>JAQSUU010000066.1:13930000-18930000 GCA_038087645.1 Saccharum hybrid cultivar R570
ACCAATTTGGCCCGCTTCCATTAAGATTTCTGTAGTAGTGAACAGTTGATCGCTTCATCTAATCATTTCTTTTTTTTCTGCTAAAAAAATCTAATCATTTCTTACTTCTGATGAGTCAAGTACACTGCGTGCCTGCGTTCGTCTAGGATCCAGCGCAACAATGCTATAGCGTCCCAACTCCCAACTACTGCTCTGCCAGCCTCTCAAGTGTAAATGGAGGGGACCCGCGGTGAAGCAGTGGCGAGCCCCTACCTTGCCCTACTAGGCCCTCCGCCCCTGGAGAGAAAGCACGTGAAGGGAGGCGTTAATCCTAACGATTTCAACGTATTGCCTTTGCATACAGAGGGGTAGAAAATATAGCATCCGAAAAACACTGCATGATTACGTATCACCAATATATCAGACCCGTGAGAAATGTCCGGATCTATTCGTTTCGCTGAAATATGGCTTGTGCAGATGCTTATGCTGATTTGTTGTGAGAGAAAAGCACTATTTATTCACTGAAAAGTACTGCTGAAGTATGTGGAACCAGGCCACCAGAGGATTCCTACTTCTCTACAGCCAAGCCTGGCCCAACACTAGCCTAGCCAAAACCAAAACATCCAAGCCCAGATCTGCCCAACCAATTATCCCCTATATTATCAAGTGGATCAGGTGAGTTTTCTCATCATGGGCTCACGACAAATATATACTCTCTTCGTCCCAAAATAAGTGTCGCTCATGTCAATTAAAACTTTCTTAAGTTTCAACATTGGTATCCCCAAATAGGTTTATTATGAAAATATATTTAATGACTTATCTAATGATATATTTTCTTATATATATATGTAGTCAAAGCTAAAAGAATTTGACTTCTCACGAAACAAAAACAACACTTATTTTAGGACATATTGAGCATGTGTGTGCAGTGTCATCTTTTGTCGTCAAGAGTAGCACTCGGCGGTCGCCTCGAACAAAGGGCTGTGCCGCGTCAGGTTCTGATTGTACCTTTTTCTAGTTAGCACTACTTGCCAGATTTCAGATCATTAATTTGGTCGGAAAGAACTTGAAGTGGGACGGAAGTTAATTAAGCGCCAATATGCACTGTCAAGGTTCACTGTATACGTTGCACCAAACGTTCGTCGATCCCACGCGCTAGAGCAACGGCCTTTCTCTTCTGAAAACAATGTGCTATATATAGCGGCTAAATAAATAAAGTAGTACGCCAGCCAAGAACGCTTTTTGCATATGCATGTGATGTCCCCTTTTGCACTCACAACCCGTTCGTTTGTTGCCGGAATTACGTGCACTGACCTAGCAACAAATTAAACCACGTCACTGCATATAGTATTTGTCTATACCAACATAGACATAGGACGACAAACCTAAAGCTAGCTAGCTGTCAATTACAGTTAGTTGCAAATATAGATAAGTATGTGTACAACAAAGCGTCTTTATCCTAGCTGTAGTCTCTTTATCCTAGCTATACTTTCTGTTTGATGTAGTATACATTAACACGCCTCCCTCACACACGCTTCTACTAGGAGTACCATTTACATGCTTGCATGGACGGGAACAGAACCGATCGCCGATATCACGAGAACAGAAGCAGTGATGCATGATTTCCTGGAGTGTCGTCGGTGCGCCCTACGCACGCAGTCGACGCTCCACGGCATATGTATTCTTGTCGCGGAACGTTACGCGGTGCTCCGTCACCGTCACGCGACAAACTACGTATACTCCTCGCTGGAGCCATGCGCCGTTCAACGTCACTCACCCGGCTTTTGCTAACAAGCCAGAACGATCGATCCAGACGCCCAGCCAGCATTACATTACATTACGTGTTTCTTACTATCAACCACGTCATGCCTGCATGGATGGGAACCAGCTAGATCATCCTCAGCGACACGTACAAGTACAAACATAATGCCGCGGCGTCTCGCAAGCAAGGGCCATGCGGATTTCCTCGTCACTAGGCACAAAAGGCTTGCTGACACTGCTTCAGGGGTTGCGCTTGGCATGTGAAGCACTGCCTGGCAATGAGCGCGAGGCGTTTCCGCCCTCTTGGAGACGTTTAATTTGCATATATACTTTGTTTATTATTGAGTATATAAGACGAAGGTGACGCCGCTTAACTCATCCAGTGAGACCAAAGTAAGCAGTGTTTTAGGGCTTTCTAAAAAAAAGACTACTTTGCGTATCTATGCGAGTCAGATTCATTCTCTGCCTTGTGAACCGATTATTTATTATTATCAGTGGAAAGCAAGTTGAGTGGGACCCACAGTTTGTAACATGTGTCCAACAAGATACTCCATCTTTGCTTCGCGCACCCCATCGTTGTCCACCTCCCGCTCCCCAAGCAAATGCACCTTCCTATTTTAACTCTCCAACAAACTTTTTTTTGTTTACAAATATGTGAACTTACCATACACACACACATATAATTCCAAACTTTTAACTAAGCAGTTAAATTGCTATTAAAAAATTAGACACAACCCTTGACTCAGATTTTGAAATTTATGGAAGGATTTCTAAAATTTGCATGTGGATACGTGCGACGGTTGTTTGCTAATTTCTAGCTTCATATATGCATGACGAAGACGCCTTGTATATAGCAGCATAGAGCAATTGTGGAGGATGCGATGACAAAAGGGTTGCACTGTGTTTGCACTTCTTGGCTTTGTAGTTCCACTGCTGCACATTATCACCGCCGGTTTCGTGATGCAGCGCTGAAAGTGCATGGCGATAATCAACTTCAGCAATGCCAAATACCTGGAAGCTGGTGGTGAAAATCAATTAAAGAATTAAAAAAATGAAGACACCCACCGATCCCGCTGGTGCGCCGCCGCCGCACCCTGCTGCCGGTCCTACCATTGTCACCCATTGATCCCGCTGGTGCGCCGCCGCCCGCACCCACACAATAGTGGCATGCCCAAATCCACACAAGGAAAGGAAGGGGTGGGCTTCTACTCGATGCCACTGCGCCTGATGTTGCAGGTCCATTCGATCCACCTCCACCCGATGCAGTCGTGTAGGGGGGTCGCCGCATGCAGGGGCCACTATGCCAGGTGTCCTACTCAGGGGTGTCGCCACTCCCTAGGGTCTATCATCGTCGGGCTGCCATTGCTGCCGAGAGTCATATGGAGGGACAGATGGAGGGAGGGAGGGAGGGAGAGAGAGAGAGAGAGAGAGAGGCGTTTCTTCACATGTCAAGGGAAATAGTGAACACACAGAGTATATCGAGGAGTTGGTGGGCCTGCATGGTTCACGCTCATCCATTCTTGGGTGACACGTGAGCGCACAGGCCCTGTCTGTTAGCCACCCAGAGAGAACACAAGCGGTCGGTGACAGAGACAAATGCAGAGGCTACTCAGGGTGGTAGGTTTTCACCATTAGCTCTTCTCCTGAACCTGCGGTGAAAATCAACCCGATTTTATTTTGAACTGGGGTGATATATTATCACAATGGTTTTGAATAAAACCAGAGTGAAATACCATTGGAAAATACCATTTCTGTAGTAGTGTTCATAGAAGTTAGCAAATAATAAGCATTGGCATGGACATCTCTGGACGAGGTATAAGGTTGCTGAAGTTAGAAAATGATGGACTTGTGGGTAAAGTTATGCACTTCGAACTTGGCTTAGCACCGATAAGTGAATGTAAGGTTTTGAATTTATTCTTGGGCTTGGCCCAAAGATGTAACAACATAATGCGACCCTCGACATTTCTTATAGGCCTGGCTTGTGGGATTCATGAAGCCCACTTTTGCAATTTGACTCTTTTACGACAACATGAGACCGACAAAATTATGTCATACTTAACTAGGCTCCCATCATGGGCAACCAAACCATAGCTTATTGTGGCGGCCCATACGTATCTCACTAAGCTCGATTAATTTGTTACTTTGGTCAAGCTTAGATTTATACGCAGAACCTAGCTATTTACCATCTAGATAGTTAAGTGGCAAACATTTGCTAAACAGGGAGAAATTAATAATATTAGTAATTTAGAATACAATTTAGCATGATGGGAAGAGGGGATTTGCTGGAGCTTGAATTGCTACAGGGCAATTAGGAAGGACCGAAGGGGGTGAAGTAGCCACAGCCTCATTGTTTTAGATTGCTGAAGCTTCCTATATATCACAATCGAGTAAGACATCGGGTGTATATAAACTTGTGGCAAGAAGTGACGTGAGGTGAGACTTATTATTTGCCATAGAGGACCTAATTAAAATTTTATTAAAGTTTCAAACTATCACTATAGTACTAGATTGGCCGAGCTCCTGACATTAACTTCGAAACAAATGTTTATTTTCCTCCTTATAGAGCGTGTGGATTCGTATTGTGACCTTACATGCAGTGGCTAGAATCGTTGAAGCTTACTTTGGTGCATGTTTCGATGGCGATTCAAAACATCTTGCTCCATGTTTGTGCCTACAGGTGGTATCGAAATGAACTATTTGCTTTGTCTCTTGACATCTTTAAATGTCAATACTATTATTTCACACTATAGTGCATGTATTTTCCTTAAAGTTTTTATGGCAGGTGTCGCCAAATCATCCTATTTCAATTGTAGCTTGTCTATACTATTCTTTGAGAAGATACCCATACTATCCATTAGCACTTTCTTCTAATGAGTTCGACCTTCTAGGCAACAAAGAAGACCCTCCAAATACAATGAGAGATAATTTAAGAAAAAAGAAACATTTTTTATGTTTTGTTAGTGACATATTTTCCCAATGACTTTGAGTGTACAATATTAGTTGTGCAACAGAACTCTAACATACTCATTGTCTCTATCGATCTTCTATCTAGGTCAAGCATGCATTGGTAAACACTATGTTACATTAAGGCACCCTAATGAGGACAATTTTCTCTCTCATAAGTTTGTGGATCCATGTGGAAGAGGTGGCGGGGGGAGGGGGATTATGTTGATTTAGTTCCTCTAGTCGACTGAGGAAGTATACACATTGGTGTATTTTATTCATCAAGAACTACCCAACAATAAGTTATAAAAAATACTCTTGATATATAGCACATGAGCACTATGTCCATTGATATATCTATCATGCAATAAGAACTCTGATGACAATGTTGCTTGTGTGGACTCAAGCATAACCTATTCACACCAATCTGATTATTGCTTCGACTAACTATAATTTGAGTTTTGTTCTAGGTCAAACCAATACAT
Organism: Saccharum hybrid cultivar R570; assembly: GCA_038087645.1. NCBI lineage: Eukaryota > Viridiplantae > Streptophyta > Magnoliopsida > Poales > Poaceae > Saccharum > Saccharum hybrid cultivar. The sequence continues at coordinate 13,935,169 of JAQSUU010000066.1, forward strand.
AATGTACTTAGACGGATGTGTAGGACATTGTACAAGTGTAGGTACAATTCTTGTAGTAGTGTTATGTGTAAGGGTGGTGTAGGGGACAAAGATTGCGTATGTTTTCTCCCACGTGTGTGTGGAAGTCATAGAAAAATGGATCTCTTATACTTGATGACAAGAACACAACTATAAGCCACTAGAGACCAATAATTGTATGCAATTTGTGCGAACACATGCATTAAATCGATAATGTGTGACAACACAAGTGTTAATATCAACAAAAATAGGGTGTTTTCTGTCCTTGAAGGCAAAAGAATGCTAACAATAAGCCACCAAAACAAATGTAGTGCTTTGTCTATAATAAAAAATGAAGAAAAACATTAACTTTGCCAATAACATATTTTGTGAAGTAATTGAGAGTAGTTACAATCAACCTTTCGCATTATATATATATATATATATATATATATATATATATATATATATATATATATATATATATATATATATATATATATATATATATATATATATATATACACGCTCATATGTGTATCTCAAGATTAGGCCCGTGAAGTGTATACATATGATCATACTAGATCATCTGGGATAGTATGGATGTCAAGTATCTAAGTATACGTAGAGTATGTGGTTATACTTATTTTATATACTACTATGATTGTATTATAATAATAAACTAAAAATGTAGGCTCCTTTGAAAAATTTTCATATAGTAAGATTTGGAGTATCTTAAACTGAGTATATAAACATACTCAAACTGATAAATGAGTATGCACTATACACCCATATAGACAAGGTGGTTTATTAAAAATGGAAGTAGCTACACCTAGGAGTAGGAAACTCTCTCTCTCTCCAAGCACACACATGCACACTCTCCTTCCCGTAGGAGGGGATAAGAGAGAGAGAAAAAGAGAGAGATATCGGTGCAGTTGAGAACTCGGGATGAGGTTGAGTGGAAGTGGAGTCTATTAGGGTTTCCCATTATATATTCTAATAATGATGGCAATTCTACCCATAGATATTGTTCACGACAGGTGTAGGCCTGGGTATAAAATTTCAACCACGGGTGTGGGTATGTCGCATCACTCATTAATGCTAAAAGTACAAATAATTTTTCTATTGTAGTGATAATCTAACTCATGGGTGTCAGTATCCATAGGTATCGTACCAGTGTGGACACAAAATCTTACCCATAGGTATGGGTGCAGGTATTAAATTTGACCTGGTAGACAATTTGTGGCGGGTGGGTAGTTGCTGCACTCCCCACCTTATTATCCGACCCGCTGCCATCCCTATACTTTGAGGCCATTCATGAGCTAAGGTGTGGCCAGACGGTCCTTTTACAAACATAATAAAAGTGCAAATACTTTTACCAACAGTTGGTATATCGAACTATTTATGCAAATGATTTACACCGTCAGATCATATTACGAGAAAATGTCGTTGGCGAAAACTATTTCTATAGTAGGGTGACTGCCCGCTGGGAAGCCAATCATCTAAGTCCACTCTTGCACCTAAAAATAACACAGCACATCAGATTAGGCACCGACTAAAATTAGTCCAAAATTAGATAGAAGATATAGGGAGGCAAAGTAAATGCATGCAAAATAACCCACAGTGCAAAAGGAGGGATAGAAATAGCGCATTGTTGTGTACATTTTTGCACATCAGTGGCTGTGGCTCTAGCCGGGGTCCTCCCTCGCGCTCGTCGGCCCTCCGCTAGCAGGGCCTCGCATTTCACGTGCTCCCTCGCTCGCCCAGACGCACAAACAAACGAAGGCTGCCCGGGCCTCGCGGCTATAATAGCAACAGCCCGCCCCCGCAAGTGAGAAACTGCACAGAGAGAGAGAGAGAGGCCGGAGCACCAGCACCACCACCAGTGACCCGACCAAGCTAAGGTACCGATCGAGGAGGACGGGGAGGAGATGGCCGCCTCTGGGAACAACAGGTTCGGCCTTACGTGCGCTCAGGTGCGGCAGTTCATGATGGAGCGGAACAGGCAGATGCGGATGGGTGACCTCGTCGGCTCCTCCTCCTTCCAGAGGCCACTGCAACTGACCCCGGTCCCTGTAGCGACGGGGCCGGCGGGGACCTGGGACACCGGCGCCACGACCTTGTCGCTGCTCCCCGCCGGCACTGGCACGGAGATCATCAGGTGAGCTCGATCGAGTTATATATTAATTGATCTGCTGGCTGACGTGTTCTTGGCCCGGTTTAATTTCTCGATCAGTATATTGCAGGCCAGAGGAGACCAAGGCCACCCTGACCATCTTCTACCAGGGGCAGGTGGCCACGTTCCGCGACTTCCCGGCAGACAGAGCCAAGGACCTCCTGCAGATGGCAGGTTCTGTGACCGGGAAGGCGCCGGAGAAGGGGTTCTTGCAGATGGCAGGTTCTGTGACCGTGAAGGTGCCGGAGAAGGGGGTGATGACCGCCGTGCCAGAAAAGGCGGATACCAGTGATGAGCCATCGGATGCAGGGGCAGGCATGCCGCCCATCGCAAGGAAGCTGACGCTACAGAGGTTCCTTAGGAAGAGGAAGAACAGGTGAGGAGAGATCACATGCATGCACTTTCACATCTGAGATCCACTATATATATATATATATATATATATATATATATATATATATATATATATATATATATATATATATATATATATATATATATATATATATATATATATATATATATGGGATTTGTCTTGTCAGTAATTTCTTTCTCGGTGCTATTCGGAATTTTGGATACAGCACTGGATGATAATATCTGCACGTGTGTTATTACTCGCAGGACCGCCAGCACTGACAGCCCTGACCACAATGAGGATGCTTGGCCGTGGAAGAAGAGAGACTCCGCCGGCGTCGGCAACAACCCCGTGGAAGATGTGCCTGATGATGCCTCGTGGCTCAGGCTCTGAAACCCTTCACCATTTACAGGAGAATAATATGAATGAGAAGGGGAAGGGGTGCTGGCATGCATGCCATACATCCTCAGAGATGATACAATAATAATAATAATAATAATAATAATAATAATAATAATAATAATAATAATAATAATAATAATAATAATAATAATAATAATAATAATAATAATAATAATAATGTCGTGCCTATCTCAGAATTCTTAGGATCTCCTCCTAAGAATTCTTAGGCCCTGTTTTGTAAAGTTATAGCTTTTCTAAAAGCACTTCCTCAGGAAGTTTTTAGAAAAGCTTGAGAATAAGATGGTTTCTCTGCCTTTAAGTATAAAGTGTAGCTTTTGGAGCTTTTGTCAGCTCAAAGAAGCAACCCTGTTTAGGGAAGCTTGTGGCTTTTCGAGCTTTTTGAGGAAGCAAAAGCTGACATAAGCTTCCTCAAACAGGACCTTAGACTATCTATCCTTTGACATAAGTTGACATAAGCTTCCTCAAACAAGATACGAGAAAGAAGTTTAAGGTAGAAGGCGTAGACAGTGGAAGGACAACGAGTGAGTACAAGAACCCTAAGTTACTTCTACTACTAAGCACAAATCTAGTAAAGGCTATAGCAAAATAACTAAGCAAAAAAAATAGCATGATTCGATAACACTTTGGGGCACAGACTAGACGCCAACCAAAAGGGTGATAGAAATAAGCACTCAAAGAGCCCTACTTTTTTAGACCTATCCCTAACATGGTAGAATACATAGGATGGATATTGTTGTCACCACCTGCCAACTACCACAAACTATCCGAGGTCTAGTTGTAATCCTAGGAAAGTTATAGTATAAACACCACATTTACACTTTGAACTTACTACTCTAACCTTGGCCACGATGAATCGATTAGAGCACTCTAAAGAGCGGTGATCCCATGTTATGATATAACTAGACTAAACAAGACAATTGATTATAACACTAAGCTTTACTCAATCTTCAAGACTACTACTGTAAGTAAGTAAGATTTGAATAAAGTACTTGAGTAAAGTAGAAAGTAATATATTCAAGTAAGGAAAGTCTAAAGAAGAAAGGTACAAGAGCTATACTCGGAGACTACTTCTTGATTTTCAGCAGAGCTCAACTCAACTCTAACTCCGACTACTAGACTTTCAAAGAAGTGGACTACTAGCTTCTCTTGCTTCCTTGGAGTTATCTTCCTTCCAATCTGAAGATGATTTTCAAAGTGTGGCACCAACCCCTATTTATAGTGTGTAAGAGAGGAGGGGGGGTTTATGGGCAAAGGGAGGTCGGTGGAGCTGACTTCGTGGGGTCAGGCGACCCCTATAAGGTCGAGGGCGGCCCTTGATCCCCATCGCCTTCGATCCTGCGGTGTTGGTTGCTTCTCCACATCGGTTGACAGGTATCCTAATTAGTTTAACAACCATTGCTTGTCCAGATACACCTAGTGGTGGTGGGCCCTCGAATCCTTATAGTGATCCACCTCAACCACACAGGATGCAACTAACGTTGAACCAACATGTGTGAGATTGCTCCAAAGTGTGCTTGTTTGTGATGGAGAGGATTGGTGATGTGGGTTGGTGGGGCCAAGTCGGGTGACCTAGGTGGGGTCAGCCGGCCCCACCAAGTGGGCCTGGCAAAAATCCTTCACCCATGTTCTTCTGGTAATTATTTCTTGATGATTTTACATGTTTGTCCCTGCACAAGCTAAAACAGAGAATACAAGTGGAACCACATTATTTGAAAACAAAATACTACTATGACATTGATTATACCTTCACTTTGATGACATGTTGATGGTTGAATTTAGTATTTAGTGACCATCAACACTCGTAGCACCACGGCGCCACCCTGAGCTTGGTCAGATAGGATTGCTGGTTTGGGCCTTTTGGTCTATGTGTGTGCCTGTGTGGTCGGAGTTGTATTTCTTCGCCATTTGTACATGTATTTATTTATATTTCAATGTAAAGCTCCAGCATACAAATATTCATCAGCACTTGTGGAATCTATATAACCTATATAGACGGAGGCCATTAGCAATCATTGATTGCTATAAAGCTGCAACCACAGCGAGCTACGTCATTGTCCATGTTACAGCTGTTAGGGCATGTACAACCCACAGACGGAGGTCCGTCTCTAAGCGCCTCGAATCTATCGTACAGACAGGTATAAAGATAGGTCATACAACCCACAGACAGGGAGTCCGTCTCTAAACTGTTTAATGCTTTGCATGTAGTTAGGATCAACTATAAATAAATTTTTGTATATCATTGTGTAGCTATTTGATAGAAAATGTATCAAGGATAAATAAGAGCAACATGATTACAATATTTTTTAAAACTATCAATATATAATTATATTATATATAGTTATAACGCATGGGAGACATTTAACTAGGAACCATTCAGATAGTAGTCACATGTTCACACAGAAAATTAACTAGGAAGCATTCAGATAGCAGTACGTTACATGTTCGGATAGAAAGATAGCAGAAATTTAACTGGGAAGCATTCAGATAGCAGTCACTAGTACATAACATTCAGATAACTAGTAGATAGAATTCAGATCACAACTCATCCTCTGCAAAGAAAAATTGTAGATCACAGCATCAGGTCGATCACACCATGTCCTGCAAAATTGAGGGATAATTCTTAAATCAAAATTGAGAGATGAAGTCAAGAGCACTAGCTCTTTTCAGATAGCATTCAGATAGCAGTTTCAGACAGCAGTTCACAATCAGAAAATAGTAGTTCTTAGCAGTTCAGATAGTAGTTCAGATAAAAGCTTCTATTACTAGTAATTGAAACTAAAGTAATTTACTAGAGGTAGGACAAAATCATTTGCAAACTAATGATTTACTAGGTCTGTATAACAAAAGTAATTCATCTAAGGACTTCCCTGTCCATGGTATAACAAAAAAAAATAACTCTGCAAGAGATTGCCAACATAAAGAGACTGAAAAGCTCTAGTTTTCAGAAAACACACGAGCAATTCTGTTTTCAGAAAAAATTCACCATAAGCAAACTCACATGAGCAATTCTGTTTTCAGAAAAAATTCATATGCTAATGTAAGCAACAGATATGATTTTCCTGAGACTGTGAAGAGGCAAGTGCATTGTGATTACAGCAAACATAGATAGCAGCTGAAATTACTGTAAATCAAAGAATAGAAGTTGAATAACTTTTTTTCACAGGACAAACACACATCAGCTAAAAACTTCTTTTACTGGTAATTTTTGGGTGCTTTTTCGAATTGCAGACAGCTTAATTGGAAACCTCTCCAAGCTACTAGTACTTCCGTAGCAGGTGACAACAACTTTAATTGGCGGACTTTCTGCTAGTGCATTAAAATTAACTAGCCTCCAACACATATATCTCATAGGCAACAAACTGAACAAGCCGGTTGTGAACTAATGATTTACTCAGTCTTAATTGAAATACTCACACACTTAATCAAAATAATCTTCTACTGCATCTTAACTAGGATTGAAAACTGAAATAATCACAAACTTATAGTCAAAGATCCACGAGTTTTGAGTGATTACCACGATCCATCCCAAGCTGCTGAACGCCCAAATCCAAGGGAAGAGGGATCACCGCCGGCCGCATCCCACCAAGCTGAGCCACCACCACGTCCAAGAGAGCAGGCCGTCGGCGCTAAGCCACCACCACGACCGAGGGAGAGAGCCGTCGGCGCCGAGCAGGCACCGCGACCTAGGGTATGGGCTGGGGCCGCAGCAGCCGCCGCAGCTAACACCGACGGTCTCAAGCCCTTCTTCTTCCTAGGTGGCTAGGTGCAGCCTGCGTGGACATCTCGGGCGCCCCAAATCGGAGACGAGGAGAAAGCGAGGTGGAGATGGATGAGGGGGATTGGGGGAAAGTGACGACGCGGGGAGATATGGAGGTGGAGATGGATTTGGCACGCAAAACTCCCGCGCGCGCCCAAATCGGCTGCTGCCTGCACGCGCCCTCAGCTGCTCCGCGCGGGATCTGAGCATTCGGGCGACTCTAGGAGACGACGCTGTACAACGGAGCAGCGCTCGTCTACTCGACCTCGGAGCACGGGACATGACCGTCGCCTCGCGAGACGACGATGCGGGCGTCTCTGAGCCATGCTGGGGGGCTTTCTGAAAAAAGACCGTCTCCGAGACGAGAAAAGGACGGCCGTTGTACGTGCTCTTAGATCGAATCCATCTCCTAGGATCTTACCGTTGAGACCACTCTCTTCGCAAGACCTGCCCCTCCCTATTTGTAACTCTATTCGGCTGCTCCAAGCCAACCAAAGGACGATTGCCGTTTCTTCTTCTCTAGCAGTCTTGCTTCAATGAACTGATTGGTGGAGCCGTCGCTGCCTCCACCATTGGATAATCAAAAGGCTCCCTTATTAATGCTCCTCCATGTTTATATGTACTCTCACATACTGCAAGTCCGCAAAGCCTGCAGCAAGCAGTGGCCGCAATGCGGCGTCGGCAATAGAGGGCAGGGCTGCAGTCCGAGGGGAGAAAGAGGGCGATGGTGCGGCTAGAATATATGAGCCTGCGCCGTTGCCGATGTGAGGCCCCTGGCTTCCCACCCATCCACGTGAGGTCCGCGGCCGATGACTCCATGGTTGATCGCCTGCACAATATCCTCGGCCACCCCAGCAGCTGCACAAGCCCCTAGGCCCCGGGTAGGAAAAAGTAAACATTATCTTCTCAACTTTCACAAAAGTCCGTTTTTCCTCCCTAAACTCCAAAACCAGGCAAAACACCTCCCTCAACTTTTAAAATTGTTCATCTTACCTCCCTGGCCCGATTATAAGCGGTTTTGAAGGCGGTTTTATCTTTTTCTTTTTTATTTATTTTGGTTAAATATTTAAAAAATCATAGTAAATCACAGAAAAATCATAAAATAGAAAATCCAATTTTGTTGGACTCCACACAGTGAATATATAATATGATATGCTTTAATACAAAGTTTTTGCTGTAGTTTTAGATCTATGCTTTTTTGTAATTAAATGGAATAATTTATAGCTGCAGTTTCTATGGTCCAACTGTGGTGAAATTTTTATGGTGAACTAATTATTGTATGCTTAAATTGTAGTAAAAATTCCATACTCATTGGATCATGTATAACTTAGTTATTGATTTTATTTAGGTTTATGCTTGTTAAATATAAATAAATCAATAACTAAGGTATACATAATCCAGTATAACATTTTTACTACAGTTCAATCATACAATAATTAGCCCATCATAAAAATTCCATCACAATTGGACCATAGAAACTGCAGCTATGAATTACTTAATTAATTATAGAAAAGCATAGATCTAAAACCATAGCAAAAACTTTATACTAAAGTGTATCATATTATATATTCACTGTGTAGATCTACTCATATAGAGTCCAACAAAATTAGATTTTCTATTTTATAATTTTTCGGTGATTTAATATGATTTTTCAAAAATTCAGCCAAAATGAATAAAAAAGATAAAATTATCTTCAAAACTGCTTATAACTGAGTCAGAGAGGTAAGATGAACGATTTTAAAAGTTAGAGAAGTGTTTTATCTGATTTTGAAGTTCACGGAGGAAAAGTAAAGTTTTATGAAAGTTGGAGGAGGTAATGACTTTCTTCCCCCTCCATATTCACACCCCGCGCAAGGCCCCTGGTCGCCTACCGCAGCAGGTCTGCAGAGCGCGCTCACCCAGCCGCCTACAGCATGCACCTGCCTGCGGAGGGGCGTCGTTGATCGGCTCCTGCCCGGCTGCGTGGCCCTGGGACGCCCGCGCGCAATCATCCGGTCCCATCAGTCGGGAGACGTTTCCGCGATAATTCTCGGAGGGAGCGAGAGCGCGGCCCATCAATTCTCCAACCCAAGGGACGCTCGCGGCCCATGTCCCACGGCAGCAGGTACGTTTGTTTTTTACGACTCCAGCAACAGGTACGTTACTTAACGATGCCTTTCCTCCCCTAAAAAAACTTAACATGCCTTTCCTTTTGTTTTTATTGCTTCTATTTCCTTTTTTGTCTTAGGTGATGTTTTATTCTCATTTTCATTTTATTTATCTTTTTATCTTTATTTTTTATTTTATTATAAGTAATTATTTCCTTTTTTATTTTAAAATTTCCTTTTTATTCTATTTTTCCTTTATCTTTTCTTTTCTACTTTCTAAATATTTATTATCTTTATTTCTTTTTGCATTTTTAATTTTTATCATTTTTATTGAATTCTAATTAATTATTTTCTTTTTTATGATTTTCATGTTTTATATTTTAACTTCTGGCATTCCATGAGATAAATATGATATTCATGTAATATACATTTATGATGCTACGGTGTATTTTTATTCACACTATATCAATGAGATGTTCCATGATGTATTCAAAAATGTTTCACGTAGCATAAATAGGATATCCTATTATATATATTTGATTATTCACATATTATCCATGAGATGTTTTCTGATATATTATAGACTGTTTCAGTCCCTGTTCAAGTGGTGATTTTTTACTTTGCTTTATTACGTATTTTTTTATTTTTATTTTTCCCTTATATTCGTTTGTTTTTTATATATATTTTATAGTATTCGTTATTAATTTTAAATTTCTCTTTTCCTTATTTATCTTAATTTTTATAATTATTTGAATTATTTATGTTCATTTTTCAAGTTTCACTTTTTCTATATTTCATGATATACACTTGATGTTCGCGTACTATACATGTAATGTTCTATGATGTATTTTTGAATATTACATATTATAAATAAGATGTTCTATGATTATTTTGATTATCTACATAGTATTTGTGAGATGCTCTATGGTATATTATATGTTATTTGAATATAGTATCCATGTTTTGTTATTTTGTACTTCCTTCTATTACGTGGCCCTTTCCCATTTTATTTTACTTTTCCCTTATGTTTTGTTCTATGTTTCATTAATTTAATTGTCTGTTTAATTTATTCATTTATTTTACTTTGTATATATACTTCATAACATTTTTTGTTATTCATTTTTTGTTTATTTTTCTTCTTTATTGTACTCTAATTAACTATTTTAATTATTTTTTCATCTATATATCACTTTTTTATTTTCAACTTATGTGATATAAATGTGATGTTCATGTACTATACATGTGATGTCTAGATGTACCTTGGGATGTCAGTAGTATAAATGGGATGTTTCTTGGTGTATTTCGGGTTACTCACATAGTATCGATATGATGTTCTACCATGTACTTTTCACTGTTTCCATATTACCCATGAGATGTTGTATGGTATATTTTAGGTTGTCCCATAGTATCGGATATCCGTGATATATTTTCAACTATTCACATGTATGTTGGTACCCATAAGATATTTCATGATATGTTTTATTTCTCCTTTACTTTTGCTTATTATCTTTTTTATAGTATATTTTATTTTAGGTACTGCACATAGCTATTCTTCATTATTGCTTGAGACATCTCATGAGTCATGATATATTTTGGCCAAGAGGGTGGAATACTTTTTTCTTGGAATTGGTTGGTTAGTATCAATATTTCATAATCCAGATGAATCATCTAAATGTTGTATTGGTAGTCTAACGATTCCTTATATCTTGTGTCCCCCCTAGTAGAACACTACTTTTCCTCCTCCTATATTTTCTAATATATTATTTATTATTCTAATATACTTTTCCTTCTTCGTGTGCATTCACTGTCATCTTACTCACGAGTAGAGAGCGGAGCGGCGTCCGTGCCGTATGCGGATCATGCGGAGTGAGGGCATCTCACGAGATTTGCGGAGCGAGCATGAGCCAAGCGGAGCAAGCCATACACGGGAGAGAAAAATTCGTCAGCCCATGCGCGGGAGCAATGCGGCGAATGCGCGGGAGCAAAGCGTAGGCCAGAAAAATTTAGTGGTTGGCGAGGTGCATGGTGCCACCTGCAGGTCGGGCCAGTAAACTATTGTGCCAAGGTGCCGCCACCTCCACCGAGTCGCTTCAATCAGGATAAAGTAAACTATTGTGTCAAAAGTTGTTGGTGAAATGATAAGTACCATTGGTCAGTTAATTTGTTTTTTTTTACTTTTTTGCTTTTTAATCCTGTGTTACTTAATCCGGTAGTACGGTACAAATACGATCAATAGAACATGCAAATTGCAATTATGAAGGCAAAATTACAAAATTAGAAAAGTAGTTGTAAAATTACAATTAGACTTTATAGCGCGTATAGAATAAAAACACCAAATTCCGTATCTATAGTTTTTCTTTGTCCATGAGAAATCCATTCTTTAGTTTCGGCAGCAACGCGCAGGGTTAATCACCTAGTTTATTAGTATTAAGCTCTACCACTGTGTTGGTTGTTGATCCTTTGTTGTTCTAATGTGTCAATTGACGGTTGTGAACTAGGAATTGAGGACCATCAATAGCACACAGGCTACAAAATCAGCCGACTTTCTGTCTTCCTATAGAATACTGCAGAAACTGGCGCAGCCGGTTCCCAAAACCGACCGAGCCAGTTTGCTCAGAAACCCTGCAGAGAACTAGTTAGCTGCCTCTTTTGCTTTCCTTCATTCCCCTCTTTAATCCAAGTTGTTTTTTTATGGTGCTTTTGAGTGTTTTATAACTTTTTCAAAGTATGCCTACACTTCACAAACAAGCACAATCGAGTAGACACAAGTGAAAACACATATATGTGAAATATATGCACTGTAAATATGAAACTGAGGCAAACAAAACAAGGAGATGCAACGATATATTTCCTAGAGTGCATATCCCAACTGGATCCTCTGTCTCCATTGTGGAAGCCATGAGCCCCCTCCGTGGTCGGGCTCTTATCGGGTTTCTTTCAACCACTTTCCACACTCTAGTAGATGATCTTTTCTTGAATGAAACTTTGCATTGAGAGTGGGTGTTTTATCCAAGTTTCATTTCATGGATTACAAGGCGAGTGACAATGTGATTGGTGGAGCGATGAATTCTCCTCTTTACTATTGCTTTGTTCCCCTTTTATAAGATATGGATATACATTTCGTCATCTGGGAATGCTCTCTACCTGCTACAGGATGTTCCTAAGATCTTTATTGCTATAGACACAAGGCCATAAGGGAACATTCCCCTTGTTTACAAATATGGGCCCTCTTGGGCTCCTTCCTTCTTGGGCCTTAGACCTCAAATTCTTCGCCATGGCACGTCCAACCCGAACAGGGTCTCTCTGGATCCTAGAGTCCTCTAACCATAGGTCAGGAGGCTTTAGCTACCAAGGACCTCCAGCATCCATCGGTCTCTTGCTCTCTCCAAAGGTTTCACCAAGGGTTCCTTTGACCCTCGGCCTGCCTCCTGAGGGCTCCCTTCATCTTCGGCTACCTTCTCTTCAAAGGTTTTACCAAAAGCAACTTTGACCCTCGGCCTACCTCTTGAGGGCTCTCTTCATCTGCAATCACCTACTCTCTGAAGGTTTCTCCAAAGGCTCCTCCAACCTTTGACCGCCAGTCTAGCCCTTGGTCTACCTGAGCACATACACAGAGGAGGGTTAGCTTCAGGGACCCCCCCCCCCCCCCCCGCGGAAGGAAGCTCCCCTTCAATATTGACAAGTGACGTACCCTATGCATGGGAGCTCATGCGAGCCTTGAGGTTTAAGTCCTAGGAGGCACACACGTGTGGGTGTGGGGTTCCCCATGGGATTCTTTCGAGACTAAAAAAAAGTGTTTGCTATTTTTTTGGCCTATTTGTAACTTTTAGAAAATTATCTGTAGAGGTTTGGTACTTTGTCATTCACCTCTACAAATCAAAGATTAGTTTTTTTAGGGGAAATCAAAGATTAGTTTTTAGGATACACATAGACAAATTAAAACGGGTTCACTATTAATAAATTTTAATCGTCTTTACTAATCCATTCCGTAGCAAAACTCAATACAAAATATATCGGACCATGTAAAATCCATGAAGGCCCAAATACAGCCCGGTGGAGTATACCCAAGAAGGGCTGTGGCCTGTGGCTGCTCTTCTCGATCTTTTCTTACCTCGCATTTCACGTGCTGCTACTCACGCCGGCCCCTTGTCCAACGCACTTACAAGTTACAAGCCGTGCCCAGAGTCTTCTTCTCCCAGTCCCACTGGTATAATATAGCACGCGCAAGGTAGCTACTAGAGAGAGACGACGGCAGACAGACCGAAGCACCACCACTCCCAAGTGCCCCACGGCACGGTTTTTCAGTGTTCACCGACGACGAGAGGAGTTTCCCCTCGAGAATAGATGGCGGCCACTGGCAGTAATAACAGGTTCGCCGTCACGTGCGGACTCCTGCGGCAGTACATGCTGAGAGAGCAGCAGCGGCATCAGCTGGTGGAGCCGGAGGCGGAGGAGACGGACTCCCGGACCATGCAGCTGTTCCCCATCCCCACGCGCGCCGGCACGTCGTCGCAGCCGTCCCATGACGACCAGTGAGTCTTAATCTCTGTGAGCTCGCTCTCTGTTCTGCTTGAATGTTTGACGGATGAGAGCTTCTTGTTGGCCATGGTGGATCGGATGATTTGATGACAGCGACTTTGTTTGTTTCAGGCCGGAGGCGCAGGCCAATTGCAAGGCACCACTGACCATCTTCTACGAGGGCCGGATGCTCGTGTTCGAGGACTTCCCGGCCGATAAGGCCAAGGAGCTGATGCAGCTGGCCGGGTCGGGGTCAGAGAAGCCGGCAGCCACCGAGCCATCGGCGGCAGTGCCCTCCGACCTGCCCATCGCGAGGAAGGCGTCACTGCAGAGGTTCCTCGAGAAGAGGAAGGAGAGGTGAGGAGAGATTCCATCGTCGCTCACATGCATCTGATTCACGTCAATGATTCATTTGTCTTTAATTTAATTTCTTTTATTTTTTTTAATTTAATTTAATTTTTTATTTTGGCACGAGCACGACAAAGATATATATACATACAGCAGATCAGAGTAATGAACTAATGGCATACACATATGGATTGTCACAGGATCGGCACCGCCATGGAGCCTTACCCGAAGACGAAGGCGGCGGCCTCCCCGGCACCGGAGAAAGATGTTCCCGCCACCGGCAACAGCAAGCAAGTGATGACTGCTTTGAAAGAGAAGCCTGCTGCCTCATGGCTCCGGCTTTGAAAACCTTCAGGACTCGGGGGGTGTCAATTCCTAGACCCTAACGACAAACATTGATCAAAAGGGATATACAAGTACTGACTATTGTCCTGCATGCAGAATGATCCAATCATCTAGTTGTCTCTGTTTGAGAATTTTTCGGCATTCCGAAGAATTCTTTTTACCGATTATTAATTATCTGTTGGTCTATCCAGATTTGATGGATTGTATCATGTATAACCCGGCAGCTCCATTAGTCCTGGACATATATGTATTGATTATTGTATATTTTTCATCTACTGATGAGATGTTATATGTTAACGCATACAATTGCATCTTATTAAGAATAATCTTTCTGTCCATGTTAATGCTTGGTCTAATATAATGCCCTGAATTTACTACTGTGAAGAGTGAAGACTGTTTATTTGGTCATCGTAACATTTGATTTCTCTTCCTTGTTCTTAGTATGTTAGACGAGCTCTGTTTGCACTCCGAGAGAAGAAACATGTGCAGCCTGGCGGCTACGACGACGACCTCTTCTACCAGAAGTTGTTAGACGTCGGCTTCCAGAGTCGTATAGTCTTTCTTCCGGGCCATCAATTTTCTACGTTGACTGCGTGGTGCCCTGACACTGTGATGAGTCAACATAGTGGTAGACGTGGAGGGAGGAGAGAAATAGCTAGGCCGGAGGGCAAGTTCCATGAAGTTTCTGATCTCATTCTCGTGTCGACGTTTGCTACTAGCGAGCATGATTCTTCAAATCCTGTTGCTTGATAGGGTCATATTTTCAACTACTTGTGTTTGGATTATGATGGTGAGATGATGTGTTTCAGTAGTACAAGTTACTACTTCTATTCTGTAAACCAAATGGTTTGTGCCGCCATATCAGTTTTGGCAACATTAATATAATTCCCAGTTGAAACCAAAGGATCTGACTTCAAATGTTAGTACTACGTGATGTTAGCATTATATATGTGCTCCAAACACAATAATAATATTAGTATTGTGATGAAGTCTCCATTTAATTTTGGCTTGCATTGTGAGTTGGCCTTATCAGCCATGTTACAGTATTTTCCCCTCACAACAAAACAACATCAGCCAGCTTATCAGCCACAGAAACCATCCAGCAAACAGGGTGGGAGTATAATATGACCTACTACTCCTACTAGCATATTGGAGTGTTTGGTTGACTCGATCCACGTTGATTTTGACAAAATAAACATATATGCTGATCGATTATACAAAAGATCTTCAGTCCAAGGCTCTGAAAAATTACAATATCTTGTCTACTTCTCAGGGAGCACTACAAGTTTTGAAAAACAAATCAATGAAATGCCCAAACTTCGAATGGAAGGAAGACCACACACGGTAGTGGTCTGCCTGGAAGAGATAGATCAAGCATTCAAGCACGTGATCGTGATGGATGGCTGCGAATTCGCGGACGCAGACGCAGCCGGACTGATACGGAGACGTCAACGCCGATGGGAGGCCAGCAATTTCTATGCATCCCAGCCGTGTCCGAAATCTCCGCTT
The DNA here is from genome assembly GCA_038087645.1 of Saccharum hybrid cultivar R570. Taxonomy (NCBI): domain Eukaryota; kingdom Viridiplantae; phylum Streptophyta; class Magnoliopsida; order Poales; family Poaceae; genus Saccharum; species Saccharum hybrid cultivar. The sequence goes on from JAQSUU010000066.1 coordinate 13,950,684, forward strand.
CCCCACGTGCAGGCGACAAGTGCCGCGCCGTCCCTTTCTTTGTTCCCCGCCGTGGAGACTGGTGAACAGGGGTGGATTCAGGCCCCGGGCTAGGAGGGCTGCTGCCCGGGGCGCAGCCCAAATTTCATATAAGCAGGCCTTCCGCAGCCATAGAAATCCTCGACGTTCAGCCCAATATAGCCCCTCCTGCAGCCAGCCCAAGTAGCCCTTTACTAATTAGCCCCCCTAGATGGTGTTTCTAGATCCGCCACTGCTGGTGAAGAAGCCCCACAAGCAGACATGTTAGCGCTGCTACTCCACAGACCACAACCTGCCTATCCAGCGTCCACTATAACGATGCACACCACACGGCTGCTGCTGTGTGCTGTGCTCGACTGCTCGTGTCGTGTGGATGCAAAAAATGGCGGATTTGCTAGCGTCCGTCTGCATACATGTTTTCTCGTGAGCCACGCGGTGTGGACTGTGGAGGCAGGATGAGAAAATCGTCCCGACGGGATTCTGATCCATATATCACCCGGCCGGGTGAACAGTTGGCTCTGTTTATCGCGTGGCACAGGAGCTGATCGGATGAACAGTTGGCCCTATTTATCCCGTGACACAGGGGTGGATATAGACACAGAGCCACTAAAGTCGTGGTCCTAGGCGTGGTTTGAAAACTCCCAAGTGACTGTTCGGTACCTAGGGAATCATGGTCTAGAACCGTTCTACCTAGGAACACTTATCTAATTTATATAGACAGCTCTCAACCAAAAATTATTTCTACACGAAACAACCCTAAACGAACGAGCCGCCTGTGTTTGGATCCGGAGGCTAAAGTTTAGTTATGTCACATCGGATCTTTGGATGCTAATTAGAAGGACTAAACATGAGCCAATTAAAAAACTTATTGCACAGGAGTAGACTAATTAGCGAGACAAATCTATTAAGCCTAACTAATCCAAAATTAGCAAATGTTTACTGTAGCACAATATTGTCAAATCTTGGACTAATTAGACATAATAGATTCATCTCACAAATTAGCCTCAATCTTTGTAATTAGTTTTGTAATTAGTCTATGTTTAATACTCCTAATTGGTATCAAAGATTCGATGTGATAGGGCTAAACTTTTGCCCAGACCAAACAAACACAGATACCAGTGAAACTAATAAATAAAGCAAGCAAGCTATAAAGAAGAAAGAGAAGAAGAGATGTTGATTGGTCGATAGCCAAATTTTGGTTGCCAAAACATAGGGAAGTCAAGTTTTTTTAACTTGCCAAATCTATGACAAATATTTGTATGCAACTTTTAGCAACTTTGGGTTGCCAAAACATTGGCTTGGCAAAATTTGGAAGCCAACCAGGATAGTAGAAGTATCGTGTAGTGTGCGAGCCTAGCGCTTCGCTCCTCGCTAGCGCTCTGTTTTTGTTCACTCTCTCGCCTCCAGGTCAGCCAAAAGGTACCCAGAGCTATTGACGTAGCTTTGGATGTGTATAAATTTTCTAGACATTGTTAATTAGGACACATCTAAGTTGCTATTTAGCAAAATATGGTCCAATGTAAGGAGAGAGAGCAAAGAAAGTACAGAAAAATAATTTATTTAATCCATTGCAGCGGGTGCAAAACCAAGCGCCCCACTAAACAGCAAGCTCAATGTATATAGACTTAGATGGGTCCCACAGCAGAGGTCTATAGTTATGTTAGAGCTCACAATGTATCTGGACCGGCTGTCAATAAGGCTAGGTCCCACAGCCAGTAAAATATCACATGCCCTCAACTTCCCCCATCTGTTTGCGCGAGGGAGAAGTCTGGGGCGCTGCAACTCCGTATCCCTATCTCCACCGCCGTCTTCTCCGCCACATATCTCCTTCCTTTGACTGAATCCGACCATGGCCTTCCCCTTCCACCTCAGATCTCCAACGTCCGTGCTCAGATCGGGCAGCAACCTACTCAGATTGGGCGTTTCCTGTAGGGGCACGGACACCTAGGGCGGCGACCTAGGGAGCCACGTGGACGGCCGATGCAGTGACCTGGCCTCCTCATGGGCCACCAACTGCTGGCACCCGCGCGAACGCTTGGTACGGTGACCTGGCGTGCACCGTCTGGCGGCACCTACGTGCACACCCGGCTCGTAGATCTCGCTGGGCACCAGCCAGGACGTCAGCGCGTGCACAGACTCCCGAGCTAGGGCATGCGGACGGTAGGGGAGCAGGACTCACGGGGCACCAACCCGTTCCTCTGCATCTCAGCAGCAAGTATAATCATTTCCTACCTCCGATACGTGCATAGTAATAGCAGCTGCTTTAGCTTTTATGTAGTTGTAAAAGAGAGTTGGAGTTTGTAGCGTAACTAGCCTAACGAGTTTGAGTTCGTAACCTCCGATCCGTGCATAGTACTACTTCTTTTTGCAAAGTATGAATGAACAATGAAATAAAATTACAATTGCCTTATTTTAGATATGAATACAAATAAATTTAAATTTAAGAAAACACACAATCCTAAAATTATATGGATGAGACTCTACTCTTGGCCTGGTTCATGCTGTTGTGTACTGAATTTTTGCCAAATGTGCTCTATCAAATCTTCCTTGAGACGAATGTGAGTTGATCGATTGCCAATTTTCATGTCTTTGTCTAGTACATCTGTGAATCCATAGATTGGTCCATGTGCAAGCCCGGTTAAATTTGGGAAAGATTGTGCTTGCTCATATGTGTTATCATCTGGTATGTCATAGATGCCTCTCTCATCCTCTATTATCATGTTGTGCAAAATAACACATGCATACATAATATTGGCGAGTTCTTCCCATTCCCAGAGTCTTGCTGGGTGACATATGATAGCCCAACGCTTTTGCAACACCCCAAAAGTTCGTTCCACAGCTTTTCTTTCTCCTTGACAGCTTGCAAACAATTTATGCTTAGCACTTAGTGGTCGGTTGATTGTCTTGACAAATGTGACCCATTCTGGATAGATGTCGTCAGCTAGATAGTAACCCATGTTGTATTGTGACCCATTAACAGTGTACTGAACCTCGGGTGCTTTGCCTTGTAGCTGTTCTATGAAGAATGGTGACTGGTCAAGCACATTAATATCATTGTTTGAACCAGCAGCTCCAAAGAATGTATGCCAAATCCATAGGTCATAAGACGCAACAACAAGTTTTTTTCCTTAACAATCATCTGCTAGTTTCATTAATAGTGGGGTACAGCCATATTAAGTTTACAAATACACTGCCAACACTAAGAAAAATAATAGTTACACTAAATATTAGGAATACAACCATGCAACATAATACATAAAAACTAATTAACTTGAAAACAACAATTACACATTTCTACTCCTCAGCCAAGTCTTTTGCTATCTGGTCCAGTATGTTGTCATACCTATTTTTTTCTTTTTCATTGAAGTTTGAGGTATCTATTGCCAACAGTTTTAAATAGGTCTTATACTTTTTATCTCTTGCAGTTTTTGCTTTCATTGACATAGCTTCATGACACATAACCATATTATGACTTGGTTGGTTGCTCAAAGGAGATGGTGCAGCAGATTTTCCTGTCCCTTTCAGCCTTGCCTTCACTTTCTTCTGCCCCTCAGGACGTACCTCTCTACTCATGGTTTCCACCCCTGTGTCTTGGTTGGATGAAGAATTGTATGCTCTTGAGTTAGATAGCTTGGTCCTTTTTGTTGTGCTCTCCTCTTGGATGATTCAGCGCCATTTGGGCATCTCTTTGGCCATCTTCCACAGGTACTCATATATGAAAGACCTACCCTTGTTACCTCCCTTGAACATCTCATGGGCTGTTTTCAGGACCATGTCATCAGATTGCCCACTGCTGCGTGCACTCAGAGCTCGAGCATAAGCCCCATTGAACTTTGTGATATCCCTCTTGACATCACCCCAGTGTATCTTCAATTGTGTGACTGACCTCTTGTGGCTATTTTTTGGCGCGTTGTCATTGAACTCAGCAGCTACAGCTTCCTAATAGTACTCACATTTCCTGTCGATGCCAATTATGGGATCAGTGGAGTGATGTGTCCATGAATTGAAAAGCCTTTCATTTTCTTCTTCACTCCAATTGATGCATTGACGCCTCTTTGGTTCTTCTTCTTCACTGCTATCACTTAAATCTTCAATGTTGACTGATTGCTTCTCCTATTGTGCAGAGCATCGAGAACTAGACTCGGATCCATAGGAAGAAGTGTTAGCTGTAGCTCCGCCCAAATGGCCAAATTGAAGAACTGGTGGAGGCCTATTGCCTGCAGGTGCACCCAAACTTTCATGGAGATGAAATCCTTGAAAGCTAGGTGGAGGAGCTTGTAGCCAACTCCCTTGCTGTTGAACACCTTGAAATCTAGGAGGAGAATGGCCATATGGTGGGTGGATTCTGGAGGACCAAAAGGATTGAAGTTCTGCAGAAAATTGGATGTTCCAAAGGGAAACTAGGATTGGGGTGTAGATGGTGAGATTTGGCCACTACCCTCCGAGTATTGGGTTGGAGAGCCTTGATTCAGGAGGCTAGAAAAGTTTCTAGGCGGGGGTTCCATTGTTGTGTTCTAGAGTTGAAAATCTCAAGCTCAGGTGTGGAGAATGGAGCACGAAGCTTCAGTTTTGTAGACAGAGAGAGGGCTTCAACAAAGAAGGCATGTACAGGAGGAGGCCAATGCCCAACACCCAACAGCTACCAAGGATTGGTCTGCATCGTCGGTGAGTCACGACTTGTATTTGCCATTGCTGGCGTTAAAGCAATCTTCGCCATCGGCGTGCTCATGGGCTAAGGAGAACATGTTGTGGAGGCTAATGTTCTTTCTTCTCCCAATGTCCCGAATAAGGGCCTCACTGTCAACACATATGGTAAAGGCGGTGACGATGCTAGCTCAGGGACGTCCTCGAGTTTGTTCTTTCGCTGTGTAAAGATTTTGATGTAATCACGAATGCTTTTGCTAGTCTTGCATTTGCATCCCAAGAGGTTCCATGAAGTGCCTGGCTTAGTGTAAGCCCCTCAAAATGATTACAGAATTCCCTTTCGAGGTCAGCCCATTGCTTGATAATACCTTCCCGAAGGTTGTTTAGCCAGTTTGTGGCTGAATCAATGAGGTAGATCGGAAGATACTAAATCATGAAGAACGTGTCCGGTGCGGATGCTGCTTTCATGGCCAGGCAGTAGTTTACCAGCCAAATCTTCGGATATGTCTCACCATCGTACTTGTCAATGTTTGGAGCATGAAACTTGCGAGGCATCAAAGCTGATCAGATCTGGTATCTGAATGCAGGAGGTCCTACCAAGTCACAGCGGTCATCCTCGACAGCACGTGGTGTTGGTTCGGGCTGATTCCTTGGATTTCTCCCGTCGTGACGGGTGTTCGGGTGTTGCCCTCGCCATCGGAGTAGTAGCTGCTTCCCAAGTCATCGTTAGTCCCGTCGTCTTCATGATCTCCCCCATTAGAAATATGCCTACCACCACCACCTCCTTGCCCACCGCCTCCCTGGCCGCCACCATTGTCACCTAGCTGCAGGGCGGGAACTTGACGGCGTTCTGGATTACGGTGTGGGGATTTGTTAGATCGGTGCGGTGGTTGAGCCCCTGAGTTTTGGGGCACGCGGCTGCGCGTAACAGATGCATCAATGGGTGCTGGTATGCGGTCGGCAGTGGCCGCTATCAGCTCTTGAATCCTTTGGAGTGCTTGTCGGCCTTCCTCGGTGATGGTTGTGGCATCGTCGCCGCTTTTCTCATGGCCTCAGCCAAATTTTGCCCCACGTTAGAAAACACCGGAGCTGCTCACAGAATGTCGTTGTGGGCCTAGCAGCCCCGAGCTGCATTCTACTCTTGGAACTAACATCAAAGTTTTTTATTCTCATCTGCTAACACATCGTTGTGATTGAGCAGGCGATCCCGAGCATGCTGGCTGGTCTCGTAGGGTGCTGTGTAATCGAACTCGACATGATTGTGAGGAGGACGCTCAGGAGTGAGTTATCCGTTCCCCTCATAATCACTTGCACCGAGATAACAACTGCGTGTATGCGAGTGTAAGGTCCAAATGGCTAGAGAGAGGGTGAATAGCCTATTTAAATTTTCTACAAGCTTCACAAACAAGAATGTTAGTATAAAAGATGCCGTAGCTAATTCTAGCACTAGCTCAACTATACTAAGCAAGCCACCTATACAAGTCTAGTGAACAAGATTATGATCTCTAATTCACACCAACAAAGTTAAGTCACTAAGCTAACTACTCCTAGGTGAAACAAAGTACACTTAACAAGCTGCACAAGATAAAGAGCAAGAATGTAAAGAGGAAGTGAATTGATTCTTATACTGACGGTGTAGAGAAGAAATATATCCAAAGAATCACACACAATCACAAGAGAATCCTCGGCAAGAGATGACACAAGAATTTTTACCGAGGTTCACTTGCTTCCCAACCAGCTACTCCTCATTGTGGCGATGCACCCACTTGATGGATCGTGAGCTAATTGACTATCAAGAGTCAAACCCTCAGTGGGTGCCACACATCCACTCACAAGATGGGGATCCTCCAAGCCACGAGCTCCACTAGAGTAGCCAATTCATGAACTCTCGCGGAGAAGGCTCAAGAATCCCTCACAATCATTTGGTGAGGCTTGAAACAATCTCCAATCATGAGCTCAACACCACCGCTACTCCAAGCCGTCTAGGATGTCGGGAAACACCCAAGAGTAACAAGCAATCAGCAGCCAACTCAAAGATCAAGTGCCACTAGATGCAAATCACTAAGCAATGCACTTGAATCTCACTCAATCTCACTAGAGAGTATGCAACCAAGCAAGGAGATGAGTGGAGGGGAAGTTCTCTAGCTCAAAGTATGTCTCAAGTGTTCAAAGAGTCAAGAGAGAGGTCTTAAAGCCGGCCAAGCAACTATTTATAAACATCTCCAAAGAATAGAGCCATTAGGCTCAAGATGCCGCTCAGCGCGCGCTAACCGGACGCGGCCAGCGTCCGATCGCACCAGTGCGACTTCGCCGATGCTCGCCACGTGTCCCTTTTTGAATCTCGCTTGTTAGATTTACAACGGTCACGAAACGTTACGCTCTCAGATAAAGCATGATCGGACGCGCTCCACGCCACGACCGGACGCGACAGTGCCAGTGTCCGGTCTCTGTCTAGAGAGGTTCCAGAGAGCGACTTTGACAACTAGACGTGTCCGGTCACACGTGACCGGACGCACCACTACGTCCGATCAACTCTGAGACACGCGCTGTATACTGGGTGCGTGACTGGACGTTCTGGTTCCACGAGGGACCGGACACGCCGGTTGCAAACCCTAGCGCTCGCACGCCTGACTGCTGCGTTGAACTGACCGGACGCGCCGGTCGTGCTGAGACCGTGTCTGGTCCAGCATCCGGTCACCCCAGTGCCCTCCTTTCTCCTCTGTATCTTCGCCTCCGGCGCAGTGAAAATAGGCATTTCATTTTCACAAAAACACCGAATCCCGCCTCGCAAATGTGCTAACACCACCATGTGTATATCACCATGTGCATGTGTGTTAGCATTTTCATAATCATTTTTCAAGGTGTTACGTTAGCTCTCTACTAGATTCTAATGCATATGCTCAAGATGATGACCTAGTAGCACTTGATTCATGAGCTAACCGTGATTGTCCCTCTTGATAGTCGGCTATCAATCCTAAACCCGGTTAATCACTTCTTTACTCATCTTAGACCGGCAAAAGCAAACCCTATGATTATACATTTGCCTTGATTACTTTGTTCCATGTCCATCTCCTCATGCTTGATCACCATGATCATCGTTTCATGTGCATCTCCACCATGATCGTCATTTCATATCCATGCACCATCTCTTTGTGATCTTGTGTTCACCACTCCTTGCCACATATACCTTCTTCACATGTGTTGCTTATGCCTAACTCAAAACACTTAACACATGGCATTAGCAACTTGGTGTCATTAATTACCAAAACCAAACTTGGGCTTTCAGCGAGGTGATGTCATCATCGTCAGCGTTCAAGCGGCTACCTCCGTATGGCCAGTAACGATCGTAGAGTGAAAGTCGTGATGCCGCAGTGTTAATGAGTTCAGTGGCATTGAGAGTATTACGCCGACTGTTTCCATCAGAGTAGTCTGATCTTTCCAGGACGGTGTCGTCCTAGCTGAGGTTGTGGATGGTGACTCCGACGAGATTCAAGTCGAAGTCGTCATCGCTACGATTCCGATCGGTTTGATGCGGGTTTTGCGAATCCTCTGTAACGGATCCAAAAGGCAGTGTGGTAGCTTGAAGAAGCTGGGTCTGGTGAGTTGTTGCCGCACGTGTTGGTACTCCAGAGAATCGAGAGCGAATCGGATTGGGTTCCGTGTCCGTCGTCAGGACTAGATCGCTAATCTTTCGAAGGAAGAGATTAGTGCTGAGCCTACACTCTCGGCCAGGTTCAGCGAAAAGCTGACCGTGGCGGGCTAGATGACAGGCGATGGAGAGAATGTTCCTCCTCCCATTTGGTCGGCTCAGGTTCCTGCAGGCGCAGGAAAACTAGTCGGCGATGAAGTCGAGCTTACCAAAGACGATCCTCGTGCCCGGCTACATCTTCTCCAGTTCGTCGCCGAAGTCGAAGACGATTCCCATCTGAAACGCAAAAATAAATCTAAACGCAAAAGGCCTCTACCTGGTGTCGGATTGTTTTACTCCAGCAATATCCAGCAACGTGATCCGTAGACAGAATCAGATGGTAGCACACGAGACACAGAAATTTATACTGGTTTGGGGCGCGGTGCGCGCTAATCCCTACTCCAGTTGTGCGGCTGCTCTTGTATTCGTATACTCAATTACATGGGTTGTTGCTCCTAGCTACATAGTAGATTGGAATAGGTGGAAGATGATCCGAGCCCGAGGTCCCTACCCTTCTATATATAGGCAGGAGAGGTAGGGTTACAGAGAGGGCGATTGGGTTAAGAGATTGAGTTCCTAGTTTGTTACACGATATGCGCAACAGATTGATCCTAGCTATCGTTTAGATACACCCGTCTTAGCTTGCCTTGACCTCCACGTTGGTTGATGGCGTCTGCCCCTGCGGGCCTCCTCCTTGGCGGCTGCTGGACCGATAGCCTGATGACAGTCACATATACGGGTGGTGCAGGTACCCCTGTCCCATATATCTGACACCATCCCCCCACCCCCCACCCCCTCCCCCACACACACACCAGTTTGTGGTAAATGTTGCTCAGAAGAAGTACAAAGGTGCTGTGAAGTTTTTCGGAAGTCTGTCAGAAGTGCTTGGTATACGGAGCCCCCAATCAGCCGTCCCTGCGAAGGATAAAGCCCGAGGAGAAGTTTAGCACCCGTTCTGTGTAACTCTGATAGTTGTAAGTACTAATATAAGTATGTTTTCTGCTATATAAACATTGTTTGTGATATTTCTATTATGTTATTGTATGTATGCCTAGAAGGTCCACACATATGACGAGTGCTTGGTTTTCTTTGTAAAACCGGGTGTGATAGCTAACGCACAAAGCACTAGCTGGTTCACCACGTTCCATACACGGCTCAGCTCCCTCTAGCTCGCTTGAAGATATATTTTTCCCGAACTGCGCTTGAAGATTAATAATTTAAGAACAGTTGATTATTCCTAGTTGGTTTACCTAATGGATCGACGGGCCGGAATTAGCTACTTCTAGTGCTGTACTATAGTGGCTAAGAGCAACTCCAACGGTTTGGCATATTTTGTTTCCCAAATCCTAGAGTTTGGCAACTCCTCAAATGATATGGTAAAGGAAAAAAATCAATCTCCAATAGTTTGCCATAATTCACTTGGCAAGTGTAATGAACAATTTTTTCATAAAGTGTTATTGTGCTACCTGTTTATCCTGTATGCTATCTGTAACTATCATTTTCTGTTTTTATCAGAGCAATCTTTGTTTTATCTTTGTTTATCCTCTGTCATTAGCACAGCACATTGACATGGCCAGGAGCAATCTTCTTTCGAGAGAATAGGAGCAGTTGAAAAAAATTGTCTGTCACATCATGCCGGCCACGCCAGGAGCAGCAGCTAGAGCAGTTCACTGCATCTGGACCTGCATCATGCCGGCCACGCCAGGAGCAGCAGCTAGAGCAGTTCACTGCATCTGGACCTGCATCTGCCTTCGCGCTCGCGGGAAGATGCGGTGGCGCGTTTCGCGACTGGATGCGCGCGGGTCACCAACGCGCATATATGCGCGCTGTGAAGGAAATTACGTAAACTTGGTAAAGATAAGGAGGAGAGATGGTAAACTATTGGAGAGTGTTTTTTCTTAATTTACTAAAAAATGAAGGATGGGGAGGAGGGATGGTAAATTGTTGGAGCTGCTCTAAATATAGATATACACACAGTTTTCCCATTAAACTCTCGTGTTGCACCCAGGAACAGATCTAAGGTTTCGTGCCAGCGTGCACAATATATGATTGCCGCGCCGAAGGCGGGCAGCCGGCTGCAAAGCACCGCGCGAACGTGCAAAACCAACCGAAAGGCTCCGCGCGCACGGCCAAAACGCGTTTATTTTCCCCTCCGCCGAAACCCACCCCAGTGCGGACACGCGCGGGCACCGCTAAAAACGTACGGCACGTCGGCACGCCGGGGTTCGGCTGCCAGCACACCAAACAGCCCCGTTTGGCAACTGTTGCAGCGCATCAACCGTTTTGGGTTTTTGGCCACCCTTTCCCCCGTGCCGATCGAGCCGCCCCCCAAAGGCCCAAATCCTCCGTTCTCCACGAGGACGTACGCTGCTTGCTTTGCCAGTTTGCCTTGCCCTGGCAGCCTATTAAAGCCGTCGCGCGGCCGTGCCGGAAGGGAAAGCAACAACACCAATGTGCATACAGAAATTCGTACCAGCTCCGGAAATTTACGGTAGCGAGATGGCTCCATCTCCAATGGCAGAAGCGGGTTGCCGGGCGCCGACGTTGTCAGCGACGAGACTGTGCCGACGCCGACACCGGCGCCGGCGCCGGCGCCAGCGTCAGCAAAGCTAACCATCGTGTACGGCGGGCGCGTGCTGGTGTTCGACGACGTCCGCGCGGACAGGGCGGCGGAGGTGATGCGCGTCGCGGCTCGGCAAGACATGCCGCCGGGTGGACTGGCCGCCGACCTACAGGTGGCCAGGAAGGCGACGCTGCAGCGGGTTATGGAGAAGAGGCGGGACAGGCTTCGCACGCGCGCGCCGTACGCCCCTGCCCGCGCGTCGCCGGCGGTGCCCAAAGAGCAGCGGGAAAAAGATGCTGACAAATGGCTTAGGCTGGGTGGATTCAATGGGGATGATGATGGCCCGAGATAAGAATGGGAAGTTGATCCCAGGATAAAGCAACCACTCATGCAGCTTCCGTTGTCGTCTCGACGTCGCTGCCGTGAACTGGCCGTTTTTTCTCCTTTCTCAGTGAACGACGTCGCGTGTTGTCTTTACCGATTGTATTGTACAATTTGCCGATTCGTTGACGTATACACAAAACACAAATGTTAAGCTTGATACAAAATATTGACGAGATTTGGGTCACATACCAGCAAAAGCTAGCATGTACAAGACCGTTCACGACCTATCACGCATCGAGGACGTCCGAGATCAGCAAGACTGACCACCAGGTCGGCGTTCTTTGCCCCCAAAAAGCTCAAGAACACCTCCCGCAAAGAACCATCTGGAAGGAGCACGTCGAGGTTGTCCTAGTGTCGCCAAGGCCACCTGGAACTCTAAAAAATTTCACCAAGAGATGCGTCAAACAGGGGTTGAAAAGTTAGGATAAAGGGAAAAGCTAAATAGATGTGTTGTTGAATTACTCAATCAGTCGTGATCCTCCAATATATAAAGAGGGGCTAATCTAGTCCCAATAGAAAACATCTCTAACGAATTTCCCATGCACAAAAATGAGTCATGTCCGAGTTGGACTCAAACCGGTCTTAGACCAGGAAATCCGGCTCGGCCTGATCCTAAAATCGGTCGGGCCGTGCTGAACATGAACAGAAAAACTGGCCTAGCGTCTGTTTTAGCTGACTATGCCTAGAACCCTCTTTTCTTTGTTTGGACACCAAATACGATAATCCAAACATGTTTCTTGATCATCTTGATGCTAAAAACTTAGTGGTGGAGTCCATTGCTACACTTTAGGCACATTTTTGCTATCAACATATGCCCCATGTTTTAGGTAAGGTTTATGCAAACCTAAAAACACAAAATATCAAATAGCAACGATGTTCAACTCATCGACAACTTGGCATCTAAGGGTGATATATACTTCGGTCATTTTGATCACCTTTAGTGGACCTCCCAGCTTATCGGTCACTTGCCAAACTTGTTGCTCTTCATCCCAGGCGGTAGAATAGTTTTCCACACTAAATCTCCAACTTAGAAAGACTTGTTTCCTCACTTTTTGTTATATAAGCCCAGGCAACTCAAGCTTTATCCCTCTCAATATCCTTCAAAGCACATCCTTTTGTCAGTCACCTCGTCAATGTTGTCCATCATCATATCATGATACATAATGATAGATAGATCATTTGGTTTTGTCAATCTATACACGTCAATCTAGTTTATAAACTAAGGACAAAAACCACTTATAAAAATATACACAAATGCTATCTAGATGTGCATTAGTTTTTTTTAGGTGTTGTTGCTATCAAAAACGCAAAATGACATTTGCACCCTAGATTCAAAAAGAGAGGTTAGACAGTCCCTTATCACCAATGTACTTACTCTAACGGCGCTAACTGAACAATAAATCTTAACTTATAATCTCCTAATAAAATCATAACATATGCGATGAGTATAAGAAATGTACCCTAACACGTCTACCATGTGTAAACCGGCCCCCAAGGTTCAAAAATACAAGACCCTACTTATAGCATAGATAATATCTACAACTAAAAAGAACCGGATGTTATCGTAGTAATAATCGCTTCACCTCTCCGTGATCGCACCAATCACTAAACAGCGGTTTCTGTCCCAGGTCTTCTTCCGTCACCACGACTCGTCCCAACAATCCACCCACCCATGAGGCCACACCACAGACCCATTGGCCTCCGCACCCTTCCCCGTCGTCGACGCCGCCCCGACCCATCGCGCACGCCCCGCCCCTACTCCATTGCGCCGCCACCAAGCACCTGCTCCGCCCAGCCTCCACGGCCCTTCTCGCCGCTGCGAGCGTCACAGTCCGGGGCAGCAGGAGGACCCCGACGCGCCTCTACCTCATCGCCGACCACAGCCGACGCCATTTTTGGCACGCTCAACCGCGGCCGAGGGCGCCGCCACCACCGGTTCCTCCACGATGTCCGGCTGCTTCTCTTCATCGACGGGCGCGACACGTCAAAGCCCACGCCAACATCGCCGCCGCCACGACCAGGAGGACCCCCACCTTCACCGTCCCCGAGTCCGGCGCCGCTATTGCTGCTAGAGCTAGCGCCGACAGGTTGGGCGACCCCAATCTATAGCCAGCCGCGGACGGGATCCACTACCAGTGCCGCCGCCTCGTACATCCCCGATCTACGCCCCGTCGCCCATGCCTGACCCTTTATTTGCTCCCTACCCTTGCTCACACACCTTTCTGAGCTCTCCACGTCTTGAATCCACGGTGGACATAGCCATCTCTTGGACTACGAAGCAGCAGCTATCGGATGGCAAAGCAGGAGGGAGATGAGGACTAGGCGAGTAGCATCTCTGTGCAGGTAATTGACATTTGCTTTGAAAAAGTAGTGTCATTAATTTATTAGGAATGATACGTTCCAACTAGAGACACCAATTGGAATAGGTAATTCCATAACACTAGAGTTATTAGCCTGACGTTCATAAAAACAGATGTCTATTTGTTTGGCCAATTTTTATCAGGCTAAAGTAGCTTGACATAACTATAGAATGTCATCTTGTTCATTGCTAGAACTGTTCTAATGGACAAAAAATTGATTTATTATAGGAAGATTGTTGCATTATCTCTTTGACTTTGTGTGACCCAATTTTGGGTGACATTTGTAAATAATTGGAAGGAGAAGTCTCTCATGCTATTCACTCATAATTTTGACAATCTACTCTATTCCTCGCCATTAAGAAATCAGCTACACTCTATTTGTCCCTATGTTGTGGTGATTATTTTCCTTTCCAACTAGTTAAAATGGAATTTATATCTGGTGTAAATTGAGACAATCTCACTTTAAGATTATTTGACTTTGCTGTGTGCTGCAACAAGCTTTGAAAGGTAACTTCAGTGGTGTATGGGTAAATAATTTTATAGATCTTTTCGGTGCTTGGGATCCATGTACTCCTCTCTATATTCCTGTCTTTCTTAGCTTTTGTCCTTTGTCCACAGCTGCTCCTTCTGTTATTTGGCACCCAAGCGGTAGTAAACTTCATTTGCTTCATGCATGATATAGGCATATAGCACCTGTGCTTATGCTGATAATGAGGCAATAAATTGTGAGATGGAGTAGTAATGGTGTTTATTTCTTTTTTTTAATCTTTTGAAGCGATTCTTCACTAATTAGAGGGCATGCATGACAAGTGTCTTCTCTATCGGATTCCAACAGTGATAATAGCAGTTAATCAGATTGAGTGCATATTTATGAATGATGATATCGTGTTTATATTTTTTTAGGTCAACAGGTCCTACTGCTCTGCTGTAAATCTGCTCTTCAAGTGTTCTCTCTTCCAGTGGAGTAGATTCTCAAGCAACTCAGCGCGTTTGGAGAATTCAAGGTTTGCAAAATCCTTTATTTTGACCCCTCCACTCAACCATAACTAATGCATGCTATGGGGGAGTCCACTGTCCAGAAGACTACAGATGACGGCCACTTGGTGAATTTTGCACACTCTTGGTGCGGCAGGATGACGGGATGAAGCGGATATTTCAATTTCTTAGCATTTTGCCAGTGTTGATTTGTAGCACGGTAATCAATATCATACTCTTTGGTGTATTTTGTGTGTTTTTAGCTTTCTACCTTTGTGAAGTTGGAAATATTTGTGTCATTTATCCATGTGCTGATCTGAAAGTCGAAATGAAAGTTCTAGATTTTTACTTCATAGCAATGGTAATAACATTATTTTAGCTCATGCCACTAATTCAACTTTCAGATAATGAATTTCTGATTATTTTACTCAGCCTTCAGTTTTTCAATTCAATTGCTTCTGCCGTAATTATTGGTAAGGACCTCAGTAAATATAAGTGTATTTTATCTACTGAGAGCAGGAGCTTGCATGGAGAAATAACAAATCAGTACAGGAGGATGGTGAGAAATAACAAAATATAGTTCTGCTCTTTCTGCAGTGATTGCAAATAGCTTATAAATCAGAGATATGGCTCTGAATAGGAAAGTTATTTTTATATTGTTCATGCTGTCATCTTACAACTTCTGTTGCATTAATGCCACACATAAGCCTTTTAATGTATAGTTTTCTCCTTTCTGCACTGCTACTGAGACTAACCTGTGTTTATGGAATAATCTAGTGCAGGCAGGTCAAAGAAAAATCCCTATTTTGATTGATGCTGAAAGAAAGAGGGAGGGGCTGGACGAGCTTCTCAATTTTGCATCTTACATTGTATGCTTTGCAAAGTTTCCTCAGGTAAGTTGTTGGATTGCAAAAGAGCAAGTGCATAACTGCATAATCCTGCTCAAGACATCGGCGGAAGAAGTGGCGGCGGTGATGGAGCCAGAGATGTCGGCGGCTGGTGAACGGTGTGCAGGGGAGGGGATTTCTCCCAGAGAGGTGCGTGGACCAACCCAGCCTGACCCGACCCACCCCGTGATGCATCATGATATGGTCTTCAGTCTTGTTGCAATGTTTTTATTCTCGTGCCTTTTTATACAACAATTATTTTCTGCTGATCGATATGTGACTTTGCGTTGTGGCTTGTGTGTCATTGTTTTTTCATTGAGAAACTTTGCTAAAAAATCCAATCTAGCCAGACAATTACTTGCTGAATAATAATCCTATGTTGTTGCAGAACATAGGAGTTTCTGATGTGGAGTTTTCTATAAAATTTAGATAGAACCTATGAGGTCA
Organism: Saccharum hybrid cultivar R570; assembly: GCA_038087645.1. NCBI lineage: Eukaryota > Viridiplantae > Streptophyta > Magnoliopsida > Poales > Poaceae > Saccharum > Saccharum hybrid cultivar. Next base: position 13,966,650 of record JAQSUU010000066.1, read on the forward strand.
ACCAAGAAATAGCGGATTACTACAACAGGCTCATAGATTACATGCTTCAACATTGATAAAACCATGTGTATGATTGAATTGTGCACTGTGCTCAAGAAGGGATGCTTCGACAAACTATGCTGAATTTTGCTTGCAGACATTTGGAGACAGGGTATAACCCATCCTTTCTCATGCAGCTTCGGTCTGCAACAAGTATCGGGTAAAATGCTTACTTGCTAATTGCTATCTATTTCAATGGAAGTGTGGACTGCACAGTGCAAATTTAGTTCAGTTAAAAATCTTATGGTTTTAGGCATGAGAAAGACTTGGTATTTCTTTTGATTAAATGAATATATTTACCAAAAGAGGAGGGTTTCCACACAGGCCGGTAAAAACCTGAAAAACATTTGATTCAGGATCAAACATCATTCCAAAGGCGCAGTTAAAAGTTTTGCTTTGGTTGTTACAAATAGTCTATTTCTTTCTATGTGTAAATAAATTATCTTATCTTCAGTTGATTTTTTTTGTATGTTGCAATAACTCTTGAATGAAGAGTACTGTGTGTTTGGCTTTGGCCTCTGTAGACTAACCAACTATTCTTGAGATGAGCCATCAGAGATTTGGAGTGCATGTTTGTCGGGTACCACAATTAGGGGTACCCAAATCAGAGTGAAAGACCACCACAAATCAAACATTAATCTGCTGAAAGTCCTATGTTTGGTGTTGGTAATTAGTGACAATGCCTAAGTACTAATCCTATGCCTAAGTTGTATGTAGCATATGAGGATTAGTACATTCCAAGGTTGGTGGCAAGATGGACATGGTGATCATGATGGCCACACTTGGATTTGGATGCAACTCTTCGTGATCAAAGCAAAGGTATATGCTTAAGGGTTGTGTTTTAGTAACCAAGACACCTAGTGGGTGTGGTTACATTATAGGATAGATAGCCGTACTATAAAGAGGGGAATGACGCGGCTATTGAACTCCTAAGTGCCTCTAGGTGTGCATTTCATGATCATATGCATTTGGATAGGACTAATAACGCCTCGAAAAATGATTGTGAAAATGCTAAACACTCACACTTGACGAGATCACATGGTGGTGTTAGCACGTTTGCGACGGCGTTGGAGTTTAAGCGGTAGAGAGGGTTTGGGTTCCTCTCTCCCTCCCGCCGAGCGTGCGAGCGCGGGATTCAGGCGATTTCGGGGAAATGAAATGCCTATTTTCTACTACGCCGGAAGTCGGAAATCAAACGGAAAAGAAACGGAAGCGAACGGAGGTCACAGAAGTCACCGGACGCTGCACCGGACGCTGCACCGGACGCTGCACCGGACGCGGTCACTGTGCGTCCGGCGCGTCCGGTCAGTGTCCAGTAACTGCGCGTTTTTCAGTTGCTGCACCGGACGCGAGGCGCGTCCGGTCACAGGCCACCGGACGCGTCCGGTGGTCCAGGGAGCTTACTGGACTCCCACCGGACGCGGTCACTGTGGCGTCCGGTCGGTTCACCAGCGCGTCCGGTGGTTGGTTTGTTTTGCGCGACTCGGTGTTGACCGGCGCGTCCGGTGAGTCACGGGACCGGCGCGTCCGGTGGTGACCAGCGCGTCCGGTCAGTGTTTCAAAAATTAGCCGTTGCAGCACCGGCGCGTCCGGTCTGTTGCACCAGCGCGTCCGGTGAGCGCGACTGCTGCTGATTTCAGTTTCTAACGGCTATATTCGAAGGGGTACGTCTATAAATACTCGTTGGCCGGCTCAAGGCTCCCTCTCTTGAACTTTTGACATACTTGTGAGCACTTTGAGCTAAGCAACTCCCCTCCCACTCATCTCTCTTGCTTCTTTGCATATTCGAAGTGAGATTGAGTGATCCAAGTGCATTTGCATTGTGAGATAGCATCTAGTTGGCACTTGGTGATTGATTTGCTGCGGGATTCTTGTTTCTCTTGGTGGTTGCCGCCACCTAGACGGCTTAGAGCAGCTTGGAGGCGTTGGCAAGAGTTGGTGATTGTTCTTGGCCACCTCCGGTGTTTGTGAGGGGTTTGTGCCTACCTCGGCGAAGCGCCAAAGGCAACATTAGTGGATTGCTCGTGTCATTGCAACCTTTTGCCATTTGGTAGGTTCTTGTGGCGCCTTTTGAGAGGCTCGGTGTGAGACCGATTAGCCACCGAACCACGTGGTGAAGAGGGACACAACGGGGACTAGCGTGCCGGCAAGCACGTGAACCTCGGGATAAATCTTTGTGTCATCACTTTCATATTGTGATTGATTGATCCCGGTGTTCGATTATCTTGGTATTCATTGTTGATCATATTGGTTGGCTCAATACTTCGCCCCTCGGTGATACCCTCCTAACCCTCACTTGTATTACTTTCTTAGTTATCTTTGCTAGCTAGTTAGCGTTACTAGAGTAGCTCTTTTGTGTAGCTTGCTAGTTGTAGTTGTAGTCACCTTCTCGGTTTGACTTGTGCGGTTGAGTGCCAATCTACTAGAATTGTGAATTGGATAGGTGGCTTGCAAACACCCCGTAGGCTAAGCAAAACTCGCATCTCGCTATTTGTTATATTGATAAACTTGTTTAGCTTGTCTTTGTAGAAAGTTTTAAAAGGCTATTCACCCCCCCTCTAGCCATCAAGACCTTTCAAGTGGTATCGGAGCCGTGGTCACCGTTTGCTAGGCTTAACAACCTCGGTGCAAGATGGCTCAAGTTATGTTCAACCATGTTAATGGCAAGCCTCCATTCTTTGATGGCGTCTCTTCCTTTGATCATTGGAAAAGGAAGATGAAGCAATATCTAGGCAATATACATGAGAAGGTTTGGGATGTGACCAATGAAGGATACATCATTCTTGATGAAGAAAATCTCACTCCAAATGACCGCATCAACAAACAATGCAACACGGCGGCACTTGACACAATCTATCGTGCCATTGATGACAAAGTATTTGAACAAATCAAAGATCTTGAAAAGGCAAATGAGCTTTGGATAAGGCTTGAAGAAACATATGAAGGCACTTCAACGGTAAAAAGTGCCAAGCTATATATGCTCAAGGACAAGTTCTCCACTTTCAAGATGAAGGATGATGAATCCATCCCGGAGATGTTCTATAGGCTCCAAGTCATTGTCAATGATCTCAAGGGGCTTGGAGAGAAGGTTGAGGACAAGGACTTCTCACACAAGTTCTTGATGTGCTTACCCAAGAAGTTTGCCACCTTGAGAAGAATGATCTTTAGAGAGGGATTGGACAAGGTCAAACCAACCAATGTACTTGGAGATATAATGACCGATGCCCAATACAATGATGATGAAGATGAAGATGAGAAGAAGGAGACCAAGGTCAAGCAAGAGAAGCCCATTGCATTCAAGGCTTCATCTTCTAAGGGCAAGAGCAAGGTGGAGAGCGATGATGATGATCCATTCGATGATGAGACCATGGCCCTCCTAGTGCACAAAATGGGGAGGTTCATGAAGAAGAAAGGATATGGTGCAAGAAAGAGAAGGGACTTCATGAAGGCAAAGGAGATGCTTTGCTACAATTGCAATAGCCCCGATCATGTAGTGGCAAAATGCCCCTATGAAGACAAAAGATATCATGATGGGGAGTTGAAGTTGAAGAAGAACAAGAAGGACAAGAAGGAGAAGAAAGAAAAGAAGAGCTTCACTATCAACAAGAAGAAGAAAGGTGGTGGCTATGTGGTCACTTGGGATAGTGATAACTCCGATAGTGATGATGATAGCTCTAGTGATGATGAGAGGACCACTCGGCGAGCCATTGCAAGCATCGCCCTCTCCAACAAGTCATCCATCTTCGACACTACATCGACATGCCTTATGGCCAAGCCTACCAAGGTAAAATATGATGATAGTGATGATGATTCTTGTGCTAGTGATGGTTGTAGGAGTGATGATGAGGAGGACGAGGACTACTCCAAGGATGATCTATTGGGCATAATAGATCAAATGAGCAAGGGCTACAAGAGGACAACCAAGAAATACAAAATCTTGGAACAAGAGCTCATTGCCAAGAGCAATGAAAATGATGCCTTGATGGAGGAGCTTGTTGCTCTCAAAAAGAGTAAGGAGTGCAAAGGAATTGAACAAGAGCTCAAAGCTCTTAGGAAATCCTTTGATGAGCTAGAGGCCTCTCGTGAGTGTCTAAAGGAAGACCACGAGGACCTTGAAGTTGCTCACACTAGGCTTAAGGAAGCCCACTCCTCTCTACTTGAGCTCATCAAGGAGAAGGACCTCAAGTTGGAGAAGCTCATGAAGGAAGCTAAGGAGGAGCAAGTGATTGTCACTTGTGATATTGGACTAACATGTGATATTATTGATGATTCTTTATTTGTTGGTCCTACTAATGCTTCATGTAGCTCATCATCATCCACCACAACCAACTCTACCTCTACTACTAGTGATTCATCACTTGTGGTTGAGAATGGGACTCTCAAGAGAGAGGTGGATGATCTCACCCGCGCATTAGGCAATGCCTATGGTGGGGATGCCCGCTTGCTAAAATGCTTGGGTAGCCAAAGATTCTCTCTTAACAAAGAGGGTTTGGGCTATATTCCCAAGAAGGGTAAGGCGGCCTTTGCTACTCCAAAGCCTCGCTTTGTGAAGGGCAATGGTCGTTATTGCAATAGATGCAAGCAAGTTGGACATCTAGAGATTAATTGTAATAAAATGAACAAGAACAACAACAAGTTTCATGCTAAAATGGATTACATCCCTTTTGATTCTTGTTATGTGCTTACCAAGGGTGAGAAAGGTGTGCATGCTAAGTTTGTTGGTACACCAATTGTGGGTCCAAAGAAGAAGGCCATTTGGGTACCAAAGAGCTTAGTGACTAACCTCCAAGGACCCAAGCAAGTATGGGTACCTAAGAAACATTAATTTGTTTTGTAGGTCAATTACAAGGCCGGAGGAAGGCATTGGGTGCTTGATAGTGGGTGCTCTCAACATATGACCGGTGATTCAAGAATGTTCAACTCTCTCAAATCAAATGATAGTGGCATTGATAGTATCACTTTTGGTGACAATAGCAAGGGTGATGTGAAGGCTCTTGGAAGGATTGCAATCTCACATGATCATAGCATTTCCAATGTGCTCCTAGTTGAAAAGTTGAACTTCAATCTTCTCTCGGTTGCTCAATTGTGTGATCTAGGTTTCAAATGCATATTTGGTGTTGATGATGTGGAGATAATTAGTGTTGATGGCTCTAATTTGATCTTCAAAGGCTTTAGATATGAGAATCTATACTTGGTTGATTTCAATGCTAGTGACACTCAACTTTCAACATGCTTGCTCACCAAATCAAGTATGGGTTGGTTATGGCATAGAAGACTTGGTCATGTTGGCATGAAGCAATTGAACAAGTTAGTGAAGCATGACTTAGTTAGAGGCTTGAAGGATGTCACATTTGAGAAAGATAAGCTATGTAGTGCATGTCAAGCCGGAAAGCAAGTAGGCAACACTCATCCATTGAAAAGCATCATGAGTACCTCCAAGGCATTTGAGTTGTTGCACATGGATCTATTTGGACCAACTACATACACAAGTATAGGTGGCAACAAGTATGGCTTTGTGATTGTGGATGATTTCACTAGATACACATGGGTATTCTTTCTTGGGGACAAGAGTGATGTATTTGACATATTCAAGAAGTTCATCAAGCGAGTGCAAAATGAGTTTGAGACCACAATCAAGAAAGTAAGAAGTGACAATGGAAGTGAGTTTAGAAACACAAGAGTTGATGAGCTATGTGAGGAGCTTGGAATCAAACATCAATTCTCGGCCAAGTATACACCTCAATCTAATGGCCTAGTTGAGAGAAAGAATAGAACTTTGATTGATATGGCAAGATCAATGTTGAATGAGTATAATGTGAGTCATTCATTTTGGGCCGAAGCAATAAACACGGCTTGCTTCTATAGCAACCGCCTCTATTGCCACAAGTTCTTAGAGAAGACACCATATGAGATCTTAAATGGAAGAAAGCCCAACATTGCATACTTTCGGGTATTTGGTTGCAAATGCTACATCTTGAAGAAGGGCACTAGATTGAGCAAGTTTGAAAAGAAATGTGATGAAGGATTCCTACTTGGTTACTCCACTACTAGCAAAGCTTATAGAGTTTGGAATATGGCTAGTGGTCTACTTGAGGAAGTTCATGATGTTGAGTTTGATGAAACAAATGGCTCTCAAGATGAGGAAAATAACTTGGATGATGTGAGAGGAACTCAATTGACCAATGCTATGAAAGAAATGGATATTGGTGATATTAGGCCAAAGCAAGTGATTGATGTGGATGACAACAAAGATCAAGTGCTCCAAAGTCCAATTACACAAGCTAGTGGGTCTTTAATGCAAAATCAAGCTAGTACATCATCTCAAGTGCAACAAGATCAACAAGTGGCTAGTTCATCATCTCCAACTCATGATCAACATCAACATCCAAGCAATCAAGTGCAAGTGCTTCAACCAACCAACATTGCAAGAGACCATCCATTAGATTCCATCATTGGTGACATACAAAGGGGAGTCCAAACTAGATCAAGATTGGCATCATTTTGTGCTCACTCTTCTTTTGTATCAATGGAAGAACCCAAGGACATTGATAAAGCATTGAGAGATCCGGATTGGGTAAATGCAATGCATGAAGAGCTCAACAACTTCAAGAGAAATGAAGTATGGGAACTAGTTGAGAGGCCTAAGAATCATAATGTCATTGGAACAAGATGGGTCTTTCGCAACAAGCAAGATCAAGATGGGATAGTAGTAAGGAACAAAGCAAGACTAGTGGCTCAAGGTTACACACAAATAGAGGGTCTTGACTTTGGTGAAACTTATGCCCCGGTTGCAAGATTGGAAGCAATTAGGATCTTACTTGCCTATGCTTGTGCTCATAATATCAAGCTATATCAAATGGATGTGAAGAGTGCATTTCTCAATGGGTACATTCAAGAGGAGGTGTATGTGGAGCAACCTCCCGGTTTTGAAGATGACAAGAAACCCAACCATGTATACAAGTTAAGGAAGGCTTTGTATGGATTGAAGCAAGCACCTAGAGCATGGTATGAAAGATTGAGGGACTTCTTGCTATCCAAGGGATTTGTCATGGGCAAAGTGGATACTACTCTCTTTACCAAGAAGATTGGGAAAGACTTGTTTGTGTTGCAAATATATGTTGATGATATCATCTTTGGTTCAACCAATCAAGATTATTGTGATGAGTTTGGGAAAATGATGGCAAAGGAATTTGAAATGTCAATGATCGGTGAACTTAGTTTCTTTCTTGGACTTCAAATCAAACAAATGAAAGAAGGAACATTTGTGAGCCAAACCAAGTACATCAAAGATATGCTCAAGAAGTTTGGTATGGAAGATGCAAAGGGCATTACAACCCCAATGGGTACTAGTGGAAGTTTGGATAGTGACAAGAGTGGCAACATGGTGGATCAAAAGCTTTATAGATCAATGATTGGTAGCCTACTCTATGTGACGGCATCAAGACCCGATGTGATGTTTAGTGTATGCATGTGTGCAAGATTTCAAGCCTCACCAAGAGAAAGTCATTTAAAGGCAACAAAGAGAATTTTGAGGTATTTGAAGCATACACAAGATGTTGGATTATGGTATCCCAAAGGTGCAAGCTTTGAGCTAGTTGGATATTCGGATTCCGACTATGCCGGTGACAAAGTGGAGAGAAAGAGCACCTCCGGGACTTGTCAATTGTTGGGAAGATCACTTGTCTCATGGTCATCCAAGAAGCAAAATAGTATTGCACTATCTACCGCCGAAGCCGAATACATCGCCGCGGGTAGTTGTTGTGCACAAATCTTGTGGATGAAGGCAACATTGAAGGATTTTGGAATCAATTTCAAGAATGTGCCATTGCTATGTGACAATGAAAGTGCCGTGAAACTAACCAACAATCCGGTTCAACATCAAAGAACAAAGCATATTGATGTTCGTCATCATTTCATTAGAGATCATCAACAAAAAGGTGACATTGCTATTGAGAGTGTGGGCACCGAAGATCAATTAGCCGATCTATTCACCAAGCCACTTGATGAGAAGAGATTTCACAAGCTAAAGAATGAGTTGAACATACTTGACTTCTCCAACATGAGTTGATGCACTCCATATATGACATGCCTCTCTTTCAAGCTCCAAGGTACAATTGGTTGACATGTCATACATTCTATGCTAAGGACTTGTTTAGTGCATCTAGTCATAATTTCTTATGTTCTAGGCTCATTCATGAAAAACAAATGAATTTGAGGTTTATATGGTGCCACTATTGTTTCCATGACTTGTATGATCTAGTGGTAGCATATAACTTATTTAAGTAGCTTGTGATCCTAAGTGTTTAATCTAGATCACTTGTCTAAATATTTGCTTCAACATGGTGCATGATAACCCTTCTAGTGAGGTGTGAAGAAGCTTGCCCTTGGATCAAACCGAAGCATTTTATTTATGCAAGCAATCTAGGTTGAACCACAAATTTGATCCTCACCCCATATTTCAACATGATAATCTATCTAAAATTGGTCCCTTGTGGTCATTGGTGCCAAAGGGGGAGAAAATGTTGTTCACAAAGATAGAACTCAAAGGGGGAGAAGCACAAAGGGGAAGAAAAATGTTGTTCATAAAGAGAAAACCTAAAAGAGGAGAAGTTGATAAAAGAAGGGGATCAACTAAAATTTCGAGCACACAAGGGGGAGCAAGCTCTTAAACATGAATGTTGCATTTCCATGTGCACTTCATATGTATGATGCATAGTTATGCATTCCTTTTCTCCGATACATTGCTTGTGTGGTGACTTGCTAGTATAATTTGAATGGTGTATTGAAGTACTAGCATGAATAGGAAGTAGTTAGATTACTCTTGCTTCTTGTTTTTTCAAGTGGTACTAGAGCCTTGCTTATAATGTTGATCTCACGAGGTTTCTAGTTTTGTTTATACTTTTTCAAGTGGTATCTAACTACACAAGGTGCTAAGATGGTGTTTATCGCTACTCCGATGGTATCACGCTTCAAAGGTCTATAATCTAAAACACTTAGCACCTATTGATAGTCAATGCTCCTATATTTTTCCTATCTAACATGTATGCTTCCAAAATCCAAACATATAGCATACATGTAGGGGGAGCCATCGCTATCAATTTGAATTCATGATCACATGTCCATAATTCTTACACATGGTAATATACTTGGACAATGTGACATGGGTTCAATCAAAATTTTATCATAATATCTTTGTGAAAGGGTTGTCACCAATTACCAACAAGGGGGAGATTGAAAGTCCTATGTTTGGTGTTGGTAATTAGTGACAATGCCTAAGTACTAATCCTATGCCTAAGTTGTATGTAGCATATGAGGATTAGTACATTCCAAGGTTGGTGGCAAGATGGACATGGTGATCATGATGGCCACACTTGGATTTGGATGCAACTCTTCGTGATCAAAGCAAAGGTATATGCTTAAGGGTTGTGTTTTAGTAACCAAGACACCTAGTGGGTGTGGTTACATTATAGGATAGATAGCCGTACTATAAAGAGGGGAATGACGCGGCTATTGAACTCCTAAGTGCCTCTAGGTGTGCATTTCATGATCATATGCATTTGGATAGGACTAATAACGCCTCGAAAAATGATTGTGAAAATGCTAAACACTCACACTTGACGAGATCACATGGTGGTGTTAGCACGTTTGCGACGGCGTTGGAGTTTAAGCGGTAGAGAGGGTTTGGGTTCCTCTCTCCCTCCCGCCGAGCGTGCGAGCGCGGGATTCAGGCGATTTCGGGGAAATGAAATGCCTATTTTCTACTACGCCGGAAGTCGGAAATCAAACGGAAAAGAAACGGAAGCGAACGGAGGTCACAGAAGTCACCGGACGCTGCACCGGACGCTGCACCGGACGCTGCACCGGACGCGGTCACTGTGCGTCCGGCGCGTCCGGTCAGTGTCCAGTAACTGCGCGTTTTTCAGTTGCTGCACCGGACGCGAGGCGCGTCCGGTCACAGGCCACCGGACGCGTCCGGTGGTCCAGGGAGCTTACTGGACTCCCACCGGACGCGGTCACTGTGGCGTCCGGTCGGTTCACCAGCGCGTCCGGTGGTTGGTTTGTTTTGCGCGACTCGGTGTTGACCGGCGCGTCCGGTGAGTCACGGGACCGGCGCGTCCGGTGGTGACCAGCGCGTCCGGTCAGTGTTTCAAAAATTAGCCGTTGCAGCACCGGCGCGTCCGGTCTGTTGCACCAGCGCGTCCGGTGAGCGCGACTGCTGCTGATTTCAGTTTCTAACGGCTATATTCGAAGGGGTACGTCTATAAATACTCGTTGGCCGGCTCAAGGCTCCCTCTCTTGAACTTTTGACATACTTGTGAGCACTTTGAGCTAAGCAACTCCCCTCCCACTCATCTCTCTTGCTTCTTTGCATATTCGAAGTGAGATTGAGTGATCCAAGTGCATTTGCATTGTGAGATAGCATCTAGTTGGCACTTGGTGATTGATTTGCTGCGGGATTCTTGTTTCTCTTGGTGGTTGCCGCCACCTAGACGGCTTAGAGCAGCTTGGAGGCGTTGGCAAGAGTTGGTGATTGTTCTTGGCCACCTCCGGTGTTTGTGAGGGGTTTGTGCCTACCTCGGCGAAGCGCCAAAGGCAACATTAGTGGATTGCTCGTGTCATTGCAACCTTTTGCCATTTGGTAGGTTCTTGTGGCGCCTTTTGAGAGGCTCGGTGTGAGACCGATTAGCCACCGAACCACGTGGTGAAGAGGGACACAACGGGGACTAGCGTGCCGGCAAGCACGTGAACCTCGGGATAAATCTTTGTGTCATCACTTTCATATTGTGATTGATTGATCCCGGTGTTCGATTATCTTGGTATTCATTGTTGATCATATTGGTTGGCTCAATACTTCGCCCCTCGGTGATACCCTCCTAACCCTCACTTGTATTACTTTCTTAGTTATCTTTGCTAGCTAGTTAGCGTTACTAGAGTAGCTCTTTTGTGTAGCTTGCTAGTTGTAGTTGTAGTCACCTTCTCGGTTTGACTTGTGCGGTTGAGTGCCAATCTACTAGAATTGTGAATTGGATAGGTGGCTTGCAAACACCCCGTAGGCTAAGCAAAACTCGCATCTCGCTATTTGTTATATTGATAAACTTGTTTAGCTTGTCTTTGTAGAAAGTTTTAAAAGGCTATTCACCCCCCCCTCTAGCCATCAAGACCTTTCATCTGCCTCATCCGAGGAAACATCAACCAAAAAAGACCCATGGGCTAAATCTCCCCTTGCTGGGCCTCCAGCAAGCCGCGTGATCATAGCAGCCCATTCTCTTACTTCATCCGAGGCCTCACGCGAGGAGCCTCGGAACACCACCATCTCATCCGAGCCCCGAGAGTAACTTTACCCATCTCTGCCTCGCCCGAGACTGGCTCGGTAGGCCGCTCTTAGCAAACGAACTCCACGTCTCGCCCGAGGCCCCAAAACGAGGTCTCGGACGCTGGAAACTCTCCGCCTCGCCCGACCCCAGCCTCTGATGTTGTTTTCCCATTGGCGCGCTCGAGACCCCCTGATGTCACCCATGTTCTCAAGCCAACCAGCCAGACAGGACAGGATCGACAGGGGTCAAATCACGATGTCGCCGCCCATAACAGCAGCAGCTGATCGCTATACCTCCCATATCGTCACTGTCTGCATGATCCAGGCCCGTGCGGCGCTATTCTAGGTCACTGTTCCCTCGGGCGGGGAGAAATCACGCCATGATTCATGCCACCGAGGCCTCGGCTCTCTACATCGGTCAAAACCGCAAGGACAGGCACATCGCCACAGCGATGAACATGAGCCTCACAGCTACGAAGCCACGTCCAAGCACGTCACTGCAGCGCCCAAGGACAGAGACCACTCCTCCAATAGTGGCGCGCACGCCCAGCCGTGTAGCCATGACGCCAAAAGTACCGACGCCATGCCTCTATAGTACAAGTCACGACCCCACCAGATAAGGCCCTCCCGAGGCCTCGGGGTTCTCTCTCTCTAGCTAGGATCACGCCACGTATCGACATCTTGTAACCCTGCACCTCCTTGAGCCTATAAAAGGGGCATGTAGGGACCACACTAGAAAAGGGAGAAACACAGGTACACACGAACAGACAACTCTTCTGCACCTTGCGAGGACTTCGGTAGAGTACGCACTTCACCGCCACCTTGAGATCTGGGAACACACCCCTCTCTCACCCGCTTGTAACCCCTGCCACAAGCACTTCGGTGCAAGATAATACAAGTCTCTCCTCTCCCACTAGACGTAGGGCATTCTTTGGCCCGAACCAGTATAAACCGCTTGTGTCATTCTTGCACACCATCCGGATCCCCGACGCGTAAACACATATTACTCATTGGTGTCAGGAACCGCCGTTTCTTACATCGACAGTTGGAGCGCCAGGTAGGGGCCGTTTGCGTGTCACAACTAACCGATTTTGTAGGGTCCAGGATGACCACACTACCACGTCTTCGCCCGACGGTCATCTCATCGCTAGCCGGAGGCAACATCAACTTCACTCTGGGCTCCCATATCTGGTTTGGAAGCCTCGAGTTTGTCATCACCGGGGAAGGCACGACCTCGACCTCATCCCACCAGCAGACAAGCCAGTCGGTTTCCCCGAGCCCGCGATCAATCTACGACGACATTCTGATGAGCTAAAAAGCAGATGGCCCAACGAGTTCAGCTTGCCCGGCCTACCACAAGTTGCTCAGCCCTGCCACGACAAGAAGGTTCGCAGCCCATCGACTAACGTTTACCATCTCAGCCCAAAGGCAGGTGAGGTACCGGAGGATCTGCCACAACAGCTCTGGAACGCCATCGCCGACATCCTAGCATCGACGGAGATGAGCTCCAACTCTGACTTCCTTGACTCCGACTGCAACGACGACGACAACGATGATTACCAAGGCGTCACCAGCTTCGCCAAGCTTCAACGGATGCAACGCTTTCTGCATCATATGTAAACATGTCATATCATACTTCATACGTGTATTACATACATGCATCATGCATGTCGCATATCCGCATCACGCATATGCATCATATGTAAACATGTCATATCATACTTCATACGTGTATTACATACATGCATCATGCACGTCGCATATCCGCATCACGCATATGCAACATATGTAAACCTGTCATATCATACTTCATACGTGCATTACATACATGCATCATGCACGTCGCATATTTGCATCACGCATATGCATCATATGTAAACATGTCATATCGTACTTCATACGTGCATCACATACATGCATCATGCACGTCGCATATTCACATCATGTATATGCATTGTGTGTAATTACGTCATGCATACTTCATACGCATACACACATCATACATATGTCATGCCATATCATGCACAATTTCATAATTTATGCATACTTCATACGTGCATCTTGCACACATCATACTTACGATGTATTGCATCATCTGCACACAGTCCGAACCAGGGCTCGGAGTTTGCAGGCTGGCCCTACGAAAGGGTTTCGACAGCCGCTCCAGCCCAACAGAGCGAGGGATGGTGTGTTGGGAGTGGCACAATAGAGGTTAACACCCAAGTGCCTCGAGCACCATATGGGACTCCCCAAACCATGTTTGAGCCTTGATGCACACCAATTTACGGGTTTTTCACTGGAGAAAGGCAACGAGCCTCTGGGGTTGTGTCGAAACGACCCTGGTTACCCTAAATCGGTCGTCGAGGGTATGAGGTCGGTCACTAGATACCTACGTTAGATCCCTAGTAATGGGATCCGGGACCTCACTCGAAATGAAATACCCGCTAGCAGCTCAAACGGACACCATGAAAAATGGCCCTATTCGAGAGGGATGATGTGCCGCTATCTAGCCCCTCCTTTACAAAAAGATGCGAGAGGGAAACGCATTGGGCCTCCTGACCAGGTCGGGACCACAAGTCCTGATTATTGGAGGCCTAGATTCATGTGCACGGCCTGCCAAGGCATGTCGAGGCTTGAAAGTATGGGGACGAACCACCCAGAGCCTAGAATACACCCGAGGGCAAAAAAGTCTCGACAGACATATGTCTCTTCTGCACGACGGACTCAAAGAGTCGACATCCCCGCCTTAGGGCATGGGGCAGCAAGGGCCACGATGAGGCTAAAAACTCTACCCGCGTCGTGAAAATAGATCCTAAGGGGGGCTCGAGCCCAAATCCATATGGCTGGCCACCGCCAAAGGCCCCCAGAGGCCTACCGAGACCCTCCATGATCCACCTAAGCAAAGAGAGGAGAAAGAGCAGTTCGAGGAATAACGCCCGGGTGCAAAAAAAGTCCGACCGAGGAACGTCCCATCCACGCGCTGTCCTCAAAGGATGGCTAACCCTGCCTCGGGCCGTGCGTGGCAGAGGTCACATCTACACTAAAGCCCTGCACATGTCTCGAAACAGGTGCATCCCCCTAAAGGACCCCGCCATGCATACCACCGGCAATGCTCCAGCGGTCTTCCTCGCTGACCAATCAAACATCGCGAGCAAACAGTAATCAAATTGCTCAACGAAAGAGATTCAAACTAAAATTTCATTACAAGTTCACTACTAACAACAAAATAGGCAATGCCAAGCGTCCCAACTAGGGAACAAAGCTAAAAGAAGAGTGGCTCCTAAAGGAAAAAAGCCCTAAGGGGCAGCGTCAGGAGGGAGCTCCGCCAGGATCTATTGGGTGGGGACGAGGGCGGCCACCGCCTCCTTGGCAAGACCATAGCATGCCACCAGATCCTCATGAAGGCGAAGCGGCTCCTCCATGAGGAAACCCTCGACGTCGGTGAGGTCCGCCCCAACCGACAGCTCCGCCAAAGCCAGGGAGACCCTAGTGCATAACGGACGCCACTCTCGATGGCGGCGGTGACACCACGACATGTCGCCCAGAGCCTGTCCTCCCTAGAACCTGGGACGATCCCCAGGTAGTCTAGGAAGGTGTCGACCATAGCTCACAGACTTTGTAGCTCCGCGGTCACCCCTGACACACAAAGAATCCATCCACGATTAGAAATGAGACATGCAAAGAAAGAACGGAGTAGGAGGAAAGAAACCTACTGGCGCCGTGGCAGTCGGCGTTCTCCAGCTGATGGAGGAGAACATTCGCCCTCCCCTCTATGTCCGCCGCCGCGGCGCGGACGAGCGACTGCTCCTCCGCACGTCCCGCCAACGGCCTCGACGGGCCGGCTTGGGCCCCAACAAGGGCCAGTTGGGGAGGGTAGCGGTACCGAAGACTCCCCATGGAGATGCCACCAGTACGCGGCTGACGGCCCCTCCCCGTAAAAGCACGGTCATCCGCCCGGCGGCGCTGCGCCACTGGAGGACCGTCCACCTCCTCGGACCTCTGCGGGGAGTTGCCGTGCTCCATTAGATTGTACTAAGAAGACAAGGGAAGAGGATAGCAAAAGAGATGGAGAGAGCGGGCACCGAGCCGGGTATAAATAAGGCCCGAACGATTGCTTGGCTACCCAACTGCACAGGACAATCATTGCGATCTCGGAGCTCGAGCCGGCGTTCCCACTTCCCACTAAAGTCGAGCAACAAACTGCCTCCTCCACTTCCCTCAGTCAAACCACAACATCCCCACTCTCTAGCCACCCAAAACCGAGGGATCACGGGCCAATCATGGGCCGCACAAGAGAAAAAACGGTCTTTGAAGTTAGGTTTGGCCCAGGAGGGTTTACCTTCAACTGTGACCCACGTCAAATAGTCACACGATGACTAGCGTGACCCCTCAACTTCTGGGCCTAGCCTAAAGGCCCTAGTGGGGAAGCCGCAGACACAAGCAAACCGTGCCATTGTGACTAAAACAGAAGCTAACAGGGGAGTGTTGACGAGACTAGCCCCCCAGAAGTACCAGGAGAATAGGATTCAGGGGCTAGTCTTACCATTTCAGTATAGCAAAAGACCCGAAACACCCTAGGCCCTCGGGAAGGAGTACACCTCCTCTGTGACTAAGCCCAAGTGATGAAGCTCGAGACAATCTAAACCGCGTCCGAGACCCGGCAGGCGTTGACCAGTGGAATCCCATCGGAGGGAGGCTCTGAGCCCTCAGATCCCACCAAACAGATCTGAGATTCGCTGGACAAACCTCGGGTGATTCGGAACACGCCTCGGAACCGTTCAACAACCCAGAATAAGCGGGGAACGAGCCTCCGCCTGAGCCTACCCATTAACGACTCAATGGAAGAGCATGACATATTCCACCCCTCCTTCTCTGCGAAAGAGAAGCATGAGGGACGCTCTTGGCCGCCCCCTTACTATAAGCAGAGGCTCGGAGGTTGCCCTTGCACCACTAACAATGCCTTGAATTCACGCTCTGCATAAAAAACAAGACCTTGGAAGCATATCCTATCCTTCCAAGGCCTCGGTGGCTACACCCGCCGGGTGCGCTCGCGCGCACCCACTGGGAAAAAGTAACCCAAAAATCAGCCGAGTCCCCAACAACGAGAAAACCGGCACGGACCAACTCGATCAGTAACCAACATACAGCCTCTGAAGGAGTATACCTACTCCTCCACAGGCTTGGGGGCTACACCTGGCGGGTGCGCTCGCACGCACCCTCCAGAAAAAAGCAACCAAAAAACAAGTCAAGGCATCGGCAACAACTTAACCAGGGCCCGACAAAGAGCATAGCCAACGTGCAGCCTCTGGAGGAGCATACCTACACCTCCATAGGCTCGGGGGGCTACTGTCGGGTATCACAATTAGGGGTACCCAAATTAGAGTGAAAGGCCACCACAAATCAAACATTAATTTGCCTCATCCGAGGAAACATCAACCAAAAAAGACCCATGGGCTAAATCTCCCCTTGCTGGGCCTCCAGCAAGCCGCGTGAGCATAGCAGCCCATTCTCTTACTTCATCCGAGGCCTCACGCGAGGAGCCTCAGAACACCACCATCTCATCCGAGCCCTGAGAGTAACTTTACCCATCTCCGCCTCGCCCGAGACCAGCTCGGTAGGCCGCTCTCAGCAAACGAACTCCACGTCTCGCCCGAGGCCCCAAAACGAGGTCTCGGATGCTAGAAACTCTCCATCTCGCCCGACCCCGGCCTCTGATGTTGTTTTCCCATTGGCGCGCTCGAGACCCCCTGATGTCACCCACGTTCTCGAGCCAACCAGCCAGATAGGACAGGATCGATAGGGGTCAAATCACGATGTCGCCGCCCATAACAACAGCAGCTAATCGCTATACCTCCCATACCGTCACTATCTGCACGATCCAGGCCTGTGCGACACTATTCTAGGTCACTGTTCCCTCGGGCAGGGAGAAATCACGCCATGATTCACGCCACTGAGGTCTCGGCTCTCTACATCGGTCAAAACCGCAAGGATAGGCACGTCACCACAGTGATGAACATGAGCCTCACAGCTACGAAGCCACGTCCAAGCACGTCGCTGCAGCGCCCAAGGACAGAGACCACTCCTCCAACAGTGGCGTGCATGCCCAGCCGTGTAGCCACGACGCCAAAAGTACTAATGCCATGCCTCTACAGTACAAGTCACGACCCCACCAGATAAGGCCCTCCCGAGGCCTCGGGGTTCTCTCTCTAGCTAGGATCACGCCACGTATCGACATCTTGTAACCCTGCACCTCCTTGAGCCTATAAAAGGGGCATGCAGGGACCACTCTAGAAAAGGGAGAAACACAGGTACACGTGAACAGACAACTCTTCTGGACCTTGCGAGGACTTCACCGTCACCTTGAGATCTGGGAACACACCCCTCTCTCACCCGCTTGTAACCCCTACCACAAGCACTTCGGTGCAAGATAATACAAGTCTCTCCTCTCCCACTGGACGTGATGAGGACGTCCTCTACTATTACCCGCTGGCAAAGACGCAACAAAAAAGGCTAAGTGGCCTAGTTGTAGTCGGACGGCGACCGTGTGACCCTCTAAATAATCTCACCTTGCTTAGCTTGGGAGGAGGAAGCCACCTTAAAAGAGAGAGCCACCCTTCCCCTATCAGACTAGTCTTTTAGGGACATTGGGCCTTTCCCCGAGTGGGTGTGCATAAGAATTGTTGGGGTCCGGGTAACCTTAATTTATTAGGCCTCGGCCAACCCCACCTGGGCCGGATGTATCATTTGGTATCAGAGCTGGGCCCTTGTTTAAGGGGGTGGGAATGATGAGGACATCCTCCACTATTACCCGCTGGCAAAGACACAACAAAAAAGGCCAAGCGGCCTAGTTGTAGTCGGACGGCGACCGTGTGAGCCTCTAAATAATCCCACCTTGCTTAGCTTGGGTGGAGGAAGCCACCTTAAAAGAAAGAGCCACCCTTCCCCTATCGGACTAGTCTTTCAGGGACATTGGGCCTTTCCCCGAGTGGGTGTGCATAAGAACTGTTGGGGTCCGGACAACCTTAATTTATTGGGCCTCGGCCAACCCCACCTGGGCCAGATGTATCAGGATGTAGGGCATTCTTCGGCCCGAACCAGTATAAACCGCTTGTGTCCTTCTTGCACACCATCTGGATCCCCGACGCATAAACACATATTACTCGTTGGTGTCAGGAACCGCCGTTTCTTACACCGACAATGTTCAACTAATCAATTGTGGTACAATGGTCAAATCACCATGGTGTGTATTGTGCCCATGAATCTTCCCTTTCAGCTCTATAATCTCTAACACTCCGATACTCCTACTGCACTCATACTTGTTTTTTTGTTCTAGCTGTTACCCATATTACTCCCCAGTAGAAACAGTTGATTAGTCTGAAAATCACCTGGTGCCTTCATTTGGTGTAGGGACCTACAGGATTATACCTAACCTACATAAATGCCTTCTCTGAATATATCATGTAGTAACTCACCTTTGTGAACTTCTCTATGTGGCTGACAAATCTTTCAAACAGACACTCATACAATGTCGTTTTCTTGTCACCTTGAAATAAAATATTATGTGCTTCGCCACCTAAATATACTTGTTGTTGGCTTCTTGAGATTATTAAAGTTTATTTGTTTCACCTAATTTACATATAGCAGTTCATGTTTCTTTAGCTCTTCCTAAATTTCACAACACTCACAAGCACGGATTGATGCAATCTTGTGGGCTTTGGCATCATGGAGATGCAGGAAATCGCCTCACAAGGTGTCTTTGTGTTGTATCCTTGAAATAAAAAGGTCAATGAAGGATGGAATGTCTTTTGAACAATTAGCAGCTGGCAAGCTCCAAAGATCTCATTGAGCACTTGCATTGAGAGGGCATCAAGTTGCTCTGTTGTCTGATATCGTGTGAATAGATGCTGCCCTTGAATAGCCGAAGTGTAAATGAATCTTTGGTTAGCATGAGCATACGATGTATGTTTTGCATTTACTCAACGTCAAGGTCAAGGTGAGTTTATCTGTACTATAATTTTCAAAACTTGAATTATATTCTAATTCTTCATGCTCCGTGATAACTAATGTAATCCTGGACCTGGACATACAGAAACAACTTGATTGTTTAGATGTGATGACTATGTTTTAGAGTATTTTACTACCATTCAAGAGTTTATTCAAGGCTATTACTTCTTGTGGGGTACAAAAGCAAAGCAAGGCCATTAGAATAATATATTGTATCACACATGTTGCTTTATCATTACAACATCAATTTATGCTTTTCCTGATGACTGAATTTTATATCGGCTACAACAGCAACAAGAACTTTTTAAAAGCCAGTATATTAACTTAATTTGCCTGCATCCTTTTTTGTTTGTCTTAGTTACATGATTTAGATTTACTGGCTGTTTCCTTCATTTGCAATCCTTCACATTATCAGAAACAAAAAATAGAAACTGGAGGGAGTAGAAGCATTTCTGTTTTGAATTGTACAATGGGAGAACTGGACTTTGAAAATACATCCTGTTTATATCTATCTTAGAATTTCTGTTGTATGTATTTTACTCGCAATCTGACATATTTCTGATAGCTTCTCACATTCCTGCAATCTTATGGTTAAGAGGTGTTGTCATTCCATGAAAATATGCCTTCCTGATCACCTGATCTGTTTGATCAGATAACTTCTGAGATAACCAGACCAAGGTGCATAAGAACCAGTAGCATCTAAGACTGAGAGCTGTCAAACTTGCCTTTGCTGCATGCGCTGGTGATAGCTTCTACAGTCACCCCACACTAACTGGCAGGCACCTATTCCTTGGACGCCGGCAGCGTTTGGAAACAATGGCAGGCGCACAGGCGGTGGACATCAGTGAGCATCCAAACCTCGCGATGGTACCGAATGCACTCACCTAAAGAGGGCAACCAAGAGACACACATGCCAAATTGTAGTTTTTCTAATATTATAGGTGAGTGCCCGTGCTTTGCTATGGACAAACAAAAATTACATACTACTATACTAACTGCAGTAATCAACCGAAGAGTGCTAGTCAGACATTATACTAAGCAAGCAAGCTGCATGCATATACATAAGTGTACAGACCCAAAGCACAATGGAACCTACTAGCGGGGCAAAACAACATAGCAAACTTTCTCTATTTCATTCAAAAAAATCATATTTATTGTCCCATGTTCAGAAGACAAAGCCCATTACACATAACTCAGTCATGAGAAACATCGCCACATACTCAAAAGGAGCAAAAACCACATCATCACATTCTCAAAATCACTACCAGGTAACAGCTAACACGAAGACTCACTTTTTTCGTACCTTCATTTTTCATATTTGTTCAATTCATGGAGAGGTAAATCCCTGCCTCCTTAGATGACGTCACTAATATCGTGGACACAATTATTGATCCTGCAGAAGCAATTAACAATTATTTGCATGTAAGTAATAGGCAATATAAAGAGATAATAATATAACTTTAATATCACAGATGATAATCCGATGCTGCAAGTTCTAGGCACAACTGCATTTTAACTTATGATGTTATGGCTATATAGAAGTGAAATGTAAAACGATATTGCTTTGCTGCTAATCATATGAGCATACCTGCCCACCAGGCCACCAGCCGAACAAGCTGTAACCGCTAACCACAACAGCTCAACCAAGAATATTTTAGATGGAAACAAATATTTTCAGTCAATAATAATACACATAGACAGATTATGATGTACCAACTGTATACCAATTGTTGCCATCAGCAGCAAAACGCATGCCTAGCAATCCTCTGTAGGAAGAAAAAACAAATAGTTTTGAGAAAATACAGGGAGGGCCTGGGCTGTGGAAACATGCTAAAACAAACAATGGGCCGCTTAGGTATGCCTACATTGTGCCGGTAGAGCAAAAAAAAAACAGCGGGTCATTCTCGCTGGCATAGCACTCCACGGCTCCGCCTCCACCCTAAACCACTCTTGTCTTCCGCCTCGACGCCACACTATCATACCATTGATATATTTTTCAATACTCCCATTAGGAAGGCAACCTCTGTCTCTCCTCTGTTAGGATAAGCTTTCTTTTGTGTATCAGCACAGTAACCCATAAACTGCACAATATTTTTGTGTCCCACCCTCATCGGAGAACAAGTCAACAAACCTCTTTTTGGAATAGATCATCATCCATATAAATTGTGTTCAGTAGCTTCTTCACAGCTACCGTTCCAACTTCCAACCTTTTCAAGCAGTCCCTGCAGTCCAAAGTAACAACATCTTCCTTATCAGGATGAAGGAGAGTTTTTTTTAAAAAAATAATGATTAATCAAGCAGGCATATGAGAGTTTCTTATGCCTTGTAAATCACCACAAACCTGCCACTGCCAATCCGCAGATCATCAGAAAAATTTTCTGTGTTCATTCGGATAGACGAGAGTTTTTACACAAACAATTGAAGGAGTGAAATAATTTTTTTTCCAAAACAGAAAAACATCTGAATATATATATTCAGTGGTGTGTACAAACCACAAAAGCAAAAACCAGTTCAGACTTCAGACATTGTTAGATGCTGCAGATGTGATTTCCGCGCTGGCATACCATCAGGAGGTTGGATTTCTTACCGTTCCATGGAAGCACTGAGCTTGGATTACCAAGACCCTCACCATCATTGCCGATTGGTGGCGACGAGCCATCACCGTCACTGTCACTTCCGTCACGCAGGTCTAAACATCCGCGCCGCTTCCACGAAGCCTCACGAGCTCACCGCCGATAACTCTAGTCACTGCAGGTAAAAAAAAGCCAGGGTGAGAAATCTAGTGTGCTGGTCGAGATCCGCGAAGAGGGAGGAACGGTGCTGAGCGTGTAGCATCTTCACCTGCGGCAGTGACCTGAGAGGATGGAAGAGCCATCGGTAGGGCCATGTTCTGATCCCACCGGGAGAGAGGGAGGGATGGACGATGCAAGAGAGGTGGCTGCAAAACACATGTCGTCGTAGGAGGACGCCAGGGCAGCCACGGCAGCGTCGGTCGCCTTCCACGGGTGGTGCCGCCGTGGTGGCCTGCGTGAGGTGGATGACTCGCCACCGCCTCCTTCATCTGACCCGCGCCGCCTCCTTCGTCCCTATAGTCGCAGCTGAAGCAATTTGGGGAGCAAACGGCGAGTGGGGCGGGGCGTCGACGGCCTCGGCGGGGGAGGGTCAGGGTAGCGCGAGGCGTTGGCGGCAGCTGGGACTGGGAGTCGGGGGAGCGATGGGGCAGGGGCGGGCATGCGTGGGACGGGCCGGGAGGCGGACAGGGCGTGCAAGACGGAGGTTTTATTTCAGTTTTTTTTCGGGCCGCAGGCTGAGCATGGGGATCATGGGGAAGAGACGGGGAGGCGCAGGCAGTGGTGCGTTGGGGAGAGATCACGTGGTGTGGACAGCAGTCAGACGAAAACCGCTCTGGCAAACGAGACAGACATTTCGTTCTTCGTATAGTAGAGAAGAGAAGAGATATAGTAGAGATGTAATTATTACTCTCTCCGACGTGTTTCTAATCTTTCATCTTTTAGTGCTAGACTGCTTGTGTTTTCTAGCGTCACACTAAGTTTTGTGTGATGATTTTTTTTTGCTGAAATTGTATTCACCATTATTTGCTTATGAGATGTTCCATTATATTATTTTATTCAAATTTATTTGCCTGTACGACTGCAAGTGAGCAGAACGTGAATTCCATATTGCCAACATAGAATGAATTCACATTGTAAGCGCAAATTTACTCTTCAAGTCACACATAAGAATACCTTAAGCATGACATAAGCAAAAACATGGAATACAGAGGCGTAGTAAACACGGTTATTATTCGCTAAAGTTGGTTGCTACTGTTTCTGTGAACTTTGTTTCATTGTGATTGCTCAATTAACAACACTCGTGATATAACGATCGACTAGAAATAGCATCTCCAACAACTCCTTAAAATTGACTTGCTATATCTTGAGTTATAGCAAGTTGCTATTTTGTTTGGCAAGGGGAAAAAATATGTGTCTCCAACAAGTTGGTATTGTCACTTGGTAAAATTGAAAAAATAGGCCCACCTTTCTCCAAATCGGTACTGGGCCTTCCACGCATGCGACTTTTCACTTACCTGCGCGACGACGCTCCTCCTTCCTGCGCGACGGATCGAGTACCGATCTCGCGTGCGTGGCCGCCACCGCCGGTCGAGGCCGCGACGCTACTCCGGCTGGCCATCACCTCCTCCTCGACCTCGTCAAGGTACTCTGGCCGGCCATCACCTCCTCCTCGACCTCGTTCAGCTACTACTCCGGCCGGCACTTCACCGAACGAGGCCTGCAGTTTCTGCAGCTTCTACCCGACGGTCACCAAGGTAGGTCCTCTGATCGGCCATCTCTGATCGTCCATCAGTCCCTGCATCATATGATTGTATGTCTCATATGATTGTATGATCCAAACATTTTATACTAGCATCCCTTGTATTATTTGGTTCAGTCTGTATGTCTCATATGATTGGAGTGGAGATTGCAGCAATCATATATATCAGCTGCACGTTGAGGGAGGTACTAGTATATATATCAGCTGCACTACGAAACAAACGACACCAGCAGGTGTTGTCCAACACCTACCTGTCATGTCCAACAGCAGACGAGCAGACCATGCCAGCAGCAGCAGCGACGGGAAGAGGGATCGATTGGGGCACGGCGCGGGAAGAGTTTGGCGCGCGCGGGAGAGGCTATCGCTCGCGCGGGAGGGGGACGTCGAAGCTGAAATCTGCGATACAGAGTCCACACCGCGCGCGGAGATATACGCACGCGGGGACGGTGTTTACCAAGTTGGGAAATATACCAAGTGGATTTAAGGAGTTGTTGGAGAGGTGTTTTTATGTTTTTGTCAAAATAATAAGAATACCAAGTGGATTTGAGGAGTTGTTGGAGATGCTTTGTGGTTTTATTTTCATTTGTTTTCATTGCAACAAACAGGTATGTCATGAGATGTTTTGTATACCCGTAACCACGTACGGGCACTCAACTAGTATGATAAAAAAAATACAAAATCCCGTGATAGATTGGAGACTTAGAAACCCGATAGACACGTTCCACCACAACTAAGACACACAATTCATGATAACAATTTGCGCTGGTCTCCGGATTGAGTGATAGATAGCCCTCGCATTTAAGCTGTGTTTGTGCGCGTAACAGAGAGGTCCAGATGTTGCGCCCGTGCCAGCTCGCTGGTGTCGTGACATATACCCGCACCGAAAGCAAGGAAAGATAACTATAGGGGCGACAGCGGAGGTGCACCGCGCGGGGAAACGAACCGAAAGCGCCAAAAACACGCTGCGCGCACGGCCAAAACGCTGCTCATTTCCCTCCGCGGAAACCGGCCGGCAGCGACGCTGCGTGCGCGCCCAAAACCGAAAAAAAGCCTCATAGCAGCACGTCCCGTCATAGTGTTTCACTGTGAATTGTGTGTCATAGTGTTTCGCACTTCCACATGTCATGAGCGTCGTGTGGCCGACTAAAATATGCCGCAGCCTCCGCCTTTCATGTCGCCACGTTCTCGTCGTGGCGTCGTGCGGATCCAGCGGAACCACCCCACGCCACCCGCAGGGATCGCCACACGATGGATCCAGGCCTTCGCCATTTTCTCTCTTTCTCTTGCCTATATAACTGTGTCGAGGCGTTCAGCCGAACGGAATTGGAAGGCAATACCAACGTGCGCACACACAGAGTCTCACCAGTAGCAATTTTTACTCGGTGGTTATTCTTCTTCCTGGGGTCGCGATCGAGATGGCACCCGCGGGTTTCAGCGGCCGGCGGCGGCAGTTCGACGTGGCGTGCGGCGTGCTCAGCCGGTGCGTCAAGAAGGCCGAGGCCGCCACCGTTGGCAAGACGATGGCGGCGGCGCCGGCAGCGGCAGCGGCAGCGGCTCCTACCACGGCGCCGCCTACGACGATGCTGCTGATGCCGGGCGCCGACGTCACGCCGGACGTCAGGGAGGAGGAGCCCGAGTCCGAGGCAACGACGCAACTGGCGCCGCTGACGATCATGTACGGCGACCGCGTGGTGGTGTTCGACGACTTCCCCTCGTACAGGGTGGCCGAGCTGCTGGTGCTCGTCGCCGAGCGGGAGCGGCCAGACCTGCCCGGAGCCGGAGGGACGACGACCGACATCCCGGTGGCGAGGAAGGCGTCGCTGCAGCGGTTCATGGAGAAGAGGCGGGACAGGCTCGTCGCGCGGGCGCCCTACGCCGCCCGCCCAGCCCCGGCGTCGTCCAACGAGGAACGACGGAACCTGCAGGCGGGCGAACAAGACGCGGGGTCCTCCTGGCTCGGCCTTGGCGTTCCAGGAGGAGGCTGCGCGTGCTGATGCGTCGTCGGCGTCGCCATCTCGCCGTCGCCACCGCGTACTGGACTTCACTACGCTTTTGTTTCCGCGTCGACGACGTCGTATTGGCGTGTAGTGTATATATAGGAAAGTTCAGCTTAGCTCCGTATCCTGTAGGAAATTATATTATATATGATGAATGCAAGTTGCGCAAATTGCATGGGTCCTCGTCTCCCTTTTGAACGATTGTTATTGGCAATAGTAGAAATGTCACACTTGACACTGACTTGACACACTATAGCAAGTCCATATACGTATGTGTTCTTTGTTAACAGCTCTTTCGACGACGACACGCAACAAAAGTTCGTATTCATGTTTATAACATGCTAAATCCCATTGCATGTGTCAACAAAAGAACAGCGTTAATCAGAAAATCCGGCCGAGAGCTTATTGGCAGTTCATGGCAAAATAACATACACTACGGATATTGGGCGTAAGAAATAGCTAGACACCAGATGCGTTCTTTTCAACCTTACGCCTTCAACGGCCGCAACAACCTTATGTTCTTTTCCAGCTATTTCTAGCTATAGCTAGACACCAAGGTGCTGGAAATTAAAAGGTATCTACCTGCGACGCAACGGCCACAATGTACTTAAAAGCCTTCAAATAATTCATTTTTGTATTATAGATTTTTTTTATGAAACAGGAGGGGTTTGACCCCCTACTAGATTTTATTATAGATTAAACTCGCAGGAAGACACTTGCTTACATAGTATTTTATCTTTCCATCTAAGCGCCTTTACAATTACAAGAGTCTTTGCATTGCACATGCTCTTAGATCGAGCTGCTCTCGCGGAACCAAGGTGTCAAGTTTCTCTCTTCTTTTCCAATGGGCTGAATGTGCTCAAAGAGACCCTACCAAACAAAATCTTAGAGTTGGTCCCATCTAAATCTAGTTCTACGCTCTGATGAGAAACATCATAAGTTGTGCGGTAGTAGCAAAACAAAATGGAGTAGTATCACAGTAGTGCAATATTAACCCACAGCACAGCCTATCATTTTGCTTTGAGCCAAGCCACGCATGGGCAGAGCGGAGCCCAGCAGCCCCGCCCACCACGGCAACCACAACCAGGCAGCCAGAACGCACGTCCGATTTTCGAAACATCGCCAACCCAATCCAATCACGTGTTGGTCGTGCCAGAAAGGTGGTGAGGATCCAAAACCACGGTTTCACACCGCACGCACCGCGCGATTCCGTCGTTCCCACTCCCACCCACCCACCTCCGTCGCCGCCCCCGCCTCGCCGATATAAAAATCTCCTCCCGAGTCCATCCGCCGAAACCTTCCGTCACATACTCGAGCTCCTCCATCCCATTCCCAGGCCCAGCGCGCGCGACAGGATCAAGAAGCAGCAAGAGCTAAGGCAAGCAAGGAGATCAAGATAATGGCAGCAGCGGGGAGCGTCCAGGGCCACGGCGCCCGGTTCGCGGCGGCGTGCGACGTGCTGAGCCGGTACGTGAAAGCGGCAGCGGTGGCGACGACGACGGTGGACCAGCCGCGTCCGTTGGCAGGCACGGTAGTAGGGGTACTCCCTCTGATGCCTGGCGCGGACCTGTCAACGGCGGAGGCGGACGCGGGGCCAGCGCCGGGCGCGCAGCAGCTGACCATCTCGTACGGCGGGCGGGTGGTGGTGCTCGACGACGTCCCCGCGGACAGGGCCGCCGAGCTGCTCCGGCTCGCGGCCGCCGCGCAACAAGGCGCCGCGCCACGGGTGCTGCGAAAGGATGATCTGCCCATGGCGAGGAAGGCGTCGCTGCGGCAGTTCATGGAGAAGCGCAAGGGCCGGGTCGCGGCGCGCGGTTCGCCCTACAGCCGTCCGGCGGACGCCGGCAAGGCCGCCGCGGCGTCGTCGTTCCCGGACCATCTCGCTCTCACGCTCTGATACAGCCGGCCTGTTACTACCACTACTCTACTAGGTGTTTGTTGCGTACTGTAAAGTGTAAGAAGAGTTGATTGTACATAGGAAAAACTCTATCTAAGGCCCTGTTTAGATTACAACTTTGTGTAATCTAGGCTACTGTAGCACTTTCGTATATATTTGGCAATTAATGTTCAATCATGGACTAATTAGGCTTAAAAGATTCGTCTCGCAAATTATAGATAAACTATGTAATTAGTTATTTTTTTATTTACATTTAGTGCTCTATGCACGCGTCTAAAGATTGATGTGATAAAAAGAGTGCGTAAAAATTTGGAATTTGAAAGGTAACTAATCAAGCCTTAGTTCTGAATGGAGAATTACAATTTTCTTACGAAAGAAGCAATGGTGCCCACTGGTCCCGTCCCTCGCACATCACATGTGACATGCCTCAAACTCTCGAGGCATCAAAGAATAATACAGTACTGTAACAACAAGCATTAATTTCTACAACAAATTAATGCTTGTTCGCTTGGCTGAAAATAAACGGCTAAAAGTGTTGTTAACTGATTTATTATGAGAAAAAAACACTGCTAGCTGACTAGAAATAAGCAGCCGAAAGCTCAAACGAACAGGCTAGTCGGTTGGAGAAGCTTCTTGGTGCGGAATGAGAGTAGTACAAGTAGGCCGTCGCTTTCGCCAACGACCACTGGAGCGTGTCGGAGCTTCCCGCTGCACCAGCTGCATCAGTATGCACCGTACCGCGCGGCCGCTTCTGGTTTACCGTTGAACTTTACTTTCGCGCGGCGGTGCGCGGTCGGGCTGGCGGAGGTCAAATCCATCGTGTGCCCCGCGGGCCGGCACACGCATCCTCCTCCGTCGACCTAACTTCGAATCCAAATAAAAATCAGGAACGAAACCGTCAAACCGGTGAACTTTCGTTCTGTGGGGGTGTGGTGTGGTGTGGCGGTGGTCAGCCCGAGTTCAACTGGGTTGTGTACTAGTCGGCCTCCGGGCCTCCGATCGATTTCAAACACAATATAAAAACACGATCCTTCCATCATTTTTTTTTGACAACAACGTTCCTTCCATCATTGAAAAAGACACGCTCCTTTACCATGAACAGCAACAAAAATGAATACTCCTACTTTAAAAAGAAAATGTAAAACGTACGTCTGGATATACGTACGTTAAGTATACAAGCATTTGAAATTTATCCTAAATTGAAGTTCCATGTTTAGTAAATTTCTAGCTCCAAAAGATTCATGAATTTCTTAAAACTGATTCTAATAACTACTGGAGCTAGAGGTACGTCAGTGGTCGAAGGCATGCATCAATATGAATCATTTATATGTACTTAAACACCTTTAATTTAGCTTTGAAACTACATAAATATCTAGCATAAATCTTGGAATTAGAGCTGTGCTAACCAAGCATATTCCTAAATGAACCAAGCTATAGGAAAAGATAGGGGAAACTAGCTAGACATGTTTTTCTTTTTGACTTATTGTGATGGAAAAAAAAAAGAACTCAAGTCGGGGGCTTTGAAAAACGATGCCTTATTCCAGGCTACTTCCTCCGTCTAAAAAAGAATGTGAATCTCGCTTCATGAGGAGTCTAAGAATTTTAAGTTTGACTAAATTTATAGAAGACATTATCTAATTTAGATCTCCATTTAGATCTATTGTGAAAATATATTCCATGATTAATGTAATAATACTTATTACACATCATAAATATAAATATTTTTTTCCAAAATCCATTTTCACAAGCATTCACTTGTTTCCAATCCAGCGAAGAATGACCCGACCGAACGAACACTCTCCACCACGTGTCCACGCCGCGCATTGCTCCTTCTCCTGTAAAGCTTCCGTTGTTCTCTATCTCTCCCTTGTCTCTTTCTATTACACAGAGCGGAGGCTGCCGAGCCGTTCGAGTCGGACACGCGCAAGTGCTCGCACGCTAACCACAGGTGCGTCCATCTTTGTGTTTTTTATTTTCTACTTTTTTATTTATCTTTTTATTTTAACCTATCTATTTTACATGATCATATATATTTATATACTAGTTAAAACAGTGCACCTTTTTTTTTCCTTTTCACCATTTTTCTCTCTTCTTTCAATTTTTCTCTTCTTCCGATATAATTGAATCTTATGAAATCTACAGAAGTTATAATGACAAGTTATGATGATAATTTGTCACGTAAAAGTCATGTACATAAGTTGTGAGTATAATTTTGTAATTTTTTTAAAAATAAAAAGTTATGGAATTTTTCCAAAAAAAGAAAAGTAAACAAAATTATGATGACAAATTATGTTGATATAAGTTGTTTCGTAAAACGTTATTAATTTATGTGTATAACTTATAACTTTCCAACAATGAAAAGTTATGGAAATATTTTTTCTCAAAAAATAAAAGTTATGATGAAAAGCTGTTAAATAAAAAGTTATGCATACCGGTTATATGTATAATTTTGTAAATTTTCAAAAAAGGAAAAATGCGGGAATCTTTTTTTAGAAAAGAAAATAGTGTTGATAAGTTATGTTTCACAAATTATTATATATAAAAGTTATGTGCTTAAATTTGCAACTTTCTAAGAAAATACGGTGATAAATTTTGTAAAAAAAGATATATACATAAAAGTTTGTGAGTATAATTTTGTAACTTTCAAAAAAGGAAAGTTATGGAAATATTTTTTTTCTAAAAAAAGAAAGTTGCTGGGCTAGTGGGATCGCTGATTAACTAGGTTGGAGAACCAGCACACGTGTGGCAGAGCGTGCGCAAAAAGAAAATGATCGGCGCGCACAGCACTGTTCAAATAGTGAAATAAGTGGGTATTTATTTTTTCCGAGAAAGAAACTCGTGGGACGTGTCGGCTCGATTGTTGATCTAGAATTAAGTGAACGTTCACGAATTAGTGGAATCGTACTTTTTTATATGCATTTGGTTAAAATTAGGAATCCTTAGAAAGCGAGAGTTATATTTTTTTTTGAACGGATGGAGTAGGATGGACAAATTTCATAGCATCAAAATTCGAAACCACGTGCTTTTTTTTTAGCTTTTATACTGGCTTGCTTTTTTTTTTTGCCACAATTTTATATTGGCTTCTGCCCGCTTGGCAAATACAGTATATGTACTAATTGTATACGGTGCGGCTGCGGCACGACGTATGTGATGATTGTGATTTGTGAGGTACCTCTGTAATACTAATCTGTAAGCAAATCTCCGACGGTCCCAGCACGGGTCCGCGGCCAGTCGGCCAAAGTCGTCCACTGCACCACTTGTGCATGCCGCTGTCCGTCCACGGTCCACCGCCTGGTAGTTTTATTTATGCTGCTCCCACCGCAACTTTCACGTGTTGTTCGTGCCGACGACCCACCGCGCCGCGCGGCTTCACACACACCCATATCATGCATGATACTATCCCCGACGATTCCTCGCTCCCAGTCCCATCTATATTAATCGAGCTCTCAACCCAAAAGCCCAAGCCAAACCAAAGAATTCCTCCTCACGAAACCGGGAAGCAACCAAGGTCCCAACTCCCAACCCAAGGCAGCAGCTCATCACCGGCGCGGCGATGGCGGCAGCAGCTTTAACTCCAGTAGGCACGGGCGGCGCCGCTGCGGCGACAAGCCGGTTCGCGGCGGCGTGCGGGGCGCTCAGCCAGTACGTGAAGGCAGCCGAAGCCGAGAGCAGGGGCGGAGGGCTCGGTAGGGCAAGGTAGGGCGCTCGCCCTACCTCGGCTCCATCGCGGATACCCACCCTGAGTTCCTCCGGTAGCCATGGTTGCGAGGTCGAAGACTGTAAGGTCTGAAGCCTGAACTGTATGTTCGCAGGAAGAAGATAGGAGAAGTCTGAACCGTTACTAGCTTTTGGGCCTTGCCTTGCTTTGTGGGCTTCAGGCCTTGCTTTGTGGGCTTCAGGCCTTGTCCGCTTTTGACCTGTGGGCTGCACAACAAATAATGGTCCATCGTGTCCGTGAACTGGACTGCAACTTTTGCCATTTCGTTTTCCAGCGCACACGATGCGGCCGCCGGCCGGCCGCCTGACGTTTCGCATAATCGCATTCCACCGCTCCAAATTCCTATCCTATCGCGGGCCGAGGGCAAGTTCATGACTTTGCGGCTGCGTGCCGGCGCCCGGCGATCACCAGATTTCGCTGATCCGGTTTGGGCGGTGACAGCGAGCCGGCGAGTGGCGATCACGACAAGACGAACTGCTAAGTGCTAATGCAGTTCAAGAGGATCATCACGGTAAGTCGTCC
This sequence comes from Saccharum hybrid cultivar R570, assembly GCA_038087645.1. Taxonomy (NCBI): domain Eukaryota; kingdom Viridiplantae; phylum Streptophyta; class Magnoliopsida; order Poales; family Poaceae; genus Saccharum; species Saccharum hybrid cultivar. The sequence goes on from JAQSUU010000066.1 coordinate 13,998,473, forward strand.
AACTCTAAAATCTGACACTTTTTTAGTTATTTGTTCAATCTTTTAGTTATCAATTAATTTGGTTTTATTGATTTTTTTCATTTTGATTTTTTCAGATGAGTTTGAACAAGTGATGGAAAATGATATGGCAGGATTACAAGTTGAAGAGGAGATTGAAACTAATGGAGAAGGTATTATAACTCAATTCAATCCGGATCACATTATTACTAATTCAGGGCTTTGCTTGTATTTTCTATAATTCTATTTATCATAAATATTTTTACTTATATATTTTGTGCTTCTATCACCACGTCTAGTGAACCATTTTGAGAGAGATTACTTTACTACTTATGTTATCGACTTCGCCCTACCTTAAATTTTTTTCGTCCTCCGCCACTGGCCGAGAGGAAGCACGCGCACGCGAGGCCGGCAGCCGTGCCCGTGCGGCCCCTCCCGCTCATGCCGGGCGCCGACGTCTCCGACGCCAGCCCCGACGACGGCCTGGACGACCTGGCTCAAGCGGCGCCGGCGCAGATGATGACCATCGTGTACGGAGGCCGTGTGCTGGTGCTCGACGACGTCCCGGCGGACAAGGCGGCGGGCCTGCTTCGCCTCGCCGCCGGCAGCGCAGCAGCAGCCCAAGAAGGTGCAGGAACAGAGGCAACCGCCGGTGCCAAGCGCGGCGGGCAGGGACAGGTCTCCGTCGCCGCGGCCGCCGCCGACCTGCTGCCAGTCGCGAGGAAGGCGTCGCTCCAGCGGTTCTTGGAGAAGCGCAAGGTCCGGGTCGCCGCGCGCGCGGAGCCGTACCGACGGCCGGACGCCTGCCCTGACCACCTCAACCTCGCGCTCTGATTCCTGTTCGGTGTCCCTATGCAGTTTCTAATTTGTAGTTGTAGGCCAGGAAGAGGATTATAGGAAGATAGTGGGATTGTACAGAGAAACTAGTAAATACATGGGCGTACTGAATGAAAGCCAGAGCTGAACAAAGCTTTTGAAAAAAGTCGTTGCGCGTGGATTCTAAGAATGCCTTCTACTTATAGAAGTACTCCTACTTAGAAAACTTGAATTCCTAATTGTACACAGTTGCAGATCCATGTCGCACAAAAACAGAGTCCATGGCACAGATCTCAGATTGTTCCCCAAGCTCCTGCCGACACGCCAGTTTAATTTCCCTAATCACTCAATCGACTCGAAGAATAACGTAGGCTAGTAGGCGTACTAGCTAGCTGTAGCTGGAATCATCTGCGAACCAATCAAATTGTTTGGATTAGGAGCACCAATAGACTATTTTTTTACGAAACAGGAGAGGTTTTACCCCTACTAGAATTTATTATTAAAAATAAAGGTCCCTGTTTACAAACAACCTCACAAAACATAAAAGGAAAGGAAGAAAATGAGGAAAATTACACAAAGGCAGCGAGCCATAAATCTAATCTTGGATGGAACCGTGCTTTTGCTCGTAGCTTAACCAGAGCAAATTCAGCCTTGCTTGCAACGCCGAACTGAGTGAGGCAAGCCTTTGAAGCTTGCATCATTTGCGCATCATCCAAATGAACCAACCCAGGGTCACAATGATCTCCAGAAAGAAAGGCAGACCAAGCTGAGTTTTAAGGCTATCAACAACGGAACAGGGAACAGAGGTGCCCGGTATAACCAGCACCAATAGACTATTAATCAACAGAAGTTCACGTTTGCTAGCTTCGTTTCGTCAACCACCGCGCGTGTCCTGTGACTCGTGTCGAAGGTTTCCAAATCCAGACCATCACGTCGCGCAGGCAGCTGCACGCATTCTACCCGGGTCTCGCCCAACCTGCACGTGCCGGCGGGTCTAGAGCAACGAGTTGAGGAACGGAACTGCTCAACCTTACGATAGGTGCTTCGGCGGCGCCCCGGTTCGAGACGGCACGCGGCGCCCTGAGTAGTGCATGGACGACGACCGCCCGGTGAGCCTGTACCGTACGTCAAGGCGGGCAAGTACCCCGACGGACAGGATGTCACCGAAGCGGGGCCGGCGCAGATGACCATTGTCAATGGTGGCCGAGTTCGCGTTCGGTTCCGCGTGCGGCGGCGCGTGGCCGACGATCTGCCGGTGGCGAGGAACGCGTCGCTGCAGCGGTTCATCGAGACGCGCAAGTGCCGGTTCGCCTCAAGGTCGCGCTCTAATTCCTGTGCTAGGATGCTAGCTAGCTGTACGTGTTTCTAGAACGGGGAAAAAATAGGAAGAGTATTTCATTCTCTATGAGTACAATGGAAGGTGAATTTCTGGGTTCAAATATGAATGTCAGACTTGCTTTTTGCAGAGCAGAAATCCGAAACACATGATGCGCATGCGGTAGGTTCGCACGACACAGGAATTTCTGGGTTCTAGAGGCACTACTAGTAGTAGTACTAGCATATAAAAACCTTCAGGACTATAGTAGCGTATTAAAACCATCACGCAAACCTGCTGCCTGTTGCAAAACGTCTTGGTCTCGTTCATGATACACTCCGGCCTGTTAGAATTTTCATGTGCGCCACATGTTGACTTTTTTTTTTTGTGGGTGAGGGCTAAGGATGAAAACGGTCGGAAACGGTCGAAAACGGACTTACGATATAGAAAAACGAAAATGGTCGGTTCGGGATATTTCTACATTTAGCAATTAAAGAGTACAAAAAATAGTTGAAAATAGTTGTGAAACCGATTGAAACTGACAATTTTTCATGTTAAAAAACGGTTCATAATATAGAAAACGAAAACGGTCAATTTGGAATATTTCTGTTCCGTTTTCATCCCTAGTGAGGGCAACCACATGCTCAAGCAATTCTGGTTTGCTGCTCATGGTGCTTTCGTGCGACAAGTTAAGCGTGTGCCCGGAAGGAAGGCCCGCACGTCTCGTGGCGGACTGCCGTTAATGTTCTCCCCACCCGGTCCTGATCTAGACGTGCTAGCAGATGGACAATAACTTTTTTTTTGATCGGTCTATATCTCACCCGAGTGAGCCATCACACCAATTTCTCTCTCTCTTTACTGTTCATCTGCCTCCTCCTGACACCCGCTGCCGCCCAACACCCACCGCCCCGTCGCGGCGTGGTTGGGTCTCGCTACAGCTCCGCCGAGACCCTACCGCACCGAAGCTACCCCCCTCTTCACCTCCCCCTTCCCGCCGCCGCTTTCTTCTCCGACTCCGGCAAAAGGCCTCAACGCCCTCGCCCTAACCTAGCCCAGCCGCCTCCACCGCCGCTAGGGCCCCGATGCCACCAGGTGTCATCGTTGCCGCCTAGTCTGCCTACCTCCCCCCACCGGCCCCTTCTATACCCGTCGGAGTTGTATTCGAGTGATGGATTCCTCCAAATCACACGAGTGAGGGATAGCTTTTACCTTTTTTTTATAGGTACGGACAATTTTGACCTATATATAAATGAACAAAAACCCGCAAACTTTCGATCTAGCGGCTGGGTGATCACCAAATTAACCCATAAATAAAATATTAACATTATTTCATATCTATAAATGGAACTAGCTAGGTAAATGTTCATGCATTTTTAACAAAAAACACATGCCACGATAAATAAAATATCAAAGCAAAGGGAGCAAAAAACTCAACGAATTCTGCTACTGCCACATCAACGAATTCTACTACTGCCACATCATTTGGTTGGGCAACTCGGGCGGCCCCATTCCACGGCACCGCAAGCCTTTCCCCAACGAGCGCTCTTTATGGTCGCTTTCGTCGAAGGCCGGTGTGGCTGCCAGGAAGGCAACGAGGCCTACAAGGCAGGTTGTCAGTATTTTCTTCAGCGAATCAAAGGCTTCGTGGAGGCAGGCCGATGCAGTGGCCGAGGGCATGTTTGGATGAGTTTCAAACCAGTTTTTACCTCTAGTTCCTAAAATCTGGATTCTAAGCAAAAGCTGGTGAAGATGTTTGGATCCCTTAGTTTTTAAGAATCTGGCAACATTTATTACTCATAAGGTAAAAAAACTAATAAAAGTTGGGTATCAATAGTTTCTTAGTTTTTAAGAATCTAACATAAGCTGACACGAGAAACTAGGCAAAAACTTCTCTATTTGGATCCCAAACAGTTTTCAGAAACCAAATTCTTAAAAACTGGAGAGATCCAAACAGGGCCTTAGTCATACCTGGCAAGATCCAAGGCCACCGTCATTAGATTTGTCTACTGCATTCAGAAATCCTCAGATCTTGCCGGTGCGACATGGCGGCGGCGGCATGGGCTTATTGCCATCTACAGGAGGTAGCAGTGTGGCTGCACCCTGCCGCGTTGGTGGGCTCAGTGAGGCTGGAGTGTCAGTCCAGGGATGGACTCTACACAGTTGGTGGTGCTGATGCGGTGGTTGGCGGCCTACAATGTTCATCTAGCGCAGCCACAGCCACGTCCATCCCCGAGCTCGCCGGTGGGCACAACCATAGCTCGAATGCATTGTTGTGGGGAAGAGTGTGGTAGGCTCACTCGTGGGTGGCATGGCGCGTGTGCAAACATCGCGGTAGATGGTGTTCGGACGTGGTGGCCTTGGCGCGCCAATGTTATTGCTGGTGGCACGATAGCTGGGCACGAATGGGGGCGGTGCGCAAACATGGCGGCCGGAGCACCTCGGCGATATGGTTTTGGTGGGGTGCTGCAGTGTAGTGGCTACTGGTGCCATAACGGCCCGAGATATAAATGTTGGTGGTGCAGCGATGGGGCGGCTTTCTCTCGGTGTCGAGATGATTGTTTGGGATAAGGGTGGCTATGCCTTCCTTCCATGTGAAAAGGGCCAAGGCCCAATCCATAAGGAGCATGGACCTCCATGTATTTTGGTGTCGTATTATTGCCAATATTAACTTATATTATAGTTGTCATGGTTATCATAAAATAACATATAGATTTTAAATTTTATAAACAGATAAAAAATAAAAAGATATGTAACATTGTGATCTTTGTTTACATTAACAAGCCCGTTCGTTTGTGATTGCTGGCTTGCTGCAGCAATCACTCACAGCATTAAAAGTAGCATCTATACAAATTAAGGTGTCGTGGGCGCTGCAGTTGTGCAACAAGATGAAGCGAACAGGTTGGACATTTGATAGCTTTTTTCTCCTGTTGCAACGCAAGGGCATGTTTGCTAGTTTTTAAAAATGAATTTCAAAATCTGAAAACTTTCGGGCCTTAAACGATTTCAAATGGAGAAGTAGTCAACTTTAAAGTTGTAGATCTCTTCATGTACTACAACTCTGATACAAAATTTGTCTTCATCAAACTTGATTTTGTAATTGTTATTAATTTTAATGTGTGGTACCTATTTCTAGAGACATGCTAAGCTGTGAACCATCTCTATATTGATATTCATTTATATAAACAGTTGGAGTTCCTAGTCACCTGTAGAAATGCCTCGATTGGTTGCTAGCAACCCAAACCACCTCTAAAGTAGCATTTTAAGAAGCGGTTTGGCCCACCGGCCGCTTCTAAATATAGAGAGCGTTTTTAGAGACGTCTAGAAAGTCCAGTTGTCTCTCAAAAACAATTTTCTAGAGACGAACCTCCCCAAAAACTATTTTGAAGGCATGCACAAAGTAAAGATGTTGCTAAAAATCATTTCTATAGTAGAATGTGATTCTATAGGAAAGAGGCAGGTTTGTGATCTTGCAGTGCCGGAGCTAGAGCATTTGCCCCACACAGCTGATTTATATTTATATAATTACTATCACTAACAATATATTTTTTATAGTTCATATGTATATAGTTCAGCATACTTATCTTTCAAATGTCTAATTAAATAACTTGTTTTCTGTTAAATTAATATTTGAATGCAAATCCAATTTTTGTTACCTGATTTGTATTAGTATCCAAAGATATTTATTAGATCCGAATTAGTATTCGATAAAAGATATATCACTTTTCCTATGTCTCTGTCGCCTGGAATCAGGCAGCTCGCCCAGGCGACACGTGGTTCATTCGATCCGCTTTGCGATCCGTGCTTTGGTCTGTGCTGGTTGTAGTGGGTCCGCAATGCTTTATCGGGTCCTAGATTTGGAGTTTGCATCTGCTGGTTGTGGCTGCTCCCATTTCTATCGCTCACTTCGCCTCCCTCCCCGGGGTCAGCTCCATTTCTTCATCCCGGTGCTCATCGTTGGCGACGGCCACCCCTCTCCCTCCCGGCGCGGGTCCAGGCGTTCTATCGGCGGCAGCGGCGGCCTCCTCCGGTGGTCAGTGGCGGTGGTGGCAGCGTCGTCTTCTCGGATTTTGGTGAGTGTAGTATTCGTGTACTACTCGGTGTAGATGTCTAGGGTTTGTGTATGGTTCGTGTAGGATTCAGAATCGCGTCGTTTTTAGGGATTTGCCCCGGTGGATTTGTGTGGATTTTGCGTCTCGTCTCTGTGTTGGTTTAGGGTTTCGATTATGATTTTCGGGGTGCATTCATGTCATTTTAGGCAGAGGGATGGTGTATGTTTTAGTGGGATTGCTTTCTCGTCCTGATGATTTTAGGGTTCCAGATTTGGTTGGAGCAGGGGCGGATTTGGGTTTTTTTTGTCTTGTGCGTGGCGTTGAATTTGGGGGAACAATAGGTGCCGTGTTTTTGGTATTGTTAGATTGTTTGTGAGGTTGTGGATTTTTCTTGGAGCAGGGGTGGTTGCTTGCGTCTGATTTGGGGTATTTTGTGCACGTTCATGCTGTGATTTGGGTCATTTTGGGGGTGATTTAGACACGCAGCTGCTGATTTCATTTTCATTGTCATAAATTGCTAAGCTCTGGATTTCATTTTCATTGTCAATAAAAATATGTGCAAGGAGAAAGGACTGTGGAACTCTAAACATGGGGCAGCTATAGAGGATGTCTTGGTGGTGATCCATTCGTTGAAGCAGGGGTTGCAAACTGAGGATGCCAATATCTCTCTGAGGCTCCAAAGCTTCGAGTCCTTCCACGTCAGCGAGCTGAGCCCCCTGAAAGTCACCACTATGCTCCATAAAATTGGGCCCATGGTTGGTGCATTGTACGCAGGTGACGAATTCTTCAGCAGTACGGTATACCGAGGGTACAGGGCCATTCCCGCCAACCATAGTATCGTCTGCACCGGTCACAGATATGTCGATGACGAGTTGTTCATTATTGTCCAGGATAACGCGGCATGGGAAGGTCCTTTTCGATTTGTTTTGTACGAGGCATTTGAGGAGTTTCACATCCTCACAGTCGACGAATGCTAGATAGCAAGCCTGGAGCTGAGGTATATATGCTTTACGCTCTGAACTGAGCAACATGTTTTTGATTTGTGGCTCATTATGTGTTGGTGAATTACTCAAGATCGATCTCTTCAAATTTGTACTTCTGAGTTCTGATCGATAAGTAGCAGAGCTATGAGTAGCAATTATATTCTTGTATTCTAGCAAGTTGTTGCCTTCCCTTTGTGGGATGCAACTCGGAACGAACTCGATCTGTAACTGTTCTATACTAAATAATTACCTATGCTCTGGAAGTAGGAAGCATAGGTAAACTTTTTCCCATGTTTCCTTGTGATTTTTGTGGCCTGATCTTAGTTCCTTGCGGTTGTCCACAGTTCAGTTAATGATTTGTCGAATATTAGCCGATTTTTGTCTATCTGTGGTTAGTGTCGATTTTCATGTTGTTAGTGGTCGAATTGGGGATTTCCTATAGGTTTTTTTATTGATTCTCAATCTGGGGATTTGTGGCAGGTCTTTGGTTTGTGTTGCTCGAGATGTCATAGACTTAGTGCTTCATTCAGTGTGCCATGCTCATATTTATGTACTTCCTCCATCTTGTGTAGACCTACATGTTAAGTATGACACCGTGCAGTCATGCATGACCATTGGAAACAATATCTGATATGTTAGTGTGAACTGTTAATTTTCTGAAATTTTAGTTAGTGTGAACTATGAATTTTCTAAAATTTCAATTAGTGTGAATGTGATCTGTATGGTATTTATCTATTGATGGCATGGTAAACTAACATTTTTGGTGGAATATATGCTGATTGGAGCATGAGTTAAGATGAGGTGGCACTGTTTGTCTCCTTCTCGAGTTGGTGTGTACATTCAGACGAGATGGCTTTACACTAGTTGCATGTCGTGGTGTCAGTATGGTGTTGTCCTATATATATTCAGTATGAGTAGCTTTACACTAGTTGTAACTGTGCTACTGTGCTGCTGTTTCCATCAATCCAGTTCTGGACCTACTGTGCTGTTGTTGCTCAAAGCCTGTGACTTTTAACAGCAGCTAGATGCTCACGGATTGTTGGACGGTGAAGAAATTTCTTGGCTGGAGTTTGTGTTGTGGTATGCTGTTTATTATTGGACTGATGCAAGTGCTGCTGGTGCACCAATTACACACGCTGATGTAGATTTATAGTGCAGCAGACTATGTGGCATTATCTATCTTCTTACTGTATTTGACATGTCTGTTTATCCATTCCTTACTGGCCATGATATGATTGTTTTCTTGTGAGTGGCTGGTGATGTGCATGACTGAATGTGTTTTGTGTTCAGAGGTTGTAGATATATCAGTCCAAGGTTTGACTCTCTTCTATTTGTTGAGGGCTAAATAATTTAGATTAACTGTAGTCAGTTTGTGAGTGGCTGGTGATGTGCATGTCTGAGGTTTGACTCTCTCATATCTTTTCTGTGTGTTCGCTTTTCACCAGTTTAAATTAACTGTACTCAGTACTCACAGCAAGCTTCACATGTATGAGTCTGATTTTCTAATTATGTACATATACAATATAATTGCATTATGAACAAGTACTACTTGCACTATCTTAAATGTGCAATTTTCAATAATTCTTTTTTAGTCGAACTAAAGTATCTTAAATGTTTTAGACAAGTTGTTGAATTTAGACTAAAGTATCTGTCAAAATAATGTGTAGTTGACAAAGAGGATGGTAATAACTGTGCTGAAAGGTTTGATCCTCATCTTGTTGCTACGTATAGGAAAAAATTTGTCATTTGTCCTTGCGGGTGCTTTTGATTGTTGCATTGATTATTTTTGATTTGTCATTTGACACTAGCAGAGCTTGACTCTAACCAAGGTAAAATGACTTGCTCACCTCAATTGTTTGAATGTGTGATGTGTTGCTTGTTGGATAAAGTCACATGTCAGCTTGAATGCTACTCTATCGGTGTACGATGATGTCAGCTTGCTCACGGGTATTTTTTATTGTTGCATAGGAGTTGCAGTATACACTGTTACTGATGTCAGTGTCAATGCAAGAGGTCTAATCACGGCTATCATAGCTGTTTGGAGCACAACATTGCAATAATATGTAAGTTTTTGCACCTCTGTATGCAGATTTCTTATACATCACCGAACCACTAAGATTGATTGGTACCCCTTTTGTTTGCAATTAGTTGTAAGTTTGTTGCTGCACACTTTGAGCCTTTTCAAAGGACAATATAGCACTGTAGTGACAATGATGCTTGTTTATCCTACAAAGTTATCAATAATTAGCAGTTGTCAAATTATACATTGGTGTTGCTGCTACTTTAGGATATAGCTAATTTTTTCTAGAGATTATGAATCACCACTCACCATGTCCATACTTGGTATTTTCCATTTTTGAACTGTCAGACCTGATAAATGTGCTCATGAATCATGATGCTCCTGATATATCGTTCTTTACACAATTTATAGCTTCATTCCCCAAATGTTGACCATGTGATATCTTTTGATTCCACAACTTTGGCTTTTGTGATTTGTGTACGTGTTTGAATAGGAATAACTTGTGCTCTGTCCTACTTTTCAGGAAACCTGAGGAGATCCCGTGGGGTTCAGTTGGTGCTGATTATGCTGTAGAGTCTACTTGTGTTTTCATTGACCACGAGAAGGGTACAGCTCACTGGTGTTTTAACTATGGAGCACTTCTGTAGCAACTAGGCAACCTCAGGTTGTTGATGGCCCTAGCTTAATATACAAACTTCGGGCTGGTAAGACCACTATAAATTTTGGGTAAAATCTAGAAATGGAATACCTTTTTTAGGATATTGTCTCATGGTTGTTTTAGTAGAATAGTAGGAGCTCACTTTTAACTATGTGTTGCATATACTGTACAATAAACATGTGTGTAGCATCCATTTCTTGATTGCACATTGAAAGCATCTAGGCCCCGAGGTTTGGTTTCGGCAATTGATGACAACGCTTTATTACCATGACTAACGTGTGTTTTGCAGAAACTTTGGTAAGTTAGGTCATGGAGGTTATAACTGCTTTGGGCACCATGGTATTCATGCCCCTTGATGGAAATCGTTTCGGTTTTCAAAAGAGTGACGTCAAGATTAAGGACGGTTAGTTCCGGATGACGAGGTGTTGAGATGCATTCGGAATAGTCGTTAGGATCTTCGTTTTTCTCTTTTGGCCGTACTATAAAGGGGGGCATGAGCGGGTAGCTTGACCTAGGCGAGTCCTATGTTTAGGTGTGGTGCACACTTGTTAAACTTGGCGCTAGGCAGCTCTAGAATAGCTCAATGTTCAGTTGGAAGCAACTTGGTTCAAGTTGCGACGCGTCTCGGAAAGTTTCGGGTCGTTTTCCCTTGACCGGACGCGGTCTTCGGCATGACCGGACGCGTCCGGTCAGTACATATCCGCGGCTAGGGTTTCGGCTCTGACGACCGGACGCGGTCCTTGCGAGGACCGGACGCGGTGGTCAGAAGTCGACACGTGTCACTCGAGGGAAACACCCGATCGGACGCGACCTGGGTGTGATCGGCGCGTCCGGTCACAGTCCAGTAAGGTCCAGAGACGACCGGACGCGTCCGGTCATCACCGTTCGGACGCGGTCGCGCGTCCGGTGCGTTTACAGTATGCTCCCTGCACGATCGGACGCGTCCGGTCACCCCTGACCGGCGCGTCCGGTCACTCAGTTGAAAATTCGGATTTCGACCGTTACGAGCGACCGGCGCGTCCGGTCAGCTCGCGTTTTGCTGAGTCAGCGGGTAACGGTTCGTTTTGTCTCTGGGGTGTATAAATACATCCCCACCACCTCTTTTAGAGGTCTCTTGCTCATTTGATCAGCTGAAAAACACCTTTGGAGTGCAAGGGAGTGCAAGAGCACTAGTGAGGATAGTGATTTGAGAATCAAAGCTTGAGAGCTCCTCACTAGCAATTAGAGAGTAGCAAGTGTGCATCCACCTTCTCATTTGGGCTCGTTGTGGTCAAGTGAGAGTTCTAGCTTGTTACTCTTGGTGATCGCCATCACCTAGACGGCTTGGTGGTGATTGGGAGTTTGGTGATCATCCGGCGGAGCGTGTGGGTGACCCAACTCATGTTGTGAGCGGTTTTGGGTGATTCACCACGACGGAGTGTCGAAGAATCAACCCGTAGAGAGCACTTGATCCTTGCGCGGATCAAGGGGGAGCTAGACCCTTGCGCGGGTGCTCCAACGAGGACTAGTGGGGAGTGGCGACTCTCCGATACCTCGAAAAAACATCGCCGTGTTCCTTGCCCTTTTACATTCAAGCATTTACATTCTCATATTTACATTCATTTCTTGATTTACATTCCTAGAATTGCCATGCTAGACTAGGATTGGAAACTAGGGTGCAAGACTTTTTATCGGTAGACTCTCTAGGAACACAAGTAGGCACTAGGGGTGAATTTCGGCTTGTAGGATTTAATTCTTGCAATTAATTTTTAGAAAAGCCCAATTCACCCCCCCTCTTGGGCATCTTGATCCTTTCAATTGGTATCAGAGCCGAGTTGCTCCTAATTTAGGCTTTACCGCCTAGAGCAAGATGTCTAACGGGGAAGGACCACCTCCCACCTTTGAGGGGGATGATTTTCCATATTGGAAAATCCGTATGGAGGCGTATCTCGAAGCCATAGATGTTGGGTGTCTTAGAGCCGCAACCCAAGGGCTTCCCGCAATCAAGGATCCCGCAAACCCCATTGGTGACGAGGAGAAGTACGACCGGTGGAATGCAAAGGCCAAAAATGCACTCTACCGGGGCTTAGGCAAAGATATCTTCAATCGTGTGCGTAATGCAAAGAACGCTCATGAATTGTGGGAAAATCTTTGTGCTCTCCATGAGGGAACTAAGAGTGAGCGTGAGGAACGCTATCACATAGCTTTAAAGAAAATTAATTCTTTTGAGATGCTTCCCAAAGAAAGTGCTAATGACATGTACACTCGCTTGAATGTTCTTGTAGAGGACCTCAATGCTCTTGGGCTCACTAAAATGAGCCAATCGGATGTTGCAAGGAAGATCTTGAGTGTGCTTCCCGTTGAGAAGTATGGTCACATTGTCACCGTGCTTCACCAAAGTGATCTTTCCACCGCAACACCGACTCAAGTATTGGGGAAGATCAATGCTCATGAGATGTACATGCATATCACTCCGGAAGAGGGCTCATCATCTTCCAAGAAGAAAGACTTGGCCTTCAAAGCTAGTCATGACAAGAAGAAGAAGAAGAAGGGCCAAGCCATGATGGTGCAAGAAAGCTCAAGTGAAAGTGAAGTTGATGATGAATCACTTGCACTCATGGTGAGAAAGACCACCAAGATGCTAAAGAAGCTCAACAAGAGTGGCATCAAGTTCGATGGCAAGAAGAAGAAATTCTTCACAAGTAGCAAGAGAAAGCCAATCTCAGAGATGGATTGCTACAATTGTGGTGAACTTGGCCACCTAGCTCATCAATGCCCTAGACCACCAAAAGACAAGTACAAGAACAAGAACAAGGGCAAGAAAAATGATTCAAGTGATGAAGAAGAAGAGAAGAAGAAAAACAAGCCATACAAGAAGAAGGATGGCAAGAAGAAGGAGTTCCACAAGAAGAAGAAGGGAGGAAAGGCATACATTGTTGGTGATTGGCTCACCGACATTGAATCATCTTGTGAGTCCTCCGAAGATGAGAGCAATGATGAGAAAGAGAAGGTTGCCGCATTTGTGATGGGGTCATCATCTTCACCGACATCTTCATCACCACCTTCACCGCCACCTTCACCATCATCGTCCACTACTCACCTATGCCTTATGGCCAAGGGTGAACGAAAGGTACAAAATCATGATAGTGATGATGATGATGATAGTGATAGTGATAGTGATGATGAATATGATGCACCCTCTTATGATGAACTTGTAAAATTGTTGAACAAATATACTAAAATCATAAGAAGGACAAGGAATGAAAATGATGAACTTCAAAATGAAAATGAATCACTCTCATCAAAGCTTGAAAATGCTCAAAAGACTAGTGGTAAGCTTAGAGATCAAAATGAAGTTATGTCTTCTCATCTCAAGGAGCTCAAAACCTCTAATAAAGAGCTTAAAGACCAACATGATAAGCTTGAGAAGAAGCATGATGAGCTCATCACTAGACATAACTCTCTAAAAGAAAAATACACCACATTGAAAATTGACTATGATAGTCTTGTGGTTGCCAATGAACTTGCTCTTGAGACACATGATGCTACTAACAATGTTGTTAAGTGTGATATAGCTACATCATGTGATGACTTGATTATTGAAAGCATTGAGCAAGGTTCTAGTAGCAAAGGCAAGAGTGTGGTTGAGTCAAGCAACTATGATGATTATGCCAAGATCAAGTGTGAGAATGAGAAGCTTGCAAATGAGAACAAGAAGCTAAAAGGTTTGATGGCTCTTGAGAAGCAACCAACAAATGAGTCACTCATTGAAGAAAACAAAAAGCTCAAGCAAGAAAAAGAGCATCTCAAGACCGGCCTAAGCAAGTTCACAAGAGGTCAATATTTGCAAAGTGAGCTCCTCATGAACACCGTAATGAAGATGGATAGAAGTGGTATTGGGTACTTGGCAAATCAAGAGAAGAAGGCAAAAGCTCAACAACAACAAAGCAAGTCAAAGCCCAAGCCAAAGAGATGTGTTGAGTGTGGTCAAGAAGGTCACTTTGCTCATGAATGCAAAACTCCACCACCACAACCCTTGCCTAAGCATGCTAGACCCTTTGCCTTCAATGCTCATTATATGCTAAGAAAAGATTCAAATAGAAAGATGAAAGTCATGTTTTTGGGTCCTCCAAACAAGAATAGGCCAAAGAAAATATGGGTTGCCAAGTCACTAGTTGAGAAAGTCAAGGGCCCCTCTCAAGTTTGGGTCCCTAAACAAAAAGCTTGATCTCTTGTGTGTAGGTGAACTACAAGACCGGTGGATCTCATTGGGTCATTGATAGTGGTTGCACTCAACACATGACCGGTGATCCTCGTATGTTCACCTCCATTGAAGAGAATGGGATATGTCAAGAGAAGATCACATTTGGGGATAATTCAAAGAGCAAAGTCAAAGGTGTAGGCAAGATTGCAATATCAAATGATCACTCACTCTCAAATGTGCTCTATGTTGCTTCATTGAGTTTCAACTTATTATCCGTTGGGCAACTTTGTGACCTTGGCTTCCAATGCTTGTTCACACCAAATGAAGTGGAAGTTTCAAAGATAGATGACAAGCAAGTGATATTCAAAGGCTTTAGATACAACAATCTTTATCTTGTTGACTTCACCTCCGAAGATGCAAATTTGATGACATGTTTGTTCACCAAGACTTCACTTGGTTGGCTTTGGCATAGGAGGCTAGCTCATGTTGGAATGAACACTCTCAACAAGCTATTGAAGAAAGAACTAGTGAGAGGATTGAAGGATGTAAAGTTTGAAAAGGACAAACCTTGTAGTGCATGTCAAGCGGGCAAACAAGTTGCAAACACTCATCCAACCAAAGCTTTCATGTCAACTTCAAGAGTGCTAGAACTTCTACACATGGATTTGTTTGGGCCTACAACATACAAGAGCTTGGGTGGTAATCTCTATTGTCTTGTAATAGTGGATGACTACTCAAGGTATACATGGACTTTCTTCCTTCATGACAAATCCGAAGTGGCAAATTGCTTCAAGAAGTTTGCAAAGAGAGCTCAAAATGAATTTGAAGTCAAGATAAAGAAGATTAGAAGTGACAATGGCAAAGAGTTTGACAACACCAACATTGAAGCTTATTGTGATGAAATTAGAATCAAGCATGAGGTCTCTTCAACCTACACTCCTCAACAAAATGGTGTAGTTGAGAGAAAGAACCGGACTTTGATCACCCTTGCAAGAACAATGCTAGATGAGTACAACACTCCGGAGAAGTTGTGGGCCGAGGCAATCAACACCGCATGCTATGCTTCAAATCGCCTCTTCCTACAAAAGTTTCTTGGCAAGACCCCCTATGAGTTGCTTAATGGGAAGAAGCCGGACGTCTCATTCTTTCAGGTATTTGGTTGCAAATGCTACATCTACAAGAAGCGTCAACACCTAGGGAAGTTTCAAAGACGTTGTGATATTGGTTTTCTTGTTGGTTACTCATCAAAGTCCAAAGCATATAGAGTATTTAACCATGCCACCGGTTTGGTTGAAGAAACATATGATGTGGAATTTGATGAATCTAACGGCTCCCAAGGAGCAATTGAGAATTGTGATGATGTAGGTGATGAACCCTTGAGGGAGGCCATGAAGAACATGCCGGTGGGAGACATCAAGCCAAAAGAGTGTACTCATAAGATAAGACATGAAGAGTTAG
This sequence comes from Saccharum hybrid cultivar R570, assembly GCA_038087645.1. NCBI lineage: Eukaryota > Viridiplantae > Streptophyta > Magnoliopsida > Poales > Poaceae > Saccharum > Saccharum hybrid cultivar. The sequence continues at coordinate 14,013,952 of JAQSUU010000066.1, forward strand.
TACACATAAAGATATAGCTCATAAGAAATCAGAGTAAGGCACGGAAGCACAACCTTAGAGCTATAACCAAAACGGTGACATTAATTAACACTGAGACTAGATAAACATTAGACTCAAGGTTTATCACACGACGACATGTCACACGAATGCAATGACTGAAAAGTAAACATGATGCATGAATGTAGCACACATAAGAACGAAAACCCTCTAACAAAACTCCCCCTGAAACTACTCTCTCTCCCCCTTTGGCATCAACCGCCAAAAAAACTAATCTAAGGATCTGACGGGGGAACAGACGGAGTCGTGTCGGGTGCCGAGGTACGCGGAGTAATCACGAAGTGCAGAGAATCTCCCTCGGAATCTGAGCTATCTGGCTGACCCTCTGAAGAAGCACGTGGCTGTGAAGCGGTCTGGGTCTGAGCAGCAGGAACAGGTACTGACGTAGTAGCAACAAGAGGATCCGTCTGTGTGACCTGAGCCTGTAGCGAGCCAATAGCTGGGGGATCTGTCGAGGCAACTGACGAAGGAATAGTCTCTGTAGTACCGGTTCCTGTCACTGGAGGAACAGCTGCCTCTGGAGCTGACAACCCTGAAGAAGTAGCAAAGGTGGTAGTGTGCGAGGGTGTCAGCTGACCAGTCAACTCACTGTAAGTAGCACTGTAATCACCGAAAGGTGTGCCTGCCAGGAGGTGAGGGCGAGGCTGGTCTGAAGGTGTAAACCCCGTGTGAATAGGAGTGAAACTCGGGGACTGGAACGACTGGGGAACCTGCTGCTGTGGAGATGTGAACTGGAAGCTCGGCTATCCCTGACTCGACGGACCACTGGACTGTAAAGCAGAAGTCAGGACAGAAGCAGGCGGAGAAACCCCGACAGTGACTAGGTGGCGCAGGAGATCCAAGTACTGCTGCTGACTGGCTGCACTCTGACACTGTATCTCGTACTGCTGTCGCTGCATCTCAACCTGCTGCCTCTGAATCTCAAGCTGCTGACGCTGAAACTCGTCCTGACGAGCCTGTATCTGGGCAAGTGCTGCAGCTGTGTCCTGAGCCTGTCGCTGTATCTGCTGCTGCTGCTGCTCCTGTGCCTGGGTCAACCTCTCAAGTATAGCCACCATGGCTGGGTCTGTGCGGGAGGCTGAACCAGAGCCACCGGCCTCGTGGTCGTGAGACCGAGGAGACCGGTACCTGGGGATGGGCTGGTAGTCCTCATCAGTGCTGTCAGATGTCACATCCTCAGGAAGATCAGCAGGCTGAGCATCAAGATCGGCAAGCTCTGCCTCTACAAGCTCATCAACTGTGGCGTCCTGCTCAGCCGCTGTCTCAGGAACCTCAGGTCGCTCACGCTGTCCTGGCACTGGGGCCTGATCTCTAGTGACTGACGCCCAAAGCTGACGGATATCATACTCAGGGAAAGCAGTAGTAGTATCTGATATCTCAGCTCGGATCTCTGCTGGTAGCTGAATGGATGATCTAATGATGAAGCAGATCCAGTGTGCATAGGGCAGCTGACGATTACCCTTGAAGCCCTCAGCTATGGTGTCCTCCATCTCACTAAGTATGAGATCCCAAATGTCAAACTGTGTCTGTGAGAGGAGGTGGTGAACAACCCATAGCTGCATCCGAGTCAGTCCCTCTCTGTAGCCAAGTCTGGGAAGAAGAGTGCGTCTGACTATAGCATCCAGAACTCTGGCAAGTGGTGTCAAACTGGCAGGCGTGCGACGAGACCCTTCGCCAAAAGGCTCACGGAAGCAGGGTCGAACCAAGTCTGTAGGTGGTACTGTCCCGCCGTGAGGGCGTCTCGGTGGAGGAGTCTGACCAAAGCACAGCTGATGTATCTTCGTGTCAGAAGCTGGGAGTCTGAGAATCTCCCGCACTCTAGTGCTGTAGAGTCTGTGATCACGGCCTCGGAATGCAAAGTGAATGAAATCATGGGCAAGATCAATCCAAAGTGAAGCATAAAACTCTCTGACCCATGTGCCGCAGTATGCACCTGTCCGTCCAAGAAGATCTGACAAGCCTGGCAGAAAGGATAGGTGCGGACGAAGCTGCTCTCCCACAACCTCAACCAGTGACTCAAGTCGACAGACCCTCTGTGGTCGGAAAGCAATACCGCTGTCAACAAGAGCCCTGTAGAAATCCTCCTGGAGTGGAGTATAGAAACCCTCTGAAGCTCTGTGATCCCTCACAGGTGGAAACCATCGGCTGACCTCCACGAACCTCAGCCCTTGCACCTGACGTGCAGTAGCACCCCTCAAGTCAAAGTGCTCGACCGGGGGTGAACCTCTGGCTCTGGGAGGAGGACGTGCTCCACGACGCTGGCCCTCTGGCCTAGGAGTCACCTGAGTACGTGTGCGTGTGGAGCGGCGACGCGGTGGAGACTGAGCTGGCTGGTCCTCAGTATCCTCTGTAGCCTCTGGAGCCTCTGTGGCCTCTGTAGCCTCTGTAGGTGGATCAACTGACATACCCTCTGTAGCTCCAGTATCCTCTGTACCCTCAGTGGCCTCTGTACCGAGCTGTCGACCTTCAAGATGAAAGCGACGCTCGCCTATGCGTATGCCACTGCTCCTGCCACCTCTCTCTGCCTGCTCTGCTGGATCTGCCACGGCCTGAGCAATCTCTGTATCTGTAAGTGTCTTCTTCTTCTTTCTGGCCATGATCTTGATGCGCTTCCCACGCGCAATCTCAGACCGACGAGGAGGACTGTCATCCCCGTCACCAGGAGCACCACCGGCGTTCTTGCAACGCACCATGCTGACAAACTGACTGAAAACCTCTGTAAGATGGTGAACTGTCACTCGAGAGGCTTGGCCTCAATCCGTATCCGCAGGCTTGGCCTCGGATTCAGCGAACTGATCTCACCCTGACACACCGACAAACTCGCTGCAACGATGGAATAGAGAGTTCTACTATAAGCACATATATAACTAAAAGGTATGAAACCCTAAAGATAGCAAGCATATGAGATACGATGTGAATCGAAACGCGAAGCTACCTCGGATCGACGAGACGACGGTGACAAGATGAGGTGACCTAGATCGCGAGATTCCCCGAATTCGTCGAACGAGCTCTGAAAGGACCGAGTCGATGATAAGCAATGGAAGGTTACGGTCAAGGTTAACCCTAACGATGGATTTGAAGAAAATTCAGCGAAAAACGAATGGGTTCTTCACCTTGAGCTAGGGTTAGGGCAAACCCTAGAGGATGGGCTCGGCCGAAGGAAGATTCGAGGAGCTAGCGAGGATGCTTGGCACGGGGGAGCACGTGGTGGCTGCGGTGGAAGACTGGCGAGGCACGGCGGTCAGCAGACACGGCGGCGGTGGCGGCGCAGCTGCGGCAGAGGCGCGGGCGCGGCTGCGGGCAGGGCGACAGCGAGCGCGAGCGGGCAAGCGCGGGCGAGGAGGCGCGGCTGGGTCGTGGTTGGGCTTGCCGGAGGCGAGGAAGACGGCAAGGGCGCGGCGGCTCCGGCGATTCGACGGTGACTCGGCGGATTTGGCGAGTTAGGGCAGGCGGCGGTGGAAAAACGCGTGCGGGTGAAAAAACACGGCCGAGGACGAACCGTTATAAGAAGGGGTTAGATCCGCTCGACGCGCGATGACCGGACGCGGTGGTGCAGCGTCCGGTCACACTCTAGTAAGCTACTGGAGTGACCGGACGCGTCCGGTGAGGACTGACCGGACGCGATCAGAGTCCGGTCGAGGGGAACTCGGGAATTCATCGCGAATGACCGGACGCGGTGGTGGTAACCGGGATCGGACGCGGTGGTCAACAGAGACGTGTCCGGTGCAGCGTCCGGTCACTAGGTCTGGAGTTGGTCTTCTGGATGACCGGACGCGCTGGTGGACGCCGGGACCGGACGCGGTGGTGAAGCATCACTGCGTCCGGTGCAGCGTCCGGTCCAGCGTCCGGTCACTGTTTTTCGCCCTTCTTCGTTCCGAACTTCGACGCGACTTCTCCCAATCAAGTTCCAATTCAAAGAGACACAAATAAACACCAATTGGAACCTGATATGAGTGACCTCACTCAAACCCTCAAATTTTTTCAAAATAGTTTGCCTTAGGCTAGTATGATTTTTAAGAAAATAGGCAATAAACACCCGAGGAGCAACGTATGGCCATGCAATAGAGTTTTTGGACCTTTAGGAGCGTCAAAATGCTCTCTCTATCCATGGACGAACACAGCGGTTGCTCAAAGCTAAACCGAAAAGAAATGACAAACAAACAACCATGCATATGCAATGCAATACAAGAAAGTAAAGCTAGGTTGCTTGTCAAGTTTGATCCACGGTTAGGCTTCTTCACTCCTCCAAAGGAGGGTTATCGTAACCGTGTTAGCCAAGCCCTAAATGCATTGCGATAAAATAAACATGGCATATAAAACAATGCAATGCAAGGGACAACACACGCTCATTTTTTAAAGTTGCTAGAATCAAGCACATTTAGTTCACTTCTTAACCTACAAAAGGTAGCCTCATCCAAAGGTTTAGTGAAGATATCCGCTAATTGATTTTCACTTCTTACACCTTCTAGTGATATATCATTTTTAGCAACGTGATCTCTTAGAAAGTGATGGCGGATATCAATGTGCTTGGTGCGAGAGTGTTGTACCGGATTGTTGGCAATTTTAACGGCACTTTCATTATCACATAAAAGTGGCACCTTTTCAAGAACACTCCTTTTATAAGTAGTAAATTGCACACTTGAATTGCTGCAATTATGGTGTTTAACATGTGCAATATCAACTGTTTATAGTGATTTGTACTTTGTGCCAATATAGACCACATTTTTCTGTCATCTGTCATTTGTGCCAACAAATATGTCTTCTTTGTCCTTGTCATTCCATAGAAAAAAAATGTTTCTTGGTTTTTGTGCTAACACATCTAAAATTTTGTCCTTTGTGATTTGTGGAAGCACACACCTCATATGTTGTCCTTGTTTTTGCATAGAAAAAATTGTTTCTTGTTATTTGTCCTAACACATCCCAAGCCTTTGTTATTTGTGATATGTGGAACCACACACCTCTTTTTTTTGTTCTTGTCTATCCATAGTGAAAAATTGTCACTTATAGTCTGTGATTGTCCTTTGTTAATTGTCATTTTTGCTAACACATCCCAAACTTTTGTTTATTGTGACTTGTGCTAGTACACACCTCTTATTTTGTCCTTGTCTTTCCATAGAAAAAAATTATTTTTTGTCTTTTGTGCTAACACATCTCAAAATTTTGTTTATTGTGACTTGTGCAAGCACACTCCTTTTATTCTGTTGCATTGGGAAAAATTTGTGTGAATTGTCTTTAAATTGTCATATCTGTTTAGGGATACTGTAGGTTGTCTCTTTATTTGTCTATTTATCTGAGGTCATGTTAGCTATTTATGTGAGGTGAAACTTGTATTGAGATGTGTTAGCTATTTATCTGAGGTCAAGCTTATTTGATTTATGTTACTGACACAAGCTCTTGCTGTTTTCAGGTTTGTGATCTTAGATAAACTTTTCAAAGGAGAAGAAGAGAGAAATGAAAAGTGAATCATTTTGAAGCCGGTGGCCTATCTTTTTCTCCAACACCAGTCATTGCCTGCTTGTCACACTCCTCTCTCATATCTTTGTGCTAATAAATATTTTGTTGCATAACTTGTATTGAGAAAATACTTTGGCTTGATAGCATAGAATTTCTGTTGTTTCCTTGTTACGCCGCGTCCCTGATAGTGGGTTCACCATTGTTGCAGGAGGGGGACGACAACTATGTTGAAGCCACCTGGGTTTATTACCTATTTCCATCAGGTTTCTGAATCCACTTTCATCTTGACTACTGAATGAGCTCTGTATATTTGTTCACTTAAGTTCCATGGTGAACATTCTTGACTACTGAATGAGCTCAGTATATTTGTCTTTGTGCCAATATAGACCATATTTTTGTCCTTGTATTTCTGTTCTTTGTGATTTTTGCCATTTCCTGGACCTAGATCATTGTCTTGTTCTCTTATTCCCCACCCACCTGGCCACCCAACCATTCTCTGTCTCTCTCTCCTTGCCCTAGAAGCAGCTAACAACTATAGATAAAGCTTCTGTCCGTCTGCCATTTGTATTTGTATTCCTTACTTTTTAGGATGTACTATGGTAGCATGGTGGCTCTGCACTTATGGCGTGTGAGTAGCATGCCCTCTCCCCTCCAATAGTCCTTGCTTATTTTTGTGCTATCTAATATGGTCTCTAATAACTTTGATTGGACCACTTGCATGAGGAGTTTTCAAGCTCAAGTTTTCTGTCCAGAGGCTGCGTCGTTGTTTGTTCACAACTTCTGTGTGTACCACATCATACCTCAAGGACACAAGGTCAGTTATGATATGTTTTTTCTTGCATTGATTACTTCATGCTGCCAACCGCTTACCATTCTTTTCATGTTAGGTCGGGTTCTTACATGATTTTATTTTATAGTGTATGTTAAGTATTGCAGTTAGAGGAGCTTCAATTTCAGCTGATGTGCCTCTTCCATCTATTGATGACCTTTGCAGATCATGTTCCTGATGTCCTTGATTTTTTCAGGTATCGTATCAGGACATTTGCTGAATTTTCTATTACTATGGTTTTGTATAGGTGGCCCCCTTAATTCCCATTTGCTGAATTTTCTGCAGAAGACTTCTAATTTCTGTTTGCTATCACTAATGCATCCCATCTGTGTGCAAAAGGCTTGTTCAGTAGCACAAGTTAACCACACTATTAGCAGGCTCCACGTACATGAGCTAGATTTGTGTTTATATACATATACATTATAATTGCATTAAGAACAAGTACTATTTGCACTTTTTGAAATGTGCAATTTTTATATTTGTGTTTTGTAATTTTAAGAGAATCAGAATGGTGATGCACTCAATACAGACTGTTGTTAATTTGATCGGCTGGAGGTGCAGTGGCAAAGTTGTATTTTTTTTTGTGTGTGCTTGTACGTATGTTTAATGGGCCGATAGCTTCATTTTGGCTTAAATGAGCACCAACCGGAGCTAACGGGTATCGGATCATGTGCCCGCTAAGGCTTGGCGGGCCCGGTATCTGGCTGGGGTGGGTTTGCGGGTTTATTCGCGGACCCGTTTGTACACACAGTGACAGAAACGGGGGACAGAGACAACAGAAACAGATCTGACCCTTGGATCTTCATCCAATGGTCAAAGACGTCGCCTGGGTTTTTCCCAAAAACCCAGGTGACTGGGATATAGCAAGTCCCAAGATATATATTCTGAAGTGTAAGTTCTTTTTTTTCTAAATACACAGCTTTGACTGTATTGTACCTAAATATACACACTCTAAAACAAAACAATGTACAATTTAGAATAAAGTAGGAAATAGTAATATTCATATATGATAAGTATCCAAGTCCATTTTCACACCAACCAGTTCGATGTGAAGCACGACGTACGTGTACGTGGCAGCCGCCGAGCCACCACCCCCGCCTCGCGCGCGACTGCTGGCAAATGGCATGGCAATTGGCGCGTCCCAACCTCACCGCCTCATGCCTCAGGCACGACGTCACGTCGTCCACTTGCGCCGGGCGCCGTCAACCGGCTGGCCGGGTGGTTGTGCTCCCACCTCGTTGCCTGCCACAGCTTTCACGTGTTTTTCGTGCCGACGTCGACCCACCCACACTCCTCGTGCGTTTCTTCCTATCCTAGCTATAAAAACAAGACCTCTCAGACCAACTAACCAAGGTCCAAGGCAAAACAAAATTTCCATCAATCCTCCTCCTCCTCCTCCATTCTCGAGAGCAGGTCATCGCCTGCAATGGCGGCGGCGGCGGCTGCAGCACCTTCAGGACGCACAGGAAACAACACAGCTGCGACGACGACGACCAGCCGGTTCGCAGCGGCGTGCGGCGCGCTGAGCCAGTACGTGAAGGCGGCGGAGGCCGAGAGGACGCGCGCGCGGCCGCCGGTGGTGCGGCCGCTGCCCCTCATGCCGGGCGCCGACGTGGACCACGAGCAGGAGGAGCCGGCGGAAACGTCGACGCAGCAGCTGACCATCGTGTACGGCGGGCGGGCGCTGGTGCTCGACGATGTCACGGCGGACAAGGCGGCGGACCTGCTGCGGCTCGCGGCGGCGGCGGCGGCGGCGCGGGGAGGCACCGAGCAGCAGCCGCTCTCCTGCTCCTCGGTCGACGACCTACCCGTGGCCAGGAAGGCGTCGTTGCAGCGGTTCATGGAGAAGCGCAAGGGCAGGATCGCCGCCCGCGCGGAGCCGTACCGCCGGCCCGGTGACCCACGCGACCATCTCACGCTCGCGCTGTGATCTCAGAAAGTCTCGGCGTTAGCTAGCTAGAGGATGCTGTGCTGAAGAAGCTGAACTCAGCCGGTGGGGGAATGGAAATCTCCGTAGATGTAGACCCTGCATGTTGCTTAGTAGTCAGATCATATCATATCATATATATTTGTTATTATTACTAGTATACACATAGTTGTAGGTGGATTGTTGTTATATTTTGTTTTTTTTACGCAAACTATGGAGGAGAGAGCTTCCCCGCCTGAATATATTGATTAATCATCAACAGTCTCGTTTTTAGGGAACGAGGCAAAAACCCTGGTCGTCCAATTAATTTTGGAAAACCGAACTAAAACCAAAACAACAGCCCCAGCATAAGGGCTAGATTGTGGCGAGTCCACAAATACAACAAAAAAAGAGAAATAAAATTATAACACCAAAGCACAAGAAATCTTTGACGATGCCTCCAAGGAGGTAGATGATGCCACAACGTAATCATCGTCCGCCGAGCAACAAGGGATGACGCCGCGGAAGCTTGGCAAGGCTTTCGCCCGAGCCTTGTGTTAAGGGGTTGAACGAGTGGACCATGCGGAAGCAACGCATGAGGTTCTTCAGTGATACCTTCGAGAAGGAGATTCTCGTCGCTGGCCCAGACAAATCTGAGCTGAGCTTTCGCTCAAAACCCTTGCTAGTGCTCGACGGCAATGCCAGTCGCCGCCACCTCACGGAGCCATTTGGACTCGCCTGTGACGATGGAAGATGGGAGGATGGTGCCGACCGAACGGTGTCGAACTGAGAGCTGGTGAAGCTCCACCAACAAAGCGTGGCCGCGGCGAGGGAGCCCATCGTGGCCCTCCAGTGGCGCTGCTGCTGCAACTTCTCGGCGCAGCCCAGCACGTGCGCTTCGGCCAGCAGCTCCATAGCACGCAGGGAAGGGCTGTTGCGGGCGCATGCCGCCTGGCCGACCGCCGTCGAGCTCGACCGGCCTACCACAGATCCGGCATAGGAGAGGCCAAATCCGACCCTGGGGGCCGGGAACTGCCTCGCCGTGCGCCCTGACTATGGCCGCCGGAGAAGAACGGGGTGGAGGAGGGAAGAGAAGGGGGGTTAGGGGGGTGCTTGCCGTCGGATGTTGAGGAAGCCGAGCCATGCCCCGACGAGAACTTGGGCGGCGATGCAGAGGAGCCCGAGCCACCGCGCCTGCACCCGGAAGAGGACTTGAGCATGTCGATTTGCATCAGGGAGAGCCGGATCCGGTTGAAACGGAGTCAGATCCACCGCGCTCACGTCGGCAAGGGCCACCGTTTCCACGGTGAGGTGGCAGCTCCCCGTTCGCCAGAAACCGGCAGAGCTGGACACAGGGGAAGAGGCACCGCGCCGGGATGGTGCGCCGGCCGCCACCTCGCCGCGCAGGCAACAGACATGGCCTGCCAGCCGGGGCTAGCGGAGCTAGGTCTGGGCTCGCAGATCCGACGGGGAGAGCGGTGGATCCGGGCCCGAGAGGCCGGGCTCGCATCGCCTGCCGCCGCAGGTAGCCGGAGACGAGGAGAGGTGCGCTAGGCGGTTCCGGTGGTGGAGGCTGTGGATCCGGACTCAGGGAGGCGGGATGTGCTACACCGACCACCGGAGATAGCCAGAGACGGGGAAGAGGAGAGCCTGGCAACGAGCATGTTCCCGCACGGAGAGCTCGCGTCCTGCTGCATGGCGAAGAGCCTTGCCGCCGCCGTCCTAGGGAGCCACGCGGGCATCCCGGCAGCTCCTTCTGGTGGCGGCTAGGGGAGGGGAGGAGGCGGAGTTGGGGCGACGGTGGCTAGGGTTTCCGCCCGAATCTTGTTTTGTGAAGCAAACAAAAAATTGTAGAGATGAAAAGACATGGTGTTTCTCAATCCGGTAGATCCCGATTATGTTGATTTGAAGCAATTACCTTTCTCTCGCCACAAAGAAACTGATTCTTTTATTTTTCCAGCAAGCATTGAACAGTGATTTACTTGAAAATCTTTCAAGTTCGAATAAAGTCTAAGAATAAGCATCTTAAAAGAGAGAGAATAGTCTAGATCTACAAATTGAGTGCAGATCAGCGGGTTCGGTTCCTACCTCCTCGTCGAATTTAAATTTTAAATTAAAACATGTGCTCGTAATTTTCTCTATTTGTCCTAGGATTGAAGCGGTGAGTGTGCATACATGTAATGTATGTTCATGTGTTCGGGAAAAAGCCGAGACATTTGATTTTACAAAGTCCTACCGTTGACAAGGTGTATACGACTATACGCTTAGTCACAAATATCATCAGAAAAATAAAGCACCATGAGTTATATAATTCTACTCTACTCCGTATATGCAGTGGCGAAGCTAGAGCAAATTAGAGGAGGTGCACATGGCTTGTGGGTGCATATAGATGTGTTGTGGGGATGCATATATGATGAAATTTTAATCAAATCTACTGTTTTTGTTATTTTTTGGGGGTGCATTTGCACCCTCTACAAACAACACAGCTTCGCCCCTGCGTATATGAAAGAACACATGGAACAAAATTAAATTAAGGACTGCGAAGCTTGCATGGCTTCTTCTCAACCTTTATTTGCAACCACCTCGCAGGCGCTACAGAACATACGAAGAGATCACCTAGAGCAGGTCGTTCACGAAGATCTCCTCCGTCAGCCTCTGGTCCCTGAAAGCGAAAGGGTCGTGAGGACAGCCCAAAAGCAGACAGCGACCCAATTGGCACGTTTTTCGCGCCACATGCCTCCAGCAATTTCATTTTCCAATTCCCCAGCGTTCCCACCAGGCCACCACTAGTACGCTACTGTTACTTGCGAGAGAAGGCCCGGTCACGAACCTGCGTGTGGCTTGCTTCTGTCCACGACGCATGCTTTGGGGACCAACTCCACTTGCCTCGTCTGCCTTGCTCAGATCGTCCGGCTTCCTCGCGACGTGCCCAGCACTACTTAGACGAGCGTTTTCTTATAACCACAGACACAGAGCACGGATTGCGTCCCAGTTTGCACAGGGCAGCAGGGCACAAGTCTGGTTTAGAGCAACTTCAAGAGAGTCTCTATATCTTGCATTAGTGGCGGATCCAGAAACGGAAGGGGGCTAAATAATAAAAGGCTAGAAATCATACTAGCCATAGAAAGCGCTTCAAAAAAAATTCATTGTAGTCTATTATTATGCCCTATACAATATGAAATATTGCAAAGTGAAATCGCTGGAAAACTAAATCACTAATACCTCAGTACAATACCTCACTAAGGAGTAAGGAGACAGGAGAGAGAGCCAGAGAGGAGCCGGCCCCTACCCGCTGGGCCTCAGCGGCTGCAGGTTGGGGCGCTGGGCCAAAGGAGGAGCCGTGGAGGCCGGAGGCCAGACTCCGGAGGACTGAGGCGGGGGGGGCGCGCCAGCATGGGGGCAGGCGGGCAGATGGCCGTCAGAGGGCGCCAGGCGGAGCAGGGAAGCCGGCCACAGAGGGGCGCGGGCACAGGGCTTCGGGGCGACTCACAGTCGCGAGCAGCGGGGGCTGAAGCTAGGTTACTGGAGTTTTTGGGCTGGGAACTGAATACTTGGTCCTGTTAATTTGAGAAAGAAATCATGGTCCAACAGCTTCTTTAACCGGAATTCTATTGTACCTCTAGTTGTGTATATCCTGCAATTTTCAGTCACCAGAGAAAGCGAGGCTACGATATCAGCCTAGTCCTCTGCGATTCACATGCTCCACTCAGCGTTCTCATGCGCGTGGACTCTTCCCACGTGCTGCTCGACTTCACCTCCCCAATCACCTCAACCGTGGAACTATCATCCAAATCCACACTAGGTTGCCTCCCTTCCCTCTACAAAGCCAATGAAGTTTCGGTCATGCCGGGGATCCATAGGCCTAGCCTCGTAGACCAAGGCTAGTAATTGGTATCTCCTCGTTCCTCTATATGGCCAGCTCAAGGCTCAAGTAGCAACACCCTCAAAGGGCCACCAGGGAGTAGCACGGCCATGAGGTCATAGATGGCCATAGGGGCGGAGACAAGGGGCCAAATAGAGGATTGAAGGGGGTTAAGAGGGAAATTAGTACATTTCCCGTCCCAGTCATCATGGGGATTGGGGGTATTCAAAGAAGCCATAAGGTTGCATATTATATACTAGGAATCCTCAATAATTATAGTAAATTTAGAGATTATAGACAAAAAAAAGTCTCTCGTAGGTGTGCTTGTTTGCATGGAGGATGGTCAAAGGCGATGGGCGACCATGAGGGGGTCAGCCGACCCTTCCCCTGCCATGTGGGGGCCCCTCCTCTGGAGTGGAGCCTCGTCCACCTTTCATGGGATGTTTTCCACCGTGCTTGGTCACTTGGTGTTGTGAGAAGTTGCTTTGGTGGGCCCTTTAATCCATGTGAGATGCATGTGTGTCGTCCAAAGAAAACACACATTGCATCCAATGACTGAGGACACTTGAGAGTGTGTTTCTTCACTTCCGGTAGGATGGGGGTAGTGGGGCCCACATGGGTGGTCGGCTGACACCCTAGGGTGGCCCCATTTTCTCCAAATAGCTAAGTCCTGTAGAGAAACATTCCAATTGCATACATGTGAAACTTGTTATTTAATAAAATATGATCATTTCCTTTTATTCCGAGGTATGTTGGCTGTGTTTTCGAAGTGTAAAACTATGACATTTTTACCGTCGATAGTCCTATCGATCTCAACAATGGCGATGTCATTAGATGTCATTTCCCTTCTTGGAGGTGTTGTCATGAAACTCCACAACCCTCATATCCGCTTATCTCTAGGTGAAAACCTTGCCTCAGATTTTAAGGCAAGTGACGTCGACGACTTTCGTCGTTTTTCTCCTTGGAGGCGTCGCTTGATGTGGGTTTATGTAACGTCAATGACTGATGGGTTTATGTAACTCTAGCCTCTTGGGTGGTCAACCTCTTGTACAAGGTATTTTGCATGTTGTCTTCACTCTTCACTAGGGGAAGGCATTTTCGCTTGCCGAAGGCCATAATGTTGGAATTGTGCAACAAGTTTTGATAGTAAAGTCAGATTAAGGTAGGGACTTAAGTCTTGTTTCTTTGTTCTTCACCTTAACTTTGTATCATTATATGGTAAAGTATTGCCTAAGCACCATGAGTTTGTTGTAAACGATTACACAGTCATTCATTTATGAATGCTGGAGACCCGAATGTTATATTCTTTTATTAGAAAAGGACTCTTGTGCCCTGTTTGGCAGCTTTGTAATTTTATTCAATGGTAATTCATTTTCAGGTGTAATATCTTGTGCACTAGAATACGACTGTAATATCTTCTGTCTGTTAAATATTTGTTTGGGTAATCTTCATGAGCCGCCATGATAGGTCTGTGCAGTCTTTGATAGGAGGCGCTGCTGTCACACCCCAAAATTCTATTTTGGGTTGTGAATAGAAAACACTAAATAGAATTAATGATTTCACGAATTTCTAAAATTTTCCAAGGTTTAATTATGTAGGTTATAATTTAAACAATGAAAAATGTGAATTTCTAAAAAATTATATAATTTAATTGGGTATGTATGTTTGTTGCATTCATGCCATTTGCATTAATTTTATTGAGTGAAAAGTAATTTCTAAAAGTCATTTTATGTTCTAATCGATTTTGCTCTATTCATAAAATAAATCAAATATTTATAAAAAATTTTTAAACAAGCCCAAGTTTTATTTCCAAAATCTCAGAAATATTTTCAAAAGATTTTACAAATTTTATTTGGTTGGAAAAGCTTTTGTTTTAGAGTTTCAAATGAATTTACAAAAAAAAGGAAAAAGGAAAAAAACCCTCTTTCTCTCTCCCTCTGGGCTGATCTGGCCAGCCCGCTCTTCCACCCGCGCTGCTCTCTCCCTCTCAGTCACCGCCGCGCGGGCCCTCGCCACTCTACCACTGCCAGGCGGGCCCCGCCTGTCGGAGCCATCTCCTTCCACCGCTGGTCTCCACTCGTCCGCCATGACCGAGCTCTGCGCGGACTGCCTCCTCCACGTCCCTGCCACAGACCGAGCAACGGCAAGACCGAGCCCTCCTTCCGCTTCCCCCACACCCCTCCCTTCAGCTATAGCCACTGCGACCCCTTCCGCAGCATGCCGCGCGAAGCGGATCACGCTGTCGCCGCTGCCGCTCGTTTTACCCGGCCCCGCACGCAAGCCAAGGATCACTAGCGCCATGGGTGGAGCTACATTGATGCATTGGTATTCCTAGGAATACCCAACTTTTTTGCACAACAATAAGTATATATACTTATATACTCAGATATATAATGTATATTGGTGTTAATTTGATCATTTTCGAGCACAAACTGAGTCCACAACCAATTCCCGTGGCCTCCTGCCATTTTTAGCTCCCAGGCTAGCCTGCAAGGGGCAAGGGCACAAGGCCCAGTGGCCCAGAAAGCCCTGCCTCTCCTCTGTTCGCGCGGAGACGCCCGAGCCCCCGACCGTGACTCCGTGCAGTCTGTCGTTCCCCAATCCCCAATCCCTAATCTTCTCGCTCTTCTCCTTCTCTTCTTGAATCCTGGTGACGGCAAGTGGCCAGCCAACCGGCAGCAGCGCTCCACCTCCTGACCTCCTCATCTCCATACGCGGCTAGCGGCGGCAGTAGGCAGGGCGGGCGGAGGCCAGGGCGGGGCCTGCTGGCCGGGCTGGGGCGTCCGGACGTGGCGGATCCGCAGGCCGCGCAGCGGCGTGATAGGCCGGCCGCAGCCGGCTAGCGGCTGGCGGCTGGGGAAGGCCGAGCAAACCCAGTTTGGTGTATTGATTACAGACGGTGCTGAATATGAGAAGCAGTTTGATATCCCAGAACAAACCCAGTTTGAAGGCAAGTGTCCTTGACCATATTTGCTCCTACATTTTTGTTTTACTCTGAGTTAGAGTAGCTAGACCATTAGTTTGCATGCAGAGTCTAAATTTGAATCACATGTTAGGGTTTACTAGTCCTTGATATATTATCCTTGAAACCCTAGGTTGGAAGGGTAGATGTTATGCTTAGTTTGCAGTCTTGGGTTTGGAAAGGTTGTAATTTAATCTTGATTAATGATCTATACAACAGTTACTGATAATGTTTTTAGCAACATGGTGAATAGGAAATCTAAGCAAGATCATTGGTTATGTTTGATTCTGCTCTGAATCCCTAAGGACCTGTTCTCGAAGCCTGTATCCTAGCTTAACAGCGCAACCATGAGGTCTGGATGTGCTGGACCTGGCTAATTAATTAAGGGATCCCTATGTGGATATTAGTCTCATAGTGACATGGGTACACAAGAAGGCTTCTATGCAGGATACCGCTTGGTACAGGAGTTGGCTCCTAGGCTTGCCTAGTCCTGGGTTACGGGAGATGGCTTCCATACGTGCCCTGTGAGAACTAATACATATGGGAGGACTCTTTGTAAAGGGCTTGTAGTGAAATCTTGTTGATCTACCTTGGAAGTGGGTCAAGAGGCTGATCACCTCACAAATGGGAAACACGACTCATGGGAAAAGTGTGCAACCTTTGCAGAATGTAGAACTGGTATATCAGCCGTGCTCACTGTTAAGAGCGACTTTGACTTCTTCGGGATTAGATGGCTTTGGTTTGGTTGGGTGGTTCCCTTGGTAAGGGAATGGTTGGTTTTGGGAGTTTGGATGGAATCCAAGTGTTGGTTTGGTTCTCTGAGAAGGCAGAATTCACTTAGTAAATAGGTGCTAAGGATTTAAGAAAAAAAGGATGTGTCGCTTAAGTGCTTGTGTCAAACCTCTATAAGTCTTTCCTTGATTTAAGCTTCATGTAATACATTTGCGGAGTATATTTCGATGTATTTACCCTTCCTCTTTGTCCCCCCGCTACCCCACCCAGACGCTGTAAAATGATGAGGAGTACACTGAAGACGGTGCCTTTGACCCCGATGACGTGTACTAGGCTGATGCTGCCCCCGGTCAATCTTCCTATGGAGATGGTGTCCCTTTCCGCTAGAAAATTATTAGATTTTCTTTTATATCCATGGGTCATTTTGTAATAATGTTTTCGTTATGTAAAGCAAACCTGCTATGATACTGTAATGAAGTCGACAAATGTATAAATAAATTGATTCTAGCATACATATGCTGTGCATTCAATTTTGCCCTTAAAATCGGGTGTGACAGCTGCTCTCTACGCCGCACAGGATGCCGGAGCTGTTGCTCGCCTTGCCGTGAGGGCCACGGGCTGCCTGACTCAGCACATTGTCGGACCTGTTGCCCGCCTTGCCGCGAGGGCCACCTGAGCCGCCGCCCACCTTGCGACGAGTGACGCTGAAGCCCATTTCCATCACCTCCTCACGCAGGATGTCCGCGTTGAAAAGAATTGTCCACGGCAAAGCTCAAGCAGTAGCAGCTTGGGGCTGTCGGCCACCTCACCCCATAGAGCTCAGCTTCAGCTAGACGGTGGATCGGAGGCCAGCGTATCTGTCTTCGTCGGCGACTGTGGTCTGTGCATCTGGACGGATGACGCATTTCATCAAACGATAGGTATTCACAAATCACAACTAGCAAGACGATTTGACTTTGCAAAGCACGTGAGACGAAGAATGGATCCTAGGCTACGAACTTGGACAAAGGAGATAGAAGGGTCGTCAAAGTGCTCAACAGCTATGACCATGCCACTATGGCCGCCGGGGTCGGAGGAGAGCTCGAAGAGGCACGGGAGCCCCGCCACTCCTCGAGAGGAGCCATTGGCGCCGCCGAGCTCCCAGACCAGAGCCCGCTGAAGAAAGTCAGAGGCGCCATAGCGTCTCCATGAGAGAGAGAGAGAGATCAGAGGCGCGAATGGAGAGCTCGATGCTACCGCTACCGCCGTGGCAGACTTCCAAGTGAGCGGACGGGAGAAGGCACAGATAGTTGTCGTCTTTTTTTTCGGAGCTCAAGAGACGATTATTTTTATCCGGTGGTTTTGGTCCAAACCGAATCTTTTACGAGACGAAACTTGCACCATAGCATCTTGCACATTATTTGGCCACGTGTCACCTCCAAACTCTGACACCGTCGGATCTTGGAGTAGCAATTTCAACGGACCGTCGAATCAAGCCTCTGCACTGGCTTCTCCTGACCCTTCGCGACTCCTCCATTCGTACAATGCCAGCTCGAAGCCTCGAACCATCATCACCTGCCACTCCTCGGCTCTCGTAGCGGCAGTGACCCTTCTCCTCCAGCTCATTCCCGCACGGCGCGTCGGCGCCCATCCACGGCGAGTGCACACGGCTGCCTCTCCCCATGTTTCCATATTTCGAGTCGCGCTAGCAATGCAAGAGGCATAGATGGAGACTCGGCGTGACTTGGATGTAGCACTAGGATGCAAGTTGGGGCGGGCTGCCGCTCCAATCCGCTGGGCTGCCTGTGCCACCAACCCACATGTAACTAAAACCTAACCCACTTAGACTGAGTGGGCTGAAGCGTTCGGCCCACGTAATCCCAGCGGCAACCCACATCCCGCTGGGCATCAGGCATCGCGGCCTTCACCGTCGTGAGCACAAGCGCAGGCGTCGGTCTCATGGCTTCCCCGGCACCACCGGCATCGCCGCCTCCTCCACCTCCACTAGCGCCGCCGCTGCCTCCTCCACCTCCACTACTGGCGTCGCCGCATTCTCCACCGGCACCTCCGCTGGCGAGGTCCTCTTTGGTGGCCCAGATCTCGTCCAGTAAATGAAAGGTTTGGATGTAGTACCGATGAAAGTTGTTTGATTACCTTCTTCTCTTGTCCTTCCTTGAAAGTTGCTGCAGTACCGATGCTTATTAGTGTTAGGCTTGTTCTTGTCGTTCCTATGGTGTATTGGGGTGATTTTCTCAGGCTCTGTCCTTATTAAGTAAATTGAACCATGAGCAATTGCCCAACAGTTTTCAGCATCCAAGATTCACTGTTGAAATTGCCTTCGAATTTCTTCAGAGAACCCCGAGGCTAGAAAATTTTCAGTTGATGCGTTTGGATGCCTTTGAATTGCACAAATTTTAGTCTACTATTAGGCATTGTTGATGCGTTTGGATGCAAGTTCCTGTTGTGCTGCCGACATGTGAGCATGGTTACATTATTACGGAAGCTGCTCTGAAATCTCTGAACTTTTCAGTTAAACCGTGCGGTTGGTTAATACTATATACTGCTATTACTGCTAGTAGTATTATACTATTGCCCATCAAATGAGTGCTATTTTATCAAGGCACAGGCACGTCCTTTTAGTTCAGAACATCAGTCTGACATCCATTGACATTAGTCTGACATGCATTAGTCTGACTTTATAAGTTAGAACTAGACATGTTGATTCATGTTCTCACCTGTGGCATTAGTCTGTCATTCACGTCAGCACTGAACATGTTCCTTGTCCGCTCAGCTTTTTATAAGTTAGCACTTAGCTGATAATGTTAGCAAGGTTTTCTACTTTGTATTTGCAAGCGCTGGACATAAGCACCGGATATTCATGTTGATAAGAATGTATATATTAGCAAGGTTTGCTACTTTGTATTTGTAAATTACCTGGTAATGTTACTAACTTGAAATGTTGTCTATGCAGATTAAAGAGGAAAGGGCGTTCTCATCAACAGCTAAGCGGAAGGTCCCTAATGTGAAGCAGGCAAATGCACCGCTGCTGTTGATGCATCCACCGGCATCGCCTTTGCCGCTGCCACCTTCTGGCGCCGGTGCCAATTTGTCGAGCTACGACACCATCCGCCTCTATTCTCCTGATCCACCAACAAGATTTTCCTTGGTCGTTGCTCCTCAACTGCCGAGTTCCTCTATGATCTCGCCCACAGCTGCTGCTACCACCCCTGCAGATCGCGATCAGCGACACGGTGACTCGTCCACAACTGCTGCTACCACCCCTGCAGATCACGATCAGCGACACGGTGAAGCGGAGGCTAAGAGAAAGCAGCAGGTTTGGATCTTGTAGCTTATCATTCAATGTTCTTTTGATTCGCTTATTAATTAGCTTGTATAGATGGTATTGTTAAGAGGAAAGTAAATTTCGTGCTCATAATTACATGGTACTGCTATTAATTGGTAATGTTGTCTATGCAGATCAAAGGGGGAGGGCATCCTTATCAATGGCTAAGCGAAAGGACCCTGCTGTGAAGCAAGCAAATGCACCGCCATCAAAGCGGTTGAAGTCACCAGTTGTAACCATGTCACCACTTGTGCCAGCAAGGTCAATAGAGGTGAAAATGTTGCTATCCGCCAACCTCAGGTCACCAACAGTGATAGTGTCGTCACAAGGGACAGCAAGGTCCAAATCACAATCGCCGATATCTCCTTTTCTCAAAAAAAAGAACTACTGCTGCTGCTGGTAAGTGATGATGTTATGTCTTCGCTACTATTTTTTTTGTTTTACTACTGCTGCTGATATTTTACTACTGCTGCTTTAATGTTGTACTACTGCTGCTATTTTTTTATTCTAGTACTGCTGCTGCATTTGTTATAGTCAATATTGTCTTACAATATTATTTCTATGCCAACCATTAGGATCTTCACATAGAAGTAAAAGGCGCAAACTTACCTCACATATATGGTAGCATTTTGAGGCAATATATGATAATGATATCTTAGTAGAAGCTCAATGTATTCATTGCAATCAAGTGTTCAAAGCAACCAGAGGTGTTGGTACAAGTGCATGTGGTAGACACATAAAAGTTTGTGAGGGAAAGGCTAGGTTAGAACAAATGGTCTCTCAACTGAGTTCAACCATGCCCTTAACTAATGCTTCTTTGAAAAATTGGAAATTTGATCAACAAGTAGCTCGCCAAGAATTAGTGAGCTTAATAGTGATGCATGAGTTGCCTTTCAGTCTGGTAGAGTATCCAAAGTTCAGAACATTTGTGGCTGCTCTAAATCCATGGTTCAAACAAGTTTCTAGAACAACTATTAGGTCTGATTGCATTAGTTCATATGAGGAAGGAAAAACAGTCCTACGGGATGTGCTGCAAAATTCGGTCTCCAGAGTTTCTCTTACTGCTGATTTATGGACCTCAAACCAAACATTAGGCTATTTTTGTGTGACATGCCATTATATTAGTGAGAGTTGGACCATATTTAAGAAGATCATAAAGTTCGCTTTAGTTGAGACCCCGTATGATGGTTGGCACCTATTCAATGCTATGTTGGAAACCCTTCAAGATTGGAATCTAGAAAGCAAACTTTATGCTATCACATTGGATAATACGTCAGTAAATAATAATTTTGTGACAACTTTGAAAGAAAACCTTGTCTCCGAGGGTCAACTCCTTCGCAAAGGTAAGTTGTTTCATTATCGTTGTGCAGCCCATGTGTTTAATCTTATAGTCCAAGAGGGTTTCAAGGCCATAAGTAGTGCTACCAAGAACATTAGAGAGTGTTAGATATGTGAGAAGCTCACAAGCTCGCAAACAAAGGTTTGAACTTATGGTTGAGAAATGTTCTATTCCTGTTGAGAAACGCCCTCCACTCGATGTTGTCACCCGGTGGAATTCAACTTACCATATGCTTCTGACATCTTTGAAGTATAGGAGAGCATATGAAGCTTTAAGGCAAAATGACCCACAGTACATATATGAGCCTTCGCCTGAGGATTGGAAGTTGGCAAAGAAGCTTTGTACCTTGTTAGAACCATTCTATGATGCCACTATGGTAGTATCTGGCTCAAATTATCCAACTTCAATTCACTACTTTCATCAAATTTGGGAGGTAAAGAAAGAATTAGAGAAACAAGCCTCAAATTCTAAAATGGTTATAAGAACAATGGTTCATGAGATGAAGGAAAAATTGAAGAAGTATTGGGATCTATCTTATTTGAATATTTGCATTCTTGTTATTCTTGATCCTCGTTTTAAGTTGAAATTTCTTGAGTTTCGCTTAAAGGAAGGATTTGGCACAGAAGCATTCAGATATCTGTCTAAAGTGGAGAGGACATTTAGAAAATTGTTTGTTGAATACTCCTTAGAATTTGGTGACTCAGTCGGTGAGGAGGAACATAGTGTCAGTAATGTTGAGCTGAATGAGATAGACCCGTGGGCAGATTGGGCGCTACATCAAAATGCTTAGAGAAAAAAAAGTTAATAAGTTGGATCGGTACTTGGAAGAAGAAACAGTGTCTGTAACAGCTGATCTAGATATCTTGCAGTATTGGAAGATGTACTCAACAAGATATCCAGTACTTGCATGCATGGCACGTGATATTTTGGCTGTACCTGCATCCACAGTGGCCTCAGAGTCTGCATTTTCTACCGGAGAAAGAACAATGAGTGATTATAGAAGCAGGCTCAAGAGTGAAATGATTGAAGCTCTCATTTGTCTACAGGATTGGTTAAGATCACGGGGTAAATCTCAATACCATTATTTGTTCATAATATGTTTGTATGAAAAATAATGATGTAAACTAACTTTTTGTCCTTTTTCTATTTTTCAGATAGCACGCATGATAATATAGCTGGAATTATAGCTGCAGATGATCGAGACTGCATTTAGATAGAAGAAACTTTCAACAAGGTAATGCCCTTTAAAACACAACCTGCATGTTCCTGATTTTTTGTGTGATTGTTACACATATGAGCAAAAGCATCTTTCAGAGGCAGTGGATCCCTATCTAGAATGCTTATTCTATAGAATTTGGCATTGGTACACTACATCCTAGTATTTTTGTATGACATTTATGATGACATTATTTCTGATTGAGATATAGCAGTACCCCTTCAACTCAATCTCAGTATTGGCTAGTATTAGCAGTATTGAGATATAGCAGTACCCATTGAACTGCAATGCTGTTGAACTAGGACTGTTGCTTTGTAGTCTGTCTGCATTCTAATTGACAAAGGAGTTATAGATAACAATTGATTTTTAATGCTTTAATGATTGACTCCTGAACATTTAATTAGCTAGCTACTGTAAGTTAAGTGGTAATTCTTGTCCTTACCAAGTCATTACCAATAGTTATGTTGGGTTTCCACTGTGTTCATATCCTGATGCTAAATTGTGATAGTTCTGGCACTTCTTGCAACAATTGTATATGTTCTAATGCCAAATTTACCAAACAAAGGACAGGCTTGTAGTGTTTTCAATACTGACTGATCTACCTCCTTTTTTTTATTTCCGGTTTATATCTGCATCCCATCGCTTTGATGACCAGTGGGAGTAGTACTGGCATCAAATTCCTTTGATGACCATGTCTTAGAGAGTCTCTGGACTGGATCCCTATATAGAATGCTTATTTTGCATAATTTAGCATTCAAATGTTGTCCGAATTTGTTCAGGAAATAGGAAACAGGATGACAGAGACCTGCTGTTGCAAATATTCTCTGTCTTCAGGACTGAACTTTTCTATCTTTTAAAACTAAACTAAATTGGACATTTTTGGCCAGATATAATTTTTGCACACTTAGTTTAGACTGCTCGTTTAGTTTAGACTGTTGCTCAGCTGCTCATTTAGTTTAGAGTGTTGTTCACTTTTTGGTTGGTCAGGTAGTTTCAGCAGTTCAACATGAGCTAGGAGTAAGAGCATCTCCAGTAGAGCCCCTACTCAGGCCTCTATCCTATTTTTGAGGGCTGAGAATAAAAAAAACACACTCCAGCAGGGCCCCTACTCCAACCCTCAAAAATAGGTGGCCCTCAAATCTCACCCCACAACCCTCATTCCTAGGGGCTCTGGAGGGAGCCCCTACTTACTGTCGCTGCTCCCGGTCGCTCCCAGCTTGGCCGCAACTCCCCGGCGTTCCCCACGCCGAAGCCGTGGAGGCACGACGAGCGGTCCCTCCTCCTCCCCTCTCTACGTTGAGATAGCTTAGATGTGAAGAACACTGAGAATGACTTGTGGGTCCTAATAGTCAGTGACTAAGAAAGAGGATTTGATGGCTTTGATTTGAGGGCTATTGTTGGAGTAGAGGTAAAAAATCAGGCCCACAAAAATGAGGAGAAACCCTCAAATCAAAAATAGGGGCCCTGATTTGAGGGCTATTGCTGGAGATGCTCTTAGACTAGCTTGCTAGCTAGCTAGTTTGGGGCAGTGGCTTTTTTTCATTCAGTGGCCTGTGTGGCTTTTTCCATTAAGCTAGCTAGTTGCAGCAGTTAAGTGGCCTTGTGATTATGTTGCTATATTACGTTTTCTTGCATGCTGTCTATGGCACTAACTAGTCTCTACATTGTTTGTGCAGATGTTTTCTTGAACTGCAGCTCCCGTAGAACATCCAGTCAGTACTGACTCTATGCAGTTCTCTACAAATCAGAGAGCACAAATTCTTGTGTAGCGATGGTTTCTAGTGTTCGTGCTGGGTTGCTAGCATCTTAAGAACACAGGTGCATAAATTCAGTTGAGATGCCACTCTTCGATTCATCTAGGAGCTACAGATTTTGGAAACATATGCTGTTTATTTAAGCTATGTGTATAATCACTGATTTAACCAATGTTTGTTGTTGCATGTTCTGGATTTTTTTTGTGAAAAATGTCAATTGTTGCTTGGTATTGGACTGGTGCTACCAGGAACGGCAGCAGTTGTGTTTGATTTGGTTCAATGCAATACAGTAGTGGTTGCAATGGGGTTCAAGTTGCTTGTTTTTCATGGAATGGACTCACTACAGTGGCAGCAGGGTCTGGCTAGCAGACAGCAGCAGAAGTGCCTTGCGGCACCATGCGGGTTGCCGCTCGAACCCACAAAAATCTAGAGGCAAGATGTGGGCTGCCGCACCAGCTCTAATAGGATTTGCAACTGGAGCGGACGTGGGGCGGGTTGTCCACCGCCACCCCATTTGCATCCTTATAGCAGCGATGATGGAGATGGAGACTATGCACGTGTCGCCGGACCCACCCCGCCTTCCTCAGCTCCTCCTTGCACGCAAGCACTCCACTCTCTCGATCCCCTTTGCTCTGTTTCAGTGCTGCAGAACGAATCAGCTAGCACCCCAGCACCTGCGGGCGACGTCCAACACATGCTCGATAAAATGCCTACAAAGTTTGCCTCCCTCCAATGGACACTTTGGACAGTTACACTTTGCATATGCAGGACTTACACAAAACTTAGTTCTTTGATTCATTACCAGGTAATAAATTCTTAATTCATTTGCCACGATGCAATGTCTCTTATGCTTAGTTTAGAAATGTTATTTGGCATCACTTATTCTTGCTCTTTGACATGCCTTTTGCTTGATTATACAATTCTAACTATGGTTTCTTGGAAATTTTTATAAAAAAAATCATAAAAATTTATTACAGATTATCAGTGAACCCTATGTCTGTTGATGGCCTCTCATGCACCATGCCACTGCGGAATGTGCAGTAATTAACTTGGATCCCGTTCATGCTGTTCGTGCTCACTAGTAGAGAAACGACTTTAGATTCGCACCATTATTCTTGATAATATTGGGTTCAGGACTAATGTGAGCATTAGTTCCATGTCTAAATTTTATAGGCCGAAGGCTCTTTTATCTCTGTTGGTAACACCAACCGGAACTAATCCTTTAGTCTCAATTGGTGTCACCAACCCAGACTAAAGGTCCTCCAACCTTTAGTCCCGGTTGGTGACCTTTTAATCTCGGTTGGTGTCACCAACCCGGACTAAAGATCTCTCATCTGGGACTAAAGGTCCCCCACAGGTGAATACAAAAGGAGAGCACATAGAACTTTGTTACATGTGGTGTGCAGATGAGTTAGTAAGGAAGCTATGCGTGAAGCAAAGGGTCTTGGGTTCGAATCTCACGCATCGCAAGAGAGGTCTCCTAGGATTTAAACTATTTATTTTAGTTTCGAGGATGGGCTTTAGTCTCGGTCGTAGACCTTTAGTCCCAGATCCGTAGGACTAAAGCCAGTTCTCAACTGAGATTGAAGTCCACCTGTGTACTAGTGGCTGTGTTGTTAGTTTGTGTGCCTATAGTTCTGGTCTGAAGTCCACCTGTGTACTAGTGGCTGTGTTGTTTGTTTGTGTGCCTATAATTCTGGCCTGACATGCATCCTCTGAAGTTTCCATAGGACTAAAGCCAATTCTTAACCGGAATTGAAGTCCACCTGTGTACTAGTGGTTGTGTTATTTGTTTGTGTGCCTATAGTTCTAGCCTGACATGCATCCTCTGAAGTCGGAACATATATAGTTATAGCCTGACATGCATCCTCTGAAGTCGAAATATAGTGTGCTTGCTAAAGGACGCCGTTAGACTAGCCACAGTGGGTACTCTAAAACGATACTCTAAAGCTTTAGAGTATGAATATAGAGTAAAAACTGCTGCACTGGGTACTCTAAAACGATGCTCCATCCTTTCTCTCACTCTATATTTAGAGTGGTACAGTGCTTACTCTATACTCTATAGTGGCGGACCCCACTAGCTAAACAAAGAAAAAAAATACTATAACTCACAAACCAAAAATTCAAATTAAATTTCGATTGCACTATTAAATTCGTCTCAATAAATCCTTCAAAACTAGATCACACATGGATATATTTAAATAAAGTGACAAGTGGGTCCCACAGTGGATAGAGTGGATAGAGAATGATATAGAGGATGGATGGGTGCGGAAGAATTGAGTATAGAGGAGAGAATCTTGCTGACTAGGACGTATAGAGGATGAATATAGAGCTCCATGAGTGCGGGTATTATAGCGTGACAAGTCACGCGTATGCCTAGTGCGCGACCCCATATGTCCGTCTGACGGCGCTGTTCCCACTCCTGTCTACCCGCTCCCTGATGCATGCGTCCCGTGCAGCCGTGCCTAGCCCAATGCATGCAAGGGCTAACGTAAGCGAATAAAAATAAAATATTTTCTTTAAATTGCTATAACTTCTAAATGTTGTATCCGTTTAAATTCCGTCTACACCGGTGTATTCTGCGTGATGAGGTGAACAAAACTAGACCCCACTTGCATATATTTCAGACAATTTTATTTTAGCAACAATTTATGTGTAATACATGCTAAGGAGATTTATCAAAGGACATGTAATACTAAAGTTGGTACTCCAAAAATATACTGGAGTTGTTACAGTATGCACAAGCTGGGGACAAAAAATATCTAAGTAGTTACTACCACATCATACTATAGTTGTACAACTTGGGGTAAATTATTAAAATAAGTATTGCATAAGCTTCAAACTGGGGGAGCAAATTATATACAACTTGCTTAAATCTGCTCCTCCTTTCCGCTCGAATCTGCCGGCAGCCACCCCCACTCTATCGATCCAAATATGCTCCTCTCCGCCGATTTGCTCCTCCTCCCCACAGATTGGTTGCTGCTCTCCGCCGATTTGCTCCTTCTCTCCGCAAATTGGTTGCTCCTCTCCGCACTAAAACACATGAAAGCAGATAATATTGAAATTGACAACCAGGAAAATTAATTGAAATTAACAAATAGAAACTAAAAATTAAAGTAGATAGAATGAAAAAATACTGCAAAATAATAATGAAATTGAAATTACCTTAAACTGAAATTGACAAATAGAAACTGAAAACAAAAGTAGAAAAAATGAAAAAAAATCTGAAACTAAAATAACTAGAAATTGATTGAAATTGACAACTCAAAACTGAAATTACAAGAAAATAAAATTGAAATTGAAAAGCACAAACAAAAACTGAACTTGGAAAAAAGAAAATGAAAACTAAAGTAGGCAAAATGAAAAACAAATAACTGAAAATGAAATTACTAGAAACTGGAACTAAAATTGACAACCAAAAAAATAAACTAAAAATAAAAATAGAAACGGAAAACTAAAGTAGACAAAATAAGAAACACAAAACTAAAAAATAAGACTGAAACTGAAATTGGCAAATAATAAATGAAAACTAAAGAAAGAAAAATAAAAAACATATTACTAAAACTAAAAAATGACAACTAGAAAATTAAACTGAAATTAAAAAACTAAGACCAAAAGAAGCACAAGAACCTAAGAAAATGAAACTGATAACTCATTAAACTGAAAGGAAAAACTGGATAAATGAAATTCATAACTCATTAAATTGAAACTAAAAGAACACTACAAGCTGCATGACCTTGTGTGTGGCATGTTTTAAGTATGTATCAAGTTATATTTTGAGCAAGTGGCAAGTTATTTTCATTACCACTATATAAAATACATAAGTAGGTACTATACATACAACATAAGTTACCACTATTTAAAATATATTTTAAAATATAAACATTATGGGTCTTTTTAGCTCTTATCATAAAAACATGATGGTGAAAATAAAACAAAAAACAGACTATGTATAAGAAAGTTATCGTATTTTAAAACAAAGAAAGCAAAAAAAACACCACAATCTTCCACTAGCAAAGCGTTGTATCCAACTGCATGCATAACTTCACTTCACATGTACTCCCTCTGTCCCAAAATAGAGGTTATTCTCGCTTCCCGAGAAGTCAGCCTTTTTAAACTTTGACCAATTATATATAAAAGAATATTGATATTTATAATATATAATCAGTATCATTAGATAGATCATTAAATATACTTTCATAATAAAATTATTTGGAGATATAAATGTTACACGTATTTTTTACAAATCTAGTCAAAGTTGAGAAAATTTGACCTGCACACTTCCCATAGCGTCATCTATTCTGGGACATAGGAGTACTGGCGGACCAGGCCGCATGGATAGGTGGCGCAGGTAGGCCAAGCACATCTGTGGGTGGCGCATGCAAGCAGGCCAGGCCCGCGCTGGCGCGAGTCGCACGCTCATGCCGGAGCGCGACCAGGCGCGCTTTTGCGTTTGCGCCCTTGCTAAATACTGCGCCCAAATCAGAACCTCTTTCTGTAAAACATGCAGTTAATTCTGTGAGGCATACTATTTTCATCCAACTTTTAATGATCAAAACATCATTGTACTTAAGGCCCTGTTCGCTTGTGTTATGAGCCGTACTATTTCAGCGAACGAACAGTGTTGTTCTCTCACAACAATTCAGTGAACAGTACTTTCAGTCATGGTTTTTCAGCAAAGCGAACAGGACTCACATAAATTCTATATGTATACAGAATATCAAAATGACTCACATTTTGGGTTGCCTGCTACACCTACACTTGTACTTTTTCTGCTGTTCCCTAGATATGTTGGAGATTAAAAAATGTGGCATGATTACAGTGCCTGGGCTGCACCAAACAAACTGAGGTACAAATGCTATCTGAAGTGCATGAAGTGCCAGTTTGTGCCTTTCTAAACGGATTTGTGCGATTAACCTAAAATTGTATCTAACAGCCTGCTTTTAAATAAATAATGATGATTTTTGGTTTCTATGATATCTAATTAATATTCCAAATCGCATTTATGGTTTTCATATTAAGATTTCCACTTTTGATGTTTTGGTATGTCTGAATCAGGTATCCACATTTATCAGAGGATGATCTTGTGAACAATTGCCTGGTTGGAAAAAAAAAATCTCTGCCGGGAGACATATAACCAGAGACACATGGGCCAACACCGATTACCAGAAAGTTCTTCCCCTAAGCAATTGCACAGTTCCAATGCCTTGTGTCATCTGATGAGATATTTTAGTTTCGGATAATAAATGTATGCCCTTTTCTTGCTTCATTTCCATGTTCATATATATGGAAAATACAAAGAAAAGGTTGTAACAGACTAATAGGTGTCAGTCAGGTCATCATCGATTGAATGTATATGGAACCATATGCAATATATATCTCTTTTTTTTTAACAGAATTGCGATATCATCTAAAAGCAAATTACATTTATCTATTATCCATGCTATGCATTGACAAATTTTGCTTGCGGTTGTAGTCTCTACTCTTGTATACTCTCTACTCTTATACTAAACTACATTTATCTTCATTCGTAATTATCTGTAGTCTATATATTCTCATTTACCATCTATATTCATGTGTATATGCTCAGCCTCAGTGTCTCTTTACATATGCCTTTACAGCTTAGTCCTTTGATCATGTTTGTGCTTGCACGCTCTTCCATATCATTTTTATTTTCCTACCGGTTCTTAACTTGGATAGTTGGATCTACAACATATTTACAAGGATTAAAAAAAAAGATCAAAAGATCAACCTGTCATGTGCTGATGAGTACTTAGCCACAAAAGTTATCAAGGGATATTGCAGAAATCATGCGCATAGCATGCATACTTGCTGTATCTTAGGACCTTAATTTTTTTAGCATCCTATTATTTTTTCTACCACAATCAAACACCAGTAAGTAGGCACTGTACAATTCTCAAATGCTGCACTTCTACCCAGAGACAATATGCAAAAATCTTAGTTTATAACTGCCCGTCACAGATCAATAAAATGCTGGTCATGGTATTATGACCAATGAATTTGACCTTATATAAAGTAACATCACTGAAATACAAAATCAAGGTACACCACCTGACCAATAAAGCACAACTCATTCCCTGGCACAGTCCAAGGCGCGGCAACACCGCACCAATTTTTCTAGTGTAATATTATTAGGCTCACCTACCATCCAAACAATTAATTTTAGTTTGGGTTGGAAAATTTTTAGGACCTATAATTTACAAGGGTTTTAGTCTAAATACCGGACTTCCAAATAAGCCCTTAATCAATATTGAATTTATTATATCACGAGTTAGGACAAATTTTGGTCGTGTGATCAAACACCCACTAAAAATCAGCGACTGTGAACCCAAGAAGTAAGGGCCTATTTGGAATACAGAAATCTAAGATAGAGCAATGAAAAAAAAACGTAGAAGTGTGGTACAGTAAACGTGAAAAAACTATTGGATTACAAAATACAGAAAGAAAAGCTCAAGAAGCGATAATAAAAATACACATTAGATTTTAGTGACAACATTAATAACATGATGAAAGATGATTTTTTTGTTTGCATTACTGCATTGAGCATGGGACCAATATTCTATTAATTTGTGTCATCTTTATCCATCCAGCTACGTATGCACACAACACTACACTAGAGGAAACTTGAGTTAATAGTGGATTCGTTCCTGAAAAATCTGATTGTAGCTACAGTATTCCGTATGAAACGGATAGCTCATTTCCTCTCTTCCAAACTCCGCTTTGATTTCCTTCACTTTTTTTTCGTATATAAAAATCCTTTGTCCAAACAAAGCTCTAAAACACATTTTTTTTTCAAACCAAAACGCGAAAGGAGGAAACGTTCCTGTTCCGTGACCCCCCAACGGTCGACCCATTAACCCGCCATGGCCGCCGCCGCCGCCGCCGCCCCCACCCCAGCCGGCGGTGATCCCCGCCCTGGACATCTCTCCCGGTCGCAGGAAGATCGGCGTAAGGAGGAGGAAGGATCGGATGAATCGGAGGAAGAGGAGGTGGAGAGCGACGATGGTGAGGAGTCGGATGGCGACAGCCTCACGGGCCTCTGCGACCTCGACGCGGGCTCCGACGAGGACCCCACCTTCGACCCGGACGCCGACGGGGACCTGGAGGTGGAGGCTGTGCTGCGGGCCAGGATGAGCAGGATGTCCATCTCGGCCTCGGCGCGCAAGGGCAGGTTAGGCAGCGGGCTTTGTCTCCGCTTCTTCCTTTCTCTGATTGGGTATCTCGATACAATTTGTGCGATTGTGTGGTAGATCGGAGATGGGAATCCGGTCTGCGATTCTTGCCATTTATTCCTTAATCCCGTTCGTTCGGGCCTTGGGTTCAGTAGTGCCGAACTGTTCACGATTCCTTATCCCGTATCTCTATGAAAAATTTCACGATTTCAGGAAAGGGTCAGCGGTGACGAAGATGGGAAAGGAGGAGACTGACCTTCTGGTCATGGTGGACAAGCTCATGCAGGGTGAGTTCTTATTTCTTTCTAATAATGTGATGCACATTGGTCCAGAAATGGGACGGAAAGGTGATAATGCCTTGCGACTGCCAGTGGAAATTTGGAGGAAATGACATGAGAACCTACTACCAACTTGGCTAAAGAAAATTGTGTTTCATAACCAGCGGCAGATCTTCTCACAGACCAATAGGGGCTATTGCGACCCCTGAACTTGTGTAAACTCCATTAGTTTTGGCCATTTGGCTTGATAAAAATTAAAAATAGCCTTGTTATTTTATGATTGGTCCCTGCTAGATTTAGGCTCAAGGTCCACCACTGTTCGTAACAGCATGTACGGAAACTTGAAATACAACTTGTTTTGCATTTGTTCATTCATTTGATAACTTGATGCAGCAAATGAACTTTGTTGTTCATATGAAGTTGAGAAACTAGTGTGCGAAGTTTGATTGACATACACACAAAAAAAAACATTTGAATTTGGCTTCAACATTGTAGTTTTAACTTTTAACTTTTAAGTACTAGCAAAGAGAGAGGTCATGAGATCATTCTGGACCTGTTTAAGATATGCTACAGTTCCATGGATCAATAGTGCAAGTTTTTTTTTTCCTTTTTTTTAGTGCATAATTTAGTTTCTCATATGAACATTCTTGCAATGTACAGATGGTCAGCTGGAAAAATTGAAGGTTTATGAATGTAAAGCATATTTGCGGATGCACAAATTAAGGTTAACAGGCAAGAAGGAAGTGCTCCTAAATCGAATAAGAGAGCATATAGAGTATGAACTGTGCAATCCAATTGTGATCTCCTATTTTAAAATCTTAATCTTGAATTTTTGTTGTTGATAATCCATAATGCAAGCAGGCTATTGGCTTTGTCAGAGCATGTTCCATGCCCATTTATGTACTTACACTTTCTTCACAAACATTCAGGGTGAAAAATAATGGAGAGGTGAAGTATCCAGTGTCAAGCTTTGTTCTGAACTGTAAAGGTGAAACAAGCTATTTCTGCATAGAAATACACATTTTAATATGGATGAGAAGAATGTGAACAGATTTGTCAACTTTACAATACCAAAGAGAGTTATCACTAGGCGTGCTAGTCTCAGCATAGATTTTTCTGTTGGTGCTTGGCCTAGCCTGCTGAACCCTTTGTTCAGAGGCACTGGCAGATAAGTGATTAAGTTGCTTGCTTTGGTTAAACTTTGCTTGAATAGAATTCTCTGTATTTTCGTTTCTTTTTGGTAATGAAATTCAGGTTGCCTGTTGTGGAAAAAAAAAGCTTTATAATACCAAAGGGATGATCTTATAGTTCAAGTGCTTATGGACAGTGAGCTTTAGAGCTCTGTAGGGATCCAGATGTTGCAAGGACAATTTTTGCCTTCCTACGCCATTTCTGTGAATTTTCTCTCTTATCTATCATATATAATTGATATAGGTGATGCATGCAAAGGCGATGTTGTGATGTTTGAGCAAAACATTTACAAAAGGTAATTCAAATTAAAGCATTTGTTCTGATGGTTTTCATTACAAATCATGAATCTTGAAGCATTATGTTTATTTTCATTTTTTGTATCTGTTGAGTATTGTTGTAGGGAAAAGGGAGCTCCTCGTGAAGTTAAGGGTCGCTTATGTGGACAAAGGACCAATGCCGGTAGAATAATAAAGGAAAGCTATGGCACAGCAAAGCAACAGCATACGTTCACTGTAAGGCTTTGGTTCTTTTTATGAGCATGCATTTTAATTTCCTTCAATTACAGTATTGCGAGAACAATGTTCTTTGAAGTCATATGCATAAAAAATGTAGATTGAGATTTTATGGAGTAAAGGATACAAACCATGGTCTCCCCTTCATCCACTCCTCATCAAGGGAAGAAATCTTTACAAGGATAGGACTATGAGACAGGTGCATTCTCTAGCAAGGTTCTTTTGCGTATCAAGAAAAAAAACTTAT
The DNA here is from genome assembly GCA_038087645.1 of Saccharum hybrid cultivar R570. NCBI lineage: Eukaryota > Viridiplantae > Streptophyta > Magnoliopsida > Poales > Poaceae > Saccharum > Saccharum hybrid cultivar. Next base: position 14,046,806 of record JAQSUU010000066.1, read on the forward strand.
TATTGATTGAGCTGCACTGATATTTTTCAACATTCACAGCCATGGCCTGATGAAGAAGAAAGAAATAGGGTCATCCAAGAAAAACATGAAAGAGGGTTCTTGGCACGCAAGTCAAGAGCAGCCAGGATTCATGAAAAAGAGACAGAAAGGTTGGCAAGGTTAAATAGGTAAGCTCTAGTACTGTGACATAGGTATTTCTAGGCACAAAGATGGTGTTGATTTTGATGTGATATTTTGCGATAATGCCCATGATGGGAATTGTAGTCAGTTGTACTGTAACACATGCTAATATATTGTTTTGGGAACAGGATGAAGGACAATAAGATAAAAAAACAGTGGAACATGAACCAAAAAGAGCCACAACAAAAGGTTGAGTCCACGAATACTGTTCAGCAAAGGTACGTCAACTGCTTCCTAATGCTGCGATTCCTATCATGGTACTCATGAAAAATGTTATCTTACTATCACCACTTAGCATACTTTCATTAAGCAGAGCTGTTGAATAGCACGCCCATGTGCTTCTAATATGTTGTAGATATAGTTAGTAAAAGAAAATACTGCCTCTTAATACTATCATTCTCTCCTGTTACAATAGCGATCGTGCTTTTCTATTGTTGGGCCTGTTTACATTAAACAGTACTGCTTCAATAGATATAGTCCATTTGCATCTAATATATATGGTAAATACTTACTAAAACAAAGTGGCATCTTTCTGTATCATTTATAGAGTTCTTGGGAATTTACATCTATAATTGTGCTTATATAGCTTTCCTTTCATCTATTAGGGTTAGTGGGAGGAAAGGCCTTTCCTTCCAAAATGGTGAACCTGGGAATACAAGGCAGCAACATGTATCTTCAATGGCTACTTCTACACATCACAATGAATTGCTCCCACAGAAGGGTTCGACAAGAACTTTCAAGCTAGAGCTCATCGATTATCAGGTCTCTTCCATTCAACATGGAGGAATGCAGCAAAAACTACTTTTAAATCCCACTCATACTCAGCAATTGTTCAAGAACTCAAGTCCTCACCAAAGTTTTCAACAAGATGATGCCCTGACACAGGAGGGTGCAATTAGAACTTCCAGGAAAGCATTCATAGATCATCATGTCCCTTCCCAACACAATAAAGGATCAGGGAACACAAGCCATCACCAAATATCTTCAAAGCCCACTCCAATTTTCAAGCCACAACAGGTCCCCAAACATCAAGGCCACAATGAAGAGGATGGTTTGAGAAAAACTTGCAGAGAACAATTGTTTGATCATCAGAGTAACACTTGCCATGCCACAGAATATGATAACTCTCCATTCCAACCTCAAGGTAAGTTTGCTCAGCATGCAAGTGTACACCAGCATGGCTCCAATTATCATCAGAATGCCCATGGTGGTTGTCAGGCACATCAACCCTACAGACCAAAAAATCAGGATCTGAATAGTACTTACTGTGACACAGAATATATTGACCCCTCGTTCCAGCCCAGAGGAAAGTTTAATCAACATGCAAATGCATACAAGCGTCACTCCAATTCTCATAAAAATGGCCAAGCTCATCACCAAGTGCATGAACCCTTCAGACCAAGAAATCAGGATTTCAATTCAAGCCACAAATTTTTTGGCAAGGATTACCACCAAGGTTACCATGATTACAGTGGAATGACTCATGGCCAGTATCATCCTCAACAGAGTCAGCATCAAAATTATTACGGACGCAGGCCCATGACTCAAGGCCAAGGGACCCAACAGAACCATCATCAGAACTACAATGGTCGCAGGAAAATGACCCAAAACCAGTATAATTCTAGACAGAACCAACCTAATCAGCACTTTCCAAAACAGCGACTGCAACCATGGCCTTGCCACTACTACTATCAACAAGGATGGTGTCGCTATGGGGAACGCTGCTGGTATTCCCATGACATCTGAGTGTTAAATCATAAGGCAACACGCTGGTGCAGCCCTGCTGTGGCCTCAGCTAACTTGAAACTTTGAAGTGGCAGGTGTAATTCCAACTTTTGTGCGACTAATGTGGAAAGTTCACCTTAGCTGTCATGTGAGACTTTAGCCATATGGATCTGTTTCTTTCTTTTCTTGTGTCACGCTCTTGTATTAGCAGTTCAACAATAATTTGGACAGTTATGATATCTTACATATTGCACTCATGAGTATCAAATTCATTTGTTTATATGAATGAATTGGTTCATGCTCTTGCATTGAAATAACGATTTGAATCCTTGACCAACAGGAATACTGCTTGAAATGCGTTTGCTAGCAAGTACCATGTTTGGGGGCAACTACAATCATGAGTGAATATGTAAGAACAGTCTAGCTCATTTGTTTGATGAAGCACCAAACATTAACGGCTACATGGACAAAGGAATCAAAATGTGGGTAAGAATCAAGAATCACAAATATGGCCTTGTTTGGCTGCACTTGTATCTACTTCAATCCATATATATTGGGGTGGAAAATTAACTAATTTCTACTACAATCCACTCAATCACACATGCATTGAGATAAACATGAGTGCATCCAAACAAACCCTACAAATCCTGACATGTGTACTAGCTGTTGCTGACCGTTGAAAGTCTCTTTATCTAGTGTTTTCTCCGATGCATCACTAGACAAATTTGGTGCTTTATCCAGGGTTGGCCTCGCTCTCTGGAATGCACCCTTATTCTTCGGTGCACACATCGAAGCGCTCTGACACTCTCTTCTCTTCTCAACCACTTGTGCATCGAGTATGTACTATAACTCTAGTGCAAAACTCCGGTGATAGCACTAGAAAAATGTCATGCCTAGCTTCCAACTCTACTTTGAACTCGGACCCATCTCTAATCTCCGGTGACCCCACCGAAGAGCTTCGGTTCCACCAGAAAACACTATGTGCACCACTCTGGTGCTCCTCTAATGTGTTTCTTCACGTCCAATAATTTGAACTTCTCTTTTTTGATGTCTTGAGCTTCTTGATTGCCTTCTGTGATCTTCATGGCTGTTTTTTTTTATCTTCGATTGAGGTGTTGATTCCTCGACCTTCGTGTAGCCTAGCTCAAGTCCATCTTTGCATCCTTGTATACTACCAAACATTGTTAGTCCTAATGGTTATGTTGTCATTCAACCACCAAAATAAGTGGGCTCTTGTTAGGGTCCATGTTTCTTACACAAGTGCTCACACAAGCTCACAACATTCAAATATCACTTTCCAATCCAAAGTATATCTCACTTTTTACACAAATCCCACACAGGGTGGATTGAGAGCTCTCACAAGAGGAAGTTAGAAAACTTTGCAAAGCATCAACAAACACACAAAAAAGGGGTGTGCGAAAGGGGTATAAATAGCCTTCTCACAACATTTAGCCATTTGGGATCTCTGGGACAAAACTGAATCCCATTCATTGACTAAAATAGATAGCCAAGAGATTATTGTAGCCAAAGGATTTTGATGGTGGCAGTAAGGAGGGGAATTAGCGTAGCCCTTTAGAATGGATAACATGCAGACAATCATCGAAGAATAAACACATAGTAATGAACTATAGGTAAATGTTTTCATTTAAGCCAAACAAACTTGAGAGCTAATTAGCAGAGACCAGTCCAACAAACTGCACACCTTTCATTAAGGAAAAAACGAACACTTGCCTGGTGCAACTGATGCTAGATTAACACCATCGCTTCAAAATGAAGTTTGTACATGAACCTCCATACTTGCAAGTTCCCTATAACACGAAGGAATTAACCACAAAATTCAGTGCCCTACTCTTGACGCATGTGTGACAGCTGGTAAGTTAACCACCAGCAAAGGTATTGTAAAAAAGCGATAAATTGTATTACCCAGTGTTGGATGCTATCCATTCATCCTAACACGTAATATAAACTCTGTAAGCCAACTTGTCCAGTGAATATGATAATCACTGGATACGGACTAACATGAAGGGCTTACAATTTTTTAAACCCATAATCAAAGATGCTGAGGCTCTGTCTCCTTTCAAATTAGAAATTCATGTGAAGAACTTACAATTTATGCAGAACTCCTCATCATGACTTGAGTGAACACAACGAAAGAGGTAGTATGAGCAGGTCCAAAAAGAATATTTGAACAGGAAGTTGCTTGCTTACCTTTTAAATATTTATAGCGGCTGAATCGTGAACATGTAAAATAACACCTGCAAAAATGTTACAATATATGTTTTTTATTCAGTGTGCATACAAAGTAGCTTCAAGTCCAAAGTTCTGAAGCATGCAACGTAGCACTAAAGGGTATATATAAATTTAGCTTTGGTGGGCACAGGCAGATAGATGCAACGAACTGCAAAGAAATTAGGAAGAAGTGCGTGAAACATATTTTTGGGGCAATATTTAAAGAATCCCAGTATGCAGTTTTGCAAAGAATAACAACAACAGTTAGCAAATATGACAATGTTTCCATCAGACACGAATAGACCATGGCTTAAATCTGACCGAAATGTATAAATCAAATTAAAATGATGTACCTAGTTGGTATAAAGAGGAAGTCCCTGAGACTGCTGGATTGAAAAAAAAAATGTATTCATATTTGACGCTGCTATGAACTTGAGGTCTAGATAATCCATTCTGCCCAGTTTCCTTAGCCTGTGAATCATAGAAGATGGGCTCAATAAACAGAATAATAAATCTACTCATAACTTAAACCATCAGCTTCAAACTACAGCAAAATAAGCCCAAGTAAGAACATTTACATGACGAAGCACATAAAGGAAATGAGCGTGCACAAATACAAAACTGAAGGCGACTTGCACCCTCTTCTATCTTGGAACACATCCTCCTGCAGCCTGTGTCAACATCAGGAGCAGCAACGGGTGATTTGAAGGCAGCGGAGGATGGTGCAAACTACAAAGTGTAGATGGGTGATGCAGAAAAGCTTAGCATGAGTAATCACACTGAGTTTTCATGGAGGTAAAGGAATTAAAATTAAAAATATTGTACACTAATCTGCATCGTCGAACCTTGAAAACAAAAAATAGTAGCACTTAATTAGGTTCGAGGTTTTAATGCAAAAGGAGAACATCACTTAAGTCAATTTCAGGGGCAAACTGAAGTAACAGATAACGATGACAAGATTTAACGAATGAACCAACTATACTAAATCAAAATGTGTGATTAATGCGTCTGTCGTAGTTAGAAAAAGTGTTGGAAAAGTCTACATGCAAACAATATTGTTCACTGTTTGTAAGCTCCAATGATCATAGGATCCTTTTTTGTAGGGTTTGTGCCGCATTATGTTCACACGAAACCATTATTTACCCCCCCCCCCCCCCGTGGTGGCTGCGACTCACGAAAAAAATCCTTTCCATCCCCTTGCCACCGCATGCAGCTGCCACGGCCGCTCACTGTTTGACTGCTCTCATCCCACCAACGCCCACTAACGGATTCCCGCCGCGACGGCCCGCCGCATTTGTCAACCACGCAGCCACAAGCCCGCCATCGCACGGCTGCAGGCACGCCATTGACCCGCCATCGTGACCAAGGTGCTGATGCTTCCATATTTCGATTCAATATTTCTGAATTAGGATCCAATGAGTTCAAAATGGGATTCCACGGTACCCAATTTGGATCCAATAGTTTTGGTTCAACCGATTCAATAGTTTTGAGGGATTCGTTACAGTGCATCCTTGTTTTAGATGGAGGGGCATTTTAGTCTTTTTATGTAGTCTAAGTAAGGAGGAGAATATATTGGAAATAGAGAATGAGAGGAAAAGAGAGAAATCCTATTAAAAAAGTATGCATGTTCTGAGTTAAATTTTTAAAGACGTGCGAATTAAGTGTTAAATTTGAAGAGACACACATATTTAGGCAGTGCTTGACACCGCTCCTGCCGGCTCCGGCTCCCTGCGCTGCTGCACTATGCTACCTTGTAGCAAGGAGCCAATCAGCTCTGTCTCCAGCAAAAAGCAATGTGCAAAGGGGAGGAGCCAGAGGAGCTAGGGATTTGGGGCTCCGGCATCTCCACGGTACTGCTATAGTACCCGAAGTCGGAGCCGCTGAAGCCCTTCCAAACATGCTCTTAACGAGGCAGTTATCGTGCGATGGGTCACGCTCCCACGAGAGCGCATGACCCCGCCGACCGTCTCCTCCCACCATTGCTTGTGGCCGGTGGCACTCCGCCGCCTCGCCATCCCGCCTGACGTCCGTCCCCGCCTGTCGACCCCGTCCTCCTCTAATCTGTCGTCTTCATCAACCGATGGCCAACAGCTATCGCCGAGCCTCCCCCACCCTGCCTCTACCAGCATGGCTGGCAGCGCTCGCCACCTTCACCGCCCTGCCCACCCACCACCACCCACTGCCGGGCCAACCTGCAACCGGGATCTAGAGCTGGGGAAGACTTCCACGCCCCATTGTGCTTTAGAGTTTGCGCATATTTAGGCCTGTTTGGATGGTGCGATTTTCAAAAACTGTAGTATCACAAAAATGTGGTTTTATAAGCCAAAGAGACACAAAACCATGATTTAGAAAAAAGAGGTTATGAGTGGAGTTCTAAAACTCTAAAAAGACTACAGTTTTGACAAACTATAATGCTGGGGTCTGGTCGTTCGTCCAACCCCGTCTCTTCGGATGCCTCCCTGGGCCTACACGCTACCGGCCCAAACAGGCCTGCTTCCTCTCTGTGTCTTCCCATCTCTCTCCCAATATTATGTTCCACTCATGTGCTTGCCCATTCGTCTTCCCCACCATGTACTCCATCTCACGCCGCGTGGCTCCCCATCCAGCGTCGTGCTCTCATCCCACGTTGCGCCCCCTCCGTCGTCGCGCCATGCTCCATCCCATGTCGTGCCCGCTCTAGTTCGCTGCGCACTGTGGCCCTGCTCCAGCTTGCTGTGCGCCACGCGTCCCCGCTGCTGCGCACTGTGTGAAAGGTCCTAATGGCTAGAGAGGGTGAATAGTCTATAAAAATTTCTACAACAACACTAAGCATGGAGGTTAGATAACAATGAGATGAAGCAAGTGTTGTGCTAGCCTACTAAAAATGCAAGTCACCTATCCATAATTCTAGTCACTATAGTCTCTAAGCATACAATGCTAGGTCACTATCACTAAGTTAGTGAGCTCTCAAAGACTAAGTAAAGCACCTCACTAACCACTAGACAAGACACAAGCTAATTCTCAAAACTAATTACACTAAAGAGCTTAGCTACACTAGGAAATGTAAATACAAGGAGGAGAGGTGATGTTTATACTGCCGTGTCAAGCGAAGATCAATCAATCACAATGCATACCAATGAAATCCTGGTGATAAGATGACACAATGATTTTTCACCGAGGTTCACTTGCTTGCCGGCAAGCTAGTCCCCGTTGTGGTGATTTACTCACTCGGAGGTTCACGTGCTAATAGGCATCACACGCCTAACCCACAATCGGGTGTCGCACAACCAACATAAGATGAGGATCACACAAGCCATGAGCAATCCACTAGAGTACCTTTTGGCTCTCCACCGGGGAAAGGTCAAGAATCCCTCACAATCACCACGATCGGAGCCGGAGACAATCACCTTCCTCCACTCGACGATCCTCGCTGCACCAAGCCGTCTAGGTGGTAGTAATCACCAAGAGTAACAAGCGAAATCCACAATGAAATACAATCACCAGGTGCCTCTAGATGCAATCACTCAAACACTGCACTTAGATTCACTCCTAATCTCACAAAGATGATGAATCTATGATAGAGATGAGTAGAAGGGCTTTGGCTAAGCTCACAAGGTTTCTATGTCAATGCAAATGGCCAAGGGGGTGAGCAAGAGCCGGCCACACGCCTTTTATAGAGCCTCTAAACGAACAGAGCCGTTGGCTCTCTGTCAGCACTGGAATCAGGGCGACCGGACGCGCTGATCGATGTGACCGGACGCACGCTCACCAGCGTCTGGTCACCGGATGACAGCCACGTATCCCCCGCTTTGAACTACGCTCTTCAATCCCCAATGGTCGACTACGCCAGCGCCTGCGCTTAAGTGATGATCGGACGCCACGATCAACATGACCGGACGTGCCGGTGCACAGTACGCCCGCGCGTGCACCAAGGCCAAGCACTGACCAGACGTGTCGCTCCACTTCACCTGACGCTAAGCCACCGCGCGTCAGGTCACGTCCAGAGAGGTTCTAGAGTGCCTAAACCACGATCGGACGTGTCAAATCCACCTTGACCGGATGTAGACCAGCGTCCGATCCTGCGTTCTCCTCTGCGTGCCAAGTTTCACGACTAGCATCAGTGTGCGTCACCTGTGACCAGACGCAGGCCCTGTGCGTCCGGTCACAAACACTGTGCAACATTCGGTCTCGAGCCAGACAAGCCTGAGCGCACCATCTTCACTATAAATGACCGGACACTCCAAGCGTCGAGTCCGGTCACTACGTGCCCAGCGTCCGGTAAGTGCAAAACAGCACCTCCTCTTCACCAGCCTCTCCACCCTTGCTCAAATGTGCTAACCACCAAGTGTTTCACCTTGTGCACGTGTGTTAGTATGTTTTCACAAACATTTTCAAGGGTGTTAGCACTCACTAGAATCTAAATACATATGCAATGAGTTTGAACATCCAGTGGCACTTTAATATAACCGCATTTTGATACAAGTTTCACCCCTCTTAATAGTACAACTATCTATCCTAAATGTGATCACACTCACTAAGTGTCTTGATCACAAAACCAAAAAGCTCCTATCAAGTTTTACCTTTGCCTTGAGCTTTTTGTTTTTCTCTTTCTTCTTTTCCAAGTCCGAGCACTTGATCATCACCATGGCTATCACCACCATCATTGTGATCTTCACCATTTGCTCCATCACTTGGAATATGCTACATATTTCATAATCACTAGAGTAAATAGGTTCACACTTGGGGTTTCATCAATTCACCAAAACCAAACAAGAGCTTTCAATCTCCCCCTTTTGGTAATTGATGACAACCCTTTCACAAAGATATGAATTGAAATCATTTTGAATTCATGTTGCTTACCCGAGCATTTTTACCGTATGTAAAGGATTTGGACAAGTTTCATGAACCCTCATTGGTAGCATTAGCTCCCCCTACATATGTGCTAAGAGTTTGATTGAAACTTGTACATATGCATAGATTGGAGTTGTGGGAGAGGAATGTCTACCAAATGATGCTAAGGTATAAGAGATGGACCTTTGAAGCGTGATACCAATCAGAGTGCACCAAATATACCATCCTTAGCACCATTGTTAGTTAGATACCACTTGGAATCACTTGTAATCTACAAACACTAGATACCTCGTGAGATCAACATTATAAGCAAGGTTCTAGTATTACTTGTGAAAGCAAATGCAAGTCACATCTAACTATCATCCTATGCATGCTAGTTTTTTATTTCATCATTCAAGTCTACAACTAGCATACACCACACAAGCATGTATATTGAATTAAAACTTTTCAAATTTACATTCAAATGCTTCATATAAGTAAATGAGCTTGCTCCCCCTACTTGTGTGCTCAAATTTTAATTGATTCCCTTACTTTTATATTTCTCCCCTTTTTCATCTTTTCACTATCTTTGTGCATTAATTTCTCCCCCTTTGTCATCAATGATCACAAAGGTTCAATTTTAAATAGGTTAAGATTACCAATGTTAATCAATGGGGTGAGGATCATTTTCCCAAATTTGGTACAATCTAGAACACTTGTCAAAGATATTTAACTCAGTTTGATCCAAGGACAAGCTTCTTCATACCTCATTTCAAGGGTTATCTTGTACCATGTTGAGTTAAGCACTTATAGTTCATTTTCTATATCAAACACTAGGTTCATAAGCCCACAAACATCTACCACTAGATCAAGTCAAGCGTAGAAGCAATAGTGGTACCATACAAGCATCAAATTCATTTAATTTTCATGAATGAGCCTATAAAATGTGAGGAAGACTAGATGCACTAAACCATCCTTAGCAAAGAATGTATGCATGCCACTCAACTTTTATCTTGGATCTCTCGAAGGAGAGGCATGTCATATAAGTGGGGGTGCATCAACACATATTTGAGAAATCCAATATGTTCATCTGATTCCTTAGCTTGCAAAACCTCTTCTCATCAAGTGGCTTGGTGAATATGTCGGCAAGTTGATCTTCGGTGCCCATATTCTCAATGCAAATGTCTCCTTTTTGTTGATGATCTCTTATGAAATGGTGGCGGCATCAATGTGCTTTGTTCTTGCATGCTGAATCAGATTGTTGGTTAGCTTGATAGCACTCTCATTGTCACATAGCAATGAAACTTTCTTGAACTTGATTCTAAAGTCATTCAAGGTGGTCTTCATCCAAAGTATTTGTGCACAACAACTACCAGTAGATATGTATTCTACTTCAGCGGTCTATAATGCAACACTATTTTGCTTCTTTGATGACCATGAAACAAGCGATCTTCCCAACAATTGACGTGTGCCCGAGGTGCTCTTCCTTTCAACATCCCACATAGTCGGAGTCTGAATATCCAACAAGCTCAAACTTTGCTCCTTTGGGATACCACAAACTAATATTTTGTATATGCTTTAAGTACCTCAATATTCTCTTTGTTGCCTTCAAATGACTTTCTCTTGGTGAGGCTTGAAATCTTGCACACATACATACACTAAACATGACATCCAGCCTTGATGCGTTCACATAGAGTAGGCTTCCAATCATAGAGCGATACAACTTTTGATCCACCATGTTGCCACTTGGATCACTATCCAAATTGTCATTTATTTCCATTGGTGTACTAATTAGCTTTGCTTCATTCATACCAAACTTCTTGAGCATGTCTTTAATGTACTTGCCTTGACTCACAAATGTACCATTCTTCAATTGCTTGATTTGAAGACCAAGGAAGTAACTCAACTCTCTAATCATGGACATCTCAAACTCATTGGCCATCATCTTTCCAAAATCTTCACAAAAGTCTTAATTAGTTGATCCAAATATGATGCCATCAACATAGATTTGCAACACAAACAAGTCCTTGTCAATCTTCTTGGTGAAAAGAGTGGTGTCAAGCTTGCCTATCATGAACCCCTTAGAGAGTAGAAAGTCCCTCAATCTCTCATACCATGTTCTAGGTGCTTGCTTCAAACCATACAAAGCCTTCTTCAACTTGTACACATGGTTGGGCTTCTTGTCATCTTTAAAACCAGGAAGTTGCTCAACACAGACTTCTTCATTAAATAGCCATTTAGAAATGCACTCTTGACATCCATTTGATAGAGCTTGATATTATGGGCACAAGCATATGTTAGCAAGATTCTAATTGCTTCCAATCTAGCAACCGGGGCATATGTTTCTCCAAAGTCAAGACCTTCCACTTTAGTGTATCGTCTTACTACTATCACATCTTGATCTTGCTTGTTTCTATAGACCCATTTGGTTCCAATCATATTGTGTCCCTTTGGTCTCTCAACTAGCTCCCATACTTGATTTCTTGTGAAGTTATTCAATTCTTCATGCATTGCATTTACCCAATCAACATCCTTTAATGCTTCATCTATCTTCTTCGGTTTAATGGATGATACAAATGAGAAATGCTCACAAAATGAAGCTAATCTTGATCTTGTTTGTACACCTCTAGAAATATCTCCAATTACAGTATCCAATGGAATATCCCTTGCAATATTGGTTGGTTGAAGTATTGAAACATTGCTTTACTTAGTTGAGATGATGTACTAGCCACTTGTTAATTCTGCATTTGAGATGATGAACTAGCTTGAGATTGATCATGAGAGCCACTTGTACTTACTTGATTAGTGCCAACTTGCACATTTGAGTTAGAGAGCACTTGCACTTGATCATCTTCTTTATCTATCACTTGTCTTGGCCTCAAGTCACCAACATCCATGTTCTTCATGACATTTGAAAGTTGAATGCCTCTAACATCTTCCAAGTTCTCATCTTCATCTTGGGAACCCTTGGTTTCATCAAAATTCAACATCATGTACCTCAAGAGTACCACTTGCCAAATTCTAAACTCTATATGCTTTGCTAGTGGTTGAGTATTCAAGCAAGAACTCTTCATCACACTTCTTGTCAAACTTGCTCAATCTTGTGCCTTTCTTCAATATGTAGCATTTGCAACCAAAGACCAGAAAGTATGCAATGTTGGGCTTTCTACCATTCAAGAGCTCATTTGGTGTCTTCTCTTTCAATGGGTGACAATATAGGCAATTGCTATAGTAGCAAGTTGTGTTGATTGCTTCAGTCTAAAAGGATTGACTCACATTGTACTCACTCAATATTGATCTTGCCATGTCAATAAGTGTTCTATTCTTCCTCTCAACAAGGCCATTTGATTGTGGAGTGTACTTGTGAAAGGTCCTAATGGCTAGAGGGGGTGAATAGCCTATTAAGAATTTCTACAACAACACTTAGCAAATATGTCAGACAATTAAACGTTGCGCTAGCCTACTAAAAGAGCAAGCCACCTACCACAATTCTAGTGACTAAGATCCCTAAGCACACAATTAGCTAAGTCACTACACTAAGTTAGTGAGCTCTCAAAGGCTAACTAAAGAGCCTCACTAACCACTAGACTTGACGAAAGCTAGCTCTCAAAACTAATTACACTAAAGAGCTTAGCTTACACACTAGGAATGTAATACAAGAGAGGATGGCGATGATTATACCGACGTGTAGAGGTATGAGCCAATCAAAAGATGATGAAGCCAATCAATCAATCACAAGATAACCAATGAAATCCTTGGACAAAGATGATACAATGATTTTTACCGATGTTCACTTGCTTGCCGGCAAGCTAGTCCTCGTAGTGACGATTCACTCACTTAGAGGTTCACGCGCTAATTGGTATCACACGTCAAACCCTCAATAGGGTACCGCACAACTAACATAAGATGAGGATCACACAAGCCACGCGCAATCCACTAGAGTTGCATTTCATGATCTCCCACAGGAAAGGCACAAAAACCCCTCACAATGTCGACGATCGAAGCCAGCAACAGTCACCAATAGCCGCTCAATGATCCACCAATCACCAGGCCGTTTAGGTGTTGGCAAACACCAAGAATAACAAGAAGTCCACCAGCCCAAATCACCCAACTAGTGCCACAAGATGCTAGAACACTAAGCAATGCATTAGAGGCTCTCCAATCTCACTCAAGATGATGAAATCAAGTGTGCAAGTGAGTGGAGTGGTGTCTGGTGTGGTCAGCTCTCAAAGGGTGTATGCAGTTGTTAGAAGTACCAAGAGAGTGGCCAAGGCCGGCCACCACCTCTATTTATAAGCCAACAAGCAAATAGAGCCGTTACCCCTTTGGAGCAGCTTTCTATGAGGGCACCGGAGATGTCGGTGTGGCACCGGACATAGGGAGGCCATGCCCCTCCAACGATCCTCCAACGGCTAGGGCATCGGACAGGGTGGCGGTGACCAACAGCCTTTCTCACGCTCTCTAGATTTTTATGGTGGTGGCACCACCCCACCAGTGGCGGTGACCAGGCGGTGCACCATCCTGTCAGTGGCGGTGTACACCGCCCCTTTCACTGTCAGCCTCAGCTCCAGCTCTTCTCTGCCACATCTAGGTGGACATCGCCCTACCAGTGGCGGTGCCGCCAAACACAGTGGCAGTGCCCCTCAGGGCAACTTGCTGCTCTCGACCTCCCAACTGGTCATCGTCACAGAGATGGTGGTGCACCGGACAAGGGGTGGCGGTGCCCCTGTGGTAGCACCCCAAGCCTGGCAACATCTCCTTTTCTTCACCTTTTTCACCACCTTTGCAAATGTGCTAACACTCCAAGTGTTTCACCATCACGTGCAAGTGTGTTAACATTTTTATAATTATTTTTCAAAGGTTAATCACTTCTCACCGAATGTGAGCTAGGCCTAAATGCATATGCATGTATTCCAACACCTAGTGGTACTAGATGATTGAGTTGTCCGATAAGAGCTTCCCTCTTAATAGTATGACCATCTATCCTAAATGTGATCACACCCACTAGGTGTCTTGACCACCAAAACAAAATGGCCCTATGGATATAACCTTTGCCTTGAGCCCATTTTGTTTTTCTCTTTCTTCTTTTCCAAAGTCTAGAGCTTGATCATCACATGTGTTCACACCACCATCATGATCATCATTTCATGTGGCCATCTCCATCCATGAGTGCCACCTAGCTCCTTCACTTAGATTGGACCATCCTATCTAGTCACACACTTAGATGCAAGGATTAGTCCAAATAGGTTTCATCAATTAGCCAAAACCAAACTAGGGCTTTTAACTTGGTCGAGAATTAATGTCTAATTCTAAATTCGTCACACAACTCATCAATTCTAGTGTTCTTGAACTCACTACCATTGTCACTTCTAACTCTCTTGATGGTTGTTTTAAACTCATTATGTATGTCCTTGACAAATGACTTGAAGGTTGCAAAAACATCACTCTTGTCCACTAGAAAGAATGTGTAAGTGTATCTAGTAAAGTCATCCACTATCACAAAGCCATATTTGTTTCCACCGATGCTAGTGTATTGTGTTGGCCCAAACAAGTCCATATGCAATAACTCAAATGCCTTCGATGTACTCATCATGCTCTTATTTAGGATGGGTGTTTCCAACTTGTTTACTGGCTTGACATGCACTACATAACTCGTCCTTCTCAAATATAACATCTTTCAAGCCTCTAACTAAATCATGCTTAATCAATTTGTTCAATTATTTCATTTCAACATGACCAAGCCTTCTATGCCATAATCAACCCATGCTAGACTTAGTGAACAAACATGTTAACAATTGAGTATCACTAGCATTGAAATCAACCAAGTATAGATTCTCATTTCTAAAGCCTTTGAAGATCAAGTTAGAGCCATCTACACTTATGATCTCTACATCATCTATTCTAAATATGCACTTAAATCTAAGATCACACAATTGAGCCACAGATATTGAAGTTCAAGCTCTCAACTAGCAACACATTAGATATGCTCAAGTCATTGGATATTGGAATCTTACCAAGCCCTTTGACCTAGCCTTTGCCATTATCACCAAATATGATACTATCATAACCATTGCTATCATTGGTGTTGATTGAGTTGAACATTCTTGCATCACCGGTCATGTGTTGAGTGCATCCACTATCAAGAATCCAATGCCTTCCTCCGGCTTTATAATTGACCTACAAAAGAAGATCAATTCTTTTTAGGTATCCAAACTTGATTGGGTCCTTGAAGGTTAGTTACTAAGCTCTTTGGTACCCAAATGACTTTTTTCTTTGAGCCTATCCATGGTGCACCAAGAAACTTAGCATGAACACCATTGGTACCCTTAGTAAGCATATAGAAAGAATCAAGTTTGATTGAGGATATATTAGCTTGTGATTTCTTATCCATGTATTTTGGCTCTATGTGGCTAACTTGCTTGCAACTAGTGCAAAACCAACCATTGTTCTTCACAAAACTAGTCTTGTGAGGAGCAAAGGCCACCTTGCCTTTCTTGGGGGCATAGCTCAATCCCTCTTTATAGAGAGAAGCTCTTTGGCTACCAAGCACATAAGCAAGTGGTCCTCACCACCATAGGCTTTACCTAAGGCGCGAGTGAGCTCATTTACCTCATTTTTAGGGTCTCATTCTCAACCATTAGTGAGGCATCACAAGTGAAACCATCACTACTAGATGAGCTAGAAGTGGAAGTGCTACAAGAAGGGTTAGTGGGAGCAATAATGATAGGCTTATAGAATGATTTATCAATTGTATCACATGTTAAGCCTACATCACATGTTACAATATGCTATTTCTCATTTTGCTCATTAAGTAGAGAGGAATGAGCTTTCTCAAGCTTCTTATGAGCCTAGCCAAGCTTCTCATGGGCTTCCTCTAGCCTCTCATGAGATGCATTGAGCTCATCAAAGGCTTACTTCAGGGCTTTTAGTTCCTTACGCAAGTCTTTGTATTCCCTTCTCTTAATGTCAAAATGTTCCTTAGCATCATCTAACATGTCAAGTAGTTCATCTTTAGTTGTTTCATCATCATCATCACTTTCACTTTCACTTTCACTTTCACTTTTATCATGTTTCTCATCATCACATCCATCATCATAAGTTTGTACCATAGTGGTCTTAGCCATGAAGCATGATGGAGTGTTGAAGAGAGAAGGCTTCTCATGTATGGCAATGCTTGCAAAAGCCTTCTTCTTGGTGGTCTTGTCATCATCACTATCACATCATCACTTGAGGAAGCATCACTATCCCAAATGACCACATATGAACCACCCTTCTTCTTTTTCTTAAAGGTCATCTTGTCCTTCTTCTCATTCTTATCCTTCTTACTTTTCTTGTCATCATCATCATTATCGCTATTGTATGGGCATTGAGTAACAAGATGATCCTTGCTTCCACACTTGAAGCACCTTCTTGACTCTTTCTTGTTCTTGGACGAAGACTTCTTCCTTCTAGCACGGTAGCCCTTCTTCACCATGAACTTGCCAAATCTCTTCACAAAGAGAGCCATCTTCTCATCATCTATCTCATCAAAGCTCAAATCTTCATCTTCACTTGATGATTCTTACTTTGCCTTGTCCTTGGATGATGTGGCTTTGAATGCCATACTCTTCTTCTTTTCATCCTTCTTCTCATCTTTCTTCTCCTTCTTTTCTTCCTTCTCATCATCATCTCTATATGTGTCATCGGTCATCACATCTCCTAACACTTGGTTTGGTACCATGGTGTCCAAACCACTCCTCACTAGCAAGGTGACCAACACGCCAAATCTTGATGGTAAGCATCTCAAGAACTTGTGAGAGAAGTCCTTGCCCTTCACCTCTTCTTCAAGTGCTTTAAGATCATTGACAAGCACTTGAAGCCTATGGAACATCTAGCACACTCTCATCTTCTTTTATCTTGAAGCTTGCAAACTTCTCCTTGAGAATGTATGCCTTTGCACCCTTCACCGCTTGAGTGGCCTCAAATGATTCCTCCAACTTCCTCCAAGCCTCATGTGCCATCTTAATGTTCTTGATTTGCTCAAATATTCTCTCATCCAAAGCATCATGAATGACACTAAGAGCAATATCATTGTTTTGGAGCAATACTTCTTCGGCCACGGTGGGAGCTTCCGCATTGGCAACCTTAATCTTGGTCTCTACCACCTTCCAAACCTTTCTATTGATTGACTTGATGTATGCTATCATCTTAGCCTTCCAATAAGGATAATTTGAGCCATCAAATTGGGGTGGCTTCTTGATGTTGTTGATATGAGTCATTTTGACACCGAAGGTTGTTGAGCCTCAAATCAAGGTGACCACTGCTCCAATACCACTTGAAAGATCCTAATGGCTAGAGGAGGTGAATAGCCTATAAAAATTTCTATAATAATACTAAGCAAGGTGGTTAGATAACAATGAGGCAAACCAAGTGTTGCGCTAGCCTACTAAAAATACAAGCCACCTATCCATAATTCTAGTCACTATAGTCTCTAAGCACACAATGCTAGGTCACTACCACTAAGTTAGAGAGCTCTCAAAGACTAACTAAAGAGCCTCACTAACCACTATACAAGACACAAGCTAGCTCTCAAAACTAATTACACTAAAGAGCTTAGATAAACTAGGAAATGTAAATACAAGGAGGAGAGGTGATGTTTACACCGCCGTGGCAAGCGAAGATCAATCAATCACAACGAATACCAATGAAATCCTAGTGACAAGATGACACAATGATTTTTCACTGAGGTTCACTTGCTTGCTGGCAAGCTAGTCTCTGTTGTGGCGATTCACTCACTTAGAGGTACACACACTAATAGGCATCACACGCCTAACCCGCAATCGGGTGCCGCACAACCAATATAAGATGAGGATCACACAAGCCACAAGCAATCCGCTAGAGTACCTTTTGGATCTTCGTCGGGAAAAGGTCAAGAATCCCTCACAATCACCATGATCAGAGCCAGAGGCAATTAGCTTCCTCTGCTCGATGGTCCTCGCTGCACCAAGCCATCTAGGTGGCGGCAACTACAAAGAGTGACAAGTGAAATCCGTAGTGAAATACAATCACCAAGTGCCTCTAGATGCAATCACTCAAGTAATGCACTTAGATTCACTCCTAATCTCACAAAGATGATGAATCTATGATAGAGATGAGCTCACAAGGTTGCTATGTCAATGCAAATGGCCAAGTGGGTGAGCAAGAGCTAGACGGGAGCGCGCGCCCCTATGGGGGGCCCGTGTTATCCCCAACTAGTACGGGCATGGGATATGGACCCAAGGCCATGCCTGTGACGCCAAGGAGGGGGCGAACACATCTTGACGTGACCTATGGCTGGGACAGGCCATACTTGGGCACTCACGTCACCAATAGTGTCGAATGGACCGGCAATGTGCTACCAAATTCTTGTACGGCCTCAGTTAAGGGGAACTATTGACCGTACCACGCGCAACGACGGGGCGGAACGCTATGACCGGATCATGATGCCTATCTATAGCAGGGACGTGATGAGGAGTCGCTGCAAGCCTAATGGGGTCCGCCTACAGGGGGAGAAGAGAAGCACAGCCCCGGAGCCTTCTTCTCCCATGTTTTTCTATTTCTTCTTTTCCTTCCTTTCTTTTTCTCTTGTGTATCCCAGGCCTCTCCCTTGGTTAATAAAAGGGAAGGCTAGGCTCCCCATCACGACATCTCATCGAAACTCAAGTCTTTCAAGCACACTTCGCCACTGGAAAGCAACACACTCACTCACCCACACACACACACACACCAGAGATTTGGGACCCTATCCCTCTCTCGCCCGTTTGTAACCCCTACTGCAAACATGTAGTGCTAGTAACACAAGCAACAGCAGTGACTGGACGTAGGGACATTCAGCCCGAACCAATATACATCCTTGTATCCTATTAGCACACCATCCGAGCTAAATGCGCAATTACAAATTTACTCGTTGATGATCCACGACACTGACAGTTGGTGCACTAGGTAGGGGCCTTTTGCGTGTTTTGACATCCTCATTAGGCCACGGATGGCTAGCCACGAAGGGCGTGCACGTGTGTTTCGAGAGTTTGGACTTCTTTGTCACCGCGGAGGGAGAGCTGTTGCGGGCTCCTGCACCCGTCCAACCTCTTCGCTCTGCTAGCCTCAACGTCGTCATTGAGGCCCTCGAGGAGCTACAGCTGCATGCCCCATAGGCCCACGCCCCTAGGGGTGACCAGCTTATCGACTTCGACTACGAGCAGCTAGAACGCCAGCTCGTCATCTTCCTAGGGCCTCAGCCGTCTCAGGAAGACTTACATCACCTTTCCTTTTCTTTCACCAATGTGATCATGCAACTTGCCGAGGGAGAACCGCTCTTCCCAGCATACCTCACCCAGAATGCCTAGACAATGTTCCTGTTTGGTCTGCACAATACTATGGGGACGGTCAGTCACCTCATAGCGCAGCGCATGCATCCACCTCCCATGAATGATGAGTTCATCGGGATGGTGGATTATGTCACAGAATCCTTCTATGATCTCCTCACGGGAGATTCTAAGGGACCTCCAACTCTGACTCTAACAGGGGGAGCCATCATCCCTCACGTGAGTACTTCATGGTGGATGGCCCCCACCGTGTGGAAACCCCCAAGGGGCATGTCACCAACATCCACGAGGGGGAAGTTACCCCTCCATCCGACCCCGACAATGAAGTCGAGGCAGATAGGAGGTCCCCACCTAACCCACGGCTAGAGTAGCTGAGCGCACGATAGCTGGAGCAAGAGGAGCACGCAGAGCTCGAGCGCGAAATCGCTCACCGCGGAGATGGCAGGCGTGCGCGCGCTAGGGCCCGCGACGTGAACTAGAGGATCACCGAGGATGACAGCAGCCTTTTGCATTTCACCGGGCAAGCCAAAACATAGCAGTAGTAGCGGCTTTGCTCCGAGGGCTGCCGAAGCCCACACACTTGAAGACCGCCGGGCCTAGCACGAGATCCGCATGCTGCTCGAGCGCGTGGCGGGCAGCAGGTGGAGACCTCAATGTCCCAGCAACATGAGCTCAACGCCAGATAGCGCGCACCCTCGGGGCAACACGATAAGGACGTATCCATCCACCAGCCACCGCGCGATAACAGGAAGCGCGTCGTGTTCCCGATACATGAGCGTGTTGGCCCTATCTGTGACACACCCTGAACGCCCGTAGGTGCTGGCGGGAGGATGCGAGGAAGGGGGCCATCCATGGCTACCACCCTTATCGCGGTGGACGCTACAACAATGCCGAAGACCAGAGCCCGAGCCCCACTCCATGGGGTCCTTAGGTTTTTGGCCGACGCATCCTCAATGCGCCTTTCCCATCGCGGTACCGACCGCTAATGAACATCCTAAAATACTCCGAGGAAATGAACCCCGGACTATGGCTCAAGGATTACCGGCTCACGTGTCAAGCCAGTGGCGCGGATAGTGACTCCTTCATTATCCGCAACCTCCCCTTGTTCCTGGATGACTCAGCCCAAACCTGGCTAGAGCACCTTCCACCCAACAAGATTCAAAGTTGGGTGGACCTAAAAGAGATCTTTATGGAAAACTTCTAGGGCACTTACACACGCCTCGAAAACCCCTGAGCTCTGATGCTTCTCTAGGCAGTGCAACGAGCTGCCCAATGTCACCGATGTCATTGGGGCATTCCTGTCTGGGACCACGCAAGGGCCCACGAACCACCAAGGAGCTCCTCGACATCGCCACCAGCCACGCCTTAGGTGAGGAGGTAGTCGGGGCAATCTTTGACCATTCCCGAGGCAAGGCCAAGTAGGATGAGGGCGTCGGCAAAGGCACCTCCAATCGCTCGGGCAAGAAAAGAGGAACTAGTAGCGGCACGAGGCCTCCCTTTTAGCTGCTGTCAAGCGAAAGGGCAAGAAGGCGCATGCCGAGGGCACCCCTAACCACTTCGAGAAGCTACTGAAGGGCCATGCCTGAACCATGCCTACCCCATCAAGTGCCTATACAAGGACTGCTCCCTCATGAAGCGGTTCCTGTCTGGGGCTCCAAGAGGGGGGATTAGAGGAAGAAGCTGGACCCCCCGAAGGACAATGCTAAGGAGAGGGAGGGTGCCTTTCTAGAGACGACGGGCTGCCTCATGATCTTCGGCAGAGCGGCGGCTTATGACTCCAAGCACCACCAAAAGCTCACACGCCACGAGGTCTATGTGGCTGAGCCAGCCACGCCCGCCTTCCTCCGATGGTCGAGGTCCCCCATCACCTTTAACCGATCTGACCACCTGAAGAGCATCCTGCATCTGGGCAGGTATCCGCTCATGGTTGACCCAATCATTGGCACGAAGCAGCTCACCAAGGTGTTGATGGATGGAGGCAGCGGCCTCAACATCATGTACGTCGAGACGTTCGACACCATCTGCGTCGATCTGTCACTCATCCGACCAACCGAGGTGCCTTTCCATGGCATCATGCTGGGGAAGTAGGCCAAGCCTCTTAGGCAGATCAACCTGCCCATCACCTTTGGGGATCCGTCCAACTTTAGGATGGAGACCCATACCTTTGAGGTGGTCGGATTACACGAAACTTACCATGCCATCCTAGGACGCCCATGCTACGTGAAGTTCATGGCCGTCCCCAACTACACCTACCTCAAGCTCAAGATGCTAGGCCCACACAGGGTCATCACCGTGGGCACCCCCTTCTAGCGCACTTACAAGTGCGATGTCGAGTGCTGCGAGCTCGTCACGACGACTGTCACCTCCGAGGAGCTCGCGGTCATCAAGGACGAGACTATTGAGGAAGCGCCTGACTCCAAGCGGTCGACCGGGTCCTTCGAGCCCACAGAGGGCACCAAGGAAGTCCTCATAGACCCCAGCAGCTCCGAGGGTAAGGTGGTGCTCATCGGCACCTCACTCTCCCCCAAATAGAAAGCGCGCTCATTGACTTCCTCCACACGAACAAAGAATCTTCATGTGGAAACCCTCAGACATGCTAGGCATTTCAAGAGAAGTCACCGAGCACACCTTGAAGATCAAGCCAAGCTCCAAGCTGGTGAAACAGTGCCTGCGTCGCTTCGACGAGGAAAGTGCATGGCCATCGGTGAGGAGATTGCGAAGCTTTTGGCGGTCGGATTCATCAAGGAAGTGTATCACCATGAGTGGTTAGCCAATCCTTCTTGTAAGAAAAAAGAATGGGAAATGGAGAATGTGTATTGACTATACGAGTCTCAATAAGGCATGTCCGAAGGATCCATTTCCTTTGTCGTGTATAGACCAAGTAGTCGACTCAACCTCAGGGTGCAAAACCCTCTGCTTCCTCGATGCATACTCTGGGTACCATTAGATCGCGATGAAGGAGTCCGACCAGCTTGTGACCTCCTCACCCCATTCGGATCGTTCTATTACGTCATGATGTCGTTCAGGCTGAAAAACGCGGGAGCTACATACCAGTGGTGTATGCTCAAGTGTATCAGAAAGCTCATCGATGAAACCGTTGAGGATTGCATGGATGACATCATAGTCAAATCTAAAAAGGCTGACCAGCTTGTGGCCGACCTAGAGAAAACTTTTGAGAGGCTCCAGGTGAACGACATCAAACTGAACCCCAAGAAATGCATTTTTAGGGTCCCGAGGGGTATGCTGCTCGGATTCATAATTTCTGAGCGCGACATCAAAGCCAACCCAGAGAAGATCTCCACCATCACGAAGATGGGCCTAATTCAGAACATAAAGTGGTATAGCGAATCACTAGGTGCCTCGTGGAGCTCAGCCGCTTTATCTCACACCTCGACGAACGAGGCCTCCCCCTTTACCGGCTTCTGAAGAAGACCGACCGGTTCATGTGGACAGCCAAGGCTCAGGAAGCACTCGACAAGCTCAAGGACCTCCTAACGAAAGCCCAAATCTTGACCCCGCCAGCCAAGAAGGAACCACTCCTACTCTGCATCGTGGCCACCACATAGTTGGTTAGCGTCGCTCTAGTGGTGGAGTGGGAGGAAGAGGGGCACGCACTCAAAGTGTAGCGCCCCATTTACTTCATTAGCGAGGTCTTGTCCGACACCAAGACTTGCTACCCTCAGATCCAGAAGCTCCTGTACGTCATCCTCATCACTAAGAGGAAGCTACGCCACTACTTCGGGTCGCATCCGGTGATGGGTGTGTCGTCATTCCCCCTCGGCGAGGTCATCTAGAGCCGGGATGCAACAGGGAGGATCATGAAGTGGGCACTCGAGCTAATGGGTGAGGGCATTACGTAGGCCCCATGGAATGCCATCAAGTCCTAGGTACTAGCCGATTTCATCACAGAATGGACTGAGATCCAAATGCCGTCGGCACCCATCGATGTGGAGTACTGGATGATGCGCTTTGATGGGTCGCTAATGAAGAAAGGAGCTGGTGTGGGACTAGTCTTTGTCTCACCCACAGAGTGCGCATGAAGTACATGGTTTGCCTTCATTTCTCGGCCTCTAACAATGTGGCTGAGTGTGAGGCGCTCATCAATGGATTGCGCATGGCCATCGAGCTGGGGATCCGACGGCTCAACATCAGGGGCGACTCATAGCTTGTCATCGACTAAGTCAAGAAGGAGTCAAGCTACAACAACCCCAAGATGGCTGCGTACTGCCAAGAAGTCCACAAGTTGGAGGACAAGTTTGACGGCCTTGAGCTCAACCACATCCCCCGACGGCTCAATGAGGCAACCGACGAGCTAGCGAAGATGGTGTCTGGCCGAGAGCTGGCCCCGGTTGGTGTCTTCGCTAGCGATGAGCACTATGATAGAACCGACCAAATTATAAGACTGTAAGTACAAAAATAATCACCGGAGTGATCAAATCCCTGTACTTATACTCCCATAACACCGGTTGTCCATGAAATCACGAAGGATTTCCAACAACTTACAACAAGCCAAGATCGTACATGATTCAACACAACATCTCATCTGTTACAACAGTTCACAAGTAGCTTACAACTTACAACCATCGAAGTTCAAAATATTACAAATCAAGTTTGGGTAGCAGAAGCAACATAGTTTAAAACATAACTTCAGTAGTTCAAATACATTACCCGTTCATAGTCATGTCCCCCAAAAGCATATCAGATGAGAACTTTAGCAGAGACCGCGCCCAACGGCCTAGTCTTCATCCCCGACAGGGAGAAGGCAGTACTTGCAGCAACCATGATAGAAAAGGTCATCTGCAATAAGTGGGAAATAAACCCTGAGTATAAGAAGGTACTCAGCTAGACTTACCCGATAAAAACTAGAAATAAAAGACACCAAGGGTATGCGAGGCTGATATGAAGTGGAGCTTGCTTCACAAATTTTGCATTAAAAGCTCAAGTATCATAAGTATTCATTTAATACTTAGCATCAAGTTAATCATCATTAACCTGTCATCTAGATTAGCACCTATTCTATAGCAATCACTTGATTAAGGGCAAACAATAATAACCATAGCAGGTATAATAAATCCATCATCAACATCATCATTCCTGAACCCTCCATTATTTAGTGTATCTACTATGGAGATACTCCCGTCAAGTTCTCACTAACCGGGAGAGACGGCGATTCAAATTGAATTACAACTCAGTTGAGGAAATATTCCCAACACTCACCCGACAAACCCCACTAAAGGTAGTCGTCGATCACCTTTGGTACAACTCAGAAATCGCAGGCCCGATCAGTGCCGCACTCTCAGGGATATCATGCCAGTAGGATGATCAGGACCTCTAGGTATCTGCCCTTGGACACTAGCAATTTGCAATGACTCTCCTCTGAGGCGCACTCAAACAGACAGGCTTTCGGCCTGAGCCGAGCTACTCGGCTTCACGGTCAGACACCCGGGTCCGGCCAGCTAAATGAAAGGCATGCATTCAACATGAATAGGAAAAGGCTCCAAGCATCGGTCCTTGATCGACATAGACGGAGTCACTATAAGCATAACAGCCCTATAAGCCTCCACCCGGTCTTCATTCAATTTAAACCAGGTTCTTTTCCACGATAGCCAATATAGCCAACCATGCCAGATATAAA
Organism: Saccharum hybrid cultivar R570; assembly: GCA_038087645.1. Lineage (NCBI taxonomy): Eukaryota > Viridiplantae > Streptophyta > Magnoliopsida > Poales > Poaceae > Saccharum > Saccharum hybrid cultivar. The sequence continues at coordinate 14,071,724 of JAQSUU010000066.1, forward strand.
TATCCCTAAAGCTCGCAGGTGACAGGAGATCACCCGACTTCTACCATTTAAAGCAGGGCTAAGCAATCTACTCGATCGTGACCTACATAGGCTCAAGGTATATTTTCTGGACAAGGATTGGATATAAATGCAGCAAGTGTTTTCAATTAACACCTATAACTTAATGCATCAATATATATAACATATATACTCAAGTGTATTTTAGAAATTAGGAGACTTATAATACTTCGGGGCTTGCCTTTCATGAAGTTGCAAGGTGTGTGATCCGGAGAGTCCACCATGTCTCCTTCTGGTGCTTCTTCGAGGGCCTGCGCCTCTTGCTCCGGTGGCTTCTCGAATTCCAGAAGAGTGACTCCCTCCAGAACACCTATTGCATGCCAATGCACGAGATAAATATCATGGATGCTTAAGAGATGACATGATGATCATGAATGAAGAACAATGCTTAGCATAACATCACTGGACAGTCGTTGACCGAGTAGGTGCAACGCTCTGCTCAAATCACTTTAAAGAGTAGGTGCAAATCTCCTATCTGTAGAGCAAGAGTGCACACTCACCGAGTTTACACAATCTAAGGTATAATTGCTCATCCTCAGTTAGAGACCTGGTACCTGCATCTATCAACTTATTTCAATTAGCCGAAGCATCTAAAACATCCAAATCATGCTTAAGCAAAACAAATAAGTCATCGGGCAATTTCAGCAACTCTAAGCATACAATAGCAGTCCAGTAATTTACACATAAATGGAGATTTATAAATCCAAATGACTTGCAACAAGACAATCTAGAAAGCTTATGAAATTATCTACATTTCATCTATAAACATCACAGCAAGATTTCAAACTTAGGTTGGTAAAATTTACAAATTTCCAGAATCTGTCCCAGACAAACAGAGAGTAGACATTTCTGACCTCCCGCTAAAAACATGCATATCTCACGAACTACTAGGCCAATGGGCCTCAAATTTTAACAACAGCTACATCATGAAGTTTAGTAAAACTTTGTTATAGATTATGAGACATGAAAGCATCATTATCATGGAGTAATTATCAAAGCTCCTAAATCTGTCCAGAAACATAATTCCTACAATTTAATTATTAAGTGATGTTGCAAACACCCAAATTGGCCAAACCAATTTAATCAACATATACTATATATCTAAACAACACCAGAACACATGGTGTCCAATACCAAAACATTTATTTTAATACCTTTATTAATTTTTTTAGTTAATTAAGTGAATAAATCAACATATACTACAAGTACTCCAAAAAGTCTACAAAAATTGCAGTGGCTTAGGGATGCCCTACAAAGACTACTGTACAAATTTCATGCCATTTAGATATGTGTAGCATTCCACACAAAAAAGACAGGCCACTAGGGTTTTAAAAAGCATAATTAGGAAACCCTATTGAAAAGTGCTAAACAACAAATTTCATATTTTTTTCTAGCTTCAACATCACATAAGAATAGCACTCACCAAATTTCAAGTTCATAGCATGTATAGATTAATTATGAAAATTAGCACAAGTAAATACTATTTACCCAAAGGAAAATCATAACTCACTCATACAATGGCCAAAATTCATGAAATTTAAACTGCAGCCTACACGTATAGGTAGCATCACATAAAATTTTCATGCCATTTGGAGCTACACAGCAAGAGATATGAATTTCCCCTAATTAATCATGAATTAAAGAGATAAATAAAAAACTATTTATTTTTCTACAGAACATAATATGTTTTCTATTTTTAAAATAAACTAGACATCACAAAGAACATAACCCAAGTTGAATCACCTCAAAAGGAGGTCTAGAACTCCAAATATGGATTTTAGAAGTTATACACAGAATCTGGAATTTGAATTAATTCTAAAACCCTAAAGAGCCACTGACAGTCGGGACCCGCCCGGTCAACGGGCCTACCAGCCAGCGAGAGCAGGGAGCAGGGGAGAGGGTTGACCGACGGCAGCTCACCGGCGGCGAGGTCCCCGATGAAACCACGGGCACCCCTGTGCTCCCCACACTCTTCCGCACATGACCTTGCCCTTAATTTGCCCTCTACCGGACTTGAACACGGGTGGCGGCACGCATGGCGGCTCGGCGAAGCGCGTGGCGGCGCATCTCGCCGGCGGTTGCCGCTGGACCTAAACTAACCCCTCAGTGAGCATCCCTGCACCTCACCAAACCTAACGCACACGCTAGAAGAGAGGGATGGTGGCCGGAGATAGTCTGGCCACGTGCGGGTCACGGACACGGCGGCCATGGCGCTCTCCGTCGCCGGCATTGACCCGGGATCCTCACCTATGGCCAACGGATGGCTCGGCTGGGTGGAGAGGCTTGAGGTGGAGCTATAACTACGAGCAATTGAGGAATGGTGCACGGTGGCGGAGGATTTGGGAATGGCGATGGCGTCTGCTCGTCGGAGAAGACAGCGAGGGGAGGAAGGAAGAGGAAGAGCGAGCAGAAATGGAAAACATCGACCTGGACTCAGTTTTTCTCCTTTCCCATGTGCAGAAGCGAACACTGTGGCACACCACGTGTGTAGATAGGCCACGCGGTGGCCGAAGTCTGTCACCGGTCGGCCACCGAAATTTTCAAACTCTGAACATTGAAGGATTGAATCCCTTCGTGACCCGATTGACAGACGAACTTTGGCGCTCTAGAATTCCCAATCTAAGTCGATCTAGTGCAAACCATAATTGACATTCTTGTAGAGCTATATATGAACTTCAACTTTGTCAATTGGAGCTTGAGCTAGTTTGGGTTAGTTTGGAAGATACAGTGCTCCAAAGTAGGGCACATTGAAACTGCAATGCAGTTTTTGACTTAGCCAAAATGCTAAGTGCTAAACAGCATGCGGTTTCTGCCTTATTGGCCCTATTTGAGCATGTTCCAGCCATTTTTATGAGATGATGATTAAATAACTTTTGTTACTTACAAAATTTTCTACAACTTTTGTTTAGGTGACACAGCCATACAAAGTTTCTAAGTGACATTTTATATTTGGTCAAACAAAGGAGGTCACAAAGGGCTCCAAGTCAAAGTAAACCCTAAGTGCATAATTTGACAATATGACCAACATGAACATTGCTCCATTTTACTTCCTAAATGTAGCTAGGGTGTTTTGGTGGGTCAGCACATTCATTTGCATGTGATACAAGTACTCTGGCTTCTCAAATCAACCGAAACATACACTTGAAACATACGAAACATTCAACTGAAACAGGTGAAACAATCAATTGAAACAACTGAAACAGAGACATGCAACACTTGAAACATGGTACATGGAACATATACAACCCCTCTAGGGTACTAGGTAAAACATGGGGACATCACATATGATACACACATGCATAAGCACTAACGAAACATCATGTTGCAACATTGAAACATATGATGATGCACATGTGATAATGAGATGAATGTGCTTATGTGATGCCATACAAATTCAAAAATACAAGCCAAACACTGGGGGTGTTACAAGCACAAGCCCTCGGCCCGCTACAAAGAGCTGGGGCAGGCTGGCAACAAGCCACCCGCCTTGGGCCCGGGGGCTAGGCAGCCATCGGCTTCACCTGACCCCTCCGCCCAGGGCTCGGGGGCTGGGCGATCGTCGGCTCCTTCTGACCCCTCTAGCCCAGACACGAGGGCTAGGGCCGGCAACGTGCTGCCCGCCCTAGGCTCAGGGGCCAGCCCCCTATCGGCTCCATCTGACCCCGAGGTCATGAAGATCGATGAAGATCCAGTGGGGGAGTCCGACGAGGACCTAGCAGCAGGGTCCGACCCCTTGCTTGACTAGAGGATCCTTTACCTCGATTGCCTCATCCGTGAGGTGCTCCCAACTCTAACACCCTAAATTTTTCATAATTACAAAATAGTTAAATATGATTTATTGGTGTATTTGAGTGTGCATTTAAATATAGGGAATAATTATTTTTTTGTGAAATTAAAATTAATCATAAGGTTAGCAACTTGTTTTTGCACTCATGCTGTTGCATTATATTTTGTGTGATGACTGGTTTTATTCAAATGTCAAAAGGATTTAAAAATCTCTTGAAATGGGATTTGGAAAATCAATTTTGGAAATAAAAATGGATTCCTATTCATTCTCCCCCTCTCCCTCATTTTCGGCCTGCTGGCCCGTTTCCTCTTGGCCCGCTCGGTCTCCCTCTCCTCTCCGCGCTCTTCCTAGGCCGGCCCGCGTCGGAGGCCACAACTGCCGTTGCCGCGCCCCGCTCTTCCCCCTTGTGCCGTTGACGCGCCGGGCCCACTTGTCGGCGCCCTTCCCCAACCTCCAGCCGCCTCTGCTTCAAACGAAGCCGCAACCGCCCGCGCCCACGATCTCCGTGCGTGGGAGCGTCTCCACGCCCCGTGCCCGGCCTTCAAAGGGGAGCGCGACCCCGTCTACGCCATCCCTTCTCCAGTTTCCCCTCGCTCTCACTCGCTAGAGCACCCCAGAAAACCGCAGCGGCGACCCACCGGAGCGCCGTCCACCCCACCGTGTCGGTCATCGTCCCCGAGCTGCCTCGACTCCGTTTATCCGCTCGGCGAGCTTCGCCTCGCTTCCCTCCTTCTCCCCAAGCCTTCATTTTCCCGAATGGTGGCCTCTAGGGCCGTGTCTGCGAGCTCCGGTGAGTCCCCTCCGCTGCCGGCCATGGCGAACCCCGCACCGGACGTCCTCCGCTCGAGAGATGTACCCTACCGAGTTTGCCATCCCCTCCGCATCCTCCCCGTAGCCTCTAATTGGAGATTGGAGCTCCGTAGCACTCGATTTCATCACTCCGGCGAGCTCCTCGCCGTCGGTCTTGGTGCGCATACCGCGCGGGCCACCCCGTGGCTGCATTTTGTTCCGGGGCGAGTTAGCTTTCTTCCCCGCGTCACCCCGGTGCTCTCGGTTTTGGAAACCGTGCACCATAGCGCCTGTTTGGACCACTCCGGTGAGCTCCCGGTGGCCGGCAATGGCGGCGGCGCCACATCTCCCCCAACTCCGGCGACCGAGCCCCTCTCTCCTCCCCTCCATCTAATCGTAGCCGTTCATCTCTAATCCTATGGCTCAGGATCACCCATACCCCTTCGATGGTATTTTTGTTAAAGAAACCCCTAGTTTTCTGTTATTTGAACCCGCCGTCCTTGGCGTCTTCCTGAAAATGCGCATTCTCATTTTTAAGACGTAGTTTCTTCGGTTTAAATGAAAAATACGTTTTTAGATTAATTACAGATTTGCCACTGCAGTAAAACGCTTATAAAATCGTCGTTTTAGCTCCGATTTGACCCGTTCAACTTGCGTTAGTTTCATAATTTTGTAATATACGCATTAGTGATATTGTTAGACCTGTTAGGAGCTTTTGAACTTCTCAATTAAGTCTAGTTTAATAGCTAGCTTTTGGAACCGTAAATAGCTCGTAACTTGTGCGTTGTAACTCCGTTTTTCGTCCAATTCGTGTCGTTGTGATCGTAGCGAGACGTAGATGATTTTGGTAAACATTTTATACAGTATTATTTATTGTTGGTGTACTGTTCTAATCATAGTCATGTTTTGCTTGTATGTCTGTTCTGGAATGCGTGTTGCACTTCGTGTCGTTCAAGTTCAGACGGTGAGGACTACTTCGGGAATCCGGACACGTACGAGGAGCAGCAGGACCAGCAGCAATTCGTGAACCAAGGCAAGGATAGCATGAGCCTACCTTGATGTCCTATTCATTATATAATATATTCATTATGCATGTGTCTAATATTGCTCAACTATAAGGACATCCTAGTCTTTGATGACTTGTACCTTGATCCCTATGGGTTTTATTGCACATGGGTAGAATGCTAGTGCTCTAACTAAACATGATCTATACTATGACTAATGGAACCAATGAATAAATATGATGGTGACAGTGGAACTATAGGGTGATGGTGCAAATGATGTTGATCATGTTGCCCTAAACCCTCCGTAAGGACTTATCTGTAGGGCAAAAGCTAGGACATACAGTGCAACCGTAAGAGTTATATGGCTCTGACTTTAGCTCGGTAATAGGATCTTTTCTAGCTTGTTAGAGGTTACGCGAAAGGGCGCAAGAGGGGCTTGCCACGTTGGGTATAGAACTGCCTCTGTTCTGATGTGTATAGCCAGCGGGAATTGTGCCATCGAAAGGGGGTTCTCTATATCTGCCTGTCGAGGAAACCTCACGGCCCTAACTTGTTAGAAGAGGCCTATGGAAGGCTTCATAGTGTACCCTGCCTACTCACCTTGGGAGTGTTAGGGGGTCGATGGGTAAAGATGCACAACCTCTGCAGAGTGTTAAAACTGTTATAACAGCCGTGCTTACGGTCACGAGCGGCCCGAAAAACTCATAGAATAAATGGTTACTTGACACATGGATGACTTATGACGATGATGATGAGATTATACTGATGCTCAATTACTCTCCTTAATTCTAGTAGGTGATCATTTGGGTTAAATAGGAGCTTAAGCATAACTTAATAATAATTAATAATGAAATGTTGATCTATTAAAGGTGCTAACTGCAGTCAACCGTGTCTATCCTTTTTGAGCCTCATGAATCCTCATACTATACTTACGGAGTACGAGTGTACTCACACTTGTTATTATTTTGTTTTTGGATAAAAATCCTGGATGGGTAACAGATGACAGTTTCTACGAGGATTTCCCTGAAGATTTCTAGGTTTGGGTCAACCAGTCGTCCTTCCCTGTGGACTACGTGATGTAATATCGTGATGTATGTACACCGTGATGATACTCTTGTTAATTTGTTGGCTTATGTGTGTGACTATTCCTGGGGCGCACATAAGATGCATGCACTCTATATTGTCTTTTAATTAGAGTGTGACAAATTGGTATCAAAGCTGTGTCGACTGTAGGACGCAAACCTAGATAGAAATGGTCGTTTCTAGGATTTTGGTTTTATTTATTTACTTGCTACTATCTCAGTTTTGGTATTTTATTAAAATTTTATGCTCTATTCTTTATTCTATTGCATAAAATATTAACTCTGATAATATTTTATATCAAAACTATAGATGCCTCGCCTCAGTGCAGCTGCCTACGTCGCCCAGTTCACTCCAGCAGCACCTACTCCACCAGCACCACCAGCAGTACCACCAGTGGTGCCAGAGGTCGTCCACATCCCCAACGACGAGGAGGAACCCATGGAAGTGGAGGCATTTTCAGCTACTACATTAGATGGACCCGCTTCGACCCCCATGGCCGTACCCATCCCACCAGTGGATGCGCCGGTCCCCGCTGCTACACCTCCACCAGCTTCCCAGGCTGCTTCTGCACCAACACCAGTGCCCTCCCTAGCTGCTCTAGAGGAACTAGAAGAGATGGGGTGGACCACCAGAAACAAGTTTAAGGACACCTCCGAGGATGCCTATTACCACAACCTCCTCACCACCATGCTGGGCGAGTACTACCCAGATCTTGCTGCTTCAGTGAAGTACTACTGCGCAGAGCACAAGCATCCCGTAGAGGCGACATACTGGAAGACCAATGTGATCATCACCGCCTAGAACAACACTGACCAATCCCAAGATGTCATGACTACCCACAGCCACCGGTCCAGGTGTGCCAGTGCCTACGACAGCATGGAGGATGCTACGCAGGAGGCGTACCTGCATTACCATGGCCGCCGCTTTGAGGACATGCAGGATAATCGCTACATGTTTCTTCCACGCTACGACCCGGTGGAAAAGACATGGGCGGTGTTGGCTCCCTCAGCTTCTGATCCAACCATGGACACCACAGTGAGGCACCTCAGCGCCATGCAGGAGGCCAACGAAGCACTCAAGGAAGAGCTTCGTGCGGCGCAGAAGTCTGAGAAACGCCTTCAGAAACAGATAGATGAGATGGCCGTTCAGCTAGGACAGCCTACCATGTACAAGAAGAAGGCCAGGGTGTTCACCATGGTGGATCGCGCTCCTTAGATGCTTGCAGCCCCGTCAAAATGAATGCGTTCTAGATCGAGAGTCATGTTAAGTTTATGTGTGTAATGTGAACCTTTAGTTGTCTTGTTGGTTGTGTTGATGAACTTGGTTTGATTTGGAGCTTGTCCACATGTTCTTTTTATCAAAACCTTAAGTTAGTATTTGTTTAACTTAGTTGGGGTTTAAAATTTCGCATCACTGCTGTACTGTTTTTCAGAGCAGTCTGCAATGTTTATCTCATATCTCTAAATCTCTGCGTCCAAAAATTATGAAATTTTTGTGGAAAGAACTAGACTTGTGTACCTTTCATTTCCCACTGTAATCACCTCATTATCAATTTTGGTTTAAGATATATGCCTGCTACAATCTGGCAAGTCTGTGCAGTCTGTAACTTAGTACAGAAATTGTTTAGCTCAGTTTTTGATGATGTTGCCGTCTGAATCTGTGAAAAAGTTCTATATAAAAGTTGTAGCAGACTTCTTAAGCTTTCCAATGATGTATGCCACGCCTCTTTTGGATCTCTGAAAGTCGAGTTACACTTCAATTTCAGATCTGCTGTTGTAGACACCCGTCCAGAGATTTTCAGCTACGTTATTTACCTTTTGTAAATAATTTGTAAATTTTTGGAAGATCTCTAAAAGTTTGCACATTTGCTTGGAAGCAGATGGCCGCTAGAGGAGGACGTGGCTGAGGCTGTGGATGTGGTCGTGGACATGGTGCTCTCGTGGATCCACCTCCACCACTGCCGATGACGATTGAGCAGTTGATGGCAATGCAAGCGCAGCTCATGCTGACAGTGATGGACCGTCTCAGTGAGCAACCAGCAGGAGCACCCCCACCTGTGCAGGTCTGTGACAAACGTGGTGAGTTTATGAAAGGACACCCACCTATGTTCACACATGCCTCTGAGCCCCTGGAGGCTGATGATTGGTTGAGAGCTGTAGAAAAGCAGCTAAACATTGCACAGTGCAACGACCTGGAGAAAGTCTTGTACGCCTCAGGTCAACTCCAAGGAGCTGCTCAGGATTGGTGGGAGTCATTCCAGTATGGACGTCCAGAGAATGCTCTAGATATCACATGGAAGGAGTTCACGGAGAACATTAGGTCCTATCACATCCCTGAGGGACTTATTGAACTGAAGCAAGAAGAGTTCTGGGCTCTCAAACAAGGGTCCATGTCTGTGGCAGAGTACCGCGACAAGTTTGCCCAACTGTCACGATATGCCCCGGTTGAGGTGGCCAGGGATTCTGACAAACAGCGCCGTTTTCTGAAGGGATTGTATGATGGACTCCAACTGCAGCTGATGTCCAACAAGTATGCCAGTTTCCAAGAATTGGTGGATCGTGCTATTGTGATAGATAACAAGCGTAAGGAAATGGACCTCAAGAAGAGGAAGCTCCAGGGACAGGCGTCGGGTAGCAACACTCGCCTGCGAGCTTTCCCACAACAAGGTTTTCCGTAGAGGAACCAAGGGCCACCCAACCAATGGAACAAAGGCCAGAACCCCCAGAGGAACCTGAACCAGCAGCGTCCTCAGTACCCACAGCAGTTTGGCAACCAGAATCAGCAGCGCCCCTAGCAACATCAAGCTAGCAATCAGGCACCACGTCAGGGAGTGCCCAACAATGCCCCAATCAAGAGTGGCACTCCAGGCAACCCCAATGCATGCTACAACTGTGGAGAGGTGAGACACTATTCGTACTAGTGCCCAAAGAAGCAGAACCGGCAGGCCCCGCAGAACCAGCAGAGTAACCAGAGGCCCAACGCTCGACCTCCGTTCACTGGCAAGGTGAATCATGTGTCGTCTGAATCAGCTCAGGAGGCGCCTGAGGTTATGCTGGGTACGTTTAGCGTCAACTCCATCTCCGCTACCGTACTTTTTGATTCTGGTGCCTCACATTCTTTCATATCACAAGCTTTTGTTAGAATGCATAGCATACCCCTGTATGCCATGAAGGATCCCATGTTAGTAAATTCACCGGGGGGGTAGCATGCCAGCAAATTATTGGAGCCCTTCTACTAGTATATTCCTAAGTGGGGTAGCTTTTAAAGTAAATCCAATTGTTCTGAGAACCGCTGGGATTGACCTCATCCTGGGAATGGATTGGATGAAGCAGCATAGAGCAGTGATACAATGTCAGGAGAAATCTATTGTTGTGACATCTCCAAATGGTGATAGAATTTGTGTCGAAGTGGAAGTGCAAGCTCAACCCACCGCCACCGTCAACCAGTTGAGCGATGTTGCCAACCAGGAGAACCAGGTGGTGGATGAATTCCCAGATGTGTTCCCCGATGAAGTGCCAGGTATGCCACCCGATCGCGACATCGAATTCCTCATCGAGCTTTTACCTAGAACTGCACCCATAGCTAAGAGACCATATAGAATGGGGGTAGATGAATTAGAAGAACTAAAGAAACAAATTAAGGAATTGCAAGAGAAAGGTTTTATTCGTCCTAGTTCTTCACCTTGGGGAGCACCTATTATATTTGTTGATAAGAAAGATGGCACACGAAGAATGTGTGTCGATTATAGGTCCCTTAATGAAGTCACAATCAAGAACAAGTACCCACTCCCTAGAATTGATGATTTATTTGATCAGCTGAAGGGTGCTTGTGTGTTCTCAAAAATTGACCTCCGTTCTGGATATCATCAACTAAAAATTCATGCATCTGACATACCTAAGACAGCATTTACTACCAGATATGGCCTTTATGAGTATACAGTGATGTCTTTTGGACTGACAAATGCACCTGCATACTTTATGTATCTGATGAACAAAGTATTCATGGAGTACTTGGATAAGTTTGTAGTGGTATTCATAGATGATATCCTAATATTCTCCAAAAATGAAGAGGAATATGTTGAAAACTTAAGATTAGTCTTGCAAAAACTCAGGGAACATAAATTGTATGCTAAAAGGAGCAAATGTGAGTTCTGGCTGAAAGAAGTATCTTTTCTGGGACATGTGGTCTCTAATGGTGGAATAGCCGTCGATCCTAGTAAAGTGCAGGATGTGTTAAATTGGAAAGCCCCAGCCAATGTTAGTGAAATCCGTAGCTTTTTGGGATTGGCTGGGTACTATAGGAGATTTATTGAAGGGTTCTCTAAGCTAGCTAAGCCTATGACAGCCCTATTAGAGAAGAATGCCAAATTTATATGGTCAGACAAATGTTAGGCTAACTTTGAGGAGCTAAAGAGAAGGTTGACAATAGCCCCAGTGTTGACCTTACCTGATTTAAGTAAGAGCTTCTCTATTTATTGTGATGCATCTCGCCTAGGCCTTGGATGTGTGCTTATGCAAGAAGGAAAGGTTGTGGCATATGCATCCAGGTAGTTGAGAAAGCATGAACTGAATTACTCAACACATGAGTTGGAATTAGCCGCAGTTGTCCATGCTTTGAAAATCTGGAGGCATTATTTGATCGGACATAAGTGTGACATCTATATTGACCACAAGAGTTTAAAATACATTTTTACTCAGTCAGAGTTGAACCTAAGGCAACGTCGTTGGCTGGAATTGATTAAAGATTATGATCTGGAAGTGCATTATCATCCTGGAAAGGCAAATGTTGTTGCCGATGCACTTAGCTGGAAGAGCTATGCCAACGGACTTTAGTTGACATTTATACCAGCAGAGTTGCGAGCTAAAATAGAACATCTCAATTTGGGTTTTGTCAATAATGTAGTGGAATTGGCCATAGAGCCTACATTGGAGCAAGATATACGCAAAGGTCAGTTGGAGGATGAGAAACTAAAGGAGATTGCAGAGCATGTAGTGGTTGGAAAGGAACTAGGCTTTAGGTTGGATGAGAATGGTACTCTATGGTTTGGAAAAAGAATATGTGTACCTGAAGTGAAAGCTATCCGTGATACGATTCTGCGAGAGGCACATGATTCTGCTTATTCTATACACCCTGGAAGCACCAAGATGTACTTAAACCTTAAAGAGAAGTATTGGTGGTATGGTTTGAAAAGAGATGTGGCTGAGTATGTGGCCATATGTGATACTTGTCAAAGGGTGAAAGCTGAACACCAAAGACCTGTAGGATTGTTGCAACCAATGAAAATACCAGAGTGGAAATGGGAAGAAGTTGGTATGGACTTCATTACTGGATTACCCCGCACTCAACACGGATATGATTCGATCTGGGTAATAGTGGATCGACTTACTAAGGTAGCCCACTTCTTGCCAGTCAAAACCACTTATAGTGGCGCAAAGCTAGCGGAGTTGTATATGGAGAGAATAGTGTGCCTACATGGGGTTCCAAAGAAGATCATATCTGACCGAGGAACTCAGTTTACATCGCATTTTTGGCATAAGGTACATAGTGCTTTGGGAACAAAGCTAAATTTCAGTTTTGCATATCATCCCCAAACCGATGGACAGACAGAAAGGACCAATCAAATCTTGGAAGATATGTTAAGAGCTTGTGCTTTACAGTATGGTACTAGTTGGGACAAGAGTTTGCCATATGTTGAGTTTTCATATAACAACAGTCACCAGAAAAGTCTCAAGATGGCGCCATTCGAAGCTTTATATGGACGTAAGTGTAGAACACCTCTATTCTGGAATCAGACAGGTGAAACTCAAGTGTTTGGACCAGATGTCCTACGCAATGCAGAGGAACAAGTGAGAATGATTAGGGATAATTTGAGAGTAGCACAGTCCAGATAGAAAAGTTATGCTGATATCCGAAGAAGAGAGTTGAGTTTCAAAGTAGGTGACTATGTGTATTTGAAAGTGTCACCAATGAGAAATGTGAGAAGATTCAATATGAAGGGCAAGTTAGCACCAAGATATGTGGGACCTTTCAAGATTCTGGAGAGACGTGGAGAAGTGGCCTATCAATTGGAACTGCCAGAAAGTTTATCAGGTGTGCATGATGTGTTCCATGTTTCTCAGTTGAAAAAGTGTTTGCGGGTACCAGAAGAGCAGATTCCCTTGGAAGAGCTTGCTGTTAAAGAAGATCTCACATATGAAGAGTATCCAGTAAAGATTCTTGAAACTGCAGAAAGAGTTACTAGGAGCCGCACTATAAAGATGTGCAAAGTACAATGGAATCGATATTCAGAAGATGAGGCTACTTGGGAAAGAGAAGAAGATCTGAGAAAATCTTATCCGCAGCTTTTTGAGTAAGCATCACCCAATCTCGAGGATGAGATTTCTTTTTAAGGGGGGTAGAATTGTAACACCCCAAATTTTTCATAATTACAAAATAGTTAAATATGATTTATTGGTGTATTTGAGTATGCATTTAAATATAGGGAATAATAATTTTTTTGTGAAATTAAAATTAATCATAATGTTAGCAACTTGTTTTTGCACTCATGCTGTTGCATTATATTTTGTGTGATGACTGGTTTTATTCAAATGTCAAAAGGATTTAAAAATCTCTTGAAATGGGATTTGGAAAATCAATTTAGGAAATAAAAAGGGATTCCTATTCATTCTCCCTCTCTCCCTCATTTTCGGCCTGCTGGCCCGTTTCCTCTTGGCCCGCTCGGTCTCCCTCTCCTCTCCGCGCTCTTCCTGGGCTGGCTCGCATCGGAGGCCACAACCGCCGTTGTCGCGCCCCGCTCTTCCCCCTTGTGTCATTGACGCACCGGGCCCACTTGTCGGCGCCCTTCCCCAACCTCCGGCCGCCTTTGCTTTGGACGAAGCCGCAACCGCCCGCGCCCACGATCTCTGTGTGTGGGAGCATCTCCGCGCCCCACGCCCGGCCTTCAAAGGGGAGCGCGACCCCGTCTACGCCATCCCTTCTTCAGTTTCCCCTCGCTCTCACTCGCTAGAGCACCCCAGAAAACCGCAGCGGCGACCCACCGGAGCGCCGTCCACCCCACCGCGTCGGTCATCGTCCCCGAGCTGCCTCGACTCCATTTATCCACTCGGCGAGCTTCGCCTCGCTTCCCTCCTTCTCCCCATGCCTTCATTTTCCCGAATGGTGGCCTCTAGGGCCGTGTCCGCGAGCTCCGGCGAGTCCCCTCCGCTGCCGGCCATGGCAAACCCCGCACCAGACGTCCTCCGCTCGAGAGATGTACCCTACCGAGTTCGCCATCCCCTCTGCATCCTCCCCGTAGCCTCTAATTGGAGATTGGAGCTCCGTAGCACTCGATTTCATCACTCCGGCGAGCTCCTCGCCGTCGGTCTTGGTGCGCATACCGCGCGGGCCACCCCGTGGCTGCATTTTGTTCCAGGGCGAGTTCGCTTTCTTCCCTGCGTCACCCCGGTGCTCTCGGTTTTGAAAACCGTGCACCATAGCGCCTGTATGGACCACTCCGGCGAGCTCCCAGTGGCCGGCAATGGCGGCGCCACCGCATCTCCCCCAACTCCGGCGACCGAGCCCCTCTCTCCTCCCCTCCATCTAATCGTAGCCGTTCATCTCTAATCCTGTGGCTCAGGATCACCCATACCCCTTCGATGGTATTTTTGTTAAAGAAACCCCCAGTTTTCTGTTATTTGAACCCGTCGTCCTTGGCGTCTTCCCAAAAATGCGCATTCTCATTTTTAAGACGTAGTTTCTTCGGTTTAAATGAAAAATACGTTTTCAGATTAATTACAGATTTGCCACTGCAGTAAAACGCTTATAAAATCGTCGTTTTAGCTCCGATTTGACCCGTTCAACTTGCGTTAGTTTCATAATTTCGTAATATACGCATTAGTGCTACTGTTAGACCTGTTAGGAGCTTTTGAACTTCTCGATTAAGTCTAGTTTAATAGCTAGCTTTTGGAACCGTAAATAGCTCATAACTTGTGCGTTGTAACTTTGTTTTTCGTGCAATTCGTGTCGTTGTGATTGTAGCGAGACGTAGATGATTTTGGTAAACATTTTACACAGTATTATTTATTGTTGGTGTACTATTCTAATCATAGTCATGTTTTGCTTGTATGTCTGTTCTAGAATGCGTGTTGTACTTCATGTCGTTCGAGTTCAGACGGTGAGGAGTACTTCAGGAATCCAGACACGTACGAGGAGCAGCAGGACCAGCAGCAGTTCGTGAACCAAGGCAAGTATAGCATGGGCCTACCTTGATGTCCTATTCATTATATATTATATTCATTATGCATGTGTCTAATATTGCTCAACTATAAGGACATCCTAGTCTTTGATGACTTGTACCTTGATCCCTATGGGTTTTATTGCACATGGGTAGAATGCTAGTGCTCTAACTAAACATGATCTATACTATGGCTAATGGAACCAATGAATAAATATGATGGTGACAGTGGAACTATAGGGTGATGGTGCAAATGATGTTGATCATGTTGCCCTAAACCCTCCGTAAGGACTTATCTATAGGGCAAAAGCTGGGACATACAGTGCAACCGTGAGAGTTATATGGCTCTGACTTTAGCTCAGAAATAGGATCTTTTCTAGCTTGTTAGAGGTTACCTAAAAGGGCGCAAGAGGGGCTTGCCACGTTGGGTATAGAACTGCCTCTGTTCTGATGTGTATAGCCTGCGGGAATTGTGCCATCAAAAGGAGGGTTCTCTATATCTGCCTTCCGAGGAAACCTCGCGGCCCTAACTTGTTAGAAGAGGCCTATGGAAGGCTTCATAGTGTACCCTGCCTACTCACCTTGGGAGTGTTAGGGGGTCGACGGGCCCTAGGCATATGGGCAACACGACTGTTGGTACCAGCAGTATAGGGGTACCCATAATCAATGATAAAAGAGAATGAAACACTAATACACCAACACAACAAAGCCAAAAAATAGTAGACGATACACCTCGACTATGTTCCGATTCGCACGAGGCCAGCTCTACGAAACGTCTCGACCGCACTCCGACTCCAACTCATACGAGGCACCCTCGGTGGGACGCCTTGACCGCGTCGCGATTCGTACGAGGCTCGCTCGACGGGGCATCTTGACTACCAGCCAACTCCGACTCGCACGACCCCAGGTCGAACCGCTCGACCTATCTTACCCACCTACTCTGAGTCAAAAGTTAGAACATTTAATGCAACTACCTACTACCCCCTACCGCCATGGCTACAGCTGCGATCGATGTGGGAACAACACCTGTGTCAGTCCTCACTTTTCTTCCGCCCATCCCGGGATGGGAGGTGAAAACCTATCACTATGCACACCTTACCACGCACTGTTTCGCCACCGACCACCCTCGATGAAGGAAACGACAAGGTCCGTATCCCACAATCTCAGGGATTCGGCCTTATCCGCCCAGCCTTGACCCGGCCTCGACGCCCACCACCGGTTAGCAGGGAAGAAAGGCCGACGTGACACAGGACTCAGGGTCTTTTCACCGCCTCATCCCCGACGTCATCACGGTGTCCAGGGATGGCCAGCCATTCTTGAGGCACGTCGCTACAGCCACCCCCACAAGGATCGACAAAACTTCACCTCAAGACACCCCCGGCGTCCTGGCCTCCTCTTACCCTATAAAAGGGCAGGTCAGGGCTCTACAAGGGGGTAAGACGCAAGTCAGAGGCCAAGTGCTAGCAGGCAAAGGCACACAATTCAGAAATCAACATCTCAAGCAATCACCCTTGTACTCTTTTTCTCCCTTTGAGACTTGGGCTCGACGCCCTCTCTCACAAGCTTGTAACCCCTACGCAAGCACCTCGGTGCAAGGAAATACAAAACTCTCCCCTCCCCACTGGACGTAGGGCCTTCTTTTGCCCGAACCAGGATAAACCTTCGTGTATTCCCCTTGCACCACCATCTAGGTTAGGGACACGCAGCACTCACTCGTCAGCTTAGGACCCCTACGGGACCAAACACCGACAGTTGGCGCGCTATGTAGGGGAAGCTGCGTGCCAACATCGTTCTCCCGCCATTTTTCTGGATGGCTGACCCCGAACGCCCTCTCCCGTTGGCCATGGTGATCTGGTTTGGGAGTTTGGAGTTCATGTCGCTTGGCCACGGCTACGACATGGTCCTCCTCCTGCCCAGGCACCCGACCGATGAGGACCACGAGCTCTCCCAGCCTGGGGGAGTGCTGCGCCGGTACCGTCGCTCTCGTCAGGCACGAGCCGCCAGACGACGACGAGCCCGGCGCAACCGCCGTCATCACCTCATGGAGGGTGGTGGGATTCCCCGATCCGGCGTCTCTCGGCCAGACGCCAACCCAGATTTCCTCACCGAGGGTCTGTGTAGGATGAGCTTGGCTGAGGGTAAGATGCCGACAGGGAGTTCCGCCACTCCCCCGTCCGGTGCGACGCCGCCACCACCCAGTCTGACTACATCGGCACAAGGAACGACGCCTTCATCAGCATTCCTATTTGGGCTAGACTTGGTTGCCCGAGCGTACGCTTCCTCTGTGAGCACTAGCATGAGCGCTTATGAGGAACTCCCCGGACACCATCTATGCTCCACTCTGGACCTTGTTGCATCCACGCCGGATTCTGAGTATATGGACTCTACGGAGACCCCAGAAACGGAGTCCCGTGTGACTGCTCCTCGACGTTACAACCCCCAAGACGATTGGCGATGACCTCACATGCACCCATCATACTACTACTTCAGCGCTCCTGACTTTGACTCTGCCGATGACACCTACGATCCAACTCGTGAGTGCTTCAACATCGATGGGCTAAGCACGTCGGATTCAGAGGACGAGGAACCCGTCGAAGGAAGGAACATGCCACCTCATGTCGAGCTACCTGACGAGCGGGACGAGGCTCAACTCCTTGCGGATCAAGGAATGCAGCTAGAGCAAATCCGCGAGTTACAGGACAGGCTCGACGAGAAACGAGAAAACCTATGCCTACTCCAACAAACCCTCAAGCATGAATGTGTGGCACACACACATGGCGTGGAGCTCGAGAAAGAGCTCGTGACGTCAATCGACGCATCACTGAGGATCGGGCGGTCGACCCCCCAGTTTTCGGTCGAGCCAGCCAGAACATTGTCGTCGCCGCCATGCTCCTCCGTAACATGCCCAAGCCATCGAACCCTGATGCTCGTCGAGCCTAAGATGAAATCTGAGAACTCCTCGAGACCGTTGCTATGCAGTAGGCCGAGAGCTCTGCCTCGAGGCAACACGGGCCAGCCTCGGAGCGGCTCGCTGAGCCCTCCCGATAGGAGAAAGAGGCCTCGGTTCATCCCGAGCATGCCCAACAGAACCGGGCGGCCCTTGCCCCTGAGCACGTCGCCGATGATCGTGAACCTCGAGACACCCGTGGCAACATCGTCGAGCGCTGCACGCGCAAACACGGTGACGGTGTGGCTCGAGGTTACCGTGTGCACAGAGGCGGGCGCTACGACAGCTCAGAAGATCGAAGCCCGTCACCCGAGCCACTGGGTCCCCGGGTCTTTAGCAAGGCCATTCGTGAAACAATACTCCCGGCACGGTTTCACCCCCTACGACTCTCACAAAGTACAACGGCGAGACCAAACCCGAACTTTGGCTCGCTGATTTCCGCTTGGCATGTTAGTTGGGCAGGGCCACCGACGACCGGGTCATTATCCGTCAACTCCCCCTGTTCCTGTCAGACACTGCTCGAGCCTGGCTCAAGGACCTTCCACCATGACAGATCCACGACTGGGATGACCTTGTGAGGGTGTTCGAGGGAAACTTCATGGGGACCTACATGCGCCCTGGCAACTCATGGGACCTCCAGAGTTGCAAGCAGAAGCTAGGTGAATCCCTCCGGGATTACATCCGGTGTTTCTCCAGGCAACACACCGAGCTCCCCAACATCACCGATTCTGATGTAATTATGGCCTTCCTCTCTGGTACCACCTGCAAGGAGTTGGTCCGAGAGCTGGGCCGTAACACCCCCCTCACTGCCAACGGATTTATGGACATCATCACCAACTTTGTCGCCGGTGAGGAGGCAGTTGGCGCTATCTTTGGCGGTGATCAGGACAAGGGAAAGCTCAAGGTCGACGATCCCGTGAGCCCCAGCCGGGGCTCCAAAAGGAATAACAGGAAGAATAAGAAGAATCAGCAGGGCAAGCTCGAGGCCCCGGCCGATGAGCTTGTCACTGCTACCGAATGCAAGAAACCTCGAGGGCCCCCCGGCGGGGGCGTTTTTGACAAAATGCTCAAAGAGCCGTGTCCCTACCACAAGGGGCCCACGAACCACAACCTCGAGGACTGCCACATGCTCTGGAGGTACTTTGAAGGCATAGGCGTCAAGAAGGATGACAAGAAGGAAGATCCCAAGGGCGACGACAAGGATGACAAGGATGGGGGGTTCCCCGAAATCCATGACTGCTTCATGATCTACGGAGGACCCTCGACCCACCTCTCGATGCGTCAGCGCAAACGAGAACGGCGAGAGGTTTTCTCCGTATAGCCGGTGATCCCCCACTTTCTTGACTGGTACGAGGTCGCCACCACTTTTGACCGTGATGACCACCCCGACTACGTCCCCAATCCAGGGGTCTACCCGCTTGTTGTTGATCCCATCATCGCCAACACACGCCTCACTATGGTGCTCATGGATGGCGGTAGCAGCCTAAACATCATCTATGCTCAGACCCTCGACCTCCTGGGGATCGAGAGGACGTGCCTCCAACCCAGAGTCGGGGGCTTCCATGGAGTCATGCCAGGAAAGTGGGCAGAACCTGTCAGCCGGGTCGACCTGCCTGTCTGTTTTGATACTCCCACCAACTTCAGAAAGGAAACCCTCACTTTCGAGGTGGTCAGATTCCGTGGAACGTACCACACCATCCTTGGGCGCCCATGCTATGCCCGGTTCATGGCGGTCCCGAACTACACCTACCTCAAACTCAAGATGCTAGGCCCCAACGGCGTCATAACTGTCGGGCCCTCATACGAGCACGCCTACGAGTGCGACGTCGAGTGCGTCGAGCATGGAGAAGCTGTCTTGGAGTCAGCGACCTTAGCAGCGGACCTCGATGATCTGGCCAACGAGATCCCCGACCCCAAACGCCACGCCAGCAGCTTCGAGCCCGCGGAAGACGTCAAGCTCATGCCCCTTGACCCCGCCGATCCAAAGGGAAAGGCACTGAGCGTCAGCGCCACCCTCGATCCCAAATAGGAGACAGTGCTCATCGACTTTCTCCGCGCAAACATTGACATCTTTACGAGGAGTCCCTCGGATATGCCGGGCATACCTAGGGAAGTCGCCGAGCACGCCTTGGAGATCCGAGCCGGCTCCAAACTGGTGAAACAACTCCTGTGCCACTTCGACGAGGAGAAGCACAAGGTCATCGGAGAGGAGATACACAAACTGCTGGAGGCCAGATTGATCAAGGAGGTTCATTATCCCGAGTGGCTAGCTAATCCTGTACTAGTTAAGAAAAAGAGTGGGAAGTGGAAGATGTGTGTAGATTACACCAGTTTAAATAAAGCATGTCCAAAAGTTCCCTTTCCTTTGCCACATATTGATCAAATCGTTGATTTCACTGCGGGATGTGAAACTCTTTCATTCTTAGATGCATATTTCGGCTACCACCAGATCAAAATGAAGGAGTCCGACCAGCTCGTGACTTCGTTCATCACCCCATTCGGCATGTATTGCTACGTTACCATGCCCTTCGGTCTATGGAACGTAGGGGCTACATACCAACGATGCATGCAGCACGTTTTCGGGGAACACATTGGACCAACCGTCGAGGCTTATGTCGATGACATCGTCGTCAAAACCAAAAAAGCCGATAACTTGATGAACGATCTCAACATTGCGTTCAAGTGCCTCCGGGCAAAGAACATCAAGCTCAATCCTGAGAAATGCGTTTTCGGCGTTCCTCGAGGCATGCTTTTAGGGTTCATCGTTTCCAAGCGTGGCATCGAGGCCAACCCAGAAAAGATCACTACGATAACCAAGATGGGCCCTATCCAAGATCTAAAGGGCGTGCAGAGAGTCACGGGCTGCCTGGCAGCCCTCAGTCGCTTCGTTTCACGCCTCGGCGAAAAAGCGCTCCCTCTGTACCGTCTCCTGAAGAAATCGAAACACTTCTCAGGGACCCTCGAGGCCGAAGAAGCTCTTGCAAAACTCAAAGCTACACTCTCTAACTCGCTAATCCTCGTCCCTCCGACCCTAGGGGAACCGCTCCTACTTTATGTCGCCACGACAACACAAGCAGTCAGCGCGGTCTTGGTTGTCGAGAGGGCTGAGGAAGGACATACCCTGCTCATCTAGAGACCGGTCTACTTCATTAGCGAGGTGCTCTCGGAAACCAAGGTTTGCTACCCGTAGATCCAGAAGCTGCTATATGCCATCGTCTTAACACGGCGCAAACTTCGTCACTACTTCGAGGGCCACCCGGTGACTGTGGTTTCTTCTTTCCCCCTGGGGGAGATAGCCCAGAACTGGGAAGCCTCGGGTAGGATAGCCAAGTGGGCGGTAGAGCTCATGGGCAAGACCCTCTCATATGCGCTGCACAAGGCCATCAAATCCCAGGCACTAGCAGATTTCCTGGCGGAGTGGACCGACACTCAACTCCCCCCGATTCAGCTCTAGGTTGAGCTGTGGACCATGTACTTCGACGGGTCATTGATGAAAACAGGAGCAGGCGTGGGTTTGCTCTTCATCTCACCCCTCGGAGTTCACATGCGCTATATCATCTGACTTCATTTTCCTGCATCAAACAACGTCGCCGAATACGAGGCACTCGTCACGGGCTTGCGAATCGCCGTCGAACTAGGGGTCCGACACCTCGATGCTCAAGGTGATTCCCAGCTCGTGATCGATCAGGTCATGAAGAGCTCGAGCTGCCATGACCCCAAGATGGAAGCCTACTGTGAAGAGGTACTGCGCCTTGAAGACAAGTTTCACGGCCTTGAGCTCAACCACATCACACGCAGGTATAATGAGGCCGCAGATGAACTTGCAAAAATTGTGTCCGGTCAAGCTACGGTCCCACCAGACGTTTTCGCGAGAGACCTCCACCAACCATCCGTCGACCTCAAATCTGACGGAGGGGTCAACGGGCCGTCGATTGACCCCCAACCTGAGGCAGAGGCCCCCTTGACCGGGGCTGAGGCCATGCAGGTGGGAGGCTTGACCCCACCATCCGACCCCGAGCCTGACTGGTGCATTCTGTACCTCGACCATCTTGTCCGAGGGAACCTCCCCTCGAATAAGATCGAGGCTCGATGGATCGCACGCCAGTCTAAAACCTTTGTGATCTTTGGTGACAGTAGAGAGCTATATTGCCGCAGCCCTACAGGTGTCCTCCAGCACTATATCACAAACGAGGAAGGCAGAAGCCTGCTAAATGATTTGCACTCGGGGGCCTGCGGTCACCACGCAGCGCCTCGGACCCTCGTCGGAAATGCTTTCTGACAAGGCTTCTATTGGCCGACCGTAGTCTCCGACGCTGTCAAGTTAGTACGCTCCTGCAAAGGCTGCCAGTACTATGCAAGGCAGACCCATCTCCCAGCTCATGCCCTGCAAACCATTCCCATCACATGGTCGTTTGCTGTTTGGGGGCTCAACCTTGTCAGACCCTTGAAAAGGACAACTGGTGGCTTCACCCACTTGCTCGTTGCCATTGACAAATTTTCCAAGCGGATCGAGGCCCGTCCTATCACCAGCATCAGGTCTGAGCAACCTGTGCTCTTTTTCACCGACATCATACACCGCTTTGGGGTTCCTAACTGCATCATCACGGACAATGGCACCCAATTCACTGGTAAAAAGTTTCTGGATTTCTGCGACAACCACCACATCCGTGTGCTCTGGTCGGCCGTAGCACATCCAAAGACAAATGGCCAAGTAGAACACGCCAACGGCATGATCCTACAAGGCCTGAAACCCAGAATCTTTGACAAGCTAAATAAACATGGCAAAAAATGGGCCATCGAGCTTCCCTCGGTCCTATGGAGCCTAAGAACAATGCCGAATCGAGCCACGGGGTTCACACCGTTCTTCTTGGTCTACGGATCCGAGGCTATGCTCCCCACTGATGTAGAATACGGATCCCCAAGGCTAAAGGCCTACAACGAGAAGAATAACGATGCCACGAGAGAGGACGCCCTCGACTAGCTCGAGGAAGCTCGCGACGTGGCTCTGTTGCATTCTGCCAGGTAT
This sequence comes from Saccharum hybrid cultivar R570, assembly GCA_038087645.1. Lineage (NCBI taxonomy): Eukaryota > Viridiplantae > Streptophyta > Magnoliopsida > Poales > Poaceae > Saccharum > Saccharum hybrid cultivar. Next base: position 14,094,629 of record JAQSUU010000066.1, read on the forward strand.
CAATAGAGTCTCCGATGCTACCATGACAGACACGTCCGCAGGCACGACCTCAACGTTGGTGACCTAGTGCTACGTCGAAGCCAGAACACCAAGGGACGGCACATGCTCACACCGCCGTGGGAAGGGCCGTACATCATCGCAGAAGTACTAAAGACGGGCACCTACAAGCTATCGAACGAGAAGGGCGAAATCTTCACAAACGCTTGAAACATTGAACAGCTACGTCGCCTTTTCCCTTAAAAAGCCTCGAGGCTCTGTAACTTCTCTTCAATCTCATCAATAAAGAAAACAGCAGTCTTCAAAGCTTTGTTTCATAACAACCAGGAAGGATCGACTCTGTTCTCTCAGAATCGACCCTCCCTTGGGGGCTACAAAGGGGAACCCCCTGTCCCCAAAAAAACTCATATTCCTTTTTTCAAAAAAGTTATCACTTAAGTCAACAATACCACAGGAGCATCCTAAGGCTCAAAGGGTCGTCGAGCCGCGGGATCACTTACGCCCACGGGGCGACGGTATCTCCACTCACCTCTCACGCCCAGGGATGCGATCGAACGCTAAGTAGACCTAATGACGCTTTATAAACTTTGGAAAAGAAAACAACCTCGGTCATTTCAAATCAAGTTCTTAGACGATCTACAAAGCCGCAAACGCACCCTAAAAGCTCGAGGGCAGTCGAGCCACGAGATCGCCCATGCCTCCGAGGCTACGGTACCTCCACTTGCTCCCCTGTGCCAAGGGGTGTAACTGCACGCTAAGTAAATCATACGAGAACACGATCCGAGCAACAAAGAAAAAAGAAAAACTCGAGCAAAACTTAAACAATTAGTGCAGATTTACATCCAAGTGTTCAAGGCCTCTGAGGCCACCACGACCAAAGTTATAAAATGTTGATTTATTACACGGGCCTCTGCGCCCAGATTTGGCTCATAGGCCCTCGTCGTCGGTAGGCGGAACCACCTCGACCTCAAAGAGGTTGGCCAGGCGGCTTCCAGACCCCTCAGCGGCTTGAATCAGGTCCAGGCAGGCGTCTTCGTTCTCCTCGTCCGTTCGATCTGAATCTGTGATAAAGCCGTCAGCGATGAGCTCCATGTCATACACAAACCTAGATCAAACGACGGCTAGTGCCCTCTTCATGCCGTGATGAAGGCCGCCTCGTATCCTCTCTCGGACAAGGCGGCCCAGCGCCGCCATCCGGCGGGCGAAGGAGTTCCCCGGGGCATCCTCCTCAGTGTCAGCGTCGGGCTCAAACCCTAGGCCGTCACACACGGAGGAGATGGTGCCCTGAAGCAACTGAGTCCGCTGGGTCTCGGCCTCGAAGAGATTCTGGAAAGAGGTGGCCGCCGCCTAAGCCGCCTGCTGCTCCTTCTCCAACTCTGGAACGCAAACATTAAGTTAGTACAAGTCTGGAACCTCGACACCAGGGCCACTACATAGCCAAAAGCTTACCCTCGGAGTGGGTCTGCCAACCCATGGCCTCGTCACGGAGCCCCCCGCACGTCCTCTCGAGCGCCTCGAGAGTTTCATCCTTGCCACGGACGGTCGCCCTCAACACCTCGATCTCTCGACCGGCGTTCGAGAGGGCCTCGTCCCTCTCCCGGACGACTCCGCTCAGCGTTGTGACCTTGTCCTTCAAGGCCCCCAAGCGAGCGGACACCTCCCCGACCTGGACGTTGAGGGCGTCACGGTGCCTGCTGACAAGGGCCACGTCTTCCTCGAGCTCTTTCACGCGCGCCAACAACGGCACGAGGTCTTCACGGGCTTTAGCAGCCTCCTCCCGGGCCCTCGCCATGTCTTCACATGCCGAGGCCTCGGCCGCCCAGGCCTATGCTGCCTCCTCCTTGACCGCCGCATAAGCGGCGCGAAGATCAGCCGCCTCGGTGCTCTGTCGGGAGAGCCGCTGGTTAGCCTCCTCGACAAGAGCCCATTGCCAGGAGAGCACCGCCCACACGCCGCTCTCATTGCGAATGAAAAGCGACTTGCGGCGGGAACGCTCCTTGAGCTCCTAACCACGGTTCAAAATCAAAAAATCAGAATCAGGGAAAAGGGACAAAGAGAAGAATGAAAGACTACCAAATCCGACTTACCTCAAAAGCGTCTAACATACCCCGTGCCAGGGCCTCCGAAGCCACACAAAGAGATCGCATCGTGTGCTACCGGAGACCCTCGAGGTACTCCCAGTGGTGCACCTCGTCTCTGTCGTCGAGCGAAAAGACAGGCTCCGCGCTAGGGTTGGCCGCGTCCCTAAACTCTAGGGTCGACCTCCCCCAGTGCGGCAGCTCCTCCTCCACCCGCACGAGGGCCAGCTTGGCAAGGTCCGACCATGCGGCCGGCGCCTCAGCCAGGTCACTCTCCGGTGCCACAGATGGACCGGCCTCGTCCGTGGCCTCGGCCCCCTCGACCGTTGCAGGGGGACCGGCCTGATCCACGGCCTCGGCCCCCTCGACGCCCACCACTTGCTTCCCCTTGTCAACAGGAGCGTTGTCAAGGGTAAGGTCGATCAGGGCCGAGGTCAACCCTTGCGCCGGGGTTGCCGCCTCGACCACCGGCGCCACCACCGGGACGACGGACGGGGGCGCGTTCGCCCCACTCTCCGCCTCGACTGCCGGCTACGCCGGCTGGTCCCGCTGCGGCTGCACCTCCTCCGGTTGTGCAGCCGTCTGTCCCACCTCCGGTGGGACCTCCACCACCTCTTGTTCTGCATCCGTCCGTCCCGTGTCGCAGACGGATGCTTCCGCCTCAGCGGCCTCGACGGAAGCCTAGGCGGTCGACGTCGATCCAGGCTCCGGCCCACTAGTGTTGGGCGCCGCCACCTCTGACGGCTCCGACCCCTGTGCGGCAGGGATGGAACCAACAGCTCCCTGGGAGCCCGCCGCCGCCTGGGCAGCCGCCTCCCGCTGCTTGAGCCGCTCCATCGCAGCCCGGCACTCCGCGACCCAGGCGGCGTCGTCAGCCGCCGTCCGCATTATAACGGCGGCGCTCGACCGGAGCACCTTCATGGGGGTCAGACCCGCGAGCTCCGCCTTGCGCTTATGCCTGAGGAACAAATAACCGTGTCAAAAAATGCGATCACCGATCACAAAAAAGACAGGGTAGAACAAACTTACCTAGAAATGGGAACTAAGGGCCTAGACCCCGGTCCCCTAGAGACTGCCGACGGCGCCTGCGGCGGCCCTACCGTCGGACCTCCCGCTGGCCGGGCGCTCCTTGGGGCCCTGGTCGGCGGATGTTGACGGTCCTTAAGTACCAAATATAGTTATTAAATAAATAAAGAAAAGGATCCAAATGCAACCAACACCTAGACTTAGGGTTTTATCTGACAGAATTCCACGAGTTTTGGTGTTTGTCTGTTTCTGCAGGGGGTTATCAGAAAATACGGAGGAAAGGCCCACACGTCGGGTTTACATAGAGATAATAACGTGTTCACCGATTTTCTATCATCTAGAAGACTCCAGAAGCCACGAGATCGAACGGGAGGCCGAACGGGCCCGGAGGCAGGGCGCCCGCCCTGCTCCCTAGGGCGCCCGCCCTGGCCTGAGAGCCAATCAGGCTCCGTCTCGCGGATTATGCTCCACCGACCTAAGGGATCAAGGAAAACCGTGCGATTAATGTCGGTTTGATCCGACGGCCCACGTTCACTTGAGGGGGCTATATAAGCAGGACCCCTGGCCCCTGGAGGAGGCACTCCCTCATTCTCAATTCTTCAAACCCTAATCTCAGGAGGAGAGTCTCTGATCAAGCCCTAGAGCCACCACATCAACTAGATCTCTAGTATAGCATAGCTACATAGGATTAGAACTAGAAGGAGTCAATCTTCGATTGGTTTCCGGATCTGTCAAGAGGATTCTTGGTAATTCCTTTACTGTTCTTCATTGTTCATCTTTGTTCTTCAATATTATGAATACAACTTTGTTCTATTTCAATATATTGATTATGACTATGCTCTACTTGTTTATGTTTGCAATTATATTGTTCTTAGTTTATCGTAGTTATACGCTTGGCTTAGTTAGATTGGAATTATATACATGTTTAGGATCGTATAGCGTTTATCCATCGGATCCATGGGTAAATGATAAATATTGTGTAGGCGTGGTGCTTAGACCATATTTATCTGCGATTGCACCTTATATGCCGGATCGTGGGGTGGTCCGCGATGGTGACAGCTTCGTTGGTTCTTATATAGTCCCCCTCCCGTGTGTAAGGCAGGCAGAGCAACATTATTACGGGGGAGTGATTGCTATGTTTCTCATCTTCCTTGATAATATCACTATGCATGGGCGTAGTCCTTTCTCGCAATGATTGCCAAGTGTACTTGCACTAACTATGATATGCTAGACTTTATAGTTAAGAATAACTTAGGAAATATCTTTGTAGTTCGTCCTAATACCATGCTAATAACTTGCTAGAATATCTGTTGAGGTGCTTATCATTATTATATGTGGCTAGCTGATCAGATTAATTATCTTTGTCACCATTCATACTTTATCTATATTTTATGTGACACTTACCCCTGTATGCAAGAGATAGATGAATGCTCTCACTTATACATGCAATGATTGATACTCATTCCTATATTCCATTCCATAATCAACATTGATGTTAGTAATCCCTTCCCAGTGGTAAAAATATAAATAACGATACCTGGAATACTTCCCGGTTAAAATGCTACATCGGTATTAATCTGTGCGCTTGCAGATCTTATTTATTATTTATTTAGAAGAGCAGTTGCATATTTCAATACCGCGTCTCTCATGTCATGCTGGGGATGACAACTTGGCTTAAGTGGCATGAGGGATAGGTTCGGCATTTTTGGCGCCGTTATCAGAATTAGAAAACTAAGTCTACTTTTGGTAATGACGTTAAGAATGCCCAACAAGCATTTTTGGCGCCGTTGCCGGGGAAGGTTGATTTACTAACAAGGAATGAATACGGAATTTGAGTCATCATTCGCATCATTAAGTGATTGAGATCATCAATTCTCCCATACAGATTTACCCCTGTATTTTTCCATTCTTATTGTTTTGCAGGGTGATGTATGAATAGAGGACATCTTCTAGAAAATTTTGTTGACAACCCCGAAGCATTAATCAGAGGGGCAAGAGCCAAGCTCAAGAAGTCAACACTTCGACGCAACACTTCATCCAATCCAGAAGACCGCCGAAGTTTCATCCGGAATTTGTCAACAGAGTTCGCAGCCATGGCGAACAAGACGATCCGCGAGTTCTCAGCTCCCACTATGGACAACATCCGCACTGGACCTGCCGCGGCCATCGACAAGAACTTTGAGCTCAAGCCAGGGCTCATCAACATGGTACAAGCCAACCAGTTTTGTGGGAAGCCGCACGAAGATGCAAGTGCTCATCTCCAACACTTCCTGGAGATTTGCAGCACATTCACTTTATTAGATGTTCCCAGAGACGCCATACTACTTCGCCTTTTCCCATTCTCACTATTGGGGAGAGCGAAGCAGTGGTTCTACGTGACGAAGGATAAGAACACTACGTGGGCACTCTGCTCTATGAACTTTCTGGCTAAGTTCTTTCCCATGGGCAAGACCAATGCTCTCCGTGGGAAGATTACAAGTTTTCAGCAACAACATGATGAATCCGTTCCAGAAGCATGGGAGCGCTTTCAAGATTACATCCTAGAATGTCCCCATCATGGAATGGAGAGCTGGCTACTTATGCAGACTTTCTATCATGGGCTCATCACTAGTGCTCGTGAGACCATGGATGCTGCAGCTGGAGGCGCATTTCTATCACTCACCATACCACAAGCTACAGCCCTTGTGGAGAAGATGGCGTCCAACCAAGGTTGGAACGAAGAGAGGATCCAAACACGCAAGAAGGGTGGAGGTATGCACCAGCTCAAGGAGGTAGACATGCTGTCTGCAAAGCTAGACCTACTCATGAAAAAGCTCGATGACAAAGCTGGAGACAAAAGAGAAGTCATGAACGTCTACGACTCTCACATGACTTGTGAGGAATGTGGAGACACTGGACACTCAGGCAATCACTGCCCTGAGATGCTTGAGGATGCAAGGTACATCAACAACAACAACTACAACCGTCCTCAACAAAATCAAGGTTGGAATCAACAGAGGCCTAACTACTCAGGTAACTACTCAGGTAATTATCAAGGTAATAACTCTTACAACAACAATAATAATTTTCCACCCCTGAGAGAGTTAGTGTCTAATCAAGGAAAGCTAATGGATAACTTGTCTAAGAAATTGGCATCCAATGATAAAATACTAGAAAACATAAATAATAGAATGAATAATTTCTCTACTGCCATCAAAAACCAAATTAGCTTTAATAAAATGATTGAATCTCAGTTAAATCAAATAGCTGCTGCTGTTCCTGCTACTAACCCCGGTATACCATCACAACCGGAAGGATTAGAATCTGCAAATCTTGTAGACATGTTTGATGCAGGTAACTATTGGAGTAATCCCGCTGTCGGAGTACATAATGACCTTCTGCCAGTCAAGAGAGGCGATCCAGGACGCCCCGTCATCCCGATCTCCATCGGCATGGTGGACTTCCCAGAAGCACTCTGTGACTTTGGCTCCAGCGTCAACATTATGCCCAGGATCGGACACTAAGCTTTCCTAAAGGAATATTAAAGAACATGTGTGTCCGAGTTGGTACCTCGTATGCTCCAGCTGACTTCGTGGTGATAGAGACCGGGTCCGATGAGAGGTCACCAGTTATTCTGGGAAGGCCATTCCTGAACACCTCGGGAGCTGTCATCTACGCCAGCGCTGCGAAGATCAACTTCAACATCAAGGGGAGGAAGGAGACGTTTTCCTTCAAGAACAAGATTACACAAATCCCAGAGCAACCCCAACATGAACCAAGGAAGAGGACCAACAGGAGGAACAAGCAGAACAAGAACAACCAAGGATGGACCAAATCAGCTAAGATGGTCACTGCAGTTCAAGGAGGTCAAGACCGACGACCCAAGTCGCCGTTCCTAATCAAGAAGGACGACCCAGGTATGCCAAGCATTCAGTGCTCAATCAATGGATACTCCTTTCAGAAGGCGCTCTGCGACACTGGATCAGGCGTCAACATAATGGCCACAGTCACCTATCAGCTCTTGTACGGGACCATGCCCTTAAAACCAACATACACTCAGCTCCAGATGGCAGATCAGACATCCCGAAAGGTCGAAGGTATAGTAACCGATGTCCCTGTTAAAATTAACGATCATTTTGTCCATACAGACTTTCAGGTCATTGACATGGGAGACGACGAGTACGATCCACCCATCATCCTAGGAAGACCGTTCCTAAGCACCGTCAAAGCAATCATCTACATTGGAACCGGAGAAGTCCATATGCATTTCCCCTCTGAGAAGGTACGCCGCTACTTTAATGACCCTAACTATATAGTTGAAGATTCTAAGCAGGTCAGGACAAGAAGAAGGCGACGTAACCGTAACCAAAGGAGGCAAACCATCAAGGACGTATGGGCAGACTATGAAGGAGAGGTCATAAGGCCTGAGGATACACAACAGGAGACCGAAGCACCAAGTCGGGTATGGAAAGCGAAGACAGTTACACAAGAGGAGGAGGCGCTGCCGGAACTACCGTCTACGCCACCCAAATCCCAGGACAACTAAGAAGAAAAGAAGTCCTGTTCGGAGGACTTAAAAACACCGAACACCGTGCCAAGAGGTAAACTTGGTAGTTATCATTTTCCCTTTAATTATTGCTTAGTTAATCATGTTCATTCTGTCTTAAAAAAAATGTTGAAAACAGTAAGCCCCATGTGAGTATGCGAGTGGCATAAAACCCATAAGTACATTCACTGTGGTGGCATAAAAAAATAATAATATATATTTTTTCTGTTCTATAAAAATGAAAATAAAAATAGAGAGTGACATTTATCAAGGAAGCTCAAACATGATAAAGGCTAGATATTTATGCTAACGCTTAATCAAGTTCCACGAAGCTTTGTTGTCTATTTGAGCTCCACAGAATTCAGGAAGACTAGCAGATGGAGGACATCCTAATCGCTGTCAGGGTGCTGCCGACATTCAAATACACCTCTGCACCTGCTAGCTACATCAGAAGAAATTACGTCAAGACCAGCTTGGGGGAGAGCACCCCCATTTATCCCGATAAGTATTTTTATCTACAGTTACACCTATGCTTTATTAAAATAAAAAGATGCATAATCATGAAAACCCAAATAAATATTTTGTGTTTATATATATTTGCTTAGTTTAATAAATAAATAAAGTAGCTATGCTAAACTGAATCTTGAAAATAAAACTCTAGCATGGATATGATGAATAGTTGCTCTGCCTAATTTTCAAATTTGTTTTCTCTCTAGTTTAGACATAACTGTTATAATTTAAAACTGGCTCTAAACCTGAACTAGTGGGAAGAGAACTTGATCTGAAGTCTAAGTTGTTAACGGATATGATATGGGAAGGTTGAGCTGCTGTTTATCTGTTCCTAGAGATGCTAGAATTTTGGAGAATTTTATCTTTGAAAATCTTTAAAATGTTGCATGATGAGTTCCTGTATGATGAGAGTTTAAATTCCTACCACAGCCATATATACATGCTTGTTAGATTAAGAGCCGCACTTTTACTACTTACTGCTTATGGGCATTGAGTGTGGTCGAGCTGTGTAGACCCTTAGGAACTTGTCATGTGGTTAAAATCAAGATTCACTTGCACGTTCACTCATACATGCTGCTTCTACTCCGGAAGTACGCATCCACATATATCCACTCATTTCCATCTCCAGATTCACCCAAAATTATTCTACTCCTGACCCGGGAGAGAATAGCCAAAAACATTATCCCATTCCTGTTATTCCCTGTGAAGTTAATGCTCAAGTCATTTCTACTACCACTTGCTATATTTTCAAAAGAGGGAGATTGCTCTAAAAAAATATAAAAATGAGGAAATAAAAAGGAGCAAGTGCTCGGAACCTCGAAGAAAGAAAAAGTGAGACGAGAGGTAAAAATGGACAAGTGTCCGACAGTAGAATTAGGGGTACAAGATACCCACCTGAGAGGAAAAAAAGAGAAAATACAGAGCATCTCATTCCCCTCAAAAGTTTCAAAAAGGCAAGAAAGGTATGTATTCCCTCAAAAAGAGCATTAGACTTTTGTTATCACCATACACCACTCATTCACCACACATGCACATCTTGATTTGACTTATTGACTTGTTTCTCTGGATCCATGGTTTGACTATGCAATAAATGTTCTATGAGTATGTATACTGTATCTCCCACCTATGAGCTCCAGATATCAAAGCCTTATTAGAGTAGGGTGAGAGAGAAGGCAATGTCACTACGCCTTATACCATAAATACCACATACTTTGAGAGAGAAGATATATACCATTACTGCCTTGGTAAGGATCCAGAAATACCACAAAAGAGAGACCCGAGAGAGTCATACAAGGAATCTCTGAGTTTTATTTGAAAAATTTGTAAAAACTCCAGAGCAATAGCTGATCAAGAATAAGAGACATGGCGTTTGACTAGACCGTTCTATCTTTTAACCACTCAAGATGCAGGTGACGGTTGCAAGCCCCATGGTGAAAGGTAAAATGAGTAAGTTTTAAGTCTTGACAGTTTACTCTAACTCAGGGATGAGACCTTATTTGAAAGCATATGTACCGTCAACGTTCAAAGGCGTTGCAGCAACTTCTAATCCATAATGAGTCTATCCTTGCTCAGGGACGAGCAAGAGGTAAGCTTGGGGGAGTTTGTTGACGGTCCTTAAGTACCAAATATAGTTATTAAATAAATAAAGAAAAGGATCCAAATGCAACCAACACCTAGACTTAGGGTTTTATCTGACAGAATTCCACGAGTTTTGGTGTTTGTCTGTTTCTGCAGGGGGTTATCAGAAAATACGGAGGAAAGGCCCACACGTCGGGTTTACATAGAGATAATAACGTGTTCACCGATTTTCTATCATCTAGAAGACTCCAGAAGCCACGAGATCGAACGGGAGGCCGAACGGGCCCGGAGGCAGGGCGCCCGCCCTGCTCCCTAGGGCGCCCGCCCTGGCCTGAGAGCCAATCAGGCTCCGTCTCGCGGATTATGCTCCACCGACCTAAGGGATCAAGGAAAACCGTGCGATTAATGTCGGTTTGATCCAACGGCCCACGTTCACTTGAGGGGGCTATATAAGCAGGACCCCTGGCCCCTGGAGGAGGCACTCCCTCATTCTCAATTCTTCAAACCCTAATCTTAGGAGGAGAGTCTCTGATCAAGCCCTAGAGCCACCACATCAACTAGATCTCTAGTATAGCATAGCTACATAGGATTAGAACTAGAAGGAGTCAATCTTCGATTGGTTTCCGGATCTGTCAAGAGGATTTTTGGTAATTCCTTTACTGTTCTTCATTGTTCATCTTTGTTCTTCAATATTATGAATACAACTTTGTTCTATTTCAATATATTGATTATGACTATGCTCTACTTGTTTATGTTTGCAATTATATTGTTCTTAGTTTATCGTAGTTATACGCTTGGCTTAGTTAGATTGGAATTATATACATGTTTAGGATCGTATAGCGTTTATCCATCGGATCCATGGGTAAATGATAAATATTGTGTAGGCGTGGTGCTTAGACCATATTTATCTGCGATTGCACCTTATATGCCGGATCGTGGGGTGGTCCGCGATGGTGACAGCTTCGTTGGTTCTTATATAGTCCCCCTCCCGTGTGTAAGGCAGGCAGAGCAACATTATTACGGGGGAGTGATTGCTATGTTTCTCATCTTCCTTGATAATATCACTATGCATGGGCGTAGTCCTTTCTCGCAATGATTGCCAAGTGTACTTGCACTAACTATGATATGCTAGACTTTATAGTTAAGAATAACTTAGGAAATATCTTTGTAGTTCGTCCTAATACCATGCTAATAACTTGCTAGAATATCTGTTGAGGTGCTTATCATTATTATATGTGGCTAGCTGATCAGATTAATTATCTTTGTCACCATTCATACTTTATCTATATTTTATGTGACACTTACCCCTGTATGCAAGAGATAGATGAATGCTCTCACTTATACATGCAATGATTGATACTCATTCCTATATTCCATTCCATAATCAACATTGATGTTAGTAATCCCTTCCCAGTGGTAAAAATATAAATAACGATACCTGGAATACTTCCCGGTTAAAATGCTACATCGGTATTAATCTGTGCGCTTGCAGATCTTATTTATTATTTATTTAGAAGAGCAGTTGCATATTTCAATACCGCGTCTCTCATGTCATGCTGGGGATGACAACTTGGCTTAAGTGGCATGAGGGATAGGTTCGGCATTTTTGGCGCCGTTATCAGAATTAGAAAACTAAGTCTACTTTTGGTAATGACGTTAAGAATGCCCAACAGCGGAGCCCCCTGAGCCCTCTGCACCGCCGAGGCTAGTTGACCTCGGGTCCTCACGCCTGTTGACGGCGCCCCGGATGTCAACGATAACGTCGCCGCCCCGGTTGCCGCCTGAGCCCGCGGAGCTTGGGCTCGCGGGGGCAGCGCCGTCGACCCCTCTTGCGGGGTCCTAGATGAGGCGGCCCCTCCCATCGAGGGGGCTGCACTAGCCCCCGCCTCTTTCGGCTCCTCCTCCACCTCGACGGTTACCGGGGCCAGCCCCGACGCCTGGGAGGTCGACCCCCCAATGGGCTCCAAGAAGGGGCGCACATCGGGAAGGTCCACCAGACCGGTCGCGACGTCATACCGCGACAAGGCATCGTCGTCGTTCTCCCCCGAGACCGTCTCGGAGGGAGACTCCTCGAGGGGAAGCCCGTCGAGGCTCTGCTGGCGTCGACGCTTTTTCAGCTCCTCCTGCTCCTTGGCCTTGCGGATCTGACGCTTCTTGGCGGCGTCCTTCACCTTCTTCTGTTGGGACGCCAAGAGGCGTCGAGCATCCCGGGCAGGCTGGTCTTCCGGAAGCGACGGCCGCGTCTCCTTCACCACCGACAAGTCCTGTACACAGACCTCGACTAAGTCAGTAAAAGGGATCCGGATACAAACAATCTCGAAAAACACTAACGGCGACGCTTACCAGGGGCTCGAATCCCTGGGTAGGCCGCATCGGCACCCTGCCGACCTCCTCCGGCTTGAAGCTCCCCACCATCCGACGCGCGCGTCGGGCGACCTCATCGAGGGGGAGGGACTCATGGGACATCCTGCTCCCCTCCAGCGGCACCTCCAGTGTCATCTGGTCGAGCCGGAGTCGACGATGCGTCAGCGGCATCACCCTCCGACGGTGGAATGCCACGGCCACCATTCCCGCCGTCAGTCCACGCTGGCGGAGCCTCCACAGCGCGTCAAGCAGCGGGTCCAGCTTCGGCTTCTCGTCGTCCACCACGCCGTATGACCAGTTCTCCTCTCGAGCGACCAGCACCCGGCCGGTGTACCTCGGCAGCTGACCATCGTCATTGCGGAGGTAAAACCAGCCATCGTGTCAGCCGCTGTTCGAGGAGATCAGCTGCACCGGGATGTACTGGTCGCTTCGACCGGACCGGACCTGCAGCACGCAGCTCCCCACGGGCACTGCACGCCGCGCTCCCCGCTCTCCCGCCTTCTTGGTGAAGAACTCCGCCCTGAAGAGATGGAGCCACAGGTTCCACTGTGGATCCATCCCCAGGTACCCCTCACAAACCACCGCGAAAATGGTGGCCTACGAGACGGCGTTGGGGGCGAGATGGTGCAGCTCCACCTTGTAGTAGTGGAGGAGCGCGTGCATGAAGGGGCTGGCCGGCACGCCAAACCCCCTCTCGTGGAAGCAGACGAAACTCACCCACGTAGCCTTCTGGGGGCGCCGGTTCCTAGTGGTCAGACGGTGGAGCCCTCCACTCCGGCTGAGTCCGGCTCGTTCTCGGCCGTAGAAGCCCATCGCGGACCAGCTCTTCCAACCGCTTCTCCGTTACTGAGGAGGCGGCCCAGGCGTCGACAGGGAGGAGCTGGCTCTTGCTCGCCATTGACGTCGGGAAAACTACGCGGACGGTTGACGGCGGCGGCTGCAAAGGGCCTGTAAGGAAAATGAACCCCCGGGCCTTGCTCTTATACCCCGATGGAAGCCCAACGGGCGCGCGAAAAGGTAGGAGCAGTTTTTGCATTCAATGCCCTTACCTAACCGTTTCCTTAAAACTCACAGATATGGGCACGTGGCCGCTATTCACGTCGTAACTGTCACACCACGCCGCCCACTACCGTGCCGATCCCGCTTCCCTTCCTAAAAAAGCGCGCCCGAAAACGGGCAGGGGAAGGATCCACGGACGGATATTCCCAGATGCCTGGGTAACGGGCTCCGAGCCCGGTATGAATCTCGAGGGGGCGAAAGCTGACCCTCGACCAGGGTTCGACAGCATCTCTCGAGTAACAGAGTCAGGGACGACTAGGGATGCGCCCATACAAGGCCAGGGCTTGAGCCGCGCTCTCAAGGCACCCCAAGACGTATTCGAGGCTAAGAGAGAAGGTTGACGTAGGAATCCCCTCGGAGGGAGGCACCGAGCCCTCGAGTCCCATCGTAAGGAATCGAGATCCACATGACTACTCTTTGGCATTCTTGAGAGCGCCTCAGGCCACTAGCCGACTCCTATCGAATGGAGCACGGGCTCACACTCGAATTCCCCCGTTAGCAACTCACTAGTGGCCGTCGGAACTCGCCCAAGCGAGGGTAGTATGACGTCTCCTACCCCTCCTCCTTTTTTCTAAGAAAGGAGCGTGAGGGTCGAACGATAAAAGACGGTCAAGACTCTGATCAACCTCACACGTACGAGGCTTGGAGTCTCGGCTGCAAGAAACCAAAAATCAAACGGGAAAAACACCACAGAACACGCCACGATGCGAGACTGATTCCTCAATAGAGCATGTAAAAGACCTCGGAGGAGTCCAAGTACTCCACCGAGGCCTCGGGGGCTACACCCGGCGGGTGCGCTCGCGTGCCCCCACCGGAAAAGGCTACGATGCTATGACTCTAGTTCATTAACTGATAAGCCTTTGAGTGAGTGGACCACACTCACCCAAAGGCTCGGGGGCTACTGTCGGTACCAGCAGTATAGGGGTACCCATAATCAACGATAAAAGAGAACGAAACACTAATACACCAACACAGCAAAGCCAAAAAACAGTAGACGATACACCTCGACTACGTTCCGATTCGCACGAGGCCGGCTCGACGAACGTCTCGACCGCACTCCGACTCCGACTCGTACGAGGCACCCTCGGCGGGACGCCTCGACCGCGTCGCGATTCGTACGAGGCTCGCTCGACGGGGCATCTCGACTACCAGCCAACTCTGACTCGCACGACCCCGGGTCGAACCGCTTGACCTATCTTACCCACCTACTCTGAGTCAAAAGTCAGAACATTTAATGCAACTACCTACTACCCCCTACCGCCATGGCTACAGCTGCGATCGATGTGGGAACAACACCTGTGTCAGTCCTCACTTTTCTACCGCCCATCCCGGGATGGGAGGTGAAAACCTGTCACTATGCACACCTTACCGCGCACTGTTTCGCCACCGACCACCCTCGATGAAGGAAACGATAAGGTCCGTATCCCACAATCTCAGGGATTCAGCCTTATCCGCCCAGCCTCGACCCAACCTCGACCCGGCCTCGACGCCCACCACCGGTTAGCAGGGAAGAAAGGCCGACGTGACACAGGACTCAGGGTCTTTTCACCGTCTCATCCCCGACGTCATCACGGTGTCTAGGGATGGCCAGCCATTCCTGAGGCACGTCGTTATAGCCACCCCCACAGGGATCGACAAAACTTCACCTCAAGACACCCCGGCGTCCCGGCCTCCTCTTACCCTATAAAAGGGCAGGTCAGGGCTCTACAAGGGGGTAAGACGCAAGTCAGAGGCCAAGTGCTAGCAGGCAAAGGCACACAATTCAGAAATCAACATCTCAAGCAATCACCCTTGTACTCTTTTTCTCCCTTTGAGACATGGGCTCGACGCCCTCTCTCACAAGCTTGTAACCCCTACGCAAGCACCTCGGTGCAAGGAAATACAAAACTCTCCCCTCCCCGCTGGACGTAGGGCCTTCTTTTGCCCGAACCAGGATAAACCTCCGTGTATTCCCCTTGCACCACTATCCAGGTTAGGATAAACCCTAAACCCTAAACCAAACACCGACAACGACTCATGGGTAAAGATGCACAACCTCTGCAGAGTGTTAAAACTGTTATAACAGCCGTGCTCACGGTCACGAGCGGCCCGGAAAACTCATAGAATAAATGGTTACTTGACACGTGGATGACTTATGACGATGATGATGAGATTATACTGATGCTCAATTACTCTCCTTGATTCTAGTAGGTGATCATGTGGGTTAAACGGGAGCTTAAGCATAACTTAATAATAATTAATAATGAAATGTTGATCTATTAAAGGTGCTAACTACAGTCAACCGTGTCTATCCTTTTTGAGCCTCATGAATCCTCATACTATACTTGCGGAGTATGAGTGTACTCACACTTGTTATTATTTCGTTTTTGGATCAAAATCCTAGATGGGTAACAGATGACGTTTCTACGAGGATTTCCCTAAAGATTTCTAGGTTTGGGTCAACCAGTCGTCCTTCCCTATGGAGCAGATACTTCGTTTGAGAGTGTTATTTACTTTTCCGCTTGTTATGTTAAGAACTACGTGATGTAATATCGTGATGTATGTACACCGTGATGATACTCTTGTTAATTTGTCGGCTTATGTGTGCGACTATTCCTAGGGTGCACATAAGATGTATGCACTCTATATTGTCCTTTAATTGGAGTGTGACACCAATGGATAAGATGGAGGTCCGATGGCTCGCGCGCCGCGCTAAGTCCTTCGTCATCATCGAGGGAAAACTTTACAAGAAGAGTCACACCAAGGTCCTGCAACGCCGCATCCCTACCGAACAAGGGAAGCGGCTGCTGAAGGATATCCATGGTGGGACCTGTGGACACCATGCCGTGCCAAGAACTCTCATCAGAAACACGTTGCGGCAGGGCTTCTATTGGCCAACCATCGTGGCCGACTCTGAGAAGATCGTACGCACCTGCGAAGGGTGCCAGTACTACACTCGGTAAACCCATTTGCCAGCCCAAGCGCTCCATACAATCCCTATCATGTGGCCGTTCACAGTCTAGGGGCTTGATCTAGTTGGGCCCCTCAAGAAGGCGCCCGGGGCTACACGCATCTGCTTATCGCCGTCGACAAGTTCTCAAAGTCGATAGAAACGCGGCCGATCACCAAGATCAAATCCGAGCAAGTCGTGCTCTACTTAGGGTGTCGAAATCCATCATCACCGACAA
Organism: Saccharum hybrid cultivar R570; assembly: GCA_038087645.1. NCBI lineage: Eukaryota > Viridiplantae > Streptophyta > Magnoliopsida > Poales > Poaceae > Saccharum > Saccharum hybrid cultivar. The sequence continues at coordinate 14,110,933 of JAQSUU010000066.1, forward strand.
TGGCACACAGTTCACGGGGAAGAAATTTCTTAGGTTCTGCGAGAGTACCACATTCGCATTGAATGGGCCGCCGTGGCGCACTCCCGCACGAATGGGCTGGTCGAGTGCGTAAACAGCATGGTCTTGCAAGAAATCAAGCCTAGGATCTTTAATAAGCTTAACAAGTTTGGTGGGCGATGGGTCGCGGAGCTCCCCGTGGTGTTGTGGAGCCTGAGGATGACCCCCAGCTGGGCAACTGGCTACACACCTTTATTCATGGTCTACGGCGCCAAGACAGTCCTTTCGACCGATCTCGACTATGGGGTGCCAAGGGTCATGATGTACAAGGAGCTAGAGGCCAAGGAGTTCCTCGAGGACGCCTTGGACCAACTCGATGAAGCCCGCGATGTTGCTCTCCTCCACTCTGCCAAGTACCAGCAGGCCTTGCGCCGGTACCACAGCCGTCGGGTCCGAGGTCACGCCTTCAACGTCGGGGACTTGGTGCTTCTTCTCGTCCAAAGCAACAAGGACCACCACAAGCTATCGCTGCCATGGGAAGGGCCATACATCATGCGAAGGTCCTCAAGCCAGGCATCTATAAGCTCAAGACCACCGACGACAAAGTCATCACCAACGCTTGGAATATTAAGTAGCTACATCGCTTTTACCCTTAGTTTTTCAAAGTTGTTGGCATATCTACGTAAAATTTATGTTTCTGAAATCAATGAAAATCTCCCTTGTCGGTTTCGCCACGTCTCCCTCATTTTTAAGTGACGCCTGACCCTGCAGCGACCAGGGGTCAGACCTCACTCGGGGGCTGATAGGGATATAAGTACATTTAGAAGCATTTTTCTCATTCGACCCCTTCTCACGCCAAAGCCTAAAAAGTAAAAATCATGGAAACTAACTTTGAGTAAAACTAGGCGAACTGCTAAAAGACCAACGCCCCGACGGCCACGATGCTTTTGCTCCCTAGCGTGATCAAAGTTTTTTCACCCGCGGCTTGAGCTGTGCAGACTCAACGTCGGAAGGGATCGGATCGCATTAACTCGCTTTACATTCGAAAAAACTTGTTCATCACAAGTTCGCATCACACTCCTTTTTATATTAAAAAGGGGGACGAGTGTTTAAAATGACAAAAGAAATACTTGTTCATTACAAGTTGATGGCACTGTAGCCCGAATCCATCTAACTAGTTAACCCCTCTAGGGGAGGACTATGTTTTCTATCCTATTCGCCAGGTCCTGCGAAAGGGGAGCCACCGCCGTCTCCATCTCCTCTAGCTCCTTGTCTTCGTATTCGGGCGTGTAGCCGAAGCTCATTGCCTTTAGATCGATGATGTCCCCATAGTGGGAACGAGCAATCACGAAGGACCGATTGACGCCGGCACGAAGGTCATTCCTCTCAAGTTGGCGCTCCCAATCCATGATCTGGATGACGCGAGCCGCGAGCGAGCTGGTCCCCTCCGACTGCATCACATCAAGGTCATTGCAGACCACCCCGATGGCAGCACTCAGGACACCGAGCGCGTCACTCTCCTTTTGAAGATTCTTCTTCGCCTCGACGAGCTCCTTCTCCAGGCCCTGTGATGAGTCCACAGCTCCTCAAAAATATACCCATGGGAAATTCTTTTGCTGTTTCGAATACGATAGCTCATAACTCTTTGAAATCATTTGATCCTTGTTCCTTTTGATAAGAAATACAACATGAATCAAGGGAAATTCAGTAGGACCGGCTTATCCTCAAGTATTATTTTTATCGGTGCAACATTGCTAAAGAGAGATGTGCTAATTTGAGGAGGCAAGCAGTTCATAAAGGAAACCTGACGTGATTACATCGTGCTTACAATATTATATTTATTTCCATATATTAGTGCGTGTACACGTGAGTTTTGTTAGTATAGTTGAGTATTATATAGTTTATTTATTTGCTTAAGTCCATCACGTATTGGAGTCTGAGTCAGATGTGAGTTTTGGTCGAGCCCAGTTGGGTCCAGCGCCTGCGTGTGTTATATTGGCCAGGAGTCGGCCGTGTATCGGTAGGTTAGAATTTTACTGTTGAGATTATTCCCTGTCGAGCCGCTGCTCGAGAAACCCTAGACGGTGATTCCATTAGGTTCTTCATCTTGAAGATTATCTTTCAGATCTTCTGATTGTGTTCTTCAAAAGCACAGGTGGAAGAACGTCGTTGCTGCTCGGATTGCATCTATTCTAGTTTTTTTTTAAGCCGAGAACTCTATTTTGTACTGCTACCTTTCGGATTGGTTCATTGATCAGATTTTGGGCATAGTATTGTGGCATCTGAGTTAATTATTGCCTAAGTATCAATTGATCTGATCTGTCGTTGCCGTGTGGTTGCCACTGCTGTCACTAGTTGCCGAATATTTTAATCTAACTCTGTTTAGAGGGAGACCACGAGCATTGTCCTATCTTCCTGTTGAATTTGGCAATTGACGTATATTGATGCTACTTGGTTCCTCCGGTGACTTGCTCCTGTTCATTAGATGTGACCTATGATTGGTCAGACCAACGCTTATGCACTAAATACTGTCGAGAGCAAATATATTTGTTACCTGCTGATTACCTGAGCTGAGAGAAGAAATTGTTTCTGCTCACTGATTGATAAATTGAAAGGTTTCTATATCTGTGTGTACCATGAAAGATTGGACAAAAATTATTTTGGACATAGTAGGCGTGTCCTTATCACCCTGCACCTTCGCCTTCCCGAGCCAGATCCGCAGCGAGCCCGGCAGAGACATTCTCGACCTCCAGCTTTCAGTTCCTCTCCCTTTCAAGCTCGGCCTGGAGGGAGCCAACTCGCTGCTGCGCAGTGTCACGCTCTTGGCAGGCCTGGTCACACTCCTGGCGAGCCGTGTTGCGCTCCGAGCGAAGCCTCTCTACGGTCTGGGACAACCTGTCCTGCTCCTTGTGCAACCGCTCGATCGTCGCGGCATCCTGGTGCACCCTTGTCTCTAGGGCCGCAAGCTTCTCCTCGACCCCTAGCTTCAGGTCCCTGTCCTTCTCAACCTCGCCTAGGAGGTCGAGGATCCGCTGGCGGGCTTCAGCATCCCTCTGGAGCAGCTCGTCTCGCTCCTTCTTGATCCGCGTGGCTTCTTCGTCGTCTTTGCGCGACCTCTCCGACAGATCCGTGAACATCTTCTCGGGCTCATTGGCATGCCGACGGGCCTCTGCCTCTCGGGTCCAAAGGTTGGCCGCCTCCTCGCCGAGGAGGGTCAGCTCGGCCACCCTCTGCTGGGCAGCGGCAAGCTGCGCTGTCACCTCCCTGCGTAGACGCGCCTCCTCAACGAGGTGATCCCAGGCGTCCTTCTGCTGACGTAGGAACCTAGACTTCTCCCGGCTACGAGCCATAAGAGACTATGGGGAGACGCGAGTCAGAGACACAGAAAACCAAGGAGAAGAAAGCCGAGAGTAATACAATCATCAAGTGCCTCTAGAAGCAATCACTCAAGCAATGCACTTGGATTCACTCTCAATTTCACAAAGATGATGAATCTATGATGGAGATGAATGGGAGAGCTTTGGTTAAACTCACAAGGTTGCTATGTCAATGCAAATGACCAAGGGGGTGAGCAAGAGCCGGCCACATGCCTTTTATAGAGCCCCAAACGAATAGAGCCGTTGGCTCTCTGTCAGCACTGGAATCGGGGTGATCAGACGCGCTAGTCGATGTGACCGGATGCACGCTCATCAGCGTCCGATCACCGAATGATAGCCACGTATTCCCTGCTTTGAACTGCGTCCGTCGATCCCCAACGGTCAACTATGCCCGCGCCTACGCTTAAGTGATGATCGGATGTGGCGATCAACTGGACCAGACGCGCCGGTGCACAGTATGCCCATGCGCGTGCACCAAGGCTAAGCACTAACCGGACGCGCCGCTCCACTTCACCTAACGTTGAGCCACCGTGCATCAAGTCACGTCCAGAGAGGTTCTAGAGCGCCTAAACCGCGATCGGACGCGTCAGATCCACCTTGATTGGACGAAGACCGGCGTCCGATCGTGCCTTCTCCTCTGCGTGCCAAGTTTCGCGACTGACGTGCGTACGTCACCTGAGACCAGACGTAAACACTGTGCAACATCCGGTCTCGAGCCAGATAAGCCCGAGTGCGCCATATTCATTATAAATGACCGAACGCTCCAAGCGCTGAGTCTGGTCACTACGTGACCAGCATCCGGTCGGTACAAAATAGCACCTCCTCTTCACTAGCTTCTCCACTTGTGCTCAAATGTGCTAACCACCAAGTGTTTCACCTTGTGCACGTGTGTTAGTATGTTTTTATAAATATTTTCAAGGGTGTTAGCACTCACTGGAATCTAAATGCATATACAATGAGTTAGAACATCTAGTGACACTTTGATAACCGCATTTCAATACGAGTTTTACCCCTCTTAATAGTACAGCTATATATCCTAAATGTGATTACACTCACTAAATGTCTCGATCATAAAACCAAAAAGCTCATATCAAGTTTCACCTTTATCTTGAGTTTTTTGTTTTTTCTTTCTTCTTTTTCAAGTCCAAACACTTATCATCACTGTGGCTATCACCATCATCATCATGATCTTCACCATTTGCTCTATCACTTGGAATGTGCTACCTATCTCATAATCACTAGAGCAAATAAGTTAGCAATTAGGGTTTCATCAATTCACCAAAACTAAACAAGAACTTTCACCGTGTCTCGTCCCCCACGTACGCTGGGGGTGCTGCTAGGGTGATACCGCCATCGTCGTTCCCCACTAGAAGGTCGTGGCTGCTGTCGACACCGTGGCCGCCGTGACGCAAGACCTCAGCAAGGAGATGTTGCGGTGGAAGCGTATGTTTCAAGTGTTTCATACGTTTTAGATGTATATTGCAATTGATTCATTTGGATGTTATAAAAGTATATCGGAGATGTTGCACATTGCAAGTGTTTTAGAGGTATGTTGCAAGTGTTTTAGAGGTGTTGTTCAAAATGTTTCATCTGTTCCAGACGCATGTTGCAAGCGTTTCGATCTAGATGTTGCACATGTTTTACAATGTTTCAGTTTTATGTTGCAGTACATGCTTTGATACTCGGTGTGTTTATCTGATATTGCATATATTTCACACATATGTTACAAGTGTATGTTCTAAATGTTTCATCCATTTTCATACGGATGTTGCATTCAAGTGTTTCATGTTGCACGTGTTTTATATTGTTTGAAGAGTCTAAGGGGAGTAGGGAGTGATAGTGACATGGCACCGGCGTCGAGGAATGGACCGCGGCGAGCTGGAGGCCGGTGGACGGGACGTGCGGCGCGTCGGTGGCTGGCAGACGAGGCGCGCTTGGCCGACGATCAGGGCGCGTCGGGGGCGGGTGCGCGTGCGAGATGAGATGAGCGACCTTGAATCCAGACGAACAAGGCGTGCTGCACAGGCGAGGCGAGTCATCTGGATGCATGGACGCTGCGACAGGGCGGGTGCGTGTGTGGGGTGAGAATAAAAATCAGCAAAGGGAGGCAGGCTGTGCGAGCGTTTCATTCGGACGTCCGTGCGTTAGCATAGCCCTTCGACGAAACCATAGTTTCAGAGACTCTAGGACTTGTTGCATCAAACATCCCGTAGCTTTTAATAATTAAAAGCATTTTGTAAAATTATAGTATTTGTTTCTATGCATAAAAATACTCAAAGTCTTAACGTCCAATATTGAAAATTTTCTAGCCATAGGGATCGACTTCTCCTCCCCCGCGCCGTTAATACACGAAAGCCGAAGCGGCTCGGGGGCGAGCAGCGGGGCAAATCCCCTCGATCCTCTTCCTCCCCGCGATCCTCTTCCTCCCGGGCCTCCTCCGCCCCGCGGTCCCGCCCCTCTCCTGCTTGCAGCCGTCGAGGCTCCTCCCTCCGCACCTCGCCGTCCTTGTCGATCTGGGAGACGGCCTCCAAACAGGGCCATATCTCGCTCGCCCTTTCCCCTCCGATCCGACCCGTGTGAGCTGCGGCCGGCGCGATACGTCACCCCTCCTCCAGGCCCCCTATGCCGTAAGCGAGCAATCAGAACCCCGATCACCCGCACGCCGGTGCGCCGGTGTCGTCTTCGCCACCATGAACTCCATCGAGCCATTCAACCGGTGAGCCCCGACCCTACTCCATTCATGAAACCCTAGCCGCAGCCGTTGCTGACCTCCGCGCGGGATCGGGTGGGTTGGTTTTCTGGCAGGCTGGTGAGGCTGGCGGCCCGCGCCTTCTACGACGACGTCTCCATGAAGGGCGACAACCAGCCCAAGACTTCCCGCGGGGACAACCGCGGCATGGCCGTCGTCGTCCTGGACGCGCTCACCAGGTACTGGATGCGAACTATTTCTGTTGAATCGTCTGTCTTCTCAATGAAAAAAAATGGTTGTGTACATGAGAAGCTCGGTTACAATAAGGTTGGAGTTGTGGATGGTTGCCTTGAACAAATAATTTGCTGCTAGCCTTCAAGTTTGCACGAGTACCTTGCCTTCATATGCCATCAACACACCCCACCTGCTGGTCCAGTGACATCGCACTCATGCTATATCTATTAATAAAAAACCAGATACTCAGAAGATATGTATCTACGTTTTCAAATCATTTAATCAACCCTAGTCGCCATGGCACTGATAAGATGATCAGTCGTTGATAAGCTCGATTAGTCGAGCCTAGCAGACCCTAGTTGTCCTCTATGTACCAGAGACCGATATACTATATAGGATGTGGTATAAAGGCTATATGAACCAAGTTTTAAGATAGAATGTATGTTTACTTGATCACTTACTGTTGAGGTTTAATTTCTGAAGTGTCCAAAACTCCATATTCAAGTTTTAAGGAAAGCAAAGAGTGGCCAAAATAGATCTAGAAAGCAAGAAGAATAAGAGCTAACAGCAAGAAGTGGAGAAGGAGGATGTACACTAACAGTAAGCCGAGGAGCTTGTCTTTCAAATCCCTTTCAGCAGGAGGTGCCTGTGGCTGGAGAGCGAGGAGGCGCCTGTGGCTAGAGAGGGTGTGCCGCCGAGACGGTGAGACCTGCTTCTCAGGCAGGCGGTGGCTGCAGTGCAGGAATGCACCCTATCAGGCAAAAAAAAAAAAGAGCCTAATGGGCTAACAGACCAGATGTCAGCCCATGATGAAAATGAAATCCGCCTGCTAGTCGTCCCATGCCCAAATCGTCCGATTAGTTGTGATTAGTCGCTGACTAATTGGACGACTTGGTTTCTAGTTGCTGTAGTCGAATAGGTGGGCATAATCATTGCCAGGGGACCGATAAGGCCGACAAATTGCAATTAGTCTGATGACTTAATAACACTGATATGTATCGGCCGCGTATCTGTATCGCATATGCATCCGGTACGCGATACGAGGCCTCACCCACACCCACGTATCCATGCAACATAGGTTTTCTGTGGTGTAACCTAACCACCTATTTGATTTTTTTGGTCTGTTTGATTTATGCAAAAATTATTCTACTTCCACCTCAGACGGCAGTGGGTCCGGGAGGAAGATTTGGCTAAAGCATTGAAGCTCCACTCGAAACAGCTGCGTCGCATTCTCCGTTTCTTTGAAGAGGAGAAACTAGTCACGAGGGATCATCGGAAGGAGGTTAGTTTTATTTATGTATGTTGATCTGTTGTTGAACATGCATAGCTGCGATTCCTTTTTGTAGATATGAGCAAGTTCCAACTGCCAACTGGTGACAAAATGTCCTTGTTGTCTATTTACCTAAATGGTGTTAAGCTGTAAGGAAGATAATTCAAAATTTTCAAGCCTTGAAAATGTGTGTGATGTTTATCAAGTAACTAGGTATGTAGGTGGTCAGAAATTTATTCATCTATAATTCTCCATCATTAAGTTGGTTGCTGGCTGCAGAAATTTGTATTCTGACAATTACTTGAATAGTTACAATTCTTGCTATCTTAAAGTGTGCCAGTGAATATCTTATGATTTAATGACTCGTGTTTCCTTTGGGTGTGGTTCCTTGTCTTCTTATCTGATCTGATTTTTTATTTCCTTTGATTTTTGTTGCTGCAGTCAGCAAAAAACGCAAAAGCACATAATGCTGCTGCTGCAGCTGCTAATGATGGTCAACCAGCTGCTAAGGAGGGAGAAGAGAAAGTAAAGATGCACACGCATTCATACTGTTGCTTGGATTATGCTCAGGTTAGTCTTCTAAAACCTACGCCATTAAGTTGTTATTTGTTTTTATAGATAAGAATGTTTTTTTAGAAAAAGAACAAGATATTTGTATGTCACCTTTAATTACTTGCAGGAAGTACTTCCTTTAAATTTCCCTGAGCAATGATGAAGTACATTTATTTTATAGACTACTAATGCTTTGGGATTCTCCTGTTATGTTTCTTAATGAATTGGCCTTGATTGCAAAGAGGGAGAAATTTTATTAGTACTGTATTATCATGAGTTAATCCTTCTTTCTGTTTGATAATTTTGGCCTTGTAGGAAAAATATTTGACCTCCATTATTTGTAACATTTCCCTTTCAAACGAAGCTTTAGTTGGGCCTAGTCTTAGTAGTCCATGCTGGGTTCTAGGGTGTGAGTGCAAAAGTGATATTAAAGAGTAATACATGTACAAAAGCTTCTTTAACTTGATATATATACTAGCATAGAGCACCTGCTTTGAATTTGGATTTATATCTCACTCTTTGTTTGCTCTCAAGCAATACAAGTCTTCAATTTTAAGCCGCTTATAACATCAACCCACGGACCTTGTAAGACATAATCTGCTGCTGATCTCTCTCTCTTGTTTGCTGCACAGCAGATTTGGCAATAGGTCATTCTCTGCTGTCCTAGTTGTTGTAGCAGTAAGGCAATAGGCCACCACTAGTACATTAGTTGGTAGCTAATACATCAGCCATGTCTTGGTAGTGGGCTGAGGTAGGAATTGTACAGCTAGTACTAGGAGTAGTTGGGGCTGTACTCAGCCATGCTCATATGTACCTTATAGTTGGTACATGAGTTGTATATACTCTACCTCTATGCAATGAAAAAGGCAGTTCAGTTGCCACAACCAGAGGCAGAGCCTTGGCCAGTGCTGGAGCTTCTGCAGAGTGTGTGTGTGTGTGCTGTGCTCACCCCTTCTTCTACCTCTAGCTATAGTGAGTCAGTGTGTGTGCTGGTAAGCTAGTTGCTTACCTGTGTAGGGCAGCAAGGGACCAACAGACCTGTTTGTTTTGGTTTCTGGCAACTGCACGTCGCGTCGTGGTAGCTTGTCAATTTTCTTGTGTCTTGCATCCTGCAGTTCAAAGGGGGTGTCCCGATGTGGAGGTGTTCAACTGACAGACCCCTGACGTGCTGTTTTTGGAGGGATTATTTGCCACTTATGTCATATAATTGACACTGACTCTCAGACTAACAGGCCCCATGTTCAACCAACATTTCAAAATGCTCATTTCACGCGTGCACAGACATGCGGCAAAAAGCATCTTATCAACTGCTTTGTTCTCAGCTAGAACTCTAGAACTTCCTGTATTAAAAAAAATTCTGTTGACAATCCTCTATGTTCTCTCAATGGCATGCAGATGAAACTTCTCATCTATACTCCCTCCATCCCAAATAAATAACTTTTTGAGGTTTAGAATTTATCCCCAAAAAATAACATTCTACAAAAACATGGGACACTGCCTCTTAATGCGGAAGCTAGTCACAGGTGCATGCAAGTGATAATTGCCAAATACAGGAGATATCCTCCAGGAAGGGAAAGGAGATGAGGGTACATGCGTCTTTTGCCAGCGTCCTTAATCTGCCTGTCTGAATTTCCAGAAAGTTATTTATTTTGGGATGGAGGGAGTACATAGCATTAATGGGCTTTAGTATCATCTTCTGAAATCTGAACATGTATCTTTATCTCTTATAAAGCAAAACCCCATTAGAGGTTTTATCTAACACCAGAGCTCTCCACTTCATCCACTAACCAAACAGCAGCACATCATGGCTGGCCTTTACAGTCCTATTCGCAGTTTTAATAGATTGAGAAACTTCCATCCATCATCACATCCCACATGGAGACACCCACCGAATGGAGCATTTGAGGCGCCCATTCACCACTACAGATTACAATAGCAATCGCTTCTCCTTCCCATCAGCTTCTTTTAAATTCTCCTCTTTCGCTTTGCAATAGCAATCGCTTCTCCTTCCCATCAGCTTCCTTTAAATTCTCCTCTTTGCCTCATCTATTCATTCACCTCCGCGGCTCCACTTTCCCACTGTTGCAAGTAGCAGTATCCATGCGCCATGCCTAGATCCTCTGTTGCCATCGGATCAGAAGATATAAGATTCTAGTTCTAGCCTTCTGGAGGGAGCAGGAGTCCGCTTCATCAGCTCCACAATGCACAAGATATTTACCACATGCGCTCCCCATTGTGCTGGCTTGCCGCCGCGATCTCCTCGCCACACCCACACGCAATGGCTGGTGCAATAACCCTGTCATGCATGCAGCCTCGCATGACCTTTGATGGTAGCTCGCCATCCATGCGAACTGTAGGCTGCGCACGAGCTCCAGCAGGCTGCTCTGGATCTAAGAGGAGAGGAAACGTGAGAAAGCGAATGGAGAAATAGAGATGGGGAGGGAGAGAATCATGGGACAGATTTGTTAAATAGATATGGTTAATTCTGCTTGGGGCCCACCGTGTGGTTGCCAGAGACACGCGTCCTGAAAAACCTTTTTCCATGTTCAATCACCGGTGGATGAGGGCTCTTTCCTATAATATCATCATTATTTGTCTTCATCGATGCTTCACATGTATTATGCATTGCTTTGTTCCAGTTAGTTTAATTTCTACTTCTCCATTTCATCTCCCATGTTTATCAGTTACTTAAAAAAGTGTCATGCATAACCTTAGAAAAAATAGATCTTACATTTAATACATGTGGCATTTTTGCACCATAACAAAGAGTGCTTTTGTAATTTTTCAGCTAGCTGCTTACGTTTTCCAATTATACCTAAAAATTCTAAATAGTCCATGCTCTATAATAATAGTATGAGAGTGATCGCTAATTCCTGCAGCAACGCGCGGGGAATCCTTGTAGTTCTGGTTATATTGCGGGCATTTCTCTTGTTCTGTTCTCTTTAGCTCAAAACACTTGTATTTGGATCAATGCAAAAAAAATCACTGGTCGTTTGCTCGAGTTTAGTTATCATTTAGATTTTCATCAGTTTGTTGATATTTATTGTGTATGAAATTCACCATTATACTAAGAGCATTATGTCCCCATTCATCTTTCCTCTGTCTCTTGTTCTGTAATCCAATACAAATTATAATGGATGTTTGTCCTCCCAAAACACAGATCTGTGATGTTGTAAGGTACCGGATTCACCGCATGAAGAAAAAATTGAAGGATGAATTGGACAGCAGAAATACAATTCAACACTATATATGTCCTAGCTGTAATAAAAGGTAATAGGTGTTCGTCTAGTTTATTCATGCTAGGCAGAAAACTGGTGCGCTCTGGTAACTTTTTCTTCTGATCTGCAGATACTCCGCCTTTGATGCACTACAACTGGTAAGCTACACGGATGAGTACTTCCATTGTGAAACTTGCAATGGTGAACTGGTTGCGGAGAGTGACAAGCTTGCTTCTGAGGAAATGGGAGATGGTGATGACAATGTTAGAAAGCGCAGGCGTGAGAAATTAAAGGACATGCAGCAAAGAATTGAAGTTCGTATTCGGTTATCTTTGGAACTCTTCTAAGTTTTAATGCCAAAATTTACGTGCTCAGTCTAAATATTATGGAAGGAAACAAAAATGTAAGGTGTTTTCAGCATTCCAGCACAACTTAGAATAGCTGGTTGACAAAGGAAATACTTTTGTTATTGATTGGGGAAGTCAACCAAACAGTTTGGAAGAAAACAAGAACACATATATATCTGCATTGATGTAATATTGTAAAACTGATACGAACATCCACCTGTGACAGGAATGGCCCGTTACCACCAGGGGTGGAGCCAGGAAGTTAATTTTTTGAATGTTAGGGGGGGGGGGGGGGGGGGTTGGTGGAGAGCAGCAGTGTTAAATTTTCAAAATTTATTTGAATTTCAAAAAATTCAGTGGAGATTTCACATTCATAGGGGGGCATGGGTCCCTGCTCGCCCCCCTTGTCTCCGCCCCTGATTACCACCATGAACGTCACCAACTTTGCTATAGCCTTTAGAGATTACACATTTTTTTGATATTGTAAATAGCAATTATCCCACTGGTATAAGGGCCTGTTTGGATACCAGGGGCTAATTGTTAGCTAGCTAAAAATTAGCCCTAGTGCATCCAAACAAGAGGGCTAATAGGTGGGCTGATTTTTGAGCCAAGCCTTCAATTAGTTGTTAGCCAACTTCAGCTAATTTGGGCTAATTTTTAGCTCCGACTAGTGACTAGCCATGTGTATCCAAACAAGCCCTAAAACCAATCATTTCATGTCCTTGACTGTCTGCTTACATTTTTTTTAGAATTTATATAATCTGTTTGCATAGAGTCAGGAAATAGTTTGACTCATACCACTACAAGTGCTTGGATGAGAAATTGAGAATATTAGTCTCTTTGGTAAAAAGAAAGATTATTGGGAAAAGAATGAATCGTGTTCTACATGCAATGTATTGGAGGTGATTGCATGTATACCGATCTATCAACAAGTGTCTCAGAATCTTGTTCTTGGTATTTAAGAATCTGACTGAGGTATGTTCTTTATATTGTTTTTCTATTACATTAGGAGCAATTGAAGCCATTGGTTGCACAACTTGATAGAGTGAAGAATCTGCCTGCACCTGAGTTTGGGAGTCTACAAACATGGGAAAGAGCAAATATTGGTGCTTTTGCAATTGGTGACCCTGCTGCAGCTGATTCTTCTAGGAATTCACAAGGGCAGTATGGTACACCAATGCCATTCATTGGAGAGACAAAGGTAAGATTTTCCACTTTCATATTGCTCGAGTGCTACTGGATCTTCTTGTTTGTATATTCGACATAATTAAGTTAGATTTCAACTCTTTTCCATATATCCCAATGAACTTCTGAATCATATTAGTCCATCATCTGCACAGCAGTCCACCCTTCTTTTACCTACTATCCATCAAAATAAGAAAAACTCCTTGAATCAAATCATACATTTTCACACCTTTTGTTGAATGATGTTACGATATCTCCATAAAAAAATTCTCACCAATGCATTTATGTGTTTAATATGGAGTAATGTGCTTAGCTTGTGTCGCATATAGTTGTAGCACTTTACGGCCATACCTTTGCTCGATCGGTGAGACATCTGTTTCATTTTTCAGGTCGAAGTTCTGATTGATGGTGTGAAAGAAGAAGGTGCTGAATCAGGTAAAAATGGTTCTGAACTGAAAGTCTTACCTCCATGGATGATCAAAGATGGCATGAATCTTACAAAGGAACAAAGAGGAGAGAAAATTGAGCCACAAAAACTTGAAATATCTGAAGCCAAAGATGACAAGAAACAGGACTCGAAAGATGATCAAAGTGTACAGGTCAGCTCAGGAATGGACATATACTGGACTTTAGAGTAAAGAATCTACCATTCAGAAATTTTTATATTATTTTTTTTATCCTGTAGGAAGAATACATAAAGGCTTATTATGAGGCCTTGAGGAAAAAGCAGGAAGAGGAAGAAGCAAAAAGGAGAATGCAGCAGGAAGGCAAGATTTTTGTCCCAGATTCTCAAACTGAACGCCAAGTGGGCAAGAAATACAAGCGGGATGATGATGATGAAGGTATTGAATGGGAAGAGCATCAACCTACAGGTACAGGTATCTTTTTCTTACTCATATCTTTTAGCTTCGACCATTTTAAGTTTTCTGTATTCTGTATCTGAAATGCTTGTATCAGTAAAAATTGGTCTTTCAACCTATCTTCAAACTATACCTGAATTATTGTCTAATAAATAGCAAATTGACGATAGTGTACATGGAAATCCATGTATTTAATATGTGGACATGGTATAATCACTGATTCCAAAAATAAGTCTGACTAACCTTTTTGACTTTCCTTGAATAAAGTTTGTACATGTATTTGAGGTATTTCTTTTCTTTTCTTCCTATTATAAGCCTTACTTAAATACTGGTCTAAGAATATCTCCAAGAGTCTTTCTTAAACTCACTAAATCCTCATTTGGAGTCATTCCAAAAAAAAATAGCTCTTTATATGTTTTCACCCTCCAACAGTTTTTATATATATCTTGTGTGCACTCTAGAGAGCTAACCCGGCTCTCCATCTTTGGCTAGTGAGAAATCAGGAATAGAGAATGTCAATATTTGGATGTTTAATTAGAGAAGTCAGAGGGCATTTTTCACTGAAATCTCTGTTCCTATCGATATGGATGGATATAAAGAGGCTCTTGGAGTTCCTCTAATCAACAATTGAGACATGTTTTCTCATAGCTTCTGATCCCTCATCACCATCTCATTGAGATCTCATTGATATCAAACATCCACTACCTTTTTACTTCTTCCATTCCTGAATGATAAGCATGTTGTATAGGGAAAAGTCAAAATTTACAAACTGTAACCACAATAGTTCGAATTATATAAAAGTTTAGGACATAAAACTTGTATCTGTTGGAGTATGTTTAGGCCCATGAGGCTAAGGCCCATGTGGCCCATGTATGGAACCATATATAGCTACCCTTCTAGGGTTAGCCCAATGCAATAGAATCACAACTTTCAACATGGTATCCAGCCTAGGTTAGTCTTCCCCTCCACCACCCAGCCGCCGCCAGCTCTTCCTGGCCGCCGCCGGCCAGCCAGCCATGGCTGGCCGCCCTCTTCCTCCCCTCTACTCTCATTTCCCCCCTCTCTCTACCTCCTACACCTGGGCACAGGTCCTGGCCGGCTCCTCTCCCTCTGCAGCCGCCCCATCTGCTCCTCTGGCCGGTGTAGGGGATGTCCGCCCGGCCCTCTCTGGAGCCGGGGTGGAGGCGCCCGGGTCTGGCGCCCCTCCAGCCGCCACCTCCAGCCGCGCCAGCCCCTCCTCCCACCTGCTGCAGCAGCGCCCGCCCCTCCTCCACTCCATCCTCCTCCAGCCGCTGCAGGGGGCCCTTCCTGATGCCGCCGCCCCTGCACATGTACTCACCACGGCTGCTGCTCCTGGCGCTGGGGGGGGCTCTGCCGAGGGTGAGGACACGGGGCCGCCGGTGGGGGTCTCCAGGCCGATGGTGGTCTCCAGCAGCCCCTCCAGCAGCCGCAGCCCCACCTCCAGCCTCTCCAGGCGCTGCCCGAGGGTCCACTCGCTGCTGCTGCCACCTCCGTTTTTCAGTCCAGCCTTCCTGGGGGTCTCTCTCTCGGCCCGAATGGACCGAATCTCACCCTCGCCGCGGCTCTTGCCGCTGCCCGGACCGCCGCCGCGGAGGGCCAGGCCCGTGTGCGTGCGGCCGCCCTCGTCTGGGAGCGCGAGCGGGACGCGGCCGACGCCCTGACCCGCCAGATTGCCGAGGCCGAGCAGCTCCTTGCCTCTCCAGCGGGCCTGGACGCCGGCGCCACCTCCTCCGCCTCGCCGGGACATCGTGTGTCGCACACCGCCGTTCTCTGGCACGACCCGGCGGACCCGCTCGTGGCTCAGCTCCACTACCAGGCCGGGGGGGGGGGGTTCAGAACATTCGCCTTCTCGTTCCGGTCGTCCTCGAGCCGGAGTCTCCTTCCTACGCCCGTTGGCGGGATCTGGTGGTTCTCACCCTTCGCCGCTACGCCCTCGACGACCACGTCCTCCTCGACGCCCTGGTCGCTGCCCAGACGCCGTCGTGGCTCTGACTCGACAGCATCGTCCTCTCCTGGATCCTGGGGACGATCTCTCTGGACCTCCACGACCTCGTCCGCACCTCCCCTGACGCACGCCGGGCGTGGCTGGCCCTTGAGGGTCAGTTTCTGGGCAACGCTGAGGCCCGGGCTCTGCGCCTCGACGCGAGCTTCCGCACCTTCGTCCAGGGTGACCTCTCCGTCGGTGAGTTCTGCCATCGGATGAAGGCCATGGCTGACTCGCTGGGGGACCTCGGGTGGCCTGTGGAGGATCGCATCTTGGTCCTCAACATCCTCCGAGGGCTCAGCGACCGCTACGCCCACCTCAGGACGTGGATCACCCGTCAGAGGCCCTTCCCCACCTTCCTGGAGGTCCGTGACGATCTCGTCATGGAGGAGCTCACGCAGGGCCTCCAGCCGGGTTCCACTGCTTCCCCGGGGGCCTCCTCGACGGCTCTGGCTGCTACTCCGCCGCGCCCGTCTGCTCCACGGCCGTCCGCTCCACCGCCGTCGTCTCTCCTGGGTCCCCCTCCCTCCGGGTGAGCGGGGGTGGGGGGGGGTCGTGGCGGTCGTCGTCGCCGCGGAGGGGGTCGCGGGGGCGGCCGGGGTGCACCTACCCAGGCCCCGGCACCTGGTGGACCGCAGGGGGGGCACCATGGCCCTCTTTCCAGAACCCGTGGTCTGGGCGCATCTCCACGTGGCCCTACCACGCCACCGGGACCGACTCGCGTCCACCGGTGGCCATGCTCACCGGAGCTCCTCCTGCTGGTCCTCCACTCGGCGTCTTCCCTGCTACGCCATGGGTTCCTCTCTCCGGACCTTCCGGGCCTCCACCGGGGGTCACTGGCTGGGACCAGGCGGCCCTGGCTCGCTCGTTCGGCACCATGGGCCTGACACCTCCGGTCAGACCCGAGTGGATCGCTGATTCGGGGGCCACCTACCACACTACTCCCGACCCCGGTATACTTTCGTCGATTCACTCTCCCTCTTCCTCTCTTCCTTCGTCCATTATGGTCGCAAATAGTTCTTGTATTCCAGTCTCGTCTGTGGGTACCGCCGGTGCTCATGGCTCCTTTCGTCTTCCTGATGTTCTTGTGGCTCCCTCTATGGTTCATAATCTTCTTTCTATTCGACGTTTTACAGCTGACAATTCTTGTTCTGTGGAATTTGACTCTTCTGGTCTTACTGTAAAGGATTTGGCTTCCCGGCGTCCTCTGCTCCAATGTGACAACACCGGGCCCCTTTACACCCTTCGCTTCCCGGCGGCTCCTTCGTCTTCTTCGCCGTCCGTTTTGTCAGCTGCCTTCGTCGCTTCTACTTCCTCTACTACCTGGCACCGGCGCCTCGGCCATCCTGGACGTGATGCCCTGATACAGCTCAGTCGTAGCTCTGGTCTTCCATGTACTCGAGCTCATGATGAGCAACTGTGTCATGCGTGCCAATTGGGCCGACATGTTCGTCTTCCTTTTTCTAGTTCTACTTCCCATGCGGCCCGTATTTTTGATCTTGTACATTGCGACCTATGGACATCTATTCTGAGTATTTCCGGTTATAAGTACTATCTTGTGGTTGTTGATGATTTTTCGCATTATTCGTGGACTTTCCTCTCCGTGCGAAGTCAGATACGTTTACCACGCTCCTTCACTTCTTCACTTGGGTGTCTACACAGTTCGGCCTCACCATCAAGGCCGTCCAGTGTGACAATGGTCGCGAGTTTGATAACTCCACCTCCCGAGATTTCTTCCTCTCTCACGGTGTTCAGCTCCGCATGTCTTGTCCATACACCTCTTCGCAGAATGGCAAGGCTGAGCGGATGATTCGCACCACAAATGACACCGTGCGTACCCTTTTGTTTCAGGCCTCTCTCCCCGCTCGCTTCTGGGCTGAGGGCCTGCACACCGCCACCTACCTCCTTAACCGTCTTCCTTCTGCGGCCTGTCCCGCTCCTACTCCTCACCACGCCCTCTTCGGTAACTCGCCTCGGTACGATCACCTCCGCGTGTTTGGGTGTGCGTGTTACCCTAACACCGCTGCCACTTCTTCTCACAAGCTGGACCCTCGCTCCACGCTCTGTCTTCCTCGGGTACTCTCCGGATCACAAGGGGTACCGGTGCTTTGACCTTACCTCCCGACGGGTTCTCATCTCTCGCCATGTGGTATTCGATGAGTCCGTCTTTCCCTTTTCCCGCACTACCACCCCTCTGGTACCTGACCCACCCTCCCTGTTTCCCACTGACCCGGTGGTCAAGCCACCTTTTTCGTGGTCTCCTGCAGGTACCACTTCGCCGCGCGCTGGGCCGGCTCCCGGTCCCGGATCCCCAGTGGGTCCGGGCCCGTCGTCCTCGGGCGCGGCCCCGTCCTCTCCAGTTGGTGCAGACCCGGGGCCTTGGTCCCCCGCTTCTGCCCCGGGGGGGTCGTGTCGGTCGCCGACGCCGGATCCCGTCCCGGCACCTCCGTCGAGGTTCGCCGCGCCGGTACGGGTGTACCAGCGCAGGCCGCGGCCGCCGCCGCTCGCGCCTCCTTCTCCACCGGGGACACCGACACCACCGATGCAGTCCCCACCGGCTCGTGGTGCCCCGCCGGTCTACCACCCGCCGCTGCTTCACCGACACCCGCGGCATGTTCACCCGATGGTGACCAGACACTCGGCTGGCACACTGCCGCCCCGTGTCCTCGAGGCTTCGACCGGCGACGCGGTGGTCTCTCCGGTACCCTCTTCCGTCCGCGACGCCCTGTTGGACCCTCACTGGCGCCGCGCGATGGAAGAGGAGTACGCCGCGCTACTCGCCAACCAGACGTGGGAGTTGGTGCCCCGGCCGCCGGGCACCAATGTCGTCACCGGCAAGTGGATTTGGACTCACAAGCGCCGGGCTGACGGCTCTCTCGAGCGCTATAAGGCTCGATGGGTCCTCCGGGGTTTCACTCAGCGCCCTGGCGTCGACTACGATGAGACCTTCAGCCCGGTGGTCAAGCCGGCCACCGTCCGTACCGTGCTGTCGCTGGCGCTTGCTCGGTCTTGGCCCGTCCACCAGTTGGACGTCAAGAACGCCTTCCTCCACGGCCTTCTTACCGAGACGGTGTACTGCAGTCAGCCGGCGGGGTTCGTCGACACCACCCGTCCTGACATGGTCTGCCGGCTCAACAGGTCCCTCTACGGCCTCAAGCAGGCACCTCGGGCGTGGAACCACCGGTTCGCCGCTTTCTTGCTGACCCTGGGGTTCATGGAGGTCAAGTCTGATACGTCCCTGTTTGTCTACCACCATGGAGCCGACACTGCATACTTGCTGCTCTATGTTGATGACATTGTCCTCACCGCCTCCAGTGAGCCATTTCTTCGCCGGATCATCACCGCTCTCCAGCAGGAGTTCGCGATGAAGGATCTGGGTGAGCTCCACCACTTCCTCGGTGTCACTGTTGAGCACCGTCCTACCGGGCTCCTACTTCACCAGCGACAGTACACTCGGGACATCCTGGAGCGGGCTGGGATGACTGACTGCAACCCCTGCTCCACTCCGGTCGACACTCAGGGCAAGCTGTCTGAGGCTGAGGGACCACCGGTGGCCGATCCCACTGCGTACAGGAGTCTTGCCGGGGCCCTTCAGTACCTCACCTTCACCAGGCCGGACATCACCTATGCAGTTCAGCAGGTCTGCCTCCATATGCATGACCCTCGGGAGCCTCACCTCACGGCTCTCAAGCGCCTCCTCCGTTACCTCCGGGGCACGCTCGACTACGGCCTCCTCCTCCACCAGGACTCCTCCACCGACCTCACCGTTTACACCGACGCTGACTGGGCCGGGTGCCCGGATACTCGCCGCTCCACCTCCGGCTACGCCGTCTTCCTGGGCGGCAACCTGGTGTCTTGGTCGTCTAAGCGCCAGCCGGTGGTCTCCCGGTCCAGCGCCGAGGCGGAGTACCGCGCCGTTGCTAACGGCGTGGCGGAGGCCGCCTGGCTCAGGCAGCTGCTTGCGGAGTTGCACACTCCGCCCTCCCGGAGCACCCTGATCTACTGCGACAACGTCAGTGCGGTCTACCTCTCCACCAACCCCATCCAGCACCAGCGGACGAAGCATGTAGAGATCGACCTACACTTTGTCCGTGATCGGGTGGCCATGGGCGAGGTGCGGGTTCTTCATGTTCCGACGACCTCCCAGTTCGCGGACATCTTCACCAAAGGCCTCTCATCCTCGACCTTCGCCGAGTTTCGCTCCAGCCTCAACATCACCGGTGGCTAGTTGCGTCTGTGGGGGGTTGTGTGTGTTCTTTCTTGTTTCAGCCTTGAACTCCGCTGCGCCGGTAGTTCAGACTGCGGGGGGTGTTGGAGTATGTTTAGGCCCATGAGGCTAAGGCCCATGTGGTCCATGTATGGAACCATATATAGCTACCCTTCTGGGGTTAGCCCAATGCAATGGAATCACAACTTTCAACAGTATCAATACATTTGTATTTAAAGTGCCTCTAAGATGATATGATACTTCAGCAAATAACATATTGTAAGAAATTAAGGGTCAAAATATATTTTGTATGACTTCTGCTGATCAAAATATGATATCATTCTTGGAAGGAGGGAGTTTTATGAAGGGTATCGAAGTCTGATTATCAGCTACCCTAAGAACTTTGATACCAGACCTTGACAGAGACTACCTTGGGTCTGTGCCATAATTATTTTACAACTACTTTAACCTCTGGTGAATTTTTTTAATGTCATAATCTGTTTCAGTTATAATGTTTCAACCTCCACTTGTGCAATTAATATATACCCGTATAGATTTTGCATCCACTATTCTGCCTAATCTGTTTAAAAATGTGTAGGGAATGCAACCGAAACATACAAGTTGGCAGATTTGAATGCGGAGGCCCAAGAATCTGGCGATGATGAAGATGATAATGTGTGGGAAGAGGGTTAATGCTGAAAGATAACAGGCGACCCCTGCTCCCTCAGGAATTTTGAACTGGTACCCAAATATACCTGGAAAGACAGCAGCTAAAAATATCACGAGAAACTTGTCCAAGTGAAAAGCCAGCTCTTATTGTTTTTTAGTTGAAGATGTACAAAATATACTTAAACATTTGAGTAGCGGGTGAACATTTTTCCCTGTTATTTTGAAGAGCTGTTGTAGTCTTGTAGACTTATATTGCGTGGGCAACTCACATGCATCTGTTTCTCTGAAAGGAATTACAGAGTTCAAAATGGCAGATCGAAACTTTTACACGTACATGCACGTTTTATGTCCTGAAAGTGAAAATGCAATCGTTACAGTACCATTCATCGATACCCACATTCGGCAGATAGTTGATGGTTATCTCGTAATCTGTGTTTCAGCATAAAGTATCTTGCAACGGCGATTTGCTGTTGCACTGGAAACCGCATCGTGGGCATCCTTTGAAGCATTTTACACAATAATTAGAAATTGCTCAAAAGTCAATTTTGCAAAGATTCGGAATTGGCTGTCCAGAATGTAAATGCTGCAATCTGCCATCAAAAGAACATAGTAAATGATGTTAATGTGCAAACAGTGTAACCAGGGTTGGTGTGTCTAGGGTTTGATTGGCTGTTTGCATAGTCATTATGTAGCATAATCTAAATCGGCATGTGCACACGTAACATCTTGGTACTACGGTTGCTATGCGCACGCAAGCTGTCCCATTGGCTTTGTGTCAAATCTGCATTATCTAATATACATTTGAATCTAGGGTATTATTTTTTTTAGAAAAAATAATCTAGGGTATTACTTAACGCTGCGTTGAAACTGCTTTGAGCACTATAGAAGACTGCATAAAAATCTTCACGGACAACCAGATACACGTAACCTGCATTACACAAGTCTACATATATAGAATAATACAGCGCTAATCAGGCCCATATACACATCCAAAATTGAATTTGACGAATCTCTAACATGTTACAATTAACTAATCAGCCCCATATACACATCCAAAATTGAATTTGACGAATCTCTAACATGTTACAAAATTGTTGGCGAACAATACGTATCAGTAACACAATGGTCACGTAACAAGTTCATAATTCTGAAGAATTTAATTTAAACATGATGCGAGAAAAGTAGAAAACTGTCCAATTGAATAATGCTTGCCCAGAACTGACTACCAGGCTCCTACACACCATTCCTACTAATAAGTAATAACCACACTCTACAGCATAAAAATCCATGCATAAAGCTGGTCCTTAACAGACTATCATTTATGGTATATAACTTATAACACACCTAATTTAACCTCATTTACCACAACAAACAAGAAAACAGTGATCTTGGCCAGTGTTTACACCTTCCTACGTTGTATATATAGGCAAAGAAGTGAACCAATTATTTGTGGTTACATGCTACCAGGACCTCCCTTATTGGCGCCTTGCAGCTGCTCCATCGGGGAATTAGCTATGCTGTTGACCGACCCATGGGTCTGGGAGCTCAGCTGCGGGCTTGGGGGAGGGCCTGGAGTGGCTACAGGGTTGGCCGCGTTATTGCTCATTTGCTGCAGAGTTCCTGAGCTCAACTGGGGGCTCATTGCAGCCTGCTGTCCCATTTGCTGTGGGCTTATCTGCTGCTGCTGCATCATCAGCGACTGCTGTGAGCCAGCAGGTGAGCCCACCTGTGCCTGCTGTAACGGAGATCCCATTTGTTGCTGCTGCTGCTGGTGTTGCTGCTGCTGCTGCAGTTGTTGTTGGAGCTGCTGCAGCTGCAGTTGCTGCTGTATTTGTTGCTGCTGCTGTAGCTGCTGCATTTGCTGCTGCTGCTGCTGCGGGTTCTGATGGAGCTGCTGCTGTTGCTGGGGGTTCTGTTGGAGCTGCTGCTGCTGCAGCTGCTGCTGGAGCTGCATTTGCTGTTGAGGGTTCAGCTGAAAGTTACCTCCTGACATTTTTGGAGGGCCCATAGACGACATCATGGCCCTCTGCAGGGGACCAAGGTTGCTTCTGTTTAGCGGCTGGCCCATCATAGATAAGCCAGCTGAACTAGGAAGGATTGGAGAGCTGCTTCCAGGCATTCCAACCATTCCAGGATACATGCCTGCTGCCCTTTGTTGTGCCAACCCCATACGCATCTTGGCAAAAGCAGCAGGGTTCATACCTGGCCGAAGTCCAGCAAGGTTGGACGCCATTCCCATGTTCATTGGATTTGAATTGTTACCTAAGCCTGACATTGATCCCATGGGGGAGGATATGGGACGCACATTGCTCATTCCCATAACATTACCAAGGCTGCCAAGACCACCAACATTGTTAACCATATTGCCCATGTTCATGGCTGAGCCAAGCCCTATCATCACTTTCCTAGACATAGGTTGTTGCTGTTGTGCCTGTAGCATTTGAAGCTGCAAGGATGTAGGAGCTTTATTGTTACCTATCTGACTTGAGCCCATTGGGATATTTGAGCCAGGCCCCAACATCTGAGATAATGGGCTCGTGGGCAGAAGCTGAGGTCTTTGCATCTGGTTCAGTGGAAGAGAGGATGGTTGCTGCATCTGGGCTTGAGCATTTTGCTGCAGTGGTTGCTGCTGTGGCTGTTGCTGCTGCGGCTGCTGAACCAAATTTTGGTCAAGCTGTTGGCTCCTTGGAGGCATGGCTGCCCCTTGCATATAACCTTGCTGCATTGCTAGAACCTGGTTGCTACTTGGAGATGAAAGCATCCTATTGACAGGAAGCTGTTGCATCTGTGTTCCAGGTGCCACATTTGCATGGGCTGCAGCATTAAGTTGCTGGCTTACACCTCCCTCTTGCTTTACATCACTCACTAAATTGTCTGGTAAAATTCCAGATAGTGTACTGAGGTTAGCAAGGGGGGTGCCACGCACGACTTTATCATCAGCTTTAGAATGCCCATCTTGCAACATCTAGAGCAAAAAGTACAGAAAGGAAAAGAAAAATGAGAAGATTGACTTAAGCATCTTACTATTTTGGGCTTTAGGGTTATGGAACTTACAAGAGGAATAAGCTGCTCTGCGAGCAAGTCGGCATAGTACTGGCAGAGCAAATAATTGAAAAGTTAGGACAGAAATAGAGCATTAAATAGTATGCCCTAGTGTTTCAGGGCCTTTATGCTACAAAGGGCAACAGTGAAAGCTTGAGAAATAACAACAAACCTTTGTCGGTAATATGAATACACAATCATATGAATTCGGACCATCAAAATCTTCTAGATCTCCATATTGCATTTTTACAGTTTCATCAGACGTTTCCTTGAAAATAACCTGGAATGGCCTTGAATGACCTGTAGGACAGTGCGAATCAGATTAACTGAAGGTGCCGTGGCTTTTCTTTCCTGGGGACCTTTTCAGCAAAATGTCTGTAAAGCATACCTTGGTACATGCGGTTTGTGCTCACAAAGTTTATCACTCTAGTCTTGCACGTGTTTATAGTTCCACTAATCATAGAATTACAAAGAGGTCTTGTTGTATCTATATAATCCTCAGAATGGAAACAACTATTGAGACATCTAGCTACATCTTGATGATTTTGATTGGTAATGGTTTTCTTTTGAGATATTTTATCAACCTTGTTCTTCTTATTGAAAAGCTGGTACCTGAAAAGGATACACAACAATAAGTACATGTAGAAAGAAAAATATTATCACAATGCAATGGCCAAAAAGAAATATTTCAAATCGTCCACAAGGGTCAGCTATCTGCCACTTTATAATGGGATCTATATTGAAAAAAAAAAGAACATATATGCATAGTTCGGTTTTAGCTCTAGCCTACCCCCAACTTACTTGGGACTAAAAGGCTTTGTTGCTGTTGTATATGCATTGCTGACTTCACTTCACGGAATTCTATATTTAAGCAAACTTAAGGGCAAATATATACAGGAAAAATTGACTAAATTATAATCCACACTTGTAACAACTGATAAAAGGTACCAATGCACTTTGTACATGAGATTCAGTACTACAAAAACATTTTAGACTCGCAAGGCTTTCTTCAGGATTTTAGTTAGTTGACAAACTCCAGTCCTTTAAAAGATGTTTTAATTCTTTACCCTTTCATTTTGTTAGGTACTCCCTCAATTCCAAATTGTAAGTTGTTTTGACTTTTATAGGCACATAGCTTTTGCTATGTACCTAGATACGCGCTATGTCTAGATACATAGTTTAGAGAAGCCAAAACAACTTACAATTTGGAATGGAGGGACTAGCTATTTAGGTTAAAATGTTGATAACTTTGGTAAAGAATTGAAACAGTTCATTCGCACATTATAGCCTGACACTTTTTTTGTGTGACCATAGGAAGTAATAGGGCTGAATCTCAGCTTTAAAATAGCCTACACGTCAAATTCACAACGTGCAACCCAAAACTTCCTAAAAAAGTGCCGCCCATGACAGACTTCCAAAGAACCTAAGAATAGAAGGGAAAGTGACAACAAAATTTCATGAAGGGAGAGAGTAGATGTGGAAATTATGCCATACCGAAGGGAAATATTATCAATTTTTGCAAATTTATCAAGGATTGCTTGGTCTCCCATAGGTGTGGTCCCAATCGATGGGCTGCTCGCATTCAGCGGAGCATGCATGTTTGAAACACTGGCTGGAGACCCAACAGCACTCACAGGCGGTTGAGTTTTGGGGACAGAATTTGTTTTCCTCTTGGAGGAAGCAACAGCTGGCTGTTGTATTCGGTGCATGGAATCACTAGGACTGGAAGCTACAGAAGGAAATCCAACTGGAGCACTGGAATTTGCAGCAAATTTATCTTTCTGTACCCCTATTACAGCTGATGTCACAGCAGAACCAAACTGGCCACCCATTGAACTGCTTGATATCTCTCCAGATTTTGAGGACACTGGAGACTGAACCATAGGCCCAGAAGGGGCACGAGAGCTAGGTGCTAATTTTCTTCTTGGAATTGTTTCTTCTTTTTTCAAGTCCTTCTCAGCTGCGAACCGAGTATTTTGCCACTGTCCCATGTTTGGAACATTGTTTCTTGCCGCTGATTGCTGTGGTAAATGTTGAGCCTGGGATTGCTGCTGATCCAGCATGGAACTTTCAGGTGCCATAGACTGCAAGGCGTCTTTCGACTTATCAGAACCATCCATCTGCTCTTGCTTAGCACCGTATCTCAAATTATGCTGATGATTGAAATATAAGGAAGATCCTGGATCTTGCATGTTGCTCATCATTGAAGAAGGATATCTCTGACCACTCAGTGAAGATGCATACTGCATCCCCTTGACATCTAATTGTGGATGCAGTTGATGGTTCTTCCATTGCATCTCCTGCCCACCAAGGGGTTGAGGCCTTATCTGCTGTTGTTGTACATGGTCAATGCCATCAGTTGGCTTTATTCTCTTAGGATCTTGAAGCGGGGCATCTTGCATTTCCCTCTTCACAGATAGAAGGCCATTGGCAGCCACAGTGTCATTGTAACCAATCATGCTCTGAGGAGATGAAATGCTTGAATTGATTCCAGAAAAATTCGCAGGCAGTCCTGCCATACGATCATTACCAGCAGCAGAATAACTTAAGGCTTGCTGTAGACCAGATTGGGACAAATGCATTCTGGCAGCATCTTGTGAAGAATTATTTGGTCGAGAACCACCCAAGACCGAGATATTTTGGATGGTAATGTTATCACCAACCTGCTGAGCTGCATTACTGCTAGTGATGCCCATCTCATCAACTTTGGCATTTTCAGGTAACCTATCAATGCAAACCTTTTTACCATGAGACATGTTACTGGATGTGACAACTACTTCAGGATTTTGCCTCAGCCTCCTCTTTTTCCCTATACCGAGGCTCAACTGCAAGTAACATAAGAGGCTTAGCCTGAGACATATATACCTATCATGAAAATATTTTCTGTTCAGCATGTGTCCATACCTTATGCGGAACAGGATCCTGACAAAGTCGATCGAGTTTAGGTGTAGGGTCTAAGCAAAGTTCTGGTTGTAGAGCTCTCACAATGCGAGCCTCAGCTTCCTAGAGAAACATGCATATCACAATAGCCCATATGGTTCAGCAAAGCAAATTGAATAGCATTAACTGAAATTTCAGGTTACTCTATTACAGAAGTTCATTTAGGTATCCAACCATACATATATTTTACGTTTCTATTACTGTACCATGCTATTCCAGTGTTACTAATCAGTTATTGAAGAACTAACTTGCAGTTGCTAAATATTAGCTACACAAATGATTAAATTCAGTTAATACATTCTCAAATAAACAATTTCCTATAGATACTAGAGTATAAAAACTGCAAGTACAGATGCCAAAATGAGCCATGTTGAAATTCCAACTAATAGAGTAGATGTTACCACAGCATACTTACCACAAAATCCCTGTAAGTCCAGGAATCATCAGATAGAAGGGTAATGTCCTTCACAACATTCTCAAAGGTCATTCGCAGTCGTACTTTATTCACAATAGGTAATCCTAGCTCAGCAGATGATGCAGGCGCTTCGTTGGACACATGCTTTCGGTAGTCACGTATCTAGAAAGAGATCTCATTACTTATATCGATGTAGGACAATGAAGTATGAAGTACTGCTAAAGACTCAGTGGTCTCTTATCAACAAGGTACAGTAACACATGACCATGAGTGCATGACAACATGATGGTTCACGATAATGCATAACCATTGTTTCTGAAAAAAGTGTCAGGAAAAAGGTTGGTACAGTACTGGTAGGTTGGCATATTGTAGAACATGTTGGCAGTAAAGCTAGCCAAACTTCTAGTTTTTTCTTTTAAAGAAGGATTTCTCCCATATAGCGTAAAACCTCAGTACAGAAATTGTGACAGTATGCTTTTTGAACCATGTATCAGAAAAACCAAGCACAACTTATTACTTATAAGAGAATAGATTTCAGAAAGGTTTCAACATTGCATGCATAGCATTTCTTAAGTATGATAAAAACAACTTACCTCACAAACAACTGATCCATTATAGTACTTGCTTGGTATCTCATCAAGAATATCGCCAGGTAGCCTCCCAGCTTCAATGGCCTTGAGATAATGAGGAAACTCATTTAACTATTATTAGAGTCATGTAGATCAATATTTAACATATTATTTTTAGCCAGCTAAATGGATAAACCTGGTCAATCAGTTAGGAAGCTCAAAAAAACAAAGCAAAAATATGTGTCTACTGTCTAGTACTCAAAACGTCTGCATACTTCAGAGAAAATTGCCACTCATAATATGGTAGTATATGAAAATGATCATGCACAGGAAACTTGGGCTCTTGGGCTACAGGATGCTAAGGTCAAACTATAGGGTCACACCAATGTTGTAATCGTATGGTCTTGTAGAAGAATAGAACTTCATCACTATGTAAGAGGTGCTGATCTGAAAACTTCTCGTTTTTGTTTTTTCAGATGGGACTCAACATTCTTGGTTGAGACCGCAAAAGGAATATGCGTAAACTATACCTTACTCAATAGGATATTGGCAATGATTTTTTTTTTATTCAAATCCAAACCAATTTCATAATTTTGCACCAACCTGATACTATTTCAAGTATACATAAACAATATTGATGCAAATATGATATAGACTTTTTCCCCTCCAAAGTTTTAGTTTATCCCAGCTATTTATATTTGAATTTGGTAAAGAAATATACATATTTCACTGTCAGTGTCATAAGCCTTATTTTGAAGAGTTCAACAAATTTAATGTAAACTCCAGTTTCTTTCGATGAGATAGATAAATGGGAATGACTATAATTGGATAGACTCTCAGTGGTATCTTACAATTACCCAAGTTTTTGCATCTGGCTGGAAAGTATAAGGCCCTGTTTGGAACACAAGAATTTTCCCTATTCCTCCTATGAAATTCCTGCGTTCCAAACACAAGAATTTTTCCCTATTCCACCTACAAAATTCCTGTGTTCCAAACAGGCCTTAAACATCGCCCCCAACTCTATCCATATTACAACATACAATAATCCATATTTCAAGCAATTCAAATTTGTGTTCACACAAAAAATAGTAAATGCGGTATGAACCAAATTGGTTGGTTTTCACACCTAATTTGGCTCCAATTTTTGGGTATGACATTGCATGCACTATGGAAATGCCATCCAGGGACACAACTAAAATAAAACTTGCAAGCAAGTGATACCATACTTACAGAGAATAACTTTTCTGATGCTCTATCATAGGGATGCAGTGTTTTGCCGTCCTGAATTGAGGTCTGACTCGGATCCATCTGAACATATATGTATTTTATGTCAGCAGTATATTCATAGTTGAATGCCTTTCTCTCGAGTTCCAGAAAAATCAATGCCAACAAGAATAGTAACTGAAATTAACTACATAAATTTCCAGATGAAAAACTCACAGATGCTGACTTTGAAATGAGATAACCTCTCTCATAGAGGCTAAATGTGAAAGAAACCTCATGATCTGCAGTACAATGTTGAGTGCATAACATAAAGGAGTGTAAATACAAAAACTGATACAAATAAAAAATCTTCAACTGTTCAAAATACCTGGCAAAATTTCCTTGGAGCACGCTGGTAAAATTTTGATGCCATTGACATCTTTTCCTCTCTCAACGAAGTTGTCCTGCACAAAGACATTAAATGAGCATTCCATCATAGCAAACCAAGTTATTATGAAGAAAAGAGAATTGCATGTCAAAGTCAAATTAATAAAAGCAAATACAAAGAGAAAACCAGAAAAGCAAAATATATAATTTTTTAAACATGCTGTAAGTATCTTCTCTCCCATCATTTTAAGCTAACAGAAGATCTGGCAAGAAGATTTGGACCATCAACTGTCCACTTAAGTTTAACACACTAGGTACATCTATACATGCCAATGCTTGGTAATTTTACATTGCTATACCACAAAGAATTCCAATTGGTATGGCTTGTCTCCCAACAAAAATTAGAAGCTACTTGAACACTAGAGCAACAATCGACGGAAAGAGCTGGACAAGATAACATCCCTGGTCTCAACAGATACTAGTACAACTCAAAAAGAATCTCCAGTATTGGTGTTCTTATGTTAATTGGAAGGTAGGAGCATTGCCCTTGCTTCATGGCAAATACGTCTGGGAAAATCCTTGGAAACCGCACGTAAAATGCCCTAGACCCAACGGACAATCAAAATTAAGGTAATTGACAACAAGCAATTAGCTAGAGTATTTCACAAGATAAAAAGCTCTTCGGTAGATACCGAGTTCAAGCAGCCCAAATTGGCACCCTCTTAGTTCAGCTGCCATAGCCGAACTGCCACACATTGATATCCAAAAAAACCGAGGCTAACACCAACACAAGAGAGAAAAACCACAACTGCCTCAAACTCCTACAGAGTTCAATCGGCAACGAAGAACAGAACAACCCCCCCCCCCCCCCCCCCCCCCCACACACACACACAAAAGAAAAAAAAAAAGGATTTGACTACTCCGAAGGAAAACGCGATTGAGCGTCCAGCAGAAGCTTTCGAGCCGAAATCACCCAAAATATATTAAACTTTGCAGCGAATTAACGAAATTCGCCTCAAAAACACCAAATTCAAAACAAAGATCAGATTTTTCATCAGTTCCCCGCACAAATTGCTTTCCGCTCCCAGATCCCCACCCCGACTGTTGGTACCCAGACCATCTCGAAGCGAGACACGAACCCAAGCGAGCAAGCGATTGAAAGCACGAGCGCCTCACCTCGCGTCTCGACTCAGACAGGGACCCCTCCTTTTCCCCCGCGCCCGGCTTTTCCGCCTCCGCCGCCTGTGCCAGCGCCGCGGACGCCGAGCGCGCGGCCGGGTGCACGCGGACCCCGACCTTCGACAGCTTGAACGAGATCCCCATCCCAACGGGGGGCGCCGCCCCGCGGCGACGACCTAGGCTTTCTCCCCTCAACTTCCTCCGCCGTCTCCTTCACCGCCGACGAGCTCGTGCGTACGAGGGGGTTATAGAGAGAGAGAGAGGGAGAGGTGAGCTCGGTATACGGTGACGCGGCTGTGTTGTATTATGCCTCTTGCAGCCTTGCAGGGAGAGTGCGTGCTACTGACATGTGGGGTCAATAAACGTGGGCCGGAGGGTCGCGTGCGCTGGTTTATGTCGCTGGACTCGGTTGCGTGCGTGGACTTCGTTCAGGCGCTTCCGCGAGAAGCCGCCGACTTCCTGTAGCCGTTCTGCTCGAGCTTTTCTCTAGAGATGTAGCTTCTCGAAAATATTTCGTGTTTTTATGAAAAAAAATAGCATGTTTGGCACAGTTTCACCAAGAACATGATTGATTGAGGGTGTGTTCATTTCCCATGCAAACCTAAAATATTTCCTCACCCACCTATCGCATCAAATATTTGGATGTATGCATAGAGTATTAAATATAGGTAAAAAAATAACTAATTGCTAAGTTTGCCTGGTTTTTGCGAGACGAATCTTTTGAGCCTAGTTACTTCATGGTTGGATAATATTTGTTAAATAAAAACGAAAAATGCTACAATAACTTTTTATCCACTTTTCACCAACTAAACACACCTGAGAAGAAACCACAGCCTATCCTCTGGGATGCATGACGCGCTGATTGGTTGGCTGGATGCAGGCTTTAGCCTGATGCAGCTGGTGCAAATGCGGCTCTCCAGTCAGGCTCTACAGTCCGTTTCCCGCGAGCCAGGCTCGCGTGGTGGTGCCATGTGCGTGTACAAGCGTATGCACGGGCCAGTGGCGGATCTAGAAAATAAGTTAGGAGGAGCTTATCTCATAATCTTTTATCCCTAGCCTCTCCTTCTAAGTTTGAATATGTGCAAATTTGTAGCGGTGGCTTAGGAGGGGCTCCATGGTCCGAGCAGCGGTAGCGGGGGCTCGAGCTCACCCCGCCCCGGTGCTGGATCTGCCTCTGGCACGGGCAACCAATCACCAGTTGTGTTTAACCTTGCCCGTGCAGTGATACAAACCAAACAAAGGCGTTTGCGTCTGTCGAACCTAGCCACGCATGGTCTGGCTCTGCTGCGCAGCCTGGTCTATCCGTGTGCGCCATCCAATCACGCTCCAATAACTTTATGAGTTGTTTTTATTTTTGTTAAACACCCTTTTTTAAAAATAGCTTATGAGGTGAAGTTTCTTTTTTTACGCTCTCACAGAGGAAAATAGAGAGGTGAAGCTGAAAAAGTAGTTTTTCACGGCTCTCTTCCTCATTTCTCTCTTAGCGAAGTCATTGAAGAAGTTGTTTTGTCAAATAGATTTTTCTAAAACAGCTTAACTTCACCGAGAAAGCTACTCATGAAGCTATTTCTCTAAAAAAAACAGCTCACTGATCAAGTTGAGTTATGCCAAAAAGGGCCCTGAGTCTTCTCGAAACAATTTTGGTGTTTTCAGGAATGTGAGAAAGAGGTCAAAATATATTCATTTTACTCGTTCGTAGATACTTTCCTCGCTATAGAGTTTGTGCTGATTAAATTTTTTTAAATTCAAATAAAATTTTAAAAATTGTTAAGAATATTTGTATTTATGAATAAGTTGATTCGCAAACATATTCAGTGGTTCATACACTTTTGTGGCTTGATGTGCGTGGTACTAAAATAACCTAGGTTTCTTTTTTTTGTCTTCATCATGGACCGTTCATTCCAAGTATTTTTTTTACGGAGCCCCAAGTTGCACCACACAAGAAGCCTATAGGAAAAATGTAGGAATTGAGTTGCTATGTTTTCCTAATAATACTAAGAAATTGAAAACATCAGGAAGCCTTTGGTAGTTGCTCCGGTGAAACAAAGGAACTTGATGCTTCCTTTTGTAAATCTGAACCTATGTGTGGTGCATTCAAAGCAAAATGTTGTAGTCAAGACACCCATAAAGATCAGCACAGACAGATGGTGAGAGTGCGCGAACGCTCTCTCTTGGCGCCAGGAAACTTTCCAAGAGGTGTGAGCTCTTGTTTATGAATGCAGTCCTATGAAATATTTCCTTTCCTTTCCTGTGAACCAAAAGGAAGTGTAGGAAAAAATCCTTTGAAAGTTGAATCCTATAAAATTCTTTTGCCAATCTTCCAATCCAAAGGGATCCTTAGTAGTTGAGACTTGCGATAAAAAATTGCATGATACAATGAGTGATCTTATATTAGACACTTCTCAAAAAAGAAAATAAAACTCATTGATAACAAGGAGTTGTTTTTACAATTTTTAAGGTGACTGTTTAAGGTTGTTTCTTTCCCTTGTTGTCTAATTATTAGTGCAATCTTCAAATACTGGACAAACAATCAAAGAAATATGAGAATAGTAACATTTTCTTCAGTGTCATCCATTTAACAAACCGATACAAAATAAGTACAACAAAAACAAAAGTAACATTTTCTTCCGTGTCATCCATTTAACAAACCGATACAAAATAAGTACAACAAAAATAAAATTCTACGCCATACTAATTCTTTATTATGTATCTATTTTCTTGTGTGGTCGCTTTGTGGCTTTGTTAATGGCAGCTGAAGCGATCGTGCTCGGTCGTTGGGTAAGACAATCACATGAACATCAAACTTGCACACAAGTAAAAGTTGTATTCATTTCATGATTGTACTGTACATATCAGAGGAGGTATTTATAGGGGTCCCAGTCTTCGTACTTTATATAAAATAACCATTTTACTCCTAACTCAAATAGTTACAACCTTTTTAACTACAAGGGCGAAGTGGTCTTTTTCTCCTTTTGAGTCTTCATTCTTCAACTTTTGTTCATCAATCTCCTTGATGTCTTCGTCTTCTAGACTTAGTCGATTTCTGCTTTGGTTTTCTTCTGCCTTCAAAACATTAGGCGAAGTCAAACTCTTGTCTTCGCCTAATCTTGCTTTCTTCTTTTCACCAGCGAAGACGAGATCTCTTCAGCGAAGACGGAATCTTTCCGACGAAGTCAAATTTCCACCTTTGCTTCGTTTGTTTTTCCTGCAAGTAAACTCTGTTATAGAAATCACAATTTCAACTCCGAAGTTTTAGGGGCTGAGTTTTATTCGCGAAGTTAAATCCCCAACAGAGGTATACCATGGATAGGCACATGTCCCCTCCTCCAAAAAAACTTGTTTGATTTTCTATGAAAAAAATTAGGACAAAAGTAGTTAAGCAAAAGGTAAAAAAATGAGAATAGAAAAGTACAAAGAAATAACATGTAGAAATTTTTGTTTCAGATAAAGACTAGAAGTTGCTAACACTTAAGGGTTCTTTGAATCAGTTAAAGTTTAGTTGAACAAGACATGACGGTTCAAGGAAGTAGCTTTTAATCTGAAACTTCAGATAATCTAAACATGCTCACTTTTAGAATCGACCTTTTAACGATCTCTCTTTCTCTCTCGTTTTGGCGATTCCACAATTCATCTTCCACTATATAGGATCAAAGAGGCCGACTATAGAGATGGTCTTAAGTTTCTATCAAGACTTAATTAACAAAAGTGTAGAATCAAAACAATCGTTAAAACACAATTAAACCCCAAAAAAACAAGCACGAACATCATGTATCTAAGTCAAGGTTTGCAATTCTAGGGAGATATGCTAGCAATTATAGTTCTAGAAAAGTGAAAGGTTTGAGTATATTGAACAAAGTAAATGAGCTTAGGTGGACAAACCACAGTGGAGACTGAACTTTTAAAGGTTAATTGGATTGGTTTCATTACACTACTATAGAGTACTCCTCGCGTCCGCTTCCAAAAGCCTTATCACCGCCGATTTTGCTACAAGGTGGTGAAAGTGGACAGTGATAACCAAGGTCGTCAACGTCGGTTCCAATCAACGACGATAATGGATTGTCATCGGTGCTCACCGCCGCTGGTTTCAAACTGGTGGTGATAATAATGGATTATTACTGCGGGTTCGTATTATCGATCGACTTGACGATGTTTCAAGTTAAAAACAAACTCAATGAGCCGCAGATGAGCCCACTAGCCCATCGCCACTCATGCTGGGGACCGCTCGCGACGGAGGCTACGGCGCCACGGGCGCCGCTGCCGCACCATGTTGGAGGCCGTTGCGTTGGGCCACCTACGATGGAGGCTGCTTACGACGTGGTCGTGCACAATGGGTGCCACCGCGCCGAGGCCATGCGCACCGGGGGCCGCCTTGTCAGGGCCGCGTGTGCTGGGGCCGACTCGCCGTCGCCGAGGCTGTGAGCGCCGGGGGCTATGTGCGTCGAGGCTGCCTAATCGGAGTCACGTTTTGGGGGTGCCTCGCCGGGGCCACAAGCTCCTAGGGCCACCTCGCCAGTCGCCAGTGTTTGCCGGAGCCGCCCTTGCCACAGAGGGAGAAAGGGAGAGACGCTAGGGCTGAGCTCGAGACCGAGAACCGCCCATCACCCGCCACCGTGGTGCCATCGTTCCGGAAGCCCACCCAAATGCAGAAGCTGGAATGGGGGGCTAGATAGATCACTTGGCTTTCATCTCTGGTGTTGTGATGTGTTGCTCTGCTAGTGACAATGCCATTGCATTTGCATATCGTCATATCGATGTGTATAAATCGCTGGTAATACGTGGTGTCGTGTAGTGAGGAAAAACCGAAACTTCGAACGTCAAGCCGTGGTCGTGCCGGAGTGGTTATCGGGCATGACTAGAAATCATGTGGGCTTTGCCCGCGCAGGTTCGAATCCTATGACCACGTTACATTTTTTTCAATACATAAGCTTTTGTTTTCTTTTCGCATCAAAACAGTTACAGGGCCACGCTTGTTTAGCGTTTTTATTTGAACGAACAATCAAGTTTTTTTAGCGTTACTTTGGTTTTGTTTTCTTTCGCGTCAAACGGGGACTCGCGGGACATCAGATTTTTTAAATCAAAAAAGAACCACCACACGTGTGCGCGTCATATTCGTCTGTTATATCATTTGTTAGAATAATCTATTACGTAGCACAGACAGGCCGTACAGCCATCCCTCCAATAACTTGTTGGATTATTTGATGACAATGAGAATGGAACCCATAAATCCACAATGTAGTCTAATGTAACAATAGTATGGTTT
This sequence comes from Saccharum hybrid cultivar R570, assembly GCA_038087645.1. NCBI lineage: Eukaryota > Viridiplantae > Streptophyta > Magnoliopsida > Poales > Poaceae > Saccharum > Saccharum hybrid cultivar. Next base: position 14,146,538 of record JAQSUU010000066.1, read on the forward strand.
CTTTCACTTTTGAACTAGTATCTTTGTTTCATATTCCATGGGTAGGTACACGTTGAAATTACTCTTTTTTTAGCGTTGAAACAGCACGGCTACACTGCCAAATAACGAGAGAACATAGCAAACATTTGGGATATGTTTAGATGGTGACTTCAAAAGTTGATTGGACTAGTAGATTGTTCAGGCGTTCGGTTTTAGATGCCTAGCAGGTTTTTGCCGGTTAGGCCTCAACCCAAATACACACTTATTTCTTTGTTCCGCTTTTTTTCTTTAAAAAACAAGTCATGCCTGCTTCATCTGCTCATTCGCTTACTTGGCAATCCTTTCAAAATTTGACACCAAGATGAGTTTTTTTGGTTCTACGTATCAGGTACCGATAGTAGAGTACTCGAAGAAGGGGAACTCATAGTCACCAACGATCAACCTGTCCGGACGATTAAAGGGTGTGACCGCGGCTTTATCCGACCCCTAGAGGGCAAGTTCCGCCTCGCCCGATCCCAAGGGCGTGGTTTCCGTCTTGCCTGACCCCGGGGTACGGGCTCCGCCTCGTCCGACCCCGAGGACGCGGTCTCCGCCTCATCTGACCCCAGGGGCGCGGGCTCCATCCCGCCTGACCCTACAAGGGGGGAACTCTACCTCGCCCGATCCCGGGAGTCGCATCCGACGGGAACGTAGGCCCCCACGGGGGGCCCACGTTGTCACCAGCTGTCACGGAACCGTCCAAATTATAAGAGCACAAGTACAAAAACAATCACCAAAGTGATCAAATTCTCACACTTGAGCCCATATAACTCCGGTAGTCCAATAAAATCACAAGGGATTTCAAACCAACTAACATACAAGCCAAGATCGTAGTGATTCAACATAACAAGTCATATGTTACATCCATTTCACAAGTAATCCAATATACATCGGAGTTCAACATAGTTATTACAACTTAAATTGAAAGTAGCGGAAGCAAGGTAATTTGAAGCTAACATTAATCTTATTTCAAATACATGCCAGTACCAAGGTCGACTTTCAACAAAAGCATTAGAGAGAAGATGACTTAGAAGGATCATGCCCGTGATCACACTCCGCCTCTACGGCAGGAGCCAACCAACTCTTACAGTCACCATGATACATCACAACCTGCAACAAGTGGGGATAAAACCCTGAGTACAAGAAGGTACTCAGCTAGACTTACCCGTCAAAAACCAGAAATAAAGTGACACCAAGGATTATGCAAAATTGATATAAAGTGGGGCTAGCTTGACAATATTTTGCATAAAAGCTTAATATAGATAATCAATCATTAATGCTTAAGCATCAAGTTAATTATCATTAACCTGTCATCTATATTGGAAACCTGTACTAGAGCACTCACTTAATTAGGAGCAAGCAATATTAACCATAGCAGATATAAATTGAGGCAACATATACATCGTCATCCAATTAACCATCCGTTCAATTTAATTGAATCTACGTTGCCGCTGCTCAAGTCAAGTGCTCACTAAGCAGGAGCGACAGTGATTCGAATCGAGTTCTGTTGACACCGTTTTTTGGCACGTGTCAAGATAGTCAGAGTGGGCTAATCGGCAGAAGAAAAGTTATTGTGTATGTTGATAGCCGATAAAAGACAGCTTGTGAAGAAGGCTGCCGATGGATGGTGACGGTGTAAGGAGAAGCTAGGTTGGATTGGGGTGTTGCCGATAAGGTTAAGGATATTATTACCGATGTCGATAAAGGAGGTTTGAAGACTGCTGCTGATGAAATAGGAAGTGTGCCGATGAAAGAAGGCTTGAAAGCTGCTGCCGTTGAAACAGGGAGTGTGCCGATGGAAAGGAGGTCGATGGGAATTCCATCGTAATTTAGGCGGACAAGGGAATAAGATAGGAATTAATTTCCTTTTCTATGTTTATTAGAGTCTGATTTGTATAAGAGTCATATGTTTCCTTAGATTTGGATTTAGTGTCCTAGTCGTATTTGGTTACGTTTCTGTAGATCAGGGTATAAATATAAAGTGAAGGGCAATGTAATGAGAATCAATCAATATCAAAAACCAGCTTTTACTCTTATTTACATCTATTTACTTTCCGGCGACTTCGTCAATTTGCATATTTTTCCTTTTTTACGAGTTCTCATTGATTCGGCGAGTTGCATTGCTTTAGTGCGATCTTTGACGATCCTCGAGTTCCGCGTGAGTACCTTTTGGCCGTGACTTCCGGGCGTATCACTGTTGTCAGGACCAAAGTGCTCGTATCTTCATCCTTGTCGATTAATAGGTCAAATCGACTGGCACGCTTTGGATATCGATTTCGGCTATTAGCCCTTTGTGTTTGCAGATCCACTTTTGCATCAACACATCTTTTGGCACCGTTTTTTGGCACGTGTCAAGATAGTCAGAGTGGGCTAATCGGCAGAAGAAAAGTTATTGTGTATGTTGATAGCCGATAAAAGACAGCTTGTGAAGAAGGCTGCCGATGGATGGTGGCGGTGTATGAAGAAGCTAGGTTGGATTGGGGTATTGCCGATAAGGTTAAGGATATTATTGCCGATGTCGATAAAGGAGGTTTGAAGACTGCTGCTGATGAAATAGGAAGTGTGCCGATGAAAGAAGGCTCGAAGGCTGCTGCCGATGAAATAGGGAGTGTGCCGATGGAAAGGAGGTCGATGGGAATTCCATCATAATTTAGGCGGACAAGGGAATAGGATAGGAATTAATTTCCTTTTCTATGTTTATTAGAGTCTGATTTGTATAAGAGTCATATGTTTACTTAGATTTGGATTTAGTGTCCTAGTCGTATTTGGTTACGTTTCTATAGATCAGGGTATAAATATAGAGTGAAGGGCAATGTAATGAGAATCAATCAATCAATATCAAAAACCAGCTTTTACTCTTATTTACATCTATTTACTTTCCGGCAACTTCGTCAATTTGCATATTTTTCCTTTTTTACGAGTTCTCATCGATTCGGCGAATTACATTGCTTCAGTGCGATCTTCGACGATCCTCGAGTTTCGCGTGAGTACCTCTTGGCTGTGACTTCCGAGCGTATCGCTGTTGTCAGGACCAAAGTGCTCGTATCTTCATCCTTGTCGATTAACAAGTCAAATCGACTGGCACGCTTTGGATATCGATTTCGGGTATTAGCCCTTTGTGTTTGCAGATCCATTTTTGCATCAACACATCTTTTGACACGCCCAGTGGGATAGATCTGATCAATATGTTCAATCCTGAGATCGATGCGGGGAACATCATCGCGGTATCAGAAGAAGATCTTAAGGAAGAACAGAAGCAGGCTATGGAAAAGGCTATAGAAGAATACAGACAGCTTTGCTTGAAGTCATTCAGCTTGAACAAGAGTGGACAAGTCATCCAGAAGCAAGATTTGCCGTTGCCTCGACAAGTTACCTTTGATTCTAATCCGGGTAAACTTCAAGAGATGGTTAATTCTGCAGTAAATCATGCTTTAATTAATCACTCCAATGTGCTATCCAATACTGTTTATAATGCTGTGGTTCGAACTTTCAAAGAAGGGCAAGCGTCACCGCATTACGTTGGGTCTGCCTATCATCAACCAGAGCCAGCATCTGTTATTACTCCATCGGCTCCCCCAGCCATTGTGGGTACAGAAGTTTCTTCCCCTCCAGTATCAGCAGGCTTATCTAACGTACAATCTACACCGATGCGATCAGATTCAGTATTATCAGGACGAGTTCAGCTTAATACAGATCTATCGGCATCGGCTTTATCAGGTCCTGTGCCACAGAATAACCAGATTCCTGCTAATTGGTGGGGATACGGTATGCCTCCAGAGCCATTTGCTTTTAACCCTAGGTTACCTCAAGTGTTTGATACAGCAGGAAAAGCTCCTATGCCATCGGCTGGTTCGCTGATAGCTCAAGTGCCTCAATATACTACAGCAACTACTATGCAACCAACTCTAGGAAGTTTCCAGATGCCTTTGGGTCAAACATCTAATTCAAGTCCATCGGCAAACTTGCTACCGATGCAACAGAAGGCTCTTGCTGTAAGTCAACCTGGAGTCCAGTTCATGCCTCAAGCTGGTTATAATTATCCAGCAATGCCAGCAAATTACCAGCCATCGGTAAATTTTGTACCGATGAACGCTAATAATAATTGGTCAGGGCAGTTTCCAACTCAACATACAGTTCAGCCAAATCAGCAAGTTGCAGGGATTCATCAAGGTCATATGCAAGCTGGTTTTTAGAATCAAGCATCGGCAGCTCAGCCGATGAATCCTTTCCAGCAGGTTAATGGACCACAAGTAATGGCAAATATGCCGATTGCTGGAGATCGTGGGCCACAAAGATATGCAGAGGGATATCAGCAAGTACCGCCTGTAGAAATTTAGCCATATCGTCAACAAGATGTTGATGCTTTTTGGGCCGATAAAATAGCAGAGATTATGAAGGATCAGTTTGGGATAAAACCCAAGGTCAATACTTATTCTTATCGGACTCCATATCCTCCGGCATATGATTTAATTTCTCTCCCAAATCGGTACAAGGTACCAGATTTCACTAAGTTCTCTGGGCAAGATGATACATCAACCATGGAACATGTTAATCGCTTCATTATTCAATGTGGAGAGGCAGCTAGCAGAGATGAATTAAGAGTTCGTTTGTTTTCATCATCTTTGTCTGGATCAGCATTCACATGGTTTATTTCATTACCGTCAAATTCTATTGTTACTTGGGCTGATCTAGAAAAGCAATTTCATAAATATTTCTTTGCTGGAGTTCATGAAAAGAAGCTTACCGATTTGATAAAATTGAGACAGCGTAATGATGAATCGGTGGAACGCTTTGTGCAAAGGCTACGAGATGTGAAAAATAAGTGTTATAACCTGGTACTGGATGATCGGCAACTTGCCGATTTGGCTTTCCAAGGATTATTGCCACACCTTAAGGACATATATGCTTCTCAAGAGTTCGAAAGCCTAAGTCATCTCGTGCAAATGATTTCTGATCAAGATACTAGGGTTTTTAAACCCAAAAGGAATTGGAATAAGAATGTTTCATTTGTCGGAGAGGTAGAAGATTCTGATTCAGATGAAGAGCCAGTTATCGGTTTGGCTGAGTGGGTTAAAAATAAAAAGCCGATATCTTGTCCCTTTGGTCAAAAAGAGCCAGAGAAGTTTACTTTCGACATCACCAAAGCCGATAAGATATTTGATCTTCTGCTTCAAGAGGGCCAGATTAAGCTGTCACCTAATCATGTGATCCCATCGGCAGAAGAGTTGAAGAAAATGCTTTATTGCAAATGGCACAATGCAACCTCACACAATATAAATGAGTGCAAAGTGTTTAGGCAACAGTTACAATTAGCTATTGAATCTGGGAGAATTAAATTTGGTAATTCCAAGATCCAGAAGCCGATGAAAATTGATCAACATCCTTTTCCAGCAAATATGTTGGATGCTGAAGGAAAGACTAAGGTGTTGACATCAGAAGCTGCTGAGAAAAATGCATCAGTGGATCTCCAACATCGGATAACTACAGATGATGCAAAAAGCAAGGAGCTACTAGGAGAAAGTAGTAATTCTAGAAAGCCTCCTCGATCTGGCATTGTGATTACCCATCGAAGGCAACAGGAGGGCTGGCATCAGCGAAGGGACCGATATCGACAACAGCCAGAAGAGAGACGCCGAGAAGAGTGGAATCAACATAAGGATCATTGGAGGTGTCCGTTTTTTATTCATTATTGGGAAGAAGATATTAAATTACCTACTGTTGAAAATTGCCCAGAGTGCAATGGTTATTATGGAGTTAATCGTTCAGAAAGGAGGTTTCAACCTGGCAATCAGGGTTTGTCTATCAATGAGCCGATCAGAGGTAAAGCATCAGTACATGATCGGCTGGGGGGCAGGCTTAGTGTACATGAGAGGCTTGGTAAACGCGCTGCATATTTTCTGAGGAACCAAGAGGAGCTTGAAGAGATGGCAAACGCAAGAGTTCCCGATGAAGAAATATTTTACAGAGATCCTAATATACGTCGTGTAGAGTCAACTAGGACCTATTATCAGCCAGTTTGGAAAACTAAACTCCCTCAATGGTGCCCAGAAGGTTTGACAAAGACACAGAAAAGGAGGATGCAGCGAGAGCGTCAAGAGGACTTATAGCGAGAAGAGAATTCCTCCAATGAGAGATCTGGCAATCAGCAGTGGCAAATAAAGCACAAAAATAAAGGCCCATCGGCAGATGTCAATATTGTATTTATGTTGCCGATGGAATTTTTTGGCACTCCCTGATAATGAGGAAGAAGCTGTTTTCTCTGACCAAATAGCTCAATTAACGCTAGATCCAATGATGGCTGTTTTTGAGAAACCTACCGATGATGAGAGACAGCATCTCAAGGCTTTGTTTGTGAAAGGCAGAGTTGATGGACAGCCTGTATCTAAGATACTTATTGATGGAGGAGCTGCGATTAATATTATGCCTTATGTGATATATCGGAAACTTGGTAAGGGAGATCAAGACTTAACCAAAACCGATATGATGCTAAAGGATTTTGAAGGCAATGTGTCACCGGCTAAAGGGGCAATGTGCGTTGAGTTGACCATCGGCAGCAAAACCTTACCGATGACTTTCTTTGTTATTAATGGCAAGGGTGCATATAATCTGCTTCTAGGAAGGGATTGGATTCATGCTAATTGTTGTGTTCCTTCTACAATGCATCAGTGCCTCGTACAATGGATTAGGGATAAAATTGAAGTTGTTCCTGGTGATTCTTCTTACATCATCGCATTGGCAGAATCAGATACTTATGAATGAACCAAGTGCATATCAGGAGAAGCTTGGGAAAAAGAGTTCCTCAAGGTTGCCGATTATGAAATTCCACCGATCCAAGTAGTCGGTTCTGAAGAAGAATTTTAATGGATAGGTTTGCCGATGATAGAAAATTAGGTCAAGGGTTTACATCGGCTGATGATTTAGTAGAAGTAGATATTGGTGATGGTGATAGGCCAAGGCCTACTTTTATTAGTGCTAAGTTAGATTCCAAGTGTAAACAGCAATTAGTCAATTTGTTAAAAGAGTATAAAGATTGTTTTGCTTGGGATTATACTGAAATGCCTGGATTAGACCGATCGATAGTTGAACATCGGTTGCCTATTAAGTTTGGATTTCGGCCACATCAGCAGCCAGCGCGCCGATGCAATCCTAATATACTTCCTGATATTAAGGCCGAAATAACTAAATTAATTGAGGCAAAGTTTATTCGGCAGTGTCGATATGCGGAGTGGATTTCTAATGTGGTTCCTGTTTATAAGAAAAATGGAAAACTTCGTGTTTGTATTGATTTCAGGAATCTCAATAAAGCCACACCGATGGATGGTTATCCAATGTCGATTGCTGATTTGTTGATTGATGCTACAGCAGGACATCAAATTATCAGCTTCATGGATGGTAATGCGGGTTATAATCAAATATTCATGGCTGAAGAAGATATTCCCAAGACTGCTTTTAGGTGTCCAGGTCATGTGGAATTATTTGAATGGATAGTTATGACGTTTGGTTTGAAAAATGCCGGTGCTACTTATCAAAAAGCTATGAACTTTATTTTTCATGAATACATCGGCACATTAGTAGAGATCTACATCGATGACATAGTGATTAAGTCTGGAGATATCACAAAGCATCTAACCGATCTACGAAAGATACTGGAGTGCACAAGAAAGCATGGACTAAAGATGAATCCTAATAAATGTGCATTTGGTGTATCGACAGGATAATTCTTGGGTTTTATGGTGCATCAGCGGGGCATTGAAATTAGTAGGAAGTCTATTGAGGCAATCAACAAGGTGGTTGCTCCTGCCAATAAAACTGAATTACAATCTTTGATCGGTAAGATTAATTTCATCAGGAGATTCATATCTAATCTGTCGGGTAAGATCAAGGCTTTCAGTCCATTATTGAAATTGAAAGCCGATCCAGGATCTTCTTCTTAAGATTGGCACCTGAGGTCTGCAAGTTGCTGATGCTTTTGTGCTTCTCATCGGCAGATTGTTTTAGCTGCAGCATCTCTTCCTTGAGCTGGGCTTGAGCTGCTCTATCGGCGATACGGTGAGCAGCCCGTTGATATTGTAGTTGTCGGCTCTCTAGATGGACTACTGGGAAGAGAGTTTCTTCAACATCGGCAGGAACTTGGCCACGGATTGTCTTGAAGATGGTTTTTGCAGGATCTGAATCGTTTACCAACTGAGCAGTATCTTGTTGTAACAGATTCAGAAGGGCTTCTAGCTTGGCATAAATTTCTGCCGATATCGTCCCCAGTGCTAGGGAAGAACTTGCTTCTTCTCCATCATCATCGAAGATGTTGATAGCGAAAGAAAACAAGCTATTGGGAGAATCTTGTTCCTGTGAAGAGGAAAGGAAGTCAGAGATCCTACCTAAGGATAGATATGGATATTATAAATCGAATAGGTCAATCGGTTTACCTGCTTCAAGGCGATTTCTTGGGCCTGGCTGGAAGGAGCAGCTTGAAGGGGGCCATGTGAAGGATCGGCAGAGCTGGCCGATGGGATGTCTTCTACGACTTCATCAATAGTTGGCCCTTAGGGTATGATGGCCGATGATACATTTTGTGCAGAAGGGTCAACTTGTTTAACTACATCGGTTGGCTGACTAACAGGTGTTGGAGCAGATGCGGGGACTGGCATAGATTTCTGTCGTTTTTGCTGAGCCTCGGCATCAGTTAAAGCTTTACGCTTTACTTGGGTCTCAGCGACAGTTGGCTGGGGGCATCGGCACTTGTTGATCGTGGAGCTTGAGCGCCTGGTATGCTTGCCGATGTGCCCATTTGTTGCTGCAAAACAAGTGTAAGATTGGATGTTTAACAGATAAAATGTAAAGTTAAAAGAATACCTCTGAAGGCTGACTGGAGGTAGTGGTGCTTGGTGTTGGAAGAGTTGTCGATGATGATCCAGCAGCAGCTCTTACACCCTGATGGTTACATGATTAATATAGTTTGTATCGGCATGAGTAAAAATAAACGAGGTTATTACCTTGAAAGCTTTGATTAGGCTTGAAGCGGCGGCTAACAGAGTAGCCCTAGCTGTTGCTAGCTTTGATCTAGAGGTGATGGTCTTGGCACGGGTCCTCTAGAAAGTCAAAGCGGCTAAGGTGGGGGCGTTGTAGCTGATTATTGAAATTGGGGAAATAGGTTGGAGGTTGAAAGGTTTCCTACTCTTGCTTATGGATGGAACTGGGTCATCGGCCTGTCACAAGAAAGATTAGCTGCCGATATATGAAAAAGGAGAAACAAAAGGAAGTTAAAAGAAACTTACTGCATCATCAGGAATGGCGTAGTCGGGATCGATCATGTGTCGATATGTATGGATGGATGTTGCGAATAATTGTTCCTTCCATTCTCGCCACCATTGCTTATATGATTCGGTAATAAAAGACGCTGGTGACCAGATGGAAAGATCAACGTCTGAGATATCGGCATCGGGGGCGAGTCTCACTACCCTGCTCCATTCTATTCCGCTAGTGATTGTTTCTCTGGGCTTGATCACATCGGCAAAGCACAGCTTGATTGGCAGTTGCCTAAAAGCCAGTTGACGGGATACTGCCAATGGATTGTAGAACTCATAGGTGGTATTGGAATTTTTCCCACTACCAAATGTGTTCACCGGGATTGCCCTGGGAGTGATGATGGCCATCATAAGCTCATTGTCTTGGTTCAGCTCGTCATCGGCAAAGTTGAAGAGAAGGGGGAACTTGTTCTCTTCATTGATATAGGGTACCCAAGCCCTATGATCGCGAGGGAGACCATTGTAGAAGTTCTGAAAAAATCTACCGATTTGATCTTCATTGGCCTCTGTTCCAGGGAGGACAATTATGGCTTCACCGAAGTTGAGAGGGGGGGCGTGTTGCCGATTCCTCATCCCCAAGAACGTAATCTTTGGCGATTTCTCATGGGAATTCTTGGGCGAAGATATCCCACTACAGACGTTTGTGCATATGGGCATTTAGCCACATATTGATAAACCACCATGGGCCTCCCAAATTGCTGATGGGTTCACCAAGCAAAAGCTTCTGGGATACTTGGTGGAGGAGGTGGTAGGTGGAGCTCAGAAGGTATCGACCGAGCAGGAACCTTACACCGTTGGCCAAGAGTTCGGCTGCAGGAAGGAAGGCGTTGGTTGGTCCTACTGATCGGCCGCAGAAGATAAATTTCTCCAACCACATATTCAAGAATATGGCGTGTTCCCTCTGGTTAACAGTGCCAGTCCTTTGGTATTCCTGGATGTATCCTGTCCAGCCACCGATGTTGCGTGTGTTCACTCTATGTTCGGCTCTCCTACCATAGATGGAAGCCTCATCGACAGTCGAGATGTCCAAGCCAGTGAGCATGTATACATCGGCAAGAGTAGGGGCGGATGGACCATGGCCAAACATGAAGGTGTTTGTTGTATCTGACTAGAAGTAAGCGGCAGCTATCATCATGGATTCATTCTTCTGCATATCGGCAATAGACAACCTAATGCATTGGTCTATTTTCTGCTCTGCCCAGTACACCTGCATCGACCTGTTAACCCTCAAATACCAATCTTTCCACCCTTTGGTGGGTTTGGGCCAGGATCGGAATGTATCCTTCCATAGATTCAAAGAAAAATTTTGGGGGTTTGAAGGGAATTCTGTTAGCTTCTGCGTTGATCAAATCAGTTGGATCTGGGTCGCCCATTGGACCTAGGCATTGGAAGTGTGGTTGGTCGGTTGGAATAACCAGTTTGTTGCATAGTTCCTAAGTTCGGAGGATCAAAAGAATGAGAAAAAAGGAAAAAATTACTAACTATATGAACTCGCAAAGGTCAAAAGAATCAAGGTAAAAGTAACAGAAGTAAAACGAACCACGGGGACATTGAAGTTGATCGCCATTGCTCTGAGGAAGATGAAGGCGCAGGCTGGAAACTTAAAGGTGATGCTGGAAGGAGCTCTTGTTGGTTGAGGTTGCGCGGTTGTTCGTTGAGGTCGCCGCCGGAGAGAGAGAATGCCAAAGGTTGGAGTCTGAGGGTAGAAGATGAGCGTTCCGGAGAAATCTGTTTATAGGCTGCTTGGAGTAGGGGTATTCTGGACTTATCTCTATGCCGCGCGCGTGTAGGTCGAGGTGGTTCAGATGGATATGGTAACTGTTCGCACGACAATCAAGGGATTGTACAGGGGATTTGATGGCAAGTGATCATGACTTGGAAAAGATCTCAGTACAAAATCTTTTGATTCTAAAATGGTGGCGTTAATTATGTTAAGATCTTGCCGATGGATTGTTATTTCGGTATCTTAATCATAATTAGGGCAAGAGTAGTTGGGGATTGTGCGATATTTGCTGATATGTGTGAATCAGAACTAGATTTGATTAGATTCAGTAATGGGTTATGTCATGCTTGGAGAATGGGTTGAGAAAAATAGGTAAAGGCAAGCATTGACTGGAGTAAATTTCGGAGCATCAATGTTTTATACTCCAAAATTGGGGGGCATGTGTTGACACCGTTTTTTGGCACGTGTCAAGATAGTTAGAGTGGGCTAATCGGCAGAAGAAAAGTTATTATGTATGTTGATAGCCGATAAAAGACAGCTTGTGAAGAAGGCTGCCGATGGATGGTGGCGGTGTATGGAGAAGCTAGGTTGGATTGGGGTGTTGCCGATAAGGTTAAGGATATTATTGCCGATGTCGATAAAGGAGGTTTGAAGACTGCTGCTGATGAAATAGGAAGTGTGCCGATGAAAGAAGGCTTGAAGGCTGTTGCCGATGAAATAGGGAGTGTGCCGATGGAAAGGAGGTTGATGGGAATTCCATCGTAATTTAGGCGGACAAGGGAATAAGATAGGAATTAATTTCCTTTTCTATGTTTATTAGAGTCTGATTTGTATAAGAGTCATATGTTTCCTTAGATTTGGATTTAGTGTCCTAGTTGTATTTGGTTACGTTTCTGTAGATTAGGGTATAAATATAGAGTGAAGGGCAATGTAATGAGAATCAATCAATCAATATCAAAAACCAGCTTTTACTCTTATTTACATCTATTTACTTTCCGGCGACTTTGTCAATTTGCATATTTTTCCTTTTTTACGAGTTCTCATCGATTCGGCGAGTTGCATTGCTTTAGTGCGATCTTCGACGATCCTCGAGTTCCGCGTGAGTACCTCTTGGCCGTGACTTCTGGGCGTATCGCTGTTGTCAGGACCAAAGTGCTCGTATCTTCATCCTTGTCGATTAACAGGTCAAATCGACTGGCACGCTTTGGATATCGATTTCGGGTATTAGCCCTTTGTGTTTGCAGATCCACTTTTGCATCAACAAGTTCCTATCCAGCTGAAGGGGTATTTCTAACACTCACCGCACAGGCCCCTGCCAGGGTCGCACAAGCCACCTTTCGTACAATTCAGGAGTCGCGGGTTTGACTGATGTTGCATCCCCAAGGGCAATGCCAGGTGATAGGGACTCTAACCCCCCCTTGGTCTCACGCCAATGTCCCCAAGCACATCCTTACTGCCTCCAAGATGCAACCTACCATTCGATTCCCGGCCTGAACTGTATTACTCGGCTTCGCGGTCGGAACGACTTATCTGGCCAACTAAGTGTTAGACTGCGTTCAACGTGATTCAAGGACGTACAGTGAATCGATCCTTAAACGACTCAGACGGGGATAGATCCACACCCAAGACCTCCATGCCTTGTTGCTTCACTATCGTCATTCCGCCCGGTCTCATTTCATTTTATTAACACATGGTTCCTTTCCACGATAGCAAATATAGCCAACCGTGCCATATATGAATATCCCTACATCTCGCAGGTGACAGGAAATCACCTGACTTTTACCGCTTAAAGCAGGGCTAAGCACCTATTCAATCCTGATCTACATAGGATTCAAGGATTCATATATCTGGACAAGGAGTGATATTGATGCAGCAAGGTTTTCACCCACTCCTATACGTAATGCAACAATATATATAACACATATATAGTATTTGCAATTGAAAAGTAGGGAGTCTTATAATGCTCTGGGGTTTGCCTGAGATCCGACTCAAGTCAGTCAAGTTAGCTTGCACCGTCTTGCGGAACATCTCCACTCCATGTATGAACTTGAGGATTCTTCCATCTTCGGGAGGGATCTGTAACAGAACCGACCAATTATACAAAATTAAGTAAGAAAATCATCCACCGAGCAGACGATTTAACAAACTTAAGCCTGTATAAACCGGTAGTATGTGAAATCATGACGGATTTCAAACCAACAAATATAGCCAACCGTGCCATATATGAATATCCCTACATCTCGCAGGTGACAGGAAATCACCTGACTTTTACCGCTTAAAGCAGGGCTAAGCACCTATTCAATCCTGATCTACATAGGATTCAAGGATTCATATATCTGGACAAGGAGTGATATTGATGCAGCAAGGTTTTCACCCACTCCTATACGTAATGCAACAATATATATAACACATATATAGTATTTGCAATTGAAAAGTAGGGAGTCTTATAATGCTCTGGGGCTTGCCTGAGATCCGACTCAAGTCAGTCAAGTTAGCTTGCACCGTCTTGCGGAACATCTCCACTCCATGTATGAACTTGAGGATTCTTCCATCTTCGGGAGGGATCTGTAACAGAACCGACCAATTATACAAAATTAAGTAAGAAAATCATCCACCGAGCAGACGATTTAACAAACTTAAGCCTGTATAAACCGGTAGTATGTGAAATCATGACGGATTTCAAACCAACTCACATACCAGCCAAGATCGTAATAAGTTTAGCGGTCACCATCACAAATTACATAAAAGTTTGCATCACAGATACATCGGAGTTTAAACATAGTTATTACAAACCGAGTTCAAATAAAAGTAGCAGAAGCATTTTGTTCAAATCCACACACACACTCACACGGAGTTTGAAATAAAGTGCCAGCTGATGATCATCTCCAACAAAAGCATTAGATGAGACGTAGGGAACGACCACTGCCCATGGTCCTAAGCATCACCCATCACAGGATAAAGGCAGTTGATACAGTAGCCGTAATACATCTGCCCATCTGCAACAAGTGGGAACAAAACCCTGAGTACGAGAAGGTACTCAGCTAGACTTACCCGACATAACCAAAAATAAAGTGACACCAAGGAGTATGAAGGGCTTTATAGTGGGGTGGCTGACTCATTTGCAAAAGGCATTTTTATCATTTAAAGAACCTTTTCCAGAAGCTTTTATATCAAGTTAATCATTATTAACCTGTCAGCTACATTACACCTATGCTAGAGCAAGCATATGATTAAGCCATTAATGATAACCAGTTGATCATTAGCATTTCCCTAACATCATATTCATTATAACCATCCAAGTGTTCCATCAACATTACTACGATGTCGTAACTCAAGTCAAGTGTTCACTATCCAGTGAACGATGGCGATTTGAATCAATTACTAACCAGCTGGTGATTTATTCCTCACATAAACCATGCTTCCCCCGTCAGGGTCGCGTAGATCACCGGACCAACTATCCAGGTAACGTCTCACGTTTGCCCACAACCACCGCACCTGGGGATCGTCCGACTGCCAGGTCGCTCAGAACTCGGACAATTCTACCATTGGGCTTACTCTTCACGTCCCCGTGGCCTACCACACCTTCGCCAATACAGTGTGTTGTGTGCAATCTACGTGGCCCGAATAACTGTCTCGGCTTTGCGGTCGAAAGGTACGTTATTCGGCCAGCTAAATGTGAGGCATGCGTTCAACATGACCCGAGGCCCAACAACGGTCGGTCCTTAATCGAAATAGACGGAAATCACTACAGTCCAAAACCCTGTAAGCTTCCTTCCGGTCTCAACTTCTCATTAACACTTGGTTATATTCCATGATACCACATTTAGCAAAACTAGATCCAGGTAACCACCTATAGCTTGCAGGTGACAGGAAATCACCCGACTTCTACCGATCTAAGCAAGCTAAGCATTTACTCGACTGCGAAAACTAGGTAACAAGGATATGGTATACGAAGGGTAAACAAGGTATAATGCAGCAACGGTTGCACTCAACCCCTAGAACTTAATGCATATATATTTAACATTCATATAGTAAATTGCTTTATAAAGTAGGAGGCTTATAATGCTTCGGGGCTTGCCTCTTTCGAAGGAACTCGGGCGGATGATCCGGACACTCCTCGAGATCCCCACTGATCTCCTCGTCGACCTCAGGCACCTCCTGAGGTTCGTTCGGCTTCTCGGAACTGCTACCGGATTCTCTGCCCGTGATCCTGTCATGATGCGTATGTATAAGGGCTAATGCATAAGTGCATCGAAAGATGGCGTATGGTGATCATGAGACATGCATGCAGATGACAATTCACATTTCACTTAACCTAGCATGTGCATCACTCCTTTCTGGTACTACTCGCACATCACAATAAGACATGCATGTAATAACATGTGATGATAAGATCATGGTACATGCAATATAAGTGAATCAAGTCACATTTAATACATATGGCACATACTACTCACATACATGGCAATTATGTAACAGCAACATTTGTGAAACATACCAGCAAGTATTTATTGCTCCAAAGATACACCAAATCTTAATTAGGATACTAAGCATGTATTAAACAATCATGATTAAACCTTAATTAGCAATAGCATTGAACAGCAACCCCTATTTCAACATTACAGAAAATTCTACAAAAATTACAGTAGACTAAACATAGCATAAATAGGCTACCATAGAAATTTCATAGCAATTGGATAAGTAGAATATCCTACACAAAAATGACAAAGCACATGACAGAAATGGACATGAAAATACTTTGTACTATGAAAAGTATCAAACAACAAATTTCATGACTCTACTATGTTCTACACAGTGAATAATCATTGTACAATAATTATCAATCCCGTGTTTTATACATAATTTGCTCTCTATCAAAAGTAACAAATATAAGCAACAAATAGCACTTGAACTACACCTCCACATTTTTACACAGAACATGCATGCAATACAATTTTCACAGAAACTACATCACCTAACAAGACTAACAAAAGTGGAACCATATTTTTCTGAGCAGTATGTGATTTACTATGCATTTTCTAAGTTAACAGCCATTAACAACAATTAAATAAAGCTCTAAATAAAATTATCTCAAACTGAACATTTCATATTTTTATATTGTACATCTGCTCATAAGGATCACAGAAAAGTTTATTTCACTAGATTTGGAGCAAAACTGAGCAAGATATGAATTTTATAAGCATTTACATGAAATAAACAAAAATCATTTTCTTTTCTTTTCTGAAAAACCGCTCGGGAAAACGCTACGCGTCCCCAGGAAAGCGCACACGGGACCGCGCTCAGCCACTGACAGCGGGCCCCATGGCCCCACCCGTCAGTGGCACACGGAGGAGGTGGAGGCACGCCGGCCGGAACTTCGCCGGCGGCAAGCCCCTGGCGGCGCGGCCTGCACCAGTGTGCTCCGGACGTCGAGCCGCACCTAGTCGGCTTAGCAAATGGGGCGGAAGGGCGAGCGGAGCATGCACGCCGGCGGCAGCTCGGTGGCACGGTGGCCGTTGCTGGCCACGGCGAGGTGCGCGCGAGGCTCGCGGCGTTGAGGCGGACGCGAGGCCCTAGCTAATGGAGGAAAGGGGCAGGGAGGCGCGGCCAGAAGCGCGAGCCATGGCGGCGCTCCGGTGAGCTCCGACGAGATAAGAAGGGCTGATTCGGCCTCCTTACCTCACGGCGTGGCTGCGGAAGGGAGCAGCGGATGGAGGAGGTTGCGGCGGGGCTACGGGCAGAGGGAATCGGAAGGGTACGCAGCGGCGGAGGGGCGCAACACCGGCGGCAAGGCACGGCGGCGCTGCTCGAGCGGCTGCGACTGCTGTGCGCTCAGGCGAGCCAGGCGAAACGAAGAGGGGGAAATGGAATGGAGGAGGAGAGGCGGGGTGGTTCGGCGCCTTAACGCCGCTGGTGGCCGGCCACCGCCCACGGCAGCCCGTCGCCGATGGCCACGCGGCGGGCACCGCCTACGCACGGTCGGGCGGCCACGTTTGAGCGGGAGCACGGGCGCCGGGGAGGAGATGGGCCGGGCCGGCTTGTCCGGTTGGGCCAAAACCGAGGCCGAGGACCGCGAAGGAAAAGAATCCCCCTTTTCTTTTATTTTCCAATAAACAACAACTCAAATTCACATTTTGGACATTCAAAATTCGTTTTCAGGTTTTGAGGCAAAAATAAAAGTTGATCAACTTTTTAATCTTTACAACTTTTCTTAAATAACCAAAGTCAAAATCCTTACAGAATTTGAAATGGAAATCAAAAGCTAATTTAAGGCATTTTTGACCATTTTCAAGAATTATTTTAAAAGCAAAATTTGGGAAAACTTTGAACATCAACTTGGCTCCATAATTCATGTGAAACATTTCTAAACTATTTAAACTAGCAATCAATCATGTTTAACTCCATAACAAGCACAAACATGGCCTAGAGCTATTTAAACAATCTAATACAACATTCAAGTTTCATAGCTATGTTACACATGTTTTAAGGCTTTGTTTCAATTGTTATTTGACATGATTATGCATGCAAGACAATGCTTATGCTCATGATTTGCAGTGCTAATGCATGCTTAACACCAGGGGTGTTACAGGATCCACCAAACATCATCTTCTGGTTTGGCTCCACATCAGGTCATTCACGTGCTTCAGCTAGTGTACCTAAATGAGGTGCAACCGTGCATATGTATGAATACATAGGAATGCAATAAAAAAATAAATCAAGCAAGAATACCAAGGTTCACATAAGCACCTAGAGCTAATTAACTTGATCCTCACTAAACCATAACATAGAAGAGGACAAGCACATCAATCAAGACACAAGTCTCACAAGATCACAGGGTACTAACCCAAGTGCCATCAAGGATATGAGTTGCACTTCAACACACAAGCTTGGCAAAGTGAATCAAAGCACTAAAACTAGAATTTGCCACTTTCTGGACCTCAGAACAGCAGCTGAGTAATTTAATCATAACTGGAGATCCACAACTCCAAAAGATATGCAACAAGACATTATGGAAATCTTATGAAATTGTCTACAATTTATTTAATATCACCTAAGCCTGATTCCCAAGTTTAATAGGTCGAAAAGATGGAACTACATAATCTGGTCTGCTCCAAACAGAGAGCAACCAAATCTGGGACCTGACTTTAAACATCTATAACTCAAAAACTACTTGACCAAATGCCACCAAATTTTAACACAGGCTAGATACATTAATTATATACAACTTTGCTATAGACAAGATGCTCAGAAAACATCATTAACATGGGGTAATTTACATTGCCCCCAGAACTGTCCAGAAACTAATAATTGCAAGAAATAATTATTAACATATGTTGCAAATATATAATTGGATAAAACCACTTTACCAACATATCACACATGACTAATGAACACCAGAAACATAGTGTCCATTACTAAATAAATTCTTTTAATATATTTTCTTAATTTATTTCGATAATTAGGTGGAATTATGAACACCTATCAAATGTGCACAATAAATTCTCCCAAAATTACAGTGGTCTACACATACTCTCAATAGTCTACTATCTAAATTTCAAGCTAGTTGGACACGTATATCAACCTCTATAAAAAAAGACAAATAGCTATTGCAATAAATCATGTGAGAGCAAGTTAAACCGAAAACTTAATATTTTCTATGAACACATGGACATAATATGAATCAACATGCTAGAGCAACATCATACTAAGATAATGGAACAACATTTTCCATTTTATCATTTATATATTATTTATAAGCTATTTATCAAGCTGTAAATAAGTTAAATCAATAACTTGATCATACAGTAAGCAATGACCATGAAAGTTATACCACAGTACATCCATGGCATGACAAGACTACCATAAAAATTTTACAGCATTTGGAGCATCACAGCATCAGTTATGAATTTCGCAAACAACATATGCAAGAAATGCCTAATTAGCAAGATAAAATCAAAACCCTAAGAAACAGTGAACAACTAATAGGTTTAATATTTTTATTAGTTATTACATGTTATCACCAGATTAATAAAACAAGAATCACTACTTTTGGATGTCTAAAACTCCAGATCCTGCTCTGGTCAATGTTTAAGGTATTTTTAGAGCTCTTTTTCAACTTAAATCAAAACACTAGAAAACTTCTACAAACATGTAACATTTTATGCTTCCACTACATAGAGATTTTCTCAAGGTTTCCAAAAGGTCCACATTTGCCATTTTTGGACTTTCCTAGTAGGAGATATAGATTTTTAAAGATTAACATGAAATTGAAATTCAAAATCAGAACAAATCAAACCCCAACTGAATTTGCTAGGCGCACCCAACATATACCCAATCTCTGTCACCACTTAACCTGACATGTGGGGCCTTCTATTCAGCTAGGCCCGCTCGTCAGACACACAGATAGAGACACAGAGAGAAGACATCGTCTTCTTCTTCCTCCGTTATCAGAAACAGAGGAGGCGGGCTCCGGCCGACCATCACGGCGGGAAGGTGGTCGCCGGCGGCGAAGGAGCGGCTCAGGAGCTGCGCGGTGGTGAGGCGCACCTGTGGGCACCCACATTGTGTCCTATGACCGCCTATGGCCCTCCGGCCACACGAGCCAGGACGCCCGGTGGCAGCTTCACCGCGGCGGCAGCGCGGAGGCGCGGCCCGGCGAGCACCAGTGGCGGCCGAGGGACGGGGGAAACCCAAGGGGGCCCGCGCGCCTGCGGAGCTGCTCGGCCTAGCCTAGGGCGGCCTGAGGTGGTCCAGCCGCGTTCGTTAGCGGCGGTGCCGGAGAGGGCACCCATGGCCGGGCTGCTCCGGTGACGAAGGGAGGTGGGGAAAACGGTACTCTAGGCTCGCGAGAAGGTGAAGAAACTTCTGGTGGTGGTGATTTGGTGCGCGGTGGCTGCTAGCAGTGGCAACGGCAGTGGCCGAGCTTGGGCTCCCGACGGCCATTCATGGCGGCAAACGGCCACGGCGAGCGGCCGCGCAAGCCGTGGCGAGGAAGAGGCAGAGAGGAGTGAGGGAGGCCGAGAGGGAGCTCGGGCACATGGCCAAGAGATGGGGGGCGTGCTCGACGCGTGGAGCAGAGGCGAGGTCATGGCGACCATGTGTCCCCTAAGGGGCCCACCGTCGAGCAGCTGTCGTGCATCGTTGTGGCTGTGTTGGAGACCATGTTTGGGCCAGCTACGGGCCGAGTTTGGACATGGGCCAAAAGGCAAAGTCAAAGCCCACATGATGCTCTAAAAATCTATTTAGGGTTCATGACCATTAGTGCTCTGGATTAGGATATAACCAAGTGCCAAAATGACAGCATCAGCAATTCGATTAGGGTTAAGCCTTTCTCGGTTTAGGCTCCAATTGGTTGGCCAAAATACGTCAAATCCAATCCAACTTTTGGTATGCCCTACTTCAAAGTGTAAACTCCGACTTTTGTTTTTGGGTCAACTCGAGTGGCTTAGTCAAATTTAGAGAACGCAGAATGCCAATCTATGGACACATGATTACTTAAGGACTGGAAAATAGTAGCAACAGTCAAACTTGGGTTCCTTATTTGACTAGGTTAGAAGCTGTACTAGGCCTTGAGGTTTGAACAAAAGTTGTAGTACACAACCTGAGCTACAACTTCTATTAAATGATCAAGGTCTGGATCAGCTTGTGTTGCAAGATACAAAGCTCCAAAGTGGGATACCTGAGACTAAACTCCATTATGACTTAGCCAATTTTTCTGAGATCCAAAACAGCCATTTTTTCTGAGATCCAAAACAGCACTTTATTGAATCTTGGGAGCTCTATTTGACTAGGTTAGAGGACAAACTAGCTCTTGACCATTAAACAAAGTTTGTTCCACATAAGATGAACTGCAACTTTTCTTTAAGGTCAAACCTCATAGCTGGTATAGAAGTCCAACTTTCACTTTGGTCAAAGCAGCAGCTTAATAAAGCCTAAACTAGGGTTTTAAGCCAATCGGGGCATTTTCTTGACATTTGCTCAACATGAACCCTTCATGACTTTTGTTGTAGAGTTCATCTAGAGTCATTTGGGCAAAGTTGCAAGGTTTGGTTGATGGTCTATAATTCCATTCACTTAATCATGCCATTCCAAGAAGGATATGACTTATCATTTCATGTGACTTTTTGATTCCAAACTTCATGAAACTTTTCCAGGGATCACTATAGATAGAAAGTGATGTGAGACACATGAAAGAAGTGACATCAACACTCACTTACATTACCAAGCATGTGCATCTACATACACACATTGAAACATAATTAACAAGAGTATGTTGTAGATGTTTCAAAGAGATGTTGCAGATATTTCAAAGCACATTCTATATAGGCATGTTTCACATGTTGCACTAGTGCATCACATATGTTACATGCTCATATATGAACAAATAATGCTTAGGCTCATGCAATGCAAGTGCCAACTGTAAGCCTAACACCTGGGGTGTTACACCAACCACTACGGTGTGAAGGCACGAGCCCGGGGTCAAACTTCTGACACTAGGCAGGGAGCGGGAGCACCTCGACATGACCCGTGGCCACAACAGGCCATACTTGGGCATGCATGTCACTAATAGTGCCGGACGGACCGGCACTGTGCTACCAAATCACTGTACGGCCCCAGTCAAGGGGAAATGTAGACCACATCGCGCGCAGCGACGGGACGGAACGTGTAACAGAACCGCCCAATTATACGAGATTAAGTAGGAAATTCATCCAACGAGCGGACAAATTATCAGACTTAAGCCCGTATAATCCGGTAGTCCATGAAATCCCGATGGATTTCAAACCAATTCACGTAACAGCCAAGATCGTACTAAGTTTAGCGGTCACCATCATAAGTTACATAAAAGTTCACGGCACAAAATACATCAGAGTTTAAACATAGTTATTACAAACCAGGTTCGAATAAAAGTAGCGGAAGTAGTAGTTCAAATCACGCACACACACAGTGTTTGAAATAGTGTGCCAGCTTATGATCATCTCTAGCAAAAGCATCAGACGAGAAGTAGCGAATGACCATTGCCCATGGTCCTAAGCTTCGCCCATCGCAGGATAGAGGCAGTTGATACAGTAGCCGTAATACATCTGCCCATCTGCAACAAGTGGGAACAAAGCCCTGAGTACGAGAAGGTACTCAGCTAGACTTACCCGACAGAACCAAAAATAAAATGACACCAAGGATCATGATAGGCTTTCTGGTGGGGTAGCTGACTCATTTGCAAGAAAAGCATTTTCAACTTAACAATTCTTTTCCAAAAGCATGCAGTAATTAACTCTTTATTACCCTGTCAACTATGTTTGCACTTGTGCTAGAGTAACATGTAATTAAGCAAGTAAGGATTACCAATGATCATTAACAATAATTATCATGTCATTTTCCACATAACTATCCAAGTGTTTCATAAATGTTACTAAGATGAAGTAGCTCAAGTCAAGTGTTCACTATCCAGTGAACGATGGCGATTCGAATCGATTATTAACCAGCTGGTAATTTATTCCTCACACAAACCTCACTCACCCGCTAAAGTGAGGTATTGGTTACCGAGTCAACTATTCAGGTAAAGTCGCGAGCTTGCCAGGAACCACATGTACCCGGGGGCCGCCCGACTGCTCTTTGGCCTTATCATCGCGCCCCCGTTTCCTGCCACTATTGCTCCGGTACAGTGCGTTGCGGGCAATCCACTCGGCCCGAATAATCTCCCAGCTTCGCGGTCGAAAGGTACATTATTCGGCCAGCTAAATGTGAGGCATGCGTTCAACATGACTCGAGGCCCAACAACGGTCGGTCCTTAATCGACTCAGACGGAGAACACTACAGTTCGAAACCCTGCAAGTCTCCGCCTGGTCTCAAATCCCGTTTGACACTTAGTTATTATCAAAGACACATCCTTCACATAGATCCGAGTAATCTCCTATAGCTCGCGGCTGATAGGTAATCACCCGACTTCTACCGGTCTAAGCAAACTAAGCAATTTTTGACCGCGGACACCAAGGTAACAAGGATCGGGTAAAGCAAGGTGAAACAAGGTATAATGCAGCAACGGTTGCAAACAACTCCTAAACGTAATGCATCAAATTGAGTAAAGTCAATACTAAATTATTTACAAACCGGGAGAGAAATGCTCCGGGGCTTGCCTCTCTCAAAAGAACTCGGACGGTGGTCGGGGCACTCTGGAAGATCTGCACCGACCTCCTCTTCGGCTTCGGTCGCCTCCTGCTCTTGCACCTCGGGCTGCTCTTCCGGGTCCTCGGGAACTGCTACCGGGGTCACTTCCTGCGATCCTGTATGATGCAGAATTATAAGTGCTTATGCCTAGGTGCATTGTAGGAATGACATGCGATGATGATGATGAATGAGATGTAAATGAGCATGTTACTTTATTTGGATTACGTGGAACTTACGACTCTTCTACAAGGTAGTCTACATCATCCAAGAACATGTACTCATAAAATACCACCACTATTCTCTACCATGCAAAGGCACCTTGACACTTAAGATGCTTCAAAGATACACCAAAGCATAGTTTACTAACTAATCTTGCATCAAAGGTTGAATGTAAACCCTAGTTAGCACTAGGCTTGAACAGTAACACCTATTTTGGTAGCACAGAAAAATCTTAGAAAATTACAGTGGATTACTATCATCAATTTTAGCATGCCACAAAATTTCATTGCATTTGGATTACTAGAACTGTCTATACAAAAATAACAAGTTAAGGCCTAAAAACGAGCATGAAAATACTTTGCATTATGAAAAGTATCAAACAACAGATTTAGAAATTTTCTCACTTTCTACACAGTAAACAATCACTGTATAAAAATTATTACTTGCATGTTTTATTCACATTTATTTGATTAACAAAAATAACAAATGTTAGTAATAAAAAGCATTTGAACTACACATAGAAATTTTTCTACAGAACAGACATGATATATAATTTTCCTAGCAAGTATATTGCACAAAAAGATAAACAAACTTGGAACCACATTTTTCTGATTTTTTCTATAATTTATTATCAATTTTTCAAGAAAACACCAATTTCAAGGATTAAATAAAACACTACAGAAAAGTAATGAAATATTGACATGCAATATTTTTATATTGTAGATCTGGTTCCTGTAACAGAACCGACCAAATTATAAGAGCACAAGTACAAAAACAAGCACCGAAGCGCTCAAATTTTCGAACTTGAGCCCATATAATCCCGGTAGTCAATCGAAACCACGAAGGATTTCAAACCAACTTACTTACAACCAAGATCGCATCATTCGACATACAACATCATACGTTACATTTCGCAAGTAGTTCCGAAATAAGTTTACACACACGGAATCGCAATTATTACAAACCAAGTTTATAAAGTAGCGGAAGCATAACACACACCAGTTGTTTAACTACTGCCAGTCTTGTTGATCAACAACCCGCAAAAGCATCAGGAAAGTACATAAAAGATGACCACGCCCTAGTGATCTAGTCTTCGTCACCCGCAGGGTGGAGACAAGTTTTGCAGAAGCCTTGATAGAGCATATCATCTGCAACAGGAGAGAATAAACCATAAAACCACTCGTGACTCCTTCCTACATCTCGCGGATGACCGGAAATCACCCGACTTCTACCGTACTAAGCAGGGCTAAGCATTGACACGTGCCTAAACCTAAATTTAGGATTTAAGTACGATATCTGGACAAGGACAGGTATAATGCAACAATTGTTGTCATACAACTCCTACAACTTAATGCATTAAACAATTAAAAGTACTCAAGATAGATTTATAAAATGTTGGGTTCAGCATGCACCGGGGCTTGCCTTTTAGAAAGGTCGAAGGTCGATGGTCAGGGCACTCGGGCAAGTCTTCAACGGCGTCTCCTCCGCTGACTGGTTCTGCTGGCTCCTCCGGCTGGTCCTGGACTTCCTCCGGAATCACTGGCTCGAACTCAAGGAGCGTTACTCCCTCCGGAACACCTATTGCATGAGTTCATAATAAATCTCATGGATGCATAATGAAAGATGCAGCATGCTCGGAATAAAATGCATTACAACATTCTTAAGGCTCTATTCAAATCACTTCAAATATTAGGTGCAAACTTCCTCTCCGGTAGGGAAGTACACACCTAATCTACTCAACCTACGGTATAGCTGTTCTTCTTTGGTTAAGGCCCTAACACCTAACAATCACAAGAGTAGCATTACTTAGGTTACCACATCCAACATCAAAATATCACAGCAAGACATTCTGGACAGTAGCTCAAAGATTCTAACATATCTGGAGATTCCCAACTCCAAAAGATATGATCTAAGACAATCTGGAAAGCTTATAAAATTCCCTACAAATTGTTTTCAGACCTCAACCCTAAATTCCTAAGTTCTCCATGTCGAATTTTTCAAGTTCCAGAAGCTGTCCTCTCTAAACAGAGAGTAGCCAATTCTGGACTGCCACTTTAAACAGCAACAACTCCCAAACTACTAAGCCATATGCTCCCAAATTTTGACACAAGCTAGTTTATCAAGTTTACTACAACTTTGGTATTTACAAGTTTTCCAGCACACACATTTATCAAAGGTCAAACCTAAAATTACTACCAGCTGTCCAGAAAACCTAAAATTGCAAAGATTAAATATTTATTTATGTGGAAAATTTCCCCTAATACCCAACTAATGTTACCACAAGTTCACATGGGTCACAAAAACACCAGAAAGTAGGGTGTGCCCACCTAAAATATTTATTTATACTCATTTCTTAATTTACTTAATTAATAAAGTGAAATTTTAAACATATATGTAAACTGCTCCTAAAATTCTACAAAAATTACAAGGGACTCTCTGACCCAAAAAGAGACTACTGTAAAAATTTGAACTAAAATTATTCACAGAAACTCCCTACATGAAATTCACAAGCCCAAAAGACTGATTATTGTATAATTAACAAATCATATTGAAAAGTATCAAACAACAGATTTCATATTTTTCTTAGACACTTTAGAGTACCAAGACATTCTCCAAAAATTTATAAGAACATTGCACATGTAGAAAAATTACTAAAATTCATTCAAGTATTTCCTAAAATAACAGATCGCATTATAACTTGAAAAGTGCTTAAGCACTAAAGCCCAAATTTTTACCAGAGCTAAAGCAAGTATAAATTAGCCTACCCACCAAATTTCATAATTTTTGGAATACTACAGCTCAAGTTATACATTTAACAAATTTGCCTTCATTTCAAAACACATTTGAAAGACCTATTTAATTCTCCTAGAAACTAAACATCACATACCAGATTTATATTTTTCTAAAATACTACACCTCATGCAGAGCCTAACAAAATTTATCTCATAAATTTTGGACAAGTAAAACCCTAGATCTACATTTTCCAAACATCAACAAAAATCTGTGACAAATATGAAAAGAACAACAAACCGAACCCTAACTCGCTACAGTTGCTAGGCCGGCCCGGCTTGCCAGCGTGGCCCAGCCAGCGCGCGGCCCGTCCTGGACTCCCGCCCGTGCGCGCGTGGCGCTGACAGCGCGGGCCCGCAGGCCAGAGAGAGAAGAGCGAAGGGGGAAGACGGCCGCGACTCCGGCGAGCTCTAGCTCGCCGACGACGGCGCCTCCGGCGACGGGAAGAGCACCAACGGCTTCCCCACGACTTTCCGCATCGACCAAACCTAGATTTGCTGACCCTATCCCACCCTAGCTACGACGGCCATGGCGACCGCGGCTCGGAGGCGGCACCTTTTGGTGGTCCGGCGAGCTCCGGGGGCCAGGGACCTAAGTGAGGTGTGCTACGGCTTCCTGAGGACATGGCGGACCTCTCCATGCCAAGGAAGAGGACGGAGGTGGAGCGAGTGTCGCTGGCCGTGTGAGCACCGCACCGGCGGCCATGGCGCGGCAGCGCACGACGGTGTTCCAACGTGTACCGGCCATCCCATCCGGTAGCGTCATCACCTAGGCTGCTCTACCCACCCCGGAACCCAGAACACGTAGCGGGGAGACTGGAGGGTGACCGTAGGGAGCTGGCCACGGTGAGCCGCCACGCGGACAGTACGCCGGCGAGGACTCGCGGTGGCGGAAACCAAAATTCACCCTCACCTCTGCACAACCCGGTCAAGCAACGGGTGAAGGAGGTGGAGGGGATGCTGGCGGAGTAGTGAACGGGATTTGGAGGACGGTGGTGAGACGGTGAGCTCGCGCGAGCACGGAGAAGGCTGCGGTGGCAATGGCGCCTCCGTTTTGCGCCTCGATGAGCCCGACCAGAGTGAGAGGGAGGGGGAGGAGACTGAGCGCGAGTGAGGGGGTGGAGGTGTCCGCTCGGTGTTGAAACCCGCGCCTGGGCTCGCGACGTGGAGGCGACGACAGCGCTTGGACGCCACGCGGCGACGCTCTTCTGCCGAGCGCCACGACACGACCGGTGTCCGACTGAAGGCGCGATCGTTGACTGAATCGATGAGGCCGAACGGTGACTGACAGTGAAAGTTTGGCGCTGATTATCTTCCAACACAGCTCGATTCGGTCCAAGATGACAACATCAAATTTGTAGAGCTATGTGAGGGCAACAAGTTTGTCAATTGGAGTTTGGACTGGTTCGGCCTAGATTTGAAACTACATAGCCCCAAAGTGGTGCCCTGTGAAACTGAAACATGTTTTCAGTTAATGACACCGACTGAAACCCTAATTTCTTGACACTATATCTCCTAAACCATTGAGAACCAGGTATGGGTGATGTTGGCAATGTTGTAGAGCTACATGAGGGCTATAAGTTTGTCAACATGAGTGGAAGCTGGTTTGGCCTGGTTTGCAAATTACAAGCTTCTAAAGTAGGACGCAGTAAAACTGGAGGGCACTTTTGGGACTTAGCAAAATTTCTAAGTGTTGAGACAGCCCCTCTAGCTGACTTGTGGGCCATTTTTGAGCATGTTCTGGCCAGTTTCATGAGATGGTCATATTGAGACTTTTGTTCCCCATAAAATTCCCTACAACTTTGCTTAAGGGTGCTCCTCCATGCAAGGTCTCTAAGCTAGACTTTTTAATTGGTCAAACTAGAGCATCCTAGGGCTAAATGCTGGTCAACTACACCTTGGAGGGCATTTTGGTGATTTTGGTCAACATGAACCTTGCTCCATTAGTGACCCTAAGTATAACTAAGGTGTTGTGAGGTATAATTAGCTACTCTCCCCCTTTTGTTACACCAACTACCTAGTGTCACATGATGTGAACCAAACAAAATTCTAAAACAACCACATTAGTTGCAACCACATAAAATAACATGAAATGATGCATGCTTATGCTCATGCAAATGCAATGCAATTATGGAGCTAAACAACTGAGGTGTTACAGCCCTCCCCCCTTATAAAAATCTCGTCCCGAGATTTGGAAAGCGTACCATTTTTCATAGAATTCCTTATAACTATCCCGCAAATAATCCTCCCGTTCCCACGTAGCGTCACTTTCACTACCCTGATTACTCCACATCACTTTATACCACTTAACCACTTTGCTTCTAGTTACTCGTTCCTGAGTATCGATCACTCGGACTGGCTTTTCTTCGTAAGTTAGATCAGATTCCAACCTGATATCTCCTAAAGGAACTCATTCCTCAGGAACTCGAAGGCACTTTTTGAGCTGAGATACATGAAAAACGTTGAATATGGCACTCATTTCAGGAGGTAACTGGATCTTGTACGCAACAGCTCCACTCTTGCCTATGATCTGGAAAGGACCCACGTATCTTGGCGCAAGTTTCCGCTTAACACCAAAACGTTGGACACTCTTCATTGGAGAAACTTTCAAATAAACGAAGTCTCCAACCTCAAACTCGAGTGGCTTTCTACGACGATCCGCATAGCTTTTCTGTCTAGCTTGGGCTGCAGCCATATGTTTTTGGATGGTACGGACTTGTTCCTCAGCTTCCTGAACAAAATCAATACCATAATACCTTCTTTCGCCAGCTTCTACCCAGTTTAGTGGAGTTCTGCACTTACGACCGTACAATGCTTCGAACGGGGCCATCTTGATACTCTCTTGGTAACTATTATTGTATGAAAATTCGGCTAGAGGTAACCACTTTTCCCAAGAACCCTTGGATGATATTACACATGCCCGCAACAGATCTTCTAAGATTTGGTTAACTCGTTCCGTCTGACCAGACGTCTGGGGGTGATAAGCAGAGTTTCTCACTAACTTGGTTCCCAGCAGGTGATGCCAGTGCTCCCAAAAGCGAGCAGTGAACTGGGGACCACGGTCAGAAACGATAGTACGAGGTACCCCATGGAGCCGGACTATCTGATTAAAGTACAACTCAGCATAGTCAGTAGGACAATAGTCCACTCTAACCGGAATAAAGTGAGCTGATTTGGTCAAACGATCCACAATTACCCAGATGGAGTTATGATTTTTGACAGTAGGAGGAAGTCCGACAATGAAATCCATGCTTATCTCTTCCCATTTCCAGCTTGGGATAGAAAGTGGTTGAAGTAACCCAGCTTTCATGTGCACAGCTTTAACTCTACAGCAGGTGTCACATCTAGCAACATATGCAACTATCTCTTTCCGCATCTTGGTCCACCAATAAAGTGGCTTCAAATCATAGTACATCTTATTACTACCAGGATGGATGGACAACTTGGACGAATGTGCTTCGGACAGGATCTGATCTCTAAGCTCTCGGTCCTTAGGTACCACTAATCTATCCTTAAACCACAACACACCTTCTTCATCTACCCTGAAATGCTTAGTTTCTTCCTCTTTCATCTTACGTTTTATGTGGAATATACCAGGATCAGTCTTTTGGAGTTCAATAATTCTGCTTTTGAGAGTACAACTGACAGTGATGTTGTACAAGACTGCTAGATGTAGAAGGCGAGATCGATGAAAATCAGTTTCAACTAGGGTATGGCAATGAGACTTACGACTTAAAGCATCCGCAACCACATTTGCCTTGCCAGGATGATAGTGTACTTGAAGGTTATAATCCTTAATTAACTCGAGCCATCTTCTCTGACGCATATTTAACTTAGGTTGGGTGAAGATGTATTTGAGGCTTTTGTGGTCCGTATAGATGTTGCAGACATTGCCCAACAGATAATGCCGCCATACTTTCAAAGCATGAACAACTGCAGCCAGTTCTAAGTCATGCGTTGGATAATTCACCTCATGTTTCTGAAGTTGTCGAGAGGTATATGCAATTACTCGGCCTTCCTGCTTCAAAACACCTCCCAAACCTATGCCTGAGGCATCACAATAAACATCAAATGGTTTCTCGATATCCGGTTGTGCCAAAACCGGAGCCGAGGTAAGGAGGGTTCACAGTTGGTGAAAAGCCGCATCATACTCCGGAATCCAGACAAACCTGATATCTTTTTGCAGCAACCGAGTCATGGGTTTGGCTATTTTTGAGAAATCCGGGATGAAGCGACGATAATAGCCAGCCAACCCAAGAAAACTCCGGACCTCATGAACCGAAGTAGGAGCCTTCCAATTCAATACTTCTTGTACCTTGGTGGGATCCACCATAATTCCCCCATCGGACAACACATGCCCAAGGAAAGGTACTTCACGAAGCCAGAATTCACATTTACTGAACTTTGCATACAGTTGATGTTCTCGCAGTCTGGTGAGAACAATACGCAGGTGTTCAGCGTGTTCTTCCTTATTTTCAGAATATATCAAAATGTCATCGATAAACACCACCACAAACTTATCCAATTCGGGCATAAACACCGAATTCATCAAGCACATGAAGTGTGCGGGGGCATTTGTCAGGCCGAAAGATATAACAAGATACTCATAAAGGCCGTATCTTGTCGAGAAAACTGTTTTTGGAATATCTTCAGGACGGATTTTAATCTCATGGTAACCAGATCTCAGGTCAATCTTGGAAAAGACTTTAGCTTTGGACAACTGATCGAACAAGATATCGATATGTGGCAGAGGATACTTATTTTTGACAGTGACTGCATTCAGAGGTCTATAATCTACACACATCCGCAAAGACTGGTCCTTCTTCTTCACAAAGATAGCAGGGCATCCCCACAGAGATGAACTAGGACGAATCATCCCCTTCTTCAAAAGTTCATTCAACTGCACCTTAAGTTCAGCTAACTCATTCGGAGGCATCCTATAAGGTCTCCTAGAGATGGGTGACGTGCTAGGCAACAACTCGATTTTAAATTCCACATCCCGATCCGGAGGAAGTCTCGGAAAATCATCGGGAAACATGTCCGGAAACTCATTTACTACAGGAATTTCAGTCAACGCCTTTGCTTGTACAGCATGAACTTCCCCAGACAAATCAACTTTTCTGGGAAGTTGTACTAGAAAACCCTTTTGATCTGTAGGATCTCTGAGCATAACTACCCGAGTGGATGTATCAATGAGTAACCCATTCTGACTCATCCAATTCATGCCCAGAATAACATCTATGCCTAATCCCGGCAAAACCACTAAGGCAAGCGAGTACTTTCGCCCTTCTATCTCAAGCTCAAGATTCCCCACTACTTTATTTGTGGAAATATTCCCATTTGCTGCACTAATGCAATAACCCCCACCTTCAACAGTATGTAATTTGTGTGCAAACTTTGATGCAAACTTAGGACTGATAAAAGAATGCGAAGCACCTGAATCAAAAAGTACCACTGCAGGATGTTGGTCAACTAAGAACTTACCAGCAGTGACAACCTTACCAGATGGGATTTCCTCAGTACTGTTATAATGAGCGTGCCCTTGACGGCCACCTTGGTTGACATTCTTCTTAGGGTAAGGACAGTTCCTGGACCAATGGCCTGGCTTGTTGCAGTTCCAGCAAGGCATGTTGCTGGGAGGAACACTAGAGCTGCTCTGACCAGAATTTTCCTTTGGCAGAGCGACTGTATAAGCCTTGCGGAACCCAGTTTTGGCAGCAGGCTTCTTCTGTGGCAGACGGAACTTGGTATTCTGAGCAGGTGGGCGAGGGGAAGACCTAGGTGCAGCTGAGGTCCGAGACTGCGAAGCACTCGCCTCAAGGACCCTTTTGCGGCTCTTAGAGGCAGAATAAATAGCATTATTGCTCTCCTAGGTCAAAGCATCACTGATAAAATCATTGAAGGTAGTACACTTGCTAGTGCCCATAGTCTTCATCAGCTTTGGGCCGAGGCCCCTTTTAATGCTAGCAATTTTCTTAGCATCGGTATCCACAAACTCTGTGGCATACCTTGCCAGGTTGTTGAAAGATTGCAGATATTCAGTCAAGCTTTTATTTCCCTGCGACAGCCTCATGAATTCTGTGTGCTTGATTGCCATAAGACCTGGAGGAATATAGTTCCCACGGAATGCTGCCTCGAACTGGTCCCAAGCAATCGGGACATTTGCAGGCAGTGTGGAACGATAGTGGCTCCACCAAATACCCGCTGGACCATGCAGCTGATGAGAAGCATATTCAGTTTTTAGCTCATCGGTCAAGCGAAGCAGACGAAACTTTTGTTCAATAGTGTTCAACCACTCATCGGCTTGCAGTGGTTCCTCCGCCTCCTTAAAGAACGGGGGCTTAGTGTCAAGAAAGTCCTTGAAATCACTGTACTGATTGGGTTCTAGGCCCTGGCGGCCATGACGAGCCTCCCGGTTGGCAAGCTGGCGCATAGCATCAGCCAGCATGCGCTGCCCTTCGACCACGGTCTGCATCTGCTCAGCCGGGGTAGGTGGTGGCGGAGGGGGTGGCTGTTCCTCATCCTCATTGCCACGACCCCGACGGAGATTGTACGACATCTGCAAAATGTATAGCCAATGAGCACTGACGATGTGAGAAATTTGTAGATGAATTATTGCAAATATGTCAAAATGACTCCATGAAATGGACTTCTCAAATAATCAAGGCACAATAATTCATCACAACCGCACAATCCATTCAAGTGCATCAATTGACGCAATCATGCGAGGGAATCCAACAAGATGTACTTTGATAAAGGCTCACTCACAAGGAGCACAACAGTTACTGAACCGTTTACGTTAATATCTACGTGATTTTTGACCTTTCGCACGGTACTTGGATTCGATCTCAAAATTTTTAGTTGACTGAAAAAGGCTACTTTAAACTGACCACAAAGAGACTTCTCAACAGTAGAGTTCCATGGTGGATCATGACTAGCCACCTCGATACCAGCGCGTGCCAAGCAGCACAACCTTATGTCGCGCACCACAGGAGGCCCTCGGTTTCGTCGCGGCACCGAAGGGTGCTAATCGTGACACCATCATCGAACGCAACACAATAAGACATCCATTTGTGATCGAAATTAAAAGGTTCAAACTAAACATCTAGGAAACATAGGGTTCGATCTTACATCCCAAAAGCCAAGTTATTATAAAGCCTCACTCCAACACATGGAGGGCACAAAAGATGAGTCTAACATCGTAGCTACGTGATGACTACACTAAACATCATCCTCGGAGTCGGTGTCGAGGATCTCCCCGCCATCCTCATCACTAACAGGCTCTAACTCCTCGTCTTCTTCTGCTGGTTCTTCTTCTGGTGCGGCATCTTGGGGCCCATTGACCTCCACTTCATCATTATCTTCAGCCATGAAGATTCCCGAACCCATGTCCTCATCTGCGTTGTTGTTTCGAGGCAGCAGAGGATTTAGCTGGTTGTTCAGGCGGTGCACTTCTTCATGAAGATTGTCATTGTATTCTTCAGCATTCTCCAACTGTTGCTCGAGCTCAAACTGACGAGCTCTCAGAACGTTCTCCTCGTGCCAGGTTTCATCCCTCTGGTTCATGACATGGACCAGCATGCGTTGACAGTTGCGATTTGCTACTGTCAACCTCTGGACTGCGAGGGTTTCCTGATCACGGTCACGGATCGCTTGCTCTAGTTGCTGACGCGCTGCATTCTTGGCAGCAGTCACTTCGGCCAACTCAGCCCATAGCCTTTCCACTTCAGTGGGCTCGGGGCGGGGCTCACGTGGAGCTAGCTGGTGGCGAGGAGCCCTTCCTCCGGTCGACTTATGGGTGGTCCTCTTAGTACGTGCCATCTGTATCAAAAAGGTACGACTTAAGGTGAGGATAATTTAGGGATACGAAATTTAATTTAGTCGGGACTATTGATATTTTAAGGAGGGAGTAAAATGACATGTATGACGTAATTAAACATGATGCATGCACGTTCCGTACGCCCTCTCACCTTAGTAGAAACCTAAATTTCTAACGCTAGGCGGTGGCATACATACGTTCTCTCATATAAGCGAAACTATCGGTCTACTCGTTACGCTGTTAGTGTACCTGCAGAAATTCTCATTTCAGCCCAACAGTTTCCCAATATAACACACAAGAAAACAGTAACTAAATACTTTCCATATACACATCCCCTGATGTATATACTTCAGTATCAAAGCTACCCGATTGAAAGATTCCCACAATTAAGTGCTTACATAATTACACGGTTTAAACATGTAAATATGCAAGTCACCAAAGCTACTCTCCCCTAGATCGCCGGTTGGACGATCATGCTCTCACATCTCACACTTACCAAAGCGTCGAGGTATTTGATCCATACATTACCACCCAAGTGGATGGCATCCATACAATATCACGCCGTATGGACGACGAAACAGAAACAACCAAGACCCCCAAGTTAGTACTTATTATAAGCCACCTAAGAGTCCTTATATGGGCTAAGGGATGTGATCACTGGCATACCTATAAAAATAATTTTATAGTTTTAACCCTTTTCATAAACAAATACTTTTCGTTTTTAATTACTCGTATGATGTGTTTAATGTTGAATTATGCTCCGGTACCAGCTGTAACAGAACCGACCAAATTATAAGAGCACAAGTACAAAAACAAGCACCGAAGCGCTCAAATTTTCGAACTTGAGCCCATATAATCCCGGTAGTCAATCGAAACCACGAAGAATTTCAAACCAACTTGCTTACAACCAAGATCACATCATTCAACATACAACATCATACGTTACATTTCGCAAGTAGTTCCGAAATAAGTTTACACACACGGAGTCGCAATTATTACAAACCAAGTTTATAAAGTAGCGGAAGCATAACACACACCAGTTGTTTAACTACTGCCAGTCTTGTCGATCAACAACCCGTAAAAGCATCAGGAAAGTACATAAAAGATGACCACGCCCTAGTGATCTAGTCTTCATCACCCGCAGGGTGGAGACAAGTTTTGCAGAAGCCTTGATAGAGCATATCATCTGCAACAGGAGGGAATAAACCCTGAGTACTGGAATGTACTCAGCTAGACTTACCCGTCATAAACCTGAAATAAGATGACACCAAGGATTATGCAAGGCTTACACAAGAGGCTAGCTGACATCACATTTTGCATGAAGGCATAAGTAATTGAAACTCTTATAACCTGTACTAGCAGTTATTTTTAGCATTTACCTGTCATCTATCTTAGCACATGTACTAAGCATGCACTTGATTATAATCAAACAATTATCAACATTATATCCAGAGCAGGTATAAATTGTGGCAACATTGTATCATTCACTTAACCATCTGTTCATTTAATGAGATCTACGTTACCGCTGCTCAAGTCAAGTGCTCACTAACCGAGAGCGACGGCGATTCGAATCGAATTCCTATCCAGCTGGAGGGGTATTTCTAACACTCACCGAGTCATGCCTGGCGAGGGCTGCTCAGGTCATCTTTCGTACAGTTCAGGAATCGCGGGCCCGAATGATGTCGCGTCCCCAAGGGCGACACTCTGCCTGGTGATAGGGACTCTAACCCCCCCTTGGTCTCATGCCAATGTCCCCAAGCACATCCTTTCTCTCCTCCAAGATGCAACCTACCATTCGATTCCCGGCCTGAACCATACTACTCGACTTCACGGTCGGAACGACTTATCTGGCCAACTAAGTGTTAGACTGCGTTCAACATGACTCAAGGACATACAGCGAATCGGTCCTTAAACGACTCAGATGGGCATAGCTCCACACCCAAGACGTGAAGTGTCTTGCGGCTGTACTATCAAACTCCCGCCCGGTCTCAATTTCATTTTAAAGCATGGTTCCATCCCCGATAGCCATAAAGCCACTCGTGACTCCTTCCTACATCTCGCGGATGACCAGAAATCACCCGACTTCTACCGTACTAAGCAGGGCTAAGCATTGACACGTGCCTAAACCTAAATTTAGGATTTAAGTATGATATCTGGACAAGGACAGGTATAATGCAACAATTGTTGTCATACAACTCCTACAACTTAATGCATTAAACAATTAAAAGTACTCAAGATAGATTTATAAAATGATGGGTTCAGCATGCACCGGGGCTTGCCTTTTAGAAAGGTCAAAGGTCGATGGTCAGGGCACTCGGGCAAGTCTTCAACGGCGTCTCCTCCGCCGACTGGTTCTGCTGGCTCCTCTGGCTGGTCCTGGACTTCCTCCGGAATCACTGGGTCGAACTCGAGGAGCGTTACTCCCTCCAAAACACCTATTGCATGAGTTCATAATAAATCTCATGGATGCATAATGAAAGATGCAGCATGCTCGGAATGAAATGCATTACAACATTCTTAAGGCTCTATTCAAATCACTTCAAATATTAGGTGCAATCACAAGAGTAGCATTACTTAGGTTACCACATCCAACATCAAAATATCACAGCAAGACATTCTGGACAGCAGCTCAAAGATTCTAACATATCTGGAGATTCCCAACTCCAAAAGATATGATCTAAGACAATCTAGAAAGCTTATAAAATTCCCTACAAATTGTTTTCAGACCTCAACCCTAAATTCCTAAGTTCTCCATGTCGAATTTTCCAAGTTCCAGAAGCTGTCCTCTCTAAACAGAGAGTAGCCAATTCTGGACTGCCAATTTAAACAGCAACAACTCCCAAACTACTAAGCCAAATGCTCCCAAATTTTGACACAAGCTAGTTTATCAAGTTTACTACAACTTTGGTATTTACAAGTTTTCCAGCACACACCTTTATCAAAGGTCAAACCCAAAATTACTACCAGCTGTCCAGAAAACCTAAAATTGCAAAGATTAAATATTTATTTATGTGGCAAATTTCCCCTAATACCTAACTAATGTTACCACAAGTTCACATGGGTCACAAAAACACCAGAAAGTAGGGTGTGCCCACCTAAAATATTTATTTATACTCATTTCTTAATTTACTTAATTAATAAAGTGAAATTTTAAACATATATGTAAACTGCTCCTAAAATTCTACAAAAATTACAGGAGACTCTCTGACCCAAAAAGAGACTACTGTAAAAATTTGAACTAAAATTATTCACAGAAACTCCCTACACGAAATTCACAAGCCCAAAAGGCTGATTTTTGTATAATTAACAAATCATATTGAAAAGTATCAAACAACAGATTTCATATTTTTCTTAGACACTTTAGAGTACCAAGACATTCTCCAAAAATTTATAAGAACATTGCACATGTAGAAAAATTACTAAAATTCATTCAAGTATTTCCTAAAATAACAGATCGCATTATAACTTGAAAAGTACTTAAGCACTAAAGCCCAAATTTTTACCAGAGCTAAAGCAAGTATAAATTAGCCTACCCACCAAATTTCATAATTTTTGGAATACTACAGCTCAAGTTATACATTTAACAAATTTGCCTTTATTTCAAAACACATTTGAAAGACCTATTTAATTCTCCTAGAAACTAAACATCACATACCAGATTTATATTTTTCTAAAATACTACACCTCATGCAGAGCCTAACAAAATTTATCTCATAAATTTTGGACAAGTAAAACCCTAGATCTACATTTTCCAAACATCAATAAAAATCTGTGACAAATATGAAAAGAACAACAAACCGAACCCTAACTCGCTACAGTTGCTGGGCCGGCCCGGCTTG
Organism: Saccharum hybrid cultivar R570; assembly: GCA_038087645.1. Lineage (NCBI taxonomy): Eukaryota > Viridiplantae > Streptophyta > Magnoliopsida > Poales > Poaceae > Saccharum > Saccharum hybrid cultivar. The sequence continues at coordinate 14,184,409 of JAQSUU010000066.1, forward strand.
CCAGCGCGGCCCAGCCAGCGCGCGGCCCATCCCGGACTCCCGCCCACGCGCGCGTGGCGCTGACAGCGCGGGCCCGCAGGCCAGAGAGAGAAGAGCGAAGGGGGAAGACGGTCGCGACTCCGGCGAGCTCTAGCTCGCCGACGACGGCGCCTCCGGCGACGGGAAGAGCACCAACGGCTTCCCCGCGACTTTCCGCATCGACCAAACCTAGATTTGCTGACCCTATCCCACCCTAGCTACGACGGCCATGGCGACCGCGGCTTGGAGGCGGCACCCGGTGGCGGTCCGGCGAGCTCCGGGGGCCAGGGACCTAAGTGAGGTGTGCTACGGCTTCCTGAGGACATGGCGGACCTCTCCATGCCAAGGAAGAGGATGGAGGTGGAGCGAGTGCCGCTGGCCGTGTGAGCACCGCACCGGCGGCCATGGCGTGGTAGCGCACGACGGTGTTCCGACGTGTACCGGCCATCCCATCCGGTAGCGTCATCACCTAGGCTGCTCTACCCACCCTGAAACCCAGAACACGTAGCGGGGAGACTGGAGGGTGACCGTAGGGAGCTGGCCACGGTGAGCCGCCACGCGGACAGTATGCCGGCGAGGACTCGCGGTGGTGGAAACCAAAATTCGCCCTCACCTCTGCACAACCCGATCAAGCAACGGGTGAAGGAGGTGGAGGGGATGCTGGCGGAGTAGTGAACTGGATTTGTAGGACGGTGGTGAGACGGTGAGCTCGCGCGAGCACGGAGAAGGCTGCGGTGGCAATGGCGCCTCCATTTTCCGCCTCGGTGAGCCCGGCCAGAGCGAGAGGGAGGGGGAGGAGAGTGAGCGCGAGTGAGGGGGTGGAGGTGTCTGCTCGGTGTTCAAACCCGCGCCTGGGCTCACGACGTGGAGGCGACGGCAGCGCTTGGACGCCACGCGACGACGCTCTTCTGCCGAGCGCCACGACACGGCCGGTGTCCGACTGAAGGCGCGATCGTTGACTGAATCGATGAGGCCGAACGGTGACTGACAGTGAAAGTTTGGCGCTGATTATCTTCCAACACAGCTCGATTCGGTCCAAGATGACAACATCAAATTTGTAGAGCTATGTGAGGGCAACAAGTTTGTCAATTGGAGTTTGGACTGGTTCGGCCTAGATTTGAAACTACATAGCCCCAAAGTGGTGCCCTGTGAAACTGAAACATGTTTTCAGTTAATGACACCGACTGAAACCCTAATTTCTTGACACTATATCTCCTAAACCATTGAGAACCAGGTATGGGTGATGTTGGCAATGTTGTAGAGCTACATGAGGGCTACAAGTTTGTCAACATGAGTGGAAGCTGGTTTGGCCTGGTTTGCAAACTACAAGCTTCTAAAGTAGGCCGCAGTAAAACTGGAGGGCACTTTTGGGACTTAGCAAAATTTCTAAGTGTTGAGACAGCCCCTCTAGCTGACTTGTGGGCCATTTTTGAGCATGTTCTAGCTAGTTTCATGAGATGGTCATATTGAGACTTTTGTTCCCCATAAAATTCCCTACAACTTTGCTTAAGGGTGCTCCTCCATGCAAGGTCTCTAAGCTAGACTTTTTAATTGGTCAAACTAGAGCATCCTAGGGCTAAATGCTGGTCAACTACACCTTGGCGGGCATTTTGGTGATTTTCGTCAACATGAACCTTGCTCCATTAGTGACCCTAAGTATAACTAAGGTGTTGTGAGGTATAATTAGCTACTCTCCCCCTTTTGTTACACCAACTACCTAGTGTCACATGATGTGAACCAAACAAAATTCTAAAACAACCACATTAGTTGCAACCACATAAAATAACATGAAATGATGCATGCTTATGCTCATGCAAATGCAATGCAATTATGGAGCTAAACACCTGAGGTGTTACAGTTCCAATGAGTACATAGAAATTTATTTCACAATTTTTGGAGCTGAAATGAATACAAAAACATTTTCCAAAGTATTTTTCCCCTTGAATAATAAAAGAAAACAGAAAACGATTTTCATTATTGATACTGGGCCGGCCCGTGGAAGTCAACCGGCCCGTGGCCGTTTTCGGCCTGAGCGCGCGCGCGGGAGAAGAGGTGAGCCGGCCCGCTCGGAGGCGCGGCCCACAGGTGCGGCGGCCCAACGAAAACCGAGGAGGGGGAGAACAGAGGGCGGCCTCGCCGGCGCTCTGGACCGCGGCGGCGTGGCGGTGGCCGGTGGCCAACGGCCATCTCCGGCCACGAGCTGACTAGCGGGCGTGCGAATAGTGTCCGCGAGTAGATGGCGAACTTAGGAGAGGGGTTCATGAGGATGGAGAGGGAGTGAGGGTGCCGGCGGCGGAGCGCGAGCTCGGCGGCCCGGCTCGGCGGCGCGCGCGGGAAGAGCTCGATTGAGCCTTACCGTAGGCGAGCAAGGCACACGGAGGCTCGTTCGGAGGAGAGGAGAAGGTGGCGGAACGTGGAGCGCAAGCAATCGGGCGATGGCGGTTCACCGGCGTCGGAACGCGACGGCGGAGGCGAGGACGCGCGGTGGCGAGCGGCGCTCCCGCTCGGGTTCTCCGGAGGAAGAAGGAAGGGAGCAAGCGAGCGGGCGAATGGATGGAGGCTGAGCGCGCGCGGTGCTTTGAGGCGGAGTGCGCGGGGGCCACGGGCGGCCACGCGGAGGGCGTCGCCGGCATGCGGCCACCACGCGGCGAGCGCAGCCTGCCGCGGGAGCCAGCGAGCCACGCGCGAGAGCGGGAGGGAGAAGGAGGAGGCCGGACTGGGCCGGGCCGAGGCAGGGCGCGCGCGCGCGGAGATGGGCCGCTTCCAGCCGCGGGCCGGAAATGAGGCGGCGGCCTGCTTAGGTTAGGATTTGATTTTTTTTCAATTTCTATTTTCAAACAAATTTCAAATACAGTTTTCAAACCTCATTTTGAGCAAGCAAAGGACCTTTTCTGAAAATAGCCCAAAAATAAAAGTTGCTTAGAATTTAATTCTCTACAACTTTGATTAAGGGACCAACTCAAAATTCCCAACAGATTTTGAATTGGAGAATAAAAGCTAAATAGGGAGGATTTTTTTTGAATATTTTCAAATAACATTTTTGAAACAAGTTTTTTTTTGACAAAACTTTGAGTAATTTTGTTGCTCCAAAAATTTCACCTATAATTCTAAGTGATATAAAATTTATAGTTGCACAAATTTGATGAATGTAATTAGCACATTATCACATCACATTATGAATACTATTTTCCAAGCTTTTATTTCACTAAAGTTATAATCTTACTACATATGATTATGAATGATATGACATGTTATGCTCATGATTGCAATGTTGATGTTTGCGTAACACCGAGGTGTTACAGCCTTCCCCCCTTATAAAAATCTCGTCCCGAGATTTGGGTTACGAACCATTTATTATAAAAATCTTCGTATGCTTTTTGTAGGTATTCACCCGTTTTCCAAGATGCATCCCCTTCATCATGATGACTCCATTGTATCTTATACGTTTTCACCACACTATTTCGAGTAGCCCTCTCCTTGGAATCCAAAACTCGAATTGGCTGCTCACGATACACCAGATCTGACTTAAGTTTTATGCCTCGAGGTTCAATTCTTTCCTCTGGAACGCGCAAACACTTCTTGAGATGTGATACGTGAAAAACTGGGAATATAGCACCCATTGCTTCAGGTAATTCCAATTTGTAAGCCACTGGACCCTTTCTTTCCAAAATTTTGTAGGGTCCTACAAATCTGGTGGCAAGGTTTCTGCGTACTCCAAACCGCTTCTTCTTCATGGGCGTGACTTTTAGATAAACATAGTCACCAACTTCGAACACAAGTGGTCTCCTCCTCTTATCCGCATAACTTTTCTGACGTGACTGAGCTGCTCTCATATTTTGCTGAATGATATGAACTTTCTTTTCGGCTTCTTCCACAAAGTCAATACCATAATATCTTCTTTCCCCTGGCTCAATCCAGTTTAGAGGCGTTCTACACTTTCGGCCATACAGAGCCTCAAAAGGTGCCATCTTGATACTTTCTTGATAGCTATTATTATACGCGAACTCTGCTAAGGGTAACCATGACTCCCATGAACCTCTGGAGGACAACACACAAGCTCTTAACATATCTTCTAAAACAGCATTAACTCTTTCAGTCTGACCATCTGTTTGAGGATGATAAGCAGTGCTACGAATCAGACTAGTCCCCAAACCTTTGTGCAAGTGCTCCCAAAAGTGAGCAGTGAACTGTGACCCTCTGTCAGACACTATAGTCTTCGGTATTCCATGCAATCTCACAATCTCCGCAATATACTTCTCGGCATATTGAGGTGGTCTATAATCTGTCTTGACAGGCAAAAAGTGGGCTGTCTTAGTAAGATGATCCACGATTACCCAAATCGAATCATGGCCTTTATGAGTAGTGGGCAAACCTGTGATGAAATCCATACTTATATCATCCCACTTCCAACTAGGTACTGACAAAGGTTGTAACAATCCGGCAGGTTTCATGTGAATAGCTTTCACCCTACAACATGTGTCACATCTGGCTACACAAGCTGCAATTTCTTTCTTCATCTTTGTCTACCAATAGCGAGGTCTTAGTTCTTGGTACATTTTACTACTGCCAGGATGAATGGATAACTTAGAGAGATGAGCTTCATCCATAATTTTATTCTTAAGCTCTCTATCCTTTGGAACAACAAGACGGTTGTCGAACCACAACACGTCCTGTTCGTCTACCCTGAAGTGTTTTGAGGGTTCTTCTCTAATTTTCTTTTTGATGTGGAATATCCCTTTATCTGCTTTCTGGCCTTCTATTATCTTACTCTCCAAGGAGCAACTGATCTGAATACTATGTAACATGGCAAGGTGCATTAGATTAAAACCATCCTCGAGTAAAGGTTGCATATTCAAGCAATGTGACTTTCTACTCAAGGCATTGGCTACCACATTGGCCTTCCCAGGGTGATACTGTACATTCAAGTTGTAATCTTTGATTAGTTCTAACCATCTTCGCTGTCTCATGTTCAATTCTGGTTGGGTAAAAATGTACTTGAGACTCTTGTGATCGGTGAAAATATTGCATACATTACCAAGTAAATAGTGCCTCCAAATCTTTAAGGCATGCACTACAGCGGCAAGCTCAAGATCATGTGTCGGATAATTGATTTCATGTTTTCTCAACTGACGAGAGGCATAAGCAATGACTCTTCCTTCTTGCATCAGGACACAGCCTAATCCTGTTTTTGATGCGTCGCAGAACACATCAAAAGGTTTTTTGATGTCGGGCTGCGCAAGAACTGGAGCAGTGGTTAACAGTTTCCGCAAGGTGTGGAAAGCTGTCTCACACTCCCTTGTCCACACAAACTTGTGGTCTTTCTGTAACAGACTTGTCATTGGTTTGGCGATCTTTGAGAAGTCTGGTATAAATCGGCGATAGTAACCAGCTAACCCTAGGAAACTCCTGACTTCTGACACTGTGGTTGGAGTTTTCCAATCCATAACCTCTTGCACTTTGCTCGGATCTACCGAAACTCCATTCTCAGATAGAATATGACCAAGGAAAGGAACTTTCTTCAACCAAAATTCACACTTGCTGAACTTAGCATACAACTTATGATCTCTCAGTCTGGTCAAGACAATTCTCAGATGCTCTTCGTGATCTTTCTCATTCTCAGAGTATACTAGAATGTCATCAATGAAGACAACTATAAACTTGTCCAACTCTGGCATGAAAACTATATTCATCAGATACATAAAATATGCAGGAGCATTTGTTAAGCCAAAAAACATAACAAGATACTCGTACAACCCGTATCTGGTAGAAAAGGCGGTTTTCGGGACATCTTGCGGCCTAATCTTTATTTGATGATACCCTGATCTTAGGTCTATCTTGGAGAACACTCTAGCCTTAGCCAACTGATCAAACAAAACGTCGATATGAGGCAAAGGATACTTATTCTTGATAGTTACAGCATTAAGAGGTCGATAATCCACACACATTCTTAGAGTACCCTCTTTCTTTTTCTTCACGAACAAGGCAGGACATCCCCATTCAGACTTACTCGGTCGGATAAACCCCTTCTTTAATAATTCCTCCAGTTGCTTCTTCAGCTCAGCTAACTCATCCAGAGGCATCCGATAGGGTCTCCTTGAAATAGGAGCTGTCCCGGGGATCAACTCAATTCCAAACTCAACATCTCTATCTGGAGGAAGGCCAGGTAACTCGTCTGGAAACACATCCGGGAACTCACACACTACCGGGATCTGGTGGATAGGAATGGCTTCCATAGCACAGGTCACACTCACAAGGTCTGTTCTTCTAGGCAATGGTACCAGAAAAGTACCCTCTGCCTGGGGATCCTTAAGGGTAAGCATCCGACTGCTTGTATCTATGACTGCCCCCCAGTTCTTCATCCAGTTCATTCCTATTATTACATCCAAAACTAGTCCAGGCATAACTACCAGGTTTACTCAAAACTTTCGACTACCTAACTCAAGGGTTGCCCCTCTAACCATCTGATTGGTTAACACATCAGCCCCTGCTGAACTTATGCGATAACTATAATTCAATTCTGTGCATAGTTGTTCATGCTTTCGTGCAAATGCTTGACTCATAAAAGAATGCGAGGATCCAGAATCAAATAGAACAACTGCAGGGTGATGGTTAACAAGGAACTTACCGGCAGTTACAGGCTCTCCCTCAGGAATCTCATCCACGGTGGTGTGGTGTACACGAGCAGTGTAAGTCTGTTGCTTCTTTTTAGGCGGATAAGGACAGAACTTTGAAAAGTGGCCTGGCTGACCACAATTGTAGCAGGGGCCCTTCACTGTACCAGCAGATCCTATAGCCCCCTTTGAATTGTTCTGTTCTACAGTTGCGGTGATCTTTGCTGGCGGCACGGCCATCTTGTACGGCTTCTGTGGTCCCTTGTAGTTCTGGGTCTTATGCTGTGGCGGCCTGAACCTTGCACCTGGTGCGGACGGACGATAAGAAGAATGATTTGCAGTGAAAACTCTGGACTGTGATGGTCCTGACTCAAACACCCTCTTGTGATTCTTGGATGCAGTGTACGTGTTGTTGTTCTTTTCTTGTTTCGGACAATCACTGACAAAGTCATTGAATCTGGCGTGGGTATTGGTACCCACATGCTTCATCATCTTCGGGCTTAACCCTCTCTTGAAACTAGCAATTCTCTTGGCATCTGTATCGACCATGTCGGGAGCATAACGGCACAAGTTGTTGAAGGCATACAAATACTGCGTCACGGTTTTGGTACCCTGATTTAAAGCCAAGAACTCTCCTAACTTCATTTCAACCAGCCCTGGTGGAATGTAGACCCCACGAAAAGCTTCAGTGAACTCTCTCCACGAGATCTGTGCATTTGGGGGAAAGGTGGTGCGGTGATGCTTCCACCACATCCCTGCGGGCCCTTGTAACTGATGTGCAGCATATTCTATTTTCAGAACTTCTGTCAGCCTCAACACACGGAACTTATCTTCCATAGTGTTGATCCATTCTTCTGCGTCGAGTGGCTCTGCTGCTTCCTTAAAAATAGGTGGCCTAGTATCCATGAAGTCCTTGAAGTTGCTGTACTGGTTCACCCCATGGCCACCACCTTGATTATTACCTCTCTGAACATTTTTGGCGATGGTACGCAGAAAATCTTCCATATTCTTCTGCGATTGATCGGCATTGCGCTGGCTTCCAAGGAACTGCGCGAAGAATACTTCTGCAGTGAGCGGTGGAGGAGGAGGGCAATTGTGGCGCTGGCTGTGGCTCATGGTGGTTGACGTTGTTTGCACCACTCCCACCAGCCCCTGCACCGTTGCCACCAGTTTCAGCGGCCTCATACGTGGCACGGCGAGTGTTTGCCATCTGCATATTTCAGCAACAAGTAATAATTGAGTGAAGTTGTAGTAATTGTATTTGAATGAACAATCATCTCATACTGAATTCATTGGAGAGAACAAGTCATACAATAAAACAGAGGCACAATAATCGCATTCCAATTAAAACAACATCACTAATCAAGTTACTTCGAATGCAACATCGTGTCCAATACAACCACGTTGCCAGCATACATACACTGGACTTTTATGCATTCGGGCATCGCATACACAACCAAGTTCCGAAAGATTGCCAGTCTCAAGATCGAACAGGATACAACACGATACATGGAAACCAAAAGAAGGCCATCGCGACAGAGCCTAGCTACTAACGCAGGGCACTAGTCTACTCTTCGGGGCTGTCGTCGAGGTCGAAGGCGTCGCCATCGCTACCTTCTGTAGAGGCGTCATCGTCGATGTCCATATGGGCGGCATCCGGAGGAGCATACGGGCCCACCCCGTTGTAGAGGGCATGAAACTCTTCATGCAAGTTGGCATTATACTCTTCTAGCTCCTCGACCCTCTGCCTCAGAAGGTCCCTCTTGTTCCAGGCTTCATTCCTTTCCTGAACTAGCTGTCCCATCATGCGGTCTGCATATCTGTTGGCCTGAGTCAACGTCTGCACCCGCTGCATGGCACTCTCACCTCTCTCGAGAGCCCGGTCTCGCTGCAAGCTCATGTCAGCCAACTGCTCCTGCAAGCTAGCTATAGCACGTGCTTGCTTCTTCTTCTGCTTTCTTGCGTCAAGCCGATCATCACCACGCAGATCAGTCAAGGTCCAATAGGTACTCTCAAGACCCTGGTATGCTCTGATGGCTGCATACATGGCACTCATGGCGTGGTTGTCGCTAGCCCGTCCTTCACTTGGGCCTCTAACCAGGGCACTTCCTTGCGGTTGTACCCAAATAGCATCGCGAGGATCATCTCTCGGAAAAGTACCGGCCAAAGCGGCTGCAAACTCATTGGGAAACCTGCTCATTATGTCTCGGATGACACGAAAGGCTGCGCCCTCTGCACCCTCAACTGGAGTGCGTCCTTCAAACTCCAAATGCCAACCATCCCATTTTGGCGCATCACCAAGAGCAGGGACGGTGATTTCCACTACTGCAAGTCCATCCTCAGCTAGCTGGCTCTCACTCCAAGAGTACACCGGCTCTTGACCCTCCAGGTACCCCACATCATGGAGCACTCTCCAAAGCAAGGTGGGCATGCCAAACTCGCTTAGAAAAGTGTCCATGCTGCGGCGCTCCCGTGGGGCCATCTGACGACGGGGTGCTCTTCCGCCAGTGGACTTACGGGCAGTCTGCTTCGTGCGGGCCATCTGTAGCACAAGTTTTTAATTACCCAGTGAGAACATATTTTAAGTGGATATCACTTTTATCAAAATGGGATAATCCTTTTATAAGGGGAGGAATGCATGTTATGAATGAAATGCACAGGCAATATGATGCATGCGCGAGTCTTACGTTCTCACAAACTTAGAAAATAAGGACATCTAACGATGAATCCGGTGGCATACAAACGATCTCTCGTACGTGACTAATACGTTCTACACATTAAGCATTGTTATGTACCTACAGAAAACTCATTTCAGCCCAATTCCCATGAATACATGAAAGCAGTAAATCTACCTACACGCTCTACACGAATCCCCAGATGCGTGTACAACGGTAGTAACTACCCAAACACATCGTCCTATTGACGGCATCGCCTCCACGGACGGAACACCCACACATGCGATACTTTCATAAAAACATGTATAGAACATGTAATTATTCTAGTATCATATAAGCACTCTCCCTAGATCAGCAGTGTATCCGATCATGCTCTCACATCTCACACTTACCGGAGCGTAGAGGTAACTGATCCATACATTACCACTCAATTAAGTGGCACTCATACAATAGCACGCCGTATGAGCAACGAAAGAGAAATATGGTGCAAAAACCCCAAGTTAGTACTTAAATAGCCACCTAGAGTCCTTAACTGGGCATAAAGGATATGACCACTGGCACACTTTTAGTTTGAAAATCACGCTTTTTAAACAAAATTTTGTTTTAAATACACTTATGAACAGTAATCACGCTAAACCATGCTCCGATGCCAGCTGTAACAGAACCGCCCAATTATACAAGATTAAGTAGGAAATTCGTCCAACGAGCGGACAAATTATCAGACTTAAGCCCGTATAATCCGGTAGTCCGTGAAATCCCGACGGATTTCAAACCAATTCACGTAACAGCCAAGATCATAGTAAGTTTAGCGGTCACCATCATAAGTTACATAAAAGTTCGCGGCACAAAATACATCGGAGTTTAAACATAGTTATTACAAACCAGGTTCGAATAAAAGTAGCGGAAGCAGTAGTTCAAATCACGCACACACACAGTGTTTGAAATAGAGTGCCAGCTTATGATCATCTCTAGCAAAAGCATCAGACGAGAAGTAGCGAATGACCATTGCCCATGGTCCTAAGCTTCGCCCATCGCAGGATAGAGGCAGTTGATACAGTAGCCGTAATACATCTGCCCATCTGCAACAAGTGGGAACAAAGCCCTGAGTACGAGAAGGTACTCAGCTAGACTTACCCGACAGAACCAAAAATAAAATGACACCAAGGATCATGATAGGCTTTCTGGTGGGGTAGCTGACTCATTTGCAAGAAAAGCATTTTCAACTTAACAATTCTTTTCCAAAAGCATGCAGTAATTAACTCTTTATTACCCTGTCAACTATGTTTGCACTTGTGCTAGAGTAACATGTAATTAAGCAAGTAAGGATTACCAATGATCATTAACAATAATTATCATGTCATTTTCCACATAACTATCCAAGTGTTTCATAAATGTTACTACGATGAAGTAGCTCAAGTCAAGTGTTCACTATCCAGTGAACGATGGCGATTCGAATCGATTATTAACCAGCTGGTAATTTATTCCTCACACAAACCTCACTCACCCGCTAAAGTGAGGTATTGGTTACCGAGTCAACTATTCAGGTAAAGTCACGAGCTTGCCAGGAACCACATGTACCCGGGGGCCGCCCGACTGCTCTTTGGCCTTATCATCGCACCCCCGTTTCCTGCCACTACTGCTCCGGTACAGTGCGTTGCGGGCAATCCACTCGGCCCGAATAATCTTCCAGCTTCACGGTCGAAAGGTACATTATTCGGCCAGCTAAATGTGAGGCATGCGTTCAACATGACTCGAGGCCCAACAACGGTCGGTCCTTAATCGACTCAGATGGAGAACACTACAGTTCAAAACCCTGCAAGTCTCCGCCCGGTCTCAAATCCTGTTCGACACTTAGTTATTATCAAAGACACATCCTTCACATAGATCCGAGTAATCTCCTATAGCTCGCGGATGACAGGTAATCACCCGACTTCTACCGGTCTAAGCAAACTAAGCAATTTTTTACTGTGGACACCAAGGTAACAAGGATCGGGTAAAGCAAGGTGAAACAAGGTATAATGCAGCAACGGTTGCAAACAACTCCTAAACGTAATGCATCAAATTAAGTAAAGTCAATAATAAATTATTTGCAAACCGGGAGAGAAATGCTCCGGAGCTTGCCTCTCTCAAAAGAACTCGGACGGTGGTCGGGGCACTCTGGAAGATCTGCACCGACCTCCTCTTCGGCTTCGGTCGCCTCCTGCTCTTGCACCTCGAGCTGCTCTTCCGGGTCCTCGGGAACTGCTACCGGGGTCACTTCCAGCGATCCTGTATGATGCAGAATTATAAGTGCTTATGCCTAGGTGCATTGTAGGAATGACATGCGATGATGATGAATGAGATGTAAATGAGCATGTTACTTTATTTGGATTACGTGGAACTTACGACTCTTCTACAAGGTAGTCTATATCATCCAAGAACATGTACTCATAAAATACCACCACTATTCTCTACCATGCAAAGGCACCTTGACACTTAAGATGCTTCAAAGATACACCAAAGCATAGTTTACTAACTAATCTTGCATCAAAGGTTGAATGTAAACCCTAGTTAGCACTAGGCTTGAACAGCAACACCTATTTTGGTAGCACAGAAAAATCTTAGAAAATTACAGTGGATTACTATCATCAATTTTAGCATGCCACAAAATTTCATTGCATTTGGATTACTAGAACTGTCTATACAAAAATAACAAGTTAAGGCCTAAAAACGAGCATGAAAATACTTTGCATTATGAAAAGTATCAAACAACAGATTTAGAAATTTTCTCACTTTCTGCACAGTAAACAATCACTGTATAAAAATTATTACTTGCATGTTTTATTCACATTTATTTGATTAACAAAAATAACAAATGTTAGTAATAAAAAGCATTTGAACTACACATAGAAATTTTTCTACAGAACAGACATGATATATAATTTTCCTAGCAAGTATGTTGCACAAAAAGATTAACAAACTTAGAACCACATTTTTCTGATTTTTTCTATAATTTATTATCAATTTTTCAAGAAAACACCAATTTCAAGGATTAAATAAAACACTACAGAAAAGTAATGAAATATTGACATGCAATATTTTTATATTGTAGATCTAGTTCCAATGAGTACATATAAATTTATTTCATAATTTTTGGAGCTGAAATGAATACAAAAACATTTTCCAAAGTATTTTTCCCCTTGAATAATAAAAGAAAACAGAAAACGATTTTCATTATTGATACTGGGCCGGCCCGTGGAAGTCAACCGGCCCGTGGCCGTTTTCGGCCTGAGCGCGCACGGGAGAAGAGGTGAGCCGGCCCGCTCGGAGGCGCGGCCCACAAGCGCGGCGGCCCAACGAAAACTAAGGGGGGAGAGAACAGAGGGCGGCCTCGCCAGCGCTCTGGACCGCGGCGACGTGGCGGTGGCCGGTGGCCAACGGCCATCTCCGGCCACGAGCTGACTAGCGGGCGTGCGCATAGTGTCCGCGAGTAGATGGCGAACTTAGGAGAGGGGTTCATGTGGATGGAGAGGGAGCGAGGGTGCCGGCGGCGGAGCGCGAGCTCGGCGGCCCGGCTCGGCGGCGCGCGCGGGAAGAGCTCGATTGAGCCTTACCGCAGGCGAGCAAGGCATACGGAGGCTCATTCGGAGGAGAGGAGAAGGTGGCGGAACGTGGCGCGCAAGCAATCGGGCGATGGCGGTTCACCGGTGTCGGAACACGACGGCGGAGGCGACGACGCGCGGTGGCGAGCGGCGCTCCCGCTCGGGTTCTCCGGAGGAAGAAGGAAGGGAGCAAGCGAGCGGGCGAATGGATGGAGGCCGAGCGCGTGCGGTGCTTTGAGGCGGAGTGCGCGGGGGCCACGGGCGGCCACGCGGAGGGCGTCGCCAGCATGCGGCCGCCACGCGGCAAGCGCAGCCTGCCGCGGGCGCCAGCGAGCCGCGCGCGAGAGCGGGAGGGAGAAGGAGGAGGCCGGACTGGGCCGGGCCGAGGCGGGGCGCGGGCGCGGGCACGCGCGCGCGGAGATGGGCCGCTTCCAGCCGCGGACCGGAAACGAGGCAGCGGCCTGCTTAGGTTAGGATTTGATTTTTTTTCAATTTCTATTTTCAAACAAATTTCAAATACAGTTTTCAAACCTCATTTTGAGCAAGAAAAGGACATTTTCTGAAAATGGCCCAAAAATGAAAGTTGCTTAGAATTTAATTCTCTACAACTTTGATTAAGGGACCAACTCAAAATTCCCAACAGATTTTAAATTGGAGAATAAAAGCTAAATAGGGAGGATTTTTTTTGAATATTTTCAAATAACATTTTTGAAACAAGTTTTTTTTTGACAAAACTTTGAGTAATTTAGTTGCTCCAAAAATTTCACCTATAATTCTAAGTGATATAAAATTTATAGTTGCACAAATTTGATGAATGTAATTAGCACATTATCACATCACATTATGAATACTATTTTCCAAGCTTTTATTTCACTAAAGTTATAATCTTACTACATATGATTATGAATGATATGACATGTTATGCTCATGATTGCAATGTTGATGCTTGCGTAACACCGAGGTATTACAGAACGCCACGACCGGATGACAACGCCTACCTATAGCAGGGACATCGCTACAGGCCTAATGGGGCCCGCCTGCAGGGGGAGAAGAGAAACACAGCCCCAGACCCTTCTTCTCCTCTGTTTTTTCTCTTTCTTCTTTTTCTTCCTTTCTTTTTCTCTCGTGTATCCCAGGCCTCTCTCTTGGCCTATAAAAGGGAAGGCCGGGCTCCCCATCACGACATCTCATCGGAACTCAAGTCTTTCTAGCGCACTTTGCCACTGGAAAGCAACACACTCAGTTACCCACACACACACACACCAGAGACTTGGGACCCCGTCCCTCTCTCATCCATTTGTAACGCGTAGGATTACCAGCTATGGCTCGAGGATTACCGGCTCACGTGTCAAGCCGGTGGCACAGATAGTGACTCCTTCATTATCCGTAATCTCCCCTTGTTCCTAGCTGACTCGGCCCGAACCTGGCTAGAGCATCTTCCGCCCAACAAGATTCAAAGTTGGGCGAACCTAAAAGAGATCTTTGTGGGCAACTTCTAGGGCATTTACACGTGCCCCGAAAACCCCTAGGATCTAAAGAACTACTAGCAGAAGTCAGGACAGACTCTCCATGAGTACACCTTCAACCAATCCGACCACCCGGAGAGCGTCCCGCATTTGGGCAGGTATCCGCTCGTGGTTGATCCGATCATCGGCATGGAGTGGCTCACTAAGGTGATGATGGATGGAGGCATTGGCCTCAACATCATGTATGTTGAAACGCTTGATGCCATGGGCATTGACCGATCACCCATCCGGTCGATTGGAGCGCCTTTCCATGGCATCGTGCTGGGGAAGCAGGCCAAGCCTCTCGGGCAAATCGACCTGCCCATCACCTTTGGAGATCCATCCAACTTTAGGATGGAGACCCTCACCTTTGAGGTGGTCAGATTCCACGGAACCTACCACGCCACCCTGGGACTCACGTGCTACACGAAGTTCATGACCATCCCCAACTACACCTACCTCAAGCTCAAAATGCTAGACCCACACGGGGTCATCACCATGGGCACCTTCTTCCAGCGTGCTTATGAGTGCGATGTCAAGTGCCGCAAGCTCGCTGCGGTGACTATTGCCTCCGAGGAGCTCACGGTCATCAAGGAGGGGACTGTCGAGGAAGCGCCTGACTCCTAGCGGTCGGCCAGGTCCTTCAAGCCCACAGAGGGCACCAAGGAAGTCCTCATAGACCCCAGCAGTTCCAAGGGCAAGGTGGTGCACATCGGCATCTTGCTCTATCCCAAATAGGAAAGCACGCTCGTCGACTTCCTCCGTGCGAACAGAGACATCTTCGCGTGAAAACCCTCAGACATGCCAGGCATTCCGAGGGAAGTTGTTGAGCACGCCTTGAAGATCAGGCCAGGCTCTAGGCTGGTGAAACAGAGCCTGCGTCGCTTCGATGAGGAGAAGCGTAGGGCCATTGACGAGGAGATTGCGAAGCTTTTGGCAGCTGGATTCATCATGGAAGTGTATCACCCTGAGTGGTTAGCTAATCCTGTTCTTGTACGAAAAAAGAATAGGAAATGGAGAATGTGTGTTGACTATATGAGTCTCAATAAGGCATGTCCGAAGGATCTATTTCCTTTGTCGAGTAGACCAAGTAGTCGACTCGACCTCAGGGTGCGAAACCCTCTACTTCCTCGATGCGTACTCCGGGTACCATCAGATCATGATGAAGGAGTCCGACCAGCTCATGACCTCCTTTATCACCCTGTTTGGATCGTTCTGTTATGTCACAATGCCGTTCGGGCTGAAAAACGCAGGGCTACATACCAGCAGTGTATGCTCAAGTGTTTCGAAAAGCTCATCGGTGTAACCGTTGAGGCTTATGCGGATGACATCATAGTCAAATCTAAAAAGGCTGACCAGCTTGTGGCCGACCTGGAGAAAACTTTCAAGAGCCTTAGGGCGAACGATATCAAACTCAACCCTAAAAAATGCATTTTTGGGGTCCCGAGGGATATGCTGCTTGGATTCATCATTTCCGAGCGCGGCATCGAATTCAACCCAGAGAAGATCTCTACCATCACAAAGATGGGCCTGATTCAGATCATAAAGGGGGTACAGCGGATCACTAGGTGCCTCGTAGCGCTCAGCTGCTTTATCTCACACCGTGGCAAATGAGGCCTCCCCCTTTACCGGCTTCTGAAGAAGACCGACCAGTTCGCGTGGACAACCGAGGCTCAAGAGGCACTCGACAAGCTCAAGGACCTCCTGACAAAAGCTCTGATCTTGACCTTGTCACGGAACCACCTAAATTATAAGAACAAAAGTACAAAAACAATCGTCGGAGCAATTAAATTCCTGTACTTAAGCTCCTATAACTCCGGTAGTCCAATGAAATCATGAGGGATTTCAAACCAACCAACGTACATACCAAGATCGTAGTGATTCAACATAACAAGTCACATGTTACATCTATTATTACAAGTAATTCAACATAGATCAGAGTTCCATAGAGTTATTACAACTCAAGTTTAAAAGTAGCGGAAGCAAAGTAGTTTGAAACTAATATCACCTTAATTCAAATACATGCCAGTACCAAGGTCAATTTCCCATAAAAGCATGAGAGACAAGATAGCTCAGAAGGATCATGCCCATGATCACACTCCGTCACTACAGCATGAACCATCCAATTCTTGCAGTAGCCATGATACATCACAACCTGTAACAAGTGGGAATAAACCCTGAGTACGAGAAGGTACTCAGCTAGACTTACCCGTCATAAACCAGAAATAATATGACACCAAGGAGTATGCAAGACTTTCTTTCAATGGGCTAGCTTGACTCATTTGCGAAAAGCATAAGTGATCATGAATAAACCGTTTTAAGCACTTTTGCATCATCTTTGTTATAACTTGTTAATCTAGGTAAGCACCTATGATAAAGCAATCACTTGATTAATCATTAACATCAAAGTTACCATCTCAGGTTTAGCATTTCCAACATAATCCACATAACCATCCGTGTTCCATCATCATTACTACGATGCCGTAACTCGAGTCAAGTGTTCACTATCCAGTGAACAATGGCAATTCGAATCGATTATTAACCAGCTAGTAATTTATTCCTCACACAAACCTCACTCACCCACTAAAGTGAGATATTGGTCACCGAGTCAACTATCCAGGTAAAGTCTCAAGTTTGCTAGGAACCACATGTACCTGGGGGCCGACCGACTGCCCTTTGGTCTTATCATCGTGCCCCCGTGTCCTACCACACCTTCTCCGGTACAGTGCGCTGCGGGCAATCTACTTGGCCTGAATAATCTCCCAGTTTTACGGTCAGAAGGTACTTTATCCGGCCAGCTAAATGTGAGACATGCGTTCAACATGACCCGAGGCCCAACAACGGTCGGTCCTTAATCGACACAGACGGAAACTACAAGCACCCCAGAACCCTGTCTGGTTGCCCAATACTTATTCCGCCCGGTCTCCAATTATCTAGCAACACTTGGTTATTTCCAGGATATCATCCATTCCATAGCAAAAATATTCCAGTAACCACCTATAGTTGTCAGTGACAGGAAATCACCGACCGCTACCGGTCTAAGCAGGGCTAAGCAGTTATTCAACCCTAAACCTAGCAGGGTATCAGGATATCACAAGGTAGACAAGGATAATAATAAATGCATCAATGGTTTCACTCAACTCCTACAACTTAATGCAACAATATATAACATATAAATTTAATTGTTTTTATAAAGTAGGAGACTTATGATGCTCCGGGGCTTGCCTGGGATCGAACACTTAGGTTAGTGTTTGACAGATGACACTCGCTTGGCGAGCATCTCCCATCCCGGCACTTGCTTAATCCTTTCATCTTTAGGATAGGTCCACCAAACACCGTCTTCGGGTTTGGCTCCAACATCTCATCCTTCACATGGTGCATCTAGCATACCTAGATGAGATGCAAGATGCATGTGTATGAATATGATGAATGGTAACACAAGATGCATCACATAATCATTCAAGTAAACACACGATTAAGACATAGACACCAAAAGCTATTTAACTAATATCACACAACCAATTAAAGAGGGCAAGCACGTTAAGCATAACACAAGTTTAACAAGATCACAAGTATCATAACTTGACCATCATCGAGGGCATAAGCCACACTTAGTAACACATGGAGTAAACAACCACAACTAGCATCTGTCCCTTTCTGGACCGCAAACAACAGTTGCATGTTTGGATCATAACTGGAGTTATACAAATCTAATAGCCATGAAACAAGACATTCTAGAAAGCTTATGAAATTCTCCACAATTCATCTTTAATCATATTAGCATGATTCTCGAGTTCACCAAGTCAAACATGCATATTTACAGAATCTGGTCCAGAGATTCCAGAGAATAACTATTTCTGGAACCCAACTTGGAGCAGTCATAACTTACAAACTACAAAGCCAAATTCCACCAAAATTTAACACAAGCTATATTAATGAGTTATCTACAACTTTGTTATAAGCCTGTTTCTTAGCAAACATCATTTTCATGGTGCAATTACCAAAGTTCCAGAAACTATCCAGCAAAGCATCAATTGCAAGAATAAATATTAACTTATATTCCAAACATATATTTGGCCACAACCAATATAACCATCATAAAGTACATGTTAAATAATCACCAAAAATCATAGTGTTCATCCCTAAATAAATTCTTTTAATGCATTTCTTAATTTATTTAAATGCCTAGGTGATTTAATGAACATATACCAAAAGTGCACCATAAATTCTACAAAAATTATAGTAGCTAGCATATCATCACAATAGTCTATTGTACAGCCATTTGGACATGTATATCAATCTCTATAAAAACGACAAATTGCTAATACAAGAAATCATGTGAGAGCAAGATACACTGATAACTCACTTATACAGCAACCAAAATTCATGAAATTTTTACTACACATCAAACGTCACATGAGTAGCAGGCCACAAAAATTTTACTTCATTTGGAGCCATACATTTGCAGTTATGAAAATGACAAATACAACTAGCATTAAAAACCTAGCTGCATAAATCTATTTTTACAGCTAAAACTTTAAACTAAAACATGCCATATTATAGATCTACTACACAGATAATTTCACAAGGATTCCAAAAAGTACTCATTTGCTATTTTACGATTTTTCTATGATTTACTATGCCTTTTCAAAGTTTCAGCCATTTATTCATAAAAGAAAAAGAAAAACAGCACTATGCAACACTATTCATATGAGTCACAAACTATGCAGTTAGGCCCCTGGATTTTATCGAATTCTTGCGCGAGGTCCCTAGTCGCGAGTTGAAAACAGAGGATGCCGGGAAAATGGCCGGTGGCGGCCGGAGGAGGCATGTCGGCGGTGATGGAGTGGTGGGGGAGCACCGGGAGGCCCGTGCACACCCGCTGGGCCGCTCGACTCGACCCAAGGGGGCCCGCGACGTCTTGGCCACGCGTGCACGGCGGTGGCGGCGACTGCGGCCGGTGACAGCGGCGCTCCGGCGACGGTCGGGGTCGGGGAATAGGCGCCGGAGGTGCGCCGCGCGACAGCGAAGGTGCTAGGGCTAGTGGCTAGGGCTGAGGAGGTGCGGAGGTGGGAGAACGACGGCGGCGGCGAGCTCAGCCACCTTGGCCATGGCTGTGCACGTCTGCAAGCAGCAGCGAGGCGAGGGTGCGAGGGATAGAGTGAGCCCAGTCGACCACATTGGCCTAGGGCGCGTGGAGAAGCAGCGAGGCAGCCGCAGGGAAGTGAGGGCACGTGGCAAGGGAGAGGGCATGCGGCGTTCATGCAAGAAGACCACGCTGGCAAAGCGTCGAACACGTGGTGAGCGTCACGGTGGGCAAGGTGGGAGCAGATTTGGGCCGTCTACGGGCCGAATCAGCGAATGGGCCAAAAACGAAGTTTTCTCATCTCGACCCGCTCTACAATTTCTATTAAGGCACTTAGGTCATTAAAGCAACCGATTAGCGGTAAAATAGTTGCCAAAACTACAGTGTCAATACCTTGATGGCAGTCACGGAAACTCACTTTCGATGGTCAGAACTTTGTCAAAATGAACTCAACTTTTTGTATGCTCTTCATCATCATGTATTCTCCAACTTTTACATTTGGCTCAACTTGAGTTGCTTAGCAAAAAACATGAGAACGCGACGTGCCAATCATTATCGCCATTGAAATCCCAGACTTAGAAATATTTCTAAGTGCTGAAAACTGCGGCAGATTCAATCTTTGTGCCCCGATTAGACTCACTTCTAAGCTGATATAGCTCTTGGTCCAAAAAAACAAAGTTTCTTCTACAAAATATGAACTACAACTTTCATTTAAGGTCCAACATCAGAACTGGTATAGAACCTACATTTCTACTTTGATCAAAGTAGTATCGCGATAGAGCTTGAATTGTCCTTTGTGATCCATTGGAGCATTTTCTGGGCATTTGCTCAACATAAACCTTTCATGACTTTTGTTGTAGAGTCCATTTAGAGTCATTTGGGTAAGGTTGCAAGGTTTGGTTGATAACCTATATTTCCATCCATTTAATAATGCAATTTTAGCATTTAGTAAAGTCATTCCAATAAGGATATAACTTATCATTTCATGTGACTTTTTAACTCCAAACTTCATGAAACTTTTCGAGTGACCAATATAGATGGGTATTGATGTGAGACGCATGAAGATATTACCATATCACCAACCAAGCACATATCTTAAAAAGGGCCTATATGCAAAGCAAGGGTGAAATATCCAAGTTTAGGTTGGGGGTTCGTTTCCATAGGTTTGACCTTGACATCTTTATCACCACTTAATCTGCCATGTTTGAGCTCAACCCACTGCTTAACGAGTGACAAACACCTGGGGTGTTACAGACCCCACCAGTCGAGAAGGAATCGCTCCTACTCTACATCGTGGCCACCACACAAGTGGTCAGCGCCGCCCTGGTGGTGGAGCGGGAGGAAGAGAGGCACGCACTCAAAGTGCAGTGTCCCGTTTACTTCATTAGCGAGGTCTTGTCTAACACTAAGACCCTCCACCCTCAGATCCAGAAGCTCTTGTATGCCGTCCTCATCAATAAGAGGAAGCTATGCCACTACTTCGGGTCACATCCGGTGACGGTCATGTTGTCACTCCCCCTTAGCGAGGTCATCCAGAGCCAGGATGCAACGGGGAGGATCGTGAAGTGGGCACTCAAGCTGATGGGTGAGGGCATTACATATGCCCCACAAAATGCCATCAAGTCCTAGGTACTAGCCGATTTCATCATGGAATGGACCGAGATCTAAATGCCGCCGACACCCGTCGATCTGGAGTACTGGAAAATGTACTTTGATGGGTCGCTAATGAAGAAAGGAGCTGGTGTGGGACTGGTCTTCGTCTCCCCCATGGAGTGCGCATGAAGTACATGGTTCGCCTTCATTTCCCGGCCTCTAACAATGTGGCTGAGTATGAGGCGCTTATCAACGGATTGCACATCACCATCGCGCTAGGGATCTGACGGCTCAACATCAGGGGCAACTCATAGCTTGTCATCGACCAAGTCATGAAGGAGTCAAGTTGCCACAACCCCAAGATGGCTGCGTACTGCCAATAAGTCCGCAAGTTGGAGGACAAGTTTGACGGCCTCGAGTTCAACCACATCCCCTGACGGCTCAACGAGGCAGCCGATGAGCTGGCAAGGTGGCGTCTAGTCGAGAGCCGGTCCTAGTTAGCATCTTTGCCAGTGATTAGCACAAGCCCTTAGTCCGCTATGAAGAGCCAGGGTAGGTTGGGAACAAGCCACCTGCCTCAGGCCTAGGGGCTAGGCAGCCATCGGCTTCACTCGACCCCTCCGCCCAAGGCTCGGGGGTTGGGCGACCGTCGGTTCCTTCTGACCCTTGGCCCAGGCTTAGGGGCTAGGGTTGGCAACGCGCTACCCGCCCCAGGCTTGGGGCTTGGCCCCTCATTGGATCTATCTGACCTCGAGGTCATGAAGATTGATGAAGATCCAATGGGGGTGTCCGACGAGGACCTAGCGGTAGGGTCCAACCCCTTGCCTGACTGGAGGATCCCTTACCTCAATTGCCTCATTCGTGAGGTGCTCTCGACGGATAAGATGAAGGCCCAATGGCTCGCGTGACATGCTAAGTCCTTCATCATCATCGAGGGAGAACTTTACAAGAAGAGTCACACCAAGGTCCTGCAACGCTACATCCCTATCGAACAAGGGAGGCGGCTACTAAAGGATATCCATAGTGGGACCTATGGACACCACGCCGTGCCAAGGACTCTTGTTGAAAATGCATTTTGGCAGGGCTTCTACTGGCCACCTGCCGTGGCCGATGCCGACAAGATCGTACGCACCTACGAGGGGTGCCAGTACTACGCTCGACAAATCCATTTACCAGCCCAAGCGCTCTAGACGATCCCCATCATGTGGCCATTTGTGGTCTAGGGCTTGATCTGGTCAGGCCCCTCAAGAAGGCGCCCGAGGGCTATACACACACCTACTTGTCACTATAGACAAGTTCTCGAAGTGGATAGAGGCTCGACCGATCACCAAGATCAAATTCGAGCAGGCCGTGCTATTCTTCCGCGACATCATCCACCGCTTTGGCGTCCCAAACTCCATCATCACAGACAATGACATGCAGTTCACCGAGAAAATTCCTAAGGTTCTACGATGACTACCACATCCATGTCGATTGGGCCGCCGTGGCACACCCCCACATGAACGGGCAGGTTGAGCATGCGAACGGCGTGGTCCTGCAAGGCATGAAGCCTAGGATCTTCAACAAGCTCAACAAGTTTGGTGGACGATGGGTCGCGGAGCTCCCCGCGGTGTTGTGGTGCTTAAGGACGACCCCCAGCTGGGCAACAAGCTACACACCTTTCTTCATGGTCTATGGCACTGAGGCAGTCCTTTTGACTGATCTTGACTATGGGGCACCAAGGGTCATGATGTATAAGGAGCTGGAGGCCAAGGAGTTCCTCGAGGACGCCTTGGACCAACTCAATGAAGCCCACGACGTTGCTCTCCTCCACTCCGCCAAGTACCAGCATGCCTTGCGTCGGTACCACAGCCGTCAGGTCCGGGGTTGCGCCTTCAACGTCGGGGACTTGGTGCTCTGCCTCATTTAGAGCCACAAGGACCGCAACAAGCTATCGACACCATGGGAAGGGCCATACATCATCGCGGAGGTCCTCAAGCTGGCACCTACCAGCTCAAGACCGCTGATGGCAAAGTCATCACCAACACTTGGAATATTGAGCAGCTACGTCGCTTTTACCCTTAGTTTTTCCAAGTTGTTGGCATATCTATGTAAAATTACATTTTTGAAATCAATGAAAATCTCCCTTGTCGGTTTTGCCATGTCTCTCTCATTTTTAAGTGACGCCCGACCCCTACAGTGGCCAGGGGTTGGGCCTCACTCGGGGGCTGATAGGGGTATTTACACACTCAAAAACATTTTAGAAACATTTTTTGCATCTGACCCCCTCTTACGTTAAGGCCTAGAAGCAAGAAGTTATGGAAGCAAATGCTGAGTAAAACTGGGTGGACCGCAAAAACCTACGCCCTAGCGGCTATGGTGCCTTTGCTCTCCAGCGTAATCAGAGCTTGTCATCCGTGCCTTGAGCTTCGCAGCCTTAACATCAGGAGGGATCAGACTGCATACGACCCCCTCTCGTGTTTAAGAGTTAGAAACAAGAGTTGCAGAAACAAAACATTGAGTAAAACTGGGTGGACCACAAAAACCTATGTCCCAGTGGCTACAGCGCTTTTGCTCTCTAGTGTAATCAGAGTTTTGCCGCCCATACCTCAAACTTTCGAATCTTAACACTAGGAAAAGGTTGGATCACACCAACTTTCTTTATACACAAAAAGCTAGAAATTTGTTCAACCAAACTTAAAACGAAATGCTTGTTCATTACAAGTTTTTAGGCACTGCGGCCCGCTTTATCTAACTTAACTAACCCCTCCGAGGGACAACTTCATCCTCTATCTTAACTGATAAGTTTCATGTAGGGGCAATCGCTATCTCCTCGATCTGCTCTAGCTCGTCGTCCTCATAGCCAGGTGCGAAGCCCTGGCCCATCGCCTCCAGGTTGATATTCTCATGGTGAGAGCGGGCGACTGCGAACACCTGTTGAACACCAAAGCGGACCGCGCACCTTGCGATCTCCTGCGCTCAGTCCATGATTTGAAGGGAGCGAACCATGAGCGAGCTCATCTCCGCCAGCGGGGTCACCCCGAGGTCATCGCAGACTAGCCCGATGGCAACACGTAGGTCATCGTGCTATTTGCTCTCCTTCTGGAGACAGCCCTTCACCTTAGAGAGCTCCTTCTCTAGGCCATGGCTCTTCACCACCTCCGTCGCGAGCTTGTCATTGAGACCTGCTCAAATCGTACATGAATTACATCAGGACACCAGCGGGGATCCTAGGAAGAAAGTTGATGAGGCAAACTAGGGTCTCACTGTTCACTTGCACCTAGAGTTCGTGCGCCTAAGCTGCGGCAGAAAAATAACCTGCAATCTTTGTGGCTCCCGCAGTTCTGTCACAAACCAGACAGCGCTGATTTTTTCTGTGGCTGCCGTCAGTTGTGGTGTGGCAGGATATGGCGTGCGACCAAACAGCCTCACCTCAGATCTCACAGAAACAATACAGCATCAACGTATCATCATTTTGCACCAGAAGTGGGGCAGCAGTCCAAACAAATCGCCGTACCCTCTTTTGAGTCAAAGGGGAGCACTGACATAGATGACATTAAACTACTCGGTCACAACAAAACAAAACAAAAAGAAAAGGCACTCCAGCAGCTCGGATCGCACTGAGATCTACCTCTGGTTTGAGAGAGAGCGATAGCGACTAGTGATCTGGTAAAAGGAACTACACTTATTGCCAACATCTAAACGAAAACGATGGAACTTTGCGCCCGTGCAGTTGTTACAACTATCCTAAAAAAAATTTCTCATTTGATTTCAAAGTATGAATCAAAATCAGATCATCATAACAAGAACTAGGCACGGCATGTACCACTCCAGCGAATCAAAGATAATTTTTTTCAGCCAAATTTCTCAAGCGAACGAGAATCCAACCCGCGGCTAAGCTGAATCAGGGACACGCAGAACGCAGACGCGTTCGCGAAAAAAAAAAAACAGAGCCTCTTCCGTCTCGTCAAAGCCCAAACTTCCCACCGAAAAATCCTCAAAAATGGAACCTTCAAGGGACAGACAGCTAGACAGGGGGAGGAAAACGGGCGGCGTTCTCACCTTGGGGTTGAGGTTCTCCACGGCGACGCTGGCGGCAGGGGCCATGGCGAACACGAGGGATCAGCTTCGCAGCGACGGAAGGATTGCGTATAAGCTGGGGACAACGGCCCGCGTACCTCTCTCACACTGCGGTTTCGTGGCGAATCGGGGCTGCAAAAGCCAGTTTGGCGTTGTCAAAGAAAGGCCAGATGGCTGGTGCTTATAAAAGGCGGTCAGGGCGTACGTGGGGAGGGGACGACGGAAGCAAACAAACAAGCGGCGCACGACAGTTGCCCGCCGGAAAGCGAGAGGAAGGAGAACCGAGGGCCGCCGCACTACAGCCGCGGTTTTGCGTTAAAACAAACAACAAGGTCACTCTTTGGTTTTTGCCATAAAAAAAAGTTTCACATCAAAACTGTAGATGGGCTTGCTTGCGGCATGCCTGGATTGCATCATGCAATGTTCTTTATTATAGAAGATGGAGGATTGCAATTTTGGCACTTTTATGCTCCTCCTTTGATCTACTTCTTTTGTTCTAAAATACATGACGTTTTTGACTTTACATCTTACTAGCAAACTTGCTTGTACGTTGCAACGGAAATAAATAAATCCTTGTATATCGAAATTGCATTAAAAATAAGAAAAAAATCATTTATTTATTGCACGTGCGGCACGCACGTGCATAGAAGATATCGTGTTAATTTTTTATTTTTTAGCTTAAATTGTTATTATTTTATTATCCTTTTATTTTTGTATTTTTTTAATATAACATTTTTTGATAATTCAGATGGCATTAGGACAGTTAATCGGTAAGGGATATGAAAATGTGATGTGTTGCAAGCAGTTTTTGGGTGAGGTGCGCGAACTCGTCGGCATAGGACGCCATCTCCGGGATGCCGCTGAACCATAGCCCGTTCCACACTACCGTGCGGAACCTGGTGGCGCCGCTTGAGTCCACCATCGCGATCTCCGGCGTCTCGCCCCTCGTGACAACCACGTACCGTAAGGTCCCCGACGACGGGTCGTTGGCCGCCTTCCAGGACTGGAGGTACCACTCCGTATCCGTCCACAGGTTGCGGCCGATCTTCATGCCCGGTACCAGCATGTTCGTCGGGTGGTCGAACGACTACCACAGGATGACGCTGCTGCTCCCGTCTCGCACCGCGAGGTTATACGTGTGTGCATAGTAGGGTAGGGGGACACAGATTCGGTAACTTTCCTCTGGAAAGTCACGTCGTAACTTTCGCACCGACATCCACTGTTCACCATAGATCCAACGGCTCACAACCCATCAAGCATAAAGTATCAGTAATTTACTTGGGCAAGCAAAGTAGCAGACCGGCTCCCATGGACGGCCTTCCTCCGCGCCGGCTTCAGGCGCCGCCGCGCCGCGCTCCCATGGGGCTTGCCTACGCCGGCCTCGCACGCCGCCTCGCCGGCCTCGGAGGGGCTTGCCCGCACCAGCCCTCGCGCACCGCTGCGCCGCCTTAGGAGAGCTGGAGAGGAAGACCCACGCCAGCTTGTCTCAACAGCACTGCGGCAAGACGCGGCAGAAGGCACGGCGCCAGCTGCCAGGCCACGCGGCCAAGACGTCCCAAGGAGCTTCGTCCTCGCACCCTCACGGAGCTTCGTCCCCGTGTCCGCTCGTCTCGTTGCCGGCTGCCGCCGCGCCCGCTCGTGGCGTTACAGTCTGCTGCCGCCGGCCCGCCACATCGTCGCTCGCTGCGGCCGCGATGGATGAGGCTCCCCGGCGACAAGCTCACATGGTCCTCCACCGAGCTCCGAGAATCGCGGTGGCCTGACAAACCACTCCGCCGCCTGCCGCTGCATTGAAACGGAAGAGAACTTGGATGCGGATGCACACCAGCAAAATTAACTGAGACTGACATAAGGCCCCCTGGGACGATACGAAGGACAACCTTCTGATCTATTTTGGAGGGCTAGGATTTGAAGAAAGTTACGTTGTGACTTTCTAGAGGAAAGTTACTGAATCTCTCTCCCTCGAGCTGGTCCTTGTCGACGAAGGATAGGATGCCGACGTAGTACTCCGGTCCGACTGAGGAGGAGACGATGGCGTGGCTCTCGTCGATGATCTCCTCGAGGGATCCGACGCTCATGGGGGTGCCGCGGTGGTCGTCGACCTTGGATCGGTCCTCCTCGGCCTTGTCCTCCTGGGGCCGAAGGCGCTCCTGCGCAGCGACGAACTCCTCCTCCATGAGGAGGTAGTCCTTGACCCGCTCGAGCTTGAGGAGGCGTGTGTGCATACGACACTAATGAATCGATATTGTTCGTAACGTATAGGTGGGCTGGGTATTCTTTTTGGTGTGAAAAAAATAGCGATATGAGGAAACACAGCATAAACACGCGTAAAGAATTAAAAGTTTTCCGGCCGGGCCCGTTTGTCAGGTTAAGACGGGAGATTAGATGCGTTGGATCTATGATCTAAGGGCTAAAACATAGGGTGAGTAGGAATTGCCGAGTAACAGGTATTTTTCAATTTCTTCGCTCTTTTATAGTATAGATAGATAGATAGATTATACAGTCAGTTTACTGTATTTATGACTTACATATAAAATGACCTAACCCAATAGCAATATGTATTGTACCCTTTGAATTTTACATGAAGTAAAATGGGTTCGTGTAACAAAATTTCAGAGCTAACATTTGAGTAGGCTTTTCTAGCACATTATTACTTTGCTACTTCAATATCACCAACGAAACATGTTTCAAGAACTTATAAATTAACAAAGTATCATTTCATTTTATATTCATGAGATGATCCGCTGACATGTGCGTCATCTATTCACAGTGTTGCATACATTCTCAGTCACAACCGTCCCATATCGGAAGAGTGTTCAGCAGCCAGCAGCAACAGTAGTAGACTAAAGAGAAAAATTCATCGGCGGTCCCTCAACTTGGCTCAAGGTGTCGTCTAGGTCCCTGAACTTTAAAAGTAATATCTGCGGGTATCTAAACTTAGCAGAGGGTGTCATCTAGGTCTCTAAACTTTCAAAGTGATCACCGCAGATCCCTAAACTTAGCAGAGGGTGTCATCTAGATCTTTAAACTTTCAAGGTGATCACCACGGGTCCCTAAACTTAGCCGACGTTGTCATCCCGGTCCAAATGTGGTCTAATTCACTCTATAAGCTGGCATGACACACTGACTGTACGTTAGACGTGGATCCAACATATGTCAATTAATTTTCTCAGAAATAATATTAGACGTCTGGCGTGGCACGCTGAATCTAAAATTAATTTAAGTATGTATTAAAAGTTGCCTATAGTATTAAAAGTTTTCTCAATTAAAAGTTACTTCTAATTTTAGTATTATTTTAAAAGTTTGAATAGTAGTATTATAAAAGTAACTTTTCTATTATTAATACTATAACACTATTATTAAATGTACTTTTAATATTATCCTAATATTATTTCAATACTATTAATGATACATAAATATTAAATTAATTTCAATTTTCTCTATTTTAGTTTAAACCTACTATATTTGTTGTTGTAAATTATTTTAATACTTTGATTTATTTTTTTGCTGGTATAAATTATTTTATATAATTTATAATTTTATAATAAATATTATATAAATAATGATTGATTAATTGACACATATTGGATCCACGTTTAACTTACAGTTAGCATACTACACCAGCTTTATAGAGTGGGTTAGACAATATTTGGACCTAGATGACACCCTCTGCTAAGTTTAGGGACCTGCGGTTATCACCTTGAAAGTTTAGGGACCTGGATGACACCCTCTGCCAAGTTTAGGGACCTTCGATGATCACCTTGAAAGTTTAGGGACCTGGATGACACATTCTGCCAAGTTTAGAGACCTACAGATATCACTTTGAAAGTTTTGGGACCTAGATGACACCATGAGCCAAGTTGAGGGACCATCGGTGAATTTTTCTCTAGACTAAAAGATGCCCAAAGAAGCCCAATGAATGTATTTTGGCCCAACTTCTAAACAACTATATATATATATATATATATATATATATATATATATATATATATATATATATATATATATATATATATATATATATATATATATATATATATATATATATATATATATATATATATAGTGCGTGTGAGTGCTGTAACCTTAGGTTTGTTTTTCTCTTCCCATTCCCAGCCGCCGCTGCCCACTCGCATGTTGACTTCGTGACTACGACTCGCACCATCACAAGTTGCCTCGCCAGCCAGTCGTCACTCGGCCTTCTCGAGTCCACTCTGCGGCTCCACGCCTCCACCCTTCTCTTCGTTGCTTTCCATAGTTCCACCAGCCAGCAAAGAGAGACAGAGAGAACCATGTGCATCCTCAGTCCTCACCAGCGACGTAGCGACCTGGACGGTAATGCCGAAGATGTCGCCTCATAGCTCCCACCGCCGAAGCCAAGAATCAGTCTATCGTGACTAATAAGAATGGAGACTTCCATGCTTTAATTCGATCAGATATGACGTATCGTGTTTTTGTCTTCTTCAAATTTCGGTCAGAATGGAAACTTGAAAACATGGCTTGATTATTTTTTACTTGGATCTTTTCTCTCTCAGCTTCTGCTGCCTTCCAATCAGATGCACGGATCTTAGACCCGAGAAGCCGGCGGTTTGTACGTAGAAGACTTATTTTGTTATGCGGTGGCCTTGATTCAACTCATTGCGCTCTTTTGATTTCGTCTTGGTCCTAATCTGGTTCGCGGTGGGCTTGATTCGGTCCTCTTGATCCAATCAATTGTGGCTTTGATTTGATGAGTGGTGGTGTCAATGCCTAGCATTTATAGTCTGGCTGGTATCCGATTTAGCTTAGATTTATGTTTAATTTATCGGCTCAATGGCTCAATGTATTGTATTCGATTTTGAGAAAGCTGGAGATTTGGTGGTATAGGGACCGTATATGTAACACAAAGTGTAGATCGAGACTCGTTCGCTCGTGTTTTGGATTACTTATATGGGAATCATCATTGAGCAGCTAGACATGGGGATGGAGGTCTACCGTGAACCATGAGTATATGGAAATTTATGATCCATATTTGTGTGCATCTAAGTTTGGATGTCTGTGTTTTCTTCTTTCTTTACAATTGGTTTATGAGACGGAAGGCGACCAGGACTCTAGGAGATGACGGTGTGGTCCAGATACAGTTATAGTCTGGTTGGTATACGATCTATTCGTTTTTTTGGGAAGACAGAAATTCCTACGTTAGGAGCTCCAGGCTTGCTTATCCCTTTTCTATTCGATTTTGTACCGGAGTTAAGTTCAGACGGAAGAAACTCTCCATTGTTCGTTAGTTAGAGGATACATATCAAGAAAATAGACGGACCAAAATCAGGGGGTGAGAAATTTTGCCTATTTATTATTAGGTATAGATATAGATTTTGTGATGCAGGATGTTTTCCTTCCAGTTTCTCTCTTGTTAGTCTATTAAAACATAAAAAAGTCTGTCTATCAATGTCGTTTCTTATAAAAAGTTGTTTCAATGTTGAATGGAGCTGAGGAGAGACATTATTTCTTTTGATCCTATGAAGTGCCGCCCGTTTCCTAACAAGAAATATTTATTTGTAATGTAAATGTAAATATTCTTCTATTTCTTATTTGTAATGTCAGCAAATGGGAGAGAATTAGTTATTTTGAAGAAAGATGTGTGTTTGCATCTTGTGTGTGCTCTTTGTTAAGCATAAATGAACCCATCCAAACACAAATTGAGTAAAATCTAGTTGTGGTGTATATGATGAGATTTTTGTTGCAGTTTAGAAGTTGTGGCGAGTGACTTGGTGAGAGATCTCGAACATATTCATAAAGGAAACGAATGCTGCCTTCACCTTTTGTTTTCCTTCATTCTCCATCACAAAGGTTTGTAAATTGCTTCTGTCACATTTGACCTAGAGACAAAAAGTCGAAATAGAGTGAGGTGGCCATTGAGCATTTTTCTCTTGTTGCTTACGTGCAGAGCATCACGTTTAAGGCTGGACGAAAAACTCGAAGCTCGTTAGCTCGCTCGGCTCGTGGCTGGCTCGGCTCAGCTCGACTCGGCTCGTTATCATAACGAGCCGAGCCGAGCCAGGATTTTAGCTCGTTAGCTATAACGAGCCAACTCGAGCTGGCTCGTGAGCCGCTCGCGAGCCAAACGAGCCGTAGTTTTAGGGAAAAAGTCATCATAACTTATATTAGTTTTGTATTACTTCATGTCTTGCACTTCACAAATGGATGATACGTTAGTTCATATGAATATTTTATTCGATTTAAGGTTATTGAATATATTATTTTTATATTATTAATATTTTTAAGCTTTAGATAAATGCAAATATTATATTTTGTGTATTTTTTATACCTGGCTCGCGAGCCTAACGAGCCAGCTCGAGCTCGTAACGAGCCGAGCCGAGCTGACTTTCTGGCTCGTTAAGATAACGAGCCGATCCGAGCTAGCTCGTTATCCTAACGAGCCAGAACGAGACGAGCCGAGCCGAGCCAGCTCGGCTCGTTATCCAGCCTTAATCACGTTAGAGTATGGCTAATAACATACATAGCCAACTGCTGGCTCCTTGCTGTATATATATTTATAGCCTACGATCAGCCAATAGATATAGTAGTTGGCTATTAGAACATACTTCCCCATTAAAATACGGCCCACTTTCTTTTCTTGGAGCTTTGTGCATCAGCTTTTCGCTTTCATCTCAGCATAAAAGCCCACTTACAGACCCTTATTATACTTGCTCTTAGAACAATTATAGAGTTGATCACACCATACCATCTGTACTGAAAAAAGGTATTGATTATAGCTTACATACTCCTTCACCTTTTAGCGTTTGATTCGACATTAGCGAAAGATATGGCACTACACCTTATATAGAGAGAGAGAGCTATTATCCTACAGCTGGCTACAAAATAACTTATTCTGTAGCCACTTTGAGTTACGATAATTGCTATGCTAATTTACGAGATTATAGTAACTCCTTACTATGTGATTTACTATAACATTATGGTAAATATCTTCATGTGTTATAGTAATTTAACTATTGTAAATATATACTGACATTGTCGTAAATTAGTATATAAAATTAGCGTAAATAGAGGTGGCTACAAAATAACTTATTTTGTAGCTAGCTATAGAGTATACTCTCCTTTTATATTTATATATATATATATATATATATATATATATATATATATATATATATATATATATATATATATATATATATATATATATATATATATATATATATATATATATATATATATATATATATAGTCTTTGATACTTTTGCTTCTCTTCGATCTTGGCGATGCACAGAGACTTGTGGTGGTAACAGTTTTTGGTCTCCTATACATCATGTGACTGTAGCATGATGTTTGACTCGCACAGAAAGGATGGAAACCAAGGGCTACACGTCAAACATGGGCACATGGTCAATTATTAGATGCTGGAAAGAACATGGTACCCTTTTGTTCTTGGAAAACAAGTTGAACGGCGAACCCCAAGTCTCAAGATGTAGATCAAGTTTTTTTTTTTGTTGTTGCAAGGTGTAGGTTTAAACTGGACCAACCGTAGCTCACAAAGGCCAACGTCGCTAGGATTATAGGATGTGTGTCTTATGTATATGTATATTATAATAATCCAAGTAGTTTCAGCTAGGGAAAAGGCTTTCATTTACAATGAAAAATTGTTTTTTTATGTGATGCAGAATTTCAGCACTTTGATTTTTACACCCTCCCATCATAAGCAAGTGATGTTTTAGGGTTGTCCAAAGTCAGTGGTTCCAAACTTGAGTGTAGATTAGCTTTTACATGTTGATTGTGAATGTTTCAAGTGATACAACAAGTAGATTAGTTTTGAAAATAACTTATGAAATATAAATTTTCTACAAAAAGTAGTTTGAAACGGTTGACTTCAGACTGCTTTAAAATGTTGCTTTTTATGACTAGAGGTTGTTGGTTGTTTGATGAGGATCAAATCCTACATAGACCATGCCACTTGGTTTCTCTCCTTCTCAAGTGTCCTCTACCTAGCAAACGGGAGAGAGATTGGCTTAACGTGTTGGATGAGATGAGAAAAAGATGAAAAAAATCCAGTCTATCGCTTGAAGAAGATTGGAAAGCGCCCCAAGAGGTGACCGAAATGAAGTGGATAGAAGTCTTTCAAAACCACTCCGCGTAAAGGAAAAATCCCTTTGTTATTCTTGGTCGTCTTGCCGACCCTTCCCCTGCTAAAAGATTTCCGTTGTAAACCAGGTATCTTTACTCCCAACAGGACATGATGTATGCAGATTCTTTCTACAGCCCAATGCAGCTGCACGCTTTTCTTATTTCACTATACCACAGCCCAAACTAGCGTCTAACCAAGGGTCGGTAAAAATATCGAAATAGCGTTGGACGGTCGGTCGGTATAGATTAGTGGCAGACGGTCGGACGCTATATATTACTATTGCGTCAGAAGGTCGGTCGCTGTTTTTATTTTGCTTTATCGTTGGACGGTCGGTCGGTATAGCTGATTAACTAGGTCCGTCGGTCGGTCGCTACGTTGAATTGGGCCTGCGCGCCCATGATTAGCCCAATTCGCGCCTAAAATTTAGGGACCCACACGTCAGATGAGAGTCGGGTTTAGAACCCTAGCTTCAATTCTCCCAATTTCCCTCGCAGCCGCCGCTCCAGCTCACACCCCGCCGCCACACCGCGACTACCGAGTGCCGACCCCGCTCCCCACGCGACGCGAGACCCGGCTTCACACGCGGCGCGAGCGCTCGCAGACCCCCACCGCCGCTGCCCCTCTACCCTCCTTCCCGCGCCCTACTGCCCCCAACGCTCCCCACGCCTGACTCCCCCCGCCGTCCCCTGCGCCCGAAGCGCCCCTCGTCGCCAGCGGCCGCCGTAGCCGGCGTGAAGGCGGCACGCCCTTCGTCGCCGACGTGAAGGCGGCGCTCCCCTCGTCTTCAGCGGCGCCTAAGGAGGCGGCCAGCATCGCTGCCTGGAAGGTGTTGAGGGCAGTGGAAGAAGAGGAGAAGGCCTTCGAGGAGGCTTTCGACGAGCACCTGCGAGAGGTACTGCCATGACCGCCCGACATCCTTATTGCATTTCTCCTCACAGATCTAATGATGCTATGAACTGAGGTGTCTTTAATAAGTCTGATTCGTGCATATCAAAGCCTAATGGTAGCATCAAAGTAATTTTATCTTAGTTTAGACTAGTAACTAAGAATGAATCTCGGTTGGTTCTGTTGTGAATGACGGCGAATAAACGATGAAGAACACAACTGGTTACAACGCCGTATGGCAGCTTACAAGAGAGTTATCAAAGTGGAACCCTAATCCGCTTCGCTCCGTCAGAAGTCAGCCAATATAATGTACAACTAAATTTGGAACATATTCAAGTTCATAGGCCCGAGGATCTGCAGCACTCTGTTTTTATGTGCTTGCTTTTCGTTCCTACATCTCTGAGACGCCAACCTTACTTGTAACTAGTATTTTTGGCGAATATATGCAAACAAAGTTGCTTCATATTTAATGAAGCATTAGTTATTTTACATTTCACTAAGCAAAGAGTTAGAGCTTAGCCACTAATTCTTTCATGAAGAGAACACGATCTGAAACTATTTTGACAGATTTGCATATGTGTCACTTTTACATTTGCACTGGTGGTTAACCTGTGGCAAAAGAGCCATGAATATGTGTCACTTTTGCATGTGTCACTCTTACTAGTTTTAGTACAAGCTCAAAATATTCCTCATACATTCTCTTGTCAGCATCAACAACTCAAGATTCATAGATTATCCTGTGCTGACAATATTTTTTGTTGTGTTCATGGAGTGTATGATGCTTTGGAATCCCTTTCTGTAACAGTTGGGACTTCTCGATAAAATCTGAAAAGAACAGGCGTTACAAGAGGGAGTAGGAGCTGTGAGGTGTCGTTGTGCTGAACCAGGAGTCTAGAGCTCGGAGGTGTCGTCCTGCTGGAACCAGTCAAGATCCGGTGCCCTGCAGAAGAAGTCATCGTGTTTGTTTGGATTCAAAGCAAGAGGACCAGGTGATGCTCTCTCCCTGTCTCAAGTCTGCATGTGTGCTTATTTTAAGAACCATTAATTTGTGGTGCCCCAAGTTTCATGGATGGATTATATAATTTGGACAGCTTGTTGTTCTCCCCCTCAGTAACAGTTGATGGATAAGTCTTGGATTGATGATGATGCTAGGTAAAAATAGTAGCTTCATAAATAGTGAAAGCGCTATATGTAGCCATATAAAATGGATTTTAACACAAAAGTTTCATGTAGGCACGAAAAGGCATATTTGGAAGGAGTGGACAGTTTCTTAGCTTTTGCATTTAGTAACTCAGCTGTTGGTAGAAAGATACTGTGCCCATGTAGAAAGTGTGTCAACTCTTTTTGGAAAGAGGCTAGTGAGGTCCGTGAACATTTGATATGTGATGGGTTCCTAAGAGGGTATAGAACATGGAATTTACATGGAGAAGCTACCCCTTGTGTGAATCATGGAGACTTTGCTGGTGATGATGTTGAGGTTGTGGATGAGTCCAATGAAGATGATGACATACCTGATTTGCTCAGAGACTTAGCTGCTGGCTTAGATGATAGAGGAGATTATGAGGAAGACAGTTTTGTTCCAGATCCGTGTAAGGAGCTAGTTGCCATTCAAAAGTTAGTCGCAGAAAACAGCAAAGAATTGTTCCCTAGTTGCAAGAAATATACACAACTTCGATTTATTATTAGATTGCTCCACATCAAGCTCCTTGGAGGATGGTCTGACAAATCTTTCAACTTGCTACTAGATCTACTTAATGATGCATTCCCTGAGGGTTCAGCACTACCTAAAACCTTCCATGAGGCTAAGAAATTGGTGAAAACCATAGGAATTGGGTATACTAGTATTCATGCCTGTGAAAACAATTGCATTCTCTATTGGAAGGGGAACGTAGATTTGGATTCATGTCCAAAGTGTAAGGTTTCACGTTGGAAATCAGTAAGGAAGTCTCTAGATGAGAAACATACATATAAGGTTCCTAAGAAGGTTCTACGCTACTTTCCAATAAAGAAATGTCTCCAAAGGTTGTTTTTATCTTAAAAAACAGCAAGTCTAACAAGACGCCACTTATAGGGACCGGCCAAGTCGGACGCTATATATGTATAGCGACCGTCCGTAGGTCGCTATACCGACTTATAGCGACAGTCTGTAGGACGGTGTAGATAGGCTGTGGTATAAATTTATCGAATCAATTAATTAATTTCCTTTTGACTTTTGGATTTTTGGATATTTTTAATTTGATTTGGCATTATTCAAAAAAGAAAAATTAATAAATTCGTTTTTTCTCGAATACGTAAAAGATTTGCGTGTATTTGTATTAAGATAGAGAAATTGTTCAATACAACACGCCTTAAAGGTGCCATAGGGGGTCACTAAAGTTTTGCAAATTCTTTTTTTTTTGAAAATTATGTGATAATTATGAGAACCAATCTTGAATTCTTGTGTTCACGAATTTTTCTATAAATAAAAGCTTTTTTTATTCATTTAGTTACTGATTTTTTCTTTTGGATTTCACTCCACCTGCGGTTGAGATTGGCTTAACATGTCGGATGACTGTACCTACAAGCTTAAGAGTGAAGAAGCCCCAAAGCCTCAAGATGTAGATTGAGTTTTTTTAAGGTGTAGGTTTGAACTGGACGAACCGTAGCTCACAAAGGTCAATATCGCTAGGATTAGAATGCCCTGTGTATATTATAATCCGAGCAGTTTCAGCCAAGGAAAAGGATGCCCTATGTATATTATGCTCACAAAGGTCTTTCTTTTACAGAAAAAAATGTTCTTCTTTATGTGATGCAGAATTTCGACGCTTTGATTTTTACACCCACCCATCATAAATAAGTGACGTTTTAGGGTTGTCTGAGTTCTAAACTTAGGTGTAAATTAGCTTTTACATGTTGATTGTGAATGTTTGGAGCGATACAACAAGTAGCTTTGTTTTGAAAAATAAATTTTGAAATATAGATTTACTAAAAAAAGTAGACTTTGGAGTGCTCTAAAATGTTGCTTTTCATGACTACAGGCTGTTGGTTGTTTGATGAGTATCAAATCCTACATAGACCATGCCACTTGGTTTCTCTCCTTCTCAAGTGTCCTCTACCAGGAGAGAGATTGGCTTAACATGTTGGATGAGACGAGAAAAAGATGATAAATCCAGTCTATCACTGGAAGAAGATTGGAAAGCGCCCTATACGCATATTCTTTTTGCAGTCCAACATAGCTGCATCCTTTTCTTTTTATTGAATTAACTAATTCATTTCCTTCTGACTTTTGGATTTTTTTTGATATTTTTCATTTGATTTGGCATTATTCAAAAAGAAATTTTTTTGACAAATTCCTTTTGAAAATTATGTGATAATTATGAGAACCAATCCTGAATTCTTGGGTTCAGGAATTTTTCTATAACTTAAATGATTCAATAAAAGCTTTTTTTATTCTTTTAATTACTGATTTTTTGGTTGGAACTCATTCTACCCGTGGTTGGGATTGTCTTATTAACGTGTTGGATGACTGTACGTACAAGCTTAGGAGGGCAAGAAGCCCCCAAGCCTCAAGATGTAGATTGAATTTTGTTTGTTGCCGAAAGATGTAGGTTTGAACCGGATCAACCGTAGCTCACAAAGGTCAATGTCGCTAGGATTAGGATGTCCTTGTGTATATTATAATCAAGCAGTTTCAGCCAAGGAAGAGGATACAATTTTATTTGGTCTTTCTTTTACAACGAAAAATTGTTCTTTTTTATGTGATGCAAAATTTCAGTGCTTTGATTTTTACACCCTCCCATAATAAATAAGTGGCGTTTTAGGGTTGTCTGAAGTCAGCAGTTCCAAAATTGAGTATAAATTAGCTTTTATATGTTGATTGTGAATGTTTCAAGCGATACAACAAGTATATTTGTTTTAAAAAATAAGTTATGAAATATGCTTTTCCTACAAAAAGTAGTTCAAAAATGTTAACTCTACAATGTTGCTTTTTCATAACTAGAGGTTGTTCGTTGTTTGACGTGGATCAAATCTACATAGACCATGCTAGTTGGTTTCTCTCCTTCTCAAGATTCTGCAAGTGTCCTCTACCTGGCAAACAGGAGATAGATTGGCTTAACATGTTGGATTACTATACGCACAAGCTTAAGAGGCAAGAAGCCCCCCCCCCCAAGCCTCAAGATGTAGATTGAGTTTTTTTTGTTGTTGAAAGGTGTAGGTTTGAACAGGACCAACCATAGCTCATAAAGATCAATGTCGCTAGGATTATGTAACACCCTCGGTGTTACCGCGTAAAACAACTCAATAAACCATTTCATAAGCATCATGTTTATGTGTTATTGCATGTGGTCAATTGTGAAGATAAAATATCGTAACCCAAAATAATCAATAAAATGTTAAAATAAAAAGTGGTCCAATGTTGCATTTTATATCAAGTAAGGTTGAGAACCAAATTTTCATGAACAAAAATGCTATAGAACATGTATGTGACATATTAATAAAGTTGGAAGTACACACTTTGTAGATGGCAATGCAACTTTTGTTTTAGCAAAATAATAATGTTAGTTAGTATTTCTAATAGCTTGGAAACTGAACTTGAAGTAAAAATCAGCCTAAATTAATTTTCTGAGTCTGAAAATCTATTTGGCAAGGCCATGTTCGTGAATTTATTCTGCAAGAATCTGTTAATAACTTGTGTCGAGACTTAGCCCTGGTAGATAGCCCTAAGTACCCTCTCTGGTATAGCATAGATGGTTGAACTCGAATCAAGCTAGGATAGTTGTTATGCGTGCTTTAAAAATCATGCTCGTGCTTAGTCTTGGCCTATTGGCCTGCCGTGTGCGGTCACCGCGTCGTCGTGCTTGACGTTGCCTTGCCGAGCTGAATCACGTGCACGCGCACCGCCGCGCGTTGGCCGGCCGAGGCCGTCTCAGCTTGGCCGTGGCTCTCTTGCGCCTTGGCCGCTCTGGCCGCAGTGCCTGCTGCCGGTCACCCGCGGGCCACGGTGCCCCGCTGCCGCTCTACCCCACCATCGCTGCTGCGCCGCAGCTGCTGCTGGCCTCGCGCTGTGCCGCTGCCTCCTGCCTCGCGTGTTGGCTCGACCCCGCTGCAGTGCTGTCACCTCGTCGTCGCATCCGCATTTCCCCCTGCATCTCTGCGCCACTGTTGGCCCGACCCAGTGGCATTGCCGCCTCCCCGCTCAGTGTCGTTGTCTAGCGACTTATGGCGCTGCACGCGCACGTCTCCCTGCTCGCACAGCGCTCGCACAGGAGCCAGCTGCCAACCGCACCCACGTCCCGCCAAGGCTCGGACAAGCCAAGCCCGGACCCATCCCCTCTCCCCTCTCTCCTCTGTCGTCGGAACCAACTGACCGCGACATTAATCCGCCAGAGAGGAGTCACCTCTACTCAATTCAACGCGTCACAGGCTCCGCCTGCAGTCGTCTAGCTGTCCGGCCCCACCCCGCCATGATTAGTGCCCGGCCAGGTGCGAATTTGGCATTGCTTGCCACCGGGCCGATAAGGCCACATCGGCATATGTCGAAGCAATCACCCGTCTCTGAACACTCGCATTCAACCAACTGTACCACGAGCTTTGCCTCCACCTCCCCTTCGCCCCGCGCACCATTACCGAACTGCTATTGCCCCCTGGACGCTGATGACGTGGTCATGCCGCCGCGGTTCATCCCCGAGCTCGCCACGCGCACGTGGCCAGCCTGTCATCGGCTTTCCCCGTTCCAACCCCTGCAACCGCCGAGTCCACGGTAAGGTACTGGTGCCCTAGCGCTAGTTGGTAGGCCTCTAGCCGGCACCAGCTCGCCGGAACGGCTGCGCCACCATCGCAGACGCCCGTGCACCATGGCCACATGCTTCAGCGGGTCCCGCTGTCCTCTCACCGCCGCTTAGCATAGGCGCTTAGGTCATAGGCTAGGTTCAGCTCGTTCGATGGGTCCGTGCGCGCCTCGGGTGGCCAGCGCGGCCACCCTGTGCCGCTGCTCGCCGCACCACCGCGCATAGGGCTGCCGAGGGTGTGCGCGGGGGAATTGGAGTATAGCTAGGGGGTTAAGTGAAGAGACCGGAGAGAGATAGAAATAGTGAAATGATGGCGTCGTAGTTTTGGGAGAGTTCGGGGTCTCTTTTGCAAAGGTGCCGGCGCGTGCGGGCTCTCCTACTGTGGGCTGTCTCCGTGCGTGGGCCGCGTCCACATTGGGCCACTTGGGCCGCCTCAGTTTTTCCTTTTCTAGGAATTAGTTAATGGTTTTCTATTTTAAATTCTGAGCTAAACTTTGAAAATTAATAACAATTCATATAAGTGTCAAAAACCGTGAAACCAATTTTGTTAAGTTCCTAAATTCATGATCTATCTGTTAGTGTAATTGGTTTATATGTATCTATGTTGATGCTGAGGTAATATATTAAGTTAAAACTTGTAGGAATTTTGGTGGCAAATCTGTAATAGCTTTAACCTTGAAATTTTTACAATAGCTTTGTAGTATTATTATGTGCTTACTATAAATTTTATGGCCCCTGAATAAACTATTTACTAGGGTAGCTAAATATCCACTAAAACTTAACATGAATAAACACATAATATTGATATATAAACTTAAGCACTTGTTAGGTGAGCTTAACACTTTGCTTGCTGGAAATGATAGCTAGCTTAGTAGTTAGCATGTGTACTTGTATTTTTAAGAGATGTTGTTGCCTAAATGCTAAGTTGTTGCATCGTCATCGCATGCATATAGAGAACGAGTTGGTGGAGTACGTAACCCCCAGCGATTTGGAGTACGAGGAAATTGTAGAAGAGTATGAGGAGGAGGTACTCATACAGAAGGAGGTCCCGGAGCCACCCGCGACTGACACCGCTGACACTGCGCCTGCCAAGGCAAGCCCCGGTGCATAACCCTTATTTTGCTAATCATCGTATATATTTACGTTGCAGAAAATGTTATGGAAACGACATGCATATATATATCTACTTATGAGTCTTACTAGTGCAGGTTCGAGTAGTGCTTGCTTAGGTTTATCGGTAGTGTGAGTAACCTGCCGTTACTCCAATAGGTGGTTATTATTATTATTACTCTCATAATAAAATGATGAAAAGGAAAATGGTGACCGGGCAGGGATATGGTATGGGTATTGGTGGGTGTAACAGGTTGTGTCCCGCGACCACGGGGCATGGCTTGGTTGCGTTGTTTTCCCTGTCTGTGTCGATTAAGGACCGTCTGTTGCTGTGGATAGTAGTCAGGTCACAGATTTATTATCCTGAGCACATACTTGCTTATGGGAGCGGGAAGGCTCGTTACTCTCTTATCGTGAGTTTTGGCTCTTTCTGGATCGACTAATTAGAGGCGGGGAAAGGTGGAGGTCTAAGCACCGCATTGAGACTGGATCTCAGAGTGTGGGGACTTGGAGTCCAAGTTTGGACGGGACCTAGACCCCTTGACAGGAGTGGAATGGGTTGGTCTTGTTTGTGTTTGGGGTGCAAATGAGACGTGTGTTTTTTAGGCTACCCAGCTAGACTACATTGATTCGCGAATCGCCGTTTCTACATGACAGTACGACTTGGCTATGGTCCAGCACCATAGTAAAGAATTGGAATGTGAGAGGTGGTGAAATGATTCTGATTGCTCAACCCTTACTTGAAAGTAGTACATGTGCTTATTTAGAATGGTTAGTAAAAGAAGTAAACTGACTGCTAATAAAACTTGATTTTAAGGATGAACTATTAGTAATACTTTTCGCAAAACAAAATAAACCACAAGCCATATAGCCATTATACTCCTTGAGAGTCGGTGTCGATGTGGGATCCACAGGGTTCCCCAGCGATATGACTACAGATTATGAGCTCTGGCCAGGCCCACGGATCGAAGCGGAAAGGGTGCAGCAACTGCTACACCGAGTTCGAGTAGAATAGGCCAGACTAGCTAGACTTCTATAAGAAAGTATTTTCTGTATTTAGATCAGGACACCTTTTTTAGATCTAACTAGGATTGTAACCGCACCATAATCTTCTCTATTGATATAAAGAGAGACTACGGGCACCCCTGTAACGAACAACACAACATATCAATCAATCTAACGCAAAAGGCTAACGCCGACTGGACATAAAGGCTATTACTTGATCACGGTCGAGGGCCCGAACTAGTATAAATTGGCTATCTCTTGCGTTCACCGTTGAGTTCCGCACGAGCCGAAACCCGAACAACTGTCCCGAGTAGCCCCGTGACAGGCTATCGGTGGTAAAACATCGACTGTCGGGAAATATATTTTCTAGTCGGGTAAGTCTTGCGAGTACATTATGTACTCAGTGTTTATTTTACCCTTGTTGCAGGTGCACCTTGAGAACCTAGCTCTTATGTGGAGGATTCTTCTGCTGGACACAGACGGATCCTTGTATCGCTCCGTTAGATGTTTATTTCATTCCGCTATTTAATTATCGCACTCTGAATGCTGGTATTGTAATAAATAATTTCTGAGACCCGATGTTGTATGAAATGGACTAAGTTTTGTAAG
Organism: Saccharum hybrid cultivar R570; assembly: GCA_038087645.1. Lineage (NCBI taxonomy): Eukaryota > Viridiplantae > Streptophyta > Magnoliopsida > Poales > Poaceae > Saccharum > Saccharum hybrid cultivar. The sequence goes on from JAQSUU010000066.1 coordinate 14,227,036, forward strand.
TTCGTACTCATTATCGAATCCTGGATGGAAATGTGGATTATTTTGAGTTCTCCCGTTGGGTGTGCTCAACGGAACGGTTAGATCTAGCTCACGTTCAGAGTACTTAGTGTCTAGTGGAAGATAAGTGTCTCCGAAAGTGAGTTATCTTTGGCGGTTCTACCACATATTAGGATGTGTGCCTTGTGTATAATATAGCTAGAAGAATACCTCGTGCATTACTGCGAGAATCGCAGATGAAATTATGCTACTTATATTTACTTATATGAACGAATAACTATCTTAATACATGTTAGTACATAATTTTTTAGCACTCTAGTATGGAAAACTAAATATATGTTAGTAAAGGGTATGGTTTGCTGATGCGAATAGCTTGAATGAAGACATAATTGTATGTGTTAGTGAATGCTAACATGGACAACTTGCATCACGAGATATAATGCTAGTGGGAATTGAAAATATAAGATATATATAATCTAGCAGGGAGGCCCGTGCTTTGCAGGGAGGGTACTGTTCATGGACATGGTATTACTGTTCATGACATGATGTGATTGTTCATGTGCATGCCATTGGCTGTTCATGTGCATATCATTGGGACTGTTCATGTGCATGTCATCGGTGCTGTTCATGTACATGGTTGGGGCTGTTCATGTGCATATCATTGTTACCGTTTATGGCCATGGCGGTTGGGCACTGTTTAACGTGAACAGTGATATAGGTCACTGATATAGTATACAACCGTAAAGATATAGGTAGATATAGGTCCAAGCAATTTTGGCGAAGGAAAAAGATACAATTTTATTTGGCCTTCCTTTTGCAACAAAAAGTTTGTTCTTTTTTTAATGTGATGCAGAATTTCGACTCTTGGATTTTTACACCCTCCCATCTATACCTAATAATAAAGAGGCAAAATTTCAGACATTTTTTCGTCCATCTATTTTTTTGTCCACCACGCCCTAAGTACCAGTAGTCAAGAGTTTCGAATTAGAATAGCTCTTGTCTAACGCGATACGGAGTCTGATTCCAAAACGTATTGGATTGTGTATGGTCTATGTTTAACTAAAGAGTCCATACTCATACGCAAAAAAAAGTTCATATCCAATATGATTATTATATATAGTAAATTTATTTTTTTTCTTTTTCCTATTCTGTCGTCTGTTTGGTCTTTTCTGTTTTTTAGACTATCTCCAATCAGTTACTTATCCGATCTGTTTTTCATTTTCGTATTCGTTTCACTTCTTTTCCTGATTTTTTCTTTTTATTTTTCTTCTCCTTTTTCTCTTTCTTTTTCTTTTCTGGACTATCAGGTTCGTTTCATGCCCTTTCCCTTATTATTTTGCATTTCATTTTTGTTTTCCTGATTCTCTCATATTTTTTATAAACATAAAAATAAATAATAAACACAATATTATGGATCTTTGGATCCTTCATCCTTCCCTAATCCTTAATAATCAAATATTCCTACTACTAGATTATTGATATAATTTGATTAAGAATAAAAATTATTCTTATTATAACCTAGATCAGCTAATGGTCTAATTAATTAAATCATGAACAGAAATCTTGCGCGGTTTATTGTCCAATCTAACCGGGAAGCGGCACAGGGTTTGCATCGCTAGCAGATGTGGCGCCGCGGGAGGCGGTGGCGGCTAGGCGGCGAGGCGGCCACGACGACCTGTTGGGGTGGGGAGGCGAGCAGAGAAGGAGAAGGGGGGTGGGGACGAGGTGGCGGCAGCGACAGCGAAGCGGATGTAGCCGCTAGGGCAGAGCCCTAGCGAGCGAGGCGGGCTACCTGTATGGATTCCTCTTTACCACTAAACTTTTCTGCTCTTTCATGGATAATTAAATATGTTTATATATTTGATTCAAAAATAATATAATTTTATATATTTCTACTTATTTTGTGCGACCTAAGCAATTTACAAATTTGGCTGGCATTATTCCAAATTGCACTTTTATAGACGATCAATGTTCTAATGTAATTATTGCTTCATTGCCAATGGATTAAATGCAAAATATACATATCTTTAGTAACTAAGTAGAGATATAAGTTTTGATTTTCTCCTGTTGCAACGCACGGGCATGTTTACTAGCCATAAATAAATGACCTTTTAGGGTTGTCTGAAGGCAGCAGTTCCAAACTTTAGTTTAAACTAGCAAATATGTTCGTGCGTTGCAATGGAACGTATTGTTTGTGTGTGATCACCATTCTTTTGAATTCATCTTGGTATTGAACACATACAGGACATTGTGTGATCACCATTTTTTTTGAATTCATCTTGGTATTGAACACATACAAGACATGGAGGATGTAAAGAGTATTGTTGTCGTATTGGATTTGCATTAGGTTTATTGACACATGGAGGGACTCGAAGTCAGTTTCTAGAAGCAATGAAAGAAGAAATTTTTGCTTTTAATATTAGGCATATAAAAAAGGACCCAAACAAAACATGGATGATTTTAGTCTATGTCCAGTCCAATTGATATGGGGTGCGTAGCAAGCAAAGGGAACCAAATTGATAAACGGCCAATCAAAATAAGTAGAGAAAGGTTTTCAATTTGTAATCTAATATAAGGATCATGTAAAGTGGTGGTATGGGAGTTATCCACCAAGCTGGATGTTTTGGGTTTGATTATTGCAAGCCGGACATGGAGTTGTACTCTTTTTTTTTCCTTGTGTTGGACATGGAGTTTTACTCCATCACGTGTTTTTGTTTGCCCTCCGTGTCGGACATAGAGTTTTACTCCGAGCTCTTACTAAAAGAAACCGAAACAAACTCAGACACAAATACGAAAGGGATAGTGGCGGACGAATAAGAAAGGAAGCAGGCGATGGACGAAAAAAAAAGCTGCCATAAATTTTGGCTTAGTATTAGGTATATAGATATAGATTAGCTTTTACATGTTGATTATGAATGTTTCAAGCGATACAGCAAGTAGATTTATTTTGAAAAATAATTTATGAAATATATATTTACAAAAAGCAGTTCGATATGTAGACTTTAAACTGCTCTAAAATATTGCTTTTTTATGACTAGAGGCTGTTGGTTGTTTGACGAGGATCAAATCTACATAGACCATGCCACTTGGTTTCTCTCCTTCTCAAGTGTTCTCTACCTAGCAATCAACAGAGAGATTAGCTTAATATCTTGGATGATTGTACGTACAAGCTTAAAAGGGCAAGAAGCCCAAATATAAGATTTATATCTGCCTCGAAGCTTTCTCATGCGCCACCGCTGCCGCCGATGTTGCCTCGATCCCCACCTACTGGCAAGCAAATCCCTCTCCTGGGTGAGTAGATCTTCGGTATCCAGAGCCGATTTATCCCGTTGTGGTGGTTTTCTAGCCCATTATGGTGGCCCCCCTTCTCCCCCTCTTCCTCTCCCACGTGCCTTTGCCCCCACGTTAGCACCCTCTCCCTTGCCCCTTATGGTTCTCACTCTCGCTGCCTCCACATCCGGCTCTTAGATTTGGGCGAACAAGGCGGATTCCGCAGCCAAGGGTATCCCGGTGGCCGATGTAGAGCCCAAGATCCTAGCAAATTGGTGCCTGGATCTCTTACTGCAGAGGTGTCGTAGGATCAGCGACGGTGGGGTGACATTGAAGTTGACGTTGCTCCAGTCTCCTCTTCTAGGGCTTGAACTCGCCCAATGCAAGCCCAAGTCTGTCTATCAGCCTACCAGCAACCTCTGCTTGCCATGCCCGGCGAGGAGTATAGATCCCTGCTTCTCCCTCCCCTACCATTTCTACATGGCCAAGGCCAGTATTATTTGTTGATACATGGCTGCTATGGGTTATTTGGAATATTTTCTTTTATTCGTTCCTTGTGGTGAGATATACATTAGTGAAACTCTTTAGTATTAACAGTAAACTCCCCTTTATTTAGCGACAGTCTGTAAAACTCCGTGCTCTTGTTATAGACTGTCTTCACGTGTACCGAAAATTGAACAAATAGATTTTTGTGATACATGTATTCCAAATAACAAGTGCATCAAAATCGTGCTTACTTTGTGCTATATAACAAATAGATTTTTGGTAGACAGAGAGGGAAAAAACTTCGTGCTCACTTATTATATAGTACATCCAAATAGATTTTTGTTCGTTTTTGGCTGTTCTATCTTCGATTTTCTACGGTAACATGCACCGGCATTTTTGTAAGAGGTGTCTTCCAGTGTACCGTGGACACAACGTGTGAGGCTAGCTCTCTCTAGTCTGCACAGAGAAAATGAGAAGCAAGTGCTACACGTCACATGTGGCTAATAATTCCGATTTTGGACGATGCATTCTTGGGAAATACTCCTTAGGCCTTGTTTAGAATCATGTGTGTTCACTTCAATTTACAAGGGTTGGAATGGAATGGAACTTAGTTAATTCCACTCAAATACACTTCAACACATGTGGATTGAGATGAATACATACGTATCCAAACAAGCCTTAAATGGACGGCAAAACCCAACCAAGCCTCAAGCTGTGGGTTCCACTGGAGCGGCCAGTTGGCTATTGTTTGGTTCACCGGACTAAAGTTTAGTCCAGCATTGGATTATAGGCTGAATATGGATTAATTAAAAATTCTTTTTTTTTCTAATGGGTTTTACTCATCAATTAACATCTATTAGTTTTTGTTGGGCCATGATTAGATCATGTTTAGACCTTCTAATTAACATCCAAAACATGGAGTAAAGTTTAGTAGTTTAGTCCATCCAAACACCCTATGATCACAAAGGTCACCATCGCCAGGATATAGGATAGGAGAATATATATGTCCAGCAGGTTGACTGGTGTTTGGGAGATGCGTGCCCACGTTGAGAACCAAATTTGGGGCTAGGAGTTTCGGTCTTGGAAAAATTATTTGCACCGATCGCTAAGGATGTGTTTGTACCTAGCTAGTCGAAAGTGATTGCATTGTCTGTACATGTCCATGACACACGGAGACAAGGTAAGATAGGATAATCAGTTTTGTTTGGTGTTCTTGCAGTGGACAAAAATTATTTGCTCCGTTCACTAAGGGCAGCCGTAGTGGTGGGTCAATTTATCCGACAAATGGACAACCATGTAACTAGAACGGTGGAGTCGACTCCCAACCCAATACTAGCGGAGCTCACATATAGAAAGAAAAATAATCAACCCAATACTAGCGGAGCTCACATATGGAAAGAAAAATAATCACTACAGATTCTTCCCCAACCTCCCGTACTCAGATTTCCTGTACTCGGTTCGACGCCCTCGTTGTCCAACGGGTGGGCCTGCTCTATTTTTTATTTGCGACGAGTCGACTCTCAAATAAGGGTCGATTCTTTTCTCTCTTCGCCATGCATCGACCTCTCCAGTGCTGATGAGTCGCTTTGGCCAATCCATGTCGGACCATGAGTCGGCCACTGGAGAAGCCCTAAGGGCATGTTCGCTACCTAGCTAACCTAAAGTGATTGCATTGTCTGTACATGTCCATGGCACATAGAGACAAGGTTAGATAGGATAACCAATTTTGTTTGGTGCTCTTGCAGTGGACAAAAATTATTTGCACCATTCACTAAGGGCGTGTTTTGTTCTTAGCTAGCCTAAAGTGATTGCATTGTCTGGACATGTCCATGATGTACAGAGACAAGGTTAGATAGGACAACCAGTTTTGTTTCATGCTGAAATACGTGTCACAACTCACAAGGAGACGTTCACGGAAAAAGGTTTTATTTCGTGCTCTTGCAGTTGACAAAAATTATTTGCACCGGTGAGTAAGAGCATGTTTGCTACCTAGCTAGCCGAAAGTGATTGCATTGTGTGTACATGTCTATGACACAAAGAGACAAGGTTAGATAAGACAATCAGTTTTGTTTGGTGCTCTTGCAGTGCACCTAGCCAACAAGGTCTCGTATTTGTTTGCCTACACCACCGTGCGCCCTAGGCTAGCTACTCACACGACAGCTCTCCCTCACGAGGCCCAAAGCTGCAACATGCAAGTCTCAGCTAAGAAGAAATGGAACCCAAACTCGTTTCTCCGGATGAAGCCGCGCTTTACGAGTCTTGCACGACAGGTTTCCACGTAAACAACAACGCATGTGTGTAGCCCAGCGGCATGGTTGGGCGCCTCGCCCAGGTAACAAAGAGGCTCTAATTGAGGGCCCGTTTGGTTATCAAACGGGTCCAGGAGAAGTGCTCCTGGCGTGGAGTAGCCGGAAATCGCGCTCTCACAGCACGGTTTTGGTAGGTGGAGCAAAAAAAAATGCAGCTTCCATCGGCTCGGCATGCGTGGGCCCATGATGTATTTGGCTGTAGATGCCCCTGCCTTCTTCTTCCTCGCGCGTGGGCACGGAGCGACAGCGCGCGGCGGACCGGCGGGCCGGAGTCGAGCGGGTGGCGTGGAGGCACGGAGCTCGAGCGGGCGGCGTGTGGGAAGAGGAAAGGAAGAGGAGAGGAGCTCGAGCGGACGTGCTGTGCCCGTGCGGTGGAAGAGGAAGAGGAACAAGGGAAGGAGATCTGCAGGGATGGGGAAGGAGCTCCAATGGCGTTCTGTACGAGAAGAGCAACACGGAGGATGCGATGCGGCAGGCCGGCAGACCAAATGAGTGGACGAGAGCGCACCTGTGGATAAGCTGCGGCTGTTTTTTTTTTTTCTTTTTTCCTTTTTTTTTTACCCGAGCGGTGGCTGGCACCGAGAAACTTCCGTGAGAGGGAACAGATGGGCTTTGAGCGGGTCCCACATGAAGTGACGACCTCCTACAGTTGTTTCCACAATCCGGAGAAAAAAGAAAAAGAAAAAACATAAGGGTATTGCGGATATTTTCTCCTTTCGACAGCTAGGAGAAGCTGTTTTACCAGACGGTCCAAAAAAAACTGTTTCAGCTCCATAAGTGAATCTGCTCCACAGGTGAATCTACAACTGAAGTTGTTTTAGCTGAAGCCGGAGCCCTGCCAAACAGGCCCTGAGTGAGGCCTCAGTACCAAATTATAAGTCATTTCAATTTTCGGAAAGTCAAAGCATCTCAGATTTAATCAAATTACGATACACACGTCTCCCATAGGTAAAGAGGCTCTAATAAAATAATAATATTTACGATACTAAATAAATATCATTAGATACTTTATAAATTATACTTTCATAGTATACGTATTTGATGTCATAAATCTTTGTAATTTTTTTATAATTTTGATTAAACTTGTGATGCTTTGACTCTCTAAGAAAATTAGAATGACTTATAATTTAGGATGGAGGGAGTACGTATTGTGTATATGACTACCCTTCCTGCTCCCAAGCGTGCTTGGTCGATTTCTTGTCGTCCTCCTAATCAGATTATTTGAGTATATGATTTTTGCGACTGACGTGAGATCAGAATTTGGGATTAAGAACAAAAAAATCAGATGAGGAATTTTCCATTTTATTTCTTTATAAGTATCCTATGCAGTCTCTACTTCTGTCATTTTAATTGAGTTAGGGCACTTTGATTAATTCTGGAAATACAGTCACCGTATTGTCATTCCTCGTCTATCGCTTCCTCCTGCAGCTAATTAAGGACATCCATCGGCGGAGCTATAGAATTAAAGAGGGCTAGTCTATATAACTAAGGATTATTTAAACATTAATGAATAGTACAAAATAACTGTTTAGACAACGGAGATCACATTGGATAGGAGTATCCGGTCCACCTTGATCTTAATCAAGCTCCACTAATGCTCTCTTCGTCTATAAAAGAATACAATATTCTCGTTTTTTAAATAGTCAAACAGTTTGAACTTTGACTAAGATTATATAAAAAAGTATTAACATTCACGATACAAAATAAGTACCATTAGATTATAGAACATATTTTCTTAATAAATTTATTTAAAGACATAAATGCTAATACTACTTACTATAAACTTAGTCAAATTTGAACTAATTTGATTGGCACGGATCCCATAGTTGCATTCTTTTGTGGGCAAAGGGAGTATAATTAGCCCTGCTAATGGTTGAGGTTTCAACCATAGACCACACCGATTTATGTCCTCAGTTCTTTCTTGAAAAAAAAGAAAAAAATATTTTTGTAGTCCTCCAATTTTTTCCGTCATCCACAAAATCAGATTGTTCCTTTACATTTAAAATCATTTGTTTTTTACCCTACACGGTTTTGTTGGTTATATTTATATGACGCCACGTCAGCTATGAGGACATAAATCGAACTATATTGATAATTTGAGAGGTAAAACTGGATGCAAATATTTAAAAAAAATATGCAATTAAAATCCTAAAATCAAATTTAATCTTACAAGATTCATAGAAAAATTGTTTTAGCTTGGGAAAATATGAAACAAGTTTTAGCTTTTTCTTTTGTAAAATCGTGTTGTATCTTATGGTGCCTTACACAAAATTATTTGAATCTTCTATAGGCTCCTTTTGGTCTTTTGTTTGCTAGTAGATGCTCTCGTTATTTACTGGAATTAGTCTACATTGACGATCTGGACTATCTAAAAGTTAAAGTAACTTTGACGACAATATAAATATCATGTAACCACCTCATACTTCCTATTTAATATGAACACAACGGTCACTCCATCCTATATACTAGCCACTGCTGCCTGCGCTTCGCTGCGGGTGATGTGTTCGGTATAGAAAATTCTGGAAAATATGACTCATATGTCTAATATGTTTTCTCATCGTATTGTTACGAAAGAGACTGAAAGAACTTTGATAAAGCACTCAATTAGCACAATCAATAAGCACAAATATATATTCTAAATAAGAGCGTACAACATAGCAGGGAACAAAATATGCATATTACAATACGCTTCATCTCCTTTGGGGTAAACAAAAGCGAAGTAAACTTCACTTCCCTAAGACTAAAGGAGAAACATGGTACAACTAATCTTCAACGTCTTCGACTAAAGGGCTTCATTTCCTTGGTGTTGAGAAGGATAATTCTTTCGACATATGTGGTCCATCCCTTGGACTAAGAGGTGGGTCAACGTCATCTTTTGAGGGTGGCTGGGTGAGGGGGATATTTTCTTCCTTACTGGGCTCCAACTCTAAAGCTTCATGAGAGATTTCTATGGGTGGAGGAGCCGATAAGCCTTTAACATCGAGTCTTCTTTCTGTGTTTAGGGACATGATTGGGATCCCTTCTAGAATCATGGGCTCTCTGTCTTCTAAGGCTTGCATTCTTCTCTTGGCCCTAGTGACAAGGTAGGCATCCTTCAACTCCTGGGCATGGTGGTCCTCAGCTTCCTTCAAGGCTTCAGCGATGGCAGTTTCACGACTCTCGGCTGCAGCTGCTTGGGCCTGAGCCTCCGCTAACTGCACATGGAACTTTCTAACCATGAACTCAGCTTCTTCTGCGCGGTGCATGCACTTCCTCAACTCTGATGCTTGCTTATCATATTGCTCATCCAGAGCAAGTAGGTATGTGGTCATGAATACCACAGTTGGGTCATCCTCGAGCGAATAACGTCCTTGTAAGATGTCCATGCGGATCCTCCAAACTGGCTGGTCCTTTTCCTAGGGTGGAAAGAACCTCATGGGTGTACGGGCGATGCGCTTCTCGTAGATCTGGATAGGCACCTCAAAGCTTTGCGGGCGACAGCTTGATACGTGTCTACAAACCGAAATCCGGTCGTAGTCATACTCCATTCTTTAGCTATGTCAGGGAAGTCTTCACTTTTTCTGATATAGACGGTGACTTCACATCTTTCGGTTTCATGCTCCTCGTACTCCCTGCCTTCATATTCTGGGCGATCCTTGATTCCAAGTCTTTGCATGGTAGCATACAACAGCTTGGGAAAGCCTTCAACGCCTAGACAGTAGCTGCTGGTCCAAATTCCTTCTGCCATTTGAGAGTGAATAGATAAGTGTAAACATTTTTAGAAAAAAGGGAAGGCAGTAAGACTTTTTATAAAATACTCTTATATGTAAAACATTGCCCAGAAAGCTTAAAGTCACGTTCTACAACGAACTAAGGAGGGGAGCAGGGCGAAAACCATAGGGAGGGAGGGAAGAGCGAGGGAATGCTCATAAGTTGTTCACCTCGTCCTGCAACGACGGTCGAGCCTTGCTCGTGCGTATAGGCGTATATGGTATGCATGGACAAATTGAAGCGATAGCGGGCGAGCAAGCTGATCGTGCTGCTAGGCGGTGGAGGAGAGCACCTCGGGGTTCCCTTTTATACGCTGAGGAAGAGGGGTTGTGCCACTGGCTTGCTTGCTCGCCTTCAATGGCATTGTTGTGGCCGGATACCTAGGCAGTGGAGCGACGAGACAACTTCCCTAGTGATTGTACGCCGCATGCAAATGGATGATGGCGTGTAGTGGGGGACAGTGGATGCTCAGCATGCATGGTCGGTGCCTAATTACCATGGTGGTCGGCTCCATGGAAGATCTGGGTCTTCTAAGGCTAGCATTTATTTCCTGTGTTGGTCCACTCTCGTCTCCATGACGGCCAGACCCTGCTCACCGTAGATCAGCAAGGCGATGGCTGTGGCTGCATAGGTCCCATGGCCGGCTAGGGTCAGTTGGGGGAAGTCGTTCATTGCCATGGAGGGCCCAGCGGCCACACGCTCGTGCGTCGGCGTGCAGTTGTAGCCACATGGCGAGCCATATATAGGAGAAGCGTGCGCAATGCTTTATGGGCACGCCTTTTGTCGCTTGGTTGGCAAGGAGGTGACAACACGACATGTGGTCCATGGTCGCGCCTTTAGCGGCATGGGCGACACTAAGGTGACAGCATGGTGATGGCGGTCTTGTAGATGTCCATATACCATTCATTGGTCTCCTATTATGTTGTTACATGTGTGTGCTATATTCATTTGTGAAGCGTGTAGTAGGCAATGCTAAGTAGATTTGAAGATGTACACATGTATATACCATGTTTAGTTTGGTAGGGATAGGTTAAAAGTGGTGCCAACGTTAAACCTCCATCCTCCGCTCTAACGTATAGTCGACTCTTACTACAGTACGGGCTGGTAGATCTAAGGTCTATGGGGCCATAAGTATTTTCCCCTTCACCACTCCACTGCAAACCTCGGTCATCTTTGCAAGAACTACACTGCATAGATGGTGTCGACTAAATCGGCGGTAATCATGGGCACCATTGGCACAGGGTAAACGAAGGCACCGATTGCCATATCCAAGGTGATTGGTGGTGAGGTGATAATTGCGGCTAAGATGCACATGTATATTAGTCTTAACATCACAACTAATAAGAATCGGTTGAATGGTTAAGGTGGTATTCCTTATCACTTAACTGGGGTAATTCTATTAACTGTGGATGACCTATCTGTGCCATCCTTCCTAACTATTTCGATAACTACGATAGACCTCTACCTCTCTATTAGGAATAGATTCTTTTCTCATCCTATGGTTTTCCCTCTCATCCTGTTCTATGTAGAGTAGGTTTCTATAAAGATCGCCACTAGGGGTATTTTGAGATCACTACCAATGCAACCCATGAAATGCATAACAGACACTTTGAGAGCATGCTTTAATTTGCATGTAGCCTGCGTGCACTATGCGGTCTGCTGTGAACTTGGGGGGTAGCATGGGTGTGGCCGAGGTACCTACATTTACTCCACACCCATGCAACCCACAAAGCGCACAACAGACCGCATACAAATTAAAGCCGCATGCACAGCTGGTGACCACTCACCCGGTCGGTGCCTAATTAGTAACTCTAGGCAAAAAACCAAAAACCGAGAACCGAACCGATAAAATCGAGAACCGAACCGAATGAACCGAAACCGAGAAAATCGGTTCTAATTCGGTTCCTAGTTCTCGAGAACCAAAATATGTCAGGTTTATTCGGTTCTTGGACTCAGTTAACCGAAGAACCGAAGTATGCCTAAAAGCCCAGTAAATGAAAGAGGCCCAGCCCAACAAGCAATAACCCTATGTATATAACAAACACATCAGCCAGCCAGCCAGGCACCACTCGGTCCACTCCCTCCCATTCCACCCGCCTAGCCACCACCCTCCCAGGTTCGCCCGCCTCAGGCCGCCCGCTCCTCTCTTGTCGCCTCTCCCTCGGTCCCTCCCACTCCCAGATCCGCCTGCTCTCCTCTGTCTCCTTCAGATCCAGGTGTCTAGCTCTCCCTCCCAAGCGGTGGCGCATCCCCTTCCCCTTCCCTGCAGCACCGGTGGCCGCAGTAGGAGCGCACGGCGGCGGCGGTGTACAAGTGCATCGGTGGCCTAAGGCGGCAAAGGAGCGACATAAGCGCGGAGGCGGCTCCCTAGGCAAGCAGAGTGTATGAGGAGCGGCGCGGCCCCATCAGGCGAGTGCGGCGGTGGTGGCCGGTCCCCACGAGTGCGCAGCCATGGCGCCTCCCTTTGGTCGCCTCCCCTGCTCCTTCCCTTCCTACAGCGGCCTTCCAAGATCTAGCGGCTGCGGCAGCTTCCAAGGTTCAGAGGCGGCGGCGGCTTCCAAGATCCAAGGGTGGCTGCTCGGTTTCCCAGATCCAGCCATCGCACTGCGGCATGGCTTTCCAAGGTCCGGTGGTGGTGGCACGACCTTCCAGTGGACGGGTTCACGGCGGCGACAGCGACAGCCCCATAGACTTGCATCCATTTTTTTGTTTTTTGTTTTTCTTTTTCTCTGTGCTGATATGTACTCGGTTTTTCGGTTATAACCGGAACCAAACCAAAAGAACCGAAACCAAATTTGCTCGGTTCCATCTTTCCAGAAGAACCGATCGGTCCCTGTTTCTTAGGTAACCGAATTTTAGTAAGAACCGAGGAACCGAACCGATCGATTTCGATTAACCGAATGCCCACAATGACTAATTAGCATGGTGGTCGGCTCCATAGAAGCTCTGAGTCTTCTAAGGCTAGCATTGTTCTCCCGTGCCATTCCACTCTCTTGCATGGGTGCGCTGCCGTGCAGTTGTAGTCCTATATAGGAGGAGCGTGCGCAATGCTTTATGGGAACGCCTTTTGTTGCTTGGTTGGCAAGGAGGTGACAACACGACATGTGGTCCATGGTCGCGCCTTTAGTGGCATGGGCGACACTGAGGTGACAACATGGTGATGTCGATCTTGTAGATGTCCATATACCATTCATTGGTCTCCTATTATGATGCTACATGTGTGTCTGCTATATTCATTTATGAAGTATGTAGTGGGCAACACTAAGTAGATTTAAAGATGCACGCATGTATATACCATGTTTAGTTTGGTAGGGACAGGTTAATAGTGGTGCAAGCGTTAAACCTCCATCCTCTGCTTGAACATATAGTCGGCTCTTTCTACCGTATGGGCTGGTAGAGCTAAGGTCTATAGGGTCATAAGCATTTTCCCCTTCACCACACCACTGCGAACCTCGGTCACCTTCACAAGAGCGAACTATATTGAATAGATGTTGTTGACTAAATCGACGGTAATCATGGGTGCCAGGTGGTATTCCTTACCACTTAACTGGGGTAATTCCAATAACTGTGGATGACCTGGCTGTGACGTCCTTCCTAACTATTTCAATAACTACAATAGATCTCTACCTCTCTGTTAGGAATACATTCTTTTCTGATCCCATGCTTTAACCTCTCATCATGTTCTATGTAGAGAGTAGACTTTTAGAACTAAGAGAATATTTTTTGGGGCACAGGAGTCTTTCTGATTCCATATATATAATATGAAAGCAAATACAAAAGCCCTTGCAAAAGCACAAACTGAGAAAATTCGCCATATTGCTAGAGTTTGGGGCTGGCCTATCCGTGTCTTAGATGCTACAAAATCCATGCATGCCCATCTAAGTGGAGGAGAGCATACTATGGACAACATAGCATGGGAATGCGATGTGAGGTCTATTGCAATTGATATTGTGAATAAGTTTTTACATAGCTAGTGCCCATGATGGGTGTCTGTGTGAGTTCCTACTAGTAATAAGTAAATAAAGTTCAAATAGACCGCACTTTTAATATCTAAGAGTGCTACCATGGTGATTGTAATATGGAATATTATTTTACACCGTCTCGGACATGTGTTATCATCCTACGTGGAACCCTTTTACGTGCTAGCACTTAAACCATATATATGGTAATGGTAATGCATTCATATTATATGCATATTAGCACCATGTCCTCCCATACTCGTTTTCGATTTAATCACCCCTAACTCATTCACGGAATTATCCAAATTTTGAGGCCATAGGGCCCATCCACAACCTGAATACGCGCGGCCCACTGACCTATCTAAAACTTCAGCACCGTCTAACCCTTCCCATTATGTCATGACGCCTCTCGCCCTCTCCTTCACTCCCGACGCAAGGGTACTTCTCTTATTTATTTGACATATTACATTAGCTTTGTTCTAATTCAAATGTTATGATCCTTTACCATCATTAAATATTTTTTTTGTTTCACAATATATGAATTATATATTATGAAAGCATTTCTCATAGTGAATCTAGAAGTATATTACCTCCGCTGTATAATTAAATCAATTTCTAGAATCACCAAATAAATAGTGGCGCGAATCTATATAATTTCGATGGAGATCAATGGCTAAAAATATACAAATGTTTGACTAACAAAGCTAGGGGTGCATATACATATACATATACATATACATATACATATACATATACATATACATATAGCTACGATTGGGTACTCTCGACCATATCCAACATCTTTAATTCTTTAGAAACAATTTAGCATGTATACACATATATGGTATTTTAGAGCTAAGTTCTTTTTTTCCCTGAAAAGACTCTACTACACTGCTGCCATCGTACTCATCAAAATAGCCCACAGACGGACGCGGCTTATTCCCATTCGGCCCACCAGCAACTCGCGAAGGCACAATGCGTCAGTGCATCACCAAATCCCACCGCATCCTTTCTCAAACGAACAAAAAAACCGCATCCCCACCACCACAATCCCGTCGTCGACCTCCCGTCCCCGACACTGCTATACGCCGCTGCGCCCTGCGCCCGTGCACCGGGAACCCTAGCGTCGCTCGGCTCCGGTGGTCCAATGGTCCTCCATCCGGCCTCAGCCTGCACCGGCACCACCCAGTCCCCGGGCCTCGGCCGCCCACCCACGGCCGCTCGCAGTCCGTCCGGCGCATGGCCTGCAGCGGCACGGCGACACCCTAGCGCGGCGGCGTGCTAGCGCCCTACCTCTCTACCCTAAAGGCGAGGTCGCCACGTCTGGCGGCGGTGGCTCCGCATGAAGGCGAGAACCGGCTGCTGTGGCTGGGCACTGAGGCTAGGTTTGGTGCCGGCGTGATGCACGGAGGCAACGATAATCGATGCCTGTTGCGCACGGAGGCTTCAAGGCCAAGCGCATGCTCATCACCCTCATCAGCGCTCGCCACCCCTCGCCGGTGCACATGTAAGTTTTCGGTCCTTTTCCCCAAATTTTTACAAGAACGCTAGCCAAACCATTTGTTTGCATCTCATATTTGTAGGCGCGTGTTAATTGTTGTTATTATACAGCTGCTTATTCAATATGCCAGGGTTTCAAATGTTAGTGTTGGTTGTGGCCGAAATTACGGCCCAAGGAAATTAAATAAATCAATCTTATAGTTCCTAACATTCCAAAGAAAAGGGGTAGGGTGGATGATAGGAGGACTGATCTTTTCACCTCCTGAAAGGTGGAGGTGGAAACTTCCCTCTAGCTTAAATATGAACCAATGTATTTTCGGTGGCACAAATCCTATTTGACATGTACATAAAGTACTTTGACCGAAATCAATAGTGGCGGCTACCTCAAAGAACAGCAAAAATTCGTGAATGCTGGCTGAAATTTTGCTGAATGTTTGAAGCCTGATGGATGCAGAAATGAGTTAAGGGCAGTTTTGCCAACCCCCGCCCGCCTGTCGCTAACCTCAGGTTCCTAGTGCCTTTGATGCTGTGTTATGGGCTAATAATTCACAATTAGAAGGAACTATTTTGAAGCTGATCAAGCATAATAATGCCATGCTGAACGTGTACACAATTAGATGAAATGATGCTGGGTTACCTACGCTGTTGCAAGATGTCTGTAGCTGTGAATCTTGTTTATTTGTCTTAAGGACGAGTTGCCTGGTCTGTTCAAGCTCATCAAATCAGAGCCATAGCCATCTGATCCCAAAGTCAGCAACAAGTCGCCCAGCCCAGCACAAATCCTATCTCTATTCGTTGCTGCTCATAGGCACACCCACACTACAGGGATAAAGTGGATATAACAAACGAAGGACTACTTATTATAAAAAAACGGCAAACAAAAGGGATGGTTTCTCTCCAAACAGGAACACTCGGTTATTGCCTACACAGCTAGAAAGCAGACTTCCGAGTAAACAGTGCCTACACATCCATGAGGGTTCTTTGCCTGTTGAGTGCAAAATAGAGGAGGGCTCTGGTCCCATGCCCAACACAAATCATTTGGCTTGTAGGAGAGCAGACACTCAGTAGCGGCCATGAAGTCTATCCACGTTCTTCTCGGTGTTCCCATGATGATCATCAGTTATGGTGGTTGCCTCAGCGCCGGCAGAGGCAGCAGCACCATCAGTAACCGGCACCGTCACGTGGCAGAAGCGCCATCAGTAACAGGCACCGTCGCCGTCAGAGGTGGTGCCGATGGTGCTGCTGGTAGTGTAAGGCATGTGAGGGGTGCAAGGAAGGCAGCAGATCTTCGGCCGTAGTCCGCAGCGATCGCCCTGATGTTGGCCATGGTGAGGTGGACGCGGAGGTGCTAAGGGATGATGGGACGCTGCACGGCCGGGAAGTTGAACTTGCACTGGCTAGAGAGGCGCTCACCATAGAAGCAGTCAAGCAGAACATGTCGACGTCATAGGCTAGCACCGCCTGATGGGCATACTAAAACATGCCAATCCACAGTCTGAATCGGATGTGCAGGATGCGTATCTCTGTAGCCTGCCCCAGCGTCGCTCTCTCACGCACGTCCAGCCCTGGCCCTTTTGTGTGTGACGGTGAGCGGACATTCTTCGTACCATAGTCGGACGCCCCTCGCAGTGTTGCTGGGCATGTTCCCTCATTGCCGATGCCACGCTGTTGCTTGGCGCGGCTGGCGCGGCCATAGCTCGTCACCTGCAACGTACAAAAAAAACAAGAGCTGAGTGGAAAGCGATGATGCGGTGGAGATGAATGAGAAAGAGGGTGTAGTTTTAAAGGCGCGGCTAGAGATAGCGTGATGTGATGCTACCTGGCAGGTCAAGTAGCAAAGTATGAACCTAAAAAAAATGGAGGTGACCAAATTTGAACTAACATTTTCAACGCCATGGAAGCGTAAACCGTGTCTGTAAGATTTTGTATGGTCTTGACAAAGTAGAAGGCAATTCCTGAGGTATTTGTGCGGGTACGCTAGATTTTCTAGATTCATGATAAGATACAATGACACAATAAAGGACCAAGTCATCAAAACCGTTTTATTTCTTGCTCATGTGTTTGTAATTCGACCATCTTAATCAGGCCAACGTTCCATTGAAGCACAACCAGCAGACGCATTATATATGTCCCGTGGTTGCCTGCTTTTATGCTGTGAGCATGCTACTGTTTACTTAGTGTACTTAGTCGTGACATTCAAACACCATCGCAGACATAATCTAAGAGCAACCACAATGTTGCAGAAAAGTAGTCCATAGGCATTAGAATAGTCTACCAGATAGCTGAAACAGTATTTTTCAGCTGTTTTTTCAGTTTGTAATCCATACTTTTCAGCTTGTTTTTTTTCAGCTTGTAATCCGTACTTTTCAGCTTCCATAGGCCCCGTTCATCCGGCTTATAATCCGTACTTTTCAGCTTGTTTTTTCAGTCGGAACAATATTTTTCTCTCACAACAAAAATCAACCAACAGTGTTTTTCAGCCGGCTTATCAGCATAGCCGAACGGCAGGCAGTTAATGCACTTATAGAATGTCCCTAGGTACACGTGAATTTTTTAGAGTACTACCACTGGGTGCCAGCCAGCGGGTGTGCCAGTCCTTGTCGCCATAGGCAAGTGTGCTTGCCCAGAAGGCCAGAACCATGCTAACGATGCTTAGGCTTCAAGCATTTTGTGGCCAAGTTGCTTGTTAACACGGTAATAGAGTTTGATTAGGAGACGCTCTTACTCATTTAATATGGAATACATGTCATCGCAAACGCGCACCACATGTATATATTTGAAGGTGGCAAACAGGGGCGGGTGCATATGCGAGCTTACACATAGCCGATGTACACGCAAACTACTGCATGGATCTACTGCATGGATGAACTACAATGAGGTCATAGCTAATGACTACTGATTCCTCATATATGAACTACAAGGAGGACACTAGGAGGGCTGGGATGGGTGCGATGAAGCAATGGATGGCACATGCTTATATAGGCAAGAGTTGGAGGAGGAACAGACGCCTCTGCATGCATGGGAGCAGATGCAAGTATGGTAGCTGTATTAATGGCGACCAACCCCAACCACCGACCACCTTGGGAGCAACGTGAACACAACCCAAGCTGTCTCTTAGATGCATGGATGCATGTGCAAGTACAAATGGTCCTGCATGGTCGGTGAATTGTTTTTATCTGATGGTACGGAGGAGAGGCATTCAATGTGTCCACCTGCCCGACTTGTTTTTATTTGATAGTAGCATGAAGGGGAGGCATTAAATGTGTCCACCTGCATTCGACCCACACCATGGGCAGGTGAAGATGTCCAGTCTCCGGTGCTTTCAAATTTACTGAGTGAATTTCTGGATAGCATAGGGAGCCACTCGTGCATGCATGAAAATTTACTACGTATCTATTGATAGTAAATTCATTAATGTAAAAGGAGAAGGCACATGTGATGTAAATTCCTCTTGTCATAGCAACTTTTTTTACGTAAAGGACATGTAAAAGCACAGTGATGTAAATTCCCCTAACGTGGTAACTTTCTGCATGCAAAGTACATCCACAGTTTTATATTATCCTTGCATGCATGGTCATTCAATTTTCCATTCACTTCATTGAATGCATCCACTTTCTTCATCCATCCACTGCTGAGGAAGGCTGGTTGTGTCGCACTTCATCTGAGTCGTGGAATTTCTATCTAACGCACCACCTAAATGAAGCATACGTGGACACCCTGGGAGGCCGCCTAGGCGGCGCGGCCTCATATTTCTAATGATTATGTTAGTGTAGAAAGCATGAAGTATTGTCGTTAAAAGTCACTTGGCCTTCAACATAATCCGTGCCGTTAACACTGACTAATTATAATATAAATAATGAGAGCATCTACTATAACAAATAAAATATCGAAATGGAACCATAAATAAATAACTCCATCAGAAGATCTAGGATGGTTTTAAAGAAAATCTAAGACTAGTTTCATAACTTTTCTAAGCTAAAACAAGTTTTCTATGATTAAAATGCATCTTAGGATTTTCAGTTACATATTTTTCTAAAAAAATATTTTGATAATTTTTTAAAAAGTATTTGTATTAGATTTAACCCTAAAACTACCAAGTTAGTATCCCCTCGCTGGCATGACGCCTGCGTCAACATTGTCTAAACTCTAAACCACTTACTGTATAAAATAGTTTTAAAAGTTGAGTGAGGACCAAATCTGATTTTAGGTGGTGAGGGATGTGGGGGGGGGGGGGGGGGGGGGGGGGGGGGATCAGATGCCCACAAAATAAAGTTGAGTGGTCAAAATTGACCTTGTGTTTTTTTTTTCTTCTTTTTCTCAATCCAACCAAACGAAGACACTTCGCCCTGAGAATCCAAACAAGCCCAAACCACCAACAAAATTAACCCCAAACGAACTAATTCACCCCCACCCCACTCACTCACTCACACAAATGATTTGAACCCATGCATGGTTTGAGCCTAAACGGCTCAAAACTGTTTTTCATTATCCTGTAACCATATCATGGCATATGCATTCGCAAACTAACTCCATGCAGGTTGTATTAAAATTTTAGAAAATTAAAAAGAAATCTAAACAAAATAGTGAAAATGAAAAGGACATAGAGTACAAAAAAAACTAATTGATAAAAAGGATACTCAGAATATTTCATTAAACATATAGCTTGAGCACTTTTTCTGAGTACGCCTTAAACAAAAATACTCAGTATATACTATACTCCGTACTTTATGTAGTGCTTCTCTATATATACGTACACACTGATAGTGGACGCGGTAGTAGACTAGCGGTAGCTTTGGCTGCATTTGGAGCTGAAACTGAAGGAGAATATAATTGGTGGAATATTAGATGTATTGCATTGGGCCTCATGGGCTGATTATATAGGGTACATAGGACTAACACCTCACGTGGGTACATAATGTGGTACTATTCCTATTTACTCTAACATCCCCCCGCAGTCACAGCGGGAGCGCTGCAGACGGTGAGACTGGAGAAGAAGCTGACAAAGCTAACATCCCCCTGCAGTCATAACAGTCGATGCGTCGCGCATGCTGTGGCTGGAGAAGAAGCCGATGACTCCTTATGCAAGGCGGTAGCCCTTTATGCCAATGTCGAGGTAGCCGAGTGTGAGGGCGCAGTAGCCGTGGTCGAAGAAGCCATGCTGAAGATGGCCGAGGTCGACGTAGTTGTGGTCGGGTTGCCGTGTCGATGGAGCTGCAGGCGCACAAGGGGCGCCATGGTGATGACGGAGACGCGTTGAGGCAATCGTCGTGGGAGGAGGCGATGCCGAAGTCGACGCAGAAGAAAGGCGACGATGCAATCGAGGCAGACGGGGTGGGAACGGGAGGGTCGATGCCGAAGTCGATGCAGTCAAGCCGCCTGAGCGCCGAGGCGAGGCTGGATTTGCCAGATCCAGCAACGTGTCGGGGACGAAAGCACGCGACGGTGTTGCCAATACCAGGCGTACAAGGGAGAGGGCCCCAACCGCGAGGTTGTGCTGGACGAAGAAGAAGCAATGCGGGAGAGGACGCATCGGCGAGTAGGACTCAGCGACGACGCGATGCGGCGACCGGACCGGCGAGCAGGGCTCAGCGACGGTGCGGGTTGCGGCAGCTCGACGACGAAGACCCAATCAGCAGGACGAAGACCTTGTGTAGACGAATGGCGCAGCAGGGATTGCGCATCACAGTCATCGATGCACAGGTGACGGCGATGTAGATGCAACGGCGAAGCAGACACACGGGTGGCGGTGCTGTGGCCCGATGAGGCGACACAGCAGCAGCCCTGTTGCTCGGAGAAGATGCACGTAGTACTCGGCGATGGTCGGCGTGCCGGGGCAGCCGACGTGTCGGGGCAACCGATGCCGATGCCGGAGTAGTACGCGCGAGGTCGACGGGCGGTGGGCGACTCAATCCCGATCAGTGATCGAGTAAACCAAAAAGATACAACAGCAGGAGATCGGGTGTACCCAACGAGACAACACACTCGGTCGCGGTCACGCGTGGTCGCGCGAGGATGGCGCAGATTAGCCAGCCGCCACCATGGCGGCTCGGTGTCAGGGTCGACTTGGCCCGGGCCACCACCACGGCAGCGCAGGATGGGGGCGACGCCCAGCGTCCTCCATGGCGAGCGTGGTGAGGGCGACGAGGTAGCGTGACGTCGCGAGGAAGCCCGAACTGCTGCTGGACGACGACGAAGATGGCAGCGGGATCAATAGGATCCGGCGCCTAAAGGGGTGGCGCTGCCCCCGGCGGAGATCGATCTCTCCCCGGGGGCGCGCGGTGCGGAAGCAGCGGCGGCTAGGGTTAGGATCTATAAACCTAGGCGAATGATACCATGAAGGAGAATATAATTGGTGGAATATTAGATGTATTGCATTGGGCCTCATGAGCTGATTATATAGGGTACATAGGACTAACACCTCACGTGGGTACACAATGTGGTACTATTCCTATTTACTCTAACAGAAACAAAATAGTGTTGTCATTTCATCTCGCGGCCCTTTGTCTCCACAGGGAAGAGGATGCAGGCTACTCCTGCGAGGCCTAGGACCAGCTCGAAGACCAGGACGGCTTCCATTTGGTGGCAGCTCCGCAGCAGGCCCACAGCGATGAGGGGGCAAACGATGCCGCCAATCTTACCAATGGCTGTGGCAATGCCAACACCTGTTGAGCGCGCTGATGTTGGGTACACCTGCAAATTAATACAAGTATCAATGAGAAATCAATCATATTCATAGAAGAACTACTACTACTACTCTATGCATGAGACAGACACATGCAAACCTCTGGTGCATAAAGGCACAAGACTGTGGAGCTCCCCATGCCACAGGCGCGAGCACCGAATAGAAGAGCGGTTGTCAGTGACTCTTTCTGATGAACAGCCAGAGGTCCAAGGAAACCACAGCATCCAAACAGCAAGATCCACATTGTAGCTTTCCGGCCAAACCAATCAACGATAATGGCAGAAATAACCAAGCCTGGAAACTCTGGTACAAAGATAGGTCGATGCCTTGATTGGGTTAGTGGCATAGTATTTCTACTATTTCATAGCGGCCAGCATTAATAATGGAAAGCAAATGGGGCATACCTGCTAAACTAGTTATGAACACATCTTTGTAGAGATTGGAGGCTTTTTGGTGTGCTTGAGATTTCTGAGCAGATGTGCATCTTCTGTTTGCATCGCTCAGCTGCGACGTTAGCAACACTAGACCATAATAGGCAAAGGAGTTTGCAAACCAAACAAACCAAATAAGAAGAGTCGATCTGAGCAGTTTGCGTGAAAACAGCTTGCGCAGGGCAGCAATGCCACCAGAACCAGATTTGGAGCTCATGGTCATGGCATTATTGTCCATTGTAGTACAGTCACTCTCTCTGACAGGAAGGTGTCCATTCTGAGAAGTAAGAGCGTCGCCGTTGTGGTCAACCAACTGTGTTTCTTTGTGGTATGTGAGGGCTCCAGGAGGAAGAGCGACTCTGTTCGTCTTGGACATTCTCTCCAGGACAAGAGTGGCATCAGAGATTCTGTTTTGTACGCAGAGATAGCGTGGAGACTCAGGTGCAATGACGAAAAACAAAAGCAAAACGAAGCATGGAAGGGCGGTGAACGCCAGCAACCACCGCCAACTCAGTCTTGATAACACAACCTGCATTACAAATGTAAACGCATAAATGACTAGAGGAAATCAGGCAGGTACAGACATTATATATACCGAGTGTAGAAATTCAGAGACCAATATCGTTAAATTGTTGGTTGCATTGTAGAAACTCAGAGTTCATATCAGCAGGGACCATGCTTATAAAACTGATCCAAGAATCGTCTAACTTTGGACTTCTATTTCCTTAGAACATTTGGGATTTGTTTCTTGATTTATTGAAATAATATTGTCAAGAGAAGTGTGTGTGTGTGTGTGTATATATATATATATATATATATATATATATATATATATATATATATATATATATATATATATATATATATAGGCTTCCCGCATGTTGCCGCGGTGCTGCTACTGTTTCGGCCTTCGGGGCAGCTGCGGAACTGTTTACTATAGGGAACTGTATGTTTATTGGACATATAAAATCGTATTTATAGTTCAAATTGATTTTTGACAAAAACAAAAGGTATTTGCGAAAAACTGTGAGGTGCAGTAAAGGAAGAGAGGGTATCATAATCCATACCCACGCAAGTGAAGCCTCGAAGATGGTTCCGAAAGTCCAGAAAGCAGAAAACACAATCATCCAGGCACCACGGTTCTTTGCAGGAACAAATTCCAAAAACCAAGATGAAAATACATGTGTGCCACCAACTCCTATACCGACAAGAAACCGAAGAGCCAGCAGAGATATATAGTTAGGAGACAAAGCACTTATAAACCCTGCTCCAGCAGTAAGAAGAATGGAGAACAATAAAGCAGTCCTGCAATAAGAAGATACAAGATTTATGCTTCCACAAACGTACGGAAAGTCAAAACATAGCAAACGAAGATGATTTAAATTAAAATTATTTACACTTTTATGCTTCCATCCAAACAAGTCTAAAGGACCTATTTGGATGTAAAGTGTTTTTGAGTATTGTGTAAATACAACGATTTTGCAAAATACTTTGGGTTTTTAAAAGCCGTTAGGTGTTTTGATATAACAAACCCTATAATTTCTAACCATGGTTTATCAAAACCAAGGTCTTTTTGAGTCTTAGAAACTTCACTTATGGCTTCAAGTGCTTTTTTTAAAAAAAATCTTTTTGGCTTGTAGAACTATTTTTATATGATCAGTGGCGGACACATGATTTCAAAGTTGTGTATGCAAAAGCCAAAGAAAAATATATTACAAATTAAGCAAAAGCTGAAATTTATGATTCAGTCCCTAAATTTAATTAAGAATTATATCGAATTAAGATTTATACAGTGGCGTGCACTCGTGCCGGTGACCTGTGTGCCCTCCTAGCCATTGGGGCATGGCAGGATGGGTCCAGTTGTGGCTACACGCTCACCGAGTGCCCAAGCCATAGGAGTGTTGCATCCACTATAGTATGCATATTTGCAGCCTTAGGCCTCGTTTGTCACTAAGAACGATTCCCAGCCCAAATGG
Source organism: Saccharum hybrid cultivar R570 (assembly GCA_038087645.1). NCBI lineage: Eukaryota > Viridiplantae > Streptophyta > Magnoliopsida > Poales > Poaceae > Saccharum > Saccharum hybrid cultivar. The sequence continues at coordinate 14,251,396 of JAQSUU010000066.1, forward strand.
TTCGTAGGAATGGTTTATTAATTTGTACAATTTTGATAAGCTGAAATGGTTCCTAGTCGCATTTCGGGCCTATTTCTAGCTAACCGAACGCAGCAAGCAGTGGATTGTGGCTTCATGGGCGATACTGTTCCGCCTCGCGGGAGTTTCTGTCGCCTCACAGCTTTGGCGTCCTACCTCGCCGGTTGATAAACCGAAGGAGAACAGGATTAGTATCAGACCAGAAGCCTCAAGGGATAATGAGCCGCAGCGTGGCTACGTGGGCTGCTGTTTTTGGATGAAAATAAGCAGATGAAAAGAATTGCAATATTAAAGGTTAGCTATAATATACTTCTATACTTTAATAATAAAGAGGCAAAATTTCAGACTTTTTTTTCGTCCATCCATTTTTTTTTGTCCCCTTCCCTTAACTAACTTCGTGAATATGGATTTTTTTATCTCTGCAACTCCCATGTTTATATGACACATATTGGACAGGGTTCCTAAAGTAATATAGATAGTTATAGGAATTCTAATCTAAATAGATGTCTCTGATTCTAAGTATGTTGTATAGAAATTCTAACTCAAATAGAAAAAAAATACAAGTATAAATTAGAAAATATATTATCTCTAACGGCCAGATTGAAAGCTACAGATTATCCTGGCCATATGGATATCTCATGGAGTCTGTAGACTCACGTTTAAATCAATATATTGGATAAAGCCTGGCTTGCAATCCGGACTTTCTTGGTTCTAAGATGTGGCCGATTCATGGTATGCAACGTATGTGATGCATGCATGCATACGGACCCTTGTTCAAAACTGATGCATATAGAGAAGAGGGAAACGAAGCAAACACATGGTATGGATATCTCATAGAGTCATGTAGGCTCACGTTTAAATCAATATATTGGATAGAGCCTGGCTTGCAATTCGGACTATCTTGGTTCTAAGACGTGGCCAATTCATGGCACGCAACATATACGATGTATGCATGCACACGGACCCTTGTTCAAATCTGATGCATGTAGAGAAGAGGGAAACAAAGCAAACACATGGTATTATTATGTCAAATAAAAATGCAGATTGAAAAACACTTCGAATCCTATCCCACTCTATATACAGAATGAAGTGTTTCTTTCATATGTGCTCCGATTTGGACCCTCTTGCGGCCGTATTTGGCCAGGACTCTATTTGTTGGCACATCAATGTCTCTTGGTACACTGCAAATACCACCACACCAACGCTGTCGCTAGAATTCACGGAGGTTCAAAGAGGTCGAGCTGCTGACGTCTATCGAGCAAATACGACGAAATAACAACGTCCTTTGATCCATGGGACCAGGAAGAAGCAATATGCTAGCTTCACAGCGAGCAGCCGTCGGCAACGGCATGGTGCACGTTGACGCTGAGGGTCACCCCGCCTCCCGCGAGACGCATTGCTTGCACGGCCAGCAGCGTCGTCTCATTGTGGTGAGAATGAGTAGCATGCAGGCCGAGAAGAAGAAAAAACTACAGGAGCTCGGCGAGGAGCTCAGGGACAAGGACGCACGGATAGTGAAGCTATTGGAGGCCAGTCGCCACCCTCGCCAACAAGTGAAGAGAGACATGCAATTTCCACGTAAGAACCCGCGTGTCCCATATGTGTGGCCGCCATATGCACACGAGAGCCTACGTGACATGGTAGTACATTATTGTCTATATATATATATATATATATATATATATATATATATATATATATATATATATATATATATATATATATATATATATATATATATATACTTCTATGAATTATATAGGGGGTAAGTTCCACGTTTGTTTTTTTTTCCGATTCTGGTTGGGCTTGCTTTTACGTCCTACAATCTTTTCTTTTTATTTATTTATTTATTATTATTCTTTTTCTTAATTATTTTCTCTATAAATATAAAAACCTAATAATAAATAAAATATTATGATACTTGAACACTTGATCTTTTTCTTTAATAAATAGATATTTTCCACACTAAATTATTGATGGAGTAAATTATTGTTGTGGTTTAAACTAAAATAAAGCTTACTCGCCCTGTTCTATAATGCAGTGCATTCTAAGAATTTTAAGACAAATTTAAGAGAGAACATAAAAGACGCATGTACCCTTATTTTATTTTCAAATCAGACGCTATCATCAACGTGATTAATAGTAATTGGTTGATAAATGGAAAGTATTTAATGCAAAACTGGTTTTTATCCTTTAGAATGCATTATATTTTAGGATAAATTTTGAATAGTAGAATGCACTATATTACTAGCTGGAGGAAGTATATCTTATTACAACATGATATATATAACCAATGATCCAACTAATCAAACTGTAAAATCCTTAACATTTTGCTAACCAGTTTAGTCCAGATAAATATGACTAAGAACTTTATGCATGTACCAGTGGAATACACGACAAGGACTGCCATGTGAAAAATTAAGAGAGGTCTTTTATTGTAATTATCAGTAAACAAATCAATCCTTAACACGTCGGCAATTAACTCCTTGCCAACTATAATAAAAAATAGAATTACAAAATTTTATAAGTCCACAAAGAAGTCACAAGGAACTGGACGTTTAACCGTACTAATATATGTATAGTATGAAATTAAAGTTATGATATGATATCTTTATAAGTAAATATGTTTGTGTTTTACGGTAGAAGAAGAAAATTATTAATATTGTATTTCAAATTTGATACATACTTAATAAGGCATTATGGTATCAGTGCCAACATTAGCTTATATATTATTGGTGTCGTAGTAATCATAAATAAACTGTAGCTTTAGAATTTATAAAATAGATAGGTTTCTATCATAAATGTTTGATAGTCTTTTCTTCCCGTTGTAACGTACGGGCATATTTGTATGAATAACCTACTAGCTATTAATTTTTGGAGCAAAAATGTTCGGCGGAATACCCGGACACAACTAGGTCCGCCCATGTGTGTGACTGACACCGTATCTCTATACAGTTTTCTATCCAAACAGAGACAGGAACACAGAAGATCGTCCTTAGTTACTTACCTTCTTCCATATTTGTCGGAAATATAGCCCCAGGAACAGGCTCCCAGGAGCATGCCAGTGAAGACGACGCTAGAGAGCAGGCTCTCATGCTGGGGAGAGACATTCCACTGCCGTCGAACCAGTGGTCCAACGAAGGAGAGCAGCATGAGCTCCATGGAGTCCGCGAGCCAGCCCGTCCCCGCGTACACGAGAACAAGCGCCTGGAACTTGCCAAACCCCATGGCCGTGAGCGCGTCATCCGTAGTGTACGTTTCCATGGCGGCAGGCTGCCGTACCTGCCGGTTCATCAGCAAAGTGAAGTAAGGCAGATGCATGCCATCAGAGATCAGACTACATACAGCTTGCTGCTGATGGCTTTATTAGAATTCAGATTACCAGCAGATCGAGAAAGGATGAAAAGAGAGCGAGGAAGGCAGCAAACCGATGGAGGCGGTGGAGCACGAGCGAGGACGGCGAGCGGCGGGGCAGTGGAGTGGAGCTGCCGGAGTGTGTGTGTGCTCGTGTGTGCGACGGATCGATGGCGACAGGATTGACCACGCCGGAAAAGGTTGGTGGACTGGATCGAATTCTCGATGGACGGACGGGGAAGAAAGAGGAGGTGAGTGATGACGTGAGCACTGAGCACGGGCTGATCCCGATGTCTTGGTCTCCCTCTGCACATATATATATACACCTCTAATAACGAGTGGCGCCTCTTCTTCCTTTCTTGTAAACTCTTCTCAAAACTCCCGATAATTTCAAAAAAACAACAACAACAACGAGTTCCTACCTCCGTTCCAAAAAAAAAAAGACATTAAATCGTTCCTATATTAGATGTTCCTGTCTTTGAGTCTGGAACAAAATCGATCTGTGGCATAACCGTACAGTGTAATATTTATTATCATCAAAGAGTAGAAATAGAAAGCCGTAAGGTTAAAGTGCCCTGCTGCCTTTTAGAACGTTGAAAGATTTTCAACGGGGAAGAAACGTTGCGGTTGCTCATAGGAAAGGAGAGGTCAGAGGTGTTTGGACTTTGGACGCGATCGCAGTAAAAGATATACTATGTATTTTCTATGTAGTAGATAGTATTTATTATTATCAGCAAGAGAGAAAAGGCGAAAGAAAGGCACAAGATGCGTTGAAACACTCAATCAAACACTAAAACGTAGCATTACTTTCTTCTTCTAAAGTATGGAGGAAAACTTCCTACCATACGTACGAAAGTCCCTTCGCATTAGTTCTGCAATCAAAATGGCACGCATAGGATTCTCTACTTTCATTCCGATTTTTTTCTCCAATTTCTTTATTATAAGAAAATTGGCTTAATCCAATTTGTGGGAAGCGCTTTGTCGTCCTGTTTCTGTTTCTTTGACCAGTTTATGTTTAGTTAGTTGGTTGGTCTTTTGAGCTGTTAAGGTGAGTTAACACTTGTTTCGTGGAGGTCTTTGCTAGGTGTATACACCCTCCGTCTAAAAAAGGATGATGTTTTAGCTATGAATCAACGTCATCCTTTTTGGGACGGAGGGAGTAAGTGCTACTTAGGAAGCTAGTAACCTCAGTACTGGATCTGGGTGTTCGTTACACTTCTAATAAAGCTGGGTGAATGCCTTTGATCTAAAAAAATGTGGCTAATACGTACAACAGGTCCACCCCTAACGGGGATCCACTACTTGCGTCATTTTAATTTCCTTTGGCACTTCTATCCCCTCACATCATTTGGTAAAGTGTTGTCAACTGTCCTCTCATCTTCTGGTTTATGATTTAGTTTTAGTACGATTAGGCCTATCTGCTTTCTTAACGCTTGTCATAGGTCTAAATACAGGCCGCCATGATGGGCTAAACGGGCCAAGCAAGGCCCAGCGCTGGGTCCTGGCTAGTCGTGGCCTCACCCTGGGGGTGACCGAGGGAGGGCGGGCGCCACAATCCCGCAGGCCCCCTCCTACCAGGAAGAGTCCAGATTAGATGGAATTAGGAATAGATTTGAATAAGATTGAGAATAAATAGAAATAGAATTTGTTTAGGAAATATAATAATAGAGTTTGTTTAGGAAAAATAGTATTGGTGTGTTAGGAAAGGAGAGTCCAAATTTATAAGGACACATCCTCTATTTTGTTTGGCAGTCAAGTTCCCTAGGGACTATGAATATAGCGGTCATGTAACCATTTGGATCTTAAGCAAGAATTGAGCGGTTGCTCTCCCTCTCCCTGTGCCTGATGCTCCTCTCTCTCTCTCTCTCCCAGCGCCAGTCCCTCCCCTTTGCCCTAGCCACCACCTCCCTCCCTCCCTGTGCCTACACCATCCACCCCCTAACGAGGTCCACCACACCTGGTATCCAGAGTCCAGACATCCATGGGCGACAGCAACACCATGTCAACGGAGATGAAGGCATGGCTTGAGGCCTTTGCCACCGACCTCACCAAGTGCATGGACAAGGTGCAGGAGCACCTCATCGATGTCGATGCTCATATGAGCAACATGGAGCAAGGAGGCTCCAAGGAGGACGTCGGCACCGCAGCTATGAGCCTACGACCAAGGCGATGCTGGAGCGCGAGGCCACCATCAAGGAGCTCGAGGTGGAGACACCACCATGCACCTCCGGAAAGATCAGAGGAGGTGGACTAGGCATGCCCCCAAAACATCTAGCTGGTCATGCCGCTAGGGCGTTCTGCTCCACCATGCGCCTCCGGAAGATCAGAGGAGGTGGACTAGGCAGAGTCCAACCTACCCATGGCCGCGTAGCTGAGCTTGGAGCTGGTGGGTAGGTTCCTTGCACAGCTTGGGCGCTCCCTGTTGCAGGCTGCCATCGACCTCAATAACAGTGTCAACGCTTCCATGGATGTTGCCCTCAATGTATTCATGAAATGAGTGCAAGATATACATTCTCCCTTTTAAACTTTCAATTTCTTGCTTCTTGATTTTGTATAGTCCCATCTTTATTAGTTGTGATTGGCATATTTAACCTTAATTTTACGTGTTGTAGGGTGTTGCTTCGTCATATCCCCAGGGACGATGCCATTCTAATATTGAGTTGTTAGCATGTTCCTAAACATACTGTTGCACCTTTGCTTTTTCTGGATCGCAATGAACTATGCTCTCCTATTTGATAAATTGTCCAAATGACTTTTAAGTCTGCCGATGTCAAAAGAGTGAAGTGGTTGATAGTTTATCTGAAATTTCATGAAAATTGTGCCATCCAAGAGATCATATCATGCTATAAGATGCTATAGTTTTGCATTAACATTTAGTAATATTGTATTGGATAGTTTGGATGTCAATTGATCTCAGATAAAAAAAACTAACTACAAAGTTAGACCTTGTTAAGCACTACAATTTTTGGTATTAGGCGTGCCTGTATGGAGCTTGTTTGAAAATTTTAAAAATTTTAATATCAAAATTTGATAACTTAAATAAAAAGTTGAGACTCTAAGTGACCTCAAATAAATAACTTTTCAAATACAAAGTTATAGATCATGTCGACCACTACAACTTTGATATTGACTATCTAAACATTCGAGGTTGTTTGGAAATTTTAGAATTTATATAAAAGTTAAAATCTGAAAACAGAAAACACATATTTGGGACACTAAACTACTTCGAACAACAAATTTGTTGATCATAAAGTTGTAGATTGCATCGAGAACTACAACTTTGGCTAGACCATGTCAACATCTAAGGTCATTCAAGAATTACAAATTTTTAATTTCAAAATCTAAGAAATAAAAACAAAAATTTTATACTCTAAATAGTTTAAAATAAAAAACTTTTAGTTACAATGTAGATCTTATTGAGCTTTACAATTTTGATATAAAGTTCGTCTTCATCGAACTTCATAGGCAAAAGTTACGATTTTTTTGACAACTATCTATAGAGACGGTCACCTCTGCTAATTGATTGTTATTTTCAATATACTATCTTTATTAATCACTGGTATTCTCCTATCCTATAATGCCAGGCCTTGTTTTGCTTTTGTCCTTATGATGAGATATATGCTCTTTCAACCATTATACCTTTGTCATTGGTTAGAGCTTTCGTATAGATGCAATGCCGCCATATACCTCTACGTTCTTCTTCATAATTCCTATTATCCGGCTTCTTTGGATGGATAAGACACCCAAGGTTACGTGGTTTGAATTGTTATTTTTACAACTTTTTCATCATATAAACATATCCCTTAGCTAGATTAATCCATTTGCCTAAAGTTTACAGAGTGTGGTTATTTTAACAAACAAAAGAGTTTTGCAATTTAGGTTTTATAACCATACTCTACAATGACAATTTTTAGAAAGTAAATTACAGAATGCAAAGAGAGGGTTAGGAAGACTCAATTTTTTTGGGCAGGATGTAGAAGTGTTAGTACTCTTCACTAGTCTTCGACTCTTGGTTGGAACAAATGTAACATTTCTTTTTGACAAGTCCATACCATTTTCTTTTTAAGAAAAACAATATTAGTAATTTACAAGAACCGTCGTTCCATGTTTAGAACAAAATTATTCTAGATTCACTTAGAAACACTTAGAAATTATCAAATGGAAGAGAAAATTATTAGAAGAAAAGTCAACTATATATTTTATGAGAAAAACATTATAGATTCCTGAAAATATTCTATGTTCAAGTGAAAAGGGTTCTAGCTTCATTAAAAATAGGTGTTCAATAAAATTAAGAATATTCTATTTGCTTATTTACAATGTCATAATAAATATTATTATTGGTCCCCTAATTTAAAACCAATTTTCTATTAACTATCGACAAAAATGTGTCACGGAGAGAATAAAGAAGAATATTTATTTCAAAAAAAAGAAATAAAGAAGAATATACTTCCCTACATTTTTGTTTACTTGTCACCAATCTTTTACTGTAGCAAATTTGACCATCTGTTTTTTTCTTCTAAAAATTCTTAGATACTTCAAAGCATATAACACTAATGAAGTATATTCGATGAAGAATCATATACGTGAAAACTTGATGTATCTAAAAATCTTTTGCAAAAGAAAACATATGGTCAAAATTGCTACAGTAAAAGTTTAGTGACAAGTAAACGAAAACTTAGGTAGTAACAAACAAAAAAGAGAAAGAAAAAATAATGAAAAAATTGCACGGCCCAGGAGAAGGCCCGTGCGGGTGCGCTGCCCCTGGGCCGAACAACCCCACATTCGGCTACGGACGTCGGCCGCATCCGTTCCTTCTCACTCTGGGCATTCGGGTACCCGAAACCGATCGGTTCGGGTATTCGGTTCCTCGGGTAATTCGGTTACCTAGAAATTGGAACCGATCGGTTCCTATTTCGGGTTCGGGAAATTCGGTTTCGGTTTCGGGAAATTCGGTTCGGTTTCGGGTATACCCGACAGGAACCGAAAATTTGAAAAAAATAAAAAAACAGCTCATTCAAATGTAAATTTCGATGGCATTTTGCCCCCTTTTGCATGCACATAACAGAGAACATTTCACAACCACAACCAAACAACATTCCACAACCACAAATATCAAAGTAGCACACACACATAACAATATAACAGTAGCACATGCTGCACAACAGGGGTCGGGGTCGGGACTCTGGGGCGGCCGGGCGGGTGGCTCTGTCTGGGATAAGATAAGTTAGGCTTTCAGGGAGTGAGTGAGTATGAAATTGGCTGGTTGGGCTTGGTGTGGGCTGGCCTGTTTTTTTTTCATCATGGGCCTTCTGTATTTCGGGAAATTCGGGAAATTCGGTTACCCGAGGCCTGGAACCGAATTACCCTCGGGTATTTCGGGTACTCAGATACTGGAACCGAACTCGGAACCGAACCCGATCGGTTCGGGTATTTCGGTTCGGGTATCGGGTAATTCGGTTCGGTTTCGGGAATTCGGTTTTTCGTGCCCAGCCTGAGTTCCTTCACCCTGCGTGCGCCTCCCTGCGACGAGCCGACCACTGCCGCCGCCGCCGCCGCCCTACGACAGGTGCTGAGGCCTTCGTCGGCCTCTTCTCCGGCGACGAGCTCCCACCAGGTATCCCCACCCCTTCTTTTCCCTTCACGCTGAACGAAACCGAGCACCCAAACCCTAACTCAAAACCTGGGGCCTACTAACTCCGAACTCTTTGCATGAATTATCGGGTGCACATGTGTACACCCATGTCCTGGTCCGCCCCTGGTTGCTGTTGCCTTGCGGACTGCAGTATGTGGCCCCGTTCTCTAGGATTCTTGTTACTTTCAGAATGCTGATTCTGCTTCCTCTATGTCTGGTTTCAGAGTAAGCAGCTGCTGTCAAAGTGCACGTGAGCAATGGTTTGTGTTGGGTCCAAGGCAATTAGACCCAAGGGGAGCACAAGAAATGGCTTGGGAGATGGTGGTTTAGATGATAGCTCACACAAGAAGAGGGCAAGGAAGGATAAGAGGGAGAAACCCCGGAAAGGGGGTCACAGCTCGAGTAAAGGACCTTCTGTAGGGAAACCTCGGCATGGGAAGGATAGGAAGCAGAGGAGCGATGATGGGAAGAAAGGGAAAGGGCGAGGAAAGGACCATCATTCAGGAAGCTCTGTGATGGTGAATCCCAGGACCAGGAACCTCAACAATCAGGATGGGTTACCATCCTCAAATACATCAAAACCAGTACAAAATGTTCTTAGGTATGAGTATGACAGTTCGTGCCTTTTGAATTTACCTGTTTCTTTTAAATGTGGAGATGACGGCATAGTTTTTTTTATGTATGAAGATGTTAAAGTGCTGATAGGTTTATTTTCTGATGATCAACAATGTTTAGGAAAAGAGTTGATCCTGAAACTGCAAAGTACTTTATGGAGATCTCAAATCTCTTTGATAACAAGGAGATTGATTTTGAAGAGCGCTCAACTATATGCGCTAATGCCTTAGAAGAAACTAGAGGGAAAGAGCTTGAACTTGCCACCGATGCTGTTATAAGCCACACCTTGCAGGTTCTTATAGAAGGCTGTGAATTGGAGCAGTTATGCACATTCCTCCGCAATTGTATCGACTATTTTTCGGTCATTGCCATGGACAAAAATGGGTCACATGTGGCTGAAGCAGCTCTCAAGTCACTCACAACACATCTTGAAGATGAAACCTCTAGGGCCATGATAGAAGGGATACTGAACAAAATATGCAAGGTATTCTTTTCCTTCATTGGCAACGTATCTCATTCCATTTTCTTACAATGGACCTTAAATTTGAGTCATTGTTTCAGGTTATTGCTGCAGATGCTGCTAATGTGATGTCCAGCTGCTATGGATCACATGTTCTCCGCACTCTACTTTGTCTTTGTAAGGGTGTTCCGTCAGAGTCTCTTCAAGACTTCCACACTACTAAGAGATCTACTGTTCTAGCTGAGCGGTTGAGTTGTGTGACAAATCAACCTAGTGGACATGTTCCAAAGAATTTTGAAAATGGTTTCCCAGGCATGTTTAGGTCTTTCGTCAGAGAAATGCTACATAATACAAAAGCAGACATTGCAACTTTACGAGTTGACAAGAACAGTAGCCTTGTTTTACAGGTTAGTATCATTGAATGGAATATATTTCTGGATTTTGGTTACTGAGTGTCAGGATTTGGGGTTGGTCGGACATGAACAACAACTAAATTGAACAAAGAAACGATAAACTGGAGCAAAGGATAAACTAGGGTTCTAAAGCGAGAGATAAAGAGGAAAGGTAGTTGGCAATTGTCTTCTTTGTTAGAATTTGTGACTCCATTGATTTGGGCTAACCCTAGAAGGGTAGCTATATAGGTAGCCATACATGGGCCTCAAGGGCCTAGCCTCATGGGCCTAATATACACATAATCCAACACCCCCCCGCAGTCTGAACTACCGGCGCAGTGGAGTCCAAGACTGGGCAAGAAAGAAAACAAGAAGTGCAAGAAGTGCACAACACACACAGGACCCCCCGCAGCCACAACTAGCCACTGGAGACGTTGAGGCTGGAGCGAAACTCGGAGAAGGTCGAGGAAGGGAGGCCTTTGGTGAAGATGTCCGCAAACTGTGAGGTGGTCGGGACGTGAAGAACCCGGACGTCGCTGATGGCCACACGGTCGCGGACGAAGTGTAGATCGATCTCCACATGCTTGGTCCTCTGGTGCTGCACGGGGTTGGTGGAGAGGTAGACCGCGCTGACGTTGTCGCAGTAGACGAGCGTGCTCCTGGCGAGTGGGCGGTGAAGCTCAGCCAGGAGTTGGCGGAGCCAGGTGGCCTCGGCCACGCCGTTGGCAACGGCACGGTACTCCGCCTCGGCACTGGAGCGTGAGACCACCGGCTGGCGCTTGGACGACCAAGAGACCAGGTTGCCGCCGAGGAAGACAGCGTAGCCGGAGGTGGACCTGCGGGTGTCCGGGCAGCCCGCCCAGTCATCGTCGGTGTAGACAACCAGCTCGGCAGTGGAGGATCGGCCGAGGAGCAGTCCGTAGCTGAGGGTGCCACGGAGGTACCGGAGAAGCCGCTTCATAGCAGCCAGGTGGGGCTCCCGCGGAGCATGCATGTAGAGGCAGAGCTGCTGGACGACATAAGTGATGTCCGGCCGTGTGAAGGTGAGGTACTGGAGCGCGCTAGCAAGACTCCGGTAGGCGGTGGAGTCCGCTGGCCCAAGCATCGGACCCCCAGCCTCTGACAGCTTGCCCTGGGTGTCAACCGGGGTAGAGCAGGACTGACAGTCGGTCATCCCCGCCTGCTCCAGAATGTCACAAGTGAACTGCCGCTGGTGGAGGAACAAGCCTGAAGGTCGGGGCTCAACAGTGGCGCCAAGGAAGTGGTGGAGCACCCTAAGATCCTTCATAGCAAATTCCTTCTGGAGAGGCAATGATGCGGTGAAGCAAAGACTCACTGGACGCGGTGAGAACAATGTCATCCACATAGAGGAACAGGTAAGCAGTCTCACCCCCATAGTGGTATATGAACAGGGAGGTGTCAGACTTGGCCTCCGTGAACCCAAGAGTCTGTAGGAAGGTAGTAAACCGAGAGTACCAAGCCCGGGGTGCCTGCTTGAGCCCGTAGAGAGATTTGTTGAGCCGGCAGACGAAGTCAGGACGAGAAGAATCCACGAAACCAGCCGACTGACTGCAGTAGACCGTCTCAGTCAGAGTGCCATGGAGGAAGGCATTCTTGACATCCAGCTGATGCACAGGCCGGGAGCGCTCGAGAGCCAGTGAGAGGACGGTGCGGACTGTAGCTGACTTCACCACGGGACTGAAGGTCTCAGCATAGTCAATGCCGGGCCGCTGAGTGAAGCTGCGGAGGACCCAGCGAGCCTTGTAGCGCTCGAAGGAACCATCAGCACGCCTCTTGTGCGTCCAGATCCACTTGCCGGTGACAATGTTGGAGCCCGGCGGACGGGGCACTAGGTCCCACGTCTGGTTGGCGAGGAGGGCCGCGTACTCCTCGTCCATCGCGCGGCGCCAGTGAGGATCCGCCAAGGCCGTGCGGACAGAAGAGGGTACCGGAGAGATCCCCGTCTCGCAGGCGGCGGCGGTGAGGGCCTGCGGGCGAGACGCCTGCCTCGTCACCATCGGGTGAGTGTGACGAGGGTCCCGGTGAAGAAGAGGCGGGTGGTACACCGGTGGATCGGTGCGAGATCGCAGCGAGGCCGGCGGAGCATGCACCGGCGACGACGGCGCTGGTGGTGAAAGCGGCGGAGCCGGCTCACGTCGGCGCTCGTAGACGATGCCGAAGCGTCCGGGAGGAGGTGAGGGCGGACCCGGCTCCCGCCGGCGCTGGTAGACGAGTCCGAAGCGGCCGGGAGGAGGTGGGGTCGGTGCGCTCGGTTCCGCGATCGGAACGGCAGCATCGGGCAGAACGGGAGACAGCAAAGCCACAGGGAGCGATGGTGGAAGCTCCGGGGCTGCCTCGGCCGTGTCAGGTACCGGAGGAAGGTCCTGGTGCGAGTCTAGCAGGGACGAGGTGGGACCACCAGGAGAGCGCGCCGGAGTAGTACCTGCAGGGTAGAGGGAGAAGGGTGGCAGAATCACCGGGTCAGTAGGAAAAAAGGAAGCCTCCGCAGGGTCAGCGGGAGGTGTGGGTGGAGAGGTGGTGGAGTAAGGGAATGCCGACTCATCAAACACGACATGGCGAGAGATGAGGACACGGCGAGAGGTAAGGTCAAAGCATCGGTAACCCTTGTGATCCGGAGAGTATCCGAGAAAGACACAGAGGGTCGACCGGGGAGCCAGCTTATGGTGAGCGGTGGCGGCGGTGTTAGGGTAACACGCACACCCGAAGACTCGAAGGTGGTCGTACCGAGGAGGGGTACCGAATAGAGCGTGGTGAGGCGTGGGAGCTGGGCAGGTAGTAGAAGGAAGTCGGTTAAGGAGATAAGTGGAGGTGTGCAGACACTCAGCCCAGAAGCGAACGGGTAGAGAGGCCTGCAGCAGAAGGGTGCGCATGATGTCATTGGTTGTGCGGATCATGCGCTCTGCCTTGCCGTTTTGAGAGGAGGTATACGGACAAGACATGCGCAGCTGGACACCGTGAGAAAGGAAGAAGGCACGTGAGGTTGAGTTATCGAACTCACGGCCATTGTCGCACTGGACAACCTTGATGGTGAGGCCGAACTGAGTGGATACCCAAGCAAAGAGGTGGCTGAGAGTGGGAACGCCTCGGACTTGGCACGCAGTGGAAAAGTCCAGGAATAATGGGAGAAATCATCGACCACCACCAAGTAGTACTTATAGCCAGACATGCTGAGAACAGGAGAAGTCCATAAGTCGCAATGAATAAGATCAAACACACGAGTGGCATGTGAGGAAGAGGACTGAAAGGGAAGGCGAACGTGACGGCCCAGCTGGCACGCATGACACAAGTGATCATCGTGAGCCCGAGAGCACCGAATGTCGGAACTACGACTGAGCTGCATCAGGGCATCTCGGCCAGGATGGCCTAGGCGACGGTGCCAAGTGGTGGAGGAAGGAGTGGCGGCGAAAGCGGCTGAGGAAGGCGAAGAAGGTGAAATAGACGCCGAGGAAGGCGAAGAAGGTGAAACAGATGCCGGAAACCGAAGGGTGTAGAGAGGCCCAGTGCTATCACACCGGAGCAGAAGAACCCGGGATGCCAAATCCCGCACGGTGAGGCCAGAGGGGTCAAACTCAACCGAACAAGAGTTGTCAGTTGTGAAACGGCGAATAGAGAGAAGGTTGTGAACTATACCGGGAGCCACAAGAACATCAGGGATATGAAAGGAGCCGTGGGAACTGGCAGTGCCCACGGAGGAGACAGGAATGCAGGTGCCATTGGCGACCATGATGGAAGAGAGACAGGAAGGATGGGAAGGACGGAGAGAAGAAAGTAGACTCGCATCGGGCGTGGTGTGGAAAGTGGCGCCCGAATCGACGATCCAATCAGGACTAACTGATGGAGAAACTGCGGGCGGAGGGCTGGCGGTGGTGCTGAAGGAGGAGGCCAAGGGAGCCGGAACCCAACCGACAAGTCCGGGTGAGGCACCGGGATGTGTAGCCCACGGGGATGTGGGGGGAAACCCCGGGGGAGCACCAGTGAGCATTGCCGCCGACGGGCGAAGCTCACCCCGTGAAGGCACCGACGGCCTGGCCGCGATACCGTGTGAGGCAGGGAGGTGGAGCTGTGAAAGTCCTATGTTTGGTGTTGGTAATTAGTGACAATGCCTAAGTACTAATCCTATGCCTAAGTTGTATGTAGCATATGAGGATTAGTACATTCCAAGGTTGGTGGCAAGATGGACATGGTGATCATGATGGCCACACTTGGATTTGGACGCAACCCTACGTGATCAAGGCAAAGGTATATGCTTAAGGGTTGTGTTTTGGTAACCAAGACACCTAGTGGGTGTGGTTACATTATAGGATAGATAGCCGTACTATAAAGAGGGGAATGACGCGGCTATTGAACTCCTAAGTGCCTCTAGATGTGCATTTCATGATCATATGCATTTGGATAGAACTAATAACGCCTCGAAAAATGATTGTGAAAATGCTAACACACTCACACTTGACGAGATCACATGGTGGTGTTAGCACGTTTGCGACGGCGTTGGAGTTTAAGCGGTAGAGAGGGTTTGGGTTTCTCTCTCCCTCCCGCCGAGCGTGCGAGCGCGGGATTCAGGCGATTTCGGAGAAATGAAATGCCTATTTTCTACTACGCCGGAAGTCGGAAATCAAACGGAAAAGAAACGGAAGCGAACGGAGGTCACAGTGGTGACCGGACGCAGCACCGGACGCAGCACCGGACGCTGCACCGGACGCTGCACCGGACGCGGTCACTGTGCGACCGGCGCGTCCGGTCAGCGTCCAGTGACTGCGCGTTTTTTCAGTTGCTGCACCGGACGCGAGGCGCGTCCGGTCACAGGCCACCGGACGCGTCCGGTGGTCCAGGGAGCTTACTGGACTCCCACCGGACGCGGTCACTGTGGCGTCCGGTCGGTACACCAGCGCGTCCGGTGGTTGGTTAGTTTTGCGCGACTCGGTGTTGACCGGCGCGTCCGGTGAGTCACGGGATCGGCGCGTCCGGTGGTGACCAGCGCGTCCGGTCGTTACCACCAGCGCGTCCGGTCAGTGTTTCAAAAATTAGCCGTTGCAGCACCGGCGCGTCCGGTCTGTTGCACCAGCGCGTCCGGTGAGCGCGACTGCTGCTGATTTCAGTTTCTAACGGCTATATTCGAAGGGGTACGTCTATATATACTCGTTGGCCGGCTCAAGGCTCTTCCTCTTGGACATTTGACATACTTGTGAGCACTTTGAGCTAAGCAACTCCCCTCCCACTCATCTCTCTTGCTTCTTTGCATATTCGAAGTGAGATTGAGTGATCCAAGTGCATTTGCATTGTGAGATTGCATCTAGTTGGCACTTGGTGGTTGATTTGCTGCGGGATTCTTGTTTCTCTTGGTGGTTGCCGCCACCTAGACGGCTTGGAGCAGCTTGGAGGCGTTGGCAAGAGTTGGTGTTTGTTCTTGGCCACCTCCGGTGATTGTGAGGGGTTTGTGCCTACCTCGGCGAAGCGCCAAAGGCAACATTAGTGGATTGCTCGTGTCATTGCAACCTTTTGCCATTTGGTAGGTTCTTGTGGTGCCTTTTGAGAGGCTCGGTGTGAGACCGATTAGCCACCGAATCACGTGGTGAAAAGGGACACAACGGGGACTAGCGTGCCGGCAAGCACGTGAACCTCGGGATAAATCTTCGTGTCATCACTTTCATATTGTGATTGATTGATCCCGGTGTTCGGTTATCTTGGTATTCATTGTTGATCATATTGGTTGGCTCAATACTTCGCCCCTCGGTGATACCCTCCTAACCCTCACTTGTATTACTTTCTTAGTTATCTTTGCTAGCTAGTTAGCGTTACTAGAGTAGCTCTTTTGTGTAGCTTGCTAGTTGTAGTTGTAGTCACCTTCTCGGTTTGACTTGTGCGGTTGAGTGCCAATTTACTAGAATTGTGAATTGGATAGGTGGCTTGCAAACACCCCGTAGGCTAAGCAAAACTCGCATCTCGCTATTTGTTATATTGATAAACTTGTTTAGCTTGTCTTTGTAGAAAGTTTTAAAAGGCTATTCACCCCCCCTCTAGCCATCTAGACCTTTCAAGCTGCTCCGCCTCGGCGAGGTGGCGGGCCAGCGCATCGGCCACAGCGCACTCGCGCTCCCAAGCGAGGGCGGCCGCACGGACCCGGGCCTGGCTATCCACAGCGGTTGCCCGGGCAGCGACAAGTGCGTCGGCGAAGGCAGAGTCGGGCCCCGCTGCGTGGAGGGAGGAGGTGGGTGGCAGCGGCAGGCCAGGCCCGGCTGCGGCAGCCACGGCAACGGCGCCCGACGTGCTGGTGCCGCGCTGGGGTGTGGCAGCAAAGGCCCTGGCTATGGTGGCCGAGCCCCCCGCACCCGCGCCGTGAAAGACGGCCGCGCCCTCGGCAGCTGCAGGCGCACCGGGGCTGCTCAGGATGGCAGCCAGGGTCGTCGGAAGAGGAGCTGCTGGAGCTGGGCGTGAGAGGTCAGGGCCGTCCGCGCCCGTGCCCAGGAGAGAGGGCGCGCCCGGAGCTGGCGCCTAGGAGAGAGTGCCGCCCGCTGGAGCTGGATGGGCGGGAGCAGAGGCCCCGGCCGCCTCCAGGGAAGGGTCTTCGGTCGCCCAGGGGAGAGGGCCGCCCGCTGGAGCTGGATGGGCGGGAGCAGAGGTCCCGGCCGCCTCAGGGGAACGGGCGCTGGAGATGCCGCGGGCAAGGTTGACGGGGCTCGTCCCGAGGGGGAACGAGCGCTGGAGATGCCGCGGGCCGGGATGACGGGGCTCGTCCCGAGCAGAGCAAAGGCCCCGGCCGCCTCTAGGGAAGGGTCTTCGGGGCCCCCCACGGCCCCGGCGGGATCTCCTCCGCCCGCGCCCGCCGGGGCGACGCCGGTGGCAAGAGTGGCCGCGGCAGCGTCGTGCTGGGGCGGGCCGCCTGCAGCAGGGCGTCCAGGGGGCGCAACGATGCGGGACGAAGGAGAGGGGAGGGGGGAAGTGGGAATAGGTAGAGGGAGGAGGGGAGAGAGGCCGGCCGGCCATGTCCGGCGGCGGCTGTGGCTGCCTCCAGCCGGCGGCTGAGCAGGGGAGGGTGGGGAGGAAAGGGAAACCCTAGCTTGATACCATGTTAGAATTTGTGACTCTATTGATTTGGGCTAACCCTAGAAGGGTAGCTATATAGGTAGCCATACATGGGCCTCAAGGGCCTAGCCTCATGGGCCTAATATACACATAATCCAACATTCTTGCTTTTCTTCCTCTGGCTCATGGGATTTATTCCCTGCTACTTCCCGACATCGCACCATTACTTTAACTTTTGGGGCAGCAAAAACAGTTTAACCGAGTACAATAACATTTAAGGCTAACAGCTGGTAAAATTTAAATAGAACTAGTTGGATCATTGGTAAACGAGGATCTACTGATCCCCGCCAAGTCTGAACTTCGGTTAAGTTTCTTTTGTATGCAGTTTTGTCAGAGAAACCTTGGCCTGACAGAGTCTATCTCTTAACATGTCATTCTGCAGACTGCACTGAAGCTATCGTCTGGTGACGATAATGAATTGCATCATATAATATCAATACTTCTTGGTTATGATGAATATAACACCGTACAGAAGAGAGATTGTAGTGAAAAAAAGGAGGAGATTGTTACTTTACTTGAAGAAAGTGCTTATAGTCATCTCTTGGAGGTATTTTTTGAGCATTTTTCCCTGCAATGAAAAAGTCAAATCATATATCCTTGTGTTTCCTTGTAATTAAGCCTCGCTCTACATTGATCTTGTGGTTCTTTCTTTCTTTTCATATCTGGTTCTTTTTTATTGGGTGTGTGAGAGTACACACACAAGGAGTTGTGGAAAAATCCTAATGATGATGCAATTTATTGTGCTGGATAATACTCATTTGGTGATAATAATGATTTGCAGGTGATTGTGGAGGTTGCCCCAGAGGAATTGCGGAATGGTATGCTTGCAGGTAGTCTGAAGGGTGCATTATTTGCCATCTCATCTCACCACTGTGGCAACTATGTGGTGCAAGCTTTCATATCATCTGCTAAAACCTCAGATCAGGTATACAGACTTGTGCAGGAAGTAACATTTGAAATGTTCTTTCAGCAAACTAATGTTCTGTGCTAAAGTAAATGCTCTATTATCTATTCATGTTGCCCTGAGACATGGGAGTTTGTCAACAATTTGTATATCATTGCTTCATGTTGAAAAATTGGAGGCCACTGTAACATATCTGCTTCGTTTGATATTCATGACTGGTTAATGGTAGATCTTGACTCTTGATACTGAACATTTGAAATGCATCCTGTATCATTCATTCACAAGTCATGTACAATCTCTTGTCTGAGCGGCTATCCTATTTTTGCAATAACCTTTGCTATAATTTCTTGACTCTTACTTCTGTATCTACTACTTACCTGCGAGGGGATATAGTACTTATGTATGTCAGAATGTGCTTATGTGAGTCCATGTGCCGAAATCATGTATAGAATGTGATTTGTGTTTTAGATAATTCTTCTACTTAACATTTCTAATTCCAGTCTGGTTATAGTTTACAATATGAGATTTTCTTTATTTCATTTTGATAATACTTTTATTTTCACTCAGATGAATCAAATATGGGAGGAACTTGGTCCAAAAATGAAGGAATTGCTTGAACTAGGTAAAACAGGGGTTGTAGCTTCCATCTTAGCGGCATGCCAGCGGCTTAAAACTTATCGCCTTGAGGTCTTCATTTATGAACTTTTTGTTTCTGCATCATTATTTTATAACCAATTTTCACTAAATATGTCTGATTCCTTTGTTATGAACTGCAGAGTTCTCAAGCTCTCGCTGCAGCGTTAAGTTCAGATTCTGAGTCTCCTGATAGCATTGTTGCACGTATACTTTTTCTTGAGAACTACCTACATGAGAGATCTTATTGGAAATGGACTCATGGTGCAAAGATGAGCATTCTGGGTTGCTTGATGCTGCAATCTATTTTCCAATACCCGCATGTATGTTGAAGTTGGTGTATTCTTTTTAACCCCCCTGCTCACTGCCACATGGTAGCAATATATCTCTGATTTTTGGTGCATGCTGCTAACTGCTCATTGTTCTCTCCTAGTTTCCAAATTGTTTTTATGCTCACTTGGCTAGTTCTGTTTTTATCTAGCTTCAATCACTTAGATTTTTAACTGTCTCTCCTACTTGTTACTCCTATTGAGTAATCGGTACCTTATTTCTTGAACAATATAGCAATACCGTAGTCTATATCTGGCTCTTATCTCTCTGACATCTTAACTAATTGCTACCATTATGTTTAACATTAGTATGGAAAAACCTGGATGGCTAAAACCTTGCTCTTGCATTCCTTTTCTTGTGCAGCAATATATTCGCCCATATGTCGCAAGCTTGCTGGCCATGGGGGATGATCAGATCCTCCAAATTTCCAAGGATTCAGGAGGTAGCCGTGTTCTTGAGTCTTTTCTAGGTTCAAGTGCCACTGCAAAGCGTAAATTTAAAGTTTTTGGAAAGTAAGCCTCTTCCAAACACCCCAACTATTCGGAGACTATTTCATCACTTCCTCAAAATGTGTTCAGATATAGTGAATTCATATGATTCATTTACGCATTGCAGTTTAATAAATGTTTGAGTTGCACGGATAGTGCTATAATATTTTCGTTTTCATTTTTGAGCAGTAATTGTTGGAGTATGTGTATTAGGCCCATGAGGCTAAGGCCCATGTGGCCCATGTATGGAACCTATATAGCTACCCTTTTAGGGTTAGCCCCAAATCAATAGAATCCAAATCCTTAACATGGTATCAAGCCAGCTTCTTTCTTCCTCCCCTGCCTGAGCCGCCGCCCAGCCCACCGCCGGCGCTGCCTCTGGTGCTGCCGCCGCCGGCATGGCTGGCCGTCCTCCCTCCCCTCCTCCTCCCTCCTACACTCATTTCCCCCCTCTCTCCTCCCCTTGGTCGCCGGTGCAGCTCTACAGCGCCGCCGCCGCCAGGTCTGCAGCCGCCGGTCGGCATCCTCCACCTGGGATGCGGCCGCCCGGTCTCCTCTCTCCCACCGGCGACCCCCACACCACCCCTACCGGCGGCACCGCCCCTGCCTCTCCTCTCCAAACCCTGCAGCCCGCGCCGCCCTCCACCGGCCCCCTCCAGTCCGCGCCTCCCTCCGGCGGCCTCCTCCAGCCCGCGCCTCCCTCCACCGGTGCCGCGGCTGCTCTCGCAGCCAGCGCGGGGGGAACCCCACGGAGGGCACGGAGGGCCTGGCTGCTGAGGGCCAGCCGCTGCTACCCCAGCCTGAGGGCCGGGAGCAGTGGGCGCCGCTGCTCCAGCAGCAGCTGCTGCTTGAAGGCCGGGCGGTCGCCGCTCTCCAACAGCAGTTGCCTGCGGGTGCTGCTGCCGGTCTCCAGTCGGCTCTTCCTGGAGGTCTCCCTCTCGACCTGACTGGACCGGACTCCGCCCTCGCCGCTGCCCTCGTCGCTGCCCGCGCGGCCGCCGCGGAGGGCTAGGCTCGTGTGCGCGCTGCTGCCCTCGCCTGGGAGCGTGAGCGCGACGCGGCCGACGCCCTGGCTCGCCAGATCGCCGAGGCCGAGCAGCTCCTCGCCTCTCTAGCGGCCCAGGACGCCGGAGCCACCTCCTCCGCCTCGCCGGGACGCCGCGTGTCACACACTGCCGTCCTCTGGCATGACCCGGCCGACCCGCTCGTGGCCCAGCTCCACTATCAGGCCGGGGGGTCCAGAACATTCGCCTTCTCGTTCCGGTCGTCCTCGAGCCGGAGTCTCCCTCCTACGTCCGCTGTCGGGATCTGGTGCTTCTCACTCTCCGGCGCTACGCCCTCGACGACCACGTCCTTGTCGACGCCTCGGTCGCCGCCCAGACACCATCGTGGTTCCGTCTCGACAGCATCGTCCTCTCCTGGATCCTGGGGACGATCTCTCTGGACCTCCACGACCTCGTCCGCACCTCCCCTGACGCGCGCCGGGCGTGGCTTGCCCTTGAGGGCCAGTTCCTGGGCAACGCCGAGGCCCGGGCTCTGCGCCTCGACGCGAGCTTCCGTACCTTCGTCCAGGGTGACCTCTCCGTTGGCGAGTTCTGCCGTCGGATGAAGGGCATGGCTGACTCCCTGGGCGACCTCGGCTGGCCCGTGGAGGATCGCATCTTGGTCCTCAACGTCCTCCGCGGGCTCATCGACCGTTACGCCCACCTCAGGACGTGGATCACCCGTCAGAGGCCCTTCCCTACCTTCCTGGAGGTCCGTGACGATCTCGTCATGGAGGAGCTCACGCAGGGCCTCCAGCCGGGATCCACCGCTTCTCCGGGGTCCTCGTCTTCCTCGACGGCTCTGGCTGCTACTCCGCCGCGTCCGTCTGCTCCACCACGGTCGTCCGCTCCACCGCCACAGTCTCTCCTGGGTCCCCCTTCCTCCGGGCCGAGCGGAGGTGGGGGGGTCGTGGCGGTCGTCGTCACCGCGGAGGGGGTCGCGGGGGCGGCCGGGGTGGCCTCACCCAAGCTCCGGCACCGGGTGGGCCGCAGGGGGGCACCATGGCCTTCCTTCCAGCA
This sequence comes from Saccharum hybrid cultivar R570, assembly GCA_038087645.1. Classification (NCBI taxonomy): domain Eukaryota; kingdom Viridiplantae; phylum Streptophyta; class Magnoliopsida; order Poales; family Poaceae; genus Saccharum; species Saccharum hybrid cultivar. Next base: position 14,273,386 of record JAQSUU010000066.1, read on the forward strand.
CCCGTGGTCCGGTCGCATCTCCATGTGGCCCTACTACGCCCTCGGAGCCGACTCTCGTCCACCGGTGGCCATGCTCACCGGAGCTCCTCCCGGCGCCTTCCCTGCTACGCCGTGGACTCCACCCTCCGGGACTCTACTAGGGGTCGCCGGCTGGGACCAGGCGGCCCGGGCTCGCTCGTTCAGCACCATGGGTCTGACACCTCCGGTCGGACCCGAGTGGATCGCTGATTCGGGAGCCACCTACCACTCTCCTTCTTCCTCTCTTCCTTCGTCCATTATGGTCACAAATGGTTCCTGTCTTTCAGTCACGTCTGTGGGTACCGCCGGTGCTCATGGCTCCTTCCGTCTTCCTAATGTTCTTGTTGCTCCTTCTATGGTTCACAACCTTCTTTCTATTCGTTGTTTTACAGCTGACAATTCTTGTTCTGTGGAATTTGACTCTTCTGGTCTTACTGTAAAGGATTTGGCTTCCCGGCGTCCTCTGCTCCGATGTGACAGCACCGGGCCCCTTTACACCCTTCACTTCCCGACGGCTACTTCATCTTCTCCGCCGTCCGTTTTGTCAGCTGCCTTCGCCGCTTCTACTTCCTCTACTACTTGGCACCGGCGCCTCGGTCATCCTGGACGTGATGCCCTGATGCAGCTCAGTCGTAGTTCCGGTCTTCCATGTACTTGGGCTCCTGATGAGCAACTGTGTCATGCGTGCCAATTGGGCCGACATGTTCGTCTTCCTTTTCATAGTTCTACTTCCCATGCGGCCCGTATTTTTGATCTTGTACATTGCGACCTATGGACATCTCCTGTTATCAGTCTTTCTGGTTATAAGTACTATCTTGTGGTGGTTGATGATTATTCGCATTATTCGTGCACTTTTCCCCTCCGTGCGAAGTCCGATACATTTCCCACGCTCCTTCACTTCTTCACTTGGGTGTCCACACAGTTCGGTCTCACCATCAAGGCCGTCTAGTGTGACAATTGTCGCGAGTTTGATAACTCCACCTCCCGAGCATTCTTTCTCTCACAGTGTTCAGTTGCGCATGTCTTGTCCATACACCTCTTCACAGAATGGCAAGGCTGAGCGCATGATTCGCACCACCAACGACATCGTGTGCACCCTTCTGTTTCAGGCCTCTCTTCCTGCTCGCTTCTGGGCTGAGGGCCTGCACACCTCCACCTACCTCCTCAACCGTCTTCCTTCTGTTGCCTGTCCCGCTCCCACGCCACACCACGCCCTCTTCGGTACCCCTCCTCGGTACGATCATCTCCGTGTGTTTGGGTGTGCGTGTTACCCCAACACCGCTGCCACGTCTTCCCATAAGCTTGACCCCCGTTCCACTCTGTGTCTTTCTTGGGTACTTCCCGGATCACAAGGGGTACCGCTGCTTTGACCTTACCTCCCGACGGGTCCTCATCTCTCGCCATGTGGTGTTCGATGAGTCCGTCTTTCCCTTCTCCAGCACCACCGCCCCTCCGGTTCCTGACCCTCTCTCCCTTTTTCCTGCTGACACGGTGGCCCAGCCACTTTTTCCGTGGTCTCCTGCAGGTACCGCTTCGCCGCGCTCCGTGTTGGTCTCCTGTCCCGGATCCCCGGTGGGCCCGGGCCCATCGTCCTCTGACGCGGCCCCGCCTTCTCCGGTTGGCGCAGACCCGGGGCCTTCGTCCCCCGCTTCTGCCCCGGGGGGCCGTGCCGGTCGCCGTCGCCGGATCCTGCCCCGGCACCTCCGTCGAGGTTCGCCGCGCCGGTACGGGTGTACCAGCGCAAGCCGCCGCCGCCGCCGCTCGCGGTCCCTTCTCCGCCGGGGACACCGACACCACCACCACAGTCCCCGCCGACTCGTGGTGCACCGCCAGTCTATCACCCGCCGCTTCTTTACCGACACCCGCGGCATGTTCACCCGATGGTGACACGGCACGCGGCTGGCACACTGCCGCCTCGTGCCCTTGCGGCCTCGACCGGCGACGCGGTGGTCTCCCCGGTACCCTCTTTCGTCCGTGACGCCCTGTTGGATCCTCACTGGCGCCGCGCGATGGAAGAGGAGTACGTCGCACTACTCGCCAACCAGACGTGGGAGTTAGTGCCCCGGCCGCCAGGCTCCAACGCCGTCACCGGCAAGTGGATCTGGACCCACAAGCGTCGAGCTGATGACACTCTCGAGCGCTACAAGGCTCGATGGGTCCTCCGGGGTTTCACTCAGCGCCCGGGAGTCGATTATGATGAGACTTTCAGCCCGATGGTCAAGCCGGCCACCGTCCGTACCGTGCTCTCGCTGGCGCTTGCTCGGTCATGGCCCGTCCATCAGCTGGACGTCAAAAATGCCTTCCTGCACGGCCTTCTCACCGAGACCGTGTACTGCAGTCAGCCGGCGGGGTTCGTTGACTCCACCCGTCCGGACATGGTCTGCCGGCTCAACAGGTCTCTACGGCCTCAAGCAGGCACCTCGGGCATGGAACCACCGATTTGCTGCTTTCCTGCTGACACTGAGGTTCGTGGAGGCCAAGTCTGATACATCACTGTTCATCTACCACCATAGAGCTGACACTGCGTATTTGCTGCTCTATGTTGATGACATTGTCCTCACAGCCTCCAGTGAGCCACTTCTCCGTCGGATCATTGCCGCTCTCCAGCAGGAGTTTGCTATGAAGGATCTGGGTGAGCTCCACCATTTCCTCGGGGTCTCTGTTGAGCACCGTCCTGCCGGGTTACTTCTTCACCAGCGGCAGTATACTCGGGATATCCTGGAGCGGGCTGGGATGACTGACTGCAATCCCTGCTCCACTCCGGTCGATACTCAAGGCAAGCTATCCGAGGTTGAGGGACCCCCGGTGTCTGACCCCACTGCATACAGGAGTCTCGCCGGGGCCCTTTAGTACCTCACCTTCACCCGGCCGGACATCACCTATGCAGTTCAGTAGGTCTGCCTTCATATGCATGATCCCCGGGAGCCTCACCTCACGGCTCTCAAGCGCCTCCTCCGCTACCTCCGGGGCACGCTCGACTACGGCCTTCTCCACCGGGCCTCCTCCACCGACCTCGTCGTCTGCACCGACGCTGACTGGGCAGGGTGCCCGGACACTCGCCGCTCCACCTCCGGCTACGCCGTCTTCCTGGGCGGCAACCTGGTGTCCTGGTCGTCCAAGCGCCAACCCTTAGCCGGTGGTCTCCCGCTCCAGTGCCGAGGCGGAGTACCGAGCTGTCGCTAACGGCGTGGCGGAGGCCTCCTGGCTCCGGCAGCTTCTTGCTGAGCTGCACACTCCGCCCTCCCGGAGCACATTGATCTACTGCGACAATGTCAGTGCGGTCTACCTCTCCACCAACCCCATCCAGCACCAGCGGACGAAGCATGTGTAGATCGACCTCCACTTTGTCCGTGATCGGGTGGCCTTGGGCGAGGTGCGGGTCCTTCATGTTCCGACTACCTACCAGTTCGCGGACATCTTCACCAAAGGCCTCCCATCCTCGACCTTCGCCGAGTTTCGCTCCAGCCTCAACATCACCGGTGGCTAGTGTTGCGTCTGTGGGGGGGTTGTGTGTGTTCTTTCTTGTTCAGCCCCGAACTCCGCTGCGCCGGTAGTTCAAACTGCGGGGGGGTGTTGGAGTATGTGTATTAGGCCCATGAGGCTAAGGCCCATGTGGCCCATGTATGGAACCTATATAGCTACCCTTCTAGGGTTAGCCCCAAATCAATAGAATCCAAATCCCTAACAGTAATCACCATGGCAATAAGGCTATAAAATGTTGGTTGAATGTTTGGTTAAGTAAAAATAGACTTGGTTCAACTAGTTTTACAGCCTCATTACCAAAAACCTTGTTTGTCCTGATTGTGATAGAAAGAATAAATAAAAAATGTTTCACAAAGCTCAAATGTGTTCATGAGAATGCTAGGCTTTGTAGAACGGTAATTATGGTCAATTGATAGTCAGATACTAGTATTGAGCTACATATCTGTATCAGATATCCAACTTTGAGTATCCAGATTCAGATATGGTATTGGATATTGAATGTCCGGATTTGTATATGGACTATCCATACGTCTATCCATTTGGTCTCTGAACCCCTTCGGACGGACGAATTAGACAGAAATTATCTGTCCTGTTTTCATCCCTCTATTGCATGTCAATCTTGTTTGTGATTTGTTAAGCTGAACGCTTGGCACCTGACTGTAGTTAACATCTCATTATTTCTGTTTATTTTATTGCTTTTGAACAGTAGTTTCCACATTTTTGTAAATAGAAAACTGCAGACTTTGTTTATCTTAGTTTTCTAGATCAGTCTTCCTTTTTACCAGCATATGTATTATGTGGCAGGTTGCAAGGTCATTATGGAGAGATTGCTATGAATCCTTCTGGCTCATTCTTAGTAGAGAAGTGCTTTACTGCCAGTAACTTTTCTCATAAAGAGGCTATAGTGGCAGAGCTGTTGGCTGTGCAATCTGAACTATCTAAAACAAGACATGGGTTCCACTTGCTAAAGAAGCTGGATGTCGATAGGCAAGTCATATTTCCATTGTCCGCAAATGCACTTAGTCAAATAATCTATGCTATAGTACAATTTATTAAAAAGTTGTTCAGTCCTTTGCCCATGTTAACCGACTTATTGCCCTTTTTGTCACAGATATGCTAGGCGACCTGAGCAGTGGAGAACTAGTCAAACTTCAAAAGAAACAACTCAAAAGAAGTTTGAGGCGGAATTTGGCTCAAACAGTCAATCTACTGGGCAGAATATCAAAGAAAAGTTCTCTCAGAGTCCCATGAAGAAACGTAAGCAGAAAGAGAAGGCTGACAGAATTACTGAGGATGCCAGGAGCAACCAATCAGATTTCTCTCAGAAAGAAAACAGTAGAGGCCAAAATCTGCCAAGGCATCTTCTGAGAAAGGATCAAGTAGCAAGAACCCCCCAAGTGAAGGTGCTGGTGCTAGTGCCAGCATGGTGTTCTTGAAGGGCTCTGTCAAGAGGAAATCCCCAGGTTTCCTTTCAGATAAACCGAGCCTCAAGAAACAAAAACATCACAAACCTGTTTCTGGTAGACCAGATGGCAAACTTTTTGTTCGAGATAGTGGTACTAGCGCACCGTTTGTCAAGAATGCTGGCAAACAGAAACAGTCCATTGCTGAGCTCGCAGACCTGGCTGGTAAGGAGAAGCTGACTGCGTCTGAAGTTCGCAAGTTGCTGAAGCCTGAAATGTCAGGCAAGAGCTAATGAGTTCCAGAACGTGTGGGCAGCTGTAGGAAATATAAATCAGGTCTTTTGCCCCTGTTGTCCTTAGGTTGAGCAGAGGCAGCAATTTTGTTGGTCGTCATTCCTCATATGTTGCGGAAAGAAACTGTAGCACGCGAGATGTGTTTGTTTCAGTAGAGATGTATTCTTGTGTTAGAAGAGTCAAGGGTCTATTGGGCCTTAGCCCGTTAGGGTTAATTAGTCGTTTGCTTAGGGGTCAAGTAAGTCTTGCTTGTAAGTCAAAAAATTCTTTCTATATAAGGAGAGCAAATGTATCAATCTAATCAAGCAAGAGATTAGAAGGAAAAATCTTCTCTCTTGCCGGCCATGGGCGAAGCCCCGCGGCTGGCGTTCCCAGCACCCCTCACAGTCCTATCCGCCGGTCCTCTCTCTCTTCGTGAACAGTACCCGCGGGTACTGTAGCACTACCGCTGCTCTCTTCCTCCTCAATCCTCTCAATCCCAACGACGTCAATAACAATCTGGTATCGGCGATGTCAGGTTACGATGAGCCGCTGCCGGTCACTTCCTCACCGATGACGCCAGATCAGTTGACCGCGGCCATCACCAATCTCGCCCGTTCCGTCGCCGCCATCCAGTCCTACCTCGGCATACCGCCGCTGCAACCAGCCAGCTGGCTGCTGCCGTAATCGGCCGTGGCCTCTCTGCCACCGGTTTTCCCCTACGGAATGCCAGGTTACGGCACGACGCTGCTGTCGGATACGCCGCCGTTGCCTTTCCAGGACATGCAACCAACGGTGCAGCCAACATTGCAGCAAATCGAGCAGGCGATGGACATCACGACGGAGCCGGCAGGGAAGATGCTTACCTGCAAGGTGTCTGCGGCGGTGCGGCTACAAGCTGCGGCGCGCGGCCTCCTAGCGCGCCGGCGGCTGCAAGAGATGTGCCTATGCACGAGGCGACTTTGGCGATGGTCGACCTCAGCTCAGCGAAGCGTGACCTCGCCCCGTGGGACAGCCACCAGCAATCGCGCGCGACCCGCTGTTGTCTTCAAGCACGAGCATGGCGTTTTTCTAGCGCGCAACGACCTCCAACTCTGCGGCAGCGGCGGTAGGGGAGTCGCTCCCCTCCTTGTCACCGGCGGGGACACACTACCTAGCGCCACCGCATTCCGCCACCGGCCGCCGCGAGGACGTCTCCGTTGGTCGCTATCGCTACTAATTCCAGGTGGGCTATACCCGTGCACCCCTCTCGTTCCGGTGGGCTCCATAGGATCCAGGTGGCTACACACGTGCAGGTCCATTACGCGGAGGGTGTCTGCCGTATCTCCAAAAATAAAAAATAAAGAGTCGCAGTCTATTTCAGGTCAATAAAATAAGCCGAGATGTAAAAGGCTTGTTTTTAAGTGATAGGTTTGTGTCGAGTCGAGTTAGGTTGCAGCTCGAGGATGAGCTGCATGTCCAGATGGGGTGTAGTGTTAGAAGAGTCAAGAGCTTATTGGGCCTTAGCCCGTTAGGGTTAATTAGTCGCCTTGCTTAGGGGTCAAGAAATCCTCTCTATATAAGGAGAGCAGATGTATCAATCTAATCAAGCAAGAGATTAGAAGGAAAAACCTTCTCTTGCCGACCGTGGGCGAAGCCCCGCGGCCGGCGTTCCCAGCACCCCTCACAGCCCTATCCGCCGGTCCTCTCTCTCTTCGTGAACGGTACCCGCGGGTACTGTAGCGCCACCGCCGCTCTCTTTCTCCTTAATCCTCTCAATCCCAACGACGTCCATAACATCTTGATGCCTGTCTTGATACCGGTTTCTTTTGCTAGTGAATCTGTTTGACCTAGCAAAGGTTTGTTTGATCCGCTGCTTGCTGATTTTTTATAAAGTACAAAACATGTAGAAAGATGGCAGCCCTGCCCAGGGCAACATTTTCCCTGGTAAGACCAAATAATACTCAGTAATATGTTAGTGCAGGAAATGACAAGAGACTATCTGTGCAGGAAATGACAAGAGACTATCTGTGCAGGAAATGACAAGAGACTATCTAGCCTAGGAGGAGACATGTCAGAAGTGCAATGTGGGTACTAGAAACCAAGAGACGAAGGAAATAATTACTCAGGAGTGGTTCAGAACATGTGATGCTCATCCATCCATCCAATGCAGATACCCGTGAAATCTGCAAATCCCGCTAGCTGCTTCCTTCACATGTGTTTGTCCCAACTCAGGTTCACTGCCCCCTGACAAATTGTTCAGCCGTCTCGAAAGATTCAGTCTACTCGTCTGTGCCTTATTGTTTGTCGATTGGAATCCGTGCTCTCCTCACAAACACGGTTCCGAGCGACAAACAAAAGGGAACGGAGGGAGTACATTCATACATGACCGCCCTGGCCCTCATGCCCTGCAGAACGCGGTCCAAAATGTTTCCTGTGTCCTAGTTCAAAGCTTGTCCAGATTGACTATAAAATATTGTTAGGTTTTGAGGTAAAGCTTCAACTGATACTAGAACAAACACAGGCAGGCAGTGCACACTGACTCTGAATCATAATAGGCTAATAGCACGCCTCCAACTTTGGTATCTAAACAAGCCCCAAGTGCTGGGGCATCTCCTGTGACAAATCTGTACTGTAGCATCTTATTCAATGCACTGGCCTTTGTATTTACTGGCACCCCTGCCTTTCCAGTTCAAGCCTGCCTGCCCTACTGCAGCTGCAGTCAGTCTCTGCTCATCTGCCAGCAGCCACTGACTAGCTCCTAGAAGATACTTGGTGATCCATTGCACTTGCACATCGCCATGGTCTGCTCTTAGCTGAGCTGTCTCTCTTGCTCTCAACCATTTGTGAAGTGTAGCTCTTCCTCCTCTGTTTCCGCCAGATGACGAAGAAGAGTTGCTTTGGGAGGGCTGCTTGTGCTCCCCACCAGGACGAGTCCAAGGTGACCTATGTGTACATTTACATGACATTCTTTTATCTCCATCAAAATCTTAACCATGCCATCAGTTTTTCACACATCTACATGCTGCTGCGTCTCAAGTCTGAACCGTTGCCAATTCTCATGTCAGATCAGGGGAGAAGCAAGCCAAGCAACGAAACATAGGCAGAGCAGTAGTTCAGGCCCAAACGCTCATCCAAAGAAGAAGACATGGAAGAAGTACCTGACGTTCCTGTCCAAGTTTCAGAACAAGATGAAGCACAAGAAACCAGACGCCAGGGCACCCAGCAGCTTCAAGCAGAGTAGCCTGAAGCGGTCCAGCAGCGCAATGCTGGAAGAGTGCGTCAATCTGGTCCGGGTGATCCGGCGCACGGCGGCAGATTGCTTTGCGTCTGCGGTGGCTGGCGGAGATGAAGAAGACGAGCTGCCTTGTTACATGCAGCTGGACCATGTGAGCTACGGGGTGAAAAGGGAGGCCTACGGTCCTATCTATCTGGTCACATAGACGTACGTAGCTTAGGAATGAAGTCCCTGTTTCACTTCATGTGCTATTGCCTCAGTTGCCTCCATGTTTAGGGCGTCATGGCAATCTTCTTGGTTGCCGGACAAAATCATATCATATATCTTCAGAAATGCTGCTACCATGTGAAATGAAGTCATCTTCTGACTGAACTGAAACATTCCTTGTCTATGCGTCAATGCCTGTTCATCTGCGTCTTCAGAATCGGTTTCAAATGGCGTGATCCTTGCCTCTTGCATTCTTCCAAACTTGGAAACATTAATACTACCATCCCTTCTGGTTGGATAGCTGGATCAATGGGGTCTCCGTCAGATCGATAGCGCCCACGCTGCTCAATTTCGTGCCTAAACGAACAATCAGCAGGCAGACGATGGCTAAAGCTATAACGGGCAGAAGTTGGGTGCGCCATATAAGGGGAGGCCTGTCAGTCCAGGCGATGGGTGAGTACCTTCAGCTGTGGCACGCCATCACCGATGCTCCGGACCAACTCATCTGGTGTTGGGCTTTTGACGGGAAATTCTCAGTGCGCTTGGCATATCAGGTGGATCACACTCGGTGCCGGAGTGCATCAGGATCTGGGAAGCTTGGGCTCCACTACGGGTGAAGCTCTTCCTCTGGTTCGCAATCCGCCAACGACAATGGACAGCAGACCGGAGGAGAAGGCATGGCCGGGATGCACACAACAACTGATGGGTATGCGATCAGGAACCAGAGACGATCGACCACATCGTCGTCGACTGCTCATTCTCCGAGGCAGATTTGGTTCAGGGCTAGCACAGTGCTTGGTGCGCCACTACAGCAATCACCATCAGGAACGAGTGGTGTGAAACGTGGCGATCACAGTGGACAGGGAGCTGCATGAGGGGCGCCGACACGCTCGTCGTCCTCATTGCCTGGGAAATTTGGAAAGAGCGAAATGCTCGGTGCTTCCGCAGGGCCAACACCGAAGTCCAAGCTCTGATGGCAGGGATCAAGTACCAGGCTGAGCAGTGGGTGCAGACGGATGCCAATCACCTTGGTTGTCTCCTACAGCGAGTAATAGGCTAGCATCGGATTGAAGCGGGGTCGCCATGAGATATTGAAAATGTTGTTGGCGCCCCTTTGTACTTCAACTATTTCCTTCTTAATACAAAAATGCGCAAGTCTTTTGCGTGATTGAGAAAAATGCTACCATCCCTTGAATTAAAGGTGATTGTTGAATGGTAGGGTCGACTGGACGGAATGATGTTAGTATCTTTTTTCTTAAAATAATAAAAGAAGAAGAATGAGAATGCATGCCTATGGAATTCCGAAATTACTCATCCATTCTCATTTAGGGCGATATAATCACATGAGCTATATATACTATACTATATATCTATAAGAAGTGCCAGTATCGTGTCAGAGACATAGTGAAGAAAGTACACTACACAAGAGCTTCCATGCACATAAGTACATCATAAGCATACGGACTCTTTTTTTTTTTAGGAAACATCATACTGACTCTCTGTAAACATAACATAAGTTGTTCATTGATTACAGCAGTGAGCATAACGACAGCGCGACAAAAAAGAGAACAAGCATAGTATAATGCACGGCCAGTCTTTCTTCCCCATTATTATTTATTTTCACAGTACAGAACACAGAGCAAAGTGTATTTTATTTTATTTATCAATTATGCAATGATGTCGTATGCAGATGGGAGCAGCCTGGGGACAGGACGAAGCATCAACGGCACGGCCCGCTGCAAGAGCAGAGTGAGTGCCTCCTCCATGTCGAGGTCGCCCGGCGTCTGCCCCGCCGGCAGCTCCCAATCGAACGCGTGGACCAGAGTGGCGCAAGCGAGCGCGACCATGCGCGTGCCCCAGCTTCGGCCCGCGCACACCCTTCGCCCGGCCCCGAACGGTATGAACCCATATCCATAGTGCTCAGTCTCACTGAACCCATACCCACCTGGGCCCGGGAGGAAGCGGGAAGGCCGGAATTGGAGCGGGTCGGGCCACAGGGCCGGGTCACGGGCGATGCCCCACACGTTGACCAGCAGCTCCGAGCCCTTGGGGACGTGGAACCCGGCGACCTCGCAGTCGTCGGCGGCCACGCGGGGCAGCGACAGCGGCGTCGACGGGTCTCCTTGACGACGGCGTTCAGCAAGGGCAGCCGCGGGAGGTCGCGCTCCGAGACGAGCCTGCCGCGGCCCACCACGGCGTCAGCTTCTTCCTGGGCCCGCTTCAGGATCTCCGGGTGCCGGATCAGCTCCGACAGCGACCACTCCACTGTGATTGACGTCGGGTCGGTCCCCGCCACCAACAAATTCTGGTGCAATGCAATCATCACGAATTGCATGAAAATAAAATGCATGTCTCTTTGATGCTAGATAGACTGATAGAGGTTCCAAAATATCGATCGAAACCTCGAGAGTTTAATTTGACCGACTTCGACATGAACGTTTGTTATTATATGAGACAAAGATTGAGTTGAACTGTACATGCCGGCCGGCCGGCCGGCTTGGACATTCCAATACATGACAAAGATTCGATCGAATTGGGCGTTTATAATGCCGTATCGCTAGCTAGATCATCAATGTGAAAAAAACTAAAAACAACGTTGGTTTCTACAGTGGGCTAATCTGCCTCTTGCACGCAACTACTAGGATTTTTTTTTGCGCCAAGCAACTACTAGGATTTGGTCTGCTTAATCAATCAAATTTTAGTGCTAACCTTGATTTTGCTGTCCTGTGGGTGGGGTGCACATATGGTAAAAGAAACGATAGTTAGCACTAAAATCTGTTTTTTGGCATGGGTGCATCTGCACCCACTGTGACCTATACAGCTTCTATCCTGATCGATCAGAGCCATGCCAAATGATGTTTTACCTTAGAGATCTTATTGTTGGTGTTTGACGACCGGCGAGCCGTCACGGGTTGCCCGGGACGTTTGTTTGGAGGGCATCGGCATATGTAGAACTCGATGGTGAACGCAGAGACAACTATTTATACTGGTTCAGTCCGCCGGAATAGCGTCGGCATCCTTACGTCCAGTTTTGGGTGAATAGTATATTACGCCCCGCACTTTAGGGTTTAGACTGTGAGGTCTGTTCCTATTGTTCTAAGGCCCCGATCTAGGGAACCCCGCCCTCCTTCATATAGTCCAGGAGGCAAAAGTACTAGTCGGTTTACAATATAAGAGTCTTAGTAGGATTACAAGATAGCACTACTACTAGGATTATATGGGAGGAATCCTAGTCGGATTAGATTTTCTCCCTTCCTTGCGGGGTATCCGAGATACTGTATGTAACACCGCAGGTGTTTATCACCAATTAAGTAGTGGGTTTAAGCTCAAACACGATAGATTAGTGGAGATGACAATGTCAAGGTCAACCTACAAAGAAAAGCCTAATTTAAACTTGGATGTTACTCCTTTGCTTTACATATAGGTCATTCTAAAGATATATGTTTAGGTGTTGTTATCAAAGTATCTTCACATGTCTTGCATCAATAACTATCTATATTGATCCCTGGAAAAGTTTCATGAAGTTTGGAATCAAAAAGTCACATGAAATGATAAGTTCCATTCCTATTGGAATTTACCCCATTAAGTTAATGGAACTATAGATCATCAACCAAGCTTTGAAAATTTATCCAAATGACTCTAGATGAACTCTACAACAAAAGTCATGAAGGGTTCATGTTGAGCAAATGTCAAGAAATTGCCCCGATTGGCCTAAAACCCTAGTTTCGGCTTTACCGAGTTGATACTTTGACCAAAGTGGAAGTTTGACTTCTGTACCAGTTATGAGGTTTGACCTTAAACAAAAGTTGTAGTTCATCTTGTGTAGAACAAACTTTATTTAATGGTCAAGAGCTAGTTTGTCCTCTAACCTAGTCAAATAGAGATCACAAGGTGGAATAAGCTGCTGTTTTGTTTGAAGCTAGAAAATATTCTAAGTCCTAGAATGGGCAGCAATGAGTTGACTTGTTTGGTGATCTTTATCTCCCTAACCATGCTGAACCAGTCCATGGCCCTTTTATAAAAGTTGTTGTTTAGTTTGTATGCTACAAACTTTATTAAAGGACCCAAGCCTGATTTCATCCCTAAGTTTGTCAAACAGAGGCTTGAAGTTTGAATATCCTACAGTTTTCAGACTTAAAAATATTCTAAGCCTAGAATCCATAGTCATCGACGTTGGCATGCCGCGTTCTCATGTTTTTGCTAAACAACTTAAGTTGAGGCAAATACAAAAGTTAGAGCTTACTCGATGGGGAATAACATACGAGAGGTTGGCACCATTTGCATTTCATGTTGACCCTCAATTTGGATACTTGCTCATTGCTAATTAAAGTGTTGATAGTGCAAACTTTGGAGTTAATTATCTCCTAAACTAGAGACCTAATGGCCGAGCGCCCTTAACCAAAATTGGAGAGCTTTAGGTGTAGATCAAACTTCGTTTTTGGCCTATCTCAAAATTCGGTCCGTAGACGGCCCAAATTGGTGCTCCACTTCACCCACACCACCACGCGCCAGGTGTTCGTTGAAATGCCGCAAAGGGTGATGCGTGTCCGAGCACGTGGCGACCATGCCCGACACCGCGCCCCACTCCCTGTCCACGTGCCCGATTCCCCCCCCCCCCTTCGCGTTGTGGAGAACCGAAGCGAGCCGCTCCTCCACTTCCCAAGCTTGTCTCTGCCTCCCCCTCGTTCGGATCCGCCCTGACCGCGCGTGCCGCGACGACCGCCATGGCCGAGCTCGTGGCCGCCATTGCCGAGCCAAGTCGAGCTCGTGGCCGGCCACCACCAAGCAACTACCATCAAATCAAACCACCGCGCCACCTTGCCCTCCTCGCACCACCCCCGACGCCCCTTTTTCTCGGCCGTGTTTGCCGCCGAGAGACTCCGCCGACGGAGCCGCCGTGAGCACGCCGCCGGAGCTCGTGGGCCAGCCACTGTGGACCACCTCACGCCGAGCCGTGATCACCTATGGATGCGCCTTGACGCTGTGAACCTCCCCGGCCGCTTCCTCGCCACCGGTGCCGCCCTACGCCGGCCGGCCGAGCCGGACCACCGCCTCCCCTGTTCGGCCGTCGGGAGGAAGGAGACAACCGACGCCTCTACCCTTGTCTCTCTCTCTCTGTGTATATGACCGGTGGGTCCAACCGGGCAGCTGGTCCCACTTGTCGGTTTAAGGAAGTGGCCGTCCTGGGTGTGTAATTGGGTGTGCCTAGCGAATATTGTTAGGGTTGTTTTATTCCGATTTTGAATTTCAGAATTTGGTTAAATCTTCTAAAATGCATATCTCTTGCTAGGTAATTCCAAAAATAGCAAAAGTGGACTTTTTGGAAACCTTGGGAAAAGATCTATGCAGTGGAGTCATAATATGTTACATGTTTGTAGATATTTTCTGATGTCTTTATTTAAGCCTTAAAAATGCTCCAAAAATGCTTATCAACTTGAGCAGAGCCATATCTAGAGTTTTAGAACTCCAAAAATAGTGATTCTTGTTTTGTTAATTTTGTGATGACTTGCTCTTGCTAGGAAAAATATTAAACACCCTAGTTGTTTACTGTTTTCTTAAGATTGTGATTTGACCTTGATAAATAAGGAAAACTACATTATATTACTTGTTATTTTATATCTTGAGTTGTGTTGCTCCAATTGATGTAAAATTTTTATGGTAGGCTTGTCATGCTATGGATGTACTGTGGTATAGAATTCATGACCATTGCTTACTGCATGCTCAAGTTATCGAGTTAACTTGTTTATGGCTTGATAAATAGCCTATAAATAATATATAAATGATAAAATAGAAAATGTTATCCCATCACCTTATTATGATGTTGCTCTATGATGTTGGTTCATTCTATGGCCTTGTGTTCACAGAAAATATTGAGTTTTAGGTTTTACTTGCTCTCACAGGATTTATTTCAATAGCTATTTGTCTTTTTCATAGAGGTTGATATACTTGTCCAAATGGATTGAAATTTGGACAGTATACTTTTGGGAGTATATGTAGGCCACTGTAATTGTGGTAGAATTTATTGTGTACTTTTTGATAGGTGTTCATAATTCCACCTAATTATCTAAGTAAATTAAGAAAATATATTAAAAGAATTTATTTAGGAATGGACACTATGTTTTCTGGTGTTCATTAGTCATGTGTGACATGTTGGTAAAGTTAGTTTTGTCCAAGAATATGTTTGCAACATAAGTTAATAATTATTTCTTGTAAATGAAGTTTCTGGACAGATCTGGAAACTTGGCAAAGTTCTTCATGAGAATGTGCTTTGTTGTGAAACTTGTTTATACAAAAGTTGTAGATAATTTATATATCTAGCTGCTGTTAAAATTTAGTGGCATTTGGCCATGTGGTTTAGGAGTTATAGCTGTTTAAAGTTAGGTTACAGAATTGCTTGCTCTCTGTCTTCTTAGACCAGTTCTGCATTTGTGTAAATTCGACATGTTAAACTTTGGAATCATGCTGTGATGATTTTAAATGAAATGTAGATAATTTCATAAGCTTTCCAGAATATCTTCTTACAAGTCATTTGGATTTATGAAACTCCAGATATGATTAATTTATGAAGCTACTATTTGTAAGTCCAGAAATTGACATATTCTAGTTATAGTTGTTGCTTCACCTTGACTTGCTTTGCTATGTTGATTTCTAAAGAGTGATATACATCTTGTTAGTGTTAAGTGTGCTTGAGATCTTGTGTGACTTGGGTCATGATCGATATGCTGGTCATCTTCTAAGGATATGCTTAAGTGATAGTTAAGTTGATTAACTCTAGTGCCCATGTGAATTTGGTGTGCTGGTATGAATGTTGTGTTATTACATTTCTACGTATTCATACATATGCATTGTTGCACCTCATTTAGGTACGCTAGCTGAAAAACATGAAGGACGTGATGTGGCGTTGGAGCCAAACCCGAAGACGGTGTTTGGTGGATCCATCCCGAAGATAGAAGGACCGGACAAGTGGTAGATTAGAGGTTGCTCGTCAAGTGACTTCATCTGACATACTCTAACTTGAGTCGGATCCCAGGCAAGCCCCGGAGCATTATAAGCCTCCTACCTTCAAAGCAATTAATTATATATATGTTATAAGTATTGTTGCATTAAATGGTAGGAGTTGGTTGAAAACCTTGCTGCATTATATCATTTCTTGTCCAGATATATGAATCCTTGAATCCTACCTAGACTAGGATCGAGTAGATGCTTAGCCCTGCTTTAAGCGGTAGAAGTCAGGTGATTTCCTGTCACCTGCGAGATGTAGGGATATTCATATATGACACGGTTGGCTATATTTGCTATCGTGGAATGGAACCATATGCTAATAAAATGATTTGAGACCGGACGGGATGACGATAGTGAAGCAACAAGGCATGGAGGTCTTGGGTGTAGAACTATCTCCGTCTGAGTCATTTAAGGACCGATTCGCTGTACGTCCTTGAGTCATGTTGAACGCAGTCTAACACTTAGTTGGCCGGATAAGTCGTTCCGACCGCGAAGTCGAGTAGTATGGTTCAGGCCGGGAATCGAATGGTAGGTTGCATCTTGGAGGAGAGAAAGGATGTGCTTAGGGACATTGGCGTGAGACCAAGGGGGTTAGAGTCCCTATCACCTGGCAGAGTGTCGCCCTTGGGGACGCGACATCATTCGGACCCGCGATTCCTGAACTGTACGAAAGGTGACCTGAGCAGCCCTCGCTAGGCGTGACTCGGTGAGTGTTAGAAATACCCCTTCAGCTGGATAGGAATTCGATTCGAATCGCCATCGCTCCCGGTTAGTGAGCACTTGACTTGAGCAGCGGCAACGTAGATTCCATTAAATTGAACGGATTGTTAATTGGATAACGATGGAAAGGTTGCCTCAATTTATACCTGCTATGGTTAATATTGTTTGCTCCTAATAAAGTGAGTGCTCTAGTACAGGTTCTAATATAGATGACAGGTTAATGATAATTAACTTGATGCTTAAGCATTAATGATTACTTATCCATATTAAGCTTTTATGCAAAATATTGTCAAGCTAGCCCACTTTATATCAGTCTTGCATGATCCTTGGTGTCACTTTATTTCTGGTTTCTGACGGGTAAGTCTAGCTGAGTACCTTCTCGTACTCAGGGTTTTATCCCCCCTTGTTGCAGGTTATGATGTATCATGGCGACTGCAAGAGTTGGTTGGCTCCTGCCGTAGAGGCGGAGTGTGATCACGGGCATGATCCTTCTGAGTTATCTTCTCTCTAATGCTTTTGTTGGAAGTCGACCTTAGTACTGGCATATATTTGAAATAAAGGTGTTGTTAGTTTCAAATTACTTTGCTTCCGCTACTTTTGAACTTAAGTTGTAATAACTACGTTGAACTCCGATGTATATTGAATTACTTGTGAAATGGTTGTAACATGTGACTTGTTATATTGAATCACTACGATCTTGGCTTGTATGTTGGTTGGTTTGAAATCCCTCGTGATTTCATTGGACTACCGGAGTTATATGGGCTCAAGTGCGAGAATTTGATCACTTCGGTGATTGTTTTTGTACTTGTGCTTTTATAATTTGGACGGTTCCGTTACACTGTAACGGATCAACACGATTATACGAGATTAAGTAAGAAAATCTTCTGCCGAGACAGATAATTTACCAAACTTAAGCCCATACAATCCGAGATTCCGTGAAATCACGAAGGATTTCAAACCAACCAACATTCCAACCAACATCGTACTGGTTTAGCAGCCACCGTCACATGTTACATAAAGTTCGCAACGACAGTTGAATACATCGGAGTTCAGAACATAGAGTTATTACAACCCAAGTTCAAATTGACATAGCGGAAGCAAGTTGTTTTAAAATCACACACACATTGAGTTCAGATACAGTGTCAGCAGATAGTCATCTCTAACAAAAGCATCAGATGAGAGATACAGAGTGACCATTGCCCTTAGTCCTAGTTGTCGCCTATCGCTGGATACAGGCAGTTAATGCAATAGCCGTAGTACATTTGACCATCTGCAACAACAATGGTAACAACGCCCTGAGTACGAGAAGGTACTCAACTAGACTTACACGTCTTAAACCAGAAATAAGCGACACCAAGGAGCATGCAAGGCTTTCTTTAGTGGAGTTGGCTGACTCAGTTGCGAAAAACATAAGCTACTATGAAGATACTATTTTAAGTATTTTGCATCATCTTTATTGTTACCTATCCAACTAGGTAAGCACCTATACTATAGCAATCACTTGATTAACCAATACATCCAGTGACCAATTTAGATTTAGCACTTCCAATACCATCCAATAACCATCAATGTTCCATCATAATTACTGCGATGCTGTAGCTCGAGTCAAGTGCTCACTATCCAGGAGCGATGGCGATTCGAATCGATTCCTAACCAGCTGGTGATTTATTCCTCACACAAACCACGCTTCACCCGTCAGGGTCGCTTAGATCATCAATGACACTTTCCAAGTAGCCGCGAGATAACAGTAATAGACCGCACTACCCAAGGACCGCCCGACAGCCAGGACGCACCTTGGGCTCACTCTTCGCGTCCCCGTCATACTCCCTTTAGTACCAGTCTGCCAATCCGAGTTTATCCTGGCTCAAATAGTGTCACTAGCTTCACGGTCGAAAGGTACTTTATTCGGCCAGCTAAATGTGAGGCATGCGTTCAACATGACAAGAGGGACGAGCAACGATCAGTCCTTAATCGACACAGACGAAAAACTAACAGCACCCAGAACCCTGTCTGGTTGCCTCCAACTTTTCCGTCCGGTCTCCAATTATCCATCAACACATGGTTAATTCCAGGATATCATTCTTTCCATGGCTAAATTCTTTCAGTAACCACCTATCAATGTAGGTGACCGGAAATCACCGATCGCTACCGGTCTAAGCAAGGCTAAGTAATTATTCGATCCTGACCTAACATGGTAATAGATAACCAGGTGGACAAGGATAGTAATAAATGCAACAATGGTTTCACTCAACTCCTATAACTTAATGCATCAATATATAACTCATATATAAAGAATTGCTTGAAAAAATAGGGAATTTAGAATGCTCCGGGGCTTGCCTCTTTCAAACGAACTAGGCTGGTGATCTACGCACTCGGGCAAGTCCTCTCCTTGCCCCTCTTCCTCGGGCACCTCCTGTGCCTGGAGTTTTTGCGGATCTGTCCCGGTCTGCTCTTCCGGCACTGCTACTGGCGACTCCTCCTGCGATCCTGTATGATGCAATTGCATAAGTAAACATGCAAATGATGCATCAGATGCGGTGGAATGCCATGATCATGATGACATGGTATGCAGATGAGCACAAAGAAACTTAAAGTAAATATTAGAGACAAAAAGCTTTCTACAAGATAGTCAACATCATCCAAGAATATGTACTACAAAACATGTCCTCTTCTTTATACTATAGCTAGTATATAACCCTAACAAGAGTGCTATTACACTTTACCAACACCACTACACTAACTTTTCAAGTGACACCAGCAAGGTGATTGGGTGCTTCAAAGATACACCCAACACTCCTTAATGCTCTAATTATTCATAAAGAATGACATATTATTTCATATTTAAACTAGGGTTACAACAGCGACAAGCATTTATGGTGCCTAGAAAAATATACAAAAATTACAGAAGCCTAGTTTCACTCCAAATAGCTCACCATAAAAATTTCATGAGATTTGGATAAGTACTACAGCCTACACAAAAATGACAAGCTCTAGCATGATATTGAGCATGAAAATACTAAGTACTATGAAAAGTATCAAACAACAGAATTAGCATTTTTCCTATGCTCTTCATAGCATACAATCACTATAAAAAATTATCATAAGCATGTATTATACAACTTTTGCCCTCTAGCAAAAATAACAAAAATCATCAATTAAAGGCACTCGAACTACACCTCAATAATTTTTCACAGGACATGCATGATATATATTTTTCTTAGAAACTACAGTACACAAGAAGACTATCCAAATTGGAATCATATTTTTCTGATTTTTCTTTGATTTACTACACATTTTCTAAGATATCAGCAAATACAAAGATTAAATAAATCTTCATAGAAAAGTACCACAAAACTAACATGCAATATTTTTATACTGTAGATCTACTCATGAGGATCATTACAAAATTTGTTTCACAATTTTTGGAGCTAAAATGGATACACAACATTTTTCCCAAGCATTTCTCTTTTCAAATAAAAATGAAAACCGAAATCCTTTTCTTTCTATGCCTAACAGGCCGGCCCACGAGATCCACCGGCCCACTGCCGAAAACAGCCTCGGCAGCCAGCGTGGGGAAAAGCCGGCCCGGTTCGACGGCTCGGCCCACGAACGCGGCGGCCCAAAGGAAAAACAGAGGGGGGGAGCACGGGCACGACGCCGGTGCCCGCGACGTCGCGGCGGTGCGGTGCCCGCCGGCGGCCAACGGCCAAC
Organism: Saccharum hybrid cultivar R570; assembly: GCA_038087645.1. Classification (NCBI taxonomy): domain Eukaryota; kingdom Viridiplantae; phylum Streptophyta; class Magnoliopsida; order Poales; family Poaceae; genus Saccharum; species Saccharum hybrid cultivar. The sequence goes on from JAQSUU010000066.1 coordinate 14,293,420, forward strand.
TCCGACCAAGCGGGGACCAGCGAGCGGGCGCACAAGATTCGCAAGAAGATGTCGAACACCGGAGAGCAGCGCGCGGGGGTCGAGAGAGGGCGAGGACGACGGAGGGGCGGAGCGCGAGCTCGGCAGCTCGGTAATGGTGGCGCGGCGGGACGTGCACGATGGAGCCTTACCGGAGGCGGGGATGGAGCGCTGAGGTGCGTTCGGAGGAGAGGAGGAGATGGCGGAGCGTGACGCGCGATCAATCGCTTGGAGGAAGCTCGCCGGCGTCGGAACGTGGCGGTGGAGCAGGCGGCAGCGGTGGCGAGCGGGAGAGAGGACGCGAGGGCGCTATGCTTTCTCACTGCGGGTGAGAGAGTGAACGAGTGAGGGAGGGGGAGGAAGCAGGGGCGCGGGCATGTTGCCGTGGAGCCGGGCGCGCGGGGGCCACGGACGTCCACGTGGAGGGCGGCGTCGACGTAGGGCGGCCACGGGGCGCGCGGCGTCTGCCGCGGTCAGCCACGGCACAGGCGAGGCGCGCGGGAGCGGGAGGGAGGCGGTGCGGACGTGGGCCGGGCTGGCCTAGCCAGCTGGGCCGGAAGTGGGGTGGCGGCCCGCTTAAGACGAGAAAAGCTTTTTCTTTTTCAAATTTAATTTCCAGAAATTCTAAACTGTTTCAATTTCGAATTTTGAAGAAGGAAAAGGCATTTTCAAGATTTGACCCCAAAATAGAAGTTGTTCAAAATTTAATTCTCTACAACTTTGATTTAGGGCACATTTTGAAATTCCAAACAGATTTTGAATTAAAGATTCAAAGTCCATTTTTCAAATAAAAACTCATTTTTCTAGAATATTTTTAAAAGCAAAATTTGGGAAAATTTTGAATACCAAGGTTGCTCCAAAATCATGCTAAATAATTCTAGGTTATTTAAAATTGTAGCCAAACAAGTTTTACTAACCTATCAAGCATAATTAGGGCAAATTAAAACTAACAAGCATATGCAACATGCATGATTCAAAGTAATGTTTCAAAGGTTCTAATTCAACTTTACACTTACATTTCATGTGATTATGAATGTATTTGATGCTAATGCTCATGCTTTGGGATGCTAATGCGATGCTTAACACCTAGGGTGTTACATAAGCCCTCGAACACTGTATGGTTGAACTTTGGAAGCCTCTTCTTGTTCTGTATGGTTGAACTTTGGAAGCCTCTTCTTGTTCCTCAAGGTCTTGTCAAGTAGAAACAAGCGTCGTCTTAGTGCTTTCTTAAGAGAAACCATGTAACGCTTCTTGAGATCTTCGAATGGTGTGTACTTTTCGAAAAAGTGCACTCACTGAATGTAGCCTCCGAGCCTCTTATTGTTTGGAACAAAGAATTGGAGGATTTTCTCTGAAAACTTCTAGGAAAAATAGGGATATGTATCCCGTAGCCCCTGAGCCTGTGTCCGAGTATTTATAGTCGGCGCTATGATCTAAAAAAAAATATACTCAGGGATACAGCCGAGTAACCTCCAGGACAATGATCAGTAACCGCTTGTCGCCTAGTGGTTGTATGTTATTTGAATCTTGACTGACTTCCGGAGCATGCCTGAACAGTTTTGACGCCCAACCCCCGAGACTGAAAACTGGTGGAGCCGTAGGAGTACTTCGAGTCGCTGTTTAAGTAGTCGCAACAGCCAGCCCCCGAGGGTAGGAATCAGATGTGTAATTGTAAGAACGCCAAGAGGTGTTTTATACGAGGCACTCGGAACCCATCCTAACTGGTGCGTCAGGTCTGAGTACTCGAAAGAGTCATCGAGCATTGCGGCGAAGTTGTTGGCGATAGTCGATGTAGTCACCAAGAAATGACGTAGCTGTGTTGAACAGAATAGAACGACTCTGCTTGTGGTCTCTGCCTGATATGCGAGTCTGCTATTTACGTACGAGGACTGGGTATGTACATGTCAACACACGACCATGTTGAATAGAACTTCACAACTTGCTTGTGAGCAGCGTACGTTGCTATCATGATTAGCTTGTCGAGCTGTAGCCAGTGTTGCACATGCATGTGCACGAACAGCTCCAGAGCTTGCTAGAGTCGGCTTTAACAGCTTGACAACAAGTTCCGACCGATTCACTTATTAATGTAAGCAATCAGACGGGGTGCTTCGATCGAGCTGGTAGAATCTTCCTTGTCGGTATGTATCCGGTCGTGTGACCCAGAGCAGTACGTCCAATTCTCCGATGTGGATCACTCATGAATGTACGAGTACATACAAACTACGGTGGCTTTGCATGGCTAGTTTGCTTGCTTGCTTGCCATCATCTTGCATGCTACTGTAGCCCGTAGTCTTCGTATTGCTGATTTGATGGCTCGGTATGTACTTCCGTATATGCAATTTGTAGAGTAGCAGCGTGAGCTTGTTTCAGGATATCGAGTCCCTGTGGAGAAGATGTCACATAGTCGTGCCACCGAGTACTCAAAACCTATCCCCGACTAGAGCGTTAGGTCCAAGTAGTTAAGGAGCAATGTAGTCACCAAGAAGTCGTGCCCGAGCGAACTTAACTGTTGGTATTGTAGCAAGACAAATGTCCAAGTACTTTCTGAATTCACCCGCAGCTATAAATTAATTATAGAAAATCATAGATCTAAAGCTACAACAAAAAAATTTATACTAAAGCATACCATATTATATATTCACTATGTAGATCTACTTATGTGAAGTAAAAAAAATTGAATTTTTCATTTTATGATTTTTTTAAAAAAGAAAAGGACAAAACCACATTTGAAAACCGCTTATAATTGGTGAGGGAAGGAAAATGAACAGTTTTAAAAGTTTAGGAAGATGATTTACTTAGTTTTAAAGTTTAGAAAGAAAAAACAGATTTTCTAGGGAGGTAATATACACCTTTTCCTTTTCTTTACATTGACGCATCCGGGCTCTCGCCTCTCCAGCCCAACTGTCGGCCTTTCTTTACCAGCCGCTGCAGACTCTTGGGGTGACACGCACATTAACTTTGTTTGGGCCGTGGTGGGCTGACCGGCCTCGGCGTCCAGGTACATCAACCGCTGGATTTCTGTTTGCATTTCAGCGTATCTTGTTGGAAATCCTCAGCTTAGATCCCTCGTGAGTTGTGATTGTGATGACTGTTCGATGGAAATTGATGGTTAGAGAGAGAGACTGTTCGCTTAGATCCTCAGCCTATTTACTTGAGATTATCAGTCAGATTAGTCAGCCAGTCAGCAATGTTTTTCTCAAAAAAAAAAAAAAAACCAGTAGAGAGACGACTCCTAGTAGGATCGGACTTGTTAACCAGCACTCAGCAGGTGATGGCAGAGCGTGCAGCACGTCTGGGAAGTGATGGTTGCATCATTGGATTAAGACCATTGATCTGCACCTGCTGCCAGGTGAGACGATCGGAAATCTTATTATTATCTCCACAGCTAGTACAATATAAGTACTATGTACTGCATGGACTAGTGGTAGCTTCCAGGTCTTTTCATTCTCAAATATAATCCCAACAGCACCACATTGCCCGTGTTTTTCGTTGCCAACAACATCAACTCTACCTAATGAACCCCGTGCTTTCTTCCTCAGCTCGCTCCCTGCACGGCCAAGCTAACCAACTAATTAACCGGCCTGCTCCAAGTGTCAATCAAAAGACAGCCTAATCGAAGCTAGCTTTGTGTCAAAGACAAGGAATTAATAAAGAGTGTGACATGGTAGGAGCATCGTGACCACATGCAAGCATGCATGTCGATCTCTGAACTTACACTTCATTCCATCACAATCTATGACCTGGCACGTGTTAGGTGCTTCATTTGGTCCTAATAATTGGCAGGCACGTCATGCCGTCATGAACAAGATTTGGTTTTTTAGCCATGCAAACAATATTTTTGCATTTTTCCTCAAATCTAACATCACCGTATCACTATACTTTGATAATTTTTTAGCTAATTAAAGCAGAAATGAAAGTTACTTCCACCATTTTTGTTTTTATATTATACTCACTCACTCCACTCTCTTTCATAAGGCATATCTTGACATGACACAGTCTCCTAAATTATACATTGACCATCTATTTATTTTATTTTATGTTATTTGCACTTATAGACTTAGATAATTTGACAGTAGATTTGATTACAAATCTAACCATATCAAATTTGTGTTATAATAATTAAGAACTGTCAGTGAAATTATTGATCAAAGATTGTGAAGTTTGAATCATATGCGTGTGCACCTTATAAAAGAGAGAATGGAGGTAGTACCTATTAGTATTTGAAAAGGTCAAACATCAGAGCCTTTGATTAGTACTGTAGTTATTAACCAAATTATATGCATACTTGGGGAATGAAAGTACGTAATGCAAACAGATTCTATCTTTTAATACATATTTCGTAGCAGTTGATGATTCATTGTTAAGAAATTAGAATAAATGGTTAAAGTACATTTTTGTACACTTTCTATTTAAAACAGGACAATTTCACCACTACAAATGTCCTTTTTAGAGGTGGTTTTGTTGCTCGCCTTTGGCAAGAGGCATTTGAAGATGGGTACTTTTTAGAAGCGGGCAAGTAACATGTTAGGAAATGATTTCCAGAGGCAGTCTGACTGTCCCTTCTAACTATCTCCGAAAATCGATTTGTAGAAGAGCCGTTAAATTTAGCAAAAAAAAGAACTTGTTCAAAATCCGTGTGTGTTTCCTATCATTTTGAACCCAATACATATGCCTGTCTTCTTGTAGTCTCCTTGCCATCTCACGTACACATTAATTAATTTGTTGAAACAAAGGGGATGCCATTCTTTTGATTCAACTTCATGAACTATATATGATGTATTTGGTACTCCAAAAAACTTAAAAGGAAAAAAGATCAACTGATCTGTGAGAACTGTAATTTTTTTTGTAAATGTCATTTCAAAATTTTAAAAAAAACATAATTTCAAAATCCGAGACCTTATAATGAATAATTGGGTCTCTAAAGGATATCAAATAAAAATGTTGAGAACTATACGTCTTTTCGCGAGCTCTGCAATTTTGATATAAAGTGTGTTTTTCCTAACCTTATATGAAAAATATGGAATTATGTGTGCGGCAACTATTTTTAGAGGTGGTCTACTTATTAAACAACTGCGTCTAGAAATGAACTTCAGATGTTGTCGCTTAAGAGAACAAATGTGAAAAATAGCTATTTTCTGAGGTGCCCATTTAAGAAAGTTGTTTCTAAAAATTGTATTTATAAGAAGAACACTTTGAAAATAATGCTCTTAAGCCGATTCTCTGAGATCAATTTCTAGAGGCGGGGTGTGGCTTCTAGTGGTTTTTACCCATGTCAGCTTGTTAGCATTCAAAAGTACAAGTTAAGAGAACTAAGATTTGTACGTTGGTATAACAAGAAAGATGTCGGGGTTATGATACCCCGGGTATCTCAAGACATCGATTAGTTAACCGCTCGGGTGGCCTACAACAGCCAAACCAACTCAAGCCCAATGATCGCAGCCCATCAAAGCTACACGGACTTGGGCCAAGCACTAAAACCGGAAGTCGGCCACGGCCTCCTCCTTCTCCTTCGCTGCACGACGCGTGGCGCCGCACGACCTCTCTTCCGCCCCGACCCCTAGGAGGAACGGGGAGGGGTGGAGCTCCACCCGAGTACGCCTGCTCTAACAAATGCAGGCACGCCTGCTCAATCCGCCAGGACCAAGGCAACATCAGTATCAGAGCAGGCGCCATCCCTGTGCCACGCCGAAGACAAGACAAGACCGCCAAGTGATGATGACAAGTACGGTGAACCACCGTCCAAATACGGCTCGATGGGACGGGTGTACGGCCCCACCCACTATGGGATGGGGCTCATGATGACAGCCTTGACTTTCAAGGCCAACCGAGCCAACAAAGGCCACGACCCCGAAGCTCAGGATCGTGGTCATCGGCACCATGACCAGCAAGACAACCAATGACCCGAGGGCGGCTACCTACTCCCGTACGACGTCCTCGGGGGATTAGGAGATGATGACGAAGGCCACGACAAGACCACGTCGCACAGGACGGCTGGCGAACCACCACCGTGCCAATAGTGTCGTCACGACCGGCACTGTAGCACCACGCCACCGCATGCCGCGACGTGGGCACAAGACCATGACGACAACCACGCTCGGACGTACACTGATGCTAAGACAAGACGACCTTCCTTGCAAGCCAAGATAGCTAGTTTCCCCTTCCTCAGGTTCACGATTGCTTGGTCGGGAGAACCTATATCTTTGTATGCGGCCTGGCCCCGGACTCTATATAAGGACAGACAGGGCATCCTTCCAAGGGGACGGACTCTCAAGACTTCATTCGGTCAGTCCCTCTCCACTCTTCTACCTCTTTCACACTTCTTGCATACCCCATTTTAAGAACTTTAGAGCATTCAACCGAGAAACACGCACTCGATCTATCTCTGAGACTAGATGTAGGGCTCCGGCCTGAACCGACATAATTCCTTGTGTCTTTGGATGCTACCATCGCCTTCCTGGAGCAGCGCGATATTCGTTTAAATTCACTCGTCGGGTGATAAAACACCGACAAAAAAGGATTATACTCTCTCCGTTCTAAATTATAAGACATTTTGGCTTTTCTAAATATATTTCTTTTGCTTTTTTTTGTAAAGGAAGGATTATTAATTTATAATCATTATATCGAGTTGATACAACAATCATGAACTCACTTCTAGCCTCTGCATAAAAGCACACAGCCTAAACAAAGCAAAGAAAAACCTAGCACTCTGATGACTATCAATCCTAAGACTAAATCGCAGCCCATATGTGTCAGGGAGAAAAACACCGTGATTGTTTGCGCCAATTGATATGATGCTGCTACAACCAAAGCCCGTGAAGTAGCCTTTTGGAGGGTAACCGATGTGCAGAGCTGTCACACCCATTTTTAAGGACAAAAATAGGATGCATAAAAGACTCATGTGCGCCCCAGGATATGATCGCACATACAAGTAGACAAATTACATAGTATCATCACAGTGCTTATTATATAGCGAATAAATATTTAACACATAGTCTTGAACAATAAATAATAGCAACTAGTAGTAGATCTCCGGTGAAAACTCCAAACACAGGGACACGGTTGACTGGTTGACACCAAGACTAGTACTCATTACGATAATCTTCCTCATAATCTTCATCTGTTATGGTGGAAATAGCAAGGGTGAGTCCATGTCTAACTCAACAAGTATAACACAGGGTTCATGAGGCACAAAAGGCTAGACACTGTTTAACTGCGTTTAGCTTTTAATCATCATATAATTAGTAATTGAGTAGCATTAAGATATTCCAATTCCCATTAATGAATCAATGATCAATTGTAATAAGGATAATGAATAGCATTAACATGAGCATAATAACAACAACAATAGTTAACACATGGTATAATAATGGTAATCATCTATTCTGTAAGAATCCCCAAGGCCGCTCGTATCCATGAGCACGGCTAGTATAACAGTTTTTAACTCTGCGTAGAGGTTTACACTTTCACTGTGAGTTATGACTTCCAAATGCATGGGTTCGCGACTCCCTAAAACACTGGAAGCCATATAAAGCCACTTAAAGGTTCGTCTAACAAGTTAGGGCCATTAGATTCACTCGGCAGGCAGATGTAGGAACCCCCTTTTCAAATGGCACACTTCCTTCTCGGCTATACTCATTGACTAGAGGCTGTCCTACACCCAACGTGTCAAGCCATTCTTACGCCATTTAAGGTAACCACTAATAAGCTAGAAAAAGTCCTTTAAACAACTAAAGCCAGAGCCATATAGCCCTCACAGCTGTACTGTAAATCCCGATTATCACTTACAGATAAGTCCTTATGGAAAATAACTAGAGCGACAAACAATCAACACAACACAACGCTCTAGTCCCCTTTTTCAACAGTAATAAGATCATCTTAATGGTTAGTTGCTTAATTCATTAATCAAATTACACGATCATTGTTCATAATTAAGCACTAACAATAACTACCCAAATGCATCCCTAAGGTTGACAAGGAATCAAGATAACAATCACTAAGTTATAATCTCTAAGGTTGTCAAGGAAGACACATGCATATGTATGATAATTTCAGTGAATAGGTAACAAGGATGGTCCCATATTATACTTGCCTTGATCAAAGCTTTCCTGATGATACTGCTGGTTTGGCTCAAAATAATACTCCTGATCGTCCAGAAACTGCTCACCGTCTATACTCGATCATCAAGCATCAACACACAATCATCCGAGCAATCATACACGAAGCAAACAATAAAACATAGTTAGAACAGTACACCAATAGTAGCAAAATAGTATAAAAAGTTTGTAAAACTCTTCTACACGTTACTACGATCACACAGACGTAAACATCACAAAATTCGGAGTTACAACGTGAAAGTTATGAATTTTCTAAGATTTCCTATAGATAAATAATTACTTTAATATAAACTCGAAAATTAAATTTTCCAAACCTACTGTACAACTATACTAACATGTAGAGCTCGCAAATACGAACCTAACGTAACTTGAACGGGTCAAATCGGAGTTAAAACGAAGATTTTATGACAAAAAACAAGTTTAGTGGCAAAACTGTAAATATCAGAAAACGTATTTTTGATTTACCGAGAAGAAATACGTCTTCAAAATGAAGAAACGTACTTCGGATAATACGCTAAGGACCGCGGGTTAAGCCTTAAAGAAATCCAGGGTTTCTTTAGCAAAAACGCCGAGCCGAAGGGTACGTTCTAATCCTGAGCGTTGATCTAAAGATGGACGGCTGTCATCGTTTCTGGCTTACAGAGATAGAGGGGGCGACTTCCTTCCCCAACTCCGGCTGGTGGCCGCCATGGCCGGCCCTAAAACCCCGCCGGAGAACTCCGGCTCCACCTTTTCCGACCACGAATCGCCCCGCAACCGACACCAATCGAAAGAGAAAGTCCACTCGAACTTATCTACGCGGTTTAGGAGAGCTACGACGGTCCGAGGAGGGAATGCGGCTCGGGAAGGGAGGCGGCGCCATTGCCGGCTCACCGGAGACCTTCAAACTCGTTATTCAAAGCACCACAACCCAAAAGAAGAGCATGGGGAGTGAGAGAAGGAGATGGCGAACTCACCAAAGCGAAAAAGAAGGGCTCAAACCAACCCGCAAGCTCTGACGACGAGCAACCAAAACTTCTAGGTTTCCCCAAACTCTTATGCTCGGTTTCACGTGGTTAGGCTCGGATTTTAGATGGAAAAAGGGAAGAGGGGAACCACGGCTACCCTTTTATAGCCCCACAACACCGTTTTCGGGTAGGAGATCCCGGGAGAATCGGTGGGATTCGGTTGAGGCGGTGTTCATCTCCGGCTCGGTCACGGCGCAAGGAGGAAGGTGCGACTGACAGGCGGGCCCGGGTCGTCAGCGACGCCAGAGAGGAGAGCGCGCGCGGAGAGCAACTGGGCCGGCCCACGCGGCACGGGGAAGAGCGGGCAGGGCGGCTTCGGCTTGGTCGGCCCATCAGCGCGGGGAAGGTAAGGCAGGCCGGCTCGGTCGGGCCTCCAGGCCGCAGGCCACAGTGGTAAGTCTTTCCTCTTTTTTTTATTTGTTTGTTTTCAAAACCATTTAAATAGATTTGCAAATCCAAATAAAATAAAATAAAAAACCACACCACACAATAAAATATATGCAACAGCATGAATGCATCATCAAATATTCCATCTAAAATTTTAAATTTTGATTCCCCATTAATTATTATCTAAATTATTTAATCTCATACTAAATCTCTTTTAACTCTAATTTTTCTTCTAATTCTTAATTTTAAAATTTTTGGGTGTTACAGAAGCCAATGGATAACAGAATATGTACCACCTGTAAAGGAGAATAAACATGTTTCTTTTCAAACACCAAGGCCATGTTTAGTTTCTCAAATTCACCCCCAAACTTCACTATGCAAAAAGAATACTGACACATGCATGAAGTACTAAATGTAGATGAAATCAAAAACTAATTGCACAGTTTTGTTGTACTTGGCGAGACGAACGTTTTGAGCCTAATTAACCAATGATTGGACAATTATTACCAAATAAAAACAAAATTGCTACAGTGCAGCACAGTGCTGCACAGTGCATTCGGGGATCACCGAATCGGTGATCTAAACGAGGCCCAAATCATTTTGGTACAACTAAAGCGACCAACAAGTAGCTGGCAATCCGAGAAAAATTAAAGGTTTTAAGTCCCTCCCAGACCCTCAAAGCCAACTCCTAACCATATGAGAACTACTAAGAGGTTGACCCAAGCAGCCCAGGCAAAACAACATTTAATACGTTTCTTTGGCTATGCACTCTATGTTTGCTTGAACTATTTCAGCAGTACTTTTTAGTAAAAGACAGTGTTTTTTATCATAACAAATCAACATAAGCTTCATCATAAGCCAAATGTCTAGATATATAACAAAAGTAATATATTTAAAAAAAACTAAAACAGCTTATAATTTAGAATGGAGAGAGTGCTTTGTCGGTGGAAGAGCGCCAGCCAGAAATTAATTAAAAGCTTCTTTCAGTAGTCGCCAAGCACTTTGGAAAAAAGCATAGAAATAAAAGGCGTGCACGAAGTCTATATAGCTAGCCCGGTGGTTGGGGAGTTCTTCTGAAGTAAAATAATCATCTTAATTAAAGGTGGAAACTCAACTACTAGTGATGTTCGTGACTGCACTTGATGGAGTCAGTGACTACTCACGCGTTAGCGTACTTGCACTCTGCTTCACAATATACAGTCTGATGATGAAATGAACATCATCCAAATAATGATGTTCATCCGTCATCACACTTCGCAGTTGATATCATTTAAATTCAATTACACGATCGGCAAATAACAAAATAATTAGAATAGTAAGAGATGGAAATGACTCAAAATGATCACTAACAAATAAAGAAATATATTGCGTGCCCCCTGTTACATGCCAAATAATTAATGTTAAATTTATCATTTTATTAGGAGCATACAATACATAATAATAATGCAACACTATTCTTATATATTTCCTCCTGTCCATTTTATCTAGGGCAAATTAGAATAACATGATCTCCTAAATTACACTTTGATAATTTATTTGTTTTATATTATATTTTTATGTTTATAAACTTATAATCATTGGATGGTATAATTCCTTACAAATCTAATCATATAAAGTTTGTATTATAATAATTAAAAATTATTAGCTTAATTATTGATAAAAAATTTTAAAGTTTAAATTTTGATATACGTGTGCGCTAGATAAAATGGATCGGAGCGAGTACCTCACGATGATATTCAACAATCAACGTACAATGCAAGACGTTTGGTGGAGGTGTCTTGCCACAAAAGGTGTTGAGAATCTGCCATGCATCGATGGATGGACTATAGCTTGTGTGTGTCCTTGGAATTCCCGTTGGTTGCAATGTTTCTATGTTAGGCCTGGTTTAGATGGCAAAAAAAAGTTTGCCTGAAAAGTTCTGTAACACTTTTATTTATATTTGATAATTATTGTTTTACCATAGTCTAAGTAGGTTTAAAAGATTTGTCTCTCAAATTACTGACAAACTATGTAATTAGTTATTTTTTACCTATATTTAATACTCTATACGTACATACAAAGATTTAATACATGAGAAATCTTGAAAAAGTTTTTACCTTTTCACCCAAACTAGAAAGGCCTTGCATTTCATCTCGCATTAAGGAAGGAACGAGAGCCTAGCTTAAGCTATACTACTCCGTCCGGAAAAGAGCGACGTTTTTGACTTTTAGACATCGTGTTTGACCGTTCGTTTTATTCAAAAATTTTGTGTAAATTATAAAATAAATAAATTATTATTAAAGTATATCTAATGATAAAATAAGTCATAACAAAATAAATGATATTTATAAAAAAATTTGAATAAGACGGATGGTCAAATAAGATGTCTGAAATTCTAAAACGACACTTTTTTTTTTCGAGACGGATGGAGTACGTAATAGTAATATATATATATATATATAGAAGCGTCGAGGAGCTGAAAGATATGACAAGATGTGAACTGGCCAGCTGATTTGACGCTAACATATGCATCCTATACTCTATAGGCATGCATGTGCCGATCAAGGGCCTGGAAACCTTCTGTCCCTACCAGTGCGGTAGGCTGTTCGCAATCTCAGTGGAGTTGGTAGAGAAACCTCAAGCCCGTGTGTGTGAACATTTTGCTCACTAATCTCATTGTTATTATAATTATATACTCCTAATATATACAGTTTACTAATTTCATCTAATTTATCATTATGAATCAAACAATTCTAATTTCATCTAAAGTTTATAAAATAGTACTCCCACCATTCCAAATTATAAGTCATTTCAATTTTCTTGAGAGTCAAAGCATCTTTAAGTTTGACTAAAATTTTTGAGAGAATTACAAAGATTTATGATATATCAAATACATATAGTATGAAAATATAATTAATGAAGAATCTAATGATACTTAGTTGGTACAATAAATGTTATTATTTTATTACATAAATTTGGTCAAACTTGAGATAATTTAACTCTCCAAAAACATTAGAATGACTTATAATTTAGGATGGAGGGAGTACCACAGTTTGCATCTTTAAATAGGTTTATTATAAAAATATATTCTACGATTAATTTAGTGATTTTATTATGCATCATAAATAGTTTTTTATACACTTATTAAAATTTGAGATTGTTTGATGAAAAATGCAATTTTCATTCTATTTTATACGGTGAAATTAGGTTTTATTGGTGTGCTTGTAGCTCTTTTTTTTGGGGGAAGGAAGTGCTTGTAGCTCTTTGTCGTGTTGTTTGGTGATGACTGATGAGTTGGTGGAGGTAGTTAACGTGGAGGTGAGGCAACACGGACACACTTTATTGGGAGAGATTAACCATGATTTTAGGCCGTACCTGATGTGACAAAATAAAGGTAGCCACTATACCACTGGCCGCTCACTGCATTTGCGCCGCGTGTCCTGAACTAGTTGTAATCCATCATAGTATCCAAGGCATCATATTCTCTAATCCATATTTTTTTTAAAAAAAATGAAACTAAAGTAATCTAACATGTTAGTATAGAGAAACATGTAAGCATAGGCACATAAAAACTAAAAAAGTGTATGAGATTAGTTCTTCACAAAAACCTAGCATTGTTATCCTCTCATTTTTATTGGACAAAATATTTTATGAGCTACCCCTCAGTTCCAAATTATAAGTCATTTTGGCTCTTTGGTACATCTATTTTTCTATGCATCTAGATAAATAATATGTATAGACACATAGCAAAATGAATGAACCAAAAAAGTCCAAGCGACTTATAATTTGAATGGAGGGAGTAGCTCTTAAGACACTTTTCAAATTGCCCTTAGCGGTATATAAGGCCAGTCTCAATGGAAGGTTTCACCTCCTAATTTCCAAGACGTGAAACTAATATGAAACAGCTCTCTCTCGGTGTATGGTTTCATTGCACAGTTTCATAGGGTTATTTTAGCCTCTCGTGGGTCCCACTGGTGTCTCTCTCCTTTCCCTCTCTTCCCCACCGCTGACCGCGAACATCTCCTCCATGATCTCCTGGAACTTGCGCACGTCGCTGCCGTGAGCGCGCGCAGCATGACGCCGAGCAGCACTAGCTTGAAGAGCCTGGGCCGGAGAGTCACCGCGTTGCCGCCGCCGCGGAGGTGGAGCTAGCTCGCGGACGAGCGCGGTGACCTCGGCGCGGCGGTCGGTGGCGCGCACGGCGACGCGGGACGCCGAGCAGACCTCGATGGCGAGGAGACGGCGCAAGTTAAGGTGACCGAGCAGCGGGTGCGACGGCGGGCTCAGCGTGCCGCCGTTGCCATGCCCCTAACCATGCCTCGCCCAGACAGCCGCCACGAGGAGCAGGGAGACGGCGAAGGCAAGGAGGCAGAGCTCGTGCCCGCGGCCGGCGAAGCCACGCCTGCAGCAGAGCTCACGCGGCTAGCGGAGCCGCGCCCGCGACGGAGCTTGCGTCGCGCGTGACGGCTCTCGCCCAGCGGAGCTCGCGCTCGGCGAAGCTCTCGCGCCCAGCCGAGCTCGCTCCCGCGGTAAGCGGAGCTCGCGCCCGCGGCTGGTGGAGCCCGCCTTCCCCTCCGGCAGTGGCCTCCCACGCCGCCTTCCCCTTCGGCAATGCGGCCTCACCCGAGCTCAAAGGAAGAAGAAGAAGTTGCACTGGATGAAACGAAGGAAGGCTCTCAGTGGGGATTTCACCCGGTTTCCAACACTTTTGAAACAACGCTCAGTTGTTTCGTCCCATGAAACGTTTCCCTTCTCTCTCTGCTCCTCGATACATGTAAAAGCTCTATTTCTGCTGATGTGGCATCCTATTTAATGTGCATGAAACCCCCATGAAATCTACATTGAGACTGGCCTAATAGACTCCCTACAACTCTGCTGTGTGAATGGTACGAGCGGATCACTTGATACGACATTATTTTAGGTTTGAATACATATGGTATCGTCTAATAATATAATACTCCGTATATATTTAGTCAAACTATCACAAACTTAAGTATAATAAAAAATTAAAGTTAATAGAGTGTAGCTGCATTGTCTTTATCTAATTAGGTCTTTTGCGGTGAAACAATCCATCTAAGTTTAAGTCTTTGACTTTAGCGTAGGTGCTCACATTTTCTGAAATCATTCCAAATTCGACAATGTTGAAATTTCTGTGTACTCGTTGATAACAAATTATAAGGAGGTTGGCAACAACCAAGACACCAAGCAAAGGTAGAGAAAGCAACTTTCTGTAATACATAATGGTTCCAGCCAGCGAAGGTTCCATGCAACCATTCTATCTCCATGTCAAGTGGTTGTTTCGGTTAGTTGAATATCCTATTACGCATTGTCACATGGAATGATTGATCAAAGTTTTGTTTTTTATTGGATAATGATTAGTTGGGTAGCCTTGTGATCCTAATTTCAGCAACACATTAAATATAAATCCGTTGAATAAGTTTTATGTTCTAAACTTATATATAATTTGAATAATTATTGATCAAAGTTTGTGTAAAGTAACTTTCTCCATTTCAAATATAATTATCATTTTTGAGGTCCTCAACTGCTGTTTATCTTGACAGGTGAACTTAGACAGATGATTGTTAGAATTTCTATGTTTGAACGTCTATGTAGCTAAACGGACATGGGTTCTTACATTGTTCAAGACCAAATTATCTGAGATTCTATACAATCTAAAAAATGCAAAAGACAAAATTAAAATTTTAAATAGTTTAGAAATCACAGAGGTAGTAGCGATGTTTCAATTTATGCTCCAAATATGGTTTGTCATGCAAATGACACCATGGTAGGAGCCCAAGTCTCTCTCTCGAGGAGGTTGGGCTATGATTTTTAAAGTTCAAACTTTGATAATTTTGGAGCTACTTGCTTCTACAGTCTTGCAGTGGCGGCTGCAGTGCAGCTGTCAGATTTCTTCATTACATGAACAATAGAGGTTGTATGCTTGTTGTAGCAGTAGCTACAATATTGCTGTGACAAGTACATCCAGCTCATACAATATTTTTTCCTCCGCTAAACAAAACAAATACTTTATATATCTGTTTTTTTTAAAAGATTCACAAAATATTAGTCCGCAAACAGAAAATTCCGTTGTTCATTTAGAAAATCATAGGCCCTCTTTCATAAGATAAGTGTATATCTCATATTTCAAGGAGTAAACTAATTCTAAATTTAACTAGATTTATAGAAAAGTAGTGTTAACATTTGTATATCTAAATTGTTTTACTATAAAAACATATGGAATGGCTAAACTAATAATGCTTATGTGATATTACAAATATTAGTGGGTATATATAGTCAAAATTAAAATTAATTTACTCACCGAAATTCGAGATACGGAACGAGGGGAGGAAGTTTTTGTGCGCTCCAGGATCCGAGCTGCAGAATCCTAGAAGCTAATCGATTCCAACCGTTCGATTTAAAGCTGTTGATCGGTCTTGCAGTGGGTACTCTAAATGCATATTCTAAAGTTTTAAGTACGAATATAGAGTAAAAACTGTTGTACTGGGTACTCTAAAATGATACTCTATTTTTTCTCTCACTCTATATTTAGAGTAGTACAATGCTTACTCTATAGTGAGCAGTGGCGAGCCCCACTGGCTAAACAAAGGAAAAAAATACACTCACAAACAAAAATTCAAATTAAATTTCGATTCCACCATTAAATTCATCTCAATAAATTTTTCAAAACTAGATCACACATGGATATATTTAGATAAAGTGATAAGTGGGTCTCAGTGAATAGAGTGGATAGATGATGATATAGAGCATGGATGGGTGCGAGAGAATTAAGTATAGATGAGAGAATCTTCCTAACTAGGACGTATGTATAGAAGATGAATATAGAAGTTCATGAGCGCGGATAGCCTCGCTACTCTAATGGGTCCTGGTTTGCGGGCCCCCACCAAACGTAGCCTCGGGTGCTGGCCTCGGCTGGCGCGCCGGGCGCAGCAGCTCGCAGAGTCGCAGTGCTCTGCTGCTCCAATTAAAATATAGTACTCCCAAAGAATTCGGCGGTGCCGAGTGAAAAATTAAAAAACAGGGAAAACCCGAGAAAATCGAGTGTACTGATTACTGAAGCCAAAAGGCGGGATCTTTTTAGCCGTGAAAGCAGCTTTCTTGCAACTCCCATGGCCCTATAAGGCAGAGAGAGAGAGAGAGCGAGCGAGCGGGAGAGATTGTGCTGTGCTGTGGCCCTGTGAGAGAGGACCTGAGGAAGAGGGAGGAGGCTTGGTGGGGGAGCAATGGCGACGGCGGCCTGGGCCGCTTGGCTGCTCGTCCTCATGTGCTTCGTCGCTTGGACCCCGCGGCAAATCTTGGTCGCCGCGGCCACCGACGCGAATGATGGTGGGTGATACACTGAATCTTGCCTTGTTTCTGATAGCATTTCTGCCATCCCTTATGTCCTTCTCATGTTTCTTGTTTGCTGCGCGGCTTCCGCCCTGGATTCGATTGGGCCAGGGGCTCGGGATTTTGCTTTGCCGCGGCATTGGGTGTATGGGTTCAGTAGGTTTGGTTGCTGCTCTGGTTGTCCCTTCTTTGAATGCTTGTGTCGTGCCACCATCTGCATCGCCGCTGCTTGGTTTGGGATTCTGTGGAGACTCGTTCTGTTCTGCAGGTTCTGAATCTCGTGTTGTTGGGTGGGGTGGTCAAAACTAGTTACTTCCTTGTAATGGCGTCTTCGACAGATTTGGGACCTGGGAGGCATGAGGGGAACGCCGAGCTGTTTCCCCAACTCTTCAGCTGATGACTACCAACTCCAGTCACTTCTGTTGATCTATTTCATTCTTTGGCTGCTAATTTTCGAGGAGCAAGGACCTGCATGCTCTGTGGGAAATATTGCATCTCTTACCTGCTCTGTAGTCGCTGAGCCAAATCTTGGTGTAGTTTGCTTGTTGCTTACTTCTGCTGTTCTAAATACAGATTAGGTGGAGAAAATGAGAGGATTATGGCATATGAACATGTGTTCTGGATTACTACTGACTGGATTGGAAATTGTAGTTTAAGGAATGAAATGTCAGCTCTGTTAGCATGGACCCCTTACCCAGCTTCTGAGCTTATTTCTGGCCTCAAAGTGTTGATCCAAATTTCTCATTGTCACCAACACAATTAAATTTTCACAACATGGATCTGTGATATCACTGCACAAGCAAATTAGATTGGTTTTACTACGTGTTTTCGTGATTCATGTCGTTTGTCCACATTATACCATGGTCCAACTTCCCATTCCATGTAATCATAGTAACTGGACTTTATTCAGTGGCCCGCCAAACTCAATGTAACGATTCTTCTCTTTCTGACATGCAGTTACTGCCCTCAACACGCTATTTACCAGTATGAATTCGCCGGGACAGCTGCAGGGCTGGAAGGTGAGTGGTGGTGACCCATGCGGCGAATCGTGGCAGGGCATCACTTGCTCTGGATCCTCTGTCACTGCAATGTGAGTGAGCTTTGCATAGTCCACTGTACTTGCTTCCAAGCTTTGTTACTGCCTTGTGCCTTTTCTAATATGTTTGTCATGGTTGTCCTAATAGTAAATTGCCGAGCTTGGGCCTCTCGGGAAATCTGGCCTACAACATGAACACCATGGATTCACTAGTTGAGCTGTGAGTTTCATTCATGTCTCTCTCTTGCAATGCTGTTCTGTGTCTGGCAGTTTTACTTGTTTCTGACTAGGCTGATCCCAATTTATTGCAGAGACATGAGCCAAAACAATCTCGGTGGTGGCCAACAGATTCCATACAATCTTCCAAATAAGAAGCTTGAAAGACTGTAAGTCTTTAGATGCAGGAATGCATAATCTTTCCCATCTCATGATATGCCATCTGAGTGAACTGTTGATTTGCAGCAATCTGGCAGGAAACCAGTTCTCTGGAGCTGTGCCATACTCAATTTCCACGATGCCTAAACTGAAGTACCTGTGAGTACATTTTCTCTTTACCAAAAACTGGATTTGCATTAAATTCTATGTTCATGTTTGAAGGGCTAATGGATTTTTCTATGTATATATAGAAACCTTAATCACAACCAGCTATCAGGAGATATCACTGACATATTTTCCAACCTCCCAAGTTTAACCACAGTGTGAGAGTTTCCTCTTTCATTTTCTCTCTCTTCTTGTTGGCATGTCCATCATACACTTCATTGATTATCTTTTTGGTGAAATTTTTTCAGAGACCTTTCCTCCAATTCTCTTACTGGCAATCTACCACAAAGTTTCACATCTTTGTCAAGCCTGAAAACACTGTAAGAAAGATGGTCGACTAATTGAATTTGATCATTTTTGTTTTGCTGTTGTCCCTCTTAAGCTTTAATCCGTGTCACAATTCTTCACAGGTATTTGCAGAACAATCAACTTACTGGTTCAATCAATGTACTTGCGAATCTTCCCCTTGATGATCTGTGAGTAAATCAATTTGCAATGCATAAATGGCGTGTTTTGCATACTTTGCACTGCATTTGGTTCTGATTATTTATGTGCAGGAATGTTGCAAACAACCGCTTCACTGGTTGGATTCCTAATGAGTTAAAGAAGATAAATAGTCTGCAGTATGTACTATTGAACTCTTGGTTTTATGATGATGTGGAGGGCCATGGCTTCAACTAATGATGTGGCTGTTTACAGAACTGATGGTAACTCTTGGAGCACAGGCCCAGCACCACCACCACCACCATTTACAGCTCCTCCACAAGCGCGTAATCGTCGAAAGAGCCCAGGCCAGCGCTCCAATGGAAGTAACAACTCGAGTTCAGGTGGAAGCTCTGGCATAGGTGCTGGAGCCATAGCAGGCATTATCATATCTGTTCTTGTTGTTGGAGTAGTTGTTGCATTCTTCCTGATAAAGAGAAATCAACGAAAAGGTGCAATGCCAGAACACTATGAACAACGCCAGCCGTTCAATTCATTCCCTTCAAATGAAGTTAAAAGTGAGTTTATATGATACTGTTGGAGTATATGTAGGCCCATGGGGCTAAGGCCCATGTGGCCCATGTATGGAGACTATATAGCTACCCTTCTAGGGTTAGCCAAATCAATAGAATCTCTAATTCTAGCATGGTATCAGCAGCATAGTTCCTTCCCCTTCCCCTTCACCCGCCGCCGCCTCTGGCTGCCGGCCGGCCAGCTGCCGCCGCCGCCATGGCCGGCCCCTCCTCCCCTCCTCCCTCCTACTATGCCTACTTCCCCTCCCTCTCCACCCCTTCCTGGGCCCAGATCGCTGGCCGTCCGATCCCTGGAGCTCCTGGCGCACCTGGCGCAACACCCGCCGGAGCTCTGGCCGCGACTGGGGCCGACCTCGGCATGCCGGGGGGATCCAGTGAGGGGGACTCCTCCCCTCTGGTGACCGCGCAACCTCTACCGCCCTCTGCTGCCGCGCCGCACCCGGGGGCGGACACCCAGCTGCGCCCGCACCTGGGGGCGGAACTCCAGCGCCCGCACCAGGGGGCGGATCCCCTGCCGCGCCCGCACCAGGGGGCGGACACCCAGCTGTGCCCGGCCCTCCAGCCCTCCATCACCGCTCCTCTGGCCTCCATCACTGCTCCTCTGGCCGATCCTCTGGCCGATCCACTGGCTGCCCTCCGCCCTAGGCAGCCAGCCCCTGTCCTTCCCTTTGTTCTTCCTTCACAGTCCAGCCTCCATCCTCTTCTGGCGCCGCTGCTCCTTGGGGGAAATCACAGTTCCCTCACCGCTGCTCCACCTCCGGGCCCGGACTCCGCCCTCGCCGCCGCTCTCGTCGCGGCTCGGGCTGCCGCCGCGGAGGGGCAGGCTCGCGTTCGGGCTGCTGCCCTGGCGTGGGAACGTGAGCGCGACGCCGCCGATGCCTTGGCCCGCCAGATCGCTGAGGCGGAGCACCTCCTCGTCTCTCCCACTCCACGGGACGTTGGAGCCCACTCCTCCGCCTCGCCTGGCCGCCGCGCGTCCCATCCCGCCGTCCTCTGGCACGATCCGGCTGACCCGCTCGTGGCGCAGCTTCACTACCAGGCCGGGGGGGTACAGAACATTCGCCTCCTCGTTCCGGTCGTCCTCGAGCCGGAGTCGCCCTCTTACGCCCGCTGGCGGGACCTCGTGCTTCTCACTCTTCGCCGCTACGCCCTCGACGACCACGTACTTGTTGATGCCTTGGTCGCCGTCCAGACTCCTTCGTGGCTTCGCCTGGACAGCATCGTCCTCTCCTGGATCCTGGGGACGATCTCCCTGGACCTCCACGACCTCGTCCGCACCTCACCTGACGCGCGCCGGGCATGGCTAGCCCTTGAGGGTCAGTTCTTGGGCAACGCCGAGGCCCGGGCCCTGCGCCTCGACGCGAGCTTCAGGACGTTCGTCCAGGGTGACCTCTCCGTCGGTGAGTTCTGCCGCCGGATGAAGGGCATGGCGGACTCCCTGGGGGACCTTGGGTGGCCCGTGGAGGATCGCATCTTGGTCCTCAATGTCCTCCGGGGGCTCAGCGATCGCTACGCCCACCTTCGGACGTGGATCACTCGCCAGCGGCCCTTCCCCACCTTCCTGGAGGTCCGTGACGATCTCGTCATGGAGGAGCTCACGCAGGGCCTCCAGCCGGGCACCACCTCGTCCACCGGCTCGTCGTCCTCCTCGACAGCCTTGGCTGCTACTTCGCCACGTCCGTCTGCTCCACCGCGGTCGACCGCTCCACCACCGTCGTCTCTACTGGGCCCTCCTCCCTCCGGGCCGAGCGGAGGTGGGGGGGGTCGGGGCACTCGTCGTCGCCGTGGAGGGGGCCGCGGGGGTGGCCGGGGGGGTCCTCCCCAGGCTCCGGCACCGGCTGGGCCACACGGGGGGGCACCATGGCCTTCGTTTCAGAACCCGTGGTCCGGTCGCATCTCCATGTGGCCCTACCACGCCCCCGGAGCCGACACTCGTCCACCGGTGGCCATGCTCACCGCGCCGTGGGTTCCACCTTCCGGGACTCCCCCGGGGGTCGCCGGCTGGGACCAGGGGGCCCTGGCTCGCTCGTTCAGCACCATGGGCCTGACACCTCCGGTCGGACCTGAGTGGATCGCTGATTCGGGGGCCACCTACCACACCACTCCTGACCCCGGTATACTGTCGTCGATTCACTCTCCCTCTTCCTCTCTTCCTTCGTCCATTATGGTCGCAAATGGTTCTTGTATTCCTGTCTCCTCTGTGGGTACCGCCGGTGCCCATGGCTCCTTTCGTCTTCCTGATGTTCTTGTTGCTCCTTCCATGGTTCACAATCTTCTTTCTATTCGACGTTTTACAGCTGACAATTCTTGTTCTGTGGAATTTGACTCTTCTGGTCTTACTGTGAAGGATTTGGCTTCCCGGCGTCCTCTGCTCCGATGTGACAGCACCGGGCCCCTTTACACTCTTCGCTTCCCGGCGACTCCTTCTTCTTCTTCGCCGTCCGTTTTGTCAGCTGCCTTCGTCGCTTCTGCTTCCTCTACTACCTGGCACCGGCGCCTCGGCCATCCTGGACGTGATGCCCTGATGCAGCTCAGTCGTAGCTCTGGTCTTCCATGTACTCGAGCTCATGATGAGCAACTGTGTCATGCGTGCCAAATGGGCCGTCATGTTCGTCTTCCTTTTTCTAGTTCTACTTCCCATGCGGTCCGTATTTTTGATCTTGTACATTGCGACCTATGGACATCCCCTATTTTGAGTATTTCCGGTTACAAGTACTATCTTGTGGTTGTTGATGATTTTTCGCATTATTCGTGGACTTTCCCTCTCCGTGCGAAGTCTGATACGTTTACCACGCTTCTCCACTTCTTTACTTGGGTGTCTACACAGTTCGGCCTCACCATCAAGGCCGTCCAGTGTGACAATGGTCGCGAGTTTGATAACTCCACCTCCCGAGCTTTCTTCCTCTCTCACGGTGTTCAGCTCCGCATGTCTTGTCCATACACATCTTCGCAGAATGGCAAGGCTGAGCGGATGATTCGCACCACCAATGACACCGTGCGTACCCTTCTGTTTCAGGCCTCTCTCCCTGCTCGCTTCTGGGCTGAGGGCTTGCACACCGCCACCTACCTCCATAACCGCCTTCCTTCTGCGGCTTGTCCCGCTCCCACTCCTCACCATGCCCTCTTCGGTAACTCGCCTCGGTACGATCACCTCCGTGTGTTTGGGTGTGCGTGCTACCCCAACACCGCTGCCACTTCTTCTCACAAGCTGGACCCTCGCTCCACGCTCTGTGTCTTCCTCGGGTACTCTCCGGATCATAAGGGGTACCGTTGCTATGATCTTACCTCTCGACGGGTCCTCATCTCTCGCCATGTCGTCTTCGATGAGTCCGTCTTTCCCTTTTCCCGCACTACCACCCCTCCGGTACCTGAACCACCCTCCCTGTTTCCCACTGACCCGGTGGTCCAGCCACCGTTTTCGTGGTCTCCTGCAGGTACCGCTTCGCCACGCGATGTTCCAGCCCCCGGTCCCGGATCACCCGCGGGCCCGGGCCCGTCGTCCTCGGGGGTGGCCCCGTCCTCTCCGGCTAGTGCAGACCCGGGGCCGTCGTCCCCCGCTTCTGCCCCGGGGGGGTCATGTCGGTCGCCGACGCCGGACCCCGTCCCGGCACCTGCCCCGGCACCTCCGTCGCGGTTCGCTGCGCCGGTACGGGTGTACCAGCGCAGGCCGCGGCCGCCGCCGCTCGCGCTTCCTTCTCCACCGGGGACGCCGACACCACCGCCGCAGTCCCCGCCGGCTCGTGGTACTCCGCCGGTCTACCATCCACCGCTGCTTCACCGACACCCGCGGCATGTTCACCCGATGGTGACGAGGCACGCGGCTGGCACACTGCCGCCCCGTGTCCTCGAGGCTTCGACCGACGACGCGGTGGTCTCTCCGGTACCCTCTTCTGTCCGCGACGCCCTGTTGGATCCTCACTGGCGCCGTGCGATGGAAGAGGAGTACGCCGCGCTACTCGCCAACCAGACGTGGGAGCTGGTGGCCCGGCCACCGGGCGCCAATGTCGTCACCGGCAAGTGGATCTGGACTCACAAGCGCCGGGCTGATGGGTCTCTCGAGCGATACAAGGCTCGATGGGTCCTCCGAGGCTTCACACAGCGCCCAGGCGTCGACTACGATGAGACTTTCAGCCCGGTGGTCAAGCCGGCCACCGTCCGTACCGTGCTATCGCTGGCACTTGCTCGGTCTTGGCCCGTCCACCAGCTGGACGTCAAGAACGCCTTCCTCCACGGCCTTCTTACCGAGACGGTGTACTGCAGTCAGCCGGCGGGGTTCGTCGACACCACCCGTCCTGACATGGTCTGCCGGCTCAACAGGTCCCTCTACGGCCTCAAGCAGGCACCTCGGGCGTGGAACCACCGATTCGCCGCATTCTTGCTGACCCTGGGGTTCATGGAGGCCAAGTCCGATACGTCGCTGTTCATCTACCACCATGGAGCTGACACGGCGTACTTGCTGCTCTATGTTGATGACATTGTCCTCACAGCCTCCAGTGAGCCACTTCTTCGCCGGATCATCACGGCTCTCCAGCAGGAGTTCGCGATGAAGGATCTTGGTGAGCTACACCATTTCCTCGGTGTCACTGTTGAGCACCGTCCTACTGGGCTCCTCCTTCACCAGCGACAGTACACTCGGGACATCCTGGAGCGGGCTGGGATGTCTGACTGCAAGCCCTGCTCCACTCCGGTCGACACTCAGGGCAAGCTGTCGGAGGCTGAGGGACCTCCGGTGGCCGACCCCACTGCGTACAGGAGTCTTGCCGGGGCCCTTCAGTACCTCACCTTCACCCGGCCGGACATCACATATGCAGTTCAGCAGGTCTGCCTCCACATGCATGATCCCCGGGAGCCCCACCTCACGGCTCTCAAGCGTCTCCTCCGCTACCTCCGGGGCACACTCGACTACGGCCTCCTCCTACACCGGGCCTCCTCCACCGACCTCGTTGTCTACACCGACGCTGACTGGGCCGGGTGCCCGGATACTCGCCGCTCCACCTCCGGCTACGCCGTCTTCCTGGGCGGCAACCTGGTGTCTTGGTCGTCCAAGCGCCAGCCGGTGGTCTCCCGGTCCAGTGCCGAGGCGGAGTACCGCGCCGTGGCTAACGGCGTGGCGGAGGCCGCCTGGCTCCGGCAGCTGCTTGCTGAGTTGCACACTCCACCCTCCAGGAGCACACTGATCTACTGCGACAACGTCAGTGCGGTCTACCTCTCCACCAACCCCATCCAGCACCAGCGGACGAAGCATGTCGAGATCGACCTCCACTTTGTTCGTGATCGGGTGGCCATGGGCGAGGTGCGGGTCCTTCATGTCCCGACGACCTCCCAGTTCGCGGACATCTTCACCAAAGGCCTCCCGTCCTCGACCTTCGCTGAGTTTCGCTCCAGCCTCAACATCACCAGTGGCTAGTTGCGTCTGTGGGGGGTTGTGTGTGTTCTTTCTTGTTTCAGCCTCGAACTCCGCTGCGACGGTAGTTCAGACTGCGGGGGGGTGTTGGAGTATATGTAGGCCCATGGGGCTAAGGCCCATGTGGCCCATGTATGGAGACTATATAGCTACCCTTCTAGGGTTAGCCAAATCAATAGAATCTCTAATTCTAGCAGATACTCTGTATTCCTAAATAGGCGCTTTGGTTTATAGTGTGATAGGCTGATGTCTGTACGCTTCTGCAACCTTGTAGATATGAAGCCTATTGAAGAGGCTACCACTGTAGAGGTGGAGTCTTTGCCTTCTCCTGCTGCAGTTAACCTGAAACCACCTCCCAAGATTGAGCGGAATCAATCATTTGATGATGATGATTTTGCAAACAAGCCTGTTGCCAAGAAAAGTAATGCAGCACCAGTTAAGGCAACTGTTTATTCAGTTGCTGACCTACAGATGGCAACAGATAGCTTCAACATGGACAACCTTATTGGAGAGGGTACTTTCGGACATGTGTACAGGGCACAATTCAGTGATGGAAAGGTAAAGAACTATAAGTTATCCATATTGAGTTATTCATTTCTTTTGAAAAGAATGATTAGACTAAAATCTATTAAATCAGTTGCGCAAATGAAAATTTGGAGCTCAATGCTCCCTACTAGTTCAGCTTTCCTATCATATTCTTTTACTTGTTTTTTTGCATGCTACCAAATATTTTGGTTATGTAATGTGGTTTGGGACTATATGATATAGCTTACCTTTTTCTTTTTACTCGAATTAGGTTCTAGCTGTGAAGAAATTAAACAGTACAGCACTGCCAAGGCCATCATCAGATGATTTCTATGAGCTGGTGTCGAACATTTCAAAGTTGCACCATCCCAATCTCAGTGAGCTTGTGGGCTACTGCATGGAGCACGGACAGCACTTGCTTATTTATGATTTCCACAGGAATGGTTCACTGCATGATATGCTCCATCTCTCAGATGATTATAACAAGCCACTCAGTTGGAATTCTCGTGTTAAGATTGCGTTGGGCTCTGCACGTGCACTAGAGTAAGCGACTCTGATCTCTCTCTCTCCACTTCATGCAATTATGATGATAGAAATTTGGAAAAAAATAGTTGATCGAATTCTTTTTGGGGAATGAAACTCTACTGCTACGCACCTCAATATTTACTCTACTTACCTTCGTGTAGGTATCTTCATGAAATTTGTTCTCCATCTATAATTCACAAGAACTTTAAGTCGTCCAATATTTTACTGGACACCGAGCTCAACCCTCACATTTCTGATGCTGGGCATTCAAGTTTTGTACCAGATGCTGAGTTCCAGGTAAAGTTAGGAAAATTTTCTCTAAGAAATATGTGGTAAAAAAACCCTAGTCCATGCTGAATTTGTTATTGCTCCTGGACTTCCTAAAATGTTGGGTTGTATAGTCGTTAAAGAATCCAAACGAATTATCTGGTGATTCGAAACAATGGAAGATATAATTGATCTGAAATGATTTACATCACATCTCACTGACAAGTTCTATTCTTCATTTTGCTTCAAAATGGAACATCTGCAGGCTTCAGATCAGGGTTCTGGTTATAGTGCCCCTGAGGTGGACATGTCCGGTCAGTATACCCTCAAGAGTGATGTCTACAGCTTTGGAGTCGTCATGCTGGAACTCTTGGCGGGCCGTAAACCATTTGACAGGTATTCCTATCATCACTAGATGCCAGCACTGCTTTAACCCGTTGTCCAGGCAGTGGTTTCTGGTGACCTGACTATATTTCATAACATCATTGCAGCTCTAGGCCCCGGTCAGAGCAATCACTTGTCCGGTGGGCAACTCCCCAGCTGCATGACATCGACGCCTTGGACCAGATGGTTGATCCGGCGCTCAAGGGTCTTTACCCCGCCAAATCCCTCTCTCGTTTTGCTGATGTTGTTGCTCTGTGTGTCCAGGTATGAACTTCAATCCCCACATACCTTCAGTTAGTACATGTATACATCAAAATACTAGCCTTGTGAATCAAAACCTTTGCTGGTGCAGCCTGAGCCAGAGTTCAGGCCTCCAATGTCTGAGGTGGTGCAAGCGTTGGTGCGTCTTGTTCAGAGGGCCAACATGACCAGGAGAATGATCGATGGTGAGGAGGCTTCTCGGAGGCCGGACGCCCAGGAACAGGAATTCGTCTAACAAGCTAGTGAAACAGTACACACATCATGTTCTGGACGTGGACCATCTTAGTGTTGTGACTGTTAACTTTTGCAACCCCCCCCCCCCCCCCCCCCCCACAACAAAAACGTAATGCAGAGAAAAAGTAGGGGAAGGACAGTGTCGACCTCACTCAGTACATATCACAGGTTTTGAGCTTGTTCGGCTGGCTGGCTAAGCCAGCAGTGCTTTTCTCTCACATCAATTCAGTACCAGCCAGCTGCCAGCCAGCAGTATTTTTCTCTAACAACAAATCAGCACCAGCCAGCCGAACAAGACGTTTATTTCGTGTAATGAAATATATATGTTCTACCTCTGGTGTGCCTAATGCAAAATGTCTAATAGGTGTTGCCTGGAGTAACCTTGATCATTCTGTTAACTGAGCTTCTACATAACAATGTGAACAGTGGCCCCTCGAAAATTTACTCTCCAAATGTCAAAGTGCCTTCATCAAGCGACGCTGCATCCAGCATAACTTATATGTTCAAAACATGGTTACAAACCTGCACAAGACACCCAGCATTTTCCTCAAATTGGACATTCAAAAGGCCTTCGACATCCTTAATTGGAGCTACCTCGATATCCTGCAGGCCCTTGGCTTCGGGCCAAGTTGGAGAGAATGGATATCCATCTTGTTCGCCACGTCATCTTAAGGTGATAATAAATGGACTTCAAGGGGAGGCTTTCAACCAGATGCGGGGTGTTAGACTGGGCGACCCAATGCTCTTCATCTTGGCCATAGACCCACTCCAAAGGATTCTCGATGCAGCAACACAACAAAGCGTTCTCACACCACTTCCCCTAGCTTCGATGAGACTGAGGATGTCGCTTTATGCAGATGATGCCGCAATTTTCGTGAACCCAAGACATGAAGACATCCTGGCACTAAAAACCATCTTCAAAACTGTTGGAACTGTGTCTGGCTCGATCACTAATTTCGACAAGAGCTCTATTCATCCAATCAGATTCGAGGACTTGGATCTGCAACACATCCTTCAAGCATTTCAAGGAGCACAAAAGGGTTTCACCTGCCACTACCTTGGCCTCCGACTAACATTTGTGCACTACAAAAAGTCCATGTGCAACCACTCATCGAAAAAAATCAGCAAACGACTTCTCGGATGGAAAGGAAGATTACTTAATCGTGTTGGGAGACACATCCTTGTGACTTCGGTTCTCTTTTCCATTTCAACTTACCACCTGACCATCTTCCTGCTTGCTACCTGGGCAAAAAAGCAAATAGACAAGATTCGACACTCATTTCTTCAGAAAGGAGAGGAGACTGCCAATGGGGGCCACTGCTTGGTAAACTGGCCAACAGTATGCATGACTAAAGATCTAGGAGGCCTTGGTATGATAGATTTAGACAAAATTAGTAGATCCCTAAGGCTCTGGTGGAGTAGAACAATCCCAAACATGCCCTTAACATGCGGTTGCCTTTAGTTTAGGACCCGTAAGGCGGAGGTCTACGGTTATAAAGAGGCTTAAGCAAGATTTTTCCCATTATCTAGAGAAGACTTTGTAAGGCTAGTGTGAGCCATCATAGGATGCACCTATATGTGCCACACCTACTATTAAATACCACAAGAGGCTTTGGTGGGATTAGGATCTTCACCATGGTAGGAGTAACAAAATAATGACATTTAATATTATACTCATTCGACAACTATTTGCTCTGTTCCAAATTATAAGATATTTTAACTTTTCTGGATACAAAGCCTTTTTTGTGACTTATACAAAGCTTTTGTTATGCACTTACATATACACTAGATACTAGTAGAGGCAATGCATCTAGAAAGGGAAACTGTCATATAATTTTTCAATTGAAAATCGTCTTATAATTTGAGATGAGGAAGTACCATGTATTTAGGAAAAGGATCACGGTCATCTTGTTTTACTACTAGTGTTGCTCCTAAATAAAAAAATTCTCCATCCTAAATTATAGACCTTTTTATTTTCTTTTGTATATAGTTGTTACTGTGCAATTATATATATAATAAATATATTTAAAATAAAGAAAGTAATAATATACTTCATCCATTTCAAATTATACGATGTTGGGCTTTCAAGTTATACTGAGGCTCTTGTAACCACTAGACTACAGGCTTTTCGCTTTAGATAGTAACTTTTTGCTATACACTTAGATATACACTATATCTAGACGTAGTAAATAAAAGTAATACATTTCGAAAAGTCAAAATATTTTGTAATTTAGGCTGTGTTTAGTTGTGAAATTTGGAGTGCCAAAATTCACTGTAGCGACACTGTAGTATTTCGTTTGTATTTGGTAATAATTGTCCAACCGTTGACTAATTAGGCTCAAAACGTTCGTCTCGCAAAGTACAACCAAACTGTGCAATTAGTTTTTGACTAGTGTAGTGCCCGTGCTAACGCTACGACTTCATTTGAGGAATACGCATGAAAACAACCAAATTACGGTATATCGTCACATAAATAGAGTACAAGACAATTAAGAGAGATTCCAATCCATTACATCATTTTCAATATATTATAGAAATTTGCCCTCAATATACGCCAATACGCCATTCAAAGAATGTGTATTATACAACTAAATTTAAGAAAGAAAAATACATCAGAAACATTTAGCCAGCTATAAAACATAAATCTGGACTCAGTTTGATCCTTCTATATTTTGTTGGTTTAACATGATGTGTCTTGACTCAGTAAACCTTGCACAGCACCCTATTACCAAAAAAAAGGATGTGAAAAAAGGGGCAAGGTCTAACCGAAAAAGGGTCATCTAATGACGGTGAATTCAATGGACTGAAAAAAGGACTCCTCTTCTGCAGCCACCAAACTGCTGCGGCAAAGTAGTGATAAGTGAGTACAAAATTCCACAAAAGCCGAAGAGCATTCAGGATCCTCGACCCCTGCAATCTACTCTCTCACTACCTCTTCCAAGTGAATAGGATCTGGAAGAAATGAAGAAACAATATTAAACTTTATATAGTGCTCCGCTAATTTCACTACTTGCAATGCAATTGTTAGTCACTTCCTGTTATCAAAAAATATATGTCTAATATGCATTGTCAAAAACAGCGTCTTGACACAATGTCCTTGCATCGAGGGCATACATAAAGTATCTGTGAAAATGATTATACCCATTCCAGTACTACGGAATGTAAACACAAAACAAAGATGAAGACAGGAACGAGGTGACTACCTATGCGCAATCATTCCTGTGTTCAGATTAAAAAAAGGCGCAGAACAGCCAAGATTATAGAGCCAAGTTCTATTATTAAGCAACAAGCATAAGGCCAACACATTAATCCTTGGGTAATCTTTTTTATCATTTCCGCAGGTGACACCTGAAGCTGTAAGATGGGAAGGTGAGGAGCCTAATTTAAACCTTGTAGGTCGTGGTGCTCAAGTCCATGGTGTGAAGGAGGTTATTGAGTTTTAGATGTGCCATGGGCTACGGGAAACAATACTTATAATTGTTTTTGGTCATATAAACTATTAAACTATAAAGAGAAATTTACAGAATGTTTTCTCTGGTATAAACATTCTGATCCTCCTATTTCTTGTTCCTGATGGATGAAGGACTAATTGTTTTGGTGACACTGGGTGTCACATTAGGCAGAGATGATATGCTTACAGTTACAGGTAATCTGATCCTCCTTGTTGCTGGAGGAACTGAGTTATAATTTGTATATAAAAAAAGAAATGAGTGTAGCATTTACCCAACCATTCATCAAGACTTTATAAGTAAATAACAAAGAGACTCTTATGTGTTTCTTTACCTCTTGCAAGGTATAGATAGAAAAATAAATATCAATGCTGGATTAGGAATTCTCGCTAATTTAAAAAGAAGGCTGCACAACAAATATATTCATGCTGTCCTGATTGACATTCAACGTTTATATTTGCTTCTACTTATCAAAAAAATATATACTTGCTTCTGGACCATATATATAAATTGATAATATGGGAATTATTATTCATAATATCTAGCATGCCAGCCAATACCACTGCTCCTGCCGGAAGAGGTGCTGCTGCTACTCTACAAGAAGCACAATCACCACAGTAGAAATTGTGAACTATCTATAAGTCTCAACAGCAGCTAGCAAAAGGTTGGCCTTCTTCAAAAAACTTGTAAATTTAGATATCCAGTACCAAGTAAATCCAATCCATAAATTAGTACTGCTCAGTGCGTACCAGTGTTTTCTTCTTTCTTGCACGGTATCCATGCTGCTTTCTATTCTGTTCTTCTCTTTGCTCAATGCTTTCTTTGGCCCTTTTCGTTTTCTGTGATATAGAATGCGTGCCACAATTTCACAAAACAATTCCAGAAAAAAACTACACGTATTAATGAGAAAAACATCAACATATATCTAAACAATTGGTCTCCAAGCCTCCAATACTGGCAAGGTAGCAGGTCAGGCAAATGCTGAAATAATACCACTTAACACAGTCTGTATTTCACCTTCCCTCATTAACTCAATTGCCAATCCTACAGTTATAATCAGATTGTTTCAATTAATATGGAATGCAAAGCAAATTATCAGTTCAGAAGAAAATTACTTGAGGCTAGCCAATCCTATATTAATTAAGCATACCGAAATTCCAACTGATGCATCATGCATGACAAAGCTCTCCAACGATCATTTTCCACCAATCTTGGTCATTCACCTTTTGTTTGACCTGAGCTGAAAAATCAGAGGTCACAGATTAGATGAAAGAATGACCAAATGGCAAATGTGAGCAGGGGCAGCAGGATAGTTTGCATTCCGTAGCCCATGGCTTTCAGCACCGAGGGAACGCTAACCATCTGAAGCTGCATTGCGCTGGGGTACAGGTCACCAAACACCTGCAGAAAGTTCAAACACGAGCAGGGAGAAAAATCAGAAACCAAACCACATGGCAAAAAGTCAATCCCCAGCCCATACAAATCCTCCCCCCACGCTAGCAATCCTCATTAGGACTCACCATGGCAAGCTTATAGTAGCAATCCTACTATAAGCTTTATCAAGTGCTCCATGTACCTGCAAAACAACCACCACTCTCAACTCCAAATACAAACTGTGATTTGAAAAAAAAAGTCTAACTATTGTTGTGTGACCTCTGACTGATATGTTTTATTTAAACAAGAGAAGACAGAGCATGACTGGAAAAAAAAGAAGAAGAAGATCCACTCGATGTCGACCTACATGGAGCCGCTAGAGTCGACCATTGCGGCCGCCTCCCGAGCATCACAACCCAATCTGCCATGACAGAGAACGTGCTTGTACCCTCATAGAAACGCAGCGAAGCTCACGATTTTGAAGCCACGTACCAGGCACCCACGTGGATTGGAGTCGCGCCGCCGCTAGGGTCCGTCGTGCGCGCGGACTCGGCTGTGTCGTCGACGGGGGCCAGCATGGGCGCAGGCCTGGCCGCGGCATCGATGGCGGCGTCGGGTGCAGTTGGGGGCCGGCCGACGTAGAGGAGGCGGCGTGTGTGGCTGGAAAGAAGTCCACCAAAAATGCATTACAAAATTAGGGTTAAAGATTTGGGAAACTTGCAAAAGAAGAGAATGGAGAGGAACAAACTGTTCAGTACTCACCAGCTGTGCTTGTCACTTGGAGGGGGAGGGACTTGCGCCCGTAGGCATGGCCCCCTAGGCCGGCGGCGCCGCGTAGGACTGTGGCCTAGGCGGAAGGGGCGGACTGCAGGCACGTGCTGCAGCAGGGCGCAGCCGCGGGCCGCGAAGTGTCGGGGGCTAGCTCAAACCAACGACCTGAAGACCGCGAGCGAGCCCATCGCGTGCGGCCCCGGCGAAGGCGCCGCCGCGCAGCATGGAGCGAGCCAGCCAGCGCGGCACCACGTGACCTGGCGAGGGCAGCCCTCCTGCGGCCTGGCCCGAGAACCTGAGTATGACTTAGAGCACTCTGGCGAGGACCGCCGCGCGGCCTGGAGCTGTCGTCCTCTTCACCCAAACCCTAGGCGCGAGCGCTCCTGTGCGTGGAGCCTCCGCCGTCGTCTCCCGATCCCGGCTCACTTCCCCGCCTCTGGCACCGGTGGCTACGCCATCGCCCGGTCGAGCGTGGGGGCAAGCCGGCATGGGGAGAGGAGCAGGCGTGCGTGGGGGTTGGGGAGTGATGGGGTACGGAGGGGGAGAGGAGAGTCGCGCGTGGGGAGGAGCAGGCGTGCGTGGGGTTGGGGACGTCGGCGTCTTGGGGAGAGGGAGGGTCACGCATGAGAGGGCGTCGGGGAGAGAGCCAGTCGCGCTTAGCGCGTGGGCTCGCCGCGGGATGGGATGAGGATCGATGAGGACTGATCCAACCAATCTCGTCTGTTGGATGTGAGTGAGCAAGAGGAAGAAGATGTTAGAGTAAATCGTGTCCATTCATTTCAAAGGTTAGACTGTTACTGGGTGTAATTTTTTGAGGTGTACTTAGTGGAGGTTATGACTGTGATGGTCTGTTTATGGGTGGATTTAGCTAAGTTCATAACTGGTGTATTATAAAGTAGTGGAGATTTTATTCACATTTAATACTCTATGTATATATCACAAATTTGATGTGACGGAGAATCTTTTTTTTTATATAGTGCACTTTTCAAGTGAACTAAACACAGCCTTAGAATGGAGAGAGTATATATTATATCGATAACAATTTAGACCAGAGGAAGTAATAATATGGTCACAAAAATGCCGGGGTCATCACTCCAGCGGGCGGCGGACTTTGAGGGGGGCGAGTGCCATGCTCGGCCAGCGTGGTTCGCCTGTCATGGACTGACGTCATCCCAGACGCAGATCTTTCCGCGCAGACTGGGCAAACTCCCGCGGGCCCCGCGTGGCAGCCTCTGATGCCATTAGAAAATATCGGGACCGAGATATTTTCCACCCAGAGGCCCGAGGCGCCCCACGCCACCACGTGGAAAAGTACCGCCACGTCACCGAAAAGCCCGGAGCGTATGGGGAGCCCACCGCGGCTCTCCCAGTCCCCCCCCCCCCCCTGCACACACTGGGACACCCCCGGACCAGCCGAGATGTATCTGCTCTCCCTCTTCGCTTTGGCTTTGGCTTCCGCTTCCCCCCTTCCTCTGGGCGCCTCTTCCATACACCACGCTGCTGTGTTCCGGTTCAGTTTGCATCCTGAGCTCTCTCTCTGTCTGTCCCGGACCAACCGAGATTTCTTCTCTCTTTGCGTATATCTGCTTCTTCTTCTTCGTCGAGGAGCTGTTCCTTTTCTTTGCCGCCTCGAATCTGGGGGGAAATATCTTGGGATCGTTCGCCCCGGACTTCTGAAGTGAATCCCTGCTGTGGTGCTGTGCACGGGTTCTCTGCGGATTCTGTTTCTTTGTGGCCCGATTTTTGCCGATTAATATCTCGTATATCGATCTGGTAGGCAGGTCCTTTCTCTCCTTCCATTTTGGTTGTTTCTTTTTTCGGGAAGGAGAACAAACAAGGGAGAGAACTTATAATCCCTAGAATTGTAAGTTCTTGAGAGGTGTACAATCCAATGGGAGGTGTGTCGTTGAACCAGCCGTTGATCAACGACGACCCGCTGCCCCTGCCCCTGCCCCTGCCCGGCAGTGTCGCCAAGGTAATCGGTCATGAACTGATGATCTGATTTATTCAGAAACATAGCGGTTATGTTCATTCTCGATGAAGAGTTTCTACTTTGTTTTTTATACACCTCTGAATAATTTCATGTTGCGCACAATATTCTTCGGTAATTGTGTTGGATACGGGGGCAGTACATTTCTTGGTGCTTATGCAAACATTTTCAGTTTTTAAAAAGGTACTATAGAACTGAAGAGTCAATAGGATGTTGAGGAAATTTTCTTCAGGGGCTCATCTCCTGCTATGGAACATCAAATTCAAACTAAAGAAAGGACCAATGTGGTCTTCAATTGCTCTTGCATATATAACTGTAGATGCAACATGTACCATCTGTGAACTTTTCTTTCAGGACAGGACTCTCTTTTACTACTAACACTACTGTAGTCCGGTTTCCTTCATCTTGTATGGGATTTTTAGACTCTTGTAAACAGATCTTGTTTTTTATTCTTCAGCAGGGTGATCAAATTGAAGGCTTGTTGTCAGCTGGATGGACAAATGAGCGCCACAGCTCGTACATAAGCTCCATGGAGGCATCTTTCGTGGAGCAACTTTATGGCCAAGAGAACTGCAGCTATGATGCTAATAAGAACAATATCCGTAATATCGCTATAAAATGCCTCCCTGAGAATCCATGGGTAAGGCGTTTCAAGCCACGCGGTTCCTGTGTGAATCACCGTGGCACTGGGATGGAACCTATTGTTGATGATTACGGGTCAGGTACTGACACGGTCCGAGAGAAGGTCCGGACCCATGCAGGAGTAGTCAAGACTTCGGTTATTATTGGTAAAAGCAAAGGTCACTACCTTGTCTTTCCTTTCTTGCAAAGTGTGTCCTCTATATGCTTTACTTTGTTCGAACCTATTTTGGCAGTACTTTGATAAATAGTGAGTATGCATTAAAATCAATGCAATTTTGCATGCAGAGTCGCAGATAGTTAGTACAATCAGTCAAAAAAATAATAATAAACCACAGGACACTAATTTGTACTTGTTGAATATGACACTTGAAATAACACCAAGATAGGTGCGTGACAAGGGCCACCTCTGGGTGATGGGCGCTGGGCGCTGGGCTCATTTCTAGGACATTGAGCAGGGCTGTGCTGTTTTTTTTTATCTAGTTTAAAGAGTGTTGAGTGTTAAAAAAACTAACGGACGCCATGGAATTGGCACGTAATCCGATTGTCTTTTCTACCTATCAATGAAATGCAGTCCTCCTGTGTGCTCAAGAAAAAAAACACCAAGGTTGAAGCAGCTATTGTGTTCATTTCTGAATTATGTTATTTCATCATATGGTTGATCATTGGGTCATTCCAAATTGCATGACCAAAACAGATCATCAAGTTGCAGTTATACACATGAAATTGCATGTTGGCCACTATTTGTCTTTTTCCATATTATCCCATCCATTAACACTTGCTGTTGGCATCCTGCTCTACTTATCAGAACTGAGGGACGTAATGTAACAGAGACATTTCATTTTTACCCATTTTCAGAAGTCACAGATCAGAATTTTCCTGATGACGGGGTTCAATCCAGTAACGATCCATGCAAGAAACAGAAGTCTACTTCTGGTACTGCATCAAATGACCAGGGTACTTAACAAGGTTACTAACCTTGATTTTTTTTTGTAAGTACCTACTTAAGTAGGTTGATCATTTCCTAGTTGACGAATTTAACGGTTTAACATGTTGCACTGGTTGTTGGTGCTCACCCCTGTTCTCGGTATCTATATCCTCAGGTGGTTAGTATCACACGCAGAAACCACAAAAGCTAGGGGAAGCATGCCTTTCTGAAGCCAGAAGGAGGCCATGGGAGACCTGTTATGAAATCTAGCTTCAGTACGTGACAGGTCGTGCTGCAGTTGCAAGTAGTTTGACTTAGCAAAATTGGTATCGTCGTCCATTTTGCGGTGTGGAGAGTAATTGTGGACGTAGAATATGCATGCCATCTCTGCAGAGCATCAGCTCTGTTCTTCTTGTTGCTATTACTATTTTGTGCCATGGAGCAAATTTTTTTGGTGAATTTGAGCAGTTGGAAAACAATGCTGGTTCATGTTAATATGGATGATTCAAAGGCTGATAGGTTGGCCAAGAGCTTTGGTTGCTGTAAAGGTACTTTGCCTTTCACTTGGGAGTCCGATAACGCACGGTCGCCCGTTTGAGGAGCACGTTACCCCACCGCCCTGCCGCACGTTTAAGGAGCATGTTACCTCACCGCTCTGCCGCGGCATGGTAGGGTCTCGACGGAGCTCCAGGGCCGCGGCTGCCGGACCCCACCGTGCTCGCGCGACCTCCTCCTCTCCCTCGGCACCGCCATGGGCATGGTCACCCCGCCCCAAGTCTGCCCGGCCGTCTCCTCTGCCGCCCACTCCAACGGTGTCACGGCCGCCTCCACCTTGCCACTGTATCTCTCGTCCTCACCATCGAACCTGACTGCCTCCCCTGACCTCCTTTCTAAGCTTGCCAGAGATGGAGAAGAAGGGAGGGAGAGAGAGGACGCGTGGACATGGAGCATGACCTATCGTCAGTTAGAGTTTGCATCACTTGACAAGGTATGTCTTTTTATGTTTAGCCAAACCTAGTGTGGAGGATTTTTGACCGTGCCCTATGATGGTAACTAAAATGTGAAAGAACCCTGGCAAGTACCCGTGCCTTTAAGTTTATTCAAACCTGGGGTGTAACATTTTTAGACCCAGGTAATTACTCACCCAGGTCCCATTTACAAGGCCATAGTCTGATATGTCATAGTCTCTTAAATTACATTTTCATCATTATTTTATTTTGTATTAGATTGTTTATGATTGTAAATTAATAACTATTGGATAATATATTTAAAAAATATAATAATATCAACTTTGTATTACAATATTTCTTCCGTCCTGAAGTGAAAGATATCTAAGTAATTTTAGGACAAAATCTAACAAAAATACTAACTTGCCTCTTACTAATTAGTTAGTTTGGTTATCAACTTGCTTAATTTTCTAATAACACATAGTTTATAAAGACATGCATGCATGTCATTGATTTTGGTTACCAACTACAGGAGTCCCATTTTGCACAATATGGTATTTATTAGGCATGCATGAATGGAGTTTAAAAGAAGGCATGCATGGACGAGGTGGGATAATCTAGAATACTTTATAATGGGATAAATTTTGAACATTGGACACCTTCTATTTTAGGGCGAAGGAGTGGTTTAAAATTATTAACCCAACTATGGGTCAAAGCTTGTAAACAGCAAAGTTCTACAACTTTTCGAGATCTACAACTTTTATTTTGATCATTTCTCAATCCGAGGTCGTTTGAAAAAATTCGAATTTTAGTACTTATTTTTTACGATCATTCTACATTTGTTTGAGAAATAAAATGACCAATAAACAACAATAAAAAAGCAATAAGAAACCCATGAATTGATAGAGCATGGTTTTAGAAACATTTAGGAAAAAGAATCATTATATTTGGAGTTAGCATGAGGGATAAAGACTAGTTACAAAATTTCACTGCAGATTAAAAGGAGAAAACTTTTGTTCATGTTCTTCAATTTCTAGTATTTAAGCAATTATTTTTCTACTGAAAACCAGCAACCCATATTTCGTGGCGGTGAAATTTGACTCTCATGAAAATGATCACTCTCATGAAAATGAACAATTTCGTGGCGGGATAGTCATTTTCATGAGGGTATTTAAATACTCTCACGAAAATAGCTGATTTTCATGACGATATGTGGAGTACTCTCATGAAAATAAGTTTTCATGGTGGGATTTACATCACCCTCATGAAAACGATTATTTTCATGAGATTGTGTTTTCCACTCTCACGAAAAACTGTCCCTCTCACGAAATCTCTAGTTTATGGTAGTGAAGCTTATAAAGTTTGACTCTTGACATTTGTGAAATACCTTGTAAACTAAGACTAGAAGGAGTAAATGTCAGCGAAGATTGGCTAGTACTTCCACTTTTCTCTCTCAGGCTGGTAGACTTGAATTGGCAAACTCAGTTTTTAGGCATTACCTACTTTCGTGCATTTTTAGTTTGTCATGAGGAGATTGATACATTTAGATAGTATTGTCTTCGGAGAGGTTCTGATTTAAATTCTAAAATGTCAGTCAAGGTGGCTTGGCCAATGTTTGCCTATCAAAAGCAGAAGGTTGATTAGTTGTTCTCAACTTCAAAAGGCAGAATGTCTAATGAAAAACTGGCATAAGTTCTTCGATCATCTATATGTTTCCTGCTGGTGGGAGACCTACTAACCCACATCAAGAAGGGTTCTTTTTGGTGCAGGGGTGTCTGTTGAATCTCCTACAAACTTTCAAAGGCTTGGCTCCTGTAACCGTATAGGATGGCTGCACCTGAGTTTTTCTGGACTGATCTTTGGAATAGTTTTATTCTTAGCATCCAGTTTCAAATTACATATGCTCACATCAATAAGAAAAAAACCCTCAAATTACAGTCAAACAGTTGAAGGATCGAGACCATTTCCACCGCTCCTTTCACCTGCCCTCTCGACTCAGGCCTAGGCTCAGCACCAGATTTTGTAGCAGCAAGTTTTAGACTTTGGCTTTTCTAGATACATAGTTATAAAAGCAATGTGTCTTGATAAACCAAAACTTCTTATAATTTGGAACAGAGGGAGTACTTATTGCCTTATCACACGTGATATATTATATTTCCTTCCTATTCTTGTGTGTTCTGTCAACACTTTTCTCCAGACTTTTGGTAGACCTTTTCATGCAATGCCTATTTGCTCAAGAGTGTTTGTCTCCCTTGCAACTCCAGGGCTGCAGACCCATGGATCCTTTTGGCATCTTAGAAGACAAAACTTAGTTTTTTTTTATCGAAACGGAGGGGAGAGGTTCCCCACCTGATTTTTGTATTACTTCGTCACTCCGCTAAAACGAAACGGAGTGGGCAGTAGCATTACAAGAGAGCAGGAAGTTACGCCAGTCAAGTAGACTGTTTACATGTTCAGCTCTTAAACGTTTGCGTCATAGCAGTAGATCATCACATACTCTAGAGAGAACAGTACGGTGACTCGAAGTCTTATGCCTGAAGATTTCGCCGTTCCTTGCGTCCCATAGCCGCCAAAGAATCGTCAGTAGAACGAATGGCCACAGATTTTGCTCTAGCCCCGCAGGCGATGGCATGTCCCATATATCGTCGTCGCTCATAGTCGAAATGCTGGGGAAGCCGATGCTGATCCATAGTGCTGCACTCAACGCACAGGCGAAGAAAACGTGACGACGGTCTCGTCCAGTACCGCTGGCAGACGTCGTCGTCTACAACGTGCTTGGCAAGGAGGTTGGATCTTGTGCTCAGTCTGTCCCTGAAGTATAGCCAAGCGAAGATCTTGACTTTGTTGGGCAGGCGAGTCTTCCAGATGCGGCGTCCATGGGGGTCAGTTGCGCCATGATCGTTATCCAGCGACCTATACGCATCCCGGGATGTGTAAGTGTAAGGCCTGCCAGTCAGTTTGAGCACTCGCTTGTCATTGCCCTCCCCGAGAGTGAAATCCTGTAAACAAGACAGCAGGTTAACTAGCTCGACGCTAGCAACATTAGTTAGCTGAGGCCTCAGGTGCAATTCAAATTCATTCTGAAAAACCCACTGAACTGAGACGTTTGGTCTGGTGACATGGGAGAAGAGAGCAGCGTGCGAGAGGTGGAGCGGCCCGCCAGGGAGCCAATGATCAAACCAAAAGGAGATAGCTGCACTGTTGAAGACTTCGACAGAGGTAATTGACCTGTAGGTGTTAAGCTCGTCAGTGATGATTTTCCACAGATAAATGTGAGCACCAGAGGGAGGAGTATCGAACGACGCAACATCCCGAAGCAGCCAATCCTTCCAAGCAACAGATTCCTCTGAGAAAAGCTTGTCAATGAACTTCATAAACAGGCAGCGATTCTGCAGCTCAAGATCTTTGACACCCAGACCTCCTCTCTCTTTACTAGTCTGGACATCATCCCATGCAACGAGGCATTTAGATCCTTGGCAGGACTCATCTCCAGTTCAGAAGAAGGCACGACGCCTTCGATCAATTGCCTTGATGATAGTTTTGGGGACCTCCATAGCCGCCATATAGTGAAGGGGGAGAGAGCTCAGGACAGCCGTGGAGAGAGTAAGCCTTCCAGCTCTGTTAAGGAGTGAAGCACGCCAACCGGTCAGGTGCTTGTCACAAGAGGACAGAAGAGGAAGACAGTCATTCACAGAGATCTTGGTGCGGGAAAGGGGCAGACCGAGATAGGTCTGTGGAAAGGAGGACACAGAGGTGCCAAAAGCCGTGGCAAGCTCATGAGCAAGGCTGGGGGGGACAGCAACAGGGAGAAAGGTGGTTTTGTGGTAATTAATGGACAGGCCCGTGGCCTGCTCAAAGAGTTGAAGAAGGCGCTTGGTCTGAAGGACGGCCTCATGAAAAATAAGAGTGTCATCGGTGTATTGGAGCACGGGACAGGGATCACCCGGGATCAAGGGGTGAGAAATGGAGGAAGCAACGGCCGGCAGCTGGAGGAGACGGCGCAAACGTCGGCAACAATGATGAATAAGTAGGGAGACAGTGGGTCACCCTGGCGGAGGCCTTTTCGACAATTGATCCACCGCCCGGGGACAAAACTTAGTCATCTGTAAGCAGAGTAGATGGAGGATGGAGAAGTTGGGAGCAGATAGATAGTTTGGAGGAAAGATTTGATAGAGTTTAACTTGTTTATCATACTAGCAAATATGCACGTGCGACACACACGTGTTTCTAAAAACTATTTAAATGCAATGGAGATATTAATTGAATTGTCGATATACAATAAAGGTAGATGACAAGTGCTTAATTGGTTTGATCTGGTCGAGTAGAACAAGATTGAAATTGTTTTTTTCATTAGGATGCCTCAGCTGCATATATCGCGACATATTTTTAAACGGTTCGTGTTACCTCTGTCTTATCCTATTTTCATAGTTCTGTCAATCCATCCTCGTATGGGTGGAGAACCCCTATCCTTATGGGTGGAGAACCTGTCGTAGTCTCAGTTGTGTTACCGAAGGTTTTAGGAGAGGTTTTAGAGTTCAATCATATATTGAAAAAACACCAAAATCTCTATTAAATAATGAATTATGCATTGTGACAATTTTGCGATGAAAAATATAACGATACGCATAAACGGTTAAAGGAACTAACATGTTTCATTTAAATTTTGCTCTGCGCGTCTGAATCGCATCGAAGTCATCAATAAGTTCTTCGGTTGTGAACTCCATTGCAATCTTCTTTTCAATGTAAATTATTAAGCAATCTCTTAGGAACCCATCTTCCATCTTATTCCGTAGCCTGGTTTTAACAAGTTTCATTGCAGAGACTCAGGGTCCTCTTGCTCTTGATGTATCGAAACATTAGCAGCAACAGTGTCTACCTTGTAAAAAAAGTCAATTGTCGTCCTTTTAAGTTTCATGATGATTACCCTTCAATATAAAAAATAATAGTTTAATTAGCCAATTAGGCATTAGCTCTAAACTGATGGACATAGAAAATTAGAATAGAACAAGAACATACCTGGCTACCAGCTGGCGTGCTGCGTGCTGCCTGGCCTGGATGTTCACGTGTTGCAGACTGAATCGAAGACGGAGAGCCTGGAGCCTTGGACGGCTGGACCTGGAAGGCTGGAAGCCGGACGGAGGTGCGGACTGCAGCCTGCAGGTGCCTTTAAGGCCGGGCGGCGGCCGGCGGGGCGAGTGTGGCGGCGCCGGTGGCACTGCGGTCTGCGGCAGGATCGTGAATCGCGAATCGCAATTGGCGTGGATTGCCCTAGGCGGCTCAGCCCTCGCTCCTGGAACGATCAGACTACGGACGGTTTGGCTCTCAGCTCAGTATACGTACATACATGATACGTAGATGGGCTTGGACGCTTGGGCCATAGAAATATTAGTTTTTTCCACCAAACATTGGGTGGGGCCATGGCACCCGCTGGCCTCCCCCTGCCTCCGCCATTCGCTGGTGGTGGGTACGGCGGGCGGGCGGGTATGTCGTGGGTGACAAAACACCACGCAACGGCGGCAGGAACAGTATAAACACACGTAAACATCAAAGAGTTTTTCGTTTGGGCCCGTTCGTCAGATTAAGACGGATGATTTAGATATGTTGGATCTGATTTTAAAGTAGATCCAAGGGATAAGAATTAAAGCGGGTAGAAAACATCAGGGTAAGAGGTTATTTTCGATTCCTTCGCTCTTTTATAGTACTAGCAAATATGCACGTGCGGCACGCACGTGTTTCTAAGAACTATTTGAAAGGCAATGGAAATGTTAATTGAATTTTTGATATACAATAAAGGTAGATGGCAAGTGCTTGATCAATTTGATTGGGTCGTGTAGAACAAGGTTCAAATCATTTGTTCGTTAGATGCCTTAGCGCTGCAGTTTGACATAACACTTTTTTTAAATCGCTCGTGTTGCCCATATCTTATCCTATATCCATAGTTCGTTCAATCCATCCTCGTATGGGTGGAGAACCTCCGTCCTTGTATGGGAGAGGACCTGTTGTAGTCTCAGTTGTGCTACCAGAGGATGTGGAGAAGACAGAAGAGAGCACTTATCTGGGAGTGAGTTTACTACTTATATGTTTTCAGCAGTTATACTTTCCATATTTGACTACCCAACTGTAGGCACGTACAAACAATGAGATATTATGCCTTTATTAAATGAACAAATATAAATAAACAAGCATCTTTAGATACAAAATAATTATGACTTATATGACGTAGCATTAATTTATTTAGCATGTCCATCTAAACATAACTTTTTTTTTACTTTTGTTCCTCATAAACAACGTTGAAAGCCCAAGTTTGGTTTTGGTAATTAATGACACCAAGTTGCTAATGCCATGTGTTAAGTGTTTTGAGTTAGGCATAAGCAACACATGTGATGAAGGTGTACGTGGCAAGTAGTGGTGTCCACAAGATCACAAAGAAATGGTGCTTGGACATGAAATGATGATCATGGTGGAGATGCACATAATATGATGGACATGATGATCAAGTGGAGGAGAAGGATCTATGAGCGCAAGGCAAAGGTATAACCATAGGGTTTTCCTTTTGCCGGTCTAAGATGAGTAGAGAAGTGATTGACCGGGTGTAGGATACATAGCCGACTATCAAGAGGGGCAATCACGGTTAGCTCGGAAATCAAGTGCCACTAGATCAATGTCTTGAGCATATGCATTAGGATCTAGTTTGAGAGCTAACATAACGCCTTGGAAAATGTTTGTGAAATGCTAACACACTTGCACTTGGTGGTGTACACTTGGTGGTGTTAGCGCATTTGCGAAAGGCGGTGGAGTTTAAGCGGTAGAGAGGGGTTTGGGTTCCTCTCTCCCTCCCGCCGAGCTTGCGAGGCGGGATTCGGCGCTTTTTGGAGAAGTGAAATGCCTATTTTCTAATGCGCCGAAAGTTGGAAAAGAAACGGAGGCGAACGGAGGTCACTGCGTGCACCGGACGCTGCACCGGACGCGGGGTGCGTCCGGTCAGTTCTACGCAGCGCCGGTGCTAGGGTTTGTGACCGGACGCGGGTCTGGCCTGACCAGCGCGTCCGGTCAGTTCAACTGGGCGTAAAAGTTAACGCGCGACCGGCGCGTCCGGTGCCTCACGGGACCGGCGCGTCCGGTTGAGTGTCAAGAGAGGCCGAGCGCAGCGAAGCACGATCGGACGCGGCTGGCGCGTCCGGTCACGTGTGACCGGACGCGTCCGGTCACGTCGGGTGCTTACTGGAACGCGACCGGACGCTGGCACTGTCGCGTCCGGTC
Source organism: Saccharum hybrid cultivar R570 (assembly GCA_038087645.1). Taxonomy (NCBI): domain Eukaryota; kingdom Viridiplantae; phylum Streptophyta; class Magnoliopsida; order Poales; family Poaceae; genus Saccharum; species Saccharum hybrid cultivar. Next base: position 14,337,822 of record JAQSUU010000066.1, read on the forward strand.
GATCGAAGGAGCGCGTCCGGTCAGCACAACGGCTAGTTCTGACTCGCGCGATTTTCGTCTGTCGTCTAGTGACCGGACGCGTCCGGTCACCCTGACCGGAGCGTCCGGTCATCACGATTTTCGCTGAGTCGTCCGGTAACGGCTAGCTACGTACCCCTTCGTTATAAATAGAGGATGTCCGGGGTTTGAGGGTAACTCTTGCACATTTTGAGATATAGAGACATCCTTTGAGCTAGAGAACAACCCCTCCACTCATCTCTTTGATTGATTGCACATCTTGAGTGAGATTGAGTGAGATTCAAGTGCATTGCTTGAGAGTTGCATTCTAGAGGCACTTGATCTTCGAGTTGCTGCGGATTTCTTGTTACTCTTCCGTGTTTCCCGACACGGTAGACGGCTTGGAGCAGCGGAGGTGATTGAGCTCGCAATTGGAGATTGTTGGAGCCTTCACCAAGTGTTGTAAGGGGTTCTTGATCCTTCCCCGCGGGAGTTCGCAAATTGGATACTCTAGTGGAGCTCGTGGCTTGGAGGATCCCCATCTTGTGTGCGGTTGTGCGGCGCCCGCCGAGGGCTCAACTCTTGATAGTTGATTAGCTCGCGAACCGACAAGTGGGTGCATCGCCACAACGAGGAGTAGCTTGCCGGGAAGCAAGTGAACCTCGGTAAAAAATCTTGTGTCATCTCTCTACCGAGGATTTCTCTTGTGGTTGATTATTGTGATTGATTCTACGAGTGCATTACTTCTCATCTCTACACGGCGGTATAATCACTCGAAGCTCTTCTCTAGTATTACTTCTTGTATCTAGCTTCTTGTTGTTGTTGTGTTTAGTGGATAGCCTTATACTAGACTTGTGTAGGTGGCTTGCTTAATTAGTTAGAGCTAGTGCATTTTGCTCCGCCACCTTTTGTACTAACTTGTGGTTTAGTATTTCTCGTAGAAGTTTTTATTAGGCTATTCACCCCCCCCTCTAGCCTTTAGACCTTACAAGTGGTATCGGAGCCGAGGCACCGTTTATTTGAGGCTTAACAACCTACGGTGAAAAAGAAATGGCTCAATTAAGCTTGCACATCAACAACACCAAGAAGGCACCTCACTTTGATGACACAAATTATGCATATTGGAAGGTTAAGATGACCACACACCTCAAGTCAATCAATAGAGAAGTGTGGAAGGTCACCGAAACAAAATTTGAGGTTGCTAACCCGGAAGCACCTACACCGGTGGAAGAGAAGAAGCTCCAATGCAATGACATTGCCATTAGTGCTCTTCATGAGGCACTAGATGACAAGACCTTTGAGCAAGTGAAGAACATTGAGATCGCTCATGATGCTTGGGCCAAGCTAGAAGAAACATTTGAGGGCACCGAAGGCACAAAGACCGCTAAAGCATATATCTTGCAAGAAAAATTTTCAAGCTTCAAGATGCAAGATGATGAGAGTGTACCGGAGATGTTTCATAGATTGCAAGTCATTGTCAATGAGCTCAAGGCACTTGGTGAGGAAGTCAAAGATAATCAATTCTCTATGAAGTTCTTGAGAAGCCTACCCAAGAGGTTTGATACATTGATCACCGTGCTAGTGAGGACTACATTAAAGGATTCAACTCCTCAACAAATATTTCAAGAGGTGATGACCGATGATTCATATAGAGAAGATGATGAGAAGGATGAGTTGGTCAAGAAGAAGAAGAAGGAAAATGAGAAGAAAGATGATGAAAAGAAGAAGAGTGTGGCATTCAAAGCCACCACATCCAAGGGCAAGTCCAAGATTGAATCATCAAGTGATGAAGACTCAAGCTCTTGTGATAGTGATGACATTGATGAGAAGATGGCTCTCTTTGTCAAGCAATTTGGCAAATTCATGAAGAAGAAGGGCTATCGTGCAAGGAGGAGGAAGAACTCATCTAAGAAGAATGAGCATAACATGAGATGCTTTAGATGTCATAGCAAGGACCATCTAATTGCAAAGTGTCCTTATGATAGTGATGATGAAGATGCTATCAAGGAGAGAAAGAAGCTAAAGAAGAAGCAAGAAAAGAAGGAGAGCTCTCACAAAAAGAAGAATGATTCTCATGTTGCTACATGGGATAGTGATGATTCCTCAAGTGATGATGAGGATGACTACAAGAGCAAGAAGAAGGGACATGCTAGCATTGCCATCCAAGAGAAGGTCTCCCTCTTCGACACTCCATCGTGCTTCATGGCTAAGGCCTCTAAGGTATTATCCGATGATGAGAGTGATCATGATAATGCTAGTGATAGTGATAGTGATGAAGAAGAATTCACTAAAGATGAACTAATCACTATGCTAGAAGATTGCACTCAACATTATAAAGAATCTAGAAAGGAGTGCAAGGGCTTGCTTAAGGAAAAGAAAAACCTTATGCAAGAACTTGATGAGCTTAGGGCATCTTATGAGAGTCTAAAGGTAGACCATAAGAAGCTTCAAAAGTCTCACACTAAGCTTGAAGAAGCTCATTCCTCTCTAGTGGAAAAATGCGAAAACATGCCAACTAATGTTGAGAAAGCTAAAACTTGCAACATAGGCATATCTTGTGATATAATTGATGAATCTTATCATAAGCCTATTGTTGTTGCTCCCACTAACCCTTCATGTAGCTCATCTACATCATCCTCATCTAGTAGTGACGGTTTCACTTGTGATTCCACACTAATGGTTGAGAATGAAAATCTCAAGAAGGAGGTAAAAGAGCTCAATCACACCTTAGCTAAGGCTTATGGTGGTGAGGACCGCTTGCTTATGTGCTTGGGTAGCCAAAGGGCTTCTCTCTATAAAGAGGGATTGGGCTATAACCCCAAGAAAGGCAAGGCCGCTTTTGCTCCTCACAAGACTCGTTTTGTGAAGAACAATGGTAGCTATTGCAAAAGTTGCAAGCAAGTTGGTCACATAGAGCAACATTGCATGAACAAGAAATCCAATGCTAATGTATCCTCAATTAAGTTTGATTCTTTCTATATACTTACCAAGGGTACTAATGGTGTTCATGCTAAGTTCATTGGTGCACCATGGATGGGCTCAAAGAAGAAAGCCATTTGGGTACCAAAGAGCTTGGTCACTAAGCTTGGAGGACCCAAACAAGTTTGGGTACCTAAAAAGAATTGATCTTATCTTGTAGGTCAATTACAAAGCCGGAGGAAGATATTGGGTGCTTGATAGTGGGTGCACTCAACATATGACCGGGGATTCTTGTATGTTCAAATCAATTGATACAAGTCAAAATGGTGGTTTTGATGCTATCACTTTTGGCAACAACAAGAAAGGCAAAGTCAAGGGGCTTGGTAAAATTGCTATCTCAAATGACATGAGCATATCAAATGTGTTGCTAGTTGAGAGTTTGGATTTCAATCTTTTGTCGGTGGCACAACTTTGTGATCTTGGCTTCAAGTGCATATTTGGTAGTGATGATGTTGAAGTCATTAGTGTTGATGGATCAAATTTGATATTCAAAGGATTTAGACATGGTAGCTTATACTTGATTGACTTCAATGATAATGAGACACAGTTGACATCATGCTTGCTTAGCAAATCTAGTATGGGATGGTTGTGGCATAGAAGGCTTGGTCATGTTGGAATGAAACAATTGAACAAACTTTTGAGGCATGACTTAGTTAGAGGCTTGAAAGATGTGACTTTTGAAAAGGATAAACCTTGTAGTGCTTGTCAAGCCGGCAAACAAGTTGGAAATAAACATCCTAGTAAGAGTGAAATGAGCACATCAAAGGCATTTGAGCTATTGCACATGGACTTGTTTGGGCCAACAACATACACTAGCATTGGTGGCAACAAGTATGATTTTGTGATAGTGGATGACTACACTAGATACACTTGGGTGTTCTTTCTCTTTGACAAGAGTGATGTTTATAATCTATTCAAGTCTTTTGTCAAGAGAGTGCAAAATGAGTTTGAGACTACCATCAAGAAGATTAGAAGTGACAATGGTAGTGAGTTCAAGAACACAAGAATTGAGGAATTATGTGATAATCTTGGTATTGGACATCAATTCTCTCCAACATACACTCCTCAATCCAATGGTGTAGTTGAAAGGAAAAATAGAACCTTGATTGATATGGCTAGATCAATGCTTAGTGAATACAATGTGAGTCATTCATTTTGGAGTGAAGCCATCAACACGGCTTGCTATTGTAGCAACCGTCTTTATTGCCATGGAAAGCTTGGGAAGACACCATATGAGCTATTGAATGGAAGAAAGCCCAACATTGCATACTTTAGAGTGTTTGGTTGCAAATGCTATATTCTCAAGAAAGGCACTAGATTGAGCAAGTTTGAAAAGAAATGTGATGAAGGGTTCTTACTTGGTTATTCTACCACAAGCAAAGCATATAGAGTTTGGAATCTCACAAATGGCACCTTGGAAGAAGTTCATGATGTTGAGTTTGATGAAACCCAAGGGTCTCAAAATGAAGCTCAAAACCTTGATGATGTGAGAGGAGATCAATTGTCAAATGCAATGAAGAACATGGACATCGGTGATGTTAGGCCAAGGCAAGTTGATGATGATGATGATACTCATGTGATCAACCAAAGTGTGCAAATTGATACAAATCAAGCAAGCTCTAGTGGTACTCATGATGAAGCTCAAGTTCAAGGTCAAACAAGTGGAGGCAATCAACTCCCAATACTCCAACCTACTAGCATTGCAAGAGATCATCCATTGGATCAAATCATTGGTGGAATTCAAAATGGTGTTCAAACTAGATCAAGATTGGCATCCTTTTGTGAGCACTACTCATTTGTGTCACTTGAAGAACCTAAGAAAATAGAAGATGCTTTGAAGGATTCCGATTGGGTAAATGCCATGCATGAAGAGCTAAACAACTTCACTAGAAATCAAGTTTGGGAACTTGTTGAAAGGCCAAAGAACTACAATGTGATTGGTACTAAGTGGGTCTTTAGAAACAAGCAAGATCAAGATGGCATGGTTATGAGGAACAAAGCAAGATTAGTAGCACAAGGATACACTCAAGTTGAGGGTCTTGACTTTGGAGAGACATATGCACCGGTTGCAAGATTGGAGGCAATTAGAATCTTATTAGCATATGCTTGTGCACACAACATTAAGCTCTATCAAATGGATGTCAAGAGTGCATTTCTCAATGGTTACATCAATGAAGAAGTTTATGTTGAGCAACCTCCCGGTTTTGAAGATGACAAGAAGCCCAACCATGTTTACAAGCTCAAGAAGGCATTGTATGGTTTGAAGCAAGCACCTAGAGCATGGTATGAGAGACTGAGGGACTTTCTTCTCTCTAAAGGGTTCAAGATGGGAAAGGTTGACACCACTCTCTTCACCAAGAAGCTTAGAAATGACTTGTTTGTGTTGCAAATCTATGTGGATGACATTATCTTTGGATCAACCAATCAAGACTTTTGTGAAGAATTTGGAAATATGATGGCTAATGAGTTTGAGATGTCTATGATTGGAGAGCTTAGTTACTTCCTTGGACTTCAAATCAAGCAAATGAAGAATGGCACTTTTGTAAGTCAAGGCAAGTACATCAAGGACATGATCAAGAAGTTTGGATTGCAAGATGCTAAGCAAATGAGTACACCAATGGGCACAAATGATCAATTAGGTATTGATGCTAGTGGCAACATGGTAGATCAAAAGCAATACCGGTCTATGATTGGAAGTTTGCTCTATGTCACCGCTTCTAGGCCGGATGTGATGTTTAGTGTGTGCAAATGTGCAAGATATCAAGCTTCACCTAGAGAAAGTCACTTGAAAGCAACCAAGAGGATATTGAGATATCTTAAGGGCACTCATGATGTTGGTTTATGGTTTCCAAAGAGGTCAAACTTTGAGTTGATTGGATATTCGGACTCCGACTATGGTGGATGCAAGATTGATAGAATGAGCACAAGTGGCACTTGTCAATTGTTTGGAAGGTCTCTTGTTTCATGGTCATCAAAGAAACAAAATAGTGTTGCACTATCTACCGCCGAGGCCGAATACATTAGTGCCGGTAGTTGTTGTGCACAATTGCTTTGGATGAAAGCAACTTTGAATGATTTTGGAATTAAATTTAAGAATGTGCCTTTGTTTTGTGACAATGAAAGTGCTATCAAGATGACTCAAAATCCGGTTCAACATTCAAGAACCAAGCACATTGATATTAGGCATCACTTCATAAGAGACCATCAACAAAAGGGTGATATTAGCATTGAGAGCATTGGCACCGAAGATCAATTAGCCGACATATTCACAAAGCCACTTGATGAGAAGAGATTTTACAAGTTGAAAAATGAATTGAACATACTTGACTTCTCCAACTTGAAATGAGTGCACCCCCACATTCTTATATGACATGCCTCTCCTCCGACATAGCAAGGTAAAGTTGTTTGGCATATCATCCATACTTTGCTAAGGACATGTTTAGAACATATAGACATATTTGCATGACAAATAGGCTCATTTATGAAAATCAAATGAGTTTAATGTATATATGGTACCACTATTGCTTCTATGTGTTGATTGATCTAGTGGTAGCATATGACATGTTCGTGGGCTTGCAAACCTAGTGTTGAATCTAGAAAATGAGCTCATGATGTGTAATTTAACATGGTCAAGATAACCCTTATACTTTATGAGGTGTGAAGAAGCTTGTCCTTGGATCAAACCGAATTACATATTCTAGGCAAGTGATCTAGATTGAACCATAATTTGGACTCTCTCATATTGATTGACTTATCTCTCACTAAAATTGGCACCTTTTTGGTGATTGTTGACAAAGGGAGAGAGAAAAGTCACAAAGATAGAGAAAGTTACTAAGGGGAGAAAAAGCATAAGATAAGGGGAGAGAAAAGTCACAAAGAGATAAAGGGGGAGAAAGATTTAGCAAGGGGAGAGAAATTAAAATTGAGCACACAAGTAGGGGGAGCAAGCTCAGAATTATTTGTTGCATTTGTATGTGCATTAACATGGTGAAGTGTTGCATTGCAAAACTTAAATTCATATTCATGCTTGTGTGGTGTATGCTAGAAATAGAACTTGAATGATGATTTGTTGAGAGTAGCTTTTTAAGTGGTATCTAGACACCTTTGCTTATAATGTTGATCTCACGGGGTATTTTAGTGTTTGTGATCTTTACAAGTGATGAATTACAAGTGGTGTCTAGCTACATCGATGCTAAGGATGGTATATAAAGGCAACTCCGATTGGTATCACGCTTCAAAGGTCCATTCTATATACCTTAGCATCAATTTGATAGTAGTAACTCTCCTAAAATTCAAATCCATACATATGTGCAAAATTGAACCAAACTCATGGAAGCACATATGTAGGGGGAGCCAATACTATCGAAATTGAAAATTGATTTCATTTCATATCTTTGTGATGGTTGTCATCAATTACCAAAAAGGGGGAGATTGAAAGCCCAAGTTTGGTTTTGGTAATTAATGACACCAAGTTGCTAATGCCATGTGTTAAGTGTTTTGAGTTAGGCATAAGCAACACATGTGATGAAGGTGTACGTGGCAAGGAGTGGTGTCCACAAGATCACAAAGAAATGGTGCTTGGACATGAAATGATGATCATGGTGGAGATGCACATAATATGATGGACATGATGATCAAGTGGAGGAGAAGGATCTATGAGCGCAAGGCAAAGGTATAACCATAGGGTTTTCCTTTTGCCGGTCTAAGATGAGTAGAGAAGTGATTGACCGGGTGTAGGATACATAGCCGACTATCAAGAGGGGCAATCACGGTTAGCTCGGAAATCAAGTGCCACTAGATCAATGTCTTGAGCATATGCATTAGGATCTAGTTTGAGAGCTAACATAACGCCTTGGAAAATGTTTGTGAAATGCTAACACACTTGCACTTGGTGGTGTACACTTGGTGGTGTTAGCGCATTTGCGAAAGGCGGTGGAGTTTAAGCGGTAGAGAGGGGTTTGGGTTCCTCTCTCCCTCCCGCCGAGCTTGCGAGGCGGGATTCGGCGCTTTTTGGAGAAGTGAAATGCCTATTTTCTAATGCGCCGAAAGTTGGAAAAGAAACGGAGGCGAACGGAGGTCACTGCGTGCACCGGACGCTGCACCGGACGCGGGGCGCGTCCGGTCAGTTCTACGCAGCGCCGGTGCTAGGGTTTGTGACCGGACGCGGGTCTGGCCTGACCAGCGCGTCCGGTCAGTTCAACTGGGCGTAAAAGTTAACGCGCGACCGGCGCGTCCGGTGCCTCACGGGACCGGCGCGTCCGGTTGAGTGTCAAGAGAGGCCGAGCGCAGCGAAGCACGATCGGACGCGGCTGGCGCGTCCGGTCACGTGTGACCGGACGCGTCCGGTCACGTCGGGTGCTTACTGGAACGCGACCGGACGCTGGCACTGTCGCGTCCGGTCGATCGAAGGAGCGCGTCCGGTCAGCACAACGGCTAGTTCTGACTCGCGCGATTTTCGTCTGTCGTCTAGTGACCGGACGCGTCCGGTCACCCTGACCGGAGCGTCCGGTCATCACGATTTTCGCTGAGTCGTCCGGTAACGGCTAGCTGCGTACCCCTTCGTTATAAATAGAGGATGTCCGGGGTTTGAGGGTAACTCTTGCACATTTTGAGATATAGAGACATCCTTTGAGCTAGAGAACAACCCCTCCACTCATCTCTTTGATTGATTGCACATCTTGAGTGAGATTGAGTGAGATTCAAGTGCATTGCTTGAGAGTTGCATTCTAGAGGCACTTGATCTTCGAGTTGCTGCGGATTTCTTGTTACTCTTCCGTGTTTCCCGACACGGTAGACGGCTTGGAGCAGCGGAGGTGATTGAGCTCGCAATTGGAGATTGTTGGAGCCTTCACCAAGTGTTGTAAGGGGTTCTTGATCCTTCCCCGCGGGAGTTCGCAAATTGGATACTCTAGTGGAGCTCGTGGCTTGGAGGATCCCCATCTTGTGTGCGGTTGTGCGGCGCCCGCCGAGGGCTCAACTCTTGATAGTTGATTAGCTCGCGAACCGACAAGTGGGTGCATCGCCACAACGAGGAGTAGCTTGCCGGGAAGCAAGTGAACCTCGGTAAAAAATCTTGTGTCATCTCTCTACCGAGGATTTCTCTTGTGGTTGATTATTGTGATTGATTCTACGAGTGCATTACTTCTCATCTCTACACGGCGGTATAATCACTCGAAGCTCTTCTCTAGTATTACTTCTTGTATCTAGCTTCTTGTTGTTGTTGTGTTTAGTGGATAGCCTTGTACTAGACTTGTGTAGGTGGCTTGCTTAATTAGTTAGAGCTAGTGCATTTTGCTCCGCCACCTTTTGTACTAACTTGTGGTTTAGTATTTCTCGTAGAAGTTTTTATTAGGCTATTCACCCCCCCTCTAGCCTTTGGACCTTACAAACGTAACCTTATATGTTTTTCCTTTTTGCATGATCTTTTTTTCCATTATTTTTTTACAAACATGTTTAGATTTTTGTTTTATATTATTTTGATTTAAGGATTGTATGTCCCTCACGTGTGAATTGTGTTGTTTTGCGTGCCTTGGTTTTATTTTCACCTTCACATTGTAGCTGCTATTTATTCACAATATAGTACTATAAGTAATACAAGGCATAGAAGGAGCAGTGCTCTATTGGACTGCCTAATGTGACCGGCCCATTAACAAATCCAGAGAAGGTTAATCCGATATTTCTGGATCTGGAGCACCATTGGAAGAGAGGCTCGGTAGTCTGCATCTTCCTCACGCTGTTAAAGTGCAGCCAAGTAGGCTGGAGCAGCGCTGTTAATTCGGCTGCAAGCGGAGCTAACCTGGACTCTTCCACAGTTATGCGTCGTGTACTGCTCGTTGTCTAATGTGCTGACGGAGGAGACACATGGCCAACACCTGAGTGGCCGAGTCCGTCGCCGTGCATCCAACTTCGTTTCCGTTGCTCAGGCCGTGTGTGACTTCGTTTCTATTACCTGGGCAGAGTTTTCTCCGTTTCAAAATAGGAGTTGGGTAGCCTCCAAATAGAAGTCTCGCTTTCCTCCAAACAATCAAACTTTTAAAGTCTACTACTTTTAAAGTCTAGGAGGAATCTTAGTTTAGGAGGAGTCTTACACGACACGCACGTGTGTATGAAAAACTATAAGAAAAATCTTGTCAGCCATTCCTAAAAAGAGCAGTGCATGGTCAGTAAATTAACATGTAGGATAAACATATTTCTGTAATACAAACTAAAGTTTGTCCACCTTGCGCAATTTTAGAAGCTTTTAAAGCTTTCTGTGTGCCTTGCTATTTGCACAAATTATCAATGAAGCTAACGCATATTTATCTGTTAAAATCAATATTATATGGTCGGTAAACGTGCATGTTTCGATCAATAAAATGTGGCCGGTAAATTCGCCTTGCAATAACTGACAATGAAGCTACCATTTACTGAAGTCACTCCCAAATCTGGTATGATTTTATCAACTATATAAGGTGACGGTGGCCGTCGAATTCATATATCCCTCTTAAGCTAGCTAATCAAAATTGGGTTGTCTCAACTGAAAACATCTTGTTTTACGTATCCTACTTCTTTATCGTTTTGCTGATAGAACCTTTTTTCCACAAAATATGTACGTCATTAATGTTCTCTAGTATTAAGTATTATATGCTGACGCGCTGGCAGTGCAGTCCGTGAAGACAACGACGCGTAAAGTGTCCCTTCGTCGTCGGAGTTTTCTATTTTTCCTTTTTTTTTTATCAAACATGGCCGTCAGCAGCTTTGAACTTTCCGATGTTACACGTCGGAGAGAACTTGTGCAGGAACAGCTCCATCGATGACACACCGCCTGAATACGCGAACGTGTGAAGCGTGCAAGTCCGTCGCCATGGAATGCAGCAGTTAGTTTTTGCCGGACTCATGAAGTTATACGAGGCCGTATGGCCCACATTATCCATGAAAGGACGGATCTTTTCTGTACGTATCGCGCTAGATGTCATGTAAGATGTAAGATCTCAGACGATAGAGGGCTCATATAGCACGAAGTCTAGATCGAACGGTTATTACGCAGGGAGAGTCCCTCAAAAAAACTCGCTCTTTTATAGTAGGATAGATTAATTCGAACATCTCTCCTTCTCTCAGCTCGCTTAAGTACAAGTCTGAAGACAACACATGCGAGCTATCGATCGATTCCCCTTGCGTGCACGCCTCCTCACTTGGGCCGAGACCACTCTGGGCCAGTCAGGCGGGCATTGGACCTGCAGCTCCGTTCGCTGCGTTGAAGCCCATGATCTCCGTTCAATCTGTCCATGCTGGTTTTGGGAGCATATACATGCAGTAAATGATGCACTTTGTATCAAGCATATATGATCACGCTCGTGGAGGCGTCATCTTCAGAGATGTGAGAGAACTCCTTTATCGAAATTTCTGTAATTCCTCGTGACTGTAATACCTGTGCAGATGAGTTAGCTCGTCTTAGTCTGAAAAGGGATTCAGATCGCCATTGCATTTGATCTGATCCCGTCCCCATCTTTTGTGATCTCTTTGATGGACCATGACTCTACTAATCCCCAGATTGAAATAAAGGTGACGAGCTTTAAGTTAAAAAAAAACAGTCGAAGTTGAGGTGTTGACATCATCAGGTGTTGGAGCATCTGGTCAGTCCCTAACGACAGAATTTTCAAGGATATATTGCGTTCACAAGCCAGCGTATTACAAAGTGTTTGGTTGCTCGGGTCATCCACCGAGGAAAACGAGAATATTTTCTAGATACAGATTAATGGCTTGGAATTAATTTAGATCAGAGCTCTTGATTTGGTCTGACACCAAAACGCTTTGGTGAGAATATATAGGGTACGTATCCTGTCAGTTCTTTTTTTAAGATGTCTTATTATAGACCAAGACTTCCAGCAACAATTATTAATATTTGTATATTTGATATAATTTTTTATCATAAGAAAGTACTCTCTCTATTTTAAATTATAAGACATTTTAACTTTTCTAGATACATGGTTTTGCTATACACTTAGATATATATCATGTCTAGATACATATATAAAAATAATGTATGCAGAAAAGATAAAACATCTTATAATCTGAAATGGATGGAGTATTTCTGAATACGTAGCTTATGGCAAACCGTTTTATATCATAAAATAATGGTGCATTAGTAAAATACTATCTTTTATCCTAAATTATAGATCGTTTTGACTTTTCTAGATACCTAATTTTCTACTTGGGCAAAGGAGTTCTCATAAATCAGTAGCCGCAAGACGTTCGTTTGTTCTTGTGACAGGATGTCCAAAGCTTGCTTTGTTGAAGAAGGAAAAAGTAATTAACAACAGTTTTTATGGTTCAGATATAGTTGTAGACATTTTGTTTATGTGCTGAAATATACTACCTCCGTCCCAGAAAGAATGTAACCCTCGCTTCCCGAGGAGTCAAAGATTCTTAACTTTGACTAAATACAAATAAAAACATATTAATATTTATGATGTGTAATAAGTATAATTGGATTAGTTATGAAATATAGTTTCATAATAAACCTAATTAGAGATTAAAATGTAGATAATATTATCTATAAACTTGGTCAAACTTAAAAATTCTTTGACTCCTCGGGAAACGAGATTTACATGCTTTTTGGGATGGAGGGAGTAAATAGAATATTTTCATTTTAGAAAAAACTTGCCATTATTTTAGGGGAGACATGGTTCAAGTGGACATGGTTCGATGCTGTGGGAAAAATGATGTGTCGAGATTGGCTTGTTCGTGAGTACAACTCTAGCTGTGCAATCCTGGAATAGTGATGTTGATATATGTGTTAAATTATATGCAGTCTCACACGTGGATACGCCACAATGGTAAGGGTGACGTGCCCGCCACGTGTGAAGCTTTGGAACTATTAGAAATATCCACTTCTATGATGAAAATCTTAATGACGAATTCAAAACTGTCGTAGAAGAGCGTCTTTTATGACAAATATTTCCGTTTTGTCATAGATCAGTGGTGACGATCCTGCAACCATATCTTTTTATGACAAAATCAGACATAGTCACAAAAACCGTCATAGAAGAACGCAGGATTTTATCACAGATCACTCGCGCGTCTCATCTGTGACGATCTCCTTTAAAATTGTGACGAACAGGGCTTCGTTATTGAACTAATTACACATCTGTAACGAACAATATTCAATCTGTAACGAATGACTTCATTATAGATCTCCACACAGTACTTTATCCATCCGACATGTACCTGTGGGACCTATAGTTACTCATCCATGACGTTTGTAATTCGTCATAAAAGTCTCCGCTCGATCATATCTCCATGTAACGTGTACCTATGGGACCTTTCTCCATCCAACGTATACATGTGGGACCTGCAATTACTCATCCGTGACACTTGCAATTCGTCATAAAAGTTTCCGCTTGGTCCTTTCTCTATCCGACGTGTACCTGCGGGACCCTTCAGCATCCGACCTGTGGGACCCGACGGCTTACGTGTCACTTGTACCTGTGGGACCGTTCTCTATCTCCATCCGACATGTGGGACCCGATGGCTTGTGTGTCACGTGTATCTATGGGACCATCCGACCTGTGGGACCCGACGGCTTGCATGTCACTTGTACCTTCAAATTTTTAGTGATTTTTATTATGATGCAAAAACATAGGTGTTACAAAACCATGGGTAGGAATAGATCTTTCTTGTAATGATGTCGACCGTCTCCTGATTAACTCAACCACAATCTCATTAGGTGACGGCGCAAAGGCTCGCTTCTGGCACAATAATTCGCTTCCGACCTGTTTTATTAGGTTTATTTGTATGGACATCATAATTACTAGCCACTGCTGCCCGCGCTTCGCTGCGGGTGATGTGCTCAGTATAGGAATCAGTATAAAAATGTCTAATATGTTTTCTCATCGTGTTTGTATGAAAGGTTGGTCTATTTTGTACATTAACTATTGAGAAAATATGGGAAGGAAAGGTAATATGATTTTTTTCATTAGAATGCTTGAAAGGAAAATAGAGGTCATTGCATGGTGCCTATTCTAGGTCATCAAAACAATGACATGTAGTGTAAAGAAGTACTTGATGGAGTTGAGCTTAACCAATCAACACACTTAGATTCAAAGCTCAACATTGGGTAGGATTTTTCGGGTGCATCTTCTGGTTGTGGAGCTTCTTAATAATCTTCTTGTCACGGTGCCTTCTCATTACTTGATTCTTTGGGTTTTACGGTGCCAATGCTCGGGTTATGCTTCTTTTGAGCAACAATCACAGTGCTCTTAGGATTCGGTTCCATTTCTCATACAGAGATTTGTATCCTTCTTTTCTACTCATCTTTGCCCTGTGTTTTCTTGAGTCGGATCCGGATCTACCCCACTTAGAAGATTTATCCTTAAATCTTCTATTAGCATGATCTGTATATTATTCGCGTGTCTACTCCTTATGGTCACCCGTTTTTATCTTCTCGGGGTGTGGTTTCTTGTTCGTACACCCTCTTTAGTTAGTCTAGCTCATGCATGTAGTAGATTGCGAGCCAAACACATGGATTTGATTGCCACGGGTGGAATACAACGATGGAGAGAGGGAAAGAGATGCTAGGTACGGGTACATCTCCCTCGGGAGTAGCTAATCTACGTCATCGAGGCAGAGAGCCTCATGACGGGGCTCCTTGGGTCCTTCAACGGTGGTGGAGCGGGGATCTCCTTCTTCTCTTGACGGTGGTTGGGTGAGTGGAAGGAGAGGTTCGGCGTCGGAGACCTCTGATGGTGGTGGTGCAGGTGGTACGGCAGGGTCCATCCTTCTTCGTTCTGGCGGGTGGACGGGGATTCCGTCCAAAATCGGGGGCTCCTGCCCATCGGCAGCGAGCATCCTTCGCTTGGGTCGGCTGACGAGGTAGGCGATCCGCAGTTGCTCGGTGTGTCGTTCTTCGGCAGTCCTCAGGGCTTCAGCGAGAGCGGTCTCGCGGCTTTCCGTGACGGTGACACGGGCCTGTGTTTCGGCGTAGTGGACGTGGAGTCTCCGGGCATATACTTCGGCTTCCATGGTGCGGGTGATGCAGTTCCTCAGCTTGGTGGCTTGCTCATCGTACTGCTTGTCGAGGGCGAGCAGGTACTCGGTCATCAGCTTTAGGGTGGGGCTTCCTCCTTGCGCTTGCAGGGCTTCTACACAGGCGTTCCAGGCGGGGTGGTTCTTATCTGGCGGCGGAAAGAATCTCATCGGTGTACGGGAAATGGTCTCGTCGTACAGCTGGCACAGGTGTTGCAGGGCCTTGCGGGTGACAGCTTGATAGGTGTCGGTGAAGCGGAATCCGGTTGCTGTCATGCTCCAGTCGTCGGTGATGTCAAGGATGTCTTCGCTCTTGGCGATGTAGACAGTGACCTCGCAGCGCTCAACATGCTGCTGGTAGTACTCTCGGCCTTCATACTCGGGGCGCTCTTTGATTCCGAGTCTCTGCATGGTGGTGTAGAGGAGCTTGGGGAAACCGTTGGTGTGGAGGCAGTAGCTGCAAGTCCAGACACCTTCGGCCATTTGGCTGGCTGGGTGGTGATGGCAGTGGAGGGCGAGAGAGGTCGTTGCTTTTGCAAAAGGGGAGAGAGTGGAAAAGGCTAGCAGTGGGATGATTGGAGTGGGATGGTGGGGGTTTCACCTTTTATAGAGGGGCGGGGGTGAGGCTTCTGGTGTACGCTTTGACCGGTCTTGACTGGGGTCACAAGGTGTGGAGGAAGGGAAGGAGTGGAGGTAGGTTCCATTACATAGTGAGGTGCTGTAGATGGGTGTAGTCTTGATGACCGTGTGGTGGTGGTGCAGTCTTGATGGTCGTGCGATGGCAGTGTAGTTTTGACGACCGTGTGAATCCGGACAAGAGATGTCCTAATGACTTTTTATCTCCTAGTTGAGATATTTGATGCACCATATTTTATTCTTGAGCTCTAGATTCTCACAGATATTTTTGGCACCGACAATAATCACTCGTACTTTTACTGTAATTCCCTGATTTCAACAATTTTCCTTAGGGCCTTTCATATGGCAAGGGGCGCGTTACCACAATGAGCAAGATTATCGATCCTATCAGCATAGGAATCTGGATGGCGAGGATGAAGTTGGCGAGGTCATCTTCCACGAAGCACATCTCGAAGGCTTCAGATTTTGTCTTCTGGCGCCGTGTTTTGTCTTCTTCTAGTGCCTTCAGCAGACGGTAGTTTCTTCTGGCTTCTTCTTGTTTTAGCAGGGGTTTGGCATCGGGTTTAGGGGTTTAGGGGTGATTTGGCGGGTAATTAGGATGGAGGGAGTGTCGTTGGTGGGAAGGGGCAGTTGGAGGGGTGCTTTTATATGTGAAGAATGGTGGGGTCAAGGGACGGGGGTGTACAGCTGGGTGCGCGCCATCATCGATGGTCCTTGTGGCACAGTGGCATTGCGGGGGACAGCGGGGACAACAGCAGGGTCAGTGTCGAGTGGAAGGGACAACACGCGCGACATCGTCGGTCGTGCGGCGGTGCGTAGTAGTGGACGCGGCAGCAACAATAGTAGCAGCATCGTGGTAGTGGAGGGGGACAGCGACACAACATGGAGGAGACAACAACAGCAGAGAGCAGGCGTATAGCGACGGCATGCGCTGCGTCTGCAGCATTTATAGGCAAATCTTCAGGTGCACGGTGGGTTGATCTCCTTTTTTCTCCGTCTTTGGATGATCTTCTCAGCTAGGTCATGCTTCAGAGGTTGAGGAATCCATCTCTCACCACCGCATTTCATATCTGCCTGGTGTCGTCAAGTGGGATGGGCGGTGGCGAGGTGATATCTGAGGCAGTGGTTGTTAGGCACCTAAGGGCCCCGCACTCTCCTTTAGTCACGGGCATGCACAGGCCTTTGGCTAGGCATTTAAGGGGCTATTCATTTCCTGTCTTTCCATGCAGAGGAGGTAAGGCCAACTGTTGTAGGTCCCTCTTATGAGGGACCACCATTTTTGTGCGGTCCTGTCATTGTCGCTCAGAACACTAAAGTTGTGACCATGAACTATGCCTTTAGTGGCATGCGCGACATTGAGGTGACAACATGGTGATGGGGTCTTCTAGATGTCCATACACCATCTATTGACCTCCTATTATGTTGTTACATGTGTGTGTACTATATATATTCATCTGTGAAGCATGTAGTGGGCAACATTAAGTAGACTTGACACCATTGTTGTACGGTCCCATCATTGTAGCTTAGAACACTAAAGGCGTGACCATGAACTTTGCATCACAACTAGGCGTGCTTGATGCTTCATGGGCACGCCTTTTGTTGCATAGCTGGCAAGGAGGTGACATGTGCGATAATGAGGTGAGAACATGGTGATGGTGGTCTTGTAGATGTCTATATACCATTTATTGGGCTCCTACTATGTTGCTGCATGGGTGTGTGCTATATTCAGCTGTGAAGCACGTAGTGGAAAACATTAAGTAGATTCGAAGATGTACTTGTGTATATAACATGTTTAGTTTGGCAACAATAGGTTAACAGTGATATGAGCGCTAAACCTCCACCTTCCGTTCCAACGCATAGTCCACTCTTTCTATAGCATGGGTTCGTAGATCTATGGTCTAAGGGGCCATAAGCACTTTCCCCTTTACCACTCCACTTCAACCTCCCTCACCTTCATAAGAGCGAACTACATTGCCTAGGTGTCGTCGACTAAATCGGTAGTAATCATGGGTGCCACTGCCACATGCTAAATGAAGCTACCGATTGACATATCCAAGGTGATTGGTGGTGAAGGGATAATTGCGGACAAGATACAAATGTATACTGGTCTTGACATCGCAACTAACAAAAACCAGCCTAATGATCAAGGTGGTATTTCTCATCTCCTAACTGGAGTGATTCCATTAATTGTGGATGACCTGACTACACCATCCCTCAATACTATTTCAATAACCACAATAGATCTCTACCTCTCTCTTGAGAATAGATGTTGTCTTTATCCTGTGTGGTCTTCCCTCTCATCTCATTCTACATAGAGTAGACTTTTAGAAAGATCACCACCAGGGATATGAGATCACCACCAATGGAACCCGCAAAGTGCACAATAGACATTTTGAGAGTAGGTTTTAATTCGCACGCGGCATGCTATGCACTCTGCGGTCTGCTGTGCATTTTGGGGTTGCATGGATCGCATGGGTGGGCCCGTGTTAGCTACATTTACTTGACACCCATGCTGCCCACAAAGTGCACAACAGACCGCATGCAAACTAAAGTCGCGCGCATAGCCAGTGCCCACTCACCCGCGGTCCTTTTCCTGCACACTGGTGCTATCTCTTAGCGTCACGCCGATGTATCCTCTTTAATGCCACCCACTGCACGCTGCACCACCGGCCTATGACGCCGCTCGTGCTGTCACCTCTATTGGCCTGCTGCTGCTGCTGCTGTTGCCCATGAACCCGATTCCCTCAGCCCACGATGGTGCTCAGTGCCACCGATAATGGCATGCACCCACCCCCTAAACCTGGCCGTCGATCGCCTATAAAACGCCCTCCTGGCTCCCCTTTCACAACAAGACATTGCACACTCAACACTCATCACCCGCGTAAGCCCCTTTTTGAAATGCCAACTTGTTTCAACATTTCAAGAAAAAGCCTGAGATAAGTGCTGCAAGCTACAGACTATCAAAGAAAACATCAAGCAGGAGCTGGAGTAAATTGTCAGAGCAAGAAGTTGCCACCCTCAAGATGTGCTTAGATGAAGAAGAGCTTGCCATGGCCGTCTTTGCTATCCTAATCCCTACTCTAGTGGCAACAACCATATTGTATATCTTTATGATGCGCCCGCTACCCTACGAGAGGCCCTGAGATAGTTGTTCAAATAAAAAGAGTCCAAAGCGGCGCAAATCTATACCAACTATATTGTGATGCGAGGTCCTCTGTGATTGTTATTGTGGTTAAGTTTTTGTGTAGGCAGCGTAGTACCAATGCTAGGTAGCCATGTGAGTTCCTGTCAGTATTAACTAAATAAAGCTCAGGCAGACTAGACTTTAATATCTGAGCGCCAATATGGTGGCTGTAATATGTGATGTTATTTTACGTTGACTGTCGTGGGATATCATTATATGTGGAACCATTTCACGTGGTAGTACTTAGACATATATATGGCAGCGATAATGCACTTGTATGGCTATATGCCTCCTACCACCGTGTCCTAGCATGCTCGTCTCTGAAGCAAGGCGTACTAAATTGTCACGCGTGTATTAGTTGAATTTAGCCGGTGTTCCTCTAAACAGGGTTCAGTCTAGTCACCACAAACTCATACATGTATTTATTCAAATTCATAGGGAATAGGGCCCGTACACAACTCTTGTAGGCGTATCCCACTAACCTATCTAAAACTTCAACACCGGGCACTCCTTCGATGTAAGGGGAGGTTCCTATTTTTGGTACATGTTGCAGTGCATTTGTTCTAAGGCAACTGTTACGATATGTAGCGTTCATCTAAGGTCTTTGTTTCCCAAAACTTGGGATAGATACTATCACAACATTTTTCACAGTGAACCTAGGAACATTTGACCTTCATCGATGGGGAGAGAGGGAGATGGTGGCGCGGGCAAGGGCGACATGAGGAGGGCCGGCCTCCCACAAAGTCAAATATTATGATCTTGTACTATTAATTTAATTTCTGTGTAGTGCCGGCCCTAGGGGTAGGGCACGAGGTGTGACGGTCGAGGGCCCAGACAAGGGAGTGGCCCAAGCCGGGATATACAAACCCCTAGACCCTATAGTCCAATAGGCACTAGCAAACTAATGAGAAGAGAGGCACAGAACTGGCCAGACGACCTAAGAAGACAACATTGACCTTTCTTTCGTAGTTTCCCTTCCCACGGCCCTCGATAGAGAGGAGGCGAAGAGCCGCGCTATACACAGCACATTTTGACCATGAGCCCGTGACGTGCCAACGGACACACGCGGAACTAGCGAGCCGCACCGCCACGAAGAGCTAGACTGCAAAAGAGCTTGACTGCCAGAGACAAGGACATCAGCGCACAATGGCGGCGACGAGGCAGGGCTTCATGACAATCACATCCTGATTCTTGGCTTCTTGCGAACTGGGATTGTGGATTAGTATTTTCCTTTTTTTTAATCCAAATTTATTATTTGCATAGTATTCCAAACGTCTAGTACTTTGTATATATATAATCAAGTTTCTCTTCTAATTTAGGTGTTAGAATTTTAAAATGGTACCTACAAAACATTTGTCATGGATGAGAAAAGAGAATGAATATATTTTTTAAAATCTACATTGTTTCTCATTAATTATCAGCCATGGACAAATATATTGCTTGCATTAATTTAGATTTTCTCAGTAATTATCGGGCATATTAAATGTAAAATATATTATTGGATTTGCTTTCGCTTTGCAAGTAAAATTAGCACATGTATATTATAAGGTTGTATACACGGTCTAGAGAGGCCGTCGCGATGATTTCGCCAGAGAGCGCTCAAAATCCTAGGACCGACAGTGGTTCTTTTTTTTCCAATATTTGGGATATCCTATGAAAATATTTCTTGCAGTGAACCTAGGACAAATATAATAAGACTGATGTTAAATCTATTTTTTTAGCAACTGAAGGTAAATCTATTGGGAAATAGTGAGTTTAACCATTACTCTGTAAAAAAGGGCCCAAAAGCACAGTGCAGCAGCCCACTCTGTCCGTCGCTGCCTCCACAAGCCTGCACGCGACCTCCGCTCCGTACCCGTCGCCGCCGCCGCCGCGCCCGCCCGTCGGCTGCCCACGCCCGCGGCTGCGCTGCTGCGGCTGCCCGTCAGCTGCCCACCGCCCGCGTTTGTGGGAAAGCCGCCACGGCGCCGAAGGGGAAGCCCTTGCGCCAGCGCCATCTTGGCTGGCCCGGTACACTGCGACCGCCCGCGTCTGTGGGAAAGCCGCCACGGCGCCGAAGGGGAAGCCCTTGCGCCAGCGCCATCTTGGCTGGCCCGGTACACCGCGAATACCCTACCTCCTCCACTCCGCCGGTGACGAGTCGTGCATGCTTCGCGTTCTGCCTCCTTCCTGTGTACGGTGAGCACTTCGAATCGTATTTCCTGTACCCCTAGCCTGCTGTGCATCTCAGGTGCTCGAATTAATGCCTAGCCCTTCATGTGCTGTGCGTTCCAGATGCTCAATACAATGCCAAAACAAGAAAAAAAAGGGCTGCTCACGCTGACCCCAATAGAATTGTGGTCACTACTTGCTTTATGCAACGTCAGAATGCTAGCAAAACTATTTTCTGCAGATTGCCATGGAAAGTTCAACCTTTGTCAATGTGACCATTTATGTCCTATTAGTTTCCCCTTTGACGTTGTCCTTACCAATTTATTGTATGCCCTGACATGAAACAATTGCGTTGTCAAGCTTCATTGCGTTCTAACAAATATGATTCCGTACCAATTTCTACTAAGTGCTTATTGATCATCTCCAGCTACCCTAGTTCGCTCGCAGCTGTGATTACTTGGCCGGGCTCAGAGAACAAGTTCCTAACAGTAAATGCAAGCAGAAAAAAAAACCTTGCATACACCCTAGCCTGAACTGCATCTGAGGGAACCACAAACTTGTATTGATCTCAGCAAATTCCTGAGCAGGTTACAAACTTCGGTCAGATGCTGCGACCCTGACAATTTCCACTAAGTGGACTCTAGGCCAGCATCTAGACTTGGGAGCAAACGCCACTGTTCTTATATCAGCAAATGCGATGGACGAAAATTCCTTGAGTAACCCAACCAAGGTAAATTTGCCCCCCTTGTTTGTGGTTTTTACCTGTGTGTGTCTGAATGATTATATGTTTCTCAACGCCTGTTCAGCGCCCTACCTCTCTACCCCGAAGGCGAGGCAGACACGACCGGCGGCGGTGGTTCCGCACGGAGGCGAGAACCAGCTGCTGTGGTTGCGTACTGAAGCTATGGTTGGCGGCGCCATGACACACGGAGGCAACGCTAATCGATGGCTGTTGTGCAGGGAGGCTCAACGGGGAAGCCCAGGCCCATGACCCCATCAGTACTCGCCACCCCCTGTAGGTGCTCATGTAAGTTGTTGGCTCCCCTTGCTCCGTATTTTACAAAAATGCTAGCGGAATAAACTGTTTACATCCCCCATATTAGTGGGTGTTGGGTGAATTTTGGTGCTGTGCATATTTCTATTTACCATTCAATAGGTGTTCTTGGTAGGGATTTAAATGGTAGCGCCAGACATGATCACAATTACAGTCAACAAATAGATCGATTGGACTTAACACCACACACACCTAATTCTCATTGGAGATAACACAAGAATGGACAGTGGGTAGAACATACGAAGTACTATTCCTCACCCAAAAGGAAACTACAAGTCTCTCTCAAAACAATCGTTCATTGCCCAGGTAGCCAAAAAAAAACTTCTTGTTGTTCCCATGATGGTCAGCAGCTACGGCACCTGCCTCAACGCTGGTGGTGGTGCCAGCACCAGCAGTACCTGCCGCCGTCGCCATCAGCGGTGGTGCTGATAGCACTCCTGTTACTGCATGGCACATGAGGGGTGCGAGGAACGCAGCACACCTTCGGCCGTAGTCTGCAGCAATTGCCTTAATGGTGGCTATGGTGAGGTGGATGCGAAGGTGTTCAGGGATGGCAGGACGCTGGATGGTTGAGAAGTTGAACTTGCGTGGTCTGGGGAGGCGCTCACCATAGAAGCAGAACATGGCGGCATCATAGGCCAGGGCCGCCTCATGGGCATGCCCAAACCTACCGATCCACAGCCTCAATCGGGTGTGTGGGATGCGGATCTCCGTAGCCCACCTGCCCCAACTCCGCTTTTGCACGCCCGTCCAGCCCAGGGCCTTCCGTGGGGTACGGCGAGTGGACATTGTTGGCACCATAGCCAGACGCCTACCGCGGTGCCACTGTCCCCTCCCTGCTGATGCCACGGTGCCGTTTGGCGCGGCTGCTGTGGCCATAGCTCAGCACCTGCAGCGTACAAGAAACTTGAGCGGAGGGCAGAGGGGTGGTGCTGAGTGGAGACGAATGGGATAGAGAGGGTGTGTTTTTAAACGCGTGGCCAGAGACGATGCGCTGGTACCTGACCAGTCAATTAGTGAACTACGAAGGTAAAAAATGGAGGCGGCCATATTTCGATGCTTTGCAAGCACCGAGTCGGACCTGAACCAGCGGTGTGTTTGTGCTAGATTCTCTTCTCAGGTAGCAAATGCATACACGTACTAGTCCAGAATTCTATAGGCTGTTTTACTTGCTGCCCGAGCATAGTTTTCTGGTTCTTTTTCTTGTTCCCATGCTTGTTACCTGCCACCTCTTACGCCACAGCACTTATTAGGACACAAGGATAGTGCTTTATAGGCTGCTCTCCTTTAATCAGGCAAAGGATTTAGGTGTGGGTAGCCTGAGTGTGCTTTATTTTACGCCAAATTAGTTGTTCCGCTTTCCTGTATTTTTAAACATTTTCTTAGATCACCACTAGAAGGAACTGCCATCATCAAGGCCTCATTGTAGTTTAACATGTTACCAAATACTATATCTGGACTTACGCCCCTGCTGTTCCAATATGGAACACATGCCATCACATACACCCAACACATTTATTTATTTAAGGTGGCAAACAAGGCCATTGGACAGTACATATGGGAGAGTACGCACAACTAAAGGTACACACAAAGGTACTTAATGGCGTACATGCCAGACCATTATAGGCGATTAACACTGCTAAATAAAATATTGGAGACCAGGGCTGTAGGTAGACGGAAGAAGTCCTAATGGGCCTGTAGTTGCACATGCACCTCCGCACTTCTTATATGGTTCTGGTGATTGTGTGCCTGTCAGGGAGTGGATAAATATAGGTTAGCAAGGCATTCAAAAGAAAACAAAAGAGCTGTTGGAGACTGACACAAACTAAGGAGCATGCATACTTTTAGAGACTCCCAAAAGGGATGTACGTAGGGGTGTTCTCCAGCACAAGGCTGAACAGCTGTTCAACAAGCTGTATGTAGCGTAGGTCTGGTCCAGGAGATGGCTCTGCCCAATGGACACAGGAGGAGTCACTAATGAAAGGATATCACCATAGCCTGAACATATAGAGCCGAGGCGGTCAAGCAGGTCTTTATGAGACTTCAATAAGTTGTCCATCTGTACGCGCAACATATCATACCTAGATTCTCTTCTCAGGTAGCAAATGCATACAAGTACCAGTCCAGAATTCTATAGGCTGTTTTACTTGCTGCCCGAGCATAGTTTTCTGGTTCTTTTTCTTGTTCCCATGCTTGTTACCTGCCACCTCTTACGCCACAGCACTTATTAGGACACAAGGATAGTGCTTTATAGGCTGCTTTCCTTTAAACAGACAAAGGATTTAGGTGTGGGTAGCTTGAGTGTGCTTTATTTTATGCCAAATTAGTTGTTCCGCTTTCCTGTATTTTTAAACATTTGCTTAGATCACCACCAGAAGGAACTGCCATCATCAAGGCCTCATTGTAGTTTAACATGTTACCAGATACTATATCTGGACTTACGCCCCTACTGTTCCAATATGGAACACATGCCATCACATACACCCAACACATTTATTTATTTAAGGTGGCAAACAAGGCCATTGGACAGTACATATGGGAGAGTACACACAACTAAAGGTACACACAAAAGGTACTTAATGGCATACATGCCAGACCATTATAGGCGATTAACACTGCTAAATAAAATATTGGAGACCAGGGCTGTAGGTAGACGGAAGAAGTCCTAATGGGCTTCTAGTTGCACATGCACCTCCGCACTTCTTATATGGTTCTGGTGATTGTGTGCCTGTCAGGGAGTGGATAAATATAGGTTAGCAAGGCATTCAAAAGAAAAACAAAAGAGCTGTTGGAGACTGACACAAACTAAGGAGCATGCATACTTTTAGAGACTCCCAAAAGGGATGTACGTAGGGGTGTTCTCCAGCACAAGACTGAACAGCTGTTCAACAAGCTGTATGTAGCGTAGGTCTGGTCCAGGAGATGGCTCTGCTCTAATGGACGCAGGAGGAGTCACTAATGAAAGGATATCACCATAGCTTGAACATATAGAGCCGAGGCAGTCAAGCAGGTCTTTATGAGACTTCAATAAGTTGTCCATCTGTACGCGCAACATATCATACCTAGTCTCAACAAGCTGGGACCAGGACATGTAGTGCTTCAGCCGCTTGTAGGTTTCCTTAAAAGCAGGATGGTTAGATCATTAATGCAAATATTCATCTTTGCTATAAAATAGCAGATTGCTTGCTCAGAGACACTTCTTGGGCCTCATATTCGGTCATGCAAGGCAGGCTCTGGAAAGCCTGAACTTCTGGCAAGCCCTTGTTGCCTGGTTTGGAACGAATTTCAATGTTGAGCCAGGCCATCGTTTTCTTGCTATCCACCTTAACGGCTCCCTCGGTGCGAATAACCGTGCCTATCTTGGGAAGGATCTATCTTAGCATGCTTTTACATGATATGTCAAGTACAACTGGATCCTACAACAAAGTTAAGCAAATACGAGGAGTAAGAACACCCTTGCTTCTATAGGTGTGTACCCAGGGAATTAGCTACCACCTAAACCCATATATGCATGGGAGTGGTCGTAGCACAACTAATCACGGTGGACAAATAGCAGAGGCATGCTTCCAAGTGTTAGGTAATGGAGGTACATGATAACAAAATACCATGGTGCTTGATTCGAAGCCAACTAAATAAAGTAATACCTGGGGCATGGGGACATGGGCACCCAGGCCAGCCGATGGAAGTTGTGCCACGGGCACATGAGCACCCAGACCACCCGATGGAAGTGGCGGCGATGGGACTTGGGCACCCAAACCACCGGATGGAAGTGGCGGCACTAGGACCTGGGCACCCAAACCACCCGATGGAAGTGGTGGCACCGGGATCTGGGCATCCAAACCATCCGATGGAAATATTGGCGCTGATTCCCCGATGACGCCTTTACCCTTATCCATGTTGATGATGATGCTCTTACCCGTATCCATGTTCCTGCTAGAGGAGCGACAGTCTACTGTCTGAGGAACGCATATACTGTTGCATACATATGCTACATAGCTACTTAGGAAAAAAGCAAATATAGTTACGACTTCATGTGCTGTAAGTCTACTTGTTGCAGACAAAAATACAATGTAGGCCATGCTAGGCTATGAAAAGAGGACCAAATAAGATAAAGTTGTCGGAAGTAACATTAATGGTTTGACAATTAATGTTCAGTAATCTATCTACTGGACCACCGCCTGGCATGTGGACCAGCAAGTGCTATTTTTGTACCTATATACTAGGAACCTATCACATGAAGAAATTTGGAAGGCTGACTGCTGACCTATGCCTGCTTGTGGACTGCCGGCACAGCCCTAGATGTGGAACCTGCCACATAAATAGACAAGCCTGCGCAGGCGTAGTGTTGCCTGTGTTCGGTGGACACGAACCATGAACACGTGAACTACACAAGGATGGGCCACCTCAATAAATGTTGGTACTAGCAATAGTATGTCCCTCCAATGAGATGCACCTCTGAGGCACGCCACCAATCTGGCATGCATACTACAAATGTCGGGTACTGTGCATTGCTAGAAACACACCGGGCCTAGTGGGCGCATGCTTGATTGTGATCACACGAGTTGTACCTTATGTCCACTAGTAGGTCACTCGAGGGCCCTTCCAGGTGCGGCCTCCTACCGTACACAGTCTTTTTGGAGTCTGTGTCAGTGTGTACCACGTGCACCCTAGCATTGTCCCCTACCGTAGATAGGTTTGGGCGTCCACCCTAAATTGGTTTTTAGGAGCTTGTGTCGGTCTCAGCATGTGCGTGAGTGCACAGACAACTACTGTTTTGCCCGGCTACATGCATCCATCCACACCATGATAGGACACGCATCCATCACATGCAGGGCTACTCGTTTGCATGCAGGAAATCCCATGAGGCAGCCCTCTACAGGGTCTGACGACTAAAAGAAAAGACACTCAATGACTGGTCGACTGAGGGACCATGCATACAAGGACAAAAAAACTGCTGCCTTCCCCAGACAGAACAGTTACTACGGTAAAACTAATGTGCCCCCACATGTGTCCTCTTTCCTTTCATTCATAAATTTACTATCAGCTACTCCCTCCGTCCCATTGAAAGTGTCGTTTTTGACTTCTAGACTTCTTGTTTGACTGTTCGTCTTATTTAAAATTTTTATGCAAATAATAAAATAAATAAATCATTATTAAAGTATCTCTAGTGAAAAAATAAGTCATAAGAAAATAAATAATATTTGTATAAAAATTCTGAATAAGACAAACGGTCAAACAAGAAGTCTAAAAGTCAAAAATGACACTTTCAATGGGACGGAGGGAGTACTCTGTCACAGGCAAGAAAGTTACCATCACCTACTCCTTTGCATGTAGGAAATTTACTATCAGCTAGTCCATTGCATGCAGAAAACCGACTTGCCTTCCATGAGGCAGCCAAAACGAGAAATAGGAACACAGCATGCAGGAGGCCTTTCATGAGGCAGCCGAAACGAGAAATAGGAACAAAGCATGCAGGAGGCCTTGGTCGGCGAGAGGAAGCCCCATATGCGAACAATATGTCCCTGTACAGGGTCTGAGGGCTACAAGAAAAGACACATTCGACGAAGTGTATGGACAACATGCATACAACGACGAAAAAAAGGTAACCTGCCTTTCCCAGATAGAACAGGTACTACGGTAAAAAAATCTACACCACGTGTCTTCTTCCCGTTCATTCATAAATTTACCATCAACTACTACTCGTTTGCATGCAGGAAATCACATAAGGCAGCCCTGTACAGGGTCTGATGACTAAAAGAAAAGACACTCAATGACTGGTCGACTGATGGACCATGCGTACAAGGACAAAAACTGCTGCCCTCCCTAGACAGAACAGTTACTACGGTAAAAGTAATGTGCCCCACATGTGTCCTCTTCCCTCACATTCATAAATTTACTATCAGCTACTCCCTCCGTCCCATTGAAAGTGTCGTTTTAGACTTTTAGACTTATTGTTTGACTGTTCGTCTTATTCAAATTTTTTATGTAAATAATAAAATAAATAAATCATTGTTAAAGTATCTCTAGTGAAAAAAATAAGTCATAAGAAAATAGATAATATTTGTATAAAAATTTTGAATAAGACAAATGATCAAACAAGAAGTCTAAAAGTTAAAAACGACACTTTCAATGGAACGGAGGGAGTACTTTGTCACAGGCAAGAAAGTTACCATCACCTACTCCTTTGCATGTAGGAAATTTACTATCAGCTAGTCCATTGCATGCAGAAAGCCGACTTGCCTCCATGAGGCAGCCGAAACGAGAAATAGGAACACAGCATGCAGGAGGCCTTCCATGAGGCAGCCGAAACGAGAAATAGGAACACAACATGCAAGAGGCTGTGGGAAACAGGACAAAGTAGGTCATGAATTGTCCACATTTATGGCACATCGCAGGTTGTCCAATATACCAATTGGGTAGTAGCTTACAAATCATTTCATATGTTCACATTTATGAAGCAGTACACATTGCCTACCATACCAGTGACATTTATGATGCAGCCTAGCTTGTCCAGTATAGCAATGGCACCCATGTCCATTAAATAGTCATTCTCAGGACTGCAGGCCAGATAGTTCGTGCATCCTGTGAGTCCAACTCCCTTACTGGAGTGTAGAACAAATATTGTGCAGCATGCTAAGTGCTGAGGGCATGGCAGCATTGCTCGGCAACCAGTTTTGGCAGCCATGCCCATTACACCATATAGCCTGTAATTACATCTGCCTCGATTGCTAGGGACTACATCAACAAGCCTTGTGCCCACACTGCCTAGTAGACCATGTATCCCACCGGACCCTACAGGTTCTAGGATTCACCCTTTATAGACAACCCTAGGCCTCCCTTTATGGCCACCCCTAAGTAGTTGTTTAATCGAATAACCGTCTAACTCATTGTGCAGGTGATGAGGAAATCAACAAGAGACGTAGTACGTGTACAAGATGTGTTGAATTTCATTGACATATCCGAAGTGAAGCAGTACATATGCAACGAGTCCATGGTGGTTTACCTCAAGAAACGGCCTGGTAATAAAGGCTGCGGGCCTAGGTCCAAGCATCGGTACCTTTGGACGTCTACATGTGCTGGCTGCAAATATAGAATAAAGAGTGCATACAGGTTTTGCTCCATTGGGTGCAAAGACGTAGGTTACTGTTTTTCTTTTTCCCCGAACCAGTCACGGCCGTAAACTTGGTAATCATTTCTCCGAATCACTGTTATGTAGGAAACAACTGCATCTCACACGGCACAAGACGCTGGCCTGCCTAAGCATGCATTCAAGCTTGAGGATGGCACTAAACCTACCTGCTCACTCAATAAGGTCGTAGCCCTCCCAAGGAGTTCACGCAAGGGGCGCCCGAAACACGCGCCATTCTATTGAGCCATACGCACCAGGGGAGGAGGATCGTATAGATTAGGACGAGTACGGAGAACATACTACTGTAATCAGCTACATGGCCTCATGCGTGTCAACGTTTGTAATATATAAATGCCGCAACATAGCTGCTGCTATAGGTAAGGACTGGCTACCGCATTGCATGGGCCAATTGTGCATGGGTACTGCTGACATGGTATCCATGTGCTTAGCTTTTTAGCACGCAAATGATGCGTGGGCAAGGCTTATTTGCGTTTGTAAGGATGGAAGCAAGGATTCGTATAACAGGTGTTCACATATGTTGTTAGTACTGTGGTTCTAGCCGTGGTGTCTTGCTTCCAAGTGTATAGTCACCAAACCTCTCAATGTCAATTCGTGGGTGTAAATATCTGTTGTCCATTTATATAGCTGTTAATACTGTATCCGTGGACGTGGCTATCTGTTCTGAAATTGATTGACCGGATTCCTACATGTAAATACCTTTTTGGTTATTTATCTTTTTTTGTGACTTTTTTGGTTATTTATCTATGAACCTGCTTAATGCTAGTAAATGCGTGCATGTAAAGAGAAAAGGGCATTGCGTGTCCTGGGCACGCTGTGCCACCTTGTTAATGGGAGTAAACGCGTGCATGTAAAGAGGAAAGGGCATTGCATGGCCTGGTTGTGCTGTGCTATTTCCAATTTCGCTCACAATAAAGTTGTCTATGTAGCTTTCCTTTCCAATTCCTGACAACATGACCACCACCCAAATAGTAACCACTGGATATGCAATTCTTGATTCAATACGGTGGATCAAGCAAGGATGTTTCTTTGATAGCTTACCAGTCACGTGCAATTCTAATTTCTATGCACAAGTTTGTCCCAACTAACTGCAGGGCCGCTATGACGTGATGACTGACACGCTGTCACGCAGGCAAGGTAGCATCATGTGCGGTTTCCTTTGCATGTGAGGGCCGACCTTTCTTCTGGCCCTAGCACATCCGCTTGGAGCGACGCTAGCCTCTAACTTTCTCCAGGCCCAGTTACACAGAATGGCCCATGCAAGCACTTGGTTTCACAAGGTCGTAGGCCCAGGAGCAAAGGAAGGCACTCAGGCGTCATGCCTCACCTCTCCTGGACGCTGCTGCTAAAAAAAGGGTCTATCTAGTGAAGACCCGGGTGATTCTAGGCTTCCCGTCACCCGAGTGACACAACCCTAAAAATCACTTGTTTTTGCAAAGAAGACATAATTGAGTGATTTGAAACCATCAATCGCCCTATATGTACAAACCATGATCCAAATCCAATAGACAAGATAAAAAACAAATTAACATATTATATTTATGAGATGCAAATAAAAAATACAAAAAAAAAATTAGCAGATTATTTCTATGAAAGTCAAATAGGAAAATTTTAAAGGGGAACCAAATAAACCATACAAACAAACAATGAAAAAGCAAAAAAAATGATCAGATAATTGTTCGAATAATTTTGACTATTCTTATTTACATATAATTAATTTACACCAACTGAACATAAAATTTACATCTAAACCGAAAATGTAAAATATGGTCTAATAAGATGTAATATTCTTCGTATTCAAGGAATAAAATTCCATGCATACATACTACGGTATGCAAGTGGCAGACGAGGTATGCACTTATTATTTTGGGGGGGGGGGTGGCGGCAGCAGGCGCATGCTGTTGTGTGTGTTGCCCTGCCCCTGCCTACGGCCTAGGCGCCTAGCTGAGCCAACTACTTGGTCTGCGGCACTGCATGCCCTGTCCCATGGAGAGCGGTGCTGTATGAATTGGCTCTCGGCTGTGTGTACACGTAGACCGGAGATGACGCGCCACATCAAAAGATAGAGGGATCGGACGGTGCTGAAATCGGGTGACAGACGCCAATAAATCACTCAGGTGACGGTTAGATTTACCGTAAAAAAACCCTCTCCAGGACCCTGGTCGCCTGTCTCCATCCGTTCCCCATCCGCCGCACGATGGCACGAGCGCACGGGAAGCGACGAGCTAGCTTGGCGGACCGAGGAGTGGACGAGGCGAGGAGCTAGCTGCCGGCACCGGGCGCCACCTAGCCGGCCGCCGCGGCACCACCCATCCCGGGCTCCCTGGATCCCGCTCTGGCGCTCCTGCAGGTCAGCAGTAGGCCGCCGCGCGCGGCTGCCCTTGCCCTCGAGCTTCAGTTCACTGGCCAGTGGCCACTGCCGGCGGTGGCCCCTGCTCTCGAGGCCTCCAGCCTCCAGCAATTCGGCTCCAACGGCCCCAGCGCCCAGGCCCGTCGTCAGTCGACTGGCTGCCCCTGGTAGGCCTGATTAGTTTGTGTATTGAATGTCTGACTTTATTTTTGGCTTCAATATTCGAACTGGATTGCTTCGAAATTAGGAACATGGTTGACTGGCCTACAGAGTGACCGGTTCTTGGCTGCAGGAACCCGACAGACTGGTACACAGCTATACGAGGATGGGCAAGACGCTGGACAACAGTTGAGGCTGGAGTGCCTAACGGGCTGCCCGATTAAACCAGTCACTTGCAGGTATACACACTTCCTTTTTTTTACCCACGGCAGTTAATTTGTTCTATATGATTCAATGGATTACAACACAACGGTGAGGGGAACGATATCTTAGCCTATACAACAGTCGCAAGGACAGTATAGAAGGTAGATGGCTGGAATTAGCAGGGAGGAAGGGAAACCAACCTATGGTCGCGCCTAAACATGTAGTGCCGTGCATTATCCTCTCGGAGGCTGAGATCCCTAAATTCTATAGCCGATGCACTAATCGATTGCAGCCTTCCCTTTGTAGTACATGCCCAATTTTGTTCCCATTCATGCTCCAATATAAAAAACTTTAAGAGGACAAGAACAAAGACACACCAAGGAGATAAGCAGGACATGATTGACAGAACTCGATTCCCAGTTCTCTCCCACCGTGTCCAAAGAGCCTATGCTCTCGTGTTGTAATTTTTTGGATAGACGATGGTCAAACTTATCAAGGTAGATCTCCAGGGAGTATAACGAGGTAGTTTCTACTCATAACTCATCATTAGTTTTTCTTGTATTGCAGCTGTAACAAATTATCTAAATGAATCTTTGGGCTCTCCAGCTTTCCCTTTATTAATTTCTGCTGCTAATAAATCTCATAGTTAGTATCTGCGAGTATTGTTTTACTGATCTAAAAGGGACTACAAACATTGCAGATCGATAACTTCTTCAGCATCCTTTAAATTACTTGAAGCAATTTCCAACCCCACTGGTTTCCATCGTGGCTAAATTTGTATCTTTTGTATTTGGTGGCTTGGCTAGTGCTCTAATAATCATTGGATTTGTGGGTGAATCTATTCTTGAAGGACATGTAAGCCCTATTTTTTTTTGCATTGTTTCTTCGTCTAAATTGCAAATACCTGCTATAAATCACTTCAAGATGCAAATACCTCCTTGCTATTAGAATAGGTGTGTTCATCACCTACAAGTATAGTCCCAATGCAAAGTCTTACTTTATGGGATCCACATATTTGCCTTGATGTGAGTTCAGAGTGTTCCATATAGTTAGCCACCATAGGAAGGAGAGGGTGGTGTGGGTGGGTTTGACGGCATATTTGGTGAGCACATTTGGTCCAGTGGACTCGAGTGCATAGTTTTAACCATCATCACCCCCATCTTTTCATGCTGGCACAGGTGCCAAACACTTGAGGTCACAATTTGCATCAAGTTAGAATTACACATAGGGATTAGTCTGTGGTGGTGGTAAATGCAACTATTTTATGACATATTTGCAACTTGTGGCTTGTAGGAGGATATTAGCATTTTTTTCGTATTTTTGTAGTACATGCATCTTATTCACTTTGTAAAATCTTATATGTTATGTCTGTAGATTTTTTGGAAGAAATCTTCTCTGGTATACTATTGTTTTTGGAACAATAGCAGCTATAAGTCGAAAAGTAGTAGCCGATGAGCTTCAAGTTATTGATCCAGAAGGGACCATGTGCCTCGCTGTTCACCAAACACATTACATGCCAAAGCGGTGGTGTGGTAAAGAGAACAGCGAACTTGTCCGAAGAGAATTCGAGACATTATTTCAGGTAACTAATTGACCTTACAGTTCATTTAAGATAGCTTAGCTGGCCCAGAATTGTTTGTGTGCCATATTTTACCAACTGGCCAAGGTATTAAAAGAGTTTCGTGTGCAAGCCATACCATCTAGCTTTAAAATGAGTGTTCTAAACTTCCAATCCATGCATTTTCTTTGTATTCGTTGACCCCTTTTTGGAATCCCCCATGCCATTGCAGTACTAAAAAAATATTCACAACTCCTTTTCTACTACCTCCATTCATTTTTTATGCATTTTTTTATTGGAAAAGTCAAGCTTTCTAATTTTTTACCAATGATTATTCTAATTATATGGAAGTTCAGTGTTCAAAAGTTAGGAGGCTAGATTTGTTCTCCAAAGTACTTTGAATGTTGTGTTAGTTTGGTAATAAGCGACTATAAAGAGAGATTAACGGTCAAGATATCCTAAAGTTTTTTCCAAATATAAAATACGCCTAAAAAAAGAATGGAGGGGGTATTTTCTACCATTCTAACTTGAGCACTACTTCTAGGGGGGAAATGGTAGTTTGGATCTATGCTAGAAAACTGTTTTGGGTTGCTATGTAGATTCACAGAAATCTGTCTCTTGCATAGTTGCATTAAGATCTTGGTTCTACTTATACAGTTTATGATGGGGTATAAGCCAATCAGCTTTGTGATTTGCTGCTTCAATTATATGGCAATAAGAATTGACTTGACAATCTATGTGTGCAGTATACTATAATTATGGTACTTGAAGAGATGGCCTCCATTCTCATCACTCCTTGTTTTTTTTGAGGTACCAAAGGTAATGTTCTGAACTAACTCAACATTTACTTTTTTTTTGCTTATTTTTGAACAGATGGCCTCCATTTTCTTGTTTTGCAATTTTTTTGCACCATACTACAACCAGAGCATAGGCACGAGGTACAATCCTCATGTGGGCCAAACCACACAAACCTATTACCGCATAGGATTAAAGGTGCAAGTGCACCTGTTGCATAGCTAGTACCGTAATGCACAA
Source organism: Saccharum hybrid cultivar R570 (assembly GCA_038087645.1). NCBI lineage: Eukaryota > Viridiplantae > Streptophyta > Magnoliopsida > Poales > Poaceae > Saccharum > Saccharum hybrid cultivar. The sequence continues at coordinate 14,372,279 of JAQSUU010000066.1, forward strand.
GGCAGTAGATATGTCCACAAGGGCGATAATTAGACGGAACACTTAAATCAACCTGCAGATAGCACACATGGAGATAACCAAACATGGGAGCATACAAATTATTTATTCGAATTCACTAACCGAAATGGATGGTGGCAATACACTACTAAGACACCCTGGCCAGTAGATAAAGGCCCTAGTTTAGGCACTCCACCTAAGACGAAGACATTAAGATACTTTTCCACTAAACTGGCATAGTGGCCTAATGGATATAGGAGCCCAGGGGCCTACAAAGACCAACACAACTAAGGACTCATAGGCCAACTCGATACAACAATGGGACACTGCTCACTACATGACACACTTAAAACTGGAACACTAATTATGGCACAAACATGGGGCGCATAGGACAACATTAGATTTATTGGATGAAGCTGTGTAGGGATAGATGGTTGATGGTGAGTCCCAAGGACGTAGGCCTAGTCACCGCTGCAAATTAGAAACACTTTGTCACCCAACTGCTGGAACCAAACAATAAAATAGTGTAAGAATGAATAGGCTACCTTGCCCCGCCTTTCTTAGCAGGGTATAGTTCCCTGCGAGTAGCCCTTGATCTCTTGCCTAGGATAGTTCTGCCAAAAAAAACTATGTAAGCAAATCACTCATACAGAGGCCGTACCCCCGGGGAAGGTGACCATAGTCACTTCTAAGTAACAATGCTAGAGGAACCTAAGGCAACACCCTTTAAACAAATTTCAAGGGCGCGGAGAGTACAATAAGCGGCAAATGCAAATCGTCTAGATTACTTATTAATCCACAGAGGTACGTACCCATGCTCCTCATGGACAACAGAGGGTACCTCCTCTCCCTTCCTGGATGAGGTTTTAGTATCAGCTACTATGGCAGTGGCAGGAGGAGGGGTTGAGCCACCTTCTGGATTGTTAGGAACTTCTGAAATGGCAAGGACCTGTGCTTCGTCATCTTTTCCAGAGGTAACACTTGATGTCCCAATCTTGTTCATAGCTTTGGAATCTCTAGGATCATGCGACGGACGTCCAGTAGGACCATGAGGCTCAGGAGACGTTGGATCTAGGAACACCCTCCTAGCTTGGAAGCAGAGCTGCCCAATCCTAAAGGTTTGTTCACTGATAACCACCTGGAAGACATACCTTTGACCAACAAGGCTGCGAAGGGGTGCTGGTAGCAAAATCTGATTGGATGAGCTTTCTTCAACAAGCTCCGCGGCAGTCCGCCGAACAACCTGTTCAGCCACCCCTCCGAAGAGAAATATTTTCACGCGCCCAGTGGTGTCCTCAATGATCACGCTTAGCTTATAGCTTGAGTGGGAAAACAAGGAGACCCATCAGGAACAAGTTAGATAGGGTTGACTGGTGTGTGTGTGGGGGGGGGGGGAGGGGCGGGGAGCGGGCAGTACCGTTTGAAGCAAGGATTACCTGGGAATAACCACTGGTTTAGTCTCATCACAGTTAGTGCATTCGAAGCCATCGAAAGTAGCCTTCAACCCCCGCTTGCATACATTGCAACCTTTATACCACCAACCAATGGAAACGTCTATTTCTCTTATAGTTGCGTTGCAAGTAAAACGAACACCCTACATGGAAGGACAGACCAAATTTTAGCAACCTGGCCTGAGTAGTGCATGTAAGGAATTGCTATTAAGGAGGTAATACATTGCTGTCATGGGGATCCAATGCTAAGAGCTCCGTAATAGTTTTCCTGTTGGCGCCTACTTCATCAACAGCACCCGCCTCTGCATCATCATCGTCGGGCAGGAACACAACTTCAGATCCCCTGCCCTGTAAACTGAGGACAAAGCCAGCAACCATTTACATACCCTGCAAACCGGCAAAGTACTGAACAGAAGGGGAATCGTATTACCTAGCACGAAAAGCGTTCATTTCTGGAAGGTCAATGTTCATGTACCATTTAGTGCCATCACCGCTCGCACATGTTGTGGAACCTACGCTTGCAAGGGGCTGGACATGTTATAATAGCAACAGGGTGTTATGCAGAGGTACATGTAAAGGATACCATAAACAGCATGTACCTAAGTATTGCTTCATTTGCACCCCAGCGAAAACCATCACAATGGGTTCATCTTTTTCAATGGCTTCAGTAAGGACCTGGTCCTTAAAGGAGGTTGCATGGTCGCCCCACAGAGTAATTTGTAAGAGACGATCCCTGCAAGAGTAGTCACAATAAGTTCATGCTAATCCAGAAAGCACGTAAACTACTAGGGAAGCAACCTTAGATCACGTAGCTCCACCACCCTCCGCACAGACACACCATTTATCCTGCTAGATCGCAACACCGGATGAACGATTGTAAGTTGCCCAATAACATCTGTTGAAAACCCAAACACCATGGCACCTGATAAGCAAATCCCGGGAGACAGGAAAAGGGAATCTAAATAGGCAAGGCAAGGATAGTGTATACCTATTAGGCCATGTTCGTTCCTCCTTCTGCGGTCTAATTCCTCAAAGTCCACAAAATTGAAAACATAGAGGGGAAGCTGGGTGTCCAGCTCCGTACGTATCTCCTCTAGGACAGTCCACGGTGTAAAATAGATTGTTTGTGGGTTTGGCACAGGGTTATACTTCCTTGCTTGCCTGCTAACTTGGAATTTTTTAATCGTATAGGAGCAGCCTTCCACTAAAGAATCAGCAAATTTGCTAAGGTCTTTATGCCCAATGCAAGCGGTAATACCCACGCCCTGATGTAGAGGAACTCAGATCACACAGCCACAGTTAAGGGGAAATAGCATATGCTAGCAGGTAGCAACGAACATACCTGTTCATCGACCAGAACAAGTTCCATGGCTGTTACACCCTTCCACTTAGGATTTGGAGATAGCTTCCACATCCTAGCAACTCTAACCTTGATGGTCCAATTGTGCCTCGACGGATTAACCTCTGACACCAAGTTGTACTCCATCTGGTGGTAACCCATCAATAAAAGTAAAATAAATGTGTCAAATAGAGCACTATAATGTAGTTAAGCTAGGAGACCATAGCATGCAAGCGTGTGAGTCCAACAGATATGCGGTAAAAAAACATTTACTAGAGCGCCCGAAGGACTTCTTTGTAAACAATGTTTTCAGTGAGGTTAGAGGACAGGTCTGTGCCATCGTCAATCAAAACACTTAGTCCATCTCTAGATGTAACACGTGATATAGCAACATACAGCTGGCCATGAGAAAAAACTAGGCGCGGCAAGTATAGGCCAACGTTATGCAAAGTTTGTCCTTGGCTCTTATTTATAGTCATTGCATAGCACAATCTTACTGGAAATTGGCGCCTGCTAAGAACAAATGGCCATTTAGTGCTTGACACATGCAACGCAATCCGAGGAAGGAGGACTTTGACGCCAATGTGAGAGCCTGTTATTATCTGAGCCTCCAATACGCGGTCACCTAACTGCGTTATTATAAGGCGTGTACCATTGCAAAGGTCAGCACTCTGGTTCAAATTGCGCAGCAGCATTACGGGTGAACCAACCTTAAGTACAAGTTTATGGAGGGATGCCCTTGAACTGCAGGGAGTTTAGGAACTCAACTGGATAAAGTAGGTCTGAGTTACCATGTCCCTTGGAAGTTTCAACCAAGGAATCAGAACTAAGGTATACCTTTTCATGCCCTGGGATTAAAGAAAGGACGCGGTTATTAATCTCATCAATGGTATCATTTTTTGGAGCAATGATAGCCCGTTCCCTTAGGTAGTCTGGATCTGAGTAGAGGGTGTCTAAGTTGGGATAGGTAGATCTTATGATATTATCAATAGGGGAGGTATCTCAACCAACTCAGAGTCTCCATCATCAGTATGAGTAGCACCCATCGCAGTGCCATCCCCAATACTCAACACCCAATCATTAAATGCTCTCACTTGATCAGTTGGCAAACCACTACGAGACATCCCAAGTAAGCGCATATTGATTGTTAGCTTTAGAATCTTAACATATTTCCACAGGTAGGAGTTAGTTATGGATGCATCAATGGTGTCTAACCTGCCGCCGCCCTCGACCACAGGCAGCACTTGGCAGAAATCTCCACCTAGCACGACGGTCTTACCACCAAACAATCTATCTAAACACGAAGAGTCTGCCTCTCCAAGAATGTCACACATGCTACGATCTAAAGATTCAAAGCAATGTCTGTGGGTCATAGGCGCCTCATCCCATATGATCAAGGAGCTATGCACTATTAAGTCAGCAAGAAAAGTTCCCCTCTTAATACTGCACACCGACGCCTCGTCAATGACTATAGGAATTTTAAACCGGGATGTGCAGTACGTCCTCCAGGCAGTAATAGGGAAGCAATGCCAGATGAGGCCACAGCAAGGACGATAAGCTTCTCGGATCGCAGGCGTGAAATAATTGCATTCCAAAGAAATGTCTTGCCAGTGCCACCACATCCATACACAAAAAAACACTGGCCTGAATTTCCATAGACAGACTGTATGACAACATCATAGACATTTTTTTGTTCAACGTTCAACTGACTAACGAGGGTACCATGGGTACGCATGAGGTCCTCACAGTCGTAAGCTAGCTCCTCAGCCAGCAGCCTATTTTTAGCTTTGTTACGCATGCTTCGATCAGGCTCTGGTAGACCATAATCAGTCATTAGACCACCATTTTTGACAAACAAATTATCTAGTTCAAGCAAAACATAATTTTTTAAGTGATCCTCTGGAACACTATAGGTAGGCAATTGCACCATTTTTTTAATGTTGTAGAGTATGTCGTCAGTAAAGTATTGGTAGAATTCATTAAAGAGGGATGCTGCATCACAGACAGAGCAAAAAAAGGACTATAGTAACAAGCAGTTGCCGCATCTGAGCAGCTGATCCCCACATAGATGCTTCCCTAAGGGCCTCACGCCACTCACTATCATCGCCAAGAAGACCCATAGCCTGGCACGCATCCTTATATGTTGGATATAGGACACCACTAATTGTTCGGAGATCTTCATATGAGGTAGCACCTTTGGCAACGTTGAGGAGCATACGAAGGTAATAAAGCTCACCACAGCTAGGATTGATATATATAGCCCTGCCAATTTTGGTAGGCCCCTTGCGGGGGCGCCATTCCTTGTACTTCTTAACCTAGACCCACTTTGTCGGGAATTCTATATATGTTAGCTCTCGAGCGCGTGGGAACTTTCTATTAGCAGAAAACCATTCGGTGAGGGTTGTCTGCATGTAACGTTGGTCATGTACAATAGCAGACAAGGGTTGGTTAGCCGGGTACACAACGTTATTCATGAAAGGAAGGTGCACAGCCAGCCTCTCCACCGCGGGGGTCCTATAGTGAATGTCAAATTCAAACAAGCGCCAGGTAGCTTCATGTGAAGATAGATAGCGGCAATCGATGTACTCACGGACCTCATCCACATCCTCAGGCTGCCTATGGGAATCTAATGGCTGGGCACCAAGGCTGCTACTACCAACCTCAAATTGCGAATGGGCCCCAGTAACATCAGACGCGCACGTTTCAATGACAGCCCTAGCACGGTCCGGCCCTTTTGTAATATATTTAAATAGGTACTTGATAAGATGTGTTTTATTACACCATTCAACATTTATATGTGCTCTGAATTTTTTTAACAATGACATATTGTATGGGAAAACCCACTCGTTATCAAGTTTAACACCATATCGCTCAACAAAGTGCCCAGTGTCAGGACGCTGCCTATATTGCACAAAGCCATCCTCACCAACAATTGTGTTTGGTTGAGTGCCCTTTGGGAAGAACTTGGAGCACTTGCTGTTTTTCATGCATGGGCAATTCTGGTTCAGCTGACCACAAGGGCCGTGCACCATGAATTCATCGACAAGACTATAACGTAGTGGGTCAGATGATTTATCTGGTATCTCAGCACATATTATTGAGTCAATAAAAGAAGGACGAGGGTCTTTAGTGTTACCTTGAAGCCAAACCAGAATATGAACGTGGGGCAGGCCACGCTTTTGAAACTCAACGGTGTAGAGTACTGAAACAGAAAAATGGGGGGGGGTACCAGGATTAGCAAAACGGCAAGCAATCAAATAAATCATTCCATGGGAAACTGCTAGCATGCACGACCACAACTGAACAACCTGGAATAATGCACGGGACCACACTTAGACAAACCAGGTAGCCAACTGGTTTGCTCTGCTAAGTCCACTGTGCAGTAAGCAACGACTAGACGCTCAGCGAGGCCTATTTTCTAGATAAGAACCACAATGATGGAGGATGGAATTTGCTGGTTATACCTGCACGTGCCTTTCCAAAATAAGTTCCTTTCTTTAACCCAGAAACAAGCTCGTCCACCTTTAGTCTGAAAACTCGACTAACTATATCAGTTCTAGCGTCAGGCCTCTGCCCTGGAACAAATTTAAGGGCATCAGCTATTTCCTACCACTTTGGATTACATGTAAAAGTAATAAACATATCTGGAGGCCCATATGATCGGCAGATGGCCATTGCATCCTGGTAATTCTGAACCATATACCGTTTGCTCCCTGTAAAGCTAGCAGGCAAAATAACCTTCTTACCAATGCCACTGCCATCAACATCGCCCTTGCGAAGGGCATCCTCGAGTCCCCTGTACACCTCCGACCTTAGGTTACTATTGTTTTTAACTATAAACCTAAGCCTATTCTCCTCCACGGATGCGAAAGCGTCAACAATATATTGCTGGAATAATCGGTCACCACGTATCAAGGTGGTTGCCTCACATCTACGCTGCTGTAGTCTATAGGCATAGTACTCAAGCATTGTGACCTCACCTCTGGCTCCAACCCTCAAGGCTGCTGACCTATTGTACTTAATGCCTATTCTGAAGCCCTGGTCCCCATAAGGAAACAAAACTGGATACTGTAACGCCATATATGTAACAGAACAGTCCAAATTATAAGAGCATAAGTATAAAAACAATCACCGAAGTGATCAAATTCTCACACTTGAGCCCATATAACTCCGGTAGTCCAATGAAATCACGAGGGATTTCAAACCAACCAACATACAAGCCAAGATCGTAGTGATTCAACATAACAAGTCACATGTTACATCCATTTCACAAGTAGTTCAATATACATCGGAGTTCAACATAGTTATTACAACTTAAACTAAAAAGTAGCGGAAGCAAAGTAATTTGAAACTAACAACACCATTATTTAAAATACATGCCAGTACAAAGGTCGACTTCCCACAAAAGCATTAGAGAGAAGATAACTCAGAAGGATCATGCCCGTGATCACACTCCGCCACGACGGCAGGAGCCAACCAACTCTTGCAGCCGCCATGATACATCACAACCTGCAACAAGTGGGGATAAAACCCTGAGTACGACAATATACTCAGCTAGACTTACCCGTCATAAACCAGAAATAAGGTGACACCAAGGATCATACAAGGCTGATATAAAGTGGGCTAGCTTGACAATATTTTGCATAAAAGCTTATTATGGATAAGTAATCATTAATGCTTAAGCATCAAGTTAATTATCATTAACCTATCATCTATATTAGAACCTGTACTAGAGCACTCACTTTATTAGGAGCAAACAATATTAACCATAGCAGGTATAAATTGAGGCAACATTTCCATCGTTATCCAATTAACCATCCGTTCAATTTAATGGAATCTACGTTGCCGCTGCTCAAGTCAAGTGCTCACTAACCGGGAGCGACGGCGATTCGAATCGAATTCCTATCCAGCTGGAGGGGTATTTCTAACACTCACCGCGCAGGCCCCTGCCAGGGTCGCACAAGCCACCTTTCGTACAATTCAAGAATTGCGGGTCCGAATGATGTCGCAACCCCAAGGGCGACACTCTGCCAGGTGATAGGGACTCTAACCCCCCTTGGTCTCACGCCAATGTCCCCAAGTACATCCTTTCTCTCCTCTAAGATGCAACCTACCATTCGATTCCTGGCCTGAACTGTATTACTCGACTTCGCGGTCGGAACGACTTATCCGACCAACTAAGTGTTAGACTGCGTTCAACATGACTCAAGGACGTACAGCGAATCGGTCCTTAAATGACTCAGATGGGGATAGATCCACACCCAAGACCTCCATGCCTTGTTGCTTCACTATCGTCATCCCGCCCGGTCTCATTTCATTTTATTAACACATGGTTCCATTCCACGATAGCAATATAGCCAACCATGCCATATATGAATATCCCTACATCTCGCAGGTGACAGGAAATCACCTGACTTCTACCGCTTAAAGCAGGGCTAAGCATCTACTCGATCCTAGTCTATGTAGGATTCAGGGATTCATATATCTGGACAAGGAATGATATAATGCAGCAAGGTTTTCAACCAACTCCTATTACTTAATGCAACAATACTTATAACATATATAAAATTAATTGCTTTGAAGGTAGGAGGCTTATAATGCTCTGGGGCTTGCCTGGGATCCGACTCAAGTTAGAGTATGTCAGAAGAAACTCGCTTGGCGAGCATTCTCCCAATCTATCACTTGTCCGGTCCTTCTATCTTCAGAATAGATCCACCAACTCCATCTTCGGGTTTGGCTCCACATCAGGTCCTTCACGTGCTTCAGCTAGCGTACCTAAATGAGGTGCAATAATGCATACGTATGAATGCATAGAAGTGCAATAAACAAAGTAATCATGCAAGCATACCAAAGTTCACATAAACACCTAGAGCTAATTAACTTAATCCTCATTAAGACATAACATAGAAGAGGGCAAGCACATCAATCAAGAAACAAGTCTCACAAGATCACAGGGTACCACCCAAGTATCATCAAAGATATGAGTCACACTTCAATACCCAAGCATGACAAAGTTAATCAAAATACTAGAACTAGAAATTGCTACCTTCTGGACATCAGACCAACAGCTGAGTAATTTAATCATAACTTGAGATATACAACTCCAAATGACTTGCAAGAAGACATTATGGAAAGCTTATGAAATTATCTATATTTCATTTATAATCATCACAGCATGATTCCAAAGTTTAACATGTCGAATTTACATAAACACAGCAACTGATCTAACAAGACAGAGAGCAAGCAATTCTATACCCCAACTTTAAACAGCTATAACTCCTAAACCACATGGCCAAATGCCACCAAATTTTAACAGCAGCTAGATACATAAATTATCTACAACTTTTGTATAAATAAGTTTCATAACAAAGCACATTATCATGAAGAACTTTGCTAAGTTCCCAGATCTGTCCAGAAACCTCATTTGCAAGAAATAATTATTAACTTATGTTGCAAACATATAATTAGACAAAACCAACTTTACCAACACGTCACACATGACTAATGAACACCAGAAAACATAGTGTCCATTCCTAAATAATTTCTTTTAATGCATTTTCTTAATTTATTTAGATAATTAGGTGGAATTATGAACACCTATCAAAAGTGCACAATAAATTCTACAAAAATTATAGTGGCCTAAATATGCTCTCCAAAAGTCTACTGTCAAAATTTCAATCCATTTGGGCAAGTATATCAACCTCTATGAAAAAGACAAATAGCTATTGCAATAATCATGTGAGAGCAAGTTAAACTTAACACTCAATATTTTCTGTGAACACAAGGCCATATTATGAATCAATATGATAGAGAAACATCATACTAAGGTAATGGAATAACATTTTCTATTTTATCATTTATATATTATTTATAAGATATTTATCAAGCTATAAACAAGTTAAATCAATAACTTGAGCATACAGTAAGCAATGACCATGAAATTTATACCACAGTACATCCATAGCATGACAATCCTATCATAAAAATTTCACATCAATTAGAGCATCACAACTCAAGATATAAAAATAACAAGGAAAACAAGCATTTATTTTCCATTTAACAAGATCTAGGTAAAACATTCTGAAACCCAGAAACAACCTATAAGTTTTATATTTTTCTTAGACAGTGCATATTACTAGAAGACCAAAAAAATTGGAATCACTAATTTTGGACTTCTAAAACTCTAGATATTGATGAAAGCAAGTTAATCCATTTCCAAAACCACTTTTCACTAATGAATTTCTACAGCACAAACACATGCATGCATGGCACAACCGATTACCCTAACATGCAGAGCACTTCACAAGGATTCCAACAAAATAAATGGCACAATTTTTGGAGCTACCAAATATGAGATATAGATTTTACAAGATAAAAGAAAAATCTGTAAATTCGGGCACCAAATGAAGTCGGGCGGGACCCACATGTCATACTCCCACTGTCTTCTTCCTCCAGTTCGCATTACTGAACAACCGTGAAGCTGAAAGGGGAGGAGGCCGGTTCGGCCGGCAACAGAGGCGGCGCCGGCGGCGAGCGGCGGTGCTGGGATGCCAGGGGCTTCGCCCAGACCCGTGCGCGCTCACCCGCAGGGGCACAGCTCGGTCACAGTGGCCTCGCGACCCACCGGCAATGCGAGCCGGCGGCCCGACAACGGCGAACACGGCAGCGGCGATGGACGGCCATGAGCACGGAGCTAGGGCATGGGAAGACCGAGGAGGAGGCGGTGGTGCGACCGCAGTTGCGGTGGCTTGGAGCGGTGGAACAGCGGTGGCCGCGGAGCTCGGCAAGCCGCCCATGGCGAGCATGCGCTCGGCGCGCGGCGTGTCGTGGAGTGAGGGCGAGCGCGAGCCAGAGGGAGTGGGAAAAAGGGAGCTCGACAGCGCAACGCTCTCCCCACATCCACTTAGGTGAAGGCAAGGCGCGGACACGCGGAGGGCACACGGCGGCAGCTCACTGCCATGGCAGGATGAGCTCAACTGCATGGAGGGCACGTCGGCATATGATCGGGCACCTGGTGGGCGTCACAGTGAGCATATTCGGATGACTATTTGGACCGGCTCGGTTCCGAATTTGGATATGGGCCAATTGTCAAAGTTGTTCACCTCGGTATACTCTACAAATTTCATTTAAGCACCATGGTCATAAGACCCACAGATTAGGAGATAATTAAGGCCAAAGTTGGCAGTGTCAATGACTTGATAAGGATTAAGTTAGAGCTCGGTCTTTGATGATTTTGGGATGCCCACCTTGCTCAAACGAAGTCCAACTTTTTGCATACTCTCCTCCATCACATTATCTTCAACTTCTACATTTGTCTCAACTCAAGTTGTTTAACAAAAACTCGAGAACGCGGGATGCCACTCAAGTTGTCACTAACTTAGACTTAAATATTGCTAAGTCTGAAAACATTTAGAAGATTCGAAATGGTGACCCCTGTTTGACAGGCTTAGAGATGGATTTAGCCTTTGGCCTTTTAACCAAGTTTGTTGCATACAACTCAAGCTACAACTTTGATTAAAGGCTCATGGACTGGTTCAGCATGGTTAGGGAGATAAAGATCACCAAACATGTCAACTTATTACTGCCACTCAAAGACTTAGAATAATTTCTGCCCTTTCAAAAACAGCAGCTTAAACAACCTTGTGAGCTCTATTTGACTAGGTTAGAGGCCAAACTAGCTCTTGACCATTAAACAAAGTTTGTTGTACATAAGATGAACTACAACTTTTGTTTAAGGTCAAACCTCATAACTAGTACAGAAGTCAAACTTTCACTTTGGTCAAAATATCAACTCGGTAAAGCCTAAACTAGGGTTTTAGGCCAATTGGGGCATTTCCTTGACTTTTGCTCAACATGAACCCTTCATGAATTTTGTTGTAGAGTTCATCTAGAGTCATTTGGGCAAATTTGCATGGTTTGGTTGATGTTCTATAGTTCCATTAACTTAATGGGGCAAATTCCAATAGGAATGGAACTTATCATTTCATGTGACTTTTTGATTCCAAACTTCATGAAACTTTTCCAGGGATTAATATAGATGGTTATTGATGTGAGACATATGAAGATACTTTGATAACAACACCCAAGCATATATCTTTTAATTGAGCCTATATGTAAGCAAGAATGCAATATCTAAGTTTAGGTTAGGGTTTATTTCCATAGGTTTGACTTTGGCATCATCATCTCCACTAATCTATCATGTTTGAGCTTAAACCCACTACTTAATTGGTGATAAACACCTAGGGTGTTGCAATATAGTTTGCATGTAGATTACTGATTCGTCTAAGACCGCCACCCCTATCCTGAATGATTACATCTGGGCTCTTTTTTTCTCGGAGAAGTCCCCGACTATCAAAGCAGCTATCTCAGACCCTGCCGGCGCACTATACTGGGGCATGTTCTTGGACCTATCGTGTAACAGCCTAAGGCGTAGAGGCTGACACCGACTCTGTACCAGTAAGTCCCTAGCTGCCCTAAATGATTTTACCAGCTCATTTGATTCATCAAACATTCGTACCAAGCCCTCAACTATCTGTTTATCAACCTCGTTACCATCGTCAGACTCTATACCTATCAAAAATTGATATTTGGTTTTGAACTTCGTTTTCAGTGTCAAAAATATAGAGTTGTGCATAAACCGGGGCCGCACCCTCATCCGGCAGCAAAGACCCAATTCTATGGTGGACCTGACCATTAATCTTAAACACATATGGACTAGGGCCCTTGTTTAGACCTGAGTCAATCTTAGCACCAAGTGATGTGAATGCAAACATAGAATTATATGAACGAATAGATTTAATGAAATGTTTGGAAAGAACACCACCACTTGGATTCAACAGACCATCTAGGAACGGAGGAGGGTCTTTTTGAAAAGGCAAACTGACCTTCCCTCCCTTGCAGCAAAGATGGAAACGAATAGCAGCAGCTGCGTCACCTGGATATGATCTTTTCACACGCTCTTGGTACCAAAACTGCGCACCACAGTGCTGACACTCGTGCGCTGGAGGCCCGTAATAGGAAGTCTCAGTAGAAAGGCAATCTGCAGATGAGAGACGGCATCAACCGAGGAATCTATTTTATCACTACCTAGTATATATTTGTAGGGCATATATTGGCACCTGCTTTTTCCTGAGAACCACCACTATTTCCTGTGCATGGAATGGAAACTTGCACATTAGCATAAGGGGAAATCCACGCAACACCTACACACACCTATACAAACAAGAAGGCACACAACGAACCTTCTTTCTTTAGCTGTCTTTTAGACCTCCGACATTGCTGCCTCTCACGTACTGTCCCATCAACTATAGCTAGATGCGGAGGGGAGGGAAGAGAGCCAGAGAGAGGAATTTTTAATTAGGGATGGGAACAGCGTAAATGAAAGGGAGATGGTAAACAATCAAACACCTGGAACTGAAGATGCACTCTTCCCACGCTGCCTCTTCCTTGGACGGCTAGAGGAAGTTCGGTCCATGTGCCATCAATGTGTGACTGCACACATTCGTACCACAAAAATTACATGCTGAAACGACCTGGCCAGCCATGACCGCAACACGTGCGTGCACATGAATTGTTCCTGCTACGTGCGTATGCACATGCTAGCTAAGCGAACTCAAATGTGTATGCACATGCTAACTAAATGAGCTTAAGTGTAAAGATTTCCCAGCCGCTCACTACACCCATGATTAGCCATTAGTTCAATAAACCTTGTGTTACCATAGTTTGAAAGCACAGACCTACTATATCGTGCTTCCTATGCAGTATGTTCTGGTTAGGCCATTATTCGTTCATGGAAAAGGGCACGACACTTGTACTGGTGGCTTCAGTGTAACAAAGGCCAGGAACAGCAGCACAAGCTACTGCAGGGAGAGGGCACTTGCAAGCAATGGGAAGAGGCGATGAAGGGATGATATGAACTATAGGGAAGGCACTTGCAAGCAATGGGAGGAGGCGATGATGCACCAGGCAGCACACCACAGGCTTATATAGGCAAGAGGTGGAGGCTTGGAGGAGGCATGGGTGCCCGGGTGCAAGCACCCCATCAATCTAGTGGGGCCATCTTAGAAACCCAAATGTGGATGCATGTTCCTCGAAGAGGGAGATATTCTACATGCACAGGTAGCAAGGAAGTCACGTGTGCATGCATGAACATCTACCACATTGTCTTTAGCCACCTGTAAATTTTGAACCACATGCGACGAAAATTTACCACACCGGCTTTAGCTACCTGTGCACTCTGAACCAGAGGCGATGCAATTTACCACGTTGTCTCTAGCTACCTGTAAATTGTAAACCACAGCTGATGAAAATTTACTACATTGTCTGTAGCTTCGTGTACATTTTCAAGCACAGGTGATGTAAATTGGAGGAGGCATGGGTGCCCGGGTGCAAGCACCCCATCAATCTAGTGGGGCCATCTTAGGAAACCCAAATGTGGATGCATGTTCCTCGAAGAGGGAGATATTCTACATGCACATGTAGCAAGGAAGTCACGTGTGCATGGATGAACATCTACCACATTGTCTTTAGCCACTTGTAAATTTTGAACCACATGTGACAAAAATTTACCACACCGGTTTTAGCTACCTGTGCACTCTGAACCAGAGACGATGCAATTTACCACGTTGTCTTTAGCCACCTGTAAATTGTAAACCACAGCTGACAAAAATTTACTACATTGTCTGTAGCTTCGTGTACATTTTCAAGCACAGGTGATGTAAATCCTTGCTGACCAGTAAATTTTCTGCAGGTAAAGAGGTCTTTACTATGGTCCCACCTAGGATTGCCACTACGGTGCACATGTTCATGGTAAATCTCACAGGTGATGAAAATTTACTACGTTGTCCTTAGCCACGCGTATATTTTGAACCACATGTGATGTAAATCCTTGCTGACCAGTAAATTTTCTGCAGGTAAAGAGGTCCTTTCTATGGTCTCACCTAGGCCCGCTACTACATAGGCGATGTCCATTCCTGCTAGCCAACAAATTTTGTGGCAAGTAAAGACGTCCTTGGTATGGCCTCACCTGAGGTTGCTTCCTTCAACGTAAAAACTGGGCAGCGGTAAAAGCTCCTCTATGTATGTAAAAACTAGGCAGCGGTAAAAGTTCCTCTATGTAAAAGGAAAAGGCACAATGATGTAAATACCCATGATAACTCTCTGCATGGAAACAACACCTACAGTATTGGATGTTGCTTCCATGCATGCTCAGCCAAATTTTTGGAGCATGCATGAAGGTACTACTTCATCTGGATCGTGTAATCTCTATCTAACGCACCACCTAAATGAAGTATACGTGGACACCCTGGGAGGCCGCCTAGACGGCATGCCTTCATATTCTTAATGTTTATATGGATTGTAAGGTTCTCTAAGATCTTTATTATTGTTTTGGTCATTTCTTCGTCCGACAAAGTGGTAGTCTATGTTGTTCACAAATTTACATCTCTTTATCGGACGAAGAAATGACCAAAATAAAAGTTGTAGATCTCAAAAAATTACATAATTTTGTAGTTGATAACTTTTTGATTTGAAATTATTTTGTCAAGAAAAACTATGTTTGAATTTCTAAAATTTAAAATTTAAATTTTTAAAATGTCCTCAGATGGAGAAATGACCAAAACAAAAGTTGTAGATCTCGAAAAGTTATGCAACTTTGTAGTTGACAACTTTTTCATTTGAAATCATCTTGTCAAATAAAACTATGTTTGAATTTCTGAGATTTGAAATTGAATTTTTAAATTGTAATTATAATTTATAGCATATGTTATAAAACATTTAAAGTATAAGACAAAAGCATTATAAATTATATATGAAAGCAAATTTGTATTGCAATTTTTTGAGCTATATTTTTTTACTACACAATTTCTAATTTTCAACCTGTTTATGTTAAAGGATATGTTATAAATTGTTGCATGGGCGGGAAACGAAACTGCCGGGTACGTAGCAGTTTGGCCGCGCGCCAAAATTTGGCTTTAGTCCCGGGTTGGGCCACCAACAGGGACTAAAAGGCCTCTAGTCCCGGTTGGAGGCCTAACCTGGGATGCTGCCCGTTCGACCTCACCCTCGCCCTCGCCCTCGCCCACGCCCTCACCCTCGCTGTTGTCCGTGCCCGCGCCCGCGCCTGTGCCCTCACTGTCGTCCGCGCCCACGCCCGCGTCGTCACCATTGTCCGTGCCAACGCCCTCACCCTCGCCGTTGTCCGCGCTCGCGCCCTCGCCGTCATCCGCGCTCGCGCCCTCGCCGTTGTCCACGCCGTCGCCCTCGCCCTCGCCCTCGCCGTCGTCCTCGCCCGCACCGTAGTCCTCGCCCTCATCTCTGGCGACACCTTCGTCTCCAGCCTCGCCTTAGTCTTCGGCCTCACGCGCCCTCCCTGCTGGCACCAGGTGAGCAGTGCCAACCACATCGATCTCATCCCTTCCTGCTGTGTGAAACCGAGCACTCAACCATGAAAAATATATATATTTTGATATAAATTTGCTTTAGTGATATATATTTTGATATATCAATTTCGATATATATGTGGAAAGATGCTGAATTTTGATACATAGGGTCTATTGATGTGAATTTTGGTATATATAGACTTATTAAAAAAGTTGACTTTAGTGACATACATTTATGTTGATATATTAACTTTAGTGTTTATGCATTTTGGTATATGATAAATATTAACTACAGTGATTTGAATTTTGATATATAGGGTTTAGTGATGTGAATTTTGATATTTGTAGACTTATGAAAAAAATTGACTTTAGTGATATACATTTTCGTGTACAAAAAATATTGTCTCCAGTGATATGATTTTTGATATATTGACTTTAGTAAGAAGAGATGGCTGGACGTCGTCTCCCTCTGCCGGAAATCATAGGTTTTAGTGGCTATGTAAAGTGGATGGTATTCGATCCAATGTTGCCAAATGTACTATTTAAACATCCAAGCATAGTAAGCAACTCTATATGTTTCCAATAAATTAATGTGTCAAATACGCTTGTATAAATATATTTTTTGATGCATATATATATATATATATATATATGTGATTCTTAAATGTACCGTAGGTAATTGACCCAATCATTTGGCTTAAAGAGGCACTCTCAAATTTCGGGGTTCAGGCAGTGAATGTTCAGACTTTTTATGTAGATAATGGTCCATTAATCGAATGTCAAATTGGCTTTTCCATCGCCGCTAGGAGGGGTAGAGGTGTTGTACAAATCTCAGAGATGGGAATAAAGGCACCTCAACAGACTATTGCACAAAAATATGTTGTCATTGCATGTGTAAGTAAGCTTGCGAATATTGGGTACACCCTGCCTACACTATCCTCCTGCTGATACAAGCTATAAATGCGGACATGCGTCATGATGTTTAGGGCTTTTGTGCAAGCATTGCTCCGAACAACCGAAATGATATGGAAAATTTGAAGTCAAACTCATAGCTTATATCTAGATTTGTTATTATATGTTGCAAAGCTTGGTTCTCATAACCTTTTTTTCTGCCAACACTTACAGGTTGAGGACTATGACTTAACCTACAAATGGTGCAATTTTGAAGTCATTCTAAACTAGACAATGTATCAATTGGGTTATGATTGGAAATATGCTCATAAATGGCGAACACTCACTATGGAAGAATTTTAGGCAAAGCTGCTTGTGACTAAGAGGGAGACCCACCGAATTCTTGAGCTCCGTTAAACGTCGTTAGTAGACCCTGTGCTCGTAGTTGTGAAGCAAGGGAGAGTGCCCTAGTTAATGCGTTGGTCTTTATCAATGATATTTTTGATACCACATCGGTGACCTACACTCCACAGAATTGAAAATACGAGAAAGTCAACTTCATTAGGTAGTAGTGGTGACATACTATGTTTACATGAACTTTGGGGAGTACTTGGACATGTAGTGTGTAATGACTTGGTTTAAATTTATTATGGTTCATATGAAATTTGATTGTGAGATGGATGATCATTGTAATATACAACATCTTACTTAAATAGTTTTACTCTTAATATGTGCGTATAATATTCAATGCAAAGAAACTATAAAAGAAAAGAAAAGAAAAAAAAGAAAAAAAGAGGCATTCAGTCCCGGTTGGTATAACCAACCGACACTGGAGGTGTAATACGTGGTGGCACCTGGGGCCCGGGCTGGAGCCGCCTTTACTCCCGATTAGTATTTACCAACTGGGACTAGAAGTCCCAAATCAATCCCGGTTGAGGGGACCGGGATTAAAGCCGGGCCTTTTGTCCCGGATTGGTAGTCCCGGTTAGGAAACTAGGACTAGAGGGGATTTCCTAACCAGGACTGAAACCCACTCCTGCACAAGTGTGCTTAGTAGTGATGGTCAAGAAGATTTCTATGGGATCCAAATGGAGTCACACGATTATTTCTCTTTTTTTCAAAGCATTGAGTTAGACGGTAGAGAGTGGAAATGAAGTCCTCAATAGATAAATACTTCCTCCATTCAGAAAAGATGCAATTTCTACTTTTCGAGGAGTCAATCGATTTGAAATTTGACTAAAGTTATATAAAAAATACTAACATATATGATATAAAATAAGTATCATTAAATTAATTATAAAATAGATTCTCGTAGTAAATATAGTTGGAGACATAAATGTTAATGATATTCACTATAAATTTATTTAAAATTAAGCAAGTTTGACTTGTACAAATTCAGTTGCATCTTTTTGGACGGATGGAGTATTATTATGGAATGAAGGAAGTAATTATTATAGATTTGTTTGACTGCGTGGAAAACATTGGGTTCAGATCACGTGTAAAATGAAATACTAAAATGTTCTTTAGTATCACGTGTAAAACACTGCAATCGGATATGATGGCACCAACCTACTCCTAGTTTGTCCATCAGTTCTATATATAAGAACTAACTCACGTACCCCAAACTCACTGCATCTAGCAAATGCCACATTATCTCGCATAATTTTTTTCTCATACATACAAGCCGCACACACAGAAACGATGGATTCCAACTTCCAGGCGATCCCTCTAATCGGTAAGCTGTTAAATTCCCTGTTGCTTGCTGTGTATCTCTTGATTTGGAGACAGGGGGTTTTCACATAGCCACATAAACGGCTACGCACTGCATGCTTTACTTAGACTGGCCACAGCGTAGCCGATGCTGAAAATCATCATGCCCATGCCACCTCTTTGAAGACCATAGAGCATACAGTGTCAGCATCGATGCTGAATTCTTGTCGGACCAACTCAACAGTACAAGATTCTTTGATATCTCTCACCTTCACCAGAGAAGAAAATAGTAATTTATTCATTGAGCATTGATGCATGTACATGACTCAAGTAGGATGTTTTTTATTCCAGCATCGCCTCCTGCAAGTGTAGGCTTCGATGCCTGGATCTCTCTCTTCATTCAGGCATCGATTGCACACCACGTTTTGGATAGTCTAATACCAGTGGTAAGAGTTTCAGACTATTCCTATTTAGATTGGAGGTTGTTTCTCATTGACTAAGATTTGAAATGCGTACTCGTTTATGTTTGTTTTTTCTGTACCAATAGTATCTGATTTTAGTTTGAAATTGTAAAACCTTCACTAACGTAGTACCAACTATATGGTGTCCTAGAAACATGCATGAGTCCTAGTCTGTGTCTAGATACCTAATCAGATAAAAGCATGCAAACAGTATTGCGCTGAGTTGTCACTATTGGTGCCAGAGCAATTACATATGCATTCGAGTGTAGAACTCCTTGTGAAAACCTGTGTCTAAGTAGCAACCATATGTTTTGGGTCGACTAAGTCTTTGTTTGTTTCTGCTTATAATTGGATTCTTGGTGAAAGAAAAGCAAGAATTCTGTCAAACACTTCGATTATTTCTAATTCTTTTGACCGCCGCTTTAGAATTCAAAACTATCACAATTGAAAATAAAAAAATCCCCTATTGGATTCTTGGTGAAAGAAAAGTAAGAATCCCATCTTCGATTATTTCTGATTCTTTTGACTGCCGCTTAGAAACTATCACAATCGAGAATCGAAAAAATCCCCTCACTACAATGATTATAATCTAATGGGTTATATGCGGAAACCAACGGAGCCTAAAAACCTAGCTTGGCCTTGTCGAGAAGATATTCTTAGCTTTTGGAAAGAGCTATAGTAGAATATGGGTAGTAGTTCAAATCATTGGTTTTGGCGTAGCTGGTAGATAGGAGGAAGCGTGAGTAAATATGTGATTGTGTGAAGAACAACAAGTCTAGTGAGGTGAGAATTGACTTTTAGTTATAAGGATCTACGGAGTAAGTGATACTATATATCCTACAAGATTAGTGAGTACCGAGGAAAACATCCTTTTTCTTTTGTCTTTAAACTAGCTTGCACGACAAGATTGGTCTAAGTACCTTTTCTCCCTTCTTCAGGAGATCTGAAGATGCACCTGATTCACTATAGTGAGATATTGGATACATTTGACACAAATCTTGTGTGCTAAAATACCAATTTACAAATAGTTATTATCTTTCTCTCTGCTAGATATTGCCCCACTTGTTGAGAAGATTGATGATCCAAATATGGTCAATGACAAAGATTTGCAAGAAGTTGTCCAAATGTTGGACGATGCTTGCAAGGACATTGGATTCTTTTATGTGGTAAGCACCAATGGACTTTTTGGTTGTTGAAAACAAATTACTTAAGATATTTTAAGCCAATTACCACAACTGCATATAACTTTACAACACACTTCGATATTTTGATGGAAAGAACCAAATCGTTACAGAAACCCTATGATGGCAAGCAACATGTTCTAGAAATAAAAAAAATGAGAATGTAATAGCCACAGCAATGCAAATGAACATGCAAAAAAAATGTGTGACACAATGTAGTGCTTTAATGTTTTTAGCATGTTCAATTGTTATGATTAATTCTATGAATGCAATATCTTTATTCATTATATATAAATGGACAAAAAAGAATGGAATTGTAGTCAACTTCTTCTGCTTGCTAACCAGGAATTTGTCAAAATCTAAGCAAGGTAATAGAATTCTGTCAACTTGTTAACAGAAAGGCCATGGGATCTGCGAGTTGCTAATGAAGGAAGTCAGGGATGTGGCACAAAAATTCTTTCAGCTTCCTTATGAGGAAAACATGAAGATTAAGATGACACGTCAGAATGGATATAGGTGTGTGACTGCATAAACATGCCTATTGTCCTTAAGTCCATATTTGGTTATTGGGAAATTTATAATTGTTCCTTTTTTCTAGAGGATATCAAAGACTAGGCGAGTTTATTACCATGGGGAAACCTGACATGCATGAAGCAATTAACGTAAGTTGTCTGATATCTATTTTTCTCTGCATTTTCCTTTTCATGCTATATATGTTAGTATGACGAAAGTTAGCCATGAGCAATTTTGGTAAAACATTTGAAGGATCTAACTAGTGGTATGAATTATAATATCTATGGCAGTACTTGACTCCTATTGTACCTGGTAAATACGGAAATCTTGGTAAAGCATTTGAAGGATCTAACTTGTGGTATGATTCTGAATTCTATATTTCCTCTTTGATTTTTGTCACTAATACATCTAGAGTCACCTTATATAGAGAACATGGTCAATTTGAATAACTGTACACCTAAAACTAGAAACAAATTCGATATGAAAAACTAAGTTTCTTTCATTTTTGAACACTAGGTTTTATTTTATAAAACCCACTTCTACATTCTATTTCTAAAGAAGTATATGTTTCTCAGTAATTATCAACCAGCAGATTGAGTACGAAAGAACATTTTATAAAATGATTATTCTCTTGTACCGTGAAACCACTCTAATCAAAGTGCTGAACTACTGATAGAGTGATTGTGTCCACAAAGTAAATTGTATATGTGTGTGTGTTGTGAAAATTACATAATAAAGTATCTATGTAGTCCATACACCTCGACACATTTTTTTATACATTGTAATTAAGAAAAACTGCATATATCAATAGATATGCTGCTACAACCTACAACGTAATGCCAGTGCTATAACTCATGTTGTTGACTATAGAAAATAATAGAACCTTTGGATCATGTAGCTTTTGCATGTTGCTACCCATGGACCATGGTCACTTGCAATGAAAACAAGAGTTTGCCTATTTCCACCAGCGAAACAAATCAATAGCTTTCTTGCAGGCCTGAATATCCATCGAATTCTAAGTTACTGCTGGAAAACTATATCAACCTTCTTAAAGGTCAGCTTCTCTACTGTACTCCAATCATTTTCTTTTTCTCACCTTGACACTACGGTTACTCATCATGCTTCCTCACTACAGATCTTTCAAGGAAGATCATGCGAGGTATAGCCTTGGCATTGGGAGGGCCAGTTGATGCATTTGAAGGTACAATAGCAGGAGATCCTTATTGGGGAATCAGGCTGGTTAGCTATCCCGGTTGGTTAATTGATATTCCAGAAGAGAAATGCGCTAACACTGGGATGTAAGCGAAAACATGGTGGCCATTAATTTCTTTTAATTTTTTGGTATCCTGAAATTTATGCTTTCTAGGTTGATACATCTAAACGTGTTTTTTTTTTGGTACTTTCATGCATCCGGTTAAAAATTCAGGGGGTCTCACACAGATTACGGTTAGTACATCTTTTCGAGAGTTGTTTTATTATTGGTCCTATTTTGTACTTTTCAAATTGTTGGAGATCACTTCTCTCACTTTATTAGATCGAAAACCACAGGTCTTCTGACTCTGGTTAACCAGGATGATGATATATGTGCCCTTGAGGTACTTGTTTCCTTCTCCCCTTCTGTGTAACCTTGTATGTATATTAATTGTATTATCACTTGTCACTGTCTTGTTGGTTTCTCTTAGGTTTGTTCGTCTGAATAGCCTCGTCTTCTCTGCCATAAAATGTAGGTGTTTTGTATGATTATGGTAGAGACCTTAGGTCCTGGTTAACATGATGCTTAATTTAGTACCTGCAAACAGTACAACCTAGTCCAAATCCTGTGAAATTCCTATATTTCCTCAACGGATAATGTGTCATACTGTAGATGTATCGGTGACTTGTATTTATGCATGTCTTTGTCAAGTCCACTGTTCTTACCTTTTCACAGAGTAAATGCAGGCGAAAAATGATCTGTATAAAATCTTTGGTAATGCAATTTCAGGTTCAAAACCAGTCTGGTGAGTGGATACATGCCAGGCCTATTCCTGGAACCTTTGTTTGCAACATTGGCGATATGCTCGAGGTTTATTTTGCCCAATTTATCTTCCTGTCAGTTCTAGCCGATTGTTCATAGCTAGCTAGGTAGCTTAATTACTAGTCATCATGTTTCACTTAGGTCTACTCAAATGGAATTTATCATCCCACGGTTCATAGAGTCGTCAACAATTCCCCTTGTTGCCGTGTATCCGCTGTGTTTTTCTATGAGGTATATCATAAGTGCCTACTACTACTGTTGTATCTCATTCACGCATTTACTTTTTAACATTTGTCTGAAAGTTGAAGCCATTGATGCAGACGAACTTCGATACTGCCATAGAGCCCGTGGGGTTTTGCAAGAAGAAAACTGGTGGGGTCAGGGAAAATTTTATCGGCGATAAAATTTCGATAAACCCGATAATCCCGTTTATCGCTGAGGTCCGGTAAAATTTATTTATCGACGAGATTCCAATTTTCAGTATTCCACCTACATGAAAGTATGATACTCTATTATATCAATATTATTATGTGCTAGTTCTTGATGCTAAATGCTTTAGAGACAACTTACAGTGAAATTAGGTATTATTTTATTTTATTTTTGACCGAGAAATTTTCCGATAAATCCGATAAACCCGTTTATCGGTGACCTCCGGTATTTTTTTCTATCGATAAATTAAACCCTGGGTGGGGTCGCCAAATATGAGAAGGTCGTGTATGGGGAGCATCTGTTTCGCATGGCCTGCGATTGTTATGATGATGTATAGGTCGGGTCACATTATATATATATATATATATATATATATATATATATATATATATATATATATATATATATATATATATATATATATATATATATATATATATAGCTATTACCCTACAGCTGGCTACAGAATAACTTATTCTGTAGCCACTTTGAGTTACGATAATTGCTATGCTAATTTACGAGATTATAGTAACTCTTTACTCTGTGATTTACTATAACATTATGGTAAATATCCTCATGTGTTATAGTAATTCAACTATCGTAAATATATACTGACATTGTTGTAAATTAGTATATAAAATTATCGTAAATAGAGGTGGCTACAAAATAACTTATTTTGTAGCTAACTATAGAGTATATATATACATATATATTGTTAATCTAAAAGAAAGGGATCAAAAGAATCTATATATGATGTAAGATGTTGTTACTTTTCTGTAACTGATGTTACATTTTGTTATTTTGTGGAGTAAAGGGTTAGTCAACTTACTCGCTAGCTCCATACTCAAAGGGATGATGATAGGCGCACGACCCTGTCGGCTGCCTACCATGCGATTTGCTCCAATAGCTAATGATTTTTTTTAGGATGTGTCTTAATCACTACTACAACAGGCTTATCATCATCGTTAGCTCTGGAGACTCATCATCACCGGTATCGTCTCTCTTTGATGAAAGTGGACAGTGATGAGGTGGATCATCGCCGATTATCACCGTTGTCAACTTTTATAAACCGACGGTAATAATCAGGGAAGAAAAGAATAAAAGGCGTTGGTCAACCCATCTGCTATCCTCTGAGCCCATTGCCAAGGCCCGGATCCCGAACCAGGCGAGGAGCAGGAAGGTCGAGGTTATGGTGTCTGAAAATGGATCTAGGGTGGTGGTGCGTCCGCCACGGATCTGATCTGCTCTACTATAGATTCGACGAGGAAATGGATAGGTGCGTGTTTCTTATTAATTATTATTTGAACTATTATATTTATAAGGAGGGATTAGAACATTGGTACTGTAGCACTTGTGATTTTTTTGACTGGTACAACCATTCAATTGTCTGGACCTGTGCCAGCCATGGGTGTCGACGAAGAATCAGGTATTGGCTTTTTGCTTGCCTTACCATGTACCACCAGTGGCAATGCTAGCACTTCCAGTCTCCTTTCTGGTACCGGTCTCTCGCTCCATAGTAAAGATTTCTCTAGGGTCTTTGTTATATACATTTTCTTTACCATTTTCTCCATATTCTTTTGGGTCAATATCCATATCAATATTTTTTTTTGATCCTAATATCCATATCAATAGGCATAGGTTTAGCCATCTGTTCCTCTTGTTCAACCTGAAATTGCACTATAGACAGTCTCGATCATTATTTTAACATATTCTGGGGTCATTGAATTTGTTACTACTTTTCCCTTCAAAAATGGAGTTGTAGTGTGTTGGGTTTCATTGGAGTCAAGTGAAAACCAAATGTGCGCCAAAGCTATAAAATGTTTTTTTTAGAAGAAGGGTAAAAAAAATGTGTGGAAAAATGAAATTGTGAAGACGTGGTTACAATTCTAGGGTCTTCTAGAAGAATTGTTGGAGTTCTCAATAATTTGGGACATTAGGTCCATATTAGGGATTACTAAAATCGTTGATATATTTTACCAAATTTACCAATGAGCACGATGAGACCTCCGCACAAGGCATGCACGAGATTTATTCAATGGTACGCATGTGCGATTGCAGTTCAATACCATAGAAATCTTCTTACCGAATCCTGTATATATGTAACCCATAGGGCTATACAAAAAGTTCTTATAGATCCTGTTTCTAAAATTTCTATGTTCAAATAAGACGTAATTAATTATATACAGTTTGGTTTTGTGTTGGCAAAGGCAACATCTAATGTAATTAGTAAACGGTGGTACCTGTTACACCGTAAAGGAAAACGGCTTTTGTTTGGTTGCTCCTTTGAGGCCTTGATCATTTCTGTTCCCGCGAACTCACGAAGAAGAGAGGCTGTGAGACTGCAGAGGCAATAGGATCGGAGCGAGATCGCATAACACCCGGAAGGGAGCGGTATCGACATATCGTAGGCCCATAACAATCCCGTTGTGATGGATTACAACCCGACCCAATCAAACAAAACTGATGATATGTGAACTGTTTACGCATCTAAATGAAACCAACACTACTACTAGAAGTATTTGTACTGGCGGCTAGCATAGCTGCCTCTACTTTTCCGTTTCTTTAAATCAACGATTTGTATAGGTAGTTATCCAACGGTCTCTACAAATCGGATTTCTTGGGATGGCTGGCAACATGAGCCGCCTCTAAAAATCTTTGTCCAGAAATCACATCTAGGCCTAAAAATAGAAAAAAAATAAAAAATCGAGAGAGACCCCACAAGCAACCACACGCGCACATTGTCACAAGACATGTGATTTTTGGCCGCGGGGGCTCAAACCCTGAACCTGCAGGCTCATGCTATCTCCTCTAACCACTCCACCCATAAGTTACTTGTGTCTGTATGAGATATATATTCTCCTCGTATTATTTTCATCCGATTTTGAAATAAGAAATTAGGACCCCAAACGAATTTAACTGAAAAAGGTTTCAACTACGAAGTTGTAGATATCGTTGAGATCTCTAACTTTGGTTTTGGTCGTTTCGCCAGCCGAGGTTGTTTGAAAATTTTGAATTTCAAATATGAGAAATCCAAACATAATTTTTTAATAGATGATTTCAAATGAAAATGTTGTCAACTACAAAGTTGTATTACTCTTTGAGATCTACAATTTTGTTTTGGTCGTTTTTTCATTCGAGATCGTTTTAAAAATTAAAACTTTACTGTGTTGCACTTATTAGAGACGGCACCAGATACATCTACCTCTAGAGATCTATTTGTAGAGACGGTTGGATCTAGAGCTGCCTCTAGAAATAGAGTTATTTGTAGGCATGGCTGAAAATAACAACCTTTATTTATAAATATATTTCTAAAGACGTCGACTGATTTGTAGATCGAGACGGCTCTGTTTCTATTCAATAAGTAGTGTTGCTAAAAAAAATCAAATCTGTAGCAGTACAAACGGCACCGTGGTGTGACTGGATCCGCTGTCGTTAGCTAGCTCGATCTTGTCAAAGCCAGTGCCATCTTTTGGAGTGCAGCCTGCATAGACTATCGTTCGTCAAATCCTTACTCTTTCCGTACCTAAATATAGGTTGCCATTGGTGTGTGCGTCACAAATTTAACCTGATTTATAGAAAATACGTGTAACATTTATATCTTAAAATAAATTTATTAAAAAAATAGATTCAAAAATCTTTCTAATGATACTAATTATGTATCATAAATATTAATATTTTTTAATATATATTTAGTTAAAGTTGTTTCTCGAAAAACGAAAACGATATTTAAAGACAAAGGGAGTATTTTGGAGTCTTCCTGCAGAGTGTGCTGGCCCTTTCCCCCTCCATTTATGTTGTAGCTATCCTGCGTTGTACTTGTACACTAACACTGTAAAACCTCGCTATCGATCCTTTCGCCGTCGTTGCTGAAGAAAAGAATACTTACAGTCGTGCTCAGCTTGCGTACAGCATATCTATGGTTTACACTGGTGCAAAGTCGTCACCATCTGTATGGCTGTATCTCCAGTATCTGCGGGCTTTTGTCCTCATTGAGAAAATGAATTAAACCACGCAGGCAGCGTAGAAAAAGCCTGCACGAAACAAAAGCACTAACTTTTGACGTCTTTCAAGTGCCAACTATTCGTCCATCTGTCCACTTCGAAGTTACGTAACGTACGTACATACGGAAACAGGAAACAGTGAACTTACGGCGACACGATGGACTATGGAAACAGAAGCTCGCGGCGAGTTCTCGAGGCGTCCAGAAGTTGATGCATGACTATATATATATATATACTCCCTCCGTTCCAAATTTTTTGCAATTCTAGGGCTTGGCACGGAAACCAATACTATCTGTGAAATTACAAAAATGCCCTTGCCTCTATACAAATCAGTCCTGTCCTCTACTCATCCCTGCTAGAAACGAGTGGAGATGAGACGAGTCAGTTGCAGCTGTTTTTTTTACGCTGTGGTGGCATGTGATTTGTGGACGAGAATGCGTCTGAGCTGAGGTGCGGCGGATTTGTATGGATAGGTCCCACATCCTATATTATGCATGTTTTATGGGAAAATTTTCAAACTCTAGAATTGCAAAAATTTTGGGAGGGAGGGAGTATATACGAGGAAGAGACGTGCGCCATGACATTTCGTCTTGTGCAGCACGGGCACGGCTGACTGGCTGAGTGGCCCACAGCGACTCGGTGACAGCTGCACGCCACTGCTTTGCTCGCAACGCGTGGTACATGTGCCGCCGCTGCTATATATGTCCACCTTGCGAGTGTAGTGTAGTGTACGCACCACTTTTGTTGCAGCAGCGCACGGTGGCGCGGCGGGTGTCGACTGTCGTCGCGGGCGTACCCGATCGATCCACCCGTGCCGGCGGTACGGTCTATATGGCTACGCTTCCCGCGCCGTGCATCAGCCACCAACGCCGCTGCCGCCGGTTCTCGTCGCCGGCACCCGTGCTCCTCCCCCATGGCCATTCCACTCATCTCCGCCCAGTCCGCCGCAAGGCGCTGTCGCCGACACTGTGCGCGGCGACGGCGGCGTCCAGGAGGGTGGCTGCGGTGGCCCGCATGCCACGGCTGGCGCACCAGATGCAGGCACGCCTCGGCCCGCGGCTGCTGCCCTCGGAGGTGCCTCCGGACGTGGCCTGGTTCGGGGATGCCGCCGTGCCGGGGGCTGCGCTCGGATCCGTCGACGTTCACCGGGGCGCGCCTGGCTCCTCGGTACGCTTCATCCCGGTGCGCAGTCGTATTTTTTTTCGACAAAATAAAGCTCGTGGTTTAGCTGACTTTCGAGATTACTACGGTTACATTTGTTCTTTTTCTGTTGAAGTAGATTTCAAATCTAGCTCCTCTCATTAGGTTTAGGGGGTGTATGGAACTGCTCCGCTCTACGTTTTTCAGCTCAGCTTCATGTTTTTTAGTCAAACGGTTTTAGCCCCACGTACTTCATTCGAGAAAAAAAAGGGTGCTCTATAAATTTTAAATTTTCGTGAAGCTGCTACACGATAGAGTTTGTGAAGTAAAGTACATGAAGCAGTCCAAACACCCCTTAATTTTAAATTAGGTTCGAAACAGCATCGGAGACTATAACAATACACGGACAAGTATGTCCATTTCAAACAAGTAATCATGCACGCACCAACAACGGTGCACCAGTGCTCACGTATTTTTTATTTTGTGGCGGGACTACACGCATGCAGATGCAGCAAGATGATAAGGCGAGATTAGACTATCTCCAACAAGGTAACCCATACCCAAAATACGTCATCTACAGTGTGTTTGCCTATCCAAAATCGTCTCCAACAGACGACCCAGATGGAAGACTCATTTTGCCTATCGTGCGAGCCGAGAGGCAAAAATGCGTCGTCCAGAGGGAGGGACGCAAATGTCCGGCGCCCGCAGTGGTGGGCCCGCGTCGAGGCGAGGAGCAGCAGCCGGACACGAGCAGGCGTGGGCGCCGCCGGAGCACGCGCGGCAGGTCAGACGCCGGGATGCCCGCCACCTCCATCAGGAACCAGAGCGGCCTCGACGGCCTCCGCGGGCACGGACAGCAACTCCAGGCACATCCCCGCCCGCGATGGGGCTCGGACGCTGTGGTCGCTGAGCACGGGCTCCTTGCCGCGCTGCTCCGACTGGAGCTCCGACGACGGGGAGGAGCCAGTCGAGGTCACGTTTGACCTCCTCGCACCGCCTAAACGAGACCGCTCCCAGCTGGCCTCGCTCGCCACAGGGCTCGACGCCGTCACCTCGCTCCTCGCCGACAGCCTCGGCCAGGTCGCCGCGGGCTACTTTTCCCCCATGGCGGCGGCTCCTCCATCGAGTCGGCGGCCGCGGCTGCTCCCCGCCTCGTGCAGATGCGTATGCGATGGGGAGCGAGGAGCAGCCATCGCAGGTCGTTGACGGTGCGGGGGGGGGGGGAGCGGCGGCGGGGAGGTGGGACCACGGCGGGGAGGGGAAGCGGCGGCGGACTCGCCGGAGATTTGGATTGGGCGACCGGCGATGAGAGAGAAGTCGGCGCTGGCGATGGAGAAGTTTTGGGTCCGCTGCTGCGTTCCGTTGTTGGAGGCGGATAATTTTGCGTCACGCAGCGTTTCACTGTGCGCCACCCAAACTCTCGAATGCCTCTCGTATTTAGGTTCCATCTATTGGAGACAGTCTTAGCTGGTAGCAGGTTCAGCCTAGTCAGCCAGCCATGAATAGAATAGCAACCGGCCGGACCTGGCCCATTACGAACTGATTAATGGTGGGGTGGCCCTGAAATCGTAAATAAAAGGGAGAAAAACATGGCACCACACACTACTATAATATTATTTATTTATTGCACCTGCCTCTATCAAAGGTCACTAAAAAATCGATTCTAGAAGGACGTCTATGTAAATAACTGATTAACAGAACCATTTGAATTAGATGGTCGACCTACCTGCCTCATTTGATAAAAAATATCTGCCTCTAAAAATGCTTTTCATAATGATATATGTCAGATAAGAAATTGTTTGAAGTCAGTATAACTGTATAAGACTACCCGCACTTATGGACCTCTATATTCATCCTCTATACGTCCTAGTCAGCAAGATTCTCTCCTCTATACTCAATTCTCTCGCACCCATCCATCCTCTATATCATCCTCTATCCACTCTATCCACTGTGGGACCCACTTGTCACTTTATCTAAATATATCCATGTGTGATCTAGTTTTGAAGGATTTATTGAGACGAATTTAATGGTGAAATCGAAATTTAATTTGGATTTTTGGTTTGTGTGTTACGGCATTTTTTTTTCCTTTGTTTAGCTAGTGGGGCCGCCACTATAGAGTATAGAGTAAGCACAGTACCACTCTAAATATAGAGTGAGAGAAAGGATAGAGTATCATTTTAGAGTACCCAGTGCAGCAGTTTTTACTCTATATTCATACTCTAAAGCTTTAGAGTACCCACTACGGGTAGTCTAAGGACCAAATGCATAGTGATTAACCTATTAGTTTTGATATTTCAATTATTTTTTTGTTTTCATTTTTTATTTTATCTTTAATTTGTTAGCATTGTTTAGTGTGGTTAGATGCATTAATTTCATTATTGACATTTATTTGAGTTGTTTGAATTTTAGTTTTTTATGTTTCTGCACTTCGTTTCTGTTTATTATAATTTTTAGTGAAAACAAAATTTTAATATAATTTATATTTGAAACTTATAATGAAATATTTAGAAAAGATAAGAGCATCTTCAAGAGTTTTGTAAAATAACTACCTATTTTGATTTTTAGTAAAAAAGGCAATAAGTGCCCTTCAACAATTTGGTAAAAGAGCTCCTTAGAAATAAAAAAGTTGCTAAATATCCTGTTTAACTCAGTAAGTTTTCATAGTCAAAAGGAACTTTGTATCCGCTCCCTGTGTGGTGTTTTTCTCCGGAGATCGGAGTAAACTGGACGTATGAGTAAATTAAAAAAAATAAAGGGTTCCAACTGAGAAAGCTATAAGAGGCAAAGAAGATACCATGAATTTAAGCTGCTAAATTAAGAAAATAAAGGGTTCCATTAAAAAGGTTTGATTGGTTAGAAATAATTCGGGTTCCGCATGCAAATTGTTTAGAAAGCTATTATAGGAGACTATTGGAAAAGGACAAAAATTTAAGTTTACTATTTGTGTTGTTAACTTTCTAGATCTATTAGTTTAGCAAGTAAACTAAATCAAATTCCTAGAGATGCTCTAGCATCTTAAAATTCATGGTATCATCTTTGGGGAAAAAAAGATAACAACTCAAATTCACCGAACCACCTTTGGCTACCGCCTCACTGCACTGTACATTTTTCTGGAAGTGGCACTGTCACACTTATAGATTGCCAAACACTTATAGATGGCCAAACGGGGCGGCAGGCTATGCCAAAGAGAGCTTCATGTCCGGCCAACGGCCCAAGCATGACACACCGGGCTAATTTTTGGGCCGGACTAGCCCCATAAGCACGGTATGCAGTGTAAGGCAGGCTAGTTTGAGGCCCGCGTCTCCGCGCCGTCGCTGCTTCTGTAGCCTCGTGAGGGAGCACCACCGCTGCTACGTCGCGAAGGAGTGCCGTAGTGCCGCTTCCATGGCCTAACAGTGATGTATATTTCCAAAAACAAAAAAGAAAAAAGAAAAGTTGTACTAGTTGTAGCTGCCACTGCCCTTCCACCACTGTGTGCCACCAGAATTGGCATATTCTCCTCGTCCGATCAGGCCTCCCTACTCCTTAAGGGCCCGTTTGATCCATTAGCACCAAAAATTAGCTAGCTAATAGCTAATAGCTGCTATTTTTTAGCTAGCTAATTTTTAGTATGAGAGTGTTTGGATCCACCTGCTAATAGCAGCTAATAGATGATTGGACAGTGAGTTGAAGATACATATATAAACTATTAACACCTATTAGCAACTATAATCCTACTAATGGAGCTAATATTAGCAGCCCTCTAGCTAATCATTAGCAATTAGCAAGTTATTAGTATGTTTGGATCCATTAGTACTAATCGATCAAACAACCCTAACTTATTGTGTTGTAGCTCGTCGTCGTCACCCCTCGCTAGCCCCCACGGCACAACCACCACCTTCTCTCGCTCCGCACACCGCCATCCCAACTCGCTCGCCATGTATGCATGCCACCATCACCGCTAAGGCACCACTGCCCCGAACACCGTCGTTTGCTTATGGAAGTTTACTTGGTCAGCAATCTAGGCCATTAATTAATTTTTAGTTTCTGGTGGTCAAGATTATTTGCTGTCTGACGATAGCAACCAAACAGGCTCTTGCTCCCTTATTAAAGTCATGGATGCTTTCTGTGCAGATCGACTTCATGCTGGAGGCCTGGTTCCACCGCGCACTCCCGACCGGTGGCGCCATCGATATCACCTCTCTCGTCGTGTTCCTCAACGGCACCACCGACGCGCCCCATTTCCTCATGGAGCTCATCCAGGGCGGCCCGTCCTCCCTCGTCGTCCTCCTCGACCTCTTCCCGCGCAGGGACCTCCCGGTCCACCCAGACTACATCGACAGGTACTACGGTGTGACCGGCGTCGACGCTCATCGCATCAACATCGAGAAGATC
This sequence comes from Saccharum hybrid cultivar R570, assembly GCA_038087645.1. NCBI lineage: Eukaryota > Viridiplantae > Streptophyta > Magnoliopsida > Poales > Poaceae > Saccharum > Saccharum hybrid cultivar. The sequence continues at coordinate 14,405,159 of JAQSUU010000066.1, forward strand.
CCTCAGGTCCGGCAGTATGTCTCGCCGTCGCTGCTGGTCCGGAGCCTGTGGTCACCAACGGCGGTCGTCGTGGACGTCCAGTGCGGAGAGGGTAAGGAGGCCGTGCTTGAGGAGATCGTGCGGGGCCAGATTGCACGCTCCGCCGCGGAGCTTCTTGATGTCTGGCTCAACAAGTGTGCAGGGAGTGTAGTGGAGATGGAAGAGACGGAGAAGGAGAGCTTGGTGGCGAGGGACAAGATGATCTCAACCACATCGGTGAAGCTTAACCTGTCTGCCAACCTACCCAAGATATTTGACAAGCATGTGTCTGATAGGGTAGTGGCTGAAATCGACAAGGCCTTTCGTGGGCCATAATGTAATACTGCGATACACTATATTCATTAATTTTGTTCTTTTGGCTCCAACTCAGATTTTAAACCTCACTTTAACTAGTGAGATCCACGTAATTTCCGTGTGCTACGATACTCCATTCGCCCAAAAAAATAGAACTTTTATTCAAATCTCACAGAACTTGTCAATGTAGCATTTAGACAACTAGTCTCTACTATAATGGACTAACCAAATCTATATTAGGTCCACCTAAGAAAGCGTCCCCATTGAGAGCATCCAACCTTTGTGTACCTAGAAAAATACACCCAACTAATTGTCTCCATTAAAATTAAGGGCTACAAAACATCTGTCATAGGCTTCAACCCAATCGTGCGGCCACGATCAATTGCAGGCTTCAACGCGCGGCATCATCTCTACTATAATGGAGGACTAACCAAATCTATATTAGGTCCAACTAAGAAAACGTCCCCCACTGAGAGCATCCAACCTTTGCGTACCCAGAAAAATACACTCAACTAATTGTCTCCATTAAAATCAAGGGCTACAAAATATCTGTGTTAGGCTTCAACCTGTCTTAGGCTTCAACCCAATCGTGCGGCCACGATCGATTGCAGGCTTCAACGCGCGGCATCATGCGTTGAAACCTTCTCCCTCCGCCTCCACCCCCTAATGTACGTGTCCATGGGGCACGGTTCAATTCCCGAGAAAAAATAAAACATCATCTTCTCCTCTCCCATCCGCGTCCCGCACTCCCGCAGCTAGGGTTCACCGCCGCCACCCCGCCGGATCTTCCCCGTCGGTGCCGCTCATCTCTCATCTCCAGGCCGCGCGGCGACCCTCGCCAGGCTGCCCGGAGTCGTGCTCGCAGCCCCGTCCCAGGATGCGTTCGACTTCGACGCCGCCGCCGATGTGCTGGGTCTTAGGCCTCGCAGCTCCTACTGCTCCCGCCGTCGCAGGAGTCCTCCTCGATGTGGGACTTCGACGAGGACCCGCCTCCATCCCCGCCACGGCCCCGGCCGGAGGGGAAGTGGCGCGGCAGGGGCGGGGCAAGAAGAGGAGCTCGTGGAAGGGCGTAGACAGCGACGCTGATGGAGGCGGAGGAGTACGGATAGATGATGGAGAGTGTGGACGAAGTCACGTTCACGTGGACTCTGCGGGCCAGCCTGGGCGCACTGCTCCGCTGCGTGCTCCGATCCAAGGGTGAGTTCATCAAAGGCGCCTCTTTTCCTGCTCAGCCAAGAACATCAATTAGGTTCTTGCTTATCTTTCTTGGTAATCTTGACCGGAAAATCGAGAAGCCTGATGGTGTTCTTGTGCGGTCAGGGCTCATGATTAGGGTTCCTTTGAGAAACGAACCAGCTTTCTTCCTTTGGATCATGGGCTTCCTTTGTTTGCTTGGTTTCACAATAGACGACTAATTCCTTGCCCAAAACACAAGTATTGATGTTATGGTTCAATGATTTGCTGTTTGTTGCTTGACATGTATAAGAACTGTTATTTCTGTAATATTGTAGAACTGACTCTGTTGATTCCAACAAAGCATAGGTGTCACTTCCTTGTGTTCTAATTTTATAAATGTGTCTAATAAGTATGCATGTGCATTTGAATTGCCTAGGAACATTTCTAGCAGATTGGTCTCTTCTTTAGCTAAGAGATTGTATCTTGCATGGTTCCTGAAACAGTAGCATGGTTAGTGATTAGTAGTGCCTAGAAATTGGTCTATCTTGTTTGAATTATATCATTGTTTTTGGGATCCTCCATGGTAAACGATTTTTCGAAGTTTTAGCTAAATTTATAGCTTGCAAAGTTAAGTACAGCCCTGAATTGTGCAAATGTGTGTGCCTGTGTTCTTAGCTGTGTTCTGTCCAAAAAAGGGAGTATACAGTTGTAGAAATTCTGAAGTTCACATGTTGATTTATGCTAATGTCATTGTAGTAAACTAATGAATTTATCCCTCAGATGTGTGTTCCTGTGTTCTTAGCTGTGTTTTGTCCAAAAAAGGGAGTATACAGATGTAGAAATTCTGAAGTTCACATGTTGATTTATGCTATTAGATTTCTTTTCTTGGTTGTTCAATAGTGTTTTACATATACAAGTACGAGTTTGTTCCTGAAAAAGTTGCTCAGTTAACCTCGCACATGAATGTTTGTTCAATTGCACTAGGACAACATTTGATTAGCAATGTATCTTTGCTCACGTTGCTTCATGCTCAGCCACTGTGCCTTTTCAGTTTACTTGTCAGCTGAAAGCATATTTGGTAAACCCCTCTCATTGTATACAGAAAAAGGCACGTTCAGTTAACCTCTCAAAGGAGAATTATTTCTATGGCTTTAGGACAGTGTTTGATCGTCTATTTGAGAAATTGGATGTGTGAACCGGAGTGGATGATTTAGCTTTGTCATTTAGTATGTTTCATTAAATAAGTTTATTTCAGGCTCTCCAACTAAAATCTATAATAAAATACTATGTTCAGCAGGGCCGGCCCTGAGTTTTTAGGGACCTGGGGCGAAACCAAAATTTAGGGGCCCCTTATATACACATGACTTAAACACTTATATGTATAAAATAGTTAATGATAGACGCTTAGCTACAATACAAAAGCGATATTTAGAGAAACAATTCATATATATTAAAATACCTTCAAATTTTCTTCTGACGTTTCTCGATGTGAGGTCATTATAATAATGGTATACTCTGGTTCCTCGACAACCATATTGCCATCTTGTTTGGATCTCTTGAAGCACTTGAATTACTCTTAAAAAACTTATGTATAAATCTCTCTGTGTGATTGTATTAATTCATCTACTCATACTCACTTTTTTATTTTCTCTGTTTGACTAGATTTTGTACAAAATATTTAACAAAGAAATAAAAGAAGCAGGTTAAGCTTTTACTGTACGGGTGCATGCATAATCATGTGCGCTTTGAAGAGGCGAGAAGATAGTGAAGGAAGCTAGCAAATTGCTCCGGCTTTCATGGTTTAATAGAAGATGGTGAAGAAAGCAAGTTAGCAGCGAGTTGCATGAAATGCAACGTAATGTGCTATCTCTAATAAATAATAATATATATAATAACTGAGCCTAAATTATATGTTGGAGCCATCAGGGTCCACCACGCTTATCTGCAGTAACCAAACGACTTCACAAAAATAGCTCGCATGAGAATCGTCAGGTTGTTGCAGTTACAGCGAGAGGCAGCGTTACCTGCAGGCTAGCAACGACAGAAACTATTCGCTACTTAAAGCTCTTAACCACGCAATATACGGTATATACCTGGGATGGGGCCCCAGGGGATCGGGGGCCCAGGGCGACCGCCCCGTCCGCCCGCCCTCAGGGCCGGCCCTGATGTTCAGTTTAACTTCTCGAATAAAAGCTTGCTTGATTGCATTTGGACACTGTTGACATGGAATTTCTCATGTCTCTCCATATTCACAACTTGTGTCGCTTGGTGCCCAAGCATGGAAGATGTGGTGGACAGTGCCAACAACTTGCGTCGCGGTGGGGCGCATGCTCCATCGAGGGGCTTTGTAGATGCAAGCCGATTGGCTCTCTTATTGTTCCTTGCTTGTCTTTCGTATTCAGATTTGCCTTGTCTATTGTGACTGTGTTTTATGAAGGTACTGCTGACAGTGGAGAGCAGTAGAGCTTCCTCATCCTCTGTTCTTTGTTTGATGTCGCTTTAGGAGCTCCTTTTCTGTCTTTGATAGATGTAGTGTCGAGTCGTTTGCTATCAAAATCATTGAATGCTACATCACCAAATTATATTTTTTTCCAGGTGCCAAGATTTATGGTTTTTAAAAAATGAGGCCAAGAATAATTTATGTTTTCAGACTTAGGGCAGGAGCTCTGCCTGATCAATTCAATGAGAAGGGAGACTAAAGATTAATTATATTTGAGTTTTATTAGATGGAAAAGAAAAAAGCACTGCCAATCTAAAACCACTACAGGTTAATACTATTTTAGTTTTTGGCGCTTTCTTGTATATAGGATTAGTACTGTTGCACTGGCATGAAATTTCACAAGTTTATTTCCCCTACCCTGTCCAATTGCACTGCACTCTTTTGTCATTTCTTTAGAATGGATTTTGTTGGTTGCTTTGAGCAGAGGGACCGTACTGTTGTTATCTAGCTGAGATGTGCTTCTCTGCGTGCTCTTTTTTGGGTGTCATATTTTGCTGCATGATTTAAGGCAGTGGTTATTTAATGAATATATGCTGATGCAGTGCTTCCTAGAGTTTCCTATTTGAAAAGGATGCAACTGCTAAGATAGAACTCTTGTCCATTGAAAACCTGTATTTAAACTTGTTTGATATTTTCATATTGCTATTTGAGGAACTGACCTACAGGAGGCTCGAGGCCACAAAGCAATACTTGAGGAGCAAGCTGAGGAGTATGCAGCCTGATCATGGAGGAACATGAATCTTAATGCTACCTCATTCGTTCTATATTGAGTGCTGCATAATTTGATACATCCTCCTCACAGCTAGGATTTTAGGCAAATGTCAAGGGATATGCCGCATCGATGAACTATAGCTACTGAAACATCAAGTGCTTCTGTTGGTCTGAACAAAGTGTTGTCGAAGTGGAGAGACGGGTGTTACTTGCCACAAGACAGGTAATGTGATTTCATATACCCACACTATTTCTTTGAGGAAGGTCACACATCTGTCATTAGAGAAGAAAATTTCTGCTTGTATCATGTTCCTGCATGCAGTTTATTTTCCTTTCTGAGTGCACCTGCAATTTCTTTGAAGCATAATGTACTTGCAACAATGAAATATTTATTCTAGATTGGCACAATAGATCTTCTGGGGACATCTGGAACTCCTTATATGAATTTGTTTTTTAGGGGTGAAAATCTGTGATCAGGTGATTTCAGCTAAGTTGAGAGGGTGTTTACCCCTACCAGTTTTACCTGATAAGAATGCCTTCAAATTAGAAATCAGTAGTTTACGAACCTGTAGGTTTGGAGGCTATAGTATACTCACAAAGTTTCAGAAATTCTTTTAATGAAGGTTTGGCGCAATTAGAGAAAAAAAGAATAAGTTCTGTCTTAACTTTGGGCAGCATTTCTGACAATTGAGCTGCTGTTGTCTGTCTTCTTACAGTAATTCTGTTAGACACTCAAGATTTTGTTCCCCCAAATCTATGTCAAAAGAGAGCTATTGAGCTGATTTTGTTAGTGCTCATGGATCCGCAAGCCCCAATACTTGGTTTGATCAATATCGTAACGGTTTGCTATTTAGTTTCGTTAGATTAAGATTAAATCAAGCCTTACTGTTTGCAATGGTTAGCACATACGGTGAAAGCTATTTGTTTACCCTGTTGCAAATCTAATGATTATTACCTCTTCTCTATGTTCAGATCCTGGTACCTCTGGAAGTTGCTCTGTGAGTATCCATTACTCTTAAACTCAGTGTCCCATGTTAAATAATCAGGTTAGCATGATCCATTTGTCATCTGTTGACATTTATATGTAGGGTGCAACCGTCTCCAGGTGATCAAGTTCATCAAGAACTCATGTTACCTAGCATTTATTTGCCATTTTCCTGTAAATGTTTGGTCACTATAAAGTTTTGTGTGCTAATATACAATCTAATTTGCATTGATAAGTATATACTATATTTCCTGCACGAATCAGGCTGCCAGCTGGGTTGCATAAGGCTTGGTTCACTAGCATCTGACACTCATCCAAATACAAGGAAGGTAGTGGAACATGCCAAATTCTTATGTAAAGGAAGCCGGTGTCAGCAAGCCCCAAATTAAGATTTGCCAAGATCTGTGAGACACAATGCAAGTGGTGTATTTTGCACATGGCTTTTTAGTTTGCTGCATTATTTGTATTGCCTCAGAATGTTTCTGAAACCTGCAAGGTAAAATGTTTGTTCTATGTTGGGAACTCTTGATGTTTCCCTGACTTCAAGTGAAAACAATCAGAAGTTTGGAGCATAATACTCCGAAATCTTCTAGAGGGCCTATTCTTTTTTCCATTGGCAATATATTTTGTTGTCATCTCATTTTATTTTCCATGCATTCTTTTTCCCATTGGCAATATATTTTATTGGTTGCTTGATTTGCATTATTAAATATAGCCGTAGCATTAGCACGGGCACTATACTAGTGAGGTCAAAGTATCGAACACAATTTTCGCAAAAAAAAAGTATAGAATGCAGTTATCCCGTGACCGGCCGCGCTTTCATGCGAGCGTGCAACCCCGCTCGCTGTTGCCTCCACCACCATGGCCAGAGGTGCTCCGCCACCTCACCGCCGTGTCCACCCACCGCCGGCCTAGTCAGTCTACTGCCAGGGATCTAGAGTCCATGACCATCGCGTAGTAGAGTTTGCGCAAAGTATATCAACTCAACCGTTCATCTTTCTTCTATTTGCTCAATTCTCATCCACGTGGTTGCATGCAATGCAAACACCTTAATTAGCTCTATACACAATTAACTGAGTCAATTATCTAGCTGACCACCAATCGTTCTTCAGGCGATGTCTAATAAGTAATAAATAAACAAGGTTATCATGGTGAGTTGACATCTAGACCAATTTGTTTTTTTTGTAAAATGACCAGTTTTGGAACAGTGGGGGTACTATTTATACGAGCTAATTCTCGTGCCACTAGAAACTTTATGACTTCCATGTGTCATTCAAATTGATGAGTTTCACTATGCCAAAACAGCACAAAGGAGACACCTCAACTAGTGACTCAGAACTGAAACGCGTCACTAATAAGTACATTAGTGACGCGGGTAAATAACACGCGTCACTACTAAGTTGTTGCCCATGCCCCAGAAACAAGACGCGTCACTAATGACAAGGTATCAGTGACTTGTCCCAAGAAAACGCGTCACTGGTAATAGAAGTGACGCATATTAACAAGGCGCGTCACTGATATGTTGTTGTATTAGTGACTCTTCTCAATAAAACGCGTCACTGGTAAGGAAAGTGACGCGTGTTGGTTAGACGCGTCACTCAAATAAGACCTCAGACAAAAAAAAAAAATATAGTCCAGTTCCGTTCCCCTCTCCCGTACGTTCCCCGTCCCCTCCTCCTCCTCTCTCTCTCTCCCCTATCCTCTACGCATCCTAGTTCGCATCGGCATCCTCCTCGACGACCACCGCCCTTCCCACGCCGCCGTCATCTCCCTCTCATCACGTCCTCCTCGGCAGCCACCGCTCCTACACCGCCGTCATTTCCCTCATCCTTCTCCTCCCTCCGAGATTTCCCTCCCTCCACTCAGATCTATGCCCTTTCCTTTCGTAACTCCCTAACCCTAACTCTCGGCCGCCTCTCGGTTGCTCCTGCCTCTCGGGCGCTACGGCCACCGCCTCCCACATCCCTGTCTCTCCAGCCGCCGGCGTCGCCACCACGGGGCCCATGGCTTCCCCAAGTCCGTCGCCTGTACCACCGCAACCACCACCACCCGCTCGCCGCACCTCCACACATCCCCCAAGTCCGTCCGCCTGCATCCCCTCCCTCCCTCTCCCGCCACCCCTCTGGTCATCCAGTCCTCCGCCCCTCCACCTGCCGCCCCTCCACCGACGGCGGCGGCATCTAGGGCGCGTGCGCTGATATTGGAGGCCGACACAGCTAGCCCGTGCTTGGAGGCAGAGATGGGAGCCTCAGGGAGTGCAGCGACCGCTGCGCGTGCGCGCCCTCATTTGGGAACCGGCGGATTCAGCGCGGCGTCGTTGTGCGGCTGCGCATGGTGTCACACTTGTACAAGTGGTGGGGGCTGCACGCCGCGGAGGCCCTCGGCTGCAGGCAGTTTGTGTGCGATCTCTGGCTCTCTCACGCTCCCCTCCCCCCTCCCTTCCTCTGTTTCTCCCCCAAAACAGAGCATAATTTCTCTCGTAATCCTACCCTAGATCCTGTTCTTTCTCCAGTCCTTCCTTGCACGGAGGAGAAGGGGAGGAAAGTAGGAGGTCGTGAGGAGGAGCTGCGATCTACTTCACTGCCGGCGGCTGTTGCACTGTCTTGTCCTAGGTATGATGTCGTGGTTATCTTCCCCGCTCTCCCATCTATCTCAAATCGCCATCTCTCCCTACTTCTCTTGCAGATATACATGCATTACTTCTAGAGATCCATGATTAGATCTGGTAGTTGAGATGAGTATTGCTTTTTGTATAGGTCAGCAGTAAATTGGTGTATTAATCAGTTGTTTAGATCTGGTAATTGAAATCAATAGGAGGCCAGTGGAGCACCCATGCCTAGGTCCTGGCCGGGAAGAGAGCTGCTGCACCTGTATCTGGGTTCTCGTGAGCTGCTGCAGCTGTATGGGAAGTGGAGCACCCATACATGCTGCAGTATTTGGTTGGAATTGGGGGTGACCGTGGCACACTTTCTAGCTTCCTCTAAGAAATTGTAATGATAAGTTGCTGAAAATGAATTAAAGTTGCTGAAATGAATTAAAGAAAAGTCGCAAGGCCGCTGGTCAGCTCTTTTTTACTAGTTTCTTCTCCAGCAAATATTTGCTGATCCTCGTAGGCACGGTGTAGTTTGCATTGCTGATCTTCGTAGGCATGATGCAGTTTGCACGGTGTAGGTTGTCTGCCCCTCTGCTATATATATCTATTCGAAGATAACTTGTAGATGGTGTAGTGTATTACTGAGGGTATACTGCTCTGGTTACCTAATCATACCAAAGGATTTTCAGAGGACGGGAATGGAATCACCTCCTTGTCTTCTGTCAATCCCCTTTGTAGAAGCAGATCCTACCTGTATCTTGAGTAACTACTTCCATGCCAGTATCTTTTGCAGCACCCAGAGTCTCATTTGGGTCGTTTGAATTGTCTAGAAACTTAAACTCAGTAGTAGGTTAGGGCAGCTAATCATGTACTACATAGGATCTATACAAATTGTTAACAACAGAAAATTGGGATTTCACTAGTAGTGTGTTACTGTATTACCTTCTTGGAGTAGCTCACTGCCAAAATACTATATGACTTTGTAATTTGAAGGATTTCACTAGTTCATTTCAGTATATGCTGCATCATTGTGTCTTATTAATAATATGAAAATATCCTCAAAAGCAGTTGAATTGTCATCAAGGCTTGAGTCTGTTTATTTTGCCTTTATCATATTAGTAATCATGTAGATCAGTACATGATCCCTTCTCTGCAAAGAAAAATTGTCCTACATTATCAGCACTATTAATTATTGTTAACCTATTATGTGCGGTTATTGTCCTACATTATCAGCACATAGAAAATTACAAACTAAGTAGAGGGGGCATACTAAATGCAAGTAGTTGCTGCCAGTACCTTTATCTGTTCACAGTATTTTCTACTTATGTAATGAGTAAACTTTTACTGATTAATTTTTAGGTTTGCCGTACTATTAATTATTTGGTATGGCAAACAGTAAATAGATAACTAAGATATGTTATGTGTAGGTAATTGTTCCCACCTGTTCTATGTATTTCTTTTTTGTTTAGCTGAGTGAGCATCATATCACTTTTGAGATAAATGTCCCTTTCATGAAACAGTTTATTTGTTTGGTTCAAGTACCTATTATTATTTGTTTGGATCAAATACCTATTATTGTACTTCGGCACAGACTTCTCTGCTTTTGGGGTAGCTTTATACCCTTTACCACCATACTCTGCACAAAGCTACAACTAGATAGGCATGTTGAGCTTGAAATAGTTCAGCCCCGCCAATGCTTATTTTTCCCCTTACAACTATAAAATACCGAAAATGTGATACAAACTGAAAATGCTTATTTTTTTCCCTTACAACTTGTATTTAATTTGTATCATTTTACTGGCACTTTGAAACAGTTTGCTTTATTATCTTTACTCACACTTGAAATTAATGAAACACTGCAGCTGAGGAGAAAAAAGAGAGAATGATGTTTCTTCAAAATCTTGTTCCAGGATGCAGTAAGGTAACTTCTCCTTTGTTTGGCACGAGCAACTTCTGAAATACTCCTGTAGTCCACACATTACTTATTGGTCCTAGCATGAAGCTTAGTATGGTTATATATAAACTTTCTTAGTGCCGTTTGGGATTACAAATTGCTTTTCTAAAATGCTTTGGTGTAAATTCACTGGACTAGGGTTGTGGTGAAGGGAAGGCTCTATATATTTACACACTGGGTATATTTAGACAAAAAAAGGCTCCTCAGTTTGCTGACAGGTTATACCTTAAGGCACACTTATTATTTTGGATAAAAACATAACTTTTAGTTCTGAATCTACGTGTGAACTGTCTGTTACTTTGAGCGCATAGCAAATATATAGTTAGTCAGTTGATCTACCTTAGCATATCAAACCATGCAGGACATACAGCTAATAATGGCATACTATGGTTAGGCTATATATACCAATGCAATGTCACTAGATGATAATTGTGCTTAGCACTTGTTATTACCAATACAGAACCAGCTAAATTTTGTTGATGCAACTGCAACTGCTACTATGTTGAAGTTTTCACTAGTTCTGCTTGCAAATGCCTTTTTGATGCATTCTTGGACATATCCATATAGCTATTGCCTGTTTTTAGTATATGTTGTTCTGAATCTTTGCATTTGTAGGTTACAGCTCTGTATAGAACTGATTTCTCATGAAGAGGGGAGCTATCAGCGAGGCAAATGCACATAGCTAAATTCATGAGGAGCCTTCAGAAGTTAGCTGATGATGTCAGTTGTAAGTTAGCATTCTTTATTTTGGACATGGCAAGTTCCTGAGGAGCCTTTTGGAATTTTATTTCAAAGTCTAGAAATGGCTGCATGCTGTGTATATATATATATATATATATATATATATATATATATATATATATATATATATATATATATATATATATATATATATATATATATATATATATATATATATATAAGGGGAACCAATATCCTAACCATTTCATTAGCTTTGCTAGCTTTAAACTGGTAAGGACCTTGAAAAATAATTTTCATTTAATTTCTTTATTTTGACTCTGAGACATGAGTGTTTTATAGCTGAGTAGGTACTTGGTATGCTTAAAGCCTTAAACTTCAGAATTATGTCTTTGTTTCCTGCAGCTCTTTCACTTTGTTCCTTGCCCAAGACATAGGTTGCCGAGGTACTTTTGTGTTGCTTTGACCTAGAACCATGAAGAGAACTTGTTATGCTATGAGTTCTTATGAAGTTTCTAAAATATGCTTCTATCCACAGGTTTGATCCTGAAACTGGTCTTTTGACTGGTACAAAAGATGGGAATCTGGTTAAACATATTCCTTAGGTTATTTGGAAAGTGCTCAGCGAAGGCCCTTTGCATAAGGCTCCTTATTTTTCAGGTAGACTTGAAATGCACTCTTTCTGCAGATTACTATTGTACTTTGTTGCAAATTGGTTTCTTGATTTCTGAAGATCTCATGAACCGGCTCAGCTTTATTATTTGGTTATTATGCATTTGCCATTTATTATTGGGTTATGCAGTTGGCCTACATTGAGCTGAGAGGAAAGGAAGTAGCTAGGAGGTGTATGTATTGCCATTTATTCTATATAGCAACCTCTCACATCTTCATAGTTCTGGTGGATACTCTATGTAATCACTTATAGTTTAACAGACTTGATCATGAGACTAATGGTTAGTACTAGATCAAAGAAATAATAAAAAATTAGAAAATCATGGTGTCTACTAGGCTGTGACAGTCTGAATAAATTGAAGAAGAGTTACTAATTTGGATTGCTTGTTACTCTACTCCAAATTGCATTGGTACATATGCAGTGCAGGTGTGGGTGTGGGGAGAGAAAGGGATCTAAGCAGGAGTGGGCAGTGAGTAATAGTAATGCAGCTAGCAGCATTCAGCATTTCAGCAGCTAGCTAGACAGGATAGAAAGCAAGGTGTCCAACTCCATGTCCATGCAAATATTTTCTTTTGTGCTGATGAATGAGTCCTTTCCTGGTGTGATAGTGTCACCATGCAAGGCTGGAGCCACAGGAAAAAAATGCTCTCTTATCTCATCTCCCTGCTATTTTGTCACGTATATGCTCCTTTATTGGTGGTTCAGTTCTTTCCAGAAATAAAAGAAAAACTAAATAACACCACCTGGTAATATGTATACTACATTCGATGCTGATGAACAGCTAGCTTGCTTGGCAGTTGGCAACTAATACTAGTAGCTAACTAAAGAGGTGGTAGTGAGGCAGTGGTGGTGCAGGTGTCCCTGCCTGGTGCTAGTGGTGGCTGCTGGCCCCTGGCAGTACTAGCAGGCGAGCCACACAAAAATAATATGCCTGCACTGCAATTTGCTTGCTTGTTCATTCATCACTCACCTCTATCTCATCAGCAGCAATGCAACTCCAACTCATCTGAATCTGCATCCAATGCAAACGTTTTGTTCAGAAAGAAAGTGATGTTTCTGTGATTGATGAACAACGCCTGTTATCTTACTGTCTGGCACAGTGACTAGCTATAGGCTATAGCTGTATTCACTATTCATATTGTCAGTGCATTTCAGCATTCCTACTATTGCAGATTATGCTATGTGGATCCTTATCTTGCAAAGTAATAGGTTGTAGCTGTATACATATTCTTAGTATATATGTGGATCCTTATCTTACATCTTCTATATTGTACTGTACTATGATTTGTTTTTTACTAAAGTTCTATCTTGACATAGGAGTTTGAAGTGTTGACGACGCCCTTCGATGGGCGCATGATCAGAGAAAAGTTGGCCAATTTCTTAGTGGAACAGGTCATCAACAAGAAAGGAGAGTTCTATCATCCTAGTTAACCACCAGTGATGTGTGATTGCCATTATTAATATGGGTCCAGTGATGTAGTATGTGTGACTGAATGTATAAGTGGATTTGGAACAAGTTGTGAACCTGTCAATGAATTTGACATAAATGTGAATCTGTTGAACTTGATATCTATTTGAAGAGCTTCTGCTGTGATTGTGCAGTGATATATTGATGGCTTTCATATATATGTGCTATGAACATTTGTGGTACGTGGCTCTGATGAAAAAAAAATGAGTGACATGAAAAAGTAGACGCGTCACTGTTACGGTCCTATCCGTGACGTGTCTTATTAACACGCGTCACTTACAACATGCTACTAGTGACACGTTAGGTTGATATGAGTCACTGATATCTAATTATTAGTGACGCGTACTGTCAATGCGTGTCACTCGTACCTCCTCATTAGTGACGCGTATTCTCACTGTGCGTCGCTCATATATCCTTACCAGTGACGTGGTTTCTCAGTATGTGTCGCTACTATACTAAAACCAGTGACGTGTGTAGAAAATATGCGTCACTAGTATCATCATATCAGTGACGTGTGTAGAAATATGCGTCACTAGTATTATCACATCAGTGACGCGTGTACTAAATACGCGCCGCTTGTATCTTCATATCAGTGACGCGTGTACTAAATACGCGTCGCTGGTATCATCATATCAGTGACGCGTTTTTACGCGTCACTAAATTGTCCACATCAGAGACGCAACAAAGGTGACGCGTCTTTTCCGCGTCACTAATGAGTCTCTGGACGCGTCACTAATCTGCTTTTCTGGCATAGTGTTTTCTTGTTAACTACATACTGCCAAAAAATATCCCCTCTATGCCACTTTTGATGTATTTTGTTACTCTTTTCACGGAAAAGAGCTACGGAGAAAATTGCAGCCCATTGAAATAAACAATATTGCCCCTAGTTAGACTGATGACTCACCAAAATCAACCTTATCCTTCCCAACGGCAGGCAAAGCTGCACATCTTACATAGAAATGGATAGTTGAAATTTCAAACGACGCTGAAAGCCTACTAGACTGATGTATCAGGAGCATCTCCGAGAGATCTTCATATTTTGTTCTCCAAAATATGGTGTTTGCCAACTCCTAAATTAGTATGGGAAGAAAAAAAAGTCATCTCCAAGAGTTTCTTATATTTCTATCCCAAAAGTTTTTTTCTCGGCACTTTTTCCTACGACCTGGTCTCATGTTTTGTATTAGGAACCTTGAATTTGTTTGTGTACGCGTTTAAGCCCTTCCACCAGATCTTTCTCTCTTGCGCTTTTCTCACCTGAAACCTTGTCTTTCTTTCTTTTTACTAGACGGGCCGGGAAACTTTGGATGCACGCTCCTAGGCCGCGCGCATATATGCGTGCTCGGGATAGATTTTTGCGAGGTTGGGAAAGATAGAGAGGGAGGATGCCAAACTATTAGAGAGAGTTTTTTCTCATTTTCTCAAAAAAATTAAGGATGAGAAAGCTGGATGGTAAACTGTTGGAGATGCTCATAGACGTCGTTACGTTCAGTAGTAGTATCTTTGTGTACCTGAGTACCTAACTAGCGAGATGATAGATGATATCGCAGCCGGAAAAAAAATGGGTGCAGGCTGCCTGCACCAGCGTCTTCTCCGTGTAGACCCACTCGGATAGAAGCCACATGTCCTAGAAAATCCATTGCACGACCACAGTGCTTGACTTGTCTGTTCAATGCAGTTGTCGAAGCTAGGCCTCGGATGCTTGGGCCTGACGGGCGCCTACTACTTGCCGCTCGACGACGAGGCTGGCGCCGCTGTAGTCGTGCATGCCTTCCGCCGAGGCGTCACCTTCTTCGACACCCTCCGACTACTACGGGCCCCTTACTAACGAGATACTCCTCGGCAAGGTCTCGTGTTTCTCCTTTTTTTTTCATGGTTTCTTGCCTGGCTTGAGAGCCATGCCATGGTGGAGATCTTGACGTGGGGAAGCTGCTGCCGCAAGAGCAGGTGCAGGTGGCCACCAAGTTTGGGATGCGGCGGGAGCATGATGCCAGTGGCTCGTGGGGCGTCTGCGGCCGGCCGGCCGGAGTACGTGCGTGCCTGCTGCGTGCTGCGATCGAGGCCAGCCTGCACCGCCTCGGTCGGGATTACATCGACCTATACTACCAGCACCGCGTCGAAAGCACCGTGCCGTGCCCATCGAGGACACGGTACATCACCAGCCTTCACTACAGCAGAGAAGGACATCACTGGCGGTTCAAACCCCCCTTCACTGGCAGATTTTGAACCGCCATAACCAACTCGGCAATGATGAGCTGATCACATCACTGCCGGTTATATCAAACCGGTAGTGATAGCTCATGTATCACTGCCGGTTCGTGTTACAAACCGGCAGTGATACTTGAGCCATCATTGCCGGTTGTTTTAACCAACCGGTTGTGTAGATTATATTATCACTGCCGGTTTTCTTTGAACCGGTAGTGATATATTTTTCACAATTTGTATTTTAATAATTATTTTATTTTCATTTCGAGAGGAGGTGGTGGGGTGGGAGGTCGGGGAGGTGGAGGTGGTTGCTATCGATCAATTTGATATCGATGTGAAGGTGGTTGTTGATCAGCGACAATACAAACCCATCAACATTTATATTATAAAAGTTTCAAAAAAAACTTTAAGTATCGAATTAAGAGTCGCATTACAATAGCCTATCAATGTGGTCTCTTCCGTACTGCGCCTTGTACTTCTTAGTCCTCGCAATGGAGAATGATCCTTTCTTGGTTAATATCTCGTCCATCACAAACCTTGCTATCTCCTCTTGAATTCCTCTCATCTCAAAATCTAGCAACTGGTTGTGATTGTTTGCTTTGCGCTGTAATTGAAGCAAGATGATATTGAGATGCACAAACGTAAGACAAAACAATAGAAATGGGATGCCTACGTACCATGTCATCTCCCTTATTTGTTTTTGTGCCAAAGTATTTTAGCATTGCCCACATCACATAGAACCCGCATTCGTTGTTCCCCATCGGTTGATCTAGGGTCTTGAGATCCTCCATATACTTTACACTGAATGGGGCACTCCATTGCTTTTGCATCTTGCTATCGAGATTTTTCCAATTAGGTAATGCCTTCATTCTATGTGACATTGTAAATGAAGTGTGAAGACCGAGGACATTACAATATCCTATGTGATTAGAAAGTGTTGTGATATTGGGTTCACTTACTTATTCAGCACTTTGACTAGGGGGTCGATAAGAGAAAGTGGCTTTTTCTTTGAGTCCCACACCTCGATATGTGAATCTTGAAGATAGATATCTATGAGGATGAAATGGTTGCTGCAATCACAAAGTCCATGTTATTGAATGACATATCAAGAAAAGAAACACTAAAATAAGGGTCGAGAACACATACTCGCAGTTGTAGGGTAGGAGTACGTTTGTTTTGTTATTTCTGAACATCCTTTCAAACTCAATCTTCAAACTTGTTGGTACATAGTCATCTTCACCAGAGGCGGTGCATGTTGTTTCATTTACAAATATGGGATCCAAGAAGTCTATATTGCTCAATTGCTTCTTTAGGCACCATTTTGCCATACACCTGCATAATAAACATATGATATATTCAAATGCAAATCACGTAGTTTATTATAACGTTGTGAGGGTAGGGTACTTACATAGACCATAACATCAAAATATGCGTATTGAGCGAGCGCCGTTGGAAGAGCTGAAAGAGGTGTTCATAATAAATAATATGCACCGTTTCTTCAGGATGATTAAAAACCAGTCCGGGAGGGATGCAAACTTCAAAACCGACACAGTCTCCTTTGGCAGTATCCAGGGAGTAATAATCATGCAACTGTCGCATGTATGTTGGCAAATCTCTATACTCTTGTTCGGTGGCGACCAAAGGATTGCCTCTTGAATACTTGTATGCGACCGTGGCTTTTTTAAAATCTCTCGTTCCGTAATACAACTCCGTAGCCCTCTCCATGGATATGCCCATGTTGTTAGCCAAGTTCTGTATCTCCAGCAATTCTTTGGTGTGTATTTCTCTAGCTCTGATTTGATTACTCTCTTTGTTGTGTTGCCTTTCAAATTCGGTCTGTTGTCTCCACTTAGGTAGACTGGCTATTCGATTAAAGAAGGCAACGGCGGCTTTCTTGCTTGGAGGCTCCACAGTCGGGTCCTTCATCTTACTCGTAATGCTAGCATCCACCTTCTTTTTACTTGTCTGGGGAGCATTACCAACCGAAACTGATGACCTCTTGTGTTGCGAGGTCGAACCTGATCGCACTTTGGATTTTGGCGGAGGAGGAGGAGGTGTCTTCTCCTTTGGCTGTGGAGGAGGTGGAGGAGGTAGAGGAGGTGTTTTCTCCTTTGGCGGTGGAGGAGGTAGAGGAGGTGTTTTCTCCTTTGGCGATGGAGGAGGTGTCTTCTCTTTCGAGGCAGGAGAGGGAGAATGAGGATCTTGCAGAGGAGAGAAACCTCTTGGCGGCGGCGATGCCGATGATTCACTGTCATCCTCATCATCTGAAGATGGCTGCTCATCCAGCTTGATGAAGCGTTTGCGCCAAGCCACATGAGTGCCTAAGTTGTGAACAAGACGCGGCCTATCTTCCTCCACTGGGAAATCAATGTGTATCTTATTGTACTTCTTATCCAAGATCTTATCAATGCTGACCCTGGCATACCCGAGTGGCATTGGCTTGCCATGAATGATGCCGCCTCCTCTTGAAAATGCTTGTCCGACCGCCACCTTATCTTTTGTCCACTGCTGACGGATGTACAACCTGACATTAATAGGTCCAGTGATATTATCCACCGGATGAGGAGCATTGACCTCTTCTTCGTCAAGCATAGGGGTTGAGCCGCAGCTACTGCGACCCTTGGGCACTGGGCTATTCAAAGTCGGGATAGGCTGCGGTTGTGTCGAACACATGGATTGCATAGCTGACATAACTCGTGCATCAACTTGAGCAGCTATCCGTGCTTCCATGCTATCTTCGATTTCCTTTCGAAACCTTTGGAGCTCTTCTTCTCTTTGCGTTCTAGCCCTCGCCCGGCTCCTATAGGATGAAGATTCACCTTCGAATGCTTTCACCCAAGGAACATTCCCGGCTCCTCTAGTGCGACCGGGGTGCTCCTTGTTTTCAAGTGCTTGTGTGAGCACGCCATTTTCTCTATCGGACTTGCGGTTACCTCTATTCACTTCCTCAGTTAAGGTTGAAATCCTTTGGAGGAGATTGCTGACGGGTTCACTACTGGCATTAAGGCTCCCGTCACTATTGTATTGTGCCCCCCTTGCGAGTAGGTAGTTTACTGATCTGGGCTGCCAATCGCTTGTCTGAGGCCTAATGCCGCGCTGCTCTAGTTTCTAGACTTCCATTTCCCATTCCGGAATCTTTCTTACATAGCCACACGATCCTAGGCGATGAGGATCCTTTGCCTTAAGCGAGTTTGCTCTATTTCTTTCGCTTGATGCCTTGGCCTCTTCGGATAGCTTGTAAGCCTTGAACTCCTCCCAGAAGTCTCTCTGCTTGTTGTATTGACCTCTCTCAAAATTCGGTTCTCTGTCCTCCTTGATTAACTTGTACAAGGTTCCCTTGAAAGTCTTGAACGAGCGACCCATGATTTCCTTGGCCTTCTTCATGACTGTTGCCTCATCATAGTCATTAGGAAAAGTGAAATACCCTTTCAACTTGTTCCAAACTAGCTCCTTCTCACTTTCTGGAACCCTCCATGGGTCATCCTCACGACCAGTCCATTTCATGTATTTGATCGGGATAAAGTCTCTTACAAGTGCCCCGATGACACTCTTGTATGGGCCTAATGCTTTAAGAGGCTCCACCGGCTCCCCTACTTGGTCGAACTCAGAGATGTGCCAATGTTTACTTGTTTGAGGAAGCTTTGTTGCACCACGCTTAGTCCTGCTGGTACCCTCACCACTTGGCTCTTGCGGCGGAACCTGCTTCAAAATTCATAAATAAGTCCCCATCAAACTTATCTAGCGTGATTTCTTACTATCGCGTTATTAGGTATGACCTAAGTTATTACCTCGTCTCCTTGGTCTAGCTGCAGATAATGGCTAGGGCTCCAATCGTCCTGATTGTTACCACCACCATTAGTTGGATCCTGCGGCGCTCCTGTCGCAGTGCTCTCTGCTTGTGGGGTATCAGTAGTTCGGCGACGGGTGGTGAATTGGCGATGACGAGTCATGTTTCTAGACATGCATTTCGACAGGCAATTAAAAAAATAGAAACCTTATTTGCCTCTCAGAGCCGAGGGATACTACTGTCCTTCCATGTAGGCATATGGTAAGTCTGCTGGCAATCTATTCAAGGACTGCATTTTTTTGTTAGAAACTAGCAGTCTATTATTGAAGTAACATGGTATAAGTTTTCATTATTTGACGGTATTCTAGATTAAACACAGAGTTATCTTTTGATAATATGTGCCCCAAGTTATTGAACGCTTCCTATCTGACCCCTCAGAAGTAGAGACCCTCCAAATCCCTCCTCACTTATCTATTCCCACATGTGGCTACCTACTTTTCTATCAACTATTTTACCACCCACCATACCTCTCCATCTGCTGACACGCTGCCACCTCGTCTTGCTTTTCATGCCACCACCCCTATTGCCAGCCCCTACTCGTCACCCCATTTTGCCACCATGCCACGTCCATTGTCACATCTCCACCCATCTGTTGCCACACCGTCAGCCTTGCTGCCAAACCCTATCCATCATCCTCTAGGTGAGGCGGTCGTGCGCGAGAGGCAAGAGAAGAAAGAAGAAGAAGAAAAGCAGCCGATCCCAATATTTCAAGGATTTTGGAGGCCTAGATTTTAGGTAGTGCCACCACTGTTAAACATGAAAATAGAGGACATGTTTGAGGTAAGGGTAAGGCTAGCCCACGTCCAGACGCAGCTCCCGTGCCCCTGTGCCCGCATCGCATTCCACGCGCTCCTTATGGGCATTCTATCGAACACCTTATGGGCACTCACTGAGTAAGGGGTGGCGCGCTCAACAGCGACGTGGAGGAGCTCCTGGCGGCGTCTGCGTAGCTATAGGGGACGGCGGCATTGAGGAAGCGGTAGGGGACGACGTCGTGAAGGGCGGCGTCGGGCTGCGGCGTCATGCAGTGTGCGTCGGGCGGCGGCGGCGTGCACTGGCGGACAGCGTCGAGCGTGCAAGTGTCGTGCACTGGCCTTGGAGCGCGCTAGCGCCTTATATAACCCACGCATCACTGCCGGGTGGTTATTAGAACCGGCAGTGATGTCCCATATCACTGCCGGTTCTAATAACCACCCGGCAGTGATGTCCCATATCACTGCCGGTTCTAATAGCCACCCGGCAGTGATGTCCCATATCACTGCCGGGTGGTTATTAGAACCGGCAGTGATATTGATTATTTTTAAACATTTTGGGTCCCCAATTGATCTCAAATGGAAAAGTTGTAAACAACAAAGTTGTGGAACTCATGAATGTCTATAACTTTTATTTTAGTCATTTCTCAATTTGAGAAAGTTTTATTAGGCATGTCTCATAAAGTGCTCTGTCTCACACAAAGTTATGTCACTTTGTTGGAAACATGGCATCCGTTATATCAACAAAGTTCTAAAATAATAGTGGTAGAACTCATCAATCTCTACAACTCCATATGATCTCAAATTCAATGCAAATTACTAAAACAACATTTCATTAAGGATTACATAGTTTATGATATTCTAACTATTCACGGTGCAAAAACTATAATGGCCTCATCGTGATCACTCCGGAGGTAAGCAGGTTCGTCACCCTCTTCAAGGATAGGTAGGGTAATGTCTGCCCCAAAAGGAGCCATTTCTTGATAACCTTTGTACTCTTCTTCGTCCGTCACTCCTTCAACACCGACAATCTTCCTTTTGCCTTGCATGACTACTTGTAGTCTTCCCTTTGTATTGTTATCCCTTGCATAGAAGATTTGCAAAACATCCTTTGCAAGGACGAAGGGGTCATCTCTGTATGCGGTCTTGGATAGATCAACGGTAGTGAACCCATCATTGTCGGTGTTGATTTCATCTAGCCGGACCCACTGGCAACGGAAAAGAGCGACCTTCAACTGTCGTCCATAGTCTAGCTCCCATATCTCATCTATGAAACCATAGTATGTTGCCTCCACCGTGCCGTATTCATCGTGGGCGTCGAAACGAATAGCACTATTTTGGTTGGTGCTCTTTCCATCCTATTTTTTTGTGTAAAATGTAAAACCATTTATATCATAACCTTGGTACATCATCACCGTAGTCGAAGGTCCGGGAGCTAAGAGATCTAGCTGACATCCCGTCACCATTCCTAGCCTGCGGCGTCAAAACCAGTCACCGAATTCCTCCTTATGTTTTTTCTCAAGCCAAGCCTGTGACCTACCGATGTGCTTACTTTGCAGTAACTGCTTGTGCTCATTAATGTATGCCATCACACCGTCGGCCTGCTAGAGAACAGCGAAGTGTGCCTGTCTGAAGGAAACCACTTCGACTATTTTGACAGCTTTCTCACCTATCGTTCCTTTGCCCCCTAGTCTTCCATCGTGATGAGATACTGGAACTCCGACCCGATTGATGTCCATATAATATGTGCAGAACTCAATGGCCTCCTCCATTGTCCATCCTTCTACCATGCTCCCTTCTGGTCTGAATCTATTCCTAACATACCACCTGAAAACTTTCATCAACCTCTCGAAAGGAAACATCTGGTGTAGGTACATTGGGCCAAGGGCTTTAATTTGGTCCACAAGATGAACAAGTAGATGCACTGATATGTCGAAGTAAGTCGGTGGGAAATGCATCTCAAGCCTGCATAGAATCTCGGCTATCTCCTGCTTCAGCTGGTCTAGCTTGGCCCCTTCAATGACCTTTTCAGAGATCGCGTTGAAGAACGAACACAACTTTATGATTGGGGCACGGACCTTGTCAGGGAGGATACCTCGTAGGGCAACTGGGAGCAGCTGAGTCATAATGACATGACAGTCATGGGCCTTCATACAACCATAGTTAAACTTAAGTTCTCTCATGTTAACTAGCCTCTTCGGGTTCGCACAGTAGCCAGTTGGCACTTTGAGATCATTGAAGAAAGAAATAAGCATGGCCTTTTCTTCCTTTTTTCAGTGTCCATGATGCCACCGGAAGTTTCAAGTGGCCATCCTCAAGAGTTATTGGGTGCAACTCCTTCCTGAGGCCCAGGTGTTGCATGTCCAAGCGTGTCACGAGAGAATCCTTTGTTGTTCCCCCGGTGTTCATCAACGTGTTAAGTGTGTTACCGCACACGTTTTTAGTTATGTGCATTGGATCAAGACAGTGACGTACACTCAAATGTGGCCAATAAGGTAGTTCCCAAAAGATTGATTTTTTCTTCCAGATACTACCGGCTGGCGCTGGTACTGCCCCTTCCCCCTTCCCAAGGACAACATCTGTGAGTTTGCTTACTTGTTTAAGTATCTGTTTCCCGTCTCGATACTTTGGAGGTCCACGTTTCTCAGTAGTCCCATTAAAATCTTTTCTATTCCTGCGGTAAGGGTGATCCCTTTGTAGGAACCTACGGTGTCCCATATAGACCATCTTCTTGTTTTCTGGTAGATGTATAGCATCAGTCTCGTCCAAGCACTCGACACACCCAGTGTATCCTTTTGTCTTCTCTCCAGACAAGCAACCTCGCCCTGGCAGGTCAGTGATTGTAGCGATAAGTATAGCCTTTATCGTGACATGTTCTTTTTTGTACTCATCCCAAACATCCTTCACACCCGTCTCCCACATCTGTAGTAGTTCATCGATCACTAGTTGTAGAAGCACATCGATATCATTACCAGGTTGTTTTGGCCCTTGGATTAGTAGTGGCATCTGGATGTATGACCGTTTCATACAAAGCCAGGGTGGAAGGTTGTATATACATAGCATCACTGGCCAAGTGCTATGATTGCTTCTAACCTGGTCAAACGGATTCATCCCATCTGTGCTTAAACCTATCCAAAGATGCCTTACCTCTCCACCGATGTTCTTATAGAACATAGTGTTGATAGTCCTCCAGTCCGACCCGTCGGCGGGGTGCCTCAACATTGTATCTTTCTTACGCTCTTCACCGTGCCAACGCAACAGTTTGGCCGACTTTGCATTTGCAAACAACCTATGCACTCGTGGAGCTATAGGAAAATACCATACGACCTTTATGGGCCCTCCTCTGGTCTTGCTTCCCTGATTTGACGGCCCTTGCTTGTATCAGGGAGCTTTACACTTGGGACACGCATCTAAGTCTTTGTATTTTTCTCCACGGTACAATATGCAATCGTTGGAACACACGTGTATTTTCTCAACCTCGAGGCCGATTGGGCAAATCATTTGCTTGGCCAGGTAAGTCTTTTCTGGTAACTCGCTACCCTTCGGGAGCAGTTTATGTAGTATACCTAACAAGCTATCGAAGCCTTTATCACTCAATCCATTCGTTGATTTGAACTCTAATAGCATGATGTTGGCTTCCAGTTTGCTTATTGGGCAGGTCGAATACAATGGTGTTTTTGCATCCTTTCTCATGATCTCTAGTTTTTTTCAACTGTGTAGCACTAAGGAATCCGCCATGCACATCATGTAGAAACTGTGAAATGCCATCATTTTCCTCTGTGTCGTCAACTAATGTATTCCTAAACACATTATCGTTGGTAGGCACAGGTACTGTGTAGCATTGGTAATCATCAATAGGCAGAAATACGTTTAGGGATACACTAGGCATGGGCACATCATCATTGTTTTCTTGTGCAACATTTTGACCAACCTCCCCATGCAAAGTCCAAATCGTGTAGTCTCTCATGAACCCCCTGGTAATCAAGTGCAATCGTATATGCTCCACGTCGCCCCATTTTCTCGTATTCTTGCAATCTTTGCATGGACAGAATACAGGCTGTGAGTCCCCAGCATTGGCTCTAGCGAGCTTGATGAAATCGTCGATGCCCGTCAAGTACCGTTGGTCTGTACATGACAGATCGTACATCCACCCTCGATCCATGTCTGCACAGGTAAAATGGGCCGGGCAGAGGAAACATAGGAAAGTTTTAATAAGAAACAATTATTGCACAATATTGAAGAACAATTATTCTACTCCATGCAACATAAAAATGGAGACACTAATTTAAAAAAGACTAAATTTGGAGACATGATCATGAATAACAATGTAGCTCCAAACAATGCCCATATAAATTAAAAATCGCAGCCCCATAAAAAATAATTATTGCACAATATTGTAGAACAATTATTCTACTCCATGCCACATAAAAATAGAGACATTAATTTAAAAAAATACTAAAATTGGAGACATGATCATGAACAACAATGTAGCTCTAAACCAGTGGCGGATGCAGGATGAGAATCAAGGGGGGGCTAAAAACAATGGAGATGTTGATTTGCATGAAGATTTAATGGTGATTTGAGATTTTTGCTACAGTGTTTCTAGTAGTAAATCAAGTCATTAGGGGGGGCTGGAGCCCACCCAGCCCCCCTGTAGATCCGCCACTGCTCCAAACAATGCATTGTTTGGTGACACATGGGTTAATTTGCTCATCAACATTGTAAAAGAATCTACTCTACTCCTAAGAACCAATTATAACATCACATACTAACAATGCATTATAGCCATCAATTAGAAAAGTGCTCTATAGAAGAATAGAGAAATAAGAATGAGAATCAAGCATTATAGCCATCAAAACAAAGCTAATTAAGCAACAAAATCAAAGGAATGAAGGCTTGTTACTAACCTTAAAGCAAAAAGATCAAGCCATTCTTCCAAATCCAAGTGGTAGCTTCACGGATTTGGGCGACCGCAACATTGGAGGGAGTGGCCCAAACGCGCGCCTCTGTTCTCGGGATAAAAGAGTGGAGGAAGAAGATGACGGCTACAACCTTTTTGTGCTGTCAGGCTCATCACTGTCGGTTCTTGGCTTGAACCGGCAGTGATAAGTGGAGTTGTCATCACTGCCGGCGGGAGGCACAAACAGGCAGTGATAGTTGTCATCACTGCCGGTTCTCGCACCCCCAATTATTTTCTGGTTGTCAGAGCCTAGAACCGGCATTGAAGGGTCATCACTGCCGGTTGTCCTAATTTCGGCAGTGATGTGGCCGGCACTGATGACTGAATCTGTAGTAGTGCTTATTCCGCTAGCTTAGCTCGCATCATCGATCGACATGCATGTTGTTGCCTGAATGCATGCATGCGTGCCTGATCTCATGCGCATTCCTGTCATATAGGAAGGTCAGGCAGGCCAAATACATGAACAAAAGAGTTTGTATCAACTATATATAATTAATAAATAGTTAAAATGGGGAACAAAAGTATAATAACGAAACAATATTTTGATTTCTACTTGGATTGGAAACCAAATGAAAACATAAATAAATAAAACAATTATTTACGTGGAATTGTTAAATGCTTGCACTATAGTTTATATACATGAAATTTAAAAAATTTTCCTTTATTAATTGTCTTGTTTCTGCCTACATAGCCCTCTGTCTCAACGACAACCACGGGGACCAGCAGAAAAGTACGAGGCCCGAAGAAGCCGATGGAGGGCCGGTTGGTTATCACGGATTTCGACGAGGGAACAGGCCAGCCACGTGGACCCCATGCAAGGGCCTTTGTCAACCACTTAGGGTACCTTGCCCGGGATAGGATCCCGATCAATGTCCGTGAATGGAAGAAAAATAAGCAATGCCCAGAAATCAGTTATGTCTCCGACCGTGACAAGGAACTAGTCTGGGGTGACGTGTTGCAATATTTCACGCTAGACACAAACGATGAACAGTTGAAGGAAAGAGTTCGGGATTGGTCTATGAAGAAGATAGCCACACAATTTCAGTGCTATAAGAAGAATCTATATAACGACTATATCAAGAAGAACAAGACTCCGGATTTCAACTGTAAGCACTTTGTCAAGCTGCGGCCGTTTTGGGACGAGTTTGTACAGTTCAAGACGTCAGAAGAGGGTCAGCAACGGGCAAGAAGGAACCAAGAGAATGCTCGACACAAGACCTACACCATACGATGGGATCAGGTGGCTACCCTACTACCATTCCTAAGTGGAAAAAAGCCGAGCAAGAGCTAATTGACATGGGGTTGGTGCCAGAATCCCTCGACTGGCCTGAGCGTGCCAAGCACTGGTTTTTCGCTCACGGAGGCCGCCTGGACCTAGAGACCGGAAAGGTCGTGTATGGGGAACGCATCCAAGCTGTAGCAGAAAGATTTCATCAAGCCCGCTCCGTTGCTCAAAGTGGAGAGTGGCAGCTGAACAGAGATAAAGATGAGCTAACATACACCCTGGGGAACCCTGAGCACGGTGGACGGACGAGAGGCTATGGCTCCGTGTCGTGGGAGCATGCCTTCCCTCAGGACAGAGAAACTTATAGAAGCCGCCAGAGAAAGAAGGAAGAGGACAGGGAACGGCTACGCCAGTTGGAGGAGGCTGTTATGAAGACCAGTGAAGTGGCTCATAAGGCACTAGAGTGGGAGGAAGCGCTTAAGGCCACTGTGAATGAGCAAATCAGAAAGGTCGTGGAGGAAGTTGTAAGTTCCCGCCTCCAGAGCTTGTCACAGCCGGTCGCCAACATCAGCCCCGGCTTAGCTCAGTTGAAAAGCAGTTGTGCTTCTACGGAGGTGCTTGTGAGGCAAGATGATGACGCAGGGATGCGCTTCCCGGTGGATGATGTCACCGCTCCGTTGACGTCCTGTGAGCTGCATATTCTAGAGGGGAATGCCACAGTCAAGGTGGCTACCGGTGTTATATCTCATATCGACCCCACCAAGACACCAAGGATCCACTCGGTTGCAATACCACCCGGATATGCTAGTGTCTCAGTGGATAGAGTGGTCAAAGGCCATGAAAATGTGGCTCTGGATATCGAAGGTGGTGATGGGGAGAAGACCCTAGGTGAAGCGGAGAAGACATTCATATGTTGGAAGAAACGGTACATCATTATTCCTGGGGCGCCGCCACCACAACCGAACCCTAGGTGTGGATGATTGTGAACGCAATTACTTTTCAATAATTATGTATTGTATCTAATTACGGTTCACTCATGTATATACCTTGTTCATTTTTTTTCAAATCCAGGACCTCCCCAAGTCCGTCTATCCGTTCACCACATGACCACAGTGCCGTGGGACATGACGACGACGACGATTTCATACAAGACAAGGCTGCATCCCCACCGCTGGCCATATCTCCTCCACGACATACTCCAACACCGCCAGCGGCCCAATCTCTTCCACAACAGCAAGCTCCAACTGTGCCACCGTCGCCTCCGCCAATGCTGACAACGGCCGCCTCATCGGCACCGGCTGGTCCATCGAGGAACAAGAGGCCCGCTGGCCCATAGAGATCGGTCCCACCACCTCCGCCGAAGAAACAAGTTGTGGTCACGAAGATCCCGAAGATGACCAAGCTTCCATACGAGAAGACTGATGAAGAACTTAATGCTTCAGTCAAGGCAGAAGTGAAAGCGTTCTTCGAAAAGACCAAAGCTAACGCACGAACAAAGCAAGAGAAGCCATACCTAATGTATCCTCGTGTAAAGCTACGTCAAGTGGTGCAGGCTATGCAAGACGAGAAGCGTGTCGCTAGTAAAAAACTAGCGCCGCCACTATCAGACTATGAGCGTACTATCACAAAGAAAATCAAGGAGGACAAAAGGAAACAGAAGGCGGCCGGGAAAGATGTTGCACAGCTCGGCCAACAAGAGCAGCAATCAGTGCCGCCACTAGTGGTTGAGAATCAATATAGTTTCAACATGAACTTGATGCAAATATCGGTACCTGATGATGTGGACTTAGATGAACTCGCCAAGTGGATGAATGTGACTGGGCTTTTCTTAGAACAACTTCTCGGTCTGGAGGAACTGACAACTGTTAAAGAGGCCGAAGTTGTTGATGAATGGCGGAGGAAGTACGTATATGGCCGGAGTCTATGCGACCCTGCAAAGGTAAAAAATCTTGGTACACAAATGTACAAGCTGCACGAGTACTACTTGAGATTCTGTGCACAACATCAAAGTGAACAATATCTGGGCGTCCAAGTCAGAGACCGTCACTACTTCCGTGGAGATGACGTCATCTGGGTACAGTTTAGTGAAGTACACCAGCTTCTCTATATGGATGCTCTTGACAAATCTCTCATAAGCTGCTACTGTCTGTAAGTGATTCTTCCTTTTAATCAATAATCCCACTCTAGCATATGTACGTATTCGTAATAACTATGCTCACGATGTGCAGATACATGATGAGAGAACTCAGATTGAAACAAGATAATCGAATTGGTTTTATCGATCCGTATGTCGTGTACAAGGACACAAAAACTAAAGATCCATTCAATCTGAAGATCAAGGAAATGGAGAAAAACCTCCGGAGGTTCTTTTATAACCAAAGGCATAAGGAGTTGATACTCTTCCCTTACAATATGGGGTAAAGTGTTGTGTTGTGTTATATCATGTCTTAGTCAATCTAACATTAATATATATATAAGTTGACTCTATAAACAAATGCAGGGATCACTGGATGCTCATTGAGATTAAGATCAAGGAACAAACTATAAATGTGTGGGACTCAATGAGAAAAGAGCTAGCAATGTACCAAGACATGATAGACATGATCCAGAGGTAAGTTCTATCATTCGTTAATTATCGTTGTCTGCTCCTTTAATTTACTATGCTATACCTAATCAACGACTGACTTATTAGACATGGCTTGGGCTTGGCTACAACAAAGATATCGTATGGATCTAAAAGTGCCACTCCCCCTCCTATTCTACATAAGTGGGTGTCCAGACAACCGTACGGAACCAATTTATGTGGATACTACGTTTGCGAGTACATGTGGTGTAGCAAATTTACACTTGCTAAAGAGATGCTAAAAGTAAGTAACATGTGTATACAGTAAATTCATATCTTATTTATTTGTTGAAACTAAATAAATCTTATGTATATTAATATCTTTTCCTTTAATTAATGCAAATGGAAGGAGTGGAAATTGAAAGAACAAGTGTTCAAGCACACAATACTCGTCGCAATTCAGGAGACGATCGCATGTTTCATCAACGATCATGTCATCCCGGAAGACGGCGAGTTCCACCATAACCCTAGGTTGAATTTGAAGAGTCCAAACAAGAACGAACACTTGTATGAGCTTTGAGTGGCGGGCAAACATTTGTGTAACTCATTAACCGGCGGCCGAACACTTGATTACTTGTATATTATTGTAAATGTAATGTATATGTACGTATATGTATAGCTCTATAATATATATATGTAGTTTCATTGTGTGCTATAATAACGCTCTCGTATAGGTGCAATGTATACGGATAATAGCAGCGAAGAATAAATTGGAAAACAATATAACAGAAAACCAAAATCAATAATGAATTGGAAAGAAAAAGGAAAAAGAAAAAAGAACCTTTAGTCCCGGGCCTGAGAACCGGGACTAAAGGTGGGACATTTAGTCCTGAAACCTTAGTCCCGGCTCGTAGCCCGGGACTAGAGGTCCTTTTGGACCGGGACTAAAGCCCCGTTGTGCAGGAGTGCTAGTGTGTAGGAAGCATTTTTGAAGACGTGCGTTTTCTATTAACAGAGGGAAACAGCGTGCCCGCCTTTGGCAAATGATCACTGTTAATCGACTATTTCTAGAGACGGTTGTGCGACCGTTAAATGCTCACCTCTGTAAATGGTTTTTAGAAAAACTAAAAAACAAACAAATTAGCATCTTTGAAGAATTAAACCCCCAACCTACTACATAATCATAACACCTATTTACCACTACACCACACACTCATTCGTAATTATATATGAGATGATATCTTTTTATATCAAGATTTTGTAAGGCTATCGAATGAACTCAAATGAAAAAAGTTTCAACTATACAGTTCGAAATTTTGTCAAGCACTACAAGTTTGGTACAGGATGTGTCTCTGTCAAAGATTGTTTGAAAATTTAAAATTTTGAATCTCAGAATATGTGAATTTAAAACAAATATTTTAGACACCAAAAAACTTATCAACTACAAACATGTTGATCATGTTGGCCACTATAACTGTGGCATTAACTATGAGAACATTCAAGATCATTTAGAAATTCTACATTTTGCATTTCAAATCTATGAACTTTGAACACCTATTTGGGACTTTAAACAACTTCAAATAAAAACTTTTCAATTATAAAGTTGTAGACTGTAAACAGGAGTTGTGTCAAATTAAAGTCTACACCAGATGCTACAAGTCAGAGTGTTGCAAGTTCAAAACCGCTCAAACCATGTTTGGGACTTCTAGACGAATGGCGTCGGCTTCTGAAATTAGCCGACCATAACTGACCTGGCGATGACTTTGATGATCTCCGGTTCACTATGCATGACAGTCGCCTCTGCCCTCCTTTCAGTTATCACTGTTGGAAGGTAGGATAGAATGGCTTCCTCGATTTGGGTTAAAGCAACAGTTTCTTCCGGCCTTTTGAATAATTGCTCCCATTCGAATCTAGGCCGGTTGAACTCTCACCTAATCTGGGAAGGAGCACTATCAGGATCGTTGGTTCGGGAGCTAATAAGGAGATCAGTGTCAGTGAAAGAAAAGCCCGCTCAGGCTCAACGCACAAATACAGGTGCAAACGATTTTTTTATTAAAAACATAACCCCTAGTTACAAACTAAGGGCCGAGGAAGACGTTGTTTATGACTTCCTCGGCCGAGGTTATGTTCGCCACGGCGTCGCCGGCACCCTCGAAGTCCTCCACCAGGTCCTGATAATCGTCAAGGGCTTCGCCTTCCGGGAAGCCAGGCTCCACCAAGCGAAGGTTGTGCCCCGAACACACCTAGGCTATTGCCAGGGCAACGGCGGCACTGCAACGGGCGCCATGGAGAGCCATCTCCCTAGCTCGCACGGGGATGTCCTGGAGATGAGCCACCAGTGTATCCTCTGCGTGTTCAGAGCGCCGGCAGCGTCATCCGCCGCTAACTGGAGGGCCTCCAATTGCACCTTCAGGGCTGAGATCAAAGGAAAGCAAGGAATCATTAGAAGATCGGCAAAGTAGAAGCAACGAAGAAAGCAGAGGCTTTGAAATTTTTACTGGCAACCCTGGCGTCTGACTCCGCCAGCTGTGCTCGAACCACGTTCACCTCCCCCTCTGTAGCAGATCAGCGGCTTGGGAGACATTTAGGGCAAACTTCAGTTGCCCATTCTGCCGGGTTGCCTCGGAATAGCGATCGATTGTCGCATTCCATTCACGACAAAAGCGTCGTGCATCGTCTCCTTTATAGGAGTTGGTGAAATCGAAGGATGAGCCCGCCTGCACCACCGAATGGGTGTCATGGGCAGCACCAGGATGATCACCACTGCAAAGCGAAAGAGAAGGATTAGCAAGACAAGATGAGAAGATTGAAATCAGATCTGATCTTTCCATACCCCTGGAACCGAAGGTGCCAGCGCGAAGGGAGGTTCTCTTTTGGGAGACCGCCGGCGAGGCACTAGCCGCTTGGTCCATTGATCTGTGGAGGATGGTTTGGGATCTGAGAAAAAGAAGAGAAGTCACACAGTGGCAAAAGCGAAGGCGAAGTATAGATGTGGCTTCTTGACTATCCCCTGAGGAGCGTATTTATAGCTGAAGTGAAACCAATAAATAGAAGGCAAGAGGCCATCTCAGGGACCGATAAAACCACGCATGGCCTAATAGGAGAGCAGCGGTTGCAAAGGCCACAGACTTAAGATTTCATTTACTAGAATTCTCTGCACAATCGCTCAATTCCTGGTCACAGACTTGAAAGGTTATTGTTCGTATTTATTAACTTGTCACTTGTTTAGTAGCCACCTTTTAATTACCTATATCTATTAGCATTACTTGTACTAGGTTGTCATCCCTAGTGATGGTGCCAGAGATGCTTGTTGGTACTACTTAGCATCACTACTAGAATAATACTAAGTAATTCTCTATCATTTTATGTGACTAGAAAGAATATGAAAGAAAAGGAATCTGCAAGCGCACATATAATTATACCATTGTAGCACCTCACCCAAGAGTATTCAAGGTATCATTATTTATATTTTACCACAGGGGAGGTGTAGCATGGACACCTATTGATAGCTTATAGTATTGATGGAGAAATAAACCACAACCAATATTCTACTCATAACAGGGGTAAGTCATAGGATAAGATATGTAAATGATAAGTATTGATCAAGTATAATGATAAATTACACAGAGTACTCCATTCTATAGCATTAGCATGGTCAGGTAGAATATTAGAGGAATAATTCCTAAGTCATTCTAAATTACAAGTCAAATACATTGATTAGTGCAATTACACCTAATAATCGTTGCTGAGATAATATTCATATCTACACATAAGGGGTATCACATAAGGAAGATTGAGAACAGAGCTCGGTCTTCCTTCGTAACTGGACCCTACTTCTATGGCCTATATTCGAGGAGTGCACTACAAAGGACTCAACGAGAGTGTCACATCCGCGATCTACCACATGACCCAGAATATAGAGTGTATTCACAGGCAAACAGTATATAAGCACCACGCTTACATAATGCCACCCACCCATCCATGGTACCTTTTTTTAGAAAAGGGAATATATATTAAAAATATCCCAGCCTCTGCATTCTATACGAACTTATGCATAAACATAATGATAATCCACCTATACTAAGTATATAATCAAAGTAGAGGATGGACATTGCAATTAAGAACATGAATAAGATGAATACTGATATTGTCATAACAATTGTAGCAAGCATATAAAAATAATGGAGATACAACGAAAGAGGGGTACAAAGATTATACCAAACCACGCTCTTGACAATTTCAGGAATCAAGCGAAGCCTGCTTGCCTCCCTCTAGACCTTGCCTAACTAGCTATATCCTAGTATTACTGGAGCTCTGAGGATGATTAGGGTTTCTGTCTTCTCAAATGACTTGATGCCTCAGGGGGGCTAGAGCCTAGTTATATAGTCCTGAGCTTGCAACGTGAGTCCTTGGATCAAACCGACTTAAGAAATGATGGATATGCATCCTAGGAGGCAGTGAGAAACTGATATAACAACAAGGAGGCTGACAGGTGGGCCCAGGGACCGGGCGGCCTGCTAGTGGGGCTGGTCGTCCCCACATGGCAACGCCTCACCTCCTGCTTCGGTGTGGAGTCCTTTCGAGTCTTCTGGAACCTTCCCATATTGGTTTCACGGTGGAATTATATAATTAACTCTGACATGTAGGTCCACCTTGACAGTTTTCTGGTTAAACCCTACAGAAAATATGAATTCACCAAAACTCGTGGAATTCATTAGTTTAAACTCTAAACCTTTGTTGGTGATCTCATTTGTGCCCTTATACATGCATGTTTTATTGATGATTTAATAATGGTTGTTAACTACCGTTAACAAACTCCCCCAAGCTTAACCTTTGCTAGTCCCTTGGCAAAACTAAACTTAGCAAATATTAGATCAGGAGTTTAGGATTTTTGAAAAACATTGTAGTAGCTCCTCAAAAGTACACATGCGTTCAAATCAGAATTCTTCTCCGGATTAGAATAAACCGATCTGACTTTCAAACTTACCCATATTACTTTCAACCATGGGGCTTTTTAGCCTTCTCTTGGGTCTTGAGCAATTGAAAGACAGAACGATCAAGTCAAGCACTATGTCTCAAGTTCTTTGCTTAACTATTATTCCAGAGTTTTTGTAGGTTTTCAAAATAAAACTCAGTGCTTCCATTGTATGACACTCTCAAGTCTCTCAATATATATGGTATTTATGGATCCTCACCAAGGCAATGATAATGTTATGTCTTTCTCTTCCTACAACTAAGGCTTATGGTGGAGTTCATAGGTAGAGAGATAGCATGAAAGAGTATACTTGCAACACATATATTGTAAAGTCAAACAATGGATTAAAAGAGAGTTGAGTCATACAATCAAATCAAGATGTGCATGTGTATGGATATATATGATGGATATATTTGGTGGCTAACCTAATTCTACTATGCTCCTTAAAAACATATCTCTCTTTTGAAATTTAGATACAACTTTACAAGAAAACATGGGCTATCTTATTCATCTTTTTTTTCTTTAGGCGGGCATCTAAGTACCCATTGTTTTGATAATTCGAACACTCGTCCATTTTTTCAATACTCTCTTTTTTTTTGTGAATAACTTTTGCATAGCCACATGTTTCTTTTTTATAACAAAACTTTTGAGAGATAGCAACAAGAACTTGGAGTATTTATTTGGTGGATATCCTATAGGGCATATTTTTTGTGTTCACTCGTAGTATAAGAGTAAAATATTTTTGGGTGGATCTTGATGGAATAGCATGTTTTTGCGCCTACCCCCTAGTGTAAGAGTAGTGCATATGTGGGTGGTGTATACGTGATTTTGATTTTAAGAGCATGACAAACCTCTCATAAGGCATCAACAAAGCTTGACTAAACTCAATGCAAAACAAGCAACATATATGAGCAGAAGTTCTCCTAGCCTAAATATCATTTATGGCCCTGGTAGGAATTCAAGATTTGTCAAACAAAGAGCTCATCATGAAATATTTTTATGTTTTTCAAAAGATAAATCTTCTGAACTCTAGTATTACTTAGAACAAGATAAATAGCAACTCATACCTTCTCATTTCATATCTGTCAATTACCTAGACTTAGATCAAGTATATGCTACCCATGAGTTTCAAGTTCAGAGTAAATCCTTATATCAAAACAGTCGTATCCAAAACTCAGGATAATTTAAGGCTGAAAACTAGATACTTGAAAGGAATTACAACAGAACAACTATTTATCATTTCTATTTCAAGAGATTATCTTCAGACTCTATTTATTTAGCTCTCAAAAATAGAAAAATAGACACTTTATATTTTATTTTTAAGTTTTAAGATCACACCTTATTACTAATATATATAAAAATAGCTAAGGTAAATTTTTATTTTGTTTTTAGTTTGTTATGCATCTTTTCATTTCTTTAGCAAATATGTAGCAAACTTCAAAAATAGTAAAACTAAAGAAAAGAAATACTTAGCTAGATACACGGAGGGATGCTCCTCACCCAAGCTGAATGTTGTTGTGGTCTCCCTTAGAGTGGTTCTACCAGCAGAAGTCTTTTCATCCATCCAAAAGTTGGGTTCCTTATGCAGTGAGTGTAGCAGTAGTCCAAGAAGATGTACTTTGGGTGAATGAAGACAAGTGAGTGAACTTGCTCTTGATCATATGCATCATCCTGCAAAATACTCCAACAAGAACACCAAAAACTCGAGGCATCGGTTAGGATAAAGGGTTAGCGGTTAACCGTTAGAAGATTTATTCTTGTGAGTTTAGATTTCCTATTGGCAAAATTCTAGCATGATGTCTATTTAGTATTTTTGGATTTTCATATTTTTCATATGCAGAAGGGAAAATATGTATGCATGGTATTTTTATTTTTATGCCACCACAGTGAATATTTCCATGGATGCTTACGTACCATAGATTTAGTCACATGGGGCTTAGGATTTTTATAATTCAATAATAAAATTTTTATTTTCTTTTCTTATGTAATGATAATATAGGAAAGTAAATATGCTAAAGTGGAAAATAATTCATGCAATGCTAGAAAGTAAATATGGATAACTACCAATGTTACCTCTCGACGAGGACTCGAATTTTTAAGTCCTCTGGATAGGACTTAGCTAGAGATAGTCCTTCACTCTTCAGTTGCATCATCCGATCTCGGTGATGGAGATCCAGATGACTGTACTTCTTGTGATGGTGATGGTGTCACCTTTTCTTTCCATACCTGCTTGGTCAGTGGGCTTGACTTAGGTGAAGTGGGTTCATCTTTCACAGGTTTTTCAGCCTCTTTATCTTCCCATTCATTCCATCGGGGTTGATTCTGTTGACGGTGGGATGATCGATGTCTCCTCCCGGAGCGGTTCTTCTTCGGCTGCTCATAAGTAGTATAACTATTGAAATAATAGCGTACCTTTTCTCTTGGGAATTGGAAGTGGACTTGTCCAAATTCGACGTAGTTGATCGCATTAGTAGTGTTGAGGAACGGTCTTCCAAGGATAATGGGTGTATCATCTTCTTCTTGTCCCATGTCCAGGACCATGAAGTCAGCGGGGACATAGTGATCTTGTATCTTCACCACAACATCTCTTGCTATGCCTTCTGGGAATCAGATTGACTGGTTCGCCATCTGCAACTGCATATATCTAGGGTACAAGGGTTTGTTACCGAATAAATATTCATATGTTACCTTGGACATTATGTTTACACCCGATCCAATATCATAGAAGGTCTTATGGAAAATTCTTTGTCCGATGGTACACTCGATTGTCAGTACGCTAGGATCATCCTTCTTAGCATGGAATGGTGGAGCGAGGAGATGGTCATACTCAGATCGGAGTGTGTTGATCATGTTGACAATTTCTTCTCATGACTGACAGGCCTTGTTCTTCCTCCTTCTCCGGTTGTTCTTCTTCTTGGTCACTGTTGTCTCTTCAGACAGGTATACCTTTTGTGGATGTGCAGGAGATTGCAAGGTGTGGTTCTTGAAAGAGAGCTCCTTTTTATCCTTGATTGTAAAACATATCTTGGCACTGTCTGTGTAGATGATGGCTTTCGCAGTGCTTAGAAAAGGTCGGCCCAAAATGATGGGTGCCCTTTCATCTCCATCTATTTCCAAAACCACAAAGTCTACGGGAACATATGATTGTCTCACTCGAATGATAGCATCTTTAGGAACTCCCTTGAGGTAGCAGAGTGACTGATCTACAAGTTACAAATGCATATTTGTGTACAACAAGGGATCTCCTAAAATCTTTTCATAGATTACCTTAGGCATGATATTGACACTTGCTCCGAAGTCACAGATAGCTTCTTGGAAAATATGAAGTCCAATGGCGATAGGGATGACAGGTCTCCCCGAATCGCTCTTTTTTAGCAAGGTATAATCTATCCATCTTCCTGTCGATGGCTCCGTGTAGTAGTAAGCTGCATTGTAAATATCGACAAGATTTGTAGTTTTTAAATCTTTCAGTTGCCCTGGAATGTTACCTTTGTCAGATGGAGGAACAACAACTACCAGCTGAGCTATTTGTGATTCTATCATTTTATTAAAGCTATGCTGGTTCTTAATGGCAGAAGTAAAGCTATCCATTCTATTATTTATATTTCTAGAATCTTATCATTGGTAGCTACCTTTCTAGATAATTGATCCATAAGTCTAGATTGGCCAGCAATTAATTCTCTCAAGGGTGTTGATTGAAGTTATTGAAATTGTTATCCTGAGGGTTACCTTGGCAGTTAACTTGGTAGTTTGGCCTCTATTGCTTATTCCATCCTAGATTCTATTGAGGACGGTAGTAGTTGTTGTTGACAAAGTTCACATCCTCTTGAACTTTAGGGCAGTTGTTCCCTAAGTGCCTAGTGTTTTCACACTCTTCACATGTCATGCGAGAATCATTAATGTGCATGACTTCTTTTTTTTCATTGGCTCGATCTTCGAACTTCTTCATCAACAGGTCCATCTTGGCAAATAACATGTCTACCTCCTTGAGTTGATGCATACCTCCACCTCTCCTGTGTGTCTAAACACGTTCTTCATTCCGGCCTTGGTTAGAGGCCATCTTCTCTACGAGAGCTATGGCAGTTGGAAGTGTTAGTGACAAGAATGCATCTCCAGCAGCAGCATCCATAGTCTCTCGGGTACTACTAGTCAACCCGTGATAGAAGGTCTACATGAGTAGCCAATTCCCCATCCCATGATGAGGACATTCTGATATGTAATCTTGAAAGCATTCACATGCCTTAGGGACAGATTCATTGTGTTGCTGCTGAAAACTTGAAATTCTCCCACGCAGAGCATTAGTCTTGCTTGTGGTAAAGAACTTTGCTAGGAAGGCAGTGGAGCAGTTATTCCATGTAGTGTTTCTATCTTTGTTGGCGTAGAACCACTGCTTCGCCTTCCCTAAGAGTGAGAATGGGAAGAGACAGAGTAGAATGGCATCTTTGGAAACTCCCTTGATGGTGAAATTGTTGTAGATCTCCAGGAAGTGTTGGAGGTGTGCACTCTCATCTTCACGTGCCTTCCCACAAAACTGGCTAGCTTGCACCATATTTATAAGAGCTGGCTTGAGCTCGAATCCATTGTCTCCTACATTGGTTTCCGGTTTAGTATGGATGTTGGCGATGGTTAGAGCAGAGAATTCACGAAGAGTCTTGTTAGCCATGGCTTCAAATTCTGGTATTAAGCTTCGCCTTATCTGGTTGTCTTTCGACTCTAAAGCTGAAACTTTCTTAAGTTTAGCTCTGGTTCTCCTAAATAGTGCTTCTGGATCGTCAGCGTAGTTTGTTGGAAGGTCAAAATCGGTCATACATTACCCTGCATAAGATATAAAAGTAGACAAAACAAGGATAACTCTGCTTGAGCAGAGGTCAATGGTTATTTCGATCACATCAAATAATATAAGTTTATCAATACTTCCTTTGCTAGCTACCTTCCCCGGCAACGGCGCCAGAAATACTTATTGGTATTTATTAACTTGTCACTTGTTTTAGTAGCCACCTTTTAATTACCTATATCTATTAGCATTACTTGTACTAGGTTGTCATCTCTAGTAATGGTGCCAGAGATGCTTGCTGGTACTACTTAGCATCACTACTAGAATAATACTAAGTAGTTCTTTATCATTTTATGTGACTACAAAGAATATGAAAGAAAAGGAGTCTGCAAGTGCACAAATAATTATACCATTGTAGCACTTCACCCGAGAGTATTCCAGATATCGTTATTTATATTTTACCACAGGAAAGGTGTAGCGTGGACACATATTGATAGCTTATAGTATTGATGGAGAAATAAACCTCAACCAATATTCTACTCATAACAGGGGTAAGTCATAGGATAAGATATGTATATGATAAGTATTGATCAAGTATAATGATAAATCACACAGAGTACTTCATTTCATAGCATTAGCATGGCTAGGTAGAATATTAGAGGAATAATTCCTAAGTCATTCTAAATTACAAGTCAAATACATTGATTAGTGCAATAACACCTAGTAACCATTGCTGAGATCATCTTCATATCTACACATAAGGGGTATTCCATAAGGAAGATTAAGAACAGAGCTCGTTGTTCCTTCGTAACCGGACCCTACTTCTATGGCCTATATTCAGGGAGTGGACTACAAATGACTCAACGGGAGTGTCACATCCGCGATCTACCACATGACTCGGAATATAGAGTGTATTCATAGGCAAACAGTATATAAGCACCACACTTACATAATGCCACCCACCCAGCCATGGTACCTTAGGGCAAGTGCTATACAAACTTATACATAAACATAATGATAATCCAACTATACTAAGTACATAATCAAAGTAGACGATGAACATTGTAACTAAGAACATGAATAAGATGAATACTGATATTGTCATAACAATTGTAGCAAGCATATAAAAATAATGGAGATACAACGAGAGAGGGATACAAAGATTATACCAAACCACGCTCTTGACAATGTCGGGAATCCAAGCGAAGCCTGCTTACCTCACTCTAGACCTAGCCTAACTAGCTATGCTCTAGAATTACTGGAGCTCTGAGGATGATTAGGGTTTCTGTCTTCTCAAATGACTTGATGCCTCAGGGGACCAGGCTTGGTTATATAGCCCTGAGCTTGCAACGTGTAACACCCACAAATTCCAAATTTTAGGATTAATGAATTTCAATTAATTTAGATGACAATTAATGGGAAATTAAAATTTTTAAAACTATTTGGTGATGCATTCATGCTGTTGCATTTATTTTATTTTGTGGTGTGGATTTATTTGTTTTATTTGATTTGGTTTAGGAAAATTTGATTTGAAAATGTGTTTGGAAAATTAGAAAAGAAATGGAAAAAAAAGAGAAACAACTTACCTACCGCCTGGAGGCCGACGGCCCGTTCAGGGCGGCCTGCTTTCCTCCGCGCCTACGGCCGCGTGGGCCGGACCGCACCGCAGCGGCCCATCTCGGTGTCTTGGCCCAGTCGGCCGAGTCCAACAGTGGTCTCTCTCCCTCCTTCCTTTTGCTGACGGGTGGGGGCCACCTGTCGGTCTTCTTCTTCCTCGTGACCGAACCGGACACTACGAAGCCGCCGTTCCTTGCCGTGTTAGCTAGGGATTCCTACCCGATTTCGGTGTTTTGGGGTTATAAATAGGAAGCCGTGACCCTCCTCTTTCCGTTTTCCCCTAAGTTGCGAGTTCTATCACGTGAAATAGGGTTTTTAGGGTTCAAGTTGGTGGAGGCGGGCGGACGGTCGGCTAGGGGGTTCTAGGGTGGATTCAAGGCCGATTTCTTCGCTTGGGTGAGTTTGTCTTCTTCTCCTCTTACTCCCCATGCTTACCATTGGAGGTTTTGTGCTTTATACCATAGAATCGGAGTTCACAGTGGCCGGTAATGGCGCCGCCGCCCCTTGTTGCCGCGCGTCGCGTGTGGTTTATGTAGCTAGTTTTTCTTAGCGTATTTGAGTTCGCGTGAAGCTTCTAGTTCCGTTGGATCAAACGCGGGCTCGAATGGTGGTCTCGGTGGGGAGAACCGCCATCTCCGGCCATGGAGGGGCCGCCGGCCATGGGAAGTCGCCGGCCGGACTTGGAAAAGGAGGCCGGATGTTTCACTGTGAGGTTGAAGATGATTGTGAGCCGTCCGTTTTTGAATCAGCGGCTCAGATTAGAAGATACCCCTTCGCGGGGTAATCTTTCTAAAGAGACCCTTAGCTTTTTAGTAATCAACCCGCCATCCATAGCGTTTTTCTGAAAATGCGTTTTCGTGTTTTGAAAGCGTATTCTCTTCCGGTTAAATCAAAAATACGTTTTCAGGTATTTACAGTTTTGCCACTAGGATTGTTTTGGTCATAAAATCTTCGTTTTAACTCCGATTTGATCCGTTCAAGTTGCGTTAGGTTCGTATTTGCGAGCTCTACGTGTTAGTGTAGTTGTACAGTTAGTTTTAATAATTTATTTTTCGAGTTTATAATTAAGTATTTATTTATCTATAGGAAATCTTAGAAAATTCATAACTTTCACGTTTTAACTCCGAATTTGGTGATCTTTGCG
This sequence comes from Saccharum hybrid cultivar R570, assembly GCA_038087645.1. NCBI lineage: Eukaryota > Viridiplantae > Streptophyta > Magnoliopsida > Poales > Poaceae > Saccharum > Saccharum hybrid cultivar. Next base: position 14,446,310 of record JAQSUU010000066.1, read on the forward strand.
TCTGTGTGATCGTGGAAACGTGTAGAAGAGTTTTATAAACTTTTATTACTGTTTTGCTACTGTTGGTGTACTGTTCTAATTATATCTCTTTGTTTGCTTCGTGTATGTTTGATTGGATGCATGTGTGTTGTTGATTGATGATCGAGTATAGAAGGTGAGCAGTATCTGGACGATCAGGAGTATTACTTTGAGCCAGATCAGCAGTATCACTCGGAGAGTTTTGTTCAAGGCAAGTATAACATGGGACCATCCTTGTTACCTATTCACTGAAATTATCATACATATGCATGTGTCTTCCTTGACAACCATAGAGATTATAACTTAGCTATTGATATCTTGTTTCCTTGTCACCTATGGGATATGCATTTGGGTAGCTATTGCTAGTGCTTAATTATGAACAATGATCTTGTAATTTGACTAATGGATTAAGCAACCAACCTTTAATGATGATTTTATTACTGTTGAAAAGGGGGCTAGAGCATGTGGGTTATTTTGATGCTCTAGTTTCTCTCCATAAGGACTTATCTGTACGTGATCATCCGGGACATATAGTACAACTGTGAGGGCTATATGGCTCTGGCTTTAGTTGCTTAAAGGACCTTTTCTAGCTTGTTAGTGGTTACCTTAAATGGCGTAAGAACGGCTTACCACGTTGGGTGTAGGGCGAGCCCCTGTCCTTAGTGTGTATAGGCTGCGGTTGTTGTGCCACTGGGAAGGGGGGTTCTACATCTGCCTGCCGAGTGAATCTAATGGCCCTAACTTGTTAGACGAACTTTTAAGTAGCTTTATATGATTTCCGGTGTTTTGGGGAGTCGCGAACCCATGCATTTGGAAATTATGACTCACAGTGAAAGTGTACACCTCTGCGCAGAGTTTAAAACTGGTATACTAGCCGTGCCCATGGATACGGGCGGCCTTGGAACATTTACAGATAGATGATCACCATTGTTATATCATGCTTAATTACTGTTGATTATTATTATGCTCATGTTAATGCTATTCATTATCGTTATTACAATTGATCATTGGTTCATAAATGGGATGTTGATTACTTTGATGCTACTTAATTGCTAATTATATGATGATTAAAAGCTAAATGCAGTCAAACAGTGTCTAGCCTTTTTGAGCCTCATGAACCCCATGATATATTTGTTGAGTTCGACATGGACTCACTCTTGCTATTTCCCCCACACTCCAGTGTCTAGTAAGATGCTACTCGGAAGAAGGACAAAGGTGTAGTGGAGTTTCCAGAAGACTAGTAGAGGTGCTAGGCATATGTTACCCCCAGTCAGCCGTCCCTGAGAAGAATGGAGCCTGAAGTTTAGTCACCGTTCCGTGATACTCTGATGTAAATGTTAATATAGCTATGTATACGTTATATAATAACATTGTTTCTGATACTTTTTCATTCTGGCATATGTGTGGACTTCCTGGGCACACATATGATTAGCCTGGTTTTGTTCTTTAGAAAACCGGGTGTGACAGAGTGGTATCAGAGCGGTGTTGACTGTAGGACGTATGCCAAGTAGCACTAGACGTATTCTAAAACTCATTTTACTATAAAACTATTTTGTCATCCTTTGACTCATTGATTTTGACTATTTCCTCTTCCTTGTCCTGTTGTATCCCTTCCTTGATATAACTTTCTTTGAGCTATTATTTCTTACTCCATTGGATTTTGTTTTATGCTGTTTTTACTAAAAGTTTCCTGATCTTACCTTGTTCAAAAGTTCGATAGCCTTTCATCATCTATAATCTGCCATTAGGATGACCACCATTGTTGAAGAAGCACGTGTAGTACCGATGATGTGATGTGTGCTTGTTTTGCTTGATGTGTTGCTTGTGTGTTGTCCTTGTTCTCGTGTTTCAAAGGTGACCCGGAAGGTATAAGTCTTGAGAAGTAGCTCGATCTATGTTAAGTGGGGTAGTGACATCTTGTATCTTACTTATCTTTCAATCGATCCTAATTCTTACCATTTTCTCTTACACCGTTCCTGTCTACCCTTGGTTGTCATGCTACCTTCTTTAACTCATCTTAATGGAGGATCAACATATGAAGGACTCATCAATAGCAGCAAGCCTTAGAGAAAATGTTTCCTTCAATGACATCGCCAGGTGGAACAAGACCTTTGTTAAGTGGGGTAGCATCTGCTCTCAACAACAGCAAGTCCTGAATATCTCAAGCGACGAGGCATGAAGAGGCATGAAGAACTAATGATCAAACTTTATCTTTCTTGTCATCTTTTGGCTATCCTCGATCCATGTCTTATATCTCATCAACATAAATCAAAGAAGCATGAAGACTTGAAGATTAGTGTTATCTATCTCTCTAGTCTCTCTGAATCTCGTTCCTACCTTATCATGTTTTTTAGAACAATCTGTCTTCCTTAGCTTATATCTCTATTTTTGGAGATCCAAAAATCATGGATAAATTCTGGACAATAGTAGACTTCAATATCTTTCTCTGACCGTAAGAACCACCCTGATAGCTATTATGGTTTGGGATTTATGAAAATCACAAGGCGACGCATCTGTGCTGTCAGCAATCTGAAATAGTTTCTGTTGTACACAGTTTTCGACTACCTTAACTGCAGAATCTGGAGAAGTGTTCTATAAGAAAGTTGTAGTAAATTTGATAATCTTTCCAACCCCGCAAGAATCACTCAAATATCTATTAAGAGCTAAGAGATATATCTATTCCAAGTTGGGGTTACTGCACAGTCTGGAATTCTAAAATAGTTTCGGTTAAATTCAGTTTTTGGCTAATTTATTGATGGAATCAGAAAAAGTGCTGTGAACAAAAGTTGTAGATAATTTTGTAAGCTTTCCAACCATGTAAAGATCATCTGAATTGGACGTCTGTAGCTCGAGATATGACAGTTTTACTGAGTTACTGAAATTGGAATTCGCCCAGAGAAATCAGATTTTGCTTATCTATTGAATTAGAAACCACCTACTGATGCTAGCGAGATTCGTAGTTTCTTGGGTTTAGCTGGATATTACAGACGGTTCATTGAAGGGTTTTCTAAACTTGCTAAACCTATGACATCTCTGTTAGAGAAGAATGCCAAGTTTGTGTGGTCTGATAAATGTCAAGCTAGTTTTGAAGAATTGAAGAAGAGGTTGACTACAGCGCCTGTATTGGTTTTGCCAGATTTGAGTAAGAAGTTTTCTATTTATTGTGATGCTTCTCGTCAAGGTTTGGGATGTGTTCTTATGCAAGAAGGCAGAGTTGTGGCTTATGCATCTAGGCAGTTGAGAAAGCATGAGTTGAATTATCCTACGCATGACTTGGAATTAGCAGCTGTAGTTCATGCTTTAAAGATTTGGAGATATTATTTGATTGGACATAAGAGTGATATATACACTGATCATAAGAGTTTGAAGTATATTTTCACTCAGTCAGATCTGAATTTGAGGCAACACAGATGGTTAGAGTTGATTAAGGATTATGATATTGAGATACACTATCATCCTGGTAAGGCTAATATAGTAGCTAATGCTCTTAGTAGGAGAAGTTATGCCAATAAGATACGGACGTTATCAATGACTAGTGAGTTATGTGCTGAATTTGAATATTTGAATTTGAGAATTGTTACTAATACAATGGAATTAGTGATAGAGCCTACTTTAGAGCAAGAAATTTACAAGGGTCAGTTGAAGGATGAGAAACTAAAGAAGATAGTAGAGGATATGTTGAGAGCTTGTGCATTGCAATATGGAGCCAGTTGGGATAAGAGTTTGCCTTATGCAGAATTCTCTTATAATAATAGTTATCAACAGAGTCTTAAGATGGCACCGTTTGAGGCTTTGTATGGACGTAAGTGTAGGACTCCATTGTTTTGGGATCAGACAGGTGAATCTCAGGTGTTTGGTACTGATGTTCTTAGAAACGCAGAAGATCAAGTGCGGGTAATTCGTGAGAATTTGAGGGTGGCACAGTCTTGTCAGAAGAGTTATGCTGATAATAGGAGAAGAGATTTAGTTTTTGAGGTAGGTGATTATGTCTATTTGAAGGTGTCACCTATGAGAAGTGTGAAGAGGTTTAACATGAAAGGCAAATTAGCACCAAGGTATGTTGGACCATTTAAAGTTATTGCTAGACGTGGAGAAGTTGCTTATCAATTAGAGTTGCCTGAGAATTTATCCGGAGTGCATGATGTGTTTCATGTTTCACAACTTAAGAAGTGTTTACGGGTGCCTGAGGAGCAGATACCTTTAGAAGAATTGACTGTTAAGGAGGATCTTACATATGAAGAGTTTCTGATTAAGATTTTAGAGACTGCTGAGAGAGTTACTCGAAGTCGGATTATTAAGATGTGCAAAGTACAGTGGAATCGATATTCAGAGGCAGAGGCAACTTGGGAAAGAGAGGATGAATTGAGGAAATCATATCCGCAATTGTTTGAGTAAGCAGTTCAATCTCGAGGACGAGATTCTTTTAAGGGGGGTAGAATTTGTAACACCCACAAATTCCAAATTTTAGGATTAATGAATTTCAATTAATTTAGATGACAATTAATGGGAAATTAAAATTTTTAAAACTATTTGGTGATGCATTCATGCTATTGCATTTATTTTATTTTGTGGTGTGGATTTATTTGTTTTATTTGATTTGGTTTAGGAAAATTTGATTTGAAAATGTGTTTGGAAAATTAGAAAAGAAATGGAAAAAAAAAGAGAAACAACTTACCTACCGCCTGGAGGCCGACGGCCCGTTCAGGGCGGCCTGCTTTCCTCCGCGCCTACGGCCGCGTGGGCCGGACCGCACCGCAGCGGCCCATCTCGGTGTCTTGGCCCAGTCGGCCGAGTCCAACAGTGGTCTCTCTCCCTCCTTCCTTTCGCTGACGGGTGGGGGCCACCTGTCGGTCTTCTTCTTCCTCGTGACCGAACCGGACACTACGAAGCCGCCGTTCCTTGCCGTGTTAGCTAGGGATTCCTACCCGATTTCGGTGTTTTGGGGTTATAAATAGGAAGCCGTGACCCTCCTCTTTCCGTTTTTCCCCTAAGTTGCGAGTTCTATCACGTGAAATAGGGTTTTTAGGGTTCAAGTTGGTGGAGGCGGGCGGACGGTCGGCTAGGGGGTTCTAGGGTGGATTCAAGGCCGATTTCTTCGCTTGGGTGAGTTTGTCTTCTTCTCCTCTTACTCCCCATGCTTACCATTGGAGGTTTTGTGCTTTATACCGTAGAATCGGAGTTCACAGTGGCCGGTAATGGCGCCGCCGCCCCTTGTTGCCGCGCGTCGCGTGTGGTTTATGTAGCTAGTTTTTCTTAGCGTATTTGAGTTCGCGTGAAGCTTCTAGTTCCGTTGGATCAAACGCGGGCTCGAATGGTGGTCTCGGTGGGGAGAACCGCCATCTCCGGCCATGGAGGGGCCGCCGGCCATGGGAAGTCGCCGGCCGGACTTGGAAAAGGAGGCCGGATGTTTCACTGTGAGGTTGAAGATGATTGTGAGCCGTCCGTTTTTGAATCAGCGGCTCAGATTAGAAGATACCCCTTCGCGGGGTAATCTTTCTAAAGAGACCCTTAGCTTTTTAGTAATCAACCCGCCATCCATAGCGTTTTTCTAAAAATGCGTTTTCGTGTTTTGAAAGCGTATTCTCTTCCGGTTAAATCAAAAATACGTTTTCAGGTATTTACAGTTTTGCCACTAGGATTGTTTTGGTCATAAAATCTTCGTTTTAACTCCGATTTGATCCGTTCAAGTTGCGTTAGGTTCGTATTTGCGAGCTCTATGTGTTAGTGTAGTTGTACAGTTAGTTTTGATAATTTATTTTTCGAGTTTATAATTAAGTATTTATTTATCTATAGGAAATCTTAGAAAATTCATAACTTTCACGTTTTAACTCTGAATTTGGTGATCTTTGCGTCTGTGTGATCGTAGAAACGTGTAGAAGAGTTTTATAAACTTTTATTACTGTTTTGCTACTATTGGTATACTGTTCTAATTATATCTCTTTGTTTGCTTCGTGTATGTTTGATTGGATGCATGTGTGTTGTTGATTGATGATCGAGTATAGAAGGTGAGCAGTATCTGGACGATCAGGAGTATTACTTTGAGCCAGATCAGCAGAATCACTCGGAGAGTTTTGTTCAAGGCAAGTATAACATGGGACCATCCTTGTTACCTATTCACTGAAATTATCATACATATGCATGTGTCTTCCTTGACAACCATAGAGATTATAACTTAGCTATTGATATCTTGTTTCCTTGTCACCTATGGGATATGCATTTGGGTAGCTATTGCTAGTGCTTAATTATGAACAATGATCTTGTAATTTGACTAATGGATTAAGCAACCAACCTTTAATGATGATTTTATTACTGTTGAAAAGGGAGCTAGAGCATGTGGGTTATTTTGATGCTCTAGTTTCTCTCCATAAGGATTTATCTGTACGTGATCATCCGGGACATATAGTACAGCTGTGAGGGCTATATGGCTCTGGCTTTAGTTGCTTAAAGGACATTTTCTAGCTTGTTAGTGGTTACCTTAAATGGCGTAAGAACGGCTTGCCACGTTGGGTGTAGGGCGAGCCCCTGTCCTTAGTGTGTATAGGCTGCGGTTGTTGTGCCACTGGGAAGGGGGGTTCTACATCTGCCTGCCGAGTGAATCTAATGGCCCTAACTTGTTAGACGAACTTTTAAGTAGCTTTATATGATTTCCGGTGTTTTGGGGAGTCGCGAACCCATGCATTTGGAAATTATGACTCACAGTGAAAGTGTACACCTCTGCGCAGAGTTTAAAACTGGTATACTAGCCGTGCCCACGGATACGGGCGGCCTTGGAACATTTACAGATAGATGATCACCATTGTTATATCATGCTTAATTACTGTTGATTATTATTATGCTCATGTTAATGCTATTCATTATCGTTATTACAATTGATCATTGGTTCATAAATGGGAAGTGGATTACTTTGATGCTACTTAATTGCTAATTATATGATGATTAAAAGCTAAATGCAGTCAAATAGTGTCTAGCCTTTTTGAGCCTCATGAACCCCATGATATATTTGTTGAGTTTGACATGGACTCACTCTTGCTATTTCCCCCACACTCCAGTGTCTAGTAAGATGCTACTCGGAAGAAGGACAAAGGTGTAGTGGAGTTTCCAGAAGACTAGTAGAGGTGCTAGGCATATGTTACCCCCAGTCAGCCGTCCCTGAGAAGAATGGAGCCTGAAGTTTAGTCACCGTTCCGTGATACTCTGATGTAAATGTTAATATAGCTATGTATACGTTATATAATAACATTGTTTCTGATACTTTTTCATTCTGGCATATGTGTGGACTTCCTGGGCACACATATGATTAGCCTGGTTTTGTTCTTTAGAAAACCGGGTGTGACACAACGTGAGCTCTTGGATCAAACCGACTTAAGGAACGACAGAGATGCATCCTAGGAGGCAGTGGGAAACCGACATAGCAACGAGAAGGCAGATAGGTGGGCCCAGGGGCCAGGCGGCCTGTAGGTGGGGCTGGCCGGCCCCACATGGCAACGCCTCACCTCCTGCTTCGATGTGAAGTCCTCTCGATCTTCTGGAACCTTTCAACGTTGGTTTCGCGGTGGAATTGCATAATTAACTCTGACATGTAGGTTCGCCTTGACAGTTTTCTAGTTAAACCCTGCAGAAAATACAAATTTACCAAAACTCATGGAATTAGTTAGTTTAAACCCTAAACCTTTGTTGATGATGTCATTTGTGCCCTTACACATGTTTTATTGATGGTTTAATAATGGTTGTTGACTACCGTCAACAGTTATGCAACTCAACTTTGCGTTTTCACGTGCGTCCAGAGGCAGGCCCTACTATTTATCTGTTAAATTTTGGGCGACTAGAAACTAAATTAGCTGATGGATCAAGCTAACAAGGGCGATCAATCCAAAGATTGATCACTGGTGCAACAGTCGGCAATGGTAGAAGGATTTGTGCACAGTGGAGCATGACATTGACCAGCATGTCAAAAGATCGACTATAAAGCACAAGTTGGAGGAAGTAGAGAGTGGCTCGGAGGATCAAAGAGAAGGAAAGAGATGATCCAATAATCACCATCAGGTGACCAAACATTACGATCTTCAATTTGTCCTTGATTGAGAAGGCTGATGAAATGAGATCTGAAAAAAGGGGAAAGAATTTAGAAAGAGTAAGATCAGGGCAGATGGTTGAAAGCGCGGCGCGTGCAATGGTCATAAGAGGTAATTTTGGAATAAAATTATTTTATCCCAAAATTGGGGGCATGTGTTGACACTGAAATTTAGTTTAGGATGAGAAGACTTTGAGATCAGAATTTATCAAGGAAAGCCAAAATATTTGGCAAGATCGGCTAACTGAGTTGCCAGCAAAATCGAATGGATAAGATGATGTCGTCATCTCAAAGGAATGGGCCCTATCGGCAGGAACGACAAGACATGGAGCAAGAAGATGTGTCACACTCCATGGAAGGGGAAGATTGGGGTCCAAGTTGACATAATCTAGAAAGTTTTTGTAACTGGTCTTGTTTGACCAGGACTCATAGTTGAGCCTTGGGTATAAATATTGAACTCCGGCTATTGTAATGGACATCCACACATCAATCAAAACAAGTACCTTTACCTTTTTTCGGCCCCATGCCACCCCTTAGGAGTAGGAGTAAAGTAGATCTCGGCGAGTTCTTCGGGCAAGCAGGGCTGCCATCGGTTAGGTCTGACCTCCATCTTGTTTGTGAGTATCCATCACGACTTATACTTTGTTTGTAAGGTTGCATTGGTTAGGTCTGACCTCTTGCAAGCTTTATATAAGTTAGTTATCATTAGTTATTGTAAGGTTGCATCGGTTTGACTCGTATCTCTTACAATTACTAATACAAGTCATCCTTCGATTCTTATCAAACTTTGCACGATTGCATTGGTCCGGCTCAATCTCATACAAATTTTGATACGGATTAGTTATCGATATTGTGTTAAATAGTTTACTATTCAACATAATATCACCTGTTGCTCGATCTAGATTAAAGATTTCTCGGTCTTCATCTTTCGATCTATCGTCTGTTGACTGTTTTTATGCTAAGATCCAACCGTTGACGTTAGATCCTGTTTACCGACCATTTTATCTTGGTCTTGATTGATCATAGAGGGTGTTTGAAGTCCTGTTTCCATTAAGGAATAGGTTTGTTAGTCATTAATCTCCGGTTTGCTGTCTTCGTTATCAACCTATTGGTAGCACACTAGATCGGGTATTGTTGGTCAATGGATCTACTCATTAAGGGAGACATGGCGTCATCCATCTGCTATGTTTCTATCGGCTATTTTAGCCAATAGCTTGAGCTTTCACATGTATGGCGCGCGTTCGTGATTCCGTTGAAACACAAGTACGTTTGTAGATCGCTAAGCTTGCAGTTTGCCGTTCTACTATCAATGCTGCATCGATCCAGTCGACCTATTGATAGTGCTGTAAATTGGGTTCGGTCGGTTCGCAGATTTACTTATGCTTCGGTGGTTGAACGTTCACATACTATACGACAAGAACCACTGAGATCGGCCCCTCGGCCGGTTGCTTATGCTTGCACGCTCATAACATGTGCTCATAATCTCATCTAGATATGGATAGGCCTATGTGTTTTAAGAGTTTAACTTGTTATCATTATTATGGCTGTCTTTGACTCGCTCGACCCCCTCTGTTAATGACGATAGATTAGATTTGATGAGCTTGTAGATCCATCTATACTAGATAAGTGACTGATTACGTGATATGCATATGTTTACTTTGGAATCAGCTATTTTTACCGATGGCCCGTACATTGCAAGCGTATTGGCTTTTATTATTGTACTTGTTTTTGTCCTGATCTTTGAGTTAATACGGGGTATAGTCAATGCAAATGCTTTCATTCATATCAGTTCTCTACCATGTTTGTGCATGTTTTATGATCATTGGCATTAGATTTATGTCATTAATATCTGGTAACCGCCAATAATGTTCTTTTTCAACATCTTATATCATGAACATGTTGGATATTGACTATTTAGTCGATAGTCTTATCGAATCGGCTATCTAGCCGCATATTTGGAACTGTCTGGAGTAACACCAGCATGTTCCATCTTAAATTACTAATTGCTTTTCTCTCCTTGTCAATTACAGGGTCAAATTGACTGGCACACCCTAGGTCACGACCATCCGGTCCGTGTCCTACTAAGTCCAATAGAGCTCACTTTTTGCCGTTGACAACTACACTAGGTAATCTTGAGAGTGTTGGTTGGAGCACCATAGAATGCAGTGTTGGTTGTATGATGCCTGCGAGGCTCTGCTCATTGAACTCTAGATCGGGCATGTACAGATTAGACCTGGAATATGACGAGGAGCAAAATGTTGTTTTCTCTGTGGTTGGGGATAGTTCAGTTCACCTGGCAGGATACTACAAGTAAGTATATATATTATTATTGGTATTGTTTTACATTGTTTTGGTATAAACATCAAATCACTAGAGTTTTACATTGTTTAGTATTCTTGGTAGAGCAACATTTTCCATTGCACAAATCAAAAATTACATTTCATGCATAGTTCGCAGGGGGTGGGGTGGCGCACTGTGTTTTAAGCTAAGGTGCTAAGGTGTTGTTTTATTAATTTGTTTAGGTAATAGTTTGGCACTATTAAACTGGTACATTCTCGAGGTATTGAGTCTAACTGAATAGTAATTGAGTACTATTGATAAGACGGTAGGTCAGTTAAACTTGTTGGTTTGCTTGTTTGGTTTGTCTTTGCTTTTTCCTTTTTGCCACAATATGAAGGAAAAAAGAACCTTCAGCATATATGATGCTATAGTTGTTAAATCTAGATGGACAAAGCACCAGTTCAATTTAATTTTATACATTAATGTACTAATATAGTATTTTTGTAGTTATTATCATATAGTCACATAAACTACACAACAGAGCCTTAGTTTTTTTTGTTTGGGTGTAGCATAATATCGTTCAACACAGAAGACGTGTTAGGAATGGCCCAAAATGGTTTGTATGCCTTTCCTAGTTCAAGATTGTTGCTTACCTGATATCTTTTAGAACCTATGTACATGAAATCAATAATATAAATCAAGATTGTTGCTTACCTGATATCTTTTAGAACCTATGTACATGAAATTAATAAGATATAATTAGATTTACATTTGCATGTAGCATATTATATCAGCACACAAGACTTGTGTTATGAATGGGCCATAATGGTTGGACATGCCTTTCCTAGTTCAGGAGCTGTTGCTTACCTGTGATGTCATTTAGAGCCTATATATATACATGAAATCAATGAGATATAAATGGACCATAAGCTCTAAATCTTGGTACTATCTTGATTTGTACTTATTTGTTGTGTATATGTTTTATCTCTGTAGGATCCCTGATGCTGCTGCCAACGTACAAGCTCTTGTAACACAAAGTCAAGAAGCTGATGATCGTGAAACCACACATGTTCATGGTATTGCATAGGAATACAGTGCTCTAGACACTGAAGTACATAATGATGGTACAAATCAAATGGTTGAGCAAGCTGGTCTTAATGCTGCTGCCAACGTACAAACACTTGTAACACAAAGTCAAGAAGTTGATGATCATGAGACCACACATGCTCATGATATTGCACAGGGGCGCAATGCTCTATAGACTGAAGTACATAATGATGGTCCAAATCAAATGGTTGGGCAATCTGGTCTTAACAATAAGTAAGGAATAAAACTGGTTGACTCATCTAGTATTTTTTTTCTAATTATTTATTTTCATAGTGTATATGTTTTATTTTGTAGGATCTCTGATGAAGCATCCCTTGGTTCTGGTCATCATCCAGTCTACAAAGAAGATGCAGGAGGCCTACCGACGAGTTGAAAATAGATGAACTAAAATCAGGAGACTGTAATGCTGAAATGGCATCTTATGGGAAGAAGGTCATCCTCAACTCAACCTTAGTATTAACATTCATTAAATTGTATAATTTTTTGTGCATCTATTAGATGTTTATAACAATGTGTAAGCTTTTTTAGCAAAGTCTTACCCCTCATAACAAAATCTCTCTCTCTCCCCCTCTCTCTCTTTCCCTCCTCTCCCTGTCCACGCACAAAATTATTGATGACTACTCGTAAATAATACATCACCGTATGGGCAATTTTGTATGACCTGAGAAAAAGTAATATGTTAATGATTTTAAGGTTACTTGTGTAGGTTAAAGTGAAATATATTGGAATGCTGAAGGATGGGAAAGTTGTTGACTCTTCTGAAGGTCGCGCTGCCATTTACGAGTTCACGCTCGGTAAAAGATTGGCAAAAGCTCTCATTTATGTTCCATGTCTAATCCTTTTGATGATCACAACATATGCATATTTTGATGGTTTCAGGTGTTGACAAAGTAATTGCTGGATGGCACCAAGGAATTTAGGGTTATAAGCATCTTTACTAAAGCACACATCTCATATTTATTTTGTGGTAATTTGGTTGAAACTAGCTTTGATTTGTCCTATAGGCATGCGTGTTGGTGGGAAAAGGAAACTGACCATTCCTCCTGCTCTGGGGTGAGTGTCTTATTTCATTCACATGTATCTTTTCTTTCATCAGAATATGCATGCTCACATTTTGTGCACTTTTGTGGAAGGGGAAACTGAATTTGTGATTCTTTTTCAGGTATAAGGACAGACCACAAAAGACGATACCAGCTAACTCATGGCTTGTTTATGAAATTGAGTTACTTGGAGTGTCAGAACCTGGAAAGAAACCTAAAAAGAAGTCTCGTTCGGTGAATCATCACTAGATTGGAGCAGCAAATGATGTATTTTGGTTCCCTTTCAGATAGCATATCACACTCAACACAGATTAGAGTTCTTTTGGTGTATTGTGGCATGGGTGGTATGTTGTTGGATCAATGGATGGTGAACTTATTGACAACTGACAACCATCCTTATCTAAGGTATTTTGGTGGAGGATGTGGCATTGTATGACTGAACTGCATGTGTATATATTGTCGTAGTGCTTGGCTCGTTTCATGGCTCTAGCTAGCATACTTTGTGCAAAGATAAACTGTGCTCAATGGGGGCTGTAAATGTCCTTGGAAGTTGCTTGGCAGGCTCAGTAACTTTGTCCATTTGGTGAATGACTCTTGCAAGTATATTTTAGTTAGCATGTATGTTTGCATGCTTTGCTAGATTCTGTAAATTAACTGGGCAAATTCTACTGAAATATACTGCCGCATTAATGGCTCATACTGTCAATTGCATATAGTAGCTTGTTCATTTGATCAGTCCCGTCGGTGCTGAATGCAGTACTGAAAATCGGTTGGCATTTGTTGTGCTAGAAATATTGTAGGCACTAGATCTAAATAGTAAGCTATCATTTGGATTGTCACATAGATGTAGGATTAGCTGGAAATGCCTAGCCTTTCTTATTGTCAGTCCTCAGGTTTTACTTGTGCTAGAAATTACAGGAAGTATGCTAGCTCTGTTTGCTTATGCTGAAATTTGGTTTATATTGATGCTTATGTTGATTTGTTGTGAGAGAAGAACACTGTTCATTGAATCTCAACTATAAGAACTATCATCTGGGATTATGGAGTAGGTAGAAGTGCCTAGTTTTTCTTGTCAGTGCTTTGGAAACTTCAGATGATTTGGCTGTAGCTTTTTCTTCTTGTCAATCCTTTGGATTTACTTCTGACAATTTGGATTATAGCCGTTGCATGATCAGAATTAGCAAACATGTAGTTTCACAATGTCACTATGGATTGTTCTTGAAAAATGCTACAGGATGTATCATGTTCCTATAATGGTTGCTGTAGTCCATTCTGAATCTGTAGGCATAAAACTCATAAAGGCCCAAAAAGTTATGTATCTATCTCCAGTACTGATATGCACAAGATCAGCAATAACTGTCGAGGTTCTTAGTTGAAGAAAAGAGTTGTGGAGATAAACTTGAAACCATTCCAGTATATATCTGGTTATATTCAGTTAGAAAATTGCAAATTTGCTCTGATTGATTCATTGAGGGAATTGGTAGGTTCTTGTATATTCGATTTCGGGCAAATTCAACTATTGAATAGAAACCAAATTGTCGATTGATTGAAACTTGAATTAAGATAAAATGATTTGAATTGAAACACGTATCACAAAGATGGCAAGTTGATCGGCGGATTACATTTATATTAATCCTTGTATTGGCATTTGGCAAAAGGTGCTTAAACTAGCTCCACTCCTTGAGCAACAAATGATGACAAGGTCAGAAACTGCTGACATTAGGCCAACATCTATACGGGTAGCCTAGCCTGATGCCTAGACTGTACATACATACAGATCGAACAAAAGTACTGAAATTAGGCCAATATCTATCTAATATCTATAGAGATAGCTTAGCTTGAATGGCTGATCATAGTGCTGAAATTAGATCTGCTACTACTAGCTAGCTATTAGTATTATTAGCTAGTAGGTAGTTAGCATTAACAAAAGCGCTGAAATCATCTAGTTCTAGGCTCCAAGCTCCCTGATCGATCGCCATCAGTGGCAGGTTCCATCTGACAAAGAGGACGACGACAAAATGCTCTCAATCGGCGGGAGGAGCTCCGGCCAGACCTTCACAGACAGGTCGTAGAGCTCCCTTTCATGGAGCTCACGGCTCGGGCCACCGGAGGCGATCACCTTCTTGAACCTGTCCCTGAGGTTGTGCACCTTCTTGGCGATGTCGCCGGCTATGGGGTTCTGCTGCTTCAGGTCGACCCAGCGGCGGATGGCGTCGAGGAGCGCGGACGGAGAGCCCGGCAGCCGCTCGGACTTGAGGCGCTCGTCGGCGAGCGTGGTGAGGATGCTGACCTCGTCGTGGAAGACTCAGGCCACATTGCATGGCGGACGCCTCTTCTGGCAGTTTGTGAGGAGTTCGGCGTCGTCGTCGTCGTCGTCGGAGGAGGTCAAGACGACGGGGCCGGCCTTCGAGTCGGCCGATGACGACCTCTTCCAGCTGCTCGCCTCCTGCTCGTCATCGGAGGAGGAGGACAGGGTGATGACGCCGGGCTTGGAGCCGGCCGATGACTACCTCTTCCTGCCGCTCGCCTCCTGCTCGTCATCGGAGGAGGAGGACAGGATGACGTCGGCCTTGGAGCCGGCGCCAGACATAAGTCGTGGCAAGGTGGGCGCCATGAATGGTGACCGGAAGCGGAAGGGAACTGAGCTCCTGAGTGGGGTGAGACGTGAGAGATACAGGAAGCAGAGACAAGATGAAGTGGAGAGAAGAACAAGACAAGCAAGGAGAACGCGGAGCGACGGCAAAGATTTGGCACGAAACCAACACTATTAAGGACAGTTTGGCGCCCAAGCGGTGCCTAATCTTAGTTGAGGCCCCCCATGTCTCATTGCCCGTACACAAGCATTTGTTTGGGTCTCATATACATTAAACCCCCAAATCTTTTGCGGTCGCATGGTATTTGGTGATTTGTGTCAATTTTTTACATTAAACCCCCAAATCTTTTGCGGTCGCATGGTATTTGGTGATTTGTGTCAATTTTTTCCAAGTATAAAAGGGCAACACCAATAAATAGGAAATACTCTATTGTAATCACAAACTAAATGTGTATACAATTTTCCAAACAAATAATTACACAGATTTGGCAGGATATCGCCGCACCATGTGCTCCAATTTTTTTACTGCTATAAGAGTCAGGACTAATGGAACATGTAATATTCCTCAAGTGTAATGGACTAGGTTCTATGCTACACCTATAATTGGTACGGGTGCTCGCATTTTCCAGGAGTTATTTAAGGATTTAACGGCATTGTGCTTTGAGTGGTAGGTGACATCTCCGTCGACAGCAAGGCGTAATGACTTCGTTAATCTCGAGATATGTCGGCACAGTCTTTCAGAGGTGCTCATAAGGGTAGAGTTTGTGTATGTGTATTCATAGGGGTGAGTGTGTGTACGTGTTGAGTGTATGTGTCTATACTTGTGTAATCCGCTAAAAAAATCTATGATTTTATGTCTTTATGATTTCCTTTGCTAGACATACTGTAGCAAACAGTGGCCAAATATCACCAATTGACATAAGCATCATTAGAGAGATCCTAGATTTGTTACTACAGTTGACCAAACAGTGGTCCAGTAACACCACACATTGTCACCCACAATATGAACAAAAGCCAATAAATGTGGACATTTTTTCCTTAGAACACCCCATACCAAAAGTATATGTCCTATTTGAAGATCAAAAGCATAATATTACTATTGACATCCACGTTGTTGGAAAGTAGAGTTTCCAGCAGATATGAATCGATGTAGCCTTCGCCCAGGTGGAGACCTTAGGTGAAGGCTGAGAAAGAATGGTAGGTGGGCCCAAGGACAATTAGGGTTTCATAAATGAACTTACCAACCCCCTTGCACAGGGTTCAAGTCCCACTTTTATAGGGCACCGTTTGCTACCTTTTCCCCTTTTACATTCTCGCACTATGCCAGCTACTGTATATTTCTGGAATATTCCTATGCTTTCCTCTTTCGCACCGCCTCTGGTCCCTGGTCCTTGATCAGCGGCCCATGGAAGGCCCATCTCCACCCTTGGGTCCCTGCGCTCTGCAAGGATTCTCTTTGTCATTGCAAACATCAACCTCTGTTGCTTGGTCTTCATCTTGCTCCATCTTCGGGGACCTTCGGAGCCATGTCTTGTGCCTCCGCCCATCCGTAGGCTAGAGGCGAAGACCCCGCCTAGAGCACCTCTGTCTCCGCTCGGACCGTCTCCGCCTCCGTGCTTTGGGTCTCCATCGAACCTTCGACCATATGGACTCCTGCACATCATTATACACGCAACCCGAAGGTGTTAGTTCTTGCGTTCCATGGTAGCGTTTAGCCTCTACTACTCACATATCCGTGTCCCAGCAGTTCCCCCTTGAGGGCATGGTCTGATGCGAGTGGGCCGTGAACCTCAATTTTACCATTGATATTGAGTTGCGGAGGTCTCCCCCCTTTCCCCCTGGGTCACCCAGATCGGACCGTTGCGGTTATAATGTGTCGTGTTCTTATTTGTTGCCTTGACTCTAGAATCGTCGCATTGCCAAACAAACATGATCGTTGGGCGTGGAAGCCGAAGCGTCCACCCGTGGCCTATATAAGGGGGCGGTAGGTGAAGGCTCCCCCCTACGCCACCTGAGCCATCGCTTTCACATCTTTCGCTTCCCAAGCCCTCTTTCATGCTTAGCCTTTGCTTGTTTGCGGACTGCCTACGCTCATCCTTTGTTCTTTCTAGTTATTTAGAGGTGGCTTCGGCTGCTAGTCCTCCTCCTTGCTGGGCTACCATCTTCGGTCCCTACTCCTGTCTCCTTGGTGTTAGGGCTAGCGGGTGGTCTGCGCGCTTTGAGGAGTGTATGGTTGTTGTTGCGGAGGCCTAAGAGCTTGAGGAGGATTTTGGTAGTGTTGAAGCTTCGGTTGGTGATTTTGTTAGTGCTAAAGAAGCGGAGGTCATGGCTAGCAAGACCTGGGATTTTGGGCCTTCGCTCATGACGAAGAAAATGATCCTTGAACTAGAGAAGGATGGCTATGTTCCTCAGGGCAGGGCTCAGCTTTCGCAGCCCGAGATGGTCCCTGCACCTGATAAGGATTATGCTGTCATTTTTAAGGATTACTTCTCCTGCGGCCTTCGTCTTCCCTCTGTTCGGTTCCTCCATGAAGTACTGGAGGAGTTTGATGTTCAGATTCATCATCTTACTCCTAATGGCCTTCTTACTTTGAGTAAATTTTGCTGGGCTTGTGAGTCTTATGGCGCTGAGCCGGATCTGGACACTTTCTGTGAATACTACAAACTTTAGCGCCAACCCAAGAAGGTGGGTGATGATGAGCTTATTGCTCAGTACAGCAGCTGTGCATTCATGGTGAAGAGGCAGCAGGGGGATTCTAGGTTGGAAATTTTGTATTGCCAGAAGAATAAGTGGGATAAGGATTGGATGTGTTATTGGTTTTATGTGCAGGCCTTCGGTGTTACCTCTACCCATGAGGATGGGAAGAAGGTAACTAGATATCCTCTTGCCTCTGTTATGACAGAGATGAAACCTTTGACAAAGGTGGCACCCAGCAGTGAGGTCACTCCTCATAGATAGGCTAGTGACAAGGCCTTCGCTTTGGCCTGTCAGTACTCCAGCGGCCATGATCTTGTGGAGGAGATGGTAGCTGCAATGTTCTAGCCTTTTGGCAAATCTAGGCCTTCGTTCAAAGTGGAGATGGTGCACCTCCCTGTTTATGGCCCAGCTGATGTAATCCCTTTTCCCCGTTTTGGGATAAAGCTGTCGGGGGATGAAACTCCAGAGGAGTTTGCTACTGCCATGGAGCAAGAGGCATGGGAAATTGTTGGTGATATTTCTGACAAGGAGTTTCTCACGCGGCGGTCCATTGCAGGCACATTGCCTCGGCTGAACCGTGTGTTTGAGGAATTGGGGATACACCACGAGGAACACAAGGTTCCCGTGAAGGTGTTGAAGTGTATTGAGGACAAGGCCAGGAAGGCTGCTGCGAAGAATAATACCACAGCGGTTGAGTCAAAGAAAAGGAGAGGTACCAGCGTGGCGAAGGCCGTCAGCAAGAAGCAAAAGATTGGGGCTTCCTCCACTGGTGCTTCTATAGATGCCGCTGAGGAAGTGACGGAGAGTGTTCATGGGGGCTCTGCTTCTACGACGACCGGCATGGAGGGCGATCATTCCACATCCTCCACTAATCTTGGAGGGGATGATTTTGTTCAAGCCACTCTTGGAGGGATGGCGACCAGCACTGTTGTTGAGCGCTCCATCGTGGAACCTATGCCCAGCGTGCTAGGCGATGACTCGTCCAGCTCTGAAGGCTAAGACGGTGGTGGTGGTAACGCTTCCCTGCCTAGTGATGCGGAGATTGGGAGTGTGGATCACCGTTCTATGAAGGTTCCTGTGGTGGAGGAATCTGAAAATGAACCTGAGCATGAGCCGCCTTCAACGCAACCTTTAAATCCAACACCCCCGATTGGTTCACGGCGGGAGGAGGTCATAGAGATGGATGTTACAAAAACTACTTTGCTTTTGGGTAGGTGTTTTCTTGGTTCTTTTGGTTTCACTTGTGTTTTCACTTTATGTTTGCTATTAAAATTTCTTGTTTTTACATTTTCCTAGGTGACTTAACTACAACCATGGAGACTCCATTGCTAGGGGAGAAGCCTTTCCTGGCTGATTTGGATCTTGCCTATGTTGGGCTGGATGCCGGTCTGAAGGCAACACTCTTGATTGGAGGGGCTGGACCTTCGGCTCCTGTTTGCTCCGGCGGCGAAGGTTTGGTTATCTCATTCTCTATGTTTTACTTGTTGCTTTATTTTGATGTTTCTGACATAAGCTAGTTGGATTTCTTTTCAGGGAGCTTTGCAGATACACTAAGTGGGTGGGCCGAGCACCTCCATGCTCTCTACATGGAGATAGGAGGTGAATTGTAACCCCCGCTTTCTGATCCATGTTTTTGACTTACGTTGCTTATGCTTTGGTTTTCTTGATAGGCTAGGCTCATCACCATTTTAAGAATGTGAACTTCTACCAACTGCTACGATACAACTTGGAGCATCAATGCCTGGTGGGTTGTGCTATCTTCTGACTTGTTTTTTGGAGTGGTAGGACACTTGTTTGATTGCAGAATCTTGTTTCGATTACAATTTAGGCAGAAGGGTTCTTAGCTTATGGCGCTTATTCTCTTAGTCCTGCCTCCGCTTCTCTCTTCTCTAGATCCTGTTGGGGATGAGCTTGCGTGTTCACGCGGATGAGCTGAGGCACTAGTTTTTGACTTATGTCTTGTGCGGAGGCTCCGTTACTTGCTTGCTTCAGTGTAGCCAGTGCTTTTTGGTCTCTAGATGTCGATAGGGAGGTACTAGCGTGTCCCTGTGGAGAAGCTGAGGTGCTCATATTTGATCTTGCAGTTGTTGCAAAGGCTTTGGCATAATTTGAGCACTCATCGGAGGTTTTAGTCTTCAATCTTGATGCTTCTCCAGAGGCCACAGTGCAATTTGAGCAAGCAACAGAGGTTGAGGAAGCCTTTCTTGGGCGTTGTCTTCGCTTGCGCCTGGATGTGAGTGTTGTTGCCTTTGGCCATGCTGGAGCAGCTACACTCTCGTTGAACATGGTTGATGCCAAGCTGTACCGGTCGATATCTTCAGTTGCGGGGGTTGTTACGAGTCTTCGTGTGATACCCTTCCGCAACCTCTGGTACTGATCGCTTGCTGGCGAACTTTGATTGTGCAACGCCTTCCGGAGGCTATAGATGCGTACAACCTCTACGTGGCCTTCACTGGGCTATGTGAGCTGCTTTTGTTATGAGTCTTCGCACGGTATCTTGTGGTTGCGTTCTCTCTAAGGATACTCCCGCCTCCATTGCTTTCTTGCCTTGCTCTATAGTGTGTTAGGTTTTGGCTGCCTTGACCTCCCCCTAGCATTCTTTGAAATAGGTGATGTAGTGATGCATTGACTGAGGCTAATGCAGGGGGAGGCATTGCGTTTTATAGTCCCATACTTGCATGTTTTAATAAATTTTGGTGGTTGGTCAGGGTTTATTGCTTAGATACGTTTGAAGTCATAATATTGATTGATTTCTTTATACCTAGCGTATCTTTTGTTTTTTTATTTTTGTTGTACTTTAGTCATTAATTCCTGATTGTGACCTGGTGCCTGATAGGGACAGGTCTTCGCTAGGTATTTTTTCGCTCTATGCCTACGGCGAAGGTAGGTCTTTGTTAGGTTTTGTGGCCTTTTAGCTGTTTTGATGAATCCTTGATGCCTGATTGTGGATAGGGCTTTGTCAAGGTTGCAAGCTAATTTAGCCGCAGAGGTCATTCCATGCTTTAGAGCCTTCGGCTAAGGCAGTAGAAGGTCCTCTTTGTCGTGGTGTCACTGTTGAATGTTGTGGCTCCGTTGCTAGCCACTTTTGACCTTCGCTTTTCATAGTACTCTTGGGGGAATTCCTCTTTATATTTTAGAGGATTTTACATGGGTCAGCCTCATCAAAAACCTCACCTCTGCTAGGAGCCCCCTATGTGAGGAAAAGAGTACAGGCCCTTTTACATGAAATGTAAAGAGAAAATGTGAAAACTAAGATAGTAGTTCCGCAGAGGCCACCCCTTTACAATTATATGTAGAATCTGTGCAAATTATTGATGTTCCAGGTATGAGTGGTCATTTTTCCGGCGGCCTTCGCTGTGTATGGGCCTTCCTATTTTGGTTGGAGCTTTCCTACATTAGCCGCATTGGGCTTCATTCTTAGGACTAGGTCTCCGTCCTGTATGAGCTTTTTGACCACCTGGCTGTCTCTCCATCTCCTGGTTTGCTCTTGGTATTTGATGATGTTTTTTACTACTTCCAGTCCTATGCCTTTGATTATTTCTTTAGAGTATTCTTCATCTGCTGCCAAGACCTGCTTCACTACCCGGAGGCTTTGATGCTTGATCTCTTCGGGTAACATTGCTTCCTCGTTGTACAAGAGTTTGAACGGTGTGAAGCCTGCCGTCCTGGATGTTGTGGTGTTATGAGACCACACCACCTTTGGTAGTTCCTCTACCCACTTACCTTTGCGGAGGTTAAATAGGGTTTTTGAGATTACTGAGAATATTACTTTGTTAGCTCTTTCTACTGCTCCATTTGAATCTGGATGATAGACTAATGCGAAGGCTATTTTTATGCCAATGTTTTTGCAAAACTCTTTGAACTTATCTGAGTCGAACTGCTTTCCATTGTCTACCATGAGGGTCCTTGGTACTCCGAATCTACAGATGATGTTTTGCCAAAAGAATTTTCTTAAAGATTCTGACGTGATGGTTGCTAGTGGTTTTGCCTCAATCCATCTCGTGATGTACTCGATTACTACGACTACAAATTTATTCCCCCTTGCGAAGGTGGTAATGGCCCAACAAGGTCCATGCCCCATCTTTGTAATGGCCAAGTGGGTGGGATGAGTTGTATTGCGGCCAAAGGCCTTGACTAGTGTGGGGAGGTGCTCTCACTAGTACAGAAATCATAATGGAGGCGGGTGAAAATGCTTAATGGAGGCGGGCATTGTAACTGCCTCCAATCAAAGGTCATGGTTAATCATGACTTTATGGAGGCGGTTGCCTTGCCCACCACGGTTAATCGTTTAATGGAGGTGGGCGCCTTAAGGCAACCGCCTCCATTAATGATGATTAACGAAGGCAGTTGCCCTACGTGCCCACCTCCATTAAAGTTTTAACCGAGACGGTCGCTATAATGCTACTGCCATAGATAAAGTTTTAATGATGGCGGTCTGTTGTTACTTGCCTGCCTCTGTTAATATTTTCCCATTTTAAAAAATAGCCTCGGCAATTTGATTTGAATTTGAATTTGAATTATATTTTCACAAACCAAACACATATAAAAGCAGAATCAAGAAATATATAAACACATATTACGCATATCAAGCACACACATATAACACATTCATTGGTGTCCTCCATCGTCAACCAACATCATTCAAAGTTATTACACACATGCAAATGATGTCAAATGTTTACACATGTGAAACTAAGATCACCCCACTATCAACTTTTCCTAGAAAAGAGGTCCGACAAGATGTAATCCTTGATTTGTAACTTGGTGCTCCAGTTTCTGATCCTCTCGAACTTCGGGTTTAGCGCTAACTCACTTTCCTTGTTGAACAATGGTCGCCCTTCATGCACGCACTCCGTGACAAACTTACATATGTCTGCTACTATTTTTCTAAAGCTTTGGTCGACCTTCTCCCTTTGCCACCATCCTTGTGCTTTCTTGAGCTGCTGCCAGCTGCTGCTGAATCTAGTGCACATCCTCAGGCACTCGCAGACGTAAAATCCACATAGAACTGAGCCATAGGGTTATTTGGCGCACTGCACGATATATAATACACAATCATTAGAGCATATATAAAGAGCAGTAGGAGGAGGACAGTACAGTATAGGAGTATTAGTAGGAGGAGTAGTAGGTATAGGAGTAGAGTAGAGTAGATAGTAGTAGCAGTTAGGAGTAGTAGTAGTTTTGGTGTAGGAGTAGAGTAGTAGTAGTAGGAGTGGTACTAGTATTCATATAGGAGTAGAGTAGAGTAGTAGGAGTAGTAGCAAAGAGTTGACTAGGAGTAGTAGGAGGAGGAGTAGAGAGCATGCTCGATATAATAGTACAAACGACTTTTGATGTACTTACCGGGAACTCAACCTGAGTTTCAGTTTCGTGCCATTCTTGATCTTCTTCTTCTTAGATCTCCGATCATAGTAGTTGGGATCTTGCACGTACTTCTTATAAGCGCTGTATGAAAAACCACTAGTGTCAACATAATTTGAACACATATGTTAACTGTTAATGAATAAGTTCCATCACTTACTATCTCAATACACTTTCAAAGTGCTTGTAGCCTGCTTTGTTTGTATCTCGCAAAGAGTCAAATATACAGGCCCTTCCGTCCTGAGGATAGATTATAAACACAATCTAGTGGCTCATGATGCCCTTGCTGCACCATTCACATAATAGAGATTTGAAATGTTCAAATATGAGAAGTCATGATCCAAGTAGCTATATATATATGTTCCAAGAAGATTTTTGACTTACCCAAACTGGTAGGCGGCCATGACACACTCATTTCCCCAGACCTTCTTCATGGCTCCATAGATGTACATTCCCGCCCAATACTTATATTTGATTTCCAGATCTTCCTGGAATTTCTTTCTCTCCTCCAGGTTCAAGTTCACCAGGTCTTCATGAGTGTCCGGTATATCGTCACCCGCGATGGTTCTCTCTGTAATAAGCATCAGAGAGAGATAGATAATACCCTTGCCCAATTCCTTGCTTACATAGGCCTGCATCCTGCAAGGAAAAGTCATCATGGCATTATTAGTTTGCTCCTAAAGTACCTACAACGATGCAGTGGTGTCAAAGTCGTAGTTAACTTACATAGAAAATAAGGTGACTTGGGTGACGTCGAGGTCCTTTCGCCACAGTAGTCTATACATGCCATGGAAATCTATGAGGATTTCACCATCCATGGGCGTATGGAAGTACTCCGCCGGAATCTTGATGACGAATGTGCGGAGGCCCGCTTTCACCGCTTTGATGTACCATAGATGGAACCTCCTTACCTCCCACTTCCATTCAAGGAGGTCACCCAAGGTCATCATGAACTTCCCGTGCTCATAGTTGTCGGGGCAATCATCCGATAGGCCCCAAATCGACGGTGGTGTTCTCAGCCTACAACACCGGGGCTTAAGATGTTAGGGAGTGAAAAACCAGCTTTCATCTCCAATTGAATTATAGATTGACTATGTTCGCAAGTAGCAAACCTTTCAAACATAGTTGAGTATGGGTGCTTGTCGGCTATTTTATAGGCTGCCCAACACATCTTGGTGTGGTTGCAAGGTATGGCCTCCTCTTCATCTGTAGGCTTCCTCAGCGGGAGAGGACATTGGCTTGTGCCCTTGTTCAAACCACTTGCAGGTGGTGGTGTCACATCGCCCGATGCTGCCCCTATGCCTCCCTGTGGACTGCTATTGCTGGGAGCCAGACTGCCTCGAGGACTACTGCCTGGGCCGCTAGCATTATCGTTTTCGCTGTCGTTGTCATTGTCGGTGTTGTTGTCATTGTCACCCGGGTCACCTGGGGGAGACGGCTATGAGCGAGCTGACGCTGGTGTCGGCACTTCCAAGTCAATGTCACCCTTATTCCATAGCACGCGCATGCTGAGACTGGCATCGATGGATCTGCTCCCCTCTTCAGTGGGAATGCTGATTTCATCCTCATCAAATTCTATGTTGGTCCACGTCACGTCCACCTTGGCATAGTGGGGTGGGATCGGCTTACCGCCGTACAAGGCGCCTCTTTCGGGCAGCAGTGCCACTCCTGTGGACACATCCTTCTTCCTCTGCACCCTACCGAAGGGCACCTGAAGCGTGCAGCTCGTAGGTTCCATGATGTCGTCGACCGGGTACTTGGGGAGTCCTCCAGTTGACGGCACCATCTGCCCTTGTATGACGTCTTGAACCTATGGTAGCACCATGCCAGCCTGGTGAAATAGCTGCGACCTCAGCTCCACCATCTTGGGGTTGGTGCTTGTGAAAGCATCTTGTATCGACCCCATGATCATGTCCTTCATTGCCTCATCTTTACCTTTATGGATGAGCCCATCCTTGTATCTTTGCCTCATGTGGTATGTGCTTGCGTCGGTTTGCTTGGAATCCACGAGGATACGCCACGGATGCAGCCACGGTGCTCAGGGTTTCCTAGCTCCTCAATTAGTATGTCCCGCTCTCGGTGAGGTTCGAACAACCTGCCCTTCTCGGCCATAGCGACCTCCAAGATCCTCTTCTCTGCCTCCTCGATCTACGACTCATTGAACTTGGACTTGCCCTCCTTTAGCTTTTTCGGCTTGCGGCCTTTGAGGAAGTCTCGTGCCCTCTCATCACAGTCTACGTACAGATCTGGCAGCCCGGCCTCAGCTAAAGCCCTTTCTTCTGCCCGCCACCATGGCCTCTTAGTGGCATACCCTATCATGCCCAGATGGTGGTGGTGCTGGTTCCACTTAGCAAGCCCGGAGAACTGCTTGCTCTTGAGCTTTGCTTCTAGGGTTTGTTTTTGTCTGACGAACTGTTCCCAAACTTCAGGCAAGACGTAATTGTAATGGGTGAAGGGTTCTCCCCTTTCTGCACATACTCCTTGTTGAGCTTGTACCTAAAGTTTTGAAGCGCTTTTCCTGCCAGGACCATGACATACCCCTGCACTTCACTTTATCATAGCCCTCTGGATACGTGAACCGCCTCAGCATATCTTTCCACACGTGTTCCTTGAGGTCTTCTAGGACATCCTTCCAATTTTCATATGTGATAGGCACCTTCTCCCTGACTAAAACGGAGCACTGCTTGCTGAATTTGCCAAGGATCCCTGTTAGCTGCAAAGGCTCTCCTTGTGGGCCCACCTGGGCTATCACGTGCACATCATCATGCTTCTTGTGCCATCCATGTTGGCCCCTTCTCCGCTTCAGCTTGTCATCGGCCATTGTGGTTGAAGGGGTCACCGTGGAGGGAGCAGGTGCTTCTGGGAGGGCCCTTTCTTCTTCCTCCTCCATGTCAAACTGTTAATTCTGAGGCACCAGCGGTAGCTGTCGAGGGCAAAAACTCGCATAGCTATATACTTGTAGGAGCACATCAAATGCTATGTTAATTAATATGTGCATTGATGCAAGTACCTGGAGCCATGGTGTTTTGGTATCCTCATCCGGAGGAATCCACGGTGGCTGCTTGCGAGAACGTTGTGTTTTGACCGACGGGTCGAAGTCCGGATCGTTTGCTTCCTCTCCACGAGCTTTCTTCTACAGCCTCGGTGTTAGCTCTTCACTCTTGTACTCGGTGCTCCCACCGTCTAAGCCAGACGATGACCCTTCATCACTATCATCATCAGGGTTCACCTCACACCACTCGTGCAGAGCCTCTAATTTGTTCACATTAGAATCTATGAAGAATAGGGTTATACGAACAATTCTCTTGTATAGACAATGGAATGATTATATTTATCTCATAACTTAATACAGAATTCTTCTGCCATTAACATTTGGAATTGGGATACATAAATAGAAGGATAGTACAAAATTATAGAAGCATAGAGTATAGAGTAGCAGCAAGTAGTACACCACTGCCTCAGCAAAATTTTAAAAGATTAAACATTTCATCATTGCATATGCCATAGAGAAGACCAGCAAGTAGTAGTACATAGGCGTAGTAGCAGAAATGTCATATGCTCAGTTGAAACAAAATAGAGGCATCATAGGTAGTGACAATCACAGAAAATGACATATGGTCAGATAGTACAAAATAGAGGCATCATAGGCAGTGACAATATCAGAAAATGACATATGCTCAGATAGTACAAAATAGAGGCATCATAGGCAGTGGCATATATGCTAGGGATCATCACACGCATCATAGGCAACTAAGGGTTGATTGCTCAAATTTGCACAACAAGAAATGGGTAGCCAAAACCTGAATCAAAGAGCAGGCTCTTGATGTTGGAAGATAAACCGGTCGGCACCTTGACACCCCTAAGCCAATGGCACACAACCATCCGCTCATCTTTTGTTAGGTTGTAGTCCGCACCCGGGAGGTCGACATTCCCGTTCTGCGTTGATGGTTGTGGGTGAATGTCATGCCTGATGCTAGGTTGACAAGATCCGTCCGTGACTTCAGACCATCCTTCGTCTTTCCCTTGATGTCTAACAAGACACCGATCGTGCTTTCGAATACACTCTTCTCCAGGTGCATGTAGTCGATGGCATGGGGTGTATCTAGTGTTTTCCAGTACGATAGGTACTTGAAGAAAATCAACTTCTTGAAAGGAACGGCGACAGATGGTTCCTCCATCTTATCCCACTTTCTCTACCTTGTCGTTGTCCCCTCTGTCTCTTTCTTCTTCTTTCTGAACTCGACCTCCATATCCTTGACCATGCCAAACACCTTTTCCCCAAACCTAGTATGTTTCGGTTCATCAAGTTGCGGCTTGGCCTGGTTGTCGAAGTATTTATTCATCGTATCCTTTCGGTACCTGTGCTTCTTGACAAGGAATCGTCTGTGCCTCGTGTACACCAAATTGTTGGATCCCTTAAGGTAAGTGTAGCAGGTACCGTCGATGCAAACTACGCAACCGATCTTCCCTTTGATCTACCCTGAAAGTGAAAAAAGACCAGGGTAATCAGTGATGGTCACAAAGATTATGGCTTTTAGAGTGAACTTCTTCCTTAGGGACGCATCCATCATCTTGACCCCTTTTCCCCATAGTATCTTCATGTCCTCTATGAGCGGCTCTAGGAACACATCTACATCATTGCCAGGCTACCTCAGTCCAAAAATAACCATGGTCAGCAGAAGGTACCTGCGCTTCTGACATAGCCAAGGAGGTAGGTTGTAGATAGTGAGGATAACTGGCGAAGTGCTGTGCGAGCTACTAAGGTCACCGAACAGGTTCATCCCATCGGTACTCAGCGCGAACCTAACATTCCGTGCCTCTTTGCCAAACTCTGAGAACGTGGCGTTGAAATCCTTCCACTGCTTGCCATCGTAAGGGTGCCATAGCTTGCCATCGTCTTTTGTGCGATCACCAGATGCATGCTAGGACATCAGCTTGGCATCCTCGGAGTTCTCGAATATAGCTCGTAGACGATCAATGACAAGCAGGTACCACATCGACAGTGTAGGACTTTTTCTCTGCATGTATCCCTCTTCTTCCTCATCCTGTTGAGACGAGATCTGCTTCTTCTTCGCCCCCTTCTTCTTGGCCACCTTCTTCTTTGGCCCACCCAAGGCTCCATCATCGTTTGCATCCACGCAACAACCGGTGTTCCTCTTATATCGACTCGCACCATAGTGCGGACAGCTCTCTAACCTGTCATACTGCTCACCCCGATAAAGGATACAGTGGTTAGGGCAGGCGTCAAATTTTCTAAGTTTCATCACCACTGGCCAGATAAGCTTCTTCGCCCGATAGGTATTGGTGGGCACCTCATTATCCTTTGGGTATGTGTTAGCAAGGACACTTAAGAGCTCATTGAAGCTAGTGTCCGACCAGCCATGCTGAGCCTTCAACATCAGCATCTAGAGGTTAAAACGTAGCGCCGTCCAATGCTTCGAACAGTTCATGTCTCTGAAATTCTCCAGCCACCTCGGGCTCCCAAATAGAATGTCATCTTCATCAATGCGGGTTAGCTATTTCCTCCAAAAGCTCTGCACCCTCTAGGTCCCTCACAATAGCCTCCTCATCAGCATCCCCACCACTGTCGTCGTCAGTAGCCATGTCTTGGAATAAATCCTCCATCGTGATGTAATCACGAGCATTGTCATCGCTGGCTGATGCTACTGATGAGGAGGAGGCGGGTTGTTGTCCTACATGGTCTGCATTGACCGTTTGTCACACCCCAAAATTTTTAGTTTTGGGATGTGACTAGAAACACTAAAAACATAACAGAAGATCTTCACTATTTTCTAAAATATCCAACTTTACTTAAGTTGTCCAGAATTTAGATGTTGGAAATGTGAGTTTCTAAATTTTTTTGGGAATTTAATTAAATGGTTTGTTGCATTTCATGTCTTTGCAAAGTGTCTTTGTATGAAAAATGAGTTTAAATGTTTTCAAACGCGCATAGGGTTTTATTCAAATCAAATCTCTCAAGATCTTTGATCAAGTTTCTATAACCTCAGAACCATGATCAAATCCTTAGAAACCATTCATCTTGATCCTTGTTCCAAAAACCTTGGCGGGTCTTCAAGTTTCATCTTGTCAAAACCCTAACTAGCCCGGTCTCTCTTTCTCTCTTTTCTCCTCATTTTAGAGTTTCTAATTATTTTCGACCAAGTTTTCTCCAAAGCACTAAATCTATGCTTGATGGCCAATCATTGTATGTCATTACTCTCATGCAATTCTACCATCATGTTCAAGTAAAATCACTCAGATGTCACATACCCAAGTTAATCTCATTTCTTCCTCTTATCAACCCAATGGCAGCCCTAACATTGTTCTCTCTTTCTAATGGGCTTATTCTTTTGTCTCCTTTCCTCACCTTGGGCAACATCATCATGGACTCTTTTCTCTCTACCTTTTATCCTCTTGATCAAAGCCCACAATCCAAGAAAGACCACAAGCAACCAGCCCCGTATTACTATCATCGCTTCGGGCCAAACCCGGTCCAAACTTTGCCTCAGCTCTCGCCATGGGTCAAAGCCCAACCATCCTCCTCTCCTTTGGGGTCCAACATCAAGCCCAACCAGCCCTCTATCTCTTCCTCTCCCCTCTCCCACGTCACCTCCCTAGAAGCCCTCTCCAATCTTGCAAAAATATCAACCAAGGCAAAGAATATCAAGCCATGACCCTTTGCCTTTCTACCCCTTCACCTCCCATCACTTCCCCTTCATATATACCTCTCCCATCTTCCCCTCACATCTCCCCCTTCATTTCTCACATGAAGAATAGGGGAGGGACGCCCCTACAGCTCCTCCTCCTTTCCCATGGCTGCCCCAATCAACCGCAACGCGAGAATGATGCCCCGTTCTACTATATCGTCGTCACCGGCCGTCGTCGATGCATCTCCTCACTCCACCACACCCTTCCCCTTGGTGAGAACACTCCATCATCTCTCCCATCATGTTTTCATGTTCACCTCTGGATATCAAGTACCTTAGATGATGTATGGTTGATCCCCGATGAAGTTTACCCGATGTATGTGTTGTTGTCCTCGCGGCCAGTTTTGCTGCTGCTGATGGAATTGGCGTTCCTCGCTGTTTCGTGACTCCTATCATCAAACCCTTTGGTCAAATTGTATATAACATCCTTGAACATGCCTCTGTAAGATTGTTTTACCATAGAAGTTCAGGAACTAGAGATATCGTCATCACCGCGCCCGTTGTTCCTGCTGTTTGGTCAGATTGCAGCTCTGAGTGGTTTTGGCGTTCCCCGCTAATCCAATATTCAAATCATCGAGCCTTTGAACCTACATGTTCATGACATCCCTGCACATGATCCCACAAGTTGGTTCGGCTATGCAATCCACGATGGCCGAGATATGGAGATCGAAGTGCCTACTACGCCTGCTGTCCAAACAGCAGACACCCTGTGTTTGGCAACGACGTTCCCGTTGATCCAGTGAACCCCAGGATGCATTATTTGGCTATACCATCATCTATATAGTTTCACATGCCTCTGCAAAGTTTCATGGTGATATGACCAAAGATGAAAGATATATGTTCCTATCTTGTGCTCGCTGTCCCTGCTTCCCGGCAGCCGTGCTGATGCCGGTTGGCATACGTGTTCCCGATGTTTTGCCGCTCCAGTGGTCAAGCCCTTCGACCACAATGTGCATCATATACTTGCACACATATCCGCAAGTTTTCTTGGTCATATGAACCACAACACTAAGGATATAAGCATCACCATGTCGCTGCTCCTGCCATGTCAACAGCCACGTAGTGCCACCTTGCAATCTTGTTCCCCGTCTAACCGATGGTCAAAACATCATGTCCTTTTGTCACAATATGTTCCATGCAGTGCCTTGCAACCCCATCCAACGAATCACCATTTGTCTTTGTTATAACCAGGCAATTAGTCATCATAACCACCGCTGTCCGCCGACGTGTATGTTTTGGATAGCTCGGCAATTCACCACGTTCCCCGCTAAACCACTATATGATTCGCTGAGCCCTCTACCATGACTGTGTGTTTCCTAGTTGCACATGATCCTACCAAGTTCTATGCCAATAAGTTTGATGCGTCTCTACCTTCTCATGGCCGCAGCCGCTGCTACCCACCGCTGTCCGCCACCGGGGACACTCAACCGATGCACAAATCGCCATAATCGCGTTTCCCTTTGATCTATCATCCACCTTAGTGCACTGGTTTATCATGATATGTTCCCAAGTAACCTATACACATGTCCAACCCTTTTTGTTCCTAATATGTATCTTCAAGTCCAAACTCCACCTTCTCATATGAATTCAATCCTTCCCATCTATACCTTTCAACTATCATATCTTTTAATCGTGGCTCCTGTTTTGGTTAGTTTTTGCACTCTCGTGGTCTTAGAACAAGCCCTACTTGTTTAATAAACTTTATATCTTGTTTTATATATAATGATTGATGTAATGCTTCTAGGTTTGTCTATGATGCTTGTGATGGTTATAGCTATCGTTAGATGAAGCTATACAAGGATGATCCAGAAGGAGAGTTGGACAAGTTTGAGCACTATTTGAGGCAAGTGAAACATGAGTTCCCTTGTTACCTGATAACCTTATAATCACTTCATATGCATGTGTCTAATATGATGCTAAGGACTTTACCTAGTACTTTTGTACCCTCTTCCTTGTTACCTTGGGTTCATGCATATGGGTAGTTTTGCTTAGCTTGCAGTCACCAAATATTATAATGTTAATCCTGATTAATGACTTATGAAATCATTGGATAAAATGGTGCTTTTCGGCAACATGGACAGAAAGGGAGTTAGAGCATTAGGCCTTGTTGGGTGCTCTAGTCTGCCCTCCGTAAGGACTGAATCTTAAAGCGGCAACCCAGGACTTCCATACAGCCTTGAGAATCAAAATGGGCACGATCTTAGTCATATAGCTAGTTTTCTCTAGCTTGTTAGTAGTTACCGAAAGTTTTCAGCGCAAGAGGGGGGACTAGGT
This sequence comes from Saccharum hybrid cultivar R570, assembly GCA_038087645.1. Taxonomy (NCBI): domain Eukaryota; kingdom Viridiplantae; phylum Streptophyta; class Magnoliopsida; order Poales; family Poaceae; genus Saccharum; species Saccharum hybrid cultivar. Next base: position 14,478,458 of record JAQSUU010000066.1, read on the forward strand.
TGTAGAATGGCTTCTTGCCTGTCAAGGTGAGTACTGGGTTGCGGTCATGGTGTGCCACTCTTGAAGGGGGGCTCCATTCGCCTAGACGCTGAAACCTCGCGGCTACTAACTTGTTAGGGTAATTAGTGAAAGGCTTCGTAGTGAACCCTGCCGACTTACCTTGGAAGTGAGTCAAGAGGTTGGCCACCTCGGGCACAGGGGTATTCACGACTTAAGGTGAAAGTGTACACACTCTGCAGAGTTTGATCAAACTGATATATCAGCCGTGCTCACGGTCACGAGCGGCCTGAATCCTTTTCGAGATAGATGGTTCTATGGATGGTTTGGGATATGATAAATCTTGATGGTGATAACTAATTATATTCACATGGGAGCCTTAAGCATAACTTAGAAACATAGGCATAAATAATAAAATATGACCAACTAAAAATGCTTACCGCAGTACAACTGAGTCAAGCCTTCTTGAGCCTTGCATAACCTCATGGTATACTTGCTGAGCATGGTGAGTTGATGCTTGTCATTGTCACCAATAAAAATCCCGGATGGGTACCAGATGGTGAATCAAGTGAAGAGTTTCTTGCGGAGTCCATGAGTACTAGGCGAGTGCTTCCCCCAGTCAACCGTCCCTGTGGAGTATGAAGCCCCGAAGAGAAGATCAAGAATAGTTTCTGCTATGCTTTTGTAATAGTAGTAAGTCTTGTTGTAACTATGTTCGATGTATAATAAAGCATTGTTCATGATATTCTCCATATTTGTCACTATATGTGTTGTGTGGACATCCTGGGCACACATGTAGTTAGCGCTTGGTATTCTTCGGAAAGCCGGGTGCGACACCATTGTCAATGACAATGAGTTCCCTCTAGATGCACCACCAGTCGCATCTACTTTTTCGCCATGAAAAGTCCAGACTGTGTAATCCTTAACGAAACCAAACCTAATCAAGTGAGATTGCACCTTGCTATCTATGTGGACTCTCATGTTCATACAGTGAGAACACAGACATATGGTTGTCATCCGATTCAGACTGTCACGGTGAGCTTTTGCAGCCGCAATAAACTTCCTCACATAAACTAGGTATTGCGGTTCCATTCTCTTCATCTGGTACATCCATTCGAACCTGTTGTCAATACCTGCAGACCTTATTCCACAAAGCAATATTATTACAAATAAATAGCCGCAGAGATGAGAGAATAGATCTAGAGCTAAAGAAATAGCAGTTTTCTCTCTCCTCCATGAAAAGGTGGATCTAGATCTAGATCTAGATCTAGAGCCCCAAATGAATCGATGAAGAAGAGCGACAAATGAGGTTTGGAGAGTGTGTATCTACCTTTTGTGGTGTCATCCTAGAACAAAACAAGAGCAAAACTTCTCCCCATAAATTTTAAACAATTTTTAGGGTTTTGGAGCTCAAAACCCTAAAAATTAGAAGAGGAGCCGTGAGGAAGAAGAAGGGGCGGTGGTTGGGTGCATTTATAGCTGTAGGAATAACAGAGGTGGGCACTATAAGGAAAACCGCCTCCGTTAATCACATATTAATGGAAGCGGTTGCTTTACATCGGCTGCCTCGGTTAATGGATTAATGGAGGTGGTTACTATAATGCGATTGCCTCGGTTAATATCCATTAACCGAGGCGGTTGAGCAACAATGACCACCTCTGTTAATGGATTAACGGAGGTGGTTGTGTTAAGCTGACCGCCTCGGTTAATGGCTTCTTAACTGAGGCGGTCTCTTTAAGTCGACCACCTCCGTTAAACATTAATCGAGATGGCCGCTCAAGAGGTTGGCCTGGCTGGGGATAACGGAGGCGGTCAAAAGTTTTGCCCGCCTCCAATCAAAAAAGGGTGTCATCGCTTAAAAAGAATCTTGTAGTGGTGTCTGGCATGCTTCACATGTCTCGATAATTTCTTGTGCATCTTTGATGTGGGTGGGCCAATAGAATCCTTGCCTGATGGCCTTCGTAGACAATGCTCTTAGGCCTATGTGAGACCCACAAATTCCAGAGTGAATTTCTCAGAGGAATTCCTTGCCTTCGCCGTAGGTTATATGTTTGAGTAGCAGTTGGACTATGCCTTTTTTGTACAGGATCCCATCTACTAGTGTATAGCTTCTTGCCCTGGCTGCCATTCTAGCTTTGCTTGCTTCGTCTTCTGAGTGTTGCACATTGTTTATCTGATCAATGATCAACTGTCTCCAATCTTTGAACTCTGTGAGTAGGACTTGCTTGAATGCCTTCGCAATTGCTAGTGTTGTTGGTACTTGAAGTACTTGGTAGAATGTCCCATCTGGTATGGGCAGATTGTTTGCTGCTGCCTTCGCCAGCTCATCGGCTTCTACATTCTCTGCCCTTGGTATGTATTTCAAGGTGAACCCCTAGAATCTCTGCTCTAGTGCCCTTACTGTCACCAAGTATTTAACCAACTCTAGCTCTCGTGCCATGTACTCTTTTTTGACTTGCCCGGCTACAACCTGAGAGTCTATTTTTGCTAATCTTGTTTTCGCATTGAGTGTCTTCGCTTTGTTGAGTCCCAGTATGAGCCCTTTGTACTCTACAATGTTGTTAGTTGCCTTAAACTCTAATATGGTTGCACACTTGGATCGAAGGCCTGATGGTGCTATCAACACGGCGGAGGCTCCTGCTCCCAGGTGTCCCCAGGCCCCATCTGTATAGACTGTCTAGACTAGAGTTTGAGGTGGTTCACTTGGATGCACCGAAGGTGTCCAATCTGCCATGAAATCTACTAAGGCTTGCGATTTTATCGCTATTCTTGGCACATAGTTGAGGTCAAACTGGGACAACTCTGTTGCCTATTTCCCTATTCTTCCAGAGGCCTCTTTGTTGCTGAATATGCCTCCGAGCGGCTACGACGATGGCACTATGATCTCGTGTGCTTGGAAGTAATGCTTCAACTTTCTTGATGAAATTAGGACAGCGTATGCTATCTTTTCTATTTCTGAATATTTCAGTTTTGCTCCTGATAGTGCTTCGGAGATGTAGTAGACAGGCTGCTGGATGACCTTTGATTCTTCCTCTTTTTCTTGAACAAGTACTCCACTGACTACGTGGTCAGAGGCTGTGACATATAGCAGTAGTGGTGCCTCCGGATCTGGCACTATGACTAGGAGCTCGGAGCCATGTAGCTTTTGAGCAGCTGGAAAGCCTTTGATTGCTCTGGACCCCATTACACTTTGTCTTCACCTCTCAGAGCCTTGAAGAACGGGAGACTGCACTCTGCAGATTTTGAGATGAATTTGTTTAGCGCTGCTATTCTTCCTGTGAGCTTCTAAACTTCTTTTTTGGTTGATGGTTCTAAAATTGAGATTATGGCCTTCGCCTTTTTTGGATTGACTCTTACGCCTTCGGGTCCTATGATATACCCGAGCATTTTGCCTCGGCTCACACTAAAGACACACTTCTTTGGGTTTAGCTTGAGTTCGGCTGCCCTGAGATTGGTGAAGGTTTCTTTGAGGTCTGCAATGTGATCCTCTTCATTCTTACTCATGACCACAATATCATCGACATAAGCTATAATGTTTTTCTGTAGCTGGGGGCCGAGAACTGCTTTTGTCATGCGAAGGTTGATCCCATGTTCTTTAGTCCTTTGGGCATTCTGATGTAACAGTATGTTCCAAAAGGAATAGTAAAACTTGTTTTTTCCTCGTCCTCCTTACTGAGCCAGATCTGAGAAACAATCCAGGAGTGAAAAAAACATTTGCAGCCCACCTCCTTATCAACGGAGGTATCTATCCTTGGTAGTGGGAATGGATCTTTTGTTTGCAAGCCTTGTTTAGGTCTGTGAAACCTATGCACATTCTCATCTTCTCGTTTTTCTTGGGTACCAGCACTACGTTTGCTATCCACTCTGAGTATTTGACTTCTCTGATGACATTTGCATCTAACAGTCTTTGCACCTCAGCCTTCGCTGCTAAGACTCTATCTTTTGACATTTTCCTTTGTCGTTGCTTTCTTGGCTTTATTTTGGGGTTGATGTCATGAGTGTGTTGTATGATATTTCTATTGACTCCTTTCAAGTCAGAGGCTGACCAGGCGAAGACGCCTTTGTTTTTGGCTAAGGTTTCTATGAGCTCTGCTTCTTCCTTCGAAAGGTTGCCTCCGATAGTGACCTTTCTATCTGGCACTGCATTCTCCAACGGGACTAATTTTGTTTCTTCTTGATCTTTGAGATCTGTTTTCCCCTTCGGCATATCCGGAGGCTCCGGTCCGTTGCTCTTGGCTGACTTGATAGAGTTAATGTTGCACTGTGACATGTAGATGGCTCTTTCTATGTTTCTTGCCTCTTTCTGACTGCCATGGACTGTGATGGTGCCATGTAAAGTTGGCATTTTCATACATAAGTAGCCCATATGGATGGCTACATTGAACTTGTTTGCAAACCCTCTGCCGAAGATGGCATTATATGGGTAGTAGAGGTCTACTACGTCGAAGGTCACATACTCTATTCTTGCATTTTCCTGGCCTCCAAAGGAAACTGGTAGGGATATTTTTTCCAATGCATCGATCTTCTTTCCTCCAAAACCGATTAGTGGTGAGTCCGAAGACTGCAACTGGCTTCTGCTTAATTCATTAGATCAAAGGCATTAACAAAGATGATGTCTGTAGAGCTTTCGGAGTCTATGAGAACCCTGTTAATTTTTCGGCCTGCTATATTGGCTTTGATCACCATGGCATCAGCGTGGGGGTAGCTTTCTAATTGGAGGTCTTGTTCTAAAAACATAATGGGTGTCTTCGACCAATCTGTGTAGCGTACTGGACCCTGAACTGCTATGTTGTTGACAAGCCTAAGATGATCTTTCTTCTGCTTCTTTGTCTGGAACTCCATTGCAGAGCCTCCGGCTATTGGCAGTATCATGTCAATGGTGGGCAGCGGTGTATGTGGGTTAAGCTGGTTTTCTAGGTTGGGTTCGTTTTTGGGTGCGTCTAGTTGTGGTGGAGGTGGTGGTAGAGGTAATGCCTCAAGTTTCCCATTGTGAACTTGAGCTGGCTGGTTTGCCTCTATGAATGTTATGTGTGGAGGCCTTGGGTTTATATAGGTGAAGTTGGCTTCTGCATGTTGGTCACTGGTCTGCCCTTGTTGTTGTGTACTTGGTCGCCATGCGGGTAAGAAGTTAGGGTAATATGCGGCTGCTAAGGTGGATGGGTGGATTTGATTGGAGTTAAGGCTTGGGTAGATTCGGCAATATGGCTGCTGTTGGGGTGTAGCGAAGGTGTGGTTGACTTCTCTTGTGGGTTGTTGGGGCGGAGGCTAAGAATTTGCCCTGTTCTTTATCCTTTCTTGGGTTTCCTTCGCATCTGAGCAATCTCTGGTGCCCTTTGTTTTCTCCATGAAAGAAACAATACTGCCTTCGCTGTCTCGGTTCCTGGTTCTTGTTCCCGTTCCTTCTTTGATTGTATTTCTTGCCTTCATACAGTTTCTGATACTCTTTGTTTGAGGATGCCTCCAACGTCTGTTGCCCTTGCTGGTTATTCCCTTGCTGCTCTATGTTAAAAACTTGTTCTAGCCCTTGCTGAGGCTATGACTAGCCTTGGTTTCTGTTTCCCCTTTGAGCATTCCTATTGCTCCATTGGTATTGCTTGTTCTGATTTTGCTCTTCTAATCTTCTGCGAAGGTCGTTGTCTGACCTGTAATATTTCTCAAACTCATTGTACAGCTCCTCTATTGTGCTTGGCTTTTCTTGATCTAGATGAGCTGCGAAGGCCCCGATGCGGAGACCTTTGATTGTGGCTTCAATTGCAACCTCTTCTGGGACATTTGGTGCCTTCGCCTTTAGCTGCACGAATCTTAGAAAATAGTCCCATAGAGCCTCCCCTTGATTTTGTTTGCACTGGAACAAGTCCATCGTGGTTAGGGATTTAGTGGTAAACTCTTTGAAGTTGGCTATGATTTTATTGCGAAGGTCTTCCTAGGAATATACTAAGCTCGGCCTTAACATTGAATACCATGCCAATGCGTCGCCCTCGGCTACGATAACGAATGACTTAGCCAGAATGGTGTCATTCCCTCCTACGGAGGCTACAGCTGCCTCGAAGCTCATGATGAGGGCTAAGGTGAGCTTTGGATACCTTTGGATAATGGAGATTTTGAGTTTATGGTTCTGTGGATTGGGGGTAAGGTGAAAGGTGTGCCGAAGGTTGGTTGAGCGGCCATACCTAGCGAAGAGTTAGGTTGACTTTGATTTGCTGAGTGGTGCTGGTTAGGTGTGTTGGAAAGAGGCTGATTGGGCTGCATGCTTTGATTCTCTGCCTACAAGACAGCCAACTGCTACCTGATCGCTGCGGCCTGAAGTGATGCCTGAACTGCCCTCTAGTTTGTGGTGAAGGTTGCCGCCAACCTATCTCCTTCTTGCTGCGTACTCTACAACTGGGCTTGGAGCTATTGGAGCACTTCCTCTAGTGTTGATTCTGGCACCGGCTGCTCCTTGATCACCGCAGGATGATCCTCCGCAGCATCTTCCTCTATGCCTAGATCTTTGGTAGTAGTAGCATAGGTGCTACGGGCGTTACGCCTAGGCCTTCCCCTTCTGGTAGGCTCCGGAGGTGCTCTTGCGGGGGCAGCTCTCTTGCCATTGTGGGTTTTGCTTGGCCTACACACAGTGGGCGCCAATGTTGGAAAGTAAAGTTTCCAGCAGATATGAATCGATGTAGCCTTCACCCAGGCGAAGACCTTAGGTGAAGGTTGAGAAAAAATGGTAGATGGGCCCAAGGACAATTAGGGTTTCATAAATGAACTTACCAACCCCCTTATAAAACCATAGTATCACATACTCCTCATTTGGTGAGCAATTCCTACCAAAGCCAAATATAACATCTTGCAATTTTCAAGCCTTCTACATAAGCTGCTTGTTATTGTGTTCAGTTTGGTCAAGTCTTGTTGATCCTTGTTGAGAGATTTATCACGCTCCCAAGATCAAGATCACGTACACCCACATATACATGTTGCTCCTACACTGGGAGTACGCAAAAACATGCCTCCATCCACCAAAGATTATGCTCCTACACTAGGAGTAGAGAAAAAAATTGTTTGTTAGACAAATACTTCATGTTCTAAAAAGATAAAGATCTCTCTCTAAATATATGGTATAGAAGAAGAAACATGGGCTACACATAAGTTTAAAAAAAATATGGACACATGAAGGTCCAAGTACAAAAGAAAAAAAAATATGATAAGCACATGAAGGCTCATGTATTGAAAGAAGGAAGAAAGATAGCCATGTTTCAAAATAATAAGTTATAGAGAGAGATCATATCTACAAAAGGAGTATAGTTTTAGATCACCTTTTTCCACACACATGCACATCTTGATCTAAGAGTATGGCACTTCTCTCTTTGGATCCTTGATTTGACTTGACAACATATGCAATACAAGTATGTTATTTTGTCTATCCTTACCTAAAGCTCCACATAAACCTTTTAGAAGTAGGAGAAAACAAAAGAAGGCAAAACATTGCTATGCCTTGGTGAGGAAGTATACACCATTGAGTGATTTGAGAGCGCCATTCGAGGAGTATAAAGTGAACTATGCTTTTTCTTGAGAAAAACTTTCAAACTCTGATTTACTGAAATGTGAAATTGGGAAGATGACTTTGTTTCGAGAACTGTTCCACTTTTCAGCAACCCAAGAAAACATGTTAGCTAAAGCCACATATCCCACTTGTGCAAGGAATATGTTGGAATAAATTTTATGTAAGCCATATGTCTTAGGATGTTATGCTCATGATTACTTTTATCTCTAAACTTTGCTCGAGGACGAGCAAAGGGGTAAGTGTGTGGGAGCTTGTTGGTGATCCTTAACGATCAAATCTAACTGCCAATTAAGACATAAAAAGAGAAGAAATTGGCAATCCTAAACACATAGGCATTTACTATTGACAAAGTTCCACATGTATTTGGAGATTATTATTTTGCAGGACATAAACACAAATGCATGGAAAACTTCATCAAAAGGCGCTTTCCAATGTTGATTCGCGCAAAGGAACAAGGGGGACACCTATCAACTCGACTCAACCGGGGCAAAGCACCACCAAGGAGTGATCCATGTCTAGCCCACAGCCCGCTGCGCGAAGGCAGTGGCGAAGCGGCTTGGTTAGGGGGTGGGCGACCCCCTGCCGGCTCTCTCGTCCACCCCTTCGACAGGCGGTGGCATGTGGACATGCTGCGACGGTGGACGCTAGGGACGCGCCAAGAATAGGTACTGCACCGCCTCTACTCCTTGTACAAAGAGGGGTAACCCCTCTAAAAGACAACCATCGTGAGGAAGAAGAGCACACATCACTTGAGTTAGAGCAACACTCCAAAGGCTTAGGCCCTAGTAGCTAGCTAGAGTAGTAAGGGAGAGATGTGAGGGAGAGCTCATGAAAGCGCCGGACTTGTCGGTGTCTTTCTAACTTGTACCTCGACGAGCATCTTACTTCAACGAGTTCTCCCGCTAAGTGAGTGTTCGTGGCTTTTGGTTATAAAGTCTTTGATTAGTTAAGCTTTACTCTTACTTGTTTGCGGTTCGTCGTTCGTCCCCGTGGCGGATGCTCTAGTTTGAGGACTCCTGATAAAGACGAAAATTCCTGGCCATCGCTAGAGTAGTAACCAATAGCGTAGACGTGGTGTCTGAGCTAGAAGTTACCTTTGTTTGCCTCATTCCCCACGATTGAGGGGTAGACGGCAGGTGATGACAGCCCTGTCCGTCCCTTAATCCCTCACGTTCGGGTTCAACGTAGAGCTACAGGACAGGTGCCTGGCAAAAAAGGTATACACCGGTGTCCAAAGTAAACGAGAAGAAGTAAAATTAATCTACCAATAGACCCTAAAACCATAGGAATCCATCTCAACTATCAACTCTACGCTTGTGTTGTCCTTGGACGAATTAGCTAGAAGAGTACCTCCGTTTCCTGTGAGAAATACAATACTTTTGAATACTTTCGGGTGAAGTGCTACAATGGTAAATCCGTGCGCTTGTGGATTTTTCTGCTTACGCTAAAAAATACCAACACCTATGACAGCTACTGTATATTCCTAGAATATTTCTATGCTAAATTAGCATTGCCAGGGGCAATCTAGGCTTTCCTCTTTCGCACCGCCTCTGGTCCCTGAGCCTTGATCAGCGGCCATAGAAGACCCATCTCCGGCCTTGGGTCCCTGCGCTCTGCAAGGCTGCTCGTCCGCATCCCACGCTCGCCGCTCACACGCGCGGCCGCATCACCCCACTCGTGCTCGGACAAAGGAAAGGGACGGCTAGTCAGATAGACAGGGACACGGTCACGGCCTCACGTGAGGCTTTCGTTTCGGCGGGGGGAATTGATTTTTTTTAATGGACAACCAGCCGGTTTTTTTTTTGTTTTTTAGCCCTTTTGCCATTGCAGACATCAACCTCCATCGCTTGGTCTTCGCCTTGCTCCATCTCCGAGGACCTTCGGAGCCGTGTCTTGTGCCTCCGCCCATCCGTAGGCTAGAGGCGAAGACCCTGCCTAGCACGCCTTTGTCTCTGCCCGGACCGTCTCCACCTCCAAGCTCTAGGTCTCCGCCGAACCTTCGACCATAAGTGAAGGCTTCTCCATGGACTCCTGCACATCATTATACATGCAACCTGAAGGTGTTAGTTCTTGCGTTCTGTGGTGGGGCTTAGCCTCCGGTACTCACATATCCGTGTCCCAACACACGTTATGTGCAAAATGACACATCACAGTTGCACAAGGCGCTTTATCGATGACCTAAATAGCACAAAAAAAATAATTAATTGTCTGCTGCACTAAAAAGATATCAACAGGTTTTAATTTATATCAAAATTAGCTCAGAAGTGACATATCTCATAAAATTTGATGATACTATTGTATGTTCCCCACAAATAAACACTACTGAGCACACACCAACAATATGTACTCCCTCCGTTCTAAATTATAAGTCACTTTGACTTTTTGGTACATTCATTTTGCTATGCATCTAGATATAATAATATGTTTAGATACATAGTAAAATGAGTAAACAAAAAGTCAAAGCGACTTATAATTTAGAACGGAGGGAGTAGCACCCAGTGAGAGCTTGCATTGCATGCTGCCAGGGGATCTGCACGCTAAGTTTGTAACATCCCTATAGTATCATATCAACCTACTCGCAAGTGGCCAGTACAATAATTGCCAGGTCAATGCAGCTTATGCATTCCATGTTGAAGCAATTGTCGACACCAACAAAATTGTAGTTCCATGCAATTTTTCAGAAATTAATTTAAATTTCTTGAACATAAAACTGATGTCGAAGTTTTTACCCACAACTTAGCATTTGTTTCATGAACTGCTGCATCTCCAAATTAATGGCTTTGTAGTTGTTCCTACCTACCAGCAAAAGAAAAGGCTTGGTAGGTGTTCCTAGGCCCTGTTCGCTTGAACTTATCAGTCCGGCTTATCAGTCATGGTACAATATTTTTTCTCTCATAACAAAACAGCATCAGCTGGCTTATCAGCCGCAAAAACCATCAGCCGATGCAAATTTGGGCAACAGGCAAATTAAGTTTCTTTCCCAACAACATGAAAAAGGCATCCCATCAAAAGAAGCTAATCACTGTAAACTAGAGCATGTTTGTGAGTCCAACAAGATACACTGAATGTAGCATTTTGGACATTGTTCAAAAGGTTTAATCTTCAACCAGTTACCATATATAGATGGTCAACGAGTGAGACTACAATAAAATTTCACATGGTATTTTTCAAGAGCACAAGTTTCACATGGTAGAAACCAACAACTAGCAGTTATGATACCTTGATGAGACAGTCAGTCAGGTACTACCTTGCTAGCAATGGTGTTATCTTTGGATCTGAAAAGAAAATATTTTTGCTTCTTTAGTTATATGGCAATAGAATAATCTAGAATAACTAGAACAAGGAATTCAAGATATTACTAGGGCATCTGGCCATGCAATGGAACATTTAAGTGCATCAAACATCTTCATCTCCCGATTTTGCCAAAACAGTGGAGCATCTCTTTTTAACACCTCACTCAGAAAAACCTTACAACATTCAGTTCCAATTCTCATGCCACCTACTATTGTAGACGGAGAACTGCTTTGAAAAATAGCTTTGCCTACTGGAGTATGTGGCCATACTATTGAAAGCAAGACAACCTCTTTGCCATCCTAAACAGCAGAAGCAAATATGGAATGTTATTCAAATACTAAGACACAGGTATAAAGTTGCATGTGTACACATATTTTGTGCTAAACATAGGCTTCATTTCCTCTACCTGAACAGAAGCAAGCATACATGATGTAAGTTCAATAAATGTAAATGAAGCTAACCAAATTGGGTACAGTGACTTTCCGCGTCAATCTTTCTTGCCCGGCCATGAAATGTATTGAATGGTGGCTTTATCAACCCTTGCAGTTTCTGTGGACAGATTAACCAAGAGATGATAAATTTCACTAATTAAAGGTGGACATATCTAGTAGAAACAGTCACTTTGGTGAAAAGCTAAGAACTGTTGTGGTTCTTGGCACCTACTGCAAATTTGCCAAAAAAAAGGAGATTGAAGAGAGAGCCTATGAAATATTGTATCACACTTTTAGAGGTATTCAAGTTTAAACCCAAATTTGAGTTTTTTTTAAACCAAAAGGAGGATGACTCCCAAGGCATCATAAATTTGAGCGTAAGCTTTCTTAATGGTGATGCACAAATGTCCATGTTTTTTTTCTCTAGGGGTGGGGTATTGAGGGGGTTGGTTTGCCTTCTCATGTTGATTTCTGTTAAAACCAAAGAGTTCTCTACTTTTCACCAAACTGTTTATTCAATATGTCTAAATGGCAAAGTAGCAAAAGGGGAAGATAACCAGATTATCGCGTGGGATCCTAGAGGGAACGGCACCATCATATTTATACTTAGATGTGACCTTCTCGTTCTTTTCATGGGGGAAGCCATTTGGCACTTCGATCTTCTTTTGTAGTATCTACAATAAAATAAACTTGATGTGACACAAAAAAAATTACATGAAGCAAGAAATACAAAAAAAATCAACAAAGGGGGATAATCACATTGCGTGGAATCTGATTTTCAGCTACAACCAGCTGAGGGTGACTCTCTTCAGATTTACATCTTACACCTTATGAACAAAAAGAGGAGAGAAGCAGTGACGAAAAATTTCATACCCATTAGAGATATATCACTAGTAAGCAAATAACAGTATAACCTTCAATGATGAATTATCATGGAGTGGATTGCTTTCTATCGTTGCCTGATAATGAGAACCTTTCACAATCTGTCTGTCATGTGGGGCAGACAATACAGCCACCGGCCTCGAACACAAGGTGCAGCCAGGGCTGCTCCCGAGGGCACAGGTCAGCAGGAGCCCAAGGTGGTTTAGGTGGCTGGTTGTCTCAGCAATTAAAAGTAGTTGAGAGGTTAGAGTTAATGCAGGAATTAGAACCAAGGAGCCAGCCGACTCCTATATGTATCCAGGACTCAGTTGAATGAAGCAAGCAATGTCAATTACCTCCAATCCTATCTCTTCAACTCTTAATCTCACCTCCTACCTTGGTCGACCAGGCAAAAACCCTGGCACCATTACCCGACCTTGGCTATGAACTGAGGAACCAAGGCCCTCCTACCTTGGGTGACAATGCCCTTGACAACCTGGTATCAGGTTCCAGGCAAGCCTCATCTGCCCCTGCGCCACCACCAGCCACCACCACGCCTCCCACTGCCGCCCCAGCCTCACCATCTGCCTCTGCTGCCTCCATCTCTGCGTCCATGGCAGAGCCAACCACGACCAATTTGGCCAAGCTGATCAAAACTCTCTCTGCCTCCATCAACACACTGCAACGGCAGGTAGCCGCGCTGCAGCAGGAACACCCCGCAGCATCCTCCTTCTCTGGTTCCAGGGGCTCGGGCCACGGTGACAACCATGGTGACCGCCCTCCCCGTTTCCAGAAACTTGATTTCCCAAAGTTTGACGGCAAATTGGACCCGTTGGCATTCCCAAATCGCTGTGTGTCCTACTTTCATCAGCAGCGCATAGCCACGGAAGAACAAGTATGGATGGCCTCCTACAACCTAGAGGGAGGTGTTCAGATGTGGTTCATCAAAGTCCAACAGGACGAGGGCACACCTTCCTGGCGCCGCTTCTCAGAGCTCTTCAACCTCGGGTTCGGGCCGCCCATCCGCTCCAATCCGCTCGGGGAACTGATGGCCTCCAAGCGAACCGGCTCTGTTGCGGAGTACCAAGACCGGTTCGAGGCCCTTCTCCCGCGGGCGGGCACTCTCTCAGAGCCGCAGCGTGTCCAAGCCTTCACGGGAGGCCTGCAGCCACCTCTCAGCCTCGACGTTGAGCTCCACAATCCGCAGTCCCTCATCGTTGCCATGAGTCTCGCTCGCAAACTGGAGCTCCGCGAGCAATATCGTGCTGTGGCTGCACCGCCACCTGCGCCCCAGTGCCCCCCGGCGCACGGCCTCTTGATAGGGCCCCCGCCATGCCTTGCACTCCCTGCTCCACCAGCTGCTGCAGGGCAGTCCACGGTCTCTGTCGAAGGCCGGCAGATGAAGAGGCTGTCCCAAACAGAGATGGAGGAGCGCCGCCGCCTAGGGCTTTGTTTCAACTGCAATGAGAAATTCGGTCGAGGTCACAATCGCGTTTGCCAGCGCTTATTCCTCCTTGACCTCGCCGAAGCTGAAGAAGGTGACAAAGCTGAGCCAGAGGAGCAGCCTGCCGATGATCCGCTCATCTCACTGCACGCGATAGCGGACGTCCGCACCAGTGAGACGATGCAGGTGCACATCCAGCTGGGGGGCGCCACTCTACTAGACCTCGACTCTGGCTCCACCCACAATTTCATCTCCGAGGACACTGCCAGCCGCACCTCCCTCAAGCTCCTGCCTTGCGGTAACATGAAGGTAACGGTCGCCAACGGCGAACGAGTGCCCTGTCCAGGCACCTACCGCGACACGGCGTTCAGCATTCAGGGCGAGGCCTTCTCCACCGACTTCTTCGCACTGCCACTGGCCGGCTACGACGTCGCCCTCGGCATCCAGTGGCTGGCCTCCTTGGGGCCGACCCTCTGGGATTTTGGTGCCCTCACCATGTCTTTCTGGCACAGGGATCTGTTAGAAGGGGATCGCTGGTCCCTCCAGCCCCTCCCTGCGGGCGTGCGCAGGTGACAACCTGATGGACACGCTGCTGGACAACTTCGCCAGTGTCTTCTCCGAGCCCTCAACGCTGCCTCCTCCGCGTTCCCGGGACCACAGCATCAACCTTGTCCCGGGTTCGGCCCCGGTGGCCATGTGGCCTTATCGCTACCCCGCCGCCCACAAAGACGAGTTGGAACGCCAGTGCGCCACCATGCTCGCCCAGGCGCTGATTCGCCGTAGCACATCGACATTCTCTTCCCTAGTCCTCGTCAAGAAAGCTGATGGCTCGTGGCGTTTTTGCGTCGACTACCGCGTGCTCAACGCCATCACTATCAAGGATGCGTATCCTATTCCAGTAGTCGACGAGCTCCATGGCGCCTGATTCTTCTCCAAGCTAGACCTCCGCTCAGACTACCATCAATTCCACATGAACGCCGCTAATGTCGAGAAGACGGCGTTCTGGACTCATGACGGGCTCTACAAGTTCCTCGTCATGCCGTTCGGGCTCAGCAACGCTCCAGCCACGTTCCAAGCATTGATGAATGACGTGCTCCGCCCGTTCCTGTGCCGCTTCTGTTGGGAGTATGCCCTAGAGGTTATCATAGAGATGATTGTATTGCCTTGTATCCATGACATATAATGAGTCCAATGAATATCCATTAAAGACAACTTGTATCGATTAGCAATTATGTGAATTGTTTGTGAAACTCTTTTACTTGTATGGTTATTCTAGAATGGTCCCTGATCGGAGTTCATGTTAGGACGCACATGAATATTAGATCAGCACATTATTAGTTGATGACTATGTTCCACAAGTCATAGACATAAAGATGTTAAACTAATAATGTGGGCACATGTGTGACATGTAGGCTGGACTGACCCAATGTGAGATATTGTTATTGTCTCGATTCACATCATGTACGTTATGTCCTTAGACCTGAGATTGTTGTATGTACTCAAGATGTGAAATGACCTACTTAGAGACTATCAAACTCTACTCCGTAACTGGGTAGTTATAAAGGTGGTCTTCGGGTTTGTCAAGAAACATGCTGTGAGACATAGACAATCAAGATGGAATTTGTCCCTCTCTATGTGAGAGAGATATCAATGGAACACTCTAATGATTGGATCAACAAATGCATGGCCGTGCTTAGGTTAAGTGTTAACCTATGAGTTGGACCAAATATCGTATGGCAAAAGGAATGACATGTATATGATTTGTGGTGGTTCGTCTGATATGATCTTAGTGTACACATAGGAGTTGACACGTCTTGCTAGAGACCGCTATCAACTAATGGCCGAGTAGGAGTACTCGGGCCACGTCTATTTGTACATGAACCCATAGGGTCGCACGCTTAAGGGGTTGGAAGCCCAATTCGGGTTGGACCCGAATTTGACTAGGCTTAGGGTTTTCTAATTGGGCCTCCAGTTTGGGGCTGATTAGAGGCACCTATATAAGAGAGGGAAGGGGGCACGGCCAGGGATCACGTCATTGAGCAGCCGCCGCCGTCACCCTCCCCACGCTCACGCCTACTGTTCCTCGCGGATCTAGCAGTCCGGAGGCGCAACGCTTCCTCCCCGTACGTGTGGGATACCTTGGAGGTGCTGCATCTGGAGCACAAGGACGAACCGCACGAGAGGGACGATCCACGAGCGGAGGGTGGACGTGACGGACGACCACGCAACTGCACGGCACTGCTACGACGCGTTCGACTACATCGAGTCGCTTCCGCTGCACCTGCGCGTCTAGTGGTAATCCCGTAACCTGTAACTAGCAGTAGTTCCTGGTTTATGGGGTCGAAAAATTTTGTTTTCCGGCTAGCGTAGCATCCCCATATCCCTTCAGTGGTATCGGAGCCGTAGCTGCTTCGTTATAGGTTCGGTTGTATGCATATGGAGATATGCACGGTTGTAGATGAGTCTCTGATCATGGTTCGTGATCTTGCTGTGTTGGTCTTGTAACGATCTACTCGTACCGGTCGGAATTCCGCCATCCGAGTTAAGTGATACTTGTAAACCCAGTTATGGCGAGATGGAGATCAATCAGATTGATCGAATCGAACCTAGGTCAAGTGCCGAGCGCATATGATGCGCGGCGGCTGTAGATTGGATCTACTGCCGAGGCCGGAGTGCAGGAAAAGTGCTGTTCGATAAAACGGCCATAACTTTTGCATACGACCTCGGATTGAGACGAATTTTATATAAAATTGATCTACATAAAATTTTACATCCGATGATCCCCGGCTTTGCCGGGTTCGCCGAAATTAGATTTGCGAAAAAAGGCCAGGAAGATGGTGTTCTTGACGTTTTAAGTTTAGAAGTCGGAATCGGTTAACTCTGTTTTGCAGGAATTCATGACTGGTATAGCCCTTATGTGTATGTGATGCATGTATGTAATTAATTCATGGCTTGCATGTCATGAGTATGACAATATGGCTGGAGCCACATAGATATTGTCAACTTGATGTAATGGCCTGCGTGCCAAACTGTGATGATCCTATCTGCGACTGTGTAATATTACTTCATTGCCTTGCGTTAGTGATAGATAGTCTTGGTGGATTCATCACTAATGGATGGCGTACATGGATCATGGAGATGGAGATCATCATGATGTACAGATTGATGGAGATGGAGATCCCCAAAGTGACAATGGGCTATACCAAGTCATATATGTCATAATGCTGTTCTTATTATTATGTTCTACTTTCACGTAATAATGTTTTTGTCTACATACACGATAGTGAAGTAGAACGATCCCTCAGCAATGTTTAAGTTATATGCTTCCCCAAACCTTGCACTGTCATGTGTCTTGTACAATCGGTGGTGGGTCTATGAAATTAGGGTGCCACTGGTTTTCCTTGACTAGGCAGGTTCGTATCGGATACTTACTGCAGAAGGGTTGGTTACTTGAACAAGGTCATCCTAATGGTTAGGGACCTTGGAGCATAAGGAGTTGAGCACCACAGCATAGAGATGCTACCCAACAACAAGAGTCATATGTGATATGATTAGCAAAGAGTTGCTTACCGATCTACCATGTCTTCTAGCGGTGATGCTAAAGCTCACTAGTAGACTTGTTAGTTGTGGGTCTTGAATCACTAAGTTTCAATTGAGGGATATTGATTTTAGTGGGAGTAGATTCTATTAAGATTTTAATATGATTTACTCTGTCTTGGATACTTTGTCTTGGTATTTTGCATTACTTTTGTTGTAGATAAATGGCGCCTAGTAATCAACCATTTACTTTGCGTTCAATTCTTGAGAAAGATAAGTTGAATGGAACAAACTATGCGGATTGGATCCGCAACCTGAGAATTGTTCTCAGGGCTGAGAAAAAGGAAGAAATTCTAGACACCCCATTACCTGAAGAGCCTGCTGACAATGCACCTGCTGCTGAGAAAAACGCTTATAAGAGAGCATGTGATGCTGATCTTGAAGTGAGTTGCCTTATGCTTGCTTGTATGGAACCAGATCTGCAGATGCAGTTCGACAACAACCATGCAGCGTACGATATGATCGTGGCGCTCAATGATATGTTCCAGACTCAAGCCAGGACTGAAAGGTTCAATGTCTCAAAGGCTTTTGCTGAAACAAAGCTAGCAGAGGGCGCAGCAGTTGGGCCACATGTGATCAAAATGGTTGGTTACACTCAGAGGTTGGAGAAGCTAGGCTTCCCAATTGGCCAAGAGTTGGCTACTGATTTCATTCTCGCGTCTCTTCCGCCTAGCTATGGAAACTTCGTTTCGAACTACCATATGCATGGGGCGGAGAAGGGCTTGAATGAATTGTGTGGCATGCTCAAAACAGCAGAGGCTGACATCAAGAAAGGTGCTGGCACTAGCCATGTGATGGCGGTCCAAAACAAGCCTAACTTTAAGAAGAAGGGCAATGCTTGGAGGAAACAAAAGGGCAAGGGCAAAGGCAAGGCCAAAGGTGAGACCTCTAAGCCAAACCCACCTGCGCCCAAGACTGGACCATCTGCTGATGAAGAGTGCTTTCATTGTAAGGGTAAAGGTCACTGGAAGAGGAACTGCAAGCTGTATTTGGAGTCCTTAAAGAAGGATGGTGGTAAAGGTACTACCGTTGCTCATACACTTGTTGTTTACATTACGGACATTTTCCTCGCTAACTCTTATATTAATTCTTGGGTATTTGATACCGGATCGGTTGCTCATATTTGCAATACGATGCAGGGAATGATAAGAAGTAGAAGCGTGGGAAAAGGAGAAGTTGATCTCCGCGTGGGCAATAATGCAAGAGTTGCTGCGTTGAACGTCGGGATGATGCAACTCCACCTGCCGTCAGGATTTATTTTGGAATTGAATAATTGTTATTATGTTCCTAGTATAAGTCGAAACATTGTGTCACCTTCATGTTTGATGAAGGATGGTTATTCATTTGCGAGTAAAGACAATGGTTGTGTGATCTCTAAGAATGGCATGTTTGTGGCTTTTGCATCCATTGTGAATGGGATATTTATTTTAAATCTTGATGATGCACCTGTCTATAATGTTAATGCTAAAAGGCCTCGGCTTAATGAGTTAAGTCCTACTTATATGTGGCATTGTCGTTTAGGTCATATAAGTGAGAATCGCATGAAGAGGCTTCATTCTGATGGGCTTCTAACTTCGTTTGATTTTGAATCATACGAGACGTGTGAGGCTTGCTTAATGGGAAAGATGACCAAGGCGCCTTTCACAGGTTTTCCTGAGAGGGTGGCAGACTTGTTGGAACTTGTACATACTGATGTATGTGGACCAATGAGCACGACAGCTAGAGGTGGATTTCAATACTTCATTACCTTCACTGATGATTTTAGTAGATATGGCTATGTCTACTTAATGAAACATAAGTCTGAGACTTTTGAAAAGTTCAAAGAATTTCAGAATGAAGTAGAGAATCAATGTGGCAAGAAAATTAAGGCCTTGCGATCCGATCGTGGAGGCGAATATTTGAGCCACGAGTTTAGCAATCATCTAAAGAGTTGCGGAATTGTTCCACAGCTTATGCCACCTGGAACGCCTCAGAGAAACGGCGTGTCCGAGCGACGTAATCGGACTTTGTTGGACATGGTTCGGTCTATGATGAGCCAGTCGGACCTTCCTTTATCGTTTTGGGGATACGCTCTAGAAACAGCCGCTTTCACACTGAATAGGGTACCGTCTAAGTCCGTAGTTAAGACACCATATGAGATGTGGACTGGTAAGAGTCCCAGTTTCTCTTTTCTAAAAATTTGGGGCCGTGAAGTTTATGTCAAACGACTTATATCAGATAAACTAATACCCAAGTCGGACAAGTGCTTTTTCGTGGGATATCCGAAGGAAACTTTAGGGTATTATTTCTACAACCGATCAGAGGGCAAAGTGTTTGTTGCTCGAAACGGTGTTTTCTTAGAGAAAGAGTTTCTCAAAAGAGAGAAAAGTGGACAGAAGGTGTATCTTGAAGAAGTTCAGGATGAGCCAATAGGGAATGATTCCACGAGTGATGCTAATGTAGCAGAACATGTTGACATACCTATGGCAATAGAGACACCGCCACAACCACGAAGGTCAGCTAGAATTCGTGCATTACGTGGTGATTTGTTATTGTTAAACGATGACGAACCTGCGACATACGCGGAAGCAATGATGGACACAGATTCCGAGAAATGGCAAAGTGCCATGAGATCCGAGATAGATTCCATGAGTGAAAATCAAGTTTGGAACATGATTGATCCGCCTGATGGGGTTAGACCCATAGAGAGCAAATGGATCTATAAAAGGAAAATGGATATGGATGGAAACGTTCACGTCTATAAAGCTTGACTTGTTGCAAAGGGTTTTCGGCAAGTTCAAGGAATTGACTACGACGAGACTTTCTCGCCGGTAGCGATGCTTAAATCTATCCGGATCATTCTAGCAATAGCTGCTTATTTCGATTATGAGATTTGGCAGATGGATGTTAAAACAGCCTTTCTAAATGGAAATTTGGAAGAGGACGTGTATATGATACAGCCTGAAGGTTTTGTTGATCCTAACAATGCTGGAAAAATATGCAAGCTTAAGAAATCTATTTATGGGTTAAAGCAAGCATCTCGGAGTTGGAATATTCGTTTTGATGAGGCAGTCAAAGGGTTTGGCTTCCGTCAGAATGATGAAGAACCTTGTGTTTACAAGAAGGAAAGTGGGAGCGCTGTAGTATTTCTAATCTTGTATGTGGATGACATACTATTGATTGAAAATGACATTCCTATGTTGCAATCTGTAAAGACTTCACTGAATAATACTTTTTCTATGAAGGATTTAAGAGAAGCAACATACATTTTGGGCATAAAAATCTATAGAGATAGATCAAAGAGGCTTATAGGTTTAAGCCAAGATACGTACATTGACAAAGTGTTGAAACGGTTCAACATGGAGCAGTCCAAGAAAGGGTTCTTGCCTATGTCACATGGTATGCGCTTCAGCGAAAAACAGTGTCCTTCGACAGCTGAAGAGCGGGAGCGCATGAGTAAGGTTCCATATGCCTCGGCTATTGGTTCTATAATGTATGCCATGATATGTACTCGCCTAGATGTCTCATATGCTCTAAGTGTTGCGAGCAGGTACCAAGCTGATCTAGGTGAGAGTCACTAGACACTTGTTAAAAACATCCTTAAGTACTTGAGAAGGACTAAAGATGTGTTCCTAGTCTATGGAGGTGAGGAGGAGCTCGTTGTAAATGGTTACACCGATGCTAGCTTCTAAACTGACACGGATGATTCACAATCTCAATCAGGTTTTGTGTTCACAATAAATGGTGGTGCTGTAAGTTGGAAAAGTTCCAAGCAGGAGACGGTGACCGATTCTACAGCAGAAGCCGAGTACATTGCAGCCTCTGGAGCTGCAAAGGAAGGTGTTTAGATGAGGAGGTTCCTCATTGAGCTTGGTGTGTTTCCTGATGCGTCTAGCCCATTGAATCTATATTGTGATAATAATGGGGCGATAGCGCAGGCTAAGGAGCCAAGGAATCACCAGAAGAACAAACATGTACTGCGGAAATTTCATCTCATTCGAGAGTTTATTAAACGAGATGAGATCAAGATGTGCAAGATACACACGGATTCAAATGTTGCAGATCCTTTGACAAAGGCTCTTCCACAGCCTAAGCATGAGGCGCACATGAGAGCTATGGGTATTAGATATCTTCGAGATTAACTCTATTGCAAGTGGGAGATTGTTGGGAGTATGCCCTAGAGGTTATCATAGAGATGATTGTATTGCCTTGTATCCATGACATATAATGAGTCCAATGAATATCCATTAAAGACAACTTGTATCGATTAGCAATTATGTGAATTATTTGTGAAACTCTTTTACTTGTATGGTTATTCTAGAATGGTCCCTGATCGGAGTTCATGTTAGGACGCACATGAATATTAGATCAGCACATTATTAGTTGATGACTATGTTTCACAAGTCATAGACATAAAGATGTTAAACTAATAATGTGGGCACATGTGTGACATGTAGGCTGGACTGACCCAACGTGAGATGTTATTGTCTCGATTCACATCATGTACGTTATGTCCTTAGACCTGAGATTGTTGTATGTACTCAAGATGTGAAATGACCTACTTAGAGACTATCAAACGCTACTCCGTAACTGGGTAGTTATAAAGGTGGTTTTCGGGTTTGTCAAGAAACATGTTGTGAGACATAGACAATCAAGATGGAATTTGCCCCTCTCTATGTGAGAGAGATATCAATGGAACACTCTAATGATTGGATCAACAAATGCATGGCCGTGCTTAGGTTAAGTGTTAACCTATGAGTTGGACCAAATATCGTGTGGCAAAAGGAATGACATGTATATGGTTTGTGGTGGTTCGTCTGATATGATCTTAGTGTACACATAGGAGTTGACACGTCTTGCTAGAGACCGCTATCAACTAATGGCCGAGTAGGAGTACTCGGGCCACGTCTATTTGTACATGAACCCATAGGGTCGCACGCTTAAGGGATTGGAAGCCCAATTCGGGTTGGACCCGAATTTGACTAGGCTTAGGGTTTTCTAATTGGGCCTCCAGTTTGGGGCTGATTAGAGGCGCCTATATAAGAGAGGGAAGGGGGCACAGCTAGGGATCACGTCATTGAGCAGCCGCCGCCGTCACCCTCCCCACGCTCACGCCTACTGTTCCTCGCGGATCTAGCAGTCCGGAGGCGCAACGCTTCCTCCCCGTACGTGTGGGATACCTTGGAGGTGCTGCATCTGGAGCACAAGGACGAACCGCATGAGAGGGACGATCCACGAGCGGAGGGTGGACATGACGGACGACCACGCAACTGCACGGCACTGCTACGACGCGTTCGACTACATCGAGTCGCTTCCGCTGCACCTGCGCGTCTAGTGGTAATCCCGTAACCTGTAACTAGCAGTAGTTCCTGGTTTATGGGGTCGAAAAATTTTGTTTTCCGGCTAGCGTAGCATCCCCATATCCCTTCAGCTTCATCCTCGTCTTCTTCGACGACATACTGATCTACAGCAGCACGTGAGCTGAGCACTTGCGCCATGTGCGTGCTGTCCTCGCTGTACTCCACCAGCACCGGCTCTTCGTCAAGCGCTCCAAGTGCGCGTTTGGCGTCCCCTCCATCGCCTATTTAGGGCATGTCATCTCTGCTGCAGGGGTGGCCATGGATCCCGACAAGGTCCAAGCGGTGGCGGACTGGGCCCAACCTCGCTCCGCACGGGCAGTCCGGGGATTTCTCAGCTTGGCGGGGTATTACCGCAAGTTCGTCAAGGAGTTCGGCATGATCGCCGCGCCCCTGACCGCCCTGCTCAAGGAGGGACTCACCTGGACAGAGGCAGCCAGTACTACGTTCGCTGCTCTCAAGACAGCAGTCACTACAGCGCCTGTCCTCACGCTCCCCGACTTCGTCGAGCCTTTCATCGTGGAGTGCGACGCCTCCACCTATGGTGAAACGTCCTTGATTTCCGCGAAGGAAAATCCACAGAAACGAAGTGTAAAATGACGAAACATTCCATCAATTTACCCAAATCTCAGTGATACATAAAGTCATGCACGAATATCAGAGTACAATAGAGAGTTTTACATAACTTATTATCATCGCCTCGCAGGGCGGAACACACTCACACAAGCATCCGGAACAGCATTCGGCGTAGATAGCAGCGGAAAAACGATCTTCTGGAACCAGCTTGAGCGTAGAACAGACCCTCTAGTCCTCCCAATTGTCGCCCTCGTAGTCGTACTCGGGCTCCGAACCTGTCAAAAATCTATCAGTACTCTTGGTACTGGCCACGCATCGCCCACCCTATGCTTGCAATGCTTTGTGGAAAGTGAAATGCATCGGGGAAAGTAGAAATAGACCTATTTAGGCTGTGGGTTTCCTATGCAAGTCATTAACATTTTATTAATAAGACATTCATCAGTTCTTAACCCATCTTAGTCACACATTTTTCCCATCCCATCACAACACCTCTCATCTCACTCTCTCTCTAGGCGACGAGATTGACTCCCGCTCAAATCTCGTCTCAACGGCCAAAACCGGAATCCAACACAAAACCCGGGGGAAAGGTAGAAAGGACTCATCTCTCTAATCAAGTGAAGCGTAGGTCATGGGAATGTCCATATCCGCGGACGCGGCTATACGTATAGATCGATCAACTCTGCAGAGTGTGTACACCTGGTAATCCACAAGATCGCCATCCTCGACGATCCGGCTCGTCTAGGCTGATTCCGACTGCCTCCCAACCGGTACAGTACCACCCTACCACTCAGCCCTGGACCACCCCGGTGTCCACCGAAACGCTGAGACTGTGAGACGTAGTACCGGGCCCCCAAAGTCACTACGCTGTCTTAGGAGGGTGTGGGTCCCCATGCCCGTACCTCCCTACACTATCACCTTACACCCTAGTAGTAGTGGTACTGCCCTAGTCAGTCGGGTAATCGTCTCCCGCCCATCGGGAGCGAGTGGTGTGCACGAAAGTCCCATGGTTCCGGTTCTCAAGACATACCAGTCCTTAGGAGGACCAGATAGGATATCTTCTCATAGGGGAACACTGTCTTCCCCGTGCCACGACAGCACCTCCACCAGGGATAACCAACACCCCAGTTCACCTCAAAAATACCCGCCACAGGTAACTCTCGTGAGGGATGCCCAGGTCGCACCCCTCCAGCAAGACTTGCCCCAAAGACTCGTCGTAGGATCCTGTCCGATCGACTCAACCCTCACCACTCACCCAAGACGCACGCCAAGATCTTTCCAGTTCTTTTATCAGATTTACCAAGTTCTCGGCACTACGTGCCTTATACATATACGTCTCTCACTCACCGGCATCACATCACAGATATAATGCGAGTAAGAGTAAAAGCAGTAATATGTAACATGCGAGCATCTAGCCTAACAGCAGGGTGAGCAGGAGTAAGGTTGCAACAAGGTAAAGGGCTCAAAGTAAAGCATCTAACATGCAGTCTATCATCATATTATTTCATAAAAAGTAAAGCGCTAGCAATTCTATATTTGCATGCGTAATAGGTTCTACGGAGTTGGGTGGGGCGTGGCACCTGGCAGGTCGTCTCCCACGTCCTCGCTGTAGTCGGGGTCGTACTCCTCAGTCGGTAGGTCCTCTGGCTCTGTTAAACGTAACGTAGAGTCGTATTAACGACTCCTACAGGGGTGCACAAAGAAGCAACAAAATTCAAAAGATCCAAATACACTCAAACACAAGTCTAAGATGTAGAGCTCATTTTTAGAAAAATTTAGAAACTGGTTTGGTATTTTTCAGAGTTAAAATGAATTAGTTATGAATTTCCAAAGATTAAATGATTTTCTGAAAAAGAAAAAGAAAAGGAAAAACCAGGCAGCGACACGTGTCACACGCTGATTGGCCGAAACAGATCGAGTCACTGACAGGTGGGCCTGTTTGACTGGTCAACGGTCAACGGTCAATGGTCAACTCTGACCGGACCGAGACCGGGCCTCGGTGGGCCTGGGCTGGGCCGGATATGGGCCGAACTGGGTCGGGCTGGGCCCGCCACGTGTCAGACGCTGGTGCGGCCACGTCGTCTATTCGGATTCAAAACAACGGCTCGGGCTGGTGAGCTCGGCTCACGGTGGTCTCGTGCGGACGGTCCATGGGTTTTGAACACGGTCCACGGTGGACCCGGTCCATCCCCTCCTCTCTCCTCTCGGCTTACGGTGCACCGAGTGCACCCAGCCGCTCCTCTCCTCCTCTTGCTTGCTTTCTCCTTCCCGACCGCGCTCTCACCGGCGGCGAGCGGCCGAGCCCTTGCTCTGGGACTTCACAGGCGGAGCTAGTAGGCTCAAAAGCACCGCGTGTTCCCATGGAACTCGTTGGAGGGGTCAACGGTGCGGATTAGAGTGTTTAGGGGGCTTGCCCATGGCGGTGGCGGCTTGGCCGGTGTGGTGAGCGGCGGCAAGGCCTCCCCGGCGATTTGGCTCGGGTGGTAAGGTCTTCTACTGATTCTCGACCGCAATTGGAGTGCGAAGATGGGGTCAAAACGACGAAATCGAGCTCTAACCGAACCCTCCACGGTGGTGGCGGCTCGACGCCTCCGGCCGGGGAAAACACCGCCGGCCATGCTACCGGGGGTCTCTCCTTCCCTAACGGTGCGCGTGGTGTGTCCTTTGCCTAGGCGAACCTGTTGGACCTCTTGCTCTTGCCTCTATCGCCTCGAGCCAACAAGGAATGGCCTCGCCATGGTCGTGCTCTGGCCATGGCGGGCACGCTCTGAGCGTCGCCACGATGGTGGCGTTCCCAAGCCGGCACGGCTCGGTAAGGCCGTGTGGAGTGCAAGCGTGTCCGCATGAGTGTGTGTAGGTGCAAACGATGATCAGGCACCGGCCTTGACCGTTCCCGACATGAAATTGATCACCGCGGTGCCAACGTGCCTACGGTAGCGAGCAGAGGAGGTTTGCGATCGGTGCGGCTCACCTTGGGCTCGTGGTAGGAGGATGGCGGTGCAGTGGTGATTCGCGGCAGTGAAGTCGTGTAGCCGTGCAGTGACGCTCCCCGGCGAGGTGGAAGGTAGCAGCGTCTCCTTCTCCGGTGTCCCGAGCGGCGGCGGCAGTTCGGCTCCTCCTCGCGGCCTTCCCCTTCTCTTCTCCCCTCCTCCCTCTTCCTTGCAGCGTGGTGTGGTTGGAGATGAGGCCACCCGAGGCGGCGGTGAAGGAGCTGGAGAGGGGGGCTAGGGCGTTGATGCTCAGCTTTTATAGCCGAGCTCCGGTCATGGCGTTGGCGAACGGTGGATTGAGTGGAAGGGGAGAAAGGAGGGCTGTGATGTGCTCTAGGTCAAGGTTTACGATGCCGTGGTGCGGTTGGCGATCGATTGGCGAGGCTAAGTCGAATCTTTGGCGGTTTTGGCGTGTCAGAAACAGCAGGCCCCTCTGTGGTCCATGGCGGTGCCATGCGCGCGCGTGGGGGTATGACGGTGGGGCAAGGTATGTGTGCGGCTGGCGTGCGAAACCGGCTCGGTGGCTTGGCGCGCAAGGCGACCGGCAGGGGACAGGGGGAATCTCCCCTCGCCGTTTGCGTGTTCTTGTCCCCTCGCCGTTTGCTCTGCTTTCCGATCGGTGAAGTGGGGGAGAGCGAGCGGGAGGTAAGTGACGATGGTGGGTCCCGCTCGTCAGCGTCGCATGGGGGAAGAAGGCGCGCCCCTGCTGGCCTCGGTAGAGCGGATGAGGCCGAAGCGTCCTTGCTGGGCCGGCCTGGCGAAGCGGGCCGGCTGGTGCGGGGATGCTGCTGCGCGGCTCGGGCGGCGCTTCGGCTTGGTGGGCTGGCTCGGCAGGCCGGCTGGGGTGAGCGGGCCGGCTTCGGGGGATGGGCTGAAGAGCTTTTCTCCTTTTCTATTTAAACTCTAAAGCTTTTCCATTTTGTTTTCTCTTCTTTATAGATTTCTTTTGCTAAAATAAATAATTACCTCTTGAGTAAGCCCTAGTGGGGTCCACCAGAGGTCATTTGTGGTTCTAATTATTTGTCATGGTTATAATTACTCATTTATTTAATTTAAGCAAATAAATGTGACCATTTTTATTTAACAAAACAAAGAACATAAGAAGCAACTCATGAATATATAATTAAATGCAAAATGCAATTAACTAGACTAGGTGCTACTTGTGCAACTAGGGTTGGTTTCCTATATGCCACTCACCAAACATGGTTGTTTTTGGAAAAAAAAATTTGTAGTTATGATTTTTGTTTCTTGTAATTTTCTGGGTTGTTACAGTCCTTCCCCCTCACTGAAATCTCGTCCCGAGATTTAAGGTGTGTCATACCTGTCGAAGAGGGAGGGGTAAAGCATACGGAGTTCGGACTCTTTCTCCCATGTAGCTTCCCGTTATGTGTGGTTACTCCACTGGACCTTGCACATGGGTATCACGGTGCTTCTAGTCTCCTTCTCAGCTTTGTCTAGTATCCGGATTGGGTGCTCCTTGTACTCCAGGGTGTCCTGGATATCCAGTGCATCTGTGTCTACCTCTTGTTCTGGCAACTGCAAGCACTTGCGCAGCTGAGACACGTGGAACACTGGGTGCACTCCGGTCAACTCTTCGGGTAACTCTACCCTGTATGCCAACTTACCAATCCTCTGACAGATCTTATATGGTCCCACGTACCTAGGTGCCAACTTTCCTTTTACATGGAATCTGACGGTACCTCGAAGTGGGGAGACCTTGAGATAGACATAGTCCCCAACTTGAAACTCGAGGTCTCTTCGACGGTTATCTGCATAACTCTTTTGTCGGCTTTGGGCAACCCTCAGGTTTTCTCGCACTTGGGCAACTCCTTCTTCGGCATCTTTGATCTTCGCGGGGCCAAAGAATGATCTTTCTCCCACTTCTGACCACATCAGAGGGGTTCTACACTTTCTGCCATACAAAGCCTCAAATGACGACATTTTGAGACTAGCCTGGTAGCTGTTGTTGTAAGAGAACTCTGCATGGGACAAACTCTTCTCCCAATCAGACCCATACTTCAAGACACAAGCTCAGAGCATGTCCTCCAAAATCTGATTAACCCTCTCTGTCTGACCATCTGTCTGTGGGTGGTATGCGGTGCTGTAATCAAGTCGAGTCCCTATAGCCTTGTGGAGACTCTTCCAGAATTTGGACACGTACTGCGTACCACGATCAGACACTATGCTGGTGGGGGCTCCGTGGAGTCTGAGAATGTGCTTGATGTACAGATCTGCTAGTTTCTCAACTCTGTAGTCAGTCCTCACAGCTACGAAGTGAGCTACCTTGGTTAGTCGATCAACGATCACCCAAATCGAGTCATGGCCTTTAGGGGTTCGGGGTAAACCCACTATAAAGTCCATGGATATACTCTCCCATTTCCACATCGGAACGTCCAAGGGGTTTAGCAACCCAGCTGGTCTTTGGTGTTCAGCCTTGATTCTATTGCAGGTGTCGCATCATGCGACATGCCCGGCAATATCTGTCTTCATGTTCTTCCACCAGAACTGTAACAGAACCGTCCAAATTATAAGAGCACAAGTACAAAAACAATCACCGAAGTGATCAAATTCTCGCACTTGAGCCCATATAACTCCGGTAGTCCAATGAAATCACGAGGGATTTCAAACCAACCAACATACAAGCCAAGATCGTAGTGATTCAACATAACAAGTCACATGTTACAACCATTTCACAAGTAATTCAATATACATCGGAGTTCAACATAGTTATTACAACTTAAGTTAAAAAGTAGCGAAAGCAAAGTAATTTGAAACTAACATTTATCTTATTTCAAATACATGTCAGTACCAAGGTCGACTTCCAACAAAAGCATTAGAGAGAAGCTAACTCAGGAGGATCATGCCCGTGATCACACTCCGCCACTACGGCAGGAGCCAACCAACTCTTGCAGTAGCCATGATATAGCACAACCTACAACAAGTGGGGATAAAACCCTGAGTACGAGAAGGTACTCAGCTAGACTTACCCGTCATAAACCAGAAATAAAGTGACACCAAGGATCATGCAAGGCTGATATAAAGTGGGCTAGCTTGACAACATTTTGCATAAAAGCTTAATATGGATAAGTAATCATTAATGCTTAAGCATCAAGTTAATTATCATTAACCTGTCATCTATATTAGAACCTATACTAGAGCACTCACTTTATTAGGAGCAAACAATATTAACCATAGCAGGTATAAATTGAGGAAACCTTTCCATCGTTATCCAATTAACCATTCGTTCAATTTAATGGAATCTACGTTGCCGCTGCTCAAGTCAAGTGCTCACTAACCGGGAGCGACGGCGATTCGAATCGAATTCCTATCCAGCTAGAGGGGTATTTCTAACACTCACTGAGTCACGCCTGGCGAGGGCTGCTCAGGTCACCTTTCGTACAGTTCAGGAATCGCGGGTCCGAATGATGTCGCGTCCCCAAGGGCGACACTCTGCCAGGTGATAGGGACTCTAACCCCCCTTGGTCTCATGCCAATGTCCCCAAGCACATCATTTCTCTCCTCCAAGATGCAACCTACCATTCGATTCCCGGCCTGAACCATACTACTCGACTTCGCGGTCGGAACGACTTATCCGGCCAACTAAGTGTTAGACTGCGTTCAACATGACTCAAGGACGTACAGCGAATCGGTCCTTAAACGACTCAGACAGGGATAGATCCACACCCAAGACCTCCATGCCTTGTTGCTTCACTATCGTCATCCCGCCCGGTCTTATTTCATTTTATTAACACATGGTTCCATTCCACGATAGCAATTATAGCCAACCGTGCTATATATGAATATCCCTACATCTCGCAGGTGACAGGAAATCACCTGACTTCTACCGCTTAAAGCAGAGCTAAGCATCTACTCGATCCTAGTCTATGTAGGATTCAAGGATTCATATATCTAGACAAGGAATGATATAATGCAGCAAGGTTTTCAACCAACTCCTACCACTTAATGCAACAATACTTATAACATATACATAATTAATTGCTTTGAAGGTAGGAGGCTTATAATGCTCCGGGGCTTACCTGGGGTCTGACTCAAGTTAGAGTATGTCAGATGAAGTCACTTGGCGAGCAACCTCCAATCTACCACTTGTCCGGTCCTTCTATCTTCGGGTTTGGATCCACCAAACACCGTCTTCGGGCTTGGCTCCAACGCCACATCCTTCACACGTTTCTGCTAGCGTACCTATATGAGATGCAACCATGCACATGTGTGAATGCATAGAAGTGCAATAAACAGAGTAATCAAACAAGCATACCAAAGTTCTCATCAACACCTAGAGCTAATTAACTTAATCCACATTAGGGCATAACATAGAAGATGGCAAGTACATCAAGCAAGACACAAGCCTCAAGATCACAGGGTACTAACTCAAGTACTTTCAAAGGTATGAGTCACACTTAGCAATACGCAAACAAAGTAACCAAGCAATCATGTATTTTCAACAATTCTGGACATACATGCAGTAGCTGGGTAAATCAATCATAACTGGAGATCCCTAAATCCAAATGATTCGCAAGAAGACATTCTGGAAAGCTTATGAAATTGTCTACAATTCATTTAATATCCACTAAGCCTGATTCCCAAGTTTAATTGGTCAAAAAGATGAAACTACAGACTCTGGTCTGCTCCAAACAGAGAGCAACCAAATCTGGAACCTGACTTTAACATCTATAACTCAAAAACTACTTGACCAAATGCCACCAAATTTTAACACAAGCTAGATACATGAATTATATACAACTTTGTTATAGACAAGGTGCACAGAAAACATAATTAACATGGGGTAATCTACATTGCCCCCAGAACTGTCCAGAAACTAGTAATTGCGAGAAATAATTATTAACTTATGTTGCAATCATACAATTGGATAAAACCAACTTTACCAACATGTCACACATGACTAATGAACACCAGAAAACATAGTGTCCATTCCTAAATAATTTCTTTTAATGCATTTTCTTAATTTATTTAGATAATTAGGTGGAATTATGAACACCTATCAAAAGTGCACAATAAATTCTACAGTAATTACAGTGGCCTACACATGCTCCCAAAAGTCTACTGTCCAAATTTGAAACCATTTGGACATGTATATCAACCTCTATGAAAAAGACAAATGGCCATAGCAATAAATTATGTGAGAGCAAGTTAAACCTAAAACTCAATATTTTCTATGAACACATGGCCATAGTATGGATCAAAATGATAGAGCATCCTCATACTAAGATAATGGAATAACATTTTCCATTTTATCATTTATATATTATTTATAAGCTATTCATCAAGCCCTAAACAAGTTAAATCAATAACTAGATCATCCAATAAGTAGTGACCAAGAAATTTATACCACAGTACATACATATCATGACAAGACTACCATAAAAATTTCACATTATTTGGAGCATCACAACTCAAGATATAAAAATGACAAGCAAGCTAATGTAGTTTTCCTTATTTAACAAGGTCAAATCAAAACCCTAAGAAAACAGTGAACAACTAGTGTGTTTAATATTTTTCCTAGCTAGTACATGTCATCACCAAATTAACAAAACAAGAATCACTATTTTTGGAGCCATAAAACTCCAGATCTTGATCTGGTTAAGTTTAGAGGTATTTTTAGAGCATTTTTAAAACTTAATAAAGACATCAGAAAACATCTACAAACATATAGAATTTTATGACTCTGCTACAAAGAGCTCTTCTCGAGGTTTCCAAAAAGTCCCCATTTATTATTTTTGGAGTTACCTAACAGGAGATATGAATTTTTGAAGAACTAAATAAAATCTGAAATTCAAAAACGCAACTAAGTACCTAACCCTAGATCTGCTAGGTGTACCCGGCTATGCACCCAAAGCAATCATTGTTTAACCGACGTGTGGGACCCGTCGCCCAACCGGGCCCGCCTGTCATGCTCTTGGAGAAAGACAGAGAGAGGCACAGGGGCCTTCTTCTTCCTCCGGAAGAACAGAGGAGCAGGGGGGAATGACCGCCGGGGGTCTCGCCGGCCGGCTGCCGGCGACCGACGGCGATGGAGCAGCGCGGACGCATCACGGCGGTGAGGCGCACCTGCGGCCACCCGCAGTGTGGCCTGCGACCGCCCGTGGGCCTCTGGCCACGCAAGCCCGAAGGCACGGCGGCAGCTGCAGGCGGCGGTGGCGCTGCCGGCCACCAGGAGCCCGGCGAGCACGCGCGCGGGGCGGAGCACGGTGAGGCGGAGGTGGTGACGCGCTTGGTTGAGACGGAGATAGAGAGCAGCAGCTGTTGGGCGGAGGTCCACCGCTCGGCCATGGCGCGGCCGCGGCCAGGGCGCCCGCGTTCGGCAGCGAGGGGGAGCAGTGAGTTAGGGAAAAGCTTGAGGGCGAGTGCGTCCTGGTGCCTCCCCATCGACCCCAGTCCACGGGACGCGCGGCAGCGGAGGTGGGGGTCACTGCGGCGCATGGAGGCCACGTCCCGGACGCGTGACTCCCTTTGGGCATTTCACCGAACAGGTGGCAGGCGCCGAAGTGGGTCGGTTGGGACGCCGATTTGGGCCATTTCTGGGCTGATCTGGGTCTTGGGCCTAAAACCAAAGTTGAAGCCCATGAACAGTTCTACACTTTTCATTTAAAGCACAAGGTCATTAGTGTCCTGGTTTAGGAGATAATTAGCATCTAAGTTGGCAATGTCAACACATTACTAACCAAGAAGGAAACTCAAATTTGCTGATCAAAATAAGGTCAATCTTAAGCCATCTTTTTGCATGCTCTTCTACACCACCTACACTCCAACTTTTATATTGGGACCATGTGAAGTTGTTTAACAAAATCTCGAGAACGCGGCATGTCAACATGTCAAGGTCAACTAGTGATAAAACAACTTTTTGCTGTTTTGGAAACTCTTATAGAAGGTTCAACTGAGCTCCATTTTGAGTGACACTTGATCCATTGTTTCCATCATAAAAAGTACTACAACTCATATTAAGGAACCTAATTGAGCTACCATATGAAATTGGAAGATAAAATGTCACGAACATGTTGACTTGATGCTGCCGATTAGGGACTTAGAATATGCTAAGTGTTGGGAAACAGCCCTAAATCTGACTTGTGGGCACTTTTTGAGCATGTTCCACCTATTTTCATGACTTGACTCTTAAACAAAGTTTGTTCCTTATAAAATTCTCTATGACTTTGTCAAAGGGTGCATAGTCATGCAAAACTTCTAGGTCACACTTTTGAAACGGTCAAACAAAAGTGTTCCCGGGTCCATACATGGTCAACCATCACGTAGAAGCACATTTAGGCAAAATGATCAACATGAACATTGTTACATTAAGTGCCCTAAGTGTAGCTAAGGTGTTGTAGAGGCCAAACATACCCACCATGCATAGGTTGCACAAAAGTGTAGGCCTCACATGCCTTGAAACATAGAACTCAAGTGAGATGCTATAGTTGTTTCATGTGGTTGTTTCAAGATACATGCTACACATGTTTCACTAGGTTGTTCCACATGTGTCCTAGATGTGTCGCACATGTTGCATTTGTATGTTGCATAAACACTAGTTCCCATGGGATGTAAGGCAGGTTTTAGTTATAATCCAAACAAGCATATGACTTATCATTTCATGTGACTTTTTGATTCCAAACTTTATGAAACTTTTTCAGGGGTCACTATAGATAGGTACCAAAGTGAGGCACATGAAGATATGTTGCAATAACACCACCCAAGTATATATCTTGAAAAGGGGCCTATATGTAAAGCAATGGTGCAACATCCAACTTTAGGTTAGGCTTATCTCTATAGGTTAACCTTGACATCGTCATCTCCACTCATGTTTGAGCTTAAACCCACTGCCTAATTGGTGATAAACACCTGGGGTGTTACAAGAACTGTTTCTTTAGATCGGCATACATTTTGGTGCTTCCCGGGTGAATGCAATACTTGGAGTCATGACCCTCTTCCAAAATTTCTTGCCGCAAGGCGGAATCAGATGGTACACAGATTCTACCTTTGTATTAGTACACTCCTTGTACATCCTCTCTAAACTCGGGGCACTTGCCCTTCTTCATGAGTTCTCGGATCTCCCAAATTTCTGGACACTCTAGTTGGGCATTGCGGATCCGATCCTTGAGGTTGTATTGTACTCGAAGCTCGTTCAACATACCCCTGGGTAGGATTTCGAGACGAAGTTTGCCCATTTCCTGACATAGCTCGGGCGGTACAACTTCCATGGATAGATTGTGGCAATAACTCTTTCGGCTCAAAGCATCAGCGACCACATTAGCTTTTCCCAGATGATAGTGAATCTCCAGGTTGTAGTCCTTAATAAGCTCTAGCCATCTACGCTGTCTCATGTTTAGATCCTCTTGAGTGAAGAAATACTTTAAGCTCTTGTGATCGGTGTATATATCACACTTGTTTCCGATCAAGTAGTGCCTCCAAATCTTTAGAGCATGCACAACAGCGGCAAGCTCCAGATCATGGGTTGGGTAGCGTTGCTCATGGTCCTTCAACTGTCGGGACGCATAGGCAATGACTCTTCCACTCTGCATCAAAACGCAGCCGAGTCCTTGTCTGGATGCATCACAGTAGACCATGAAGTCTTTCTGGATATCAGGCAAGGCAAGGACAGGAGTGGTGGTGAGCTTCTGTTTCAGTGTCTGGAAACTATGCTCACACTCAGGCGTCCATTCAAACTCATTAGTCTTCTTCAGCAGGTTGGTCATGGGCTTGGCTATCTTTGAGAAGTTCTCGATGAATCTGCGATAGTACCCGGCTAATCCAAGAAAACTGCGGATATCGGTCACATTGCGGGGTTGTTCCCACCCTTTCACTGCGTCGATCTTTGCGGGATCTACAGCGACACCTTCAGCAGTGAGAACATGACCAAGAAAGGCAACTTCTTCGAGCCAGAAATCACATTTGCTAAATTTGGCATACAGCTGATTCTGCCTCAACTTCTCCAGAACCACTCTCAAATGTTGCTCATGCTCTTCGGCGGTGGAGGAATAGATAAGAATGTCATCAATGAACACCACTACGAACTTGTCCAGTTCGTCCATGAATACTTTGTTCATCATGTTCATGAAATAAGCCGGAGCATTAGTGAGTCCGAAGGACACCACAGTGAACTCGTATTGCCCGTATCTGGTGACAAAAGCTGTCTTTGGAATGTCATTAGGTCTGATTTTCATCTGATGATATCCGGACCTGAGATCAATCTTGGAAAAGAATTTTGCATCTTTTAGCTGATCTAAGAGGTCATCGATCCTGGGCAGAGGATATTTGTTCTTGACTGTCACGGCATTCAAATTACGATAGTCAATGCACATCCTCATAGATCCATCCTTCTTTTTCACAAACAGAACAGGGGAACCCCAGGGTGAAGCACTGGGTCTGATGTATCCCTTGTCTGACAACTCCTTGAGTTGCTTCTTCAACTCTTCCAGTTCGTCGACTGACATGCGGTAGGGCCTCTTAGCAATAGGCCCGGTACCAGGCAGAAGGTCAATCACAAACTCCACATCTCGATCGGGTGGCATGCCTGGTAACTCTTCAGGAAACACGTCAGGGTACTCTCTCACAATGGGTACCTCCTCGATTGTCCTGGCCTCTAGGGTACACAACATAGAATCTGCTTTTCCCTGATTTGGCTTACAACGGATTGTGTGTCCACTCGGGTGTGTGATCTCCACATACCTTGGTGAACATGATATCACTCCTTTATGTTGTGTCAACCAATCCATCCCTAGTATGACATCTAGCCCCTCGGATGGAAGTAAGGTGAGATCGGCTAGAAAAGGGTAGCCCTCAATGGTGATACTCACTCCCTGACATCTTTTGGTGCATATAATGCGACCTAGAGGTGAGCTAGTATCAATAGGCTCCTTGCGGGGAGTCACAGGTATGTTATGTTCTCGTGCAAACTTGGTGGAAATATAAGAACAAGTAGCTCCAGAGTCAAACAAGACTGAAGCTAAAACTCCCTGTACCAAAAACATACCGTACACCACGTCGGGAGCGTCCTGAGCGTCTTCTGCGGTCATGTGATTGAGGCGACTACGGACAGCCCCAGCAACGTTCTTGCGCGGAGCAGCAGGTGTAGCAGTCTGTCTCGTCTGGGTCGAAGCAGGCGGTGTGCCGTTCTTGACTGGACACTCAGCGATCTTGTGACCTGGCTGGCCACAACCGAAGCAGGTGAAAGGCACGCTACCTATGGGGGTAGGCGTAGCGGTCCTCCACGTGCCAGCTCCCTGAGTGGGACGACTTGGAGCGGGACGACCCTGAGTGGGGCGGTGGTAGTTGGCGGTGTAGGTACCACCTCCACGGCTCGGAGCGGTCACTGCCCCCTGGGTGTAGCGTGAGCGGGGCTGAGGAAGCACGTGAGCACGTGGCCTCTGCGAGGCCGGGCCACGAGAGGAACTCTCGAACTAGCGCTTCTTCTCTTTGTGAAGGGCATCCGCCTCCAGACGATCCCTTTCCATCTCCAGCACCTTGTTGACCATCTCGCGAAGGGTACGACAAGCATGACCTGAGAGGGCCACCTTGAGACGAGAGTTCAGCCCCTTCTTGAAACAGTACATCTTCTCGGTATCGGTCTCACCTGGAGCATACCTCATCATGCGGGTGAAACGAGTAGTGTACTCCTGAACCTTCTGGGAGCCCTGGGAGATGTTGCGAAACTCCTCCACCTTGGCATCCATGACGCCCTCAGGCACGTGTTGCTCACGAAAGGCCTCGGCGAACTCCTCCCAAGAGATACGTCCCGGGTCCTCGTGGGCGTCGCAGTAGCTGTCCCACCATGCGCGTGCAGCGCCAGTGAGCTGGTGGGCGGCTACCCCCACGCACTCCTCATCAGTGCAAGTGGTGAGATCCAGCTTCTTTTCTATCTCACGGAGCCAGTCCTCGGCGGCGATGGGGTCATCGTCGGAGGTGTCGAAAGTAGGAGGCCTCAGCTTGAGGAACCCCTCCAACTTCCGCTGGAAGTCATTGGGAGGACCCCCGTGACGATGAAGCATTCCCTGAGCCAGTGTCTCCAAAAGGCGGGTTTGGCGGTCCATCACCTCCGCCAGCTGTGGTATTGGCGGCGGCGGTGGTGCTTCTCCTTCAGGGTGCTGGGCGGCACCCGCCCCCAGTGCAGGCTCCTCGGGTGCAGGGTCCTCCATGGCACCGAAAGGAACTCCTCGGCCTCCTCCACGACTTTGACCACGACCACGGGCTGTAGACGCGGGGGAAAGCGAGCGGTTGTTCAGACAAGCGGATCGGCGGCAAGACATCTCTCTGCAGGGTCAATTATTTATTCAACATTTTTATTAGATGCATGGTTAAACGGTTTATTAATTTTGCAAAAGAGATAACTATCCAACACTCATACAAAGATGCAAATAAGAACCATAAGATGCGATAAAATCCAAAACATCCATTACATTCATTTATTACATAGCGATATCTCCAGTAGCTACACTGACAGATTCGCGGGAATCGTGCTACTCGCAGGCAGCTTCAAAAGTGGGACATCCTACATTACTCCATAAGTGCACCATCATAACACTGGTCACGCAGGGCTCACATGTCTACTACTACCTTATTACATGATTATGTGAAAAGGTAACTACTCCTGTCCGGGAGTGGCGGGTGGAGTAGAAGGACCAGAAGTGGAAGCCTCGGGAGTGCCCTCCATGGCACGAAGCTCGTCGTCGGAGTGGTGGATCCTCGCGACGTAGGTGAGAGCGTAGTCCAGCATCTCAGTCCTCGGAACCTCTAAGTAACCCTCAGTCGGGCAAGCCTTGAAGTTGAGCTTGGTGGCCTCAACGTGGAAAGGCTGTCTGCGCGGTTTCTTGCGCATCCCAGGTAAGAGGACGTCCTGGACCTTCCCGATCTCCTGGACGCGCTTGCGATCAGCGTCGATCCAAGCCTGACTGATGCGGTCCACCTTATCCTGAAGGTACTCAGTGCTCTTGATGTAGTGGACCAGGTGGTGCATGTTGTAGGTGGTGGTGACGGCAGCCTCCACAGCTAGCTTCTCCATTGTGTTGCAACGAGCCTCCAGGGCAAGCTTCCTGATGCCACGCTGCTTCTCCTTCTCGTGGAACTCCCTCAGGGTAAGCCTCTGACGCTCAATCCGATCCTCGCACTCAAGCACCTTGGCCTCAAGATAGTCATGGCGAAGCTCAGCCTCCCCAACCTTGTCCTTGAGATTGGCGATCTCCTCACGAAGTGACTGCTCACGGTTCTCGTAGAAGGTCTTCATCCTGTCAACACCCATGCGCTCCTCCTCGAGCTTGCCGACCATCTCCCCCTCCTTGCGCTCCAACTTGAGGAACTCCTCGTCGCAACGGAACAGGAGGTCTTGATAGCGGCGGTTCTGCATTTCTACATCCATGATGTAGCGATCCTGGGCGATGATGTACTGCACGGAGGCCCTCAGACAGGGGTCGACCTCGTCGCGCGCAGCACGGTCTGCAGCAGTGATCTGTGGCTCAGAGAACCTATTAAGGTCCAGAGCGGCAGGTAGCAGGCGGTACGGTCCCGTCTTGAGGTAGTCGTGTGCGTCACGCATCACACTGCGAAGAGCTGTGCGTGAGACGGACTGTACGCACGAAGCAATAGAGTTCTCCACCTCCAGTGTCTCGAAGGCATGCAGCACGGGTACGAACTCGCTGGCGGGAACCTTGAGGTGGACCACGATGTGGCCCTTGAACCCGTCGGGTCCAGGCTCACCCCAGCACACGTACTCGATCTGCTCTGTGGGAACGCCTAGTGAGTCCAGCACGTCGTACAGGATCGTGGCGAACCCACGGTAGGCCAGTCCGTCCACAGGAAGCTCGACAACAGGGGCCATCTGCAAATTAACCGTAAGACTGAGTCAGTACCTCGTTGTATATGTAGCAACTTGAGTATAACAGAGTGAAACTTGATAAGACAAGGCAAAACTATGTAACTCAGAGTGATACTTGACAAATCCTGAGTGAAACAGGATGATTTAGGGTGGAACGGAGCGATGTGATAGGTAAGGTAGAACGAAATATAGGTAAAAGAGTGTGAAATTGAGATAAGCCGTGCACGAAAATGCAGCACGGCCGGTAATATAACCGAAAGTGTCAAGATCTCTCCTAATTCTATTGTCCAATCCTATGGGTCCGTCCTAGGGTCAGCATGGCTCTGGTACCAACTGAAACGTCCTTGATTTCCGCGAAGGAAAATCCACAGAAACGAAGTGTAAAATGACGAAACATTCCATCAATTTACCCAAATCTCAGTGATACATAAAGTCATGCACGAATATCAGAGTACAATAGAGAGTTTTACATAACTTATTGTCATCGCCTCGCAGGGCGGAACACACTCACACAAGCATCCGGAACAGCATTCGGCGTAGATAGCAGCGGAAAAACGATCTTCTGGAACTAGCTTGAGCGTAGAACAGACCCTCTAGTCCTCCCAATCGTCGCCCTCGTAGTCGTACTCGGGCTCCGAACCTGACAAAAATCTATCAGTACTCTTGGTACTGGCCACACATCGCCCACCCTATGCTTGCAATGCTTTGTGGAAAGTGGAATGCATCGGGGAAAGTAGAAATAGACCTATTTAGGCTGTGGGTTTCCTATGCAAGTCATTAACATTTTATTAATAAGACATTCATCAGTTCTTAACCCATCTTAGTCACACATTTTTCCCATCCCATCACAACACCTCTCATCTCACTCTCTCTCTCTAGGCGACGAGATTGACTCCCGCTCAAATCTCGTCTCAATGGCCAAAACCGGAATCCAACACAAAACCCGGGGGAAAGGTAGAAAGGACTCATCTCTCTAATAAAGTGAAATGTAGGTCATGGGAATGTCCATATCCGCGGACGCGGCTATACGTATAGATCGATCAACTCTGCAGAGTGTGTACACCTAGTAATCCACAAGATCGCCATCCTCGACGATCCGGCTCGTCTAGGCTGATTCCGACTGCCTCCCAACCGATACAATACCACCCTACCACTCAGCCCTGGGCCACCCCGGTGTCCACCGAAACGCTGAGACTGTGAGACGTAGTACCGGGCCCCCAAGGTCACTACGCTGTCTTAGGAGGGTGTGGGTCCCCATGCCCGTACCTCCCTACACTATTACCTTACACCCTAGTAGTAGTGGTACTGCCCTAGTCAGTCGGGTAATCGTCTCCCGCCCATCGGGAGCGAGTGGTGTGCACGAAAGTCCCATGGTTCCGGTTCTCAAGACATACCAGTCCTTAGGAGGACCAGACAAGATATCTTCTCAAAGGGGAACACCGTCTTCCCCGTGCCACGACAGCACCTCCACCAGGGATAACCAACACCCCAGTTCACCTCAAAAATACCCGCCACAGGTAACTCTCGTGAGGGATGCCCAGGTCGCACCCCTCCAGCAAGACTTGCCCCAAAGACTCGTCGTAGGATCCTGTCCGATCGACTCAACCCTCACCACTCACCCAAGACGCACGCCAAGATCTTCCCAGTTCTTTTATCAGAT
This sequence comes from Saccharum hybrid cultivar R570, assembly GCA_038087645.1. Classification (NCBI taxonomy): domain Eukaryota; kingdom Viridiplantae; phylum Streptophyta; class Magnoliopsida; order Poales; family Poaceae; genus Saccharum; species Saccharum hybrid cultivar. The sequence continues at coordinate 14,519,016 of JAQSUU010000066.1, forward strand.
TTACCAAGTTCTCGGCACTACGTGCCTTATACATATACGTCTCTCACTCACCGGCATCACATCACAGATATAATGCAAGTAAGAGTAAACGCAGTAATATGTAACATGCGAGCATCTAGCCTAACAGCAGGGTGAGCAGGAGTAAGGTTGCAACAAGGTAAAGGGCTCAAAGTAAAGCATCTAACATGCAGTCTATCATCATATTATTTCATAAAAAGTAAAGCGCTAGCAATTCTATATTTGCATGCGTAATAGGTTCTACGGAGTTGGGTGGGGCGTGGCACCTGGCAGGTCGTCTCCCACGTCCTCGCTGTAGTCGGGGTCATACTCCTCAGTCGGCAGGTCCTCCGGCTCTGTTAAACGTAACGTAGAGTCGTATTAACGACTCCTACAAGGGTGCACAAAGAAGCAACAGAAATTCAAAAGATCCAAATACACTCAAACACAAGTCTAAGATGTAGAGCTCATTTTTAGAAAAATTTAGAAACTGGTTTGGTATTTTTCTGAGTTAAAATGAATTAGTTATGAATTTTCAAAGATTAAATGATTTTCTGAAAAAGAAAAAGAAAAGGAAAAACCTGGCAGCGACACGTGTCACGCGCTGATTGGCCGAAACCGATCGAGTCACTGACAGGTGGGCCCGTTTGACTGGTCAACGGTCAACGGTCAATGGTCAACTCTGACCGGACCGAGACCGGGCCTCGGTGGGCCTGGGCTGGGCCGGATATGGGCCGAACTGGGCCGGGCTGGGCCCGCCACGTGTCAGACGCTGGTGCGGCCACGTCGTCTATTCGGATTCAAAACAATGGCTCGGGCTGGTGAGCTCGGCTCACGGTGGTCTCGTGCGGACGGTCCATGGGTTTTGAACGCGGTCCACGATGGACCCGGTCCATCCCCTCCTCTCTCCTCTCGGCTTACGGTGCACCGAGTGCACCCAGCCGCTCCTCTCCTCCTCTTGCTTGCTTTCTCCTTCCCGACCGCGCTCTCACCAGCGGCGAGCGGCCGAGCCCTTGCTCTGGGACTTCACAGGCGGAGCTAGTAGGCGCAAAAGCACCGCGTGGTCCCACGGAACTCGTTGGAGGGGTCAACGGTGCGGATTAGAGTGTTTAGGGGGCTTGCCCATGGCGGTGGCGGCTTGGCCGGTGTGGTGAGCGGCGGCAAGGCCTCCCCGGCGATTTGGCTCGGGTGGTAAGGTCTTCTACTGATTCTCGACCGCAATTGGAGTGCGAAGATGGGGTCAAAACGACAAAATCGAGCTCTAACCGAACCCTCCACGGTGGTGGCGGCTCGACGCCTCCGGCCGGGGAAAACACCGCCGGCCATGCTACCGGGGGTCTCTCCTTCCCTAACGGTGCACGTGGTGTGTCCTTTGCCTAGGCGAACCTGTTGGACCTCTTGCTCTTGCCTCTATCGCCTCGAGCCAACAAGGAATGGCCTCGCCATGGCCGTGCTCTGGCCATGGCGGGCACGCTCTGAGCGTAGCCACGATGGTGGCGTTCCCAAGCCGGTACGGCTCGGTAAGGCCGTGTGGAGTGCAAGCGTGTCCGCATGAGTGTGTGTAGGTGCAAAGGATGATCAGGCACCGGCCTTGACCGTTCCCGACATGAAATTGATCACCGCGGTGCCAATGTGCCTACGGTAGCGAGCAGAGGAGGTTTGCGATCGGTGCGGCTCACCTTGGGCTCGTGGTAGGAGGATGGCGGTGCAGTGGTGATTCGCGGCAGTGAAGTCGTGTAGCCGTGCAGTGACGCTCCCCGGCGAGGTGGAAGGTAGCGGCGTCTCCTTCTCCGGTGTCCCGAGCGGCGACGGCAGTTCGGCTCCTCCTCGCGGCCTTCCCCTTCTCTTCTCCCCTCCTCCCTCTTCCTTGCAGCGTGGTGTGGTTGGAGATGAGGCCACCCGAGGCGGCGGTGAAGGAGCTGGAGAGGGGGGCTAGGGCGTTGATGCTCGGCTTTTATAGCCGAGCTCCGGTCATGGCGTTGGCGAACGGTGGATTGAGTGGAAGGGGAGAAAGGAGGGCTGTGATGTGCTCTAGGTCAAGGTTTACGATGCCGTGGTGCGGTTGGCGATCGATTGGCGAGGCTAAGTCGAATCTTTGGCGGTTTTGGCGTGTCAGAAACAGCAGGCCCCTCTGTGGTCCATGGCGGTGCCATGCGCACGCGTGGGGGTATGACAGTGGGGCAAGGTGTGTGTGCGGCTGGCGTGCGAAACCGGCTCGGTGGCTTGGCGCGCAAGGCGACCGGCAGGGGACAGGGGGAATCTCCCCTCGCCGTTTGCGTGTTCTTGTCCCCTCGTCGTTTGCTCTGCTTTCCGATCGGTGAAGCGGGGGAGGGCGAGCGGGAGGTAAGTGACGATGGTGGGTCCCGCTCGTCAGCATCGCATGGGGGAAGAAGGCGCGCCCCTGCTGGCCTCGGTAGAGCGGATGAGGCCGAAGCGGCCTTGCTGGGCTGGCCTGGCGAAGCGGGCCGGCTGGTGCGGGGATGCTGCTGCGCGGCTCGGGCGGCGCTTCGGCTTGGTGGGCTGGCTCGGCAGGCCAGCTGGGGTGAGCGGGCCGGCTTCGGGAGATGGGTTGAAGAGCTTTCCTCCTTTTCTATTTAAACTCTAAAGCTTTTCCATTTTGTTTTCTCTTCTTTATAGATTTCTTTTGCTAAAATAAATAATTACCTCTTGAGTAAGCCCTAGTGGGGTCCACCAGAGGTCATTTGTGGTTCTAATTATTTGTCACGGTTATAATTACTCATTTATTTAATTTAAGCAAATAAATGTGACCATTTTTATTTAACAAAACAAAGAACATAAGAAGCAACTCATGAATATATAATTAAATGCAAAATGCAATTAACTAGACTAGGTGCTACTTGTGCAACTAGGGTTGGTTTCCTATATGCCACTCACCAAACATGGTTGTTTTTGGAAAAAAAAATTGTAGTTATGATTTTTGTTTCTTGTAATTTTCTGGGTTGTTACATATGGGTTCGGCACGGTGCTGCTCCAAGGCCAGCACCCGGTGGCCTTCTTCAGCCGGTCCGTGGTGCCATGCCACCAGTCCTTGCGGCCTACGAAAGGGAGCTCATCGGCCTCGTCCTCGCCATCCGACATTGGTGCCCATACCTTTGGGGGTGGCGGTTTCTGGTAAGGACTGATCATTATAGTCTGAAATTTTTGTTAGATCAACGCTTGGCCACCATACCACAACATCACTGGGTGGGCAAGCTCCTCGGCTTCGACTTCTCGGTGGAGTACAAGGTCGGGAACACCAACACAGTGGCTGACGCCTTGTCCAGGCATGACACCGAGGAGCTGGCGGTCTTTGCCATCTCAGGGCTGCAGTTCGACTTCATTGAGCGTCTCCGCCAAGCACATGACACGGATCCGGCGCTGGTCACCATCAAAGCCAAGCTCACGGCAGGCCAGCACGTGGCTCCTTGGTCCCTCGTCGACGGCATGGTGGCCTTCCAAGGCCGTCTGTACACCCTGCCCACCTCGCCCCTGCTAGCCGAGGTCCTCACTACTGTGCACGACGACGACCACGAAGGAGTTCAGCACACCCTACACCGTCTGCGCCGTGACTTCCATTCACCGCGGCTGCACGCGGTGATCCAGGACTACATCCGCACCTGCACCACGTGCCAACGTCACAAGTCTGAGCATCTTCATCCAACCGGCCTACTCTTGCCACTGCCCATGCCCACATCGGTCTGGATAGACCTCGGGCTTGATTTCATTGAAGCTCTTCCCCGCATCGGCGGCAAGTCCGTCATCCTTGCGGTCGTTGACCGCTTCAGTAAGTATTGCCACTTCATTCCGCTGGCTCACCCCTATTCAGCGGAATCTGTGGCCCAGGCGTTCTTCACTGACATTGTGAGGCTCCATGGTGTTCCTTAGTCACTGGTCTCAGACCGTGACCCAATGTTCACCTCCATTTTCTAGAAGGAACTCATGCGTCTCACAGGAACCAAGCTGCACATGACTTCGGCGTTCCATCCCCAAGCTGATGGACAGACCGAGGCAGCCAACAAGGTCATCACCATGTACCTTTGTTGCCTCACCGGTGATCAACCCCGACAGTGGCTGCGCTGGCTACCATGGGCGGAGTACGTCTACAACACCGCCTTTCAAGCTTCCCTCCGGGACACGCCGTTCAAGATCGTCTATGGCTGCGACCCGCCCTCCATCCGCCCCGGGGAAACCAGGGTCGCTGCTGTAGCCAAAAGCATGGCTAAGCGGGATGAGCTCCTGGCCGATGCCTGCTGCCAACTGGAGCAAGCACAGGCCGTCTACAAGCGCCACTACGACAAGAATCATCGTGAAGCCCGCTACGCCGTGGGCGATTGGGTCTAGCTGCACCTGCGTCATCGCGCTCCAGCCTCCCTGCAGGTGGTGTCCAAAGGGAAGCTCAGGCCCCGTTTCTACGGGCCCTATCAGGTGGCGGCTATTATCAACGACGTCGCTTACTGCCTCGAGCTCCCTCCCTGCGCACGTCTCCACGACATCTTTCATGTCAGCCTCCTGAAGAAGTTCGTGGGCACTTCACCAGCGGTGCCTCTTGCCTTGCTGCCCACTCATCATGGCGCCACGCAGCCGGTGCCGGAACGTGCTACAAGCACCCGCCTGGCCAGAGGAGTCCGCCAAGTGCTGGTGCATTGGCAAGGAGAACCAGCGGCATCCGCTACCTGGGAAGACATCGACAGCTTCATCAACAGATATCCTTCCTTCAAGCTCGAGGACGAGCTGCTCGTCGAGGGCGGGGAGAGATGTCATGTGGGGCAGACAATACAGCCGCCGGCCTCGAACACGAGGTGCAGCCAGGGCTGCCCCCGAGGGCACAGGCCAGCAAGAGCCCGAGGTGGTTTAGGTGGCTGGTCGTCTCAGCAATTAAGAAGTAGTTGAGAGGTTAGAGTTAATGCAGGAATTAGAACCAAGGAGCCAGCCGACTCCTATATGTATCCAGGACTCAGTTGAATGAAGAAAGCAATATCAATTACCTCCAATCCTATCTCTTCAACTCTTAATCTCACCTCCTTCTACATTGGTCAACCAGGCAAAAACCCTGGCACCGTTACCTGGCCTTGGCTATGAACTGAGGAGCCAAGGCCCTCCTACCTTGGGTCCCAACGCCCTTGACACTGTCTCAGTTCCACTATTTCACGTTCCACTCGTGCCAATCATTCTTGAGCACAGATATCCACACCCTCCTCTTTACGCACTCTTGACTTTTCTAGTTGAAGGCTAGTAGCTTGACACAGAAATACTGTGGATATTTCCATGTTTTTCATCCTTGCCTACATTAGTACCAAGTTATATTCATCAACTTCAAGTATTGATGGTAATGTCTCAAAAAGATTATGGAAGGCTAATAATCTACCGTGTGAATCAATTAACGAATGCACTGAACTAAATGAATATATACAATATTCATCTCTTGATTACAAGGGGACAGTAATCTTATTACTTCATAGCCATAGGCTCCATTTCTTATCACAAGCATTTTACGTCCTGTCATTATCATATTATACTAAAATCCGATTAAGTGTAAACTATTTTAAAAGAAACAAGTCGCAATCCTTATCACAAGCATCTACATCCTTTCACACTCATGTATATACTAATCCGACTAACTCTAAACTATTCTAATACAAACAGTCACATTAAATATATATTATCTGAAAGGCATGACCAACTTGGTTGTGAAAGATCAGTTCATCTGACAAGTCAGTGCTGAAGATTTTATCCAGCTCATATAAAAATGATATTTAAGCAGTTACTAATACTACATAAAAACTTAAGGAGACAATATTAGGGATTCACTAGTGGTAAATATATTAGCACCCAAAGTTTAGAAGTCAGACATTATGCAGCCTGAACAGCATTCTTTTGGAATTGGAGGGGTAACACAAATGTAAAATGCATCTTCAGCATATAAAAAATTATTTCAGAGCAAGTGCAAGCTGGTAGGGTAACAGATTTAAGATGGGCAGAAAAATGTCCGGTACAAAAAGCAGTTGCCAAGACAAAAGGGTGATGACTACTTCCTATTGACAAATTTTCACTTTGGTTGCAGAGTTTGATATCACAGATTTCAGTTCTTTTGCAGAGTTTGGTGCCTTCAAACAATGAAGTTTATATTAGTCTACTTTAGTCTGAATTCTCCTCTCAGTTTCTTTCCCCAATCGACATCGTCGTTTTGGATTCTCGAACAGTGTGCTGAAAGTGAAACCTTAACTTGCAATCATATTTCCTATTTCTATGCAGAGTGTTCTATGGTGCACTGGTTGTACTAAAGTGAGGCAATCAGTGCCTTGAAAACAGAAGACATCAGAATGTATGTAGGAAGTAAGGGGTGCAGTTTGACTGTAGTGATGCACTCCGTGTTTTACAGTTCCAAGGTGAACTATTTTTAGGCAATGGTCAAAACTGTAGGCAAAGATTGGCTATTTCCTCTTCACTATCAAATAGCATCAATTGCAGTAAAATACTTTGAGGTAGCCTACTAATGTAAAGTAATCCTTGGAGGCAGTGACTAGGAACCTGGTACACTGGGAACCAGAACAAGATGCAACGTTATGGACCCAGTTGTTAAACAAAGACCAGGAATCTTGATATCAGCATAAGCATATATAGTAATTAGTAGCGACAGAACCTTTTAACTTTCGTGTAGTTTATTCAATGGCACCCCAGCCCTATGCCCCTATCACTGCATTTTTCAACATAAAGTGGAACCATGTCTAATACTTAAATGTTGTGGGTATAAAGTCCAAACTCTTTCAGCAATGGTTAAATACTTCGAAACAACCTAGTCAAATAAATTATTATTCATTAGAAGCACAACCACAATCACAACAATTAACAAAAACCCGGAAGGATGGAACCTTGAGTTGAGAGTAATTAAACGGAAATCGTACTCCCAAGTATGATTAAGGATAAGAAGGGTTTGCTCACCGATTCCGTGATGGCCTTGGTGAGCTGCCTCCTCGGCCCCTTGATCTTCTTGTCCAACGCCTGGGCCTCGTTGTCATCAATGCGGGGGAGCATCCTCTCCAGCACCGCCGGGTCGACAAGGGCCATGGCCTCGTCGACGAGGTGAGGATACAGCTCGCGCAACTCATCCGAAGTCTTGGCCTTGTGCGCCAGTGCGTCCTTGCCGGATTGGTGTCTGGCGCTCTTCGCTTGGGCCGCACCCTTGCTAGATTGCCCGCCGCCGGCGGCGTGGGAGGGCGCAGCTAGCACCAGCTTCTTCTTGGATGCCGGATCCGTGGCATCCGAGGTCTTGACCGGCGTTAACTCGGGAGGCGGCGGCGGTGGCGTCTTCCTCTTTTTGCGCTCGGGCGGCGCCTTGTGGCTCTTGGTGGACAGCGCCATCGGGCTCGTGGACGCCCTCTTCGCCGCGGACGACGTCTCCGTGCTGGTGCTATGCTCCGGCGGCGGCAGCGTCATGGCGGGAAGCGTGGGGGCCATGGCGGGAATAAGCGGAGCGTGGAAGAGGGAGCGAGGAGGAGATTTTCATTCAGGAGGCCACGTATATAATAATAATAATAATAATAATAATAATAATAATAATAATAATAATAATAATAATAATAATAATAAATAAATAAATAAATAAATAAATAAATAAAAGAAAGAAATCCGGAAATGAAGCTTCCGCTCACGTTGAATGTTGGGCCGCTGGGGGCTGCCAGCCCGCCCACCGTATGCGGATATGCCCAGTGCGAGATCAATCAAAATCGGAAAAAAGTCCACATTTTCTTTCTCAATTTTCATAAAAATTTGTTTTTTCTCTCTAAACTTTAATACTGGACAAAAAAAAATCTCCCTCAACTTTTAGAACCGATCATCTTACCTCTCTGGCCCTGCTATAAGCAGTTTTGAAGGTGGTTTTGTCTTTTTCTTTTTTATTTATTTCGACTAAATCTTTAAAAAATCATATTAAGTCATAAAAAATCATAAAATAGAAAATCTAATATTTTTGAAATCCACGTGAGAAGATCTACACAGTGAATATATAATATGGTATGTTTTAGTATAAAGTTTTTACTGTAACTTTAGATCTATGCTTTTCTGTAATTAAATAGAATAATTCATAGTTGCAGTTTCTATGGTTCAATTGTGATGAAATTTTTATGGTGGGCTAATTACTGTATGCTTAAACTGTAGTAAAAATTTCATATTCATTAAAAATCTATAACTAAGTTATACATGATCCAATGAGTATGAAATTTTTACTACAGTTCAATCATGCAATAGTTAGCCCACCATAAAAATTTCATCACAATTGGACTATAAAAACTGCGGCTATGAATTATTCCAATTAATTACAGAAAAGCATAGATCTAACGCCATAACAAAAACTTTGTACTAAATCATACCATATTATATGTTTATTGTGTAGATCTACTCATGTGGAGTCCAATAAAATTGGATTTTTCATTTTATGATTTTTCTGTGATTTACTATGCTTTTTCAAAGATTCAGCCAAAATAAATAAAAAAGATAAAGATAAAACCGCCTTCAAAACTGCTTATAACAGGGCTAAGGAAGTAAGATGAACGGTTTTAAAAGTTGAGAGAGGCATTTTGCCCGGTTCTGAAGTTTAAAGAGGAAAAGCGGACTTTCGCGAAAATTGAGAGAGAAGTAATATAGACTTTTTCCATCAAAATCAAAAGGAAAAAAAAGAGAAAGAAACCGATTCAAGGGGATGATGTGGTTCGGTTCCTATACCTGGTCACCTTCAAAAGCCCATCCCAAAATTGTTGATATAGCATGTGTTTAACAAACCGAAAGTTACCATTTCTATACTTAATAATAAATTATGAAAATTTCTGCACACTTTTTAGTTTTCAGCATATATTTCTGTTTGCTAGGTGGTCTGGGCTTTCTCGTAGCGCAATGGCCCACTCTTGTGGTCCGAATAATTCCCGTATCTATACGACTACTTCGTGTACCTACACGGCAGGCGCAGGCGGCGGCGCCTCCTGGTCCCGGCCCCCGTGGCTGATTCTGCTCTCCGAACGCCATATCCCTCGCCTGTACGAGAGCGGTTACCGGCGGGACGACGACAACAGCGTCCGCGCATTGAATCTGTGTGACACCGGCATCCTGCGGCGCGGCGAGGACGAGTTTCTGGTATCCCAGCTCGAGGTGCCGTTTGGCGAACCACGCGACACGGCCGAGCTCTGCGTGCTCCGTGTCGGCGGCTACAGCGATGGCGGCAGCTGGGAGCTCAAGAAGGCTGTGCCGATCGTCCAAGAGCATGGCGCTGGCGGCAAAGTCCACTTGCTGCGGGATTGGTGGCAGACCGTCGCGGTCATCTCTATCGGAGACCGGTACCTGTGTTGGCTCAACTACCTCACTGTCTTCCTCCTCTGCGACATGGCAGCGGACCAGGCGAGCCCTCCCAAGCTACGGTACGTACGGCTGCCGGCCGACCTCGTCGGGGACGACGACGAGGAGGCCAACGAGGAATACACGAGGAACAACGATGACCCACCTAGCATGAAGCATTCCCGGAACATGTGCGCCACCGGCGCTGGCGCGGTGAGGCTCGTGAGCGTCGATTCCCGCTGCTGCTGCGGTGGCCCTGGCTCGAGCACGTGCAAGCCATCCCGCTTCACCTTCACGGTGACCACGTGGACGCTGAAACTGAGGACGACGATGGCGGACGAGCCGATGACGTGGGTTCAAGACGGTGTGTTGGACTGCGATGAGCTCTGGGCGCTGCCGGAGTACGGGAGCCTCCCGCGTGTGCCCCTGGAGTACCCCGTCGTGAGCTTGGACGACCCTGACGTCGTATGCTTCAGGGTCCGCAACGACTACTCTTGCTACCTCGACGACAAGGACAGGAAGGTATGGCTGCTCGAGGTCAACACAAGGAGGAAGAGGCTGCGGTCCGTCCTCCCCACCACCATACCTCATTGGAAAGCAGGCTCTGACAATATTCAGGCAAAATTTCATTACTAGCTAGAACGCAGAACATCATGTGGTACATAACTAGAAATTCGTTACTGGCTGAATGCAGAACATGATGTCGTAGAAAACTAGACATTCATGTGTGTTCAAGAGAAAATAAATGGAGTGAAAAAATAAATGTGGGTCTCATGGACCACATTATGCCAGTAATTAGCGAGCAATTTTAGACAGAAAAGGGGCGGAAACAAAAAAACCACAGAAATTTTTTCTTTTGAATATTAGGTATAGATTGGGTAAAACTTCTGCCATATAAATTTCCTTTCGTTTGATTTTTTGTTGGCCTTCCATCCGATTTCTTTTTTGTTGCTTCATAGGTGGTTTTTTGATTGATTTTTTAAGAATAATTATTATGAATCTTTGAACCCTGATTTTTCTTTACGATTTTTTTCTACTACCAAGTTGTTAACATAATTTTGATTAGAAAATATTCAAACCTAGATTAACATGTGATTCACCTAATCAAAATGTGAGTAGAAAATTTAAATAGTTTATTGTCTAATCAGGTCTAAATAAATATATCTATACAATTATCACCGACGGCTAGCATGCGAAAACTCAACTCAAGTGAGTTTTTCATCTAACTCTTTGTTGGCATTAATATGCTGCCGCATCAAGGAGGTGAGCCCGAACGCCATCCATAATAGCTCCACATCTATATCAACAACACTATCTCACCGAAAAGACGAGTCTGGACGTCATCATGGCCGGCTCCGCATCTATACCAATGATACACGTCTAATGCACGTAATGTGGTCATCATAAGATAAATTAGAGCTTTTAAAGTTTATAGAAAGGGTAAAACATACATACATATATAAAATTCTACCCTCGTTTGCTATTAACGTTTGATAGCTTTTTTCCCCTCCCGTTGCAACGCACGGGCATCTTTACTAGTATCAATAATTCATCAAATTCTCATATTGATGCATGCACCGATTGATCTTAGTTAGGAACACTTCTCTGTTAATAATGCATTCAGAGAGGATTGAAATGTGTATATTTCATTGGTCATAGACATTTCTCTTATAATGGTCTAATTTGCTTTGGCAGAGGAACAACAGTGTCAAAAAACATAACCTGGTAATATAACCACATGACAATTTGGCTTGCATATATTCTTCTTTGCTGACCTAGAAATTCATGTGCTTGTTTCAAACTTGAATTTTTTTTTGTTACGCCAGGTTTTTCTTTTCACTTTGATATATTGTTCATCAATGTCTAGCTCATACGACAAGCTCATTGCTTGATTATACGCCCGATCGTAGAGAAACAATAATTAGTTACTGAAAAGTATTCTACAAAATTAAGCAGGGACAACGAAGAGAAAAAATCTAGATGCGAACATTGACTCATTGAAGGTGAGGTTCACAGATAAGGACCTGAAAGAAACTGCCAGCCACATACGTGAAGAAGATATCGCTGGTGAAAGGGCACACACTTGCTTTGCGCATACTACATGGAAGCTTGCTGATACACCGAGGAAATAGAGGTCTCCTGAAAATGCTAGAATATTTATCATGTGTTCCCATGCTCCCGTATACAAAATACAAGCACAAAAGTGCATCTAAAATATGGATGGAGAGAAACTCTTGTGTGTTTGAGGGAGCATCACCAGACATTCAAGAGCTTTTACAAAGCAGCGGGAGGGGGGGGGGGGGGGGGGGGGGGGGGGGGGCGAATGCAGTCTCTGATGCATGGCGGGAGCTTGTTTAATCACCAGTCTACTAGTTGGGTGGTTGTGTTTTCCTTTTTTAGTCATTGGCATAGTCTGCCTTATGTGTTTGTTCGGGACCTCAAGTCTGGGTTCTTTCTAAACTCGACTAATTGGATCTTTTTCTATCTTAACAAAATGATACGTAGTTGTCTTGTGTAGTTCACGAAAAAAAAATGTTTTGTTGTCCCAAATATGATATCATCAACATATATTTGACACACAAATAGATCTTTGCCAATTTTCTTGGTGAGTAGGGCGGTGTCAAATCAAGCTTGGGGATCTACTTCAAACCATAGGAATCTTCTGATAACTTGTACACATGGTTATGATTCTTTGAATCTTCGAAACCACGGAGTTGCTCAATATATACTAGCTCATTGATCTTGTTATTTAGAGAAGCACTTTTGACATCCATTTGATATAGCTTGAATAGTGTAAACATGCACATGCTAACAAGATTCTATCAATCTTGATGTATATATGATTGGTGAACCTTACAATCCAATGGCGAAGCTATAGTGTTTGTTGCAGGTGTGGATGCACCCACAACAAATATGGAAAATCAATGACTAGGATTAAGTTTTGACCATGGTTACGACTCAAATCCCTCCAATCCATACACATAAGACAAATGCACCCTTCTTTGATTTGCTCTAGTTTCTGTCAGTGTTACAGTCATCGTCTTCTCTGATTATAGCTCAATATACTTTTTATTAGTTTCCAAAAATTGAATCTTGTTTGGAAATATTAGTAACAATTTTTTAACTAAAAGTGAGCAAGAGATACCCTAGGGCTCATCAATTCACATCTCTAGTCAATCTTATGTCGATCTTGGTCTCAAGTTGGTGTTCATAGATGTTGGATATATTTACGTGGATTTATAGGGTAGGTGAGCGTCTTTGTTTATTTATATTATACTAGCGAACAAACCCATGCGTTGCAACGGGATTAAAAGTCTCAAATATTTGACTTTGTTTGTTTTAGCTTTGCTGCACAACTGTTGCAACTTCATTTGTATAGGTGCTACCGGTTGCTACAGCCACAGTGATTGTTGCAAAGATCACAAGCGAACAAGCCTTTCTATAAAATTTTAAAATGAGGACGAGAATGTTATCTATATATTTATTTGTTACCCTTTCTATAAAATTTTAAAACTACAATTAATTTTATGATGATCATGGCATCCACAAATTAATATTGGCAATAATATAGCATTGTCTTGTTAATTTTGTATAGAATTAAAATACGACCTTTAGATTTTTGTTATAGATAGATTCACTACTACATAAAAACTTAACCGAGATGTTTGGCAAAGGGGCTTAGAGGCGGGCAGGATTTTGAACCACCTCAGTTAATACATGGGATTAACCGAGGCGGTCATAATCAACATCCTCACAAAATCTATTTACGGCCGCCTCCTAAAATCTATTAACCGAGGCGGGCCTTATAAGAGGCCGGCCTCCAAAAATGCCTCCATTTTTTGAGGCGAACCTCCTAACTTGCCCGCCTCGGAAAAAAGGCCGAGGCCCAGACCGAGGCCCGATAGGATTCTCAAGTATAAATACGAACCTAGGGTTTCATTCTCACCTCACTCTCTCCCCTCACTCTTTCCTTCTCAGCGTCGCGCGACTCCTCGGCCCAGACTGAATGCGCGACGCGACTCCTCTTAGCGCCGCGCGACTCTCTCAGCCCCATACCCCCTCCCCGAGCAGCGCTGCCGCTACTCTCCTCCCTGAGCAGTGCCGCCGCTCCTCCCCTCCCTAAGTAGCACCGCCATCCTCTCCTTCTTCCTCTCCCTCTTCCTCGCTCGGCTCTCCTCCGGCAGCGGCGTGGCGGGCGCGGCCCCTCTCCCTCACCCCGGATCTTGCCGGATCCATGGCGGGCCCCCTGGCGGCTGGATCCTGTGGAGGGCGGCTAGATCCATGGCGAGTGCTACGGCGAATTTCGGTGGAGGACGGTCAAATCCATGGCGGGCGCCCCCCCGACGGCTAGGTCCGGCGGAGGGCGGCCGGATCCATGGTGGGTGCACCCCCTGGAGACGGATCTAGGGCTGGTGCGCTTCCCAATAGAGCTTCCCAACAGTGGATCCAGGGCAGGCTCGTCCTCCGATGTCAGGGTGGGCATGGTCTCTAGCGGCGTATCTAGCGACAACAACAGCCGGCGATGGCACGTGGATGGGCTCGGCGGGCCTATCCATGGGGTTTTTCGTCTTTTTTGCTTTTTTATTTGATTAACCGAGGCGGACATCTGAGCCGCCTCGGTAAAGATTTGATTTACCTTGACATTTAGACCGAGGCGGTTGTGATGCCCGCTTTGGTAAATTCATTTTGCCCACCTCGAAAAAGTTTTAGTAGTAGCAATTTATTTCTCTCGTTCCAAGGCACAGAAATACACTTTGATTTGGCTGGGTGAATGGCATAAATTTTGGCTCTTTAGTAATAGGTAGAGATCATGCGGAAGAAAAACAGGCCCACATCGAGTTATTTCCTCCGACCCTCGCCATTCTCACAGCACACTCCCAGATCTCCCCCTCCTCCACGACCTCTTGCGTCATCGCTATGGCCGCCGTGGCCCTAGACCAGCCACCGGACGCGGCCCCGTCTCTGTTTCCATCTTTGGCTCTAGTGACGCTGCCGACCCCGCCACCCCGTCCCCGGCAGCGTTGCTCCGCCCACGGAGAGAGGCATTAGAGCACGAGCTCCTTCCGATCCCCAAGCTCATCTTCCTAGAGGGCACGCTGGCGTAGACCCTCACTCAGCTCAAGAAGAAGTTCACTGCCTTGGCCCCGATGGGCGCGTGCCCTCCATGGCCCTGGCGAGGTGTTGCAGATCCCGTAGGAGCAAGCACTAGCGCCCAGGCTGAAGCAAGCCGCTGACCCTTCCCTGCCCCAGCCGGCGGCGCCCTCCCCAGATACGATAGTGTCTCCTCTCCCTCGGCCAACGACAGGCATGGCGGGGGCATGCAGGGCGCACACCATCTTGCGAGCCTGCGCCAGCGCAGTTGCCTACCAGGTAGGTCGTGGCCGTGCGGCGATGATGTGTTTTCAAGTGTTTCTAGATGCTTTTTACATGTATGCGCATGTTTCAAGTGTTTCAGTTGTTTTAGATGTATGTTTCATTTGTTTCATGCGGATGTTGCAAAAGTAGATCGAGATGTTGCATATGTTGCATTGATTATACACGTATATTGCAAACATTTGTTCCTAATGTTTTATCTGTTTTTTCATATATGTTACAAGTGTTTATCAGGATGTTGCATATGTGTTCACTCATATGTTGCAAGTGTTTTATCTGGATGTTACGTATGTATTGCAATGGTTTTCAAGTGTTTCATGTGTTTTTTTTTCAAGTGTTTCAACGCATGTTTCAAATGTTTTATCTGTGTCCATACGTATATTGCAAGTGTTGTATTTGGATGTTGCATATATTGCACTGGCTATACACGTATGTTGATAGTGTATATTTTAAATGTTTCGGCTGTTTTAAACGTATGTTGCAAGTGTTTTATCTGGATGTCGCATATATTACCGTGCCCATATATGTCGTAGGCAGAGGTGGCCCCCTCGGGGCACAGCGGTCCCCACGTGCACAAAGCTGGGTGTAGAGCATGAAGCCGCCGTAGAGCACGAAGCTGCATGCATGCTGGGCTACTTTCTCTCTCCCTCCTTAGTCTAGCTGGATGCGACCGGTCAGCAGTAGCATGATGCGCCAGTACCATGCGGACAGCAGGAGTGCGTGGTCAGGCGTGAGACTGCTCCTAATGGTAGCGGGCGCTATAATGTCCCCCTAGCCCCACAAGCGGTCAAATTGGGATGCGAGCACTGCGCGGGAAAGCAACAGGCATGAGATGTCTGGACGTGCCGTTGGCGCCGGACATCCGGACGCTATCCGTGCTGATAGTATTTTTTGTTTAAGGGTAAGAAAAGAAAAAAAAAGCAATTTACAACCTCAACTGCATTTAACATATTTTGCATTTTCAAACTCCCATAGAAAATATGGACTTGATTTACTATCTTGAACTATCCTCCGCAAATACATAATCACGTGAATCCTTCTTTGTCCGTGCATACACGCCAACACGCTAGCGCTACTTCGTCGTCGTAGCTACTACCGACTACTCCTAGTCTCACGTCACTGTAACGTCCGCATCTCACTCTCCCCACCCGACGCCGGGACAGGCATCAGCTTCCCCTCCATGCTCCGGCTGGAGCAATATCTCCGGTTGCTACCGGCGACCACCCACGCCACAGCGCCCGCGTTGATCTCGGCTTCCTCTTCCCTCTCCTATCCTCTCCCGAACTTCAGCGCCCTCCGGCTTGCCCGCTCGCGTCCTCCCCCACTCAGAGGCAAAACGTCGAGCGCCGTGCGCGCCTCGGCGGGGCCGGACGCTACGGTGAAACGCGCGCCCGAGATGGCCCAGCGGGAGGTGGCCCGCGCGGTCGCGGATCAGGCGGTTGAGCGTTTGGGCGCGCGGCTGCTGCCGTCCGCCGTGCCTGCCGACGTCGCCGAGTTCCGCAACGGCGCCGGGAACGCCGTCGGCTCGCTCGACGTGCACCGGGGCTCGCCTGGCTCGTCGGTACACTTCTTTAGTACTCCTCTTTCATTTTTCTTGTAGTAATACCGTACCGTATTACTATGATACAGCTTCTTGTGTGGTTGCATACCACAAGATAAGGGCATACTACTATACTGCTCTGTAAGATATTCAAGAACTTACTGTATTTACTTTTTTTGAAACGGCAAGAACTTATTTACTTAATCCAAAGTTCAGTAGTAGTGTAGTAAGTGCGTAATACGGTTCATTGGATCTGCAGTGTGGGTTGGCATCCCACTGTATGCAACTGCACCATTTTTCCTTGGTATATGCAAATACATACACCACCTGTCCACCTCATGATATGGCATCTGTATTGAATGTCAAAACATTGCTTGTGTTTCAGTTCAGTTCAGTATGGTTTTGGGCACTTGGTGACCGCCTACTTCTCCACAAGATTGTGGGAGGGTATTTGCCTTGGGTAGTTGTTGTCCACTGATCGATTCAAGGTGAATCGTGAAAGTTTTATATGCAAATATTGCTAATACAACTCTACCAAAGCATCTTGTCAATTATAGATTAACACTTGTCCATTTGAGTCTTAGTATTGTTGTGAGACTGCTGATTTCCTGATAAAGAAAGAACTGCTGAATCAACACCGGCGATGATCCATCCTTGTTCTTGTCAAAACTGAAACTGTAATCGCAATCCAATCTGATCTCACTGTCATATCTGCTCTTGTGCTTGAGCTGATAGTTCAATCTGAAAATGTGATTTCAGTCATTGAAAATAACAATGTTATTGAGAATGGAAGAACAATCTCCTGCTATCAAAAAGCTTGCACTGTTTGCTACTGTTGTAAGATGTAAAAAGAAATGATGACCGGACCTGATGTGTGTTTCCTTGTCTACAGATTGATTTCATGCTGCAGTCCTCGCTTCACTGTAAAGTCCCAAATGGTGCCATTGACATCACCTCAATTCTTATTTTCCTGAATGCCTCGACGGACGCACCACATTTCCTATTGGAGCTTATACAGGGCAGTTCAACTTCAATCGTGGTGATTTTGGACCTGCTTCCCCGGAAAGACCTCGTGTTCCACCCAGACTACTTGCAGAAGTACTATGAAGAAACTCGAATGGATGAGCAGCGTGGAAAGATCGAAGAGCTACCGCAGACTCGTCCATACAGATCTCCTTCACTCTTTGTGCGCAGCGCATGCTCACCTACAGCAATAATGGTCAGCATTGACTGTGGACAAGGAGGTGAGAAAGCCTTGGAAGAGATAATGCATGGACAATTAGCAACAGTCATTCAGGAGGTTCTTCAGATTTGGCTTGACAACTGTGCTGATTCCACCACAGAAATGGATGAGGTAGAGAGGGACTGTTTGCTCAAGAGGGACCGGATTGTAAGATCGAAATCGATTGAGGTTGATCTGACTGCAAATCTTCCAAGGATGTTTGGTCCAGATGTGTCTAGTCAGGTCATAACTGAAATCCGTAAGGCCTTTGGTGTACAAGAGCCCTAAGTCATTCATAGATACAAGCATGTTTGGTCCAGATTAGTTTATTGTAGAGAAACGTTGTTATGGTCCATAAACCCTCTTGTTTGAAAAACTGAAAGTATATGTGATAAGCTGTGTAAATACTGCCAAGTGATAACTGAGATGATGAAAGCGAGCTATGCAGGTGAAGATGATCAAATGTTAGGACCAGGTTTCCAGGAACAGAGTCTCATCACAGAGTTCCTAGTAAGCTGTTCCTGCTGTATTGAATGGAGCTCTGTGTTTTGCCGCATCTTGTCCTGTGAGGTTGTTCCATGTCAAAGCCGCGACTCCTGAAAGCTCGGATGCATATGACTCGTGGTAACATGTAATGCTGTAATGTTCGATAAAATCACACGCGTGATTTCTTCTCCTACGAGATTCCTTTTGATCCAAAGGGGGCTTGAAATAAGTAGCTAGTGTCTTTTGGGCATGTGTTTTGTCCACTCTTGGGCCGTTCAGGTTATGTATTTGCTGGACTCCACATCAGTAACTTTTGGAGTTTGACATTATGATGAAATTTTGTTTCTCAACTAAATTAAATTCACGTATGTATACAATTGTGCATGATAATACGTCAAGGAAGGAATCCCTGGCCACGGAACGGTTTGTACTTGTACTCGAGATTAAGAAAGTTGCATGGACGAGTTTTTGAATTCTGTGTGAATTCATATTTTCTTCAGAGTAGTCAAATGATTAAGGATAAGATGTACAAGTATCTTCAAAAGTATAAAAGGAAATGAGAATTCCAGACGAAATGAGTTCATAATCACTTTTTGAATGTTATGACATTTTATTTACATGGAGTACTCATTTATACCAACATGAACACTGATGAGGATTGATTGCTTTTTTTATTTTTTTTTTGGATCCAGTCTTTCTCCTCATGACATTGGAGACAGGAAAAAGAAAGGCAAACCCAAAGTTATAAGAAAGGCAGCACCAAAGTCTTGCATGGGAGGGAGCATAACTGCAAAGTGCAAATACGAGATCAAACGCAAAAGGCTTGAAGGTAAAACTGCAAATTGGGAATCCATGCATGCTACAGATAGAAAAAGAGAAATTTGAATTTAACGAGTGCCTCAGATGACGCTTTGGAAGTGGATATCACCATGCCATGCCTGTGCAGCAAGACATTCATCCAGAATTCACCATTTGCGTGAATCATCACTGGCACGCCAACCAGGCGGGCATTTGTTAGAAGAAGAGACGAACTCCAAACAAATCGTGCTGCAGATCGATCTGGAGACGAATTCAGGCATTCAGAATCCTCTCAGATCGGTCTCGCGGAAATACAATTGCAGCGCCAAGAAAAATATTAGAGCGCCTAACAAGAGGAGCCAAAACAAGAACGGGAGGCTCTGCACTGGGGGTAGGGCTGCAGCAAACAACAAGAAGTCAAGAACTGGACCAGAAAAACAGATTTGATCGATGTGCAAGAACCCCAGCAAAAGGAGACGAAAATTGGTCACACCAAAAGGAGACGAACTCAGATTTGATCGATGTGCAAGAACCCTAGCCAACGTAGTAGTACTGTCTGACATTTTTTTTTGCCACCAAAAAGCATGGTTCCAAACGAGCGGTGGTGGAGAGGCCAACTTGGAACGGTGGTACTGGGTGGTGGATAGCTAGCCTTCATAAATAGTCTGGCGGCCGCGCAGTGGCGGAGCTGGTCAAATTTCACGCCTAGGGCCACCCACGAAGTACCTAAGATGTCTATATTAGGCCCTCGTTTAGTTCTCGAAATATTTCCCAAAATATTTTAGATTCTCGTCACATCGAATCTTTAGACACATGTATGAAGCATTAAATATAGATAAAAAATAAAACTAATTACACAGTTTAGACGAAATGGACGAGACGAATCTTTTAAGCCTAGTTAGACTATGATCGGACAATAATTGCCAAATAATAACGAAAGTGCTACAGTGGCGCTACAGTTACATTTCCCGAAATATTTCGGGAACTAAACAAAGGCTAGATCAAATACCGATATTGTTATAAAACTAATGCATAAATGCATGATTTTATATGATATTTCATTCATATGTTCGAATCCACAACATATAATTAAGAAAATCCCATTGCAGATCTTGTGTAATGGGTGAAATGCCCAAAAATATTGAATACTAACAGTACCAGTTTATTGTTCAAAAAATATAGGAATGGGAAATTGGGAATTTACCTCCTCTACTCTAGTTGCCTTATCGAATGCACACAATAAAATTAGCCTGCCTCTAGCAACTGTCCTGCGAGGTGTGCCAGGTTGTCGGCCACACACCGCTGCAGTGTGCCCGTCGCAGCTCCGAGCCAGCGAGCCCCGCTGCAGCCGCCAGCCGCCCACGCCTCACGCCGCGACGCTGGGTCGCTGGCAGCGATCGTGCCTCCCAAGAATGCAAGTGGATGACATTTCTACTCCAATTTGGCGCCCAGCAAGGATGCACTTGGTGGCCGGTGGGGAATCGTTGATTGGGGAGGGTGGAGGTGCCTGCGTGCTGTCGCAGAGGTCGCTAGGGTTTGTCGATTTCGCGATGGTGATTGCCTGATTGGGAAGTGGGCGAGTCGCGAACTACCGTGATGACGCAGAGCAGGCCGACGGCCGAGACGAGGCAAGCAACGGAGGTATGGGCCTTTTCCCTTTGCTGCTGGGCCGTTAACACCATAAAAATTTCAGAGGGGTATATGGAGTTTCTGGGCCACGCCTAGGGCCACGGCCCTAGTGGCCCAAGGCCCATATCCGCCCCTGCGGCCGCGGGACGGACGGCCGGATGGAAATGGACATGGACATGGACCTTGGCCCCCGCCGCGTCGTATGATTCCCTCCGATCCGGCTAACGCGCAGCGATCAAAACGGACGGAAAAACCCTATTTCTACTTCCGTTTTTATAATTTTTGGCGGAAATAGGACCGGGTTCAGAAAATACGGGTTCAAAAACGGAATCGGAATATGCGGACATGCGGAAACGAACAAATACGGATGGAGAGCCAGAAAATTAAATTAAAATCACATAATCTAATATTCTCAAAGTATACATATATAAAGTAATGTAATAATATATACAAAGTTTAATATTCATTTATATGTTATGTATGTGAACATAACATGCATATTTGGTGATTCATACTTATATTAGGCTCATGCCCGTGTGTTGCAACGGGAACAAAACAATATTATGAAATTCTTACGATAATTGCCAACCAGGAATCAAACTCTTCATCATTTGCTCACAAATGGGTTAGGACATTGGTGATTCGTACGTGGAACAATAATCAACCTTGCGTGAGATTTCAGCTTTTCCTTACTTCTTGAGCTTATGCTAAGAGTGTTATGATGACTGTACCCTTCCTCCCAAAAGATGGTACCAAGGTCAACACTGTTAAGTATATAACCACAAGATATTATGAATGAAAATTAGTAGAACTTTGTGACCTGCCACTGCAATCTGCGTGGCGCCATAGCCCTACCCATGGCTGGCCTTGTCCTTCTCAAATTCAGAACAAACCAAGAGGGAACCAGGAAGCAAAGTTAAGGAGTTTCACCTTTAAAAAGCACTTTCTGTAACCCTCAAGTAGTCATAAACAGCAATTGCTGTACACGCAAGGTAAATAAAACACAGACTACTCTAGCACATTTCATGTTATATTTTTTCTTCTATATAAATCATCTTACCAAAAATTGAATCTATTAGCATCTTCACCAGAGCAGAACGTCTAACAAAATCAAAGAGCATAGTAGTTGCTGCCTGTACTTCCCCACCAAAAGAATCCTAGCGTCAAGACGTCCAGCCAACTCAACAGACATCGCTGCAGGTCTACCATGGATGGATCCACCACGACACCACGATCAACAAAGCTATTCGTACTTCTCATCCATCAAAGGCATTAATTATTGTAGCATTCATGATCAGGAGGAATCTACACGAGTATTTAAGCTCAAGGTTTGTCCGAGACGCACTCCAGGCGTATGTAATGTGAGGAGGATCCAGAGCTTGGAAGCGGAGGATGCAGGGATATCGATTGGATTGTATATACACACATATCGATTCATTGGTACCGGAGATGCAGCTAATGGGACTCACCTGGATCAGGAGGGATAAGCCAAATAGGGGCTACGGACAGCCTCCTGCGGCCATCATGATTGCCAGATCAGGCAGCGCAGCTACGCACAGCCTTCCGCGGTCACCTGTAATTAGATCAGATCTTAAGTGACGTGGTGGCACACGTTCTGGGCGCTCGTCGCCAGCGAGCTGCTGGTGTGCGGTGGCGTTTGCGCGAAGCAGCGACGGCGGTGCAGGTCAGGCAGGCGTCGTGGCGTCCGACGGGTTCTCGTACGCGAAGCAGTGACGTCATGGAGGCGGCGGCGCGTCCGGCGGCGTCGCTGAAGCCGGCAGGTTATGAGCCGGTATTTTTTTCGTGATTTTCGGAGGACAGAATTGTTAGCGTGATTTGGTGGGTGGCATTCTATGGAGAAGCGATTGGGTGGGTCCACGGATAATGGCATTTTGAGGGAAAGGTGTGGGGGAGCGCCGGGTAGCGCGAGCGAGCGAGGCGAGGTGAAACCGGCGGTGGACGATTCTCATCCATAATTTTTAGTTGCAGAAGAGATTAACATAAGGACATGTAATTGTTGAACATGTTGAGCATAGATTGAAGACAGGATAAAAACGGGATAAATACGGATCTATTCCGTATTAAAACGGGATTACTCGGAAACGGACGGAAAACACCATTTTTTACTTTCGCAAATACGAAAACGGGATCTCGCAAATACGGAAACGGACGGAAAAATGTAGAAAACGGAACGGGACGGTACGGGAAAAATTTCGTCCGTTTTCATCCCTACTAACGCGGACAACAATGCGCTGCACGCCAACAGCTCCGCGTTGCTTCACCCCGACGGATCGTCAGTTCCGCCTTTGTCGCCAACTTAAGGAAATCAGTTCCTTTTGTTGTTGCCCTGCCATGTCCAACAATTTAGTCAGATTTGCTAAATTATAAGTGTCAATTTTAGCTTTCTTTTAGATCATGACTATTACATATATTTTATGTTGAAATTGTAGTTTTAGTTTGTTGTAATTTTTAAGGTATAATTTGCAATTTTGGGATCCAAGAATACAAATTCTTTTAGACAAAACCATAAAACTAACAAAGTCAGGTCTTGCGTTGGTACAAAGATAATTAACAATTGTTTCTATACTCATACAAGGATAAAAATTTAATACGTTATTATAACACAAAGACAATTTAACAAATTACAATACACATACCTTCTCTTCAAGTTTGCAACCTAGAAACTGCAGTCGAGTTTGAGGTGGCTGCACAGGACCAGGACTTGAGTTTGGCACGCAGTTAAACTAGTACATATATCTAACCTTACATTATTAAAGAGAAAATTTTTCTCTCACCTATTTTTTCAGCCACCCCCGAACTAAAAATAAAACTCCATGAATGTAGAAATAGATATTTTGGTCTCTCTACAACTCTCCACATGTTAGGACATAAATTCTTAAGATAACCTAGATAGTTAGAAATCCTAATACAAATATATGTCTTCGATCCTAAGTAAGAGCATCTCCAACAGTTTGACAAAAATCACTTGCCAAATGTTGTGTTTTGGCAAGTTGCTAAAATAAAATACCAAGTTAAAAAAAGGCTCTCTCCAACAATTCCCTATTTTCAACTTGCCAAAACAAAAAAAGGAGGGCCCACCAGTTGAGGTTTGTGACCGGTACACCCCGACATCTTCCCTACCTCACGCGTATACTCATCCAGATTTATACTCATACACTATATGAATTTCTATATGAATTTCTATGTTATAGTTTATTTTGATGGACACATTTGTATTAGCTATACATTTATATTTCATCCAGATTTATACTCATACACTATATGAATTTCTATGTTATAATTTATTTTGATGGACACATTTGTATTAGCTATACATTTGATAGTCTGAACATGATTTGCCGGCAGCAGGCTCTGTCACATCAGCAGGCCGACAGCTGTAGCTCTACAAGACATTTGCCAAATTTTGAAGAATAGCAAGTCATTTATCAAACTGTTGGAGATGCTCTAAGATCAATAGAAATCCTAACCCAAATAGAAAAAGATACAAGTCAAAATTAGACAATTTTATCTTACTTCTATTATACCTATATCTCTCTCTATCTATACACTACTGGAATTTGCACTTTCATGAACAACTTTCGTCACCGAAGAAACCAAATTCGTCATAATTTGAGTTTTATGATGAAAATCGGTTCGTCACAAAAATTGCGTCATACTTGAACTTCTATGATGAATCTAAGCAACTCGTCATAGAAATGGCATGATCCGTGACGAAAAACAGACCGTCATAGAACTGTTTTGGCATGCACAGCAGGGGCTGCCACGCTGGCGGGTGTTTCCGTTGGAGATGCTTTGCATGTGTACATGCTATAGCCGGTTGCATTGAAGATGGTTTGGGTACGTGTGACCTTATTGCACAAGTGACCATCTCTGGTTCTTCCACGTTTCAGGTTCTTACTGGACCACGTGTCGGGTTCCTGTTGTTCCACATGTCAGTTTTCTATTGGTACACGTGTCGTGTTGCGGTTGGGTCACGTGTCACTTCTTTATTGGACCATGTGTCTTATTTTTATTGGTCCACGTGGCCGTTTCTTCTTTGACCATGCATCACAGTGCTGTCCATCTATGTTTCGTATTTTTATTCGGCCACGTGGCTTGATGACTTTTTTTCACGTGTCGGATTTTTAATAGCCCATGTGTCGTACCCTAGCTATTTCATGTGTCATGCACTGATTCGTTAACGTGTCGTATTTTTATTTGATCACGTGACCAGTCCTGGTTCTACCATGTGTAGGACAATAATTATATAAAAAAAAGTAATTCGAGATCGTCATTACCGCACAGATTGACTACATAATTATTCAACCTGGCAATCAAATACTAGCAATTAACATTTCACACATCAACAGCAAGCCATTGACAGAGTATCATCACATCAAACCGTCACATGAGTCCACATAACAGACCATAAATGTTCACCGCATCAAGCCATAGGAGTTGAAGACTGAGAGTTACTAGGAGACCTTAAGCGCATGACTTGCTCACAGAGCCTGTTGTACTCCTCATGTTGTCGTTTCTTGAATTCCTCAAACTCCCTTCTAGTTTTTCTGTCTTCCTCTTCAGTTTATCCACTAATTCGACGTGGGCAGCATTACTTTCCTGTTCAGCGGCAAGCTGTTCCTGAAGCGTTATCTCCGCTGATGTCTCTGCTCTGGTGGAGCTTGTCTGGATACCAGCATTCTTAAAAAAAAAGGTTATTGCTGCTTCCCTAGGAGGGGGCCTTACCCTGGTGGACGCAGAGGACCTTGCAAACAACATCAGCACTAGTCATTAGTTGCTACCCATCAGCAACAGGTTCTGCTTTTATAGTTTTCATGGCTTCCTGTGAAATTAATAGTGAAAGAGGACTTCAATTGAAAACCCAAGAGGTTAATTCATAACAAGTAATGCATTGGTCTTCCTCAACTTACTGCTGATAGAGATTATATAAGCACAATACATAGGTCTTTTGTTTGTCTACTGCCGATAGATATTACATAAGCACAGTGTACATGTACCATATCAATTGGTGTAAAATTGCAACTACAAAATTAAATGATGTTGCCACATTAGGCTCCTGCTTTGTTTTCTTCTTTTATGGCAATGGCTTCAGTAGATTTCAAGAAAAGCAAATGAAGGTACTTACAACTGCTGCTCTTGCAGCATCACTCAGGCCCTTTTTCGTACTGGTATGGGAGTCCTTGAAGACTTCCACAGCATTAACATCTTCATCATGTTGACCATGTTGTTTAAGTCCTGGATCATCATGTTGTTCATCAAGTCCTTGATCGTGTTCTACGGCTTTCCTCTTGTTCCCCTTCTATTCACATTGCACATGAGTTTCTGTTTATATTATACAAAGACAAAAGTAGCAATAAAACACAACCATCACTTACAAATATTTGCAGCTGGACAACATAGAAGCGAGATCCTTGAAAGGTCATTGTTTGGTTTTGGTAATTGAGTGACAACCTTAGGTGGACTAATTGTGTTTAATGTGAGATACACAGGAGATTAGTCCACAGGTGATGGTGTCATGGAGGAGCTCATTGCATATGAGACATGACATGGAGTCATGTGGCCAAGGTGGCGAAGATCAAGATGAGGCTTGGCTCGATGGACCGGTTGCAAGTGTGAAGGGCAAGTCGGAGGCTTTGGAGCGATGGACCGTGAGGCAGTGAAGCTTGAGCAAGACTTGGCACCGATGGACCGACGCAACGGTGAAGAGCAAGTGAGGTCAAGATCGATGGACCAAGGTCACATGATGATATGAAGTGGATCATATCATTTATGATATGGTTGGTGCATGTGTTGCATCAACATCGGAGGAGATGGAGTGGAATGCACAAGGCAAAGGTATAACCTAGGGCATTTCTATTTCACCGGTCATAGGTGTGTAGAGAAGTTGATGACCGGGTTTAGGATAGATGGCCGTACTATCAATAGGGGCAAACTTGTTTGCATATCGGTCATCTAGTGCCACTTGAGCGATCTAACTTTGCATACGTGTTAGGATCGAGTGGCGAGGCAAGTTGAGTGCCTAACTCCTCGGAGAAAATGATTGTGAAAATGCTAACACACGTGCACAAGGTGGTGAACACTTGTTGGTGTTGGCACATTTGCGAAGGTGATGGAGTTTGAGCGGTTGAGAGGGGTTTAGGGTCCTCTCTCCCTCCCGTCGAGCTTGCGAGGCGGGATTCAAGCGTTTTTGAGGAAATAAAATGACTATTTTCCTTTACGCCGATGTCGAGAATTGGAGGCAAAATCACGGAGGTGTTTCATGAGCTAAAACATGTGCTTTAGTGATACACATACTTGGGATAGCTCATATGTGAAAGGGTGGAACAAGTGGATCAAGCAAAGGTGGAGTTTCACATGATATATAGGCGACAGACGCTGGCGTGGGAGGCGATAGACGCGACCCTAGCGTCTGTCTGTCTACCCCAGGCGCGGTCAGCAGAGGAGGAGGCGACAGACGCGCGGGCGTTCGCGCGACAGATGCTGACGTCAGCGTCTGTCGGCTTCGCGCTGAGGGAGGCGATTGGCTTGCGCAGCGTTAGACGCGGGACTACGTCTGTCGGCATCCTGTCAGACGCGTCTGACGGCCTAAAGCATGGTTTGGGAGCTTACTGGACTACGTTCATCGAGCAACGGACGCGCGCCCTCGCAGCGACTGTTGGTGTTTGAATCTCAGGGACACGTGGCGAGATCATGTGCGACGGACACGGGCAGCGGCGTCTGTTGAGTATGCGATAGACACATCTGTCGGTCCCGAAATCCGCCCAGTGAGGTTTCCAACGGCTCTATTTGGTTGTGGGGCTATAAATAGAAGTGGTGGCCGGCCTTGGCTGGTGCTTAGCACCCTTGGGACTTAGTGTCCATGCTTGTGGAGTGCTTGGAGAGCCTCTAACTCACTTGAGCTTGATAGTGATCATCCGATCGAGTGAGTGAGCGATTCTAGTGCGTTGCATCGTGAGGATTGCATCGAGTG
This sequence comes from Saccharum hybrid cultivar R570, assembly GCA_038087645.1. Classification (NCBI taxonomy): domain Eukaryota; kingdom Viridiplantae; phylum Streptophyta; class Magnoliopsida; order Poales; family Poaceae; genus Saccharum; species Saccharum hybrid cultivar. Next base: position 14,546,373 of record JAQSUU010000066.1, read on the forward strand.
GCACTAGGTGATCGTGTTGCAAGCCAGTGGTGCTTGTTACTCTTGGAGGTTGCCACCTCCTAGATGGCTTGGTGGCTTGCGACTCCGTTGAAGCACGCATGGAGATTGTGTGTGGCTCCAGAGGAGGATTTGTGAGGGGGATTGTGCTCACCCCGCGGGGATCGCGAAGAGCAACTCTAGTAAAGCTCATGGCTTGGAGGATCCCCATCTTGAGAGTGGATGTGCGGCACCCGCTAAGGGTTTGACTCTTGATAGTCAATTAGCTCATGATCCATCAAGTGGGTGTATCACCACAACGGGGACTAGCTTGGTGGCAACCAAGTGAACCTCGGTGAAAAACCGTCGTGTCAACCTTGTGTACATCTTCTCGGTGGTTTGCTTTCGATTCATAAGCTTGTATTTACATTCATATACTTGTGCTTATGTAGTTGCTCTTGTAACTAGTTGGCTTGTGTAGTTTGCTAGTTACCTTCTTGCTTGTGTAGCTAGAAGTTGTTTCCTTGTCTTGCTTAGTTTGTGTAGCTAAGTAAGTTGAGTTCTTGGTTTAGCTTGTGTAGCATTAACCTTGAGCTTTGCTAGTGAGCTTAGTTGGCTTTGTGATTTTGCTTACTAGTTGTGTAGGAGCTCTCCCGTGCTTGCTAAAGTACTAGTGCATAGGTTTGTGTGACCTTGCTCTAGAATTAATTAGGAGAGCTCTTGCTAAGGAAAGCACCTTAGTTGCTTTTTAGAATCTTTGATAGGTGCTTGTGAACTTAGATAGAGGGGGTGTAGTCTTGGCTAGACCGGTAGTTTTAATTCCGTATTTATTTCGGTTAGCCTACGTGATTAATTTTAGAATGGACTATTCACCCCCCTCTAGTCTGCCATCTCGACCCTTCAATCCTGTAGATTGATGGTACTTCACTTTTGCACAGTTTCGCTTGTTCTTCTTAGATGTTTCCTATAGCTTCATTTGTGTTAGACTACAGCACAAGTAGACCATAGCAAGACTAAATAGGAAAACGATGGGTTCATATACACCTTGTTCTTAGAACTATACCAAATCTCGATAAGTTCACACCACTGTGCATCGGTCATAGATGGGACAGGAGGGGTCTTAGGGATCTGATCAGCAGGGACGCCATTGAAGTAGGTTTTCTTCAACCTATAGCGTGTCTGCCGTACCCCAGACTGCAATACATTCTAGCAAGCTTCTTGTGTTGGTGGGTGAGCCTCGTTAATGCCTAGCCTTGATTGCACACAGTAGTGTGAATGAAAAGTAAATCCATTAAAGTTGCTCAAAGCAGAGTTAAATATTAAGAGGGGATACCCATACATACACTTAATCTATCCACAAAATTTTTGTAATGGACGATGCCAGAAGACTTCTTGTAATGTTTCCAATGTGTCAAAATTGGTACTTGATACCTAACTACTACACCTGCCTCTAAGGCAAACTTGGCCGCTTGCATTGGAACATGTCGAGATGGGCGTCCTCAATCCTCCCAGTGATTTGCTCATTTTGTCAATCAAAATTCTACGAGTTCGAGCCCTCGACTTCCTCGCTCTTCTTGGAAATGGTACTGCACAATTTTCATACATTCATATTGTTAGAAAAGTAACATAGATATCAAATAGCTAGTGCGAATTGATTGATAGACATCTGTAAGGTAGTACTAACCTTTGAAACTTTCATTGTTCTACGGGTGGGGAGAGATAGGAGTTTGCTCACAGGGCTCCTCTTTGGCATGGCTATCCTCATCTGGCCGTGACTAGTCTCTCACAGGGCTAGGTAGGGCACTGTCCCGATAAATGTCTCTAGTCAATTCATGAATTTGGAATTGATCCCTGGGTAAGAGTGTCGGTGGTGTTGGAGAATTATGTTCATCTTGTGCTAATACCTCTAGCCTTTTACTAGCGGCGGCCTTTTGAGTACAAACCCCATGAGTCAACTCACCTAGTTGTGTTGAATTCACTCACTTGGATTGCCTTCGCCTAGGACTCATGGCAGTGCTACCTTTTGTCCTACTGGTAGAGCCTCTTCTATGGCTTCTTCGACCCGGACTTTAAAATTGGAGATACAAACTTAAGCAGCAAGTATGTACAAATTGCATTGCTATCTGTTGGCGGTCCTTAACGACCAAATCCGACCGACAACTAAGATCCAAAACAAGAGAAATTAACAAACTTATAACACATATACATTTACTATTGACATATTTCCACATGTATTGGAGACTTAGTATTTTGCAGGACTTATTCATGAAATACATGGGAAGTATGGACAAAAGGCGCAACTCAAAAAGCGTAAAATAGAAATGCGCAAGGAAACCCGGGCCAAGCACCGACATAGGAGCCATCTAGGCCCAGCCAGGAGCCTGCTAGAGCAAGGCGGTGGCAAACGCTCGGCCCCACCTCACTCTGGCGGCATGCAAAGGCGGTTTAGGGCGGTTTCCTAATTTACATACGCCCAAACTGACCTATAGCTTGTATAAATAGGGGGTGGAGTTCATACACAAGACACAACATTTTGGAGCTACACACCTCACTACCACCTCTTGTATTTTTACTTTTAGTAGTCTTTTGTGAGCTAGCAAAGCTATCAAGGAGAGCTTGGCTCCTTGGAAGAGAGAAATCTTGGTATGAATACTATGAAGAATTCTTCCAAAGTCTTGCTCTCATTTTATCAATATAGTTGTGCTATTGAACTAGAGTATAGTTTTCATGTTATAATCTTAACATATGAACTAGCATATAGTTTCTATGTTATGAGCTTAACATGTAAAACATTATGATTCATCATTCATATAACTTATATGATTAGAATTAGAACTAAGATGTGGTAGCGGTTCGTTATTCCTTCAGGTTTGCACATGTCCTATGCTTGTCAATCCATAGGGTTAGAGTCCCGGGGGGATATAAATAGTTTCCTTGTACACGGGCGTGGTGCCTAGGTGCACAGGAACCTTCGAATATGACAGTACTCCACGGTTGAGGGATAGGTGGAAGGTGGTGACAGCCCTGTGCGTCCCTTGTAATCTCCCAAGTTTGGGTATTATGTAGGAGTGCTAAAGTCTCCCATGCGCTGGTAGACTAGTTCCCGGAGATCTCCCTGTCTATCTTACACTTAGATCTAGCTCTAACCATGCAATTTGTATGATCATCAACTGTTCTTTGCACAACTATATTAGAACAAGCATGCTCTACTTAGGAATATTCTTTATTCTTTATTTCTCTTTTATCCTTGAGGTTGGCCCAAGTGTGTGTCCACTATTCTCAAAATACCATGTTTACCCCTGTTATAAACTTTGGTTCACTATGCAAGCATGTAATCTTGTTCATATCCATGCTAGACTCTTTACACCATGCCTTCCTTTGGAAAAATTTAAATAACGATACCCTGAATACTTCTAGGTGAAATGTTACAACGATAGATCCGTATGCTTGCAGATATTATTTCTGTAATCGTTAAGAACTATCGTGTTGGTGTTTCTTGGCGACGTTACTAAGGTTTACTAAATCTTAGTGATGGTGCTAAGAAATATCAACAGGCATTTCTAGTGCCGTTGCCAGGAATGGATTCCATCTCCATACTTAGTGATTGTGCTAAGAAATGCCAACAAGCATTTCTAGCGTCGTTACCGGGGAAGGCATAGGTTAAAAGAATCTAGTAGGACATGATCATGATCATATGCATGAATGGTAGCCATAGTTTATGTAGGCTAACTCTGCTTGTTTTCTCCTATTGTGGATGAAAATAGGATACTGTATGACTAGTTTCGTCTTGGTGAAAAACTACACCGATAATCCAGAGGTGCTCCTAAGGAAGAATAGGTCCCGTACCGCTTCTTCCTTTGCTACTCCGCCGGCAAGTGAACCAGTCACCCCCGCATCATCCGCTACTACCGCCATGTCCAAGTCACTCCGCGACTACTCCACTCCGCTGTTGCTAATGTGCTCGTTGGGCCCACTGTCAACACGGGCACCGAAAACTTTGAGCTCCGGACTGGCCTCACAATGATGGTGCAGGCAAACCAATTCTGTGGTTTGCCTAGTGAGGACACTAGTGTGCAGCTTCAGCACTTCCTTGAGCAGTGCAACACCATTGTCATAAAAGACGTCGCACCAGCAAGCATCAGACTCTGTTTGTTTCCCTTCTTCCTTGCGGGGAAGGCAAAGTAGTGGTTTTACAAGGACAAGGAAGCCGTCAACACATGGAACAAATGTTCCGTGACGTTCCTCATGAAGTACTTCCCCATGGGCAAAACCAACGCCCTGAGGGAGAGAATTTCAAACTTCTAGCAGAATTCAATGGAATCTATCCCTAAGGCATGGGAAAGGCTCAGGATACATCCAAGTCTGCCCACACCACGGGATAGAGAATTGGCTCATGCTCCAAAACTTCTATGAAGGGCTAACACCCATGTCGAAGGGGCACGTAGATGCCGTTGCTGGAGGCACGTTTCTTTCTCTCACCATCGCTGGAGCTACGACTCTCATCGAGAAGATGGTGTCTAATCAAAGCTGGGGGAAGAAAGAAAACAACAAAAAGGCATGCATACCATGAAGGAGGCGGATATGCTTGTCGCAAAAATGGACCTTCTGCTAAAAAGATTGGACCAGCGTGCCGCCGACAAGGAGGCAATGAAGGCCACTGTCCAAGCCATGGACTCACATATGACATGTGAGATCTATGGAGAAGTCGAACATTCGGGGTACAACTGCCCCAAGACCCATGAAGACGCCACATACATAAACAACGGGTTCCGACAGAATAATAATGGGTGGAACAATCAGTCTCGCCCACAAGGAGGTAATTCGAATTTCAACCCCAATTTCAATTCGAATCAACCTTCCTTGAAAGACTTGGTCTTAGGCCAAGCTAAAATAAATAAAAATCTTACTAAAAAGCTGATGTTTAATGAAAAAATGCTTGAAAACATAAATACCAAAATTGAAGGTTTAACTTCTTCTGTTAAGAATCAATTGAGCTTTAATAAAATGATTGAAACTCAATTAGCTCAAATTGCAACTGCCATACCTGTTTCTGATTCGGGAAAAATTCTAGGGCAACCTAAAACTTCTCTTGAATTTGTTAAAATGGTCTCAACGAGGTTCGGTAAGCCTCTGTGTCGGGTAAATTACGATTTTCTCCTAGATCCACCATTCATTACCAAGAAAGAAGATCCTGGCCGCCCGACAATCACATGCTCAATTGGCCGAAAAGTCTTCCACAACGCCTTCTGCGACCTTGGAGCAAGCATTAACATCATGTCCAAGGTAATATATGATAAAATATTAGATGAATGTCCACCGCACATTTTTAACTGCAGATGGCGGATCAATCCACACGAAATCTAGAGGGATTAGTCAAGAACATCTTGGTGAAAATTCAAAATAGCTACATCCCACAGACTTCGTCATTCTAGATATGGGCCACAATGTGGAAGTTCCCCTCCTCCTAGGGAGACCATTTCTTAACACAACTAATCTTAACACAACTAATGCAGTCATCCACGTGGGATCAAGGCATGTTAACTTTTATATTCAAGGCCGAACAATAAAATGCCCATTTAATGGGTATAACATGAATAAACATATTAAAACAAACCAGCCCAAGAAACAAGGCAAGTAAAAGGATTAGCATCCGCATCTACCTCTCCAGGACCAGATGCATCACTAAGCAAGGAGAAAAGTCCAGCTCAACAGACTTGAAACAGTGAGCCCTTGCTGAAGGTAAATCAGTGGTTATCTTTTATAATTATAAATTTTAAATAAAGAATTAGTAAAACTATAGTTAATTATGCTAATATAAATAAATGCCTTTGTTAAAAATCTTAGTTACTCTACAATGCTCTACACAAAGTACGTTTTGGTTTGAAGTATGGTTCTTGCGCGATCATACTTCATAGGTTTTTTAATTTAAGCATGATGTTTAGGTTAGTTAGTCTACCTTGATTAAGTGTCTAGTTTTGATCATTGTACCAAAACTACTAAGTATAGACATTGGTAAAACATAAAAATATAATAAATAAAACAAATAACTTATCTCGGAGCCGTCACCAAGCAAACTCAGACCATAGGCCTTGAGCTAGCTTAGGGGAGGACGCCCGTAGAGGTACCTTGTATCTTTTTGTATTTTTAAATTTTTGCATTTATTTTCTGAATTTATTTAACTATTAGCATTAAAAAATTCAAAAAATTAAAAATACCAAAAAATGAAATATGGTAAAAACAACAAAAATATGAATTCCACTCCGTATATATGTTTTAAGAATGTTTAGTTTCTCCTAAGTCCTAAGTTGAAATGATGAATGGTTGCTCTGTCTATAATTCATCGGTGCCTATGCTGTAACTTAGTATTCTCTAAGATTTAAGTTTGTTGGCTAAAAATGTCTCATCTTAAAAACTTGAAAACTTATGGCTTGCAAATGTATGCTCCTTTTCTAAGTTATTGCGAGTTATGATATGGTACAAATAGAATTTGCTATGATTTTGTTCTAAGAGAAACTAGACATCTAGAGTTTTTAATTTTAAAAATGCTAAAATTCAAAGTTCTTCAATAATTATAAATATCTACCAAGGCCATATGACATAAAATTCAAATACAAAACCTTAGTCATATGCTACTTGTTGTTGCATTGAGCTTTGTCAAATTGTTTGTGACCCTTGTTGAGATCCTCGTCATGCACCCATGATCAAGACACACGTACACCCATAAATAAGCTGCTAACTCTTACACTAAGAGTTACACAAAAACATGTCTTTCCGTCCACCAAATAATTACTCCATTCATTTATCATGAGTCTGTCACACCCGGTTTTAAGAACAAAACCAGATGTACACCATATGTGTGCCTAGAAAGTCAAATCACACATATAGCGACAAATTACAATAGTATCAAGAGACAATGCTTTATTATATAATGAACAACAATATTACATAGAGACAAGATACCTATCAGAGTAGTGGAAATACACATTCTAATCTTCAAGTGAAGTCTCCATGACCATAAGGACGGTCGGCTAGGGGTACATACGCCTAGCACTTCTTAGAAAACTCACTAGCTCCACCATCTGGTACCCATCTAGGATTTTTATGCAAATAATGAAAATAAACAATCTGTTGACGGTAGTTATCACCTATCATAAACCGTCAACTTTGTATAAGAAAATGATCACCAATAGAAACATAGGAGGTTATTACTGACAATTTCCACTAGTTTTGGTGAATTACTATTTTCTACAGGGATTATTCAGAGAGAAAGAAAACAAGGATTAAATTGACGAAACGCCACAAAACTTGATCGCGACGAAAGGACACACTAGAAGACTCTAGAAGGCACGGGACCGAGGCAGAGATCGAGAGGCCACCAGAGGAGGCCGCCTGGCCCCCCTCAGGCTGGCCAGCCTAGCCCAGAGGCCAACCGCCTTCCCCTTCTCGTGACGCAATCCAATCGACCTCTACGTCGTATTTTGACCCTTGATTCAAGTCGGTTTGATCCGAGTGCTGTGGTTCATCATATCGGACTATATAACCAGACCCAGACCCCCCATGAGGCATTCATCATCATAAGGTCAAGACAAGATTAGATTTAGGGTTTCTAGAGAGAAATTAGAGCTCTAATTCAAGTTTGGGGTTTAGATCTAGCTAGATATAAGAAGAGTTAGGCGTTGCTCAGGATTCCGGATCGCCGTTAAGAGATTTGGTAATTATATTGTAATCTCATTATTCGACTTTGTGCTACTTCAATAATATCATTATGTTTCTATTTATTTCGTTCTTAGATTATTCTAGTTGTATATTTGATATAGTCATGATTAGTAATGATTTTATGCATATATTCGCAAAGCACTTAGTTCAATTCTGGATTGGATTAGGTGGTAGATATGATGTAGGCATGGTACTTATATTAAATTTACCTACGAATGCACCCTATATTCTAGGACATCAAGTGGTAGATCGCGGGTGTGATATTCCTATTGAGTCCTATGTAGCCCATTCTCCGAATATAGGCCAAGTAGAACCTGGTTACAAGGAAAGGATCGCTCTGTTCTTGATATTCCTTAGCAATGTTCCTTATACATAGATGAAGGATTGATTATGCTATAAATGATAGTATATATACTAGAGTGAACAAAAGACTTGGTAAATATGAAATAACTTAGGATTCTTACCTCTTAACTTATCTCCTGATTAGCTCTACTTAATTTATGAGTCTATCTCATTCTAGAATACCCATTATTATCTTATTTTATATCTATCATTTATCTATTGTCTTACCCCTGTAAAGATAAGAGTGATTATTTGATCTTTATCATGAGTATGTATATTTGATATTCTTTCTAGCCATATCATTCTTTCATTTTAAACCCTGTTAAGCTCCTAGTGGTAAAGTGTAAATAACGATACCTAGAACATTTATGGGTAAAATGCTACAACGGGTGTATTTTATCTGTGCGCTTGCGGATAACATTTATTCTATATTTTATGTAAGTGTCATGATTATAAGTACAACCACATTTCTAGTATCATGTTAGGGATGACAACTTAACTCAAGTGATGCTAAGAAATATCAACAAGCATTTCTGGTGCCGTTACCGGGGAGCTTCAGGAAATTTTTAATGGCTATCAGAAAGATTAATCAAATAGATACTTATAGATAAAAATCATAACCAGTACCTCCATCTTGGCAGGCTTACCCTTGTTTTATTTTTGTTCATATCTTATACAGGGTAATACAGGTTCGGTTATGACTCATCAATTTTCAATCACAAATCAACCCAACCAAGGAGGATCAATACCAGTAGTGAAGCTATGGCTGAAAAGACTTTACTTGACTTGTCTGCTCCAAGTATTGGGAACATTCGTACTGGACCAAAACTTCAGATGAACAACCTTGAGTTTGAGCTCAAGCCAAGCCTTATCAACATGGTTTAAGCCATTACATTCAGCAGAAAGGCACAAGAAGATGCTAATGCTCATCTACATGATTTCCTAGAGATTGGAAGCACCATCATCATCAAAAACGTTGACCAAGATATCATACTCCTTCGTCTATTTCTGTTCTCATTGGAGGAAAGAGCGAAGCAGTGGTTCTACGCCAACAAAAACAACATGGACACTTGGGATGACTGTTCGAAGGCCTTTCTACTAAGATTTTTCCCTGTAGGCAAAACCAATGCCTTAAGAAGAAAGATCTATAACTTTCAGCAACAAAAAGGAGAAACCATTCCAGAGGCATGGGAACGTTTTTAGGAATACATCTTAGGATGCCCACACCATGGAATGGAGGATCGGTTGCTCATGCACGGATTCTATCATGGATTAACTCAGAGGAATTGTGAGCAATTAGATGCCACTGCTGGAGGATCATTCATGTCACTCACTCTTTCAAGAGCTGAAACTCTCATGGACAACATAGCTAAGAATCAAAGCTAGAAACAAGACAATATGCAACATTCTCACCAGATTGAAGAAGCTTCAGAAGAAGTGTGTGTATTATTATCGAAGATGGATGTACTATTGGATTGGCTTGATCAACGAGCTAAGTACAAGAAAGATCGTCAGGCTATTCAAGATGCATTCAATGCTCAAAACAGATGTGGAGAGTATTTAGGGATAGAATTCTCAGATGATCTAAAAAATGCAAATATCATCAACAACTCTTCCACTCAACGAAAGCAAGGATGGAATCAACAGAAACAATCCACTTATCAAGGTAAGTACTCAAGCAAATCTTCTAATTTTGATTCTAAACAACCACCTTTGAGAGATTTAATCTTAGAACAAACTAGGATTAATGATAATATTGTTAAGAAGCTTGTTTCTAATGATAAAATTTTAGAGGACATAAATGCAAAATTGGATGACTTTTCTTCTGCTATGAAAGATCAACTTAATCACAATAAAAAGGTAGAAACCAAATTAGCACAATTGACTGCTGCTTTGCCTTTTGCCACTAACCCTGAGTAGGTTAAGCTATTACCACTAGAGGTGGCAAATCCACTTAAGATCCCCCATATCCAAAAGGTATGGAGAGGAGACAGACAACACTAGTGTTACCAACAGTACTAGAAGAAAAGAAGGATGATGGAGTTGAAGTACTTGACCCACCAATACCAGAATTACAACAAGATTTCCATGACACCAACCTCTTATTGTTTCCACATAGAAATCAAAAAGCTAAAACGAATGAGCAGTTCAGTAAGTTTGTTGAAGTGATTCAAAAATTATATATCAATATTTCGTTGTTAGACGCTATACAGGTACCCACCTATGCAAAGTATCTAAGAGATATCCTCAACAACAAACGACCACTGCCCTCCACTGAGGTGATCAAGCTAATGGAAGAGTGTAGTGCGGCCATCCTCAATATTTCACCAGCCAAGAAGAAGGATCTAGGATGCCCCACTATTGATTGTTCAATTGGAGATCAACATTTTAACAATGCACTTTGTGACCTTGGAGCAAGTGTCAATGTAATGCCCACGGCAGTCTTCGACAAGCTTCATCATTCAAAACTCGTCCCAACATCAATGTGCCTATAGCTAGTCGATCAGTCAATCCACTATCCTATAGGAATTGCTGAGGATATACCAGTAAAGATCAGAGAATTCTTCATACCAGTTGACTTTGTGGTATTGGACATGCAACCAGACTCAAAAGTATCACTCATCCTTGGGAGACCCTTTCTGAGCACAGCAAATGCCCACATTGACGTTGGAATTGGAGAAGTCAAATTCAATATCAACGGACGAGAAGAGCGTTTTCCATTCAAGCAAAAGCCTGAGTTAAGTACCACTACAAATATGATAAGTGAAGAGGGACACAAACAGTCACTGGGATCATGATCTTCGGGACCGTTTGACACCCCCTCAAAATAAACAGCATTTGGAAGGGTCCGGTTCGGCGGACTTAAAAATCCTGAACCTTCGTCGGGAGGTAACTCGGTAGTTATACATATTTACTTTATTAATATTTTCATATGCATTTTAAATTTCATATTCTTGCATAATATAAAAAAATCCATGCTCCATGGAAATAATAATTACGAAAAGTAAAACCTCCATAAGTGATATTTACCGTGGCGGCAGAAAAAATATAAAAATACCATCATTAGAATTCTTAGTTCTCGTAGATTCATAAAAGTATTTTTGTTTTGCATACTTGTGTGTTTATACGGTATAAATACGGGAGACATGTGGGACCCACACATCACCTCACATCACTTCCACATCTCACTCCCCACCACCAGGCCGCCCGGCCTCCCCCTCCTCTTCTTTGAATTCCCTTCCTCTCCTTCGCATTTCACTCATCCAGGAACACAGAGAGCATAGAGCGAGCTCGTGATTCATTCTGAAAACTCGAGTTCCAAGAATCCATCAATTGAGTGAAGTTTTAAAAGAGAGAGATAGAGAGAAGTGTTGAGTAATTAGTAGTACAAGTTCTTGTTTAGAAAGTAGTGGAAGCACTATTAAAAAGTTGCTAGAAAATTAAGTGTGAGAGAAGTAGGTGCTGTCCAATTAGTGGGAAAGTTCGCATTAATTAATTCCGATTTGAACAACTAACTCCTGGACGACTGACTTTTGGACAACTAACTTTCTGATATTTATTTTCTAACCCTCATATTTTCCACGAGTTATGTTGGTTTTGATTTCTTCCATAGTACCATGAGCAAGTTTGTGAGCAAGGCCAAGAGCGCTCTCCGCTCAGTTTCATTCCGTTCTACAAGAAGCTGCACTTCGTCTCAGGCAGGCTCTTCCCGAGCTGACTTGGGATGGAGGTTGATCCACCATCCCCTGCTGTTCGGAGATCATCTTCGTGTCATCAATCAAAGAGCTACACCCTTCTCCGAGAGAACCAAATTAAATTTCAAGATGATCGTGAGAAGAAAGTTTTCAAGTTATTGAAGGACAAGGAATTTACATCGACTCCGCTCATAGACGCCGATCTCCTACAAAAGACAGGTATGGATTTTGAATTTGAACTCATTTTCTGCAATATAGGTTGGGAGGAAGCTTGGCACTTGAATGAGAATGGAAGTAGATTGCTCACCATAGAATTTCTATGCACCTTACAACTAGGAGATGATGAAATTTTGTTTAGACTATTTAATCAATCATTCTCACCTAGTTGTAAGAATTTTAGCAACATGTTAAATTTTCATGAGTCATGTAAAATTGATGTAGAAGATGCTTTACCAGACTTTGATAGAACCTGATTTTGGCAAGACATTTCTAGAGAGACCGTTTGTTTTAGACCCTGCCCAGATAAAATCCATAATTCTACCCTTCGATTTATCCATAAATGGTTAGGAGTCACTATGTTCTATAGAGAAGAATTTAGAATTACAAGAGTGGAAGAACTCACTATAATGTATGCCATGACTAAAAAGGAAAAAAATTCACCTATAAAATTAATGGCTCATTACTAGTTAACCATTCCTGGATTGAAGAGATAGGCAGTTACATGTACTTCATGGGTCACTAGAATTGCCAATGGGTTGGGGCTTTTGGACAGTGCAGTCATTGCTTATATTAACACTCCACGCCGCATCATTGATTATTCATTCTTTAGTCAAGCTCATATTCTTAGAAAGAGAAATGGAAAAATAATCATGATATACAAAGGGTATACAAAGGAGATAGAATTGCCAGACCGAACCCTCGGTCTATATTCCGTGGAGAATTTTGTGCTTGATTTGTAGAAACCAAGACAAGCAGTAGGAAGGAGTCCCTCTGCTCGGATCACAAGGAGTCCAAATCCGAGGTATCAAGGAGAAGATGCTACTCTGTCGGAGCCAGCCTTCACCAGCTACTTCGATTTCGACCGTCTGGGACCATCACATGCACACCGTCAGCCTTGGGAGGACCAAATTCTATTTGATACTAACACTTTTGCCGGTGCCTAATGGGGGCCTGGTAACTATGCTAATTATCATCCAGAGGAACATGGAGAAACTTCAAGTGACATCCAGAGAGGACGCATGTATTTCTCTGCACGGGGCTTCCACGACAGTTACCATGGACCATTCCCTTTCCACGCTCCTTAGGACCAATACCAGCAGCCGCCTCAGCATCATTATCAGCCGTCGCCGTACCATCATCATCTACCACCGACGGGCTATGATGAGTTTGGCTTCTTTCAGGAGGTGGATGACCATCTCACATTTCTTGAGACGGATCAGCAGGAGATCCGTAGCACTCTACACCAACAAGTGGAGTGGCAGCAGTAGATGACCCAGATGATTAACGAATTACGCCAGTACGAGCAGCAACAACAAACCAACTTCGAGTATTTATTCGGTAACATGGGATTTACTGATTACTCACCACCACCACCACCTCAGTGATCTAGCTTGGGGGAGGACCTCCGCAGTACAAGGTGAGGCACTTCTGTTTTCCCTCTTGTAAATTTTCTGCTATTAGTATTATTATTATTATCTTCCTTAGTTTAAAGTATCAATTTAAAAAAAAGCATAATCAGAAAATCAAATAAAAATTTTGCCTTTATTATATATATTTCTGCTAATAGTTTTAAGTTTGGCATGTTAAAAAATGAAAATCCAAAAATAGAGTGTGTAAAATAAGTTTGCTTTAAATTTGTTTAATTTTGAATTAGTGTGCTTTCTTATTTTTAGAGTTGAATAAATAAAAATTAAAGTTAGACTCTCTCAGATGAAAAGAAAAATGCTTAAGTTATGATTCCTTTCAAGTACCTAGTTTTCAGATTTGAATTCTCCTATGAGTTGTATGAAGTTGATTTAACTTGAGAATTTGCTGTGAAACATGAAACCCGTGGATAGCATAAGCTTGAACCAAAATCTAGGTAATTGACAGATATGAGATAAGAGAGTTTGAGCTTCTATTTATCTTATTCTAAATGAAACTTGAATTCTGAAAATTTATCTTTGAAAATTTGAAAATTGATATGTTGAGATTCTGCAAGGCAAAGTTTAAATTCCTATCAGAGCCAAATTGAATATATCTAGATTAGAAAAACTTCTACATTATTACTACTTGTATTTCATTGAGTTCAGTCAAACTTTGTTGTATGCTTTATGAGAGGTTTGTCATACTTTTAAAATCAAGATTCCACCATATATATATTTCATCCATTTCATACTTCTTCCACCAAAAATGTTATTCTCCTACACTGGGAGGAAACACCAAAAATATTCTAAACCCATAGGACAGCCATAAAATAAATGCTCTAAATTCCTTTGTATAATCTCTCTCAAATATTTTGTATGTAAAAGAATCATGTGGATATGCAAAAAGAAAAAATGGACAAGTGTCCAAAGTAAAGTAAAAAAAGAAAAAGAAAAAAAGAGAAGAAAAGATAGCCAATGTTTTCTTGCAATTATTCTCAAGTTCAAAAGAGAGAAATTTTCAAGGAGCATAGTAGAATTAGGTTTAGCCACCATAAATATTCTATTCCATACATTTATATGTTTTGATTTGATTGTATGACTCAATTCTCTTTAGATCCACCGTTTGACTTTACAATATATGTTTGCAAGTACGTTTCCTCATGAGAATGCCATTCCTATGAAATCCACATAAGCTTTACTGTAGGAACAAAGGCATTACGTTTATTGCCTTAGTGAGATCCAAAAATACCGTATTTATGAGAGACTTGAGTGTGTCATGCAGATAAATCTCTGAGTTTTATTTTAAAAACTTATTAAAAACTCCAGAATAAAGGTTGAATGAGGAATATGAGATGTACTGCTCACTGGATTGTTCTATCTTTCAATTGCTCAAGATCAGGTGAAAAGTTCAAAAGATCCATGGTTGAAAGAAATATGAGTAAGTTTGAAAGATGGATCAATGAATTGCAATCCAAAGAAGAATTTTTATTTGAACATAGATGTACTTTTTGAGGAGTTGTACAAAATTCATAAAACCCTATAATTCTTAAATTGTAATAAGTTTAAGTTACTTTGCTAAGGGACTAGCAAAAACTTAGCTTGGGGGAACTTGTTGACGGTAGTTATCATCTATCACAAACCGTCAACTTTGTACAAGAAAACGATCACCAATAGAAACATAGGAGGTTATTACTGACAATTTCCATGAGTTTTGGTGAATTACTATTTTCTACAGGGATTATTCAGAGAGAAAGAAAACAAGGATTAAATTGATGAAACACCACGAAACTTGATCATGACGAAAGGACACACTAGAAGACTCTAGAAGGCACGAGAAGGCATGGGACCGAGGCGAAGACCAAGAGGCCACCAGAGGAGGCCACCCGGCCCCCCTCAGGCCAACTGGCCTGGCCTAGGGGCCAACCGCCTTTCCCTTCGTGTGACGCAATCCAACCGACCTCTACGTTGTATTTTGACCCTTGATTCAAGTCGGTTTGATCCGAGGGCTGCGGTTCATCCTACCGGACTATATAACCAGACTCAGAACCCCCCCATGAGGCATCCATCATCATAAGGTCAAGACAAGATTAGAATTAGGGTTTCTAGAAAGATATTAGAGCTCTAATTCAAGTTTAGGGTTTAGATCTAGCTAGATATAAGAAGAGTTGGCCGTTGCTCAGGATTCCGAATCGCCGTCGGGAGATTTAGTAATTATATTGTAATCTCATTATTCGACTTTGTGCTACTTCAATAATATCATTATGTTTCTATTTATTTTGTTCTTAGTTTATTCTAGTTGTATATTTGATATAGTCATGATTAGTAATGATTTTATGCATATGTTTGCAAAGCACTTAGTTCAATTCCGGATTGGATTAGGTGGTAGATATGATGTAGGCGTGGTGCTTATATTAAATTTACCTATGAATGCACCTTATATTCCGAGACATCAAGTGATAGATCGCGGGTGTGATATTCCTATTGAGTCCTATGTAGCCCACTCCCTGAATATAGGCCAAGTAGAACCTGGTTACAAGGAAAGGATTACTCTATTCTTGATATTCCTGAGTAATGTTTCTTATGCATAGATGAAGGATTGATTATGCTATAAATAATAATGTATATACCAGAGTGAATAAAAGACTTGGTAAATATGAAATAACTTAGGATTCTTACCTCTTAACTTATCTTCTGATTAGCTCTACTTGATTTATGAGTCTCTCTCTCATTCTGGAATACCCATTGTTATCTTATTTTATATCTATCATTTATCTATTGTCTTACCCCTGTAAAGATAAGAGTGGTTATTTGATCTTTATCATGAGTATGTATATTTGATATTCTTTCTAGCCATATCATTCTTTCATTTTAAACCATGTTAAGCTCCCAGTGGTAAAGTATAAATAACGATACTTGGAACATTCCTGAGTGAAATGTTACAACAGGTGTATTTTATCTGTGCGCTTGCGGATAACCTTTATTCTATATTTTATGTAAGTGTCATGATTATAAGTACAACCACATTTCTGGTATCATTTAGGGATGACAACTTAACTCAAGTGATGCTAAGAAATGTCAACACAAGCGTAATGTCGGGCCCCTACTTCTAGGGTCCTCTGTGCATTATGTATTATTCCCTGGATCAGTAGCTGATACGCATAACTCAACAAGATTTATATAAAAAACCATACTTTTATTGCTAATGGGGAAAACGTGGTACATGGTTCGAGTTGCATAGCTTGGGCCTCTGGCCTTATATAGTATATCAGAGTCAGCGGCTCTATGTCAACATGGCTCCATTCCTACATGCATCATGGAGTGCGGACGTAACCCTTGCCTTATTCCTTAAATGTACACCTAGATCCCAAACGTCATGATCCTAGCGTAGCTCTCTCGCACGGTTCCGTCTTTGAGTATACTCTTGGTATCCTATCCTTGCGTAGCTTCAGTAGCTCCATCCTGGTCTGTCCTCTTGTGGCTTCTCACCTAAAAACGTAGAATGGAGGGGGTTGAGTACATAGAGTACTCAGCAAGCCCTAAACTTTGGGTAGAGGAATGTGGAAAGGGGAAGGCTATATGTGGAGGTGGGTATAGTGGTGGAGGTGGTTGAGGTAAATGTGGTAGGGTGAAGTAATTAATCATTATAAGTTGAGCGCTGGGAGAGTATCACCATTCTCACCAGTTCCTGGTGTTAGTTATGGTTACCAAAGCAGTGAAATAGATCTTACCAGATTATCATAGTTGTGGAAGTCTAATCATAGTATCCCATCCTAGTATCTGCCCATTCTAAGAACGTGGCTATTCAAATAGATTTGATAAACTCAGCAGAGGTGTATAATTTTCCCCACATGATAGACATAGCTCCAAGTGTTGTGCGGTGGCAGGAACAGGCCTAACGAGATCCTACTCTCTAGCAAATGTTTCCAAGTTTCAAAAGAGAGATATGTTTTAAAGGAGCAAAGTAGAATTAGGTTAGCCACCATATATATCCACTACATATCCACACACACATGTACATCTTGATTTGATTGTCTGACTCAACTCTCTTTGGATCTATTGTTTGACTTTATAATATATGCATTGCAAGTACGCTCTAGCTTTCTCCTTGCCTATGAACTCCACATAAGCCTTAGTGGTAGGAAGAGAAAAGATATAACATCTTTATTGCCTTTGTGAGGATCCACAAAAACCACATATATTGAGAGACTTGAGAGTGTCATACAATGGAATCTCTGATTTTATTTTGAAAACTTATAAAAACTCTGAAACAATGGTTGAACAAAGAACTTGAGACATATTGCTTGACTTGATCCTTCTGTCTTTCAATTACTCAAGACCCAAGTGAAGGCTAAGAAGCCCCATGGTCGAAGGTAATATGGGTCAGTTTGAAAGTCGGATCAGTTTATTCTAATCTGGAGGAGAATTTTTGATTGAATGCTGTAACACCCCGGTGTTACTCGAGCATTATCATTGCAAATCATACGCATAACATGTCATTGCATGCATGATCATCTGGAAAGTTAGAGTGTATTTTTAGTTAAAACATGTGTGCGAGAAAATTATTGCATATAATGCCTATACTTGATCCATCCTCCTAAAAATTGGTTTGACTCATGAAACAGGGGTGGTTATAAATTTTAAATCACTTAGAAATAATCAGTGCAGTTTTTGGAGCAATTTGATAACTAAAGTTTTGACAAAAATTTGCTTTTAAAAATATTATTAGAAATTGGTCAAAAACCCTTCCTAATTAGCTTTTATTCTCTAATTCAAAATCTGTGGGGGATTTTGGAGTTGGCCCTTTTATCAAAGTTGTAGAGAATTAATTTCTAAACCACTTTCATTTTTGGGCCATTTTCAGAAAAGGTCATCTTTTTGCTCAAATTCAAATTTGAAAACTGAGAATTGAAATTAATTGAAAAATTCCTTGAAAAATAAAATGAAAAATCAGATTTCTTGTTATCGGGCCGCCGCCTCACTTCCGGCCCACAGCCGCAAGCCGGCCCGGCCTGCCTCCGCGCCCGCTCCCCCGCTCCCGCTCACGCGTAACGCACGCGCCCGCACCGCGCGCACCCACTCGCCAGCCAGAGCGCGCCGCGCTTTGCCACGCTCGCCGCGTGGAGCTCATCCACCGGCCGCGGTGGGCGGCGTCGGACCTCCGGTCGGAAGCCGCGCACCTGGACGGGTCCGCGTCCACATCCACGCCGCGTCCGAGCCTTAAGACCGCACCCGGCCCTGCTCTCTCTCTCCCTCGCGCCACACCGGGAGCAGCACCACCACACGCCACCGCCACCTCCGCCGGCCAAATTGGCCGCCGGTGATCCACCACCGCCCACCTCCTCGCGCACGCAGCTTCGCCTTCCTCTCCGACACACCGTGCTCGCCTTGGTTTCGTCATTTGAGCAAGGTAAGGGCGGTTTTCATCGTTTTGCCGCCGGTGGTCATGGCGCCACCGCGCGCGACCTCACCGTGCATAGCGTAGACGCGTTCGCTTCCTCCGGGCGGACCCGTAGAGCACCTTCTCGCGCCCGATCATGGCCGGCAGTGGCCGACGGCCAGTCGCCGCGCGGCCGCGACACCGCGGTCACCGGCGTGCCCCCCCGCCTGCCTTTCCCGGCCGCGCGGACAACGGCTCTGGGCCGTAGGCCGAGCCGGGCCTCCTTCTTTCCCGCGTGCGCCTCAGGCCGAAACCGGATCGGGCCGCCTACTTCCATTGGACCGGCCCGTTACCGAAAAGGAAATTTGATTTTTTTTATTTTCTTTTTGTATTTGGGAATAAAAATGCTTTGGGAAAATGCTGTGAGATTTTTGTAGCTCCAAAAATTGTAAAATAAATTTCTATGGACTTATTAGAACCAGATCTGCAATATAAAAATATTGCATGTCAATATTGCATTACTTTTCTGTAGGATTTTATTTAATCCTTGAAATTGGTGTTTTCTTGATAAATAGGTAATAAATCATAGAAAAATCAGAAAAATGTGGTTTCAAGTTTGTTAATCTTCTTGTGCAATGTACTTGCTAGGAAAATTATGTATCATGTCTGTTCTGTAGAAAAAATTTTATGTGCAGTTCAAATGCTTTTTATTGCTAATAATTGTTATTTTTGTTAATTAAATAAATGTGAGTAAAACATGCAAGTAATAATTTTTCTACAGTGATTGTTTACTGTGTAGAATCTAGAAAAAATGAGAAATCTGTTGTTTGATACTTTTCATAGTATAAAATATTTTATGCTCATTTTTTAAACCCTAGATTGTTATTTTTGTGTAGATAGCTCTAGTGCTCCAATTGCAATGAAATTTTTGTGACGTGCTAATGTACATGGTAGTAATCCACTGTAATTTTATCATATTTTTCCAAGTTACCAAAATAAGTGTTGCTGTTCAAACATAGTGTCAACTAGGTTTAAATTAACATTTTAATGCAAAGATTTAATTGATAAACTTGCTTTGGTGTATCTTTGAAGCCTCCTAGGGTGCTAGGGTAACTTTGCTTGGTAGAGACTGTTGGTGGTAGTTTATGAGTACATGTTCTTGGATGATGTAGACTACCTTGTAGAAGATTTAAAATTTCTCTCAATCCAAATAAAGTAAACCTGTGCATCTACATTTCATGCATTGTCATCATCTCATGTCATCTCTGCACGCACCTAGGCATGAGCACTTATGCATCTGCATCATACAGGATCGCAGGGAGCGACCCCGGTAGCAGTTCCCGAGGATCCAGAAGAGCAGGCCGAGGTGCAGGAGCAGGAGGTTCCCGAAGCCGAAGAGGAGGTCGGTGAAGATCTTCCAGAGTGCCCCGACCACCGTCTGAGCTCTTTTGAGAGAGGCAAGCCCCGGAGCATTTCTCCCTCGGTTTGCAAATATTTTATTAAATGCTTTACTTAAATTGATGCATTACGTTTAGGAGTTGTTTGCAACCGTTGCTGCATTATACCTTGTTTACCCTTGCTCTACCATATCCTTGTTACCTTGGTATTCGCAGTCAAGAAATGCTTAGTTTGCCTAGACCGGTAGAAGTCGGGTGATTGCCTGTCACCTGCGAGCTATAGGTGGTTATCGGGATCTGTTTGAAACAGTATGTCTTATGGGGATAACTAAGTGTCGAAATGAATCTGAGACCGGACGGAAACTTGCAGGGTTTCGGACTGTAGTGTTTTCCGTCTATGTCGATTAAGGATCGACCGTTGTTGGGCCTCGAGTCATGTTGAACGCATGCCTCATATTTAGCTGGCCGAATAATGTACCTTTCGACCGCAAAGCTGGGAGATTATTCGGGCCGAGTGGATTGCCCGCAACGCACTGTACCGGAGCAGTAGTGGCAGGACATGGGGGCGCGATGATAAGGCCAAAGAGCAGTCGGGCGGCCCCCGGGTACATGTGGTTCCTGGCAAACTCGCGACTTTACCTGAATAGTTGACTCGGTGACCAATACCTCACTTTAGCGGGTAAGTGAGGTTTATGTGAGGAATAAATTACCAGCTGGTTAATAATCGATTCGAATCGCCATCGTTCACTGGATAGTGAACACTTGACTTGAGTTACTTCATCGTAGTAATGTTAATGGAACACTTGGACAGTTATGAGAAATGTGACATTATGGAAGATATTAACGATCATTGGTTATCATTCCCTGTTTAATTATATGTTTACTCTAGTTCAGGTGCAAATGTAGTCAGCAGGTTAATAATAATTAACTTGATATAATAGCTTCTAGAACAAGGCTCTTTAAAGATAAAAATGCCTTTCGCAAATGAGTCAGCTACCCCACCATCAAGCCTTGCATGATTCCTTGGTGTCACTTTATTTTCGGTTATGTCGGGTAAGTCTAGCTGAGTACCTTCTTGTACTCAGGGCTTTGTTCCCACTTGTTGCAGATGGGCAGATGTATTACGGCTACTGTATCAACTGCCTTTACCCTGTGATGGGCGAAGCTTAGGACCATGGGCAGTGGTCATTCACTACTTCTCGTCTGATGCTTTTGCTGGAGATGATCCTGAGCTGGCACTTTATTTCAAACACTGTGTGTGTGGTTTGAACAAAATGCTTCTGCTACTCTTATTTGAACCTGGTTTGTAATAACTATGTTTAAACTCCGATGTATTCTGTGATGCAAACTTTTATGTAACTTATGATGGTGACCGCTAAACTTAGTACGATCTTGGCTGTTATGTGAACTGGTTTGAAATCCGTCGTGATTTCACGGACTACCGGGTTATACGGAATTAAGTTTGCTAAATCATCCGCGTTTGGGTTGATTTTCTTACTTAATTTCGTATAATTGGGCGGTTCTGTTACAAATGCATATGTACTTTTGAGCTATGAAAACATTGTAGCAACTTCTGATCCACTCTTGCTGAGTTTAGCTTTGTTCAGGGACTGGCAAAGTTTAAGCTTGGGGGAGCTTGTTGACGGTCACTAACGTCAATTATAAATCATCAAAGAAACATGTATAAGGGCACAAATGAGATCACCAACAAAGGTTTAGGGTTTAAGCTAATAAATTACATGAGTTTTGGTGAATCTGTATTTTCAGTAGGGTTATTCTAGAATCGGCAAGGAGGATCAAAACATGAAATAGAACCAAACTTAACCGCAACGAAAACTACTCCAGAAGGTTCCAGAGGATACTAGAAGACACCACACCGCGGCGGACCCTGAGAGGCTGCCAGGTGGGGCCGGCCAACCCCACCATGATGCCACCTGGCCCTCTGTGGGCCCCGCTGTTAGCCCGCTTCTAGAATATTCCTCCACCGCCTCCTAGGGTTGCATCTACACCGTTCTTCAAGTCGATTTGATCCAAGGGCTCATGTTGCACCCTCAGGGCTATATAAACAGACCCCTGCCCCCCTCCCTAGAGCTATCCCTAAAACTCTAATTTATATTCTCTAGTCAGGATCAATTAAGAGGATTCCCATAAAAGGATCAACCTCTCAGGGTCAGCTATCAAGAGAAGATTAGTCCTCACTATGATCTAGTCTTTAAAAATAGAGAGTGGAGAGGAGGGAAGAGTTTGGAGGAGGTGTCGGCTTGTCGGTGCTCCCTCTATGGCTCATACCTTGGCGGAAGTTAACCTAGGCCTAAAATTTCTCTAGTAATCAACTTCTTATTCAAGTAAGCATCGTGTTTATATTGTTCTTCTAGTTTGTGAGTCTCTTTTGAGTGCTTTAATCTACGGCCATAGTTTAAGGTATAATTCATAGTGTAAGCATGGTGATTAGGCTCAGGTTACTCATGGATGCACCCTATTTTTTGGATCGGTGGTAACTCGCGAAGGTGACAGCTTCGTTAAATCCTTTGTAGTCCACCTCCCGTTAATAGGACTACCAAGGTTTTTAGTTGCTTGTAGGGAAGAAACTTTGTATTTGTTCCTTATAAGACATCTCCCCAGATAGAACAGTAGAAGGCATAGCTTACCGAGATTAGAACTAGAAGACCTTAGCAATCTCCTCTACACTCCTGACTTTCTTAAGTCTTGTTGCTGCTACGGGTTAAGTTGGACCATAGTTAGCCACACACGCTTCCCTGTGGATATGATACTTGGAATACCTCCGGGTGAAAGCTACAGTGGTATCCGTGCACTTGCGGATTTATCTATGTGCGTTAAAATATACCAACACCCTATATAAGATATGAACACAGACAAACAAGGGTAAACCTGCTAAAGCAAAGGTTATAGTTTTATCAATAAGTATTTATTTATCAATTCTCTTTTGCCATGTTGCTATTCCCCAGCAACGGCGCCAGAAATGCTTGTACGCATTTCTTAGCATCACTCTTAGTAAGTTGTCATCCCTAGCATGATGCTAGAAATGCTTTGTTGGTAAATTATGAATGACACTTATAAACTCTGAGAAAATAATACTGAAGTTAAGTATCCGCTAGCGCACAGATAAATTACCATTATAGCATTTCACCCGTCAGTATACCGAGTATCGTTATTTATATTTAATCCACAAGGAAGAGCTATGGGGTTGAGTTGACATTGAGACATTGACTAATATATATACTTATGATCCAAACCACTCTTATGCTTTAGCTGGGGTAAGTCAAGTGATAAATAAATGATAAATAAAAGGTAACAAAGGTATTCCAGAGATAGAAACAGAGACTCACAAATGTAGTATGACTAAGCTTGAGATTCTATAGGAGCAAAAGATTCCTATGTCATTCCTAACTAAGTCTTTTGTACACTCAAGCATATATACTCTCATCTATGGTATAATTAACTTTAGATCTATGCATAAGGAACATTACTTAGGGAAGTTTGAGAACACAGCTTTTCCTTCCTTCATAACCGATGTTCTACTTGTTCTACATACGGGGAGTGGACTACAAAGGACTCAATAGGAGTGTCACATCCGCGATCTACCACATGACCCGGCATATAGAGTGCATCCGCAGGCAAATAATATCTAAGCACCATGCTTACATAGTATCAACCACTTAACTCACTCGGGTACTGAATTAAGTGCTCTGCGAACATATGCATATATTCATAATTAATCATAACTACATCAAGCAATAAACTAGAGCAAACTAGGAACATAATAAATAGCAATATAATATTGAAGTAGCACAAAGTCATAAATAAAGAGATACAATGGCTAAAACCAGTCTCCAGATGACAGATCTAGAATCCTGAGTAGTAGCCCAAACTCTACTTGAATCTTGCTAGAAAGCCTATACTAGGAACTTGAAGAACTAGAGCTCTCTCTTTAATCTATAAAAACCCTTATTTCTGGTCTAATCTTGACTTATGGCAGATGTAGAGGTCTGCTCCAGGGGGCAGGGCCTGGTTATATAGCCTTGAGGTTGAAACATGAGCCCTTGGATCAAACCGACTTGAAGGACGGTGTAGATGCAATCTTAAGAGGCGGTGAAAGAAACTTCTGGAAGCTGACAAGCAGGGGCCACCATGGCAAACTGGGTTGCATGGATGTGGGGCCGGCTGGCCCCACCTGGCAGCCCCACGGGGTCTGCCGCGGTGTGGTGTCTTCTGGTTTGCTTTGGAACCTTCTAGAATAGTTTTCATCGTGGTTAAGTTTGGTTCTTTTTAACATTTTAATCCTCCTTGACGGTTTTCTAGAATAACCCTGCTAAAAATATAGATTCACCAAAACTCATGGAAATTATTAGTTTAAACCCCTAAGTTTCTATTGGTGATCCATTTCAAGCATTTCTTCAAGTTAAATTGACGGTTTGTGATGAACGATAACTACCATCAACAAGCTCCCCCCAAGCTAAACCTTTGCTAGTCCCTGAGCAAAGCTAATCTTAATAATGGATCAGGAGTTGCTATGATGTTTTCACTCCTCAAGAGTACACATACATTCAATAAGGAATTCTCCCTTGGATTGAAATTCACCGATCTGACTTCAAACTTACTCTTATTACCTTCAACCATGGGGCTTTTGAGCTTTCACTTGGATCATGAGCAGTTGAAAGATAGAACGATCAAGTCAAGCACCATGTCTCAAGCTCTTTGTTCAACCATAGTTCCAGAGTTTTTATAAGTTTTCAAAATAAAACTCAGAGATTCATTGTATAATATGTAAGGCTCTGGTGGGAATTCAAGTTTTGTCATATAGAATCTCATCATGTGGATTTTCAAGTTTTTCGAAAGAAATCTCTAGAATTCAAGTATCACTTAGAACAAGATAAATATCAGCTCAGACCTTCTCATATCATATTCGTCAATCACCGAGACTTAGATCAAGCATATGCTACCCATGAGTTTCAAGTTCAGAACAAATTCTCATGTTAAATTAGTTTTATCTAAAATTCAGGAGAACTCAAAGCTGAATACTAGGTACTTGAAAGGAATTATAATAGAGTAACTATTCATCATTTCCATCATGAGAGATTATCTTCAAGTTTCATCTATTTATTTATTCTACTCTTAAAAACATGATGACAAACTAGAACACACCTTAAGCAAACTTAAGCAAACTATATACACACTCTCTTTTTGCGGTTTTTTTAGCTAGACATACTAGAAACTCAAACAAAAGTAGAAGATAGTAGCAAATTTTTGTTTTTTTCTAAGTTATGCATTTTTTTAAATAACTAGATAGGAAACAAACAGAAAATAAAATACTAGGAAGAAAAACTTACCTCGGGTACAGGGGGTCCTCCCCCAAGCTAGGTGTTGAAGTGGTACTCACTGAGGCGGCGGTGGGCCAATGTTGAGGCCACCGAACAACCAATTCCAATTGTTTTTTTCTTGCTACTGGTGCTGTCGAATGTCAGCGAGGGTCTGCGTCATGTGCTCCTGCCATTGGGCATATTGATGGAGAGTGTTGCGGATTTCTTACTGGCCCTCTTCAATTGTGGTGAGCCTAGTGTCGAACCGAGCGAGGTCCACCAGTGGCTCCTGATCCATGGGAGGTGGCTGATAAGGCTGATGGCCTACGTATGGACCATGATAACTCTCTGCATGCTGGCCATAGCCCATGTGTCGGGCATGGAAGCTTGGTGTGTGATCATGGAAACCCCGAGGAGAGAAGGACATGCGTCCTCCCTGGATGTCGCTGGAGACCTCCTCGTAGTCCTGCTACTGGTAGTAGTCAAAATTCCTGTGCTCCCACCGTGCGCTAGATCCTTGCTGCCATGAAGCCTCCGAGTGATGGGAAGAGGGTCGCTCCCAGCCATCATGCCCTAGGTGATGTATCCAGGATGGTCCTACTTGATCGAATCCGGCATAGCTGGTGAAGGCCGAACCTATTGGAGCGGTATCCTCACCACGATACCTTGGGTTCGGGTTGCGTGTGAATCTGGTAGAGGCACTCCTGCGTGGTTCTGCTCCCTTCTTCTGCAAATCAAAAACAAAAGACTCCACATACAGACGAGATTTTGGTCTGGCATTTCAAATTCATTCGTGTAGTCTTTATACATCATCACAGTTTTGCCATTTTTACCCTTTTTAAGCATGTGAGCCTTGTTAAAATATACATAATCAATAATCCAATGAGGGATAGTAATGTAAGTGATAGTGACATTAGCTAACAGACCCAAATTTCTAGCCAAATGGGTTACCCATGAAGTGCACCAAACATCCCCCTTAAGCCCAGGAATTATTAACCAATAATGCATCATTAACTTAACAGGAGAGACTTTCTTCTTTTTGATCATACCATAAAGCAATTTTAGTTCCTCTATCCTAACTACTCGAAAGTCTTCCCTGAGGAAAAGAGTGAAACCCATCCACTCGCAAGAACCGCAAAGTGGGGTGATGCAGTTCATCAGTATGGGGGCAGTGATAAATTACATCCATAGAAATGTCTTGCCAAAATCTAGTTTTATCAAAATCATTTATTGCAATATCTATATCAACAGCACATTGTTCTGGGAAGCCTAGGAACCTACTAAAGTTCTTCCATGATGGGGAAAATTCTTTATTGAAAAGCCTAAAGGAAACTTTAGTATCTCCGGGTCGTAGGGTGCATAGAAATTCAATGGTTAAAAGCCTACACCCTTGTTCATTTAATTTCCAAGCATTTTCCCATCCAACATTATTAAAGACAAGCTCTAATTTGGAGTCCATACCTATTGTTTGAAGGAGTGCAGGGTTGAAGGCAGGAGTGTGAGTGAATTCTCAGTCCTTCAACTCTCGGTAAATCTTCTTCTTGCGGTCATCTTGAAGCTTGATCTGCTTGTCCCTTAGGAGGGTGAAGGTTTCTTCTGGTGCTGAGCGTGAGGATGATCTGACGGTAGGGGATGAAGGGTCAACCTCCATGTCAAAACCCGCACGGGAAGAAGAATGATTCCTTGATGAGCGGAACGATACTGCACTCTTGACCTTCATAATGAACTTGCTCATCCTTCCTGTAGAGAATACACACAAGACAAGAAACAACTCGTAGAGACGGGTTAGAGAAAACAAAGTGTTAGTGGTCATCCAAAAGTTCGTTCAAGATTTCTTAGTAAATATTCTAATCACAGCTTTGGCATGACTTTTCCCTAGTTCTTTTTAACTCTTTTCTCTCAATTTGAACTGCACCTCCACTCTAAAATTATATTTTGTTGCTCTAATTTCAATAGTACTTCCACCTCTTTCTCTCAAGATCTTATCATAAGTACCACACTCAAACTTTCACACACTTCTTACTCCAAGACTACTCAAATGGAGTGGATCCTAACTTCAGAATTTGGAATTGGTTTTTCGTGCTCAGAGTGATGAAATGTAGTGTGTGTGAGTGAGTTGAGCAGCCAGGAGAAGCAATATTTATAGAGGGGAGAGGGGGAGACCGGCCGGCCTGCAGGTGGGGCCGGCTGGTCCCACACCTTGGCCAAATGGCCTCTCCATTTTCCTGAGTGTTCCTTGCTTCATGGTTAAGTGATCTCTGATGTCCTTCGGTGCTTCTTTGGTGGATTTGGCCAGTGGAGTGGAAGATATGGTGGTGAATAATGGAGGGTGAGTGGAGATGGAGGTGATGGTGGTAGGCCCCACATGTTTGCAGGTCCCGATGACTATATTCCTACTGTATAAAAGTATAAATATGCAATACAAAAATTACTTTTATGAAACTATGAAAAATAAAAAAAATGAATGACGGTATTTTTATGTTTTTTTGCCTCCACAGTAAATTTTTCTTATGGGGTTTTTACGCTCCATAAAAATAATTTACAAGTGGCTTAGATTTTTACTATGCCATGATAAGAATTTTCATTTCATTTTTTTCTAATGCAAGTGTTGGAAAGTAAATATGCCAATGCAAAAAAGTAAATATGAATAACTACCGAGTTACCTCCCGGTGGGGGTTCAGGATTTTTAAGTCCA
Source organism: Saccharum hybrid cultivar R570 (assembly GCA_038087645.1). Lineage (NCBI taxonomy): Eukaryota > Viridiplantae > Streptophyta > Magnoliopsida > Poales > Poaceae > Saccharum > Saccharum hybrid cultivar. The sequence goes on from JAQSUU010000066.1 coordinate 14,574,514, forward strand.
CCGAACCGGACTTCTCCATTTGGGTTTAATCTTCGGGTGTATCTTTCGGTCCCGGAGATGGAGACCTTGACACTTGCTTCTCATGACACTTAAAATTGGAGCATTGTTCCGGTCTTGGCTTAAAAGCGAAACGCTCTTCTTTTCCATTAACGTTGAATTTAATTTCTCCGGCTTCGACATTAATGTGAGCATTTGTGGTACTCAAGAAGGGTCTCCCAAGAATGAGAGGTGTCTTCATGTCCTCCTACATGTCAAGTACTACAAAATCTATAGGAACGAAAAAGTTTTGGATTTTTACCGAAATATTTTCGGCAATTCCTGCAGGGTAGCGGACCGATTGATCGGCTAGTTGTAGACACATCGATGTTGGTGTGAGTGTAGAGTAGCTGAGCTCATCGAAGACCTTCTTGGGCATGACACTAACACTTGCTCCAAGATCGCATAAAGCATTCTCAAAGTTCTCACTTCCGATCAAGCATTCAATAGTAGGGCATCCTGGATCCTTCTTCTTGACAGGTGATGTGTTTAGGATGGCCACAATACACTCCTCTGTTAACTTGATCATCTCAGTGGAGGGTAGTGGTCTTTTGTTGTTGAGGATGTCTCGAAGATATTTCACATAGGTAGGAACCTAAATGGCATCTAGCAACGAAATATTGATATATAACTTTTGAATTACCTCTATAAACTTACCAAACTACTCATCCATTTGGCCCTTTGATTTCTACGTGAAAATGGAAGGAGAGTGGTGCCATGAAAATCTTGTAATAACTCTTGCTCTTGTGGTGTAACTTCTTCGACTTCATCGTCCTTTTTCTCTTCATACACTACCACTAGTGTCTTACCTATCCTTGTCAAATATGGTGGATCACGAGTAGACTTTCCACCTCTTGTGGTTATGGCGTTGACCTTCTCAACGTTAGTGGCAAAAGGCAGAGCAGGAGCTAATTGGGCTAATTGTAATTCTATCTTTTTATTAAAGCTCAGTTGGTCTTTTACAGCAGAAGAAAACTATCCATTTTAGAATTTATACTTTCTAGGATCTTATCATTAAATACAAGCTTTTTTGAAATATTATCATTAATCCTAGTTTGTTCTAAGATTAAATCCCTCAAGAATGGTTGTTTAGGATTGGAAGGATTATAGTAATTACCTTGGTACTTACCTTGGTAAGTCGACCGTGGTTGTTGATTCCATCCTTGCCTCTATTGCTGTGGAGCAGAATTATTGATGACAATGTTTATATCTTCTTGATATTCAGGGAATTCAACCCCTAAATATTCTCTACATCTGTTTTGAGCATTAAATGCATCTTGAATGGCCTGACGATCTCTCTTGTAATTGTCTCGCTATTCGAGCCAATTCAACAGTACGTCCATCTTAGTTGACAATGCACACACCTCTTCTGGTACTTCTTCGCTCTTATTGCATGATTGAATATTGCATGATGACCAGTCTTGATTAGAGGCTATCCTCTCCATAAGAATTTCAGCTTTCCCAAGGGTGAGTGACATAAATGATCCTCCAGCAGTGGCATTGAGTTGTTCACGACATTTTTGAGTTAATCCATGGTAGAAACTTTGTATGAGCAACCATTCTTCCATTCCATGATGGGGACAATCTAAAACATATTCTTGAAAATGCTCCTATGCCTCTGGAATGGTCTCTCCTTTCTGCTGTTGAAAGTTTGAAATCTTTCCTTTTAAGACATTGGTTTTGCCTACAGGGAAGAACTTTTCTAGGAAGGCTTTTAAATATTTTGCCCATGTGTTGATGTTATCTTTGTTGGTGTAGAACCACTGCTTTGCTCTTCCCACAAGTGAGAATGGGAATAAACAAAGTAGTATGATGTCTTGAGCAATGTCCTTGATGATGATTGTGCTACTAATCTCCAGAAAATTCTAAAGATGAGCACAAGCATCTTCATGTGCCTTTCCACTGAATAGGGTAGCTTGCACCATGTTGATGAGGCTTGGCTTGAGCTCAAACTCAAGATTGTCAGTTTTGAGTGTTGGTCCAGTGCGAATGTTCCCAGTGCTTGGAGCAGAGAACTCACATTGAGTCTTGTCAGCCATAGCATCAGAAACTGGTGTTGAGCTTCCTCTTGATTTGGTTGATTCTGATTGATGAGAGTTGTTGGATCACAACCAATCCTGCACTTACCCTGTGTTGACGGTCACTAACGTCAATTATAAACCGTCAAAGAAAAAAATGTATAAGGGCACAAATGAGATCACCAACAAAGGTTTAGGGTTTAAACTAATAAATTCTATGAGTTTTGGTGAATCTGTATTTTCAGCAGGGTTATTCTAGAAAACCGGTAAGGAGGATCAAAATGTGAAATAGAACCAAACTTAACCACGACAAAAACTACTCCAGAAGATTTCAGAGGACACCAGAAGACACCACACCACGGCGGACCCTGAGAGGCTGCCAGGTGGGGCCGACCAGCCCCACCATGATGCCACCCGGCCCCCTGTGGCATCATTCCTCCACCGCCTCCTAGGGTTGCATCTACGCCGTTCTTTAAGTCGGTTTGATCCAAGGGCTCACATTGCATCCATTTTCAGAGCTAGTTGATTCGGTAGGTGAGTTGTTACACACTCCTTAGTGGATTTCCACTTCCATGACCCTTTGTGGGTTCTAGGTTAGCGCATAGTTCGGCATCGTAACCTGGCTTCCGATTCGTCCTACATCACCAGATCTGCTTATCAAAAATGGCTCGCTTGGAGCTCCCAATTCCATGGCACGGCTCACCGGAGCAGTTGTGCCGTCCTACCTATTTAAAGTTTGAGAATAGGCCGAGGGCGTTGCGCCTGCGATGCCTCTAATCATTGGCTTTATCCAATAGAACTCGTAATGGGCTCTAGCTATCCTAAGGGAAACTTCAGAGGGAGCTAGCTACTAGATGGTTCGATTAGTCTTTCACCACTATACCCAAGTCAGATGAACGATTTGCATGTTAGTATCGGTTCGAGCCTCCACCAGAGTTTCCTCTGACTTCGCCCCGCTCAGGCATAGTTCACCGTCTTTTGGGTCCCGATAGGTGTGCTCCAACTTGAACCCTTCACAAAAGATCAGGGTCGGCCAACGGTGTGGCCCGTGAAGGCCTCATGCTCGTCAGCTTCCTTGTGCATCCTAGGTTTTAGAACCCATCGACTCGCACGCATGTCAGAGTCCTTGGTCCATGTTTTAAGGCGGGTCGAATGGGGAGTTCGTAGGTTGTTGTAGCGCAGCGCCGTGAGGGGCGCGCAGAGACTGGCCGTGCCGATGATAGCTGCTGGAGGCACCTAGGGCCCCTAGGCTTAGGCCACCGGCATGGCTGACAATGGTCCATGCCCTGAGCCGATCAGCGGACCAGCAAAAGCCGTTTTGCATACGACCGGGGCACATCACTAGCCCCCATCCGCTTCCCTCCCCTGCAATGTCAAGCACTCTTTGACTCTCTTTTCAAAGTCCTTTTCATCTTTCCCTCATGGTACTTGTTCGCTATCGGTCTCTCGCCTGTATTTAGCCTTAGACGGAGTTTATCGTCTGATTTGAGCTGCATTCCCAAACAACCCGACTCGTTGACAACGCCTCGATGCGGCAGGGCCCGGGCCGAATAGGGACCTCACCCTCCCAGGCGTCCCTTTCCAGGGAACTTGGGCCCAGTCCATCACTAAGGATATCTCTCTAGACTACAATTCGGGTGACGAGGCCACACGATTCTCAAGCTGGGCTGGTCATGGTTCGCTCACCGTTACTGGGGGAATCCTTGTAAGTTTCTTCTCATCCGCTTATTTATATGCTTAAACTCAGTGGGTAGTCCTGACTAACATGGGGTCACGGTCCGAGCGGCGATGCGTTGCGGTGCTCCATGGGTCATTAGGGCCGATGAGCCGGCCGCGTGCTGGGGCGCTGCACCGAGAACAACTAAGTGTCGCCCACCACACGTTGTGCCTAACTCGATTCACCGCAGCCCCAACTTTGGCCCACCGCACCCTGCGGCACGGGGGACCAAACTCCATGTCCCTCCCCGAGGGTGGATTGAGTGTCTTTTGGCGTGACGCCCAGGCATACGTGCCCTCGCCCAGAAGGCCTCGGGCGCAACTTACGTTCAAAAACTCGATGGTTCGTGGGATTCTGCAATTCACACCAGGTATCGCATTGTGCTACGTTCTTCATCGATACGAGAGCCGAGATATCCGGTCGTGTGGATTAAGACATCATAGGCCAAAACAAAACTAAGAGTATAACTGGATGGCCAAAAAAGGATTTCTCCCTAAATTAAACAAAATTATTGCTCTAGGTATTGTATGTTTGCATAGTTAAATGGTAGGACAAACACTTTAATTTTGACTTGAACAGCACTCTTTGTGATCCCATGAGTTTACAGATCATGACGCTTAGATATGGACTATGGGTTGTCTGAACATTCAATATCATGTGACAAAAAAAATCAATAGGCTCACAGCTATTTTCACAAAACCAGCCTTTTGTTTTTCACAAAATATCCTTAACATTCTTTTATAGCATCGGAGACGAATAACAAAATTTTAAAAAACAAGCCAAGATAGTCTCGAGATTAATAACAAAATTAAAAAAACAAACCAAAATATCATGTTCCAATACTATCTACACCACCTTCCATCTTTTCTGGTCTCCAAACCACCCTTCTCGCTCTTCATGTTTGAAGAGGCTCCATGTCTCTCTAAATACAATATATGATAGTTTTTTTTTCATGAAATACTTCACTAGAAAGTTGAAGGTAAACTATTGAAGTATAGAGAGCAAATGTTGAGAGTCCATTAAAGACATGAAGGATATATGAAGAGAATATTCATGGAATGACTCCAAACAGAGAGATAAAGAATTTCCAGAGGCTCTAGAGTTGCTCTAACCAACAGTTAGCCCATAAATCTTGTCTAACATCAGATTTTGCTAATACTCAAGGTCCAGATACCTAAAAATCTCACCCACCGAACTAATGCTAGGGTATGTCTTATACAAATTGACACGTAGCCCCACAAAGATTCACGAAAAATATTTTCCACTGACACGTTTATTCTATTGGCATTGATATTTCCTCAGAAAAAGCAGGGGCATTTTTTTTCGAACGATACATTTGATGAAGAAAATTCCGTTGGTACGATGATACTGCACTGATCAAATTCGTGAGCTCGTTGGAGGGAGATCAACTGTGCCTGTGCGTCTGTTAGTATTAGGGCCTGTTTGGTTTGGTGTTAAAGTTTAACAAACACTGTAGTACTTTCGTCTTATTTGATAAAAAGTTTTCAATCTTGAACTAATTAGGCTTAATAGATTCGTCTCGTAAATTACTCCTAATCTGTGCCGACATACATGTAATTAGTCTACATTTAGTACTCCATGCATTTGCCGCAACATTGATGTGATGGGAGTTAAACTTTAACATGTGCAAACCAAACACGCCACCCCTGTCCCTTACCTACAAACGGACAGGAAGAGGATCACAAAATGGAAGGGGAAAACATACGACATATTTATTAGAAGCAGATGCAGGATATCTAAGCAACTCAATTTTTTAAAACTAATGGCTCGCTATTTTCATGCAATAAATTAGCCGCTGATGTAAGAGCATCTCTAACAGTTTGATAAATTTTATTTCCCAAATCTCGTTATTTGCCAACTCCTAAAATAATATGGGGACAAAAAAAAGATCTCATCTCCAATAATTTGGCAAATTTTGTTTCCAAAAACCTAAAAACCCGCTAACGAAACGAAAAGACCCGCTAAGCGAATGAAGAGACCCGCTAAGCGAACGAAGAGCCCCGCTAAGCACGAGGAAACTACGATGCGCGGCCGGTGCCGCGCGCGCATATATACGATCGAGATTTGCCAACTTGCCAAAGATGTCAAACTCAGATACCAAACTATTGGAGAAGTATTTTTCTCATTTTGTTAAAAATTTTAAGATGTCAAACCTATATGCCAACCTAGAGATGCTCTAAGTTAAGAAAAATCTGAAGACCAAGCAACTGATTAACTTAAGGATCAGAACCAGTAGACAGAACAAGTGGATGGGCTTCAAACATTCCGAGGTTTCACCCCGACACAAAATGGAGGAAAAAAGCACGAGATCCCGATCATGACACAGCAAGCAGGGAAATATTAGACAGTTTCAAAGCGTGCGGCGTGCCTCAGATGAACGCCTCAAGTGCATATCACCATAGCTATGCGTGCACGAGCATATATAAGTCATCCAGAATTCGGCATCATTGACACATTTGAGGGACAACAAAATAAGAAGAGTCGGAGAGAAAAAAAAGATTGGGACGAATACAAGTCTAAGTTTCTGGTACTGAATTAAAGCCAAGATTTTGATGCACTGCAAAGCAATAATTAAATTCCAATTCCAATTCGGCCGTGCCTCAGTTGAACGCCTCAAGAACATCACAAATCACTCAAAGAATTCACCTTGAAAATAAATCATCATTGGCACCGAATGAAAAGAAAGAAGTAAAGTTGTGGAACCGAACATCATGTCCACCAAACACATTCTTTTTAGCTTTTCAGAGAATCGCCAAAGCGAATGCATCCGGCAAAGATCAGGCCCAGAATAAATAAAGTGGTGAAAAGAAAAACTTCAAGATTGATCTGGTGTATAGAAGGCACGAATAAGCCTTTCAGATCGATCTCAAATCTCACGTAGAACCAGCAAGATCCAAATCACAAAACCTCAAACAATCGCATTACGATATCTCATATCTGCACTCAAGGAATTGAATCTCGTTGCCACACAAAGAGGGCAGCAGCAACCGAACGGATCCATGGAAAAAAAATTGGAGAAAAGAAGAAGAATCATCAAGAAGCAGAAAAAGGAAGGCTAATCGCTACTGCGAGGTACACCTAATATAAGCCAAGCAGGGTTGAGGGTTCGCAACAAGTGTAGACGGAGGCGCCGCACGTCTGGTCCTTAAATAGGCGGGCCGCCGCGGGACGGACGGCCGAGATGGCATCTGGCTGTGCCCGTCGATCAGCCAGCGGGTCCATTTGTCCAGCTGCTGCCGTCATCTTTTCTTTTCCGGCTTCGCGTGGGATGGACCGTCCAGTGCACGACCGCTCGGGACCGCAACTCCACCAACAGAGGCTGGGATCCATTTGCGCAGCTTCACTACCCGCACTCATGGACCTCTATATTCATCCTCTATACGTCTTAGTCAGCAAGATTCTCTCGGTCTGCTGATAGAACCTCTTGTTTTCTGGTGGTGGTCTATTCAGAGACGCCACGCTCAGCCCCATCCCTTCATCCCACCACGATCTATGTTGCGAGATATGAGCTGCATCAAAGTAGAGAGAGGGAGGGCAAGACAGAGACAAGATGGGAGTTTACCTCGTTGTCGACGCAGTTGGTGGAGGGACAACGACCTGGCGTCCGCCGCTGCTGTCGCCGGCGAGCGCCTCCACGCAGGAGCAGGGCACCGCCGGGGCCGGCGCTGGGCAGTGGCGACCTGCAGCACAGCAGCTAGGGTTTCGTCCACCACAGGAGCACACCGGAGCAGAGGGAGGAGGCAGCGCGGGGGGGGTGTCGGCGCGGGGGGGCCGGCAACCACCAGTAGGGCCCGGTCGCGCCGCACCATGGCCGGTGATGGCGACCACCGGTGGTCACGCGCCGCGCTGCGCCGCAGGCCGGGGGTGCCGTCGCCGTGCCAGCGCGCCACGCGGCCGTCCGGGGGCGCTGCCGCGATGTTAGGGGAGAGGGAGAGGGAGGGGGAGAGGGAAGAGAAGGCGGGGGCAGGGGCGGAGGCGACGTTGCGGGAGAAGAAGCGTCCGGCTCGGGTAGAAACGTCGGGAAGGGGAAGAAGTGTCTGGAAGGAGAAGTAGAATCTGTGTATATATTTGGCTGGCCGGATTCGGACGAGAAGCCGTGGAAGCTGAGCAAAGTAAAGGAGAAGCTAGACAAGGCACACAGAAGAAGGAGAATCCGATTTTCGTAAAATCCGACAAAAGCAATCTCAGCCATTCACAGCGGGAATCGGACGGAGGAAACAATTTCGGGCGACGTGGACATTGTCTCTGGCCGAGAAGCATGTCGCCCTTGTCTGGGTTAATACAAATTGACACGTAGCCCCACAAAGATTCACGAAAAATATTTTCCACTGACACGTTTATTGTATTGGCATTGATATTTCCTCAGAAAAAGCAGGGGCATTTTTTTTCGAACGATACATTTGATGAAGAAAATTCCGTTGGTACGATGATACTGCACTGATCAAATTCGTGAGCACGTTGGAGGGAGATCAACTGTGCCTGTGCGTCTGTTAGTATTATTCCCAGAAGCAGTTCGCCACCCCTGTCCCTTACCTACAAAAGGACAGGAAAAGGATCACAAAATGGAAGGGGAAAACATATGACATATTTATTAGAAGCAGATGCAGGATATCTAAGAGTATCTTCAACAGTTTGGTAAATGACTTGCTATTTTTTAAAATTTGGCAAAACATGCAAAAATCATTCTCCAACAATTTGACATACATACTTGCTAAATTTCCCAACTTCCTAAAACTCTCTTCCGCGCGCCTATCTATACGCGCGCGCATACGACTGCGTATCGCTCGCCCGCGGCCGCGGCTGCTCTTCCCGCGCGCGAGGACTCTTCCTGCTCCTGTTCCCGCGCGGCCGAGGAAAAGATCACCCCGTTCCCGCGCTGTTCCTGATTGTTGCTGTTCGTGGCCGGCAAATGTCTTGTAGAGCTGCAGCTGTCGGCCTGCTGATGTGACAGAGCCTGCTGCCGGCAAATCGTGTTCAGACTATCAAATGTATAGCTAATACAAATGTGTCCATCAAAGCTAATACAAATATGTCCATCAAAATAAATTATAACATAGAAATTCATATAGTGTATGAGTATAAATCTGGATGAAATATAAATGTATAGCTAATACAAATGTGTCCATCAAAATAAACTATAACATAGAAATTCATATAGTGTATGAGTATAAATCTGGATGAGTATACACGCGAGGTAGGGAAGACGTCGGGGTGTACCGGTCAACAACCTCAACCGGTGGGCCCTCCTTTTTTTGTTTTGGCAAGTTGAAAATAGGGAATTGTTGGAGAGAGCTTCTTTTTAACTTGATATTTTATTTTAGCAACTTGCCAAAACACAATATTTGGCAAGTGATTTTTACCAAACTGTTGGAGATGCTCTAAGCAACTCAATTTTTTAAAACTAATGGCTCGCTATTTTCATGCAATAAATTAGCCGCTGATGTAAGAGCATCTATAACAGTTTGACAAATTTTTTTCTCAAATCTCGTTGTTTGCCAACTCCTAAAATAATATGGGGACAAAAAAATATCTCATCTTCAATAGTTTGGCAAATTTTGTTTCCAAAAACCCAAAAACCCGCTAACGATACGAAAAGACCCACTAAGCGAACGAAGAGTCCCGCTAAGCGAACGAAGAGCCCCGCTAAGCACGAGGAAACTACGATGTGCGGCCGGTGCCGCGCGCGCATATATGCGACCGAGATTTGCCAACTTGCCAAAGATGTCAAACTCAGATACCAAACTATTGGAGAAGTATTTTTCTCATTTTACCAAAAATTTTAAGATGTCAAACCTATAGGCCAAATTCTTGGAGATGCTCTAAGTTAAGAAAAATCCGAAGACCAAGCAACTGATTTAACTTAAGGATCAGAACCAGTAGACAGAACAAGTGGATGGGCTTCAAACATTCCGAGGTTTCACCCCGACACAAAATGGAGGAAAAAAGCACGAGATCCCGATCATGACACAGCAAGCAGGGAAATATTAGACAGTTTCAAAGCGTGCGGCGTGCCTCAGATGAACGCCTCAAGTGCATATCACCATAGCTATGCGTGCACCAGCATATACATGTCATCCAGAATTCGGCATCATTGACACATTTGAGGGACAACAAAATAAGAAGAGTCGGAGAGAGAAAAAAAGATTGGGACCAATACAAGTCTAATTTTCTGGTACTGAATTAAAGCCAAGATTTTGATGCACTGCAAAGCAATAATTAAATTCCAATTCCAATTCGGCCGTGCCTCAGTTGAACGCCTCAAGAACATCACAAATCACTCAAAGAATTCACCTTGAAAATAAATCATCATTGGCACGGAATAAAAAGAAAGAAGTAAAGTTGTGGAACCGAACATTATGTCCACCAAACACATTCTTTTTAGCTTTTCAGAGAATCGCCAAAGCGAATGCATCCGGCAAAGATCAGGCCCAGAATAAATAAAGTGGTGAAAAGAGAAACTTCAAGATTGATCTGGTGTATAGAAGGCACGAATAAGCCTTTCAGATCGATCTCAAATCTCACGTAGAACCAGCAAGATCCAAATCACAAAACCTCAAACAATCGCATTACGATATCTCATATCTGCACTCAAGGAATTGAATCTCGTTGCCACACAAAGAGGGCAGCAGCAACCGAACGGATCCATGGGAAAAAAAATGGAGAAAAGAGAAGAATCATCAAGAAGCAGAAAAGGCAGGCTAATCGCTGCTGCGAGGTACACCTAATATATTTTTGAAAACTTAAAGGTACACCTAATATAAGCCAAGGTCTTGTTTAGATCCCAAATATTTTTCCAAATTCCACTATGCAAAAAGAAGATTCTCCATCACATCAAAATGCCGGCACATGCATGGAGTACTAAATGTAGATGAAATCAAAAACTAATTGCACAGTTTTGTTGTATTTTGCGAGACGAACATTTTAAGCCTAATTAGTCAATGTTTGGACAATTTTTACCAAATAAAAACAAAATGCTACAGTGCGTTACAGTGTCGCACAGTAAATCCGCCGCCCCCCAATTCGGGACAATTAAACACGGCCCAAGCAGGGTTGAGGGTTCGCAACAAAGTGTAGACGGAGGCGCCGCTCGTCTGGTCCTTAAATAGGCGGGCCGCCGCGGGACGGACGGCCGAGATGGCATCTGGCTGTGCCCGTCGATCAGCCATCGGGTCCATTTGTCCAGCTGCTGCCGTCATCTTTTCTTTTCCGGCTTCGCGTGGGATGGACCGTCCAGTGCACGACCGCTAGGGACCGCAACTCCACCAACAGAGGCCTGGGATCCATTTGCGCAGCTTCAGGCCATCGCGGGATGGATGGGTCTTCTCACTTCTAACTGACAGTAGGATATAGGTAGCCTGAATTCACATCTCTCTCTCTTGGTAAAAACATGAAAAGTTGTTCAAAATACGCGCTTCGGTTGCTTGAAAAAAAAATGAATTGTAAGCAGAGATTTTTTTCTCTCTCTCTATTGTGCGTGCAAACCATATTTATCGTTTCATATGAGTTTGTATAAGATGAATTTACATCTCAAATTTTGTAACTAAAGGCACCTATGGGTGTGCATTGTTTCAAATTGGAACTGAGCGACCGACCGAAACATATATTTTAAATGAGTTTTCATGTTTCACCAAAGAGATGAATTTGCACAGTATTGTTTCCAAACATTGTTGTATAGCTTGAGCCAAGGTGAACACAACCATGTGTGCCCCAACTAAACCAGAGCATTTACCATGTTCATCTAGGGCCCTATGTTCATCCAAGCCAGATCCCCTTCTTCGGCCACCCAATGCAAACAAAGCATGTCTAAGGTCGCATCACCACTAGTTGGGAGGGTTGCAACTTGAGCTATGAATCACACAATATGCTTACTTTAAGTATTTTTTTCTGTAGTATGAAATGCACCAAAAAAAAAACATGAGCGCATACCAGGATTACATGCAAAATTTAGGTCCTGTTTGGCACGGTTTCACTTCACTAGTGAAACTATTATTTTTTTACTTTGGTTCCATAAATAGCTCCATTGGTGGAATTAGAGCCATTTTGGTAAATTGTGTGGTAAAACGGCTCGCATAGAACCCCATGCAGGGCCCACCAGAGCTAAGTGAAGCCTGGTAAAGCCAATATTTTTGGCTTCACCCTCCATATATTCTTTGTGAGAACACAATTTAAGGGACTCTTTGGGTGAAGCCGTTAGGTTTTATCCCGTTTGACACAAAAACGGTTCCAAACATCTTCTGGAGCCGGTGGAAAAGCAGTGCCAAACGAGACCTTAACGAGGCACAAAAGCATATATCTCCAAGAGCGCCCCAAATGAAAGATATAAAAACATACGATTTTTGGGAGGTTGAAAAATATTGCGAAAAAAAGACCTACTCTATTTGGTGTCCAAAACCTTTGACAATAGACCATGTCTTCAAATGGAATTATATATTTAAGGACATGTTTAGAACACGGGAAAAATTTCCTATTCATGTGTTCTTTCATTGAAATTCTTATGCCGTAAACAGACTCTAATAAAGAGGACTAAAAATGTTTGGACCATATCATGGGTGGGTCATCCTGGTCCCTGTGAAAGGTAAAAGGCCAGGGTTAGCTCTATAAACTTACACGGGATGGGGTGAACTACAAGCATCTAAAACTATGGGAGATTATATTTGTAAGTTTGTCAAGACACAAAGAAATAGATAAATATTACAGTAAAACCTGGGGTTAATTCTGAAAAAAAATCATCTTCTTCACGCAGGAGTACAACTCATGGCCTGATTTGCTGTTGGATAGGGTTCCTCTTTTTTTATTGCATATTTAAAACATATAAACATAGGTTTTGGGGTTGGCATTTGGAGTTGCTCAAACCATACAGCATATTGATGCCTTGATGCTGTATGCCACAATTGCTGATGATTTGCATAACGATGACAATGAACAATTAATCAGCACTGATCTCGTAAAAGTTTGCATGTAAAAAGTAGCACGGCATTGTAAAGAGGTACAGACATTCACTTCACTATTACCCTCGAAAAAACATTCACTTCACTATAAACTAAAAAAAGAGCTACTACTGCAAGACAAGATTTTACACACACAACGATGAATTCTAGTTCTAGCTAGGCATGCACATAATAAACACATAAACATTGACCATACTAAAACGGTGAATGAAGTCTACATGTCGTTGACTTGATTGGCTTGATTTTGCATTAAGATTTCCGGTGGCCTTCTGCAAAAGAAAATCGTGAATAAAAAAATGATAGAGAGTTGCAGAAATCCACTAAAACATTGTTAGGAATTCTTAATTGATTGGTCGAGTTTTAAGATTAAAAGGGGATATAAATTCCAGATAAGATAAATACACATATAAATATAATAAGATGGTACATTGGCAGATAAAAGTTGGAATGGATACGCAGATACCAAAGGGAAAAGAATCGAATTTATATATGTGGCCTCATCATGCATAATAATGTCACCAGGAAGAGAGTAAGAATGCAACCTTTTGCTCGATCTCTTAGCAACGCAAATAATAAAGCAATCAGTCATTTGCTCGATCAATAGTAAAATCAGCAAGCTTGAAAAAACAAAGAGAGGTAAGCAATCAGTCATTTGCTCGATCAATAGTAAAATCAGCAAGCTTGAAAAAAACAAAGAGAGGTAGAGTTTCCAGCACGCCTCAGATCGAGAGGAACACAGGTAATCAAGTGGACCATGTGGTAGCGGTAGCATAGCACCACACAGGCACCGCCGCATGCAGGCCCATCATTATTCAACCTAGTACATTATGGGTTCGTCACTGGCGCGTGGAAACTTAAAACTTCACGAAAACAAATTAAAATAATACGGAATTCAGAAGAAGCAGCAGTAACTATTGATTTGCCAACGAAAGAAACCAAACGTAAATGCCAGATAAGCAAGAATTAACCGAAGCTGCTGCTTTAAAACTCAGCATTGGCTGCTTGCGACAAAAATTTAAACCAAATTATAAGGTAACAAATTAACGATATGTCTGTCCTGCATCAAGCAAGGCAGGGTGTGAAGAAAAATTTGGCCGAGCAGGCATGAGAACAAGCAGGAGTCGGGAGCTATAAATAAATAGCGCGTGTTATAGTGAGGAGGTCAGGAGGGGCAGGGGCCTGAGCCTGACCGCCTGTCTGAGCAAACGTTTCGTCGCGGGCAAGTCCTCCCTGTCCCTAATCAAGCACGTCACTTGGCCAAGTTTCTGTGCATAGCTCGAAAAAGTGTCTGCTGGATTGTACAGTACGTACGTTTTCCAGAGATGCATGGTTCTTCGGTTACGTGGGCGCCACTTTTTTCTGTATGAAGGAGCTCAAGAAGATAATAGTTAAAATAGTGTCCAATGTGGCTAAGGACCTGTTTTATATCGATCCCAATTAGAGCTTGTCTGGTCATAATTTGGATCAAACATATCGTCATTATAAGCTAGATTATGAACTATAATAATTGGAGAGTTTGGTTTCACGGATTATTATGGTGGATTATTCTTAGCTCAAGTGAAAAATACTCATAATCATACAAAAAACCAAGTCCGAGGTGGATTATAGGATTATTGTAATATGGTGTTTTGATTTTGATTATATATAATAATCCATCTCATAATCTAGCATGTTTGGACCATAACACCAGATTATTTTAACTGATTATTACAATCGTAGTAGATCCAAACAAGCCCTTTGATCATAGTAATAATCTAAGAAATAGATATAATAAAAAACATTTATTACATGGATTATAGGATTATTATAATCTAGAATTTTTATTATGACAGTATACCTTATAATCCAACCACAATTAGGTCCTATATAATGTGATTATATAGTCGAATTTTGATCCAAACATGATCGATTATATCATAGATTATTATAATTAAAACCCTTGATTACCATATCCAGGCGAGATCGGATTTTAGGGGATTATAGATGCTGAAAGTCTAACTTGCCCTCCAATTAATTGTCCAACTTGGTAAACTAAGGGATAAGATAGAAATTTAACACTTTAATCAACCATAATCAATCATCATAATCTAGGTACCCAAATACTCTTATTATTATAATCTATAATCCAGTTACGATCCAAACAGACTCTTAGATGATTTTAGTTGATTATTATAATCACCATGGATAAAAAAGCCCTAGATTATGGATGAGACTAATTATCTAAACCATTTGTATCCTAGATATGGAGTATTGTTTGTAACGACCTATATTATTATGATCCTGTAATGGGTTTATTATAATCCAACTCAAAATCTGGGGTGTTTGAATCACCTTTAGATTGTTTTATCTGATTACTATAATACAATTAGGATCCAAGCATCCTCTGAGTAATCATTTCAACTCATCAGTCAGTGGACAGTGCCTAGGGAAGGATTATTCCTAAAACGAGTTGTGGTTTTACTGGATTCTTGTACGCCTAAATAAGACTAGAGTATAGAAATAGAAACATACAAAATAGGTAAAACCATTTATTTAGTTATAATATGATATAAGGCATTTTAAATATACTATGGCATAAACTATCTTGCCATCTAGATGCATGCTGCGCACTCCTCTGTCCCAGAAAGAATGCATTGTAACATAGTAACAAGTTAAACTATTTTAAATTCGACTGAGTTTATATTAAAAAGTAGAAAATATTTACAGTACCAAATAAATCTCATTAAATTCATCAATAAATATGTTTTCATAATATTTATATATTGTGTTATTAATATTTAAACCTTTTCTTTGAAACTACTAAGAATAGAGCTAAAATTATATCTTTTTCACGACAGAGGAAGCAGTTGGTAGCAAATTAATTTATCTTCATTATATGATCTGACCTTTGGCGTGAGAAATAGCACAGTGGCGTGTCCATACATTTGTTAGTCAGGACTCAGGACCAGCATCAACCCCAGTGGCAACGTTGGAGAGGCGCATTGAGGCTCAAGAAGAGTGGCGACCTATGGAGGCGAGGGCCCCGATGGCTCGTGGAGGTGTAAGGAGGGCCACCGCGGCTGGTGAAACGGGCCAAAGGCAAGGAAGCTGAGAGAGCTGTGGGACAGGGGGAGGATTGAGTTGAGGCCGACCTTTACAAGGGCATTGTTGAAGTTTACTGTATATCCTTGGTATCTCGGTTTTATCTTAGAATGAAAGTCTTTGAGGGAATACTCTATGAAAAAAAAACGTAGTTAGCCGTAGAAGAAGATCACGTCATGCTGTTCTGATGCCGACGCGGTGGCGCACAGTCTGAGTTCTTGATGCCGGCCGTGTGTGTGTTCACCGTTGGCAAGCATAAGGCATTATTTTTTTTCTGTCAAATATGTAGAAACAAGAGGTGCACATTTTTGCATTGAAAAGATTAAAGATCACGTCATGATGTTCCGTTGTAGAACGACCGCCTACTTTCTATACATCGATCGAGTGTAACCCTGAATCATGTCGCTCTAACTCTTCTTCCATTGTGCTGCGAGTCTAGTAGCCGGTAGTGATCTCCGGTCTCTTATTTGTACGGTTTTCTTTTCTAACTAGATGTGGCTTTTTTTTGGAATAAGTGGTAGAAATGAAATTTTGATTTTGTGCTAAGGTGACCTACCCGTTTATTTCACATCTGGACTAGCAAACATGCGTGGTGCCTTCCTGATTCTTGGCCAACGGTGGTGCGTGGTTCCTGACTCCTCGAGATTACATACCAGCCGAGCCAAATTAGTTTGGCTGAAATTTGTGACCTTTACCACTTATTACAGCTGCTAGCATCATGTAGTAATAAATAAATCTTTAGCGAGGTTGCTATGTTCCTCGTGAAAGCCGCAGCCAACCATGCGAGTTTAGTACTAGAAAGATAGCACCCTCGGCATCAGATCAGTGCTTCACTCTGCTTCTGCTCCAAACGAACGCCGCCTTGTGGTCGTATGACACGTTTTTTTTTTCTTTCGTCCTTTAATTGAAGGTATCTTTACCTCCTATGCTATTGCTATGAGGTGGGCCACTGGCAAGGTGGGAGAAGAAACAGACCTGAGATTCTGTGTTTTTTTTCTCGAAAGATCCATTACCGGCTTTCATTGATAATAGAAGAGCAAACTAATTACAACCGTTTTAGGGCAAGGATGCCCCATTTTTGCATGGCTTCACCAATCAGTGATGCCACACCACCCCTACAGTTCGTATGGTCAGTTTACAAAGAGATTTTTTTTTTACAAGAAGTTTACAAAGAGATTGTAACAGCCATTCCTTAAAAAAGGAATCATCTAAACTATGTTCTCCACTGGCACATCGCCCTGTTGCTACGCCTTGGATGGAAGTACCATCTCCGTGCCTCTGTTCCTGCATGAACCCACATCTTTGCCTCGTCTTGAATTGCACTATAGAGTTGTTCAGGAGACTCTGTGTTTTAAAGGTGAGCTCTTTACGGTAGTTGGGGGTACTTCTTGGTTCCTCTTAGTTCCTAAGCAATTAATTAGCGCAAATTAATTTTTTAAGTGGAAGGTTAGTATTGTAATTGCACCCCCCCCTCCCCCACCACCCCTCCCCAACGCGCACCCGAACCCGCACGCCTCGCCCACGCGCACCCGAAGGACGCGAGCAGGTCAGTGGACGCGAGGCTGCCCTGCCCTCGGCCCTAGCCGCGGCCGCCTCACCATCGCCCTTGCCATCGCGCGGCGCCGCCGCCGCCACCGCCGGCCTGCCCTCACCAACACCGGTCGCTCCTCCCTCCTCCCCTCGGCACCCCTCGCCCACGCGTACCCAAACCTCATCGCGGCGATGCCGAAGGAAGCGAGGCTGCGCACAGGCCCCGCCCCCCAGCGCGACGAACAGGAGCACAGACGCTGCCGGTCCCAAATCTCGCCTCCTCCACCGTCTTCGTTGAAGGGTCGAGATGGCGGACTAGAGGGGGGGGTGAATAGTCCTTTCTAAAAATAATCGCGTCGGCAAACCAAAACAAATGCGGAATTAAAACTATCGGTCTAGCCAAGACTACACCCCTCTATCTAAGTTCACAAGCACCTCACAAAGATCCTAATTATGTAACTAAGGTGCTTTCCTTAGCAAGAGCTCTCCTAAACAATTCTAGAGCAAGGTCACACAAACCTATGCACTAGTACTTTAACAAAGCCGGGGAGCTCCTACACAATTCTAGTAAGCAAAAGCACAAAGCCACCTAAGCTCACTAGCAATGCTCAATAGCAAGGCAACTAATGCCAAACTAGAGAGCGCAAATTACTTAGCTACACAAACTAAGCAATATGACTAACAAGGTTACACAAACCAAATTAGCCACGCAACGGGAGCTACTTCTATGCTACACAAGCAAGAAGGTAACTAGCAAACTACACAAGCAAACTAGTTACAAGAGCAACTACACAAGCACAAGTATATGAATGTAAATACGAGCTTGTGAATCGAAAGCAAACCACCGAGAAGATGTACACAATGTTGACACGGCGGTTTTTCACCGAGGTTCACTTGGTTGCCACCAAGCTAGTCCCCGTTGTGGCGATACACCCACTTGATGGATCACGAGCTAATTGACTATCAAGAGTCAAACCCTCAGCGGGTGCCGCACATCCACTCTCAAGATGGGGATCCTCCAAGCCACGAGCTTTACTAGAGTTGCTCTTCGCGATCCCCGCGGGGTGAGCACAATCCCCCTCACAAATCCTCCTCCAGAGCCACGCATAATCTCCACGCGTGCTTCAACGGAGTAGCAAGCCACCAAGCCGTCTAGGAGGTGGCAACCTCCAAGAGTAACAAGCACCACCGGCTTGCAACTCGATCACCTAGTGCCACTCGATGCAATCCTCACGATGCAACGCACTAGAATCGCTCTCTCACTCGATCGGATGATCACTATCAAGCTCAAGTGAGTTAGAGGGCTCCCAAGCACACCAACACAAGCCACCAAGGCCTAAGGGTGCTCAGCTGCCGGCCAAGGCCGACCAATGGGCCATTTATAAGCCCCTCCACGAAAAGAGCCGTTGTACCCCTTCACTGGGCGTTTTTCGGGACGACCGGACGCGCTGGTCGAACTGACCGGACGTGCAGGTCAGTAGCGTGCTCTAACGGCTAGTTTTCGCACGTATAAACTTGTATTGACCGGACGCGTAGGTCAAACGACCGGACGCGCAGGTCAAACGACCGGACGCGCCGATCGCACAGTGCCGCGCGCCCGCGAAGCACCGACCGGACGCGCTTCACGGAACGACCGGACGCGACAGTGCCAGCGTCCGGTCGGAGTCCAGTAAGCTCCTCTCGTGACCGGACGCGTCCGATCGCATGTGACCGGACGCGCCGCGCGTCCGCTCAGCCCTTCGCCACGTACTGCTCCTCTGGGTGCCTGACCGGACGAGCCGGTCCCGCGGGTGACCGGACGCGCCGGTTGCAAACCCTAGCCCGCGCGCCTGACTGCTGCGCTGTACTGACCGGACACGTCCAGTCACACCGTGACCGCGTCCGGTGCAGCGTCCGGTCACCACTGTGACCTCCGTTCGCCTCCGTTTCTTTTCCGACTTCCGGCGCAGTAGAAAATAGGCATTTCACTTTTCCCAAAAAGCGCCGAATCCCGCCTCGCAAGCTCGGCGGGAGGGAGAGAGGAACTCAAACCCCTCTCTACCACTTAAACTCCACCGCCTTTGCAAATGTGCCAACACCAACAAGTGATCATCACCTTGTGCACGTGTGTTAGCATTTTCACAAACATTTTACCGAAGGAGTTAACCACTCAACTTGCCACGCCACTCGATCCTAGCAACGATGCATAGTTAGATCACTCGAGTGGCACTAGATGACCAATATGCAAACAAGTTTGCCCCTCTTGATAGTACGGCCATCTATCCTAAACCCGGTCATCAACTTCTCTACACACCTATGACCGGTGAAATGGAAATACCCTAGGTTATACCTTTACCTTGCGCATTCCACTCCATCTCCTCCGACGTTGATGCAACACATGCATCAACCATATCACAAATGATATGATCCACTTCATATTATCATGTGGCCTTGGTCCATCGATCTTGACCTCACTTGCTCTTCACCGTTGCATCGGTCCATCGGCGCCAAGTCTTGCTCAAGCTTCACCGCCTCACGGTCCATCGCTCCAAAGTCTCCGACTTACCCTTCACACTTGCAACCGGTCCGTCGAGCCAAGCCTCATCTTGATCTTTGCCACCTTGGTCACATGACTCCATGTCATGTCTCATATGCAATGAGCTCCTTCATGACACCATTATCTGTGGACTAATCCCTGTGTATCTCACTTTAAACGCAATTAGTCCACCTAAGGTTGTCACTCAATTACCAAAACCAAACAAGGACCTTTCAATCTCCCCCTTTTTGGTAATTGATGACAACTCTACAAAGATATGGAAATTAAGTTCTTTTGGACTTTATTCCACTTATCCAACATTTAAGCTCTATGTTAGGATTTGGATAAGCACCATAAAATCCGACTTGGTAGTGATAACTCCCCCTACATATGTGCTCAAATGGTTTGGTTTCAAGCTCACACATATACATAAATATGAAATTTGTGGGAGGGTTAGCACTACTAAGTGATGCTAAGGTGTATAGAATAAACCTTTGTAGTTCGATACCAATTAGTAGCTTGATACCATTTGAAAAACACAAGTTTGCCATCATCCTTAGCATCATGAGTAGCTAGACATCAAAAATACTAGAAACCCCGTGAGATCAACATTATAAGCAAGGTTCTAGTTTTTCATGATAAACACAAGTCTAGCTATCATCCTATGCATGCTAGTTATCATATCATCATTCAAGTTCTATAACTAGCAAACACCACACAAGCATGCATGTTAAATATAAAAACTTATGCAATGCTAGCAAGCACATGAATATGCACAAGTCAAATGCAACCAATCAATGTTCATGAGCTTGCTCCCCCTACTTGTGTGCTTCTCTTGTCCAAGAATTTTGATCCTTCTCTTTTCTTCATTGTTGCTCCCTCTTTGTCCATTTTCATGTCCAAACCCATCTTCTCATGATATCTTTGTTCAATCTCTCCCCAAACCTCTCTCTCTTGGTGCATTGACATATCTTTGTTCCAACTTCTCCCCCTTTGTCATCAATTTCCATAAAGGGTGTACTTCTCATTGATGCAAAGGCTTGCATTGGGGTGGATGGTTGAGACTTGAATATTGCGTTGTTGATGGACATCACCTCACATGTTGGAATAACATTACTTGTATGTTGCTCTTGAGATACCACTTAGGATCTTTGACCTTGATACCATTAGGTGGGGCTCCCCCCCCCCTATGTCATAGCATGGGTCATTCACTTGATAATCTTGAGCTCTTGTGTGTGAGGGAACTTTCTTCATTTGATGATCACTTAAAGTTGAGGATCACTTGTGGAACCACGGTCTTGTATAAATGATATCATGTGTAGAAATACCACGAATAAGGGTGTGATACCAATTTGAAGAATCCTCTATCATGGAACCACTTGTAGGATTTGTCAATATGATCTTTTCTTGAATATTTGCTATCTTTATGAGTACCACTCGTAGGATATTACTTGTAGATCATGATCTAGACACCACTTGTAAATACCACTTGAAGAAATACTGAGTCTAGATACCATTTGAAACACCCTAGATATCCATTTGCATTGTTGTCTTGTGCTTGTACCCATATCATTGTCATGAGCTTCTAGTATGACTTGAACTAAGTTGATTTGCCTAAGATTCTAAGTTCGGTTTGATCCAATGACAAGCTTCTTCACTCCTCATACTAAGGGTTATCTTGCCAATGTTGTACTTGTCACTTGTTAGCAATCCAAACTAGATCAAGTACTTGGGTTCACTAGCTCATGAACAAATCCATACACATACCACTAGATCATTTAAACAATTCAAGCAATAGTGGTAGGCTATGAATTTAAACATTTCATTTGTTATGCATGATCCTAGTAAGCATGTACTATATGCACTAATCGCATACTAGTAAGGGATGAAATGATCATGCACATTGCAATGATACCTTTGTTATGTTGGAGTAGAGGATAGTCACATAGATTCTAATTCATTACTCCAATAGCAATGTGAAGTCCAGTTTATAAGCTTGGTGAAGACCAATCATTATAGAGAAATCCATTCTTCACCCATATGAAATGAGAACCACTAATAATCAAGTGCATTATCTCTTGTTGTGGTTGGCTTGCTTTTTCTCTTTGATCAATGCTTGCATGAGAGAAGTACTTATGATACCAATTTTATAACCATGACTAGCTCTCTTTTGGGTGTTGCTTGCCTTTCTTGATCAACCCTATTGATTGCTTCAATTAAGCATCTCAAATGTCCCTTGAATTCATCACTTCCATGTTAGCCTTCCAAGCCGGTGCTTGGTTTACCCACCCATGGGCGGCAAGCCCCCTCAGCAGGGAGAAGTGACCTCTCTCCAAAGAACCATCCTTGACACTTACTTGAATTGCCTTTGATTGATTGATTGATCTATGGACTTAACTTGATGAGTAACCTTGAATTATTTTTTAAGTCCTTTTCTTTCTACTTCTTTAAGTCCTTTTCTTTCTACCAAATGATCTCCAATTATTACTAGAACTTGAACCTCATCTTCATCTTGAGTTTGATCTTTATTTTCAAATTTGAGTACCAAATTTGTACACTAAGTACATTCCACAATCATGCCCTTGTACTCATTTCTTGTCATGCTTCTAGATCAATTCAAAACCAAACTTAGGTGTCTCAAACACTTATAAATATGTTTCCAACTTGAGGACCTTTCACTTAAAGTGACTCTAGATCAATCCAATAATTGTCACTTTTCTGGCAGATTCTGTACCCTTCAAAGAATAATTCATATCTCCCAATATACAGGTCTAAAAGCCACGAACTTTGGTGGAGATATGAATTACTAAGTCATCTAGCAACTGTAAAAATTTGAGCTTCATTTGACTTCTAGATTGCTACTAGATTTCAAATCTTCCACCACTGCTACATGCTGAAAACTGCTGCACTATAGCTGACAAGATGTGCTCTAAAACCATAGCATTTCTCATCCAATTATCATGAAATTTATACAGCATCTCATATCATAAGTCTAGAGCATGCATATCAAATTTCAAGCCAATCCAATATGATTTGTCACTCAAACTCAGACTTGATCTCAGCTAGCTCAGATTTTCAATAAAGGACAGATTTTAATACATTGAGCTGTACTTCACCAAATTGAATCAAACTTGAAACTAACTTGTTTGAACACTTTCATAAGACATATATCCATTCAATCCACTTACTAAATGTCATCTCATGAATTTATCCAACATAAATCAATCCAAATTTGATTGCTAGGCATTTAATCCATTCAATCATCTCATAGCAAGCAACATTGCATATATATCCAATTCAATCAACTCATATGCACCCAAATAAAATGATCAACTAGAGATATACCTTGGTTATCATATGATCATCCTCTTAGCAAGCTCTAACTCAAATATTTGCAAGCCATCAAATATATCCAATAAATCACCATAATCTTGAATGTTGCACTTGTATGTTGTAGCATTTGAACTCCACTTATTTTGACTTGGCATTGGGATAGAATATGCACTAAGCTTTAAAACTTGATTCAACATATGATGACCAATATGAATTCAAATGAATCAAGCCTCCAATGCCGATGGTACCTACAAACAATCATCTACTTTTTGATGGTACCCAAACAAGTTTGGGTCCTCTCAAGTTAGGAGCAACATACTTAGGCAAAGCCTTAGTATGGGTAGCGGGATGTTTTGCAATTCCAACCAATGAGGTACCATTGCCATCCTTTCTAAGCATGTTAGTATCATTAATTGAACTAGGCTTAGAATTATTACCTAGGGGACATGAATGAGCCATGTGTCCCCTTTTCCGGCATGAATAGCATCTTCTCTTTTGTTGAGCCTTTTCTTCCTTGCTCATGTGATGCTCTTCATTGCCTTGCCTCTCATGAGTTGCTTGAGCCTTCTTCTCAAGCTTGGTAGGACACCCCGAGGCAAAGTGTCCCATATCTTCACACTTGAAGCACTTGATGTGAGCCAAATCTCTCTTCTTATCTTGAATCTTGCTCATCATCTTGGCATCTTGAATTTGCATTGGATGCCTTCCTCTTCCACCCCTTCTTGTTTTCTTTTTCTTCTTCTCATGCTCAACGTGTGGCTTTGGTTGAGGCTCTTCTTGTTGCTTCACTAGTTTCTTGCTTGGGCACATTGAGGTGTAGTGACCCTATGTATGGCACTTGAAGCACTTGCGTTTGAGCCTTTCTTCTTCTTTCTTCAACTTGAGCTTCTCTAAGTTGGGGCATGTTTGGTGAAGATGACCCACTTCATGGCATCGGTAGCACATAAAATGAGAGAGCTTCTCTCGAGCTAGCTTCTTCATCTTCCTTTCTCTTTTCTTTTCCCCTTTGGTCATATTCTTCTTGCTCTTGTTGAAACCAAGGCCACTCTTGTCACCAAAGTTTCTTTGAGTTTTCAACATATGCTCAAAGGTGACTTTTGAGTTGTAGCACCTCTCTAACTTGTTGCTTAATTTCTTCACTTCACTTTTGAGCTCATTGTTCTCCTTCAAAATGTTAGTCTCACAAGACATAGAAGTAGAACAAGCATATATATGTGAAGAACATGGCATATCTAATAAGTCATCACAAGAGGTGGATACATGCTTTCTCCCTACATCACATGGGTTAGTCACATTTTGCAATTGATCATTTGATCCATGTGATGAGCTCTCATTAATTTTAATTTTCTTTAATAACATCTTAAAGAGAGAAGCATGTTCTTGTACCAAAATATCATGAGCAACACCAAGTTCCTCATGAGCCAATTTTAGCTCCTCATGTGAACAAGTAGTAACATAAAGTAGATGCTTTTGTTGTTCACATGTGGTTTTTAGAAATGAGTTTTCATTTTCCAATTTCATGGTTTTAGCTTTCTCATTTTCTAAAGACATGTTCATGCTAGCAAGTCTACTAACAAGCTCATCATATGAATCAACATGATCAATCACATTATCATTTGATACCTTTGTGTCACCTAGTGACATGAAGCAATGTGATGTAGTGGATGGGCTTGTAGTAGCATCATCAAGGCCCGAGCATGAACCAACGTTGTCACCATCAAGTGTGCTTGGGGTAGAAACATCACTTGCAACACTTGATGCATCATCACCATCCTTGTCAAGTGAACTTGTGGTAGATCGATCATCATCATCACTTGACCATGAGGTGGAGCAATCCTCCACAACCATCGTGTTGTGGTCATGCTCAACATCATCATGTGCAACCTCCTTGGGCTTGACATCATCGTCATCATCGGTGATAGCTCCATACTTTTCATTGAGATAGGCCCATATCTCATGAGCGGATTTGAGGTCCATGATCTTACCAAAGATGCTATCATCCAAAGATCTATACATGATGTTAGTAGCTTGGATGTCAAGATCTAGGCATTTCTCTTGTGCTTGAGTTAGATTATCTTCATCCAACACATGAGAAAAGCCTACATCTACCATCCACCACATTTGAGGGCAAATAAACTTAAAATTGCATATCATCCAATTTTTCCACCGTGCAAAGTGTGTGCCATCAAACATGTGAGGACAATCAACATCTAGTCCATATTCCGCCATCCTCTCGGGTCGGTGAAGACCACAAATGAGAGACCGGGCTCCGATACCAATTGAAGGGTCGAGATGGCGGACTAGAGGGGCGGTGAATAGTCCTTTCTAAAAATAATCGCGTCGGCAAACCGAAACAAATACGGAATTAAAACTATCGGTCTAGCCAAGACTACACCCCTCTATCTAAGTTCACAAGCACCTCACAAAGATCCTAATTATGTAACTAAGGTGCTTTTCTTAGCAAGAGCTCTCCTAAACAATTCTAGAGCAAGGTCACATAAACCTATGCACTAGTACTTTAACAAAGTCGGGGAGCTCCTACACAATTCTAGTAAGCAAAAGCACAAAGCCACCTAAACTCACTAGCAATGCTCAATAGCAAGGCAACTAATGCCAAACTAGAGAGCGCAAATTACTTAGCTACACAAACTAAGCAATATGACTAACAAGGTTACACAAACCAAATTAGCCACGCAACGGAAGCTACTTCTATGCTACACAAGCAAGAAGGTAACTAGCAAACTACACAAGCAAACTAGTTACAAGAGCAACTACACAAGCACAAGTATATGAATGTAAATACGAGCTTGTGAATCGAAAGCAAACCACCGAGAAGATGTACACAATGTTGACACGGCGGTTTTTCACCGAGGTTCACTTGGTTGCCACCAAGCTAGTCCCCGTTGTGGCGATACACCCACTTGATGGATCACGAGCTAATTGACTATCAAGAGTCAAACCCTCAGCGGGTGCCGCACATCCACTCTCAAGATGGGGATCCTCCAAGCCACGAGCTTTACTAGAGTTGCTCTTCGCGATCCCCGCGGGGTGAGCACAATCCCCCTCACAAATCCTCCTCCGGAGCCACCCACAATCTCCACGCGTGCTTCAACGGAGTAGCAAGCCACCAAGCCATCTAGGAGGTGGCAACCTCCAAGAGTAACAAGCACCACCAGCTTGCAACTCGATCACCTAGTGCCACTCGATGCAATCCTCATGATGCAACGCACTAGAATCGCTCTCTCACTCGATCGGATGATCACTATCAAGCTCAAGTGAGTTAGAGGGCTCCCAAGGACACCAACATAAGCCACCAAGGCCTAAGGGTGCTCAGCTGCCGACCAATGGGCTATTTATAAGCCCCTCCACAAAAAGAGCCGTTGTACCCTTTCACTAGGCGTTTTTCGGGACGACCGGACGCGCTGGTCGAACTGACCGGATGCGCAGGTCAATAGCGTGCTCTAACGGCTAGTTTTCGCACGTATAAACTTGTATTGACCGGACGCGCAGGTCAAACGACCGGACGCGTAGGTCAAACGACCGGACGCGCCGATCGCACAGTGCCGCGCGCCCGCGAAGCACCGACCGGACGCGCTTCACGGAACGACCGGACGCGACAGTGCCAGCGTCCGGTCGGAGTCCAGTAAGCTCCTCTCGTGACCGGACGCGTCCGATCGCATGTGACCGGACGCGCCGCGCGTCCGCTCAGCCCTTCGCCACGTACTGCTCCTCTGGGTGCCTGACCGGACAAGCCGGTCCCGCGGGTGACCGGATGCGCCGGTTGCAAACCCTAGCCCACGCGCCTGACTGTTGCGCTGTACTGACCGGACGCGTCCGGTGCAGCGTCCGGTCACCACTGTGACCTCCGTTCGGCTCCGTTTCTTTTTCGACTTCCGGCGCAATAGAAAATAGGCATTTCACTTTTCCCAAAAAGCGCCGAATCCCGCCTCGCAAGCTCGGCGGGAGGGAGAGAGGAACCCAAACCCCTCTCTACCACTTAAACTCCACCGCCTTTGCAAATGTGCCAACACCAACAAGTGATCATCACCTTGTGCACGTGTGTTAGCATTTTCACAAACATTTTACCGAAGGAGTTAACCACTCAACTTGCCACGCCACTCGATCCTAGCAACGATGCATAGTTAGATCACTCGAGTGGCACTAGATGACCGATATGCAAACAAGTTTGCCCCTCTTGATAGTACGGCCATCTATCCTAAACCCGGTCATCAACTTCTCTATACACCTATGACCGGTAAAATGGAAATACCCTAGGTTATACCTTTGCCTTGCGCATTCCACTCCAACTCCTCCGACATTGATGCAACACATGCATCAACCATATCACAAATGATATGATCCACTTCATATCATCATGTGGCCTTGGTCCATCGATCTTGACCTCACTTGCTCTTCACCGTTGCATC
This sequence comes from Saccharum hybrid cultivar R570, assembly GCA_038087645.1. Lineage (NCBI taxonomy): Eukaryota > Viridiplantae > Streptophyta > Magnoliopsida > Poales > Poaceae > Saccharum > Saccharum hybrid cultivar. The sequence goes on from JAQSUU010000066.1 coordinate 14,602,140, forward strand.
GGTCCATCGGCGCCAAGTCTTGCTCAAGCTTCACCGCCTCACGGTCCATCGCTCTAAAGCCTCCGACTTGCCCTTCACACTTGCAACCGGTCCGTCGAGCCAAGCCTCATCTTGATCTTTGCCACCTTGGTCACATGACTCCATGTCATGTCTCATATGCAATGAGCTCCTTCATGACACCATTATCTGTGGACTAATCCCTGTGTATCTCACTTTAAATACAATTAGTCCACCTAAGGTTGTCACTCAATTACCAAAACCAAACAAGGACCTTTCATTCGTGGCGGCCGATTTGAGCGACCTCAGACCGCCGCGCCCGTGGACGTGCGCACCACGCTGCCCGCGCCCTCCCGGCAGCTAGGATGGCCGCCGTCGCTGCGAAGAGGAGCGCGGATGCTGCCGGGCCCGGATCTCGCCTCCTCTGCCGCCTTCGCCGGATCTACGCGGTACTGCCGTTCGCCGGGGACTGGTGAGAAGCTATCGTATGCTCTTGCCGCCCTCGCCCTGGTAGCCGGCGCCACCGCAGCCCTACCTTGCCCTCGCCCTCGCCCTAGCAGCCGGCGCCGCCGCAGCACACACACTCGGTGAGAAGGAAGAACAGATAGACGAGAGAGTGGCTAAAGTTGAATTTAAGAAATAAGCATGTGACAAACTATACTACTTCAATCATTCCTATACTACTCAAATATTATTTTACTATTATAAATTTACTATTCTACCCTTAATTACATAAAACAATTTCAAAAATAGAATTATCCCATCTTTTTTTAAGGGCTCATCCCACCAATTTTAGTATGCATTTAGTGCGTATGGTCCCACCATTTAGTACGCACTCGGTGTCTCTCTAATTGGTTTCTCTTAGTGCCTTTGCCTTTTTAGCTATCGGATCGGTGCTCGTGAACCGTCCATTTTCCGACAACCATTGTAAAAAAATTCTCTTCAAAGGTACCCCCAGTTTTGTATTATATGGAGCATGATCGCAGTAAGAATGGCGTGGTCAAGCACACAGTATCGTTGTTTATGTTTTGGCATAACGTACAGATCCAGAGATTAGGTAGGGTTCAAATTGCACGTTTTAGTTTCACTTTCATAAGAGTATTATTAATCTCGGTCTCACGCCTTAAAATCGGACGCACGGGCGATAAGGTAAGGGGGGGCGCGGCTTTGTTGTAGCTGCGACGCACACGCACCCCGTTCCGTCGCCGTCTCTGCTGTCCCTTGTAGGGATGAAAACGGACGAAATTTTTTCCGTACCGTCCCGTTCCGTTTTCTATATTTTCCTGTCCGTTTCCGTATTTACGAGATCCTGTTTTCGTATTTGCGGAAGTAGAAAATGGTGTTTTCCGTCCGTTTCCGAGTAATCCCGTTTTAATATGGAATAGACCCGTATTTATTCCGTTTTTATCCCGTTTTCAATCTATACTCAACATGTTCAACAATTACATATCCTTATGTTATGCTAATATAACTACGAATCACCAAATATGCCTGTTATGTTCACGTACATAGCATGTAAATGAATATTAAACTTTGTATATATTATTACATGACTTTATATATGTATACTTTGAGAATATTATATTATGTGATCTTAATTTAATTTTCCGGCTCTCCATCCGTATTTGTTCGTTTCCGTATGTCCGCATATTCCGATTCCGTTTTTGAACCCGTATTTTCCGAACCCAATCCCGTTTCCGCTAAAAAATATAGAAACGGAAGTAGAAATAGGATTTTTCCGTCCGTTTCCGTCCGTTTTCATCGCTAGTCCCTTGTCACTCAACCTTTGTTTCTTTCTTTCTTTACGTCGCTGTCGTCTTCTCCTTGGTGAGTCGTGAGAGTGCCAGAAACCATTCTTTCGCCTTTCTGCTGCTGCCGCCGCTTCTTCCACTTGCTTCATCTCCATCCCCGCCCGCCCGATCATCTCCATCGCCGCCCCTTCCGCTTGCTTGGGTGGATTTCAACGCCAACGACTACCCCACGAATGGTACGCGACTCTCTGCCTCCTGTGCTCCCTCAACTCCTTAGACTCTGTTTTGCTCTCCTTCAGCTGAAAAGTCGGCCGATCGTCGTATCCATCGTGTTGATTCCTTCCATGAGAACTACTCAACTGTAGTTTGGTTCAATTTCTGATGAGCAAGAGTAGCTGGATGCTGCGACGAGGTCTCTGGTTGCCTTTTGCCACTGGGCTCGGCTCGTGTTCCCTGAAGCCGCTCAACTATTGTTATTATTCAGGCTCTGTTATATACTATATATGGAAATCTAATTGATTTTACTAGCTGCCAGATTATCCTAGAGACAGTACTGGGTTGTAGATGCTCATGTAGGTCTGGTTCGAAAAATAAATACTCCTGTAACATGTAACACCAGTCAGTTTAAGTTCAGTTCACTTGATTTATAGGAAGCAAACAGAGGAACCAATGCGTCTGTAAACCCTGCTCTGAGAAACCACAACATCAGAGTGGCTTAGGGTTTTTTTTTTTAGTCAGAATTACCAAATCGTGGCACGGCAAGTCCCGTTTGTTCTTTCTGCACATGGATAGAATATGGATACAGAAGAACAGCACCCAAACCAGCCTATTTCTTAATACACACGATTAATACTAATAGTTTGTATATTTCTTAAAGAAGGTTCTAGAAACAGAGGTTTGAGACAGGCTGAGACGTTAGTTACTATATACGCACGCACGAGTAGTTTATCTCATATATGCTTCGGATGGGAAGCAGCACTGTGTTTTCGCCCCTGAAAAAAAAAAGAGAGAAAAACATCGCTGAAAATGGAATGTCGAGGGTGCAGGCGGGCGCGTACAAGGCCTCCGATCCTCCTCCTTCCAACTCCGCCGGCTACCGGACCGACAAAGTCCGGCGGAAGCGGCTTACGGCGCAGAAGAGGCAAGAGATCAAAGAGGCGTTCGATCTCTTCGACACCGACGGCTCCGGTCAGTGATGTACTAGTGTTTATATATACATGCTAGCTGATGAGTTCGCCCATGGGCATGGCGGTGTGACTAACGCCCATTCGTCTTTCACCTGCATGATGCATCCAGGCACCATCGATCCAAGGGAGCTAAACGTCGCAATGAGGTACCGTACGCATGCGCTTGAATATATATCCATTCTAATTACTAGTAATTAGTTGTAATTTGGAAGTAGAGCTGCTAGCTAATGCGCATGCTACATACTGTGTTTGCTTGCAGAGCCCTTGGATTCGAGATGACACCGGAGGTACGTACCTACGTGACGTGTTAATGACTACAGGCTCTGTAGTTGTAGGTGGTGGGTGGTGACCGGTGAAATGGTATGGAATCTGGCATCCGCAGCAAATCAGCCAGATGATCGCGGAGGTGGACAAGGACGGCAGCGGCACCATCGACTTCGACGAGTTCGTGCACATGATGACGGACAAGATGGGCGAGCGGGACGCCCGGGACGAGCTCCACAAGGCCTTCCGCATCATCGACCAGGACGCCAACGTACGTTCGTTGTATCATCCATTATCTAGCATCCGATTGCAGCCATGCATGGGAATGAGGTGCTGCTGCTGCTGCAGGGCAAGATCTCGGACATGGACATCCAGCGGCTGGCCATCGAGACCGGCGAGCACTTCACACTCGACGAGGTCAGGGAGATGATAGAGGCCGCCGACGAGAACGGTGACGGCGAGATCGACCTGGAGGAGTTCATGAAGATGATGAAGCGGACCAACTTTGGGTCTGGCTTTTAGTCACAATTAAGCAATATATCCCAACGTAACATAGATTAATTCCCATCGGTGAACAATATACATCACGTACGGTCGGTACATATAACGACTGGACGGAATATATACAGGGATTTGAGAAACATACATACTATGTTGTAGTTATGTCCATGTATGTACCTAGCGACAACTTGTATTTACCTACATGTAATGAACCATATGTAAACATATGCGACTAGTATATGTTGTGAAACACGTTGCCAATAGTTACGACCTTTACCTATCCGTCTCTCGTGATCCACATAGTAGATAAAAATAAAAGAATACATAGACATAAGATGTGGAGACTATTCTTTATTTCTCTGAATATTGGTCATTATAACATAAAGTTCCTATGCATATATAGTTCTACCAAGGCCTAAGTGTTCCATAAGAGGCCACATAACAAATGGATTAGGATTAGGATTTTGCTGATACTCAAATGTGTCCACAGTGCATAATGGACTCTGCCATCATGTTTTTATCGCTAAGACAGTCAGAAAACATACTTGGGATCGTATCATTTGGAGCCCAAACAAAGAATACAACTTTTCGAGATTGCCGGTTCCAGGCCGGTTTTCCCAACTTTCTCAAATGCAAGAACTGATTGCACCATTGCATTCATCTCGTTAAACCGACCAAAAAAACATATATTGATCGTCTCGTTTAGAGTCCTGATAAATTAATTACGATTTTTAGAAGGTTTTTTTTTGCCCTGGTCAGGCCAGTTTGCCTGCAGTAGAACCGGCCAGGGCGGTTTCTATGGCCCAGTTCGGATCTAACTCGCGTTTTGACGCGTTTTGGAAGGGGGTTTCGATCTCTCAAGGGATAAGGTCACCCTCACCTTATAAATATATTAGGGCTACAGCCAATTGAGGTGCCCAACACACACCATTAACATAAAAATCAATCTACTACCTCTCTTTACCCTCTTTTCGTATCTACTTCTCTCATTCTTTGTCGGCATTGCATGGCTTTTGAATCGAGGACAATGAAGCTCTAGAGTGACCAGATTGGTTGGGGCAACCCATAGCCACTGCATGCCCTGACAGGGTTTCTCCCAGGCGTGTGAAGTTTCAGGTCCCAAGAGACCTCGTTGGCTTGTCTTGAGTATCACGCTCCCGGCGAGACTCCTTCGACGACATTTTTTTGCATATCGCATTCATCGCTGGAGGCACGAGGTTCGTATGCGAACAAACTCTAGACGTCGGCCAATCTAAAAGGCAGCTGGACCCTACAACCTTGTAAACAATATTGCAGAGGCTTATCGGTTTATAATCCTTTACCTTCACTGGATATTTTACCTTTGGAATTAGTACACTGGATGTATCGTTGACCCCTTCTGGCATGTGCCCGTCTGAAAAAAAAAAAAGGCACGGACTGCATTAGTCACATCCTCCCGAAGCGTTTCCCAATTTCTTTGGAAAAACCAAGCTGGAAATCCATCCAGGCTCGGTGCCTTCAGAGGGCCAATCTAAAAAAGCACATCAGCTATTTCTTCCTCGGTGTATGGCTTGCAGAGCTCGATATTCATTTCTTCACTAACGCAACACTCAAACAGAGAGGTTAGAACATCAGGATCCCCACATTGGGGTCCTTTCTATAAAGTTCATCAAAGTACGATTTAATAAGAGGTTCCGTACCTCGCTGGTCTGGCACCAAACGCCATCCCCACTTTTTAAGGTCTGTTTAGATTTATTATCTAATTTTTTTACACCTCTCGTCTGGGCACAACCGTAGAATTTGTTCGTACACGTACACGCACACCAACTCAACACATGCACACCCCACTCACACACACTATACGCGTACAAACAGTCCTGTGACTACACACAGAACCGAAGACCACGTCCTTATAAAGATCACCGGAATTATACATGACTCTGTAGATGACGAGCACATCATAATCCCTCTATGGCTCCACGCGTGAGAGGCTGTAGATTATTTAGGAGACACTATTCCCGGTGAGAAACACCAGGGGTAGCATGCCTACTGGCCACCGCTACCAACCGAGCTAAAGCTCGTTCTCGATTCATTAGCTAATAGCTAATATCTAATAGTTGCAACTTTTAGCTAGTAGGGGCGTGTTTGGATCCACTTACTAATAGGTGGTTGGATAGCAAGTTAAAAGTGTATATAAACTATTATTACATATTAGAGCAACTTCAAGAGACTCTTCATATCTTTTCTAATTTCTAGAAATAGAGATTTTAATGAAAAAATACCCTCGAACAGCTATTCTATTTTGAATTTTACTCGCTAGCTAAAGATAGAAAACAAAAATGACTCTCTAGAGTATACATAAGATATAGAAAAACTGTTGGGGAATGAAAAACTTTAGAGTACTTTAGATCATTTTTAGGTCTAAAGCTCTAATATGAAGTGGGCCAAAGTTTAGAGCTAACTTTAGACCACCTGTTTGGAGTTTTAACTCTAAAGTTTAAAGATCCAAAGTTTAGAAGAGAGAATCCAAACATACCCTAAATAGGACTTATATCACGGTTTGACCTACGAACTAACATGTTCTAAGAGGAAGGCTAATAATACAACCGACTACTGGCTACGAGGATCTTTGTAGCCAACCGCTTAGCCCACTCATATAGTAGTTAGCTCCTCACTATTAATACATGACCCATTTATCCCTGTCATAAAGTTTCTTAGTTCTTGTGTCTAAGCCGGCTGTAAACTTACAACCCATTTCTCTCATCTCCTCTCTCCTCCACCTTAATATTCAGTCTTCTTACACCCCACTATTATACTTGCTGTAATGCCAAACCCACGTAATCATAACGGATAGAATGGGACCAGGAAAGAAAGCAAACACAAACGGAACCAAAAGAAGCTAGAAAAAAATAGATCATCTGAACTTCACTACTACGATTTAGTTTGCTATTTGTATTAGGCTATGTATTGAGCTTTCGATAGAATTTTAAGAGGACAGGTTATGTGTTGAGCTTTCGATAGGATTTTAACAGAACAAGGATCTATTTTAAAGTAAAAACAAGTTCACGTGATGGGCACGCCGGCAACATGGACGGATCTATTCCCGTCCCTATGAAAGTGATGCAGACTATTTTTTTTTCATGTCTTAAGTTTCGTAGGGATTAAATTAGTCCTGTCTCCATTCCCTCTAGTAGTGAAATTCTACAGAGAGAATGGAGAATCGGTGTCCTATTACCATCTCTATTTTTTATCTATGTTTTCAAAATAATCTAGACAAACTCCGCTGACTCTCGTTTGTGCACCAAGAAGAGAGGCGTTTACAGGGCATACCAAATGGGCCTAAGAGCATCTTTAGTGGGAGCCCTCAAATCAGGTCCTCTATTTTTTTTATGTGAGGGTGCCCCCTCATTTTTGAGAGTCTGATTTTTTTCATCTCGTCTAGCAGAATCTCTCAAAAACATCGCAATAGACAATGACAGACGGGCCCATCTATCATCCTTTTCCTCGCTCTGCTTGTCTACTGATATAATATAGAGCATCACGCGTGGCTATGCCTAGGAGGAGCCACCCTTGCCGGGAGGAACTGCGCTGAGAAGGAAGCTGTCGCGCCGAGAGGCCTCGCCAGAGCAAGGGAGGAGCCAACCACGCCGAGAAGGGAGTTGCCACGCTGAGTAGGCCTTGCCAAAAGATGGGAGTCGCCGCCTGTGAGGCCACACCGGAGGAGGGAGCGGCCTCACTAAAGGAAGGGAGGAGCCACTGAGGTGGCCTCGCCCAAGGTGAAGGCTGATGGCGGGCATAGGGCAATTGGCGGCCTCGTTGGGTCGAGAGAAGGTGAGCTGATCAGATCCACACGGACGCGGTGGAGAAACAGAAACAACAATAGAGTAGGGGCTCCCTCTAGAGCCCTAGTAATGAGGGATGAGGGGGAGATTTAAGGGGTCCTCAAATTTAAGGCAGCATGCCTCCAGCAGTTTTGTAAAACAAATTCTTATTTGGATATATATTAGCAAAAAGGAAAAAAAATATCCTCCAACAGTTTGGTAAAAAAAAGAGCTCTTTAAAAGTAAAAAGTTGACAAATATCCTTCGTAACTTATAAGTTTCCACAATCGAGAGGAACTCGATATTCACTTCCCGTTGGATGTTTTTCTCGAAAGAGCGGAGTAAATCAGGCGCATGCGTATACGAAGAAAATAAAGGATTCCAAATGAGAAAGTGGTAAAAGACAAAGAAACTATTTTTAAAAAGGTTTGATTAGTTATAAACAGTCCGGGTTCGCAATACAAAGCATCTAGGAAACTACTACATGAGATTGCTGGAGAAGGACAAAATTTATAGTTGCTATTTATTTTGTTAACTTGCAAGATCCATTAGTGTAGTATGTAAATTATACTAAACTTCTGGAGATGCTCTAGAAATTTTGCTAGAGTTGATTTTTTTTGCATTGATCGTTTAGAAAACTATTACATGAGATTGTTGGAGGTTAAAATTTAAGGCTGCTATTTATTTTGTTAACCTGCAAGATTTATTTGTCTAGTATGTAATAAATTTTGCTGGAGTTGATTTTTTTTTTACTTTGGCTCTCAAATTTGTTTTTGATGGCTTAGGGGTCTGCTCGATATGCTGCTCATCTTAAGACATGAAAATAGTCAATAGTCAATCTTGTTTCTTCCCCAAAAAGCATCGTTGAGGAATATTCCACAATCCACATCCCTTCCTCTCCGGCGAACCGCAATGAGGTCTCCGACCGACGTCGCTGGCTCCGCCGCAGATTTTTCTGACGCTCTGCCCTCCCCGACCTCCCCTGCAGCGGTCCCATGCCATTCCAGGTGAGGGAGCTGCACCTGTGGCATCCTCGATTCAATCGTGCGCCCCGTTTTTTATATGTAACTGACCTTCCTGGGATGCCCTTTGTCCCCAGCCCCGGCCGTCACTACTACCTCGCCGTCGACCGCACCCAGTTCAAGATGGTGCGTATCTATTTTCCCCGCCCCCTTCGCTCCGTTTGCAGTTGCGGCAGTGCACTTGGATTTCATCTCTCCGATACTAATTGAGTGATTGTGCGCAGTTTTGCGATACCACTGTTTGGTTAATCTCGATTAATGATGATTTATGCTAATTGAGTGATTGTGCGCAGAGGACACTCTTGGAGCTCCTGGGGGTTGTCGCGGATCGCCGCGGTGGGCTGCCGATTGCAACATGTGTTTCCTCCCGTGATGAGCTTGATGCCGTCTGTGCTGCCGTCGCCAACCTCTCCTTTGTGTCAATGTCACCGCTGGTAATTCACAAACACAAGTTCACCACCTAGTCGTAACTTGCTCTAGTATTTCCTTCTGTTCATTTTTCTCTGAAATTCTTGGTGGCTTGGAAGTAACATGCCTCATCCAGCATATTTTCTCTGAAAATTTATGATGTTTACCAGCATAAATATTGTTGTGTGCCCTGAAATTGTTGCACAAGGTCTGACAGGTTTATGATCCTCGCTATTAGGAAGCTTTTACTTCACATCAACATCAACATATTACTAATTACTAATGGGTCTTCTATGTACAGTATAGTGATCAAGCTGAAGCAGAGCGTGCATCTGTTCTTGAGAAGTTTCGTCAAGAAACAATTCAGTGGAATCAAACTACTAAAGCTACCAATATTGCCAAAAGTTCTAGGCTTGAAAGTACTGGCTCAAAACTAAGCATTGTAGTTGCAACAGATGCTTGCTTGCCTCAGGCAGCGATGGCAGAGGCACCCCTTATGGCACGGGTGCTGATAAACTATGAGCTTCCCACAAAGAAGGTGAGCTTTACCCACATTTTTGTGCATATTTGTTCCTTTTACTCCATTTGCTACACAAACCATGAACCTTTGCATGCTCTTTTTTTGCTTTATATGTATATATTTTTCTGTTACGCAGTTTCACTGGCTCTCCCAGTTCTACTTTTCTGATGTCTCGTGTGACCTGAAGATTAACTCTGAGTTTTGCAGGAAGCTTACTTAAGACGCATGTCAACATGTTTGGCAGCAGGTATATTAAGATAATATTGATTCAATTCACATCTTATGCTCCTTGATGTTTGGCAGCAGATGGAATTGTGATTAACATGGTCGTTGGTGGCGAGGTGGCTACACTCAAGGCTTTAGAAGAGAACAGTGGTCTGCTCATTGCCGAGATGCCAATACATGTAAGATATACACCATTATTTATTTTACTATCATCTAGTATTCTCTTAAGATCTAAACTTAAATATTTGCTATGCAGGTTTCAGAGATATTATGATAGTCCCAGTTGTACAAAATTTAAGAAGTTACTGTTCTATTTCCACACTAACTACTCATGGTTTTACTTCTGCTACTTTGATTTTGGATTGCTTTTCATGATACAGATTGTTCCTCAATTGTATCTCTAAAGAATTAGAATAATGCTCATTGCTTTTTTTTCTCTCTAAGAAATGGTAGAAATAGGAATGGTTCAACATCCAGTGACATGATTCTTTACTCTGTGCATTGTTTCTATACTTACCATTGGTTCTTACGAGATCAGTGGCAGAGTCACAAAGAAATATTCAATTGCCACAGAAATATTGCTATTGATTGCTCTAGCGTATACTTCAAGTTCAATCTATGGTAAATAAACTGGTGTTTTGACTAGTTGTCTGGTGAACATTTTGTGCTCTGTGTTGTACCCAACTTCCACTTTGCAGTTACAGAATTGTGTGAAAAAGTAATGCAAAAAAAGGAAAAAGAAATCACATGATTGTAGTATTGGAAAAATACAGAAAGTGATAGTGATATTCACATGAAGTCCGCAACATCTTGCCATATAGATATAAGGAAATCTGCACTTTTTGTAGACTGCACAATTGTACTGTCACCATGCCTTACATCTAGAGAAAGAATAACAATGCAGTTATGCTAAATAGTTTTGCTAAACAATGGGATTGCCTCTGGTTCTACTGTCTAGTTAGCACCATCTAATATGCTCATTGTGCAGTCTTATCGAATAGGAAATTGTTTCAACTTTGAAATAAGCAGAACCCTAAAGTTCACGAAAGAGTACATGACATTTGATGTATTGTGTGTTTCAACTAATCCAAAGACCTGACCAAAAAAAATCCAGCAGCTTGATGAGGTTAAGATCATTAGTGTTTGGCCAACAAAACATGACAACATCATCAGCATAGACAGAGATACGGTGCTGCACACACTCCATTGCAAGAGGTTGCAGAAATCCCAACTGAGTGGCCCAGCAAATGAGTGAAATAACCAATATAAACAGCATCGGAGACAAAGGATGCCCTTGACGAAGCCTTCGTCGACGGACAATGTTAGGACCTGGATCCCCATTGACCAAGATCTGAGTGGGGGCTGTTGACAGTAGAAGACAAAGAAGATTGCACCAACGACGGCCGAAGCCCAGATGCGATAAAACCTCCAAGAGAAAGGGCCAAGCCATTGAATCGAAAGCCTTTGAGATGTCCAACTTAAGGAGAACGTGAGCCACTTTCTTACTATGCAAACCTTTGGCCATCTGTTGGACACAAAGATAACTTTGGCCATCTGTTGGACACAAAGATAATTATCATGAATATTCTGACTTTTCGCGAAAGTACTTTGGCTGATAGAAACCAGATTGGGCAAAACAGGAGCAAGACGATTAGCCATTGCCTTAGCCATCAGTTTGGTGAAACTGTGGATGAGACTTATTGGCCTAAAATCCTTCATTTGTGTGGCATCAGCCTTCTTAGGCAAGAGGGTGATGAATGCTGTATTGACGAGCCTGAACTTAAAATGAAACCCTTGCTGAATTGCTGCAATGGTAGCCATTATATCACCTTCGATGAAGATCCAACAAGATTTATAGAATCGACCTGGCAGATCTCTTATTGTTGCCCATATCTCCTCTTCTGAGAAATCCTCCTCTAAATGGGATGAATCATGATGCGAATTATGGAAGCTAGGTAGATCAAACGTGACCTCTCTGTCATGAGGTGGACCAAGGAGATTTTCATAGATTCTGAAACAAGCTCCTGTTTCTCAGCTTGGTCAGAAATGACCTGGTCACCCACCAACAGCTTTCCAGTAAAATTATTCTTTTTTTCTATACCGAGAGTGCTGGTGAAAAAAAGGAAGTATTTGCACCACCCTCCCTCGGGTAAGTGATCCGTGATCTCAAGCGAGTAATGGTTCTCTCGAGTGATGCCAAACCAAGGCAATGGAGCTTAAGCTTTTTCCGCAGCCAATCCTCACCATTGGTGAGAGGTCTGGAGTCTCTATCCACTTCAAGCCAGTAAAAAATTTCTTTAGCAATTTGTAACTGCAGTTTTATATTTCCAATCCTCGTATGACTCCATTTTTGAAAACCCTTGCTTAATCGTTTCAGCTTCAGGAACACGCTCAACTGGGCAGGAGCTGATCACAGGAGCACACCAATTTTGCTGCACAGCTGCCTGAAAACCCTGTAATTTGGACCAAAAACTCTCAAGTTAGCCACACAATTTCTTTGATGAACGAAGAATTTAGCCTATGTCCTAAATTTCACCCGAAACACTTCTCTTATTGCAATATAATACCCCATAGCCATAAAGTGACTATAAAATTCGAGAACAGTGCTAGGAAGGCCTTGAGGCAAAGTGGAAGTAAGAATGAGTTAGAACAACACTTAAGGGCTAAGGTGCAGAAGTTACACAACAAAGTTCGGAGGTTTGCTCAAGTCTGTAAGTTTCGCACAAATGTCCATAAGTTATGCACTCAAGTCCGTAAGTCACGCACCAAATAGAAATAAAAAACAAGGGGGGGGGGGGGGGGGGGGGGGGGGGGGGGGGGGGCGGGATCCAAATCTTGATCAAAGGACCGCCAAAAACCTTGAAATTTTCGCACACCTTTTTTAAACCCATGATGAAGATATTCCTAAGAGATCTTTTAAAAAATGTTCAAGCTTAACCAAGAATTTTGAAATGTCTCTCTCAAATTGGAGTTCTGTCAAGAAACCTCAAAATCAGGAATTTGAGGAGCTCGAGTCAAATCTGTTGAAGGACATGCCCATATATATTTCCAAGACCTCAAAGCACAAATAAGTCATTCAAGAGCACCCCAAGAACTTTAGTTCAAAGATTTTCATCGACCAAAAGAAGGAAAAGCAGAGGGTTTTTGGAGGGGTGACTTGGTAGATAAAGCCACAGCAGCAGGTATAAAATCCATCGAAAAGGGGTTCAAAATTTCCTAAAAAGAGAAATCTTGTCTTTAATTCAAGCGGGAAAGATATGGGAGCATGAAATTGAACCAACAACCTTCAATTGAATTACGAGGAATTCATCAATGCAATCTAAGTTCAGCCTCCTATCATCCTCCCACTAGAATTTGAAAAACTAGATCAAGACAATTGCAACTCCTAAGCTAGCCTCTATTGCCTTGAGCACTTGGCTAATGTATAGAAACTGAAATTAGGGTTGCTAGATATACCTCACCCAACTGGCAACATCCATATAAATAGGTCCATGGCAAAAGACTAAAATACCCATAGCACCTAATACTTACATACCCCTGAGGGACAAAATGGTCTAGATTTTTCTTCATCCATCAGATTGGCCTAGTGCCTTCACGGCATTGCTTCAACTTGACACAAGCTTCATAATATGACATGTGTCCTCCAATTTGCTACCCCAGTTTTGAGACCGAAACAAAGAAACCTTTCACTCGTTGTTTTAAGGCTGAAACCATCAAATCACCCAATGTCGATGCATTTGACTTGTCTTGAGCCCACCTTGACTTGGGTCAATGCCATCTTCACCCCTTCTGCAAATCCTCTTGTCATCCTTGTGCTTGATGTGGATCACCCATGGTCGTCTCTGCCTCGGTCCCTCAGTCCAAGCGTTCTAGTCCGCCCTTCACTGCCCGTGGTACATCGGCACAAACCTTCTCTTGACCTTTTCCCTCGTCATCAACCACTAAACAACCAAGAGACATATTGCACCACATACACCAACTCGACATGGTTAGTTCAACTCATGCTAGAACCAACTCAACCAAATCTCGATCATCTCAACTTGACAATCACTCATCAAAGTACATCTCAACCTTGTCAGCTCACCATGCATGGGTTTTCATATTATCATTTATTGATGCCCCAAATTTAATAACACGAGCAGGATTACATCTTTTCCACATTCTAGTGAGCATGTATACCAATGTGACAATGCATTACAGCATGGACATTGAACATTGACTGGGACTCCCATCTGACTTCACAATCAGCAAAGCAGCTCTTTATTATCCTTGTGCATTCACCATTCACTGAATCGTTTTTAGACAAAGATATTAATAATAACTTAGATCTTCAAAGTATCGATAAATCTCTGTCCTTTGGCAATTCCTTGACGGAGCCCAACAATGTAGTCTGCAGCCTTAATTTTCCTGTACCGTGCTGGTCGCTCCTCGCCCAGCAAACCAGCCGCTGGTTCAAGCACTCTCTGACCTTCCACGCCGTAGAACATGGCCAGTGAGAGTCTCTCCTTCTCTGCATTCGTCACAACCCTGTGCACCGGACTTTTAAAGATCCCATTGTTCATTATCTGCGTCAGAATTTCACACTCCAATTCAGCACTTCATTTAGGAACTCGCATATGCATAATCATAGTCTCTCTCTGTTTCTGTTAACAAAAGAAGAACTGAATCTAAGATGCCTACCTCCATGGAGTCTCCCAAGTTAATAACCAACGTGTGAGGTTTGGATGGAACAGTGTACCAAATGCCATCTTTCTGAACTTGCAGGCCCCCAACATCATTGTCGACGAGAAGTATGGTGACAGCGCCACCGTCAGAGTGAGGCTTAATGCCAAAGACGAGCTCAGGCCTTGGACACGGAGGGTAGTAGTTGAACCTGGCAATTGCTGGGGATTTCTCCCCAATCTGGCTGATGAAATAATCTTCGCCAAGCTCCAAAATTTTGCCCATCGCTCGTAGGACATTGTCCCTAACTTTCTTGGTTTTTGATGCATACTCGTGCAGAAGATCCCTGCAAACAAAGGCCGTACAATCATTCATTCAAGACAAATTTTTTGCTAAGAATTTTTTAGGTTCTTCGCGTTCATTCAACACCCCACTCCTCTCCCCTGGAGTTTCGGTGTTCCGATCCTTCAATGACATAAGGAGAAGAAATTTCGAGTAAACGAGTAGATAACCTGAAAGAGTCAGGGTGTTTGGGCCAATAAGCAAGGTTCCTCTCATCTTCTGGTTCCACCCTGAGTTGCAGCCGATCTTGCCAGTCGAGTATCTGATCTTGGGATGTCACCATGTCATTGCCATAACCTTCCATCTGGAACCGCTTACCGCCTATCAAGTTACTGAATTTCTTCTTCTCGTGGAGCGGCTGGTGGAAGAAATCTCGTGATGCGGCCATCACATGGTCCATCAGAGATGCTTCTATCCCATGGTTGGTAACCTGCACAAAGTAGACAATGCTGTTGGTCGCACACCGTGTCCGTGCGTGAGCAAGCACTGCACGATGCAAATGGGAAGATAATGAACTGAACGACTCACCAGGAAGAGTCCCCAGGTCTGCAGTGCTGACCGGAGCTTGGAAGCCTCTTCGGCAGCCGCCAGCCTGCTGAGGTCTATGACGGGAATGGGCTCCGGCAAGTTAGTGGCGAGTAGCAGGCTTTCAGGACGATCCTGCTCCTGCAGCACGAACTGGCTCGGTGGTTCCACCACGCCTGCCGCCAATTCTTGCACAGGGGTTGGCACCCTCCATGACTCGTCAGCCATTAGTGTTCTGGGATACTTATGTGCTTATTGCCTCTTCCTTAATTGAATATAGGGAGCTCGATCTTCGATCATACTTATAGTCTGCCAGGGGCCCTAAAACTTACAGTTGAAGTTATCACCAGTTAGTCAAGTGCAGTCATTATCTGAGAAGAAAATAGTAGCCCTTGTTTTTGAGAAGAAGAAAAATCATCAAGGAACATTTGAATAGTCAGCTAGAAAACTGGAAAAAGGGTGGTCATGGACAGTCCTTATCAGAGAAAAGTAATTGTTTCAGAAGAAGAAAATTTATCAAGAATATTATAGAATAGTCCGATACAGGAAAAAAAAGGTGGACAAAATTGTCGACAAGACAAAACATGTAGCACTGCAAATGAAGCTCTGAAAGAGTTGTTGACATTCAAATTTGTCCGAATACATACAGTCAGCTTGGATGGCCGTGTATGTTTATTCGCTCGGCTTGGTTGGCTGAGTGCGTATTTCACTCAGCTCACTTGGGTGCACATATTTATTCTGACACTCGAGGAGGTTCTTCTTGTACGTTGTTACAGATTACTCCGGATCAAGTCAGGTTCCAACAGGTTTCAAAAAAAAAAGTCAGGTTCCAACAACTTCCAGCATTTTTGTATGAATTTTCTAGCATTCGTCTGCCCTGTCCAGCTGCTCCGGGTGATTTTATTTGTGCTTTCCAGAGCCTTTAGGCTTTCCGACTGAGTTGTCTGGCCTTCTCAGGGTGATTTCAATTGTCTATACACTGAGTCCAGCTACCATACCAACCGGAATGCAGATTGTATATTCACAAATCCACGCATGAAGAGAAAGGAAAGGGAAGTGCTCTCAGTCCCTTTTTAACCGTCATTCTCGTTTTCCACATAAATTAACTATACTTAACTTTAACCAAATATATTAAAAAATATCAGTATTTATGGTACATAATTAATATCATCACATAAATCATTGAATCTATTTTCATATTAACTTATTTAGAGATACAAATATTATTAATACTAGCAAAAGTGCCCGTGCGTTGCAACGGGTCGTTATGATTTCTAACTTTTGTCCCTTTCACGGTCTACATTCGGCAGTGGTAGCCTCGAGCTCATCGTACGGTAGGCAGGGACAACGCCAGTTGAATTTATTAGGTGAGGCGAAGGCGCATCGAAGGTGCAACCGAGGTAAACTGCATGAGGACAGGTCATCATTTCGTGGATGCAACATGGGTGTACCAGAGCCCGAAGAGCCCCTCACCTGCCAAGGCTAGGGTCAGGGGCATGACGGTCACCATTGTCGATCAGACAAGGGGATAGGTAAGGCGCCGATTGTTTTGGAGATCGGGCACATAGACTATGGTAGGGGAGGCCAATGGGTGCGCGCTTTTTCCTTTCCCCGGCGCTATTCTTCTTCCTCTTCTCTGGCGCCTTTCTTCTCTCCTAGTGGTGAGCGGGCTGGTAGGCCTAGCGGCGTGCGGCCCGTTAGGCAAAGCCGAGCAACGGGCGAGGTCGGGCTCCATCCAGCAAGATCCGACTATTTGTTCGTGCTGGCGGAGCAGCAATGGCGGCGACAAACAGAGCAGAAGCGGTGCGATGGGAGGAGCAGCAGCACCATGGGGAGAAGAAGATGAGGGCGACGAAAAGAAAGAAAAAACACGAGAAGAGATAGGGAACGATGCTGCTCGGCCCTGGGGGAGTGTGAGGATTTTTTTATATAAAAAAGAGCATGTGGGTCCCACTAAACAATAGCTAATGACGTTGAATCCACCATCATCTTATTCCTATTTATCTCTTCAACCAAACACAAATGGGATCGATCCCATCCCCTGTCAACCAAACAGAAAATGGAGCCGTCCTATCCCCATCCCGTCTCAGAAATAAGAGATGGGACCGTCCCACCCCACCTTGACTCCCAATCAAACGCTACCTAACTGCATGGTATAGCGGAAATGGCTGAGTCTTTCCTACTATTTTTTAGTTCAATTCCTCACCATAACCTTTTTGCTTCTATTCTATTTCCTCACTAGAGAAAAAGAAAAAATGATATTGAAGTTAATTTACCTAGACTCCATGTCTTGCAGTCTAATTATTTGGTCTTTGGAGACGATGGTTTTCTGTGATCAAATCTAGTACCCCAGGTGACACAATGTGTTTTTCTTTTGTTAAAATCCTATCGCGCGCTATTGATATAGAAGATGAACGCACTGTCCTCGAACCACTCCGGCGTGTCTTGCCTTGGCTCCCTGCCGATGGCCCATGTGTTGACGAGGACCATCACCCCCACCGACACACGTCAAATCACAGGACCCGGCATGGCGTCCAGCACTCCCTTGGGATTAGCAGCGACGTCGGACGGTGCAGCCGGAGCGCCTCCTTGAGATGACAAGCAACAGATAATGCAGACTGCTCAAGCTGTCCTCCGTGATGATCTCTTGCCCGGCCGGCGAGGACTTGCTAGACCTTCCCTGCGCCTTGCGCATTACTCTTGGTTCCTTATGAGCTCTGCTGAAGTCTAGACCTTGGCTGCTGAAGTCTCGCTGCTCCCTCCAAATATGACCTTGTTTGGTCCCTTCTCCAAAACTTTACACCCTATCATATCGGATGTTTGGACACATGTATGGAGTATTAAATGTAGACAAAAAATAACTAATTGCACAAATTGCGTGTATTTTGCGAGACGAATTTTTTTGAGCCTAATTAGTCCGTGATTAGATAATGTCATGCTACAGTAAATATGTGCTAATGACGGGTTAATTAGTCTTAATAGATTCGTCTCACAGTTTACAGACGAGTTCTGTAATTAGTTTTTTTATTAGTATCCGAACACCCCTTCCGACATCCCACGAAACACCCGACATGACATCCCAAAACTTTACACCTCTGGAACTAAATAAGGCCTATGTCGTGAATTGTCTCATGATTTTCCAATTAAGAGCTGGGAATCATGTCCCTGAGCTTGCTGCTGCTGATGGCATGCACGGACGCGTCGGCCACGTACGTCGAGTCGCCGACACCATCGCGCTCAGGTTCACTGCTGAGCATCTCCGTGGCATAGATCCTGCAGAGCTGCCTCCACCCGTCATCGTAGGGAGCAAACACGAAACGGCCCTGCCTGTGAGGCTAGTGGCAGGCTGGCAGCGCCTATGCCCTAGTGGCGGCGACGGCGTTACATGGCCTAGCGGAAGGCGTGTCGCCAGCAGTGAATCCAGCCCGAGAAATGACCAAGGGAAAATTTATACTCTAAAATTTTGGGCAACCAACGGTAACATATAAGCCAACAAATTCCATAAGTTGCTTTGGCAACACAATAATTTCACCAATATTGAAGTTTTCAGCAAGTCTTACAATCTTATCCACATAAAAATTAGAGAAATTGTTCCTTAAATTAAGAGAATCCATACATACTAATACTAATAGTTCTAAACTAACTTCAAATCAATCGATGATTCATCCTTACTCAAATTTTTAACAATTAATCATGTGAAAAAAGGCAAATAAAAAACAGAAAATACCTACAGCCAGCAGGCCGCGGCTGGCCCTGGCTTGCCCTCTAGCTGGTGGCTGCCATGTCGGCTGGGGCTGCCGCCTGGCGCGTTGGCTGCTGGCCCGCACCGCCTGGCGCCCGTGCGTGGTGGCGCTCTCGGCCGCTCGGGGCTTGGCCTCGCCCGACGCCCGGCGCTGCTCTCCGGCTCTGCCCGCCGCCACCTGACCGCGCCGCCGCCGCCGACCGCGGCTAAGCCCTAGGCGGAGGCGCTAGGCGCTACTAAATCCTCCGCCAGTCCAGCCGCTGCTCGCACCCTGTGCGCGAGTTCGTGAATGACCGAGAGAGACGGACGGAGAGAAAAATGTGAGAAAGGCTGGTCCTATTCTTAATGGGCTTGTGGGCCGTGGCTTTTCCATATGGGCTGAACCACACAGGATGGCCCAAGGCGTCTGAGTTGTCTTCAACCTCCGTCGAATACTCCAAGAGACCCTTCTAATGTCTGAATTTTTCATGGGGATGACAGATCCGCCCCAAAAGGACCTAGGGCGGCTGCCCTAGCTCGCCCTAGTGGTGGATCCGCCTATGGTGTCGCGGGGTGTCAAACTGAGAAAAAACACGTGAGAGGCTTTTGCCTAGTCTGGGCACAACCACTATAATAAATTATAAATAAATTTATAAATATATCTCAATTATTTAGCGAGAAAATAGAGAAACCGAGAGTACCTAGAGGTACCGATGGTACTTTCTCAACCATTGTAAAAGAGCACTTGTATAAAAAGTAGCATTTGTTTCATTGAACTCGTGTCCTAGTTCGATTCTATTTTGTATTGCCGTCCGTGAGTTGAGCTAGGTCCTGCCTATCCGTGGTTCTCTTTTTTTTCTCTAGAGATGATACCGAGACCGAGCCACTTTAGGCTAAGTTGGACGAAAATTTATTAGTGGTAGAAATTTTGCCTCTTTAGAGCATCTCTAACAGTATCTAAAAAATACTTCCAAAAACAAGTTTTTCAACCTTTGCAAATTATATTGGGAGAGATAAAAAATCTATAACTCCAACAGTTTCCAAAATCTCACGTCTAAAGATAGAATAATTTTACATCAGTAATTCTAAACTATTTCTAAATCACACTAACCACTTTTATACTTTATTTCTTTCTTATACATTTAAATCAAGAACCCTGCTCTACTTTTTTTTTCTTCCCCACGTCCTTCCACCTCAGATTGGGGCGGTGATATGCGCGCGTAATTTTACGTGCGTGGGATGGTTTTTTCCAAGTGCCAAAAGATTGAGAGGTGGATTTGGAGTTGTTGAAGATAAGTTTTTTCAATCTTGCCAAAATTCCTAGATTGAGAGACTCTTTTGAGTACTCTTGAAATGCTCTTAGTATTAGGTATATAGATTTTCTACAAACCTAGTAAAACTCAAGTAAATTTGGCCGGTATGGATATTATAACGACATTTAAAAAAGACATAGGGAGTACAAAACAAGTAAACAAACGACTTTCATAAAGGTAATGGAATTGGATAAGATGGCTGGTGGTTGTTCGTTCGATACATGCACACATGATTGAAGAAGAAATAGGAGTCTGAGAAGAGTTCTATTAGAAATATTTAGTTGGCTTGCATAGACTCTGTCGTAAGGTAGGGAAAAATAATACGAGCAAGTAAAAAGGCATGTGCGTGCGTACGTATTGGTAGAGTTCAGCTTGGATTCGTTAACCGAATAGCCCGATAGTCATATGATAGCTGGAGTTGACCGAATGGGCCTGTTTAACATAGATTCGGCAGCTTCAGGTTTACCATTTTCAGCTCCGCTTCATCAAAATTTGTCAAACACTCCAGATCCATCACATCCAGATTCACCAAAATGGTGGATCTAAGGGCCAGATTCACCATTTTAGTGGAGCTCCTCAGGAGGTGCTCCACCAACTCAAGTTTGGTGGAGTTAGAGAAATTACTCCACCATTTCCACTTACTTACACAAATGTACCCCTTCGTTTCTATTTTTTCTTCTCTCGACTGCGCCTCTTTCTCTTTCTCCCGTCCGTCATCGAGCTCACCGCCGTACCTCGCTGCCCACGAGCGCCGGTCCCGCCCTGGCCGCCTGTGCCCCTCTGCTAAAGCTCCGGCCGCTGTCACGTCGTGCCTCTCCGCCCAGCCAGCCGGCCGGCCGCCGCCGCGTCGTGCCCCTCCTCATGCCCTGGCCGCAGCTGCCCACGAGATCCGGTCCCTCCCCGCCTAGCTGCGACTGCCCGCGAGCTCCAGCACTTCCCCGCCCGGCCGTGGCTGCCTGCGAGCACCGGCCCCGCCCTGGCCGTGCTCCGGCCGCCCGCGCCCCTCTGTTAAAGCCGTGGCCGCGCCTGACGAGGCCGTCCCCGGCTGCCATGGCCACGAGCTCCGGCAAGGCCGCGCTTGCCCACCGTGGCTCGCATCCGTCGGCCCAATGCGCCCTACGCCTGCCCACTGTGGCCACTGGGTGGCCGCCCGCTCCCATGACCTCCTCCATGCGTGCGATGTGTTCTGCTCTGCTCGATAGAAAGAGAAGGAAAGAAGAGCTAACGCGCGGGCCTAGATTGGCAGTGAGATAGAGAGAACACTAGAGCGCAAGGGCAGTTTTGGTCATTCCATTGAAAATGCCCCTGCGTGGATCTGGATCTGTTGCATTAGCCAAACAGTTTCCTAACACTGATACATGGTGAATCCCAGATCCAGATTCACCTTTTGCAGTGGTGAATATCTACCAAGCAAGCTCTTAGAATAGGTGGTGTGGTTTCGTTCGGTTGTTCTAGCATACCATGTAAATATAAAGACTAATGGTAAATGGACAACACGTAATCGAACCTATATCGATACATCTATCTTTTGTCTTTTACATTACTTTTCTCGTCTACTATTTCATCACATTATTCGTTGTCACGGTGTTTATTACTTCAAGATGGCGAAGCCCTAGAGCGGTCAGACCGGTTAGGGCAACCCATAGCTGCCGCACGCACTAACAGGCCCTCCCAGGCACATGGGTATCAAGAGACCTCGTCGGCTATCTTGCGTATCGCGCTTCCGGCGATGCTCCTTCGATGATGTGCCCTGCGCATTGCGCTCATCATTGGAGGCGCGTGGTGAAATGTTTTTGTGCAAATAGGATATAATTGCTTCAAATCATTTAGTACAAAATGTGTTGATGTTGAGAATCAAACATAGAAAAGGCCGCCTGCTCCTTACTAGTGCCGCCACTGGCACACCTAGAGCCCCTCTTCTTCTTCCTCTCTTGGTGCGTCTGTCAGGGATTAGAAGGGGAGGGCATCCATCTCTTTTCCCGTAGTTTTATTTCTAGTTGCTTAGGGTTTAGTCTAAAAAAATCTTCCAACAAAATAAGATGATTTTCTGTTGGGATCGTGTTTCTAGTGATGAGACCATCGTTGCAGGCGTTGATTTCATCGACAGGCGGCCAAGTGGTGGCCATTATCCCATTATCTGCAAGGGAAAGGGTGCTTCTGGCCGCCTCCAACGAAGACAACTATTCCGGATCATCGATCTCATCGTCGGTGGTCACGGAGAGGAATTCAAGTTTTGAAGGTGATGAATATGCATCCTATGCTGCTCCCGACGATGCAATTGTCGATATTCTTTCATCGATTTAGATGCGTTTTGGACTGGTTCTGAAGCGCTAGATCTTGCGGCATGTCCAATGTTTTTGGGTTAGTCGTTGGATTCGGCATAAGGACAACATTTGGCTTTGGCGTTTGAGGGATGCCTTCGTGGAAGAAGAAGAAGATGGAAGAATCTAGATAGATACTGTATATTTTTTATTTTAGATTTTTTTCATGTGTAATTTGGAGATGCACTGTGCTAAGTTTTAATATAATCCCCCTTCCCTTAAAAAAAAAGAGTATCAAACATAGGGTTAGATTAAATCCCCATATTAACGCCATTATAGTCCAATTAACACCCCGATTGATTCTTCTAACTAGCCAGGGGCTCAGGGTCTACACCTATTGAGTGTGCTTGCGCGCAACCTCTGGCTTATTAGTGGATTGCTTGAAGGGTCTCAAAAGGCTCACACCAGAAGAGAAACTTAGCGCCCCGAGAAATGAGCTAAGGGGTTAAGTCCTGAAAGGTTCTAATATGGCTAGGGGTGAATAGCCTATTCAAAAATTCTATAAAGCACTAGAGCAATTGATTAGTATGACAAATGGCGTAACACAATTTTGCTCTAGCTCTACAAGGGTTGCAAGCCACCTATCCCAACAATTCTAGTTACTATGATCACTAGACACACACAAGAGCTAAATTGCTACTCACTAAGAGCTCTCAAACTTTCTATACGAAAGAGCTCCACTAGATGAACTTAAACTACAAAGCAAACTCTCAATTCTAATTACACTAAAGAGCTTACTACAACTAATTTGCAGGAATGTAAATGAGAGAGTAGGGTGATTATACCGCCGCGTAGAGGAGTGAACCAATCACAAAATGAACACCAATTCAATCACCGGGAGAACACCAATTCGCCGGGGAAAGTGCAATACCCTCATAAGATCATCGGAGCCGACCACGAACAATCACCAACATGTGCCGGACCTCCACCGCTGCTCCAAGCCATCTAGGTGACCGCAACCACCAAGAATAACAAGAAATCCGCAGCCATAACGATCCCCAAGTGCCACTAGATGCAATCATTCAAGCAAATGCACTTGGAATCACTCAATCTCACTTTGAATTCGCAATCAAGCAAGAGAGATGAGTGGGAGGGAGTATGCTCAGCTCATAAGGATGTCAAGAATGTCAAAAATCCAAGAGAAATGCCTTGGAGCCGACCGCCATCTATTTATAGAGCTCCCAATGAAATAGAGCCGTTTCTCTGCTCACGGGCTGACCGGACACACCGATCGAACTCAGCCCAGCGTCCGGTCGCCAGCGTCCGATCATCCTGATGGCCACCACGTGTCCACGGTTCAAATCCTAGCCATCGGATTTCAACGGTCAAAACTCTGTGACTCGCGCGGTTAAAGTCAGACCGGACTCACCAACATGTGGCGTCCAATCGAGTCCAGTAAGGGTCTAGAGCCACTTTCCTATGACTGGACGCATCAGTCAGAGATGACCTGACGTGCCCGAGCGTCTGGTCAACACTGGCTTCTTCTCTGCGCGCGCAACGTCAGCGGAGCTGCTTTTTGTGACCGAACCGCCCAATTTATACAAGATTAGGTATGACTGTCCTTGTTAAATACGTTGACACGCGCATACCGTCACTTATATAAACCCGGTAGTCCGTCGAGTACCACGAAGGCCTCGATAAATCAACTTCACAACCAAGATCATACTTGATTAAGCGAATACATATCACATACACAAAGTTTACAGCGGAAATAATGTTACAATATTGAGTTCAAAACTTGATTAGGTAAAACAAAAAAGCTTTGAAATGCTTACAATAACATAAGTTTGAAAATCATATTGCTAGCTCAGATGACATCCTCCAACAAGAGCATAGATGTGAAGCATATATAGAGTAGCCGAGCCCAACGGCACTTAGTCACCACCTTCAGCAGACAGAGCACTTCACCTGCAACAGGATGGGATAAAACCCTGAGTACTCAATTGTACTCCGACAGGAGAAAAATAAAAGAACTCCAAGGGTATGCCATGTTTATTTAGTGGAGCTAGTTGGATAGCATAAACCTTTGCAAAAGAGCTTACTACATAAGTCCTTACTTTCAATCTTTTAACATCAAGATTTTAGCATCCAGTTTAGTGAAGCTATTTATAACTAAATTTGCATCTATTCTGTAACAATCATTTGATTAATAAGCATCACAGTAGTAACCATATTCTAATTTCATGATCAGTAGAACCATCATGTTTCATTAGTTACTACGACTGCTAGACAATGACTAAGTTTCTCACTAATTAGGAGAGACAGCGATTCGAATCGATTACATCCAGCTGGGCAATCCAAAACACACACCCATACAAGCCCTCATTAGCTTGCGTGGATCACCGTTCACTCCATTTGGCGGTGAGCCTGGACCATTTCGCAAAACTCATGGTCCTGCATCCTCACATGAATTGCCCGAAGCCCGAAGCCCATAGCAAACATGGTCTTGGATCAGTCTCCTTCCTTCAGGCTCTCTTCCCAGCAATGCTAACGGTCCAATACCTCAGCCTGAACGAGGATCGGCTTCACGGTCAACTATAACTCAAGCCCCTGTTATGTGTTTGGTACCTTCAATCTTAACCAAGGTCCAACAACGAAGCGGTCCTTAATTGACACAGACGGGATCAAAGAATACATGCCTAACTGACATCAACAACAACCATAATAGCACTGTATCCCGCCCGGTCTTCAGTTATCCATTATTACCTGGTTCTTTTCCACGATAGCAAATATAGCCAACCGTGTCAGAGTAGCCACCTACATCTCGCGGATGACCGAAATCACCCGACTTCTACCGGTCTAAGCATAGCTAAGCATAGAGCAACTTACACATACTAGTAAGGTTGCAAGTACATATATTGTGGACAAGGTAAGTCATGCAGCAATGGGTTTCAAATTAACTCTTATAACCTGATGCACATTACAAAAAGTATACTCGAGTGAATTTTAAAAGAGAGGTAGGAGGCTTATAATGCTCCGGGGCTTGCCTGGGTTTGAAGCATAAAGTCAGTTAGTTGGCTTCATCTTCAGGACATGATCAATCATCATCTTTATCTTCTGGACTTGGTCACCGTTACAATCTTTTGGTCGGTTTCAACATCACGTCCTTCATCTTCACGTCATGCATCTAACGTACCTAGATGATATGCAATGAGGCAATGCATGACAATAAAGGAAAAGCAACACAAAGTGTATTACAAAGAGGCACAAAAGACAAGCATAAAGTTATACTATATTTAGACATAGGCACTTAGGTGGGTGATGGTTAACTAAACATCACACAACTTACTAAGCTACGATGGCAAAGCAACACCAAGGCACTCTCATGCAAGCTAGTCATACCAATCACGATCAAGATCCTACTATTATATGTAGACAACAATTTGAACATCACGCCTACATACATGACCACTCCTTAGCTGGATTGGTTGACCATCATTACAAAATAAACTCACAGGAAGGCTCAGGTATATTAACTTAACACCACCAAGGTCATGAGCCACATTAGCAAACATATTATCAAGCAAGTTGAAGCAACTAAATCAAGCAAGGTATTTTTTCTGGACTGCAGTAAGTAGTCACATATTTTAGCTGTATCTGGAGTTATAAGCATCCAACAAAGGTGTTCCTAGACTTTATGGAAAACTTAAGAAATTGTATACCACTTTCTTATTATCATCTTGAGATGATTTAACATTTAGCTAAGCTAAAAAGCACAACCTTTCAAATCTATCCAGCATAAAAGTAAAACCTGATAGGGAATTTGTAAAATTCATAACTCCCAAATCTTTTTGGCCTAAAATCATGAAATTTTATCAAAGCAAAGATCAGTAAGTTACCTACAACTTTTGTATATATCACAAACACAGAAAAGAAAATTTTCTCTATGAAAACAGTTCCTCAACAGAAAATGCACATAAAACAAGCATTGACTTAGGTAAATAAAAAACTCACTCATACATAATCCAATAAAGCTGAAATTGTTACTACCATTAAGCATCACACGAGAAGCATACCATAAAAATTTCACATCAATTGGAGCAATATAACAGTAGATATGAATTTCTCCCTAAAAAAATAGAGAAAAATCTAGAGCAAGATTTTTCCACTAACACATACAAGATTATATATCTACTGCATAGTACTCACAAGGATTCCAAAATATCTTTATTTTTCATTTTATGATTTTTCTATGAATTACTATGAATTTTCAAAGTTTCAGCTGAAAACACATAAAAGAAAAAGAAAAACCCTGTGGTGCACTATTCACCTAATCATGGTTTATGCAGAAAAGCCCCTGGAGAAGCTTCTATTTGGCGCGAAGTCCCTGGTCGCGAATGGAGCAGAGCAGCGCCAAGAAGGAGGCCGATTCCGGCCGGCTGGGGTGGTCACCGGCAGCGAGCTTAAGCGTCGGAGCATCAGGGGGCCGCACGCACTCGTTGGCGGCCGCGGCTTATCGTGCGGTGGCCCGAGGCATCCTGGCCGCACGAATAGGCGGCTCCAGTAGAGGACGCCCGCCGGCGACGGCGCTCCGGCGCGACCTGTGCGATAGTGACCAAAAGAAGGATCCGATCATAACCACAGCATCAAGGCGAAGCTAGCGCAACAAACAGGAGGTCCAATGGCTCACCGGAGTGGCGAGGCCATGGCAGAGGAGCTCGCGGCGGCGATGGTAGGCGGCCGTGGTGGAACTTTGGCGCACGGACAACTCCGCCCGGTAGAGATGGCGCAACCAGGTGCAAACGACGCGCAAGGATGAGGCGACACTGGCAGTGAGAGGAATTGGACGGGGGCGGCTTGACGGAATTGGCCGGCGAGTGGGGCTGCTCAGCGACAGCGCCGAAAAAGAAAAAGGAGACGACGGCCAGCATTTGGTAATTTAAAAGGGCGCGGGCGATACTTCTCCGCTTCGCCAGCGTTGCACGAGCTTGGCCACGTGGGTGGCTACGTGCCCGGGTGCGAGAAGCGCAGGAAGGTAGCCAAACGGCACACGGCAGTGAGCAGCCTGAGAAGCTGCGGCTCGGGGTACTGTTCATGCCTGGCCATCTTCTTCTCCTTCCTTTTTCTCCCAATCCGGTTAGCCAAAACCTAAACCAATTGCTCCTTGTAGTAGAGCTACATGAGTACTACAACTTTACTTAAAGGAGTTTGGTCATAAACGAGCTGGTTAGAACAATATAACATCCCAAATATGGCTACATGAAAACTGGAAACTGAAAATTTCAGTTTCAATACTAAGCCAAAATCTGGAACTTTAAAACAGTACTAGGTTCGATCTTAGGGTCTTTATTTTCCTAGGTTAGAAGCCAAACTAGGCCTTGATCCTTAAACAAAATTGCTGCACTCAAGCTAAACTACAACTCTTATTAAGGTTTTGAGAGGAGTTGCTACACAATTTTGCAACCCATAAACACTCAAACATGGAATCATGCAAACTGCCAATCAAGGACTTAGACAGATCTTGACAGGCCGAAAACAGTTTTGATCAAGCAACTTTGAGTAATTAATTAGTGGCTAAACATTGATCAAACAATCCAACCACTAGCATAGTATCGAAGTACAAACTTCATACCAAATTATAAAAAAAAAGTTGAACAGATTTTATTTATGAAAAAATGTTTTAATAAATCACTAAAGATTGAACTTAATTACTGTTTTCCAGAACTTAGCCAAAATGCCAAGTGAGGGAAAAATAGCACTGAACTCAGACTTGAAGCCACTGTTTGAAGCACTTAAAAGCTGAAACAGAGGATGATGCAGAAACAAAGTTTCAAGAACATGACCTACTCTACAACTTTTATTTAGACAAATCTTTCATATTTTGAATAAAAAGCAAAGTTACAAAGTAAGCAAAAAGGGATCATGAAAGAGGCTTAAGCTAAGGTTTTGGATATTTTTAAGCACTTTCTTCACATTTTCCAAACATAAACCCTAACTAACTTTTGTTCAAGAGTTAAATTAGAGTTATTTGAACGTGGATGCAAGGTTTAGTTGACATTACATGTTTCTACTCAATTAACAAAAGTGTTTTTAAGCAAAGCGGAAATTATCATTTCATATAACTTTTTGATCCAAAACAACATGCAACTTTTCATGTGACCAGAATATGTTCATGATTAGGTGATGCATATGAAAAGTCATGATTAGAACTACTCATGCACATTTTGAAATACAATTTACTTTTGAACAAAAGAGTTTTGTCTTTGCCTTTGAAAAGTTTAAGTTAGGTCATATTTGAAAGAATTTGACTCCACCTCTGCCACCAATTGACATATCTTGTTTAAATCAAATCTCACTGCTTAGCCGGTACTAACACCTGGGGTGTTACACTTTTCTTCGGTGCGTCCGATCGTGTGGATTCACCGGCATCCGGTCGCAACCCAGGCTGCTTCTCCTCTGTGCGTGGTGACCGGATGCGGCCGCGTGTCGGGTGTCAGCGTTCGGTCCTTGCCTAGCACCCTCGGCCAGCACTTCACGCCCCCAGCTAAAAATGATCGGACGTGTCCGGGGTGAGTCTGGTCACCCCGCGGTTCATTTTCTAAGTCCACAACCACTTCACCCTTGCTACCAACTTGCTAACCACAAAGTGCAGAACTTGTGTGCATGTATGTTAGCATTTTTCAAAGCATTTTACAAAGGGTCAAAGTTAGCACACTAGGTTTCTAAATGCATATGCATGAATCATGTCATCTAGTGGCACTCGATAAGCCGCTTAGCCAAAGATTTTCTCTCTTTATAGTACGGCGATTGATCCTAAGTCGCTCACACCCTCTATAGTGTCTTGAGTGCAAAACAAAAATGGCCCTATCAATATACCTTTGCCTTGAGTCCATTTTTATTTTTCTCTTTCTTCTTTTCCATGTTGAGCTTGATGATCATCAACACATGTCCATCTCCATCTCTATGGACCTCATCTTGCTCAATCACTTGAATTGCACTAACCTAGCTCACATCGCCACTCATGACAAAGGTTAGTGCTAGGTTTCATCAATTATCTAAAAGCAAACTAGGGTTTTCAAGTCCCCGATTCAAGTCACCGAAACCCGGGGGCTCGACTAGGCCAAAGTAGCTCCCGAGCCCGGAGAACAATAGCCGAGCGAGGGCCACATCGCACAACCTGACCTTTGCTCGGGCTAGGCTTCCAACACCGACCGACACAGTGAATATACCTTCAGAATCTATCAGGCGTTCGTAGCCTGACACGCAGGCAGAGCCACAGGGCATCAGGCCCTGCCGGAGCTCGGTTCCCTCGCTCCCACGAGGCCATGTCAGCCACTCTGAGCGCAGAGTCACACCCGAGGCGTGACGCAACGCGACAAGGGTCATCACGCGCCTCTCACATGGATAAGCATGGGACTGCAAGGTAACCCCACTCTACATACGGCCGGGGTTGTAACATGTGATGGACGCCATGAGAAGGTGAACGCAGGAAATGCACAATAGCGGCAGACAACACCTGATGGTCAACTCAAGGCGGTGGCAGAAGATTTCAAAGGCAGTTGATCAGCATTTTCAGTGACCACTAGATGATGAAGGGTGACGCCTAGGAAGCTGCCCGAAACCGTATAACATGTACTCCCATTGCCCTCTAGTATATAAGGTTGGGCATAGGCTCCTGTACAAGGGATCCGATCTGGACAGACCCACCGAACCCTAGATTGAACACTTAGTCTTTGGTCAGCTCCCGGACCTAGTGATCAAACCCTAGACATTAGCATAGTGCCTCCCTACATCTCTCTGTCTCCTCGGTTGTAAGAACTTGATTGAGCATTCTAATACGCATTATTACTGGATGTAGGGCTTAGATGCCCGAACCAGGATAAACCCCTTGTGTTTTGGGTGCTTAAGTTACCGGAGACTCACACATCGATCGTACCCCATCGAACAACTAGATTACTGCCACAGAATCGAACCCATGATAGTTGATACACACACATAGCAAGATGAGCCCTCGGGTTGATTATTCCCCCATTGGTTTGAAGTGGATTGTTGCCAAAATACTCCTACCAGGTGATTTGGTTGAGCCTGAGTCCGGTGACGGATTGGGCTTGGTTTGGGTTGGTACTACTATGCGAAATGCTCCCTTCATGTCAAAACAGGTCCTCATCTCGTGTGTTAAGAAGCCAACCAATCTCAACTTTGACTAGGTTTATAGAAAATAGTATCAAAATTTATATTTAATAATAGGTTTACTATAAAAAAAACTATGATGTAATCAACCTAGTGATGTTTATCCGGTGGTATCACAACCTCTATTAAATATTTAAGTATTTAGTGCTTGTATGTTCACATTATTTGTTGTGTAATATCTTTGTAGCAACATACAAAGATGCTGACATACAAGTATGTTCATCCATTGCAAACAGAAAAGAAAAAAAGTTCTAAAAAGAGGCCAAACGGTATACATTGTCATTCCTTCTATGATGTGACATTTCATCATGACCGTGAACTTGCAATCAGTTGGTGATGTGTGAAATTTGCTCCTTTGTCCGGCCTAACATAACATACAACCTTGTCGCTCGATTAACCAAGCAAAGGAATAATTGAGCCCCAGCCCTAGTCCACGGAGCGGTGGTATGGGTCAGTAAGAGCAGGTTCACCTGTGCACGGACCGTAGAGCATGCATGGCCAGCGTCGTCTTGTCGTTGTCAGCTTGTCGCCGAGGATTCTACCGTGGCCGGGGGAAATTTTGGCAAAAGGATTCCCGCAGGCACAGAAGTAGCGGAAGATGGCGGGTGATGTGGAGCACGGCGGAAGGAAGTGGCGAGGGGCAGCAAGGGAGAAACACCGCATCCAGATAAGAAACGAAGCGTCGGTTATTTCACTCGCATAAGCTCGAAGCAGGTGTTTCTTTGTAAAACAGGGCCGAAGGCACTAACACAATACGAGCATGTATAAGAAAACTAAAATTCTACAGGCCACACCACAGTAATCATCCGTCCTCCCTGCGTAGGCGGTCCTTGTGATTCTAGCACATGATCTGCTGTCCATTTGGCAATTACTACATAAATACATATACATCATGAATCATGTGAGGCATAAAGAAAGATCAAATGATCACGAAGAGAACTACTCCAGTGACAAAACAATACCAAACATTTCATAGCTGAAGACATCTATAACCTTGCACTCTTATGATCATACATGAAAAGAGAACTGAAGGAAAGATTGCATGGTCGGCTAAAAATGTGTAAGGCGACAATACACGAACAAAAAGGGCGTGACTTGCCAATGCTCAGGTTTGCCAATATAAGGATCATTTTGTAACTTTGTCCATTTCAAAAACATATGGCACTATGCAGTATGCGAGACCCTTCAACATTAAAACATTCTCACATGTCTCTCCACTAACCTTCATGACGTTTTAAGTCTGCAAAGGCTCCTCTGCAGGCTTCATATCCTTGGTAACTATCCTGACTGAAACTACAACCAAAAACAAATGCATATGGGTGAGGGCTTCCACATAAAGAAATCTAGTCTAGGAGATAAAATATCCAGGGCTAGTGAAATCTTCTTTCTCACATCAAATGCTACTTATTTGAGGCAACAGTTATTAGCAATTTAGCATGAAGAAAAAGAAAGTGTTCAGTTTCAGACAACACCTTTTGGATCCTCTGATTTTATGAGTAGGAGGAATTCCAAGCACACCAACATTACCAGCAGTATCATGAGCAAATTCTTCAACAAGCTTGGTTAAAACTGCAGTTGCACCTTGTCGTATATAATCACACACTACATTTTCTAGGTCATAGTCAACATCCTGTCGAGTCAGCAGGTAACGCACCATCTTAGCCTCCTTTGCGATACCCTACAACAGACCATTTTGTACAAGCATGAAAAGAATAGATTAATAGAACACACATATTAACCAAGTCGCGGAATGTTTGGAAGGAGCAGGCACATACCACCATGGCAGCAGCAGCAGGGACCATGGTAGATTCATCCACTTAGTACCGCATAAGATATATTCCAGACAGATCTCCGGATCTGATTGCTCAAGCTGACAAGCTCGGTAGTGTCAAACTGACATCGCAGCAACTCGAACATCAACTCAGCTTCCTTCATGATACACTTGAAACCATCGTTTGCATTTGGTGAAAAATGTTAGCAGACCTCAACTAAAAAATTACTTGAAATTTAGGAGGCCACAAATTGGCCTCATCTCTAAGGCACATACCACAAAACAAGCTGCAGCAGCAAAAGATTCATCCTCCGATTGCATGACGTGCTTTGCATGCTCTAAGATAGCACGACTCAGGTCCATGTCCTTACCAATGAGAGCTTTTGAGCGTCTTTGGAGCTTTTTTTTTCACTCCTAGCACACTAAAAAGAATTGATTGTTTAGCAAGGGCGCAGTTAAGTTAATTAGCTACTGCTACTGGACCCAGAAAATGAATCGCCCACCTGCGTCAAATTTTTTTTTCTCGAATACGCAAGAGCATTGCGTATCATTGTATTAAGAAGATAGAAGTTTAAAATGCAAGAGAGGCCGTTCCCAGCCCGATAGTTACAAAGGGACTACATTTTTAACTATGACAACCTTGGGATCCATATGGATCAATCTACATCAAATTGGCTTCGTTGAATCGTTGTTACACTGTAATATTATTATCCATTTCAATTTGAGAATTTTGGATATTTTAAGGCAAATACACGTCCCTCGTACTTCTTAACACTTAATTTACACATCTTTGAAAATTTAATCATGTGACTACAAATTGGGGGCAATAGGACCGGCGCTAATGAACCATGCAATGGCAACTCAAATTATTCAGTTTTGTTAGGGGGATGCCCTCGCTACGCCACCCCGTCCTAACAATTGTCCATAGGCAGAGAACGACCCTTACCTATAGGTACCTTCGCTACCCAGCCCCAGCGGCACTCTCGGCGAATGATGCTACATCGACACTTCTGACGAAGGTAACTTTAACCCTGAAATGTCTTTGCAGATCTAAGAGCACCGGCGAGGCTCTTCGGACAGGAGGGAACCCTCGTTTGGTCGGCGCCATGCTGTAAGGAGACGAACGGAATGCGGCGACCCCCAAAGATGGAGGTCTTCATGCTGTCAGGAGTAGTTGGATCGAGAGTCAAATGACTAAAGCGCCCCTTTATCCCTGTAGGCTGGTGTCTAGCCTGGCAAGGGTAACTTGTAATCTTGTCTTGCCTCTGGTGGATGCTTTATAAATACCCGGCGGGTGACACAGTGTAAGATGATGAATTAATGACTATTTACTCCAAAATTTATTGTGGGCGTCTCCCTGCTCGGTTAGTCTAACCCTTGCTTCTCTTTTCCTGTGGGAACCCTCGGGCTCCTCTGTGCTAACCCTTAGCATTGTAGGAGGCTAAGACTGACTGCACTGGGTCCGCTATCCGCGTCCGCTACACGCGGATAGCGGACGAAAGTGCCGCAGCGGCGTCCGCTATGTCGCCATGTCATCCGGCATCGTGCGGTCGGTCCTCTAAATTTGGCGGGGTATCGTGCCTGCGCTATCCGCCTGCCCGGCCCCACCACGCGACGACAGAGGAGAGAGATGACCGGCTCGCTCGTCCTCGCGTCCATCTGCCGCCGCCACCGCGAGCTCGTCTGGCCACCGCTCGCGAATCGGCCTTGTCGACCCTAGCCGGGGCGTCGGCTCGCGCCCGAGGGCCTCACGCGCGCCTCGCCCGGTGAAAGTCCCTAGTTTGGTTTTGGCTAATTGATAAAACTTAGGACTAACCTTTGTATCTAAGTGGATGATTTAGATAAAGGTGGTCATTGAATATGAGACATGACATTGACTTATATGACCAAAATGGTGAAGACCAAGATGAGGCTTGGCTCGATGGGCCGGTTGTGAAGGTGAAGGGTAAGTCGAGGCTTCGAAGCGAAGGACCATGCGATGGTGAAGCGTGAGCAAGACTTGGCGCCGACGGACCGATGCAACGGTGAAGAGCAAGTGAAGTCAAGGTCGATGGATCAAGACGGTCATGTGATGATATGAAGTGGATCATATCTTTTGGAGAAACAAAATGGGCTCAAGGCAAAGGTATAATCATAGGGCCATTTTGTTTTACACTCAAGACACCATAGAGGGTGTGAGTGGTTTAGGGTCGATAGCCGAACTATTAAGAGGGGAAGTCTTATCGGTTATTCGACGCACGGGTGCCACTAGGTGAATTCATGAAGTGCATTGCATGTAGGGCCTAGTGAGCTAACTGGAAAACCTTTGAAAATGATTGAGAAAAAGCTAACACACAAGCACATGGAGATGTACACTTGATGTTGTTGGCACATTTGCAAAGGTGGCATTGGTCGCGCTGTGGTTTGCGGGTAGAGAGGGGTTTGGGTTCCTCTCTCCCTCCCGCCGAGCGTGCGAGCGCGGGATTCAGGCGATTTCGGGGAATTGAAATGCCTATTTTCCAATACGCCGGAAGTCAGAAAAGAAACGGAGGCGAACGGAGGTCACAGAGGTGACCGGACGCTGCACCGGACACAGTCACGGTGTGACCGGACGCGTTCGGTCAGTACAACGCAGCAGTCAGGCGTGCGGGCTAGGGTTTGCAACCGGCGCGTCCGGTCACTCGCGGGACCGGAGCGTCCGGTCGGGCACCCAGAGGAACAGTGCATGGCGAAGGGCTGAGCGGACGCACGGCGCGTCCGGTCACACGCGATCGGACGCGTCCGGTCGCGAATGGAGCTTACTGGACTCCAACCGGACGCTGGCACTGTCGCGTCCGGTCGTTGCGTGGAGCGCGTCCGATCGTTGCGTCGCGTGCGCAGGCGCTATGCGATCGGAGCGTTCGGTCGTTTGAGCTGCGCGTCCGGTCGTCGCGTTTGACCGTTGGCGCGCAGTGACCGTTGGAAGATCTGGCAGCCGCGTTTAAATTCGAGGGACACGTGGACGACGCAGGGCGACCGGACACGGTGAAGCGCGTCCGGTCAGTTTCGACCGGCGCGTCCGGTCGTCCCGAAAAACGCTCAGTGGAGTGGCAACGGCTCTATTTGTATGGGATGCTTATAAATACTCGTTGGTCGGCCCTTGGGGAGGTAACTTGGCATTTCTAACACTCTTGTGCATCCTTTGAGCTAAAGCTTCTCCTCCCACTCATCTCTCTTGCTTGATTGCAAATCAAAAGTGAGATTGAGTGATCCCAAAGTGCATTGCATAGCTTAAGGGCATCTAGTGGCACTTGTGGGTGGTTTAGTCGGTGGATTTCTTGTTACTCTTGGAGAGTACCGCTCCTAGCCGGCTTGGAGATTGTTGGAGGCATTGGCAAGAGAAGGTGTTTGTTCTTGGCCACCTCCGGTTGATTGTGAGAGGTTCTTGTGCTTTCCTCGGCGGAACGCCAAAAGCAACTCTAGTGGAATGCGAGTGTCATTGAGTTACCTCACTTGAGAGTGGTGTCTTGCGGTGCCTTGCGGGGCGAGCCTTGAGGGGCAAGTGACTTGAGGGTCACACCGGGAAATCATCTAAGTGTTGGTCGACACAACCGGTGACGTAGCTTGTCGGTGCACAAGTGAACACCGGGTGAACAAAAATATTGTGTCTCTTGTCTCCCGGTGATTGGTCTTCATATTGTGTTGTTGTTAATATTGATTGATTGTATATCATCTTGGTGATTGGCAACATCTTCACTCCACCATCGGTATAAGAATCTTAATCCTCTCTCTTGCATTTACATTTACTAGATTACCTTGTGTAGCTCTAGTGGTAGCTTTGCTAGTAGTATTGTTAGCTTGCTCTCTAGTGTTTTTTTAGTGACGTAGCACTTGTGTGAACTAGAGATCATAATCTACTAGACTTATGGATAGGAGGATTGTATCATAACCTTTGGCTAAGCAAAACTCGCTTTACGCCGTTTGTTATTCTAACAAGTTTGCTTAGTGGTATTTGTAGAATTTTTTTATAGGCTATTCACCCCCCTCTAGCCATCTAGGACCTTACACCCGGCCTCGCCGTCGCAGCACGGCCACCGGGGCGGGGAGGTCGCTGCCCTCGAAGCCGCCGCCCTCAGAGCCACCGCCCCCGGAGCCGCCGTCCGCCTCCGGGAGCCGTGCCCGCCGCCCGGCGGATGGAGAGAGGAGGCCAGGCGGGAGGGAGCAGGGAGCCACGGGGGACGGGGTGGCGGGGGCCGGCGGCGTCGCTCTACCGGGGGAGGAGACAGAGAAGGAGGAGGAGGACGTGAGAGGAGAGAGAGAGGAGCCCTGAGGGTGGGGGGTTTATTAAAAAAAGCTGACAAGCGGGCCCAAATAGTGGATAGAGGATGAATATAGAGGATGGATGGGTGCGGAAGAAAGTGGTATAGAGGAGAAAATCTTGATGACCAGGATGGAATATTCCTTTTAGAGGATGAATATAGAGTACGACGAGTGCGGATAGCCTAAGAGAACTCCCACAAGTTTGGTTCATTTTTATTTGATTCAAACAAAAGCAAGGCGAAGAAGGGGTGCTATCTAATATAGCAACCTGGGAGACTAAGCTTATTTTCAAAGGAATTAATTGACAGAAACAAGAAAAGAATGGCTGCAAAGCTGAAGTTGCTAATGTCGACACCATGAAGAAGCAAGAAGAGAATTTTAAGATAAAGAAAATAATGATAAGCTCCAATAATATTTTTATCAATGGATCGGATGATCTATTTGATAAGCCGGACTGGAATGCATGGTCTGTTTGGTTGTATATATAACCCTTTATCCAGTTCAGGCCCCTACAGGCTCATATGCAGCTCGCACGGTCCTCAGAGCGAGCCTAGCCTGCATTTCACTATTTGGCTAAATTCTACATATTTAGCTATGGACCCTTCCTCCTACACCTGCTCTGTAGCTCACTTATTTATTATAAACTTGGTTAAACTTTAGCTATTTTGATTGGTATGGTTCTCATAATTACATTTTTTTGAACGGAAGGAGTATTTTCTATCGACTCCAAACAACACATTACATGTTGATCATCCCTTTATTTATTGTATCTACATGTATAGTACTACCTCTATTCTTAAAAGGATGCAACTATGAGTTGCGTGCCAGTTAAAGTACTTCACGTTTGACTAAGTTTCTAGTAAATAGTATTCACATTTATGGCTCCAAATTAATTTATTATAAATATATATTTTGTAAAAAATCTAATGATATTTGTTTTATATTATAAATATTTACATTTTTTATCTATAATTTTTTTGAGCCTCAACTTTTCAAGTACAAACTCTAGTATCTGAACTCACGCACTAACTTAAACCACCACACACACAAACTCACACACGTACAGTGGCGGACCCAAAGATTTTCTAGAGCCTGTTCGAACAACTGTTCAGTCGCAGATGTAGCCGCTTCTGCTACAATAAGCTGTGAGAGCAGAAAAAAAGCTGCAACTGTAGCCGATGTAGCAGCAGCTTTTTGTGCTCTCACAGTTTAATGTAACAGAAGCGGCTGCCGTCGCATACCGCAGCTGAATAGGGCCAACAACTAATACAAAATTTAAGGTCTGCTTGATCCAAGGGCTAATTGCAAGCTAGCTAAAAATTAGTCCAAATTAGCTTCAGTGCATTCAAATAGGCTAATTTTTTAGATAAGTCTTCCACTAATTGTTAGTTAACTATAGCTAATTTAGACTAATTTATAGCCCAACCAGTAATCATGTGTATCATCAAACATGCCCTTAGACAAACACATCAACTACTAACAGAAGAAAAGTCGATAACATTGGCACTTTTGGAAATAAAGTAAACGTTAAATACGCATGTGAACGGGCGGACATTAAAAATTACTGTTCTAGAACTGGAAAAGTAGGCAAAGGTTATAGATTTTTGGTCAGAAACTCAGGGCTTGTTTAGTTGGTGAAAAAGTTTGGGTTCGGTTACTGAAGCACTTTTCGTTTTATTTGGTAATTTATGTCCAATCATGGATTAATTAGGCTCAAAAGATTTGTCTCGTGATTTACAACTAAACTGTGTAATTAGTTTTTTCTTTCGTCTACATTTAGTACTCCATGCATGTGCCGCAAGATTTAATGTGACAGGTACTGTAGCACTTTTTGGGTTCACTTTTTGTGAACTAAACATGCTATCAGAACCGTAAAATACCAGTGGATCTTGTGAATTTGTCCTCTGTCATGCAGCACGTGGCTAAAGCATAAGGGCTCATTCACATCTCTCACTTAGGCCTGGTTTAGTTGCCAGAAATTTTATAAAATTTTTCAACATTCTTCGTCACATCGAATCTTTGGACGCATGCATGAAACATTAAATATAGATAAAAAATAAAACTAATTACATAGTTTAGACGAAATGGACGAGACGAATCTTTTAAGCCTAGTTAGACTATGATTGGACACTAATTGTCAAATAATAACGAAATTTGCTACAATATCATTTTGAAAAAAAAAATTGGAACTAAACCGGCCCTTACGTGAGCTGCCGTTCTTTGCTTGCCTGGCCTGAGTTGTCTGCGCTGCTCTACTGCCGCCCACAAAGGAGCTCGGGCAGGCGCCCAGGCTCGCTGGGTGCTGGGTCTGTCCATGCACATATACATCTTAGTGCGTATGTTAGATTTACACCTGTATAAAAAGATTTATACGTGGCTGAGAGGTATTTGAAGTCTCTGAGAATTCGTATACGAGGGCACATCATTCTAACTACCGTGACGTATCCGAATGTGAGACAATGGAAAATATTTAAGGAACTACGGTTTTAGATGGGAAAATCACGCGTTCTAGCGCGTTCAAACCGTGAGCGACGGCCTCCACCTCGCCCCAATTCGCTACACGTACGCACGCACGCTGCCCTCCACGGCTCCACCGACTTCATCGTGTCGTCTCAACGACCTCCACCCGAGTCCCGACCACCCCAACTGTTCCTCCACCCTAATCCCCGCGCCCGCGCCACCGCCCGCTACTGCCTCGCCGCCGATGGACTGGCCACAACCGAATTTTCCTCCGCCGATGAACTGGGACGCACTGGACGCCCTTGTCCTCGACTTCGCCAGATCCGACCGCCTCATCGCTCCTCCTCCCGCTGCACCCGCCCCCGCCTCCCCCTCGCCGCCGTCGTCACCCTCCTCCTCTACTACCACCGTCACCTCCTCGGCCCCATCCTCGTCTTCGTCGTCCTCTTCCTCATCCTACCGGTCGCGCCTCCTCATCCGCTGCGCGCGCCGCGCGCTCGAGCTGGGAGACGTCGACGCGGCCCTCGCGCTCCTCCGGGCCCACGCGCCCGCCGCGCTTGCCGACCACCGCCTCCTCTTCTACCTCCACAAGCAGGTGCGTGCCATTCCCTCGGTCTCCCGATGCCTCCGGCGCTTGTGGTTCAAACTGAGACATGATTCAATTTGCGTGGCGGTGCAGAGATTTGTGGAGCTGGTGAGGAGGGGCACGGAGGCGGACAGGGACGCCGCGCTCGACTGCCTCCGCACGGCGCTCGCGCCCTGTGCGCTCGACGCCTACCCGGTGAGTGCTTCTGCTGTGACCCCCCTCCTCACGCCTGACATGACATGATGCTCTGATTCAAGTTGAGGTGTTCAAGCGTCAAATTAAAATTTACTCCATGCGGATAGCGGTTTAAGTACTGTGACTGTGTACTGAACCTCCGTGGTGGCTCATACCATGCTGAAAAACAGTGTTGAATGGATATTTAGTGGCTCGGAATCGAGCAACAAGTTAAGCGTGCATTGGCTAGTTAATAATATGAGTAGTGGAACATTGAGTAGTGGATCATGAAGTGGTGAAAATTGTGGGAATTGTCAGGCTTGTTGTTGGATCTGAATGGGTTGAACCTACAATTGTGGCTTTGGTATAGTGAGGATTGATTCGGTGGCCAGCAGGGAATGAATCTCCTCTAACACAGCAGGGCTGTCTCTTGGAATTTGAGGCCTTGGTAGAAAATGCAAGATGGGGCCCTAAAATTGGAAAAAATCATATAATCAAATCATCCTTTCACTTAATTATACAACTTCAATACATCTTATTGACTCCTAATCATAAGAAGAAATCACATTACAAATTAAGCTGTTCCATGTTTTGCACTCTGTCGCTAGTATCGACTAGCAGGCTCGGGTTACCACTTACCATGATGTGTCGGGTGTCGGTTGGTGCAGAACTGCAACCAGGGGCGAAGCCACCTTAAAATCCATAGTGGTGCACATTATTCATAGCCATGTAGAAATATGTCTAATTTCAACTAATTTGTATGGTAAAAGTAGACCATTTAGTAGTAAATATGTTTTTTTTGCCTGGTGCCAGTGCACCACCCAAACATAGTGCGGCGTCGCCCCTGACTGCAGCAGCGACAGCCGACAGGGTGCGTCCTCCGTCTCCGTATTGGCACTCAGCATGTGTGGCACTGCATTGGCAGACTAGCAGGGTTGTGTTGCTGCCTCGCTGGGTGGGCGGTGACCTGGGACTGGGAGACAAACAGAGAGAAATTGATCAGATTTGATGAACCAGTTGTTGAGGCCGATCAATGATCACAATCGATATTCCTTCATAGTTTCACTTCACGTTCATGTATTGAATAAAATGTTTTTTTGTGTGTGTATCCTTGTATTAATGCAATGATACGTAGCTCTCGTGTGTGTTGAAGAAAAAAAGTGGCTTTAGATTTTTGGGGCCTGTGCAGCTGGCCACCTCGCCCCTGCCAGTTGATGGCCCTGGTGGTCAGGATCCTTTGTTTCAAATGGCACATGTATTCAGGAGTTTGGCTTGGCAAATAAGTATGGCTGTGCAAAATACTACATGGAGTCAGATATAGTCTTCAGAATCTGATTTGGATTCAGAATGTCCAATTTGTCCGAACAATTTGGACATAGGTGTGGAGGTAACTCTGGCATCCAGTTCTTAGTGGGTGCTTACCCCTTGGTTATTGCAGTATGCATCCTTGAAATCTGTGCTATGGAAATTGGATTTTTTTTTAAAAAAAATTTGGAGGTATGCTTCATATGAGGACATATTGCTAGGAGACTATCCCTGCTAGTTTGAGCTATCGCATTAAAGGAAAATATATGAAAAAGAGGTTCTTTCTCGAGCTGTGATGTAGGCAAAATGTAGCCAACATATCGTTACCCACAAGTGTCGCAAAGTTTGTCAACAACTGAACATATGATGTGTAGGGTAGGGTGCTAGGAAAATGTGTCTGACCACAATTGTGTCAGTCAAACACGCAGCTATGTGGGAAACTGTGGTGTGACTGGGATTAGGTGATGTTAGGTGCAATACCAGTGCCCTAAGAGCTAAGATTGCACGCCTATCATGTTGCAATACACAAAAGCTGGAAAGTTTTACTTTTTGTCACATTTCTTTGGTTACTTTTGCACTGATGTGGCATACCGTATTTTGCTTAAGTTGTCACAATCTACCTCTTCAGCACAATGACTGTCTTGCCACACTTTGCCAGAGGTAATTGCAGCTAAATGTGGTACTGTGGTAGCCAACCAAGCAGATCCTAACTCAACAGCTGAATCATGTGATTATGTATATATTTGTTGAGGTAGAGCCACTTATGTTGTAGCAGCTGATATTTAGAAAAGCACTAGTTACTGGTACATTAGTATAGGTTAAATTTGCCTGAACTACAAGATGTTATTTTGAAAGGGTGCTTCTGATGGTCTTACTGTTATGATAATTGGCTCTACAACAGTTAACCTGTAACTAAACAAGTTACAGGAACATACAACGTACTTTTTACAAAAATGATTTGATTGTTATGGAACGTATGTTTTTTGAAACTTGACATGGAATGTATGTTTTTTGAAACTTGACATGGCTAAGTGGTAATTCCTCAGAAATTAGTTTATAACTTTTAATTCAAAGCATGCAACAAATGACTTTCTTTTTGTCATTAAGATGTTTCCATCATGAAAGGTTATTTATAAGTTTAGGCCTTAGGGACTGTTGGTGCATTTTACAGTTTCAATTTAATTCACAATGAATGAATATACTGCTTGGGTTTCTCTACTACCCTGTTCCTGTTTGATAAGGTTACGGTGCTCATTTATTCTTTCCTGTTCAATTCTTGGGAGGGCAAATTTCAAATGTATTAAAGAGCCATATATTGAACATAACACTAAAAGAGCATCATGCAGCACCAAGGATATATTAGACAGCTAAACCTGAATAAACACATTTATCGTAGCATGTTTAATTGAGTTTCTTTGTGCTTGTTTGGAGCTTGCTTACTGAATATTGATATGTTAATATGCCCTGAAGGAAGCTTATGAGGAGTTCAAGCATGTAATGCTTGTGTTGATATATGACAAAGATGATCAATCTTCCCCAGTTGTTAATGAGGTATGCAGGGTCCCCTATGTCCATATTCTGCTTCATGAGCTTATCAGTTAAGAATAATGGCACGGATATGTTAATTATTCATACATTGTATATTTGGTGACATTACTTCTTTAAATAGTGGATAGCAACATAGACCAATTAATACACTCAAGAAGACAACTTATGATATTTCTTGGTAAGGTATTGACTTCTCCAGAGTTTAGGTAGCTTTGATTGTCAGTTGTTTGACAAAAAAAAAAAAAGAGTAAGGAATCAACTTCTGCAGAGTTTAAGGCTTAAGTAGCTTTGATTGTCATTGAATTATTTGACAAGACACTGCTTTGCACTTGCCCATGAGTGCCTTACTGCCTTACTATTAAAATACTATACTTCATTTTTCTCTAACACGCAGGAGAACTGCACATCATTATTTAGAAGAAGAAAGGAGTTAAGATGACTTGTACAACCCCTGTAGGGGCAAAGAAGTTACAAAAAGGATTCACCAATAGAAAAAACCTTAGCCACAACCAGTGCCCGTGAACAAAACAATTGTGACCAATAAAAAAGTACTGTACTTTTTGCATGTTAGAACTTCTATGTTGGGAACTATTATTATGCTTATTGCTTCTTGGAAGATATGTTTCTCAACTTTATTGAGGTTGCTGTTGCTATGTTATATCTTTCAGCACTTCATGATGTACTGTAAGGAAGTTCTTAATGTTTCTGGTATTAATCGTTTCTTCCTTACCCTTTGCTTTACAGTGGTCTATAAAGAAGAGGTTTGAACTTGCTGGTCTACTATCATCTATACTAAGAGCTCATTTAGAAGCTTATGACCCTATTCTATCGCTGACGTTAAGATACTTAATAATGTACCTTATACAGTACATACCTTCTGTTTTTCCAATCATATCTGGTCAAATTATCTTCTATGCCATGCTAACAATTTTACAACACTTGAATAGCATTCACAAGGCATTTTGCAAGCGCCAAGGAATTTCATCACCTATATCTGATCTCACTGAGCGGCTGCTATTTGAGGATCGTGATCCCCCTGTGGTTCCTCAGGAATGCTTACTCGAAGCACCACCATTTGATGAGGCAAGCACTCCATAGTAATTATTAAATATACATATACTATACTCTTTTTGCACCAGCTTTTGATATTTGGATATTAGGTTGATGTTCAAGCCCTAGCGCATGCTGTGGAGTTGACAAGACAA
Source organism: Saccharum hybrid cultivar R570 (assembly GCA_038087645.1). Lineage (NCBI taxonomy): Eukaryota > Viridiplantae > Streptophyta > Magnoliopsida > Poales > Poaceae > Saccharum > Saccharum hybrid cultivar. The sequence goes on from JAQSUU010000066.1 coordinate 14,646,156, forward strand.
GGTGCTGTGGATAGCTTGAAGTTCGCAAAAGGAAATTTATACCAAGCATTTCAGGTTGTATTATAATTACAAAATTTTGGTATAAAATTATTCAACCATGACCATAGAATTTTTGTTGCCATTTGTGCTGATTTCTTAACTGAAAAGAAACTTGTGTTTTTAATAGTTTTTGTGAAACATGCAAATTTATTTTTCATGCAACTTAAGCAGCATTGTTGATCTTATTAATGGCTTGTTACTTTTTATGCCTGCTATAAATGTTTAGAAATACTACCTCCGTCCAGAAAAGGATGCAATTCTAGCTCTACCCCTAGTCAATCTTTTAAAATTTGACCAAGTTTATAGAAAAGAGTATCAATATTTATAACACAAAATAAGTATCATGATGAATCTAATGACACTTATTTGGTATTATAAATATTGATATCTTTTGTATAAACTGGTCAAATTCAGAATGTTTGACAAAATACTATGCTAGAATCGCATTCTTTTCCGGACAGAGGGAATTTTCGTACAAAATTTTGGCAATGGACATTTCCTTTTCTATGCTGTGAATCCAAAATTTTTCCTTCCAAAACTTTCTGTTGAACTTGCCCCCCTGTCACAAGAGTCAAGTTTCAAGCTTCTGATGATATATACCAGCCAATAACTGTCTGCTTGAATAAAAACAATTAAAAAAGCAGAAAGTTTTGGAATGCACCACACCAAAGTGGTCATTTCTGAGAAGTTCCACCACAAAAAATCCCAGTGGAGACTCGTTGTCTTCATAAATAAATCCTATCTAAACTTGCCACTGAATTTTGCATCTTTTGCATTTTCATGACTGGCCCTCTAGTGCATTTTTGTTAGTTGTTTCCCCATTTTCAGTCCTTCCATCACGTTAACATGGTTGCTTTCTGTATCTTACCTGCCACTGCCAGTATCTCAGCATTGACAGCCTTCTCTGACTAGTCTTGCTAGACTTATACAGAGGAGTTAGTGGTGCAGGGGACCTTACTGGTGTACCATTATACCTGATTGAGAACAGCAAATCAAAATAGGCCACCCCTTTTGTCCTGAAACCCAAATCCATGCTTGTCATGAGGCCATATCGCCACTGTTTTCATTTCCCAACACCTCCTGCCTCTTGGGCTTACAATTGGCCAGCTTATCCTGTCCAATTTTCAAAGGTTTGCAGATGACATGTCGTACTTTGGAACATTGTTTTCAGGTCGCCTGGTCGAACCTGGTCGACCTGGGACTGACCGGACGACTAATCGCGATTAGTCGTCGACCAGGTCGATTAATCGAACCTAGTCGACCCTGGTCGTCCATCTGGTCGTCCAGGTATATGAGCTGGTCGACCTATATATATACCTCTATATATACACTATATTATACACAATAAAGCAAGCATCAAGACTGCATTAGTGTTTAGCTAGTGACTTACTTGTGGGAGTTGTTTTCTTCTCTTTTCTACACTTTCCAGAGGTCCAAATTCTGGAGGAACTGCTTCAATCTCAGGCACAGGCATTATCACTTCAACGTTTGCAACTGATCTGTGGTCCACATCTACAGAAGCAAATAGCCATAGAGGGACATCATTACAACAAGCACCAGACAGAGAGAGCTAGAGACTAGAGAGGCTGCAGAAGGAGGGAAGAAGATGGAGAGGGGAAAGGCATACCGTCGTCGTACAAGTCAGCCATCACTGAGCTGACAGCTCCTTGCTTGAGAAGGCCGACGGCTACAGATGGGGGAGGCCGACGGCTCCTTGCTGCTCAGTGCTACTGCTCACCAGTCACCACTAGCACTGAGGCTGCAGAAGAGTGACAATGGGGGAGGACCGGAGGAGGGAAGCCGCGCGCGGGGAGCGTGAAATCGCGCTCTGCCCGGCTCCTCGCGCGGGGGAACAGGGAGGGAAAGAATTGCGGCTGCTAGGGGGTGGGGAAAGTTGCCTCCTTCAGTATATATCTAACCCTAACAGGCCGAACTACAGGCCCACTAAGCTCACCCAGTCAAAACAGGCCCAACAAGAATTTTTCAAACTGGTCGTCCGATTAATCGCGATTAATCGACGATTAATCGGACGACCAGGTTTCTGGTCGAACTGGTCGAGTCGAGAACCCTTATCGAGTCCCTGAGTCGACCAGGACGATTAATCGCGATTAATCACGATTAATCGGACGACCTGAAAACAATGCTTTGGAATTCTCTTTGTTTGATCGTGTCTGATATGCCCACTGGAGTGTTGGGAATCATACCTTTCTGAGAGTTGTCTAGCATTTGTATCAACGTTTGGGGATCTACTTCTGGTTTTGCCTAAAGTTGATTCTTTCTGTTACACACATGTTTTGTAGTGCATCTCTGTTTCTGCTTTGCACAACCAGTTTGTGGTTCACCAATATGTATACATGCTGGTTAGGTTTGTGTAAGATGATCATCATGAAATAGGGAAGGGAACAACATTACAACAGTGTAAATAGTTGGGAGTCCTGTTTTCCTGTTTGTAGTTATATTTGAAGGCTATATATCTCCTGGTCCATTTTCGAGGTGCCAAAAGATTACATTGCCTTTTCATTTCATTTCATTGACTAAATATAAGGAAATAATGTATGTCTCAATCATCATTTGTTGGATTGTTATTTGATACGGCATGAACTTGCTTATGTTTCAACAAGTGTTCCCTTATTGCTTCCTTGGTTTGACGCTCATGAATTCATGATGTAAGCTTATCTGTGTAAAAATGCCAGAACGAATTGTGTCGGATGAAGTTGGACCTGACACTTCTGGATAAACTTGTACACGAGTATTGTGTGTACAGGGGAATAGTTGAAGGCAGTTCGCGTGTTCTTTCTGGTAAATGGCTGAACCTATACTACAGGCTACAAGAAAATTTTGTTTACTGCAAATAAGTAATTTTGTGTAGTGCTCTATTGCTAAGCTAACTCTTAGAAGTAGCTTTCTGGTTGCCTAGCCCTAATAAAAACTGTTTTTTTTTGAAGGAACTGATGACTTGAAATGTAAAAATAATGATGTTAATAACGGAACACAGCTTGAGTGTGAAATGACCAACAGTCAGAATGGACATTGTAGCACCAGCAGTATCACTCACGATGATTCTTGGTCCAGGAGGTTACATAGGGTTAGAAATAGTATGTCTGGGCAGCGAAGACGAAAGAGATGGAGAGGACGGCTAGATGATCTTGATTATGCTTGTGACGCGTTGTTGGATTCCAGTAAGCATGATAGTTTGTCTCCTACCCTTGATATGGACGAAGATACTATGGTAGAAAAACAGGTGAGCTTTCATAGTTATTTTTTCCTTTCATGGAAACTAGATTATCGATAAATAGTGATTTATGTTTGTATGCCCTTCTCTAGGACTTGGTGGTAAATTTTAATTTGTCTGATAATATACACATGGAAGACCAGAAATATGAAATTATTTTGGAAATGCAGGACCTCACGCGAAAAGGGATGGCTTCCAAAGTTGTTGAGGAAATAAGCAGTATAGATCCTGATTTCTTTCAACAGAACCCTATTCTTCTGTTTCAGCTGAAACAGGTAAGCCCAACCGTTAACCATAGTTTTTAAGGCGGTAAGGCGAGCTGCGGCGCTCCACCCCCTTCCAGACGCCTAGGCGAGTTAGGCGCGCGGCGAGGCGACGCCATACACATACTCTACCTTCCATAGGACAGCACAAACATACACTTATACATACCTTTCTGCTGCCAATTCTGGAGCCCATGTAGAAGTGATCCTCCTTTCCAGTTGCTTCTTCCATGTGCCATACAGCCCCTAACAAGTTTCAACATGTGTGACTCATTAATATAATTATGTAACAGAAATACTTTGTAATCTAATCACATTAAATATGGATAGTGAAATACCTTTTGATGATCAGAGCCTCAGAGGCACATACAACAATGACACAGATCAATAAATTAACCTCTCTTAGACAGACAAGCAGTCAAGCATATATTAATTATTCACAGCAATTAGAAACCACATCAAACAGTCATCAGACAGAAAGGAGCACACATTTGAGCTATCCCTTCCAACTATCGAACTGCAGACCACAGAAAAGCATGGAATAAATAGGAGAAAGTGCAAACTGCAGTGCAAACTGCAGACCACAGAAAATCAAAGTAGAGCAGAGTAGCAGACCATGGGAACCGCGGGGGGGGGGGGGGGGGGGGGAGCAGAGGAGTGAAGAGCAGAGGAGGAAGAGGGAGGAAGAGCAAAGCCGCAAAGGAAGGAGGACGGGATGACATACCTGCTAGTCGCGCGGAGCAGAGTCGGTCGCGGCGGACGGAGCAGAGTCGCGGACGGGGCGGCGTCGCGGACGGGGCGGAGTCGCGGAGCAGAGCTGCGGTCGCGGACGGAGCGGAGCGCGGTCGAGCCGAGTCGAGAGGAGTCGCGCGGGCGGGCGGACTCGCGCGGGGCAGTCGCTGCGCCGGCACCGGCGCCGCCGCCGGATTCAGGTGCGCCGCAGCCTTCTCTCTTCCTCTCTCCTTCCTATCCCTCTCCCTCTCCCTCTCTCAACTGAACTGATGCAATGGGGATTGTGGAGCTTTGGCGGGAGCTGTAGGCGCGCAGCAACTTCTTTCCCGCGCGCGCGCATCGCTCCGCTCTTTTCCCGCGCGAGCGCGCGGCGCCGCTCTTTTCCGCGCCATTTGTGTCTCGCGGCGTCCGCCTCAGAGAAAAGGACGACTAGGCGACGCCTTCCGCCGCCATACGACGCCATACGCGAGACGGACGCGGCGACTGCGACGCCCCATTTGAAAACCCGCTCGGACGCCTTGGCGTCGCCTAGGCGACGCCTAGGCGACGCCTTAAAAACTATGCCGTTAACCCATACTTATCTGCAGCTCTGATAGAAATCGATACCTACTTAATATATTTATCCATTTCAGGTTGAATTTCTTAAGCTGGTAGCTGCTGGTGATCATGTATCTGCTCTCAAGGTTGCATCCACTCATCTGGGACCACTTGCTGCCAATAACGAAGCTCTACTGAAGCCCTTGAAGGAAACTTTGGTGACACTAATTCGACCCAATGAAGATGTACTCATGAATGCATTATCATTGCCAGTACTTGCCAGTTCTCTCCAGGTTTGTTCGACGTCTGCATATTGCAAGTCAATATAGCTGCTGTGATAGACTATTAGTGACAGTAAAAGGAAAATTTACTTGGCTTTAAATCTTAGTTTCCTTAAGAAATGAGCATGAGTTTTATTATGTTTATTTAGAGTGATGTGGTATGGTATCAAGCGTATTCTCTTTTGTAGGTTGCAATGAGCAGAAGGCTTGGTATTGAAGAGCCTCAGCTAATGAAGCTAGTCAGAACAACAATCCATACACACACTGAATGGTTTAAGCTTCAGATGTGCAAGGACCGTTTTGAGCACTTTTTGAAGATTGATTCTCTGAAAGAGGTTGATCCATCATTGGGGAGTCACAGTATGTCCAAGGTCTTTACAGATGAATGTGGAAATGGATCATCTCAAATCACAACATGTTCAAGTGGCAAGGTGCCAGATGAAGGTAGTAGCCCTCAAGTCTCATCAGAAGTTTCTTGTGATGAAAATGCTATACTGAAGGTTATGGTAAGTAATATGCTATGATGTTTGGTTCCCTTGCTACCATAGTCAGGACAAGTGTCGATTTCTTTCTCTACCCTTGGGCCTTTGTTTTTGGCAAGGTGAGCAATGGACTGGCTCTCCACGTGCAGTTTTCTTTGCCCCTCTTGTAGGGATGACACCAAACATGTCCTATATCTTCTTGGTGAGGATGATTGTTGCTATCTACGGGGTTTACAGTGTAATGTGGCAACATATTTCTTATGTACATAGAAAAAAATTCTATGTTTGATGTTCATTAGACCCTATTTGGATCCATTTGTGATGGCAAAAGTTTGCTACTAAACTTTAGTCCAGCAGGGGGTGTTTGGATCCATGGCAAAAGTTTAGTCCTCCATCCTACAATGACTGATTTACCCTCATTTAATTAAGCCATGGGAGAGAAAGAGAGGGCGTAGGTGGGTGGGTGGGGGCTATCTGGTGTCCAGTGCGCCACCCAAGACGTTTTAGCCCATTTTTGCACCTCTTGAGTAGCAAATGGGCAAAACTTTAGTCCACCCCATTTGCTCACTTTTAGCCCACCTGTTTGGATCCCCATAGCAAAAAAAATGAGCAAAAAGTGTAGGACTAAAGTTTTGCCATAGACTCCAAACAGGGCCTAAGTTATCACAAGAGGGTTAATTGTGGCCTGCTTTGGTCTTGGTACTTCTAATCAAACAAAGGTGCAGCTGTCTTGGGCGTCGGTGTGTTGCAAGGGTTCTTTACCTTTTTTTCCTTCTCAGTATAAAAGGATGCAACCCTCCTGGTGTTAAAAAAAATAGTTACTAGTTACAATATTTTAGGGTCAGTTAAAAAATCATTTCAGCTTCTAGCTGTGTTTAACATTTTACCCTGTTGTCAATAAAAGTTTCCTTTAAAAGCACACTAGGGATGTTCATGGTGAGTTTGTTTTGCATCAAGTGTCGAAATAGGGTAAATTTCTGCAGTGGGCACCAAGGTTGTAGTTTTTGGCAACATGTCTCAAACTAGTTTAGGTTTTTGAAATCTACTTTTCAAATTGGTATTGCCTAGGACTGAACGTACCCGTAGTGGAATTTATTGCACTTTTTGTCACTTTGTTTAGAGATCAGAATATTTTATCGTCAGCACCTAAGATATCAATAACATGTGAGATTGAATTTAATTGGCTATTTATCATTTACTGTGTATGTTCTATATACTTAGGAATTCCTTGCGTTGCCAAGGGCGGACGCCATCCAACTCCTCATGCAGTACAATGGAAATGCAGAGACAGTCATCCAACAGATCTTCCAATAGTGCTTACTGTAAATACCACAAGCATTTTGCTTGCTTTGAAGCGGAATTATTTGTTGATACTTTTCTTGTCATGTACAGAAGATTCTGTTAGAACTAGGCTTACCTTTTCTTTTTCACTATTTCCTGTTCTCATTTCATCCACCTATAACACAAAAACATACCATAAAAAGCTCCACAATTTACATGCAAGCCACGAAGGAATAATGGGGATGTTTATAAATGTGTTGTATTCTGTGAGGACGAGACTATCAAATATCGTAAGTCGTGATCTGTGATATGCATACTTATTCCTTATATCGTCGTGTAATCTATACCTTTTATACTTAAAGAGCGACAATTTCTCTCAGTTTTTGTCCTTGGCTCTCTTATGAGTCCGTTTGTCCTTTCACTCCACAAAGCAAAAGTGTCATCATTTTTTTTACTGAGTAGTAGTACGTAATAACTTAGAGGTTATGAATTAGAAATAAGAGTCTAATTGCTTTAATGTCTAGTCTATGACCTGAGTTCACGACTCGTGCTTATAGAAGTTAGAATAGTACAGTTATAATGTTTGATTTTAAAAACATATTAGGACAGGTTGTATGATCTGTTGCAGTGCATGAGCATATCTGTTAGTATAAATATCAGACTGAATTTTTATTTCTAAATTTTGATCCATCTCTCCCCCCCTCTTTCTTTGTCCCTGTGTTCCTTCACTCTTGGGAAGAAAATAGTCATAGCTGGGTTTACAAGAATGATAGTATTGCTCTGTATTAGAAAAAAATGGAGTTTTAATTTATTTTTGTCTCATCCATGGTCTAAACTCATATGACTTGTGCTCATACAAATTAGGATACATATATGTTCAATAAAAGTATGTAGTCTGATTCTACAATGTATTATAGTAGATGGCATAAGATACTAAGATGTAAATTTTGTTACAAAACATATGTACGTTTGCTATTATATATCTATAATGTTTTTTTGAGGGTATATCTATAATGTTAGTAATGGACTGTTGTACTAGAGCTAGCTAATTTGTTGCCGATCTTCTTGTATAATGTACTCCTTTCATCTCAAATTATAAGTCATTTCAAGAATCTTGGGCCCCGTTTGGGTGTGCTGATAAGCTGGCTGAAAAACACTGTTGGCTGATTTGTTGTGAAAGAAAAACACTATTCTAGCTGAAAAAGACGGATTATAAGTCGGATGAACAGACCCTTAGAGAGTCAAAGCATATTAAGTTTGACCAAATTTAGATGATAAGATAATAACATTTATGATGTCAACTAAATATCACTAGATTATTCATCCATCATATTTTCATAGTATACCTATTTGATGTAAAAAATCTTTATTATTTTCTTTATAATTTTGGTCAAACTTGAGATGCTTTGACTCTTCAAGATTCTTTGAAATGACTTATAATTTAGAATGGAGGGAGTAATATTCTGTAACATATATCGTGTTGTTTGATTGGTTCCACAGTTACGCAGATATAAAGAAAATTAGTTCAATCATATCTCCCACCGGTAACGTCCGCAGCTTTAACGCATTTATGTTTGTGTTACCAACGGTAGAACTAAACAACTCGTATATGCTAAGGAACTGTTGTAATTTCATATTGGTCTGTTTCGGTGACGATTTTAGGACACTGTCAATTCCTAGATACTTGTGCAAAACTAATTTTCATGTTTTTAGTCATTTAGTTGCACGCTAATTTTTTAAGTTCTTGAAAATTTAGTAGCACGTGCAACTATTAAATCTTCCCTTACTTTCTAAAATAATGTAATTTTAGCATATGCTAAGTCGAACTATGTTAAATTTAGCTAAGTTCACATAAAAGGTACTACATTTGTTCCATATTATAAGTTATTCTATTTTTTTTTGGAGAGTTAAAACATCTCAAATTTAACCAAAATTATAGAGAAAATTATAAAGATTTATGACATCAACAAATAGGTATACTATAAAAATATAGTTAATGAAGAATCTAATGATACTTATTGGTATCATAAATATTATTATTTTATTATATAAATTTGGTCAAATTTGAGATGGTTTGACTCTCCAAGAAAATTAGAATGACTTATCATTTGGGATGAAAGGAGTATATAGCTAAGATAAGTCTTTGTATAGTTGACTTAACATGATCTTACAAGTAGAGAAATAACTCGCGTTGTAGCCATCGTAGTATCCAGGAAGCCTTCTCAAAAGAAAAGATCTTTAGGGAAGCTCCGATGGTAAATTATGAGGAGCTAGCTCATAGCATATTGTTTCGTATTTTAAAGAAGAGAGAAAAAACTAGCACTTGATCGAGAGCCAGTCCCATACACATGTTTCAAGATTACACGAGGATGTCATGTGAGTGCTATTTATGTTATGAGCTATATGCTAAAGTTAATGTCATCAGAGAGACTATTTTAGAGCTAGTAACTAGCTCATACCACTGCAGCTGCGCTTATGGATGTCTACATGCAATGCGTGATACTTGGGTCACTACTCACGACTTCTCAAGAAAAGTCAATGTAACACCCAAAATTTGTATGAATTTAAATAGCTTAAATTGATTTATTTATGCGTTAGTGTGTGCATACAAACCTAGGGCAATAATAATTTTTGTGGTATTAAAATCAATATAAGGTCTAGCTACATGTTTATGCATACATGCTGCTGCACATTATTTTTGTATTGAGTGGTTTGATTCAAATACAAAAAAGGAATTCAAAATTCCTTTGAAAATGGCTTTAGAAAAAAAATTAGAAAAGAAAAAGAGAGGGGTTTCTCTCCTCTCCCTGGCTTTCGGCCTGTAGGCCAAGGATGGCCTGCTTCCCCTACCCTTGTTCTCCAGCAGTTCGGCCTGCTTTTCCCTCGGCCGAAGCCCGCTCGCCTCCTCATCCACTGGCCCAAGTGACAAGCCGCAAGCCCAGCTCCATCGAGCTCTTGCTCTTGGGCCGGCCCAACACAGCAGCAAGCGCAACGCTCTCTCTCTCTCTGGCTGACGCTGCGGTCCCACGCTCTCTCTCGCTGCCATCTCGGACCCGCATGTCAGCGTGTCATCTCCTCCCCTTGCTCGAGTCCGGCTCGAACCCGACGCCGCCAATCCCGAAATTCGTGGGATCTTCTCCATGCAGCGCGCACCTTAGCCCTATATAAGCTAGCCCCGAGCTACCGCCTTCCTTTTTCACCTAAATCGCAACACCGGACGCCTTAATCCGAGCTCGTTATCGCCGAAACCCTAGCGCCACCACCCGAGCTCGAGGTTCTACGAATTCGTCGTGCCTCCGTCACCGTAAGTTGTTGCTGAGCTTCGCATTGACTCCGCGAAGTCGCCAAGCCCGTTTTCCCTCTTTTTCTCGCTCTATTTCACTTACACGTCGTCGATGGACCCGTGCAGGTCACCGCCATGCGTCAGTCTGAGCTCCACACCGTCCTAGCTCCGACCTCGCCTCCATTTTCATCGCTAGTGAGCTCGCGATCATCCCCTCTATCTCCCAGTGTTTTTCCCGAGCCGTTTAGTGGCCTGTAGCGCTGGATTCACAAATGCCAGCGAGATCCCCTCGCCGCCGGCCATGTCACCGCCGCGCTCGGCCCTGTAGCCGGCCGGAATTCCCTTTCACCCCTCCCTGATCTAATCCGGATTGTCCATCTCCGATCCAACGGCCAAAGATGGCCGATACCCCTTCGGCCATCCATCTTGTTAAAGAGCCTCTGGCCTTTTCTTATTTGAACCCGCAGTCCTCGTTTAATTTAAAAACCAAATTTCATGTAGTTAAATTCGAAAATGGGATTCTATCTATTTACAGAATTGCCATTGAATTCAAATGCTTATAAAAATCTTCATTTTAACTCCGATTTGATCCGTTCAAGTTGCGTTAGATTCGTAATCTCGTAATCTACATGTTAGTATCACTGTTAATCATGTTTCCAACATTTAAAATTCGAAATTATATTTGCTCTATTATTTTACTATAGGAAATCTTGTTTAATTCGTATCTTTTCCGTTATAGCTCCAATTCGCGTGCAATTCACGTCTGTGTGATCGTAGCGACATGTAGAATCAATTCACAAACTTTTCATTTTGTTTTGCTACTGTTAGCATACTGTTCTAATTATGTCTCTTGTTTGCTTCGTGTATGATTGCTCGGATGCTTGTATGATGTCGTGTGTTGATCGAGTTTAGACGGTGAGCAGTTCGTGGACGATCAAGAGTACTTCTACGAGCAGGACCAGCAGGAACCTTTTGATCAAGGCAAGTATAGCTTGGGACCTCCTTGATGACCTACTCATGTTATACATAAATTTCATATGCATGTGTTCTCTTGTCACCTTTTTAAGGATTTCCTAGCAATTGATTACCAAACACCTTGTCACCTTGGGGTATATGCATTTGGGTAGCAGTTTTGCTAGTGCTGAACCTTTAACCATGATCTTGTAACCTGAATAATAGAATATACAATAAACATTAAAACATGATTTTTAGCGGCATGAATTGAAGGGTGAGAAAAGCTCTAGCTTTTGTTGGATGATCTTGACCCTCCGTAAGGACTTATCTGTAAGTGATCATCCGGGACTTACAATACAACTGTGGGTAAAGATGGCAGCGGATCGGGTTGGGCGGATATCCGCGGGTTTCGGGTCTGCGGGTTTTGGTTTTGGTTTTGGTGCCTGTTTTCTGCCCACGGATTTTTGGGTTTGGATACCCGAAATACCGCGGGTTTGGGGCGGATTTTGAATTTCACCCGTGGAGCTCCATCGGGGCCCGAAACATTCGGCCCACTAAGAGCCCAGCTAGTAACCTTAAGCATATAAGCCTCCCTCAACCCCTCATCCGTCGCATCCGCCTCCGCCCTCGCACCCCGCACCCCGCCCCTCAGCCCCTCATCCGCCGCATCCGCCCTCGCACCCCGCACCCCGCCCTCGCACGGCGGCCGCACGCCACACCCACCTGACGGGAGACGGCGGCTCGTCCGCTTCGCCGCAACCCGTTCGTGACCTCGTCGGCTCCCCAGTCCGCTAGTCGGCACTCGGCAGTCGCCCTCTCTCTCTCTCGCTCGGTTGCTCTCGGTCTCGGACGTCGGACGAGCGGCTCGCGGAGGCGCGGACTCCCCGCTCTTGCTTGCTCGCTCGCGGATCCTGTTAGAGCACGTGGTGGATCTGAGGCTGCCGTCGTCGACCATGCCCAGTGCCCCGTCCGAGCCACCTCAACCAGTCGCCAGTCAAGTGCGCGGCTGCCGCCTACGGTGGTGCGACCTTCTCCTGCTGCGCTCCGCTCGCCAGATCCGGCGGTGGTGCGGTCTCCTCCTGCACCGCGTAGCTGATGGCAGATCCGGTGGTGGTGCGGCCTTCTCCTCCGGCGGTGGTGCTCCTGCCGTGCTCGGCTCGGCCCTTGCCATATCCCCTCCCTCTCTTGGCAGTATTCTCGGGTCTCGGTTAATCCGTCGGGTGACGGGGATCCGCGGGTCTCGGTTTCGGGGATGGAGTTTCACCCGAATCGCTATTTGGGGCGGGTTCGGGTTCTACGTTCGGGTTTCGGTTTTGGGTGCCCAGACACTTCACCCGATCCGAACCCGCCACGTTGCCATCCTTAGCTGTGGGGGCTACATAGCTCTGACTCTAGTTATTTAGAAGACCTTTTCTAGCTTGTTAGAGGTTACCCGAAAGGGCACAAAAGGGATCTGCCGAATTGGGTATAATACGGCTTCTGTCCTTATGTGTATAGGCTGCGGTCATTGTGCTATACGGAAGGAGGGCTCTACATCTGTTTGCCACCGAAACCTAGCGATCCTAACTTGTTAGATGAACTTTTAAGTGGCTTTATATGGTTTTCGGTGCTTTGGGAATAGCTAACCCATGCATTTGGAAAACATGACTCACAGTGAAAGTGTACACCTCTGCGCAGAGTTTAATAAACTGGTATACTAGCCATGTTCACAGACACGAGCGGCCTTGGAATCCTTATGGAATAGATGATCACTATTTAATTATATTCTTATTATGTTGTTCATGTGCTATTCGTTATTCTTGTTCACTTGATCATATGGTTATGGGAATAATTGCTATCTTGTTGCTATTAATTGCTAAATATGATATACACTTAAAAGCTAACTGCAGTTTAACCAGTGTCAGCTAATTGAGCCACACGAACCCCTTGCTATATTTGTTGAGTACGACATGTGCTCACCCTTGCTATTTTCCCACACCTCAGGATGGACAACAGATCAAGATTGGAATAAGGATTACCATGATGAGTACTAGGCTTGATGTCAACCAGTTAATGTTCCTGTGATGGAACTACCACAAGAAAGTTATATTTTTATTTCCGCTACGTTTGTGTAAAAACTATGTGATAATATTCGTGATGTAATAAACAATAGTAATGATACTTTTCTTTAATTTGTCGACTTATATGTGATTGATCTCTGGACGCACATAAAATTATGCATTCTATTTTATCCTTAAAAATGGGTGTGACAGTCAACTATCGTTTTCCCTCCTTTTTGGAACTTCCAAGTAGTCACTTCTTTCGTTTGATCTCTTCTATTCTAAGAACTGCTCCAAATACAGTATTAGAAAGCACCGCTTGGGCCCCCAAGAAAATCTTGAATTAGATCCGAAATTGCTAGGTTAATGTGGCGTCATGAGGTAGGGCTAGATATCGAGCCAGCTTAGCTCGACTCGGCTTAGCTTGTTAGGACTTATTATATAACGAGCTAAAAGTTTGATTCATCTCAGCATGTTGACCAACTCGTTTAGTTTGCATGCCAGTGAAATAAAAATGTAGCTGCAAACATAGAGCAATTGACATCGCATACATGTGAAAATATACATCGGTTACACCATTTTTGCCAATGTTGCGATTAATAAAAAGAGTGGTAAGAATGATTCAGGCCCATAGTTGATGGTCTTTGGTCAGGCCTTCTGTAACTTTTGTGGCGATTCTTTTTTCTTGCAGTGGGACCATTTGTGGGTGTGTGTTCGTGTTTGGATTGGGCTCTCTGTCTAACTCTTTGTATTTGTGTTTTTTCAATCTTGAAATGACATGAAGTTCTTCTACGTTGTTCGAAGGAAAAAAAGTAAAAATGATGGCTTCAGTTCCGGTCAAATTGTTTCATTTTGTTCCTTTGCTGCAGCAATTTAAAATTATGGCATGTTTTGAGTTTATTATTTTAGACAGAGTCGTCGTCAGCTAAATAAAATGGCAATGCTTATGCCAGCTAAATAAAAGAACTGGGCCGGCTGCAGGCTGCTGCTGCGTTTTATTTCAACAGGCAGCAGCCGCCGCTGAGACTGAGACACCAATAATATTTCGCTCCCACAACAGAAGTCCTCTGATCTGAACCGTTGGAGACGTATACAAGCCTACTCTTCCACCCAGTTGCCGTGTCTTGTTTGTACGTGCCCACCCAACGTCCCTAACACTACTCCTGCCAGAGCGGCGATGGAATCCTTGGGCGTGCTGCTCCTGCACCCGCTGGACTGGACACGTACCTGGAGCAGGAGCTGGACCGCCGCTGCCGCCTCCTGCGCCTCTGGGAGGCCCCGCAGGACCGCCGTGGCGAATTCCTCCGCGCCCACGCCTCGTCGATCCGGGCCGTGGTCACCGGCGGTGGCAGCGGCGCCGGCGGCGACGCGGCGCTCATCGACGCGCTCCCGCGGCTCGAGATCATCGCGTGCTACGCCGTCGGCTTCGACCGCGTCGACCTCACCAGGTGCCGCGAGCGCGGAGTCCGGGTCACCAACACCCCCGGCGTGCTCACCGACGACGTCGCGGACCTTGCCGTGGGCCTCGCCATCGCCGCTCTCCGCAGGATCCCACACGCCGACCGCTACGTCCGCGCCGGCCTGTGGAAGGCCAATAATGGCCACTATGGTCTCACCACTCAGGTTTGTTTTAATTTCTTCTATTCGATCACTATCCTGTCCTCGTACGTGCAAATCATCTCCTGTTGCGTATTGCTTTATGTTATTACTACATAGCTAGGAGTACGTTGCTTATATAGTGATATATGCTTGATTGTTTTTGTCATTGGAGAGAAAATTAACCTTTTAGTTGCCGCCAACCCTTGCGTTCAATTGTGAACTGCTACTTCCATGAAAAATATTTATGGTGGTACGCATACCATGTTCGGGGTGCACTACTGCACTTTGAATTATTTGATTCTACTGTCTGGCCGGTCATGCGTCGTGTATACAGCCATTTATTTAATCATATAATTAATATACAAGCGCTAGATTTGACCATCTGATTGAGTAACCGTACCTAACTAATGTACATTTATTTACATGTACTGCTGAAGTACAGACTAGTAAGCTATATATATACACTCCCTCCGTCCCAATAAAATTCACATCTTGTTTTTAAGTCAACAAATTTTAAATTTATCTAGGTTTATAGAAAATAGTATTAACACTAGTAAATGTGTTGGTGCTTGCAATAAAACTTAATACGTCTTGAAATCGAACTCCATATTATCATTGCACGCGATCGCGGTGCGCCCGGGTCACAAGCGGAACACGGAGAATGCTAGGGTATTTTGAAAAGTAAAAAATGACAGATGAAATAATAATTTGTTCTTCAGTATTAGGTAACTATAGATATAGGTATTTATATCTCCGAATAATATGGTATTAACGTTTTTTTATATATTTATTCAAACTTAAGATCGATTGACTTTAAAAAAAATAAGATGTATATTTCTTAGACAGTCACAGAGAGATTATATTTTCAAAAGCATCGCTGTCTCCCAACACTTGACAAACCTTAAAGCCGGCAAGCGGTACTGGTGGTGGCGTGGTGCCCACTGCCCAGTGAACTGCATGCATTCCCCCCATTCGCTTGTATATTTTGACCCGTCGCTGGTTCCATCACCATCCGCGCTAACTCATCATATTGTCCTTTTCCAAGTTCGTTCTCTTCTATGGCTGGTCTACGACGGATCGAAATTTCGTCGTCGTCCTTGATCGATGGCAGCGTTGATGTTTAGCAGTTAGCGCCCGTTACCCGTACGACTGAATAACTTGTGAACAGCATACGCAAGGGCGGCACGGCACGGCAGCGTGATGCATTTCTGCACTACTACCGCGTCATGCTCGAACTTAGGACTACTACTGTTTGAAACAGACGGCTTATCGCCTTATCGGGGCAACAAATTAAATATATTCCATGCTCGATCATCGCTTGTATTAAAATACAAATTGAAAGCTACTCTTTGAATTTTAAATTATATAAGCTGTTCTAGTTCTTTTTCTAGATACATATTTGTTGCTATGTATCTAGAAATAATGTAAATATAGAGTAGCAAACAGGAACGAGCTTATATAATTTAAAATATAGAGTAGCAAACAGTCATAGAAAGGTATGTATAACAAAAATTATATATCGAAAAAGCTATAACGATATATAATTTAGACGGAGGGAATATATAGTATCAAACAAAAGTAACGAGCTAGCTGCAATCCTTGGTCGTTTAGGGCATGTGCACGATAATTATCTGCTAGCTGTTTATTTGCTTGTTTAATTAGTTTTCTCATGTCCTGGGTTGTTAATGTGTTTGCAGTTCAGTGGCAAAAGAGTTGGCATCATTGGGCTGGGCAGGATAGGGCTTGCCATTGCCAAGCGAGTGGAAGGCTTCGGGTGCCCAGTCAGCTACTACCAGAGAACAAGGCAGCAGCAGGCTTACCCCAACTACACCTATCTCCCAACCGTGGTGCAACTGGCGGCAGACAGCGACGTCCTCGTGGTGGCCTGCTCGCTGAACGAGCAGAGCCGCGGCATCGTGAGCCGCGAGGTGATCGAGGCGCTCGGCCCCAGGGGCGTGCTCGTCAACGTCGGGCGCGGCGCACACGTCGACCAGCCCGAGCTCGTCGCGGCGCTCGCCGAGGGCCGCCTCGGCGGCGCGGGGCTGGACGTGTTCGAGGCCGAGCCAGACGTGCCCGAGGCGCTGATGGCGCTCGACAACGTTGTCCTGGCACCGCACATGGGGAGCGGGACGCGCGAGACCCGCAAGGCCATGGCGGACCTGGTGCTCGCCAATCTGGAGGCGCATGCTCTCAGCAAGCCGCTGCTCACTCCGGTTGTCTGACACTGACAACAAGCACTGGCCACTCTGGCCACTGAGCACACGACAGTAGTGTCGTGCGTTTCAAGCTCGTGAAAAATGGCTCTGTTGCATGCACGGAATTACTATTATTTGTTCTTGTGGGTATATATATATTGACTCAAGAGTAATCCTGGATCGCAGAACTACTTCAATAAAACTAGAAATTTGAAATGCTTGTTCGCTTGTTTTGAACGATTATGGGGTATGAGAACCAACTAAGTTGAGGAGTTCATTTGCATTACTCTAAGTTGAGGAGACAAGATATTCAACTTATTATTGGTAAAATTATTAAAGAAGTAGGAGGCTAGACAGGGAGATTACTCTCATATGGTAAAAAATTAACTCTTCTCAAAATCATGACCAACTTCTACTATATTCCTTTCTATCTAATGTCTGCGATTGAGCAGTTTCCAAAATGGGTTGTAGAGAGAAACCATGAACTCATAAATTAATGAGCCATTCTTCTCGAATTACCATGAGAATGGTCATAATTAGGTTATTCTTTGTGAAGAGTTTCACGATTTCTAAGAACGCAACGTCAGCAACAATGCAATATGAAATATGAATGGATTGACAAACACTCTCGATGCAAAAATTACATTCTTCATAAACTCATAAATAGTTGGAAATCGAGCCAAGGGAGCCTCTTCTCCATCTTTTTAAAAATGATGACATGTCATTAGAAATGCCTACACGACTCACATTGAGAATTGCCCACCAAGCTACTTGGGCTTTAATGGTACAAAACAAGGAGTTTGAGGGCTAGGCATCCCAAACTTAAGGAATTTAAATATGTCTTTCCTGGACTGTTGAATAAATAGATATCATTTAAATGAGAATGTGCATTGGAGGAAAATTATAAATGGGAAGTATAGGGCAAATGGCCTAAATCACTTATGTTGTCCTGAAAAAGGATGTAAGGATCGAATGACCTCAATAGAATGAGGGGCTGAGGACCAGGGGATGGAGGCTCCAAAAAGATAAATTAAAACAACAAACATTAACCTAAACAAACTATCTCACCCCTAGGCAAGAGCCGTCCCTAAAGACTACGATAGAAAGTAAACTAATGTGACACCATAGGGCAACGAAACTAAGCCATGTCCTTAGCAAGAACACAATAGCACTAGATCCTTAAGAATTTGCAAGAAACAAACCTAGGTACCGCATCTCATTAAGGATAAATCAAATGTAAGATAAGATTTACATAATGTTTTAAGCACGCAACAAGAAAAGAAATGAAAGTAATAATGCTCATCAAAGAAGAGTTTGGACAAGATACAATTGGATTTTTTCTGCTGTATCGAGTAGTTGCCACTACCCCTCTAGTCCATGTTGAACCACCCTCTAATGGTAGATCTCTCTTGACTCTTGAAGGTTCAAGATCTACTAGGAGCACCTATTCTACACTTCAGATTGGCAAGCCTCAAACCAAGCACACCTATAGGAGCCTTCCAACAATTAGATATACTGGGAGGGCCACCTACTCCTTCACACATCTGTCCAGGAGCTTGCAAATTCCAAGAGTAACAAATCTCCGATCTTTACCTTGATCAACCTTCAAGCTTAGAGCAAAAAGATGCACACTCACTCACAAGCACTCCTCTTGACTTGAACTACCCTCTTAACAAAGCCTGCATAATGGAAAAAATCTGGCTTCATCCCCTAGAGAGAGGAATCAGACCAACTTATTATAGAATAACCACCACAACAACCGAACTGAGGTTACAAAACACAACCAACTCAAAACTCAATTCTTAAAATAAAGGACTATTCGAAGAACATGAAGAAATGCATAGCCACTTTATCCATCTTGCGACATGCCTCCAACACCAGTTTCCTCTGCTCCTCACACCACTGCAATTGAGCCCAGAACCGAAGCCAATGTGTTCCCTGTAAAGTACTCGCAAGAGAGTTTTTTTGCCAACATTTGTCAAATACAAACTTCATTCCTTGTTAGCCATATGGACCAATAGATCGCTGCTGCACCTGTCAATAAAAAAGATCTGAAAGTTTTATCCCTTGTTGGATACCAGTTATTAAATAATAAGTTTTCGATGTTTTCGGGTGGACCAATACCTAACACCATATGGACTGTCCTCCATAGGAACTTAGCATAAGTGCATTCAAAGAAGCAGTGTTGGATGGTTTCTGGCTCACTACAAAAATAGCAAGACCAATTTCTCTTTGGTAGATTATGTTTTGTAAGAATTACCCCTTTTTTAAAGAACTAAACGAAGATTTTTATCTTCAAAGGTATCTTTAGTTTCCAAACTATTGTTGAAACTTTGATCCGATTATTGACGAGGAACTTATACATCGTATTAACTGAAAAGATACCATTCTTATGCAGGCTCCAAACAAATACATTAGGACCATGTTGCAGATATACATTAGCCACTCTAGCTACTAGATTATTCCACTCAACTAGTTTGTTCCCCATTAATGCTCTCCTGAAGGAGGCAATAAGTGGAGTTGAGCTTAGGACCTCTGCAACCTTTGCCTGTTTCCTATGTACTATATTAAACAAAGTTGGGAATTGGGTTTATAGAGGTTGGTTACCCAACCAAGTATCTTCCCATAACCTGATTTGGTTGCCATCCTTTAATCTAAAAATACCCAGTCTCAAGTAAACAGTAGTCATTGGAAAAAGTCACCTGAGAAAGTCAACACTAAACGATCTGTGGTGCCTTGCCAAGGGACATTGGATCATCCGCTAACCCCAGTTTTCCTATTTTTTCCAATGTTCATGGCTGAAAGTTC
The DNA here is from genome assembly GCA_038087645.1 of Saccharum hybrid cultivar R570. Classification (NCBI taxonomy): domain Eukaryota; kingdom Viridiplantae; phylum Streptophyta; class Magnoliopsida; order Poales; family Poaceae; genus Saccharum; species Saccharum hybrid cultivar. The sequence goes on from JAQSUU010000066.1 coordinate 14,665,881, forward strand.
TCAAATATTCTTCACGGGATGATACACTGCATCTGCGTTACAAGGGAAGAATGGTTATTTTTTTTAAAAAAGAATGCTGAGGAGCGTGACATGTTTTTGCTTAGCTTCAGTTATACATTTGGAAAAGAAAGCACAGGTGCAGAATGATGCTGTGGTTTTGAGAACCTTCTATGGTTGTTACATGCACTTGATGATTTGGTTGAGTGTCATATAATTTTCTCTTGCTATATTGCAATAATTTCTCTTCATTCATGTTCTTGTTATTTGCTTGCAAAATCTTTGGTGGAGCAATAGGATAAATCTTTGCACTAGCTTGTCGGAACTCATATTCATTGTCATGTTTCAGTTTTGGTATACAATTGAGGTTTCATGAGTATACATGGTAACCAAAGGTTATGTGGTAATTTAACGGACATTTAAGTTTTTGTCGTTATTAGCGTGGCCCGCTAGCTTAATCCTTGTCACATTCACTTATCTTACAAAGTGATAAATCATTTGCTACCCGCCCACTACCAGTTATGTTACGTCAAATATCGGCTTAAAAGCTAGAGTACCGACAGGCTTACCACTGCACCATGTGACCTGTATGAGTGTGCGCCTACTGGTTAGCACGACAGTACCTAAGCCCCAGCAAAACAGCCATGAGCTAGCAGGCTTCCAAAGCTCCAATAGCCCTCCAGCTCTTCTCCTAGTTTTGATTTTTTTTGAACAAATAGTGTTGTTATTTGTTTCCACGTAGATCATAGTAAGTAGTGTTTTAGAAATGAAGAAATCTATTCATCTGAACTATTTTCTCTAAATTAATTAGTGGTGATATGTCAATAGTGTCAAACCATTTTCACTCAAATCTATATTGTAGTATATGGTTTTGCATTTACATATATTTCATAATTTGGAAATACTCAATTGTATCAACTGTGGTGATACGTCCACCTTAAATTAATTTGGTAAACAAGAAATTAAATACACCTTGAAACATTTTTACACAAATGTGGTCCTAATGCATGTGGACTCAGATTTCACAAATGATTAAATATCCAATAGTTGAAAGCGAGAAAGCAGTGCCACAGTTTAATTTTTGTTCAGTCGTACCGGTGTTTCGTTAAACCGTGGGTTGATGGATCACAGTTTTCTATTCTTTGGACAGTTGTTTTCTTCGTATGCACCGAAATTCAAATTAATGTTCAACATTCAAAGTTCTTCTACATACCTAATCATATTTCTGACTTCTAGCAGCACAAGAATGTAAAATAGAAGTCATAAAGAACTCATTGAAGAACATAATTTAACATATCTGGACGCTATATCTGTACCTTAGACGACTAGAGTTAACGGTCACTGACGCTATGACAAATTAGCAAATACGTAAAGCTTCTTGTGTCTAAGTGACCTCAGCACATTGAGGTTACAATGACAACAAGCACTTGCCTTTAAACCAGAAAGAAGAATAAAAGAATATTTTGATAGTTTTGTGGACTAGATTGACTACTAGACAAAACTTTACTAAGGCGGGCGTTTTTTATTTATCGAGGTGGGCATCACAAATCACATTTTTACCAAGGCGGTTGTAGTGCCCGCCTCCGTAAATCAAATAAAAAAACAAAAAAAAACGAAAACCCATGGGCAAGCCTGCCGAGCCCATCCATACGCCGCCGCCACCGTCACTCGTTGGATCCGTGCACCGCCGCAGCAACTCGCCGGATTTGAGCACCCGCCGCTGGATTCGATGCCCAGCCGCCGTGGGTCGAAGCCCCCGGTGCCGAGTCGTGCGGATCGAAGCCCCATCGCCGGTGGGGCACGCAGGCTCTCCACCGTGGAGCCGCAGCCGGATCCTGCCGCGCCACCGCCGAATTTGGTAGTAGAGGCCGCGCCGCCGCTGAATCCGCCATCGGAGGGATGCACCTGCCGCACCGCCGCCTGATCTGGCTGTTGAGGCCGCGACGCTACAGGATCCGGCCATAGAGGTCGCGCCGCCGCCAGATCCGCCAATGGAGGGCCGTGCCCGCCGCGCCGCCGCCCGATGTGGCCGTTGAGGCCGCGGTGCCACTGGATCCGCCACCGTAGAGGCCGGACTGCCGTCGGATCTTGCCGTAGGGAAGCGCCCACCACCGGATCTCGAGGTAGGGGCCACGCCGCAGCCGGAGGGTCGCAGCCGCAAGCTTGCGCCGCCGCGCACAAGCTCCTGGAGCTGGTTGAAAGGTCCTAATATGGCTAGAGGGGGGTGAATAGCCTATTTAAAATCTCTACAAGGCACTAGAGCAATTGATTAGTACAACAAACGGCGTAATGCAATTTTGCTCTAGCTCTACAAGGGTTGCAAGCCACCTATCCCAACAATTCTAGTTGCTATGATTACTAGCACACACAACAAGCTAGGTCACTACTCACTAAGCTAGTGTGCTCTCAAAGACTAACTAAAGAGCCACACTGACCAAATTAACAAGCTCTCAAAGACTAACTACACTAAAGAGTTTGACAACTAGTTTGCAAGGAATGTAAAGGCGTGAGTAGAGTGATTATACCGCCGCGTCGAGGAATGAACCAATCACAATGTGGAGACAACCAATCACCAGAAGAAATCCAATCACACAAGAGACACAATATTTTTCTCCTGAGGTTCACGTGCTTGCCGGCACACTAGCCCCCGTTGTGTCGACCAACACTTGGTGGTTCGGCGGCTAAGAGGTGTTGCACAAACCTTGCCAACAAATGGCACTGCAAGAATCTACCCACAAGTGAGGTAGCTCAATGACACAAGCAATTTACTAGAGTTGCCTTTGGCGCTCCACCGGGGAAGGCACAAGACCCCTCACAAGCAACCGATCGAGGCCGGAGACAATCACCAACTCCACTCAACGATCCTCCAACCACCGGGCATCTAGGTGTCGACAAACACCAAGAGTAACAAACTCACAACCAGACCAAATCACCCAACTAGTGCCACAAGATGATGCAACTCAATGCAATGCACTAGTGGCTCTCTAATCCACTCAAGATGATGAAATCAAGTGAACAAGTGAGTGGAGTGTGTTGCTCAGCTTCCAAAGGGTGTGCACAAGCATAAGAGGTGCCAAGATAATGGCCAAGGCCGGCCACAACCTCTATTTATAGCCACACAAGCAAATAGAGCCGTTGTACCCCTTGGAGCTGTTTCTGCGAGGTCACCGGACAGGGCGGTGCCTGGCACCAGACATGGCGGTGACCTGCCCAATGGTCAAATTCCAATGACTACAAACTAGCTGTTGAGGCACTGGACAGGGTGACGGTGGCACTGCCATGGAGGTGGCAGTGACCACCTAGCCGAGCCTCCGGTTTTCCCTCCTCTCTAGAAAAAAAAGGTGGTGTCACGGGTTGGAACCACATCAAACATGTTGTTCAAGTCGGTGTAAAAGTACGGGTCTCTGGTGGCTCGGGTGGACTTAAGAACACAAGAATCACAAGGAGGACGCAACCGTTTATCCTGGTTCGGGCCAATCGGTGCCCTACGTTCAGCAGCTGATAATCCTTATACTCAAAAGCACCCAAAATCAGGAGGTTATAATAGGGTTGTAGAGAGATTTGGTAGGGGGTTAGCTCGATGCTAATCCTATGGTTGCCTCTCCGCCGGTGGTGCCTTCCCCTCGTTAGAGAGGAGGAAAACAACGAGATGCAAGTGGAGAGGCTCTTGGTGCCCCTCCATGGGTTGCCTTGCTCTTGGTGCTAAGCAGAGGCCAAGGAATGGAAAGGAATGATCTGAGTTCTAGTGATTGTCCTCTCCCCTCCCCTAGGTCCGACCTTATCCCTTATATAATGAGATAGGTCAGGTACATGGCAGTTTGGGGGAACTAGTCTACGGTCTACATGCGCCAGAGTCTAGGAAGGCGTTGCGGTGATGCGCTGTGGACCGTGGTGGTGTCATGGAGCTGAAGAAGCCTTGAGCGTCGTTCCGCTACTCTGTTCTGACACTCTGCGTGTCAGGCTGTGTTGGCTTGGACCGGCCTCCCTCGGGTGGACCTTCTGGAGTCTTCTTGGTGGTGAAGGAGGTTGGCTCCAGGGGCTGACGCGCGGGCCCGGGAGCCCCCGAGCCTCTAGGAGCCACTGGGAAGCTTTGTCTTCTTATGTCACGCCCTGCGCATGACCTTGTCGGGAAAGTGGCCGGCAATGCCATGCCCAAGGGGCAGCACCGGGGAGCCCCCAAGCCTCGGTAGCTCAGGACTTGTCTTCTTGTGCCCGGGCCTTGGTTGGCGTCGTTTGCCGGGCAGGAGCGAAGGGCTGGATTGGAGTGTCGGCATAGATCGGGAGCCTGGGGCTCAGGCAAGCCCCTGAGCCCCAAGCGGAGGTCGCGGCAGAGTCAGGCTTGGCCGGGTTTCTTCTCAGAGGGTGTGCGCGAGCATACCCGATGGGCATAGACCCAAGCCCTTGGGTGATCCTAGAGGGGTCGGTCAGGGGGTCTTCTTTGTTCGGGAACCATTGGACCTGAGGCTTAACATACCCATATGTTAGGATCTCGTTAGGAGCCCCCCGAGCCCTTCGTGGCCTCACTTGGTGTGATAGTGACGAAGGGCTGAATTTGATCTTTTGGTGACCGAACCCTCCTTAGCAGGGATGGCTTCCGCTGACAAGGGTGCTGAGCCCTTCTTGGGGTCTTCTTTTGCCATGTGATGGGTGCTGCTCAGGTATTGAGGCCGGGTGATGATGCTGCTGACCCCTTCGTGAGTCTATGTCGCACTGGTCTTTGACCCGAGCGAGGGCTCGGTGAACTCATCTAGGAGTTACTATCCTTAGGCCTAGGGCGCCCTCCTTTTTGATCAGGGCTTGCCGTGGGTCAGGTGATCGAGAGCGTCTAGGCTCTGGCTCGGGGCCAACTAATCACCTGAAGCGCCATGCCCTTCTGAGGGCTGCGGTAGTAGGTCCCGATCCTCTCGAGCCGGCCTTCTAGGGCCGAGCTTCTACAGCCATAGATCGGGGTGCGGGGAGTGCGCCGAGCCTTGGATATAGGCCCTCATTGGGCCCACTGCTCAATGGCTCCCGACCTAACTCCAGGGAGTTGGTTAGTTTTGGGGGATGCTCCACCCGAGCTCCCGTCATTCGGGGGGTCGGGTTGCTCCATCTGGGGAGCTAGCGTAGCCCCCGAGGCCGCTGTGGGGCCTCCCTGCCAGTAGGAGTGACGGCTTCTGGGCATGTCCCTTCCACTGACATCTTGCACAGGTGGTTGATGGCATCTGGGCCATCGTGCCTGGTGGAGGAGTTAAGGTGTGCACCCCCATGCTGTCCCACTTCGTCTGGGAGATGGGACGTCAGGGCCACATGGGGCAGATCTTGCGGAGGAGCCACGACACTTGGTGCGCGCGGATCCAGGCCATCGATAGCAGCCAGTGGGCCCGAGGGGAGTCGGATCCCGTCAAGTCCCGCGAGGAGGCGTGCACGGTGCGTACAACGTTCACTCCTGCATGCTCGGGTCATTGAAAGGGCTAGATTGGGGGGAGAATGGGCGTACCTTTCTTTTCTGCTCCCCATCACTTCTCCATCCTAGCGCCGCTGATCCTGCCTGCGCTCTCCCTTGGCTAGTCTGCAATGGTGTCCCACTTCGAAGGCTGGAGGCGAGATGTTGGAGGTAGACCGGGCATGGCTGATTCTTCCCCCCTCTAGATGGGATATGCCGAATCCGAAGGTGTCGAAACCAGCGGCGGGGGAGTCACAGGTCGTCTCCTTCGTCCCCTTGCACCTTGCTAGGTTTGGGGTCCTCGTGCATCCATTCGTGGGGAGGTTCCTTTGCTACTTTGGGTTGTGACTCCATGACCTAATGCCACACAGGGTGGCGCACCTTGCGGTGTTCGTCACCCTCTTCAAGTGTTATCTAGGGATCGAGCCCCACTTCAACTTGTCAAGGAGGATCTTCTGACTGAACTTGAACAAGGATGACGACAGATCCGTGCAATGGATCGGCGCCGCCACCATCCAGCTGCGCAACAACCTAAAGCTGCGGGACCTGGAGCTCTCCTTCCCCACCTCTAAGAAGGGGTGGCACCGGAAATGGTTCTACCTTTCGGATCCCTCTGGGTCTCTGTCGGCCTACTCCTCTGACCGTCTAGGGCCGGTGGCACCGTCATCTTGGAAGAGGGTCCCATCCTCGAGGTCGTTGAGGGCTTACTGGACCGGATCACTGCCCTGAGGAACGTCGGGCTGACCAGCCAGACAGTGCTCTTGGTGTTCTTGTTCCGCCATGTCCTTCCGCTGATGGCGAGGCTAGCCCCGATGTGGGAGTACCTCGAGTTAGGGGACCAGTCCGCGGTGGCAGAGGGTCACCTCCCGAAGGAGTCTGTGACGGGGATTGCGTGGATGGTGCTTGGATCTACGTCGAGGGAGCCGACGGTTGACAAAGGCCTAGCCCCCTTCTCAGTGTTAGAGCTGACACCTGATGACCTCTTGTACCTAGGGGCGGTCTCTATTCCCTCAGCCCCAAGGGGTTGGGGGCTGAGGCCACCTTCAGGAGTTCTTCCCCACCATTGGGGCACATCCCCCAACCTGTCGCTCGGGGGTTCGCCCTCTAGCCGGGCCGCTGGCAAGCACCTCTGCTCGAGTTCCTCCGGGGCAGGGGTGCCTCCGCGGAAGAGGCACTCCGCTCTAAGGCTTTCTTCGAGTGGTAGGTGAGAGCCTCCATTGCCTTGACTGCCGCTGCCTGAAGGTGATATGTTCATTGCTTGACGATGTGGATGTTGACCGCAGGGAATCTTTGTTGTCAGGGGCTTTGGGTGGTGCAACGGCGCCGTTTTGGCCGCTGGTGCTGAAGGTGTGCCGTCGCCCGTTGTTGCCGCCCTAAGTGGGCAAGGTGTTGAGGCCTAAAGTCATCATGGAGAGGCCAGTCGCTGAGGCCCCAACGTGTTCGGCAGGATCTGACACCACGGGAGGAGGCCCCCTTTCAGGGGACATCCCTCTCAAAGCAGGGGTGGACTAGGCAGAGGCCATAGCCCCTGATCTCCCCCTAGCCCCGATGCACGAGGAGGCTGGTTCCTCGTCGACTGCTGCACTAGAGCAATTGATTGGTAAAAGGTCTTAATATGGCTAAAGGGAGGTGAATAGCCTATTTAAATTATCTACAAGGCACTAGAGCAATTGATTGGTAAAACAAACAGCGTAATGCAATTTTGCTCTAGCTCTACAAGAAGCCACCTATTCCAACAATTCTAGTTGCTATGATCACTAGCACACACAACAAGCTAGGTCACTACTCACTAAGCTAGTGTGCTCTCAAAGACTAACTAAAGAGCCACACTGACCAAACTAACAAGCTCTCAAAGACTAACTACACTAAAGAGCTTGACAACTAGTTTGCAAGGAATGTAAATGAGTGAGTAGGGTGATTATACCGCCGCATAGAGGAGTGAACCAATCACAAGATGAATACCAATTCAATCACTGGGAGAATACCAAAGGGCAAGAGACAACTAATTTTTCTCCTGAGGTTCACGTGCTTGCCGGCACGCTAGTCCCCGTTGTGTCAACCAACACTTAGTGGTTCGGTGGGTAAGAGGTGTTGCACGAACCTCATCTACACAATTAAACACTGCAAGAACCTACCCATAAGTGAGGTAACTCAATGACACGAGCAATCCACTAGAGTTACCTTTTGGCTCTCCGCTGAGGAAGGTACAAGACCCCCTCACAATCACCGAAGCCAGCCATAAACAATCACCAACATGTGCCGAAGCTCCTCCACTACTCCAAGCCGTCTAGGTGGCGGCAACCACCAAGAGAAACAAAAAACCCGCAGCCACAACGATCCCCAAGTGCCACTAGATGCAATCACTCAAGCAAATGCACTTGGAATCACTCCCAATCTCACTATGATGATGAATCAATGATGGAGATGAGTGGGAGGTGTTTGCTTAGGCTCACAAGGATGTCAAGTATGTCAAAGTGCCAAGAGAGTCAGCCCCAAGCCGGCCAAACACTATTTATAGATGTCTCCAAACAAATAGAGCCGTTAGAGCCAAGGTGGGGCGTCCTGCGTACTAACCGGACGCGCTGGTCGAGTTGACCAGACGTGCCCGAGCCAATGTCTGGTCATGGATCCTGTGCCACATGTCATTGCTTTGAACTCGCGCCATTGATCTCTAACGGTAACTCCCGATCGCTCACGCTGTTAAGTTGAGACCGGACTCGCTCCTTTGAACGACCGGACTCTGGAGTACACAGCGTCAGGTCACAAACAGAAGGGTTCCAGAGCCGGTTTTCATTGACCGGACATGTCAAGTCAGAGGTGACCTGATGCGCTCGTGTGTCCGGTCACCTTTCTTCTCCTCTGCGCGTGCCCGTGAAGCCAACGTCAGCATACGTCACATCGCATTTGCTTTTCGCCTGCGTGTCCGATCGCCACAACGTACCTATGTTCGATCGTCGCCTCACTCCACGCTGCCTCTAGAATAGCATGACTAGACGCACTAGTTGCATCATGTTTATCAGAGCCAGGGTTTAGGACTGGACGCGCAGGTCCCCTACGTCCGGTCAGCACCCTTTGCATCCTTTTCTTTTTCTAAGTCCTCAACCGCTTCACCCTTGCTTCTAACTTGCTAACCACAAAGTGTAGAACTTGTGTGCATGTGTGTTAGCATTTTTCAAAGCATTTACAAGGGTCAAAGTTAGCACACTAGGTTCCTAAACGCATATGCAAAAGTCATGTCACCTAGTGGCACTCGATAAACCGTTTAGCCAAAGATTTTCCCTCTTTATAGTACGGCTATCGATCCTAAGTCACTCACACCCTCTATGGTGTCTTGAGTGCAAAACAAAATCCTATCATATACCTTTGCCTTAATCTTCTCGGTTTTTATTTTTCTCTTTCTTCTTTTCCAAGTTGAGCTTGATCATCATCGTCTCATGTCCATCTTCAACTCCATAGACCTCATCTTGCTCAATTACTTGGAATGGACCACCTTATCTAATTCACTCACTTAGATCCAAGGTTAGTCTTAGGTTTCATCAATTATCCAAAATCAAACTAGGGCTTTCAATGTTGTAGTCTACGCAGAGGCTTTGCCTGAGTTTCCTTGATATTGTTGTTGTTGCAGGCGCTGCTCCAGTTCTCCCGGAGGAAGTCGGACCTCGACCAAGAGTGGGAGAAGGCCACTTTGCAGGCGCTCTTCGGCCCTTCTAGAGGAGGAGAAAGGTCCTTGCCCATCTTGCTGCCCGACCCCTATCCTCCACCCAGTGACTGGGTGGCGACACTGACGGAGGCGCTCGTCAGGGAGGGTGATGGGGTGCGCAGTGCCGTGGCGCGACTGGATTCTGAGTTGGTAGTAGAACGAGAGGCTAAGCGCGCCACAGAGGTGAGGGTCGAGGTGTCCCGGCAGAAGGTTGCAGAGGTAGAGGAAGCCCGCCGAACGGCTGAGGGCATGGTCATGGAGCTGAGAGGCTCCCTGGGCCTGCTGGAGACCATGAGGGATGTTGCCCGTTCCAAGCTCCATGAGGCCCAGCAGCTCATCGTAGGTGCGTCCTCTTCCCTCCCTTATTTCTCTCACCCCTAGGGCAGGGTCTTTTGTTCCAGGCCGCCATAAGCCCGGTTCTCCTTTCTTCACACGACGTTGGGCTATGGGTGGAGCTCACAGATGAGCATAGCAAGGTCCTTCAGCTGGAGGAGGAGGCAGAGAAGATGTGTGCAGAGTGCGATCACCTATGGAAGGAGTTGCAGGCAAAGGCAAAGGTGTCAGTGAATAGCCAGACCGTCCTGGCAGAGCACGAGCAGGAGCTGGATGCAGCATGGGCGGAGCTGCAGGGGCCCACCGCTGGTGCGCTGGAGGCGTGCGATGCCCTGCTCCCCCTGCTGCCTGTGGAGGAGGAGCACGACCTCATCGGATGGGTGCACTCCCTCGTGGTGCACGTCCCATGGGTTGTCAAGAGCGTGGTCCGCCACGGCCCTGTTGGTATTTATTAACTTGTCACTTGTTTTAGTAGCCACCTATTAATTATCTACATGTCCTAGATTACTTGTACTAGGTTGTCATCTCTAGTGATGATGCCAAAGATGCTTGTTGGTTCTACCTAGTATCACTATTAGAATGATACTAAGTAGTTCTTTATTATTTCATGTGACTAGGAAGAATATATAATATGAATGAAAAGGAATTTGCAAGCGCATAGATAATTATACCATTGTAGCATTTCACCCGAGAGTATTCCTGGTATCTTTATTTATAATTTACCATAGGGAAGTTATGGCATAGGCATGTATTGATGGAGAAACAAACCACAACCAATTTCTACTCATAACAGGGGTAAGTTATAAGATAAGATATATATATGATAAGTATAGATCAAGTATAATGATAAATCACTTAGAGCACTCCTATCTATGGCATTAGCATGGTCAGGTAGAATATTAGAGGAATAATTCCTAAATCATTCTAAATTACAAGTCAAAGCATACATTGATTAGTGCAATTACACCTACTAGTCATGGCTAAGATCATCTTCATATCTACGGATAAGGGGTATTACTAAAGGAAAATTAAGAACAGAGCTTGCTCTACCTTCGTAACCGGACCCTACTTCTATGGCCTATATTCGGGGAGTAGACTACTGTTGATGGTCACTAACTGCCTATTTTGACCATCAACATTGCACTAACAATGGGAGAAGACAATACCACAAGTAGCGATTTATGTTTATAATTCACCTAGTTCCACTTGTACATGGAAATATATTTGTATGCAGGAATTTTGGCCAAAATGGTGACAAATACACACATAGGAGGCAAGTGGACATGGCAGGAGGCCTTGGGGCCACTTGGGCCCACCGGCCGGCCCCACAAGGGCGCCGTCCGGCCCCCAAGTGCCACCTTGGCACTGGCCACGTCACCAATCTGTGGGAGCTACTCCACAAGCTCTCCCACTCGTTGATCTAAGTCAGTTTCAACCGATGGTCAAGATGGACAGGCCATGGATCCATGGGCCCATTGTCATAGACTTGGAGCCTCACCAACTGACTTACCAGTCAAGTTTCACCACGTGTCGCCTCTACAACTACCTTTGGGAGCCAACCATCGTTGTTGGATGCTAAGGTGGTGGAATGGAGGGCCGAGCGGCGCCCTACCTTGGCCGCCCGGTGCCCCACTTTTGCTCCACCGCCTCTCCTTTGGACAACATGCAAAGAAGCACAAGTCTGAGCCATCCCAAGTGTTGGTTAAGTCAGTTTCATTAGCGGTTTGATCCAAGGGCAAGGAGAGGATGTCACGTGGATCGCTGACGTGGTGATGGAGTAGCCCCTACTCCCCTTAGGCTATAAATAGGACCCTCACCCCTCACTTGTAACACACACCACATGAGAAACTCTCTCTACTCTCAAGATGTAGTCTTAGTGTGAGTAGGAGTTAGAGTGAAGAGGAGCTCATCCTAGAGTCTAGAGCGGCCTTCAAGAGTCTGGTATAGCTTTGTATCTCTCTTGTAGTACTTTCCTTATTTCAATATATTACTTTCTATGCAATATATTAGTATCTTCTTTATTGTTTATCTAGTTCATGCCTTGTTGTTTGGCTAAGTATGGTTAGTATAGTTGTATCACACCTTAGTCTAGGATCTCTGCTCGCATCGAGTGCTTTAGTTATTGTACGTGACTAGAGTAGTAATCATTAACATAGATGTGGTGTCTAGGCTAGTGTTTACCTGAGTTTGCGCCCAATCCCACGGATAGTTGTGGTAGCCCCAGAGGTGACAACTCTGTAAGGCCTTTGCAATCCACCACGTTCGGATTGATGTTTTCGTAGAGCTTTTTGGCAGCCTTCTCCCGACCACTATTTCTCACTTCCTTCGAGGGTCAGAAAGGTACTATTGCTCCAAAGTGTTATTGTGTGTGATCGCTATGTCTTACCCATTCCTAGTTATCCCATCTGGTTTGCTCTAGAATATAGAGAAGAACTTAGGAAACTCCCTCACTCGTTGTCCTCCCCATTTAGCTATGCTTTCATTTATCTTTTCTAGAGTAGAACTTCTTGTGTGCCACCCTATTTTTATCGTATATCACTTACCCCCACTTTAGTCTAGTCGGTATACTAAGTTAGTAGATACATGATGGTTAGCTATCAACTTCTTTAACCATTCCTTCCCTGTGGATAAATATGATACCCTGGAATACTCCCGGATGAAAGCTACATTGGTATCCGTGTGCTTGCAGATTTATCTGTGTGTGTTAATAAATACCAACAAGCTTTCTGGTGCTGTTGTTGGGGAATACAAAACCTGGTAGCGACGCTAAGAAATGTCAACAAGCTTTCTAGCGCCGTTGCCGGGGAAGCAATTGGCGTAAAGATTTTGATATTGATCTTGATATCTACTAATCTAGTTTACCACTAGCTATTGTTTGATTAAAAAACATGGTCCTTTGGTTCGCCATTCAATGTTCTTACTTCCATTTAAATAAACTTTAAGTATGTTATCTTGCTTCCTCTTCTATGCTAGCATGTTTTGGTTTGGATGTCTTGGTCGTTCATCTTTTAAATTAAGCGTGGTGCTTAGTTTGAAGTTTGGATGTGTTGATCCTACTTCCATAGGCTTTTTAAATTAAGCGTGGTACTTAGGTTAAAAATCCTACCTTAGTCAAATTAGACATCATCTCTAGGTTGATTATTGAACTAAAACTGCTTGTATAGACATTGGTTGTATATATGGAATATCTCTCTTATGTTTGGCACAAGCTTTGCAAGAACTTGGTGAACTTTTAAAAAAAGTTTAAAACTTGAGAAAGGGATCTTTGCTAACTAAACAAAAGCGCCATCTTTTTGTTAGCATAAAAGAAAACCTTTGGCCCCAATAACAACAATTACCCTTGTTTCTTTAAGAAATCCTTTAGGTATGTGTTGTCCACTAACCTTTGCAGGGATGAGAAATGAAACTTGATCGAGAAGGAGGTGAAGCATACACCTCCAAGTCCAAAACAGTCCTGTTGGGCCAAAATCCATATCCTGATCTCTGGGATTGGAAGATGCAAATTCAAGATGAATTAAATGGAGAAGTCATGCTCAATTAACTTGAAATAATGAGCCCTCGCCGACAGGTAAATCGGTATGTATCCCTAATTAATTTTTGCATTACTTTTAGATTTTAAACTATTGCTTGTTTAGCTTTAGATATAGTCTCTTTTCTTTCATGCATAATAAATTAGAACAATCTGTCTTATGTTTAAAATAATAAAATAAATGTCTACTTGCATTGTTTATAAAGCTTGCAACCACTCCTCTAAATAAAGCTTCTCCTAAAAAATCATGTTTCATCTCTTCTCTTTGTTCTCACCAGAAAAAAAGAAGTAACTTTGTAAAGCGAGAACAAAAGCATCTTGTAGAACTTGTATCCTTTGGGTATTTGTCACTAAACTTTTCAGGTTGAACACAAAAGATGAAGGGTCAAAACAACAAGGTGACAACAACTTGATCAAAACGTCATTCAACATTAGAGTACACTCTGAGGGATGTCCCAACATCTACACTAGGCTTTTAATGTCAAGTGACATAAAAGTCCTAGTGTGGGGGAGGCTGTCCAATTCTTCTCTTAGGCCTCCGCTATTTTGGCACGCTGGTTTGCACTCCCTCTACCCACTCTTGTTTTGTTCTTCTGAGTTTGATATGATTGAAAAATGCTATATGCTAAAATCAAAACTTAAAATATGAATCATGCCAAACTATGAACATGACTTTATAAAGATTGGCCAACATAAACTTTATTCCTAGTTCATATGCTTGTTACTTCTGGACATATCTATATTAGGAAAACATGTCAACTAAGTTGTTGTGAAGTGAGATATGGTAAAGACTAAAGAAATCCTATATTTCTATGTAAGCTCTTGGAGATTTCTTGTTTTGATAAAACATCAAAATCAATAGCCTCATTTCTCCTCAATGGTGAGATTTCCTACCAAAGCCAAATATCATGCTATATGTTGAAAACCTTTCACATATGCTACTTGTTTTTGCTTTGAGCTTTGTCAAACTTTGTTGACCTGTGTTGAGAACTCTATCATGCTCTTAAGATCAAGGTCATGTACACTCCACCAAATATATGCTATACTTCTACATTGGAAGTTAGCAAAAACATATCCCAAAAGTATGCAATATTGGGTTTTCTATCATTCAAGAGCTCATATGGTGTCTTCTCCTTCAATGGGTGACAATAGAGTCAGTTGCAATAGTAGCAAGCCATGTTGATTGCTTCGGCCCAAAATAAATGACTCACATTGTACTCTCTCAACATTGATCTCGTCATGTCAATCAAAGTTCTATTCTTTCTCTCATCTAGGCCATTTGATTGTGGAGTGTACTTAGCCGAGAATTGATGTCTAATCCCAAACTCATCACACAAATCATCAACTCTTGTATTTTTGAATTCACTTCCATTGTCACTTCTTACTTTCTTGGTGGTTGTTTCAAACTCATTGTGAATTCTCTTAATGAATGTCTTGAAGGTTGCAAACACATCACTCTTGTCAACAAGAAAGAACACCTATGTATATCTAGTGAAATCATCTACAATCACAAATCCATATTTGTTTCCACCAATACGAGTGTATGTGGTTGGTCCAAACAAGTCCATGTGCTACAACTCAAATGCCTTGGATGCGCTCTTCATACTCTTCTTAGGATGCGTGTTACCAACTTGCTTTCTAGCTTGACATGCACTACAAAGCTTATCCTTCTCAAATACGACATCTTTCAAGCCTCTAACTAGATCACGTTTAATCAACTTGTTCAGTTGTTTCATTTCAACATGGCGAAGCCTTCTATGCCATAACCAACCCATGCTAAACTTAGTGAGCAAACATGTTGACAATTGAGCTTCTCTATGTCACAGAACCGTCCAAATTATAAGAGCACAAGTACAAAAACAATCACCAAAGTGATCAAATTCTCACACTTGAGCCCATATAACTCCGGTAGTCTAATGAAATCACGAGGGATTTCAAACCAACCAACATACAAGCCAAGATCGTAGTGATTCAACATAACAAGACACATGTTACATCCATTTAACAAGTAATTCAATATACATCGGAGTTCAACATAGTTATTACAACTTAAGTTAAAAAGTAGCGGAAGCAAAGTAATTTGAAACTAACATTACTCTTATTTCAAATACATGCTAGTACCAATGCCAACTTCCAACAAAAGCATTAGAGACAAGATAACTCAGAAGGATCATGCCCATGATCACACTCAGCCACTACGACAGGAGCCATCCAATTCTTACAGTATCCATGATACATCACAACCTACAACAAGTGGGAATAAACCCTGAGTACGAGAAGGTACTCAGCTAGACTTACCCATCAAAAACTAGAAATAAAGTGACACCAAGGATCATGCAAGGCTACTATAAGTGGGGCTAGCTTGACAACATTTTGCATAAAAGCTTAGTACAGATAAGTAATCATTTAATGCTTAAGCATCAAGTTAATAATCATTAACATGTCATCTATATTAGCACTTGTACTAGAGCACTCACTTGATTAGGAGCAAATAATATAAACCATAGCAGGTATAATAAGGCTGTCATCATCATATCATCACTCCTGAACCATTATATTATTTAGTGTATCTACGTTGGAGATATGCCCGTCAAGTTCTCACTAACCGGTGAGAGACGGTGACTCGAATCGAATTACAACTTAGCTGAGGGGGTATTCCTAACACTCACTCGGTAAACCCCGCTAAAGGCAGCCGTCGATCACCTTTGGTACAACTCAGGAACCAACTTCGCGGGTTCGATTAGTGCCAGCACTCTCAGGGATTACCCTTCTGCCAGGACGTTTAGGACTTTTAAATCACCTACCCTTGGACTCATGCCTACGGCTCCCTTCCGAGGTGTACTTTATACTTATTGACACCCGGCCTGAGTTGAGCTACTCGGCTTCATGGTCGGTCACCAGACCCGGCCAACTAAGTGTTAGGCATGCGTTCAACATGACAAGGAAAGGCTCCAAGAATTCGGTCCTTAAATGACACAGACGGAATCACTGTAAGCCTCCTACTCTACAAGCCTCCGCTCGGTCTTAATTCAAATTATACCATGTTCTTTTCCACGATAGCAAATATAGCCAACCGTGCCACATGTATGCATATTCCTATAGCTCGTAGGTGACAGGAAATCACCTGACTTCTACCGCTTAAAGCAGGGCTAAGCATCTACTCAAGCCTAAGCTACATAGGATTCAAGGTATAACATCTGGACAAGGATTGGATATCAATGCATCAAGTGTTTTCATCCAACACCTATAACTTAATGCAACAATATATATAACATAGTACTTAATTGCATTTTAGAAATTAGGAGGCTTATAATGCTCCGGGGCTTGCCTGTAATCCGACATGAGTCAGACAAGTTAGCTTGCACCGTCTTGACGACGTCTCCACTCCAGGGTCCTTCCATCTTCGGGATGGATTCACCAACACCATCTTTGGGTTCAGCTCCACATCATGTCCTTCACGTGGTGCATCTAACATACCTAGATGAGATGCAAGATGCAAGTGCATGAATACATGGAAGTGCAATGGATAATGCATTACTACAGTAAGTAAGACAAACATGAGGTTACACTAAACACACATAAGCACTTCACATTGCTTAATTAAACATCACACAACCTATCATGCTAAGATAGCAAAGAAAGCAATACCAAGCATGACACAAGATTTACAAAGTCTCAGGTGTACTAACTTAATGTAACACCCTAAAATTTGCATTTATCCAAAATAGTTAAAATGATTTATATAAGCATTTTTGTGAGCATTTTTACCTAGGGAAAATAATAATTTTTACAAAAAATTAAAAACAAATATAAGGATAGAAACATGTTCATGCATCCATGCCACTGCATTGTATTTTTGTGATGACTGGATTTGATTCAAAAGTTCAAAGGAATTCAAAAACCTTTTGAATTTGAGTTTGGAAAATCAAATTGGAAAAAGAAAAAAATTCCTTTTCTCCCCCCTTCCCTGCTTTTGGCCTGCTGGCCGTTTTCCTTTCCTCAGCCCGCTCGATCTCCCCCTCTCTCCTTCTGTCCCGAGCGGCCCAGCTCGGCCTGTTGGCCTTTTCCCGCCGAGACAGCCCGCGTGCACGCCCTTCTTTCCCCTCCCTCCTGGGCCGGCCCAGTCCGGCTCAGCAACCGCAGCCGCACCGCTCTCCTCCCTCTCTCAGCGGCTGACTGCCCGGGCCCGCATGTTAGCGCCCTCTTCTTCCCCAGCCGCCTCCTCCGCTCACTCGCTCGGTCTTGAGCAACCTCCGGCCGCCCGCGCCCACGCTCCATCGTGGGAGTGTCTCCCCCGCGCCTTGGGCTTCTTTAAAAGGGAAGCGCGACCCCGTCTCTGCCCCTTCCCCCACTCCAACTCCCTCTCTCTTGAGTTCACTGGGCTGCAAAACTACAGCAAACACCGCCCCGGAGAGTACCGTCCGCCCCGCCGCGTCGGCCGTCACCTCCGAGCCGCCTCTACCCCGTGTTTTTTGCTCGGTGAGCTTTGCCTCTCTCTCATCTTTCTCCCCATTCATCTCCCGTGCCGGATGGTGGCCTCTAGGGCCGTTTTTGTGAGCTCTGGCAAGCCCCCTCCGTGGCTAGCCATGGCGAGCGCCGTACTGGGCCTTCCCCGGCCGCACAAATGGCATGGTCGAGGTCGCCATCGCCTCCGCATCATCCCGGTGCCTTCGGTTCGTCAAACCGTGGCCTCTAGTGCCCGAATGGCCAACACCGGTGAGTTCCCCGCCGCGCTAATGGCGGAGCCACCATCTCCACCCCCAACTCCGGTGGCCCATGCCCATCCACCCTCCCCCATTTAATCTCGTCAGTCCATCTCATGATCAATGGGCCAAAATGGCCAATACCCCTTCGTGGGTCATTTTTCTAAAGAAACCCTCAGCTTTTAGCAAATCACACCCGCAGTCCTTGAGAAGATTGGAATTCCTGAATTTTGATTTATTATAAATCTGAAAATAGTTCAACTTATTTACAGAATTGCCACTGCCTTAAATTGCTCATAAAATCATCGTTTTAGCTCCGATTCGACCCGTTTAACTTGCGTTAGGTTCGTAATTTTATAATCTACGCATTAGTGCTACTATTAGACCTGTTAGAAGCTTTTGAATTTCTCCATTAAGTCTAGTTTAATAGCTAGCTTTTGGAACCTTAAATAGCTCGTAACTTTTGCGTTGTAGCTCCGTTTTTTGTGCATTTCGCGTCGTTGTGATCATAGTGAGACGTAGATGATTTTGGTAAACATTTTATATAGTTTCATTTATTTTTTGGTGTACTATTCTAATCGTAGTAATGTTTTGCTTGTATGTCTGTTCTGAAATACGTGTTGTGGTTCGTGTCGATCGAGTTCAGACGGTGAGAACTTCGAGAACCCGGACACGTACGAGGAGCAGTAGGACCAGCAGTAGTTCATGAACCGAGGCAAGTATAGCATAGGCTTACCTTGATGTCCTATTCATTATATAATCTACTCATCATGCATGTGTCCAATATTGCTCGACTATAAGGACTTCCTAGCTATTGATGACCTGTACCTTGATTCCTATGGGATTATTTGCATATGGGTAGAATGCTAGTGCTCTATTTAAACATGATCAATACTATGACTAATGGAACAAACAGATAAACAAGTTGGTAACAATGGAACTATTGGGTGATGGTGCAAATGATGTTGATCATGTTGCCCTAAACCCTCCGTAAGGACTTATCTGTAGGACAAAAGCTGGGATTGACAGTGCAACCGTGAGGGTCACATGGGTCTGACTTTAGCTCAGTAATAGGATCTTTTCTAGCTTGTTAGAGGTTACGCAAATGGGTGCAAGAGGGGCTTGCCACTTTGGGTATAGGACTGCCCCTGTTCTTATGTGTATAGCCATGAAGGATTTGTGCCATAGAAAGGGGGGGTTCCTACATCTGCCTGCCGAGGAAACCTCACGGCCCTAACATGTTAGAGAGACCTATGGAAGGCTTCATAGTGTACCCTGCCTGCTCACCTTAGGAGTGTTAGGGGGTCAACAGACCCTGGGCATTTTGGGCAACACGACTCACGGGTAAAGATTTACAACCTCTGCAGAGTGTTAAAACTGTTATAACAGCCGTGCTCACGGTCACGAGCGGCCCGAAAAACTCACAGAATAAATGGTTACTTATGATGTTGTTATTCATGGTGAACTATGATGGTATTATGATGATGTTCATATGATTCTATTGGTATATGTTGTTAACTCATGATGATGATGATGCTATAATGATGTCCAATGACTCTAATTGATTCTAGTAAATGATCATGTGGGTTAATTTGGGAGCTTAAGCATAACTTGATATTAATCAATGTTAAAATGTTGACTTACTAAAATGCTCAACGCAGTAAACCGTGTCTACCTTTTGAGCCTCATGAATCCCCATGTTATGCTTGTGGAGTATGAAATGTACTCACGCTTGTTTTTTTAATACTTTGGAAAAATCCCAGCCAGATGGGTACCAGATTGCCAGAGATTGGAGGAGTTTAGGCTTGTGATCAACCAGTCAGTTGTCCCTGTGGAGTGGAGTCTTCACCTAAAGACCGGAGTTGTCTTTTCGCTATTTGCTATCTAAGGTTATATCTTTATACTAAGTACGTTATATATTAAGCATTGTCATTTGATATTACCCTTATTTGTAGCTATATTTGAGGTTTGACTTCCTGGGCTCACATATGGTATGTATCTGGTTTTGGTCTTAAAACCGGGTGTTACAAAGTGGTATCAGAGCAATGCTGACTGTAGGACGCAAGCCTAGATAGCACTGGTCATTTAGAGTGCTTGTGCCTTCTCTTATTTCTTGCTTTCTCTCTAACCTTATTATTTGCTAAAAGTTATTTTCACTTTTGTCTCTATTCTGTTATAAAAACTTTGTCTCTATTCTAACCCTTCCCTCTCCGCCTGCATCATAAACAGATGGTTCGTAACAAGAAGATTGCTCACATCAGCTCTAGAAGGCCATGCTTGACTAGTGGGTGTGGCTTAATGGAACCCCAATATGGAGAAGCTGTTCCTACCATATCAAGAAACACTTGTTGGCGCAAGGAGTACCTTACCACGCCCTTCAGTGGCAAAGCTTTCTTCCATTCTCGACTTGCACGCATATTGCAAGACTACTACCCTGATCAACAAGCCAAGGTGGAATATAAATGCACTAAGTGGACTCATCCCAAGTATGAGAGCCACTAGAGCACAAAAGCACACATCACAAAGTTTAATGAGTTTACTGGTTCATGTGTGGTGAAATCCATTCACTCGTCTCCCGCTAATCGCTTCGACATGCATGCTGGCATATCCGATGCTGCTCATCAAGCTCTTTTGGTATATCATGGGAAACACTATGAAGAGATGAAGGATGACATGCAAAAGTATTTTCCTCGACGCCTGCCAGGAAGACTGCAAAGTGTAATGGCTGATCCTCGTACAGAGCGGAATGAACAACTAAAGGAGATGGCCTTGACCATCCAAGTCCTGCATCAGAAGCTGGAAGATAGTCAACTAGAGTTGGTAGAAGTAAGGCAACACTACGAGGAAGCCCTTGATGAGATTGACGAGTGGAGGAGTTGTGCTGGTCTACCCAAGATCAATGAAGTGGAGGACATGTCCCATTCATCCCCACGCAAGAGATGCTACCCAGGGTGCCGTTGTAGTCACACCGTGTTTAAGAAGTAGAAGTTTATGTCCCTTGTGTAATAAAATTGTTAGTAGCGAAGTTGAGTTGAGTCAGTTAGTCTTAATGTGTGGATTGTGAACTTTAAGTGCTTAGTTGCTTTGTGCTTATGTTTATGCTTGAGTTGGATTTTGTAATGAGTGTAATGATCTTGTGGGGATTGTCCACAATTTCATTTAGTTTATGTCTAAGGTATAAGGATTTATGAAATAAATAGTGGGTCATGGTTCTCTGTTGTTACCTCCATCCTGTCTTTCGGAGCAACCTGTCTTTATCAGTTTATATCTCAGCTTTCGGCAAACCATAAATTATGGAAAAATTCTGGACAATAGTAGACTTCAATAACTTTCTGTTACCACAAGAATCACCCTGATAGCTGTCATGGTTTTGGAATTATGAAAATCACAAGAAGAAGCAACTGTGCTGTCAGCAACCTGGAACAGTTTGTGTTGTGCCCTGTTTTGGCCAACTTAGCTGCCGAATTTGGAAACCTGTTCTATAAGAAAGCTGTAGGGAATTTGATAAGCTTTCCAACGGTGTAAACTACAACCTCATTGGATTTATAGAACCAGAGTTATAGCCATTTTACTATGCTGCTGTTTCCCTGCTCGTGAGAAATTTCAGGTTATTTGATCATAGCCTTGCACATGAGTTTCTTTGGGATGTCAGAAGGCCTTTATGCTAGTTACTTTATCTAGAAGAAGGTGCAACCTACACTTTGTTGTTCCCCTAGTTGATCTCTCTTAAGGGGGGTAGCCACGTGAAGAAGTAACAAGATGAAGGGTTCTTACATTCAAGTACTCCACCTGGAAGAATTAGTTATCCCTATGGTTGAGAAGTCACCATCAAGCACAGTTGGGTGTTAAACTTCAACATACCCAAGACAAGTCAGCGGCAAGGAGATATGGGACATCTACAAGGACCGTAAGAATCTAAAGGATATGTTCACTAAGTTGGTTTTGATCTTGTGAGATCATCGATGAATTAGAGCGATCAAGGATTATGACATGAAAGTGTGTTATCACCCGGAGAAGCAAAAGTTGTTGCCGATGCTCCTAGCATAAATAGTGTGCTAGGGAGGCTCGGTGACACCAAGGTTGAGTTCTGTGAGAAACTTGAGTGATGTCACCTATACTACAAAGTTGGTAATTAATAGTGATCACCTTGGAACAAAAGTAATTGCAAAAGTCAATTGGAGGAATGGCATAAAGGACTAAGGAATTGTGCTTAAGAGTTGAGAAAGTTATTTGGAGTAAGGTTGTAACGACAGGCAAAGCAACATGGAATGATAAATTGGAGAATCAAACTACTCAAGAAAGTGGAAAAGATCCATATGCGGAGCATCTACATCTCTTTGATATCCACCATCCGAATCTCGAGGACGAGATTCATCTTAAGGGGGTAGAATTGTAACACCCTAAAATTTGCATTTATCCAAAATAGTTAAAATGATTTATATAAGCATTTTTGTGAGCATTTTTACCTAGGGAAAATAATAATTTTTACAAAAAATTAAAAACAAATATAAGGATAGAAACATGTTCATGCATCCATGCCACTGCATTGTATTTTTGTGATGACTGGATTTGATTCAAAAGTTCAAAGGAATTCAAAAACCTTTTGAATTTGAGTTTGGAAAATCAAATTGGAAAAAGAAAAAATTCCTTTTCTCCCCTCCCTTCCCTGCTTTTGGCCTGCTGGCCATTTTCCTTTCCCTGGCCCGCTCGATCTCCCCCTCCTTCCGGCCCAAGCGGCCCAGCTCGGCCTGCTGGCCTTTTCCCGCCGAGACGGCCCACGCGCGCGCGCCCTTCTTTCCCCTCCCTCCTAGGCCAGCCCAGTCTGGCTCAGCAACCGCAGTCGCGCCGCTCTCCTTCCTCTCTCAGCGGCTGACTGCCCGGGCCCACATGTCAGCGCCCTCTTCTTCCCCAACCGCCTCCTCCGCTCACTCGCTCGATCTTGAGCAACCTCCGGCCGCCCGCGCCCACGCTCCATCGTGGGAGCGTCTCTCCCGCGCCTTGGGCTTCTTTAAAAGGGAAGTGCGACCCCATCTCCGCCCTTTCCCCCACTCCAACTCCCTCTCTCGAGTTCACTGGGCTGCAAAACCACAGCAAACGCCACCGGAGAGTATCGTCCACCCCGACGCGTTGGCCGTCACCTCCGAGCCACCACCGCCCCGTGTTTTTCGCTCGGTGAGCTTTGCCTCTCTCTCCTCTTTCTCCCCATCCATCTCCCATGCTGGATGGTGGCCTCTAGGGCCATTTTCATGAGCTCCAGCGAGCCCCCTCCGCAGCCGGCCAAGGCGAGCGCTGTACCGGGCCTTCCCCGGCCGCACAAATGGCATGGTCGAGGTCGCCATTGCCTCCGCATCATCCCGGTGCCTTTGGTTCGTCGAACCGTGGCCTCTAGTGCCCGAATTGCCAACACCGGCGAGCTCCCCGCCGCCGCCAATGGCGGAGCCACCGTCTCCACCCCCAACTCCGGCGGCCCGCGCCCGTCCACCCTCCCCCATTTAATCCCGTCCATCCATCTCATGATCAACGGGCCAGAATGGCCAATACCCCTTCGTGGGTCATTTTTCTAAAGAAACCCTCAACTTTTAGCAAATCACACCTGCAGTCCTTGAGCAGATTGGAATTCCTGAATTTTGATTTATTATAAATCTGAAAATAGTTCAACTTATTTACAGAATTGCCACTGCCTTAAATTGCTCATAAAATCGTCGTTTTAGCTCCGATTCGACCCGTTCAACTTGCGTTAGGTTCATAATTTTATAATCTACGCATTAGTGCTACTGTTAGACCTGTTAGAAGCTTTTGAATTTCTCCATTAAGTCTAGTTTAATAGCTAGCTTTTGGAACCTTAAATAGCTCGCAACTTTTGCGTTGTAGCTCCGTTTTTTGTGCATTTCGCGTCGTTGTGATCGTAGTGAGACGTAGATGATTTTGGTAAACATTTTATATAGTTTCATTTATTTTTTTGGTGTACTATTCTAATCATAGTAATGTTTTGCTTGTATGTCTGTTCTAAAATACGTGTTGTGGTTCATGTCGATCGAGTTCAGACGGTGAGGAGAACTTTGAGAACCCGAACACGTACGAGGAGCAGTAGGACCAGCAGTAGTTTGTGAACCAAGGCAAGTATAGCATAGGCTTACCTTGATGTCCTATTCATTATATAATCTACTCATCATGCATGTGTCCAATATTGCTCGACTATAAGGACTTCCTAGCTATTGATGACCTGTACCTTGATTCCTATGGGATTATTTGCATATGGGTAGAATGCTAGTGCTCTATTTAAACATGATCAATACTATGACTAATGGAACAAATAGATAAACATGTTGGTAACAATTGAACTATAGGGTGATGGTGCAAATGATGTCGATCATGTTGCCCTAAACCCTCTGTAAGGACTTATTTGTAGGGCAAAAGCTAGGATTGACAGTGCAACCGTGAGGGTCACATGGCTCTGACTTTAGCTCAGTAATAGGTTCTTTTCTAGCTTGTTAGAGGTTACCCGAAAGGGCGCAAGAGGGGCTTGCCACTTTGGGTATAGGACTGCCCCTGTTCTTATGTGTATGGCCACGAAGGATTTGTGCCATAGAAAGGGGGGTTCCTACATCTGCCTACCGAGGAAACCTCGCGGCCCTAACATGTTAGAGAGACCTATGGAAGGCTTCATAGTGTACCCTACCTGCTCACCTTGGGAGTGTTAGGGGGTCGATGGGCCCCAAGCATTTTGATCAACACGACTCACGGGTAAAGATGCATAACCTCTGTACAGTGTTAAAACTGTTATAACAGCCGTGCTCACGGTCACGAGCGGCCCGGAAAACTCACGGAATAAATGGTTACTTATGATGTTGTTATTCATGGTGAACTATGATGGTATTATGATGATGTTCATATGATTCTATTGGTATATGTTGTTAACTCATGATGATGATGATGCTATAATGATGTCCAATGACTCTAATTGATTCTAGTAAATGATCATGTGGGTTAATTTGGGAGCTTAAGCATAACTTGATATTAATCAATGTTAAAATGTTGACTTACTAAAATGCTCAATGCAGTAAACCGTGTCTACCTTTTGAGCCTCATGAATCCCTATGTTATGCTTGTGGAGTATGAAATGTACTCACGCTTGTTTTTTTAATACTTTGGAAAAATCCCAGATGGGTACCAGATTGCCAGAGATTGGAGGAGTTTAGGCTTGTGATCAACCAGTCAGTTGTCCTTGTGGAGTGGTCTTCACCTGAAGACCGGAGTTGTCTTTTCGTTGTTTGCTATCTAAGGTTATATCTTTATACTAAGTACGTTATATATTAAGCATTGTCATTTGATATTACCCTTATTTGTAGCTATATGTGAGGTTTGACTTCGTGGGCTCACATATGGTATGTATCTGGTTTTGTTTTTAAAACTGGGTGTTACACTTAATCACCAAGGACATGAATCACACTTAGCAACATGCAAGCAAAGTAACCAAGCTTTCTTGCATTTTCAGCAATTCTGGACATACATGCAGTAGCTGACTAAATCAATCATATCTGGAGTTCTACAAATCCAAATGACATGCAACAAGACATTCTAGAAAGCTTATGAAATTCTCTACATTTCATTTATAATCATCATAGCATGATTCCAAAGTTTACATGTCGAATTTACACAATTACAGAATCAGGTTTAACATGACAGAGAGCAACAGATTCTGTGATCCAACTTTGAATAGTTGTAACTCCTAAATCACATGGCCAAATGCCACCAAATTTTAACAGCAGCTAGATACATGAATTATCTACAATTTTGTATAAACAAGTTTCACAATAAAGCACATTATCATGAAGAACTTTGCTAAGTTCCCAGATCTGTCCATAAACCACATTTGCAAAAAATAAATATTAACTTATGTTGCAAACATATAATTGGACAAAATCAACTTGACCAACATGTCACACATGACTAATGAACACCAGAACACATAGTGTCCACCACCAAATAAATTCTTTTAATACATTTCTTAATTTATTTGGATAATAAGGTGGTTTAATCAACATATACCAAAAGTGCACAATAAATTCTGCCAAAATTACAGTGGCTTACATATGCTCCCAATAGTCTACTTTACAATTTTCATGCAATTTGAATAAGCATAGCAAACTCTATGAAAAAG
Source organism: Saccharum hybrid cultivar R570 (assembly GCA_038087645.1). Taxonomy (NCBI): domain Eukaryota; kingdom Viridiplantae; phylum Streptophyta; class Magnoliopsida; order Poales; family Poaceae; genus Saccharum; species Saccharum hybrid cultivar. Next base: position 14,691,729 of record JAQSUU010000066.1, read on the forward strand.
ACAAATGGCTATTGCAAGAAATCATGTGAGAGCAAGATACACTAATAACTCACTCATACAGCAACCAATGACCATGAAATTTTTACCACAGCACATACATGTCATCACTAGACTACCATAAAAATTTCATATCATTTGGAGCACCACAGAATTAGTTATTAAAAATACAAAAACAACTAACAATAAAAACCTAGATGCAAAGATCTATTTTTAGAACTAAAACTTTAAACTAAAACATGCCATATTGTATATCTACTGCATAGACAATTTCACAAGGATTCCAAAAAATCCTCATTTGCTATATTATGAATTTCCTATGATTTACTATGAATTTCCAAAGTTCTTGCAAAATAATTACAAACCAGTCCTCATGGAACTATTCATATGAGTCTATGGCTGTTCACATAACCCCCTGCCTTTACTCCAATTTGAACCTAAGGTCCTTCGTCCTCCTTTCTTTGTACAGAGCAGGGGATGGAGGAGGAGAGCCGCCTCCGGCGAGGTGGGGCGGCGCCGGCGGCAAGCGGTAGCAGCGCGGCCATCCTGGGCCACGCGCGCACCCGAGCAGGGCCATAGTTCGCCTAGGAGCAGCCCACAGTGGCGTGACCACGAGCACGCGCGGCCATGACGGTTGTTGCAGGCGGCGGTGGCACTGTCGCGGTTTGTCAGGGCAGTAGCGTGCCGCGCAGGGCTCAACCCAGGCGTGGGAGCAGCGTCCTGCAGCCAGCTCACCCGTCCTGACTGCGGCTTGCCTGGCCGGCCAAGGCAGTGGCGGCAGCGTCCTACAGGATGGCCTGCCAAAGGCACGACCTTGGCCTCCTGTGCAGGGCTCGAGCAAGCGAGGGAGCACCAGTAGGGCATCAGCTTGGGGAAGGAGGTGCTGTGGCTGGCAGGGCGGAGGAGGATTGGGGACGGAGCGTTAAGGTGGGTGACAGAGCTGCTGCTCTGCTCATTGCCTTTGGCTTGCCGAGGAAGAGGAGGGAGCGATTGGGGAGAGGGATGAGTGAGCTAGAGAGGGAGCAGAGCAGGGCGCTCGGCCTCCACATTGAGTGAGCTGAGCGAGGTGGCGGTCATGCGAGCAGTGAGGGCACCATGCGGCGTTGAGTCCCTATGCACAGTCGCCCACGACACGGTTGCGGCTGATTCAAAAATTGAACAAACCAACTAATACCACTACAAAACTACAACTGAAACTCCATTTTTCATTGATCAACAACTCCCAAATTAGCTCGAATTGGCTTATGGTATAATTGACAAAATTGTAGAGCTACAAGTGTACTCCAACTTTGGTTAAAGAATCGAAGTCTAATTCAGCACGGTTGGAGATATAAAAAGCTTCAAAGGAGGGTACCTCAAAACCGGGTTCTGCAGTCCAATTGCAAGCCAACTGAAACTGTCTTCTCTCCTCTCATATTGCCAAACCGTGTGTTGATTTGATCAACAAATTTCACCATCAGCTAGATCTACATGAGTACTCAAACTTTGCTCAAGGCATCATGGTCTAATTCGGTTTGTTTTGCAAATGATAATTCACCCAAGAAGGGTTGATGAAAACTGAAAACTGAACCTTCAGCGTTTCCAGACTTAGCCGATTTTCAGACCCAGAAAATAGCAATGGATTTGATTTCGCGAGCTCGATTTGACCAAGATAGGCACTGAGTTAGATCTGGGCCCTTATACAAAGTTTGTTCCACATGATATGGACTACCACTTCTATTTAAGGTCCAACTCCAAAACATGTATCGAAGCTGTTCTTTCACCTTGATCAAGATAGTAACATGATTAACTCTTAAATTATCCTTGTCAATCCATTGAGGCATTTTCTGGCCACTTGCTCAACATGAACCCTGAATAACTTTTGTTCATGAGTTCAATTAGAGTCATTTGAGCAAGGTTGCAAGGTTTGGTTGATGATCCATAATTCTCTTCACTTAATGGTGCAATTCCAACACTTGGTAAAGTCATTGAAACAAAGACATGACTTATCATTTCATGTGACTTTTTGATTCCAAACTTCATGAAACTTTTTTAGGGATCACTATAGATAGAGAGTGATGTGAGACACATGAAAGAAGTGACATCAACACTCACTTGCATTACCAAGCATGAGCATCAAACATACACACAATGAAACACAAATAACAAGGGTATGTTGCATATGTTTTAGGGAGATGTTTCAAGCACATTCCATATATACATGTTTCACATGTTGCACTAGTGCATCACATATGTTCCATGCTCATATATGAACAAATGATGCTCAGGCTCATGCAATGCAAGTGCCAAAATGCAAGCCTAACACCTAGGGTGTTACACTCTAGCATTGAAATCAACCAAGTATAGATTCTCATATCTAAATCCTTTGAATATCAAGTTAGAGCCATCTACACTTATGATCTCTACATCATCCACACCAAATATGCACTTAAAACCAAGATCACACAATTGAGCTACCAACAATAGGTTAAAGTTCAAGCTCTCTACTAGTAGCACATTAGAAATGCTCAAGTCATTGGATATTGCAATCTTACCAAGACCTTTGACCTTGCCTTTGCCATTGTCACCAAATGTGATACTATCAATCCCATTGCTTTCATTTATGTTGATTGAATTGAACATCCTTGAATCACCGGTCATGTGTTGTGTGCACCCACTATCAAGCACCCAATGCCTTCCTTCAGCTTTATAATTGACTTACAAAACAAGATCAATTCTTTTTAGGTATCCAAATTTGCTTGGGTCCTTGAAGGTTAGTTACTAAGGTCTTTGGCACCCAAATGACTTTCTTCTTTGAGCCCATAATTGGTGTATTAGGGAACTTAGCCTTCACACCATTGGCACCCTTAATAAGCATGTAATAAGAGTCAAATCTAATTGAGGATACATTAGGTTGCTTGTTCTTGTTAGTCTTGCAATATTGCTCTATATGCTCAACTTTCTTGCATTTATTGCAAAACCAACCATTGCCCTTCACAAAGCTAGCATTGGGAGTGATAAAGGCCGCCTTACCTTTCTTGGGGGTATAACCTAATCCCTCTTTATTGAGAGAAAACCTTTAACTACCCAAACACTTTAGCAAGCGGGCATCTCCACCATAGGCATTGCCTAAGGCACGAGTGAGCTCATTCACCTCCTTCTTGAGGGTCTTATTTTTCACTATTAGTGAGGTATCACAAGTGAAACCATCACTCAAAGGTGAAGTAGAAGTGGAAGTGCTAGAAGAGGGGTTAGTGGAAGCAACAACAATAGGCTTATAAAAAGATTCATCAAGAATATCACATGTTAGTCCCACATCACATGACACAATCACTTGCACCTTCTTAGCTTCTGTTGATGGTCATTAAACTCCAAATATAACCATCAACTATTGCATAAAGTGATATGAAATGAATTACAAAGCATAGTTGTAGGGTTTGATTCTAACAAGTTTCACGAGTTTTGGTGCTCTCACTTGTCTTGCAGGATATTTGATTTTGGCACAGAATAAAAGTATCTCAAATGATGAATTGGAGTGCACCATTTCAAAGGGCTCATCGAGGCGATCAAAACGGATATATTACTTGCTATATTTGGAGTTTGGAATAAAAAAATATCAATCCGTGACCACACATACACTAGAAGGTTCCAGAGGACACGAGAAGACACCAGACTGAAGCGGACCCCGATTGGCTGATAGGTGGGGTCAGCTGGCCCCACCCCTTGCCGGCTAGCCCTTGGCTATGCTGCCTTGCCCCAAGCTTCTGGAATGTTCTTCCTATGCCTCCTAGGTGTAACACCCTAGGTGTTTTTCACTCACTAAGTAGTGGGTTTGAGCTCAAACAGGGTAGATTACATGGAGATGACGATGGCAAGGTCAACCTATGGAGATGAGCCTAACCTAAAGTTGGATGTTGCACTATTGCTTTACATATAGGCCCCTTTTCAAGATATATGCTTGGGTGGTGTTATTGCAATATCTTCATGTGTCTCACCTTAGTACCTATCTATATTGATCCCTGGAAAAGTTTCATGAAGTTTGGAATCAAAAATTCACATGAAATGATAAGTTCTATTCCTATTGGAATTTGCACCATTAAGTGAATGGAATTATAGACCATCTACCAAACCTTGTAACTTTGCCCAAATGACTCTAGATGAACTCTACAACAAAAGTCATGAAGGGTTCATGTTGAGCAAATGTCAAGAAAATGCCCCGATTGGCCTAAAACCCTAGTTTAGGCTTTATCGAGTTGCTACTTTGACCAAAGTGAAAGTTTGACTTTTGTACCAATTATGAGGTTTGACCTTAAATAACGTTGTAGTTCATCTTGTGTGGAACAAACTTTGTTTAATGGTTAATAGCTAGTTTGGCCTCTAACCTAGTCAAGTAGAGCTTCAAAGATTCAATAAAGTGTTGATTTGGAGCCCTAAGAAATTGGCTAAGTCAAAACTGTGTTTCAGTTTCAAGTACCCTAGTTGGGAGTCTTGTATCTTCTAAACCAAGCAGAACAAGTCCATGACCCTTTAATAAAAGATGTATTTTAGTTTATGTGCTGCAACCTTTGTTTAAGGACCTAGGTCTAAATCTATCCTTAAGTTTGTCAAACAGAGGCTTGAAGTTTGAATGTTCTACAGTTTTCAGACTTGAAAATATTCTAAGTCTAGAATCCATAGTCATCGATGTTGGCATGCCGCGTTCTCATGTTTTCGCTAAACAACTTAAGTTGAGGCAAATACAAAAGTTGGAGCTTACTTGATGGGGAATAACATACGAGAAGTTGGCACCAGTTGCATTTCATGTTGACCCTCAATTTGGATACTTGCTCATTGCTATTAAAGTGTTGATAGTACAAACTTTGGAGCTAATTACCTCCTAATCTAGAGCCCTAATGCCTATGGCCCCTTAATAAAAGTTGTAGAGCGTTATCAACATAACAAACCTTGTATTGGGCCCATGTCCAAATTTGGCCCAGATCCGGCCCAAAATTGGCCTCCAAGACGGGCACAGAGGCGCCTGCCACGTGCTCGACGTATTGTCCTCGTGGCGACCGTGCAGCAGGGCACCCCCACCATGGCTGGACACGCGCCCCCTTGCCTCTCCACGCGTCTTGCGCCTTACTGTCGAGGTGGAAGAGCACCAGGACGTGCGCCCAAGCTCCACTCCATGCCCCCTCTCGCCCTGGAGCTTCCCATTTGCCTCCCCGCCTTTTCCTAGTCGCACCCAGAGCACGTCCGCCATGGCCAAGCTCCGGAGCTCGCGGCCACGCCGTCGTTCTCGCCGATTTGTCAAGTCGCAGGCCAAATGAAGCACACCACCATCTCAGCATCTCACTGCTACACCCACCGCAACCTTACTCGGCCTCTCCTCGCCGTCGTGAGCGCGGCCACCGTGCGCGTTGTGACCATGGCCGCCATGGCCAATCTCGCCACCGGCGTCGTTCCGCACCTCACGCCATACTTCTGCTCCACCAAGTGCGCCATTGCCGCCGCCTCATCGTGCCTTACCGCGTGCGCACTGGCCTGAGCCATCCCCGCCGCCAGTGCTTTGGCCGCGGACGCCTCCATGGCCGACAAGCAGAGGCCACGCCGGCCACCGTGGCCAAGCCACTTTAGTTCACCGCGCTACCAACCAAAGGCTGCCACAGTTTCGCCTAGACCTGAGGATGCTGCGCCGCCACTTCACCGCCGCCGGGGTGAGCCGTCGAGCCTGCGCCGCCGTCGCCATGCCGCTCGGGCCGCACTTGCACGTGGCCAGGTGGCCATGAGCCACCTCCGGCCGAGCCGTGACTACCCACGGGAGCGCGCAGGTCCCCTGTTGCTCCGCCGCCACCCCGTCGTCGCCGACGAGCCCCCTACGACCGAAACCGACGACCTCCGGCGCCTCCTCTGTATTGATTCGCGACCAGGGACCTTGAGTCAGAATTCGAGAAAATGCAGGGGTCTAACTGCGATGTCATAGACTCATATGAATAGTGCCGTAAGGACTGATTTGTGGTAGTTTTTGCTGATTTTTGAAAATTCATAGTAAATCATAGAAAATTCGTAAAATAGGAAATGAGGACTTTTTGGAATCCTTGTGAAATTATCTATGCAGTGGATCTATAATATGTCATGTTTTAGTTTAGATTTTTAGCTGTAAAAATAGATCTATTTTTCTAGGTTTTCAATGCTAGTTCTATTTGTCATTTTCATAACTGCAGTTGTAGGGCTCTAAATGAAGTGAAATTTTTGTGGCATGCTACTCCTGTGATATTTGATGTGTGGTAAAAATTTCATGAATTTTTGTTGCTATATGGGTGAGTTATTAGTGTATCTTGCTCTCACATGATTTATTGCAATATCCATTTGTCTTTTTCATAGAGGTTGATATACATGCCCAAATGGCTTGAAATTTGGACAGTAGACTTTTGAGAGCATATGTGGGCCACTGTAATTTTGGTAGAATTTATTGTGCACTTTTGGTATGTGTTCATAATTCCACCTAATTATCTAAATAAATTAAGAAAATGCATTAAAAGAATTTATTTAGGAATGGACACTATGTTTTCTGGTGTTTATTAGTCATGTGTGAAATGTTTGTAAAGTTGGTTTTGCACAATTATATGTTTGCAACATATGTTAATAATTATTTCTTGCAATTAGTAGTTTCTAGATAGTTCTGGGGGCAATGTAGATTACCCCATGATAATGATGTTTTCTGAGCGCCTTGTCTATAGCAAAGTTGTATATAATTCATGTATCTAGCTTGTGTTAAAATTTGGTGGCATTTGGTCAAGTAGTTTTTGAGTTATAGATGTTTAAAGTCAGATCCTAGAGTTGGTTACTCTCTGTTTGGGGCCGACCAGATTCTGTAGTTTCATCTTTTTGACCTATTAAACTTGAGAATGAGGCTTAGGTGATTATAAATGAATTGTAGATAATTTTATAAGCTTTCCAGAATGTCTTGTTTCACATCTTTTGGAGTTGTAGATCTTCTGTTGTGGTTAAATTACTCAGCTGTTGTTCTGATGCCCAGGAGGTGGCAATTTCTAGTTCTAGTGCTTTGATAACTTTGCCATGCTTGTGTATTGAAGTCTGACACCTATCTTTGTTGGTACTTGGTTTGGTACCCTAGGATCTTATAAGACTTGTGTCTTGATTGATGTGCTTGCAATCTTCTATGTTATGCCTTAATGAGGATTAAGTTAATTAGCTCTAGGTGTTTATGAGAACTTTGGTATGTTTACTTGATTACTTTGTTTATTACACTTCTATGCATTCACACATATGCATTGTTGCACCTCATATAGGTACGCTAGTAGAAACGTGTGAAGGAAGTGGCATTGGAGCCAAACCCGAAGACGGTGTTTGGTGGATCCATCCCGAGGATGGAAGAACTAGAAAGTGCTTGGAGGAGAGGTGTTCATCAAGCGGGATTCACCTAGCAAACTCTAACTTGAGTCAGATCCCAGGCAAGCCCCGGAGCATTATAAGTCTCCTACCTTCAAAGAAATTAATTTTATATATGTTATAAGTATTGTTGCATTAAGTGGTAGGAGTTGGTTGAAAACCCTTGCTGCATTATATCCTTCCTTGTCCAGATATATGAATCCTTGAATCCTACATAGACTAGGATCGAATAGATGCTTAGCCCTGCTTTAAGCGGTAGAAGTCAGGTGATTTCCTGTCACCTGTGAGATGTAGGGATATTCATATATGGCACGGTTGGCTATATTTGCTATCGTGGAAAAGAACCATGTGTTAATAAAATAAAATGAGACCGGGCGGGATGACGATAGTGAAGCAACAAGGCATGGAGGTCTTGGGTGTGGATCTATCCCTGTCTGAGTCGTTTAAGGACTGATTCGCTGTACGTCCTTGAGTCATGTTGAACGCAGTCTAACACTTAGTTGGCCGGATAAGTCGTTCTGACCGCGAAGCCGAGTAATACAGTTCAGGCCGGGAATCGAATGGTAGGTCGCATCTTGGAGGAGAGTAAGGATGTGCTTGGGGACATTGGCATGAGACCAAGGGGGTTAGAGTCCCTAGCACCTGGCAGAGTGTCACACTTGGGGACGCGGCATCAGTCGAACCCGCGGCTCCTGAACTGTACCAAAGGTGACCTGAGTAGCCCTCGCCAGGCGTGACTCGATGAGTGTTAGAAATACCCCTCCAGCTGGATAGGAATTCAATTCGAATCACCGTCGCTCCCGGTTAGTGAGCACTTGACTTGAGCAGCGGCAACGTAGATTCAATTAAATTGAACTGATGGTTAATTGGATAACGATGGAAAGGTTGCCTCAATTTATACCTGCTATGGTTAATATTGTTTGCTCCTAATCAAGTGAGTGCTCTAGTACAGGTGCTAATATAGATGACAGGTTAATGATGATTAACTTGATGCTTAAGCATTAATGATTACTTATCTGTATTAAGCTTTTACGCAAAATGTTGTCAAGCTAGCCCACTTTATATCAGCCTTGCATGATCCTTGGTGTCACTTTATTTCTGGTTTTTGACGGGTAAGTCTAGCTGAGTACCTTCTCGTACTCAGAGTTTTATCCCCACTTGTTGCAGGTTGTGATGAATCATGGCGACTGCAAGAGTTGGTTGACTCCTGCCTTAGAGGCAGAGTGTGATCACGGGCGTGATCCTTCTTATTTATCTTGTCTCTAATGCTTTTGTTGGAAGTCGACCTTGGTACTGGCATGTATTTGAAATAAGATTAATGTTAGTTTCAATTTACTTTGCTTCCACTACTTTTCAATGTAAGTTGTAATAACTATGTTGAACTCCGATGTATATTGGATTACTTGTGAAATGGCTGTAACATGTGACTTGTTATGTTGAATCACTACGATCTTGGCTTGTATGTTGGTTGGTTTGAAATCCCTCGTGATTTCATTGGACTACCGAAGTTATATGGGCTCAAGTGCGAGAATTTGATCACTTCGGTGATTGTTTTTGTACTTGTACTCTTATAATTTGGACGGTTCCGTGACACTAGGGTCTCATCTACGTCTAATTGAAGTCGGTTTATCCAACGGTGGTCGAGGGAGGTCACACGGATCGATGATGTGGCAATTACTTGGCCTCTATTCCACCTCGGCCTATATAAGGACGCCTGTAAGGTCCTAGATGGCTAGAGGGGGGGTGAATAGCCTATAAAAAATTCTACAAGCACCACTAAGCAAACTTGTTAGACTAACAAACGGCGTAAAGCGAGTTTTGCTTAGCCTACGGTTGTGATGCAAGCCTCCTATCCACAAGTCTAGTAGATTATGATCTCTAGTTCACACAAGTGCTAAGTCACTAACTTACACTAGTGAGCAAGCTAATCAACTACTAGCAAAGACTACCACTAGAGCTACACAAGATAAACTAGTGAATGTAAATGCAAGAGAGAGGATTGTGATTCTTATACCGACGGTGAAGTGAAGATGTTGCCAATCATCAAGATGATATACAAACAATCAATATTGACAACAACCCAAGATGAAGACCAATCACCGGGAGACAAGAGACACAATATTTGTTCACCCGGTGTTCACTTGTGCACCGACAAGCTACGTCACCGGTTGTGTCGACCAACACCTAGATGGTTCCCCGGTGTGACCCTCAAGTCACTTGCCCCTCAAGGCACGCCCCGCAAGGCACCGCAAGACACCACTCTCAAGTGAGGTAACTCAATGACACGCGCAATGTAATAGAGTTGCTTTTGGCGTCCCGCCGAGGAAAGCACAAGAACCTCTCACAATCAACCGGAGGTGGCCAAGAACAATCACCTTCTCTTGCCAACGCCTCCAACAATCTCCAAGCCGGCTAGGAGCGGTACTCTCCAAGAGTAACAAGAAATCCACCGGCTAAACCACCCACAAGTGCCACTAGATGCCCTCAAGCTATGCAATGCACTTTGGGATCACTCAATCTCACTTTTGATTTGCAATCAAGCAAGGGAGATGAGTGGGAGGAGTTGTTCTAGCTCAAAAGATGCACAAGTATGTTAGAAATGCCAAGTTTTCTCCCCAAGGGCCGGCCAACAAGTATTTATAAGCATCCCATCCAAATAGAGCCGTTACAACTCCACTTACGTTTTCTGCGGGACCACCGGACGCGCCGGTGGTAACGCACCGGACGCGCTCAACCGCGTCCGGTGTCCCCCGAATTCAAATTCGTCCGTTAGATCCTCCAACGGTCACTGCTCGCCAACGGTCAAACGACCCACCGGACGCGCTGCTGCAAACCACCGGACGCGCCGGTGCGCACAGCACCCGCGCCCGTGAAACAACCACCGGACGCGCTCCTCGCCACCACCGGACGCCACAGTACCCGCGTCCGGTGCGAGTCCAGTAAGCTCCCGAGACCACCGGACGCGTCCGATGGTGTGACACCGGACGCGCACCGCGTCCGATGACTTCGTGACTCGCTGTTCGCCAGACCGGACGCGCCGGTCCCGTGGGTCACCGGACGCGCCGGTGTCGAACCCCAGCCCGCGCGCCTGACCCCGACGCTGCACTGACCGGACGCGCCGGTCCACAGTGACCGCGTCCGGTGCAGCGTCCGGTGCGGCGTCCGGTGCTGCGTCCGGTGCAGCGTCCGGTCACCTCTGTGACCGCGTTCGCCTCCGTTTCTTTTCCGACTTCCGGCGCAATGGAAAATAGGCATTTCACTTCCCCGAAATCGCCTGAATCCCGCGCTCGCACGCTCGGCGGGAGAGAGAAAGGAACCAAACCCCTCTCTACCCGCAAACCACAGCGCGACCAACGCCACCTTTGCAAATGTGCCAACACCATCAAGTGTACATCTCCATGTGCTTGTGTGTTAGCTTTTTCTCAATCATTTTCAAAGGTTTTCCAGTTAGCTCACTAGGCCCTACATGCAATGCACTTCATGAATTCACCTAGTGGCACCCATGCGTCGAATCACCGATAAGACTTCCCCTCTTAATAGTTCGGCTATCGACCCTAAACCACTCACACCCTCTATGGTGTCTTGAGTGTAAAACAAAATGGCCCTATGGTTATACCTTTGCCTTGAGCCCATTTTGTTTCTCCAAATGATATGATCCACTTCATATCATCACATGACCATCTCGATCCATCGACCTTGATTTCACTTGCTCTTCACCGTTGCATCGGTCCGTCGGCGCCAAGTCTTGCTCAAGCTTCACCATCGCATGGTCCTTCGCTTCGAAGCCTCGACTTGCCCTTCACCTTCACAACCGGTCCATCGAGCCAAGCCTCATCTTGGTCTTCATCATCTTGGTCACATGAGTCAATGTCATGTCTCATATTCAATGACCACCTTTATCTAAATCATCCACTTAGATACAAAGGTTAGTCCTAGGTTTCATCAATTAGCCAAAACCAAACTAGGGACTTTCAATCTCCCCCTTTTTGGTAATTGATGACAACCCTCACAAAGATGATTTTGATAATAAAAGTTTTGAACTTGTCATACTTGTCCAATCATTTTGCTCATAAGTAAAGTTTGGACAATTATCACAAGCTCGGTTTTGGTAGCATTAGCTCCCCCTACATATGTGCATAGAGTTTGGATTGAAAGCTTTGCACATATGCATGGATAGAAGTGTTGGGAGAGTAATTCTACCAAAATGATGCTAAGGTGTAAGAAATGGACCTTTGAAGCGTGATACCAATCGGAGTTGCCTTTTACACCATCCTTAGCATCATGAGGTAACTAGACATCCATCAAAACTCAAGAACCCCGTGAGATCAACATTATATGAAGGTTCTTGGACCACTTGTAAACACTTTAGGCAAGTCTAGATACCACATGTAAAACTATTCCTATGCATGCTAGTAGATCATTTCATCATCCAAGTTCTATACTAGCATTGCACCACACAAGCATGTATATTGAATTTAAATACATGTGCAATGAGCAAGTCATATGAAAATGCCCAAACAAATGCAACAACTTTGTTTATGAGCTTGCTCCCCCTACTTGTGTGCATCAAAAATTTTATTTACCCCTTTATCATGTTGAATCATCTTTTTCCCTTTTTCTCTCCCCCTTTGTCAACAACTTACCCAAAAATGGGATCAAATTGTGGAGAGAAGAAAAAAAATTTGATGGAGTAGGTTAAGAATTATCAATTTTGGTTCAACCTAGAACACTTGCCAAAGATATTTAATTCGATTTGAACCAAAGACAAGCTTCTTCACACCTCATAATAAGGGTTATCTTGCCTATGTTGAATTAAACACTTATAGCAAATCTTCTAGATTCAACACTAGGTTTGCAAGCTCACAAACATGTCATATGCTACCACTAGATCAAAACAAACATAGAGGCAATAGTGGTAACATATATTCATCAAATTCATTTGATTTATCATGAATGCTCATGCATACCACTTATTATGTCTACATGCTCTAGCAAGTCCTTAGCATAGGATGAATGATATGTCAATCAACTTTACCTTGCAATGTCGAAGGAGAGGCATGTCAATAAGTGGGTGGGGTGCATTCAACTCATGTTTGAGAAATCAAGAATGTTCAATTCATTCCTTAGCTTGCAAAACCTCTTTTCATCAAGTGGCTTAGTGAAAATATCGGCAAGTTGATCATCGGTGCCAACACTCTCAATGGCAATATCTCCCTTTTGTTGATGATCTCTAATGAAATGATGCCTTATGTCAATATGCTTTGTTCTTCCATGTTGAACCGGGTTTTGTATCATCTTGATTGCACTCTCATTATCACATAGCAATGGCACATTCTTGAAGTTGAGGCCATAATCCTTCAAAGTTGATTTCATCCATAGCAATTGTGCACAACAACTCCCCGCACTCACATATTCGGCTTCGGCGGTAGAGATTGCCACACTATTTTGTTTCTTTGAGGACCATGACACAAGTGATCTTCCAAGTAATTGACATGTGCCACTTGTGCTCTTTCTATTGATCTTGCAACCCCCATAGTCGGAGTCCGAATATCCAATCAATTCAAACTTTGACCCCTTGGGATACCATAGTCCAACATCTCTTGTTTGCTTCAAGTACCTCAATATTCTTTTTGCGGCCGTGAGATGACTCTCTCTAGGTGAGGCTTGATATCTAGCACACATGCAAACACTAAACATGACATCCGGCCTTGATGCGGTGACATAGAGTAGACTTCCAATCAAAGACCGATATTCCTTTTGATTCACCATATTGCCATCAAGATCACTATCCAAAATGCCATTTGTACCCATTGGAGTTGAACTTGGTTTTGCATCTTGCATTCCAAACTTCTTCAACATGTCCCTTATGTATTTCCCTTGACTCACAAATGTCCCATTCTTCAATTGCTTTACTTGGAGACCAAGGAAGTAGCTAAGTTCACCAATCATAGACATTTCAAACTCTTTGGCCATCATATCACCAAATTCTTCACAATAAGCTTGATCGGTTGATCCAAAGATGATGTCATCAACATATATTTGCACTATGAATAGATCATTTCCAATCTTCTTGGTGAATAGAGTTGTATCAACCTTGCCCATCTTGAATCCCTTAGAGAGAAGGAAATCCCTTAGCCTCTCATACCATGCTCTAGGTGCTTGCTTTAAGCCATATAAAGCCTTCTTCAACTTGTACACATGGTTGGGTTTCTTGTCATCTTCAAATCCGGGCGGTTGCTCAACGAAGACTAACTCATTGATAATCCCATTGAGAAATGCACTTTTGACATCCATTTGATATAGTTTGATGTTGTGTGCACAAGCATAAGCCAATAGAATCCTTATTGCCTCCAATCTTGCCACGGGAGCATATGTCTCATCATAGTCAAGACCTTCAACTTGAGTGTAACCTTGAGCAACTAGTCTTGCTTTGTTTCTCACTACAATGCCATCTTGATCTTGCTTATTTTTGAACACCCACTTGGTTCCAATCACATTGTAGTCATTTGGCCTTTCTACCAACTCCCAAACATCATTTCTTGTGAAATTGTTAAGCTCTTCTTGCATAGCCATGATCCAATCGGCATCCCTCAAAGCTTCTTCTATCTTCTTTGGTTCTATGGTTGACACAAATGATGCATGCTCACAAAACATAGCCAATCTTGATCTTGTTTGCACACCACTTCTAATATCACCAATAACACTATCAATGGGGTGATCTCTTGCAACATGTTGTGGTTGGAGTACTTGCACTTGATTGCTTGAGCTTGGTTGAACACTTGATGTATCTTGATGAGATGAACTAGCACCATGATCTTGCACTTGAGAGTCACTAGCTAGCTTGAATGGTGAATTGAGCACTTGATCTTTATCATCATCTTGAATATCAATTACTTGCTTTGCTCTAATGTCTCCAATGTCCATGTTCTTCATTGCTTCCACTAATAGAGTTCCATCAATATCATCTAGATTTTCTTCTTCATCTTGTGACCCATTGGTTTCATCAAATTGCACATCATGGACTTCTTCTAGAATGCCACTTGAGTTGTTCCAAACTCTATAAGCTTTGCTTGTACTTGAATAACCAAGTAGGAACCCCTCATCACATCTCTTGTCAAACTTTCCCAATCTAATGCTTTTCTTCAAGATATAGCATTTGCAACCAAACACCCTAAAATAAGAAATATTGGGCTTTCTTCCATGAAGTAGCTCATAAGGGGTCTTCTCTAGCAATGGATGACAATATAGTCTATTGATGTAGTAGCAAGCGGTATTGATTGCTTCATCCCAAAATGATTGACTCACATTGTACTCATGAAGCATTGATCTAGCCATATCAAGCAATGTTCTATTCTTTCTCTCAACTAGGCCATTTGATTGTGGAGTGTACTTGGCCGAGAATTGATGTCCAATACCATAATGATCACAAAGTTCTTCAATTCTTGTATTCTTGAATTCACTTCCATTGTCACTTCTCACTTTCTTGATTCTAATCTCAAACTCATTGTGAACTCTAGTGAGAAATGTCTTGAAGGTGTCAAACACTTCACTTTTGTCACTAAGAAAGAATACCCATGTGAATCTTGTGAAGTCATCCACTATGACAAAGCCATACTTGTTACCGCCTATGCTTGTATATGTTGTTGGTCCAAATAGATCCATGTGCATCAACTCAAATGCTTTGCATGTGCTCATTGTACTCTTCTTTGGATGTGAGCTTCCAACTTGCTTCCCGGCTTGACATGCACTACAAAGCTTATTCTTCTCAAATTCAACATCTTTCAAACCATTGACAAGATTGTGAGTTGTAAGCTTCTTCAATTGTTTCATGCCAACATGACCAAGCCTTCTATGCCAAAGCCAACCCATGCTTGATTTGGAGACTAAGCAAGTTGTCAAAGAAGTTTCTCTAGCATTGAAGTCAACTAGGTAGAGATTCTCATATCTAAAGCCCTTGAATGCCACATTTGAACCATCCACACTAATAACTTCCACATCATCAACCCCAAAGATGCATTTGTAGCCTAGATCACATATTTGTGCCACGGATAGAAGATTGAAATCCAAGCTTTGAACTAGCAACACATTGGAGATACTCATGTCATTTGATATTGCAATCTTGCCCAAGCCAATAACCTTGCCTTTCTTGTTATTGCCAAATGTGATAGAATCAACACCACTATCATTGTCATTGATTGAATCAAACATTCTTGATGTACCGGTCATGTGTTGAGTGCACCCACTATCAATAATCCAATGCCTTCCTCCGGCTTTGTAATTGACCTACAAGCAAATCAATGAAGCTTAGGTACCCATTTTTGCTTGGGTCCTTGTAGGTTAGTAACTAAGCTCTTTGGTACCCAAATAGCCTTCTTCTTTGGGCCCACAATTGGTGTACCAATAAACTTAGCTTGTACACCCTTCACACCCTTGGTAAGCACATAGCAAGAATCAAAAGGTATAGCATTAACAAAGTTCTTGCTTTGGTTCCTTTTATTGCAATTATGCTCTAGGTGCCCAACTTGCTTGCATCTATTGCAAAACCGACCATTGCCCTTCACAAAGCGAGGCTTTGGAGTTGCAAAGGCCGACTTGCCTTTCTTGGGGTTGTAGCCCAATCCCTCTTTGTTAAGAGAGAACCTTTGGCTACCCAAGCACTTAAGCAAGCGGGCCTCACCACCATAGGCCTTGCCTAAGGCGTGAGTGAGCTCATCCACCTCTCTCTTGAGAGTCTCATTCTCAACCATTAGTGAGGCATCACAAGTGAAACCTTCACTAGTAGTGGAGGTAGAGTTGGTGGTGGTGGATGAAGAGCTACAAGAAGGGTTAGCATTTGACATGATGATAGGTTCATTAAAGGATTCATCAATTATATCACATGTAACACCTATATCACATGATACAACAACCTCCTTCTTTGCTTGTTGCTCAAGTAGCAATGAGTGAGCTTTTTCTAGCTTAGAATGAGCCTTATCAAGATCCTCATGGTCTTCCACTAGACTCTCATGAGTGGTCTTAAGCTCACAAAGAGCTTTCTCAAGTATTGCTACTTTCATTGAAAGCTTCTTACACTCTTTGTGCTTGGCAATAGCTATGTCTCTAGTTTGTTGCATCAAGTCATATAGTTGTTCTTTAGTTGGTTCATCATCATCATTTTCATTATCATTATCATTATCATTATCACTATCATGAGCATATTCCATTTCACTTTCATCATCACTCTCATCATATAATACCTTAGCTTCTTTAGCCATGAAGCATGAAGAGGATGAATCAAATAGTGATGGCTTCTTGTTGATAGCAATGGAAGCAAAAGCCTTGTTGGATGATTCTTCTTCTTCTTCTTCATCATCACTTTCCCAAGTCATCACATAGGCACCATTCTTGCCTTTCTTGAATGTCATCTTGGCCTCTTTCTTCTTCTTCTCAAACTTGCCCCTCTTGTTGTTCTTCTTTTTGTCATAGGGACATTCGGCTTGAAGATGTTCGGTGCTATCACAATTGAAGCACTTTCTTTGTTGCTCATTTCTTTTGAAGTTGTCATTTCTCTTCTTAAAGCCTCTTCTCTTGATGAACATGTGACCCATTTTCTTGACTACAAGAGCAAGTGCCTCATCATCAATTTCAAATTCTTCATCTTCTTCATCGTCATCTTCTTCTTGAATTGAAGCTTTGCCCTTTGAGGAGGTGGCCTTGAATGCCACGGTCTTCTTCTTTTCTTCCTCCTTCTCATCAACATCTTGATCATACTTGTCAAATGTCAATACCTCTCCAAGCAAATCATTGGGCTTTATTGTTTCAAGCCCATCTCTTTGTAGCATCATGATCAACATCTTGAATCTTTTAGGTAAGCTCAACAAGAACTTGTGGCAAAAATCTTGATCTTGTGTCTTGTGCCCTAAGCTCTTGAGATCATTCACAATGACTTGCAATCTATGAAACATCTCTAAGATTGTTTCTTCTTCTTTCATCTTGAAGTTCTCAAACTCACTCTTGAGCCCATATAGCTTGGCACTCTTCACAACCTTAGTGCCCTCATATGTTTCACTTAACCTTGTCCACACTTCATTTGCCAATTCCAAGTCCTTGATGCCCTCAAATACTTTTGTGTCAATACCATTGTAAAGTGTATTGAGAGCCATTCTATTGCATGTTCTATTTGCTCTATCTTCATCGGTGAGATGATCGGGATCAATGATAGCAAAATCATTCTCGGTGACTTCCAATACTCTCTCATGAATAGAACCAAGGTACATTGTCATCTTTCTCTTCCAATGAGCAAAAGAACTAACACCATCAAAGAACGGTGGCTTGCCCCCAACATGATTGAACACAATTTGAGCCATTTTTCACACCGAAGGATGTTAAGCCTTGATTAAAATGGTGACCACGGCTCCGATACCACTTGTAAGGTCCTAGATGGCTAGAGGGGGGGTGAATAGCCTATAAAAAATTCTACAAGCACCACTAAGCAAACTTGTTAGACTAACAAACGGCGTAAAGCGAGTTTTGCTTAGCCTACGGTTGTGATGCAAGCCTCCTATCCACAAGTCTAGTAGATTATGATCTCTAGTTCACACAAGTGCTAAGTCACTAACTTACACTAGTGAGCAAGCTAATCAACTACTAGCAAAGACTACCACTAGAGCTACACAAGATAAACTAGTGAATGTAAATGCAAGAGAGAGGATTGTGATTCTTATACCGACGGTGAAGTGAAGATGTTGCCAATCATCAAGATGATATACAAACAATCAATATTGACAACAACCCAAGATGAAGACCAATCACCGGGAGACAAGAGACACAATATTTGTTCACCCGGTGTTCACTTGTGCACCGACAAGCTACGTCACCGGTTGTGTCGACCAACACCTAGATGGTTCCCCGGTGTGACCCTCAAGTCACTTGCCCCTCAAGGCACGCCCCGCAAGGCACCGCAAGACACCACTCTCAAGTGAGGTAACTCAATGACACGCGCAATGTAATAGAGTTGCTTTTGGCGTCCCGCCGAGGAAAGCACAAGAACCTCTCACAATCAACCGGAGGTGGCCAAGAACAATCACCTTCTCTTGCCAACGCCTCCAACAATCTCCAAGCCGGCTAGGAGCGGTACTCTCCAAGAGTAACAAGAAATCCACCGGCTAAACCACCCACAAGTGCCACTAGATGCCCTCAAGCTATGCAATGCACTTTGGGATCACTCAATCTCACTTTTGATTTGCAATCAAGCAAGGGAGATGAGTGGGAGGAGTTGTTCTAGCTCAAAAGATGCACAAGTATGTTAGAAATGCCAAGTTTTCTCCCCAAGGGCCGGCCAACAAGTATTTATAAGCATCCCATCCAAATAGAGCCGTTACAACTCCACTTACGTTTTCTGCGGGACCACCGGACGCGCCGGTGGTAACGCACCGGACGCGCTCAACCGCGTCCGGTGTCCCCCGAATTCAAATTCGTCCGTTAGATCCTCCAACGGTCACTGCTCGCCAACGGTCAAACGACCCACCGGACGCGCTGCTGCAAACCACCGGACGCGCCGGTGCGCACAGCACCCGCGCCCGTGAAACAACCACCGGACGCGCTCCTCGCCACCACCGGACGCCACAGTACCCGCGTCCGGTGCGAGTCCAGTAAGCTCCCGAGACCACCGGACGCGTCCGATGGTGTGACACCGGACGCGCACCGCGTCCGATGACTTCGTGACTCGCTGTTCGCCAGACCGGACGCGCCGGTCCCGTGGGTCACCGGACGCGCCGGTGTCGAACCCCAGCCCGCGCGCCTGACCCCGACGCTGCACTGACCGGACGCGCCGGTCCACAGTGACCGCGTCCGGTGCAGCGTCCGGTGCGGCGTCCGGTGCTGCGTCCGGTGCAGCGTCCGGTCACCTCTGTGACCGCGTTCGCCTCCGTTTCTTTTCCGACTTCCGGCGCAATGGAAAATAGGCATTTCACTTCCCCGAAATCGCCTGAATCCCGCGCTCGCACGCTCGGCGGGAGAGAGAAAGGAACCAAACCCCTCTCTACCCGCAAACCACAGCGCGACCAACGCCACCTTTGCAAATGTGCCAACACCATCAAGTGTACATCTCCATGTGCTTGTGTGTTAGCTTTTTCTCAATCATTTTCAAAGGTTTTCCAGTTAGCTCACTAGGCCCTACATGCAATGCACTTCATGAATTCACCTAGTGGCACCCATGCGTCGAATCACCGATAAGACTTCCCCTCTTAATAGTTCGGCTATCGACCCTAAACCACTCACACCCTCTATGGTGTCTTGAGTGTAAAACAAAATGGCCCTATGGTTATACCTTTGCCTTGAGCCCATTTTGTTTCTCCAAATGATATGATCCACTTCATATCATCACATGACCATCTCGATCCATCGACCTTGATTTCACTTGCTCTTCACCGTTGCATCGGTCCGTCGGCGCCAAGTCTTGCTCAAGCTTCACCATCGCATGGTCCTTCGCTTCGAAGCCTCGACTTGCCCTTCACCTTCACAACCGGTCCATCGAGCCAAGCCTCATCTTGGTCTTCATCATCTTGGTCACATGAGTCAATGTCATGTCTCATATTCAATGACCACCTTTATCTAAATCATCCACTTAGATACAAAGGTTAGTCCTAGGTTTCATCAATTAGCCAAAACCAAACTAGGGACTTTCAACGCCCCCTACCCCCTCTAGGAGGTCATCTCTCATTCGGATCAAGGCACAACACCAGAGAATTAGGGCTAGACCCTCCAATGTAGTAGATTAGTTCTAGTTGAAAGTTAGGGAGAGTCAGGCTACGCTTGGGTTCTGGAGAATTCTTTGGAGGTCTGGTATATCTTTGTATCTTACCTTTGCAAGACTTATGCTTTAATATATTTATCTTCTCTATTTACTTTTATGCCTTCATATGGGATCTCCGTTCGTATTGAGTGCGCTAGTTATCACGTGTGACTAGAGTAGTAATCGCTGGTGTAGACATGGTGTCTTGACTATAGGTTACCTGAGATCGCGTTCAGTCCCACAGATAGTTGTGGTAGCCCCAGAGGTGACAGCTCTGACCAGGCCTTTGTAATCCACACCACGTTCGGATTGGTGTTCGTAGGGTTTTTTGGCAGCCTTCCCCCGACTACCCCTTCCCAGTATTTTCGAGAGTCGGAAAGGTACTGTTGCTCCAAGTGTTATTGTGTGATTGCTATATCTACCTATATTTCAGTTATCATAGAACCAAAATAATAGAGAAGTATTTAGGAACCTTGAACTCTCCCGCTGTCCTCTCAATTTAGCTATGATACTCTTTTATCATGGAATTCTCCTATGTGTGTGTCATTATGCATAACTCCTATCATTTATCATTTACCCCTACTTTAGTCTAGTTGGTATATTAAGTTAGTAGATGCATGATGGTGAATTATTAGCTTCTTTAACCATTGTTTCCCTATGGATAAATACGATACTCTGGAATACTCCCGGGTAAAAGCTATAATGGTATCCGTGCGCTTGTGGAATTTTCTGTGTGCGTTAACAACTACCAATAGCTTCCTCCTTCTTGACTTGCTCAAGGAGAGAGGAGTGAGCCTTTTTAAGCTTAGAGTGAGCTTTGCCAAGCATCTCATGGTCTTCCCTTAGACTCTCATGAGAAGCATTGAGCTCATCAAAGGATTGCTCAAGAGATTTGATCTTCTTACGTAATTCTTTGCACTCCTTTCTCTTTATCTCAAAGCAAGTATGTACTTGCTCACACATATCAAAGAGCTCCTCCTTGGTGTACTCCTCCTCCTCATCACTCCTACAATTATCACTTTCACAATCACCATCACTCACATCATATTTTACCTTGGTGGGCTTTGCCATGAGGCAAGTTGATGTAGTGTCGAAGATGGAAGGCTTGTTGTTGATGGCAATGCTTGCTAGTGCCTTCTTGATGGATTTCTTGTCATCATCACTAGAATCATCACTATCCGAAGATCCATCACTATCCCATATCACCACATAGCCTCCACCCTTCTTCTTCTTTTGGAAGGTCATTTTCTTCTCCTTCTTCTCCTTCTTTTCCTTCTTGTGCTTCTTCTTCTCATCCTTGTCATTGTCATTATTGTAGGGACAATCTGCTACAACATGATTCGGGCTCTTGCACTTGTAGCATCTTCTCACATACTCCTTGTTGTGATCTCTTCTCTTTCTTGCACCATAGCCCTTCTTCTTCATGAACTTGCCCATCTTGCGCACAAGGAGAGCCATGGCCTCATCATTAATGTCACTAGCATCTTCATCATCACTTGACTCTTTCTTAGACTTGCCCTTGTTCTTGGATGATGCGCTAGCCTTGAATGCTACACTCTTCTTCTTGTCTTCATCTTCCTTCTTCTCATCCTTGTCAACCCCTCCCTTTTCATGCGGTATGTCTCTTGTGTCATGACATTACCTAGTACATGGTTAGGGGTAAACTCCTTCAATCCTCCTCTTATGATGAGCAATCTCAACATCTCAAATCTTGGAGGTAAGCACATCAAGAATCGGTGAGATACATCATCATCATTGATCGTCTCACCCAAAGCCTTCAAATCATTGACAATCACTTGCAATCGATGGAACATCTCCGGAATGCTCTCATCATCCTTTATTTTGAAGCATGTCAACTTGTCCTTGAGAATGTACAACTTGGCACTCTTCACCGCCGGTGTGCTCTCGTAGGTCTCCTCCAATCTCTTTCACACCTCACTAGCTTTCTCACAATCCTTTATTTGCTCAAACACCTTGGAATCAATGGCATTGTAGATGGTGTTGAGAGCCATTGTGTTGCATTGCTTGTTGGCCTTGTCTTGGTTGATGAGATTGGTGGGATCAAGAATCACATAATCACTTTTGATCACATCCCACACTTGATCATTGATTGAACCAAGATACATCTTTATCTTTCTCTTTCAATAATCATAGCATGTGCCATCAAAGAACGGTGGTTTGCCCTCCACATGGTTGAATACAACTTGAGCCATAATTTGACACCGAGGTTGTTAAGCCTTCAATCAAACGGTGACCACGGCTCTGATACCACTTGAAATGTCCTAATATGGCTAGAGGGGGGTGAATAGCATATTTAAAATCTCTACAAGGCACTAGAGCAATTGATTAGTACAACAAATGGTATAATACAATTTTGCTCTTGCTCTATAAGGGTTACAAGCCACCTATCCTAACAATTCTAGCTGCTATGATCACTAGCACACGTAACAAGCTAGGTCACTACTCACTAAGCTAGTGTGCTCTCAAAGACTAACTAAAGAGCCACACTAACCAAACTAACAAGCTCTCAAAGACCAAGGCAAAGGTATAACCTATAGGGTATTTCATTTCACCTCCTCCAATGTCATCATGTGACCTTATTGGTTCATCGATCTTGACCTTATTTGCTCTTCACCGTTGCATCGGTCCATCGGCGTCAAGTCTTTGCTCAAGCATCTCACCATGTGGTCCAGCGCTTCAAAGCCTTCGACATGCCCTTCACTCTTGCAACCGGTCCATCAAGCCAAGCCTCATCTTGATCTTCTCCACCTTAGTCACATGACTCCATGTCATGTCTCATATATAATGAGCTCCTTCATTATATATTCACCTATGGACTAATCTCTTGTGTATTCTCACATAACCACATATTAGTCCACCTAGGTTGTCACTCAATTACCAAAACCAAACAAGGACCTTTCAATCTCTCCCTTTTTGGTAATTGATGACAACTCTACAAAGATATGAAAATTAAGCACTTTGGATTCATGTTGCTTGCCCAAGCAATTTGACCATGTGTAAATGATTTTGGACAAGTACCACAAACCCAAAATGGTAGTATTAGCTCCCCATACATATGTGCTAGTGTGTTTGGTTTAAAGCTTGCACATATGTATAGATTGGAATTGTGGGAGAGTAATTACTACCAATGATGCTAAGATGTAAAAAATTAACCTTTGATGTGTGATACCAATCGGAGTGCACAATTTAACACCATCCTTAGCACCATGAGTAGCTAGACAACAAAAACACTAGAAACCCCGTGAGATCAACATTATAAGGTTCTAGTATTACTTGAAAGCATACCAAGTGTCTAGCTATTATTCTATGCATGCTAGTTTTCATTTCATTAATCAAATTCTATAACTAGCATACATCACACAAGCTTGCCTATTAAATTTAAAACTTCTGCAATGCAAGTAAGCATATGAATATGCACATATCAAATGCAAACATACAAAGTTCATGAGCTTGCTCCCCCTACTTGTGTGCTTCTCTAGTCCAAGAATTTTGATCCTCCTTTATTTTTAATTTTCATATCTTTGTAGAGTTGTCATCAATTACCAAAAAGGAGGAGATTGAAAGGTCCTTGTTTGGTTTTGGTAATTGAATGACAACCTAGGTGGACTAATATGTGGTTCTGTGAGAATACATAGGAGATTAGTCCACAGATGAATATGTAATGAAGGAGCTCATTGCATATGATACATGATATGGAGTCATGCGACTAAGGTGGAGAAGATCAAGATGAAGCTTGGCTTGATGGACCGGTTGCAAGAGTGAAGGGTAAGTCGGAGGCTTTGAAGCGCTGGACCGTGTGGTGGGATGCTTGAGCAAAGACTTGGCACCGATGGACCGATGCAACGGTGAAGAGCAAGTGAGGTTAAGATCAATGAACCAATAAGATCACATGATGATGTGAAGTGGATCATATCATTGTTGATCGTGTTGGTGCATGTGTTGCATCGACATTAGAGGAGATGGAATGGAATGCGCAAGGCAAAGGTATAACCTATAGGGCATTTCATTTCACCGGTCATAGGTGTGTAGAGAAGTTTATGACCGGGTTTAGGATAAATGGCCGTACTATCAAGAGGGGCAAACCTGTTTGCATATCGGTTATCTAGTGCCACTTAAGCGATCTAACTTTGCATACGTGTTAGGATCGAGTGGCATGGTGAAATGAGTGACTAATCCTTTGAAAAATGGTTGTGAAAATGCTAACACACTTGCACATGATGGTGTACACTTGGTGGTGTTGGCACAATTACAAAGGAGAAGAAGTTGGAGAAGTTTTGAAGAAACTTGAGTTGAAAAAGAGGAGTGATGGCTCTAGGTTTGGAATTCTGTATTGATCCTTTGTGCTTTGGATCAATTATGCTAGTGGGTTGTGTAGCCCTCTAAATAAGCTTTTCAAAATGTCTAAGATCATCGAAATTGGAGTTTGGAGCTAAAAGATATGGTCATTTTAGTGATGATCACTCAGTGACCGGACGCTAGACCGGACGCGCAGGTGCAGAGTCCGGTCAGCACTTGTGAGTCTAGTCACAGAGTCCGGTCAGTGTTTTTGTGAGGGCTGTTTTGGGGCTGTGATCGAACGCTAGCACTAGGGCACGATCAAACGCGCCCGTGCCACTGTTCTAGGTCTAGAAACGCTAAGGGAAAGCGATCGGACGCTACGGCGAGTACAGTCAGTGATGACCAGACGCATCCGGTCGATGAAAATCATCTCTGAAACCTCTCTGTTCGTGACCGGATGCTGGGAAAAGGAGGGTCCGGTCATGTGATCGGATGCGACGACGTTTATTTGCGCACGTTGGGAGCCGTTGGCGCCCAATGGTAACATTCAAATGGCTAGTACATGTGGTGAGTACAGCGTGATCAGACTCTAGACTGGACTCTGCGGTGAGTCCGGTTAGCGAGTTCGGTTAGTGCGCAGAAATCAGGATGTAAGGGGTAACGGCTACTTTAGCCCTTGGGGCTATAAAAGGAGTGTGTGGCCGGCCTTGGCACATGCTTTGGCACCCTTGGGACTTAGTGTCCATGCTTAGAGAGTGCTAGGAGTGGCCTCTAACTCACTTGTGCTTGCAAGAGTGCGATCTGATTGTGAGTGAGTGGTTCTAGTGTGATTGCATCATGAGGTTGCATCGAGTGTCACTAGGTGTTTGAGTTGCAAGCGGGTGGTGCTTGTTACTCTTGGATGTTGCCACCTCCTAGATGGCTTGGTGATGAGTTCTCCGTTGTGAAGCATGCAAGAAGATTGTGTGGTGCTTCGAAGAAGGATTTGTGAGGGGTATCATGCTCATCCCGCGGGAGTCACGAAGAGCAATACTAATAGAGCATGTCATTGAGCTACCCTCACTTGTGGATAGGTTCTTGCAGTGTTCGACATGCGGGCTTGGCGGGTGATGCCAATTAGCCACTGAACCACCAAGTGAGCGGTCAACACAACGGGGACTAGCGTATTGGCAAATACGTGAACCTCGGGAGAAAATCATTGTGTCAACATTGTTTTTCTCGTTGGTTTGCAATCCCCAAACACAAGCCTTGTATTTACATTTATTATATTGTGCTTGTGTTGCTTGCTAGTTACCTTCTTGCTTGTGTAGCATAAAAGTAGCTCCCTTGCGTGGCTAATTTGATTTTAGTAACCTTGTTAGTCACATTGCTTAGTTTGTATAGCTAAGTAATTTGTGCTCTCTAATTTGGCTTGTGTAGCCTTGTTATTGAGCATTGCTAGTGAGCTTAGGCTTTGTGAGCTTTGCATCACTAGATTGTGTAGGTGCTCCCCAGTTTGCTTGAAGTACTAGTTGCATAGGTTTGTGTGACCTTGCAAGCTAGAATTGGATAAATGAGCACTAGCTAGCCTGGCACCTTTGTTGCCTCTTTAGGATCTTTTAAGGTGCTTGTGAACTTAGATAGAGGGGTGTAGTCTTGGCTAGACCGATAGTTTTAATTCCGCACTTATCTCGATTAGCTGGCGCGATTATTTTTAGAAAGGACTATTCACCCCCTGTTGACGGTAGTTAACAACCATATTAAACCATAAACATAACATGCATAAGGGAATAATTGAGATCACCAACATAGGTCTAGGGACTTAAACTAACAAATTCCACAAGTTTTGGTGAATCTGTGATTTCTGTAGGGTATATCTAGAAAACCGTCAAGGCGGACCTACATGTCAGAAGTAATAACGTAATTTTACCGTGAAACCTATGTGGGAAGGTTCTGGAAGACTCCAGAGCAGACCCCGAGGGGGTGACATGTGGGGCTGGCCGGCCCCACCTGCTGGCCGACCGGCCTGTGGGCCCCTCCATCAGTCTCCCAATTGCTATGACTGTTCTCCATCGACTCTTAGGTTGCATCTACGCTGTTCCTTAAGTCGGTTTGATCTAAGGACTCACATTGCAAGCTCTAGGCTATATAAGCAGACCCTAGCCCCCCTGAGGCATAAGTCATTTGAGAAGACAGAAACCCTAATCATCCTTAGAGCTCCTATAGTTTCTAGTGCATAGCTAGTTAGGCCAGGTCTAGAGGGAGGCAAGCAGATCTTCGCTTGGATTCCTGACATTGTCAAGAGCATGGGTCGGTATAATCTTTGTACCCCTCTCTCATTGTATCTCCATTACTTTTATATACTTGCTACAATTGTTATGACAATATTAGTATTCATCTTATTCATGTTCAAAGTTGCAATGTTCATCGTCTACTTTGATTATATACTTAGTATAGCTGGTTTATTATTATGTTTATGCATAAGTTCGTATAGCGCTTACTCCAAAGTACACGGGGTGGGTGGTAGAGATCATTAAGCGTGGTGCTTATATGCTATTTACATGTGAATACACTCTATATTCTAGGTCATGTGGTAGGTCGCGGGTGTGACACTACCGTTGAGTCCTTTGTAGTCCACTCCTCGAATATAGGTCATAGAAGTAGGGCCCGGTTATGATGGAAGGGCAAGCTCTGTTCTTAAACTTTCCTAAGTAATGTCCCTTATGCATAGATATAACGGTGATCTTAGCAATAACTACTAGGTGTAATTTCACTAATCAATGTATGCTTTGACTTGTAATTAAGAATGACTTAGAAATTATTCCTCTAATATTCTACCTGACCATGCTAATGTTATAGATAGGAGTGCTCTGAGTGATTTATCATTATAATTGATCAATGTTTATCTTATATATATCTTATCTTGTTGACTTACCCCTGTTATGAGTAGAGTAATTGGTTGTGGTTTATTTCTCCTTCAATGTTATAAGTTATTAATACACGTCCAACACTACACCTTCCCTATGGTAAAATATAAATAACGATATCTGAAATACTCTCGGGTGAAGTGCTACAATGGTATAATTATCTGTTCGCTTGCAGAATCCTTTCATTCATATCTTTATATTCTTTCTAGTCACATGAAATAATTAGATATCTACTTAGTAGTAATGCTAGGTAGTACCAACAAGTATCTTTGGCACCATCCCTAGGGATGACAACCAAGTACTAGTAATGCTAGGAGATGTAGGTAATTAATAGGTGGCTACTAAAACAAGTGACAAGTTAATAAATACCAACAAGCATTTCTGGCACCGTTGCCAGGGAAGGTAGCTAGCACAGGAAGTATTGATAAACTTATACTAATTGATGTGATTGAAATAACCATTGACCTCTGCTCAAACATTATCTACTTGTGTATCTTATGCAGGGTAATGTATGACTGGTTTTGACCTGCCGACAAAGTTCATTGATGATCCAGAAGCGTTACTCAAGAAAACTAAGTCTAAACTCAAGAGAGTATCAGCTTTAGAGTCGGAGGACAACCGTATAAGGCGAAGTTTAACACCAGAATTTGAAGCCATGGCTAACAAGACTCTCTGTGAATTCTCTACTCCAACTACAGCCAACATCCGCACTAGACCTGCAGTTGATGTTGGAGACAATGGATTTGAGCTCAAGCCTGCTCTCATCAACATGGTGCAAGCCAGCTAGTTTTGTGGAAAGGCACACGAAGATGCTAGTGCACATCTTCATCACTTTCTGGAGATCTGTAGCACTTTCACTATCAAGGGAGTACCCAAGGACGCCATTCTACTCTGCCTTTTCCCATTCTCACTCTTGGGGAAGGCAAAGCAGTGGTTCTACGTCAACAAAGAGAGAAACACTACATGGGATAACTGCTCCACTGTCTTCCTAGCGAAGTTCTTTCCCACAGAAAAGACCAATGCTCTACGTGGGAGAATCTCAAGTTTTCAGCAACATCATGATGAATCTATCCCTGAGGCATGGGAACGCTTTCAAGACTATATAACAGAATGTCCTCATCATGGGATAAAGAATTGGCTACTTATGTAGACTTTCTACCATGGGTTGACCACTAGCACCCGTGAGACGATGGATGCTGCTGCTGGAGGTGATTTCCTGTCACTCACCATCAGAGATGCAATAGCTCTCGTAGAGAAGATGGCCTCCAACCAAAGTTGAAGTGAAGAACGTACTCAGACTCGCAAGAGAGGTGGAGGTATGCATCAACTCAAAGAGGTAGACATGCTATCTGCCAAGATAGATTTGCTGATGAAGAAGCTCAAAGACCGAGCTAATGAGAAGAAAGAAGTCATGCACATTCATGACTCTCACATGACGTGTGAAGTGTGTGGCGACACTGGGCATTCAGGGAGCAACTGTCCTAAAACTCAAGAGAATGTGAACTACATCAATAACAACAACTATCGTCCTTAACAGAATCAAGGATGGAATCAGCAACAGAGGCCGAACTACCAAGGTAACTTCCAAGGTAATAATTACAATAATTTCAATCAACCACCTTTGAGAGAGTTAGTTGCTGATCAATCTAGACTTATGGATCAAATGTCTAAGAAGATAGCTTCCAATGATAAAATCCTAGAGAACATAAGTACTAGAATGGATAGCTTTGCTTCTGCCATTAAGAACCAGCATAGCTTTAATAAAATGATAGAATCACAAATAGCTCAGCTAGTAGCTGCTATTCCTCCATCTGACAAAGGTAAGATTCCGGGGTAGCTAGAAGATTTAGAAACTACAAATCTTGAATATATGCAGCTTTCTACTACACTCAACCATCAGAGAGAAGGTGGATAGATTATTTACTCCACAACAAGAAAGGTGATCCAGGGAGACCCGTCATCCCTATCGCCATTGGACCTCACATCTTCCAAGAAGCTGTCTGTGACTTTGGAGCAAGTGTTAACATCATGCCTAAGGTAATCTATGATAAGATTCTAGGAGATCCTTTGTTGTACACAAATATGCGGTTGCAGCTTGCAGATCAGTTACTCTGCTACCCCAAGGGAGTACTTGAAGATGCCATCATTCGAGTGGGACAATCATATGTTCCCAGAGACTTTGTGGTCTTGGAAACAGGCGGAGATGAGAGGGCACCCATCATTTTGGGCCGACCTTTCCTGAGCACCGCAAAGGCCATCATCTACGCGAACAGCGCCAAGATCTGTTTCATGATCAAGGATGAAAAGAAGTTCTCGTTCAAGGATCGCATGCTATATTCTCCTGCTCATCCATAAAAGGCATGCATGCCCGAAGAGCCAGAAGTGATCAAGAAGAAGAACAACCAAAGATGGAGGAAGAACAAGGCCAGATAGTCGCCAGAAGAGACAGTCAATATGATCAACACGATTCGATCAGAGTACAACCACCTCCGCGCTCCACCATTCCTTGCCAAGAAGGATGATCCTGGTGTACCAACGATCGAGTGTACTATTAGGCAAAGAATCTTCCATAAGACCTTCTGCGATATTGGATTGGGTGTCAACATAATGTCCAAGGTAATATATGAATATTTATTTGGTAACGAACCCTTGTATCCTACATTTATATAGCTATAGATGGCGGACCAATCAATCTGATTTTCGGAGGGCATAGCAAAGGACATCATGGTCAAGATACAAGATCACTACGCTCCTGCTGACTTCATGGTCCTGGACATGGGAGAAGAAGAAGATGATACACCCATCATCCTAGGAAGACCATTCCTCAACACCACCAACGCGATCATCTACGTCGGATCTGGACAAGTCCACTTCCAATTCCCTAGAGAAAAGGTACGCTGTTATTTCAATAGTTATACAACTTATGAGTAGACGAAAAAGTACCGCTCTAGGAGGAGACGTTGATCATCCCGCCGACAAGAGAACCAACTCCGATGGAATGAATGGGAGGATGAAGAAATTGAAGAACCTGAAGCACCTACAAAAAGAAGAATCTACTCCACCAAAGTCAAGCCCACAAACCAAACAGGTATGGAAAGAGAAGGTAACATCATCACCCTCACAAGAGGAGCAGTCATCTGAGTCTCCATCACCGAGACCAGATGATGCACCTGAAAAGTAAGTACTCTCTCCTACCTAGTCCTGTCCGGAGGACTTAAAAATCCGAACCCTTGCCATGAGGAAATATCGGTAGTTATCCATATTTACTTTCTAGCACTGCATTAATTGTTTTCACTTTAGCATATTTACTTCTTTGCAATTGCCTTGCATTAGAGAAAATAAAAATAAAAATAATAAAGAGTTACTTTATATCATCATCATTGAATAAGAAAATAAAAATCTTTATTACTGCATTTCATCATTGCATCATAAAAAAATGTCTTAAGCCCCATGTGAATAATTCTATGGTCTGTAAAAACCCGTGGGAATATCCACCGTGGTGGCATAAAAATAAAATACCATGCATATATATTTTCCTTTTTTGCATTATAAAATAGAAAATTCAAAAAAAAATATTAGAAAGACATCCTGCTAGAATTTTACCAAATTAGAAAATCTGTGTAAACTCACAAGAAGAACAAATCCTCGATGGCTGTCGGCTAACCCCTTATCTTAATTCAAGCCACGAGTTTTTGGTGTTATTGTTGGAATATTTTGTAGGATGCTCCTCAGAGCTCCTCTAGTTTCGAGGGCATAGATAGTTAGGCTAGGTGAAAGGTCTTGATGGCTAGAGGGGGGTGAATAGCCTTTTAAAATTTTCTACAAAGACAAGCTAAACAAGTTTATCAATATAACAAATAGCGAGATGCGAGTTTTGCTTAGCCTACGGGGTGTTTGCAAGCCACCTAACCAATTCACAATTCTAGTATATTTGCACTCAACCGCACAAGTCAAACCGCACAACTTAGCTACAACTAAAGCTAACTAGCTACACAAGTTAAGAGCTACAATAACAAGCTAGCAAGGTAACTAAGAAATTAATACAAGAGAGAGTTAGGAGGGTATCACCGAGGGGTGAAGTATTGAGCCAACCAATCAATATGATCAAGAGACGAATTCCACAATACACAACCACCGGGATTGATTAATCACAATAAGAATGATGACACGAAGATTTATCCCGAGGTTCACGTGCTTGCCGGCACGCTAGTCCCTGTTGTGTCCCTCTTCACCACGTGGTTCGGTGGCTAATCGGTCACACACCGAGCCTCTCAAAAGGCGCCACAAGAACCTACCAAATGGTAAAAGGTTGCAAATGACACGAGCAATCCACTAACGTTGCCTTAGGCACAAACCCCTCACAATCACCGGAGGTGGCCAAGAACAATCACCAACTCTTGCCAATGCCTCCAAGCTGCTCCAAGCCGTCTAGATGGTGGCAACCACCAAGAGAAACAAGAATCCCGCAGCAAATCAACCACCAAGTGCCAACTAGATGCAATCTCACAATGCAAATGCACTTGGATCACTCAATCTCACTTTGAATATGCAAAGAAGCAAGAGAGATGAGTGGGAGGGGAGTTGCTTAGCTCAAAGTGCTCACAAGTATGTCAAAGAGTGCAAGAGTATGAGCCAAGAGCCACCAACAAGTATTTATAAGCACCCCAAACAAATAGAGCCGTTAGGAGCTAGAAGGGGTGCAGACGCACGTGACAGACGCGTCTGTCGCTCAACCGACAGACGCGCTGTCCAGAGTCTGTTGCTCCTCACGAACACGACAGACGCGTCTGTCGCTCACCCGACAGACGCGCTGCCCAGCATCTGTCGCACGTACGTGTGCCACGTGTCTCGACCGTTTGAAGTTCACCGTGTTCGCGCCCACTACGTCAGACGCGTACGTTGCATTTTGGTCAGCGTCTGTCGCGCTCAACAGACGCGGCACAGAGAGCATGTTTGCTCAAGACAACGACGGATGCGTCCCCTGTGCACCCGACAGACGCATGCTGGCGTCTGATGCAGCTGCGCCGCGCGAGCGCCGCGATCGCCCACGCGACAGACGCGGCAACAGTGGCTAGCCCAGCGTCTGTCGCTCGGCCACCACCGCGTCTAACGGCTCGCGCGCACGCGCCGCGGCCAGGGTGAGCCGACAGACGCTAGGGTCACGTCTGTCGCTCCCCGAGCCAGCGTCTGTCGCCTCTAACACAAGCAATTTTCAATTTTTTGTTGCTCTACTTGTTTCACCCTTTCACATTTGAGCTAGACTAAATATGTGTATCACTTTAGCACATGTTTTAGCTCGTGAAAACACCGCGTGACATTGCCTCCAAATCTCGACAACAGCGTAAAGGAAAATAGTTGTTTCAACTCCTTGAAAACGCCTGATTGGTACTCTCTACCGCTCAAACTCCACCGCCTTCGCAAAGGTGCTAACACCACCAAGGTTTCATCGTCACGTGCAAGTGTGTTAGCATTTTCACAATCATTTTTCGAGGCGTTATTAGTTCTATCCAAATGCATATGATTATGAAATGCACATCTAGAGGCACTTAGGAGTCCAATAGCCGCGTCATTCCCCTCTTTATAGTACGGCTATCTATCCTATAATGTAACCACACCCACTAGGTGTCTTGGTTACTAAAACACAACCCTTAAGCATATACCTTTGCCTTGATCATGTAGGGTTGCATCCAAATCCAAGTGTGGCCATCATGATCACCATGTCCATCTTGCCACCAACCTTGGAATGTACTAATCCTCATATGCTATATACAACTTAGGCATAGGATTAGTACTTAGGCATTGTCACTAATTACCAACACCAAACATAGAGCTTTCACTAGGTCTAGAGGGAGGCAAGCGGATCTTCGCTTGGATTTCTGACATTGTCAAGAGCGTGGGTCAGTATAATCTTTGTACCCCTCTCTTATTGTATCTCCATTACTTTTATATACTTGCTACAATTGTTATAACAATATTAGTATTCATCTTATTCATGTTCAAGGTTGCAATGTTCATCGTCTACTTTGATTATATACTTAGTATAGCTAGTTTATTATTATGTTTATGCAAAAGTTCGTATAGCGCTTACTCCAAAGTACACGGGGTGGGTGGTAGAGATCATGTAAGCGTGGTGCTTATATGCTATTTACCTGTGAATACACTCTATATTCCGGGTCATGTGGTAGATCGCGGGTGTGACACTACCGTTGAGTCCTTTGTAGTCCACTCCCCGAATATAGGTCATAGAAGTAGGGCCCGGTTACGAAGGAAGGGCAAGCTCTGTTCTTAAACTTTCCTAAGTAATGCCCCTTATGCATAGATATAATGGTGATCTTAGCAATGACTACTAGGTGTAATTGCACTAATCAATGTATGCTTTGACTTGTAATTAAGAATGACTTAGGAATTATTCCTCTAATATTCTACCTGACCATGCTAATGTTATAGATAGGAGTGCTCTAAGTGATTTATCATTATACTTGATCAATGCTTATCATATATATATCTTATCTTGTGACTTACCCCTGTTATGAGTAGAGTGATTGGTTGTGGTTTAGTTCTCCATCAATGTTATAAGTTATCAATACACGTCCAACGCTACGCCTTCCATGTGGTAAAATATAAATAACGATACCTGTAATACTCTCGGATGAAGTGCTACAATGGTATAATTATCTGTCCGCTTGCAGAATCCTTTCATTCATATATTTATATTCTTTCTAATCACATGAAATAATAAGATATCTACTTAGTAGGAATGCTAGGTAGTACCAACAAGTATCTCCGGCGCCATCACTAGGGATGACAACCTAGTACTAGTAATGCTAGGAGATGTAGGTAATTAATAGGTGGCTACTAAAATAAGTGACAAGTTAATAAATACCAACACCCCCCTCTAGTCCGCCATCTCGACCCTACACTAACTACACTAAAGAGCTTGACAACTAGTTTGCAAGGAATGTAAAGGAGTGAGTAGGGTGATAATACCGCCACATCGAGGAATGAACCAATCACAATGTGAAGACAACCAATCACCGGGAGAAATCCAATCACATAAGAGACATAAGATTTTTCTCCCGTGGTTCATGTGCTTGCCGGCATGCTAGTCTCCGTTGTGTCGATGAACACTTGGTGGTTCGGTGGCTAAGAGGTGTTGAACGAACCTCGCCAACAAATGGCACCGCAAGAACTTACCTACAAGTGACCACCCCAACTCGGTCGCTCTCGGTCCGGTGACCACCCCAACTCGGTCGCTCTCGGTCAGGTCCAGGTGGGCATCACCACATGCAGGGCGGTGCACCGGACAGGGGGTGGCGGTGCCACCTAGGCACCTCCACTAGCTCTCCGAGTTGCAAACTCTTTCGCGTTTCGATCCACGTCAACTCGAGCTACTCCCCGCAAGTGATGCTAACTCTCAAAGTGTTTTCTCAAAACATGTTAGAGCCAAGTTAGCATTTCTCAAAATATTTTTGATAAATATTTTTGCTTGCTCTCCGATGTGCACTAGGCCTAAATGCATTGCATGAATCCAACACCTAGTGGCACTAGATGACCAAATTGTCTAGTTAAGAACCCCTCTTAATAGTACAGCCATCTACTCTAAATGTGATCACACTCTCTATAGTGTCTTGATCACTTAAACAAAACCCCTATTTATACCTTTGCCTTGACCTCCATAGGGTTTTGTTTTTCTCTTTCTTCTTTTCCAAGTTGAGCACTTGATTATCATCTCAAGTGGCCATCTCATCATTTCATGTGATCAACACCACCACTTAAGTGCCACAATGCTCCACACTTGGATTGCACCAACCTAGCTCATATCACAACTCATGACAAAGGTTAGTGCATAGGTTTCATCAATTATCCAAAACCAAACTAGGGCTTTCACTAGTCCCGGACACCACCGCCATAGTGGAAGCCGGATATGGTGTGAGAGAGCGAGAGATCGAGAGAGGCGGAGAAAGAGAGAGAACGCGCGGAGAGAGAGAGAGAGGGCGATGCGCCTGCGCGACTGAGAGGGAGAGTGCGTTGTGCCTGCACGGCTGAGTGGGAGAAGGGTGAGAATGAGAAACCCTAAGTCTGCGTATTTATACTTAGAGCGTGATATCAGGCCCAAATGGGCTTTTCTAATTGTTAGTGGGCTCGGCCATGTTAACGGAGGCGGGCCTCTTTAGGGGTCAGCCTCCAAAAATGGAGGTATTTTTGGAGGTGGCCCGCCTCCGTTAATAGATTTTAGGAGGCGGTTATTTTTTAACCATCTCCGTAAATCGATTTTGCGATGCGGTTAAATGTGACCGCCTCGGTTAATAAAAACGACCGCCTCGGTTAATCACAGGCATTAATCGAGGCGGTTGGATTTTGCAAACGTCTCGGTTAATAAAAGGGCACTGCCTCGCAAAATCGTTTGTGTAGTAGTGATTTTGTAGTCGTCGTGTGTGTTATTGCATAACGATTACAATTATCTGAGTATATAAAATATAACAATATACTTAAGTAATTGTAGAAGTTGACAACAAACTAACGGACGTCTGATTACAAAACCATTCTGATGAAAAGTAGCTAGGAAAATTTCGTCACACTTAACCTCAAAGATTCAGAAGGAAGTAATTAGAAGAGAAGTTCGATTTGCTTACTCATGCACTGAAGTTATAATTTGTATTGCTTTTGAGACGGCAAGAGGTATATATAACTCTAATTAGTAATATGCATGATGGAGTTTAATTTTTGTGGTTTAACGTTTCAGCATTATAAGCGCACGGATCGCTGTTTTACACGTTTAGTGACGTGATTCTTAGTGCATGTTCAGAATCCAGGTTTTATAAAGTCAAGGAAAAGAGAGAGGTGTTTGACGAGCACCGTTGATACTTTGAAAGAAAACATTTCTTAGAGAAACGGATGGGCTTGGACTTCCATCGAGCAAATGTTGACATAGATGTGAGCTGCTTCATAAAATGGAGGAAGTTATTTTTTGTGCATACTCGAACAATCCAAAGAGCAACATAATAATTAAGACACTTCTATTCTAAAAAAAAGGCACTTCTATATATAGGATTTAGTTCCTATATATAGCTGCAAGTTAATTTTTTTTAATTAGTTTACATGAAATATATAGCTCATAACAAATAATATTGCTGATCGTGTTTGAATATTAGTGGGAAACTGTGAAACCCAGCCCTTTGGTACAATAAGTTAGATGTAGCAAATAAAGATCTTTAATTTGACTTGTACCATTGAAGGAAAAATATTTTCCAAAATTTCAAGTTTGAAATTTATTTTATGGAGAAAAAACAGACAGTAGTAACTGTTAAAAATTTAGACAATTTTCTACACAGTTTAATTCCGAAAATAATAACTGCATGGTGATGACATGTATAATAATAAACAATTGCAGCATAGCATCATATATATTCACATGAATACAAAAAGAATGATCAACATGTTCATATGTACAAAGATAAGACAAAACAAATATAACAGCAAGGTTATATATCATATATGAGCTAAGATCATGATAAAAAACATATAAGCATGATAGTCTAAACATACCATGGCATATAAAATGTAACAGAGACAACATACCAGCAAGTATCACATAAACAAACATCCATGACATATAAAATGTAATAGAGACAACATAGCACATGAATACCATGAATTGACAAAGACATGAGAATAGGATGTACCCAGTGGAGGGTCCCATGCCGAGGGCATCGGAGGCTCCATTCACACTAGTCGCCATAGTGCGTTGCTCGAAGTTGTGGACCGCAGTCGATGCAGGAAGGTGATCGCAGTGCAGTTCCCGTCTGCGTCCAGAGGAAGAAGATGCCGCTGACCGGGAATGAGCAGTCGCATAGTCGCTCCCCAAAAATCTAATTGCCGCACTCCCCGAGCAGGGATCGCAGACGGTAAGGGCTTCGGAGGCACCTGCTTTCTCGTCTCTCTGTGCGTGCAGAGGTTCGAGACAAGGAAACCTTTTTCCGCAGCAGAAGATAAGGTCTGATTTTGTTCTGTGTTTGAGGTACCAAGAGGGGGAGGACTGGAGGAACTGGTGTCGTCTCTTTTATGCTTTCGTGCAGAGGGAGGGGAAGAGGCTCACGCAGGCAGTCTAGGAGAGGGGCAAGCGAAGAGACGGTAACTCCCGGGATTAACTCAGAAAGTTGTAGCTCCCGCTATCATGGAGAGTGAGTGGCAAAACCGGGCCATGCCTCGCCCATTTGCTCGCTCGCCGCCTGCCTGCCTCGCCTCGCCTCACCACGCCCACGCCCACGCCCACGGCCCGGCCCGGCCACCCCAAGTGCGCATGTAGGAGAGATTTAGTCTCTTCTTTTCCCATTCCTTGAGTGGTATGATTTCTTTATTCTTAGTAGGAACTCTATTTAGGACATGACACGCTGTCAAAATTGCCTCACCCCACCATTTCTTGGATAATCCCGCAGTACCCAACATGGCATTCACCAACTCAGTTAGGGTGCGATTTTTCCTTTCAGCTATACCATTAGACTGTGATGAGTATGGCGGTGTCCTCTCATGAATAATACCATGTTCCACGCAGAATTCTGTAAATTCACTAGAGAAATATTCTCCACCTCGATCAGACCTTAACCGTTTAATTTTTCTCTCAAGTTGATTTTCTACCTCAGCTTTATAGGCCTTAAAATAATGCAACGCTTCATATTTTGTTTTAAATAAATACACGTAGCAAAATCTAGTGCAATCATCTATAAATGTCATGAAGTATCGTTTACCACCTTTAGTCAAATCGCCATTCATTTCATATAAATCCGAATGAACAAGTTCTAGAGATGCCAAATTTCTCGCCTCAGCAGCCTTGTAAGGCTTGTGGGGTTGCTTCGATTACACACACGTGGCACTTAGAACTTTTGACCACATTAATTTTCGGGATTAAATTCAGATTTGCTAACCGCATAAGACAACCAAAATTAACATGACATAAGCGAGAGTGCCATAAATCCGA
Source organism: Saccharum hybrid cultivar R570 (assembly GCA_038087645.1). NCBI lineage: Eukaryota > Viridiplantae > Streptophyta > Magnoliopsida > Poales > Poaceae > Saccharum > Saccharum hybrid cultivar. The sequence continues at coordinate 14,730,049 of JAQSUU010000066.1, forward strand.
CTCATCAGAAATATTAGCGATGTTCACAACCTTATTACACACATCAAACAGAGGCAAGCAGAACAAACCTCCATAATCATATCCTTTACCAATAAAAGTATCATGTCTCGACACAACGCACTTATTAGACTCAAGGACGATTTTGTAGCCATCTCAACACATCATCGAACCACTAACAAGATTTTTCTTGATGGAGGGCACATGCTGCACATTCTTTAATAGCACCGTCTTCCCTGAAGTAAACTTCAGATTGACCGTACCAGCACCAAGAACTTACGCACATGAGCCGTTTCCCATCAGCAAGGCTCCAGTCCTCCCAACATGATAGGAAGCAAACAAAGAAACATCAGCACATACATGAATATTAGCACCACTATCCATCCACCACTCAGGTGAATTACTAACTGAAAGAACAGTAGGTAAATTATTACCATACCTAGATGTTCCTCCTTCAGTATTAGAAGTAACCATGTTGGCTGACTTCTTAAGTTCTTGCTTAAATTTACGGTCTGGGCACTCACTTACCCAGTGCTCTTCACTACCACTAACAAAGCAACCTCTTTTCTTCTTGTTATTGTTCTTTTTCTTGAACTGTGCTGTTTGAACTGGCTTAGAAGTGTTTTCTTGCTTGTTGTTTTGGTTCTTCTTCTTGTTCTTACGGAATGCAAATGTGTTCTTTTTCTGCACCATGTTTACCGAAGAGGTCTCAATCCCTTTTTCCTTGTCCTTTGCTCTCATCCTCTCCTCAACATCAAGAGTACCAATGAGTTTAGCCACATTGAACTCTTATATCTTATGCTTTAGAGAGGTAGCAAAATCCTTCCAAGAAGGTGGCAGCTTAGCGATGATACCGCCGGCCACAAACTTGTCAGGTAAAGGACAGGAAAAAAGCTCGAGTTCCTTAGCCAGTGCCTGAATCTCATGAGTCTGTTTAACCACAGAACGGTTCTCAACCATCTTGTAGTTAAACAGCTGCTCCATAAGATACAACTTACTCCCAGCATCAGAGACACCGAACTTTGCCTCAAGAGCATCCCATAAATCCTTGCCAGATGGAAAAGAAATGTAGTTTTTCTCATACTTGGGATGAAGAGCACCGATCACGGCACCTCTGAACATGTTATCAGTAGCCCGAAACTTAGGCTTATCCTCAGGAGCCAAGTTCTCAGGCCACCCCTGTGCGGCGTGATAGCAATTCATCACAGTGAGCCACAATTCCATCCGTGCACGCCAAATCATGAAATTCTTTCCATCAAATTGATTGGGTTTCAATGCAGCAGCAAAACCACTGATAGAAAATTGCCTAAAATTAGGTTTTTGGATTGTTAAAAATTTAGACAATTTTCTACACAGTTTAATTCTGAAAAATAATAACTACATGGTGATGACATGTATGATAATAAACAATTGCAGCATAGCATCATATATATTCACATAAATACAAAAAGGATGATCAACATGTTCATATGTACCAAGATAAGACAAAACAAATATAACAACAAGGTTATATATCACATATGAGCTAAGATCATGATAAAAAACATATAAGCATGATAGTCTAAACATACCAGCAAGCATGAATATCACATAAACAAACATCCCTGGCATATAGAATGTAACAGAGACAACATAGCACATGAATACCATGAATTGGCAAAGAGATAAGAATAGGATGTACCCAGTAGAGGGTTCCATGCCGAGGGCATCGGAGGCTCCATTCGCACTAGTCGCCATAGTGCGTTGCTCGAAGTCGTGGACCGCAGTCGATGCAGGAAGGTGATCGCAGTGCAGTTCTCGTCCGCGTCCAGAGGAAGAAGATGCCGCTGACCGGGAACAAGCACTCGCGTAGTCGCTCCCCAAAAACCTAATTGCCGCACTCCCCAAGCAGGGATTGCAGACGGCAAAGGCTTCGGAGGCACCTGCTTTCTTGTCTCTCTGTGCGCGCAGAGGTACAAGACGGGAAAATCTTTTTCCCCAGCAGAAGATGAGGTCTGATTTTGTTCTGTATTCCAGGTACCAAGAGAGGGAGGACTAGAGGAACCGGTGCCGTCTCTTTTCGTCCGCTCGCTCGCCGCCTGCCTGCCTCGCCTCACCACGCCACGCCCATGCCCACGCCCATGGCCCGGCTCGGTCGTCGCCGGCGGTGGCGCGCGTGCGTGGCTCGCCTTTATCCTTTTCTCAACCACTCAATATGGACAGATGAAGTCCAACTATATAAGTCGAGTCAACGTTTGATCAAGTTCCAATCCGGTACAAATATTAAATGCCCGACAGTTACACACCGTAGAGTTTTATTGATTTATTAAATTTAAAATGGGTCTGACCCACAATAAATCCAACAGTAACTGGAACTATATTCTCTCTCTTTTTTTTAGATTACACAGTACAACATAGACACTCACAACACGTATACACACTCACCCCTATGAACCATTTGATGGCAAAGAAAAACTGTAGAACTCTATTCTCATATCATGTACATATATCATCTAATGGTTCTATAGTTTTGTTTTAATAAACAAACAGAAGATCCCAGCCTCTACTTTCTGAAGAAAGTACATAGCTTAAACATGACATGAAAAGCATTGAAGCTGGACTCTCCCAAGAGACAAGATAACTAAAAACTAACAGCAACACAGATGATACATCTACATATGGAGCTAATTCTAGAACAAGAGGAAGAATATATAATTGTTGTTCGCCATTCGACAATACCTCCATTGTTTTCCTATTCATATTGATCTTCTCCAAGTGAACTATTTCCTATTCATATTGATCTTCTCCAAGTGAACTATTAGGGCAGCTCTAGCGTGAAGGCGAACCATGCCATCCAAAGTTCGATTGCGATATAGTGGGCACATCGATTTGTGGAGCCCATATCTCTACAACTAAAAAGCCTCGCTTGTTATCGTCTGATCGGACCGATTCCCTCTCCGCAAAACCGCCCCCGCCCCTTATTACGTCGCATGCGCCCACGACCCCACGCCGCCACCAGCCCGCAGTTGCGACCCGCAAGTCCTCGGACATCGAGACCACCGCCAGCTCCGCAGCTCCGACGCCGCCGCCAGCCCCGGTCCTGCCTCCCTCGCTCCGACGACGCCGCCAGCCCCATCGACGAGACGTGACTCCTGCCGTACCTCACTCTCCCCTGCAGTCCGCGGTCCGGCGGGGCGGCGGCTTCCGTGGTGTGCAGAGGGATCAGGCGAAGGCGATTCTGTCCAAGCAGGCCGTCAAGATCGCTACCAGGGCCGAGCAGCATGAGCGCTTCATCTTAAGGTCATTTCCCGACGCTGCCTCCGTTTAATCTCTTTATTACCTGCCTTTCTTCTGCAGTTGATGTTCAGAAATCTTGCCGCTCCTGTGGTCCCTTTCTTTATCGGAATATAAGGGAATTATTGGCCTGCGTTTTCCATAACCAATCCAGTCCGCAGCCAATTTTGGTGGGCATTGTGTGATGTTACTGTTCGATGAGTACTAGAAAATATTGGCAATGGATATTTCTCAAGCATTTTAGCGGAAAGGAATAAGTACCTGCGCGCACTTTGTGCATTTATTGTGTCTCAAGTATAAAGTTCAATGACTTTTTTTCTTAGAGGAAAAAGAACTGCATAGATAAGTAGCAAACGGAATCTGAATAATACATACCTCCGGACAAGGAGCACAGCCCATCACACCAATCTGTCTGGACAGTCCATTTTGTTGTTTTGGTAATTATTTTTTACATTTCATACAATTGCAAAAGCAATGGTCAATTATAGTAAATATAAGCCCTTGATAATATTCAGTTAATGTATTCTTCAATTTTTAATCTGTGTAGACCACTCTTCAGACATACAGATCTCTGAAAATCTTGTGCATGTGTGTATTGAAACTTCACGCTATAATATAAGCATCTTTCAAATTCTTGATATATGATCAGTCACATGAAAAGCTCAACCATCAACGATAGACTTAGCTCTTTTAATCCTTATTGTAAGTGTGATGTATAATATGCTAAAGCAAAGCATGTCAGCTTAATCGTTGCAATAATGAACCTTCTTTGGCTTGCTCCCTGATGCAATGGCACAACCTTCTTTGGCTTGTATAGGTCACCAGGTCAGTAACAAATCGCATTGTGGTCAGCAATCTAATGCACATTACTTTTGTTATCATGAAATTTTTCATAAACAATAGGGAATACACATGCAATCCTGGATGGCCGTCATTTTGGGCTCAATACAGAATCTGACATGATCACTTTCCATGGCCTGTAACAGAATAGATGGAATTCAGAGAAGAGTAATGGAAGCAAAAGGTTGTTTTGTTTCTCTGAAACGTCATGTTTTCATGACTGGAGGAACTCGCTAAAGAATATAGATAAAACAAAACAACAAATGAGGTATCTGTCAGTCTCTGTGCCTTACCTCAATATCAGTTGCATTACTTGTGAGTCCTCTTGGGCAGTTTCGGTGTCCGACGCTAATATAGCAGAACTCCACCGGTGAGTCTTTTTAAATGCATCACCATTTGACAGTTTAGCTCACCCAGTGGCCTATGCATGTTCTCCTCTTCTTTGTCTCATGGAGATCTGGCATTAGTGAGTACCACACCATATATCCTTTAATGCCTATGGTTCTGTGTGCTTTGCTTTGAATTTTTATAGCCCTCCCCACCTTTGTGGTATTTCGATGAGCTTCAGTGAATGTGAATGGAGTGCTGATGGAGGGAGATTATCTTCAACTTTTTTTCTAAAATAAAATGCATCAATGAAACAATCCTTAAATATTTGTTTGATCCATTCTATCTAGGCATTAATGAAACGTGTGCTCTTTAATAAAAAAAGAGACTGGTATATCATCTTCATTGTCAAGATCTTCAATTTAGTATTCGCCCTGACCCTGTGATTTATGGGTAAAGAATTTAGCTGGTTGGGCCTCATTTGTACACTGGTGTTGCGTGTTTTATGCAAAGCCGGAAGGACGTGGTGAGGTCGCTATTCGTCGTCAAGAGGTTCTGCTCTCTGACTACTCTGCTGGTGCAAACATATTCTGTAATTTTATTTTAGAAAGCTATAACAGTTACTACTCATGGCCTCCTCTCTTAGTTCAAACTTCAAACTGACACCTGCATCTAGCTTGTTCTTAAGAATGGCAACTGTGTATCTTGACTCTCCTTGCCAATTTACTTGCTGCAATGTACACCTCGCCCATCTACTAACTACATATGTTTCCTTATACTACCATAGAACTCTTGATTGCCATGGAAGTTCAGGCCCTCTTTCTTGCTTACTGAATAATAACCATTGGGTGACAAAACTAAGACAACTAATGAATTGGAATCTCTCATAGTAACAAAAGTTGTAGAACTTTTCATTACCTTACCAACGAGTATTTAAACTCATTTTTTCGTTGAGTACCGTGGGAGATATCGTGTTCTGAATATTACTGTCAAGGCCGAAATGGTCCAGTGTGCTATGGAGGTTTTTATAGTACTTTGAATGATCTTTCTATCGAGTAATTTAACTCTGTTTTTGGTTGGATGGATTGGAAGATGATTTTTTTTTCAAAAACTGTGTCGTTGCTGCTAATAAACAGAGCATGTCTGTCCCTTCGTTCATTGTTTTCACTTTTCAAAACGGAATATGGTGAAGTTTAACCTTGGTTTGAATACCAAAGTTGTAGCTTATTCAGTGTACATGCTAGGGGAGTATTTATTTCTTATTATCACTGTTACGGTTTTAAGGATAAAAAAAACACAAAGAGTGCTACTGCTGTTTTATCGGGGTGAAGCGGGGCTGTTTTTACTGGTTGTTTGTTACTGAAGCTAAAACAAAAAAAATGATATCTCTTTTGCTTTCCAAAATGTTGCAGGTACATAAGGAGCAGAGCAATGATCTGTCAAACTATCGTAGTGTGGTGTGCAGGTATATTTATGTACTAGGAAATTATTCTCAAACTGTTTTTGGGGAAAAGCAAAATCATCTTCCATATGGAAGTGCCAAACAGAAAACATCAAACACTTTTTTTGGTTTTATTACATCAATGCAAAATCCTAAAGTATGTGCACGCTACTAATTATGATTTCTTTGCCATTTACATTTTTCATGCTATTTTGCTTTGATTGACAATCTGTTAATAGTGCCTATTATGGCTTTTGATTTAAATCTTGTCATTGGGTAGTTTTACATTGACCATATATTAATTATCCGCTATGAATTTAAAGGTAGGAAAATAGGAATGAAAGGATAAATGTCTTCCAAACTGCAGTCAATACCAAATTGGTATATTGATATTACGTCTTGGTGAAAGTTGCATTGCTTTCTCATATGAGTGACCATTTTGTGAGATATATTGATTTTCCATCTCTATCAGATTATCACACACAATTTTCCTTGACAAGCACATGTCGGTAATCATCTTAATTTGGTTTACGGCTGCTGTTTCTTTGATACGACATAGAATGGTTCACAGCTATGTTAATAGGCGTCAAAAATGGATTAGGCTATTATTTATGCCTTTTCAGTTGCTAGAATTAGGGGATTAGGGTTGAGAATCAGGACGATTGGATAGTTTTTATGATTATTCAGCTACCAAATGAATTTTCATAATGCTCCAATACTGTTGTGGTTTGGGAGTATTTTCAAAGAAGCACAAGCAGAACACTGCGGCGAGGAAGCAATTGTCCACTGTCCTCTTGTTGAAACTATGTAATCTTACCAATGGTGCTACTAATTTATGATTGAGCACATATAAATTTCCCCCGTTCTATTCAGTCATAGGTGTCTCCAACATGAGTTTGAGATATAGCTAGCTAGATTTCCTTAGCTGATTGTGTATATTCTGCTATTTGTATTTGCAGGTCCTGCTGCTGCTAATTTAACAGGCCTAAAAAGTTTTTGGTAAGCTTACCTTGCTACTTTGTTGTATAAAAAAGTTTTGAATCATTAATCAACGTAGTGGTAGCAATATATATTGGTAAGCAATTTAATTTTGCATTCAATTACTTGAAATATGGGGTAACTGAGCAGATTATACAGATGGTTTCAAAGTTGTTTAGGTACTTGATTTAGAGTTGTGGCTTATATATACTCTTACTCCGTAGAAAATCATCGTCAATACTACTGAAATTGTGTGTGCCACCTAAAAAGCAAGTTAGTAGTGTAAATTTTTGGGATACTGTCAATTACATGTGGCACAGTGGCAGTAGTTATCCACTTTTTAAACAAAGGAAGTACTACCTTGTGGTTCAGATGACGCACTGATAGTGATGAACAACAGAAAGCAAAAGCTTGGCTTTCCGCATCTGGTGCGGGAAACACTAGAGAAGATCAGGGTTCCGCTTAGGATGTGAGCCTGTCATTGTGTTGATTGGGTAGCTTTGTGATGACTAATGATTAACTGATTAACAACTTAGGATGTGAGCCTGTCATTGTGTTGATTGGGTAGCTTTGTGGTGACTAATGATTAACTGATGAACAACTCAGGGTGTGAGCCTGTCAGTTTGGTAGAGGAAATGGCTTTTATGTGGTCAGTTTGACTACACTCTTTGCCAAGAAATCGTTGCCAATTATTTTTCTTGAACTTTTAACCATAGGCTTTCTGTTCACAAGGCAATGGTATTGAAGTGTGTTTTTTTGTTTCTCCAAGCCATTCTAACTGCTTGGACGGTTCCCATGTGTTAAGGTTGATTCTTTGAAACTTTTTTATGAAATATTGTTAGTTCTATTTTCAATGCTCAGGAAACTATAAATATGTAGACCTTGCTAATCAGCTGGTGAAGTCGATCACTGCACATGGAGAACACTGTTACAGGTAGGACTACTAGGGCTCTGATCATTCTATGAAGTGGTTCCACTTAATTTCTAACTATTTATTGGCATATGTCTGATGTAATATTGAATGAGTTTAGTATACATCATAAGATATTTATTTGGGACGGTGAAGGTACTTTCACTGATTCGCATATGAGAATAGCGAGACATCTTGAGGTTTTATGCTGATCATATTTTTGTCATTGCAGATCCTAATCCACACTTTGGCCAGCTTGCATGGGTTCAGACTCTAGGAGACTCTAGGTGAGTTGTTATGCTGTATCCTTCCTATCTGCCAGACTCTCATGAGGAGGCATCACTAAGCTTCTCGAATATGGCATCAGCATCACTAAGCTTCCAATTTTCCTTCTTACAGGAAGCCAGTATATATCATTGTAACCGAGGATTGTATATGCGATTTTCAGATTTCACAACTGCCTACATGAGCACAGGCTGTCCGGTCTTTCACTGGTTTTGAAGATGTAAGCTTTATTAATTGCTAACCCTTGTGATTTAGTTTTATTAGGTGCTTTGGTATTCACCCATATATTTATTTTTTATTGAGCAATTGTACCAAATTGATTTCCTATTACATCAGTTTTGGAACTCTTAAATATTGAATTTTTTAACACTGCATTATCCTACTGTCCAATATTACGATAGAGCTATCCTTAGCTGAATGACGCTGCTGGTGTGGCTGCATGGGTTCGGGAAGTGTATGTGTGATGAGGATGGACATTGGGTTAACAGTAACCAAAGTAGACAATTGAAATAATTTTGGCCCAAATTTCGATATTCAAATAACTAAATATTTCGATTAGGCTATCTAGGAACACTGTAAACATCTAGAAGCACATGGACATAACCCTGCATGTCTTGTTTCTTGTTTTTGGCTTGGAGAGGATCCTCGGACAGTACATAACATTTTTGTTGCAGCGTACAGGCATAAACCTTTTTTTTCCTTTTTTTTTGCAGCGGTAACATGGCAACTCATTATATAAATATAATGATGGTATTTTACATAAATATGAACATGCACCAGGTACTGATGTAATTCTGAACAATATTGAAGGATCATATCTCTATTGGAATCTAAACTGCTTGATGGTAGACTTTTCATCATTGGCTTCAAAGGAGGCACATAGCTAAAGTGAACAGCAAGTTGGGCTTACAAGATGTCTGACTATGTAAGATGTTTCGGTTGTCTATGCCTGTACCTGAATGGATGCCATAATGCACACAAGGTGTTTTTTTTTCATATATATTAACTAGAAATTATAAAGTCTGGTTTGGATTTTGACACCCGTAGCAACGCACGGGCATGATCCTAGTACAATAAAAAAAATTATCTATGAGCAACTGGCATGAAGAGAGCACGCGCTGGGCTGCTTTGCATTGAGGCAGCGGCCCGCATCGATTATTTTAGTTCGTTCGGTTTGAATGTGCAAAATCTAATTTTGGCTATGACAGCCTCGGTTTGATTGCTCCAATGTCGAGGGTTCATTTGGTGTAGCCCGTGGTTTAATTTTGGAGTACAATAAAGCTGCTCTTAATAACATGATAGCAGCAACGCGACATTTCCGTTATTTAAAACTATATCTACTGCGTGCATATCTTGATTATTTAAAAGTTATTCGCTGCCCCCTTTTTGGCTTTTTTTTACAATTTTGGAGTCATCAAAGTCATGCACCGGCCGTTACACAATACTGGACCAGGTTGATGTGGAGATACGGTTTATTTGGTTAGTTGCGTAAAACACACGTTGTTGATTCTTTATTTTCGAAAAATAAGCTTCATCGGAGTAAAACCAACTTTCCTTTCCAACGCACTGATGCATGTCATCCTGTTCGGTCGTACAGTATGTTTTTGCATCCCAAGCTGGAAATAAATTTGGTGGGAAAACTCCTGTGTGCCTCCCTGTACGAGTTGAAGCTGGCCATGCAATGTTTGCATATTAGCCATAGCCAGATCACCGTACCACTCTAGTCCATTTGGCCTTTTAAGTCCAGGGAGAAGTTTCTCTGCTACGTTTTGATTTTCCGGCCCATGCATATAGATGCAATGCTAAAGCTCGTAGCCCGTTATGTACTACATGATTGACACTTGGAGGCCGTAGAGAAACGGCACTTTGCTTCATTATATTTGATCGACACGGGTCAATTCATCAATCCCATCCGCAGCTTTCTGGTATATATCGTCGTCGTCTACGCGTACTACATTCCTAGTCGACCAACGGATGCGAAATCAACATTCCTAGTCGACCAGCTTTCTTGTGTGTATCGTGGTCTTTGTGTGGTATATATCGATCGACCTCCCTCTTGTGAACGCAAGAAAATTGGCAGTGTGCCCCGGTCTCATCCTTGAATGAACAGCGAAGACGTTTCTATGGCAATCAAATCCACGGCCAGTTGCGTGCATTCAAGGCTCTCTAGGCACAAAAAATATAAGCCACTAATACAAGTTCATTGTTTCTTATTACAATTACAGTATATGGTAGTCCCTCCTTTCCAAATTATTAGGGTCATTCTAGATACATTATTTTTATTATGTATCTAAAGCTATATGTATATGAAAAGTCAAAATGTTCTATAATGTAGAGTCAGGGGAGTAATAATCTAACTTTAAAGACACTGCTACTATAAAAAGTCATTTTCAAAGGCGACAATTTTTGATTTATAGAGGTGGATGGTCCAGTCAGCTTTATTAATGGCCATTAGCTAAGGTAGTGTTGATCAGATTGTCCCTATAAATTAATTAATAGAGGGATGCATAAATAGCATTTATATAGGCAGATGTCTTAGATCGACTGTCTCTGTGTAAGTATTAATAGAGACGACTGAGCTATATGTAAATGGCCAACAGTTTAAAAATGCTCGGCTATTCTTACTATTGTAGCAACTACTATTGTTTATTACGTTGCATAACATAGACCGTAAAGTGAACATCTCTGTGTGTAAATGAGCATATCATTTAAGTAAAATCAACGAATATCAATGCATTATTGCACTCTCTTTTTCTTCATGAGTGCAAGCACATGATGTATCAAAGATACAACATATTAATATATTTATTTGCAAAATTAAAGTTATATGGTGACTCAAATTCTACTTGTAATAAGACTCAAGAGAGGTGTTCTATTAGGAGTTCTACCTCTGTTAGGACTTGAGTGTAGAATATTACTTGGAATATGACTCCTACTTGTATGTGTGGTGGCCTTGGAGGGGACTATATAAACAAGAGGTAGAGACCATATACATTAACCAAGCCAACACAAGGGTCTCACGCAAGGCTTGTAAGGAGCAATTAGAAGCGCTCAAGAGGATTAGGCTAGAGGTTCTATCGCACTAATTCTTTTACAGGGAAAGAATTAGTAGGTCATAGAGGGTCAAGTAGCTAGGGTTGTAAGAGAGAGACAGTAGCTTGTACTCTTTTGGAGTTATGCTTATAGAATTTGTGACGGGCTTTGCCAAAATCCTAATCTCTTGTTGTTATTGTTTCAACATCATCATCCAGGGTTTCTACGCGATTTGACTACATATTGTTCTTAACACTATGCAAACATGTGTCATACCTGGGATATCCTTTCAAAGATCGGAGGGCTACTGCGCATAACTAAGGGTATCAAATTCTAACAAGTGGTATCAAAGCCAAGGTCGGATTGAGTTGATTTTGCAAGAAGGTTGACAGGGATAGGAAGCACGAAATTAAGATGATGATAGGGATGTGGAATCAAGTAGAGAAATTTGGTGGGAAAGGAAATTTCAGCCTATGGCAAAGCATGGTACAAGATGTACTTGTCCAACAAGGATTGATCGATGCTCTTGAGGGCACCAAACTGAATAAAACAACTAATGAAGAATGGAAGGTGATGGAGTGGAAGACTACCAGTAAAATTCGAGTATATCTCGCCGATGAGGTACATTACGTACTCGATAATCAAGGAGGATTCATGGAAGAAATCATGGAAGAGTCTAGAAGAGTTGTATATGGAAAAGTCACTGACAAATTGGTGGGTACTGAAGTATCAACTATTCAGGTTATGCATGGAGGAAGGTACATGATTTATCGACCATCTAATGTTTTCAACAAGCGTGTCACACAGTTGGTTAGTGGGGATGAGAAAATTGAGGAGAACGATAATGTGGTGCAACTTTGAAATGCATTTGTGCGTCCCTAAACATGTCCATACGAGACACGTGCATTTCTCACTGATGTGGCAGGCTAGTGTGGCATGTATTTTTATATTGAGTAAATTACATTGGCGGTCCTTAAACTATTACATCGTTCTCATTTAAATTGCATATCTAGGTCCCTAAACCATTTTAAGTATCTCATCCTGGTCCAAAGCAGCCATGTCATAGTCCATTAGCTGACTTGGAACCACTCCAGCGGGGAACCGACATATGGATCCACCACTCATATTTATAGGGGTGGTCCCTAAACTATCATGTGATTCTCACCCAGGTCCCAAACTATGTAATTACACATCTAGGTCCCTCATCTATTAAAGTACTACAATCCCAAATCAAATCAACTATCTTCACGTTCCATTCATTGTCTCGCCAATAAGCTTTCAATCCTTTGCTCGTTATTGAACTCCTTGTCATCAGCTTCTCATCTTGTCTTGGAAAGCAATGTGTTCATGCCATTTACCAGTTATGGTTAGACCGGGGACGCGGTGGGGTAGACATTGTTGTCAAGTGTATGCTAAGACATGTCAATCACTCATAGTGACATGGAATATCTAGCCAGCATGTCTGTGAAGGTCTTGCGCAACAACCTCGATGCACCTGAATGTAAAATTGAGCTCCTCGTTGATCTAGATCTAAAAATGCATTTTCAAAGTTCATGGACCTAGATGACACACCCTTATAAGTTTGAGAGCCACCGGTACATTTAACTCTATATTTATTATATGTTGCACCTAATGAGTTGCAATTTTGGTATCTTAAATATTGTTGTTCTTTTTTATAAATTTGGTGATACTTAAAATTCATTTTCATTATATTTCAGGATAGTGTGCTACCCGTGAGCTAATAATTAATTTCCCAAATAATTATGGCTTGTAATAACAGTATACAGTGGCACGACCATATAGCTGGCCTGGTATACATTGGTTACCAAGTCGTTACGCGCTTACTAGATAGTGGGTAGTTCGTTCGTTGTCGGTAAGATTTATTCTGCATCATTTACATGATCAACTGGTAGGTTTCGTTACTGATTCAATCAATCAACAATTTTGTCTTGGTCCTGTTCCACTTTACGCCTTTTTTTCCAGTCGTTGGTGTCCACGTGTATCATCAGTTGCACTGCACGCACGCAATCGGCTGGCGTCCGGTTGTCGTCAAAGTTAAGCGCCGTCCCAAAAACGCAGGCCCGGAGCCCCGGACACGGCTCGTCGCATCGCAGCGAAAGGAATCTACTCTCTTTCTCGGAGTTTCCATGGCATAGCATCGAAAGCGACCTCGTCTTCGTTGATCTGTCGTTTCGTCGTCCTCTTGGTCGTCATTGTGCGTGCGTTGGTTCAGCGCGCGGCTCCTCCTCCCCCTTGCTCTTGCCGTCTGGCAATCGTGTGGATGGCTCCATCTTGAGCATGTGTATCTATCCGCTCCTACCGATGACCATTAAGAAGAGCTTGTTTGGTGCACGTGTATCTATCTTAACCTATTTCATTCTAATTCACTTCAATACGTAAATGAATTAAGTATCTAGCTAGACCAGACCTAGAGTATATAAGCTAATAAAGGTCACAAACGCATCCCATAGGCACGAGCGCCTCGAGCAAGCAAAGCATATACACTAGGATGGTGCCCGTGGCAATCGATATCTAGCAAGTCATGGTAAATATTCTGGACATATCTTAGGTTGGTGCATGTCATTTTCTGTCCTTTTTTTTGTTTGCTTTTGCACACGCCGTGCAGACATAAAAAAAAACATCTCAACTCAGCCTAAGCTAGCAGCCGCATGTACTTGCATTGCATCCCGACTTCACAAGCTGATAAACATTATCGCAGCTGTTACTTTTGACAGTGGAACGAATCCAGCTGATCACAACTAGTAAAAGTAGTCCAAAGCTATATATATATATATATATATATATATATATATATATCCGACAGGACATGTGATCATCGGCGTGTGGATCAAATTTCATATATATAGGACCATATATGAGGTTGTAAAACCTGTATTAGTTTATTGGAAATATAATAGACATCCCCATTCATAATAAGTAATCCTTGCTGGTATTACTTTCAGTTTCATTCCAATGGAAAATGTACGCTCTCAGGATCTGATGGATTATATCATCCTACAAGGAACCTTGTATATCATGTTATATAATATAGCATGACAATGCCTCAAGCGCTAGCAAGTTCGTCGCGAAGTCTTTGATGTAAATTAGTTTTAACCTTTGCTAGCTTCATTTCTTTAGTGTGTGGTGTTGTGGCTCCCTCCTTTCATGGTAATCTAGAAATTACTTGGGAACGATGTAATCGACCAAACTCTACTTCTACTTAATGAAACACGTGTGAAAAGGACACGTTCGTAAAAAAAAATGGATAACAATGCTCCCTAAAAAAGATAGCGTACAAGCTATGTTTCTTGCATCGTTTAGTTCTTATATCATGGAAGAAAATACTAGTATATGATTTACAATACTACGTACTCCCCCATCTTGAAATATATGGACTTTAATTTTCTCTAAGCAAACTATCGTAAGTCGTTTGATCAAGTTTATATAGAAAAGAATAATAATTCCTATAATATTAAATTAGTATTGTTAGATATATTACCAAAAATATTTGGGTAAACTTCCATTTTATACGTTAGTCCGGTTTTCAATCATAGACTACGAAATTGGGTAACGGACACTCTTGAACTGTCAAAATCGGGCAAAATTTTTCCTTTCGCTGGTTTTAGAGCTGATCTTCTATTTTCTAAAAATTAATTAAAAAGTGGTTTGATCTCTAAAAAATCAAAATTAATTTATTTCAAGTCATAAAATATGAATCTTGTATAAGTTTTCTTCTAAAATTGTTATCTATTTGTTAGTGCTCTATTCGGAGTTATCTAGACCATATTTTACATAAATAATGAGCAGATTACTTAGTAATAAACAATATGAATATAAATAAACTAGTTCCAAATAACTATATATAGATATAAATAGGTAGATACTATTTTTAGAAAAATGAATGTGCTAGTTTTATAGTTTCTAATTTAAAATAAATTAACTATATATGAATTTATAGAAATCAAACCATACCTTTATTATATTTATTTAGTAAAAAATCATAGTTCAAACTAGCCAGAGAACTAATTAAATTTGTCTAGTTTCAATAGTTGCAGGGTATCCATTACCCGATTTCATAGCTCAGCGTTGAAAATCCGGCTGATGAGGTTAAAATATCTCCTCTATATATAATATTTTTATAATTTACCATATTGATATGATATATGGTAATAATTTTCTTTATAAATTGAACTGAACTTATGATAGTTTGAATTCAGATCTACTCACTCCGTCCCCAAAAGAATGCAATTCTGGAACAGTGTCACGTTTTAGTATATCAAGTCTGACCAATTATAGATAAAAAAATATAAATATTCATAATATAAAATAAACATTATTAGATTAATTACGAAATGTATTTTTATAATAAATTTATTTGAAGCTATAAATGTGATTATTATTTACTAAAAATTTAGTCAAACGTGAATCATTTTAATTAATACGTAATCCGTAGTTACATCTTTTGGAGACAGAGGCAATATATTTCAGGAATGAGGTAGCAAGATGTATCTAAGGCTGTGTTTAGATCCATTAAAAAGTGCACTATGCAAAAAAAAAAAGATTCCCCGTCATATTAAACTTGCGATACATATATGGAGTATTAAATGTGAATAAAATAAAAAACTAATTACACAGTTTGGTTGTACTTTGTGAGACGAACGTTTTGAGCCTAATTAGTCAATGATTAAACAATTATTACCAAATACAAACAAAATGCTACAGTGTATTTTGACACTTCAAAATTTGGATGTAAACACAGCCTAAGGCTAGTCTTTTGCCACGCAACCATGGTCTCGCGGTACTCAGCAGGGGTAGGTGGGCCATGTCTTATCCGTGCTGCACCATACCAACACGACGTGCGCAACACGTCCCGTCAACTCGTAACATATATTCCCTCTTTCCCTAAATGTTTGTCACCATAATTTACATGCCGATAACTTTGACTTAATTTATAGAAACTGCATGCAACATTTCTATCTCTAAATAAATTTATTAAAAAACTAGATTCAAATATCTATCCAATAATACTAATTATGTATCATAAATATTAATATTTTTAATATATATTTAGTCAAAGTTATTTTTTAGAAAATGAAAACGACATATATTTAGAGCCACAGGGAGTAACTAGATCGGTCGATTGTATAGGCTACCGACCTTCTGAATTCTTTTGATCACGAAAGACAAGCTAACAAAATATATTGTACTCCCTCCGTTCCATTGAAAATGTCGTTAGAAAAGCGTATCCCCTCACAAACACGTTTCCCGGACGACATTTTCAATGGGACGGAGGGAGTAGACTTGTAATATTCATGTCGGTCCCTAGCTACCTCATTGACTCTTGTTAGTTGTTACTACAGTACTACTCACCATGGTCGTCTACATATCTCGAAATCGAAACGTTCCGTGTCTCTGTTTCATTTTTTTTCCAAAATTTTGTCTCTGTTTCATTGACTATCCAAACAAGCATGCATTCTGCTTTCATAGTGTGTGGACATCCAAACGCATGAAGATCCGTACAAATTAAATATATGCTTTGTGTGGGTGGAACCATCTTTTCTAGGAGAAAATCCTCCACATACATCCTTTGGTCGTAGTCAAGATGGTGCACCGGAGGTCCTAGAAGAAGATCAGTAAAAGGTGAGACGCACTGTTCGGTGTTTATACCATCTTTTCTAGGAGAAAAATCCTCCACGTACATCCTTTGGTCGTAGTCAAGATGGTGCACCGGAGGTCCTAGAAGAAGATCAGTAAAAGCTGAGACGCACTGTATCGGTGTTTTCGTTATCTGACGAGTGAATTTATACGTGTGTCGCACTACTTTAGGAAGACGATGGTAGCATCCAAAGATATAAAAAATTATACTGGTTCAGACCGAAGCCCTATGTCTAGTCTTAGAGATGGATCGAGTGAGTGTTCCTCGATTGAATGCTTTTAAGTTCTTACAATGGGGTATGCAAGAAGAGTAGAAGAGGTAGGAGAGTGGAGAGGGACTGACCGAATGAAGTCTCAAGAGTACGTCCCCCTTAAAGGGTGCCCTAGCTGCCCTTATATAGAGTCTGAGGCCAGGTTACATACAAAGAGGTAGGTTCTCCCGACCGAGGGGTCGTGAGCCTGAGGGAGGGGAAACTAGCTATCTTGGCTTGTAAGGAAGGCCGTCTTGTGTTGATGTCAGCGTACGTCCATGCGTGGTCATTGTCATGGTCTTGTGCCCACGTCGTAGCATGGTGTGGCATGATGCTACAGTGCCGGTCGTGATGGCACTATTAGCACGACATTGGATTCGCCAACTGTCTGTTGACACTTCTTAGCATCACTCGCGTTAGGTTGTCATCCCCAATATGACACCAAGAGTGTGGTTGTATTGTACTTATGCCACTTAACTTTATAAAGATATTAAAGTATATATCCGCAAGCGCACAGATAAATACACCCGTTGCAGCATTTCACCCAAGTTTATCCTAGGTATCGTTATTTATATTTAACCAAAGGAGAACAAACAGAGGGGCATATATTAATTAAAGGCTACTCTACACATGTGATATGAATATTCGAAATCACTATCCTTTACTCTCAAACAGGAATCAATCAAATAAAAAGAGATAAAATATATGATAATCAGACCATTCAGATGATATTCCTTAAAGCAGTACTACTATGGCAAGTCATTGATCAGAATATAAAGTAAGAGAATAACTCCTAAGTAATCCGTTAACTATTAGTCATAATCTACATTGATTAGTGCAATTATATCAGGCAATCATTGGCTATGTTATCTCATATCCATAAACAAGGAACATCTCCATTACGAAGCTGAGAAACAGAGTAACAATTAAGTAATGAGACCGCGTTCTACTAAGTTCTACACTCGGGGAGTGGACTACAAAGGACTCAACAGGAATGTCACACCCGCGATCTACCACATGGCCCAGAGTATAGAGTGCATTTGCAGGTAAACAGTGTATAAGTGCCACACTTACACAATGTTGAAAACCCACCCATGACTCAATAAGGTGAGTGCTTTGCAAACATGTGTATAAACATAAAGATAAACTATCTATGCCAAATATATAATCAAAACAGACTAATCTCATAATAATCAAGGATATAATATAGATTAAGAACAAAATCATATCTAATGTATCAAGAATAATGATCAAGAACAATTAACTAGAACTAGACAATGTTGAACTAGAACAATTACGAACTAGAACATAAACAATTAGAACATGAAGAACTAGAACATGAACTATATCAAGAACTAGAAGAACTGATGAACTAGATGAATATCTGAAGAACAATGTTGATATAAGAGAGAAGAACTGGATTTACCAAGCTCCTCTTGACTAGATCTAGAGCCCAATGCTGCTTGACTCCTCTACTTCTAATTCTAATCTAGCTATGCCTAGATCTGATGGAGCTCTAAGAAGATGAGAGTTGCTGGTTGGTCTTCTGCTTTCTGGTTGATAATTGATTGAATGTATTTCTCTTTGGAGGGGGGTCTGGGGCCTCGTTTATATAGCCCAGAGCATGGAACCGTGGCCCTTGGATCAAACCGACCTTCACGTAGGGTTATGATGCATCCTTGGAGGCTGTTGAAGTAGCTTGCAAAGGAAGGAGCCGAGGGACGGCGGCCAAGGACCGGTCGGCCTAGGGTTGAGGCCGGTCGGCCCCACCTGGCGGCGCCTCGTGGTGGCCCTCCTCGTGGAGTCCTCTGTTGTCCTCTAGAAGCCTCTTGCGTATTCATGACGTGGAGATTAGGCCGATTGACGTGGGTTCCTTCTCATGGAAGATATCAATTCCTGAATTATTCTGATAACCCCCCTGCAAAATATAGATTCACCAAAACTCGTGGAATTTCGTTAGTTGACACCCTAAACCTATGTTGGTGATCATTTATTAGCCCTTTATATATTTATTTTAACCCTTTATTATGGTAGATAACCATCGTCAACAACTCCTCCAAGCTTACCTTTTGCTAGTCCCTTAGCAAATATTCATAATGGATCAGGAGTTGCTACAATGCTTTCACGCCTCAAAAGTACACATCCATTCAAACAAGAATTTTCCTCTAGATTAGATCTAACCATTCTAACCTTCAGACTTACCCATATTACCTTTAACTATGGAGCTTATTAGCCTTCACTTGGGTCTTGAGCAGTCGAAAAGTAGAACAATCAAATCAAGCACTATGTCTCAAGCTCTTCATTCAACTATTATTTCGGAGTTTTGCAAGATTTTTAAAATAAAACTTAGAGTTTTGCAAGAATTTTCCTCGAGGGACTCCGTAAGCACTCCCTACCGTCTCTGCGCATGGTCATAGATACCTTGGTGCGGGGTATGTCAGAGGCTTTCGAGGTATGCCGGGTTCGTTAGTCTTTCCTTGCATTTTATCCTTTCTTTCTCCTTGGTTCTGATCTTTAGGTTTTAACTGTGGTCAGGAGCTCAAGGAGCGTTCTCGCCGCAAGTCACTCTTTATTCGTCATGAGAGTGGCGTGTGGGCGGCGCTTGCTCATCAACGGACTCTAGTCGAGGAAGCCAACAAGCGGCTATCCCAGAAGAGTGCCGAGGTGGACGAGGTCCGCGTTGTCCATGCAGCAGTAAGGGAGGAGGCGGCGCAGGCCCGGGAAGCCGAGGCCAAGGCACATGAAGATGGGGCAAGGGCTCGGGAGGAGGCGGCCAAGGCTCGTGAGGAGGATGTCGCCTTAGTCAGCGGTCAGCATGACGCCCTCATCATCCAGATCGGGATGGCGTCCGCTCGTGTTGGAACCTTGGAGGATGAGGTTGCGACGCTGAAGGGGACGGTCCAAGAGAGGGACGAGGCTCTCTCGGGCACCGGTCGGGAGATTGAGGCGTTGAGGGCAGCGGTCCGTGACAAGGACAAGGCTCTTCAAGCGTCGGAGAAGGCGCGCGAGGAGCTATGCGATGAGGTTGTGGGTTGGCAGACCCACGTTGAGGGTAAACCTTTTGTTGTGTTTTGGCCTTGGTCTCGAGGTACCAGGCTTATGCTAACTTGGTGTTTGTGTTTCAGAGCTGGAGAAGCAGCAGCATGTGGCCCAGGCGACGGCCACCTCGTTCCAGAACCTCTTTGAGGCCGAGGCCGGGCGGACTCAGTTGCTCCAGGGTGCGATCAAGTCCGATGCCGATACTGAGGAGGACGCGCTGGGGAACTCGTTTGTCCGCCGGATGGCGGCGCTGGGTCGCCTCGTCCGTGAGAAGATACGAGGCGGGCTGCATCACGGCGTGAAGAGGGCCATGGCGGTCGTTCGGTCTGGGTTTGAGTATGACATGGACCTTATCGCTGATGGCTTCATCACGGATCCAGACCGGACTGACGAGGAGAATGAAGTTGCCTGCCTGAACCTGATCGAGGCCGCTGAGGAGCCCGGGGGTCGCCTTGCAAAACTTTTTGAGGTCGAGGTGGTCCCGCCTGCTGACGATAAGGGCCTGTGAGCCAAACCTGGGCATGAAGGCCCATGTAAATAAGTTAATACTCGTAACTTTCATCGTGATGGCCTCGGGGGCCTTGAAACATTTAGATGTAATTTTGTACTAAATGTCCATTTTCGTTTGAGTTTTTTCTTCCCTTTTTCGCTTGAATCGTATTCTTGCATGATTTTCTTAGCGCGCGGTTGCGCCCCTTGGCGTGAGGGAGCGAGTGAAGGTATCGTAGCCTCAGAGGTGTAAGTGATCTCGCGACTCGACTGCCCTCAAGCTTTAGGGTGCGTTTGCGGCCTCGTGGATCATGTAAGAACTTGATTCGAAGCGAACGAGAATGTTAGTCATGAGCTTTTTCAAAATCATGAACTATTACTAAGTCTACTTTGGGCGCGGTTGCACCCCTTGGCATGGAGGGGTGAGTGGAGGTACCATAGCTCGGAGGCGTAGGTGATCTCATGGCTCGGCGGCCCTCGAGCCTTAGGGTGTGCTTGCGGCCTCGTCGACTTATTAACAGTTCTCTTCTTTTTTGAAAAAATGCAAATTTTTTGGGGATACGTAGGGGGTTCCCCCCTTGCAGCCCATGAGGGA
The DNA here is from genome assembly GCA_038087645.1 of Saccharum hybrid cultivar R570. NCBI lineage: Eukaryota > Viridiplantae > Streptophyta > Magnoliopsida > Poales > Poaceae > Saccharum > Saccharum hybrid cultivar. The sequence goes on from JAQSUU010000066.1 coordinate 14,751,162, forward strand.
GGGTCGACTCTGAGAAAACAGGGTCGATCCTCCCTGGTTGTTATGAAAAAAATGCTTTGAACACCGATGTATTCTTTATTCTATCATGGGATTGTGAAACAATTTACAGAGCCTCGAGGCTTTAAGGAAAAAAGCGACGTAGCTGTTCAATGTTCCATGCGTTGGTGAAGATTTCGCCTTTCTCGTTCGATAGTTTGTAGGTGCCGGGCTTCAATACTTCCGCGACGATGTATGGCCCTTCCCATGGCGGAGTAAGCTTGTGTCGTCCCTTGTTGTTCTAGCTTCGCCGTAGCACCAGGTCACCGACATTGAGATCCCGTCTACGGACGTGTTTGTCGTGGTAGCATCAGAGATTTTGCTGATACCTTGCCAAGTGTAACAGAGCCACATCACGAGCTTCCTCGAGCTGGTCGAGGGCGTCCTCCCTTGTGGCGTCATTGTTTTGCTCGTTGTAGGCTTTCAGTGTCGGGGATCCATATTCTACATCGGTTGGGAGCATAGCCTCGGATCCGTAGACTAAGAAGAACGAAGTGAACCCCGTGGCTCGACTAGGCGTCGTTCTTAGGCTCCATAGGACCGAGGGGAGCTCGGCAGCCCACTTTTTGCCGTGTTTGTTTAGCTTGTCAAAAATTCTCGGCTTCAGGCCTTGTAGGACCATGTCGTTGGCACATTCTACTTGGCCATTTGTTTTTGGATGAGCTACGGCCGACCAGAGCACATAGATGTGATGGTTGTCGTAGAAATCCAGAAACTTTTTGTCGGTAAATTGGGTGCTGTTGTCTGTGATGATGCAGTTAGGAACCCCAAAGCGGTGGACGATGTCGGTGAAAAATAGCACGGCTTGCTCAGACCTGATGCTAATGATAGGACGGGCCTTGATCCACTTGGAAAATTTGTCAATGGCGACAAGCAAGTGGGTGAAGCCACCAGTTGTCCGCTTCAGGGGTCTGACCAAGTCGAGTCCCCAAACAGCGAACGGCCATGTGATGGGAATAGTTTGCAGGGCGTGAGCCGGGAGGTGGGTTTGTCTTGCGTAGTACTGGCATCCTTTGCAGGAGCGCACTAGCTTGACAGCGTCAGAGACTGTGGTCAGCCAATAGAAACCTTGTCAGAATGCGTTTCCAATGAGGGTTCGAGGTGCCATGTGATGACCGCAAGCCCCCGAGTGTAGATCTTTGAGCAGATTCCTGCCTTCCTCATTTGTGATACAGCGTTGGAGGATGCCCGTAGGGCTACGGCGATACAGCTCCTTGTTGTCGCCAAATATCAGAAAGGATTTGGCCCGGCGAGTGATCCGTCGAGCCTCGGTCTTATCTGAGGGTAGGTCTCCTCGAGTGAGATGGTCGAGGTACGGAACACGCCGGTCAGGCTCGAGGTTGGCTGGCGGGGTCGAGCCTTCCACCTGCATGGCATCAGCCCAGGTCGAGGGGGCTTCCACCTCAGGTGGGGGATCGAGTGATGGTCTGTCAGCCCCTCCTTCTGCCCTGATGTTGACGGACGGTTGATGGAGATCTCTCACGAAAACGTCAAGTGGAACTGTGGTTCGACTAGAAGCGATTTTTGTGAGTTCATCGGTGGCTTCATTATATCTGCGTGCAACGTGGTTGAGCTCGAGGCCGTGAAACTTGTCCTCAAGGCGTCGTACCTCCTCGCAGTAGGCTTCCATCTTGGGATCACGGCAGCTTGAGCTCTTCATGACCTGGTCGATCACGAGCTGGGAGTCACCACGAATGTCGAGGTGTCGGACCCCTAGTTCGACGACGATGCGTAGGCCCGTGACGAGCGCCTCGTACTCAGCGACATTGTTGGAGGCAGGAAAATGAAGCCAGATTATATAGCGCATGTGGACTCCGAGGGGCGAGATGAAGAGCAAGCCCGTGCCTGCTCCCGTTTTCATCAGCGACCCGTCGAAGTACATGGTCCAAAGCTCGGCCTGGTGTTGAACCGGAGGAAGTTGAGTGTTGGTCCACTCCGCCAGGAAGTCTGCTAGCACCTGGGATTTGATGGCTTTGCGTGGCGCATAAGAGAGGGTCTCACCCATGAGCTCGACCATCCACTTTGCTATTCTACCCAAGGCCTCTCGGTTTCGGGCTATCTCTCCCAAAGGGAAAGAAGACACCACGGTCACCAGGTGGCTCTCAAAGTAGTGACGAAGTTTGCACCGTGTCAAGACAATGGCGTACATCAACTTCTGGATTTGCGGGTAGCAAACCTTGGTTTTCGAGAGCACCTCGCTGACGAAGTAGACTAGCCTCTGAACGAGCAAGGTATGTCCTTCCTCTGCCCTCTCGACAACCAAGACCGCGCTGACCACTTGTGTCGTTACGGCGACGTAAAGCAGGAGGGGTTCCCCTGTGGCCGGAGGGACGAGGATCGGTGAGTTGGACAACGTGGCTTTGAGCTTTGTAAGGGCTTCTTCTGCCTCGAGGGTCCATGAAAAGTGTTCTGATTTCTTTAGGAGATGATACAGTGGGAGCGCTTTTTCGCCGAGGCACGAAATGAAGCGACTAAGGGCCGCGAGGTAGCCCGTGACCCTCTGTACGCCCTTTAGATCTCGAATAGGGCACATTTTTGTTATTGCAGTGATTTTTCTAGGTTGGCTTCGATGCCACGTTCGGAAACGATGAACCCTAGGAGCATGCCTCGAGGGACGCCGAAGACACACTTTTCGGGGTTAAGCTTAATGTTCTTTGCCCTTAGGCACTTGAACGCAACGTCGAGGTCGTTTATCAAATTACCGGCCCTCTTGGTATTGACAACGATATCGTCGATGTAAGCCTCGACGGTTGGTCCAATGTGTTCCCCAAAAACGTGTTGCATGCATCGTTGATACGTAGCCCCTGTGTTCCGGAGACTGAAGGGCATAGTAACGTAGCAATACATGCCAAATGGGGCGATGAATGAAGTCGCAAGCTGGTCGGACTTCATTTTGATCTGGTGGTAGCCGGAATACGCATCTAGGAATGACAGAGTTTCACATCCTGCAGTAGAATCAATGATTTGATCAATGTGTGGCAAAGGAAAGGGAACTTTTGGACATGCTTTATTCAAACTAGTATAGTCTACACATATCCTCCATTTCCCATTCTTTTTCTTAACTAATACAGGATTAGCTAGCCACTCGGGATGATGAACCTCCTTGATGAATCTGGCCTCCAATAGCTTGTGGACCTCCTCGCCGATGACCTTGCGCTTCTCCTCGTCGAAGCGGCGCAAGCGTTGCTTCACCGGTTTGGAGCCGGCTCGGATCTCCAAGGCGTGCTCGGTGAGTTCCCTGGGTATGCCCGGCATATCCGAGGGACTCCACGCAAAGATGTCGATGTTTGCGCGGAGAAAGTCGACGAGCACTGCTTCCTATTTGGGATCAAGGGTGGCACTGATGCTCAATGCCTTTCCTTTTGGGTCGGTGGGGTCGAGAGGTACGAGCTTGACGTCTTCTGTGGGCTCGAAGTTGTCGGTGTGGCGCTTGGGGTCGGGGACCTCGTCGGCCAAACTGTCAACGTTCGCCGCCAAGGTTGCTGACTCCAAGATGGCTTCCTCGTGCTCAACGCATTCCACGTTGCACTCGTAGGCATGCTCATAGGAGGGCCTGACGGTGATGACACCATTGGGGCCCAGCATTTTGTGCTTGAGGTAGGTGTAGTTGGGAACCGCCATGAAACAGGCGTAGCAGGGGCACCCAAGAATGGCGTGGTATGTCCCATGGAATCCAACCACCTCGAAAGAGAGAGTTTCCTTCCTGAAGTTGGCAGGAGTGCCGAAACAGGCAGGCAGGTCGACCCGCCTGACAGGCTCTGCTCGCTTCCCTGGCACGACTCCATGGAAGCCCCCGACGCTGGGTCGGAGGTGCGTTCTGGTGATTCCTAGAAGGTCGAGGGTCTGGGCATAGATGATGTTAAGACTACTGCCGCCATCCATGAGCACCTTGGTGAGGCGTGTGTTGGCGATGATGGGATCGACGACAAGCGGGTAGACCCCAGGATTGGGGACGTAGTCTGGGTGGTCATCACGGTCGAAAGTGATGGCCACCTCAGACCAGTCGAGGAAGAGGGGGGTTGCGAGTTGTACGAAGAAGACCTCTCGACGTTCCCGTTTGTGCTGCCATGTTGAGAGGCGCGTCGAGGGTCCTCCGTATATCATGAAACAGTCATGAATCTTGGGAAACCCCTCGTCCTTGTCGTCTCCCTTGGGATCCTCCTTCTTGTCATCTTTCTTGATGCCTAGGCTTTCAAAGTATCTCCAGAGCATGTGGCAGTCCTCGAGGTTGTGGTTCGTGGGCCCTTTGTGGTAGGGACACGGTTCTTTGAGCATTTTGTCGAAAATGCCCCCGCCGGGGGGTCCTTGAGGTTTCTTACGATCAGCAGCAGCAACAAGGTCATCGGCTGGGGCCTCTTGTTTACCCTGCTGGTTCTTCTTGTTCTTTTTGTTGTTCCTTTTCGAGCCCCGACTAGAGCCCGCGGGATCCTCTTCCTTGCGCTTCCCTTTGTCCTAGTCGCTACCAAAGATGGCACCAACTGCCTCCTCGTCGGCGGCGAAGTTGGTGATAATATCCATCAAACCGTTGGCAGTGATGGGAGTGCTACGGCCCAACTCTCGGACCAACTCTTTACAGGTGGTACCAGAGAGGAAGGCCATGATGACGTCAGAGTCGATGATGTTGGGAAGTTCGGTGCGCTGTTTGGAGAAACGCCGGATGTAGTCCCGGAGGGATTCGCCCAACTTCTGTTTGCAGCTTTGGAGATCCCATGAGTTGCCGGGGCGCATGTAGGTCCCTTTGAAGTTCCCCTCGAACACTCTCACAAGGTCGTTCCAGTCGTGGATTTGTTGAGGTGGGAGGTCCTCGAGCCAGGCTCGAGTGGTGTCCGATAGGAACAGGGGGAGTTGTCGAATGATGACCCGGTCGTCGGTGGCCCCACCCAACTGATAAGCCAAGCAGAAGTCAGCAAGCCAAAGTTTGGGTTTGGTTTCACCGTTATACTTGGTAAGAGTCGTGGGGGGGTGCGAAACCGAGCCAGGAGTAATGTTTTGCGAATGGCCTTGCTGAAGACCTGAGGGCCCGGTGGCTCGGGTGAAGGGCTTCGATCCTCCGAGCTATCGTAGCGCCCGCCCCTGTGCTCGTGGTAGCCTCGAGCTGCGCCGTCACCATATTTGCGCCTCTGGCACTCTATGATGTTGTCATGGGCATCTCGAGGTTCACGGTTATCGACGATGCATTCACGGACAGAGGCCGCCTTGTTCCGTTGGGCGTGCTCGGGATGAACCGTGGCCTCTCTCTCCTGTCGGGATTGCTCCGCAGGCTGCTCCGAGGTGAGCCCACACCGCCTCGAGGCGGAACTCTCGGCCTGCTGCATGGCAGTGGTCTTGAGGAGTCCTTGGATTTCATCATGGGCTCGACGGGCCTCGGGGTTTGATGGCTCGGGCATGTTACGAAGGAGCATGGCGGCTGCGACCACGTTCTAGCTGGCTCGACCAAAAACCGGGGGCTCGACTGCCTGATCCTCGACGATGCAACGATTGACGTCGCGAGCTCTCTCTCGAGCTCCTCCGCTGTGTGCACGTGCCGTGCACTCATGCTCGAGGGTTTGTTGAAGTAGGCGCAGATTCTCTCGTTCCTCGTCGAGCCTGTCTTGCAATTCGTTGATTTGCTCGAGTTGCATTCCTTGGTCTGCACAGAATTGAGCCTCATCCCGTTCAGCAGGGAGCTTGACCTGAGGCAGCATGTTCCTTCCTCCAACGGCTGCCTCATCCTCCAAATCCGACGCGATGGCTCTATCGATATTGAAGCACTCGTGAGTCAGGTCATAGGTGCCATCGGTAGAGTCGGAGTCTAGAGCGCCGAAATAATAGTACAACGGGTGCATGTGAGGTCATGCATCTCTGAGGTCGTGACGTCGAAAGGCAGTCGCACAGAGCTCCGTATCTAGGGTCTCCATGGAGTCTAGGTACTCAGAAGCTGGCGTGGATGCGACGAGGTCAAGGGTGGAACGTAGATGGTGTCTGGGGAGTTCCTCGTAAGCACTCATGCTGGTGCTTACAGAAGAAGCATACGCCCGGGCAACCGAGTCTAGTCCAAACGGGAATGCTAATGAAGGCGTCGTTCCTGGTGCCGGAGTAGTCGAACCGGCTGGTGGGGGCGCCGCACCGGGTGATAGAGCGACGGGACTCCCTGTTGGCATCTTACCCGCAGCCAAGCTCATCCTACACAGATCCTTAGTGAGAAAATCCGTGTCGGCGTCTGGCTGAGAGGCACTGGATCGGGGAATACCATCGCCCTCCGCGAGGTGATGACGGCGGTTGTGCTAGGCTCGCCGTCGCCTGGCGGCGCGTGCCTGACGAGAATGATGATACCAGCGCAGCGCTCCCCAAGTATCCCTCGAGGATGATCAATGGCGGAATAGTGCCCAGTATGGTGCGTACAGTGACAGGTTTTCACCGCCCATCCCGGGATGGGCAGTAAAAAGTGAGATTTGACACCGGTACTGCTTCCATGCTGATTACCACTGTATCCATAGGGGTAGGAAGTGGTTGGCAGTTGCATTAAATGCTCTGACTTTTGTCTCAGAGTTGGTGAGTGAGGTGGGTCGACCGGCCCGACCCAGGGTCGTGCAAGTCGGAGATTTCTCGGTAGTCGAGGCGTCCTGTCGAGCGAGCCTCGTGCGAGTCGGAACGTGGTCGAGGCGTCCCGTCGAGCGAGCCTCGTGCGAGTCGGAACGTGGTTGAGGCGTCCCGTCGAGCGAGCCTCGTGCGAGTCAGAACGTGGTCGAGGCGTTTCGTTCGTTGTTTCGGCTCGTCCCATTTTTGTGGGCAGAGCTTTTGGCGTGGTTTTGTTTTTCTTAATCGTTGATTGTGGGTACCCCTTGTTTTGGTACCCGACAATATGGATAGGTGACAAAAATCCTATAAGACATGTGAGTGGCGTTCTCTCCTAGTGTAGGAGAATAATATATTTGGTGGATCTAAATGAAAAGGCATGTTGTTGCGTACTTCAAGTGTAGAAGCAACATATTTGAGTGGAGTGTACATGATCTTGATTTTAAAAGTATGACAAGCCTCTAAGGGTCAATAGAGCTCGATAATGCTCAATGCAAGTACAAGTAGTAAAAAGTATGAATGGAGTTTTCTATCCTATGTATGGCTGTGGTAGGAATTTTAAGCTTTGTCGTACAAGTACTCATCATGGTATTTTAAGATTTTAAAAGATAAAATTCTCCAGAACTCTAGCATCAGTAGGAGCAAGATAAATAGCAGCTCAGTCTTTCTCATATCATACTCCTCAACTACCTAGATTTAGATCCAGCATTTGCAACCCACAAGTTTCAGGCTCAGAGTTTATCTTTAGATCAAGACAGTTCTACCTAAAACTCAGGAGAATTCGTGTTTGAAAACTAGGCACTTGAAAGGAATTACGACAGAGCAACTATTCATCATTTCCTTTATGTTTAAAATTGAGTTCTATGATAATTAAGTTCTAATACTCTCTTATATCTTTTATTTTAACTAATATATTATCTAGCTAATATTATCACACAACACTCTTTTTATTTGGTTTTCTTAAGTTATGCATCTTTTTATACTTTTCAGAATAAAAGATAAATCACTCGAAAAGGAATACTTATCGAGATATATGGGGGACGCTCTCCCCCAAGCTGGATTTTGATGTAGTCGTTCATCTTGAGTCCTCAATTGCGTAGATGCTCATCACTCCTTCTTTGATGATTGTTCAAGGCAGAGCTCTTGAGTGAGTGAAGACATCATGGGCTTCATAGGGAATTTCTCTTTTTCCTATTGAATTTCAAATAGACAACAAAACTCGTGGAACATATTAAGGGTTAGTGGAAAATTATTCCCTAATTATTTTGGAGTCTTGAATTATCTTTTATTATTCAACTGGTTTTTCTTCATTTATATATATATATATATATATATATATATATATATATATATATATATAAATGCCTCCACAGTGAGTAATTATTATGGGTTGCTACACACCACACTATTACTCACATGGGGCTTAGAGTTTATATATTTCCAGATGCAATGAGATGATTCAAAATATAAAAGTTATTTTTATTTTCTTTTCAAATGTAATGTAGAATTTAAATATGTATTTAATTCTAAATAGTATGCATGTTATTAATGGAAAAAATATTTTTATTTTCAATGCAATGATATGCTAAGGGAATGTAAACAAAGTAGATATGATTAATTTAAATGTATGGATAAATACCGATTTACCTTTCGGTGAAGGTTCAGAGATTTAGGTCCGTCGACTCGGACCTTACGTCTGGTTCAGTCTTTAGAGGTTTCTTCTAGCTTAACTGAGGAGCTGGATGGTTGCTCATCAAGTGTTGGAGAACTTGATGATGATATTGATGTTTCTTTTCTTTTCCATACTTTCTTGGACTGAGGAGTCTCTTCCTGTGGTTCACTCTTCTTGGGCTTCTCTTCTTCTTCCTTTGGAATAGCTTCTTCTTGGGCAGCTTCTTTCTCTTTGATGGCTTGTTTCTTTTGGCGTTGAGAGCGGTGTCTCCCCTTGTTCTTTCTAGGCTACTCAGAAGTAGTGTAACTATTAAAGTAACAACGTACCTTCTCTCCAGGGAATTGGAAGTGGATTTCCCCAGTTCTTATGTAGATGATTGTGCCAGTGGTGTTGAGGAAGGGTCGTCCTAAAATAAGGTGGACATCGTCTTCTTCTCCCATGTCAAGAACCATGAAGTCGGTAGGAACGTAGTGATCTCTTATTTTGACCATAACATCTTTCACTACTCCCTCCGGACGTCGGAATGATTGGTCCGCCATCTGTAGCTGCACATATGTATGATACATGGGTCTAGTATTATACAAATGTTTATATGTTACCTTAGACATTATGTTGGTGCTAGAGCCGATGTCGCAGAACGTCTTGTAGAAAGTACTTCCCTTGATCATACAATCGATGGTGGGTACTCCAGGATCTCCCAGCTTAGTGAGGTATGGTGATGGAAGGAGGTGGTCAAGTTCTGAATCAATAGTGTTGACCATCCATACTATTTCTTTTGCCTGATGCTTAGCTTTGTTCCTCCTTCTCCTATTCTTGTTCTTCTTCTTTGTTGGGGCAGCAGTTGTATCCTCATAGAGGTACGACATCTATGGGCGAACTCGAATGTTGAGGGTACGCTTCTTGAAATTGAATCTTTCTTTTCTCCCATTGATTGTGAAATAGATCTTGGCGCTATCTGCGTAGATGATGGCTTTGGTGGTACTCAAGAATGGTTGCCCTAAGATGATGGGTGCCTTTTCGTCTCCACCTGTTTCTACAATCATATACGAGTGTCCAACTACGATCCAGACATCTTCAAGAATTCCCTTGGGGTAGCACAGTGTCTGATCTGCAAGCTGCAAATACATAGTTGTATACAATAAAGGATCACCATGAATTTTTTCATAGATAGTATAATGCCCGTGCTAACGCTACGGACTTCACAAATATCTAAAATATTTTTAAGAAAATATTTGTTTGGCAATCAACAAGATATTAAAAAATCATACACAACAGAGGAAACATCTCAATTCAGGGATGCACATGAAAACTTGAATTGTATATATACACATTAATCAAAAAGTCAAGCTTGGCACTATTGATGAAACTTGAAATTTATATATACACATTAATCCAAAATTTATATATACACATTATAATCATATGAACAGCTCTATGCTTCCTCCGATTCCAAATCTGATAGTGAAGATGTCACTGAACGCCTTACCACTGTTGATGAAACGTGATGATGACAACCTTGCAGTGAAGACTACCTCAAGTTGATTAGCAGCAGAACAGCCTCCACTTTCAGTAAAAGTACAAAACAATGGACTCGTTTGGATGCAGCCTAACAGCGGTTGGCTATGGCTAAATCTATCAGGAAAACATAACTTGACTCTAAATTAATCAATAATTTTATATACCCATAGTGCCTGCACAGAATTTCAAAAGCCACAATAATTCTTTACTGAAAACAGCATGGGTGCAATACCTTGGCAAAATACTTCTCTGGGTTTTCCGCGCACCTGAGGATATGCAAATTAAGATATGCAGCATGTTTGTCTTTTAACTATTTTTTGTAGCAACAGTTAGATAACTTTAAGATATTCAGTTTCACACCTTGTTTAGCAATTTGGAACCAGATGGCAATATATTTGGAGGTGCCTGCACATTTAAATAACACCGCATTGGCACTGATAACCGTGTTTAATACAGCTGCTTGCAGCTTTAAAAAATTGGAAGATTTTGGAGTTTTACCTTCCATTCTCCAGCCTTTTTTGGCAAAGGCCAGTGAAGAATAAGTGGCTCTGTATGGTTTATTGCCAAGTGAACTTCTGTTTTATTTTGAACCTTGGTGGAAATTGCCTTAAGAAGAGAGGAGCTTAATTATCCTGGTCGAAGCAAGGGCAGGAAATGCAAAAGAATCTGTACGGATCCTAACCAGTATCTCTTTATCACCGAACTTGAAGACCTTTCTGCTTAGAACTTCATAGCCATCCTTCTCATGTAAAGACTTGGTGAAGAAATCAAGTAACAGCATGCTTACATGTAGCACAGGTTATTTGTGAGAGCCTGCAGAGTTCATCTGCCGTGAAGTTGTTATCATAGCAGAACGGAGCTTATATTTGTTGTCCATGGGGGACAGCCTTAGTCTATGCCTCTTCTGCACAACAATGAAGGTGATTTGTGGCTTCTTATTATCATACAGTGTGTTCCAAGCCTGAAGAAGAAAAAAATAGTTGTTACCAAATGTTCTAATCAAATATGATATTGGCAAGCACTATTTGCTCTCAAATCACTTTACCTTTTCTATCGCTAGGATTTCTTTCTCCAAAACTTGTTTGAACCGACCCTCACTTATGCCATCCCTAGTAACCAAATACATAGCAGAAGGACATAGAGAGAAAAGCAGTCGACTGTTAATTTTCATGGGATGATGATCAAAATAGTGCATCACAGAAGAAATGAGATGTTTGAACCTGTAGAATATCAGCTGCTGGAGCTTCTTCTTAGACTCGTTTGCAAATGCATGAAGGAGCTCCCTTCAAAAGTTTCATAAATTAAAATGCAACCCAATATGGTGGCATGCATGTTCAAATAGTTACATAGATTGAAGGTCTTACTTGACAATGTCTTCAAGGCCACTGATCTCCTCAGTGTGACCTCGTGCACGAACAACACTGTTATTATACTTAGACACCTCATGCCAGTCTTGGGATGCAACGACCTAAACAGAACCTCAGGCAGCATCTGTTAGTTTAATGAGATGAAAAGGCACTGTGTCCATTTATCAAACAAAAGGAAACCTTACAGAAGCAATCGAAGGGGCAACAGAACCATATTTTTTTAGAAGGGTGAGAAACATGAGCACCAAATATAATCGTCGGCTTGTTTGAAACAACCGGTAAACTCTTATGCAAATACTGAATTCCTTCCTCCAGCCTATCAAGATGGTGAATATATCATATCATGTTGAACTGCCAGTTTTTTTTAAACAATATACATGAATAAGCGAATCTGAGGTTTACCTTGGCATTGATCTTAATAGCAATATTTGCCAATATCTGACTATTTTTAGTGAAGACATTTGACCTTTGACAACACTGTGACACGAAACCAATATTTGTCTCACAGATCCTTTTAATATTTCAGCCAGCTTAAAGCAGTAATATGATTCCTGAAATCAAAGTGAGAAAAGGGTAGGCAAGACAGGTTGGACCTAGAGACAGTAAAAAAAGGATGATGAAAAATCATATTACCACTCCAGTAATATGAGACATTTCAGCCAGCTTAAAGCAAAACTCCTTAATATCTTTCTTGGATAAATATTCACAGAAGTTAAGACATGCCCAGTTGCTGATCTTGGCACCATTTATTACTTTCTGCAAACAAAATATTCAAGCAATGGTTATAGATTAAGAACAAATATATGTACAACTGGAAAATTAAAGGAACTCTTTTCTTGATTCATTACTTCACTGAAGAACGTGATAGCAAGTAAAAGATAGAATGGCACTACTGGAAAGGTTCTCAAAATGGATCTTCATTCAAGCTGTAACATTAAGATTGGTTTAGCAGTTTATGACATACCTTGTCTTTCATATTCCAGTACCCATTCATTGGAAACCCCTTTTTCTGAGATCCAGCGGCGTCCGGCGTGGCCGCGATTTCCACGGTGGTGGCGGCGTGCGGCCCGCAGCGGTGGTGGCGGCGTGCGGCCTGGTGGCGGCGTGCGGACCTGGGCGTGGCGGCGTGTGGCCCGCAGCGGTGGTGGCGGCGTGCGGCCTGGGCGCGGTTTTCGCCTGGTGGTGGCGGCCCGCAGCGGTGGTGGCGGCGTGTGGACCTGGGCGTGGCGCCGTGCGGCATGCGGGCTGGTGGTGGGAGAGAAGCAGTAGCGGTGGAGAGGGAATCGCATCTGGGAGAGAAGCAATAGCGGTGGAGAGGGAAGCAGTAGCGGCGTCTGGCGTGGGAGAGGAGTCGTATGGTCTTGCGTGGGCGCGGGAGGAGGAGATGAGTGAGGAGTTTGATCCCAGCGTTTGTGTCCGTCGGATACGAGTGAGTGAGAGAAAGGAGAGATTAGAGTAAATCTCATCCTTTGATTTGAATGATTAGATGTTTCTAGGTGCAATTTTGTAGGTGCACTTAGTGGAGGCTATGACTGTGATGATCTATTTATGGGTGGGTTTAGCTAAGTTAATAACTGGTGTATTATAAAGTAGTGGAGATTACCCTGGGCATGATGTTGACGCTTGCTCCAAGGTCACAGACAGCTTCTTCAAAGCTGTGGGGTCCAATGCGAATAGGGATGACAAGTCTCCCTGGGTCTCCTTTCTACACTAGCAGAGTGTCGTCTACCCATGTTCCCCATTGCTTTGGAGGTGTGGTGAAGTATTGCCCTGCATTATAAATGTCTTGGTAGTTACCTAAGTAATTAGGCCTTGATTGTTGATTCCATCCTTGATTTTGTTGAGGACGATTGTTGAAGTTGTTGTTGATGTAGTTCACATCCTCTTGAATCTCAGGGCAGTTGCTCCCTGAGTGGCCAATGCCTCCACACTCTTCACAGGTCATGCGAGAATCGTGGATGTGTGTGACTTCATTCTTCTTAGTGGTGCGTTCATTGAACTTCTTCATGAGCAGGTTTATCTTGGCAGACATCATGTCTACTTCCTTCAATTGATGCATTCCTCCTCCTCTCTTGCGAGGTTGAGTGCGTTCCTCATTCCATCCCTAGTTAGAGGCCATCTTCTCAATCAGAGTGGTTGCTTCAGTGATGTTGAGCGATAAGAATGATCCTCCAGCAGCTGCATCCACATTCTCATGGGTACTAGAAGTGAGCCCATGGTCGAATGTCTGCATGAGTAGCCAATTCTCCATCCCATGGTGAGGGCATTCTGATATGTAATCTTGAAAGCATTCCTAGGCTTCAAGGATTGATTCATCATGTTGTTGCTAGAATGTTGAAATCTTCGCATGTAGAGCATTTGCCTTCCCCACTGGAAAGAATTTTGCTAGAAAAACAGTAGCATAGATTGACCATGTGGTATTCTTGTCCTTGTTGGCGTAGAACCATTGCTTTGCTTTTCCTAGGAGTGGCGTAACTTGCGACTCCCTTGATGGTGAAGGTGCTACAAATGTCCAAAAAGTGTTGGAGATGAGCACTCGCATCTTCATGTGCTTTTCCACAAAACTGGTTTGCTTGCACCATGTTGATCAAAGCAGGCTTGAGCTCAAATCTGTTATCTCCCACATTTACTATCGGTCCAGTCCTGATGTTAGCAGTGGTTGGAGTGGAGAATTCACGGAGTGATCGGTCGGCCATGGCTTCAAAGTCTGGTGTTAAGCTTCTTCTCAATTGGGTGATCTCAGACGAAGTGGTTGGAGCCTTCTTGAGCTTTGCTCTTGTTCTTCTGATTAGAGCTTCGGGGTTCTCAACATAGTTTGTCGGGAGTTCAAAACTAGTTATACATCACCCTGCATAAGATCAAAAAAAATAGACAAAAGACAGGGTGAGCCTGTTAGAGTAAAGGATCAAGTGATGTAGTTCTAATATCACATGTGTACGAGTGTTCCTAGATGTGGAAGTGTGTTTATGCTCTTATGAATGTTTTCTAACTTAGTGTGCCATTCTGTTGCCTCCCCAGCAACGGCGCCAGAAATGCTTGTTGACACTTCTTAGCATCACTCGCGTTAGGTTGTCATCCCCAACATGACACCAAGAGTGTGGTTGTATTGTACTCATGCCACTTAACTATATAAAGATATTAAAGTATATATCCGCAAGTGCATAGATAAATACACCCGTTGTAGCATTTCACCCAAGTTTATCCTAGGTATCATTATTTATATTTAACCAAAGGAGAACAAACAGAGGGGCACATATTAATTAAATGCTACTCTACACATGTGATATGAATATTCAAAATCACTATCCTTTACTCTCAAACAGGAATCAATCAAATAAAAAGAGATAAAATATATGATAATCAGACCATTCAGGTGATATTCCTTAGAGCAGTACTACTATGGCAAGTCATTGATCAGAATATAAAGTAAGAGAATAACTCCTAAGTAATCCGTTAATTATTAGTCATAAGCTACAATGATTAGTGCAATTATATCAGGCAATCATTGGCTATGTTATCTCATATCCATAAACAAGGAACATCTCCATTACGAAGCTGAGAAACAGAGTAACAACTAAGTAATGAGACCGCATTCTACTAAGTTCTACACTCGGGGAGTGGACTACAAAGGACTCAACAGGAATGTCACACCCGCGATCTACCACATGGCCCAGAGTATAGAGTGCATTTGCAGGTAAACAGTGTATAAGTGCCACACTTACACAATGTTGACCACCCACCCATGACTCAATAAGGTGAGTGCTTTGCAAACATGTGTATAAACATAATGATAAACTATCTATGCCAAATATATAATCAAAGCAGACTAATCTCATAATAATCAAGGATATAATATAGATTAAGAACAAAATCATATCTAATATATCAAGAATAATGATCAAGAACAATGAACTAGAACTAGACAATGTTGAACTAGAACAATTATGAATTAGAACATAAACAATTAGAACATGAAGAACTAGAACATGAACTAGATCAAGAACTAGAAGAACTGATGAACTAGATGAATATCTGAAGAATAATGTTGACGCAAGAGAGAAGAACTGGATTTACCAAGCTCCTCTTGACTAGATCTGGTGCCCAAGGCTGCTTGACTCCTCTACTTCTAATTCTAATCTAGCTATGCCTAGATCTGATGGAGCTCTAAGGAGATGAGAGTTGCTAGTTGGTCTTCTGCTTTCTGGTTGATGATTGATTGAATGAATTCCTCTTTGGAGGGGGGTCTGGGGCCTCGTTTATATAGCCTAGAGCATGGAACCATGGCCCTTGGATCAAACCGACCTTCACATAGGGTTAGGATGCATCCTTGTTGGTGGTTGAAGTATCTTGCAAAGGAAGGAGCCGAGGGGCGGCGTCCAGGGACCGGTCGGCCTAGGGTTGAGGCCGGTCAGCCCCACCTGGCGGCGCCTCATGGTGGCCCTCCTCGTGGAGTCCTCTGCTGTCCTCTAGAAGCCTCTTGCGTATTCATGACGTGGAGATTAGGCCGATTGACTTGGGTTTCTTCTCGTGGAAGATATCAATTCCTGAATTATTCTGATAACCCCCTGCAAAATATAGATTCACCAAAATTTGTGGAATTTCGTTAGTTGACACCCTAAACCTATGTTGGTGATCATTTATTAGCCCTTTATATATTTATTTTAACCCTTTATTATGGTAGATAACCATCGTCAACACCGTCCTGTGCGATGTGAGCCCGGCATTGCCTTCGTCATCATCTCCTGCTCTGCCGGTGGCTTCAGTACGGGAGTAGGTAGCCGCCCCATGTCATTGGTTGCCTTGATGGTCGTGGAGCTAGTGACCACGATCCCAAGCTTTGGGTTCGTGGCCTTTGTTAGCTTGTATAGCCTTGAAAGTCAAGGCCGTAGTCGTGAGCCCCATCCCATAGTGGGTGGAACCATACGCCCATCTCATCGGGCCGTATTTGGATGGTGGGTCACCATACCTGTCATCACTGTCTGGTGATGCTGTCTTGTCTACGCAGCATGGCACAAAGATGGTGTCTGTCCGGACCGAGGGGATAGTTGTCCCCTCATTCCTGGTGGAATGAGTGGGGCGTGCTTGCTCTGGTCAGAGCAGGCGTACTTGGCAGAGCTCAACCTCTCCTAGTTCCACCCAGAAGTCAGAGTGGAGGAGAGGTCGTGTGAAGGTGCATTGCGCGTAGTGGATGGAGAAGGGAGGGGTTGTGGTCGACCTCTTGCCTAGGTGCTTGGCCCAGGCCCGCGCGGCTTAGATGGGCCATGGTTGTTGGGCTTTTGCTAGCTTAGCTGTCGTGGGCCGCCCAAGCGGCTAACTAATCGTAGTCTTGAGATACCCATGGTATCATAACCCTGACACACTGGGAGCAATGCTTGCGTGATAGATCCAGTTGGTTGTTGTGCAGTGTGATGTCTGAGCTTCACCACTACTCCTAGCCCTAGTGACTCCTCCGTCCCTCCGTCAAACTCTAGCATCTCTAAGAACCCACCTCGGGTGCTCGAAGAAAGTTCATGAGATGGTTATTCGAGTGCCACTTCAACAGTACGTGAGTCGTATTATGTAGCTACGTTATATCGTGTTTGTAGAATTCCATGCTAATATTTGGTCTAGTCAAAGAAAAGTTCTATGTATTTTGTGAAATTAAGGACTTTGTTATGGTATATGTAATTTTATTAAGGTCTTTGTCAATGTAGAAAACATTTGTCTTATGTACTTAAAACTTCCTTCACATGCAATAGATGACATATATGTTGTTTGTTTATGCAAAAACTGTAGGCCAATTTCCCACAATACCTCAAGAAACTATGTTAAACGATATATGTTGTTGTTGGGAGTTTTTAAAATTTGGGAATGATTAACTAATTTTTTATATTTTAAATGAATTTTTGTGTGTCTATCAAAACAAATTCAAAATTGAATTGTGTGTACCCCTAATAAGATTCAAAAAATTACATAAAAATATATTTTGGGCTCATATTGTCCATTCAAACATTTGTCGTGGAGATAGATAAAACTTCAATTGTTTTGTAGGATAATTTGACCTTCTATCTCTAGATTACCACAAAATAATTCTAACAATACATAAAAGTGTTTAGAAAAATCTAAAAATTTGCACGAAAGCATATTTTGGGTGAATATGCATGACATAAATTTTTCAAATGATTTTAGTAAATGAGGCATATACATCATTCCAGTGATGGATACACCTCATATAACTCACATCAAATTTTGAATTTTCCACATCTTAGATCAATTTTAAACTTGTATGCACATCAAATTTTGATTCAACCTTACATTTAGCACAAGTTAATAAAATACAAGGTTTCAAATTTTTTGGAAATGATTTGCTATTTTTTATAGTTGAAATAAATTTCTTCATGTGTATCAAAAGTAAATAGAGAAGGGACACAAATATTGGTATATAACATGTAGCCAAGGAAAAAAAATATAAAATTATAGCATTTTACCTAGCATATATTATTTGAACATATCTATCATATACATATCCTAACATTTTTCATACGAAACAAAGATTAAGACAAATTTTCTGTTGGGTTAAGGACCACCTCGACAGCCACTGAAAACTCTCGAACAACCCAAGAACCAACTTGGCAACCCATGCAATATCGAAGGTGTAGCCTTATCTTAATGAGCATTCTCCTAGCACCTCGCTTTCAAACACACTCACACCTACGCTAGAAATGAAGGGTTCCTTCCCTATGGTATAGTGTAAGAGGTTGACAAGAACAATCCCTTGTTAAACAATTGATATTCTTCTATATAATTGAACAATTTCAAGCTATGTTCAATTCAATGAATATATGAATCATGCTCAATTATATGTTATATCTACTATATATTATACAATTACAATTATGAGTACTATATATGCCAAATAATAGGCTTTAGGTTGTTAAAAAATTGTAGCCATTTGCATTTTCAAATACCAAGCCTCAAAAAATCATTGTATAGACAAAGGAAGAGGGTGAGAATGATGAAGTCAAAGCCTAAACAGATCTGAGGAGACAGTGGGATCTCATGGGATCTGAAAGGTCGCCACATCCATGCCTTGTAGATTCATATCTCTAGAGCCATGGCGCGATGAGCATCCTAGGAGGGATGAGATGATGAAGGGATCAGATCTCTAGAGTCAGAGACATGGCGAGCATGCCAACCAGGAGGAAGGTGCTAGATCTTGGAACCATGGTGAGCATGCTGGCCAAGATGAAGGGGCTAGATCTCAGTGCTATACCATCTTCACCGACATTGTGGCTCGTGCTGTCGCACGACTAGAAGCATAATTGGGGAAGAGGAGGGCTAGCGAGGATCCAAGAGAGTGTTGCCTGGAAGGGACATGCGCCCCAACTAGCACCATCGGAGGAGAGGGCTCTACATGACTACTGACACCGCAGGAGGGGAGGGGTCTGAGCATGCCTGCACCAGGCTCAAGAAGATCCAGAGAGAGATGTGTGTGCGGCTGATGGAGTGGTTTGGTAGAAATGAAGGGGCCAATGGATGGTGGAGATTATATATGATAGGGTTGGCTAAGCGGGCCAAGTTGGATGTCCTTACCATAATTAACGGAGCTAGACATGCCTCTTTGTAAGTGCATCTGGCCCTTTAGTGGGTTTTGGATGATTGAATGCCAACACAATTAAAGGTCTAACAAGTTTGTTAAGTATTGGACAGGAAAATCAATTGTCTCACATAACTTGATATTAATGCAGAAAGCCAAAATGATGTGTTGTTATATAATCAATCTAGTTCAAACACAAGACAACAATGCAAATGTAATTCATGTAAAGGCTTCTATATTGTGGGACTTCTATGATTAATGTGAAAGCAAGCATATTGTGATTGAACAATGAGACATGATGTATGTCACACCCGGTTTTCTAAAGAACAAAACCAGGCTAATCATATGTGTGCCCAGGAAGTCCACACATATATCAGAATGAAAAAGTATCAGAAACAATGTTATTATATAATGTATACATAGCTATATTAACACTTACATCAGAGTATCACGAAACGGTGACTAAACTTCAGGCTCCATTCTTCTCAGGGACGGCTGACTGGTGGCTCCATATGGCAAACACTTCTGATAGACTTTTGGAAACTTCACTACGCTTTTATCCTTCTTCTAAGCAGCACCTTACTACACACTGGGGTGTTGGGGGAAATAGCAAGAGTGAGTCCATGTCGAACTCAGCAAATATATCATGGGGTTCATGAGGCACAAAAGGCTAGACACTGTTTAACTGCATTTAGCTTTTAATCATTATATAATTAGCAATTGAGTAGCATCAAGGTATTCCAATTCCCATTAATGAACCAATGATCAATTGTAATAAGGATAATGAATAGCATTAACATGAGCATAATAGTAACAACAATAGTTAAGCATGATAAAACAATGGTGATCAACTATTCTGTAAGAATCCCCAAGGCCGCTCGTGTCCGTGAGCACGGCTAGTATACCAGTTTATTAAACTCTGCGCAGAGGTGTACACTTTCACTGTGAGTCATGATTTGCAAATACATGGGTTAATTACTCCCAAAACACCGAAAACCATATAAAGCCATTCAAAAGTTTGTCTAATAAGTTAGGGCCATTAGATTCACTCGGCAGGCAGATGTAGGAACCCCTTTTCAAATGGCACAATTCCTTCTCGGCTATACTCATAGACTAGAGGTTGTCCTACACCCAACGTGGCAAGCCGTTCTTACGCCATTTAAGGTAACCACTAACAAGCTAGAAAAGGTCTCTTGAACAATTAGAGCCAGAGCCATATAGCCCTCACAGCTGTACTGTATGTCCCAGTTATCACTTATAGGTAAGTCCTTACGGAGAGAAACCAGAGCAACAATATAAACCCTTGCTCTAGCTCCCTTTTCAACAGTAATAAAATCATCTTAATGGTTGGGTTGCTTAATCCATTAGTCAAATTACAAGATCATCATTCATAATTAAGCACTAGCAATAGCTACCCAAATGCATAACCCATAGGTGACAAGGGAACAAGATATCAATAGCTACATTATAATATCTATGGTTATCAAGGAGGACACATGCATATGTATGATAATTTTAGTGAATAGGACAACAAGGATGGTCCCATGTTATACTTGCCTTAGAACTTGCTTTATGCCCAAAGCAACTTGCTCTGAAAAGCCTCAACTTAATCTTTCATTTGCAATTTCTGGCACTCAGCTTCTGGTCTTCACCTTCTGATCTTCAGCGCTCACAGATAGTCTTTCTTGTACTCGTAGCAATCAAGCACCAAGCAAGTCGAGCACACATACAAGCAAACAAATAGGGACAACTATGAACAATACACCATACAAGATAAAACAACGCACTAAAAGAGAGCTAGCTACTACGGTCACGAGAACACAAGAAACGTCGATAATGGAACTATCGTTAAAAAGAAAGACTATCAGAATATTTATATTATAAAAAGAAAAGAAAAGCCTACATACTTAATTTAAACAAAACCATGTGAAGCATATTAATTCAGATTACACAAATCATATTTTAGTTTAGAAACTAATTTAAAACTAATCTTGTTTTATTTATAAATATTGATGTACCATTAACTTTACAAAAGATAGATTTATGTGAGCATCTAATCGAAATTATATAATAGGGTTAAACTACACAATTCATAATTAATGAAAACATAATTAAGTTGACGTTAATCAAATTAATAAGTTTTTATAAAAGATCGATGTGAAAACCCTAAATTTCTTTTACTTGGAAAACTAATTACATAGATATTAATCAAACACATAAATATGTGGCATGGGGAACCTTCGCTTCTAGATAGAAGATTACGTTGCTAAGCTTACATACTCATCATCCTTGGCGCTTGCTAGCTTGCATTATTGACATGCATGCACGGTGCTATTTGCTTGATTCATATTAATTGAGCAAACCATGTCAAACTTATTAATATTAGATTGGTCAAAACACAATTTAATTCAAAAGTCAGGTTGAAACTACTCATATTTTATTTATAAACCTTACCATCTAAACCGAGCAAGTTAAACATTACTTTGCACAAATATATAAAGGGCATGTGAGAGCACCTACTCAATTTGTATATGACGTCAGTTCAAGGTAAATAAAACATAATTTTAAAACACATTTATAATATCCTAATTGTAACTATAAACACATATGTTAGCATTAATCAAGTTAATATTTATATTTATTTGATAAAGGTCTAGGTTTGCTTACGTTGTTTTTAATAAAAGACACTTGATAAGTATAAATCATATTATTATTATCTAATTCATAAACACAGGTCATGATAGATAGGGTTGCTAACGCGTAGCTTTAGTCGACATGACCTTAACACGACTAGAACGGATTTGAATCACTAGATAGCTTTTAATTAACAAAGCATTAAATAGTCATTAATTAAATTAGTATTTAAGTTAATAATTTTCAGAATTGTGTGACATGACAAACCTTAGCACCACTACGTAGAGCGCGATGACACAAATCTAACGCAACCTGATCCAACTAAATCAGAGCTATTATGACTAAACTGCTGAAGTTACGAACCAGTGGCAAAGTTATAAATATCTCGTCTTATTCCTTGTGGTGAGCTGCAAGTACAGAAGATGACCTGCCGTTCTTTTCTTGTTCAGGCCTTCACGGCTGGCAGGTGGGGGTCCTGAGGCCTCCGGCCTTGGCTGGGACTGGCCGGCTTGGCCGTAGCAACACGGAGCCACGCACGCGTGCACCGAGGTAGGGCAGCGGCGGTTGCTCGAGCTCGCCGGCTCGTGGCTCAGCAGCGGGTCAGCCGGGCGCGGGGTGCGGCAAAGTGGCGCAGGGTCAGCTCCGCATCAGAGGCTACCGAGCGGAGGACGCGTGGACCGAGGGCACTGTACAAGGGTTGGCCGGAAACCACGAAGAAACTGGCGTCCATGGTGGAGCTCGCCGGAAAAGAGAGATAAATTAGGAACACGATCAAACGAACATGGATTCCAGAAAACGAGTATACTACGGCGTAGAGAACGACGAGGGCTACCTTGCAGTAGTGACGGTTTTCACCGGAGGCGAGAAACGTGGCTGGAAAAACTCGTCGAACCTTCGCCGGAAGTTCGCCGGAACGCAAGATGAAGAACTTCGGCGAGGGGTGGAAGGAGCTACGAACGGCGGCTCGCGATAAGGGTTGTACTTCTGAATCCAGGGCGTCGAGGGCTACGCCGGCATATATATAGTTGTAGGGTTTGGAAACTTTTCAGAATTTCTTAATTTCGGGATTATTTTAATTCCGCGAATAAAAATAATTCCAGAAAATCTAGAATTACCTTTTAAGCCGCGAAAAATAGCCCGGAGCTCAGAAAAATCACGGGAAAAATCCTGGGGACTCTTGGAAGGATAAGGAACTCAACTAAATGAGTTTGAGCTCATGAAAAGATTAATGAAGAGATCAATAGAAAAGATTAAGCTCACGGAAATTAGAATTTTAAATCCAGAAAATGCCAAAAAGTTTTCCGATGAGAAGTAAACGTTGTCCTATGGTATTTTGAAAATAATAGCACTCACCAACACCAAAGACAAGCATCACACAAACACCACATTATCAGCAACTTAACTTATCTAATAAATTTATTCAAATATTGAAACTATTTATTTTATTTAGTGTTTTCTAAGCACAACCCAAAATTGAAAATTTTGTGGTGTGACAATGTATTGCATATGGATAGGTCTCATTTGGAGAGCTGGTTTTGGAATCAATGTTGATTAAGATGTTTTCACTCTATGGAATTCAATGTATGCTTATTGTTAATTCAAATCATGGTATGACTTGGATTGGCTTGTGAGGGTGGAGATAGGCTTCGAAGTGCCAAATGTAGGTGAAGGGCAAGCGACGGCTTGGGCGCCGAAGGACCATGGCTATGGTGAAGAAGAAAGTACTTGCTTTTGGTCATGTCATCACTAATTTAGCTAAAGGAAGTTATATTGTGAGGAGAATCAAATTATTGTTGGATCATTTGTGAAAGTGACTTGGTGCATTGGATTTATTCACACATATGGAATTGGACCAATTCATATGCTCAAGATGGCTATGCTCAAGATGAAAATCAATAATGGACATGTTGGCACCCTCTCTTGATGGAAATTGAAAGTGATGGCAAGGTTAGAAAAAAGGTTAACTCAAGAGGTTTGAATTCGATTTTATTTAAACTTTAGTTTGTAGGTCGTATGCCGTACTATTAAGAGGGATGCAACATGATGATAGTTGATTGTCTCTAAGTGCTCAATTGATCAATTATATATTTCCTAGACACCCCACAAAAAATTCCTTTGATCAATTCCCGTCTCAAGACAGAGAGCCTTTCCCCAGAAATTTATCTTGCCCTAACCGTAATTTCCTATCTCCCCATCATCCATCGCAAAATAGAGAACCTTTGACCGGATATTTTTTCCTCCCTACCCGAATATTCCAGTTTAGCTTAGATCCACTGTGCCAAATGGTCAGGAGCGTGGCTGACAGGATTTAGGGGTGCAGTAGCCCCTTCCTTCTTGTCTCCTCATTTTTCATCCTCTTCAACCTTGAGACAAAGGCTTGCTGTCTCTCTCTCTCAAACTCCCACGCTCTCTCTCACTCTTGCTTGGATTCTCATCTTTGTGGGTGAGATTGAAGTGTGAGCTCTTTGTGGATTTTGTCCTTGGGAGTAAGATCCATCTCTTAAGCACTTGTGGTGTTCATCGATCTCAAGATTCGCATTTGTTACTCTTGGAGCTCGCTCCTAGACGACTAGGAGTCGCCGAAGAGCAACCAAGGATTGTGGTGTGCCTCAGCAAGTTTGTACAGGCTTCAATTTTGCCTCCACAAGGGAAGGAATCAAACTAGTGGATTGAGGGGAGCGGTTGAAAGAGACTGCGGCTAGAGTGGATCCCGGAGTGGTCACTCATTGCCTCCTCAATGGAGAGTAGGACTCGAGGGAGTCCGAACTTTAGTAAAACAATTATCGTTTCTCAATTCTTTCTCATTTGATTTGATATTTGTGATCCACTTGTGGTGTTTGAACTTGAATGTAGGTTATTTGATAGTAGCATAATCTCTAGGACATACCTGCAGCTTGTGTTGGAAGTTGAAATCAAAGGTAGCAAGTTAGGAGCTCGGTGTGTGCAGCCCGTGAATACCAGACATGTCCTAATAACCTATCGGACATGTCCTATATGAGCAACCTTGTGCTGAATTTATTTATTTGCTATCCTAATCTTTGTGTTATATGTGTTTAGTCCCTAGGCTTGTTTAGCATATCTCATATACTCAGTGACTTACTTATGAGGGGTTGTATTACTTTGATTTGGAGTTTCTACTTGAAAACTCATGTTCTAATCATTTTCGTATTTTAAGGTGTTGATTTTTTAAAAACACCTATTCACCCCCTCTCGGCGGCATCCTAGTGTCCTTTCACTCAGGGGCAATGTAGTAGAAAGTTGATGTTGAGCTAGGTACAAAGGTAACAGAGAGACGAGTGCATGCATTTTTGTGCTGTTTGCACGCCATTTTGCCCAATTTCTGCGTCAAGATTAATAACCGTGTTTTCCTAAAAAATTAAGAATCATGTTTTTTACCGCACTGCTAGTTGTTAGACGATGTAATCTGTACCTATGTATGTCTTGGTTCATCTAGGTTGTTGGTTAGCTCTAGGCGTCCCTAGATTGTAGCACAAGAGAGTTGTTGGTAGATATCTTATCTTGTGATCTGTTGTAAATCTAAACCCTTGTACAAGCCACGCCGGGGGATATTCCCGTGCCCATATAACACGCAACTGAGAGCCTAGGGAGGGCATCTCATTCTACTCACTTTCACATGGTATCTAGAGCCTTTCTCCTAGCAGATTCCCATGGCTTTCGCTTCTTCATCCTCTGTGCAGCCTGTTGTGACCTTCGCCACCTTCCTTTCGGTGAGCGAAAACTCATTCGCAGCAACTACATCCTTTGGAAAGCTCAAGTCCTCTCAGTGCTCAAGGGGGGCGCAACTCGCCAACTTCATCGAGCCAATGGTGAAACCCCCTAATGCGTTTCTCACGCCTAAGAAGGATGACAAGAAGGAACCAGCCATACCCAACCCCGACTACGTGACGTGGGTGGCCAAGGACTAGACGGTCCTCAACTATCTGCTCTCCAACCTGTTGAAGGAGATCCTCACCCAGGTGTCCATGGAGGTGACGGCGGCTGGTGCTTGGGCTACCATCACTAGGATGTTTGCATCCTAGTCTCGCGCGTGCCTCATCAGTACGAGGATGGCACTCACTTCTGCCTCCAAAGGTACTTCCTCCATAAGTGAGTACTTTACAAAGATGAAGGGTTTAGTAGATGAGATGGCGTTGGCTGGTCGGTGTCTTGAAGATGAGGAACTGGTCTCCTACATACTCACCGGGTTGGATCTGGAGTTCAACCCAGTGGTTTCTGCGGTGGCAGCTAGGGTTGTACCCATTACGGTGGGGGAACTCTACACTCAACTCACTAACTTCAAGCAGCGGATGAAGCTCCAAGGTGGTGGTGGTGGCTACTAGTTATCCACCAACGTCACCGCCAAGGGAGGCCGCGGTGGCGACAACAACACCAACAACCCTCGCAGTGGCCACATCGGCTTTGGACAAGGACAGAAAGGCCACCGTGGTGGTGGCCACTCTCCAGGAGGGGCATCTTTGGGCGTCATTTGCCAGCTCTGCGGCAAGGAGGGGCACACCATCCTATGATGCTTTAAGAGGTTTGATGCTACATTCATTGGTCCTCCACAAAAATCTGCATCTTCAACTATGACCTCGTATGGGGTTGATACAAATTGGTATATGGATTCCGACACCATGGATCACATCACTAGTGAGCTAGAGAAGCTCATCGTGCGCAACAAATATCACGGTGGTGATCATGTCCATGCTGCAAATGGAACAGATATGGAGATTTCACATGTAGGTCATAGTACTTTGCATTCCCCTTCTAGTAAGATTCATCTTTGAAATATTCTCCATGTTCCAAGTGCTAGCAAAAACCTTGTATTTGTCAACTAACTCACCCGTGATAATAACATTTTCCTTGAATTTCATCCCTACCATTTTCTTACCAAGGAGCAGGTGACAAGGAAACCACTCCTTCAAGGCAGATCTGAAGGTAGCCTCTACCCCATCAAGTCATCCCCACATAGGTCATCTAGAAATAAAGAAGCTCTTGGTGTTATCAAGCCTTCAGCATCGTTGTGGCATCATAGGCTAGGGCATGCTGCTGATCCAGTAGTTCAGCAAATTCTTAGACGCCACAAACTTTCATTTGTTAGAGATGTGAACAATAAGCACGTGTGTGATGTGTGCCAACAGGGCAAAAGTCATCAATTGCCCTATCCAAGGTCATATAATGTGTCAACTAGTCCCTTGGATCTTATATTTTCAGACGTTTGGGGTCCTGCTCTGGCCTCTGTTGGTCGGTTTAATTATTATGTGAGTTTTATTAATGACTACTCCAAGTTTACTTGGATTTATCTCTTGCGCCACAAATGTGATGTTTTCCAATATTTTAGCGATTTCCAAAACCTTGTTGAACGCCAATTTAATCGTAAGATTCGTGCTATGCAGACAGATTGGGGTGGGGAGTATAGAGCTTTAAATTCTTTCTTCAAACGAATAGGGATTTCCTATCAAATTTCTTGTCCTCATGCGCATCAATAAAATGGCTCTGCTGAGCGCAAACACCGCGACATAGTTGAGATGGGACCTACCCTTCTAGCTCATGCCTCCATGCCCTTGAAATTCTGGGATGAAGCTTTTCTCACCGCTGTGTTTTTAATTAATCGCCTACCATCTAAAGTCATCAATCATGAAACACCACTTGCCCGCTTATATAGTCAAGAACCAGATTACACATTCCTCAGAACATTTGGGTGTGCCATTTGGCCCAACTTGCACCCCTATAACTCACATAAGCTTCAGTTTAGATCCAAGCAGTGTGTGTTTCTTGGTTATAGTAACTCACATAAGGGTTTCAAATGTCTAGATCCGGCTGAGAGCCACATATATATATATCCAGAGATGTTGTCTTTGATGAATACATTTATCCTTTTGCTTCTCTTCATCCCAATTTCGGTGCTCATCTTTGTGCCAAGCTTACCCTTCTTCCTGATATTCTCCTTAATCCTCCTTCTAATTTTGGGGATGCATCGTTACATGACAAGCATTTGTTTTCTCCTATTTCTACTAATGTTGTGCATAGTTCTTGTGAAGCTAGGGTGTCTACAGGTGAAAATTCAGCATCAGTAGCTGAAAATCCAGAGCAAAATAGTGGCAAATCGCTCCCACAACTCCATATTTCATGTGCCTCCCGAGAGGGGGTAGCGGGCGATCCTAGGCGGATATGCCTGACAGCGCAGGCGAATCTGGCGGCAAATCCACGACAGGATCTGTGCGGCAGCTGTTGGCATCATCCTCGGACGTGCAGGAGATCTTGGGCGGGGGATCTTCTATGCCAGAGTCACCGATCTCTCCCATTGCTGATCTCAGTGTGGCTTTGCAAAACAATCCAAGCGCTGGGGGACATCTGCAGCTCACGTCAAGCGAGGTGGATCCTTTCGCCAGATCTAGTGTGGCTGGCGGCAGATTAGCTGTGTCCGCTGACCCTGTGGCTTCCGATACTGCTTTGTCTTCGTCTTTGCATCACCGGCCTACAACGCGACTTCAACAAGGTATTACTAAGCCAAAGTTGTACATTGATGGCATAGTGCGCTGGTGTATGCTTTTTGCTAGTTCATCAGAGGAGCCCGCAACTGTAGATGCAGCTCTTAAAGATCCAAAGTGGGTGTCTGCGATGGATGCTGAACATTAGGCACTACTTCACAACAATACATGGCATCTTGTGCCCTGTAACACCCCGGGTGTTATAGTGCTAATTAATCTGCCATGTCATCATAATGCATTGCAAAGCATCCCTGTTAGGTTAACTTTGTTATGCATCAATTAAAACAAGTTTACTTATTTAGGTTGAATGTGTTTCTCGGTGGTGTGCTCCGAACCCGAAAACCCTAATTTCGAATGCCACCGCAAATACTTAGTCCATGCCCTGCGTAATTTGAGGTGTGCGACTGTGTTGCACACTAGTGTCAAGTGTAGGGTATGAGCTCAAGTACAACATCTAAAATGAATCTCCAAATTTGAGTTTGAATTGGAGTCCCAAAACTTGGCACGAGTTTTCCGATTCGAATTTGAATTCAAATCTGGGGAGAAATGAAAAAGAATTTCAAAAGCTAAATTGGTCAACCAAGAGTGACATTTGGTCAACCATGTCATGTTGGTCCAAATGATGCCCTTGGGTGAGGTTTTGATCACTAAGTAATCACTAATTAAAGTAGCAACAAATTCCAATTGAAAATTCTCCCGAAAACCCTAAATTTCAAAACCCTGTTTTACCCCTTTTGAAATAATTAAAAATCTAAGCAAAATTTGGGAAAAAGTTCAAAACCAAGTTTGTAGAACTTTTCAAGGGCTACAACTTTGGTGTTTTGAGTTTTCAAAGTTTTAGTGTAAAATGTGGAGCAATTTTGAAAATAAACAAATTTCAGTTTTAACTCATTTTTGTCCCCAAACTAAGATTTCAAAATGGAGGAAGAATTTGAAAATATTTTGAACAGCAAAGTTGTAGGTCTGGTCAAGATATACAACTTTGATGTTTGGAGATTTTGAAGTTTCAGTATAAAATCAAAAGTAATTTCTAAATTACCAAATCAGAAAAATGTGTCCCCTTTTGAATTTAAACTCAAATTTCAAAATCCAGTGAGCATTTGAAAAAGTGTTCAATACAAAACTTGTAGAGCTTGAAATTCTGAAGATTTCATAGATTGGAAGTTTTTCAAGTTTCCACATGAAATTGAGAGTAATTTGAGAAAACAGTTTGAAAATTCAAATTTGGGGGAAGGGGTGCTACAGTGCCGGGCCAATCACCGCCGACCACCGCGCGGTATGGGCGCCGGCGAGACGCCGGACGGCTTCGGCCAGCTTCCAGGCGCGCCAGGATCGCCAGCGCAACGATGCAGCAGTGCCGCTCTGTAGCCGCAATCGCCAGCTATAAATACCGACATTCACCGTGACCTTCTCCGTTTTTGCCACCGCCGCCACCGCAGCTCCGCCGCTCGCTGCTGCCGCCACCAGGCCATCTCCGGCCACGCCAGTCGCACCAACAGCACCGCCTCATCCTTGCGCACCTCGTGAACCTGTTGAGCTAGCCCAATTTCGCCTGGATCGTCGGGGAGCCGTCGTCTTCCACCTCGGGTCGCCGTCGTTCCCGTCGAGCCTCGCCACCGTGGCCAGCCGCCTCCAGAGCCTCTCAGCTTCAACCGATCACTCCTTCGTGATCGTGGTACGCCCCTGATGCTCCCTGACCCCTCGCTTTAATCGCTACCGCGTTGTACCGTCGAGTCACCGTTTCCGTCGAGCCGCCACCGTCGTCGGTGAGCTGTTGCCGGAGCTCGAACCATGGCGTTTAGTAGCAAAATGGAACCGTGGGGTAGTGTAGATGGTGTTAGTGGAGTCGGTTTGTCGACCGAGGCACGGTCACCGGCCGGCCACCGCGAGAGAGCGCGCGGGCACGCGGGAGAGAGCGGGCGGGCGAGAGGAAGGAGATGACAAGTGGGTCCGCGGTGTCAGCGAGAGAGAGGGAGAGCAGACGCACACGCGCGAGGCAGGCCGCCTGCTGGGCCGCGCGGCTGGGCCGAGCGCGGGTGCGGGCGCGGGCGCGCGCGGGCACGCGGGCCGTTCGCTGGGCCGGACCGGAGGGAAGCAGCCCGAGTTCGGATTTTCGTTTTTGTTTTCCTTTTTCAAATAAATGAATAGTGTTATTATTTGTTTATTTCATTAAAAATTGTGTAGAGTTCCAAAATTCATGAAAATTTTTGGGTAAGCTTCTCAATGCATAAACTATCTAGGAAAAATGTTAAATCATGAATTTGATTACTTTGTGCAGTAGAATTAATTAGTTCCAATAAAGATTAAATGCAACTTTTAGGAATTTTAATAATTAATTTATTAATCCAAAAATCATGAAATTTATTATGACACTGTTTTAAATCATTCTTAATCCATAGAAAAAGTTTAAGCTTGTTTAGATAAAATTTAATCAACTTCTAATTATGCCCTAATTATTTAAATAGTAAATAAATGTTAATTTGAGAACTTTAAGTGTTGTGTGCCCTTTTGATTGAGTGATGTCCTTAGGTCACTACTCTTTGGTGATCTTTGGCACCTTAATTCCATGTTTGAGCTCGTTAGTAACTTACTCAGTAATAGAAAGCTGGTATCGCTAGTTTTGTCGCTTTTAGTTAGTAGGTTTTCTGTTTGCGACTGTACCGCGAAGGAAAGTTGTACTTAAGTCGTAACTCGTGGCATGTTATCATCAAGCATCATGTTTAGCATCGAGCATCATGTTAAAGCATGTTATGTATTCGTGTAGTCTCCGCTTTCGAAGAAGCCGAAGTCGTCGAGCAAGCTTCCGGAGAAGAGCGATCGTCAGTGGGTTCCGGACCAGAAGTCGGAGCCTTTGAGTCCGAGTCAGTTGTCTCGTCAGAGCAAGGCAAGCCCCGGTGCATTTAAACCCTACCTTGATATTTTACAAATATTTTTTTTATTATTTATTTATGGTTTACTGCATTAAGTAATTAGGAGTTGAGTGACAACCCAATTGCTGCATTATCATCCTTGATTATTGCGATATCAACCTTGATACCTGTTTTACTGAAAATGCGTAGTATGCTTCGCTATGCTTAGAAGTTAAGCTTTTAAATGAAATGTTTACATGGCCATGACGGCATACTTAATGAATATTGAAATATGAGAATGAACTTGAAAGATCGGGCGGGTGGTTTGGCCACTGCTAACATGCATTGGGAAAGGAGTCTCAATGTAGTGTTTCCGCCTTGTCGGTTAAGGACCGTTCGTTGTATGGCCCGCTTGTGTTTCGAGACTTTGCAACTAGCCTCATGCCTTGGGTAAGCCCAAAATGTTGGTGATTCCATTTCGAGAACGTCTAACCTCGCACTGGGAGTGGAGAGATGGCGGGAGTAGCGTGTACCCTCGGGGCTAGAATCGGGCCGGGTTCGAGGAGTACTGTACTCTCGGGTGGCGATGGACACGTTCTGGTTTTGGGAGATCTAAATGAGGGTTGATATATGCAAGATTTGGTTCTACATATGTCGTGAGGTTAGGGATCCTCAGCTGGGTATAATCGGTTCGAATCATCGTTGCTCCTCGGTTATGGAGACTCGATCACCTGTCCTGCATCGTAGTTAAGAACTGGAATTGAAAGAAAGAATGAGAAAAGTTTTGATGATAATTACTTTGATCTAGATTAGGATCACTTAGAATTGATTAATGAACCATCAATGGTAAAAGTAAAACATTGAAGGTAAGGACTCACTTTAGTAAGCTTTTCTGCAAAAGAAAATTTTGATTCTGGATTACCCGTACCTTGATTCCCTAAAACTAGCATGCCCTTGGAGTTTTTTTCTTAGTCGGGTAAGTCTTGTTGAGTACTCTCGTACTCAGGGTTTGTTGAACCCCTTGTTGCAGGTGCGGTTCATGAACAAGTCTGCTTCAAGCCTTGTTGCATGACCGTCGTGGTTGAAGAAAGCGACGATGAGTAGACTGTGTGGCCTTTGGGCAAGGCATCTCGCTTGTGTGATGTAATAAAGCTACTACCGGTACTTCTCTACTACTGGTTTGTAATAATGTTACATAAGGTTTAAAGTTTGAAAACTGGTTTGTAACTCTAAGTTATTGTAAGGCTTCCGCTACTTTACTCTGTTAAATATTTTGAATAAACTGTTATAATATTGCAATACTCCTGTGATTGGATCCTGTTCGGAGGAAAGCAGGCCTTTTAAGTTATGGTGAACATAAGTACGGCTGTCAGAGGTCATTATGGCAATGACGGGTGCTTGTGGGCCATCATAATTAGGAGGTTCTGTGACAGCTGGTACCAGAGCATAATCACTCGAGTTATTGTAGTATTACTTTACAAAACTTCAAAATGATTTGGGTCAAACAAACTTAATATGGATATTTTGGTCCAAATTGCTTTTGCTTATCTTAATCTATTCTATAGTTTCCTTAGCTCATATTTGAAAGCTTCGTAGTGAAGTATCATGCTATAGTGCCCTATGTTATAAATATTGCATGTGTTACTTAAATCTTTTCTGTTAGATCGTAAGTACGCTGCATGCATCATGTTTAATTAACCTGCTTAAGTTACCTTCCCTTTTAAAGTGGTTTGGGTTAAGTAAGGTTCAATCCTATTCATGCTAACCTTCAGATCCCTCCTATCTGTTCTCATCGATCTAATTCTATCTTGCTTTAGGATGGCACGTGTGAAGACGACTCCTCGCAAGAAAAGTGGACCGCAAGGAGTGCCGCGTCATCAGTTGGCCGTCAGAGGTGATGGAGCAAGCAGTAGCCGTAATCCGAACCCGGATTCGGAATCAGAGGTTGCAAGGCATACATCAGAGGTAGAGCGACTGAAGCGCAACATGCGTTTTTGGAAGCAGTTTCAGAACGAGTCTCTGGAAAAGGAGACAGAGGCCAGGGCTCGTGTTCGAGAGTTGGAGCTATATGTGACACACCTGGAGCAGTACAACACATTCTGCATGAGGAAGTCCATAGGCTACATGATCTGATGAATCCCAATCATCAGCCCCAGGCAGTAGAAGATGATGTCGGTGCCATGGTTGTTCCTGATGGAGAGGACAAGGAAGAAGATCCGGAAGAGAATGAATCCATGATGGAAAGTGGGGATGATGCAAGTCATGTCACTGGTGCAAGTGCTCCAGAGGTTGAGGATAGAGTGATCGTGATCAGTGATGATGATGAGGAGTGAAGGGTCGACCTAGATGGTTGTGTAATATAGTAGTATTTTTTCTGCTTTCTAAGAACCTTAGTGGGTAGTTTCTTGCTTGCGAGCAAGTTTGTAATGAAATAATGTAAGATAAGTTTGTGTGTGTACTAGTACTATACTAACTGCTTTTTAATTCAATAAAGCGATGTAAATAAACATGGTTTGTGTACAACAGATGGACGGTACTGGAACTTCCTAAGATGGGGACAATGCTCCGAATCCCCCACCGTTTCCACCCACCTTGGCAGAAGCTATTGCCGCACTGGTTAATGTCACTACCCTGTTGGCTCAGAATCAGAATCAGAATGGAAACCAGGGTCGTCGAGGTCGTAACAATGGAGGGGAAACCACTTATGTGGATTTCACCGATACCCGTCCACCAGTGTTTTCAAAGGCAGATGAGCCGCTAGAGGCGGATGACTGGCTCCGCACCATGGAGCAAAAGTTTGACCTTCTACAGTGCACGGAGTACCAGAAACCCGTGTTTGCAGCACAGCAACTTAGAGGTGCCGCAGGGGCGTGGTGGGCGAATCTGGTCGCCGCACAGCCTGCTGGCCACCGTATTACTTGGCAAGAGTTTCATGATGCTTTTAGAGCCCATTACATTCCAGATGGTGTCATGACCATGAAGTTAGAAGAGTTTCTCTCGCTGAAGCAAGGGAACCAGACAGTTCTACAGTATGTGGGCAAATTCAATCATCTGTCCCAGTATGCAGCTGAATATGTGAACACCGATGCGAAGAAGAAGAGTTGGTTCATAAGAGGTTTGAGTACCAGAATCCAGGAAGCATTGGTCACCTATTATAATGCCACGTACCATGAGATAGTTAATGTGGCTATTACGTCAGAAGAAAAGTCCCGACTGCACAAAGAGTCGAAGAAAAAGAAACAAGTGTTTTCTAGCCCGTCTGACGGCATTAAGAAGCGCCAGAAGTTTATTTACCACCCTCAGAACCATTTCCGCCCAACTTATCGTCCACCGCAATACCAAGCTCGGCCGCAGAAGTTTTTCCGTCCTGCCGTAACCCAGCAATTTTCACAACAACCGAATGCCCCTGGTATTCGAAACCAGACTCCAGTAACCCATAACTTTCCCTGCTACAATTGTGGAAAGCCAGGTCATTTTTCCAAGGACTGCCCGTATCCAAGGCAGTACAATCCCAACTATCCCAGAGCTCCCGTACCACAACAGCAACAACATCAGAGCAAGAATAACAATCTGAATGTTCATAAGGATAAGGGTGAGAAGAAGAAGACTGGACGTGTATTCTACACTCAAGCAAGTGCAATTCCAGAGGGAGAACCTGTTATGATGGGTATGTTTCCTGTTGCTAATCGTCCAGCAGTACTGTTATTTGATTCAGGTGCATCGCATACATTCATAAATCGCACCTTTGTTGTTAAGCATGACATTCCAATTATGGGAACACAAGAAGATTTCTTTATTCAGTCGCCCGGGGGACGACTGTGTACTAAGGAGATGGTACGTGACGTACCTATAGAGTTAGGTGGGCATATATTCCCTACCTCAATGATAATATTGCAGAAACAGGATATAGATGTAATCCTGGGTATGAATTGGATGTACCAACGAGGAGCCATTATAGATGCACTGCACAGAACTATAAGGTTGAACTTGCCAGATAATAAATCTCATCTTCTTATCCAACTTCCTATTCCCAAGAGAACAGTTAAAAGGATATGTGCAACTTCAGTACAAGAGATTTGTGATATACCGGTAGTCTGTGAATTTCCAGATGTGTTTCCAGATGATCTACCAGGTCTGCCACCAGACAGAGATGTAGAGTTTGTGATTGAGTTAAAACCGGGTACTGCCCCAATATCCCGGAGAGCTTACAGAATGCCACCAAATGAATTGGCAGAACTTAAAGATCAATTGCAAGAGTTACGTCAGCTCATTCTTGATGAAGCACATAGTACAAGGTTTTCTATTCATCCAGGGAGTAATAAGATGTATCAAGAATTGAAACAGAGATTCTGGTGGACCAAAATGAAAATTGAGATTGCTAAGTATGTTGCCAGATGTGATACTTGTCGCAGAGTGAAAGTTGAACATTTGAAGCCGGCAAGGATGTTGCAACCATTGCCTATCCCATCTTGGAAGTGGGATGATATCGGCATGGATTTTATTACTGGTTTACCCACAACCTCAAGGGGGTTTGATTCAATTTGGGTCATTATAGATCGACTTACCAAGTTAGCACATTTTCTTCCAGTAAAAGTGAAACACTCTACTGTGACACTTGCAAAATTGTACTTTGAGCGGATTCTGAGTCTTCATGGGGTACCAAGGACCATTGTATCTGATAGAGGTCCACAATTCATCTCCAAATTCTGGATGGAGTTACATAAGTCAATGGGTACCAAAGTTATACATAGCTCAGCCTATCATCCTCAGACTTCAGGACAGACTGAAAGAGTAAATCAAATTCTAGAAGATATGTTGAGATCTTGTGCTCTCACTTTTCATAATCAATGGGATGAATGTTTACCATTAGCAGAATTCTCCTATAATAATAGTTATCAAGAGAGTATTAAAATGGCACCGTTTGAAGCACTATATGGCCGCAGGTGCAGAACTCCTCTGAACTGGTCAGAACCAGGAGAAAGATGGTTTTTCAGTGTTGATCTTGTGAAAGAAACTGAAGCAAAAGTTAGACAGATCCAGAATAATTTGAAAGTTGCTCAGTCCCGACAAAAGAGTTATGCTGATAAGAGGCGTAGACCCTTGGTATTCAAGGTAGGAGATTATGTTTATTTGAAAGTATCACCCATGAAGGGAGTTAACCGATTTGGAGTCAAGGGCAAGCTTGCACCCCGTTATATTGGACCATTCCAAATCATTGAAAAATGTGGGAAGGTGGCATATAGATTAAAGTTGCCTGAACAACTGTCAGCCGTGCATAATGTATTTCATGTATCACAAATGAAAAAGTGTCTGCAAGTGCCTGATTAAGTTGTTGATGTGGAAGGGGTTGAACTTGAGCCTGATTTGACATATTCTGAATATCCTATCAGAGTTTTGGATCAAAAAGATCGTGTTACCCGGAGTAGAACAATTAAATGGTACAAGATACAATGGAATCAACATTCAGAAGAGGAAGCCACCTGGGAATCGGAGGACTACTTGTTGGAGAATTTCCCGGAGTTCTTTGCTTCTATCTAGGTTGCAATTTCTTCTTTAAACTGTAACCTATCCTTTTAAAAATCTTTGTAATGCAGAAAACCCCTACCTGTTTTGTAGACAAGTCTTGGACGTGTTTGCTTGACACGTTTCCTTTTCCATTACTTAACTCAAGGCTTTAAATCTCGGGACGAGATTTCTTTAAGGGGGAAGGGCTGTAACACCCCGGGTGTTATAGTGCTAATTAATCTGCCATGTCATCATAATGCATTGCAAAGCATCCCTGTTAGGTTAACTTTGTTATGCATCAACTAAAACAAGTTTACTTATTTAGGTTGAATGTGTTTCTCGGTGGTGTGCTCCGAACCCGAAAACCCTAATTTCGAATGCCACCGCAAATACTTAGTCCATGCCCTGCGTAATTTGAGGTGTGCGACTGTGTTGCACACTAGTGTCAAGTGTAGGGTATGAGCTCAAGTACAACATCTAAAATGAATCTCCAAATTTGAGTTTGAATTGGAGTCCCAAAACTTGGCACGAGTTTTCCGATTCGAATTCGAATTCAAATCTGGGGAGAAATGAAAAAGAATTTCAAAAGCTAAATTGGTCAACCAAGAGTGACATTTGGTCAACCATGTCATGTTGGTCCAAATGATGCCCTTGGGTGAGGTTTTGATCACTAAGTAATCACTAATTAAAGTAGCAACAAATTCCAATTGAAAATTCTCCCGAAAACCCTAAATTTCAAAACCCTGTTTTACCCCTTTTGAAATAATTAAAAATCTAAGCAAAATTTGGGAAAAAGTTCAAAACCAAGTTTGTAGAACTTTTCAAGGGCTACAACTTTGGTGTTTTGAGTTTTCAAAGTTTTAGTGTAAAATGTGGAGCAATTTTGAAAATAAACAAATTTCAGTTTTAACTCATTTTTGTCCCCAAACTAAGATTTCAAAATGGAGGAAGAATTTGAAAATATTTTGAACAGCAAAGTTGTAGGTCTGGTCAAGATATACAACTTTGATGTTTGGAGATTTTGAAGTTTCAGTATAAAATCAAAAGTAATTTCTAAATTACCAAATCAGAAAAATGTGTCCCCTTTTGAATTTAAACTCAAATTTCAAAATCCAGTGAGCATTTGAAAAAGTGTTCAATACAAAACTTGTAGAGCTTGCAATTCTGAAGATTTCATAGATTGGAAGTTTTTCAAGTTTCCACATGAAATTGAGAGTAATTTGAGAAAACAGTTTGAAAATTCAAATTTGGGGGAAGGGGTGCTACAGTGCCGGGCCAATCACCGCCGACCACCGCGCGGTATGGGCGCCGGCGAGACGCCGGACGGCTTCGGCCAGCTTCCAGGCGCGCCAGGATCGCCAGCGCAACGATGCAGCAGTGCCGCTCTGTAGCCGCAATCGCCTGCTATAAATACCGACGTTCACCGTGACCTTCTCCGTTTTTGCCACCGCCGCCACCGCAGCTCCGCCGCTCGCTGCTGCCGCCACCAGGCCATCTCCGGCCACGCCAGTCGCACCAACAGCACCGCCTCATCCTTGCGCACCTCGTGAACCAGTTGAGCTAGCCCAATTTCGCC
Source organism: Saccharum hybrid cultivar R570 (assembly GCA_038087645.1). NCBI lineage: Eukaryota > Viridiplantae > Streptophyta > Magnoliopsida > Poales > Poaceae > Saccharum > Saccharum hybrid cultivar. Next base: position 14,788,941 of record JAQSUU010000066.1, read on the forward strand.
TGGATCGTCGGGGAGCCGTCGTCTTCCACCTCGGGTCGCCGTCGTTCCCGTCGAGCCTCGCCACCGTGGCCAGCCGCCTCCAGAGCCTCTCAGCTTCAACCGATCACTCCTTCGTGATCGTGGTACGCCCCTGATGCTCCCTGACCCCTCGCTTTAATCGCTACCGCGTTGTACCGTTGAGTCACCGGTCACCGTTTCCGTCGAGCCGCCACCGTCGTCGGTGAGCTGTTGCCGGAGCTCGAACCATGGCGTTTAGTAGCAAAATAGAACCATGGGGTAGTGTAGATGGTGTTAGTGGAGTCGGTTTGTCGACCGAGGCACGGTCACCGGCCGGCCACCGCGAGAGAGCGCGCGGGCACGCGGGAGAGAGCGGGCGGGCGAGAGGAAGGAGATGACAAGTGGGTCCACGGTGTCAGCGAGAGAGAGGGAGAGCAGACGCGCGCGCGCGAGGCAGGCCGCCTGCTGGGCCGCGCGGCTGGGCCGAGCGCGGGTGCGAGCGCGGGCGCGCGCGGGCATGCGGGCCGTTCGCTGGGCCGGACCGGAGGGAAGCAGCCCGAGTTCGGATTTTCGTTTTTGTTTTCCTTTTTCAAATAAATGAATAGTGTTATTATTTGTTTATTTCATTAAAAATTGTGTAGAGTTCCAAAATTCATGAAAATTTTTGGGTAAGCTTCTCAATGTATAAACTATCTAGGAAAAATGTTAAATCATGAATTTGATTACTTTGTGCAGTAGAATTAATTAGTTCCAATAAAGATTAAATGCAACTTTTAGGAATTTTAATAATTAATTTATTAATCCAAAAATCATGAAATTTATTATGACACTGTTTTAAATCATTCTTAATCCATAGAAAAAGTTTAAGCTTGTTTAGATAAAATTTAATCAACTTCTAATTATGCCCTAATTATTTAAATAGTAAATAAATGTTAATTTGAGAACTTTAAGTGTTGTGTGCCCTTTTGATTGAGTGATGTCCTTAGGTCACTACTCTTTGGTGATCTTTGGCACCTTAATTCCATGTTTGAGCTCGTTAGTAACTTACTTAGTAATAAAAAGCTGGTATCGCTAGTTTTGTCGCTTTTAGTTAGTAGGTTTTCTGTTTGCGACTGTACCGCGAAGGAAAGTTGTACTTAAGTCGTAACTCGTGGCATGTTATCATCAAGCATCATGTTTAGCATCGAGCATCATGTTAAAGCATGTTATGTATTCGCGTAGTCTCCGCTTTCGAAGAAGCCGAAGTCGTCGAGCAAGCTTCCGGAGAAGAGCGATCGTCAGTGGGTTCCGGACCAGAAGTCGGAGCCTTTGAGTCTGAGTCAGTTGTCTCGTCAGAGCAAGGCAAGCCCCGGTGCATTTAAACCCTACCTTGATATTTTACAAATATTTTTTTTATTATTTATTTATGGTTTACTGCATTAAGTAATTAGGAGTTGAGTGACAACCCAATTGCTGCATTATCATCCTTGATTATTGCGATATCAACCTTGATACCTGTTTTACTGAAAATGCGTAGTATGCTTCGCTATGCTTAGAAGTTAAGCTTTTAAATGAAATGTTTACATGGCCATGACGGCATACTTAATGAATATTGAAATATGAGAATAAACTTGAAAGATCGGGCGGGTGGTTTGGCCACTGCTAACATGCATTGGGAAAGGAGTCTCAATGTAGTGTTTCCGCCTTGTCGGTTAAGGACCGTTCGTTGTATGGCCCGCTTGTGTTTCGAGACTTTGCAACTAGCCTCATGCCTTGGGTAAGCCCAAAATGTTGGTGATTCCATTTCGAGAACGTCTAACCTCGCACTGGGAGTGGAGAGATGGCGGGAGTAGCGTGTACCCTCGGGGCTAGAATCGGGCCGGGTTCAAGGAGTACTGTACTCTCGGGTGGCGATGGACATGTTCTGGTTTTGGGAGATCTAAATGAGGGTTGATATATGCAAGATTTGGTTCTACATATGTCGTGAGGTTAGGGATCCTCAGCTGGGTATAATCGGTTCGAATCGTCGTTGCTCCTCGGTTATGGAGACTCGATCACCTGTCCTGCATCGTAGTTAAGAACTGGAATTGAAAGAAAGAATGAGAAAAGTTTTGATGATAATTACTTTGATCTAGATTAGGATCACTTAGAATTGATTAATGAACCATCAATGGTAAAAGTAAAACATTGAAGGTAAGGACTCACTTTAGTAAGCTTTTCTGCAAAAGAAAAATTTGATTCTGGATTACCTGTACCTTGATTTCCTAAAACTAGCATGCCCTTGGAGTCTTTTTCTTAGTCGGGTAAGTCTTGTTGAGTACTCTCGTACTCAGGGTTTGTTGAACCCCTTGTTGCAGGTGCGGTTCATGAACAAGTCTGCTTCGAGCCTTGTTGCATGACCGTCGTGGTTGAAGAAAGCGACGACGAGTAGACTGTGTGGCCTTTGGGCAAGGCATCTCGCTTGTGTGATGTAATAAAGCTACTACCGATACTTCTCTACTACTGGTTTGTAATAATGTTACATAAGGTTTGAAGTTTGAAAACTGGTTTGTAACTCTAAGTTATTGTAAGGCTTCCGCTACTTTACTCTGTTAAATATTTTGAATAAACTGTTGTAATATTGCAATACTCCTGTGATTGGATCCTGTTCGGAGGAAAGCAGGCCTTTTAAGTTATGGTGAACATAAGTACGGCTGTCAGAGGTCATTATGGCAATGACGGGTGCTTGTGGGCCATCATAATTAGGAGGTTCTGTGACATGCCCCATCCCAAAGGAAAGAACATAATTGGCTGCAAATGGGTTTACAAGGTGAAAAGAAAAGCAGATGGGTCTATTGATCGATACAAGGCGCGGTTAGTGGCAAAAGGTTACAAGCAACGGTATGGCATTGATTATGAGGACACATTTAGTCCTGTTGTGAAAGCAGCTACTATCCGTCTTGTTTTATCCATTGCCGTTTCAAAAGGGTTGGTCCCTTCGCTAGCTAGATGTTCAAAATGCATTCCTCCATGGCATCTTGAATGAGGAAGTGTATATGCATCAACCACCGGGCTATGCTGACAAGTCTCATCCAAATTTTGTTTGCAAACTTGACAAGGCTATATCTAGTTTAAAGCAGGCTCCATGAGCATGGTATTCACGGTTGTGTGCCAAGTTGGTTGCATTGGGGTTTGTGCCATCCAAAGCAGATACTTCTTTGTTCTACTACAACCGAGGAGGGCACAACATCTTTGTCTTGGTGTATGCTGCTGACATCATAGTTGCAAGCTCGTCTTCTGCTACCACCGATGCTCTTCTTGCTGATCTGCAACGTGATTTTGCTTTGAAAGATCTGGGTGAGTTGCACTATTTTTTGGGCATAGAAGTCAAGAAACATCAGGGGGGCTTGCTGCTTACTCAGGAGAGATATGCCAATGATATTCTTGCTCGGTCTGGGATGGACAAATGCAAGTCTATTGATACTCCCTTGTCAAGCACAGAGAAGCTCAGCGTTGTCGAAGGCGACCCTCTTGGTCCAAAGGATTCCAGTAAGTATAGGAGTCTTGTTGGTGCTTTATAGTATTTGACACTTACTCGGCCTGATATCTGTTTTGTAGTCAACAAAGTTTGTCAGTTCTGCACCGACTACGGCTCATTGGAGTGCTATCAAAAGGATCCTAAGGTATATACGAGGGACGTTGAATCTGGGACTCAAAATAGGGGTCTCCAAGTCCATGATTGTTAGTGCTTTCTCCGATGCTGATTGGGCTAGATGTGTTGATGACCGTCGATCCACCAGGGGATTTGCTATGTTCTTGGTAGTAATTTGGTGTCATGGAGTGCAAGAAAACAAGCCATTGTATCACGGTCAAGCACAGAGGCCGAGTACAAGTCACTTGCAAATGCTACGACTGAGATGTTGTGGGTTCAAAAGTAGCTGACAGAACTTGGAGTACCTCATCCTCCCATGGCTCGTCTCTGGTGTGATAATCTGGGTGCCAAATATCTCTCTGCAAACCCGGTGTTTCATGCTAGAACAAAGCATATCGAAATTGATTTTTATTTTGTCAGAGAGAGTTGCACAAAAGTTGTTGGACATCCGGTTTATCAACTCTGGAGATCGGGTTGCAGATGGCTTCATCAAGGCTCTTCCTAGAGTGAAACTACGACAATTTAGAGACAATCTTAACCTTGTATGTGGCTGAGATTGAAGGGGAGTGTTAGACGATGTAATCTGTACCTGTGTATGTCTAGGTTCATCTAGGTTGTTGGTTAGCTCTAGGCATCCCTAGATTGTAGCACAAGAGAGTTGTTGGTAGATATCTTATCTTATGATCTTTTGTAAATCTAACCCCTTGTACAAGCCACGCCGGGGGCTATTCCTATGCCCATATAACACGCAACCGAGAGCCTGGGGAGTGCATCTCGTTCTACCCACTTTCACACTGGTCCACGTGGTTGGTGCCCCCTGCAGTCATTTTCCCCCAGGCCAGCTCCTCCCTCACTTTTATGAGCCCAGCATAACGAAACCCCCTATATATACATACACGCGCATGTGCTAAACCACACAACATGCTAGCATTAAGCATCAGTACAGAACTCAGACACCCTACTCGATCAACACGCTAATCAGTGAGAAAAAAAAACTCACTTATTAGCTAGCTTGATCACCATTATTCTCATCATCATCTGCTAGCTTCTTGCTTGCCAGCTAGTCCATCGATCATTAGCTAGGAACGAAGTTACGTCGACGACGATGACCACCATGGCAGTGACGGTGGAGATCACGCGCCGCGCGGTGCTTAGACCCCCACCACCGGCGTCCGCCCGCGCCGGGGGCAGCAAGTCCCCGCTGACGCCCTTCGACCGCGCCTCCACCAACGGCTACATCCCGACCGTCTTCGCGTGGAACGCGCCTGCGCCGGACAACGACGCCATAGTGGACGGCCTGCTCGCTGCCGTCGCGAGGTACGCGCACCTGGCGGCGCGCATGGGCGTTGACGACCGTGGCAGGAAGTGCTTCCACCTCAACGACGCCGGGGTGCTTGTCGTCGAGGCCACCGCCGAAGCCGACCTTGCCGACGCGCTGGTGGCGCACGACGTGGCGGCGCACATCAACGAGCTGTACCCCAAGGCAGATAAGGTAACTACTAGCTAGTTCCTTCGGTGAAAAGAAGTTCTAATACTAGTAGCTAACCTTCTATATAGACGCGTATTAGTCGTGACCCGATCGATGAAGACACGTATTGTATGAACGTGCATGTGTTATTACTTTATGGTGACATGCATGCAGCATGCGCTTATACTATGTCTGTGGTACGCGGTGCAGGAACGTGTCGACGAGCCTCTCTTCCAGGTGCAGCTGACACGGTACAGGTGCGGCGGCCTGGTGATCGGCACCGTGTGCCAACACCTCGTCGCCGACGGGCAGTCCATGAGCTCCTTCTACACGGCCTGGGCCATGGCCGTGCGCAACGCCTCGGCTACCAATCTCCCGTCGCCCTTCACCGACCGCGCGGCCATCGCCATCCCCCGCAGCCCACCCATGCCCAGGTTCGATCACCGGAACATCGAGTTCCGTGGCGAGCATAGCTCGACCCACGCCGTCCTCCCCATGGACAGGATCAAGAACCTCGCCATCAACTTCCCGGAGGAGTTCGTCGCCGACCTCAAGGCCCGCGTGGGCGGCCGGTGCACAACGTTCCAGTGCCTCCTGGCGCACGCCTGGAAGAAGATTACGGCGGCGCGGGACCTGGCGCCGGAGGAGTTCACGCAGATAAGGGTCGCCGTGAACTGCAGGGGCCGTGCCAACCCTCCGGTGCCCATGCAGTACTTCGGTAACATGGTGCTGTGGGCGTTCCCGCGGATGCAAGCCCAGGAGCTGCTGTCCTCCAGCTACGCCGCGGTGGTCGGCACCATCCGCGACGCCGTCGCGCGCGTCGACGCCGAGTACATCCAGTCCTTCGTCGACTTTGGGGACATGGCGGAACACGCCGGGGAGGAGCTGGCGTCCACGGCCGCAGGTCCGGGCACGGCCTTCTGCCCGGACCTGGAGGTGGACAGCTGGCTGGGGTTCAGGTTCCATGACCTCGACTTCGGGTACGGGCCGCCGTGCGCCTTCCTGCCGCCGGACCTCCCCGTCGAGGGTCTCATGATCTTGGTGCCGTCGTGCGCGGCCAAGGGTGGCGTCGACCTCTTCATGGCTCTCGACGATGACCACGTTGAGGCCTTCAAACATATCTGCTACTCCATGGATTGATCGCTAGCTCCATATAATCACAATTCACACATACACCCAGCCAGCTAAGTGTGTATACACATATACATACATATTTACGTCTTACATACTACAATACAATATGATGTGAGCGGCGATATACATATGTACCTAGTACAGCCACGTGTTTGTAATACTGCAAGGAAGGGATATCTTCGTGATCGACTATATGTACACATGTAAATAAATGTTCTGACGAGAGAGTCTATTACGTAGACCCATTTGTTCGTTGTTACATTGTCTAGTATATCAAACTATAATCATATATGAAAGTACTAGTAGCTTCTTACCAAAATCTACTGATATTATTTTTGTGCTATAAATCTTAAAACTTTATCTGCAGTGTTACTGACTAAAAAATGTTTCTAAAGTTTTAATTCCGGGCTTTTCTCGTGACATCTATCCGAACATCAGGAAAGAATTCTATATACTCTCTCCATCCCAAAAATATACTATTCTCATTTCTCGAGAAATCAAACAATATGAAAAATTGATTAAATCTATAGAAAATGTACAACCAAATAAATTTCATTAGAATTGTTATAAAATATATTTTTATAATTTAGATGGAGACATAAATATTGATGTTATTTTTTCTATAAACTTAGTCAAGAAAACGTGACTTTATTTTTAGGACGCAGATAGTATATTGGAGTAGTTATTTTACCCTGTTTTTTAATCTTCACAAAAAGGAAATTACCATGTTTTATATATATATCTAGCGATGAGATAGGTCGATCGAGGAGGACGCATGTCTCACGAGTACAACTTCTTTGATTGATTGAAGCTTACAACTGAAGCAGTACACTCCTAGAGAAAGTTATCGTGTTTTTCTTTTTTTGGTGAACATAGGTAGTTCTCGTGTTAACACGTACGCAGGAGCCTTCTTTTTGGAAATGGAAAGAAGAAAAACGAGGAAAAAGAAAAGGCATGCGCGGGGTCGATGTGACTCGGTGCAACGAGGCCGTTTACCCGTGCGTGGCGGAGGGCCACGTTTAGTTCCCAAAAATTTTATAAAATTTTTTAGATTCTCCGTCACATCAAATGTTTAGACACATGCATGAAATATTAAATATAGATAAAAAATAAAACTAATTACACAGTTTAGACGAAATGGACGAGACAAATCTTTTAAGCCTAATTAGATCATAATTGGACATTAATTACTAAATAACAACGAAACTTACTACAGTGCCATTAAAAAAATTGATCTAAACCGGCCCTAGAGTTGGATTGCGTGACGGAACACTCCGTTCCAGGTGGAGGTTGGTGCGCTGCGTGACAACATGGTCAAGGACGCAGTGGCGTTGGAAGAAATGGTACAACCCGTCAGGCTTTCGGCTCAGCTGAGAGACGTACCAGTCAGGTCCATCGTCGTCATCTTGACATGTGCAGTGTCTGCTCGGAGCAACATACTCCCTCCGTCAAATTACAAGGGATTCTAACTTTGTCAGAAAATTAAAACATCTTAAACTTAACTAAATTTATATAAAAATAATAATATTTATAATACCAAATAAGGGCTGTTTGGCGGAGAGTTTCTCTCAGGCTCTGACTCTGGCTCCTCCAGAGGAGCCCTACCAAACATTTTTCTAGATGAGCTGTTTTTCGGTAAAAAGTAGAGAAGCCGTAGCTATTTTTGAGGAGCCACAAATTATGGCTCCTCCAAAACGACTCTGGCTCCTCTGGAGAAGCCCCTCAGGAGGTCGGTGCCAAACAACCCCTAAGTATTACTAGATTCTTCATTTATTATATTATAGTATATATCTATCGTTGATGTCATAACTCTCTCTATAATTTTGATTAAACTTGAAAGGTTTTGACTCTCAAAAAAGTTAGGATGACTTACAATTTAAAATGGAGGGAATATATACTACTGGAGATCCAGGCCAGACAATGTTTCTTTATGTCATTGGGCACAACCAACATTATAGAGTAATACATAAACTTGGATTAGATCTATAGAGACTGTCAGTAGATATTTCGAAGAGGTGTTGTATGTTGTTGGTGAACTAAGGGACCAGATGACCGTATTTTTTACTATTTAGCCTTTTTTTTGAAAAAAAAATTACATTTGACCCCCTGGATGACATAAACTCATCTTTAGACCCTGGGGGTCGGCGCTAGAACTCATGGCTCCGAGGTAACACATCTTGGCGCCACAGATCTTGGCTCCGAGGTGTCTGGCCGCGCACAGCAGGATATCCGAGGTGGCACTGACGTGGCCGGTACCTCGGAGACACAGATCTTGGCGCCGAGCTCGGAGCCACAGATCTTGGCGCCAAGCTCGGAGCCAAGATCTGTGGCTCCGAGCTCGGAGCCACGTATCCTGGCGCCGAGGTACCGATCAAGGAATGACCCCTAATCCGGCAGGCACGTGGATGCATCTTTATTTAATGTTCTTTGATTTGCCTGCATGCCGCAAAAGAATACCAGTACCTCTCGTCAACAAAAAAAAGTAACTATACAATTTGTCTAATCTAATCTAAGTCAAACTAATTTAAAACGATTTGTCTAATCTACCTCTCAGACCCACTCATGCATGATGAGCACGTACAACTAGCCATCAAGAATTAGGGCATATATATAAAGTGGTTAGTATAATTCATTTATATAAATGTGTTACAAGCTTTTGCCAGAGTTTTTGATCAAATAAAATGTCCAAACTTTTGGCAAACGATGGATAAAAAAAGACCATACCCGCCTGCATTGTTTGCCTCGTTGGTGTCGAACGGCGCATGGTGTCATCGCAGTCGCACTTGCATGGTTGGGGTAGCTAGGATCGCTTCGAATTTCTTCGGCAGCATCATCGTGGTACGCCGTGGAACTTGATCACGTGGAGTTGTTGAAGTGGAAGAAAGCCTCGTCGGCCATCAGTTGGTGTAGCCTCGTCAGCCCATCAGTTGGTGTAGCGTAGCTAGACTGTTAACTTCACCTGCTAGACATAAGATAGAATTATACAAATTTGATTCAAGGCTCGAACGGCAGCCGAGCTCCTATGGTTTGCATGTAGTTTCATACCGTGCATATATGCACATGTATCATATTAGCAGTAATTCAAGCGCACGCATATACATGTATATAGATACATGTACACATGCAGCTTGGCAGTAGTTAAGCAGACAAAGGCATATGCTCATGTGCCACTGCCGAGTGTCGACCCACCTCCTGGCTTGCTTCACGTCAAGCATGCAGCAGCCCACGTATGTCTAGCTATGGGCGGATGTATGTTCACGGCAAAGGGTGCGGTCGCACCCACGAAAAATCAGAAAAACAATGATTATGTTCAATTTTCCACCATATACGCACCTATACAGTAAACATCTATGCACCCACAAGGCTAGCGCACCCCCCTTAAATTTTCTCTAGCTCCGCCACTGTGTCTAGCCGTGGTCGACAGCGTGTGTGTGGGCTCGCCATCTCGGCACGTGGTCGTTGTTGAAGTAGATGGAGCCATGGTCGACAGCGTCCAGGCTCGCCTCCTACCAATCGGTAATGGAGCCCTGCTCGATGGTGCTCGATAGGCGTTGGCGCGCTCCTCCGGAGTCCGGGCGTCTCCTCCGACCGACGTTGCATCGGTGGATACCGAAGGCAGCTTGCCGGCATGCGTGATCAGCCATAGATCTTGGTGCTACCTATTTAGGTTTAATAACTCGGCGCCAGGATTCACGGCTCCGAGGTCAAAACGATCCAAGCTACCCCAACCATGCAAGTGCGACTGCGATGACACCATACGCCGTTCGACACCGACGAGGCGAACGACCCAGGGAGATATGGTCTTTTTTTATCCATCGTTTGCCAAAAGTTTGGACATTTTATTTGATCGAAAACTCTGGCAAAAGCTTATAATACGTTTATATAAATGAATTATACTAACCACTTTATATATATGCCCTAATTCTTGATGGCTAGTTGTACGTGCTCATCATGCATGGGTGGGTCCGAGAGGTAGATTAGACAAATCGTTTTAAATTAGTTTGACTTAGATTAGATTAGACAAATCGTATAATTACTTTTTTTTGTTGACGGGAGGTACTAGTATTCTTTTGCGGCCAGCAGGTAAATCAAAGAATAGTAAATAAAGATGCATCCACGTGCATGCCGGATTAGGGGTCATTCCTTGATCGGTACCTCAGCGCCAGGATACGTGGCTCCGAGCTCGGAGCCACAGATCTTGGCTCCGAGCCTGGCGCCAAGATCGGCGCCAAGATCTATGGCTCCGAGCTCGGCGCCAAGATCTGTGGCTCTGAGATACCGGCCACGTCAGCGCCACCTCAGATGCCCTGCTGTACGCGGCCAGGCACCTCGGAGCCAAGATCTGTGGTGCCAAAATGTGTTACCTCGGAGCCATGAGTTCTGGCGCCGGCCCCAGGGTCCAAAGATGAGTTTACGTCACCCAGGGGGCCAAATGTAATTTTTTTTAAAAAAGGCTAAACAGTAAAAAATTCGGACCAGATGATTAATGGTCCACCTAGTGACACACCACTTGAGATCACAAACGGTGATAGATTGAATCCATATTTTAAGGTAACAAATTGCCTAATTTTTGGCATGTGCTAGCTAATAGGATGCATTAAATGTAACAAATATTGTTGACTCCTTTGTAGGATTGTGTGGGTGCAATAGATGGCACCCATATATATATGCTAGACTGCCTACCAAGATCCAAACAGCTTTTAGGGGCAGGAAGCATTGCCCAACACAAAATGTCCTTATTCTAAAAAAACACAAAATGTCCTTGTTGTAGTGGACTTTGATTTGGAATTTACATATGTCCTAGCTGGCTAGGAGGGCATAGCACATGATGCTACTGTCCTTGCTAATGCATTAGAGAGGAACCCAGGTTTAACTATCCCACAAGGTTCCCACTATAAATGGATAACTTAGTCGATTACTAAAGTATATAGCAACTTAACTAATGCATGTCATTACTTGACTTAGGGAAATTTTATGTAGTAGATGCTAGGTATGCATGTCGTCCTGGCTTCCTTCTTCCATACAGGGGGACTAGATATCATCTAAAAGACTATGGTGGTAGGAACTATCCAACCAACACAAGAGAGTTATTCAACCTGAGGCAGTCAAGCTTGAGGGTGATAGTGGAGAGGGCTTTTGGAGCACTTCAAAATCGCTTTAGAATTATTGACAACAAACCTTTTCATCCATTCAGGACACAAGTGAAATTGTTACTAGCATGTTGCATTCTACATAATTGGATACTAGAACATGGTTTAGATGAGGTGGTTCCTAATTAGTCATCTTGGGTACCTAATAATAGTGACTCTCATGGCCATGGTGTTGCCACGGAGGACACAACATGGTCCACACTTAGGGATGTAATGGCTAATCAAATGTGGGCCAATAGAGGCCACTCTCACATATAGTCTTGTATTAGGTAACTTGTCATTGTATTATGTCATGGTGATTTTTCCGTTTTATTTGGAGGCATTGAACAATAGTTGTGATCATAAACATGTTCCTTGCTTTATATGTGGCTATGGACAATATGTGTGGTGAATTCTTCCTGTTTTCCTATTGTTTTGGAGGCATTGGACATTAGCAATGATGAATACATGCTGCTTGCTTTATATGAGGCCATGGATAGTATCTATGATGAATTCTTCCTATTTTCCTTTTGGTTTTGAGGCATTGGACATTAGCAATGATGATTAACTGTTGTTTTCCATTCTTATGAGGCTATGGACCTGCTGCTATGGTGATATACTATTGTTTTTCATTCTTATATGAGGCTATAGGCATGCTGTTATGATGATTGTCGGGGTTATGATCCCCGGGTGTCTCAAGGCATCGAATAACAGGCAGGCCGGATGGCCCATGATACTAAAGCCAAGCTTGAGCCTGAACAACCGAGGCCTAGCTAAGCTAAGTGGATCAGGCCAATCACTGAAGCCTGGGTCAGCCACAACCCCTTCCTCTCGCCTTAGCCACATGCTACGGGCAACAAGCGACCTCTCATCGTCCTGACCCTTGGGAAGGGACAGAGAGACCGAGTCCATCCAAGCGCGCCCGCTCTGACAAGAGCAAGCACGCCGTACTGGCCCCATAAGGACCGAGGGGATAGTGATCACCTCGGTCCGGTCAGATGCCATCCCTGCACCACGTAGCAGAGAAAAGACAACATCGCCAAGCGGTGACGATAGGTATAGAGAACCACCGTCCAACTATGGCTTGACAAGACATCTGTACGATCCCACCCGCTATGGGATGAAATCCACGACGATGGCCTTGACTTAGAGGCCGTCAACGCGAGCCACAACCTCGAAACTCGGGATGGTGGCCACCAACTCCACAAGCAGCAAGACGATCGATGACCCGAGGGCTGCTACCTACTCATGTATGACGTCCCTAGACAATTAGGAGGCGATGATGATGACCACATCACGCATGATGGGCACTGTGGCACCACGTCACGCCATACCACGATGTGAGCATAAGGCCATGATGACAGCCACGCTAAGGCGTGCACCACAAGACGATGTTACTTGCAAGCCAAGTTAGCTAGGCCCCCTCCCTCAGGCTCATGACCCTTCGGTCAGGAGAACCTCCTTCTTTGTATGAAACCTAGCCCTAGACTCTATATAAGGGCAGGCAGGCAAGGCCTCCTTTCTAGGGACTCTGATCCTAACATTCTCATTCTCACCAGGCTCTCGAAGCTTTCCTTTGGGTAGCCCTTCTCCTAGCTCTAGTTCTCCTACCCCTTTCACCATTCTTGCACCCCCATTGTAAGAACTTCAGAGCATTCAAGCGAGAAACACGCACTCTGTTGGCATTTATTAGCGCAATCACCAAGTGTGGAGGTTTTAAGTCCATCCTCGACAACGGCACCAGAAATGCCTGTTGGTATTTCTTAACACCATCACTAAGATTGAGTAAACCCTAGCGACACCGCCAAGAAACACCAACTATGATAGTTCTTAATGATTACAGAAAATATCCGCAAGCACACGGATCTGTCATTGTAGCATTTCACCCGGAAGTATACATGGTATCGTTATTTATATTTTTCCAAAGGAGGGCAAGGTGTAAGAGTCTAGCATGAGCATGAACAAGATTACATACTTGCATAGTGGACCATAGTCATGACAGGGGTAAAAACAGTATTTCAAGGATAGTGGACACACATTTGAGCCAACCTTAAGGATAAAAGGAAAACAAAGAATAAAAGAATGTTCCCACATGGAGCGGGCATGTTCTAATATAGTCATGCAAAGAACAAGTGATGATCATACAAATTATATGGTTAGAGCTAGAACTGAATGTAAGATAGGTTGGGAGGCCACCGAGTACTGGTCTGCCAGCAACCTCATGTGACAATTTAGACTCCTACTCCCTACCCGAACGTGGGGGATTATAAGGGACGGATAGGGCTATCACCACGTGCTGCCTACCCCTCAACCAGAGAGTAGGAAATGTATTCACCTGTTTCTCCATATCCAAGCACCATGCTTGCGTACATAGAAACTACCCAAATTCCCCCGGGTCCCAACCCTACGGATCGACAGGTAAAGAACTTGGGCACACCCGAGGGCACGATGAACCACCACCTCAACTTAGCTCTAATTCTACTTATATAAGTTACATGAATGATTAAGCATAAAGTTCTACCGAGTTAAAAAGGGGGGAAGCCGGGATGATTCGATACTCCAACCACCTGCATTAAATGCGGCTGTAGAAACGTCTCGTCACGTCTGGATATCTTGGTAACCGTTCGAATGCCTCCTACAAATCTGCTCTGACACCTCACACCCTCCGTCTCGCACACCGCGCCTGCCGTTATCCCATCACCACGCGGGGCTCGGGTGCCTCCCCTCTCCATGGGCCGATCATAGGCCTCGGCATATAAGAGAAGAATACGAAACTACATATGCTCCTCTGGCCCAATTACGGTCCAGGGGTTCGAAGGATGTCCCACCATGGGTTTGACAGCCGCCTCGGGACTCTCAAGGGTTGGGAGTGCGTCACCACCTTGGTCGCAAGCCGGTGCCCAGCGAATGGGACTCGGACTCTACTCAGACCTACCCAAGAGCTGCGGTTCATCCAACGAGGATAGCATGGTTCGACTCACCCCCTCCATTCCATGAAGGAACACACGAGGGATCGAATCAAAGATGGGTGGCCTCCCGATCGAACCCCCGCATCAAGCAAGGGCTTGGGTGCTGCACTCGTGTCCTAACCCAACAAATGGCCACGACCCTTGTCGAACAAGGGCCTAGGAGCCATGAACGACCCTACGAATGGTCACCACCCACAACACTTCTAAAATCGCATGAGAACTCACATCAACAAAAGATACGATCCATTAAACAATGACGAGTCTCTTTACAAGAGTGCTTTTAAGCCAAAATGCGAAAAACCTATCCTAAGCGGGGATCAAGATGGCCTCGACGATGACGTCCTTGGAAGTGGGCAAGGAACGTCGGGCAGAATTGCTCGACCTTGATGTTGGCTACCACTCAGGGTCTAGGAGCCCGGTGGCCTCCTCCACGATCCCCTCGGCAGGGACCAAGTCAATGACGGTGTCAGCTACCTCATCGAAGTCCTCCTAGGACCCATTGTGGTTAGCCAGGTCCTGGCCCTTCAGAAGCCCCACTAGGTGGTGGAGCATGTGCCCTGAATGCACCTACACCACCATTAGGGCCACCGTCGCCCCACGATGGATGCCGAGCTCCACCGAGTCTCGAACATGGTTGGGGAAATCTAGGAAGCGCTCCTCCTGGTTCGCATCGTGGGCGTGGATGTACCCCGCCGCAGTGTCCATAGCTTCCCGAATCCCTAGCAGCTCTACCTCCAGCTCTGCTCCACACATAAACATAATGAGTGCGAAAAATGAATGTAGTCCATCAAACTAGAATGACAAACGGAGAACTCACCGACCACCCGGCTGTCCGCGACCACCTACTGGTCTCAGATGACCTGCATCTTCTGCTCCACTGCCTCGAGAGCGGCCTAGGAGACCTCCAGATATCTTCTAAGTGGCTCCACCTCTGTCTTCGCCGTTGCAGCCAGCACAACATCCAACAGTGGTGCCGGCTCCGCGGTCACGGCCAAAGGTAGCCGCCTCCCATGTCCACTGCCAGAGGATGACCTCGCCCCAATCACACGGTGCCACATCGACCACACACCACTGGACACGTCACCGGCGGGGTGTTTACCAGGATCCATGGTGAAGGCGGAGGGAGGGTGCCATGGCGAGAGGGGGGCAAAGAGATCATGGGCTGCTACGAAGAACTAAGAAGAATAGATGGGTTCCTATGCCTTGCCTATGCCCATATTTATAATGTTGTACAAGGTAACTGGCTGGGCGCCAGTTGTCCAACTCCCCACGTACGCCAAAGATCCAGGCACCTCCCCACCTTCCCATGAACCAGGACATGAAGCGTCACAACAACTGCTACCCAGCGTGACACCTCGTCTTCCCCAGGTGGGTCCACTCGCTCGATTCAAAGCCCTTGAAAGGGTAACTCATCTCTCCAAGGCCTTAGGGGCTACCCTACGGGTGCGCTCGCGCGCACCCATCGGACAATTTTCTCCAAAACAAATAAACCGCAACGCACCCAAATGGGATGATGAGGGCCCACGCATACCCCTCCATTCTGCTAAAGAACACAAGGGATAACGACATGCTGGTGAAAGGGCCACCCGGTCAGTCCCTTGCAACACGCGGGGGCTCGAGGGCTTCTCTCGCATTCTAACCTAGCGAATGGTCAAAACTAAAGACTCGGGGGCTCCTCGCATGCCCCGTAGTCACACGAAAAATACTGCACTCGCTCAATTAAAGCCCTTGAAGGGATAACTCATCCCTCCAAGGCCTCGGGGGCTACACCCGGCGGGTGCGCTCGCGCGCACCCACCGGATAGCTTCCTTCAAACACAAACAAATCAAAACTGCCCACAGTCGCTCGTACTCAAGCCTCTAAAGGAGTGCTCCACTCCTCCACAGGCTCAGGGGCTACTGTCGGGTATCAAAATATCAGGGTACCCAACATATGGCAAAATATGGCACCCTGTGTGTTCGCTAAAGCGCCATCGTAGGGGCCCCAGTAGAACCGACCTGTCGAAGGCGCTGACAGCATGTCAGTCGCTTGCAGCGCGAAAATCAACCTTCATCCCATTCGAGCCTTGTGAAATGGTCTCGAGCGAGATAGGCGCCCCGGGCACTAGTTTTCACCTCGCCCGAGCCCCCATGACGTCATCAAAGCGCTCGACCCCTCGGTGTACTTCCGCCTCACCCGAGGAACACGTGGAGCCCTCTAGCAAGATGGGGAGCCATGGGGGCCCCCAACCGCGGCACCCACTCCTGTCGACGGGACGGACGTGACCATGCACAGTCAACAGGAGCACGGGAACCATGCCCTGACCCAACATGACCCCGGTCATTCCACCATGATGACATCCGTACCTCTATAGCGACAAGGGTAACGGCCACTATAACACCTAACCCTCTCTCTACGCAAATCTAGATGCCCGTACCGCCCATCCTCGATGGCGCAGAGGCACACAGGATGAAGTGTGGCCACATCGTGTAGCACCAGTGGACGTAGTGGCCAAAAGATCAATGTATGTTGCATCTCTGCGCTACAGAGGAAACTACTCCCACCGGATGAGGAGGAAGACGGCCGCACCCAAGGCCTCCTTTTCTATTTTTATCTTTCATCTTTTCCCCATTTCATCTTTTTACCACGAATGTAACCCGAGCCCTCTCCTTAGAAGCTATAAAAGGGGAGGCAGGGGCCACATCTAAAGGAGGATGAGAAGACAAAGAAACAAACACACACACACACACACCTCGCTAGGACATCAACATACATGCACATACCACCCCTCAAAAGAGATTAGGATCTGCTCCCTCTCTCGAAAGCTTGTAACCCTTACTATGAGCACTCCGGTGCAAGGCAACACGAACATCAGCCGAATCCACTGGATGTAGGGCTGATCTTGCTCGAACCAGTATACACCCTTATATCCACTTTGCACACCATCCGGGCCTAGATGCGCAAATACAAATTCACTCGTCGCTCTGTTTAAACACCCAGTTCTCTAGACACCGACATATGGTGTCACATAGCTCCAGGAAGTGTTACAAGTGTGCACTAGCGTCCTTGCTTGGCAAACCAAAGAATTGGTTTGCTTGCACCATCGTGATCAGGCCAGTGCACAGCTCAATGTTTCTAGCCCCCGTGTTGACAACAGGCCCAACAGGCATATTGGCAACAACGGGGCTGGAGTAGTTGTGGACTGTCTTGGCCATAGCGGTAGTAGCAGATGGTTCGGGGGCGACTAGTTCACTTGCCAGTGGAGTAGCGAAGAAGTGGCATGAGACCGTCTCTTCATTAGGAGTGCCTCTGGGTTATCAGTGTAGTTATTCGACAGGTCGAAACCACTCATACACTATCCTATTTTCATCCACAACAGGAAGAAAATAAGTAGAATTAGCCTGCATAAACTATGGCTACCATTACATGCATGTGCTTATGATTATGTCCTACTAGATTCTTTAACCTATGCCCTCCCCGGCAACGGTACCAGAAATGTTTGTTGGCATTTCTTAGCGCAATCACTAAGTGTGGAGGTTTTAAGTCCATCCTTGGCAATGGCGCCAAAAATGCATGTTGGTATTTCTTTAGTAAACCTTGGCGACACCGCCAAGAAAGACCAACTACGATAGTTCTTAATGATTATAGAAAATATCCGCAAGCACATGGATCTATCATTGTAGCATTTCACCCAGAAGTATACATGGTATCGTTATTTATATTTTCTCAAAGGAGGGCAAGGTGTACGAGTCTAGCATGAGCATGAACAAGATTACATACTTGCATAGTGGACCATAGCCATGACAGGGGTAAAAATGGTATTTCGAGGATAGTGGACACACATCTAAGCCAACCTCAAGGATAAAAGGAAAACAAAAGAATAAAAAAATGTTCCTACGGGGAGCCGGCATGTTCTAATATAGCTGTGCAAAGAACAAGTGATGATCATACAAATTATATGGTTAGAGCTAGAACTAAGCATAAGATAGGTCAGGAGGCCACAAAGTACTGGTCTACCAACAAATTCGTGAGGCAATTTAGACTCCTACACCCTACATGAATATGGGGGATTATAAGAGACGGACAGGATTATCACCACCTGCTGCCTACCCCTCAACCGGAGAGTAGGAAATGTATTCACCTATTTCTCCATACCCAAGCACCATGCTTGCGTACACAGAAACTACCCAAATTCTCTTGGGTCCCTGACCCTACGGATCGACAAGTAAAGAACTTGGGCACACCTAAAGGCACGATGAACCACCACGTCAACTTAGCTCTAATTCTACTCATACAAGTTACATGAATGATTAAGGATAAAGTTCTACATGTCAAGATCATAATATACAAACTATATGCTTGTTCATATATCATGATTGTAACATGAGAACTATAGTCTAATTCATATGCATTGAAATATTGTAAGTATGAGAGCATGACTATGGAAGAACTCATTGTATTATTCATACCAAGGATCCTTTCTTCCAAGGAGTCAAGCCCTCCATGACAGCTCTTGCCTTGCTCACAAAACTATTACTAAAAGCTAAAAGAGTACAAGAGTAGGGTAGTGAGGTAGAGGCTCCAAATGTTGGTGTGAGTGGAATGTGAGCATCACCCCCTTCTTATACTAATGAGGTGGTCAGTTTAGCGCTGAAAAATAAGGAAACCACCAGGAACTGCCTATGCATGGTGGCATGCAACCGCTAGAGAAGCATGGGCCCAAGAGGCGGCAGCTGGGGTGCAGCCGCACCCAGGGTGCGGCACCCTGGTGGGCCCGTCTCGCGATCGTTGGCTTTTGGTTGGGCTTTTGCTTGGCTCCTTTGCGCTTTTCTGCTTTACGATTTCCTGTGTTGTGCCTTTTTGACATTTCCCCATGTATTTCATGTGTATGTCCTGTAAAACACTAAGTAGCCAATACATGTGGAAAATGTGTTAATAGTACATGCATATGTGTCATAAGATTGTTGATTTCTCCTATTTTGGACTTTATTTGGAGGTTGGATTTGGTCGATAGTGACCACCAATAAATCCCCCAAGCTTAACCTTTGCTCGTCCCAAGCAAATAGCTAAGTACTTGGTTGTTGATCAGGAGTTGCTACTATGCCAAGTATAATTCACAAGTTTCATGCCTGTAACAAAGTATTCCTCCACAATTCAAATAAGTTAGCATTTTAATCCACCCTTTTTCTTGATACCTGTGGGGCATATAGATTTTCCAAGTTCTTGGACAGTTGCAAGATAGAACGGTTATAACAGAGACACCAATCATTCATTCCTTGATTAACCATCTATCCAGAGGTTTTATGAACTTTGTAAAAAAATTAAGTTCCTCAAATGATTCTCTCGATCGCTTAATGTGTATGAAACCTCACCAAAGGCATTTGGTATTTTGCCTTCTTTTTCATATCTTACCACTAATGGCTTTGAGTGGAGTTTTGGGTAGGTATGGAAAGTGGGGCATACTTGCATCACATATTTTGCTAAGTCAAAAACCGGACCTCAAGGAGATGCAAGGTCTGTCTCAGGGGGATCTACCTCTGCTTATATACCCCGGTGGGATGAACCGCAGCCCTTGGATCAAACTGACTTGAAACAATGATCAAGATGTGTCGTAGAGGTCGGTTGGAGGCCGTCTCACGAAGATGGATGACAAGTGGGCCCCACCTAGGCTGGCCGGCCCCACATGGCAGGCCAGTCATCCTAGCTCAGAGCCAAGTGGCCTTCTCCTTTGCTCTGGTGTCCTCTGGAACCTTCCCGTCAATTCTTGTGGAATTCCGACGTGATTTGATTTGGTTCCTTGACTCCTACTCTTCCTTGGCTGTTTTCAATTTAATCCTTGAAAAATCACAATTCACCAAAGCTGTGGAAATTGTCATGTTAGTCCATAAACTCTTGCTTGGTGATGGTTCCGGTGTCTTCTAGAGTGTTCCAAAGCGTATTCATCGGGGACTCTATCATCGGAACTCCAATTATAGTGAATGATATATCCGTTTCAATCGTCTCAATGAGCTCTTTGCAATGATGTGCTCTAATTCATCATTTGAGATGCTTTTATATGTAGAAATATCTAATGTCTGCAAAACAAGTGAGATCACCAAAACTCATGGAACTTGTTTGATTTAAATCAAATCACAAGGCACTTTGGTTCATTTTAGTTGTTACTAGACATTAGTTGACAGTTTATAATAGGAGTTAATTACCGTCAACACTCGTCCACCAAGACCTCCTTCGACTTGCTTGCCGACTTCTTCTTGCTCATACAATGGAACAATCTAGGGTTAGCAGCAAGAGATCAATGGCCACGACGAGGACAGTGGTGGAGCTCAGAGATCAACGGCGACGGCGAGAACAGTGGTGGAGCTTTAGGGATTAGGGTTTTTTTGCAAAGATTGAATGAGTAAAGGGCAAAGATAGGGTAAGAAACAAGAAGAAGAGGATGGCCCTTAAATAGATTTACAACGGTAAAAACGCGGCCCATAAGACCCGCTTAACGTGGCATGGAAACACAACAGTCCGTTTTCTGCCATAACTGACACAGTTGAAACAACAGGTAAAGCAACCGTTCACAACGGTACAGTGCAACGTGCAAATCCAAGACTTATCCGTTCACACCTCACTATCAACGAAGTAATACAGATTGCACAATTTAGAAAGAACTTGGCATCCACAAGATTCACATAATATATTACAGTACGCCTCCAGAGAACCTGGATACTTCAGAAATAACCTGGACCATGCTCAGAAGGAGTCAAACAACAAAGAGACGATACCAACGGAGAAAAACAGACTTTTTATTACAAATACCAACAAAGGACATAAGGTTACAGATCTTACAAGACCCAACGAACTCAGTACTACGACGAGCAAGGCAGCAACAAAGAGCACAGGTAGAACCCAGCTCTAGAAATGACCACATGCTCCTAGCTACAACACGGCAGAAGACAACCAACTCGGATACACTGTTGTCTTCAAAGGAAGGACGCAGTGCATCCAAGACGAATATCAACAACACAACGAGACAACCTGGATCAGACAAGGATCACATACATCAGTCTACCCAAGCCCGATGTGATCCTAGATCAGACGCTGATTTGCACCGGACAGTCGTAAGACAGTGTGGAAAGATCAACTCAAAGCTACTAGATGATGGAACGAGTCCCACATCACAAGACTTCTTCCACCTGCCACCACGTACTACCTGGTACAATGCTGTCATGAGATTAGTCTACCTCTAATCTCAATCACAAGACTTCTTCCACTCGCTACAAGACTTACAACTCACGTCCAGGGGCTGCTCAACTTCACAAACTACCATAATCATGGCTACGGAGGTTTCAAACTATATAGCGAGACACCTGATGAATAGAAGCAGCACACCAGAAAGGTATTTATAGGCAAAACAGCGGTGTACATGGACTGGGAGCACAACAAAACAAGCCTAACAAAAGTATCAGTGAAAAGACAAAAAGCAGCAACAAGAGGACATGCGCGTGAAGAAACAGTACTCGAGGACAAGCATATGCAAAAGAATATACCGGCACTATACACCTCGTGACCACAGAGAATTCAATTCAACTACCAACCACCACCAACATCAATAGAAGACCCTCCATCCGGGTTCCTAACAACCAAAAAGAACCCAGATGTATGCTTAGGGCTACAGGGTACATATCTTGAGAAGAGACTTTTAGTTTTTTTTAACCAGAGTTTAAGACCATCCAATTTTTTGTTCCAAATAAGCAAGAGGCTTGAGGGCTACACTCAGTGAGTGCGATTTTTCTTTGAAAAATCGCACGTCACTTGAAAGACTTCTTCAAAACATGACCACTTCAAGGCTTCACGTCGAAAGAATCCGAAATGAAGGAAGTCTTCGAGTTCAACCATGAAATGCTTGGGGGCTTGTCGATACAAGACCCGCAGGGTTCCGTAACGATACATCTGCAAGTCGTGGGCCTTGGCCTGGCCCACGAGCAGGGACTAGGAGAAATGTAGCGTCTACTACACCGAATCCAATATAGAATAGGCCAGACTAGTCGGACTCCTATGGAAATTCTATATTTAGTTCAGGACATCTTCTTTGGATTTGACTAGGATGGTAACCGCACCACAGCCTTCTCTACCAATATAAAAGAGAGGCCGTGAGCACCCCTGTAACGACAAATGACACAACACAATCAATCCAAGGCAAAGGCTAACGTCGACTGGACATAGGGTTATTACTCGATCATCGATCGAGGGCCTGAACCAGTATAAATCGACTGTCTCTGCGTTCACCGTCAAGTTCTAGCACGCACCGAAGCCCGAATAACTGTCCCAGGTACCCCCGTAGCAGGCTATCGGTGGTCAAACACCGACATTGTCTCGCCAATAAGCTTCCAAGCCTTTGCTCATTATTGAACTCCTTGTCAGCTTCTCATCTTGTCTTGGAAAGCAATGTCTTCATGCCATTTGCCAGTTACGGTTAGACCAGGGACGCAGTGGGGCAGACATTGTTGTCAAGTGTATGCTAAGACATGTCAATCACTCATAGTGACATGGAATAGCTAGCCAGCATGTCTGCGAAGGTCTTGCGCAACAACCTCAATGCACCTGAATGTATAGTTGAGCTCCTCGTTGACCTAGTTCTAGAAATGCATTTTCAAAGTTCATGGACCTAGATGACACACCCTTATAAGTTTAAGAGCCACCGGTACATTTAACTCTATGTTTACTATATGTTGCACCTAATGATTTGCAATTTTGGTATCTTAAATATTGTTGTTCTTTTTTATATATTTGGTGATACTTAAAATTCATTTTCATTATATTTCAGGATAGTGTGCTACCCGTGAGCTAGTAATTAATTTCCCAAATAATTATGGCTTGTAATAACAGTATACAGTGGCACGACCATATAGCTGGCCTGGTATACATTGGTTACCAAGTCGTTACGCGCTTACTAGATAGTGGGTAGTTCGTTCGTTATCGGTAAGATTTATTCTGCATCATTTACATGATCAACTGGTAGGTTTCGTTACTGATTCAATCAATCACGACCATATAGCTGGCCTGGTATACATTGGTTACCAAGTCGTTACGCGCTTACTAGATAGTGGGTAGTTCGTTCGCTATCGGTAAGATTTATTCTGCATCATTTACATGATCAACTGGTAGGTTTCGTTACTGATTCAATCAATCAACTATTTTGTCTTGGTCCTGTTCCACTCTACGCCTTTTTTTTCCAGTCGTTGGTGTCCACGTGTATCATCAGTTGCACTGCACGCACGCAATCGGCTGGCGTCCGGTTGTCGTCAAAGTTAAGCGCCGTCCCAAAAACGCAGGCCCGGAGCTCCGGACACGGCTCGTCGCATCGCAGCGAAAGGAATCTACTCTCTTTCTCGGAGTTTCCATGGCATAGCATCGACAGCGACCTCGTCTTCGTTGATCTTGTCGTTTCGTCGTCCTCTTGGTCGTCATTGTGCGTGCGTTGGTTCAGCGCGCGGCTCCTCCTCCCCCTTGCTCTTGTCGTCTGGCACACGTGTGGATGGCTCCATCTTGAGCATGTGTGTCCACTTGCCCTATCCTCTCCTACCGATGACCATTAAGAAGAGCTTGTTTGGTGCACGTGTATCTATCTTAACCTATTTCATTCTAATTCACTTCAATACATAAATGAATTAAGTATCTAGCTAGACCAGACTAGAGTATATAAGCTAATAAAGGTCACAAACGCATCCCATAGGCACGAGCGAGCAAGCAAAGCATATACACTAGGATGGTGCCCGTGGCAATCGATATCTAGCAAGTCATGGTAAATGTTCTGGACATATCTTAGGTTGCTGCATGTCATTTTCTGTCCTTTTTTTTTGTTTGCTTTTGCACACGCCGTGCAGACATAAAAAAACATCTCAACTCAGCCTAAGCTAGCAGCCGCATGTACTTGCATTGCATCCCGACTTCACAAGCTGATAAACATTATCGCAGCCGTTACTTTTGACAGTGGAACGAATCCAGCTGATCACAACTAGTGTGTGGTGTTGTGGTTCCCTCCTTCCATGGTAATCTAGAAATTACTTGGGAACGATGTAATCGACCCAACTCTACTTCTACTTAATGAAACACGTGTGAAAAGGACACGTTTGTGAAAAAAAAATGGATAACAATGCTCCCTAAAAAAAGATAGCGTACAAGCTATGTTTCTTGCATCGTTTAGTTCTTATATCATGGAAGAAAATACTAGTATATGATTTACAATACTTCGTACTCCCCCATCTTGAAATATAGGGACTTTAATTTTCTCTAAGCAAACTATCGTAAGTCGTTTGATCAAGTTTATATAGAAAAGAATAATAATTCCTATAATATTATATTAGTATTGTTAGATATATTACCAAAAATATTTGGGTAAATGTCCATTTTATACGTTAGTCCGGTTTTCAATCATAGACTACGAAATTGGGTAACGGACACTCTTGAACTGTCAAAATGGGGCAAAATTTGTCCTTTCGCTGGTTTTAGAGCTGATTTTCTATTTTCTAAAAATTAATTAAAAAGTGGTTTGATCTCTAAAAAATCAAAATTAATTTATTTCAAGTCATAAAATATGAATCTTGTATAAGTTTTCTTCTAAAATTGTTATCTATTTGTTAGTGCTCTATTTGGAGTTATCTAGACCATATTTTACATAAATAATGAGCAGATTACTTAGTAATAAACAATATGAATATAAATAAACTAGTTCCAAATAACTATATATAGATATAAATAGGTAGATACTATTTTTAGAAAAATGAATGTGCTAGTTTTATAGTTTCTAATTTAAAATAAATTAACTATATATGAATTTATAGAAATCAAACCATACCTTTATTATATTTATTTAGTAAAAAAATCATAGTTCAAACTAGCCAGAGAACTAATTAAATTTTTCTAGTTTCAATAGTTGCAGGGTATCCGTTACCCGATTTCATAGCTCAGCGTTGAAAATCCGGCTGATAAGGTTAAAATATCTCCTCTATATACAATATTTTTATAATTTACCATATTGATATGATATATGGTAATAATTTTCTTTATAAATTGAACTGAACTTATGATAGTTTGAATTCAGATCTACTCACTCCGTCCCTAAAAGATTGCAATTCTGGAACAGCATCACGTTTTAGTATATCAAGTTTGACCAATTATAGATAAAAAAAGTATAAATATTCATAATATAAAATAAACATTATTAGATTAATTACGAAATGTATTTTCATAATAAATTTATTTGAAGCTACAAATATAATTATTATTTACTGGAAATTTAGTCAAACGTGAATCATTTTAATTAGCACGTGTATCCTTTTTAGGACAGAGGCAATATATTTCAGGAATGAGGTACCAAGATGTATCTAAGGCTAGTCTTTTGCCACGCAACCATGGTCTCGTGGTACTCAGCAGGGGCAGGTGGGCCATGTCTTATCCGTGCTGCACCGTACCAACACGACGTGCGCAACACGTCCCGTCAACTCGTAACACATATTCTCTCGGTCCCTAAATGACATTTATCGCCATGATTTACGTGTCGATAACTTTGACTTGATTTATAGGAAATACGTGCAACATTTTTATCTCTAAATAAATTTATTAAAAAATTAGATTCAAATATATATCCAATGATACTAATTATGTATCATAAATATTAATATTTTTTAATATATATTTAGTCAAAGTTATTTCTCAGGAAACGAAAACAATAAATATTTAAACACGAGGGAGTAACTAGATCGGTCGATTGTATAGGCTACCGACCTTCTGAATTCTTCTGATCACGAAAGACAAGCTAACAAAATATATTGTAGACTTGTAGTAATATTCATGTCGGTCCCTAGCTACCTCATTGACTCTTGTTAGTTGTTACTACAGTACTACTCACCATGGTCGTCTACATATCTCGAAATCGAAACGTTCCGTGTCTGTTTCATTTTTTTTTCAAAATTTAGTCTCTGTTTCATTGACTATCCAAACAAGCATGCATTCTGCTTTCGTAGTGTGTGGACATCCAAACGCATGAAGATCCGTACAAATTAAATATATGCTTTCAGTGGGTGGAACCAACTTTTCTAGGAGAAAATCCTCCACATACATCCTTTCGTCGTAGTTAAGACGGTGCACCAGATACCAGAAGAAAATCAGTAAAAGCCGAACGCACTATATGGGTGTTTTTGTTACCTGACGAGTGAATTTATACATATGTCGCACTGTTCTAGGAAGACGATGATAGCATCCAAAGACACAAGGAATTATACTGGTTCAGACTGAAGCCCTATATCCAGTCTTAGAGATGGATCGAGTGAGTGTTCCTCGGTTGAATGCTCTAAAGTTCTTACAATAAGGTATGCAAGAAGAGTAGAAGAGGTAGGAGAGTGGAGAGGGACTGCCTGAATGAAGTCTCAAAGTCCGTCTCCCTTGAAGGGTGCCCTAGCTGCCCTTATATAGAGTCCGAGGCCAGGTTACATACAGAGAGGTAGGTTCTCCCAACCGAGGGGTTGTGAGCCTGAGGGAGGAGAAACTAGCTATCTTGGCTTGCAAGGAAGGCCGTCTTGTGTTGATGTCAGCGTACGTCCGTGCGTGGTCATCGTCATGGTCTTGTGCCCACGTCGCAGCATGGTGTGGCGTGATACTACAGTGTCGGTCATGACGGCACTATTGGCATGGCATTGGATTCGCCAACCGTCCTGTGCGACGTGAGCCAAGTGTTTCCTTCGTCATCATCTCCTGCTCTGTCGGTGGCTTCAGTACGGGAGCAAGTAGCCGCCCCATGTCATCGGTTGTCTTGATGGTCGTGGAGCTCACTACAAAAAACCTGTTAATACATGACGATTCAAATCCGTCACAGAACAACATCTGTGATGGTTTCAGATACCGTCATGGATTGACGCGCGTGACGGTTGTTTGAAAACCGTCACAGATTAGCGCAATCCATGACGGTTTTAGATCGTCATAGATGAGCCCGAGGCCCACTTAGCCTAATGTTTGTGACGGACAATAACCGTCATGGATTGAATAGCCACATCAACATGGATGGTAACATCACAACCAGTTGCCACGTGTTTAGCACATGATTATTGTAATAACATTCATCACAAGGTACACCAATCATACAAATAGACATTTATTTATTCATATAATAATGAGTTTGATGTACACAATGAATTCAACGTTTACAAACTTATAGGCCAAAAAATACAATATACATGATAGCAAAAATAGTAAACTTTAATGTACTTCATCCTTCGATCAAACTGAATGGTATTTGTTTATCCTGCATAAAAATATAGAATGCTTGTATTACATATCTCAGACATTACAACAGATCAACCAAAAGGGAGAGAAAACCACTGTTAACTAATGGAGAACATATTTCTATAACTTGTATGACCACGGTTAACCAAAAGGGATATTACTCAAGATGAAAGGTGCTTAGCTGTTGTGCTGCCGAACTGCACTACTACTGTACTGAACCAAGGCAAGCAAACAGCTAAGCTAAAAGGTAATGGTTTTAAACTAAGCTGAAGTTAAAGGTTTTAAACTAAAATGATAGCTAAAAGAACAAGTAAATGGTAAAATTATTACTAGCTACCAGCATGCAACAACAAAACCAAACTCTGTAGTTGCAGAGCTGATCACGGTCAAGAAAGTTAATAGCTACAACTGTTGTTGTTAAAGAATACCTTGTGTTGTTGATCTGAAAATCAAGGCTGCCAGGTACCAGCTGCCAGAACAAATTGCCGCTCACTGCCAATGGACTGACCTGCTGCACAAAAACAAATTTAGAGCAAAGCCAGGCATGCACTAGAGAGGAAACTATAGAGCTATCCACAGAAAAATCAAGAACAACTGTTGCCCTTTGCTGCTGCAATAGAGTCAAGACCCAGCACAACCAAGAAATCAAGAACAGCATGCACAGACGCCCAATACCGGAACATACACTGGTCAGAAGCTACTGAACTGAATAGGAATAGCAGGAAGCTTACCTACTTATCTTGTGGAAGTGCTGCTGCTGCTATCTGAAAACAAGGGAAGGCATAAGTTAATTGCTTACTGCTGCTACTGAACTGAATCGAAACAGCAGGAAGCTTACCTTGTCTTAGTGCTGCTGCTGCTATCTGAAAACCAGGGAAGGCATGAACACTGACGACTGTCACTGGTGTACAGATAGAGACATAGAAGGAACAGATGGGCACAAGCTGCTGGAAAAGAGAGATGAGAAAAATGTCGATTCAGAAAAAACTAGCAGTAACAAACACAGAAATTTTCATGCCACGAGTTACAAATAAAATAGTAAAGGAGAGTCCAATATGAAGCAAAATGACTGCTGCAATAACAGCTAGGTAACAAAGGCATAATTAAAAACACAATGCTATTGCAACAAGTGCTAAGAAGATACTTCTAAGTACACGCACGAATGGCTAGCTCACAAGCATGTAAGATATGATGGTACTTAATGACATAGTAAAACAAACTGAAGTCCAATGTCTGTAGAATTCTTACAGCACTAATATAATGCATGCAGTTTGGAAGCAGAATATATATAGTTTTTAAATAGGAAGGTGTGAAGGTTAAACCAGACCTGAAACTTTAGTTTCAGTATGTGTAACTAAACTGAACCAACCCCAAACTGCAGCAGCTTCCTGTTGTGACCAAGCACATAGTTTATCCAAGAAACATCTACCTGTAGGAACACAATAGCACATGACATCAACAAAAGAGTTGCTTGCATGAACCACACAACAGGAAGCACTTCTTGGCACTTATTATCCCGATCAGCCGATGTAGCATGCTAAAATCTGGCTTAAGAATAACTGAACACATACACATGACAAATGAATTCTTCAGTTAAACTACTAGAGAATAATCTAAAAAAAATCATTCATTTCAATAGCAATCATTTGTATAAGTCAAATTACTACACACAAGACAGGTTTTCACACATGAGCAGAAACCATGTCTTGCTTCTTTTACCTCCTTTCCCTGCTGTCCAAAAATTTAGTCAGTGATAAAAGAGTACACACCAAGGAATCATCTAGAAAAAACAGTAAGAAAGCTTTAGTGCTCCTGCATACGTACTTAGATACTTTCAGAGGAAAAACAGCTATTGCAGTACTGTAACCGGCAAAGCTGTTATATTCCTTTAGTTTCAGCATACTGGACAGAAGCAGAACAAGTGTTTAAACATTTAGTAGTTAGCCACAAGTTTACGTTTCTATAGACAAGACAATTTGTAGAAACTAAACAAGTGGAAAGCATAGAAACACAAAAGCGCAGAAGACTGTCCACTGTCCAGCATAGAGCTCTTTAGTTTTCAGTAAACTGCTACTAGTAGAATTTCATAGACCATAGAAAATAATTGCTCATTTGTACTTAACAGACGAGACATAGCAAAGTTCCTGGGATCTTGCACGTGGAGGGAAGTTGATTCAGCTAATCTTGAACTGCCTAAGATTTGATATGATGAGAAAGGTTAGTGCATAAGTATGAACTCTATGCACGCCAACAAACAGTGTTTTCAACCAGTGCCTGTGCATGGTGATGTAGGTTGTTGAGAGCACTTATTTGGCTTAGAGAAGTACAAAAGCTTACATTAAGTTTCTAGATTTCACATAGCAGATAAATTACATCAGAAACTTAATAAAATATTTGTATCAAGCACTCCAAGACAAAATGAAACACTGCCTGCAGTTATCAGAAACATATATGATAAAAACAAGAAAAAAATTACTAGAAAGATTTGTTCTTCTATGACTACAGAACATTATCAAGCCATCAAGGTAACAGGCTAAAACACGTTACTATGTTGTATTACAAAATTTTACACAATAGCTAGCCGCTGACTCTGAAAACTAAACTAGCAGCCCTAAAAAATCACAATCCCTGAAAAACCAGAACTTTAATCCCAGCTAGTTACCAACCATGAACATATTATTATTATTGTTGTTATTATTATTATTATTATTATTATTATTATTATTGTTGTTGTTGTTGTTGTTATTATTGTTATTATTATTATTATTATTATTATTATTATTATTATTATTATTATTATTATTATTATTATTATTATTATTATCGTCGTCGTCATTGAATGCAGGAAACATATTATTATGTAATATCTATCCCTGATTTAGTCATCTAATCTGCATGCCAATCTCTGTCCACCATACTAAGCCCAGACAGACAAATCACAACAATTGCATCGATCCTTGTCAGGCGTACAATCGACCAAGAAGAGCCCGACAAGAAGAGGGACACGCATGAGCCATTTACTAATCTAGTTTCATCTCTTGTGAATAAGAAAATCAGACAAAGCACACTGTCGCTACCGGATCACCAAGACTACACTCATTCGCAATGAAGACAAGAGCAAAGTAGAGCTGCGCTAGCAATTAATCACTCACCCACTGGATCGTCTTCCAGATGACGGGGAACTTGGGCCTGCTCGCCCTCTTCTTGGTGTACTGGTTGTAAGCCCCACACCTGCAAAAATACAGCAAACCCATCAATACAACCAAGAACACAACAAAGATCATGAAACTGTGCACTCCTCCTAGATCGAGCAGGGATCAACAGATGGGGCGAACCTGGGGATGGTGTCGTCCTCTGCATCGTCCGTGTCGAGGGCCCGATTGGCCAATTTTTGAGGTGGGGCGCTGCCCTTGGCCTCCTCGTGCCGCGCACCAGTCTCTGAAGGTCGAAGGGATGGATCCGCCGAGGGCTGGGGCTGGCGTCACCCTCAACCTCCTCGACAAGCTGCGCGCGAGCCTCCTCGTCCCTGCGCCGAGGGATGGGTGGGATGGAAGGCACCGGCCAGGATGGCGAGAGATGGGGCAGCGGCGGGTGAACAGGAAAGAGAGGGAGGCAGATGGTGGAGGGTGGGGGGCGACTGGTTGGATAGGATGAAAGGGACGAGGTTAGGGTTTTTTTTGGCATCGTTACATATGCGAGTGGATAAATGGGCTATGGGCTCGATATCCACCAGCGTGAACCCTTATCAGTGACGTTCTTCAAATCCGTCATAGATTAGCAGATTTCTTGTAGTGCAGTGACCACGATCCCAAGCTTTGGGGTCATGGCCTTTGTTAGCTTGGCTGGCCTTGAAAGTCAAGGCCGTAGTCGTGAGCCCCATCCCATAGTAGGTGGAACCGTACGCTCATCTCATCGGGCCGTATTTGGATGGTGGGTCACCATACCTATTGTCACCGTTTGGTGATGTTGTCTTGTCTGCGCAGCGTGGCGCAGGGATGATGTCTGTCCGGACTGAGAGGATAGTTGTCCCCTCAGTCCTGGTGGAATGAGTGGGGCATGCTTGCTCTAGTTAGAGTAGGCGTACTTGGCAGAGCTCAACCTCTCCTAGTTCCACCCAGAGGTCAAAGTGGAGGAGAGGTCGTGTGAAGGTGCATTGCACGTAGTGGATGGAGAAGGGAGAGGTTGTGGTCGACCTCTTGCCTTGGTGATTGGCCCAGGCCCGCGTGGCTTAGATAGGCCACGGTTGTTGGGCTTGTGCTGGCTTAGCTGTCATGGGCCGCCCAAACGGCTAACTAATCATTGTCATGAGATACCCAGGGTATCATAACCTTGACACACTGGGAGCAATGCTAGCGTGATAGATCCAGTTGGTTGTTGTGCAGTGTGACGTCTGAGCTTCACCACTGCTCCTAGCCCTAGTGACTCCTCCGTCCCTCCGTCAAACTCTGGCAGGGTGCTAGAAGAAAGTTCATGAGATGGTTATTCGAGTGCCACTTCAACAGTACATGAGTCATATTCTGTAGCTACGTTATATCGTGTTTGTAGAATTCCATGCTAATATTTGGTCTAGTCAAGGAAAAGTTTTGTGTATTCTATAAAATTAAGGACTTTGGTATGGTATATGTAATTTTATTAAGGTCTTTGTCAATGTATAAAACATTTGTCTTATGTACTTAAAACTTCCTTCACATGCAATAGATGACATATATGTTGTTTGTTTATGCAAAAACTGTAGGCCAGTTTCCCTTAATACCTCAAGAAACTATGTTAAACGATATATGTTGTTGTTGGGAGTTTTTAAAATTTGGGAATGATTCACTAATTTTTTATGTTTTAAATGAATTTTTGTGTGTCTATCAAAACAAATTGAAAATTGAATTGTGTGTACCCCTAATAAGATTCAAAAAATTACATAAAAATATATTTTGGGCTCATATTGTCCATTCAAACATTTGTCGTGGAGATAGATAAAACTTCAATTGTTTTGTAGGATAATTTGACCTTCTATATCTAGATTACCACAAAATAATTCTAACAATACATAAAAGTGTTTAGAAAAATCTAAAAATTTGCACGGAAGCATATTTTGGGTGAATATGCATGACATAAAATTTTCAAATGATTTTAGTAAATGAGGCATATACATCGTTCCAGTGATAGATACACCTCATATAACTCACATTAAATTTTGAAGTTTCCACATCTTAGATCAATTTTAAACTTGTATGCACATCAAATTTTGATTCAACCTTACATTTAGCACAAGTTAATAAAATACAAGGTTTCAAAATTTTTGGAAATGATTTGCTATTTTTATAGTTGAAATAAATTTCTTCATGTGTATCAAAAGTAAATAGAGAAGGGACACAAATATTGGTATATAACATGCATCCAAAGAAAAAATATAAAATTATAGTATTTTACCTAGCATATATTATTTGAACATATCTAACATATACATATCCTCACATTTTTCATACGAAACAAAGATTAAGACAAATTTTCTATTGGGTTAAGGACAACCTCGATAGCCACCGAAAACTCTGGAAAACCCAAGAACCAACTTGGCAACCCATGCAATATCGAAGGTGTAGCCTTATCTTAATGAGCATTCTCCTGGCACCTAGCTTTCAAACACACTCACACCTACGCTAAAAATGAAGGGTTCCTTCCCTATGGTATAGTGTAAGAGGTTGACAAGAACAATCCCTTGTTAAACAATTGATATACTTCTATATAATTGAACAATTTCAAGCTATGTTCAATTCAATGAATATATGAATCATGCTCAATTATATGTTATATCTACTATATATTATACAATTACAATTATGAGTACTATATATGCTAAATAATAGGCTTTAGGTTGTTAAAAAAATGTAGCCATTTGCATTTTCAAATACCAAGCCTCAAAAAAATCATTGTATAGAGAGAGGAAGAGGGTGAGAATGATGAAGTCAAAGCCTAAACAGATCTGCATGCTTGGATCTCACTGGATCTAAGAGGATAAGAAAGAGGACATATGAGGGAAAGAGAAGGAGACAGTGGGATCTCATGGGATCTGAAAGGTCGCCACATCCATGCCTTGTAGATTCATATCTCTAGAGCCATGGCGGTGGTGAGCATCCCAGGAGGGATGAGATGATGAAGGGGTCGGATCTCTAGAGTCAGAGACATGGCAAGCATGCCAACCAGGAGGAAGGTGCTAGATCTTGGAACCATGGTGAACATGCTAGCCAAGATGAAGGGGCTAGATCTCAGTGCTATACCATCTTCACCGACATTGTGGCTCATGCTGTCGCACGACCAGTAGCATAACTAGGGAAGAGGAGGGCTAGCGAGGATCCAAGAGAGTGTTGCTAGGAAGGGACATGCGCCCCAACTAGCACCATCAGAGGAGAGGGCTCTACATGACTACTGACACCGTGGGAGGGGAGGGGTTAGAGCATGCCTGCACCGGGCTCGAGATGATCCAGAGAGAGATGTGTGTGCGACTGATGGAGTGGTTTGTGAAAGCCCAAGTTTGGTTTTGGCAATTAATGACACCAAGTTGCTAATGCCATGTGTTAAGTGTTTTGAGTTAGGCATAAGCAACACATGTGATGAAGGTGTACGTGGCAAGGAGTGGTGGCCACAAGATCACAAAGAAATGGTGCATGGACATGAAATGTCGATCATGATGGAGATGCACATAATATGATGGACTTGATGATCAAGTGGAGGAAAAGGATCTAAGAGCGTAAGACAAAGGTATAACCATAGGGTTTTCCTTTTGCCGGTCCAAGTTGAGTAGTG
The DNA here is from genome assembly GCA_038087645.1 of Saccharum hybrid cultivar R570. Lineage (NCBI taxonomy): Eukaryota > Viridiplantae > Streptophyta > Magnoliopsida > Poales > Poaceae > Saccharum > Saccharum hybrid cultivar. The sequence goes on from JAQSUU010000066.1 coordinate 14,823,288, forward strand.
AAGTGATTCACCGGGTTTAGGATACATAGCCGACTATCAAGAGGGGCAATCACGGTTAGCTCGAAAATCAAGTGCCACTAGATCAATGTCTTGAGCATATGCATTAGGATCTAGTAGAGAGCTAACATAACGCCTTGGAAAATGTTTGTGAAATGCTAACACACTTGCACATTATGGTGTACACTTGGTGGTGTTAGCACATTTGCAAAGGCGGTGGAGTTTAAGCGGTAGAGAGGGGTTTGGGTTCCTCTCTCCCTCCCGCCGAGCTTGCGAGGCGGGATTCGGCGCATTTTGGGGAAGTGAAATGCCTATTTTCTACTGCGCCGAAAGTTGGAAAAGAAACGGAGGCGAACGGCGGTCACTGTGTTGACCGGACGCTGCACCGGACGCGGTCACGGTTTGACCGGACGCGTCCGGTCAGTTCAACGTGGCGCGGCACTAGGGTTTGTGACCGGACGCTGGTCTGGCCTGACCAGCGCGTCCGGTCAGTTCACCAGTGCGCAGAAGGAGAACGCGCGACCGGCGCGTCCGGTCCCTCACGGAACCGGAGCGTCCGGTCAGGCGTCCAGAGGGGCAGAGCGAAGCGGAGTGACGATCGGACGCGGGGCGCGTCCAGTCACGTGCGATCGGACGCGTCCGGTCTCGATGGGAGCTTACTCGAACGCGACCGGACGCTGGCACTGTCGCGTCCGGTCATTCGCAGGAGCGCGTCCGGTCATTCGCAGGAGCGCGTCCGGTCAGGGCAACGGCTAGTTCTAACGCGCACTGTTTCTTGCTGTCGTGTAGTGACCGGACGCGTCCAGTCACCCTGACTGGAGCGTCCGGTCAGCGCGATTTTCGCTGCGTCGTCTGTAACGGCTAGCTGCGTACCCCTTCGTTATAAATAGAGGGTGTCCAGGGTTTGAGGGTAACTCTTGCACATTTTGAGACATAGAGACATCCTTTGAGCTAGAGAACACCCCTCCACTCATCTCTTTGCTTAGTTGCACATCTTGAGTGAGATTCAAGTGCATTGCTTGAGAGTTGCATTCTAGAGGCACTTGATCTTCGAGTTGCTGCGGATTTCTTGTTACTCTTCCGTGTTTCCCGACACGGTAGACGGCTTGGAGCAGCGGAGGTGATTGAGCTCGCAATTGGAGATTGTTGGAGCCCTCACAAGTGTTGTAAGGGGTTCTTGATCCTTCCCCGCGGGAGTTCGCGAATTGGATACTCTAGTGGAGCTCGTGGCTTGGAGGATCCCCATCTTGTGTGCGGTTGTGCGGTGCCCGCCGAGGGCTCGACTCTTGATAGTCGATTAGCTCGTGAACCGACAAGTGGGTGTATCGCCACAACGGGGAGTAGCTTGCCGGGAAGCAAGTGAACCTCGGGATAAATTCTTGTGTCATTCTCTTCCCGAGGATTTCTCTTGTGTGATTGATTAATTGGTACTTCTCATCTCTACACGGCGGTATAATCACTCAACGCTCTTCTCTCGTATTACATCTTGTATCTAGCTTGTAGTTGTTGTTGTGTTTAGTGGATAGCCTTGTACTAGACTTGTGTAGGTGGCTTGCTTAATTAGTTAGAGCTAGTGCATTGTGCTCCGCCACCTTTTGTACTAACTTGTGGTTAAGTAATTATTGTAGAAGTTTTAATTAGGTTATTCACCCCCCCCTCTAGCCTATTTGGACCTTACAAGTGGTATCGGAGCTGAGGCACCGTTTATTTGAGGCTTAACATCCTACGGTGAAAAAGAAATGGCTCAATTAAGCTTGCACATCAACAACACCAAGAAGGCACCTCACTTTGATGGCACAAATTATGCATATTGGAAGGTTAAGATGACCGCACACCTCAAGTCAATCAATAGAGAAGTGTGGAAGGTCACCGAAATAAAATTTGAGGTTGCTAATCCGGAAGCACCTACACCGGTGGAAGAGAAGAAGCTCCAATGCAATGACATTGCCATTAGTGCTCTTCATGAGGCACTAGATGACAAGACCTTTGAGCAAGTAAAGAACATTGAGATCGCTCATGATGCTTGGGCCAAGCTAGAAGAAACATTTGAGGGCACCGAAGGCACAAAGACCGCTAAAGCATATATCTTGCAAGAAAAATTTTCAAGCTTCAAGATGCAAGATGATGAAAGTGTACCGGAAATGTTTCATCGGTTGCAAGTCATTGTCAATGAGCTCAAGGCACTTGGTGAGGAAGTCAAGGACAACCAATTCTCTATGAAGTTCTTGAGAAGCTTGCCCAAGAGATTTGATACATTGATCACCATGCTAGTGAGAACTACATTGAAGGATTCAACTCCTCAACAAATATTTCAAGAAGTAATGACCGATGATTCATATAGAGAAGATGATGAGAAAGATGAGTTGGTCAAGAAAAAGAAGAAGGAAAATGAGAAGAAGGATGATGAGAAGAAGAAGAGTGTGGCATTCAAAGCCACCACATCCAAGGGCAAGTCCAAGATTGAATCATCAAGTGATGAAGACTCAAGCTCTTGTGATAGTGATGACATTGATGAGAAGATGGCTCTTTTTGTCAAGCAATTTGGCAAATTCATGAAGAAGAAGGGCTATCGTGCAAGGAGGAGGAAGAACTCATCTAAGAAGAATGAGCATACCATGAGATGCTTTAGATGCCATAGCAAAGATCATCTCATTGCAAAGTGTCCTTATGATAGTGATGATGAAGATGCTATTAAGAAGGAGAGGAAGAAGCAAAAGAGGAAGCAAGAAAAGAAGGAGAGTTCTCATAAGAAGAAGAATGATTCTCATGTTGCTATATGGGATAGTGATGATTGCTCAAGTGATGATAAGGATGACTACAAGAGCAAGAAGAAGGGACATGCTAGCATTGCCATCCAAGAGAAGGTCTCCCTCTTCGACACTCCATCGTGCTTCATGGCTAAGGCCTCTAAGGTATCATCCGATGATGAGAGTGATCATGATAATGCTAGTGATAGTGATAGTGATGAAGAAGAATTCACTAAAGATGAACTAATCACTATGCTAGAAGATTGCACTCAACATTATAAAGAATCTAGAAAGGAGTGCAAGGGCTTGCTTAAGGAAAAGAAAAACCTTATGCAAGAACTTGATGAGCTTAGAACATCTTATGAGAGTCTAAAGGTAGACCATAAGAAGCTTCAAAAGTCTCACACCAAGCTTGAAGAAGCTCATTCCTCTCTAGTTGAAAAATGTGAAAACATGCCAACTAATGTTGAGAAAGCTAAAACTTGCAACATAGGCATATCATGTGATATAATTGATGAATCTTGTCTTAAGCCTATTGTTGTTGCTCCCACTAACCCTTCATGTAGCTCATCTACATCATCCTCATCTAGTAGTGATGGTTTCACTTGTGACTCCACACTTATAGTTGAGAATGAAAATCTCAAGAAGGAGGTAAAAGAGCTCAATCACACCTTAGCTAAGGCTTATGGTGGTGAGGGCCGCTTGCTTATGTGCTTGGGTAGCCAAAGAGCTTCTCTCTACAAAGAGGGATTGGGCTATAACCCCAAGAAAGGCAAGGCCGCTTTTACTCCTCACAAGACTCGTTTTGTGAAGAACAATGGTAGCTATTGCAAAAGTTACAAGCAAGTTGGTTACAAAGAGCGACATTGCATGAACAAGAAATCCAATGCTAATGTATCCTCAATTAAGTTTGATTCTTTCTATATACTTACCAAGGGTACAAATGGTGTTCATGCTAAGTTCATTGGTGCACCATGGATGGGCTCAAAGAAGAAAGCCATTTGGGTACCAAAGAGCTTGGTCACTAACCTTGGAGGACCCAAACAAGTTTGGGTACCTAAAAAGAATTGATCTTGTCTTGTAGGTCAATTACAAAGCCAAAGGAAGGCATTGGGTGCTTGATAGTGGGTGCACTCAACATATGACCGGGGATTCTTGTATGTTCAAATCAATTGATACAAGTCAAAATGGTGGTTTTGATGCTATCACTTTCGGCAACAACAAGAAAGGCAAGGTCAAGGGGCTTGGTAAAATTGCTATCTCAAATGACATGAGCATATCTAATGTGTTGCTAGTTGAGAGCTTGGATTTCAATCTTTTATCGGTGGCACAACTTTGTGATCTTGGCTTCAAGTGCATATTTGGTAGTGATGATGTTGAAGTCATAAGTGTTGATGGATCAAATTTGATATTCAAAGGATTTAGACATGGTAGCTTATACATGGTTGACTTCAATGATAGTGAGACACAATTGACATCATGCTTGCTTAGCAAATCTAGTATGGGATGGTTGTGGCATAGAAGGCTTGGTCATGTTGGAATGAAATAATTGAACAAACTTTTAAGGCATGACTTAGTTAGAGGCTTGAAAGATGTGACTTTTGAAAAGGATAAACCATGTAGTGCTTGTCAAGCCGGTAAACAAGTTGGAAATACACATCCTAGTAAGAGTGAAATGAGCACATCAAAGGCATTTGAGCTATTGCACATGGACTTGTTTGGGCCAACAACATACACTAGCATTGGTGGCAACAAGTATGGTTTTGTGATTGTTGATGACTACACTAGATACACTTGGGTGTTCTTTCTCTTTGACAAGAGTGATGTATATGGTCTATTCAAGTCTTTTGTCAAGAGAGTGCAAAATGAATTTGAAACCAATATCAAGAAGATTAGAAGTGACAATGGTAGTGAGTTCAAGAACACAAGAATTGAGGAATTGTGTGATGATCTTGGTATTGGACATCAATTCTCTCCAACATACACTCCTCAATCTAATGGTGTAGTTGAAAGAAAGAATAGAACTTTGATTGACATGGCTAGATCAATGCTTAGTGAGTACAATGTGAGTCATTCATTTTGGAGTGAAGCTATCAACACGGCTTGCTATTGTAGCAACCGTCTCTATTGCCATGGGAAGCTTGGGAAGACACCATATGAGCTATTGAATGGAAGAAAGCCCAACATTGCATACTTTAGAGTGTTTGGTTGCAAATGCTATATTCTCAAGAAAGGCACTAGATTGAGCAAGTTTGAAAAGAAATGTGATGAATGGTTCTTACTTGGTTATTCTACCACAAGCAAAGCATATAGAGTTTGGAATCTCATAAATGGCACCTTGGAAGAAGTTCATGATGTTGAGTTTGATGAAACCCAAGGGTCTCAAAATGAAGCTCAAAACCTTGATGATGTGAGAGGAGATCAATTGTCAAATGCAATGAAGAACATGGACATTGGTGACATAAGGCCGAGGCAAGTTGATGATGATGATATTCATGTGATCAACCAAAGTGTGCAAATTGATACAAATCAAGCAAGCTCTAGTGGTTCTCATGATGAAGTGCAAGATCAAGGTCAAGCTAGTGGAAGTAACCAACTCCCAATACTCCAACCTACTAGTATTGCAAGAGATCATCCATTGGATCAAATCATTGGTGGAATTCAAAGTGGTGTTCAAACTAGATCAAGATTAGCATCCTTTTGTGAGCACTACTCATTTGTGTCACTTGAAGAACCTAAGAAAATAGAAGATGCATTGAAAGATTCTGATTGGGTAAATGCCATGCATGAAGAGCTAAACAACTTCACTAGAAATCAAGTTTGGGAACTTATGGAAAGGCCAAAGAACTACAATGTGATTGGTACTAAGTGGGTCTTTAGAAACAAGCAAGATCAAGATGGCATGGTTGTGAGGAACAAAGCAAGATTAGTAGCACAAGGTTACACACAAGTTGAAGGTCTTGACTTTGGAGAGACATATGCACCCGTTGCAAGATTGGAAGCTATTAGAATCTTATTAGCATATGCTTGTGCACACAACATCAAGCTCTATCAAATGGATGTCAAAAGTGCATTTCTCAATGGTTACATCAATGAAGAAGTTTATGTTGAGCAACCTCCCGGTTTTAAAGATAACAAAAAGCCCAACCATATTTACAAGCTCAAGAAGGCATTGTATGGTTTGAAGCAAGCACCTAGAGCATGGTATGAGAGATTGAGGGACTTTCTTCTCTCTAAAGGGTTCAAGATGGGAAAGGTTGACACCACTCTCTTCACCAAGAAGCTTGGAAATGACTTGTTTGTGTTGCAAATCTATGTGGATGACATTATCTTTGGATCAACTAACCAAGACTTTTGTGAAGAGTTTGGAAATATGATGGCTAATGAGTTTGAGATGTCTATGATTGGAGAGCTTAGTTACTTCCTTGGACTTCAAATCAAGCAAATGAAGAATGGCACTTTTGTAAGTCAAGGCAAGTACATCAAGGACATGATCAAGATGCTAAGCCAATGAGTATACCAATGGGCACAAATGATCAATTGGGTGTTGATGCTAGTGGCAACATGGTAGATCAAAAGCAATACCGGTCTATGATTGGAAGTTTGCTCTATGTCACCGCTTCTAGGCCGGATGTGATGTTTAGTGTGTGTAAGTGTGCAAGATATCAAGCTTCACCTAGAGAAAGTCACTTGAAAGCAACCAAGAGGATATTGAGATATCTTAAGGGCACTTATGATATTGGATTATGGTTTCCAAAGGGGTCAAACTTTGAGTTGATTGGATATTCGGACTCCGACTATGGTGGATGCAAGATTGATAGAATGAGCACAAGTGGCACTTGTCAATTGCTTGGAAGGTCTCTTGTTTCATGGTCATCAAAGAAACAAAATAGTGTTGCACTATCTACCGCCGAGGCCGAATACATTAGTGCCGGTAGTTGTTGTGCACAATTGCTTTGGATGAAAGCCACCTTGAATGACTTTGGAATAAAATTCAAGAATGTGCCATTATTTTATGATAATGAAAGTGCAATCAAGATGACACAAAATCCGGTTCAACATTCAAGAACCAAGCACATTGATATTAGGCATCATTTCATAAGAGACCATCAACAAAAGGGTGATATTAGCATTGAGAGCATTGGCACCGAAGATCAACTAGCCGATATCTTTACAAAGCCACTTGATGAGAAGAGGTTTTACAAGTTAAAGAATGAATTGAACATACTTGACTTCTCCAACTTGAAATGAGTGCACCCCCACATTCTTATATGACATGCCTCTCCTCCGACATAGCAAGGTAAAGTTGTTTGACATATCATCCATACTTTGCTAAGGACATGTTTAGAACATATAGACATATTTGCATGACAAATAGGCTCATTCATGAAAATTAAATGAGTTTAATGTATATATGGTACCACTATTGCTTCTATGATTGATTGATCTAGTGGTAGCATATGACATGTTTGTGGGCTTACAAACCTAGTGTTGAATCTAGAAAATGAGCTCATGATGTGTAATTCAACATGGTCAAGATAACCCTTATACTTTATGAGGTGTGAAGAAGCTTGTCCTTGGATCAAACCGAATTACATATTCTAGGCAAGTAATCTAGATTGAACCATAATTTGGTCTCCCTCAAATTGATTGACTTGACTCTCACTAAAATTGGCACCTTTTTGGTGATTGTTGACAAAGGGGGAGAGAAAAGTCACAAAGATAGAAAAGTCACAAAGAGATAAAAAGTTAAGTTGCAAAGGGGGAGAAAGATATACTAAGGGGGAGAGAAAGCAAAAGATATGACATTAGAAAGGGATCTATTAAAATTGAGCACACAAGTAGGGGGAGCAAGCTCATGAATTATTTGTTGCATTTGTATGTGCATTAACATGATGAATTGTTGCATTGCAAAGCTTAAATTCATCTTCATAATTGTATGGTGTATGCTAGAAATAGAACTTGAATGATGATTTGTTAAGAGTAGCTTTACAAGTGGTATCTAGACACCTTTGCTTATAATGTTGATCTCACGGAATACTTTAGTGTTTGTGATCTTTACAAGTAATGTATTACAAGTGGTGTCTAGCTACTTCGATGCTAAGGATGGTATATAAAGGCAACTCCGATTGATATCACGCTTCAAAGGTCCATTCTATATACCATAGCATCAATTTGATAGTAGTAACTCTCCTAAAATTCTAATCCATACATATGTGCACAATTGAACCAAACTCATGGAAGCACATATGTAGGGGGAGCTAATACTATCGAAATTGAAAATTAATTTCATTTCATATCTTTGTGATAGTTGTCATCAATTACCAAAAAGGGGGAGATTGAAAGCCCAAGTTTGGTTTTGGTAATTAATGACACCAAGTTGCTAATGCCATGTGTTAAGTGTTTTGAGTTAGGCATAAGCAACACATGTGATGAAGGTGTACGTGGCAAGGAGTGGTGGCCACAAGATCACAAAGAAATGGTGCATGGACATGAAATGTCGATCATGATGGAGATGCACATAATATGATGGACTTGATGATCAAGTGGAGGAAAAGGATCTAAGAGCGCAAGGCAAAGGTATAACCATAGGGTTTTCCTTTTGCCGGTCCAAGTTGAGTAGTGAAGTGATTCACCGGGTTTAGGATACATAGCCGACTATCAAGAGGGGCAATCACGGTTAGCTCAAAAATCAAGTGCCACTAGATCAATATCTTGAGCATATGCATTAGGATCTAGTAGAGAGCTAACATAACGCCTTGGAAAATGTTTGTGAAATGCTAACACACTTGCACATGATGGTGTACACTTGGTGGTGTTAGCACATTTGCAAAGGCGGTGGAGTTTAAGCGGTAGAGAGGGGTTTGGGTTCCTCTCTCCCTCCCGCCGAGCTTGCGAGGCGGGATTCGGCGCATTTTGGGGAAGTGAAATGCCTATTTTCTACTGCGCCGAAAGTTGGAAAAGAAACGGAGGCGAACGGCGGTCACTGTGTTGACCGGACGCTGCACCGGACGCGGTCACGGTTTGACCGGACGCGTCCGGTCAGTTCAACGTGGCGCGGCACTAGGGTTTGTGACCGGACGCTGGTCTGGCCTGACCAGCGCGTCCGGTCAGTTCACCAGTGCACAGAAGGAGAGCGCGCGACCGGCGCGTCCGGTCCCTCACGGAACCGGAGCGTCCGGTCAGGCGTCCAGAGGGGCAGAGCGAAGCGGAGTGATGATCGGACGCGGGGCGCGTCCGGTCACGTGCGATCGGACGCGTCCGGTCTCGACGGGAGCTTACTGGAACGCGACCGGACGCTGGCACTGTCGCGTCCGGTCATTCGCAGGAGCGCGTCCGGTCATTCGCAGGAGCGCGTCCGGTCAGGGCAACGGCTAGTTCTAACGCGCACTGTTTCTTGCTGTCGTGTAGTGACCGGACGCGTCTGGTCACCCTGACCGGAGCGTCCGGTCAGCGCGATTTTCGCTGCGTCGTCTGTAACGGCTAGCTGCGTACCCCTTCGTTATAAATAGAGGGTGTCCGGGGTTTGAGGGTAACTCTTACACATTTTGAGACATAGAGACATCCTTTGAGCTAGAGAACACCCCTCCACTCATCTCTTTGCTTAGTTGCACATCTTGAGTGAGATTCAAGTGCATTGCTTGAGAGTTGCATTCTAGAGGCACTTGATCTTCGAGTTGCTGCGGATTTCTTGTTACTCTTCCGTGTTTTCCGACACGGTAGACGGCTTGGAGCAGCGGAGGTGATTGAGCTCGCAATTGGAGATTGTTGGAGCCCTCACCAAGTGTTGTAAGGGGTTCTTGATCCTTCCCCGCGGGAGTTCGCGAATTGGATACTCTAGTGGAGCTCGTGGCTTGGAGGATCCCCATCTTGTGTGCGGTTGTGCGGTGCCCGCCGAGGGCTCGACTCTTGATAGTCGATTAGCTTGCGAACCGACAAGTGGGTGTATCGCCACAACGGGGAGTAGCTTGCCGGGAAGCAAGTGAACCTCGGGATAAATTCTTGTGTCATTCTCTTCCTGAGGATTTCTCTTGTGTGATTGATTAATTGGTACTTCTCATCTCTACACGGCGGTATAATCACTCAACGCTCTTCTCTCGTATTACATCTTGTATCTAGCTTGTAGTTGTTGTTGTGTTTAGTGGATAGCCTTGTACTAGACTTGTGTAGGTGGCTTGCTTAATTAGTTAGAGCTAGTGCATTGTGCTCCGCCACCTTTTGTACTAACTTGTGGTTAAGTAATTATTGTAGAAGTTTTAATTAGGCTATTCACCCCCCCTCTAGCCTATTTGGACCTTACAGTTTGGTAGAAATGAAGGGGCCAACGGATGGTGGAGATTATATATGATAGGGTTGGCTAAGCAGACCAAGTTGGATGTCCTTGCCACAATTAACGGAGCTAGACATGCCTCTTTGTAAGTGCATCTAGCCCTTTAGTGGGTTTTGGATGATTGAATGCCAACACGATTAAAGGTCTAACAAGTTTGTTAAGTATTGGACAGGAAAATCAATTGTCTCACATAACTTGATATTAATGCAGAAAGCCAAAATGATGTGTTGTCGTATAATCAATCTAGTTCAAACACAAGACAACAATGCAAATATAATTTATGTAAAGGCTTCTATATTGTGGGACTTCTATGATTAATGTGAAAGCAAGCATATTGTGATTGAACAATGAGACATGATGTATTGCATATGGATAGGTCTCATTTGGAGAGCTGGTTTTGGAATCAATGTTGATTAAGATGTTTTCACTCTATTGAATTCAATGTATGCTTATTGTTAATTCAAATCATGGTATGACTTGGATTGGCTTGTGAGGGTGAAGATAGCTAGGAAAAGGCTTCGAAGTACCAAGTGTAGGTGAAAGGGCAAGCGACGGCTTGGGCGCTAAAGGACCATGGCTATGGTGAAGAAGAAAGTACTTGCATTTAGTCATGTCATCACTACTTAAGCTAAAGGAAGTTATATTGTGAGGAGAATCAAATTATTGTTGGATCATTTGGTGAAAGTGACTTGGTGCATTGGATTTATTCACACATGTGGAATTGGACCAAGTCATACGCTCAAGATGGCTATGCTCAAGATGAAAATCAATAATGGACATGTTGGCACCCTCTCTTGATGGAAATTGAAAGTGATGGCAATGTTAGAAAAAAGGTTAACTCAAGAGGTTTGAATTCGATTTTATTTAAACTTTAGTTTGTAGGTTGTATGCCGTACTATTAAGAGGGATGCAACATGATGATAATTGATTGTCTCTAAGTGCTCAATTGATCAATTATATATTTCCTAGACACCCCACGAAAAATTTCTTTGATCAATTCCCGTCTCAAGATAGAGAGCCTTTCCCCAGAAATTTATCTTGCCCTAACCGTAATTTCCTGTCTCCCCATCATCCATCGCAAAATAGAGAACCTTTGATCAGATATTTTTTCCTCCCTACCTAGATATTCTAGTTCAGCTCACATCCACTGTGCCCAACGGTCAGGAGCGTGGCTGACGGGATTTGGGGGTGCAGTAGCCCCTTCCTTCTTGGTCTTCTTCTCATTTTTCATCCTCTTCAACCTTGAGACAAAGGCTTGCTCTCTCTCTCTCTCTCAAACTCCCACACTCTCTCTCACTCTTGCTTGGATTCTCATCTTTGTAGGTGAGATTGAAGTGTGAGCTCTTCATGGATTTTGACCCCGGGAGTAAGATCCATCTCTTGAGCACTTGTGGCGTTCATTGATCTCATGATTCGCATTTGTTACTCTTGGAGCTCGCTCCTAGATGGCTAGGAGTCGCCAAAGAGGCAACCAAGGATTGTGGTGTGCCTTGGCAAGTTTGTACAGGCTTCAATTCTGCCTCCACAAGGGAAGGAATCAAACTAGTGGATTGAGGGAAGCAGTTCAAAGAGACTGCGGCTAGAGTGGATCCCAGAGTGGTCACTCATTGCCTCCTCAATGGAGAGTAGGACTCGAGGGAGTCCGAACTTCAGTAAAACAATTATCGTGTCTCAATTCTTTCTCATTTGATTTGATATTTGTGATCCACTTGTGGTGTTCAAACTTGAGTATAGGTTATTTGATAGTAGCATAATCTCTAGGAGATACCTGTAGCTTGTGTTGGAAATTGAAATCAAAGGTAGCAAGTTTGGAGCTCGATGTGTACAGCCCGTGAATACCAGACATGTCCTAGTAACCTATCGGACATGTCCTGTATGAGCAACCTTGTGCTGAATTTATTTATTTGTTGTCCTAATCTTTGTGTTATATGTGTTTAGTCCCTAGGCTTGTTTAGCATATCTCATATACTCAATGACTTACTTGTGAGGGGTTGTATTACTCTAATTTGGAGTTTCTACTTGAAAACTCATGTTCTAATCGTTTCCGTATTTTTAGGTGTTGATTTTTCAGAAACACCTATTCACCCTCTCTCGGCGGCATCCTAGTGTCCTTTCACTCAGGGGCAATGCGGTAGAAAGTTGATGTTGAGTTAGGTACAAAGGTAACAGAGAGATGAGTGCATGCATTTCTATGCTGTTTGCACGCCATTTTGCTCGATTTCAGCATCAAGATTAATAACCGTGTTTTCCTAAAAAAATTAAGAATCGTGTTTTTGACCGCACTGCTGGTTGTTAGACGATATAATTTGTACCTATGTATGTCTTGGTTCATCTAGGCTGTTGGTTAGCTCTAGGCGTCCCTAGATTGTAGCACAAGAGAGTTGTTGGTAGATATCTTATCTTGTGATCTGTTGTAAATCTAAACCCTTGTACAAGCCATGCTGGGGGCTATTCCCGTGCCCATATAACATGCAACCGAGAGCCTAGGGAGGGCATCTCATTCTACCCACTTTCACATGGTATCTAGAGCCTTTCTCCTAGCGGATTTCCATGGCTTTCGCTTCTTCATCCTCTGCACAGCCTGTTGTGACCTTCGCCACCTTCCTTCCGGTGAGCGAAAAACTCACTCGCAGCAACTACATCCTTTGGAAAGCTCAAGTCCTCTTGGAGCTCAAGGGGGGCACAACTCGCCAACTTCATCGAGCCAATGGCGAAACCCCCTGATGTGTTTCTCGCGCCTAAGAAGGATGACAAGAAGGAACTAGCCATACCCAACCCCGACTATGTGACGTTGGTGGCCAAGGACCAGACGGTCCTCAACTATCTGCTATCCAACCTGTTGAAGGAGATCCTCACCCAGGTGTCCATGGAGGTGACGATGGCTGGTGCTTGGGCTGCCATCACTGGGATGTTTGCGTCCCAGTCTCGCGTGTGCCTCATCAGTACGAGGATGGCACTCGCTATTGCCTCCAAAGGTACTTCCTCCATAAGTGAGTACTTTACAAAGATGAAGGGTTTAGTAGATGAGATGGCGTTGGCTGGTCGGCGTCTTGAAGATGAGGAACTGGTCTCCTACATACTCATCGGGTTGGATCTGGAGTTCAACCTGGTGGTTTCTGCGGTGGTGGCTAGGGTTGAACCCATTATGGTGGGGGAACTCTACACTCAACTCACCAACTTCAAACAGCGGATGAAGTTCCAAGGTGGCTACTAGTTGTCCACCAATGTCACCGCCAAGGGAGGCCGCGGTGGCGGCAACAACACCAACAACCCTCACGGTGGCCGTGGTGGCCACAGCGGCTTTGGACGAGGACAGAAAGGCAGCCGTGGTGGTGGCCACTCTCTAGGAGGGGCATCTTCGGCCGTCATCTGCCAGCTTTGTGGCAAGGAGGGGCACACCGTCCTACGATGCTTCAAGATGTTTGATGCTACATTCATTGGTCCTCCACAAAAATCTGCATCCTCAGCTATGACCTCGTATGGGGTTGATACAAATTGGTATATGGATTCCGGTGCCATGGATCACATCACCAGTGAGCTGGAGAAGCTCACCGTGCGCAACAAATATCACGGTGGTGATCCTGTCCATGCTGCAAATGGAACATGTATGGAGATTTCACATGTAGGTCATAGTACTTTGCATTCCCCTTCTAGTAAGATTCATCTTTCAAATATTCTCCATGTTCCAAGTGCTAGCAAAAACCTTGTATCTGTCAACCGACTCACCCGTGATAATAACGTTTTCCTTGAATTTCATCCCTACCATTTTCTTATCAAGGAGCAGGTGACAAGGAAACCACTCCTTAGAGGCAGATGTGAAGGTGGCCTCTACCCCATCAAGTCATCCCCACATAGGTCATCCAGAAATAAAGAAGCTCTTGGTGTTATCAAGCCTTCAGCATCGTTGTGGCATCATAGGCTAGGGCATGCTGCTGATCCTATAGTTCAGCAAATTCTTAGCCACCACAAACTTTCATTTGTTGGAGATGTGAACAACAAGCACGTGTGTGATGCGTGCCAACAGGGCAAAAGTCATCAGTTGCCCTATCCAAGGTCATCTAGTGTGTCAACTAGTCCCTTGGATCTTATATTTTTAGACGTTTGGGGTCCTGCTCTAGCCTCTGTTGGTCAGTTTAATTATTATGTGAGTTTTATTAATGACTACTCCAAGTTTACTTGGATTTATCTCTTGCGCCACAAATATGAAGTTTTCTAATATTTTAGCGATTTCCAAAACCTTGTTGAATGCCAATTTAATCGTAAGATTCATGCTATGCAGACAAATTGAGGTGGGGAGTAAGAGCTTTAAATTCTTTCTTCAAACGAATAGGGATTTCCTATCAATTTCTTGTCCTCATGCGCATCAACAAAATGGCTCTGCTGAGCGCAAACACCGCCACATAGTTGAGATGGGACTTACCCTTCTAGCTCATGCCTCCATGCCCTTGAAATTCTAGGATGAAGCTTTTCTCACCGCTATGTTTTTAATTAATCACCTACCATCTAAAGTCATCAATCATGAAACACCACTTGCCCGCTTATATGGTCAAGAACCAGATTACACATTCCTCAGAACATTTGGGTGCGCCATTTGGCCCAACTTGCGCCCCTATAACTCACATAAGCTTCAGTTTAGATCCAAGCAGTGTGTGTTTCTTGGTTATAGTAACTCACATAAGGGTTTCAAATGTCTAGATCTGGCTGAGAGCCGCATATATATATATATATATATATATATATATATATATATCTAGAGATGTTTTCTTTGATGAATGCATTTATCCTTTTGCTTCTCTTCATCCCAATGCCTGTGCTCATCTTTGTGCCAAGCTTACCCTTCTTCCTGATATTCTCCTTAATCCTCCTTCTAATTTTTGGGATGCATCGTTACATGACAAGCATTTGTTTTCTCCTATTTCTACTAATGTTGTGCACAGTTCTTGTGAAGCTGGGGTGTCTACAGGTGAAAATCCAGCGTCAGCAGCTGAAAATCCGGAGCAAAATAGTGCCAAATCGGCTCCCACAGCTCCATATTTCATGTGCCTCCCGAGAGGGGGCAGCACGCGATCCCAGGCAGATACGCCTGACGGCGCAGGCGAATCTGGCAGTAAATCCACGATGGGATCCGTGCGACAACTGTTGGCGTCATCCTCGGACGCGTAGGAGATCTCGGGCAGGGGATCTTCTATGCCGGAGTCACCGATCTCTCCCATTGCTGATTTTGGTGTGGCTCTGCAAAACGATCCGAGCGCTGGGGGACATCTGCCGCTCATGTCAAGCGAGGTGGATCTGTCCGCCAGATTTGGTGTGGCTGGCGGCGGATCAGCTGTGTCCGCTGACCCTGTGGCTTCCGATACTTCTTTGTCTTCCTCTTCGCATCACCGGCCTACAACGCAACTTCAACAAGGTATTACTAAGCCAAAGTTGTACACTGATGGCACAGTGCGCTGGTGTATATTTTCTGCTAGTTCATCAGAGGAGCCCGTAACTGTAGATGCAGCTCTTAAAGATCCAAAGTGGGTGTCTACGATGGATGCTGAACATTAGGCACTACTTTGCAACAATACGTGGCATCTTGTGCCGCGTCCCAAAGGAAAGAACATAATTGGCTGCAAATGGGTTTACAAGGTGAAAAGAAAAGCAGATGGGTCTATTGATCGATACAAGGCGTGGTTAGTGGCAAAAGGTTACAAGCAACGGTATGGCATTGATTATGAGGACACATTTAGTCCTGTTATGAAAGCAGCTACTATCCGTCTTGTTTTATCCATTGCTGTTTCAAAGGGTTGGTCCCTTCGCCAGCTAGATGTTCAAAATGCATTCCTCCATGGCATCTTGAATGAGGAAGTGTATATGCATCAACCACCGAGCTATGCTGACAAGTCTCATCCAAATTTTGTTTGCAAACTTGACAAGGCTATATATGGTTTAAAGCAGGCTCCATGAGCATGGTATGCACGGTTGTGTGCCAAGTTGGTTGCATTGGGGTTTGTGCCATCCTAAGCAGATACTTCTTTGTTCTACTACAACCGAGGAGGGCACAACATCTTTGTTTTGGTGTATGTTGATGACATCATAGTTGCAAGCTCGTCTTCTACTACCACCGATGCTCTTCTAGCTGATTTGCAATGTGATTTTGCTTTGAAAGATCTGGGTGAGTTGCACTATTTTTTGGGCATAGAAGTCAAGAAACATCAGGGGGGCTTGCTGCTTACTCAGGAGAGATATGCCAATGATATTCTTGCTCGATCTGGGATGGACAAATGCAAGTCTATTGATGCTCCCTTGTCAAGCACAGAGAAGCTCAGTGTTGTCGAAGGCGACCCTCTTGGTCCGAAGGATTCCACTAAGTATAGGAGTCTTGTTGGTGCTTTATAGTATTTGACACTTACTCGGCCTGATATCTGTTTTGCAGTCAACAAAGTTTGTCAGTTCTTGCATGCACCGACTACGGCTCATTGGAGTGCTGTCAAAAGGATCCTAAGGTATATACGAGGGACGTTGAATCTGGGACTCAAAATAGGGGTCTCCAAGTCCATGATTGTTAGCGCTTTCTCTGATGCTGATTGGCTGGATGTGTTGATGATCGTCGATCCACCAGGGGATTTGCTATGTTCTTGGTAGTAATTTGGTGTCATGGAGTGCAAGAAAACAAGCCAGTGTATCACGGTCAAGCACAGAGGCCAAGTACAAGTCACTTGCAAATGCTACGACTGAGATGTTGTGGGTTCAAAAGTAGCTAACAGAACTTGGAGTACCTCATCCTCCCATGGCTCGTCTCTGGTGTGATAATCTGGGTGCCAAATATCTCTCTGCAAACTCGGTGTTTCATGCTAGAACAAAGCATATCGAAATTGATTTTTATTTTGTCAGAGAGAGTTCACAAAAGTTGTTGGACATCCGGTTTATCAACTCTGGAGATCGGGTTGCAGATGGCTTCACCAAGGCTCTTCCTAAAGTGAAACTATGACAATTTAGACAATCTTAACCTTGTATGTGACTGAGATTGAAGGGGAGTGATAGACGATGTAATCTGTACCTGTGTATGTCTTGGTTCATCTAGGCTGTTGGTTAGCTCTAGGCATCCCTAGATTGTAGCACAAGAGAGTTGTTGGTAGATATCTTATCTTGTGATCTGTTGTAAATCTAACCCCTTGTACAAGCCACACCAGGGCTATTCCCATGCCCATATAACACGCAACCGAGAGCCTGGGGAGGGCATCTCGTTCTACCCACTTTCGCACTGGTCCGTGGTCGGTGCCCCCGGCAGTCATTTTCCCCCAGGCCAGCTCCTCCCTCACTTTTATGAGCCCAGCATAACGAAACCCCCTATATATACTTACACGCGCATGTGCTAAACCACACAACATGCTAGCATTAAGCATCAATACAGAACTCAGACACCCTACTCGATCAACACGCTAATCAGTGAGAAAAAAAACTCACTTATTAGCTAGCTTGATCACCATTATTCTCATCATCATCTGCTAGCTTCTTGCTTGCCAGCTAGTCCATCGATCATTAGCTAGGAACGAAGTTACGTCGACGACGATGACCACCATGGCAGTGACGGTGGAGATCACGCGCCGCGCGGTGCTTAGACCCTCACCACCGGCGTCCACCCGCGCCGGGGGCAGCAAGTCCCCGCTGACGCCCTTCGACCGCGCCTCCACCGACGGCTACATCCCGACCGTCTTCGCGTGAAACGCGCCTGCGCCGGACAACGACGCCATAGTGGACGGCCTGCTCGCTGCCGTCGCGAGGTACGCGCACCTGGCGGCGCGCATGGGCGTTGACGACCGTGGCAGGAAGTGCTTCCACCTCAACGACGCCGGGGTGCTTGTCGTCGAGGCCACCGCCGAAGCCGACCTTGCCGACGCGCTGGTGGCGCACGACGTGGCGGCGCACATCAACGAGCTGTACCCCAAGGCAGATAAGGTAACTACTAGCTAGTTCCTTCGGTGAAAAGTTCTAATACTAGTAGCTAACCTTCTATATAGACGCGTATTAGTCGTGACCCGATCGATGAAGACACGTATTGTATGAACGTGCATGTGTTATTACTTTATGGTGACATGCATGCAGCATGCGCTCATACTATATCTGTGGTACGCGGTGCAGGAACGTGTCGACGAGCCTCTCTTCCAGGTGCAGCTGACACGGTACAGGTGCGGCGGCCTGGTGATCGGCACCGTGTGCCAACACCTCGTCGCCGACGGGCAGTCCATGAGCTCCTTCTACACGGCCTGGGCCATGGCCGTGCGCAACGCCTCGGCTACCAATCTCCCGTCGCCCTTCACCGACCGCGCGGCCATCGCCATCCCCCGCAGCCCACCCATGCCCAGGTTCGATCACCGGAACATCGAGTTCCGTGGCGAGCATAGCTCGACCCACGCCGTCCTCCCCATGGACAGGATCAAGAACCTCGCCATCAACTTCCCGGAGGAGTTCGTCGCCGACCTCAAGGCCCGCGTGGGCGGCCGGTGCACAACGTTCCAGTGCCTCCTGGCGCACGCCTGGAAGAAGATTACGGCGGCGCGGGACCTGGCGCCGGAGGAGTTCACGCAGATAAGGGTCGCCGTGAACTGCAGGGGCCGTGCCAACCCTCCGGTGCCCATGCAGTACTTCGGTAACATGGTGCTGTGGGCGTTCCCGCGGATGCAAGCCCGGGAGCTGCTGTCCTCCAGCTATGCCGCGGTGGTCGGCGCCATCCGCGACGCCGTCGCGCGCGTCGACGCTGAGTACATCCAGTCCTTCGTCGACTTCGGTGACATGGCGGAACGCGCCGGGGAGGAGCTGGCGTCCACGGCCGCAGGTCCGGGCACGGCCTTCTGCCCGGACCTGGAGGTGGACAGCTGGCTGGGGTTCAGGTTCCATGACCTCGACTTCGGGTACGGGCCGCCGTGCGCCTTCCTGCCGCCGGACCTCCCCGTCGAGGGTCTCATGATCTTGGTTCCGTCGTGCGCGGCCAAGGGTGGCGTCGACCTCTTCATGGCTCTCGACGATGACCACGTTGAGGCCTTCAAACACATCTGCTACTCCATGGATTGATCGCTAGCTCCATATAATCACAATTCACACATACACCCAGCAAGCTAAGTGTGTATACACATATACATACATATTTACGTCTTACATACTACAATACCATATGATGTGAGCGGCGATATACATATGTACCTAGTACAGCCACGTGTTTGTAATACTGCAAGGAAGGGATATCTTCGTGATCGACTATATGTACACATGTAAATAAATGTTCTGACGAGAGAGTCTATTACGTAGACACATTTGTTCGTTGTTACATTGTCTAGGTATATCAAAATATAATCATATATGAAAGTATTAGTAGCTTCTTACCAAAATCTACTGATATTATTTTAGTGCTATAAATCTTAAAACTTTATCTGCAATGTTACTGATTAAAAAATGTTTCTAAAGTTTTAATTGCGGGCTTTTCTTGTGACATCTATCCGAACATCAGGAGCGAATTCTATATACTCTCTCCATCCCAAAAATATACAATTCTCATTTCTTGAGAAATCAAACAATATGAAAAATTGATTAAATCTATAGAAAATGTACAACCAAATAAATTTCATTAGAATTGTTATAAAATATATTTTTATAATTTAGATGGAGACATAAATATTGATGTTATTTTTTTTCTATAAACTTAGTCAAGAAAACGTGACTTTATTTTTAGGACGCAGATAGTATATTGGAGTAGTTATTTTACCCTGTTTTTTAATCTTCGTAAAAAAGAAATTACCATGTTTTATATATATCTAGCGATGGGACAGGTCGATCGAGGAGGACGCATGTCTCACGAGTACAACTTCTTTGATTGATTGAAGCTTACAACTGAAGCAGTACACTCCTAGAGAAAGTTATCGTGTTTTTCTTTTTTTTTGGTGAACATAGGTAGTTCTCGTGTTAACACGTACTCCCTCCGTCCCATTATAGATGTCGTTATGGGATACGTGCAGGTCAAACTTTCTAAATTTTGATTAGATTTGTAGAAAATGCGTGCAACATTTGTATCTCCAAATAAGTTTATTATGAAAATATATTTAACGATCTATCTAATGACACTAATTATACATTATAAATATTAATATTATTTAATATATAATCGGTCAAAGTTTAAAAAAATTGACTTCTCAGGAAGCAAGAATGACATCTATTTTGGGACGGAGGGAGTAGGCAGGAGCCTTTTTTGGAAATGGAAAGAAGAAAAACGAGGAAAAAGAAAAGGCATGCGCGGGGTCGATGTGACGCGGTGCAACGAGGCCGTTTACCCGTGCGTGGCGGAGACGACTAGAGTTGGATTGCGTGACGGAACACTCCGTTCCAGGTGGAGGTTGGTGCGCTGCGTGACAACATGGTCAAGGGCGCAGTGGCGTTGGAAGAAATGGTACAACCCGTCAGGCTTTCGGCTCAGCTGAGAGACGTACCAGTCAGGTCCATCGTCGTCATCTTGACATGTGCAGTGTCTGCTCGGAGCAACATACTCCCTCCGTCAAATTATAAGGGATTCAAACTTTGTCAGAAAATTAAAACATCTTAAACTTAATTAAATTTATATAAAAAATAATAATATTTATAATACGAAATAAGGGCCTATTTGGCAGAGGGCTTCTCTCAGGCTCTGACTCTGGCTCCTCCAGAGGAGCCCTATCAAACGTTTTCCTAGATGAGCCGTTTATCGGTAAAAAGCAGAGAAGCCGGAGCTATTTTAGAATTGTCGCTCCTCCAAAATGGCTCGGGCTGCTCTGGAGGAGCCCCTCAGGAGGGGCGGTGCCAAACACCCCCTAAGTATTACTAGATTCTTCATTTATTATATTATAGTATATATCTATTGTTGATGTCATAACTCTCTCTATAATTTTGATTAAACTTGAAAGGTTTTGACTCTTAAAAAAGTTAGGATGACTTACAATTTAAAATGAAGGGAATATATACTACTGGAGATCCAGGCCAGGCAATGTTCCTTCATGTCATTGGGCACAACTAACGTTATAGAGTAATACATAAACTTGGAGGAGATCTATAGAGACTGTCAGTAGATATTTCAAGGAGGTGTTGTATGTTGTTGGTAAACTAAGGGACCAAATGATTAATGGTCCACCTAGTGACACACCACTTGAGATCACAAACGGTCATAGATTGAATCCATATTTTAAGGTAACAAATTGCCTAATTTTTGGCATGTGCTAGCTAATAGGATGCATTAAATGTAACAAATATTGTTGACTCCTTTGTAGGATTGTGTGGGTGTAATAGATGGCACCCATATATATATGCTAGACTGCCTACCAAGATCCAAACAGCTTTTAGGGGTAGGAAGCATTGCCCAATACAAAATGTCCTTATTCTAAAAAAACACAAAATGTCCTTGCTGCAATGGACTTTGATTTGGAATTTACATACGTCTTAGCTGGCTAGGAGGGCATAGCACATGATGCTACTGTCCTTGCTAATGCATTAGAGAGGAACCCAGGTTTAACTATCCCACAAGGTACCCACTATAAATGGATAACTTAGTCTATTACTAAAGTATATAGCAACTTAACTAATGCATGTCATTACTTGACTTAGGGAAATTTTATGTAGTAGATGCTAGGTATGCATGTCGTCCTGGCTTCCTTCTTCCATACAGGGGGACTAGATATCATCTAAAAAACTATGGCGGTAGGAACTATCCAACCAACCCAAGAGAGTTATTCAACCTGAGGCACTCAAGCTTGAGGGTGATAGTGGAGAGGGCTTTTGGAGCACTTCAAAATCGCTTTAGAATTATTGACAACAAACCTTTTCATCCATTCAGGACACAAGTGAAATTGTTACTAGCATGTTGCATTCTACATAATTGGATACTAGAACATGGTTTAGATGAGGTGGTTCCTAATTAGTCATCTTGGGTACCTAATAATAGTGACTCTCAAGGCCATGGTGTTGCCACGGAGGACACAACATGGTCCACACTTAGGGATGTAATGGCTAATCAAATGTGGGCCAATAGAGGCCACTCTCACATATAGTCTTGTATTAGGTAACTTGTCATTGTATTATGTCATGGTGATTTTTTCCCTTTTATTTGGAGGCATTGAACAATAGTTGTGATCATAAACATGTTCCTTGCTTTATATGTGGCTATGGACAATATGTGTGGTGAATTCTTCCTGTTTTCCTATTGTTTTGGAGGCATTGGACATTAGCAATGATGAATACATGCTGCTTGCTTTATATGAGGCCATGGATAGTATCTGTGATGAATTCTTCCTGTTTTCCTTTTGGTTTTGAGGCATTGGACATTAGCAATGATGATTAACTGTTGTTTTCCATTCTTATGAGGCTATGGGCATGCTGCTATGATGATATATTGTTGTTTTTCATTCTTATATGAGGCTATAGGCATGCTGCTATGATGATTGTCAGGGTTATGATCCCCGGGTGTCTCAAGGCATCGAATAACATGCAGGCTGGATGGCCCATGATACTAAAGCCAAGCTTGAGCCCGAACAGCCGAGGCCCAGCTAAGCTAAGTGGATCGGGCCAATCACTGAAGCCTGGGTCAG
The DNA here is from genome assembly GCA_038087645.1 of Saccharum hybrid cultivar R570. Classification (NCBI taxonomy): domain Eukaryota; kingdom Viridiplantae; phylum Streptophyta; class Magnoliopsida; order Poales; family Poaceae; genus Saccharum; species Saccharum hybrid cultivar. The sequence continues at coordinate 14,845,943 of JAQSUU010000066.1, forward strand.
CCACAACCCCTTCCTCTCGCCTTAGCCACACGCTAAGGGCAACAAGCGACCTCTCATCATCCTGACCCATGGGAAGGGATAGAGAGACTAAGTCCATCCAAGCGCGCCCGCTCCGACAAGCGCAAGCACGCCGTACTGGCCCCATAAGGACCGAGGGGACAATGATCACCTCAGTCCGGTCAGATGCCATCCCTGCACCACGTAGCAGAGAAAAGACAACACCGCCAAGCGGTGACGACAGGTACAGAGAACCACCGTCCAACTATGGCTCGACAAGACGTCTGTACGATCCCACCCGCTATGGGATGAAATCCACGACGATGGCCTTGACTTAGAGGCCGTCAACGCGAGCCACAACCTTGAAACTCGGGATGGTGGCCACCAACTCCACAAGCAGCAAGACGATCGATGACCCGAGGGCTGCTACCTACTCATGTATGACGTCCCTGGACAATCAGGAGGCGATGACGATGACCACGTCATGCATGATGGCTGGTGACACACCGCTGCGCCCACAGTATCGCCATGATGGGCACTGTGGCACCACGTCACACCATGCCGCGATGTGAGCACAAGGCCATGACGATAGCCACACCAAGGCGTGCACCACAAGACGGTGTTACTTGCAAGCCAAGTTAGCTAGGCCCCCTCCCTCAGGCTCATGACCCTTCGGTCAGGAGAACCTCCTTCTTTGTATGAAACCTAGCCCCAGACTCTATATAAGGTCAGGCAGGCAGGGCCTCCTTTCTAGGGACTCTGATCCTATCATTCTCATTCTCACTAGGCTCTCGAAGCTTTCCTTTGTGTAGCCCTTCTCCTAGCTCTAGCTCTCCTACCCCTTTCACCATTCTTGCAACCCCATTGTAAGAACTTCAGAGCATTCAAGCGAGAAACACGCACTCTGTTGGCTTTTCTTAGCACAATCACCAAGTGTGGAGGTTTTAAGTCCATCCTCGACAACGGCGCCAGAAATGTCTGTTGGTATTTCTTAACACCATCACTAAGATTGAGTAAACCTTAGCGATGCCGCCAAGAAACACCAACTACGATAGTTCTTAATGATTACAGAAAATATCCGCAAGCGCACGGATCTATCATTGTAGCATTTCACCTAGAAGTATTTAGGGTATTGTTATTTATATTTTTCCAAAGGAGGGCAAGGTGTAAGAGTCTAGCATGAGCATGAACAAGATTACATACTTACATAGTGGACCATAGTCATGACAGGGGTAAAAACGGTATTTCAAGGATAGTAGACACACATTTGAGCCAACCTCAAGGATAAAAGGAAAACAAAGAATAAAAGAATGTTCCCACATGGAGCGGGCATGTTCTAATATAGTCATGCAAAGAACAAGTGATGATCATACAAATTATATGGTTAGAGCTAGAACTGAATGTAAGATAGGTTGGGAGGCCACCGAGTACTGGTCTGCCAGTAACCTCGTGTGATAATTTAGACTCCTACACACTACCCGAACATGGGGGATTATAAGGGACAGATAGGGCTATCACCACGTGCCACCTACCCCTCAACCGGAGAGTAGGAAATGTATTCACCTGTTTCTCCATATCCAAGCACCATGCTTGTGTACACAGAAACTACCCAAATTCGCCCGGGTCCCCGACCCTACGGATTGACAGGTAAGGAACTTGGGCACACCCGAGGGCACGATGAACCACCACCTCAACTTAGCTCTAATTCTACTTATATAAGTTACATGAATGATTAAGCATAAAGTTCTACCGGGTTAAAAAGGGGGGAAGCCGGGATGATTCGATACTCCAACCACCTGCATTAAATGCGGCTGCAGAAACGTCTCGTCACGTCCCGGATATCTTGGTAACCGTTCGAACGCCCCCTACAAATCTGCTCTGACACCTCACACCCTCTGTCTCGCACGTCGCGCCTGCCGTTATCCCATCACCACGCGGGGCTCGGGCGCCTCCCCTCTCCATGGGCCGATCATAGGCCTCGGCAGATAAGAGAAGAATACGGAACTACATATGCTCCTCCGGCCTAATTACGGTCCAAGGGTTCGAAGGATGTCCCACCATGGGTTTGACAGCCACCTCGGGACTCTCAAGGGTTGGGAGTGTGTCACCACCTTGGTCGTAAGCCGGTGCCCAGCGAATGGGACCCGGACTCTACTCAGACCTACCCGAGAGCTGTGGTTCATCCAACGAGGATAGCATGGTTCGACTCACCCCTCCATTCCATGAAGGAACACGTGAGGGATCGAATCAAAGATGGGTGGCCTCCCGATCGGACCCCCGCATCAACCAAGGGCTCGGGGGCTGCACTCGTGTCCTAACCCAACAAACGGCCATGACCCTTGTCGAACAAGGGCCTAGGAGCCACGAACGACCCTACAAATGGTCACCACCCACAACACTTCTAAAATCGCATGAGAACTCACATCGACAAAAGATACGATCCATTAAACAACGACGAGTCTCTTACAAGAGTGCTTTTAAGGCAAAATGCGAAAAACCTATCCTATGTGGGGATCAAGATGGCCTCGACGATGACGTCCTTGGAACTGGGCAAGGAATGCCAGCCAGAAGGGCTCGACCTTGATGTTGGCTACCGCTCAGGGTCTAGGAGCCCGGTGGCCTCCTCCACGATCCCCTCGGCAGGGACCAGGTCGACGACGGTGTCGGCTACCTCATCGAAGTCCTCCTGGGACCCATTGTGGTTAGCCAGGTCCTGGCCCTCTGAAAGCCCCACTAGGTGGTGGAGCATGTGCCCCGAATGCACCTGCGCCACCGTCAGGGCCACCGCCGACCCACGATGGATGCCGAGCTCCACCGAGTCCTGGACGCGGTTGGGGAAATCTAGGAAGCGCTCCTCCCTATCCGCATCGTGGGCGTGGATGTACCCCGCCGTAGTGTCCATAGCTTCCCGAATCCCCAGCAGCTCTGCCTCTAGCTCTGCTCCACACATAAACACAATGAGTGCAAAAAATGAATGCAGTCCATCAAACCAGAATGACGAACGGAGAACTCACCGGCCACCCAGCTGTCCGCGGCCACCTACTGGTCTCAGATGACCTGCATCCCCTGCTCCACTGCCTCAAGAGCGGCCTAGGAGACCTCCAGATATCTCCTAAGCCGCTCCACCTTTGTCTCCGCCGTTGCAGCCAGCATAGCATCCAATAGTGGTGCTGGCTCCGCGGTCGTGGCCAAAGGCAGCCGCCTCCCATGTCCACCGCCAGAGGATGACCTCGCCCCTATCACGCGGCGCCACATGGACCGCACACCACTGGACGTGTCACCGGCGAGGCGTTTACCAGGATCCATGGTGAAGGCAGAGGGAGGGTGCCGTGGCGAGAGGGGGGGCAAAGAGATCATGGGCTGCTACGAAGAACTAAGAAGAACAGATGGGTTCCTACGCCTTGCCTATGCCCATATTTATAATGTCATACAAGGTAACTGGCTGGGCGCTAGTTGTCCAACTCCCCACGCACGCCAAAGATCCAGGCACCTCCCCACCTTCCCATGAACTAGGACATGAAGCATCACAACAACTGCTACCCAGCGTGACACCTCGTCTTCCCCTGGCGGGTCCACTCGCTCGATTCAAGGCCCTTGAAAGGATAACTCATCCCTCCAAGGCCTCAGGGGCTACCCTACGGGTACGCTCACACGCACCCATCGGAAAATTTTCTCCAAAACAAATAAACCGCAACGCACCCAAATGGGATGATGAGGGCCCACGCATACCCCTCCATTCTGCTAAAGAACACAAGGGATAACGACATGCTGATGAAAGGGCCACCCGGTCAGTCCCTTGCAACACACGGGGGCTCGGGGGCTTCTCCCACATTCTGACCTAGTGGATGGTCAAAACTAAAGACTCAGGGGCTCCTCACATGCCCCGTAGTCACACGAAAAATACTGCACTCGCTCAATTAAAGCCCTTGAAGGGATAACTCATCCCTCCAAGGCATCGGGGGCTACACCTAGTGGGTGCGCTCACGCGCACCCACCGGATAGCTTCCTTCAAACACAAACAAATCAAAACTACCCACGGTTGCTCGTACTCAAGCCTCTAGAGGAGTGCTCCACTCCTCCATAGGCTCAGGGACTACTGTTGGGTATCAAAAATACCAGGGTACCCAACATATGGCAAAATATGGCACCCTGCGTGTTCGCTAAAGCGCCATCATAGGAGCCCCAGTAAAACCGACCTGCCGAAGGCGCTGATAGCATGTCAGTCGCTTGCAGCGCGAAAATCAACCTTCATCCCATCCGAGCCTTGCGGCATGGTCTCGAGCAAGATAGGTGCCCCGGGCACCAGTTTTCGCCTCGCTTGAGCCCCCATGACGTCATCAAAGCACTCGACCCCTCGGCATACTTCCGCCTCGCCCGAGGGACACGTGGAGCCCTCTGGCAAGATGGGGAGCCATGGGGGGCCCCAACCGCGGCACCCACTCCCGCTGATGGGACGGACGTGACCATGCACAGTCAACAGGAGCACGGGAACCACGCTCTGACCCAACATGACCCCGGTCATTCCACCATGACGACATCCGTACCTCTATAGCGACAAGGGTAACGGCCACTATAACACCTAACCCTCTCTCTACACTAATCTGGGCGCCCGTACCGCCCATCCTCGATGGTGCAGAGGCACACAGGATGAAGCGTGGCCACATCGTGTAGCACCAGTGGACGTAGAGGCCAAAAGATCAATGTATGTTGCATCTCTGCACTATAGAGGAAACTACTCCCACCGGATGAGGAGGAAGACGGCCGCACCCAAGGCCTCCTTTTTTGTTTTTCTCTTTCATCTTTTCCCCATTTCATCTTTTTACCATGAATGTAACCCGAGCCCTCTCCTTAGAAGCTATAAAAGGGGAGGCAGGGGCCACATCTAAAGGAGGATGAGAAGACAAAGAAACGAACACACACACACCTCGCTAGGACATCAACACACATGCACATACCACCCCTCAAAAGAGACTGGGATCTGCTCCCTCTCTCGAAAGCTTGTAACCCCTACTATGAGCACTTTGGTGCAAGGTAACACGAACAGCAGCCGAATCCATTGGATGTAGGGCTGATCTTGCCCGAACCAGTATACACCCTTATGTCCACTTTGCACACCATCCGAGCCTAGATGCGCAAATACAAACTCACTCGTCTCTCTGTTTAGACACCCAGTTCTCTAGACACCGACAGAAGGTGTCACATAGCTCTAGGAAGTGTTACAAGTGTGCACTTGCGTCCTTTCTTGGCAAACCAAAGAATTGGTTTGCTTGCACCATCGTGATCAGGCCAGTGCACAACTCAAAGTTTCTAGCCCCCGTGTTGACAGCAGGCCCAACAGGCACATTGGCAACAACGGGGCTGGAGTAGTTGTGGACTGTCTTGGCCATAGCGGTAGTAGCGGATGGTTCGGGGGTGACTGGTTCACTTGCCAGTGGAGTAGCGAAGAAGTGGCACAAGATCGTCTCTTCATTAGGAGTGCCTCTGGGTTATCGGTGTAAACCTATGCCCTCCCCGGCAACGGCACCAGAAATGCTTGTTGGCATTTCTTAGCGCAATCACTAAGTGTGGAGGTTTTAAGTCCATCCTCGGCAATGGCGCCAAAAATGCCTGTTGGTATTTCTTGAGTAAACCTTGGCGACGCCGCCAAGAAAGACCAACTACGATAGTTCTTAACGATTATCAAAAATATCCGCAAGCACACGGATCTATCGTTGTAGCATTTCACCCGGAAGTATACATGGTATTGTTATTTATATTTTCCCAAAGGAGGGCAAGGTGTACGAGTCTAGCATGAGCATAAACAAGATTACATACTTGCATAGTGGACCATAGCCATGACAGGGGTAAAAATGGTATTTCGAGGATAGTGGACACACATCTAAGCCTACCTCAAGGTTAAAAGGAAAACAAAAGAATAAAAAAATGTTCCTACGGGGAGCCGGCATGTTCTAATATAGCCGTGCAAAGAACAAGTGATGATCATACAAATTATATGGTTAGAGTTAGAACTAAGCATAAGATAGGTCAGGAGGCCACTAAGTACTGGTCTGCCAACAACTTTGTATGGCAATTTAGACTCCTACACCCTACATGAATATGGGGGATTATAAGAGACGGATAGGGTTATCACCACCTGTCACCTACCCCTCAACTGGAGAGTAGGAAATGTATTCACCTGTTTCTCCATACCCAAGCACCATGCTTGCGTACACAGAAACTACCCAAATTCTATTGGGTTCCTGACCCTACGGATTGACAAGTAAAGAACTTGGGCACACCCGAAGGCACGATGAACCGCCACCTCAACTTAGCTCTAATTCTACTCATACAAGTTACATGAATGATTAAGGATAAAGTTCTACATGTCAAGATCATAATATACAAACTATATGCTAGTTCATATATCATGATTGTAACATGAGAACTATAGTCTAGTTCATATGCATTGCTATATTGTAAGTATGAGAGCATGACTATGGAAGAACTCATTGTATTATTCATACCAAGGATCCTTTCTTCCAAGGAGCCAAGCCCTCCTTGATAGCTCTTGCCTTGCTCACAAAACTATTACTAAAAGCTAAAAGAGTACAAGAGTAGGGTAGTGAGGTAGAGGCTCCAAATGTTGGTGTGAGTGGAATGGTGAGCATCACCCCCTTCTTATACTAATGAGGTGGTCAGTTTAGCGCTGAAAAATAAGGAAACCACCAGGAACTGCCTATGCATGGCAGCATGCAACCGCTAGAGAAGCATGGGCCCAAGAGGCGGCAGCTGGGGTGTAGCCACACCTAGGGTACGGTACCCTGGTGGGCCCGTCTCGCGATCATTGGCTTTTGGTTGGGCTTTTGCTTGGCTCCTTTGCGCTTTTCTGCTTTACGATTTCCTGTGTTGTGCTTTTTTGACATTTCCCCATGTATTTCATGTGTATGTCCTGTAAAACACTAAGTAGCCAATACATGTGGAAAATGTGTTAATAGTACATGCATATGTGTCATAAGATTGTTGATTTCTCCTATTTTGGACTTTATTTGGAGGTTGGATTTGGTCGATAGTGACCACCAATAAATCCCCCAAGCTTAACCTTTGCTCGTCCCGAGCAAATAGCTAAGTACTTGGTTGTTGATCAGGAGTTGCTACTATGCCAAGTATAATTCACAAGTGTCATGCCTATAACAAAGTATTCTTCCACAATTCAAATAAGTTGGCATTTTAATCCACCTTTTTTCTTGATACCTATGGGGCATATAGCTTTTCCAAGTTCTTGGGCAGTTGCAAGATAGAACGGTTATAACAGAGACACCAATCATTCATTCCTTGATTAACCATCTATCCAGAGGTTTTATGAACTTTGCAAAAAAAAGTAAGTTCCTCAAATGATTCTCTCGATCGCTTAATGTGTATGAAACCTTACCAAAGGCATTTGGTATTTTGCCTTCTTTTTCATATCTTACCACTAATGGCTTTGAGTGGAGTTTTGGGTAGGTATGAAAAGTGGGGGCATACTTGCATCACATATTTTGCTAAGTCAAAAACCGGACCTCAAGGAGATGCAAGCCATACACTTTGATCGTACAAGTGTGTGGAATTTTTATAAAGTTCCTAATTCTAAATATTTTTAGTACTTCTTTGAATCATGAATCTATCTCTCTTTGCATGAATACCTTTTATTTGAAAGTATGGGCTATCTTTATTTCTTTCTTTTCTTTTTTTCTTTTCTTTTCTTCATGCTCTTTGGCATGTATTTTTCTCTCATGCCTTTTAGCATGGATATTTTTCTTTTTCTTTTTCTTTTCTCTCTCTTTTTTTAGCATAGCCCATACTATTCTTTTTTGGAACATAAAATTTTTAAGAGAGACACATGATAAATGAATGGAGTAATTATTTGGTGGACAAAAAACATGTTTTTGCATAACTCTTAGTGTAAGAGTCAGCAGTTTATTTGTGGGTGTATGTGTGTCTTGATCATGGGTGCATGACGAAAATCTCAATAGGGTCACAACAATTTGACAAAGCTCAAAATACTAATAAGCAGCATATGACTAAGATTTTAAATGTATATCATGTCATATGGCCTTGGTGGGTATTCATAAACATTGAGGAATTTTAAATTTTAGTATTTCTAAAAATGAAAACTTCGGATGTCAAGTTTCTCTTAAAATAAAATCATAGCAAATTTTATTTGTACCATATCATAGCTTGCAATAACTTAGAAAAAGAGCATGCATTTGCAAATCCATAAGTTTTCAAGTTTTAGGATAAGACATTTTTAGCCAACAAACTTAAATCTTGGGGAATACTAAGTTACAGCCTAGGCACAAATGAATTATAGACAGAGTAACTATTCATCATTTCAACATAGGAGAAACTAAATATTCTTAAAACACATATGAGAATGGAATTAATATTTTTGGTATTTTTATCATATTTTTTTTGGTATTCTCAAATTTTTTAGATTTTTTATATGCTAATAAATAGCAGAAAATAAATGCAAAAATTAAAAATATGAAAAAGATACAAGGTACCTCTGCGGGGTCCTCTTCCAAGCTAGCTCCAGGCCTATGGTCCAAGATTGTATCCCATAGACCGTCAGTATGCCACCTGTGCTTCCTGTTGTTGTCATAGCAGCGTGTTGAAGTTCGTGAACTATTGCTACTATGCAGATTTCCAATTCTCCGAGGCAAGTGTTGATGCCGTCTAACTCTCGTTGGTCCGAAGTAGACTGTCGTGGATGAACGGGTGGTGGTATTCCCTCGGAGTCGGATGAGTGATGCGTCCATGCCACGTCATTGGCCTCATGCCATCCTGATCCACCGGATTCGTGTGGTTGCGGGGTGTGCCCCCAACCAGGCTAATACCCAGGGGTGAACCCAGGTGTCTGCATGGCCGGGAACCACTCCGCATGGTACGCCTGAGGTACAAGTGGTGTCGATATCTACGGTGGCTGTTAAGATCTGCCAGCTGCGTCTCTAGCTCTGCTCCTTGTTGCCCTATGAGAAACAGAACTCCTGTGCGCTTCCTCTTGTTCAACAAGAGTGAAGGTGAGTGACGGGGATTTATACAATGAGAGTCTCGGGTTATGGAGCGGAATCTCATTTGTATACCCCGGAAAGAAAAATACAAGGTTCCCTGCATTATCATATTTCAAATGATGCTCTTGCATCAAGTAGTGCTCATCAATATCAATGCGTGGAGTAGAGATGTATGTCACATCTTGTCCATATAATGCACCAATATTAGCGGCAATACGAGTCACAAGGGACATGCAAGAGATAGATGTAGAAGCCTTAAATGTTTCTAGCCAATGTTTAAACATTTCTTTCGCAGGAACAATTTTAGTCTTTTTTAGCATGGCATAGAGAATTTGCAACTCGGCATGATAAACAAATCTTATGTATTGCCTAGCAAACAAAGTCATGATAATCCAATGATGTATGAACCTCAAAGTAGGATGATGAATATTCATATTTCAAGGTTGAAACTTGCCAACTACATTTTGACCTAAAATTACTCTCCAAAATTCATGGCGATTAAAACCCTTGAGAGCATGATTTAAGTCAATTAAGAATTTTGTGCTAAAGCCTAAGTGAGCTAAGATTCCTCCATGTAGGATAATATTCTTTCTTAAAAAGATGGAAAGTAATCCCACCCTCAACTTCTTGCAAAGAGCATAAAAATTGAATTGTTAAGAGGCGAGAACCAAGCTCGTCGATGGGAGCAACGTTCTCCCATCCAACAGCTTTCTAGATGGTGACGAATTTAGTGTCCGTACCTATCTTTTAGAGAAGGTCGAGGTCATACACAGACACGTGGATGAACTCACGGTTCTTGATAAGGTTGTACGCTTGCATCTCTCGGTCTCCCTCCAAATCAAGGAGTGGATCATCGTCACCTTCCTCCATTGGTTGCTCTTGCTCTTCTTCTTCTGTCGGCACCGTTTCTTCGTCTTCATGCATCGGGCTTTCTTCGGGCTCAGTGTAGCGAGCACTTGAGCTTTTGTGGGAGCGACTTGAGCTTGCTCCCATGGCCTTCTTAAAAGTGCCAGTGAGCTTCCTCCCAAACTTGCCCACGACGAAAAAGACAACAACATAAACTCACAAACGGGGTTACGTTAGTGAAAATAAATCTAACAACCCATGGGCTTGCTTGGTGGTGATGAGCTTAGGAAATTTCTACATAGTTTCCTTGCACTTGAGCTTTGTGGAAAATATTTTTGCATGTGGTGGAGCAAGTGAGAGTGAGAGGGAGTGAAAAATTGAGAGTGTGAGGATGAAGGGAGCCTCAGCCCGAGCCCTCCTACTTATAGTGCAAAGCACCGGCAGAGAGTGGGATGGGATAACGGCTCCTAGCCATTGGAGAAGCAGCAGCGGCGACACCTGGCAGGGTGCCAAAGGTGGGCCCGCTGCTGCCCCCGTTTGGCTAGTAGCTCCCAACGACCATTTCAAACTTGTGACCGTTGGTGCTCTCCTCGATTTCAAAATTTTGCTCCCGAAATTGATCTTCCACAAATCTTTTATTATATTTTGAATTTTCATAAATATTTTTTTTAAAAATAAGAAATGATAATAGAAAAATCTATACTATCAGGAAATGATTTTTATTTTATTTTTCTGAAATGCTTATTTTGAAGCAAAATTTTTGAATTTTGAATTTTAAAAATATGAAATTTTGAATTTTTGAAAGATAACTGCCGATTTATCTTCGATAAGGGCTCAACATTTATAGTCCATCAGCAAGACTTCTCCTCCTTTATTGCTCTACAACTGCATGAACAAATTTAGGGGAATTCTCGGGTTGCCCCAGGATTTTCCCCGAATGGTCGACAGGTATAGCGGCAGCTATTTGAGCAATTTGTGCTTCTATCATTTTATTAAAAATTAGTTGGTTTTTCACTAAGGAGGATAAATTTTGAAGTTTTGAATTTATATTCTCAATCATTTTATCATTATACATAAGATTTTTAGTGATATTTTCATTAATTTTAGCTTAACCTAGAACTAGGTCTTTCAAGGAAGGTTGATTCGAATTGTAATTTGAGTTGAAGTTTGAATTACCTCCTTATGGACGGGACTAATTGTTTCACCCATTGTTGTTACCTTGTCGGAACCCGTTGTTGATATATGCGGCGTCTTCATGGGTCTCGGGGCAGTTATTCCCTAAGTGTCTAACTTCACCACAGACTTCACAAGTCATTTGTGAATATGTGGTTTGAATGATGGCCTGACTTCACCACAGACTTCACAAGTCATTTGCGAATATGTGGTTTGAATGATGGCCATCATAGCTTCCTTCTTGTGGGCCCTTTCATTTAGCCTTGATAGTATTAAATCTATTTTTGCGGCAAGCATATCCGCCTCCTTCATGGTATGCATGCCTTTTTGTTGTTTCTTTCCTCCCCCTGCCCTGATTGGCCACCATCTTTTTGATGAGAGTTGTGGCTCCATCGATGGTTAGGGAGAGAAATGCTCCTCTAGCAGTGGCATCTATGCGCCCCTTCAACATGGGCGTAAGCCCCTCGTAGAAGTTCTAGAGCATGAGCCAGTTTTCCATCCCATGGTGTGAGCAGGTTTGGATATAATCCTACAACCTCTCCCATGCCTCAGGGATGGATTCCGGTGAAGTTTGCTAGAAGTTTGAAATTTCCCCCCCTCAGGGCATTGGTTTTGCCCATGGGGAAAAAATTAGCGAGGAACGTCACGGAACATTTATCTCACGTATTGATAGCTTCCTTCTCCTTATAGAACCACTGTTTCGCCTTCCCCGCAAGGGAGAAGCGAAACAGACAGAGCCTTGTGCTAGCTGGTGTGACATCTTTGATGAAGATGGTGTCGGGTATCAAAATACTAGGGTACCCAATAAATGGAAAAATACGGCACCCTGTGCGTTCGCTAAAGCCCCATCGTAGGGGCCCTAGTAAAACCGACCCGCCGAAAGCGCTAACAGCATGACAGTCGCTCGAAGCATGAAAATCAACCTCCATCCCACTCGAACCTTGTGGAAAGGTCTCGGGTGAGATAGGAGCCTCGGGTGGTAGTTCCCACCTTGCCCGAGCCCCCATGACGTCATCAAAGCTGTAACACCCCTAGTGTTTATCACCAGTTAAGCAAGGGTTTTCGAGTTCAAACATGACATGTGAAGTAGTAATGAAGATGTCAAAGCCAAGTCTATGGAATAGAGTCCCAACTTAAACTTGAATATTGCACCATCGCTTACATATAGGCCCTTTTAAAAAATGTATGCTTGGGTGGTGTTATTGCCATGTCTTCATGTGTCTCACCTTAATACCTATCTATATTGGTCACTGGAAAAGTTTCATGAAGTTTGGAATCAAAAAGTCACATGAAATGATAAGTCATGTCTTTGTTTCAATGACTTTACTAAGTGTTGGAATTGCACCATTAAGTGAATGGAATTATAGACCATCAACCAAACCTTGCAAACTTTCCCAAATGACTCTAGATGAACTCTACAACAAAAGTCATGAAGGGTTTATGTTGAGCAAATGTCAAGAAAATGCCTCGTTTGGCTTAGAACCCTAGTTTAGGCTTTATCGAGTTGCTACTTTGACCAAAGTGAAAGTTTAACTTCTATACTAGTTATGAGGTTTGACCTTAAACAAAAGTTGTATTTAATCTTGTGTAGAACAAACTTTGTTTAATGGTCAAGAGCTAGTTTGGCCTCTAACCTAGTCAAATAGCGCTCAAAAGGAGGAATCAGCTGCTGTTACAGAGTCCAAGAATTTGGCTAAGTCATAACTGGTGTTTTAGTTCATGTGCCATACTTTGGAGCCTTATTTCTCACAACCCAAGCTGATCTAGACTTTGAGCCTTAAATGAAAGTTGTAGTTCAGTTCGTGCTCTGCAAATAATGTTTTTGGACCGAGGGTTAGATTTGCTTGGAAATAAGTCAAACCATGGCCCAAAGTTTGAATCTGCTGCAGTTTGTTTCAGACTTAGAAATATTCCAAGTCCGGGAATTCCAGCACCAATACCGGTTGGCATGCCGCGTTCTCATGTTTTTGTCAAGCAACTTGATTTGATCCAAAAATAGAAGCTGGAGCTAACCCTATAGAGAAGGTCTAGCAAAAAGTTGCATTAAGTTTGACCAAGTTTTGGCCGTGAATTTTAGGTCAAAGCTGGGCAAGCTTAATCGGATTCAAGTCGCTGACACTGTCACTTTGGAGCATAATTACTCGCTAATCCATAACCCTAATGGCCGTGACCCCCTTAATCAAAGTTGGAGAGCATGAGGAGTAGATCAAACTTCATTTTTGGCCCGTTTGCTGATTCAGCCTGGAAACGGCCCAAAAACGCGTCCCACACCGGCCGCACCATTGCTCGCCACCTGTTCGACGAAATGCCGCGTGCGGGAGCGCATGGCCACCATGCAGGACAGCAGCGCCCCGTCGCCCCGACGCGTGCCCGGCCTCCTCCCTCTCGGCTCTGCTCTAATGTGGAGTCACCCGAGCTCGTCGTCCTCGCTGGCTCACTCTCTGCCGCTTCCTGCTCCCTTCCTCGTGCTGCGCGAGCGCGCTCCGCCATGGCCGCCATTGCCGGCAAGCCAAGCTCCGCGGCCACCGCCCTCGCTCGCCCTTTGAGCCTCCTCCATCCCAACCGACCTCACCCTCGACCTCCCCACTCCGCGCTGCCTCCTCTACGCCACCTTCCCGGTCGCGTAGCCATCGGCAGCCGCCGCCGTCATAATCCACCGGCCGTCGGGCCGCTGCTCGCGTGGCCGAGCCAACTCGGGCCGCCTCGGGCCGAGCCAAGCTGTCCCCTGGGTGCGCACGACTTCCCTGGTGCTCCACCGCCACTCCCCGGCCACCGGCGTGGCCACCTTCGCCGGAACAGCGAGCTCCCGGCGGCACCCCTCTGTAATTCGCGACCAGGGGCCTCGTACATGAATTTGACAAAAGGCAGGGGCCTAAGTGCAGAGTCTATGACTCAGATGAATAGTGCTACAAGGACCTGTTTGTGGTAGTTTTTGCTGAACTTTGGAAATTCATAGTAATTCATAGGAAATTCGTAAAATAGCAAATGAGGATTTTTTAGAATCCTTATGAAATTTTCTATGTGTTAGATCTATAATATGACATATTTTAGTTTAAAGTTTTAGCTGTAAAAATATATTTATGCAACTAGGTTTTGAATGCTAGCTGCATTTGTCTTTTTCATAACTGCAGTTGTAGGGCTCCAAATGAAGTGAAATTTTTATGGCATGCTACTCATATGATGGTTGATGTGTGGTAAAAATTTCATGAATTTTGGGTGCTATATGAGTGAGTTATTAGTGTATCTTGCTCTCACATGATTTATTGCTATAGCAATTTGTCTTTTTCATAGAGGTTGGTATACATGTCCAAATGACTTGAAATTTGGACATTAGACTTTTGGGTGCATATGTAGGTCACTGTAATTTTGGTAGAATTTATTGTGCATTTTGATAGGTGTTCATAATTCCACCTAATTATCTAAATAAATTAAGAAAATGCATTAAAAGAATTTATTTAGTAATGGACACTATGTTTTCTAGTGTTCATTAGTTATGTGTGACATGTTGGTAAAGTTGGTTTTATCCAATTATATGTTTGCAACATAAGTTAATAATTATTTCTTGCAAATGAGGTTTCTGGACAGATCTGGGAACTTAGCAAAGTTCTTCATGATAATGTACTTTGTTATAAAACTTGTTTATACAAAAGTTGTAGATAATTTATGTATCTAGCTTATGTTAAAATTTGGTGGCATTTAGCCATGTGGTTTAGGAGTTATAGCTGTTTAAAGTTAGGGTACAGAATTGCTTGCTCTCTGTTTGTCAGGAACAGATTCTGGAACTTTGTAATTTTGACTTATTTAACTTATGAATCATGCTGTGATTATATTATATGAAATGTAGATAATTTTATAATCTTTCCAGAATGTCTTCTTGCAAGTCATTTGGATTTATAAAACTCCAGATATGATTGATTTATGAAGCTACTATTTGCTAGTCCAGAAATTGGCATATTCCAGTTATCGTTGTTGCTTCACCTTGAGTTGCTTTGCATGTTGCTAAGTGTGATTCGTGTCCTTGGTGATGAAGTTAGTACACCTGAGACTTTGTAAATATTGTGTCATGTTTGGTATTGCTTTCCTTGCTATCTTAGCATGATGATTAGTGTGATGTTTAATTAAGCTATACGATGTGCTTAAGTAGGTTTAGGGTAACCGTGTATTTGCCTTGATTAGTGTGTGATGCATCATCTATTGCATTTCTATGTGTTCATACACTTGCATCTTGCATCTCATTTAGGTACGCTAGATGAACCACGTGAAGAACTTGATATGGAGCTGAACCCGAAGATGGTGTTGGTGGATCCATCCCGAGGATGGAAGGACCCTGGAGTGCATACCCGGAGTGGAGGCATCATCAAGACGACACAAGCTAACTTGACTGATTCGTGTCGGAACCCAGGCAAGCCCCGGAGCATTATAAGCCTCCTACTTTTAAAGCAATTAATTATATATGTTATATATGTATTGTTGCATTAAATGGTAGGAGTTGATTGGAACCCCTTGCTGCATTATATCATTCCTTGTCCAGATATATGAATCCCTGAATCCTATGTAGACAGGATCGACTCTATGCTTAGCCCTGCTTAATTAGAACTGTAATGTCAGGTGATCTCCTATCACCTGCAAGGTAGGAAGTATTGGGTCACGGTTGGCTATATTTGCTATCGTGGAAAAGAACCGAGTGTTAATAATGAACTTAGACCGGGCGGGATATCGATAGTGAAGCAACAAGGCATGGAGGTCTTGGGTGTGGAACTATCCCCGTCTGTGTCGATTAAGGACCGATACCTGGAGCCTTCTATGTCATTTTGAACGCATGCCTGATATTTAGTTGGCCGGCCTGAGGTTGCCGACCGTGAAGCCTAGTAGCTCAACTCAGGCTGCGAAGTCGAAAAGTGAAAGTCACCTCGGAAGGGAGCCAAAGGGTCAAGGGCAGGTGAGTTAAAAGTCCTGAGCATCCTGGCCACTGGTATCCCCGAGAACCCGGCGCTGTTCGGGCCCACCCTGAGTTGTACCAAAGGTTATCTACGGCTGCCTTTAGCGGGGTTTGTCGGGTGAGTGTCAGGAATACCCCCTCAGCTGAGTTGGAATCGATTCGAGTCGCCATCTCTCCCGGATAGTGAGAAACTTGACTGGTTATCTCCAGCGTAGATACACTAATTATAATGATGGTTCGGAATTGATGATATGATGATGGCCTTATTATACCTGCTATGGTTAATATTGTTTGCTCCTAATAAATGAGTGCTCTAGTACAAGTGCTAATATAGTTGACAGGTTAATGATGATGAACTTGATGCTAAGTTTAATTGGTTACTTATGCTCATAAGCTCTTTTATGCAAAGGAGTCAAGCTAGCCCACTTATATAAAGCCTTGCATACTCCTTGGTGTCACTTTATTTCTGGTTTTTGACGGGTAAGTCTAGCTGAGTACCTTCTCGTACTCAGGGTTTCATTCCCACTTGTTGTAGGTTGTGATGTATCATGGCTACTGCAAGAATTGGATGACTCCTGCCGTAGTGGCGGAGTGTGATCACGGGCATGATCCTTCTGAGTTATCTTGTCTCTAATGCTTTTGTTGGAAGTCGACCTTGGTACTGGCATGTATTTGAAATAAGAGTACTGTTAGTTTCAAATTACTTTGCTTCTGCTACTTTTCAACTAAAGTTGTAATAACTATGTTAAACTCCGACGTATATTGAACTACTTGTGAAATGGATGTAACATGTGACTTGTTATGTTGAATCAGTACGATCTTGGCTTGTATGTTGGTTGGTTTGAAATCCCTCGTGATTTCATTGGACTACCGGAGTTATATGGGCTCAAGTGCGAGAATTTGATCACTTCGGTGATTGTTTTTGTACTTGTGCTCTTATAATTTGGACGGTTCCGTGACAAAAGCGCCCGACCCCCTCGGCATACTTTCGCCTCGCCCGAGGGACACGTGGAGCCCTCTGGCAAGATGGGGAGCCACGGGGCCCCCAACCGCGGCACCCTCTCTCACTGACGGGACGAACGTGACCATGCACAGTCAATAGGAGCACGAGAACCATGCCCTGACCCAATATGACCCCGATCATTCCACCACGACGACATCCATACCTCTACAGCAACATCCATACCTCTACGCAAATCTAAGTGCTCGTACCGACCATCTGTTGACACCTCTAATGCCACCTAAGCTAGGTTGTCATCCCCAGCATGGCGCAAGAGGTGCTAGTTTAATAACTGCAAATGCTCCTCTAGAATGAATATGAAATCCGCAAGTGCACAGATAATACCGATGTAGCATTTTAACCCGGAGTAATCTAGGTATCATTATTTATATTTTTACCATTGGAAAGGGAGTGCTAAGGATAATGAGCAATGAGCATCACTGCATGTGGTAATGGAGAGTATAACCATGTCTTTGTCTATCTTCTCATACAGGGTAAGTGTCACAAGATAAATAGTATATATGAATGATAAAGAATAATTTATAAGCACATAGCCACATAATAAAAGATAAACATCTCAATAGATTACTCTAAGCCAATAGCACTAGCATGGATTAGGACTAATTATAAAGATAACTCCTAAGTTATTCTAGCTATAAGGTCAAAGCATACGATGATTAGTGCAATTACACTTGGCAATCATAGCAAGAGAAGGTTATATCTACGCATAGTGATATCATGAAGGAAGATGAAGAACATAGCAATCACTTCCCTATAATAGTTGTGTTCTGCCTGCCCTATACTCGGAAGGTGGACTACGAATGACTCAACAGGACTGTCACTCCTGCGATCTACCACACGGTCCGAAATATAGGGTGCAATCATAGGAAAATATGGTATAGGCACCACGCCTACATAATATTTACCACTCACCCATCGATCTAATGAGCCAGCGCTATATGATCCTATACTTGAATATAATTCTAACCTAACTATGCCAAGCATATAATCAAAGTAGATTAATAACAATATAATTGAGAACATAATCAAATAGAGCAAAGTCATATCCAATATGATAGAATAGACTAAAGTCATATTCATACAAATGATGAACTAGATGAATAATACAAGAAAGAATATAAAAGTAGGAGACAATTACCAATAATCCTCTTGACAGATCTGGAATCCAAGCAATGATTGCCTCCTTCTAGTTCTAATCCTATGTAGCTATGCTACTAAACTATAGAAATCTAATTGAGATGGTGGCTCTGGGGCTTCTCAGAGGAATGCTCTGTATCTTGGAATGACTTAGGGTTTCTCCTAGGGCCAGGGGCCTTTCTTATATAGCCCTCTAGGAAGCACCATAGCCCTTGGATCAAACCGACCTTGATGGACGATTATTATTGATCCTCAAAGGTAGTGAAGGCATGGTCCGCGAGGTGGCTCCTGATTGGCCACCAAGGTGAGGCGGCCGCCCAGGGGGGTGGGGCGCCTGCCCCTGTCATAGTGACAGGTGGGTCCCACCTTCTAGGATTTTTCTTCCCGTGTCTTCTAGATTATTCTTTTCATATATGTGGCCCTTTTCTCTCTACGTAAATATGACATGTGGGCCTCCTTTGGTTGTTTCTTGATAACCCCCTGTAGAAATAGACATTCACCAAAACTCGTGGAATTCTGTTAGTGTAACCCCTATATCTAGCTAGTAATTATATTTTAGGTCCTTTCTCATGCTATGTTGACGGTTAAAAATGACACTTATCTATGGTCAACAAACTCCCCCAAGCTTACCTTTTGCTTGTCCCTTAGCAAAGATAGACTCAGTGATGGATCAGGAGTTGCTACAATGCTTTCACGCCTTTCAGGTACACATGCATTCAAACTAGAATTCTCCTCCGGATTAGTTCTAATAAAAACTTACTCATATTACCTTCCACCATGGGGCTTGTAGCCGTCACCTGAGTCTTGAGTAGTTGAAAGACAGAACGGATAAGTCAAGCGCCATGTTTCAAGTTCTTTGATCAACTATTATTCCGAAGTTTTGCACAATTTTCAAAATAAAACTCAGAGATTCCTATGTATGACCCTTTCAAGTCTCTCCTTTATGGTATTTCTGGATCCTCTCCAAGGCATTTATGGTCTATGTCTTTTCTCTCCTCTCAAGATATGTGATATTTTTGGTATTTTAGGCATAGTAACATTGCCTTCTCTCTCTCACCCTACTTCTAATAGGCTTATGTGGAGCTCATAGGTGGGGAGACAGCGAATACATACTTGCAAACATTTATTGCATAGTCAAACTACGGATCCAGAGAAACAAGTCATACAATCAAATCAAGATATGCATGTGTATACGCTGAATGGTAGGTGGTATATGGGTTAGGAGTGGTGATGTAGGGGTGAAGGAATGGTGATGGTGAATACTTAGCTCCTTTGAGAAACTTTTTTTTTCTCATACCTCTCTTGAAAACTTGAAGATTTTGGGGAGAACTTGGGCTGTTCAATGGATCTTTTTCTTCTCTCTCTTCTTCTTTTCTCTTTTTTTTCATAGTGGGACATTTGTCCTCTTTCTTTTATTTCTTCTTCTCTCTCTCTCTTTTAAGCACCCAAGCCTCTTTCTGGGATATAATAACAAGTGGTAGTACAGCTGGATATTTGGAGCTTTATTGGCTAGCCAGGGATAAATAAGGGTGATAGGAATATTTTTGGGTAGTTCACTCTCAGTGTAAGAGTAAAACTATTTTCTACGTGGATCTGAATGGTGTATATGTGGATTCGTACTTCCAGGATAGAAGTAGAATATATAGGTGGATTCATATGGATGCGTACTTCTAGGATAGAAGTAGCATGTATAGGTGGAGAATATATGTGGATCTTGATTCTAACCTCATGACCAGTTCCTAAGGGTCGACATAGGTTGACCACACTCAATGCTTACAAGCAGTAAATACGAATGTAGGGCTTCCTAATCTAGCAAGCATGTATATGGCTGTGGTAGGAATTTTAAACTCTCATCATACAGGAACTCATCATGTAGCAAGTTAATTTTTAAAAGATAAATTCTCCAGAACTCTAGTATCTCTAGAAACATAATAAACAGCAGCTCAAAACCTTCCCATATCATATCCGTCAACTACCTATACTTAGATCAAGCATTCGCTACCCACAAGATCAGGTTTAGAGCAAATCTTAAATCAAAACCATCGTATCCAAAACTCGGGAGAATTCGAGGTGGAAAACTAGGTACTTGAAAGGAATTACGATAGAGCAACTATTCATCATTTCCACATAAAAGTTTATTCTAGTGGTTCATTTTAGCAAGATAAAAACTTAGCACACTCTCCTCAAATTATTTAGCAAACTTAAAGATCATATAGAAACATAAAAATATAAAGAAAAATATTTATTTGGTTTTCTAAAGGTTATGCATCCTTTTACCAAAGCAGAAATAAATAAGTAAATAGATAGGTAAGGAAATACGTAGCTGGATACAGGGGGTGCTCTCCCCCAAGCTGGATGTTGATGTAGTCTTGATTGATGTAGCTGACAGACAGTGAAGGTGTATTCCCCTTATCGGAGTGCTTACGATGATGACTGTTAAGACAGCACTCCTGCAGGGGACAGAGCGTCCTTCCTTCTGTTAGTTTTTCTTGATCCTTTGAATTCTGTGAAGCTCAAATAGACAACAAAGCTTGTGAAACTTGATTAAGTGTTAGTGATAAACCTCTAAGCCTTAGATATCTAGAACCTCTTAACATATGAATCTTTCTAGCAGGATCTTCAAAATAATCTTTTTGTACTTTATACTATGCAAGGAATTATAAAGAACGATGCATGCTTCTTTATTTTTATTTTTACGCCATCACAGCAACTAGACTTATGGGTTTTATACCACAAATTTATTTGCATGGGGCTTAGCAGTTTCAGAATGCAATGCACAACAAATTTATTTTCTTTTTCTATGCAAGAATAAAATATAACATGCAATTAAGGAAAGTAAACATGATACGGAAAATTAAATGCTGAAAGGGAAATATGATAACTACCAAGTTACCTCTTGGTGCGGTGTTCGGTGATTTTAAGTCCTCTGAATAGGACCTCTTGTCTGTTTACTCCTTATGAGGCACCTTGAGTGATGCCTCGGTCTGATCCTCTTCTTGTGTTGAATCTGAAACTGATTTTACCTTTACTCTCCATACTTGTTTTGTTGGTGAGGTCGATTTTGAGGGAGAAGCCTGCTCTTCTGTCTTCTCTTCTTCTTGATTCTTGGTGTCAGGGTCACTCTCTGTTAGTGGTACAGCTTCCACCTCTAGAGATGTATTGTCTTCAGGGAATAAATCTTCATGTCTTGTTACTTTTCCTTCATAGTCAGCCTAGCCGTCTATAGCTGACTGGTTCTTATTGGTGCGAGTACGGCGCCTTCTCCTTGATCTGTTCTTCTTGGGTTCTTCATCAATTACATAATTATTATTGAAATGGCGGCGTACCTTCCCTGAGGGAAATTGGAAATACACTTCTCCTGTTGTGATGTAGATGATGGCCTTGGTGGTGCTTAGAAATGGTCTTCCTAGGATGATTGGTGGATCATACTCATCTTCTCCCATGTCGACGACTAAGAAGTCAGTCGGGATGAAGTGGTCATCAATTTGTATGGGGACGTCCTTCACTAGTCCTTCCACGAAGAGAAACGTTTGGTCCGCCATCTGCAGCTGTGCATATGTAGGTTCTAGGGGTATAGTACCATATAGATATTCATAAGTTACCTTGGCCATTATGTTGATGCCCGATCCAGTGTCACAGATAGCTTTCTGAAAGGAGCTTCTGTTGATGGTGCATTCAATGGTTGGGACACCTGGGTCATCCTTCTTGATCAAGTAGGGGGACTTGAGCTGACGATCATGCTCTCTGTGGACTGCATTGATCATCCTTACTGACTCCATCTGTTGTGGCTTCTTGTTCCTGTTTCTGTTCTTCTTCTTTCGATTGTTCTTCTTCTTTGGCTCGTAGGAATGTTGTGAGTGTGCAGGGAACTGTAGTACTCTGTTCTTGAAGAAGAAGGTCTCTCTCGTACCTTTGATATTGAAACAGATCTTGGCAGTGTTGGCATACATGATAGCTCCAATGGTGTTCAAGAATGGTCGTCCCAAAATGATGGGTGACCTCTCATCACCACCTGTCTCTATAACCACAAAGTCTGCAGGAACGTACGAGCTGCCTACTCGTACACAAATGTCTTCTAGGATCCCTTTAGTGTAACAGAGTGACTGGTCTGCAAGCTGCAAGCACATGGTTATATACAATAAAGGATAATTGAACATTTTACCATAGATCACCTTAGCCATGATGTTGATGCTTGCACCGAAGTCATAGATAGCCTCATTGAAGTTTATACTTCCAATGGAGATCGGGATGACTGGTCTCCCTGGATCACCTTTCTTAATCAGCAGAGTCTCATCGTTCCACCCTTTTGAGATAGGGTCACTCCAGTAGCTTCCTGCATTGAATATGTCTACAAGATTTGCAGTTTCTAGATCTTCCGGTTGTCCCGGAATCTTACCTTGGTTAGCAGGAGGGACAACATTTGCAAGCTGTTGTAACTGAGACTCTAGCATTTTATTAAAGCTAAGTTGATTCTTAATGGGAGTAGAAAAGTTATCCATCCTATTATTAATTGTCTCTAGCACTTTATCATTTGATGCTAACTTCTTAGATAGGTTATCCATTAACTTTTCTTGATTAAGCACTAACTCTCTCAAAGGTGGCGGATTAAAATTATTATAAGAGTTATTACCTTGATAGTTACCTGAGTAGTTAGGCCTTTGCTGTTGGTTCCAACCTTGATTCTGTTGAGGGCGATAGTAGTTGTTGTTGTTGAGGTAGTTCACATCCTCTTGTAGCTCTAGGCAACTACTGCCTGAATGCCTAGTTTCTCCACACTCTTCACAAGTCATGCGAGAATCATGGATATGCATGACTTCATTCTTCTTACCGGCTCTCTCATTGAGCCTATTCATAAGTAGGTCCATCTTGGCAGACAGCATGTCTACCTCCTTCAACTGGTGCATACTGTAACACCCCAGTTGTTAGGCTTGCATTTGGCACTTGCATTGCATGAGCCTAAGCATCATTTGTTCATATATGAGCGTGAAACATGCATATATGTAATGTGCTTTGAAACCTCTGTAACATCTCCTTGAAACATATGTAACATATCAATGCTGATCGCCGCTCCCAAGAGTTCATTGACGGCGTGCATTCTTTGTTACGTGCGGCCGAGGCAAACAAACGCGACAGTTTCATGTGCTACCCATGTGCCATATGTAAGAATACGGTGGAATATCCTTGCTCAAGGACTCTTCATTCACACTTGTTCAAGTCAGGTTTCATGCCAAACTATATTTGTTGGACGAAGCACGGAGAAACCAGCGTTGTAATGGAAGAAGGTGAAGAAGAACAATGGGACAACAATGATATTATTCCTGATGGTGCGTGCTTCAATGATACTGCAATGGAAGAAGCTGAAGAAGAGGTAGCCACAGAAGATGAGCCTACTGATGATCTTTGTCAGGTCATTCATGACGCACAAAGAGAATGTGAAAGTGAAAAGGAGAAGATCAAGTTCGAGCGGATGCTAGAAGATCACAACAAATTGTTGTACCCAACTTGTGATGCAGGGCAGAAAAAGTTGGGAACCACACTAGAATTGCGGCAATGGAAGGCAAAGAATGGTGCATCTGACAAGGGATTTGGAGAGTTACTAAAAATCCAAAAGAAGATGCTTCCGAAGGACAATGAATTGCCCGCCACTACCTACGAAGCAAAAACAAGTTGTCTGTCCTATGGGGCTAGAAATCAAGAAGATACATGCATGTCCTAATGACTACATCCTGTACCGTGGCAAGGAGTACGAGAAATTGGATGCATGCCCGGTATGCCATGCATCGCGGTATAAGATCCGGCGAGATGACCCTAGTGATGTTGAGGGCGAACATCCGTGGAAGAAAATCCCTGCCAAGGTTATGTGGTATGCTCCTATAATACCACGCTTGAAATGTCTATTCAGAAACAAAGAACATGCAAAATTGTTGCGATGGCACAAAGAAGACCGCAAGGTAGACAATATATTGAGACACCCTACTGATGGGTCCCAGTGGAGAGCAATCGACAGAGAATTCCCGGAGTTTGCAAATGACGCAAGAAACTTAAGGTTTGCTTTAAGTACAGATGGTATCAATCCTTTTGGAGAGCAGAACAGTAGTCATAGCACTTGGCCTATTACTCTAAGTATCTACAACCTTCCTCCTTGGTTATGCACGAAGCGTAAGTTCATTATTATGTTTGTGCTCATCCAAGGCCCGAAGCAACCTGGCAATGACATCGATGTGTACCTGAGACCACTTATTGACGAACTTCTCATTCTGTGGAATAAAGAAGGTGTACGTGTGTGGGATGAGTACAAACAGGAACACTTTGATCTGCGAGCATTGTTGTTCGTAACAATCAAATGTACATCCAATGCCAGCTCATCTGCATTACATGACATAAATACTATATTAAAACCTAGATCATAATTAATTATTTATACAACATGTGTGCCACCATAAAAGGTACAAATTTATGAAAGCATCGCTACAATGTAGACAATCCCAACTACCACTAAAAGAACTAAAGCTAAAATACATTTCAGGAGCACAAGTATTTCACGACCAATCTCAACTAAAATAGACAGATCCTCCAATTGTGCAACATCTTTGGGCTTCTTCGGCTGGATCACTGCCTCATTAGCCGCCGTATCTGCCTGTTGTGCAAGATATTTTTGCACGAGTTCAACATACTCTTCCGCCTAGTAGAAGCCTGAACATCGTCCACTGCCATCCCACTGAAATTAAAACAAAAAATTAGAACTTTAATCACAACCATCATGAAAATAGGTATAAACTAACCATAATCATTAAATATGATAAAATAACTCACATTGCAATCCGGACACTTGTAGAAGATACGATCCTTGTTGGGACCCTCCTTCTTCACTCGGTACTCCATCACAATCTTCATCTCATCACGACACTTGCCGCATGGAATGAGAGGGAGGCCCGGCCTAAGTCGCTTTGGAAACCCATGAGAGGCCGAGGACCCGGAAGCAGTTGTCATCTACTCTCTATATTCATTTTTTAATACACTATAAATTTCTCATTTTATAAACAAATAAAATTAAGAAACTATAAAATTATCTATATCTCTAAACAATGATATTTTTAATGGTCATTGTGTTCTCGTCTTTTACTGCGGCAGGTAAGTAATTCACATGATATTTCCGCAAATTAACAGAAGAATGGGAGTGTACACACATAACAATCGATTATCGTTTATATTTATATATATATACTATGTTTGGGTACGGTGATTGACAGACTACTGCGATGATATCGGGACGTGTGAATAAATAACCATCAGTACTAGTTGACCTTGCTTACGTGATCATCTCGGCGAGCATTTCTCCACCGGACGGCACCGTACTTGGCCACGGAAGATCTCCGATTCTACGAGGAAGGGAACACGGTCTTCCACGACCGTTGCCGCTCTCCCTCGTAGAATCAAAGCTCCTCCTTGATGTCCGTTACCGCTCGGCAGAGAACATGCTCGCCGAAATAAACACGGTCCGCTAGTTCAACTAGCTACTTTAACCTTCCTTCATGTAAATATGCAAGCTTGAAGTGATTTTGAGCTCAAATTGCTTACAAATGAAAAAAGCCACAATAAAGAACCATATATATATAGTGAACAAAATGGGATAAGACAATGATGAAACATGAGAGTATGAAGTTGGTAACCTTTAGAACCGAAGAATCGATGGAGGAATAGAAGAAA
This sequence comes from Saccharum hybrid cultivar R570, assembly GCA_038087645.1. Classification (NCBI taxonomy): domain Eukaryota; kingdom Viridiplantae; phylum Streptophyta; class Magnoliopsida; order Poales; family Poaceae; genus Saccharum; species Saccharum hybrid cultivar. Next base: position 14,871,789 of record JAQSUU010000066.1, read on the forward strand.
TCGATGGAGGAATCGAAGAATGGATGGAGAAAGAGCAAGAACACTGCTTAAATTTGAACTTAAGCTCTCGGGCGGGCTCAGGGAGGAAGAAGACGGCCAGTAGGATTTATAGCTCAAAAACATGTTTTAATAAATAACCATCCGTACTAGTTGACCTTGCTTACGTGATCATCTCGGCGAGCATTTCTCCACCGGACGGCACCGTACTTGGTCAAGGAAGAGCTCCGATTCTACGAGGAAGGGAACACGGTCTTCCACGACCGTTGCCGCTCTCCCTCGTAGAATCAAAGCTCCTCCTTGATGTCCGTTACCGCTCGGCAGAGAACATGCTCGCCGAGCTGAACACGGTCCGCAAGTTGAACTAGTACGGATTTTCTATAATTTTCTAACTATTTTCTAAGTTTTTCATTTCATAAAAAGTTAAAATAAAATGTTTAGTCGTGGAGTCCATAGAAATGACCATATTTGGACCTAGCAACGCATTGTCAATTGTCATTGCGTTGCATTGCACCCCGGACCGGACTCCGGACAATAAAATACTATGGTCGATCGATGTCGTTCTTTGTCGTACAGTCGCACGGTGACGGCCGACGGACCCGTTCAACCACCAAATCTGTCAGGCCCGGCTGTTCGGGTGTATCGTCAAAAGAGAACGGATTTGCTTTCTATTGCACGGCCTTGCATTGCATCTGTCATACCAGTCGGAGGCACTAGTCCCTATACTCATTTTTTAATACACTATAAATTTCTCATTTTATAAACAAATAAAATTAAAAAACTCTAAAATTCTCTATATCTCTAAACAATGAAGTGTGCTATGCATGCTACAAATGAACGGTGAATAAAGTTCTACATTTAATTGTAAAAGGTGGCCTTTGTGAAACTATAAGCGAAGGTCACCACAAGCCTTTACTTTCTGCACTTTTTTATATTCCGCGCAAAACAGGCTTGCACCCTTTTCCTCACATACGGGGCTCCTAGCGGAGGTGCGGTTTTTAATGAGGCAAGGTCCATGTAAAAAATCTCTAGAAATATAAAGAGGAAACCCCCCATTCAAAGCGAGTTCGAAAGTAGCTAGCAACGTAGCCACAATATTCGACAAGACAAATTTCACGAGAAAGAGGACCCTCCATCATTTCAGGTGAAGGTCCTAAAACAATGGAGCGACCTCCATGGCTATAAGACAGCCTACAGACCTTGAAAAAGCCCTATCCTTATTCAGGCATCAAGGATCCAGTTTAATGGAAAAAATAGGCCGAAAACTAGTCCGACAAAGACCTACCTCTGTTGTAGGCATCGAGGAGAACTCTAACAATAACAAGATTTTGTCTGACAGACGAAGTCAACACCAATTAGCGCAATAAAGGACAGCAGATATGGCAAGTACAAAATGATCTCACCTTAAAGACACTCCCAGACGATGAATCAAACACACCCACCAATATTAATTGAACTTCAGAGCCCTGCACTATAAAACCCACCACCTCGCCGCCAAGGCCGCCCCAGTTGGGACACCACCACACCACCACCCCCAGGACAGAGCAAGGGGGGAACCAAAACAAACGAAAAGACAACAATTATCAGTACAACCAAACAAAAACATGGAAGCTAGAGTTTCCTTAGAAATGAGAGACCAAGAGGTACCATGCGAAGAATCGTAAAACTAGCAGCTCGCGCAAACCGGCGAAGGACCCGATGAGAGCAAACGCATTTGGCACCCAGCACCATAAGGCCTTCATAAGCACCGTCTCAACAACAGTCTGGCAGCTTCAGGCTAGTCTCAGAGATTGTGGGAGGATATCGTATGAAGGCTCGTAACTTCCCCCCGCAACCGAACACACCATCTGGTGCAACCCGACATCATCCATGTTCGATGGGAGCGCAGTGGCTCCTGCAAGACCGAAGGCCGGAAACCAGAAAACAAGGATCAAGAGGAAGCAACGCACAATAAATGCTTCATCGGCCTCCGTTGCTTGCTCAAATTGCCCTGTGGCCTCTTGAGAAGCATCAGCAATCTGCACCACCACCTCCGATGAATGCTCAAATTGGGCCAAAGCCTTCGCAGCATCGACAAAAATGAAGATAACAGCAATGGCCAAAACAGCACAGCGCACAGACTCGTACTCAGCGTCAATTAGAAAAGACAGAAGTGGAGGTAGCAAACAGATGAATAAAAAATCTTGTAGTTGACATCACAGGAGGCAAAGTTATCTCGCATCTTTGTAACAAAGCAAATATTCAACAAACAAGCTCAAAACAAACTTCTTTATTAAGAAAGGAGTAAAAATCTTACTAGCGCAGAAGCACCATTACACAAAGATTCAAGAAAAAATGAACTACTAAGACAAGGAAAATATTACAAACACTACGAAGGCTAACAAATCCACATCTAAACGTCCTAATCTAAGCCAGAAGCCAAGGCCCTCGCCAGGCTAGCAAGCGGATAAACTCCGCACGTTCGTCATCGATGTCATCCAGCACGAAATTGAACATATCCATGACCGAAGGGTGAGAAAAGGTGTCACGCCAGTACTCCCATAACTCTCCGCTAACATAAACACATTCCTCATCATTGTTAAAGGCACAATGTCACGCACAGGCCCCTGGGGGGAAACCTATGCAGGATCGAACTTACATCAAAATAATAGCAACGCAAACCAGCGTGCGAAGATTATGACTAACCTAGTCCTACAAACATCTTCAAAAACCTAAAAAATAAACTACACCTCCGGCGCTACAGGGGTAGAGCCAGTTCCTCCGGCCTTCGGAGCAGCAGTAGGAGGAGCAGCAAACCCTGGACCGGCTGCCTCTCTAGCCCTGTCATCCGCCCTTCAGTGGCTTGCTGGGCGCTAGCCTTTTATAGATCCTATTCGAGATATGAAGAGCATAAGCAAGATGAAAACAAAATGGAAAAGCATATGAAGTTAAAAGCCAAAACACAAAACAAGAAGACGAACCGCGGCACGACAAGCCTCCACCATGGAACAGGCATCAGCACGGCCGATATTGACCCAAAAATATTTCATGAAATTCTGAACCGGCTATGACATCTCCGTTGAAGTCTCGCTGAGTTTCGAAGGTCCATCAAGGTCTTTCCGGCCCTTCAAGCCCGCAAAGTGCGAGTAGCCCATCCTTCCCAGAGTTTTATAGAGGTTTGTAGCATCGGAAAGGGCGCCAAAATCCATTGCGCCTACGATGAAGTCTGGTAGCTTCGCCAGGTTTTCCTTGAACTAGCCGAAGACTCCAAGGGCAGAGGCGTCAGCAGGCAGCGGCGAGGTCGTGCCTCCGAAACCAGCCAGGGCGGACTGATACAGCTCGGCAGCCACAACGCCAGCGGCGCCTGCATCCTCCAGCCGCTTCTGCAGCAACTCCACTTGCGCTCAGAGCGCTTGGCTTGACGACTGCTCGGCCTCAATCTCCTTGCGGAGACCTTCATTGGAGGCAACAACTTTCTCCAGCCATGAGAGAGCAAGCTCTTCCGTGGCCTTCGAACTGTGAACCTCCTTCTCCAGGGTCTCCACCTAGGTGTTCAGGTCTTTAGCCGTCCGGAGAGCAACGCGCAGGTCACTCGCCTCCGCCGCGAGCTGTTTCTTCTCATCCTCCACCTGGTCCAGCTGCTTCTGAAAAAACTCAATAGCGTCATCACGCTTAATGACCTCCAGGACCACGCGTTCCTCGAGGACCTCCGACATATGGTCACCCTAATCGAAGACAATGCAAAGTGCGTAGTCAGCAAAGAACAAAAAAAACGAAGGCATGAAAATAAACCCCTGCCACTTACCAAGCAATTGTGTTCCAAGTTGTAGCGCCGCAACTTGTGAAAATCTACCGTCTTGAACTGGTGGCGGGCATGATCTACAGAGGGAAAAAGAATATAAGAAACAAGTAAGGTAAAAGCAAAACAAAAAACGTAACAAAAACACAACGTCTTATTTCATTATAAAAACAATGTAAGGCCTCCGCCCACCCACTTAATGTGTTTGCGGAGCCTCCACCTACACCAGGAAAATCAGGCCAATAAGAATAAGGAAAGGGCACAAGCCAGCATGAAAGGCGCACGAGCACCGTCCACCGAAGGACCAGCCCCAGACTTCAAGGGGGGCTTCGGAGGAGCATCTGGCCCCACCCGAGCAAGGTCGACCCCTTCGGGGACTGGTTGCTCCCCAGGGAGGGGCGTTTCCATAGCCCGCATCGGGCCAACTAGCAACAAAAGGAGATGAGTTTTTTTTGGATAAAAAGAAGTATCAGCCAAAATGCAGCAACTTAAAAATAGAACTTACCCAAAAGCATGGCACCTGCAACCTCACTTGAGGTGCTGGCACCCGCGGTGTGTGGAGCGGTCAAGGTGGCTTCTTGATCGGCGGGAACAATCGAGGCCGGGTGTTCACCCAATTCCGCCTCTGACTCCTCCAAATGCTAGGCCTTCACCGATTGACCAGCTCTTACGGAGGCCTCCTCGCTCCCAGAGGCGGTAGCAGAGCCAGCTCCCGCAGCATCGCCTTCCGACTCCGAAGAGTCATCACCGAGAATGCAGGGGAAGTGGGTCCACCACCACCATCTTCACCTCAACAACTACTGCGGCTCCAATAGACGAGCCCATCAGGTCTTCGGCCACGCAGCTAGCGGAGGTCGGCGCTGGAACGACATCACCAGCTTCACGGGTGGCTTCAGGTCCACCATGGCCACTCTCGGCCACCTCCTCCATTGAATCCGTGGCGACCTTCACCACCTTCCGCTTCTTGGCGACAGCTTTCGGCACATCGCCATCTTTCCTCTTCCGTGACTTAGCCCACACCATGGTAGCGGGGGCCGTGGTGGACCTCGAAGCCTTCGTAGCTTTGTCCTCCACCCACTTCAGGAACTTCTTAGGGATCTTGTGGTCCCCGTACTTAACCTTCATTTCTTCAAAAACACGGTTCAACAGGGGCATCGTGCCACTGATGGCACGGCAAGATAGGTACTCCCTCTCGGAGACCTCTCCGAGGATCTTTGACGCAGACTCCTCCACCTCAACAATGAACTCCTCGTCCGTCTTGTCTTCTGCCCGCTTAAGATAGAAGCACGAGCAGAACTGCCCTTCCTCACTACCAAAGACCGGCAGCTTCATCTTCGCCACTGTCATCCGAGGCCTATGCTTCCCAAGAGGCCAGAAGTTGGATACCACCATCTCCTTGGTAAGATCCCGGCCTCCAGAGAAGTGGCACGCCATTATAAGGTAGCATTGCACGCCGCCCTCTCTGCATCAACATCCAAAGGAGGCCTCACCCGAGTTGCTGGCTTCATCTCCCCCATGACTGAAGCGAAGGGGTACTTCTTCACCTTGGGGCCGGTCTTTGGAACAACCCCGGGGGTCTTCACGTAGAACCAGTACCAGGACCAGTCCTTCTCCCATTTGTTCTTCTGGGCGAAGGAGATCTCTAACCCGCCCTCCTTCTGAGCCCTCTTCACCATGAAGGTGCAGCTAGCGAACTAGTATTCCACCTCAACACCATCATCCTTCCCCTTCTTCGGCTGCCGCTGAAGTTCGTAGAATGCATAGAACGGGTTCAGGTCTGGTGCAGACCCGTACGTCTCGCATGCACAGCAGAATTTACTCAAAGTGAGAATCTCGTTCGACGTCAGGTGATGGAGTTGTACCTTGAAGGTCTCTAGGAGAAGCCAAAGGAAGTACACAGGAGGGATCCGAAGGCCGCAGGAGAAGAAGTCCTTAAACACGATAGCCTCATCAACCTCCGGTTGAGAGACCGTCTCACCACGAGGAATACGACCCTTACCAGCCGGAAAGAAACCCTCCTCCTCTAGGGACTTGATCGCCTCCTTGGTCATCAGCGTAGGCCCAAACTCCTAGGACTTGGCCATCTCTATCCTTGGCTTCTCCGCAGAAAAAATGGGGACCAAATCTCCAACAGAAGCTTCTATGCTATCCAAACAATCCTGGGCCTCCGCTGAAACGGACATGCACTCCTCGTGCAAGCGAAGCCAACCCTCTGAGCGAACACCAAGCAAGCAGGAATAGGGACCACTAAAGCTCGGCCAGCGGAGATCGGTACTAACAGGTGAAGCCACCGCTAAAGGCAACGCTACAGGAAGGAAGCAATGGCTCGAGCAAGGAAAAATGCTAAGTCCTAAGCACTCAAAGTGAAGGCAGTGCAACAGCAGAGCAGCAGGGGAAAGCGAAGCAAGGCTAGTCAAAGGGACTGCTTGAGCATTTGGGTAGGGGGCCTCCTCCGTGACCCCTCATATAGGCGTCGAACCGACGCTTCACATTCCGCATGCCAACAGTTACACCAAAACCCAACAGTCGCGCCCCTTCGAGCAAGTATCGATGCATGGGCCACCGCGACTAATCACGAAGGGACATGTCAACTCAGCCAACGGTCCAATACGGGCAGACCAGGGGGGAAAGGGGATGCCAGGCCTCCGCTGATCCGAACCAATGCCATTTTTTGAGGCTCACAGCCCGCTCGCATCGGACCGAAACCTCAAGGGGTGAACTATTGGGACACTAGGCTTTGAACTCACGAAGGCCATAGGATAATCTTGAGATGAACCTCTGACACTCTCTTCAGGTGCCTTGCAGGGACGTCCGGAAGACCTCCACGTCAAAGGCCAAGAGTGGGCAAAGGCCCCCTCGGGTGGGGCGTGGAAATGACCACCTGGGGCCTTGGCCAGATACATGAGAGCCTCTGCCCGCGCCTAGCAGTTGGGCGGAGGCTGGTCCATGCGACGGAAGGAGCCGGACCTCTGGGAAAAGCTGAAGACCTCAAGGTAGGACGCGAAGACAATGCTGCAAGGGAAGGAGATCTTGGGCCCCCGTTGGGCCTACCACCGGAGCTTAGAGGGCAAGGGTGGAACACAAGCGGCTAAGGTCCGAAGGACCCCCGTGTGATGGAGCTAGAGTATGAATATTACGGGAATATACCGAGGCAGTTGAGGGGCAAAATTGTAATGTATGAAGGTAGCAAGGGGAGCGCCTTATAAAAGGGGAAGGGCAACCCATGTAATGGTTGGTTGGTAGCTCATTAATGAAACACTAACTCATCGGTACTTGTGCTGACTACTACCCTGTTGGAGACCATTGCCTCCAACGGTGGGATTGGGAGATAAAGTGGGGTCTCATAATCTAGGACTCCTTAGCCGCATGTGGATGTCACTGAGCCCACGTGCACCCCCACGCTATCGTAAGGGGAGGCAGAACCCGTGCATTGCCGCTCACGGAAGAAGAAGAACCAAGCCGCCACCCACGAAAGGAGACCCCCTGCCACTGTCCACCAAAGAAGAGTCGATCCCACGCCATAGCCTAGATCCACTTTGGTGCACCGAATCCAACAGTGGTGCTAAGGAGAGAGTGCATGTGAGAGGGCAGCACAGAGAGAGAGAGGCAGAGAGAGTGTGGAGAGGCGGTGCAGAGGGAGAGAGAGTGGGAGGAGGAAGCGTCACCAGCTAAGGAAGAGACTCCAATAGAAACCCTAAGTCCCTCTCTATATATAAGCGCGGTAGTGAAAATAGATGTCCACTACCGGTTTAAAGTCATGGGCCCACTTTTGATTTGTAGTGGTGTTTGCTTTTTATGGACTGCTAGTGAAAAGAATCGTAGCGTCAGCAAAAAATCATTTCTATACAAGTATACTTGCCACCTCTAATAATAGAGGCTATTTCTAGAGGTGGCCACCCCTAAAATTAAGATCGGATATGTAGAGACAGGCGGAGTCTTTCCCATAATTTTTCTGTGCCGGTGTTTCAAACAGATGGATGGCTCTCCATTTTCCAAACCCAGAACCATATATTACTTCTTGCCCATTATTATCCCCTCCAAGGCTGCTTTTCTCTTCTGCCTATGAAAGCACATCACTTCCCCTCTGTCACTACCCTAGTTTTCTACACCACTGCCGGTTCAAAATCCCCCTTAACTGCTAGATTTAGAACCAGCAGTGGCATACCAGCAGTGATGTGGGGTTGACATCACTATCGGTTCTTATGAACCGACACTGATGTGGTTTTTAGGAAATCCAAAAAATTAGGCCAAAAAAATAATGAATTTTTTTAATTTCAAGAGAGGCCCCATTGGACAGCCACATGGTCAGGCATCGCAAGTTACATGATTTTTCTCGCAAAAAACACACGCTTTGCGGCCATCGGCGCTCGAACACCTAACCTCCTGCTTCGTGTCTTCAGCCCCTAACCACTGCAGTTGTTTGTGTCCGAATGTGATTTTTGTCCTAGCCATTTTATGTTTATCGGATTTTGAAATGAGTATTTGGGACCCTAAACCAATTCAAATGAAAAAGTTGTCAACTACAAAGTTCTATAACTTTTCGAGATCTAGAATATTGTTCACAAAATTTACGTATCTCTCTTATAATTTCATAAACTATAAGAGGGATATTTTAAATTTGTGAATAATGTTACTACCACCAAGTCATATGAGTTCTTAAGGTTGTAGAACTTATCAAGATCTACAACTTTTATTTTAGTCATTTCTTCATCCGATAAGTTCACAAAAATAAGAGGGATAAGATCTACAACTTTTATTTTAGTCATTTCTTCATCTGATCTTGATAAGTTCTACAACTTCTATGTTCATGATTTTTTCAGCTGAAATCATTTAGTGTTCTAAAATAACGTTTGAAGTTGCCATTTTTTAAAATTCAAAATTCAAATAGATAAAACACATGAAAAGATGGATAAAATAATAGTTGTAAGAATACAATAAATTGATAGAACATGATTTTAGAATGTTTTAGCAAAAAAATCATCAAATTTGAAGTTAGTATGAGGAAGAAAGACTATTATGAGTTTTAGCCAGAGATTAAAAAGAGAAATCAGAGTTCTTTAATAATTTTAAAATTTAATTTCAAACAGCATTTTGAACTAGTAAATGATTTCAAATGAAAAAGTTGTCAACTACAAAGTTGCATAACTTTTCGAGATCTACAACTTTTGTTTTGGGCGTTTCTCCATCCGAGGTCGTTTCAAAAATTCAAATTTTTAATTTGAGAAATCAAACATAATTTTCATTAGATAGATGATTTTAAATGAAAATATTTGGACTTCTAAACGATCTTAAATTAAAAAATTTTGAACTACAAAGTTGTAGATCTCGTCGAGTACTACAATTTTGATATAAAGTTCGTCTTAATCAGACATCATATGAGAAACTTATGAAGTTTTCTTGCAGCATATCACTGTCGGTTTAAGCCACGAACCGACCGTGGTAGTATCCGTGTCGGTTCTTGGCTAAAACCGACAGTGATGACCCAATATCTCTATTGGTGCTTGGCTAAAACCGATAGTGATATGAACCGACAATGAAGACTAGAATATCAGTGTCGGTTGATCCTATTACTGCCGGTTTTAGCCAAAAACCGACAATGATGAGACCGACAGTGATGTTCAATTCTGTAGTAGTGTGTCCACGGCACGAACAGCACATGTCGGCAGCGCACGCATGCACAACAGCTCGAGGCCACGAGGCGGCACCGTCCATGGCGTGTATGGGCAATTGGGCATGGAGCGCGCGTGGTCATAGCTGCCGAGACATGGGCACGGTGGCGGTGCGGTGGTGGGCGGGGCGTGGCACACGCAAACGCAGGCAGCGGGCAGCAGCTGGGGCACGGGGATGGCTGCCTCAGGGAGCCCGGGTGTGCGGCCACTGTGGCCGTACATGCACTGTGCTTTTTTGTTTTTATTTGATTTTTATAGAGGTGGACAACAATATCAACTGGGTTTAGAAATCCATTTTTCGAGGTGAGAGATGTTATCAACAGACTGTACAAATCATTTTATGCAACCGCCTCTAAAAAATATACGTGATTTATAGAGAACATTGACTGCGATATAGCAGCCTTAACTTTTCTGAGATTTCATTTGTCATTTTCTTTCGGTGAAATACGAAATCGTGAGCCCAGCCATTCCGTGGCATGCCAGCGGGGGGTCTGCGCACGGCTGCAGCCGCACACTGCACGCAACGCAACGCGGATTGCCGCCACAAAACGTAACATGGGCAAAGTCATAGATTCGGCCGGACTCCAAGTCTCCAACACACGTACACCCGAGGCTGTCCTGTAACTAGCGTGAGCAGACAACCCAAACCAATCAAAACAAAAATCTAGATTGTATAATAGTAACATATATACAATCGTGTCAGGCAGGCTTCCGTAGTTCCGTTGTTGAGCAACTTGAGCAGGTAGCCAATGGAGATCCATAATCGATGCGGTCTGCGTCCGCGACGTCGATCCGAGGATCAAACCCTCGGAAGTTGACTGCCAGGCGCAGGGACGGCGTCTGTCGTCCGGGTCAATCATCGGCTGCGTGCCCTGCGACTTGCTCAGTCGACGGTGGCCTTCATCGTGGCATAGTTGTACTCGGCCAGCGACTTGCTCAGCAGCTCCGGACGGAGAGGGCGGTGCACCATGTACGCCGGGGTGTTGCACGTCCATGGCGACGTAAGGGTAGTCGTCGATGATGTCGCGGATCTTGGCGAACTTGTCCTCAAGGATGGCTGCCCACACCTCGCGAATCTCATCAGGCCGCGTCACTATGGCCTACGACTACGCGTCAGAGTCCGAGGGTACGTGATGGGTAAAAGACAATTAGGAGTAATAAATAAGACAATTAGGCAGCTTGGCGCATATACAGTCAGTAAAAGATGCAAACAAGCGGATTGGAATCATCCAACACGTGCTTCTCGTGCAACACAATCTGCAGGAGAGAACTCCAGCAGGAACACTATGCACATCCTGGAAACAAATACCTCACAAGTGTCGAAAATAGATAACTATTAACACCATGTTCTGCATCTTAAGGTTTTGAGAGCACACACAGCAACGACTTGAAGACAAATCTTCTCGTTATTACAGGGTTTTTGAAGGCACGCAGATGCATATGTCTACGTACTTTATTACTCGACTAAAAACAGAGTTGTTACGAATTATATATATGCTGTAGCCCCACACCAAGACACAACACACCTGAGTCAACTAAAATGAAGACTCTCAAGCCGAGGCGATGACTCGAGGCCTTGGCACAGCTCCCTGTACAAATTTTGTCAAATCGATGATGTACAAGCTATCTTATTTAGCGGTAACTGGGCAATGAAAGTTCTCCAATGCATTCAGTATCCTCATTCCCTGTTACCTCATCCTCCAGTTTTCTGTCGGATAGTGAGGTTGCCGTGGCCTCCTTGTCGTCTGTGACCTCATCCTCATCCTCTGCCTGGAAACAATATTTATTATTATATGGTGCTGAGAAGAGACGAGCAGAAACCAATGCATTTAATTAGTATATATAAATGAGAACCTCCAGGCCGAGTGCAGTTATCAGTTCCTCCAGCATTGCAGCCAGCCGTGGATATTCAACCGTAAGTATCTGGAGCGCCCGTTCCGTATCCTCAATTTCTTCCGTCTGTTGCCAGAAGCATGCAAAGCATTTCCGTTAAATACAACTGGATGGGTGGGCTACTCAAGGCATTGTATTATGAGAGACTAAGTTTGTGCAAACGAAAAATAATGAGTAACCAGCGTAAAGTATGAATGAAGCAGCACAATGTGGAAGATGATGTGAGATAATAATCATATCAATGGGAAACACATTACCAATCTTTTGAGGTCAGGATTAGGTATATTTTCATACACCCGAAGTAGTTCATATGCCACACGGTCTTTGATGGCATTGAAGTGCTCACGAAATCGTTGCTCCTGCAAGCAAGGTAGCCAACAACCATAAGGGTCAACAAAAAAAGAGTGAAATTCACCAAAGCTCCTTGAAGTTAACTGTAAGTGCCATATAGGTTCCCAAAGTCTCAAAATACATTTTTGGGCCCTGAAGTTAGTTCAGGACTTATCCAGTAAACGAGTATTTACACGACCCGATAGCTGATGTGGCATGCTGATTCAACGTTTACATGGATCTGAGTATCCTTTTTCATACGACCTTGGATGGAGCTAATTCTAATATGGCAATTGTAGCCCTCCATGAGATCTGTAACTTTCTAGTTTTGGGTTTTTATTTGAGATGGTTAAGATGCTTTTCATGTAAACTTTCCAGCAACATGTTAATCGTGTACCAAACATGTAAATCATATTTTTCTTATGGTGTCCAATAAAAATACTTTGCATACAAAAATTCTAGGTCTCGATGAGATCTACAAATTTATAAAAAAATCTCAATACTTGAAAGATGTAGGTGTAATCGAGTGCAACAACTTTCATATAAATTATCTGACTGCATTCAAACTATAAATATGCAGACCTCGTCTAGAGCTGTAACTTTCATATACAATGTGTTTTTATTTGACACCATACAAGAAAGTTATGATTTTTCTTTGGCGACAAGTTTTGTACACGATTAATATGCTGCTAAAACTTTACAATATTTTTTGAGCATGCTAATGATCTCAAATTAAAAAAACTAAAAACTAGACAGTTATCAATATCATCAAGGGCTACAGTTTTCAGAAAATAATCATCTTCATCCGAGTTCGTATAAAAAATACGTGTTTTCGAAAATCGTAGAGATCCATGTAAGCGCTGAGTGTCCGTATTGCACATCAGCTAGTGGGTCGGGTAAGCACCCGTGTGGACTGCGATGAGACCCGAACTTACTTTAGGGACCTAAAGATACATTTTATGATTTTGGGGACCTATATGACACGTCCAGACAAATTTAAGGAGCAGCCAAGTCAGAAAGGTGTATAGATACTAGATGGTATGATTATTTCTATTCATAATGCATGGACTCAGAACCAATGACCCTATGGATCAAGTGGAGAGTACCTTATGTTTTGCAGCATCCCGGAGAGTCGTATTAGTTTTCTGCTCAACAATCTCGACTACCTTATTGTTCAGTGTGTTTTGAAGGTGTATCTGATGATTAACTTGGTCGACGAGTCGTGTCCTCTGTCGTTAATAATTTCAGCCGGTACAAGGCTTAAATTTAGGATCGAGACCAAGGCTACAAAATCTGATGATTGACTAAGTACAGTAGTGCATAGCGGGGCATATACCTTGCATTTTTGTCGTTCGAACAACATCTGCGAATCTGAATCAGACTTTACCATTCTATCTTCAGCGTATCTTATGATCTCAAGCGTTGGAGGGTTGTTAGGGTGGTGGATCTCGACCGCCTGCCTCAGCTCGGCCTCCACTTCCTCCACTTCCGTTGGGAAGCAAAAGTCACAGATGACGTGAGCCTTGATTCCCTGCAGTGATGAGATCTTTCCTAATAATCCTAGGTCAAGACCCAGCTTGTCGACCATAATGTCAAACACACGGATGTTCAGGTTCAAGACATGAGGCATTGGCATAGCTCCCTGTGCAAACAGTTTTATAAAGTTAGAGGCTAAAACTGGGCAACCATGGATTATTCGCAATGTATGTACGTAGTATCATGAGTACAGAGTACGACGTACCTGCAGGCTGAACGTATATCTCAGTTCGTCCAGCATTGCAGCGAGTCGTGGATATTGGACGGTGAGTATCTCCAATGCCTGTTCCATAGCCTTGATATCCTCCACCTATTGTGAGAACAGAATGCATTTCCAATTAATACAAACTGGGTGCGTACAAAACATAAGGCTGCAATATGTGGATTGAAGTGAAGACGTGCATTACAGGAGCGTGATGTGCGAGGTCACGATCATGTATAGGTGTATCTTCTTGCACGGGAAGTAGCTTGTGCTGCACGCGGTTATATGTCTCAGAGAATAGCTGATGAAATCCTTGCACCTGTTGCAAGCACCAACACACAAATGATTTTAGGAGAGAGCATTTTATTTTCAGACATTGTACTTTTGTCAGTCCATTTCTGTCAAAGGTTTTTTTTATGTCAGCTGTTTTTAGGAGACGCTAAAAATATAACCCCATTTCAGAATATTGAGTTTAAAAGCTGGACCAATGGACCCTCTGTGTAAATGGTAAGGGAGGCGGTCCACTTTAGAGGCTAGCCTTGGAGAATCAATTTTTGGAGATAGGCTTCTTTTACTTGGCAACCTGCTATGAAAAAATGGTGCGATAAGTAATCCTTAGAAGACTGCCCCCCAGCCTCAACCCCATTCCCACACTGCCTCTGTCTCTCTCCCTCAATACAACACTCATCCCTTTTTGTTCCCACCATAACTTTGCACCCCAACCCCATTGGCAGTCGCACCACCAACCCAACCCTCTAGCCACCCCCACGCATCCCACCCCACCGCCCACCACCTCACCGCTACCGCCGCCCAAGATTTTTTGAACTATCACTACGGGAAACAGGGGCTTTGCCGAGTGTTTCTTACTTTGCCGAGTACCAAATGTCGGGCACTCGGCAAACCAAACACTCGGCATATCCATCTTTGCCGAGTGTCAGGCACTCGGCAAAGTGTAGCACTCGGCAAAGCCTCCCTTTGCCGAGTGTCGGGCTCTCGGCAAAGCGAAACACTCGGCAAAGGCTAACCGAGGCGACGGCGGCCACCCACCATTAGCCTTTGCCGAGTGGTCGCCGTCAGGCACTCGGCAAAGCTGTTTTTTTATTTTTTGTTTATTTTCTTTGCCGAGTGCCCTGTTTCTGGCACTCGGCAAAGACCCCTTTGCCGAGTGCCAGGTATGACACTCGGCAAATGAATTTTTTTTTTATTTTTGCTACCATATTTTTTTCTTTAGGGTTTCTACAGTGATTTAAAGTACATGTTAAAATTTGGTTGAATTTTGTGACTTTTTACTATACTTTTAGAATTATTTTTGTTTTGTTGATTTATTTCGCAAAAAGCAAGTTTGAACTGCATGTGCATCGAATAATGAAATACAATCATTCGAAAAATGATTGTCATGCTAGTGAGTGTGTTTTGAGGCCGTATCCAGGAACTTGCGGGATATTTTTCACATCTTGTTAACCAAACATGAGGACAAAGTTGCGGCCAAAGTGTTTTTAAATTGTATAAAATTCAAACGAATTCAGAAAATCATGAAACTTGTGGATGCATCGTTATATAGCATGTGGAGCCTATGGTAAAAATTTGAAAAAGTTTCGTGCACGTTGTCACGTACGGTGCTTAGAAACCAGGACATCTTTATTATATGTGGAGATGTCCTGGTTTCTAAGCACCGTACGTGACAATGCCAAAACTTTTAGCTTCTACCGGCTCCTCTCAAATATACTCTCCCAAACCGTTTTGCCAAATGTTTTTCATAAGAGCCAGAGCCTAAGCCATTATAGAAGGAAACATGTCCCTGCTAAATTGCCCTTTAGAGTGTCCTTAATTAGAATATAGAATCACATATATTATGACATACTCCCTTTGTCTCATAGGAAGTCAAACATTTTTAACTTTGACGTAATATGTATAATTAATTATTAATGTTTATGGAATATAATAAATAGCATTAGATTAATTCTAGAATATATTTTTCTAATAAGCTTATTTTTAGATACAAATGTAGCTAATATTTTCTATAAATCTAGTCATAATCTTTAATGTACACATAACCCATAACACTCTTTTTGGGTCGGAGGGAGTAAGAGTATATATATGGGTGACACAGTGGACATCCTTGTCTCTACCAAACTCATTTATTAGACTGTCTCCAATAAGGAGACTCAAACCCAAAACGGGTAGTGAGAGACCCAAAATTAGCCTCCAACAGAGTACCTATACGGGAGACCTATTTTGGGTTGCCTGAGAGACACAACCCAAATATGGGTATTCTCTTTCCTAGAAACCCATTTGCAGAAATGATTTTCTTTTGGGTTTTGTTGTTGGAGAAAATGCCGAATAGGTATTAAACCTTTTGCCTGTAGCGCTACCCAAAGTACGAATGGGTCTTATATTTTATGTGTTGTTGTTGGAGATAGCCTTAGTGCAGTGGTCCTCGTGTAAACAAAATTCTCATAGGAAACGTAAAACATTATTTATTACGGATGAAAATTATCTACCTCGGGCGAACACCAGTAAAAAGTTCCATTTTGTTGTTGTTACTAACAGTGGCACATCACTTTTACTGTTTTTAGTAGATGAATGAAAACACCACCTACATGACATTGAGTATTTTTGTCGTTTCATAGGATGGACATAGCATTAAATTGTGATGCACGCTACTAGACATTAGGATGCAATGCAACATTCTCAACGCCCAATCTTGATGAAACTAGCATCTTCCATCATTCTCTCTCCATAACTCTAATGCCGTGATGCCATTTTTGTCCATATGGCACTTTATTTACATAGATTGAAACCCCATTAGGACTAGTCTAAAATGCCATGAGAAAAGAATGGACGAAGTAGTACTTCAAGGGCCGGGCGTGCAGGGACGGGCTGAATGGTATATATAGAGAATTAAAGCAAGCTAGCAAGAAGAAAAGGCACCAACATGGACGTGCCAAGCTTGAATTGATATTTGGCTGTGAGATCGATTAAACATTTAATAGGATGAATTAGTTATTTTTCTTTGAATCATCACTCAGATTCAAGTTGGTTATCTGCTCGCCCATCTCGACTGCCTCATGATGGATTGAGTTATGAAGCACTATCTGATGATAAATTCTTTCATCGAGTCTCTGTGCCTGCTGTTAATTTTAGCCGGTAGGCAGAGATTGACAATTAAGAGCTACGCGACAACTATGTATTTATAATAAATTCGACACTAGACAGCAGATATAACATTATAATAAATAATGTTATAAGTTGCAATAATGTCATTTTGATATCTACAGCTGGAATGAGATCGAACGTAGCAATAATTAATTATTAACTATCACTACACCACAACACCGAGATTAGCGCCGGACAATCTGACGCTAAAAGCGGATACAGCGCCAGACGATCTGACGCTAAAAACTTATAGCGTCAGACTTCTGCAGACGCTGTAAGTCCTGACGCTAAAAATCTTTAGCGTCAGACAGCACTTTTAGCGTCAGACAGTCTGTTGCCCTAAATATATATAGCGTCAGACAGTCTGTTGCCCTAAATATATATAGCGTCAGACAGTCTGTTGCTAACTTATAGCGTCAGACAACACTTTTAGCGTCAGACGGACTATTGCCATGTATTTATAGCGTCAGACTGTTCAACGGGACAATATAAATATGCCAAAAAAAATACAATTAGAATACATTTAGTACAACCCACATTAAAGCTTTAATGTCGTCACATAAAGATACAGAAACACGTACATCACATCATGGAGGTCAATACATATATAACATACAATCTTGTCTTGCACACTGTTTCAATCATCCAAAGTCAGGCACCAAAAGATTACATGAATGCACTCCCAGCAAGCAGACTAATATTTTGTGTTAAACATACTAAGGTTTGTGCACACAATCATTTCTAAAAACTCAAACCAAAAGGAATGGCTTGCCAACACTAGAGCGCATCCACCAGGTTATGTGAAGAACCACCTTCCAGAAACTCAAGCCAAAGACTAGACCCAACACTTCCTGAAAAATATAACAACCTTGTAATTAAGCAAGTGGAGAAATTATGTAAAGTCGTTGTACAGATCAGTCAAGTGTAGACAAATATTTTCCAGAAACTCAAGCTGAATGTTGACACAGGCCTTAACTGATTAAGATTTGGACATCTATTACTCAGTCAAGTGTAGACAACTATTAAGATTTGGGCATCTATTACATTTGCACAGATGACATAGCCCTTACCTGAAAATCAGTCTCACTGAGTAGACTAAAACATGATCCATCATTATATAGTTTTTTATTATATACATAAAAGATAGAAGAAAGCATGCGTATGTATTCTAAGGCAAAGCAATTGCAATTCTGAAATCTAGAAACAGGAAAATAGACAAGGCAATAGGCATACTAATCTGAGAAAAACATGTCTTCTGAGAACTGGTCTTCATCAAGCAATACTAATACTTTAGGTTTCACAACCTAAGGTTTGTGCACAAAATCATTTCTAGGAACTGAAAAACCAAAAGGAATAACTTACCAAAACTAGAGCCCATCTATTAGGTTATGTGGAGAATCATTTTCCAGAAACTCAAGCCAAAGGCTAGTTCCTAGCACTTCCTGAAAAATATAGCAACCATGTAATCAGCAAGTGTAGACAAAGCTATGTAAAACTGACGTACAATATGAGTTATCTAAAGCACTAGACCTCATTTGCACCTAAGTGCGACAAATGCCTCTAATCAACTTAACTTTCAGTCAAGTTTTAACTTTCAGCAGTATCACAACAAAAGTGTGCAGTAATTTCAGTTAGTTTCAGTTAAGAGAAAAAGAGGCAGAGCAACTCTTCTTAGGCATGATAAAAAAATATATTCTGAGCACCAATTAATTTCTTTGATTCCACTCCATCAAGTTGAATCCTAAATAGGGTGAGCACCAGCATACTACCTCCGTCCTTACCGTTCAGGTTTTCTGTTTTCTGTAAGTATTCAGACATGGAATCTGTGAAAACTAACATGCTAATTTTTGTTGCTGCCCTGTTTAGGATCTGCTAGAAACCTTTTATTTCATATAAGATTACCAGGTTACAAGATGTACACAAGTTAGAGACTTCAGCAAAAAAAAGCAAGATCATGTCATGCCATATCTCCAACTTCAATATAATTAATTAATCCTGAGGCGTAACATCATAAATATATTTTTATTTGTTTTAATTTGGCTGCCTTAATTTACCACAATCCAACAGTTTAAGTCTGAATAAAAACAAAAACTGCTAGCTTCAGTGTCCACATGAATGCCAGATGCAAGCTATAGGTCTATACTAATGAAATGGAGCAAGATAAATAGCCATAGTGCCTGTAAATAGCCATAGGTTTGTTCTATTTACCTTTCTGTACATTAAGGTGCTACCTGCAGTCCTACACACGTCAAACAACATGTTATGAAACTGCAGTCACAGTAGGTCTAATATTGTAAAAGGGAACTAAAATGATATTATTCAAAAACAAGCACCTATGCTCACATAATCTTCTATTTTTTCTCAAATAATTTTACTAATTTCCATTAACAGGCAAGTTAAATCAACCAATAGATGTCTAGCATTAGCACTGTAAATGCATTGTGCCTCTACCTAAAACTGAGCCAGACAAGATAACATAGCTAGGACAAAATGCTTTTACCATCATGCAAGGTACATTGGCCAGACCCTTTCAAAAAAAAGGTACATTGGCCAGAATATTTTCTGTCAAAACAAATGGAGCCACACAAGATAACATAACTAGCACAAAATGCTTTTACAAAGGCAAATAGCCATTGAAAGAATCTGTAAAAAATGGCTTTGTTCTTCAGTCTGGTCCACAAACACATACTGTAAAAAAATCAAAGAATCAGTAAAATGAAGAAACACCAACGTGAAGCTCAAAAGCATCTCACGTGGCTAGGAGCATCTCAAAAGCATCTCACTGTTTGGTGCAGTGTTCATCAGATTCTTGAGAGAATCAAAATGCTGAGACACAAGCTAGCTAGAACTGATTCGCTAGTATACTGTTAATTCAGTTTTTTTGGGGCTTCTAACCATCTGAAACCATGGCATCCTTAGTTTAGGTGGTTCTTTAGTTGAGGTGATACTAGAAATTCTGAGAGCAGAACTGACATTGGCGGACCCTGCCGAAAAGTTCAGCTAGGGCAGGTTGCTACATACAAATACCAAACTTAACCAGTCTAATCATGTATGTCGATTCTAGTGAGCTACACCTATTGCGGTTACAAAATTAAAATATAATCAAAGTTTCTTCTCTTATTTTTTAACAAAATATCAAACAAAGTTCCACACTCTAATACTCTATCTGTGTATCGTGCATTGTGCCATCCTGCAGGTAATAGCGTAGGTTAGGAAGATTACATCAGTGCAGATCTACATTATCAGATTACAGGCTTACAGCCGCAGATGAACTTGTGGCAAAACTGCAAGACAAACAAGCCCTGCGTGAGTACCTGGAAGATCGGGGGGCGAGCTAGGCGCTCAGGCCAGCGCCAGGGGCAGGCCGCAGCCCCCAGGCTCCAGGCGCAACGCGGCACTGCGTGCTGGACGCTGGGCGCAGCCACGGCTGCTGCTAGCCTGCTGCCATCTGCCGGGAGCCGCACCGACCAGCAACGCCTTGGATTGGAGCGCCGCCGTCGTGCGCCCTTGGCTGCATCGAGGTGGATCGAGGCCGGGGCTGGGCGGTCCCCAAGATTCCACCACTCTGGCGCCTTCTTCGCCATCTCTGAATCGACAATGAAGGAGCTGCCGCCATAGGGACGCCCACCGGCCGGATCCGCTGCTCCGAGGACGAGATCCACCGAGCCCCAGGAAGAACGGAAGTCCGCCATAGTCGCATGGGGTGGGGTGGGGTGGGGCAGATTGGAATCGGGAGGGAGAGACCGAAGAGAGAGTGGAGCTCGGCGGAAGAGGGAAAAGCTGGAGGTTCGTGCGGGAGATGAAAGAAGAAGCGGCGGCGGCGGCTGCAACTGGGATTTAGGAACGACCTAGGGTTTGTCACGGTGGGCCGGGCCAAGCTAAAATTTGGGCGTGAGCTAGATGGAGGCGCGCGTCTGAGCTGGGCGTGGGGCCCATTTTTTTTTTTTAGCGTCAGATAGATCAACGCTATATCTGGTTTTAGCGACAGACACATAAATACCTATAGCGTCAGACAACAAATCGCTAAATAAGGAATTAGCGTCAGATAGTCTCTTAGTTATCTTTAGCGTCAGATCATCCATCGATAAAAAAAAGTTTTAGCGTCAGATGTCTGACGGTGATACGGTGTTGTGGTGTAGTGTATGTGGACAAGAAAGGTAACTACGGCTGATGAAGAAAAGATATTCAAATCTGAAAGGTCGTACAACTGATACATGATGATGATCTCATGAGTGTACCTTATTTTTTGCATCACTGGGATTCAAGTCAATTTTGGGCCTTGTTTAGATTCCAGATTTCACCCCAAATTCTACTATGCAAAAAGAAGATTCCCCATCACATCAAAATGCCAACAAATGCATGGAGTACTAAATGTAGATGAAATCCAAAACTAATTGCACAGTTTTGTTGTACTCTGTGAGACGAACATTTTGAGCCTAATTAATCAAGATTTGGACAATTATTACAAAAAAAACAAAAATGCTACAGTGTTCGATGGTGGCACTGTGCAAAGTTTGCCACCCCCGATTCGGGGAACTAAACGAGGCGTTGATGTCGCCCATCTCGAGCACCTCCTGGTTCATTGCGTTATAAACAATCTTCAGATGAACAATTTGTGACCGTAGTCTGTACGCCTGTTGATCATTTCGGACTGCATAAGTAGGTGTATACAGTAATGATAAAAACCAAATAATGTTATAAGTAGACAGTGCAACTGGTACGGACCCTCTTTTTTTGTCGTTCCACCACTGAATCTGAGCAGGTCACCATTTCGTCTTCACAGACTCTTGTGATTTGAATGGTTGGACGGTTGGGGTGGATGCTGACTGTATGCCTCAACTCAGCCTCCACTTGCTCCACCTCCCTAGGGAGGCAACAGGCACAGTCCAATACAGCTTCCACTGCCTGGAGCGCAGAGATGTTTCCCAATCCAAATTTGAGACCGAGGTCATAGCTAGTGTTAAATATTCTACACACAGGGATGAGCAACCATATGTCTTCAAGCCTTGGCCCAGCTCCCCGTACAAATTCTAGTGGGCATAGTCTGGCCACTCTGAAGGACCTCAAATTCTGGAATCTTCCACCACCAACAATGGCCTTGTTTAGTTTCTCAAATTCACCCCAAATTCTACTATGCAAAAAGAAGATTCTCCATCACATCAAAATGTCGGCACATGCATGGAGTACTAAATGTAGATGAAATCAAAAACTAAATGCACAGTTTTGTTGTACTTTGCGAGATAAACATTTTGATCCTAATTAATCAATGTTTGGACAATTATTACCAAATAAAAACAAAAGATAAACAGTAATTCGGCACAGTGTCTGAGTCACCGAATCGGTGAACTAAACAAGGTCAATACTAATTTTTGACGACAAACCAGAGACGTGTAGACTGAGATGAGAGAGGTTCCCAAAATTGCCAAGGATTTCCACATGCTGCTGATACACTGTAGTCAAACTCAGACTCAACCTGCAGAGCTTGGGAAGAGCTTGAGGGTTAATCCACTTGGGCAGCTTTGAGAATACCAATGAACTCAGACTCAGTATATGGAGATTATTGCAATGTAGGACATAACTCGGTTGCATGACAGCGTCCTTGCAGGCAAAAGGTTTGGACGTCTGGACTAATATAGCTTCAATCTTTTCCAGATTACTCAGGGCCTCTAGAAATCCCCGCACCTCTCCTTCGTCCTGCAGAGTTATTCCTATGCGGAGCGTCCTGAGGTTTCTTAGCTTGCCCAAATCCTTGATTAAGCACCTGTCTCCATCAGCACCCTGCATCGACAGCTCTGCTAAGGACGTCAGCTCGCCGATCCAATCCGGCACTCTCGTCTTGTCATCAGCAAGTAGGCACATTAATTTTGTAAGCTGCTTCATACTCGTCGGTAGTTCTATCCCAGTTCCAGTAAACGCCAGTGTCTGCAGAAACTTAAGATGCCCTATTTCTTTAGAGAGCTCACGGATAGGTGTATCCGCTAGCGCAAGGTACCTCAGATAAAGTAACTTCCCCAGATACTCTGTATCAAGATGACCTTCCAGAGGACGACAACCCACTAGAGATAACATACGCAGCATTTTAAATCTCGAAACAAGGGGGATGTTGTCTGTAACGCACGATATGGCATTAAATGACCTCAGTTTTGGCACGTCTCTATCATTAACTTCAATATGTTCTGCCCGGTGCAAGGCTAGTCGACGGACATGACTTCGTTGTGACCATTGCTTACTATCCTGCACAGCAAAAAAGTTTTCATCCCTGGACAGATTACGAATCATATGAAGTACCATGTCATGGACACGACAACCATTTAAAAAACCATAGTCCTCCACTGGTTGGATCATGCTTCTATTTATGAGCTCAAGGAAGTAGCTTTCTCCTACCTTAAAAGGCTGTTTTCCTTCTTCTGTCTGGACTAGATCTTCAGCTATCCACCTGTAAATTAAGCCACCATTGTTGATCCTAGAACCTTCTGGATACACAGTTAGATACAACATGCATCTCCTTAGATGACAGGGTAGATCGTAGTAGCTGAAGGATAATATCTTCTTCATATTGTTAACTTGTCGGTCATCTCCATGGCCAAAACCAACTGAGTCATACACATTGGACCACTCCTCTATTTGTTTCCCAGCCAACAAACTGCCTATTGTAACAATAGCTAGTGGTACACCATCACATCTATGCAGTATTTTTTGAGATACCACAGCCAATTCATCATTGTTCCCTGGCCATTTTTCTTCTGCGCCAAATGTTCTTGTATATAATAGTTTTCTTGACTGGCTTTCTGGAAGCTTTTCCATTCTATAAACTTTGCCAATTTCTTCAGAGACTTTAGAATTGCGAGTGGTTGCAATTATTCTACTTCTAGGATTACTGTCCACGAAAGCATTTTTAATGACTTCCCATGTTTCTTCATCCCATATATCATCGATAACGATGCAGTACCTGTACATGAAAGGGCAAGAGCCATGAATCAATAAAAGCAAAATAACTGAATGGTGTCCATCATATTTATCCCAATTGTTGAGCACACTATTACATCGTACCATGTATAATAGCTACCCATATATGACAATTTGCATAAGGCACCCGCCGTGTTGCTGCATGTAATACTAAAAAGATATACAAGTATGTAAAAAACCATTGCTCGATTGTCAAAGCATTATGTTTTAAATGAATGCTTTGATCCTGAGATGCTACCAAAATCAAGAATAACATGTCTTAAAAAAGAAGTCACGACTTTTTCTAGGATGGCCTAGATATTAACACATTAAACGGAAAAAAGAAAAAAATTACTCCGTTTGATTTTCAGAACATGTTACGGCAATTTGCATTGGTTCATAGGTGTCATACCAAATCTCTATACCCAAAAAGACCATAATGTCATCCTCTACCATGCTCATGCGTCCAATATGGAGTCCCGATCCACGTCATTGTCTCCCCAGAGCTCATGCATCCCTGTCCGTGTGCTTATATCATCCGGTGGTGCAGTTCAACCCCTACTCGGACAAACCAGCATCAATCCGTCTAAGTTATACCTCCTCTGCATAGAAGGCCAACGCCACAAGATGGAACTCCAACTCTATGCCTGAATTCCTGGAGAAGAACTAAAAGCAGACCTCTGGCAAAAAGACCATGAACCTTGCCATCCGTGCACTTGTAGAGGTATAATAAATTCACTTTTTATTTTCTTCCAGTTTAATTTAGCTACAAACCTAATGAAGTCTTGGTAATCATGGTTTTTTTTTTTGTTGCAACGCATGGGCATGATTCTAGTATAACTTATAAAACAAGGTATGATCTATACCATTGATTGTTATAGTCATCCAAGAGTCTTGGTTAATCCCAAATACAACTTTTATAATCTCAACAAAAAAATATCTCTATCGTTGGTAGCCGAGATCAAATGATGAATCCAAATATTTAATATCGAACACAACTAATATGGTTGACCAAATTAAGGGATACATAAATCGAACATTTCATATCAAATATTACCATGGAGTACTTATCTATCCAGGAGTCCATATACAATAATACTCAACCTATTCTTAAGATGCAATCTAATACTACTTGGATGCCAGCTCTGCTATTACATTTCTGTTTTGATCTAATTGATGTATACATGATTTATTAGATGCGGTAAATCTTTTTATTTTTTGCAACATTAGATATGACATAATTGAATGTTCAACTTTATATTATCTATTGATGCCTACGTTTATAACATAACGTGATATATTGATGCAAACGTGAAACTTTGTGTATGTGCCAACTTTGCCTACATGTCCAATGTACATTTTTTTGAGAAATATGTCCAACTTACATGAAACATGTTATAAAAACATACGTGAAAAGTCATGGCCACATGGGCTTGGTGGTCCGTTCGGTCGCTCCCTGCTGACCTCGTGCTCTCTTCCATCTGCATCCTTTCGCTCGCCATACAATTGGTCGCACCCTATTGCTTCTATATCCAGGATTTGACAATAGTTTTTTTTTCATTTACTAGGTTAATTAATTAATTAATTAGTTAATTAAAAACCCTAAAAAATCAAGGGCTCATATTTGTTTGGGGTATTACCTCTTAGTAAGCAAAGGGAGTACCATGCAATATTGTTAAAACTTATCGTGGTTGCAGGCGGAGGATGGTTGAGAACCTCTTAGTCACACTGTGCTAGATGAAGAGGAGGATGACAAACTTATGTTGGAATCCCCTCCACTCCATTATGTCGTGTGTGGAAAAACAAGGAAATTTTGAAGGAATAGCCTCATGAGCCTTCTTCAGTCTTGTAATTATAGACAAATAGTTGTAGAGGGGGCGGGTATGTACCTCACAGATCACTCTACTGTGCATAATGCAGTTGGTTATTGGATAAATTTTTACTCTTGATCAGAACAGAAATTATTCATCAAACAGTGTTTGACTGACAAATGAAGGGAGTGGTCTAATAGCAAATTTGTTAGCTCGACTGTAAATTCATTGCTCTGGACTTACTTTGAAATATCACAAGTTTCTTGTAAAAACTGACATTGGTTACTACAACAAATTTGATTTTCAGAGGTGGGCCACCTGATGCGACTACCACTTAAGATAGAGTTTAAAGGCAATTGGCTTAGGTGGCCTTCTTTAGAAAATCGATTTTTAAGAAACTATTAAGTAGAACAAAAATCGAGCAGGTTATTAAACTCACGATATATACAGTAGAGACAGACCTATGAAAATTCAGTTTCTACCCCTTCTGAAAA
Organism: Saccharum hybrid cultivar R570; assembly: GCA_038087645.1. Lineage (NCBI taxonomy): Eukaryota > Viridiplantae > Streptophyta > Magnoliopsida > Poales > Poaceae > Saccharum > Saccharum hybrid cultivar. The sequence continues at coordinate 14,897,600 of JAQSUU010000066.1, forward strand.
TTGATACATACAGTATAGCTGGAGGCCCTTAGTGGACCACCATAAAAATAAAATGGGCCTACACAAACCGTTTTTATAACAGTTAATAATTATCCAAAAGATCGTCTATCCCCTATATCATCGAAAGGCATTGAAGTAGCTAGATAGGCACATGATAGATGCGAAAGCTGATAATCAGTAAAATAACCTGCAACATGTATAGAGACCCTAATGATGCATGCCTCTTTAAGTAGTCTTAAAGTATCAGACTAAAAGCACTGATCAATTATAGTGCATAAAATTTTTTCAATAGCATTGGGTAGGTAATGTGTACCTTTTTCCTTTGATGAATTTACGAAGTTTAATGATGAGCTGCCATTCATCCAGTGGCATCAGATCAGGAACGGTGTTCCTTCCATTATACTGATCAAAGAAGGGTTTCTCGTCCTCACCATTAATGAGATCAATTAGAATGTCCCGCAGGACTTTCTTTGGGTCAGGATTACGGCCCACTGGAACAAAAGCACCACAATCAAATTGATGATAAACCTTGTCATATACTGCCTTGGCAAGAGTTGTCTTGCCCAATCCTCCAAACCCAACAATAGAGATAATTTTCATCTCATTGCTGGACCTGTCACCCTCACGTATGGACAGCATCTCAATGAGTTTATCCCTTGGTTCATCGATGCCAACGAGCTGAGATGCTTTTGTGTAATAAGCTGAAAGGCGAGGATCAACAGTTGTTGCAGGTGCAGGATTGGCCACAATATCATCAATTTTGTACCTGTCACGGCTGTCGGCGACCTCCTGAAGCTGCTTCTCGATGCCATCAATGGCACTAGTGATGTCGCGACGAGCCTTGAACTTGCCAACCAGGCCACTCATCTTCTTCATTGCACGTTTGAGCCAGCCATGGTTTACAGGCTCGCCACCCTCGACATGCAGGAGGAAGGTGTCGAGGACATCCTCCATGTCATAAGATGCATACCTAACTTGGCGAGCCCATACCTTGACCTGCTCATCGAGCTGATCCCACGGCACTGCCGCCACCTTGTGGAGGGCGGCCTCGATGCTCTCCAGCTCCCGAGTGACGAACTCCACCTTCCTCTTCACGTTCGTCTGCAGCTCGTATTCAGATTGGAGCAGCTGGAGCAACTTGGGGGCGAGCTTGCACATCGCCCCCAAGACCACAGCCATGGTGGGGATCTCTCAAGTTGAATCACTCAAGGGTTCTGCTTGCTTGCTTTGCTCTCAAGGTTTGTTGCTGTGGATTAATGCTCTTCTGTATGTTAAAAAGCACCAGGGCTTTCTGGTCTCTCACTCTCTCCTATTCACTGACGGTCCGTATTGTTTTCTCCTTGGCACTGCAAGGATCTGATCTGATCTGTAGTCATGTGCGCGCATGTAGCTTTACTGCTTTTTTTCGATAAAGGAAGCTTAGCACTGCATGTTTTTTTTTTCAGTTAAGTGTGGATCTTTGTCGGCCACAGCAGCCATGAGTCCATTACCATGTGCTTTGGGCTCGCTTCACAAGGTACTCGCATCCTTTCCGGTGTACTTTATTAGAAGGGTTTTTAGGTATAAAATGCGATAGTGGACACGCTTACAACCGCTGGTATGTAGGAGAGAATGACATTATTGCTGGGTGTATTCACGTGGCTTACATCTTTTTATGGTCGCGTACAGCTAGCAGGCGGGGGTCTATTGAGGTGTACGCCTCCTTCCTCGCAACTGCGACGAACATTATTGATTCGCTGGTAAACCACTGTCAACACGCGTCCCTAATGGTTGTTGCGGCATGCGCCCGTTCTTTCTAGGTGTTTTCGTCTGAGCGAGTATAGCAAAGAGTTGCAGGTAAAAAGCATTGATTATATGGCACCAGGATGGTCAGCCTCAAATGAAAAGGTGGCGACTTTCAAATTATATATGTCCTTGAGATCTACAAAATTCATATAAATATAATCTCTCCTTATGAGCTCATATGAAAAGGTTATAGTTTTTAAATGTGTTAAATAGAAAAGTGCCATCTCACTATTTTTCCTGTGCGAAATACGATACACTACTAAAAAAACTACTTCACTTGATAATGACTTCTAACTTCATAGGTGACAATTTTATAGCACTGTCTCTAGAGATCATTTCGGCGCTCAAAAACCACGCCCACATTAGAAAATGGATTTTAGAGGCAATCCTGTTAATGCACCCGCCACTAGAAAACCCAAGGCATAAGAACAAACCTGGCCCAATTGCGCGCCCATTCTTAATCCTAACTCTCTTTTATCACTCATGAAGATGACTCGTATAGTGACTGCAAACCTGCTCCAATGCCTTATGATATTGTACCCTATTAAGGAAAAACCGAAGAATAAAAGGAGATTCACTATGCTGGGTATCCTAGGGTGTTTGAAGGCTATACTGACTCCAACGGGATATCTAATGCTGATAAAATTTATGCCACAAGTGGAAATGTGTTTACCCTTAGAGGTGGTGCTGTTCTATATAAGTTATGCAATGCAGCCAGCTTGTCCCAGGCATGCCGCTGTGTCGCCAAGCCCGCTCCCGCACATGCCACTGCCCTGAGCTTGCACTACTACAAAAATGATTTTACGAGACACTGCCCAAACATTAACTTAGGCAGTCACAAAATCCAACCGCCTCATAAAATGCCAGACGATTAACGAAGGCGGTCGTTTTATTTACCGAGGCATCAAAAAATGACTGCCTCGCAAAATCGATTTACAGAGGGGTCATTTTATTTACGGAGGCGGTTAGAAAATGCACGTCTTCGAAAATGGATTTACCGAGGCGGTTGGTCTATTTTTCGGAGGCAGGCACACAATAAGGCCCGCCTCCAAAAATACTAGCCCAGCTCTGAGCCCACAGCAGCCCTCGTTGGTGGGGAAGGGGCCTCTGTCGGCTAGAGGAAGATAGCCGCTGTCGCTAGTTGCTGCTAGCAAGCGCGAGAGGAAAGGGAGCCCCACGGTTGGTCTGGCGGCGCCGGCGCTAGGGCCGCCATGGCCGCGCGTCTAGTCGCGTTGCTGCCGAAGGCAACCGTGCCCGCACATCTAACCGCGCCGCCAGGGCCCTCATGCGAGGGCCGACCGTGCTGCCGTCATCCTTACCCGGATGCGGGCGCCCCCGCAGGCCCTGGGTGCACCGCTCGTCGTCCTCCATGAGCTAATACCGTTGGAAGGAGGGGTTGCGTCCTCCGTGAGAAAGATGACAGCAACGCCGCCCCTATGCACCCCGATCTGGATCTAGGAGAGTCATTGGCAGGGGACAAGCGCCTCCGTCGAGGGACTGTTTCCGCTCGGGCAGGCCACGCCAGCGCCGCGGGGCAGGTCACGCTACCACTCAGAGTAGGGGCGTCGGCGTTGGGAGAGGAGATGGGGTGCCGACATTTTAAGAGCTGGCGGGGTGGTGATTGTGGATCGTGGATTTGGGAGAGAGAGAGAGCTAGCATTAAGGTGGGATTCATGGACCGGACAGAATTAAAGATTCCACTGCGGTCATCACAGACCATAGCAGTACTAAAAGACGGCGATTTTAGAGGATCTCCAGCAGCTCACGAATATTTCGTGCCCCAATAAGATGGTATTGGTAATCACCAATATTGCTTGTTCTGATTATTTGGAGGAGAAGCTCCAGCAGATCACCAATATTTCATCCCCAATTGATATGGGTCCCACCTATAAGTGAAAAAGGCTATATTTTTTCCGCACATGGTCGTCTCCCTCCCCTCGCTGCTTTATTCTATCGCAACTGGCCTGCTACCGCTGCAGCTTTCTCTCACCCACCGGTCACCTCTTTCTCTCCCCTGCCGGACGCCGCTCCTCCATCGTGCGGGGGCTCCTCCCTGCAGACGCAGGCTCCAGCGTGGGCTCCTCCCCGCGGACACGGCCTCCATGGTGGGCGTCTTCATCTCCTCCTTGACTGCCACCTCCCCCAATGGCTCCTCCACAATGACCGTCTCGCCGTCTTTGAATCCGTGGTCTTCTCGCCGTCTTTGAATCCGGCCACGACAGTCCTGACTCGTGCCACGTCGTCCTCGACTCCGCCAATCGTCGCCCGGCCCTGACCTCGCGCCACGCCCGTTCCGGTCCTAGTCCCCACCGTGACAGCCCCGGGGTGGACCTTTCTGTGAGAAGCCGTGGTCCCGGACCCCACCGCACCGACGCCGGCGACGACCCCCGGCCGCGATGCGTGGAGTAGGAGACCGTCAGCCCGTAGGAGCAGCTGCAGAGGAGTTGCATGGAGGGGCGGCCAAGGATGCAGATAGGGATGAAAACGGACGGAATTTTTCCCGTACCGTCCCGTTCCGTTTTTTATATTTTTCCGTCCGTTTCCGTATTTGCGAGATCCCGTTTTCGTATTTGCGGAAGTAGAAAATGGTGTTTTCCGTCCGTTTCCGAGTAATCCCGTTTTAATATGGAATAGACCCGTATTTATTCCGTTTTTATCCCGTTTTCAATCTATACTCAACATGTTCAACAATTACATGTCCTTATGTTATGTTAATATAACTACGAATCACCAAATATGCCTGTTATGTTCACGTACATAGCATGTAAATGAATATTAAACTTTGTATATATTATTACATGACTTTATATATGTATACTTTGAGAATATTATATTATGTAATCTTAATTTAATTTTCTGGCTCTCCATCCGTATTTGTTCGTTTCTGTATGTCCGCATATTCCGATTCCGTTTTCGAACCCGTATTTTCCGAACCCGATCCCGTTTCCGCCAAAAAATATAGAAACGGAAGTAGAAATAGAGTTTTTTCGTCCGTTCCCGTCCGTTTTCATCGCTAGATGCAGAGGACGACCAGCGTGTTAGGAAGTAACGCAGACGACTCACCAAGTGCCAGGATACGAGCGAGCCAGACAGTGAAGATTAGTCTATTAAGCTAGACTACCGTGAATTTCCATTTGTACGGGAGAAAAGGGACCTGTATAAGAATGTGAAAGGTAGGAGAGTAGTCAGGCAAAGAGAGACAATGCAAAACTCGACGGTACTATTTTAAATCAGTTAGATTGGCCGGGCAGCAACATCGATAAACCGTACTTATATTATACTATAGTGGGGTTTAGGGAATCAATGTCATCTGCACGCATGCCGCTTTAGCGCTAATAACGGATCTCTGCCGGGTGGAATCGATGTAATTTAATCACAGAAACCAATGTCATCTGCACTCAGGCCACTTCAGCGCTAGCCATTTGCATACATGGACAACAAAGAAATATTAAAAAAACTCAATGCTAGCGAGAAGCTCGTCGCTCGGCTCGCAGGTCTCCCCGTGAACCCTGCTGCCTCTGTCATCCTGATCCACCTAGGTGAGCTGTGCCGCTAGATATTTGTTTATTCTTTTCGGTTCCATTCCTCGTCTATCGATTTTACACCGCCGTTGAGGACACCCTAATATCAGATCTCTAATCACCAAAACCAATGTCATTTGCACTTCAAACGGTTCAGATCCACTCTGTACGTTGAGTGAACCACACCTATCAGCATCCCACTTACACTTTCGTCCTCGCTTCACGTAAAAGCATTAACCCGGGGATGGTGGGATGGACTCTAGAAGCCATACATGTTGATCTGTAGCACCCGGTTTTAAGAACAAAACTAGATACACACCATTTGTAAACCCAGGAAGTCAAATATTACATATAACTATTAATAAGGGTAATATCAATAGACAATGCTTAATATATAACGTACTTAGTATAAACAATGTAACCCTAGATTGCAAACAGCAGAAAGACAACTCCAATCTTCGGGTGAAGACTCCAATTCCACAAGGACAACTGACTGATTGATCACAAGCCTAATTCCTCCAAACTCTAGCAATCTAGTACCTATCTGGGATTTTTCCAAACCTTTAAAAAGTAAAGCAAGCGTAAGTACATATCGTACTCAACAAATATAACATGGGTTCATGAGGCACAAAAGGCCGACATTGGTTAACTATGATTAGCCTTTAATGAGTCATCTTTTAGCAATTAGGTGGCAACAAGTTTATTCCCAAGCCCATATAAACACATGATCAGGTAAACATTAATAATAAATAGCATAAATAGTAATCATTAGTGAACATCTTTATTATCAGTACCATCAGTGTTCATCATTTATTCCGTAAGGGTTCCAAGGCCGCTCGTGATCGTGAGCACGGCTGATATACCAGTTTTACACTCTATAGAGGTGGTACACTTTCACTGTGAGTCGTGATTTACCCTTTCGCCCGAGGTCGCGAGCCTCTTAACCCACTACCGAGGAAGGTCGGCAGGGTTCACTATGAAGCCTTTCAAAGGTTCGTCTAACAAGTTATGGCCATTAGATTCACTTGGCAAACAGATATAGGAACCCCCTGTCGAATGACAAAATTCCATCACGGCTATACACATAAGAGCAGAGGTTGTCCTATACCCGATTTGTCAAGCCATTCTTACATCAATAAAGATCTAACGAGTTAGAAAAGGTCCTCATACTAAGCTAAAGCCAGAGCCATGTAGCCCTTATAGCTGTACTATAAGTCCCGGATGATCACTTATAGTTAAGTCCTTAGGGAGAGGAATCTAGAGCACCATAAAACAGCCTAATGCTCTAGCCCCCTTGTTCCATGTCGCTAAAAAGCATCTTTTAATATTTATTGCATATTCCATTAGTCAAGTTACAAGATCATGGCTTTAGTTTGAGCACTAGCATCATACTACCCAATGCAACACCCCATAGGTATCAAGGCACAAGGTACAAAGTACTAGGAAATCCTCAGTGGTAGTCAAGGTAGACACATGCAATACGATAAGTGATTAATGGTGAATAGGTAACAAGGATAATCCGATGCTATACTTGCCTTAAAACTCTGATCCATCTTCAAGTCAAAAACTTCAAAGAAACTCCTTCTTGATCAACACGTAAAGCTCACCAACTGGACAAGATCATAAAGCACCAAACAAGTATCTATGCAATCATACACGAAGCAAATAATAGATCTAAATTAGAACAATACACCAAACATATGAAACAACAAGTAAAAAGGTTTTAAAGATGTTCTACATGTTACTACGAACACACGAACGCGAAAAGCACACTAATCGGAATTATAAGGGAAAGGTTATGAATTAAAAAAGATTCCCTTTAATAAAATAACAGATTTAAAACTAATCTCGAATTTCAAAAGTTGAAAAATATATTTAACAGTAGTATAAACTTGTAGATTACTCAATTACGAATCTAACGCAACTTGAACGGGTCAAATTGGAGTTAGAACGAAGAAACTATGCATAAAATAAGATCAGTTGCAATTCTGTAAATAGATGGAACTTGATATTCGAATTAAAATAAATAAAATCTTATTTTTAAATCTGGTCGAGGACTGCGGGTTCAATTCCAAGAAAATGTAGGGAGTCTTTAGCAAAACTGCAGGGACGGCGGGTTATATACTTAAAAAATTGGAGAACTATTTAGCAAAATTGCCTGCGAAGGGGTAGCTTCTAATTTGGGTCGTTGGATCAAAGATAGATGGCTACCGAGTGTTGGGAGGATTTCTCCGGCTGGCACAGTGACTCTGGCGTGGTGGTGGCCATTAACGGCGGTGAGGAGCTCGCCGGCGTGCACGGGGAAGCGCCTACGGGCCATGTTACGACACGGAGAAGGCACCGGGAGAGAGAGAGGAGCACGGGGAACTCACCTGTGGGCTTCCCGATGTCGGTGAGGCTACCGGGGTGGAGATCGAAGGCGGCAGGTGAACACGAGCTCAGTGAGATCCAAAATGCAGTGGCAACGTGAAGCCAAGGCTAGAGCGGCGACGCAGATGGATGTGGAGGGGGTCGCGGAGCTTTTATAGGGAGCTTGGCGTGGAGGTCACGCCAAATCGGTCGGATACGGGGCGGAGTTGGAGCAGCGGCGGACTCTCGGCTTGGGTTAGAGTCCCGCTCAGGCAACGCTAGAGGTGGGAGACGACTGACACATGGGTCCTACCGGTCAGCGAGAGGAGAGCGCGGGGTCGGGCTGTCAGCCAGAGAAAGGGAAGAGGGCGCACGCAGCCACGCTGGACTTTCCTTCAGTGAGCAGGGCTGCGGAGTTAAGGTGGGAGAGAGCAGCTGGGCTGCTGCGAGGATGCGCGGGAACGGGCTGGTGGAAAGGAGCAAGCTAGGCCATGCAGGCGAAAGGGCGAGAGGGGAGGTTTTCTCCTTTTCTCAAACTTTTCCCATTTTCCTTTTACAATCCAAATTCAAATATGATCCAAATCAAATTCAAATATAGTTTCAAATGTACTTTTCAAGATGAGAACTTTTGGGAGATTTCCAAAACTGAACTTTTGCAAACTTTTGAAAACTCTTTTATTTTCCAAGGAACTCCGCGCCACTCTTACATACTTGGGTGGGTTACAACCAAACTCATCATTAACTTTGTCGAGTTCTTCTCCCTATTTTTACCATTAAAAATAACATATGCCAAGAAGAGAACTTTCTTCAACAAAACACACTTGCTAACTTGGTGCAACATTGAGATGTTCTGAGTCTCCATTAAATCAACTGTAGATGTCCAATATCTCCTTCCTATGTCATCCATGCCAACTTATCCTGGGTATGTTGAAGATTGACTCCCATTTATTAATAACTTGAAGTGATAGCCAATATGGGAAAATACCTGAGCTCCTTGATCCAACAAGTAACACATCTTTAGCAAAGATACCTGCGCTTGATAGGGACTCCTCATCCAAAGACATAACCTATACTTTCAAGTGAAGCACCAGAACATATGAAGCCTTCGCCTTGCAACTTCTTTAACTTGGCTACCCCCTTAAGAAAAGATCAACATGGTAGCTTGCACTTTCTTCTATATGAGAGAACTAGTATCAAGACGTTTTGACATCCCAATGATACTCTCGTGTATGGGCAAGAACAAGAAATCTGAAATTCCTCGCGAGCAGAAAAACAGCAGTGCAGTAAAACAGCTGTAACTCCCATTCTGTTAATCCAATGAAGTTGTAGCTTACACCGTTGGAAATCTTATCAAATCCTCCACAACTTCCTTATAGAACACTTTTCCAAATTCTGCAGTCTAGATAGTTGAAAGCGGTCCACAACAGAAACTACTCTAGATTTTAGACAGCGCGGTGGCATTGTCTTGTGATTTTCGTAACTCCCAAACCATAATGGTTATAAGGGTGGTTCTTATGATCGGAGAAAGATGTCGAAGTCTACTGTTGTCCAGAATTTTTTCATTATTTTTTATTGTCCGAAATCAGAGATATAAGCTGAAGAGTGCAGGCTGCTCCGAAAATACGGGGTAGAGGAAATAGGAGAAACCAAAACTCAACTATTTATACTCAAGTTAAACTAAAACCCTAGTGGCTATTGTATCTTTTATTAGCTCTCCTTTGTAATCTTTCATAATAAGGATTTTGTCATACACTGCACTCTTAATTAAGTACTACAATGGCATAGATAATCATTTAAAACTGGCAATTGTAGAGCTTGATGTGAGATCTAGAATGGCGTAGCAGTGCAAATCTCAAGAGGATATTAATATCAATGTCATATAATGGCTTTTAGCTCTAAATAAATGCCAGAGGCAGTAAGATATAGCCATATGTGGTCTGCACCAACCTCTCTTACATTTCAAGATGTTTGAATTTCTTTTCAAGAAATTACATTTATGTTGGGGGTTCCTCTTGTCATGATGTGGCATCTCTGAAGCGCACCATTTCTGCGGCCTTCGCTGATCGCTCGAGAGGGGGGAGGGCTCTTGGGTGGACCCAAGCTACAGGAGGATAATTCCAATATGGTTTTACCTTCTCATTTTTTACGAAAGGAACGTCGTGTCCTTTTTATGGCAAGAATATGCCTAGGATCTGGCTAAGAAAAGAGGGTCAACTCAGTCCGCCAGCTGTAACCCGAGCACTCACCGGTAGAGAACAGAGCTTTACTCCCGGTGGGGAACCCCCTCTAGTCCCGGTTCCACACCCGGGAGCAAGCATCCAGGACTAAAGGGGTCCTTTAGTCCCGGGTCAAGAATCAGGACTAAAGGTGCCTCCTGACATGCCACGAGGCCGGCACCCTTTAGTCCCTGTTGGTAATACCAACCGGGACTAAAGGTTATTTTTTTTCTTTTTTCTTTTCTTTTCATTTTTTTGTTTTCTTTTCAAAATAGGTTTTCGAAGTCGTATTGTACGCTGCTAATTATACATTTATATGCGCGTATAGTATGTTTCGGTTCAAGCACAATAAACGTATTAAATCACACAATTCAAGCATAGAAATATATATATATATATATATATATATATATATATATATATATATATATATATATATATATATATATATATATATATATATATATATATATATATATATATATATATATATTTACATGCATGCATGCATATGTGTATTTTACATTATATTATTTCATGTGCATATATTACAAAAGATTGTATTACAGTTGTTGTGATATAACAAGTTTCCTCTCATCCTCTAGCTTGGCTTCCATGGCAGTGTTGGGTCGAAGTAGAACTCGCCCTTGGAATCGATGACCTGGTCATTAAAAAATCCGGCTATAGACTCTTGAATTGCTTTGATTTGGTCTTGCCGTATGACCTTTTCCTCCAACCATCGAGCCTACAGGTTTGAATTAAAGAAAAATAAATTAATATATGTACATATATATATATAAAGACATAGTAACACAACCAATAATAATAATTAAATGAATATATAGTGTATTTTTAACGTACTTTGAGTCTCTCTATAGGAGTTCTTTGGGAGACCACCTTGATAAACTTGCAAACATAGTAACCACAGTAGTTGTTCCCCTGTTCCTGCCTCAGACACCACTTTACAAAAAAAAGATTTGTCATCCAATCTGGTGATCCGGTAAAAGCTATATGTTTAATTAATAAAGATGATGCGATTTAGGGGACTTACTTTCAAAGGGATTACATTCAGTGGCGCTTTGCATTTTCCCATGTGTTGCTTCTCAATAAAGGTTTTCCAAACACTGCCGAATAAAAAAATTGTCACGTCATCAGATATAGTTAATCATCATGTTTGTGTGTATATATAGTTGCTAGAGATACCAAAATTACCTCTGGATAATATCTATCATATCTTGGTAGTCTTGTTGTGGTTTTCTCATTGAGTCATAGATTATCAAGTGACTTTTCACCAGATCAATGTCCATCAATATCCAGTGATTATTGCATGTGTTTATAGGATATAACGCATAACACTCATTAATTAACTAGAATCAACATATGAGCCATTAAGGATGATCGACATTATTAACACTCACTTGAAGTTGTAGGGAAAGAGTATATCCTTCTTGTGGCGTTGGTTCACTAAGAAGTTCATGAGGTTACTCTCTGACTCAGACTTCCAATTAGGCTTTGGAGTAACTGGGTCTTTGAATACTATATGGGGATCAACAAAACCAATTTCATTGCAGCCTTCCTTTCTGAGCTCTGTTATTGTAAATCTGCATATATATAGCACTTGTTAGGATAATTTATATGCATATACACACATATGATGAGTTTAATAATAGATCGAAAAAATTATTACTTACAGGCAATAGCAGCTAATGATAACTTTGTACAGAGAGGTCAGGTGGCATAGTTGATGAAATTCTGCAAAGTCAACATACATAACATCATCGCCATGGAACTAGTGTTCGTCTCTAATTCTGACACCAACGCAGAAGTCTCCACCGGTAGACGCCTGCATGTACCACTTGTTTAGCAGGTACATTTGCGTCCTCAGATCACCTAAGGCTTGAGGGTTGTATAGACTCTGGCCTAGTACAAATTTTTTCTTCCAAATATCAACCTCCGCCGCACTCTCAATGTTTCCATCACCAAACAACTGGTAAAGGTCGAGACCAGTCTCTTCAATAAATTCACCAAGGTGATCCAAATCGACATCCGGAGGTATGTTTGCCTGATGCATTAATCCTAAATTCGAACCATATTCATTACCAACAACTAGCGGTGGGACTGATTGGTGCGATTGTTGTCCGAGTTGTGCAACTCCTTTCCCTACCTGCTTCTTTTTCTGTGCCGCCTCAATTGACTTGGTGAGAGTGCGGTCATAGTCCGTTAATGTTGATTTGGACGGCTTACGAGATTCCCGCTGTTGTTGCAGGTAAGAAGCCACCTTTTTTCTTAGAATATCTAGAGCTACGAAGAAGTACGGTTTCTCCGGGTTTCTCCTTGCTTCTTGATCCTTTTTAAGTTTGTCATAGAATCTGGACATATCTTTTTTATATGCATCAGTTACTTCTTCCTTCTATTCAGATATTATTTTGGGAATAGCCCTTGGTTTCACGGTGGCTTTCTTTGCCGGCGGGGACTGGTTCTTCGTTTGCGGGGCTGGCCTCTTGCTAGTACTTGGCTTCTTGGTAGGCGGGGGCGGGGGAGGCGTTGGAGACCTCCTTGGAGGTGGTGGTAGCGGCGTTGGAGACCTCCTTGGAGGTGGCGGCTGCGGCGTTGGAGACCTCCTTGGAGATGGTGTGGATGCAGCCTCGCCTTCCAACACATTGTCATCGTACAGAGCACTATGATGATCTGGCGATTGAACAATTGGATTTAGGTTGGGGGAGGATCTGCTACAAAAAAAGGAATGACATTATTATGAGCAGATTGTTAATTATTTAAGCCAATATAAATTAATGATGTAGTGTTTTCATCCGCACCTATGGTGAGGTAGTTCAGAAGGAGGTGGAGGCGATATCCCCGGAATGATGATGTAGCGCTTGCGCCATAGAATGAATGTCTTCTCTGCTTCTCCTAGAGTCTTCTCGCCATCACCTCCAGGAATGTTAAGAGGCAAATCACTAAAACCTTTTTTAGCTTTATCTACCGAGATGGTAGCATATCCTTCTTGGATTATATTCCCATGAATCCTTGGTGTCTTGGTTCGGTCGATAGGATTAACAAGATCGATAGCCACCTTGATTGTGGAATTCCCCTTCGGAATGTGTAGCTCACACAATGTACAAGGTTCAGTGATGTCATCCATAGGGAAGCGCAGTCCTGTGTCCCCTTGATTTGGTATCTCTGTGGAAGCGCAACTGCTTTTCAACTGAACAGATTGGCTAATGTTGATTCCTGGCTCTGATGCCTGCTTGCACTTGCCTTCTGATTTCCTCCTACATTCTCACTTCAAGGTTTTTTTCCCGCTCCTGTGCTTCACGCACCGCTTCCTCCAACCTCTGGAGCTATTGTGCCTCTTCTTCCTTCTTTCTCTGGCGGCTTCTGTAGGAAGGTCTGTCCTGAGGATATCCATGCTCCCACGAGACACTTCCTTTGCCTCTAGTTCGGCCACCGTATTCAATAGTCCCGATGGCATATGTCAGTTCATCCTTCTCTCTGTTGGGCCTGAACGCACCACTAGCAGTAGCTCCCTGAGCATAAAACAATCTTTCTGCTGCTTCTTGCAGTCTTGCACCATAAACACACTTCCCTATCTCCTGGTCCAGTGTTCCCCCATGAGCGAAAAACCAATTCTTTGCACGCTCTCCCCACTCGAGTGATTCTGGTGTGATACCCTTGGCAAGAAGGCCTGCTTCCATTTTGTTCCACTTCTTAATGGCAGTCGGGTAGCCACCTGATCCCAAGTTATGGTGGTATGTCTTCTGTTGGGCATTACGTTGGTTCTTTATCACCCGACTCACACCCTCTTCCGACATCTTGTACTGTACAAACTCGTCCCAATAGGGCCTCTGCTTTGAGATCGGGCCTGGGACAGTAAAATCTGGTGCTATGTTCTTCTTGACATACGTCGTGTATAGGTGTTTCTTCCAAGTCTGAAACTGGGTGGCCATCTTCTTCATTGCCCAATCCCTAACTCGCTCCTTCAATTCATTACCATCTATTATATCATCATAACCATCTGTTTGGAGCATGAAATGTTCCAAGACATCATTCCAAATTAACGTCTTGTCACGATCGGAGACAAAACTGATATGAGGAGCATTGGTCTTCTTCTTCCATTCACGGGTACTGATCGGGAGCCGGTCCCGTACAAAGTAACCACAGTGGTGCACGAATTTCATTTTATTTGGCCCCCCCGGTTCGCCTGTATCCACATTGAACTCCGAGATGATGAAGCGGCCCTCCAATGGCTTTTTGGGACCTCGAACATTTTTACTCTTCATTGTAGTTGTTGATGTCGATCCAGAGGGCTACAAAACATAAACATTATTTTTAATGTCATGAGCACACATAAGACATATGATAATATATGTAGCTAATAATAAAAAATATATACTTGGCCAATATGTTGTTGCTCATTTTGTTCAAGAGCTAAGTACTGACTCTCGTCATCTGCATCCTCTTGCACGTTATTTTTAGCACCATCATCGCCGGCAACTTGAGTGCCAGTATTGATCAAATTCATCATCAACTCCTCCTCATCCATGTTTCTCGGGTCGGCCATCTAGCTTCAAAAAAACAAAACCAATATATAGTATGTCAAATCTTTGCTTACATGCGTAAAATCTACGAACAATATGCATTATTAAATCTTGCCCCTCGGTCACGGACGCAATTCTAGGGCGGCGGTGCTCCGCCGTATAAACCCTAAACCCTAAACGAGTAGGTTTTGGCGGGTGAAGGTTGGTTTGTATGATAAGAAGAATCAGGAAGCGAGTAGGTTTTGGCGACGGTCCCGCCTGAAACAAAAGGGGGGCGTCGCTATGCATTAGGTTTTATTAAACGGAAAATAGCGAGCCTCACCTGAAAGAAAGGGGGGCATCGTTGCGTGTCAAGTTTCTGAGAACAATAAACGATGAGCCTCGCCTAAAAGAAAAGGGGGGCGTTGCTGCAAACCAAAGTGACAACAAAATCGCACTGCATCCTGGCTCGTCGAGTAAACAGCTCCAAATAATGTTTACAATGATTGGAACCCTCGAAGAGGTTCACAACAACACGCCAAATTTATAACAAATACAACAACACACGTTACATCGATAAAAAATAGACATCAAGTCGACCCTTGGCGTTGGAACTCCCAGACATCGAGAGCATCCTCTTCAAAACACACCTCGCATGCCATATCCCTCGCCATCTCCATAACTGTATTTTCAAGCACACTCTCAACCACTTCATCTGCTACACCCTTCATAGACTCAGCTATATCATCCACAACCACCTGCAAACCCTCACCCTCGCCTAGCCCCCCGACCCTTACAATTGGCTCCCAAAGAACGGGTGCCACGGGAACCAAAGGCAAGTCACCTTCCAAAACCCTCGCGTGGTACATATGCCGATGGTCACACTTATCACACTCCAATGGCTTAGGCTTTGACACATTCAGCTCCCCCTCAGCATCCAGACTCAGGCGCCCTTGCCCAAAAATAAAGTCTATAACATCCTCATCATCAACATCGTCGAAAACCCCCAAAGTAGACCCCGAACCAAAAAGCAAGCACTCGGACTGACGATTCGTAAGATCTGCGTTCCGCTAAAACCTACTCGCTTCCTGATTCTTCTTATCATACAAACCAACCTTCACCCACCAAAAATGATCGAACGAGGGTAGTGGAACCCTAAACCCTAGGGCGAACGAGGGCGGCGGTGCTCCGCCGTATAAACCCTAGGGCGAACGAGGGCGGCGGTGCTCCGCCGTATACATAGAAACGCATGGCGCTTATACATAGAAACGCATGGCGCTTATAGATGGCACGTATACACTGGAATTTTTTCTGTTCCTTTGGCGCTTTCTTTCTTATAATAGTTAGCGCGACAGAGAATAATGCCCGTCTGAACGCCGTGTGCAACGTGCCATGAAAATTAGTTAAGTATATCCAGTGAAGTGATCAGTACATTTGGGTTTGTGATCGATACACACATTTGTTGACGTACGTACGTATGCGAATTTGAGGACCACCCGTTGATTGATGAAAGTTTTGTTTATTACCACAATTATTAATTTGGTACATAATAATTAATGAACTAAAGGAGGTACGTACTGTACTCGCAAAGGCTCCTCGTTCAACTGCGCTGGCGCTGCCACCGGTATTAGTATTGCAAGCTAAGAACGTTGGTCATTGATTGATAAGGTTCCATATAATAGAACATGACTATTTGGATTTAAAATTCTAATTCGACTCAACATACATGCTTATAGTTTGGCCTAATTATTCTTTCGTTCGTTTGAGCTGGTATCCTTTGAAATAAAATCCTTTGAAATATAATAGAACATGTGTTTCATGCATGGAGATGGAATGGAGCAAGCACAGCGTGTTCCTCATCATCGATCTATTGCGGTCATGGTGTAGCCTGGAGATGGAATGGAGCAAGTAGCGTACCTCGGGAATGGAGGAGAGGAAGCCGCGTGCGTTGGCGGCCTCGTCGTCACGCCGTGTCAACACGCGAGGGTACGGTACCGGTGTGGCCCGCGCGTCTGGCCAGGGCGGCCGGGCAGCAGCCGGCGCCGCGAGGTCGTCGGCGCGCGGGGGTGGCGTGGGGACCATGGACGCGCGCGAGGTGGTGGCGACGACCGACATCGGGCGGGGTGGCGGCGGCGTCCTCGGTGTGGCGGGGCGAGTGGCGTGGGCGCAGGGGGAGAGGAATCAGCGAAGAACGCAAGGAAGAAGATGGCACTAGAATATATATGCCATGCCCCTTTACTCCCGGTGCCATCCCCGGTTGGTAACACGCACCGGGAGCAAAGGTATACCTTTACTCCCGGTTGGTAACACGCACCGGGAGTAAAGGTATACCTTTACTCCCGGTTGGTAATAAGCACCAGGAGTAAAGGTTTTTTTGGCGGGCCACGAAACTGCAGCCCACCTTTACTCCCGGGAGTAAAGGTGGGCTGCAGTTTTGTTTCCCGCCTGTTTTAAGCAAATTTTTTTAATAGGAATGCAATGGTCTTGTTAAATACATAGTAAATTAAATAAAAGGCATAAAATTATTTTGTTAAAAATATGGATTTTCTTTTTCTTTATTGCACATAGGAAAAAAATCTATAACCTAACTTTTTTTATTTTTTTGTTATAATTATAAAACATAATGTAACTAATATTTATTATTTCGTTAATGCAAAAATGTAGTGTTTAATTAAAATTATTAAAACTATTGGTTTTGGACAGGAAATTTGTTTTCACATCATTTTAACGTTAATATTTTAATTTTTCATCACTCAATATCCTAATTTAACTTTTTCAGAGAGAAATCCCACCAAATCAAACATTGATTTAATTTGAAACACGACATAATAAACATCTGAATTCACAATTATTACATAATATCTCAAACACTCACTACATTAAATCACTATATCATCAAGTGGGCACAATAGTGAACTTCTTCTTTACGTATGTCCCTTGGTTATGATCGCGTCGTAACCATGGAGTGTCCTCATCATTTACCAAGATGCTAGGGTCTTTGTTCACTTTGAAGGGCGGAATTCGGTCATCCTTTTCATAATCTTCTGACATGTCCGACTTGTCCTCAATTTCCACGATGACTCTTTTCCCTGAAAGAACTATGTGGCGTTTTGGCTCTTTGGTTGAGTCATTATCGTTTTTTCCTCTTTTTGGTTTGGTAGACATATCATTGACATAGAACACCTGATTCGCATCCTTGGCAAGGACGAATGGTTTGTATTTGTACCCAATATTACTAAGGTCTACTGTTGTCATTCCATACTCGTTGTCTACTGTTACCCCACCTCCGGTCACCTTGACCCATTGGCACTTGAACAATGGGCTCTTCAAAGTAGGTGCATATTCTAGTTCCCATATTTCATCTATGCGTCCATAATATGTCTGCTTATTCTCATTCGGGTCTGTGGCATCTATGCGGACACCACTGTTTTGGTTGGTACTCCTTTTATCTTGGACTACTGTGTAGAATATGTTCCCATTTATCTCGTACCCTTTGTATGTGATGATATGCCATGATGGTTGCATAGCCAATAAATACAGCTGCTCATGGATGCTCTCATCACCTTGACATTTTTTTCGCAACCAACCGCCAAAAGTTTCCATGTGCTTACGTGTAATCCAAGCTTCAGT
Source organism: Saccharum hybrid cultivar R570 (assembly GCA_038087645.1). Taxonomy (NCBI): domain Eukaryota; kingdom Viridiplantae; phylum Streptophyta; class Magnoliopsida; order Poales; family Poaceae; genus Saccharum; species Saccharum hybrid cultivar. The sequence continues at coordinate 14,915,618 of JAQSUU010000066.1, forward strand.
CTTCCCCGGAAACTCGGATCGTAAGAGATCCTTGTGTGTCTTAATATACGGATCTACCAAAGAGGAGTTCTATAGAACTGTGTAGTGCGCTTTATTGAAATAATCATCATCCGTACCAATATATGTTTTCCTCCCTAGTGTCCCCTTTCCACTTAGTCTCCCCTCATGTCTCGATTCAGGAACACCAATCGAGTCAAGGTCGGGAATAAAGTCAACACAGAACTCAATGACCTCTTCTGTTCCATAGCCCTTGGCAATGCTTCCTTCTGGGCGAGCACGGTTGTGAACATATTTCTTCAGGACTCCCATGAATCTCTAAGGGGAGCATGTTGTGTAGGAACACAGGACCGAGAATGAAAACCTCCTTAACTAGGTGAACTAGGAGGTGTGTCATGATATCAAAGAAGGAAGGAGGGAACACCAACTCAAAGCTGACGAGACATTGAACCACATCATTCTGTAGTTTAGCTAGATCAGTTGGATCAATTGCCTTCTGAGAAATTACATTGAGGAATGCACATAGCTTCACGGTGGCTAGACGTACATTTGGAGGTAGAATTCCTCTTAATGCAACTGGAAGTAATTGCGTCATGAGAACGTGACAGTCATGGGACTTTAAGTTATAGAATTTCTTCTCTGGCACATTTATAATACCCTTTATATTCGAGGAGAATCCAGATGGTACCTTGATGTTGTTTAAGCATTCAAACATGATTTCCTTCTCCTCTTTGCTTAGAGTGTAGCTGGTAGGACGTAAGTAATGGCGTCCATCATCTGTCTTCTCTGGATGCAGGTTGTCTCTTTCTCTCAAACAACGCAGGTCCTGTCGTGCTTCAAATGTGTCCTTAGGCTTTCCATACACACCCATGAAGCCTAGCAGGTTCACACAAAGATTCTTCGTTAGGTGCATCACGTTGATCGAGCTGCGGACCTCTAGGACTTGCCAATAGGGTAGGTCCCAAAATATGGACTTCTTCTTCCACATGGGTGCGTGACCGTTAGCGTCGTTCGGAACAGGTTGGTTGCCATGTCCTTTTCCAAAGACGACTTTCACATCATTGACCATATTGAGTACATCCTCACTGGTTCGGTTGCGAGGCTTGGTCAGGTAGTCTGCCTTTCCTTTAAAATGCTTGCCTTTCTTTCTTACGCGGTGATTTGCAGGACAAAATCGATGATGGCCAAGGTACATGACCTTTCGACATTTTTTCAAGAATACACCTCTAATATCACCGAAGCAGTGTGTGCATGCATTATATCCCTTGTTTGACTGTCCTGAAAGATTACTTAGAGCAGGCCAATCATTGATTGTTACAAACAACAATGCTCGCATATCAAAGTGTTCCTGTTTGTACTCATCCCACACACGTACACCTTCTTTATTCCACAAAATGAGAAGTTCGTCAATAAGTGGTCTCAGGTACACATCGATGTCATTGCCAGGTTGCTTCGGGCCTTGGATGAGCACAGGCATAATAATGAACTTACGCTTCATGCATAACCAAGGAGGAAGGTTGTAGATACTTAGAGTAACAGGCCAAGTGCTATGACTACTGTTCTGCTCTCCAAAAGGATTGATACCATCTGTACTTAAAGCAAACCTTAAGTTTCTTGCGTCATTTGCAAACTCCGGGAATTCTCTGTCGATTGCTCTCCACTGGGACCCATTAGTAGGGTGTCTCAATATATTGTCTACCTTGCGGTCTTCTTTGTGCCATCGCAACAATTTTGTATGTTCTTTGTTTCTGAATAGACGTTTCAAGCGTGGTATTATAGGAGCATACCACATAACCTTGGCAGGGATTTTCTTCCACGGATGTTCGCCCTCAACATCACTAGGGTCATCTCGCCGGATCTTATACCGCGATGCATGGCATACCGGGCATGCATCCAATTTCCCGTACTCCTTGCCACGGTACAGGATATAGTCATTAGGACATGCATGTATCTTCTTGATTTCTAGCCCCATAGGATAGACAACTTGTTTTGCTTCGTAGGTAGTGGTGGGCAATTCATTGTCCTTCAGAAGCATCTTCTTTTGGATTTTTAGTAACTCTCCAAATCCCTTGTCAGATGCACCATTCTTTGCCTTCCATTGCCGCAATTCTAGTGTGGTTCCCAACTTTTTCTGCCCTGTATCACAAGTTGGGTACAACAATTTGTTGTGATCTTCTAGCATCCGCTCGAACTTGATCTTCTCCTTTTCACTTTCACATTCTCTTTGTGCGTCACGAATGACCTGGCAAAGAATAATATCATTGTCGTCCCATTGCAGTATCATTGAAGCACGCACCATCAGGAATAATATCATTGTCGTCCCATTGTTCTTCTTCACCTTCTTCCATTACAACGCCGGTTTCTCCGTGCTTCGTCCAACAAATATAGTTTGGCATAAAACCTGACTTAAACAAGTGTGAATGAAGAGTCCTTGAGCAAGGATATTCCACCGTATTCTTACATATGGCACATGGGCAGCACATGAAACTGTCGCGTTTGTTTGCCTCGGCCGCACGTAACAAAGAATGCACGCCGTCAATGAACTCTTGGGAGCGGCGATCAGCATTGTACATCCAATGCCAGCTCATCTGCATTACATGATATAAATACCATATTAAAACCAAGATCATAATTAATTATTTATACAACATGTGTGCCACCACAAAAGGTACAAATTTATGAAAGCATCGCTACAATGTAGACAATCCCAACTACCACTAAAAGAACTAAAGCTAAAATACATTTCAGGAGCACAAGTATTTCACGACCAATCTCAACTAAAATAGACAGATCCTCCAATTGTGCAACATCTTTGGGCTTCTTCGGCTGGATCACTGCCTCATTAGCCGTCGTATCTGCCTGTTGTGCAAGATATTTTTGCACGAGTTCAACATACTCTTCCGCCTAGTAGAAGCCTGAACATCGTCCACTGCCATCCCACTGAAATTAAAATAAAAAATTAGAACTTTAATCACAACCATCATGAAAATAGGTATAAACTAACCATAATCATTAAATACGATAAAATAACTCACATTGCAATCCGGACACTTGTAGAAGATACGATCCTTGTTGGGACCCTCCTTCTTCACTCGGTACTCCATCACAATCTTCATCTCATCACGACACTTGCCGCATGGAATGAGAGGGAGGCCCGGCCTAAGTCGCTTTGGAAACCCATGAGAGGCCGAGGACCCGGAAGCAGTTGCCATCTACTCTCTATACTCATTTTTTAATACACTATAAATTTCTCATTTTATAAACAAATAAAATTAAGAAACTATAAAATTATCTATATCTCTAAACAATGATATTTTTAATGGTCATTGTGTTCTCGTCTTTTACGGCGGCAGGTAAGTAATTCACATGATATTTCCGCAAATTAACAGAAGAATGGGAGTGTACACACATAACAATCTATTATCGTTTATATATATATATATATATATATATATATATATATATATATATATATACTATGTTTGGGTACGGTGATTGACAGACTACTGCAACGATATCGGGACGTGTGAATAAATAACCATCAGTACTAGTTGACCTTGCTTACGTGATCATCTCGGCGAGCATTTCTCCACCGGACGGCACCGTACTTGGCCACGGAAGATCTCCGATTCTATGAGGAAGGGAACACGGTCTTCCACGACCGTTGCCGCTCTCCCTCGTAGAATCAAAGCTCCTCCTTGACGTCCGTTACCGCTCGGCAGAGAACATGCTCGCCGAAATGAACACGGTCCGCTAGTTCAACTAGCTACTTTAACCTTCCTTCATGTAAATATGCAAGCTTGAAGTGATTTTGAGCTCAAATTGCTTACAAATGAAAAAAAACCACAATAAAGAACCATATATATATAGTGAACAAAATGGGATAAGACAATGATGAAACATGAGAGTATGAAGTTGGTAACCTTTAGAACCGAAGAATCGATTGAGGAATAGAAGAAATCGATGGAGGAATCGAAGAATGGATGGAGAAAGAGCAAGAACACTGCTTAAATTTGAACTTAAGCTCTCGGGCGGGCTCAGGGAGGAAGAAGACGGCCAGTAGGATTTATAGCTCAAAAACATGTTTTAATAAATAACCATCCGTACTAGTTGACCTTGCTTACGTGATCATCTCGGCGAGCATTTCTCCACCGGACGGCACCGTACTTGGTCAAGGAAGAGCTCTGATTCTACGAGGAAGGGAACACGGTCTTCCACGACCGTTGCCGCTCTCCCTCGTAGAATCAAAGCTCCTCCTTGATGTCCGTTACCGCTCCGCAGAGAACATGCTCGCCGAGCTGAACACGGTCCGCAAGTTCAACTAGTACGGATTTTCTATAATTTTCTAACTATTTTCAAAGTTTTTCATTTCATAAAAAGTTAAAATAAAATGTTTAGTCGTGGAGTCCATAGAAATGACCATATTTGGACCTAGCAACGCATTGTCAATTGTCATTGCGTTGCATTGCACCCCGGACCGGACTCCGGACAATAAAATACTATGGTCGATCGATGCCGTTCTTTGTCGTACAGTCGCACGGTGACGGCCGACGGACCCGTTCAACCACCAAATCTGTCAGGCCCGACTGTTCGGGTGTATCGTCAAAAGAGAACGGATTTGCTTTCTATTGCACGGCCTTGCATTGCATCTGTCATACCAGTCGGAGGCACTAGTTCCTATACTCATTTTTTAATACACTATAAATTTCTCATTTTATAAACAAATAAAATTAAAAAACTCTAAAATTCTCTATATCTCTAAACAATGAAGTGTGCTATGCATGCTACAAATGAACGGTGAATACTAGTTTTTAATAGCTACTTTAATCTTCCTTCATGTGAATATGCAAACTTGAAGTGATTTTGAGCTCAAATTGCTTACAAATGAAAAAAACCACAATAAAGAACCATATGTATATAGTGAACAAAATGAGATAAGACAATGGTGAAAAATGAGAGTATGAGATTTGTAACCTTTACAACTGAAAAATCGACGGAGGAATCGAAGAAATCAACGGAGGAATCCAAGAATGGATGGAGGAACAATGGAGGGAGGAAGCAAGAACACTAGTGCAGTGAGCTTCAAAATGTGCTGAGCTCGGGCTCGGGGAGGAAGAAGGAGACGGCCGATATATAAAGGGGGGACCTTTAGTCCCGGTTGGTGGCTCTAACCGGGACTAAAGGTCCCTCCCAACGGCTACTGCGCCAGACAGAGGTGGCAGGGACCTTTAGTCCCGGTTGGAGCCACCAACCGGGACTAAAGGTAAGGTAGACCTTTAGTCCCGGTTGGTGGCTCCAACCGGGACTAAAGGTCCCTGTCCCTGCCACCTCTGTCTGGTGCAGTAGCCGTTGGGAGGGACCTTTAGTCCCGGTTGGAGACACCAACCGGGACTAAAGGTATCTCTAGTCCCGGGCGCAAAAAATGCCGGACTAGAGTCCAATTTGGCCGAGGATCAAAAGTCTGTTCTTTACCGGTGTGGAAGTTAGATAATTCCCGTCTTGAAGGTACGCAGCAATTTCTTTCCCGTATATGGTGCATGCATAAATCTTGCGTTCATTTGTGTTATCCTCTTGTAAGTACGTAGTTCTCCCCAGCATGCCTATTTACTAGGGATGAAAACGGTACGGATATTTTTCGACCGTATTCGAAACCGAATCCGTTTAGAGAGGTTGAGATCTGTTCGTATCCGAGTCCAGATATCCAACATCCGATACCGTATCCGTGTCCGAACACTCAAATCGCATATTTATGAGGTCGATATCCAATCGTATCCTATCCGACATAGTTGACACTATCCGTATTCGAATCCGAATCCGGACAGAAATATGAAAACAAATGTAATATCGGTGATATCCGTCCGTATCCGATCCGTTTTCATCCCTACTGTTTCCTGACAAAATCCAATGTTAAAAGCTTTATTGAGCTTTAATTGATGACTTTTTTTTGATTGACAGATCGCTCTCCACGGCTGCTTGGTGGGCGTCTCTGCTCCTGGCTTTAATATCTCCGCGATTTGGTCTTCGCTCAAGAGTAAAGACCACAACCCAAATGTCGCCGTCGCCACTGATTGACATGGAGGAGCAACGGCAGCGGCTCGTCACCGGCGATGAATCCAGCAGCAGGACACGCTGAAGCTGAACCTCATCTGCAAGGGCAAGGGCAAGGGCACAAGCAAGAACCCCCAGACGGATGGAGTACAACGTAGCAGAACGAAGCGACGCAGGGCAAGGGTCCGCTCTGCAGCTAACCAGGCACTACCTTTTATAACATGTGACCCCCAGACGGATGCTTTTGCATTTGCATGGACTCAAAAAGCTGAACATGGATGCCGCAGGCTCAGGCAGGTGAGTCGAGCAACGCATATGATCAGAGCAGTGCCGGCCCTAGGGGAGGGGCACGCGGTGCAACGGCCGAGGGCCCAGGTGAGGGAGGGGCCTAAGCCCAGATATACAATCCCCCAAACCCTATAGTCCAAAATCCATTAGCAAACGTCGGCCTTTCTATTCTTTGCAGCTTCCCCACGTGGCCATGCGAGCAGCCGAGAAACCGTGACGTACGTCCGCGAGACCGCGACTCGGAGAGGAAGAGTCACGTGGCAATGGAGATACGGACACGGTGGTGGGCCGGCGGCGACCAGGCTCCACTGCTCCAGGCTCATCAACAACGACTTCTTGCGGTTTTGCGATCCCAATTGGTCGATCAGTTCATTAGAGTCCAGACCCTAGGTATTTTTTCCTTGTTCGTTTTTAATTCAAATTAATTATTTTTATTGAATTTCAGCCGATTAGTTCATCAGAGTCCAGGCCCTAGGTTTTTTTCCCTTGTTTGTTTTTTTAATATAAATTAATTATTTGTATTGTATTTCAGACTTCTAGTACTCTGATGAGGTGTTAGAATTTTAGAACGTTACCTAATAAACAATTGTTGGCGGCTGAGAAAAGAAAACGTAAAAGACAAGAAAACCAATTTGTTCAGTCACAAAAAAGGTGCTATACATAAGTTTTTTTTTTGCTTCGAGTAGTGTTGTGAATGTACATATCATTGGATTTGTTTTTGTTTTGCAAGTAAAATTAGCGTATATATATATATATATATTTTAAGATAAGATTGTATACATGATCTAGAGAGGCCGTAGCGACGCTTTCGAGAGAGGACCTTCAAAATCATAGGACCCGCACTGGATCGGAGTAGTAATAAAAATAAAAATAGAACATGAGGAGGGACTCATACGGTGGTTTTGGGGGACTTGGGGTGATCGAGCCCACGCGACAGTCTATTGCCCATCAATCAAAATCGCTGGCAGCGTGGCATATGCGACTCGTAAGAGATTTTTGTGTCCATAGCAGTCAGCCAAGGCTCCACGTCCCTCCATCAATTGTTTTGATGAACAATTGATAGCAGTCAGTCAAGGGTAGCTGGCTGCCGGCCATGTGACCTTGTCCCCCTGGCCCTGGCCCTCCAGTATTGCCGACGTCGACGCGACCACACGTAAGGACGAGCACTGGAGAGCGGCGTGCTACCAAACCATATTCTACGAGTAGATGGCATAGGCGACAAAATAAAGGTCATAATAAGTACACGGGCCCGCGATCGATGGCAGCAATAATTCCGAGTGCTTAGGTACATGTTGTTTTCGAGAGGGAATCGTCGAAAGGAGGTTTCTCATGCTTTAACTACATAGGAGTACGAGTTACCAGAGAGACCTTTCAGCTTGCCCGCAACCAACCATTGTGTGTTCTCGACAACTCTCTGAGCGCTGAGTGCTCGCTCCAATGGCTGAACTAGCGGCCAACCTGCTGGTTCGGCCGCTGGTGTCCCTGCTGAATGACAAGGTGTCCAATTAGCAACACGCTAATTATTTTATCCAAAAGATCTAGGCCTAGAAGTAGTAGAGATGAAAACGGTCGGAAAATCTCTCAACCGTTTTCTACCTCTACATTTGGATACTAAAATAAAAGCGACAGCGGTAAAGCCGGACACGAACTTACCGAATATCAAGAATTTCGATAACGAGCAAATTCGAGCAGAATTATGTCGAACACGGTCGGTATACGAAAAATCAATACGAAATATTGACCCGTAGGATCAAGTGCATAATAATTAACAAGTGCATAACCAAGTGAATAACAATTAACAAGTCCTAGAACTTCCATAAAAAGTATCTCCATTTCACCATTTGACACTAGATAAGAAAGATATGATTTTTCTAAGGCAACAAGCGCGTGTACGCGATTAATATACTGTCGAAGCTTTATTTAATTTTTTTTAATATCTTAAAGACCTAAAATGAAGAAACTAAAAACTAGAAAGTTGTAGATCTCGTCGAGAGCTACAATTTTTATATAAAAATCATCTTCATCAGAGAACGTATGAAAAAGATATAATTTTTCTAAGGCCAGACATTTAGGAGGCCAAATTCGGTTTAAATCGAATTTTGAATTCGGGATATTCCGAATTACAAGTAGAAAAGTAGAAAACGGTTGGAAAACAGCTAAACTGTTTTTGTTCCGATTTTAAATTTGATGTTCTGAATTTCAAACCGAATTCGAATTTGTCCGAAAATACGAATTCGATCGGATCAAATATAGAAAATGATGCGGTTCGGTACGGGATATTTCCGTACCGTTTTCATCCCTACCAAGATGTCTCAGCAAGCCACACGTGAGAGAGAACACTTGGATGGGCCATGCATGAGCCCAATATTGTTAATTAGCCATTGTGCTAATTGATGGTTATTAGGCAACTCGCTCATCTTTAAGGCCCAAATGTTTATATAGCCCAGATTTCGTAGGCATCACGTAATATTTTATAGGCCCCATTCGACTCATGCGCAATAGGCTATGTAATAGTATTACAACATGCCAAAATTATATCATACAGTGGGTTCAAGGGGCGGGCCAGGTGGGTGGCGCGGCGAGGCGGCGGGAGTGGGGGCCAGGGTTGAGGGGTGGGGGCGGGGCGAGGACAAGTGCAAGCGTGAGGAGGAAGACAACGGTCGCAGGGTGGAGTTGGGTCGCATGTGCTCCCGGAGCGCGTGACCAGTGACGCTTTATCGCGGTCCTTCTCTAGGACCTCAAAACTACATTCAAACTTTGGTAGAGTGAATACAAGGAGGTTATTTCTTCCTTTTCGTCAGAAGTGACTCTGGGGTAAAGTGGTGAGGGAGTAACACGCGAGGGAAACTACACTTGTGCATATATGGCATAGAAATGGAATAATTCTGAAAAAACACATGTAACTGCCCAAATTAAAAAAATTCCATGACACGACAACCGTGACAACGTTCGTCACTACAATTTAAATACATCAATAATACAGTAGCCAAGATCATAGCAACGAAGTGAATGAAAGTGCTAGCTTCACCAGTTGGAGAAATTCCGCAAAGCAAACTGGACCCCCGATGGAGCTCTTGAAGATGGGCAGGCATGCATGCATGCGGAGGCACACGAAAACCAAACTTAAGCCTCATTTAACATAAACACACATATCATTTATGTTCCAAACATACTTGCAGGTACGCCAACAATAAGTGCTAGAGCGAAATGAAATATACTAAACAACAGGCATAATCGTCGTCGATCAACATTAGTAGAGGTTTATAGCACCCAAAGGCCCATCAAAAGCACACAGAGATATGTGACCGTGTAGTGGACTGACACCAGCTCCATGCATGCGGCAATATAGGGGACAGCAGACAGGAGTACCAAAATGCTCCCAACGTCCTGAGATCCACCAACTTAAGCCGCAAACACCTCCCATGGAGGATCAAGAGGCAAAAGGCTGAAATAAAAATCGTAAGGAAAAATAATTTTGATTAGCATTATTAGTCGAGCATTGATGATTCATGAAGGTCAATGGAAATGATGGATGAAGTCGGCTAAAACAATCAACAACAGACTACGGTACTTCGAAGTGTGTGTGAACCGTTGATCTAATTGTAAATTATTACATATTTCCTATTCTTATAAGAGGTAATAGAAGAAACACAGAATAAATAGAGAAAACGTCTACTTATTAGATAGATCTAATATACATGCACGCATGATCTAACTTTGGTATTTGATGCAATAATGTGACTTGTGGATGAGATATAAAGTATCTTGCTTTACTAACATGTTCTTTTCTTGTAACTTGACAAATAAAGATATATACCTGTAAAATTAATTTTTTAAAATGTGGAACGACTAACGTTATCCGTAATGATCTTTTCAACATGAGTAGATCCATTTTTAACAGCAAAATCATGTTGATGGTATACGTGATTTATTTGTCACTAGCCATAGCACAACACTTTTAAAACCAACATCATGTTAAAAATTAATGTTCTTGCGTACTCAAACATATAGTCTGTACGTGACAATAGTAACACGTATATACTTAACTGTATCTATTTTCTTAGAAAAGTGAAAATAATTACTTCATATGTACAGTAGCACAGGCAGATGAAATTAAACAAGGAACCTAGGGCGTCCGGGACGAAATTTAATTGTCCTACTAATTCTAAAAATCAAGGGCTATGATTTTCTGGGCATATTGTTACTATAACAATAATATAGTAATGGAGAAGTAGTACGTGTTTGTGTCTTAGTGGAATGCGGAATGGAATGTGGTTATTAAACAAGTTAGGCAGCTGGTACGTACCTCTTCATCGTCGCTGTGTACTGGTTGTGCCATCATTTGTTGATGAGCTTTGAATACATTGAGGGTGAGTGCGGAAATATTGGGATGGAGTTCTGCTTGGCGCCTAAGCTCAGCCTCTGCCTTGTCCACGTCATCAGGGAAGGCATCCTTACAGTCGAGACGTGCCTTGACATAGCGTAGCGAAGGGAGGCACTCCAAGTCCAAGCCAAGATTGTCACTCCGGGTAGCGTGCCCATCCTTGTAGAAAGCCCTGACTAGGACAGTGAACCAAAGCCCGTGGAGGTTTGGCATCACAGCAACAGGGGCCGGTGCTACTCTGCTGCTGCAGCCCCGTCCTCGGCTTTGGAATCAAATACCATAGCAGCATCCTGTTCTTTCCTCCAGATGCTAAGCGAAGCACTAGTGGAGTCACCGTTGGTCGCCAACTGGACCATCCAGTCACACAACTTGAGGATTCTCAACTTGTGGAAGAATACAAGACACCAGTGTTGGCTTCATTGATCCTTATATCGTATTCAAAACCGATATTATTGCCAAGGAGCAGTGGGTATCTGAAGCACAGAAGAATATCATGAGGTTCTTTGTGAAGCCGCACGACAAGACAACAATACTTTTCCCGTACAACTTTGAGTAAGTGTTAATAATAATGTAGTCTACACATTTTATGTAATATCAATACAACTTATATGCATGTACGTGTGTGTATAAACCAATGCAGGTTTCACTGAATACTCATTGTCATTGAGTTAAACTCAAGTCGGTTAGTAATCTTGGACTCGTTGAGAAAAGAGCGGGCACTATACCAAGATATGATAGACATTATCCAGGGGTAATTTCGATCTCTCGCGCACAACTATTATTGAATAGACTTTGCCATAATTTATTAACGATCGTACATTATTGGTCGCACAGGGTTTGGAAAGAGTTTATTCGGCAACACCGCAAGGATTGCAAGGCACCACTTAATGTAGTTGAAATACCAGTAAGTTGTACTATATATACTTCCCCACGTGTTTAATTACTATATCGTACTTCAATTTATGTGTGAGATGATGAGAATAATCTTCTTCTCGTACAGTGGTGTTTGCGGCAGCAACCAGGTAATAACTTGTGTGGATACTACGTTTGTGAATTTATCACTGCGCACATAAGAATAGCTCCTGAAGATGTCCTTAGAGTACGTATATATCAATTTTTTATTTATTTTTAAATGAATATATATATATGTATTAATACTTTTCCTTTTATTTCAAATGCAAGATTGAATGGTTGAAACAAAGGGTCATGCAAAAAGACCATCTGAAAGCAGTTCAAGAGTCAATAGCAGGATTTCTTCTAGAAAAAGTGCTAAATCCCAACGGTGAGTTCTATTTTGATCCTAAGGAATAAATGATGTAAATTAAATGTTATGTCTGGTAATGCAAGTGAGTGTTGATGTCACTTCTTTCATGTGTCTCACATCACCTTCTATCTATAGTGACCCCTGGAAAAGTTTCATGAAGTTTGAAATCAAAAAGTCACATGAAATGATAAGTTATATGCTTGTTTGGATTATAACTGAAACATACTTCTGAAACCAGGAAACATGTTTTACATTCCATGTGAACTAGTGTTTATGGGACATACAAATGCAACATGTGGAACAACCTAGTGAAACATGTGTAGCATGGACCTTGCAACAACACTGTGAAACGAGTGAAACAGAGATTTGAAACAAGCATTTCAAATATAGTGATTTCTATGTTTCAATGCATATGAGACCCAGATCCCTATGTAACCTATGCATGGTGGACATGGTTAGACTCTACAACACCTTAACTACACTTAGGACACATAATGGAACAATGTTCATGTTGATCATTTTGCCTAATTGTGCTTCTAAGTGATGGTTGACCATGTATGGACCCTAGAACATTTTTGTTTGACCATTTCAAAAGTGTGACCTAGAAGCTTTGCGTGACTGTGCACCCTTTTACAAAGTTATAGAGAATTTTATAAGGAACAAACTTTGTTTAAGAGTCAAGTCATGAAAATGTGTGGGACATGCTCAAAAAGGGCCCACAAGTCAGATTGGGAGATGCTCGCCAAGCGGGTTTCATCTGACAAACTCTAACTTGAGTTGGATCCCAAGCAAGCCCCGGAGCATTATAAGACTCCCTACTTTTCAAAGCCAATACTATATATGTGTTATAAGTATTGTTGCATTAAGTATAGGAGTTGGGTGAAAACCTTAGTGCATCAATATCACTCCTTATCTAGATATATGAATCCTTGAATCCTACATAGACCAGGATCGAGTAGATGCTTAGCCCTGCTTTAAGCAGTAGAAGTCAGGTGATCTCCTATCACCTGCGAGATGTAGAGATATTCGTATATGGCACGGTTGGCTATATTTGCTATCGTGGAAAGGAACCATGTGTTAATAATATGAAAGGAGACCGGGCGGGATGACGATAGTGAAGCAAAAAGGCATGGAGGTCTTGGGTGTGAATCTGTCTCCGTCTGAGTCGTTTAAGGACCAATTGTTGTACGTCCTTGAGTCATGTTGAATGCAGTCTAACACTTAGTTGGCCGGATAACCGTTCCGACCGCGAAGCCGAGTAATACAGTTTAGGCTGGGAATCGAAGGGTAGGTCTCATCTTGGAGGAAGTAAGGATGTGCTTGGGGACATTGGCGTAAGACCAAGGGGGGGTTAGAGTCCCTATCACCTGGTAGAGTGTTGCCCTTGGGGATGCGGCATCAGTTGAACCCATGATTCCTGAATTGTACCAAAGGTGACCTGAGCAGCCCTCGCCAGGCGTGTCTCGGGGAGTGTTAGAAATACCCCTCCAGCTAGATAGGAACTCGATTTGAATCGCCGTCGCTCCCGGTTAGTGAGCACTTGACTTGAGCAACGGCAACGTAGATTCAATTAAATTGAACGGATGGTTGATTGGATGACGATGGAAATGTTGCCTCAATTTATACCTGCTATGGTTAATATTGTTTGCTCCTAATCAAGTGAGTGCTCTAGTACAGGTTCTAATATAGATGACAGGTTAATGATAATTAACTTGATGCTTAAGCATTAATGATTACTTATCTATATTAACCTTTTTATGCAAAATGTTGTCAAGCTATCCCACTTTATATCAGCTTTGCATGATCCTTGGTGTCACTTTATTTCTAGTTTTTGACGGTAAGTCTAGCTGAGTACCTTCTCGTACTCAGGGTTTTATCCCCACTTGTTGCAGGTTGTGACGTATCTTGGCTACTGCAAGAATTGGTTGGCTCCTGCCGTAGAGGCGGAGTGTGATCACGGGCATGATCCTTCTGAGTTATCTTCTCTCTAATGCTTTTATTGGAAGTCGACCTTGGTACTGGCATGTATTTGAAATAAGGGTGTTGCTAGTTTCAAATTACTTTGCTTCCGCTACTTTTGAACTTAAGTTGTAATAACTATGTTGAACTCTGATGTATATTGAATTACTTGTGAAATGGTTGTAACATGTGACTTGTTATGTTGAATCACTATGATCTTAGCTTGTATGTTGGTTGGTTTGAAATCCCTTGTGATGTCATTGGACTACCAGAGTTATATGGGCTCAAGTGTGAGAATTTGATCACTTTGGTGATTGTTTTTATACTTGTGCTCTTATAATTTGGACGGTTCCATGACACATACCTCCACCTCTCTTGCGGGTTTGAGTTCTCTCTTCGTTCCAACCTTGGTTGGATGCTATCTTTTCCACAAGAGCTGTGGCTTGAGCAATTGTAAGTGATAAGAATGCTTCTCCAGTGGCAGCATCCATGGTCTCACGGGTGCTATTAGTGAGCCCGTGATAGAAGGTCTGCATGAGTAACCAATTCTTCATTCCATGATGAGGACATTCTAGGATGTAATCTTGAAAGCACTCCCATGCTTCTGGGACTGACTCATCATGTTGTTGCTGAAAACTTGATATCTTCCCACAAAGAGCATTTGTTTTGCCCGTGGGAAAGAACTTTGCCAGGAAATTGGTGGAGCAGAGTGCCCACGTAGTATTCTTCTCCTTAGTTGCATAGAACCACTACTTCACTCTCCCCAAGAGTGAGAATAGGAAGAGGCGAAGTAGTATAGCATATCTGGGGACATCCTTAATGGTGAAAGTGCTACAAATCTCTAGGAAGTGTTGGAGATGAGCACTAGCATCTTCATGTGCCTTCCCACAAAACTAGCTGGCTTGCACCATGTTGATCAGCGCTGGCTTGAGATCGAATGACTTCTTAATGTCTGCAGCTGGTCCAACACGGATGTTGTCCATAGTGGGAGTTGAGAACTCATGGAGTGACTTGTTGGCCATGGCGTCAAACTCTGGTGTTAAGCTTTGAAATACACTTGGTTGATCTCCCAACTCAGAAGGTGGAGCTTCAAGCTAAGATGTTGATGATGATGCTTCTGTTTGAACTTTCTTTAGCTTGGCTCTCGTCCTTTTGATTAATGCTTCTGGGTTGTCGATGAAATTGTCTAGAAGATCAAACCTGCTCATACATTACCCTATATATGATATATAAATAGACAAAAGATAAGGGTAAGGCTGTATGAGTAGGGAAAGATGATAGTTTCTCAATCTCATTAGTGGATGCAAGTGATGGCTCATTATCCTTTGTGACTAGCTTAATCAACCTTCCACGGCAATGGCACCAAAAATGCTTGTTGACACCTCTAACGCCACCTAAGCTAGGTTGTCAACCCCAGCATGGCGCCAGAGGTGCTGGTATTAATAAATGCAAATGCTCCTCTAGAATGAATATGAAATCCGCAAGCGCACAGATAATACAGATGTAGCATTTTAACCGGGAGTAATCCAGGTATCGTTATTTATATTTTTACCACTAGGAAGGGAGTGCTAAGGATATTGAACAATGAGCATCACTGCATGTGGTAATGGAGAGTATAACCTTGTCTTTGTCTATCTTCTCATACAGGGTAAGTGTCACAAGATAAATAGTATATATGAATGATAAAGAATAACTGATAAGCACATAGCCACATAATAAAACATAAACATTTCAATAGATTACTCTAAGCTTATAGCACTAGCATGGATTAGGATGAACTACAAAGATAACTCCTAAGTTATTCTAACTATAAGGTCAAAGCATACGATGATTAGTGCAATTACACTTGGCAATCATAGCAAGAGAAGGTTATATCTACGCATAGTGATATTATGAAGGAAGATGAAGAACATAGCAATCACTTCTCTGTAATAGTTGTGTTCTGCCTGCCCTATACTCGGGAGGTGGACTACGAATGACTCAATAGGACTGTCACTCCCACGATCTACCACACGGTCCAGAATATAGGGTGCAATCGCAGGAAAATACGGTATAGGCACCACGCCTACACAATATTTACCACTCACCCATCGATCTAATGAGCAAGCGCTATATGATCCTATACTTGAATATAATTCTAATCTAACTATGCCAAGCATATAATCAAAGCCCTTGGATCAAACCAACCTTGATGGACGATTATTATTGATCCTCAAAGGTGGTGAAGGCATGATCCGCGAGGTGGCTCCTGATTGGCCACCAAGGTGAGGTGGCCGCCCAGGGGGGTGGGGCGCCCACCCCTGTCACAGTGATAGGTGGGTCCCACCTTCTAGGGTCTTCCTTTCCATGTCTTCTAGATTATTCTTTTTATATATGTGGCCCTTAACTCTCTACATAAATATGACATGTGGGCCTCCTTTGGTTGTTTCCTGATAACCCCTTGCAGAAATAGACATTCACCAAAACTCGTGGAATTCTGTTAGTGTAACCCCTATATCTAGCTAGTAATTATATTTTAGGTCCTTTCTCATGCTATGTTGACGGTTAAAATGACATTTATCTACGGTCAACACCATCCTCGATGGTACAGAGGCACACAGGACGAAGCGTGGCCACAGCGTGTAGCACCAGCGGATGGAGAGGCCAAAAGATCAATGCCTGTTGCATCTCTATGCTACAGGGGAAACTGCTCCCACCAGATGAGGAGGAAGACGGCCGCACCTGAGGCCACCTTTTTTGTTTTTCTCTTTCATCTTTTCCCCATTTCATCTTTTTACCACGAATGTAACCCGGGCCCTCTCCTTATAAGCTATAAAAGGGGAGGCATGGGCCACATCTAAAGGAGGACGAGAAGACGAAGAAACAAACACACACACCTCGCTAGGACATCAACGCACATGCACACACCACCCCTCAAAAGAGACCTAGGATCTGCTCCCTCTCTCGAAAGCTTGTGACCCCTACTACGAGCACTCCGGTGCAAGGCAACATGAACAGTAGCTGAATCCACTAGACGTAGGGCCGATCTTGCCCAAACCAGTATACACCCTTGTGTCTGCTTTGTACACCATCCGGACCTAGATGAGGAGATACAAATTCACTCGTCGCTCTGTTTAGACACTCGGTTCTCTAGACACCGACAGTTGGTGTGCCAGTTAGGGGCCTTCTGTGCGTCATAATCCGCTTTGTCAGGCTTCAAATGGCCAAACATCGTGTTGGCTTCACTCCAAGCTCCCGGTTTGGGAGCCTGGACTTCTTCTGCATGGGGGTGGATCATGACCTGGTCTAGCTCCCCCCTTCCGTGCCAATCCACCATGCGTCCCTTTTGGGTTCCGATGAGCGCATCGAAGACCTAGATCCCATTGGCGTAGAGGGGGAGAGTGCCCTGCCATCCCCGGTTGAGTCATTTGGCGCACCTACCAACATCAAATCCATCGTTGAGTCAATGGGTGGTCTTTGCCTGCATGCCAACGAGGCACGGGCTTCCTAGGGCGTTCAGCCCCACGGTTTTGACCACTCGAGGCTGGAGTGTCAACTTGACACCATCCTAGGGCCACGACCATCCCAGGAAGATCTCCATCGCCTCCACCCCGTCACTGCCAATGCCTTATCACAGCTCTCCAGAGAACCACTATCCTCTCCAGAGATAAGTGCTGCGCCAGTACAAATGGCATGGCCTTATGGGCTGCACAATGCTGCAAGGACTTATAGCCATCTCATACAGCCCATGGAGGATTCCTTCGTAGGTCTGCCATGCCACCACTTGGAGTCCCTCTCAGAGCTCTTCACGACTATCGTGACATCTTTGAGCATCGACTCCAAGGATGACGATGGCAGCTGGGCTGATGCTGATTTCTCTAGGCTCGATAACCTAGGGGCTCTGCGCCAGTTCCTTTTTAACAGCGACTACCTTCTCGACGGTTTTGACTCTGATGATGAGAGTCATGATCCATCTCGAGAGTGCTTCATGTGCGATGGGGAACTCCATGAAGGAACCCCCGATGAGAATGAGGGCAAACACACCCCACCCAATGCCATGACTTGTAATGCCGCACGCGCAGGCAGTGCGGCCATGCCACCACCTGCGGGGCAAGCACAGCCCTAGCTAGAGCAACTCTGAGAGCTTGAGAGAAAGCTCAAGGAGGAGCACCAGCGGCTGGCACAGCTACGCGTAGCACTCGAGCAAGAGCTCGAGAGTCACAACGATGGCGGCGTGGCTCGACGTAGAGCTCGCGATGTCCACCGCCGCATCTACGAAGACAATGGTGGTGATCAACCACCTCTCTTCGCCAGGGCGAGATAGAATGTTGCTACTACAGCAATCCTCCTCCGGACGATGCCTGAACCATCAACTCCAGAGGGGCGGCAAGCCCATGGGGAGCTACGTGTCCTTCTCGAATGTGCCGCGGTGCAGCAGGCTGAAAGCTCTGCGTCTCGACGATGTGGACCCGAGCCCGACCAGCCCACACCATCAGCGACACGCGAGAAGGAAGCCTCGGTCCACCCGGAACAACAGAAAGCGAGGGATAAGCCCTAATCTATCCACGCCCGCATTGGCCACAACTATGACGCACACAACGTCCTCAACGCGCGCAAAAGGCACAAGGAGGATGGTGCCAGCTGTGGTTACCACCCTTGATGTTGCGGCCGCTACGACAGCGGGGAAGACCAGAGCCCATCGCCTGAACCCTCGGGACCATGGGTCTTCAGCCAAGACATCCGTAACGCGGCATTCCCAGCATGGTTACGACAACCTACCAATGTCACCAAGTACTCTAGGGAGACAAACCCTGAGCTCTAGCTTGATGACTACCACCTCGCCTGCCAGTTAGGTGGTGCGGATGATGACCGCTTCATCATTCGTAACCTCCCTATGTTCCTAGCTGACTCAGCGAGAGCCTGGCTGGAACACCTTCTAGCTTGTCGCATCCACAACTGGGCTGACCTCATGAAGGTTTTCATGGGGAACTTCCAAGGCACTTATGTCTGCCCTAGTAACTCCTAGGACCTCAGGAGCTACCGCCAAAAACTGGATGAAACTCTCCGTGAGTACATTCGACGCTTCTCCCGACAGTGCACTGAGCTACCCAACGGTACTGACACTGATGTCGTCAGGGCATTCCTCATGGGAACCACCTGTAAAGAGCTTGTCCATGAGTTGGGGTGCAAGGGCCCATGCACCACCAGGGAGCTCTTGGATATTGCCACCAACTTTGCTTCCGGCGAGGAGGCGGTAGGGGCAATCTTCCACGACACCAAGGGAAAGGAGAAGCAACAGGAGAACACCAATGAAGGTGGCTCTAGCCACAACTCCAAAAAGAAGAAGAAGGCTAAGCAGACGCACAAGGATCCCTTTGTGGCTATCGTTGAGCACAAGAATCCTCGGGCCCCACCCTAGGGAGGCCCAGGAGTTTTTGACGAGATGTTCGATAAGCCATGCCTATACCACCGGGGCCCGATCAAACACACCTCAAGGAGTATGGCATGATGAAATGCTACTTCTCCGGGGGTGCCCAAGGGAAGGGTGACCCCGACAAGAGACTCGAGGATGACAAGGGCGATAGCAGGGAGAAGGACGACAACTTCCCTATCATCAACAACTACTTCATGATCTTTTGTGGCCCCATGACCTATGACTCCAGGCGCCAGCGCAAGCTAGAACACTGAGAGGTCTACGCCACTAAGCCAGCCACGCTAGCCTTCCTCTACTGGTCTGGATTGACCATCACTTTCGACCTTGACGACCACCTGGATCGCGTTCCTCAGCTAGGCCGATATCCGCTTGTCATCGACCCCATCATCGGCAACACGCGGCTCACCAAGGTACTGATGGATAGAGGCAGCGGCCTCAACATCATGTACGCTGAGACCCTTGATGCCATGGGGATCAGTCGGACCCAGCTCCGCCCAAGTGGAGCGCCTTTCCCCAGAATCGTACCAGGGAAGCGAGCCTTGCCCCTTGGGCAGATCGACCTGTCTGTCACCTTTGGGGATCCTTCCAACTTCAGAAAGGAAACCCTCACCTTTGAGGTGGTGGGGTTCCATGGCACTTACCACGCCGTGTTGGGGTAGCCATGCTATGCGAAGTTCATGGCCATCCTGAACTACACCTACCTCAAACTTAAGATGCCAGGGCCTAACGGGAACATCAATGTCCACACCACTTACCAGCAAGCCTATGAGTACGACGTGGAGTGCTGCGAGTATGCTGAGGCCATCATCGAGTCCAAGGCGCTTGTAGCCGAGCTAGACGCAAGCCTCAAAGAGGCACCCGACCCCAAGCAGTCCACTAGCTCCTTTGAACCTGCCAAGGGGGTCAAGGAGGTCTCCCTTGACCCCAGCGGCTCTAACAGTAAGATTTGCACGTTGGCATCGCCCTGGATCCCAAATAGGAAGCAGTGCTCAATGACTTTCTCCGCATGAGCAGCAACATGTTCGCGTGGAGTCCCTCGGACATACCTGGCATCCCGAGGGAAGTCATCGAGCACTCCTTGGATATCCAGGCTGGCTCCAAACTGGTAAGGCAACGACTACGCCGCTTCGACGAGGAGAAGCGCAGAGCAATCGGGAAGGAGATTCATAAGCTACTGGCAGCCAGATTCATCAAGGAGGTGTTCCATTCCAAGTGGTTAGATAACCCTGTACTTGTAAAAAAGAAGAACGGTAAATGGAGAATGTGTGTTGATTACACCGGTCTCAACAAGGCTTGTCCCAAACACCCATTCCCTTTATCGTGCATTGATCAAATAGTTGACTCCACCTCGGGTTGTGAAGCTCTCTTTTTCCTTGATGCTTACTCCGATTACCACCAAATCATGATGAAAGAGTCTGACCAGCTCGCGACCTCTTTTTTCACCCTGTTCGGGACCTACTGCTATGTAACCATGCCATTTGGCCTCAAGAACACAGGGGCTACGTATTAGCGCTGTATGCTCACCATTTTTGGGGACCTCATCGGCCAGACCATTGAGGCTTACGTAGATGCAATCGTAGTTAAGTCAAAACGAGCTGATAACCTGGCTCCTGATCTTGATCAGGCATTCAAGTGCTTATGGGCCAAGAACATCAAGCTCAACCCTAAAAAATGCATTTTTGGGATTCCAAGGGGAATGCTACTTGGCTTTATCATCTCTGAGCGTGGCATCAAAGCCAACCCAGAGAAGATTTCTGCCATTGCAAACATGGGCCCAATCCAGGACTTTAAAGGAGTACAGTGAGTCACAGGGTGCTTGGCGGCGTTGAGCCTCTTCATATCATGCCTCGATGAACAAGGTCTGCCCCTTTACCGGCTCCTGAGAAAGACGGACCGCTTCGCCTGGACACCTAAGGCCCAAAAGGCGCTTGACGGGCTCAAGGCACTTTTAACAAAGGCCCCAATCCTTGCACCCCTGGTAGAAGGGGAACCGCTCCTACTATACATCACGGCCACTACTCAGGTAGTGAGTGCTGCCGTCGTAGTGGAACAGTAAGAGGAGGGTCACGCTCTCAAAGTCTAGCATCTGATCTACTTCATCAGTGAAGTCTTGTTTGACACCAAGACGCGCTATCCATAGATACAGAAGCTCCTGTACGCTGTCCTCATCACCCAAAGGAAACTACGCCACTATTTCAAGTCGTACCCGATCACGATCGTGTCTTCCTTCCCACTCGAGGAGGTGATTCAAAATCAGGAGGCGATGGGAAGAATCGCTAAGTGGGCGGTTGAACTCATGGGAGAAGGCATCACCTATGCCCCTCGGAAAGCCATCAAGTCCTAGGTTCTGGTAGACTTTGTGGTAGAATGGACCGAGACCCAAACCCTACCGGCACTGGTGGAACAGGAGTACTAGATAATGTATTTTGAAGGGTCACTGATGAAGAGCAGAGCTGGGGTGGGACTCGTCTTCGTCTCCTCCCTTGGTGTGTGCATGAGGTATATGATCCAGATTCATTTTCTGGCCTCAAACAATGTCATCGAGTATGAGACGCTTGTCAATAGTTTACATATCGCCACTGAGCTCGGGATCTGATGGCTTGATGTCCGAGGTGACTCTCAGCTGATCATAGACCAAGTCATGAAGGAGTCAAGCTGTCATGACCCAGAATGGCAGCATACTACCAGGTGGTCCGCCTCTTGGAAGAAAAGTTTGATGGCCTCGAGCTTAACCACATTGCTAGACGGTAGAACAAGGCAGCACCACGCAACGCCACATACCCTTGTCGAATACATGTTCTGACAAGGCTTTTACTAGCCCATCGCCATGGCTGACCGATCGAGGTAGTATGCTCCTGCAAAGGATGTCAATACTATGCTCGACAAACTCATTTACTAATCCAAGCGCTCCAGACGATCCCCATCACTTGGCCTTTCATAGTCTAGGGTCTGGACCTTGTCGTGCCGCTTTAGAAAGCACCTGGGGGCTTTACCCACTTGCTTATCGCCATTAACAAGTTCTCAATGTGGATTGAGTCCTGGCTGATTGCGTGAATTAAATCTAAGCAGGCGGTGCTCTTCTTTACTGATATTATTCATCACTTCAGGGTCCCAAACTCCACCATTACCAACAATGGCACACAGTTCACCGACAAAAAGTTCCTGGATTTCTGCGACGATTGTTGACGGTAGATAAGTGTCATTTTTAAACCATCAACGAAACGTGAGAAATGACTTAAATATAATTATCACCTAGATATAGGGGTTATACTGACATAATTCCATGAGTTTTGGTGAATGTCTATTTCTGCAGGGGGTTATCAGAAAATGTCAAAAGGAGGTCCACATGTAAGGTTTACATAGAGATAAACACCAACGCATACACAAGAAGACTCTAGAAGACACCAGAAGAAGGGCCACCAGAGGGGAGGCCCACCTATCATAGAGACAGGGCGGGTGCCCTGCCCTTTAGGGTGGCCGCCCTCCACCCTCAACCAATCAGGTTGAGTCTCGTGGATCCATCTCCACTGCCTTTGAGGATCAATATTAATCATTCATTAAGGTCAGTTTGATCTGACGACCGAGGCTCCTCAGAGGGGGCTATATAAATAGGCCTAGACCCTAGGGTTTGGAGGAACCCTAATTAATTATTCATTCATCCAAGACAGAAGCCACCTGATCAAGCCAGAGAGCCACCATCTCAATTAGAACTCCATAGTTTAGAGCATAGCTATATAGGATTAGAACTAGAAGGAGGCAGGCACCTGCTCGGTTTTTGGATCTATTAAGAGTTTGCTTGGTAATTCGTCGTGATCTCTCCTATTTTATATTCGTTCTTGTATTATTCATATTGTTCATTTGCTACTATGAATATGACTTTGGTCTATTCTACTATATTGGATATGACTTTGCTCTATTTGTTTATATTCTCAATTATAATGTTCTTAGTTTACTTTGATTATATGCTTGGCATAGCTGGATTAGATTTATATTCAAACATAGGATCATATAGCGCTCGCTCATTGAATTCGTGTGTGAGTGGTAAATATTGTGTAGACGTGGTGCCTATACCATATTTTCCTATGATTGCACCATATATTCCGGATCATGTGGTAGTTCACGGGAGTGATAGTCCTGTTGAGTCTTATATAGTCCACCTCCTGAATGTAGACCATGTAGAACACAACTATTATAAGGAAAGGCTAGCTATTTTCATGATCTTTCTACATAATATCTCTATGCGTAGATATAAGCTTGTCTTGCCATGATTGTCAAGTGTAATTGCACTAATCATCGTATGCTTTGACTTATAGTTAGAATAAGATAGGATCTATCCTCGCAGATCGTCCTAATACCATGCTAGTGTTATAGACTTAGAGTACTCTATTGAGATGTTTATTCGTTTATTATATGGCTTGTGCTTATCATTTATCACTTATATATATATATATGTATGTATCTTATCTTGTGACACTTACCCTGTATGAGAAGATAGACAAAGACATGATTACACTCTCCATTATCACATGCAAGTGATGCTCATTGCTCATTATTCTTAGCTTTCCCTTCCCTTGGGTAAAAATATAAATAACGATACCTAGATTACTCTTGGTTAAAATGCTACATCAGTATTATTTGTACGCTTATGAATTTCATATTTATTTTAGAGGAGCATTTGCATTTATTAATACCAACACTTCTGGTGCCATGCTAGGGATGACAACCTGGCATGTAAAGTGGTGTTACAAGTGTCAACAAGCATTTTTGGCGCCGTTGCTGGGGAAGGTTGATTAAGCTACCCAAAAAGGATAATGAGCTATCACTTGGATCCAATGTTTTCCTAAATGCTAAAAGGTAAACAGTCGGTCACCCCTCATTTAGTGTTTAGACCATTTAAACGGTGTTTAAATGGAGTTAAACGGCCTAAATGGTTTTGTACAATAACAATAAAATATACATATTTATGTAGGTAAAAACAAAATTTGCTAGAACCCATACATATTTACATATGTAAAAATCAAATATTCTACCAAATAATTTTGTTGGAAGAAATCTAAATCCCACAACACTTCATATAATTACAATCTTAGTTTCATGTTGATTGTGATAGACGTAGTCCATTAATTCACTTAATTATGGATTAAATGGTTATTTAGCTCATTTAATCACATTTAATCTGATTTTGTTTGGACCATTTAGACGGGATTGAACGGTTTAAACGGGTTTAAACGGCCCAACCGTTTAATTCACCGTTTAGGGCCTAAACAACACGGCTGACTTCTGTTTACCGTTTAAACACCATTTAAACGGACTAAACGACCGTTTAGGCGAACAGTCCTTGGATCACTAATGTGAACGAGAAACCATCATTTCTCTACTCATACAGCCTTACCCTTGTCTTTTGTCTTTTGTCTACTTATATACATCATATGCAGTGTAATGAATGATCAGATCTGATCTTCTAGAAAATTTTATTGATAATCCAAAAGCATTACTCAGAAAAACTAGAGCCAAGCTCAAGAAAACTCATTCTATATCAAGGCCTGAAGTCATTTCCGAGTCAGAAGATCACCAAGACCTTATTTGAAGCTTAACACCAGAGTTCGAAGCCATGGCTAACAAGTCACTTTGTGAGTTCTCAACTCCAACAATGGCCAACATCCGTACTGGACCCGCTGTGGACATTGATCGGCCATTTGAGCTCAAGCATACGCTCATCAACATGGTGCAAGCTAGCCAGTTTTGTGGGAAAGCACATGAAGATGCTAGTGCTCATCTCCAATATTTTTTGGAGATTTGCAGCACTTTTACCATCAAGGATGTCCCTAGAGATGCCATACTACTTCGCCTCTTCCCATTCTCACTCTTGGGTAGAGCGAAGCAGTTGTTTTATGCAAATAAAGAGAAGAACACTATGTGGGTACTCTGCTCCACCAACTTTCTGGCGAAGTTCTTTCCTATGGGCAAGACAAATGGTCTTCATGGGAAAATATCAAGTTTCCAACAGCAACATAATGAATCTGTCCCAGAAGCTTGGGAGCATTTTCAAGACTATATCTTAGAATGTCCTCATCATGAAATGGAGAATTGGCTACTTATGTAGACCTTTTATCATGGGCTCAACAACAGCACTCGTGAGACCATGGATGCTGCTGCTGGAGATGCATTCTTATCACTTACTATTGCTCAAGCCATAGCTCTTGTGGAGAAGATGGCGTCCAACCAAGGATGGAGTGAAGAAAGAACTCAAACCCGTAAGAGAGGTGGAGGTATGCACCAGCTCAAAGAGGTAGACATGCTATCTGCCAAGATGGACTTGTTAATGAAGAGGCTCGATGAGAGAGCTGGTGAGAAGAACGAAGTCATGCACATTCATGATTCCCACATGACTTGTGAAGAATGTGGACAAACTGGGTATTCAGGCAACAACTGCCTACAGTTACAAGAGGATGTGAACTATATCAACAGCAACTACTACTATCATTCTTAACAGAATCAAGGTTGGAATCAGCAGCAAAGGCCTAACTACTTAGGTAACTACTCAGGTAACTATCAAGGTAATAATTCTTTCAATAATTTCAATCAACCACCTTTGAGGAAGTTAGTTCTTAATCAAGGAATTAATGGATAACCTATCTAAGAAGTTAGCATCCAATAATAAAGTGCTAGAAACAATCAATAATAGAATGGATAGCTTTTCAAATACCATTAAGAATCAACATAGCTTTAATAAAATGATTGAATCATAAATATCTCAACTTGCAACTGTTGTTCCTCCTGCTAACCAAGGTAAGATTCATGGGCAACCGGAAGAATTAGAATATGCAAATCTTGTATTTAATGCAGAAAGCTACTAGAGTGATCCTTCAACTGGAGGATGGAACGATGAATCTTTGCTAATCAAGAAAGGTGATCTAGGGAGACCGATCATCCCGATCTCCATCAGGAGTGTGAACTTCAATGAAGTTATCTGTGACTTTGGTGCAAGCGTCAACATCATGCCTAAGGTAATTTATGAAAGAATGTTTGACTATCCATTATTGTACACAATCATGTATTTGTAGCTTGTAGACTAGTCACTCTGCCACACCAAGGGAATTCTAGAAGATATTTGTGTGCAAGTTGGTAGCTCGTATGTTCCTGTAGACTTCATGGTGGTAGAGATAGGAGGTGATGAGAAGTCACCCATCATTTTGGGGTGGCCATTCTTGAACATCACTAGAGCTATCATCTACGCCAATAGTGCTAAGATCTGTTTCAACATAAAAGGGAAGAGGGAAAGTTTCTCTTTCAAGAATCGAGTACTACAATTCCCCGCACATCCACAACACGCCTACAAGCCAAAGAAGAAGAAGAACAGGAGAAACAAGAACAAGAATAAGAACAAGAAGCCACAATAGATGGAGATAGTGAGGATGGTCACTGTAGTCCACAGGGAGCATGACCACCAGCTCAAGTCCCCGCATCTAATCAAGAAGGATGATCTAGGTGTCCCAACCATCGAATGCATGATCAATCGAAGCTCCTTTCAGAATGTTGTATGTGACACCGGATCAGGAGTCAACATAATGGCCAAGGTAACCTATGAATATTTATATGGTACTATGCCTCTGTATCCCACCTATGTGCAGCTGCAGATGGCAGACCAGACATTTCGATTCATGGATGGGATAGCAAAAGATGTCCCAGTACAAATTGACGACCACTTCATCCCCACTGACTTCTTGGTCCTAGACATGGGAGAAGATGAGTATGATCCACCCATCATCCTTGGAAGACCGTTGCTAAACACCACCAAAGCCATCATCTACATAGGATCAGGGGAGGTCCACTTTCACTTTCCCTCAGAGAAGGTATGTCGCTACTTCAATGACAATTATATAGTTAATAAAGATCCAAAGAAGTACAGAACAAGAAGAAGGCACCGTAACCGACATCAGAAGAATCAGACCTCTAAGGATGGATGGGCTGACTATGAAGGAGAAGTATCAAGATATGAAGACCGATATCCAAAGAAGAGATTTCCACTGAGAAGGAAGTTGTACCACCAACAGAGAGTGATCCCATTCAATATGAACAAGATCCTTCCTCAAAGTCAACCTCACCAACAAAACAGGTATGGAAAGTAAAGGTAAAATCAGTTTCAGATTCAACACAAGAAGAAGCACAGCTAGTGGCACCATTCGAACCATCTAAGGTGCCCAAGGACGTTTAAGTGAACAAGAGGTCTTGTTCGGAGGACCTAAATCACCGAACACTGCGCTGAGAGGTAAACTTGATAGTTATCAATATTTCTCTTTTCAGCATTGCATAATTTTCTCTCAGCATATTTATTTTCCTTTAAATGCATAGCTAGTTATATGTTTATCAATGCTGTCATAGAAAAAGAAAATAAAAATGTGTGTCATGCATTTTATTCTAAAAAAATGCTAAGCCCCAAATTTGAGGCATAAAACCATAAGGGTATTCAATGTCGAATTCTCTTGAGTTTGGGATATAATGGTTTTGATTTAAGATTTCTGAACTCATGGGTAGCGAATGCTTGATCTAAGTCTAGGTAGTTGACGGATCTAATATGGGAAGGTTTGAGCTGATGTTTATTTTGTTCCTAGAGATACTAGAGTTCTAGAGAATTTATCTTTTGAAAATTAAAATTGTTGCATGATGAGTTCCTGTATGACAAGAGTTTTAAATTCCTACCACAATCATATATATATACAGGCTTGCTAGATTATGAAAGACTTACACTTATATTTACTGCTTGTGAGCATTGAGTGTGGTCAAGTTGTGTTGACCCTTAGGGATTGGTCATGCGGTTAAAATCAAGATCCACGTACACTCCACCCATATATTCTGCTTCTATCCTGGAAGTACGAATCCACATATATTCCATTCAGATCCACCCAGAAAAAGTTCTACTCCTACACTGGGAGATAACCCTAAAAATAGTATATATGCTTACCATCCATTTCTATCCCTTGCTAGCTAATAAAGCTCCAAATATTCCTTTTGCTACCTCTTGTCAATATATCCAAAGAGAGGCTTGGGTGCTCCAAAAAAAGAGAAAAGAGAAGAAAGAAAAAAAAGAGAGAGAGAGAAAGAAAATAAAAGAAAGAGGACAAATGTCCCACTAAAAAAACTCTCTCCCATTAAGCAACCCAGGTTCTCCGCCAAAGTCTTCAAAGTTCCAAAGGGGTATGAGAAGTTTCTCAAGGAGCAATAGTAGAATTAGATTATTCACCATTACCATTCTTTATCCCTTCATAACCATTACCACTCTATCTACCATTCACCATTTATCCACTACATACCTTATATTCTACACACATGCACATCTTGATTTGACTGTATGACTAGTTCCTCTGGATCCATGGTTTGACTGTGCAATAAATGTTTGCAAGTATGTATTTATTCGCTGTCTCCCCACCTATAAGCTCCACATAAGCCTATTAGATGTAGGGTGAGAGAGAAGGCATAATGTTACTATTCCTAGAGCTAAAAATACCACATATCTTGAGAGAAGAGAGAAGGCATACATCATAAATGCCTTGGTAAGGATCTAGAAATACCACAAAGGAGAGATTTGAGAGGGTCATACAAAGGAATCTCTAAGTTTTATTTGAAAATCTTGCAAAACTCCGGAATAATAGTTGATCGAAGAACTAGAAACATGGTGCTTAACTTGACCGTTTTGTCTTTCAACTGCTCAAGACCCAAGTGACGGCTACAAGCTCCATAGTGGAAGGTAATATGAGTAAGTTTATAATCAGAATAGTTCATTGTAATTCGGAGGAGAATTCTTATTTGAACACATGTGTACTTTTTAGGCATGAAAGCATTGTAACAACTCCTGATCCATCATTGAGTTTATCTTTGCTTAGGGACGAGCAAAAGGTAAGCTTGAGGGAGTTGTTGACGGTAGATAAGTGTTGTTTTTAAACCACCAACGAAACATGAGAAAGGACTTAAATATAATTATCACCTAGATATAAGGGTTACACTGACAGAATTCCATGAGTTTTGGTGAATGTCTATTTCTGCAAGGGGTTATCAGAAAATATCCAAAGGAGGTCCACATGTAAGGTTTACATAGGGATAAACACCAACGCATACACAAGAAGACTCTAGAAGACGCGAGAAGAAGGGCCACCAGAGGGGAGGCCCACCTCTCACAGAGACAGGGCGGGCGCCCTGCCCTCTAGGGCGGCCGCCCTCCCCCCTCAACCAATCAGGTT
This sequence comes from Saccharum hybrid cultivar R570, assembly GCA_038087645.1. NCBI lineage: Eukaryota > Viridiplantae > Streptophyta > Magnoliopsida > Poales > Poaceae > Saccharum > Saccharum hybrid cultivar. The sequence continues at coordinate 14,945,206 of JAQSUU010000066.1, forward strand.
GAGTCTCATGGATCCATCTTCCACCGCCTTTGAGGATCAATATTAATCATTCATTAAGGTCGGTTTGATCCGATAGCCGAGGCTCCTCAGAGGGGGGCTATATAAACAGGCCCAGACCCCAGGGTTTGGAGGAGCCTATTGACACCTCTAACACCACCTAAGCTAGGTTGTCATCCCTAGCATGGCGCTAGAGGTGCTAGTATTAATAAATACAAATGCTCCTCTAAAATAAATATGAAATCCACAAGCGCACAAATAATACCGATGTAGCATTTTAACCGGAAGTAATCTAGGTATCGTTATTTATATTTTTACCACTGGGAAGGAAATACTAAGGATAATGAGCAATGAGCATCACTGCACGTGGTAATGGAGAGTATAACCTTGTCTTTGTCTATCTTCTCATACAGGGTAAGTGTCACAAGATAAATAGTATATATGAATGATAAAGAATAACTGATAAGCACATAGCCACATAATAAAACATAAACATTTCAATAGATTACTCTAAGCTTATAGCACTAGCATGGATTAGGATGAACTACAAAGATAACTCCTAAGTTATTCTAACTATAAGGTCAAAGCATACGATGATTAGTGCAATTACACTTGGCAATCATAGCAAGAGAAGGTTATATCTACGCATAGTGATATTACGAAGGAAGATGAAGAACATAGCAATCACTTTCCTATAATAGTTATGTTCTGCCTGCCCTATACTCGGGAGGTGGACTGTGAATGACTCAATAGGACTGTCACTCCTGTGATCTACCACATGGTCCGGAATATAGGGTGCAATCGTAGGAAAATATGGTATAGGTACCACTCACACACAATATTGACCACTCACCCATGGTACCAATGAGCAAGCGCTATATGATCCTATACTTAAATATAATTCTAATCGAACTATGCCAAGCATATAATCAAAGTAGACTAAGAATAATATAATTGAGAACATAATCAAATAGAGCAAAGTCATATCCAATATGATAGAATAGACTAAAGTCATATTCATACAAATGATGAACTAGATGAATAATACAAGAGCAAATATTAAAGTAGGAGAGAATTACCAAGTATTTCTCATGACAGATCCAAAAACCAAGCGATGCTTGCCTCCTTCTAGTTCTAATCCTATGTAGCTATGCTAAACTATAGAGATCTAATTGAGATGATGGCTCTAGGGCTTCTCAGATGAAAGCTCTGTATCTTGGAATGAGATTGCTAATGAATTAGGGTTTCTCCTAGGGCCAGGGGCTTTGCTTATATATCCCTCTAGGAAGCACCACAGTCCTTAGATCAAACCGACCTTGGTGAATGATTATTATTGATCCTCAAAGACGGTGGAGGCACGATCCACGAGCTTGGCCCTGATTGGCCACCTAGGTGGGGCGGCCGCCCAGGGGGTGGAGGTGCCCGCCCCTGTCATAGTGACAGGTGGGTCCCACCTCCCAGGGGGTGGCTTCCCTAGTCTTCTAGATTATTCTTTTTATATACATGGCCCTTTTCTCTCTATGTAAATATGACATGTGAGCCTCCTTTGGTTGTTTCCTGATAACCCCCTGTAGAAATAGACATTCACCAAAACTCGTGGAATTCTATTAGTGTAACCCCTATATCTAGATAGTAATTATGTTTTAGGTCCTTTTTCATGCTATGTTGATGGTTAAAAATGATACTTATCTACCGTCAACAAACTCCCCCAAGCTTACCTTTTGCTCATCCCTGAGCAAAGATAGACTCAGTGATAGATTAGGAGTTGCTACAATGCTTTCACGCCTTACAGGTACATATGCGTTCAAACAAGAATTCTCCTTCGGATTAGAATGAATTATTTTGATGAAAACTTACTCATATTAGCTTCCACCATGGGGCTTATAGCCATCACTTAGGTCTTGAGTAGTTGAAAGATAGAACGGTCAAGTCAAGTGCCATGTCTCAAGCTCTTTGATCAACTATTGTTCTAGAGTTTTATAAGATTTTCAAAATAAAACTCAGAGATTCCTTTGTATGACCCTTTCAATTCTCTTCTTTTTGGTATTTCTGGATCCTCTCCAAGGCATTTTATGGTGTATGCCTTTTCTCTCCTCTCAAGATATGTGGTATTTATGGTATTAGGCATAGTAGCACTGCCTTCTCTCTCTCACCCTACTTCTAATAGGTTTATATGCAGCTCATAGGTGGGGAGACAGCGAATACATACTTGCAAACATTTATTGCACAGTCAAACCATGGATCCAGAGAAATGAGTCATACAGTCAAATCAAGATATGCATGTGTATAGGGTAGGTGGTGGATAGATAGTAAGTGGTATATGTAGGGGTAAAGAAATAGTGATGGTGAATACTTAGCTCCTTTGAGAATTTTTCTCATACCTCTCTCGAAAACTTAAAGACTTTGGGGAGAACTTGGGCTGCTCAATGAAAAATTTTTTGAGGGTGACATTTGTCCTCTTTCTTTTATTTTTCCTTTTCTTCTTCTCTTTCTTCTTTTTTTTAGAGCACCCAAGCCTCTTTCTGGGGATATAACAACAAGAGGTAGCATAATGGATATTTGGAGCTTTATTGGCTAGCAAGGGATAATCATGGATGGTAGGAGTATTTTTGACAGTTCACTCCCAGTGTAGGAGTAGAACTATTTTCTAGGTGGATCTGAATGGGATATATATGTGGATTCGTACTTCCAGGATAGAAGCAGAATATACGGGTGGATGTATATGGATGGATATAGATGCGTACTTCTAGGGTAGAAGTTGCATGTATAGGAGGAGTGTGTATGTGAATCTTGATTTTAACCGCATGACCAGTTCCTAAGGGTCTACACAGCTTGACCACACTCAATGCTCACAAGCAGTAAATATGAATGTAAGGTTTCTTAATCTAACAAGCATGTATATGGTTGTGGTAGGAATTTAAACTCTCGTCATACAGGAACTCATTATGTAGTAAGTTAATTTTCAAAAGATAAATTCTCTAGAACTCTAGTATCTCTAGGAACATGATAAACAGTAGCTCAAAACCTTCCTATATCATATCCGTCAACTACCTAGACTTAGATCAAGCATTTGCTACCCACAAGATCAGGTTTAGAGCAAATCTTAAATCAAAACCATTGTATCCAAAACTCAGGAGAACTCGAGGTTGAAAACTAGGTACTTAAAAGGAATTACGGCAGAGCAACTATTCATCATTTCCATATGAGAGTTTGTTCTAGGGGTTCATTTTAGTAAGATACAACTTAGCACACTCTCCTATATTTATTTAACAAACTTAAAGATCATATAGAAAAACACATATATAAATAGGAAAACATTTAGTTGGGTTTCTAAAGGTTATGCATCTTTTTATCTCATAAATCAAAGCAGAAATATATAAGTAAATAGATAGGTAAAAAATACTTAGCTGGATACATGGGGGATGCTCTCACCCAAGCTAGATGTTGACGTAGTCTTGCTTGATGAAGTTGATAGACAGTGAAGGTGTACTCCTCTCATCGGAGTGCTTATGATGATGATTGTTGAGATAGCACTCGGATAGGGGACAGATCATCCTTCTGTCTGTTTGCTTTCCTCGATACTTCGAATTATGTGGGGCTTGAATAGACAACAAAGCTTGTGAAATTTGATTAAGCGTTAGTGATGAACCTCCAAGCCTTGAACATCTAGAATCTTATAAGTATCTTTCTAGCAGGATCTCTTATAGCTATATTTTTATACTTTTATATTTTATACTATGCAAGGAATTTATAAAGAATGATGAATGCATCTTTATTTATTTTTATGCCACCATAGCAACTAAACTTATGGGTTTTATGCCACAAATTTATTTGCATGGGGCTTAGCAGTTTTAGGATGCAATGCAAGACATATTTATTTTCTTTTTCTATGCAGAAATAAAGTGTAACTAAACATGCAATTGGGGAAAGTAAATATGATGAGGAAAAAGTAAATGCAAAATTGAAAAAGAGAAATATTGATAACTACCAAGTTACCTTTTGGCGTGGTGTTCGGTGATTTAAGTCCTTCGAATAGGACCTCTTGTCTGCTCAATCCTTCTAGGGCACCTTGTATGGCTTGAGTGGTGCCACTAGCTGAACCTCTTCTTGTGTTGAATCTGAAATTGATTTTGCCTTTACTTTCCATACCTGTTTTGTTGGTGAGGTTGACTCTGAGGGAGAAGCTTGCTCTTATGTCTTGTTTTCTGTGTGATCATCAGTGATTGGGTCACTTTCTATTGGTGGTACAGCTTCCTCCTCAGGAGATGCATTACCTTTAGGGAATAGATCTTCATGTCTCATTACTTCTCCTTCATAGTCAGCCCAGCCGTCCATAGCTGGCTAGCTCTTCTGGTTACAGGTGTGACGCCTTCTTCTTGATCTGTTCTTCTTGGGTTCTTCATCAACTATATAATTATTATTGAAATGGCAGCGTACCTTCTCTGAGGGAAATTAGAAATGAACTTCTCCCGTTGCAATGTAGATGATGGCCTTGGTGGTGCTCAGGAATGGTCTTCATAGGATGATGGGTGGATCATACTCATCCTCTCCCATGTCGATGACTAGGAAGTCAGTCGGGATGAAGTGGTCATCGATCTGAATTGGGATGTCTTTTACTAGTCCTTCCACGAAGCGAAATGTTTGGTCCACCATCTGTAGCTGCGTATAGGTAGGTTTTAAGGGCATAGTACCATATAAATATTTATAAGTTACCTTGGCCATTATGTTGATGCCCGATCTGGTGTCACAGATAGCTTTCTGAAAGGAGCTTCTATTGATTGTGCACTCTAAGGTTGGGACACTTGGGTCGTCCTTCTTGATCAGGTAGGGGGACTTGAGTTGATGATCATGCTCTCTATGGACTGCATTAATCATCCTTACTGAATCCATTTGTTGTGGCTTCTTGTTCTTGTTCTTGTTTCTCCGATTGTTCTTCTTCTTTGGCTCGTATGGATGTTGGGGGTGTGCAGGGAACTATAGCACCCTGTTCTTAAAGAAGAAGGTCTCTCTCTTACCTTTGATGTTACAGCAGATCTTGGCAGTGTTGGCATACATGATAGCTCCGGTGGTGTTCAAGAATGGTCGTCCCAAAATGATGGGTGACCTCTCATTACCACCTGTCTCTATTACCACGAAGTCTGCAGGGACATACGAGCTGCCAACTCGTACATAGATGTCTTCTAGGATTCCTTTTGTGTAGCATAATGACTGATCTGTAAGCTACAAGCACATGGTTGTATACAATAAAGGATAATTGAACATTTTGTCATAGATCACCTTAGGCATGATGTTGACGCTTACACCAAAGTCACAGATAGACTCGTTGAAGTTTCTGCTTCCAATGGAGATCGGGATGACCGGTCTTCCTGGGTCACCTTTCTCGATTGGCAAAGTCTCGTTGTTCCATCCTTTGGATATAGGATCACTCCAGTAGCTTCCTGCATTGAATATGTCTATAAGATTTACAGTTTCTAGATCTTCCAGTTGTCCCAGAATCTTACCTTGGTTAGCAGGAGGGACAAAATTTGCAAGCTATTGCAACTGAGACTCTAGCATTTTATTAAAGCTAAGCTAATTCTTAATGGTAGTAGAAAAGTTATCCATCCTATTATTAATTGTTTCTAGCACTTTATCATTGGATGCTAACTTCTTAGATAGGTTGTCCATTAACTTGCCTTGATTAAGCACTAACTCTCTCAAAGGTGGTTGATTGAAATTATTGTAAGAGTTATTATCTTGATAGTTACCTGAGTAGTTAGGCCTTTGCTGTTGGTTCCAATCTTGATTTTGTTGAGGACGATAGTAGTAGTTGTTGTTTAGGTAGTTTACATCCTCTTATAGCTCTAGGCAATTACTGTCTGAATGCCCAGTGTCTCCACACTCTTCACAAGTCATGCAAGAATCATGGATGTGCATGACTTCATTCTTCTCGTCGTCTCTCTCATTGAGCCTCTTGATAAGTAAATCCATCTTGGCAGACAGTATATCTACCTCCTTCAGCTGGTGCATATCTCCACCTCTCTTGCGTGTTTGAGTTCTTTCTTCGCTCTAACCCTGGTTGGACGCCATCTTTTCCATAAGAATTGTGGCTTGAGCACTTGTGAGTGATAAGAATGTTCCTCCAGCGGTAGCATCCACAGTATCACGGGTGTTGTTGGTGAGCCACGCGTGAAAGCGGGCCGCACTGGGGTAACAGGCCAGCCCAGTATCGAGTTTAGGGTTTTCATTTTTGTTTTTCTGGTATTATTTTCACAGATCTGATGCCATTTTGTAAATTCCATATCTCCAAAATAGTAGATCCATTTGAGATGATTCCAAGTCTGTTAGGATATGTGTAAAGTGTAGTATTTAGGAAAAATATAAAATGTACATGTGTTATTTAAATTCTGAAAGAATTAAAAAGACCTTTGAAATGTGTTTTGAAATGAAGTCAAACTTGTTAATTTTATAACTCAAGTTCTAGTGCTCCAAAAATTATAAAATTTGGTGAGTGTGCTGTTCTAGGTATATGCCAGCTCTGGTAAAAAGTTGAATGCTATTGCTTGAGTAGTTTTCAAGTTATGTCTTTGTCTTTTTATATTAGGAGGTATTTGAAAGAATTTTCATAATTTTTATATATGTCCAATGATCATGAAATTTTGTGGAGAGTGTCCTGGTACCCTAGGATTGCTATGAAAAATATTTTTTCTATTGTTTGATACTTTTCAACATGATTTCTTAATTATGATAGAATCAGCCTTGTTGGCTTGTGAATTTTTTGTAGAGAGTTTCTATTGGTAACTGTGGCTCAAATTTTTACAGTAGCCTCCTAGTAGTGTATAGGGTCCCCTGTAATTTTTGTCGAATTTTCTGAACAGTTTGTATATAAGTTTAATTTCCCACTTAATTCATTAATTAAATTAAGAAAGAGATTAAAATAAATGACTTGGGTTAGCATACCTTACTTTCTAGTGGTTTTATGTCATATGTGAACTAATGGTGTCATTGGTTTGGTCATAAGGGTAGTTTGACACATGAGTAAATATTTAATTTTTACATTTCTAGGTTCCCTGGACAGCTAGTAGCATTTATAGGTTTAGACCTTGATAAACGTGTTTGCTGGGAATCTTATGAATACTAAAGTTGTAGTAAACTTCTTCAACTAGCTTGTGTCAAAATTTGGTGGCATTTGGCCTAGTAGTTTAGGAGTACTAGTAGTTTGAAGTTGCTGTCCAGAAAGTTCTGCTCTCTGTTTGGAGATAACAGATTTCTGAAACTTTAAGATTTCAACTAAGTGAACTTGAGAATCTCTTGATGTATAAAAATGAATTGTAGAGCATTTTATAAGTTTTTCAGATTGTCTTGTATCATGTCAATTGGAATTGTAGATCTCCAGTTATAGTTAAAGAACCGAGCTGCTGTCCTGATTTCTGTGTTGCTAAAATGGGTTAGGATTTTGGTAAGCTTAAGTAAAGTTGCTCTTGTTGATTGTTTAGGTGTTAGGTCCTTAACTGAGGAAGAGCAGCTATACATTAGGTTGCGTAGAATTGGTAAGTACTACTCTTTCGGAGAAGAGATTTGCGCATGTTGTTAAAGTGATTTGAATAGAGCGTTAAATGTGCTGCAGTTCACATTTGCATTCACCGAGTATGATGCATTCATTCTTTTGCATCCATGAGATTTATCTGTGCATCCATGCAATAGGTGTGCCGGAGGGGGTGACGCTTCTGGAGTTCGAGGGAGCACCTCAGGAGGAGGAGCAGGAGCAGCCGAGGGAGCCTGAAGATCCAGCCGGTGAAGGAGTTCCCGAAGAAGAGCTACCTGAGTGCCCTGACCATCGCCCTTCGTCCTTTCTAAAAGGTAAGCCCCGGTGCATGCTGACCTAACTTTTGTATATATATCCTTGAGTACTTTTACTTGTTCATTACATTAAGTTATAGGAGTTGAGTGAAAACACTTGCTGCATTATATCTATCCTTGTCCAGATATCAAACTTGTATCCCAATTAAAGTTTAGGCACGTGTTATTGCTTAGCCATGCTTAGTGCGGTAGAAGTCGGGTGATTTCCGATCATCCACGAGCTTTAGAATGAAGTGGGTCACGGTTGGCTATATTTGCTATCGTGGAAAAGAACCATGCTGAAAAATGAACTGAGATCGGGCGGGAGTTCGATAGCGCAGCCACAAGACACTTCACGTCTTGGGTGAGAAGCTATGCTCGCCTGAGTTGTTTAAGGACCGATTCGCTGTACGTCCTTGAGTCATGTTGAACATAGTCTAACACTTAGTTGGCCGGATAAGTCGTTCCGACCGCAAAGCCGAGTAAAACAGTTCAGGCCAGGAATCGGGGGGTCAAGTGTGCATTCTGGAGGAAGTAAGGATGTGCTTAGGGACACTGGCATAAGACCAAGGGGGGTTAAAGTCCCTATCACCTGGCAGAGTGTTGCCCTTGGGGATGCGGCATCACTCGAACCCGTGCTTTCCTGAACTATACCAAAGGTGACTTGTGCGACCCTGGCACAGGGCCCGCACGGTGAGTGTTAGAATTACCCCTCCAGCTGGATAGAAACTCGATTCAAATCGCTGTCGCTCCCAGTTAGTGAGCACTTGACTTGAGCAGCGGCAACGTAGATTCAATTAATTAAACGGATGGTTAATTGGATGATGATTTAAATGTTGCCTCAATTTATACCTGCTATGGTTATTATTGTTTGCTTAATAATCAGATGATTGTTTAGAACAAGTGCTAAGATAGATGACAGGTTAATGCTAAAAGTCACTGCTAGCATAGGTTAAAAGAGCTACTATTACTTATGCAATTTTGCAAATGAACTGTCAGCCAGCTCCACTTGAGAAAAGCCTTGCATGATCCTTAGTGTCCTTTATTTCTATTTCGATGGGTAAGCCTAGCTGAGTACATTCCCGTACTCAGGGTTTATTCCCTTCTGTTGCAGATGACATGCTTTATTAGGGCTTCTGCAAGAACTACGTCCACCCGGTGGGTGATGAGGACTAGACCACTTGGGCGTGATCGTCTTTTAGTATACTTTCCTTAATGCTTTTGCGGGATGGTGATCTGTAAGACTGGCAATCATACTTGAACAAAGTGTGTGTTTAAATTATGCTTTCGCTACTTTCTAGACCTAGTTTGCAATAATTGCGACTCCGTGGTGTTGTAAGTTTACTTCTGAACTACTTGTGAAATGTAACGTGTGATGCGTTTATGTTGAATGATGTGATCTTGGTTGTAATCGGGTTGGTTTGAAATCCTTCATGATTTTGATTGACTACCGGGATTATATGGGCTCAAGTTCAAAAATTTGAGCGCTTTGGCGCTTGTTTTTGTACTTGTGCTCTTATAATTTGGACGGTTCTGTTACAACTAGCATCGAAGCAGAATTCAACACTAAACACATCGACCGGGTATCTAAAAATAAAAGTTTTTGTTTGCGAAAAGTGTTTTTCAACTTACAAAATATATGAGTATAAACAATCTGAAATTATTTCTATCGTATGCCAGTGATCACATCCCCTAGCCCAAATAAGGACTCTTAGGTGGCTTATTAAGTACTAACTTGGGGGTCTTGTTTGCTTTCTGTTTCGTCGTCCATACGGCGTGATATTGTATGGATGCCATCCGTTTGGGTGGTAATGTATGGATCAAACACCTCGACGCTCTGGTAAGTGTGAGTTGTGAGAGCATGACCATCCAACCGTCGGTCTAGGGGAGAGTAGTTGTGGTTACTCACATACTTACAAGTTTGATCATGTAATTATGAGAGTACTTAATTGTGGGTATATCTATCGGGTAGCTGTGATACTGAAGTATATACATCGAGGGATGTATACGTGGAAAGTATTTAGTTTACTGCTTACTTTGTATGCTTTATTGGGAAACTGTTGGGTTAAAATGAAATTTTCTGTAGGTACACTAACAATGCATCGTTGTAGACCGATAGTTTCGCCTATATGAGAGAGCGTATGTATGCCACCGCCTAGTGTTAGAAGTTTAAAATTCTACTAGGGTGAGAGGACGTACGGAACGTGCATGCATCATGTTTATTCATGTCATACATATCACATTACTCCCTCCTTAAAATTTAATTGTCCCGACTAAATTAAATTTCATATCCCCTAAATTATCCTCACCTTCAGTTATACCCTGTTTCTACAGATGGCTCGCACCAGGACTGCCGCTCGCAAGTCCACCAGAGGCAGGGTTCCGTGATACCAGTTAGCTCCTCGTGAGCCCCGTCCTGAGCCTATCATGGAGGAAAGGCTGAGGGTGGAGTTGGCCTAGGTAACTGCAGAGAGAAATGCGGTCCAACAACGTCTAGAGCAAGTGACCTAGGAAAGAGATCAGGAAACACTTGCGGTCCAGAGGTTGACAGTTGCTCATCGCAACTATGAGCGCATGCTAGTCCACATGTTGAACCAGCAAAATGAAGCCTGGCACGAAGACAATATCTTGAGGGCTCGGCAGGTTGAGCTTGAGCAGCAGTTGGCAGCTGCAGAAGAGTACAACGACAACCTTCATGAGGAAGTTCACCTGCTAAACAATCAGCTCAATCCTCTTCTTCCTCATGATAATAACGATGATGAGGAGATGGGCTCTGGTGTCATCATGGCTGAAGATGATGATGACCTTGAGATTGATGGGCCAGAAGATGTTCCACCTGAAGAAGAAGAAGAAGAAGAAGAAGAAGAAGAAGAGGAACTAGAGCCTGCTAGTGATGAAGAGGAGGGGAGATCTTCGACACTGACTCGGAGGACGATCCTTAGTTTAGCTTATCGCATAGCTACTGCACTAGCGTTATCTTTTGTTGCCTTCCATGTGTGGGAGAGTGGTTTGTAGTAAGTTGATCTTTGGGATGTAACAGTGAACCCTATGTTATCCTGGATGTTTGTTTAAACACGCTGAATTCCGGTCATGTGGGATTTCTCGTTGTGTTGAGTTCGGTGATGGTGTCATGATTAGTACTCTCCGGTGCTACGACAAAACCAAGGGCCTCCTTTGGCGTGTGACATAAGGTGTGCTGCTCGGCACGCGCTGGTATCGAGGTTGCTAGTCATGATCCATCGTGGAACTGTACCAATGTGTTATCTTCTCATGATCATTTCCTTCGTTATCTTTTCCTAGTTGTTGGAAGGTCTTATATCGGATCAGGACACCTCTGTTATGTAAGGTTGAAACCTTGATGGTTTGGATGTAACCTGTCAGATCCATTTGTGCTCCATGCATGTGAGCCTTTAATAAATTCCGTCCATGTTGTCGGTAAACCTCATTATTGATAAGTACATCGCATGAATGCGTCAATTGATGGGCTTGATGAGGTTGTGTGGTTGTGATGAATTATTGTGCCTCTATTTCTTGTGTGAATTCATTTCCTAAAATGAAATTAGTTTGGCATAATAACACAATTCATCTACAAATTTTCCCACATCGTCAGTGCTCATTGGCTATGCATTTTGTAGATGGCGTACAATCTCCGTTGTGGTCGTGGCATTGAGGATGAGGAACAACCACCACCTTCTCCGCCACCACACACCCTGGCAGAACTGATGCAGATGGTGGTCGAAGGTCAGCGCCTGTTAGTAGACGCTATGCGCCAGCTAGTCAACCGGGATGCTCAGCATGGTCGTCAGGGACCGGAATCAAATCAGTACAGTGATTTCAAGGACTTTCTTGACACCAAGCCCCTGCTCTTTAAGGAGGCGGAGGAACCTCTGCAAGCTGATGAGTGGTTAAATACCATTGAGCAGAAATTATGTATGCTTCGTCTGACCGATGAGCTGAAGACCAAGTATGCTTCCCACCAATTGCATGGTCCAGCTAGTATTTGGTGGAGTCATTACTGCTCTACGCTACCCCCTAATGTTCAAATCAATTGGGACAAGTTCAAGGTGGCTTTCCATGGAAATTATATCCCTCCAGGTTTGATGGCAATGAAGCACACAGAGTTTATGAAGTTAACTCAAGGCAATAAGAGTTTGACTGAACACCTGCAAGCCTTCAATAACCTTACAAGGTATGCAACTGAGTTTGTTGATATAGATGCAAAGAAGATTGCTAGTTTCAAGCATGACCTCAGTCCAAAGTTGATGAAGACCATGGGTACTAGCAAGTGTACCACTTTCAATGAATTCATCAGTGATGCCCTGACCCAAGAGAACAACAATTCTATTTATGCAGCTTCTAAGAGCCGTAAGAGGGCCTTTGAGGCGGGTGCTTCGCAGTCTCGAGCTCCAGTTGCACCGAGGGCTCCTTCTCATCCTCCTGCAATAGGTGCTAAGTTCCGTCCCCCGTAGAAGAAGGCTCCAACCAAGACTGGGTTTCGAAAGGCTTATACAGTTTCTCTTCCGAAGGGTAATTCTAGCCAAGGCAGCTCCAGTGTTCCTCCAAGTAACATGCCTTGCTGGAATTGCAATAAGCTGGGTCATTGGGCTAGGAATTGTCCTTATCCTAAGAAGAATGCAAATCAAGGTGGCTGTCATGGGCATGTTCATTATACTAGTATTGAAGAGATTCCATCCAGTGAGGTAGTCACTGCCAGTAAGTTCCTAGTTGACCAACACTCTGCAGTGATGTTGTTTGATTCAGGTGCTTCACATTCATTTATCAGTCCTATGTTTGCATCGAAGTTTCCACACAAATTACATACTATGGAAAGTGGGGGCTATTGCATTAGAGCTGCGAGTGGTAATATTCCCATAAATCAAGTAGTTAGTGATGTAGAATTTAAAATAGAAGGGTGAAAGTACTTGATTACCTTAGTAGTTTTGCCTGGACTGGGCATAGATGTCATTTTGGGCATGAATTGGATGAGCCAGAATGGGGTACTCATTGATACATCAACCCGGGTAGTTATGCTCAGAGATCCTACTGATCAGAAAAGTTTTCTAGTGCAGCTTCCCTAGAAAATTGATCTCTCTGGTGAAGTTCATGCGGTGCAAGCGACGTCAATAGCTGATATTCCCATAGTATGTGAGTTTCCTAACGTCTTTCCTGATGATTTGTCGGGATTGCCTCCGGATCATGATGTGGAGTTTAAAATAGAGCCATTGCCTGGCACGGCACCAATCTCTAGAAGGCCATATAGGATGCCTCCGAATGAACTAGATAAACTTAAGGTCCAATTGAATGAACTTTTAAAGAAGGGCTGATTCGTCCTAGTTCATCTCCATGGGGTTGTCCTGCTATCTTTGTGAAGAAGAAGGACCAGTTGTTGCAAATGTGTGTAGATTATAGACCTCTGAATGCGGTTACTGTCAAGAATAAGTATCCTCTACCATGCATCGACATCTTGTTTGATCAGTTGTCTAAAGTCAAAGTCTTTTCCAAGATTGATCTGAGATCTGGCTATTATCAAATTAAAATTCATCCTAAAGATGTTTTAAAAACTGCTTTCTCTACAAGATACGGTCTCTATGAGTATCTTGTTATGTCCTTTAGCTTGACCAATGCCCTCACGCACTTCATGTACTTGATGAATTCAGTGTTTATGCTCGAATTAGACAAGTTCATGGTGGTGTTTATAGATGACATCTTGGGGTATTCTGAGAATAAGGAAGATCACGTAGAACATCTGCGTATAGTCCTCACAAGATTGCGTGAACATCAGTTGTATGCAAAATTCAGTAAGTGTGAATTTTGGCTTCGTGAAGTACCTTTCCTTGGGCTTGTGTTGTCTGATGGTGGAATTATGGTGGATCCCACCAAGGTACAAGAGGCATTGGACTAGAAGGCTCCCATCTCGGTGCACGAGTTTCGAAGTTTTCTAGGATTGGCTGGTTATTATCGTCGCTTCATCCCGGACTTCTCTAAAATAGCCAAGCCAATGACTCGGCTACTGTAAAAAGACATAAGGTTTGTCTAGACTCCTGAGTGTGATACAGCTTTTCACAAACTACGAACTCTTCTAACCTCGGCTCTGGTTTTGGCACAACCGGATATCGAGAAACCTTTTGATGTGTATTGTGATGCATCAAACATAGGTTTGGGAGGTGTTCTTATGTAGGAGGGCCGAGTGATTGCTTATACATCTCGCCAACTTTAGAAACATGAGGTGAATTATCCAATGCATGACTTAGAACTCGCTGCAGTTGTCCCTGTTTTGAAAGTCTAGCGACATTATTTGTTGGGCAATGTGTGCAATATCTATATTGACCATAAAAGCCTTAAATATATCTTCACCCAATAGGAGTTGAACATGCGTCAAAAAAGATGGCTCGAGCTGATTAAGGATTATAATCTCCAAGTTCACTATCATCCAGGCAAGGAGAACGCTGTAGCTGATGCTTTAAGCTATAAGTCCCATTGTCATTCCTTGGTGGAAAGTGATTTTCATCTATCCCATATTCTACACCTAGCAGTCCTATACATCACTGTCAGTTGCACTCTCAAGAGTAGAATTATTGAGCTACAAAAGACTGACATTGGCCTATTCCACATCAAGCGTAAGATGAAAGGGCAAGAACTTAAGCATTTCCCGGTAGATGAGGATGGAGTGTTGTGGTTTAAAGATAGGTTAGTTGTGCCTAAGGACCGAGAGCTTAGGAATCAGATTATGTCCAAAGCCCATTCCTCTAAGTTATCCATCCATCCAGGTAGCAGTAAGATGTATCATGATCTGAAGCCACACTATTGGTGGACCAAGATGCGGAAAGAGATAGCTGCATATGTTGCTAGGTGTGATACTTGCTGTAGAGTTAAAACCATGCACATGAAAGCTGGGTTACTTCAGCCACTTTCTATTCCAGGTTGGAAATGGGAGGAGGTAAGTATGGATTTCATTGTTGGACTCCCTCCCACTGTTAAGAATTATAACTCTATTTGGGTAATTGTAGACCACCTAACCAAGTCGGCTCACTTCATCCCGGTCAGAGCAGACTATCGCCCTACCGACTATGCTGAGTTATACTTTAATCAGATAGTCCGACTTCATGGGATCCCTCGTACTATTGTTTCTGACCGAGGTCCACAGTTCACTACTCATTTTTTGGAGCACTTGCACCATCTTTTGGGAACCAAGCTAGTGAGAAGCTTCGCTTATCATCCCCAAACGTCAGGTCAGACTGAACGAGTTAACCAAATCTTAGAAGATATGTTAAGGGCATGCATTATTTCATCTAAGAGTTCATGGGAAAAGTGGTTGCCTTTGGCTGAGTTATCGTACAATAATAGCTATCAAGAGAGTATTAAGATGGCCCCATTCGAAGCATTGTACGGTCGCAAGTATAGAACACCACTAAATTGGGTTGAAGCTGGGGAAAGAAGTATTATGGTATCAATTTTGTTAAACAAGCTGAAGAACAAGTCTGTACCATCAAAATACATATGGCTGCAGCCTAATCTAGATAGAAAAGTTACGCTGATCGCCGTAGAAAACCGATTGAGTTTGAAGTTGGAGACTTCGTTTATCTAAAGGTTTCACCTATGAAGAGTGTAAAATGTTTTCGTGTGAAGCAAAAGCTTGCACCGAGATACATTGGTCCTTTCCAGATCATAGGAAAAAGTGGAGCGATCACATATAAGATCCAGTTACCTCCTAAAATGAGCGTCATTTTCAATGTCTTCCATGTATCTCAGTTAAAGAAATGTCTTTGGGTTCCCGAAGAGAGAGTTCCGTTGGGGGATATCAAGCTAGAATCCGATCTGACTTATGAAGAAAAGCCAGTTCGTGTGATTGACACTCGAGAGTGGGTAACTCAGAGTCGAGTGGTTACGTGGTATAAAGTAATGTGGAGTAATCAAGGTAGTGAGAGTTATGCTACTTGGGAGAGAGAAGATAATTTATGAGAGGGTTATAAGGAATTCTATCAACAATGGTACGCTTTCCAAATCTCAGGATGAGATTTTTATAAGGGGGGAGGGCTATAACACCCCAGGTGTTTGGCTCCCATATTTGTATTTGCATTTCATAAGCATGAGCATCATTCATCTCATTTATGTCTTTGTTTTGCTTGCAACATGAGTATGCAACATACTCCAATATGCTTGTTTCATAATTGATTAGCTTATGAAATGTGAGTGGTGGTGCAACATGTAGATGCAACATGGGTGTCTCATACTTTGAAACATGGCAATGTTGTTAGTATACCATGATAAGTTTAATTGTTGCAACAAGGGCTTGAAACATATGCAACATGGTAGTGCAACATTTTGGTGGAAGTGTTTGTTTTGCTTGTTTCAACTTATGTGACATTTGGAATTGTGTGTAACCAATGTGTAGAGCAGTTAATTATGTCCTATAACACCTTAGTTACATTTAGGGTAATTAGTGGAGCAATGTTCATATTGATCAAGATGACTAAATTGCCCTCCTAAGTGTTGTTGACTAGGTTTTGACCCCTACAGTGCTTTCATTTGACTATTTAAAAAGTCTAGCTTAGGAATCTTTCATAGTGGTGCACCCTTAAACAAAGTTGTAGATAATTTTATAGGGAACAAATGTTTCAATATGGCCATCTCATGAAAATGATCATAACACCCTCAAAAATAGCCCACAAGTTAGTAGAGGTGGCTGTTTTGGGACTTAGCAAAATTTGGCTAAGTCAAGTACTGTAACAGTTTCAAAGTACCCACCTTGGGAGCCTTGTAACTCTTAAACTGTGCCGAACCAGCTCGAGCTCCTATTGACAAACTTGTAGATCTCATATCCCTCTACAACTTTGATGTTTATAGTTTTCATTAAGTTGGCCTAGTTTGGGAGATCTAGAGCCTCAAAATTTGTCTGTCAGTCGTATCCATCGGCTTCGATTCAGTGTTTCAGTGGTGGTGGCATGGGTGTGCCGTGGTGGCCGTACGCCGGTCGTAGCCCCACCAGTCAGTCCATGAAGCCCTCAAGGCCACCACGCCATCCCCAGGTCACCTCTCCCTTCACTCCCTCATTCTCCCTCCCTCTGTCATTGCCAAAGCGGAGAAACCGAGCCGCCATTGCCACCTTGCTCCGGCAAGCTCACGCGCGCTCACCACCACACCACCATCCACCAAATCTTGCCCACCGCTCCGCCTTGGACCCCTCTACCTCCTCCACCTCTTAGTTGGGCCAATCGCGTGGAGGTAAGGGCGCATTGCCGCATCCGCCACCGTCCACCGTGGACGTTTCTCGCCAGAGCGCCACCGTCATCATGGTCGTGCTTCTCTAGGGTCTCACCGCCTCCCTTCTCTGGTGTTTCAAGTTCGCCTTGAGCCACTGATGCTTCCGGGGCCGGCCGTTAGGGCCGCGCCGTCGTCTAGCTCACCGGAGCCGGCAAGCCATGGTCGTGGGCCGCCATTACCATCGCCACCCGCCATGGCTACCACAATAGTCCCCTTAGGCTACACCCCTAGGTTCGCATGGTCAAGGTGAATGCGCCGGTGCACTCGGTCTCACCGGAATCGCCACCGGCGGTGAGCTTCGCTGTCGCCTTTGCCTCCCCTCTCTCCTCTCTCTCTAGCTTGTGGGCCCTGCTCGTCAGGCGCGCGTGGGGGCGGGAGGCCGCCACGGGCCGCGTTGGCCGGGCGAGCCGCGCGTGAAAGCGGGCCACGCCGGGGTAACAGGCCAGCCCAGTATCGAGTTTAGGGTTTTCATTTTTGTTTTTCTGGTATTATTTTCACAGATCTGATGCCATTTTGTAAATTCCATATCTCCAAAATAGTAGATCCATTTGAGATGATTCCAAGTCTGTTAGGATATGTGTAAAGTGTAGTATTTAGGAAAAATATAAAATGCCTATGTGTTATTTAAATTCTGGAAGAATTAAATAGACCTTTGAAATGTGTATTGAAATGAAGTCAAACTTGTTAATTTTATAACTCGAGTTCTAGTGCTCCAAAAATTATAAAATTTGGTGAGTGTGTTGTTCTAGGTATATGCCAGCTCTGGTAAAAAGTTGAATGCTATTGCTTGAGTAGTTTTCAAGTTATGTCTTTGTCTTTTTATATTAGGAGGTACTTGAATGAATTTTCATAATTTTTCTATATGTCCAATGATCATGAAATTTTGTGGAGAGTGTCCTGGTACCCTAGGATTGCCAGGAAAAATATTTTTTCCATTGTTTGATACTTTTCAACATGATTTCTTAATTATGCTAGAATCAGCCTTGTTGGCTTGTGAATTTTGTGTAGGGAGTTCCTATGGGTAACTGTGGCTCAAATTTTTATAGTAGCCTTCTAGTAGTGTATAGGGTCCCCTGTAATTTGTTTAGAATTTTCTGAATAGTTTATATATAAGTTTAATTTCCCAATTAATTAATTAATTAAATTAAGAAAGGAATTAAAATAAATGACTTGGGTTAGCATGCCTTACTTTCTGGTGGGTTTATGTCATATGTGAACTAATGGTGCCATTGGTTTGGTCATAATGGTAGTTTTACATATGAGTAAATATTTAATTTTCATATTTCTAGGTTCCCTGGACAGCTGGTAGCATTTCTGGGTTTAGACCTTGATAAAGGTGTTTGCTGGGAATCTTATAAATACCAAAGTTGTAGTAAACTTCTTAAACTGGCTTGTGTCAAAATTGGTGACATTTGGCCTAGTAGTTTAGGAGTTCTAGTAGTTTGAAGTTGCTATCTAGAAAGTTTTGCTCTCTGTTTTGACAGATTTCTAGAACTTTAAGATTTTGACTAAGTGAACTTGGGAGTCAAGTCTTGATGTCTAAAAATGAATTGTAGAGAATTTTATAAGCTTTCTAGATTGTCTCGTATCATGTCAATTGGATTTGTAGATCTTCAGTTATGGTTGAAGAACCGAGCTGCTGTCCTGATTTCTGTGTTGCTAAAATGGGTTAGGATTTTGGTAAGCTTAAGTAATGTTGCTCTTGTTGATTGTTTAGGTGTTAGGTCCTTAACTCAGGAAGAGCAACTATACATTAGGTTATGTAGACTTGGTAAGTACTTCTCTTTCGGAGAAGAGATTTGCAAGTGTTGTTAAAGTGATTTGAATAGAGCGTTAAATGTGCTGCAGTTCACATTTGCATTCACCGAGCATGATGCATTTATTTTTATGCATCCATGAGATTTATCTGTGCATCCATGCAATAGGTATGCCAGAGGGGGTGATGCTTCTGGAGTTTGAGGGAGTATCTCAGGAGGAGGAGCAGGAGCAGCCGAGGGAGCCCGAAGATCTAGCCGACGAAGGAGTTCCCGAAGAAGAGCCACCAGAGTGCCCTGACCATCGCCCTTCATCCTTTCTGAAAGGCAAGCCCTAGTGCATACTGACCTAACTTTTGTATATATATCTTTGAGTACTTCTATTTGTTCATTTTATTAAGTTATAGGAGTTAAGTAAAAATACTTATTGCATTATATCTATCCTTGTCCAGATATCAAACTTGTATCCCAATTAAAGTTTAGGCACGTGTTACTTAGCCATGCTTAGTGCGGTAGAAGTTGGGTGATTTCCGGTCATCCACGAGCTTTAGAATGAAGTGGGTCACAGTTGGCTATATTTGCTATCGTGGAAAAGAACCATGCTGAAAAATGAATTGAGATCGGGTGGGAGTTCGATAGTGCAGCCACAAGACACTTCACATCTTGGGTGCGAAGCTATGCCCACCTGAGTCGTTTAAGTACCGATTTGTTGTACGTCCTTGAGTCATGTTGAATGTTGTCTAACACTTAGTTGGCCGGATAAGTCATTCTGACCGCGAAGCCGAGTAATACAATTCAGGCCGGGAATCGGGGGGTCAAGTGCGTATTCTGGAGGAAGTAAGGATGTGATTGGGGACACTGGCATAAGACCAAGGGGGGTTAAAGTCTCCATCACCTGGCAGAGTGTTGCCCTTGGGGATGCGGCATCAGTCGAACCCGCGCTTTCCTGAACTGTGCCAAAGGTGACTTGTGCGATCCTAGCGCAGGGCCTACACGGTGAGTGTTAGAATTACCCCTCCAGCTGGATAGAAACTCGATTCAAATCGTCGTCGCTCCCGGTTAGTGAGCACTTGACTTGAGCAGCGGCAACGTAGATTCAATTAATTGAACGGATGGTTAATTGGATGATGATTTAATTGTTGCCTCAATTTATACCTGCTATGGTTATTATTGTTTGCTTAATAATCAGATTACTGTTTAGAACAGGTGCTAAGATAGATGATAGGTTAATGCTAAAAGTCACTGTAGCACAGGTGAAAAGAGTTACTATTACTTATGCATTTCTGCAAATGAACTATCAGCCAGCTCCACTTGAGAAAAGCCTTACATGATCCTTGGTGTCCTTTATTTCTGTTTTGACGGGTAAGTCTAGCTGAGTACATTCCCGTACTCAGGGTTTATTTCCTCCTGTTGCAGATGACATGCTTTATTAGGGCTTCTGCAAGAACTGCCTCCACCCGGCGGGTGACGAGGACTGATCACTTAGGCGTGATCGTCTTTTAGTCTACTTTCCTTAATGCTTTTGCGGGATGGTGATCCGTAAGACTAGCAATCGTACTTGAACTAAATGTGTGTTTAAATTATACTTCCGCTACTTTCCAAACCTGGTTTGTAATAATTACGACTCCGTGATGTTGTTAAGTTTCCTTCCGAACTACTTATGAAATGTAACGTGTGATGCGTTTATGTTGAATGATGTGATCTTGGTTGTAATCGGGTTGGTTTGAAATCCTTCGTGATTTCGATTGACTACCGGGATTATATGGGCTCAATTTCAAAAATTTAAGCGCTTCGGCGCTTGTTTTTGTACTTGTGCTCTTATAATTTGGATGGTTTTATTACAGTGCATACCTCCACCTCTCTTACGGGTTTGAGTTCTTTCTTCGCTCCAACCCTGGTTGGACGCCATCTTTTCCACAAGAGCTGTGGCTTGAGCAATTGTGAGTGATAAGAATGCTCCTCCAGCGGCAGCATCCATAGTCTCACGGGTGCTGTTAGTGAGCCCGTGATAGAAGGTCTGCATGAGTAGCTAATTCTCCATTCCATGATGAGGACATTCTAGGATGTAGTCTTCAAAGCACTCCCATGCTTCTGGGACTGACTCATCATGTTGCTATTGGAAACTTGATATCTTCCCACGAAGAGCATTGGTCTTGCCCATAGAAAAGAACTTTGCCAGGAAATTGGTGGAGCAGAGTGCCCACGTAGTATTCTTTTCTTTAGTTGCATAGAACTACTGCTTCGCTCTCCCCAAGAGTGAGAATGGGAAGAGGCAAAGTAGTATGGTATCTCTAGGGACATCCTTGATGGTGAAAGTGCTACAGATCTCCAGGAAGTGTTGGAGATGAGCACTAGCATCTTCATGTGTCTTCCCACAAAATTGGCTAGCTTGCACCATGTTGATCAGCGCCAGCTTGAGCTCGAATGACTTCTCAATGTCTATAGCAGGTCCAGTACGGATGTTGTTCATAGTGGGAGCTGAGAACTCACGGAGTGACTTGTTGGCCATGGCGTCGAACTCTGGTGTTAAGCTTCGAAATATGCTTGGTTGATCTTCCAACTCAGAAGGTAGAGCCTCAAGCTGAGATGATGATGATGTTGCTGTTGCGGCTCGAACTTTCTTTAGCTTGGTTCTCGTCCTTCTGATTAATGCTTCTGGATTGTTAACAAAATTATCTGGAAGGTCAAACCTGTTCATACATTACCCTATATGTGATATATAAATAGACAGGAGACAAGGGTAAGGCTATATGAGTAGAGAAGGATGATGGTTTCTCAATCTCATTATTGGATGCAAGTGATGGCTCATTATCCTTTGAATAGCTAATCAACCTTCTCTGGCAACGGCGCCAAAAATGCTTGTTGACACCTCTAATGTCACCTAAGCTAGGTTGTCATCCCCATCATGGCGCCAGAAATGCTGGTATTAATAAATGCAAATGCTCCTCTAGAATAAATATAAAATCCACAAGCGCACAGATAATATCGATGTAGCATTTTAACCAGGGGTAATCCAGATATTGTTATTTATATTTTTACTACTGGGAAGGGAATGCTAAGGATAATGAGCAATGAGTATCACTACATGTGATAATGGAGAGTATAACCATGTCTTTGTAGATCTTCTCATACAAGGTAAGTGTCACAAGATAATAGTATATATAAATGATAAAGAATACCTAATAAGCACATAGCCACATAATAAATGATAAACATCTCAATAGATTACTCTAAGCTTATAGCACTAGCATGGATTCGGACGAACTACAAGGATAAATTCTAAGTTATTCTAACTATAAGGTCAAAGCATACAATGATTAGTACAATTACACTTGGCAATCATAGCAAGAAAAGATTATATCTACGCATAGTGATATTACAAAGGAAGATGAAGAACATAGCAATCACTTCCCTGTAATAGTTGTGTTCTGTCTGCCCTATACTCGGGAGGTGGACTACAAATGACTCAACGGGACTGTCACTCCCGCGATCTACCACACGGTCCGGAATATAGGGTGCAATCACAGGAAAATACAGTATAGGCACCACGCCTACATAATATTGACCACTCACCCATGGTACCAATGAGCAAGCGCTATACGATCCTATACTTAAATATATTCTGATTGAACTATGCCAAGCATATAATCAAAGTAAACTAAGAACAATATAATTGAGAATATAATCAAATAGAGCAAAGTCATATCCAATATGATAGAATAGACTAAAGTCATATTCATACAAATGATGAACTAGATAAATAATATAAGAATGAATATGTTTCGTCAAAAAAAAGATACACCTGATGAGCCTAGACATGGTGGGCCTGCATGGTTGGGACAGGCAACTCAAGATGCGAATGGGCCAGCCCGGACCTAGCCTTGGACCTGGCCCTGTGGCCTCAAGGCCAAGGGCCAACCCAAATTTCCCGAAGCCTTTGGCCTTGCTGGCCCAATGGGTACCCTAGGGTCGACCCAAAAATATTTTTTCCTTGTTTGTAATCATACACTTAAACAAGTAATTGGACAGACTTTGTTTGCATTTCTACAATATTTATGGAGTACAGCAAAAACACATCACTTTTGTTTACCCATCAGTGTTACTAACTCACGTTTTAAGGAGCTGACTGATCATACCACATGCCATAGCAATTGCAGAAATACCAGAGCCATAGGAAACTATGACATTACTAAAATACCAGAGCCAGACAAACAGCCTATGTAACAGAACTGACCAAATTATAAGAGCACAAGTACAAAAACAAGCATCTGAAATGCTCAAATTTTCGAACTTGAGCCCATATAATCCCGGTAGTCAATCGAAATCATGAAGGATTTCAAACCAACTCGCTTACAACCAAGATCGCATCATTCAACATAACACATCACACATTACATTTCACAAGTAGTTCGGAAGTACACTTACAACACCACAGAGTCGTAATTATTACAAACCAAGTTTATAAAGTAGCGGAAGCATAAACACACACACTTAGTTCAAATACCATTGCCAGTTTGAAAGCTCTATGTTTGGTGTTGGTAATTAGTGACAATGCCTAAGTACTAATCCTATGCCTAAGTTGTATGTAGCATATGAGGATTAGTACATTCCAAGGTTGGTGGCAAGATGGACATGGTGATCATGATGGCCACACTTGGATTTGGACGCAACCCTACGTGATCAAGGCAAAGGTATATGCTTAAGGGTTGTGTTTTAGTAACCAAGACACCTAGTGGGTGTGGTTACATTGTAGGTTAGATAGCCATACTATAAAGAGGGGAATGACGCGGCTATTGAACTCCTAAGTGCCTCTAGGTGTGCATTTCATGATCATATGCATTTGGATAGAACTAATAACGCCTCGAAAAATGATTGTGAAAATGCTAACACACTCACACATGACGTGATCACTTGGTGGTGTTGGCACATTTGCGATGGCGTTGGAGTTTGAGCGGTAGAGAGGGTTTAGGGTCCTCTCTCCCTCCCGCCGAGCTTGTGAGGCGGGATTCAGGCATTTTCGAGGAGTTGAAACGACTATTTTCCACTACGCCAGAAGTCGGAGAAGAAACGGAAGCGAACGGAGGTCACAGTGGTGACCGGACGCTGGACCGGACACGGTCTCTGTTTGACCGGACGCGTCCGGTCAGTGTTCAGTGGCCATCATTATATCATCATCATCTTCAGAACCATCAGTAGATTTAGTGAAATCTACGTTGCCTCTGCTCTGTCAAGTTTCTCACTATCCGGGAGAGACGGCGATTCGAATCGATTCCAACTCAGCTGAGGGGGTATTCCTAACACCAACCGGGCATACTTTGCAAGAGTCGTCAACAGTCACCTTTGGTACAACTCAGGATGGGCCCGAACAGCGCCGCGCTCTCAGGGATTCCAGTGGCCAGGAAGCTCAGGACTTTTAACTCACCTGCCCTTGGTCCCACCTGGCTCCCCTCCGAGGCGACTTACACTTTTCGGCTTCGCAGCCTGAGTTGAGCTACTCGGCTTCGCGGTCGGCAACCTCAGGCCGGCCAGCTAAGTGTTAGGCTGCATTCAAAATGACAAAGGAAGTACAGCGGATCGGTCCTTAACCGACACAGACGGGGATAGCTCCACACCCAAGACCTCCATGCCTTGTTGCTTTGCTATCGACATCTCGCCCGGTCTAAATTCATTATTAACACTTGGTTCTTTTCCACGATAGCAATTATAGCCAAACATGACCCAATACTTCCTACTTTGCAGGTGATAGGAGATCACCTGACATTACCGTTCTAATTAAGCAGGGCTAAGCATATAGACGATCCTGTCTACATAGGATTCATGGATTTATATATATCTGGACAAGGAATGATATAATGCAGCAAGGGTTCCAATCAACTCCTACCACTTAATGCAACAATACATATAACATATATAATTAATTGCTTTGAAAGTAGGAGGCTTATAATGCTCCGGGGCTTGCCTGGGATCCGACTCAAGTTAGAGTATGTCAGATGAAGTCACTTGGCGAGCAACCTCCAATCTACCACTTGTTCGGTCCTTCTATCTTCGGGATGGATCCACCAAACACTGTCTTCGGGTTTGGCTCCAACGCCACAACACGTCCTTCACGTTTTTTAGCTAGCGTACCTAAATGAGGTGCAACAATGCATATGTATGAATACGTAGAAATGCAATAACACAACATTCATGCCAGCACACCAAGTTCACACGGGCACTAGAGTTAATCAACTTAACTATCACTTAAGTATATCCTTAGAAGATGACCAACATATCGATCATGACACAAGTCACACAAGATCTCAAGCACACTTAACACTAACAAGATGTATATCACTCTTTAGAAATCAACATAGCAAAGCAAGTTAAGATGAAGCAACAACTATAACTAGAATATGTCAATTTCTGGACTTACAAATAGTAGCTTCATAAATCAATCATGACTGGAGATCCCTAAATCCAAATGACTTGCAAGAAGATATTCTGGAAAGCTTATGAAATTGTCTATATTTCATTTATAATCATCACAGCATGATTCCAAAGTTTAACATGTCGAATTTACATAAACACAGCAACTAATCTAACAAGACAGAGAGCAAGCAATTCTGTACCCCAACTTTAAACAGCTATAACTCCTAAACCACATGGCCAAATGTCACCAAATTTTAACAGCAGCTAGATACATAAATTATCTACAACTTTTGTATAAATAAGTTTCACAACAAAGCACATTATCGTGAAGAACTTTGCTAAGTTCCCAGATCTGTCCGGAAACCTCATTTGCAAGAAATAATTATTAACTTATGTTGCAAACATATAATTGGACAAAACCAACTTTACCAACATGTCACCCATGACTAATGAACACCAGAAAACATAGTGTCCAATGCTAGATAAATTATTTTAATATATTTCTTAATTTATCTTAGATAATTAGGTGGAATTATGAACACATATCCAAGGTGCACAATAAATTCTTCCAAATTTACAGTGGCCTACATATGCTCCCAATAGTCTACTGTACAAATTTCAAGCCATTTGGACAAGTATATCAACCTCTATGAAAAAGACAAATAGATATTGCAATAAATCATGTGAGAGCAAGATACACTAATAACTCACTCATATAGCAACTAAAATTCATGAAATTATTACCACACATCAAACATGACATGAGTAGCATGCCACAAAAATTTCACTTCATTTCGAGCTCTAAATTTACAGTTATGAAAAAGACAAATGCGACTAGCATTGAAAACCTAATCTGAAAAATCTATTTTTACAGCAAAAACATTAAACTAAAACATACCATATTATAGATCCACTGCATAGATAATTTCACAAGGATTCCAAAAAGTCATCATTTGCTATTTTACGAATTTTCTATGATTTACTATGCATTTTCAAAAATCAGCAAAAACTACAACAAATCAGTCCCTGGAGTACTATTCACATGAGTCTATGGCTGTTCACATAACCCCCTGGCTTTAGTCGAATTCAAGCTCGAGGTCCCTGACGGGAACTGAAACAGAGGAGGCGGAGCAGGGTTGCCGGGAACGGCGATGTCGGCCGGCTGAGGGCCTGCCGGGCAGCTAGGAAATGGTGGGGAAGCACTAGGGAACCGGTGCGCACGCATAGGGCTGCCAAGCTTGGTCGGAGATGGCCCTGAACGGCCTAGCCACGCGCACGGGCGGCTCCAGCAGGAGATGCTCGCCGGCGTCGGTGCTCCGGCGCGGAGGAGACAGCTCCGACGAACCTGAGGGGTTCACGAGCACCGCGGTGACTTGGCACACGCGCCGGTGGTCACAGCTCGGTCGATGGTGGCCCGTGGCTTCCCGACCACGCGCACGGATGGATGCGACCACGTCCTCCCGCGGCGGGCTAGCACCAGCGGTGGGGAACCGTGGAGGAGGGGCGTGATGCGCACGGGGTGGCTCGAGGAACGCGAAGGCGAGGCCGGTTGGGATGGCGGAGGCTCACAGCAGTGGCGGCCATGGAGCGCGCTCGGCCATGGCTGTGGCGACTGGCGAGCATGGGACAGACAGTGAGAGGGAGGAGGAGAATGGAGAGGGTAGAGGGCGCCGGCCTATTCACTCGACGCGAGGACGCGTGGGCACAAGGTGTCGAGCAGCGAGGGCACCGAAGAGCCACGCGGCGCTTGGCCTCAGTTACGCGGCGCTCGGCCTCAGTCAGTGTCGGCCATTGCTGCTGTGCAACGATTTCAAAATTTCAATACCACCTCAAACGCACAGCTGAAACATCAACTTTCCTCTCTTTGTAACTCCTAAACCGTTTAGTTTTGGCACGAGCTGTAGTAACCAAAGTTGTAGAGCTACGCGAGGTCTCCAACTTCTATTAAAGGGTCAAAGTCTGATTCGGCATTCTTTGCAAGATACAAAGCTTCAAATGTGGGTACCTCAAAACCGTTCGCTGCAGTTCAGTTTGCAAGTTGACTGAAACTCTCATCTTTCCCCTTCCCTATCTCCTTATCCGTGCACTGATTTGATCAATAAATTTCACCATAAGCTAGACCTGCATGAGTACTCAAACTTTTATCAAAGGATCATAGTCTAATTCGGTTTTGTTTGCAATGGATAAATCACCAAAGAAGGGTAAACGAAAACTGAAACCCGAAAATGCAGTCATCCCAGACTTAGCCAAAATTTTCGTCCCTGAAAACAGCACAAGATTCGATTTTGCGAACCCTAACTGACCAAGCTAGGCACAAAATCAGCTCTCGCTCATTAAACAAAGTTTGTTTCTTATAAAATTCCCTACAACTTTGTTAAAGGGTGCACAGTCATGCAAAGCTTCTAGGTCACACTTTTGAAATGGTCAAACAAAAGGGTTCTAGGGTCCATCCATGGTCAACCATCACTTAGAAGCACATTTAGGCAAAATGATCAACATGGACATTGTTCCATGGAGTGTCCTAAGTGTAGTTAAGGTGTTGTAGAGGCCAAACATACCCACCATGCATAGGTTGCACAAAAGTGTAGGCCTCACATGCCTCGAAACATAGAACTCAAGTGAAATGCTATAGTCATTTCATGTGGTTGTTTCAAGATACATGCTACACATGTTCCACTAGGGTGTTCCACATGTGTCCAAGATGTGTTGCACATATTGCATTTGTATGTTGCACAACACTAGTTCTCATGGGATGTAAGGCAGGTTTTAGTCATAATCCAAACAAGCATATAACTTATTATTTCATGTGACTTTTTGATTCCAAACTTTACGAAACTTTTCCAGGGATCAATATAGATAGTTATTGATGTGAGACATGTGAAGATACTTTGATAACAAAACCCAAGCATATATCTTTTAATTGAGCCTATATGTAAGCAAGGGTGCAATATCCAAGTTTAGGTTAGGGTTTATTTCCATAGGTTTGACTTTGGCATCGTCATCTCCACTAATCTATCATGTTTGAGCTCAAACCCACTGCCTAATTGGTGATAAACACCTGGGGTGTTACATCCCTCCCCCGTTAAAAGAATCGCGTCCCGAGATTCGGAATGGGAGACCTTTTAAGGAAGAGAGACACGTTATCTAATTCCCAATATCTGCTATAGCATTCAGCTAAAAGCTTCAACATCGGTGAACAATTTGACCAAAGGCACTTTCTGATACTTACTCTTCATGGTAAAATTTGTCTGAAGAATTTCCTTCATTGACTTCCATGAAGCATTGTTACTTTGGGAGGAATCCAAGATAGCACAGTAATGCATGCTCAATGCACAGAGATCATTTGGTCCATGAGCGAACCACTCACAAGTATCTGATTCTTTAGTGAACTCATCATAGTCCGTATGAACTTTACACTAGACCAAAATCTTCAGAATTATACTCGTTGAAATGACTCTATATTCACCGGTTTTGAAAAGTAGTTCTCTACCAAAATGGCTTGAGCACAACCTTCCAAAAGGGTGAGATCATAGACGACAAATATACTCTGAGGCTATAGGATACTGACTAACCAATAGATAGGTCTATGTTGGTCATAAAGGTTCAATCATTTAGATATCAACTAATGGAAAACTACTTGAGGTTCTATGTGTGCAGTTCTCTTTCTTTGATAACAACACTGTGTTATCTGAGTCGGTCGAGGGATTAGTGAATGTGATAGCTGACTCTATCGGCTTTGTATTTCGGCCAAAAGCTACTTAAGAAGATCCTTTTATCCAAAGACAACAGTTATCTGGGTTAAATCAGATGCAACCTTTTGGGTAAAAACATTTATAAGGTACCAAAGTATTTCATCATTGGAAAATAATTCCCAAAGAAAGATATAGCGAGGCCTTAAGGACAACAAAAGTTGTAAATATTCACTAAACCACGGGGAGTAGTCTACCACCAAGCGATTGAGTAAAATTTTCCTTGGTGACTTAGTTGTGCTATAAGTTGAGTTGACTTGCAGCATAACAACTTTGTCAGGCCAACTTTCATCTGAGGCTTCCTCTTTGGGATCAAACAGCAGCTCTAGGATAGGGAATCTGTGGTTTGACACTTCTCAAATTGCTTTCGAATATTCCTCAACACTTTGTCCAATAAAGTTATGAACAAACCGTTTGTGGCACCTAAGGGCACAAGGATGTTGATCGAAACTAGGGCATGCTTTCTCTAATTCTTTACTTTAGCTGATAGAACAACTTGCACTATCTGTGTGATTGTCCAAGACGGAATTGACTTGATCACAATGGCTCTAGAAGATAGAATATCACTCAAGTTGTTGGCTAGTTGATTAACTTCTTGTGGGTTATTGCTCTATAAGACATAGCCTTCGTAGCTATCAAAGAGTCGTTACCTAGCTGGAGATTAACCTTCCTATTGGTACTAATCAGTTGTCTCTCAACACTAAAAAGTTTTAAATCTTCACTCTTGACCACAACAACAGTGGCTGATGTGGATAGTTGACGGACATTGAAGTCTACAGATAAGGAATCACACCAGAGATGGTTGATTTTGATTGTATGGCCATTATGCATACAAAGGTTAAAACTTGCATAATGTGACGATCGAGTCTTATCCAACGTATGACTTGTCCAACAGTAAGTGTTGTGTGTCCTGTTTATCCAACAGAGATGAGATACTTTGCTCACTAGATGACGTTCGTCAATACTGGGACAACTAAGTAGAGTCACTTGTCTACCACCTATTGCAGTCTGTTAAGTTTTATGTCGGTGACTGGTTCTTCAAAGGTTATTCTCTTAGCAACTTCAAAAGAAAACTCCACTACTTTCGGTCTAAGATATGGATCTTACGATAAGATATGGGAAGATAACCAAGGAAAAGTTCACATGAGAATAACACGTTGATGTTGTTCCGTAATGGATCATGACTAGAAACCACGATACCAGCGCGTGCCGAGCAGCACAACCTTGTGTCGGCCGCCCACAGGAGGCTCTCGGTTTCGTCGCGGCACCGTTAGTTGCTACTCATAACACCATTACTGATTACACCACCAAGGTGAAATTTCAAGTGACACAATTTGGGTGGTAAAAACAAGCATTATACAAGGGAGGGATAGCAAGCAAAGGACAAGGTCTGGAATTAACCAAGAGGTGATTCGAAGATCAAAACATAGCACAAGAGAACATAGCTCAATTGCCGAATGCGACTAAGCATGAGATTTTTTTTTGCTTAATTCCACGCACGCCTAGCGTTCACCAAAGTGATTACCAGATAAGAGATTAATAGGAGATTCGATCATGTTGAGCAACAACATGAGATCAGGACTGATAAATATCTTGAGACTTGGGAAGGTTGGAGATGGATTAAGCAAACTTCAAGGGCGAAAACCGATACGTCAATCAGAGATTGAGTCGATAAGGTAGATACACAAATTTGCAAGCAATGATTTTGAGGCCACAGCAAAGAGACATTGCGTCATACTAGCTAACTTTTGGGAGAGGTAACCTAAAGGTCCAACATGGATTTGGGTACGGTCTCCACAACTGGCAACGTACGAACCATGGTCAAGGACTAGCGTTGATGAAAATTAACTTGGTTGGTCAGTCGATAAGGGTCTTCACAAAAATAGTTGCAAAACACCCACGGCTTATGCAAACATATAGGAGAACTAAACTTTGGACTTTCGGTCAAGCAAAGGCATGGATACAAACATTCAAGGGCTAACCACTAAGTCTACAGGCGCAGACTCCTAAGAGAGAACCTAATTGAAGACAACAACCATACAATTACGTAACGTGAACGTTGTTCTAGGATAAAGCTATGCGACCCTCGTATGCTCACCGAGGACAACGAGATGACAACTAGGGCACTACCTAGATAACAAGCATACATACAACATCACAATCAAGCAGTCATTTGAGAAAATTCAAATGAATAGGCTTAAGCAACCAATACAAGGCACAAGGCTCCCCCAAAATAAGCATTTATCTCACGCATGAACTAACTACCAGTTTAGCTCAAAACAACGCTAGCTAAGGAAGCCAACTTAGCATGTGCCCAGAATCTGAATAGCAACGCAGTAGTTACTTGTTTCAACCATAACTGAGGTTATAGACATCCCCCAAAGGTGATTCTAGACTTTATAGAAAGCTTAGGAAGATGACTAAACTTTAGTTATTCATACCAAAAACTAATTCATAGCTTAACATGACCAAAATTGCTAATGTTTCAGATCTGTACCAATATGGACAGAAAACTGACAAGAACTTCAAAAATGCGTAACTGGAGTTCTAGAGACCCAACAAGGCTGATCCTTAACTGGATGTAAAGCTTATTAAGTTGTCTATAACTTTATTAATATCATATTATTGTGATTCTTTAGCTAACAAGGCCAAACAAGATAAAGAAGACATCTCTGCCCAGATTTGGATAGATTCTGTCATTCCACTTTGCATGCTCATAATTAGAGATTTAGACCACCACAATTAGTGCTATAGGACATTCTGGAAATCTTAGAAAAAGTACTACACTTCTTCTATTATCTCCAAGACCTGATTCCCTATGCACACTGCTCAAACAAACCAAACATTCAGATCTATTCAGAACATTAGCAAACCTGACCGTACACTTTTAAAATTCAGAACTCTCAAACCATAAGGCCTAGTGTCATGAAATTTCAGGACAAGCTAGATGAGTAAGTTAGCTACAATTTTGGTATTCTCTATAACTACAGAAAACACCATTATGACCACGAAAGCATCACTACAACAGAAAACGTTCTAGCAGCCAATATTCGACAAGCAAAACAAAGCTTGCCTTTGTTCTACTTAACAAGAGAGCGTACAAACATGTTATTCTAGTAGCTCTAAACATTGTTACCTTAGAGCAGCATCAATTTAATTCATTCACAAGAATCAAAATTACTTAAGTAAGGTCTAAAGCATTTACAAATGCTTGTATGAACAACACATCCCCCATTTGGCTAAACTATAGGACATTTACAGGTTCAAGCATGTAACCACACTTATTTCTAGCAAGGCTAAGCACACATTTTTCTCAAGCATTTCCTATTCAAGCAACATGGAACAAAGCATTCTCGTTTAACTCCACACAAGGGAGATAGTGCAACACATTGATCACAAGTTACTTATTATCGAACAAGGGTGAGAGGAGCATAGCTATGCATAAAAGCAACAATCATGATAATACATGCTTCGTCCTATTCGTCCTCACAAGATTGCCAACCTAAGGTGGCGATCACGTTCTATGTCGGTGGCATAACACGCACTCTCTCGATATATATCTAGTCGTTAGCTACATTCGACTTACGCATTCGTGGTTAGCGTACCTGCAGAAAAATTTCATTGCAGCCCAACATTTCCCAATATAGCACACAACGAAAGCAGAGAAGTAAAATTCTAAGTACTCCCATGTACATATACCCCCGTATATGTACATGTAGCACCAAAACTACCCGAATCATTCGATCACCCACAATTAAGTACCTTCATATATACATGTGTGTAACATGTAAATAATCCAGTAACCAAAACTAGCTCTCCCCTAGACCGCAGTTTGTACGGTCATGCTCTCACAACTCACACTTACCTGAGCGTAGGTGCGATGTTGCATAAAAGTAAACTAGCGACATATATGACTATCTCATATATGAAGGCTACCACCGATCTAACACACCGGGTAGCATAGTGTGGGAGAGTCATCACACATACATACCTTGGCCTGGGCGTAGATGCATAAATGAAAACCCCCAAGTTAGTACTTATATAAGCCACCTAATAATCCTTATATGGGCATAAGGAAATTGACCACTGGCATACTTAGATTTAGAATTCAGTTTTCACAAACCTATATATAGCTATAAGTTGATAAAACTGATTTTTTAAAACAAAACATTTGTTTTAAATACACATATGACAAGTTTAATGTTGAATCTTGCTCCGATACCAGCTGTAACAGAACCGTCCAAATTATAAGAGCACAAGTATAAAAACAATCACCGAAGTAATCAAATTCTCGCACTTGAGCTCATATAACTCCGGTAGTCCAATGAAATCGCAAGGGATTTCAAACCAACCAACATACAAGCCAAGATCGTAGTGATTCAACATAACAAGTCACATGTTACAACCATTTCACAAGTAGTTCAATATACATCGGAGTTCAATAAAGTTATTACAACTTAAGTTCAAAAGTAGCGGAAGCAAAGTAATTTGAAACTAACATTAATCTTATTTCAAATACATGCCAGTACCACGGTCAACTTCCAACAAAAGCATTAGAGAGAAGATAACTCAGAAGGATCATGCCCGTGATCACACTCCGCCTCTACGGCAGGAGTCAACCAACTCTTGCAGCCGTCATGATACATCACAACCTGCAACAAGTGGGGATAAAACCCTGAGTACGAGAATGTACTCAGCTAGACTTACCCGTCATAAACCAGAAATAAAGTGACACCAAGGAGTATGCAAGGCTTTATATAAGTGGGCTGGCTTGACACCTTTGCATAAAAGGTTAAGTACAGATAAGTAATTATTATTGCTTTAAGCATCAAGTTAATCATTATTAACCTATCCTCTAGATTAGTACCTGTACTATAGCAATCACTTGATTTAGCTAAGCAAACAATAGTAACCATATCAGGTTTATAAGGCCATCATTATATCATCATCATCTTCAGAACCATCAGTAGATTTAGTGAAATCTACGTTGCCTCTGCTCTGTCAAGTTTCTCACTATCCGGGAGAGACGGCGATTCGAATCGATTCCAACTCAGCTGAGGGGGTATTCCTAACACCAACCGGACATACTTTGCAAGAGTCGTCAACAGTCACCTTTGGTACAACTCAGGATGGGCCCGAACAGCGCCGCGCTCTCAGGGATTCCAGTGGCCAGGAAGCTCAGGACTTTTAACTCACCTGCCCTTGGTCCCACCTGGCTCCCCTCCGAGGCGACTTACACTTTTCGGCTTCGCAGCCTGAGTTGAGCTACTCGGCTTCGCGGTCGGCAACCTCTGGCCGGCCAGCTAAGTGTTAGGCTGCATTCAAAATGACAAAGGAAGTACAGCGGATCGGTCCTTAACCGACACAGACGGGGATAGCTCCACACCCAAGACCTCCATGCCTTGTTGCTTTGCTATCGACATCCCGCCCGGTCTAAATTCATTATTAACACTTGGTTCTTTTCCACGATAGCAATTATAGCCAAACATGACCCAATACTTCCTACTTTGCAGGTGATAGGAGATCACCTGACATTACCGTTCTAATTAAGCAGGGCTAAGCATATAGACGATCCTGTCTACATAGGATTCATGGATTTATATATATCTGGACAAGGAATGATATAATGCAGCAAGGGTTCCAATCAACTCCTACCACTTAATGCAACAATACATATAACATATATAATTAATTGCTTTGAAAGTAGGAGGCTTATAATGCTCCGGGGCTTGCCTGGGATCCGACTCAAGTTAGAGTATGTCAGATGAAGTCACTTGGCGAGCAACCTCCAATCTACCACTTGTTCGGTCCTTCTATCTTCGGGATGGATCCACCAAACACTATCTTCGGGTTTGGCTCCAACGCCACAACACGTCCTTCACGTTTTTTAGCTAGCGTACCTAAATGAGGTGCAACAATGCATATGTATGAATACGTAGAAATGCAATAACACAACATTCATGCCAGCACACCAAGTTCACACGGGCACTAGAGTTAATCAACTTAACTATCACTTAAGTATATCCTTAGAAGATGACCAACATATCGATCATGACACAAGTCACACAAGATCTCAAGCACACTTAACACTAACAAGATGTATATCACTCTTTAGAAATCAACATAGCAAAGCAAGTTAAGATGAAGCAACAACTATAACTAGAATATGTCAATTTCTGGACTTACAAATAGTAGCTTCATAAATCAATCATGACTGGAGATCCCTAAATCCAAATGACTTGCAAGAAGATATTCTGGAAAGCTTATGAAATTGTCTATATTTCATTTATAATCATCACAGCATGATTCCAAAGTTTAACATGTCGAATTTACATAAACACAGCAACTGATCTAACAAGACAGAGAGCAAGCAATTCTGTACCCCAACTTTAAACAGCTATAACTCCTAAACCACATGGCCAAATGTCACCAAATTTTAACAGCAGCTAGATACATAAATTATCTACAACTTTTGTATAAATAAGTTTCACAACAAAGCACATTATCATGAAGAACTTTGCTAAGTTCCCAGATCTGTCCGGAAACCTCATTTGCAAGAAATAATTATTAACTTATGTTGCAAACATATAATTGGACAAAACCAACTTTACCAACATGTCACCCATGACTAATGAACACCAGAAAACATAGTGTCCAATGCTAGATAAATTATTTTAATACATTTCTTAATTTATCTTAGATAATTAGGTGGAATTATGAACACATATCCAAGGTGCACAATAAATTCTTCCAAATTTACAGTGGCCTACATATGCTCCCAATAGTCTACTGTACAAATTTCAAGCCATTTGGACAAGTATATCAACCTCTATGAAAAAGACAAATAGATATTGCAATAAATCATGTGAGAGCAAGATACACTAATAACTCACTCATATAGCAACTAAAATTCATGAAATTATTACCACACATCAAACATGACATGAGTAGCGCCACAAAAATTTCACTTCATTTCGAGCTCTAAATTTACAGTTATGAAAAAGACAAATGCGACTAGCATTGAAAACCTAATCTGAAAAATCTATTTTTACAGCAAAAACATTAAACTAAAACATACCATATTATAGATCCACTGCATAGATAATTTCACAAGGATTCCAAAAAGTCATCATTTGCTATTTTACGAATTTTCTATGATTTACTATGCATTTTCAAAAATCAGCAAAAACTACAACAAATCAGTCCCTGGAGTACTATTCACATGAGTCTATGGCTGTTCACATAACCCCCTGGCTTTAGTCGAATTCAAGCTCGAGGTCCCTGACGGGAACTGAAACAGAGGAGGCGGAGCAGGGTTGCCGGGAACGGCGATGTCGGCCGGCTGAGGGCCTGCCGGGCAGCTAGGAAATGGTGGGGAAGCACTAGGGAACCGGTGCGCACGCATAGGGCTGCCAAGCTTGGTCGGAGATGGCCCTGAACGGCCTAGCCACGCGCACGGGCGGCTCCAGCAGGAGATGCTCGCCGGCGTCGGTGCTCCGGCGCGGAGGAGACAGCTCCGACGAACCTGAGGGGTTCACGAGCACCGCGGTGACTTGGCACACGCGCCGGTGGTCACAGCTCGGTCGATGGTGGCCCGTGGCTTCCCGACCACGCGCACGGATGGATGCGACCACGTCCTCCCGCGGCGGGCTAGCACCAGCGGTGGGGAACCGTGGAGGAGGGGCGTGATGCGCACGGGGTGGCTCGAGGAACGCGAAGGCGAGGCCGGTTGGGATGGCGGAGGCTCACAGCAGTGGCGGCCATGGAGCGCGCTCGGCCATGGCTGTGGCGACTGGCGAGCATGGGACAGACAGTGAGAGGGAGGAGGAGAATGGAGAGGGTAGAGGGCGCCGGCCTATTCACTCGACGCGAGGACGCGTGGGCACAAGGTGTCGAGCAGCGAGGGCACCGAAGAGCCACGCGGCGCTTGGCCTCAGTTACGCGGCGCTCGGCCTCAGTCAGTGTCGGCCATTGCTGCTGTGCAACGATTTCAAAATTTCAATACCACCTCAAACGTACAGCTGAAACATCAACTTTCCTCTCTTCGTAACTCCTAAACCGTTTAGTTTTGGCACGAGCTGTAGTAACCAAAGTTGTAGAGCTACGCGAGGTCTCCAACTTCTATTAAAGGGTCAAAGTCTGATTCGGCATTCTTTGCAAGATACAAAGCTTCAAATGTGGGTACCTCAAAACCGTTCGCTGCAGTTCAGTTTGCAAGTTGACTGAAACTCTCATCTTTCCCCTTCCCTATCTCCTTATCCGTGCACTGATTTGATCAATAAATTTCACCATAAGCTAGACCTGCATGAGTACTCAAACTTTTATCAAAGGATCATAGTCTAATTCGGTTTTGTTTGCAATGGATAAATCACCAAAGAAGGGTAAACGAAAACTGAAACCCGAAAATGCAGTCATCCCAGACTTAGCCAAAATTTTCGTCCCTGAAAACAGCACAAGATTCGATTTTGCGAACCCTAACTGACCAAGCTAGGCACAAAATCAGCTCTCGCTCATTAAACAAAGTTTGTTTCTTATAAAATTCCCTACAACTTTGTTAAAGGGTGCACAGTCATGCAAAGCTTCTAGGTCACACTTTTGAAATGGTCAAACAAAAGGGTTCTAGGGTCCATCCATGGTCAACCATCACTTAGAAGCACATTTAGGCAAAATGATCAACATGAACATTGTTCCATGGAGTGTCCTAAGTGTAGTTAAGGTGTTGTAGAGGCCAAACATACCCACCATGCATAGGTTGCACAAAAGTGTAGGCCTCACATGCCTCGAAACATAGAACTCAAGTGAAATGCTATAGTCATTTCATGTGGTTGTTTCAAGATACATGCTACACATGTTCCACTAGGGTGTTCCACATGTGTCCAAGATGTGTTGCACATATTGCATTTGTATGTTGCACAACACTAGTTCCCATGGGATGTAAGGCAGGTTTTAGTCATAATCCAAACAAGCATATAACTTATTATTTCATGTGACTTTTTGATTCCAAACTTTACGAAACTTTTCCAGGGATCAATATAGATAGTTATTGATGTGAGACATGTGAAGATACTTTGATAACAAAACCCAAGCATATATCTTTTAATTGAGCCTATATGTAAGCAAGGGTGCAATATCCAAGTTTAGGTTAGGGTTTATTTCCATAGGTTTGACTTTGGCATCGTCATCTCCACTAATCTATCATGTTTGAGCTCAAACCCACTGCCTAATTGGTGATAAACACCTGGGGTGTTACAGTGACCGGCGGCATACAAACGCCAAGTGGCGCGCGACGCCTGGCAGCGGTCGGTCACTGACGCTGCACCCCCCTCCATTCAGTCCTCCAATCCTGACTGAAACTCAGTTTTTGCCGATCCAAAACTCCTGATCTAGCTCGCGTTAGCGATAGGTGATATTAGCAAACTTGTAGAGCTACGTTAGGTCTCCAATTTTGTCAATATGGACTCGAGCTAGTTCGGCCTAGATTTGGAACTACAGAGCCCTAAAGTGGGGCACATGAAACTGTGACTGCATTAGGACTTACGAAATTTTTCTAAGTGTTGGAACAACACTTCAAACTAACTTGTGGGCCCTGTTTGAGCATCTTCCAGCCATTTTCATGAGATGGCCATATTGAGACTTTGGTTTCTTAATAAATTTTCTACAACTTTGGTAAGGGGTGCACATCCATGCAAGATATCTAAGTTAGACTTTTTAAACAGTCAAAGTAAGACACTCTATAGGTCATCTCATGGTCAAACCTCACCTAGAGGGCAAATTAGCCAATTTGGTCAACATGAACAGTGCTCCACTAATTACCCTAAGTGTAGTTAAGGTGTGTTAGACCATAATTAACCACTCTACACATTTGTTACACCAACTTCTAAGTACCACATGTGTTGAAACAATTCAAACAATCACATTTCTCATTTTGTTGCAACACCATGTTTCACATGTTTCATGACTTTGTTACAAGTTTAAACTTGGCATGTTACCCTAGCAATAGTTTGCTTCACTAACATGTTAAAAATGTTTCCATGTAACAATTTACACAATAGCATCTCATATGAGCAGAAGTCACATCAAAGTGCATTGAAACAACACTAAAAGCACTATTGAAACATTGTGTTGCATGGGTTAACTAAGCATGTTGCATGATCATGTTTCAAGGTGTTGTATCACACCTCATACTACTACAAGGGTAGTACACACATAAGCTAGCATTAACAAACAACATATACCTAACACATGCATTCAATCATTGATGTTGCAACTGTTGCAAGGTCATGTTTCGAGAACAATGCACATGAAAATGATGGTGCACATGCTCATGTCATGCTCATATGGATGCACAGATGCAAGGCAAACACCTGGGGTGTTACATGAATGATTAGAGATCATAGGGTAGAATAAGAAATACATACGTACCTGATTGCTGGCTTGCTACCGCCTGCCTGATGGTGATGGAATTTGAGTAGTGCCGAACTAGGGATGAATGGGATGATCGCCGGCTCGCCCTATGCAGATGAGTAGTAGATCACGTCCGTGCGGACTGCTGTCCCTCAGACAGGTCACAGGAGTGCGGTGCTGCCGTGCCACCTTGCCGGTGCGCTCGGTCGACGGTCGTGTGGACGTGCCCAGCCGGCGGGCGGTGACTCACAGCCTTGCGCAGAACGATAGAAGTCAAACAGTCGATCTCAAAGGAAAGGAAGCGGAGAACTCGTGTTGCGTGATCACCGGTGTCTGACGGTTCAAATGGTCTAGCATATGTGTATCATGTACGTTTGGGCTGAGTATTATGCGTACCTGGGGAGGGGCCCATTAGCTGGTTGGACCTGGGATGGCTGCCCCTTTCGCCCCGCCCTAGGGCCGAGCCTGGCCATGGCGCTCCCCATGCCAAGCTCTCTCTCCCCCCTATGTTGCAATTGTATGTTTCAATTGTTTCAGGCGTTTCAGAGGTATGTTGCATTTGAATCATATGGATGTTGCAAAAGTAGATCGTGATGTTGCATATGTTGCATTTGTTTTCAGAGGCATGTTGCAATAGCATGTTTCGAGTGTTTCAGATATTTCAGAGGTATGTTTCATCTGTGTTTTCCGGGCACATGTTGCAATTGTATTTATCTGGATGTTGCTATGTTTTCACACATATGTTGCATGTGCTTTATTTTCGGATATTACGTATGGTTGCAATGGTTTTTAAGTGTGTTTTTCAAGTGCCTTCAGACGCATGTTGCAACCATTGTTTTTGGATGTTTCAAAAGTAGATCGGGTGTTGCATCTCTTCTCCTCCCACCTTCTGCTACATTGTCTCTCTCGGAGCCGGCAGGGTGTCCATACGAACGAGGGATAGGCGCGATGGACGTGGGACGAGGGAGCTCCATACGGACGGACACTGCCTCCGGAGTGGGATGGGCGCTGGGGTGGAGGGGGCTGCGTAAGTCGTGGTTGGGAGCAGGGGGCCACAAACGCGTGGTGACGTGGGGCGCGGCGAGTGCATTCTCTTGTTGCGCAGATAGGATTCAATTTTACATGAGGGGGGCGCAGCAAGTGCATCGAATGGAGTTGCGTCCAAACGAAGGCCTAGGGTCAGACGTCCAGGCGCTAGGCTTGCCGATAGAGAATAGTACTTAGAGCAACTCCAGCATAGCACCCAAATCAGGGCCTCTATTTCTGATTTTGGTGTCCCCTCCTACTTTTGTTGGCCTAATATTTTGCTTCCACTCCAACGGCACCCCCCAACAAAGGCCCCCAAATGCATTCCAGCATACAATGACACGAGGGACCCACTCGACATACTCTCTTTCTTCTTCCTCCCTCTACCTGGCAGATAGCAGCTCTCGTTCGTCGCTTTCAAGCAAATCCACGCGGCCAGGGCAATGAAGCGGTCGGCGCGGCGGGGCAGAGTGCCGGCGTGGTAGGGATGAGCTCACACTGGGCATGGCACGCTCCTTCTCCTCCACCATGGCGCGGTAGAGGCGAACGGCAGAGCAGCGCCTGGCCAGGGGAGCCACTCGCCGTGTGTGCGCTCAAGCCATTACCGGGTGGCGCACTCGCATCGATGGAGTGGCGAGCCGCGCGCTCGAGCCGGTGGATGAAGCCACTGACAGATTCGCTCGCGCGTGGCAGAGGTAGGTGACGGCGCCGGCAGGTCGCTAGAGGGGAGAGCACCGCCTGTGCTCGCTTCAGTATTGTGGTGGAGGGCCGCCGTTGTGGAGGACTGCCATAGGAGCAAGGGCGGCGCCAGCACCGTTGAGATGTCCATGCTCTGACGGCGCCAGGAGGAGCTCTGGGGAGGTCGCGCTAGGAGGGGAGGAGCTCTCGCGGGGCAGGGGCCGCTGTGCTAGGAGGAGCTCCAGGAGAGGCCGCGCCGGAGAGGTCAAGTGGGGGTGAGTGCGAGCGGGCGACGTGCGGTTCCTGCGACCGTAGGGAAGAAACAGACGCAATGGTGGGATAGGGCCGGGGGGTGACCGAAGAGGAATGGAGTCTAAGGGGAGGATTTGGGTGCCCAACCAAATTTGGGGTCTTGAGTAGGAGTCCTGCTAGAGCACGATTTTTAGCCTGGGCACTCATATTTAGCTATGGGGCTCAAGTAGGGGCCCTACTGAAGTTGCTCTTTGTACAGAGGAATATAGAAAATAAGGAGCACCTGTATATGAAGATACACTATATGCAGAGAGATACAAAGAGAGGCGGAGCATTTTTAGTTAGGGCTCCTCCATTTTCCAATGAAATGAAAAAGGTTCCAAACGGCTTTTCTTACTAAATTGTTTGGTCTCTTTGAAAGAGTCGAAGCTGAAGTCTATGAGGAGCCCTACCAAATAGGGGCCTGAAGAAAAAAAATTCAAGTC
Source organism: Saccharum hybrid cultivar R570 (assembly GCA_038087645.1). Taxonomy (NCBI): domain Eukaryota; kingdom Viridiplantae; phylum Streptophyta; class Magnoliopsida; order Poales; family Poaceae; genus Saccharum; species Saccharum hybrid cultivar. Next base: position 14,987,038 of record JAQSUU010000066.1, read on the forward strand.
ACACTGGTAATATGTATTACCTCCATCTATAAAAGGATGCTATTATGATATTCGTGCCCATCCAAGTAGTTCAAAAGTTTGAACAAATTTACTGTAAATAGTATTTATATTTATGTCTCTAAATCGGTTTATTACAAAAAAATATTCCATAATTAATCTAATAGTACTTATCGAAAATGTTAGAATTGCATTCTTTTCTACAACGTCAACCATGGTTTCTAAAAACTTAACTTTATTTATACTAGTACTCAATACATTTTGTCACAAGTCAAATATTTTCTTAAGTTTGACTAAGTTTAACAAAAAGAACTATTGGCATCTATATCAAATTACTTTCACTAAACCCATCTTGATTTAGTGGCCAAGCTAGACCAAACTAAAAAAGGCGTGTTTGGCCCGTGGGTGCATAGAGTTATGGCTTATGGTTATCAAATACGTGAGCTCATAATTTTGGATTAAACTCACTAACCCTGCTTCCACAGCAGTGGCATGTTTCTTCATTGCTAGTTGAGCTGCTAGCACTTTAAGGAAACATGCTTGGAGAACATCTGACAACAGCCCTTGAATTAGAGCCTGTACTTGGGATTTGACTTGAAGTCTCTCCTACTTTTCAAGATCTCAAATAACTGCTTCAACTCAAGAAACAATCCTTAATTTTGATCCTCTATTTTTCTATGACCCACTTATCAGTAGCATAAAACTTTTGTTTTACCAAAGCCTGCGAGCTTGCATGACTTCTCTTTCGTCATCATCCATCAACTCAGCACTACAATCTTCCCACCCGATTCAGCAGCCATGGATTTGAAGCTGCAGACGCACCCCATCCTCTCCTATGTGATCTCTCTTATCCCAAGTTCCCCACCCTCTCTAAACCCGAGCTCCCTACCACCGAGTTTGACATTGAGTAGCCACCCGTGCACACATCGTCCCATGAACGCCGTCCTTCATGGGGAGTTTGACATCATCGAGCGCATGCCGGGGTTGCGCCACCTGTCCAGGTTCTGCGCCATCGTCAATGTCTCTATCAAGCACTCGACACTCAAGGTACTTAGCCCATGCTCTGAGGATGTACTCGTCGATTCATCCTGCGCCATCGTGGAAGCCACTAAGGGTAGTAGCTTGTAGATCCCAAAGTGTTCGCGTTTGAGGGGAAGATGCCCCTAGATTAGGCGGCGGTGGAAGGAAGCAGGCGTCGGTGGAAAAAAAAAACTAGTGTGCGCAAAAGGCTTACGGTACACCCACAAAGGAAAGGTATGGGTAGATTTGACAAGCTCTGAGTAAGAGCCCGCTGGAGTTGTTTTTTTTATTTGAGCCTTCATATTCGAGTTTATGAACCTGAATAGAGTCTTGATTAGAATTGCTTTCACGTCTTAGAAAAACGCACTAAAATATATTTATGCTATATTTCATAATTAAATATACTTTTCACAAAGAGTAGTGGCCTGATGCACACAAGCACTAGCTAGCATTCTCATCCGAGTCGTTTAGATCTTTATTAAGGGCACAACTTTATTAATTGTAATTACTACTCTGAAAATCAGGTGGTGGTTGCCTATAGTAGACACCCAAATGACATTCAGCGCTAGATGCCACAAGCGGGTGCAAATCAGACGAGCCTCATCAGCTGATGACTCCATTATTAGGTCATGATGATACAAGAGTTGGTGTCGGGATCGACCAGCGCCGGCACGAGATACTTCCTGCCGTTCCGGCCGACCACGTTGAACCCAGCGCCGGTGGCCGTGTCAAGCCTGACCGCGCCGGGGTAACCCGGGTACGCGCCGCGGCCGTAGACGCCCGGGCACGCAGCCGCCACCTCCACGGGTGCGCCGGGGTCGCCCTGGAAGTATCCGTGCCCATATGGGTTGGTAACCGCGCCGGCCAGCAGCGCGGCGAGGTTGATCAGCATGCCGTCGATACCGACGTCGCCGTTGGGCGCGCGCAGCGTCTCGCCGCGGCCGCGCCCGGGCACATGCCTGGCACCGTAGGCGAAGCCCTCCGCCGGGTGGAACGGCCACGCGCACCGTCCCGGGCACTGAACGGCAGCGTTGCCCACCCACACGTGCGCCGCTCCCCCCGGCGCGAAGGCCCCGTGCGCTCCGCACGCGCTGCCGCATTGCCCCTCGACGGCGACGTCGGCGGCCGTGAGGACGACGGCCACGCCCCCTGGCGCCACGCCGAGCCGCGACGCCAGCCGCTCGACCTGGACCCTGAACAGCGTCTTCCCCAGCGAGCACGCCTCGTCGTGCACCTGGCTGGCCAGAAGCACCCTCGGGGGCTCCCGGCCGGCCTTGCGCACGTACCGGTCCACCGTCTCCCACCACCGCGCCACCGACGGCGCAGGCGCGGGTCCTGGCGCCCCGAACCCGTGGTGCTGCGGCTGGCGGCCACACGGGGAGAGGGAGAGCAGGAAGTCAGCGATGATGGCCTTCTGGTGAGGCGAGAAGGCGCCGTAGTAGAGGACGGAGACCGGCACAGCGCCGTCGAGCACCTCGCCGGCGTGGTAGACCATGACGGGCGGCGGCGGGCGGTAGAGGGAGGAGTGGCATGGTCGCGCGAAGCTGACGAATAGGAGGGCGACGAGGACGGCGCCACAGCCGACGTACGATGTTGCCTTGTCCATGGTTGCGGCGGCTCTGTTTTGCGCACCGAGTTGCGCTTGCACACCATGCAACGCAAGGTTGTCGGGCAGCTATATACATGACTCGGCCCGCTCTCGAACGGTATCTTTGTTGCTTCCATGGGCGGGCGCGGCGAGCATCGCAAGGCATGCATGGAATGGATACCCGGCGTGCGTGCGGTGATGCAACACAACACCCACGGAGACTGATTAGAATTGCTTGCAAGGCATGCTAGAGAGCCTAGAGTCTAGAAAAACACCCATATCTTCGGTACTGTGCTAGTGCTAGTGAGTTAAAAACTGCTGTATGTCGACGCCGCACATAGAAATTGGGCCAGGGCCCGCTACCGTTACTGGACCCTTGATGGATGAAGCCCAAGTCATTACATTACAAGGCCTATACAGCATGTGTGGGTTTATAAATTTTGATCTCCGTGTGCGCGCGGTTTGGCCACAAGAGCCGGCGGTAGGGCTGCGTGTCCGCGGGCGTCCTTCCCTGTGCCTCTTGTTGGAGAGGGCAGAGCACCGGTTCACCCTCTTGTTGGGGACGACAGAGCACCGGTTCATTGGAGCAACGACGTCGCACCTGCCGTCCGCGGGAGCGCTAGCAAAGATCCTAGGTGAAAACTCAGCTTATCTCTTGGCTGGGCCAGCGACAAGAATTTTCTTCTTGAAGGTGTCGCTGAAGAACCTCTTAATGCTTCCTCTTCTTGGTCGGCCAGGTCTTTGCAGTTCCTCGGCATAAGGCCCAGGCGAAAGCCTTGCCTAGCTCCTGTTTGGCTGGCGATGATTACGTTATGGCGTTATTCACCTCCCTGGAGACATCATTGACGAGCTCTTGTGCCTTGGAGTTGTACTTTTCTCTTCTTCTGTTGTATTTGTGGCTATGCCACTATTCGTCCCTGTGCTAGGGCGTGTTCTTCTTCTTCTTATGGGTCTGCCACAATTTCGCCATTTGCTGGGGTTGCTGTTCCTACTTCCTAGTGTAGTTAGGTTTTGGTTTTAGTTTGATTTTCCAAAATTAACCGAATAAAAGAGTTTTGTCTCGTTTTCTAAAAAACGATGTTGTTATTGATATATCAATACTATGCAAATGGGGATTCCCCGCCCCCGTTTGACAGTTCAAAAATATCCTGGACCTTTAGGCCCCGTCGTTACTTGGACGAGGCGATGAGTGAACGAGTGTAGTCGCTGCAGGTCGGGCAACTGTTATACCAACTTTTTCTTTTTACTTTTTTCGTAACTAAAGCTTATTTTACCCTTTTTCTAGCTATTATTATATAAAGCATACAAGAAAGAACAATGAGTGCGATGTTGGATCTTCATCTTCAACCAAGCTCAAATTGCTGTTTTGCAGCTACAAAGATGCATCGAGCACAGCATCAATCTAAGCAATCTCTCCCTAACAAGTATGTACATTATGTGTTCCATCGCAATTCACTCACATCATACTTATGTTTGTCCCACCGATCAGTTTCACTTTCACCTCGTCGCCGTGCCCAATCGTGGTGCCTGACAAATCCTCGCGAGCGACGGCCAGCACGCATGCACTTGGTTCCGATCCCCTGGTCAACGACGACGAGATGGGTTTCTTGGTGTGGGTGAGCCGCCGCCGGCACCACGGCCCCTGGTCATCGAAGACGAGCGGGGGCTCTGCGTGAGCCGCCGCGACGTCTTCTTCCGGCTGCTCCGGCTGCCCGAGCCGCCGAGCGCGGCGCGCGCAATGCTGTCCGTGGCCACCTCCCGCGTGCTGCGCTGCGGCTTCACGGGCTGCTTGTTGAGGTAGGCAAGGCTCGGGAGGAGCCCCGTGACCGCGCGGCGCAGCGCGTCGTCGCCGACGTTGGCCTGCACCGGGTTGCCCACGAGGTTGAGCGCCAGGAGGGAGTGGTAGTTGGCCACCAGCTGCCCCAGCGCCTTGGCCGTCGTGATCTTGTTGAAGCTCAGGTCCAGCACCGCCAGCTTCAGCAGCCGGTGCAGCCCCTCCACGTCGCTGATCTTGTTGCCCGCCAGGTACAGCTCCCGGATCGCGGTGCAGTTGGACAGACCTGATCCATGTATCGCGGGCAGCAGCACAGAGAAATCCATCCATGAGCAAAGCAGAGCAAACAAACAACAGCAGGAGGTGTACAAACTGGATATATATGGTCCATGAAAAGTTTCTGACTGAATTTCATCCTGTGACCCTGAATGATGCTAGGATCTTCTTCCCTACATATCCATATCCTAAGCTGGAAGCCCGGAAGTGGCTATCAAATCGGTCATAGCATGCTAGAACATTCGTGATAGCTTAAGCCATGCAGTTAATCGAAGACGATGTCGGTAGGCAGCAGTGGATCCTTCGTCCAGGGGCCACCTCAATCAAAAAAGCAAATGCATAAACGAATCAGGATAGGGTCATCTCAACGGTACCGGTCCCAGCAGCTTCCAGCAGGTCCGTCCACTGGGTGGGCACTGGCTGCCAAGATATGGAACAGGTACCAAAATGTGGGATGTCTCGTTCAATCATTCCGAGTCTCTGACCCACACCGACATACTGTATCGGCTAGATGACAAACTCAGATCGCATCTTTATGAGGTGTTAGTTGTTACTACATCTACATGAGCATGTGCACATACAAGCAGCAGTAACCTCAAGTACGAAGTGAACTTTGAACGATGCAGTGAATGTTAGTTGAGAAGAGACGTGCTTACCATGTCCAATCCGCGAAATCCGGTTGTAGCTGAGGTTGAGCACGCGTAGCTTCGTCAGTTCCCGGAGCCCCTCGATGTTGGCAATCTTGTTCCTAGACAGATCAAGAGAGTGCAGGCCCTTGGGCAGCGATCCAGGGGAGATATGAACTGCAGCAGAAACTCAAATAATTCAGCAACAGAAATCAAACCGATAGTTACTGAGAGTAAGTACTAGGAGTTGTAATAGCTAGATTTTGCTCAGCAGTCAATTAGTGATGCTCTGCTCACCGATGAAGTTGCTGGAGAGGTTGACTGCCCGGAGGGTTGAGAAGGGCGCGATCATCGGCACCACCTTGAGGCCCATCCCTGAGATGTGCGCCACCGACGAGAAGGCGTTCAGGGACTGAACGATGGTGTTGGCCTGGACGACCTCGTCGGCCGCTGCGCAGCGCTTGGACTTGCCGTGGCCGCCCTTCCCTGAGGATGGCTCCCCGAGCTCGAGATGACGCGGCCGTTCCGACGCACACTCGCCGCCATGCTCCTCATCGTCTTCTCCATCGTAGTTGTCGTCCTCCTCGGCGATGTGGAACGGAGGCTCGCTCTCGATGCTGCTCACCCACGCGCTGATGCGGTCGTGGATGGAGTTCTCGGCGGAGAAGGCGACCCACTGGTTGGGCACGGATGGTGGCGGCGAGTCGTCGACCATGACCTTCTTGTTCTTGCGGTCAGCGGCCGGGCCCTCCTCGAACGTGTCCGAGGTGTACCCGCCGTGGCGGCCAGGCGAGCACGCTGCTTGGTGGGCCGTGCGCGCCGACCGCGGCATGTGCAGGTTGCGGTGGCTCCAGAGGAAGAGCCGCCACCAGAGCTTCCGGCTGCGCGAGGGCAGCACCTGGCTGGACGACCGCTTCTTCAGCATCACGCGGTCGGCGGTGCGCGACGTCTTCACCGACGCCGGGCTCGCCTCCGGCGCGCCGTGTGGTGTCGCCGTCGTCTCCAGGGCGAGGCCGGTGATCAGATTCCCCAGATCGCCGTAGGAGCGCGACCGGGCCGGCATCTCGGGCGCGGCACGCGAGCCAGGCCGCTTAGTCTCGATGTTGGAGCAAGACCGCTTCAGCTTCGGCGACGGGTCCGCCGCCTCCGCCACCGCGGTGTCCAGTGCCACGTCACTGTCGGATCGGATGGGCTTCTTGGCCGCGTGGAAGTGGAAGTCGAAATCTGACAGATCGCTGCCCTTCACCGACACCAATTGATCAGCATCAGCTTCCTTATTATTACGGTCCTCCATGGGGACCGGGTGCGCAGTGGGGACGACCTTGACGACGCCTGCTGTAGCAAGCGTCGCGTCGATGAACTCGACCGGCTTCACCTTGGGACATTCGTTGCCGCTGGCCTTGTTGGCATCGGCGATCTTGCGGGTCTTCTTCTTCCTCTTGCCGGGGAGCAGAGCGGGGAAGCAGCCCAGCTTGGCCATACGGGAGACGCACGCCGGAGCAGCGACGCGGACGCGGGGATCGCGAGGACGATGACGATGACGATGACGGAGGAGGGCAAACTCGCATGCTCCTCGCTCAGGTCGCCAGGCGGCGTTGGCACGAGGATTAGGAAGGGCAGAGTGAAGTGGGGAGAGGTGGAGGGCCGCGAAGCTGGCGCGGAGCCGTCCTGGCACCTAGCCCTGCACCAATCAATCAGCACCTGGCTGAGAATACTGGTTGACAGACGGAAAAACAACTAGAGCTGCTACAGACACACCCAGCACCAGCAGTGACTCATCCACCATGGCTGGCCGCGAACCGATCTCCATCCAGGACCACGAGGCAAGGAGGGAGGGGGCAGTACAGTACGGAGAAGAAGGCTCTCTGTTTCTTGGAAGGCTGTTACGTGATGTGATTGTGATCTCCTAACGGACGCGTGATCCAGATTTATTTAACACACACACACACACACACACACACACACAGAGGAGTCCTCCAAACCCAAAAGAATATATATCAGAGTCAGAAAGAAAAAAAGAATACGCAACATGGGAATCAAAGGCGGCGAGAGACTGCGAAATGCTGCGAATGAATGAGCAGAATGAGACTCCCCTCCAACTGCCAGTCTACCGAAAATTAATCTTTGAGCCCAACAACAACAAGATTGACAGAAATCTGCCTTTCCAGTTGGATGGACGCGTGGGTAGTGAAACTACAAGGGAAAAAGATCATCAGATTTCTTGTCTGCTTCTCCATCGCGGTGTTCTTGCTTGCCCCTCTCGCAGTTGCGATTTGCGAAGGAAACAACATTGACCAACTTTGTTTTTTCCATTCTAGGCCGATTCATAAGTCACAACCAGGTGTGCGCACAGAGGGAGAAACTGATCTTGTTTTCCTCCCCATTTACTAACAGACAAATTCAAAATCACACAGAAAGGGACAGACAGGAAAACACCGAGGGCGTCTTCTCCCTCTACTACTGGTGGAGAATTAAGAACCATAAGAATATTGTGTTTTCATAAATATATAAGATAAGAAGAGAAGGTAGAAAAATCAAACCAGAAAAAAAGGGCCCGGATCAGTAAAAGGATTCATGGATTTACCGGGAGCTGTCTCAATAAAGTATGATCAGGGCCTGTTTGGAATGACGAGGGGGTTGCTTTTATGGATGTTCATCAGAATCTAGTTCGATTTGGATGGCAACCCCCCTCTCCAAACAGGCCCCAATGGCGCAGGCACAAAGAAGATCGCCCAAGAGGGAGAAGCATTTATACACCACGAAGACGAAGCAGAGGCGCCAAACAAAGGAAAAAGGGGCTCCTGAACAGCGAGGCCTCCTCACCTTGGGTTCGCCTGGCACACTGGCAGCCGCAACCAACGGCCGGAGCAGAGCGAGAAGAAGGCGCGCGCCTCCTATTTGTTAGCTGGTGGTTCGTTACGGATCGGCCGAGTGCTGTGCTGATCGATCGGCTACTTCCCTTCTTGGATGCGCGCGGCTAAAGGCTAAAGATGGGTAGGACAGAGACAAGAGCGGGGAGGCCGGGGTGGTCAGTGCTGCGGCGTGGTCCCTTGGGGAGGAGACGGGACGAGGCGGCGTGCTGGTAGAAATAGAGGGAGCGGGAGGAGGATGGATGCTCATGCTTGGCGCCCGCTGCGGTGGTGGTGGCGGAGGGAAGCAAGCACGCGGTGGCCACACGGTGACGGTTCGTTTGGACGTCACTCCCACTTGCCACTTGGGGCCGGCCACAACCGAGGAGAGTCAAGGAATAGTCTAGTCATCTTGGGTATTTTATTTTATTTTTCTATAAACTCTATAAAACTAAATCCCGATGGCTATTTCTCTAAACATGCAAGTTATTCACCTAATCAGTCCATTATCGGATGCATTTATGACCAACTAGCATTTGTAATTATGATCTACATGTTGATCCCTTTGTACACACTTCTGCTTCAGCCTGGTGGTCTTACACTCAGACGGAGGATTTGCTTTTGAAAAGCAGGCTTTTTCTAGATGGGATTGTAGTGTTTTTTTTCACGTATCAGTTTGTAGACTTTCTTTCCTCTGGCAAACAAACAGACGTGATAGAGGGTTTTTGGCTACTTCACAGTCAGAAGCAAGGGTGGAAGGTATAACTCTAGCCTGCAGGCGGGGGGAATTAGTACTATTACCATGCCGCTTCTCTGCTTTTTTAATTCATTCTTCCTTCAAATTACTTTTATCTAGGAAATTCACACAACGCCATGCGCCCGCATCACTCTAAGGAGCAACCACATTATACAACAAAACGCAATTGATAGGACTAAAATATTCTTTACCAGGTAGCTAAAACATCATGGATCCTAATAATAAAGTAGACCATTACAAAAAAAATGTCTGTAAGCTTATAAATTACCTATAAGAAATAAAAAAATATTATTTTTTACTCCTCCCGGGCTCCCGCCCTCTCTCTGAGTTTTGCTCACCCAATATGTTGGATGGGGAAATTTTTATCTCAGTGGAACCCACCGTATAGACCGCTTGTTGACTGAACGTTGTGAGAAAATAACAGCGGCTATGGACTAACCCGTGGGTCCCATGTGTATACATTGTAGTTGTCCTGAGGGGCAGCAGAATTGATGAGCTTGATTCGAATAAACCTCAAAAAGTCTATCATGTATAGCAAGTGGAGGATGGTGGAACCTCTGTTTGAACTTAGTTAGACCGATTATGGTAGAAAGAAGCAGATGGAGGACCCCAAATGGTTCGCTTCACAGTCATCTTCTTTTCCTCATGATTCTTTGCACCACGGCACTTATACATGAAAGCCGAAGCAGCATGGAGAAAGCAGTGGGAAAAATCTCCTCGACCTCTCGGTTTCCGTTCAGCTGCGGCCAGCGACGAAGCCAACGGGGGGCAACCCGGGCTCCAGCCCCCCCTACGGCCATGATTTCCATGGAGCCCGGGCTAAGCCCCCCGTACCACCATGAGGAAGAAGAAGAAGGAAAGGAGGAGCTGGAGGAAGAAGAGGAAGCCTGTCCTCCCTAACATCATTCCTAGCTTCGTCGCTGGCTGCGGCTCCACCCCCCCCCCCCCCCGCAAGTCCCTTTCCCTCACTAGCCACAGTGCCTGCTCGTCTTCTCGTCCTCAGGTTAACCGCCCCCTGCGCCTCCCTCTCCGTCCTTCTCTCTCGCTCTCGAGCGCCGCTTGCCGTGCCCACCTCATTTTTTCGTTCGACGGATGTGCCCACAGATCTCCTCCTACGGCATCCTCGTCCTTCGTCCTTCCTACGGCGAGGGGCACTTGTGGCCGTGATCTGGCAATGGAGCGTTGCAGCGGCAATGCATGGAGAAACGTAGCTATCTCGCCGCCCGTGTCCCCGGCCTTCTGCCAAACGATTAGCTTTCTCCTATTTTGCTTCTTTGAAAATCTAGCTTGTCAAGGAATCCAGCTGGGAATTGAAGCGTGAGGAAACTAAGTTGTTCCAAACAAGGCTTTAGTTCCACCTTGCTACTAGAAGTAAAGGATGACTAACTTAAATATAGAAGACTCATCCTCCAGTCCTCCATTCTGTTAGGAGCCTATTTGATTCCACTCTACCAAGAATCGAGCTTTGTTTTCCCAAGCTGGATCGACGAGCACTGGTTTGCTCACCGCAGCAAATGAATTGCTCCATTCACGATCATGCGGTTTCTCCTTTGTTTATGACCCAAGCTATTGGCCTCTGCCAGCTACGCGATGTTCGCGTTATTCACCATATATAAGCTGAGCAGGTCTCTCAGTCTCTGGTACCTCGCATCTTAGGTCTCGCATCCTTGCGATTCTACGGTCGGAACAGAGAGAACAAGGTTTTGGGAAAGCACTTCGCACGGCTGCCCTGCTTGTGTTATTTACCATAAGCTGTCTTCCATCCAAGTGAGGGTGCTACATACCGTCATTTTTTAGAGTAATTTAAAATTTCCATTACCTCTTTTTCTTTTGTGTAGCCACCAATATTTCCATCACCTCCCCTAAAATAAATGAGTCTTATCTGGTCACCAATATTTCCACCACCTCCCCTAAAATAAATGAGCAGTACCTCTTCTAATAATAGTATAGGCTCACCCTAACTATCACTTTTCAATCATTTTCTCCTACACACTTATGAGCCCCATCTTTCACATAGATAATAGGAGAGATATAATAAGATATCGCTGTAGCAGCTCTCATGATATCTAACAAATAATATTATATTACCCCGATATCTACATATTAAAGAATAGATTATTGTGAGATTGGTGCATATGCTTGGGTAGATTTATTTTGAGAGAATTATCTATCTGACACGGAAACAAATCGGTCTTTCTCATTTGGCACTTAAAAATTCGAACTTTCTTATCTCGCACCAAATTAAAATTTCCTTCCCTAGATCTAGATGGCACTATCGTACATTTTATCCATTCATCTGTTAGTTGACTGTTTTGATCGTCCGAGTTTTTTCTCATTATGACCAAAATAACCCTTTGGTACTTGCGCACGCAATTTTCTCCCTAACTCTCCTAAGCATCCGAGCAGTGCTCCTATCTCCCACGACCTTCTTCTCCGAAAAAACTAGACCCTAGATTGATGGAAGGAAAAGGAGATGATGATGGAGCAGAGGATCCTGCAGCCAGCAGCACCCAGCACCAGCTGCGTGCGTCCTCGAGCAGGGCGGCGTCACCCGGCGGAGCCAGGCTGCAGCACGGTGGCAGCGGTAGGGCGGGCTCGCGGGCTGGCGCTTTGGCCAACCCACGGCATGGCGGAGGCGCTGCGGCGGCCACGCCAGCCCGCGGCCGCGGATCCTGGCGCGCCAAACTTGCCAAATATCTTTTTTGCATCTATGTGCATGCAATGAATATCTTTTTGCTGATAGAGTTCAAATGCCAATTGTGATTTAAGAATCAAGATTTTTGCCTTAAAATAATGTTAACTGATAGCAACCTGGTTGTCACCAACATCTACAATCCTGTAAAATGGTATTTGCTCCAAAATTTGATCTAGCCTAGTCCAAAGAAACCGTTCTATACTCCACTTCTGTTGTATGAGGCTGTCAGATCTAGTCAGCAAATGTAAAATTGCAACAAATCAATGTTGTGTTATGGTGACATACTGTCACTTAATAAGCAACATCTTGCTAGATTTTCTTTGAGGCCAAGACAGTAACATCTTGATAGATTACAAAGCATTTAGTCCAAGTAAGACGTAGTAACTTAGAGATGAAACCAACAAGATCCTCACGAATTTACTCTTATAAAATTCAGGTTGTCTGCATTTTGTTCATATTCATATGCTAGAATAGTGATGTTTGATGTTTGTTAATCTTCTTTACAGGCACTCGAGATCATATGGACTCCACAAAATGAGAATGACACATTGTCAGAGCAATAGCTCCTTGAAGATTACCCGCTCTTAAGGCCTCTGTAGAAAAACAAAGTAACAGATTGCCCGTCAAAGAAAGAACAAGTCGTAGATTCAGTTTTGGCGGTTTTGTTGTTAAGTATAGCACAGATCATTCATTTGTATAAGAAGTATATAATTTGTAATTGAAGTCACTGTTAGCCTTCACTTCAGAACATGTAGTGCATTGCAGTGCAAATCTACAATTGTCTGTAGGTAGTCTTGTTCACTATTCCTGACACAATAACAGAAAATTGTAAATACATTGTTCAGAAGAAGACGAGAGGCTGCATTTGTGCGTGTACCGTTCTGCCATAGATATTTTAAATAAAAGATTTGATGAATATTTTCTTGGGCCAATCTGGGTTCAGGGATATCAGGCAGGTCCCCTACGTCGTCTCCCCAGTCCCCAGGGCGACTCGGGGGTGACATGCCTGTCACTGCCGCAAGAGCTCACCGCCCCAGGCCATCTCTGGCCACCATCGCCGTGGCTCTGGCAAGCGGCGGCGGTGGCAGCGGCAGCCGACGATGGTGCCGAAAAAGGTTGCGTTCGTTGCCGCTTCTCCCCTACCCCTCTTCCCTTTCCACTCACCTTCACCTCCGCTTTCCTTGCTGCCGTCTCCTGCGTCGTGGTCCAAAAACAGTTCCATATTGCATTTCTGTTGTATGAAGCTGTCAGATCTAGTCAGCAAATTTAAAATTGCAGCAAATCAATGTTGTGTTGTAGTGACATACTGTCACTTAATAAGCAACATCTTGCTAGATTTTCTTTGAGGCCAAGACAGTAACATCTTGCTAGATTACAAAGCATTTAGTCCAAGTAAGACGTAGTAACTTAGAGATGAAACCAACAAGATCCTCACGAATTTACTCTTATAAAATTCAAGTTGTCTGCATTTTGTTCATATTCATATGCTAGAATAGTGATGTCTGATGTTTGTTAACCTTCTTTATAGGAACTCGAGATCCTGTGGACTCCGCAAAATGAGAATGACACATTGTCAGAGCGATAGCTCCTTGAAGATTACCTGCTCTTAAGGCATCTGTAGAAAAATAAAGTTACAGATTGCCCGTCAAAGAAAGAACAAGTCTAAAGATGGCAACGGGGACCCGATCCCCGATTCCCCGCGGGAAATTCCCCTATGAGGGGACGGGGATGGGATCAGTTTAGTCCCCATGGGGATTTTGTTGGTAGCAAATCAATCCCCGTCGGGGCTGGCGGGTACGGGGATGGGATCCCTCCCCCCGTCCCCGATCCCCGCAAACCTGACCCGCTAAAGGAAACATGCAGTGTCGCAGGCTTAAATTCCATATCAATTTAGCCCATCAAGGCCCATCGGTGGCTGGAGTATATATACGAACCTGTAACCCTAATCCCTCACTTCATGAATTCTTCAGTCGAGCCACTTCGCAGTCCGCAGCCGCCAGAGCGCAAGGCGCAGGCGCCGCCCACAGCCTGTGGGCGCTATTCTCACCATCGCGCGTCCTCGCCTGTCAACGCCCCGACCCTGAGCCCCTCCGCCCTTGGCGTGCAACATGCTCGGAACCCTCGGCCAGACCATCCCAGTCGCCATGGCCCCTGCGCTGGAAACTTGTCACTCGGTACCTCGATCTGCAAGATTCTGCGCACAGGAAAGATGTCTGTTGCCGTCTTGTGTCTCCTTTTTCTCATCCCGCTAGTGGATGTGGATAGCAGAGGTGTATCTTATCATTTTGCATCTACTTTTTCATCCTGACACAAGCACTTGTATATTTGTGAGATTTTGTCTGTGATTTGTTTGCGATTTTGGCAGCAGAGGAGCTGTGATTTGTAAAGTAAACGATTTTATTTCATTCTGATGCAAGATGCGTTTGTGGTGAACCTGTCTTCTTCTATATTGTTGTTGATTTGAGTTTTTTTCAAACATATCACGGGGACGGGGACTCCGTCGGGGATGCATTCCCCGCTCGGGTTCGGGGATGGTCGGAGAATGTCCCCCGTGAGCTTTCGCGGGGACAGGGGCGGGGAGAATTTTGCTCCGTGGGGACGGGGATGGTAAGACGAAACCCGACGGGGAATTCCCCATTGCCATCTTGAAACAAGTCATAGATTCAGTTTTGACGGTTTTGTTATTAACTATAGCACATATCATACGCTTGTGTAAAAAGTGTATAATTTATAATAGACGTAACTGTTAGCCTTCTCTTCAGAACATGTAGTGCACTGCAGTGTAAATATGCAATTGTCTGTCGGTAGTCTTGTTCACTATTCCTAACACAAAAACAAAAAATTGTAAATATATTGTTCAGAAAGAACACGAGAGGCTACATTTGTGCGTGTACCATTCTACCATGGCTATTTTAAATAAAAGATTTGATGAAATGTTTGCATGGGCCAATCTGGGGTTTTAGGGATATCTGGCAGAGCCCCCGCTTGTCTCCCCAAGGCGACTCGGGGAGACACGCCCACTGGTACCGCAAGCCCACCGCCCCAGGCCATCTCTGGCTGTCGTCGCCGTGGCTTCGGCGAGCGGTGGTGACGGCCGACGACGGTGCCGAAAAAGGTTGCTTTTGCAGCCGCTTCTCCCCTACCCTTCTTCCCTTTCCACTTACCCTCACCTCCGCTTCCCTTTCCGCCGTCTCCTGCACCCTGGTCCTAAAACTAGTTCCATACTCCATTTCTGTTGTATAAGGCTGTCAGATCTAGTCAGCAAATATAAAATTGCAGCAAATCAATCTTGTGTTGTAGTGACATACTGACACTTAATAAGCAACATCTTGTTAGATTTTCTTTGAGGCCGAGACAGTAACATCTTACTAGATTACAAAGCATTTAGTCCAAGTTGTCAAAATGAGTGAACGAGTTGCCTCTTGGGATCTCGGTTGCGTGTTAATATAGGACGGGAAAAGCCCCCGCCGTGGCTGTTACAGAATATTGTGTTTACAACAAACTATGGATCAACAAGATCTCTCATCTACTTGAACTACAAGGTAGGAACTAACCATCCTATCTATACTAGGTACAATGTACCAATACTATGCACCAAGATACATCTCACATGGTAACACGATACCGTTTAACACCCCCCTCAACCTCAGCCGCCACTAACAAGGTTGAGGTTGTTTTTGAATTCTCTCAACTTGGCTGCCCCAACAGGTTTTGTGAAACCATCTGCCAACTGATCTCCAGAACATATGAAATGAATGTCAAGAAGCTTCGCTGCCACTTGTTCACGAACAAAATGAAAATCGATCTCTATGTGTTTAGTTCTTGCATGAAATACTGGATTAGCTACAAGGTATGTAGCACCCAAGTTGTCACACCATAGCTGAGCTGCAGGAGGGTGTCGAATGCCAAGTTTAGTCAATAATTTCTGAACCCACATCATCTCGGCAGTAGCATTTGCCGATGCTTTATATTATGCTTCTGTACTAGAGCGTAAAACTGTAGGCTGCTTTTGTGCACTCCATGAAACCAAGTTTGTGCCAAGAAAGACTGCAAAACCTCCCGTTGAACGACGATCATCAATGCACCCAGCCCAATCAGCATCTGAAAAAGCACTGACTAACATGGAGTCTGACTTTCCAATCTTTAAGCCGGAGTTCCAAGACCCATGTATATACCTCAGGATTCTTTTCACGGTGCTCAAATGTACCGTGGTGGGAGCATGTAAAAACTAACATACTTTATTCACTACATAGGATATATTTGGACGGGTAAGAGTGAGATACTGCAATGCACCCACCAGACTTCTATACTTGGTTGAGTCCTCCGGTCCAAGCTTGTCACCATCAAGAATACTGAGCTTTTCCGAAGTGGATAATGGTGTATCAACAGGTTTGCAAGTTTTCATACTAGCGCGTGTGACAATGTCCTTTGCATACCGTTCTTGTGAAAGTATCAAACCATCCTTGTTGCGGGTAACCTCAATGCCCAAGAAATAGTGGAGATCACCTAGATCCTTGAGGGCAAATTCATGCTGTAGATCCTTGAGCAAGGCATCCGTTGTTGCTTGAGAGGAGCTAGCTACAATGATGTCATCAACATAAACCAAGACATATAGCGTATGTTTCCCTTTATTATAATAAAACAAGGATGTATCAGCTCTAGAGGGTTTGAAACCTAAAACTTGTAACTTGTTGCATAGGCGAGAGTACCAAGAACGTGGCGCTTGCTTTAACCCATACAAGGCCTTGTCCAGCTTACAAACATAATTGGGATGAGATTTATCTTCATACTCGGGTGGCTGCTGCATATAGACTTCCTCTTCTAGAACACCATGAAGAAAAAGCGTTTTGAACGTCAAGTTGCTGAAGACACCAACCTTTAGATACTGCAATTGACAAGATTAATCGAATAGTGGTTGCCTTGACAACTGGACTGAACGTGTCCTCATAGTCAATGCTGCAGCGTTGCTTGTACCCTTTTGCCACAAGATGTGCCTTATACCTGTCAATTGTGCCATCAGATTTACGCTTCACCTTGTATACCCACTTACAACTGATGATGTTTTTGCCTTTAGGACGAGGAACAAGGTGCCACGTTTTGTTCTAGAGGAAGGCTTCATGCTCACTTTCCATTGCCGAGCTCCAATTCTTGTCACCAAGAGCTTCATCAACCGATGCAGGTTCTTTTGGAGAGGCTATAGAGAACATACACCATCTCACAGTGCCATCAGTATAACTTTTAGGCTTATGAATACCTTGTTGGAGGCGTGTGACTGGGCGCTGCTGATCGGTTGGCACAGAAGAAGCAACAGGAGCACCGGCCGCATCCGATCCGTGTAGAAGATCCGCTAGCAGTTGTCCCCTCGTGCACGGATCGGTCTGTGATGAAGATGACCCATCCACTGAGAGAGGCACGCTGGATTCCGGAGTAGAAGATCCCGTGGAGCCAGTCACGTGGGCGTGTGATGGCGATGGCATGGACCAGATGGCGCGGACACTTGTGACACCGTTGATCCCGAGGAGGATCCGAGATCGCCTGTCGTATCTGCAGTAGGGAGATCAGCATCGGTCCCTGTGCTGTTACTGGCGGGGGAGCACATGAAATAACGCCTATTCTCCTCCAAATTTTCACCGTTTGACATCGCGTTTCTTCCTGCATCCTGCACACCACGAGTAGAGCTAGAAGCAACATTAGTTGGCATAGGAGAATGAATAGTATGGTCAGGCGAAGTTACATACCCAAAGCTAGTAGATGGATTTAGAAGTATATCGGGTAAAAGAGAAATTTCAGAACGAAGTCTAGCGCCGGCATTGGGATGAAGTGTAGCAAAAGGAAACACGTTCTCATCGAAGACAACATCTCTGGAAATATAGACTCGACCCTTAGATGGATCCAAACACTTAAACCCCTTGTGCAAGTTGCTATAGCCCAAGAAAACACACCATTTGGATCTAAATTGGAGCTTCTTAACATTGTATGGCCTAAGATTAGGCCAACATGCAAATCCAAATGTGCGAAGGGAGGTATAATCAGGTTGACTCCCTAGAAGGCGAAAGAGGGGTGTGTCACCATCAATTACTCTGGAGGGTAAACGATTTATAAGAAAAACAGCAGTAGAAAATGCTTCATCCCAGAATATCAAAGGAACCGACGCATGAGCAAGAAGAGACAAACCCATCTCAACAATATGGTGATGTTTTCTCTCTGCAGAACCATTTTGTTGGTGGGCATGAGGGCAAGAAACATGATGATCTATACCTATGCGCTTGAAGAAAGATTTCAAAGCTTGATACTCTCCTCCCCAATCAGTTTGCACTGCCAAAATTTTGTGATTGAATTGCCGTTCTATAAGATGTTGAAAATCATGAAAACATGAAAATACTTCAGATTTGTGGCGCAAGAAGTAGATCCATGTAAACTTGCTGTAGTCATCGATAAAACTAACATAATAACTGTGCCGCCCAACTGAAGTTGGGGCAGGTCCCCATACATCTGAAAACACAAGGTTCAAAGGCCTAGTAGAAACACTAGTAGACCTAGGATAAGGCAATTGATGACTCTTGCCTTGTTGACATGCATCGCAAACAACATTCTTATTCAAATCTCTAATGAAAGGAAGATTGTGGCGGCTAAGCACTTAATGAACTACAGGAGTTGACTTGTGCCCTAGCCTATGATGCCACAAGGAGACCGTCGGCTTGATCACACCGAGGGCTTGCTTATTCTTGGACGGCTTATTCGAAGATGACTTCAGCGGATAAAGGCCTCCTTCACATGGGCCTCTGAGGAGCGTTCTCCTCGTCTGCTGTTCCTTGACACAAAAATGATTTGGATGAAACTCTAGGAAAACATCATTATCTCTAGCAATGTGATTTACAGAAAGTAGACTCTTGTGGGCTTGAGGAACATGGAGAATATGATTAAGATGAATGTTACTAGTTGGGGAATGTAAAGTGCTATGACCAACATGTTTTATCTCCATACCAAATCTGTTTACAGCATGAACGTGCTCTCCTCCACTGTACTTGTCGTGCACAGTCAGCTTGTCAAGCTCACTTGTGATGTGATCTATGGCTCCGGAGTCCATATACCAATTGGTATCCACTCCGTATGAGGTAGTTGCCGATGAAGCCGACTTCTGTGGAGGCCCTGTAAATGAAGCATCAAACCTTTTGAAGCACTTGATGATGGTGTGTCCTTCCTTTCTGCATAGTTGGCAGAAGACACCGACTTGAAAGCCTCCTTGTGGATGAGCGCCGCCGCGACCGCCCTTGGTGCCACGACCAAAACCACCGTGACCATTTCCACCACGACCACCGCCGTGAAGTTGCTGTTGTTGCCGCGACCTCCTTTGGCCGCCATGTTTGCCGACGACTGATAGCCGCCGCCACTCTTCATCTCCATTCTTTGCTCAAAGCTTGTTAGTTGGGTGAAAAGCTCCCCAACCGAGATTGGTTCAACGCGTGCAGCTACTGCCGACACCACTGGATCATACTCCCGATCCAATCCTATGAGAATGTAGGAGACAAGCTCCTCATCCTCAAGCTTGCGGCCTGCAGAAGCCATGTCATCTGCCAAACCCTTCATTTTCATGAAATACTCACTAATTGTGGACTCCCCCTTTGACGCCGTAGCCAGCGCCATCCACGTGCTGATGATGCGAGCATGGGATTGGGATGTGAACATCCCCTCGATGGCAGCCCACGCCTCCTTCATAGACGCCACCATGGTAGGGACCTGCACAAGTATCTCCTTGGACAGGGATGACAAGAGGAAGCTGAGGACCATCTAGTCCTTGGCAACCCATGACTCATAGTCAGGGTTTGGCTTGGGGGACTTCTTATTCTCCTCGCCCTTCATCGGCTCCAGGAATGTTGAAGGCGGCTCGGTGGTAGGGTTGATGAAGGATGTGAGCTGCGCACACTTGAGGGCTGATAGGACTTGCATCTTCCACATCGAAAAGTTGTTGCTGGCGAGCTTCTCTATCACGCCGAAGGATGGAGCAGCAGAAACAGTGGAGGAAGATGCGAGATGGTGAAAGGTCTTGATGGCTAGAGGGGGGGTGAATAGCCTTTTAAAAATTTCTACAAAGACAAGCTAAACAAGTTTATCAATATAACAAGTAGCGAGATGCGAGTTTTGCTTAGCCTACGGGGTGTATGCAAGCCACCTATCCAATTCACAATTCTAGTATATTGGCACTCAACTGCTCAAGTCAAACTGAGAAGGTAACTACAACTACAACTAGCAAGCTACACAAAAGAGCTACTCTAGCAAAGCTAACTAGCTAGCAAAGATAACTAAGAAAGTAATGCGGAGTTGAGTTAGGAGAGTTTCACCGAGGGGCGAAGTATTGAGCCAACCAATATGATCAATAATAAATACCAAGACAACCGAACACCGGGATCAATCAATCACAATATGAAAGTGATGACACGAAGATTTATCCCGAGGTTCACGTGCTTGCCGGCACGCTAGTCCCCGTTGTGTCCCTCTTCACCACGTGGTTCGGTGGCTAATCGGTCTCACACCGAGCCTCTCAAAAGGCGCCACAAGAACCTACCAAATGGCAAAAGGTTGCAATGACACGAGCAATTTACTCACGTTGCCTTTGGCGCTTCGCCGAGGTAGGCACAAACCCCTCACAAACACCGGAGGTGGCCAAGAATAATCATCAACTCTTGCCAACGCCTCCAAGCTGCTCCAAGCCGTCTAGGTGGCGGCAACCACCAAGAGAAATGAGAATCCCGCAGCAAATCAACCACCAAGTGCCAACTAGATGCAATCTCACAATGCAAATGCACTTGGATCACTCAATCTCACTTTGAATATGCAAAGAAGCAAGAGAGATGAGTGGGAGGGGAGTTGCTTAGCTCAAAGTGCTCACAAGTATGTCAAATGTCCAAGAGATCGAGCTTTGAGCCGGCCAACGAGTATTTATAGACGTACCCCTTCGAATATAGCCGTTACTCACTTGAAACAGCCGAAGTCGCGCTGACGCGCCGGTCCAACTGACCGGACGCGCCGATCGCGCCGCGTAACTCGACCGGACGCGCCGATCCCAACTGACCGGACGCGCCGATCGCACAACGGCTACTTTCGCGAAACACCGACCGGACGCGCTGGTCGCAACGACCGGACGCGCTCCACGCAACGACCGGACGCGACAGTGCCAGCGTCCGGTTGGAGTCCAGTAAGCTCCCTCGATGACCGGACGCGTCCGATCATGTGTGACCGGACGCGCACCGCGTCCGATCGACCTTGCGAACAGTAGTTCCCTCAGGGCGCCTGACCGGACGCGCCGGTCCCGCGAGTGACCGGACGCGCCGGTTGCAAACCCTAGCCCGCGCGCCTGACTGCTGCGCTGTACTGACCGGATGCGTCCGGTCACACTGTGACCGCGTCCGGTGCAGCGTCCGGTCACCTCTGTGACCTCCGTTTGCCTCCGTTTCTTTTCCGACTTCCGGCGTAGTGGAAAAAAGTCGTTTCAACTCCTCGAAAACGCCTGAATCCCGCCTCGCAAGCTCGGCGGGAGGGAGAGAGGACCCCCCAAACCCTCTTTACCGCTCAAACTCCAACGCCAACGCAAATGTGCTAACACCACCAAGTGATCTCGTCATGTGTGAGTGTGTTAGCATTTTCACAATCATTTTTCGAGGCGTTATTAGTTCTATCCAAATGCATATGATTATGAAATGCACACCTAGAGGCACTTAGGAGTTCAATAGCCGTGTCATTCCCCTCTTTATAGTACGGCTATCTATCCTATAATGTAACCACACCCACTAGGTGTCTTGGTTACTAAAACACAACCCTTAAGCATATACCTTTGCCTTGATCACGTAGGGTTGCATCCAAATCCAAGTGTGGCCATCATGATCACCATGTCCATCTTGCCACCAACCTTGGAATGTACTAATCCTCATATGCTACATACAACTTAGGCATAGGATTAGTACTTAGGCATTGTCACTAATTACCAACACCAAACATAGGACTTTCAGATGGAACGCCATGAAAGTTCTCCATGTGGAGTTGAATGGCTCTGAATACCATGCCAAAATGAGTGAACGAGTTGCCCCTTGGGGTCTCGGTTACGTCGACCTTTTCTCCAATATACATATGGTTAGAATAATATATATGTCTATACAAACCTATGAGATAGTAGGGTTCCAGCATTGATGGATCTTGAATGTTTAGGCACCCTGGGGTTCTTCTTCTTTTCTAGTGGAAGCTTGCCAAAAGGTCAAAACGACGTCTGCTGTCCTGTCTTATTCCACAATTCAACAGAACAGGGGTAATCCTACTAAAGCCAGTAGTATGTTAATGATCTAAATCTTTACGTCAATTGTTTCCCCGACAACGGCGCCAAAAAAGCTTGTTGACGTTTGGGAGTGCAAATATATTATTAAGGATTCCGCAAGCGCACAGAACATCAGTTTAGCATTTTACCGGGAGTATTCCAAGTATCATTATTTATATTTTACCATAGGAAAACAATGGAGTAAAGATTTATTGCATAATAACAAAGGAGTATCTACTAACATACTAGCATAGCTAGAGCGGGGGATAAATGTATTGATAGGAATTAAGCGTAATGACACTCAGGAGATAGGTCATTAGGATAATGTAAACTAGTTAACTCAGGTGAACAACGAGTGAGGTAGATTCCTATGATATTCTCGTTACAGGATCAAAGTATATATATACTCGACTATAACTAAGACTAACTCTACCCTCGTGCACTTCGGGATGCCGCTAGACGGTAGAGCACCACAAAAGACAACTCTACTGACACGACTACGGCCCTACAATTTAAGAACCTACTCAATTCGGAGTGGACTACAGAGGGTAGACTGGGCTGTCACCTCCCGCTACTACCACACAACCAGAGAACAGGGTGTACTCACAGGCAGAGTATCATATAAACACCATGCTTACATGAGGCTCTGCTACCTAGCCCAATCGATAAATTAGCAGGCTAAGCGCTCTATGAACCAGCACACAAAAGTAATAATAACCTTAACTAAGCAAGATATATATTCAAAGTAAGCATAGCCATGTAGATAGGAATATGATAAATTAATAACAAGTCTTACAAGATGTAGAAGTGAAGATACAAGGCCTTACCAAGCCTCCAAGACTAGATCTAGAACTTGAGCATGAGCACAACTCGACCCTCACTCCCGAGCTACTAATCTACTACATTGGAAAGTTCTAGATCTAATCCTCCTGGTGTGTGTTGATCTGAATGAGAGATATGAATTAGGGTTTCTAGGATGTCTTCAGGGAGCTAAGGGGGTATGGGGGCATTATATGAGGGGCGCCTAGCACCCTCAGCCTCTTAGGAGCCGATGTGGTACTAAACTTTTACACCAAATCTTATTAAAATGCATATGGACCTTTATGGGCCAAATTCTAAATTGAGCCCATAAATGCATGGCATGGCTCCATCTCGTCCCTCTATTGGAACCGACATTGAGCAACGGTGGAGATGGACTCTCAAAGGTGGTAGGGAACCGACGTACGAAGGAGAGACCGACATGCGGGACCCACAGGCCGGCCGGCCTGCAGGTGGGGCCAGCTAGCCCCACATTCTGACAAACGGGGTCGGGTCTCGCTAGATTGTCTTCTAGATGCTTCCAGATCCTTCCTAAGTCGGTTTCGTCATGGATAAACGTGATTTGATCTGACGATTGGGTTCACCTTACTCGTTTTCTGGATAGATCCTCCTGTAAACACAGATTTAGCAAAACTTGTGAAATTCATTAGTTTAAACCCCTAGAACTATATTGGTGATCATATTTATGCATTTATATAAGTTATATTGGCGGTTTATGATGAACGTTAACTACCGTCAACAATGACTCAATGATTGTGTCCCTGAAGCCCATGTGAAGTTTGTGCTGCGCTCCAGAGAAGGCTTTTGTTCAGAGTCATCCTAAAACTCACCTCAACATTGACTAAGTGACCGGCAAGTCACTTGAGCACGGGAAAACATCACATGTCATCCTCTACCCTGTGGTTTGCATATCTCAGCACTAGCTCACTTTCTTGTTTCACCTTGTTCTAGCGTTGTTACTTGTGTGCTAGTGTAGTTGCTTGCTAGTGTAGCTTGTAGTTAGCCTTTACTGTTTGCTCACTATTATGTGTTGGAGTTTCCGTGCGCTTGCTTGTGTTCTAGTAGTTTAGGTTGTTCGACCTTGCTAACTAGAATTGTTTAGGTGAGCTCCCACGAGCTCGGTATCCTACTTGCTCACTTGTATACTCTCTTATTAGGGTGCTAACTAATTTAGTTAGAGGGGTGTAGTCGTGGCTAGACCTTTAACTCCCTTCCGTATTTAAATTGGCTACGCTTCGGAATTAATTTTTAGAAACGACTATTAATTCACCTCCTCTAGTCTATCATCCCGATCCTACAACAAGGAACGGTTTGAGTGGAGTTTTTTTTATCATGCCAAAAAAAACAGATTGCAAGTGTGTTTACAAAGCTCTTGGAGATACACTTACAAAGTATAAAACCTCCTTGTAAAACACTTTCAACCAGGATAGAGAGGCGATATCGGTTTTTAGAGTTCAGAGGCACATTTTATTCGGTTTTGGAGTTTGAGGAGGAAACTTAGATTAGTTTAGGGAGATAAAAAGATCTTCTATTTTTTTTGGCAATGAAGTATGTAGGCCATAAAACGGTTTGGGGGCTAGGCGAGAGCACAGACAGAAACTAATATGCCAAGTGATTTGGGGTTGGCACTGCCATGGAGAAAATTCAGAGATCGGACTATCGGGGTGTACTTCAGCCTTTCGGTTATTGCCTTCTCCCACTAACATGGGGAATTAGATGCCGACTCGATCGCCATCTCATGTGAGCGGGGTAGGCCCAATGCCTCCTCCGGAACCACACACTCGTAATCTTTGGATTGAGTATAAGATACTGCCTTTGGCAGTTCGATCAGTTTGTAGCTTACAAAGTAAGCAAAGATTATTTTTATCATCTCATAATAATACCTACACTGCTATGGTAAAACCATCTTTTAACAAAAAAAAAACTACACTACAGGGGGAATTTGGTTTCTCTTTTTTTATCATACTAATAGATGAATTTCCCACGCGTTGCTACGGAAATTTGTTGAAATGGTCTCTTGAGAACCTTTAGATTCTATTGCAAAGGATGTGAAAATGCATAGCAGTTATGGAAAACAGTTTAGCTTTTCATCCGTATGAGAACTGTTGGCTGACCAGATATAGACCATGAGATGAAGTTCGAAACCTGGAATGGAACAAATTAAAGATTCAATTAAACTCTGTCGAGGATAGAAAATTAAAAGGAAAGTTCTCATGGAAGAAACCTAGGAAAAAGTAATAATAAACAGTTATTTGTTCTTTTTGATAGGCTCAAATGACAATCGTTACTCCTCAGGCTGCCTGGTTTACTGGAGTGCTAGACATGATTGACGTACATTTAAGCACAGTGACCACCTTGGTGCCGGAGAATTCTCTACAGGCCGTAGACTTGTGATTGCCAGAGGAGATTGTAGCTACAGGCTACAGCGGTTATAGTCGAGTTACCTGGATAGAGCGTTGCTGAAAAATGCGGATGGAGGAGGCAGCACTGCTGGACGGACATGCGCACATGACGAATGGCCGGAATAGCAGCCATAGCTTGTTGATGTGCGGATTGATCTGCAGCATCTTCTTGTCGCCTCTCTTCCTCAAGGTCCGACTTACCGAGTATGCACTCTGCGTTCCCGTCTTGCCTCAAACTTGTGATGCGGCGCGACCCCGCTGCCTGTCCGCCATCTCCCGTGGGGCAGAGCACTGACTTGGAGGGGACACAAGAATGGAGGCTTTGTTTAGATTCCAAACTTTGGAGGCAAAATTTGCATAGTAAGTGTCCCGTCACACTGTAGTAATTTTGTTTTTATTTGGTAATAATTATCCAAATATTGATTAATTAGGCTTAAAAGATTCGTCTCGTAAAGTACAACAAAACTGTGCAATTAGTTTTTGATTTCATCTATATTTAGTACTCCATATATGTGCCGATATTTTGATGTGATGAGAAATTTTCTTTTTACATAGTGAAATTTAAGGGTGAATTTGAGTCTAAACAAGACCGGAGAAAGCTTTGGGCATGGCCGCGACGCTTCAGCTCGTCTCCTGCACAGCCAGACGGATGGTCAGAAGAGCAATCAGATCTGTACTTTCCTGTTGTGTCATATTCTCGTGGTTGTCAAAACAGAGATGTGCTACATCATCATCACGCATGAGGCCAAAGGCGATGGGCAACCAGAATCACTGACTGATGGCCTTGGTACGCTATGTTGCATCGATACGGGATACAGATACGCCGATACCGATACGGCGATACCGCGATACTTCATTTTTCAAAATCAAGGATACACCAATACGGCAAGTATATATATTATAAATAATAAATATTACTAATATGTATATGTATCATTAATAGTAATAGAAAACAATAAAAAAACTAACAAAGCTGGTCATACAAACTAATGTTCAAGTAGACCCGACACACTTCTAATAAATTCTATATTCATATGATGCTTGAGTTCTAGCTACCGCAGTCGTCATCTGTTGTACACATCTTTCCTAGCTTGCTATCTTCTTCGATTTTCCTCGATAGGTTAGATGGTATATATTGGGTTCCGAGTTCGGAAGTATCGGTGGTGTATCAGGATGTATCGACGAAGTATGATATTAATTTTATTTATTTTTTTATCTCAATTTTCTGATACTTCTCCGATACAAGTATCGGTGGAGTATCGAGGTATCGGAGTATTGGATACGTATCTGATACCGGTACGACACTTTGGTGAAGTATCGGTGCAACATAGTTGGTACGTACGTGCATATATAGGTGTGGTTTGAAGAGGAAGCAAGGTGGACGACGAATCGTTAGATAAAACACTTATTTGAGGATTTTTTTATATATTTAATCCTTTTTATTCAATATTTCAAAAATAATCTCACCTAAAAATTATTTTCAGATCTAACCCTTTTGGTCGCGCCAGCGACGCTGGCACGACCAAATAACGTTATCGCGCCACATGCATTGGCGCGGCAAAATCCGCCACATTAGACGGCATTTCCGACGTGGAAAACTCTGTCACGCCACTCCCGCTGGCGTGACAGTATTGTTCTGTCGCGCCACCGGGGGTGACGTGACAAGACAAAACGTTCGAAAAATCATAACTCCTTTATACGATGTTGGATGAAGATGAACTTTATATGAAAATTGTAGCCCTCGAGGAGATCTACAACTTTTTAGTTTTGATTTTTTTTTTCATTTGAGGACGTTAAGATGCTCAAAAAGTTAATAATAAAATTTCAGGACTATAATAACCGCGTACAGTGCTTGTCGCATTAGAAAAATAATAGCGTTTTTGTATGGCGTCAAATAAAGATACTTTCTACATGAAAGTTGTAGCTCTCAATGAGATCTACAACTTTGTAGTTTTGAGTTTTTGTATTTGAGATAGTTAAAATGCACGAAAAAATATTATAAAATTTCTGCAGTATAATAACCGTTTATTAGCGTTTGTCACATTAGAAAAATGATATCGTTTTTATATGATGTCAAATAAAAATACATTTTATATTAAAGTTGTAGCCCCTAGTGAGAGTTACAACTTTATACTTTTGAGTTTTCATATTTGAGGTCGTTAACATGCTCAAAAGGTAATATAAAGTTCTAGCAGCATAATATGCTGCTGAAATTTTAGATTATTTTTTTCGCATCTTAACCATTCCAAATGGGAAAACTCAAAACTATAAATTTGTAGACCTCTCTAAGAGCTAAAACTTTGGTATAAAATATATTTTCATTTGACATCATATAAAAACGATATCATTTTTCTAATGCGACAAACGGTAATACACAATTATTATGCCGCTGAAATTTTATATTATTTTTTGGTGCATTTTAACTATTTTAAATGCAAAAACTCAAAACTACAAAGTTGTAGATTCCATTGAGGGCTACAACTTTCATGTAGAAAGTATCTTTATTTGACGCCATACAAAAACACTAGTATTTTTCTAATGTGACAAGCATTTGTACGCAGTTATTATGGTCCTAAAATTTATTATTAATTTTTTGAGCATCTTAACGTTTTTAAATGAAAAAATTAAAAACTATAAAATTGTAGATCTCATCGAGGGCTACAATTTTCATATAAAGTTCATCTTCATCTGACTTCGTATGACGGAGTTATGATTTTTCGAACGTTTTGTTTTGTCACGCCACTCCCGGTGGCGCGACACAACAATACTGTCACGCTGTCTAACGTGGCGGATTTTGCCACGCCAATGCATGTGGCGCGACAACGTTATTTGGTCACGCCAGCGCCGCTGGCGTGACCAAAAAGGTCAGATCTGAAAATATTTTTTAGATAAGATTATTTTTGAAATATTGAATAAAAAAGGATTAAAATATAAAAATCCTCCGCTTATTTGATGACATTTGTAGATCATTAAAAAGGAGCGGAGGCGTCTGAGCGTCTCGGTGGATGTCAGTTCTTAATTCGATCGATTCTACTTTCCTGTTCACTGTTGCCTCTGGAATGGCATTGATTAGTGGAAGCTAGAGAGAAAAACAAATGATTAGTGCTGCGTGAGGCTTCAAGGCCCCTGTTTTGAATGAGGTGCGGACAGTTTCGAGTGCGAAGTGGCCGAGCAGAGCAACAGATTAAAGAAGATTGCTGTGACTATTAAATGGTAACTATGTGCTGATGACATGGCCTCACGAAATCACAGAAAAATATGGTAGTAGGTTTTGGTTTATAAGAGTATAAGATAAGATTGGTAAGAAGGTATTGTCAGATATATAGGACCAGAATACCTCACCGCATGTATTCCGGCTTATACTTATCGACTAGGGCAAAGACGACGAGTGTGAGGCCCACGAATGCCAGGTGCAGCAACAAACATGGAGATCAAGTTGCCTAGCATAGCATTCTGGTATTTACGAGATATGATCGAATGATCTGTTGTACTTTCGTGTAACCATCTAGGAAACACATCTGTTAGCTGATCGAATCTCCTATAACCCTACCACCAGGCTATATAAGGAGGGGTACCCCCTCAGTATTCTTTTGCATCCATTCAAGCACATAGCAACCATCAGCACCCCTGTAACCAAGCATATAAATAGAGAGAGATCTTATTCAAACTGGAAGTAGGGTACCACGTACCTAAACTAGTATAAATCCCTGTGTCTTGTGTGCTATCCATATGATCCCCTGTGCGCAGTTACGCTTATCTGTGTTACTGGAGTAAATACTTTCGATAGGTATAAATACCCAAAACTCATGAACTAGCCATCAGGTCTATCAAGGTTCAAATCTCCCGAAAAATATCTCGAACTTCCGAGCAAGAACAAAATCAAGCATTGGAATAATAAAACTAACAGTTGGACTTGGAACGAGTGACAAATCCAAAACTCCTAGAAAAAAGTTCGGAACTTCTTGAAAAATCTTTAGAACTTCCACAACTCAACAAAATAGCATGTCACTTTATGAAAACGTAATAACTTTTAGATTTAAACTCTGATTTTGATGATCCTAGACTCTACAGTTTATTGGGCTATCCATCCCAACTCAAAACAGCCTCCAAGACCAACAAAGTTCAAGTGTTGTGACATGTGTTTTTTCTTATATTAGCACTCAGTGTTTGGTTAGTTTGAGCACTTGAGACTTGTCAGACTATCCATGTTGCATCTCTCTTAGTAGTACGACATACCTATACTCAAGATAAAAAAGATATGTATATTTGAACCATTTGAGTCTTCGGTATCTTCATATGCCATTTCTTCTTAATATGTCTTCATAAGAGTTTGCGACAATCTTTTGTTTCATTCTTCTTGGGCAAACACAGCTTGAGCATATGACTTGAACCATTTCAACACACGTGAATTCCGTTCATGGCTTGAAGTCACTTTCACTTATTGTATGGCAATGATTTTATTAATTCTCGACACAATATGACTCCTTATAGCTTGATTAGTTCATTAGCTCAATGCAAGTATTGTCTTCTTCACCTTAGCCATAGTACCTTGGCTGCCAAGCCATCGCTTGCCCTTCACCTCTATTTAGTTCCTCGAAGCCCTTTCCATGCTACCTCCACCCTATCGAGCCACCCACTCATGTCATACAATGTATTGAATTAGTATTAAGCACTCCATTGAAATCCATTTTCAATATTGTGATCATTACTTGAATATCTTCTTTGATATAAATCTTGAGACCAACATAGCTTCTATTTGATTCACCATTTCTTTTTATCCACATAAAATCCATCATCAACATATATACATGGTTTGATTTAGCAAGTTTTCCATATGAGACCAATTCATATGAAATCACTATGCCTTGAATTGTTTGTTGTTTTCTTGATGAATCATGAAATTCCAATTTCAATAATCCTGAATATGAACAAGTTTCCTATGTAAGATCAACTGATATAAATCACACCATGTCTCTTTTTGTCATTCTTCACATATGCTTGTCATTTCTCCACTTATTTGTTTTTCATTCATTCTTCAATCTTGATCAGTACCAATCAATTATGGATCTCTTCTCATTCATGCAAGCAAGCCATCATTGAAAATCACATCCATTTCCCTTTGTCTCATTTTTCTTTATTAATTTGCTTGTCTTTTCTTCATTTGATATGATCATTTGTAATGAAACCTATCCAAAGCTCACCAAACTCATTAATTCTTTAATTGTTTGTAATTCAACCACCAAAACCGACAAGAGATCCTAGATGCACTTTGACCATGCCACCCCGGTTCAAACTCGAGGTGGATCCGGTCAATTTGTGGAGGATCTAGTGGCTTACGAGTGGACCAACATTCCACTAGGCAATTGGCGGTGGTGCCTATGACATGGGCGGATCCACTCTCCTCATGTCCTTGCCTCCCATATCTTCTTCCTCACAGATGTAACAAAGGCAAAGGTGGAGGTGAACACTGTGTGCACAAGTTGGCCAATGACAACAAAGCATGGATCCAGCCTCCGGTGGCCAATAGATGAGCATCTCTTATCTCTCTTAGGAATGATGTATAATGTGTTTGATCCATGTGATGGGTTTTTGTTGATGAATTTGATTGATATTTTATAAATGTGATGGATTTGAGGAGTGTCAAGTCTCCCTCAGGGACTACAGCTATAAATGTTGATAAATTTGTGCGCACAACTTATTACTACTCGATTCAAAGATTTTATTTCAACTATTACGGTAGAAAAACAAAATTAATTAAACAAAGTCTTCATAAGATCCATTACTTGTTGATTCCAAGATTTTAATTCACATATTATGGTTCAAAAATCAGGTACTACTTCATTTAGAGTTTTGTTCACTTATCACTGAATAAAAAAAATGAAAACACTATGTTTACTACTATCTTCAAAATGGCTTCAAAATGATATATGAAATTAGAGGATTATGATTCTAAGAAACATGTTTTTATGGTTGTGGTTTAGTATTTATAGCTTCAAGGGGGCTGACGCAGTGAGCCACATGTTTTAAGATCGTGGGATGATGTTTATGGTTTCAGGATGGTTTCTTACAGTTGCAGATTTAGGAGCTGAGATTGGCTGGTGGGGCCGATGCTCATGGTTGTGGGATGGTTTTTCATGGTTGAGGGTTTGGGAGCTGAGATTTACTAGCGTGTTGAATATTACAATGCGTGCATGTGAATAGTGTTGTCCTCTCTCTCGCTAGTGACACTTAATTATTTGGTATCATAGATATCTTTCTTTATAAATATGGTCAAAATCAAATTGTTTTGATTTGGTAATTATTTTGAGAATGGAGGGAGTACATAGGTACACATATGTGTTAGGCTTTGTGTCTATATTATGTTTCAAAATACTAAAAATAATGGTCAATAAAATACCTAACATGTTTCGTAAGAGCATCCATAATGGGGTTGATAAGCTCTCTACAAGAGACTACATAGGAGCAAAAGGGCTTGTAGCCTAGTGATCACAAGAGCCTCGGTAACACCTCAGGTCCTGGGTTTGACTTCCAATGGGAGCAAATATTCCAGGATTTATTAACGTTGTGCATTCAGTGATAGATGACATTCCTGTCAACAATGATCAGGGCACGTGGTGACTTCATCAATCTCGAGAATTTGCCGGCTCGGTCTTCGAAGATGCTCATAGGGATAGGGTTTGCATGCGGGCATTTATAGGGGTGAGTGTGTGTGCATTATGAGTGTTTACATTGTACCGTATAATAATTATAAAAAAAAGAGGCCACACAGGATATAGAAGAAAATCATCGCTACATCTAGCTAGAGCTGCTAGCATGTTGATCAATGCGGTTTGGCCCTACGCACACATTGTTTCCTCATGCGCCCGACTCTCATTGTAGGAGGACGACGGAGCGGACGAGGCTCGATCACTGGCGTATGCCTACCGGTGTGGTTGGAGCAGGGCTTGTCTCCCATACGGTCGGTGAGTGCGAAGCGACGCTCGGTCTTTGGCGCCGGCGAGGAGGAGCCTCAGCAGGTCGAGGCGGCGGTCGTCCCTAGGCATAGGAAAGTGGGGCTCAGCCTTCGGTGCTAGTAGGTCGAGGCATGATGAGACACCAGCACGATGAGGCATAGGAAGGTGGGTCTGGTTGGGACAAAGGAATGAAAAACGGAGGATTTGAAAAAAAGTACAGGACAGAGGTAGGAGTAAAATGGCAAAATGAATGAATAGAAAAACACAGAAAAAAGATTGAAATAGCGCTGTTTGGAACACATGAATACAAAGTACAGGAATTAGAGTAACACAAATGGATGTGACCCTAGATTCAGTAGTTTTAAACTGATTTCATCAGATTTATGAACGCCATTTTGCCTTTACCACGTGGATCAAGTTTAATTAAGTTGTGTGTGATGAAAAAAATATAAACTAAGGAGAACACAGGGACTTGTTTATTAATTTGCTTAGGCCTTATTCGTCCATCTAGCTCTTGTACCACTGTTCATCTTCCAATCGTCGTTCTTTCTGGTCGCTTGGTTGGACGGCCAATGCGGCGATGCCCTAGCCTCCGCGCGCAGGGGCAAAGATTGGTTTTAGTGCGCTAAGCGTCAGCACAAGCACCGTAGGAAATTTTCCCTTGGCTCTGACCTCATTTTTCCTTTCCTTCAAAAGTATAAGCTTCGGTTGCCATTCCTCTGGAAAGGTTCGAGCCGCTTCCTTCGTTCCAAACACGTGCAGACAATTCCTTTCCTCTGGAACTCAATCCTTCATTTATCCTCCATTTTTCCTTCATTCCAAACGGGGCCGTGGTCAGGGGAAGAGTGGCTTAGACACCATAGTGGAGGAGGGCCATGGCTCCATTGTCGGCAGCGTGGCCACCATTGGGAGCGAGCAGAGTGCGATGACACCGCTTATCACGAGTAAGGTGGAGCGAGTTAGCGCGTTGGCCAGAGGCAAAGCACAACTGGATGAAGCGCAACCGACGATGGGCGGGAGGAGAGGAAAGGATGGCTGGATGGGATGATGGAACGAGATTGGAGAGATAGGGACCAATAAAAGGGATGGAGTATTAAACAATTATTGGCATCTGTGTCCCTCACAGCTTTAGAAAATTTACCATATCCCATCTGTACATCCTAGAGAGAGAGTACTCTCTCCATGCCTTAATAAAACACTCCCTAAACTTGTCTTAAATAAATCATATCTAAGTTTGACCAAATTTATAGAAAAGGACGTCAAATTAGTATCATTATATTCACTATCACATAAAATATATTTTCATAATATAGTTATTTAATATCACAAGTATTTATATTTTTATTTGTAAACTTAGTATATAAAATGTCTGACTTAAGATAAGTCTAGAAATTGATTTATTCGTGCCTAACCATCGTCTCTGTTGAACAAGCAAGCAAGAAATCAATGCAGAGAGCGTCAAATAAATTCCGTACCGCATAATGACGACCAGCATCAGCGCGGGCCCCAAAGAAGATGCGTACAAAGCACCGCTGTACACATGGCTGGCTGTGGGAGCCGTACACGACGTGTCGCAATTCAGTCGATGCTTTTATGTTAAACACATGGGACACCAAACCAACTTTGCCATTCATTCATTCATTCATTCATTCATTTTAGATTGCGATGTGGATGTCACTATGCTGGACGTACGTCACAGAGTTGCACAGGTTGTGGTTTTGGGATACATGGTCCATGGACCATGGACGAGCGAGAGGTGCGATTTGGTAAAAATTTTGTCTTATGTTTTGATTGCATTTGCTTCGAGAGAGTTCCAATTTCAAATGTTACGTCTTGTTAGGGGATGGTCATCTTGCACTGCCTGTTCCTCATATCCATCACCTCAAACATTTTCTAGTATAGTTTTTACGCATTCTCTACCACTCACCAGTTATAGGTACTTGTGTAGTTACGGTTCTTTTTTTTTTTTTTGCCATTGTAGAAACTTACAGTCCCTTATTTTTCATCAATATCTCAATGACACATGGGTCCAAGCGACGTGAGATAAAGGATTGTGCAAAAGTTATCCTACTATAACCATCACTCTCTCTAATCCAGTTTATAAGACAGAATCTGACATGGAATGATTTTCTTGTGAAATATATAGCTTTTCAATTAAAAAATAGAGTTTCATTCATAAAAGTAGTGAAAAAGGCATTGAAATAACTAAAAAAAAGCAGAAATAAAGGGAGTATCCAAATTGCGGGTCATCTAGCAGGGAAAGAAATTGCACTTGTCGAAATCAGAAATGATAGACTACCCCTCCAAGCAATTTGCACTAAAATTGATTATTGCTGCTATCCAATTTGAATTACACTTAGATCATTTGTTTATTTTATATTATATTGCTTATTGGTAGATAGTGTATTTGATTCCAATTATATTTTCATTTTTATATTATAATAATTAAAAATTGTTGACCAAATTATTGGTCAAAATTATAAAGTTTGACTCGTTCATATACGAAATGCATTATAAATCACCCGGAAGGCTCTAAGCAATAGGAACACTTAATTTTGTTGCCTTAATTCAAAAGAAAATAGATAAATGCTATCCCGGTTGCTTCCCTTGTATATTTAGTTGATATTTGGGTTAGTAGGCGGGCTCGGTTGAGCCATTTGGATGAAGAGGAATGTTCTTTCTCTTTTCATTCCAAGATAAAAAGTTGCATTCATGGGAATACCTCAAAGATTATTGTCTCAAGTGGCAATACAGAAAGTTGCATGCATGGGAGTATATTGGCTTTACTATGTTTCTAGTTATAGTA
The DNA here is from genome assembly GCA_038087645.1 of Saccharum hybrid cultivar R570. Classification (NCBI taxonomy): domain Eukaryota; kingdom Viridiplantae; phylum Streptophyta; class Magnoliopsida; order Poales; family Poaceae; genus Saccharum; species Saccharum hybrid cultivar. The sequence continues at coordinate 15,021,903 of JAQSUU010000066.1, forward strand.
TATTTCTAGATGCATAATAAAAATTTTGTATCTAGAAGAGCAAAAATAATTTATAATTTGGAACAGAGTAACACACGATGGGACTAGAGTACTCTAGGAGTTTATATATTCCATGTTGTGGTGGATTGTGATAATGTGGTTTTGGGACTATTTTCAAAAGCTCATATATACTTGGTTTGTCTTTCGAAACAAATTACTATATATTTTTTTTCCCAAATCTACTATGGCAAGTGGCATTATATATTAAAAATTTACTAATATTTATCATGCACAATAAGTATCACTAAATAATCATGAAATATATATTTATAATAAAACTATTTAAGGATACAAATCTTGTTAGCTTTCAGAAATCTAGACAAATTTAGAATTCTTTAACTTCTCGGAAATCGAAACTCGATGAAGTTGATGAACACTACTACACGAAATCTTTTGCGCCGCACTTGACCTCCATTAACCGTTGCGGGCAAAAGAGAAACCCGCAACGGTTATTCGCGGCCGGCCATGTCGTACGGACGGGCAGCTGCCCACAACGGTTAATCGATTAACCATTGCGGGCCACGTAAACCAACCGCAACTGTTAATGCCTATTAACCGTTGCGGTTACCTTAAGCCAACCGCAACGGTTAATCGATTAACTGTTGTGGGCTACGTAAACCAACCGCAACAGTTAATGCCTATTAACCGTGGCGGGCCACGTAACGCAACCGTCACGGTTAATGGCTAATTAACCGTGGCGGTTGTCTTAAGTTGTCCGTCACGGTTAATCCTGGGCCTATATATAGCATCCAACCCAACTTTTGTAAATGACCTCAGATGGAGAAACTACTAAAATTAAAGTCGTAGATCTCGAAAAGTTATGAAACTTTGTAGTTGACAACATTTTCATTTGAAATCATCTTGTAATGTAAAACTACGTTTGAACTTCTCAAATTTGAAATTCAAATTTTGTAAACGACCTCGAATGGAGAAACTACCAAAATCAAAGTTGTAGATCTCGAAAAGTTATGAAACTTTGTAGTTGATAACTTTTTCATTTGAAATCATCTTGTAATGTAAAACTACGTTTGAACTTCTCAAATTTGAAATTCAAATTTTGTAAACGACCTCGGATGGAGAAACTACCAAAATCAAAGTTGTAGATCTCGAAAAGTTATGAAACTTTGTAGTTGATAACTTTTTCATTTGAAATCATCTTGTAATGTAAAACTACGTTTGAACTTCTCAAATTTGAAATTCAAATTTTGTAAACGACCTCGGATGGAGAAACAACCAAAATCAAAGTTGTAGATCTCGAAAAGTTATGGAACTTTGTAGTTGGCAACTTTTCATTTGAAATCATCTTGTAATGTAAAACTACGTTTGAATTTCTCAAATTTGAAATTCAAATTTTGTAAATGACCTCGGATGGAGAAACTACCAAAATAAATTTATAGATCTCAAAAAGTTATGAAACTTTGTAGTTGACAACTTTTTTATTTGAAATCGTTTAGGGCCTCAAACAATCAATTTATGCTCAGTTTTGTATAATACGTAGAAAACCAAAATCAACTCTAGGCACATGTGACAATCAATTAATGCATATTAACCGTGATGGTTGCCCTAAGCTGCCTGTCACGGTTAATACTATTAACCGTTGCGGTTGGCTGCTCGTCACGGTTAATGCAACGATTAACCGTGGCCTTTGCTTGGTGACAGTTGCTTTGCCCACAACAGTAAATAAAAAACACCCGCGACGGTAAAGATTTGTGTAGCAGTGGAAGTACATCAAACAGTTATGGGGTGACAGGAGCAAGCAGCACATGCATGCTAATCTCATCGCATATATTTCATAATAGCTTTGATCTGCCGTTCTCGCGACATGTACACTGCCTCTCAACAGTCAACACATATAGACACACACAAATTATTCCCATAGAAAAACCAGAAAAGATACACTAAGGCTAATCAGTGAGAATGTGAGATAAAGAGCTGGACTGAGACTCGACAGGAAGATGCCTTCAGCAATCAATCAGCCGATGATACATGGCCAAAATTGTTAGCCTCTCAAAGTTAAAGCACAACAATTTCGGGAGCATGTCTTATAAAAATAAATAAACAAAAAGAATGGCTGGTTGCAGATCAGGACGATTGGTACCAACCCATGACGATAATACAGAGCCACGGAGTGGGGGGTTGGTCCGGCCAGGCTTAGCTGCGAGACGGTGACTGGCGGGCCCCGCAGGGGTGCATTATGCGTGTACGCAGATGGCCATCGCCGTCGTGGACGTCGCTTAGTTGCTTGGACTATGCGCGCTCATGAACCTCTATATTCATCTTATATATATCTAGTCATCAAGATTCTCTCCTCTATATTCAATTCTTTCGCACTCATCCATTCTCTATATCATCCTCTATCCACTGTGGGGTCCACTTATCACTTTATCTAAATATATCCATGTGAGATCTTGTTTTGAAGAATTTATTAAAACGAATTTAATGGTGCAATCGAAATTTAATTTGGTGTTTTGGTTTGTGAGTTATAACATTTTTTTAGTGAGTTGAAAACATGAAGCCCACCGTGCATGTGCCCTCTCTCTACTTTTTTCCTCTCCTCTCGCTCGCCGGCTGCAGCGGGCAGACTCCCGGTATCCTTCAGATTTGGCAGACGGAACCGCGTACCGGATTGAGGTAGCGTACCCGCTGCAGCAACTTCCGCTAAATGCTACTGCAGGCTCATTTAGAGTATGGAGTATAGGTAGTCTTACACGCCGTAAACCGGCCGGTTGTAGGGCCTGCTCGTCCGCTTGTTTGCGTGCACCGCCTAGCTAGACCGGACAGCAGCTGACCAAATTCCATTCTAGTGGTTGGAGCTGGTGTTTCAGCTTCCTCCATGTATGGGTGCATCTATAAAAATCTTTGCTGTCAGGTGTACTCCCTCCGTCCCTAAAAGTGTCACTACGGGTTCATGCCGCTCAATTTTTTTAAGTTTAACTAAATTTATAAAAAATATCAACAATAACTGTATCTCTAAATAAGTTTATTTGAAATATATTCAACGATTTATCTAATGATACTAATTATGTACCATAAATATTAATATTTTCTTACATATATTTGATCAAAGTTAGAAGTGTTTGATTTCTCTAGAAGTGAGAATGACACTCTTTTAGGAATAGATGGAGTAGTTACAAGTTTTTATCTATGCATACATAATATTATAAAGAGAACTGATTTGCTTCTGTCAGTTTTTTACTTCTCACAATGCCCCCTCACGTCTCTTTTTTTTTTCCATATGTCATGACCCAGTCATGATATGTTCAAATTCATCATCATCATGAGCATCACATGTATTTGAAATTCAATTTGGAAACCAAGCTGTAAATAAACTTAATAAAGTTGACCGCTGGTCATTTTGGCGAAGCATCGTCAATCACGCTGGAGCATCTGCTAGGGCTTTAGCACAGACAGACAGCTGTCAGAGCACTTCGTGCATTGATGGAGCATTTGACCGAAAGGACGGACCGTCCGTCATTCATCCCATGCAGAAACACTTAGGTGTCACTTGTGGAGTTCACTTGGCCCCATATGTCAGGCCACATGTACGTCCTCTTCGACAGCAACCAAACCAGAGAACCAGCCAGCTCTCCCAACTCACTCTCACCCTCCCACTCTTTCTCTTGTTCATCCCTCTCTCTCTACACCCTCTCACACACTCAAGCAAGGAGGAGCAAGAGGAAGGGGAAGGAGGAAGATTGGAGGCTGCCACCACCAGCTAAAGGCCATGGAGCTCACCTAGGAGTCGAGAGGGAGGAGCCCTCTCTTCCTCACCATTTTGGAGCTAGGAAGGAGGAGTAATCAAAAAAGAGCTCAGGCTACCAAGAGCAAGATCCAGCTTCTCCATCACCTAGAGGAGCTCAACAACACCCCGTTGCTGCTCTTGGTAAGCTCAAATCAAACACAAGGCACAAATCCATGCTTCCCATGTCCATACGCCTAGAAAACTTCACCAATGACTTAGGGATCGTTTGCACACAATGTAGATCCAAATAATTAGCTAGATATGCTCTATAGCATGCTAGAAACCTACCCTAAACATGGATTGCACACGCAAGACCCCTAGATAAAGATCACCATTTCGAGATGCAATTTTCTGCACTGCATCTGCATTCATGGATCATTCGTCACATTCCTCGGAAGGTTCCGTCGATGCAATTACACAACTAGAGCACTTAGGCAGATCACATAATAATTTTACGGACACTTCGTCAAAGCCACAGAATGTTCCGTGAAATATTTCACATACTTAGAAAACTTAGAGGTCACATACTCCACTTGATAGACTCTCCATCAATTTTGATGGAGCATCCGATATAATATTTTTGGCTATAATTCCCAACCCGAGAGCAGCTAGTTTATCACGAAGCATTCGCCAATATTGAGGGAATGTTCCGTGTGAGCACTTCACACTTAGAAAACCTAAGGGCTACAATATTCAAAGTTGTACCCTTGGATGGATAGATGATCTAAATCACGGATGGATAGATGACCTAAATCAAAGTTGTAGGACTCGATGAGATCTAAATCCTTTTTGTTCATTTTTTCTTTGAAACCGTTTAACGGCTCAAATATTCATTGCAAGATTTGCTAAAGTAAATACAAGAAGATTGTGTCATTCATTTGATATAATTCGTAAGTGTTTAAATTCTAGTGAGTGTACATATTTTCTTGTTTAAAGTATTTTTTTGCCTTTTATTATGGATATTTTTATTTTCTGTAAATTGATTTCTAAAGGCGGTTAGAAATAAGCCAACATCTGGAAATTAAGGTGGCTCCGCCTCTAAAAATCGATTTTGATCATAACTAAAAACAGATTCCTCAGTGGTGTAATCTTTGTTTTCTTTCCTTGTCATGTGATTTGTCCTCAGCTGATGGTTCGCTTTCGTGTATGGTTAATTTTTTAAAGATGTTCTGTTCAAAAAAAATCTATTATATTCGAGAAAAAAATTCTGTTCAAAAATTTTTATAAAGATGTGATTATCACTACATGTGTGGAGAAACATATGCATTCAGCCAGCAGATGTATCCATATTAATTTACAACGGTCATCGAATGATTAGGTTGACCTAACTCTATAATTAATCGTGTCGAACGTGTATGATACAGTATTACAGTGCGATGCCTTTTCATTGTCTCAAAAGACGTGAGAAATTGCGACTGGATAGGTTAGTTGATTCATGTCAATGACATGATGTCAATCAATCAGGAACACAAAACATTCTTTCATACTAGCGTATTATCTGCCAGGTTCATCTGGTCCAGGGTTTAAGTGAACACAAAGATATAACAAGTTTGCTTCCTTAGATAAACTGTAAATATTTTTTTTAGGGGAAAAGCCTGCCACGCAATGGCAAGTTGGCAACGGGTATAAGGCAGGCGTAACCGAGGATTCATCGGCTGAACCGGTACTACTTCAACAAATTCAAAGGTTTTTGAAACAAAACAAACATTCTTATTATAACTATTTATATGCTTTTTCTGAACTTATAACTATTTATTTTCACGCTTCCTATAATCCAGGTGACTAAAAACGATCTCTGCTTCAGGTGACACGCTTCCTCTCCCCCAAGCCGCTGGATGGAGATTGCACGGATGAGCTGGTCGCCTGAACGAAACTCAGTTTTCAGGTGCCTGAGTTTTAGCATCTCCCATTTATATGCTTTATAAAGCAGAGGTCATCCTTTTTCTAAAGAAGCTAGTTCTGGCGAGGTTGACAATTTGTTTGCGGGATTAAGGTGCAAGTGCAGCTCATATGGACGAAGATGAGAGCATATCCAAGAGTACTCTATTTCCATTTTCAATCCTTGGTTTTTAGCGAGATGAGAAAAAATCACACTCCTAATCTATACTTTTAAAATTTACGCACTTGGAAAATCCTTCCCCGTCATGCTTAACTTTACACATAGTCGCTATCGCGTGGATAGTGCCTTCCCGTGCATATGGGTCAGTTAATCTAAAGGTGAAAGGGTGTGAGAAAGAATAAGAATAGAAAAGGGTTCCTATGTAAATATACGAGGGAGAAAGAATATATAAAAGTGGTTACAATAATTTAGAAATAGTATAAGATTCCTAATGTAAAATTATCTTCTATATTTTAGGAGTGGATTATTGGAAACTCATGGAGATGGCCTTCTTTTTTCCTCCCAATTCCTTTTTAAATAGCAAAACTACATATTTTTTGGAGAAAAAAATATGATACTCTAGGAGATGCTCTGAAATCACGAAACCGGGCTAAATACCACCTGCTTGCCCCAGTGCACATCAATTTGATCAGAGTATTATTATCAAATTGCTTATATTGCTGTGGATGCATGCAGAATGCATATATAGACCACTTTCCACCTGTGCGTACGTGGAATTACTTCTTGGCAGTACGTGATTCTCTTGGCTTCTGGCTTATAGCGTGTTAGACTACCAACAGTGGGTACTCTAAAACGATACTCTAAAGCTTTAGAGTATGAATATAGAGTAAAAACTGCTGCACTGGGTACTCTAAAACGATACTCTATCCTTTCTCTCACTCTATATTTAGAGTAGTACTGTGATTACTCTATACTCTGTAGTGGCGGGCCCCACTAGCTAAACAAAGGAAAAAAATGCTATAACTCATAAACCAAAAATCCAAATTAAATTTCGATTTCACCATTAAATTCGTCTCAATAAATCCTTCAAAACTAGATCACACATGGATATATTTAGATAAAGTGACAAGTGGGTCCCACAGTGGATAGAGTGGATAGATGATGATATAGAGGATGAATGGATGCGGGAGAATTGAGTATAGAGGAGAAAATCTTGCTGACCAGGACGTATAGAGGATGAATATAGAGATCCATGAGTGCGGGTAGTCTTAGATATATTAGGGGCTTGGCCCATATAATATTTAATAAATCAAATAAACTCTATGACTCATAATAATACGTGATATATGGTTTAATACCGTACAAGATTTTGAATGGACATTGACTCGGTTTATATGGTTGGATATTGTCTATCTATATTGATAAGCTGAGAAAAGAACGTGGGTGTGCTGCTTGCGCGCGGCCGTGGGCGAGCGGATGGGACGGGACAGGAGTGGTTTTGCCGCTCAATCCACATAATTACGGGAGTTACTCTTCTGCGTCCGTACGCCTTCTCCGTCTCCTAATCTCCTCCTGAGCCTCTTCGCTTCCTCACCGCGAGCATATATTCCGAGCACCTCCATCAGTCATTCCTCTTGGCTTCCACCACATATTCAACTGCTCTTTGGTTCTCCCCGTCCCAGTTCCTACGCGCACAGGACCTGGGAGAGTAGGCCTCCAGAACGTCTGTCGTCTTTGAGTTCGCCTGCTCGGGTGAAGGACGGCAATCATGTTTTTGGGGAGTGTCGCGGCATGACTACTCGCTTCATCCTCTACTTCCCGGAAGATCGCTGGTGATCAGCACAGCTTCTCTTCTGCACCGCATCGCGCGGGACGACTACACTGACAGACACTATGTTGACTAGTGCATCCGGCTCTGCCGCTGGGATGTCTCTGTTCTTCGCTATCCAGTAAGATGTTGTATAAATAACTTGCTGGTTAGTATCATCTACATGTTGCTCATGCTTAGAACACACAAGCACATACATGATGTCACAAACCTTTTGATTATTGCTCTTTTTTTGGATTAAATTGCTACTAAAATTGCCTAAATTTCTAACAATCCAAAAATATGATGGGCAATTTTCGGTAGTTGGCTTTGTGAGTATGCTAAAACCGAATGTCTTTGAGGGCACTAATTACAAGAGGTGGGGGCAGAGGTGTATTATGTGGTTGACTTCTATACACTGCTATTTTGTTGCTGAACCTAGGGTTGTTGGGCTGCATACTTCTGATGAGGAGCGTGCATTCAAACATGCTGACAATACGTTCAAGGCAGCAATTCTGAGCGTACTAGGAGACTCCACGGTTGATGCATATGTGCCGCTACAGACTGATAAAGAGATGTGGGATGCACTTGAGGCTAAATATGGGGTTTCTGATGCTGGTAGTGAGTTGTTGTCATGGAGCAGTTTCAGGACTATAGGATGGTTGATGACCATTCTGTAGTAGAACAAACTCATGAGATACAAATACTGGCAAAAGAGCTCAAAATTTTTAGTTGTGTGTTGCCTGATAAGTTTGTGGCAGGTTGTATCATTGCTAAGCTGCCACATGCTTGGATAGATTTTGCTACTTCTCTGAAACATAAGAGACAGGAGTTTGGCATTGCCGAGTTCATTGGTTCTTTGGATGTTGAAGAGAAGGCGAGAGTTGCAAGGACGTTCGTGGCAAGAAAACTATCGAGGGAGGTTTTAGTACCCATGTGGTGTAGAAAAATCCTCAACAGTCCCACAAGAAGAAATTTCAGCAAGAACTCAAATAAAAGAACACTACCTTTTAAGAAGAAGAAGAACAAGGAGAAAGGAAATTGCTTTACTTGTGGCAAACCTGGACATTATGCTAAGGATTGCTTGGATGCTAAGTGGAAGCTGAAGAAGAAATCTGCAAACATGATTGAGGCTGATGGAGAAACATCAGGGTATGATAATTTATTACCTACAGTTCTTTCAATTTTTCGTTCACCTGATTTGTGGGTTGATACAGGAGCTAATATTCATATGTGTGTTGCTTTGTTTTCTTCTTATCAGGTCGGGCGGACTTCCTCCTTGTTGATGGGGAATGGGGCGCATGCGGCTATACGTGGTGTTGGTATGATCGATCTGAATCTTACTTCGGGAAAGACCGTGTTGTTGAAGAACGTGCAGCATGCCCCCTCAATAAGGAAGAATTTGATTAGTGGTTCTTTATTATGTTGTGATGGTTATAAACTTGTGTTTGAGTCGAATAAGTGTGTACTCTCTAAGTATGGAACATTTGTTAGAAAAGACTATGAGAGCGGAGGCTTGTTCCACTTATCTTTAAATGATACATGTAATAATTCTGTGAACCATGTGAGTTAGGATAATGAGATAAATGTTTGGCATTCGCATTTATGTCATATTAATTTTGGTTGTATGACTCACTTAGCTGGTTTAAATTTAATTCCGAAATTTGATTTGGTCAAAAGTTCTAAATGCCATGTATGTGTTGAATCGAAATAACCTCACAAGCCTCACAAGACTGCTGCGGTGAGAAACTTGGCACCATTAGAACTAATTCATTCCGATTTGTGCAAAATGAATGGTGAATTGACCAAAGGTGGAAAAAAGTATTTCATGATGTTTATAGATGATTGTACTAGATTTTACCATGTGTATTTACTAAAATCAAAAGATGAAGCGTTAAATTATTCTAAGATCTATAAAGCTGAAGTAAAAAATCAACTTGAGAAGAAAATTAAACGGTTATGCTCTGATCGCGGGGAGAATATTTCTCAAATGAGGTTTCTGAGTTTTGTGCTGAGCATGGCATTATTCATGAGAGAACACCGCCATACTCACCACAGTCCAATGGTATTGAAGAGAGCAAGAACCGCACTCTAATTAAGTTGGTTAACGCCATGTTAGAGACAGCAGGACTATCTAAGGAATAGTGGGGTGAGGCGATATTGATAGCTTATCATGTCCTCAATAGGGTGCCTACTAAAAATAAAGAAATTACACCATTTAAGAAATAGGAGAAGAAGAGATTAAATCTCTCTTACCTGCGAACATGGGGTTGTTTGGCAAAGGTAAATGTGCCAATCAACAAGAAGTGAAAGCTTGGCCCAAAAATCATCAATTGTGTTTTTCTTGGTTATACTATTCATAGCGTGGGTTATATATTTTTAATAATAAATTTGAAAGTACCTGATATGATTGAAGGTAGAATTATGGAATCAAGAGACGCTACATTTTTTGAGAGTGAGTTTCCTATGAAAAATACACTAAGCACTTCTATTCATGAATCTATTCTTCCTGAGATTCATGAACCGATAATTCAAGCTAATGTTGAAACCCATGTGGAAAATCCAGAGGAAGATAATAATATAGTCACTCGAAAGAGCAAGAGACGAAGGGTTTTCAAATCCTTTGGTGATGACTATCTTATATACCTTGTGGATGACACTCCTAAAACCATAGAAGAGGCATATTCATCTCTGGATGCTGACTTATGAAAGGAAGCAGTTTAGAGTGAGATGGAATCTATTATGTCTAATGGAACGTGGGAGGTGGTTTATCGTCCCTATGGGTGCAAACCTGTGGGATATAAATGGGTGTTCAAGAAAAAGCTTAGGCTTGATGGTAGTATTGAGAAGTACAAGGCGAGGCTTGTGGTAAAGGGCTATACACAGAAAGAAGGTGAAGAATATTTTGATACTTATTCACCAGTTGCTCATCTAACGACTATATACGAATACTGCTTTCCTTGGCTGCCTCACATGGTCTTCTTATTCATCAAATGGACGTTAAGATAGCTTTCTTGAATGGAGAGCTTGAGGAAGAGATCTATATGGATTAGCCGGATGGATTTGTAGCGAATGGTCAAAAGGGAAAGGTTTATAAGTTATTGAAATCTTTATATGGCCTAAAGTAAGCACCTAAGCAGTGGCATGAAAAGTTCGATAGAACTTTAACATCAGTTGGCTTTGTTGTGAACGAATCTGATAAATGTGTTTATTATCGGTACGTTGGAGGAGAAGGTGTAATTTTGTGCTTATATGTAGATGATATTTTAATCTTTGAAACTAACATTAATATGATCAATAAAGTGAAAGATTTTTTGTCAAGTAATTTTTAAGATGAAAGACTTGGGTGAGGCTGATGTTATTCTTAACATAAAGCTACTGAGAGAAGGAAGTGGTGGGGTAACACTTGTGCAATCCCACTATATGGAAAAGGTGCTGAGTCGCTTTGGATATAGTGATTACACACCTGCTCCAACTCCTTATGACCCAAGTGTGCGATTAAGGAAGAATCGCAGAATAGCACGGGATCAATTGAGATATTCTCAAATTATTGGCTCATTTATGTATTTAGCTAGTGCAATGAGGCCTGATATTTCATTTGCTATGAGCAAACTTGGCAGGTTTGTCTCAAATCTACGAGATGATCACTGGCGTGCCCTTGAGAGAGTGTTGCGCTATCTAAAAGGGACTATGAGCTACGACATTCACTATACCGGTGTCGATATGGGGCCCGCAGGGTTCCGTATAAGTGTGACTACGAGTCGTGGGCCCTGGCCTGGCCCACGAACTGGAGCTAGAAGAGATGTAGCTTCTACTACACCGAATCCAAATAGAATAGGCCAGACTAGTCGGACTCTTATGGAAAGTAACTTCTATATCTAATTCAGGACACCTTCTTTGGATCCGACTACAATTATAACCGCACCACAGCCTTCTCTACCGATATAAAGAGAGGCTATGGGCACCCCTGTAACAACGAATGATACAACACAATCAATCCAACGCAAAGGCTAACGCCGACTAGACGTAGGGTTATTACTCAATCATCGATCGAGGGTCTGAACCAGTATAAATCGACTATCTCTGCGTTCACCGTCGAGTTCTAGCATGCACCGAAGCCCGAACAACTGTCCCGGGTACCCCCGTGGCAGACTATCGGTGATCAAACAGTAAAAGGAAGCTTTCTTATAAGACAATATAGAGAAGGGCTAATTCTCATAATCATCATCAAAAGAAGACAAAGATACCTTTTTTCAAAACAGAGACAACCTTCGACAATAGAGGATGGATTACACCACAGGAAACTACTTAGATTTAAGGAAGAACAAAGATTTACATAACAAACTGAACTACTGGGTACATCAATCAACCGGACATACAACTAGGCAGCCCACCCTTCCATCTCCTTTACGCCAACATCAAAGCGAGGGCTAATAATAGCATGCCCAAGCCATAATCAGATCATCGACGGAGACCAACTACCCACGGACTCGACTTCATCATCTTCTGCAGCAAGAACTTCCTAGTCGACTTCATCTTCGGCAATGAGCGCCTTCCAGTCAACTTCATCCTCGCTATCGCTGCTAAGGACGATCAATTTGGCATCAACGGAGGGAGCAGAGATAGGATTGACCGCAGGAGCAGCCACTACATCCTCCGCCTCCCGCAAAGATGGAACCAGTTTCAATGTCCCAGCAGGCGGAGCCTCCTTCTCCATCGGAGCCCCACAAACACCAGGGGACGACGACGCTGACGAAGAAGAAGCTAAGGATGAAGAATCTTCGCTCGACGATGTCACCATAGTCATAGCTCTTGAAGGACGAGCAAGCGATGAGCGTGGAACTTTACGGACGCAATGCCTTTGGATGAATTTCTTCTTCACCATCTTGGCTGTGGCAAAATCTAAAAGATAGAAGTGCCGAAAACAATTGCCGAAGGGGCAGTTAAATAGGGCCAAGCCGTCTCCTCAAGCAGTCCAACAGCCTCCTCGAGATAAAGATAGATTTAATTTCACCACCTAAAATTAAGGGCAGAGTAAATCACTTCACCAAAGCAAACATGGCGCTTCAGTTTCCAACATTAAATGTGCAGTGCAACCGATGTGAAAGTGGTACAATTTATCATGCAGAGCAGCTCAATAGACAAGACAACCGAGTTCACCTTGCTACAAAGGAAAAAGACAAAACACTTGGACAATTATTAGACTTTGATGAAAAAAGGCTGACAAATCCAGCACTGGAACCTATCTTGGGTTGTTTTCACGGCCCGGATGAGAGCCGGAGGTGCTCGACCTATCCTGAGTTGTTTTCACAACCGGATGAGAGCAAAAGAGCTGAAAAGATGCTTGAGCTCGCAATCCCAAGTCTCTTTAGGCTTGGATGAGAGTAAGGCAGATAGGCCGACACTCGAACCTATCCTGGGTTATTTCCATGGCCCGGATGAGAGCCGAAGGTGCTCGACCTATCCCGAGTTGTTTTCACAACCAGATGAGAGCATAAGAGCTGAAAGGACACTTGAGCTCACAACATGACCTGGATAAGAGCTAGAGATGCTCGACCTATCCTAGGTTATTTTCACAACCGAGCCAGATAGAGCTCGCCCTATCCCAAGTTATTCTACATTGGATAAAACAACCCGACTGATACAGCACCAATGCTAGGAAAGACCTACGACAAAAAGCAAGTTCAGATGGAGCCACACAACTCAAAGGAACCTAGATTTCTCCTACAAAGGCAGAGGTTCATATCCAACACATACTTAAAGAGTTCAGAAGTCTAGAAAAATAACTCGGGAAGATTCACTCAAGGCAAGATATTAAAGATGTATCAAAAGAACCAGAGTTCCTTTACAAAAAGAACAATACAAAATGTGTCTTTACAAAGAGACAGATGTGCCCAGATACTATAGAACCTAACTATCAGCTTCGTCATTAGAAGGTGGGAGATGGATATCAAGCTTGACAGCAATAAAGTTGGCCAGGTCTTCAACTTCAGATTCCGTATTCTCGATGGACTCTAGGTAGTTGTCATCATCAGTGTCCTCCATAAGCTTTTCCAGAGGAACAGACGGTGCAAGAACCCAGACATGAGCCAAAACATTCTTGACACACGCCCGGACCCTGTCCTTCACAAAGTTCTAGAGTCGCTCAGGAATTAGGGGAATGAACTCGCCCCAGGTCTTCCCATCATCTTCAGTAGTGCGAAGAAGCTTTACAACAGTTTTAAAAGATTTCCACAATGTAGCAAACCATTGATCAGATGAAGCCAACTTCTTGGACAAATCATCAATAGTCTTCATCCCCTGCACAAGATCCCGGTCAGCACCAAGCCTAATCAACTCGGCACGAGCAAGCTCTTCTTCAGCACGAGCCTTTACCTCTTTAGCCCTATTATGGCTAGACCGAACCGATATCTTCATATATTCAATATTAGTCAAAAGCACTTGCTTGTCTTTTCGAAGGGCTGAACAAGACAATAGAGAAAAATGAAGCAGAAAGGAGCAAGAAGTAAAAAGAAGGAACAAAATACAAATGAACTCGGAATACCATCACAATCTTTCTTCATGACCTCCACATTTTCCAAGGCATCATGGACCGCGGCTTTCCTCTGCTCCTCCGCCTCAATTACCTGAGCATGGAGAGCCTTCTCCTCTCGCTGATGTGTCTGACTCTCAATCTCCATCTCGAAATGATAGAGGTCCAGATCCATCTTCAGAGCACTAATCTCAGAGGTCAACTTCTTCTCGGTTTCAGTCGAGAAGAAGAAGTCGACATGACCCCGAGAGAAAGACTGACCGAACAAGATGAAGGGAAAAAGGAATAAGGCATAAGAGCCCAAGAAGACCAGCAAAATAGTAACTCTAGAAAAACCTACCTGAAGAATCTCTCCAAAAGAAGCCGCACCAGCCGCTAGTACTCCCCACTCCGTGGTCAACTCCGACAAGCAATGGGTGGCATCAAACTCTCGCAACACGTCATCATCCAGATGCTGACTACTGATACTAAGGGCAGTAGGAGGAGAGACAGGCTGATGCGAGGATGACGGGACCAAAGCGGCAACCTGGGCACTATAAGTCCTGACTACTTCCTTAGACGGACCTACCGCCATGGTCACCATCATCCCTGGAGTAAGCGACTCTGCAGCAGCATGTTCATCAGAAGCCACCGTCTCCCTCACTACCACCTCACTGATCGTACGTTCTGAGTCATGAGACTCAGTATGTACCGCCACATCACCGAAAGGCGAAGAAGCCGGTCGGGGGATCAAAGAAGGCGCAGGTGAAGATCTACGATATGGCAGACAAACCTCAACAATACAAGAAAGATAGAAAACAAAGGAAGACAACCTAACCAGGATTCACTTACTTGGCTGACTTCTTCTTCAAACTGAAACCCCCAAGCCAGGCTGAAGGTTTCGGCACAGGCATGACAGCAGAAAAGACATTGTCACCATCCTGTGCCAAGAACGATATCATTGATAACTGAGCCACAGGAGAACTTAGGCCCGATGACCGCTTACTGCGAAGGGACAAGGACAAGTCAAAAGAAGCAATCAAGAGCAATATTAAGAAAACAAAAATGCAAATACAACTCACCGATGAGTGTTGAGGGCTGCATCTTCTCCCTCATCTTCCTCATCCTCTAGCAACTCGACCACAGAACCATCTGAGAAAGGAGAAAGTACTCGGTTGAGAACACAAACAAACTACAAAGATGATAAAAATTAGAAATGCTCACCTAGGAGCATGCTATCTACGACTTGAGTACCTAGACGAGTACTCGGTTGATGAGATTTCTTGATAGAAGACGACCTGGCAGAAGCGTCATCTACTCGCATCCTCTTGCTGCTACGAGGAGCTTGGGGAACTGGACGAGGGACATACTCAACGTATGGGACAGTTTCTGCGATGGAAGCACCAGGAAGGATGGTGGCGGCTTGAGACTTACTGGTTGAAGACGCTCTAGCAAGGTTCTCCATAGCTTTTGCCCTAGAAGGGAGATCATCAACAGGGATCGGGTCAACAAAATTTTGACCAAAATCCTACGGATAAAACAACAACAAGAGAGTAAGGAAAATGAAAGTACCAGCAATAAAGGAAATATAAAGAATAAAGTACTCGCAGAAGAGAAACAACTTACAGCAGGAGGCAAGTTGTCAGCACGGTACTCTGGGACTGGGTGCAGAACGACGCTCACTCCCTTCAGGATCTTCTTGAGGCGCTCCAGCACCTCTTCATCAGTTAACTCCAGAGCCAGGACCATACGAGAAGGGTGCTCGGCCCCGAAATATTCAGAGCCATAGTGCTCCCTCGCCTTCAAGGGTTGAATTCACCGGCGCAGATAACTGGCGATGATCCCAAGGCTATTCAGTCCCTGCTGCTTCAGAACCCAGATCCTATCAAGCAATGGTTGAATCTTCTTCAGCTCCTCGCTCGATAGTAAGTTCTTCCCCCAACGGTCATTGACCAAAAGGCTAGAGTCAGAGTGGAAAGAAAGGGCAGGGAGCATGTTTCCGGCATAAAACCACTCGGAACGCCACTCCTTCACAGAATCAACCAGGTCATAGTCGAAGAAGAGATTCTTCTTACCCTGGTGGAATTGAATCCTACAGCCACCCAGAGGAGAAATATTATCACTCCGGGGGTGTGGTTTCAGACGAAAGAAATAATGAAACAAGGAGATAGAAGGGGGGATTCCAAGGAAGGCTTCATAGAGATGAACAAACACGGACAAGTAAAGCACACCATTTGGGGTCAAATGATTAAGACAAATCCTGAAATATTGGAGGAAACGATGAAGAAAGGTAGAGGCGGGTAAGCAGATACCAGCCCGAACAAAAGAGATAAATAGGACAATCTGACCAGGACCAGGAGTAGGAACCCGATGTTGGCCGGGGACTTTCCAATCAGCAAAGTCCTCCTAGATCAAGTCGTCCTTGACCAAATCACGAAGTTGATCCTCCGTGGTAGTCAAAATGGGCCAGAGCTTCTCCGCAGCCCTCATGGCGACGAACTCTTGATTCCCGATAAACGAGAGCGACGCCTCCTCGTCCACCAAGACCTCCTTCGACTTGCTTGATGACTTCTTCTTGCCCATACAATGGCAACGATGTAGGGTTAGCAGGAAGAGATCGACGGCGGCGACGAGGACAGTGATGGAGCTCTAGGTGTTAGGGTTTTTCGCAAAGGCTGGATGAGTAAAGGGCAAAGACATGGTAAGAAAGAAGAAGAAGAGGAGGGCCCTTAAATAGATTTACAACGGTGAAAATGTGACCCATCAGGCCCGCTTAACACGGCATGGAAACATAGCGGTCCGTTTTCTGCCATAACTGACACAACCGAAACGACGGGTAAAGCAACCGTTCACAACGGTACAGTGCAATGGACAGATCCAAGACTTATCCGTTCACACCACACCATCAACAAAGTAATACAGATTACACAATTTAGAAAGAACTCAGCATCAACAAGATTCACATGATACATTACAGTACGCCTCCAGAGAACCCAGATACTTCAGAAACAACCCGGACCATGCTCAAAAGCAATCAAACAAAGAGGAGATAGCAACGGAGAAAGAAAAACTCTTTTATTACAAATATCATCAAAAGACATAAGATTATAGATCTTACAAGACCCAACGATCTCAGTACTACGACGAGCAAGGCAGCAACAAATAGCACAGGCAGAACCCGGCTCTGGAATGACTACGTGCTCCTAGCTACAACACAGCAGAAGACAAACAACTCGGATACATTGTTGTCTTCAAAGAAAGGGCGCAGTGCATCCAAGACGGATATCAGCAGCATAGCGGAATAACCCAAACCAGGCAAGGATCACAAACATCAGTCTGCCCAAGCCCGATGTGATCCTGGATTAGACGCTGATTTGCACCGGACAGTCGCAAGGCAGTGTGGAAAGATCAACTCGAAGCTACTGGATGATGGAACGAATCCCACATCACAAGACTTCTTCCACCTGCCACCACGTACTACCTGGTACAATGCTGCCACGAGATTAGTCTGCCTCTAATCTCAATCACAAGACTTCTTCCACCGCTACAAGACTTACAAGACTCACAACTCACGTCCGGGGCTGCTCTACTTCACAAACTACCATAATCATGTCTATGGAGGTTTTCAACTATACAGCAAGACACCTGATGAATAGAAGCAGCACACCAGGAGGGTATTTATAGGCCAAAGAGCAGTGTACATAGACTGGGAGCACCAACAGAACAAGCCTCACAAAGGTATCAGTGAAAAGACAGAAAGTAGTAACAAGAGGACACGCGCATGAGGAAACAATATTCGAGGACAAGCATATTCAAAAGAATATACCGACACTGTACACCTCGTGACTTCAGATAATTCAAGTCAACTACCAACTAACACCAACATCAAATATAAATCCGGCTACCCAAGAAGACAACAGAAGACACTCCATCTGAGTTCCTAACAACCAAAAAGAACTCGGATAGATGCTCGGGAGCTGCAGGGTACATATCCTGAGAAGAGATTTTTAGTTTTTTCAACCAGAGTTCAAGACCCTCCAACTTTTTGTTCCAAATAAGGAAGAGGCTCGGGGGCTACACTCAATGAGTGCGCTTTTTCTTTGAAAAATCACACGTCACTTGAAAGACTTCTTCAAAACAAGACCACTTCAAGGCTTCACGTCGAAAGAACCCGGAATAAAGTAAGTCTCTGAGTTCAACCATGAAATGCTAGGGGGCTTGTCAATACGGGGCCCGCTGGGTTCCGTATCAGTGCGACTACAAGTCGTGGGCCCTGGCCTGGCCCACGAACTGGAGCTAGAAGAGATGTAGCTTCTACTACACCGAATCCAAATAGAATAGGCCAGACTAGTCGGACTCTTATGGAAAGTAACTTCTGTATCTAATTCAAGACACCTTCTTTGATCAGACTAGGATTATAACCGCACCACAGCCTTCTCTACCGATATAAAGAGAGGCTGTGGGCACCCGTGTAACAACGAACGATTCAACACAATCAATCCAATGCAAAGAATAACGCTGACTGGACGTAGGGTTATTACTCGATCATCGATCAAGGGCCCAAACTAGTATAAATCGACTGTCTCTGCATTCACCGTCGAGTTCTAGCACGCACCGAAGCCTAAACAATTGTCCTGGGTACTCTCGTGGCAGGCTATCGGTGATCAAACACCGACAACCGAGTATTTGAGGGTACTGGAAGGGTATAGTGATTCTAATTGGATATCTGATGCCGATGAGTTGAAAGCCACATGTGGATATGTGTTCTCACTTGGAGGTGGTATTATTTCCTGGAAGTCTTGTAAGTAGACATCATTACGAGGTCAACATTGGAAGCAGAATTAGCAGCATTAGATACCACCACTGTTGAGGCTGAATGGCTTCATGAACTCCTTATGGATTTGCTGATGGTTGAAAAACATATCCCTGCAATTTCTATGAACTGTGACAATCAAATGGTGATAGTCAAGGTGAACAGTTCTAAGGATAACATGAAAACAACTAGGCATGTGAAGCGGCGATTGAAATCTGTTAGAAAACTGAGAAACAACGAAGTAATAGCGTTGGACTATGTCCTACATCTAAGAATCTAGTAGATCAGTTTACTAAGGCTCTATCACGTAATGTGATAGAAGGTGCATCGAGGGAGTTGGGTCTGACACCCACTTGAGGTCATTCCATAGAGGTAACCTGTCCTATGTGATCGGAGATCCCATAAAGTAGGATGGTGGTTGACTGATGGAGAGACCCCTTGTTTTAAGGACCAAATCATTTGAGATGTACTGTTTCTCCTATGCTGTATGGCAGGTTGGTTAATTCCTTAATGTGATCCGAGTGACTTATTTAAGTAGAGATGTCCTACAGAACATCCTAGAAGGAACACATCTATATGTGTTCGACTACTAGTCACAGTTTATGAGATCTGGGTAATCTCTAGATACTCATAAAAGGCCCCGAAGTGTGACTTATATGCTTCAAACAGAGGGGATGCTTATAACAGCCTAGTGCCATGATAAGGACTTTGGTGAATCTCAATTCGCACAGAACTGTCAATTTAAGGCATAGTCCATTGTTCAGTTGTGAATTAGCCTAACCCTTGTTTTAGACGGATGTTCAACTTAACAGTCTCCATTGAAACTCTGGTATATCAAAGAAATGTGGTATTGAGACTATTTTACTACGAACCCTAGAGTTTGGGAGGGATTGTTAGATATATTAAGGGCTTGGCCCATATAATATTCAATAAATCAAATAAACTCTATGACTCGTAATAATGCGCGATATATGGTTTAATATTGTATGGGATTTTGACTGCACATTGACTCAGTTTATATGGTTGGATATTATCTATCTATATTGAGAAGCTGAGAAAAGGACGTGGGTGTGCCACACGTATGCGCGCCGCTGCCGGCCGGGCCGGGCCATGGGCGTGGGCGTGGGCATGGCGGGCGGGCGGACGGACGGGACGTAAGTGGTTTTGCCACTTAATTCACATAATTACGGGAGTTACTCTCTTTTATGTTGGAGGCGGCTTCATTGCAGGAGTTTTCGCCTGTTACCGCCGTCTTCGTTCTTCTGCATCTGCACGCCTTCTCTATCTCCTAATCTCCTCTTGAGCCTCTTCGTTTCCTCACCGCAAGCATATATTCCAAGCTCCTCCGTTAGTCATTCCTCTTGACTTCCACCACATATTCAGCTGCTCTTTGGTTCACCCAGTCCCAGTTTCAGCGCGCACAGGACCCGGGAGAGTAGGCCTCCGGAACATCTGCTGTCTTCGAGTTCGCCTGCTCGGGTGAAGGGCGGCAATCACATTTTTGGGGAGTGTCGCGGCACGACTACTCGCTTCATCCTCTACTTTCCGGAAGATCGCTGGTGATCGGCATAGCTTCTCTTCTGCACTGCATCACGCGGGACGACTACACCGACAGGCACTATGTCGACTAGTGCATCCGGCTCTGCCACTGGGTATATCTCTGTTCTTCGCTATCCAGTAAGATGTCGTATAAATAACTTGCTGGTTAGTATCATCTACATGTTGCTCATGCTTAGAACACACAAGCACATACATGATGTCACAAACCTTTTGATTATTGTTTTTTCTGGATTAAATTGCTACTAAAAGTGCCTAAATTTCTAACATAGTGCTTCTGTACATCCTCGGTTACGTGCAAAAATTAGGTTCCGTTCGATCGGCTTTTCTGAATGTTTGAGTAGCCATTATTCGCGCTTCAGGATCAGATGTCCGAAATCAAGATACATACATTATTGGTATTCTATAAGTGAATAATATGCAAAGGATGTCGCATATAAGACAGAATACATTTGAATGTGATTGATTTGGGCTCATTTGTGGAGTAGTTTTGTGTTTTGTAATCATCACTACTACAAAAATGATTTTGCGATACACTGTCCAAATATTAATGCAAGTGGTTGCAAAATGCAACCGTCTCCTAAAATACCTGATGAGAGACGGTCATTTTATTTACAGAGGTGGTCACAATTGTCCGTCTCATAAAATAGATTAACGGAGGTGGACGTTTTATTTATGCAGGTGGTGAGATTTTGTCCGTCTCCTAAAATCGATTTACGGAGGTAATCAAAAAATGACCACCTCCTAAAATAGTCCGCCTCTAAAAATGGAGACCATTTTCAAAGATAAACCTCCTAAAAGGACTGTTGTGTTAAGAGCATCTCCAAGAGTACCTAATAGTTTCTTCCTAAAAACATGAAGTTTTGCAACTCTAAAAAAATATTAGAAGGAATAAAGAAAGCTATCTCCAAGAGTTTCTAATAATCAACTCATAAAATATAGAAGATAATTTTATATCAGGAATTCTATACTATTTCTAAGTTATCCTAATCACTTTTATGTATTCTTTCTCTCTTGTACATTTGCATCAGGAACCCTTTCCTACTATTTATTTTTTTCCACGCCCTTCTACCTTTAGATTGGCCGACAAACATGCACGAAAGAGAGAAGATACGCGCGGGGAAAGCGTGTAACTTTACGCGGAACAGGGTGACTATTCTCAAGTTCTAAAAGATTAGCAGATGAATTAGGAGTTGTTGAAGAGGGGTTTTCTCATTTTGCTAAAAACTAAAGATTATAAAGGGATTTAGGAAACTCTTGGAGATATTCTAATGTGGTCAAACCCACTTCTGTATGTAGCACTTATCATGAGCGACCAGCCACATAAAAATTTTGCACTACCGGAAGCCAAGATTTACGAATAATTGCCCAAGGGTCACGGTAACTGTTATAGATGGGCAACGGGCCAGGCCAGGCCAGAAAGAGCCCGGCGTGCCACTAGGCCATGCCAAGGTGGGCTTCGTACCTAGCTGACGGCCTAGACGCGGCCTGTCAGGCCATTTTCCGTGCCCTGAAATAAACTCTTTGTAAGCATTCAAAAAAATAAACTCTTATAAGCTGACTGGGCAGTGTATCGGCCAGCGGTTGAGAATGCATTAGAGCATAGTTTACGAAATCTGTTGACTTCTGACAATGGTAAAAGCCAATAGATAAAAACCAATCAACCGCCAACGTCCCCAAATCTCTATTTTTGTATACAGTCCGATGTTTAGTCATTGCTTAGCGCAGCCGGCTCAGTCCAAACGAACAAAATGAAATCAGTTATGTCAATGGATTGGGTCGGATACAATAAGCCCATGATAGGCCAGGCCAAATCGACAAATCTACATATAGGCCCATTGTACAATGACTCAGCTTGGTCGTATACATAATAATAGTGGCTGGTGAACATTACACATCGTCAATTGCGTGTCACAATCAGATAACTAATCTGTTGCGCGTAAAAGTCAATATATGTGCGTCAATTGTTATAGCAGCGGTCGAGAAGAGTCCACCTTTCTCAGGCTCGACCCAACAAACCTCTTTATCGCATTCTTCCAAGATCCCTGCAAAGGGAAGCAAAGTTTGTCACAAGTGAAGTAAAAATAATGTGATATATGGGATTCTTAAAAAAAAAAACTCAGGCAAGTGCAACTCTTCCTGCTAAAGGGTTTCAAGAATCCCATGCCGTTCAGTTGTGTACCTTACGGTCATCTCGATATTTGACTGAGGGATCAACGATGTAGTTCTTTATTAGTCTGCAAAGTTCTGCTGGCTTTTCGCGGTTTATGGCATGACCGGCGTTCTTGACAATCACTAGTTCGGAAGTATCTCCCAGATGCCTGACATTTTTTTTTATACAGAAGCTTAAAAGATTTGTTTTGTTTCCGTCTGAACAGAGCAAAGACTAATGAATTACAATAAAGACTTGAATTTGATGACACATAAATAGACAAACCTTTTCAGCCGTAATCCAAGTTCCAATGGAAAGACCCGGTCTTGCTCTCCCCAAATTATCAAGGTTTGCTGACAAATCAATGAAATATGTTACAATTATATTATATTCTTTAACTGTCAAAAAAGCAGAAGCTTTGGCTGGAGAACTAGTATGGTCTCATCAAGGTCAAGTGCTTATGCAAATGCAAATCATTACCTGGTTAATTTTAGGAAGGTCTGAAAGCTTCCTACCATTGATCAATGCATACAACAACTCTGTCTTCTCTTTTACATTTTCAGTGCACATAACCTGCAATACAACACGACACAAAGAAAATGTTGAGTAAATCTTATGTGCATTTAACAAGATTGAGCAACCACTTACTATGTCAATAGCACACAAGAAAATGTACAATTCTACCCAATTTCCTCTAAATCTGTTCAGTACAGACACAGTTGGGCGGATTGAATTCAAATATTACTTTCTCCATGCAAAAAATATATTACAATCCATAATGTTTGGAAATGTTTAGGTTAATTAGACTCATGCCATTGTAAATTTTACAGTTCTGAAAAATGTCACTACTATTTGTGAAATTGGAAATATGCCATTAGGAAAAGAACACAGGTACAAATACCATGATATTTGTACTGGCATATTTCCAAATCCAAGAAAATTTGATGGCATCGTTCCAATATCATGACTTTTGTAATGGCATACTTCCAAATCCGATAAATTTATAGTGGCATGGTTACAAGAGGAAATATTAGATACATGGGCATAGCATCCTTGGATCCAATCTGACTGGCCCGAGAGGTGTCAACCCACTCACCTCTCTTGAGCTGGCTTAGGCCCAATTGGATTTGGTTGAATTAAAAGCTGAAGAAAGGGCAAAAGGGATTCCCACCTCTCACCTAGGCCATGCAAAGTGAATTTGAGGGATGAGAATATAAGATTGAGTTTGTGCACATGTGTGCGGATATATTCTTGTTGACATGATACTTGCTCTGGTTACAATATCACAAACTCTAGTGGAATATTTCAAAACTGTGAAATCTATAATGGCATGAATGTAATTAATCACAAAATCTGACATCCTTAACTTTGTAACAACAGTAGATGCAATGATGATGCCACAAAGACAAAAAAAAAAGGGGGGGGGATGGATATTGTAGTGATGTTCTAATATAAAATAGGCATATCAAGCTGCATTGGCAAGCATGCCTAGAATACGCCTGAACTTGTAATGTTGAATGCTTGTCATTTTCTTTAGGGGAAATAAAACAGGGGAGACCTTGCCTCTAAAATAAAGCAAATATCAAGCTGTGAAAATGACTTGGGAAACCATGAGGAACTTATAGGTCCCTAATTCTATGAAGATTAGATTTTGTTTTTAACTCATCAATCCATGTGGTTCGTTAAGTATAACAAATTAACTTCATGCCACTGTGGGTTCAACCAAACTGGTCAGTGTTTAAGGGCGCTTTTGGATGCCTTGATCTGCCAATGCAGCTTGATATGCCTATTTTATGTCATATTGCTTTGCTTTGCTTGGCTGGGCAGGAGACACACTGTTTAGTTGACTTGCTTGCCGTCTCGTTTCTTGTGCTTTCCAGAATATCCGTCGCCAACACAAGCAAGCTGAAACCGCTCACCACAGGTGGCAAGCCTAGCCTTGCCAAGCGAGGCGAGGTGAGCTGGCTGCACAAATCAACCAAACACACCCTAAGCTGCTAATTTGTGTTATCGTGCACAAATTTTACAAGGAATAATATTCCATCACAATCCAATACTTTGCTGGAACAGTTTACTTATTCGTTTGAACAACTTGAAGCAGCATTATCAATTTAATCAATCTGCAACTAATCCAATTGAAAAAAATTCTCCAGCAGTTTTATGATGTTGACCAAGACGTTCACCTCAAGTGATATCAACGATTAAATCCCTCCATGGAATTCCTCTTTTTCTATATACTAACTAATGAATGCCTTAGGCATAAATCTATCACTGACAATGGCCTATCAACCTTATCAAACGATAAAGAAATTGTTTATAGTTTATACTATCAGTACACCCTAGTGCAGTAATAATATAACTGGAAAAATCATAAGCGTTGAGTTATGAAGGGGGGACAATTATTTAGATCAACTAAAAACTAAATAGATCCTAAATCTCCATTGATTTGATTGTCATATCGTTAATTGGGCTCTAGGAAGGGATTAGGATAACAGGGGGTTATAAAGTAGTGGATTCAGCACTGGATATGAGATCACAAACAAGTTGCTGGAACGTTGTAACAACTAAGGGCCTGTTTGGATTCTGTGGACAAACAATAGAAGCTAAAAAATAGCTCTAGTCCATCCAAACACGAGGGCTAATGGTTTGGGCTAATTTTTAGCCAAGCCCTTGGATAGTTGTCAGTTCATCAGCCAAGTACAACTAACTAACAAGGGCTAATAGTTCATTGCTAAAGATATATGCACCTTTTAGCCTAGATCCAAACATTCATAGTCCTAGCTGATCCAAAGAGGCTTCGAACTAACAACACCTCCAATGCAAGAATGGGTCAAAATAGGTAGCTGTGGATGAAATCCGAGGTTTTTACCTTTAGCACCGAACCACCAACCCTAAGTAATACAGTATACAACAATTAATTGTTCATTATCAACCACGAAACATCTCGGCCAACAAATTGCTGGTGAAATTAGTTGGCAAGTCCCTGCATTTACCTACCCTGATGTAATCCCTCATGAAGCAGGACGGCATGAACCGCGGAGGGCGGCAGAAGGTGAGCCCCACCAACCTCCGGAGATCCTCCGGCCGCTGGGGCAGCAACAGACTTGCAGCCTCGGCGATATCCTCAACGGCGAAGAGCCCCGCGGCCAGGTCGGCCTCCTCGAGGCAAACACCGGCCGCGACAAGTACAAGCCGCTCCACTGCTGCCGGGAACGCGTGGGCGAGGTGGTATGCTACGAAGCCGCCGTAACTGACCCCGACGACGGCGTACCGCTGCGGGGCGCCAGGGAGCGCAGCCATAGCGGCGGCGACGCAGGCAGCCTGGTAGACTGGGGAGCGGTCTGCGGCGGGGGAGGACGAGGCGCCGAAGAAGACGAGGTCCGGGACATAGGGGGCCAGACCGGCGGCGAGGAGCGGGCGGAGGAAGGGCGCCCACTGCCAGGTGGCTTGTGCGCCGAAGCCGTGGAGGAGCAGGACAGGGTGTAGGGGCCTGGCGGGGTCGGCTGCAGGTGGCGGGAGCCAGAGGTGTACGACGGCGCCATCGGGGAGCGGAATGGCCGCCGGTCGGAGCCCCGCGGAGCGGAAGGAGCGAGTGTAGCAGCGGTCACGTGCGACAGTGGGACTGAGGCGGTGCTTCCACCGTCGTCGACCGCCGCCGGCGGGGGTCAGCGATGCGGGCGGTGGGGGCATCTTGCTCGCCGGACCGGAGGCGGGAGATCCGGAGGGCGCCTCGCGCGTGCGTGCGGATGGACTGGGTCTATACTCCAGCGGGAGCACCGCAACATGCTTTTGGGCTGCTTGGCTCAGCTAGCCTATCCTGGGGCTTGGCTGGCACAAGCAACGAGAACCTTGCCCATCTGGGTGAGCCATTTTGGTTCTCTCATGCTGGCAAGAAAAATTTCAACTGCACAAGATCTGAGATACTTAGAAGCTTGCTTCATATTCTCACTTGGTAAGGTTACAGTGATAAGTAAAGAAACCAACAGCCCATATCGCAGGTAAAGTTCTAGCTTGGCATAGTTGCCACTTACAACTTGCAAGGTCCGCGTGATGGCCCACAAGTCAGCATATTATTAAATTTTAAGATCATCTCTAAAAGCTTCTTAAAAATACTAGGTAAATTAATCATCGTGCCTTCGCTGAAAAGAGTACCATTGCTAATTTGTTATGAGAGAAAAATAATATTTCTTCGCTAAAAAAGTTCGGCTCATAAGACAAGTGATTAGGAAGGATAAAATAAATATGAAACTCTATTTTTATCTTTGTCCATAGTTTAAAATAGTTAGCTTCTTTTCTTAAAAATCAGACGAGGAGTGGAAACCAAACCAGAGGGGACACCCGGACATATATCAAGTGCCAAACACATTATATATTTGTAAGCTGAGGCCGATATTTACCAAATGCTTTTTTTAGTGAATTTAAATACAAAACTACTATAGGGTTTTTTTGTTTTTTAGAAAAATAGGAATTATTATAAAGCGCTCTTGGAGATGCTCTAGTGGTTCAAAAAAATGTATATGAAACAAAAATATATAGGACATATGCAAAAGCTTCTTAAAATAACTCACTAATTCGAGATTTTTATGATAGAAAAAAGTCCTACAATTTATATGAATCTTTTAATAAAAAATTTACGGTCCAACTCTCACGTACTTCCTCCGTCCTGAAATATAAGGAATCAAGAGTTCAAAATTTATACCAATTATAAATACTAATTCTAGTTGTGAATAAACACTTTGAAAGGTCCTAATTGGCCAGGGGGCGAATAGCCTAATTTAAAATCTACAAAACACTAGGCAAACTTGTTAGACAACTAATTGGCTATCAAGCTTTTTGCACTAGCTCTAACAAGTGTTGCAAGCTACCTATCCCAACAACTCTAGTTGCTATAATCTCTAAGTTGATCAAAGGTTAAGTCACTACGAGCTCTCAAAAGCTAGCTATACTAAAGAGCTCAACTAGGTGAGAAGCTATACTAGCAAAGGTAAGACAAGCTTTTAAAACTAATTACACTAAAGAGCTTGTTATAACTAGTTTACGATAATGTAATGGAGAGGGTAAGGTGATTATACCGCCACGTCGAGGGATGAACCAATCACAATATGAATATCAATCAATCACCAGGAGAATACCAAATGACAAGAGATAACCAATTTTTCTCCCAAAGTTCACGTGCTTGCTAGCACGCTAGTCCCCGTTGTGTCGGTCAACACTTGGTGGTTCAGCGGCCAAGAGATGTTACACGAACCTCGTCCACACGTTGGACACCGAAAAAACCTACCCACAAGTGAGGTAACTCAATGACACGAGCAATTCACTACAGTTATCTTTTGGCTCTCCGTCAGGAAAGGTACAAGACCCCTCACAATCACCAGAGCTGGTCACAAACAATCACCAACACGTGCCGAACCTCCACCGCTACTCCAAGCCGTCTAGGTGGCAGCAACCACCAAGAGTAACAAAAAATCTGTAGCCACAACGATCCCCAAGTGCCACAAGATGCAATCACTCAAGAAAATGCACTAGGAATCACTCACAATCTCATTTTGATGATGAATCAAGGATGGAGATAAGTGGAAGGTGTTTGCTTAGACTTACAAGGATGTCAAGTATGTCAAAGTGCCAAGAGAGATAACTTGGAGCTAGCCAAACACTGTTTATAGAGCCCCTCAAACAAATAGAGCCGTTGGCTCACTCAATGGGCTCTCCGCGGGCCGGCCAGACGCGCCGGTCTGGTGTGACCGGACGCGTGACCCCAGCGTCCGCTCACTAGGATCTCGCCATGTGTCCCCATTTTAAATATCATTTGTCCTATTCCAACGGTAACAAAATGATCACCGCGCAGTCAAAGCTTCGACCGGACGCGACGCTCACGTGACCTGATGCTGAAGCCCTCAACGTCCGATCGATTCCAGAGAAGATTTTTTAGCGCAAAAACACGACAGGACACGTTAGGTCATTGCCGACCTGACGCGCCCCTGCGTCTAGTTTTTTCAATGTTCCTCCATGCGCGCGAGCAGTGCTAACGTCGTTGTACGTCTCGGCGGACCTGACGCTCCTCCTGCACGTCCGATCGCGTGATCTCGCCGCCAAGCAACTTGTGACCGGATGCGCCGGTCGATCCCGAGCCAGCGTCCGATCCCTCCACCTTGCCTTCGACCAACTGCACTGCATGGTTTATAAATGACCGAACACAGGGTCCAGCGTCTGGTCAGACCAATGCCAGTGTCCAGCCAGCAGCCTTCACCCCCTTTTCTTTTTCTATGTCCTCAACCATTTCACTCTTGCTTTCCAATTGCTAACAACAAAGTTTAGAACTTGTGTGCACGTGTGTTAGCATTTTTTAAAGCATTTTACAAGGGTCAAAGATAGCACACTAGGTTCCTAAATACATATGTATGAATCATGTCACCTAGTGGCATTCGATAAACCGTTTAACCAAAGAATTTCCCTCTTTATAGTACGGCTATCGATCCTAAATGTGATCACACCCCTTATGGTGTCTTAATCACCAAAATCAAAACCCTAAGCAATACATTTGTCTTGATCTCCATTGGGTTTTATTTTTCTCTTTCTTCTTTTCCAAGTTGAGCACTTGATCATCTCTTGGTCATCATCATGCACAATGATCATCTTCTTAGCTCCATCACTTGTACCAACCTCATCTAATCCACACACTTAGCATAGAGGTTAGTACTAAGGTTTCATCAATTAGCCAAAACCCTACTAGGGCTTTCACACTCTAAAAGGTAAGATTCAATCTAAAAGGTAAGATTCGTCTTGTGAGTTGAGGAGGCGTCGATGGTAGAACAGTGCTTGACGTGGCATGAATAGTGGCAGCCTTTTTATCGCCCATCCCGGGATGGGCAATAAAAAGTAGGATTAGACACGGGTATTGTTTCCACGCCGGTGGGGCTGTAGCCATGTTAGTGGGAGTGGTTGCATTGAATGCTTTGTCAGTGAGTAGGTAGATAAGGGAGGGTCGACCGGCTCGACCCCTGGTCGTGCGAGTTAGAGATTTTCTGGGGTCGAGGCTTCCCGTCAAGCGGGCCTCGTGCGAATCGGAACGCGGTCAAGGGTGCCCCATCCTCACATGTATGCGGCTTGGATCGGCGCATCCGTGCAGGTGGAGCCTTAATTTGAGTTTTTTTGGGGGTTTTCAGGGCGTGGATTCCTCGGGGGTTTGCTCCTTTTAATCGTTGGTTTTGGGTACCCCTAATTTAGTTACCCGATAGTAGCCCCTGAGCCTTTGCGGGAGTGTGGACACTCTTGCAGAGGCTCAGCAAGTTATGAACTAGAGTTGTAGCGTCGTCGCTCTTCCGGTGGGTATGCGCGAGCGCACCAGCCGGGTGTAGCTCCTGAGGCCTCGGAGGAGTGAGTGACTCCTTCGAGGGCTTTCAACATGTTATGTTTGAGGGATGCTTCTGTGCTCGAGCCCCCGTGGCGCGTTTGGTCCTCTTTCGTCGAGGCTAGCTTATTGCGGGCGAGCCCCCAAGCCTCGTGTGTGTGAGGTTGATCAGGGTCCCACCCGTCTTTAATGGTACGACCCTTACGCATCCTTTAGGTAAGGAGGAGGGATGAGAATGCCGCACTACCCCTGATGGGCGAGTTTCGACAATCTCTGGTGAGCTGCTAGAGGGAAATTCAAGTGGGAGCCCGTGCCCCGTTCGATAGGGGTCGGCTAGCGGCCACGAAGGCGCTCTCTAAAAGTGCTAAAGAGTTGTCGTGTGGATCTCGGCTCCGTTTGATAGGATCCGAGGGCTCGATGCCTCCCTCCGAGAGGATTCCACCGCCGACCTCTCCTTTAGCCTTGAATATGTCCGAGGGCGTCTCAAGAAAGTGGCTCGAGCCTGGCCTGGCATGGGCACGCCCTCAGTCATCCCTAACTCTATTTACTCGAGGGCAGCTGTCGAGCCCCGGTCGAGGGCCAGCTTTCAAACCCTCGAGGTTTGTAGTGGGCTTGGAGCCCGTGGTTCCTTTGCCTGGAAGTGTTCGTCTGTGAGCTTTCCTTCCCGCTCGTTGGGGTGTATCTTTTTAGGGAGGAAGTGGAAACAGCGTGGTAGTGGGCGGCGTGTAGGCGGTTGGTGAACGAGCGGTTGACATGTGCCCGTGCGTGCGGGTTTCGAGGAAATGGTTAGGTAAGGGCATTAAATGTAGAAATTTTACTTGCCTCTTCGCTGGATCCGCCTGTTGGCCTTACGCCAGGGTATAAATACGGAGCCTAGGGTTTCGTTCGTTTCTTCCTAGACCTTTGCAACTGCCCTCTCTTTCCTTTGCCACCATCGTCCTTCCCTGTCGCTACCGTCATCTGTTCCTTGCATCCATGGCGGGAAAGAGCCCAATCCTTCCTGTGGATTCGTGGATTCGTTCGTCGGTGATGGAGAAGAAGCTACAGGAGCTCGTGCGCGACGGTCTCCTGCGTTCGAGGACTAGCCGGGATCTACCGGAGTGGAGGGTGCCACCAACCGATGTAAGGTCCTATATGGCTAGAGGGGGGTGAATAGCCTAAAAAAATTCTACAAATACCACTAAGCAAACTTGTTAGAATAACAAATGGCGTAAAGCAAGTTTTGCTTAGCTAAGGGTTGTGATGCAAGCCTCCTATCCACAAGTCTAGTAGATTATGATCTCTAGTTCACACAAGAGCTATGTCACAAATTTTACACTAGAGAGCAAGCTAACAACACTACTAGCAAAGCTACCACTAGAGCTACACAAGATAATCTAGTAAAAGTAAGTGCGAAAGAAAGGATTGTGATTCTTATACCGACAGTGGAGTGAAGATGTTGCCAATCACCAAGATGATATACAATCAACCAATATTGACAACAACACAATATGAAGACCAATCACCGGGAGATAAGAGACACAATATTTTTGTTCACCCGGTGTTCACTTGTGTACCGACAAGCTACGTCACCGGTTGTGTCGACCAACACTTAGATGGTTTCCCGGTGTGACCCTCAAGTCACTTGCCCCTCAAGGCACGCCCCGCAAGGCACCGCAAGACACCACTCTCAAGTGAGGTAACTCAATGACACGCGGATTCCACTAGAGTTGCTTTTGGCGTCCCGCCGAGGAAAGCACAAGAACCTCTCACAATCAACCGGAGGTGGCCAAGAACAATCACCTTCTCTTGCCAACGCCTCCAACAATCTCCAAGCCGGCTAGGAGCGGTACTCTCCAAGAGTAACAAGAAATCCATTGGCTAAACCACCCATAAGTGCCACTAGATGCCCTCAAGCTATGCAAATGCACTTTGGGATCACTCAATCTCACTTTTGATTTGCAATCAAGCAAGAGAGATGAGTGGGAGGAGAAGCTTTAGCTCAAAGGATGCACAAGAGTGTTAGAAATGCCAAGAGACCTCCCCAAGGGCCGGCCAACATGTATTTATAACTCACATCCTCGAAACTAGCCGTTGCCACCTTACAGGGCGTTTTTCGGGATGACCGGATGCGCCGGTCGAACTGACCGGACGCGCTGCACCGCGTCCGGTCACCCTGCGCCGTCCACATGTCCATCTAGTTTTAACTACGGCCGCCAAATCCTCCAATGGTCACTGCGTGCCAATGGTCAAACGCGACGACCGGACGCGCCACTCAAACGACCGGACGCGCCGATCGCACAGCGCCTGCGCACGCGACGCATTGACCGGACGCGCTCCACGCAACGACCAGACGCGACAGTGCCAGCGTCCGGTTGGAGTCCAGTAAGCACCCCTCTTAACCAGATGCGTCCGATCGCGTGTGACCGGACGCG
This sequence comes from Saccharum hybrid cultivar R570, assembly GCA_038087645.1. Classification (NCBI taxonomy): domain Eukaryota; kingdom Viridiplantae; phylum Streptophyta; class Magnoliopsida; order Poales; family Poaceae; genus Saccharum; species Saccharum hybrid cultivar. Next base: position 15,054,126 of record JAQSUU010000066.1, read on the forward strand.
TCGAGCGTCCGATCGGCGCTTCGCCACTCTCTGCTCCTCTGGGTGCCTGACCGAACGCACCGGTCCCGCGAGTGACCGGACTCGCCAGTTGCAAACCCTAGCCCGCGCGCCTGACTGCTGCGATGAACTGACCGGACGCGTCCGGTCAAACCGTGACCGCGTCCGGTGCAGCGTCCGGTCACCTCTGTGACCTCCGTTCACCTCCATTTCTTTTCCGACTTCCGGTGTAGTGGAAAATAGGCATTTCATTTCCCTGAAATCGCCTGAATCCCACGCTCGCAAGCTCGGCAGGAGGGAGAGAGGAACCCGAACCCCTCTCTACCCGCAGACCATAGCGCGACCAACGTCACCTTTGCAAATGTGCCAACACCATCAAGTGTACATCTCCATGTGCTTGTGTGTTAGCTTTTTCTCAATCATTTTCAAAGGTTTTTTGGTTAGCTCACTAGGCCCTACATGCAATGCACTTCATGAATTCACCTAGTGGCACCCGTGCGTCAAATAACCGATAAGACTTCCCCTCTTAATAGTTCGGCTATCGACCCTAAACCACTCACACCCTCTATGGTGTCTTGAGTGTAAAACAAAATGGCCCTATGGTTATACCTTTGCCTTGAGCCCATTTTATTTCTCCAAATGATATGATCCACTTCATATCATCACATGACCGTCTCGATCCATCGACCTTGACTTCACTTGCTCTTCACCGTTGCATTGGTCCGTCGGCGCCAAGTCTTGCTCAAGCACCATCGCATGGTCCTTCGCTTCGAAGCCTCAACTTGCCCTTCACCTTCACAACCGGTCCATCGAGCCAAGCTTCATCTTGGTCTTCACCATCTTGGTCATATGAGTCAATGTCATGTCTCATATTCAATGACCACCTTTATCTAAATCATCCACTTAGATAGAAAGGTTAGTTCTAGGTTTCATCAATTAGCCAAAACCAAACTAGGGACTTTCAACCAACCACTGGGAACCGGCACCACCGGAGGGCTACGTGGTCAGCTTCGTTGCCTTCCACGAGAGGGCACTCGGGGTGTCACCGAGCTAATTTATGCGGGCCATCCCGCATTACTACGGGGTGGGGCTCCATCATCTTGCCCCAACTCTATCTCGTAGACCACCATTTTTGCGGCTGTTTACGAGGGGTACTTGGGGATCAAGCCCCATTGGAAGTTGTGGCTCCACCTCTTCAAGGCGGAGCACTTCGCTAAGAAGGCAGGGGAGAAGGGAGTGCGGCGGGTGGTGCATGCTGGAAGCTACACTATCCAAGTGCGGGCAGGTCGAGGTGAGCTGTACATCCTGGCGCAGCTCATCTCTTCGAATAGCAGGTGGCACGACGAGTGGTTCTACCTGCGTAACGACAACGGCCAGCTGCCTCGCTTCTCTGGCCAGGTCCTAATGTCTCGGAAGGAGAACTGGGCATACAACGTCATCGAGGAGGACCAGCCGAAGCTGCAACCACTCCTCGATGTGCTAAGGAGGCTCCGTTTATGCGGGCTGACCGCGGGTATGGTGGCCGCTGTGTTCCATCGTTGGAGGGTCTTGCCCCTGATGTAGCACCGACTTTGAATGGACCAGATGAAGCCGGGCGTCTCGTTGGAGGGGAGCTAGATGTCACACGAGACCCTCTCCCTCGACGAGGTCGCCTGGCACGCTCGGTGGGTGGTGGGTGGCTTCAAGCAGGAGGACATAGACAAGGTCCCGATGCGACCCAACCAGGGATTCGAGCCTCTAGTAAGTATTATCTCGCTGGCCTCGTGTCCTTTTCCTTTCTGGTATTCTTGATTTTGCCGGTTGAGGCTTTCGTGCAGGACCTATCAGCGGTCAAGGACTCACCGCCACCGGTCCTGGAGGATCACGCGGCTCAATAGGTGAGACACTTTTCTGCGGCTCAAAAGAAAAAAGAGAAAGATGCCACGAAGAAGCGGCAGAATAGGAAGATCCTTGAGCGCGAGGTGTTGAATAAGCGCCGTCGTCAGCAAAGGCTCAAGGGTCTCCCTATGGAGGAGTCCCCATCTGAGACGGCCTTGGGGGAAGAGGATGATGACGATGATGATGCCGAGTCACGGTACGACACCATGACTTCACTTGCGCATCTTCCTGACATGTGGTCCCTGCAGGAGCCCGTTGACAGGGGTCGACCGCCTAGGTGTCGAGGGCAGCCTCGGCGCCCGTCGAGGGGGCGGAGGAGCGAGCAGACGGGAGGGCCCATGAGGGGCCCTCGAAAAGGGAATCCACCGAGCCTATCGTCACACCGTCGACGTTGGTGGCGGTACGCCCGCGTTCCCGGTCGCCCCGGACCTCATCGACGGGGGGGAGGGGGGTCCGCGACACCGATGCCTAAGACTAGGGCGCCATCATTAGGCATGGGGACCTGAGGTCAGATAGCCTTGACGGTAAGGAGGACCCCAGAGGCCTCATCAGCCACGGCTCTGAGGAGCCCTAGGCCGACCAAAGGCTCGCTCGAGGGGCCATCGCAAAAGCTGTCAAGTGGTTCGGGGAAGCCGGGGGCGAAGCCCTGATCCCCATGTCTAGGTAAGTGTTTTGCTTCATCTGTCTGACAAAGTTACTTCACTTCTCATTCTGACACAGTCGTTCATTGTGCAGCCGTAAGCACAAGGCGGAGTCGGTGGCCATGACTCCCGCCAATGCACTCAAGGCTAGCGCTGCCCTGATGATGCGGACGCCGGTCGACGACGCCACATGGGTCACAAAGTGCCAGGCTGCCACATAGCTTCTCCAGGCAAAAGAGGCCACCGCCAAGGTAGGTGCGAGCGCCCAGGAGGGCACCGGAGTTGGTGACGCCGCTCAGGGGCCGGAGCAGGTTGAGGCAGCTCCAGGCGCTACCAGGCTCAATGGGTCTGGAAGCGGTGGGCAAGAGCCAGGGTCGACCACGGGGGCCTCAGAGACCATCGAGGCCTGTAAGGCCAAAACATCCACCCACGATGTGGGGCAAGCGGACGTTAAAAAGATGAAAGAGGTGGTGGAAACCTCGCAAAATGCAGGAGAGGAGGAGAAGCAGCCGGAGCTGCAAACGGAGCGGGAGGAGCTGCAACAGCAGCCGCAGCACCAATAGCAGAAAGAGCAGCCGCCGCAACCGTAGCCAGAGGCGGAGCAGCGTGGGCTGAGCCAGCTGGAGGAATCGGTGGCTGAGGCGGAGTGGGAGGTGGCCATGCCACCGCCCAACGCGCTGGCGGAGACACCGGCTAGCGGGAGGCCACTTCCACCCCCAGGGCCGATATCGACCGTGATCGACCTCACTTCTGAAGACACCCCATCTGACAAGGGGAAGCAGAAGGTATACGTCAAGATGGTCGACGCCCCGGATCATCCCGGGACCTCCGCGGCGCTAGAGGATGACATGGCGGAGGTGTCCGCCAGGTGGCCCAACTTTGCGGAGCTGACGCTTGTGCGGGTGGTGGAGGAACTCCCACGCTAGGGTTGCTTGCCCCTCGAGTTCAGGGATGCAGCTAACCCCGACGTCGAGCCCTTCTTCATCCTCGACGACAAGGACGAGGTGAAGTACTAGGAGTACATCGAGGGGCTCCGCAAACACTCCATGCAGTCTCTGCGGATGGTCACGGATACCCTGGTCCGGCACATGTCGGGGTACCCTGGTTCGGCACATGTCGGGTTCCCCTATGGCCGGAGGGATGAGGATCGGAGGGTTGGACAACGTTGCCTTGAGCTTGGTGAGAGCTTCTTCAGCCTCAAGGGTCCAGGAGAAGTGCTCTGATTTCTTCAGGAGACGATACAGAGGGAGCGCTTTCTTGTCGAGGCACGAGATGAAGCGACTGTGGGTCGCAAGGCAGCCCGTGACCTTCTGTATGCCCTTTAGATCTCGAACGGGGCCCATTTTGGTGATCACAGAGATTTTTTTCCGGGTTGGCCTCGATGCCACGCTCGAAAACGATGAACCCTAAGAGCATCCCACGAGGAACGCCAAAGACACACTTTTCGGGGTTAAGCTTGATATTCTTTGCTTTAAGGCACTTGAACGCGATGTCGAGGTCATCAACCAGGTTGTTGACCCTCTTGGATTTGACCATGATGTCATCAACGTAGGCCTCGACGGTTGGCCCGATGTGTTCCCCAAAAACATGTTGCATGCATCACTGGTACGTTGCCCCCGCATTCTAGAGACCAAAGGGCATAGTGATGTAGTAATATATGCCGAACGGGGTAATGAATGAAGTCGCGAGCTGATCGGACTCCTTCATTTTAATCTGGTGGTAACCGGAATATGCATCTAGAAACGATAGAGTTTCACATCCTATAGTAGAATCGACAATTTGGTCAACGTGTGGCAAAGGAAAGGGAACTTTTGGACATGCTTTATTTAAACTAGTATAGTCTACATATATCCTTCATTTCCCACTCTTTTTCTTAACTAGTATAGGATTAGCTATCCACTCGGGATGATAAACCTCCTTGATGAATCCGGCATCCAAAAGCTTGTGAATCTCCTCACTGATGATCTTGCGCTTCTCCTCGTAGAAGCGGCGCAAGCGCTACTTCACCGGTTTGGAGCCAGCTCAGATCTCCAAGGCATGCTCGGTGACTTCCCTGGGTATGCCCGGCATATCCGAGGGACTCCACGTGAATGTGTCGGCATTTGTGCGGAGAAAGTCGACGAGCACTGCTTCCTATTTGGGGTCGAGGGTGGCGCTGACTTTCAATGCCCTCCCATCCGAGCTGGTAGGGTTGAGAGGCACGAGCTTGATGCCCTCTGCGGGCTCGAAGCTGCTGGCATGGAGCTTGGGGTCAGGGATCTCCTTGACCAAACCGTCGAGGTCTGCAGCCAAGGTTGCTGACTCCAAGAGGGCCTCTCCGTGCTTGATGCACTCCACGTCACACTCGTAGGAGGGCCCGACGGTGATGACACCCTTAGGGCCTGACATCTTGAGCTTGAGGTAGGTGTAGTTGGGGACTGCCATGAACTTGGCATAGCAGGGACGCCCAAGGATGGCGTGTTAGGTTCCATGGAACCTGACCACCTCGAAGGTGAGGGTCTCCTTCCTGAAGTTCGAGGGGGTGCCAAAGCAGATGGGCAGGTCGATCCGCCCAACAGGCTCTGCCCGTCTCCCTGGCACGACACTATGGAAGCCCCCGACGCTGGGTCTGTCCTTTCGATCCCTAGGAGGTCGAGGGTCTGGGTGTAGATAATGTTGAGGCTACTACCTCTGTCCATGAGCACCTTGGTGAGGCGCGTATTGGCGATGATGGGATTGACGATGAGCGGGTAGACCCCAGGATTAGGGACGTAGTCTGGATGGTCATCACGATCGAACGTGATGGCGGTCCCAGACCAGTCGAGGAAGAGGGGGGTCACGAGTTGTACGGAGAAGATCTCTTGATGCTCGTGCTTTCGCTGGTGCATGGAGAGGCGCGTCAAGGGTCCCCCGTAGATCATAAAGCAGTCGTGGATCTCGGGGAACCCCTCATCCTTGTCGTCGTCCTTTTTCTTGGGGTCCTCCTTCTTGTCGTCTTTCTTGATGCCCAGGCTTTCAAAGTATCTCTAGAACATGTGGCAGTCCTCGAGGTTGTGGTTCGTGGGTCCCTTGTGGTAGGGACACGGTTCCTTGAGCATCTTATCGAAGATGCCCCTGCCGGGGGGGCCTCAAGGCTTCTTGCGGTCAACAGTTGCAACAAGATTATCCGCCGCAGCTTCACGCTTGCCCTGCTGGTTCTTCTTCTTCTTCCTGTTGTTTCTCTTGGCGCCCCGATTGGAGCTCTCCGGATCTTTGTCCTTGCGCTTTCCCTTGTCCTGGTCACCACCAAAGATGGCACCAACCGCCTCCTCACCGGTGGCGTAGTTGGTGATGATGTCCATCAGCTCGTTGGCAGTGGTGGGGGTGTTGCGGCCCAACTCCCGAACCAGGTCCTTGCAAGTGGTTCTAGAGAGAAAAGCCATGATGATGTCGGAGTCAATAATGTTGGGAAGCTCAGTGGGTTGTTTCAAGAAACACCGGATATAGTCGCAGAGGGACTCGCCTAGCTTCTGTTTATAGCTCCTGAGGTCCCAAGAGTTGCTGGGGCATACATAGGTCCCCTTGAAGTTCCCCTCGAACACCTTTTCCAAGTCGTTCCAATTGTGGATCTGTTGAGGTGGGAGGTCCTCGAGCTAGGATTGAGCGGTGTCTGATAGGAACAGGGGAAGCTGTCGGATGATGACTCGGTCATCGGTGGCCCCGTCCAACTGACAAGTCAAGCAGAAATCAGCAAGCCAAAGCTTAGGTTTGGTCTCACCGTTATACTTGGTGAGAGTTGTCAGGGGCGAAACCAGACCGGAAGCTGGGTCCTACGAATGGTCTTGCTAAAGACTCGAGGGCCCGGAGGCTCGGGGGACGGACTGCGATCCTCTGAGCTATCGTAACGCCCGCCCCTGTGCTCGTGGTAGCCTCGGGATGCACCGTCACCGCTTCTACGCTTGCGGCGTTTGTTGATGTCGTCACGGGCATCTCGGGGCTCGCAGTTGTCGACAACGCGCTCACGGATAGAGGCTGCCTTGTTCCCTTATGGTGCGGGCTCAGCATGAACCGAGACCTCTTTCTCCTGCCGGGAGGGCTCCACAGGCTGCTCCGAGGCAAGCCCGCGGCGCCTTGAGGCAGAACTCTCGGCTTGCTACATGGCCGCAGTCTCGAGGAGACCTCGAATCTCATCGCGGGCCCAGTGGGCCTCAGGTGTAGATGGCTCAGGCATGTTGCGGAGAGGCATGGCGGCGGCGACAACGTTTTGGCTAGCTTGGTTGAAGCCTGGGGTTCGCCCGTTTGGTCCTCGATGATGTGATGATTGACATCGTGAGCTCTCTCTCGAGCTCCTCTGCCATGTGCACATGCCACGTGCTCTCACTCGAGGGTCTGCTAAAGTAGGCGCAGGCGCTCTTGCTCTTCGTCGAGCTTAGCCTGCAGTTCTTGAATCTGCTCGAGTTGCACTCCCTGGTCTGCTTCAAGAAGTCAGGCTTCATCCAGCGCACTAGGGTGCGCAGCGTGAGGTGGGGTGGCATTCCCTCCTCCAACAGCCGCCTCTGCTTCCGAATCCAATGCAATGGCCCCATCAATTTGGAAACACTCGCGAGTCGGATCATAGCTATCATTGGTAGAGTCAGAGTCGGGGGCGCCAAAATAATAGTATGACGGATGCATGTGGGGTCATCGATCCATGGAGCCATATTGGTGGGAGATGATTGCACGGAGCTCCGTACCAGGGGTCTCCATGGAGTCCAGGTACTCGAAAGCTAGCATGGATGCCACGAGGTCGAGGGCAGAACGTAGATGGTGCCCATGGAGCTCCTCGTAAATGCTCATGCTAGTGCTTATGGAGGAAGCATACTCCTAGGCAGCCATGTTCAGCCCATACGGGAATGTCCATGGCATCATTGTCCCCGTTGCTAGAGAAAACGATCCCGATCCAGCTGGAGGTGGTGTCGTGCTAGACGGTGGGATGACGGAATGGCCCATCGGCATCTTGCTCGTAGCCAATCTCATCCTACGCAGGTCCTCATCGAGAGACTCTGTGTCAGCGTCTGGTTGAGGGGTGCCAGAATGGGGCACACCGTCACCATCCGTGAGGCGATGGTGGTAACTACGCTAGGCACAACGCCGCCTGGCCGTGCGGGCCCGACGAGAACGGAGGTACCGGCGTTGCGCTCCCCTAGGCTAGGAAAGCTCATAGTCATGGTCAGTCGGGTGCCTGGGTAGGAGGAGGACCATGTCGTAGTCGTAGCCAAGGGACATGAACTCCAAACTCCCAAACCAGATCACCGTAGGCAACGAAAGTGGACGTTCGGAGTCAGCCATCCAGAAAAATAGCGGTAAAGCGATGTTGGCACGTAGCAGACCCCTACCTGGTATGCCAACTATCGGTGTTCGGACACGGGAGGACCCTAGACCGACGAGTGAATTTGTGCTGCGTGCTCCCTAATCCGGATCGTGATGCAAAGAGAATACACAGGGGTTTATCCTGGTTCGGGAAAAGAAGGCCCTACATCTAGCGGGAGGGAGAGTATTGTATTTCCTTACACCTAAGTGCTTGCATAGGGGTTACAAGCTGTGAGAGAGGGAACCAGTCCCAAGTCTCAAGAAAAGAGTAAAATGGAGTATTGTTTGAGATGTTGATCTCAGAAGTAGAGGAAGTCCCTGTCTTCGTTATCCTCTGTCTGGAGAACCCTCTGCCCTCTCTTTTTATAGAGTCAGGTGAAGGCCCAGAGGTCCCTAAAACCCTAAGGCGGTGCCTTAGAGGTGAAGGTTCGGCGAGCACTGTGGAGGTTGCTGTAGCGACGTGCCCCAAAAATGGCCGGCCATCCCCGGGGTACCGTGGTGACGCTGATGATGGGACAGTGAAAGGCCCTGGGTCTTGTGGCGAACGTGCGATCCCCTGTGGTCGACGTACGGGCATCATTCCTCTGTTGACCGATGGCGCTCGAGGCCTGGTCAGGACGCGACTGAGGGGGGTTGACGAGGAATGGATAATACCGAGCCCCAGAAAACCCGGGCGCGGTGGTTGTCGTCTTGTGAGTCAAGGAGGCATCGATGGTAGAACAATGCTCGACGTGGCATGAATAGTGGTAGCCTTTTTATCGCCCATCCCAGGATGGGCAGTAAAAAGTAGGATTAGACACGGGTACTGTTTCCACGCTGGTGGGGCTGTAGCCATGTTAGTGGGAGTGGTTCCATTGAATGCTTTGTCAGTGAGTAGGCGGATAAGGGAGGGTCGACCGGCTCGACCCCTGGTCATGCGAGTCGGAGATTTTCTAGGGTCGAGGCTTCCCGTCAAGCAGGCCTCATGCGAATCGGAACGTGGTCGAGGGTGCCCTGTCCTCACATGTATGCGGCTTGGATCGGCGCATCCGCGCAGGTGGAGCCTTAATTCGAGTTTTTTGGGGGGTTTTCAGGGCGCAGATTCCTCAGGGGTTTGCTCCTTTTAATCATCGGTTTTGGGTACCCCTAATTCAGGTACCCAACAATAGGCTTCTAGTTCGTACCTTTTTATGCAAAGTTAAGCTTCTAACTCTAAAAGGTAAGCTTCTAGCTCGTAGCTAGCTTAACTAGAGCTAGCTCTTTCCGAAAGGTAACTGAAAGCATCTAGGCCCCGAGAGTTGGTTTCGGCAATTGATGACAATGCTTTATTACCATGACTAACATGTGTTTTGCAGAAACTCTGGTAAGTTAGGTCATGGGGTTGATAACTGCTTTGGGCACTATGGCATTCATGCCTCTTGATGGAAATCGTTTCAGTTTTCAAAGGATTGACGTCAAGATTAAGGACGGTTAGTTCAGGATGTCAAGGTGTTGAGTTACATTTGGAATAGTCTGATACATTTGGCCCAGGTGGGGTTGGCCGAGGCCCAATAAATTAAGGTTGCCCGGACCCCAACAGTTCTTATACACACCCACTCGGGGAAAGGCCCAATGTCCCTAAAAGACTAGTCCGATAGGGGAAGGGTGGCTCTCTCTTTTAAGGTGGCTTCCTCCTTCCAAGCTAAGCAAGGTGGGATTATTCAGAGGCTCACACGGTCACCGCCCGACTACAACTAGGCCACTTGGCCTTTTTTTGTTGCGTCTTTGCCAACGGGTAATAGTGGAGGATGTCCTCATCATTCTCACCCTCTTAAACAAGGGCCCAGCTCGGATACCAAATGATACATCCGGTCCAGGTGGGGTTGGCCGAGGTCCAATAAATTAAGGTTGCCCGGACCCCAATAGTTCTTATACACACCCACTCAGGGAAAGGCCCAATGTCCCTAAAAGACTAGTCCGATAGGGGAATGGTGGCTCTCTCTTTTAAGGTGGCTTCCTCCTCCCAAGCTAAGCAAGGTGGGATTATTCAGAGGCTCACACGGTCGCCGCCCGACTACAACTAGGCCACTTGGCCTTTTTTTGTTGCGTCTTTGCCAACGGGTAATAGTGGAGGATGTCCTCATCATAGTCGTTAGGATCTTCGTTTTTTCCTTTGGCCGTACTATAAAGGGGGGCATGAGCGAGTAGCTTGACCTAGGTGAGTTTTTTGTTTAGGTGTGGTGCACACTTGTCAAACTTAGCACTAGGTAGCTCTATAATAGCTCAAAGTTTAGTTGGAAGCAACTTGGTTCAAGTTGCATCGCGTTTCAGAGTGTTTAGAGACGTTTTCCCTTGACCGGACGCGGTGTCTGGCTTGACTAGACGCGTCCGATCAGTACTAAACTGCTACTGCGTCTCAGCGCTGTTGACCGGACGCGGTCCTTGCGAGGACCGGACACGGTGTTCAGGCTGACACATGTCACAGGAGGGAAATCACCTAATCAGACGCGACTGGGATGTGATCGGCGCGTCCAGTCACGTTCCAGTAAGGTACTCTGACGATCGGACACGTCCAGTCATCTCTGATCGGACGCGGTCGCGTGTTAGGTCAAAGTACAGTAAGCTCCCTACACGACCGGACGCGTCCGGTCACCCTTGATCGGTGCGTCCGGTCACTCAGCCAGTGTTTCAGGTTTTGACCGTTACGATCGACCGGCGCGTCCGGTCATCGTGTGATTTGCTGAGTTGGCAGGTAACAGTTGGATTTGACTGTGGGGTGTATAAATACATCTCCTCCACCTCTTTTAGAGGGCTCTTGCTCATTTGTTCAGCTGAGAAACACCTTTGAAGTGCAAGGGAGTGCAAGAGCTGATGAGGACATCGCCACGCTGGACACACCGATGCTATGGTCTTCCTCAAGTTGCAATTCGTCCCTAACTCAGCTGCCACGTCACCCTCGGATTCAGCAGACACGTCGTCATTGTTTCGGTCATAACTCTCTCATACGACATCGAAACGGGGCGTTCTTAGATGCGTTGGAAAGGGGACGACGACGCCGTCGTTTTGGATCTGGTCCCAGCTCTAGAAGGTCCATGGATCATTCTGTGTGACTACGGCAAGGTGCTGCATCACCTATTTGGGCCAACTTGGCCATGTATCGTGTCAGGCCTTAAGCCCAAGTTGTGGGCGCCCAACCCCTGGCCGTCCTCAACCCTAGGTCGAGTCTTAGACTATAAACACAGCCGCCGCCGCTGCTAGACAATTAGGTTTTGTTTAGAGTTTAGTTTTCCATCGAGAAACTGAATCGTTCATTGTAACTGTGGTGACAAATCCTTTTACAGTGATCTAGGGCCCCTGTTCTTGATCTCCTCTACTGTGTCGATTAGTCCTTTGTTACCGAGTTCTTGAACCCTCAATTGATATTCGCATCATTCATATTTGCAATTTCAGATTGTGTGTTTTACCTTCTTGCTTGTGTTCTTCGATTCGCTTGCAGGAAAAGCCTTCTTGGCGAGGTCAATCAAGTTGTGCTTGGTTGATAACCAACGGAGCAGTGGTGTAATGGTTGTAGGGTTCGAATCGTGTCTGATTTGAAGCCGGATCGCCAACATCGATATCTCCACAAGTCGAACTTACCGGTTACCTCTCGGAAGATCGGGCCTGTATTTCATCAATTGGTATCAGAGATTTTAGGTTTACCGCGAGGTATATTCTCGTTTGCCTTAGATTCATATTTGTTCATTACCTAGAGTCCACAAAAAGCCCAAAAAAATATTTCAATTTCCGCTGTCCTATCACCCTTTGTGCCTTTGCAATTTCGTTTCCGATTCGCGTTGTTGAGTTTGTGTCCATGGTCGAGTCTTGTTGCTGGTTTAGGATTGTGTTCGTGGTCGTAGTTCAATCGCCCGTTGCTGTGATTTTTGTTTTCCGCCGCTATCCCATCCACCGTTCCCAAACAAGTCGAAGCCACCACATTACTCGACTTGTTCCCGCTAGCCGCCTTGTGTGACTTCTCGCCGCCGCGCAAACCCTAGATAGGTTGCCAGCCGCTCTTATTTTGCCTGCATCGCAGCCCTCCTTACATCATCAGACAAATACCTACTGTCGCTATTGGAGTCATAGGGACAATCTTGTGATCGGCGTTGGAGTTTAGGGACGCTTTGCCCTAACTGCCGCTGCCGTGTTGTGCATTCCGGAAAACATAACTTGAGATACCTTCGGTAAAACAGGCATAACTTTTCGCTCGTTTATCAGAAAAATCTGAAATTTTTACAGCAGCTTCTTGACACCGTTTGGAGCCGACCCAAACTTGGCTTTGCCCTGTTTGGTTTCGTCAAAATTGCCAAAAAAAATCAGGAAAATAAAGAAAAAAAATTATCAATGTTTTTGCACGCTTTTCAGAGAGCGTGCCATTTTTCTGTAGACCACATCCCACCTCAGTTGTAGGTGCCAATTTTTGTGGTTGCATCTTTTGTGATCCTTGTTCAGAGAAAAATATAAAAAAAAATAGTGAAAAAATAAAAAAGTTTGATTCCTACTAGTGCCTTTTGGGAAAATCAGGGAAAAATTCAGGAAAAAGGAAAAATCCGGTTATTTGCTTGTTCTGTGCGTTCTTTCCATCATCCTTTGTTTTCACCTTGTTGCGCTATGTCTCGACACGTCTTAGCCAGCAGCTGTGATTTGTACTTTGGATCCGGATTGAACAATCGCTAATCTATATTCGTTAATTGCTAATCCTTGCTGTCCTATTGTGTGCCTACCCATAGCTCCACATATTCTTCTGTCAGCACAGGTTCATCTTGCAACTGTTACCCACGCTCAACAACAGATTGCTTCGCCATGTTGGTTTTGCTCTTGTTTGGCGTTGGTAAGAATACAGGCAAGACGGTGGTAAGCCGCTTGTGATTTTGCATTCCACTTTCACCACCACCACTTGGTTCCTTTAGTTGATAGGGATAATACTTTGGTGTTGTCTTTTTCTATCTTCTAACCATGGCAGGATCTCCGACGGACTTCAATGATTGCGTGTCCAAGGGCGAGCTTACAACGTTCATGATTGAACAACGCAATCTTATGACCGAGCTGACGCGCAATGTGAACAATCTGGTCACTCGCATTGAACAACTCGAGCAACGTCCTCCACCTCATCGTGCTGTTGATGACGATGCGGATGATTTTGGTGATGATGATGCGGATGTGAATGCTGACGGTTATGCCCGTCGCTGCCTCAACTTCAATCGTTGCGGTATGGGAGGTAATAATCATGGTAATAATGATCCTTTTGCTAAAATTAAATTTAGCCTTCCTCCTTTTGCTGGTAATATTGATCCAGAGGCTTATTTAGATTGGGAGCTTGCTGTTCAACAAAAATTTGATTCTCATAATGTTCCTGCTGAGCATAGAGTTAGACTTGCTACTAGTGAGTTTACTAATTTTGCTTTGTTCTGGTGGAGTGATCTTTGCAATGCTAATAATGCTGCTGCTGTGCCTCAAACTTGGAATGCTTTAAAGCAACGTATGAAATCTCGTTTTGTTCCTCCTTATTACCAACGTGATTTACGTTTGAAACTGCAAACTTTAAAACAAGGTGATAAAGGAGTAGAAGCTTACTATCAAGAATTGCTTATTGGTTTAGCCCATTGTGGTATAAATGAAGATGATAATGATGCTAGTGCTAGATTTTTTGGTGGTCTAAACCATGATATTCAGAACATACTTGATTACAAAGAATGGCGCAATTTTTTCTGATTGTATCATCTTGCTATTAAGGCAGAACGTGAAGTACAGGGCCGCAAACAACACCAGCCTTTCAGGTCTAACAATGGGAGGAATTTTCAGCAGCGTTCTGAGCCGGAGACGCCCAAGCTTTCTATTGCACCACATGGGGTAAGTAAATTGGATGTGCAGAAGAAAGGTGCCACTCCGGGTGCTTCTACTAGCTCCTCCTTGTCCAGCGCTAAAATCATTTGCCACCGATGCAAAGGCATGGGACATGTCATGAAGGATTGCCCCAGTCATCGTGCTTTCATTGCTACCGAGGATGGATATGTAAGTACTAGTGATGTTGAAGATGATTTAGCCCTTACTGCTAACATTGATGCAGATTCCACTGAGGGCGATCAAGACAAGGAGGCCATCATCATTGACTCTGTGGCTGCTGCCGCGGACTACCCTAGCCTTCTTTTGCAGCGTGTGTTGAGTACACGAGTGGGACATGAAGAAGAGATGAAGATTCAACGAAACAATTTGTTCCACATGTATTTCATTGTGCAGGGTTGTCGTGTTCTCACTATCATTGATAGCGGGAGTTGCAATAACTTGGTGAGTTCAGATTTGGTTGAGAAGCTTGGCTTGACCACACGACAACATTCGTATCCATATAAACTTCAATGGTTCAATAATAGTGGTAAGACTAAGGTAACTAAATCAGCACACATTAGTTTTTTCATAGGTTCTTATCATGATACTGCTGATTTTGATGTTGTTCCTATGCAAGCTTGTTCCATTTTGTTAGGCCGTCCATGGGAATTTGATAATGATGCTTTACACCATGGTAGAACTAATACATACACTATCATACATAAGGACAAGAAAATTACATTGCTGCCTTTGTCTCCTATGGAAATTATTAAACATGCTAAAGAGATTAAAAATAAACCTCCAACTGACATTGCTAAAAATAATGGGATTAAGTTAAAAGGGGGTACTTTTCTTGCTACAACTTCTGCTACTGCTGAGTTATGTGATAATCCTGATGCCCCATGTTATACTATGTTTTGTGAACCTATTATGTCTGGTGCATTGCCTGCTGTCACTAACCTTTTGCAGGAGTTCGCTGATGATGGGATGAAGTCGAGGACGACACCAATTCAAGAAGGGGAGGATGACGAGGACATCGCCACGCTGGACACACCGACGCTATGGTCTTCCTCAAGTTGCAATTCGTCCCCAACTCAGCTGCCACGTCACCCTCGGATTCAGCAGACACGTCGTTATTGTTTCGGTCATAACTCTCTCATACGACATCGAAACGGGGCGTTCTTGGATGCGTTGGAAAGGGGACGACGACGCCGTCGTTTTGGATCTGGTCCCAGCTCCAGAAGGTCCGTGGATCATTCTGTGTGACTACGGCAAGGTGCTGCGTCACCTATTTGGGCCAACTTGGCCATGTATCGTGTCGGGCCTTAAGCCCAAGTTGTGGGCGCCCAACCCCTGGCCGTCCTCAACCCTAGGTCGAGTCTTAGACTATAAACACAGCCGCCGCCGCTACTAGACAATTAGGTTTTGTTTAGAGTTTAGTTTTCCATCGAGAAACTGAATCGTTCATTGTAACTGTGGTGACAAATCCTTTTACAGTGATCTAGGGCCCCTATTCTTGATCTCCTCCACTATGTCGATTAGTCCTTTGGAACCGAGTTCTTGAACCCTCAATTGATATTCGCATTATTCATATTTGCAATTTTAGATTGCGTGTTTTACCTTCTTGCTTGTGTTCTTCGATTCGCTTGCAGGAAAAGCCTTCTTGGTGAGGTCAATCAAGTTGTGCTTGGTTGATAACCAACGGAGCAGTGGTGTAACGGTTGCAGGGTTCGAATCGTGTCTGATTTGAAGCCGGATCACCAACGTTGAGATCTCCACAAGTCAAACTTACTGGTTACCTCTCGGAAGATCGGGCCTGTATTTCATCAAGAGCTCTAGTGAGGGTAGTGTTTTGAGAATCAAAGCTTGAGAGTCCCTCACTAGTGACTAGGGAGTAGCAAGTGTGCATCCATCTCCTCATTAGGCTCATTGTGGTCAAGTGAGAGTTCTAGCTTGTTACTCTTGGTGATCGCCATCACCTAGACGGCGTGGTGGTGATTGGGAGTTTGGTGATCATCCGGCGGAGCTTGTGGATGACCCAACTCATCTTGTGAGCGGTTTTGGGCGATTCACCGCGACGGAGTGTCGAAGAATCAGCCCGTAGAGAGCACTTGATCCTTGCGCGGATCAAGGGGGAGCTACACCCTTGCGCGGGTGCTCCAACGAGGACTAGTGGGGAGTGGCAACTCTCCGATACCTCGGGAAAATATCGCCGTGTTCCTTGCCCTTACTTTCAAGCATTTACTTTCTCGTATTACTTTCATTGCTTGGTTTACTTTCCTAGAATTGCCATGCTAGACTAGGATTGGAACTTAGGGTGCAAAACTTTTACCGGTAGAATCACAAGGAACACTTGTAGGCACTAGGGGTGAACTTTGGCTTGTAGGATTTAATTCTTGCAATTAATTTTTAGAGAAGCCCAATTCACCTCCTCTCTTGGGTATCTTGATCCTTTCAATTGCTATCGGAGCCGAGTTGCTCCTAATTTAGGCTTTACCGCCTAGAGCAAGATGTCTAATGGGGAAGGACCACCTCCCACCTTTGAGGGGGATGATTTTCCATATTGGAAAATCTGAATGGAGGCATACCTCGAAGCCATAGATGTTGGGTGTCTTAGGGCCGCAACCCAAGGGCTTCCCGCTATCAAGGATCCCGCCAACCCAAGTGGTGACGAGGAGAAGTACGACCGGTGGAATGCAAAGGCCAAAAATACACTCTACCAGGGCTTAGGCAAGGATATCTTCAATCGTGTGCGTAATGCAAAGAACGCTCATGAATTGTGGGAAAACCTTTGTGCTCTCCATGAGGGAACTAAGAGTGAGTGTGAGGAACGCTATCATATTGCTTTAAAGAAAATCAATTCTTTTGAGATGCTTCCTAAAGAAAGTGCTAATGACATGTACACTCGATTGAATGTTCTTGTAGAGGACCTCAATGCTCTTGGGCTCACCCAAATGAGCCAATCGGATGTTGCAAGGAGGATTTGAGTGTTCTTCCCGTTGAGAAGTATGGTCACATTGTCACCGTGCTTCATCAAAGTGATCTCTCCACCGCAACACCGACACAAGTATTGGGGAAGATCAATGCACATGAGATGTACATGCACATCACTCCGGAAGAGGGCTCATCATCTTCCAAGAAGAAGGACTTGGCCTTCAAAGCTAGCCATGACAAGAAAAAGAAGAAGGGCCAAGCCATGATGGTGCAAGAAAGCTCAAGTGAAAGTGATATTGATGATGCATCACTTGCACTCATGGTGAAGAAGACCACCAAGATGCTAAAGAAGCTCAACAAGAGTGGCATCAAGTTTGATGGCAAGAAGAAGAAATTCTTCACAAGTAGCAAAAGAAAGCCTATCTCAGATATGGATTGCTACAATTATGGTGAACTTAGCCACTTAGCTCATCAATGCCCTAGACCTCCAAAAGACAAGTACAAGAACAAGGGCAAGAAAAATGATTCAAGTGATGAAGAAGAAGAGAGGAAGAAAAACAAGCCACACAAGAAGAAGGATGGCAAGAAGAAAGAGTTCCACAAGAAGAAGAAGGGAGGAAAAGCCTACATTGTTGGTGATTGGCTCACCGACATTGAATCATCATGTGAGTCCTCCGGTGATGAGAGTGATGATGAGAAAGAAAAGGTTGCCGCATTTGTAATTGGGCCATCATCTTCACCGACATCTTCATCACCACCTTCACCGCCATCTTCACCATCATCGTCCACAACTCACCTATGCCTTATGGCCAAGGGTGAACGAAAGGTACAAAACCATGATAGCGATGATGATGATAGTGATAGTGATGATGAATATGATGCACCTTCTTATGATGAACTTGTAAAATTGTTGAATAAATACTCTAAAGTCATAAGAAGAACTAGAAATAAAAATGATGAGCTCCAAAACGAAAATGAATCACTCTCATCTAAGCTTGAAAGTGCACAAAAGGCTACTGATGAGCTCAAAGATCAAAATGAAATTACGTCTTCTACTCTCAAGGAGCTCAAAACTTCTAACAAAGAGCTTAGAGATCAACATGATAAACTTGAGAAGAAGCATGATGAGCTCAACACTAGGCACAACTCTCTAAAAGACAAATATACTACATTAAAAATTGACTATGATAGTCTTGTGGTTGCTAATGAGCTTTCTCTTGAGACACATGATGCTACTAACAAAGTTGTTAAGTTTGATATAGCTACATCATGTGATGACTTGATCATTGAAAGCATTGAGCAAGGCTCTAGTAGCAAAGGCAAGAGTGTGGTTGAGTCCAACAACTATGATGATTATGCCAAGATCAAGAGTGAAAATGAGAAGCTTGCAAATGAGAACAAGAAGCTAAAAGGGTTGATGGATCTTGAGAAGCAAACTTCAAATGAGTCACTTATTGAAGAAAACAAAAAGCTCAAGCAAGAGAAAGAGCATCTCAAGACCGGCCTAAGCAAGTTTACAAGAGGCCAATATTTGCAAAGTGAGCTACTCATGAACACCGTAATGAAGATGGATAGAAGTGGCATTGGTTATTTGGCAAATCAAGAGAAGAAGGCTAAAGCTCAACAACAACAAAGCAAGTCAAAGCCCAAGCCAAAGAGATGTGTTGAGTGTGGACAAGAAGGCCATTTTGCTCATGAGTGCAAAACTCCACCACCACAACCCTTGCCCAAGCATGCTAGACCCTTTGCCTTCAATGCTCATTACATGCTAAGAAAAGATTCAAGTGGAAAGATGAAAGTTATGTTCTTGGGTCCCCCAAACAAGAATAGGCCTAAGAAAATATGGGTTGCCAAGTCACTAGTTGCGAAAGTCAAGGGTCCCTCTCAAGTTTGGGTCCCTAAACAAAAAGCTTGATCTCTTGTGTGTAGGTGAACTACAAGACCGGTGGATCTCATTGGGTTATTGATAGTGGTTGCACTCAACATATGACCGGTGACCCTCGTATGTTTACCTCAATTGAAGAGAATGGTGTATGTCAAGAGAAGATCACATTTGGGGATAATTCAAAGAGCAAAGTCAAGGGTATAGGCAAGATTGTGTGGCAGAACCGCCTAATCTAATGCCCTCCCAAGAGTACTTGTCTTCCATTAGACACTAAGTACCCAAGAGAGTGCACTAAATTCTGCGATTCCGTCGAGCACACCCGAGGGAGAACTCGAAAATCCACATTTTCACCTCAGGATCATAAATGAGAGATAAAGCTTACAACATCTTTACCATTTCTTACATCACTTTTAGTACAACATCAGAGTAATTCATTATTTGATTATAACCGCGGAATATAAAATGTTATCAGAGCTTTAGCGGAATGGAAATCATTGAAGGTCAAGTTCAAACATTACCATGATGAACATTTATATACATGAAATGATAATAGGTTATAAGTTTTTCCTTTGAAAACATTTTTGGTGGGAGTTTAAATAACACTACGTCCGCACGTAAAGGAAATCCTCGCTGAGCCCACCAGGAGGTTTCCACACACAAGTGTCAGCTTCAAAAACCTGTCACCTGCAATAGGGTAGAACAAACCCTGAGTACTCAATTGTACTCCGCAAGACTTACCCGTCAGGAGGAAAGAAAAGACTCCAAGGATATGCAAGGCTATCTGGCTGGTGGGTTATTGCAACTGCAGGAAGCATTACTAAAGGTGCATCCTTATATTCAATTTTTATTAGCAGTTATCAGTAGTTCATTAACCAACCATTCTAGGTAAGCACCTGTTCTACTTTCAAGCAAAGGTTGAGCCATCAGAACCATCTTTCCATCTTTTATCTTTCAGTTCTTACTACGATGCCCGGATCAAGTCATATCGGACCGCTTACGCGGCGATTCGCGAATCAATGTAGCCTAGCTGGGTACCTCGAAAAACACACGCCCCGCCCGTACCGAGGTACAAATGGGACCAACCCATTATCCTCCTGTCAAGAGAACCGAGTCCCCGTCCATACTGGGACTCCAAGCCCCCGCCCTCTCGCGGTGCTTAGACCTCCTAATACCCATATATAATCCACCTTCAGTTGATCCGGATAGAGCCGGAACCCATGACAAGAGAATAACAAGTCTTTCTAGCCCCCATCCGCTAGTATATGCTCGGGATAAGGAGGTCTGTGACCTGACTATGGAATCCAATGCAACGAACAGTCCTTAATTGACATAGGCGGAACAAATGCAACCAGAGCCCCGCTCTGTTGCCCAACCAGGTCCAAGTCCATCCAAGCCCGTTCCGCCCAGTCTCCAATTATTATACATATTTATTCCATAGGATAGTAACATGATAATAGTAACAATAATATATTTTCTATCTCTCGCGAGTGACAGGTAATCACTCGACTTCTACCGGAATCCTATAGCATAGCACGCTACACGATTCTATCATACTAGTAAGACTCATAGGATAAGGATATATATATGCAAGTGGGTTTCATTCAACTCCTTTAAACTTAATGCGCAAGCATAAATAAAGTGTAGAATAATAGAGGTTATGCACCGGGGCTTGCCTGGGTAAACATCATTATAACTAAGTTAGCATTTCCATCCGCGGGGTGTGGTCACCATCACGCCTTCTTTTGGTTACTCCAGTTAATCCACCATCGTACCTAAATGGTATACATCGTTGCAATACGCTTGTCTAAGCGAAACATGCATAAACAAGATATTTTAAAGATAAAAGAGATAAGTTGGAGCTTAGCCATGGCAGCAGGTAGGCAAAGATGAATGTCGTGTGCGATCGCCGCTGGCTGCAGGCTTGCGGAAACAACGAAGTGCGGCTGCGCCATAGTGCTGCGGCAGTAGCATAGGCGTGCTGGGGTGTGGACGTCGGGGTATAGATGCCGGGATGCAGGGTTGGGTTGGAGGCAAGGAAGAAAGGAGCTAGATTGCTCGGCTGCTGGTGCTACTAATAAAGACGCTCCAGTTGAATCCAACTTGATTGCTCGGTCAAGCTTGGCTGCAGCTCTCGTCAAAATTTTTGACCAAGACAACAGGCTGCAAGCTACTGCCTCCTCCCTTGCTACACGGCAGGACCGTGCAATCAAACAGGGCCCCGGATTCTTAGGGCCATAATTATAACAACCAATCAGACGAGGTCCAATACCCAATAGCCCCGGTCTTTGGGGCAATTGATGTCTCATGCATGTACTGAGTCCATGACGAGCGCATGCATGTCTCGAGTCCGCGCTACCAGTGCCGTCCATCTGGCTCCATGGAGGTCTGCTCAAACTCGTTGATTCGCCAGGCCAACGAATCTCAAGTCCACTGATTTGCCGTAGAGCTAAACCGCCGATGAGCTGATGCGTGTAATATTTGAGATGTCTTATGTGGCTAACTGTCTTGTATTCTTGTATTAGTATACTCGGAATTATTTCTTTTGGTTAATTACTTATTAAATGCTAAAGGTTCATTAGCTCGTGCAGACCTATAGTGTTGGACGTGCAGCATAGGCTATAGCCTGTAGGTACTATTCGTGATCTGTCTCACTGCTATATAATACTTTTCTTTTTGGAAAAAATGTGATACATTTTAGCATGTATATATATTTATGTGTTTGTCCACTAAATATAAAATTATTCTATAATCATGTTTTAAAAGCTTCTAAAAATATTCTTGTTTTGACTGCCCACGTACACAAAGAAAACAAGAAGATGGATTAAATCCCTGCCAGTCTGGATGCGCCCTGGCCGGTCAACAAAAATGGCGCGCAGGAGAAGGATGACTGACGCGCACGACACACTTCAGCGGAGACAGCGCTCTAAATAACCTCGCAGCGCACCGGCGATAAAAAGTTTTCTTCGGATAAACAGTGTTTCTGCATGCTACAGTACCAGGCTAGAAATTCCAGTGCGCTGCAGCGGACGACTACATTTCTGCGCGCTACAGTACTTTCCACGCGTCTACAGTGATTCTTCGTGCTACAGTGTTCCTGCACTTTACAGTGCTGCCCTGCGTGTGCTCTGGTTCACTTCTGGCACGACGTGTAAGCAGGGCTGCGTGAATATGTGTGGTGTGCGTGTGTTTTGTTTCTACTTTCTTTTCGTTTCTTTTCTCTTACCAAAATATATACGTAATTAAGTAAATTACAACATCCCATTATTCCTTTGTTACTAATCTAAATACACACATGTATATATCTATTATGTAATTATACATATATTTATCTATAGAGATACACTCGGAAAGAAATAAATTTCTACACTACTTTAAATAATATAGCAACACGCTTATCAAAACGAAATACGTGAGTGTATACCACACTTGTTTTATAGAATTTGTTTTCACGCTGAGTGATTAAAATGACTTATTCTATTTTTCTTATTAAGATCACAACAGCATATTTTCACCTAAAATAAACTAAGTTACAACACTCATGTAGTTTTTCCTAACTACAGAATGAGTCATATAAGATTCGGTATCATTACATGGACGATTAAAATTTTAAAAACCTGAGAACTCGTTTTGCTAATTTCTTTTAGGCCTTAATCGCGTGCTAACTAAGCTAGTAACACCAGGGGTATTACATCCTTCCCCCCTTAAAAAGGATCTCGTCCCGAGATCCGGAACAAGAATTAAAAGAGGGAAAAGCGATTACATCTCATAGATCTGAACTTACACGAGAGGTTACACGACTTCGAACACCAAACCACTCCGGGATCTAGAGAACACGACTCAGAACAAATCTGATACAACTCACAACCTCTCTAGAAATCGACGAAGACGGGGACAATGGAAAAGCAGAAGGAAAACGATTATCCAGAACATGGCGTATGCCCAACACAGCCAGAAATTGGAGACTGGTACAAAGATCATTGCGAACTCTAAAACCTAAACTAACCAGGGATGAACTTGAACTTCTCCATGGAAACCAGATCCCTTCTTCTCAAGTTACACCATCGCCTCTGACTAGCAACCCTAGATCTGCGAGCAACGGCTGGATCTCGTAGCTCTGCCTCCAACCACTTCTTCCTGACTGCTTCCCGAGCTTCTCCTACCTGGGCGCTGACGGAGGAAGTCGATACTATGAGCTCTACTCTAGATCTGGGGGTTGAATGGAGGAGAGGCAAGCAAGGTGGCATTATAAAAGCTGGGTGGACGGAGGTGGTGGTGCAGCACACCGGAAGTGGAGGCGGCGTAGAGGGAAATCACTAGTGAAAGGTCACAAGGTGGGGAGGGCATCGGCCATGGTGCGCTCCCTGTGCGAGCTTGAGTGGGGAAAAAGAAGAAAGGAGGGGATGGGGTTCGATCGGCAAGGAGGCATGCGAGCGACGGTGCCTAAGAGAAAAGAAAAGAGGGGGGTCCGGTACGGGGACGAGGGAGAAAATCGAGAGCCGACACGGGTGCCGGGATCAGAGGGGCGTACAGTGCAACAAGACGAGGCGAGTGTGGCACAGCGCCGTGGCCACGCGAGAACGGCACACGTGGGCCCCACCACAAACGGCGTCCGCAGGGCACGCAGTGACAGCGACCCGGCGTAGGTAGCATGACCGAACCGATCACAGGAACGACGTCGAGTCGGGCAATTCAATTCCTCTGACCTACGTGCGGCTAACTTTCCTATTGCTTTTCTCTTTCTTCTTTTCCTTTCTTAAAAAAACCTTATTACCCCTGTTACTTTGACAGAGCACAATTCCATCAACCCGTTGTGGATTTCCCGTTTGAACACAAGGATATTTTTACCAAAGAGAATTTTTATAGCAAGAGCGGTACCGCGGTGTAACTCGGTAAAAGCACTTGGTCAACAACCTCAATACCAGCGCGCGCCGAGCAGCGTCACCATGTGGCAGCTGTTCCACAGGTGGCCCTCGGTTCCGTCGCGGCACCATAAGCTATTAACTAAGTAACTATTACCAACTTACTCGCAGTAAAAACAATGGGGTCATAGACCACAGAATCAGAGGAGTAAGGGAAAATTCAGGCAACACGGGTTCCTTTCAAAATAAGGAACAAGTAAAGTAAATCCCAAGGCGGATTTAAATCAAGGGAATTCAAGTGTTCTGCTGGGACATCCACAATTAGTTGATACAGTGCCCTCTGTTATCCAATCATGGCTGATCTGCTACATCTGAATAGCAGTTCCTCTTGTAACCTGCTTGTTGTCGTTTCAAGAACCCTAAGCAAATCGAACGAGGTCTAAGAAAAATCGACGTAACAAACACAACAGATAAAGAAAATACTCATTACCAACGGCCTTACACGGGTGCAACATACAGACATTCACTCTCCCACACTCGACACATCGCTCGAAACATACAACCAGGCGGCCTTAACAACTACGGCTGCGGTACAACGGAAAGATTACAACACTAGGGGACAACGATGAAAAGCACTACTAGCAACGGTTACATCTCCCCTAGGACAACTAATCTACTTCGTCGGCCCAAACGGCTTCCTTCCTGGGCTCCTGGGGTTCTTCTGCCGCACTAGGTTGAGGATCTGCTCCTTCTTGTGGTGGTGGCTGGGTGAGGGAAGGCAATGACTCTACTTCCGAGGCTTCCGTGGGCGGAGGTGCTGCAATACCGGTTCTCCTTCTCTCCGGCGGATGGACAGGGATTCCCTCCAAGATCAAGGGTTCCTGCCTTTCTATGGCTAGTGTCCTACGCTTGACCCTGGTGATGAGGTAGGCGTCCTCCAGCTCTTGGGCATGTCGCTCTTCATCCACCTTGAGTGCTTCCACCATGGCAGTCTCTCGACTCTCCGCAGCTGCTACATTGGTGTGGGCTTCAGCAAGCTGCACTTCGAGCATCCTGGAGAAGATCTCGGCTTCCTCAGCTCGGCGGAGACACTCCCTCAGCTCCGAGGCCTGCCGGTCGTACTGCTCATCCAAGGCAAGCAAGTACGTGGTCAGGTGCACCACGGTCGGGTTGTCCTCTTGCACGTCCCGACCCTGCAAGGCCTCCATGCGAGCCCTCCATACCCGCCGATTCTTGTCCAAAGGTGGAAAGAACCGCATGGGGGTACGAGCAATGGGTTGCTCATAGATCTGGCATAGATGCCGCAAGGCTTTGCGGGCCACAACCTGGTAGGTGTCGCCGAAACGAAACCCGGTTGCGGTCACATTCCAGGCTTCAGTGATGTCAGGGAACTCCTCACTCTTGCCAATGTAGACGGTGACCTGACATCGCTCAGTGCCATGCTTCATGTACTCACGGCCCTCGTACTCGGGACGATCCTTGACTCCAAGCTTTTGCAGGGTGGCATACAGGATTTTGGGGAAACCCTCGGTGTTCAGGCAGTAGCTGCTAACCCAGACTCCGGCCATCCTAGGTGGGTGGTGGTTGCAAGGAAGGCTTGAGGAGAGGCCTGCTCAAGAGAAAAGAGCTAAGTGAGCTAGAATGCACCGAGTGGTGACACCAAGTGGCTGGGCTTGCCCCCTTAAAAAGGCAGAGCGGCCAGTGGTCCTGGCGCAAACCACCCTCGAGCCATGCACGAGGATCAGTAAAGTAAAACAGCAGGATTTTTACGCACACGAGGCGAGCGGTGTCCGAGGCCATAAAGACTAGCACGGTTGCAGGGCAGACGTCCGACAAGGGCGCAGAGAGGAGTGCATAAGACGTAAGCCCCGACAGTCATGAAGCACGAGCGAACGCGATGCACGAAGCCATTGTACAGCAGTAACTCTAGGATAAGGACACATGGTACCTACGAACAGAGCACATGCATGTAAGACTCGCACGATGACTATAGCAATACAGCGCGTCTGACTTTAGGCCGCACGCTACGCACCAGTTAGTTCACCAGACGAAAGCGTACTTAAACTTATTCCGAATACTTAACTATAGTAATAGGGCTACTTATATAACTCCGTATGCAAATGTCCTAACTTTTTGCAAAAATGTGTTGTCAAATTTTAATTTAGAAAGGATTTTGAAGCTTTATTTCCTCATTTATGCTCTGATACCACCTGTGGCAGAACCGCCTAATCTAATGTCCTCCTAAGAGTACTTGTCTTCCATTAGACACTAAGTACCCAAGAGAGTGCACTAAATTCTGCGATTCCGTCGAGCACACCCGAGGGAGAACTCAAAAATCCACATTTTCACCTCAGGATCATAAATGAGAGATAAAGCTTACAACATCTTTACCATTTCTTACATCACTTTTAGTACAACATCAGAGTAATTCATTATTTGATTATAACAGCGGAATATAAAACGTTATCAGAGCTTTAGCGGAATGGAAATCATTGAAGGTCAAGTTCAAACATTACCATGATGAACATTTATATACATGAAATGATAATAGGTTATAAGTTTTTCCTTTGAAAACATTTTTGGTGGGAGTTTAAATAACACTACGTCCGCACGTAAAGGAAATCCTCGCTGAGCCCACCAGGAGGTTTCCACACACAAGTGTCAGCTTCAAAAACCTGTCACCTGCAATAGGGTAGAACAAACCCTGAGTACTCAATTGTACTCCGCAAGACTTACCCGTCAGGAGGAAAGAAAAGACTCCAAGGATATGCAAGGCTATCTGGCTGGTGGGTTATTGCAACTGCAGGAAGCATTACTAAAGGTGCATCCTTATATTCAATTTTTATTAGCAGTTATCAGTAGTTCATTAACCAACCATTCTAGGTAAGCACCTGTTCTACTTTCAAGCAAAGGTTGAGCCATCAGAACCATCTTTCCATCTTTTATCTTTCAGTTCTTACTACGATGCCCGGATCAAGTCATATCGGACCGCTTTACGCGGCGATTCGCAAATCAATGTAGCCTAGCTGGGTACCTCGAAAAACACATGCCCCGCCCGTACCGAGGTACAAACGGGACCAACCCATTATCCTCCTGTCAAGAGAACCGAGTCCCCGTCCATACTGGGACTCCAAGCCCCCGCCCTCTCGCGGTGCTTAGACCTCCTAATACCCATATATAATCCACCTTCAGTTGATCCAGATAGAGCCGGAACCCATGGCAAGAGAATAACAAGTCTTTCTAGCCCCCATCCGCTAGTATATGCTCGGGATAAGGAGGTCTGTGACCTGACTATGGAATCCAATGCAACGAACAGTCCTTAATTGACATAGGCGGAACAAATGCAACCAGAGCCCCGCTCTGTTGCCCAACCAGGTCCAAGTCCATCCAAGCCCGTTCCGCCCAGTCTCCAATTATTATACATATTTATTCCATAGGATAGTAACATGATAATAGTAACAATAATATATTTTCTATCTCTCGCGAGTGACAGGTAATCACTCGACTTCTACCGGAATCCTATAGCATAGCACGCTACACGATTCTATCATACTAGTAAGACTCATAGGATAAGGATATATATATGCAAGTGGGTTTCATTCAACTCCTTTAAACTTAATGCGCAAGCATAAATAAAGTGTAGAATAATAGAGGTTATGCACCGGGGCTTGCCTGGGTAAACATCATTATAACTAAGTTAGCATTTCCATCCGCGGGGTGTGGTCACCATCACGCCTTCTTTTGGTTACTCCAGTTAATCCACCATCGTACCTAAATGGTATACATCGTTGCAATACGCTTGTCTAAGCGAAACATGCATAAACAAGATATTTAAAAGATAAAAGAGATAAGTTGGAGCTTAGCCATGGCAGCAGGTAGGCAAAGATGAATGTCGCGTGCGATCGCCGCTGGCTGCAGGCTTGCGGAAACAACGAAGTGCGGCTGCGCCATAGTGCTGCGGCAGTAGCATAGGCGTGCTGGGGTGCGGACGTCGGGGTACAGATGCCGGGATGCAGGGTTGGGTTGGAGGCAAGGAAGAAAGGAGCTAGATTGCTCGGCTGCTGGTGCTACTAATAAAGACGCTCCAGTTGAATCCAACTTGATTGCTCGGTCAAGCTTGGCTGCAGCTCTCGTCAAAATTTTTGACCAAGACAACAGGCTGCAAGCTACTGCCTCCTCCCTTGCTACACGGCAGGACCGTGCAATCAAACAGGGCCCCGGATTCTTAGGGCCATAATTATAACAACCAATCAGACGAGGTCCAATACCCAATAGCCCCGGTCTTTGGGGCAATTGATGTCTCATGCATGTACTGAGTCCATGACGAGCACATGCATGTCTCGAGTCCGCGCTACCAGTGCCGTCCATCTGGCTCCATGGAGGTCTGCTCAAACTCGTTGATTCGCCAGGCCAACGAATCTCAAGTCCACTGATTTGCCGTAGAGCTAAACCGCCGATGAGCTGATGCGTGTAATATTTGAGATGTCTTATGTGGCTAACTGTCTTGTATTCTTGTATTAGTATACTCGGAATTATTTCTTTTGGTTAATTACTTATTAAATGCTAAAGGTTCATTAGCTCGTGCAGACCTATAGTGTTGGACGTGCAGCATAGGCTATAGCCTGTAGGTACTATTCGTGATCTGTCTCACTGCTATATAATACTTTTCTTTTTAGAAAAAATGTGATACATTTTAGCATGTATATATATTTATGTGTTTGTCCACTAAATATAAAATTATTCTATAATCATGTTTTAAAAGCTTCTAAAAACATTCTCGTTTTGACTGTCCACGTACACAAAGAAAACAAGAAGATGGATTAAATCCCTGCCAGTCTGGATGCGCCCTGGCCGGTCAACAAAAATGGCGCGCAGGAGAAGGATGACTGACGCGCACGACACACTTCAGCGGAGACAGCGCTCTAAATAACCTCGCAGCGCACCGGCGATAAAAAGTTTTCTTCGGATGAACAGTGTTTCTGCATGCTACAGTACCAGTCTAGAAATTCCAGTGCGCTGCAGCGGACGACTACATTTCTGTGCGCTACAGTACTTTCCACGCGTCTACAGTGATTCTTCGTGCTACAGTGTTCCTGCACTTTACAGTGCTGCCCTGCGTGTGCTCTGGTTCACTTCTGGCACGACGTGTAAGCAGGGCTGCGTGAATATGTGTGGTGTGCGTGTGTTTTGTTTCTACTTTCTTTTCGTTTCTTTTCTCTTACCAAAATATATACGTAATTAAGTAAATTACAACATCCCATTATTCCTTTGTTACTAATCTAAATACACACATGTATATATCTATTATGTAATTATACATATATTTATCTATAGAGATACACTCGGAAAGAAATAAATTTCTACACTACTTTAAATAATATAGCAACACGCTTATCAAAACGAAATACGTGAGTGTATACCACACTTGTTTTATAGAATTTGTTTTCACGCTGAGTGATTAAAACGACTTATTCTATTTTTCTTATTAAGATCACAACAGCATATTTTCACCTAAAATAAACTAAGTTACAACACTCATGTAGTTTTTCCTAACTACAGAATGAGTCATATAAGATTCGGTATCATTACATGGGCGATTAAAATTTTAAAAACCCGAGAACTCGTTTTGCTAATTTTTTTTAGGCCTTAATCGCGTGCTAACTAAGCTAGTAACACCAGGGGTATTACAGATTGCAATATCAAATGATCACTCTCTCTCAAATGTGCTCTATGTTGCTTCATGGAGTTTCAACTTGTTATCCGCTGGGCAACTTTGTGACCTTGGTTACCAATGCTTGTTCACACCTAATGAAGTGGTAATTTCAAAGATAGATGACAAGCAAGTGATATTCAAAGGCTTTAGATACAATAATCTTTATCTTGTTGACTTCACCTCCGAAGATGCAAACTTGATGACATGCTTGTTCACCAAGACCTCACTTGGATGGCTTTGGCATATAAGGCTTGCTCATGTTGGAATGAACACTCTCAACAAGCTATTGAAGAAAGAATTAGTGAGAGGATTGAAGGATGTAAAGTTTAAAAAGGACAAACCTTGTAGTGCATGTCAAGCCGGCAAACAAGTTGCAAACACTCATCCAACCAAAGCTTACATGTCAACTTCAAGAGTGCTAGAACTTCTACACATGGATTTGTTTGGTCCTACAACCTACAAGAGCTTGGGTGGAAATCTCTAATGTCTTGTGATAGTGGATGACTACTCAAGATACACTTGGACTTTCTTCCTTCATGACAAATCCGAAGTAGCCAATTGCTTCAAGAAGTTTACAAAGAGAGCTCAAAATGAATTTGAAGTCAAGATAAAGATTAGAAGTGATAATGGGAAAGAGTTTGACAACACAAACATTGAAGCTTATTGTGATGAGATTGGAATCAAGCATGAAGTTTCTTCAACCTACACTCCTCAACAAAATGGTGTAGTTGAGAGAAAGAACCGGACTTTGATCACCCTTGCAAGAACAATGTTAGATGAGTACAACACTCCGAAAAAGTTGTGGGCCGAGGCAATCAATACCGCATGCTATGCTTCAAATCGCCTCTTTCTACAAAAGTTTCTTGGCAAGACCCCCTATGAGTTGCTAAATGGGAAGAAGCCAGACGTCTCATTCTTCCGGGTGTTTGGTTGCAAATGCTACATCTACAAGAAGCGTCAACACCTAGGGAAGTTTCAAAGACGTTGTGATATTAGTTTTCTTGTTGGTTACTCATCAAAGTCCAAAGCATATAGAGTATTTAACCATGCCACCGGTTTGGTTGAAGAAATATATGATGTGGAATTTGATGAATCTAACGGCTCCCAAGGAGCAATTGAGAATTGTGATGATGTAGGTGATGAACCATTGAGGGAGGCAATGAAGAACATACTAGTGGGAGACATCAAGCCAAAAGATGATGAAGACGATGTACAAATTGTCGATCCACCATCTTCATCACATGTGCCTGAAGATGATGATAAGAATGAGAGAGTTGAAAATGAAGATACTCATGTCTCTCATGAACAAGCCGAGGCACAAGCTCAAGATGTTGATGCTCCCCATCCCCCTCCTCAAGTGGTTGATAGAAGAAACTCACCTCTACTTCAAACACATCCACAAGATCTCATCATAGGAAGTCCTACAAAGGGAGTAATGACTCGATCTCAAAAGCTTGCTTCTTTTGTTGAACATCACTCTTTTATCTCTTGTGTTGAACCTAAGAATGTAGAAGAAGCTCTTCAAGATCCAGATTGGGTGAATGCTATGCATGAAGAATTGAACAACTTCACCCGCAATCAAGTGTGGACACTTGAAGAGCATCCAAAAGGTGCAAGAGTCATTGGAACCAAGTGGGTGTTCCGCAACAAGCAAGATGACCAAGGCATAGTAGTGAGGAACAAGGCAAGACTAGTTGCAAAGGGGTTCTCTCAAGTTGAAGGTCTTGATTTTGGAGAGACCTTTGCACCCGTTGCAAGACTTGAAGCCATTCATATCCTTCTTGCATATGCATCACATCATGATATGAAACTATATCAAATGGATGTGAAAAGTGCATTCTTAAATGGCTTCATAAATGAACTAGTCTATGTTAATCAACCTCCTAGGTTTGAAGACCCTAGATATCCTAATCATGTTTATAGGTTGTCCAAGGCGCTATATGGGCTCAAGCAAGCCCCTAGAGCGTGGTATGAGCACCTCCGGGACTTCCTCATTGAGAAGGGCTTTACCATTGGGAAGGTCGACACCACACTATTCACCAAGAAGCTTAATGAGGAGATCTTCATTTGTCAAGTCTATGTTGATGATATCATCTTCGAATCAACAAATGAAGATTATTGCAAAGAATTTGGTGAATTGATGTCGAAGGAGTTCGAGATGTCTATGATTGGTGAGCTCACATTCTTCCTTAGTTTTTAAGTCAAGCAAATGAGAGAAGGGATTTTCATCTCTCAAGAAAAGTATACTAAGGATCTTCTCAAGAGATTCAAGATGGAAGAATATAAGCCAATCAAGACCCCAATGCCATCTAATGGACATCTCGACCTAGATGAGGGAGGTAAATCGGTTGATCAAACTCTCTACCGTTCTATGATTGATAGCTTGTTGTACCTTACCGCATCTAGGCCTGATATCATGTTTAGTGTGTGCATGTGTGCTCGCTTTCAAGCGTGCCCTAAAGAACCTCACTTAAGTGCCGTAAAAAGAATTCTAAGATATCTTAAGCACACCCCAAGCATTGGTCTTTGGTATCCCAAAGGAGCTAGATTCCAACTAGTTGGCTATTCCGATTCGGATTATGCCGGTTGCAAAATTGATAGAAAAAGCACATCCAGAGGGTGCCATTTGCTTGGGAGGTCTTTAGTATCTTGGTCATCTAAGAAGCAAAATAGTGTGGCTTTGTCCATCGCCGAGGCGGAATACATTGCCGCGGGGGCTTGTTGTGCACAAATCTTATACATGAAACAAACCCTCCTAGACTATGGAGTTGTTCTTAAAAAGGTGCCACTTTTATGTGACAATGAAAGTGCCGTTAAAATTGCTAATAATCTGGTACAATACTCTCGCACCAAGCACATTGATATCCGCCACCACTTTCTAAGAGATCATGTTGCTAAAAATGATATATCACTAGAAGGTGTAAGAAGTGAAAATCAATTAGCGGATATCTTCACTAAACCTTTGGATGAGACTACCTTTTGTAGGTTGAGAAGTGAACTTAATGTGCTTGACTCTAGTAACTTTAAAAAATGAGCTTGTGTTGCCCCTTGCATTGCATTGTATTATATGTCATGTTTAAATTCTCCGCAATGCATCTAGGGCTTGTCTAACACGGTTACGATAACCCTTCTTTGGAGGAGTGAAGAAGCCTAACCGTGGATCAAACTTGACAAGCAACCTTTTTTTACTTACTTGTATTGCATTGCATATGCATGGTTGTTGCTTTGTCGTTTCTTTTCGGTTTGGCTTTGAGCAACCTCTGTGTTCGTCCATGAATAGAGTGAGCATTTGTCGCTCCTAAGGGTTCACAAACTCTATTGCATGGCCATACATTGCTCCTCGGGTGTTTATTGCTTATTTTCCTAGAAACAATATTAGCCTAAGGCAAATTATTTGAAAATCTTGAGGGTTTGAGTGAGGTCACTCATATCAGGTTCCAATTGATGTTTATTTGAGTCTCTTTGAATTGGAACTTGATTGGGAGAAGTCGCGTCAAAGATCGGATTGAAGAAAGATGTTAAACAGTGCCGGACGCTGGACCGGACGCTGAACCGGACGCAGTGATGCTTCACCACCGCGTCCGGTCCCGGCGACCACCAGCGCGTCCGGTCATCCCGAAGACTTTCTCTTGGACCTGTGACCGGACGCGTCGTTGTTGACCACCGCGTCCGGTCCCGGTATCCACCACCGCGTCCGGTTATGCGCGATGAATTTCCCGGATGACCTTCGACCGGACTCTGTCCGCGTCCGGTCAACCCTAACCGAACGCGTCCGGTCGCTCCAGGAGCTTACTGGACTGTGACCGGACGCTGCCCCACCGCGTCCGGTCATTCGACCACCGCGTCCGGTCAGTGTGTAGCGAGCGGATCTGAGCCCTCATATAACTCTTTGTTTTCGATCTATCTTTTCATCCTCCACCACTCGCTCGTCGTTCCCATGTCCAAGCTCGCCGAGCCGCCGCCTGCACCTCCTCAGCCGCCGCACCACCTCCTCCTTGCCGTCCTCCTCCGCCACACTGGTCCACCGTGCCATTGCCGCCCTGCGCTCGCGCCACCTCACTGCCGCGCTGCCCTCGCCCGCATCTCCGCCATGCGCCGCCTGCGCTGCCGTGCTTCGCGCTGCCCTAGCTTCACGCTGCCGTCGCCGCAGCTCCCCCCAGGCTCGCTGCCAGACACCTCGCCAGCCCTCCATCTCACGCCACTTGGACCCTGTCGCGTGATCTTCACCCGAGCTTGCCCTAACCCTAGCCCTAAGTCTCACGGGGTTTCGTTTCGACCGTTCGTCATCGAGGTTTCTCCGCGTGACGTCTTCTCCGCGAGGTTGTTTCGCATTACCTTGATCTCCTTTAGGGTTTGCCATAATTTCGTCATTGGAATTCTAACTGTCTCTTGTCTCGGCAAATCAGCGCTCATCCGGCGTTTTCGGGGAACTCTCGCGAATCAAGGTCATCTCATCTTTTCACCGAGTTCTCGTCGATCTGAGGTAGTCATCGCTATTCGTTTCATATCTTATCTCATATGCTTGCTATCTTTAGGGTTTCTTATCTTTTAGATTATATATGTTGCTTATAGTAGATCCATCTATTCCATCTTTTTAGCGAGTTCTGTCGGTGTGTTGGGTGACAGCTGGTCAGTGGTTGAATCTGAGGCCAAGCCTGTGGATACGGATTGAGGCCAAACCTCTTGAGTGACAGTTCATCATCTTTCAGGGTTTCTCAGCAGTTGGTCAGTATGGTTCGCTGCAAGAACGCTGGGGGTGCACCTAGTGATGGGGACGAGAGTCCTCCTCGACTAACAGAGGTTGCGCGTGGTAAGCACGTAAAGACCATGGCCAGAAAGAAGAAGAAGACACTCATAGATGCAGAGATTGTTCAGGCAGTTGCAGATGCAGCAGAGCTAGTAGAGAGGGGAGGCAGAAGCAGTGGGACTCACATTGGCGAGCGTTGCTTTCATCTTGAAGGACGACAGCTCGGTACTGAGGCCACCGAGGGGACAGAGGCTATGTCAGTTGATCCACCTACACAGGATCCAGAGGAGACAGAGGAGCAGCCAGTTCAGACTCCACCACGTCATCGTTCAGGACGTACGCGAGCTCAGGTGACTCCTAGGCCAGAGGGCCAGCGTCGTGGAGGACGCCCACCTCCCAGGGCTCAAGGACACCCCCCAGTCGAGCACTTTGACTTGAGGGGAGCTACAGCACGCCAGGTGCAGGCCCTGAGGTTTGTTGAGGTTGGTCGGTGGTTCCCACCTGTGCGGGACCCCCGAGCGTCAGAGGGCTTCTACACACCCCTGCATGAGGACTTCTACAGAGCATACGTCGACAGTGGGATTGCTTTTAGACCTCAGAGGGTCTGTCGTCTTGAGGCTCTTATTGAGGTGGTTGGTGAGCAGCTTCGTTCGCACCTGTCCTTTCTTCCAGGCTTATCAGATTTTCTTGGACGGACAGGAGCATACTGCGGCACTTGGGTCAGGGAGTTCTATTCTTCACTTTGGATTGACCCGGCACATGAGTTCATTCACTTTGCAGTTCGAGGCCGTGACCTCAGACTTTACAGCACCAGGGTGCGGGAGATTCTCAGACTCCCTGCTTCAGATACGAAGATACATCAGCTGTGTTTTGGTCAGACTGCTCCACCGAGATGCCCTCACGGCAGTACAGTGCCCCTACTGATTTGATCCGACCCTTCTTTCGTGAGCCTTTTGGCGAAGGGTCCAGACGTACACCAGCCAGCTTGACACCCCTTGCCAGAGTCTTGGATGCTATTGTCAGACGCACACTTCTTCCTAGGCTGGGGTACAGAGAGGGATTGACCCGTATGCAGTTGTGGGTAGTGCATCACCTTCTCTCACAGACACCGTTTGATATCTGGGATCTTATGCTATATGAGATGGAGGACACCTTGGCAGAAGGTTTCAAGGGACACCGTCAGCTGCCCTATGCTCATTGGATATGTTTTATCATCAGATCTGCATGTGAGCTACCTTCTGAGATTAGAGCTAAGATATCAGACACTACCACTACTTTTTCAGAGTATGATATCCGTCAGCTATGGGCTTCTGTTACCAGAGAGCAGGCACCCATGCCAGGACAACGAGAGAGACCTGAGGTGCCTGAGACAGTAGCTGAGCAGGACGCGACCGTTCAGGGTCTTGCTGAGGCAGAGCTTGCTGATTTAGATGCTCAGCCTACTAATCCAGTTGAGGATGAAGCCTCTGACAGCACTGATGAGGATTACCAGCCCATCCCCCGGTATCGCTCTCCTCGATCTCACGATCATGAGACCGGTGGTTCAGGCTCAGCCTCCCGCTCAGACCCAGCCATGGTGGCTATCCTTGAGAGGCTGACCCAGGCACAGAAGAGACAGGAGCTTCAGATGCAGAGACAGGTTCAGGACACAGCCGCCGCTTTTGCTCAGATTCAGGCTCGACAGGATGAGTTCCAGAGGCAGCAGCTTGAGCTACAGCGTCAGCAGTTCGAGATGCAGCGATAGCAGGCAGCAAACCAGCAGCAGTACTTAGAGCCCCTGCGTCACTTGGTTATAGTTGGGGTTCCTCCTCCTGCATCTGTCCTGACTCCAACATTACAGTCCAGTGGACCTTCGAGTCAGGGACAGCCGAGCTTCCAGTTCACCTCTCCACAGCAGCAGGTCCCCCAGTCGTTTTAGTCCCCGAGCTACATGCCCATTCAGACGGGGTTCACTCCTTCAGACCAGCCTCGCCCTCACCTTCTGATAGGCACTCCGTTTGCTGACTTGAGTGCCTCCTACAGCGAGTTGACTGGTCAGCCGACGCCCTCGCACACCACTCTAGTGACTTCTTCAGGGTTGTCCGCTTCAGAGGCAGTTGTTCCTTCAGTGACAGGGACGGGCACTACAGAGACTGTACCTTCGTCAGTTGCCTCGACAGATCCTCCAGCTGTTGGCTCACTTCAGGCTCAGGTCACAGAGACTGCTCCACTTGTTGCTACTTCTTTTGTCAGTACCTGCTCCTGTTGTTCAGACCCAGACCGCTTCACAGCCTCATGCTTCTTCAGAGGGTCAGCCTGACAGCTCAGAGTTCGAGGAGGATACTTCTCAGTTTGTGATCACTCCGTGCTCCTCGGCACCCGACACGACTCCGTCTGTTCCCCCATCGGATCCTTAGATTAGTTTTTGGCGGTTGATGCCAAAGGGGGAGAGAGAGTAGATTCAGGGGGAGTTTTGATAGAGGGTAGTTTTGATAGAGAGTTTTTCGTTTTTTTTGTGTGCTACATTCATGCATCATGTTTACATTCCCGTACTTACATTTTGTGACATGTGTGCCTGTGAGATACTTTGAGTCATATATGGTCTACCTTGTCTCTATTTTATAGCATGTCACTTATTTGGTTATAGCTCATAAGGTTATGCTTCCGCGCCTTACTCCGATTTCCTTTGAGCTGTGTTTTTATGTGTACTAACGCTTCATGTTCTATCTTATGAGTACACACTGTTGGCTTGGGGCACATAAGCAATTCCTAACCCCTTGTGCTTATTGCTTTTTGCTTATGTGAACCAAGCATGTTCGAAAACCTCAACTCTTATCTTCTGAATCTTAGTGTTGTCATAAATCACCAAAAAGGGGGAGATTGAAAGCATCTAGGCCCCGAGAGTTGGTTTCGGCAATTGATGACAATGCTTTATTACCATGACTAAAATGTGCTTTACAGAAACTCTGGTAAGTTAGGTCATGGGGTTGATAACTGCTTTGGGCACTATGGCATTCATGCCTCTTGATGGAAATCATTTCGGTTTTCAAAGGATTGACGTCAAGATTAAGGACGGTTAGTTCCGGATGTCAAGGTGTTTAGTTACATTCGGAATAGTCGTTAGGATCTTCGTTTTTTCCTTTGGCCGTACTATAAAGGGGGGCATGAGCGAGTAGCTTGACCTAGGTGAGTTTTTTGTTTAAGCGTGGTGCACACTTGTCAAACTTAGCACTAGGTAGCTCTAGAATAGCTCAAAGTTCAGTTGGAAGCAACTTGGTTCAAGTTGCGTCGCGTTTCGGAGTGTTTAGAGACGTTTTCCCTTGATCGGACGCGTCCGGTCAGTACTAAACTGCTACTGCGTCTCAGCGCTGTTGACCGGACGCGGTCCTTGCGAGGACCGGACGCGGTATTCAGGCTGACACGTGTCACAGGAGGGAAATCACCTAATCAGACGCGACTGGGATGTGATCGGCGCGTCCGGTCACATTCCAGTAAGGTACTCTGCTGATCGGATGCGTCCGGTCATCTCTGATCAGACGCGGTCGCGCGTCAGGTCAAAGTACAGTAAACTCCCTGCACGACCAGACGTGTCCGGTCACCCTTGATCGGTGCGTCCGGTCACTCAGCCAGTGTTTCAGGTTTTGACCGTTACGATCGATCGACACGTCTGGTCACGTCGACCGACGCGTCCGGTCATCGCGTGATTTGCTGAGTTGGTAGGTAACGGTTGGATTTGACTGTGGGGTGTATAAATACATCCCCTTCACCTCTTTTAGAGGGCTCTTGCTCATTTGTTCAGCTGAGAAACACCTTTGAAGTTCAAGGGAGTGCAAGAGCTCTAGTGAGGGTAGTGTTTTGAGAATCAAAGCTTGAGAGTCCCTCACTAGTGACTAGGGAGTAGCAAGTGTGCATCCATCTCCTCATTAGGCTCGTTGTGGTCAAGTGAGAGTTCTAGCTTATTACTCATGGTGATCGCCATCACCTAGACGGCTTGGTGGTGATTGGGAGTTTGGTGATCATCCGGCGGAGCTTGTGGATGACCCAACTCATCTTGTGAGCGGTTTTGGGTGATTCACCGCGACGGAGTGTCGAAGAATCAGCCCGTAGAGAGCACTTGATCCTTGCGCGGATCAAGGGGGAGCTACACCCTTGCGCGGGTGCTCCAACGAGGACTAGTGGGGAGTGGCGACTCTCCGATACCTCGGGAAAACATCGCCGTGTTTCTTGCCCTTACTTTCAAGCATTTACTTTCTCGTATTACTTTCATTGCTTGGTTTACTTTCCTAGAATTGCCATGCTAGACTAGGATTGGAACTTAGGGTGCAAAACTTTTACCGGTAGAATCACAAAGAACACTTGTAGGCACTAGGGGTGAACTTTGGCTTGTAGGATTTAATTCTTGCAATTAATTTTTAGAGAAGCCCAATTCACCCCCCTCTTGGGCATCTTGATCCTTTCAGTAACTTTGCATGGGCCCACTAAGTGTTGAAGATTTTTTAAGATAATATCATTTTTAACAGGCCAGATAGTCCAGCGCATAGACACAATGACTTCCATAAAGAATGGCCGTTGCATTTACTCCCTGAAAGAAGAGATCATTTCTAGCAAGTCAACCTGAATAAATTGGGCTAGACCCAAGACATTCCAACAGCTCATGGCAAAGAGGCAGTGAAAGAATAGACGCATCAGGGATTCTTCAATGCCCAAATGACAGAGCACACAATTATAACTTTCCAGCAGCATAGTATTCCTTGTTAGAAGCTCACGGGTGTTTGAGTCTATCTTTTAGTAAAATCCAAAAGAAGAATTTCCTTTAAGGTTGGCAATAGGAATTCCAGAGCCATTTGTATGCCAAGTGAACGTGCTTGGTGCCCATGAGTTGTAGATAAGCTCTGTTCGGTGCAAACATAGTAGAACCCTATACAACCAAATGCCTTTGCCATCCTGCAAAGGGTATCAACAAAGGAGAGAGGTAACCTACTAGTACTGATCAAAGGCTTGAGTTGAAAGGGACAGATGAAAGAGTCCATACATGTCCTCAGAAGAGATGAAAGGCTGAACTGAGATAAGCTTCTCTTTTGTAAAAGAGTATAGTTCTGGGAATTGACTACTAAGTAATTTGCTATTTCAAATGTCCACCTAGAAAATGCATGAAGATCCATCATTGATTGTAGTTGATGCCATGCCTTTGAAGGAATCTAGAGACTTAAGGGTATCCTTCCACCAAAAGAACCCCTTGTTGTTTTTGATTGGTAGGCCACCATTTGGATAATGACAATTCCAAACCAGTTGTACCCAGGGGATGTCAACTTTGTTGAAAATCTTATGGAGATGCTTCAACAATAAACTCTCATTCTAAGTGTAAAGATTTAGAGCACCAAGTTCACCACATTATTTGGGCACACACACTAGCTTCCAGACAGCTTTGGGGGGTTTCTTACAATTTATATCAGACCCCCTCCATAAACAATGCTTTCTAAAATTATCAATTTGCTTTGTAACTGTTTTTGCTAAGAAGTAGGTGCACATTGTGAAAGTAGGCAAAGTACTAAGAACAACATTTGTCATCTGCAGCCTGTCTGCTTGACTTAAAAAGAGGATGAAACACTTGTTAACCTTTTCTTACACTTATTGATAGGGGGCCAGAAATCTCCTATTGATGGCTTTGTTAAGCTCAAAGGGAGACCAAGGTATGTAAATGGCAAGGTACCCTTGGAGCAGCCAAAGGTCTGCCAAAATATTGAAACGATCCTCACTGATATTAATTGGCACCATCATAGACTTTTCATAATTGACCTTGAGCCTAGTTGATTCAGCGAAAGAATTAAGGATAGCTTACAGAAAGAAGACATGTCTTGCATTGTCTTGCATAAAGATTAATCTATCATCTGCATGATAATATTATTATTAATTACATGACATGTTAGCGTGCAGCGAACACTGAATTACATTCTTTGTCTATCCAAATATGAATTTATGGATGACCTATGTGGATCCTACAATTGCAGGTTCATTAGATAAAGGATATTCAGCCAGAGCCTCCCAGAGTCAAAAAAAATTCATATGCATGGACACCTCAGGACCTTTTTACGAAGCACACATAACAAGAATTGTAATTAACTTATCCACTTCATCATGCATGAAGTTGTTCTTCAAAACGCCATGTACTTATGAAACGTTACCGAGCTAGACACGGAGGGCAAGTTTAGAGACGACCTTAGAGCGTGGAAGAATCGATGGGTCAAGGATTACAATATGTCGGATCTATTTTAGAGCTGGCTAGAGCTTAATCATGTCAGGATTGTACAAAGACACATGAAATATTGTATATGGCTTTGTTTAGTTTTGTTTGTACGTAAAATGTTTGCGCTACGATGATGAAACAAGTTCTAAATATTGCATGCATATCATTTGGGTCGGTATTGGTGGTTATATATGAGTTTCTCATATATTTTTGAGAAATAAATACGTATGAAGCTAGATCAACCTAGCTTACAATATTGTTTATGTGTATTCAAATAAAACGGCAAGAAAATATTTGAATCTGAAAAGCATTAACAAATACGCAGAATTAGGACGGACGTCTGTCTTAGAATTGTTGCCGCTGTTAATATTTAATAGAGGCAGGCATCATAAAGTGGCTGCCTATGTTAACCTGACTAAAACAGGAGGGCAACCCGGCCGTCTTTGGAAATGACTGAAGGACGCTGGAAATGGAATTTGACTTCCTCTGTTACTCGTTCCTTTCCAAATTACAAGTCACTTTGATTTTTTTATTTATCTATTTTACCACGTATCTAGACATATTATTATATCTAGATACATATTAAAATGGATGTATCAGAAAAGTCAAAGCATAATTTAGAAAGGAGGAAGTAGTATATAATCTTCTCTGCGGTAGCGATGGTGCACGGCATTTTTTCTATATATGCGGGAGTATTATTATATGAATATATAAACAAAATAAACAACCTTAGACGATGTGACATGAGATGAATTATACAATGCAAATAGGGAAAGTGTTTGCACTGGACCCAAATCAGTACATAGATACATGAGGGTGGAAATATAGAAAGTAGTGGTACGGTCCACAATAAACATAGCTGATGAACGAGTTGAAGCTTGAAATGCAAGCCGATGAAATCGGAATGGACACACAATCCATACGCTGGAGACACGGAATGCATGCACGCCTAGAATTTGCATTGGAATCCATGTACGTATCATCGTGCCGACGGGTGGTCGACCGCGATAAGATATGGATGAGATTCAGATGTGGTGGTTGTTGCGAAAGGATGCGAAGGCCTTGGCTGCGCCGGCGCGGAGGACCAACTGGTGGTAGAGCATGGCGGCGGCGGCGCCTATGAGCGGGCCGACCCAGAATATCCACTGATCCTCCCACGCCTTTCGCTGGTTGTACACAACGGCCGGCCCCAGGCTCCTTGCCGGGTTGATGCCCGTGCCGGTGACGGGGATGGTGCCCAGGTGCACCATGAACACCGCGAATCCGATGGGCAGCGGCGCAAGGACCGGGACGTGCGAATCCCTGACCTTGCGCTTGGGGTCGGTGGCCGAGAACACGGTGTAGACGAGGACGAAGGTGCCCACGATCTCGGCGGCCAGACCGGCTCCCTTGGAGTAGCCGGCAGAGAGCTCGTTGGCGCCGCCGCCGTAGCGAAGGTACCAATGGGCGCCGTGGAAGGCCCTGACGAGGCCGGCGCCACACATGGCGCCCAGGCACTGCGCCACCACGTAGAGCGCGGCGCGCACCAGCGACACCTTGCGCGCCAGCAGCAGGCCGAAGGTGACCGCCGGGTTGATGTGCCCGCCGGAGATGCCGGCGGTGCAGTAGACGAGCACGAAGATCATGCCGCCGAAGGACCACGCGATGCCCAGCACGCCGACGCTGCCGCACGGCTGGGACTCGGCCTGCCGCTTGTGCCCGATGACGGTGGCCAGCGTGACGTAGACGAAGAGAAGAGTGGCGACGAACTCGGCGATGACGGCGCGGTAGAGGGACCACTTGCCCAGCTCGCCGGCGTTCACGAATGGTGCCGGGGGAGGGTCACTGTAGTCCTTCTTCGCGCCTGCGGTCTCTATGGATTGATGACAAGGATCCATCTCGCTCGCGACTAATGACTGAGGCACACTGAGACTGCTAGTGACTACAGAAGGCAAGGAAGCCTGCGGCCTGCCTGTTGTCTGTTCGATGGACGAGGCATCTCTCAACCCACCTGGTACTGGTATATATAGTGGAGAGGGAGCTCGAAATACCCCACTTGATGAGCTCACAAATCACAGCAACCAGTGGGGATCGAGCCATAGCTCGAGTGGTACTCGCTCCGGTGGTGGAGCGGGCGGTCGTGGGTTCGAGCTCCGCTCGACCCACATTTCCCATCAGGGTTTTTCTCCATTTTCTCAGTTACTGTCTCTCTCGCATGGAGCCACGAAGGGATAGCGTCGCGCCCGTCGCCTACGAAGCCTTGGATGGTTTCGGTAATCTCTTCAAGGACTCGATCTTCACCATTTTCTCAGTTACTGTCTCTCTCTCGCGTGGAGCCGCGAAGGGATAGCGACGCGCCCGTCGCCTACGAAGCCTCGGATGGTTTCGGTGATCTCTTCAAGGACGCGATCTTCAGATCTACGTGTAGTTGTAGGGTCTGTTTGTGTACATAGATGTGAGTGTGTTGTGCGTGTGTGTGGTGTTGTGGTGTGTCTATTCATGAACAGATGCTACAGCTGTACTTAGATGAGAGGCGTTCAAAAAAAAATCACAGCAACCAATAGTATTGTTAAGTTGCTCTCACATTGAAGACCCTGATTTTAAATAAAACACAATATTTGTTAGGAGTAAAAGATATACTGTTAAAGACCAAAGCACGAAGCCACGACAATCAAGTGCTTAATTTGTTAGTAGGCTACAAGTATGACAAAAAATCATAAGATCTACACTTTTAGATTCACCATGAGAAATATTCTTTACACGTGTTAAACTATATGAATCTGTAGAAATTTATGGTAAAAAAATTGACTTGGAGCAAGGCTAAAATCATAATTATTTTTAACCGGATGTAATAGGAAGAGCAAAATGCACCGTAAATCTATTAACTTTTGGGTGTGCGTCACTTAGGTCCATCAACTCTCGAACTGCATTTCTAGGTCCATTAACTTTTGGTCTGTGTCACTTAGGTCCATCAACTCTCAAACTGTATTTCTGGGTCTATTAAGTTTTGAGTAGAGTGCACCGGAGGTCCATTAACTTTTGAGGAGGTGTCATCTACAACTCTTAGGTTGCATTTTTTTGGGTCCCTAAACTTTTTAAGTGGTTTACCGGAGGTCCATTAACTTTTAATAAGGTGCTATGCCCATGTGCTTGATCAGGGGAAGTCGGATTTTTTTATTGAATTTGGATACACATATCGTGTATCCCGACATGCAGCTTGCCCAGATTTTTTTGCTAATTTAATTTGTTTATTATTCTCCATATTTACTAATGACGCGGATAAGGTAATTTTATTACTAATAATATCATTTGGCTTATAAATAATTCCGCTCAAACCTATGTATAGTAAAATTTGTTGTAATAATCACCGGCATGTCCTGTCTCCGGTCAGATTTTTTATTATTAATATTATCATTAAGACCTATAAATAAGTATGTCTAGGCTTGTGCGTAGTAAAATTTCCTATAAAAATCAGACTAGGTAATTTTTATTACTAATAGTATTATTTGGGCCTATAAATAACTCTGTCCGGGCTTGTGCATAGTAAAATTTGCTGTAATAGGCACTGGTAGTGGCGCGTTCGGTATCCAGTCAAACTTTTTTTATTACTAAGAGTTGTGTTCCATATCCAGTCAAACTTTTTTTTATTACTAAGAGTTTCATTTCGGTACCGAAATAATTATTTATTGACAGAAATGAAACTCTCAGTAATAAAAAAAAGTTTGACTCGATACCGAATGCGCCACTACCGGTGACTATTACAGCAAATTTTACTATGCAGAGGCCTAGACAGAGTTATTTATAGGCCCAAATAATACTATTAGTAATAAAAATTACCTTGTTTGAATTTTATAATAAATTTTACTACGCACAGGCCTAGACGTACTTATTTATAGG
The DNA here is from genome assembly GCA_038087645.1 of Saccharum hybrid cultivar R570. NCBI lineage: Eukaryota > Viridiplantae > Streptophyta > Magnoliopsida > Poales > Poaceae > Saccharum > Saccharum hybrid cultivar. The sequence goes on from JAQSUU010000066.1 coordinate 15,098,003, forward strand.
CCTTAATGATAATAGTAATAAAAAACCTGACCGGAGACGGGACATGTCAGTGATTATTATAACCAATTTTACTATACATAGGTCCTGACGGAATTATTTATAAGCCAAATGATATTATTAGTAATAAAAATTACCTTATCCGTGTTATTAGTAAATATGGAGAATAATAAACAAATTAAATTAGCAAAAAAATTCGGGTAAGCTACATGCCGGGATACACAATGTGTGTATCCAAATTCAATAAAAAATCTGACTTCCTCTGATCAAGCGCATGGGCATGGCACCTCATCAAAAGTTAATGGACCTCCGGTAATCACTTAAAATGTTTAGGGACTCAAATACAGTCTGATAGTTGATGGACCTAGATGACACCTCCTCAAAAGTTAATGGACCTCCGGTGCACTCTAATCAAAAGTTAATGGACCTAGAAATACAGTTTGAGAGTTGATGAACTTAAGTGACACATGACCAAAAGTTAATGAATCTAGAAATACAGTTTGAGAGTTGGTGGACCTAAGTGACACACGCCCAAAAGTTAATGGACTTACGGTGTATTTTGCTCTAATAGGAATTTTGTTCTCACTTAAGAGGGTGGCACATAAGTAGTTTTAGGTGAGATAGGTCCTTTGCGCTTGGGTTGTGTCTTGTGCTAGTAGCCCACTTACCCGGTCTGTCATAACATGTCTTACACTCTCTTTGGTCTCAAAACAAGTGATGTTTTAGGTTTGTCTTAAGTCAAACCATTTCAAGTTATTGCTCTTGCAAACAACAAAGTAAGTTTTGACTTAGAATTTTTTTTTGAGAATAAATTTTGACTTAGGGTTGGCCTTACAAGTCATACATTTGTGATTAGACAAGCACTGACATGCATGGTCTCAACTCTCAGCATAATCATAATGTATTTTGACTACAGCAATGTTTACTAATCATTTAGCGTTAAAGATTTGCATATTATGAATAGTTTCCACGACGAATCTAGTAGTATAGACCTAATGGTGCGACTTAGGATCATTTATTTGGTATTGATAAATTGTTATTAAAGCTCAATATTTGATTAGTTACATGACAATACTCTCTTCGTGTCAAAATAAGTGTCGTTCTCGCTTCCCAAAGAGTCAAATATTTTTAATTTTGACCAAATATATGCAAAAAAAAATATTAATATTTATAATAAATACTGAATAAATAGATTCCTAGAGTTGTTTTAAGTCAAACTTAGTCAATCTTTAAAAAATTGATTGGCACGGATACCATAATGATACTTATATTTATATATATATATATATATTTATATATATATATATATATATATATATATATATATATATATATATATATATATATAGGAGAGTATACTCTATAGCTAGCTACAAAATAACTTATTTTGTAGCCACCTCTATTTACGATAATTTTATATACTAATTTACGACAATGTCAGTATATATTTTCGATAGTTGAATTACTGTAACACATGGGGATATTTACCATAATGTTACAGTAAATCACATAGTAAAGAGTTACTATAATCTCGTAAATTAGCATAGCAATTATCGTAATTCAAAGTGGCTACAGAATAAGTTATTTTGTAGCCAGCTGTAGGGTAATAGTTATATATATATATATATATATATATATATATATATATATATATATATATATATATATATATATATATATATATATATATATATATATATATATATATATATATATATATATAGTAGCCCACATGCACTGCATGCCAATACGTATACTTTTCCACGTCAATTCAAGCTGTTCAATACTTCAATACACTGGTAACTGGTTGTGGGCACACGTTTGTCGTCCGTATACGTAATAAAATATAACATATCGTGCATATCATGGTACAGTACTTTATTTCCCCACTTTATTGCTGGAAACAGTAGTTAAAAGCAAATCTCACGTACAAAAGAGCAAGATGCCGGTAGTGGTGGTGGTAAGTTTATCAAATCGTACAAAATCATCGTATATCTCCAGGCCACGCACAATGCATGCATATACGTTAATCAACCTGATTTGATGGCTGATGCTCAACCAAAGTACCAAACGACATACTCCCTCCGTCCCTATTTATTTGTCGCCGTTGGTGTTCGTGCCACAAGTTTGACTCAATTTATAGAAAATGCGTGCAACATTTGTATCTTCAAATAAATTTATTAAAAAACTAGATTCAAATATCTTTCTAATGATACTAATTATATACCATAAGCATTAATATATTTTAATATATAATTAATTAAAGTTGTTTCTTAGGAAGCGCAAGCGACAAATATTTAGTGACGGAGGGAGTACGGTCTGGGTGTCACTCTGGCGTCGGTGCCCATATTGTATAAGACTAGCACGTAGTATCTTTTTTTTTTCTTTTTGATAAAAGCACATATGCATGTTTGCTTATGGGTTAAGCAATGTACGTGTACATATGTACATACGACTTTTTAGAATAAATTAAACTTATATACAGTGGCGGATCCAGGATTGAGACAAGGGGGCTAAACAAGGAAGATGTTAATTTACAATTAAGATGTAATGATAATTTGATGCTTATGCTATAGTAATTTAATGGAGAAATCCCCCTGGATCCCCCAATGCTTATATAGGAAATAATTGATCAACCAAATTAAATGACCACACACGTGTGAACACCAGACCTGCTGCTGTAACTTTTCGTAATTCCATGCAGCGGAATCAATCAAAACATTTACAAAAGCGCTGCCATGGATGAATCAGTAACTTTGCCTTAAAGGTTAACAATCATCAGTAGCTTTTCTTTTTATTAGTCATTTGCCCATCATCGAATAATGCATGCATCAGCTTTTTTGCGTTTTGGTGTTGTTGAAAATGCAATCAGACACTGGTATGTAGCTTTGTGTAACACTCTTTTTTGAGATAAAAGAAGAACTATATTAAATTATAGCTAAGTACATTATCATACTACAATCACTCTATACCCAGAAACCGTTCTTCATTTACATTGTACCCACACTTTCTATAGCTTCAAATCTCAATCCCAAACATGTATGACGATTCGTATGGATGACCGCATAGGCAAACACTCAGTAAAAGACATAAAAACCATATGCCCAACAAACGACGGTCAACATTTCTGCAGACGGAGTTGAAAAATTTCTTCTTTCTTGTGTCTTTCTTCTACTACCGAAGAATAAGAAAAACTGATCTGGATCTTCTCAACTCAATGACAGTAGTTGGCTTGAGGGGCAAATTTATTCTCGCTAGTCCTTCATCGTGGTTAGATATAACCACAACAAAATAGAGAAGAAACCGGAGAAAATTATTCCGTGGCGGCAGCATCATTTCCACCTTGATGTCGCCATTTGGAAACCTAAGTCTCCATGTCGTTATATATGCCGAAGAAGTTGCTGAGTATTTGTCGCCCTCATCTTCATCAGAGTCGTCATGGAGAAACCAAATCCACCCTGCCTCCTCGCCATCGCCAAGTAGGAGGAGATAAATCCCCAATACCAAGAAACTTGGCGTGGAGAGACCCTAACCTTAAAAAACTCGATCTACTGAAAAAAAAAACTTATTAGAGAGATGGATCCCCACTCCCTTCGGCCTCCAGCGAGTTGTTGGAGGGAGAAAGGAGGGGAACCAGTAGTGGTGGAGCCGGGGGACGGCGGCGGCAGCGGCCATGACTGCGCCAGGGCATAGCTTTGTGTAACACTCAGACTCGAGAGTCCCATTACATTCAAATCGATCCACTCATAAGTTGGACGTACACTCCCATCAACTCGCCATCCTCTCTCCACGTACCTGAAAAGGTTAACATGAGTTGGTGGTATGAACTAAAGTCTTGTATACATACTAGTCTAATAACTTAACATCATTGTGAGGATCAGACCTGCCCAGATTAACTAACATAAACCGAGTGTTATCTACTTAACCAACTCAGTTTAAGCTAATTAACCCTCACTACGGGAATCAGGCGTTTTGCCGAGTGTCCAGGACACTCGGCAAAGCCATAAATACACTCGGCAAAGGCTTTGCCGAGTGCCGCACTCGGCAAAGAGTACACGGCAAAAAATTCGTCGGCAAAGATCTCTTTGCCGAGTGTTTTTTGTCGAGCACTCGGCAAAGGCTTTGCCGAGTGCCACGACAGCACTCGGCAAAGAAAAGTTGTCGTGACGGGGGAGATAACGTTAACGGGTGCTTTGCCGAGTGTCCCACAGGTGGGCACTCGGCAAAGATTTTTTTTAAAAAAAAATTCTTTGCCGAGTGTCCCATAGCTGGGCACTCGGCAAAGAAAATTTTTTTTTGAAAATTCTTTGCCGAGTGCCCTCTGAGTAGCACTCGGCAAAGAAAATTTTTTTAAAAAAAAATTCTTTGCCGAGTGCCCTCTGACTGGCACTCGGCAAAGAAAACAATTTTTTTGAAAATTCTTTGCCGAGTGCCCTCCGAGTGGCACTCGGCAAAGAAATTTTTTTTTTGAAAATTCTTTGCCGAGTGCCCTCTGAGTGGCACTCGGCAAAGAAAAAAAATTAAAAAAATTCTTTGCCGAGTGCCCTCTGACTGGCACTTGGCAAAGAAAATAATTTTTTTTAAAAAATTCTTTGCCGAGTGCCCTATGCTTGGCACTCGGCAAAGCAAAAAAAAAATTTTAAAAAAATTCTTTGCCGAGTGCCATCTTCTCTGGCACTCGGCAAAGCTGGGAAATTTGCAAAATTAGCTTGCTTTCCCCAGCTTTGCCGAGTGTTTTTGTGATTGCACTCGGCAAAGGCTTCCTTTGCCGAGTGTTACACTCGGCAAAGTGACCATAACCGCCCCATTTTTTTGAATTTTTACATTCCATCGCGACAAAAATAATATTTCACATATATATCAAATTCATCACATATATCTCACATACATCATAAATATCTCATATAGATCAGATGCATCACAACATATATAACATAAGTGCATCGTAAGTCCAAATAGCTAACATAAGTTCATCACAAGTCCAAATAACTAACACTAGTGCATCACAAGTCCATCACCAAGTGAACAACAAATTTAAACTGGATTATTCGAGGGCCCGAGAGGTGGATTATTCGAACCCGCCGATTGAGGCTGCACAAAGGAGAAGACATTGCATATGTAAGACAATAATCCACTAGGCTACAAGTAGTGTTACGGTTTGGCCCTAAGCATGAACATACAAATTTAAACAATCATATTCATACTTACAGGAGTAGCATGCCCTAAAGGTGGAGGTGGCGATGAAACGAATAGCGAAGCTGGCGGAGCTACACCCGTCTTTTGCCCAAGAGCTTGCATGTACTGGAGAACCTCCGCCATCTGCTGCTGCTGCCTCTGCTCCATCGCAATGCGCTGGGCCTCCATAGCCTCCATCCTCTGGCGATCGGCCTCCCGCAGGGCCTCCAATTGCTCGATCTGGGTCTGCAATATTTCACCACAATGTTTAAACAATACAAAGCTAAGATATGTAAATATCAATGTATGACGAATAAAACAGGAATCACCTGGAGTGATAAAATCCGCTGCTGTGAAGTCTCTGGCCGTGGACGTATGGGAATGCTTGCGTCCGTGCTCCGTGCTCGGATTTGGGAGAGGGAGGGAGTAGAGGTAGCGTCGATGACGCCGTCGCCAAGATAGTACAACCCATGCTTCTTGCCTCCTCCAATCCTCATGACGACCTCTGAATCAAAGTCCTGGGAGCTCGGGTCGTAGTCGTCTCCATGGAGAGCCCTTGCCGTTGATGTGTACTCATTGATGCGGGTGTAGACGGATGGGTTGTTGTACGCCTCGGGCGGGTCCTCCGGGTTGTAGGAGACGTCGGACGTCGCCTTGCCCTTGTGGGCCATAGCATATGCCATGAACGTGTTGCACTCCTGGCCCGCATGTGATGCCGACTACGAGAAAGACAGCAAGATAATTAGAAATCAGGCAAAAATGAGCGTTAGAATAGAAAAATGAATTCGAGTACCCATTCTTGTCTGTATGCGGTGAGGTTACGGCTGCCTTGATGGTGCGGTACACCTGGCATCAGCAATCGCCGCTCCCGGGCAGCGTTGTGCGCTTCGGTCCACTCGGGGCCGTACCACCTGTCCACTATCATTTCCCAGCACTCGGGATACGCGGCGCACCACCATGGACACATCTGCACGTCATCAAGTATTTGACATATAAGATGAACAAATTAAGAGTACTTAATGTCAAAAGGAATCAATATTAATGTTCTTTATCTACCTGTATGTACTGGTCCCGGGTCAGCGTCATGCTTCTTGCTTGTGGCTTCTTAACATCCTCTCCAAGGATCGACCTGTAGTAAGTGACGACAGCCTGGACGCGCGCCTCATAATGGATGTCCACGATGAGCTTTTTACAGGCTTTGGTAAGCACCACCTCCGCCCTGGTCTCAAATCCCTCCTCGCATCTGTAATAAAACTGCATATAGACACGATGTATCCATTCATTATTTCAAGAAAAATATAATGAATGTGATGCGATGAAGACTTACCCAAAAGTCTCGCTTCACCCACACCATCTTGTTCTCAGCCTCCGCGTCAGGGGCATTGGCGTAGTGGTCGAAGGTGTAGGCTGGCTCCCTCTTTCTGACGTAGTCAACTAGACCAGGATAGTGGGTCCTGCACAAAAGACCCAGGATGCCATTGACATGGCGTGCGATACCTCCACCCGACACAACGGTCCAGTTCCTTGCATAATTGATTAAGAATAAAATATTAGTTTCTACTTTAATTTTCAACATATCAAATGAAAAAGTATTGATAACATATTAATAGACTTACTTTTGCCCTTCGGGACGAATCACCGGGCGTCGATGAGTTGCCGGCGGAGAAGGGAGGCTCGCGGGACCTCGCAAGTAGACACTCGACGAACTAGAGGAAGCCAAACCGTACCTACCGCCTCCTCCTCCTCGTCCGAGTCCCCACCCCCCCCTCCTCGTCCGGTGCCGAGCCTGCTCCTCGTCCTCGTCTCCGTCTCCATCCCCGACCTCCACCTCCTCCTCCACCTCGTCCTCCACCGGCGTGGGAGGACGAGCCTGCCTCCTACTGCTGCTCCTTCTCCTGTCCGACGGCTCCTCTTCTGCAGCCGGCATAGGGCGTGTCCTTCGGTAAATCGAGAACACGTTCCTCTGACGGCTGCCCACCATCTTTGTTCAAACACCTGCAATTAGAAAGAATAAAAACAAGCTAATTAGAAATTAGAAAGAATAAACAAGAAGTAATTAGAAATAGATGCAAAATAAACAAAACATAATTACAAAATAACATTGTATTACATGTATTAGAAATAATCTGCATGATCGGGATTAGCTGGATCATAAGTCTCATCATCACTATCAACCATGTCGGAATAATCAACACTATCCAAAGGAGGAATATTGTCTTCATTGTCATTGCCTAAACATAATCGCTCAAGCATTTGTAAGTCCTTCACATCTTGCACGTCATCTCCATCGTCCTCGTCATCAACCCAATCATCGTCTACATCCATTCCTATCGCTTCGGTTAAGTCTATCTCGAACCTCCCTTATAGCCCCTCTTCTTGATAGAACTCCCCATCATATGTGTTTGTGTTGAAGTTGTAATCTTCATCGTTTGGGACAGGTAGTTTACCGTGTGGCGATACCTTGTGCACAATAGACCAACCCTTAAGATGCTCTTTGGTTTGGCATGCGTATAAGGTATAATAAACCTGTGTGGCCTATTGAGCCACAATATATACATCATCTCCAGGATAGACAGAATCCTATCGAATTTCGACTAGCCCAAGATGAGGGGTCCGTCTCGTTACTCCAGGATCAAACCAATGGCATTTGAATATGATAGGACTAAGAGGTTTGCAACCGATGGCATTTACAAATGAAAGTTTGTATATTCATTCAATTCTTCCATAATAGTCGAGGCCATCAGTGCCGGGGGTAAAAACTCTGCTATTTGTGGTTCTTCGGTTGGGCCGACTTTGCTCGTGGCTTGCTGTGTGAAAGCGATATCCATTCACATCATAACCGATAAATGACTTGACCCTATAGGCACAGTCATTTGCAACCTGTCTCAGCTCGCCACTGATAGACGCATCGATTTGGGCCTGCAAGCTCGAGCAGGATAGATCATTATATTATTTCAACGTACGAGCAACTTGGAAGGTCGAACTAAGTATGAGCTACATTCGAAAGTACCTTGTTTTCGAACCAAGAAATAAAATCGGGCCTCCCTGGTCCCGCACCCTTTGAAAGAAGGGTATCAGCTTCCTACGGGGTAGGATCCCTTGATTGATTCCAGAAGTGATGAATAAATTCCCTGTACCAACGTAAAATAAGGGGTTGGATGAGGAACAGTGCTGGCGTATTGAAACAAGTTCGTTGAGAACTTACCCAATGTATGGCGCCACCTCGTCAAGGTTGTTCAACACATATATCATGATGCAGCGCCACTCTTTATGTGTCAAGGTCTTAGTGGTTGATGCACTTGCACTTCCGAGTTGCCCTTGGAAAAGGCTGAGGTTCGATTCATTTTCACCAGCATTGTAACGAGAGGGTGGATTATGCACGCTTGGAAGGTTCTCGGCGTAGTATTTCTCTGTGAAGTTTGACACCTCCTCCAGAATGTATGCCTCTGCAATAGAAGCCTCAATTTTCCCTTTATTTCTACATTTTTTGCGAAGAGTCTTTAGACATCTCTCAATTGGATAGCACCAACGGGCCTGCACGGGCCCCCCCATTCGTGCCTCATACGGGAGGTGCAATATCAAATGCTGCATCGGATTGAAGAAGCCGGGTGGGAAGATCTTCTCCAACTTACAGAGCAACACAGGTGCCTCGTTTTCCAAGTCATCAATTATGGTCCGAGATAACTCCTTAGCACAAAGCTAGCGAAAGAAGTAGCTTAACTCTGCCAGCGCTAGCCACACATGCTCAGGGACATAGCCTCGAACCATTACCGGAAGAAGCCGCTCAAGCCATATGTGGTAGTCATGACTCTTCATCCCGTTGACTCGTAGAGTAGATAAGTTCACTCCCCTCCTCAGATTCGCTGCATACCCATCAGGAAACATTAGCATCTGCATCCATTCAAGTACTTCCCTCCTGTATTTCCTAGCCAAGACGAAATCGGTCTTAGGCCTTTTCCATGTCTTGCCGGCTCTAGGAGGCTGCATCTCTTGCTTTGGTCTATCGCATAACGTTGCCAAGTCCACTATAGCCTTAGGGTTGTCTTTTGACTTTTTAGTTTCCATGATGGTTCCCCAAAGTGCCTCAGCGACATTCTTTTTAGTGTGTATTACATCAATGTTATGTGGGAGAAGGAGGTCATCAAAATACGGGAGCCTCGTCAACCCCGACTTATGAGTCCACATGTGTTCCTCACCATATCCCACAAAACCACCACCTTCTTGATTGGGCACGAGAGCATCTATCTGAGCATGAATCTCGGCACTAGTCATCATTTGCGGTGGAGGGTCTTTCACTACGACACCTTTCATAAAGTTCTTGATGTCTTGTCTGAATGGATGGTCAAGAGGGAGGAATTGACGATGTTTGTCGAACGACGAATACTTGCCACCCTTCTGTAACCAAATGAACCTTAGACGTTCCTTGCATATTGGACATGGAAACTTCCCGTGAACACACCAGGCGCAGAATATCCCATAGGTCAGGAAGTCATGCAGAGAGTAGTGGTACCAAACGTACATTTTGAAGCTTGTCTTTGTAGCTCGGTCGTATGTCCATACGCCTTCCTCCCAAGCACTGACCAATTCATCAATCACAGGCTCCATGTACACACCCATATTACTCCCTAGGTGTCCAGGAATTATCAATAACAAGAATATATTCTGTCTTTGAAAGCATACGCCGGGGGGGGAGATTGAGGGGGATAATGAACACGGGCCAACATGTGTATGGGGCAGCCATCAATCCATAAGGATTGAACCCATCTGTTGCCAGCGCAACACGTACATTACGAGCCTCATCGGCTTTCTCACGATAAATGCAATCAAAGCGGGTCCATGCTTCACCATCAGATGGATGTACCAGTTTATCAGCATTGTATCATTTTCCCTTTTTGTGCCATGTCATCCGTTTCACGGATTCCTCGGTCATGTATAGCCGTTGGATCCTCGGTACGAACGGGAGGTACCGTAGGATCTTCACAGGGATCGTAAGCTGCCTCTTCTGGCCATCACCAGAGTCTACCTCTAGGTACCTAGATGATTTACACTTTAAACAGTAATTTGCATCCTTGTGTTCTTTTTCTAAATAGGACGCACCCCTTCAAAAAAACATGTATCTGATCATATGGCTTCTTGAGTGCACGAAGGAGTTTCTGTGACTCGTACATGCTCTTTGGCAGAATGTGGCCATCCGGAAGCAGGCTGCCAATCACGGTCAACATACTATCGAAGTGTTCTCGACTCATGCTACACTCAGACTTCAACCCCAGGCCTTGTCCAATGGCATCCAGTTGAGAAACTGTTGTCTGGTCGTGAAGGGGTTTCTGTGCTGAAGACATCATGTCATAAAACGCCTTTGCCATTTCCTCCATCTCCTCCTCCGTACGTCCTTTAGTGTATTGTGCTTCATGAAAGTCATCTAACATATCTGCTACCCCAGCAGCAGGATCAAAATCCTCGACGCGGGGTCTCACCACCTCCTCTCTTAGACGATGGGCTTCACCATGGTGGACCCACCGAGTATAGTCCGACGTAAATCCATTCTTCAAAAGATGTTTACCCATATCCACCTTATTTTTCCTTTTTCTATTTGCACATCTCTTGTAGGGACACAAAACTAGAAACGCTCCTTTAGCAGACTCGCCAAATGCTAGTTCCAAGAAATCATTGGTCTTCATCATCCATTCAGTGGTGAAATCACTCTGACTTGAGTGACCTATGTACATCCATTCACGGTCATCCATCCTCTAACATATATACCAGCGAGCAAAGTAACCATCAATTGCAGCTACATGTCATTCGTACTATCTAATAGGTGAGGATAGGTCCTAATTCCAACCGCGGATGTGTAGATGAGGTTACTTTCCATGCTCTACTCCTATCGGAGACAGAATTTTGGTAGCACCTCCCCGCTGTTCTCCCGATACATGTCCTAGCAGGGAGAGTGTGTATCCGGAGAACAACAGGGAGATGATGCCGAAACCCTGTCTCGAATCGGAGCAGACCAAGAAAACTAACTCATCTACGCATCCACGGGCTGTCCAAAATACGTGGACAATCCGAAATAGATACGGTCATAGATATACAAAGATCTGCATATCAATAACTGTATCTCTTTCGAACGGCAGACGCCTAACCGAGTTACGCGAGCTACGACTATGATAAGAAAAGGGGTTATACCTAGGGTGCCGGTGGAGTCAGGATAGCGGAGCCGTGGCGAGTCGGTGCAGTGGCGAGGCGACGCGGTGCAGGCAGACCCGCAATACCGAGGAAGACGATCGACGTACTCCGACTCCGCTTCAACGGGCTCTTCTCTGCAAAAAAAGAAAGAAAAATAACACTGTTAATTAAAAATTTCGGCAGAACCTCCCCTGCACGGGAAGTTTCGAATACCTGCAAAAAACAATGGCACGATGGCCGACATTCACATATGACAGCTCGATGGCCGACATCCACATACAACAGCTCGATGGCAGATATCCACATACAACGGCTCAATGTCCGAAAACCACATACAACGACAACACATACAACAGTGTGCTCGTCGGCGGTGCGGCGGCACGGCGGCGCGGAGGCGCGGCCGTGCAGGGCGAGCAGCGCGGGCGGCCGGCGTGGCGGGCGCGTGTGCGAGGCGGGTCGGGTGGGCGGGCGCGGCGTGGGGCGGGTCGGGCGGGGCGCGGCGCGGGGCGGGCCGGGCGCGGGTCGGGCACGGGCGCGGGGCGGGCCGGGCGGGCGCGGCGCGGTTCGGTGCGGAGCGGGACGGCGCGACGTGGCGCGGGGAGGCCCGGCGCGGGAGCGGGGGGCGGGCGGGCGGCGCGTGGGGCGGGCGGCTGAGGCGGGCGGGTATATATACATGCTTTGCCCAGTGCCCGCGATTCGGCACTCGGCAAAGATTTTATTTTTTTAAATGCTTTGCCGAGTGCCAGCGATCTAGCACTCGGCAAAGCCTTTTTAAAAAAAATCTTTGCCGAGCGCCAGATCGTCGGCATTCGGCAACGTTTTTAATTTTTTTAAAAAAATTCTTTGCCGAGTGCCAGCGATCTGGCACTCGGCAAATAATTTTTTTTGGCCCAAATTTTTTTTAAAATTTTTAGCATTTTTTAAATTTCTTTGCCGAGTGCCAGATCGCCGGCACTCGGCAAAGTTTTTATTTTTTTTAAAAAAAATTCTTTGCCGAGTGCCCACAATCTGGCACTCGGCAAAGAATTTTTTTCTGTGCCAAAATTTTTTTAAAATTTTCAGATTTTTTTTTAATTTCTTTGCCGAGTGCCAGATCGCCGGCACTCGGCAAAGTTTTTAATTTTTTTAAAAAAAATTCTTTGCCTAGTGCCGGCGATCTAGCACTCGGCAAAGAATTTTTTTTTGGCCCAAAATTTTTTTAAAATTTTCTGTATTTTTTAAATTTCTTTGCCGAGTGCCAGATCGCCGGCACTCGGCAAAGTTTTTATTTTTTTAAAAAAAATTCTTTGCCAAGTGCCGGCGATCTGGCACTCGGCAAAGAATTTAAATTTTTTTTGCACCAAAATTTTTTTAAAATATTAGGAGCTACATTTTAAATTTTGGTATATTTTTTATGTTTTTTGCTGCACTTAGTTAATTTGTATCATTTACTTGAATTTTTTCGTAAAAAGCAAATTTGAACTGCAGGTGCATGGAATAATGGAATTTAGCCATTCAAAAAATAATATTCATGTTTTTTAGTGTATTATAAGGCGCTATCTAGGAACACACCCGAAATTTCGAACATCATGTTCACGAAACATGAGCACCGACTTGCGGGCGATTTGTTTTTAAATTCTATTAAATACAAACGAAGTCAGAAAATCACAAAAATTGCCAAGATGTCATGATATCGCATGTAGATGCTATGATAAAAAATTAAGAATGTTTCGAGGAAGTTGTGACGTACGTTGCTTGAAACCCAGACATCTCCACATGTGTTATCACAATATCACATGTGGTTTGTCTGGGTTTCAAGCAACGTACGTCACAACTTCCTCAAAACATTCTTAATTTTTTATCATAGTCTCTACATACGATATCATGACATCTCGGCAATTTTTATGATTTTCGGACTTCGTTTGTATTTAATAGAATTTAAAAACAAATCGCCCGCAAGTCGGTGCCCATATTTCGTGAACATGATGTTCGAAATTTTGGGTGTGTTCCTAGATAGCGCCTCATAATACACTCAAAAGCATGAATATCATTTTTTGAATGGCTAAATTCCATTATTCCATGCACCTGCAGTTCAAATTTGCTTTTTACGAAAAAAATTCAAGTAAATGATACAAATTAACTAAGTGCAGCAAAAAACATAAAAAATGTACCAAATTTTAAAATCTAACTCCTAATACTATAGTAGGGCTTCACAAAAAAATTTAGGTGCAAAAAGAAAAAAATTAAATTCTTTGCCGAGTGCCAAGATTCTGACACTCGGCAAAGAAATTCTTTGCCGAATGTCAGATTTCTGGCACTCGGCAAAGTAATAAAAAAAAACTTTGCCGAATGCCTAACAGCAGACACTCAGCAAAGGATCACCGTTCGGGCTCACCGTTTGTGAGTACGTCTTTGTCGAGTGTAAATCTTTGCCGAGAGCTGGACCCGAGTATATTTCTTTACCGAGTGCCGGGCACTCGGCAAAGCGATCTTTGCCGAGTGTCTTACTTTGCCGAGAGCGGCACTCGGCAAAGAGCCTTTTGCCGAGTGCCCGATATTTGACATTCGGCAAAGCATATGACACTCGGCAAAGATGCTGTTTCCGGTAGTGCCTGTCGTAATCTCTAGAGATGCGTCACATCCACTTCACTAGCATAGGTACAGAATCATGGTTGCAGTAAATACACAAATGACCACCCCAACTCAAGAAGCACATGCATGCAATATTAATCAAATAATCCAGAGTTAACAAGCTTATACAACTCCAAAATCAATCTGACTATAGCAGGTTGGTTGTAGAAGTTATTATTAAGCATAAGAAATTAGCGCGTCCACTGACACAATCATATCCTAGGGTTATCCGTTTAGGACCAGGGCTGGTCCTGAGGATTTAAGGGCACGTGCTGTGGCGGCGTTGGGGAGGGACAGAGCGGTAGCGGCAGTGCTGGAGGCTGAGGCGGCGCCAGTTGCAGGGAGTCGCCGATGGCATGCCGGCGTGGCGTGTCGGAGTCGCCGGAGATGGAGCGGAGCGGGCGCTGTGCTTGCGAGGTTGTTGCGGCGGGGGCAGGACAGAGCAGTGGAGAGGAGCTGGGCGGCCCAGAGGACGATGGAGGCCAGGGTGCGGAGGATAGGCCGGGGGCGGAGGGGAGAGGGACGGAGAGGACGGGGGCGGCTTCCTTTTTTCCCTGTGCTCCCGTGCGCTGGAGAAGGGCCGAGGTGGTTCTAGAAGGGGGAGAGGTGGGGAGTCCGTGGACGCCGATGAGAAATCGGACGGGCAAGGAAATAGGGAGGACGTGGCCCGCTGCGGTGAAATTTTGGTATACAGCCATAAAATTAATAGTTAGATACACACTAGCTATATAAATAGTAACATATGCATATGAAACGTTACCAATAAACATATCTAAAGTTAGCAATTTAATATTCATGGGTAAAAAATGATTATGTAATAATGTTTGTGCGCTGCATAGATCACGGTGTTTTAGTTTAGCATTTCACACATATAACAGATAATGAGATTGAGTAAAACGGCAAAAAGTAGGAATTGATAGCCCATCGACAAGTCATGTGGATGAAGTCACCTTGCACAAAAGCACATACATGAGCAAACTGTGTGCCTGGGAGCTACTATACAAGCACAAACACATGTATAGAAGCTGAGAAAACATACAAGCATAGGTGATTTTAAAAAAGGTTTCATTTACTACTAAACAATTATTTTTAGCAACAGAGGCATTTTTTATTAGAGACGGTTTAATCAAAATCCACCTCTATAAATGGTTCCCGAGTTGCACCGGCTCTAAAAAACAATTTTTAGAGCGATTTACGGCTGCCTCTAGAAACGTCCCTGCTTTTAGAGGCTAGAGCCGACTCTAAAAATAATAAAATTTGTAACTTTTTCAACTAAAGTCGGATGAAGACAGGCTTTATATCAAAGTTGCATATCTTGAAGAGATCCACAACTTTATAGTTGACAAGTTTTTCATTTAAAAACATTTAAAATCTACAAATTCTCTTTGAAATTCTCATATTTTAAATTTTAATTTTTTTAAATTTTTCAAATGACCTCAGATGGAGAAAAGACCAAAACCAAATTTATAGATCTCGAAAATATCTAAAACATTGCAATTCATTACATTTTCACTTGAAATAATCTACGGTCCCAAAATTTAGTTTTAAGTGCTCACATTTTGAAATTCAAATTTTGAAATCACCTCTGATGGAGAATTGAAAAAAACCAAAGTTTGAGATCTCAAAGAACTATACAACTTTGAAGTTGACAACTTTTTTGTTTCTTTATCCAAGGAAAATTATGTTTAAATTTATCACATTTTAGAATTCAAAAGTTTGAAACGACCTCGGATGGAGAAACAACCAAAACCAAAACTTTGCAATTTAGACCTTTTCATTTGAGTTCGTCTAGGGTCCTAAATATTCATTTCAAAACCTAGTAAAGTGAATACAATGGGAATGTTTCTGCCCTTTAGTCACAAGTGACTTTGGGGTGAATAAAAACTACGATCACTAACGCGTAGCTTAACACTTTGAATAATTTATTGATCTATTTTAATGAACAAATTCACCATCTAGTTTTAAACCTAGAACTATTCCTTATTAATGAATGTATGAATAATTAAATTATGAAAGTTGATGATATAATGGAAGAAACATGTGAAGCTACCGAATACAATAATTTGTGAGTAGTATACTTTTTACTTTGTTGAGTGTTAATGATAGTTCCTTAGCCAAAGATAGACCGTAATCAGACATCAATTCGTTCCTTCATATATTTTTTTGACAATCAATTCGATCATTTATTAATTGATCTTTAAGCTGACCCGGGCGGTTAGATCCCAGCGGATCTCCAGGCCAGCAGGGGTGTAGTACAGGCTGTGGCGTGGCAGCGTCCAAGTTGTCCATGGACTCAGAGCTAGAGGCAATGGAGAAAGAAGGGGCCCATAGCCTGCCACAATGGTGGGGATGGCAAGACGGACCACGAGGAAGAGGTTCTGTCGTTCCCTCGAAAATGCTCGGCTTCCGCATGACTGCATGAGCCCGCAGCAGCTTGCTGCGTCATGCAGACTGCCGCGTAAGCCCCTCCAAAAACGGGAGAGGCCGTCACAAGTTGTCCCGTTTGCAGCGCTACTGAGGCCATCATGGTGGAGCCTTGTCTAAGCAACAGAGACGAGGCCGAGGCCATGACCCGTGCAAAAAATCTCAAATTCCTAACTGCTGCACTGCACGCGACACATGCAACCGTTAAGTCATCTGGTAAGATCTCTAATGTCAAACTCTTTACACCGATTTCACACAGTAAATACAAGGCTCCTTCGAATGTAGATAACATTCTACTGTACGTAAGGCAAAACAAACACCACATCTAAAGTCCAAATCCAAGCATGTCAGGTCATGCTCCAGCAACGCTACTTTGGGTTATCGAGCCATGTCAATTCAGTAGCACTCAAGACAAAGCGGGGCAATCTACAGAGAAATCCAACAAATTAGGTTTGAACACTAAAAATAACCAGGGATAGGTGTATCGTCATCCCACAAGTCCTTGAATTCAATCATGAAGTCCATCTCTGCTGACTCCTCCAGCATCTTTTCTTGCATAGCCTGTCATACAAGCAGCCAAAAACGGTAATCAGTGTTTCAGTACGGTATTCACCTCTCATTTGGATTAGAAATCAACAGGAAGGAAAATAGTTTATGGTCAAATATAGTTAACAATTTCCAAGAATAAACCGGGGTACTGGTCTGAGACCTGAGACTCCTGCATTTTTGACACGACAGTCAAAATCCTCTGGTACTGATCTCTTGCTTCCGGGTATTGAGCCATGGACTTCACTCTCGCAAGAGCTTTCTGGAGCCGTTCTTCAGTCTGTTTTCGTCCTTGCAGAAAATCATAATCATCCCCAGAAGGCTTATCTTGGATTGAACTGCTACTTGTTCCGCCGCTACTGCTCTCCACTGAACCTTCTGTAGACCGAAACCCGCGTAACCCAGCCCCTCTACGCCTCCAACGCAATATAACTTTCTCCACAATTCCAACAGACCAAACTATTTTCCAATAATGCTTCCTCACTTGGTGACCTCGCACATGAGCCTTTGAGCCATCAAAGGAAAAAAAAGGTAAAAAAAGCTCAGTCAAAGGATGATCTAGCAGGCAATAAAAAATATTGTGCACCATTCTCAAATAGCACAAAGTGCACACTACAATACAGATAAATACACAGTGCAGTAATAAAGCATACTAAAGTAAACACTATCCCACTATGTTGCCATACTGACAATTAGCCACTAATAACCAAAAAGTAAGTTGAGTTAGCAGTAGGCACCTTTGCATTAGGAAATTTACATCAGTACTAAGTGGCAAACAGACAACAAAGTCCCGAGTCTTTCGAACAAATGAGTGACAAACAGAAGCAATTTTCCATTGAAAGGATCCTGATATTTGACGATATTGCACATTATTCTCAAATAGCACAAGACACACTACATTTACATACCTGGATCTTCACAATTCGCTGCCTAATAAGAAGAAATTCCTTTCTCCCCTTCCATCCTCTGAACTTATTCTGTATGCGAGTTGCAGCAGAATGCAGAGGATCAAGCTGCCCAGACTTGGGTGGCTTGACAGAAAGGAGTGAGAGGGCACGCTCATCAGACATTCCACCTTTATCATCCTCATATTGAGCCGCTTGCTTTCTCTGGAAGGATTGCACCCTGAAAACTTGATATATCCGTGCAGCAGCTTGAGCAGCATTTCGAACAGGACCTAATGAATCTCCGCTTGGAGGCTGCAGTGAATCTCTCTCAGTAACATCTCCAATACCAGGTAGACCAGATATTTGTGCCATATTAGCTTCCTTCAGATTGAGGGCCTGAAGATGACTGGTCAGAGAAGACTCTGCCAAGAAACCAGATATTCCCTTTTGACCATTAGCTGATGCGAGATCTGCTGGTGTACTACCAGGGAAATCAGGAGTTGGGTCTGTCAAAGCTCCAGGAGCTGCTCCCAGTGCAATAAGCGCAACTACAGTCCGCTCTCTGCATCACAAGTTAGATTATTCCCAAATGATCAATATGTGAAGCAGAAAGACAAATGTATAACATGTCACCTACTAACTTACCGGCCACAAAAGGCAGCCCAATGGAGTGCAGTCCACCCATGAACATCTCTGAAATTAATATTCACGCCAGCAGCAAGTGTCGGCCTTATAGCCCAATCATATCCAAGGGCAGCTGCTAAGTGAAGCACGCCCTGCCCTTCATCATCTAACACACTGGGTCCCTTGCCACCCATACCAACTTTATTTAGAAGCCAGACATGCAATTTTTCCTTAATCAAGTTTTCAGCAAACTGATCCTGCTGATCAGCAGTAGAAGGCTCATTATCAACAGCCAACTTTAGCAAGTTGGACCACTCATCATTGCTCGCCATCAGTGAACTTATCTTCTTGCTTAAGTCAATCATCTCCAGGCTGGGGTTAGATACAGTTGCCTGGTACTCATCCGGTCCAAGGGACAACAACTTGTCAAGGCGTATCTGGAAATAAACTTTGTTTGTTGCACCATGTGGACTAGGAGCATCCATGTATTGGGAGACAGTTGGTCGAAATTCAAACTCTCGCACTTCACTGCAGGCCAACCTGTTTGAGCAGGTGATATAGAAAGGTACTCTACCAGGTTTATGCTGGGGTGAATAGCAGATGAGATAACCATCTGCTAAAACTTTTGCTGGAACTTCCACTTCTCCAAACATACATGACCACTTGTATCTCTCGGTGATTTGACTGTTATTCAGGATGCTACCCGTAACTAAAATCTGTATAGCATGCAACATTTTGTGAGAATATGTGCAAAAAATAGTTAAATTAGAACCATCAAAACAGACTCTTACCAAATGCATTACTTTGAAGCTTAGAGAAGAACTACGAATAAACTTTTCACAGTTACTGTACCATACCTTAGTCTTTGAACCCACATATGTCCAGCTTGGAGCAAGATCGACTATACTAAATAGCTTGTCCTGCGAGAGCATCGGGGAAACAGTAAACTGATCCAGCGGCAAACGGCTTGATGCTTCATCAATGATACTATCTGCTTCCTCAGTGCTCCAGTACACCTCAGAACTAGATTGAATTTGCGTATCATCCACTTCAGAAAGCTCTTTGCTCATCCTTCTTTGTAAACTGTCAGATTTCTTAAAGGTGTCTTTTAGTATACCAGATAGATTGGAAGTCCGAGTCTTCAAAAATGGAAAGACAATGGCTGCCTCCAGAAAACCATCATTTTGATGCGGTAAGCTGTTCTCTGTTGCAGACAAATCACCAGTAGCACTAGAGAACTGAAATACAGCAATTTTAGTTAAATGTCTCAAAAAGAACATAAAGAGTAAAATTCATAAGTAGTTGTGTCATCTGGGTCCTGCGACTCAAGAAAACGTCATTTTTGGATCCCTTAACTTGGCAATGGGTGTGATCTGCTAAGCCAAGAAATGCTATTTTTGGATCTCTAAACTTGGCCCGGGTGTCATCTGAGTCCAAACGGGTCCTCACTCGCTCCACGCGTTGTGACATGCTGACTATTGTTGGAGTGTGATTGTATTAGGCCCATGAGGCTAGGCCCATGTGGCCCATGTATGGTACCTATATAGCTACCCTTCTAGGGTTAGCCAATAATTAATAGAATCTCATTCTCTAACATGGTATCAAGCCTTGGCTTCTTCTTCTCCTCTTCCCAGCCGCCGCCTCCCTAGCCGGCGCCGCCGCCGCCATCCCATGGCCGGCCGACCTTCCCCTCCTCCCCCACCTTCCTCCTCCCCTGTTTTTCCCTCTCTCCCGTCCGATTCCTGGGCGTACATCCCCGCTCCTGCCTCTTCCCAGCATCCTGCCGCCGCTGCTGCCCCTGCTGTGGGCGCAGCCGCTGCCCACCCTGTCGCCGGCGCTCCTGGCGCCACCGCTGCCGGCGAGGCCGCCCCTGCTGGAGGCCCTGCTGGACGCCTCGCCCAGCCAGGCGCCTCGTTATACTCCATGTCGCGGCCGGCCGTGCCCCGGCGCTCTGCGCCGTGCGCCGCTGCAGTCTGCGCTCCGCCCGATCCTGGCTCCGGCTGGCTCCCAGGGCCGCGGGTTGACGCCGTTGCCTCCCTGCGGCGGCTCCCAGTCCCAGCCGCCCCCTCTACCCCGCCTCTTCCTGTTGCGCCGCGCGCCGCTGCAGTCTGGGCTCCGCCCGAACTTGGCTCCGGCTGGCTCCCAGGGCCGCGGGTTGAGGCCCTTGCCTCACTCCGGCGGCTCCCAGTCCCAGCCGCCCCCTCTACCCCGCCTCTTCCTGGCGCGGTCGGGCCCCTGGGCGCGGGGGGCGCGGGTGTCGCCGGGGCGCTGGCTGTTCCTCCGGTGGTTTCCCCTGCCAGCGGACCATCTCCTCCTGCGTCTGAACCGCCCAAGCGTGGCTCCGCTTCCAGTGGAGGCTGGCTCCTAGGGCCGCGGGTTGAGGCCGTAGCCTCACTGAGGCGGCTCCCAGTCCCAGCCGCCCCCTCTTCCCCGCCGCCTGGAGTCCAGCCGCCGCCCCCTGCCGCCGATTTCGCTGTTGCTGCTAAGGATCTGCTCCCGGTCGCTCCCGTCCGCCCAGGCCTGGGCCGGGGTACCCTCCAGCAGGGCCTGTCCCCGGGACGACCTCCTCCTACTGCGGGCACGGGCGCGGCCATCGGCCCGGCCGCTGCTGCTGCTATCGCGCAGCCCGCCGACGCCGTCCACCTCCCCGGCGCCGGTCTCCCACGGGCCGCCACCGTCGCGGCCATGCCTTTCTGTGCGGCCGCAGGCGCGGGGGGCCCAGGCAACTTGGCCTACTCCTTCAGCACCACCGCCAGCCCTCCGCCCGCAGTTCCTCCTGCTTGGATCGCCGACTCGGGCGCTACTTTCCACACCACGCCCGATGCGAGTCTACTTTCTTCTCTCCGTCCTCCCCACCCTTCATGTCCCTCTTCCATCATGGTCGCCAATGGCACCTGCATCCCGGTCTCCTCCGTGGGCACTGCCAGTTCCCACGGCTCCTTTCATCTCCCTGATGTTCTTGTGGCTCCCGGTATGGTTCACAACCTTCTCTCTATTCGCCGGTTCACCACTGACAACTCTTGTTCGGTTGAGTTTGACCCCTCGGGCCTCACCGTGCGGGATTTGGCCTCCCGGGTTCCTTTGCTCCGATGTAACAGCACTGGGCCTCTCTACACCCTTCGGTTTCCGGCGTCTATTTCACCTTCTTCACCTTCCTCGGCGTCTGTTTCATCTTCTTCGCCTTCCTCAGCCGCTTTCGCCACCACTACTTCCTCCACTTGGCACCGTCGCCTCGGCCATCCTGGCCGCGATGTCCTGATGCAGCTCAGTCGTAGCTCCGAGATTCGGTGCTCTCGGCCTCACGATGATCACTTGTGTCAGGCGTGCCAGCTGGGCCGTCATGTTCGCCTTCCCTTTCAGTCCTCTTCCTCACATGCCACTCGTGTCTTTGATCTTATTCATTGCGACTTGTGGACCTCTCCTGTTCTCAGCATGTCTGGCTATAAGTACTACTTGGTGGTGGTCGATGATTTCTCCCATTATTCCTGGACTTTTCCCCTGCGGGCCAAGTCCGAGGCGTTTTCCACTCTTAGCCACCTCTTTGCTTGGGCATCCACTCAGTTCGGCCTCACCATCAAGGCTGTCCAGTGTGACAATGGCCGCGAGTTCGATAACTCCACCTCCCGTGCCTTCTTTCTTTCTTCCGGTGTCCACCTGCGCATGTCTTGTCCGTATACCTCCTCTCAAAACGGCAAGGCAGAGCGCATGATCCGCACCACCAATGACATCATGCGCACTCTTCTGCTCCAGGCCTCTCTCCCCGCTCGCTTCTGGGCTGAGTGTCTGCACACCTCCACCTATCTCCTTAACCGCCTTCCTTCTACTGCATGCCCAGCTCCTACGCCTCACCACGCTCTCTTCGGTACCCCTCCTCGGTACGACCACCTTCGGGTCTTTGGGTGCGCGTGTTACCCTAACACCGCCGCCACCGCTCCCCATAAGCTGGCTCCCCGGTCGACCCTCTATGTCTTTCTCGGATACTCTCCGGATCACAAGGGTTATCGATGCTTTGACCTTACCTCTCGCCGTGTCCTCATCTCTCGCCATGTCGTGTTTGATGAGTCGGCATTCCCTTACTCCACCACCTCTCCACCCACACCTCCCGCTGACCCTGCGGAGGCTTTCTTCTTTCCCACTGACCCGGCGATTCCGCCACCCTTCTCCCTCTACCCTGCAGGTACTACTCCGACGCACTCTCCTGGTGGTCCCGCCTCACCCCTGCCGGCCTCGCACCAGGACCTTCCGATGCCGGACACGGTCGAGGCAGCCCCGGAGCTTCCACCCTCGCTCCCTGTGGTTTCGCTGCCTCCCGTTGTGCCACATGCTGCCGTTCCGATCGCGGGACCGAGCCCACCGACCCCACCTCCCCCCGGGCGCTTCGGACTCGTCTACCAGCGCCG
Source organism: Saccharum hybrid cultivar R570 (assembly GCA_038087645.1). Taxonomy (NCBI): domain Eukaryota; kingdom Viridiplantae; phylum Streptophyta; class Magnoliopsida; order Poales; family Poaceae; genus Saccharum; species Saccharum hybrid cultivar. The sequence goes on from JAQSUU010000066.1 coordinate 15,120,846, forward strand.
GCGGGAGCCGCGTCCGCCCTCACCTCCTCCCGGACGCTTCGGCATCGTCTACGAGCGCCGGCGTGAGCTGGCTCCGCCGCTCTCGTCACCAGCGCCGTCGTCGCCGGTGCATGCTCCGCCGGCATCGCCACGCTCTCGCGTCGACCCACCGGTGTACCACCCGCCTCTTCTTCATCGGGACCCTCGTCACACTCACCCGATGGTGACGAGGCAGGCGTCTCGCCCGCAGGCCCTCACCGCCGCCGCCTGCGAGCCGGGGATCTCTCCGGTACCCTCTTCCGTCCGCGCGGCCTTGGCGGATCCTCACTGGCGCCGCGCGATGGACGAGGAGTACGCGGCCCTCCTCGCCAACCAGACGTGGGACCTAGTGCCCCGTCCGCCGGGCTCTAACATTGTCACCGGCAAGTGGATCTGGACGCACAAAAGGCGGGCTGATGGTTCCCTGGAGCGCTACAAGGCTCGCTGGGTCCTCCGCGGGTTCACTCAGCGGCCCGGCATTGACTATGCTGAGACCTTCAGTCCCGTGGTGAAGCCAGCTACAGTCCGCACCGTCCTCTCCCTGGCTCTCGAGCGCTCCTGGCCTGTGCATCAGCTGGATGTCAAGAATGCCTTCCTCCATGGCACTCTGACTGAGACGGTCTACTGCAGTCAGCCGGCAGGTTTTGTGGATTCTTCCCGTCCGGACTTCGTCTGCCGACTCAACAAATCTCTCTACAGGCTCAAGCAGGCACCCCGGGCTTGGTACTCTCGATTCGCTACCTTCCTGCAGACTCTTGGTTTCACGGAGGCCAAGTCTGACACCTCCCTGTTCATATACCACTATGGGGGTGAGACTGCTTACCTGCTCCTCTATGTGGATGACATTGTTCTCACCGCCTCCAGCGAGTCTCTGCTACACCGCATCATTGCCTCACTCCAGAAGGAATTTGCTATGAAGGATCTTGGGGTGCTCCACCACTTCCTTGGCGTCACTGTTGAGCCCCGACCTTCAGGCCTGTTCCTCCACCAGCGGCAGTTCACTTGTGACATTCTGGAGCGAGCAGGGATGACCGCCTGCCAATCCTGCTCTACACCGGTGGACACCCAGGGCAAGCTGTCAGAGGCTGGGGGTCCGATGCTTGAGCCAGCGGACTCCACCGCCTACCGGAGTCTTGCTGGCGCGCTTCAGTACCTCACTTTCACACGGCCGGACATCACTTATGCCGTCCAGCAGCTCTGCCTTTACATGCATGCTCCGCGGGAGCCCCACATGGCTGCTATGAAGCGGCTTCTCCGGTACCTCCGTGGCACACTTGGCTACGGGCTGCTCCTCGGCCGGTCCTCCACTGCCGAACTGGTTGTCTACACCGACGCTGACTGGGCGGGATGCCCGGACACCCGCAGGTCCACCTCTTGCTACGCTGTCTTCCTCGGCGGCAACTTGGTCTCTTGGTCGTCCAAGCGCCAGCCGGTGGTTTCACGCTCCAGTGCTGAGGCGGAGTACCGTGCCGTGGCCAACGGCGTGGCCGAGGCCGCCTGGCTCCGCCAGCTCCTGGCTGAGCTTCACCGCCCACTCGCCAGGAGCACGCTCGTCTACTGTGACAACGTCAGCGCGGTCTACCTCTCCACCAACCCCGTGCAGCACCAGAGGACCAAGCATGTGGAGATCGATCTACACTTCGTCCGCGACCGGGTGGCCATCGGCGACGTCCGGGTTCTTCACGTCCCGACCACCTCCCAGTTTGCGGACATCTTCACCAAAGGCCTCCCTTCCTCGACCTTCTCTGAGTTTCGCTCCAGCCTCAACGTCTCCAGTGGCTAGTTGTGGCTGCGGGGGGATCCTGTGTGTGTTGTGCTCTTACTTGTTTTCTTTCTTGTTCAGCCTTGAACTCCGCTGCGCCGGTAGTTCAGACTGCGGGGGGGTGTTGGAGTGTGATTGTATTAGGCCCATGAGGCTAGGCCCATGTGGCCCATGTATGGTACCTATATAGCTACCCTTTTAGGGTTAGCCAATAATTAATAGAATCTCATTCTCTAACAACTATACATTGACAATGGACTAACATGTGGGGCCGACATGTCAGGTCCACCTCACCTCTTTCTCCCTCTCTTAGACACCATGGTGGCGCACGCACTGCCAGGCACAGTGCATGGTGCACTCCTAGTGCGGCACCGCTGCGACTCTTCTCTTCTTTCCCGCCTCTACGCTACAATCTCTACATCCTTGCCCCACACCACTCTCCCTCAAATCAACGTGGCCGAGCTCCACTCGACCATGGTCCAGCTCCTTCACCATGGCAATGCATTGGACTGGCAGAGCTCCAGGCACAGGCAGCCCCTCCTACGCTCTCCCGCTACTTCCGTAGAAATCGCAGGAGAGGTGCACTTCATTGTATTAAAAAGAAGAAAGTAGGACAAGAGCCCTGTTACAACTCATACCACACACCCACCATAAAAAAAATTTACATTCGCGCCTTGGACAAAAGAAAAATCCAACCTTCTACTAGTGCAACCCTAATCTCCAGGGAGGGAGCAGTCAAGAGCGATAATCCTCGAGCCCCTGCCATCACCCAGAGACGCCTTTCGTCACCAAAAGTCATCAATGTAGCAGCAAGATTAGGTGCTGCTCCATCAAACACACAGCGATTCTGATGATTCCGTAGAGTCCAAGCACCAAGAATTAGAGTGGAATTAACCCTGTCCTAAATTAAGCCGCTGGCTGCTTCAGCTACCTTTTCCGACCATAAAACAAAGGAGATATCACTTGGCTGTGGGGATAAAGTTTGGAGACCAATCTGTGCAAGTACATGGAACCAGAACTGCCATGCAAAGACACACCCGACCAGTAAATGGTTAATTGATTCATTTTCCTGATCACAAAGGGGTCACTTCTCAGGATGGGGTTGTCCGCATTTTGCAAGGCGCTAAAGTCCAGCGGCGATTATGCGCTACTAGCCAAAGGAGAAACCAGCATTTAGCCGGCACACAAGTTTTCCAGATTCTCTCCCATGGTCCGAAATGTGTACATCCCACGAAAAAGCCCTCATAAGCAGATTTCACTGAGTACTGTCCTCCAGAGTCCAGATGCCAAACGTATGAATCCTCTACCTCGGGCTGGAGCTCGAGACCATTGAGCAGGTCCCAAAGATGGAGATATTCCACAATTACACCCACTGTAAGTGCTCCCTGATATCAGACACCCAAGCACGATTAGTGAAGGCCTCCTGAACCGTGCGCTGCTTCACTCTTTTCTTTGGGATTGCAGCAAAAAGATGAGGAGCAAGGTCTGCAATACACTGCCCATGCAGCCACAGATCGATTCAAAAGAGAATGTGGACGCCATTACCAACTTCGCATGAACAGCGATTGAAAAGAAGGCATGTACCTGGTTAGGAACTTGAATGGGGAAAGCCGACCAAGGATGCTGCGGTTCTGTTTTTTGTAACCATAACCATCTCATTCTTAGTGCCCAGCCCAGATTTCTAAGATTTAATATTCCTAATCTGCCAAGCTCAGGAGGACAACAAGCCGTCTCCCAAGCCACAAGGCAGTGCCCCCCTCTTGCTTCTTTATGGCCCCTCCAAAGAAAGCCACGCCGTAACTTGTCTATTGCTTAGAGAGTAGGGAGGTCAACTGCCAATGCAAGGTAGACAAGCATTGTGGTGAGAACATAGTGGACCATGGCAATCGGTCAGCAATCCAATCAATGATGTGCTGGATTTCTCCCTCTGCTTCCCGTATTACCACAGGACACATGTTGCCCTGCAATCTCAGGGCTAGGACTGGCAGTGATGTAGATCTGAGCTGGTGCATGGCTGGGGGTGCTCCATGGCGAGCCAGGTAGGGGTGCGCTTCGAGAGGCTACAACAGCGGTTGACCGTGGTGGTGGCTTTGTCTGGAGACTGAGCGAGTGCGAGGGAAGGATGGCGGGGGGTTATGGCGGCTTGCCGATAGCCAACGCCGTTGCAGTCTTCTGCAGGTGGATGAGGGCCAACTCTCGTTTGTTGTTGCTACTGCAGCGCTAGGCAGCGGTGTGGAGGGTAAGAGAGCATGGTTACAGGGAAGAGTAGGAAGGGGCGCCAGCATAGTGGTCTCACACGTGGCTGCAACAAGATTTGACATAACCTAAACTGAGATTTCAACTAAACACATATTGAAGGCGCTAATGTGTGGGCAAATTAAAGAAGGATAAACTAAGAATATGTATGGAAAGACATAGTAATTGATAACTGAGTTTATCACAAACGGATACATACACATATTGCAGAGTATCTGTATCTGTATTGCGTTAGAAAATAAACAGAGATAATATAAGCAATTTTCATTAGTTGTAGGCCCTAATTGTTCTGCAAAATTTCTAATACTTACGTCTCCTAGAGTCTAGCCCATGCATAAGCATGGGTTGATTACTAGTATTACAAAATTTTAAACATATATTTTTGGACAATTTACTTATATGAACTTGTCACCTAGGAAATAACTAGTTGGCTACCATGGATTATGGAATCATGTATATCATAATTTGTAACATCTCTTCACAAGTATTACCATAAGGAATGGCCATCAAATACCTGTGAAAGTGAATCTCCATCAGCTCCTGCAACGTTAACAGCTTTGGCACTGAGGCATTCAGGATATACTTCATCAGGTGTTAAATAGTTAACTCCCAGGCCTTCCACGGAAGTGACTATTGATGAAGCAGGTGTGCAAGAGTGAGTGACAGAAGAATATTCTGAGGCTTGTCCACTCAGTGAGCAAGGACTATGCACAGCAGCTTCTTGAATCATGTTCCTAGCACCAAACGACTTTCCCCCACCCTGAAAGTCATATTCACACCATCAAAAGAAAACAATATGTGATCTTATGCAACTTCTTGCAAGAGAAAAATTGGTGAGGAGGAACTACACGTCCCAATAGTACATGCTATGATCATTTTTCATTGAGAGTTAAAACAAGAAACATGATTTAAAACCAAACATCAGAATATAAGCAAAAAGAAGATTGTACAGACAAACAAGTGCCAAAATAGTTCTGAGCTTATTAAATCTGCATCAACTTATAACAGATTGTGTGTGCTTTATCACGCTTCGACTTACAGTTAACACTGACCCTCGTGGAATTCTTTAGAACATAGCCTTTTCTAGATAAGAATTGAACAGTCTGTATAGCACCACCATCAACTATGATATATCCTATTTTGAAAATTAGCACTAGCTTCTTCTCTACATTACCACTTAAGCTGAGATCGCTCATGCAGTACAGAGCCATCATCTCACGCTTGAAGTTGTCGATGTCGCCTTGTCTGGACCCAGAGATGCTCCTTCTCCATTCGCTGCATGTACAAAGCATGCTCGGTGATGCACTTGGTGAAGACAAGGGAGACAAGGGTGGTGTGGAGCTTGATCTTCCAGGCCCGCGGTGCAGCCGCAGCACCTTGTGCTCCTTCCGCTCGATGACGAAGCCTGGCGGTTGCTTCACATAGACCACCTCGGCGAGCTCCCCATTCAGGAAAGCGGACTTCACATTCATGTGGTGGACGTTCCAGTCCTTCGCTGGCCCCAGCGCCAGCAGGAGGAGCACAGACTCCATCCGAGCCACCGGCGCAAATGCCTCCTCGAAGTCGATGCCTTCCCTCTGGATGAAGCCTTTTGCGATGAGCCGCACTTTATGCTTCACGATGCAACCGCGCTTGTCGCGCATCACCTTGTACACCCACTTCAATCCGATCGGTTCGGATCCAATTGGAGGATCAACGAGCTCCCAGGTGTTGTTCTCCTAGATCCCCTATCTCCTCGATCATGGCCAGCCCCCATTGCTGATCTTGCTCTGCTTCTACGAATGACGACGGCTCCTCTACACTCACCAGGAGCAGCAACTCTCCATCAAGGATGTGAGCAGCCAACCCGATCAGGCTTGCATCCTTCAAGAGATCTTCCACCGAGCGAAAATGGAGCTCCTCTCCTTGGTGCTTGGCGTCGACATATGGGGACACACCGGGCGGAGGCATGACGAAGTGGAGGGGTCGGAGGAGACACTCAAAGGTGCATCTGGTCCTGTAGCTGCATGGGGAGTGTTGGAGTATGTGTGTATTAGACCCATGTGGCCCATGTATGGTTACTATATAGCTACCCTTCTAGGGTTAGCCCAAATCAATAGAATCACTATCTCTAGCATGGTATCAGCAGCTTAGGTTCCCTTCCTCCCTAGCCGCCGCCGCCCTCTCCCTGGCTGGAGCCGCCGCCGCCGCCACCTTGGCCGGCGTTGTGGCCTGGCTCACCCATGGCTGGCCGGCGCTCCCCCCTCCCCCTCCTTCCTATTTCCACTCCTTCCCCTCTCTTCCATCGTCTTCTTGGGCTCTCTTGTATATTGCGACCTATGGACATCTCCTGTTCTAAGTATTTCCGGTTATAAGTACTATCTTGTGGTGGTTGATGATTTTTCGCATTATTCGTGGACGTTTCCCCTCCGTGCGAAGTCTGATACGTTTACCACGCTCCTTCACTTCTTCACTTGGGTGTCCACACAGTTCGGCCTCACCATCGAGGCCGTCCAGTGTGACAATGGTCGCGAGTTTGATAACTCCACCTCCCAAGCATTCTTTCTCTCTCACGGTGTTCAGTTGCGCATGTCTTGCCCATATACCTCTTCGCAGAATGGCAAGGCTGAGCGGATGATTCGCACCATCAACGACACCGTGCGCACCCTTCTGTTTCAGGCCTCTCTTCCTGCTCGCTTCTGGGCTGAGGGCCTGCACACCTCCACCTACCTCCTCAACCGTCTTCCTTCTGCCGCCTGTCCCGCTCTCACGCCACACCACGCCCTATTTGGTACCCCTCCTCGGTACGATCACCTCCGCGTGTTTGGGTGTGCGTGTTACCCCAACACCGCTGCCACTTCCTCCCATAAGCTGGACCCCCGCTCCACTCGGTGTGTCTTCCTCGGATACTCCCCGGATCACAAGGGGTACCAGTGCTTTGACCTTACCTCCCGACGGATCCTCATCTCTCGACATGTGGTGTTCGATGAGTCCATCTTTCCCTTTTCCAGCACCACCACCCCTCCGGTTCCTGACCCTCCCCCCTTTTTCCCGCTGACACGGTGGTCCAGCCACCTTTTCCGTGGTCTCCTGCAGGTACCGCTTCGCCGAGCTCCTTGCCAGCCTCCTGTCCCGGCTCCCCGGTGGGTCCGGACCCGTCGTCCTCTGGCGCGGCCCTGCCCTCTCCGGTTGGCGCAGACCCGGGGCCCTCGTCCCCCGCTTCTGCCCCGGGGGGGCCGTGCCGGTCGCCCTCGCCGGATCCTGCCCCGGCACCTCCGTCGAGGTTCGCCGCGCCGGTACGGGTGTACCAGCGCAGGCCACGGCCGCCGTCGCTCGCGGTCCCTTCTCCGCCGGGGACACCGACACCACCACCGCAGTCCCCGCCGACTCGTGGTGCACCGCCGGTCTACCACCCGCCGCTTCTTCACCAACACCCGCGGCATGTTCACCCGATGGTGACACGGCACGCGGCTGGCACACTGCCGCCTCGTGCCCTTGCGGCTTCGACCGGCGACGCGGTGGTCTCCCCGGTACCCTCTTCCGTCCGCGACGCCCTGTTGGATCCTCACTGGCGCCGCGCGATGGAAGAGGAGTACGCCGCGCTACTCGCCAACCAGACGTGGGAGTTGGTGCCGCGGCCGCCAGGCTCCAACGTCGTCACCGGCAAGTGGATCTGGACCCACAAGCGTCGAGCTGATGGCACTCTCGAGCGCTACCAGGCTCGATGGGTCCTCCGGGGTTTCACTCAGCGCCCGGGAGTCGACTATGACGAGACTTTCAGCCTGGTAGACAAGCCAGCCACCGTCCGTACCGTCCTCTCGCTGGCGCTTGCTCGGTCATGGCCCGTCCACCAGCTGGACGTCAAGAATGCCTTTCTGCACGGCCTTCTCACCGAGACAGTGTACTGCAGTCAGCCGGCGGGGTTCGTTGATTCCACCCGTCCTGACATGGTCTGCCGGCTTAACAGGTCTCTCTACGGCCTCAAGCAGGCACCCCGGGCGTGGAACTACCGGTTTGCTGCCTTCTTGCTGACACAGGGGTTCGTGGAGGCCAAGTCAGATACATCACTGTTCGTCTACTACCATGAGGCTGACACTGCGTACTTGCTGCTCTATGTTGATGACATTGTCCTCACAGCCTCCAGTGAGCCACTTCTCCGCCGGATCATTGCCGCTCTCCAGCAGGAGTTTGCTATGAAGGATCTGGGTGAGCTCCACCATTTCCTCGGGGTCACGGATGAGCACCGTCCTACCGGGTTACTTCTTCACCAGCGGCAGTATACTCGGGATATCCTGGAGCGGGCAGGGATGACTGACTGCAATCCCTGCTCCACTCCGGTCGATACTCAGGGCAAGCTGTCCGAGGTTGAGGGACCCCCGGTGTCTGACCCCACTGCCTACAGGAGTCTCGCCGGGGCCCTTCAGTACCTCACCTTCACCCGGCCGGACATCACATATGCAGTTCAGCAGGTCTGCCTTCATATGCATGATCCCCGGGAGCCTCACCTCACAGCTCTCAAGCGCCTCCTCCGCTACCTCCGGGGCACGCTCGACTACGGCCTTCTACTTCACCGGGCCTCCTCCACCGACCTCGTCGTCTACACCGACGCTGACTGGGCGGGGTGCCCGGACACTCGCCGCTCCACCTCCGGCTACGCCATCTTCCTGGGCGGCAACCTGGTGTCCTGGTCGTCCAAGCGTCAGCCGGTGGTCTCCCGCTCCAGTGCTGAGGCGGAGTACCGCGCTGTCGCTAACGGCGTGGCGGAGGCCTCCTGGCTCCGGCAGCTTCTTGCTGAGCTACACACTCCGCCCTCCCGGAGCACACTGATCTACTGCGACAATGTCAGTGCGGTCTACCTCTCCACCAACCCCATCCAGCACCAGCGGACGAAGCATGCGGAGATCGACCTCCACTTTGTCCGTGATCGGGTGGCTATGGGCGAGGTGCGGGTCCTTCATGTTCCGACTACCTCCCAGTTCGCGGACATCTTCACCAAGGGCCTCCCGTCATCGACCTTCGCCGAGTTTCGCTCCAGCCTCAACATCACTGGTGGCTAGTTGCGTCAGTGGGGGTTGTGTGTGTTCTTTCTTTCTTGTTCTTGTTCAGCCTGGAACTCCGCTGCGCCGGTAGTTCAGACTGCGGGGGGTGTTGGAGTATGTGTGTATTAGGCTCATGTGGCCCATGTATGGTTACTATATAGCTACCCTTCTAGGGTTAGCCCAAATCAATAGAATCACTATCTCTAGCAGGGAGGAGTGCGCCTATCCGCACTTGGTCCCGTGGAAGGAGTTGGTGAATACAAGGTCGCGAACTCTCCTAGTCACGATCCACGTTGATCGCAGCAGTGAGCTCCGTCTCTCCGGCGGAGCCTCGTCGAAGGACAGCAAGTCCTCGACGTCATTCCCTCCAACAGGCCTCCTATGCGTTGACCACCCCACCGTGAATGTTTTACACTCTGGCCAGCGTTCACCATCAGATCTCCACTGCCAAGGGGCTGCCGCCAGCCCTCGGCCTCTGACGTCCCCTCGATGCACAACTTCCTTGAGATACTCTCGAGGACTGCCCGGGAGTACGACTTCGACGAGATGGACAATTCCTTCCTAGGCCGCGAATGCTTCTACCTCAACGGGGAGCATCCTCCCACCGAAGAGCCCGAAGTCATACCCTCGGACCTGACCCCGACATGTCAGGCCGCCCACCTCCGAGAGAAGGTCGAGTGCCTCAAGGCCCAGCAGGCCGACCACGAGGCGAGCGCAACAAGCTCGAGCCGAAGCGGAAGGAGATGGAGCATCGAAAGCCTGAGCAATGCGCGCACCCGCACCCGCACCCGCATCGTCCAGTGCGAAATCGACAACAACGTGGGGGCTCCTGACACACCCCGTGTTTCCCTTGAGCAGCATACAACATGGCAGCCACTGATGGAGATAAGTCTATGTGTTGGCTGGTCTCTGTGGGACTGCAGCACATGGTCCTTGTGTCCAGCATCTTTGACTGTTGTTAGGACAGCAGTTAGCATCTAGGACAGCATCTAGGGCAACATCTGTTTTTAGGACAACAGTTGGCATCTTGGACAGCATCTTAGACTAAGCAGTTAGCATCTAGACTAGCATCTTGGCATATGCTTGGCTGGCTAACAACCTTTAAGTATGTAACCCCAACCCCTCAGGTTGGTATGGCATTGTGTGAGTTTATGTGAAAAATAAACCAGAAAATTGCCCCAACTTCTAGTGTCATCCTCTCTCGATGAGAGTAAGGATTCTGCTACTACCAAGAGTGAGAATCCAACAACTAACAAGTCGTATCGGAGCCGTTCTATCCTGTAGCCTGAGTATCTCCTGCTCAACTCCTTCTCCAGCCTCGCAGCAGCCCCAGTTAGGAACAGCAGCAGCTCCGGCTGCCTCTGCTCACTCCTCCCCTGTTCAGACGAGCAGCAGCTCGTCAGAAGCAGCTCTCTCTCCACGCAACAGCCCCCGGTGGCGCGCCATGTCCGCAGGACAGTCTCAGAGCTCGGTCGCCTCGAGCATGCGGCGGCAGGATGCCGAACTCGCTGCGGCAGAGGAACGCGAGCGAGCGGCGGCACAGGCCGCTGCGGCGGCGGAAAGGGCGTCAAGGCTGGCAGCGGCGGAGCTGGCAGCAGCCAGAGCGGAGGTGGAAGCTGCGGCAACGGCAGATGCAGCGCGTGCGGCAACAGCGGAGGTCGAGGTTCTGTGCGGCAGCAACAGCAGCTCCATCGCTGCTGATGACAGCGTCGACGCGGACCTCGAGCTGCTGGAAAGGGAGGCAGCGCGAGGGCGAGCGGCGCAGTGGGCAGCCGCGCACGAGCGCAGCAATAGCCCAGACAGGCGCGGACGCGCCGGCGGCACTCCTGGAGGAGCCGCGCACGGCGGCGGCGGACGGGTCGACGGAGAGCGTGGCCTTCACAGGCGGCGCGGTGAATATCTATTTCTTCAGGGTACCAGCTGAAAATAATCAAAGATGACCCACATGTCAGGTTTACATAGAGAGAAAGGACCACGGATAGAAAAAGTATAATCTAGAAGGTTCGGGAAGGCAAACCCTGGGAGGTGGGACCCACCTGTCACTGTGACAGGGGCGGCCGCCCCACCCAGGGAGCCAATCAGCTTCCACCTCGCAGATCCTGCCTCCACCGCCTTTAAGGATAAAAATCATTGTTCAAGGTCGGTTTGATCCGAGGGCTGTGGTGCTTCCTAGAAAGCTATATAAGCAAGATCCCTGGCCCCTGGAGGAGAGAGTTCAGAAACCTTAATTCATATTTTTTCAGAGAGAATTCGCCTGAGAGGGGTCCCTTGAATGGATCTTTCTCTAGGGCACATACAAGAGAGTTTAGCTTTGTAGTCTCTATGTGAGATTAGAGTTATTCTTCTAGATTGAGAGAGTTAGAGTGGAGGTAGAAGATTGGAGGAAGCCCGGCCTGTCGATGTCTCCTCTCCAAGCTTGTATCTACGGGGTTAAGTCTCCTAACCCGAGGCTTGGTTCTACGATTCTTCGGCAATTCAACTTCTAATACTAAGTAAGTACGTTGTTATTATTGTTCTTTGGTTTACAAGTTTACTTTATTCGCTTCGCGTAGGGAATAGAGTAATCATTTGTAGCGTAAGTGTGGTGCTTGGGCAAGGAATACTCGTAGATACCCCTATCTGGCCGGATCGGTGTGTAATAGCGTAGGAAGTGACAATCCCATTGTTACCTTTGGAGCCGTCCTCCCGTCAGAAGGTTTGTTAGGATCTAAGTACCTTGGTCAAGCATCCTCTGTGGTGTCTCTTTTCCATCGGTATTTCCCCTTAGACCATAGGTTGGAACCAGACTGTCGTCGTAGTTCTCTCTAATCGCTTATATCTTTACTACCTTATAGTGCGACCCAAGGATAATAGTAAAGACTGGGTTAGTCATCGCACGTTTTCTCCTTACGGATAAAACAAATACGATACTCTGGACTTATCTCTCAGGTGAAGTGCTCACCGATATCCATGTGCTTGCAGATTATTTCTCTTGAATTCCTTCGTGTGCGTATCTAGTATCAATAGTGGCGTTAGAGGTGTCAACAAGTATTTTTGGCGCTGTTGCCGGGGAAGGTTGAATTGCTATTCAAAGGATAATGAGCCATCACTTGCATCCACTAATGTGATCGAGAAACCATCATCCTTCTCTACTCATACAGCCTTACCCTTGTTTATTGTCTATTTATATATTATATACAGGGTAATGTATGAGTAGGTTTGGCCGTCCAGATAACTTCATCGAAAATTTAGAATTATTGTTCAGAAGAGCAAGAGCCAAGCTAAAGAGAGTTCAAGCAGACACATCATCTCAGCTTGAAGCTCCACTCTCTGATTCGGAAGACCGACCAAGCATAGTTCGAAACTTAACACCAGAGTTCGACGCTATGACAGACAAGTTACTCTGCGAGTTCTCAGCTCCAACTACAGCTAACATCCGGATTGGATCTGCGGCAGAGATCGAGCAAAATTTTGAGCTAAAGTCAGTGTTGATCAACATGGTGCAAGCTAGCCAATTTTGTGGGAAGGCACATGAAGATGCTAGTGATCATCTTCAACACTTCTTGGAGATTTGTAGCACTTTCACCATCAAGGATGTCCCCAGAGATGCCATACTACTTCGCCTCTTTCCATTCTCACTCTTGGAGAGAGCGAAGCAGTGGTTCTATGCGAATAAAGAGAAGAATACTACGTGGGCACTCTGTTCCACCAATTTTCTGGCGAAGTTCTTTCCCATGGGCAAGACAAATGCTCTTCGTGGGAAGATATCAAGTTTTCAGCAGCAACATGATGAGTCAGTCCCAGAAGCATGGGAGCGCTTTCAAGACTACATTCTAAAATGTCCTCATCATAAAAAGAAGAATTGACTAATTATGCAGACCTTCTATCACGGGCTCACCAATACTACCCGTGAGACTATGGATGCTACCGCTGAAGGAGCATTCTTATCACTTACAATCAATCAAGTCACAGCTCTTATGGAGAAAATGGCGTCCAACGAAGGTTGGAATGAAGAAAGAACTCAAACCCGCAAGAGAGTTGGAGGTATGCACCAGCTGAAGAAGATAGACATGCTGTCTGTCAAGATGGACCTACTTATGAAGAGGCTCGATGAGAGAGCCGACGAGAAGAAGGAAGTCATGTACATCCATGATTCCCGCATGACTTGTGAAGAGTGAAGACACTGAGCATTCAGAAAGCAATTGTCCAGAACTACAAGAGGATGTGAACTACCTCAACAACTACTACTACCGTCCTCAACAGAATCAAGGCTGGAATCAATAGCAAAGGTCTAACTACTCAGTTAACTACTCAGGTAATTATCAAGGTAATAATTCTTTTAATCAATCACCTTTGAGAGTTAGTGCTTAATCAAAGAAAGTTAATAGATAGCTTATCTAAGAAATTAGCATCCAATGATAAAACATTAGAAACAATTAATAATAGAATGGATAGCTTTTCTACTGCTATTAAAAATCAGCTCAGCTTTAATAAGATGTTAGAGTCTCAGTTGCAACAGCTTGCCAATATTGTTCCTGCTAACTAAGGTAAAATTCCGGGATAACCGGAAGATCTAGAAACTGCAAATCTTATAGACATATTTAATGCAGGAAGTTATTGAAGTGACTCTATCTCCAAAGGATGAAACGACGAGACTCTACCAATCAAGAAAGGTAATTCAGAAAGACCTGTCATTCCGATCTCCATTGGAAGCGTGAACTTCAACGAAGCTATCAGTGACTTCGGTTCAAGCGTCAACATCATGCCTAAGGTGACCTATGATAAAATGTTTAATTATCCTTTATTATATACAATCATGTGCTTGCAGCTTGTAGATCAGTCACTTTGCTACACCAAAGGAATCCTAGAAGACATATGTGTACGAGTAGGCAGCTCGTATGTTCCTGCAGACTTCGTGGCAATAGAGACAGGTGGTGATGAGAAGTCGCCAATCATTTTGGGACGACCGTTCTTGAACACCGCTGGAGCTATCATGTGCGCCAACACTGCCAAGATATGTTTCAACATCAAGGAAAAAGAGAGACCTTCTTCAAGGACAGAGTATTATAGTTCCTTGCACACCCTCAACATCTCTATGAGCCAGAGAAGAACAATCAAAGGAACAAGAACAGAAACAAGAACAAGAAGCCACAGCAGATGGAATCAGCGAGAGTGATCACTGCAGTCCACAGAGAGCATGATCATCAGCTCAAATCCCCATACCTACTCAAGAGAGACGACCCAGGTGTCCCAACCATTGAATGCACAATTAATAGGAGCTCTTTTTAGAAAGCTGTCTGTGACACTGGATTGAACATCAACATAATGGCTAAGATAACTTATGAATATTTATATGGTACTATGCCTTTAGATCCAACCTATGCGCAGCTGCAGATGGCGGATCAATCATTTCGCTGTGGACGGAATAGCTAAGAACGTCCCCGTACAAATTGATGACCACTTTATCTCGACTAACTTCTTAGTCATCGACATGGGAGAAGATGAGTACGATCCACCGATCATCCTAGGGAGACCATTCCTGAGCACCACCAAGGCCATCATCTATATTGCAACAGGACAAGTGCATTTTCAATTCTCCTCATAGAAGGTACGCCGCTATTTCAACAGTAAATATATAGTTGACGAAGAACCCAAGAACAGAACCAGAAGAAGACGCCGTAACTGCACCCAGAAGAATCAAATCCCCAAGGATGGATGGACTGACTATGAAGGAGAGGTATCAAGATATAAAGATCGATTTCCTGAAGACAATACATCTCCTGAGAGAGAAGCTGTACCATCAGTCACCATGGAGAACAAAGAAGATAAGACAGAAAAGGAAGCTTCCTCCTCAAAGTCAACCTCACCAACAAAAACAGATATGGAAAGTAAAAATAAATTCAACATCAGATTCAGCATAATTAGAGGCACCACTCGATCCATCCGAGATGCCCAGATGATTAGAGCGAACAAGAGATCCTGTTCGGAGGACTCAAATCACCGAACACCACGCCAAGAGGTAATTTGGTAGTTATCAATATTTCTCTCTTTAGTTCTGCATTTAATTTTTCGCACCATATTTACTTTCCTTTATCACATGTTTAATTACACTTTATTTTTGCATAGGAAAGAAAATAAATATGTCTTGCATTGCATCATAAAATTACTAAGCCCTATACAAATAAATTGGTGACATAAAAAATAAAATAAAGAAGCATTCATCATCCTTTATAATTCCTTGCATAGTATAAATATAAAAGCATAAAAATATGGCAACACGAGATCCTATTAGAAAGATACATCTGTTAAGAGGTTCTAGATGTTCAAGGCTTAGAGGTTTATCACTAACACTTAATTAAGTTCTAAAAGCTTTGTTGTGTATTTAAGCTTCACAGAATTTGAAGGATCTAAGGAAAGCAAACAGACAGAAGGACAATCTATCCCCTGTCGGAGTGCTGTCTCAACAATCATCATCATGAGTACTCTGATAAGGGAAGTACAACTTTACTGTCTGCCTGCTTCATCAAGCAAGACTATGTCAACATCCAGCTTGGAGAAGAGCATCCCCATGTATCCAGCTAAGTATTTTCTTACCTACTTATTTTTGCTTTGATATATGAAACAAATAAAAAGATGCATAACCTAAAGAAACCCAAATATATATATATATATATATATATATATATATATATATATATATATATATGCTTTCTGTATAATTTTTAAGTTTGATAAATAAATAAATATAGGAGAGTGTGCTAAGTTTCATCTTGCTAAGTGAACCTCTAGAATAAACTCTTATATGGAAATGATGAATAGTTGTTCTACCGTAATTCCTTTCAAGTACCTAGTTTTCAACCGCGAACTCTCTCGAGTTTTGGACACAATGGTTTTGATTTAAGATTGCTCTAAACCTGAACTTGTGGGTAGCGAATACTTGATCTGGGTAGCGAATACTTGATCTAAGTTTAGGTAGTTGACGAATATGATATGGGAAGATTTTGAGCTACTGTCTATCATGTTCCTAGAGATACTAGAGTTCTGGAGAATTTATCTTTTCAAAATTAACTTGCTACATGATGAGTTCTTGTATGACGAGAGTTTGAATTTCTACCACAGCCATATACATGTTTATAGATTAAGAAGCTTTACATTCATATTTACTATTTATGAGCATTGAGTATGGTCAGGCTGTGTCGATCCCTAGGAACTGGTCATGCGGTTAAAATCAAGATTCACCTATACACTCTACCTATATATGCTGCTTCTACCCTGGAAGTACGCATCCATCTTCATCCATATACATCCACCCATATATTATGCTTCTACCCTAAAAGTATGAATCCACATATATTCCATTCAGATCCACCCAGAAAATAGTTCTACTCTTATACTGGGAGTGAACTGTCCAAAAATATCCCTATCATCCATTTTATCCCTTGCTAGCCAATAAAGCTCCAAACATCCAGTTATGCTACCTCATGTTATTATGTTCCAAAAGAGACTTGGGTATTCTATGAAAAACAAAAAAAAGAAAGAAAGAAAAATAAAAGAAAGAGGACAAATGTCCCACTCAAAATAAAGAGAGATTTAGCAGCCCAAGTTTTCCTCAAAGTTTTCAAGTTTCTAAGAGAGGTATATGAAATTTCTCAAAGGAGCTAAGTATTCACCATCGTCATTCCTTTACCCCTTATAACCACTTCTAC
Source organism: Saccharum hybrid cultivar R570 (assembly GCA_038087645.1). Classification (NCBI taxonomy): domain Eukaryota; kingdom Viridiplantae; phylum Streptophyta; class Magnoliopsida; order Poales; family Poaceae; genus Saccharum; species Saccharum hybrid cultivar. The sequence goes on from JAQSUU010000066.1 coordinate 15,137,585, forward strand.
CCTATTCTCTATTTATCCATTTACCACCACCTACCATACAGCTCATATACGCATATCTTGATTTGACTTTATGACTCGTTCTTTTGAATCCATAGTTTTGATTATGCAATATATGTTTCGCTGTCTCCCCACCTATGAGCTCCACATAAGCCTATTAGAAATAGGGTGAGAGAGAAGGCATAATGTTACTATGCTACCAAAAATACCACATATGGCTGTCTTTACTCCCAGCACTCCAACTTCAAACACCCAGATGGCTGGAACTTGCAAGCAAATAGGGAGAGAGGGATGGGAGAAGACGGCGCCTTAAGGCTGGGAAGGGTGGTTGGCCATGAAGACAGACCGGCCATGGAGGTGGCCTTCAGCTCCGAGGTGGACGCCGGCGTGAGGCTGTAGGGAGGTAAGGCGCTGGGGGTGTTGGGGTGGGGGGGAGGGAGAGGGGAGAGGTCGGCTCTGAGGTGAACGCCGGTGTGAGGATGTAGGGAGGTAAGGCGCTGGGGAGGAGGGAGGAGGGAGCCAAGGAGGCCATCTCAAGAGGACTATGCAAGTAAAGCTAACTATGGTAGCATATCTTTATCGGCACATAGGTGTTAGGGAATGAGATTCTATTAATTTGGGCTAACCCTAGAAGGGTAGCTATATAGGTAACCATACATGGGCCACATAGGCCTAGCCACATGGTCGATCTCCACATGCTTCGTCCGCTGGTGTTGGATGGGGTTGGTGGAGAGGTAGACCGCACTGACATTGTCGCAGTAGATCAGTGTGCTCCGGGAGGGCGGAGTGTGCAGCTTGGCGAGAAGCAGCCGGAGCCAGGAGGCCTCAGCCACGCCGTTAGCGACAGCGCGGTACTCCGCCTCGGCACTGGACCGGGAGACCACCGGCTGGCGCTTAGACGACCAAGACACCAGGTTGCCGCCCAAGAAGACAGCGTAGCCGGAGGTGGAGCGCCGAATGTCCGGACACCCCGCCCAGTCAGCGTCAGTGTAGACGACAAGGTCGGCGGAGGAGGACCGATGAAGAAGGAAGCCGTAGTCGATCGTGCCCCGGAGGTAGTGGAGGAGGCGCTTGAGAGCAGTGAGGTGAGGCTCCCGGGGATCATGCATGTGAAGACAGATCTGCTGAACAGCATAGGTGATGTCCGGCCGGGTGAAGGTGAGGTACTGAAGGGCACCAGCAAGACTCCGGTATGCAATGGGATCTGACACTGGGGGCCCTCAGCCTCTGACAACTTGCCCTGAGTATCAACCGGAGTGGAGCAGGGGTTGCAGTCAGTCATCCCAGCCCGCTCCAGGATATCTCGAGTATACTGCCGCTGGTGCAGAAGTAACCCGGCAGGATGAGGCTCAACAGTGACCCCGAGGAAATGGTGGAGCACACCCAGATCCTTCATAGCAAACCCCTGCTGAAGAGCGATAATGATCCGGCGGAGAAGTGGCTCACTGGAGGCTGTGAGGACAATGTCATCAACATAGAGCAGCAAGTACGCAGTGTCAGCTCCATGGTGATAGATAAACAGAGATGTATCAGACTTGGCCTCCACAAACCCTAGTGTCAGCAGAAAAGCAGCAAACCGATGGTTCCACGCCCGGGGTGCCTGCTTGAGGCCGTAGAGAGACCTGTTGAGCCGGCAGACCATGTCAGGACGAGAGGAATCAATGAACCCCGCCGGCTGACTGCAGTACACTGTCTCGGTGAGAATGCCGTGCAGAAAAGCATTCTTAAGGTCCAGCTGATGGACGGGCCATGACCGAGCAAGCGCCAGCGAGAGCACGGTGCGGACGGTGGCTGGCTTGACCACCGGGCCGAAGGTCTTATCATAGTCGACCTCAGGGCGCTGAGTGAAGCCCCGGAGAACCCAGCGAGCCTTGTAGCGCTCGAGAGTGCCATCAGCCCGACGCTTGTGGGTCCAGATCCACTTGCCGGTGACGACGTTGGAGCCCAGCGGCCGGGGCACCAACTCCCACGTCTGGTTGGCGAGGAGCGCGGCGTATTCCTCTTCCATCGCGCGCGGCGCCAGTAAGGATCCAACAAGGCGTCACGGACGGAAGAGGGTACTGGGGAGACCGGCGCGTCGCCGGTCGACGCCGCAAGGGCCCGAGGTGGCAGTGTGTCAGCCGCGTGCCGTGTCACCATCGGGTGAACATGCCGCGGGTGTCGATGAAGAAGCGGCGGGTGGTAGACCGGCGGTGCGTCACGGGCCGGCGGGGACTACGGCGGTGGCGTCGGTGTCCCCGGCGGAGAAGGGACCGCGAGTGGCGGCAGCCGCGGCCGCGGCCTGCGCTGGTACACCCGTACCGGCGCAGCGAACCGCGAAGGAGGTGCCGGGGCAGCACCAGGCGATGGCGACCGGCACGGCCCCCCGGGGCAGTATCGAGGGACGAGGTCCCCAGGTCTGCGCCAAACGGAGAGGTCGGGGCCGCGCCAGAGGACGACGGGCCCGGACCCGCCGGGGAGCCGGGACAGGTGCCCGGCAAGGAGCGCGGCGAAGCAGTACCTGCAGGAGACCACGGAAAAGGTGGCTGGACCACCGTGTCAGCGGGAAATAGGGAGGAGGGATCAGGAACAGGAGTGGTGGTGGGTGGGCTGGAGATGGAGAAGGGGAAGACGGACTCATCGAACACCACATGGCGAGAGATGAGGACCCGTCGGGAGGTAAGGTCAAAACACCGGTACCCCTTGTGATCCGGGGAGTACCCGAGGAAGACACAGAGAGTGGTGCGGGGGTCCAGCTTGTGGAAAAAAGTGGTAGCGGTGTTGGGGTAACACGCACACCCAAAGACGCGAAGGTGATCGTACCGAGGAGGGGTACCGAAGAGGGCGTGGTGTGGCGTAGGAGCGGGACAGGCAGCGGAAGGAAGACGGTTGAGGAGGTAGGTGGAGGTGTGCAAACCCTCAGCCCAGAAGCGAGCAGGAAGAGAGGCCTGAAACAGAAGGGTGCGCACGGTGTCGTTGGTGGTACGAATCATGCGTTCAGCCTTGCCATTCTGTGAAGAGATATATGGGCATGACATGCGCAACTGAACATGGTGAGAGAGAAAGAAGACACGGGAGGTGGAGTTATCAAACTCACGACCATTGTCACACTGGACGGCCTTGATGGTGAGGCTGAACTGTGTGGACACCCAAGTGAAGGAAGTGAAGGAGCGTGGAAAAAGTGTCAGACTTCGCACGCAGGGAAAAAGTCCACGAATAATGCGAAAAATCATCGACCACCACAAGATAGTACTTATAACCAAAAATACTGATAACAGGAGATGTCCATAGGTCGCAATATACAAGATCAAAAATGCGAGCCGCATGTGAAGTAGAACTATAAAAAGGAAGACGAACATGTCGGTCCAATTGGCACGCATGACACAAATGCTCATCATGAGCCCGAGTACATGGAAGACCGAAGCTACGACTGAGCTGCATCAGGGCATCACGTCCAGGATGGCTGAGGCGCCGGTGCCAAGTGGTAGAGGAAGTAGTGGCGGCGAAAGCAGCTGACAAAACGGACAGCGAAGGAGATGAAGTAGCCGCCGGGAAGCGAAGAGTGTAAAGGGGCCCGGTGCTGTCACATCGGAGCAGAGGACGCCGTGAAGCCAGATCCTTTACAGTAAGACCAGAAGAGTCAAACTCCACAGAACAAGAATTGTCAGCTGTAAAACGACGAATAGAAAGAAGGTTGTGAACCATAGGAGCAACAAGAACATCAGGAAGACGAAAGGAGCCATGAGCACCGGCGGTACCCACAGACGTGACAGGAAGACACGAACCATTTGCGACCATAATGGACGAAGGGAGAGAAGAAGAGGGAGAATGGACAGACGAAAGTATACCAGGGTCAGGGGTGGTGTGGTAGGTGGCACCCGAGTCGGCGATCCACTCAGGTCCGACAGGAGGTGTCAGGCCCATGGTGCTGAACGAGCGAGCCAAGGCCGTCTGGTCCCAGCCGGCAACCCCAGGTGGGGTGCCGGTGGGTGTAGCCCACAGAGGCGTAGTGGAGACGCCAAGAGGTGGAGCACCAGTGAACATGGCCACCGGTGGGCGAGGCTCACCACCGGGAGCATGGTAGGGCCACATAGAGATGCGTCCTGACCACGGGTTGTGGAAAGAAGGCCATGGTGCCCCCCGTGGCCCAGCCGGTGCCTGACCACCAGCCGGTGCCTGGGTGACACCGCCACGGCCTCCCCCGCGACCCCCACCACAGCGACGACGACCGCCACGACCCCCCAACCCCCGCTCGGCCCGGAGGGAGGGGGACCAAGAAGAGACGACGGCGGTGGAGCGGACGAACGTGGTGGAGCAGACAGACACGGCGGAGTAGCAGCCAGAGCCGTCGAAGAAGACGAGGACCCCGGAGAGGTGGCGGACCCCGGCTGGATGCCCTGAGTGAGTTCCTCCATGATAAGGTCGTCACGGACCTGCAGGAAGGTGGGGAAGGGCCGCTGGCGGGTGATCCACGTCCTGAGATGGGCGTAGCGGTCACTGAGCCCGCGGAGGACGTTGAGGACCAAGATGCGATCCTCCACGGTCCAGCCGAGGTCGCCAAGGGAGTCAGCCATGCCCTTCATCCGACGACAGAACTCGCCAACGGAGAGGTCACCCTGGACGAAGGTGCGGAAGCTCGCGTCAAGACGCAGAGCTCGGGCCTCGGCGTTGCCTAGGAACTGTCCCTCAAGGGCAAGCCATGCCCGGCGCGCGTCAGGAGAGTTGCGGACGAGGTCGTGGAGGTCCACGGAGATCGTCCCTAGGATCTAGGAGAGGACGATGCTGTCAAGATGGAGCCACGACGGGGTGTGGACGGCGACCGAGGCGTCAACAAGGACGTGGTCGTCGAGGGCGTAGCGGCGGAGAGTGAGAAGCACCAGATCCCGCCAGCGGACGTAGGAGGGCGACTCCGGCTCGAGGACGACCGGAACGAGGAGGCGAATGTTCTGGACCCCCGGGCCTGGTAGTGCAGCTGAGTCACGAGCGGGTTGGCCGAGTCGTGCCAGAGAACGGCGGTGTGGGACACGCGGCGTCCCGACGAGTCAGAGGAGGTGGCCCCAGCATCCTGGGAGGCGGGAGAGATGAGGAGCTGCTCCGCCTCGGCGATCTGGCGGGCCAGGGCATCTGCCGCGTCGCGCTCACGCTCCCACACGAGGGCGGCCGCGCGCACCCGAGCCTGCCCCTCCGCGGCGGCAGCCCGGGCAGCGACGAGAGCGGCGGCGAGGGCGGAATCCGGACGACTATGGAGCGGCGGCGGAGGTGCAGTTGGGGGCGGATCGGTGCCCTGAGGCAGAGCACCAATGGCCACCCCACCAGGAATGCCGATGGTGGCAGCTGGGAGCCGAGCCGCCGGGCTGAGGTGCAGGCCAGGTCCTCCAGGCGGCAACAGCGGCGCCAGTCCCCCAGCAGCGGCGGCATCAGGTCCTCCAGGCGGCGGCGGATGGAAAGGGCGGGCGCCTGCAGCGGCAGCAACAGCAAGGGCGCCGCCATCCCCGGCCTCCCCCACCGCGTCAGGCAGAGGAGGATGGGCGCCGCCGCCATGGCCAGCAGGAGACGCGGCTAGAGCGCCGGCGGCTCCCACGCCCAGTGCTGCGTCCGCGCCAGGAGAAGCGGCGGGTGGAGTAGCCACCACCTGGGCCCAGGAGGAGGAGGAGAGGGGAGGGAAGTAGCTGTAGTAGGAAGGAGGAGGAGGTGGGGCGCCGGCCATGGCGCCGGCAGCTGGAGCCAACCAGTGGCGGCGGCGGCTGGGAAGAGGGTGGGGAGGAAAACTAACCCTAGGCTGTTGATACCATGTTAGGGAATGAGATTCTATTAATTTGGGCTAACCCTAGAAGGGTAGCTATATAGGTAACCATACATGGGCCACATGGGCCTAGCCTCATGGGCCTAATACACTCACATTCCAACAATAGGTATGTTATAGTAGCTCTTAGATTCAAGGATGACCAACAACAGTTATTAATATGTGTTAAGTTTGTAATCTTCCAACATCTCAGATTTGCTTTTTGCTTCTGTTTTGTATTCTTTGTGCTTCTATTAATATGTGCTTCTGTCATTCTACAGCCTCAATTAGAAGACAAACACATTTGGCGACTTACTACTTTAGGTGTCTACTCTGCAAAATCAGCTTATGAGGGTTTCTTTCAAGGTGCCATTTTATTCAGTCCATGGAGCGTATTTGGATAACACGGGTTCCTAACAAATGTTGTCTTTTCATGTGGTTGGTTGCGCATAATAAGTGCTGGACTGCAGATCGTCTTGCTCAACGGGGTCTTCAGCATCACCAGACATTGATTTTGAGAGTTATGTGTGTAAATATGTTTGGCAAGAAGCAAACACATATAGTTCAGTTAGTATGAGATTACTCTGTTCATCAGAACTATGACTCTGTTCATCAGAAGTAATAAATTTACAAGACCCATAGGATCTTCTAATATAGACTTCAAGAGATCTTTTAAAATATGGTACATTTTTACATGTATATTTGCTCATGTAGCTAACAGTGTAAAAGTAAAGAACGGTGCTTTTGTCATTTAGCAGTGCAACAGGAAAAAAAGAACATGTGTCAAAAATATGCTAGCAAGGCACTTCACTCTACATACTAGGCAATGAAATAAAAGTCTTCGCACAAAGAGATCCATGCTAAGTATAACTAAAAAGGGTGCACTAATCAGTGTTACCTTTGTCTCAAGATAATGCACAAGTACAATGTGCATATAGTCCCTGCAAAGTAAAACAGAAAGGTTGCTCAGATTTGGGTTCAATTTCGTCAACATAAACGCCTACAATAACACATTTGAACTTGGTGCGCTTTGACAGAGATTGGCATTTATATTCACACAACAGGGACTCTGGCACAGCAATCAACTTACTCTTCCAACATCCAGTATGTCCTCCTTTGGAAGTTTATATTCTCTTCCCCATGGGCATAGTAACACTTAAGCACATCAATACTTCCAGACTGCCATTATGAACAATATTCAGTTTTATTCTCAGGTTGCCATTGAAAAATAATGGTTGACCAGCATTGAAATGGATCATTAGAGAGAAGATATTGATAACCAAAATTACTTACCTTCAATCGTTCATGGGCTTCCTTAACAGTCTTCTGATCATTTTTCTTCTTCCAATTATGACCATCCTTCCTGAAGTATCTCAATACTTTCCGATCAAATAAAAAAAGTGAGCCACCTAGGCACGCCATAAAAAGATGTTAATGATCATGATCAACACTAAGTTGCACATTATAGTGATACCATTGCAGCTCTCTATCAACTTTATGATAATTTGGTTGGAATATTATTGAACAGCCACATATATGGATGTAAACACAGGACTTAAGAGAAGTTCAAGTATTTTGACAAGGTCAAAAGGGATGTCAAATTTTCTGACACAAGAATTGTTCAGTGCCAGAAACCTGCAAACGGCAAATGTTTATCCTAGAAATCATTGCGACCCTAGTTTAACACATCACATGTTAAGTACCTTTAAAGCATATAACAAGACTTCATAAACACAGACTCACTCCATAAAACAAGCAGTAACAAACTAGAAACACTGAAAAGTTAGGTAGAGCTCAGAAGGTAGAAGTATTGAATTGCTTAGGGAAATCTAAAATTCTAAATAAATTTGCATGCAATCTGAATAGAGGCAGTAACAGAGCTATGGACTATCATCAGCTGGGCTTCAGAACACTTGGTAATTACCAAACTAATTACTTTTATGCTAAAACACCCATAAGCTGCATCAATATTCAGCATAGAAGAAGGATGTCATACTTGGTGGTCTGTTTGGTGGTTCTGGAGCAATACGGAAGTTCTTGTAGTTTTTCAGTATTTCACATATTTCAGCAGGGCGTAACCATCGGTGTTGAGCTTCCTTCACTATCTGCTCGATATCTGTTCATATATCATGAAATAAAGTCAAGAAAAGCAGCGTATCTGTTCTTATAAGCTGCTTAAATAAGTTGAAACTAAATGCCAAACAGCGCGCTTTTCCCACAGCCCCCATTTATACTTAAAAACGCAGATGCTTGGTCATACCAACTTATCATAATTGTGTTTTTGCTCTATTTGCACAGCTTCTCATGGAAACACCAGAAAAGCTGTACCAGGCCATAAAGCTAAGAACAAAAACTATGTTAAAGGTTCAAACATACAATATTTGCAAGGTACAAGATTACAAGAGGAAGAAGTACCACTGGTTTTTTATGTTACATTCTCAAGCAACATCACCCATAGATACAAGGTGGAGCTCGCTGCCGTTGTTTTTGCACGGTTGGACCATAAACTGGAGATCAGAAGCCACACTCATGGTTTGGCTGGCGTGGATATCTTCATTAAAAGGCTTTGTGTTCTGGGCCTTCCAGATATTCCAGAAGATAGAGATGATCACCATGTATTTAAACCATACTTCCCATTGTGCTAAGAGGGTGTTGGAGTATGAATGTATTAGGCCCATGAGGCTAGGCCCATGTGGCCCGTGTATGGTACCTATATAGCTACCCTTCTAGGGTTAGCCCAAATCAATAGAGTCTAATTATTCTAGCATGGTATCAGCTTAGGTTTTCTCTCCTTTTCTCCAGCAGCCGCCGCTGCCTCCTCTGGCAGCCGCCGCCGCCGCCTCCTCTGGCAGCCGCCGCCGCCGCCGCCCATCCATGGCCGGCCGGCCGCCTCCTCCCCCTTCCCCCACCTTCTTCCATGTCTTCCCCCCTCTCCCTTCTTCCTCCTGGGCCGCCGCTGCCTCGGCTCAACCCCTACCTCCAGGCGCGCTACCTCCAGGCGCCCAGGTGGCCGCCGCCGCTGCCCTAGGTGCGGGCGCCGCCGCTCACCCTCCTGGCGCCGCCGCCGGCACCCCTGGCGGCACCCACACCGGCGGGGCCGTCCCTGCTGGCACGGCCACCAGCCCAGCCGCCCAGGTGGCCGCCGCTGCTGCCCTAGGTGCGGGCGCCGCCGCTCAACCTCCTGGCGCGGCCGCCGGCGCACCTGGCGGCACCCACGCCGGCGGGGCCGTTCCTGGTGGCGCCCCTACTGGCCCTGCCGCCCTGCGCGCTGGCCTTGGTGCCCCGCGGGCGGATCTCGCCGCTGCTGCTCCAGAGGGCCACGCGGCTGCTGCCCTGGTGGCTGCGGCCCCTGCTGGACTAGCGGCTGCTGCCCCTGCCGCGGCTCTTGCCACCCTTGCCACCCTTCCCGCGGGTGGCACTGCTGCCCCGGCTGCCTGGCATGCTGCTGCCCTTACCGCGGCGGGTGGTGCTGATGTCGGTGGCGCCACTGCTCCTGTGCCGCCGGCAGCCGGGGAGGTCATCGGGAATCGCCCCGATGCCGCTGCCGGCCCTACCCCGCCGCAGGAAGCATGGCCGACACCCTCGACATGTCTCTCGACAAACTCATCTCCAAGAGCAGGAGCGCCCACTAACACCCCGGCGGGAGACGCCCTGCCTCCAGAGGCGGAGTCCCCGCACCCACAGCGCCGCGACGCCGCTTCATCACCCCTCGCCGCTGCTCTAGTCGCTGCCCGGGCCGAGGCTGTCGAGAGGCAGGCCCGGGTGCGCGCTGCCGCCCTCGTGTGGGAGAGTGAGCGGGAAGCGGCCGATGCCCTGGCCCGCCAGATCGCCACGGCCATGCCTTTCCCGGCGCCTCAGTCGCCGCCACCAGGCCGCTGCCCCAGTGCCGCCGTCGCCGGTCCAAGCGCGGCCGCGGGCGCGGGGGGCCCAGGCACCTTGGCCTACTCCTTCAGCACCACCGCAGGGCTGCGATCAGTCAGTCCTGATTGGATCGCCGACTCGGGCGCCACTTTCCACACCACGCCCGATGCGAGTCTACTTTCTTCTCTCCGTCCTCCCCACCCTTCCTGTCCCTCTTCCATCATGGTCGCCAATGGCACCTGCATCCCTGTCTCCTCCGTGGGCACTGCCAGTTCCCACGGCTCCTTTCATATCTCTGATGTTCTTGTGGCTCCCGGTATGGTTCACAACCTTCTCTCTATTCGCCGTTTCACCACCGACAACTCTTGTTCGGTTGAGTTTGACCCCTCTGGCCTCACCGAGCGGGATTTGGCCTCCCGGGTTCCTCTGCTCCGATGTAACAGCACTGGTCCTCTCTACACCCTTCGGTTTCCGGCGTCTGTTTCACCTTCTTCGCCTTCCTCGGCGTCTGTTTCACCTTCTTGCCTTCCTCAGCCGCTTTCGCCACCACTCCTTCCTCCACTACTTGGCACCGTCGCATCGGCCATCCTGGCCGGGATGCCCTGATGCAGCTCAGTCGTAGTTCCGACATTCGGTGCTCTCGGCCTCACGATGATCACTTGTGTCATGCGTGCCAGCCGGGCCGTCACGTTCGCCTTCCCTTTCAGTCCTCTTCCTCGCATGCCACTCGTGTTTTTGATCTTATTCATTGCGACTTGTGGACTTCTCCTGTTCTCAGCATGTCTGGCTATAAGTACTACTTGGTGGTGGTCGATGATTTCTCCCATTATTCCTGAACTTTTCCCCTGCGTGCCAAGTCCAAAGCGTTCCCCACTCTTAGCCACCTCTTTACTTGGGTATCCACTCAGTTCGGCCTCACCATCAAGGCTGTCCAGTGCGACAATGGCCGTGAGTTTGATAACTCAACCTCACGTGCCTTCTTCCTTTCTTCCGGTGTCCACCTGCGCATGTCTTGTCTGTATACCTCCTCTCAAAACGGCAAGACAGAGCGCATGATCCGCACAACCAATGACATCATGCGCACCCTTCTGCTCCAGGCATCTCTACCCGCTCGCTTCTGGGCTGAGTGTCTGCACACCTCCACCTATCTCCTTAACCGACTCCCTTCTACTGCCTGCCCAGCTCCCACGCCTCACCACGCTCTATTCGGTACCCCTCCTCGGTACGACCACCTCCGAGTCTTCGGCTGTGCGTGTTACCCTAACACCGCCGCCACCGCTCCCCATAAGCTGGCTCCCCGGTCGACCCTCTGTGTCTTTCTCGGATACTCTCCGGATCACAAGGGTTACCGATGCTTTGACCTTACCTCTCGCCGTATCCTCATCTCTCGCCGTGTCGTGTTTGATGAGTCGGCATTCCCTTACTCCACCACCTCTCCACCCACACCTCCCGCTGACCCTGCGAAGGCTTCCTTTTTCCCACTGACCCGGTGATTCTGCCACCCTTCTCCCACTACCCTGCAGGTACTGCTCCGGCGCACTCTCCTGGTGGTCCCGCCTCGCCCCTACCGGACTCGCACCAGGACCTTCCTCCGGTTCCTGCCACGGCCGAGGCAGCCCCGAAGCTTCCACCCTCGCTCCATGTGGCTTCGCTGCCTCCCGTTGTGCCAGATGCTGCAGTTCCGATCGCGGGACCGAGCGCACCGACCCCACCTCCCGGGCGATTCGGACTCGTCTACCAGCGCCGGCGGGAGCCGAGTCCGCCCTCACCTCCTCCCGGACACTTCGGCATCGTCTACGAGCGCCGGCGTGAGCCGGCTCCGCCACTTTCGTCACCAGCGCCGTCGTCGCCGGTGCACGCTCCGCCGGCCTCGCCGCGCTCTCGCGCCGATCCGCCGGTGTACCACCCGCCTCTTCTTCACCGGGACCCTCGTCACACTCACCCGATGGTGACGAGGCAGGCGTCTCGCCCGCAGGCCCTCACCGCCGCCGCCTGCGAGCCGGGGATCTCTCCGGTACCCTCTTCCGTCCGCGCGGCCTTGGCGGATCCTCACTGGCGCCGCGCGATGGACGAGGAGTACGCGGCCCTCCTCGCCAACCAGACGTGGGACCTAGTGCCCCGTCCGCCGGGCTCCAACATTGTCACCGGCAAGTGGATCTGGACGTACAAGAGGCGTGCTGATGGTTCCTTGGAGCGCTACAAGGCTCGCTGGGTCCTCCGCGGCTTCACTCAGCGGCCCGGCATTGACTATGCTGAGACCTTCAGCCCCGTGGTGAAGCCAGCTACAGTCCGCACCGTCCTCTCCCTGGCTCTCGAGCGCTCCTGGCCTGTGCATCAGCTGGATGTCAAGAATGCCTTCCTCCATGGCACTCTGACTGAGACGGTCTACTGCAGTCAGCCGGCTGGTTTCGTGGATTCGTCTCGTCTTGACTTCGTCTGCCGGCTCAACAAATCTCTCAACGGGCTCAAGCAGGCACCCCGGGCTTGATACTCTCGATTCGCTACCTTCCTGCAGACTCTTGGGTTCACGGAGGCCAAGTCTGACACCTCCCTGTTCATATACCACTATGGAGGTGAGACTGCTAACCTGCTCCTCTATGTGGATGACATTGTTCTCACCGCCTCCAACGAGTCTCTGCTCCACCGCATCATTGCCTCTCCAGAAGGAATTTGCTATGAAGGATCTTGGGGTGCTCCACCACTTCCTCGGCGTCACTGTTGAGCCCCGACCTTCAGGCCTGTTCCTCCACCAGCGGCAGTTCACTTGTGACATTCTGGAGCGAGCAGGGATGACCGCCTGCCAGACCTGCTCTACCCCGGTTGACACCCAGGGCAAGCTGTCAGAGGCTGGGGGTCCGATGCTTGGGCCAGCGGACTCCACCGCCTACCGGAGTCTTGCTGGTGCGCTCCAGTATCTCACCTTCACACGGCCGGACATCACTTATGCCGTCCAGCAGCTCTGCCTCTACATGCATGCTCCGCGGGAGCCCCACCTGGCTGCTATGAAGCGGCTTCTCCGGTACCTCCGTGGCACCCTTGGCTACGGGCTGCTCCTCGGCCGGTCCTCCACTGCCGAGCTCGTTGTCTACACCGACGCTGACTGGGCAGGCTGCCCGGACACCCGCCGGTCCACCTCCGGCTACGCTCTTTCTCGGGGGCAACCTTGTCTCTTGGTCGTCCAAGCGCCAGCCGGTGGTCTCACGCTCCAGTGTCGAGGCGGAGTACCGTGCCGTTGCCAACAGCGTGGCCGAGGCCGCTTGGCTCCGCCAGCTCCTGGCCGAGCTTCACCGCCCCCTCGCCAGGAGCACGCTCGTCTACTGCGACAACGTCAGCGCGGTCTACCTGTCCACCAACCCCGTGCAGCACCAGCGGACCAAGCATGTGGAGATCGATCTACACTTCGTCCGCGACCGTGTGGCCATCGGCGATGTCCGGGTACTTCACGTCCCGACCACCTCCCAGTTTGCGGACATCTTCACCAAAGGCCTCCCTTCCTCGACCTTCTCCGAGTTTCGCTCCAGCCTCAACGTCTCCAGTGGCTAGTTGTGGCTGCGGGGGGGGTCCTGTGTGTGTTGTGCTCTTGTTTTCTTTCTTGTTCAGCCTGGAACTCCGCTGCGCTGGTAGTTCAGACTGCGGGGGGTGTTGGAGTGTGAATGTATTAGGCCCATGAGGCTAGGCCCATGTGGCCCGTGTATGGTACCTATATAGCTACCCTTCTAGGGTTAGCCCAAATCAATAGAGTCTAATTATTCTAGCAGAGGGGTGTAGGAATAAAGGATTCAGACGGGCTTTATGACTGGCTGGTTATGCCTTTTGGTCTCTAATGCCCCTAGTACATTTATGTGGTTGATGAATCATGTGTTACAGCCTTTTCTTGGGAAGTTTGTTGTTGTATATTTTGACGATATAATCATATACAACAGCAGCATGGATCAGCACCTACATCATTTGAGAAAAGTTCTCTCTGCATTAAGGCGTGAGAAATTATATGCCAACCTATTGCAGTGTGAGCTGTTGACTACTGTGAATTTTCTGGGTTTCATTATATCAACATAAGGCTTAGAACCAGATCCAAATAAGGTTGCAGCTATTACCAATTGCCCTGCTCCATGTACTTTAACAGAAGCTCGTAGTTTTCATGGACTTGCTTCTTTCTATCGGCAATTCATTCGGACTATCATGGTCCCTTTTACTGATTGCATGAAAAGAAATGGAATATCTGTACTAACTAAAGATGCACATAAAGCATTTGAGGAGATTAAGACTAAAATTGCTTCTGCAGGTTGTTTAGCCTTACAAGATTTTGACAAGTTATTTGAAGTAGAGTGTGATGCTTCTGGAGTAGGAATTGTGCTGTTCTCAATCAAGGATCCCGTCCTATGACTTTCTTCAGTGAAAAATTGACAGGAGCACAGATTCGAAATTCCACTTATGAAACTGAACTATATACTATGGTTCGGGCCTTGCAATTGCAACATTGGAGGCATTACTTGTTGCATCATGAGTTTGTTCTCTACAGTGATCATGAAGCACTTAAACATTTTGGAAGTCAAGCTACCTTGAATCACAAACAAGCACAATGGGTTAGCTTCCTTGAAGAATACAACTTTGTTTTGAAGCACAAATCTGGTGCACAAAATAGAGTGGCTGATGCACTGAGTCGTCAAGCACATTGCCTAAGCATGACAAGGATTAAAGTCATTGGGTTTGGTGTGCTTCCAGAGCTTTATGCTTCTGATCCTTACTTCAGCGCCATTTACAGCTCTGCACAAGCCAAGAGGTCCGCTCAACATACTGTCCATGATGGTTTTCACTTTCGTAGGTCTCAGTATTCCTGATTCTTCTATTCAGGAATTGGTTATCACGGAGATTCACTATGAAGGACATCGTGGTAGGGACAAATCTGTTGAAGGTCATTGTGGTAGGTTTCAGATCGGACGACTAATCGCGATTAATCGCGATTAGTCGTCCTTATCGTAAATAGGTGCTCGATAAGGGCCCTCGATTAGTTTTTTTCGATCAGAAAACTTATCGTCCGATAAATGACGACTAATCGCGATTAGTCGTCCGATAAGGCTAGCTGGACGATAAGTTGGGCCAGTATAGGTATATTATGTAGATAGAATTCGACCCACCTTTGGCTGGCCCATTAGGGTTAGAAGAAGAGGAGTGCTGACGTGCTGAGTGAGGGGAGTGAGTGAATCAGTGAACCAGCTGCAGCCGCCGCATTTCCAGCTCCCGCTCGACACATTCCATTTCCCGCTCTGGCTCTGCTCTCCCTCGCAGCCGCCGGCGCCTCCGCCCGCGTCTCCTCCGCCTGAGGCCTGCGTCTCCTCCGGCCGCGGCCTACCTCTCTAGATCTTCCTCGCCGGCGTCCGCAGCTACGTCCGCGCCTCTCTCCGGCGTCCGCGGCAGCTCCATTCTTGCCTCTTGCTGGCGTCCAAAGCTCCGTCCGCGCCTCCACCTCCGCCCGTGTCTGTGTCCTCCCGTGCGCAACCCCAGCAGCTCCACCGCTGCCTCTTAGGCTCTAAGATACTTCCTCCATTCCTCGAGACCTTGACGCTTGGAGGACGGACGTGGGAGGCCTGAAGCTTCAAGATGAGCCAACACTCTGCCCCCTCTGAAGGTTGGTGTCTGTCTTCCTCTGCTACTCTGCTGTTGTGCCTGTTGCCTCCAATTTGTGACACATTTGTGTGGCTGCGCCGATCTATATATATAGTATATACAGGGTCGATCAGGTCATCCAGGCATGAGGACGACTAATTGGTCCGACTAGCCGATCAGACCGACTAATCGACCCTGATCGACGACTAATCGCGATTAGTCGTCTGATCGGTGGTCATACGACTAGCCTCGATAATACGATCTGAAAACATTGTGGTAGGGACAAATCTGTTGAAATATTGGTTATCACTGAGATTCACAGCAGACAGAGGTTGTGAATTGGAGCTTGGGCAATATGTTAAGGGCTCTTGTTGGTGACAAACCAAAACAATGGGACAAGGTTTTATTCTATGCAGAATTTGCTTTCAACCGCACGCCAAATCATTCTACTGGATTTTCTCCATTTGAGGTACTATATGGTCAAGTTCCCAATGGTGTGCTTGAATTAACACCTCTGCCTTCTTTTGGGAAGAAAAACAGAATGCTGATGATTTGGTTGCAGAGTTCATCATGATTCACAAGTTAGTTCAACAACAACTCTGTGAAAGCAATGCTAAATACAAGGCTGCAGCTGACCATTGTCGACACGTGTTTCAAGCTGGCGATTATGTGTGGGCTATCTTAACCAAAGATCGTTTTCCTGATGGACAGTATAGTAAGTTAAGTCAACGGAAGATTGGGCCATGTAAGGTTGTGTGAAAGATCAATGATAATGCCTATCAGCTCAAGCTGCCAAGCCACTTGCGTACATCTGATGTGTTTAATGTGAAACACCTTCTGCCATATCATGGTGATCCAATCAGTGATAGCAACGCGAACTCGAGGTCGAGTTCTTTGGAGTTCAGAGAGGATGATGCAGACACATAAACTTAAATAATGTGTCAGTTATTTTTCCCAGGGAAGCCTAGTAGCTATAGTATTTATTTTCCAAAGAAGCTTAAGAGTCTGCATGCATGGATCAGTTTCTAAGCTTTTCAGCTGCTAGCTTTAATGGCCCTGTGTGGTCTATAGTTCTATATATGTAAGGAGGTTTAGGAAGGAGAACAGTTTTGGAGATAATAAAATTACTCACTATTACTGGTGAACACTAGAAGGGAATTGTGAGTTACAATTTCATCTAGTTCTATCTGTCTTGTTCGTGTGCCGCTTGAATTGGTCTGATGGTTCGTTCTAAACACTGGATCAGGCACCTTGGTCTTTCTGGCGCCGGTTAATGAATCACCTGATAGCAAAAGCTAAATTTCTCGGGCTTGGCTTCCTGGTTGACGACAACCGGAGCGTGAGTGTGCGGCCGAAACACTCAAATCAGATCAAAATCGCAGCACACACACCTTATCACGAATCAGGGAAACAAAGTGCACGGGAAGGGGGATGGCTCACCTAGCTGTGGCAGAATAGGGCACACTGGCAGATGTGGAGAGGGTACTGATGGTGTAAAATTGCTGTTTACAGAAATCATTTAGCCTGATTAGATTTGGGAAAGAACAAGAAAATGGAAATTTCTTGATTTGTTATACAAGGAAACTTCATACCTGATAATCGCTTGTTTGTTCTCATCTTCCATTTTTGCCATGATATCATCTTGTTCTATTCTTCTACGTTTTCTCTCTCCAGTTTGTTTGTTCTCATCTTCACCTTTCCTAGAAACCAAATATTCAGTACCCTTCATGGTAACATCGTTGTCTATTAGGTTCAAAAGAACAATGTTGTCTATTATTCCTTGTGCTTCCGCTTCTGTTTGTTTGCCCATATCATCCCTTGGGACCTCATCTCTGGTTTCCTCCATGAGTACATGTTTCTCTATTCTTCCGTGTGCTTTCTTTTCAGTTGCTTTATCTCCATAAAAAATCCAATCAACCAATTGCATATTGATTTGAGGATTGCTTGGATGATTGATAACGGCAGCCGCCAAGTCAGACTCTGCATCAGCACCTGCACCCCCCATTTTCACTGAGATCTCTTGAAGACCAGGCAAGTGACCAATGCTGATATGTGTACTGTCATGCTGATCCACTCTGTGGGCATTGAAACCAAGCTTGAGCTTACAAAGATTTGGCATGGCACCCGCCTCAAATTTCAGCCATGGTGCACTGCACCTGTACTTGAAATACTTGAGAACTGAGAACCCTGCCTTATCGAAGATAGTCATTGCGACAGGTTCTGCAAGCACATAGATAGACAAAGTTGTGAGGGCAGGCAATCCTTTCAGAATTTCAACACCATCCCTCAGCAGTTCCTTTACCGTAATCTTCAAAACACGGAGATTTCCAAACTCTCCGGTCCACTTGGGAACTCTGGAAAAGGTGCAGCAGATAGTTGACCACTCAAATCTCTGGAGGAGGGGAGACGCGAAGCCATCCCAGGAAATAGTTACGTTTGAAGGGCTGCCAACCACTGCATTTGTATGAAAGGAACCACAGACTAGAGTTAGTCTGTTCAGGTTCCCAAGTCCAGTGAGTAAAGATCCTAAGGCTTCCATGTTTTGCTCCAGATGGTCCAGAGGTGGTGTAGTAGAACAGGCGAGACGAAGATCACGCAGGTTGGTTAGTTTGCCAAGTTTCTGCACACTTTCGAATCTCATGCTGCCAATCCAATCCATCACATTCGTCTCAAAAGGAAGGTGGAGGTGCAGTAAGCACGGGAGATGGATAATGTCCCATGGAACAGCAGTGAGTTCTGCATCAATATTAAGTGTTTCCAGGTACTGTAGGCCTTGCATATGCTTTGGTAGCTCTATGCATACATCACTTGCAACCTTCAAATATCTCAAATGGAAAAGTTCAGAAATCCCAGTGAGGTCAAACACGTCATCACCATGATGACCGGATAACTGCAGATTTAGAACACGTAGAAGCTTAAAGTCTCTAATAGAAGGCATGCACCTAAACAATCCAAAAAAAAAAAGTGACCGAACTTGTGACGATCTGATGTCTGCTGGTTTCTTTGCGTGCTCTGTGTCATCAAACTGGAGAGAAAGTCGATGGACCTTGTCAAGAAGTTCAACATTCTTCCGGTAACTATCAACTACCATAACGAAGTTCTCTTCTACAGACTTGTATGCAATGAGATCATGCACCATGTCATGAACTGTACAGGACACCATTGCATTGTTGTATTTGATACATGCAGGTTGGAGAAATCTTCTATCAATAAGTTCATCAAAGTAGCTCATTGCAACTCTCTCCATGTCTCTCCCTTCTGTTGCATCGATAAAACCTTCAGCTACCCACTGCTTCACCAAATCATCCTTACATATTGTGTAGCCCTCGGGATACATATTAAGATAGAGCAAGCAAGTCTTCAAATAGTGTGTCAGATTATTGTAACTGAGGTTCAGTACTTGTCTCACCACTTCAGTAGTAGGACTTGTCCTCAAATTTGAGCTCAGTAAATCACTTATGTATGCCCATTGCTCAATCAATACCACAGGATAGCTCGAGAAAAGACTGGCCATAGTGACTGTTGCTAGCGGTAACCCACCACATATTTCAATGATTTTGTTTGAAGCTTCTTTGAATGTATCAGGACAATCACTTTCACTTTCAGACCCAAAAACTTTGGTGAAAAACAATTTTCTCGAGGAATAAGAATCCTGAGGTCTCATTTCATGCACAAACCCTGAGTAGTAACTGCAACACGTTAGCGCAACATCTTCAATTTGTGTAGTTACTATTATTCTGCTGCGCTGAGTGCCTTCTGGGAAAGCATGATTAATTATATTCCATTCTGACGGAGACCATAAGTCATCAACAATAATTAGGTACCTGTTCCCCCAAAAGATTATGCATAAATAACAGTACATCTTAATCAAACTAATAGTAAGACTTTAGGAACTAAACTTAAGCAAATCAGAAGGTATTACGACCACTTCACTTTTTGGCGTGTGGGGTGGGGGAGAGAGTGTGCTGGGGTTGAGGGTGGGTAGAGTATGATTGCAGAAAAGATACTGGGAATTATGAGGTGAAAGAGTCAATAAATAGTTAAATACTAATAAACAAAAAGTGACAACATTGTAAACTGCTGAACTGCAATTACACCTTTGTACCTAACTGAATTGTTCCCACCCACATTTTGCATTGCAATTACCCTAGAAGATTTTGACCAGATTGAACTCGGTCAAGCTAGAGTCATCTCTGACTGAATGTTTCGACTGCATTCATACCAAGTCAGGCTAAGTTCTACTCAATCTAGTGGGTACTTAGGTGACATGAATTTGCTCTCCTCTGAGAAGTTGGGGGATAATGACGATGATACAAATATACAATACTTAAGGAATGCCATAGAGATATTCCAAAAGGGGGAATCAAAATAGGTTATCCAGAATCATACAAATGGAGTATACAAATAAAGAGGGACTCCAAGAAACATGTACCAGGATATCAACATATGGCTACGACATGCCTACCCCTCCAGGATGCCTGACCCGGACTATGTAAAGAGGGGCAGGGGGTATGCACAGGAGATCATCTTCAGAGAGGGAAGACAAATCAATGCATACCTTAATCCATGTCCAGATTCTAGGACTAGAAATATCTATTGTAATCCTAGGTCATATGTATAAAGATCCTGACAAGACTTAGGATGTTACTCCACACAGGGGGTCCAAAACTATATAAATTTTGTGTTCTACGTACTGCACATGACTAACTCCTGTTTAGATCAACTGGGGTTTCATATGAATCAAGTATCTGCCAACTGAATTGTTGACGGATAGATTAGGGTTTCATTGAACTGATGAAACGTGTAGGATTTTATTTCAACTTAATGATGAATGAATGGATAAACATATCCTATGGATGAACTAATGAGTGGATGGATAGTTGGATACTAGATGGATGTGTTGCTTCATAAGTGCTTAATCTGTGGTATCACAAAGGCTGCACCCCTGCAAACCCACTAGTGAGTTATACCTCAAAATAAGCACATCTTTGATGTTCCATACCTGGTGTCCATGTCGGAATGAATTGCATTATTCTAGACATGTAACAGATTACACTTTTACTTTCCTACAGTTCTGTTACAATCACAATCTTATAGCCATGTCCTGGCTTCGAGCATTAAAGCATCGTGTGGCATTTAGCATAGAGGCCCATGACAAAATGGCATGGGAAGGGCTTTGCTTTGATACTCCAGTGGCATGGGAGCATGTAGTGCTAACTAGGTATTGCATGCTTGCGCATTAGTAAAAAATCAAGGCTTAAGCAGCCCCTTGGATGTGTGAGTGGTCATACATGGCTTAGCACATCACAAAGTCTTGGCGGTGTGGGCCGCAGTGAGGCACGATGATAGGGCTAGGGTTCCTACCGGAGTTGCTACGTAGGTTGTACGGGTGCGAGATGGCTGGACGTGGGCGAGGACGGCGCGAGGGCGCCGTGGTTGCAGCGGCTGTGCGTGGAAGGGAAGAGGCGGCTAGGGTTTACCCGGCTAGGGTTTCTCCCGGCTCCCTGAGGAAGCCGGAAACAATAATATGTTTCTGCTTAATTGCCCAAATAGAGTCTTACAAATATTTATATGTCTCTCTAATAGCGATAATTATAAAATAACCCTCTAGAAATATTATAAATGCGACAATTATATGGGCCATAGCCCCTTGATGGCCGGCTCCCCTCCTAGCCACTAGCTGGGCCGTGCCGCCTGTAGGGGATGCCGGTCATAACATCTCTCCCCGCCTGCAGAAACAGCTCGTCCTCGAGCTGGAAATCGGGGTGCGCGGCGCGGAACTCCTCGAGTGACTCCCATGTCGCATCATCAGCTGGTAGACCGCGCCACTTGATCAAAATCTTCCAAACACCCCGGCGCTGCTGAGCTTGCAGGGCGCGTTCCGGGTCGGGCAGGACCCGGCCAGCCAAAGCCGGAGGCAGGACGCCGGCCGCAGTAGGGGGATCTCCGCGGTGCTGCTTCAGGAGACCCACATGGAACACATCGTGGATGCGGGCGCCATCGAGCAGCTGAAGACGGTAGGCGACGCGACCGATGCGCTCAAGCACGCGAAACGGTCCCGCCCAGCGCGGCCCCAACTTGCGCTTGGAGCGAGGGTCGAGGGACTACTGCGTGGTGCGGTGAAGGAGACGCAGCCAGACCCACGCCCCCACCTCGAACTCCACGTCCCTGTGGTTGGCGTCGTAGTAGCGTTTGGAGAGCTGCTGGGCCTGAAGGAGCCGCTGACGGACCTCAGCGAGCATCTCGTCGCGGCTGCGGAGGAGGGCGTCGGCGGCCTCCGTACGAGACGTCCCTGGCTTGTACGGCAGGATGGGCGGCGGGGGGCGGCCGTAGACGACCTCGAAGGGCGTGGCGCAGAGGGCGGTATGGAAAGAAGTATTGTAGCAATACTCAGCCCAAGACAGCCAATCCACCCACGCACGAGGCCGGTCACCTGTAACACAGCGCAAATACATGGCAATCACCTTGTTGACCACCTCCGACTGGCCGTCCGTCTGGGGATGGAAGGCGGTACTCATGCGAAGCTTGACGCCCGCCATCTGGAAGAGGTCCCGCCACACGTGGCCGGTGAACACGGGGTCCCGGTCGCTGACGATGGAGAGGGGAAACCCGTGTAGCCGTACAATGCCGTCGAAGAAGGCACGGGCGACCGACGCGGCCGTGTAGGGGTGCCCGAGCGCGATGAAGTGCGCGTACTTAGAGAAACGGTCGACGACGGTGAGGATGACCGACTTGCCGGCGACTTTGGGCAGCCCCTCGATGAAGTCCATCGAGATGTCCGCCCAAACTTGGGACGGCACGTCGAGGGGCTGCAACAGACCCGCTGGTTGCAACGCCTCCGTCTTGTTGCGCTGGCACGTGGTGCAGGAACGCACCAAATCCCGCACCAGTGCCGTGTCCCGCGGAATGTAGAAGTCGGCACGGAGGCGGTGCAGCGTCTTCTGGGTCCCCTCATGGCCGGCGGCATGGGCCAGGAGAAGGACCTGGTGGCGGAGGTCCCCGTGGTCCGGCACGAAGATGCGTGACCCGTGGAGGAGGAGGCCGCTGTCCAGGCGCCACGGCTCCCCGAGCTCCCCGGCCTGGAGCTGCTGCAGCAGCCGCTGACCATCCGGCGCCTCGGTCGTAGCGTGCCGGATGTCGTCGAGGAGGGCGAAAGAGGGCCCAGACAAGGCCACCGCGGCCCCGAGCGCGACCGGCGAAGGTACAGACGCCACCGCCTCACTGTCGCGGCGTGACAGAGCGTCCGCCACGGTATTGAGACGGCCCGGGCGGTATTCCACCGTGAAGTCAAAGCCGAAAAGTTTGTTGATCCATTGGTGCTGTGGAACGGTAGACAAACGCTGATCAAGCAAAAATTTTAGACTGTAATGGTCAGTGCGAACCAGAAAGGGGCGCCCCCACAAATACGGGCGCCAATGGCGCACAGCTTGCACCAAGCCGATGAGCTCGTGTTCGTAGGCGGCGAGCTTGAGGTGGCGAGCTGCAAATGGCCTGCTGAAGTAGGCGAGGGGTCCCGCGCCCTGATGGAGGACGGCGCCGAACCCCGCGCCCGATGCGTCGCAGTCGACCACGAAAGTCGCGTCGAAATCCGGCATCTGAAGCACGGGCCCCGTCAAGGCGCGCTTGAGCGCCTCGAAAGCCGTCGTCGCGTCGTCGTCCCACACGAACGCGTCTCGCCGCAAGAGACGCGTGAGCGGGGCCGCGATGATGCCGAAGTCGCGGATGAACTTCCTGTAGTAGCCCGCCAAGCCCAAGAAGCCGCGAAGGCCCCGGGCCGAGCGAGGTAGAGGCCATGGCGCCCCAAACGAGCACTTGGAGCGCTTCAAGTGGAGATGGTGCGCCCGCAGGGCGCTGAGGACGATGTTGATGTGCTGCAGATGCTCGGCCCATGACGAGCTGTAGATGAGGATATCATCGAAGAAGACGAGCACAAACCTCCGTAGGTAGTCGCGAAGCACATCATTCATTAGGGCCTGGAAAGTGGTCGGGGGCATTAGAAAGCCCGAAAGGCATCACCAGAAACTCGAAGTGGCCATGGTGAGTGCAGAACGCCGTCTTGGCGATGTCGTCGGGGTGCATCCGCACCTGATGATACCCGGAGCGTAGGTCCAGCTTTGTGAAAAAGCAAGCTCCATGGAGCTCATCGAGGAGCTCATCGACTATCGGAATCGGAAACTTGTCCTTGGACGTCTTGGCGTTTAGGGCGCGGTAGTCGATGCAGAAGCGCCACGACTGGTCCGCCTTGCGCACCAACAAGACGGGCGCCGAGAAAGGCGAAGTGCTCGGCCTGATGATCCCTTGGGCGAGCATGGCCGCGCACTGCCGCTCCAGCTCCAGCTCGTCCTTCTGCAGCTGGGGGTAGCGGTAAGGGCACACCGCCACCGGCGCGGTGCCCGGCAGCAAGTGGATGCGGTGGTCGTACGATCGCGCCGGCGGAAGTCCCGTGGGTTCGGTGAAGACGACGGCGTGCTGCTGGAGGAGCACGTCCAGCAGCGGCTGCCGTGGATCGGAGGCAGCCGCGGTCAGCAGCTGGGCCGAGGGGGCTGGAGAGGGTGCAGCCCCCGGCCACCCCCTGCCAGGTGACGCGACGGCCGTCGCGCCAAAACGACAGGGTGAGGGCCTCGCAGTCCCATAGTATGGGGCCCAAGGTGCGGATGAAGTCGAAGCCGATGATGAAGTCAAATCCGCCCAAGTTGAGGCCGACACACGTGATGGTGAAGTCCTCGTCGTAGATGCGAAGGGGCACGTTGCGCGCGATGCCCTCACAAGGCATGCGGTTGCCATTGGCCACCGTGATCCGCAGACGCTCCCCACCCGCAGGAACGAGCCCTAGGCGGCGCATGGTCTCCCCCGACACGAAATTATGGGTGGAGCCCGTGTCGAGGAGGGCCAGGAAGCGTTCGCCCTTGATGACGACGGGCAGCAGCATGGAATTTGCGGCCCGAATACCTGCAACAGCCTGAAGAGAAACCACAAGAGCGTTAGCGGCAGCCATCTCCGTGGCGGCCAACTCGCTGGAAGGGGTGTCCGCGACCGCCTCCACAGGAGCCTCGTCGATGTAGTCGTCGGCCTCCAGGTAGAAGAGGCGCTTGCACACGTGCCCGCGCACGTAGGGCTCGTCACAGTTGAAGCATAGCCCCTGGCGACGGCGCTCCTGCTGTTCGGCCGGAGAGAGACGATGGAAAGTGGGCGTTGTCGGAGTCAGAGGACCCGCGCTCGGCGTGCGCTGCTGCGGAGTCCAATTCGACCGCTGGGGCGGTCGGGCGCCGCGAGGCTGCGGCGCAGGTGGAGGTTCACATTCCTCGAACGTCCGTGCCAAGTACATGGCGGACTGGAGGTCGGGCGGTGCGCGGAGCTGAACCTGCTTGCGGAGGTGGTCCGGCAGCCCGCCCACGTACAACTCCGCCTTTTGGCGAGCGGAGAGGTTGTGGGCATGGCACAGGACAGCGTTGTAACGCTCCGAGTAATCCTACACGGAAGAACAAAAGGAAGGCGGGCAAGCTCCGCCAACCGTGTTCCCAGAACAGGAGGCCCGAAGCGGAGCGAGCATAACTCGCGGAAGCGCTCCCAAGGGGGCATGCCCTCGTCTTGCTCCAGGGCGTAGTACCACGTCTGGGCAACACCCCGAAGGTGGTAGGATGCGAGCCATGTGCGAGCGGATGCGAGCGTCTGCTGGCCGCGGAAGAACTGCTCGCACTGGTTCAACCAATTTAGAGGGTCGGCCGAACCGTCGTACGTAGGGAACTCCAATTTGTAGAATTTGGGCCCCGCCTAGGCGCCCGCGAGGGCAGCAGCAAGGGCCGGGTCAAGCCCCCCCTGCGGCTGGCCGCCCGAGGGAGAGGGCGCCCCGAAGAACAGCGGGCCGTCCACCCCCCCGAAGAGAGTGCTGGCGGGGGGTAGGGAGGACACCGCTGTCGTCGCCACCGTCATATAGGCTGATGGGGAGGGCGACGTGGCCATCGAGTAGATCGGAGCCGACGCCGTTACGGACGGCTGCAGCCAAGCAGGCAGGGGTGATGGCGAGGCCGGCCATTGCATGAGATGGAGCGGAACTCCGGCTCCAGTTGGAATCGGTGCCGTGGGCACCGGCGGCGGAGGCGGTGGTGGTGCAGGGAACGATGGCGGCGGGGGCGCCTGGAGCAGGCCGGCCCACGCCTTCTGCATGGAGACCAGCGCGTTGGCGATCATATCCACCTTGGCCCCCAGGGATTCTAGCGTCAGGGGCTGAGCAGAGGCGGTGGAGGCCTCTGACAGATCCGACGACGCAGCGGGCAGCGGCGAAGTGGTCGCCGGGATGGAGGAACTCGGAGGAGCAGACGTCATCGTGCCTGGCAATGCTGATACCAGGTTGATAGGGCTAGGGTTCCTACCGGAGTTGCTACGTAGGTTGTACGGGTGCGAGATGGCTGGACGTGGGCGAGGACAGCGCGAGGGCGCCGTGGTTGCAGCGGCTATGCGTGGAAGGGAAGAGGCGGCTAGGGTTTACCCGGCTAAGGTTTCTCCCGGCTCCCTGAGGAAGCCGGAAACAATAATATGTTTCTGCTTAATTGCCCAAATAGAGTCTTACAAATATTTATATGTCTCTCTAATAGCGATAATTATAAAATAACCCTCTAGAAATATTATAAATGCGACAATTATATGGGCCATAGCCCCTTGATGGCCGGCTCCCCTCCTAGCCACTAGCTGGGCCGCGCTGCCTGTAGGGGATGCCGGTCATAACACGCGACGTATCAGGGCTCGTAGGTGGATCACAGGTGGAGGCAGTATGCAAGGCAGTGGTGGTGGCAGTGGTGGTAAGGAAGCCGTCAACTAGTAATATGCAAATTTTTAAGTATGTTTTTAATGGGAAATATATGCTACATATGGACTTGCATGTCATTAATGAAGTCGAGGTGGCACCATTGTATTTTATACCTCAGTTTGTGTTTCTTTCTTTGCCCATATCTAATTATCAATAGCCCCCCTAGAAAATAACGGTTTTGCAACTTTACCACACCCTAGAAATGGCTTCACTAAAGCTAATCCAATGTCATTGTCACCCTAAACTAACTCGATCATCAAAATCCAGTTTTCTCTTCACAAGATATAAATAACTTATAGAAAAGTTGTCTAAACACTAGCATGTGCAAAATATGACAAGGTACACAAATGTGCCAATAACCTTATCCACTAGATCAAATTGTATGAAATCACCTTGTCGACTCAACTCACTAATGAAACAACGTCTCTTCCCCTTCAACCTTCCTTTTCCTCCTACGGCTTTTTTTTCTTGCTGCATTTGCTTCACCTCCAAGATTCATTTCTGAAGAGGAAACCCCATTATTAGGGGTCATTTCGTTTGTCCGGTAGGTTTTTTCTAAATGTAAATTTCTAAGAGGTTCTGAATCTTATGGATCAAATTTGATTCCAACACTAGAAACTCCAAAGGTTAGTTTCATTATAATTCAAACTAAAGGGACCATGTTAAAGACAAGTTGAATTTTGACTACAACATATTCACTAAAATTGAAGCTAAGCTTGACATAATAACAATGTTCCTTGAAATTAACGTCACATATACTAAAAGTGAAATTAACTAAGTTCACATTTGATGAAGAGGTTCTTAGCCATGATGAGCTGGTAGAGACCAAAAGCCATTTCACAAGGAGGCTTGGGGTTGATGACTTGATGGACCAATGAGACCATGTAACAATCCACATCATGCACATGAAGAGGAAGTAAATGGAAGTAGTGATAAAGATGGTGTTAACTGAGTCAAGGTGGGCATCGGAGTTATGGAGGTAAGGCAAAGTACTTGTTGGCTTGGGCTGAGCACGAGACGAGTGTGGACTTGTGTCGACATCAGGAGCCCTGTGTAGGTGTTGTTCCAACAAAGATGAGTTCATTGTTTGATCCTCATAACTATCTATGGCAGGTTTTCTGATTTGGACATCAAAACTAGGGGTGGCAAGTTGGGGAACCAATATCACTAAGCTTGTGTTCTGGTGAAGCAAAGTGGTTGAGGAGGCGTATATATCTGCAGGAGATAGACAAGCTTGTGTCAATGTAGCCTGTGGAATCTCCAAAAACCAAAGAATAAGGAGCAAGGGTCGGTTGTTTAGATGGCTCTTGAAACCCTAATTCATTTTCATCTAGGCTAGTAAAGTGCTCAAGGCTAGGAGTAGAGAGATTGAGTGCCGCTTACTCATAGTTATTCATGTATTAGTGGGAGGATGGGGGAGGTATCTAGACTTAAGCATTTTAGAAAGTCTTTGAAATAATCTAAACTTCCTTCATTGTGTATTTGGCCAAATTGCCCACATTCTAGTCCCATGCTTTTTGCCTTTTTACGTGTTTTACATAGCTCTTTTTAGGGATTTTTCGTCCATCGTGATTGGCTATGCTTTTTGGAGGATGAGAAGGCTAGAACATGGTTTAACATCTACATTATGAACTCTATCAAATCCACTCCAAGAGCATCTCCAATTTGAGTGTTTTTCTTGACTTTATCCTCTCTTGGAGTTTAAGTTTTGAGCTTTTTCATGATATCTTTTGGCCAAAGATTCTCTATGTTTATGCAAAGCTATGGTTAAATTTTCTGATATTTGGACGTTGTTTGATATTTTTGGGGCCATTGACTTATTTTTCTAGTGTGGATGATATGATCCACGGGTATGATTGTGGAGGACATAATTGCCTCCTCCCCCTAGACATAGGGTGGACCGAGCCAACTACTTGGAGCCCAAAGTCTACCTGGGGTATCTTCATTAACTTGTGATACACTAGACATAGGTAAATCCTATCTCATCATATGTCTCGCATACCAAGCATGAGAAATACAACCATAAACACAAGATGTAGGATGTTACCTCAGGGCCTGAACCGAACCTGTCTGAACTATGTGTCCCTTGTGTTACCATCTAGTTTTTGTCACATAGCGCCCTATAATCACTGCTAGTAACAAAAAACTGACACTCGGGCTGTTGGTCATAAGAGGAGGCTCCAGTCTAGTGAAACTAAGAAACTGCTTCCAGACATTTACTTTAGAGTCTAGAGTGCAACCAGACGGTCTGGAGTAGTAGACAGAGCAGCCCCATTCAAAGGTTATTTTGGAGGCCCCGAGTTGGCCAGTTTTGAGTGGACCATCCGGTATTTCAGTCCATTTTGGCTCAGTATTATCTTGGATTCAGTGAATAAAATTCTAAACTTAGTTTGATACTTATTCTAGTTTAGTTTTTGAAAAAAAAACAAATCAAACACCTCACTCTCACCCTCTTGGGTTATCAATACTTTCATTATTTGCTTCTATCAAGTGTTTTGAAAATAAAATAAAGAAAAAGAGTAGCACTAGCCCACTCTCATAAAAAAAAAAAAAAAAAAAAACTGTAGCTTAACAAATTATGGAAGATCTATGTATGTGCAGTTATGGTGGATGTGTATTTTTCTTCTTCATGCACTGTTTGAGTTCCAGCGCTACACTTTGTCAAACTAACATAACTGTAGAGATACATGGACACTAGCATTGTGGCACAAAACGTTTAAGCGGGAAAAAAAAGTATAGTTGCTAGTACTACCTTTTATTTTGTAGATGTTTCCTGACTTTACTGATAAGATCAAGATCCTCACAATGGTCATGGGACTGCTGCCGCTGGACTTGTGTGAGCATTTGACGGAGAACTATCTTTACATCAGGCTTTCGGGTCATCTGAATGAAAGCTCGAAGCTGGAACTGCCCTCTAATTTTGTTATACAACACTCGAACAAGTGTTGTCTTACCAATTCCTCCAGATCCAACAATAGATACCACCTTGAGCTGATGATCTCCATCACTAACCAGGGTACCAATTAAATCGCTCGTCTGCCCATCTATCACTAGGTCGGTACTCTCTTCATACCGTGTTGAAAGCATTGGGCCAACAGGCACATATCGCCGCCTGAGGTTGTGCCAATCGAGCTCATACCTCTTGTACCTTTGCTTCGCATCATGGGCACGGATTATGAAGTCTGATATCTTGTTGGAAGCTCGTTTGTATTTGAGTTTCTTCTTTGGAAGGTGAGCAAGCTCAACATGACTGATCTTGCTGATGGATCTGAATCTGGATCTGGTCTTGATGTTGCTATTACAGGCAGGCCGGACAAAGCTGTCAATGTAATCTTCGATGTCATAAGATAGCTCACGCACCTCTTTCATCCAGCACTTGGCCGTCAACGGAGGGTCCTCCACCTCCGACAGGTCCTCAAGGTATGTGCTGATTTCTTCAAGATCCATTCTCAGCAGGTGAACCAGAGCCACCCCGTCCTTGAACCTCAAACGAAGTCGAAGCCTGTGGAAGGGGTCGCCTGGATCGTCTTCGGTAGCCTCCCCAAGCAGCATGTCGAGCTTCCCAATAAGGGATCCCATGGCGCCAAGCGAAGCACTAATTGAGGCATCCATCTCTCAACGCCTAATAAATGCACATGGAAGTGGAACGGATTAGCACACACTAAAAAAAATTCCATAACTACATGTTGAAGGGTACCGGAAAAGTGACTTACCGTCTGACATACAAAAATACGCAGATATAGAGCTTGGTGTTTGATTTCTCTCACTATTTCATTTCAGGTAGAAAGGCCGCTTTTTCCAAGGTCTCTCTAGGAGGATCTAGACGGAATGAGATCCTCTACAGTTGGCCAGATGACTTCTCTCTACAGCTGCTGAACATCATCTAACGGTGACCAGAGCACATGCGCTGCTCCCCTCAGCTAGCTGGGCTTCGGCCAAATGCCAGCACAGCCCTTCACGTACAACAGAGCAGCGTGCAGTCGACGAGACCGGACAACAGCTTCGTCGGCGGTGAGGCTCGTGCGTGGTGGCGGGGAGACAAGCGCCGACACCTCGCGCGCCCCTGGGGAGGACGGCACCTCCGGTCCAGTGACACGCCGATCTGGTGACGAGAGGTCGGGAGCGCCGCGCTGCTCCGGTGACGAACCTGGCGAGGATGGAACCGCTGCGCCGATCTGGTGCCTGCAACGGCGTCAGAGGAACGACGGCCACCAACGGCGCGGCGCCCGCGCCTGGCGAGGACGGCAACGCCCGATCCGGTGTGGCGTCAGAAGAGGACGGGAGCACCGGGGCGCTTCGATGTGCCCGGTGACGACGGAGCCGCGCGGCCTGAGGAACGAGCGACGACGGAGGTGGAGGTTGGAGTCGCGAGGGGACAAGAGTCGTGCGGGATGAGCCACATGGACCGGTTGGAGGCCTATTAAATTAGTTTCCTGAAACTCACCCTTGGATCTAGTATCAACGGTTTAGATGAGCA
Source organism: Saccharum hybrid cultivar R570 (assembly GCA_038087645.1). Lineage (NCBI taxonomy): Eukaryota > Viridiplantae > Streptophyta > Magnoliopsida > Poales > Poaceae > Saccharum > Saccharum hybrid cultivar. The sequence goes on from JAQSUU010000066.1 coordinate 15,168,089, forward strand.
ACTGCAGAGACAAGTCGTATTTATCTACTGCAGACGATCTCGAGCGCCCGTCTCCACCTATGGGCAGGAGTACTATTTATTGTATCTTGAGGGTATATAATGAAATAGAAATACTGTAATTGAGCAACGCCGGGGACTACCGAGGCTTTTTTTGATGTAATTATTTTGTGATTCCAGGTGCTTATGTGCAAGTTCCGTAAAATTTGGTAAACATGTAGGGTCTGATTCATAAAAGAGTTTAGTACGTTGACTCTGCAAACAGCAGTAGGGCCTTGTTTGGTTGCCAAAAAATTTTGCAAACTTTTTCAGATTCCTCGTCACATCGAATCTTTAGACACATGCATGAAACATTAAATATAGATAAAAAATAAAACTAATTACACAGTTTAGACGAAATTCACGAGACGAATCTTTTAAGCCTAGTTAGTCCATAATTAGATAATATTTGTCAAATAACAACAAAATTGCTACAGTAGCGTTTCCCAAAAATTTTCGGGAACTAAACAGCCCTTAGATCCATCTCCTCGGGTTGCAGCCTGAACTGCTCAAGCTAACAGGCGATCATAAGCTCAAGGTATGTGCTGATTTCTTCAAGATGGATTTTCCTCCATGCCCGTCTCTAACCGCTTTCTCCTATCCTATGCACCAAATTCCACAAGAAGAGGGAAGAAACTGTGAATGAATCGAGTGCGGGCGGAGTTTCTGAGATGGAGACTGCTCTGGTCACCTCTGTCCTCAAGATGCTGGTGCCAAAGATATTCAAGTTTCTGCAGGAAAAGCGGCAGTTGGGGCGAGACCTGGAGCTTGATATCCAGTCCATCCAATACGAGCTCGGCATGATCGCTGCTTCCATCGAGGATCATGATCGGCGCTCGTGGAGCTCAGGCACCAGCGACACAGAGAGGATCTGGATCCAGGGCGTGCGTGACTTGGCTTACAGCATCGAGGACTCGATGGACCGTTTCTTGCACCGTGTGAGTCTTGATCTCGGCGCATCTTCGCTCCGTCAGAAAGGCCACCGGCTGATGACGATGTCGATCCGTAACAAGTTCGCGGCCGAGATCCGGGACCTCAAGAAGAAATCTGAGGATGTATCCAGGCAGAGAGAAAAGTATACCCATGGCGGCCAATCCACCACCTCGGGCTCGGGGGCATCTGTATCCAACTCCATGGCATCTGACACGCACGCCGCTGCAGCGGACCTCGTCGGCATGGATACCCACCGTGATGAGCTTCTGGAGCTGATACGAGAAGACAAAGACCACCCAGAATCAGAACAGCTCAAGGTGATCTCTATCGTCGGGTTTGGCGGTTTAGGCAAGACTGTCCTTGCGAGACAGGTGTATGACTGTGCAGGCGTCAGAGACCAATACGAACCACGAATCTGGGTTCGTGCGTCGGAGAAGGGCGCGGTGGATGTCCTCAAGGACATACTCCAGCATGTTCCAGTTGCTATGGAAACAGATGACTGCGTCGACGAGCAATACAAACAAGGGAGCTGCCTACGTCCGTCACAGAAGGTACTCCAGCAAGCTCAAGGTCGCATGCAAGTAGATGACGGTAACTGCGATGTTAGCAAGCTCATCGCAGGTCTCAAGGAATGCCTACAGTCCAAAAGGTATGAGATGAACATGAACTACTACCCTCATCTGTTCAAACTTATAATTCACTTTAGTTTGTCATAAGTCGATCTTCTCTAATTTTTAGGTTTTTAGAAAAACAAAGTAACATCTGGAGTTCAAATATATGTACTATCAAAACATATTTCGAAGAGAATTTGATGAAACTAATTTGATATCATAGATGTTGTTAAATCTTTCTATAAATTTAGTTAAAGTTGAGGAATTTTAACTTAGAATAAAACCAAAATAAACTATAATCTGGAATGAAGGGACAACTAATTTTATTATTGGTCCATTTCCTCTGAAGTTTGAACGCTGAAACCATGGCCTACAATACAGTGGTTGTCTATTGTACTAACCTTTTCCTATTACTTAACTTGCCTCGTAGGTTCTTCATTGTCATCGATGATATGAGAACAGAATACTGGAACACTATAAAAAATGCTTTCCCCAGACATGCAGGAGTGAGCAGCAAAGTGATAGTGACCACGGCTATTCATTCGATCGCAAATGCCTGCAGCTCCAAAAACGGCCATGTCTATCTAATGAGACCTCTCGAGGAAGAACACTCAAGACAACTGTTCTTCAAAGAAGCATCGTTCATTAGCTATGAACCTGCAGAACAAGTTGTGAAGAAATGTGATGGTTTGCCCCTTGCTCTTATTACCACTGCACAGCTCTTGCGAAGTAAAGGCCAGCTGACACCTGAAGGATGTGCTTATTTATGCCGCTACATGGGCCAATGTGTGGACGAGGAGCAGACCTTAGCAAGGATGAAGCAAGTCCTTCTCCAAAGCTACTATAGTCTTCCTGGCCATGTCATTAAGGCCTGCTTGTTGTATTTTGGTATTTTCCCAAGTGGCCGCCCGGTAAGGAGGAAATGCCTTATAAGGCGATGGTTGGCTGAAGGATTTGTGCAAGCAGATCATCGTCGAAGTGCCCCGGTTGTTGCTCTTGACAATTTCAATGAGCTCATGAACCGGAGTATCATCCACCCCATTGATTTGGGAAACAGCACAGAGGCGAAGACTTGCCATACTAACAACATGATGCTCGAGTTTATTCTGCAGAAGTCCATATGTGAGAACGTCATCACTCTGCTGCAGGATCAGTCTCACCTACCGGATAAAATCCGTAGGCTTTCCCTACATCGCACAGGTGTTAAAAGGGTCACAAAGAAGGCAAACATCATTGATTTATCTCTTGTCCGGTCTCTCACAATCTTTGGGGAAGCAGACGAACATGTTCTAAAATTTGGTAAATACAAGCTGCTGCGTGTCTTGGATCTAGAAGAATGTGAAACCCTGAATGATGAGCACGTCAAGAACATATGCAACCTGTTGCTGCTCAGGTATCTAAGCCTCGGGGCCAACATTACAACACTTCCAAAGGATATCTCAAAGCTCAAATTTCTAGAGACGCTTGATGTAAGACGAGCAAAGGCAAAGAGTCTTCCCATACCTGTAGAACTGATCATGCTTCCTTCTTTAATTCATCTGCTCGGGGTGCTTAGGATCCAAGATGTAGGTCATGAATTGAACAAGCTGCAGGTCTTCCTCTCAGAGAATAGTAACTTGGAGACATTGGCAGGATTTGTTGTCAACCAGAGTACAGTGTTCCTGCAACTCATCCATCATATGAACTGTTTGAAGAAGGTGAAGGTATGGTTCCAGCCTCCTGAAAATGGCAACAGAAGCTATGCTCATCTTTCGAGGCCCATTCAGGAGTTCATCCAGAGGAGCACAAATATGAGCGAAGCTCGCTCACTGTCTCTGAACTTTGAGGGACACTCTCAAGGCTTGCTGGACTTTCCACTGAATGAGAACTACTACTATCTCAAATCACTGAAGCTACATGGCGAGCTGGGCAGGCTCCCTTCGTTCGTCACCAAGCTGGGCAATGTCACCGAACTGTGCCTTTTCTCCCCCAGTCAGCTTAGCGAGGATGTCCTCACTGCCCTGAGCAGCTGCTCCACGTTGCATTACCTCAAGCTGATGGCAAGGCAGCTGGGCAAGTTCGTCGTGGAACAAGGTGCGTTGAGGAGCCTTCGACGTTTGTGCATTGTGGGGCAATCCATGACCAGCCTGGAGAACCAGGAGGGCGCTCTGGCACAGCTCGAGGTGCTCTGGCTCCTCTGTAAGGATCTGAATGGCCTTTGTGGTACCAGAGTCGAGCGTCTCCAACATCTGAAGGAGGTCGCTCTTGATGATGTAGCGAGTGAAGAAACGAAAGGGGAGTGGAAAGAAGCAGCAAAAATGCACCCGAGACGGCCTAGGGTCTCGTTTCTCAAAACGGAAGACATTGGTGAGGTTAGAGAGATTCCCGATTCTCCTGCGGCGTCAACTATTGACAAGCGATCTGAGCCCTCTGTAGTGTACAAGAAACCGCTGCTTCGCGGTCTGTTTTCCAGGAAGGCTACTGAGATGACTTCAACCGAGATATTGTGTGCTGGGAACGGACACGACGCAATGTGCACTTGAAAGCAAGGATATAGAGTTATACTAGATTCCAAGGGCATAACAGGGTCAGAAGAATACTGTTATTGATGTACCATAGAGACGGTCTTGGAAATGATTGTCTCACTTGTATTAATGCTCATGTTTCAAAGGTCATAATAATAGACATATCAAATAAACAATGTAGATGCACTGTAATAAGGGACGGATGCAATGCAATGGGGACTTGCTTCTTCCTCTTCCTTCTTATCCTCGATTCTTCTTGTTCCTTCCACAAAAATGGAGGGGGCGGAGGAGGTTCGTTGCACGAGCAGGCTAGGGTGGTCTCCTTGAGCCCCTAGCATCACATTTGGTGTTAGCAGCGAAAAAGAGCGGGAGCGGAGAGCGAAAAAGAACAATTGAGGAAGTGGCCAAGGGTCCCCTTCACCTTGCTCGTCTCTCCTTTTGATTTGAAGGGGAGGGGGAGATCAAGGTTTTTATTTCTTCTCCCGGTAGAGCTCCCGTAGAGCTTTCAATCACAAATAAAATGGCTCCGGCTCCTCTATTTTTCATTGAAAAATGGCTCCTCCTATAAAATATTTGGTAGGGCTCTTCCAAAAGAGCTGGAGCCAGAGCCAAGGAAGAGTCGTGCCAAACAGACCTTAAGCCTCTACAAATTGTAATAAGTTCCTAGCGCTCAAGATTAACTTTAGGCCTAATAATTGGCTTTTTTACTCACTAAAGGGCTCCTAACACAAGCCACAACCCCCAACAACCACACTACTAGATTCGCCGTTGATAATTATATTTATTGCTTTCTATTTTTTTAAAAAAATGTTTCTATATTTTATTATAAAGTGGTAAACTTTTGTACATAACTTTTTTTAGGCAAACTTCTAGGTACATTTTTTCTTAATAACTTTCATGAGACCTTTTTTAAATAAACTTCTATTTTGAAACTTGTATGATAACATATACATATCAGTTTTTAATGTTCAACTCATTTGGGAAAACATGTTCAAAGAACTTTTAATTTTTTAATTTTTTTAAAAAACAATTTGTACACATATATAGCTTTCTCGTGCATCAATATCTTGAAAATTTTGTTTGGAATAAATTTACAAAACAACTCGTCTAACCATGCTTTTATCCAAAACTTTTCTTAACAACTCAATCAACTAAGTTTGATAGAAAAACAAGTAAACAAAGCTTATACTGTCAAAAAAATTAGACCCGCTAAATTGTGTTATTAACTTATTCTAGAATAGTTCCACGAAATATAGTTGGAAATTTAAAAATGTGATCCAACCTAAGACGGACTAGGCGATTTTTCATTAATCACTAAGAAGAGAAAGGAGTAACCTGAAAGCACCATCCCTTGCGTCGTCTCCCTCACAGGGGGCGACCCGGGGGCCCCTAGCCACCGCCCCAACCGCTGCCTCCTCCTTGCCGGTTGGCCGCCGCCGCCGCACCTCCTCGCCGGCGGCGGCGGCCAGCAGGGTGGTGCTCAAAAAGGCGCCCCCTGTTCCCCCCGTTCCCGTCCTCCTCTCCCCCTTCTCTGCACTCCCCTCCCCCTTCCCCCCTCCGGCGCCGGCGGCCGACTGGCGGTGGCGCGGCCGGATCTGGCCCCTCCATGGCCGGATCCGGTCCCCCACTGTAACACCCCGGTGTTACGCATGCATTTAGCATCCGTAAATCATGAACATAAGTACCATCATGCATTCATGAGCATTTCATGTTAAATAAATGAAACATCTGAAACATGTTAATGAAACATAGATGTTGCGTTTGTCTGTTTCAATAGGCCTATGCTAGATTCATGTTTGTTTGAGTGTTTAAATAACTTAGATTTGGTCAGCAAGTAATTTGGAGCAAAGTTCCTTTTAAAAATTTTCCCAAATTTGGCTTCTAAAAATATCCTTGAAAAATAAGGTTTTTATTTAAAAATCAACTTTTTTTAAACCCTAGTTCAAAATCGGTGGGGATTTTGACTTTGTGTCTTTTAGCAAAATTGTAGACATTGAAAAATGGAGCAACTTTTGTTTTTGGACTTTTTCTCAAAAAGGTTTAGAAAATGCTCCAAAAATGTAATTTTATGTGCTACTATTTAGAAATAAAAAGAAAAAGAAATTTTTCCGGCTTCGTGGACCTCGGCCTCGCTTTCGGCCCAATTGGGCTTGCCGGCCCAGCCTGCCCGCCCGCGTTCGTCCGCGCGCTCGCTCGCGCGCGCCGTGCCGACCGCCAGCAGGTCGCGGACGCCGTGTGGTCACCGGCGTCCGGCGCCGCTCGCCACGCGCCCCTGGGTGGCCCCCGCCGCTCCGCGAGCTCATCAAAATGCAGCAGCAGCTCGCCCTCTTCCTCGGCTCCCTTCCATTTGCTCGCCTCCCCCTTCTCGCCTCGCCAAAGCGCAGCAGCGGCCGCGCTCTCCATCTCCGCCGCCGCGGGCGTTGCCGGCGTTGTGCCCTGCAACCGCCGCAGCTCCGGCCGATTGCTCCGGCGTCCGGCTCCGCCTCGACCCCCTCCACCTTGTGCTCGCGCTCGCAGCAGCTCTCGACGGGAGGGATGGCGCAATCGGGCAATCCTCTCCACCAACTGCGCCATGGCCGCCGGCCTTAACCCACCCTGGCCGGAGCCGCTCTACTCCCTCTACTCTCCTTCCCGGGTCCGCCTTACTCTCGCGGATGCCGTGCTCGCCCCGCCTCGCCTCGCCTTGGCCAGCAACGACGCTTTCTCCGCCATACCGCCACCGCCGCCCGCCATTACCGCCGGCGAGGCCGCTCCACTTCACCTCGGGTGCCATCGTTTGCTCCTTTCGGTTCGCCTTGTCGCGGAGAGCACGAAGGTGCTTCTCCCGTGGCCGGGGACCTCACCGTCGGTGATCTAGCGCCGGCCGACGGCCCTCCCCTGCCCTGTGCCACCGGCAGGTGGGACCAAGGGGCCCGCTGTCAGCTGCTCAGTGGCACTCTGGGTGCACAGAGCTGGGTGCGCTTAGCTTTTCTGCAGCCGGGTTTTTGAAAAGGATTTTTGAAATGCTTTTATAGAAATTGTTTAAAAGCTTTGGAAATTGATATCTTGGTCACTATTGCTCCAAAAATTGTGAAATTAATTTTGTTGTGTTCCTTGTGATTAGATCTACAGCATAGATGTGTTGCATGTCATGTTTGTGAAAATTTTATATCAGGTTTTATTTAATTCTTGATAAATGCTTTTCACTTCAGAAATACATAGTAAATCCAATATGTGTCAGAAAAATGTAGTTCCAATTTTGTTAGTCTTCTTATGAGATGTACTACCTGTGAAAAATATGTGTCATGCATGTTGTATAGAAAAATATTGATGTGTAGTTCAAATGCCATTATTTGCCTAGATTTGTTATTTTTGCTAGGGCTAAAAATATGAATAATACATGCATGTGAAACTTTTTCTATAATGATTAATTACTGTGTAAGTCATAAGAAAAATATGAAATGTGCTGTTTGGTACTTTTTGTAGTACAAAGTATTTTCCATGCATGGTGTAGCACTGCTTTTGTCCTTTTTGTGTAGGATGTTATACATGTGCAAATGCAGTAAAATTTTGGTGGTAGTCTATTCTTGACATGATTAAGCTACTGTAATTTTCTGAGAATTTTCTGTGAACTCAAAATATAGGTTGCTGTTCAAACCTAGATTTAATTAGGGTTTAATCAGGGATTCTTTTATTGCATGTCTAGTTAATAATGTTGTTTTGGTGTATCTTTGAAGCGCCAATTAGCTTGCTGGTGTGTTATGCCATGTTGCTTCATGTTGTAATGCAGCAAGTAGTTAGTAGCCAATTACTTATGTGTTATTACATGCGTGTTGGTTGCTATATGTGATTAGTAGGAAGAGAAGAAGTATAAACTTGCTTTGTTAAGTAGAATGTGAATTGTGTATTTACATACACATGTAAGCATGAGCATCATATGCCATCCCATCGGTGCACCTTTTTCCATCTGCACTTATACCCATGCACACATGCATCATACAGGATCGGGGCAGAAAGCAGTTCGCGTGGAGCACGGAGTTTTCGAGGAGGCCGTGCAACGAGAGGTGCCACCCTTGGGAGAACCAGAAGTCGAGGAGCCAGTCGGTGATCTGCTGAAGTGTCGGGACCACCGTCGGTCAACCTTCTAGAAGGCAAGTGTGGCAGAACCGCCTAATTTAATACCCTCCCAAGAGTACTTGTCTTCCATTAGACACTAAGTACCCAAGGGAGAGCACTAAACTCTGCGATTCCGTCGAGCACACCCGAGGGAGAACTCGAAAATCCACATTTTTACCTCAGGATCATAAATGAGAGATAAAGCTTACAACATCTTTACCATTTCTTACATCACTTTTAGTACAACATCAGGGTAATCCATTGTTTAATTATAACAGCAGAAAATAAAATGTTATCAGAGTTCAGCGGAAATGAAACCATTTGATGATGAGTTAAATATTATCACGATGAACATTTATATACAAGAATTCATAATAGGTGGTAAATCTTTCCTTTGTAAAACATTTTTGGTGAGAGTTATAAATCAACTCTATATCCGCAACGTAAGGGAAATCCTCACTGAGCCCACCAGGAGGTTTCCACACATAAAAGTCAGCTTCAAGAACACCTGTCACCTGCAACAGGGTAGAACAAACCCTGAGTACTCAATTGTACTCTGCAAGACTTACCCGTCAGAAGAAAAGAAAAGACTCCAAGGATATGCAAGGCTATCTGGCTTGTGGGTCATTGCAACTGCAGGAAGCATTACTAAAGGTGCATCCTTATATTTAACTTTTATTAGCAGTCATCGGTAGTTCATTAACCCACCATTCTAGTAAGCACCTGTTCTACTTTCAAGCAAAGGTTGAGCCATCAGAACCATTTTTTCATCTTTCATCTTTCATTTCTTACTACGGTGCCAGAGTGCAGTCAAGTCGTACCGTCACGTAGAAACGGCGATTCGCGAATCAATGTGCCCAGCTGGGTACCCCGAAAACACACGCCTCGCTCGCACCCCAGGCACGAGCGAGACCAACCCGTTCCACTCCTGTCACAGGTTCCAGGTCCCCGTCCAAACTTGGACTCCAAGCCCCCACACTTGAGGCCCGGCCTCAAAGTGGTGCTTAGACCTCCACCTATCCCCGCCTCCAATCAGTCGGTCCGGAAAGAGCCGGAGCCCATGACAAGAGAGTAACAAGTCTTCCTAGCCCCCATCCGCTAGTATATGCTCGGGATAATAAATCTGTGACTTGACCGGAGATCCAGTGCAACGAACGGTCCTTAATCGACACAGGCGGGACAAATGCAACCAGAGCCTCGCTCGGATTGCCCAACCAAGTCCATATCCAATTCCACGTATAGTCCCGCCCGGTCTCCAATTGTTATCCATATATAATCCATATGATAGTAACATGATAATAGTAACAATAATATATTTCCTATCTCTCGCGAGTGACAGGCAATCACTCGACTTCTACCGGAGTCCTGTAGCATAGCAATCTACACGATCTTGACATACTAGTAAGACTCATGGGATCAGGATATATATATGCAAGTGGGTTTCATTCAACTCCTTAAAACTTAATGCACAAGCATAAATAAAGTGCAGCATAATAGAGGTTATGCACCGGGGCTTGCCTGGGTAAAAAAATAACCAAATGTTAGTATGCCATCTCCGGGGTACGATCACCATGGCCTCATCTTTTGGGTCAACGCCAAGTCCTCCGGTTGATCCATCGATCCATCATCGTTCCTATTATGATTTACGCGAATGCAATGCAGAGACATAAGTAAAAGACAGCAATCGCAACTCTCGTCGTACGACTACGTCTCGCAAGCTAACGAGCTAGCCACACAGCAACTCACTAGGCCACGTATCCACGTTGTCGATTCAAACGTTATTTCTTAACAAGTGTTTTAGTTATATAAACCCGAGATGTCGCGTTATTCATTTTATCGATTTACTACATATTCAAACCAGAGCTTATTAATTATCCTAACAACTAATTATTTTGGAACTACAAAAATTACAGTGGACACCTAGTAGTACTAGAAGTTTACTATAAAATTTCTAGGATTAATGCTATCACTGATTATTCATAACACTGCTTACAAGTTTATGTTTGATAATATTAAATATCTCGAAGTAATTAAAGCAAGCCTAAAAATATTATAAAACTACGTGAACTAATTACACCTTTATCTAGATCATGATTTTTATTTGATTTATTACGGATTTACTATGAATTTCTAAAGGTTCAATACATTTAAGAAAAGACAAGAAGCTAATGACATAATTAGCTAATCACATAATTTCAAATGAGTTTTAAAAATTATGAAATTAATATGGAAGATAGAGTTTGATTTTAGATGAATTTAGGAAGAAGAATTCCTGGAATCCGAGTTGATATGATGGAGATATAAAATTCGCAAGATAGCTGTTCAGGTAAATAAACACGAACTTTTGAAAGAGACGTACATGTGCTTGCACGTGAAGCTGAGTTTCGTGCTCGCGAGGCACGTCCGCCATGGATGACCGCTCGAGCTAGTGGATGCAAGTAATTAGAGGGAGGTGAGTGGCAGCTCGGAGCTCTGCTCGACCATAGCGGCCATGGCAGCGTGCTCTCTGGCGCGGAAAAACCAGGCGAGCGCGTACTGGACATGGAGAGAAAGCGAGGCAGGACGGTGGTGCCGGTGGTCGAGCATGGGAAGGGACCGAGTGGAGGAAACGACGGTGGCCGAGCTCGAGCCCGACGATGGCCATGGCTGGCGCTTGCGTTCAGCGAGCAGAGCGAGAGAGAGGGCCGAGAACGGAGAGACAGCGAGGACGAACGAGGAGTTGTGCGCATAAGCCTCCTCCTAAAGCTAGGCGCAGCAGCTCTTTAATGCTCGGATGAACAGTGTTTTTCTGCATGCTACAGTAACCTCCGTGCTGCTACAGTGTACTTCTACGGCGCTACAGTAACCTCTGCGCTGCTACAGTGCACTTCTGCGGCGCTACAGTACCTCTGTGCTGGTACAGTGTACTTCTGCGGCGCTACAGTACCTCTGCGCTGCTACAGTGCACTTCTGCGGCGCTACAGTAACTCTGCTCTGCTACAGTGCATTTCTGCGCGCTACAGTACTCTCTGCTACAGCGATTTGTCAAGTTCAGTTATAATGCAGACCATTCAAACATCCAGAAAAATCAGCCTGCAGATCATGCTTTGGTTGGTTTGCATGATTAGATAAATTAAAGCTTTGGACTGACCGATAAGTATTTCACGTAATTGTCCCTACTACGTACTGACCCATAGGAAAAAAAATATTAAGCACTATTTAATTATTTTGCTCAATATAATTTGTTAAAAATAGCACTCTTAATCCTAAGTTCATTCCCTTGCCAATGCAACGAAAGGACTCATTTTTAATTTTTGGATTTGGTTTCTTGCAACCACAAACATGCGTCATATAAGAGTCGGGTATCATTTCATGAGCGATTAGAGTTTTAAAACCCGAGAACTCGTTCTACTAATTTCTTTTAGGCCTTAATCGCATGCTAAGTAAGTTAGTAACACCAGGGGTGTTACATCCTTCCCCCCTTAAAAAGGATCTCGTCCCGAGATCCGGAACAAGAACAAAAGAGGGAAGCACGATTACATTTCACCGATCTGAGCTTACATAGGAGATTACACGACTTCAAACGCTAAACCATTCTGGAATCTAGAGATAACACGGCTAAGAACAAATCTAATACAACTCACAACCTCTCTAGAAATCGACGAAGACGGGGACAGTGGAAGAGCAATAAGAAAACGATTATCCAGAACATGGCGTATGCCCAACAAAGCCAGAAATTGGAGACTGGTACAAAGATCATAGCGGACTCTACAACCTAAACTAACCAGGGATAAACTTGAATTTCTCCAACAGAAACCAGATCCCTTCTTCAAGTTACACCATCGCCTCTGACTAGCAACCCTAGATCTGCGAGCAACGGCTGGATCTCGTAGCTCAGCCTCCAACCACTTCTTCCCGACTGCTTCTCGAGCTTCTCCCACCAGAGCACAGACGGAGGAAGTCGATACTATAAGCGCTACTCTGGATCTGGGGTTGAATGGAGGAGAAGCAAGCAAGGTGGCATTATAAAAGCTTGGTGGGCGGAGGTGGTGATGCAGTGCACCGGAAGCGGAGGAGATGGGAATCACTGGGGGGTCACAGGGTGGGGAAAAGCGTCGGCCATGGTGCGCTTCCTGTGCGAGCTTGAGTGGGGAAAAAAAAGAAAGGAGGGGATGGGGTTCGCTCGACCAGGCGGCGTGCGAGCAACGGGGCCCCAAAGGAAAAGAAAGAGGGGGGGTCCGGTACGGGGACGAGAGCGAGAATCGAGAGCCGACACGGGTGCCGGGATCAGAGGGGCGTACAGTGCGACAAGACGAGGCGAGTGCGGCACAACGCCGTGGCCACGCGAGAACGGCACACGTGGGCCCCACCACAAACGGCGTCCGCAGGGCACGCAGTGACAACGACCCGGCGTATGTAGCGTGACCGAGCCGATCACAGGAACGACGTCAAATCGGGCGATGCAATTTCTCTGACCTACGTGCGGGCTAACTTTCCTGTTGCTTTTCTCTTTCTTCTTTTCCTTTCTTCAAAAACCTTGTTACCCCTGTTACTTTGACAGAGCACAATTCCATCAACCCGTTGTGGATTTCCCGTTTGAACACAAGGATATTTTTACCAAAGAGAATTTTTATAGCAAGAGCGATACCGCGGTGTAACTCAGTAAAAGCACTTGGTCAACAACCTCGATACCAGCGCGCGCCGAGCAGCGTCACCATGTGGCAGCTGTTCCACAGGTGGCCCTCGGTTCCGTCGCGGCACCATAAGCTATTAACTAAGTAACTATTACCAACTTACTCGCAGTAAAAACAACGGGTCATAGACCACAGAATCAGAGGAGTAAGGGAAAATTCAGGCAACACAGGTTCCTTTCAAAATAAGGAACAAGTAAAGTAAATCCCAAGGTGGATTTAAATCAAGGGAATTCAAGTGTTCTGCTGGGACATCCACAATTAGTGATACAGTGTCCTCTGTTTTCCAATCCCGGCCGATCTGCTGCATCGGAATAGTTGTTCCCCTTGTAACATGCTTATTGTCGTCTCAAGAACCCTAAGCAAAAAGAACGAGGTCTAAGGAAAAACGACGTAACAAACACAACGGATAAAGCAAATACTCAGCACCAACATCCTTACACGGGGGCAACATACAAGCATACACTCTCCCACACTCGACCATCGCTCGAAACGTACAACCAGGCGGCCTTAACAACTACGGCTGCGGTACAACGGAAAGACTACAACACTAGGGGACAACGATGAAAAGCACTACTAGCAACAGTTACATCTCCCCTAGGACAACTAATCTACTTCGTCGGCCCAAACGGCTTCCTTCCTGGGCTCCTGGGGTTCTTCTGCTGCACTAGGTTGTGGATCTGCTCCTTCTTGTGGTGGTGGCTGGGTGAGGGGAAGCAATGACTCTACTTCTGAGGCTTCCGTGGGCGGAGGTGCTGCAAAACCAGTTCTCCTTCTCTCCAGCGGATGGATAGGGATCCCCTCTAGGATTAAGGGTTCCTGCCTTTCCGTGGTGAGCGTCCTACGCTTGGCCCTTGTGGCAAGATAGGCGTCCTCCAGCTCCTGGGCATGACGGTCTTGGTCCATCTTGACGGCCTCCGCCATGGCAGCCTCTCGACTCTCAGCGGCTGCTAGATTGGCATGAGCTTCAGCAAGCTGCACTTCGAGCATCCTGGAGAAGATCTCGGCTTCCTCAGCTCGGTGGAGACACTCTCTCAGCTCCGAGGCCTGCCGGTCGTACTGCTCATCCAGAGCGAGCAAGTACGTGGTCAGGTGCACCACAGTCGGGTTGTCCTCTTGCACGTCCTGACCCCGTAAGGTCTCCATGCGAGCCCTCCATACTCGCCGATTCTTGTCCAAAGGTGGAAAGAACCGCATGGGGGTACGAGCAATGGGCTGCTCATAGATCTGGCACAGATGCCGCAAGGCTTTGCGGGCCACAACCTGGTAGGTGTCGCCGAAGCGAAACCCGGTTGCGGTCACATTCCAGGCTTCAGTGACGTCGGGAAACTCCTCACTCTTGCCGATGTAGATGGTGACCTTGCATCGCTCTGTGCCATGCTTCATGTACTCACGACCCTCATACTCAGGACGCTCCCGAATGCCGAGCTTTTGCAGGGTAGCATACAGGATTTTGGGAAAACCCTCGGTGTTCAGGCAGTAGCTGCTAACCCAAACTCCTGCCATCCTAGGTGGGTGGTGGTTGCAAGGAAGGCTTGAGGAGAAGCTTGCTCAAGAGAAAAGGGCTAAGCGAGCTGGAATGCACTGAGTGGTGACACAAAGTGGCTGGGCTTGGCCCCCCTTAAGAAGGCAGAGCGGCCAGTGGTCCTGGCGCAGACCACCCTCGAGCCATGCGTGGGAATCAGTAAAAGTACAACAACAGGATTTTTTTTTTTACGCACACGAGGTGGGCGGTGTCCGAGGCCATAAAGACTAGCACGGTTGCAGGGCAGAGGTCCGACAAGGGCGCAGAAGGAGTGCCGAAAACGTAAGCCCCGACAGTCGTGAATCACGAGCGAATGCGAAACACGAAGCCACCGTACAACAGTAACTCCGGGACAGGGACGCGTGGTACCTAGAACAGGCACCTGCAAGCAAGACTCGCACGGTGACTATAGCAATACAGCGCGTCTGACTTTAGGACCGCACGCTACACACCAGTTAGTTTACCGGACGAAAGCCTACTTAAACTTATTCCGAAGACTTAACTATAGTAATAGGGCTACTTATATAACTTCGTATGCAAACGCCCTAACTTTTTGCAAAAATGTGTTGTCAAATTTTAATTTAGAAAAGGATTTTGAAGCTTTATTTCCTCATTTACGCTCTGATACCACCTGTGGCAGAACCGCCTAATTTAATACCCTCCCAAGAGTACTTGTCTTCCATTAGACACTAAGTACCCAAGGGAGAGCACTAAACTCTGCGATTCCGTCGAGCACACCCGAGGGAGAACTCGAAAATCCACATTTTTACCTCAGGATCATAAATGAGAGATAAAGCTTACAACATCTTTACCATTTCTTACATCACTTTTAGTACAACATCAGGGTAATCCATTGTTTAATTATAACAGCAGAAAATAAAATGTTATCAGAGTTCAGCGGAAATGAAACCATTTGATGATGAGTTAAATATTATCACGATGAACATTTATATACAAGAATTCATAATAGGTGGTAAATCTTTCCTTTGTAAAACATTTTTGGTGAGAGTTATAAATCAACTCTATATCCGCAACGTAAGGGAAATCCTCACTGAGCCCACCAGGAGGTTTCCACACATAAAAGTCAGCTTCAAGAACACCTGTCACCTGCAACAGGGTAGAACAAACCCTGAGTACTCAATTGTACTCTGCAAGACTTACCCGTCAGAAGAAAAGAAAAGACTCCAAGGATATGCAAGGCTATCTGGCTTGTGGGTCATTGCAACTGCAGGAAGCATTACTAAAGGTGCATCCTTATATTTAACTTTTATTAGCAGTCATCGGTAGTTCATTAACCCACCATTCTAGTAAGCACCTGTTCTACTTTCAAGCAAAGGTTGAGCCATCAGAACCATTTTTTCATCTTTCATCTTTCATTTCTTACTACGGTGCCAGAGTGCAGTCAAGTCGTACCGTCACGTAGAAACGGCGATTCGCGAATCAATGTGCCCAGCTGGGTACCCCGAAAACACACGCCTCGCTCGCACCCCAGGCACGAGCGAGACCAACCCGTTCCACTCCTGTCACAGGTTCCAGGTCCCCGTCCAAACTTGGACTCCAAGCCCCCACACTTGAGGCCCGGCCTCAAAGTGGTGCTTAGACCTCCACCTATCCCCGCCTCCAATCAGTCGGTCCGGAAAGAGCCGGAGCCCATGACAAGAGAGTAACAAGTCTTCCTAGCCCCCATCCGCTAGTATATGCTCGGGATAATAAATCTGTGACTTGACCGGAGATCCAGTGCAACGAACGGTCCTTAATCGACACAGGCGGGACAAATGCAACCAGAGCCTCGCTCGGATTGCCCAACCAAGTCCATATCCAATTCCACGTATAGTCCCGCCCGGTCTCCAATTGTTATCCATATATAATCCATATGATAGTAACATGATAATAGTAACAATAATATATTTCCTATCTCTCGCGAGTGACAGGCAATCACTCGACTTCTACCGGAGTCCTGTAGCATAGCAATCTACACGATCTTGACATACTAGTAAGACTCATGGGATCAGGATATATATATGCAAGTGGGTTTCATTCAACTCCTTAAAACTTAATGCACAAGCATAAATAAAGTGCAGCATAATAGAGGTTATGCACCGGGGCTTGCCTGGGTAAAAAAATAACCAAATGTTAGTATGCCATCTCCGGGGTACGATCACCATGGCCTCATCTTTTGGGTCAACGCCAAGTCCTCCGGTTGATCCATCGATCCATCATCGTTCCTATTATGATTTACGCGAATGCAATGCAGAGACATAAGTAAAAGACAGCAATCGCAACTCTCGTCGTACGACTACGTCTCGCAAGCTAACGAGCTAGCCACACAGCAACTCACTAGGCCACGTATCCACGTTGTCGATTCAAACGTTATTTCTTAACAAGTGTTTTAGTTATATAAACCCGAGATGTCGCGTTATTCATTTTATCGATTTACTACATATTCAAACCAGAGCTTATTAATTATCCTAACAACTAATTATTTTGGAACTACAAAAATTACAGTGGACACCTAGTAGTACTAGAAGTTTACTATAAAATTTCTAGGATTAATGCTATCACTGATTATTCATAACACTGCTTACAAGTTTATGTTTGATAATATTAAATATCTCGAAGTAATTAAAGCAAGCCTAAAAATATTATAAAACTACGTGAACTAATTACACCTTTATCTAGATCATGATTTTTATTTGATTTATTACGGATTTACTATGAATTTCTAAAGGTTCAATACATTTAAGAAAAGACAAGAAGCTAATGACATAATTAGCTAATCACATAATTTCAAATGAGTTTTAAAAATTATGAAATTAATATGGAAGATAGAGTTTGATTTTAGATGAATTTAGGAAGAAGAATTCCTGGAATCCGAGTTGATATGATGGAGATATAAAATTCGCAAGATAGCTGTTCAGGTAAATAAACACGAACTTTTGAAAGAGACGTACATGTGCTTGCACGTGAAGCTGAGTTTCGTGCTCGCGAGGCACGTCCGCCATGGATGACCGCTCGAGCTAGTGGATGCAAGTAATTAGAGGGAGGTGAGTGGCAGCTCGGAGCTCTGCTCGACCATAGCGGCCATGGCAGCGTGCTCTCTGGCGCGGAAAAACCAGGCGAGCGCGTACTGGACATGGAGAGAAAGCGAGGCAGGACGGTGGTGCCGGTGGTCGAGCATGGGAAGGGACCGAGTGGAGGAAACGACGGTGGCCGAGCTCGAGCCCGACGATGGCCATGGCTGGCGCTTGCGTTCAGCGAGCAGAGCGAGAGAGAGGGCCGAGAACAGAGAGACAGCGAGGACGAACGAGGAGTTGTGCGCATAAGCCTCCTCCTAAAGCTAGGCGCAGCAGCTCTTTAATGCTCGGATGAACAGTGTTTTTCTGCATGCTACAGTAACCTCCGTGCTGCTACAGTGTACTTCTACGGCGCTACAGTAACCTCTGCGCTGCTACAGTGCACTTCTGCGGCGCTACAGTACCTCTGTGCTGGTACAGTGTACTTCTGCGGCGCTACAGTACCTCTGCGCTGCTACAGTGCACTTCTGCGGCGCTACAGTAACTCTGCTCTGCTACAGTGCATTTCTGCGCGCTACAGTACTCTCTGCTACAGCGATTTGTCAAGTTCAGTTATAATGCAGACCATTCAAACATCCAGAAAAATCAGCCTGCAGATCATGCTTTGGTTGGTTTGCATGATTAGATAAATTAAAGCTTTGGACTGACCGATAAGTATTTCACGTAATTGTCCCTACTACGTACTGACCCATAGGAAAAAAAATATTAAGCACTATTTAATTATTTTGCTCAATATAATTTGTTAAAAATAGCACTCTTAATCCTAAGTTCATTCCCTTGCCAATGCAACGAAAGGACTCATTTTTAATTTTTGGATTTGGTTTCTTGCAACCACAAACATGCGTCATATAAGAGTCGGGTATCATTTCATGAGCGATTAGAGTTTTAAAACCCGAGAACTCGTTCTACTAATTTCTTTTAGGCCTTAATCGCATGCTAAGTAAGTTAGTAACACCAGGGGTGTTACAGCAAGCCCCGGAGCATTATAAGTCTCCCTACTTTATCAAAGCAAGATAAATATATATGTTATATCTATTGTTGCATTAAGTTATAGGAGTTGCTTGAAACCGTTGATGCATATCACTACGATATTCCTTGAACACCTCGATATATCCTGATATCCTATTTAAGTCTAGTTCCGGAATACCTGCTTAGCTATGCTTAGTTCGGTAGAAGTGGGTGATTTCCCGTCACCTACGATTTAGGTAAAAACCTGTCATGTTTAGCAATATGCTATCATGGAAAGAGAACCACTTGTGGTTAAATAATTGGAGACCGGGCGGAATGTTGGGTAGCAAGACATGGGTCTTGTGTGCTTGTAGTTTCCGTCTGTGTCGATTAAGGACCGTACCGTTGTCGGCTCTCAGTCCTTTTGAACGCATGCCCCACATTTAGCTGGCCGGATAAGTACTTCCGACCGCGAAGCCTAGTAGCTCTGTTCGGACCGGTGACCGAGATGATGCCAAGACCACCTCGGGCCTGTTGACCGTGGACAAGAATGACCTGGCTCCAGCGTGGGCAGGCATAACTTGAGTGACCTGGCGCGGGAGGAACCCAAGGTGTATAGGGTTCATGGCGGTCCCGCGACTGTTTCCGAATAGTACCAAGGGTGACCTGTAGCTCACTGGGCCGGTGAGTGTGGTTTGTGTGGGGAAAACATCATCAGCTGGTTAGTAATCGATTCGAGTCGCCATCGCTCCTAGATAGTGAGCAACTGGACTGAGTTACGTCATCGTAGTAATGTGATTATGAAACACGATGATGGTTATGGTTATGAGTATGATGTGGAAAATGCTAAACAGAATTGGTTACTATTGAGTGCTTAATCTTATCCAAGTGATTGCTCTAGTACAGGTGCCAATTTAGATAGGTTTAAATGAACAAGTTAAATTGATGCTAAAGATTACTATTGCAATTTAAGTGATATTGCTTTTTATGCAAAATGTTGTCAAGCCAACCCCACTTATAAAAGTCTTGCATACTCCTTGGTGTCATGTTATTTTTGGTTTCTGTCGGGTAAGTCTAGCTGAGTACCTTCTTGTACTCAGGGTTCTACTCCCACTTGTTGCAGGTGTTGTTTAGGACCAAGGGCAATGGTCGCTCCATACTCCTTACCTCGATGCTTTTGTTGGAGGAGACTACAATATGGCACTACTATTTAAACAAAACGGTGTGTGTTGATTTTGGACAATAATGCTTCCGCTACCTGTTATTTCAAACTCAAGTGTTGTAATAACTTTATTTGAACTCCGATGTATTTGAACTATGTACGCATGTGAACTGTAACCACTAAACCAGTACGGTCTTGGCTGTTTGTTGAAAAGTTTGAGATCCTTCGAGATTTCATGGACTACCGGGTTATACGGGCTTAAGTTTGCTAGATTCTCTGCTCTGGCAGGTGAATTTTCTTACTTAATTTCGTATAGTTGGGCGGTTCCGTTACACCCACGGCCGGTCTTCGCCCCGGGGCCCCGCGTCGCCTAGCCTGGCCTTGAGGTCGGGTGGCCTCGGCTAGGGTTACGGTGATGGGCCCCTCCGCGCCGCCGTGGCCCCGATGTGTCGCGCATCTTCTGCATCCCCGGGCTTCGAGATGCACCTCGGCCAAGGTCGATGCAGGGGGAAGCTCCACCTCCATCCATGGTGCATCGGGGCGCAAGAGCGTGCCTTTCCCCGGCCTCGAGGTCTGACACCTCGGCCGGGGGCGGCGATGGTGGGGCGGGCCGCGCACGCGCGCCTACTTCGTCGGGGCCGGCGGCGGCGGCCCGGCACCACCTCGGCTTGTCCTCGCTAGGGTGGCAAGGGAGGACCCTGGAGTGCGCGTGGCCTACCTCCGGCGTCCGCCGACTGGCTCCGATGCGCCCCGCGCCCGCTGCACCCCTGGCCTCGAGGCGGCGCGCTTCAGCCGGGGTCGTTGCGGTGGGGAGGCCTTCGCCCATAACTCCGGTGCATCGGGGCAGTCCTTGGCGGTGGGGCGGGCCTCGTGCGCACCTGCTTCCCTCCTCCCTCTGCCGTGCGGCGACGGTGGTGGTTCGAGGCCAGGGGATGGCGGCCACCGGCGGCAGTTCCGGGCAACCTCTTCTTGGTCGGCCCCTCCTCGGCCTCCCCGCGCCTTTGACCGGGGCTAGTGCTCCCGCAAGCATGCCTTGGCCCCCCCCATCCCCCTTGCGGTGGGCGTTGGGCCTCGACCACTCTGGCGGCGCCCTCCCGCCAGCGCTCAGGGTGAGCGCTGCGGTGGTGACTAGAGGCCGGCTTGGCCCACCCACTTGCTCCTGCGGCGTGCGGTGGGCCACGACCAATCTGGCGGTACACCCGCGCCGACGCTTCTCCACCACGGTCGTTCCGTTGTTCGGCACTGGCGGCGGACACCACGAAGACATCCAACGGCGTCACCGGGTTGACCGTGTTCATCACGCTCGCCGGGGCGTGGGAGCCGTCGTCTCGGCTCCACCTCGGTGTGGTGATGGCCGGCCTTCCTTGGCGGCAGCAGCAATCCAGGGCAGCGCAGGTGAAAACCATGTCCTCAGGCCAGGTGCCTAGGACCGACGACAGTGGCGAGCTAACGTCATCACCTTCTTGAAGGCGTCGTCTCAACTGCTCCTCGAATGCTGCTGTCGGAGCAAGCCCGGGAACAAAAGATCCCCTGGGTGCATGTCCCAACGAAGTTGGCGTCCGCGGGTGTCATCTTCTTCCTGAAGGCTCCGTTGATGCGCCCACGATGCTCCTCCAACGCCGAGTCCTGCTCCTGCCAGCCCTCTTGGGCCGTTGTGTCTTTAGGCATGGTGGAGGGTCGTTTCTCTTCTTCTGTTTGTCGTGTTCGTTCTAACCACTATCTCTGTGGTTCGTTCATGTTGTGCTCCGTTGTATTTGCCGTGCTTTCGGCCACCTTCTACTTAATGAAAATGGCACGTGAAGTCGTGTTCGAGAAAAAACCAAGAAGAGAAAATAGGTACTCAAATTGAAGCCAAGAGAGGATTTGAATCCAGGTGGTTTTTCTTATCCAACCAGTAAGCTAGGCTCACTTCTTAAAATAGTTGGAAAACAGAAATATCATGCCTCATTTCATTAGGTAGATCTTGATCTAAGCAATCTCTATGTCACGATGGTTTAGATTTTGTTCTAGGTTTCGGCTGTGTTGTCAGGTTGTTGTAACCGAGTCATCATCTTCTATAGGAAGCCATTAGCTCGGGTAAGGTCATTTATTTTTGTTGTACAAGCTGTAAGGCATGCGTGCTGAAGGTTTGCCTAACTTTATATCAACACGTAGTTGAGCCTTTAGTGAGGCAACTCGTTCGCCCGTTCACCCATTCTCAAAGGGTAAGAGCAACTTTAAAACACTATATCTTTCTAATGGTTAGGAATAGAGATTTTAATATAAAAAAAACCCTCCAGTAGCTTCTTTATTTAGTTATCTAAATATAATCATCTCTAGTCCAAAATTCTCGCTAGCTAAAGATAGAAAACAAGATTGACTCTATAGAGTACACATAATATATAGAAAAATTGTTAGAGAATGAAAAGATATAAAGAACGTTTTTATGCAAATAGCTTTCCAAATAATAATTTAGAACGTGAGCTTTAAAGACTCTTCGATGCAATCAAAGCCACTTTCCTTTCCCACTTCGCTCATGGTGCTCACATCATCCTTTGGGGTCGTCTGCTGACTGCTGCACTCTTTATTCGGTTCCCTACCATTCTCTGACCAGAAGGCTTGCACAACAATCATCATACGTGGAAAGGGCAAGTTCTCTCTGCTATCAGTGGAGAGGCAAGCAGATTAGCCCCCGCGTCCTATGACGCTAGGGTGCCAAGCTCGACACATCAAGAACGAAGCCCCCATCCCTACCTAAGACTCGCGCTACGAGCAACATTGACCAACAAGTTACAAACCCTAGCCACGAGCTATGGGAGGCGAAGGATCAGTACACTACTACAGTACGCTTTTTTTTTCTAGGCGGTCAAAGCCTGCACGCGACACATGCAACCGTTAAGTCATCTGGTAAGATCTCTAATGTCAAACTCATTACACCGATTTCACACAGTAAATACAAGGCTCCTTCAAATGTAGATAACATTATACTGTACATAAGGCAAAACAAATACATCTAAGTCCAAATCCAAGCATGTCAGGTCATGCTCCAGCAACGCTACTTTGGGTTATCGAGCCATGTCAATTCAGTAGCACTCAAGACAAAGCGGGGCAATCTACAGAGAAATCCAACAAATTAGGTTTGAACACTAAAAATAACCAGGGATAGGTGTATCGTCATCCCACAATTCCTTGAATTCACTCATGAGGTCCATCTCTGTTGACTCCTCCAGCATCTTTTCTTGCATAGCCTGTCATACAAGCAGCCAAAAACGGTAATCAGTGTTTCAGTACAGTATTCACCTCTCATTTGGATTAGAAATCGACAGGAAGGAAAATAGTTCATGGTCAAATATAGTTAACAATTTCCAAGAATAAACCAGGGTACTGATCTGTGACCTGAGACTCCTGCATTTTTGACACGACAGTCAAAATCCTCTGGTACTGATCTCTTGCTTCCGGGTATTGAGCCATGGACTTCACCCTCGCAAGAGCTTTCTGGAGCCGTTCTTCAGTCTGTTTTCGTCCTTCTTGCAGAAAATCATAATCATCCCCAGAAGGCTTATCTTGGATTGAACTGCTACTTGTTCCACCACTACTGCTCTCCACTGAACCTTCTGTAGACCGAAACCCACGTAACCCAGCCCCTCTACGCCTCCAACGCAATATAACTTTCTCCACGATCCCAACAGACCAAACTATTTTCCGATAATGCTTCCTCACTTGGTGACCTCGCACATGAGCCTATGAGCCATCAAAGGAAAAAAAAGTTAAAAAAAAGCTCAGTCAAAGGATGATCTAGCAGGCAATAAAAAATATTGCGCACCATTCTCAAATAGCAGAAAGTGCACACTACAATACAGATAAATACACAGTGCAGTAATAAAGCATACTAAAGTAAACACTATCCCACTATGTTGCCATACTGACAACTAGTCACTAATAACCAAAAAGTAAGTTGAGTTAGCAGGTAGACACCTTTGAATTAGGAAATTTACATCAGTACTAAGTGGCAAACAGACAACAAAGTTCCAAGTCTTTCAAACCAATGAGTGACAAACAGAAGCAATTTTCCATTTAAAGGATCCTAATATTTGACGATATTGCACATTATTCTCAAATAGCACAAGACACACTACATTTACATACCTGGATCTTCACAATTCGCTGCCTAATAAGAAGAAATTCCTTTCTCCCCTTCCATCCTCTGAACTTATTCTGTATGCGAGTTGCAGCAGAATGCAGAGGATCAAGCTGCCCTGACTTGGGTGGCTTGACAGAAAGGAGTGAGAGGGCACGCTCATCAGACATTCCACCTTTATCATCCTCATATTGAGCCGCTTGCTTTCTCTGGAAGGATTGCACCCTGAAAACTTGATATATCCGCGCAGCAGCTTGAGCAGCATTTCGAACAGGACCTAATGAATCTCCACTTGGAGGCTGCAGTGAATCTCTCTCAGTAACATCTCCAATACCAGGTAGACCAGATATTTGAGCCATATTAGCTTCCTTCAGATTGAGGGCCTGAAGATGACTGGTCAGAGAAGATTCTGCCAAGAAACCAGATATTCCCTTTTGACCATTAGCTGATGCGAGATCTGCTGGTGTACTTCCAGGGAAATCAGGAGTTGGGTCAGTCAAAGCTCCAGGAGCTGCTCCCAGTGCAATAAGCGCAACTACAGTCCGCTCTCTGCATCACAAGTTAAATCATTCCCAAATGATCAATATATGAGGCAGAAAGACAACTGTATAAGATATCACCTATTAACTTACCGGCCACAAAAGGCAGCCCAATGGAGTGCAGTCCACCCATGAACATCTCTGAAATTAATATTCACGCCAGCAGCAAGTGTCGGCCTTATAGCCCAATCATATCCAAGGGCAGCTGCTAAGTGAAGCACGCCCTGCCCTTCATCATCTAACACACTGGGTCCCTTGCCACCCATACCAACTTTATTTAGAAGCCAGACATGCAATTTTTCCTTAATCAAGTTTTCAGCAAACTGATCCTGCTGATCAGCAGTAGAAGGCTCATTATCAACAGCCAACTTTAGCAAGTTGGACCACTCATCATTGCTCTCCATCAGTGAACTTATCTTCTTGCTTAAGTCAATCATCTCCAGGCTGGGGTTAGATACAGTTGCCTGGTACTCATCCAGTCCAAGGGACAACAACTTGTCAAGGCGTATCTGGAAATAAACTTTGTTTGTTTCACCATGTGGACTAGGAGCATCCATGTATGGGGAGACAGTTGGTCGAAATTCAAACTCCCGCACTTCACTGCAGGCCAGCCTGTTGGAGCAGGTAATATAAAAAGGTACTCGACCAGGTTTATGCTGGGGCGAATAACAGATGAGAGTACCATCTGCTAAAATCTTTGCTGGAACTTCAACTTCTCCAAACATACATGACCACTTGCATCTCTCGGTGATTTGACTATCACTCAGGATGTTACCAGCAACTAAAATCTGTACAGCATGCAACATTTTGTAAGAATATGTGCAAAAATAGTTAAAGTAGAAACATCAGGACAGAGTCTTATCAAATGCGTTGCTTTGAAGCTTAGAGAAAAAATATGAATGAACTTTTCACACTTACTGTACCATACCTTAGTCTTTGAACCCACATATGTCCAGTTTGGAGCAAAATCGACTATACTAAAGAGCTGGTCCTGCGAGAGCATCGGGGAAACAGTAAACTGATCCAGTGGCTCACAGCTTGATGCTTCAATGATATTATTTGATTCTTCAGTGCTCCAGAACCCCCCGGAACTAGAGTGAATTTGAGAATCTTCCACTTCAGGAAGCTCTTTGCTCATCCATCTTGTAAAACTGTCAGTTTTCTTAAAGCTGTCTTTTAGGATATCGGATAGATTAGATGACTGAGTCTTCAAAAATGGATAGCCAATGGCTGCCTCCAGAGAACCATCATTTTGTTGTGGGAAGCTGTTCTCTGTTGCAGACAAATCACCAGTAGCACTAGAGAACTGAAATGCAAAAACTTCAGTTAAATGTCTAAAAAAAACTAGGAACTGAGAGAGAACAGTTAAGTACAGTATTGCTGCCTATGCATACTAATTCTCACTGTTATTTATTGAACAAAGGAAAAAAAATATCTCTGTTACGTACCACTTAACGAAACAATGTAATGCCATAATAATTATACAGATTCCAATGACCAAAAACAGATAAAAATGTATGAATTAAAATTTATAATGGCTATGGCTTTATAAAAATTGGATATATTAATCTAAGCCAACAATGCACTAGTTATAGCTGGTAGAGTGGATGTACAGTGCACAGTTAATGTCCATTTTTAACCATAAATAGAGAGTTTAAAAGATAGAAATCACAAAAGTATTTGTACATGCACAGACATATACAGTTGAATTCTCAAATCACGGATGATGGCAGGGTTTTTTTTTTCATTTTCATATTGGTGAAGGAGGCAAACAATAAATATATCAGCTATAATATAAAATTGGAAACACATTTATATATTTTCCTTATATGAGCTTGAGACTAAGGATATCCTATCCCAGTAGACTACCATGGTTTATCGAATCATAGATACTAAGAACTTCATAAGTATCAATGTACGTAATGATAGACCAACATACCTGCAAATATGACTCTCCATGAGTTCCAGAGGCACCAATATCTTTGAGACTGAGGCCATCAGAATATACTTCATCAAATGTTAAGTAATCAACTCCCAGGCCTTCCGTGGTAGCACCTTGATCAGGAGGAACAGGAAACTGGAGATGAGGCATTTGAACAGGCTCATGATCCAATTCTATCACAGAATTCCACGATGGAAGATCAGTTTGATTTGCACGGCCATTCGTTCCAAGCATGGCACTTGATCCATTAAGAATAAGAGGAGAACTATGTTGGTTAACTGGATAGAAGCTTGTATTTTGTGTGGCACGCAGCCCCTGGTAATTACCTGCAGTTTTGTGGCAACGAAAGGGATTACAATCACTACAATAGGGTTCAAAGAACATAAAAGCAAGTTCTAGTGGTGATTACCTATGGACGAAGCAGGTGTGTAAGAGCTGAAGACAGAAGAATCTATCACGGGTCCAGTTCCATTTTCATGCTGCTGCATCCAAGTGAAAGAGTCGTATCCGGCTCCTCCTGAATAAATATCTGCTGCACCGAATTTTGCTTTAGATATTCTGTGCATAATTGGAATATGTATCAGTGAAACTATTTTAGCCGCATGGTACTTTATTTGCCATTACATAAGACCATAAACCAAAACTTCCTACCTGATTCTGCCTCTTCATATTCTGAGGCCTGTCCACTAAGTGAGCTCTCTCCTTCCATAGTCTGTGAAGGTATTTGACTTACAGGACTATCCACAGCAGCTTCTTGAATAATGTTGTTATTTCCTCTAGCACGAGACGACTTGCCACCCTGAAAGTGATTCACATCATCAGAAGGAAAAAAAAAAGGGATTGTATGCAACTTCTTGCAAGAGCAAAATAGGTGATGCAAAACTTCTATTCCAACAGAACCTACTACAATCCTTTTTCTTCAACATTTAAAACAAGAAACAGGACTTAAACCAAAGTTGAGAATATATATGAAAGCAAACCAGTGCTGAAATAAAACCTGTATCAACTTATGTTTCACTATCAAGTTAAACTAGCTTATAACATTGACCTCCATGGAATTGCTACAAACATAGCGGATTCTTGTTTATCTAGTTATAAGAGTTGAACAGTTTGCATAGTACCACTATCTGCAACAGACTCATCATATTTTGAAAACCAGCACTGACTTCTTTTTCTAAATTACCACTTTAAAAAAGGTCAAGAATATTGAATTGGTGTGGCTCAAAGCCTTAAACGTTTATTCTCTGGGATGCAAAATCAGCACAAATGAGCTAGCAAATTGCAATGCAGTAAAACAGAGATTTCACAAAGCCAAAACCTATAACATCCATTATCCATGTGACAATAATGAACAAAAGACATTGATTTTGTGAGTTATGTGTGTAAATATGTTTGGCAAGAAGCAAACGCATATAGTTCAGTTAGTATTTGATCACTCTGTTCATCAGAACTATGAAGACTCTGTTCATCAGAAGTAATAAATTTACAAGACCCAGAGGATCTTTTAATATAGACTTAAAGAGATCTTTTAAAATATGGTACATTTTTACGTGTATATTTGCTCATGTAGCTAACAGTGTAAAAGTAAAGAACGGTGCTTTTGTCATTTAGCAGCATAACAGGAAAAAAAGAACATGTGTCAAAAATATGCTAGCAAGGCACTTCGCTCTATATACTAGGCAATGAAATAAAAGGCTTCGCAGAAAGAGAGCCATGCTAAGTACAACTAAAAAGGGTGCACTAATCAGTGTTACCTTTGTCTCAAGATAATGCACAAGTACAATGTGCATATAGTCCCTGCAAAGTAAAACAGAAAGGTTGCTCAGATTTGGGTTCAATTTCGTCAACATAAACGCCTAATAACACATTTGAACTTGGTGCGCACATGACAGAGATTGGCATTTATATTCACACAACAGGGACTCCGGCACAGCAATCAACTTACTCTTCCAACATCCAGTAAGTCCTCCTTTGGAAGTTTATATTCTCTTCCCCATGGGCATAGTAACAGTGAAGCACATCAATACTTCCAGACTGCAATTATGAACAATATTCAGTTTTATTCTCAGGTTGCCATTGAAAAATAATTGTTGACCAGCATTGAAATGGATCATTAGAGAGAAGATATTGATAACCAAAATTACTTACCTTCAACCGTTCATGGGCTTCCTTAACAGTCTTCTGATCATTTTTCTTCCTCCAATTATGACCATCCTTCCTGAAGTATCTCAATACTTTCCGATCAAATAAAAAAAGTGAGCCACCTAGGCATACCATGAAAAATGTTAGTGATCATGATCAACACTAAGTTGCACATTATAGTGATACCATTGCAGCTCTCTATCAACTTTATGATAATTTGGTTGGAATATTATTGAACAGCCACATATATGGATGTAAACACAGGACTTAAGAGAAGTTCAAGTATTTTGACAAGGTCAAAAGGGATGTCAAATTTTCTGACAAAAGAATTGTTCAGTGCCAGAAACCTGCAAGCAGCAAATGTTTATCCTAGAAATCATTGCGACCCTAGTTTAACACATCACATGTTAAGTACCTTTAAAGCACATAACAAGACTTCATAAACACAAACTCACTCCATAAAACAAGCAGTAACAAACTAGAAACACTGAAAAGTTAGGTAGAGCTCAGAAGGTAGAAGTATTGAATTGCTTAGGGAAATCTAAAATTCTAAATAAATTTGCATGCAATCTGAATTGAGGCAGTAACAGAGCTATGGGCTATCATCAGCTGGGCTTTCAGAACACTTGGTAATTACCAAACTAATTACTTATGCTAAAACACCCATAGGCTGCATCAATATTCGGTGTAGAAGACGGATGTCATACTTGGTGGTCTGTTTGGTGGTTCTGGAGCAATACGGAAGTTCCTGTAGTTTTTCAGTATTTCACATATTTCAGCAGGGCGTAACCATCGGTGTTGAGCTTCCTTCAGTATCTGCTCGATATCTGTTCATATGTCATGAAATAAAGTCAAGAAAAGCAGTGTAGCTGTGACCAGAAGTTTTCCAATATGAACAAACATCCATAAAATGTGAAATGCAATTGTTTCAGAACAGAGCGATAAACCATTTTTTGTGATTGACTAGGTGAAGTTCCAACGGGGCATGAACCTCCATCAAGGTTATAACCAAGCTCAAATCACAACACAGAAAATTTCACAAAACAGATGTCATGGTTGGAATTGCAGAACATCACATGTTTATAGCCCATTCAGGTAAAGTTTGCAATACCTTTGGCCACAAAACACGGTGTTACGTACCACGAACTAACTAGAGTTTTGTAGAACCTTATGACTACAACTTGAATGAACACCCATTTTCTGCTAGCTTCGGACACGCTCAACATAAGGTAGGATTGACAAAAAGGGATCTCCACTTTGGACAAACAGAAGGTTACTGTAACCCCACCTTGACCCTAACAAAAACCAAATTTTGAGGTAGCCCACACAGAAGCTCTCAACTTGACACGCACCAAATTCGTCCACAAAGCATAAATAAGATGAGCAAAAAGCAAAGGTGAACCTCTTTGGCTCTTTCAGATCAAAAGAGGCACTGTTACTGGAAACGATGAACAAAAATGGCTATCATGGCCATGGGATCCAAATTTCAAACAGTGCAATGCAAACAGCAGCCTAAAACCGCCCTACTAAACGATTCAGTTGGACAGACCCTCATAATATAACCAACCCAGACCTTGCTACATTCTCCAGCAGGTCAGAGCATGGATGCTGTCAAAAGCAAATAGCAACCAATTTTTCCTCATCCCTGTGCTGTCAGAGGGCCAGAGCTCCTAAAACCGGGAAAATCCCACTAGAGAGCGCATAGATAAGACCCTCACTACTCCCTAACTCCCGGCCATAGTGCACCAAAACTACCAAACACATGCTCATATTAAGCCTAAAATTTCCATGGCCTCCGATCTCCGCGTGCCTATCTGCAAGTATTTGATAAATACTCCACTGCTTGCAGTGATTCCCTACGAGAAGCACACAAACCCTGAACGAGGAAGGCCTCACAAAGACCCTCCTACCCCGCAGCGATCGCAGGGCCGACATTCCGACGCCTCCGTGCCGGCACCAGCACAAAGTAGAAAGTACCAAACACCCAAAGTCCCGACGCCAACACAAAGCATCAAACACCCACAGTCCCGATAGGTTCCGAGGAAAGCCCAGACCCGCACCCGCGACGCGGAGAGATGCTTCCGCCTCGGCGACGCCCGCATCTCCCGGCTGCTCGGTTGACCACGACCGGAGCGTTGACCGAAGCCCTCAGATCAGATCGAAGCACCCCCACCTCAGGAATCAGGAGCAAAACAAAGCGCACGGGATCACGGGGGAGGGGAAGCCGGCGGGCGGACGGGACGGCTCACCTAGCTGCGGCACGACCGCGAGGCGGCGCGCCTCCGCCGAGGCCATCGATCGGGCTCACAAGCGGCGGCCGCGCACCATGCAACCCGCTGGACCGGGCCGGGGGGACGGGAGGCCGTGCTCGCCTGGGGATCCGAGCGGCGCGGGCCGGGGGGTGGAAAGGGTGATTTCTGCAGGATTCGGGGCGTTGGGGAAAGTGAAACGGAGAACTTTTCCTCGTTCGCTCTGCCGCGGGGGTTTAGCTCAGAGCTTAGCCGCGCGAGTGGTTTGGAGGCCTGGAAAGTGGAACTGGACTGCAAGGGGAGGGAGGGACTGGTGCAGGTGGCGGCAGCCGGCAGGGGAGTATTAGGGCGAGGGAATGACCGTTTTGCCCCTGGATTAAGGAATCTTCGTTCTCGCTTCCTGGTCCGGTCTGCCGTGGTCGGGCCGCGGACAGTACAGGCAGCAGCGGGTACTTGTGCTTGCCTGCTTGGAAGCTTCTCTCGTGCTTGACCACTTTGACCAGCCGGTACATGTTCGTTTACGCTGAAATTTAACTTGTCGAAAAGTAGCTCAAGTTATGACTTCTAAAATATGGAAGTTTCTAATTAGAATAGGTCGGATCTGTTATTTGCTATTGTTAGGCAAGGTCTGTGGCTATTTTTTTTCTCTGGTTCTCTGATTTTTTTTCCTACCTGGGATGCAATACTATTAGCATAGATTGGCTAACCTAGCTGTTCCCACAAGATTATGTTGAAATCAGGCTCAACATGGATAAATCTATTGTGTGCAGATCTGTAATGTCTGGGGTTTATAACAAGTATAAGCTGACTTGCATCTTCGTGTGCCGCGGCAAGCTAATGTTTGGAATGTGCGGTGTCTGGACGGGTGGCTCGTGTGCCGTGGCAAGCTAATGTTTGGAATGTGTCTAATATTGATCCTGTTCTTGTTGCTTATTTCAGGAGACTGACATTTCAGATAAGAGGGCAATGGGGAGGCCGAGATGATCGATGAGTATGTGGATATCCGTGTTGAGATATACCAATAATGATTTATCAATCAGTAGCGCAGACATCTAGCAAAGTACTCCCTCCGTCTACGAAAACATACAATTCTCGCTTTTCGAGAAGTCAAACAGTTTGAACTTTGACTAAATTTATATAAAAAAATACTAATATTTATAATACAAAATAAGTATCATTATATTAGTTATAGAATATATTTTTATAATAAATTTATTTGGAGACATAAATGTTAATACTATTTACTGTAAACTTGGTTAAACTTGAGTCAGTTTGACTGACACGTATCCCATAATTGCAAGCTTTGTTGGACGGAGGGAGTAGCTCTTTAATTCAATAAAATTGCTTGCAAATTTTGGCTCAGTCTGTCAATCAGATGTGGATGATGCACGCTCCCCGGACTAGGGTAGTTGCTAGTTCCTTTATCTGACTAGGATTAGCTATTTGGGACTACAAAGTTGGTTCCCCTTTCAAGATTGGAAACAAATTGCTCAAGGAAGGGAAATCTCAGAAGCTCACATTGGAGCACTCTCAAAAGTGGTTATTGCTCAAGACCAGAGCTCCAGAGCCCGTGCATCAATACCTCAGTAAGTATTCACAAATTCGCAAAATACCTATTTAGTACAAACTTGAGTACTGTTTTTTAATTAGTGATGCATTAGATTGGTCTACAAATGACATATTAGAAAGTGTTCTGTACTTTGTTCTATTTTTTATCAGGACCCAGTATGTTGTTAGAGAATTTTCCACCATATACAAGACACTAGCATAAATATCCTTTCCCTTGCACACTGTTGTAAACCGTAGGAAATTCTTCAAACGGTGAGGACAGAAGAAAGGAGGGGTTGATGTGTTTACATAGTTGGTGATACAGGGCATGTTTGGAGTCTTTGCTGACCTTGACTTGCCTAACCCGTCTTGCTTCAGATTACTTATTTGTGCCACCTCATCAAGCATATTCATTTCAAGTTAGGGCGGTATCTTCAAGTTTCCATTTTGTTCATATAAATTCTGATGTAGTTATAATTCAGAGCTGTCAAAATAATTGAGGTTTATGCTTGGTTAGAAATCACATCGTAACTGCAGTGATATATTGATTTATTTCAGTTTGCTGTAAAGATTCTTTTGCATGTAAATAAGCTTCTTTCAGTTCCACATATCAGACACTATAGCAAAGTGCGACATTTTTTCCAGCATACTTAGCACTAAAATTTAGGGGACTGGTGAGGGAATGTGTGAGCTTACTTGAGTATAGTGTCAGCCATGTTGGGTCTAATTTGGAGAGATCCTTGTGTCTCTTTTTTTAATGTGTGAATGATCTTTTGCTTTCCATTTCCAAATCACATTTTGTATTTGGAGTTGAGACTGGTGATTATTGTGCAGGTACATGGAGCTATTGATAAAGAGGATCTGATTATGATGGGTGAGGGGAACAATGACATGGAGGAGTAGATTCATAACAAAAAAAATGTACTTATTTGCTATCCTGAATTTTCTACTTGCTCCTAGAAATTACTCCCTGCATATTTCTTATGGACAGCTTATTGCAACCAAGATGGTCGGGCAAAGTCGGCGGGGAGGGAGACTAGAGTAATTTTGATTTTGTCACTAACATATGGCAAGTGGAAGAATGTGAAAGGCAGTGGAGTGCCCCAAGGACTACGTTCAACCAAGAGAATAGGGACGGACCTAGTTTACTCAATTTTGGATAGCTGATTTGCAATTTTCCACCACATGTGCCCCTGTACAAATAATTTACAAGGCCCCTACTGAGTAAAGAAACATATGTTAGTTTCTCTTGTTTGCTGATGTGTTCCCTCCCTCAATTTACAGTGCATGGGCGGGTGCGAGGAGGACGGTGCATGGGCAGGTGCACGGAGGCGCGGGGCCACAGGGAGCACTGCGGCAGGAATGTACGGATGGAGATCCGGACTAACCCTAAGCTATGATACCATGTTAGAAAGTGGAAACTTAGGGCTGCCTGGTTGAGCGCATGCAACAACGACATGTTTGGTTGTTTGCACCTAGTTAGCCTAGCTAAATTGAGATGGTGTTTGGTTGCTCGCACTAGACATGTTGCATGAGATAAAATTAGGTAAATCATCATCATCATCACGAAAACTAGGTAAATCATCATCATCACGATATTTTTTATGTGCAACTATCCATTTATAACTCTTATTCATCTCATTATTCCTTAATATTTCTTGAATACAGTATTATCAATTAATATACACTAATCATACACTAACAACATCACTATCTCGGTAATTGCTCGCATCTGGCGAGCCTGGCTCTAGAGAAATCAAAATCTGCGTATCTCGGGAGCGAGGCTAAGGAGACCTTTGTATTCACAGGTCCAAAGAGCTAGATGTACAAGCGTTACATATGCATTGAACCCCTCCAGCTAGAGGGAAAATACATTTATACATCACATATACATCTAACAGGAGCATCTACTGCAATTGCAACAGTAACAAACAAACACGTAAAAGTGCCACTATGTTTTTTGACGCTGAACTTCAAGCACTTGAGCACTCATGTTACATTATTCAGATGCTACTTTGCCTTCTTTCATTATGCAATGTAGCAAGCTTTTATTGTCTGAATCTCAGCTACAACATCTCTCATGCACAGCCTCTGAGTCGGTCTGCTCTTGCTGCACGATAGTGCAAGCCTTGTAACGTAGTCCATAACACCATTGATTTTCCCTGTTTCAGCCTCAATGGATAGCAGAAAGGGGTCTACAATCTCCATCAGTCGATCTAGGTAAGCCATCTTTGCATACTTCAGCAGGGTCAATCCATCTGTAAACATGTCATGTGTAGGTTCCTTCCCAGTAAACAACTCAAGGAGTACAATACCATAGCTATAGACATCCCCATGTGGAGAGATGCGAGCAGCTTCACCATATTCTGCAAGGATAAAATTAAAAGTGTACCAACTATAACTGCTGTTGGAGCTACATATAGAGTATTCAGTTACCTGGAGCAACATATCCAATTGTTCCTAGTATTCCCACAGAACTCTTTGAATTGATCAACTGCTCACCAACTGGATCCATGAGAATCTTGGTGAGGCCAAAGTCTATGACACAAGCAACCATGTCCTCCCCAAGAAGAATGTTGCTGGGCTTGACATCGCAGTGAACTATCGGAGGCTGGCAGTTGTTGTGCAAATAGTCCAGTGCACTGGCAACGTCAGCAGCAATGTTCAGTCTCTGCACTAACGCTAGTACATTGACAGGATTTGCGGAATATACATCTGGATGTAACCACTTGTCAAGGCTCCCATAAGGCATAAACTCCAACACTAGAGCTTGGAATTCATTATGGTTCAAATCAGAGCAAGAACATCATGTTATAACATGGATCAAGTTACGATGGCGAATTTTGCTAAGTGCCTTGCACTCAGTAAAAAAAACATTTTGAAGAACCAGGTTGTTCAAGATCATATACCTTGACAGCTACAGTAGTTGCCAAGACCTTTAGCAGGATTGTCCCCTTATAAACTGATCCATGTTGTCCCGCACCAATCAAATTGCTGGCACTAAAGCCATTTGTTGCTCGGGACAAATCAAAATAAGAAAGTCGAGGATACATGTCATCCATCAATAGAGGATGAACCATCAGTTTTTTGGTGGATGGAAGTCTTGACCCCTTTTTTGAAAATAAGAAAAGAACTGCCAATGTGAAGCACGCCAAGATGACAATAGCAGTCACACTCATAGCATTTCGAATGACTCTTAGTGTCCTTTTATTATGCTCTGCTGGTTCAGTAGGGCATTCAGGCAAATGCAGCTCTTTAATACCACCACATAGCTTGTCATTCCCATTGAAAGAGAGACTAGTCAAATTGGTAAATACTCCTTTTGCCGGAACTTGACCATCAAGATGGTTGAAGGATATGTCTAGCCTGTATAATGATGCCATGCTTTCCATGGTCTCAGGGATCTGTCCAGTCAAGTAATTTTGCGCAAGGTACAGTTCTTTCAGGCCATTCATGAGTCCCAACTCTTGAGGAATCACTCCGGTGAGGCTGTTTTTACTCAAATTTAACAGTGCCAAACCATGCATTTTACTTATGGATGCAGGAATGATTCCATTGAAGGAGTTATGATCCAAACGGAGCTCCATCAAACTCTGACAATTGCTTAGAGCATCTGGCAGCAGTCCAGATAAGTTGTTCCCATGTACGTACAAGTATGTGAGCCTCGTGAGCCTACCAACTTCAGACGGAAGAGAACTATTGAAATTATTCCCAGATAAATCTAGCATGTACGACAAGGATGATAGGTTAAAGATCCCTCCCGGTAATGGACCAGAAAGTGCATTGTTCGAGAAGGTTGCAACAGTAAGTTGTTGTAGGTTCCCGAGGTTTGCTGGAAGAGGTCCCTCCAACATGTTGTTATCTACTGAAAGGTGCTGCAGCTGTGTTAAGTTCCCGAGTGAGGACGGCATTGCCCCAGACAATTGGTTGTTCTCAAGTGTCAAGAATTGGAGCATTTTTAGCCTTCCTATGCTGTCAGGTATGTGTCCAGTAAATTGGTTGCCGGCGAGCCCCAACTTAAATAGTTTGGGAAGGTTACCAATCTCATCTGGTATCCTACCAGATAATTCATTGAATCTGATATCTAGAATTCCGAGTTGTGCTGATATATAGGTTAGCTATAGAGCTTGGAAACACACCACCAAATCTGTTGTTTTGCAGTGTGATACCACGGAGCATTGTAGAATTTGTTAAGAGTGTGATGAACTTCCAGTCGTGGTTACTGGCAGCCTTCAGCTGGTTTCCGCTGAGTAGCAGGTAGTTTAGGGAAATAATAGTCCCAATCTCAGGAGGCACGATTCCAGTCAAATTGTTATCAGACAGGTCTATGGATTGCATTGTGGTCGCATTTGCAATCGAAGCTGGAATGTGTCCCTTGAAATGGCTCACCGCAAGGATAAGGTATTGGATTTTGGGTAGGCCATTACCCAAATCGGCGGGCAGTGTGCCCTCAAGCTCATTCTTGTGCAGACTAATGTGGATCACTGTGGAGAGACTAATGTGCAGACTAATGGGGATTGGCCCACTGAGGTGGTTGTCATTGAGGTAAACTACCTGCAGTGATGAGAGGTTCCCAAGTGATGGCGGGATGATCGCAGTGAAGTTGTTCTTCCCTAACGACATGGACTTGAGCATCGACAGACCTCCAATCCAATCCGGGATTTGCCCACCGAGGTTGTTCAGATCAAGTTTGATGGTCACAAGGCGACTGCAGTTCCTAAGGCCATCTGTGAACTCACCTTGCAGTGAATTGTTTGACAGATCAAGATATGATAACCTCTGTAGCTGTCCAATTGTCGGGGGGATTTCACCTTGGAGCGAATTGTTTGACAGATGAAGGTACAACACATGTGATAGCCGGCCAATAGCTGGAGGGATATTGCATACAGTAGATTGTAGCTAAGGTCCAGAGTCCTCAAGCGTGTGAGGTTCCCGATGGAAGGGCCCAAGTTTCCCACTAGTCCCATGGAGGACAGATTCAGTGCGGATACTCTGCACTTAGACTGACTGCGTCCGGTATCCCATCCTGCAGTACGCGGATACCGGACGGAGAGGCTGCAGCGGGTCCTCTACCCTCGTCCGCCATCCTAGAGGAGCGCCGTTCGTCCGCCATATTTGGAGGAATAGCGGGTGTCCTCTATGCCCCACGCGGGGCCCGCCGCTCGCCCGCCCGCTGTCTGCGTCGCCGATCGTCCTCCACCGCAACGCCCACGCGCGGCTTGCCCTGACCAGGAAGAGGAGAGAGAAGGGGATGGCCATGGAGGTCCGCCGCGGACGCCACCTCGTCGGAGCCGCGCTCGCCGAAGCCGCCCCGACGTCGAGATGCCGAAGCCGTGCCTCCCCGCGTTCGGCGAGGGAGGAGGAGGAGTGGGCCGCCGGGCGCGAAATGCGGAGGCGGAGGCCGCCACGGCCACCACGAGATGCTGAGGTGCGCCTCAGGCTTGCAGGGAGGGCTCCGGTGAGGGCTCCGCCGCCGGTTCCGGCCCCACCACGTCCTCCTCGGCCTCCCCGTCCCTGGCCACCTCCTCGGCCTCCCCGTCCCGGGCGTGAGCCGCCGCGCGGGGCGCACCGCCTGGGCACTGCCCGCGCCCGTTCGCTCCAGCAACGCAGACCCGCCATGGCCGCACGAGCTCCACACCGAGGCCTGGACGAGCTCCGCCGCCCGAGCTCCGCGCCGAGGGCCGAAGCCGTGCCATGGCCGCCCAGGCGAGGAGCAGGGGAGGCGGAGGGGGAGGCGGAGGGAGCAGGGGAGGCGCGAGGGAGAAGGGGAAAGGATAAGGAGAGAGAAGAGAGAGAGGAGAGAGAATAAGGAGGGAGGGTGGCCGGTGGGAAAAAAAGAAAAAAAAAACTGACACGTGGGTCCCACTGATATAGAGGATGGATGGGTGCGGAAGAAAGTGATATAGAGGAGAGAATCTCGATGACCAGGACGAAATATTCCTTTTAGAGGATGGATTTAGAGTACGACAAGTGCGGGTAGCCTTATGCCTGCCGCTGCTGCTGCAGATGACGCCAATCCACTAGCACAAGTCGGTGCTTGTTTCCCATGAGGCCAGTGCATCCGCCGACTGCAGGCTTAGACTACCCGTACTCATGGAGCTCTATATTCATCCTCTATACGTCCTAGTCAGCAAAATTCTCTCCTCTGTACTCAATTCTTCCGCACCCATCCATCATCTATATCATCCTCTATCCACTGTGGAACCCATTTGTCACTTTATCTAAATATATCCATGTGTGATCTAGTTTTGAAGGATTTATTGA
The DNA here is from genome assembly GCA_038087645.1 of Saccharum hybrid cultivar R570. Classification (NCBI taxonomy): domain Eukaryota; kingdom Viridiplantae; phylum Streptophyta; class Magnoliopsida; order Poales; family Poaceae; genus Saccharum; species Saccharum hybrid cultivar. The sequence continues at coordinate 15,206,448 of JAQSUU010000066.1, forward strand.
GACGAATTTAATGGTGCAATCGAAATTTAATTTGGATTTTTGGTTTGTGAGTTATAGCATTTTTTTCCTTTGTTTAGCTAGTGGGGCCCACTGAAAGCATCTAGGCCCCGAGAGTTGGTTTCGGCAATTGATGACAACGCTTTATTACCATGACTAACGTGTGTTTTGCAGAAACTTTGGTAAGTTAGGTCATGGAGGTGATAACTGCTTTGGGCACCATGGTATTCATGCCCCTTGATGGAAATCATTTCGGTTTTCAAAGGAGTGACGTCAAGATTAAGGACGGTTAGTTCCGGATGTCAAGGTGTTGAGATACATTCGGAATAGTCGTTAGGATCTTCGTTTTCTCTTTTGGCCGTACTATAAAGGGGAGCATGAGCGGGTAGCTTGACCTAGGTGAGTCTTATATTTAGGTGTGGTGCACACTTGTTAAACTTAACACTAGGAAGCTCTAGATTAGCTCAAAGTTCAGTTGGAAGCAACTTGGTTCAAGTTGCGTCGCATTTCGAAGAGTTTAGAGGGTTTTTCCCTTGACCGGACGCGGTTCTCGGCTTGACCGGACGCGTCCGGTCAGTTCAAAACCGCGACTGCGTTTCGGCGCTGACGACCGGACGCGGCCCTTGCGAGGACTGGACTGGTGGTCAGACCGACACATGTCACTTGAGGGAAACCATCCGATCGGACGCGACCTGGGTGTGATCGGCGCGTCCGGTCACATTCCAGTAAGGTCCTGCGACGACCAGACGCGTCCGGTCATCACCGATCGGACGCGGTCGCGCGTCCGGTCTCGTTACAGTAAGCTCTCTGCACGACCGGACGCGTCCGGTCACCCCTGACCGGCGCGTCCGGTCACTCAGCCGAAGTTTCAGAATTTCGACCGTTACGAGCGACCGGCGCGTCCGGTCACTTCGACCGACGCGTCCGGTCACGTCGTGTTTTGCTGAGTTGGCAGGTAACGGTTGGATTTGACTGTGGGGTGTATAAATACATCCCCACCACCTCTTTTAGAGGTCTCTTGCTCTTTTGTTCAGCTGAGAAACACCTTTGGAGTGCAAGGGAGTGCAAGAGCCCTAGTGAGGAGTGTGTTTTGAGAATCAAAGCTTGAGAGTTCCTCACTAGTGATTAGAGAGTAGCAAGTGTGCATCCACCTTCTCATTAGGCTCGTTGTGGTCAAGTGAGAGTTCTAGCTTGTTACTCTTGATGATCGCCATCACCTAGACGGCTTGGTGGTGATTGGGAGTTTGGTGATCATCCGGCGGAGCGTGTGGATGACCCAACTCATCGTGTGAGCGGTTTTGGGCGATTCACCGCGACGGAGTGTCGAAGAATCAGCCCATAGAGAGCACTTGATCCTTGCGCGGATCAAGGGGGAGCTATACCCTTGCGCGGGTGCTCCAACGAGGACTAGTGGGGAGTGGCGACTCTCCGATACCTCGGAAAAACATCGCCGTGTTCCTTGCCCTTACTTTCAAGCATTTATATTCTCGTATTTACATTCATTGCTTGATTTACTTTCCTAGAATTGCCATGCTAGACTAGGATTGGAAACTAGGGTGCAAAACTTTTACCGGTAGAATCTCTAGGAACACAAGTAGGCACTAGGGGTGAATTCCGGCTTGTAGGATTTAATTCTTGCAATTAATTTTTAGAAAAGCCCAATTCACCCCCCTCTTGGGCATCTTGATCCTTTCAATTGGTATCGGAGCCGAGTTGCTCCTAATTTAGGCTTTACCGCCTAGAGCAAGATGTCTAACGGGGAAGGACCACCTCCCACCTTTGAGGGGGATGATTTTCCATATTGGAAAATCCGTATGGAGGCGTATTTCAAAGCCATAGATGTTGGGTGTCTTAGAGCCGTAACCCAAGGGCTTCCCGCTATCAAGGATCCCGCAAACCCAATTGGTAACGAGGAGAAGTACGACCGGTGGAATGCAAAGGCCAAAAATGCACTCTACCGGGGTTTAGACAAGGATATCTTCAATCGTGTGCGTAATGCAAAGAACGCTCATGAATTGTGGGAAAACCTTTGTGCTCTCCATGAGGGAACTAAGAGTGAGCGTGAGGAACGCTATCATATTGCTTTAAAGAAAATTAATTCTTTTGAGATGCTTCCCAAAGAAAGTGCTAATGACATGTACACTCGATTGAATGTTCTTGTAGAGGACCTCAATGCTCTTGAGCTCACTCAAATAAGCCAATCGGATGTTGCAAGGAAGATCTTGAGTGTTCTTCCCGTTGAGAAGTATGGTCACATTGTCACCGTGCTTCACCAAAGTGATCTTTCCACCGCAACACCGACACAAGTATTGGGGAAGATCAATGCTCATGAGATGTACATGCACATCACTCCGGAAGAGGGCTCATCATCTTCCAAGAAGAAAGACTTGGCCTTCAAAGCTAGCCATGACAAGAAGAAGAAGAAGAAGGGCCAAGCCATGATGGTGCAAGAGAGCTCAAGTGAAAGTGACATTGATGATGAATCACTTGCACTTATGGTGAGGAAGACCACCAAAATGCTAAAGAAGCTCAACAAGAGTGGCATCAAGTTCGATGGCAAGAAAAAGAAATTCTTCACAAGTAGCAAAAGAAAGCCAATCTCGGAGATGGATTGCTACAATTGTGGTAAACTTGGTCACTTAGCTCATCAATGCCCTAGACCTCCAAAAGACAAGTATAAGAACAAGAACAAGGGCAAGAAAAATGATTCAAGTGATGAAGAAGAAGAGAGGAAGAAAAACAAGCCATACAAGAAGAAGGATGGCAAGAAGAAGGAATTCCACAAGAAGAAGAAGGGAGGAAATGCATACATTGTTGGTGATTGGCTCACCGACATTGAATCATCTTGTGAGTCCCCCGAAGATGAGAGCGATGATGAGAAAGAGAAGGTTGCCGCATTTGTGATGGGGCCATCATCTTCACCGACATCTTCATCACCACCTTCACCGCCTCCTTCACCATCATCGTCCACTACTCACCTATGCCTTATGGCCAAGGGTGAACGAAAGGTGAACTACAAGACCGGTGGATCTCATTGGGTTATTGATAGTGGTTGCACTCAACATATGACCGGTGATCCTCGTATGTTCACCTCCATTGAAGAGAATGGGATATGTCAAGAGAAGATCACATTTGGGGATAATTCAAAGAGCAAAGTCAAGGGTATAGGCAAGATTGCAATATCAAATGATCACTCACTCTCAAATGTGCTCTATGTTGCTTCATTGAGTTTCAACTTATTATCCGTTGGGCAACTTTGTGACCTTGGCTTCCAATGCTTGTTCACACCTAATGAAGTGGTAGTTTCAAAGATAGATGACAAGCAAGTGATATTCAAAGGCTTTAGATACAACAATCTTTATCTTGTTGACTTCACCTCCGAAGATGCAAACTTGATGACATGTTTATTCACCAAGACCTCACTTGGTTGGCTTTGGCATAGGAGGCTTGCTCATGTTGGAATGAACACTCTTAACAAGCTATTGAAGAAAGAACTAGTGAGAGGATTGAAGGATGTAAAGTTTGAAAAGGACAAACCTTGTAGTGCATGTCAAGCGGGCAAATAAGTTGCAAATACTCATCCAACCAAAGCTTTCATGTCAACTTCAAGAGTGCTAGAACTTCTACACATGAATTTGTTTGGGCCTACAACCTACAAGAGCTTGGGTGGTAATCTCTATTGTCTTGTGATAGTGGATGACTACTCAAGGTACACATGGACCTTCTTCCTTCATGACAAATCCGAAGTGGCCAATTGTTTCAAGAAGTTTGCAAAGAGAGCTCAAAATGAATTTGAAGTCAAGATAAAGAAGATTAGAAGTGACAATGGCAAAGAGTTTGACAACACAAACATTAAAGCTTATTGTGATGAAATTGGAATCAAGTATGAAGTCTCTTCAACCTATACTCCTCAACAAAATGGTGTAGTTGAGAGAAAGAATCGGACTTTGATCACCCTTGCAAGAACAATGTTAGATGAGTACAATACTCCAGAGAAGTTGTGGGCCGAGGCAATCAACACCGCATGCTATGCTTCAAATCGCCTCTTCCTACAAAAGTTTCTTGGCAAGACCCCCTATGAGTTGCTTAATGGGAAGAAGCCGGACGTCTCATTCTTCCGGGTGTTTGGTTGCAAATGCTACATCTACAAGAAGCGTCAACACCTAGGGAAGTTTCAAAGACATTGTGATATTGGTTTTCTTGTTGGTTACTCATCAAAGTCCAAAGCATATAGAGTATTTAACCATGCCACCGGTTTGGTTGAAGAAACATATGATGTGGAATTTGATGAATCTAACGGCTCTCAAGGAGCAATTGAGAATTGTGATGATGTAGGTGATGAACCCTTGAGGGAGGCAATGAAGAACATGCCAGTGGGAGACATCAAGCCAAAAGATGATGAAGACGATGTACAAATTGTTGATCCATCATCTTCATCACATGTGCCTCAAGACGATGACAAGAATGAGAGAGTTGAAAATGAAGACACTTATGTCTCTCATAAACAAGCCGAGGCACAAGCTCAAGATGTTGATGCTCCCCATCCACCTCCTCAAGTGGTTGATAGAAGAAACTCACCTCTACTTCAAGCGCATCCACAAGATCTCATCATAGGGAGTCCCACTAAGGGAGTAATGACTCGATCTCAAAAGCTTACTTCTTTTGTTGAACATCACTCCTTTGTCTCTTGTGTTGAACCTAAGAATGTAGAAGAAGCTCTTCAAGATCCGAATTGGGTGAATGCTATGCATGAAGAATTGAACAACTTCACCCGCAATCAAGTGTGGACACTTGAAGAGCATCCTAAAGGTGCAAGAGTCATTGGAACCAAGTGGGTGTTCCGCAACAAGCAAGATGACCAATGCATAGTAGTGAGGAATAAGGCAAGACTAGTTGCAAAGGGGTTCTCTCAAGTTGAAGGCCTTGATTTTGGAGAGACCTTTGCACCCGTTGCAAGACTTGAAGCCATTCGTATCCTCCTTGCATATGCATCACATCATGATATGAAACTATATCAAATGGATGTGAAAAGTGCATTCTTAAATGGCTTCATAAATGAACTAGTCTATGTTAATCAACCTCCCGGGTTTGAAGACCCTAGATATCCTAATCATGTTTATAGGTTGTCCAAGGCGCTATATGGGCTCAAGCAAGCCCCTAGAGCGTGGTATGAGCGCCTCCGGGACTTCCTCATTGAGAAGGGCTTCACCATTGGGAAGGTCGACACCACACTATTCACCAAGAAGCTTCATGGAGAGATCTTCATTTGTCAAGTGTATGTTGATGATATTATCTTCGGGTCAACAAATGAAGAATATTGCAAGGAATTTGGTGAATTGATGTCGAAGGAGTTCGAGATGTCTATGATTGGTGAGCTCATATTCTTCCTTGGTTTTCAAGTCAAGCAAATGAGAGAAGGGATTTTCATCTCTCAAGAAAAGTATACCAAGGATCTTCTCAAAAGATTCAAGATGGAAGAATGCAAACCAATCAAGACCCCAATGCCATCTAATGGACATCTCGACCTAGATGAGGGAGGTAAACCGGTTGATCAAACTCTCTACCGTTCTATGATTGGTAGCTTGTTGTACCTTACCGCATCTAGGCCCGATATCATGTTTAGTGTGTGCATGTGTGCTCGCTTTCAAGCGTGCCCTAAAGAACCTCACTTAAGTGCCGTAAAAAGAATCTTAAGATATCTTAAGCACACCCCAAGCATTGGTCTTTGGTATTCCAAAGGAGCTAGATTCCAACTAGTTGGCTATTCCGATTCGGATTATGCCGGTTGCAAAATTGATAGAAAAAGCACATCCGGAGGGTGCCATTTGCTTGGGAGGTCTTTAGTATCTTGGTCATCTAAAAAACAAAATAGTGTGGCTTTGTCCACCGCCGAGGCGGAATACATTGCCGCGGGGGCTTGTTGTGCACAAATCTTATATATGAAACAAACCCTCCTAGACTATGGAATTGTTCTTGAAAAGGTGCCACTTTTATGTGATAATGAAAGTGCCGTTAAAATTGCTAACAATCCGGTACAACACTCTCACACCAAGCACATTGATATCCGCCATCACTTTCTAAGAGATCATGTTGCTAAAAATGATATATCACTAGAAGGTGTAAGAAGTGAAAATTAATTAGCGGATATCTTCACTAAACCTTTGGATGAAGCTACCTTTTGTAGGTTGAGAAGTGAACTTAATTTGCTTGACTCTAGTAACTTTAAAAAATGAGCTTGTGTTGTCCCTTGCATTGCATTGTATTATATGTCATGTTTAATTACACGCAATGCATCTAGGGCTTGGCTAACACAGTTACGATAACCCTCCTTTGGAGGAGTGAAGAAGCCTAACCGTAGATCAAACTTGACAAGCAACCTAGCTTTACATACTTGTATTGCATTGCATATGCATGGTTGTTGCTTTGTCGTTTCTTTTCGGTTTGGCTTTGAGCAACCTCTGTGTTCGTCCATGGGTAGAGAGAGCATTTGACGCTCCTAAGGGTTCATAAGCTCTATTGCATGGCCATACGTTGCTCCTCGGGTGTTTGTTGCCTATTTTCCTAAAAATAATATTAGCCTAAGGCAAACTATTTTGAAAAACTTGAGGGTTTGAGTGAGGTCACTTATATTAGGTTCCAATTGGTGTTTATTTGTGTCTCTTTGAATTGGAACTTGATTGGGAGAAGTCGCGTCGAAGTTCGAAATGAAGAAGGGCGAAAAACAATGACCGGACGCTGGACCGGACGCTGCACCGGACGCAGTGATGCTTCACCAGCGCGTCCGGTCCCGGCGACCACCAGCGCGTCCGATCATCCAGAAGACCAACTCCTGACCTTGTGACCGGACGCTGCACCGGACGCGCTGCTGTTGACCACCGCGTCCGGTCCCGGTAACCACCACCGCGTCCGATCATTCGCAGTGACTTTCCCGGATAACCCTCGACCGGACTCTATCCGCGTCCGGTCAGTTCTAACCGGACACGTCCGGTCGCTCCAGGTGCTTACTGGAGTGTGACCGGACGCTGCACCACCGCGTCCGGTCATATCGACCACCGCGTCCGGTCATCGTTTCCCGAGCGGATCTAACCCTTCATAAATTTCTTCGGTGCCAGTTCGTTCTTCTTCAATCCTTCGCCGCCCGTGCCCTAGCCGCCGCTCTTCTCACAGTTTTCCGCAGCCAACTCGCCGGAGCTCGCGCCTCCACCACCGCGTTCTGCCCTCCTCCTCCGACGAGCCGCCCTGCTGAGCATCCGCCTGCACAGCTCCGCCGCGCTGCACCGCCTCCCCCGCGCTGCACCGCGTGACCCGCGCCCGCCGTGCCCGCTGCTCCGCCGTGCCCGCCACCGTGCCTTGCTGCCGTCGGTGAGCCGCGCCACCTTCTCCAGCGCCTCCTCCGGGCCTTGTTTGCCGTGTCTTGCTGCTTCCCGTGAACCCTAGCTTCGCCTCGTGCTCTGCCGAGCCATCTCTCACCTAAGGTTTGCCCTAACTTGCCGATCGAAGGTGAATTTGTGCTCCTTCTTGTTTTCAATCTTTCAAATCCTTCGTTTAGGGCTCACCTTCATCGTCGTCACTTGACTTGATCTTTCCAGTGCTCGTTCGGCGTATTTGGGAAGTCTCGCGAACTAGGTCATCTTACCTTTTCACCGTCTTCTCGTCGATCCGAGGTAGCTATCGCGTTTCGATTCTCATCTTACCGTATATGCTTGCTATCTCTAGGGTTTCGTACCTTTTAGTTATATATGTTGCTTATAGTAGATCCATCTATTCTGTCTTTTCAGCGAGTTTGTCGGTGTGTCGGGGTGACTACAGTTCAGTTGTTGAATCCGAGGCCAAGCCTGCGGATACGGATTGAGGCCAAGCCTCTTGAGTGTCAGTACACCATCTTTCAGAGGATTCCCGACAGTTTGACAGCATGGTTCGTTGCAAGAACGCCGGTGGTGCTCCTAGTGACGGGGACGATAGTCCTCCTCGTCTGACAGAGATTGCGCGTGGTAAGCGCATAAAGACCATGGCCAGAAAGAAGAAGAAGACCCTTACAGATGCAGAGATCGCTCAGGCAGTTGCAGATGCAGCAGAGCAGGCAGAGAGGGGAGGCAGGAGCAGTGGTATTCGCATTGGCGAGCGTCGCTTTCATCTTGAAGGTCGACAGCTCGGTACAGAGGCTACAGAGGCCACAGAGGTGAGAGAGGATGCAGATGCTATGTCAGTTGATCCACCTGTAGAGGCTCCAGAGGGGACAGAGGAGCAGCCAGCTCAGACTCCACCGCGTCGCCGCTCCACACGCACACGAGCTCAGGTGACTCCTAGGCCAGAGGGCCAGCGTCGTGGAGGACGTCCACCTCCCAGGGCTAGAGGTTCACCCCCAGTCGAGCACTTTGACTTGAGGGGTGCTACAACACGTCAGGTGCAGAGCTTGAGGTTTGTTGAGGTTATCCGGTGGTTTCCACCTGTGAGGGATTCCAGAGCTTCAGAGGGATTCTATACACCCCTACAGGAGGATTTCTACAGAGCTTATGTTGACAGTGGTATTGCTTTCCGACCACAGAGGGTCTGTCGCATTGAGTCTCTTGTTGAGGTTGTGGGTGAGCAGCTTCGTCCGCACCTGTCCTTTCTACCGGGCTTATCTGATTTTCTTGGACGGACAGGTGCATACTGCGGCACTTGGGTTAGGGAGTTCTATGCTTCACTATGGATTGATCCAGCCCATGAGTTCATTCACTTTGCATTCCGAGGCCGTGACCGCAGGGTGTACAGCACCAGAGTACGGGAGATCCTCAGACTCCCAGCTTCAGAGACGAAGTTACATCAGCTTTGCTATGGTCAGACAGCTCCACCGAGACGCCCTCACGGCGGGACAGTGCCCCCTACAGATTTGATTCGACCCTGCTTCCGTGAGCCTTTTGGCGAAGGGTCTCGTCGCACTCCTGCCAGTCTGACACCGCTTGCCCGAGTCCTGGATGCTATTGTCAGGCGTACACTTCTTCCCAGGCTTGGTTACAGAGATGGTTTGACCAGGATGCAGCTATGGGTTGTTCACCACCTTCTTTCACAGACACCGTTCGACATATGGGATCTTATGCTTGGTGAGATGGAGGACACCCTAGCAGAAGGCTTCAAGGGACACCGTCAGCTGCCCTATGCTCATTGGATTTGCTTTATTATCAGATCTGCACTTGAGCTTCCTGCAGAGATTAGAGCTGAGATATCTGATACTACTACTGCTTTTCCTGAGTATGATATCCGTCAGCTATGGGCTTCAGTTACGAGAGAGTAGGCCCCAGTGCCAGGACAGCGCGAGAGACCTGAGGTACCAGAGACAGCGGCTGAGCAGGACGCGACCGTACAGGGTCTTGCTGAGGCAGAGCTTGCAGATCTAGATGCTCAGCCTGCTGATCTAGCTGAGGATGAGGCCTCTGACAGCACTGACGAGGATTATCAGCCCATCCCCAGGTATCGGTCTCCCCGGCCTCACGATCACGAGGCCGGTGGCTCTGGTTCAGCCTCCCGCTCAGACCCGGCCATGGTGGCTATTCTTGAGAGGCTGACCCAGGCACAGGAGCGACAGGAGATTCAGTTACAGAGACAGGCTCAGGACACAACTGCCGCGTTTGCACAGATACAGGCTCGATAGGACGAGTTCCAGCGACAGCAGCTAGAGATACAGCGTCAGCAGGTCGAGATGCAGCGTCAGCAGTTTGAGATGCAGCGACAGAGTGCAGCTAGCCAGCAGCAGTATTTAGAGCTTCTGCGACACTTGGTCACAGTTGGGGTTCCTCCACCTGCATCTGTCCTGACTCCAGCCTTACAGTCTAGTGGACCTTCGAGTCAGGGACTGCCGAGCTTTCAGTTCACCTCTCCACAGCAGCAGGTCCCCCAGTCGTTTCAGTCCCCGAGCTACACGCCTATTCAGACGGGGTTTACTCCTTCAGACCAGCCTCGCCCTCACCTACTGACAGGCACACCATTTGTTGATTTCAGTGCCACATACAGCGAGTTGACTGGTCAGCCGACGCCCTCGCACACCACTTTTGCTACTTCTTCAGGGTTGTCAGTTTCAGAGGCAGCTGTTCCTCCTGTGACAGGGACAGGCACTACAGAGACAGTTCCTTCGTCAGTTGCCTCGACCGATCCCCCAGCTATTGGCTCACTTCAGACTCAGGTCACAGAGACTGCTCCACTTGTTGCTACTTCGTCAGTACCTGTTCCTGTTGTTCAGACCCAGACCGCTTCACAGCCGCGTGCTTCTTCAGAGGGTCAGCCTGATAGCTCCGAGTCCGAGGAAGACTCTTCTCAATTTGTGATTACTCCGCGCTCCTCGGCACCCGACTCGACTCCGTCTGTTCCCTCGTCAGATCCTTAGATTAGTTTTTGGTGGTTGATGCCAAAGGGGGAGAGAGAGTAGATTCAGGGGGAGTTTTGATAGAGGGTTTTCATTTTTATGTGTGTGCTACATTCATGCATCATGTTTACTTTACAGTAATTGCATTCTTGTGACATGTGGTCGTGTGAGATACTTTGAGTCTATATGGTTTATCGAGTCACAGTTTTAAAACATGTCACTTGTTTGATTATAGCTCTAAGGTTGTGCTTTCGTGCCTTACTCCGATCTCTTTTGAGCTATATCTTTATATGTACTAACGCTTTAATGTCTTATCTTATGAGTACACTCTTTTGGCTTGGGGCACATAAGCAATTCCTAACCCCTTGTGCTTATTGCTTTTTGCTTATGTGAACCAAGCATGTTCGAAAACCTCAACTCCTATCTTTTGAATCCTAGTGTTGTCATCAATCACCAAAAAGGGGGAGATTGAAAGCATCTAGGCCCCGAGAGTTGGTTTCGGCAATTGATGACAATGCTTTATTACCATGACTAACGTGTGTTTTGCAGAAACTTTGGTAAGTTAGGTCATGGAGGTGATAACAGATTTGGGCACCATGGTATTCATGCCCCTTGATGGAAATCGTTTCGGTTTTCAAAGGAGTGACGTCAAGATTAAGGACGGTTAGTTCCGGATGTCAAGGTGTTGAGATACATTCGGAATAGTCATTAGGATCTTCGTTTTCTCTTTTGGCCGTACTATAAAGGGGAGCATGAGCGGGTAGCTTGACCTAGGTAAGTCTTATATTTAGGTGTGATGCACACTTGTTAAACTTAGCACTAGGAAGCTCTAGATTAGCTCAAAGTTCAGTTGAAAGCAACTTGGTTCAAGTTGCGTCGCGTTTCGGAGAGTTTAGAGGGTTTTTCCCTTGACCGGACGCGGTTCTCGGCTTGACCGGACGTGTCCGGTCAGTTTAAAACCGCGACTGCGTTTCGGCACTGACGACCGGACGCGGCCCTTGCGAGGACCGGACGTGGTGGTCAGACCGACACGTGTCACTTGAGGGAAACCATCCGATCGGACGCGACCTGGGTGTGATCGGCGCGTCCGGTCACATTCCAGTAAGGTCCTGCGACGACCGGACGCGTCCGGTCATCACCGATCGGACGCGGTCGCGCGTCCGGTCTCGTTACAGTAAGCTCCCTGCACGACCGGACGCATCCGGTCACCCCTGACCGGCACGTCCAGTCACTCAGCCGAAGTTTCGGAATTTCGACCGTTACGAGCGACCGGCGCATCCGGTCACTTCGACCGGCGCGTCCGGTCACGTCGTGTTTTGCTGAGTTGGCAGGTAACGGTTGGATTTGACTGTGGGGGTGTATAAATACATCCCACCACATCTTTTAGAGGTCTCTTGCTCTTTTGTTCAGCTGAGAAACACCTTTGGAGTGCAAGGGAGTGCAAGAGCCCTAGTGAGGAGTGTGTTTTGAGAATCAAAGCTTGAGAGTTCCTCACTAGTGATTAGAGAGTAGCAAGTGTGCATCCACCTTCTCATTAGGCTCGTTGTGGTCAAGTGAGAGTTCTAGCTTGTTACTCTTGGTGATCGCCATCACCTAGACGGCTTGGTGGTGATTGGGAGTTTGGTGATCATCCGGCGGAGCGTGTGGATGACCCAACTCATCTTGTGAGCGGTTTTGGACGATTCACCGTGACGGAGTGTCGAAGAATCAGCCCGTAGAGAGCACTTGATCCTTGCGCGGATCAAGGGGGAGCTATACCCTTGCGCGGGTGCTCCAACGAGGACTAGTGGGGAGTGGCGACTCTCCGATACCTTAGAAAAATATCGCCGTGTTCCTTGCCCTTACTTTCAAGCATTTATATTCTCGTATTTACATTCATTGCTTGATTTACTTTCCTAGAATTGCCATGCTAGACTAAGATTGGAAACTAGGGTGCAAAATTTTTACCGGTAGAATCTCTAGGAACACAAGTAGGCACTAGGGGTGAATTCCGGCTTGTAGGATTTAATTCTTGCAATTAATTTTTAGAAAAGCCCAATTCACCCCCCCTCTTGGGCATCTTGATCCTTTCACCCACCACTGCCCACGATAGAGTAAGCACTGTGTCACTCTAAATATAGAGTGAGAGAAAGGATAGAGTATCGTTTTAGAGTACCCAGTGCAGCAGTTTTTACTCTATATTCATACTCTAAAGCTTTAAAGTATCGCTTTAGAGTACCCACTGCGGGTAGTTTTACCCCCGCCTTGAATGCTAGCAGCGCATCATGGTCGGTCTCATTTCTGCTCGGCAATGCTTGAACGCATGAGGTTGATAACAGTGAGAGCAGATGCAGCAAGAGAAGCCATATTGCTAGAAACATTACGAAGCAGTTTCTCTGCATTCAAGACGATTTTTTTAACAAAACAAAATTTATGAGTCCGACACTGGAAATTCGAATAAAATCTATACAAGTGGACTCATATATGAAGCAGCATGTGGAAATTGTGTGGGACATGAATAAAATTTATGCATGTATATGTATACGCTTATTTGTCTTCCATTCACTTGTATAGATTTTCATGAGTCCGAATCAAAGAAGCAAATAGATTGAGAACACGAGTGTTGACACAAATCGTGGTCGCCTAATGCCTAATCTAATTGCGCCAGGATGAATGCAGAAAAGGAATGTGCAGCGTGTACCTGATGTCCTGATGTTCTTCTGACCCAATGCTTGCTTACTCGCAAAAAAAAAAGACCCAATGCTTGCTTCCCTTCTAGTGCCTCCATCTGTGCCATTTTATATGTCTTCTCAATTGACTACCATTGACGTCTTCACCACGCATGCTACTAGTAGTCAAGAAAGTTCTCGTCGCTCAATTTACAGTTTCACACCATGGTCCTGGATTTGGATGGATTCGTTGAGCAGCATGTGGAAATTTGAATTCAACAAGCCTCTGTTCATACTGGAACGAGATCCTCTGATCTGACTGACGTAACGTCACGGTGCCGTTGCCCGGATGTAAGCGAAATCGTCACTGCGACTCCAGTCGGAGGAGGAACTGCTTCGTGCTTTGTCGTCATCAGAGAAATCACGCAGTAATAATGGTTTTGGATTATAGCACCCAGTAAATTATGATGTATTTTCGCTCCTACCACCAGACCCTTGGCAGGAACAGAGGAAGGAGCATTGGAGCAACCCATACGTTGATACGTAGGAGTATGACTCTCTCGCAGACACCATCTGGGGCTCTTGGTATAATAAATACTCACAATCGTAACTTATAGTGACTAATGAGACTAAGTACATCCGTACAGGATAACAGATTGAAGAATAGTCTTTACACCAATAAAATGATCTACTAGACAATTTACAAAATCACAATTTAGATCAACTCGTTTAGCATGTATGTTATGGTTCATTGCACATTTCAGCACAATGTTTAAACCTTTCACATCATACTGTTTTTGGCGATCATGACTGAATTGAACTTCTCTTTTGCAGTTCTCTCTAGCATGGAGGAGACTGCTTGGGCAAAATAGTAAATTCGCTTTTCTCTCCGGACTGAGACTAAGCATGATGTATGGCTTACGAAGGAAAAAATTCCATCTCTGTTTTAAAATGGAATGGCCGTTGTGCACCTACGATATGATTAATGGTCATTGTTGTAATTGATGTAGTACTTTTAGTTAGTCTCATACTCTAACCCATTTTCCATGCACATATATACATGGACAGAACAAAACTTTGGATTCAACAAACTATCTTTTCCATATGAGTCCTGCCTCCAAAAGCTGGCCGGCCAGCGTGGCCACGTTGCCCGCTTTTCGCGGTCGTTCGATCGGACGCGCGGACGGCCCAAATCGGGCGAGCCGTGATCATTTTGCACAAAAACCCTTCTATTTTTCGAAAATCAACCCGTGTTCCATAGGCCCTCTCAGTATATTTTGCGAAAACAACATCAGATTATTTCGAAATCAATCCGCAGTACAGATCAGATGGGCTCCGGGTTTTTTGCAAACAAGACCTTCCCTTTATCGAAAATCAACCCGCGCTCCAGAGACCATCTCAAAAACATTTGCGAAAACCTCCTCAGATTTTTCTCAAATCAACACGCAGTCCACCTTTCATTATATCTTTTTTTAAAAAAAAATAAATTAGCTAAAACTTTAAAAATGCATAGTAAATCACAGAAAAATCGTAAATTAGAAAATCAAGTTGATCTGAAATCCTCACGAATATATCTATGCAGTGCATCCATAATATGGCATGTTTTAGGAAGAATTTTTTCATATAAATTTTTACCTATGCTTTTTAGGGGTAAAATCGTGTCGACGGAAACTTAAAAAATGTGTAGTAAATCATAGAAAAATCATAAAATAGAAAAACAAGTTAATCTGAAATCCACACGAGTAGATATATGCAGCGCATCCATATATGACATGTCTTAGTAGGAATTTTTTCATAAAAATTTTTACCAATGCTTTTTAGGGTTAAAATCATATCGACAGTTATTACAGCAATGCGTTATTTTAAATACTAAAAGTACTACCATAAAGAAAGTACCAACACAACCTTAACAACATATTTTGCTATAAAAAAACAATATTCTCCTACATATTTACGTACTAGCTCTACACCACTACTTTATTAAAGAAAATACTATCAAGGCTAGTATTGGCAAATTTCATAATTCGAGGTCGAATTCTCCTCATTTCACAATTACATCAACCTTCCACCTACTTATGCTCCTCACTCGCTATTAAATAATTTAACCCATTATTTCTCCACGACAAATATAGTCAAAAAGATATGATAGTTTCATTTCAATACCCAAAATAATATATAAATAAAATTATACCTTCACAATGATAAAGTCTCGAAAAACCATAAAAATCATAAAATGAAAAAAAATTACTGAGTTTCTCATCACTACACCTACTGGCCCAATTGGAAGGGAAGGCGCGGCAAAGCTGCGCCCGCATTTCTAGTTATGTTCTACCATTTTAAATAGCGTAGATCAGGGTCAGACCAATTCTTACTGTAAAAAATCTAAGTCTCATTTTTCATAAACAACTGCTACATCATTTTGCTCTACGCTTAGCATGCGTATTTACCAAAAGAAGAAGGAAGGAAAAAGCGACGTGCTTCGAAAGTCTGTTGGCCCAGGAAAGCGCAAGCCCATGCCCATTCAACATGTGTGAACGTTAAATGAAAACGAAAATCTCAAAAAAATAATGCCTCATTCGCCGTTGCCGGGGATCGAACCCGGGTCACCCGCGTGACAGGCGGGAATACTCACCACTATACTACAACGACTTTTTGTGGCATTTTGAATGTGTCATCGGACTCGACTTATACTGTGAGCGCTCACCTAACTGCTCAAGCCGAAGATGATGACAAAGCCAGTAGGGAGTAGGGAGGGTTCGAGGTCTGAAATCTTTTTTTTTTTTGCGATACCGTGAATCAATGTTGATTTTTCTAATGGTTAGAAATCCAAGGTAGATTGTTCGTGAATCCTCAAATAAGCAACCTATTCACATGTTCACGAACAACCCTCCTTGCATCCCGAGTAAGGGGTGTTAAAGACTCATAATACATTATTACGACGATGATTCGTCTGTACGGAAAGTATGATACTGAGCTTACCGTGAATTGCATTTTAATAAGCGAGCAAATCATTGGCATTGCCACACTATTTTATAGTATCATAGAAATGACTCAATTCTGTTAGGGCAAACAACTGCAAATTTGAATGATGCACGTAGGATAATAAACAAGGCCTTGTGGCTTCATATATTTAATTTTTTATTGGTCTTTTTTTTATCTAGAGTTTAGTTTTGCAACAATATCATGCATTCAAGCCAGACCTATCCGTCCATCAAGGGCGAAGCTAGAAAATATTCATAAGGGGAACCAACTACTAATTAATAAATAAACTAGTGGGGAGACCATATTAAAATCTTGTAGCAAATTATATTGTGGAATTTTGTGATTGCGAATGACTTGTGAGTAAGGCTGGACGAAAAACTCGAAGCTCGTTAGTTCCCTCGGCTCGTGGCTAGCTCGGCTCGGCTCGGCTCGTTACCATAATGAGCCGAGCCGAGCCAAGATTTTAGCTCGTTAGCTATAACGAGCCAACTCAAGCTAACTCGCGAGCGGCTCGCGAGCCAAACGAGCCATAGTTTTAGGGAAAAAGTCATCAAAACTTATATTATGTTTGTATTACTTCATGTCTTGCACTCTACAAATGGTTGATATGTTAGCTCATACGAATATTTTATTTAATTTAAGGCTATTGGATATATTATTTTTATATTATTATTATTTTCATGCTTTTGATAAATGCAAATATTAAATTTTATATATTTTTTATAACTGGCTCGCGAGCCTAACGAGCCAGCTCGAGCTTTTAACGAGCCGAGCCGAGCTGGCTTTCTGGCTCATTAAGATAACGAGCCGAGCCGAGCTAGCTCGTTATCCTAACGAGCCATAACGAGCCGAGCCGAGCTGGCTCGTTATCCAGCCTTACTTGTGAGTGTATATTTTATTTGATCTGTTGGCTCTCTCTAGAGGTGGTTGTTAGGTCATGTTTGAATCCTATAATCTAAAATTTAGATACTAAACTTTAGACCATTTCAGCTCTTGATGCTCCAGATGTGAGGTCTAAATGTGTTATAAAGTTTAGCGAACCTCAGAGAACACAAGTCTGGGGGTATCGAGGGTTATACCCCCACAATGGTGGTTGTGACATATTCTTCCCGTCTATTCTATGGTAAGATCTGCTTTCTCTAATACTCTATTCTAGTGATAAAGAATTCTAAACTTATATATTGTTAGGTGTTTCTTTCTGTCGATGTTCTTTTAGTCGGTACTAGATCTTGTTATAAGTGATCAGTGCCTTTTGCAGTATTCATAGTCTTTTTATGTCGAGTGGTTGCAGATGTCCCCATTCGCTTGTGCCTTTTCTATGAGATTTTTAAGCTCCGGTGGATACAGACGATGGAGCAAAGAAGATGACCAGATTAGTTTTTGATATACTATAATTTCTAGAGGTCGTTTGGTGCAAGTTATTTAACCTTTTTACTAGAAATGCCAAGTTGTTTAGCATTTGTACTAGCCATTATTCTGAGTATCTTTATTAAAAAGACAATAAAAAAAGTTTACATCCTTGCCCCTTAGCAATCTTACCATCGTTTGCAAATCGCAAGGCAATATAATAATTAAAAAAAGTGAGTTTTGTTTGCAATCTTACCTTTATTTTTTTAATATATAGTTTTTGTTATACACTTAGACATACAATATTAGATATACACTGTGGTCTTATTTGGTAGGGCTCCTCTCGAGGAGCTGGAGCCGTTTCAAAAGAGCCATAATTTGTGGCTCCTCTAAAACGGCTAGAACTCCTCTTTTTCATAAAAATAGATATAAACGGCTTATGCTGCTAAACCATTTGGTAGGACGCTTCTATAAGAGCCGGAGTCAAGGTCGGAGAGCAGCCCTACCAAATGAGGTCTATATTTAAATACATAGTAAAAACAATGTATCCAGAAAGCTAAGATATGGAACAGAGACAGCTGAAAATCTTTCACTGGCACGTGCAAATCCACGTGTGATAGCTTTTCGTGTATTTTAGGTCTTGTTGAGAGGTGGATACATGAGACCTAGCCTGTCACAAGTGGATGGGTCTGAGATGCAATCGTGTCGACAGTCTCCCTTTCAGGTTCACAGCCGTTCTGATCATTACCACTGGACACCGGCACGAATCTTACAGGCAGATGCACGCGTGCCGGGATGTGTCATGTGCCGGTCAGAAAGAATTACGGCCCGCACTTGCTTTCCAATTCCTGTTTATATTTACAGCAAACAAACAAAGGCGGTGTTTAGTTGCATTGAAAAGTGCACTATGTAAAATAAAAGATTTCTCGTCACATTAAACTTGCGATACATGCATGGAGTAATAAATGTGGATAAAATCAAAAACTAATTGCACAGTTTGGTTGTACTTTGCGAGACGAACATTTTGAGCCTAATTAGTCAACGGTTAGATAATTATTACTAAATACAAACGAAATACTACAGTGTCGCTACGGTGAATTTTGGCACTCCAAATTTGACATCTAATCACAGCCAAAGCTACGTCGAAACGGAACCAGCAAACCCGCCTCCGTCCCCTCTCTGCCAGTCCGCCCATCCCCGAGCGCCCCCGAGCAGGCCGGTGGCCATCCAAGAATCCCAAGAACCCAAATCGCCATGGCCATGGCACCGGAGCCCTTCTTCTTCACTCCGCCGCCCGCGCCGCGGCACCTCGCCGAGCTCCGCATCGACCCCGCGCACTACGCTGTCGCCTTCTCCGCGCCCTGCGCCGCCGACGCGGGGCGCAAGCGCCGCTGCCTCCTCCCGGCCTCCTCCGTGCGCAAGAGGATGCTGCTCGAGCTGCCCCCCTTCGACCCCGCGCCGAACACACCGTCGCCTCCGCCGACGCCCCCGCCCACGCCCACCACACCGACGGCGTCTCGCGCCGCGGAGTTCTCGTTCGAGCCGGGACTCCGCCCGCGCCACCCGACCTCCGCGGGGAACATGTTCGCGTTCGCCGAGAAGGCGATGGGGACGCCGGGGGGCTCCTCGGCCAGCAGCGCGGGGAACGTGTTCACGTTCTTGGCTGCGCCGGAACGGCCCGACACGCCCACGGGTCCCACCTCCAGGGGCGGCTTCGTGTTCGCGGCTTCGCCGGAGGGGCCGCTGACGCCCACCTCCAGGGGCTCCAACACCAGCAGCCTCACGTTCTTGGCTTCGCCGAAGCAGCCGTTGACGCCCATGGGCTCCACTGCCAGCGGCTGCGAGGCGTCCTTGATGCCCACCGGCAGCGGCGCAGCCGCGTCCCTCCACTCCGCGAAGACGGTGCGCACGGGCGCCACCGGAAGCGTCGGGTTCGAATTCTTCCCTTCGCCGGGGCCGGCGTGCGCGAAACTAGGCTCTCCATCTTCCGCGGCGGACAAGGAGATGACGCTCCCCCCCGTGGGCCTCGGAACGCCGTCGTTCGTCTTCTCGGCGTCGCGGTCGCTGCCTCCGCCGCGGAGTGGGAGCAGGAAGCGGCCGCGGCCCAACCTCCACATCGAGACGAACCCTCGTCGCATGAGTCCGCGACACTGGGAGGAAGATACGCCGCCGCCGCAACAGCAGCAGCTCACCCCGTCGCCGCAGAAGCTCGCCAGGACGAACTCCACCGTCAACCCCGAGGCCTCCCGCTCGTCTATCATGTCGGAGCCGTGCTGTGCGTTCTTCGCATCGCCGGGAAAGGCGGCCAAGCAGGTACGCCGACGCCGTGCTTGCACTTCTTGATTTCTCTTCTTGCTGCCGTTGCTTTCTTGTGCTCACCTCTAATGTGTTGATTTGATCGCCGCAGGAAGCCAAGAAACCGCCAGCGAGGCATCCCGCTCGCCAGCCGGGTCACGCTGCACGTCGCCGGAGACGAGGACTTCCTCGCCAGAAAAGCGGAGAAAGCCGGTACAGCCTTCCTTACTGTTCGGGAATTCCATCATTTTGCTTGCATTCTTTAGATTCAAGGATAGAACTTAACTTGGATGCTTTGCTTGTGCAATTATGTGTATACACTTAAAAATGGCAATTTCCTGCTTATCCATCGGTTGAGTGGATAGATGCTCTGTGAAGCTGATCCGCATTGTGTGAATTCAGTGTTCATAATCCTGTGCCAAATTGTCTGAAGCTTATGGTCTACTTTATGTGAATCCGGTGCTAATAATCCTGTGCCAAATTGTCTGAAGCTTATGGTCTACTTTATGTGAATCCGGTGCTAATAATCCTGTGCCAAATTATCTGTATGGTCTTCTTTATGTGAATTCGGTGCTGATAATCCTGTGCCAAATTATCTGAACCTTATGGTCTCCTTTAATCCTTCATTACGTGAATTAAGTGCTATAGTCCTGTGCCAAATATTCTAACGAATTTCCAATTTACGGTCTTCTGCACATCCAGGGAATTGAATGGGTTGCTTAGCTTCTTTGGACTGCATGCATTTTGGTATTCTGTCAGCACTTCCTTAATGAAACCTGGATCTGTACAGGAGCAAGAGGTGGAAGTGTCCAGCGCGGTCTGCTCCGGAGCCGAGCTGGTGCTGCGCGTGACCTGCAAGTGCGGCGTCCACAAGGAGTTTAGCTTCGACCACTGTGTCTAATCAACTAGCTCCTATCCATCCTCATCGTCGGTTTTCGGGTTTTGCCTTGCAATTCACCGGAGTCTTAGGACAAGGTTAACTGCATTTTTCTTAGAAACGAGTTTAAGTCTTTGAAGAGCTGTAAGAACGTAGAAATTAAACGAGTTTAGCTCCGGCACTGAATTTTTCTTTCTAGAGTTCTGGCTTCATTTCTCCCCTGAACTCGGCAACAATGGATCACACTTGTCTTTCGTCCAAATGTTTGGTGTTTCTAAGCTTGTGGTACAATGCTTCTGGGTTGATTTGGCCTTTTAATCGTGAGCTTGTGGTACATGCTCATTTGGACGATTGGCAGAGTAGCTGAGTAAGATATTGCTGTCTGCTGACATGTTCTGTCGTGTGAACCGACCATAGACTTGGCCAGTGTGATGTCTGAACTGAATGATGGTTCTTATTGTTGGAATTTATATGAGATTGGCCAATAACCAATTGTGAAATTCCTAATAAATCTTAAAGGCCCATTCATGTGAACAAGGGGGATGTGGGAACTTTTTAGTACCACCTTGTTGAAGTGGAAGTAGCCATACTTAAATATGGAAGTCATCTCCACTTTCTCAAGTCTAGTGTAAGAAGGAGAAAGAGAAACCCACACGTACTTGCTCATCTCGCCTCGCCTCGCCGGACGGGGCGAAGGGCGTGGGGGCGCGGCACTTGCGTGAATGGTCCGCCGAAATCTGATTCCTCGCCTTGTGGGAGCGTGGTCTCCTTTTAGTTTTTTTGTTTGTTGGCCTTCAAGTTGTAGAGTTTTAAACGGTTATAAATTAAGAGTCCTAAAACGATTTTTTTGTTTGTTGGCCTTCAAGTTGCAGAGTCCTAAACGGTTATAAATTAAGAGTCCTAAAACGACTTAAATCGTGATCGCGACACGAGGTCGGCTGGACAGGACTATATAAGCAACTTACCGGCTACACCAAAACGTATCTAATTGAGCTAGGGTTTTTGCCTATTCTTTTGGCCAATGATGTATCATAATACAAAGTAGTTTGTCAGAAGATGCATCAGATGCAAGAAACATGTAAACATCAACGTTGAGGATGCAATGCCCCCCTCATGAACAACCTCCAAGTGGAGTTGGTTGGCATATATGTGGGATCGACTTCACGGGACCATTCCCTAAGTACGGAGATGATGAATACATGTTGGTGCAAGTAAACTATGTGTCCAAATGGGTAGAAGCAATATCATCCCAACTCCAAGCACTCCAAGAAGATGTTCCATGAAGTGAAATTCACAAGGTTTAGCACACATTGGATGGTCATAAGTGATGGAGGGCCACACTTCCTCTCAACGAGACCTTTCGGCAGTACCTGACGGAGCATGGGGCAAAACATAATATTGCAACTCCATATCATCCCAAAAAAGTGGTCAAGTTAAAACACCAAAGAAACAAAATCAAGAACATTCTGCAGAAGACCATTTACGAGATGGGGAAGAAATGGAAGTACAATCTTCCCAATGCACTCTTGGCATACTGAATTGCATACAAGATGCCCATAGGTATGTCATCTTTTCAGCTTGTATATGGAAAAATATGCCATTTGCCCGTCAAATTAGAATCTAGGGCCCATTGGGCAGTCAACAAATGAACACATGGATCTCCATCAAGATAGAAAGAATCGTCAAATAAAATTGGCTGAACTTGAAGAGTGAAGAGAAAAAGACTTATCATAACTCTTGGATTTACAACAAGAGAACTTTAAAATCGCATGATAAGCGAATCAAGCACAAGTAGTTCGAGCTAGGGGATAACATTCTACTATTCAATTCAAGGGTAAAGCTATTTGGACAAGGTAAACTGTGAATCAAGTACGATGGACCTTTCAAGGTCACAGACACCACAACTCATGGGACCATCACCATCCAAGATGATACATGTAACACCTTTAAGGTAAATAATGGCCATTGCTTGAAGGTTTATCTTGAACCCGAAATCAACATTGTCGAGGAGCTTTATGTAATCGAGTTCATAGAAATATTAGGTTAGATCTTGTTCAATTCTTAGAATAAAAATGAAACCTTTATGGTCACTTAATTTGAGAAATAAAATTTGCTTTGCTCGACGTGTATCAATCGAACCCTTTTTATCTCATCAATTTGGTTGTGTGCATAAGAATACTTAGGTAATTGAAAGCACAAGAGGACAATAGGAGAGGATGGCCGACCGCCGACCCCATCAAAGGATGATCTCTCCTGCAGACTTCACTGATACATTTGGTTTGCACTCTCTTTTCTCCTCCCTTATGTTTGAGCAGTAATAATGTTTCTCTTGTGATAATTTGCCTACTTCATCAAATTCTCTCACAACCAGCATCGGAAACTCCGTATTTGGCCTCAAGTGCATGCCATATTTCCTTTCAAGTAGGCAACCACATGTATGCATCAATTATGGTGTCTCCAAGCATGTTGATTATTGCCTCCTTGAACATGGTGTCAGCATCATGGAACACTAACTTCTTCTCAGAAGTATGCGGTCCTACTACTCTAGGTTCGGCAACAACATAGCAGTGCACGGTGGTCAACCATAGCATACACCTGTGATGCCATCTCTTATAGCGTGTGCCCTCAAAAGCGTTTGGTTTTAGCATGTCGCAAAATTGTAATCAAGTTTTTGGATTGTTAGAATATTAGGCAAATTCATGTATACTTTAATCCAGAAAAAGATTAACAACATGTTTGTGACATCACGTGCTTGTGTGATCTAATTGTAGATGAGTTAATGAACACTATACTAATCACGATTTTAACCATAAAAAATAAAAGATGGGTCGCTGAGCATACCCAGAGGCACCAGAGCCGTTTCCGCCAGTGGACATAGTGGTTTGTTGATGTAGTCGTCCTGTTCGATGCAGTGTAGAGACATCGCGGTGCCTATCGTGTCAAGACCACTGCTAGTGAGAAGTGGATAGTGATGCTGTGAATAGGAGGCCGCTGAGAAGTAGTTGATCATCGTCACCTTGTACTTGAACACCAATAATGCCATACTCGAACACCAGGACTAGGAGTGTGAAGAAGCGAGCAGTCGCGCTAATGCGCTATCCAAAAACTTGATCGCCCGCCTACTTGTGCAAGTACACAAGCGGGCAGAGTTATGGAGGCCTGCTCTTCCGACAACTTATGCGCGCAGGAGGCTGAAATGGAGATGGCAGAGAACAACACAACAACAGCTTGGCGGTGTTCTTGGCTATGTGTTCTTCCTCGCGAACAAGAGAAACAATGCCCCTTTTATGCAGCAACAAAGGAATACGAAGATGAAGAGCTATGTATATGAAGACATAGTGATCATTATAGCATGCCAATAACTTAAGAAACTGACAAATCAATTGTTTGTTACTAGTAATGGACACATTATAGTCATCATCAAGGATGGCAGCGAGGCGGTTTCTGGTCGGATATCCGTGGGTTTCGGATCTCACGGGTTCGGATTCGGGGATAATTTCTCACCCACGGTTTTCGGGTTTGGGCCCCCCGAAACCTATCGGGTTCAGTTTTGGGTTTGGTTTTTCACCCATGGATATCCAATGGTTATGCGAAATAAACCATTTGGAATTAAAACTCATGTTTTATAACATGTTAATAATAACTTGTTTACTTAGATTATTAAATTTATTCTAAGTTGACTCATGAAAGTATTTATTATTTGTTGCCTCCTGTTTTATACATGTAAATATGCATATATATATATATATATATATATATATATATATATATATATATATATATATATATATATATATATATATATATATATATATGCATATGTTTATAGAAAGTCCTTATTGCTCTTACTATGTTTCCATACAAAGCGGGTTTCGGGTATCCATTCGGATTTCGGGTATCCGCAGGTTTGGTTTTGGGGATGGATTATCACCCGAATCGGTGTTCGGTGTGGTTTCGGGTTTCGATTTCGGGTTTTAGGTTCAGGTGCACAGAGACTCCACCCGATCCGAATCTGCCCCGTTGCCATCCCTAGTCATCATGCACTTAACACTTGTCAAGCTGTCAGTTACACTACATAAAGGACCTATGCATATTATACATAGTGTTAAATGCAGTCTTTGAATTTTTATTTAATTATTGAATAAAATTGTGGGAGACCCAATTAAATCCAACACTCCAAATATAATATTGGTTAAGAAATTATATTGGCTAACAATCAAAAAATTTACTGGATTCAACTAGCTGCTTCCGACCAAGCAGCAGGCCACATGCAGAAGGTGCAGAGCAGATGAACGGTGCGCCGTGGGAGGTAAATAAGAGCCAAGTGAGACGGTAAATACTCTTTTTCTCTTAAAATAATTGTATATATTTTGTTTCTTCATTCAGAAGTCAATTTTTTAATTTAACTAAGTATCAATGGATTAGTTGAATGCATTTTCATAATAAATATACCAGAAGATACTAGCAAATACGTACACATGCGTTGGAATGACTTATAAATTGTTAGGGTTACAATTTATTGCACGGTGCTCGCTCCAATAATAATGAGCTAGCAATTTTTATTGGATTTAATTGGGCTTGGTCCAACCTTAAGTCAAATAATTTTTCAAAACTAATAATAAATACTATTACAATAAAGGATTAGTCCTACATAGAAAAATTGACATGATATTGAATCAATTTAAATATGTGGCTATTAGGCTAGTCTCAATGGATAGTCTCGTAGCGTTATTTTTAAGATTGCCATGTCATATAAAGCAGCTGCGGAAGGAGGTGATCAGAGAGGATCGTCTGGCCAGGGCTGAGGAGAGGCATGTGCATGTCAAGAATGTCCAGATGGCTTTGTGCGTCCTCAACAAGAGATATCAAGACAGGAAGTATGACCTTGGAGAGCTCACTGAGAAGTGCACCATCTTTGAATATGGATCAGCCTACTGTCACTACAACTTTACTGCTTGTTCTCCAACCCATGATGACCTGTTCTGTTTTGCGGAAGTGGATGCCAATCTTGAGAATGAGAACGATGTTTACCAGTGCAATTGGGTCTGGTCCAGATGGTTTGTCTATGCTTCTCTATTTGCTCCCATCGAGTCTCTTTATTCTTAAGATTTATTATTGCCTACTGCATTTGTGTTTTGGTTTAGAGCCTATGCTGTTTTTGGTTACCGATATTGCTTATAACTGAATCTATTTGCCTTATTATTATGCAAATACTGTCTGCAACTAGGTTTTTACTCTGTACAATGTTCCCTCTATCTGTTTTTACATACAGGACATGCATTGTCGTTTGGGCTCAAAGACCAATGAGTAGCCAAACTGACCAAATTATCACATTTACTTCTGTGTGTGCACTTGCTGGTGCAGTTAATATGGCGCCTTTTTTGTCTGCATATTCAGCCTGGCAGAGCAGCACAGATACATGCATGGGCAGAGCCTGGTTGTGAAGTTGATAGGGTAAACTAGACCATTAGTGCATTGAAATTGACACGAGCCTTGGTAAATCTGAAACAACCACCAAAATACATCACGCCATGTAAATAAAAATGGAAGGAGTACACAGTAACAAAGAACATGCAGGATGCCATAGCCCCCCTAAGCCTAAATCAATGTGCTTGTGTTTTCTTTTTAAGTTCTGAGTTCCATATTCAAACATTTGACACGCTCCTACTGATGATTTACCAGAAATTGGATTCTTTTTTGTTTCAAATTTGATATAAGAATTTCTATCATTACAGAAATATTTACAGGAATACCTTTTTATTGATTAGGTTGTTAGTGTAGCTTGGACATGTGTTTTCTTCAGAAGCAATCTTAGACAAGTTTTGCGCATGATACTTAGAAGCATTTTTTAATATAATGACTCTGACTTATAGCTGTGAAGACAAATCATAGGAAAAAGTTTGGACATCGGCATTTAGGAGTCCCTGTATGTTATCAGTTTTTTTTTTTGTGGTTTTAGAGTTCCTGTGGTATTTTCTAAACTTTTTATGAAATAATCGAACTTCAGAAACCATACTCCTTGCTGTTTACTGGCCTCTATTCTATCTCATCAATGTATCTTGTGTATTATCACGGCTTTTTAAGAGATATGCATTTACTGATTATAGCTTTTGTTCAGGTTATTGCATGGGCTGTCAGAATCAAAGAGTTGCGGTTACTCATCCAAGTAGAGACATACTCATTGGTGGGCAGGAGAGCTTTGGTGGGTTCGAGACCGACAGCGAGAGTGATCCAGACTACTGATTTACCCATGATCTTCTAAGGCTTTTGGAGTCATTCATCATATTTGTGTTATGTTTTGGAGAGACGGGGAAACTTGATCTACCTATTATTCCTTCATGTATGCATCTTGATACCTAGTGCACACAGCTGGCGGTTTACAGAACCAGCACCCTTGCCGATAGGTAAATGGAAATTTCCCAAGCCTGTACTAGATGAAAAGGCAAAGGAAGAGAAGGCACGGCTAAGCAGGGAGGAGAAACAACTACTTCGTGAGAAACTGCAGCGGCGTCAACGGGTCGAAGCAGAATTACAGCGGCGAAAGAAACAGTTCCCCCTGGGAAGGCCGAAGGCACCATCTGATAAGCAGCTGCGGAAGGAGGTCATCAGAGAGGATCGTCTGGCGAGGGCTGAAGAGTGGCATGTCAAGAATGTCCAGATGGCTTTGCGTATCATCAAGAAGAGATATCCAGACAGAAAGTATGAGGTTGGAGAGATCACTGAGAAGTGCATATTCTTTGAATATGGATCAGCCTACTGTCACTACAACTTTACTGCTTGTTCTCCAACCAATGATGACCTATTCTGTTTTGCAGAAGTGGATGCCAATCTTGAGAACGAGAACGATGTTTACCAGTGCTGCACAATTGGGTCTGGTCCAGATGGTTTGTCTATCCTTCTATTTGCTCCCATCGAGTCTCTTTATTCTTAAGATTTATTATTGCCTACTGCATTTATGTTATTTTGGTTTACTGAGCCTATGCTGTTTTTGGTTACCGATATTACTTATAACTGAATCTATTTGCCTTATTATTATGCATACTGTCTGCAACTTGTTAAATCTGAAACAACCACCAAAATATATCAAAATGGAAGGAGTACACAGTAACAAAGAACATGCAGGATGCCATAGCCCCCCTAAGCCTAAATCAATGTGCTTGTGTTTTCTTTATATAAGCTCTGAGTTCCATATTCAAACATTTGACATGCTCCTACTGATGATTTACCAGAAATTGGATTGTTTTTTGGTTGCAAATTAGATGTCATTACAGAAATATTTACAGGAATAGCTTTTTATTCATTAGGTTGTTAGTGTAGCTTGGACATATGTTTTCTTCAGAAGCAATCTTAGACATGTTTTGTGCATGATACTTAGAAGAATTTTTTGAATATGACTCTGACTTCACAGGAAAAAGTTTGGACTTCGGCATTTAGGAGTCCCTGTATGTTATCAGTTTTTTTTAAGAGTTCCCGTGGTATTTTCTAAATTTTTTATGAAATAATCCTACCCAGTCTGCGAACTTCAGAAACCATATTCCTTGCTGTTTACTGGCTTCTATTCTATCTCGTCAATGTATCTTGTGGATTAGTCACCGGCTTTTTAAAAGACATGGATTTACTGATTATAACTTTTGTTCAGGTTATTGCATGGCCTGTCAGAATCAAAGGGTTGCGGTTACTCATCCAAGTAGAGAGATGTTCATTGGTGGGCAGGAGAGCTTTGGGGGTTCGACACCGACAGCGAGAGTGATGGTGACTACTGATTTACCTAGGATCTTCTAGGACTTCTGGAGTCATTCATCATATTTGTTTTATTTTAGGGAGACGGTGAAAGTTGATCAAATCTATTATTCCTTCATGTATGCTTTTTGATACATAGTTTTCACTTCTCAGATTATTCATTCATGGATGTCATAAACATTTAGACCTTGTGTTACTTTTTTCTCTCTTACTTTCCCCATGCGGAAGTGTCTCGCCCCCTTGTCGTCTGCTTTGGACGGCTCGAGCGGCTCGGTGACCCAGCAAGTGCTTCCCTCCGTCAACCCTAGTGCGGCCTCCGCCGTCATTGGAGCTACCTACCCGAGGCATGGTGGACGGTGAGGATGGTGGTGGTGAGGCATATCTCAACCCTCCCCATGCCTCCTCCCCATGCTCGGGGAATGGCTGGATCCGGTGGCTTTGAGGCTGGATCCGGTGTTCATCAGCGTGGTTTTGGCCAACGGTGGCCTGGGCTCCTTGCAGCTTGCTTGTGTCTCTGGGTGGCCCTCGGGTGTCCAACATGCACTGCTTCGGCATCACCCTGCCTGGATCGGCCGCTTCGTGTGTCCGACAGTAGATTCGCATGGAGGTGGCTGGCTCTAGTGGTCGGCGGCTGGATCTATGAGGCTGCTTGGTGGGCGGTCGGGGCCTTCACTGGCCCTCTCCTTCCCGCCCCGTCTCTCTCTTGCTTCTGGCCAATTCCATGGTGGAGCTGGCCGGATGCCCGCTGTTGGCCAGTCTCACCCGGATCCCACGGGGTGGGTGGGGTGGGAGGGGGGTGGCGGTCTCTACACTAGGGGTGGCCAGATCTGCATCCTCGTCAGACCAGATACGGGTGATGGTGGCCGAATCTGATGCTGGTTGGCCCGGGCTTTGGCAGGCTGCAATAGTGGCTTGGGTCAACAGCTGGGCCTTCTTGCTACTACCTCCCGAGGTGGTTGTTAGCCTATTGCGCCCCTTGGTGGCGTCTAGTGTTGCGAGACGCTTGCATTTTGACACAGGCGCCTTCCTTCAGGACATGCATCCTCTGCGGGGGCCTTGACGGGCCACGCCTGGTAGGCTGTTCGAGGTTAGGGCTAAGGCCTGGACAGCGATGTCTGAGGACGCCGCTTCCTCCATGGAGGTGTCCTCTTCATACCTTTTCTCTTGCACTGCCGGTGTTTGTGGGTGAAAACCTTCCCTTATTAGGCTAGCATCATCGGGGCCTTGTGGTATCGTTTCCTCCCTGGAGGCCTCGCTAGGCTTCTCTAGCTCTATCGTTCCACTCTAGCTCAGCCTTGGTGGTGCTCCTGGTGGCTCTGTTGTTGGGGCTCGACGGCCTATCAAGTGGTTCTCTCAGTAGCTTTAGTTGTTAACTAGTTGGTAGTGTAGCTGAGTTTCTAGTTGGGTCGTTTCTTCGAGCATGTTGAGGTGCTAGTTGGGTCATTTTGACTATGCTGAAGTGCTAGTTGGGTCGTTTCTTGACAAGTTGGCTCGATGTTTAGTACATCTGAGCATGCAGCGGTGTGGAGTTGTTAGTGGCTGAGTTGGTGTACCAAGTTGTACAGGATAAGTGGCACACTCTCCTCTATTGTGTAGTTTTTGGACCCGGTTTCCACTCAAAAAAACTAGGACAACACTTGTTTTTCTTTTTCTTCGTCTAATAAAAATTGTGCCAAAGCTTTTATTGTCCCTCCAAAAAAACTTTCCACGTCCGATCTTTTAGATCAAAGGCACAACCTAGGTTTATTAGAAACCTTACGAACCTTTGATCCCATAACGGGTGGAGGGACCATGATATCTAAGAGGGGGGGGGGGTTAAATTAGGCTTTTTAAAAATCTACCTACTCTAAACTATGTCATCTTATCACTACAACACTCAGACCTTTCACAGCCGTGTCATAACTATCGATATAGGACCCACAAGATTCCTCATCGAAACAATTACTAGCAGCGGGCCCTGGCCTGGCCCACCGTCAGACAGAAGAGGCGTGACGACAGACGACGCTGATTCCGAGTAGAACAGGCCAAACTAGCCGGACTCTTAATGGAAAGTATCTTCTGTAATTGGATCAGGACACCTTCTTTGGATCCGATTAGGACTGTAACTACACCATAGCCGTCTCTACCTATATAAAGAGAGGCTATGGACACCCTTGTAAAAAAACATGATTATAACAATCAATCCAACGCAAAGGCTAACGCTGACTGGACGTAAATGTTATTACTCGATCATGAGGGCCCAACCCAGTATAAATTGACTATCTCTTGCGTTAACTATCGAGTTCTGCATATGCTCGTAGTAGGCTATCGGTGGTAAAATATCGACGGTGGCAGCGGGGATCTAGAGAGTGAGACTAGGGTTTGTAAAAGATGGATTGCAAGAAGGCAAGAGCGAGTGAAGAAAAGAAAAAGAGGGACAAGGCCTTTATACATCTACAATGGCAAAAAAACGTGGCCCACGTGGCCCATTGGACGCGGCAACCAACACAAAGGTTCGATTTCCGCACCAACACATTAACTGCCTGACGCGACTAAAATGACAATGGCACGCCTTTTCACACGGAACACTGCAACAGGCAGATTTTAGACTTATCCATCCACAAAAACCGTTGCCGAGTAGTTACAACATAAGAGCGTTCAGAAAGAACTCTGCATTTACAATGTAAGCAAAGGAGTTTCAGAAACAACCCGGATGGCATTTAAAACTACCCGGACAGTTGCACAAGACAACATCTCCAAGCAACAAGATTTTTTCTATTACAAATATATTCAAGGGATGCAAGATTACAGACTTTACAAGACCCATCGAATTCGGTACTATGACGAACAAGGTAGCAACAAGGAACCAAGTGGAATTCAGACCTAGAAATGACTACATACTCCTAGTTGCTACTCAGCAGAACACACTCTACCCAACTATACTGTTCTCTTTAAAGAAAAAGCACAGTGCATCCAAGATTGGTGTTAACGGCACAACAGACAACATGGACCAGGGGAGGCTCACAGGCATCAGTTTACCCAAGTCCGATGTGATGCTAGATCATGTGCTGATCTACACTGGATAGTCACGAGGCAAACTGAAAGAATCAACTCGGCACTCCTGGATGAGGGAACACGTCCCACACCACAAGACTTCTTCCATCTTTCAGAATGGACTACCCAGCGCAATACCGCTGAGAGATTAGTCTACCTCTAATCTCTATCACAAGACTTCTTCCATATGTTGACACTGCTAACACCACTTTACATACTAGGTTGTCATCCCCAGCATGGCGCCAGAAGTGTTGGTATTAATAAATGTAAATGCTCCTCTAAAATAAATATAAAATCCGCAAGCCCACAGATAATACCAATGTAATATTTTAACCAGGAGTAATCCAGGTATCGTTATTTATATTTTTACCCAAGGGAAGGGAGGCTAAGAATAATGAGCAATGTGCTTCACTTGCATGTGATAATGGAGAGTGTAACCATGTCTTTGTCTATCTTCTCATACAGGGTTAGTGTCACAAGATAAGATATATATATATATATATATATATATATATAAAAATATATATAAGTGATAAATGATAAGCACAAGCCATATAATAAATGAATAAACATCTCAATAGAGTACTCTAAGTCTATAACACTAGCATGGTATTAGGACGATCTATGAGGATAAATCCTATGTTATTCTAACTATAAGTCAAAGCATATGATGATTAGTGCAATTACACTTGGCAATCATGGCAAGACATGCTTATATCTACGCATAGAGATATTATGCGGAAAGATCATGAACATAGCCAGGCTTTCCTTATAATAGTTGTGTTCTACACGGTCTACATTCGGGAGGTGGACTATATAAGACTCAACAGGACTGTCACTCCCGCAAACTACCACACGATCTGGAATATAGGGTGCAATCGTAGGAAAATACGGTATAGGCACCACGCCTACACAATATTTACCACTCACCCACGAATTCAATGAGCGAGCGCTATACGATCCTATGTTTGAATATAAATCTAGTCCAGCTATGCCAAGCATATAATCAAAGTAAACTAAGAACATTGTAATTGAGAATATAAACAAATAGAGCAAAGTCATATCCAATATAGTAGAATAGACCAAAGTCATTTCATAGTAGCAGATGAACAATATGAATAATACAAGAACAAATATAAAATAGGAGAGATCGTGAGGAATTACCAAGCAAACTCTTGACAGATCCGGAAACCGAGCAGGTGCCCGCCTCCTTCTAGTTCTAATCCTATATAGCTATGCTCTAAACTATGGAGCTCTAATTGAGATGGTGGCTCTCTGGCTTGATCAGGTGGCTTCTCTCTTGGATGAATGAATAATGAATTAGGGTTCCTCCAAACCCTGGGATCTGGGCCTGTTTATATAGCCCCCTCTGAGGAGCCTCGATCGTCGGATTAAACTAACCTTAATGAACGATTAATATTGATCCTCAAAGGTGGTGGAAGATGGATCCATGAGACTCAACCTGATTGGTTGAGGGAGGACGGTGGCCGCCCTAAAGGGCAGGGCGCCCGCCCTGTCTCTGTGATAGGTGGGCCTCCCCTCTGGTGGCCCTTCTTCTCATGTCTTCTAAAGTCTTCTTGTATATGCGTTGGTGTTTATCTCTATGTAAACCTTACATGTGGACCTCCTTTGGATATTTTCTGATAACCCCCTATAGAAATAGACATTCACCAAAACTTGTGGAATTCTATCAGTGTAACCCCTATATCTAGGTGATAATTATATTTAAGTCTTTTCTCATGTTTCGTTGACGGTTTAAAAATGACACTTATCTACCATCAACACCATCTACTACAAGCAATATAAGACTCCAACTCACGCCCGAGGGCTGCTCTACCTCACAAACCATCATATTTATGACTACAAGCTTCAGGCTCTACATCAAGACTTCACTGATTTACAGCAGCTCGCCAGGAGGGTATTTATAGACCAAGGAGCGGTATACATAGACCAAGTCCACCAACAGATTCAACCTGACAGCCACCAGAAAAAGGGTTTAGAGCAGTGACAGAAAGTTAGTACAGTAAGTGACAACATGAGAAACTATAGCGCACCAGGATGGCATATCCAAAGGAATATTCTAGTATTGTGAAACCTGTGACTATGCTGCCTTTACTATGCAACGGCCAACCAGCAACTACCTCTGACAGAAAGACATTGAGAGACTCTAGCTACCTGAGTAAACTACAAAAGAACCCTTCATCCGGGTTCTTTTTATAAAAGAACCCGGACACAGGCTTGAGGGCTACAGGGTACATATCCTCAGGAAAGATTTTTAGTTTTTTCAGCTTGGAAGATTCAAGACCCTCTAATTTTTTGTTCCAAATAGCAAGAGGCTCGAGGGCTACACTCAGTGAGTGCCCTTTTTCTCTGAAAAAGTGCACATCACTTAAGGATTTTTTAGAAAAAGACCACTTCAAGGTTTCTCTTCGAAAGAACTCGGATCATGCTTGCTTCTCTTGGCAAGATTTGAGGAAGCAAGGAGGCTTTCGAGTTCAACCATGAAACTCTTGGGGACTTATCGATACAGGACCCATAAGATTTCTCACCGAAACAATTATTGGCAGTGGGCCCTAGCTTGGCCCACCGTCAGACAGAAGAGGTCTGACGACAGACGATGCCGATTTCAAGTAGAACAGGCCAAACTAGCCAGACTCCTAATGGAAAGTACCTAGGACTATAACTGCACTATAGCCGTCTCTACCTATATAAAGAGAGGCTATGGGCACCCCCTGTAAAAAAACATGATTATAACAATCAATCCAATGCAAAGGCTAACGCCGACTGAATGTAAAGGCTATTACTCGATCATGAGGGCCTGAACCAGTATAAATCGACTGTCTCTTGCATTAATCGTCAAGTTCTGCATACATCAAAGCCCAAACAACTATCCTAGGTACCCCCGTGGCAGGCTATCAGTGGTAAAACATCGACAGTAACCCCCATCGCAGTCTAATTTTGGCCTCGGCAGTAAGTTGCCGACGGTGATAGTCATAGCTATCACCATCTCATCTAAGACCGACTGTGGTGTACACTTCACTGCCGTATTGGCTTATCCTCCATACGTGATAAGGTCTTTACTTCCATCGCATTGGAGCACGACCTGGCTGTGGGTATACACTAACACTGCCGCATTAGCAAATTGTTCGTCTGTGTTGAGGCTATCAAAACCGTCGTGTGGGCACATCAACCGCCTGTGTAGTGGTCACTAGCACCATCGCCTTGTACTTTGACCCAACTGTCTACGGTGCAGGTTCGCTATCCCTTCGACGGCCGAGATGTCTGTGTAGAGGTTAACACACTACTAACTCGCACCTTTCACAGCCACGTCATAACCCACATCACAGTCCAATTTCGGCCTCGGTAGTAAGCTATGGCTAGTGATACTCATAGCTACCACTGTCGGTATCTGAGACCGACTGGGGTGTACACTATATCGCCATATTGGCTTATCCTCCATTCATGATAAGGTCCTTCCATCGCATTGGAGCACGATCCACGTGTGTGGGTATGCACTAACACCATCTCATGGCTTATGCTCTGTCCATAATCAGATCCTTATTCCATTGAGCGTGACCAGCCTGTGTCGAGGCGAATATCACTGTCGCTTTAGCGTATGACCATCTGGTCATAGGGCATGGTCACCGTCGTGCTGCAATACGATTCGCCCGTGATGATCATGTAGTCGGTGTTGGGTTACTAAATGATTCGGTGGTGATGCACTATTGACCCATGCCACATCAGATGAATAGTAGTGGTGATGGCCATTTGCTTCACCAAAGGTGAGTGGTATGGCGGTGATGACAAAACAACCAATGGCCCTTACATCCGATGGTGATAGAATTGCATCCGATTTTTACAATGTATTTACTAATTCAGCTAGGCCTTAATAATTTACTGGATACACACCATATAGATATAATCATTACACATCATTCATCATGTCCACAATGAAGATTACTTCTTATAATAATAATGCTCGACACTAACAAAACAATTGTGTCAACTGATGAATTAACACAAGCGGTACATAGATAGCATAATAAAGGTTCTGCTCTCTACAGACTTACATAACTAAAATGAGGTAGATGTGCTCCGCTCCTTCAGATTGGCACTCCTTGATCAGCTTGGCAGCCAATGTAGCATGGAATCCCTCTTCTTCCTCCCATAGCCATTGTAGGAAAACCATTCAAAAGCATAGAGACTCCAAAACCTACACAATGCAAAGCAGCGGCATTAATAATATTCAACATACCATTGGTTTAGTTACCAAACAAAAATTGGACTATATATAGACTCAAAACAACTCCCTACCTAAACAAAGACATGTCCTAACAATAAAATACAGCATATGCACCTTTACTGCTCTACTAATGACTCTATGAACAAGGGAACATAAGGCAGATAGTGAGGTCTGTTAAAATAAATAGTCTAGGTACTTTTAGGATAGCGGACGACCCGGGCAGGGAGGACATGAACTTTTCTGCAGCTTATATCATATGCCATCAGTGTTCTATCCTCCCCAACAAGGAAAATCAAATTCCATTCTAAGTGAACTGCAATCACTATGTAGTCTGCATTGGCAGCCTTAGAACCGAGTCTAATATTGTTCAGTCCAAATAGCTGCAGCGTGTTCACCCAATGCTTCAATGTCCATTTACTAGTACCATAGTCTTCAAGGATCTAGATTGAAAGGTCAGACATATTGAAAATATCAGCAATACATAGACACAATTGACCCTGATCTCCATGGATGGACATTGCAGGACTTGGTGGCCTAAGAATTTTCCTCCATGTCTTTCCCTCCATTTCAATAGCAACTATGTGGGACACCTCCAACATGTGCATTAAACTATTAAGAAACACAGTTCCTAAAAATTTACATACTAGAATATTCTCTCCCCATTCAGATTCTTTACACATCCATGCTCCAATTTTGGATGAGTAGATGCTGACAACTAACACCCCAGGCGACCTTACCCATAGTTCTACCATATGAAGTGCGAGGAGATTATGGGATCGAACCCAAGCGACCTAAACCATAACAAAGGTTGCTATATGGCAGTACCACTGATTTGCTAGTCACCGGATTGCAGATAACATAGCAAAGCCCAAACGCACCAGCAGAGGAAGAGGCTTCTATAGCAATCTGAGATGACTAAATCCTGAATAGGGAAGGGCAAGAAGGAAAAGGAGGGGTATTCACTGGTGAAGCTGGCAAATTGGCGTTTGCCTTTCCAGTTGCTATACATAAATCTGGCGATAAACTGGGGTAGCTCCTTACGGTGCTCAAATTCGGAGATGAGGCAATACCAGGAGCGACACACACACTTGCAGCTACACAAGGTGCGGGCGGTGAGGCGACGAAGGATAAGGACCAAGGCGTTGTCTATGAGGATGTCTACTTCATTCCTCTTGTTGGTGGCCTCCTCCATCTTGACTAGGATGTGGTGGAGCAAGGCCAACGATGAAAGCGGTAGCGCTATCGCTTGAATCAGAGTAGGAGCACCTGTGGGGATGTGCTCGTGAGCTCCTTAATGATCAGATGGAAGCTTGATTCGTACTTTGATGAGATAAGAGGGGAATAAAAAGCCAAGAAACATGGATAAGGGAAGTGCAAGAAAGCATTACCCTTGCCTTTGGATCTTGTGGCAGTGAGCTCGAGCGGCCACAACGGTGGTGAGTACCAGCCTGGTCACTGGTGGATCTGTGCGGGGGTGCCAGTGAGGCGTACCAGCGTGGAGCACTAGCTTGTCGGTGGTGAGTGGCGGCTTGTACACCGATGAATAGGTGAGGAATAGCAGCACTTGAGGAGGAGATGGACAGGGTGGCGGCTGGGTGGGTAGCGGTCTTTGTAAGCTAACTACAAACATGCCAAAAATTCTAAAAACACGCAGGAGTCTCGCGCTAGCTTGCAAATTTTGACGATATCGGCAATGAAGGCTACTGGCAGTGGTGATTAGGTCTTAAAGAAGATGGTATGAGCACCTAATGAGCATGTTAGAAAGGAACAAAATATTATGAACATTATTTTTGCAGGTTATAGCAAGAAGATGTTAGCATCTAACAGCGAATAGCGGCGGTGATACAATTTTTTCGACACCGCTTATATCCGACGATGACATAATTATACAATGTAATTCAGCTAGGCCTTACTAGCTTACTAAACACATATATTACTTTTTACAATAGTAATGGATGCTAACTTGACAAAGTTCATCAGCTGATGTTGCATAATAAAGGTACTGATCTATACAATAACAATGGATGTGATTACAAAGCTGCACCACATGGCAGTTTGCACATACAAACCAACACCACACCAGCATCACAGTGAGGTAACAATGTTCAAAATCAACAAAAGACATCTTTTTCGATTAACTCTATTACACTTTTCATTCACCAGGCGTACAATAACAAGGATATATCAACGATTGTAGTTATGATGACAAAAACCTTGGCCCTGTTCTTTAGCACTACTTGAGCAGTACTACTTTTCAGCAAACGAGCAGTGTTTTTCTCTCATAACAAATCAGCATAAGTATCGGCATAAGCCAAATTTAAATGATGACCTTAGGTTTATCCCCACACTGAGCGATGGACATCTCATGAAGCATAGAAGTCGGATGAAGGCGTAACTAACCTTCACCGCGCCTCCGAATCTTTGCCTGAGCAGGGACAATGCCTAGAAGAAGCCTGGGGAAGAACCACCTCGTGGAACTCCCTCTAACATCCAAGAGGATGAGGAGCCCCGTGAGAAGCCTTGCCCACACCTTCTTCGTCAACATCAGGGAGGAACGCATGCCATGGCATCGAGAGATCCTAGGTCAAGATCTGTGGGCTCAAAAGGTTTCCCAGCAATAGCAAGGCACCCTCTGCCCTCTAGGATTTCCTACAGATATTCTGGCCTAGAAGTCTCCTGCATGCCGACCATCAACGAGCCTAGCCCTGTGTCATCGGTGACCTGAACCGCCAAAGATGGTATTGTTCTTCCCTATCTCTTCATGGAACTTCCTCTAACACCCAAGACGAATGGCCACCAACAGCCGCTGCAGAACCTGATCTTGAAAGCCTTCTCCCAGCAACGGCGGAGCCGTCGAAGTATGCCATGAAACATGGTGGACGAAAGGAGTTGCCACTCTCTCACTAAGTGTAATGCTAAGGGATGTGGAGGGACGGGAGGGGATGGGATGGGAGGGGCGAGAGACTCAGTGCACCAAGATACGGCTTAAATAGGCCAGCCTTGAAGATGCATCTAGACTTAGTGGAGTTAAGATGCATGATCTAGGGAGCACACAACAGGGAAGACGAGGTATACGATGGTTCCCAGCTTACTAAGTGGTGGTGATGGTGTTGGAAGTTGGGACGACATTCAACTCTCACGTACGCTTCCCTGAGCTTTGGGCTTCTTGTGCATCTTCCCAGATTTTGGTGTGAACACATTCCCCCAAATTTTGGAATAAATTTTAGTGTGACTCGGCTATTTTGAGCCGATGAGACTCGGCTATCAAGCATTGACCCAAATTAAATACTTCAGTAGTACTTATTTATGTATTTTCCATTGAGGTCTACGCGATAACAGATATGTACCATATGGTGGTTTGCACATACAAAGCAACAGATCCTCCGAGGTATAAAGATTATGGAATCTAAAGAACAATGTAGCACATCACGAAACTTCACCCTGAGTGAGGTTCTCTTCCTTCCATCTTGCAACCCTCACAGTCAAGGGATGTGATCTACTTCTTGACCTTGAGAGCTACAAGACGGAATATAAAGCACCCAATCTTGAAGAATGAGCACCTTGCAAACTTGAAGCACCCCTAATCGAGTATGGAGCCTCTGAATAGGAGAGAACCAGATGATTACAAATCTTTTGTTAACACAAGATCTACAAGAACATCTACAATCATCAAGGTCAAGCTCTTACTCAGTGGCAGCACATCGCAAAGGATGGAGAAGGAGCACCTCACAAAACTTGCACCTGCATCTTAGTGGGGTTCTTTATATTCCATAACCTTGCTACCTCTTAGCGTCGAGGGATGCAGAACTGCATCCCGATGCTAAAGGGAAGCAAGGTTATGGAATCTAAAGCACCCAATCTTGAAGGCCTTCTCCAAACACCTGGTGAGGTGCTTTATCTCCATCTTGCACCTCTCATGGCCAAGGATGAAGATAAAGCACTTCTTGGCGATGAGGAAAGATACAGTAGCGCTCACAAGTGTGTGGATTGAGCCCTAGAGGTGCATCCAGACCCTGGTTAAATAGGCAACCTTAAAGATGGAGAAGTGCAAGTAGTTGAAAAATAACTCACACTGACTTTGCCGCTTGAAGACCAAACAGTCGTGAAGGGTCGGCGGCCATAACACGTATCCCAGTCGGCTCAGCGTTTTAGACGGCTGAGAAAATACCACTGCCGCACCTATTGTTAACCCATCGGTGGTAGAAGTTTCAACTACCGATTTTCTTCCTCAAGAGGCCTCGCTATCGGTCCAACCGGCGGTGGAAGCATAACACAGTCACTTCTATTGATATGGCAGTGAAAGTGGCGATAGTGATAAGTCAATCTGTAGTAGTGACAGCACGGTCGCTTCAGCGTATGAACCACTAGTACAAAGGTCATGGTCACCGTCGCCTTACACCATGATATGCCTTTGATGATCATTTAGTCAGTGTCGGGTTACTAATAAATGATTCGATGGTGATATACTTTTGATCCCTGCCGCATCATGCGTATAGCGACGGTGTTGGACGTTTGCACCACCATTGGTAGTGATGATAAGAAAATAATGAACGATGCTTACATCCGATGGTGACAGAATTTCATCCGGTTTCACAATAGTTATTAATTCAGCTGGGCCCTTAATAGCTTCATGAACACAAAAGCATACAGATATATAATCATTGCATTCGGAAATCATGTTCACAAACAAGGGTACTTTTTACAATAGCAATGGACGCTACCATAATATCTTTCTCAACTAATGTCCTAACACAAGTGGTACATAGAGCATACTAAAGGTACTGATCTATACAGACTTACATAACAAAACAATGTAGTTGTGCTCCTTCTATGTCGCACTCCTGTTTGCAAGGCAAAATGAATATAATTAGTGCATCCTTCAGATTGGTAGCCAATGCACCATGGAACCCCTCTTCTTCATCTCTGATCCACAACCTAAACAAAGTAACAAAATTAATAATATTGAACATACCATTCCTTTAGTTAACAAACCAAAATTGGCCTATACATACATAGAATGAAAACAACTCCCTACCTGAACAAAGACTGTCGTGATGACAAAATACAGCAAATGCACCTTTATTGCTTTGCTAATGACTTCATGAACAAGAGAACATAAGAAAGATAGTAAGGTCTGTTCATATGGAAATTCCCTCTTGATCTACAGAAGCGGATGACACGGGCATGGATGACATGAACTTTTCTATAGTCCATGTCATATGCAATCAATGTTCTATCCTTCCGAACAAGAAAAATGAAATTCCATTCTGGGTAAACTGTAATCACTCTATACTCCTCATCAAAAAGCTCAGAACCAACTTTAATATTCATGTGTCCAAATAGTTCCTCCATGTTCACAACATGCTTCAATCTTTGGTTATCAGTACCATAGTCTTCAAGTATCCACACTAAAATCCAAGTTGTGAAAATCAGCACAACACACACACAAGTGACTCTGAGCTTGATGGATAGACATTTTAGCACCACGTGGTTTATGAATTGTCCTCCATGTCTTTTCCTCTATATCCACAGCAACTATCGTAGAGTACTCAATCATGTGCATATAACCATTAAGAAAAACACTTCTCGATTTTGAACGTAGAACAATACTCTCGCCCATTCAGATTCCTTATAGATCCATGCTATAGTTTTAGATGAGTAGATCTCCACACCTATGCACATACCCTCCACCTCAACAAATTCAATCACATGAAAGTACGAGGATGTTGGGTCAAAACCTAAGCGAGACTGACCAATAGAACAGATGCTATGTGGCAGTACATGCCATTTGTGGGTCGCTAGATTGCAGACAACATAGCACCATAATCCATCAGGCCCAGCACACCAGCAAAGGACACGACTACTGTAACAATCTGAGACTAGGACTTTTTGAAAGGGGAAAGGCAAGAAGGACAAGGAGAGCCGTTCACAGGTGATGCTGGTGAAGTGGCGATTGCCCTTCCACTAGCTGCCATGGAAGAAGCCGACGACAGTCTATGAAAGATTCTTATGGTGATAGGAGTCAAAGATGATGCACTTGCAGTAACACAAGGACCGGGAGGGGAGGTAGCAGAAGATGTCGGCAAGCACATCGTTTGAGAGGCTGTCCACTGCGTTCCTTGTTGATGGTAGTTAACAGTTATCATAAACCGTCAGCATAACTTGTATAAATACATGGATATGATCACCAACATAG
The DNA here is from genome assembly GCA_038087645.1 of Saccharum hybrid cultivar R570. Lineage (NCBI taxonomy): Eukaryota > Viridiplantae > Streptophyta > Magnoliopsida > Poales > Poaceae > Saccharum > Saccharum hybrid cultivar. The sequence goes on from JAQSUU010000066.1 coordinate 15,248,145, forward strand.
GTTTAGAGTTTAAACTAACAAATTTCACAAGTTTTGGTGAATCTATGTTTTTAATAGGGTTTATCCGAAAAACCGTCAAGGTGGACCCAAACGTCAGATTTAATCGCAATTATCCATGATGAAAACAACCCTAGAAGACTTTAGAAAACTCCAGAAGGCAAACCACCAAAGCAGAGGGCAGGTGGCTGCCAGGTGGGGCCGACTGGCCTATGGGCCCACCTATCAGCCTCCATCTCGCTATGTCAGTTCTCCACTGCCTTAGGGTTTGCATCTACGCTGTTCTTTCAAGTCGGTTTGATCTAAGGTCTCAGGATTGATGCTCCCCCAATATATACTAGCCCCTGCCACCCCTATGGCATAACCCTGATCATTGATCAAGTTATCATCTAGAAACCCTAATCAGAGAAGAATCTTGGAGCTCCATAATATTTTAGGGCATAACTAGCTAGGCTAGATCTAGAGGGAGGAAAGTTTCGCTTGGATTCCTGATCTTATCAAGAGCGTGGCTTGATATATCCCCTTGTACCCTCTTTTGTATCTTTCATTATTCATATGTTTGCTACAATTGATTCGACATTGTTCTTAATATTATTCATGTTCCTAGTTATCATGTTCATCGTCTACTTTGATTATATGCTTAGTATAGCTAGATTATCTTTATGTTCAAACATGAGTTTGTATAGCACTCGCTCCAAAGTACACGGGTTGAGTGATCAACATTGTGTAAGCGTGGTGCCTATATGTTATTTACCTACGGATGCACCCTATATTCTGGGCTATGTGATAGATCACAAATGTGACGCTCCCGTTGAGTCCTTTGTAGTCCACTCTCCGAATATAGGTCAAGTAGGATCTAGTTATGAAGGAAGTCATGCTCTATTCTTGATCTTCCTTAGTAACATCCCTTATGTGTAGATATGGAGTTGATCTTAGCCATGATTATTAAGTGTAATTGCACTTAGTATGCTTTGACTTGTAATTAAGAATGACTTAGGAATTATCTCTCTATTTGTCTACTTAGTCATGGTAATGCCATAGAAAGGAGTACTCTGAGTGTACAATTATCAACTACCAATGATCATTTATCATATATTTATCACATACCCTATGACTTACCCCTGTTATGAGTAGAAGCTTGGTTATGGTTTATCTCTCCACCATATGTATAAGTTATCAATATATTTCGTCCTCCGGTCCTTCCCTATGTTAAAATTATAGATAACGATACCTGAAATACTCCCGGATGAAATGTTATAATGGTAAATTATCTGTGCGCTTGCAGATCCCTTGATTCATATATTGTTTCTAGTCACAATAAAATACTTAAGTACTTCTAGTGTCATTCTAGAGGTGACGCTAGAAAGTACCAACAAGCATTTTTGGCATCATAGCTAGGGATGACAACTTAGCAAAAGTGATGTTAAGAAATGTCAACAATATTAGGTGGCTACTTAAACAAGTGACAAGTTAATAAATACCAAAATTCCTCATGTTGGGGGCCTCCTTCATCTGGAAGGACACCACCGGCCGAAGAGATGAGGCCACTCTGCCATAGAATTGCATCAATAAACATTAGTAAGGAGATGAGTTTTGAGGAGAAGGGACGGCGATGCAAATAAGGCCTTATTACACTTGCCTTTGGATCTAGCGACGGTGAGCACGAGTGGCAACGCTGGTGACAGCAACAGCTCGTTCGTTGGTGGATCTATGCGGGCAAGCCAGTGATGTACACCGGTGCAGAGCAAGAGCTGAGCAGTGGTGATGAGCAGGAGCGACGATGACGAACAGCAGCAATGTGGACAAGAAAAGCTATGTGTGTGGGGGAGGGAGGGGGCGGCGGGGGTGGAGGGTGTTGCAGTAGGGGTTGCTTGCTCTCTGCGTAACTTTTACGATATGAGGGAATCAAACTTTCATCAGTTCTGCGCAGGAGGGTTCAAACGCGGGATTGAAAATTTTGAAACTAAGTGGCATTGAATGCACAGTACCATCACCGACGGCTGGATCCTAGTACCACCTAGAGACCTCCATATGACACGATAATGAATAGTAAGGCACACAATTTTAACGTTTGGCATTGAAACAAAGTGAAACTGCACACTTATAAAACTAAGAAAAGCATAATTCTAGTACTCAGATTGAAAGAAAGCCAACTTGAGTTCGATGATGAATAATAAGGCACACAGATTTATATTGAAAGAAAGTCAAACTACACACTTAGAAAACATAAGGAAAGCACAATGCCAGTACTCTCAGATTGAAAGGAATTCAACGCGAGTTCCATACATTCATACTGAATAAGTAGGTCGACACTAACAAGCATGTTGAAAGCTAAAATGCAGATACTAATTAAACTGACACTATGCAAAAATGTGCTTCTTATTATTCATTCACCTATTTTGTACTTACCTTAGTTCTTGGCATGTTCATTGGCAAGTTGCTTAGTTCATCACCACAGTAGATTCAAGTATCAATTTATGTATCAGACTAAAATCTGTCACTTTAGTACAACTATTATTGAACTAAATGCAAGGTGATTAACCAGGTGTTCAATTTATTGAACTATAAATCTAGTATATCCAAGTATCAATTGATGTGTTGGAGGCATCCTACTTCCCTGGACGCTGGGCCCTGGTACAGGGGCAACCAATTTATTGAACTGTATGTACACCCTCCTACAGTCCTACCACACCTTTCTTCCATCCATTCCCTACTCTGCTCCCTTGCTCTGCTTCACCCTGCTAGCATTGGATGAAAGGCAACCTCTCTTGTGCTCACTGCTCCTTCACCTCCAACCTCACCGGCGCACAAATCTTTAGCACGCAGTCCTTGCTTCTCTGCTCCATCCGGATCTAAGGTAACTACACTAAATCTGCTTCTTCATCGGATTCTATATTCCTTTGTATTACTATCTCATTCTCTCTACTCCATCACCTCCAACCTAGCTACAGTAATTTTCTTGAATCTACAGATGAAAGTGCATCTTCTTGTTCTAGAGTTTGTGACCTTTTATTTTTGTGAAGTGCAGCTTGTGAGCCTTATTGTCCTCAGTATTGGTTTAACGAATCAGTGCTTTATGAACAAAGTCGACGAGCTAAATGAAAGTGTACCAATGGATGTGGACATGGTTGTAGTGGTCAAGGCTCAAGATGATATGGAGATTGATAACGATCCCATGGGGGTCGACAACGATCTATAGGATCTTATGGAGATTCACAACGATCCTATGGAGGTTGACTAGGATCTGCATGGAGAATGATTAATTATGCAACCAATGATGTACATATGAAGGCCTTTTAACTTCTTTCTTAAAGTTATAAAATCTTCCATCATCTTCATTGGAAGCCTAGCCATTTCTTCAATCTATGGCATAATCTCTTCCACCTCCTGCAGTTGTCCTTCATTTGTTCTAACATTGGCCTCCGCCTTTACCTCCCAAATCTTGTTACATAAATCCAAAATCAAAGTCTTTAGAAAATTTCCATATGGGGGAACATACCACTCATAAATCCTGCAATCTAAGTCGGACTACAAATAAAAAACCAAATTACCATAAGTACAATGGGATTTTAGATTTGCATTGCAAAAACAGAATGAACAAGAAAGAAATCGAGTTATACTATTTGCTCTACAGCATCTGTGGTACTGACGTCTTGGGTTTCCATCACTCTATGAAATCCACTGAGGCGTCTTCAAGCCATAGTGACACAAAAGTGGTGGCTGATATGCGTAGGGGTGGTTCTCGATATGACATAGGATAGGCGGTGTTGGTATAAATTAATGCACACAGAATAATATGCAAGCGCACGGATATTATACCGATGTAGCACTTTATCGGGAGTACCCAGTTTTATATCAAACTCAAAGAAACATGTGTGAGAACAAATAAATCTAACTTAACCCAACTTCACAATCAAGGCTAGATAATAGGAGTGTAGAGGAGACTGCTAAGGTCTTCTAGTTCTAACTTCGATAAGCTTTGTCTTCTATTATTCAATTCTAGGGATATTACTAGAGAAAACATAGGCAGAGTATGTTTCCTATAGTAACAAAGTCCTGCTAGGCCAACTAACGGGAGATGGACTATAGAGGATTCAACGAGGCTATAAGAGTCACCCTCGCGAGCTACCACCGATCCGAAAGATAGGGTACATCCACGAGTAACCGAGTCTAAGCACCACGCTTACACTACGAATACTACTTTAACCCAGGAGATACAAGGATTAAAGTACACAAAAGAGAGTCGCAAACCTAAAGAACAATATGAACAAGATACTTACTTGAATTAAAAGTCGATTACTAGAGAAATCTCAGAAGCAAGCTCAAGAAGAACTTGATTCTGCCAGGGTACAAGCCATAGAGAGAGCACCGACAGGCCAGGACTCCTCCGAAACTCTTCCCTCTCACTCTCTATCTCTAATACAATACTAAATCCTATTGAGGACTAATCTTCTCTTGATTGCTAGCCCCGATCTTGGTGGAAATATGGATTAGGGTTTCTGGCTTTTTAGCTATCATGATCTGAGTTGGCATGCCCTAAGGGGGGTGCAGGCAGGTATATATAGGCCAGAGCATCAATTGAGCCCTTGGATCAAACCGACTTGAATAAACAGCAGAGATGCAATCCTTAAGGTGGTGGAGAACTGACATAGCAACGGGTGGCTGACGTGGGGGCCCATAGGCCGGCCCCATATGTTAGTGACATGTGTCCCGCTTTAGTAGAGAGCCTCCTAGAGTCTTCTCAAGTCTTCCCACGCTGTTTACGCAGCGGAATTCCATAATTTCCTTTGACGAATAGGTCCTCCTTGATGGTTTTCTAATTAAATCCTACTAGAAACATAGATTCACCAAAACTCATGGAATTTGTTAGTTTAAACCCTAAGTCTACATTGGTGATCCATTTTCAGTTATATTAACGATTTGTAATGAATGTTAACTACCGTCAACAAGCTCCCCCACACTTAGGCTTTTACTCGTCCTCGATAAAAGGATGGATTACTCAAGACATAACCTTGGGATAAGATGTCAACATAAAACTGTTTCCAGTCATGCATGTACTGCGGGATTCAAAGTGTCTGCCATGAAATTTTAGGCGGTTGAGGATTGGAACAACTTGAAACAGATCACTATCTTCCTTTAGTCAAGTCAATTGGAGAAACATTTTAAGATTTTTGAAAACAAAAAATGGCTTACCTTCTCCTTTTGTGGTACTCTCAAATCACTCTGTATATGTGGTATTTTTGGATCCTCACCAAGGCAATGATGACTTTGCCTTCTTTTTTCCTACTTCTAACAGCTTTATGTGGATCTCAGGTAGGGTTAAAAATGAAAACATACTTGCATTGCATATATTGTAAAGTCAAAATAAGGATCCAAGGAGAAAAGTGTCATACTCTTAGATCAAGATGTGCATGTGTGTGGATATGTATATGGTGGCTAACCTAATTCTACTATGCTCCTTGAAACATGTCTCTCTTGTTTGAAATTTGGAAATTGTTGCAAGAAAATATGGGCTATATTATTCATCTCTTTCTTCTTCTTCTTTTTTAGGCGGGCATCTTAGTACCCATTGTTTTCAATATCTCAGTCCTTGTCCATTTTTCAATACTCTTTCTTTCATAAATAACTTTTGCATAGCCCATGCCTCTCCTTCTACAATTGAAACTTTTCAGGAAAGACATTTACAAGAACTTGGAGCATTTATTTCTAACAAGCATATTTTTGTGTCTATTCCCAATGTAGGAGTAGATCATTTTTGGGTGGACGGAAAACATGTTGTTGCATACCCCTAGTGTAGTAGCAGCAGATATATATGGAGTGTACATGATCTTGATCCTGAGAGCATGATAAATTTCTAAACAAGGGCCACAAGGTTTAACCAAACTCAACATAATGACAAGTAATATATGTAGAAGGTTTCTCTAGTCTATCATATCATGTTTGGCTCTGGTGGGACATTGCTTACCATAGAGGATAGGTGTAGCTATTCTTTTCACTTTTTGAAATAAAATTCTCCAATAACAAAACATCAAGAATCAAGTTCTCATTATTCTACTATATCTCATTCCACAACAACTTAAGTAACATGAGGTCCCTAATAATAAGTTCCCAATAGTAACAATACTTCTAGGAAAAGTATCGTGTGAGTCTATCCTTAAATCATGACTGAAATAATCTTTCCTCAGGTTTTATAGTTGTTTGTCATAGAATTTTCAATTCGATTCGAAACAAAAAACATAACATATGAAAATAGAGTGTATTGGGCTCAAACCTGACCGTGGATGAAGCACGAAGCGAGGCGACACTGTGATGGGCATGTAGGAGGCTGGGCGGCCCACTCTTGGGCCCGCTCGGGTCCAACTTTGGTGAGCATGGTTCTTAGTCCATTGCTTCCCGAATTTTGTGATTTTTGTGATCAAATTCTGTCTTGCTGCCATGGTGTGTCTCCCCCATACTTGTTTCCTGTTTACCTTTATGCACAACATGTGGAGACAAAACACATATTCGAAAAGAAATAGAGAGCAATTAATAATAATAACAAGACTCCATTAATATAAGGCACTTTATTACACAAGCACAAATTAAGCACAAACTTTTGACTAGCTAGCACAAACTTCAATCACCCTAACAATCTGAGCTAAATGAGTAACCTAAACATACTATCTTTAAACACTTGACCTAACTACTCATGCCTTATTATTAACTACCTAATTTTCATTTCCTCATCTTAGCAACAAAGTGATTCAAAGCGTTCAAATCATGTTGCAAACTCTTGCGATAAACGTGTTCTTCATCGATCCTTTGTTCTAAGGTATAGATAACATCAGAGAGATCTTCAATCTTCTTATCTAAGAGGGCAATGGTCATCCTTGGATGCTTCTTAGCCTATGGGATAGGTGGTGATGTTGCCTTCCTTTTCCTCTCCTTCGGGGGAACAACTTTGATTTGATCCGACAGAGCCCGGACTCCATCAATGGTGGTACGAGGGGTGACTGATTTATATTTCGCACATGTGACATCTCTAGACTTATTGGTCTTGACTTCGGTTAGCACCTTGTGTCCCTTCAGAGGAAGGAGGTTAATCTCCTTCATCACCTTGATTAGCTTCTAGACGTCTAGACAAGGTTCTTGTTGGCGTGGCTTGCCTTCAAGAAGTGGATGTGGTGGCGACGGAGTGATCACCGGATGATGAATGGCTTAGGCAAAGTAAGACTGGCTTGAGCGAATAGGGGTAACTTTTGGAGGAACGACAGTCAGCGCAAGCGCGTTAGGCTTCTTGTTTAGATTATCTCCATAGGGGATGATCTCTCTACCGGCCATAGGGACTAGAGAAGAGAAGAGCTTTGTTGCTGATGGAGGAAGAAGGCTTTGATGGGATGGCTATGGAGGCAGGCAGGGGCTCATTTATATAGGGGGAATAACTTGTAGCAGGGGTCAAGATCTATCCATAAAGGGTCTCGTAACGAGGAAAACCGAATGAGTCAAAAAACTGTGGGATTACGAAGAGGCATCTAGAAAACACGAGAGAGTTGACTGGCCGCGAGGTGGCTGACAAGTGGGACTGCCAAAATGTAGGTGGGGCCGTCCAGCCCCACACATCATCATCTTGCGCAGGTTTTTCTCACGGTGGTTTCTTATCCCTATCTAATCCAGAAAAGTATATTTCGCGTTACGAAACGTAAAGAGGATGGCAGTGGTGTAATTCTATGGTAAAATCAGAAATTCTACCTCATCCAAATCCTCAGGTGGTTTTTCAAGTTCTAGAAAAATCTTAAGACGGTGGCCATTTACCTTGAATAACGTACTTTCGTTATTTTGAAATGTTGCCACTCCATGCGATGAAGTGCTTATCACCTTAAATGGTCCTTCCCATTTGCTTCAAAGTTTTCTATGCCCAAATAATTTAACCCTAGAATTAAAAAGTAATATCTTATCTCCTAGGGCGAACTCATTCTTAATCCTCTTGTCATGCCATCTTTTGGTCCTCTCTTTGTAAATCTTGGCGTTATGATATGCTTTTTCACGCCATTCATCGAGCTCAGAGAGTTGCATCTTCCTCTTAGTTCCTGCGGCTTTAAAGTCCATGTTCCATCGCTTGATGGCCCAGTGAGCTTTGAATTCTTGCTCAATAGGTAGATGTCGGGTCTTCCCGTAGACCAGTTGGTATGGTGACATGCCCAACGGTATTTTATAGGCCGTTCTTTAAGCCCATAGTTCATCGGGTAGTCTATCCTTCCATGCAGTCCCCATCTCGTTGATCATCTTCTGTAAAATATTTTTGATTTGTTTATTTGATGTTTCTGCTTGGCCACTTGTCTGAGGATGGTATGGAGTAGCGACATTGTGACGGATTCCATGTTTTGACAAGTAGTTGTGAAAGTTCTTGTCAGTAAAGTGAGTACCTCCATCACTAATCACTATTCTTAGAACTCTGAATCTTGGAAATATTGTCTCTTCAAACATCTTTTTAGAGTTTTTAGCATCAGCAGCTTTGCATGCCATGGCTTCAATCCACTTGGAGACATAGTCAACTGCCATCAAGATGTATTCATAGTTCTTCGATTTTGAAAAGGTCCTATGCAGTCAATTCCCTAGACATCAAAGAGCTCAATATGAAGGTTGTTGGTGAGTGGCATGGCTTCCCTTGAATTGATATTCCCATGCCTCTGACATGCTCCACATCTCTAGATGAAGTCCTTCGTGTCTTCATACATAGTTGGCCAAAAGAATCCACTTTGCCAGAGCTTTGAATGAGTGCGAAATGCACCTTAATATCCTCCATATGGTGATGAGTGGCATCGCTCGATGATCTTGATGCCTTCTTTCACCGGTACATATCTCCTGAGTAGGCCATTAGAGCAGACTCTGAAGAGGTACGGTTTATCCCATATGTGGAGACGACTTTCATAAATGAGCTTCCTTTTGTTTTTTCCTGGTGGTACATAACATGCAACCATAAAATTAACAATATTTGCATACCTGGGGTCGGATTTTATGACTTTGAAGAGCATGTCGTCCCGTAGCGAATCATTGATGGGTAGTTCCTGTGAATTCTCAAACTATATTCTGGACAAGTGATCGGCGACAGAACTTTCTACTCCCTTTTTTATCTTTTATTTTTAAGTTAAATTCTTGGAGTAACAAAATCCATCTTATTAATATGGGTTTAGCATCTTTCATAGTGAGCAGGTATTTCAAAGCAGCATGATCAGTATAAACAATCACCTTAGCTCCTACTAAGTTAGATCTAAACTTATCAATAGCAAAAACAACAGCTAGGAGTTCTTTTTTAGTTGTTGCATAATTAAGTTGAGGTCCTATCAAAGTTTTACTAGCATAAGCAATTGCATGATGCTTCTTATCTTTTATTTGTCCCAAAACTGCCCCCATAACATAATCACTAGCATCACACATAATTTTAAAAGGTAGCGACCAATCAGGGGGTTGAATGATTGGTGCAGAGATGAGTGCTTTCTTAAAAATATTAAAAGATTTTAAGCATGCATCATCAAATTCAAAGAGAACATCCTTAGCCAACAGATTTGTCAATGGTCTAGCAATATGTGAAAAATCTTTTATGAAGCGACGGTAGAACCAGCATGACCAAGAAAACTATGGCTCCCTCCGATATTTACGGGAGGAGGTAGCTGTTCAATTACTTCAATTTTAGCTCTGTCTACCTCTATCCCTCGTTCGAACATCAAATGTCCAAGCACAATGCCTTCTCTAACCATGAAATGACATTTTTTTCATTTAAGGACTAAGTGCTTTTCTTCACATCTTTGTAAAATCTTGTCTAAATTTTCAAGACAATCATCAAAAGTTTTTCCATAAATAGAAAAGTCATCCATGAAAACTTCCATAATTTCTTCAATCGTATCAAAAAATATAGACATCTTACATTTTTAAAAAAGAAGTTGGAGCATTACATAATCCAAAAGATATTCTAGGATAAACATAAGTTCCATATGGACATGGTTCATACGCTGAAGCGACAGTGATGTTCGCCTGGACACAGGTGGGTCGTGCTCCAATGCGACGAAAACAAGAACCTAATCACAAATGGATCATAAGCCAATACGGCGGTGTTAGTGTATACCCACACAAACGGGTCAGGCCTCAATGCGATGGAATAAGGATCTAATCACGGACAAATCATAGGCCATGTGACGGTGGTAGTGCATACCGACACAGGCGGGTCATGCTCCAATGCGACAGAAGTAAGAACCTTATCACAGACGGTTGATAAGCCAATGCAACGGTATTGTGTACTTCCCAGTCGGTCTGAGATAGCGACGGTGATGGCTACGACTATCACTGCCAATAGCTTACTGCCGAGGCCGAAATTGGATTGCTATTTGGGTTGTGACGGGCTGTGAAGGTTGCGAGTGTAGTAGTGAAGCACCATTGATCGTGGTAGGTATGGTCATTTCAAGTTCGACGTGAAGGAGTCAGAAGTCCTTGAATGATCTAACCATGTACTCCCCCATCCACAAAAGAATGTAATGCTCGCTTATCGAGAAGTCAAACAGTTTGAACTTTGACTAAAGTTATATAAAAGGGTATTAAAATTTATAAGGCAAAATATATACCATTAGATTAGTTATAGAATATATTTTCATAATAAGTTTATTTGGAGATATAAATGCTAATACAATTTACTACAAAGTAGGTCGAAGTTAAGAAAGTTTGATCGGCACACATCTCATAATTGCATTCTTTTGTGGACGAAGGGGAGTACCTAGATGGGCTTCATGATTATGTTGAGCACGATGCACGTGAACTGTGAGAAGACCCCATGGGCATACACAGTTGGAGAGGATGACACCAACGGGGACAACTCCGAGGAGTGCTCATCAGGGATATGAAGTCAACATAGATGACGACAAAGTCAAGGAGGTAGGATGAGTTCATTGTGGTAGTGGGAGATGAGGAGGAATAGTGGAGGAGCACCTTTATGGTCATTTTGTAGAAAGGACCCTGAGGAATATCCAAAGCTAACCCTAAAATTCGATGTGGCAATGCACAAAACCATTTCATAAATATTACTGTTGGGCCCAAGTTGATAGGTGGGCCTGAGCCACCTGAAAAAACATTCAAAATAGGCTTGCTCCAGGGGGGTCAAAACTAAATTGTTTTGATAGCTAAGTTGCCAAAGTTATGTGGCTTTATAGTTGGACATCAAAATTAGACTAAGGAAAGAGTTGATAGACAAAATTGAATGTGTTCCTCCATTTTATGTTTTATAGCAACATATATAGATGCAAACCAAATGGGCTACTTTACATTATCTTTGTTAATAGCGGAGGTGGATAATTTAAAAGCAAATTTAGGTTTTACTTTAAATGATCCCTAATAATGGAAGGGTTTTATAGATTGGATGTAGATTTAGGGGGTTATTTATGTTTTCTCATAATGGCATAAATTATTTTTACAAAATAGAATAAATAGTATTGTCAATGGCCAGATGTTTCTTGTTATTATGAGAAATTTTAGAACTTATGTTTCTTATAAATCATCTTGTGAGGATTAATGTGGAGGCCTCATTAAGGGGTTCCCCTGTGGGAGTGAATTTCAGGGTGGGTTAAAAAATCCTCCCATCCATTTCACACCAAAGCTCAGGTCTAAGGCCTGACCTATAGTTCTCACAAGGCAACAGATTTTGCTGTGTAAGGGTGGGGCAGGGGTTTTCTCGGGCTACATGAGAAGGTCTTCTTATCAGAATGCGCGGGAGCAGCTTTGCCCTTGCAGGTCGAGTTTTTGGTATGTGTTATATTCCATTGCATTGGACCTCATGTATCTTTGATATATGAACTATACTTGGATTTTTAACTTTTAATCTTATTAATTGTTGAGGTTTATTTTACCTATGTGTTAAGTTGAAACTCTAGTACTTATTGTTTTTATTCAAAATGTCCCTTTTGCATTATATTAAAACACATTCTAGATCAAGGCTACACTTTTAGTTACTATAATATCATTAATAGTTGTTTTAGCCTATACCAACACCATGGTACTCAATACATGTTAAATTTGTTATATTAAAAAATTATATGTGTTGAGTGATTAAAATTAAATTATTAGTAACAATATGTGATATGGTTTAGTCTAAATGTACAAACTTATCTAAAGTACTAACTTACAAATTTTATTGTCACAGAGTACTAACATAATTTAAAATAAATTGTTAGTGGCATTGGTACATGATTTGTTAAGGGAATATTTTTGCCATGATCGATAACTATTAAAATAAATATTATCCGAGTGCATGTATGTTTACTTGGCCTACGTGGTGTCACATATCATTTATATCACCTTTTAATTTAATAAAGGTCGAAGTGTGTAATTGTGAAATATATATAGTGTACTTTTATGGTTATTATTAACCAATTTTTTTTATAGTAGGTTATATAGGTATTTAGATGTAGATTTGAGGGACATTTGGTTCATTGTTAATATAATAGACGATGGTAATTTAGATATCAATTAAAGGAGTTGCTTTATATCATTTTTAATAATGGTAGATGTGGGTAATTAAAAAGCAAATTTAGCGAGTTGTTTTAAATTATCCTTTACACGGTGGGGTAGGTAATTTAGATGCACATTTAGAGAGTTATTTTTAAACTATCTTTCATAATGAAAATGGTAGGTGATTTAGATACAACTTTAGGGATGTTTATATTATATTGACCGTGTGCCTATTAAAGAATGAGCCAGCGACTCATAAGCAGTGGCTGGTTAAGGGAATGGAACTCACCGAAGTTGTAGCGAAAATGATACTTCATAGGGCAATTGTCAGTACTTATGGACCTGAACCTGGGTGATCTATCCATGACTATGATGAAGCTTGGATGAAACTAAGCAGAGGTCCGAATCGCGTTGAAGAATCAACAAATAAGTTGTGGTTAGAGGGTGAAATGCCACTTGAAACCAGAGATAGTTGGTTCTCCCTGAAATGCATTGAGGTGCATCAGTTGACTGGACATCTAGGGGTAAAGCGCTATTTTGGTAATGGCAAAAGGTGTATAATTTTGATGTAAATTTAGGGGATTACTTTATGTATTTTTCATAACAGCAGAGGTGGGTAGTTTTCGAATATTGAATAGATCCAATAGATATTAATGATGGTAATAATTAGAGTTTATCAAATAAAAGATCAGATGTTTCAAATTATTATGAGAAACTTTAGGATTTGCCTTTCTTCCTAGCGTCTCTCGTAAAGATTAATATGATGTCTCTACTGCTGGTCTCAGTTAGTAATATTAAGATATGCGCTTTGATTAGATTTTTTTTAATTGAAATGGTGGAGGTTTGGAATATGCTCTCCATTTTTCATGAAACATTATATCCATCTATTTGGAGATATAGTGGTGCTATGAACAATGTTTCAGATGGAACACATGTACATCTAGCATCAATTATCTTCAAATCAGTGGCTCAACTCTCTGGGCAAAAGGGAGATAATCTGCTTGGTGATGACAGCTTTGGAGATCATCATTCTGGACATCTTTGCTAAAAAAATGGATGGAAAAACAATAATAGACATTGTTTTGGTTTATTTCCTTTCATTTCTATGCTTGTGCCTCTTTTGGCTCTTGTGGTTGTCAAGCTGAACCGACAACATTATAAAGATTTGGTTGTATGTGATCGCAGAGGCCAACACTTTTCTGTAATTAAGAAAAGTACATTGTTCGATTCAAGAATTTATTAAAAAAAGTTCATTGTTTCAATTCAAGAGTTTTCATTACCAGTATTTCTTCGGTTAGAGCAGCGGCGGCATCCATCACATGGTACATATACTTGCATATGTGCATAGGCTTTTCTTTGAGAAAACGACGCCAACAAACTAAAGCGCAGAGCATTGCGTGCAAACACAGCAACAGCAGCGCATTCCAACCAATTCCTCATGCACGACGCCACCAACAAAAAACCAAGCACAGGCCTGGACAGGTGGCACACTGAGCCATTTGCTTTTCTTGTGTGCTGGTTCGTGGTTGCACAGTTACATTACATCATGAGAGGATGGCGTCCCAGTCGATTTCCAACGACGGGTACTTGCAGAGCGCGACGCCGTCAGCCTCATCCCACGGCGCCTCCGAGAAGTCCAGCTCCTGCATATCCGGCAGTGGCGTCGCCTTAGCGGCCAACGACGACGACCCGGTGGACGATGGAGAGAGGCCTGCGCCGTCGGCCGTTGCCATGGTGGTCGTCGAGGCCTCCGAGCCAGAGCCGCAGCCTTGCTCGTTCTTGATATCCGGGCTCTCGGGTCGCGGCGAGGCGGTCGCCGGCGCGGATGTCACGGCTTGGAGCTTGGCATCGACGGTCGGGTGGAGCGGCGGCGCGAGGTGCCTACCGCCTAACCGGAGCTCCGGGAAGTTGAGGCGGGCGGCATCGCCGCGCAGCCGGAACGCGGCGCCGTCGTAGGCAAGCGCGGCCTCCTCGGCGGTGTCGTAGGTGCCGAGCCACAGGCGCGTCCGGTTGCGCGGCAACCTGATCTCCGCCACCCACTTGCCCCAGTGCCGCTGACGCACGCCACGGTACAGCTTCGTCGTCATGGAGGGTGCCGGCGCGCCCAGACCACGGTACGGCTTCATCACGCGCGGGCGCGGCGCCGGTCCCAAGCGCCCGCCAACGCGGTAGTAGCAAGCCGCCTGCGCCGGCGTGATGAGGTGGTAGCACCTGCTTCTGCTGGCGCCGACGATAGCCATGGCTTGGCCCTGCTCGGTGTCCACCATGATTGGAGCAGCTTGCACTGGGGTGGCTATTAGGGAGTGGATTAGCTCTCCGTACTGCATGGCGCCTAGTGGCGGCGGAGTACTGGCAATGGCGTGAAGGCGGCGCCATTGCCTATGATCCATGGCCATAGTCATGGCTTCTTGGATCACTCAGGAACAAGAATTGAAGAATAACTATGCAGGAAACCAAGGATTAGCTAGTTCTTGGCCGTCTGGTTTATACTCTTGGTTTTGGCTTCTTTTGGATGTTTATCAGAATGCGGAATGAATTTGCTGCAATGGCTTGGGAGTTTTTATAGGCAGGGAGGCAGCAGCGCCACTGGCCAATGGGCAACTGCCAAGTGGTCTACTGTGCTATGTGGCAAAAGGTAGGAGCTTGTGTGACATGAGGGACACTTGGAAGCTGGTGATTGCAGGCTCCAAGGTGCATGGAGCATTGACCATGCATGAAGGTCAACAGACGAGTATCGGAATTAGACGTAATAACTTGCATAATTTTCTCATACCTAAACGAGGGATTTGCTATCTGAATTTTAGTTTTCTTTCGGGTGATGATTATTACATATATTTTTTTATATTAAAATTATAGTTTTAGTTCTATGCCATTTCTGTATGCACAAGCTGCAATTTTTTATTCCGAAAATAAAAACCCCGTTAGACAAAATCATAAACCGGACAAAATCTGATTTGCGTTGGCGCAAAGACAATTAACAATCTACAATTATTTCTATAGTTAGACAATAACAAAAATTTGATATGTTACAACACATATAAATAACAAATCACAAAAAATGATAGTTTGTGGATGAAATTGAGCCTAAAATGCAAAATTTAAGGACTGAAACGATCATCTTCATTGTTATAGGATGAAATTGAGCCTAAAACTAAAGTTTGAGGACCTAAACGGCCGTTTTGTAAGTTTAGGGATGAATTTGAGCCTTGAGTAATAGTTGAGAGACCAAAATGGCTATTGTGCCATCACAAAATTAACAATTTACTTATACTAGTTGATGGTATGAAAGTGTTGCCTTAAAATTTATGCACCCGAAATATAGGAAACATAGGAGAAGTGTATAAAAAAAGTTTTAACGGAAACTAAGGCTGTGTTTAGATGCTTCAAAGTTCCAAAATTTTTACAAGATTCCCCGTCACATCGAATCTTTGGACACATACATGGAGCATTAAATATAGGTAAAAAAATAACTAATTACACAGTTTGGTTGTAAATCACGAGACGAATCTTTCGAACCTAATTAGCCCATGATTGGACACTAATTACCAAATAAAAACGAAAAAGTTACTGTGCTTCCAAAAATTTTACAGCCCCATCTAAACACAGCCTAAGCGGATTTTGCAACAGTATTGAACAGTTATGGGCTCAAAGGTAATACACAATTAATATGATCTGGAGCTCGTTGCTTCCAAGCTACAACAATGTAGAGGAATTATTACCAGAAATGCGCCACTGATGAAGAAAGGCATCACGGTCCGGGGGCCTGGGTCTGTGGTTTAGGAGTACTACTACAATGATGCGATGGTGACGCGGCGCCGCCTATGCATTTGGATTTGATGCACAGATGGCCGCTCTTCATTGACTCGACATGGCAATGCACGATCCCTTGCGTTGTGTAACCACAACGAATGCAGGCCAACAGTTCATTGCTTCAACTTTCAATCTCAGCCAAGAATGCAGAAAAGCGATAAAAGCACAAACAACCTTTTCCTTCTGTACCTTTGTTGTGTTATCGGCTATTCTTTCCCTTTTTATTTTTAATTAATAATGTGTTTTGTTGCTTAGGATCGTTTGCTAATTTGTGAAAAAACAGGGTATGAACACACACACAGAAGGAGAACAGGTTTCTTTTTTTTTTTAAAAAAGTAGGAGAACAGGTTGAGATAGGATTTTCTAATAACTATCTAAATAAAAAGGAGAATACACTACAAATGTACGTGCATATATTGGGTTGTATATATAGTACAATGTACTTGTGGATAAACACATACAAAAGATTCAACGCTGTCGTTCTCCGAGACGATGGGAGATGGGAGGACTAAGCACGTTTCAGTTTTATATATATGGAACAGCAAAAAGAATAGCAGTGACCTTTTCAAGAATTGAAAGGTACTTCAAATATTTAATAAGCTGAAATATTAACTTTTTTTTGCGAAAAAAATATGTGCTGTACCCTTCATTCTAAATTGTAGCTTTACTTTTTTTTTTCTTTATCCTAAGTCAAACTCATTTAACTTTGAACGAATTTGTAGAAAAATCCAGCAACATCTATAACATCAAATTCGGTTCATTAGGTTCTTCATACAATATATTTTCATAGAGAAATTGTTTCAAAGTTAGAGAAGTTTGACTCAGAACATATAAAGCAAACTATAATTAGGAAACGGAGGAATTCACTAAATGCAACCTGAATTCTGAAACAATGCAAAATCTAAGAATTTTGCAAGAGCAAAGAGATTAACAACCATCATAATACTTTATAAATCAATATGCATGAGTCTTTCTCAGCAAAAAAGGTTAAATCTAGTCAAAAGGCAGTAACAACTTCAACTTAGATCCTTGCAACTAATCCAAGAACACCGAATAGAAACCATTGGCAAATCTATCGTTGTCTATAACTTCCAAAACTGTTAGTTGGTCCGTCTCCACAACCTGTCATCTGCCCAAACATTTCAGAAACATTATATGAGTGGTGATAACCTTGTTAATCTCTGGGTCTAAAAAACAAAACAGGAAGCCACAAAGTAGATAACTTTGTAAAGCAAGCTTGTGGCCTGGGTTCATCAGGGCGGGCTTTAACAAATGCATGACTGATTAGTGGTCACCAGGCAGCCCGGACCCCGGATGCAAAAAAAAGAATTAGGGCCCAATCATGCAGCCTACGAAACGAATGGGTCTGCATCAGCGTTCAGCCGCAGCAGCCTGGTGACAGGTCCGGTGATGCCATGGAGGCAGCGCTTTTTCAGCGTTCCGGTTAATAAAGGGGAAAAGGGTGGTTAAAGAAATGACAGGATAAGAGCTAAGAAATGCTGGAAGGGGACAGGAGGGCGTAAGGATACGGCGTCAGACAATCTAGGCGTTACGACAGTCTGTAGAGGTATTAAGATTGACATCTTACGTGGCTAAAATGGCTAGCTTGTAATTGCAGATGTGCAGTAAAGGTCACATCTAATGAACCGAAACCACCAAATCACCAATAGAGCACTTGTTAGGGGCTGTCGAGCTCCATAGGCCATAGCTCTCCATGATATATTTTTTTTTGGAAAAAAGGAATTATTGCCTTAAAAACTAATGGCGATTTACTCTCCCAGCTATTTCAGTTCGTCCTAATATTTAGGCCTTAACTAGATTTATTATTTTGGCTTCTTCCTTTATAAAGTTGGGTTTTAATCACTACTTTTATTAGCTGATATTGAACATCTTATCATTGTTTTCATAAGTTAGCGATATATTAACACTACAGATACTAAATTCTACGAAACATAATAGTAAAAATTTCATAATGTATTTTTAACACAAACCATGATTTTCTATAACATTTCACAAAACTTGAAATTAAAACATAACTTGTCCAGAGGAAAACAAAAAAGACAACTTATTAATTAAAATAGTTGGGGGAGTAAATTGAACAAATGATGCTGATATTATTATTCTTTTCCATAAAATTAGTCAAACTTAGAAAACTTTGACTTAGAACATATTCACGGTTTCTTAATATTTGTGAGGTGTACAACCAATGAAAATGGCTATGAAGCATACAAAACTATGTTTGCTCCTCAGAAAGCATTCCACCACCCTAGCCAAGGATGGCTCTGGCAAGCGACTGTCTAGGGTCCGTGCCGTCGAGGGCCCATTTGTCCAAATATGCACCGTGGATCTGTTTAGTTGAGACCTGGAGAAAGTTGTCTGCCCTACCAACAATCTCGGGTGTCCGATTTTGATTACCTATTGGGTGAAATTGTCTGGGTCAGACAATTTTACCATGGCTCCAACTAAACATGTCCCTATGCGCCGATGTATGCATAAGCCAACAATTGAAAGCCCAAGAACAAAAACACAACAGTTCGCCTAGAAAGCAGAAAGTCACAGATTGTGCTGTCCTCGTGATCTCACATATTATTGTGATAAGTAAGTCCCTCGATCCATATACATCGTGTATCAGTTATTTGTTTAGCATTTTAGATTGGTAGCCTGTTACTGTTAGGGTTCTAAACTTGTAGTTCTAAGTACTTGCATACTTTCATATTTTAGGTGTTAGAATGCTGCTTAACAAGCATTTATTGAGTTCTGAGACGAAGAGAAAAAAAAAAACCCAAAGCACTGAACTATCGTTGTCTTATTTAAGATAATCATAAGGTCCCATTTGGATCTTAGAAATAAAACCCATTCTAAATGTCACAATCCAGGTACAAATCCTGCATGTTGGCGTATCCATACGGGGAGGTGTATAGCCCTATTCGCTTGACTTATTAGCCGTACTTTTTCAGCGAAGTAACAGTATTTTTCTCTCACAACAAATTAGTGAACAGTACTTTTCAGCCTAACTTTTCAGCAAAGCGAAGGCCAGCGCATCCAGAGATCAGCGTGCTGCTGTAGATGCGTGTGCAGGTGCTGAGCTGATATGGAACGACAAGAACATGAGGAGGAACTGGACTGGAACATCTGGCCAGGCAGGCAACCTGGCCAGATCACCGAAGAACAAGCCGTCCAAGGCTGGTTCTATTCTTCTTCGATGATCGCTTACACAACCTACGCAAGTGACACTACTAACAATAGTAAATCAAACCTACTAAAGCCAGGTTGATGGTGCATGTCCATGAGGACCTGACCTTTTATTCTTAGTCACAAGCTTGGTCAAGAGCTGAGGCATGCGTTGGTGCATGCCCCTAAGGAACTGGTGGCCGTGCATCCCTCTAGAGACCTCTTCCACTGCCATAACACTACTCCACCCCTCCAAGACAGCTCGTCCTCGAGCTGTGGCAATTGCTGGAGCGAAGACCATGCAGTCCAACTGAAAACCAAGATCTGATGGGATCTAATCCGCCTGGATCGAATCCATGGAGCGCCCGCACATGGAGTCGAAGGTGCCCTCCAACAACAGCCACCCTCGCCATGTGTTCAGCAGAGCGGGAGAGCAGGACTGCACTGGAGGCAGCCATGGCCCTGCTTGTGATGACTGCGCCGCTGGCGAATGAAAAGGGATTAGTATTGCCGCTGGTAGAGGTAGTGATAACGCCGAAGTCATGGCTGCTTGGGCCTTCGCTGGTGGTGTCAAGCGTTGTACAGCGCCGCCCGCCGGAGCAGCCACCTGGTTCTTGTTCATGTTGGCCTGGCTGGCAGCGTTGATGGCCATCTCGCCTTTCAAGGCCTTCACGGAGAGAAGGGGGTGGATGAAGGCGACCATGCCTGCGGAGGAGGAGAGCAACGGCGTAGTTGGCACCGTCTTTGTTGGTAATGACGCTGATGCAGCAAGTGGTGTAGCAGTGTGGAACTGCACAGGCACCACTGCGGCTGTTGGTGGTGCTGCTGGCGACGTTGTTGAGGACGGTCGTGCAGCAACCATAGACGTTGTTGAGGACGGTGGTGCAGCAACCACAGTGGAATCGACAACCACAGCCCCCTGCTGCAGCACAGGGTCCACCACCACAAGGTCCGGTGTTGATGAAGGTGGAGCAGCAGGTGTATTGCCATTGATGATGTCGAGTAGTGCGAGGATGCGGTCGAGCTTCGCATCCAGTCTCTCCTCAAAGGCCACATGATCGAACGGAGTGCCGGACATGATTGTCGATGCACTCGTGGAGGTCTCCGATACCAAATTGATATGAAATGGCTAGAACATGAAGAGGAACTGGACTGGAATGCCTGGCCAGGCAGGCAACCTGGCCAGATCACCAAAGAAAAGGTCGTCCAAGGCTGGTTCTATTCTTCTTCGATGATCGCTTGCACAACCTACGGTGCCCCCTTTTAACTCAAGTGACACTACTAACAATAGTAAATCAAACCTACTAAAGTCATGTTGATGGTGCATACCCATGAGGACCTGACCTTTTATTCTTAGCCACAAGCTCGGTCAAGAGCTGAGGCATGCGCTGGTGCATGCCCCTAAGGACCTGGTGACCGTGCATCCCTCTAGAGACCTCTTCCACTGCCATAACACGAGCAGAATAGTGTGAGGGTTGATAGAAGCTGTTTCTGTTTGTCACCTTGCAAATTTGACACAGGCCAGTACCTAAACTTTGAAAAGTGCTAGAATATCAAATTCCAAACCATAGCCAGATCCATATAGTAGATTGCAATTCAACCAAAATGAATCTTTTATATGAATTGTACATCCTATAATTTAACTTGTACTGATACAACTATATGTTGTATTTATCATATTACAAATGAAAAAAAAATTGTATAGCTAAAAGCGCCTGCAATAGTATCATGTGTTCTCAAGGATCATCAAAACTATACAGTCATACACCAGCTATTCAGCCAAATCAGCAGTCATCTAGCAGTATTTTTCTCTCACAATATACTAGCGAACAGTACTTTCAGCCACAATAATCCAGCGAAACAAACAGGCTAATATATTTTTAACTGCATCACATTAGCCAGATATATTTATTAGCTCATAACATCTGCAGTAAACATGCACACACTTCAGTGCCAAGATATAAGACTTCAGAAGCGACAATATCGTTACTCTTAGTAATAGTATAGAGGTTCTCGAACATTTCAGACACCACATAAATATGTAACTCGCCAAGTACATGTAACTCAGGCGTAATTACACACGCTCATCCTCATCCTGGTACATCTTGAGGATCTGTGCACATCTAGGAAGGGCAACGTCCTTCTGGAACCCCAGAGCATTTGCCAAACGAACGTTGGATGCAACCCCATTGTTGCTGGTGAGGAAGACAGGGGCCCTCTCACGACCAGCCACAACATTGGCACACCCCTTGTCCGGGCTGCTCACAAGGACGGACTCGCAGAGCTCATGCTCATGCCCATCAGTGACAAGGATGTTGTAGGTGCCAGTGCGGTCAGTATGTCCCTCGAAGCTGCATGTCTTTGCCCCAGTGGTTTTCGACTTGCAGTCGACTCTCACCTTAGCTCCTGTAATAACAAAGAATGCCATATCACTAACAGTCGCAAAGAAAGAAATAGAAGAATGCCATATCACTAACAGTCGGCAAAGAAACAAATAGATGACTAGTAAATGTCAGCTAAATGTTTTTTTGATGGAACAGGAGGGGTGTAAGCCCCTACTGAAATTTTAATGAAAATAAAAAAAAAACAGTACAAATGTTCAGGAAACAAAAAAGGTGAATGGCAGCTAAATGTTGCTCAGAAACTTTTAATTACACATAAAATAAAGTTGATGGTTTTTCGAACTTTTTAGCTCATTTCAGTATTATTATCTGTTGCTCTGCGTCTTGTTGATTCTTCTATCTTTTTGCCTTTCTGACTGTCAACCTATAAAATCTACATAGCATGCGTACTAAAAGTAGCTGATTGAGTAATATTTTGTTGTCAATCAAGATTTTATGTTGCTTTTTTTAGAGAATTTTTTAAGCTCAGCTATTTTGTTGTCGATTGTATTTTATATACTGTTAGATTATTTTGTCCACCACCCATGTACATAAGAATTTAATTGATAAACTGCCCCCCCCACCCCCCAACAAATATTTTACCTCAGGTCCCGCCACTGTGCTCTGACCTCGACTTTGTCAACTCATGCCTCTGAAATCCAACCTCTGCTTGCCAATGCACGCCTCCGACCTCTGCCCCATCGATTCATGCCTGCTTCCGTTACAACATGGGCTCAGCGTCTCTTTCCTCTGCTCGCTTTCCTGCCAGCAGCCCAGCACCCTTCACGTCGGCTCACAGGTACCTCAGCTTCACCCCTCCTCTGCTCTTCCGCTCCCTTCCTCTGTTCAGAAGTCTGAACTATATTTCTCATGCTTGCTTGGATCTTGGACTTGGATATACTCCTGTGATGTGGTATGCTGCTTGTGCTTCGATAGTTGCATTGGGCATGAGGCTAGTGGGTGGTGACTGTTTGTGCATGGGCTCTTGAATTGGCAGGAGAAAGCTACGTATCAATGTACGTTTGTTCTGCTCTATTGTACGTGAGGGTATGTGTATGGCGTCGCCTCACCACACCTTATTCGCCTAGGCATCTGAAAGGGGGTGGGTCAGCACGCCTTGCCATACCGCATTAATAATCATGCTCCCAACAAAACCAAAAGGTATTGTGAACCAAGCAATATGACAGTTAGCCATAAAACAAAATAACATTTTTTTGCACCATGAGTCTATTCCATTTCCAGGAATGCTGCTGCTTCTTTTAGTCTTCAATGCATGTCATGCAGTCATATTACATTGATAGAAGAACATTATAGATGAAACATGCATACCATGCCTGCCGGGTATTGCCCTGTTTTCTAAGCAATATAATATTCTAATAATGGCCAGGTTTTGCGAGGCCTGGCCCAGCTTACAAAATTTGCTCCATGATATAAATAACCTGAAAACTTTCTGAATCCACATATTGTAGCCTAGATGCCTCTAAACAATACTTTTTTCATTTCTTACTGATACTAGAAAAGCGAAAAGGCTCTAGCTGAGTTGGTTAGGTGGCTCTAGTAGCACTTCTCAGGTCCTCGGTTCAACTCCCCATGGGAGTGAATTTCAGGCTGGGGTTAAAAAAATCTCCTTGTCTGTCCGACACCAAAGCACAAGTCTAAGGTCCAGCCCTGGTCATGGTCGTTCTCACATGGGCAACGGTGCCACTTGGGTCTGTCTTACCCCTTGCAGGTCGAGTTTTTTTAATGATACTGGAAAATACTCCATCATCAATGGAAAAGTCAACTACAAATAATCTCATAAAGTAAGTAGTGTCCAAGTCAATTTGTTAAAGTATTGAATAAAATATAAATTAGTGTGAACAATACGTATAGAAGTTTGGAACGCTCAAATACAACAAAGGAGCCAAACATTTCATCTTGGCTGCCTGTGCCAGACCAATGGTTATCAATTATAGTTTCCCTTTAAATGAGAAAAAGTAAATGCATGTTCCAGTAGCATGATTATATACAACTTACAGCTAAAGAGGGAAACAAGTCCATAAGGAGGGCAATTGTTTCTTAGAAATTGAATGGAATCGTAAGAGGCATTTATTTCAATTGGATGTACTGTTTCAATTTTTCACTTACTTTTGGCCAGTTATTGCTTCTCAATACTGCCTTGTAGTTGCACCTAATTTAAAAGATCCTATGGTCTTGAAGACCACTAATTCCATTTCTTTGTTTTGCAATACACAGGCAAGAAGAATCATGCGCAGCTGCAGTTCAGAAAATACTACTACTTGAGTTGAAAGACAAAAGTAACTGTCCTTCCAAAAGAATAAAGTGACATATTCCCTGGTATAAATACAACAAAAAAGATAGCAATTATCTCTTTCCAGAATGACAGCAGTTATACAAGTTAAGCCACAACCACCTTTGGCACTTCCTGGGGCAAACTAACGTATTCACTCAAATTCAGAAAAACTTCTCCAACTACAAATATAACACCAGTCTTCGTATGGATGTCAGTCTGGGATAGTCAACATCATTTTTATATTGTCCGATGTATGGATGTCGGTCTGGGATAGTCAACATCATTTCAATATTGTCCGATTTGACATCAATAACTTCACAGTTAATATTTTCTTTTTTTGAAGAAATTCACAGTTAATATTTTCAACAACAAAGATTGAGTATTTCTAATTTTTTATTCATGGTCTGTGATGACTGCCTCCCTAGACAACCAGATAAACATGCATTCCATAGAAACATGTCTGGTCCATCTATGATATATAATTAATCTATTTCCGAGTGCAGAGATCTAAAGATGACTCATCGTTCTGATTCATTAATTGGCAGCACATCAAACATGAGGAATACGGCCTGATACAGACCCCAATGTCCAACAATGTACTACTGAGTACTGAGTACACAGAACCATACACTATTCGATGTCCCGACCAAGAAATCCACGGTCCATGACCAATAGTCGGAGTGCCTAAGACCCTAGATCTCGGTTGACTATTCGTCACCATCGAAAGATTTGAAGCCAATGGATCCATACATTGCACACTCATGTCCATTTAGCTAGCATGTACTAAGCGCACATCTGCTAGATCCCCTAGACCAACTAGACATTTCGAATCAGAACGAGATATCCGTTCAAATAAAAGAGAGAAAAAAAGAAAAGAAATCACAAGTGGATCTAACTAGAACAAATCTGTGGAATCGAACAAGTTACACGTGCACCGTTGTCATGGACGAGGAGGACGGGCGCTAGCAGAAAGCTAACCTAGTAACCTTCTGCACAAACCAACACTAAACATGCAGCCGACTTTGTAGTTGAAGGACGCACGAGGCTCGACGCCATCCTCACACGCCCATAGCAGTGGAGCGCATCCAAACAACACTCCCATAGTCCCACAAAGCAACCAACCAGTATGTGCACGGCCAGATCCAGAGGGTTGAAGGGGAAATAAGTTCATCCGAATTCAAGCAAGCACATGAGTAGCAAAGGCAAGTCATACGAGACGAGAAGGAGGGGATGATGAGGCGTCTCACCGGCAATGTAGGTGGATGCGGGGGTCTCGAAGCCCGCGCGGCAGTTGTCGCACCAGACGCGGCCGCGCACGACGAAGCCCGCCCGGAGCGGGCGGAGGTCGCGCGATGCGGAGGCCGGCGCCGCCGCGAGCAGCGCGAGCGCGCACAGCGCCGCGGCGAGGAGGAGGCACGCGCGGAGGGGTGCCATTGCCTTTTGCCTTCGGCACCGACACGAACTGCTCTGCGGCTGGGAGAGCGAGAGTGAAGTGGGGGCGCGAATGCGTGGGTAGACGAGCTGTGGGGGGTGCGAAGAGGAATAATGGTCGCCCCCGCCGCGTCCGCGTGGGTGGGGGTGGCGTGGAATTATGTCGGCATGTGGGGGGTGGTGTGCGCGCACCGCACGGTGAGTCGGTGAGGGACGCCGTAGCGAATCTAGTCCTCCGTCCCTTGCTCTGCTAGCCTAGCATGCTGTCTTCCAGCGGGCTGGTTGCAAACGCAAAGGTAATAAAAAACAGCGTTAATATTTAGAGTAGATCACTGATTTTGTTTGGTTCTGCACTGTAAACACAATTAAAAGTTCAGATACTGATGGCCATGGTACAACAGCTCGGCGATGATGTCACGGCGTCCATCATGGGAGCTGCTAGGTAGCATTCGTTTTGGCTTATCTGCCGTACTTTTTTAGCGAAAGAATAGGGTTTTCTCTCACAGCAAATCAGCCAACAATACTTTTCAATATCATTTAGACATGGCCATGGCCGCACTCGCAACTCGCAAGCACATGAACTGTAAACTCCTGTTTGTGACGGGATTATGGCCGAGGCAATTTTGGATGGGCTGTTTCTGATTTCAGGGCAATGGTTGCGCGAGGAAAAATTACCATACCTTACAATGGACTTCGCAAATTTATCATTTTCATTATGGACTTTGGAAATTCTTCATTCAGTACATATGGTTCTTGTATTTGTGTCATTCCATTATTATTTTTCTTTTTTCTTCATTCTTTCTCCAATTAGTGAGGCAGTGGATCAAAACGAACCAGTAGATCAATACAAGAGGCATAGGAACAAGAAAAAAAAACTAGATGAAATTGTAACTCACAATTCTCTTCTAGTGGTCACCAATGATGGTGAGTAATTTTATTATCTCTAAAAAATTGTTCTCCTTCCCAAATCTCCTTACATATATAGAACTATAGACTACACATGACCATTAAGATAGCAGCTGAAAAAGCTTACAACTGATGCATACATGCAGGACTCAGCTTTATTGGAAAAATAAATACCGTAGCTACTAGGCTTCCTGCGAAAAGTAACTGACACATTATTTGAGTTTATTTGTCTGCATCATCATCCCTCGTGAAAGGACCTAATTGGCCTAGAGGGGGTGAACAGGCCTTTTTGCAAAACCTGAAACTCACAGACTCGAATTTGCGGAAGTTAAATACCAGACCGGAAGTTCCGGTGGTCTGGATCGGAAGTTCCGGTAAGGGGGACCAGAACTTCCGGTGCAGACCTTCAGAACTTCTGGTGTCCTAAATGAGCTACGAAATCAAAGTGAATCGAGTTGGGATTTCAGATCCAAGTGTTACCGCACCCTCCTAGAGGTTGTTGATGAGTATGTTGAACTCGTTAAGGCTTGGCACCACACCAAACCGTAGATCGGGACCTCCCACCTAAGAAGATGGGGGTAGAGAGGAAGAACAACAAGAACACAAGAACAAAGGGTAGTCGATGCTACCGCCACAGCAAGACAAGCTATTTTAACCGAGGTTCGGCAAACCCCACTAAGGAGTTCCTACTTCCTCGTTGTTGAGGTGACCACGAAGGTCCGACCACTAAGGTCTCCTCCCTCAAGCAACCACGAAGGCTAGCTTGAGATTTCCACTAAGGATCAAAGAGTGATACAAACACTTCGGGGTGCCCTCATAAATGAATCAATATGGGCAACCACGAAGAACGCCTAGCCGGCTAGGGTTTCAAAAACCCAAGAGAAACAAACACAAATCAAGCCGGCAAAACGAGGAATCCAAGTGCTCAAGTCGAAGATCGATGCTCCCACTCTCAAATCTCACATCCCTAGCTCAAATAATCGAAGATTGAAGCTTGGAGGCAAAGGGGGAGAGAGAGTGGGCGAGTCACAGCTTGGAGAGAGTTGGGAGAGCAGAAATGAATGTGCAAAGCTCGGGCAACGGTTAGAAATGAGGTGAGTAGCTTATATACTCGGGCTCGGATGAGCCACCAGAAGTTCTGGTAGAAGCCACCGAAACTTCCGGTCAAACGAGATCAGACCGTTGGGCTTGTCCGTCAACTCGGGTCCACTTGAACTTCCGGTGCCAGGACCGGAACCTCCGGACGGAACCCGGAACAATTCTCTCGCACGCGAACGCGCGCGCAAACTGCACCAACCGAAACTTCCGGTGCCTGACCGGAACTTCCGGTAAGTATCGGAACTTCCGGACGGAGACCGGAACAAAATACTCGCACGCGGATGTGCGCGGGCGCCAGCGACCGGAACTTCCGGTGCAGCTCACCAGAACTTCCGGTCCAGCTCACCAGAACTTCCGGTCCAGCTCTCGAGCCTACTAAGCTTCGACAAGAGCACTTTTTATCCCCATTTTGCCAACTAGATTTGTATCCCTCTTGATAGTGCGGCGTTGCCTACGGCTCAAATCAAAATAAACGGTGTTGAAGCCCTTGAGTCGAAGCGCCTTTTATCCATCAAAATTTAGGGTGCTATTATTCACCAGATATTCCTTTTCAATTCCATCAATGGACTAACACCTGTAGATTACACTTGATAAATATGTTAGTCCCTAATTTGATTGTCATTAATTATTCAAAACCCACATCGGGGGCGAATGCACTTACAAACTCCCCCTTTTTGGTTATTGATGACAACCAATTTAGGCTTATAATAGATAGAAAGAATTGAAGCTTTTGAATTCCAAAATTCAAGTTGAGCTCCCCCTTAATGTATGCATAGGATTTAGAATGTCAAATCTTGATTCAAATCAAAATCGCATACATTAAGAATAAGCTCCCCCCTAAATTTTGCAATGCGTGGGGTGCCTAAGTGTGTGTGAAACAATAAAACGGTGATGCATATGACAGGTTATATCACAAGAATAAATCAAGAGAACTTCAATGGTTATGCAAGAAAGAAAAGGACTTAAACTCAACATAACCATTCTTAAATAAACAACCATCATAAGCATCAACACAAAAGGCTAAACAAGCTAAGATAGACATTAAGCATAAATGTTTTAGCCTACACTCAACCATCACACACACATAGTTCAAGTTTACCACATGGTCCACCACACGAGATAAAGTTACTACATAACAAAATTTTTAACTACCCCTATTACATCAAGATAAAAGCCTAACACTCCCCCTATTACATCAAGATAAAAACCTAACACTCCCCCTTTGGCATCAAATGCCAAAAAGGGTAGGCTCCGAGGGGCTCCAAGGGGCAAAGCCCGCCTCCATAGGTGGGATCAATAGTAGCATGGAGCAAATTGTTGAGCACATAGGTGGGATCAATACCACACATGCCACAAGCGGAAGTTTCGGTAGGGGCCATCGGAAGTTCCGGTAGGCCAAAAACCAGCGAGAAACAGCCCTAGAAGTGGTGAACAATATGATATACTCCAACCAACTCAAATATGTCCAGATTTCATGAAATCAGTACATAACTATGGACACATTGGAGCTGTGAAAAATAGGTTTTGAAAGTTTCACACAACTTTTCACAAGAATTTTATCCAATTCTAAATCATACAAGTGTGCACAAGATGTCAAGCCACGTTACGAGAATCAACGATATTTAGCTCACGCCTCAAAGCATAAAATCTTGACTCATCTAGAGGCTTCGTGAAGATATCGGCTAGCTGAAATTCGGTTCTCACATATTGCACATCGATATCTCTTTTGGCTTGGTGGTCTCTCAAGAAGTGATGGCGAATGTCTATGTGCTTTGTTCTTGAGTGGTTTACAGGATTGTCAGCTAGCTTGATTGCTCCCTCATTGTCACATAAGAGAGGAATCTTACTTTGCTCACAACCAAAGTCTCTCAAGGTTTGCTTCATCCAAAGTAGTTGGGCACAGCAAGCGCCAGCCGCCACATACTCGGCCTCAACGGTGGATAAGGCAATAGAGTTTTGCTTCTTAGAACTCCATGACACCAAAGACCTACCAAGAAATTGGCATGTCCCGGATGTACTCTTTCGCTCTACCCTACAACCGGCATAATCTGAATCAGAATAGCCAAGTAGAGTGAAAGTAGAGCCCTTAGGATACCACAAGCCAAAATTAGGAGTGAGCACAAGCCGAAAAATTCTCTTAACGACCATGAGATGACATTCTTTCGGATTGGCTTGAAATCTTGCACACATGCACACGCTAAGCATAATATCGGGCCTAGATGCACAAAGGTAAAGCAAGGATCCAATCATAGAGCGATATACCTTTTGATCTACGGCCTTGCCGTCTCCATCAAGGTCAAGATGTCCGGTTGTAGGCATTGGGGTCTTAATGGGCTTGGCCTTGTCCATGTCAAACTTCTTTAGCATGTCGGTGGTGTACTTGGTTTGACTTATGAACGTGCCATCCTTGAGTTGCTTGATTTGAAATCCAAGAAAGTAAGTCAACTCCCCCATCATGGACATCTCAAACCTTTTTGTCATGATCCTACTAAATTGCTCACAAAAAGTCGTATTAGTACTACCAAATATAATATCATCGACATGTATTTGGTAAATAAAGATATCATTATTGACTTTGCGAGTAAATAAAGTAGGATCGGCCTTCCCAATCTTAAACCCTTGTTTGAGTAGGAAGTCCTTGAGACAATCATACCAAGCTCTAGGGGCTTGCTTAAGCCCATAGAGCGCTTTTGTCAAGCTTGTAGACGTGGTCGGGATGATGTGGATCTTCAAAACCCGGTGGTTGCTCCACATACACGGTTTTGGAGAGGGGGCCGTTGAGGAATGCACTTTTCACGTCCATTTAAAACAACTTAAAATCATGGTGAGCAACAAAGGCAAGTAATATGCGAATAGATTCAAGCCTAGCTACAGGTGCATAGGTCTCCCCAAAATCCAAACCTTCGATTTGAGTGAAACCTTTGGCTACCAATCGTGCCTTGTTCCTTGTGACCATGCCATACTCATCTTCTTTGTTGCGGAAGACCCACTTGGTACTATCATATTTTGCTTGGGGCTTTCCACCAAGGACTAGACTTTATTCCTAGTGAAGTTGTTCAACTCCTCTTGCATAGCCATCACCCAATCCGGGTCCTTCAAAGCATCCTCCACCTTTTTTGGCAATTTAGAAGAGACAAAAGAATAATGCTCATAAAAAGCTACTAAACGAGAGCGTGTTGTTACCCCTCGTTGTATGTCTCCCAATATGCTATCAACGGGATGGTCCCGTTGAATGGATTGATGAACTCTTGGGTGAGGGATGGTTGTTCTTGTTTGGATTGGACCATCATCTTCATCTTCATTGTCTTGATTGATTGGAGGATCAAGATCTTGATTGTCTTGATCACCACCTTGGTTGTCTCCTTGAGCTTGTGGTGGATCTTGACTAGCTTGTTCTCTTGAGTCATGACCCCTTCTTGAGATGGAAGCATCACCATGGGCATTGGTTGACCCATGATGCATGTTTGGATCATGAGGAATTTGCACATGCACATCATCATCTTCATCTTCAACGAGTTTCACTTCACCGGTGGCAAGCTTCTTGATCACTTGATGAGATGGTTCTTCTTTACCTAAAATTTCAGCATTGACTTGCTCCTTTTGAGAGCCATCGCTTTCATCAAAAGTCATGTCTACCGCTATTTCAATTTGGTCGGTGGCCTCATTGAAAATACGGTAGCCATGTTCGTTAGTAGCATAACCAAGTAAGAACCCCTCATTGACCTTTGGTGCAAACTTAGACTTTGGATTTCTTATTAAGTATGAAACACTTGCATCCAAAAACTCTAAAGTAATCCACCTTAGGCTTTTTACCGGTTAGAAGCTCGTAGGCGGTCTTGTTCCTTATCTTGTGGAGGTACAAGCGGTTGATGGCATGACATACCATGTTGACCGCTTCCACCTAATAATCTTTCTCTGAAATCTTGTACTCATCCAACATTGCTCTTGCGGCTTCAATGAGCATTCGGTTCTTCCTCTCCACAACACCATTTTGTTGTGGAGTGTATGGAAGCGAAAACTCATGCTTGATGCCTTCTTCATCAAGGAATGCTTTAATGTTGGTGTTCCTAAACTCCGTCCCGTTGTCACTTCTCACTTTCTTGATCTTCACTTCAAACTCATTTTGAGCTCTCCTTGCAAATTTCTTAAAGATCCCTTGGGTTTCGCTTTTATCTTTCAAAAAGAACACCCAAGTGAAGCGAGAAAAATCGTCAACAATTACAAAACCATATTTGTTACCTCTAATGCTTATATAAGCATTGGGTCCAAATAGATCCATGTGAAGTAACTCAAGTGGCCTTGTTGTAGTGACGATGTTCTTAGCGGGATGCTTGGCTCCAACTTGCTTACCCGCTTGACATGCACTGCAAATTCTATCTTTCTCAAAAGAAACATTTGTTAGTCCAAGGATGTGTTTGCCTCTTTGAAGGTCGGCCAAGTTCCTCATGCCAACATGCGCTAGTCGGCGATGACATAACCAGCCCATGCTAGATTTTGCCACTAAACAAGTCTCGGACCCCACTCTACTAGATGAGAAATCAACTAGGTAGAGCTTGCCCTTTAATTGACTCGTAAAAGCAATAGAGGAATCCGATCTTCCAGAGACTTCCACACCCTTATCCGTAAAGAGACAATTGTTGCCCTTCTCACAAAGTTGTGAGACAGACAACAAATTGTATCCCAATAAATCTACAAGTAATACATTTGAAATTGAATTATCATTTGAGATAGCAATTTTACCCAAACCAAGGATATCTCCTTTACTATTGTCACCAAAGACAATCCTTTCACATGCAACTTGATTTGGTTGAAAGGAGGTGAACATGTTCTTCTCTCCGGTCATATGATTGGTGCATCCACTATTAAGCACCCATTTTGGTCCGCCGGAGGAATATTCCTACAAAACAAGATTAAGCTTTTGGTTTAGGTCCTGAGATGGAATCTAGAGGGTTAGAAACATAAGACTTGGGCACCCAAACACTCCTCAAGATTTGTCTCTTCTTGAGGGCGCCCACATACTTCTCAACGATCTTGCCATCCTTGTCCCAACAACACATATAATCACAAATGTGATTGCGTGAAATAGGCACTTGTTGCTTGGACACCTTCACTTGCTTCTTGTTGTTCTTGTTGTTGACAAGTGGAGTTGTAGGTGTAGCACCATTGTTCACCTTGTTGATAAGGTCAACAAGCGGCACACTCTTGTTGAACTTCACAGAAGCCACCCCATTAATCATTTTTCTTCCATTGGCTTTGCCATCATACCTATTGTAACCAATGCCATCCTTAATCATGGGGTGCCTTGATGCCTTGAACACATTTGCCGGTTGCTTATCCTTGCACTTGCAACCATTCTTGACAATTGTGTTCAACCTTTGGATCTCCTTATCCTTCTTGGCTAGCTCATCAAGGTTAGTAGCACAAGCATGTATATCAATATTAGAGCATCTTTCACAACCTTTACTAGTTGTAGCTTTGGCATCCTTGGAAACGGTAGAAGTGCTAGTCCAAAGTTTGTCATAGTTTAGTTCAAGCTCATGATATTTATTTGTCAAGCTTGTAAGGCTTTCTTGAGCCAAACTATAATCATTCTTTAGACTTGCCGAAGAGTCATTGAGTAAAGAATGTTCCTTAGCCAAGCGCTCATTAGCATCCTTGGCTAAAGACAATTCTACACTCAACTTCTCAACCTTCTCCTTCTCCTTGGAGAGACAAGCCTCAAGTCCTTGGGTTTTCTCCCTTTCCTCTAGGATCAATTCCCCTTGCGACTCAATGCATGACTCAAGCTTATCTTTGGCATATATTAGCTTCAAGATTTAGTTGCAGCAGCGTTACCATATCTTTTGATGAGATTATAAGCATAGTTTTCATCATCACTATCACATTCACTAGTGGTATGTGTAGGAGGATAAAGTTGTACCTTATCTCCTAATGCCATAAGGCAAGTAGGAGCATCATAGTCGTCATCGGAGAGGTTGGCGAAGAGTCTAGGTGATAAAGAAGTGTTGGTAAAGAAAGATGTTGATGAAGCATTGTTGGTGAAGACCTTTGTTGAGGAAGAAGTTTCTTGTATAGCAATTGCGGCCACACTCTTCTTCTCATTGTCATTGTCATCATCACTATCACTATCACTATCTGATTGCCATTCTTGACCTAGATGTGTTTCACCTCTCTTCTTGTCCTTGTACTTCTTGTCATCTTGCTTGTTATATCTTGACTTCTTCACCTTGTTAGGACAATCGGCCGCAAGATGGCCGGTGTCACCACACTCATAGCAAAACCTCTTCTTGTATGGCTTGTTCCCTCCATATCTCATCATCTTTTCTTTCTTCATTCTCAAATACTTCTTGTAATTTCCCACTAGTAAAGCTTGCTTTTCGTCAAGGTCATCATCATCATTGTTATGCCTATGCTCACAACACCCTTTGTTGGAATGACTTGACTCACTTCCATGTGATGCTGTGAGGGCAATGCTCTTCTTTAGCACACTTGCTTCCTTGGCTTCATCATCAAGTACCTCATGATGCATCAACTTGGCGAGCATCTCTTGTGGTGTCATTGTGGTATAGTTGTCTCTCTCCATTATGACCGAAGCAAGCATGTTGTTCTTTTGTCTATACACTCTACATATCTTCCTTGCGGCGGAGTTGTCATCCCATCTTGTTTCCCCAAGTGCTCTAATTTTGTTGATCAAGGTCTTGAACCTATCAAACATTGCTTGAGTAGTTTCTCCTTCAATCATGGTAAAGTTCTCAATCTTTCCTTGCAAGAGCTCAATGTTTCCAATTCTTACACTCTTGTCTCCTTCAAATGATACCTTCAAAGTATCCCAAATTTGCTTTGCATTGACCATTCCATTAACCTTGTTGTTGTCTTCCGGAGTGAGGCATTGCAAAATCAAGGTAGTAGCCGTTGCATTGAGGTGAAAGTCTCTTTCATCTTCGGGTGACCACTCACTAGGATTTTGAGGAGGCGGATTGACTCCAACATCCACTACTTCCCAACGTCTTGCGGCTATAAGATGCAACTTTATCATATGAGCCCAATCGGTGTACCTTATACCATCAAATGAAGGTGGCTTTCCGGGATTGATCATGGGCAAGGAGGATTGTTGTTCTTGCTTGATCCACCATAATCAAAACTGGCTCTATTGTAACTCTTCGGTGTCTTGCTTGCATCACCACCATCACTTGATGATTCTTGACTTTTCTTGCCTAGAAGTTGTTGCATCTTGTCCAGTTGCTCTTGCATCTTGGTCATTTGCTCTTGTTCTTGCAGCTGCCAGGGATGCGATGATTTGAGTTGCGATTTGATCAAAAATTTGCTTTTGTGCTTCCGGATCCATCTTGGCCAATGTTACTCCTCACGCGGTGAAGCGTTTATCCGAGGGACCAAGGCTCCGATACCAATTGAAAGGACCTAATTGGCCTAGAGGGGGGGTGAATAGGCCTTTTTGCAAAACCTAAAACTCACAAACTCGAATTTGCGAAAGTTAAATACCAGACCAGAAGTTCCGGTGGTCTGGATCGGAAGTTCTGGTAAGGGGGACCAGAACTTCCGGTGTAGACCTTTAGAACTTCTGATACCCTAAATGAGCTACGAAATCAAAGTGAATCGAGTTAGGATTTTCAGATCCAAGTGTTACCGCACCCTCCTAGAGGTTGTTGATGAGTATGTTGAACTCCTCATGGCTTGGCACCACACCAAACCATAGATCGGGACCTCCCACCTAAGAAGATGGGGGTAGAGAGGAAGAACAACAAGAACACAAGAACAAAGGGTAGTCGATGCTACCGCCACAGCAAGACAAGCTATTTTAACCGAGGTTCGGCAATCCCCACTAAGGAGTTCCTACTTCCTCGTTGTTGAGGTGACCACGAAGGTCTGACTACTAAGGTCTCCTCCCTCAAGCAACCACGAAGGCTAGCTTGAGATTTCCACTAAGGATCAAAGAGTGATACAAACACTTCGGGGTGCCCTCACAAATGAATCAATACGGGCAACCACGAAGAACGCCTAGCCGGCTAGGGTTCCAAGAACCCAAGAGAAACAAACACAAATCAAGCCGGCAAAATGAGGAATCCAAGTGCTCAAGTCGAAGATCGATGCTCCCGCTCTCAAATCTCACGTCCCTAGCTCAAACAATCGAAGATTGAAGCTTGGAGGCAAAGGGGGAGAGAGAGTGGGCGAGTCACAGCTTGGAAAGAGTTGGGAGAGCATAAATGAATGTGCAAAGCTTGGGCAACGGTTATAAATGAGGTGAGTAGCTTATAAACTCGGGCTCGGATGAGCCACCGGAAGTTCTGGTGGAAGCCACCGGAACTTCCGGTCAAATGAGATCATATCGTTGGGCTTGTCCATCAACTCGGGTCCACCGGAACTTCCGGTGCCAGGACCGGAAATTCCGGTCTGTATCGAAACCTCCGGACGGAACCCGGAACAATTCTCTCGCACGCGAACGCGCGCGCAAACTGCACCAACCGGAACTTTCGGTGCCTGACCGAAACTTCCGGTAAGTACTGGAGCTTCCGGACGGAGACCGGAACAAAATACTCGCACGCGGACGCGTGCGGGCGCCAGCGACCGGAACTTCTGGTGCAGCTCACCGAAACTTTTGGTCCAGCTCACCAGAACTTCTGGTCCAGCTCTCCAGCCTACTAAGCTTCGACAAGAGCACCTTTTATCCCCATTTTGCCAACTAGATTTGTATCCCTCTTGATAGTGCGGCGTTGCCTACGACTCAAATCAAAATAAACAGTGTTGAAGCCCTTGAGTCGAAGCGCCTTTTGTCCATCAAAATTTAGGGTGCTATTATTCACCAGATATTCTTTTTCAATTCCATCAATGGACTAACACTTGTAGATTACACTTGATAAATATGTTAGTCCCTAATTTGATTGTCATTAATTATCCAAAACCCACATCAGGGGCGAATGCACTTACACCTGGGATGCAAATAACTCTGACCTCAAGTTCACGTTGCCATCATTCAGTGGATCACCATGATATGGCAGAAGGTGTTACACATTAAACACATCAGATGTATGCAAGTGGCTTGGTAGCTTGAGCTGATAGGCATTAATGCTTATCATAGCTTGTTCGCTTAATCTTATCAGTCAGAATCAGCCAGCCATTCAGCAGTGTTTTTCTCTCACAACAAATTAGCATCATCTAGAATCAGCCAGCCAGAAACCATCCAGCGAAAGGGCCATTGATCTTTCGTAGAACCTTACATGGCTTGATCTTCTGTTGACTTAACTTACTATATTGTCCAACATGAAAACGATATTTGATTAAGACAGCCCACACATAATCGCCAGCTTGAAACACAATGTGTCGATGATGTTGGTGAGCTGCAGCCTTGTATTTAGAAATGCTTTCATAGAGTTGTTGTTGAACTAACTTGTGAATCATATGCCAAACTTGGTTTTTCTTCCCAAAAGAAAGGAAGAGGTGTTAATTTTAGCATACCATTGGGAATTGACCATGTACTACCACCTCAAATGTAGAAAATCCCGTAGAACGATTTGGAGTGCGATTGAAAGCAAATTCTGCATAGGATAAAACCTTGTCCCATTGTTTTGGTTTGTCACCAACAAGAGCCCGTAACATATTGCCCAAGCTCTGATTCACAACCTCGGTCTGACTATCTATTTGCGGGTGATAAGCAGTACTGAAATTCAAAGTTGTCTCCATTTTCCTCCACAAAGATCGCCAAAAATGGGACATAAACTTAGTATCTCGCTTGGAAGTAATACTGCGTGGAATACCATGGAGGCGCATGATCTCACGAAAGAACAAATGAGAAATTTGACTTGTATCAGATGTCTTTCGACAAGCTATAAAATGAGCCATCTTGCTGAACCAATCAACCACAACAAAAATAGAGTCCACACGGTGCTGCGTACGGGGAAGGCCTAACACAAAATCCATGCTCAGATCTATCCATGGTCGTCTAGCAGGATTAGGTTGCGGCATATACAAGCCTGCATTGGTAGATGTTGCCTTAGAAACCTAGCAAATATAACTCCGCTAAACAAACCTTTCCATATATCTGTGAGCATGAGGCCAAAAATAGTGGCGTAACAATATTTCAACAGATTTGTCCCTACCATTATGTCCTTCATTGTGAATCTCCGTGATAATCAATTCCTAAATAGTACAATTAGGAATACAAAGCTGAGACCCGCGAAAGAGAAAACCATCATGGATAGTATATTGAGCGGACCCTTGGCTTGTGCAAAGTTGTAAATGGTGCTGAACTAAGAATCAGAAGCATAGAACTCTAGAAGCACATCAAACCCAATGATTTTAATCCTTGTCATGCTTAGGCAATGTGCTTGATGACTCGGTGCATCAGCCACTCTATTTTGTGCACCAGATTTGTGCTTCAAAACAAAGTTATATTCTCCAAGGAAGTTAACCCACCGTGCTTGTTTGTGATTCAAGGTAGCTTCACTTCAAAAATGTTTAAGTGCTTCATGATTGCTGTAGATAACAAACTCATGATGCAACAAGTAATGTCTCCAATGTTTTCATAAGCGGAATACCGAAGTTGTGCTCCTGTCAATTTTTCACTGAAGAAAGCCATGGGGCGAGATCCTTGATTGAGAACAACGCCAATTCCTAATCCAAAGCATCACAATCTACTTCAAATAACTTGTCAAAATCTGCTAAGACTAAACAACCAACAGAAGCAATTTTGTTAGAGCATCTCCAACAGTACTACCTATTTCTCTGTTTAGGTAGCCACATATTCTCAGAGTACCTATTTTTTTACTGTCATCTCTAGCAGTACTACCTATTTTATTTTCTCATAAATACATATTGCCCCTCTATGATCTTTAATTCTCCTCTACAGTTTAACCAAAAGTATTCCAACCACAAGTAAAGCACATAGTTCAAACATAATTAATCAAAGTAGGATATTTCAAAGTTCAAATAAAGTACGATAACATACTTTGGTTAACCATAGATAATCAAACAAATTCACATACAACCATGTAATCAAACAAATCTAAATCTCACTATGACACACCATGACATGCCCACAAATGCTCCATCAAATTATCACGAAGTTGCTCATGAATTATTCAGTCTTCAATCTCATTATGTATACGCAAGAACTCACTCAAAACAAGTGGGTCACAACGATAATCCTCCGGCCTCAACACCTCATCACCATCTTGATCATAGTCAAAATCCTCTTCCTTGGGCCCCCTTCTCATTTTCTATGATCATGTTGTGCAGAATAATAGCGGTCATGATGTACCAAATGGTTTCCTTGTCCCACATCCACAAGGTCCTCTCACCATAGCAAACTTAGATTGAAGAACTTCAAATGCTCTCTCTACATCCTTCCTCACAGATTCTTGTGGTTGTGTGAAGTGAATTTTTTTGTTGCCTTGTGGGTTCCGAAAACTCTTCACAAAAGTAGCCATGAAGGATAAATGCCATCAACGAGGTAGTATCCCATAGTGTATTTGTTGCCATTCACAAAGTACTCAACAGGAGAAGTTCCAGAAGTTAACCTTTAGAAGAGTGGTGATCGTTGTAATACATTGACGTCGTTGAGCGAGCCTGGTAGTCCAAAAAAGGAGTGACATTGTGCTTTTTACTATTCTCACTACCTCATCCATTGCTGGTACATCATATGCAAGCATACGGACTGAACCAACCACTTTCTGCAATGCAGTGGCACCAAGTAACCCTATAGTGTTTGGCCTTTGCTTGAAATAGTCATTGTGAGCTTTGACACCTTCAACAATCCACAAAAAATATTTCTTGACATCTGAAACCTTCTCCTAAAAAATTCTCATTGTACACTAGTACATCTGCAAAATAGTCGGTGACAATTCTCAAATTGCCAGCTTGTATGTCTTTGTAAACCACCTCGCGTCCATGGACTGATCCACAATGCCTCTTCTTCCTTCTCTCCTCTTCCTCATCATGTGCAATCAAGCTCAAGATAAGAGCATCATCATCGGACTCATCATGGTCTTCGTAGAATTGGTTCATAATGTTATCTTCATCGTCATCAAACAAAACCATCTATAAGTGGCCATAGCTTGACATAGGAAATTATTCACAGACAGCTTGTAGTTTTGCACATATGAAATTTTATTTAGACAACTTCATACCTTGTGCTCAGGAAGGATGGAAGGCAGCAAGGAGAAGGGCGTCCGCTGGTACCCGACCGCTGGTGGGAGCTGTGGCTATTCGCCGGTGAGAGCTGGGGTCGTCGGTGGGAGCTGGAGCCAACGCAGATCTAGATAGCAGAGGGGCTACTATTCATGTTGGAGAGAGCAGGGGCACGGAGGGAGGCTTCTCGGCACCAGGAAGACAACCGGTGCGGCCTTCTTCCTTGTGAGGACGATCAGGGAGGCAGCCCTCTGGATCTGGTGGAGGAGAGCATGGGCCAAGTCGGAGGAAGGGTAGCACGTACCGGTGAGGAGCACAGGGCGGTGCTAGTGAGGTCATGGGGCGTCGCTAGTCATTTTCCCGACGCTGGTGGAAGGGCACGACGGTGACCTAGCTCTTGGCGACGACAAAGGGAAGTGCCAGGCACACGCGTGGGGAAGAGTCAGGCACGCGTGGGTGGGGGAAACGACTGAACAGATTTTTAGCTGGCCATTTGTTGGGCCAACAGAAGTAGGTAGTGGGAGGGAGAATTTATTGGGCCAACACAATTAGGTAGTCAGATAGGTAGCTTGCTGGAGTGCGTTTTTTGGCCTCCGCTACCTAAATATAGGATAGGTAGTGGGTTTAGGTAGCCTGCTGGAGATGCTATAATCTCCTCAAATGGCTTACGTGCATATTCAGTTAGTATAAACATTCCACTTCTTTTCATGCGATCAGTAAAAGGGGACCATGATGATGCTGAAATTTTGAATGAATCTCTGATAGAAAGAAGCAAAACCATGAAAACTACAAGCCTATGTTAAAGTACGTGGAGTATGCCAATTGGTAATAGCTACAACCTTGTTTGGATCTGGTTCTAAGCCTTTTGCTGATATAATGAAGCATAGAAAATTCATAGGAGTCAACAACTCACACTTCAATAAGTTGGCATATAATTGCTCATGCCTTAATGCAAAGAGCACTTCTCTCAAATGATGTAGGTGTTGGTCCATGCTGCTACTGTATATGAGTACATCGTAAAAATATAAAACAACAAACTTCCCAAGAAAAGGATGTAACACATGATTCATCAATCGCATAAATGTACTAGGGGCATTAGAGAGACCAAAAGGCATAACCAGCCACTCATAAAGTCTGTCTCTATTTTTGAAAGCGGTATTCCATTCGTCACCTAGATAAATTTGCAACTGGTGAGAACCACTCTTCAAATCAATTTTGGAAAACATCACAACACCTACCAGATTATCCAGCATATAGTTGATTCGAGGAATAGGAAAGCAATACTTAATGGTGATCTTATTGATTGCTCGAGAATCCGCACACATATACCAGGATCCATTCTTCTTTGGTGTCAACAATAATGGAACTTCACATGGGCTCGGACTAGGACGAATAAAGCCCTTGTCAAGCAATTCTTGCACTTGTCTATTCAGCTCATTGTACTTTGTTGGATTCATGCAATAAGTTGGACGGTTTGGCAAACTAGCTCCTAGTACTAGATCAATGTGATGTTGACTGTCCTACATAGGAGGTAATACAGATGGAGTTCTTGACGAAACACATCAGGAAATTCTCAAAGCAGCTCTTGTGACTCTTTGGGTACTGTTATGCCATCTCTCAGCTGCCCTGCAACTAACAACAAGTAGATATCTTCTCCATGTGCCTCATTGTTGACATTTCGTACATCACTACCGGTTTGTGTTCCCGATAATGTCGCCAGAAATACTTGTTGGTATTTATTAACATGACATTTGTACTTAGAAAGAATATATATAAATGAAGGAGTCTGTAAGCGCACAGATAATATACCATTGCAACACTTCACCTGAAAGTATTACAGGTATCGTTATTTATATTTTTACCTCAGGGAAGGACGAGCAAAAAGGAATATATTGATAACTTATACTTATGATGGAGAAACCAACCATTTACTCCAAGCAGGGGTAAATCAAGATATAAAAAAATAATATGAATGATAAGTGGTCATTGATAATTGAACACTCAGAGTACTCCCTATAATAGAATTAGCATGACTAAGTACATACAATAGAGAAACTAATTCCTAAGTCATTCTCAATTACAAATCAAAGCATACTATGATTAGTGCAATTATACTTAATAATCATGGCTAGGATCAACTTCATATCTACACATAAGGGATATTACTAAGGAAGATCAAGAACAGAGCCTGACTTCTTTCGCAACTAGATCCTACTCGACCTACATTCAGGGAGTGGACTACAAAGGACTCAACGAGAGTGTCACACTCGCGATCGACCACATGGCCCAGAATATAGGGTGCATCCGCATGTAAACAACGTATAAGACCACACGTTCACAATGTCGACCACTCATCCCGTGTACTTTAGAGCGAGCGCTATACAAACTTATGCTTGAACATAAATATAACCTAGCTATACTAAGCATATAATCAAAGTAGAAGATGAACATGATAACTAAGAACATAAGTAATATTAAGAACAATGTCAAGGCAAATGTAGCAAACATATGAAATATGAAAGATATAAGAGAGGATGCAGAAGGCTATACCAAGCCATGCTCTTGACAAGATCAGGAATCCAAGCAGATGGCTTGCCTCTCTCTAGATCTAACTTAGCTAGCTATGCCCTAAAATATTTGTGGAGCTTCTGAGGTTCTTCTCTTCTGAGGATGATCTCTCTTGATGATGGAGGAGGATTGCCTCGGGGGGGATATGACTGATATATATAGGGGTAGCATCAATCCTGAACCCTCGGATCAAACCGACCTTGAGCAACAGCGTAGATTTGATCTTTAAGGCAGTGGAGAACCGACGTTCGAAGGAGAGGCTGATTGGTGGGACCAGGGGGCTGGGCGGCCTGCAGGTGGGGCCGGCCAGCCCCACTTGGCAGCCTCCTGGCCTCTGCCACAGTGGTTCGCCTTCTGGAGTGTTCTGGAGTCTACCTATGTCGGTTTCGTCATGGATAAGCCGATGTAATCTGACAGTTAGGTCCACCTTGACGATTTTCTGGATAAACCCTGCTGAAAACACAGATTCACCAAAACTCATAGAATTTATCAGTTTAAACCCCTAAACCTATGTTGGTGATCATTTTCATGCATCTATATATATTATTTTGACGGTTTATGATGAGTGTTATCTACCATCAACACTCATGCAAGATATCTTCTCCATGTGCCTCATGCAAAAATTGCTTGAAAGATACTAGAGTGGTAGCTCCAAATTATTCCCCACCATTTAACGCAGATGGATCTTTCATATTTAGTGGATTCAACACAAATTTTTGCCCATTTTTCATGATAGTATATGTGTGCTTGTGGCCATCATGCATTGCATGTCGATCATACTGCCATGGTCGCCCCAAAATGCGATGACTAACATCAATATCAACAACACATTCGACCTCATAAAAAAATTGTTACCAATGGAGAAGGACACCAAACATCAATTTAACCTTTGATACTTTGTCATACTTGAACCATCTCATATTATACAGATGAGGGTGTTTGATTTTCTCAAGACTAAGTTTACTAATCGCATCTTCGGATATTGTGTTCTCCCAGCTACCATTATCTATAATAACATGGCATCCTTAGCACCAATGGTACATCGAGTGTGGAATAGACTCCGTCTTCGCCAATCTTCATCATTCTTTGGTCATGCTACTAATGCACACTACATCACAACATTTGCCCTATATCTCCTTCACGTTCAACCTCATCCTCCTGTTCTTCACCATAATTGTCATATACAGGGTTGCCTTGCTGATGACTTTCTTCATCAAATTCAGCCATTAATCCCTTTCCATCCCTACTGTTATTCATTGGACAGTCTCTCTGTAGATGATCTAAAGAGCCACACTTGAAACAACGACCACTCCTAGAAGATGATGATTTGGGTGCTCGGTGGTTCCCTTGGCCTTGGGTGTAGATCCTATAGATCGCATATCTTTGCTGCCAGTAACCTCCATTGCTGATGTTGGACTGTTAGACGGTGGCCGAGATGGAGTGGTATTTGAACGTCATGCTCGCTGTTGTTGTTTCTCAGTAGTGACTACTCGTTGATATGCCTCTAAAAGTTTGAAATTTGCATGCAAAGCCAACACATCTTGGATCGATTTACGTAGGTCACCAACATACCTTGCCACCAATTGGCTTTTAGAATCACTTAAGCCATTATGTGTCCTTTGACTTAGAAAAGGTAGCTAGAGAGGGATGCATCAACTTTCATGGAGAAGGGGAGGCATGGGCTCCTGTAGAAGGGATCGGGGGCTGATCAAGAGATCGATCAACCCGAGGTAGAAACCAAATCCAAGAACCCTATATAACACCGCATAATCATCTGCCAATCCCTCTCTACTCCATTGTTGTAAGAAACCCTCAATTGGACATTCCTAACATGAAGAACACTATACTGCTTGACGTAACTCTCATAGGCCCGAACCATGATAAAATCGCCTATGTCACTATACTGTTTTGAGTGTCTAAACCACCAGAAATACACACACTGACCTCCGACGAACAACTCGATGCTTGTTGTGGTTTCGAACCCGCGACAGGTTCCTTGAGCTCAGGGGCACCATAATGATTAGCTCAAGGGCATCATAATGATCTTCGGAGGTCTAGAAGCTTATGAATTTAAGCGCACGCAGAAGCTCGTCATCCAAGTCGTCAACTCATCACAACCGGCAGCCAACTTACTTAAAGTGGTCAAAGTCAACAATCACATCTAACAAGTCTGATCATCCCGACCAGGCCCGCGCATTCCACGTCCCAGCCATTTCCCACTTGTGGTCGATGGTAGGAAGTGTATCCGAATGATGAAGGTCCTGATAGATAGCAGCATTATTGGGCTTAATACACTCTATACTAACATGCTCAATGGGTTGTGAATACCAAGATATGCCCTTAGGAAGCAAAAGAAATATGTAGCTTAAGTTGTTTTCTCCTCATAATTTTTTGAGACCAATTGCAGAAGCTAGTTAAGAGGTGACTGAACTAGGATAATATTAGGTCAGGGAGATTGGTGTTCCTATCCCTACTCTAAAGGCCAATTGTTATTTTAACCTCATCTTTTCAATTGTGTGATTTTACTGTCAGTTTTAAAATATGAAGCCACCTTTCACCCCTATTTTGGACTCTAGACTCTATTAGATTAATGTCGAATAAATAAATTAAAGAAAAAACTGAAAAAAAAATAAAAGATGATACTAACCATTAACCTTCACCTAACCCTCTCAGATTTTGCTAATGGTTGATTAAACATGTTAAACTTT
This sequence comes from Saccharum hybrid cultivar R570, assembly GCA_038087645.1. Taxonomy (NCBI): domain Eukaryota; kingdom Viridiplantae; phylum Streptophyta; class Magnoliopsida; order Poales; family Poaceae; genus Saccharum; species Saccharum hybrid cultivar. The sequence continues at coordinate 15,293,117 of JAQSUU010000066.1, forward strand.
GCTTAAATTTGAAATATTTGCAAAATTTTCTATAAATTATTTTAAAATGTTATCTAAATATTTGTGTCAAAATAGAGGTTAAAGTCACATATTACTAAAAAAACCTAAAGGCAAATTCACATGGGAAAACTAGTCTTTTATATAGTTGAACTTACAATGTTAACTCCTCTAAATGAAACAAGGATAAACTCTACCATCGCTTTGAAAAAGCAGGGGCAAAAACACAAAGTTAAATGAGAACAAAATCACAATTAGACTTGAAAACATGGGTAACAATACAAGAGCCCTATTAGGTTATAATAGAAAATTAGGATCCCTTTCATATTTATACTTGTTCTTCGTGACAAATTGTCAGATCTGATCAAGGCACATAAGGGAAGAATTTTGTTGAAGGCTTAAATGTCATATTATTCCAAATTTACATGAACAAAATGAATTATAAGATTATATGCCAAATTTATATAAAGACGGCATGTCCAAATTTATGTCATAGCGGCGATTAGACCCGCTATATTGTATGGAGTAGAATGTTGGCCTAAAAAAGACGACATGTTCAACAACTGAGTGTCGCGGAAATACGTATGTTGCGTTGAATTTATGGTCATATAAGGATGGATCGAGTTCGGAACGATGATATACGTGACTGTTTAGGGGTAGCACCAATTGAAGAAAAGCTTGTCCAACATCGGTTGAGGTGCTTTGGCCATGTCCAAAGAAGACCTTCAGAGGCACCAGTGCATCATGAAGTTCTAAGTCGAGATATCAATGTGAGGAAAGGTAGAGGAAAACTGAAGTTGACATGGAGGAGGCAATAAAAAGAGATTTAAAGGGTTGGGATATACATAGAGATCTTTGTTTGGATAGAAGTGCTTGAAAAACAGTTATTGGCATGCCTAAACCATGACTAGGGGCTCATATTGGCTTTCAACTCTAGCCTACCCTAACTTGCTTGGAACTAAAAGGCTTTGTTGTTGTTATTATGCCAAATTTATATAAAATTCAGATCAAGTAACCGTAAACAATGGTAAGAGTAAGAATAGCCAGCTTGAAGAGGCACATGTATCCATTGATTGCAAAACATTAAGAATAAGAAGAATATAGTAGTAGCACTGTACCCGACTCTAAAACCCAAAACTAGGTTTCCAACACTGGTTCTGACCAATGCATGGTCACAGGCTAACAACAGATAACTAATTAAAACGTCAACAACTCTTAGCAACACAATTTTGAGCTAGGTCAGCCTGGTGCTAGTAATGAACCCTACAGATGTAGGCAAGCTCAGATTGGACATAGTTTCCTGCCTACCTGAATTAAGAATGACATTTGTCCAATTGGACGACCGGTGCACAATTCTAGAGGGTATTCGGTCGCTGTCCTCGCCTCCTGAGGCTTCATACCCACCACTTGTCGACCTCGAAAGCGCAATAGTCTTCTGAGCAGTCGACTCTGAGGCTGCAAGTGACATGAAGCTTTGGAGTTCATCGGCTCCTGACATAGAGACACGGAAGGGGTGGAGATCAGGTGACTCCAAGCTACTCTCTGGTGACGAAGTAAGGTTGAGGTTCCTGATGGACAATGCAGCACTAGGTTGGAAGGCACTCCTGGCCTCGTGCTGCAATGGGACTAAGCTGCCAGGTGTTTTCATGACCATGTCGCTGAAGTTGCAGTCAGTTCCACTCGCAGATGTCCTTGCCATGGGATCCAGAGATCGTTCAGGTACAGGTAGTAACATCGTGCTTTTGTCTGTTCTATTGTCAGGCTTAAGAATATTCCCCCGCCTTGTGATCGGCTGGAGTACTTCAGATTTCTTCTTGGCCTCTACAGCTGCCTTTGAGACTTCCTCTGCATTGAGGCGGGCCAGTGACCATGGGCTGATTTTTACAGCTCCTGGAGGTTTCCTTTTGGTTCCTTCGTCTTTCCTGGCCTTCTTGCCAGTGGAATTCTGTGGCATGTCTGGATGAGAGACATCCTGCAGAAAAATGGGATGAGCATTGAGTACGTGAGATATATATCTATACCTAGTATTGAAGACCAAAAACCGACAATTTCTTTCTTCCGTCTATCACTCTCTCCTTCGTCTGTCCCTCACTATTCTTTGCACTCGCTCTCACCAATCTCACATTGAGTTTGGAGCTGCCTATCTCTCACTCTCTTCTCCGCTCATCCCTCACTGCTCTTTCATCCCTCGATTAGTCATTCCTCAATCTCACCCTTCTCACTTTAATTTTTTTTGAAGGGAAAAGGAGGGGTTGCCCCCTACTGGAAATTTATTAAAACAAAGAGGCAGAGTGCAAACAACAGCTCAAGAAGAGAAAAAAGAAACAAAGAAGATAAACAAGATTACATTTGGAGCTCCAATTAGTTGGCACCGCACCACTCACATTATGGTCTAGCCGCCCGAGCCAATTTCATCGCAGCACACGTGCCAGTGGCAACCTTCTAACTTTCTTGAACTCACAGCAAGTGCATACAATAGCCACCTACTCAAGTGGAGCCAATCTCCTACCCATACAAGATAAATCATGTATTACACTAGCATTTATTGTGGGTTTCGAAATTTATTTGATTTAAGGCTTGTCCAAGAGCAGTTAAATCCAACAAAAATAGCTAGCTCATTAGCACTGGCACGAGCACCGCACAAATTGTACGTCCAATTGCAACACGTGGGCATGTTTGCTAGTTACTATTAAAAACATGAAATTTTCAACATCTACATAGTCTCTGATGTACTTCGATCATTACTATTTTATATATATGATATTTAATATTATTATATTACAAAAATACCAATCCATATAACCCTGTTTAAACTGGTGGTCAGCACTAGGGAGATCAACTGCACCAAGCACATCGAGATTGATCTTCACTTCGTCCGCGAGCGCGTGGCTCTTGGTGACATCAAGGTTCTGCATGTCCCCACAACATCGCAGTTCGCTGATATCTTCACCAAAGGTCTTCCGACCTCCGTATTCACCAAGTTTAGGTCCAGTCTCAACGTCTGCGGTGCTGACACTTCAACTGCAGGGCCTGTGCACCCCTATTGGGCCTTCAAGCTCTATATGGCTAGGATAGATAGATTGACCTCTAATAGACAAGGATCACCATTGATTGGTTCTATTGCTATCATCGGCGGACCCAGCGGTATGTCTGAGGGTGGCCCAGCATACCCTAAGAATAGATGCGGTTGGCAGACAGCGGCCGTCGGCCGATCACGCAATGCAAGTATGTGACACACTGGTGAGTCGCCACACCACGAGCGCAACGGCCAACGCCGTGACCCGGTACGTGTACCTTTGTCTCCACACCGTGTCCCTAATCATGTGCATATTAGCATGGACGTCCATCGTCCCTAAGAGTCCAGGTCACAGCCTGTCTAAAATTAAATTGAACATTTGAATTGTTGATTGATTGGATGACTCGTCGAGAGAGCGACCGCTGATTGACTCTGACTCCTATTCTATCTTTTTCTTTTTAGCATCAGAACTCACAAAACAATATCTCGTAATTTACAAATTACAAGTCATTCAGCTGTGGACAAAGATAGTTGTTTCAGGCCTGCTGAGCTCCTTCGGTGATCTCCAATTCTGAATTGCTACTTATATAATCACTATTAAGTGACAAAGTAATTTTTTTTAATTATACAAGTCTTTATATGAACTTTAAGGTGAAACAAGGTTATTTTAGTGCACGGAATAAATATGAGGTGAAAGAGGGCCTCAATATAATTGTTTGCCCCGGGCCTGGATCTCAGGACTGGATCTTACTAAGACATGGTAAATTAGTTAAATTTGAAATTTACTGTGCAATTTAGTACTTGTATATCAAATAATGGGGCAAAATTTACGGTTGTTTACCAAATTGCTAATTGGATTTACCAAATCACATTGTAAAAATTTTAGCACAGCATACCCCATACAAAAATCCCAGGTCTACCACTGATTGCTATAAACCTAGGTCATCCTTGCCTATATGTGTGTACCTTCGTATCATCCACAATCAATCTACTATTCGTTGTGCCTAATCCAACTTACAGTCACAATTAGAAGATCACATGAAGTATACAGAGACAACAAAGGCTTTTAGTCCCAATCAAGTACGGGTATACACTACAGATGTCCAAACGAGAGCCATATAAAGCTAGTATAGCAATTTAAAAATTGTTGCCTCTTAGTTCTGCATACTGGTCAGTTCACAAAGAAAAATGAATAAATCAACAGACTAGTCTTGATTGATTGATATGGTAGTGATTGTACCTGATCTTCAACTAATAGTCTTGGTGGAGTACACCATGATCCGCGATGAAGCGGACCAAAAGAGCTAGTAGTACTAAGTCCTGTGACAGAGCTAATGATGGACATCTGTGGGCTCTGGTGCTCAGAATGTTCTTGTTGTTTTTGCTCTCTCAAAGCTACAATGTAATCGTATGTACTGATTCCCTGCATTCATGTTGTCAAGGGAAATGTGATAATTAAAATTTTACTTGAATTCAGCCTGAAAGATAAAAGGATAAGTAAGACATTTAGGTTGTAACAAAAGAAGTCATGCTTACAAGGAACTAAGAAGTTCAAACATGCTCTCTCCAAGAATTTAATTTAAAACTGATTATCCTTTCCAGCACGTTAAATATATTATTTTAGTTGGCTCTCTATCAGCATATGCATAAATAAAAAACTGCGGTTAAGATATGAAAACTCTACCTATTTATCAATAGAGGCAACGTAAGTGGAGAGAGAAGCCAATTGGATTTTATAATTCTCGTAGTTTGAAACAATAGTTATGAACTTTCAGATAAGATGGAAGGTTAAAACTCCAGGAGATAGGTTCCACTTAAAAGCTTAAGCTAACAGGAATAGGTGGGCAAGGCTTCCTCAGGTCTGCAATTTGGAAATAGAAGTCAGCTGTAATTATTTATTTATTTGTGCCCTCTAGGATTTGGACTATGAGACCTCCGGCGCTTATACCATATTGAGTTGCATGCACCGACCAGTAGAACCCAACCACTTAAATTGATAGGAAAAGGTGGGCAATTCACTTATACTTGAATAATATATTACAGATAGTTATATATAAAACAAAGGAAATGTAGAATATGAAACAAAAAGTCATTCTCGTTTCTCAAATATAGCATTGACTGTTTAGATGGATGGCTACTGAGGGACTCACTTTCTTGATAAGAAGAATGTGGAAGCATAGAAGTTGTGAGAGTGGTATTGTTGCAACCATCGCCAGTGACGTGCATGTCACCTGCAAAAGTAATTTTCTGTTAAAATGCAGTACAATTTGTTCTCAGCTAGTTAATAGCACTGTATAGAGGATATTTTTCACAATTTAAATTCCATTTTTTATTCATCATATTTTAACAAAACGATTGAAAACAACAGTTTATGTGCAACCAATATATAACCAGCCTAGGTTTCAATAGTACATGGAGAGAGCAATAGGAACATCAGCTAATGCAATTGGGATATCAAAAATAACTGTCTATCTATGGTACTGACTACAAATGACAAAAAAAATCTGTGAAAGTTTCCTTATTAAATAAACTCACCACTACAATTACAAAAGCCACAGTTGAGAAGCTGCTTCCAAGTTTTGAGATGATCTGCCCAGAGAACTCTCCCCGCTTCATAAAGAAAAGAATCAACACAAGCGAACCCACTAACCACTTCATTATAAGCTGTTCATGTACAAACCATGCAGACCAGTCAATGATCAACTAGAATAATAAGGACATGGAACAGCAATGCTGACTGCATGGTGCCTACTGATTCTGGGTTTTTATTGTTGCATTGTTAGTAGTAAAGGGAAAAACACAATTAATACTCATGGAGTAACTGTTTACATCCTAATGCTTGTCAAAGCTTTTGATGATTGTTTGTACTTACCAAGAGAACTGCTGAAGCCATTAGGATGAAGAATCTTTTGTAGTTTCTTTTCCCTATGCAATTGTTGAGCCACTACATGACACAACTACAGAATATTACTTAAAATAACATATCTTTAAAGGAAAGACAATGTTTAAAAACAAAATTATGGAAGAAATCTTACCCTACAGTGGTGGTCAAAGCCATCAACGCACTTGTTACAAACCCTACAATGCTTACTGTGCTGCAACACCTGCGTAAAATAGCCATAGATTTATACTAATTCCAGCTGCAAATAAGTGACAATCCTTCCAAACTTTGATTACAAACACATTGAGTTTGAGTCTTTGGAAGTGACACAAGTAGATTTGTCTTGAAAGGCAGTTTCATAATGTAGACTTTTCTATATTTTATACATATGTTATGATAAAATTCAAAGTTTGGAACATTCCCCCAGCTCCAAAATGTAAGATGCTTCAATTTTGTCCTTAGTCAAACTTCTCTAACTTTGGTTGAGGTTATAGAAAATACATATTAACATTTACAGTACAAATAAATGCATTTTCAATTTTATGGTGGATATGAAACTAATTGATGTTATAGATATTTGTGCATTTTTCTTAACTTAGTCAAAGCTAGAGAAATTTGACTCAAACATCTTACAATTTTTAAAAGGAGGGAGTAGTTGACTTCTGACAACCTCAAAACATCACTTATTTGTAATTGCAGGGAGTCCTAGTCCTAGCAAATCACAACTCAAAATGCTGTGGAGCTGTGACTATTTTGTGGCTTTGGAAAGGTGATATCTGTTTGTTGAGGAAATTCATTTAACAATGGACTTAAGAGAAACTGTACACATGAGGAGCTGAAGAGGAATATTTCAATGATCAAGTTGCAACACTAATTTTGAAAGAGAGATAAATCTGGTAACATACCTCTGCTTCACACAAGCTGCAGAAAAACATGCCTTCTTCACTCGCGTTCTGTTCTGAAGATTGATCACCCGAGTGGAACCATCTTTTGCATAAGCAAGAAAATGGGAAGCATATCAAGCAAAGAAGCCTGGTAAATGTCAGGTATGAAGATGAATCCTTTCCTTCAAAAATATTGCTTAACTTCTCACTGTTATTAACAGCACTGCAACCATTGCTGAATGACTCTCTTTCAGATGGTCTTTTTGATTTTAAGAAAATGCCTGGATCACCAGGATCTGTTGCAGCGCACCATATATATAACAAGACAACACAGGTGATCTGCAAAATGTCTTACCACGGTTACTAATCAAATTGCAATGCAGAAGCAAAGATAGAAAATTTTCATCTCATTCATTGCTCAGATGTTTGATTAATGACACTTCCAGCCACAATAAGTTAAGGATAGATGCATTATATTATATGCACTGATTGCTCCATACTAACAGGAAACATCAATACCACTGTTCTGTCAAGTAAAAAATGTTCAACTTTAACCATGGCAAGTAGTCAACCTTGACGTGAAGTTCACATTGCTTAGTGTGAATTAACTGGATCGTTTCCCTTTTCATGGACTGGAATAATCCTTTGCAAAAGAAAGAAAGCTCTGGTGGAAGAACCTCTATTTGCTTTCTCTTGGATTGTTATAAGAAGATTAGAGGCCCAATTCCAATGTGAGCAAGTTTTGCCACTGATTGCACAATGTTACAATCAGCACATGCACACACATATTATGGTGACCTACACTAACCTGAAATGATAAGTTTGGCTTCATTACTCAATATACACTGTAGGCAAAAGAACTCTGTTACTGTTAGTTGTGCTTGTGTTTTCTATGTTTGTTCATACATTGATATTTGTATCAACTACCAAAACATAGCATACTCCTCACTGCACATACTAAAGAGGTAAAGGAAGACACAGAGGTGAAGAGCACAAAAGGGAAATGCAGATCTAAGTAACCACTCTAAAGAAGGGTCACACAGACAAGAGGGCTGTTTGAAACATAAGGGGGACAACACAATGATGGCAGCTGTTCACCAGTGGGGTGTAGAGGCTCATGAGCAAATACTGCAGCCTATCGCCCCCAACGAAGGGAACGAAGAAGACGTAGAAAGCGAATCCCAGCGCCAGGAAGACCGCTATCGCCACCACCTGCAGCACTTGCCCACATCAGAAACAAGGCAGCAACAGCAAGGAGAACGCCACGGAGAAGCACGACGCAAGAAGCGGACCTGGAGAGGATGGTAGGGTAGCTGCCACCCGTGCCTCCTCATCGCCAGCAAGGAAGGAAGAGTCCTCAGAGAAATCAGTCCGCCCCGAGGAAGGGAGTAAATGGCGGCGGCGCTCGCAGCTGCCGGGAGCACCAAATGCGAAATCAAGAGGGAGGGCTTCCGTGGGTTAAAATCGATTGTCGTTAAGTTAACACTAAATTTTAGCCACTACAAACTTTAGAGCATGAAACTGCTTACTATCTCTGTCTAACAAAGAAAGTAAATCTCGCTTTCCGGTGAGTTGTTCTTAATTTTGAATAAATACTTATAAAAAATATTTATACTTATGGTACGTATCATTAGACTAATCATGTGAAATATTTCATAATAAATTTAACTAGAGATAACTACTCCTCGTAAAACGAGATTTATACTTATTTAGATAGAGGTGGTAGATTATAGGCTAAAAAGTTAGATCAAATTTAATATAAAAATACTTGTGTGTCTCTAGGGTGGTTCATGCACATTCAATATATTTGAGACCGGTCACATATGGACTCTTTTGCAAACTTAAGTTACTCCATTGGCTCGATAAAGTTGTGGCATGTAGTGCTACCAAATAAAGTCTTGCCAGAACTCGAGTCTAGATTCTTATGCGAAGCGGAGCACGCTATAGAACCCAGGCATGGAGATGACCGAAAATCGTGGCTTAGTTTTGTTAATTTAGAGGACGTTTGGTAGAGTTCTACATAGCTCTAGATCCTAAATTCTAAAAAAACAGCTCTACTTCTAATTTTTCTAGCCAAATGCCTCAGCTCCGCGAATTCCAGATCTGCCAAAAACGCGGATCTAGCTCTCAGATCCACCAAATCCATAGAGCACCTCAAGGAGTGCTATTTCATGGAGTTGGTGAAAACTACCCATCAATGCCATCTATTACACACATATTGGTTCGATTTTTTTCTTTCTGTTTCGCGTGTTCGTCTTCCTCCCGTCTTTGCGAGGCTAGCCGGCACCCCTACGCCGTCTCAGCGAGTTGGAGCTCTGTCAAACGACTTTATGGGAGGTCAGCTCCACCGTATAGCTGCTCCATGGTGGAGCACCAGCTCTGAAGCTATGTTTTCAAAGTTGGAGCCCTGCTGTAACACCCCGGTGTTACGTAAGCATTTAGGCATTGCAAATGATGCATGTTATGCATCATCAAGCATCATAATCATACATGCCTAATCATGTTAAATAATCATTGAAACAATGCATTGAAACATTGAAACATGGACTTGAAACATGTTGTTGCATAGGTTTCGTTTAATTAATGCTATGCCTTGGTCTTGCTTGTGTTAGTGTTAAACATGCTTGTTTACTTAACTAATTAACTTGTAATGGTTCACCATGATTTTTGGAGCAACTTTGTTATTCAAAGTTTTGTAAAATTTGCTTTTAAAAATATTACAGAAAATGGTCAAAATACCCTTTTATTTAGCTTTTAACTTCCAATTCAAATTCTGTTTGGAATTTTAAAGTGCACCTTTAAGCAAAGTTGTAATGCATGATGTTTTGAACAACTTTTATTTTTGGGTCATGCTCCAAAAATGAATTTTTGCTATTTAAATTTGAGGTAGGGCTTTTTGTTTGAAAATGAAAATTTGAAATAAATGGAAAATTCATTTTTCAGCCCTAGCAAGCCGTCGCCTCACTTTCGGCCCGCAGCCGCAAGCCGGCCTGGCCCAGCTCGCGTTCGCGCACGTGCGCCCGCGCGCGCCGCGGTCCAGTGGACCGGGCGTACGCCGCACGCCGTGCCCCGCTCCCGTGCGCTCGCCAACCCGCGCGCGCGCCTCGCCGCGTGGCCGTGCTGCACCGGCGGCCATGGGCGGTGGCTGGCCGGCTGGTCGAAGCCCATGCACCTGGACGGGAACGCGTCCAAGGTCGCTCCCGACCGTGCCTTAACCCCGCGCCCACCCCCGCTTTCACCTCGCGCCTTTCTTTTGCGAACGCCGCCACAGGAACGGAGCTCCTCGCCACCGCGCGGCCGCCCGCCATTGCTGCCGCCACCGAGCTCGCCCGCGCCGCCTTGCATTCGTTCGAGCGCCAAAAACTCCCGCGTGAGCCCCGCCTCGACGCAGCACACCTCCGGCACCGTTGCTTCGCGAAGGTGAGGGCCGGAATGGCCATGACCGCCACAGTGGAGCCGTCGGTGCTCGTCGGTGCCCGCGGCCGTGCCGACCTCCCTGCTCCGCCCCTCTTTCTTCCTTTTTCTTGCACGCAGCAGGTCGCCCTTGCCTCCGTGATGCTTTCTTGTGCTCCTTTGCGCCTCCCCGTAGTCGGGCTAGGCTGCCGTCGGCAAGCCGCACCGCCACGGCCGCCACGAACGCCGGCATGGCTGCCTCCTCTCTCTCGGCCCCGTTGGGCCGGGTCACCAAGCCGGCCCACCTAGCCGCAAGCCACAGCCGCAGCCGCCGCCGTCCCCTTTTGGCCAGGCCGAAAGCAGACGTGGGCCGGTCATTCTCACGGGCCGGCCCAGTAAAAATAAGAGATTTGTTTTCCATTTTCTTTTGATTATTTGAGAAAATAAATAATTGAAAAAAATATTTGTGTACACATTTTGGCTCCAAAAATGGTGAAACAAATTTTGTAGTGATCCTCATGAGTAGATCTATGATGTAAAAATATTACATGTTGATTTTGAGATACTTTTCTGTAGAGTTTTATTTAATTCTTGTAATTGCTATTTATCTAAGAAAATAAATAGTAAATCCATTGTTGCTTAGAAAAATATGGTTCCAAGTGTGTTAATCTTCTTTTGTGATGTGCTTTGCATGAAAAATATATGCCATGCTTGTTCTATAGAAAAATTATGATGTGTAGTTCAAGTGCTTTTTATTGCTGATATTTGTTATTTTTGTTAGAGAGAAAATTATGAATAAAACATGTAAGTGATAATTTTTGTACAGTGATTAATGACTGTGTAGATTGTTGAAAAGTGTTTAAATCTGTTGTTTGATACTTTTTAAAATACAAAGTATTTTCATGATCATATTTATGCCATATCTTGTCATTTTGTGTAGGCATTTCTAGTGATCCAAATGCAATGAAAATTTTGTGCATGCTAGATTGGATGATAGTAAGTTACTATATTTTTCTAGATTTTTCTGTGCTACCAAAATAGATGTTGTTGTTCAAACCTAGTTTCAATTAGGGTTTAATTAACCTCTTTAATGCATGTTTAGTTAATAATGATTGCTTTGGTGTATCTTTGAAGCATCTTGGCTTGTTGTGGTGACTTAGTAAGTAGTATAGTGGTTGTAGTAGTAGTTTAATAGTACATGTTCATGGATGATGTTGACTACCTTGTAGAAGAGTTGCATTTCTACTCTATCCAATAAAGTAAACATGTTCATCTACATCCTATTCATCATGATCATGACATGTCATCCCTCCAATGCACCTATGCATGAGCACTTATACATCTGCATCATACAGGATCGCAGGAAGGAATTCCGGTAGCAGTTCCCGAGGAGCCGGAAGAGCAGCCCGAGGTGCAAGAGCAGGAGGTGCCTGAGGTAGATGAGGAGGTCGGTGAGGATCTTCCGGAGTGCCCCGATCATCGCTCGAGCTCTTTCGAAAGAGGCAAGCCCCGGAGCATTTCTCTCCCAGTTTGCAAATATTTTATTAATGCTTTACCTTAATTGATGCATTACGTTTAGGAGTTGTTTGCAACTGTTGCTGTATTATACCTTGTTTACCTTTGTTCTACCATATCCTTGTTACCCTAGTATTCGCAATCGAGTCAATGCTTAGCTGGCTTAGACCGGGAGAAGTCGGGTGATTTCCTGTCACCTGCGAGCTATAGGTGGTTACCTGGATCTGCTTGAATAAGTATGTCATCTTAGGATAACCGAGTGTTAATTTGAAGTTGAGACCGGATGGAGACTTACAGGGTTTCGGACTGTAGTGTTTTCCGTCTATGTCAGTTAAGGACTGACCGTTGTTGGGCCTCGAGTCATGTTGAACGCATGCCTCACATTTAGCTGGCTGAATAATGCACCTTTCGACTACGAAACTGGGAGATTATTCGGGACGAGTGGATTGCCCGCAGCGCACTATACCGGAGCAGGTGTGGTAGGACACGGGGGCGCGATGATAAGGCCAAAGAGTAGTCGGGCGGCCCCCGGGTACATGTGGTTCCTGGCAAACTCGAGACTTTACCTGGATAGTTGACTCGGTGACCAATATCTCACTTTAGTGAGTGAGTGAGGTTTATGTGAGGAATAAATTACCAGCTGGTTAATAATCGATTCGAATCACCATCGTTCTCTGGATAGTGAACACTTGACTTGAGTTACTTTATCGTAGTAATGTTGATGGAACACTTGGATAGTTATATGAAATATGACATTATGGAAGTTGTTAATGATCCTTGGTTATGCTTACTTGTTTAATCACATGTTTAATCTAGTACAGGTGCAAATGTAGTTGACAGGTTAATAAAGATTAACTTGATATAAAAGGTTCTGGAAAAGGTTCTTTAAATACTAAAAATGCCTTTTTGGAAATGAGTCAGCTACCATACTATAAAGCCCTTCATACTCCTTGGGGTCATTTTATTTTTGGTTATGTCGGGTAAGTCTTGCTGAGTACCTTCTCGTACTCAGGGCTTCGTTCCCACTTGTTGCAGATGGGCAGATGTATTACGGCTACTATATCAACTGCCTTTATCCTGCGATGGATGAAGCTTAGGACCATGGGCAGTGGTCGTTCCCTACGTCTCATCTAATGCTTTTGTTGGAGGTGATCATCAGCTGACACTTTATTTCAAACTCCGTGTGAGTGTGTGTGTGTGGATTTAAACTAAATGCTTTCGCTACTTTTATTTGAACTTGGTTTGTAATAACTATGTTTAAACTCCGATGTATCTGTGATGTGAACTTTTATGTAATTTGTGATGGTGACCGCTAAACTTATTACGATCTTGGCTGGTATGCGAGTTGGTTTGAAAACCCTCGAGATTTCATGGACTACTGGGTTATACGGGCTTAAGTTTGCTAAATCGTCTCCTCCGGTGGATGATTTTCTTACTTAATTTCGTATAACTGGTCGGTTCTGTTACACCTGCCAAATAGGCCTTTTAGCATGAATTTTAAGTTTGCTAATATGGTTTCTTGTGAAATGAAGAGATGATTAGTCCACAAGTTAGGTTGGGCGAAACATAAAGACCATAGAGGAGAGATGGTACGTGCATGTGTGGAAATAGCTCAACGATTGAAGAGTTGAAGTGAAGATCAATATAATATTTTATAACTGATAGATATATTTACATTAAGAAAGCAGTCATATTACATAAAGGTCCTCTGAAGAAAACCAAAAGCCATCACTGGTCGGTCTAGGTTTTTTTTGACCTAGAACTAAACTAAAATTTTGGGCCTTTTAATATAAATATGATAATACTATTAGTACCATTTATTGTAGTATATATACACATATATGGAATATTACTAATAAGCAGTTAACTGAATGCAAAAGCAATATTCATTTAAAATAATTTGTAAAATATATGCCGTTGTTAAAGAATGGATGGATAAGGACGAAGCCTTATGGTTAGGATCCAAACTTGGCTTAGATCCAAACGGTGAGTTTAAATCAATCTCTTTAATAAATATGACTCATCCAAGTTTGAAGGAAGCCTTAGACGAGACCAACCCGAGAGACACTAATCTATGAAAAAATTTGGACAATAAAAATCCAATGAATGTCATAGGCATGGAATGATGGAGACAATATTTTCGCCTATAGACATTCATGAGGAAACACCCTTGGAGTTTGAAGATGACATCGATGAGCATGGAAGTTATTTCACTAACATCTCATCAAATCCATGCTCACATGAGAAAACTCCTGAATTAATCGGTCTTTTCAACATTGCCATACACGAAATCTTCAACCCCCTTTCTCCCTGTTCATAAAGATTTTAAACTGGTGGTTGTAGATGCATATGTTTATCATAAATATTGTAAATCTCGTTGTGTGAATCTTGAGATAGGTACACAAAGGTTGGTGTTGGAGGGAAAACCACTTCACCAACTTGAGCGCAATTCGAAGGTTTCCTAAGGATGAGCTTGTGTCCTAAAGTAAGAAATTTCGAGAGATAACATGAGCTTTCACCTTTTTGCCCTTATAGAAATATAGTTGCGAAAATATTCCTTCGGGTATTTTTGTCACTAACCATTCCAGGTTTAAAGCAAAAAAGAATAAAGGATGACATCACCAAGTATGTCCAACCAATCATCATGCAACATTGAATCATATCCATCCAAGCTTAATTCTGTCTTGCAAAATTCAAGCTTGGGGACGGGCTTCTCTGAAAAATCTTATGCCATGTCGCTAATTCATCTTGGTTGTTTCTATCTTCAAGCCATGCTCAATTTGCTAAAAAATAATCACGTTCTTTCATCTCCAATTGAATAAATCTCTATAGTGCTTTCATGTTACCTTTATCTGCCATAGTAAGTTTTGGTTTAGAAGTACTGCACATACTTTCATAGGCATTTAAATTAAGCATGGTGCTTAGGTTAAATAGCCTCCCTTAATCAAATTAGACATGTAGTCTAGTTTGGTTATTGAACTAAAAGTTACTTGTGTAGACACTGGATATTTTATTGGACTAACCCCTGCAGGAAACTTTTAATTCAATTTGGGTAAGTCACGATATGAATTCAGGAGATGAAGCAAGGCACATGATGAACTTCAATAACTTTGCACAAGACACAACTCATTCATCATAGATGTAAGAACTAAATACCTCATTCATCATGGATGAAAGAACTGTAAGTACCAAGGTTCATTCACTCTGTCTTCTGCTGCAAGTTACCTTTGCCTTGAGCCATGCTTGTATAAAACATGATAAACACAACTATGCTAATGTAATTCTAAAATCATCTTTTCGTTGGCATAGATGTAATTCCCCAAAATTATGGACAAACAACCCGTGTTTCAAAATTGTATATTCCTTCGGGTATGTGATGTCCACTAAATCCGTTATAGGCATAAAACAATGAGTGAGGCAGAAGGTCTGAAAGGGTGTCAAAAGATCAAAGAGCAGAAAGATGGCATGACAAAAGGATGAGAGAAAAGGAGTACGACATGTGAGACAAGATATCCATGAACAACTCAAGATGCAAGAAAGGAAAGAACCACCGGAAGTCATCTATCCTTCATCTGTCATCACACTCTAACGATGAAGGTAACATCTTAAGGTAAGTGGTCATCATTTTCCTTGATTCTGGTAGACACATAAATAATAAACAAATATGTCTGAGTTACAAACTTGCTTGATTAAATCTTATTAACTCAACATGTCTTGTTCTTTAAGCTTGCTCCTAGCACCACTCTCTTGATCTTACAGTCTTAACCAAATGAGCTAAAAAGTTACACACTTTATCTCTGAAAGATGATAGTTATAATCATGTAAAGATAGATACATTATGTAGAGATAAACAATCCTTCCATTGGTTAAGAAATTCAACTCTTTTTGCGAAATGTGCTTCAATGCTACATTCATACTCAATCTTCTAATCTTACCACCCATGTTATAATGGACAAAATGCATAACATCAACTTTATCTTATTCCATGTGCCCAAGGTTAGAGAAGAGTAAATAAAATTTTGGTTCTGTTGACGTTTTCCCACCAATAGAGCCCATACACTTGATCTCTACCTTATCTTTGCAAGTAGGACACACTTCGAGCAAAGTGAGGAGGGGTTTGTCAATTTCCTAAAATTCTACAAGTAAAAGTTTTGAACCCGTGAACGTGTACACTGAGCAAAATGCTACCAGCTTTCACTACTAATGTTTCACTTCAACCGGCTGGACAAGCAAAGAACAAGGGTGGCACCACCATCAGAAGCGTCACCACACTAAATTACCAACACCTGTGAAAGATGAACCTACTCCGCCTAAGTCCACAGACCAAGCAGATATGGAAGGAAAATATGACAACATCATCAGAGTCACCAACACAAGAGGTGCAGCCATCAAGGTCTCCATCTTCGAGATCGACAGATGCACTTGAGGGATAACAAGATTGAAGAAAAAGTCCTGTCCGGAGTACTTAAAAATTTGAACCCTCACCGAAAGGTAACATCGGTAATTATCCATATTTACTTTTAGCATTGCATGAATTATTTTCACTTTAACATATTCACTTTTCTGCATCAACATTGCATTTAGAAAAGAAAAATAAAAAGTTTTATTACTGCATATCATCATTGCCTCATAAAAATCCTAAGCCCATGTGAGTGGATCTACGGTGTGTAAACATCTATGGAAATATTCACCGTGGTGGCATAAAAATACCATGCATGCATATTTTCCTTCTGCATTATAAAATAGAAAATCCAAAAATGCTAAGATAAACATCCTGCTAAAACTTTTGCCAACTTAGAAAATATGTCTAAACTCACAAGAGGCAAATCCTCGAACGGCTGACCGCTAACCCCTTATCCTAATCCGTGCCACGAGTTTTTGGTGTTCTTGTTGGAGTATTTTTGTAGGATGATACATATGATCAAGAGCAAGTTCACTTGGCTACCTCAACTCACTCCACCCGGATGAGAAGGACATACGCCGACAAACCTGCTCTAAGAAGGATCACTTCAACATTCGACCACGACAACATCCAGCTTGGGGAAGGAGCATCCCCCATGTAGCTAGCTAAGTATTCCTTTCCCTTTTAGTTTTATTATTTTTAAGTTTGCTATATATTTTCTAAAGAAATAAAAAGATGCATAACATACAAAACAAAATAAAAACTTATCTTAGCTAGTTATATATATATTAATAAGGTGTGATCTTAAAAATAAAATGAAAAGTATGTCTAGTTTGCTTTTAGGAGTTGAATAAATAAGAGGACTCAGAATAATCTCTTAATGAAAATAATGAATAGTTGCTCTGTTGTAATTCCTTTCAAGTATCTAGCTTTTAGCCTTGAATTCTCTCGAATTTTGGATAAGACTGTTTTGATATAAGGATTTACTCTGAATTTGAAACTCGTGGATAGCATATGCTTGATCTAAGTCTAGATAATTGACAGATATGATATGAGAAGGTCTGAGCTACTGTTTATCTTGTTCCTAGTGACACTAAAGTTCTGGAGATTTATCTTTTGAAAAAATACAAAAATATTACATGATGAGTTCTTATATGACAAAGCTTGAATTCTCACCAGAGCCATACGTGTTATTTAGGCTAGAAAAACTTCCACATATATGCTGCTTGCTTTTGTATTGAGTTTTGTCAAGCTTTGTTGATGCCTTATGAGAGGTTTGTCATACTCTTAAAATCAAGATCACGTACACACCACCCACATACACACTACTCCTACAATGGGGGTAGACGCAAAAACATGCCTTCCATCTAGATCCACCCAAAAATGTTCTACTCCTATACTAGGGGTGAACACAAAAACATGCTAGGTTTTCCATCCACCAAATAAATGCTTCAAAGTTCTTGTTGCTATCTCTAAAAGTTTTGTTTCCAGAAAAGAGGCATGGGCTATGCAAAAGTTATTCATGAAAAAAGAGAAAGAAAGAAAGAAAAAGGGGTCGAGAAAAAAATGGATAAGTGTCCGAGATCTAAAACAATGGGTACTTAGATGCCTACCTAAAAAAAAGAGATGAATAAGATAGTCCTTGCTCTCTAGCAAGTGTTTCAAAAATTCAAAAGAAAGATATGTTCTCAAAGAGCAAAGTAGAATTAGGATTAGCCACCATATATATCCACCATATATCCACACACATGTATATCTTGATTTGATTGTATGACTCAACTCTCTTTGGATCCATTGTTTGACTTTACAATATATGCATTGAAAGTATGCTCTAGCTTTCTCCCTACCTATGAACTCCACATAAGCCTTAGTGGTAGGAAGAAGAAAAAGCATAACATCTTATTGCCTTGGTGAGGATCTATAAATATCACATATATTGAGAGACTTGAGAGTGTCATACAACAAAATCTCTGAGTTTTATTTTTAAAAACTTATAAAAAAACTTCGAAACAATGGTGAAACAGAGAACTTGAGACATAGTGCTTGACTTGATGGTTCTGTCTTTTAATTACTCAAGGCCCAAGTGAAGGCTAAGAAGCCCCATGGTTGAAGGTAATATGGGTAAGTTTAAAAATCGGATCGGTTTAATCTAATCCGGAGGAGAATTTTTGATTGAACGCATGTGTACTTTTGAGATGTGAAAACATTATAGCAACTCCTGATCCATTGCTGAGTTGAGCTTTGCTAAGGGACTAGCAAAGGTCAAGCTTAGGGGAGCTTGTTGATGGTCACTAACGTCAATTATAAACTATCAACATAACCTACATATATGCTTAATTCCATCACCAAACATAGGTATAGGAGTTAAACTAATGTGTTCCACAAGTTTTGGTGCTCTCACTTGTTTTGCATGATATTTGATTTTTTACAGTACAAAACTATCTCAAATGATGAATTGGAGAGCACCATTACGAAGAGCTTGTCGAGATGATTGAAACGGATGTATTATTTGCTATATTTGGGGGCTTGGAATAAAAAGTTATTAATTTTGCAACGAAACCTACGTGGGAAGGTTCTAGAGGATCCCAGAAGCTACACCACCGAAGCAGACTCAAGGTGGAGGACAACCGGCCCCACATGTAGACCGGTCAGCCTCCTAGCCCCACATGTAAACTTCTCCTTCAACGTCGGTTCTCCTACCGCCTCCTAGATCGCGTCTACACCGTCCTTCAAGTCGATTTGATCCAAGTGCTCATGTTGCACCCCCAGGGCTATAAATGCAGGCCTACACCCCCTCCTTGGAGTCATCCTGAAACCCTAGTTCATATTCTCTAGTTAGGATCAATTGAGAGGGCTCCCATAAAAGGATCTACCTCTCAGAGCCAGCTATCAAGAGAAGATTAGTCCTCATTAGGATCTTGTCTTTAGAAATAGAGAGGAGAGAAAGGAAGAGTTTGGAGGAGGTGCCGGCCTGTTGGTGCTCCCTCTATGGCTTGTACCTAGGTGGAAGTTAATCTACGTCTACAATTTCTCTGGTAATCGACTTCTTATTCAAGTAAGTAACGTGTTTATATTGTTCTCTGGTTTGCGAGTCTCTTTTGAGCACTTTAATCTATGGCCAAGTATAATTCGTAGTGTAAGCGTGGTGCTTAGACTCGGGTTACTCATGAATGCACCCTCATTTTTTGGATCGGTGGTATCTCACGAAGGTGACTTTTATAGCTTCGTTGAATCCTCTATAGTCCACGTCCCGTTAATAGGACTAGCAGGGCTTTTAGTTCCTTATAGGAAAGAAACTCTGCATTTGTTCCTTATAAGACATCTCCCCAGATAGAACAGTAGATGGCATAGCTTACCGAGATTAGAACTAGAAGACCTTAGTGATCTCCTCTACACTCTCGACCTTCTTAAGTCTTGTTACTGCTCTGGGTTAAGTTGGATTGTAGATAGCCTCACACGTTTCCCTGTGGATGCGATATTTGAATACCTCCGGATGAAAGCTACAACAGTATCCATGATGGGTCTCCCTAAATCACCTTTCTTATCAGGGAGTGAATAATCTATCCACCTTCCTTCTGATGGTTTAGTGTAGTAGAAAGCTGCATTGTGAATATCGACAAGATTTGTAGTTTCTAAATCTTTCGGCTGCCCCGGAATCTTACCTTTGTAGATGGAGGAACAGTAGTTGCCAGCTGAGCTATTTGTGATTCTATTATTTTATTAAAGCTATGCTGGTTCTTAATGTCAGAAGCAAAGCTATCCATTCTAGTATTTATGTTCTCTAGGATTTTATCATTGGAAGCTATCTTCTTAGACATTTGATCCATAAGTCTAGATTAACCAGTAACTAACTCTCTCAAAGGTGGTTGATTAAAATTATTATAATTATTACCTTGGAAGTTACCTTAGTAGTTCGGCCTCTGTTGCTGATTCCATCTTTGATTCTATTGAGGATGATAGTTGTTGTTGTTGATGTAGTTCACATCCTCTTAAGTTTCAGAGCAGTTGCTCCCTAAATGTCCAGTGTCGCCACACACTTCACATGTTATGCGAGAGTCATGAATGTGCATGACTTCTTTCTTCTCATTAGCCCAGTCTTTGAGCTTCTTCATCTATAGGTCCATCTTGGTAGACATCATGTCTACCTCCTTGATTTGATGCAACCTCCACCTCTCTTGCGAGTTTGAGTGCGTTCTTCATTCCTGGAGGCCATCTTCTCTACAAGAGTTGTTGTGTCTCTGATGGTGAGTGACAAGAAAGCACCTCTAGTAGAAGCATCCATTGTCTCATGGGTGCTAGTGGTCAACCCATGGTAGAAAGTCTGCATAACTAGCCAATTCTCCATCCCATGTTGAGGACATTCTGATGTATAGTCATGAAAGCGTTCCCATGTCTTAGGGACAGATTCATCATGATGTTACTGAAAACTTGAGATTCTTCCACGCAGAGCATTGGTCTTGCATGTGGGAAAGAACTTGGCTAGGAAGGCAGTGGAGCAGTTATCCCATGTGGTGTTTCTCTCTTTGTTGGCGTCGAACCACTGCTTTGCCTTCCCCAAGTGTGAGAATGGGAAAAGGTGGAGTAGAATGGCGTCCTTGGGTACTCCCTTAATAGTGAAAGTGCTACAGATCTCCAGAAAGTATTAGAGATGTGCACTAACATCTTCATGTGCCTTTCCACAAAACTGGCTGGCTTGCACCATGTTGATGAGAGCACGCTTGAGCTCGAATCCATTGTCTCCAACATCGACTGTAGGTCCAGTGCGGATGTTGGCTGTAGTTGGAGCAATGAATTCATGGAGAGTCTTGTTAGCCATGGCTTCAGATTCTGGTGTTAAGCTTCACCTTATACACTTGTCCTCCGACTCTAAAGCTGATACTCCCTTAAGTTTAGCCTTAGTTCTCTTGAGTAACGAATCTGGATCATCAATGAAGTTTATCGATAGGTCAAAACCGGTCATACATTACCCTGCATAAGATACACAAGTAGACAAAACAAGGGTAAGCCTATTTGAGTAGAGGTCAATGGTTATTTCAATCACATCAATTAGTATAAGTTTATCAATACTTCCTGTGCTAGCTACCTTCCCCAGCAACGGTGCCAGAAATGCTTGTTGGTATTTATTAACTTATCACTTGTTTTAGTAGCCACCTATTAATTTTTATATGCTTTGCTAGCCACCTATTTTTATATGCTTTGGTACAATTGTCAAGACAATATAGTATTGATCTTATTCATGTTCTTGGTTGCAATGTTTATTGTCTACTTTGATTATATGCTTAGTATAGTTAGTTGATCATTGTATTTATGCATAAGTTCATATAGCATTCACCCTAAGAAGGTACCATGGGTGGGTGGTAGAGATCATGTAAACATGGTGCTTATATGCTATTTAACTGCGAATACACTCTATATTCTGGGTCATGTGGTAGATCGCAGATCTGACACTCCCGTTGAGTCCATTGTAGTCCACTTCCTGAGTGTAGGTTGAGGAAGTAGGGCCCAGTTACAAAGGTAGGGAGAGGTTTCTGTACTCAAACTTACCTAAGTAATGCCCCTTATATGTGGATATAATGATGATCTTAGCCATGATTCCTAGGTGTAATTGCACTAATCAACGTATGCTTCAACTTGTAGTTATGAATGACTTACGAATTATTCCTCTAATATTCTAACTTGACCATGCTATTGCCATAGATAGGAGTGCTCTAAGTGATTTACTTATTATAATGCTTGATCAGTGCTTATCATATACATCTTATCTTGTGACTTACCCCTGTTATGAGTAGAGTGATTGGTTATGGTTTATTTCTCCATCAATGTTATAAGTTATCAATATATGTCCATAGCTACACCTTCCCTATGGTAAAATATAAATATGATACCTGGTGTACTCTCGGGTGAAGTGCTACAATGGTATAATTATCTATCCGCTTGCAGAATCCTTTTTATTCATATATTTATATTCTTTCTAGTCACATAAAATGATAAACATCTATTTAGTATTATTCTTGTAGTAATGCTAGTTAGTACCAACAAACATTTGTGGCACCATCACTAGGGATGACAACCTAGTTTAGTAATGCTAGAGGTGTAGGTTATTAATAGGTGACTACTAAAACAAGTGAGGAGTTAATAAATACTAACAAGTATTTCTAGCGCCATTGCCGGGGAAGGTAGCTAGCACAGGAAGTATTGATAAACTTATATTAATTGATGTGATTGAAATAACCATTAACCTCTTCTCAAACAGGCTTACCCTTGTTTTGTTGACTTGTGTATCTTATACAAGGTAATGTATGATTGGTTTTAACCTACCGACAAATTTCATTGACGATCAAGAAGCGCTACTCAAGAGAACTAAGGCTAAACTTAAGAGAGTACCCGCTTTAGAGTCGGAGGACAACCGTATAAGGCGAAGCTTAACACCAGAATTTGAAGCCATGGCTAACAAGAGTCTTCGTGGATTTTCTGCTCCAACTACAGCCAGCATCCATACTGGACCTGAGATCAATGTTGGAGATAATGGATTCGAACTCAAGCCTGCTCTCATCAATATGGTGCAAGCCAGCCAGTTTTGTGGAAAAGGCACATGAAAATGCTAGTGCACATTTCTAACACTTTCTAGGGATCGGCAGCACCTTCACTATCAAGGGAGTAACCAAGGATGCTATTCTACTCCGTCTTTTCCCATTTTCACTCTTGGGGAAGGCAAAACAGTGGTTCTATGCTAACAAAGAAAGAAACACCACATGGGATAACTACTCCACTGCCTTTCTATTAATGTTCTGTCCCACAGGCAAGACCAATACTCTGCGTGGGAGAATCTTGAGTTTTCAGCAACATCATGATGAATCTATCCCTAAGGCATGGGAACGCTTTCAAGACTATATAGCAGAATGTCCTCATCATGGAATGGAGCGACCTTTTACCATGGGTTTACCACTAGTACCCGTAAGACAATGGATGCTGCTGCTGGAGGTGCTTTTCTGTCACTTAACCTTAGAGATGCCACAACTCTTGTTGAGAAGATGGCCTCCAATCAAAGCTAGAATGAAGAATGTACTTAGCCTCATAAGAGAGGAGGATGAATGCATCAACTTAAGGAGGTAGACATGCTGTCTGCCAAGATGGACCAGCTGATGAAAAAACTTGAAGACCGAGTTAGTGAGAAGAAAGAAGTCATGCACATTCATGATTCTCGCATGACTTGTGAAGTGTGTGGTGACACTAGGCATTCAGAGAGCAATTGTCCTAAGACTCAAGAGGATGTGAACTACATCAATAATAACAACTGTTATCCTCAACAGAATCAGGGATGGAATCAACAACAGAGGCCAAACTACCAAGGTAACTACCAAGGTAACTTTCAAGGTAACAATTGTAATAACTTCAATCAACCACCTTTGAGAGAGTTAGTTGCTGGTCAATCTAGACTTATTGATCAGATGTCTAAGAAAATAGCTTCCAATGATAAAGCCCTAGAGAACATAAGTACTACAATGGATAATTTTGCTTCTATCATTAAGAATCAACATAGTTTTAATAAAATGATAGAATCACAAATAGCTCAGCTAGCATCTTATGTTCCTCTATCCGACAAAGGTAAGATTCTAGGGCAGCTAAAAGATTTAAAAACTATAAATCTTATCAATATTCATAATGCAGTTTTCTACTATACTTAATGTGCAGAAGGAAGGTGGATAGATTATTCACTCCCCGACAAGAAAGGTGATCTAGGGAGACCTGTCATTCCTATCTCCATTGGACCTCACATCTTTTAGGAAACTGTCTGTGACTTCGGAGCAAGTGTCAACATCATGCCTAAGGTAATCTATGATAAGATTCTAGGATATCCTTTATTATACACAAATATGCGCGTGCAGCTTCCAGACCAGTCACTCTGCTACCCCAAAGGAATTCTAGAAGATACCACCATTCGAGTGGGACAATCATATGTTTCCATAGACTTTGTGGTTCTAGAAACAGGTGGAGATGAGAGGGCACCCATCATTTTGGGCTGACCTTTCCTGAGCACAGGGAAGGCCATCATCTACGCAGACACCGCCAAGATCTGTTTCACTATCAAGGATAAGAAGTTCTCATTCAAGGACCGTATACTATATTCTCCCACTCATCCGCAGAGACAACAACAGTGACCAAGAAGAAGAAGAATAGGTGGAGGAAGAACAAGACCAGCCAGTCACCTAAAGAGACAATCAACATAATCAACACCATTCGATCGGAGTGCAACCACCTCCTCGCTCCACCATTCCTTGCTAAGAAGGATGACCCTAGCGTACCGATAATCGAGTGTACTATCAATCAGAAGATCTTCCATAAGACTTTTTGCAACGTTGGATTGGGTATTAACATAATGTCAAAGGTAACATATAAATATTTATTACCTTTGTACCCGACATATATGCAATTGCAGATGGTGGACCAATCAATCCGATTTCCAGAGGGCATAACAAAGGACATAATGGCCAAGATTCAAGATCACTACGCTCCTGCCGACTTTATGGTCCTGGACATGGAGGAAGAAGATGATTCACCTACCATTCTTGGAAGACTATTTCTTAACACTACCAGTGCAGTCATCTACGTTGGATCTAGACAAATCCACTTCCAGTTTCTAGGAGAAAAGGTATGCTGTTGTTTAATAGTTATACTACTTATGAGCAGCAGACAAAGACCCGCTCTTGGAGGAGGAGACGTTGATCATCCCACCGACAAGAGAATCAACTCCCTAGGAATGGATGGGATGATTATGAAGGAAAAGTTGAGAAGGACCTATGCCAACCTTGATTGAACGAATGGGACGATGAAGAGCTTGAAGCACCCACCAAAGAAGAAGCCACTCTGCCAACATCAAGCTCACAGACTAAATAGGTATGGAAAGAGAAGATAACATCATCACCATCGCAAGAGGAGCGGTCATCTGAGTCTCCATCACTAAGATCAAATGATGCACCTGAAAAGTAAGTACTCTCTCCTACCTAGTCCTGTCCGGAGGATTTTAAAAATCTGAACCCTTACTGTAAGGTAATATCGGTAGTTATTCATATTTATTTTCTAGCATTGCATTAATTATTTTTCTTTTAGCATATTTACTTTTCTACATTTGCATTGCATTAGAGAAAAGAGAAAAAATAAAAAGATTACTTTATTGCATATCACCATTGTTGCATATTAGAAAGAAAAAGAAGAGAGTTCCTGTACTACATTCCATCATTGCATCATTATAAAATCCTAAGCCCCATGTGAGTAGGTCTATGGTATGTAGAAGCCCATGGGAATATTCATCGTGGTGGCATAAAAATAAAAATTATCATGCATACATATTTTCTTTCTGCATTATAAAAATAGAAAATCCAAAAATATATTAAATAGAACTCCTGCTAAAATTTTGCCACTAGAAAATATGTCTAAACTCACGAGAAGCAAATCCTTGAACGGCTGACCACTAACCCTTATTATAATCCAAGCCTCGAGTTTTTGGTGTTCTTGTTGGAGTGTTTTGCAGGATGGTACAAATGATCAAGAGTAAAGTCACTTGGCTGTAGACATCTGATTCTGCTCATAGGTGAGAAGGATATCCGCCGACAAACCATGCTCCAAGAAAGGATCATTCAACAACCGACCATGACAACATCTAGCTTGGGGGAGAAGCATCTCCCATGTATCTAGCTAAGTATTTCTTTCTTTTTAGTTTTACTATTTTCGAGTCTGCTATATGTTTGCTAAAGAAATAAAAAGATGCATAACAAACCAAAACAAAATAAAAATTTATCCTAGTAAGTTATATCGATATAGTAAGGTGTGATTTAAAAACTTTGAAGGCAAAATAAAAAGTGTGTTTAGTTTTCTATTCTTTAGTGCTAAATAAATAATGGAGTCTAGGTAAGCTCTTGTAATGGAAATGATGAATAGTTGCTCTATCGTAATTCCTTTTAAATACCTTATTTTCAGCCTTGAATTCTCCTGAGTTTTGGATATGACTGATTTGATATAAGAATTTACTCTGAACGTGAAACTTGTGGGTAGATATGCTTGATCTAAGTCTAGGTAATTGACGGATATGATATGAGAAGGTCTGAGCTGCTGTTTGTCTTGCTCCTAGCGATACTAGAGTTTCAGAAATTTATCTTTTAAAAACATAAAATCTTTCATGATGAGCCCCTATATGACAAAGCTTGAATTCCTACTAGAGCCATATATGATGTTTAGATTAGGAAAAAACTTTTACTCATACATGCTGCTTGCTTTTGCGTTGAGTTTAGTCAAGCTTTGTTGATGCCTTATGAGAGGTTTGTTATGCTCTTAAAATCATGATCACGTATACACCATCCACATATGCACTACTCCTACATTGGGGGTAGGCACAGAAACATGCCATTCCATCTAGATCCACTCAAAAATGTTTTACGCCTACATTGGAAGTGAACACCAAAAATATACCCTATAGGATATTCCCTAAATTAATGCTCCAATTTCTTGTTGCTATCTCTCAAAAGTTTTGTTGCAGAGAAGAGGCATGTGGCTATGCAAAAGTTATTCATAAAAAAAGAGAAAGAAAAGAATTGGAAAAATTGGATAAGTGTTCGAGATATTTAAAACAATGGGTACTTAGATGCCCGTCTGAGAAAAGAAAAAAGAGATGATTAAGATAGCCCATGTTTTCTTGTAAAGTTGTTTCCAAGTTTTGAAAGAGAGATATGTTTTCAAGGAGTAAAGTAGGATTATGTTTCCACCATGTTTTCACCCTTGCCACCAATTACACCATTCATAGCCACTGCCACCATAAATATCCCTCATACATCCATACACATGCACATCTTGATTTGATTGTATGACTTAACTCTCCTTGGATCCATTGTTTGACTTTATAGCATATGTGTTGCAAGTATGCTCTTTCATGTCTTCTCCACTCCTATGAACTCTACTATAAACCTTCGTTGTAGGAAGAGAAAGGCATAACATCACTATTGCATTAGTAAGGATCCACAAATACCATATATATTGAGAGACTTGAGAGTGTCATACAATAGAAGCTCTGAGTTTTATTTTGAAAACTTGCAAAAACTCTGGAATAATGGATGAGCAAAGAGCTTGAGACATAGTGCTTGATTTGATTGTTCTATCTTTCAATTGCTCAAGACCCAAGTGAAGGCTAAGAAGCTCCATGATTGAAGGTAATATGAGTAAGTTTGAAGGTCAGATCAGTTTATTCTAATCTAGAGGAGAATTTTTGTTTGAATGCATATGTACTTTTGAGGCGTGAAAGCATTGAAGCAACTCCTAATCCAACTTTTTACTGAGGCTAGCTTTGCTAAGGGACTAGCAAAGGTTAAGCTTGGGGGAGCTTGTTGACGGTAGTTATCTACCATATTAAACCGTCAACATAACTTCAATAAATGGTTAAAATGGATCACCAATAGAAACTTAGAGGTTTAAACTAACAATTTTCACAAGTTTTGGTGAATCTGTATTTTTTGCAGGGTATATTTAAAAAATTAGAAAGGGGATTAAAACATCAAAAGGAACTTAACTTAACTGCGATGAAAACTATTCTAGAAGACTCCAAAGGGCTCCAGAAGGCAACCCCCTAAGACAGAGCTCGAGAGGCCACCAGGTGGGCCCAGCTGGCCCCACCCTAGTGCCACCTAGCCCCTGGTGGTGGCCCTCACCTATCAGCTTTTGGAATGTTCCTCCACCATCTCCCTAGACTGCATCCACACTGTCCTTCAAGTCGGTTTGATCTAAGGGCTCACGTTGGACCCTCTGGGCTATATAAGGAGACCCTAGCCCCCTGAGGAATCAAGTCATTTGAGATCAAGTCATCCATAGCTAGAAACCCTAATATCCTTAGAGCTCCTCTAGTTTCTAGGGCATAGCTAGTTAGGCAAGGTCTAGAGAGAGGCAAGCAGATCATCGTTTGGATTCCTGACATCATCTAGAGCTTGGTTCGGTATAATTCTTGTACCCCTCTCTCGTTGTATCTCCATTATTTTTATATGCTTTGGTATAATTGTCAAGGCAATATAGTATTCATCTTATTAATGTTCTTGATTGTAATGTTCATTGTTTACTTTGATTATATGCTTAGTATAGTTAGTTTGTCATTTTGTTTATTCATAAGTTCATATAGCATTCACCCTAATAAGGTACCATGGGTGGGTGGTAGAGATCATGTAAGCATGGTGCTTATATGCTATTTACCTGTGAATACACTCTATATTCTAGGTCATGTTATAGATCGCGGATGTGACACTCCCGTTGAGTCCTTTGTAGTCCACTCACTGAGTGTAGGTTGAGAAAGTAGGGCCTAGTTACGAAGGAAGGGAGAGGTTTCTGTACTCAAACTTACCTAAGTAATGCCCCTTATATGTGGATATAATGATGATCTTAGCCATGATTACTAGGTGTAATTGCACTAATCAACGTATGCTTTGACTTGTAGTTAAGAATGACTTAGGAATTATTCCTCTAATATTCTAACTTGACCATGCTATTCCTATAGATAGGAGTGCTCTAAGTGATTTACTTATTATAATGCTTGATCAGTGCTTATCATATACATCTTATCTTGTGACTTACCCCTGTTTTGAGTAGAGTGATTGGTTATGGTTTATTTCTCCATCAATGTTATAAGTTATCAATAGATGTCCAAAGCTACACCTTCCCTATGGTAAAATATAAATACGATATATGGTATACTCTTGGGTAAAGTGCTATAGTGGTATAATTATCTATCCGCTTGTAGATTCTTTTTCATTCATATCTTTATATTCTTTCTAGTCACATAAAATGATAAACATCTATTTAGTATTATTCTTGTAGTAATGCTAGTTAGTACCCACAAACATTTATGGCACCATCACTGGGGATGACAACCTAGTTTAGTAATGCTAGAGGTGTAGGTAATTAATAGGTGACTACTAAAACAAGTGAGGAGTTAGTAAATACCTACAGTGATCTACTACATGACCCGAAATATAGAGTGTACTCGTAGGTAAATTGTATATAAGCACCACACTTACATGATCTCTACCACCCACCACGTGTACTTCGGAGTAAGCGCTATATGAACTTATGCATAAACATAATAATAAACCAGCTATACTAAGTATATAATCAAAGTAGATAATGAAAATTGCAACCTTGAGCATGAATAAGATGAATACTAATATTGTCATAACAATTGTAGCAAGCATATAAAAATAATGGAGATACAATGAGAGAGGGGTACAAAGATTATACCGAACCACGCTCTTGACAATGTTGGGAATCCAAGCGAAGATCTGCTTGCCTCCCTCTAGACCTAGCCTAACTAGCTATGCCCTAGAAACTAGAGGAGCTCTGAGGATGATTAGGGTTTCTGTCTTCTCAAATGACTTATGCCTCAGGGAGGCTGGGGTCTGCTTATATAGTCCAGAGCTTGCAACGTGAGCTCTTGGATCATACCGACTTAAGGAACGGCGTAGATGCAACCTAGGAGTCGATGGGGAACCGCCATAGCAATTGGGAGACTGACGGAGGGGCCCATAGGCTGGCCAGCCTCACATGTCACCCCCTCGGGGCCCGCTTCGGTGGAGAGCCTCCTGGAGTCTTCTAGGACCTTCCCACATAGATTTCATGGTGGAATTGCATTATTACTTCTGACATGTAGGTCCGCCTTGACGGTTTTCTAGATATACCCTGCAGAAATCACAGATTCACCAAAACTTATGGAATTTGTTAGTTTAAGTCTCTAGACCTATGTTGGTGATCTCAATTATACTCTTATACATATTATGTTGACAGTTTAATATGGTTGTTGTAACAGAACCGACCAAATTATAAGAGCACAAGTACAAAAACAAGCGCCGAAACGCTCAAATTTTCGAACTTGAGCCCATATAATCTCGGTAGTCAATCGAAACCACGAAGGATTTCAAACCAACTTGCTTACAACCAAGATCGCATCATTCAACATAACACATCACACGTTACATTTCACAAGTAGTTCCGAAATCCACTTACACACCCGGAGTCGCAAATTATTACAAACCAAGTTCATAAAGTAGCGGAAGCATAACACATGCACACTGTTCAAATACTACTGCCAGTCTTACTGATCAACATTCCACAAAAGCATTAAGGAAAGTACATAACGGATGATCACGCCTGAGTGATCTAGTCTTCGTCACCCGCAGGGTGGAGACAGCTCTTGCAGAAGCCTTGGTAAATCATATCATCTGCAACAGGAGAGAATAAACCCTGAGTACTGGAATGTACTCAGCTAGACTTACCCGTCAAAACCAGAAATAAGATGACACCAAGGATTATGCAAGGCTTACATAAGTGGGCTAGCTGACATCACATTTTGCAGAAAGGCATAAGTAATTGAAACTCTTTTAACCTGTACTAGCAGTTATTTTTAGCATTTACCTGTCATCTATCTTAGCACCTGTAGTAAATCATTCACTTGATTATAATCAAACAAATAATATTATTATATCCGTAGCAGGTATAATTTGCAGCAACATTGTATCATTCACTTTAACCATATGTTCAATTTAATGAGATCTACGTTGCCGCTGCTCAAGTCAAGTGCTCACTAACCGGGAGCGACGGCGATTCGAATCGAATTCCTATCCAGCTGGAGGGGTATTTCTAACACTCACCGAGTCACGCCTGGCGAGGGCTGCTCAGGTCACCTTTGGTACATTTCAGGAGCCGCGGGTCCGACTAATGTCGCATCCCCAAGGGCGACACTCTGCCAGGTGATAGGGACTCTAACCCCCGCTTGGTCTCACGCCAATGTCCCCAAGCACATCCTTTCTCTCCTCCAAGATGCAACCTACCATTCGATTCTCAGCCTGAACTGTATTACTCGGCTTCGTGGTCGGAACGACTTATCCGACCAACTAAGTGTTAGACTACGTTCAACATGACTCAAGGACGTACAGCGAATCGGTCCTTAAATGACTCAGACGGGCATAGCTCCGCACCCAAGACGTGAAGTGTCTTGCGGCTGCACTATCGAACTCCCACCCGGTCTCAATTTCATTTTTGGGCATGGTTCCATCCACGATAGCCAATATAGCCACTCGTGACCCATTCCTACATCTCGCGGATGACCGGAAATCACCCGACTTCTACCGGACTAAGCAGGGCTAAGCATTGACATGTGCCTAAACCTAGTTTAGGATTTAAGTACGATATCTGGACAAGGACAAGTATAATGCAACAAGGGTTTTCACACAACTCCTACAACTTAATGCAGTAAACAAGTAAAAGTACTCAAGATTAATTTATAAAACATTAGGGTCAGCATGCACCGGGGCTTGCCTTTCAGAAAAGAGGATGGCCGGTGATCTGGGCACTCCGGTAATTCCTCAGTGGCGCCTCCTTCGCTGACTGCTTCTTCGGGTTCCCCTGGCTGCTCCTGGATCTCCTCCGGGATCGCTCCCTTGAACTCGAGAAGAGTCACCCCCTCCAGAACACCTATTGCATGAGTGCATAATAAGTTGCATGGATGCATAATGAAGGATGCAGCATGCTCGGGATGAAATGCATTACAACCATTCCTAAAGCTCTATTCAAATCACTTCAATAATAAGTGCAAATTTCCTCTCCGGTAGAGAAGTACTTACCTAATCTACCCAATCTAATGTATAATTGTTCCTCCTCTGTTAAGGCCCTAACACCTAACAATCACAAGAAAAATTTTACTTAAGTTACCACATCCAAGCACAAAATATCAAAGTAAGACATTCTGGACAGCAGCTAAGTGTTTCTATCATAACTGGAGATTCATAGATCCAAAAGACATGATCCAAGACAATCTGGAAATCTTATAAAATACTCTACAAATCATTTTCAGACTTCAACACTTAATTCCTAAGTTTTCCGAGTCGAAATTCTAGAGTTCCAGAAATCTGTCCTCTCCAAACAGAGAGCAGTCATTTCTGGACAGTCACTTTAAACAGCAATAACTCCTAGATTACTAAGCCAAATGCCCCCAAATTTTGACACAAGCTAGTTTATCAAATTTACTACCACTTTGTTATTCACAAGTTTTCCAGCAAACACTTTTATTAAGGGTCAAATCCAAAAATGCTACTAGCTGTCCAGAAAACCTAGAAATATGAAGATTAAATATTTATTTATGTATCAAACTTCCTCTATGACTAAACCAATGATACCAATAGTTCACACATATCATAAAAACACCAGAAAGTAAGGTGTGCCAACCTAGAACATTTATTTTCACCCCTTTCATAATTTACTTAATTAATTAAGTGAAAAATTAAACCTATATGCAAACTGCTTATAAAATTCTACAAAAATTACAGGAGACTCTCTAACCTAAAAAGAGGCCACTGTAAAAATTCGAACTAAAGTTATCCACATAAATTCCCTACACAAAATTCACAAGCCAAAAAGGCTGATTTTTGTATAAATAACAAATCATATTGAAAAGTATCAAACAACAGAATTCATATTTTTCTTAAACACTTTAGGGTACCAGGACACTCTCCACAAATTTATATGAACATTGCACATGTAGAAAAATTACAAAAATTCATTCAAGTATTTCCTAAAACAACATGATATCATCATAACTTGAAAAATACTCAAGCACTAGTTCCCAAATTTTTACAAGAGCTAGTACATGCATAAAATACCTGCCCACCAATTTTCATAATTTTTGGGACAATACAACTCTAGTTATTCATTTAACCAGTTTGTATCTAATTTAAGACACATTTCAAAACCCTAATTAAACCTTCCAGAAAATAAACATCACATACATGTTGGATATTTTTCTTAAATACTACACTTCAAGCAGAGCCCAACAAAATTTAAATCATAATTTTTGGACAAGTAAAACCCTAGATATGAATTTCCTAAACATCATCTAAATCTGTGACAAAATAAAAGAAAAACAAAAACTCAAACCCTATCTCGCTACTAGGCCGGCTACCCAAAGCACGGCCCGCTACCCCGCGTGCGGTGAACCTGGGCAACGCGGCCCACTAGCGTGCGCGGCCCGCGATGTTCTCCCGCCCGCGCGTGCGCCTGACAGGCGGGGTCCGCTAGGCAGAGAGAGAAGCGGACGGGGACGTGCTGTGGTGGCCGGAGCTCGCCGCCGGTGAGCCGGCCGACGAAATTGAGGGGACAAGCATGGTCACGACATCAAGTTGCGTCGATTGGTGGCAAGAACCAGGCGGCGGAGCAAGGGAAAGGTACTCGCCACTGTGCATGGTGGATCACCGGGGCGGTGGTGGCGCACCTCACCGTCGGTGACCCCGACATCCCACCCTAGACCCTCGGTGAGCACCCCCGCACTACCCTGCATCTAATGCACCCACTAGCACGCGAAGGGAATGTCCAAAGGACCCTGGCCATGGAGAGTTGCCGTGCGGATGGACGCCGGTGAGGCACCGCGGCAGCGGGAATCGACAATGTGGCCCTACCGTGGCTCGGTTGACTGCGTGGAGCGGACGAGGAGGTAGAGGGCTTCAAGGCGGAGCTGTGGATGGGTTTTGGTGGTTTGCGATGCGGTGGCGAGCGCGCGCGAGCTCACCGGAACAAGGGTGGCGATGGCGGCTCGGTTTTTCCGCCTGGGCATGGAGAGAGCGAGAGAGAGAGAGGTCGTGGCGCGAGTGAGGGCGGGGATCGTCTTCGTGGCTTCCTTGAAGGCCCGGTGGCCTGATTGGTGGGACCACGGTCGATGTACGGTCGCCACCACGTGGCCACGCGTCGACGACGTCCTGCGGCCGGTCGGCCACGCGGCTCTGAAGAACTGAAACGATGCCACCATTAGATGACTGACAGGGTGATTTTGGCGCTAATTATCTTCTAATCCAGCTTGATTCA
This sequence comes from Saccharum hybrid cultivar R570, assembly GCA_038087645.1. Lineage (NCBI taxonomy): Eukaryota > Viridiplantae > Streptophyta > Magnoliopsida > Poales > Poaceae > Saccharum > Saccharum hybrid cultivar. The sequence continues at coordinate 15,327,079 of JAQSUU010000066.1, forward strand.
GCCGATGATGATAACAGTAAAGTTGTAGAGCTACATGAGGGCTACAACTTTGCCAATTGGAGCTCGGCCTAGTTCGGCATGGTTTGCAAGTTACATGGCGTTGAAGTGGGGTACTTTGAAACTGAAACTTCAAATTTCAGACTTAGAATTTTTCTAAGTGTTGACAGCCCTTCAAACTGACTTGTGGGCCATTTTTGAGCATGTTCTGATCATTTTCATGAGATGACCATATTGAGACTTTTGTTCCCTAGGAAATTATCTACAACTTTGCTTAAGGTTGCTCCTCCATCCAAGGTCTCTAAGCTAGACCTTTTAATTGGTCAAACCCAAGCATTCCAAGGTCAAGTGTTGGTCAACAGCATATTGGAGGGCATTTTGGTAATTTTGGTCAACATGAACATTGCTCCACTAGTTACCCTAAGTGTAATTAAGGTGTTGTAAGATATAATTAGCCACTCTACCTCTTAGTTACACAAAAACACTAGTGTCAAATAATTGGAAACAAACAAAACCCTAATTCCCCCTAAAATGTTGCAAAGTCATGTTGCACATGTTGCAAGACTTTGTTGCACCCAATGAGCCTAACAAAATGTGCTAACCACAATGTCATATTTCAAAATATGTAACCCAAGATTGTATCTACAATTTGCACCACTCACATTTCATAAGCAAGTACTTTGTGAAACAAACACATAAGGCATGTTGCATACTCACGTTGCAAGCAAAATAAAACATAAATGAGATGATGGATGCTCATGCTTATGAAATGCAATGCAATTATAGAAGCTAAACACCTGAGGTGTTACAGTTGTTAACTGCCATCAACAACAACCTACTATGCTAAGGTAGGAAAACAACACCAACATATTCACTCTCAAATTAACTTAAGTTATTGCAAGCATTAATAAGGACCACACATTTGTTCTATAAGTTGAGTACTATTATACAAGAAGGTTGCAAGATGTTTCAAGTTGGTTAACTTAACTTTACGATGGAAATGAGCTAATCATTAGCAAACACAAAAACAACATCAAGCTAAAGCACTCAAACTTAAGTAAGCATTTTTTAGACTGCAGCACAACAGTCACTTCATTTAACCATAAATGGAGTTATGAGAATACAGTAAAGGTGTTCTTGACTTCTAGGAAAGTTTAAGAAATTATTTGCAACTTTCTTATTATCATCGTGAGTTGCTTCATTAGTTAAAAAGGCCAAACATCACAATGTTTGAGACCAGCGCAGACATGTGTAGAATTCTGACAGGAACTTCAGAAATATGTATCTGGAGTTTTAGTCCACCAAAAGTTATGTTCTTTAATATTATAGAAAGCCTACGAAAAGTACTACAACTTTTTTAGTTTTCACAAAAAGTTCATTCACATGTTAACTAAACCACAAAGCACAAAGTTTTAGGTCTATACAGAACACCTGCAAAACCTGACAGGCAATTTGTAAAATCTATCTCCTAAACCAATTGGCCTATAATCATGAAATTTTAGGACAGCCAATATAATCAAGTTATCTACAACTTTTGTATTCACTAAATTCATAGACAATATCATTTTCATCAAGAAATCAACACCATAACAGAAACTGCTCTAGCAGCCATAACAACACACATGTGACAAGGTTCTTCCTGTGTTTCTTTAACAAGATAACATGTGCATAAGTTAATTATAAAGCTCATAACTACTATGAACCTAGTCAATTAACATTAGTCATGGATACATGAAAACACACTAAACACATATCTAAACATGGAGGTTACATAGTGATGTTCATTTCTCATTTTTTTCTATGGGCACTTGTTTACTAATTAGCAAACATAGACAACATATAAAGGAAAGCAACCTGCCTCCTAGGTGATTTAGGGGCTGATTTTATCAACACACAAACATTCACTAGCATACACATAGCACATACATTCGAGTAAGAGCTAAAGCAAAGACTAGAAACTTGCATGAGCAACACAATTATTAGTGGTTATATAACAAGAGAGCATACGTAAATGTCTTTCAAAAGCTCAAACCAACATCAACATAGTTCAATAACCTCCTCAATTTATTGCAAGCAAAGGAGCAATCACAAGACTTATATACATGAACATACTAATAAACTTGCATCATCCGATTTTATAATAATACAACATATGTATTAATTATAGGTGATGTTGCAAACATAGAGTTTGGAGCTATGATTTTTATGTAAGATAGGTGATGACAAAACATGGCCACTGCAAAGATATTACATGCTCAAGTTGCATAATTTAATTCTTACAATGAAAACAAGTTTTAATTGCAATTAAGCATGCGAGAGCAAGATAAATCTATGGCTCAACATTTTCTATAAACACATGGCTATATTAAGGTTTCTTAGGTCACAACAATATCATACAAAGCTGGTGGAACCACATTTTACATTTTTACACACTTATATTATTCATAAACCATTTACTAAGCACTAAACAAGTTAAATCAACAACTCAGTCATGCATGCACCAATGAAACTGATATTTTTTTTATCACAGATCAATCACATCATGAACATCTTACCATAAAATTTGCACATCAAAAGGAGGATAGAAACTACATATATGAATTTATCCCTAGAAAGCATAAGCAAAAATCTAGAGCAAGATTCTTCTAATAACACATGCAAGATTATACATCCACTGCATTGGTATTATTTTACTATCGGTCCTTTGTGAAACCATGAAGAACCAAGTCATGTTCTCTAGTAGTGTCCATTTAAGATTGGCAGCCACTTTATGTGGCACTACGCAAATCCAGGTTTTTAGGGGCGGCGCCAGCTGATTTGTAGCAACGGTTTTGGCAGCCGTCCCTACCAAATCGGTGCTACAAATCGCTAATTTGTAGGAATGGATGGCCAGCCACCCCTAGAAATCAGATTTGTAGGGGTGGCCATTTCAAAAAATTCACGAATCTGGCATAAAGAAAAATACAAATTTTTTTAATCTGGGGAGGCCCCCCACCTGCTTCGTCAAAGTCGCAAGTCGGCTTCGTGGCTGGCAGGATTCGAACCTATGACCTCCGCCTCGCGCGGTACTCCTCTAACCACTGTACCTCACACTCACTTGTGTCTATATTGGGTTTTCTTTCTCCACATATTATCCTAAACCAAAATTAAATTGATTGTTTGAGGCCCTAAACGATTTCAAATTAAAAAGTTGTCAACTATAAAGTTGTATAATTTTTTGAGATCTACAACTTTTATTTTTGCTGTTTATCCATCTGAGGTCATTTACAAAGTTTAAATTTCAAATGTGAGAAATTCAAACATAGTTTTCCTTTACAAGTTGATTTCAAATAAAAAAGGTGTCAACTACAAAGTTGTATAACTTTTTGAGATCTATAACTTTCATTTTGGTTGTTTCTCCATCCGAGGTCGATTGAAAAATTCAAATTTCAAATTTGAGAAATTCAAACGTAGTTTTTCTTGACAAGATGATCTCAAATGAAAAAGTTGTCAACTACAAACTTCTATAACTTTTTGAGGTATATAACTTTTATTTTGGTTATTTCTCCATCCAAGGTCATTTGAAAAATTCAAATTTTAAATTTGTGAAATTCAAACGTAGTTTTTCTTGACAAGATGATCTCAAATGAAAAAGTTATCAACTACATACTTCTATTTTTGAGATCTGCAACTTTTGTTTTGGTCATCTTTTCGTGTGACTTTGTTTGAACAATTTAAAATTTAAATTTTAAAAAAATAACTACTTTAAACAACATTTTAAAGGAGTAAATGATTTCAGCTGAGAAAGTCATAGCAACAAAGTTGTAGAATTCATCACAATCTACAACTTTTATTTAGGTCATTTGTTGATCCGACAAAGTGGTAGTATATATTATTTACAAATTTACATATCTCTCTTAGAGTTTATGAAACTATATGAGAGATATGTAAATTTATGAATAATTTTACCATCACTTGCTCAAATAAACAAATGACCTAAACAAAAGTTGTAGATCTTGATGAGTTCTACGACTTTGTTGTTGATAACATTTTCATTTGAAATCATTTACTCTTTCAAAATGTTGATTCAAGTTGTCATTTTTTCAAATTCAAATTTTGAATTAATAAAACAAAGTCATATGAAAAGATGACCAAAATAATAGCTATAACAACACAATGAATTGATAGTGCATAATTTTAGAAATCTTAGGGAAAAATCATCAAATTTGAAGTTAGTATAATGGAGAAAGACTAGTTACAAGTTTTAGCCAGAGATTAAAAAGAGAAATCAGAGTTTTTCAACAATTTAAAAATTAAATTTTAAATAAAATTTTGAAACAATAAATGATTTCAAATGGAAAAATTGTAAACAATAAAGTTCTAAAACTTTTCGAGATCTACAACTTTTAGTTTGGTCATTTCTTTATCTGATGTCATTTGAAAGAATTCAAATTTTAGTACTTAATTTTTATTATTCGTTGTCTAGCGGCCCCTACAAATAGCCATTTGTACGGGGCGGCTGATAACACCAACTGTCCCTATGAATAGATTTGTAGGAGCGGCTCGTTTGGAAACCATTTGTAGGGGTAGCTCCCCCTATATAAAAAAAGAGATGTTGCTACAACTAATTTCTGTAGTAGTATGGCTAACTTAGGGCCATATATACTTGATTTATGTTTGCTACTATCATATTGGATCTTAATTTTTTTCACGTTATGCTTTTCAGCCTCAGGTACACACTATTATGATCCTTCGTCTTTGTAGTAGGTACATAAGTGGCTAGCCCGCAAATCTGCAAACATGTATGGGTGCGTTTGGGAGTGCTCTATGAAGCGGATTCTCAAAGAGAATCACTTCTCGACTGCTAAATGGTTTTTTCAGAGTGAAGTGATTCTCTGCTGATTCTGTGAAGTGATTCTCTGAAATGAACTAAGAGGCTGAGAGCTGAAAAAAGTAGCTTCTCCTGATTTTATGAAGTGATTCTCCATAGTGATTTTAGAAGTTTATGCTAAAAAATGAAAAAGAATTATTTTCAACCTCAGAATCACTTCACCAGAGAATTATGGAGCATAGCTGGAGAATCAGGAGCACAGCTATGCCAAAGACCCAATATATCAGGTTGTTTAAAATCCACTCCTCTCGGGTCGTGGAGCATTGGTGGCACATTGGCATGATGACACGTTGTAAGGTCCAAAAAGGCTAGAGGGGGGGGGTGAATAGCCTAATAAAAACTTCTACAATAATTACTTAACCACAAGTTAGTACAAAAGGTGGCGGAGCAAAATGCACTAGCTCTAACTAAATAAGCAAGCCACCTACACAAGTCTAGTACAAGGCTATCCACTAAACACAACAACAACAAGCTAGATACAAAATGTAATACGAGAGAAGAGCTTCGAGTGATTATACCGCCGTGTAGAGAAGAGAAGTACCAATCAATCAATCACACAAGAGAAATCCTCGGGAAGAGAATGACACAAGAATTTATCCCGAGGTTCACTTGCTTCCCGGCAAGCTACTCCTCGTTGTGGCGATGCACCCACTTGTCGGTTCGCGAGCTAATCAACTATCAAGAGTTGAGCCCTCGGCGGGCGCCGCACAACCGCACACAAGATGGGGATCCTCCAAGCCACGAGCTCCACTAGAGTATCCAATTTGCGAACTCCCACGGGGAAGGATCAAGAACCCCTTACAACACTTGGTGAAGGCTCCAACAATCTCCAATTGCGAGCTCAATCACCTCCGCTGCTCCAAGCCGTCTACCGTGTCGGGAAACACGGAAGAGTAACGAGAAATCCGCAGCAACTCGAAGATCAAGTGCCTCTAGAATGCAACTCTCAAGCAATGCACTTGAATCTCACTCAATCTCACTCAAGATGTGCAATCAATCAAAGAGATGAGTGGAGGGGTTGTTCTCTAGCTCAAAGTATGTCTCTAGGTCTCAAAATGTGCAAGAGTTACCCTCAAACCCCGGACATCCTCTATTTATAACGAAGGGGTACGCAGCTAGCCGTTACCGGACGACTCAACGAAAATCGCACTGACCGGACGCTCCGGTCAGGGTGACCGGACGCGTCCGGTCACTACACGACAGACGAAAATCGCGCGAGTCAGAACTAGCCGTTGTACTGACCGGACGCGCTCCTTCGACTGACCGGACGCGACAGTGCCAGCGTCCGGTCGTGTTCCAGTAAGTTCCAGCTGCGACCGGACGCGTCCGGTCGCACGTGACCGGACGTGCCAGCCGCGTCCGATCGCGCTTTGCTGCGCTCGGCTTTTCTGTACACTTGACCGGACGCTCCGGTCCCGTGAGGCACCGGACGCGCCGGTCGCGCGTTTAACTTTTACGCCTAGTTGAACTGACCGGACGCGCTGGTCAGGCCAGACCCGCGTCCGGTCACAAACCCTAGCACCCGCGCTGTGTTGAACTGACCGGACGCGTCCGGTCAAATTGGACCGCGTCCGGTGCAGCGTCCGGTGCAGCGTCCGGTGCAGCGTCCGGTCAACGCAGTGACCTCCGTTCGCCTCCGTTTCTTTTCCGACTTTCGGCGCAGTAGAAAATAGGTGTTTCACTTCTCCAAAAAGCACCGAATCCCGCCTCGCAAGCTCGGCGGGAGGGAGAGAGGACCCCAAACCCCTCTCTACCGCTTAAATTCCACCGCCTTCGCAAATGTGCTAACACCACCAAGTGTACACCACCATGTGCATGTGTGTTTAGCATTTCACAAACATTTTCCAAGGCGTTATGTTAGCTCTCAACTAGATCCTAATGCATATGCTCAAGTCATTGATCTAGTGGCACTTGATTTCCGAGCTAACCGTGATTGCCCCTCTTGATAGTCGGCTATGTATCCTAAACCCGGTCAATCACTTCTCTACTCATCTTAGACCGGCAAAAGGAAAACCCTATGGTTATACCTTTGCCTTGCGCTCTTAGATCCTTCTCCTCCACTTGATCATCAAGTTCATCATATTATGTGCATCTCCACCATGATCGTCATTTCATGTCCATGCACTATCTCTTTATGATCTTGTGGCCACCACTCCTTGCCACGTACACCTTCATCACATGTGTTGCTTATGCCTAACTCAAAACACTTAACACATGGCATTAGCAACTTGGTGTCATTAATTACCAAAACCAAACTTGGGCTTTCAATCTCCCCCTTTTTGGTAATTGATGACAACCATCACAAAGATATGAAATGAAATCAATTTTCAATTTCGATAGTATTAGCTCCCCCTACATATGTGCTTCCATGAGTTTGGTTCAATTGTGCACATATATATGGATTTGAATTTTGGGAGAGTTACTACTATCAAATTGATGCTAAGGTATATAGAATGGACCTTTGAAGCGTGATACCAATCGGAGTTGCCTTTATATACCATCCTTAGCATCAATGTAGCTAGACACCACTTGTAATTCATCACTTGAAAAGATCAAACACTAAAGTACCCTGTGAGATCAACATTATAAGCAAAGGTGTCTAGATACTACTTGTAAAGCTACTCTTAATAAAACATCATTCAAGTTCTAATTCTAGCAATCACCATACAAACATGAATATGAATTTAATCTTTGCAGTGCAACAATTCATCATGTTAATGCGCATACAAATGCAACATATAATTCATGAGCTTGCTCCCCCTTTTTGTGTGCTCAACTTTAATTTGTCCCTTTTCTTATGCTTTCTCTCCCCCTTAGTAACTTGACTTTTATCTTTGTGACTTTTCTCTCCCCTTACTATATCTTTGTGACTTTTCTCTCCCCCTTTGTCAACAATCACCAAAAAGGTGCCAATTTTAGTGAGAGATAAGTCAATCAATATGAGGGAGTCCAAATTATGGTTCAATCTAGATCACTTGCCTAGAATATGTAATTCGGTTTGATCCAAGGACAAGCTTCTTCACACCTCATAAAGTATAAGGGTTATCTTGACCATGTTGAATTACACATCATGAGCTCATTTTCTAGATTCAACACTAGGTTTGCAAGTCCACAAACATGTCATATGCTACCACTAGATCAATCAAACATAGAAGCAATAGTGGTACCATATATACATCAAACTCATTTGATTTTCATGAAAGAGCCTATTTGTCATGCAAATATGTCTATATGTTCTAAACATGTCCTTAGCAAAGTATGGATGATATGCCAAACAACTTTACCTTGCTATGTCGGAGGAGAGGCATGTCATATAAGAATGTGGGGGTGCACTCATTTTAAGTTGGAGAAGTCAAGTATGTTCAATTCATTCTTCAACTTGTAAAATCTCTTCTCATCAAGTGGCTTTGTGAATATGTCGGCTAGTTGATCTTCGGTGCCAATGCTTTCAATGCTAATATCACCCTTTTGTTGATGGTCCCTTATGAAATGATGCCTAATGTCAATGTGCTTGGTTCTTGAATGTTGAACCGGATTTTGTGTCATCTTGATTGCACTTTCATTGTCACAAAACAATGGCACATTCTTGAACTTAATTCCAAAATCATTCAAGGTGGCCTTCATCCAAAGTAATTGTGCACAACAACTACCGGCACTAATGTATTCGGCCTCGGCGGTAGATAGTGCAACACTATTTTGTTTCTTTGATGACCATGAAACAAGAGACCTTCCAAGCATTTGACAAGTGCCACTTGTGCTCATTCTATCAATCTTGCATCCACCATAGTCGGAGTCCGAATATCCAATCAACTCAAAATTAGACCCCTTTGGAAACTATAATCCAACATCATGAGTGCCCTTAAGATATCTCAATATCCTCTTGGTTGCTTTCAAGTGACTTTCTCTAGGTGAAGCTTGATATCTTGCACACTTGCACACACTAAACATCACATCCGGCCTAGAAGCGGTGACATAGAGCAAACTTCCAATCATAGACCGATATTGCTTTTGATCTACCATATTGCCACTAGCATCAACATCCAATTGATCATTTGTGCCCATTGGTGTACTCATTGGCTTAGCATCTTGCAATCCAAACTTCTTGATCAAGTCCTTGATGTACTTTCCTTGACTTACAAAAGTGCCATTCTTCATTTGCTTGATTTGAAGTCCAAGGAAGTAACTAAGCTCTCCAATCATAGACATCTCAAACTCATTAGCCATCATATTTCCAAACTCTTCACAAAAGTCTTGATTGGTTGATCCAAAGATAATGTCATCCACATAGATTTGCAACACAAACAAGTCATTACCAAGCTTCTTGGTGAAGAGAGTGGTGTCAACCTTTCCCATCTTGAATCCTTTAGAGAGGAGAAAGTCCCTCAATCTCTCATACCATGCTCTAGGTGCTTGCTTCAAACCATACAATGCCTTCTTGAGCTTGTAAACATGGTTGGGCTTCTTGTCATCTTCAAAACCGGGAGGTTGCTCAACATAAACTTCTTCATTGATGTAACCATTGAGAAATGCACTTTTGACATCCATTTGATAGAGCTTGATGTTGTGTGCACAAGCATATGCTAATAAGATTCTAATTGCCTCTAATCTTGCAACCGGTGCATATGTCTCTCCAAAGTCAAGACCTTCAACTTGTGTGTATCCTTGTGCTACTAATCTTGCTTTGTTCCTCACAACCATGCCATCTTGATCTTGCTTGTTTCTAAAGACCCATTTGGTGCCAATCACATTATAGTTCTTTGGCCTTTCAACAAGTTCCCACACTTGATTTCTAGTGAAGTTGTTTAGCTCTTCATGCATGGCATTTACCCAATCGGAATCTTTCAATGCATCTTCTATTTTCTTAGGTTCTTCAAGTGACACAAATGAGTAGTGCTCACAAAAGGATGCTAATCTTGATCTAGTTTGAACACCACTTTGAATTCCACCAATGATTTGATCCAATGGATGATCTCTTGCAATACTAGTAGGTTGGAGTATTGGGAGTTGGTTACTTCCACTAGCTTGACCTTGATCTTGCACTTCATCATGAGAACCACTAGAGCTTGCTTGATTTGTATCAATTTGCACACTTTGGTTGATCACATGAATATCATCATCATCATCAACTTGCCTCGGCCTTATGTCACCAATGTCCATGTTCTTCATTGCATTTGACAATTGATCTCCTCTCACATCATCAAGGTTTTGAGCTTCATTTTGAGACCCTTGGGTTTCATCAAACTCAACATCATGAACTTCTTCTAAGGTGCCATTTGTGAGATTCCAAACTCTATATGCTTTGCTTGTGGTAGAATAACCAAGTAAGAACCCTTCATCACATTTCTTTTCAAACTTGCTCAATCTAGTGCCTTTCTTGAGAATATAGCATTTGCAACCAAATACTCTAAAGTATGCAATGTTGGGCTTTCTTCCATTCAATAGCTCATATGGTGTCTTTCCAAGCTTTCCATGGCAATAGAGACGGTTGCTACAATAGCAAGCCGTGTTGATAGCTTCACTCCAAAATGAATGACTCACATTGTATTCACTAAGCATTGATCTAGCCATGTCAATCAAGGTTCTATTCTTTCTTTCAACTACACCATTGGATTGAGGAGTGTATGTTGGTGAGAATTGATGTCCAATACCAAGATCATCACATAAATCTTCAATTCTTGTGTTCTTGAACTCACTACCATTGTCACTTCTAATCTTCTTGATGGTAGTTTCAAACTCATTTTGCACTCTTTTGACAAAAGACTTGAATAGATCATGTACATCACTCTTGTCATAGAGAAAGAACACCCATGTGTATCTAGTGTAGTCATCCACTATCACAAAACCATACTTGTTGCCACCAATGCTAGTATATGTTGTTGGCCCAAACAAGTCCATGTGCAATAACTCAAATGCCTTTGATGTGCTCATTTCACTCTTACTAGGATGTGTATTTCCAACTTGTTTGCCGGCTTGACAAGCACTACAAGGTTTATCCTTCTCAAAGGTGACATCCTTCAAGCCTCTAACTAAGTCATGCCTCAAAAGTTTATTCAATTGTTTCATTCCAACATGACCAAGCCTTCTATGCCATAACCAACCCATACTAGATTTGCTAAGCAAGCATGATGTCAATTGTGTCTCACTATCATTGAAGTCAACCAAGTATAAACTACCATGTCTAAATCCTTTGAATATCAAATTTGATCCATCAACACTAATGACTTCAACATCATCACTACCAAATATGCACTTGAAGCCAAGATCACAAAGTTGTGCCACCGATAAAAGATTGAAGTCCAAGCTCTCAACTAGCAATACATTTGATATGCTCATGTCATTTGAAATAGCAATTTTACCAAGCCCCTTGACTTTGCCTTTCTTGTTGTTGCCGAAAGTGATAGCATCAAAACCACCATTTTGACTTGTATCAATTGATTTGAACATACAAGAATCCCCGGTCATATGTTGAGTGCACCCACTATCAAGCACCCAATGCCTTCCTCCGGCTTTGTAATTGACCTATAAGATAAGATCAATTTCTTTTAGGTACCCAAACTTGTTTGGGTCCTCCAAGGTTAGTGACCAAGCTCTTTGGTACCCAAATGGCTTTCTTCTTTGAGCCCATCCATGGTGCACCAATAAACTTAGCATGAACACCATTTGTACCCTTGGTAAGTATATAGAAAGAATCAAACTTAATTGAGGATACATTATCATTGGATTTCTTATTCATGCAATGTTGCTCTATGTGACCAACTTGTTTGCAACTTTTGCAATAGCTACCATTGTTCTTCACAAAACGAGTCTTGTGAGGAGCAAAAGCGACCTTGCCTTTCTTGGGGTTATAGCCCAATCCCTCTTTGTAGAGAGACGCTCTTTGGCTACCCAAGCACATAAGCAAGCGGTCCTCACCACCATAAGCCTTAGCTAAGGTGTGATTGAGCTCTTTTACCTCCTTCTTGAGATTTTCATTCTCAACTATAAGTGTGGAGTCACAAGTGAAACCATCACTACTAGATGAGGATGATGTAGATGAGCTACATGAAGGGTTAGTGGGAGCAACAACAATAGGCTTATGAAAAGATTCGTTAATTATATCACATGATATGCCTATGTTGCAAGTTTTAGCTTTCTCAACATTAGTTGGCATGTTTTCACATTTTTCAACTAGAGTGGAATGGGCTTCTTCAAGCTTAGTGTGAGACTTTTGAAGCTTCTTATGGTCTACCTTTAGACTCTCATAAGATGCTCTAAGCTCATCAAGTTCTTGCATAAGATTTTTCTTTTCCTTAAGCAGGCCCTTGCATTCCTTTCTAGATTCTTTATAATGTTGAGTGCAATCTTCTATCATAGTGATTAGTTCATCTTTAGTGAATTCTTCTTCATCACTATCACTATCACTATCATTATCATGATCACTCTCATCATCGGATGATACCTTAGCGGCCTTAGCCATGAAGCATGATGGAGTGTCGAAGAGGGAGACCTTCTCTTGGATGGCAATGCTAGCATGTCCCTTCTTCTTGCTCTTGTAGTCATCCTCATCATCACTTGAGGAATCATCACTATCCCATGTAGCAACATGAGAATCATTCTTCTTTTTGTGAGAGCTCTCCTTCTTTTCTTGCTTCTTCTTTTGCTTCTTCCTCTCCTTCTTGATAGCATCTTCATCATCACTATCATAAGGACACTTTGCAATGAGATGATCTTTGCTATGGCATCTAAAGCATCTCATGGTATGCTCATTCTTCTTAGATGAGTTCTTCCTCCTTCTTGCACGATAGCCCTTCTTCTTCATGAATTTGCTAAATTGTTTGACAAAGAGAGCCATCTTCTCATCAATGTCATCACTATCACAAGAGCTTGAGTCTTCTTCACTTGATGATTCAATTTTGGATTTGCCCTTGGATGTGGTGGCTTTGAATGCCACACTCTTCTTCTTTTCATCATCTTTCTTCTCATTCTCCTTCTTCTTCTTCTTGACCAACTCATCCTTCTCATCATCTTCTCTATATGAATCATCGGTCATCACTTGAAATATTTGTTGAGGAGTTGAATCCTTCAATGTAGTCCTCACTAGCACGGTGATCAATGTATCAAACCTCTTGGGCAAGCTTCTCAAGAATTTCATAGAGAATTGGTTGTCCTTGACTTCCTCACCAAGTGCCTTGAGCTCATTGACAATGACTTGCAATCTATGAAACATTTCCGGTACACTCTCATCATCTTGCATCTTGAAGCTTGAAAATTTTTCTTGCAAGATATATGCTTTAGCGGTCTTTGTGCCTTCGGTGCCCTCAAATGTTTCTTCTAGCTTGGCCCAAGCATCATGTGCAACTTCTATGTTCTTCACTTGCTCAAATGTCTTGTCATCTAGTGCCTCATGAAGAGCACTAATAGCAATATCATTGCATTGGAGCTTCTTCTCTTCCACCGGTGTAGGTGCTTCCGGATTAGCAACCTCAAATTTTGTTTCGGTGACCTTCCACACTTCTCTATTGATTGACTTGAGGTGTGCGGTCATCTTAACCTTCCAATAAGCATAATTTGTCCCATCAAAGTGAGGTGCCTTCTTGGTGTTGTTGATGTGCAAGCTTAATTGAGCCATTTCTTTTTCACCGTAGGTTGTTAAGCCTCAAATAAACGGTGCCTCGGCTCCGATACCACTTGTAAGGTCCAAAAAGGCTAGAGGGGGGGGGGGTGAATAGCCTAATAAAAACTTCTACAATAATTACTTAACCACAAGTTAGTACAAAAGGTGGCGGAGCAAAATGCACTAGCTCTAACTAAATAAGCAAGCCACCTACACAAGTCTAGTACAAGGCTATCCACTAAACACAACAACAACAAGCTAGATACAAAATGTAATACGAGAGAAGAGCTTCGAGTGATTATACCGCCGTGTAGAGAAGAGAAGTACCAATCAATCAATCACACAAGAGAAATCCTCGGGAAGAGAATGACACAAGAATTTATCCCGAGGTTCACTTGCTTCCCGGCAAGCTACTCCTCGTTGTGGCGATGCACCCACTTGTCGGTTCGCGAGCTAATCAACTATCAAGAGTTGAGCCCTCGGCGGGCGCCGCACAACCGCACACAAGATGGGGATCCTCCAAGCCACGAGCTCCACTAGAGTATCCAATTTGCGAACTCCCACGGGGAAGGATCAAGAACCCCTTACAACACTTGGTGAAGGCTCCAACAATCTCCAATTGCGAGCTCAATCACCTCCGCTGCTCCAAGCCGTCTACCGTGTCGGGAAACACGGAAGAGTAACGAGAAATCCGCAGCAACTCGAAGATCAAGTGCCTCTAGAATGCAACTCTCAAGCAATGCACTTGAATCTCACTCAATCTCACTCAAGATGTGCAATCAATCAAAGAGATGAGTGGAGGGGTTGTTCTCTAGCTCAAAGTATGTCTCTAGGTCTCAAAATGTGCAAGAGTTACCCTCAAACCCCGGACATCCTCTATTTATAACGAAGGGGTACGCAGCTAGCCGTTACCGGACGACTCAACGAAAATCGCACTGACCGGACGCTCCGGTCAGGGTGACCGGACGCGTCCGGTCACTACACGACAGACGAAAATCGTGCGAGTCAGAACTAGCCGTTGTACTGACCGGACGCGCTCCTTCGACTGACCGGACGCGACAGTGCCAGCGTCCGGTCGCGTTCCAGTAAGTTCCAGCTGCGACCGGACGCGTCCGGTCGCACGTGACTGGACGCGCCAGCCGCGTCCGATCGCGCTTTGCTGCGCTCGGCTTTTCTGTACACTTGACCGGACGCTCCGGTCCCGTGAGGCACCGGACGGGCCGGTCGCGCGTTTAACTTTTACGCCCAGTTGAACTGACCGGACGCGCTGGTCAGGCCAGACCCGCCTCCGGTCACAAACCCTAGCACCCGCGCTGTGTTGAACTGACCGGACGCGTCCGGTCAAATTGGACCGCGTCCGGTGCAGCGTCCGGTGCAGCGTCCGGTGCAGCGTCCGGTCAACGCAGTGATCTCCGTTCGCCTCCGTTTCTTTTCCGACTTTCGGCGCAGTAGAAAATAGGCGTTTCACTTCTCCAAAAAGCGCCGAATGTACCGCTTAAATTCCACCGCCTTCGCAAATGTGCTAACACCACCAAGTGTACACCACCATGTGCATGTGTGTTTAGCATTTCACAAACATTTTCCAAGGCGTTATGTTAGCTCTCAACTAGATCCTAATGCATATGCTCAAGTCATTGATCTAGTGGCACTTGATTTCCGAGCTAACCGTGATTGCCCCTCTTGATAGTCAGCTATGTATCCTAAACCCGGTCAATTACTTCTCTACTCATCTTAGACCGGCAAAAGGAAAACCCTATGGTTATACCTTTGCCTTGCGCTCTTAGATCCTTCTCCTCCACTTGATCATCAAGTTCATCATATTATGTGCATC
This sequence comes from Saccharum hybrid cultivar R570, assembly GCA_038087645.1. Lineage (NCBI taxonomy): Eukaryota > Viridiplantae > Streptophyta > Magnoliopsida > Poales > Poaceae > Saccharum > Saccharum hybrid cultivar. The sequence continues at coordinate 15,342,370 of JAQSUU010000066.1, forward strand.
TCCACCATGATCGTCATTTCATGTCCATGCACTATCTCTTTATGATCTTGTGGCCACCACTCCTTGCCACGTACACCTTCATCACATGTGTTGCTTATGCCTAACTCAAAACACTTAACACATGGCATTAGCAACTTGGTGTCATTAATTACCAAAACCAAACTTGGGCTTTCACACGTGGCTCTGCACCTTTTGCAAAAAGAATCTCTACCCGGCGTCCAATATATACCTTCTAAACAGAGAATTTGATAACGTGACCATTTTGCAGAAATCCCCTAGAAGTTTTGCGAACAAACCTGAAACGATCCATGATTTCCTCGAAGGGAAATCCACAGATTACAACATAATGTGGTAATCCCAGAAAGACCAAGTTATCACATTATCTTTATTCAACTGATATCACAGTCATACATCGCGGAAGTACAAGATACAAGTCATTACATCACTGGTTAACCACCTAATTACATCGTGGATCTAGCAAAAACGCACACAGATCTTCATCAGAGTCGACGTAGCGCGTCAGCGTGTGAAGGCTCCTCCTTCACGGGCAATCATCAGAGTTGGCGTAGAATGTCAGCGGGCGTAGGCTTGATCATCTCAACCAAACTTGAGCGTAGGAATGAGACCATCTAATCCAAATCCATCAGGTCTTCATTGTTGTCATCGCAGATGGCATCTAATCCTGCTGAACAATTATCAGTATGATTTATACTGGCCACTGGCTCCCACCCTATGCTTTGCGTATGCTTTGTGGTAAGTGGAATGCAAGGGTAGAGCAAAAGTCCTATATATGGCTGTAGGTCTCCTATGCAAGTTCATCAATATTTTATAATAATAATAATAATAGTTCATCAAGTTTTAATCCATCTCATCTGCACACGTTCACCCATCCCATCACACACATCTCACCACACTCTCACCCTCTCTAGGCGACAAGGACGACTCCCGCTCGTACCTTGCCTCAACGGCCAAAGCCAGAAACCAACACCAAACCCGGGGGAAGGTAGAAAGGACTCATCTCTCTAGTCAAGTGAAGCTGTACTTAGGAAAGGTCCATAGCCGACAAGTCGGCGTATGTATCGATCGATCAACCAAAACTCTGCAGAGGTTTACACTACCCACAAGATCACCATCATCGACGATCTGGGTCGTCTAGGCTGATAACGGGCCGCCTTCCTACTAGACACGGTGCCACCCTATCACTCAGAACTGGGGCCGTGTCAGAGTACCTCGTACACCGGCACGCTGAGACTGTGAGACGTAGTACTTGGCCCCTCGGGTACTACGCTGTCTTAGGAGGGTGTGGGCGCTCGACGCCCGTACCTCCCTACACTATCTGCTAACCTCCCAATAGTAGTGGCACCGTACCAGCAAGTCGAACGTCCGTCTCCTCCCCACAAAAGCGAGTGGGCATGTAAGGATTCCTAAGACCCGGTCCATAAACATATCAGTCCTTAGGGTGACTAAGCAGGATATCTTCACAAGGGGCAACCGATGCCCTGCTCGACGGGACATCCGGCGCCCCGTGCTAAAACAGCACCTCCCATCCCGGGGCTTCGTCCCACGAAGACACTCCACCCCGGGACCTCTCCCTGTCACATGTACCCGCCATAGGTACCTCTCTCATGGGAAACGCCCAGGTAGCATCCCCTAGCAAGACTTGTCCTCACGACTCGTCGTAGATCCTGCTCGATCGACTCGACCCTCACCACACACCCAAGACGCATGCCAAGATCTCCCCATGTTCATTATCAGGTTATTATCAGGTTATCGGCACCTCGTGCCTTATCTCATTACGCCTCTCACTCACCAGCATCGTATCACAGATATAATGCGAGTAAGAGTAAAGCAGTACATAGTAAGCGAGCGTCTAGCCTAACAGCGGGTGTGCAGAGGAATAGGTTGCGACAAGGTAATGGCTCACAAGCAATCTACCATGCATCCTATCACCGTTCATTTGCATAAAAGTAAAGCACTAGCATCTACATTGTCGCATGCCTAATAGGATTCTACGAGGTTGGGTGGGACGTGGCACCTGTTGAATGTCATCTCCGAGATCCTCGGTGCACTTGTGGTCGTTCTGTTTCAACGTCCCTCTTCCATTCACATGTCCTTCCTCCTACGGGTCCTGGCTCATTCATCGCTACCTCGATGCAACTACCTCAATACAATGACAAGTAAAAGAGCAATCAAACCACTAAACTTAGAAAGATTGCAAAAGGGGCAACAGAGCACAGAAAGAACAACTACACTGAAAGACACAGAAAGGGAGAACGACTTAGCCCTCTCGACGGATGTCCAATCCCTGGGCCAAGGAGCAGGAGTGGTTGTTTGCTAAGCACAAGCTTAAGCCTTAGCCTAGCCGGTACTTCCCGGGTCGATCGTGTCGACCTGTACGGCTTAAATAGAAATGGCATAGGCCCTAGCTCATCCTAAGCAAACACCACGGCTCGCAGCTTTCGATCCGAGCGTCATGGCAACTGACGAGAACCAAAAGACTACAAGCAAGAGAAGTTCCATTCTCCCACTCCATACGCCATTATAAATGATGAGAACCAAGAGAGGGTGGAACGGGGGAGAAGAGAAGAGAGGTGGTCTACTTCTTCCATTCCACACGCCATGGCAAGAGACGGGGCATCGAAAGAAGCGACACACAAGAGAGCATGAGTGCCCAAACTACTTGTAGGGTACCAAGACCTAGGTGCACTAAATGCACTAAGGCATCCCTAGGGTTCTTAGCGGTGTGGTTGTCACCGCAAGAACCGAAGATATGCTATGGTCTAATAGGTACAAGCATACAAGGGCTTAAGCGCGAAAGGGCCCAAAGACGGAAAAAGTCACGGGTTTCACCTCCCTTCGATCCACTCGCCATAGCAACGGCAGGAACCGGAGGAATGGAATCGAAAGAGCAACAAAAGCAACAAGCAAGGGGCTCAACCCACCTCTTACTGGATCGACGAGGATTGAGAACAAGGGAGGAAAAAGGGAGAACGGGATCCGCACTCCTTTGACCAACTCGTCATGGAACAGACGAAGGTTGGAAAGAAGGAGAACACGATCCCACAATCCAAACTCACTCATAGGGTACCATGACCTATGTGCAACCGGATTAGCACTTTGCAGTTCCGATGGCTCATAGTGGTGCGGTTGTCACCGCTAGATCTGAAGGAACGCTATGGTCAAGGTGGTACAAACATACGAGGTGGCTAGGATAAACAAGTGAACAAAAGAGCACAAGAGAGCAAGGTGCAAAAGAGGTAGAGCCCGATGGTCATGGCGAGGTGGCTCGCGGCCATGAGCTCAACCTACACGAGTTGGCTTGTGGCGGTATACAAGGGTTGTCCCCCTAATTCCAGCCCCACTAGAGTAGGTCACGGAGGGCTCAGAGTGTGTGGGTAGGAACCGCGTCAATCGCAACATAGAGCCCACGGTGACCGTATCCTAGGGATGTAGATAGGAGCTAACGCTCGTAATCCGACGAAGTCAACCAAACGTGAGGGGAGGGACCATGCTCGGCATTATGGCCATTGCGAGGCAAACCCGCGATCGCAACGAACGAGCACGTCGCTCCCCAACCGGCTCAAGGGTACGGTCCACAAAAGGGCAACACAAACACACAAGAACAAACACACACGACGATTGGAGTAACACCATTCTGTAGCACAAGAGAGACATCGTATCATAAGAGATAGACCGGCACGAAGGCACGGCACAGGAACAAGAGATTTGCCGACGTCGGGAAAGGCGCCGACGGGGGTAAGGGTTTGACCTTGCAGTGAGGAAGGTGGAGGCTTGCTGCAGCGCATTCGACCAGGCTCCGGCTTGCTATTGGCCGGAGGTGGCCGCAAGTGGCCGGTAGCTTGCTGGTCCTGGCAGCGGACGTCTGGGTGACGGTTGCTGCTGTTGGACGTGGCTGCAGCCTGGTGCAGGTAGCCGGGGGCTGGCCGGATGGGGCGGCAGGCGCCCAGGGGGTAGCGATGGGGCTCCAACAGAGGCATACAAGCGCTGCAGCTTCCCTGCAAGGCAAAATCACGGCACAAAGGCTGGACACAGATGGCGAACAACGGCTAAGCGTTGGGTCACCGCGATGCTAGATGGCGGTTTGGAGCAGGGGCAAGGCCGTGCCTTTCCTGCAGTTGTGGAAACAGCGGCACGAGGGCCTATCTCAGGAAAGGACAATGGCAAGATCTTTGACAGGAAGGTAAAGATGAGACTTTTGGTCACGGTGGCTCACCAGTGGTGACTGCCGCTGTCCAGCGAGGTGCAGCGAGGGTGGAGGTTCTGCAGCGTCGCGTCCTGGCAGGCTACGGGTAGTGGCTGGCTGGCTGCGGCTTGCTGTCAGCTAGCTGCGGCTCGCTGCGGCTGACCGGGAACGTGCTGCAGCTTGCTGGACATGGCTCCGGGCGCCAACGGTAATGGCCGGAGTCGACGAGGGATGCTGCAAGGCTGCGGCTGGCAGTCCGCAGCAAAAAGGCGATCAGAAACAACAAGAACAGTGGACGATTCCTGAGAAAAGAGGAAGCTTTGCCCGCTAGAAGCTCACCATCACGTAGGAGGATGACGGCCGACTGTGGTGGCTCGACGTCGCGGGCGAGCTCGATGTCATGGTGGTGCTCGGTCTTGGCAGGGCAGGGTTCGACCGGAGCAGAGGAGGCCCGGTGCATTCTCGGCTTGGGGTCGGGGTCGTACTGCACGGGGGACTTGGTGCCAAGCGAGCACGGCGAGGCTTGGTCGTCGCCGGTGGTGTAGTGGGGATGACGAAGCCCGGTATGACAAGGCAGGGCGCCTGGAATGAGGAAGGCCTGGGCGCTGCCATGGTGGATGACATCGGGGCCGGGGTCGAGGTGGACGATCACCACGGCAGCGGCGATGTTGCAGAGGTGGCGTGCCCAGCGGTGCGTCGTGCGGCTTGGCGCTTGACGCCGGCGGTTGGTGCAGGGGCCGGTTGTGGTGATGTCGCGACCGACGGTGGCGAGGATAGGTCGCCCGACGTCGTGACTGTGAGCGCACTGGGCGGGGCCGAGGCAAAGCGTGGAACGGGACGGCACGGTTCAGGTAGAGGTCACCGCGGAACACCATAGACGACGAGCCGGCGGCGAGGAGGGCTCGGGTGCAGGCCCAGCCCCGACGTGGCCTGGCACAACATCGGGGCACGACGCTGCGTAGGAGCGAGGGCGCAATGGTGCGGGACTCCGGCGATGGCGCTGTCGTCGTGACCTGGAGTGACGCGGCTGCCCGGATGAGCCCGCGTGGCGAGGACGGTCCACGGCGAGGAGGAAACAATGGAGGTCGGCATTCTGGATGGGCACGGTGAGACCGAGGCGGAGCTCCGTGGCGAGGGCGTCGTGAGGTGGCGACCGGCGGTTGGAGCTGGCGACCGACCGGCGAGGTGGTGGAGCGGTTGTGGCCCTGCTGCGGCCAGCAGCGGCGGGCAAGGCTTCGGCCTTGGCTGGTTAGGGCCCGCGAGGAAGAGGCAAAAGGGAGAGCGGCGGCGGACGATGGGAATCGCAAGAGGGGCGACATTGGCTCCGGTTTTTATAGAGCGCCGGCGTAGGGTTACAGAGCGCCAACGGCTGCGCCTCGTCGTCCGTACGGAGGTGGGGTGCGTGGCGAACATCCAGCAGCGCGGACGTCGAGAGCGCGGATGGGACAGGCGCGGCGGGGAAAACTTGGCTTTTTGCCGCGTGGCTGGACGGGAGCGGAAGTGGGTTGACCAGCCAACGACGTGCGGCCACGTGGACACAGAGCCCACACAACGGAAGCGGGCAAAAGCGGCGACGCTTCCGTCGTACGTGAGAAGGGAGCGGGCAGCGGCCTCTATCCGCGCGTGCGACGCGCGTGATGGCAGGAAGGGCGCTGCTGTGCATTTGGGCCAAACGCCGATTGGTAGACCTGCTCCTTTCCTGTCTTCATTTCACGTGAACCAGGTTCACAAGAAAATGAAAAGGGAGAGAGAGTGAGGTGGCGTCTTCCGGTGGAGTGATGTGGCCAGGTACTCTTATTGGCCTTGAGGCTGTGCTGTTCCATTCCCAGTCATCGTTCATCCTTGCCTTTTCCCCTTGCCGTGGTCGATGGAGGCAACGGCGTCGTCCGCTTCTTCTTCTCACATCCACTGACGCATGGGCCTAGAGCTAACGTCCGCACGGTAGCATGCAAGGATGGTTCCAAGGGAAAGCGGCGGGGTTGCGGTCCTGCACATGCCCATGTACGTGAGTGGGGGAGCGGCCTCTGCGGCTACAGGGCCATGGCCGGCAAGGGAGCACCATGAGCGCTTGTGGGCTACACGAGCTGGCGTGCCGGACTGGCCTCGCGGCAGGTTGGGTCAGGAGCAGCGTGGGCAGCTGCCCAAGGAGAAGAGAGGTGGGCTGGTTTGCCTACTGGAGAAGAAGAAGGGCTTCTTCATTTTTGCTAATTGATGTGAGAGGAAATCCAAAGGAATTTGAGAGGTGATTCAAGGAGGTTGAAAGGAATAGGAAGGGATTGAGAATAACAGAAAGGTCTCGAGATGGATTTAATGAGAGGATTTTTGCTATAGCTTTGTGCACTCCAAACAAAACACGAAACCGACTCAAGAATCAAGGCACACACCTACAAACAAATCTACATGAATGTAACGGGTTGTTAATGGGTTAGACTCGGGTTAGGCATAGAATCTACATGCTTCACATAATTGCATGAAAATTTTTTAAAAGTTCATATTTTTGGTTGTTCGAAAATCCGGGATGTTACAAAACCCCCGCAGATAACTCTGGGCAAATTTAACCGAGAACCGAAAACCGAACCGAAAGAACCAGAACCGAAACTATAGAACTGGAACCAAAAAGTTCGGTTAGTAGTTCGGTTCCTGTTTCCTAGGAACTGAAATTAGTCAAGTTAATTCGGTTCTCTACCTCGGTTAACCAAAATAACCGAGATGTTGAAAGAGGCCCACCAACAAATGTCAAGCCCAAGCCCACGTAAGCCAACCCCACGTACATAGGAAGCAAATATCTCTTTTCATTCCCTAATCCCCCACAATCGCACCCTCCCACACTCCCTCTCAGGCAGTCACTGCTTCGACTCCTGCATCCCCGTGCTCGACGACCCTTCACGGCTTCACCCTCGCCGTCTCATACTCTCATCTCTGCCTCTCTCCTCTTGCTCTCCCCCCACCGCCGCCGCACCACAATGCTCGCCGCCATCGCGAGAGCACGAGATTCTGCACGAGCTCGCCACCGTTGCTGGAGCGCTGGGAGCCACATGAGCTCAACTCCATTTGACAGACAAGCAGCCAGGCAAGGCTAAAGGCATGCTGAGCAACAGCCCGAAGACGGCGACGTGAATCGAGGGTACGGCTGAGCAATTTCTTCTTTTCCCTTCTCCTTTGCTCAGGCACCTTGGTGCGACATGGAGGGCGAGGTCCTCCATGTGGATCTCGGCTTCAGCTGTCGGATCCGCGACGGGATCCATGCTGGGAGATGAGGAGCGGTGGGAACCACCTTCTCCATGGCATGCCGGCACCGGCCAGTGACACACGGTGGAGGGTCAAACTGAACGGTGACCGGTAGACTCCTCCATGCCCACGCACGAAACGGATCTCTTCCTGGCGGCTTCCTCCCACCTCGAGCGCCCTCATTCTCGGCGTGGTGGCGTCCCTCAGTACAGCGCCTCTATTGTAGAAGCTAGCTGCGTGCAATGGAACAAGAACACCATTCAAAGCAGTCGATGTCCATCAACAAATTCAGCAGTACTGGTACAGGAGGCCCACCGATTATCCATTAAATTTTTAGTGTTTTAGACTTCCAATTAGTAGTTTCTTACGTACTTACAATGGGTATATTGTTTGTTTGCAGAGATTGCCAGAATTTTCCATTTGGGAGGATCTGGTGGAGTACACGACTGCACATATAGAGAGGTAGACAGGTATCTGCATGTCTCATATTGCCTTTGATTAATATCAGTTAGTTCGGTCCATTCTTTGTTGTTCATGGCTCTTAGAATTATCTCTTCACAGAGCAAGCAAATATGCTTAATTAAAAAAATAGAACACCCACCATTTGTCTCCAGTTGCGGTTGCAGGCAGCCCTTGGTTATATGATCATGTATTGGTCATCACTTGGTGTTTGCCATTGCTGAATTAACCTACTGCTCTTTTCGTCAACTACATATTTTGGTATAAAGAGAGATGAAATCTACAATGCACATACTTTTCCATCTCCAATCTGTCTACCAGGAACAAGCAATACAGGCATGTGCTTAACTGAAATTTGAACTCTAGGTGGTTCAGTTTTTGTACAGTCAGATTGTAAATCGATGAACTAAGAATTGATATTGTTGCTCATCACTATTGCAGCACTATATTCATCTGGTCCTTCAGCAATTCCAAGCTACTGAGCAAGGATGCTCCCTCTTTTCTAACCTGCTTTGAGGAGGAACCACATGGACTGAATATTGTTCATCGGAGACGTCATAGGAAATGGACCTAAAGGGCCTGGACTGGGAGATGATGTGAGCATATTGTATAGCAACTTTCTTATTATGTAACTCACATTTAGTTTGTCTGATCAAGATTTTATATGGATGTTTATCTATTGTCAGAACTTCCTGTAATCCTATGGATGTTTAGTGTTTTGAACCATCATAGCAAGCAGTGTTAATGGGATGTGCCATCTAATTCTTGTATGTTGTTGCTAATGGATTGTTTGTCTGAGAACCTAAATAGTAATGGAACCATATTATTATACATATTTTGTTATCTGCAAATTCAAAGACCATAATGTCATTGACAATTTATTCCTGCCATTTGCTATGTCAGCAATGCACTGGTGCAGCTTTAGCTCAAAACACAGAAGGTCTGTTTGGTTGGCTTCCTAGCCCAGCCTGGCTCGCACCAGCCAGCCAGGCCCCCTTTGGCTAGGCCCTATGCATGCAAGGGGTGGCTATTTGGTTACATGCATGGTTTGAACCAGGCTAGGCTGAGACAGTGTTTGGTTGCCTACATGTGATGCAACATTCAAATCCTAGATGCAGGCATGTGGGTTTGGTTGGCTGCATACAAGTAGTTCAGTTGCTGGATACATGCGTTTACATCAACTTCCAAACTAGGAAAGCTATCACTAGAGCCATAACTACGATTAGTATAACTTTAACTACAAATGAATTGTGCCACAGAGGAAACTGGTCATGTCCAGCAGAGGTGAATGAAGAAGCTCGAGCAGAGGTGGATTCACAGGTTCCAACAGAGATGGATTCACAGGTTATCCATGACCATAGAATGCTTCAAAAGCTTCCTCTTTTGAGTTGTATTTTTTGTAGCAATTTCCCTTGAATCCATCCACTTGAGCATGTGCTTTGTCCCAGCTAGAGTACACACTAGGTTTCCTCCCACGATGAACAACATACCATGCCATAGCTACAGAAAAGGTAAAGTGTAGCAAGTGTAGTAACAAAAAAACTACAAGGAGGCATGTGTAACCATCATTGGCAAAAAGGCATGTGCTCAGTTGTACAAAAAGCACGTCACAAGCAATAGAGATGTGCTTAGATGTATGAAAAACACATCACAGGCAATGGGCATGTGCTCAGATCAATGAAAAACACATGACAAGTAAAAGAGATGTGCTCAGATCTATGAAAAACTCATCACATGCAAAAGAGATGTGCTCAGATCTATGAAAAACTCATCACAAGCAAAAGAGATGTGCTCAGATCTATGAAAAATACATCACAGACATCAGACATGTGCTCAATTATATGAAAAATAAATCACAGGCAACAGTAAGCATAAATAAGGCATGTTCTTAGCATAAAAGCACAACATCATTGGCATGAGGCATATGCTTAGAATGAAATATGAAATCACAAGCATAGGCATATGCTCAGATCAAGTTCAAAACCAGAAGGTTCACATCAATGGCAATGGACACATGGTCAGATTGCCAGCATAGGTTCAAATACATCCACCAGCTTGGTTGATCTAGGAAGGAAGTAGATGCAGGGTTATAGTGGCACTACAATATCTAAGACACTAACTATATGTTAGTGTTAGTAGGTAAAAAATGCAGGATCAGATCAACTGCACAAAAGAGAAGGTCAACCCACTACACAACCACCAGTTGTAGTAAGTTATGCACAAAAGAAGCCACCACTGCACACCAGAAGCTGCCACCTTAACAAGGGCAGGCACTGCACAAAAGGATCAACCACCAGCTGCCAAGCCCCTCACATGTAGTAGTGCTTGGCCAAGAAGGTCCTCAGCCACATCACACGGTGAGAGTCAGACATCTTGACAAATGCCGTACCTAAGGCCTTATTGTCCAGCAGATGGCCATAAGCACACATCAGTGCTTCGTCAGTGAAGCCTGGCACAAACATGACAGCACCATACAACTCAGGGTGGGAATCCTCAACCTTTGTAGAGCGAATAGCATCTGCAACATTGTTCACTACATCTGCCATGCCAGTGAACAGAACCACATCCTCTTCTACCAGCAAGGACCTCTTCCTCTTGTTACCAACTGCACCCTCAGACTTGGTTGCATCAACTATATCAGCCTTGCCTCTCTTCATTTCCTTAGTTGCATCAGACTTGAGTGAGCTCTCAGCAAAGTCAGAAGAAGTGTCAAGTGCCTCATTGGATCCCATGGCATACTTTCTTGTTGCCTGAACATTTCCAAAAATGATCATTATTTGCTTGCAGTGTTGGATTGGCTTGTTCAGCAACTCAGCATCTTTGGGGTGTGCCTGCACAAACAATGGATGAAGTTAGACATCAATCATAATCAATGAAATGCAGAGATGAATAAAAATGAGTGGACATGTTACATACCTTGGTATGGCCATTGTAGTGCTCCTCCTCAAGTACAACCATGCAGGTATCCTTATCCCACTGAGCTCCACTGAGCTCCCTTAGTTTGTACACTCTCATCCATCTCTTCCTCCACTTTCTTAGGTGATTGTAAACCTGGGTACCAGTGAATTCATTCCCACTAAACTCATGTAGGGCCTTAGCAACCTGGTTGAGGTGGACTTCTTTGAAGCCCTTAACAGTCCTGACTCCAGTTGAAATGAGCTGGCACATGCGGCGCAGCACAAACCCAGACATGGGCTCAGTCCACCTCAACAAGCAGGAGGCCCAGCAAAAGCACAGGAACAAGTGAGGGAGGGCAGATCTGCCAAAAAAAGAGGATCTTACATACACAAGTTATGATTTCTAAAACAAAAACAGACAAGAAAAAAATAAAGAGCCAACAACATCGATCCATACCTCAAGAACATCCAAGAACTCAGATCTGGCGTGCCTGCAGCGAGATCAAGAAGAAACGGTGAGCTAGGGTTTTCAAATCATGGAGACAAAATGGACGTGGAAGAGGGGGAGAACTCACTTGCTTGGAGAGGCCTCAGATCCATGGCACCTGCAAGACAACGAGAGAGAGGGGAAGCATGAGCAGGCCATGAATCGATGAAGAACACCAGCACACAAGAGGAGGATGAGGTGGAGCACATACCGGCGGCGCAGACGGGGAGCGACAAGAACGAGAGGGAGGTGGCGGGAGGGGGATATATACGTGGTGAATGGCGCGAAAGGCGGAGGTAACCCTAGCGAGTTCGCACCATCTCTCGCTGGCCAAAATCGCCACGCGCACGCGAGAGCACGGAGCGAACCAGGGCCCGGGAGGAGCGGCCGATTTCTGTGTTTCCATGGAGCCTGACTGAGGGCGGGGGGAGGGGGGGTTTGCACGCGTAGAGCCAGGCCTAGGAGGATGACCAGGGAACCAAACACCGGTACCTTGCATCCCGCAAGCCTGGTTGGGGGGATGCAGGGAACCAAACAGGCCCTGGCTGCTTGGCATGCTGCTGGTGGCTGCAGTTGCTATAGCTGCTTCTGCAATGCTACAGCCACAACTAGCATTATATAGCTTCTTTTTTATTCCAGTCTTCTATCTTCAGTTATATGAACGTCGTGTTATCTGTTATAGATTGTGCAAGAATCTTACTGTTTATATACACTTAAAAATACAAAAATAATTTTGTCATTTTATGAAGGAGAAAATCTTTCTTATAATTTTGGCCATATGGTTTAATAGTTATATAGGTATGTCAAATAATCATGGAAGGGCGCCCGAAGGACGCCTGATGTTCTAGTATAGGTTTAATTTTCTGGGTTTGGCAACCTAGAAACGTAAACCTATATATACAGGATTTGTGGCTAGCCACTTGCTTCCCTACTCTCAGCAATAAAACGCCATCAAAGTAACTAGACGTGTGAACATCAAAATTCTAGCTTTCATGTGTGCAATTCTGCATCAAATGACTCCAGCACCTCGCCAAAGAACACAATGGTAGTAAAAAGCTTCTGAAACTGATCATCAATAGAAATTTATATATTTTTAAAGCTATATATCTTAAACTGAAGATAGTGGCGTTTTAATTGGCAGAAACAACCTTATTTCTGGAAACACTTTCAGTACACTTTTTTTTGTAGGCAACCAATTAAAATAATTTATATATATGCAATGTATACATACAAGCCAATGATCCAAATAAATATTGGGGGGTGTTTAGTTTGTGAAATGAAATGGTTCATCATCATTTTACTCCGCGTGTTGCGACTAGACAAACTGAAGACGTGTCTTCGCTGCACGATTTCCGCCCATCGCCGTGCAGCTAGCGTTTTGTGGTGGCCCGTAGCCGACGCGGTTTATTTCCTGCTCGTACGTACTTTATCTTTTTTTTTAACTCCGAACGTACTTTATCAGCTAGGCTCTCGCAGCTGGACTCCACTTGTTCCATGCCGTATGCTTCTGGCACTGCAACAACCATGTATAGACAATTGATCCATGGACCACGACATCGCAGCGTTTGGCTGGGCTCTGGCTCCCGCCTGTAGATGCACTGTAGCACAAAGGAGCTGGAGCCGGGAAAAAACGAGCTCCTCCGGCTCCGACCGTGTCAGCGAGAGAGAAAAGGAAGAGAAAAACGGATTCGTACTACAGTAACACCTTAGTGCTTGCTACAGTGCCATGTCAGAGGGATCCGGAGCGGTTGAATCCGCACCAAATGGGCCCGTGTCAAAGACTTAGTTGTGTCGAGTTCATTGGAACGTGGGGGCAATTACGTACAGTTGTACATGCATGGGCAGCATGGGATGTTTGGAATCTCGGTTCCCTTTTTAGAGAACAACAGGTCGGCTACTTTTGTGTTTGACCAGACAAATTCTTGGGAGAGGGGTCAAGGGTACGGTTTTACCATTGTGATGACTTTGTTAAGAGTCATGGAACTACAAGTTATAACATCGAGGCTCTAGTATTAAACTTTTTGAAGAGTAAACTCCGAGCTCTTTTACAGTGGCCGGTGGGTACTACCAGATACTTTTCAGTACCTATAAGTCTTTGATTTATTTTGACCATCCCATGCGTGTAAAATATTTCTTTAGTCAATTTTATTTAACTAAGGGTAGTAAGGTAATTGTTGCTAGGGAGCTTGTTGACATCGGCGGTGGTGAGCACATCGATGTCATCGAAGAGAGGGTGGGCGTCCATGGAGAGGTAGTTCTTGGCCAGGACCTTGAAGGCCTCAAAGCATAAGTAGGAAATCTCGATGTGCCTGGCCATGTGGCTGCTCTGAATCAGCGCGGGTTCAGCCGCTCGATGTTGTTCGTCGTGAGAACGACGATGCGCTCGCTGCCGCACAATGACCAGAGGCCATCAATGGAATTGAGCAGGCCGAAGAGCGTCGCGCCAGGCTTGCGGTCGTCGTGGACGATTTGGATGGCACTGGACGTCTTTTCACGGCCTTGGTGGAGGCGGCGCTGCCGTCCTGCCCCATCGCGCCAACGATGGTAGACCTTTTCTTCTTGCGCTTCCGCTTGTAGGTTTGCTGTCACATCTGGATTTGAGAGAGCAAACCAGGTGCGTATCACATGTGTGCCAAGATCTCAAATTACACACATGCAACGACATCATCAATGGTACAAAACACAGTGTTCATACATTAAAGCGTAAACGAGTACATGAGTATCATTATTATAAGTCTTTCATCAAAGTTATAGTGGAAACTTAAATAATATCGTTCGATAAAACAAATAAACGACGACATCGACATAGTGGATCCACCTCGCCACAGGAAGGTCGACGACAGGAGACACCAACCTAAAACCCCAACAAGTCTTCAGGAAACTCCTCGTCCCAATCTTGGTCGTCAGAGCACCCTTTATTTGTGATTATAGCAAGGGTGAGTCCATGTCGAACTCAGCAAGTACAGACGGAAAGTAATGACATGCAAGGCTTATACAAAAGGAAGGCCGACACGGTTTGAGTGCAGGTAAGCACTTTTAGTTGGTAAATTTTATTAAAACAACCTGTCACTAAGATGAGTAGAATATCCCAACCCTTAATTAAAGTGGAGTAGAGTTAACAATATTATCAATCATCATCATTATAATTATTATTACCGAGGTAGCAAACTCAAACAGAAACCCGGGGTAGCAACCCCAATTAAGAACACGAGATAGCAATCCTGCCCAAGTACAAGGTAGCCACCTCAAACCATAAATCCGCCTCCACTATCCAATTGTGAGTCATATTCTAATCATGTGAGAGTCTGGGCTGCTCGTGTTCGTGAACACGCCTGATATATCAGTTCTAACTCTACAGAGGTGTGCACTTTCACTTCAAGTCGTGATTCCCATTTGTCCGGGCTCATGACTCCCCAAAACACTACCAAGGTGAGCAGGCAAGGTTTCACTATGGGACTGTTCACAGGTTCCAAAAAGTAGGAGGCAACCCGCTAGGTTACGACTTAGGCACATGGTAATCGCCCCCGTAGCAACGAGACCCGGATTACCATACTTCAAAACCTAAATCCCCCATATGCACCTACCCGGTAAGTTTACTACCTACAGCTGGAGGTCTGCTAATTGGTCAAGGCAGAGCCATATGGCTTGAAGCTTCACTGTATGTCCCAGGTGGCCGCTCCACGAATAGGTCCTTAGGGAGGGCGGACACAGGTACCCCCAAAAAACGGGCCAAGCTCCAAATCCATTCCCCCTTTCATCAACTTAACCACGATGCAAGAAAGCATCACAACATCTCCATCACCATAGTAACCATTAATCAACATTAATCGGTAATCACCATTAAGATAGTTATTAGTCATCATTACATTTCATTAACATGTAATAGTGTGGGTGGAGAAGCTAAGCATAACTACACTACCCAAATGTAGAACCCCAGGTAACACAAGGAATACAAGATAGGGCTAGTCAGGTCCTTAGGGTTCACAATATTGGACACATGCAATGAAAATAAATGTATTATAAATGTATAGGAGCAAAATGACCAAATGGTGTCTGCACTTGCCTTGTCCAAACTCGGGCTGCTCAAACTCCTCGGGGTCCTGCTCCTCTTCCTTCACGAACGTCTCATTCTCTAAATGAAACAATCATCACACACGAAAGCAATACATGCAAGCAAACAAGCGTTTAATTAGAAGCAATACACCAACCCAAACAACAAAGACAAACAAGTTCACTTAATTATTCTACACGTCGAGACAAAACTATAGGATAAGAACCACCTAAATCGGAGTTAAAATGTGAAAGTTATGGCCTAAACAAGGCATGGCATTGACATAATTAAACGAAACTATTTTCACACTTAAATTAATTAAAACTAAAATTTAAAAGCATTTTGGACTCCTGGTGCAAAAACCGATGGCTGCAGGGGCCTAACTGATAAAAATAGGGCTTAAACCTAATTATTTTTGAACTATACAGGACTGCAGATTAATTAAGGAAAACAGCAGGGGCTTTTCTGCAAAAGCGTCGTTGTTGACCGGTGGCGCCACGTTGACGGCCACACGGCGGCGTGGGACTGGCCGGATCTGGTGGACCGGCCATAGATCGGCCCCGTGGACCAGTCCACGGTGGACCAGGTGGTGGAGCGGTGGCGCGCCATGGCCTCAGTGACCAAGCTCGCCGAGACGGCAAACTAAGGCGCGGCAAGGCGATGCGAGGGTGCGGGCGCACAGCGCGTGCGAAGGCAAGCGCGATGCGCACCTGGGCCGCGGCAAAGAGCGGCCAGAGGCGCGGGTTCATGTGGCGGCATGGCTAAGCGGTGGCGGCGACGCTATGGCGGCGCGAAGCGGCACACAGAGAGGGGGAGAGAGAGCATGCGGAGGGCACCGGCGTGTTCCGTGGCTTCTCGTGAAGGCCGTGTGGCTACTCACCAAGGCGAAATGGCAGCGAGAACGATGAACGACGGCAGTGAACTTGGCGAGAACTCGACCTAGGGTTTGGCGCTCGCGATGGCAGAGGCGGCTAGGGTTGGGGAAAGGCGGCGCAGAGGCTGGCGCATCCGCTTTGTAGGGCGCGAGCGGGTAGCGAACGTTGGTTCGCATGTGGGAGTGCGTGGCGTGGTGCGTCTCGGACTCGAGCTTGTGTCCTTCTCCATGAGGGAGATAACATTGTAGCTAGGCTCCGCGGGCAGGCAGGCCCCGCATGTCAGTGGCAGCGGCACGGAAGGCAGCGCGGGTGTGCGAGCACGGGCTACGTGTGGCGCTGCGGCACTGCTGCGGCTGGGCCGCGTTGGTGGGCTGGCGGCCCACGTGGGTAAGCTCACGCGCGCGGGGGTGGGGGGGAGCAGGCCAGCTGTTGGGCCGCTGCTGCAGGCCAAAAGCCAAAGGGAAAAAGAAAAGAAAAGAAAAGAAAAAGAAAAGCTTTAACAATTTTCAAAACCAGATTTTGATTAGGATTTTCACCCATTTTAATTTTAGACAAAGCCTATTCACACTTAGAGCAAGCAAAGAAAAATATGCAGCAACATGAATGCAACAATACATGTTTTCTACCTTATATTTCATTTTAGGATTCTTATAAATCATTATTATTTGCCTAATAAAGTAAAGCAACTATTTGAATTAAATCAATTTAAATCCTACATTTTGAAAAGCAAAAATTAAGGTGTCATAGACCTACCCCCTTAAAAGAATCTCGTCCTCGAGATTAGGAGACCCAGGGTACTACTACGGATAATCTTCCCTCAACTCATCTTCCCTTTCCCATGTTGCCTCTTCTTTAGAATGGTGCTTCTATTGCACTTTACACATTGTGATAGTCTTACTCCGGATGATTCTCTTTGCGGTCTCCAAAATCTTAAATGGGCTTTCCTCATAGGTTAGATCATTTTGCAAATCTAGCTCCTCTAAGGGTAACTGTTCCTCAGGCACTCCCAAGCATTTCTTAAACTGTGAGACATGAAACACATCACGCACATTCGATAAGCTAGCAGGCAACTCAAGCTAATAAGCCACTTCCCCTCTCCTTTCTAAGATCTTGAAAGGACCAATGTACTGAGGTGCTAACTTTTCCTTAACTTTGAACCTCTTAAGGCCCCTCATTGGTGATACTTTAAGATATACAAAGTCACCAACGTGGAACACCAACTCCTTACGTCTCACATTAGTGTAACTCTTTTGTCTAGACTGAGCTGCCTTCAAATTATGTCTGATAACCTAGACTTGCTCTTCAGCTATTCTCAAAGCATCTAGACCAAAGACCTATCTTTCACCAGTCTGATTCCAGAATAAGGGAGTTCTACACTTTCTACCATACAAAGCTTCAAAAGGAGACATTTTGAGACTAGACTGATAACTATTGTTATAAGAAAACTCGGCATAAGGTAAACTGGTATCCCAACTGTCACCATACTGCAATGCACATGACCTCAACATATCTTCTAAAATCTGATTGACCCTCTCTGTCTGACCATCTAATTGTGGATGATAAGCTGAATTGAATCTAAGCTCGATACCCAAAGACTTATGTAATTTCTCCCAAATTTTAGAGGTAAATTGTGTACCCCAATTCGAGACTATCCTCTTTGGAACTACATGTAAAAATACTATCCGTTCCATGTACTTTTCTGCCAATTGAGCTCCATGATAGGTGGTCTTGACATGTATGAAAATGTGCAACCTTAGTCAAGCGATCCACCACAACCCAAATAGAGTCATAACTTCTCTTAGTTTGAGGCAAGTCGACTATGAAGTCCATACTAATCTCATCTCATTTTCACTCAAGTGCCTTCAATGGCTACAACAAACCAGCTGGCCTCTGATGTTCTGCCTTAACCCTCTGACAAGTGTCACACAAGGCTACATACTCACCAATGTCTCTCTTCATGCCATACCACCAATATCTATCTTTCAGATCCTGGTACATCTTAGTGCCTCCTGGGTGAATGGAGTAAGCAGACTCATGACATTCTTTTAGTATGACATCCTTGATTCTCTGAATATCAGGCACACACAATCTATGCTTGAACCAAACTATCCCTTCTTGATCAATTCTAAAACCCAGAGCATTATCTTCCTTGAGTAACTTAACTATCTTCTTGATTCCCTCATCTTCTTTCTGACCATTCCTGATTTCCTGTTCAAGTGTTGGTTCAATATCCATAAAATTACCCTGAGTATTAGCAACAAAACCTAGGTTGAGATACTCAAACTTAGCTAGCAATTTGAGTGGTAACTCTGTGGCTTCTAGCATGTTCAGCTGACTCTTCTTGCTAAGAGCATCTGCCACTACATTGGCTTTACCAGGATGATAATGAATTTCTAGTTCATAATCTTTGATCAACTCTAACCACCGTCTCTGTCTCAGATTTAGATCATTCTAAGTGAATATGTACTTAAGACTCTTATGATTAGTATAAATGTCACACTTATGACCAAGAATATAATGTCTCTAGATCTTCAATGAATGAACCACAGCTGCTTACTCTAGATCATGAGTTGGATAATTCACTTCCTGTTGCTTCAACTACCTAGAAGCATAAGCAATAAACTTCCCTTCTTGCATCGGCACACAACCCAAACCCTATTTGGAAGCATCACAATAGATAAACTCTTAGTAACATCAGGCAAAGCTAGAACAGGTGCAGTAGTCAACCTCTTCTTCAATTCCTCAAAACTAGCCTGACACTGATCAGTCCACTTGAACGGTCTGTCTTTCTCTAACAGAGAAGTCATTGGCTTAGCAATACTAGAGAATACCTCAATGAACCTCCTATAGTACCTAGCCATTCCTAAGAAACTCCTAATCTCACCAATTATCTAGAGCGCACTCCACTTGAGCACATCTGTCATATTCTTTGGACTCATAGCAACACCACCATTGGATATAACATGACCAAGAAAACAAACTTCCTTCAGCCAGAAATCACACTTACTCAACTTAGCGTAGAGCTGATGTTCCCTCAACTTCTGCAACACTAGTCTCAGGTGTTCTTCATGTTCTTCCTCAATCTTCAAATATATCAGAATGTCATCAATAAAGACCACAACGAACTTATCCAGATACTCCATAAAAACATTGTTCGTCAAGTACATAAAGTAAGCTAGAGCATTGGTCAACCCGAAATACATGTAGTGAATGCAGTCTTTGAAATATCACTAGGTCTGATCCTCAACTGATGATAGCATGACCTCAGATCTATCTTAGAAAAGACACAAGCTCCCTTCAACTGATCAAACAGATCCTCTATTCTAGGCAAGGGGTATTTGTTCTTAATTGTTACTTCATTTAATGACCTGTAATCTACACACATTCTCTATGTCCCATCCTTCTTCTCTACAAAAATAACTAGAGCTCCCTAAGGTGATGAACTAGGACGGATATACCCTTTAGACTATAGTTCCCTTAATTGTTTCTTAAGTTCTTCTAATTCATTAATAGCCATCCTATAAGGTCTCTTAGATATAGGTGCGATATCAGGCAATAAGTCAATGATAAACTTAATCTCACATTCAGGTGGCATACTTGGTAAATCCATGGGAAACATGTCTGGAAACTCACATACGACCTTTATATTCTTAGTTGGCCCACTACTCAGATGATTCACTGTCCCCAGACTTTTGTGATTTAGTAACCATGAACTCAATATTCTTCCCATCAGGTGTTGTAAGAGACACCGTCTTCTCAGAACACTGAACAACTGTCTTCCATTTAGCTAACCAATTCATCCCTAGAATGACATCAATACCCTCTGAATCAAGCATAATAGGTCTAGCAGGAAAGTCTACCTTGCTTATTCTAATGCTTATAGATGGAAACCAATCATTGGTTATCATTTTCCCCCAGGTGACATAACTTGCATGGTTACAAATTGCTTATGAATAAAAGAATGTGATGCACCAGTATCAAATAGAACTATAGCGGGATGGGAATCGATAAGAAACATACCAAGCATAATATCCTGAGCTTCCTCTGCTGTTTCTGTCTTCACATGGTTCACCTTCCCATGTGCAATCTAGCCCTTCTAGTTTAGATTAGGGTTCCCATTGTGCCCTTAAGGATGCTGCACATTATGCATCTGTCTCTTGGGGCAAGCATTGGCATAATGTCCCACTACTCCATACTTGAAGTAGGCATTGCCAGGAGGTGTAGGGTTAGCATTGCCTCTCCCCTGAGCATTGTTGGGAGCAGGCTAATGGGGCACTTGGTTGGTAGAACGCTGCATCTGGTTGTTGTTATTGTAGCGTTGATTCTACTATTGTCCCTAGTTACCAGCTTGATAAGTAGGGTGGGATTAGGGACCCTGCTGGATGTTGTAGCGAGGGCGACTGCTACCAGCCTGCTGCTGAGAAGAGTTGAATTCCCTCTTCTTATCCTCCATCTTACGGCGCTTGCTCTCTAACAATAGCGCCCTATCCACCATCTCCTGAAATCTATCATAGTTGACATTGGACATCATGTATGACAGACCATCATTGAGCCCCTCCAAGAAATGATCCTACTTGTCTTCATCCTTCTCAACCTGATGAGTACAGGCCCGATCTTCTGAGAGGTAGCCGGTAAGTTCGATTTGTGGAGATCTCGACGTTGGCGATCCAGCTTCAAATCAGACACGATTCAAACCCTGCAACCGTTACACCACTGCTTCGTTGGTTATCAACCAAGCACAACTTGATTGACCTCACCAAGAAGGCTTTTCCTACAAGCGAATCGAAGAGCACAAGTAAGAAGGTAAAACACGCAATCTGAAATTGCAAATATGAATGACACGAATATCAGTAGAGGGTTCAAGAACTCAGTTCCAAAGGACTAATCGACATAGTGGAGGAGATCAAGAACAGGGGCCCTGGATCACTGTAAAAGGATTTGTCACCATAGTTACAATGAACGATTCAGTTTCTCGATAGAAAACTAAACTCTAAATAAAACCCAATTGTCTAGTAGCAGCGGCGGCTATGTTTATAGTCTAAGACTCGACCTAGAGTTGGGGACAGCCAGGGGTTGGGCACCTACAACTTGGGCTTAAGGCCCGACACGATACATGGCCAAGTTGGCCCAAATAGGTGACGCAACACCTTGTCATGGTCACATAGAATGATCCATGGACCTTCCAGAGCTGGAACCAAATCCAAAACGACGGTGTCGTTGTCCCCTTTCTAACGCATCCAAGAACGCCCCGTTTCGATGTTGTATGAGAAAGTTATGACCGAAATAGTGACGACGTGTCTGCTGAATCCGAGGGTGACGTGACAGCTGAGTTGGGGATGAATTGCAACTTGGGGAAGACCATAATGTCGGTGTGTCAAGCGTGGTGATGTCCTCATCATCCTCCCCTTCTTGAATTGGAGTCGTCCTCGACTTCATCCCATCATCAGCGAACTCCTGCAAAAGGTTAGTGACAGCAGGCAATGCACCAGACATAATAGGTTGACAGAACATATTATAACATGGTGCATCAGGATTATCACATAACTCAGCAGTAGCAGAAGTTGTAGCAAGAAAAGTACCTCCTTTTAACTTAATCTCATTATTTTTAACAATGTCAGTCGGAGGTTTATTTTTAATCTCATTAGCATGTTTAATAATATCCGTAGGAGACAAAGGCAGCAATGTAATTTTCTTGTCCTTATGTATGATAGTGTATGTATTAGTTCTACCATGGTGTAAAGAATCATTATCAAATTCCCATGGATGACCTAACAAAGTGGAACAAGCTTGCATAGGGACAACATCAAAATCAGCAGTATCATGATAAGAACCTGTGAAAAAGCTAATGCGTGCTGATTTAGTTACCTTAGTGTTACCACTATTATTGAACCATTGAAGTTTATATGGATACGAATGTTGTCATGTGGTCAAGCCAAGCTTCTCAACCAAATCTGAACTCACCAAGTTATTGCAACTCCCACTATCAATGATAGTGAGAACACGACAACCCTGCACAATGATATACATGTGGAACAAATTGTTGCGTTGGATCGTCATCTCTTTTCTTCATGTCCGACACTTGTACTCAACACACGCTACACAAAGAAGGCTAGGGTAGTCTGCGGCAGCAGCCACAGAGTCAATGATGATGGCCTCCTTGTCTTGATCTCCCTCGGTGGAATCTGCATCAATGTTAGCAGCAAGGGCTAAATCATCTTCAACATCACTAGCACTTACATATCCATCCTCGGTAGCAATGAAAGCACGACGACTAGGGCAATCCTTCATTACATGTCCCATGCCTTTGCATCAGTGGCAAATGATTTTAGAGCTGGACGAGGAGGAGCTAGCAGAAGCACCCGGAGTGGCACCTTTCTTCTGCACATTAGACAATTTACTTCCCCGGAAGAAAATGGAGGTGTAGATGGCTGTGATGCAACAGGAATCTTGGGCGTATCCGGCTCTGAACACTGCTGAAAATTCTTCCCATTGTTAGACCTGAAAGGCTGGTGTTGTTTGCGGCCCTGTACTTCACGTTCTGCCTTAATAGCAAGATGATACAATTGGGAAAAATTGCGCCATTCTTTGTAATCAAGTATGTTCTGTATATCATGGTTTAAACCACCAAAAAATCTAGCACTAGCATCAGTATAATCTTCATTTATACCACAATGGGCTAAACCAATAAGCAATTCTTGATAGTATGCTTCTACTCCTTTATCACCTTGTTTTAAAGTTTGTAGTTTCAAACGTAAATCACGTTGGTAATAAGGAGGAACAAAACGAGATTTCATACGTTGCTTTAAAGCATTCCAAGTTTGAGGCACAGCAGCAGCATTATTAGCATTGCAAAGAACACTCCACCAGAACAAAGCAAAATTAGTAAACTCACTAGTAGCAAGTCTAACTCTATGCTCAGCAGGAACATTATGAGAATCAATTTTTTGTTGAACAGCAAGCTCCCAATCTAAATAAGCCTCTGGATCAACATTACCAGCAAAAGGAGGAAGGCTAAATTTAATTTTAGCAAAAGGATCATTATTACCATGATTATTACCTCCCATACCGCGACGGTTGAAGTTGAGACGGCGATGGGTATAACCGTCAGCATCCGCATCTTCATCACCAAAATCATCCGCATCTTCATCATCAGCATGATGAGGTGGAGGGCGTTGCTCAAGTTGTTCAATGCGGGTGACCAGATTGTTCACATTGCGCGTCAGCTCGATCATAAGATTGCGTTGTTCAGTCATGAACGTTGTAAGCTCGCCCTTGGACACGCACTCATTGAAGTCCGTCGGAGATCCTGCCATGGTTAGAAGATAGAAAAAGACAACACCAAAGTATTATCCCTATCAACTAAAAGGAAACAAGTGGTGGTGGTGGTGAAAGTGGAATACAAAATAACAAGCGGCTTATCACCGTCTTGCCTGTATTCTTACCAACACCAAACAGGAGCAAAACCAAAGTGGCGAAGTAATCTGTTGTTGAGCGTGGGTAACAGTTGCAAGATGAACCTGTGCTAACAGAAGAATATGTGGAGCTATGGGTAGGCACACAATATGACAGCAAGGATTAGCAATTAACGAATGCAGATTAGCGATTGTTCAATCCGGATCTAAAGTACAAATCACAGGTGATGGCTAAGACATGTCGAGACATAGCGCAACAAGGTGAAAACAAAGGACGATGGAAAGAACTCACAGAACAAGCAAATAGCCCGGATTTTTCCTTTTTCCTGAATTTTTCCCTGATTTTTCCAAAAGGCACTAGTAGGAATCAAACTTTTTAATTTTTTCACTATTTTTTTTATATTTTTTCTGACCAAGGATAAAAAAAAGACGCAACCACAAAAATTTGCACCTACAACTGAGGTGGTATGTGGTCTACAGAAATACAGCACGTTCTCTGAAAAGCGTGCAAAAACTTTGACAATTTTTTCTTTATTTTCCTGAATTTTTTTTGCAATTTTGATGAAACCAAATAGGGCGATGCCGAGTTTGGGTCGGCTCCAAATGGTGTCAAGAAGCTGCTGTAAAAATTTCAGATTTTTCTGATAAACGAGCGAAAAGTTATGCCTGTTTTACCGAAGGTATCTCAAGTTATGTTTTCCGGAAGGCACAACACAGCAGCGACAGTTAGGGCAAAGCGTCCCTAAACTCCAACACTGATCACAAGATCATCCCTGTGACTAACAGCAGTAGGTATTCGCCTGATGATGTAAGGAGGGCTGCGATGCAGGCAAAATAAGAGTGGCTGGCAACCTATCTAGGGTTTGCGCGGTGGCGAGAAGTTACACAAGGCGGCTAGCGGGGCAAGTTGAGTAATGTGGTGGCTTCGACTTGTTGTTTGAGAATGGTGGATGGGATAGCGGTGGAAAACAAAAATCACAGCAACGGGCGATTGAACTACGACCACGAACACAATCCTAAACCAGCAACAAGACTCGACCACGGACACAAACTCAACAACGCGAATCTGAAACAAAATTGCAAAGGCACAAAGGGTGATAGGACAGCGGAAATTGAAGTATTTTTGGGCTTTTTGTGAACTCTAGGTAATGAACAAATATGAATCTAAGGTAAATGAGAATATACCTCACGGTAAACCTGAAAGCTCTGATACCAATTGATGAGTACAGGCTCGATCTTCCCAGAGGTAGCCAGTAAGTTCGATTTGTGGAGATCTCGACGTTGGTGATCTGACTTCAAATCAGACACGATTCGAACCCTGCAACCGTTACACCACTACTCCGTTGGTTATCAACCAAGCACAACTTGATTGACCTCGCCAAGAAGGCTTTTCCTGCAAGCGAATCGAAGAGCACAAGCAAGAAGGTAAAACACGCAATCTGAAATTACAAATATGATTGACGTGAATATCAATAGAGGGTTCGAGAACTTGGTTCCAAAGGACTAATCGACACAGTGGAGGAGATCAAGAATAGGGGCCCTGGATGACTGTAAAATGATTTGTCACCACAGTTACAATGAACGATTCAATTTCTCGATGGAAAACTAAACTCTAAACAAAACCCAATTGTCTAGCAGCGGTGGCGGCTGTGTTTATAGTCTAAGACTCGACCTAGGGTTGGGGACGGCCAGGGGTTGGGCGCCCACAACTTGGGCTTAAGGCCCGACACGATACATGGCCAAGTTGGCCCAAATAGGTGACGCAACACCTTGCCATGGTCACACAAAATGATCCACAGACCTTCTGGAGCTGGGACCAGATCCAAAACAACGGTGTCGTCGTCCCCTTTCCAACGCATCCATGAACGTCCTGTTTCGATGTTGTATGAGAAAGTTATGACCGAAACAGTGACGACGTGTCTGCTGAATCCGAGGGTGACGTGACAGCTGAGTTGGGGATGAATTGCAACTTGGAGAAGACCATAATGTCGGTGTGTCCAATGTGGTGATGTCCTCATCACAACCTCATTAGGATAATACCGCGACAATTGTGTGAACTTATCGCGATATTCATAGACTGATATAGAGCCCTGCTTCAGAGCCAAGAACTCTTTCTTCTTTAGCTTGATAAGACCTGCAGGCACATGGTGTGTCCTGAAGGTCTCCTTGAACTGGCCCCAAGTGATAGTGTTGGGGTTCTCATGTGTGAAGCAGTACGCATCCCACCAGTCTTGAGCAGCTCCCTGTAGCTACTTGGAGCTGTACAACACCTTCTCCCTGTCACTACTAGGAATATCCACTTCTATGATGATCAGCTTTCATCACTGAAGGAGCTAAATTCATCATAATTTTAGTTTTATGATGAATTTATGACAAAAAATAGTTCATCATAAAAGTCACGTCACTCTTGCATATCTATAATGATTCTAGAAAATCATCATAGAATTGGATAGATCTTTGATGAAAACTGATTGTCATAGAACTGCTTTGGCATGCGTGGCAAGGGCAGCCACGCTGGTGGTTGCTTCTGTTGGAGATGCTTTCCATGTGTACCTGCTATAGCCGGTTGTATTGGAGATGGTTCGGGTACGTGTCACCTTGTTATTGGACAACGATGCCATATTTGGTTCTTGCACGTTTTAGGTTCTTAATGGACCACGTGTCGGGTCCCTGTTGTTCCACATGTTAGTTTTCTATTGGCACACGTGCTGTGTTGCGGTTGGGTCACGTGTCACTTCTTCATTGGACCAAGTGTCGTATTTTTATTGGTCCTCGTGGTGTGACCACAATACCCCGTGTGTCTTTCTTTTACTCGACCACGTGTCGCGATGTTGTACGTCCGCGTGTCAGTATTTTATTGGGCCACGTGTCACACCCTAAGCTACCCATGTTTCTTTTTCTGATTCGACCATATGGTAGGATGGATTTGTACCACATATTTTGTTTGTATTGGCCCACGTGCCCTGTCATGGCTGTGACATGTGTCATTCACTGGTTCATCCACGTGTTAGATTCTTATTTAACAACATGCCTATGCTAAATCTACCACGTGCACACCAATCATTACATCAGAGAAAATGATTTCAGATATACACTGCTGCACAAAATGACTACATGTATTATTATGTTGAACCTGAATCAAATAACGGTAGTTCAGCTCAGCAGCAAACCACTGACAGAGTTCACACATCAAGCTACCAAAATTTCTCATCAAAGCTGCAAACAAACCACATGTTCACTGCATCAACAAGACTGAGAGTTACCAGTGCTTAAGAGCATGATATGCTCATGAAGCTTATTGTACTCCTCCTATTGTTGTTTCTTGAACTTCACAAACTCCCTATTAGTGTTTCTTGCCTTCCTCTTCAGTTGATCCACTTGTTCAGCGAGGACAGCCGAACTTTCCTAATGAGCAGTAAGCCGTTCCCGAAGTTTGGAGCAGCTTGTCCTGATACCAGCATTCTTCAAAGAAAAGGTGTTGCAGTTGGCCTAGGAGAGGACCTTGAAAACAACATCAGCAGCAGGTTCTGCTCGTATAGTTTTCATAGCTTCCTGTAAAAACCAAGGAATAAACATTAGGAAGAGGACTTAAATTGCAAAACCAAGGGATTATTTTAGTACAAGTAATGCATAGGTCTTTCTTAGCCTACTGCCGATAGAGATTCATAAGCACAATGCATAGATAACATATTAACTGTTGTAATATTACAACTTCAAAATGATATTGCCACTTTAGGCTCCTCCTACTTTTCCTTCTTTTATGCCAATGGCTTCAGCAGATTTCAAGGAAAGCAAATGAAGGTATTTACCACTGCTTCTCTTGCAGCATCGCTCAGTCTCATGTTGCAACTGGTATGGAAGTTGTTAAAAATTCCCATTGCATCAACATCTTCATGAGGTTGATCATGTTCTTCAACGAGCACTTCTTGGTCATGTCCTGCATCCTTCCTATTTTTGTCCTTATGTTAAAATTGCACATGCCTTTCTGTTGACACAAAAGGCATTGCGTATTTTATAGAAAAAGAGTAACACAACCATCACTTACATATGCTTGTAGGTGGGCAATATAGGAGCGAGATCCTGTAACCTAGTGGCACTTGACTTCTGCATGGTTTCGCTTGTTCTGCTCCGAGACTGCCTATGACCATAATTGTGTTAGACTGCAGCACAAGTAGACCACATAAAGACTAGATAAGAAATAAATGAGTTCACACACATACATACACACTTGTTCTTGGAACTTAACCACATGTGGACAAGTGCACACCACTGTGTGTCATTCATGCAAGACACAAGAGAGGTCTTTTTGATTTCATTAGTAGGGACGCCATTGAAGTAAGATCGCTTGAACCTATACCGTGTCTGCCAACAATAGACTGTAATACACTCGTGCATGCTTCTTTTGTTGCTTCATCATTGTCATCAATGGCTAGCCTCAACTGCAGAAGTGTGAGTGCAAATTAAATCCATTACTAAGTTGCTGAAGGCAGAGTTGAATGTCAATAGAGGATATACATACTTACAGATAGCTTGGCCACAAATCCATTGAGAAGTTTGATCCGTTGCTTGTAATGTTTCTAGTGCGAGAAAATTGGTACTTGAGACCTGACTACTACACCTACCTCTGAGGCAAACTTGGCAGCTTGTAATGGATCATGTGGCCTTCTGTTCCCCTTGACAACCGAGATGGCATCCTTATTCCTATTGATTGGGTGGTTTTGTGAAGCCCAACCCCCTTAGTTGCTTGCCTTGACTTCCTCGCTCTTCTCTGCAATGGTACTACATAGTTTTCATATATTCAGATTGTTAGAAAAGTAACATGGATATCAAATAGTGTGAATTGATTTATAGACATGTCTAAGGTAGTATCAACCTTTGCAAGTTTGGTCATTCTGCTGGTGGGGAGGTAGAGTCTCCTCTTTGGTATGGCTAAGATCATCTTCACATGACTAGTCCCTCACAGGGCTTTGTTCGCCTTGTACGTGCTGACTTTTGGACCTAGTTGGAACTACAAGATGCTACAACTCTGTTGGACTAGTTGGCTTCACTCTCTTGGATTGCCATCCGTTGGACCCCTATCGGTGCTGCCTTTTGCCCTACTGGCAGGGACTTCTCTATAGCTTGTTCAACCCATAGCCTAAAATTGGAGGAACAAACTTAAGCGGCAAGCACGTAAAAATTACATTGCTATCTACATAGCAAAGAATTGAATTGCACTGCTACCTAAACCAACCCCCTCCCATCCCAACATGACAAGATAGAACAAGCACCTCAATTACAAGGGGTAGTCGCTCTTCTAATCTGTATCTGTATCACCATATCCCTGATATTTCGGATGTCAACATGTAGATCACAAAGGAATTTATTGACTTAACCTTGTACTAAATGTCAACAAAATGGAGTAGGAGTGTGCAAATTAGGCGCCTAAACTATAGCTTATACGGAAGCCATTGCTTGAATAAAGCACATGTGAACTACAGCTTATACGGAAGCTATTATACTCGAATAAAGCACATGTGAACTACATCTCAACTAAGAAACATGTAACCCCGTCACTATATATCTACATGTCTCAGGTTCAATC
This sequence comes from Saccharum hybrid cultivar R570, assembly GCA_038087645.1. Lineage (NCBI taxonomy): Eukaryota > Viridiplantae > Streptophyta > Magnoliopsida > Poales > Poaceae > Saccharum > Saccharum hybrid cultivar. The sequence continues at coordinate 15,371,567 of JAQSUU010000066.1, forward strand.
ACTAGAGTACAGCACACATCATAAAAGGAATTTGGGTACCTCTTCCTATTCCTGGCTACGCTGCGTAGCACCGCCCTCTTGTCATCCTGGTCACGGAAGTGGTGCAGCCAGCATTGATGAAGGTCGTCAACAATGACAGTGGGGCTCGGTCATGACAGGTGCTGACATAGGGGGTCTAGATCTAGCATGTACCATCGCTAACGGTGGTCCTTCTGCCGTCAGCGGACCTGCTGTTGACGAAGGGGATCAGATCTGGATTTAGCTCCAGCTTCGACTAGGGTTCAGAGAGAGGGTGCAGCTGGAGAGTGGAGAGGGAGTCAAGCTGCTGTGCCGATGCGCCTAGCTTGGGTTCAGACTAGGGTGACAGAGGGGGCTAGGCTTTGGAGCGGGAGGAGAGACGGTGCAGATGGTCCAACAGGAGAATGGAGATGGGGCAAAGACGACAACTCCTTATGCTTATATGTGGCCATAACAATACCGCAAATACCCTTGTTTAAAATCAATGGCGTGGTAAACCAATTTTCTGCAAGGAGGGCAAAAGAGAGAGATCTAATTTTTGGTTTGTGTTGGCGACACTGCTAGGTGCAGGGATTTCATTTTTGCCCGAAATCAAATTTTCACGCGGGTAGATCGCCACCCTGTCTGGCATCTTGTGAGCAGAGACCGAATTTTATATGATGAATGGTGATGATATATATGGAGTAATACACTAAGCCTCATTTGGATGGGGATGGGGATTGTGATAGGGATACGAGATATTATATCCTAGCCATCAGTTCTTTACGCCTCATTTAATCCTAGCCATTCATTCATTTCCCTTTCTCTATCCCACCTCCTATATCCCAATATCCAAACAATACCTAATGTGTATTAACTGTCGGATCACCAAAGTAATCCCCAAAGTTTTAGTGGACCCCGAAGTTTCAGTGGACGGCGACTCTTGACAGCATTTATGTGTCTATGATGCAATTACGCAGCACGTGGGATAGTCCACTACTAAAGGCATTCTCTAATCAGTACCCATCTTTTCCTCTTTTGCATGCCATTTCCATTGCCGTTCACCCCCTCCGACACCACCCACCCTGTGCCGCCTCCCCCTCCCCCTTCCCCCTCCACCCACCCCCACCCCCCGCACACCAAAACCTCTTGCCCAGATCCTTCTGCGCTACGGGGATCTACTGCGCCATGGCGATCTACCATGCCACCATCTGTCAGCGCGCCACTCCTCCAGCGAGCAAGCCGATCTAGATAACCTTCTCTCCTCAGCCTTCATGAATTTATGGTGTTTGATGAAACACATGTGTAATTTTTTCTAATTGTTGCAGTTGGCATGAGTTAAATCAAAGCGGGTAGAACTACCACATTGCAGAAAGAGCTAGAGGTAGGCAACCATTTTCTAAGAGTAGTAGAGGAACATGCACTACCACAGCCTAGAAAGAACTAGAGGAAGGCTCACAGTGTCCCAGAAGTAGAGGAACAAGCACCACCATGGCCCAGGAAGAGGCAGAGGTAGGCAGACAGTATCCGAGAAGCGGAGGACGAAGCAACCAAACCTATGCTAGCCCTAGAGTCCAGGAATTCTTGCAGGCAGACTGGAATGGCCGGTCGATAGTAGCAGCGTGAGGAAATTGCTAAAATGGAACTCAGGAAGGAGGAGCTCATTAAGGAACAACTACAGCAAATGACCGAGTTCCACTCCAAAAACCAGATTAGTCATTTTGCACCTCCCTAGATCAAATCTGTAGCTACTCATGGGGGCGCACGCGCTCACACTCGTGGAGGTTCGATGTGTGCCATAATTGGTGGTACGAGGAGCAGACGAGGAGGTAGTTTGATGTGTGCACAATTGGTGGTACGAGGAGCAGTCAAGGAGGTAATTTGATGTCTGCCAATGGTGGTATGAGGAGCAATCGAGGAGGTTTGATGTCTGCTAATGGTGCTATGAGGAGTAGTAATATTGAGAGAAAGAAAGAGGTGGTTCAGTTCTATGACTTTCAGTATTACAGCTCAAAGAAGATACGGAGCATCAGGTTCTGCGATATTGAGTTCTGGTTTCCACTACTCAAAGAGCCTGGCACAAAATCACAATTCTGGACTATGACTCAGGAGAGTTTCTTCAGGAGCTACCGTGCTAGAGGGATGGCACTAGCAGACCAAAGGATACTTAGGTGGGATGAGCTTGAGAGAGCAGCTGGTATACCCATACGGCCCCTCTTTGAGCAGTTCCCGGGCTTCGTTCACCTTTTCAGTGAGGTTGATCCAATTGTGATAAGCTAGGTGCGATAATTCTATGCAATAGTGTGGGTTCATCTGGAGCATGACTTCATTGGTTTTATGCTCGATGGTCGACCGGAGCAATTGTACTATAACCTCCTACAAGAACTCCTCAGGGTTGACACTTTAGACTGGAAGCTCCACTAGATAGTCTATGTAGATGCTCTTCCTCCATGTCATAGGAGGGCTGGAGGTACTTTTCCTATAGACCAGGAGATTTCACCGCTCTTCATGGAGCCCTTTGCCATCAGCTCCTTGCATACACCGGACCGACTGCATCCAAAGACTTACATTCTACACATGGCTCTGAGGAAGACAGTCCTGCCTCGTGGCAGCAACAGAAAGTCGTTGACCAGCTTGCAACAGTTCTATCAATATGGAGAGGCGAGCAATTTGACTTCTTACACTTTTCCTATTTGAGATCGAGGATCTGATAGCTGACGCTATCAGTACTGGACGGTAGCACGTGTACCCTCACATCATTAGCTATCTGCTATGCACAATTGACTCTAAAATGAATGGGTCGTTGTACAATGAGTCGACCTGCAAGGTTATGACCTGCATGCCAGCAAGTCTAGATGATCATCGTCATGGACAGCATGCCCTTAGTTCCGTTCAAGAGTTGTTACCTATACATGACAAAGAAAGACATGAAATGGTGGATGCAGCCCTAGAGTAGGCAGAGCACTAGTCTGGGATTGGAGGAATCTTGACTGTACGAATGCAATATTCAGACTCTGATGACTGCAACTACCGTGACCCAACGTCAGAAGACCACGACGAGGGAGGGTCGTCCTCTGGTGCTATGGCCGACAAATTGATGGATGATGTTCCACCTAATACAGAGATGATAGCCAAGCTAGCACCGCCTCCAGTGTCCGTTCAGCAACCGTCGAAGGTTGGACAGATACTTGCTAGGCTAGTTGTCAGCCAGGAAGAAAACCAAGAGCTTATGGAACAATAGGATAGGTGTTTGAAAGCAAGTATTGATAAGCAAGCGGAGAGTGTGGTCCTTCTCAAAGAGCAGATGAGCCAGCAATCATCTGCTTTTTGTGAGGCCATCAACCATCAAGGCCAAAAAATTGACCTGATGTGCAATGTGTTCACCGGTTGCTTTAATCAACTGTACAGTGCCACAGGGGTTAAGGCCCCTAACTTTTAGATGCTTTAGTTGCAATGTGGTAGTTAGGTCAACCCCATTGCTGGTTATCAGCAGTCTCCCACTTCGAGGCGGCATGGTGAAAGCTCTATGTTTGGTGTTGGTAATTAGTAACAATGCCTAAGTACTAATCCTATGCCTAAGTTGTATATAGCATATGAGGATTAGTACATTCCAAGGTTGGTGGCAAGATGGACATGGTGATCATGATGACCACACTTGGATTTGAACCCTATGTGATCAAGGCAAAGGTATATGCTTAAGGGTTGTGTTTTAGTAACCAAGACACTTAGTGGGTGTGGTTACATTATAGGATAGATAGCCGTACTATAAAGAGGGGAATGACGCAGCTATTGAACTCCTAAGTGCCTCTAGGTGTGCATTTCATAATCATATGCATTTGGATAGAAATAATAACGCCTCGAAAAATGATTGTGAAAATGCTAACACACTCGCACATGACGTGATCACTTGGTGGTGTTAGCACATTTGCGATGGCGTTGGAGTTTGAGCGGTAGAGAGGGTTTGCGATTCAGGCGTTTTCGAGGAATTGAAACACCTATTTTCCTTTTCGCAAATGTCGAGATTTGGAGACGTTGTCACATGTTGTTTCACGAGCTAAAACATGTGCTAAAGTGACACACATACTTAGTCTAGCTCATATGTGAAAGGGTGAATCAAACGGAGGCGAACGGAGGTCACATATGTGACCGGACGCTGGACCGGACGCGGTCTCTGTTTAACCGGACGCGTCCAGTCAGTGCTCAGCGTTCGCGCTTGTCTCGGTTTTCTGATCGGTCACGATCGACCGAACGCGTCCGGTTGTTGAGGGTGCTTACTGGACTCAAACCGGACGCTGGCACTGTGGCGTCCGGTTCATCTAGCGTGCGCGTCCGGTCGCTGACTCGCTGGAGCGTTGCTCTGCTTGACCAGCGCGTCCGGTCGATTACGGGACCAGCGCGTCCGGTCAAGCTTCGTGCGTCCAGTCAATTCAACCAGTGCGTCTAGTCGTGCTTCGCGCATGGGTGGTGTACGCACCTGCGCGTCCGGTCAGTTTGACCAGCGCATCCGGTGAACGCGACTACAGCTGAATCTTTGCCTAACGGCTCTATTCAAAGGGGTACGTCTATAAATACTCGTTGGCCGGTTCAAGGCTCTCATTCTTCCATTCTTTGACATACTTGTGAGCACTTTGAGCTAAGCAACTCCCCTCCCACTCATCTCTCTTGCTTCTTTGCTTATTCAAAGTGAGATTGAGTGATCCAAGTGCATTTGCATTGTGAGATTGCATCTATTTGGCACTTGGTGGTTGATTTGCTGCGGGATTCTTGTTTCTCTTGGTGGTTGCCACCACCTAGACGGCTTGGAGCAGCTTGGAGGCGTTGGCAAGAGTTGGTGATTGTTCTTGGCCACCTTCGGTGATTGTGAGGGGTTTGTGCCTACCTCGGCGAAGCACCAAAGGCAACGTTAGTGGATTGCTCGTATCATTTGTAATCTTTTGCCATTTGGTAGGTTCTTGTGGCGCCTTTTGAGAGGCTCGGTGTGAGACCGATTAGCCACCGAACCACGTGGTGAAGAGGGACACAACGGGGACTAGCGTGCCGGCAAGCACGTGAACCTCGGGATAAATCTTTGTGTCATCATTCTTTTTTTGATTAATCGATCTCGGTGGTTGTGTATTGTGGAACTCATCTCTTGATCATATTGATTGGTTGGCTCAATACTTCGCCCCTCGGTGATACCCTTCTAACTCTCTCTTGTATTATTTTCTTAGTTACCTTGCTAGCTTGTTAGTATAGCTCTTAGCTTGTGTAGCTAGTTAGCTTTAGTTGTAAACTAAGTTGTGCAGTTTGACTTGTGCGGTTGAGTGCAAATATACTAGAATTGTGAATTGGATAGGTGGCTTGCAAACACCCCGTAGGCTAAGCAAAACTCGCATCTCGCTATTTGTTATATTGATAAACTTGTTTAGTTTATCTTCGTAGAATTTTTTAAAAGGCTATTCACCCCCCTCTAGCCATCAAGACCTTTCACATGGGCAGTCTAGATGGTGTCGAGGCGGAGCGTGAACCGACTAACCTCGCCCCTAGGGTCGGAGTGCGGGACATGAGCCGCATCCCAATTACAAAGGGGCTTATGGACTTCTTGGCGACGAAGGGGAGTGGACCCCTCTGGTTCGACAGGGTGCGTGTTCAGAGAACAGGCGGCACCGGATAACCGCCCAACCTCTAGCGTCATGGAGTGAGAAATGACCCTAAAAAGATTAAGGCGATCAGAACATAACTAACTCCAGCAACTAGAACAAGACCACCTTACCCAAGGTGCCACAAATAGGAGCAGAGACACGGTAGAGGCCAGTTCTCTGTTGGGCGCTTCCCATGGTCCATCACTTCGACTGAAGACACGACTCGCTCAAGGCTAGAGAGAAGGTGAAGGAGTACCATAGGAAGACAGAGAAGAGTGGTTGCCTTGCTCTTACCTCTCTCATAGATTTATGGCTAAACCAGGCACACTGGGCTCTCCGGGTTTTGTGGAAATTTAATATAGATTTAATTGCTGTGGATTTCCAAGCAACAGGTTGCAACGGGTGCAGTCAGAAAAAGAGTAATAGATATTGTCTGGCATGTTACAATCACATAGTATCAGACTTTCTCATATCTGCATTCAGAAAAGAGTAGTATACATTGTGCCAATGATTAACATTTATACAATGATGCAGGTGAAAGCATTCAGTCATTGTCCAGCACATTACAATCACATTGTATCAGACTTTCTCGCGTGTGCATTCAGAAAAGAGTAGTACACATTGTGCCAATGATTAACATTTACACAATGCCTGACGTAGGTGAAAGCATTCAGTCATTGTCTGGTGCATTGCAATCACATAGTTTCAAACTTTCTCGCGTGTGCATTCAGAAAAGAGTAATACACATTGTGCCAACGATTAACATTTACAATGCCTGACATAGGTGCAATCATTCAGAACAGAAATACACTAATAAGTTACTAAGTTACCTACGGTATTTCATATGTTTCATGGATCAGTTGGAGGCCATTGTGCATTTCACTGTCGATGGCAAGCAGATTTGGCATTAGGAGTCGCATCCACTCTTGGCACTAGGCCATGGCCTCCTCCTTTATGGGTTGTGCATCGAACAACCAATGGTACAGTCCATCGGTCCATTTCTCCATGAAGCGCTTTAGGACCTTCTTCATCCTCGACTTCGGTGACACAACCGGCTTCCACTTGGTGAGGAGCATGTCAAACACGTCGTACCCTTCATTCAGTGGGACAACACTAATGGCAACAAACTAGGACGCCAAGCGTGGTACAATGAGCTTGTCGATGAATGCGTCCACCAATCGGTCCAACCGAAAGCGAGCTCATACTGCAGCACCATCTTGTCATCGCAATCTGCCGTGGAGAACCACTTGCATAAAGCACCCTGCCAATCTTTTCTAGGGAACTCACCCTGTAGGAGGTCAAGCATTTACTAGGGTGAAATCTCGGATGCCCACCTCAACAGGTGGTCAACCGGTGTATCCGCAGTTGCCATTCCTCTCGGTGGTGGCTTGTTGCGGACATTTCCAAGTCTGCACTTTAGGTAAGGAATGATGACACCATGGACAAACCCATTCCAATGTTAGGCCAAGCCGCTTGCTTCCATGGCAGCACAATGTCATAATTTTTGTGCGCATTTTCACCATTACAATTCAATAGGAATTCTAGACCACGGTCAGCACCTTGGTGAGAATCGGTTGTAGGAGGTCCCTGTAACACCCCAGGTGTTTGGCTTCCACAAATTGCATTTTCATTTCATAAATATGTGCATCATTCATCTCATCATGCAATTGTTGCTTGAAACATGTGTATGCAACATTCTTAATTGTGCTTGTTTCATACATGATTGTTTGTGAATTATGGTTAGTGCAACATGTGATGCAACATGCGTTCTCCATATATTGAAACATGTCAATATTGCTAGGGTAACATGCCAAGCTTAAACTTGCAACAAAGTCATGAAACATGTGAAACATGGTGTTGCAACAAAATGAGAAATGTGATTGCTTGGTTTGTTTCAACACATGTGGTACTTAGAAGTTGGTGTAACAAATGTGTAGAGTGGTTAATTATGGTCTAACACACCTTAACTACACTTAGGGTAATTAGTGGAACACTGTTCATGTTGACCAAAATGACTAATTTGCCCTCTAGGTGAGGTTTGACCATTTGAAGACCTATATAGTGCCTTAGTTTGACTGTTTAAAAAGTCTAACCTAGGTATCTTGCATGGTTGTGCACCCTTTACCAAAGTTGTAGCAAATTTATTAAGGAACAAAAGTTTCAATATGGCCATATCATGAAAATGATTAGAACATGCTCAAACAGGGCCCACAAGCCAGGATCTCATGCTGTTTCTACACTTAGAAAAATTTCTAAGTCATGCACTAACTTACGGTTTCATGAGCCCCTCTTTGAGACCTTGTATCTTCCAATCTAGACCGAATCAGCTTGAGCTCCAATTAACAATCTTGTAGTACACCTGTAGCTCTACAAGTTTTCTAATATCACCTATCACTAACTTGAGCTAGATTAGGAGTTTTGGATCGTCAAAAATCGAGTGTCAGTCGGTCATCAGAGCTCTGATCCAGTCAAGTTTAGAAACTTCAGTCGAATGTCGGGCCGACCGGCTCAGGGCTGAGCCACCGTGTGGCATCCATGCCCAGCCAGTTCATCCACATCGCGCATGTATGCTCATAGTTGAAGACCTTGCCGACACCTCACTCCCTCCCTCCCTCTCGCCATCTCATTTCCTCTCTGTCTCCCTCCCTGAGCCAAGTGGTGACTAGAGGAGGCAGCGACCACCACCGAGCAAACCATCAAAACTGAGTGCCATTGTCTGATTCCTCTGAGCCATAGCACCACCTTGAGCCCCTCCACGTCCACGACCTCACCGAGCAACGGTTTTTGCCCTAGGTATAGCTCACCGTGAAGGCGTCTCCACCATGTTGCCATTTTCGCCGCCAGCCAAGCTCGCACATGGTCGTGCCTCTCGGGCCTCTTACCATCTCTTCTCTCCATTGCTCTGAGTCTGTCTTGTGTTGCTGATGCTCGCGGGGTAGGACACTAGGGCTGAGCTGCCATCGACTCGCCGGAGCCGGCAAGCCCACGGTCGTGGGACGCCATTGCCAACGCCACACTCCCTAGCCACTGCAATAGCCCCAATAAGTTGCACCCCTAGATGCGCACAACCGAGGCAAACACACCGGTACCCTCGGCCTCGCCGGAGTCACCACCGGCGGCGAACTTCCACCGTTGCCCTCCTCCTCTGTTCCCCTCTCGCTGCCACATGGGCCCCGCGGTCAGTCGCGCGTGTGGGCGGGAGAAGCCGAGCGGGCCGCACCGGTCGACTGGGCCATGCAGGCCAAGTGAGTCGCGCGTGTTAGCAGGCCACGCGTGGCACAGGCTGGCCCAGTTAGGGTTCTTAGAGTTCTTCTTTTCTTTTTCTTTTTCTAGATTTTGAATGTATGTGTAACTTGAGTTTGGTAGATCCAAATGGTGTGGTTCTAATTTTATGGTGTTTCCAGTGAACTCTAGTTTATTTAGAAAATAAGAAATATGATATGTTCTGTTATGAAAATTTGAGTTATTAATTATGCCTTTTAATCATGCTCTAAATGGAGAAAATTGTATCTCTTGCTGTGTAGCCCCAAATGGCATGAAAATTTTATGGTGTGATGTCTATGCTATGAATAGCTTGTAGTTTAAATTTCACCCAGTTTGGACATTATATGATGGAGTTATGTACTTAACTTGTTGGCATGGTTGTAACTTGAGCTAATTTTCATATTTTATTTGTAAGTCCAATGGGGATGAAATTTGGTGAATGTTGTTCTTATGCTAGGAAGATGCTAGGAAAAGTATGAAATCTGTTGAATAAGGTTTCCTATTTATGCTAGAAATAGACATGCCATCTGTTATTTTTGATATAGCAAGTTCTGCTTATCCAATTGCTTTGAAATTTTTATGGTAGCCTAGGTGAAGCATGAGGTAGCCACTGTGATGTTTGTAGATTTTTCTGTGCAGTTTTACTATATGTTGCTTTAATCATCCTTTTTATCTAAATAAATTAATAAATGGCATTAAAGAAATAATTTAGATGTTGGCACCATACTTTCTGGTATTCTTTTGATATTAGAAAGAAGTTGGTAAACTTGGTTTAGCTCAAATGTGCTTTTGTCACATCATTAAATAATTAAGTTAGTGAATCTGCCAATTCTATACAGATTTTGGGATGTTGTTAGTTACTCCATGTAAATGATGTTTTCATGTCTTGTGGTCTATAACAAAGTTGTTGTGAATTTAATGATCTAACTACTGTTAAATTTTGGTGGCATTTGACCATATAGTTTAGGAGTTATAACTGTTCAAAGTTGGTTCTCAGATTTGATTGCTCTCTGTTTGCTTAGAACAGATTCTGTGTTTACTTTAATTCAATTTGGTTACTTAAGATTAATACTTTGATGTTTATAAATTATTTGTAGAGAATTTCATAAGCTTTCCAGAATATCCTCTTGCAAGTCAATTGGATTTGTAGAACTCCTGTTGTGATTGATTTACTGAACTGCTCTTTTCTATGCTTAACTTGAAGCTTTTTGTTCAGTGTGCTTCTATTATTTTTAAGTAATGTGGTGGTACTACTAGATGCTTAAATTGATTAAGGTGAGTTTAGGTGCAGGTGTTAGACCTTTAACTGAAGTTGAACATCTTTATCTTAGGTTATGCAAATTAGGTAAGTGTGATCTTGTGCTCCCAAGTCAAGATAGATACAAGTTTTAAAGTGATTTGAATAGAGCTATTAGTACTCAGTAAACAAGTGTCCAGTGATGTTGGTTAAGTACTTACTTACTGTTATCCATTCATCTTGAGCATCATGTCATTCCTTATGCATCCATGATATTTATCTTGTGCATATGCATGCAATAGGTGTTCCGGAGGGAGTCACGCTTTTAGAATTCGAGAAGAACTCGGAGGAGCAAACCTCAAAGCAGGAGGTGCATGCCCCCAAAGAAGCAGTAGAAGGAGACATGGTAGAGTGTCCAGACCACACGCCTTGTAACTTCATAAAAGGCAAGCCCCGAAGCATTATAAGCCTCCTAATTTCTGAAATGCAATTAAAATACTATTGTTATATATATTGTTGCATTAAGTTTTAGGTGTTGGATGAAAACACTTGATGCATTGTTATCCAATCCTTGTCCAGATATTGATACCCTAAATCCTAAGTATCTCAGGCTTGTGTAGTTGCTTAGCCCTGCTTCCTGTCACCTGCGAGCTATAGGAATATATACATGGCACGATTGTCTATATTTGCTATCGTGAAAAAGAACATGTCTTAATTCAAAATAAAGACCGGACGGAGGCTTGCCAGTTTGTAGTGACTCCATCTGTGTTGATTAAGCACCGATTTTTGGAGCCTTTCCCAGTCATGTTGAATGCATGTCTAACACTTAGTTGGCCGGTCTGGTGATCGACCAGGAAGCCGAGTAGCTCAACTGAGGCTGGGAGTCGATAAGTATAAAGTGCACCTCGGAAGGGAGCCGTAGGCATGAGTCCAAGGGCAGGTGAGTTAAAAGTCCTGAGTGTCCTAGCAGAAGGGTAATCCCTAAGAGTGCTGGCGCTAATCGAACCCACGAAGTTGGTTACTGAGTTGTACCAAAGGTGATCGACGGTTGCCTTTAGCGGGGTTTGCCGGGTGAGTGTTAGGAATACCCCCTCAGCTGAGTTGTAATTTGATTCGAGTCGCCGTTTCTCACCGGTTAGTGAGAACTTGACGGGAGTATCTCCATAGTAGATACACTAAATAGCATGATGGTTCAGGAATGATGTTATGATGAGGATAGCCTTATTATACCTGCTATGGTTAATATTGTTTGCCCTAACAAGTGAGTGCTCTAGTACAGGTGCTAATATAGTTGACAGGTAATTGATGATGAACTTGATGCTAAGTTTAATTGGTTACTTATGCTCATAAGCTCTTTTATGCAATTGTGTCAAGCTAGCCCACCTTATAAGCCTTGCATGATTCTTGGTGTCCTTTATTTCTAGCTTTTGATGGGTAAGTCTAGCTGAGTACCTTCTCGTACTCAGGGTTTATTTCTCACCTGTTGCAGATGACCAGTTCTACTTTGGTTGCTGCAAGTACTGCCTCCTCCCTGCTGGAGACGAGGACTAGATCGTTGGGCATGATCTCCGCTAGTTATCTTACCTAAGATGCTTTTGGTTGGACATGACTACTACCTAGCAATGTATTTAAAACTATGAAGTTATGTACTAAACTATGTTGCTTCCGTGAAACAAACCTGGTTTGTAATATTTTGTTTGAACTCCGATGGATGTAATCCGCATGCCACTTGTGAAATGTTGTAATGAATGATGTGTTGTGTTGAATCACTATGATCTTGGTTTGTATGTCAAAAGTTGTTTGAAATCCTTCGAGATTTCTAGACTACCAGGATTATGGGAGCTTAAATATAGGAATTTGATCACTCCGGTGATTGTTTTTGTACTTACATTCTTATAATTTGGTCAGTTTTGTTACAGTCCCGGTCGATGGTCAACATCCATGGATGCAGAAATACGTTAACTAGAACAATCTCCTAAGAAGCGTCATACATGTCAGCAGCACTGGATAGTCTGGGCAACACTACATCATGTAAGAATTCCCTAGCATGAGGGAACTCTAGCGGTAGGTTGTGTAAGAACTGTACCAATTGTTCCTGCTGCGGGAACTTGGTGGGAGTCCACGTCTCCTTCAACCATTTCATAATGGGGTCGACCACTAGTTCAATGAGTAGCCCGGCATACGGCGAGGAGGCAGACCCATCGTCCAAGAGTATGTAATTAAGCTTGCTCACCGCTTCCATCTTCCTATTTGGCAGCTCCAGCAGATCATACCACGTCAACTGCTTCAATGTCTCCTGCACGATAGGGACCAACATCTTGCACATTGTGTCCGGTAGGGATATCTCCTTGTAATAGGAGGGATACCCAGTCAGCAACTTCATGAACTCACTGATAACCGTATCCAAGATGACCTTGGTGTGGCTCTCCTGTGGGCTTGGTTGTTGCATCACCTCATCATCATGAGGACTCAAATTGCTTGCGGCCTCATCATCAGATGAGGTTGAATCGTTGGAGGGATTGTTGGCTCAGGGATGATGTAGGAGGCATCAGCACGGTCGATGTCGAGACCTAAGTACCTGTGGCGCAGTCGCACCTGGATGATGTTGGCGTCCCCTTGGTGGTGTAGTCCGAGGCCATGGCCAGCACTGTAGCCCATGCATTCCATTATTCGATGAACTGCTAAGTTGTTCACAGTGGTCGGCGTCGGTGCTATCGGATAGGGTGACGCTCGAAGCACGCCCAACTGAGCAAAATGGCCAGACCATGACGCTAGGCCCCCAGAGACAAATGGCATGGGTCACCTGTAGTGGACGACTGTTGACATTTCTTAGCATCGCTACTAAGAACAGAGGTTTAAATCTGTCCCCGGCAACGATGCCAGAAATGCTTGTCGGTATTTATTAACTTGTCACTTGTTTTAGTAGCCACCTAGTAATTACCTACACCTCCTAGCATTACTAGTACTAGGTTGTCATCCCTAGTGATGGTGCCAGAGATATGTGTTGGTACTACCTAACATTACTAGTAAGTAGATATCTTATTATTTCATGTGACTAGAAAGAATATAAAGATATGAATGAATGGATTCTGCAAGCGGACAAATAATTATACCATTGTAGCACCTCACCTGAGAGTATTCTAGGTATCTTATTTATATTTTACCATAGGGAAGGTGTAGCGTTGGACATGTATTGATAACTTATAACATTGATGGAGAAATAAACCACAACCAATCACTCTACTCATAACAGGGGTAAGTCACAAGATAAGATATATATATATAAGCATTGATCAAATATAATGATAAATCACTCAGAGCACTCCTATCTATAACATTAGCATGGTTAGGTAGAATATTAGAGGAATAATTCCTAAGTCAATCTTAATTACAAGTCAAAGTATACATTGATTCACCTAGTAGTCATTGCTAAGATCACTATTATATCTATGCATAAGGGGCATTACTTAGGGAAATTTAAGAACAGAACATGCCCTTCCTTCATAACCGGGCCCTACTTCTATGACCTATATTCGGGGAGTGGACTACAAAGGACTCAATGGTAGTGTCACACCTGCAATCTACCACATGTCCTAGAATATAGAGTGTATTTGCAGGTAAATAACATATAAGCACCACGCTTACATGATCACTACCACCCACCCCGTGTACTTTGGAGTAAGCGCTATACGAACTTATGCATAAACATAATAATAAACTAGCTATGCTAAGTATATAATAAAAGTAGACGATGAACATTGCAACCTTGAACATGAATAAGATGAATACTAATATTGTCATAACAATTATAGCAAGCATATAAAAGTAATAGAGATACAATGAGAGAGGGGTACAAAGATTATACCGAACCACGCTCTTGACAATGTCGGGAATCTAAGCGAAGATTTGCTTGCCTCCCTCTAGACCTTGTCTAACTAGCTATGCCCTAAAGACTAGAGGAGCTATGAAGATGATTAGGGTTTCTGTCTTCTCAAATGACTTATGCCTTAGGGGGGCTGGGGTCTGCTTATATAGCCCAAAGCTTGCAACTTGAGTTCTTGGATCAAACTGACTTAAGGAACGGTGTATATGCAACCTAGGAGTCGGTGGGAAACCACCATAGCAATTAGAAGACTGATGGAGGGGCTCACATGCCATCCAGCCTATAGGTAGGGCTGGCCAGCCCCACATGTCACCCCCTCAGGGTCCACTTCGGTGGAGAGCCTCTTGGAGTCTTCTAGAACCTTCCCACGTAGATTTCACGGAGGAATTGCGTTATTACTTCTGATATGCAAGTTTGCCTTGACGGTTTTCTAGATATACCCTGCAGAAATCATAGATTCACAAAAACTTGTAGAATTTGTTAGTTTAAGTCCCTAGACCTATGTTGGTGATCTCAATTATGCCCTTATACATGTTATGTTGACGGTTTAATATGGTTGTTAACTACTATCAACAATGGCAGCAATGGGCATGGCATCCTCGTCGGCAACTGTGGTGCCATCAGCATGGACAACCACAGTGCCACCAGCATTGGCAACCGCTGCACCATCAGCATCGACAACCACAGTGCCAGGGACAGCACTAGTGCTGTGCTTTGCTAGCACCATATGCTAAATGTTGCCACCGGTGGGCTCGTTGGAGGCCATGGGAAGCGGTGACAGTCGTGTGGATGGATGACACAACAAATTGGGAGGCAAAAGAAGTTGTGCACTACTAACTTTTTCACTTAAGTATGGGAATGTGTTGCTATAGTTCCAAACACTGGATGGAGGATGATCAGTAACTGCTGCATCAACACAGTTGAATTGAGATTAGGTCACGTCCGTCACACCGCCATGGACATCACAACCGTCAAAGTTCGCCCTTTCTGATCGAAGGACGTGGGTGTATAGCTGTTGAGATTATCAGGACCCTAAGATAGTTTGACCCTATGAAATATAGGCACTTCAAATCACTACAAGTCGATGAACAATGAAATATAGTGCTGGCAACTATCAGGGGCTATCCAACTAGTCCATAGAACATAACCCAACTATCAGGGGCTAACAACTAGTTCTAGTCTATAGAACCCCACAATTAGTTTGCTTTTTAAGCCATGGCTAACTAGTCATAGTCTATCCAAATAGGGCCTAAGATAGTCCGATACTAGGAAATCTTAGCAAGCCAGATAATAGTTCTGATGAAATAACAAAATATAGATCATGTTAACTCTTGCACCGAGTTCACCACAACCATCCGCTATTCGTCTTGCGCACCTCCACCTTGGGCTTAGCTTCATCATACTCATGCTCCTCCTCCCATTCCTCATCCTCATCATCACTACAAGTGGCCTCGTGGATCATGCTGAAGAAGCAGGTACTTGAATGACGTGCACACTTTGTTGTTCATGCAGGTCCTCTCCAAGGCCATGAACTAGGACTGCCTAGCCATTTGTAGCTCGATGGCTTGCCACTGCTGGTAGCCATGCACTACCTCAAAGGCCACTGGCACATTCTTCGCCTCACATAAAAAAGATTGATGAGAAAGATAACACTGGTAACTTGCGACATCAGCACGTTCTGTGTCTCGCACGAGTGCTCACCAGATACCTCGCTTTGAGGTGGTACTTCTTCAGGATCACTGCAAAACTCCTTGGCTTCGCAATGGGCAGGGAGAGCTGACTACCACCGGCATCGAAGTCGTGTGGGTACTGCTTGCAGTAGGTGTAAGGTCGAAGAACTTGACGTTAATATTTGGCCAGCCGTCATACCACAATATAAGAGAGAACCCATCTTGGAGGTCAAGGGCATAGGTGAAGTGCTTCCATCCTTAGTGGAGGTACAAGTGACCGCCGTCAGGGAACACCTCCACCTTCCATCGAGCCAGGCTCTGCTCATGGTCTAGACAAAGCTCGAGTTTTTAGCGACCTCTGACGGCCCGGGCCATTGTAGCTGGCAGTTTCTGCTGCACAATGATCAACATAGCCAGATAGAGGGACAAGTTCATTCCTAAAGGCAAACCCCAGCAGATCGAATTGAGCACACAGAAAATGAGCACTTATCAATGTTTCTGCTTGCACTCCAGGAAGAAGGATCTTCATGCACTCTAGGTCACTCTAGCTCAGTTCTGCCATTTCTTCTTGCTGTCCTTCCGTGCCAACTAGGGAACTTGATAGTCTTAAGGAATCCTTGTTGGTATGTCTCTGTTCTCGTTCTCCTCTTGGGGGTGGTTTTCTTCTTTTTTGTGTTTCTAGTGTTGTCACAAATGCAAGGAGTGCACATAGTGTTGGGGCATTAGTGGAGGAGCTAACATGTACAGTAAAAAACCAGCGCCGATACTGACACTGTCTCATCAGCGTCAATGGAGGAGACGTGCTCTGTTTCATTAGTGTATGCTTGGGAACGTCAATACTCCTACATATCTAGTCAAACACGCCTTCTGTGATATGACTGGTTGATGTTCCCGAGGGAGGGCGACAACCCATGAGGGGTGAAAAGACCTATCACCACAGCACCAGACTTTCAAGTCTCAACCATGTCATGGTGGTCAATTCACTCCTATCCAGCTTTCATCCAGCATTCACTTTGCTCTTGGCAACTACGCAAGGTTTCTTTGAGAGGAGCAAGTCTTGGCAACCAGAAAGTCGTATCGCTTTCTATTTGAACATGTTGGATAGTATTCATGTCATACGCATTTATGCAAATATTTTCGTTCATAAAGGAACATTTACCATTATCTCGTTGAACGCGTCGAACACATCTCACTTTTGCCAACTGTGCAATGGTTGCTTTGTGCCTCAGTTTGGTGAACCAAACACGTATCAACAGTGGTAGTAGTCCCCTGCACAATAGAGGAGGCATAGATGTTGCATTTTTACTGCACATGCCAGAAAGTCCCCCATTGTCCATTGGATCTTTCATTGGATAGTAAGTGTACCCATCTCTAGATAGCCGCCGCATGTCTCTTCAGAAAAGAAATTACTTACCAAACTAACTCCTCTTCACTATTCTGTCTGCCCCACGACTGTATTGATTGCTTGGATAGGAGTGAAAAGACCTATCACAACCGCACCAGGCTTTCAAGTCTCAATCGTGTCATGGTGGTGTCACACCCAAAATTTCCTATTTTGGGTTGTGTATGAAAAACACTAAATAAAATAAATGATTTTAATATTTGAATAAATTTATTAGATAAGTTAAGTTACTGCTAATTTAAATATAGAAAATTGTGATTTTAAACTTTTTCATATTAATTTGATAATGTTGTGTTTGTGTGATGCTTGTCTTTGGTGTTGGTGAGTGCTATTATTTTCAAAATACCATAGGACGATGTTTATTTCTCATCAGAAAACTTTTTGGTATTTTCTGGATTTAAAATTTCAATTTCTGTGAGCTTAATCTTTTTCCTTGATATCTTCATCAATCTTTTTATGAGCCCAAACCTATTTAGTTGAGTTCCTTATCTCTCCAAGAGTCTCCAGGATTTTTCCCGTGATTTTTCTGAGCTCCGGGCTATTTTTCACGGCCAAAAAGGTAATTTTAGATTTTCTGTAATTATTTTATTCATGGAATTAAAATAATCCCGAAATTAAGAAAATCCGAAAAGTTTCCAAACCCTACAACTATATATATGCCGGCGTAGCCCTCGACGCCCTGGTTTCAGAAGTACAACCCTTATCGCAAGCCGTTGCTCATAGCTTCCTCCACCCCTCGTCGAAGTTCTTCATCTACAGCTTGCGTTCTGGCGAACTCTCCGACGAGCTTTTCCGGCCAAACCGTCGCGTCCCGACGCCAGTCACCACCATCAAGAGGCAGTCCTCGTCGTTCTCTACACCGTGGTATATCCGTTTACGCAAATCCATCGCAGTTTCATCGAGTTCCCATCTCATCTTGCTTCTCTCCGGCGAGGTTGCACCATGGCTGACCGGAGGTCCTCCAAGCCCAAGGTAGAAGATGATACTATTTACAGTTTTGCCACTAAACTTGTTTTGATCATAAAATCTTCGTTTTAACTCCGATTTAACCCGTTCAAGTTGCGTTAGGTTCGTATTTGCGAGCTCTACATGTTAGTATAGTTGTACAGTAGGTTTGGGAAATTTAATTTTTGAGTTTATATTTAAGTAATTATTTATCTATAGAAAATCTTAGAAAATTCATAACTTTCACGTTTTAAATCCGAATTTCGTGATCTTTACGTCTGTGTGATCATAGTAACGTGTAGAAGAGTTTTACAAACTTTTTATACTGTTTTGCTACTGTTGGTATACTGTTCTAATTATGTCTCTTTGTTTGCTTCGTGTATGATTGCTCGGATGATTGTGTGTTGATGCTTGGTGATCGAGTATAGACGGTGAGCAGTTTCTTATCGATCAGGAGTATTATTTTGAGCCAGACTAGCAGTATCAACAGGAAAGCTTTGATCAAGGCAAGTATAACATGGGACCATCCTTGTTGTCCTATTCACTGAAATTATCATACATATGCATGTGTCCTCCTTGACAACCGTAGAGATTATAACATAGCTATTGATTTCTTGTTCCCTTGTCACCTATGGGATATGCATTTGGGTAGCTATTGCTAGTGCTTAATTATGAACAATGATCTTGTAATTTGATTAATGGATTAAGCAACCAACCATTAAGATGATTTTATTACTGTTGAAAAGGGGGCTAGAGCAAGGGGTTATATTGTTGCTCTAGTTTCTCTCCATAAGGACTTATCTGTACGTGATTTATGCGGGACATACAGTACAGCTGTGAGGGCTATATGGCTCTGGCTCTAGTTGTTTAAGAGACCTTTTCTAGCTCGTTAGTGGTTACCGAAAGGTGCAAGATGGGTCATGTCTAGTATGGTCTTGGCCTGCCAAGGTGGGTGCAGTCTTTTGTAAGTCACCCCTTGGAGGGAGGTTCATGCTTTCCAATTGAGAATCCTTAGCGGCCCTAACTTGTTAGACGAACTTTTGAATGGCTTTATATGATTTTCAGTGTTTTGGGAGTAATTAACCCATGCATTTGGAAATCATGACTCACAGTGAAAGTGTACACCTCTGCGCAGAGTTAAAAACTGGTATACTAGCCGTGCCCACGGATACGGGCGGCCTTGGAACATCTACAGATAGATGATCACCATTGTTATATCATGCTTAATTACTGTTGATTATTATTATGCTCATGTTAATGCTATTCATTATCCTTATTACAATTGATCAATGGTTCGTTATTGGGAATTGGTTCATCTTGATGCTACTCAATTGCTAATTATATGATGATTAAAAGCTAAACGCAGTCAAACAGTGTCTAGCCTTTTTGAGCCTCATGAACCCGGTGTTGTACTTGTTGAGTTCGACATGGACTCACTCTTGCTATTTCTCCAACACCCCAGTGTGTAGTAAGGTGTTGCTTAGAAGAAGGATAAAGTTGTAGTGGAGTTTCCAGAAGTCTTTCAGAAGTGTTTGGCATACGGAACCACCAGTCAGCCGTCCCTGAGAAGAATGGAGCCTGAAGTTTAGTCACCGTTTCACGATACTCTGATGTAAGTGTTAATTTATAGCTATGTATACGCTATATAATAACATTGTTTCTGATACTTTTTCATTCTGACATATGTGTGGACTTCCTAGGCACACATATGGTTGACCTGGTTTTGTTCTTAGAAAACCGGGTGTTACAAGTGGTCAAAATCTCTCGAATTTTCACTCATGTCCAGCTTTCATCCTGCATTCACTTTGCTCTCAGCAACCGCGTAAGGTTTCTTTAGAGGAGCAAGCCTGGCCTAATGCAGAACAGATGAGCCATAGATGTTGAAAATACTGCTGCACACGCAAGAAAGTGCTGCCACCTTATATTTGAACGTGTCGGATAGTATATGTGTCGTACGCATTTGTGCAAATGTACTCCTGGTCCCACGTCATAGATTATGAAAAATGTTACTTTCTTTTAAGAATTATTAAATTAAAAGCCAAGGAGAACACGGTCACGTGACTATGCCCCTACTACAGTAATAATAATATTGGATGAAATGACGAGTGAGTGTAGTCGATCACAAACTATGAAATTTTACTGCGCATGCTAGAAAGTCCACTGGCCGCACAATTGATGTTGTCGGGCCAAAACTCACGCTGTCTCATCAGCGTAAATGGAGGAGACGTGCTCTGTTTTTGCAGCTGCTGGTGTAATATGGTTGTGATTCCCAAGGGAGCATGACGGCACCCAGCTCTAAGAAAGATAAATCTTCACGGAGTATCTTGTCTTAGAAGCCTTAGCGTCCCTATGTATACATAAATCTTTATGGAGTATCTTGCCTTAGAAGCCCAAGCATCCCTATGTATACATAAAGCCTAGCCTCACTCCAATTCATATTGTTTACCATTCCACCTTCCATTGCGCAAAAGCCCTTTCCTCGGCACCCACCATGGCCACCCCGTCGGTTGCCATGAAGGCCGTCGGTGGCCCGGCTGCAATCCCCGCTTCCTCCAGTGGTTTGGCGGAGGTAGGGCCGATGGTGCACCCCGGGTTGGTGTCGGTGGTGATGTCTAGTCCCTGTAGATTAGCATTCCCATCACTGAGACTCACGCCATCTCCTAGGCTGTTGCTCTCCCTGTCGCCCTCGGCAACGACGCTGACACCACCGGCACCGGTGGCTCGCTCGCCACCGCTGGCCCCAGTGTGGTCCCGCTCACCGTCGTTGGGTCTGCTTGCCATCATTGGATCCACTCCCCACGTGGGTGGGTCACCTACACCGTTGTGGTCCCCTCACCATCCGCCGATGCCAACAATGAGGCCGACGACGACGCTGAGGCCGACAACGAGGCTGACATCTTGGCCAACACCAAGGCTATGGTCGTGGCCAACATCTTAGCCAACGCTAAGTTCGAGTCTGACGGCTCACCGAGCTACATCGCGGCGGACTCAGAGGATGATCGTCTGCACAGCTGCGCAATGCCTGTTCTCCCGGGCTCGAATCTATTCTTGCACATTAGCCCGTATGGCGGCCTAGTGTGCCCCATCTACCCCAACCATAAGGCCCATGTTTGGATCAAGGCCAACGCTAGGGTGCATGTGCTAGCGAGGGCACACGCCCCCCTAGACGGCCCCTACACCAATGACAAGAACGTTGCCCGCCATCATGCCCTAGCAAGGAACGAGGGCTGGATGGCCTGAAGGGATTGTCTGGCCGCACCGGTTCACCATGGTGGAGTGGTTTGCTAGCTTCAACCAAGGTCGGTTTACCTTGCAGGCATTGGATTTTGTTCGCACCTGTTGGTGCCCTTGTTGCATGACTTGCGTAGAGGTGTGGGATGGCACTCCTCATTAGTAGTATCAAGTCATGTCAACATATGTAGTTAGGACTAGTTTATTGACAGGTGCCATTAGAATTAGTTTGAAGTCATGTTAATCATCTGTAGTTAGAAATAGTATGTCAGGTAGTAGTTGGATGACTTTGAGTAGTGGGATGGCACTGCTCTCCTCTTATTATTGTGGCAGATGAAGGCATGGTTATGTAGGCTAAACTCGTATAATTGTTGTAATCCACATATATATGAAGTCTGGTTTGCCATTATCTTTCTATCTAGTAGCACTGATATCCTCTTATTATGCATGTAATGTGTGCATTTGTGCAAACATTTTGGTTCACAAAGTATCGTTTACCATTATCTTTGTGCACACGTGATGGTTCGAGCATTGTAAACCTAAATGGGCTGAACATATCTCAATCTAACTGCGCAAGGGTTGCTTTGTGCCTTAGAACGGTGAACCAAACACGTATCAGTCACAGTAGTAGTAGTCATGAGTGGCTTCGATCCGTGTTGAACCCAACTTGTCACTTCGCTCTTGGCAACTACGCAAGGCTTCTTTGAGAGGAGCAAGCCGGGCCCAAATGCAGAACAGAGTAGCCATAGGTATTGAAATTATATTGCGCATGTATCTGTGATGAACCCAACTTATCTTGTTTGCATGTATCTGATAAAGTTTGTTGAACTTGCAACAACCATGCTATGAGGTGTTCATCTGAACAAGTCTCGCCTAGACAAAAAGTTTGACGGCCATACATTTGGTATCATCGTGCCGGTTCGTCATGGCGGAGAGGTCTAGTATGCTGCCTTGTGTGAAGTCATGTTAATCATCTATAGCTAGAACTAGTATGTCTAGGTAATAGCTAGATGCCCTTTGAGTAGTGGGATGGCATTGCTCTCCTCTTATGGTCAGATGGCACTGCACATTTGAGCAAACATTTTGCTTCACAAAGTAATGTTTACCATTATCTTCGTGCGCACTTGATGGTCCGAGCATCATCCATCTGGCCGGGGCAAACACTTCTCACTCTTGCCAACCGCGCAAGGATACCTTTGTGCCTCGGTTTGGTGAACAAAAAATGTATCAGTAGTGGTAGTAGTCATGAGTGGCTTTGATCTATGGTGAACCCAACTCATGTCTTTGATAAAATTTGTTGAATTTGCAAGAACCATGCAGCGAGGAGTTCATCTGAACAAGTGTCGCCTCGATCTAATGCACAACGGAGGAGAGGCATAGTTGTTGCATTTTTTACTACACACGCCAAAAAGTCCGCCGCTGTCCATTTGATCTCTCGTCGGATAATAAAAAGTGTAGCCATCTCTAGCTAGCTGTTGCATGCCTCCGCAAAACCATCCAAGACAAATTGCTTACGAAAGCAACTCCTCTTCACTCTTTAGTCTGCCCCTCGACTATTGCGACTATGTTTTTGGAGTGAAATAACTACAGAGGCTTTCCTCTTGCATCCAATTCACTATTGGCAACCATGCAAGGGTTGCTTTGTGTCTCAGTTTGGTAAACCAGACACGTATTAGTATATGTACTTGGCATGCTGGTTGAACTGATTAATGATCTCACCATAGTGGTTGAAGCATGGTGTGTGAAAGGAATGCTATATGTCAATGGCTTATGCAGTGTATATGAACCTATAACAAGTACTAGTTGCAGTTGAATGGAATAGTCATGTACACAACAGACAGTCGACATGGTGCAGTACTGACCCTGGCGGACAAAGCCTATGTGTTCGCTGAAGCACAAGTTTATAACAACTGAGCATAACGAACATCTTCAAAATACAAAGCCAGAAATCCAAAGCAAAGTGCAGTTTTAGAATACATGTTCTCCCAAAGATAATACATGAAATCTCCTACAAGTCATCGTCATCTCCAGACATGTGATCTCTGCTGCTATAGTTACTGTCATCATTGCAATACTAGCTTCCAGTATCATCTTCATCCTTGCTTCCTTCAAGTATGCCAACTGCTTTCCTCTTATCTCTTAGAAGGTCTTCTAAATTGGCTTGAATGACAGTGCCTTCTCCACCATGACTAGCTTCGTGCATAACCTGATCACCATCACCCAACAGGACTTCATGCTCGTTGTCACAATAGTAATCATATTGGTGCACTACAGGCTCTATTTCATTCACGTCATACATATCCATATGTTCAAACTTCTGCATAACCCGCCAATCTTTGCCCAAGGAGGTGTCCTATAGATAAAAAAAAATCTTCCTTGCCTGTGTCATGAGAATGAAAGGGTCATCCTTGTACCAGAATGATTTAATGTTGACGGATCTATAATGTTTGTTATCGTTAATGCCTATAGACTTCGTAGTGTCATCTAGATTGTACCAGTCACATCACAGAACAACCACCATCCTATGGCTTTGTATGCTGGACTTATACATCAACTAAATAACTTCTCTAAGGACACCATAAAATTCCACTGATTGGCCTTCATTTGTGACGGCGGTCATGACACCACTGTTCTATGTATGCAGGGATTTCTCACAGTCAACAGTGCTATACCTGACTCCATTAATACTGAAAGTTGCACAGACCCAGACTTGGGTATCAAGACCACATGATAGTGCATACAAACCTTCACTGACCTCTGTTGGTTTCTCTCTACGCAGATCCTCGATCTACACACAAACATGAAACCACCGTCACCACTAAGTTGTCTTATAATTCTACCAATGATCGACCTAATAGAACTAAAATATGCTAATCATGTACATGAGACTTAAACCACGCTAGAAACTCTACTGCTAGCCTACTATCAACATCATCACTTGCCCCTTGTTCCTCTAAAATTTGTCTGTATATTATGTAGCACATATAAGCATTATTATTGGTAACATTTCATACATAATATAGGAAACATCAAATCAGCATATAAAAAATCATGCTTACTGCACATATGGTCC
Organism: Saccharum hybrid cultivar R570; assembly: GCA_038087645.1. NCBI lineage: Eukaryota > Viridiplantae > Streptophyta > Magnoliopsida > Poales > Poaceae > Saccharum > Saccharum hybrid cultivar. The sequence continues at coordinate 15,395,890 of JAQSUU010000066.1, forward strand.
AACCTTATTATAGTTATTAAGCACATACCAAGCTAGCTTATTGATTTTGGCTTTATCCTTGATGTCCTTTGCCCTAATCTGGCCAATGGGTTTGACACCGTGCATGATAATAGAGGTCTCACCAGGTGCTGGCCCATCATGTGACATATTGTCATCCCTGTTATATCTTGTTTTAACATCGTCCATAAACCTCTCCCAAAATGCCAACATCTCACTTTCTAAATAAGCCTCCGTAATTGATCCTTCAGGCTTGGACCTGTTCCTTAATAAATTCTTCAACGTGCCCAGTTGCCATTCTCTTGGGTACATCCATCCATACTGTAAGGGCCCTCTAAGAAGTACCTCGTCAGGTAGATGGATAGTCAAGTGCACCATAACATCAAAAAAGGCCAGTGGAAAAATCTTCTCAAGCTTGCATAACATGAGTGGGACGTCCCGTTTTAGCTTTTCGATGACTTCTTTCCTCCGAGTTCTACTGCACAGTTGCCTAAATAAGTCCCTAAGTTCTGAAATAGCTTCGTATACATCTTTGGGAACAAAACCTCTTAAGCCTGCAGGTATGATTCTCTGAGAAGGACATGGCAAGTATGCATTTTTAGCTTGCCAACAACATTGGTACCATCTGCACTTATAGATTTTGCTAGGTTGGCTACATAACCATCTGTCAACTTGACACCTTTAAGGAATTTGCAAAATTCTACTCTGTGTTTTTCCATCATGACATAGTGAGCTTCCAGGAATTTAAGCGAGGTGCCTTGCTGCATGCCGTGATATTGAGGCCTTATCTTCATATCATGCAAATCTAGCCTAGCATTCGTTGTGTCCTTTGTCTTAACCTCCACTTTCAGCAATGTCCAAAGAATGTTTTCACATATGTTCTTCTCAATGTGCATGACATCAAGATTGTGTGGTAGCAATAGGTCCTTCCAATACAGCAGCCCCCACCAAGCAGATTTTTTATTATAAATCACTAGCTCTTCTCCACGCTTTCGTTTTCTTTTTCACAATGCTTACCTGGGCAGACATCTTTCACCTTCTCGAGTTCCTCAAGGACCTCCAGTAAGGTGAACTTTTTTGACGTATCTCAGTCCTTAGTTTTTCCATCAAAATCCAAGCTCTTCCTCCAGGGGTGATCCCTAGGAAGGTAACAACGGTGTCCAAGGTAGCCTAGCTTCTTTCTTAGGCTCCTTGACAATGGATTTTTGTCGCAATAAATACATGCATAATAACCTTTTGTAGTTTGGCCTGACAAGGTGCTCAATGCTAGAAAATCATGTATGCACCAAAGCATTGCAGCACGTAGAGTGAAGCCTTTCTTATTATCACGATGTAGTACATGAAAAGTATTGACACCCTTCCATAGTTTTTTTAGTTCTTCTATAAGAGGCTCAATCCTTTCCTAGAGAGGTTGGGCCTAGGATCAGTAAAGACATAAAGCAATTCGATGGGTTCACACATTCCCATGGTGGTAGGTTCAGAGGCGTTATAAGAACATGCCACATACTATATGTCGAGCTAAAGTTGCCAAATGGATTGAAACCATCTGTGGCGACGACAAGCCTCAAGTTTCTTGGATCATTTGCAAAAGTTGGGTGCTTTCTATTAAAGTCCTGCCATGCCTCCTTGTCTGCTAGATGACTCATTTCACTGCTATTTTTCTTTCGCTTAGTCTTGTGCCATTCGGTGTCCGCTGCTGTTCCTCGAGTAGCAAAGATCCTCTACAACCTCAGGATTAGAGGAAAATGCCTCAAAACCTTATGAGGAACCCGCCTGCTACCATCTGCATCCTCCCATTTAGACTCTATGCATTTTGGCTGCGCTTGCAATTCCTCATGATCACCCAAAACAACACATAGTTGTTCTTGCACACATGGATACTTTCATAACCTTGTCCCACAGGTCGAATATATTTGCGGGCCTCCTCACATGAGTTTGGTACGTTGCTACTAGGGAATGCATTTGACAGCAGTGCCAATAGTACAACAAAATAGTTGTTGCTAACTCGATAGTGGGACTTGATATAGAGCAACCTGATAAGGAAGGAGAATCTTGAGAAGGTAGATATAGAAGAAACTGATTGCTTCAACTCATCCAACACTCTTTCAAACTTTAGGACTCTTCCAGCCTGCTCTTTAGATGTCAACAGGTTTTGAACTAAATCATCAAAATCTGGTAATATGATATTGTCACCGTCCTCCTGCTCCTCCTCCGCAATCCAACCATCATGATGAGATCCATGCACATCTAAAGGCTCTATAATGTTAGTACCTCCTCCCTCTTCCCCATGATGAATCCATGTGGTGTATGTGGGTGACATTCTTTATATAAGTAAGTCATCCTTCACCTTCTACCAAGTTTTAACCACCTGGTTAAGACAATGTGTACACGGGCAAGGGATCTTTTGCCCTGGGTATCTTTGTTCAACCGTATCCATGAACTCTTCAACTCCTGCGATGAACGTTGGTGAGAATGGTCTCCCATTAGGAATCTAGAATCTGTCCATCTATTGTAGCAAAAGTATACAAAGTCCGTTAGAGTTTAGACCACTGGGTGGACAATGGCAAAACTAGCATTAGAACAAAGCATATAGTGTTCGAAGCACTATTTTGTACATTTGTTCATATCATACTATGGGATAGTCTGGTTTTCTATTTTTATGTGACAAAAGCATTGATTTCAATTGAAATTCATACAGAATAGCCTTTCTTTATGTGTACTTTACTTTATTGTGTACAAAAAATGTAGTCCTATAATCACAGAAGAAGGTACTCATACCTTTGTTCTATGAAATGGCACGGTTTGGTTGCAAGCCGCCTCTGCCACGGCAGACACCTGATCACGCGAACACCAATGTCACCACACTCCAGCGAGAGAGCCCCGCCATGCCACCAAAAGGACGCCTGAGCCACCATAGCAGACCAGAGATCCTCTGCCGTTGCCGCAATTCCAGCGGGCACATATTTGTTTCCACTTGCAGGGATATATCCAATTTAGGTCAACCTGTAACATAGCCAATAGGATACTATAGCGACTCCAAAGAGATGTCAACACAGCCAGGCGTCTAGCGCAATGGTAAAGACGCTCCAATCCTTAGTCCAGATCCCATGTTCGACTCCTAGGTATCAGACCTTTTTTTAGAAATTGAACCCCGATGGCACACATGGTACAAGTGACACACAAACCACCGGGTCCCACAGGTTGGATGGAGATGGAGAAAGGTCCCACAGGTACACGTGACATGTAAGTCGTTGGGTCCCATAGGTCAGATGCAGAAGGATCAAGCAGAGACTTTTATGATAAATTGCAAGCATCAAGTGACACGCAAGCCATCAGATCCCACATGTCGGATGGAGATGGAGAATGGTTTCACAGGTACACGTTACACGTAAGCCATCGGGTCCCACAGGTCGGATGCTGAGGGGTCCCGTAGGTACATGTCGGATGGAGAAAGGACCGAACGGAGACTTCTATGACGAATTGCAAGCATCACAGATGAGTAACTACGAGTCCCACAGGTGCACGTCGGATGGAGAAGGGTCCCACAGGTACACGTTGCATGGTAATATGATTGAGCGAAGACTTTTATGATGAATTGCAAGCATCACGAATGAGTAACTGTCGGTCCCATAGGTACACATCGGATGGAGAAAGTACCGTGTGGAGATCTATGATGAAGCCGTTCATTATAGATCAAATATTGTTCATGACAGATGTGTAATTAGTTCAATGACAAAGCCCTATTCATCACAGTATCAAATGAGATAGTCATAGATGAGTCGCATGAGTGATCTGTGACAAAACCCTATGCTCTTCTATGATGTTTTTTTGTGATGATGCCTAATTTCATCATAGAAAGGAAGGGTTGCAGGATCGTCACCACCGATCTATGACGAAATGGAAATATTCGTCATAAAAAGTGCTCTTCTATGATGATTTCGGATTCATCATTAAAATTTTCGTCATAGAAGTGAATATTTTTAGTTGTATGTGGTTGCACTGAGCAATGACAAGCTGCTTCTCCACAGACTTTAGCCAATCATCTGCCTGCATTGTATCAGTGATGTGGGAAAAGAACGACGAACGCCCCATCATGAACTCCCCGTGCTTGTCCCTATGCAGGGCAGGCACGTGGTTTCCTCCCTGGTTCTGGTTCTGATTCTAGTTCATGTTGGCAATCATGTGGACCATTCCTTGCATGAGCTGGGTCTGCATGGCCATCAGCTGTTCCATGGTCAAAGGTGGAGGTGGTGGTGGTGGGTTAGCGTTGCGGGTATTGTTGGCGTTGTTGGTATAGTTGGTGTTGTTGGCATTCTGATCAGCACTAGTACCGCACCGCTCCTTGTCATAGGAATTGATGGTAGTTATCTACCATATTAAACCATCAACATAACTTGAATAAATGCTTGAAATGGATCACCAATAGAAACTTAGGGGTTTAAACTAACAATTTCTATAAGTTTTGGTGAATCTGTATTTTATGCAGGGTATATCCAGAAAACTGGAAAGGAGGATTAAAACGTTAAAAGGAACTTAACTTAACCGTGACGAAAACTATTCTAGAAGACTCTAGAGGACTCTAGGCGACAACCCCTCGAGGCAGAGCCCAAGAGGCCACCAGGTGAGGCTGGCCGGCCCCACCCAGGTGCCACCCCGTCCCTGGCAGTGGCCCCCGCCTATCAGCATCTGGAATGTTCCTCCACCGCCTCCCTAGACTGCATCTACGCCGTTCCTTAAGTCAGTTTGATCCAAGGGCTCACGTTGGATCCTCTGGGCTATATAAGGAGACCCTAGCCCCCTGAGGCATCAAGTCATTTGAGATCAAGTCATCCAGAGCTAGAAACCCTAATATCCTCAGAGCTCCTCTAGTTTCTAGGGCATAGCTAGTTAGCCTAGGTCTAGAGAGAGGCAAGCAAATCTTCGCTTGGATTTCTGACATCGTCTAGAGCTTGGTTTGGTATAATTCTTGTACCCCTCTCTCGTTGTATCTCCATTATTTTTATATGCTTTGGTACAATTATCAAGACAATATAGTATTCATCTTATTCATGTTTTTGGTTGCAATGTTCATTGTCTACTTTGATTATATGCTTAGTACAGTTAGTTTATCATTGTGTTTATGCATAAGTTCATATAGCATTCACCCTAATAAGGTACCATGGGTGGGTGGCAGAGATCATGTAAGCGTGGTGATGTTATTTACCTATGAATACACTCTATATTCTGGGTCATGTGGTAGATCACGGTTGTGACACTCCCATTGAGTCCTTTATAGTCCACTCCCCGAATATAGGTTGAGGAAGTAGGGCCTGGTTACGAAGGAAGGGAGAGGTTTCTATACTCAAACTTCCCTAAGTAATACCCCTTATGTGTGGATGTAATGATGATCTTAGCCATGATTACTATGTGTAATTGCACTAATCAACGTATGCTTTGACTTGTAGTTAAGGATGACTTAGGAATTATTCCTCTAATATTCTAACTTGACCATGCTACTACCCTAGGTAGGAGTGCTCTGAGTGATTTACTTATTATAATGCTTGATCAGTGCTTATCATATACATCTTATCTTATGACGTACCCTTGTTTTGAGTAGAGTGATTGGTTATGGTTTATTTCTTCATCAAAGTTATCAGTTATCAATACTTGTCCAAAGCTACACCTTCCCTGTGGTGAAATATAAATACGATACCTGGTATACTCTCGGGTGAAGTGCTACAATGGTATAACTATCTGTCCGCTCGTAGAATCCTTTTCATTCATATCTTTATATTCTTTCTAGTAACATAAAATGATAAACATCTACTTAGTATTATTCTTGTAGTAATGCTAGGTAGTACCAATAAACATTTCAGGCACCATCACTGGGGATGACAACCTAGTTTAGTAATGCTAGAGGTGTAGGTAATTAATAGGTGACTACTAAAACAAGTGGGGAGTTAATAAATACCAACAAGCATTTCTGGTGCTGTTGCCGGGGAAGGTAGCCAGCACAGGAAGTATTGATAAACTTATATTAATTGATGTGATTGAAATAACCATTGACCTCTGTTCAAACATGCTTACCCTTATTTTGTTTACTAGTGTATCTTATGCAGGGTAATGTATGATTGGTTTTAACCTACCAACAAACTTCATTGACGATCCAGAAGCGCTACTCAAGAGAACTAAGGCTAAACTTAAGAGAGTATCCGCTTTAGAGTCGGAGGACAACCGTATAAGGTGAAGCCTAATACCAAAATTTGAAGCCATTGCTAATAAGAGTCTTCATGAATTCTCTGCTCCAACTATAGCCAACATCCGTACTGGACCCGAGGTCAATGATGGAGACAATGGATTCAAGCTCAAGCCCGCTCTCATCAATATGGTGCAAGCCAGCCAGTTTTGTGGAAAGACACATGAAGATGCTAGTGCACATCTCCAACACTTTCTGGAGATCTGTAGCACCTTCACTATCAAGAGAGTAACCAAGGATGCTATTCTACTTCGCCTTTTCCTATTTTCACTCTTGGGGTAGGCAAAACAGTGGTTCGACGCCAACAAAGAAAGAAACACCACATGGGATAACTACTCCACTACCTTCCTAGCAAAGTTCTTTCCCACAGGCAAGACCAATGCTCTGCGTGGAAGAATATCAAGTTTTCAGCAACATCATGATGAATCTGTGCCTGAGGCTTGGGAACGCTTTCAAGACTATACCAGAATGTCCTCATCAAGGGATGGAGAATTGGCTACTCATGCAGACCTTTTACCATGGGTTGACCACTAGTACCCATGAGACAATGGATGCTCCTGCTAGAGGTGCTTTTATATCACTTAACCTTAGAGATGCAACAACTCTTGTTGAGAAGATGACCTCTAATCAAAGCTGGAATGAAGAACATACTCAGCCTCGCAAGAGAGGAGGAATGCATCAACTTAAGGAGGTAGACATGTTGTCTGCCAAGATGGACCAGCTGATGAAGAAACTTGAAGATCGAGTTAGTGAGAAGAAAGAAGTCATGCATATTTATGAGTCTCGCATGATGTGCGAAGTGTGTGGCGACACTGGGCATTCAGGGAGCAACTGTCCTAAAACTCAAGAGGATGTGAACTACATCAATAACAACAACTATTGTCCTCAACAGAATCAAGGATGAAATCAGCAACAGAGGCTAAACTACCAAGGTAACTTTCAGGGTAACAATTATAATAATTTCAATCAATCACCTTTTAGAGAGTTAGTTGCTAGTCAATCTAGACTTATGGATTAGATGTCTAAGAAAATAGCTTCCAATGATAAAATCCTAGACAACATAAGTATTAGAATGGATACCTTTGCTTCTGCCATTAAGAATCTGCATAGTTTTAATAAAATGATAGAATCACAAATAGCTCAGCTGGTAGCTACTGTTCCTCCATCCGACAAAGATAAAATTCTAGGGCAGCCAAAAAATTTAGAAACTGCAAATCTTGTCAATATTCACAATGTAGCTTTCTATCACACTCAACCGTTAGAAGGAAGGTGGATAGATTATTCACTCCCCGACAAGAAAGGTGATCCAGGGAGACTTGTTATTCCTATCGCCATTGGACCTCACATCTTTCAGGAAGCTGTCTGTGACTTCAGAGAAAGTGTCAACATCATGCCTAAGGTAATCTCTGATAAGATTCTAGGAGATCCTTTATTGTACACAAATGTGCGTTTGTAGCTTGCAGATCAGTCACTCTGCTACCCCAAAGGAATTCTAGAAGATGCCATCATTCAAGTGGGACAATCATATATTCCCGTAGACTTTGTGGTTCTAGAAACAGATGGAGATGAGAGGGCACCCATCATTTTGGGCCGACCTTTCCTGAGCACTGCGAAGACCATCATCTGTGTGGACACTGCCAAGATCTGTTTCACTATCAAGGATAAGAAGGAGAAGTTCTCGTTCAAGGACCATATACTATATTCTCCCACTCATCCACAGAAGGCATACCTGCCCAAAGAGACAACAACAGTGACCAAGAAGAAGAAGAACAGAAGGAGGAAGAACAAGACCGGCTAGTCACCTGAAGAGACAATCAACATAATCAACACCATCCGATCGGAGTCCGACCACCTCCTTGCTCCACCATTTCTTGCTAAGAAGGATGATCCTAGCGTACCGATGATCGATTGTACCATCGGTCAGAAGTTCTTCCACAAGACTTTCTGTGATGTTGGATCAGGTATCAACATAATGTCAAAGGTAACATATGAATATTTATTTGGTAACGAACCTTTGTACCTGACATATATGCAACTACAAATGGCGAACCAATCAATCCAATTCCTGGACGGCATAGCAAAGGACATAATGGTCAAGATTCAAGATCACTATGCTCCTACTAACTTTATGGTCCTAGACATGGAGGGAGAAGATGATTCACTTATCATTCTGGGAAGACCATTCTTCAACACTACCAATGCAGTCATCTACGTCGAATCTAGACAAATCCACTTCTAGTTCCTAGGAGAAAATATACGTTGTTGTTTTAACAGTTATACTACTTATGAGCAGCCGAAGAAGACCCGCTCCTAGAGTAGGAGACGTCAATCATCCCACCGACAGGAGGATCAACTCCCTAGGAATGGATGGGGGATTATGAAGGAGAAGTTGAGAAGGACCTGTGCCAACCCCGATTGAACGAATGGGACGATGAAGAGTCTGAAGCACCCACCAAAGAAGAAGCCACTCCGCCAACATCAAGCTCACAGATGAAGCAGGTATAGAAAGAGAAGATAACATCATCACTATCACAAGATGAGCAGTCATCTGAGTTTCCATCATTGAGACTAGATGATGCACCTGAAAAGTAAGTACTCTCTCCTATTTAGTCCTATTCGGAGGACTTTAAAAATCTAAACCCTTGCCATAAGGTAACATTGGTAGTTATCCATATTTATTTTCTAGCATTGCATTAATTATTTTCTTTTAGCATATTTACTTTTCTATATTTGCATTGCATTAGAGAAAAGAGAAAATAAAAAGATTACTTTATTGCATATCATCATTGTTACATATTAGAAAAAAAAGAAAGAGAGGTCCCTTACTACATTCCATCATTAAATCATATTAAATCCTAAGCCCCATATGAGTAGGTCTACGATATGTAAATGTCCGTAGGAATATTCACTGTGGTTGTATAAAAATAAAAATTATCATGCATACATATTTGCTTTCTACATTATAAAAATAGAAAATCCAAAAAGATACTAAATATATCTCCTGCTAAAATTTTGCCACTAGAAAATCTATCTAAATTCACAAGGAGAACAAATTCTTGTATGGCTGATCGCTAACCCTTATTCCTAATCCAAGCCTCAAGTTTTTGGTATTCTTGTTGGAGTATTTTGCAGGATGGTACAAATGATCAAGAGTAAAGTCACTCGGTTGTAGACATCTCATTCTACTCATAGGTGAGAAGGATATCCACCGACAAACCATGCTCCAAGAAAGGATCATTCAACAACTGACTATGACAACATCTAGCTTGGGAGAGGAGCATCTCCCATTTATCTAGCTAAGTATTTTTTCCTTTTTAGTTTTTTCAAGTTTGCTATATGTTTGCTAAAGAAATAAAAACATACATAACAAACCAAAACAAAATAAAAATTTATGCTAGTAAGTTATATCTATATAGTTAGGTGTGATTTTAAAAACTTTGAAAGCAAAATAAAAAGTGTGTTTAGTTTTCTATTCTTTAGAGCTAAATAAATAGTGGAGTGTAGGTAAGCTCTTGAAATGGAAATAATGAATAGTTACTATGTCATAATTTCTTTCAAGTACCTAGTTTTCAACCCTGAATTCTCTCGAGTTTTGGATATGAATGATTTGATATAAGGATTTACTCTAAACTTGAAACTCGTGGGTAGCATATGCTTGATCTAAGTCTAGGTATTTGATGGATATGATATAAGATGGTCTGAGCTGCTATTTATCTTGTTCCTAGCAATACTAGAGTTTCAAAGATTTATCTTTTAAAAACATAAAATCTTTCATGATGAGCTCCTGTATGATAAAGCTTGAATTCCTACCAAAGCCATATATAATGTTTAGATTAGGAAAAACTTTTACTCATACATGCTGCTTTCTTTTACATTGAGTTTAGTCAAGCTTTGTTGATGCCTAATGAGAGGATTGTCATGCTCTTAAAATCAAGATCACATACACATCACCCATATATGCACTACTCCTACACTAGAGGTAGGCGCAAAAACACACCATTCCATCTAGATCTACCCAAAAAAATATTTTACTCTTACACTGGGAGTGAACACCAAAAATGTACCCAATAGGATATACCCCAAATAAATGCTTCAATTTTTTGTTGTTATCTCTCAAAAAGCTTCTGTTGTAGAAAAGAAACATGTGGCTATGCAAAAGTTATTCATAAAAAAGAAGAGTATTGAAAAAATGGACAAGTGACCAAAATATCTAAAACAATGGGTACTCAGATGCCCGCCTAAAAAAAGGGAAAAAAGAGATGAATAAAATAGCCCATGTTTTCTTGCAAAGTTGTTTCCAAGTTTTGAAAGAGAGATATGTTTTCAAGGAGTAAAGAAGAATTAGGTTAGCCACCATATATATCCCACATACGCACATACACATGCACATCTTGATTTGATTGTATGACTTAACTCTCTTTGGATCTGAGGTTTGACTTTACAACATATGTGTTGCAAGTATGCTCTTTCATGTCATCTCCATTCCTAGAGCTCCACTATAAACCTTAGTTATAGGAAGAGAAAGGCATAACATCATCATTGCTTTGGAGAGGATCCACAAATACCAAATATATTGAGGGATTTGAGAGTGTCATACAATGAAAGCTCTGAGTTTCATTTTGAAAATTTACAAAAACTCTAGAATAATGGTTGAGCAAAGAGCTTGAGACATAGTGCTTGACTTGATTGTTCTATCTTTCAATTACCCAAAACCCAAGTGAAGGCTAAGAAGCTCTGTAGTTAAAGGTAATATGGGTAAGTTTGTAAGTCAGATCGGTTTATTCTAATCCGGAGGAGAATTTTTGTTTGAACGCATGTGTACTTTTGAGGCATGAAAGCATTGTAGTAACTCCTGATCTAAATTTGATGAGTTTAGCTTTGCTAAGGGACTAGCAAAGGTTAAGCTTGGGGGAGCTTGTTGACGATAGTTATCTACCATATTAAACCGTCAACATAACTTAAATAAATGCTTCAAATGGATCACCAATAGAAACTTAGGGGTTTAAACTAACAATTTCCACAAGTTTTGGTGAATCTGTATTTTCTGCAGGGTATATCCAGAAAACCAAAAAGGGGGATTAAAACATCAAAAGGAACTTAACCACGATGAAAACTATTCTAGAAGACTCTAGAGGACTCCAGGAGGCAACCCCCCGAGGCAGAGCCTGAGAGGCCGCCAGGTGGGGCTGACCGACCCCACCCAGGTGTCGCCCGATCCCTGGTAGTGGCCCCACCTATGAGCTTCTGGAATGTTCCTCCACCGCCTCCCTAGACTGCATCTACATTGTTCCTTAAGTCGGTTTGATCCAAGGGCTCACGTTGGACCCTCTAGGCTATATAAGGAGACCTTAGCCCCCCTGAGACATTAAATCATTTGAGATCAAGTCATCCAGAGCCAGAAACCCTAATATCCTCAGATCTTCGCTTGGATTCCTGACATCGTCTAGAGCTTGGTTTGGTATAATCTTGTACTCCTCTCTCATTGTATCTCTATTATTTTTATATGCTTTGATACAATTGCCAAGACAATATAGTATTCATCATATTCATGTTCTTGGTTGCAATGTTCATTGTCTACTTTGATTATATGCTTAGTATAGTTAGTTTATCATTGTGTTTATGCATAAGTTCGTATAGCATTCACCCTAATAAGGTACCATGGGTGGGTGGTAGAGATCATATAAGCATAGTGCTTATATGTTATTTACCTGCGAATACACTATATTCTGGGTCATGTGGTAGATCACGGATATGATAGTCCCGTTGAGTCCTTTGTAGTCCACTCCCTGAGTATAGGTTGAGGAAGTAGGGCCTGGTTACGAAGGAAGGGAGAGGTTTCTGTACTCAAACTTCCCTAAGTAATGCCCCTTATATGTGGATATAATGATGATCTTAGCCATGATTACTAGGTGTAATTGCACTAATCAACGTATGTTTTGACTTGTAGTTATGGATGACTTAGGAATTATTCCTCTAATATTCTAAATTTACCATGCTATTGCCCTAGGTAGGAGTGTTCTGAGTGATTTACTTATTATAATGCTTGATAAGTGCTTATCATATACATCTTATCTTGTGACTTACCCCTGTTATGAGTAGAGTGATTGGTTATGGTTTATTTCTCCATCAATGTTATAAGTTATCAATACATGTCCAAAGCTACACCTTACTTGTGGTAAAATATAAATACGATACCTAGTGTACTCTTAGGTGAAGTGCTACAATTGTATAATTATCTGTCTGCTTGCAGAATCCTTTTCATTCATATCTTTATATTCTTTCTAGTCACATAAAATGATAAACATCTACTTAGTATTGTTCTTGTAGTAATGCTATATAGTACCAACAAACATTTCTAGCACCATCACTAGAGATGACAACCTAGTTTAGTAATGCTAGAGGTGTAGGTAATTAATAGGTGACTACTAAAACAAGTGAGGAGTTAATAAATGCCAATTGTAGGCATCTGGTGTATAAAAGTAGTATAGTATGAGCATGTGTAATTCAAATATGTGTCTGATCTGTGAATATAAACTACAACTGTGTAATACTTTCTCATAGCAGATAACCAACTGACATTCATAATCTCTTTACATGTGATAGGTAACAGGTGAAATATAATAATTCTGAGAGGATATACTGACAATGATAAAGTAAAACAGATATGATAAAGCATAATAAGAGAGACCAATGACCCGAACTAACTATTCATTAACTTAATACTTAATCTTGTTTTGATGCGTTGTGGACATCACCCCACAACTCATCACACTCATTACAAAGACCCAAATCACACCAAGTAAAACTAATGCGATGGAAGAAGTGGTCACGGTAAGCATAGAATGCCTGACGGGCTACATCACTGATGCCCACCATCTAGGTAGATCTGTCAGTAGGAGCTTCATGGATGAACACAATCCAAAGAGCACGTAGGATAGGATTAGGCCTTCCCACGTGTTGGGCATTCTTAACGTCATTACCAAAAGTAGACTTAGTTTTCTAATTCTGATAATGGCGCCAAAAATGCCGAACCTATCCCTCATGCCACTTAAGCCAAGTTGTCATCCCCAGCATGACATGAGAGACGCGGTATTGAAATATGCAACTGCTCTTCTAAATAAATAATAAATAAGATCTGCAAGCGCACAGATTAATACCGATGTAGCATTTTAACCGGGAAGTATTCCAGGTATCGTTATTTATATTTTTACCACTGGGAAGGGATTACTAACATCAATGTTGATTATGGAATGGAATATAGGAATGAGTATCAATCATTGCATGTATAAGTGAGAGCATTCATCTATCTCTTGCATACAGGGGTAAGTGTCACATAAAATATAGATAAAGTATGAATGGTGACAAAGATAATTAATCTGATCAGCTAGCCACATATAATAATGATAAGCACCTCAACAGATATTCTAGCAAGTCATTAGCATGGTATTAGGACAAACTACAAGGATATTTCCTAAGTTATTCTTAACTATAAAGTCTAGCATATCATAGTTAGTGCAAGTACACTTGGCAATCATTGCGAGAAAGGACTACGCCCATGCATAGTGATATTATCAAGGAAGATGAGAAACATAGCAATCACTCCCCCGTAATAATGTTGCTCTGCCTGCCTTACACACGGGAGGGGGACTATATAAGAACCAACGAAGCTGTCACCATCGCGGACCACCCCACGATCCGGCATATAAGGTGCAATCGTAGATAAATATGGTCTAAGCACCACGCCTACACGATACTTATCATTTACCCATGGATCCGATGGATAAACGCTATACGATCCTAAACATGTATATAATTCCAATCTAACTAAGCCAAGCGTATAACTACGATAAACTAAGAACAATATAATCGCAAACATAAACAAGTAGAGCATAGTCATAATCAATATATTGAAATAGAACAAAGTTGTATTCATAATATTGAAGAACAAAGATGAACAATGAAGAACAGTAAAGGAATTACCAAGAATCCTCTTGACAGATCCGGAAACCAATCGAAGATTGACTCCTTCTAGTTCTAATCCTATGTAGCTATGCTATACTAGAGATCTAGTTGATGTGGTGGCTCTAGGGCTTGATCAGAGACTCTCCTCCTGAGATTAGGGTTTGAAGAATTGAGAATGAGGGAGTGCCTCCTCCAGGGGCCAGGGGTCCTGCTTATATAGCCCCCTCAAGTGAACGTGGGCCGTCGGATCAAACCGACATTAATCGCACGGTTTTCCTTGATCCCTTAGGTCGGTGGAGCATAATCCGCGAGACGGAGCCTGATTGGCTCTCAGGCCAGGGCGGGCGCCCTATGGAGTAGGGCGGGCGCCCTGCCTCCGGGCCCGTTCGGCCTCCCGTTCGATCTCATGGCTTCTAGAGTCTTCTAGATGATAGAAAATCGGTGAACACGTTATTATCTCTATGTAAACCCGACGTGTGGGCCTTTCCTCCGTATTTTCTGATAACCCCCTGCAGAAACAGACAAACACCAAAACTCATGGAATTCTGTTAGATAAAACCCTAAGTCTAGGTGTTGGTTGCATTTGGATCCTTTTCTTTATTTATTTGATAACTATATTTGGTACTTAAGGACCGTCAACACCACGCGAGCATAGATCCTCTAGAAAGCTAGGTAAAAGGGGGTGACTCCAGTGCTCACTCCTGTATTCCACGGCGTACGTGCCATGGCCATACTGCTGGTGGAGAAGGTCCATAAGGTGAGTGCAGAAGAAACACTCTCCACCATCATGGGTGTAGATTGTCACAATCCACCCGTCCTAAGCCTGGTACTGATTCCCCTGTCCTCCAGGTCCATTAGGTCCTCCTGGTCCTCCAGGTCCTCTAGGTCCATTAGCATCCTCATCATCATTAGAATCATCTCAATCATCATCCGAATCTCCTCCTTCAGCACCCTGATTGGGCGCCTGGCACCCAGCTTGGTTCCCAGCCTGTTGTTGAGCCACCAAAGCTTGGCAAACCACCTGTCATCCATGATGAACCCCACGTTGGAGGTTAGTGCCATCATCCTGGCGTTGGCTACGACAGAACACGTAGCGATCAATGTTCCCAGTCATAGGGAACTCCATAACACTGTTAGAGCGATAGTTCACATAGTTTTGGCGACAGGACAACATTTGACAAGCCATCTAATGATATGCATAATACCAAAAGCATGCAGGAGACGATTAATAGATCATGATAAAGATGAATTGAGGATAATGACAAAATGAGGATAATGGAATATGCATAATAAGGACAAAAGGAAACATTAATGATGGACTAGAAATAATAAATAACATGAAGGAATAATGCTCTTTGTGATATTTGTGGTAAGGTGTGATAATAGATAATAAATGTAGAGTAATAAATGTAAGATAATGGTGATAATGAAGGCAAGATAATAAATGCACTGATGAGATAGTAATGAAAGATAATAAATGTAGAGTAAGTATTAAAAGCAAGATAAGACAATAAATGAGATAAACAGATAAAGTAAGATAATAAAGGACGAAGTGACGAAAGTAACCCAAAAGGACAACTTAAACGACCATTTCTAACTAGGCTATGTGATCCTATGGTCAACATGGCTTTGGTACCACTTCTGTCACACCCGGATTTGAGAGAGCAAACTAGGTGTGTATCCATGTGTGCCAGGATCTCAAATTACACACATGCAATGACATCATCAATGGTACAAAACATAGTGTTCGTACATTAAAGCGTAAACAAGTACATGAGTATCATTATTACAAGTTTTCATCAAAGTTCTAGCAGAAACTTAAATAATATCATTCGATAAAACAAATAAACGACGATGTCGACGTAGCGGATCCACCTCGCCACAGGAAGGTCAATGGCAGGAGACACTAGCCTAAAACCCCGGCAAGTCTTTAGGAAACTCCTCGTCCCAATCTTGGTCATCAGAGCATCCTTTATTTGTGATTATAACAAGGGTGAGTCCATGCAAACTCAGCAAGTATAGACGAGAAGTAATGACATGCAAGGCTTATACAAAAGGAAGGCCGACACGGTTTGATTGCAGGTAAGCACTTTTAGTAGGTAACTTTTATAAAAACAACCTATTACTAAGATGAGTAGAATATCCCAACCCTTAATTAAAGTGGAGTAGAGTTGACAACATTATTAATCATCATCATTATAATTATTATTACCGAGGTAGCAACCTCAAACAGAAACCCGGGGTAGCAACCCCAATTAAGAACACGTGATAGCAATCCTGCCGAAGTACGGGGTAGCCACCTCAAACCATAAATCCACCTCCACTATCCAATTATGAGCCATATTCTAATCATGTGAGAGTTTGGGCCGCTCG
The DNA here is from genome assembly GCA_038087645.1 of Saccharum hybrid cultivar R570. NCBI lineage: Eukaryota > Viridiplantae > Streptophyta > Magnoliopsida > Poales > Poaceae > Saccharum > Saccharum hybrid cultivar. The sequence continues at coordinate 15,412,457 of JAQSUU010000066.1, forward strand.
TGTCCATGAGCACGGCTGATATATCAGTTTTAACTCTGCAGACGTCTGCACTTTCACTTCAAGTCATGATTCCCATTTGCCCAGGGTCATGACTCCCCAAAACGCTACCAAGGTGAGCAGACAGGGTTTCACTATGAGACAGTTCACAGGTTCCAAAAAGTAAGAGGCAACCTGCTAGGTTACGATTTAGGCACATGGTAACTGCCCCCATAGCAACGAGACCTGGATTACCACACTTCAAAACTTAAATCCCCATATGTGCCTACCCGGTAAGTTGACTACCTACAGCTAAAGGTCCTGCTAATTGGTCAAGCCAGAGCCATATGGCTTGAAGTTGAACTGTATGTCCTACGTGGCCGCTCCACGAACAAGTCCTTAGGGAGGGCAAACATGGGTACCCCCAGAAACCGGGCCAAGCTCCAGTATCCGTTCCCCCTTTCATCAACTTAACCACGATGCAAGAAAGCATCACATCTCCATCACCATAGTAACCAGTAATCAACATTAATCATTAATCACCATTAAGATAGTTATTAGTCATCATTACATTTCATTAACATGTAATAGTTGGGTGGAGAAGCTAAGCATAACTACACTACCCAAATGTAGAACCCCAGGTAACACAAGGAATATAAGATAGGGCTAGTCAGGTCCTTAGGGTTCACAATATTGGACACATGCAATGAAAGTAAATGTATTATAAATGTATAGGAGAAAAATGACCAAATGGTGTCTGCACTTACCTTGTCCAAATTCGGGCTGCTCGAACTCCTCGGGGTCCTACTCCCCTTCCTTCATGAACATCTTGTTCTCTAAACGCAACAATCATCACACATGGGAGCAATACATGCAGAAAAACAAGCATTTAATTAGAAGCAATACACCAACCCAAACAACAGAGACAAACAAGTTCACAGAATTATTCTATGCATCGAGATGAAACTGTAGGAACAAGAACCACCTAAATCGGAGTTAAAACGTGAAAGTTATGGCCTAAACAAGGCTCTGATGGCATTGAAATAACTAAACAGAACTATTTTCGCATTTAAATTAATTAAAATTGAAATTTAAAAGCATTTTGGATTCATGGTGCAAAAACCGACGGCTGCAGGGGCCTAACTACTAAAAACAGGGCTTAAACCTAATTATTTCTGAACTACGCAGGACTGCGGATTAATTAAGGAAAACGGCAGGGGCTTTTCTGCAAAAGCGCCGGTGTTGACCGTCAGCGGCCGGGTTGATGGCCACGCGGCGGCGCGGGACTGGCTAGATCTGGTGGACCGGCCATAGACCAGCCCTGTGGACCACGTCCACCAGTCCATGGTGGACCAGGCGGTGGAGCGGCGGTGCGCCATGGCCACGGCGACCAAGCTCGCTGGGATGGCAAGCCGAGGCGCGGCGAGGCGATGCGAGGGCATGGACATGTAGTGCGTGCGAAGGTGAGCGCGATGCGCACCTTGGCCATGGCGGAGAGCGGTCGGAGGCGCAGGTTCACACGGTGGCACGGCTAAGCGGCAGCAGTGACGCTACGGCGGCGCGAAGCGGCACGCAAAGAGGGAGAGAGAGCACGCGGAGGGCACCGGCGTGTTCTGTGGCTTCTCGCGAAGGCCGTGCGGCTAATCACCATGGCAAAATGGTGGCGAGAACGATGAATGGCGGTGGCGGCGAACTCGGTGAGAACTCGACCAAGGGTTTGGCGCTCGCGATCATAGAGGCGATTAGGGTTGGGGAAAGGCGGCGCGGAGGCTGGCGCATCCGCTTTATAGGCATGGGTGGCCAGCGAACCTCGATTTGCGGGCGGGCACGCACGGTGCAGTGTGGCTCGGACTCGAGCTTGTGTCCGTCTCCATGAGGGAGACGACATTGTAGCGTGGCGCTGCTGGGCTGGCGGCCCACGTGGGTGAGCGCGCGTGCGGGGAGGGAGCAGGCCTGCTGCTGGGCCGCTGCACTGGTGCTGCTGCTGCTGCGGGCCAAAACCCAAAGGGAAAAAGAAAAAAAAAGAAAAGCTTTAACAATTTTCAAAACCAGATTTTGATTAGGATTTTCACCCATTTTAATTTTCGACAAAGCCTAAGCACACTTAGAGCAAGCAAAGAAAAATATGCAGCAGCATAAATGCAACAATACATGTTGCTACCTTATATTTCATTTTAGGATTCTTATAAATCATTATTATTTGCCTAATAAAGTAAAGCAACTATTTGAATTAAATTAATTTAAATCCTACATTTTGAAAAGCAAAAATTAGGGTGTCATAGTTTGGTCGATGGAGCGGTCCATGTCCTCGATGACGATCATTGACTTGCCTCTGGTCTCGATGAACATCTTCTGGAGAAGTGGAGATCCATGTTGGTGGTGTTGATGCAAAAGTGGATCTGCAAACACAAAGGGCTAATATCCGAAATTGATATTCAAAGCGTGCCAGTCGATTTGACCTGTTAATCGACAAGGATGAAGATACAAGCACTTTGGTCCTGACAACAGCGATACGCCCGGATGTCACGGCCAAGAGGTACTCACGCGGAACTCGAGGATCATCGAAGATTGCACTGGAGCAATGCAACTCGCCGAATCGATGAGAACTCGTAAAAATAAAAAAGTATGCAAATTGACGAAGTCGTCGAAAAGTAGATGCAAATAAGAGTAAAAGCTGGTTTTTGATGTATTGATTGATTTTTTATTACATTGCCCTTCACCCTATATTTATATCCTGATCTACAGAAACGTAACCAAATACGACCAGGACACTAAATCCAAATCTAAGGAAACACATGACTTTGATACAACTCAGACTCTAATAAACGTATACAAGGAAATTGACTTCTATCTTATTCTATATTCCGCCTCAATCACGATGGTATTCTCATCGACCTTCTTTCCATCGGCACACTCCCTGTTCCATCGGCAGCAGCCTTCAAGTCTCTTCCATCGGCACACCCCCTGTTCCATCGGCAGCAGCCTTCAAGTCTCTTCCATCGGCATCGGCAATAGTACCCTTAGCCTTATCAGCAACACTTCAATCCGAATCCACACGCCACCACCACTCAAGCAGCTTTCTTTACAAGCTCATTTTCATCGGCTATCAATCTTCACAGTAATCTTTCCTCTGCTGATCAACCCTTCCTGACCATCTTGACACGTGCCGAAAAATGATGTCAACACATGCCCCCCAATTTCGGAGTATAAGATACTGATGCTCTGAAATTTACTCCAGATAATGCTTGCTGTTACCTATTTTTCAACCCATTCTCCAAGCATAACACAATCTGTTATCAAATTTAATCAAATCTAGTTCTAATCCATGTATCTCAGTAAATATCACACAATTTCCAACTGCTTTTTCCTCAATCACGGTTGAGATACCAAAATAACAATCCATCGGCAAGATCTTATCATAGCAACATCACCATTTTAGTACTGATAGATCCTGTACCAAGATCTCTTCCAAGTCATGATTACTTGCCATCAAATCTTCTGTACAATCCCTTGATTGTCGTGTGAACAGTTACCATATCCATCTGAACCACCTCGATCCACCCGCGCGCGGCATAGAAATAAGTCAAGAATACCCCTACTCCAAATGGCTTATAAATAGATTTCTCCGGACTGCTCATCTTCTACCTTCAAACCTCAACCTTTGGCATTCTCTCTCCGGCGGCAACCCTAGCAAATAACTGTGCGTCCTCAACCCACCAGAGCTCCTTCCATTGTCAACTTCAAGTCCCCAGCTCGTGCCCTCATCCTTCTCAAAGCAATGGCGGTCAACTTCAACGTTCCTGCGGTTCGTTCTTCTTTTATTACCTTTACTTCGATCCTCCTGGTTCTTTGTGAGTTCTTACAGTTGGTATTTTTCTTCTTCCATTCTTTTGATCTTCTAAACTCAGGAACTACGCAACACATTGGTTATTCCAACCAACCAACCTCCCCTCCATTGCCTAGGTCCAATGGGCGACCCAAATCCAACTGACTTGATCAATGCAGAGGCTAACCGAATTCCCTTCAAAGCTCAAAATTTCTCTTTGAATCTATGGAATGATACATTCCGATCTTGGCCCAAACCCACCAAAGGGTGGAAAGATTGGTACTTGAGGGTCAACAGATCGATGCAAGTGTTCTGGGCAGAGCAGAAGATAGACCAATGCACCAGGCTATCCATTGCCGATATGCAAAAGAATGAATCTATGATGATAGCCGCCGCTCACTTCTGGTCAGATACCACAAATACCTTTATGTTTGGTCATGGCCCATGTGCCCCCACTCTTGCCAATGTATACATGCTCACCGGCTTGGATATCTCAACCGTCGATGAAGGCCACATCTATGGCAGAAGAGCTAAATACAGAGTGAATACACGCAACATCAGCAGCTGAACAGGATACATCCAGGAATACCAAAAGACTGGTACTGTCAATCAAAGGGAACACGCCATATTTTTGAACATGTGGTTGGAGAAGTTTATTTTCTGTGGCCGATCGGTAGGACCAACCAACGCCTTCCTCCCAGCAGCCGAACTCCTGGCCAATGGCGTCAGATTCCCGCTTGGCTGATACCTCCTGAGCTCGACCTACCACCTCCTCCACCAAGTGTCTCAGAAGCTTCTACTTGGTGAACCCATCGGCAATTTGGGAGGCCCGTGGTGGTTCATTAATATGTGGTTAAACGCGCATATGCATAAGCGCCTACAGTGGGATTTCTTCGCCCAAGAATTCCCACGAGAGATTGCCGAAGATTATGCTCTTGGAGACGAGGAATCGGCAACACGCCCTCCTCTTAACTTCGGTGAAGCTATAATTGTCCTCCCTGGAACAGAGGCTAACGAAGATCAAATCGGCAGGTTTTTCTAGAATTTCTACCATGGTCTCCCTCGTGATCTTAGGGCTTGGGTACCCTATATTGATGAAAATAACAAGTTCCCCCTCCTCTTCAACTTTGCCGATAGTGACCTGAATCAAGATAATGAGCTTATGATGGCCATTATTACTCCCAGGGCAATCCCGGTGAATACATTTGGTAGTGGGAAGAACTCCAACACTACTTATGAATTCTACAATCCATCGGTAGTATCTCGTCAACTAGCTTTTGGGCAACTGCCAATCAAGCTATGCTTTGCCGATGTGATCAAGCCCAGAGAAACCATCACCACTGGAACTGAGTGGAGTAGGGTAGTAAGACTTGCTCCCGATGCCGATATTTCAAATGTTGATCTCTCCGCCTGGTCACCAGCGTCTTTCATCACAGAATCATATAAGCAATGGTGGCAAGAGTGGAAAGAACAGTTATTTTCAACATCCGTTCACACATATCGGCACATGATCGATCCCGACTACGCCATACCTGGCGATGCAGTAAGTTCCTTTTAACTTCTTTTGTCTTTCTCCCCTTATATATATATATATATATATATATATATATATATATATATATATATATATATATATATATATATATATATATATATATATATATATATATATATATATATATATATATATATATATATATATATATATATATATATATATATATATATATATCGGCAACTAATCTTTCCCGTAACAGGCCGATGATCTAGTTCCATCAGTAAGCAAAAGTGGGAGACCCTTCAACCTCCACCCTATCTCTCCGGTTTCAATAATCGGCTACAACTCCCCTTCCTTAGACGCCTTAACCTTCCAGAGGACCCGTACCAAAACTATCACCTCCAGACCAAGACTGGCAACATCCAGAGCCACTCCAATAGCTGCTGCTACAAGCCTAATTAAGGCTTTTAAGGTAATAACCTTGCTAATTTTGTTTTCTGCCGATACAAACTATATTAACATATAATTGTTAGGGTGTAAGAGCTGCAGCTGGATCATCATCGGCAACTCCTCCAACATCAAGCACCACAACCTCTAACCAGCCTTCAGAGGTATTCTTTTATTTTCATATTCCTTCTGTCAAATATCCGATCTCACACCCATTTTTGCAGTAACAAATGGGTACATCGGCAAGCACTCAAGTTCCCCAATCAACAAGTGCCGATGTCCCCCAGCCAATTGTCGCTGAGACCCAAACAAAGCGCAAAGCTTCAACCGATGCCGAAGCTCAGCAAAAGCGACAGAAATCAGCCCCTGCGTCCGCTTCAACACCTATTAGTCAGCCACCTGATGTAATTGAACAAGTTGACCCTCCTGCACAAAATATACCCTCGGCCATCATACCCCAAGGGCCAACTACTGATGAGGTCGTAGAAGACATCCCATCGGCATCCCCTATCGATCTTTTGCATGACCCTCTTCAAACTGCTCCCTCAAGCCAGGCCCAAGAAATTGCTCTGAAGCAGGTAAACCGATTGACTATTTGGTTTATAATAACCACATCTATCCTCAAATAGGATCTCTAACTTTCTTTTCTTCACAGGAACAAGATTCTCCCGATAGCTTGTTTTCTTTTGCTATCAACATCTCCGATGATGACGGAGAAGAAGCGAGTTCTTCCCTGGCATTGGGAACAATATCGGCAGACATATATGGCCAGCTAGAAGCTCTTCTGAATCTGCTACAACAAGATACTGCTCGACTGGTAATCGATTCAGACCCTGCAAAAACTATCTTCAAAACGATCCGTGGCCAAGTTCCTGCCGATGTTGAAGAAACCATCTTCCCAGTAGTCCACCTAGAGAGTAGACAACTCCAATATCAACGGGCCGCTCATCGTATTGCCGACAGAGCAGCTCAAGCTCAACTCAAGGAAGAAATGCTGCAGCTGAAGCAAACTGCCGATGAGAAGCACAAAAGCATCAGCAACTTACAAGCCTCCGGTACTGATTTTAAGCAGAAAATCCTAAATCTATCGGCAAAGAGAGCAGCTTTGCTAGCTGAACTGGAAGAGGTTGAAGCAGCTCTGACTCAAGCCAAGCAAGAAGAAGACCAGCTTCCTGACGTTATCAAAGCCCTTCAACAGGAATGAGATGCCCAAGCTCGCAAGGCCTTGACCTTGAAAAAGAAACTCAAACCTGTGGAAGGAACTGCCGATGAAGATGCCAAAGAATTAAAGGAAGCCGATGAAATTCGTCTGCGTGCGATATCAGCTATCCAGACTTTGTTAAATTAGCACATCGGCAACAATACATTGATACTTTGTTTTAACTCTAGCCGATAGGATTGTTATCGGCAATTACACTTTTACGCATCTATCCAGATACTAGGGTAATATTTCTTTAAGTATTTTCCATTTAATGCTCTGGGAAATATAACCCCTTCGAGGGTTTCGAGAATATATGCATTACCAGGAACAGATTGATTTATCCGATATGGACCTTCCCAATTAGGTGACCATTTGCCAAACTTAGAACTCTTAGTCCCAATCGGTAAAATCAACTTCCAAACCAAATCTCCATCGACAAACTCCTTTACCTTCACCTTCTTGTCATACCATCTGGCTACTCTTTTCTTATTCTCCTCAATGCTAGCTAAAGCTTTTAACCGATGACTTGCTATATCTTCCAATTCATCTTTCATAAGGGTATCATAGTCATCGGCCGTCAATTGATCTTGAGAGCGTATTCACCTAGAACCAGTTTTAACCTCCCAAGGTAATACTGCGTCGTGTCCATACACCAACTGATAAGGTGTTACCTTGGTTGCACCATGACACGCCATCCGATATGACCATAAGGCTTCATTTAATATTGTATGCCACCTCTTAGGATATTCTTTAATTTTGCGCTTAATAAGCTTGATAATTCCTTTGTTAGAAGCTTCAGCCTGACCATTAGCCTGGGCATAATATGGTGAAGAATTCAAAATCTTAATCCCCATACCTATAGCAAACTCATCGAATTCACCCGATGTAAACATGGTACCCTGATCGGTAGTAATGGTTTGAGGAATACCAAATCGGTAGACAATATGCTCTTTTACAAAATCAATCATATTAGCCGATGTCATCTTTTTCAAAGGAATTGCTTCAACCCACTTTGTGAAATAATCGGTAGCAACCAGAATAAATTTATGCCCCTTACTCGATGGTGGATAAATTTGACCGATGAGATCAATAGCCCAACCCCAAAACGGCCAAGGCTTAATTATGGGATTCATAGCCGATGCGGGTGCTCTTTGAATATTACCAAACTTTTGACACTCCTGACATCCTTTAAAATATTTAAAACAATCTTCGAGAATAGTCAGCCAATAATATCCATTCCTTCTGATCATCCATTTCATCTTGAAAGCTGACTGATGAGCTCCACATACTCCTTCATGAATCTCACCCATCAAACTTTTTGATTCATCGACACCAACACACCTGAGTAAAACTCCATCTATGGTACGGTAATACAATTCATCATCGAGGAGCACATATTTGGTAGCTTGGAACCTTATACGTCTTTCAACCTTTTTAGATGGATTCCTTAAATAATCAATAATTTCCTTTCTCTAGTCATCGGTATCAACTGCCGATGTTAACACTTCTTGAACAGGCTGATATCCTGAAGCATGCTGAGCCAATCGATTAGCCTCTTCATTATGCAATCGAGAAACATGTTCCAGATGAAAATTTCTAAACCCTTTCAACAACTGCAGACACCTCTCATAATATGAAATTAAAACTTCACTTCGGCATTCATAAATCCCAGCCAACTGATTTATAACTAACATAGAATCACCAAAGACTTCAACAGCATCAGCACGTACTTCCTTAAGCAATTCTAATCATTTTATCAGGGCTTGGTACTAAGCTTGATTGTTTGTCGATGTAGCAACAATCGGCAATGAAAACTCATACTTTCTTCCGTGAGGGGAAATTAACACAATGCCGATGCCTGCTCCTTCACCACATGTAGATCCATCAAAGAAAAGTGTCCAAGGAGCAATTTCCAGAGAATCTACTGTGTTGCAATGTTGAGTAACGAAATCAGCCATAACTTGTCCTTTAACTGCCTTAGCCGATTCATAACATAAGTCAAATTCTGACAACGCTAAAATCCATTTACCAATTCTACCACTTAATATCGGCATCGACAGCATATATTTGACCACGTCATCTTTGCATATGACAGTGCACTCAGCCGATAGTAAATAATGCCACAACTTAATACAGGAAAAATATAAACACAGACATAATTTCTCGATAGCTGAATACCTAGTTTCAGCATCTATTAACCGTCTGCTCAAATAATAGATAACACGTTCCTTCCCTTCAAATTCTTGAATAAGAGCTGAACCGATAATAGTATCCTCAGTTGATAAATACAATCTGAAAGGTTTTCCATGTTGAGGTGGAACTAACACCGGAGGATTTGTTAAGTAATTCTTAATTTCATCTAGGGCTAATTTCTATTCATCTCCCCATTTAAATTTCTGATCGGCTTTCAATTTCAATAATGGACTGAAGGCCTTGATCTTGCCTGATAGATTAGATATGAATCTTCTGATGAAATTGATCTTACCGATCAAGGATTGTAATTCAGTTTTATCGGCAGGAGCAACAACCTTGTTGATCGCCTCAATAGATTTCCTACTAATTTCAATGCCCCGCTGATGCACCATAAAACCCAAGAATTGTCCTGCCGATACACCAAATGCACATTTATTAGGATTCATCTTTAATCCATGCTTTCTTGTGCACTCTAATATCTTCCGTAGATCGGTTAGATGCTTTGTGATGTCTCCAGACTTAATCACTATGTCATCAATGTAAATATCTACCAACGTGCCGATATATTCATGGAAAATAAAGTTCATAGCTCTTTGATAAGTAGCACCGGCATTTTTCAAACCAAATGTCATAACTATCCACTCAAATAACCCCACATGACCTGGACATCTAAAAGCAGTCTTGGGAATATCTTCTTCAGCCATGAATATTTGATTATAACCCGCATTACCATCCATGAAACTAATAATTTGATGTCCTGCTGCAGCATCAATCAATAAATCAGCAATCGGCATTGGGTAACCATCCATCGGTGTGGCTTTATTGAGATTCCTGAAATCAATACAAACACAAAGTTTCCCATTTTTCTTGTAAACAGGAACCACATTAGAAATTCACTCTGCATATCGACAATGCCGAATAAACTTTGCCTCAATCAATTTAGTTATTTCGGCCTTAATATCTGGAAGTATATTAGGATTGCATCGGCGCGCTGGCTGCTGATGTGGCCGAAATCCAGACTTAATAGGCAACCGATGTTCAACTATCGATCGGCCTAATCCAGGCATTTCAGTATAATCCCAAGCAAAACAATCTTTGTATTCTTTTAACAAATCAACTAATTGATGTTTACACTTGGAATTTAACATAGCACTAATAAAAGTAGGCCTTGGCCTATCGCCTTCACCAATATCTACTTCTACTAACTCATCAGCCGATGTAAACCCTTGGCCTAATTTTTCATCATCGGCAAACCTATCCATTAAAATTCTTCTTCAGAACCGACTGCTTGGATCAGTGTAATTTCGTAATCGGCAACCTTAAGAAACTCTTTTTCCCAAGCTTCTCCTGATATGCACTTGGTTCGTTCATAAGTGTCTGATTCTGCCGATGCGATGATATAAGAAGAATCACCAGGAATGACTTCAATTTTATCTCCAATCCATTGTACTAGGCACTGATGCATTGTAGAAGGAACACAACAATTAGCATGAATCCAATCCCTTCCTAGAAGCAGATTATATGCACCCTTGCCATTGATGACAAAGAAAGTCGTCGGTAAGGTTTTGCTACCGATGATCAACTCGACACATACTGCCCCTTTAGCTAGTGACACATTGCCTTCAAAATCCTTTAGCATCATATCGGTTTTAGTCAAGTCTTGATCTCCCTTACCAAGCTTCCGATACATCACATAAGGCATGATATTAATTGCAGCTCCTCCATCAATAAGTATCTTAGATACAGGCTGCCCATCAACTCTGCCTTTTACAAACAAAGCCTTGAGATGTTGTCTCTCATCATCGGCAGGTTTCTCAAAAATAGCCAACATCGGCTCATTGATGGACAAACCTTGACTACCAGATTGAAACCTTCTTTCTGGACGATTAACCCCATAATAACCATTGCATTCTGGGCAATTTTCAACAGTAGGTAACTTAATACCTTCTTCCCAACAATGAATAAAAAACGGACACCTCCAATGATCCTTATGCCGATTCTACTCTTCTCGTCGTCTTTCTTCTTGCTATTGTCGATATCGGTCCCTTCGCTGACGCCAGCCTTCCTGTTGCCTTTGATGAGTAATTACAATGCTAGATCGAGGTGGCTTTCCAGAACTGCCACCTTCTCTTAGTAGTCCCTTGCCTTTTGCATCATCGGTAGTTATCCGATGTTGGGGATCTACTGATGCGTTTTTTTCAGCAGCTTCCGATGTCAACACCTTAGTCTTTCCTTCAGCATCCAACATATTTGCTGGAAAAGGATGTTGATCAATTTTCATCGGCTTCTGAATTTTGGAATTACCAAATTTTATTCTCCCAGACTCAATAGCTAATTGTAACTGCTGTCTAAACACTTTGCACTCATTTGTACTGTGTGAAGTTGCATTATGCCATTTGCAATACAGCATTTTCTTCAACTCTTCTGCCGATGGGATCACATGATTAGGTGACAGCTTAATCTGGCCCTCTTGAAGCAAAAGATCAAATATCTTATCGGCTTTGGTGATATCAAAAGTAAACTTTTCTGGCTCTTTGTGACCAAAGGGACAAGATATCGGCTTTTTATTCTTAACCCACTCGGCCAAACCGATAACTGATTCTTCATCCGAATCAGAATCTTCCACCTCTCGGACAAATGAAACCTTCTTGTTCCAATTCCTTTTGGGTTCAAAAACCCTATTATCTTGATCAGAAATCCTTTGAACGAGATGACTTAGGCTTTCGAACTCCTGAGAAGCATATCTGTCCTTAAGGTGTGGCAACAATCCCTGAAAGGCCAAATCGGCAAGTTGTCGATCATCCAATACCAGGCTATAACACTTATTCTTTACATCTCGTAGCCTTTGCACAAAACCTTCCACCGATTCATTATTGCACTGTTTCAACTTTACCAAATCGGTAAGCTTCTTTTCATGAACTCCAGCAAAGAAATATTTATGAAATTGCTTTTCCAGATCAGCCCAAGTAATAATAGAATTTGGCGGTAACGAAATAAACCACATAAATGCTGATCCAGATAGAGATGATGAAAACAAACGAACTCTCAATTCATCTCTACTAGCTGCCTCTCCACATTGAATAATGAAGCGATTAACATGCTCCATGGTTGATGTATCATCTTGCCCAGAGAACTTAGTGAAATCTGGCACCTTGTACCGATTTGGGAGAGGAATTAAATCGTATGCCGGAGGATATGGAGTCCGATAAGAATAGGTATTGACCTTGGGCTCGATCCCAAACTGATCCTTCATAATTTCTGCTATTTTATCAGCCCAAAAAGCATCAACATCTTGTTGACGATACGGCTGAATTTCCACTGGAGGTACTTGCTGATACCCTTCATATCTTTGTGGCCCATGATCTCCAGCAATTGGCATATTTGCTACTATTTGTGGTCCATTAATCTGCTAGAAAGGATTCATCGGCTGAGCTGCCGATGCTTGATTCTAAAAACCAGCATGCATGTGACCTTGATGAATACCTGCAGCTTGCTGACTTGACTGAACTGTATGCTGAGTGGGAAACTGCCCTGACCAGTTAGCGTTCATCGGTACAAAATTTGCCGATGGCTGGTAACTTGTTGGCATTGCTAGATAATTACAACCAACTTGAGGTATAACCTAGACTCCGGGTTGACTTACAATAGGAGCCTTCTGTTGCATCGGTAACAAATTTGCCGATGGATTTGAATTAGATGTTTGACCCAAAGGCGTCTGGAAACCTCCTAGAGTTGGCTGCACAGTAGTTGCTGTAGTATATTGAGGTACTTGAGCTATCGGCGAACCAGCCGATGTCATAGTAGCTTTTCCTGCTGTGTCAAATACTTGAGGTAATCCAGTGTTAAAAGCAGATGGCTCTGGAGGCATACCGTATCCCCACCAATTAGCAGGAATCTGATTACTTTATGGCACAGAACCTGATAAAGCCGATGCCGATAGATCTGTATTAAGCTGAACTCGTCCTGATAATGCTGAATCTGATCGCATCGGTGTAGACTGTACGTTAGATAAACCTGCTGATACTGGAGGGAAAGTAATCTTTGTTCCCACAACGGCTGGGGGAGCCGATGGAGTAATAACAGATGCTGATTCTGGTTGATGATAAGCAGGCCCAACGTAATGAGGTGACGCTTGCCCTTCTTTGAAAATTCGAATCACAGCATTATGAACAGTATTGGACAGCACATTGGAGTGATTAATTAAAGCATGATTTACTGCAGAATTAACCATCTCTTGAAGTTTACCCGGATTAGAGTCGAAGGTAACTTGCCGAGGCAACAGCAAATCTTGCTTCTGGATGACTTGTCCACTCTTGTTCAAGCTGAATGACTTCAAGCAAAGCTGTCTATATTCTTCTATAGCCCTTTCCATAGCCTGCTTCTGTTCTTCCTTGAGATCTTCTTCTGTTACTGCGATGATGTTCCCCGCATCGATCTCAGGATTAAGCATATTGACTAGATCTGTCCCACTGGGCGTGCCAAAAGATGTGTTGATGCAAAAGTGGATCTGCAAACATAAAGGGCTAATACCCGAAATCGATATCCAAAGTGTGCCAGTCGATTTGACCTGTTAATCGACAAGGATGAAGATACGAGCACTTTGGTCCTGACAATAGCGATACGCCCGGATGTCATGGCCAAGAGGTACTCACGCGGAACTCGAGGATCGTCGAAGATTACACTGGAGCAATGCAACTCGCCGAATCGATGAGAACTCGTAAAAATAAAAAAGTATGCAAATTGACGAAGTCGTCGAAAAGTAGATGCAAATAAGAGTAAAAGCTGGTTTTTGATGTATTGATTGATTTTTTATTACATTGCCCTTCACCCTATATTTATATCCTGATCTACAGAAACGTAACCAAATACGACTAGGACACTAAATCCAAATCTAAGGAAACACATGACTTTGATACAACTCAGACTCTAATAAACGTATACAAGGAAATTGACTTCTATCTTATTCTATATTCCGCCTCAATCACGATGGTATTCTCATCGACCTTCTTTCCATCGGCACACTCCCTGTTCCATCGGCAGCAGCCTTCAAGTCTCTTCCATCGGCACACCCCCTGTTCCATCGGCAGCAGCCTTCAAGTCTCTTCCATCGGCATCGGCAATAGTACCCTTAGCCTTATCAGCAACACTTCAATCCGAATCCACACGCCACCACCACTCAAGCAGCTTTCTTTACAAGCTCATTTTCATCGGCTATCAATCTTCACAGTAATCTTTCCTCTGCTGATCAACCCTTCCTGACCATCTTGACACGTGCCGAAAAACGATGTCAACAGGTGGATACGAACGTGAGCTCGATGTCGTAGTTGGCCATGGCGGCGATCATGGTGGACTTGCCTGTGCCCGGCGGGCCATAGAGGAGGTAGCCACAAGCTTCCATGCCTTGCTGATGTTCACGTAGTAGTCCTTCCTGTTCCGGAAGGCATCGAGGTCGTCCAGGATCTCCATAGCAGGCCATGCTGGAAACTTCCACCTCTTGCTCCTTAACATTCAGCTTTCATCAGAACAATACAGATGGGTTGCCAAATACAAGGCAAAGAAGCTAAAGAAATGAACAGCGGTAGTAACAATTAGCTGGACTAATACAAGAAATGTTCTGCATGCAGTTAAGATTTCTGAATTGGAATTGGAGTTAACAACCTTGCACTTAAAGTTTCATGAAAGAAATTTGGCATAGGATTACCACTTATATTTCACACAAAGCAGATCATCAGCTTTGGAAAAGCAGGGTGCATTGTTGAAGGAGTTCTTGTCTTCCTTCACCTGCAGTGATCAATTTTCTAAACCAAGATAGTGACTTCTACAAGGAGATGATGACTTAAAAGAATCACACAGCATATGCAAAGAGTGAATCACAACATATCTTAATGGAATGAACACACTCTGTTTGAGATGCAAGACTAAAGGCAAGGTCCCGAGGAAGCCCAGCAGCAACTCCACCATCAGTCATGGCCTCTATTGCTAACAAAATGTAGGCTATATATTAACAATGAAAAGACAGAAATCAGCTTCACTCTTGAACATTGACACCCTATTTTCAGTATCACATACAAAATGAGGTACATACCTCAAGCCGGTTTTAATATCAAAATATTTCTCTTTAGCTGTTCAAACTTTTTCAATGGCACTAAATAATTTTCTTACACAATTTTCATCATTCTGAATAGTTGTCATCTCTCCCAAACACATGACTAAGAAGTAACCACATTGACCAGCAACCAAAGCTTCTTTTGAGTGTATTCTGTTTACACTTAGTGTTTTGTTATAGTCATAATAATTAAATAGCTTTTTAACTCCCACATAAAGCAGTCTAGCCAACACATGCAATTCCATGATGATAGTCTCATACATACTAACATATCCCTTTTTTCAAAAGGTATATTCTGATTGAAGAAAGGCTCCTACAATATGTGTATAATACTGTATAACACATAGGGCCTTCTAATCAACATGCAATAGATCAAACTAGGAATGGCACTACTTCTGAAGCACACAACCATTGTAAAAGCAGGCCTGTAGCAGATAGGGAATAGAACCTACAGTTGCAGGACGCTGCAAACAAACGCAACAGAAGTCACCCACAATGTCAAGCTTCTCAGCAGTTCACACCAAAGATATCCTCCTTTCCTGCTGGTCAAAGTAGAATATTAGCCACCGCAGGTCCACTACTGAGCGACTAAGGTAAAATCTAGCTGCCACAAATCCCCAGCATCCATAAAACAGAAATCTAGATGCAAGGCTTTTAATTTGTACAAAACTCGGACAATGAGGCAAAATTACAACTAATAAACCTAATATAATACAACCAAATTTGATGGCAAATCATTTGTACACATGCTATAAAACTAAAGCAAAAAATTACATATGGGGAACAACAGGATCAAAACAAATATAGAGGCACAGCCTAGTCGGTAGTAGACACAAATTCAAAGCAACCTATATCCATGCTATAGAGCAGGGCAACTCACAATCCACCAGATTGTTTTGATTAAACATTGAGGAAATTTATTTAGTACTAATGGCATATTTGAGGCACCTGAATCAGAATCGAGGTGAAGAGGGATGCTACAAACTCAAGTACCACTACGTTCATGAGCTTTGATTCAGAAGCCGAAAAGTACATTTCGGGGGGGGGGGGGACGGAGCTACAAAGAACAGGGATCACCGAGGATCCCAAGCGGCAAGGGGGGTTTGAACCCTAAACCCAGATCGATGGTCAATTTAACCAACTGAGATTGAGATCGAAGAGAGGGGAAATCGAGATAAAGACTACCGCACCCTGGCGTTGCCTTCGGCTCAGGCTCCTCGAACGGCGGACGCTGCCTCGGCCACCGCCGCTAGCTCCCGCATCCTGGCGGCCGCGAGTGGCGGATGGTGCTGCTTCCGGCTGCACCAAACACCCCACCAGTCTACCTGGCAGCACCTGAAATTTCCCATACGATCGCTTCCCCACCGGCGCAATTAAAGGAAAGAAGCCCAGGAACGCCTCCGGTTTTTTACATCCGCGATTCAACAGCACGCCCATAATCCCCGCATGTAATCGAGCTGCCAAACGTTGAGGCGGATGAGGAGCCATCTGACGCAGCCTGATCGTAACTATGACCGCTGGTTGCCCTAAAAAATGGTTTCGTTCCAACCGAAAGTTGTATGTTTTCTATCATCAACCGTAGCAGCCTCAAGTCTATCCCACGTTCCATTTTGCATGATGTTGCGGCGCTGCTGGATGGTCTTTTTTCTTCATCGCATCAGTGGTCCTTTGGCTTGCACAAAGAATGTCACGATCGCTCGAGCCAATCAAAATCTCTCTCTCCTGTTTTCTCTCACGCAAGAAGATCGTGATCGTCGCTCGTGCCAATCAAAATCTCTCTCTCCTTTTTTCTCTCACGCAAGAAGAGAAAGTTAGATCGTGATTGCCTCCTCCGGTTACCACAATTCTGATTTGCAGGGATGCATGCAGCAGGGAGACGGCCGAGTACAAAGGAAGGAAAAACAGACGTCACATTTCCCCTTCCTAAATCACACGTACATAAATCAAGACGGAGAAGCTGGGGATCGAACCCGAACAGTGCGGATGCGGTGGGTGGGGTTTGGCACGGCATGTTGGGTGGTGTGGGAGAGGAGCGTTGAATCCCAGGACTATCCAAATAATGCTGGCCATCGGACTGAGTCGAAGCCTGTGAGGGATGATTTTTAGCCTTTGATTTTAATGCAGATAATTTGCTGGGTGTATTTTTCTAGGTGCACAATGGTTGGACTCTCTCAGCTGGGGGACATAATCTTGGGTATACCTAGTATAATTTGGATTGGTCCATTATAGTAGAGATAATTTGTTAGGTGTATTTTTCTGCATGCACAATGGTTAGACTCTCTCAGCGGGGGACGTAATCTTAGTATAGTTTGGATTGGTCTACTATAGTAGAGATGAGTGGCGTCGGCATCAAGTCGTGGGAGAGAACCCCACCAAGAGCAACGCAGCTCTTCTTAGTCGTCATGCTGGAATCCCCAATATGAATTTACTAGTTACCACCCTTAGTAAAAAAATAAAAACTGTAAAAATGTCACATTTTAAGGTACCGGTCCCACTCATATAGCATGCATTTTGGTACAATGGTACCTATCGGTACTTTTTCCTTTGGTATCTCTATTTTTCTGGCTATTTGATCGCTCCTCACCAAGGGTCCTCATTTCTCCAACCATAATAAAAATTCTCAAACTCTAGTATTACTTCCAATCAATATTTTGCAACTACTTCACAAAAGAATATTATGGATATGACTGCAAACAACTTCAAGTATGACAGCAGGTCAGCATAAACTTTTAATTATAATTATTTGAGAAATTTTAAGGTTCTTAGAAATGATAGTAGCCATCCGTTAGTTTGGACTCGATGATAAAAAAGGGAGAGGTACCTATTAGAAGGAACTTAGCCACTGGCTGTGGACCGGAACTTAGATTTTGTGGGCTAGGAACTAATTCCAAAATTAAGTAGAGGGGTACATATGTACTTTCATCTTCCCATTCAATTATTATGTTAAGGAACTAATTAGCACATTAGTAACTTTTGCCTCTTGCTATGAATACCATGATCTCATCTCATCATAGAACACCGTCGCCATCAGATCGTAGGCCCGGGACCCGTCGCCGGCATGCCCACCTCCTCTTGCGGTCGCTGGTAGTGCTTCCCAGACTGGTTCACTACACTGACCACGGCGGCTCTAGACGGCCACATCCCGTACCAGCTCTAGGCTATCCCCGTTCTAGCCACACCAAAAGATGGAACCACGGGCAGGAGCAAATTCAGCGTTGGCACGGAGCAAGAACAACCAAACGCCAGAGGGCAGGAGCAGGAGCAACCACAACTAATGCCCGAAGCTATTATGATGAAGAGCAAAATGCACCACAGGTCCATTACCTTTTTCCTCTGTGTCATCTAGGTCCATCACCTTCTAAAGTGAAGTTTTAGGTCCATTAACTTTTTAGATGGTTTACCGTAGGTCCAAACCAGTTCGTTTGGTTATTAGCATGCACAGTCAGCTGCCACGGTGGCATGAATGTCACGAGAGGCTCACGTGATGCCTGATTGCTGATGTTATTTTTGCCAAAAACCCCCCTGCCTTTCTCTCCCTCTCACACTTCAGTTCTCTCCCACAAACACTCCGTCTTGTCTGCTTGCACACGACGCCGCCGCCTCCTCCGCCTACGCACGACGCCGCTGCCCCCCTCCGCCTGCGCGCCGCGAGAGGTAGCCGGCATGGTGGCCACGGGTCTGCCGGGAGTTCAGAGCCAGGCATGTGCGGGCGGAGGAGCCGTGAGGGGCAGGTGGCGCGGTGGCCGCCGTGCCGCACGGCCGGCCGGCAGTCGCGGAGGGGCGCGGGCGGCCGGCTGAGGGCCTCGATGCGGGCGAGCGGCCCAGGGCGGCGCTGGTGGCTGGCGCGGGCAGGTGGCCGCACGGATGTGGCGGGCGGCGCGGATCGGGCCACCAAGGCCCTCTGATTGCAGTGTTGAAACAGAGAAGATCTTGGGGGCCTTCAGTTCAGACTCCAGAGGATTTTCTCACTGCACTGCACTAGCTGCTGTAGGCCACTGCAATACTGAGAAGAAAACAGTAGCCATTATTCCAGAAGAGAATAGGATTTTGTAGCTGCAGTGAGATTGTTGTGTTTGCTGTGTGTTTGTATTCTGTCAATGCGTACACCCTGTCAATGTGTACACTTGTATTCTGTCAATGCTTATCAATGCAACTAGTATCAAGATTTGGAGCTTCAGATGTTTTATGGCATCCCCTGAATTTATGAGCTTTGTTGCAATCTGAGGTAAATGACAGAGGAGCATTCTAAAATCTGAATGCATGTATGGTTCCAATGTAAACAGAGTCCGATGTGTATAAACCTTACGACTCTACCTGATACAGTCCCTTAATTGTTCTGCAGCTCTCTTATCCGATAGTACAAGTAGTCTGGATATAGAAGATGGTACCTGATACTGCATCCATAACAACAGAAACTGAACTGTAAAAATCGCAGAACAACACTATCTCAACGAACACACTCTGGCACTATTTTGTCCTAATACTAATCAACATTGAAAATTTGCTCCAGCACAGTACAACACAGCACATGTGGCGTACTGGTGACGCTGTAACTTTCAACTTGCTCAAGCCGATGCTGGTTTATTTCCCTGTGAAAATAGACCAAGGGAGCACAAATACTCTTTGTCCTAGAATAAATCAACTAGATTTGTAAGCTAAACTCTTTTTTATGTTTGGCTAAATTTATAGAAAAGAGCACAAATGCTTATAAAACCAAATAAACAATGAAAACATGTCTTCTAAAAAAAGGACCGCTTCTCTATTGAGAAGTACGTTTCTTACGGCAACCTCACAAACACAAACCTAGTGCGTCTGTGAATAATTGAAAAATCTGACTAGAAATCGTGTTTTGATCATAACAACAGATCTCCACTCAGAAAAAAAGAAACACATTTTAACAGTAAGTAAAACAATGGAAAATATAACTGAACAACATTTTAACAGATCTCTGCCACCGTTTTGCGCGTCGCCGTCGACCCTTGGGAGGCCGCCGTCCTCCACGACCGTTCTCCGCTCGGCTCCTCTCCCAGACGGACCGCGCAGACGATTCGACAATTGGGTGTGGAGGGGAATGAGAGGGAGAGAAACAGCCAGGGGGTGAATAGCAAAAGAAGCACCCAATCGGTCCCAGCAAGGTGCGGTCAACCACGTCCGCAGCCACGGTGGACAGGCACGTCGGATCGCTTCATGGTTGCAGGCAGATTTGGACCCCCGGTGAAGCCCAAACAAAGATAATGGACCCAAAACTGTATTTTTAAAGGTAATGGACCTAGATGACACAAAGAAAAAAGGTAGTGGACTTGTGGTGCATTTTGCTCTATGATGAAAGTAGATCGGTCCTTTTCTGATATGGGATTGTCGAACACTACTGAAACGAAATTCCAAATCAAAATTAAAGCAAAACCGCAATGGATCCGGAACACCATTCACATTGTCAACCCGTTACACTCTGGTCGCCTATCTCTATGTCAGCGATCACAGAAAGAGTTCAGAGAAGCCTAAAAACCACATATAATTACTGAAGATAGAGGCCAATGGTTTGATTAACATCCTAGGAATCGTGATTTTCAAACCAAAGTTTATTGACTAACTTGAAACAAATAGTGGAGACTGAAGCATGCCACAACTTTGTTAATGACAGTCGCGAATAAAAGTATGGATTGCAGGGCTGCCCGCCAGGCCATGCTGCACGCGCAGGCGGTGCCAGCAATCTCCTTTTTGCTGGATTGGATGGATGCCTGTGACATCTTGGTCTGGTAGCCCCTCCGATCCTAATCGCGGCGGCGGCAGGCCCTTGCAGGCAGAGGAGGCGAGTCCCTGCTACTGCTAGCGGCTGGCGGTCTCTCCAAGTTCATACGACATGCCGGCAAAAAGAAATATGTCGGTCCAGATTAAAAATAACTAAACTACACTTAATTAGAATTAATTAATTCTTTTCAGGATGCGCGGCTGAAAAAAATTTCTATAGGACGAACTGGTGTAACAAATCTCTAACTATTTAGGTACATTAAAGCTCACATCATGGTGTCATTACTTCACCAGCTACGTCGATCAGGTAGGAGGATGGAGAGAATGTACCGTGCCATGCCAGGAGGAATGGGTTCTGTAGGGATTTGACCGCGCCTGCGCACACCTAAAGGCTAAACCTTCGAGCCTAGACCGAAGCGATAATCCCCACACTGTATGAAAATAAACATAATATAAGGCTTTGTTTGGATGCATGCATATCATGTATTGAAGTGGAATTACCACTTCAACACATGTGAATTGAGACGAATACATGCGCATCCAAACAAGGCCTAATTAGGATAATCTCTATCATTGACTATTACAGAGTTATGTATTTATAGTCCTCATGGATCCTAAGGCATATTTAGGGATAATCTTGTCTTTGATCCATCCACAGTTTCACCTACTCTGTGCCACGTTAGCGGGTGGGCATGAGCTATGTCGCCGCGACTGGTTGGCAGAAGGTCCTTTAATCTCCCTCCTACCGATCATGCGCAGTTGTTACTGCTACTGCAACATAAGCAATGGCTGCACCTGAGCCATTCACAGGAGAATGAACGGCTTGGATGAGAAGTGTTTGGCGGGAGCAAAGAAGTGTTAGGCACCAACAGCCCTTTTTACTTTATTCTACCAACAGCCCTTTTTTGAGAGAAATGGCAGGAGCAAAGAAGTGTTTGGTGCCATTTTATTGCTTAGATGAGCAAAGCGATGCACGCCGGAGCCCGACGGACTGCCGCGCCATGGAACACACTCCTCCTGGAGCAGACACATGAGTGGCTGATGATTCTGGTATTACACCTAAAGCAACATGCGAGTATCTTGGTCTATTTGGTGAACACTAGTCCATCACGCGCGCCCTTGCGCGCGCCGGCTGTTAAGCGGAAATTGAATCGCACGTCTGAACGTGTCTGTCTTTTTCTGTGAAGATCTGAAGATAAATACGATAAGCATCAAGCGGTGTAAGACGAAGATGGTAGGCCTGCATATATTACGTAGAGGGATCACATAAACACGGCAATGTTCGAAGGCAACAACACGAGGCAGCGTTCCGCACGTATATATACTACAATAGTGCATTACATTGGCTAGCTCTGTACATTAGGGTGCACCATAAGCAGCAGCAGTGGTTCTGATATAATTATACATACTGTGTTTCTTTTGTAGCTTTATCTTGTTTGGCGACCATCTAAGGAGTCGTCTCTCGTCTGAATGCCGTTCTTCTGTAGCTTTATCTTTTTCGGCTGTCTGGACGCTGATGACGGATTGCCGAGAGCCCTGACGAGGAGGGTCAATGGATTTGCTTTGGTTCTACAGGAGAAGCTATGAGCTTATAACTGTGTTTCTTGTGCGTAAAGAAGTGTTTGCAGGAATGGCATTAAGAATATGAGTTCAAAAACAAAAAGAGGCATGACATGTGAACACGAAGAAAACGAACCTGCTCACGAATAGATTGGCCATCAAATAATCTTTTCTGTGCACTTTTCTTTTCAACGTGGGCCGATGACTCTGCCGGGCTGGGAAACATACTAACCGAATGTGAGTGTATTAGAATAAGGGCCACCATGCTTTTGGATGGCTGGAGAAACTACACATGTATGATGTCTGGTACAGGACACATACTCGGTGAATTCATATTCAACAGGGGTACCCAACAGGTTGAGGCTGCACTGGTAACTGCACAGGTAGAAAAATCAGAAGGCATCTAACCTGTTGGGTAACTCCAGTGCAGCCTCAACCTATGAGTGCACTACCTCAAATCTGGAGTTATCTCATAGAAAAGTGATAATTCCAAATCTGAAGTTATCTCATAGAAAAATCAGAAGACAATGCACTACCTCAAATCGATAAGTTCATCACTTTTGTGAAAACAAGCTAAAAAATAGCAGTTATGTTGAAACATCGGTAAGAGTCCTAATAATCTTAGCCTGTATTTGTGTTGATCAGATAGAAAGAAGGAACATAAATGGTGCTTTAATCTGACTGACTGAATCTGGAGGTAGCCATAGTGAGTTGGAAAATTGGAAATGAACAAACAATTTTTACTACAATCAAGTAAGGGTAAGTAGAGGACAGATATGGCAGCCGAACAGAAAACACCGTGAAGCAAAATAAGAAGCAGACTGTCAAGAAGGTATAAGAGAAAGGCGATACACTGAGGAAACATCAGGCCATCCAAAACATGACTGATATAGGCACAAGATAACCTTACAGCAGACTGTCGATAGTCAAACCACTAAATTCCAAAATTTCCGAGTAAATTATGCACCAAAAGAGTACACAGTGCTTAATGCAATACCAAATGATGGAAGAGACAGTAGAAGATGCTATATTCTGTACGAAACCATCTATGCAGTAGAAAAGGACAGGATAATGTATTCTTGATTTCTGTTTTTTGAAAATGCATGTTATATTCTGTAGGAAACCATATATGCAGTAGAAAAGGACATGATAATTTAATTTTGATTTATACTTTTTGAAAATGCCAAGGCACATGAAGCAATGTTAGACAAAGCACAATTTGAAACATTGAGATGAGGGAAAGAGATTAGGCTGAGGAATTTTATAGTTATAGGGTAAGAAATAGAACCAACAAAACATTTTACTCCCACTTTTTATTAAGATCTATCCTCCCACTTTCGTACTCTCTTTTTCCTCTTAGAAGAATATTCCAAAAAAAGGGGAATACGATAATCAAAATAAACATGGGAAAACGGCCTTACTGCTTATCGTAACGGTTGAGTCATTCACCAACAGTAAGCATCAGTTTATTGGACTGTTTTCTTTAATGGGTAGTCATAAGCCATATGATTCATTTGCATAAGGCATAAAAACTGTGTTATAAAATTGTGCAGTCATATATATACAGAACAATACAAAATACTAACATCATCTCATATGTACACCATAGTACCTTTTGTTTGCATACTTTGGTACACCACAGTGGCAGTAATGTATGTACTGAAAGATCAATGGCATAAACAAGCAGATCTGCAAGAAAGTGTATGTACTGAAAAATCACAGGCATAGCAAATTCAGTTTAAAGATCGAACCTAGCCGATCGACAGAACCCTAGTTGCACATGTTTCGGACTCGCAACAAAGTGGATTTGCAAGGAAGTGTATAGAGATGGATAGGAATAAACACATCATCGGCAATGGGGCGTGGTCACTAATAGAACAACCAACAAATCATGTGAAGTAAAGACATTACTGACAATGGACCTATGGTCACCAACAAGTGCACAGAAATGTAGAAATTAACGAAAACGAAATAACACATGCAAAAGCGAATTGGTAAGATACGCTGACATAGTCATCACAGAACCAATGCAAACAGCAAGAATGATGGAAGAATAGAACTAACCATCATTGCACAATTCCATTGTCTCAGTGTAAAAAAAAGTCATCATCCCACAACCCCAAAACCTCAGTAAATAACTTGCCGACCAAAACAACTAATCATCACTGTACAATGAAGGAGATGAGTTGTGCACATGATCTGCGTATTTAAAAACAAGAGACGCACAGGAGCAAACGACCTCCTAGGGTAGGGTGGCCAAGATCCTCGCAGTGAGGAGAGGGAGGCAAGGGAAGAGGAGGGGGAGAAGGGGAGAGAGCGCATGTCCGCCATGCGCAACGGGCCAGATGCGCCGATGTGGGGCTCCTCCAGCGATTAAGGCTGGCGAGCCAGATCGACACATATGACCGGGCCCAACGCTCGCAAAGAGAGCACACACCAGAGAGGAAAAAGGGGAAAAAGCCAGGACGGGGATAGCGCAGGCGATGTGTCCATAGGGATAGCTGGGGCCATTGCGCTCCAAGCCAATGCCAGATCGACAATGACCAGACTTGGGAAATCGTAGATGGACAACCCGAACAATGCAGAGCAAGCAGTGGAGCTATATATAAATTCAACACTTGCTCAAAATCAAATGACACTAAAAAAAATCTATAAAGAGTAAAGGCTCAAATTTACCCAATATTAGAAGTAATCATACAGACACAAAAGGTGGTACTTGTCAGCATACTTGAGAAGCCTGATCTCATTAAGGCTCAATTTTTTAAAATTTTAACACATACACCCATTCGCGTGTGCAAATCATGTGCCTGGATGGCTCTGCCGAACGCAGGTGAACCCAAATATTCCGCTACATCACAATGGCCAGCAATGACATAACTGGGAACATGGATTTTTTTTGTCTTGTTCAACTTTTATGTAATAATCAACTTTTCTTGGACAGTTTGCTATGGTTATATATATTACAACGAAGAAAGTTCAATGGCCTACAGTGACATGCGATGCAGGTACAGAAATAGAAGTTCGGTGGATAAAAGAATAATTTCTGAAAGGAATCAATATGATCATGGAATAAACAGCTACATCATTTATGGGCTCCTGTCTCAAATGCGAGGATAGTGATCCAATACCTATGTTTATGCACAAATAGCAAGCCACGTCTACATAGCTTAAGATGAAGACAGCAGCACTGAGGTGAGGTGCTGAATTGTCCAAAATATCCTGGAACGCCAAAGCATGAACTAAAGCCCAAGCTGGGTTGCATATACAACCAACGACAACTAAATGGCACACATGGAGGCCAACACGCCATCGATCTAAAATAGGATCATTCATGCCATCCAATATTAAGTGTCATGGAAAAGCAGGCAACCAAGAAATTTAATTGAGAATTTAAGACTCACAATGCAACAATGATTAAGGAGCAATCTAACTCTCCCAAACACCTTGACAGACTAAACTTACAAGAAAACAGGGAAAAAATAGGCGATGTAAAATTCAATGTATGCTTATTTTATCAAACGACAAAAGCAGAACCATTGCGTACTTAGTTGGCACTTCCACCAGACCTAGCTCATTTTAGTACAGCAAATAGGTATAATGCGATTATACGAGGGAAAAAGAGATGGAAAGCAAGTGGCTGTACCTTCAGTTAAGGAGGATAGGAGGCACCATGACGCCAATTCTAAAGCACCATTGTTGCAAGGTATGGAGACAAGGTTAATAGAAGTGATGTAAACACCACAGGAACTGGCAGGAATCATCCAAGAATACGCAGCCTTGGAACTAAACAATGCACCCAGGACAGAACCTCCAACTGAAGGAAGAATGGAGCAAGGCTTCGCCAAGATGTCATCCAATCCTATAGCCTGCACCAAAATTGGTAGCCAAGATTCAATTCATGACCTCTCAAGCAAACGACTGGAAAAAATCGCAAAAGAAATATCTTTCTTTCTTCCATCTTTTTGGTGTAACCTTATATGCTGGCCTGATTGAATCCAAAGAGGTGGACGGAGCACGGATCTGCAGCAGAAGGCCGGAGAAGAAAGAGGTGCAGATGACATGGGGAGGAGAGTAGGAGAAGAACAAAGCCCCACCACACCAGTCATCCGGATTCCGGATTGACAATGGAGCCAGCACGGGGAGCAGGCACACAGGAGGCAGTGGACTCACCATTGCAGGTGACCAACATCCAAACAATAGACCAGAAATCATCAGGGATGTGCATAAGAAATCAAACAAATATCATTGACATGGTGACGTGCTCAGATGTATGGCGCAATAACTGGCTGCTCTCAAGATCCAGTCGAACTGAGCAGTATAGAGCGCAAAAAAATGTAGATCAAATGGCGAAAAATAATTTTGCTACCGTAGACACCCTGAGAGCTGGTCAAAGTAAACTGCTTTGATAAGAGTAGATGCTGTAAAGATGAAGACAGCCAGCTAGGGTTTCGTCGAGCACAGACGAACAATCCATCTGCATATAGATCGTCGTGCACAACGAAGGGGAGCGAGCCACAGCGAGCGCCGGGAGACTAGGAGAGGGAGAGGGAGAGGGAGGAGGGATCAAACCAAAGAGGGGACGATGCAAGGAACAGCAGAGCAGCCGGGACAAGGCCGCGTCGTGGGGGGGCGCCCGCCGTGGGCGCGCCTTCGCCGGGGACGGCGGCCACCAGAGCTGACACAGGGCCCGCGCCCGCACAATGCCTGGAGGCGGTGTCGCACCTCCTGTGTGACGCGGGGGGAGGAGGAGGAAGGCCGCCGCCGCCGGGCGTGCTGTTGCGGCGCCACATCGGGAGACGGAGAGGGAGAGAGAGGCCGGCGCGCTGGAGCCTGGGTGCTGCTCTCCAGATCTGGAAAGGGGAAGAGAGGGGACGGGGGAAGGAGAGAGGGGGACGGGACGGGGAAGCAGGGAGGGGCTACAAAGATATTTTTGTCTCATGTACAGTAGACCGAGGAGCGGGTAAACGAGCACCGTGGATATGAGATCAAACGGTGGAAAATAATTTTGCTATCGTGGACACCCTGAGCGTCGGCCAAAATCGGCCGGCTTGATGAGAAGAGATTTTGAATGATGGACACGAGATGCAAAGACAGGCTTGTTCAAGATATGCATGGGAGGGATATAGTGGGAAAATCCTAAGTTAGACGTTGCACTTCGGTACAAAAAAAACTATGCAAAATATTCCTTCATTTGTCTAATTGTACATGTTGAAGTTTTAACCAAGGGATAGATGGCTGACACTTTTAGAGAACTAGGAGAATACCCCACATGTTGCTGCGGGGATTCTAGATAATTTAAAAAGAAATTAGACTATTTATATTTATAGTTCTAAGAATGAAACTATTTTAAATTAATTTTGATGAATGGTTTGATACATCGATGTGGACAGTGAAATGTATGTTAGTGGATGAATAGATAACTATCATAATTACATGTGTTGGCTATAATTGTAAGTTCTAGTGGATTGTTGATGTGGATAGCTTGTATGTTGAGAGAAATCTCTAGTGGGGTTTAGCTTTATAAGAGTATAGGATATGTTATGTAAGTATAGGTTAATTGTACATGTTGCAGTAAATTGAGAAATCATTATCTCTAAATTATTTATGTTCACAGGCTGCATTTTGGAGGCATGATAAAGTCTGCTAATGTGATGTAAGTTTTGTACATAAAAAATATAGGAGCAGAAGTGCATAACCTTAGTATAAGCAAAATGACCTTAGTTTAACACACTACTACTGTAAACTTAATCGAGGCGGATAGAATAGAGTAACCGAGGCGGGCATGACATCCGCCTCGGCCTAAAGGTTACGATTAATCATTCTTTACCAAGACGGTCAAATGCCCGCCTCGGTAAATCAAATAAAAAAGAAAAAAAGAAAAAGCCTGGACCCAGCCCTAATTGGGCCTAGATCTGGGCCGCCGCCACCAGGGGAGTAGGCCCCACCCCGCGCTGCCGCAGCTGGATCCGCCGCTAGATCCACATACCACCGCTCCTCGCCAATCGGAGATGCTCGTTGTCGGTTGGAGATGCTCGCCGCCACCTAGATCCGGCCACCAGCGGCAGATCCGGCCACCACAGGAGCAAATCTGGCCACCACGGTCACAGATACGGTTGTGGAGAAGAAGTGTCGCCCGGTTGTGGTGGAGGGTCACTGCCACCGCCGCCTGGTTGTGGAGGAGGGGCCACGCGAGAGAGAGAGAGAGAGAGAGGGAGGCGTCGCGCACCGTGTCGCCTCTGGATCCGGGATGCCTCGCCCACCATGAGCCCTCGCTAGAGGGGAGGGAAGGGGGTGCCACCACGATGGGGAGGGGACGGGGCACTGCCAGATAGGGAAGGGAGGGGGCATGCTCTGAGAGAGGGGAGGGGAGGGGGCATCAGACTGGGGGAGGAAGTGAGAGATGGCTGAGTGAGGGAGAAGTGAGTGAAACCCTAATTCCCCTTCTGTATATATATGAACCCGATAGTTTATTGGATATGGGCTTTTGCTAGGCCTCATAAATATTAACCGAGATGGACCTTATAAGAGGCCCGCCTCCGAAAATGGGGGTATTTTTGGAGGCCATTAATAGATTTTAGGAGGTAGTTATTTTTTAGCCACCTCCATAAATCAATTTTGTGAGGTGGTTGATTGTGGCCGCCTCAGTTAATAAAAATGACCACGCATCGGTTAATCCTATTAACCAAGGCGGTTCAAATGCCCGCCCACCTCTGAGGCCATTTTCCAAACCCCTCGCATAAGTTTTTCCATAGTAGTGACCATATGCTCTCTTGTGTTAAGCATATGCTCTTTTGTCAATGTAAGTATGCAATTGGGGGATGCAAGTTCCTTACGCATAAGCCAAATTTCAGCATAAGCATCAGTATAAGCTAAATTTTAGCGAAACGAATAGGGCCTTAAATAGCAACAGAGAACCTTGAGTCCTTGATACATGCAAAAGGATCTCAGTTCATCATTTGCTCTTTTGTGGTCGCCATATGCTCCCTCTTTTGTAAATGTAATTAGAGACTAGAGTACATTAACTCCTGGTCTAGAGTAAAACATATGCAATATATGTTATTACTGTTAACATGCTTTTTTAGATAAAGGAAATACTGTTAATGCTTTAACATGTTGTCTTGTGTTAATTGCATTATTGTAATATTTATGCCTCTCTAATTTTTGAGTCAAGAATCGACTGATAGCATAGGGTGAATAGAAAATGATACAAAAAAAAGAGGGAAAAGGAAGGCTCTCATCCAAGCCATTCATTCTCCTGTGGATGGCTCAGGTGCAACCACTCCTTATATTGCAGTAGTAGTAACAACTGCACAGGATCTGTGTCCCCTCAGACGGGTGAAAGGTCCTTGTTTGGTTTTGGTAATGGAGTAACAACTTAGGTGGACTAATTGTGTTTTGTGTGAGATACACAGGTGATTAGTCCACATATACATGTGTGTGAGCAACATATGCCATGGAGGTGGAAATGGCTTGGAGAGGTTGCAAAGCTTGCACATGTGATGATAGAGGAGCTTATTGCATGTGAGACATGACATTGAGTCATGTGATCAAGGTGGAGAAGATCAAGATGAAGCTTAGCTTGATGGACCGGTTGCAAGAGTGAAAGGCAAGTCGGAGGCTTTGAAGCGAGGGACCGCGTGTGACGGTGAAGCTTGAGCAAGACTTGGCGCCGATGGACCAACACAATGGTGAAGAACAAGTGAGGTCAAGATCGATGAACCAATACGGTCATGTGATGATATGAAGTGGATCATATTATTTGGTGATTGGTTGGTGCATGTGTTGCATCAACATCGAAGGAGATGGAATGGAATGCGCAAGGCAAAGGTATAACCTAGAGCATTTCATTTCACCGGTCAAAGGTTGTGTAGAGAAGTGCATGACCGGGTTTAGGATAGATGGCCATACTATCAAGAGGGGCAAACTTGTTTGCATATCGGTTATCTAGTGCCACTCGAGTGATCTAACTTTGCATCGTTGCTAGAATCGAGTGGCGTGGCAAGTTGAGTGGATAACTCCTTTAAAGAAAATGATTGTGAAAATGCTAACACACGTGCACAAGATAGTGAACACTTATTGGTGTTGGCACATTTGCAAAGGAGGTGAAGTTTGAGCGGTAGAGTTCGGCGTTTTTGTGAAAGTGAAATGCATATTTTCCACTACGCCGAAGGTAGAAAATTTCTCTAAGTCATCGTGGATAGAAATGGAGGCGAACGGAGGTCACTGGTAGTGACCGGACGTGGTCTCGGCATGACCGGATGTGTCCGGTCAGTGGCAGTAGCAGTCAGGCATAGGACGCTAGGGCTTCGCACTGGCGCGTCCGGTCGATCACGGGACAGGCGCGTCCGGTCAAGCCCTAGAGAAGCTGCGAAGCACGCAAGGTCGATCGGACGCGGTGGCGCGTCAGGTCATGATCGACTGGACGTGTCCGGTCGTGAGTAGGTGCTTACTAGAAACGACCGGATGCTAGCACTGTGGTGTCCGGTTTGTTAAGCGTGCGCGTCCGGTCGTGGTTTTACACGCGCGGGCTGTGCGTGACTTGTGCGTCTGGTCTTGGCTAGCGGACACGTCTTGTCGCTTGGTGACCGTTGGCGCGTGGTGACCGTTGGAGGATTGAGCGGCCGCAGTTAAATCTAGGGGGACACATGGACGGCCACGGGTGACCGGACGTAGTGCAGCGTGTCCGGTCATATCGACTGGCGCGTTCGATCGCTGTGAAAAACGCCTAGTGAAGGGGTAATAGCTATATTCGACCGTGAGATTATAAACAGAAGTGGTGGCCGGCCTTGGCAGGAGTTGAGCACCTTGGGGATGTGTTGCCCTTGTGTGTGCTTGGTTTGAGAAGCCTCTAACTCACTTGTGCTTGCTAGATTATGAATCAGTAAGCGAGTGAGTGATTCTAGTGCGATTGCATCATGAGGTTGCGTCGACTGGCACTAGGTGTTTGTGTTGCAAGCCGGTGGTGTTTGTTACTCTTGGAGGTTACCACCTCCTAGACGGCTTGGTGGCTTGTGGCTTCGTCAAAGCTCGCAAGAAGATTGTGCGAGGCTCCGGAGAAGCTTTGTGAGGGGTTCTCGAGCCTTCCCCGCGGGATATCGCAATTGACTACTCTAGTGGATTGCTCGTGGCTTGGAGGATCCCCATCTTGTGTTGGATGTGCGGCACCCACTGAGGGTTTGGCTTTGGAATGCCAATTAGCTCGTGATCTATCAAGTGAGTGTATCTCCACAACGAGGACTAGCTTGGTGGCAATCAAGTGAACCTCGGTGAAAAATCACCTTGTCAACTTTGTGTATTTCTTCACGGTGGTTTGCGTCCTCTCTACGCAAGCTTGTATTTACATTATATACAGAGTGCTTGTGTAGTTGCTCTTATAACTAGTTTGCTTGTGTAGCTAGCTAATTACCTTCTTGCTTGTGTAGCTAGAAGTATCCCCTTTGAGCAGATATTTTGATTTGTGTAACCTTGTTAGTCACGTTACTTAGTTTATGTAGCTAAGTAGTTTGCGCTCTCTAATTTGACATTAGTTGCCTTGTTATTGAGCATTACTAGTGAGCTTAGGGACTTAGTGCTTTTGTTTCACTAGTTGTGTAGGAGCTCCATCGGTTGGTAAAGTACTAGTGCATATGTTTGTATGACTTTACTCTAGAATTGGTTAGGTAAACTCTTACTTTGCTTGGCACCTTAGTTGCTTAATTATGATCTTTGCAAGGTGCTAGAGAACTTTGATAGGGAGGTGTAGTCTTGGATAGACCGATAGTTTTAATTCCACATTAATTTCGGTTAGCCGGCGTGATTAAGTTTTAGAAATGACTATTCACTTCCTCTAATCCGCCATCTCAACCCTTCAACGGGGCCGCCGTCACACACTGTGATAACCTCGCGGGCTAAGGTGGGCTGAACTGGCCTTTTATGGAGACGATAGTGGTGTAAATATTTTCACCAAAGATTGATGAAAATACTTTTCACCGTTAGTTTGTAATACAATCCGACAATAAAAATATCACTGGCAAAAAATATTTCCCTAGTAGTGCTATGAAATCCCATAGAAAAAGTAACTCGTTTAGTCCTTCAATTAGTAACTAAATTAACCTAAAGTAGTAGACTAGAGCCCAACCCCTATTTTTTTAGTACATAGGTATATAATATAGATATAGGAAGAAAAGTGACTTGCAGGCCTGACTTGTTTACCTTTGTTTAGAATTGAGGTCAATTTATTTATCTTTCTCCAAAATCAAACTTTTCTAGCTATACAATGTTTTAGTAAATATATTAATATCTACATGTTGAAACATATTTCATGGGGAAATTATAATTTGATGTTGTAGATACATGCATGTCTCTATAAATTTGATCAAAATTAGAGAAGTGAGACTGACAACAAATAGTTAAAGTTTTTGTAATTTTGGAACGAATTGAAAGATTATGACTCTGTGTTGTGGTCAAGGGTGGATCTTAAGGACATTTGACCTCTTTTATTTGGGAGGCATGGAGTCGTCGAAATGCAAGTCAATACGTCCTACTATTTGGAAGAAATTTGTGTGACACCCGTTTCCTGAAATTGGAACGATAAGCACTGTCCGGAACTGGATTGTGTCTACGTACGTACGTACGTCGTCCAACATGGAACCGTGCTTAGACAAGCAGCGACAGCATCGATCGCTAGCTTGCATGGCAAAGCAAGAGCATATATGGCATGGCTTCTTCATCAGGAGCATATGCATGCATCTATATATAACGGGTGTAAGTTGGCTGAGCGAACGGCGACCTGCGCGCGCGCGCTCTCTCTCTCTCTCTCTCTCTCTCTCTCTCTCTCTATATATATATATATATATATATATATATATATATATATATATATATATATATATATATATATATATATATATATATATATATAGGGAGAGTATACTCTGTAGCTAGCTATAGAATAAGTTATTCTGTAGCCACCTCCATTTACGATAATTTTATATATTAATTTACGACAATGTCAGTATATATTTACGATAGTTGAATTACTATAACACATGGGGGTATTTACCATAATGTTATAGTAAATCACATAGTAAGGAGTTACTATAATCTCGTAAATTAGCATAGCAATTATCGTAAATCAAAGTGGCTACAGAATAAGTTATTTTGTAACCAGCTGTAGGGTAATAGTTCTATATATATATATATATATATATATATATATATATATATATATATATATATATATGGAAATTATTCCGTACTCGCTAGGAGTAGCTACTCCCCTCACCGATACGAATACAATCCTTCCTAAATCCTAACCCACGCGGCCTGCTTAACAAATAGGGTTCGATGCTTATGGAGGGTGGACCCGTTATTCTAAGTACACCTAATTTTCCGTCACCGTCCGCAGATATTTTTCCTCCATCCCCATTCATTCTACACCAGAAGCATCGAACAGGGGCGAGACGGTGGGCTCCCACGGCGACATCGCCGCAGGGGCGCTCCGGCAGCGCGTCCATCACCGCGCGCACGGCACCCCATAGCGGCGGCGCGGCCCTCCAGAAGTCCAGATCCGGTGGCAACATGAGGCAATGAGCGCGGGCCGTGGTGGATCTCGGCGCCCCTCGCCCCCATCGACCGTGGCGGCGCATCCTCCCCTCCCCCGGCGGCAGCTGACGGAGACCGAGGGCGGTGAATCCGGGGCCTGTGGTGGTGCCCGCGTGGACGCCCCGACCCCTCGCCGGCCTCTCCCCAACCAGCAGCAGCGTCGGCAGCGGCCCCTTTCCCCGACCGGCGGCAGCTCACCCCCCACCGGCGGCAGCTCAGAGCAACGCGGTCCGTCCGTGCGTGATGGCCCCGGTGGCAGCTCCTCAGCGTGCACTCCTTTGATAATGTGTATGTACTACTCATCAATACATCTATATGATTTCAGATTCGTGCATCCCTCGTTCGTCTCTGTCTGCTAGCTTCTCGTTTTGATTAAAGATGATCTGGTTTTTCACGTTGGTGTTCTGCATCTTCTGATGTGACAACCAGAAAATGCATTTGTATAAGTATCTTTTCATATGCTCACTGGATCACTGGAGTATATACCTAGAGTATCACTTGATCCTTTTTACAGACTGAAGTACCACATGATACTCTTTTTATGCTCAGGATCACTTGATCCTTATTTTTCAGATCGGAGTATCACTTCATACCGCAAAAAATACTAATGATTAGAGTATCACTTATACTTTTTCAGATCGGAGTACGTATCACTTGATACTGGATTGGCTTTCTTCTGGAAGCCTCCATCTTTGTTTTGTGCTAAAATTAATCACGCAGATAGCCTAATGCACAATGTTTTCCTAAACGCTAAACGGTAAACAGTCGGTCACCCTTCGTTTAGCGTTTAGACCGTTTAAACGGTGTTTAAACGGAGTTAAACGGCCTAAACGGTTTTGTACAATAACAATAAAATATACATATTTATGTAGATAAAAATAAAATTTGCTAGAACCCATGCATATTTACATATGTAAAAATCAAATATTCTACCAAATAATCTTGTTGGAAGAAATCTAAATCCCACAACACTTCATATAATTACAATGTTAATTAGTTTCATGTTGATTGTGATAGACGTAGTCCTTTAATTCACTTAATTATGGATTAAATGGTTGTTTAGCTCATTTAATCACGTTTAATCTGATTTTGTTTAGACCATTTAGACGGGATTGAACGGTTTAAACGGGTTTAAACGGTCCAACCGTTTAATTCATCGTTTAGGGCCTAAACAACACGGCTGACTTCTGTTTACCGTTTAAACGGTATTTAAACGGACTAAACGGTCGTTTAGGCGAACAGTGCTAATGCAGTATGTTGCCTGTTGTGATACACCGCCGCCGCCGCCCCCTTGTACTCTACATGAATAAACTATGTTCGATATGAAGTATGTGTACATACTTACAGTATAACGTACATGTACATACTCAGACGAAGTGAACTTGCTAAGTAGTACGGCTACATACTCAGAGTATGAAGTATGTGTAAATACTTACAGTATAACGTACATGTACATACTCAGAGTATGAAGTATGTCTACATACTTACAGTATAAAGTATGTGTGCTTGTTTTCTGAAGCAGTATTTGTTCATACTATTTTTATTATAAAGTATTGGTCTATACTATCATGTTGGACTAGTGTTTGTTTATATTTTTTTAACGAAGAGCATGTGAGCGATATTTCCGTACAAATAGGCTAATGAGCGTCGCTAACCAAACCTGACCAACTTGAAGTATGAATACATACCAATCGCCACAAGAAGTATCTATACATACTTCTGAAAAAACAAGGTATATACACATACGTACATATTTGAAAAAGGTAACTACGGCCATGCAAGCTCCACGCAACTAATCCCGTGATTAACGCCTCATTTTTTATTCCGGTCGATGCGCACGCTCCAGATACAATTGGATTTGTATCCAAACCCGTTAGCTCCAGTAAGTTACGGCACCCACAACATCACCGGCCCGTTAGCTAGGTTCGCACGGGACTGGCTGGACCCTCTGCATGCGTATACTCTTGTAGGTGGGAGTAGTTACTCCCGGGAGTATAAAAAACACACCATATATATATATATATATATATATATATATATATATATATATATATATATATATATATATATATATATATATATATATATATATATATATATATATATATATATTAGTCACTAACCATGGGCAGCATCGCGCTTCTTCTTGTCGTCTGCAGTACGTCGTGGCTGCTTCTCCTCTCCAATATCATCTTACTCTTGTACAAACCTGAATCATGACTACAGATGCCCCTATACGGCTCTGAACTCTGTATCGTTGGAGGGTCTTACCCTCTTAGCAGTTTCTTGCTGCTGAAAATAAAGTTGTTTGTTATATATAAAAAAAAACTGATCCGGCGGCCACAGCACCGAAGCTGCCTGTTCGGGCGGTGAACCTCGGCGGCTGGCTCGTGACGGAGGGCTGGATATTGCCGTCCCTCTTCTACGGCATTCGGAACAACGACACGCTGGTTGGTTGGTATAAATCGGTTCCAAATTCCAAGACGTTCTGTCTTTTCTATATACCTTATTTTTACTATGTATCTAGACACAGCTGATATCTATGTGCATAGCAAGTACAACATATCTAAAAAAAGCCAAAACGTCTTATAATTTGAAATGGAAGGAGTATAAGCCAAAACGTCTTATAATTTGAAACGGAAGGAGTATTTACGAAAATTATACCATCTGCCAGCAGCACTACTGTAGTATACATGTAGCTCTGTTGATGACTTCATGTCATATACGTGTGGCACTGTAGGATGGAACCCAGATCCAGTTCATGTCGGTCACCCAGAAAAAGTACCTGGTCGCTGACAACGGAGGGGGCGCCGCCATCCTCGCCGACCGACTAACTGCGTCAGGCTGGGAGACGTTCAGGGTAGATTTTCGCCCAACGTCTAGGTTACTCTACTGTGCAACTTTCCTACACTAAAAACCCA
Organism: Saccharum hybrid cultivar R570; assembly: GCA_038087645.1. Taxonomy (NCBI): domain Eukaryota; kingdom Viridiplantae; phylum Streptophyta; class Magnoliopsida; order Poales; family Poaceae; genus Saccharum; species Saccharum hybrid cultivar. Next base: position 15,449,516 of record JAQSUU010000066.1, read on the forward strand.
TCTCTACTTTATTATCCGGCCATGCATGCGCAGCTGTGGAGGATCAATGAGACGACCTTCTTCAACTTGAGGGTGAATGGCGGGCAGTTCTGGGGCGTCAACAGCACCGGTGCCCTTGTGGCGACGGCCACCACACCTGGGCAATCCGAGACGTTCCAGCTCGTGCGCTGGGACAGACACAGGAGCCGAGTGCGCGCTTCAGGGCGCCAAATGGGCTCTTCCTGCAGGTACTCCAGTAACTCCATGCATATCCATACTACTAATTTCGATTGGGCAACGGTACATTAGTGGAATTTGTGTGGTGATGATGGCGACCCGCCGTCCCGGTGCATAGAGGCCAGAAACAGCCTAACATTCTGCAACTTGGAGTTGGAAGTGGTGAAAGCACTTTAATTATTATCATCTAGTAGCTAGTTTGCATCGGAGAATAGATGGGCTGCCAGATGCTGCTGGAGTCCATATTGGACTCATAGTCTCTCAAACTATGGATGTATTAGCTTTTATACTTGGTTTGAAATCAATAGGTTTCCTGGTCAGGACAAGCCTATGAGTAACGATTTATTAATCAATTAGTCAATATCTCTATCTATATCTAATATTATCTACATCTATATCTAAATCAATTAGTCAATTAGTCAATATATGCATATTTATTTTAAGTTAATTTTTCTATATATTGTATTAACATTGGTTTACAATTTAAATATATAGGCTTAATTTATGGTTATCTAAATATTTTGATAATAGCTTGCACTACCATAGAAAAGACTTTCTGGGAGTGATAGGTGATAAAAAGATAGAAAATATGTGGTTTTTAGGATTTGAATCATGATTGTATTAACATAGGTTTATAATTTAAATATATGGACTTAATTTATGGTTATTTAAATATTTTGATAATAGCATGCACTGTCACAGAAAAGACTTTCAGACAGTGATAGGTGATAAAAAGATAGAAAATATGTGGTTTTAGGACTTGTAATAAAGACCTCTACACTAACGTTCTCGTTCACGTTTCCTTGGGTGCGCCTACCAGCTGATCTATGCGACACATGTGACTATATAGATGATGCTATTTTTTTAACTACACATTTTTGAATCTTATACTGTATATTTAACACTCAAAACAATGTGAAATAAAAAAAATTTAATTGCAAAGTTTTAGATCTCGTCGAGTACTACAAGTTTGATGTTGACTTTATCTCCATTTGACATTGTTAATCACGTCAAATATGATCCAAGAACTTATATTGAAATATTTGGACTTGTAAACCATCTCAAATTAGAAAAGGTGTCATCTACAAAATTTTAGATCTCTTTTTTATATGAAGTTATCTTAATTCGATTTCATATGAAAAAATTATGATTTTTTTACAAAATAGCTATCATTGCGGGTTCAAGCCATTAACCAGCAGTGATAGTTCACCTATCATTGCCGGTTGAAGCCACGAACCGGTAGTAATACTCTATCACTATCGGTTCCAATGCAAAACAACCAGCAATTATGGCTGATGAGCCAACAGTATGGAATGAATGTTCCAATGCAAAACAACCAGCATCTTTCAGTTTATTTGAAATAATGGATGAATGTTCTTGTAGATCAACATTTAAATTATTCCTTAGACCTATCTTAATGGTAGGGTGGGAAGTTTAGATGGAAATTTACAGAGTTGTTTCAATATTATGTTCATAGTATCATATATATGTTGGTAATTTAGTTGCAAGGCATTATTTTTTATTGTGTTTGCATGGGTGGGTAATTTTGCTGCAGATTCATGGGCTTAATTAATGTTGTTTTCCATAAAGGAAGATATGTGTGGGTCATATTTTATAAAACTGAATTGAATCCATCAAATATTTTTTTATCAAAGATGATTAGATTCTTTCAAATTGATAACCAGATTTTTCGAAGAATTCCTATAATTTGTTATTTTAATTATCTCGTGGCTATTAACTTGGAGGATCCATTTAAGGACTCTAGTTATTAATAGTAAGATTTCTAAGTGCAAATTGATATTATTGAATTCGTTCGTATAGAAAATCCTTAGAATTATGATTCTGCATCATAAAAGGACATATTATAATTAATGGAGTGATTGCGTGTCATAGACATCTTCTAACGAAACGAAATACACTGCACTAATTTTAGATGAATGGAGTGTATATATAATGATAATGGTGGTGATAAGTTGAACTTATACGTACTTAATTAATTAACATTCTAAGAGACCACTGCGTGTAGAGTACTGTGAGCATAGTTGAGAATGGGCTGGCGGGTCAATTAGCTAGTCTACGGAAATATTATCCCGGTGACTATTAATTAGTTTTCTAACATATGTTTATGCTCTTCACAATGTTTTTTCTTCCTTTCTGATGCTGTTAGGTGAAGACAATAACATCAATTACGGCGGACTATGGCCAGCAGTCTACAAACTGGAGTGACATCGACCCTTCAGTTTTTATAGCGAATTATTTCAGCCCTTTATATGGGGAGTACCAGTTATGCAATGGCTATGGCATTGCAAATGCAACACAGGTGCTCATGGTAAGATATATCTATCTATCAAAAAAACACATTGTATTCCACTAGTAGAAAAGAGTACAACACCGACGCTCCCTTTTTATACCACAGGCGGTTTTAGTTATCACGCGCCTGTGGTATAAAAAGAACGGTCTCAGAGCTGCCAACCGCCTGTGAAGATGCACATCTTCACAGGCCTTAAGCCAACCGCCTGTGTAAATGAAACATTTACACAGGCGGTTGCTTAAGGCCTGTGAAGATGCATTACCAAGCCAACCGCCTGTGATTTCTCTGGGTGTAAATACCACTTCTTCCTCCCCGAGCAGCACTGTATCTCGCAACCACCTTCCATTGGAGGCGATTTTGAAGGTCCAGATTTTACAAAATACAAGGGGGAGGTTTTGATCTTGATTTCTTGGAAGGAGGTTGCCAAAAAAGGTTAGTTTATGTCCCAATTGCCTCAATTTGCTCATTAATGCTCAATTAGAGCCACTTTTTGGATCTAGGGTTTCACCATGAGTGTGGGAGAAGAATAGCTAGCTTCTTGTCTTTATTTCTTAAGATGGTTAGATGAGGTTGCTCAAGATGGTTGGATAATGCCTCTCCTCTCTCTCTTTTCATGTTTGCTTCTCAATTTTTAGCTAGTTTATGCAAGATTGAATCAATGGTGTGTTCTTGTATATTTATGTAGAGAGAGAAATGTAGATTTTTTATTTTTCAATTATGTGGTACTTTGGTTTTTTACTTCAATATCTCTCCTTATTTCTCAATATATTTTTTTCCACATCTATACATTTCTAATGAATTGTGTGTTTCCATAATTATGCTATATACTTAGATTTTTTTTAATCATACAACTTAGGGTTTTTCCTTTAATCCCAAGCTAAACCATAAACCCTAGATAATAAACCCTAGATAAATCCTATCTAAACCCTAGATCATGAATGGTGTTTTATAGTGTCACACCCGGTTTTCTAAAGAACAAAACCAGGCTAATCATATGTGTGCCCAGGAAGTCCACACATATGTCAGAATGAAAAAGTATCAGAAACAATGTTATTATATAACGTATACATAGCTATATTAACACTTACATCAGAGTATCGCGGAACGGTGACTAAACTTCAGGCTCCATTCTTCTCAGGGACGGCTGACTGGGGTAACATATGCCTAGCACCTCTACTAGTCTTCTGGAAACTCCAGAACACCTTTGTCCTTCTTCCGAGTAGCATCTTACTACACACTGGAGTGTGGGGGAAATAGCAAGAGTGAGTCCATGTCGAACTCAACAAGTATAACACAGGGTTCATGAGGCTCAAAAAGGCTAGACACTGTTTGACTGTGTTTAGCTTTTATTAATCATATAATTAGCAATTGAGTAGCATCAAGGTATTCCAATTCCCATTAATGAACCAATGATCAATTGTAATAAGGATAATGAATAGCATTAACATGAGACGTATACATAGCTATATTAACACTTACATCAGAGTATCGCGGAACGGTGACTAAACTTCAGGCTCCATTCTTCTCAGGGACGGCTGACTGGGGGTAACATATGCCTAGCACCTCTACTAGTCTTATGGAAACTCCACTACACCTTTGTCCTTCTTCCGAGTAGCATCTTACTACACACTGGAGTGTGGGGGAAATAGCAAGAGTGAGTCCATGTTGAACTCAACAAGTATAACACAGGGTTCATGAGGCTCAAAAAGGCTAGACACTGTTTGACTGCGTTTAGCTTTTATTAATCATATAATTAGCAATTGAGTAGCATCAAGGTATTCCAATTCCCATTAATGAACCAATGATCAATTGTAATAAGGATAATGAATAGCATTAACATGAGCATAATAATAACAACAGTAATTAAGCATGATATAGCAATGGTGATCAACTATTCTGTAAGAATCCCCAAGGCCGCTCGTATCCGTGAGCACGGCTAGTATACCAGTTTTTAACTCTGCGCAGAGGTGTACACTTTCACTGTGAGTCATGATTTCCAAATGCGTGGGGAGATCAAACCCAAACACCGGAGAACCATATAAAGCCACTCAAAAGTTCGTCTAACAAGTTAGGGCCATTAGATTCACTCGACAGGCACATGTAGAACCCCCCTTCCCAGTGGCACAACAACCGCAGCCTATACACACTAAGGACAGGGGCTCGCCCTACACCCAACGTGGCAAGCCATTCTTACGCCATTTAAGGTAACCACTAACAAGCTAGAAAAGGTCTCTTGAACAACTAGAGCTAGAGCCATATAGCCCTCACAGCTGTACTGTATGTCCCGGTTATCACTTACAGGTAAGTCCTTATGGAGAGTAACCAGAGCATTAAAATAACCCACATGCTCTAGCCCCCTTTCAACAGTAATAAAATCATCTTAATTGATTGATTGCATAATCCATTAGTCAAATTACAAAATCATTGTTCATAATTAAGCGCTAGCAGTAGCTACCCAAATACACATCCCATAGGTGACAAGGAAACAAGATATCAATAGCTAAGTTATAATCTCTATGGTTGTCAAGGAGGACACATGCATATGTATGATAATTTCAGTGAATAGGTAACAAGGATGGTCATGTGTTATACTTGCCTCTTTCCCAAGGTTAAGCTGCTCAGAATCTTCAGCTGCTATCTTTCGGTCTCCAACTTTTGCTTCGACTGTCGGTCCTCAGCTCCTAGTCTTCAGCGCTAACGAACCACGCTTCCTCTACTCGTAGCAACCAAGCAACACAAATAGACAAACAATACACACATCTAAGAACATGCATCAAACAAAAGAAACGCTTAAAAATAGAACGCACTAAATGACACGGTACGTTGCTACAGTCACGAAAACGCAAGAATGACGGTGAACGGAACTACCGTCAAAGAGGACATGCGACTACCGAGGAGTTTGTAACAGAACGGAGAAGACAAACTATACGCTTGATTTATTTTAGTTAATGAAATAAAATGATTAGACATTTTCAGAGGATTATCCTAAAGTTGAATTAATCAAATTATAAAGACAAAGTTAAATCTTAGTTATATTTTATTTATGAATAATCAATAGTATTTAATATGCAAATCTTTTAATAAACATTTATAGTTTAGAAAGCATAAAGATTTGAGAGCTACTACATGAATCATTGTATGTTTCAAGGTCGATCTAAGCATGCCATCGTTGAAAAGTCATCTATGTTGATATTAATTAAGTTAACATTTATTTATATCACATACCATTAATGTCATTTAAATAATTTATAGCTTAGAAAACCTACACCATGAAAGAGACACAAATCAAACTATTCTTTGCTTTTGTGTTCACACCTAACAAGTCATAGTTAATAAAGAAACAATTAAGTTTACTAAACTAATTATAACTAACAGAGACACATTGAGGTTAGTGTTAATCAAGTTAACATTTGCTCTATGAAAAAGCAATGATTAAGACCTAAGCTGCTTTTAGCTAAAAAGATATTCCATAAACACTAATCAAATTAATATGATTAAATTAAAAAACACAAGACAGGGTGAACATCGCCACTAATGTGAAGATTACGTCGGCACGATCGCAACTTGAACGAACTAAATCGGAGTTAAAATGAATAAATGGTGGAGATCGATTGATAATTATAGGTTATGTATTTCTATCGTATTTCTAGATTTATTTTTCTAAAGAAAAGCGGCCATAAAGTGTGGGTGATGTCATCAAGCTAGCTAATCAAAGGTCGTGTGTGTATGATGAACATGTTAGGAATTGGATTTGTTTTCACGTGCAAGGATTTAAAGAGAGAGCTCTGAATGATAACGGTGGGGTAGATAAAGTATTGAACTTGCATGGAATCAAAACTTACGGACTGTAATAAATGGCCTAAGCATGTCCCGAATTGGATTGACGCATCTATATAGACTCAATGAATAAAGAAAAGATTAGTACAAAGTGTGGAACTTAACTGCAATTGTTGATGCTTATTGCTGGCAGCCTTTGATGTACACATGTACAGGGATGGAGAACTTTCAAAACTTAATTGCAGGAGATGACTAGCGGTGGCCTGCATGTGCCCGACGTGAATATGAGCATGATGTCCGGCTGAAAAGATTTACAGGGTATGTGCATGGCAGCTGGCTAGCTAGTTGGAAAACAGACCTTTAGAGCTCGGGCAGCAAACTTTTGGCTTCCTCACCTGCTCGGGCAAGGAGAGCACAGCCAGCCTTGGTGACCTGGAAAACCGCAGCCGCGGCACATCGGCAAGTGCGTACATACGATCGACGACTGCATATGGATAAGAAGCAAGGGAGACATAATAAGGGAAACAGGCAACGTGCATGGTCCAGGGCATGGTGTAGACGACGGGGAAGAACGAGGAGGTCATGGAGGTGCTCACCAGTGCATGCAGATCGCATTGATAGGGCATGCTCAACTAGACGAGAAGTGCGGCCTCCACCGGGCGATGCATCCGCAGGCGGGTTTAAAAAGAAGTCGGCGATGATTGCTCCAAGCATGGCAGACATGGCTATCGGCAGCTGCACGGCGGCGAAGCAGCAGCGGACAGCAACAGCGGCGGCGACGAGCTTTTCTTCTCGGTGAGATCCTGGGCGGCTCCGGCGCTTGCGCTAGGGTTCGGGGAAAGCGGCGGGCGCAAGGGGCCGCTTTTATGGGGACCTTGGCATGGGGCGCACACTACTCGGCGAAGATGGCATGGAGGCGGACTCCGGATCGCGGCAGAGTCCGAGTCGATCTCGACTCGAGGTAGGAGACAACGGTGGCACATATGACTTGCAGGGCGTCTAGGGCAGCAGGAGTTTGCTATTTATAGATAGATGATCATCTCATTACTGTCATGATGAAGTCCTTGACGTGCACGACGTACAGATTAGTTTTGTGCTAGGACAAGGAAAGGGCTAGCTGTTTGCTTGCTTCCGTGGATTGTATCACGTAAAGCACACAGGCCCAAGGAACAAAAAAAACAGATTGGACAAGGATTGGATAGAGACAATGGTACAGGCCTTGATCAATTAGAGAAAGAGTGAAAGTGTTTAGGCTGAATTGGATTAGGGTTAGGATTAGTGATTTTCGAAATATATTAATTTCAGATATAAAATAATTCTAGAAAAACCCAGAATTAGTATTTAAGCCACGAAAAATATTCTGAGAACTCCATAAATTCCGGAAAAGTTCCCGAGAAGTTTGTAGAGATTCATTAACGGACGGTGAATTGAAAGGAGTGATACGGAGTACAAGAAGATGATCTAGGAATTCTCCATATGAAAAGATTAAGATCGAGATAGTAGAGATTTAGTTACAAAAAAAGGCAAAGACAAGCCAGAAAAAGATAAACGACTTACTAAACGTGTTTTGAAAATTTTACTCGCTCATAACACCAAGTTAAGCAACAAGCAAATATCACATCATGAAAAGCCTATCAAATTAATATGGAAAAGTTTTAAACCACAGTTTTCTACATTTAAATTAGCAACAACTTAATTTATCGGATAAGTTTTATTCAAATATTAAAATCATTTATTTTATTTAATGTTTTTCATGCACAACCCAAAATAGGAAATTTTGGGTGTGACATATAGGTAGTGATGGAAAGGTCATTCTGGATGTATAATTTATCAAGACTAGATCCATCATACATAACTGAGGTCCAGAGGTTTATTGATGCTGCTAAGAACCATGCTTCAAGAACAAGAAAGACGCACATACATTGTCCATGCATGGATTGTAGAAATTTTGCTGTATCTGATAACATTCAACAAATCCTTACTCATCTGGTCCGTCGAGGATTTATGAAGGATTACTTGATTTGGACAAAGCATGGAGAGGGTAGCTCTGCGCCTTATGCAACTGGAATTCCTATGAACATCGATGCCAATGGTCCAGAAGTGCTTGTTGACAGGTTTGAGTTCATACACGAGACACAACAACCTGACACCGATGGTCTAGCCGCTGAACATGTTGTGCCAAATGTTCCTGATCATGGTTTCGCTGGAGGAAATGAAGATGGCGCCAAAACTAATATGGCTGCGGAAGATGCAGAATTTCTAGATGCAATGTTGCGTCGTCATGTGGAAGATCCATCAGTGTTCTTCATGAAAGGTATGGAGACCCTGATGAAGGCAGTAGAAGAGCCTTTGTACGATGAGTCCAAGGGTTGCACCAAAGAGTTCACGACGCTGCGGTCTGTGCTAAAGTGGTTGGTGTGCAAAACTAGATATGGTCTTTCTGATGCTGGCTTTGATGCGTTCTTGAGCATTATCGCAGACATGCTTCCTAAGGAGAACAAAGTGCCTGCTAACACGTACTATGCAAAGAAGCTAATCAGTCCACTCATGATGGGTGTTGAGAAGATCCACGCTTGTAGAAATCACTGTATCCTATATCGAGGTGATGATTATAAGGACTTGGACAGCTGTCCGAAGTGTGGTGCAAGTAGGTACAAGACAAATAAAGACTACATAGAGGAAGGGTGTGCTACCTCCGTGTCTAAGGGAAAAAAATGAAAGAAGACCCAACAAAAGACCCAGAAGAGTAGTTCAAAACCCACCGGCAAAGAAAAGGAAGAAGTAGACTATTATGCGCAGAAAAAGATTCCTGCTTTAGTGATGTGGTACCTTCCTGTGGTCGATCGATTGAGGTGTTTGTTCACTAACCCAGAGGATGCCCAACTTATGAGCTGGCATGCTTCTGATGAGCACAAAGACGATGGGAAGCTTCGGCACCCAGCCGATGGCCAGCAGTGGAAAGATTTCAATGAAAACCATAAGGACTTTGCAAGGGAACCAAGGAATGTTAGGTTTGCACTGAGTACTGACGGAATGAATCCATTTGCTGAGAGGAGCAGCAAGCACAGCACATGGCCGGTGATCCTCACCATCTACAACCTTCCTCCATGGTTGATGTAGAAGCGAAAGTACCTTTTGCTAACCATCCTTATCTCTGGACCTACACAGCCTGGAGTTGATATGGATGTTTTCTTAGAGCCCTTAATGTAGGACATGAAGATACTGTGGGAAACAGGTGTTCAAATGTTGGACGAGTACCGCAAAGAATCATTCACGCTCAGAGCAATTATCTTTGTTATGATCAACGACTACCCTGCTCTCTTTACATTATCAGGGCAGTCCAAGGGGAAGCTTGGTTGCGTGGTATGCATAGATGACACCGCTTACGTGTACCTTACTGCATCTAAGAAGATAGCGTACATGAGGCATAGACGCTTCTTATTGAAAGGACAGGTACCGGCAGAAAAAGATGGATAAGTACTTTGACAATAATAGTGAACTACAGTCTACTGCTCCATCAGGTAATAGTAAAGGCAAAAAAGTTTTCAGCATAGTCAGTAAACTCAAATTTGTTTTTGGGAAGAAGACAAAAGACGAAAAACCAAGAAAGAATGTCAAACCAGCTCCAGGGGCTACATTCAAGAAGTCTATTTTCTTTGAGTATTTGGAATACTGGCCAGAGTTAGACGTACGCCACGCGATCGATGGTATGCACGTTCAGAAGAACGTGTTTGAAAGTCTAATTGGCACCTTGCTAGACATGAAGGGCAAGACAAAGGAAGGACTAAATTCACGCATGAACATGGTACAATTAGGAATAAAAAAAGAATTTCACCCTGTTCGGCTAGAAAATGGCAAGTACCACCTCCCTGCAGCAAGCTACAACCTCAACAACGATGAGAAACATGCAATGTGTGTGTGGTTAAAGAAATTGAAAGTTCCATCTGGATTCTGCTCTAGCATACGGAGTATTGTGTCAATGAAAGACCTTACACTCACCAACTACAACTCACATGATTGTCATGTCATGCTAACTACTTTCCTCCCTATTGCCATTAGGGCTATAAACCCAGTGTGGATAAAGGTTGCAGTCACACGGTTCTGCTACTTCTTCAACAGGATCTCACAGAAGGTGATAGACTGTGATGAGTTGGCATCTCTTAAGGAATTTGCAGTGAAGACAGTGTCACAGTTTGAGATGTGTTTCCCCCATCATTCTTCGATATGATGGTTCACATTGTGGTGCACTTGGTTCCACAAATAGAGGCACTGGGTCCCATGTACTTGCATGAGATGTGGACGTATGAGCGTTTCATGTCAATACTAAATGGCTATGTATCAACTCGTGCTCGTCCAGAGGCGTCTATGGTAGAGGGGTACTTAACCGAAGAGGCTATTGAGTCTGGAGGTCCATTCTGCAACAGGGTCCTAAAAGACCATGTTGCAATAGGTCTACCTCCATCACGACACGAGGGTAGGCTGACTGGAAGAGGGAGGATGGGAAAGAAAACATTGCTCCCAAATGATTACAATACAGTTCTCGAGGCACATCACAGCGTCCTACATCAGCTATCGATAATGGAGCCTTTGATCAACCAACACATTAAAGAGGTTCGCGAACATAATCATGGGCGCACGAAAGAATGGTTAATGAAGGAACACAAGAATCGGTTCACTTCATGGCTAAGGGAGCAGGACATACCAAATGGGGAAACACTCGAGGAACGCACCATCAAGGTGTTAGCATCTGGACCATCACGCCAGGTCAGGACATGGCAAACCTATGACATTAGTGGCTTCACGTTCTGTACCAAGTTCAAGGACCAAAAGAGCATGGCACAAAACAGTGGGGTTCGATGCGACGCCATAGACTCTAAAACTGGTGAGGAAACTACATACTTTGGCTTCATTGAGGACATATGGGAACTAGACTATGGTACATTTTAGATCCCTGTGTTTCGATGTCAATGGGTTGAAGACAAACAGGTCACAGTGGACAACTATGGGGTCAGAGTTCTTGATCTAAGTAAGGTAGGCTACAAAGATGATCCATGGATAATGGCTAATCGCGTTGTACAAGTCTTCTATGCTGAATAGATTCTGTCTCCTAATGATCAAAAGAAAAGTACCGACAAGCCAAAGCATGTAGTTTTCCCTGGAAAGCAACAAGCCATAGGAGTTGATGGTGTATCTGACCTGGATGAATTTAACCAGTTCAGCGACATGTCTCTCTTTGTAGACGATCATCCAGTAAAGATAAGGAATGTGAGTGAAGCATTCCACAGAGCTCGTTGCCCTGGGTGCGTCACGATGGACAAGGAAGAACAGTAGCTGCCTAGATTTTATTTGTCATTTGCCATGTAATCCATTTATGATAAAATGTGTACCTTATGCTATGTGCCCTTCTCTATTTCTACATGTAAGACCCTATGCTTATTTCACTTTTTCTAAGGCTTACTAGTGCCATTGATGTTCAACCCACCAAGTCTGAGATTTTTCTGATGTGGTTTGGTACTTTATCCGGTTTAATTGAATTTCTGCGTGACGTCACCCGGTAATTAGCGCTTGAACTGAGTCTACCTTTGAAATGACTCCAAATGGTGCCAAACTTCTCCACAGGGTCTCATCTACCCTAGGAAACAAAACTTTGTTGCGGTTGATGGAAAAACCTAGTGGGATCTAGGTGTAGTCCACCATTTTTCATCTCATTTAGCGCGAAGAAAAATGTAATAATAGCTTGCATGACTAGAAAATCCTAAGATCTTGTGTTGGGCCATCATTTGGGTGTAGGAGGTTGCCAAAAAAATTTCAAGACATTTGGAGATAGGCATAAGATACATGCTTCACATACGTAGAAGAGCCCTTCCACCAAACCATGATCAAACATATGGGTTTCTCAGCTTTATACTGTTAACGATAAATTGCACCGAGGACTATATTTTTTGTAGCATTTACACAAAACAATAAAGCTAACAAAATTGGATTCATATTTTTCTGGTATTCCTAGAATTATTTATGTATTAAACAAGATATTAGGCACATATTCAATTTAAATCATTTTAAATAAAGATGCATACAAAAGTACCTCAAACATGAAATTTCATATTTTTAACATGTATATCTAGTCAAGAGGAACACAACAACAGTGTTTTCACTAATTTAGGACAAATATTTTTGAAGAAATGATTTTTTGAATCATTTAAACAATTTCTGAAAATATATATAAGGAAAACTTAAAATAAATTGGAAATTATTTCTACAGGCGGTTTTCTTTGGGAACCGCCTGTAGAAATGTGTTTCTATAGGCGGCCCTTGTAGTGAACCGCCTGTAGAAATGCATTTCTACAGGCGGCCCTCGTAGTGAACTGCCTGTAGAAATCATTTCTATAGGCGGTGGTCAACACCAACCGCCTGTAGAAACGCCCCCTTATATATTTCAGCTCTTCCACCTGAAATTTTTCTAAGTCCTAGCGCCCAGTTCATTTGAAAGAACGCCGGCAGGCTGCCCAAATTTTCCACGCCGCCGTCGCCGCCCTCGACGCCGTCTAGCCGGACCCCTCCGTCTTTGTCGCACCCGGCCGCCATCGAGCACTGCGGTGAGCTTTTCCTCCTTGCTCTCTCTCTACGCATGCGCGCGTGACGGCGGTGGCGGCTATGGCGTGCGGCGGCGTTGGTGGCGGCGGCTGTGGTGGTGGCGCGGTGGTGGGGCCAAACGGGGAAGGGGCGGGCGCGGTGGTGGTGGCGGACGGTGAAGGGGCGGGCGCGGTGGTGCGGCGGCGGACGGGGAAGGGCGGGCACGGCGGCGGTGGCGGCATTGCGTGCGGCGGCGTTGGTGGCGATGGCTATGGTGGTGGCGGCGGTGGTGGGGCCGAACGGGGAAGGGGCGGGCGCGGTTGTGGTGGCGGACGGGAAAGGGGCGGGCGCGGTGGTGCGGCGGCGGACAGCGGGCGGGCGCGGTGGCGGCCGAGAAGGGGAGGGAGGGGAGAGGAGAGGCAGTTTTTTTTACTTTGGCAATTTTTTTAGTGAAAAATTGAATAAAACCATATAAAAAATAGTTAAAAATTATAAAAAAATCAGAAAAAATATAAATAAAATCAGAGAAATATTATTATGTCTTTTACATGTAATTTTATTCATAATTATTATTTGTGTCTATCTTTTTATTAATACTTGTTATTATTTCTCTTTGTATATGTAATAGGATTCATAATTATTATTTCATATGTGATTATGATGTATGGAAATATATGTATGTATTATTTGTGCCTATCCTTTTATAAATACTTGTTATTATTTCTCTTTGTATATGTGATAGGATTCATAATTATTATTTCATATGTGATTATGATGTATGGAAATATATGTATGTATTATTTGTGCCTATCCTTTTATAAATACTTGTTATTATTTCTCTTTGTATATGTAATAGGATTCATAATTATTATTTTATTTGTGATTATGATGTATGGAAATATATGTATGTATTATTTGTGCCTATCCTTTAATGAATACTTGTTATTATTTCTCTTTGTATATGTAATAGGATTCATAATTTTTATTTCATATGTGATTATGATGTATGGAAATATATGTATGTATTATTTGTGCCTATCCTTTTATAAATACTTGTTATTATTTCTCTTTGTATATGTAATAGGATTTATAATTATTATTTCATTTGTGATTATGATGTATGGAAATATATGTATGTATTATTTGTGCCTATCCTTTTATTAATACTTGTTATTATTTCTCTTTGTATATGTAATAGGATTCATAATTATTATTTCATATGTGATTATGATGTATGGAAATATATGTATGTATTATTTGTGTCTATCCTTTTATAAATATATGTCCAATGAATTATAGGCTTAAGACCTCGAGGAGACTCTACATGCGATCGATCTAGGTCCAATGAATTCGATATGCAATATAAACCGTGTTTCTCGTTTACATAGATTTCTGCGATGAGTTATCCGCACAAGGATGAAGCACTACAGTCCCATCCCACGGAGCAACTAGAAGGGTCATCCCACCCTATGGAACAAGATCCAGGGGTCATCCTGGGGTCATCCCACCCCACGAAGCAAGTAGAAACAGAAAAATCATCAGAGTCGTCATACGAATAAGAAGCTAGCGACGACATGGAGCCTCCAGAAGTGAGGAAGGCTCATCGTGAATTGGCACGTGACCTTGATTACAATCCAGAAGCCGATGAGGTAAATTAGAGACATTCATGATTTCGATTCATAGTTTCTACATAGAAATCTGTCCATGATTCACATGTCTATACTCAAGAGGCAATGTCTCAGTTTAGAGAGATCATGTCTCAGGAGGAAGTGGCACACGAAGACGCACCAGAACCGACGACCGCGACGACGAGTACTGAGAGGCCATGTCGGCCTAGGAAAAGGAAGCGGTTAGGTTTGAAACGAGGCGAGAGAGGGCTGAACTAATTTCCAGATGACACATATGCCATCACAGATGTGAGCCCGATCGGACAACCCCTAGCTCCAGAGGAGGCCCTACCCAAATACTGGAATGCAGTTGGTTTCTGTGTGAGGGACATTCTTGACATCACAATTAAAAACTGGTCCGGTGTGTCCGATGATGACAAGACGAAAATTTAGGATAAGATGAAGACGAGGTTCTAGTTTCCTCGGAACGTGCCAGATGACCTAGTGAAGGAATATACAATGAAGCAGTGTGCAATTAGTTTCCGAGGTTGGAGGTCAGAGATGAATGTCTGTAACACCCCGGTGTTACGCAAGCATTAGCATTACAAATCATAAGCATACCATGCCATCTCATTCATAATCATATATGGATTAGAATGTACCTTTAGTGAAAGCAAATTTTAGGGAACAAGTGTTGCATAATATGTTTGTAATAATTTCACACTAAATGTGCTAGTTAGATTAAGAAAGCTTGTGTAGCTATAAATGTTAGATCACCTAGAATTAATTGGTGCAATTTTTGGAGCAACTTAATGACCCAAAGTTTTGTCAAAAATTTGTTTTTAAAAATGTTATTTGAAAATAGTCAAAAACCCTCCCTAATTAGCTTTTATTCCCCAATTCAAAATCTGTAAGAGTTTTGGAGTTGGCCCCTTAATAAAAGTTGTAGGAAATCAAATTCTAAACAACTTTCATTTTTGGGCCATTTTCAGAAAAAGTCTTTTGCTTGCTCAAATTTGAATTTTAAAACTGCAAATAGAATTTATTTGAAATTTTTCTAGAAATAAAAAATGAAAAATCATTTTCTGCTCTAGCGGGCCGCCGCCTCCCTTCTCGGCCTGCTCGCGAAGCGGCCCGGCCCAGCTGCCCGCGCGCTGCGTCCGCCCCGCCCGCACGCCGCGTCCACCTCGCCCGCGCGCGCCGCGACACGTCCCGTGGCCGCGCAGACGCCGCTCGCCCCGTGGCCGGCATGCGCCGCTCGCCGACGACAGCTGGCCGTCAGTGGCCCCCGCTAGCACGCACCTTGCCTTCAAGTCTCCCGCGCTCCCGCTTCCACCCGGCCTCTCCGTTTTTCCCCGCCACGGTCATCCTCCACACCTGCACCGCGTTCACCGCGCCACCGCCACCTCCGCCGGCCAAATTGGCCGCCGGTGAGCCACCACCGCCCGTCTCCTCATGCACATCGCTCCGCCTTCTTCTCCAACATCCCGTGCTCTCCTTAGATTCTCCGTTTAAGCCAGGTGGGTGTGGTTTTCGCCATTCCGCCGCCGTCGGCCATGGCGCCACCGCGCGCGACCTCCCCGTGGGAGTGGCTTTCCCGCTGCTCCTCGCGCTCCACTCAAAACAAAAACGCGTTCGCCTTCTTCTTGCGGACCCGGTGCTCGCCTTCACGCGCCCGGCAACGGCCGTCGGTCGGCCGCCGCGCTGCCGCGACGCCGCGGTCACCGGCGCCCCTGTTTCCCCCCCTCAGCCTCGCAAGCGAACGACTTTGGGCCGTAGGCCGAGCCGGGCCGTCCCCTTTTCTCCACTCCGCGCACGCGCGCCTATGGGCCGAAACCGGACTAGGCCGTGTGTTTCCCCTGGACCGGCCCGTTTTCAAAAAGAGAATTTAGTTTTTCTTTTTCTTTTATTAATTGGGAATAAAAATGCTTTAAGAATTGTTTGTGTGATTAATTTAGCTCCAAAAATTGTGAAATAAATTTCTATGGGCTCCTTAGAACCAGATCTACAATCTAAAAATGTTGCATTTAAATGTTGCACTACTTTTCTGTAGGGTTTTTATTTAATCTTAGAAATTGTTGTTTTCTTGTTAAATATGTAGTAAATTATAGAAAATTCAGGAAAATATGGTTCCAAGTTTGTTAATCTTGTTGTGCAATGTACTTGCTAGGAAAAATATATATCCTGCATGTTTAGTAGAAAAATTCTGATGTGTAGTTTAAGTTCTTTTTATTGCTAATATTTGTTATTTTTGTTAAATAGGAAAATATGAATAAAACATGCAAGTGATAATTTTTATACAGTGATTGTTTACTGAGTAGAATCCAGGAAAAATGATAAATCTATTGTTTGATACTTTTCATAGTATAAAGTATTTTATGCTCCTTTTTAGACCCTAGATTGTTAGTTTTGTGTAGGTAGTTCTAGTACTCAAATTGCAATGAAACTTTTGTGACATGCTGGAGTACATGATAGTAATCAACAGTAATTTTATTAGATTTTTCCGAGATACCAAAATAAGTGTTGCTGTTCAAGTATAGTGCTAACTAGGGTTTAAATTCACACTTTAATGCAAGATTAGTTGGTAAACTTTGCTTTGGTGTATCTTTGAAGCATCTTAAGGTGTTAGGGTGCCTTTGCATGGTAGAGAGTATTGGTGGTAGTTTATGAGTACATGTTCTTGGATGATGTAGACTACCTTGTAGAAGAGTTGTAATTCCACTTAATCCAAATAAAGTAACATGTTCATCTACATCTCATTCATCAGCATCATCTCATGTCATCTCTGCAATGCACCTAGGCATGAGCACTTATACATCTGCATCATACAGGATCGCAGGAAGTGACCCCGGTAGCAGTTCCCGAGGATCCGAAAGAGCAGTCCGAGGTG
The DNA here is from genome assembly GCA_038087645.1 of Saccharum hybrid cultivar R570. Classification (NCBI taxonomy): domain Eukaryota; kingdom Viridiplantae; phylum Streptophyta; class Magnoliopsida; order Poales; family Poaceae; genus Saccharum; species Saccharum hybrid cultivar. The sequence goes on from JAQSUU010000066.1 coordinate 15,466,890, forward strand.
CAAGAGCAGGAGGTGCCTGAAGCCGACGAGGAGGTCGGTGAGGATCTTCCAGAGTGCCCCGACCACTGTCCAAGCTCTTTCGAGAGAGGCAAGCCCTGGAGCATTTCTCTCCCAGTTTGCAAAATATTTATTAATGGTTCTACTTAATTGATGCATTAAGTTTAGGAGTTGTTTGCAACCATTGCCGCATTTTACCTTGTTTCACCCTTGCTCTACCATATCCTTGTTACCTTGGTGTTCGCAGTCAAGGATTGCTTAGTTTGCTTAGACCGGTAGAAGTCAGGTGATTGCCTGTCATCCGCGAGCTATAGGAGATTACCCGGATCTGTGTGGAAAATATGTCATATGGGAATAACTAAGTGTCAAACTGAAATTGAGACTGGACGGAGACTTGCAGGGTTTCGAACTATAGTGTTTTCCATCTGAGTCGATTAAGGACCGACCGTTGTTGGGCCTCGAGTCATGTTGAACGCATGCCCCACATTTAGCTGGCTGAATAAGGTACCTTTCGACCACGAAGCTGGGAGATTATTCGGGCCGAGTGGATTGCCCGCAACGCACTGTACCGGAGTAGTAGTGGCAGGAAACGGGGGCGCGATGATAAGGCCAAAGAGCAGTCGAGCGGCCCCCGGGTACATGTGGTTCCTGGCAAACTCGTGACTTTTCCTGAATAGTTGACTCGGTGACCAATACCTCACTTTAGCAGGTGAGTGAGGTTTGTGTGAGGAATAAATTACCAGCTGGTTAATAATCGATTCGAATCGCCATCGTTCACTGGATAGTGAACACTTGACTTGAGTTACTTCATCGTAGTAATGTTGATGAAACACTTGTATAGTTATGTGGAATATGACATGGTAACTGTTGTTAATGATCATCGGTGATCCTTACTTGCTTAATTACATGTTACTCTAGTACAAGTGCCAACATAGTTGATAGGGTAATAAAGATTAACTTATTGCAGGCTTTTGGAAAAGAAATGTTAAGATTAAATATGCTTTTCTTGCAAATGAGTCAGCTACCCCACCAGAAAGCCTGTCATGATCCTTGGTGTCATTTTATTTTCGGTTCTGTCAGGTAAGTCTAGCTGAGTACCTTCTCATACTCAGGGCTTTGTTCCCAATTGTTGCAGATGGGCAGATGTATTACGGCTACTGTATCAACTGCCTCTATCCTGCGATGGGCGAAGCTTAGGACCATGGGCAGTGGTCATTCACTACTTCTCGTCTGATGCTTTTGCTGGAAGTGATCATGAGCTGGCACTTTATTTCAAACACTGTGTGTGTGGTTTGAACTAATGCTTCCACTACTTTTATTTGAACCTGGTTTGTAATAACTATGTTTAAACTCCGATGTATTTTGTGCCACGAACTTTCATGTAACTTATGATGGTGACCGCTAGACTTATTACGATCTTGGTTGTTATGTGAACTGGTTTGAAATCCGTCGTGATTTCACGGACTATCGGGTTATACGGGCTTAAGTTTGTTAAATCGTCCGCTCATTGGATGATTTTCTTACTTAATTTCGTATAATTGGGCGGTTCTGTTACAGCTGGCATCGGAGCATGGTTTAGTGTGTTTACTATTTATAAGTGTATTTAAAATAAAATTTTGTTTGAAAAGTGTGATTTCAAAACTAAAAGTGTGTCACTGGTCATATCCTGTATGCCCAGTTAAGGACTCTAGGTGGCTATTTAAGTACTAACTTAGGGTTCTTGCACCATATTTCTCTTTTCGTTGCTCATACGGTGTGCTATTGTATGAGTGTCACTTAATTGAGTGGTAATGTATGGATCAGTTACCCCTACGCCTCGGTAAGTGTGAGCTGTGAGAGCATGATCTGATACACCGCCGATCTAGGGAGAGTGCTTATATGATACTAGAGTAATTACATGTTCTACACATGTTTTTATTAAGGTATCGCATGTGTGGTTGTTCCGTCCGTTGAGGCGATGCCGTCAATAGGACGATGTGTTGGTTAGTTACTACCGTTGTACACGCATTTGGGGATTAGTGTAGAGCGTGTAGGTAAATTTACTGCTTTCATGCATTCATGGGAATTGGGCTGAAATGAATTTTCTGCAGGTACATAACAACATTTCTCGTGTAGAACGTATTAGTTACGTATATGAGAGATCGCTTGTATGCCACCAAATTCGTTGTTAGATATTATTATTTCGTAAGTTTGTGAGAACGTATGATGCGTACATACATCATGTTGCTTGTGCATTTCATTCATATCATGCATTCCTCCCCTTATAAAGCGCTTGCCCCCTTTTGATAAAACGTGTATCAACTTAAAATATGTCCTCACCAGGTAATTAAAAACTTTTGCTACAGATGGCCCGCACGAAGCAGACTGCCCGCAAGTCAACTGGCGGAAGAGCACCCCGTCACTAGTTGGCCCCGCGGGAGCGCCGCAACACGGACACTTTTCTAAGCGAGTTTGGTGTGCCCACCTTGCTTTGGAGAGTGCTCCATGATGTGGGGTACCCGGAGGGTCAGGAGCCGGTGTACTCTTGGAGTGAGAGCCAGCTAGCTGAGGATGGACTTGTAGTAGTGGAGATCACCGTCCCTGCTCTTGGTGATGCGCCAGAGTGGGATGGTTGGCATTTGGAGTTTGAAGGACGCACTCCAGTTGAGGGTGCAGAGGGAGCAGCCTTTCGTGTCATCCGAGACATAATGAGCAGATTTCCCAACGAGTTGGCAGCAGCCTTGGCCAGTACTTTTTCGAGAGATGATGCTCGCGATGCCATTTGGGTGCAACCGCAAGGAAGTGCCCTGGTTAGAGGCCCAAATGAAGGACGGGCTAGCGACAACCACGCTATGAGTGTAATGTATGCAGCCATCAGAGCATACCAGGGTCTTGAGAGTACCTATTGGACTTTGACTGGTCTGCGTGGTGATGATCGGCTTGAAGCAAGAAAACAGAAGAAGAAGCAAGCATGTGCTATAGCTAGCTTGCAGGAGCAGTTGGCCGACATGAGCTTGCAGCGAGACCGGGCTCTCGAGAGAGGTGATAGTGCTATGCAGCGGGTGCAGATGTTGACTCGGGCCAACAGTAATGCAGACCGCATGATGGGACAGCTAGTTCAGGAAAGGAATGAAGCCTGGAATGAGAGGGACCTTCTGAGGCAGAGGGTCGAGGAGCTAGAGGAGTATAATGCCAACTTGCATGAAGAGTTTCATGCACTCTACAACAGAGTAGGCCCGTATGCTCCTCCAGACACCGCCGGTATGGACATCGACGACGACGAGGATGAGCTTGTAGCCGCACCTTCTGACGACGACAACGCCGCTATTGATGGTAGCGATGGTGACGTCTCTGACCCCGACGATGGCCCCGAGGAGTAGGCTAGTGGCCTTGCGTTAGTTGCTAGGCTCTGTCGCGATGGCCTTCTTTTGGTTTCATGTATCTTGTTGTATCCTGTTTGATCTTGAGACTTGGCAATCTTTTGGAACTTGATTGTGTATGCGATGCCCGAGCGCATAAAAGTCCAGTGTATGTATGCTGGCAATGTGGTTGTATTGGACGCGATGTTTGCATTCCAAGTAATTTGATTAGTGATGTTGTTTTAATTAGAATGTGATTATTGTGCCTCTGTTTTATTGTATGACTTGTTCTCTCCAATGGATTCAGTATGGCATAATTGTTCATTCAATTGCAATTACTACAACTTCGCTTAATTGTTACGTGTTGCAAATATGCAGATGGCAAACACTCGCCGCGCCACGTATGAGGCTGCCGAAACCGGTGGTAACGGTGCAGGGGCTGGTGGGAGTGGTGCAAACAACGTCAACCACAATGAGCCACAACCGGAACCACATTTGCCGCCTCCTCCACCGCTCACTGCAGAGGTATTCTTTGCGCAGTTTCTTGGAAGCTAGCGCAATGCCGAACAATCGCAGAAGAACATGGAAGATTTTCTGCGCACCATTGCCAACAATGTTCAGAGGGGTAATAACCAAGGTGGTGGCAATGGGGTGAACCAGTACAGCAACTTCAAGGATTTTATGGACACCAGGCCACCCATTTTCAAGGAAGCAACAGAGCCACTTGACGCTGAGGAATGGATCAACACCATGGAAGATAAGTTCCATGTGTTGAGGCTGACCGAAGTTCTGAAGACAGAATATGCTGCACATCAGTTACAGGGACCCGCAGGGATGTGGTGGAAGCATCACCGCACCACCTTTCCCCCAAATGCACAGATCTCATGGAGAGAGTTCACTGAAGCCTTTCGTGGGGTTTACATTCCACCAGGGCTGGTCGAGATGAAGTTAGGAGAGTTCTTGGCTTTAAATCAGGGCACCAAAACAATGACGCAGTATTTGCATGCCTTCAACAACTTGTGTCATTATGCTCCCGACATGGTCGACACAGATGCTAAGAGAATTGCTAGTTTCAAGAGAGGGTTAAGCCCAAAGATGATGAAGCATGTGGGTACCAATACCCACGCCAGATTCAATGACTTTATCAGTGATTGTCTGAAACAAGAGAAGAACAACAACGCCTACACTGCATCCAAGAATCGCAAGAGGGTGTTTGAGTCAGGACCATCGTAGTCTAGAGTGCTCACTGCAAATCGTTCTTCCTATCGTCCGTCCGCACCAGGTGCAAGGTTTAGGCCGCCCCAGCATAAAACTCAGAACTACAAAGGACCTCAGAAGCCATACAAGATGGCAATGCCGCCAGCAAAAACAGCCGCAGCTGCAGGACAAGGCAACCCTAAGGGAGCTATAGGGTCTACCGGTACAGTGAAGGGACCCTACTACAATTGTGATCAGCCAGGCCACTTTTCAAAGTTCTGCCCTTATCCGCCTAGAAAGAAGCAACAGACCTATACTGCTCATGTCCACCACACCACTGTGGATGAGATTCCTAAGGGAGAGCCCGTAACTACCGGTAAGTTTCCTGTTAACCATCACCCTGTAGTTGTTCTATTTGATTCTGGATCCTCGCATTCTTTTATGAGTCAAGCATTTGCACAGAAGCATGAACAACTATGCACAGAATTGAGTTATGGTTATCGCATAAGTTCAGCAGGGGCTGATGTTTTAACCAATCGGATGGTTAGAGGGGCAACCCTTGAGTTAGGTAGTCGAAAGTTTTGGGTAAACCTGATAGTTATGCCTGGGCTAGTTCTGGATGTCATCATAGGAATGAATTGGATGAAGGACTGGGGAGCAGTTATAGATACAGGAAGTCGAGTGCTTACCCTTAAGGATCCCCAGGCAGAGGGTACTTTTCAGGTACCATTGCCCAGGAGAACAGACCTTGTAAGTGTAACATGTGCTATGGAAGTCATTCCTATTCACCAGATCCTGGTAGTGTGTGAGTTCCCAGATGTGTTTCCAGATGAGTTACCCGGTCTTCCTCCAGATAGAGATGTTGAGTTTGGAATTGAGTTGATCCCCGGGACAACTCCTATTTCAAGGAGACCCTATCGGATGCCTCCGGATGAGTTAGCTGAGCTGAAGAAGCAACTAGAGGAATTATTGAAGAAGGGGTTTATCCGACCAAGTAAGTCTGAATGGGGATGTCCCGCCTTGTTCGTGAAGAAAAAGAAAGAGGGTACTCTGAGAATGTGTGTGGACTATCGACCTCTTAATGCTGTAACTATCAAGAATAAGTATCCCTTGCCTCATATCGACATTTTGTTCGATCAGTTAGCTAAAGCCAGAGTGTTCTCTAAGATAGATTTGAGATCAGGTTACCATCAGATAAAGATTAGGCCACAAGATACACCGAAAACCGCCTTTTCCACCAGATACGGGTTGTACGAGTATCTTGTTATGTCCTTTGGCTTAACAAATGCTCCTGCATACTCTATGTATCTGATAAATATGGTTTTCATGCCAGAGTTGGACAAGTTTGTAGTTGTGTTCATTGATGATATTTTAGTATACTCCGAGAACAAGAAAGATCATGAAGAGCATCTGAGAATTGTCTTGACCAGACTGAGAGATCATAAGTTGTATGCTGAGTTCAGCAAATGTGAATTTTGGTTGAAAAAAGTTCCTTTCCTTGGTCATATTCTATCAGAGAATGGAGTTTCGGTAGATCCGAGCAAAGTGCAAGAGGTTATGGATTGGAAAACACCAACCACAGTGTCAGAAGTCAGAAGTTTCTTAGGATTAGCTAGTTACTATCGTCGTTTTATACTAGACTTCTCGAAGATCGCCAAACCGATGATGAGTCTGTTACAGAAAGACCACAAGTTTATTTGGACAGAGGAGTGTGAGACAACTTTCCACACCTTGCGGAAACTGTTGACCACTGCTCCAGTTCTTGTGCAACCAGACATTGAGAAACCTTTTGATGTGTTCTGTGACGCATCGAAAACATGGTTAGGCTGTGTTCTTATGCAAGAAGGAAGAGTCATTGCTTATGCCTCCCGTCAGTTGAGAAAACATGAAATCAACTATCCGACACATGATCTTAAGCTTGCCGCTGTGGTGCATGCCTTAAAGATTTAGAGACATTACTTATTTGGTAATGTGTGTAATATTTTCACCGATCACAAGAGTCTCAAGTACATTTTTACCCAACAAGAATTGAACATGAGACAGCGAAGATGGTTAGAATTAATCAAAGATTACAACTTGAATGTACAGTATCACCCTGGGAAGGCCAATGTAGTGGCAGATGCTTTGAGTAGAAAGTCACATTGCTTGAATGTGCAACCCTTGCTTGAAGATGATTTCGATCTGATGCACCCTGCTGTGTTACATAGTATTCAGATTAGTTGCTCCTTGGAAAGAAAGATAATAGAAGGCCAGAAAACAGACAAAGGGATATTTTACATCAAAGAGAGAATTAAAGAAGAACCATCCAAGCACTTTAGAGTGGACGAGTAGGACATGTTGTGGTTTGACAACCGTCTTGTTGTTCCCAAGGATAGAGAGCTTAAGAATAAACTTATGGATGAAGCTCATCTCTCTAAGCTATTCATTCATCCTGGCAGTAGTAAGATATACCAAGAACTAAGACCTCGCTATTGGTGGACAAAGATGAAGAAAGAAATCGCAGCTTATGTGGCCAGGTGTGACACATGCTGTAGAGTGAAAGCTATTCATATGAAACCTACCGGATTATTACAACCCTTGTCCGTACCTAGTTGGAAATGGGATGATATAAGTATGGATTTTATCACAGGTTTGCCCACTACTCAAAAAGGCCATGATTCGATTTAGGTAATCGTTGACCGTCTTACAAAGACAGCTCACTTTTTGCCTGTCAATACCGATTATAGACCACCTCAATATGCCGAGAGGTATATTGCAGAGATTGTGAGATTGCATGGCATACCAAAGACTATAGTGTCTGACAGAGGGTCACAATTCACTGCTCACTTTTGGGAGCATTTGCATAAAGGTTTGGGAACTAGTTTGATTCGTAGTACTGCCTATCATCCTCAGACAGATGGTCAGACTGAAAGAGTTAATGCTGTTATAGAAGATATGTTAAGAGCCTGTGTGTTGTCTTCCAGGGGTTCATGGGAGTCATGGTTACCCTTAGCAGAGTTCGCTTACAATAATAGCTATCAAGAAAGTATCAAAATGGCACCTTTTGAGGCTCTGTATGACCGAAAGTGTAGAACACCTCTAAACTGGATTGAGCCAGGAGAGAGAAGATATTATGGTATTGACTTCATGGAAGAAGCCGAGAAGAAAGTTCATATCATCCAGCAAAATATGAGAGCAGCTCAGTCACGTCAGAAAAGCTATGCGGATAAGAGGAGAAGACCGCTTGTGTTCGAAGTTGGTGACTATGCTTATCTAAAAGTCACACCCATGAAGAAGAAGCGGTTTGGAGTACGCAGAAAGCTTGCCGCTAGATTTGTGGGACCATACAAGATTTTGGAAAAAAAAGGGTCCAGTGGCTTATAAATTGGAGTTACCTGAAGCAATGGGTGCTATATTCCCATTTTTTCATGTATCGCATCTCAAGAAGTGTTTGCGCGTTCCAGTGGAAAGAATTGACCCCCGAGGCATAAAGCTCAAGTCAGACCTGGTGTATCATGAACAGCCAATTCGAGTTTTGGATTCTAAAGAAAGGGCTACTCGAAACAGTGTGGTGAAAACTTATAAGATACAGTGGAGTCATCATGATGAGGGGGATGCATCTTGGGAAACGGGTGAATACCTACAAAAAGCGTATGAAGATTTTTATAACAAATGGTTCGTAACCCAAATCTCGGGACGAGATTTTTATAAGGGGGGAGGGCTGTAACACCCCGGTGTTACGCAAGCATTAGCATTACAAATCATAAGCATACCATGACATCTCATTCATAATCATATATGGATTAGAATGTACCTTTAGTGAAAGCAAATTTTAGGGAACAAGTGTTGCATAATATGTTTGTAATAATTTCACACTAAATGTGCTAGTTAGATTAAGAAAGCTTGTGTAGCTATAAATTTTAGATCACCTAGAATTAATTAGTGCAATTTTTGGAGCAACTTAATGACCCAAAGTTTTGTCAAAAATTTGTTTTTAAAAATGTTATTTGAAAATAGTCAAAAACCCTCCCTAATTAGCTTTTATTCCCCAATTCAAAATATGTAAGAGTTTTGGAGTTGGCCCCTTAATAAAAGTTGTAGGAAATCAAATTCTAAACAACTTTCATTTTTGGGCCATTTTCAGAAAAAGTCTTTTGCTTTTTCAAATTTGAATTTTAAAACTGCAAATAGAATTTATTTGAAATTTCTCTGGAAATAAAAAAGGAAAAATCATTTTCTGCTCTAGTGGGCCGCCGCCTCCCTTCTCGGCCTGCTCGCGAAACGGCCTGGCCCAGCCGCCCACGCGCTGCGTCCGCCCCGCCCGCACGCCGCGTCCACCTCACCCGCGTGCGCCGCGACACGTCCCGTGGCCGCGCAGACGCCGCTTGCCCCGTGGCCGGCATGCGCCGCTCGCCGACGACAGCTGGCCGTCGGTGGCCCCCGCCAGCACGCGCCTCGCCTTCAAGTCGCCCGCGCTCCCGCTTCCACCCGGCCTCTTCGTTTTTCCCCGCCACGGTCATCCTCCACACCCGCACTGCGCTCACCGCGCCACCGCCACCTCCGCTGGCCAAATTGGCCGCCGGTGAGCCACCACCGACTGTCTCCTCGTGCACATCGCTCCGCCTTCTTCTCCAACATCCCGTGCTCTCCTTAGATTCGCCGTTTAAGCCAGGTGGGTGTGGTTTTCGCCATTCCGCCGCCGTCGGCCATGGCGCCACCGCGCGCGACCTCCCCGTGGGAGTGGCTTTCCCACTGCTCCTCGCGCTCCACTCAAAACAAAAACACGTTCGCCTTCTTCTTGCGGACCCGGTGCTCGCCTTCACGCGCCCGGGCGTGGTCGGCAACGGCCGTCGGCCAGCCGCCGCGCGGCCGCGACGCCGCGGTCACCGGCGCCCTTGTTTCCCCCCTCAGCCTCGCAAGCGAACGGCTTTGGGCCGTAGGCCGAGCCGGGCGGTCCCCTTTTCTCCCCTCCGCGCGTGCACGCCTACGGGCCGAAATTGGACCAGGCCGTGTGTTTCCCCTGGACCGGCCCGTTTTCAAAAAGAGAATTTAGTTTTTTTCTTTTATTAATTGGGAATAAAAATGCTTTAAGAATTGTTTGTGTGATTAATTTAGCTCCAAAAATTGTGAAATAAATTTCTATGGGCTCCTTAGAACCAGATCTACAATCTAAAAATGTTGCATTTAAATGTTGCACTACTTTTCTGTAGGGTTTTTATTTAATCTTGGAAATTGCTGTTTTCTTGTTAAATATGTAGTAAATTATAGAAAATTCAGAAAAATATGGTTCCAAGTTTGTTAATCTTGTTGTGCAATGTACTTGCTAGGAAAAATATATATCCTGCATGTTTAGTAGAAAAATTCTGATGTGTAGTTTAAGTTCTTTTTATTGCTAATATTTGTTATTTTTGTTAAATAGGAAAATATGAATAAAACATGCAAGTGATAATTTTTATACAGTGATTGTTTACTGAGTAGAATCCAGGAAAAATGATAAATCTATTGTTTGATACTTTTCATAGTATAAAGTATTTTATGCTCCTTTTTAGACCTTAGATTGTTAGTTTTGTGTAGGTAGTTCTAGTACTCAAATTGCAATGAAACTTTTGTGACATGCTGGAGTACATGATAGTAATCAACAGTAATTTTATTAGATTTTTCTGAGATACCAAAATAAGTGTTGCTGTTCAAGTATAGTGCTAACTAGGGTTTAAATTCACACTTTAATGCAAGATTAGTTGGTAAACTTTGCTTTGGTGTATCTTTGAAGCATCTTAAGGTGTTAGGGTACCTTTGCATGGCAGAGAGTATTGGTGGTAGTTTATGAGTACATGTTCTTGGATGATGTAGACTACCTTGTAGAAGAGTTGTAATTCCACTTAATCCAAATAAAGTAACATGTTCATCTACATCTCATTCATCAGCATCATCTCATGTCATCTCTGCAATGCACCTAGGCATGAGCACTTATAAGTCTGCATCATACAGGATCGCAGGAAGTGACCCCGGTAGCAGTTCCCGAGGATCCGAAAGAGCAGTCCGAGGTGCAAGAGCAGGAGGCGCCCGAAGCCGACGAGGAGGTCGGTGAGGATCTTCTAGAGTGCCCCAACCACCGTCCGAGCTCTTTCGAGAGAGGCAAGCCCCGGAGCATTTCTCTCCCAATTTGCAAAATATTTATTAATGGTTCTACTTAATTGATGCATTAAGTTTAGGAGTTGTTTGCAACCGTTGCTGCATTTTACCTTGTTTCACCCTTGCTCTACCATATCTTGTTACCTTGGTGTTCGCAGTCAAGGATTGCTTAGTTTGCTTAGACCGGTAGAAGTCGGGTGATTGCCTGTCATCCGTGAGCTATAGGAGATTACCCGGATCTGTGTGGAAAATATGTCATATGGGAATAACTAAGTGTCGAACTAAAATTGAGACCAGACGGAGACTTGCAGGGTTTTGAACTGTAGTGTTTTCCATCTGAGTCGATTAAGGACCGACCGTTGTTGGGCCTTGAGTCATGTTGAACGCATGCCTCACATTTAGCTAGCCGAATAAGGTACCTTTCGACCGGGAAGCTGGGAGATTATTCGGGCCGAGTGGATTGCCCGCAACGCACTGTACCGGAGTAGTAGTGGCAGGAAACGGGGGCGCGATGATAAGGCCAAAGAGCAGTCGGGCGGCCCCCGGGTACATGTGGTTCCTGGCAAACTCGCGACTTTACCTGAATAGTTGACTCGGTGACCAATACCTCACTTTAGCGGGTGAGTGAGGTTTGTGTGAGGAATAAATTACCAGCTGGTTAATAATCGATTCGAATCGCCATCGTTCACTGGATAGTGAACACTTGACTTGAGTTACTTCATCGTAGTAATGTTGATGAAACACTTGTATAGTTATGTGGAATATGACATGGTAACTGTTGTTAATGATCATCGGTGATCCTTACTTGCTTAATTACATGTTACTCTAGTATAGGTGCAAACATAGTTGACAGGGTGATAAAGATTAACTTATTGCAGGCTTTTGGAAAAGAAATGTTAAGATTAAATATGCTTTTCTTGCAAATGAGTCAGCTACCCCACCAGAAAGCCTGTCATGATCCTTGGTGTCATTTTATTTTCGGTTCTATCGAGTAAGTCTAGCTGAGTACCTTCTCGTACTCAGGGCTTTGTTCCCAATTGTTGCAGATGGGCAGATGTATTACGGCTACTGTATCAACTGCCTCTATCCTGCGATGGGCGAAGCTTAGGACCATGGGCAGTGGTCATTCACTACTTCTCGTCTGATGCTTTTGCTGGAAGTGATCATGAGCTAGCACTTTATTTCAAACACTGTGTGTGTGGTTTGAACTAATGCTTCCGCTACTTTTATTTGAACCTGGTTTGTAATTACTATGTTTAAACTCTGATGTATTTTGTGCCGCGAACTTTCATGTAACTTATGATGGTGACCGCTAGACTTATTACGATCTTGGCTGTTATGTGAACTGGTTTGAAATCCGTCGTGATTTCGCGGACTACCGGGTTATACGGGCTTAAGTTTGTTAAATCGTTCGCTCGTTGGATGATTTTCTTACTTAATTTCGTATAATTGAGCGGTTCTGTTACAATGTCAAGTAAGCAAAGACAGGGATGGATCCGACAACAAAATACAAGATTTCTAAAGGGCAGTGGGCTGTTTTTCTAGAGCAGAGGAATGACCCTAACTTCTTAGTTCGGAGCGAAGCCAACTCCCAGCTCGCAAAGAGGAACAAGTACCACCACCATCTAGGCACAAGTGGTTACCAGCACCAGGTTCCCAAATGGAGGCAAGAAGAGGCTGCGAAAAAGACGGTAGGGTTGTCGGTGCTGTCCGAGCAAGTCGGTGAAAGGTCCGCGAATTGGATCCGTGCTCGGAAACCCAAGGAAACCGAGACCGGTGTGTCCTTTGAAGACCCAATACTTGACAAAGCATCGAAGAGCATCTTTGCAGTGGCATGCATGCAGCAAGAAGGCAAGTTCACGCCACGAAGGGAGAGGAACATCCTGAGTGTTGGCCTCGGTAACCCCGAGCATCCTGGCCGTGTTCGAGGCATCTCTTCCAAAGAAGGATGGAAGGATGGATTCGGCCCTCAGTGGAAAAATGAGTATAAGAAATGTGATCGGTACAATGAATAAATGGCAACTTATTTTCAGGAAGAGGCTAAGAAAGACTTTTAAGAGATGATGGGGAAGTTGCTAGAAAACCCTCCTCCTGAGTTGATGCAGAAACTAGCGAGTGCGGTGTCAAATCAACAGATCAGCACTCAGGCTCCCCAAATGCAGCTAGTCCCAGTGGTGTCACAACCGTTGATGGCACAGAGTGAAACAATCATTCCAAGCAGTGTCGCATCTACGGCAAACAAGGATCACTATCCAGTTGACGACATTGTTACTTGTACGCCTTGCTCCCTAGTCATAAGATATGGGATTAATAATCATCGTACAAGGGAAGTAGCCACGGGCAAAGCGATCCCAGGAGGACCTAAATACCATGGTGCTGACATTCCTAAAGACTACTGTAGAGTAGAGGTATCGACCGTGGTCCAAGGATATGAGGACGAGATTCTAGACATCCCTGGTCCCGAGGACATTGTGAAACTCGGACAGTCAATAAACAATTTCATCCTTTGGCCTCGGAGGGACGTGCATCTGAGGGAGCCACCACCACCCTCTCAAGAGATGCCACTCACCTAGGAGTCGTCAGCTCATGTCGATCCTCTTCCTAACCCACCGCCTTCACCTCCCCAGTGTCTTCCCGACCCACCAGAATCACCTCTCCATGTTTGCCCTGACCATCAACCATCTCCTCTCCATGATCTTCCTACCCCACAGTCAACACAATCTCCTCCACCATTCAATTCCACCCCTTCCCCACAACTCAAAGATCCAGAACCAAGAAGTGAGCCACCAAAGGTGCCAAAGAAGAAATTTTTGATACCCAAGTTGGTTTCACCATACGAGCCGAAGAAAAAATCAGCTGGGCAAGTGAGATTTTTGTCAAGCATTGCTTCGAAACACACTGTACAAGAGCATGAGATTTCTGAGCTAGCGAAGTCAGAGGTGTCGGCGCCTGAGGTCATAACTCCTATCAAATTCAAGGTGCCAACTGCAAAAGACTACAAGCATATCCCTAAAAAGTACATGTGGGGAAAGCCTCTACTCAGTCGGGCCAAACTCTTGAAGAAACCAAGTGGTATAAAAAGGTTTCATGACTGATACATGAGAGCCTCTTCTGCTGGCATCGACACCATCAGCATGTGCATACCACAAATAGCATTTCTCAGCAAGAGTACTAAGAAATGCATGCTTACATTCGATGACATGTGGGCACTGATGAACCACGAGATGCTAGACGTATAGATCGTAACGACATTTGCATTGTAAGTGTTACATAGTTACACACATTGTAGTTGCATCAATTTTCAATATCTAACATGCTTGTGCCTTGCAGAATGTTATATGATCAACATGATATGTATTTTGGTTTGGACTTTCATTATTGTGTCGAGGAAAGGAATGGCTATCTCTGCCCAATAGATATAGCCGAAGATCGGCACACATTCCGAATCGGGGATGGCAACAAAGAGTTACAGGGTTTGGAAGGTGCAGAACGGGATGAGAAACTCTGAAAGTTGAAACTTGATTTTAAAGCCAAATACGCCTTCTACATTGGAGATTCTCTAAAAAAGTTTCAAGATAGGAAAGCGGTGGTGGCCCCGTACCACTTTGGGTAAGTGTGAGTTTGCATTTATCTATCTAAACTATTCCAATGCACAAATGCATCATGAATTTGATTCGAGCAGGAACCACTGGATATGCTTCATCATTTATCCCAAGGAGGGAAGGGTGTTGGTACTAGACTCCGCAGATTACCCGAAAGAAAGCTATGCTCCATTCATCAAACTGCTAGAGTTGTAAGTCGAGCTATGCATGCATACTTAAGCATAGTGAGAGTTTGAGAATAACATGGTGATTCTATTTGAGATCATAGGGCATACAGGTTCTATAAGATAAATAATAGAAAGTGTGAGTCCAACAGACCAGGGCAGCCATTGGAGGTTATACATAACTGGCCGGTACGTATGAAAATTTACTCTTATGAATACAAATCATACACATAGGACCATGGTTGCAACTATAAATAGCCACTCTCCTGTTATACAGTGCATGAAGCAACCACCCTTATCTGTCCTCTGTGGCTACTACGTGTGTGAGAACATAAGAGAGAACGGACGATATGAAAGGAACCCTACCAAGGTAATATAAGTAATAGTCCTGTATACAGTTCCGACATTAAAGTTGCAAGTCATACAATATACGATGTTTATAAACTTTCTTTGCAGGTATATAAGCAAGGGACGGCGGAGCGCATGGACGAACGTGCTTTAGACAACATAGTTGAGGACATCTGCTCGTTCGTCATGAAGCATGTCATTCCACGTGAAGGCAAATATCATGATGAAAGTCAATTATCCATGCCATAGTTCCGGGTGCTAACAGAGATTAGTAAGCTCAAACTTACCAGAGAGGGTTATTAGAGGACAGAAACAAACTTTGATGTATATATAATGTGTGATGATGTATATACTTTATGTCTTTGAGCACCAAACTTTGATGTATATAAATGTATGTATGAAATGAAATATTTAAATTGCATGTTGCTATGTTTGAACACCAACCAATATCAATATATTTAAATAATAACAATATAAATAAATAAATTTATAATAATACAATTTTAAAATACGTTTCCACATGCGGCTCTCTTAGGGAACCGCCTGTGTAAATGTCACATTTACACAGGCGGTTCCCTAAGAGAGCCGCCTGTGAAAATGACACATTTACACAGGCGGTTCCCTAAGAGAGCTGCCTGTGGAAATGTTTTCTACAGGCGGCTCACAAGGAACCGCCTGTGGAATTGGCCCATTTCTACTGGCCTCCAGCGCAGGCGGTGCTGAAAAACGCCAGTAGAAATAGGTTACCAATCGCCTGTATAGTATACCTGTGTACTAGTGTTCAAGGCCGGTCGCTCCATTAATCTGTTGAATAAATTTTCTTACAAGTGTAACTAAATAACTTATATCTCTACTAAATGGGAGGTGAAACCTAGCAGAATGATGAAACACATCATCATGTTAAAATTTACTTTCAGTTAGGACTTAAAAGCGGATCTCTAGTCAAATTAGGATGCCTATTTAGACTTAGATTAGATCTTAGGTAGTGCCTTGGTTAGCCATCAAGTACGAGAGAACCTGTATCTGCGTGATGCAGGCGCTGATGCAGTTAGGTTGGCGGAGATGATCCCATAGTCGTACCCATCTCCTTCATCCTCCTAGCGGCGGCGACTCCCTCCGGTGTGGTGGCGAGAAGGAGACGAGTGGTGGTGGCCTTCCATTTACTCCCGCACTCGGTTTGATCGGGTGCTTAGGGCTTGTAGTGGCTAACCACTCTCGGTACATTGGTTCTTGAGAGGTGAGGGGTGTCTCCTATTTATGAGCGATGTGTAATGGGTGGCCGCAACAACCAGGGTTCAGTCAATAGACTCCGATCAAGTCATACGTGGGGTTTCCCCATGCAGAGTCGGTGTTTCGACCATTCCCTTGAGTTCATAACGGATGCATGATATGGGCATGCCGTACGTATTGGTGTGTATGATCCATGATACGACAGATAGGCCTGTGCTGCTCCATCTATCCAGTCAAACACCGCATATATTATGTGATATATCTGCAGTACAACATTTCAAAACTTTGACTGTCAATATATGTTTCTCAATTAGTGGGAGAATGGAAATCAAAGAAAAATAAATCATGTTTCTTATCAGAATGTGAAATATATAATGGTCAAAATATAGAAGAATAAAAATTGGAGATCAAATGAATTCCACCAAAATAGCAGTTCTTTGTGCACCCGAGGGAATATCAATTTGAGTTTTGCTCCGGTGGTCCCTTTTATGAAAACTGCACAAATCTTAAAGCATCTAAGTAATTAGTTTAATTAATTTTTAGTTAGGTATTATCTAGCCAGGTCCTACCCGACACAGACCAAACCAAACCCAGCCTATGTCCACCAATTGTTTTGGATCTCATCCTCTAATCCGATTGACAGTTCGACACGGATCGGCAAATTTTCGTTTTGACTCACGCAGTCACGCCTATGCCATCTCGGCGGCGCCGCAATGACGCAGTCCCCGATCTTCTCGGGTTGACCGTAGTGTGGGCAACAAAGTACAGATGATTTTGTTCGATGAAACACACTCCGCGACATGAATGGCAGTTGATGGTCGGAGCATACGAGCAGCACGTTGATGTAGGTCTCTGTAGGTCGATCGCCGACATGGATGGCACAAGATTGTTGCGACTCCCCACCAACGCACCAACGACAACGCCGTTGACCATGTTCAGTTTGAACCCCCGACGTGGTGGTACTGAAACTGAAAGTCGCCTCTGCAGGTGGCTGCATCCGTGCCAAGCATGTAGACGCTCGGGATCAACCCGTTCATGTAATAAGGCACCACTCGCCGTTGGCCCGTTGCTCCTCCGGGGTGTAGTCGACCTGATCCTGGAAGAGGTCTTGCAAAGGACCGATGGAGTCACGGCCATGCCGGCGCACCGATTGTAGCTGTTTTGACGCCCTGAGGCACTTGGCGTAGGTTGCGAGCAGGAAAGACATTGAGGTCTCGACGTCTCGAACTTCAGGTGAAGCTGCCGTCCTCCGCGCGTACGTAAAGCTCACCAACGGCGAGGCCGGAACAGCTCACATGCACCAATGTCCGCTGGGCCTGTGGGCATGGGCCGGGCACAATCTTACGAAAGGGTAGGGCCGGGCCAGATAATTATCAGGACGAAATTAATTAAACTAGTTATTTGGATGCTTTAAGATTTGTGCAGTTATCATGGAAGGGACCATGGGAGTAAAACTCTTACAATCCAAATTGACCTGAATCAGAGTCAAGGATGGTATATGCCTTTACCTGTTCCATTTCCAGTTGGCGCTACTTTTCAAATTAACTAATTAAACTGGTGAATAAACAAGATGAAAGAATCTTGCCAAGAAACATTCACATACTTATATATTTATTTGATTTGATAATAATCAACATATATATGTGGACTGCACAGGCTTCATGGATCCATTAATTAATTTTCCATTAGCAATCATTTCTCATTTGCTTAATCGGTAGAAAGACCTTTTTCTTGAGAAAGATAAGCAGTTATACTGCAAAGGCTAAGTTTAGAATCGCATTGTTTTAGTTCAGTTTTGAATGTTCTTTGTAATTATTTCTAGAACCACTGGGGCACATTCATAGCTGAGAGGGACTTCGAATTCATGTCGTCAAGTGGACTGAACGCGGTGAGAATCCCGGTTGGATGGCGGATTGCCAGCGGCGACAACCCTCCTCGACCTTTTGTTGGAGGCTCTGTCCAATTCTTGGACAAGGCATTCAGCTGGGGACAGTAAGTGTGTCTTCAGATCTCCATTCAACGTACAAGTAGCATTGTCGACCTAACTCATTTGTAGTATCATATCATGGCCATTAAGGAATGACTTCCAATTTGTGTTCACAGGATATCTTGGTCCTGTGGTTTTTACCCCAATTTAGGGGGTTTCCACGTTAAATCTAGTGTCTTATAGTTGCAATTGCACTTAGAAGTGACCTGCTGCAACTAGTTGCACTTGATGTTGGTGTTGTTGTGATTAGTTGCGATCAACTGCAACTAGGTTGATGTGATAACAACTGATTGGGATCAGTTGTAACTGCTGTTATTTCCACAGTTTATATGTGTGATGCTTATGTTTTCTTTCGTGAATAGGTGATGATCCTAGACTGATTTCACATTGTGCTGAAATTAAGCGCTTCCACTATCACTAGCAAGTTGTGCTAGTGTGGTTATGCCAACACTTCCGAGTAGTGCTTATGGTGGAGGTGGACACCAGAGGCATTTTTTAATACTATATGTACACACATGACACATGCAGTTCACTATATTTTACCACTTGTTCAAATGAAATGTTTAATAGCCAACACAGAGCCAAGTAGGTGTGACTCACCCAGGCAGCAGATCATCATGGTCTCGCACTGGCACGATGTAACCCACTAAACTGCCAAAACAGAGCACATGATCCTTCTTTAATGAATCGAACTCCACTATACAATTATATATATTATGAGATTTTTCTTGTTGATCGGGCCGAGATAGCTTTCCTTAGCTTTCTTCGATGGTGGAAGGTTACGAGGAAAGCATCTAATCGTGACCAGCTGCACACATTTTCTTTATGCAGATTATGGCCAGATTACTGATATGTCTCTCTATCAATCTTTACATTGTCTCATGAAAATATATTACTCCATTGATCCTAAAAAGAGTACAATTCAATCCAGCATGCTAAGTCAAAAGTATTTTCGATTTGACAAATTCTTAAAAAATATATAAACATATATCATATAAAATAATTAGTAAGTATCATTAATTAAATCCACACACGCTGCACGCATGAAGCTCGATCGAGTCGGTCACAGTTCACTGTTTGCACATCTTCTTCAGGTACATAAACATATCGTCACCCGGCCGCTACTTAAGAGTACTAGAAGCATATCTGCAATGCTACGGAAATTGTCGATAATTTAGAATAAAATTACTTAGACAAAGAGATAAACAATTATAAATTAGTGTTTGTGGATGACGTGGCATGCTGATGTGGACAACTGAATGCATGTTAATGGATGATGTGTGTTGATGAGATGTAGATCATAATTGCAAATGCTAGTCGGCTATAAATACATCTGATAGTGGACTGATGAGGTGGATAACTTGTATGTCAAGATTAACCTCTATTAGGTTTAGAATTATAAGATATTTAGATATAGATATAGATATAAATATAGATATAGATATAGATATAGATACAGATATAGATATCAACTTACAGGCGGCATGCATCCAAAAGCACCAAAGGCTGCTCGACTCTCGATCGAACCACATAAAACCGTCCATTCGCCGTTGGTAACAATTAATAAACTGAAGAAGATCAAACGGAGATGGACGCAAAGACACCATACATGCTGGCTAGTATTGTAGTAGCAATCTACACCGGCATGTACGTGATCTCAAAGGCTGCCTTCAACCAGGGAATGAACAGCTTCGTCTTCGTCTTCTACCGCCAGGCTGCTGCTTCGCTTCTCCTCCTGCCCATCGCGCTTCTTCTAGAAAGGTATGTGTTGTGGAAACTAAAAACTCGCAAGTCTCAAGCTTCTGACATAGTGTATATATATATATCTTACTAGTGCTTATTACCGAATTGGCTCCTCCGATCCCGATCCAGGAAAGTTGTTTTTCCTTGCCCTAATCGGGTAAGTAAAGCAAGTTGATTTACATCTTCTTTGGTTCGTTATTTTCCGGATTCTATTGTTAAACAAGGAACGATTGATTTGCATGTATACTTGCCTTGAATACATCCGTATGTATGTACGGCTGTTTCTGTTTATAGAAAAGTGTCATGACATGGTCGTCATATAGTAATATAATTTGTGCACTAGATGGTTTAAATTTCAAAATACAGATGTCCAGTTAGTGCAAAATTTCTTTCGCAAAGTTAAGTTATGAATTTGAGAATAATCTATTGACTAAAATTTACACATGTGTATTAAAGATTTCTTTTTTTTTTGGTATTTGACTAAAGTGTCTTGAAGAATTGAACCACGGTGACTATTTTTTGTCACGGTGTTATCTACTGACGTGACAGACTGCTACTTTCACGTAACGGTTCAATCTTTTTGTTGTATTTCCAGTGATGGAGGTCTTTTAGTGGTGTTTCCCAATAACTATGTTCTTTCAGTGCTACATAGCTAAATTTCCCATAAATATTTGTGTCACACCCATTTTTAAGGAACAAATAAAATGCATAGTCTTATGTGCGCCCAGAGATCAATCACACATAAGATGACAAATATAAATAGTATCATCACAAATGTTTATTACATAACGAATAATATCACAGAGTCTTCACGTAATTAAGCGGAAACATAGTATAAATATTGTGGTAGCTAGCTCCATAGCACAGGCACGTCAACTGGTTGACCACAAGTCTAGTAATCTTCAGGAAAGTAGTAGTAGTCACTATTTGCACTTTCGGGATTCCATCCTGTGGTGGGGGAATGCAATGGTGAGCACAAAAGTACTCAACAAGTGTAACATGGGGTTCATGTAGCTCAAATAGGATAGACACTGGTTCAACTGCATGTAGATTTTAGTTGATCATGTTTTAAGCAATTGAGTAGCATCAAATAGGTAATATTCCCATAATAAACACATGATCATGTAAAGAGAACAATGAATAGCAAGAACAAGTAAATTAATAGTGATCTCTATTCCGTAAGGGTCCAAGGCCGCTCGTGTCCGTGAGCACGGCTGATATACCAGTTTTACACTCTGCAGAGGTTGTACACTTTCACTGTGAGTCGTGATCCCCAAAAGCCCGAGGTCATGACTCCCCATTGGACAATCAAGTTTCACTATGAAGTCTTTCCAAGGTTCGTCTAACAAGTTAGGGCCGCTAGGTTTCTGTGGCCTGCAAATGTAGAGCCCCCCTTCCGTATGGCACAATGACACGCAGCCTATACTCATAGGGACAGGAGCCGCACTACACCCAACCCGGAACACAACCCCTTTTGCGCCATAAAGGTAACCACTAACAAGCTAGAAAAGGTCCTCTTATATGACTAAAGCCAGAGCCATGTAGCCCTCACAGCTGTACTGTAAGTCCCGGATGTTCGCTTACAGATAAGTCCTTACGGAGAGGAATCTAGAGAAAACTCTAGCCCTCTTGTTCCCTGTTGCTAAAAATCATCTTTTAGAGTTATTGCATATACCATTAGTCAAATTACAAGATCATTGTTTATGTGAGCACTAGCAACTACCCATTGCTATAACCATAGGATTCAAGGAACAAGTTCAATACTAGGGCATCCTTAACAAGGAGACACATGCATCATGAGTTAAGTGAATTAAAGTGAATAGGTAACAAGGATAATCCCATGCTATACTTGCTTTGATCTAGCTGATCCTGTTGATCCGACTCGTAATAGTACTCTTGATCACCAACGAACTGATCACCGTCTATTCTCGATTAGCACATCAACAACAATCATCCAAGGGCAATCATGCAAAGCAAACAAAGCTACAATTAGAACAGTACACCAACAGTAGTAAAATAAGATGAAAAGTTTTTAAAACAAATCTACATCGCTCTAGGATCACACAGACTCGAAGTTCACGTAAATCGGAGCTAAAACGGAAAAGTTACGATTTAAACAAGATTTACTTTATTAAAGTAATAGATTAAATCTAACCTCAAAATTTAAAAGTGGAAAATCTACTATACAGCAGTACTAATAGGTAGAGTATGAAATTATGAACCTAACGCAACTTGAACGGATCAAATCGGAGTTAAAACGGAGATTTTATGACCTAAATAGATCTAGTGGCAATTCTGTAAATACCTGAAAGCGTATTTTCATCTAAACCGACGAAGTTTACGTTTTCAAAATAACAAAACGTATTTTCCTCTTACGCCATGGACTGCGGGTTTAAAAACGAAGAAAGCCAGGGGCTCTTAAGCAAAATCTCCACCCGAAGGGGTATCTTAAGATCTAGGCCGTTAGATCTGAAACGAACGGACGGGATGGATTGGAGGGAGAGAGGGAGGGGATTCCGGCCGGCTACAGTAACCGGCGGCGGCGGGTTGACCGGCGGCTCGCCGGCGTTGCTCAATCAAGCGGTTAAGTGCACTATTCTTCGATTCAAATACACCAGAGGCAAGAACGGAGGCTTGCGGACTCACCTAGACCGGTTAGGGCGACGAAAATCGACCGAAGACGTCCCGCGACTATCAATGGCGAACGGAGCTTCTCTGTAGACGATAGCAAGAGGAAATCAGCGACTTAAACTGAAAAAGAAGAAGAAATTAAGCTCGGCGAGTTCGTAGGGGCGTCGCGAACTTGACTGCAGCTGACGAGGATGACCAAGAGGCCGAACTTGACGACACCGAGCTTGACAGTGGCAGCTAGGGCTTTGCGGCGGCTAGAGCTCGATGGCGAGGGCGTGATTCGCGTTTGTGGTGGCGTGGGGAGGAACGGTGCGGCTGCGGCTGCTATTTATGGCCGTCTAAGGCGTGCGGGACAAGGCGAGGGAAGGACCGGCGGCATCGGACTCTTGCTCGAGTCCGGCTCAAGCACGAGGTAGGAGATGAAGACGGTAGCGGCTGATGCGTGGGACCGGGTGGCAGCGAGACATAGAGAGGAGAGGGCCGAGGCGGCCTGCGGCTCCGGTTGGATGGGCCGGCCCATTGCGCGGCCCACGGCCAGAGAGATGAGGGGCACGGATGGGCCAAAAGAAGAGAAAAGGAGAGCTGGCTTTCGGCCCGAAACTGAGAAGAATTCTATTTCTATTTCCTTTTCTTTTTCTAATACTTCAAATACATTTTCAAATGATTTTTGAAATAATTTTCTTCTAGAAATAAACCAATCAAAACAATTAGAAATATACAACGGCATGTATGCACAAACACATATTTTAACCTTATATTTAATTTTATTTTCTAAAAAAAATATTATTTTACTAAGTTTTCATGCACACATAAATGTTTAACTGAATCAAATTCCCTATTTAAAAATATTTAAAAATTTAGGGTGTTACAATTCTACCCCTTAAAATGAATCTCGTCCCGAGATTCGGACAATGCTTACTCAAACAACTGTGGGTATGCTTTTCTTAAATCTTCCTCTCTTTCCCATGTAGCCTCTGCTTCCGAATACCGGCTCCACTGAACTTTACACATCTTTATAACTCGGCTCCTGGTAACTCTTTCCGCTGTCTCTAAAATTTTCACGGGATACTCCTCATAAGTAAAATTTTCCTTAACAGTGAGTTCTTCCAACGGTATTTGTTCTTCCAGTACACGCAGACATTTCTTTAACTGAGACACATGGAACACATCATGCACCCCTGCTAAACTCTCAGGCAATTCCAACTGATATGCCACTTCGCCACGTCTCTCTAAGATCTTAAAAGGACCGACATACCTCGGTGCTAACTTTCCTTTTCGATTAAACCTTTTCACACCTCTCATAGGCGACACCTTCAGGTAAACATAATCTCCCACTTCAAAAGTCAACTCTCTCCGTCGAGTATCGGCATAACTTTTCTGCCGGGACTGAGCTGCTTTCAAATTATTTCGAATCATTCTTACTTGTTTCTCAGCATTCCTAAGCACATCAGGACCAAATACTTGACTCTCTCCCGTCTGATTCCAAAACAATGGAGTTCTACACTTCCTACCATATAAAGCTTCAAAGGGTGCCATCTGTAGACTTTTCTGATAACTGTTATTGTAGGAAAACTCTGCATACGGCAAACTTTTGTCCCAACTTGTACAATACTGCAAAGCACAAGCTCTCAACATATCTTCCAATATCTGGTTAATCCTTTCTGTTTGCCCATCCGTCTGAGGATGATACGCTGTGCTAAAATTCAGCTTAGTCCCTAATGACTCTTGTACTTTCTGCCAGTAATATGATGTAAACTGGGTACCTCGATCAGACACTATCTTCTTTGGAACTCCGTGCAAACTTACTATTCTTTCTAAATACAGCTCCGCCAACTTTGCACTGGAATACGTAGTTCTAACTGGTATAAAATGAGCAACTTTAGTCAAACGATCCACTATAACCCATATTGAATCAAAACCCCTCTGAGTGCGTGGTAACCCTACTATGAAGTCCATACCAACTTCTTCCCACTTCCACTCAGGTATCTGCATCGGTTGCAACAATACTGCAGGTCTTTGATGTTCAGCTTTAACCCTTTGACACGTGTCACATAGTGCAACATACTCTGCAACATCTCTTTTCAAACCATGCCACCAATACCTCTCTCGCAAATCCATATACATCTTAGTACTTCCGGGATGAATAGAGTAAGCGGACTCATGAGCTTCTCGTAGAATTGCTTCTCTTATAGCTTTGTCCTCAGGCACACATAATCGTTTCCCAAACCATAGGGTTCCTTTATCATCCAACTGGAATCCAGGTGCTTTACCTTTCGGTATATTCCTCACTATCTCCTTTATTTTGTCATCTGTCAACTGACCCTCGCGTATTTGTTGCTCTAACATAGGCTCTATTACTAATTCCACTGCATTAATAGCAATACCCAAGTTTAGATGCTCAAACTCAGCACATAACTCATTTGACATAGGCATTACTTGCACCTCATTAGCATAGCTCTTTCTGCTAAGGGCATCTGCAACCACATTAGCCTTACCCGGATGATAGTGTACCTCCAAATCATAATCCTTAATCAACTCTAACCAGCGATGTTGTCTCAAGTTCAGATCTGATTGCGTGAAAATGTACTTCAAACTCTTATGATCAGTGTAAATATCACTTTTATGTCCAATCAAATAATGCCTCCATATTTTCAAAGCATGCACCACTGCTGCTAACTCCAAGTCATGAGTAGGATAATTTAACTCATGCTTCCTCAACTGTCGAGATGCATATGCTACTACTTTGCCTTCCTGCATAAGCACACAACCAAGACCCAAACGGGATGCATCACAATAAATAGAGAAGCTCTTATTCAAATCTGGCAAAACTAACACCGGGGCTGTTGTCAATCTTTTCTTCAGCTCCTCAAAATTAACCTGACACTTATCAGACCACACAAATTTGGCATTCTTTTCCAACAGCGCTGTCATTGGCTTGGCAAGCTTAGAAAACCCTTCAATAAATCTCCTATAATATCCAACTAATCCCAAGAAACTACGAATTTCTCCCACATCAGTTGGTGGTTTCCAATTCAACACATCTTTTACCTTGCTAGGATCCACTGATATTCCACCATTAGAGACCACATGACCTAGAAAAGCAACTTCCTTTAACCAAAACTCGCATTTGCTACGCTTAGCATAGAGCTTATGCTCTCTGAGCTTCTGCAGGACCAACCTCAAATGTTCCACATGTTCTTCCTTAGTCTTAGAGTATACCAGGATATCATCGATGAACACTACTACAAACTTATCAAGATACTCCATACATCGATGAACACTACTACAAACTTATCAAGATACTCCATAAATACCTTATTCATCAAGTACATAAAGTATGCAGGAGCATTAGTCAAACCAAAAGACATTATTGTATACTCATACAAACCATATCGAGTGGTGAATGCTGTCTTTGGTATATCCGTAGCACGAATCTTCAGCTGATGATAGCCAGAGCGAAGATTAATTTTAGAAAACACACAAGCACCTCTCAACTGATCAAACAAGTCATCAATCCTTGGCAGCGGATACTTATTCTTGATAGTTACTTCGTTGAGTGACCGATAATCAACACACATCCGTTGAGAACCATCCTTCTTATCAACAAAGATCACAGGAGCTCCCCATGGTGATGAGCTAGGACGAATAAAACCTTTCTCTTGCAATTCTTTTATTTGTTTCTTAAGTTCCTCTAATTCATTAACCCCCATTCTATATGGACGCTTAGCTATAGGTGCAGTTCCAGGCAATAATTCAATAATAAACTCAATGTCACGGTCGGGTGGCATACCTGGCAAGTCGTCGGGGAACACATCCGGAAATTCATCCACAACCGGATCCTCTTGATTAACATTATCATCAAGTCGATTTACTGTAGCTGTCTGCGGCTTCTGCACTACAATCTCCACACTAATTCGATCTCCCTTTGGTGTTGTCAGGGCTACTGTCTTTTCCTTACACTGAATCACTGCCTGATTTTGCTTCATCCAGTCTAATCCCAGAATAAGATCAATCCCAGCTGTTCTCAACACTATAGGACTCACTTTGAACTCTACCCCCCTTAAATTTAAACTAATAGGGAGGCATCGATAGGAAGCTTGCATACTACCCCCAGGCGAATTGACTAGTATAGGGTTTTTCATGGCACATAAAGGGATGCTATTGGTCTTAACAAATATTTGAGATATGAATGAATGCGAAGCTCCAGAATCAAAAAGAACAGTGGCAGGGATGGAGTGGACATCGAACGTACCGAGCATAACTTCAGGTTCCGACATTGCAGTCTCCTCCGACACGTGAGTCACCTTCCCGTAGTATGGTGGCTTCTGATTACTGTTCTGCTTCTGAGGAGTTTGCTGATTGGCCTTCTCAGGACAGTTATAAGACAAGTGACCCTCCTTTCCACAACGGAAACACTTAGTTGGAGTATTAGGAGCACTAGTCTTCATTAGGGTGTTGTTGGGGGTGCTCTGTCGTTGATTCTGGTTCCCATTCTGCTGTTGAGAGCGTTGATTGCCATTCTGCAACTGATAAGGAGGACGTTGTAGAAACTGATTACGTGGAGGAAGTTGACCACGATTCCATTGGTTGGGCGGATACCTCTGCTGAAAACCTTGTTGATAACCAGTACGTTGACAAGTGTTGTTTCCAGATATCTGTCCCTGAAGTCTCTTTCTTTTAGCATCCATCTCCTTGCGCTTGTTATCCACCACAATAGCGCGATTCACTAGTGTTTGATAATCTGGGTAAGCATTGGACATTAGCTGCAGTTGAAGACCATCATGTAGACCCTTCAAGAAAAGTCACTGCTTATCAGCATCATTAGCCACCTCATTTGGCGCATAACATGACAACTGAGCAAACTTGTCTCTATACTCTGCCACAGGCATAGATCCTTGTGTCAAATTGTGGAATTCTTCTGCCTTCAGTGCTATCACCCCCTCTGGTATATGGTAGGACCTAAAACTCTCTGTAAACTCCTGCCAAGTAATGGCGGGGGCATTGGCAGGACGGCCATACTGATATGAATCCCACCAGTCTTGAGCTGCTCCTTGAAGTTGTCCCGAAGCAAACAACACCTTCTGCTGATCATTACACTGAGCAATGTTGAGCTGCTTCTCTACTGCACGAAGCCAATCATCGGCTTCCAATGGGTCAGAGGCATGAGTAAACACCGGGGGATGACCCTTCAAAAATTCCCCACGCTTATCTCGCGCTGGTGCTCCTCCAACTGGCTGATTTTGCTGATTGTTCACCATAGCTTCCATTAACTGTGTCTGTATGGCCAAAATCTCATGAATAGTAGGTGGTGGACCAACTCCATGACCACGGCCTCGACCTCGTCCTCTTCCAGACATCTGTTATCCAATACAGTATCAAATCTTAGAGATTACCACATAATAGACAATTCTAGAGATAGAGATTAGAATCTGATAACTTTCTGGACACATCCCAATTTCAGCTGTTCGGTAAAATAGACCTATCTCGAGTTACAGATATCCAGTAGAGGTGTACTTTATATGGTTGGAAAGCTTATGAAATTATCTACAACTTTTATTTAACTCATACTCCCAGATTCTGTCACGAAGTTACCCAAAAACAGGACACAACAGAAACTGTTTCTGACTTCCAGACTGCACAGTAACTTCATCTTGTAATGATTATAACTCATGATCCCGAATAGATAAAAAGGTGATTCCAGAGGCATTGGAAAGGTACGTGGGTCTAGGTTCTCTCATAAAAATTTCAGAATTTTTCGCTGAACAGTTAATTTTAAGCATAAAAGGAAAGACAGACCGCTCTAGAAAGGACAGAACAGAGAGAAAAATTAACCCAACTAAATTATTTATTTATCACACTAAAACTTAGTATTATATAATTAGGAACTTTTGTAGACAAGCCCACAAAGCTCCAGCACTCATTACATGGAAAAACCAACTCACACATAAGCACAATAATAACTCAACTAACCACACAAAGTTCACACGACACCACAAACTCAACTTAACTCGACAATACTCGTACTATCGTATTATTACATAAATGGTATTCCAACTCCTAAGGACGGGCTTGATGTTCATGATAATCATAGATCGCTTCCATGCCTTGGTCAATCCTTAAGCCATCTATCACTTCTTGATACCTCTTGACGTCTTTTCCCAAAGCTTTAACTAGGGCTACCAACCGACGATTTGTCACCATCATGTCATGACCAAAATCCACCATGACCCGAGGAACTAAATCCAAATTCCCAGGGTTCGTCATTACCTATCCATACTCGGGGTCTCCACGGGGAAAATAGCGATATTGATCATCTTGCATAACCTCATAGCGAAGGTGACGAAGTCCCAAGCATGCTTCAAAGGCTGCATCTTCTATGCCATCTTCTATAGTGGCACGACGACCACTATGGGAAAAACACCGGTCCAGCAAAAAGGTGCCCATCTCATTGTTCTTAACGAAGATATGCACACTGCACTTCCAATAAGTAGCTTCCAAAGGGTGCTTATGCTCCCAGCAGACATACTCAATTGCAGGATCCCAATCTGCGAAGTAGGCATTAAGCATGTCACCCAGCCGGTGGTGTGACAGAGTGTCATGGCTTGACTTGTGATGGATCCTTGTAATCCAACCCATAGGAAGAGACGGCACACCAATTTCAGCGGAACCACCTTGTGGAGGCGAAGGGGGCTGTCCTCCATTATGAGCAAGCTCAACATCTTCATCGTCACTCAAATAGATAACTTCCTCTTTAGGTTCAATTTCCTCTTGAGGCAAAACTGGTTCTGGCGCCTGATCTGGTGTTGATGGCGGGGTTGGTGTAGTGTCTTCTAGTTCCTCCTGAAGCTCTTCTGGTTCCTCCTGAAGCTCTTCTGGTTCCTCCAAGGAACGGGGTGGATAGTAGCCTCCAGTGGTGATACGGGCAGTCTTGTGGGCACGAGGCATCTACAGATTTTAGTCCAAGGGTAAGTTGAAATTAGAGGCAATATTTTCACAATAGAATGAGGCGAAAGAAGCATAATAATTTAGCAATTATCAAGAGTAAAGTGATAAGCATGAAACAAGTGAAGAAAAGAGAACTAAAACGACCATTGCTAACTAGGCTTGCGTCCTACAGTCAACATAGCTCTGATACCAATCTGTCACACCCATTTTTAAGGAACAAATGGAATGCATAGTCTTATGTGCGCCCAGAGATCAATCACACATAAGATGACAAATATAAATAGTATCATCACAAATGTTTATTACATAACGAATAATATCACAGAGTCTTCACGTAATTAAGCGGAAACATAGTATAAATATTGTGGTAGCTAGCTCCATAGCACAGGCACGTCAACTGGTTGACCACAAGTCTAGTAATCTTTAGGAAAGTAGTAGTAGTAGTCACTATTTGCACTTTCGGGATTCCATCCTGTGGTGGGGGAATGCAAGGGTGAGCACAAAAGTACTCAACAAGTGTAACATGGGGTTCATGTAGCTCAAATAGGATAGACACTGGTTCAACTGCATGTAGCTTTTAGTTGATCATGTTTTAAGCAATTGAGTAGCATCAAATAGGTAATATTCCCATAATAAACACATGATCATGTAAAGAGAACAATGAATAGCAAGAACAAGTAAATTAATAGTGATCTCTATTCCGTAAGGGTCCAAGGCCGCTCGTGTCCGTGAGCACGGCTGATATACCAGTTTTACACTCTGCAGAGGTTGTACACTTTCACTGTGAGTCGTGATCCCCAAAAGCCCGAGGTCATGACTCCCCATTGGACAATCAAGTTTCACTATGAAGTCTTTCCAAGGTTCGTCTAACAAGTTAGGGCCGCTAGGTTTCTGTGGCCTGCAAATGTAGAGCCCCCCTTCCGTATGGCACAATGACACGCAGCCTATACTCATAGGGACAGGAGCCGCACTACACCCAACCCGGAACACAACCCCTTTTGCGTCATAAAGGTAACCACTAACAAGCTAGAAAAGGTCCTCTTATAAGACTAAAGCCAGAGCCATGTAGCCCTCACAGCTGTACTGTAAGTCCCGGATGTTCGCTTACAGATAAGTCCTTACGGAGAGGAATCTAGAGAAAACTCTAGCCCTCTTGTTCCATGTTGCTAAAAATCATCTTTTAGAGTTATTGCATATACCATTAGTCAAATTACAAGATCATTGTTTATGTGAGCACTAGCAACTACCCATTGCTATAACCATAGGATTCAAGGAACAAGTTCAATACTAGGGCATCCTTAACAAGGAGACACATGCATCATGAGTTAAGTGAATTAAAGTGAATAGGTAACAAGGATAATCCCATGCTATACTTGCCTTGATCTAGCTGATCCTGTTGATCCGACTCGTAATAGTACTCTTGATCACCAACGAACTGATCACCGTCTATTCTCGATTAGCACATCAACAACAATCATCCAAGGGCAATCATGCAAAGCAAACAAAGCTACAATTAGAACAGTAGCGGCTGTTACATCAACAACAATCATCCAGGGGCT
This sequence comes from Saccharum hybrid cultivar R570, assembly GCA_038087645.1. Classification (NCBI taxonomy): domain Eukaryota; kingdom Viridiplantae; phylum Streptophyta; class Magnoliopsida; order Poales; family Poaceae; genus Saccharum; species Saccharum hybrid cultivar. Next base: position 15,497,742 of record JAQSUU010000066.1, read on the forward strand.
CTTAAGCAAAATCTCCACCCGAAGGGGTATCTTAAGATCTAGGCCGTTAGATCTGAAACGAACGGACGGGATGGATTGGAGGGAGAGAGGGAGGGGATTCCGGCTGGCTACAGTAACCGGCGGCGGCGGGTTGACCGGCGGCTCGCCGGCGTTGCTCAATCAAGCGGTTAAGTGCACTATTCTTCGATTCAAATACACCGGAGGCAAGAACGGAGGCTTGCGGACTCACCTAGACCGGTTAGGGCGACGAAAATCGACCGAAGACGTCCCGCGACTATCAATGGCGAACGGAGCTTCTCTGTAGACGATAGCAAGAGGAAATCAGCGACTTAAACCGAAAAAGAAGAAGAAATTAAGCTCGGCGAGTTCGTAGGGGCGTCGCGAACTTGACTGCAGCTGACGAGGATGACCAAGAGGCCGAACTTGACGACACCGAGCTTGACAGTGGCGGCTAGGGCTTTGCGGCGGCTAGAGCTCGATGGCGAGGGCGTGATTCGCGTTTGTGGTGGCGTGGGGAGGAACGGTGCGGCTGCGGCTGCTATTTATGGCCGTCTAAGGCGTGCGGGACAAGGCGAGGGAAGGACCGGCGGCATCGGACTCTTGCTCGAGTCCGGCTCGAGCACGAGGTAGGAGATGAAGACGGTAGCGGCTGACGCGTGGGACCGGGTGGCAGCGAGACATAGAGAGGAGAGGGCCGAGGCGGCCTGCGGCTCCGGTTGGATGGGCCGGCCCATTGCGCGGCCCACGGCCAGAGAGATGAGGGGCGCGGATGGGCCAAAAGAAGAGAAAAGGAGAGCTGGCTTTCGGCCCGAAACTGAGAAGAATTCTATTTCTATTTCCTTTTCTTTTTCTAATACTTCAAATACATTTTCAAATGATTTTTGAAATAATTTTCTTCTAGAAATAAACCAATCAAAACAATTAGAAATATGCAACGGCATGTATGCACAAACACATATTTTAACCTTATATTTAATTTTATTTTCTAAAAAAAATATTATTTTACTAAGTTTTCATGCACACATAAATGTTTAACTGAATCAAATTCCCTATTTAAAAATATTCAAAAATTTAGGGTGTTACAATTTGACTAGGCGGCATGTATTTTATGCTTCTAGTGATACATGGGCACAGGGCAGTTACATCCCTATTATGCAATATATATGCATATATATCGCTTTGTCATTTCCAGGAGCACGTTAGGCATGAATCTGTGCAATGCAAGTGTGACGCTCACGTCGGCAACCGTGGCATCGGCAACAGGAAACTCTACTCCTGTTATCACCTTCTGCTTGGCACTGCTACTGAGGTAACACACTCACTACTAAATAGTAATTCACTTGAGCATCAAGTGCACTTCAACCTGAGCTAGGTGCAGTAGCTGGAAACATTTTCGATGAACCACGTACGACATCTCTCCAGCCTTCAAAGCGTGATTCGACCATTATTTCTGTCTTAGTAGTGTTGATTTCTGATGACGTGGCAGGATGGAGGTGGTGAAGTTAAGGAGCATCTCTGGCATAACCAAGGTCACCGGCGTAGCACTCTGCCTGGCTGGAGCATTGGTCATCGCCTTGTACACCGGGCCGTCAGTCAGTCCAGTCAACCATCACCGTGCCTTTGGCCGCGGCGCTCATGCTGTGGCTGCCCATGGCTTGAAAGCTCCAAGCCGTGGAACATGGATAATAGGCACGTTCCTGATGCTTCTGTCCAACGTGACATGGTCCCTGTGGATGGTTCTGCAGGCCGGGCTGCTGAAGGAATACCCCAACAAGGTCCTCATCACAACCTTCCAGTGTTTGTTCAGCACGGTTCAGTCGTTCGTTGTCGCAGCGGTGGCCGAGAGGGACTTCTCTAAATGGGCGCTTAAGCTTGACGTCAGCTTGCTCGCCGTTGCTTACACTGTAATGATGAGTTTCTTTCGTTTCGTCAATTAATTATATCCTACTGCTAGTTTAATTTCTTCATGCCAAGAACAATAGCTAGTGTACGTGTGATACTACAATTTTGTTGCGTTTTTTGCTTGATTCACTGATCCAACTTATTTCTCTGATAGGGGTTTCTGGTAACTGGAGTATCGTACTACCTGCAAGCTTGGTGCGTGCAGATAAAAGGACCTGTCTTCCTTGCTGTCTGGAACCCACTCTGCTTTGTCCTGACCATATTTTGTTCCTCCTTCTTCCTCGGCGAGATTGTTCACCTCGGCAGGTAAATATAGAGTGATATTTTGCAAGAGCAAAGGAGCTGACTTCGATGATGAAGTTTACTGAACAGTGAATCTTCTTTCGCTTCACTCATTGGCAGCATTGTGGGTGGAATCCTGTTGGTTTGTGGCCTTTATTGTGTGTTATGGGGTAAAACCATGGAGATTCGGATTGTGGAGTTTGGTGATAATACGATCGGTGGTGTGCAAGATGGACAAGAAGAAAACAATCATCAACAGAAAGCGCTGGATATATAAGGGACAGCAAGAGGAAGCATCAATAGCAGCACCCGGTCTAGTGTGATAGACTGATTCAATAAAGCTAGCAATCTAGGGTTCATTGATGTATGTGGTTCTTACAAATTGCCTGCGAGTCACAATAATTGTTTCAAGAACTTTATAGTTGTCACATGCTCTTAAAGGCCAAAATAACTGAAAATCTAGGTGACAGGGAGTAGTAGGATGTTTTTTTCAACTGCTCTAGTACTCCAGCTCTACAAAACTGTAGCATCTTAAACCAGGTCACCTAATTAAGTACCAGTTTCATAATTATTATTCATTTGGATCTGGCATTGGCCCAGCACTACCAAGCTCAAAATGTCCACAACCCAAGTGGATCCCCTACCATCTCATTGCATGTCGGCCATCCCACCCTCTATTCTCTGGCGCTGAAGTCCTAATTTGGTTTTGGTAACTGAGTGACAACCTTAGGTGGGCAATGTGTTTCATGTGTGAGATGAATAGGTGCTTAGTCCGATCCATAGGTACACTAGGTTGAGCTAGCTATGAAACTCATGGAGGAGAAATGGCTTATGCATATTTCAAGTGCTCAACTAGTGGAGATGATGGAGCTTATTGAATATGAGACATGACATAGTCTCGAATGGCTAGGTGGGGGAAGATCAAGGTGAGGCTTAGTTGCAAAGGACCAAGTTGCCGGGATGAAGGGCAAGCTATGGTGCTCGATGTCGATGAACTGAGGCAATGGTGAAGAGCAAGCAAGGCTATGATTGATGGACCAATGAGGTCATGTGAAGCTATGAAGTGGTTCATATCATTCATGGAGATCAAGCCAAAACTTGATGTGTATTGATGATCAAGTGGCTTGGATGATGGAGGTTGGATGCTTGTGTGGCATCACCAACATGGAGATCAAATGTTGTGTGCAAGGTAGTAGTATAATTGTAATGCATTTCATTTCACCACTCAATGGTTGAATAGAGAAGTGCTTGACCAGGTCTAGTATAGATAGCCGTACTATCAAGAGGGGCAAACTTGTTTGCATAATGGTTATCTAGTGTGACCTGAGCAATCTAACTTTGCATGTGTTGCAAGGATCGAGTGGCATTTGAAAATGCGTTCAAAAACCTTTGTGAAATGCCTTGCGGGACTGGACCTTGATTTCTCCTCCGGCTTCGTCGGACTGGACCTCCGGCTCCCGAACGGACTCCAACTTCGGGGTTCCCGCCTTGCGGGACTTCGCTCGTGACACGATTCTCGCCACACCTATTGCATGTATATCAATGAATTTCATGTATGCACCAAGGATGACATGATGATTTATGAACATGTATGAATGATGCGAAGATGAATGTAAGGACATGGCAACCTCATAAGCACAGAACCAAGTCATGTGGTGCTCTATTCAAATCACTATAAGCTTAGGTGCAAACCTCCTCTCTGGTATTAACATGTTTCAACATCCCTATGCAACCACTAAGTACCACAAAGTTAAGACTAAACACACACATAACAAGATTCCAGAAATTTAGCATTCCCAACATGTTAATAGTAGTAGCTAAGAAAAATTCATAACTGGAGTTCTATAACTCCAATGGACAAGCATGAGGACATTACGGAAATCTTATGAAACTTTCTACATTTCATCTTCAGACACCAAAGCATGATTCAAAAGTTTACCAAGTCGAAAACATAAATGCCCAGAATCTATTATGGGCAAACAGAGAGCAAACTGCAACTGGACACTTCCTAAAGCATGCATAGATTCTAAACTATGGGGCCACTTGCCACCAAATTTGGACACCAACTACTTCAAGAAGTTTACTACAACTCTTGTATACAACTTAGAGCATGAAAACCATCATAGCATTGCTCAAATTGTAATTCTTTTAAAACTATCCAGAAATCAACAAATTATAAAATTATATGATAACATATCCTTCAAACATTGCAAATGGCCAAACCAACTTGATTAACATTTAGAACATGTTAAAAGAACACCAGTTCATATCATGTTACTTACGTAAACATTTATTCATTTGGATGTTTCTATTTATTTAAATGCATAGGCATAAATAACATTAATTATAAAATGTGTCTAGAAATTCTAATAAAATTACAGAGGCACACACAAAGTACCAACAGGCTACCATAAAATTTTCAGCCCAATTAAACAAGTAGATTTAGAGATATCAAAATAAACAATTGGATAATCAAGGTAAAGCATATACAATGGAGAATTGATAATTGAAGCATATGACATCCAAAATTTGTGAAAATTTAACTGAGTTATCACCAAAGCATGATTAGCATCCCACAAAAATTTCACAACAAAAGGATCACCACACAATGAGATATGGTATTATCAAATTCACATAATTACATAAAGCACTTAGTAAAAGTAATTACTGTTGATATTAGTTACGCATACGAAAGAATCTAAGAGAAATAGTCTGCAAGCGCACAGATATCGGTGAGCATTTCACCCGGGAGATAAGTCCAGAGTATCATAATTTGTTTTATCCGCAAGAAAAAGCATGCGATGACTAACCAAGTCTTTACTATTACCCCTGGGCCACACTACAAGGTAGCGAAGATATAAGCGATTAGAGAAGACTACTACGACAGTCTGGTTCTGACCTATGGTAAGCTATAAAACTACTGGTCTAAGGGGACGTACCGTTGGAAAAGAGACACCATAGAGGATGCTTAACCAGGGCACTTAGGTCCTACCAAACCTTCTAAGGGGAGGAGGCTCCGAAGGTAACAATGGGATTGTCACGTCCCACGCTTGCTCCTGATTGGTCACCTAGGTGAGGCGGCCGCCCAGAGGGTGGGGGCACCCGCCCCTGTCTCAATGACAGGTGGGTCCCACCTTCCAGGGGTTGGCTTCCTGAGTCTTTTAGATTATACTTTTTTGGTGTATGGTCCTTTCCCTCTATATAAACCTGACATGTGAACCACCTTTGGTTATTTTCAGCTGGCACCCTATAGAAATAGGCATTCACCAAAACTCATGGAATTCTATCAGTTAAACCCCTAGTCTAGGGTGATATTTATATTTATAGCATTCTTTTGTTTAAGTTGACGATTAAAAATTGATACTTAACTACAGTCAACAAACTCCCCCACACTTAGGCTTTTACTCGTCCTTGAGAAAAGGATGGATTACTTTAGGCATAATCTCTGGACAAGACATCAACAGTAGATTTGTTCCTTAATCATACATGTACTACGGGATTCAAAGTGTCTACCATACCTCTTTGGGCAGTTGAAGAATGGAACAACTTGAAGCAGAGCCCCTCCCTCCTTTCAACCCTATCTCTTGGAGTTTTTTGTATATATTTTTTCAAATAAAAACATTGCTTACCTTCTCCTTCATGTGGTACTCTCCGGTCACTCAATATATGTGGTATTTGTAGATCTCACTAAGGCATATATGATGGATGCCTTGTATAATATCCTACTCTACAAAAGCTTATCTAGAGTTTGCAGGTATTTCAAGGATGTAGCATACTTACCTTGCATGTATTGCCTAGTTAAAACGGGATCCTCAGAGGGGGTGTCATACCCTTAGATCAAGATGTGCATATGTGTAGAAATATTTGGTGGCTAATCCTAATTCTACTTTGCTCCTTAAATAGGTTTTTCCTTCCTTGAGACAGATGAGAAACTTTCTCAAGTAAGGACCATGAGCTATCAATCGATAATCTTTCTTTTTCTCTTCATTTCTTTCTTCTTCTTTTTTTCTTGTCTTTTCTCTCTCTCTTTTTTTATGGTGGGACTTTTGTCCTTTTTTGATAACTTATTTTTCATAGCCTCATGTCCTATCTCAAGATTACAATAAACTTTGGAAAAAGAATGAAGTAATAACAAGCTTGGAGCACTTATTTTGGAAATCCTAATATTCTTTTTGTATCTTCTCCCAGTGTAGGAGATAGATAAAAGGCGGAAAGCATGTTTTTGCATACTCCCAATGTAGGAGCAGCGGATATATGTGGGTGTATGTGATCTTGATCTTGGAAGCATGACCTATGTCTCGACAAGGGTCTCACATGGGTTGACCAAACTCAATACAGAGCAAGCAGCATATGTGCTAGTTTATAAATGTAAGGCTCTACTAGGTATTTTATTCTTGCCATACAGGAGAAGCATAACTAATAATTTTAATACTTTTTATAAAAGAAATTCTCCAAATGACAAGGTATCAGAAATCAGTTTCTCATGATTCTACTATCTCACATTCCACAACAACTTAAGTGATACGGGGTCCCTATAAATTAGGTTCCTAACAGCAACAGGACTCCCAGGAAAAATCATGGTGTGAGTCTATAAAGAGATTATGACTAAAATAATTTACCTTTTTGTTTTTAGTATTTAAATGAGTTTTATTCAAGAATTCAATATGCGAAATGTAACAGGAAGTGTATATATATAAATTGTAACATGTAGGGAGCAAACCTGACTATGGTCGAAGGACGGAGCAAGGAGGGCCCACAGGTTAGGCGCCCGCCCCTAGCTCTGGGTGGCCACCCCTGCTAGGGTGGCATTTTGATGTCCGCTTTGATGTGCATGGTCCTCGTGTCATATATTCTCAAAATTTTTTGTTCATGCGGTAAAATCTGTTTGTTATGTCATCGGGTGTCTCTCCCACACTTGTTTCCTGTTATTCTTTATTCACAGCATGGTGGAGACAGAAATAAAGGAAAAATATATCCAATATATAATAACCAACTCTTTATTTCAGTATCATCTAAGGCACTTTTTGTTTACAATTGATGAAATGAAATGGAATTGAATAAAAGAATTAAACTAATCGAACTAAGAATCTAAGCAAGCTCGTGACTAACTCGATGGTGCCTTATCAACTGCTAGACTGACTTGATCTACTTCTTCGGCTTAGGGGTTCTAAGGTGCTCAAACGCTTATCTAACTTTTTATTGTCCTTTTGCACATCTTCTACTTTTTGCTTGTATGGATAATGCATCTACTATGAAGACGTAGGCTAGCTTCTATAGAGGCGATGGTTGCGTGCTGAGCCTCAAACTCTTTCTAGATCGGCTATAGTCCTACGACACTTATGAGGAGCTTCGAAAGCAGCAAGGGTGCATTTAGGGGCATCCTTCGGCAGGAGGAACTTGACTTTGCTAGGATGAGCGCGGACTCCTTTGAACTAGGTGCGATCTCCAGTGCTGTACTTGGCATAGACGATCTCACCACTCTTGTTGGTCTTCATGCCCACCAATGTTTCATTGTGCTTCGGAGCCAGGAGCTTGGTTCCTGCCGGTAGCTTGATGACTGGTCCCTTCAGCGGTGCATCTTCTAGCAAGAGGGGCTGTGGAGGTGCTATGAGAACTGGCTGAGCGAAATAGGATTGTCCATAGCGGCGAGGCTTTGGTGGAATGGCAGCGAGAGGGAGAGCATCGCTAACTGGGATGAGAGCTTTGGAATATGAATCTTCCTTAGGAATGAAGTTGAGGTCAATCCCATAGGGGACCATCCTCCTATCTTGGTTTGCCATTGGAGCTTTGAAGAGAGCTAGCAAGCTTCTAAACAGGAGGAGAGAAATGATCTGATAGAATGAAAATGGAAGAGGTCTTGGTCTGTTTATATAGGGGTCAAAGCGAGGCCTAGAAGGTTCCTACGATAGAATCAAATCTAACGAATGCATAAATAGATTTTTCTGATAGAAGAATGTAGAAGAATCGAGTAGGCAAAAGGTGGCGGCGAGGTGGCGTAGCAGGTGGGGCAGCCACCCAAACCCTAGGAGCGGCCGCCCAGGCTTTGAGCCCGACTCTGGCTAGCTTTTTCACAATCTTTTCTAAATATTTTTGTTGTTTCGAAGAATATGTTGGACCCCAAAAATAAAAAATTAAAAAGGTCGGGCCCAACAATACTTAAATAAAGAAGAAATTAATTACGTCAGATTCTTCTAATTCTTTATTGGGCTCTAAAAATAATTTAAGGCATTGACCATTTACCTTGAATAACGTACCTTTATCGTTTTATAGTGTGATCGCTCCGTGTGATGACGAGCTTACCACCATAAATGGTCCTTCCCACTTGCTATGTAATTTCCCATGTCCGAAGAGCTTCACCCTAGAATTAAAAAGTAATACCTTATCTCCGGGGGCGAACTCCTTCTTGATCCTCTTGTCATGCCATCTCTTGACTCTCTCTTTATAAATCTTTGAATTATGATATGCTTTTTCTCTCCACTCATCTAGCTCTGAGAGTTGCATCTTCCTCTTTACTCCGGCAGCATCAAGGTCCATGTTTCATCTTTTAATAGCCCTGTGAGCCTTGAATTCTAACTCAACTGGCAGATGACAAGTCTTCCCGTACACCAACTGGTATGGAGACATCCCAATAGGTGTCTTGTATGCTGTTCAGTATGCCCAGAGTGCTTCAGGAAGCTTGTCCTTCCATCTAGAACCCATCTCATTTACTGTCTTCTGAAGAATATTCTTGATTTGCTTGTTTGACGTTTCTGCCTGGCCACTTGTCTGAGGGTGATAGGGGGTAACGACTTTGTGACGTATTCCATGTTTCGACAACTATTGCTCAAAACGTTTGTCGATGAAGTGTGATCCACTATCCTTGGAACTCCAAATCTTGGAAATATTATCTCTTCAAACATTCTCTTGGAATTGATGTTGTCGGCATTCTTGCATGGCAAAGCTTCGACCCACTTGGAGACATAATCTACTGCCACTAGAATGTACTCGCACTTCTTGGATAGTGGGAATGGTCCCATGTAATCAATTCTCCAAACATCAAAGAGTTCAACTTGAAGGTTGTTGGTGAGTGGCATGACATCTCTTGTATTAATATTGTTGTGCCTCTGACAAGGTCCACATCTTCGAATGAATTCTCTTGTGTCTTCATACATTGTTGGCCAAAAGAATCCACACTACCAAATTTTAGCATGTGTGCGGAATGCCCCAGAATGCCCTCCATATGGTGATGAGTGACATCTTTCAATAATCTTTATTCCTTCTTCAGCAAGTACACATCTCCTGAGTAGGCCATCAGAGCATACTCGGAAAAGGTACGGTTCATCCAATATGTGAGTACAACTTTCCTGGATGAGTTTCCTTTTGTTCCCTCCTGGTGGTACATATCCCGAAACCATAAAATTAACAATATTTGCATACTAGGGGTCAAATCTATTGATTCCGTAGAGCATGTCATCCTAGAGTGAGTCATCGATGGGCAGTTCCTGTGATTTCTCAAACTGCATTCTAGACAAGTGATTGGTAACAGAATTTTCTACTCCTTTTTATCTTTTATTTCTAGGTCAAATTCTTGGAGCAACAAAATCCATATTATCAAATGAGGTTTAGCATCTTTCTTAGTGAGCAAGTATTTTAAAGTAGCATGATCAGAATGAACAATTATTTTAGCTCCCACTAAGTAAGATCTAAATTTCTCAATAGCAAAAACAATAGCAAGGAGCTCTTTTTCAGTAGTTGCATAATTAAGCTGAGGTCCTATCAAGGTTTTGCTAGCATAAGCTATTGCATGATGCTTTTTATCTTTAGTCTGTCCCAAAACTGACCCACAGCATAATCACTTGCATCACACATAATTTCAAAAGGTAAAGACCAATCAGGGGGTTGAATGATTGGTGCTGAGATGAGTGCTTTCTTTAGAATTTTAAAATATCTTAAACATGCATCATCAAATTCAAAAGGAACATCCTTGGCTAGCAAACGAGTAAGAGGTCTAGCAATAAACGAGAAATCTTTTATAAATCTACGATAAAAACCAGCATGGCCAAGAAAACTTCTAATTCCTTTAACATTCATAGGTGGAGGTAGCTGCTCAATCACTTCAATTTTAGCTCTGTCTACCTCTATACCTCTTTTAGACACTAGGTGTCCTAGCACTATTCCTTCTCTAACCATAAAATGACACTTTTCCCAATTAAGGACTAAGTGCTTTCCTTCACATCTTTGCAAAACTCTAAGTTTTCAAGACAATCATCAAAAGTTTTTCCATAAACAGAAAAGTCATCCATGAAAACTTCCATAATCTCTTCAATCATTTCAGAAAATATAGACATCACACATCTTTGAAAAGAAGTTGGCGCATTACATAACCCAAAAGACATTCTATGATAGACATAAGTTCCATAGGGACATGTAAAGGTAGTTTTGCTTTGATCATCGAGATGGATAGGGATTTGATGATACCCTGAATATCCATCAAGGAAATAGAAGAAAGAATGATCGGCTAACTGCTCTAGCATCTCATCAATAAAAGGCAACGGAAAATGATCCTTCCTAGTTGCTTTATTTAGCTTTTTATAGTCTATGCACATCTGCCATCCTGTGATGGTTTGTTGAGGGATTAACTCATTCTTCTCATTCTTGACAACAGTCATGCCTCCCTTTTTAGGTACAACTTGGACAGGGCTTACCCACTCACTATGTGGCATAGGGTATATAATCCCGATGTGCAACAGTTTCAAAACTTCCTTTTTAACAACCTCCCTCATCGCATTATTGAGTCTATGTTGGGGTTCTCTAGTAGGTGGAATATTGGGATCTGTGGGAATGCGATGGGTACAAAGAGCAGGACTAATTCCTTTAAGATCTTGGAGTGATAGCCAAAGGCTGAGTGATGTCTCTCTAAGACAGCCATTAAACGCAGAGTTTGCTCCTAAGTGAGTTTATCACTTATGATCATAGGAGACTCTGGATCATCATCTGGAAAAACATATCTAAGACCAGCAGGTAAAGGTTTAAGTTCTATAGGAGGCCAAAGAGCCTCTGCAAACTCATCTAAAGGTTCAGGTTTAGAGTAGTCAGCTTCTTCTTCTATGAAGAATTTAGCATCGTCCTCTAGACCCGAGTCAAATAAGAACTCTAGAGAAGCAGCCTTAAATTCCTCCAATGGATCAGATTCTAGACATGATTTGGTCTTAGTACTTAGAGAATGAGATATGGACATTGGGAATTAGAGTTTCTTTCCAAAACAAATATTTAATTTCCCTGTCTGTCCTTCATAAAGGAGCCTTCTAAAAGGTTCTCCTATCAACAGATCAAAGTCCCATATGGGAAAGACATAAAAGCTCAAATGAACTAAGATTCGTTCTACCTGGATTGGTCAGATATATTAAATTCCTAAACGGGGGATAATGTGTCCCGAAAGACTCTTCATTAATTTCGTAGTTGGGGTTAACGTCATGTGCTACATTAAATATTGTGCAAGTAAAGCAAACATGATATTTATACCCACAACTAGATTATAGAGAGCATCTATGTGGTCGAAATTGAGTAAGCAACGTATTGTAAGAGAAGGTGAATCCAAATGGATCACCTCAGAGGAAAGCTCTGATTCCTCTAATCATTCACTGCTTATAACCGACACTAGCTCCCTGAGGTGCTTCTATAACAAATATCCTCAGAATGGTTTAAAGATTCTCTACGATGATTATGATGATTCTGTGGTTTCTTTATAGAATAGTAATTCATGATGTTTCCAAAATCGGCAAAAAGATCAGGTTCGATATCAAGCATAAAATCAGGAAACAGAATTTCTTCTTTTTCTTGCTCAGAACTTGAAATAACTAAAGTAGATGGTATATCTGGCAAAATATTAGCTTCAGCAACTTTAGGTTCTACTTCTAGGATGTTATCTAATTCAGAGGATAGGATTTGATCTAGGATTGATCTTGCTTTTTTCGAAAAAACATGCAAGAATGATCCTCCAGAAGTTGTAGCGAGAAATTGCTTACTCTCTCTATCAAGACCTTTATAAAAATGTTAAAGAAGAATAGGGTCTTGTAAACTAAGGTCCGGGCTAGATACTAAAAGGTTGGTAAAACGATTCCAGGATGAGGCCAAAGATTCATTAGGCTCTTGCTGAAAAGTCAGAACCTTGACTCTAAGGTCGAGACGATTTAGGTGATGGGGTAGAAATCTAGGCAAAAATTAGAACGTAAGGATCCCCAATCTCCTTGTTGCTTACCTACGGCTTTGTCATACCATTGTCTAGCTTTTCCCTTTAAAGAAAAAGGAAATAGCTTCCAACATAAAGTTTGATCCGACATGCCCTCTATGCGAAGACAATCACATGTTTGCTCAAAATCTCGGATATGAAGGTAAGGGTTTTCGTCTACTCCTCCTGAAAAGGATAGGTTTTGGACCATTGCAATCAACCGCGGACTCAACCTATAGCTAGGGGTTTGGATAGGTTGTGATGACTCCCATGGCACTAGGTTGGTCACCGTGGGTGCAGAAAATTGAAAGATAGGAATCGAATTTATGTTATCCATAAGGATATAAAAAGGAAAGATAAAAAAGAATAAGGTAAAGAATAAAAAGGAAAAGATAAAAGTATAGGTACAAGGTAAAGCAAGACTTAAGGTTAACTCAGTTGACGTCTTTCTCCCCGGCAACGGCGCCGGAAAATACTTGTTGATATTAGTTACGCACACAAAAGAATCTAAGAGAAATAATCCACAAGCGCACAGATATCGGTGAGCACTTCACTCGGGAGATAAGTCCAGAGTATTGTATTTGTTTTATTCGCAAGGAGAAAGCATGTGATTACTAACCAAGTCTTTACTATTACCCCTGGGCCACACTACAAGGTAGCGAAGATATAAGCGATTAGAGAAGACTCTTACGACAGTCTGGTTCCAACATAGAGACTACAAAGCTAAACTCTCTTGTATGTGCCCTAGAGAAAGATCCATTCAAGGGACCTCTCTCAGGTGAATTCTCTCTAAAAAATATGAATTAGGGTTTCTGAACTCTCCTAATCCTGGGGCCAGGGGCCTTGCTTATATAGCCCTCTCGGAATCACCACAGCCCTCGGATCAAACCGACCTTGATCAACGATTATTACTCATCCTCAAAGGTGGGAGAGGCACGATCCAGGAGCTTGCTCCTGATTGGTCACCTAGGTGGGGCGACCGCCTGGAGGGTGGGGGCGCCCGCCCTTGTCTCAGTGACAGGTGGGACCCACCTTTCAAGGGGTGGCTTCCCGAGTCTTCTAGATTATACTTTTTCAGTGTATAGTCCTTTCTCTCTATGTAAACCTAATATGTGGACCATCTTTGGTTGTTTTCAGCTAGCACCCTGCAAAAATAGATATTTACCAAAACTCGTGGAATTTTGTCAGTTAAACCCCTAGTCTAGGGTGATATTTATATTTATAGCATTCTTTTGTTTTAGTTGACGGTTAAAATTTGATACTTAACTGCCGTCAACAATTACCAACTCCAGAAAACATAAACTAACATGCCATCATTTAGTACACTACTGCAAAGTACATTTCATGAGGATTCCAAAAAGTCCACACTTTCTATTTTATGATTTTTCTACTAATTTGTATGAATTAACAAAGCTCAGCAAATAAATCTACATTTCAGAATAATGAATAAAACCAATATAGACAAACAAGCCCTAACGGCCACTATGCCATTGCCTGCGCCCGAACCGGCCCACGCGTTGGCCCAACTGAGCCAAGACAGGGAAGGGGCACCGACATGCGGGTCCCATCCGGCATAGGGAGCAGAACAGGGGAGAGGGGATCGATGGCGAGGCCTCGCCGATGGCTCACCGACAGGTGAAGCCGAGGTCACCAAGGTGACTAGCTCGGCGAGGCGATTCTAACAAGGTAGAAAGGGGGGCCCTAAACCCTAGCCCTAGCCAACTAGCGGCGAGTGCAGCAGCAGCGGTGCTATTCACAGTGGCGCAACACCGACGGTGGTGCCCTATTGGCCCGCCCGGGCTTGGCTTGAGCATCAAGAGATCATGGCAGAGCTTCCTAGCTAGAAGGAGGAGGAGAGGGACTCTAGCTAGCTTGGCCATGAGGCCCACAACTCTAGCGAGGTTGAGCTCGCGGCGATGACGAAAACGCTCAATGCTCCCTCACCTTCGCTCAAACGGCTCAACTATGCCTTGGAGAGGGCAAAGCGGAGCATGATGAAGGTGTAGGCACAGTTGATTTGGAAATGACCGAGCGACGGTGGTGCTATGAGTGGTGAAGCTGGTCGACGGAGAACAGAGGGCAGAGCGCGTGCGCGGAGAAATGAGGAAGGGAGGCAGAGCACCCGCGTGCCATGGCGGCCTTGTAGCTTGCCCCAACCTAGTGGATGGGACCAGCACTGGCGCACAGTCACCAGGTGGCGCGCGTAGCCTAGCAGCGATCGGCCACGCCCCGAGCTCGAGCTCTGCTCGATTTTAAATACTGAAACATTCCCCCTCCTACAAAACTAAATAGAGGCCTTTCTTCCTTGATTTGTAATTAAAAAACTAGCTCGAATTGGGTGATGAGGTAAGAAGCAAAGTTGTACCTCTCAAAAAGTTCTCCAACTTTGTTTCAATCACCAACTTCTGGTTTGGCCTAATTTTGAAACTACAGCGCCAACAACAGGAAAGGTTTGTTTGCAACATCACTGCAACATACATGTTGCAAGCCTAAAAAATAGCTTTGAAATTTGGGAAAGATGATGAAATTTGACCAGGTTCTGGTCATTTTTATGAGATGGCCATAATACAACTTTTGTTTCCTAATAAATTTGCTACAACTTTGTTAAATGTAACACACACATGCAAAGTCCCTAGTTTAAACTTTTTGTTAGGTCAAACCAGGTAGGTTCTGTGGTCAAACTGGAGTCAAACCTATAAAAATGGAATTTGGTCCAAACATGAACATTGACCCTAGCTTATTTTGCCCCACTAACATGTTAAAAATGTTTCCAAGCAACAATTTACACAATAGCATCTCATATGAGCAAAAGTCACACCAAAGTGCATTGAAACATTACAAAACCAACTAATGCAACATGGTGTTGCAACTATGTGTTTCATGAGTCAACATGAAGTGTTGCATATGTTTCGTGATCATGTTCCAAGGTGTTGTGTCACACATCATACTACTACAAGTCTAGTACACACATGCTATCACTTGCAAACAACATATATATATACAACACATGCATTCAATCATGGATGTTGCAACTGTTGCACGGTCATGTTTCAAGAACAATGCACATGAAATGATGGTGCACATGCTCATGTCATGCTCATATGATGCACAGATGCAAGGCAAACACCAGGAGTGTTATATCCCTCCCCCTTATAAAAGTCTCGTCCTGAGATTTGGAAAGCGTACCATTTTTATAGAAAACGGAATAGTTGTCCTTTAAATAATCCTCTCTTTCCCAAGTCGCATCACGTTCAACGTGATTACTCCAAACCACCTTGTATAATTTGACTACTCAACTTCGAGTCACCCTTTTCCGAGTATCCAGAACATATACAGGTTTCTCCACATAAGCGAGATCTGATTTTAGTTTGATGCGTCCTACATCTATTCTTTCCTTAGGAAGGCGGAGACATTTCTTCAATTGAGAAACATGAAAAACTAGAAAGATAGCTCCCAGCTCACAAGGTAGACTGAGCTTATAAGCTACTCTCCCACTTTTCTCAATAATCCAATAAGATCCAACATATCGAGGCTCAAGCTTTCTTTTTATTCCAAAATGTTTTATGCCTCTCATAGGTGACACCTTCAGATAGACATGGTCAGCTACTTCAAACTCAATAGGTTTCCTTCTCTTATCTGCATAGCTCCATTGTCTAGCCTGAGCAGCTGCCATATTTTTCTGTATAGCACGGACTTGCTCCTTAGCTTCTTCAACAAAGTCAATACCATAGAATCTTTTTTCTCCTGGTTCCACCTAGTTCAAAGGAGTTCTACACTTGCGCCCATACAAAGCTTCAAATGGAGCCACTTTGATACTCTCTTGATAACTGTAGTTATAAGAGAACTCAATGAGCGGCAACCATTTCTCCCAAGAGCCCTCGTAAGAGATAATGCAAGCTCTAAGCATGTCTTCAAGAATCTGATTCACACGCTCAGTCTACCCCAACATTTATTGATGATAAGCAGAACTGCAGATTAAATTAGTACCAAGATTCTAATGTAGGCGCTCCCAGAAACGAGCAGTAAACTATGGCCCTCTATTAGAAACAATAGACTTAGGCACTCCATGAAGACGTACAACTTGTTGGAAGTAGATATCAGCATATTGGTGCAGGTGATAGTTACTCTTCACAGGGATAAAATGAGCAGACTTGGTCAGGTGATCAACAATAACCCAAATAGAATCAAAACCTCTTTATGTGTTTGGTAATCCGACGATAAAGTCCATAACAATGTCGTCCCACTTCCAACCTAGGACAAATAAAGGCTGAAGTAAACCAGGCATCATGTGAATGGCCTTAACTCTACAACAATTATCACACCTAGCGGCGTAGGCTGCAATTTCCTTCTTCATCTTGGTCCACCAATAATACGGCTTGAGGTCCTGATACATCTTACTGCTGCCAAGATGGATGGACAATTTAGAAGAATGGGCTTCAGCCATGATTTGGTTTCTAAGTTCCTTGTCTTTGGGCACGACAAGTCTATCATTGAACCAGAGAATTCCTTTGTCATCCACTCGAAAGTACTTGGTTTCTTGCTCTTTCATTTTTCTCTTGATGTGAAATATACCAGTATCAGTCTTTTGTAGCTCAATGATTTGACTTCTTAAAAACAATCAATAGTGATATGATGGAGTATGACAGGATGTAAGAGATGAGACAAATGAAAATCTTCTTCTATCAGAGAGTTGCAATGAGACTTTCGGCTTAAGGCATCAGCAACCACATTTGCTTTACTAGGATGATAATGCACTTGGAGGTTGTAATCCTTGATTAATTCCAACTATCTCCTCTGTCACATATTTAACTGACGTATTTGCTTTACTCTTATGATCTGTATAGATGTTGCATACATTTTCAAGCAAATAGTGTCTCTAGATTTTTAGAGCGTGCACTACAGCAGCTAATTCCAAGTCATGAGTTGGATAGTTTACTTCATGTTTTCTCAACTGACATGAAGCATATACAATAACTCGGCCATCTTGCATAAGTACCCTGCCTAAACCAATACCCGATGCATCACAATACATATCAAACGGTTTCTCAATATCAGGTTGCGCTAACACTAGAGCTGATGTCAATAAAGTCCGTAGAGTGTGGAAAGCTTGCTCATACTCTAGAGTCCAATCAAACTTCTCCTATCCTTCTCAATTAGTCGAGTCATAGGCTTGGCTATCTTAGAGAAATCTAGAATTAAATGCCGGTAGTAGCCAGCCTCCAAACTTCATGCACTGTAGTTGGTGCCTTCCAATCCAAAACTTCCTATACCTTAGTTGGATCAACTAAAATCCCCTCACCAGACAATAGATGACCAAGGGAAGGTACCTTTTTTAACCAGAATTCACAGTTGCTAAACTTGGCGTAGAGCTTATATTCACGTAATCTAGATAAAATAATTCTCAGATGCTCGGCATGTTTTTCTTCATTTTTAGAATAGATGAGGATATCATCAATGAATATCACCACAAACTTGTCCAGCTCTCATATGAATACTGAATTCATCAGGTACATGAAATATGCAGAAGCACTGGTCAGACCAAAAGACATGACAAGATATTCATATAATCCATATCTGGTAGAGAAGGCTATCTTTGGTATGTCTTTAGGATGGATTTTAATTTGGGGATAACCAAATCTCAGATCAATCTTCAAGAATACCTTTGCTTTAGATAATTGATCAAACAAGATATCAATACGAGGCAACAGATACTTGTTTTTTATAGTGACTGCATTGAGTGGTCGATAGTCTACACACATGTGTAGAGACTGATCCTTCTTCTTCACAAAGATAGCAGGACAGCCCCATGGAGAAGAGCTAGGATAGATCAGACCTTTTTACAAAAGTTCACCAAGTTGGGTCTTGAGTTCAGCTAACTCATTTGGTGGCATTCGATACGGTCTTTTGGAAATTGGTGCGGTACCCGAAATTAACTCAATCTTGAATTCCACATCACGATCTGGAGGTAATCCTGGCAAATCATCGGGAAAACATTTGAAAATTCACACACCACAGGAACATCTGGAATCTCTTTTACTTTTGCTATGATAGCGTTAACTATATTCTAAGGACTAACATCTCGAGGAAGTTACACTAGAAAAGCTTGTTGATCTTTTGGATCCCTCAACATAACCACTCTCATAGAGATATCGATCAGAACACCGTTTCCACTCATCCACTTCATTCCTAAAATAACATCTAGACCCAAACTTGGTAATACCACAAGATCCACATCGTATAGGCGTCCTTCTATCTCGATCTTTGCTCCAAACACCAACTGGTTGGTTGAAATATTATTTTCGGTAGCACTGATATTATAACCACCATTACCTATGGTAACAACCTTCATACCATGCTTGGCTGCAAAAGTGGAACTGATGAAAGAGTGAGAAGCACCTGAATCGAAAAACATGATTGCAAGATGTTGGTTCACTAAAAATGCACCAGCAGTGATAATCTCACCCGTAGGAATGGATTCCACATTGGTGTATCGAACATGTCCTTTACACATATCTGCATTGTTTTGATTTGGTTTCTTCTGCGGGATTTGGCCCAATGACCTGACATCTTGCAATTCCAACACGAGCGGTTACTTGGCGGTGCCTTATACTTTCTTTTCTTAATACTGCTCCTCTTGACCAGACCCTTTTTCTAATATGGATGATATCTGGTGGATATGCCCGGCGAATGATACTGAGGTGCAACCACCACAAGAGTATTGGACCAAGATGCTTTGGATTCATAAGATTTCTCATGGCTATTAGAAGCAGCATATACAACATTACAGTTCTCTTGAAGGATAGTATCACTGACAGACTCGTTGAAAGTTGCACACTTGCTATTGCACATGGCCTTCATCAATTTGGGACGAAGCCCCCTTTTAAAACTAGCGATCTTCTTAACCTCCGTATTAACAAATTTCAGAGCATATCTTGACAAGTTGATGAAAGCATGCAGATATTCTGTTACGCTTTTGTCTCCCTGGGTGAGCTTCAAAAACTCAGTGTGCTTGATTTCCATGAGACCAAATGTCATAGAACCTCCTAATTATGATGGCCCACATGTACTTGTCATTGTCATAATGACCTCTGATAGCCGTACTTATGTTCCTCATAACCTAAATGGCCTGCTTTCCTCCGAACAGGATCCAATTATAGGAGTATTGCAATATTACAACAGTTTATTCAAAATACCATCAGAGTCAAGTAGCGGAAGTCTTACAATAACTTAAGTTTACAAACCACAGTTTCCAAATTTCAAACCTTAAGTAGCATTTTTACAAACCAGTAGTAGGGAAGTATCAGTAGTAACTTTATTACAACACCCAAACGAGATGCCTTGCCAAGAGGCCACACAACCTACTCGTCGTCACTTTCTTCAACCACAACGGTCATGCAACAAGGCTCAAAGTAGACTTGTTCATGAACCGCACCTGCAACAAGGGGTTTAACAAACTTTGAGTATGGGAGTACTCAACAAGACTTACCCGACTAAGAAAAAGACTCCAAGGGCATGCTAGCTTTAGGGAACCAAGGTACGGGTATTCAAGAATCAAAATTTCTTTTGCAGAAAAGCTTACTAAAGTAAGTCCTTACCTTCAACATTTTATTTAACCAATTCTAAGTGATCCTAATCTAGATCAAAGTAATTCTCATCAAGATCTTTCTTATTCTTTCTTCCAATTCCAGTTCTTAACTATGATGTCCGTGCAATGCCAAGACTCCTTCTTCGTGGAGTAACCGCTTGATTTACCCAGCTAGAGGTTTTTTCCCAAATTGACTTTTGAAAATCTTTTAATAATTCCCCAAATTGGAATTCAAATTCGAATCGGAAAACTTGCGACAAGGTTTGGATTCCAAGTCAAACTCAAACTTGAAGCTCCATTTTATGAGTTGGACTTAAGTTCATACCCTACACTTGGCACTAGTGTGTAACACAGTCACACACCTCAAAATTATGCAGGGCATAAACTAAGTATTTGTGGTGACATTCGAAATTAGGGTTTTCGATTCGAGTCACACACTGAGAAGCACATCCAACCTAAGAATGTAAACTCGTTTTAGTTGGTGCATATCGTAGTTAACCTAATCATGGATGCTTTGCGATGCAATATGATGGCAGGTTATTTAGCCACTATAACACCCGAGGTGTTACAGCCCTTCCCCCTTAAAGAAATCTCGTCCCGACATTTAAAGCCTTGAGTTATGTAATGGAAAAGGAAACGTGTCAAGCAAACACGTTCAAGACTTGTTTACAAATAGGTAGGGGGTTTTCTACATTACAAAAATTTGAAAAGGATAGGTCACAATTTAAAGAAGAAATTGCAACCTAGATAGAAGCAAAGAACTCAGGGAAATTCTCCAACAGGTAATCTTTAGATTCCCATGTGGCTTCTTCTTCCGAATGTTGATCCCATTGTATCTTGTACCATTTGATTGTTCTACTTCGGGTAACACGATCTTTTCAATCTAAAACTCAAACAGGATATTCAGAATAAGTCAAATCAGGCTCAAGTTCAACTCCATCAACATCAACAACTTGATCAGGCACCTGAAGACATTTCTTTAGTTGCGACACATGAAACACATTGTGCACGGCTGACAGTTGTTCAGGCAACTTTAATCTATATGCCACCTTTCCACATTTTTAATGAATTGGAATGGTCCAATATAACATGGTGCGAGTTTTCCCCTAACTCCAAATCGAGTAACCCCTTTCATGGGTGACACTTTCAGATAAACATAATCTCCCACTTTAAACATCAAGGGTCTACGCCTTTTGTCAGCATAACTCCTTTGTCGAGACTGAGCCACTTTTAAACTATTTTGAATCTTCTTCACCAGATCAACTCCATAAAACCATCTTTCTCCTGGTTTTGACTAATTCAGAGGAGTTCTGCATCTACGACAATATAATGCTTCGAAGGGTGCCATTTTGATACTTTCTTGATAGCTATTATTATAGGAGAACTCTGCTAGTGGCAAACATTCATTCCATTGATCTTGATAAGTGAGAGCACAAGATTGCAACATATCTTCA
This sequence comes from Saccharum hybrid cultivar R570, assembly GCA_038087645.1. Lineage (NCBI taxonomy): Eukaryota > Viridiplantae > Streptophyta > Magnoliopsida > Poales > Poaceae > Saccharum > Saccharum hybrid cultivar. The sequence continues at coordinate 15,519,172 of JAQSUU010000066.1, forward strand.
AGAATTTGATTTACTCGTTTGGTTTGTTCCCCAGTTTGTGGATGATAAGTTGTGCTGTAAAGAAGTTTAGTACCCAGTGACTTTTAGAATTGTTTCTAGAATTGCGAAACAAACTGAGTACCCCTGTCGATAACAATTGTTTTGGGTATCCCATGCAAACTCATAATCCGGGCAACATATATTTCTGCATATCTAGATGCTCTATAGTCAGTCTTCACAGGTATAAAGTGAGCTGATTTAGTCAAACGATCCACAATAACCCAAATTGAATCAAAGCCTCTTGAGGTCTTGGGTAACCCCGTAATGAAATCCATACTAATATATTCCCACTTCCAAGATGGAATGGGCAAGGGTTGCAACATTCCTGCCGACTTCAAATATACAACTTTCACTCTTCGGCAAGTGTCACATCTGGCAACATATTTAGTAATCTCAATTTTCATTTTGGTCCACCAGAATCTCTGTCTCAAATCCTGATACATCTTATGACTTCCTAGATGAATAGAAAACCTTGTATTATGTGCTTCATCAAGAATGAGCTGACGTAACTCCAAGACCTTTGGGACCACCAGTCGGTTCTTGAACCACAACACATCTATATCATCAATACTGAAATCTGTCTGTTGACCTGATCTAACATTTTCCTTGATGTAGGCTATACCGGGATTCTTCCTCTGAGCACATATAATCTGATCTTTGATTGTTGACTCAACAGTGACATTGGTCAATCGACCTTGTTGAACTATTTCAATATTCAACCTTTCTAATTCGTGACACAAACTACGATTCATTGGCTTCACAGTCAGACAATTGCAATGATTCTTTCTACTGAGTGCGTCAGCAACAACATTTGCTTTTCTAGGGTGATAGTGTACTTCTAAATCATAATCTTTTATTAACTCTAGCCATCTTCTTTGCCTCATGTTCAATTCTGATTGAGTGAAAATATACTTTAAGCTTTTGTGATCTGTATAGATGTGGCAAGTATTACCCAACAAGTAATGACGCCAGATTTTCAATGCATGAACCATAGCTGCTAGTTCAAGATCATGCATTGGATAATGCTCTTCGTGACGCTTCAACTGTCTTGAGGCATAAGCAATGACTCTACCTTCTTGCATCAATACACAACCAAGGCCAATACCAGAGGCATCACAGTAAACATCAAATGACTTTTCTATATCTGGCTGTGCTAAGACTGGAGTAGTCATCAGTGACTTCTTTAGAATTCTAAAAGCCTTCTCACATTATGGAGACAAGACAAACTTAGTTTGATTCTTCAACAATTATGTGATTGGCTTGGCTACTTTTGAAAAGTCAGGTATGAATCGACGGTAGTAACCCGCCATTCCCAGAAAACTTCGGACTTCTTGAACTGAGGTTGGTGGTTTCCAATTCAAAATATCCTTCACCTTGACAGGGTCAACAGCTACACCCTCGGCTGACAACACATGTCCCAGGAATTGTACTTCCTTCAGCCAAAACTCACATTTACTAAACTTAGCATATAGTTGATTATCTCTCAAACAGGTTAGAACAATTCTGAGGTGCTCAGCATGCTCTTCTTCACTTTTGGAGTATACCAAAATATCATCAATAAAGACAACTACAAACTTGTCAAGCTCTGGCATAAAGACTGAGTTCATCAGATACATAAAATGTGCCGGTGCGTTGGTGAGGCCAAAAGACATAACCAGATACTCATACAATCCATATCTAGTAGTGAATGCAGTCTTTGGGATATCTTTCGGTCAAATCTTGATTTGATGGTACCCAGATCGAAGATCGATCTTCGAAAACACTTTTGCTCCCACAAGTTGATCAAAAAGTATATCAATGCGAGGCAACGAGTACTTATTTTTAATGGTTACTTCATTCAATGGGTGATAGTCAACACACATTCTTAGAGTCTGATCCTTCTTCTTGACAAAAAGACCCGAACATCCCCATGGTGATGAACTGGGTCTGATGAAACCTTTTTCAAGCAACTCTTGCAATTGAGCCTTGAGTTCGGCCAATTCATTTGGTGGCATTCTGTAAGCTCTCTTGGATATTGGGGCAGTACTAGGTTTTAAGTCAATTACAAATTCTACTTCTCTATCTGGTGGTAGACCAGGTAAATCATTTGGAAACACATCTGGAAATTCACATACTACCGGAATATCACATATTTCTTTCACTGAGGTTGCACATATCCTTTCAACTGTTCTCTTAGAAATAGGAATTTGGATAAGAAGATGAGATTTATTATCAGGCAAGTTCAACCTTATAGTTTTGTGCAATGCATCTATAATAGCTCCTCGCTGGTACATCCAATTCATACCTAGGATTACATCTATATCCTGCTTCTGTAATATTATCATTGAGGTAGGAAATATATGCCCACCCAACTCTATAGGTACCTCACGCACCATCTTCTTAGTACACAGTCGTCCCCCGGGCGACTGAATAAAGAAATCCTCCTGTGTTCCCATAATTGGAATGTCATGCTTTGTAACAAAGGTGCAGTTTATGAATGTATGCGTTGCACTAGAATCAAATAACAGTACTGCTGGATGATTAGCAACAGGGAACATACCCATCATAATAGGTTCTCCCTCTGGAATTGCACTTGCTTGGGTGTAGAATACATGTCCCGTCTTCTTCTACTCACCTTTTCCAAGTCTCGAACACGAGCCTAGGCTTCTGTCTCCTTTTCCAAGGACTCGCTCTGGCACTGCTTTCCAAAAATACGTGTTACACTTCGGTCGCTCTATTCTGTGGTAAGCCTTGTGACCTCTGCTTGTGGATCTGGATTTGGATTGCGACTACTTCTCGCTCCATCACCTCTGGTTGCCAACTAATGACGAGGCACTCCTTGCGGGCTAGCTCTCTTGCGAGGAGTTGTCTTAACACGTGCCATCCTGTAGCAAGACAGAATTAGAAAGATGAGGACAGATGGGAGGGATCTAAAGGTTAGCATGAACAGGATTGAAACTTACTTAACTCAAACCACTTTAAAAGGGAAGGTAATTAAAGCAGATTAATTAAACATGATGCATGCAACGTACTTACGAACTAACACAAAAGTTTAAGTAACACATGCAATAACATTTGTAACATAGGGCAATATAACATGATACTTCACTACAAAGCTTTAAAACATGATCTAAGGAAACTACAGAGAATGGATTAAGATAAGGCAGAAGCAATTTGGACCAAAATATCTATTTAAAGTTGTTCGATCCAAATCATTTTGAAGTTTTGTAAAGTAATACTACAATAACTCCAGTAATTATGCTCTGGTACCAGTTGTTACAAAACCTCCTAATTATGATGGCCCACATGTACCTGTCATTGTCATAATGACCTCTGATAGCCGTACTTATGTTCCTCATAACCTAAAAGGCATGCTTTCCTCCGAACAGGATCCAATTATAGGAGTATTACAATACTACAATAGTTTATTCAAAATACCATCAGAGTAAAGTAGTGGAAGTCTTACAATAACTTAAGTTTACAAACCACAGTTTCCAAATTTCAAACCTTAAGTAGCAGTTTTACAAACCAGTAGTATGGAAGTATCAGTAGTAACTTTATTACAACACCCAAACGAGATGCCTTGCCCAGAGGCCACACAGCCTACTCGTTGTCACTTTCTTCAACCACAACGATCATACAACAAGGCTCAAAGCAGACTTATTCATGAACCGCACCTGCAACAAGGTGTTTAACAAACCCTGAGTATGGGAGTACTCAATAAGACTTACCCGACTAAGAAAAAGACTCCAAGGGCATGCTAGCTTTAGGGAATCAAGGTACGGGTATTCAAGAATCAAAATTTCTTTTGCAGAAAAGCTTACTAAAGTAAGTCCTTACCTTCAATATTTTATTTTTATCATTGATGGTTCCTTAACTAATTTAAGTGATCCTAGTCTAGATCAAAGTAATTCTCATCAAGATCTTTCTTATTCTTTCTTCCAATTCCAGTTCTTAACTACGATGTTGGTGCAAGGCCAAGACTCCTTTTTCGTGGAGTAATGATGATTCGAACTGCTTGATTTACCCTACTGGAGCTTCCTAACCACACGACATTTGTAGAATCGGATCTTGCATATATCAACTCTTACCTGAGTAACCCAAAACCAGAACGTGTCCATTGCCACCCGAGAGCACGGTACTCCTCAAACCCCGCCCAATTCTAGCCCCGAGGGTACACGCTACTCTCGCCATCTCTCCACTCCCAATGCGAGGTTAGGCGTTCTCGTAATGGAATAGCTGAAGTAAGGCTTACCCAACATGGGTACATGGTTAGTACTAGTAAAAACTCCATGATGCAAGGGCCAACAACGTATGGTCCTTAACTGATAAGGCGGAAACACTACATTGAGACTCCTTTCCCAGTGCAAGTTAGCAGTGGCCAAACCACCCGCCCGATCTTTCAAGTTCATCAAGTATGCCGTCATGGCCATGTAAACATTTCATTTAAAAGCTTCACTCGTAAGCATAGCGAAGCATACTACGCATTTTGTAATGAAACATTTACCAAGGGTGATATCGCAATAATCAAGGATGATAATGCAGTAATTGGGTTATCACTCAACTCCTAATTACTTAATGCAGTAAACTATAGTACCAGTAATAACGCTTTGGAAAACTCAAGGAAGGTTTAAATGCACCGGGGCTTGCCTTGCTCAGACAAGACGACTAGCTCGGGCTCAACAACTCCGACGTCCGGTCCAGAACCCACCGGCGACTGCTCTTCTCCGGAGGCTTGCTCAACAACGTCGACTTCCCCGAAAGCGAAAACTATACGAGAGTATAACATGTTTCAACATGATGCGATGATAAACATGATGCTTAATGATGACATGCCACGGTTAACAACTTGAGTACAACTTTCCTTCACGGTACAGACGCAAACAAAAGAACCTACTAACTAACAACGACTACTTAAGTAACACTGAAGCTTCTTAAAGAACATGCTACTAACGAGCTCAACCAAGTAATTAAGGCACCAAGGATCACCCAGAATTAGCAACCCAAGGTCATCACTCAATCAAAAGAGCACACAACACTTAAAGTTATCAATTTAACACTTAAATACCACTTAAATAAATTAAGGCATCAATTAAGAATAAATTAAACTTCATCTAATTGAGCTTAAACTTTTTCTATAGATTAACCATGGTCTAAAATAGTGTTAAAACAAATTTCAAAATTTTTGGATTAATATTTTAATTACTAAAATTCCTGGAAGTTGCATTTAACATTTAATTGAGCTAATTAATTAACTTGCAAAAAGTAAACAAATTAGCATTTATTATTTTTCCTAGATATTTTACACCTTGAAAAGCTTACACAAAAAATTTTACTATTTTTGGAGCTCTAGAAAAATTCTATTGAAATAAACAAATAATAACACTATTTCACATTTTTGAAAAAGAAAAACAAAATCGCAGCACAGGCCGACTTCTCCTTCTCCGGCTCACCGTGGCCCAGCAACGCGCGCTTGCGTGGCCCAACCGCTCGCATGCGCCCGCGCCCGCCTGCATGCGCTCGCTCTCACTGACACGGCGGCCCCGCATGTCATCCCTCTCCCTCCATCTCTCGTCGCGACCCGACCACACCAGCACGGTGGCCGACCGACAATCACAACACCGGTGACTCAACCAACTTGATCAACATGATCTACACCACCCCACAAACCTCACCAGACCACTCTCTCGACCGCAAACCCCCCGAAGGTAGCACCCCACCGGCCATGGCGGCATGGTGGCTGCGGCACCCAGCGTCCCGGCGATACCAGCTAGTAGCGGCTAAATTAAAAGGTATGGGAAGCATCAACAGCTCACCGCGAGTGCAGTGGAGCAATCAGCAGGCACGGAGAGGCAGTGGAGGTGGCTGGCCACGTGAGGCGGCTTGGTGGTGCTCGGTCATCGGAGATGGGAAAGGAGATGGTTGTGCGGGTGATTAGACGGAATTGGGCTGGTATAGGCGGACCAGGAGACGCGCGAGAGCGAGGCAAACTTGATGGTGCAATTGCTTTAGCTGGATACGGCTCAACAGCGGGAACGGTGAGCTACGGAGCTAGGCGGTGGCGATGGCCGAAAACAGAGAAGAAAGAAGTAGAAGAACGACGACGTGCTCGGCCTTTTAAAGAGGTCTCTAGCGGTGCTAGAAGGCGCGCGCACAGACGTGGTGGCGGTCGTAGGCACATCTGGAAGCCGGCCGAAGGCCTCGGCAGCTCGCCGGTGCCCATACCGCACGGTGGCCGGCCGGGATTCGTCGTGCACTGTAGTTCTCCCCCCAATTTCAATTTCAAACTGTTTTTGCCAAATTACTCCCAAAATCATGTAGTAACTTGAAAAATTCCCAAGATATGAAATCTTCAGAATTTCAAGCTCTACAAGTTTTATATTGAACACTTTTTCAAATTCAAACTGGATTTTGAAATTTGAATTTGAAATCAAAAGGGGACACTTTTCTTAAATTTGGTAATTTAGAAATTACTTTAAATTTTATAGTGGAACTTCAAAAACTCCGAACACCAAAGTTGTACATCTAGCCAAGACCTACAACTTTGCTGTTCAAACCATTCTCAAATTCTGCCTCCATTTTGAAATTTGAGTTTGGGGATGAAAAGGGGTCAAATTTGAAATTTGCTTCTTTTCAAAATTGCTCCACATTTTACACTAAAACTTTGAAAACTCAAAACATAAAAGTTGTAGCCCTTGAAAAGATCTACAAACTTGGTTTCGACTTTTTCCCAAATTTTTCTTAGATTTTGAATTATTTCAAAAGGGGTAAAATCAGGGTTTTGAAATTTAGGGTTTTCGGAAGAATTTCAAATTGAAACTTGTTGCTATTTTAATTGGTGATTATTAGTGATCAAACCATCATCCAAGGGCATCATTTAGTCAGGCATCACATGTTTGACCAAATGCCACTCTTGGTTGACCAAATTGACTTTTGAAAATCTTTTAATAATTCCCCAAATTGGAATTCAAATTCGAATCGGAAAACTTGCGACAAGGTTTGGATTCCAATTCAAACTCAAACTTGAAGCTCTATTTTATGAGTTGGACTTAAGTTCATACCCTACACTTGGCACTAGTGTGTAACACAGTCACACACCTCAAATTACGTAGGGCACAAACTAAGTATTTGCAGTGACATTCGAAATTAGGGTTTTCGATTCGAGTCACACACTAAGAAGCACATCCAACCTAAGAATGTAAACTCATTTTAGTTGATGCATATCATAGTTAACCTAATCATGGATGCTTTGCGGTGCAATATGATGACATGGCAGGTTATTTAGCCACTATAACACCCGAGGTGTTACACCAAAAGGAATGTAATGTCCCCAAAATGCTTCCTTGAACTGATCCCAAATTACTTCCACATTCTCAAGTAGAGTATTCCGATGATGACACCACCAAATGCCTGCAGGTCCTTGCAACTATTGCGAAGCATACTCTGTTTTCATACCATCTGCCACCTTGAGCAAGTGGAACTTCTGTTCGATAGTGTTCAGCCCAATGTTTTCCTCAACGCTAAACGGTAAACAGTCGGTCACCCTTCGTTTAGCGTTTAGACCGTTTAAACGGAGTTAAATGGCCTAAATGGTTTTGTACAATAACAATAAAATATACATATTTATGTAGGTAAAAATAAAATTTGCTAGAACCCATATATATTTACACATGTAAAAATTAAATATTCTACCAAATAATCTTGTTGGAAGAAATCTAAATCCCACAACACTTCATATAATTACAATGTTAATTAGTTTCATGTTGATTGTGATAGACGTAGTCCTTTAATTCACTTAATTATGGATTAAATGGTTGTTTAGCTTATTTAATCACGTTTAATCTGATTTTGTTTATACCGTTTAGACGGGATTGAACGGTTTAAACGGGTTTAAACGGCCCAACCATTTAATTCACCATTTAGGGCGTAAATAACACAGCTGACTTCTGTTTACCATTTAAACGGTGTTTAAATGGACTAAACAGCCGTTTAGGCGAACAATGGTTCAACCATTCATCTGTTTGAAGTGGTTCTTCTGCTTCTTGGAAAATAGGAGGCTCAATATCCAATAAATCCTTATAGTTGCTGTACTAGATAGGCTTAGGTTCTTGATGGACATGGTTTCTGACACTCTCATCCAAGGCACGCTGACTTTTGGCAAGCAATTGCAACAACTCAGCAGGAGTAGGTTGCAAAGGATGAGACGATGGTGGTTTCGTATTGCCATGACTCCGACTGCCAAAGCGAAGCTGACGAGACATCTACAAGTAGGCAAAACCAGTAAGCATTAATGACATCAGGAGGTTTATGATGAATTATATAAGAATGATGAAAAATGTTGTATCCAACTAACCAAATTCCAATCTCAGAAGAAGGAAATATCTTGGGTTGAGGTACTGATCTTCTGACAAGATAGGGAACGATATCCAAGGAAAGGTTCACAAGAAGATAACACATTGGTGTAGCTTCATAATGGGTCATGACTAGCAATCCTTGATACCTGCGCATGTCAAGCAGCACAACCTTGTGTCGCGCGTCACAGGAGGCTCCCGGTTTCGTCATGGCACCCTAGAGTACTAATCGTATCACCATTACCGAATACACACCCATGAGGAATCCTTAGTGTCAAGAATTAGGCATGTAGAAACAGCATCATCCAAAGATGGGGTAGCATACAAGGATGGATACAAGGTTAGGATCAATGGGGAGGCGAGTTGTAGATCCAAAACGCATCCCAACTCGAGGAGACACATCATGAAATTGTGTCTTGCTTTCTTCCCTGGCCAGGTATGAATTAGGTTTCAAGGCTGACACTACTGACCACTCCACTAGGTTGGTTGACTACCACAACTCTTTGTGAAATAAATGCAACCGCTTATGGGAAAACCATTGGGAGGAAAGAAAATTTTTGAAAGAATGGGGTAAGCAGTTTATAAGGGAGGGATTAATGCAAGCTGCAGTGTATGATGCAAACATGGTGCATGCATGAACCGTATGTCCTCACAAACCTAGGAAGAATTTGAAAATTCTAGCGTATAGTTCGATGGCATACACACGTTCTCTCAATAATGATAACTAGTCGCTCTACAGGAAACGTTGTTAGTGTACCTACAGAAATTGCATTTTATCCCAACAGTTCCCAATATATCGCTCAATGAACGCAGTAAATCTACACACTTCGCATACACCCCTATGTATATGAAGGTGGCCACACCCAATCATTGTCCTAATGACGGCATCTTCTCCCAAGGGACGAAAACACCCAACATGTCGGTACCTTTGTATGAACATGCATGTAACATGTAAATACTCCAATACCATATAAGCACTCCCCAAGACCGGCAGTATATCCAATCATGCTCTCACAGCTCACACTTACCTAGGCGAAGATGTGACATTGCATAAAAAGTAATCTAGTGACATATATGGCTATTTCATATATGAAGGTTACCTCCACCATTAGACCACAGGGTAACATATTGTGATCAAGTTATCATACTTCTCACCTTTGCCATAGCCATAGATGCATAATTTAAAATCCCCAAGTCAGTACATAAATAAGCCACCTAGTAGTCCTAATTTGGGCATATAGGATATGACTACTGGCACTCTTTAGATTAAAATTAAGATTTTTCACAAAAGCTTTTGTTTAAATACACTACTGACGTGTTTACTATTGAATCTTGCTCCGATGGCAGCTGTCACGGAACCATCCAAATTATAAGAGCACAAGTCCAAGAACAATCACCGAAGTAATCAAATTCTCAAACTTGAGCCCATATAACTCCGGTAGTCCTCGAACAAAAGCTAAGACATTGTTTGTTGATCAGGAGTTGCTACTATGCTGATTACATTTCAAATATACCATGTTTATAACAAAGTTTTCTTTCGCAATTTGCATGAATTGGCATTCTGTTCACCCGTTATTTTCTTGTTACCTGTGGGGCTTTTTTAGCCTTCTCCGAGTTTTGGGTGGTTGCAAGACAAAATAGATTAACAGATTTGCTTATCATTCATTCTTTGATTGACCATCTTTCCGGAGGTTTTGAAAGTTTTTTTTGCAAAACAAATTGTAGTTCCTCAAATGATACACTCGATCGCTAAGTGTGTATGTATTCCTCACCAAAGGCTTTTGACTTTGCCTTTCTTTTATCCTACCATCTAAAAAGGCTTATGTGGAGCTTGGGTAGGATAAAAATGGCATACTTGTTTCATGTCATGTTGCTAAGTCAAAAACCAGACCATAGGAGAGACTAGTCATACACTTTGATCAAGATTGTGCAAGTGTGTAGAATATTGTTTTTAAGTTTTGTGTTCTCCAATGTCATGCCTCTCTCTTTTGAACTTTTGAAAGTATAGGCTATCTTTTTCATTCATCCTCATTTGGCGCTTCTTAATGCCGCCTGATGAGCTGGATAACACCTGCTTCTTTTTCTTCGACTCTTTATGAATACGGGACTTCTCTTCTGAAGCAATAGCGACATTGACTACTTCATGATATGTAGCATTATAACAGGTAGTCATCATTGTCTGAATCTTTGTATTCAAACCCTTCATGAAATAACTTTTCTTCTTTGCATCAGTGTTCACATACTCGGTTGCATATTGTGACAAATGATTAAATTTGCCAACATACTGAAGAACTATCGAGTTTCCTTGCTTTAAAAAGAGAAATTCTTCTAGCTTCATTGCCATGACACCATCTGGGATGTAGTGTGGTCTGAAAGCATCATGAAATTCTTGCCAAGTGATACAATGGCCAGTGGGTTGTGCGGCGACCAGATTCGCCCACCACGCTCCTGCAGCACCCCTGAGCTGTTGCGCTGCAAACACGGGTTTCTGGTATTCCGTGCATTAGAGAAGATCGAACTTCTGCTCCGTAGTTTGGAGCCAGTCATCCGCCTCTAATGGCTCATCGGCCTTTGAGAACACCGGTGGACGGGTATCGGTGAAATCCACATAAGTGGCTTCTCCTCCGTTGTTTCGACCCCGACAACCCTGATTTGTATTCTGATTCTGGGCCAACAGAGTAGTAGCATTGACCAGTGCTGCAATAGCTTCTGCCAGAGTAGGTGGAATTGGTGGGGGATTAGGAGCATTGTCCGTAGCCTGAGAAGTTCCAGTATCATCCATCTGTTGTACACAAACCACACTTATTTACATTGCTTTATTGAATTAAAAAGCAGTTAGTACAATACCAGTACACACAACATACTTATCTTACATTATTTTTATTACAAGCTTGCTCATAAGCAAAGCAAACCAACCCCACTAAGGTTCTTAGAAAATAGGAAAGACTACTATATTACATAACCTTCCATTCTGACGCTTCATTCCTCATCATCGTCACTGATCACTATCACTCCATCCTCATTCTCCTGAGCACTTATACTAGTGACGTGACTTGCCTCCTCCCCACTTTCCAACATGGGTTTAACTTCTTTAGGATCCTCCTCCTAGTCTTCCTCTCCACCAGGAACAATCACGGCACCAACATCATCTTCTACCGCCTTGGGCTGATGATTCGGATTCATTAGGTCATGTAGCCTATGGCCTTCCTCATGCAAGATGGTATTGTACTACTCTAGGTGTGCCACATAAAGCTCCAAGTCTCGAACACGAGCCTAGGCTTCTGTCTCCTTTTCCAAGGACTCGCTCTGGCACTGCTTCCAAAAATACGTGTTACACTTCGGTCGCTCTATTCTGCGGTAAGCCTTGTGACCTCTGCTTGTGGATCTGGATTTGGATTGCGACTACTTCTCGCTCCATCACCTCTGGTTGCCAACTGATGATGAGGCACTCCTTGCGGGCTAGCTCTCTTGCGAGGAGTTGTCTTAACACGTGCCATCCTATAGCTAGACAGAATTAGAAAGATGAGGACAGATGGGAGGGATCTAAAGGTTAGCATGAACAGGATTGAAACTTACTTAACTCAAACCACTTTAAAAGGGAAGGTAATTAAAGCAGGTTAATTAAACATGATGCATGCAACGTACTTACGAACTAACACAAAAGTTTAAGTAACACATGCAATAACATTTGTAACATAGGGCAATATAACATGATACTTCACTACAAAGCTTTAAAACATGATCTAAGGAAACTACAGAGAATGGATTAAGATAAGGCAGAAGCAATTTGGACCAAAATATCTATTTAAAGTTGTTCGATCCAAATCATTTTGATGTTTTGTAAAGTAATACTACAATAACTCTAGTAATTATGCTCTGGTACCAGCTGTTACAAAACCTCCTAATTATGATGGCCCACATGTACCTGTCATTATCATAATGACCTCTGATAGCCGTACTTATGTTCCTCATAACCTAAAAGGCATGCTTTCCTCCGAACAGGATCCAATTACAGGAGTATTGCGATATTACAACAGTTTATTCAAAATACCATCAGAGTAAAGTAGTTGAATTCTTATAATAACTTAAGTTTACAAACCATAGTTTCCAAATTTCAAACCTTAAGTAACATTTTTACAAACCAGTAGTATGGAAGTATCAGTAGTAACTTTATTACAACACCCAAACAAGATGCCTTGCCTAGAGGCCACACAGCCTACTCGTTGTCACTTTCTTCAACCACAACGATCATGCAACAAGGCTCAAAGCAGACTTGTTCATGAACCGCACCTGCAACAAGGGGTTTAACAAACCCTGAGTACGGGAGTACTCAACAAGACTTACCCGACTAAGAAAAAGACTCCAAGGGCATGCTAGCTTTAGGGAATCAAGGTACGGGTATTCAAGAATCAAAATTTCTTTTGCAGAAAAGCTTACTAAAGTAAGTCCTTACCTTCAACATTTTATTTTTATCGTTGATGGTTCCTTAACTAATTTAAATGATCCTAGTCTAGATCAAAGTAATTCTCATCAAGATCTTTCTTATTCTTTCTTCCAATTCTAGTTCTTAACTACGATGTTGGTGCAAGGCCAAGACTCCTTTTTCGTGGAGTAACGATGATTCGAACTGCTTGATTTACCCTACTGGAGCTTCCTAACCACACGACATATGTAGAATCGGATCTTGCATATATCAACTCTTACCCAAGTAACCCTAAACCAGAACGTGTCCATTGCCACCCGAGAGCACGGTACTCCTCGAACCCGGCCCAATTCTAGCCCCGAGGGTACATGCTACTCTCGCCATCTCTCCACTCCCAATGCGAGGTTAGGCGTTCTCGTAATGGAATAGCCGAAGTAAGGCTTACCCAACATGGGTACATGGTTAGTACTAGTAAAAACTCCATGATGCAAGGGCCAACAACGTATGGTCCTTAACTGATAAGGCGAAAACACTACATTGAGACTCCTTTCCCAGTGCAAGTTAGCAGTGGCCAAACCACCCGCCCGATCTTTCAAGTTCATTCTCACATTTCAATTTTCATCAAGTATGCCGTCATGGCCATGTAAACATTTCATTTAAAAGCTTCACTTGTAAGCATAGCGAAGCATACTACGCATTTTGTAATGAAACATTTACCAAGGGTGATATCGCAATAATCAAGGATGATAATGCAGTAATTGGGTTATCACTCAACTCCTAATTACTTAATGCAGTAAACTATAGTAGCAATAATAAAGCTTTGGAAAACTCAAGGAAGGTTTAAATGCACCGGGGCTTGCCTTGCTCAGACAAGACGACTAGCTCGGGCTCAACAACTCCGACGTCTGGTCCAGAACCCACCGGTGACTGCTCTTCTCCGGAGGCTTGCTCAACAACGTCGACTTCCCCGAAAGCGAAAACTATACGAGAGTATAACATGTTTCAACATGATGCGATGATAAACATGATGCTTAATGATGACATGCCACGGTTAACAACTTGAGTACAACTTTCCTTCACGGTACAGTCGCAAACAAAAGAACCTACTAACTAACAACGACTACTTAAGTAACACTGAAGCTTCTTAAAGAACATGCTACTAACGAGCTCAACCAAGTAATTAAGGCACCAAGGATCACCTAGAATTAGCAACCCAAGGTCATCACTCAATCAAAAGAGCACACAACACTTAAAGTTATCAATTTAACACTTAAATACCAGCAACGCGCGCTTGCGTGGCCCAATCGCTCGCATGCGCCTGCGCCCGCCTGCATGCGCTCGCTCTCACTAACACGGCGGCCCCGCATGTCATCCCTCTCCCTCCATCTCTCGCCGCGACCCGACCACACCGGCACGGTGGCCGACCGACAATCACAACACCGGTGACTCAACCAACTTGATCAACATGATCTACACCACCCCACGAACCTCACCAGACCACTCTCTCGACCGCAAACCCCCCGAAGGTAGCACCCCACCGGCCATGGCGGCATGGTGGCTGCGGCACCCAGCGTCCCGGTGATACCAGCTAGTAGCGGCTAAATTAAAAGGTATGGGAAGCATCAACTGCTCACCGCGAGTGCAGTGGAGCAATCAGCAGGCACAGAGAGGCAGTGGAGGTGGCTGGCCACGTGAGGCGGCTTGGTGGTGCTCGGTCACCGGAGATGGGAAAGGAGATGGTTGTGCGGGTGATTCGACGGAATTGGGCTGGTGTAGGCGGACCAGGAGACGCACGAGAGCGAGGCAAACTCGATGGTGCAATTGCTTTAGCTAGATACGGCTCAACAGCGGCAACGGTGAGCCACGGAGCTAGGCGGTGGCGATGGCCGAAAACAGAGAAGAAAGAAGTAGAAGAACGACGACGTGCTCGGCCTTTTAAAGAGGTCTCTAGCGGTGCTAGAAGGCGCGCGCACAGACGTGGTGGCAGTCGTAGGCACGTCTGGAAGCCGGCCGAAGGCCTCGGTGGCTCGCCGGTGCCCATACCGCACGGTGGCCGGCCGAGATTCGTCGTGCACTGTAGTTCTCCCCCCAATTTCAATTTCAAACTGTTTTTGCCAAATTACTCCCAAAATCATGTAGTAACTTGAAAAATTCCCAAGATATGAAATCTTTAGAATTTCAAGCTCTACAAGTTTTATATTGAACACTTTTTCAAATTCAAACTGGATTTTGAAATTTGAATTTGAAATCAAAAGGGGACACTTTTCTTAAATTTGGTAATTTAGAAATTACTTTAAATTTTATAGTGGAACTTCAAAAACTCCGAACACCAAAGTTGTACATCTAGCCAAGACCTACAACTTTGTTGTTCAAACCATTCTCAGATTCTGCCTCCATTTTGAAATTTGAGTTTGGGGATGAAAAGGGGTCAAATTTGAAATTTGCTTCTTTTCAAAATTGCTCCACATTTTACACTAAAACTTTGAAAACTCAAAACATAAAAGTTGTAGCCCTTGAAAAGATCTACAAACTTGGTTTTGACTTTTTCCCAAATTTTTCTTAGATTTTGAATTATTTCAAAAGGGGTAAAATCAGGGTTTTGAAATTTAGGGTTTTCGGAAGAATTTCAAATTGAAACTTGTTGCTATTTTAATTGGTGATTATTAGTGATCAAACCATCATCCAAGGGCATCATTTAGTCAGGCATCACATGTTTGACCAAATGCCACTCTTGGTTGACCAAATTGACTTTTGAACATCTTTTAATAATTCCCCAAATTGGAATTCAAATTCGAATCGGAAAACTTAAGACAAGGTTTGGATTCCAATTCAAACTCAAACTTGAAGCTCTATTTTATGAGTTGGACTTAAGTTCATACCCTACACTTGGCACTAGTGTGCAACACAGTCACACACCTCAAATTACGTAGGGCATAAACTAAGTATTTGCAGTGACATTCGAAATTAGGGTTTTCGATTCGAGTCACACACTAAGAAGCACATCCAACCTAAGAATGTAAACTCATTTTAGTTGATGCATATCGTAGTTAACCTAATCATGGATACTTTGCGGTACAATATGATAACATGGCAGGTTATTTAGCCACTATAACACCCGAGGTGTTACACCAAAAGGAATGTAATGTCCCCAAAATGTTTCCTTGAACTGATCCCAAATTACTTCCACATTCTCAAGTAGAGTATTCCGATGATGACACCACCAAATGCCTGCAGGTCCTTGCAACTATTGTGAAGCATACTCTATTTTCATACCATCTGCCACCTTGAGCAAGTGGAACTTCTGTTTGATAGTGTTCAGCCCAATGTTTTCCTCAACGCTAAACGGTAAACAGGCGGTCACCCTTCGTTTAGCGTTTAGACTGTTTAAACGGAGTTAAATGGCCTAAATAGTTTTGTACAATAACAATAAAATATACATATTTATGTAGGTAAAAATAAAATTTGCTAGAACCCATATATATTTACACATGTAAAAATTAAATATTCTACCAAATAATCTTGTTGGAAGAAATCTAAATCCCACAACACTTCATATAATTACAATGTTAATTAGTTTCATGTTGATTGTGATAGACGTAGTCCTTTAATTCACTTAATTATGGATTAAATGGTTGTTTAGCTTATTTAATCATGTTTAATCTGATTTTGTTTATACCGTTTGGACGGGATTGAACGGTTTAAACGGGTTTAAACGGCCCAACCATTTAATTCACCATTTAGGGCCTAAACAACACAGCTGACTTCTGTTTACCGTTTAAACGGTGTTTAAATGGACTAAACGGCCGTTTAGGCGAACAATGGTTCAACCATTCATCTGTTTGAAGTGGTTCTTCTGCTTCTTGGAAAATAGGAGGCTCAATATCTAAGAAATCCTTATAGTTGCTGTACTAGATAGGCTTAGGTTCTTGATGGGCATGGTTTCTGACACTCTCATCCAAGGCACGCTGACTTTTGGCAAGCAATTGCAGCTACTCAGCAGGAGTAGGTTGCGAAGGATGAGACGATGGTGGTTTCGTATTGCCATGACTCCGACTGCCAAAGCGAAGCTGATGAGACATCTACAAGTAGGCAAAACCAGTAAGCATTGATGACATCAGGAGGTTTATGATGAATTATATAAGAATGATGAAAAATGTTGTATCCAACTAACCAAATTCCAATCTCAGAAGAAGGAAATATCTTGGGTTGAGGTACTGATCTTCTGACAAGATAGGGAACGATATCCAAGGAAAGGTTCACAAGAAGATAACACATTGGTGTAGCTTCATAATGGGTCATGACTAGCAATCCTTGATACCTGCGCATGTCAAGCAGCACAACCTTGTGTCGCGCGTCACAGGAGGCTCCCGGTTTCGTCATGGCACCCTAGAGTACTAATCGTATCACCATTACCGAATACACACCCATGAGGAATCCTTAGTGTCAAGAATTAGGCGTGTAGAAACAGCATCATCCAAAGATGGGGTAGCATACAAGGATGGATACAAGGTTAGGATCAATGGGGAGGCAAGTTGTAGATCCAAAACGCATCCCAACTCGAGGAGACACATCATGAAATTGTGTCTTGCTTTCTTCCCTGGCCAGGTATGAATTAGGTTTCAAGGCTGACACTACTGACCACTCCACTAGGTTGGTTGACTACCACAACTCTTTGTGAAATAAATGCAACCGCTTATGGGAAAACCATTTGGAGGAAAGAAAATTTTTGAAAGAATGGGGTAAGCAGTTTATAAGGGAGGGATTAATGCAAGCTGCAGTGTATGATGCGAACATGGTGCATGCATGAACCGTATGTCCTCACAAACCTAGGAAGAATTTGAAAATTCTAGAGTATAGTTCGATGGCATACACACGTTCTCTCAATAATGATAACTAGTCGCTCTACAGGAAACGTTGTTAGTGTACCTACAGAAATTGCATTTTAGCCCAACAGTTCCCAATATATCACTCAATGAACGCAGTAAATCTACACACTTCGCATACACCCCTATGTATATGAAGGTGGCCACACCCAATCATCGTCCTAATGACGGCATCTTCTCCCAAGGGACGAAAACACCCAACATGTCGGTACCTTTGTATGAACATGCATGTAACATGTAAATACTCCAATACCATATAAGCACTCCCCAAGATCGGCAGTATATCCAATCATGCTCTCACAGCTCACACTTACCTGGGCGAAGATGTGACATTACATAAAAAGTAATCTAGCGACATATATGGCTAATTCATATATGAAGGTTACCTCCACCATTAGACCACAGGGTAACATATTGTGATCAAGTTATCATACTTCTCACCTTTGCCATAGCCATAGATGCATAATTTAAAATCCCCAAGTCAGTACATAAATAAGCCACCTAGTAGTCCTAATTTGGGCATATAGGATATGACTACTGGCACTCTTTAGATTAAAATTAAGATTTTTCACAAAAGCTTTTGTTTAAATACACTACTGACGTGTTTACTATTGAATCTTGCTCCGATGGCAGCTGTCACAGAACCATCCAAATTATAAGAGCACAAGTCCAAGAACAATCACCGAAGTAATCAAATTCTCAAACTTGAGCCCATATAACTCCGGTAGTCCTCGAGCAAAAGCTAAGACATTGTTTGTTGATCAGGAGTTGCTACTATGCTGATTACATTTCAATTATACCATGTTTATAACAAAGTTTTCTTTCACAATTTGCATGAATTGGCATTCTGTCCACCCGTTATTTTCTTGTTACCTGTGGGGCTTTTTTAGCCTTCTCCGAGTTTTGGGTGGTTGCAAGACAAAATAGATTAACAGATTTGCTTATCATTCATTCTTTGATTGACCATCTTTCCGGAGGTTTTGAAAGTTTTTTTGCAAAACAAATTGTAGTTCCTCAAATGATACACTCGATCGCTAAGTGTGTTTGTATTCCTCACCAAAGGCTTTTGACTTTGCCTTTCTTTTATCCTACCATCTAAAAAGGCTTATGTGGAGCTTGGGTAGGATAAAAATGGCATACTTGTTTCATGTCATGTTGCTAAGTCAAAAACCAGACCATAGGAGAGACTAGTCATACACTTTGATCAAGATTGTGCAAGTGTGTAGAATATTGTTTTTAAGTTTTGTGTTCTCCAATGTCATGCCTCTCTTTTGAACTTTTGAAAGTATAGGCTATCTTTTTCATTCATCCTCATTTTTTGGCTCATTATTTGGCATGACATCATTTATTTCTCTTTTTTTGGATCATGCTTCTTTGGCATGGCATCTTTTATTTCTCACATATTTTTGCCTAGCCCAAACTTCCATTTTGGTGGAATTTGGAGAGAGAGATTCATAACATGAATGATGGAGTTTTTATTTTGGTGGATGGAAATGCATGTTTTTGCGTAACTTCTCAGTGTAAGAGTTAGCATTTTATTTTGTGGGTGTACGTGAATCTTGATCATGGGTGCATGAAAAGAATCTCAACATTGTTCACAACAAATTGACAAAGCTCACCATGAGTACAAGTAGCATATGACTAAAGGTTTGTATATGTAAAGTTTGTGTCATATGGCTTTGGTAGGAATTTTTTATCATTGAGGAACTTTTGGTTTTAGCATTTTGAAAAGTAAAACTCTGGATGTCAAGTCTTTCTTAGAACAAAGTCATAGCAGAATCTGTTGCACTATATCATGTCTAGCAACTACTTAGACTAGAGTAAGCCTTCACAACCCACAAGTTTCAAGTTTTTAGGATGAGACATTTTTAACCAATAAACTCAAATCTTGGAGAAAGCTAAGTTATAAACTAGGCATAGTTGAAACATAAGACAAAGAAACTATTCATCATCTCAACAAGGATGGAACTAACATTTTTACAACACATATATATGGAGTGGAATAAATGTTTTGGTCTTTTTATCTTTTTGCATTTTTTATATGCATGGTAAATAAATATGTAAAGAAAGAAGACAAATGCAAGGAAATGTTTTAAATTTTTTATATGCATTTTTTATATTGCAGAGCCAATGCAAGATACCTCTGCGGGGTCCTCCCCCAAGCTAGCTCGAGGCTAGTCGTCCAAGGTTGCTTGATGAAGACTCCGAAGAAGGTACATTATTTTATTTTTGTTTTTGGTAGTTTTGCCCTTGTTTTATATTTAGCAGCTTTGGAATGATCAAACTAAACAATGTTTCAATTTGATCAAGGTAGTCAAGTCAACCTAAGCACCATGCTTAATTTGACAAGTCTATGAAAATACGATCACAAAAATCATATTTCAAACCAAAGCATACTAGATAAACAAGGTTTATTGAAAGGTAAATGTTTTTATGTTTTTGGTTCATCATTCAAAGTTTACACTTAGCAGGTTTTTAGAACAATGATTCAAGTATGATATTTAATCAAGGTAGGCTCTTAGTAGTATGTAGTTACCTCTGTAATTTTATTAGAATTTTCTGGGTACATTTTATATGTAATGCCATTTATGCTTGTGCACTCAAAGTAAAAAGAAAAGGGTGATTAGATAAATGTTTATGCTAGTGCCATGACTTGATTTGGTGTTACTTAAACATGATCTAACTGTTAGTGAAGTTAGGTAGGTCATTTGTGATGTTCTCAACATCACTTAGTATTTAATTGTACAAATCTATCTTTTCTGGACAGATTTGGTGGTTAAGCAAATTAGGCTATGTTAATGATGTTTTCATGCTTGGTGACCTATAGCAAAGTTGTTCAGAACTTCATGAACTAGTTGTTGGTAAAATTTGGTAGCATTTGGACTTATATTTTTGAAATGGCAGCTGTTCCAAGCTGGGTTCAGTTTTAGAAGTGCTCTGTCCTTTAGAACAGATTCTGTACATGTGCTATTTCGACCTGGTAAATGATGAAATCATGCTTAGATGTTTACAAATGAAATATAGACAATTCCATAAGCTTTCCATAATATCCTCTTGCAAGTCTTTTGGAGTTTTAGAACTCCAGTTATGAAGTTTCTTAGCTACTGTTGTTAACTTGTTGGAAAGACTAAATTTCTGAAATCTTGTTATGGGTGTGCTTAGTCTTAACTTTGTGGCGCTTAGTGGTTTCTTAGGGATGTCAAACATGTTATTACCAGAGAGGAAATTTGCACCTAAGCTTGAAGTGATTTGAATAGAGCACCACATGCCTTGTTTTGTGCTAATGATGTTGCAATATTATTACATTCATCTTCACATTATTCATACATGTTCATAAATCATCATGTCATCCTTGGTGTATACATGAAATTCATTGGGTGCATATACATGCAATAGGTGTGCCGAGAATCGTGTCGGCCGTAAAGCTCCACAAGGCATGAACCCCGAAGTTGGAGTTCATTCGGGAGCCGGAGGTCCAGTCCGACGAAGCCGGAGAAGACATGGGAATCGTTCTTGAAGCTGAACCTTGATCTATCTTCTTTCGGTTAAGGCAAGCCTTGGAGCATTATAAGTCTCCTACTTTCAAAGAAATTATCTATATATATACATGTTCTATGTATTGTTGCATTACGTTGTAGGAGTTGGTTGGAAACCCTTGCTGCACTGATAACATTCCTTGTCCAGCAATTTGAACCTTGAATCCTATGTAGACAGGATCGTATCTTTGCTTAGCCCTGCTTAATTAGACTGGTAGAAGTCGGGTGATTTCCTGTCACCTGTGATATATAGGGCTTTACCTGGTCACGGTTGGCTATATTTGCTATCGTAGAAAAGAACCATGGGTTAATATGAATGAAAGACCGGGCGGGGTCTTACGGTTGTAGTGATGCCGCCTATGTCGATTAAGGACCGAGACCTAGAGCCTTCTATGTCATTTTGAATGCATGCCTGACATTTAGCTGGCCGGCCTGAGGTTGCCGATCGCGAAGCCTAGTAGCTCAACTCAGGCTGCGAAGTCAAAAAGTGGAAGTCGCCTCGGAAGGGAGCCATAGGGTCCAAGGGCAGGTGAGTTAAAAGTCCTAAGCATCCTAGCCACTGGTATCCCCGAGAATGCAACGCTGTTCGGGCCCACCCTGAGTTGTACCAAAGGTTATCTACGGCTGCCTTTAGCGGGGTTTGCTGAGTGAGTGTCAGGAATACCCCCTCAGCTGAGTTAGAATCGATTCAAGTCGCCGTCTCTCCCGGATAGTGAGAAACTTGACTGGTTATCTCCAGCGTAGATACACTAATTATATTGATGGTTCAGAATTGATGATAAGGATGATGACGACAGCCATGATTAAACTGGATATGGTTATTATTGCTTGCTTAGCTTAATCAAGTGATTGCTATAGTACATGTGCTAATGTAGTTAACAGGTTAATGATGATTAACTTGATACTGAAGCAAATAATGGTTACTCATCTGTATTAAGCTTTTCTGCAAATGAGTCCAGCTAGCACACTTTATAAAGCCTTGCATACTCCTTGGTGTCACTTTGTTTCTGGTTTTTGTCGGGTAAGTCTAGCTGAGTACCTTCTCGTACTCGGGGTTTATTCCCACCTGTTACAGGTAGCAGATTCGTACTTGTTGCTGCAAGTATTGTCTTCGCCATGTGGGCGTGAAGACTAGACCATATGGGCATGGTCTCTGTCTCTTCTGGTATGCTTTTGCAGGATGTGACTCTATACTGGCAGTATTTGACTTCAAGTGGTTTTAGAAATTATGTTGCTTCCGCTAATCTTTACTTTGGTTTTGTAATAAATTATTCGTACTCTGATGTATGAGAGCTACTTATGAACTGTTATAGCAAGTGTTGTGTTATGTTGAATCACTACGATCTTGGTTGCTCTCAGTTTGGTTTGAAATCCCTCGTGATTTCGTGGACTACCGGAGTTATATGGGCTCAAGTTTGAGAATTTGATCGCTTCGGCGATTGTTTTTGGACTTGTGCTCTTATAATTTGGATGGTTCTGTGACATCTAGGGTCTTCAAACCCGGGAGGTTGATCAACATAGATTAGTTCATTTATGAAGCCATTTAAAAATGCACTTTTAACATCCATTTGATATAATTTTATTTCATGATGAGATGCATATGTAAGAAGGATATGAATGGCTTCAAGTCTTGCAACCGGTGCAAAGGTCTCTCCAAAATCCAAACCTTGCAGAACACCCACTTTATTCTAATGACTCTTGCAACTTGTGGTCGCTCTTTAAGTGTGCAAACTTCATTGTGGGCGAAGTTGTTCAATTCTTCATACATGGTATTTATCCAATCCGGATCTTGAAGAGCTTCTCTACATTCTTAGGCTCAATGCAAGAAACAAATGAGTGATATTCAACAAATGAAACAAGTTTTTGAGAGAAAGTCATTACACCCTTTGAAGGACTCCCACTAATGAGATCTTGTGGATGTGCTTGAAGTAGAGGTGAATTTCTTCTATCAACCACTTGAGGAGGAGGTTGCAGAGCATCAACATCTTTAACTTGTGCCACCATTTGGTCATAGGAGACATAAGTATCTTTATTTTCTACTCTCCCATCTTTATTATCATCTTGTGGCACATTTGATGAAGAGGGTGGATCAATCACTTGCACTTCATCTGTATCATCTTTAGGCTTGATGTCTCCAACCGGAATGTTCTTCATGGCCTCCCTCAATAGTTCATCACCTACATCATCAAGATTCTCATGTGCTCCTTGAGAGCCATTAGATTCATCAAATTCCACACTTATGTTTCTTCAACCAAGCTGGTGGCATGATTAAATACTCGATATGCTTTGGACTTTGATGAGTAACCAACAAGAAAACCAATATCACAAAGTCTTTGGAACTCCTCTAGGTGTTGCTGCTTCTTGTAGATGTAGTATTTGCAACCAAATAGCTAGAAGCATGAGACGTCCAGCTTCTTTCCATTGAGCAACTCATAAGTGATCTTACCAAGAAACTTTTGAAGAAATAGGCAGTTCGATGCATAACATGCAGTGTTGATAGCTTCTGCCCATAGATCTTAGGGTGAGTTGTACTCATTAAGCATTGTTCTTGCAAGAGTGATTAGTGTCCAGTTCTTTCTCTCTACTACACCATTTTATTGAGGAGTGTAGGTTGCAGAGACCTCATGCTTGATCCTAACTTCATCACATATGCTTCAATGTTTGTGTTGTCAAATTCTTTCCCATTGTCACTTCTTATCTTCTTGAGCTCCACTTCAAATTTATTTTGTGCTCTCTTGGCAAACTTCTTGAAACATGCGGCCACTTTGGTCTTTCAGTCTTACCATGAAGGAAGAACACCCAAGTGTATCTAGAATAATCATCAACTGTCACAAGACGATAGAGGTTGTCTCCCAAACTCTTATAAGTTGTTGGTCCAAATAGATCCATATGGAGAAGCTCTAGCACTCTTGATGTTGACATGTAAGCTTTGGTTGGATGAGTGTTTACAACTTGTTTGCCGGCTTGAGATGCACTACAAAGTTTGTCCTTCTCAAACTTGACATCTTTCAAACCTCTCACCAACTCCTTCTTCAATAGATTCTTGAGTGTACTCATCCCAACATGTGCAAGCCTCCTATGCCAAAGCCACTCAAGTGATGTTTTGGTGAATAAGCATGTCTTCAAGTTAGCATCTTCGGAGGTGAAATCAACTAGATATAGATTGTTGTATCTAAAGCCTTTGAATATCACTTGTTCATCATCCTTCTTTGACACAACCACTTCTTTCTCGGTGAATAAGCATTGGAAGCCAAGATCACACAATTGTCCAATGGATAGCAAATTAAAGCTCAAAGAAGCAACATATAGCACATTTGAAATTGAGTGGTCATTTGATATTGCGACTTTGTCTAACCCTTATACTTTGCCCTCTGAATTGTAACCAAATGTAATCCTTTCTTGACCATTCACTTCATCTAGTGAGGTGGACATATGAGGATTACCAGTCATATGTTGAGTTCAACCACTATCAATAACCCAATGACTTTCACTAGTCTTGTAGTTCACCTACACACACAAGAGATCAAGCTTATTGTTTAGGGACCCAAACTTGATGAGGGCCGTTGACTTTCTCAACTAGTGACTTAGCAACCCAAATTTTCTTAGGCCTATTCTTATTTGGTGGACCTAAGAACATGACTTTTATCTTTCTACTAGAATCCTTTCTAAGCATATAGTGAGCATTGAAAGCAAAGGGTCTAGCATGCTTGGGCAAGGGTTGTGGTGATAGACTTTCACACTCATGAGCGAAGTGACTTTCTTGTCCACACTCAAAGCATTTTTTTGGCTTAGGCTTTGACTTGTATTGTTGTTGATGTTGAGCTTGTGTTTTTTTCTCTTGATTTGCCAAGAATTCAGTACTACTTCTATCCATCTTCATCACGGTGTTCATTAGTAGCTCACTTTGAAGATATTGGCCTCTTGTGAACTTGCTCAAATCGGTCTTGAGATGTTCCTTCTCCAACTTGAGTTCTAGTTCTCTTCTCTAAGTTCATCATGGGTTGATAGCTTCTCAAGATCCTTCTCCAACTTGAGCCTCTTGTTTTCTTCTCTAAGCATCTCATTCTCAAGAGCCGTATCATGATTATTGTCAAGGTTCTCTATCACAATTGCATTGGTGTTTGATAGCTTTTCAGGATCCTTCTTGAGCTTGACATAGTCATCATAGTTGTCGGACTCAACCACTTTCTTGCCTTTGCTACTAGATCCTTGCTCAATCTCTCAACAATTAAGTCATCACATGATGTGGCTATATCTACCCTACTAATTCACCGACTTTTTCTTTCCTAGATCCACACCAAAAAAACGTCCTCCACTGAGAAGCCCTCCCTCCATCCACTCCAAAAGTGTACCCAGAAAAACAACATCTTTCAAAATGAACTGTCCAGATTTAGTATGAGTCTTCTCTCTCCCTGTTCACTCAAATCAAACAGCCAAGATCCTTTGTGTCAACCTCCTCATCCTCCCAAGCGGAGCGAAAGCAAAGCCTCATGGTGCCACGACTCACGCGCATGACTCACGCACGAGACACACGCGGCCGATCCCTGCTGATCCCTACTCGAGGGCCAGACCAATCGAGTCGAGAAAAGAAAGACGGAGTCGGCCGCCATGGCGAGGAGGAGGGGGAGGAAGAGGTGCACGCCATGCCCCGCCGCCCCCTGTCGTGATCGCTACTACCATGGTGTGGCTGTGGCGCTAGCTGAAGCCTGTGAGTGGTGGTCTGCACAAGGAGCCAGACCGATCGAAAAAAAGGACGGAGCAGGCCTCCACAACGAGGAGGAGGACGATGAGGAGATGGTCATCTACTCCATGCGCAAGTCGTTCAAGGACCCGCTCAAAGGTGCTCGAGGCCTGCGAATCCGGTGGCGGCGGTGTTAGGCCCGGTCGTGGTGTCGCATGTCCCGACGAGGCGGCCTAGCGTGGTGGCGCACCCTCGCGATGGCGCGCAGAGGCGCGGGTACGCTTGGTCGTGGCGTCACCGCATCTTGGCTGGGCGGCCCCAACTCAGGTGGCCCAGCACGGTGGCGCACCCGCGCGACGGCGCGCAGTCGTGCAGGCAGGCCTGGTCACGTGGGCTGGGCCCGTGCTGGAGCTACACACTAGGGTTAGCTGCCGCCTCGTGTTTGCGATTTCTGTACTGATACGTGCTGCCGTCTCTTGCTTTCAAGGATCTGAGGCCATCAAGGAGAGCATGGACGACTTCCTGCTCAAGGACAAGGAGGTGCTCGCACAGGTAACCTCAATTTTTGACCCCCACCTAATCCTCCATTGCACAAGCTTTTCATGCTTCCATCGCTGTTCTGTAAGGACAATCGTGTGGGTTGTCTTATCCTTGGGTTAACTGATGATGCACATTGGCCATTGCTGGAATCGCCTGCCATTGCCAAATTAGTGTGAATGGAACAAAATTGATCCTCTTAATTTCTGCAACTATTGATCTGTATGCCTTTCATGTATTTTTTTTGAGAACCCGAGTGGATTTTTTCAATAAATAAGATTGCATTGTATGTCTAAGTAAACCTGTCAAATATAGTAAAAAAGAATATTATCATTCCACCACATTCTCTGAAATTAGAGAAATAAGTAAACTGTAGTATGCCCTTGTCATTTGTAGAAAGAAGCTCTCTTATTACGTTGCACTGGGAGGTTAATATTACCAAAGAGCAAAGAAAACCATTTTATTTGCTCTGACTAGGACTGGGACCTCATCCAACAAGGACCGATGATTCCAATGCTTTTACCCGATCGTCATTTGATTGGAACATCACCGGAAAAGGGACCAGATGCTTCCTTTCAAGGAACACATAAATAAACATGTTACCAATGGCCTTCTTGAAAATGAAATCTACAAATTGTTGTAGATTTTGTGACGAAAAGATGATGCAGATTGCAATTCCGTCCATCTGGCACAGGTTAGTGTTCTGCACTGATATTAAAAAAAGTTAAGTGTAGAAATATGACACTGTCATGTTAATACTCCTGCCTTTGCCCTGCAGACTGCAGTTCTTTTTTTGTTACAATTTATTTACAAAGGTTCACGAACTCGTGATTAGTGTTTCATGCTTTCACTAGATGCAGTGAGGCTGTACAGTATGTGACAGTTTTCATGAAATACAGGATTACTGACGGTATTGATGCTAAGTGGCTTTCGTCCAGTATGTATATCTGACGTTGACAAGCTCTGCATTTAGTTTAGTTTTTAGCTATCGGGAACTGATATGGCATTATTTCTATTTACTTGTTGCTGGTGTATATGAACGAATGGTTTATACCTCAAGGTTCAAGTTACTCTCGTAGGGTTTCAAGCTAAGCAGCATGATTTTGCTTGCTCTATAAGGTAAAGGATCTCTTTGGTATTGATGGCTTTTCTATTTCTATTTCTGCATGCATATTGTTTTGTTGGATTTTTAGTTCATGTGGAAATCTTGTCTTGTTTGCAAAATTTTACCAATATAATTTGTTACTGAAAAATAGATGTTAAATGTTCATAGAACATGTTCAGGCTGTTTACTTAAGAGTTGCTAATCCAAAAATTTTCAAGATGGTCACTGACTCAAAAATGATCATGATATTGTTTATCTCGACCAAAATTATGTTGAGTCCATGGGTTCTCCAATCTTAGTGGAAGAACAAGGCATCTTTTGCAACATGCAATCTGGAATGACACTTCTTTCCTCACTATAAGTATAAAGCACATCTTTGTCGCAATTACTGATGGTTATATTTTCAATAAAAACATTTATGAACATAATTATTGTACTTGCAGTCAGTGAATGTCATGGATTATTCTCTCCTTGTGGAAGTGGACAAAGGGAAGCATGAACTTGTGTTTGGCATCATTGATTATTTGAGGAATATACTTGGTACAAACAACGGGAGACATGGGTGAAGACTTTTAGATACTGTGTATTATATAATATATCTAGATATTGATTCATGAAAAATAAATATGAATTTATTATTAATTGAATTATGGTTGCACTGTATCATCACGTATTGTTATATTTTTATATAGTATTATATGAACTGAGATGTTTCTTATGTTGTGTGATTTTTTTAATATTTTGTTGATTGGCAAACAAATATTTTCTTACAAAAATATTAGTCGTTTGATTTTTCTATAGCGTTAGCATGGGCATTATACTAGTCAATCTTAATAACATTGTTAGTAGCATCATGTAGCTCATTGGATAAAAACTCATGAGAAAGCACAAGATTGTCATGATTAATCATGAGATTGGTATACTCTTCTTTTATAACTACTAATGAGCTCATTGTGTATCTCCTCAAGTTTATCATGTTTTTCTCTAAGCTCCTTTTTAGAGGTTTTGAGATCCTTGAGCTTGGATGACACAATTTTATTTTCTTCTCTATGCTCATCACTAGCTTTTTCGGCTATGTCATGCTTTGCTAAGAGTGAGTCATTCTCAAGTTCTAGCTTCTCATTCTTAACACTTATTTTTCTAATGATTTTAGTATATTGGTTTAGCAATTTGACAAGATCCTCATAAGAAGGTGATTGAAATTCTTCATCACTATCACTACCATTTTCATCACCACTACTATCGTCATCACTTTGTACCTTTCGTTCACCTTTGGCCATGAGACATAGGTGTGTAGAGGATGATGGCGGCAGTGGCGGTGGACATAGTGAAGAACCAATCACAAGAGCGGCCATCTTCTCCTTCTTATTATCACTTTCACCATTGGATGAGCCACTTGATGATTCAATGTCTGTGAGCCAATCACCAACAATATAAGTCTTGCCATTCTTTTTCTTCTTATGATACTCCTTCTTTTCATCCTTCTTCTTGTATGGCTTGTTCTTCTTCTTCTTCTTCTTCTTCTTCTCTTTTTCATCATCACTTGAGTTATCTTTCTTGCCCTTGTACTTCTTCTTGAACTTGT
Organism: Saccharum hybrid cultivar R570; assembly: GCA_038087645.1. Lineage (NCBI taxonomy): Eukaryota > Viridiplantae > Streptophyta > Magnoliopsida > Poales > Poaceae > Saccharum > Saccharum hybrid cultivar. The sequence continues at coordinate 15,548,291 of JAQSUU010000066.1, forward strand.
CTTTCTTGGGTTTGGGGCATTGATGAGCTAGATGCCAAGATCTCCATAATTGTAGCAATCCATTTTAGAGATGGGCTTCCTTCTACTACTAGTAAAGAATTTCTTCTTTTTGCCATCAAACTTGACACCATTCTTGTTTAGCCTTTTGAGCATCTTGGTGGTTCTTCTCACCATGAGAGTAAATTTACATCAACTTCATCATCACTTGAACTATCATGAGCAATCTTTTCTTTACTTCTCTTCTCTTGGCTAGCCTTGAATGACAAATCTTTCTTCTTTAAGGATAAGGAGCCCTCTTGAGGAGTGATGTGCATGTACATCTCCTGTGCATTGATCTTTCCCAATATGTGAGTTGGCATACGACAGAAAGATCACCTTGATGAAGCATCGTCACAATATGCCCATACTTGTTAATAGGGATGACACTCAAGATCTTTCTCATAACATCGAATGGTTGTATTTGAGTGAGTCCAAGCCCATTGACCTCCTCTACAAGAACATTTAAGCGAGAATACATTTCATTAACAATTTCATTAGGAAGCATTTCAAATGAATTAAGCTTCTTCATCACAAGGTGATAGCGTTCCTCACGCTCACTCTTTGTTTCCTCATGGAGCGCACAAATGTCTGACTATAGTGCATGGGAGTCTTTGTGGTTCTCCACATGATTAAAAATGTCCTTGCAAAGGCCTCTAAAGAGGGTGTTTCTAGCCTTTGCATTCCACTTCTCGTAGTGAACCTCATCACCAACAAGGTTGGTAGGATCCTTAGGTTTTGGGAAGCCTTGTGTGGCAGCTCTAAGCACTCTAACATCTAAAGCCTCTAGGTATGTCTCCATGCGATTTTTGCAGTAAGGAAAATCATCTCCCTCAAAGACAGGAGGGGGTCCATCCCCATGGGACACCTTGCTCTAGGCAGTTAAGCCTAATTTAAGGACCACGAGGCTCCGATACCAATTGAAAGGATCAAGATGCCCAAGAGGGGGTGAATTGGGCTAATTCTAAATTTCTTGTAATAATTAAGCCCTACACTTAGCCCATTTCAACCCCTTGTGCTAAGAGTGTTTCTATTGTTCCACCGCACAAAAGTTTTGCACCTAGGTTCTAATCCTACTCTAGCATGTCAATTCTAAGAATGTAAAGACATGAATTGAATTGCTCAAATGTAAATGCTCAAAGTAAAGAGAGGGAGAGGAATGCAGCAATGTTTTTCTAAGGTATCAGAGAGTCACCACTCCCCACTAGTCCTTGTTGGAGCACCCGCGCAAGGGTATAGCTCCCCCTTGATCCATACGTGAAAAGATCAAGTGCTCTCTACGGGCTGATTCTTTGACACTCTATCGCGATGAATCACCCACAACTGCTCACACCATGGCTTGGGTCATCCACAAGCTTTGTCGGAAGATCACCAAGCTTCCAATCACCACCGAGCCATCTAGGTGATGATGATCACCAAGAGTAGCAAGCACAAACTCTCACTTAACCAAGACAAGCCTAAAGAGAAAGGTGGATGCACACTTGTTGCTCCCTATGCACTAATGAGGTTCTTAATCTTGGATTCTCAAATCTCAATCACACCACTAGGCTTGTGCTCCCCCATGCACTCCAAAGTGTTTCCTTAGCTGAACAAATCGGCAACAGGGAGAAATTGGTCAAGTAGAAGTATAAATGCCCCCACTCAAAAACATAAGCATTGGAGCCAAAACCCATCTATCTGCGAGGCGTCGGACCATGACCTCAGGGTCCAATGCTCACAGATGGAACAACACGTACATTGTGTCAAAAAGAGTCGTTGCAATGACCCTGTGCTATAGTAGGGTCTGACGCTCTACCATCGGCCTAGTCCGACACTCGAAATCCCTTTCGGTGTAGATTCTGGACACTGTTAGACCGTGATCACCATGGGTCCGACGCCTTCCTGTTCCCGAGTCCAACGCTGCACTAAACAACTCCTTCACATGAACAGTGTCTAAGTCCAATCCGATAGCTCCCCCTTCTAGGGTCTGACAGTTCAGCCTACACGGGGTGCATCTAGGAGTGCGCCACATAGGCATCGGACCCAGGTGGGTTGGTCCGATGACCATGCTGCTGCATGGTCCGACGCCCACTGAACCCCTTCTTTCACTTCCAATTCAAAACTTTGTGAATTGGGATTCTTCCACTTGATCTTTGGGAGCTACTAGTTCATAACCCCCTTTATAGCCAAAGGAATAGCAAAGTCCTAAACTATTCTAAGTGTCTCTCCAATGCCAACCGACACTTAGAACTAGTCCGTTCTTAAACTTGTCGTCCATCCTTTGAAAACCGAAATGATTTCCATCGATAGGGGCATGAAAACCATAATTTCCCAAACAATCACCATTATCATGACCTAACTCAAATTATTTCTACAAAACACACGTTAGTCACGATAATCTTATGTCGTCATTCATCACCGAAACCCACTATGGGCCTAGATGCTTTCAGACGTGGAGGCCTGGCCCACATTGGTGCACTATGAAGTGTCGATTCATCGTCGATCTCCTCTTTTGAAGGCTGGTTAATAAACTTTATGTAGAGTTTGCACCAGGCCACAATAGTCCCCCTGTTCTGATCAAGATGTGGCCTATCTTCCTTGGTGGGGTAATCAGTGTGTATCTTGTTGTACTTCTTATCCAGGATCCTATCAATGCTGACCTTGGCATATCCTGGTGGAATTGGATGGCCATGCATCATCCCTTCTGTAGCAAGCCAGGCCTCACCGACGACCAATACCTTGTTAGTTGTCCACTACTAAGGATGTATTCGGTGATGTTGTCGATCGGATGAACTGCATTTGCCTCTTTGTCATCAAGCGGGGTTGATCGGTAGCTGCTATGACCCTTGAGCACTAGGCGCATGCTTGTCGAAGCAAGCTTAGCTTGTGTCGAGCCAATGTTTTGTAGAGCTGTCTAAACTCGTGATTCCACTCTCGCTTCAAAGGATGCTTCCTTTTTCGCTTCAATGGACTTTGCTATTCATTCTTCCATTTCCTTCAATTACCTTTCTACATCTTCTTCTTGTTCCACTCTTCTCCTCGAGTAGCTTTGATTGAAGGAAGGTTTACCCTCAAATGCTACATTCCAAGGAATATCTCTGGCCCCTCTTGTGCGACTAGAGTGCTCCTTTATTTTCGAGTGCTTGGGTGAGCACGCCCTTCTTTCTATCATATTTCTAGGTCCCTTGCCTCACCTCCACATTGAATGTGGCCACCTTCTAGATGAGGACGTCCATGGCATGCTTGGAGTGGCAATTTTCCTATCATCAAGGTTGTGGTATGCCCCCTCGCGAGAAGGTACTATAGTGATCTAAGTTACCAATAAGTAGTTTGTGGCCAAATATCATGCCATTCCATTGACTCAAGTTCCATGTCCCATTGTGTCAGAAGAATTTACTCTGGCAATATCGATCGACGTATTCGCGTATAGGGAATCATTAGTGGCACTACAAGATTTCAACCCTATTGCCACTTGACGCCATTTGCATCACCACAAATTGTGTTGTAATAGGGGTGTGTTTTGCAACATTTGTCCAAAAATGTGGCAATAGGGGGACTGTGTTGCCACAAAATAGTGCATTGCAATTTTTGTGTTCGGCATTGCAAGAGGTGAGACCTATAGCAGCCCCTTTTTGAAAAGTGTTGCTATTGGTTAATAGTATTGCCACGATGACATTTAGTTGCATTAGTATTGATTGGCGTTGCAACTGTCTGATGCTCTTGCAACCAAAAAGAACATTGTTACTATTGCTTGACATTATTGTCACAGTGTTGTTGGGCTATAATATTTCTCACGGCCATTGCAATAGATAGACCATGTATTGCAACTAAATTTCTAAGGTGATGTAATAGTTTGTTGCTATTGCCACAGTTTTTGTTGGTTGTAATATTTCTCACAACCATTGCAATAGGTAGCTGTCTATTGCAATTAAATTTCTAAGGCGATGTAATAGTTTATTGCTATTGCCATAGTTTTTGTTGGTTGTAATATTTCTCACAATCATTGCAATAGGTAGCTGTTTATTGCAACTAAATACCTAAAGCGATGCAATAGTACGTTGCTATTGCCACAAGGGTGTTTGGTTGCTATAAAATTTTAGTGCCGTTATAATATGTTGTTGTAGGAAACACTTGTATTTCATGGGCTTTAGGTATAGCAGAAGGGCCCAGGCCTGCAAACAAATCGACTACTCCTATCGATGACATACATGATCCTCTATCGCTATTGTTGCCGCCAACTCCCGACGTTGGTGCCCTAGCATGAAACATGAAAACGCCAGTGCACACAATGCCCATCATCGGCAACAAAGGATCTCCGATGAGAGAAGCTAACATAGCATTATCATTGGTGTGGCTCTCCTCGACGTGTGCTATTAGTACGTAGCAAGTGCAAGTCACCGGCTATTTGATACTTTTGATGATGTCTCTACAGTTTGATCGACAATTGATATTTGCTTCTTTTGCTAATCTAGTCGATTGATATTTGCGTTCGGGAGGCGACACAAGTGATGGAGCAAGGGCTGTCTACATACCAATGGCTTTTCATCTAATCATCACCAGTATATACTTTGATGCTCTGATGATTGACTACCTGTGGATGGTAGCAATATTGTTATTATAATTGATATATACACGAAGAATTGTACTTATGTCTGTTTGATCCGATCATCATGTAAACTAGGACAACCAGCTATCATTTATTTCACTTTGGTTATCCAACTTTATTTGGAAACATAATAATGTCACGAGATGATAGGTGGATGTGCATCAATAGGTCTTAAGTTGAGTGGCAAAACAAATTCCAGGAATTTAGTGAAACCACATTTGCTGACATCGATAATGTTCATGTGCTAGATGTCGATACATGGCGTACAGAACACAATCTGAGGTTTAGAAACATTTGCTTGTTAAAGGGTTTAATGAAAGTTTCATAGAAGGGGAAGGTATAAGTGAAGGTCCAGCTAATGATGACAATCATGATGTAGGAGTAAACGAAGGCACAGCAGGTGATGCTTATGCTAGTACTGATCTGATTGAACTACTAATCAGAGATTCTATACATGGAGACATCATCAAAGGTACTATACACAAGCTGCAAATTTAGATGCGAAGATGGGACAACAAATGAAGATTAATTATTCAGAAGAAAAAAGAAACCTGCAACAACTGTTGAGTGGAGACTCAAAAGTTGTTGTGCTTGAGCTTTATCTATCAAAATTGAATAGTGTTACTCCTCGACACCTTATTCATGCATGAGGAAACATCAACAATTAAAAAATACAAATTGGATATTTTGAGGCATCTGTCATAGAGATTGTCAGTTTCAGTCATTCGTTCAGCCAGTTACAAATCGAAGATAGGAAATATGCATCCCCAAGATGAAAATGATACTTCATATTTTATTTAGTTTGCTTTGCTCATCAAGTCTAATAAATTGGATAATTAGCAAAAAAAAAGTGGTGATGGTACTCAATAGAGGTGATTGATCAAAATATGCAGTTTTGACTACAAGTTTTTTTTTATCAGCAGACTATTTTAATAGTGATCAACAAGAGCAGTAAATAGAATAATAATTAGACTATGTCTAGAAACCAACAAATCTAAAACAAGACCTTTAAGAGAAATAAAACAACAAGCAATCTTAGATGTAGAATAGATGAAACCAACAAATCTAAAACAAGACCTTTAAGAGAAATAAAACAACAAGCAATCTTAAGTTCCTAGGCAAGGATGGGCATAGACAAGTGATGTAGATGAGGCCCGATCTTCTGATAGGTATGATAACTTCGTTTTGGAGACTCGATGTTCATGATCTAGGCTTCGAACCAAGACTGGTTCAGACCCCCATAACCGTTACACCACTGCTTCGTTGGTTATCAATCATACGCAACGCGATTGACCTCATCGAGAAGGCTTTCCTGCAAGCGAATCGAGAACACAAGCAAGAACATATAAATGCAATCTGAAATTGCAAATAAATATGAGGCTTACTAATTGTGAAGAGGAGTTCTAGTATTTATTTGAAAGGACTAATCACCACAGGCGAACAAGATCAAGAACAACGGCCCTGGTTCACAGCAAACGACCTTGGCGGTACTGTTGCAATAAACAATATCTATTTTACGAGGAAAACAAGAACACAATAAAACCTAAACCCTAACAAGAGTGACGGTGGCTAAATATAGAGTCTATGCGTCACCCCTTGGATGCACCCTCTAATGGGCTCTAAGATGATACACGGTCCAATGGACCAAAATACGGTGCTGTAGCACCTTTTGCAGATTCTAGATGCTAACTTGTATTGACGATTTGTGTTGACTCAAGATGAATTTTGACATGAAACCAAAGCAATTAGTTAGCTTATCAAATCATCTTTCCAAGGATACCTGGATCATCGAAAACGGAGTCCATATGCCCCCTAGGCGTTGATTTTACCCAGAACTGCTCCTGCAATCCGGATGGAGATCCAACTTCAGTTGGACTAGGCCTCCACCATGATGAAGACGAGTTGGATGCCCACAATGGTCCTCCTCTCATTGTCTTGTATGTGATGGAGTGATGTCCTCATCATCCTCCCTTTCTTGAATGGAAGTCATCCTCGACTCAAGTACATCTTCTCCAATGGAAGGCAGCAGTGATAGCTCTGGAAGTAGATGATCATCTTGGCACCCAATCCTTGGTGGTTGCCCTGTTGGGAATTTATCATTATTCTCCTGCAAATGGTTAGTGCCAACAAGAGGCATAGCACTAGTAGTGGGGTCAATGAAACACATAGCCTTGTTGCAAGTTAAAACATAACATGGTTCACCATGAGCATCAATTTCAGTAAGCGCTTACTAGCAATTAAAACACAGCCCTTCAAATTATTGGTATTTGATTTTTTTCATTTGTTATTTTGCTAGAATCTAAAACATGTACATTATTTTCTTTTTAGCAAGTTCCTTTTTACATTGCACAATTTCAGTGAGACTTAAAGGAAGCAAAGCAATTTTATTCCCTTATGCATGAAAGTATATTTATTTTGTCTACCATGGTGTACAACATCATTATCATATTGCCAAAGATAGCCTAAATAGAAGTGAACAAGCTTGCATAGGCACGACATCAAAATCAGCATAATCATGGTATGAACCGATAGAAAAATGCACACCTGCAGATTGTGTTACCTTTGCCTTACCACTATTGTTGAACCATTAAACGTGATATGGATGTTGAAGAGCACATGTAGTCAAACCAAGGTTCTTGACCAGATCTATACTTACCAAGTTATTGCTACACCCACCATCAATTATAGCACAAACTCGGCAATCCTTGATGAGGAGAAACATTTGGAACAAATTATGGCGCTGAAGTTTGTCCACTTGCTTAACTTGTGTACTCAAAACACGTTGAACAAAGATTGATCGGTAGTTTGCAGTGCATGCAACACTATCTATTACTTCAGCATTGCATCCTCATCCTCAGGGCTATCCACAAATTTACCTGTATCATGGTGCCAGTGCAAATTCATTCTCTTCATCACTAGCACTAACATACCCACCATCATCAGTAGCAATATAAGCTCATTTGCTAGGGCAATCCCTTGAGTTATGTCCCATGCCCTTGCAGTGGTGGCAAATAACATTAGTAGATCCCCTTGAGGAAGGTGAGCAGGAGTGGAAGATTCCCTTTCAGCTTTACGAGCAAGATAATATAGCTGGGAAAATCGAGTCCATTCTTTATATTCAAGAATATCTTGTATTTCACGACATAAACCACCAAAAAATCTAGAGCGCCTATTCATGTCATCTTCTTGTATGTTACATCACGCTTAACCAATAATAAGCTCCTGATAATATTTCTCAACACTTTTACTAGCTTGATTTAATTGTTGCAGTTTTAACCAAAGACCACACTGATAATATGAAGGAACAAATCTAGAAGTCATGCAACGCACAGTACATCCAAGTTTGAGGTGTGTGGCGATTAACATCATTGCAAATATCATTCCACCAGAAACGAGCAAAACCAGAGAACTCACTAGTAGCAGTCTAACTCAATGTTCTTCATGTACAAGATGAGAATTAAATTTTTGTTCAACAACAAGCTCCCAATCTAAATTTATCTCAGGATCAGTAGAACCAGAAAAAATAGGTATCTTAAACTTGGTTTTAGCAAAAAGATCATTATTACCTTGGTAATTACCTTCCATACCACAACGGTTATACATCAATCTCTCACGATCAAGTGCGTCTCGATCACATGCGTCTCAGTCATGTGCATCTCGGCCACGTGCGTCGCGCGCACGTCATGCTTTGGCATCGGCGTTGGCGTTGCTAGCATCCTCTTCTCAGAAATCCTCCTCCTCATCATCACCAGTTATCTTTGCTCGACATCTTCAACCCACCTCGCGAAAGTGGTGATTTGTTGAAGGATCACATTAAGCTTCTCATCAAGAGCGATGCGCTCAACATTTATAAAATTCTGGAGCTCATTCTTGGACACACAATCATTGAAATCTGCAGGAGGATCCTCCTTTCCAGTGCCTTTGCCTGAGCCTGGCATGGTTAGTATAGAGCAGAAGACAACACAAAAAGTATTATCCCTACCAACTACTGGGATGTGAACAAGGAAAATAAGGCACTCAGCTCTCAAGCATCTTACCATGGTCTTACGAGTGTTCTTACCAATGCAGCGGTGGTGCAATCGGCAGCTGGTTGTGATACCGTTGTAGCTTGAGTGTAACAGTTGCAAGGCGAACATGTACTTGGTCAGAAGAAAGTGCAGCTTGGATAGGCACAATATAGTAGCAAAGGATTAGCAATAATCCAAACTGGATAGCAAAGCTGAATAAATGTCCAGAGTACTTCTCTTAGTTGTTGGCCTGTACACGTTCCATGTACTAGATGTATCAAGCAATGTAGTGAAACAAATATGATAGACAACAAGAGTATGAGAAACAAGGCACAAAACAGCACATGCTAACATAGCTGAAATTGGCGTTCTCAGTGTGCTCCTGTAAAAATTGTTCCTTTTTTGCCCTTCTCTTTTTCTCAATTTTTGGGCAATCGTTGTTTTTTTGAAATCTTTGACTTTCTTTTTCTTTTTTTTGATATTTTTTCTTCACTTAGGAGCACACAAGAAGTAACCATAGAAAATATGAGCTTAAACAAGTGAAAGACGTGGCCTAGGAATTTTTAGAAGATGTGCTCAAAAATGAGAAAAAGCTTCGGAGCTCGGAAAGATAATTTTCTAGGTTGTTTTTTTGTAAAACTAAATTCGCCAAACCTAACAAAGCACGGGAGGACGCAAAAAAAATTTTGATCAATTTTGATATAAAGTTTGCCTCAATCAGACTTTGTATGCGAAAGTTATGGCTATTTTACGAACGGCCTCCGAATTAGAGGACAAAACAAGAACAATGGTCGCAAAAATTGTTGCGGCAGCTATGGATTAATGCAAACAGTGATTACAACTCTCACAAACTGGATGGTGTGGACTAGGGTTTGATGGAAACAAAAGAAGCACACACAAACTCAATGTGTTCACGGGATATGATGTAACAAAGGAAGACACACACTGGACTTCGGAACGATCAAAACTAGCAACCACAACTTGACCTAGAAACAAACTCAACAACGCGAAATAGAAAAGAAATTGCATGGAACAATGGGATGACTGGACTGGAGATATGTGGTGGTGTATAATTTTTTTGGCTTTTTGTGGACTATAGGTAATGCAAAAACAGTAACAATCTAAAGGGGGAAAATAGAGGTATACCTAACGGGCAACACGATCTCTCATACCACCGATCTTCTGATAGGTAAGATAACTTCAATTGGTGGAGACTCGATGTTCACAATCTAGGCTTCGACCTAAAACTAATTTCGGACCCCCACAACCGTTACACCACTGCTCCATTGGTTATTAACCACGCGCAACGTGATTGACCTTGCCGAGAAGGCTTTTCTGCAAGCGAATTGAGAACACAAGCAAGAACGGATAAACATAATCTGAAATTGCAAATAAATATGAGGCTTATCAATTCTGAAGAGGAGTTCTAGTCTTTATTCGAAAGGACTAATCGTCACAAGTGAACAAGATCAAGAATAGGGGCCCTGATTCACAGCAAACGATCTTTGGCGGTACAGTTGCAGCAAACAATGTCTGTTTCACGAGGAAAACAAACGCAACACAACCTGAACCCTAACAAGACTGATGGCGGCCAAATAAAGAGTCTTCATCATCAGCCCCCTAGACATGCCCCCTAATGGGCTCTAAGAAGATACACGGTCCAATGGACCAAAAGTCGGTGTCGCAGCACCATGGCAGATTCTAGATGCTGACTTGTTTCGATAATTCCTGTTGACTTAGGAAGGATTTTGATGTGAAACCAAAGCTACTGGTTATCTTATCAAATCATCTTTCCAAGGATATCAGGATCGTCGAAAACAGAGTTCGCATGTGCCCTGGGCGTTGATTATACCCGGGACTGCTCCTGAAATCCGAGATGGACTCCAACTTCAGTTACACTGGGCCTCCACCATGATGAAGTCGAGTTGGACGCCCAAGATGGTCCTCCTCCTCTCCTTGGCTTGTATGTGACGGAGTGATGTCCTCATCAGCTGCTCCTGTACCTGATTGACCTTTCTTATCGTGCGTCTTGATGAGCCCATGGCTCCTAGAGTTAATATTTCACATTCAATTGATTTATCAGCTCGAGATGATTTATCTAGTAACAAAATGAAAGATTTTTCTTTGGTAAAGTTTGGTGCCTTTTCATCTAATGTGCGGCAATACATGAAGAAGGAATTGGATTTATCTTGCACCCCTGTTATTTCAGCCAAACTATTTTTTATGGGAATTAATCTACTCAAGAAGCCAGAAAGGAAGCTAAGTATTATTCAGTTTGGTTCCATGTCTGCCATGGAGATAACGTGAAGATGCATAATTGATCACGTGTTTTACACAGAGGACCCATTATTTAATTTTTTTCTATTACAAGTAATAGCCGTGTCATGTTATTAGTTAGCTAGTTAATATTGATATCTTTTGCTTGCGTTTGGGTTAGCTAGCTGGTCACGCCAGTTTTGGTTTTAGTGGAGTCGGACTTTGAGTTTTAGTACGTACATGTGTGCCCCGTGTGGTCAAGTCCGACCTGGAGTCCAAGGCGGCCTGCGTGCCATATATGCCTAGGGCCTGTGTGCCCCGAAGATTAGATGGGATTTTATTGTGGAGTTATTTCCTCATCGAGCCGCTGCTCGTGAAACCCTAGTTGGGTGTTGCCGGATCCTCGTGAATTTGTGTGGAGTGCGTGATCGAGCTGGTACAGCTTGGGCGCGTCGCTTGGAGTTTCTGGAGTTCCCTCTCTTCTCATCGTGGTTCGTCGTCGCCTCAGGTGGAAGGAGTTATCTAGGGTTTGACTTGCATCTCTTCCACCTTTGCTGCAAGAATTGGCGCTACCTGCTACTAATCGATTGGTTTTTGAACCTGCTGTACGTGAGTCCGGAGAATTGAGATTCATCTGAATACCGAACTGCTATTTTGCTCTGGATACAGTGCTTGCCAAACTCTATATTTGGTTACGTGAGATTGATTTGAGTAGTAATCAATGGCTGTTATATTGTTTCGGATTGAAATAATCTCATTCGTATTAGTCCTGCCGTGAGAAGCGCTCAGCGCCTGTATTCTTGCTTGCTACGAGCTATTGTTGCAATGATTATTAGTATTATCTGGTTGAGCAATCAGGGGTATATTTTATTATTCAGAAAATATCTAGGCTGCATTATTTGTGGAGATTCTTATGGAAATTCCAGAGAAGTTGCTCTTGCGATTGTGTACCATGAAAGATTGGGCAAGTTATTTGGACAGCGTATGCGTGTCCTCATCACGTCTACTGAGAAAAAATTTAATAGGGTCTAACAATAAAGAACTTCTTTTATGAACTTCATCACTATTACCACGTGTACGACTCAGTTCGAGTCTTTTTTCCTATTGAGTTGGATATTTCTGCGTTTCTTCGGGTATCCTCGTTCATGTGAGGTTGTTAACGCAATTATATCAATTGAAGGAAAGTGGCACTTTTACCCTTAGTACTTAGAAGCCCACAGAATCGGGTGTCCTAATTCAAGGTTGACAAAGGCAAATGATGAATGCGTGAGCAGTGAAGGCATTTGTGCATGTCACTCTTCGAGCTATTATCTAGTAGAACGAGTGGTGTCCATGCTTTAGTGTAAAAAGTCTCTTGGTAGATCCGCATGGGGCATGCCAAACTAAATTAGCCAGTTTTTCATTTTCCATCAGGGCATGCGTTGTCCTTCGAGGTTATGTACTTCAAGCTCGTTCGGTTTATTCGGGAGATTTATGTGACACTCGAGTGTCAAAGGTTTTAGATCCAGATTGATGGCCCTCCAGAGAGTCCCCCTGACTCTTATGATGATTAGGCCGGTTTTAACTTTCACTGATTGTACTAATCGAAGGATGAAACTGGGCCAGGTAATCGGTCCAAGTATTGGGCTGCTCGGTTTAGCCAGCTTTCTTGACAGACCGTTTGGTCCTGGGAGCCCAGATGGATTTCCCGTAAGGTGAAGTTGAAGGATCAACATTGGAGGCTCGCCTCCCCATGCATGGTTCTACTTGGGAATCATGCACCACTGGGAATCATGGTGGACGTGGCCTTGCCTTAACTTCTGTTATTGCTTGGTGTAGTCAAACGGAAGTCAAACAACACCTTGAGGTTTTTCCCTACTATAATGGAGGAGGAAAAGGGGAGGAATAGGCGATTAGCTTCCAAGTTTCTCAGACTCACCTTCTTCCCTGCAATCCTCTTCTAGACCAGCGCTCGGCTCTCCAAGATCCATGCCAAACGATAGGCACCCAAGGGAATAGTAACTTGAGAGGTACAATCTATGCCGTCTCAGTGCTACGCTATGGCAGGAGTTCGGGTAAGCACGACTTTCAATCTCTGTCCCATTTGAGTTATCTTGATGCTCTTCATATGTACAGTGCCATCTCTTCGGCGGGTCCTGTTAGGTGTTTTCCCATCGGTGAGGTGGGCACCTCGTCGGTGCACCAGCCCTCTAAGCCTCGATCCTCGATCCAGTGGCTTCCTCCTCCTCTGACTCGTCTAGTTGGGAGGATTCGAATGTCCATACCCTAATGCGGGAGCTGGACCTAGCCTGCACCACCACCAAGGAGGAGAGCCGAGAGGCGGAGCAGTTGTGGTCATGCTAGGCGGTGGTGGCACTTACTGTGACCAATCAAGAGATGGCCGTAGTCGAGGTGGTGGCTTCTGACGCTCATGCGAGACTCGCTGGTAAGTTTACTGTAGCATTATGTTTTTGTTCTATGTGACGTCAAGCCTTGGCTCAAAATCAGCTATTTTTGTTTCAGCCATCCATGAGCTGCTAGCCGTCACTTAAGGTCAGCTGGCCGACAAGCAGAGGAACGCAGACTACCTGGTCCGGGGCACGGCTATTGCAATGTGCGGCCGTCAATGACCATGGAGAAGGTCAAGTAGAGACATGCTATGTCGATGGGCTAGGAGCGGTGAAGGACGGACATCAGATTTGGAATGAGGGACCCAGGTGGCCAGAAGACTAGCCATGGGTGGCTGATTCTTGGGGACATTGACAAGCAAGAGTACATTTGAAGGAGTAGATTATGTTGACCAAGTCAAGTGGAGGCACTGGAGGACTTGGTGATCAGGTGATCGAGGACAGATGGTGATACGTGTCAAGATTGTGGATGAGGCATAGTGCATACGCTTCTCTAGAGGGGTTTGGTGGTTTGGCCCTCAAAACCATAGGCAGACGGTTTTCAGGTTTGTGTCTCAAAACCCGATTGAAGTTCAGGATGGACTTGGAGGCGACACATGGCATCATTGCGAAGCATGCATCGAGGGGAAGCAAAGTCATGAAGAGCTTGTGGCCATAGGATGCATAGATCTAAAGTTAGATCCATTTGCATGTGGATTAAGTGGTTCAGCCAAAATAGCAAAGGGCTTGTTGGGAATGTGTAATAGACCTTTAAATAAGATAGGAGACTGCCCAAAGTAGCCATCTCTTTAGTTTTACATCTCTCTAGTTTTATGTTTTCCAAACTCTAGTTCTCTTATCTAGTTTCCTAACTCTGCTATTGAGATCCGCAGTGTAGAGAGTCAGTACTGTGCTATGTAATCTGTCCTTTGTAAGAACTAGATCTTGTTTGTGCTTGAAATAAAGCAAGTACCTCTCAAATTCGTGGCTCAAGATCTAAGTTCTTGTTTGTGTTTGTTTTGTTTGGTTCTTCCTCTCCTATACCCCTTCTCTTGTGAGTTTTTGTTAGCTCTTGTGTTCTAGCGAGTTTGGCGATGTTTTCAAGGTTTGGATACATACTAGGTCCTCTGATGATCTAATCAACCAAGTGATTTTTGCAGATTCATCACGAGCACGAAAATCCACCCTTGGAAGGAAATTTGAGAAAACCCAACCTCTTCGATGGATGTTGAGATCATGGGAGTTTGGGTGAGTTCTAGGTGTTGATGCTCTAAGGATATCCTCTCAACACCCTCTAGAAGACCTCTGCAAATTTTGAGGCCAATGGGAGTTGATTTGAATCAAATATGAATTTTTGAAAATTTCCGCAGGCTGATTCGTACCAAAACGGTCCGGTTTGATGGTCCGGTATGTTCGCCTAGGTCCGGTATTTTTGACCATGGAGTTCTGAGCTGATTTTGGTGGAGAGCTTCCTTAAGGTGTCATGAGTTTGTGTCTAAAATTTCATAATTTTTTGATACTATTTGGTAGGGTTTTCACTTTTTCTTCTAAAGTAAACGTGTTGTCAGGTTCGTATGAGACAGGCCTGATATGCACACCGGACCGGTCCGGTTTGTACTGTGAAATCAGGTTTTTCACTAGACCTTGCTCAATTTGCTTCTGCACCTTCTCTGGTGTGTTTTTGCTGCTGCCTATGGTTCATCTAGTTAGTAGTTGACTTGTGTGAGCTTCTCAAGCAGTTTCTAGAGATTTGGCATTGAATATGGGACAGAGGCCAAAATCAAAAGAAAATTAAATTTGACTCATATTCATCCTCCTCTGGTCACCTTTCTCGCTACTTTCAAACCACCACCTCACAGTGATGTGGAGCCTATCACTGCCGGCTCATGGCTTGAGCCAGCAGTGATAGGGTCCTTCATTGGCGGTTCTTTAGGACCCAAATTGCTTTTGGGTTTTCAAGTTATGAACCAGCAATGAAGGGTTACCACTAGCGGTTTAAGAGCAACCGGCAATGAAGGTTAGGTCTGCAAGAGTGTGTGCATCCTGGTTATGCTTATGCAAAAGCTGGAAGTGTTTCAAGTTCTTTATACCAACTCGATGTAATGAACTTGAATATAATAAAGTTTCCCTTATCGAAAAAAGAGAGACAATACAGCCGAATGTTTCCTTTGTTAAAGAAGATAGAAGAAACTCTACTGGAATATCTGATTGGAAAACAGCAGGACATGAAAGTGAAATCGGATGAGCATGGCCTGAACTAAGCTACACATATCAAGTGGATAGCATATGCTTGAGATGTACTCCGTAAGTTGGACCGACAAAACAAAAAGGTAGACCGGGCATTCAGAGATCCACGACCTCCAAACAGATGACCGAGTACATACCAGAGACCGGATCGGCCTAACTTGTGGCCGGTTCTGGACGATTAAGCATGCAAGTCATTAAAGCCTTCAAATGTTTGACCTGGATTGGCATCGAATCGTCGAAACGTTGGTCAATTGGTGGTCCTACCGCTTCTGGAAGGAAATCACTGACATCTCTCTCGATCTATTGTGCCATTCACAACCACAACCTACGCTTGCGCGCGCGGCCACATCCCGCAGCATCTATATAGGCGATCGAGGGTCTTGGTTAGTTTAGTGGTCATCTGCACCATGACGAGCGTGGAAACCCATATCCTCTGCCGCGTGCGACTCCCGCTTCTCCTCCTCTTCGTTTGCTCTTGGTGGCTCCTCCCCCAGTCCGATGCCAGGAGGACGCTGGCGGCGCCGGGGCTGCCCATCCGGGCTGTGAACCTCGGCGGCTGGCTCCTGACGGAGGGCTGGATATTGCCATCCCTCTTCGATGGCATTCCCAACAGAGACCTACTGGTAGGTAACCTTTCTTTCTGTAAATGCTTCCAATCGTGAATCTCATGGCGAAGGCGCGAAGCTCGATCGAGATCGCCGCCCTACCAGAGTCCACTGGCACAACATAGACGATGTTAACTACTCCTACTATTGCTGAATCCTGCAACTAACGTAATAACGTCCGCCTTCAAATAAATTATACAGGATGGCACCCAGCTCCAGTTCAAGTCCGTGACACAGAACAGGTACCTCGTCGCTGACCAGGGCGGCGGCGCGGCCATCCTCGCCGACCGGGTCCAGGCGTCCGGCTGGGAGACCTTCAAGGTTGGTTACCTATTAATTAGTTGGTGATTTGGTCAGAAATGTGCATATGCAGCTGTGGAGGATTAACCAAACGACGTACGCATGCTGCAGCTGTGGAGGATTAACGAGACGACGTTCAACTTGCGCGTGTTCGGCAACCAGTTCGTGGGCGTCAACAGCACCGGCGGAGTCGTGGCAACGGCCACCACGCCGGGGCCCTCGGAGACGTTCCAGCTCGTGCGCTGGGACAGCGACAAGACCCGGGTGCGCATCAGGGCGCCCAATGGGCTCTTCTTGCAGGTAAACACAGCTGCTGCCACTAGGATTTGGCATTCCATTGGCATGTGCAAGGACACCACGTTGCCTGCACGCGGACATATGGCCGGCCTATAGCGGCGCGCATGGCTAGCTACCTTCCGCGAAGTCGCATGTATGCTGCCTGTATGCATTTTGGAATCGTGCGCTGACGGCGATTTGTGCCGGCCCATGGAGGTCAGGACTGGAGTCTAACATTCTGCGCGCGACTTGTTAGTGGTGTGAGCACGCTTAAATTAGCTTACGGTACAAATTATATCTTCATAAACATGATCTCAACCTAACTTTTCATTAGGTACGTACTTTGGTCTATATCAAAATATTAAGACGCCCACATACTTCAAAATCCAAACCAAATCTGTAAACAGCAATTGGCCGCATCACGTTTAATTTCGTAAAAATTTTATTTCACACAAGTTATATAGTTGTTGGATTGACATTTATTAGAAACAATTCATAGGGTTATTAGAAGTTTGTTTTCAACAAAAGAATATCGCATAGGTGAAATTAAGTATCAAATTCTAGTTACGGAGACAGTGATAAGAAAGACCACACCTTATTGGAATGGAAGGCGAGTATAGTAACCTAGTTAGCACAAAAAATAACTCTCTGTTAGTCTAATTAAGATCCAATTCGATTCAAACAAGTGGGCCAGTAGTGCCGTAGTGGCGTACTATTACCCTGCTGATAATTAATGAGGACCAAAGTCAGAATTACTATTACTATACTTCGTCTAATATCCAAAGAAGCCAATCTATAATGTTCAAAGCCAATAGTATATATTATCTCTGTTATGTTCATTTGAACTTTTCTAGTTGTATTTCAGTTTTTTTTTCAAAATTCCAATATATGTAGGCCAAGACCATGGAATCGGTGACAGCAGACCACAACGAGGACACAGACTGGGGTGACGATGACCCATCAGTTTTTCTGACAAATAATGTGGGCGGCTTACAAGGGGAGTACCAGATATGCAATGGCTATGGCATAACAAAGGCGACGCAAGTGCTCAGGGTAAGGCTGCATTGGCATGGTCGAGTTTATGCAATAATAAAGGAATCTATAAGAAACCGCTGGCAGGGAACCGGCACATGCACTTGCTGTATACACAGCTTGCTTGGCATGTGTGGAGTCCGACTGAACCTTTCTTTGAAAACTCTTATGTTTTTTTTTATTAACGATTATTAGCAGTTTGCTTTCAGGTCAGTTTTGACTAGTCTTCTTCTTGTTTGTTTGTTTATTATTGCAGAAACACTGGAGCACATACATAAATCAGAGGGACTTTAGTTTCATCGCATCAAGCGGACTGAACGCGGTGAGAATCCCAGTTGGATGGTGGATTGCCAG
Source organism: Saccharum hybrid cultivar R570 (assembly GCA_038087645.1). Taxonomy (NCBI): domain Eukaryota; kingdom Viridiplantae; phylum Streptophyta; class Magnoliopsida; order Poales; family Poaceae; genus Saccharum; species Saccharum hybrid cultivar. The sequence continues at coordinate 15,566,355 of JAQSUU010000066.1, forward strand.
TGACCCCTACCCTCCACGTCCTTTCGTTGGAGGATCTCTACAGGCCTTGGATAACGCATTCCGCTGGGCAGAGTAAGTAGTACATACATGATGTTATACTACTACTGGTCTCTTTCTAGAATTCAGTTGAACAATGCACCTGTCAATGTAACAATCAACTGTATCCATGCTTTGCTTTGCATGCACAGGAAGTACAAGTTGGGTGTTATTGTGGACTTGCACGCTGCGCCGGGGTCACAGAACCCGTATGAGCACAGCGCAACCAGAGACGGCTCGCAGGAGTGGGGCACCACCGATGCAAACATCGCTCAAACCGTGCAAGTCATCGATTTCCTCGCGGCAAGGTCGTGGATCGGATTTCATCGTAAAATAAAATCTAGCTAGTACGTACTAGCAAAATAACGCATTTTTATTTGCCGTTTTGTTGGTTACTATCGACAATTTAATTTGATGTACAGGTACGCGAGCAGCCCTAGCCTCCTGGCGGTGGAGCTACTGAACGAGCCGTTGGCGCCGGGCGCGACCCTGTCCAGCCTGACCAAGTACTACCAGGACGGCTACAACGCCGTGCGGCGGCACACATCCGCGGCGTATGTGATCATGTCGAACAGGCTATCCGCAGACGCGACGGAGCTCCTCCAGTTCGCCGGAGGCTTCTCGGGCGCCGTCCTCGACGTGCACTTCTACAACCTGTTTAGCAGTGTGTTCAACAACCTCACGGTGGAGCAGAACATCGACTTCGTCAGGAACAACCGCTCCTCCGACCTCGCCGCCGTCACCAACCAGAATGGGCGCCCTCTCACGTTCGTGGGTACGTATGTAATAACGACCTCTTTGGTGGCACACTTCTTTGCAGTGGCACACGTACGTCTCCTGTGGTTGTTTGTTTGATGTATGTATGTACGTACGTACGTAATTTACTACAATTTATTATTACAGGGGAGTGGGTAGCCGAGTGGGACGTGCAAGGTGCGAATAAGACGGACTACCAGAGGTTTGCGCAGGTGCAGCAAGATGTTTACGGGCGAGCAACTTTTGGATGGGCCTATTGGACGCTCAAGAATGTCAATAACCATTGGAGTATGCAGTGGATGATCCAAAATGGATACATCTCACTCAAAACCTAGTGATATACACACCAACCATAGGTAAACTAAATACATTGAAACACAAAGACGAAAGTCGTAATGGGAAAATAAATTACGTACATGTCTCGAGTGGTTTCCGTTTGATGTATGGTATATATGTACGTAATGGGCAGTGGCACAAGTAGATGTAATGGGGGGAGCAACCCAAAGAGGAAAGTCGTCTTCTTCGGGGCGACCTGAGAATACTCAAATAAATTTATATGCTCATTGTAGTTGATGATTTTTCTCGCTATTTTTGAATATTCTACATGGAGAGCAAAGATGAGGATTTTCGCATGCTCGAGATTTGATTCCTCGGTTGCAAAATGAGTTTCCAGAACTTGACATGAGAGCGATTTGTATTGGCAATGGCACATAATTCAATAATACTCATTTTGAGACCTTTTGCGCTTCTTTTGGAGTCGAGCATCAGTTTTCTTCTCCATATGTGTCTCGAAAGAATTTTGTTATTGAACACAAGAATCCAACCATTGTTGAGACGGCTAGGATTATGCTCAATGAGCATATGACTCCTAGTAGTATTGGGCCAAAACGATCAACACAGCTTGCTATGTGTCAAATCACATTTTTCTTCGAGCTTTCTTGAACAAGACTTCTTTTGAGTTGCAACTCGGACATCGCCCAAGGTGAGCCACTTTCGAGTTTTCGCCCTAGAACTCTGTTGGCATCTTCTTGGCCTTCATCATGCTCCTTGACATGACATCGACCGTCTGGTTCTACTGTTCCACCATGTCATTCTGTAATGGCGAGTATGGCAGGGAGAGGTGCCGCACCAATGTCGTGGTCGGCGCAATACTTGACAAACTACACCGAGGTGAACTCTCCACCTCGATCCATCCTTAGCATGCATAGCCTCTTGCTGGATTCCGCCTCCACCCGTGCCTGGAAGTGCTTGATCACAGCCACCACCTCATCCTTGCTCGCTAGCAACTGTAGCCACATGCACAGTTGCAGGAAGTAGCGGTGCCCTCCATGCGTCACCAAGGTGTCATAGGTCTGCAGAGATCACCGTGCACGAGCTCAAGGAGCTCACCACGGTAGCCTCCTCTGCTTTCCTGCTAGGCAGTTATCACACAGCTCGCCAATGTGCTTGATGAGCAGGGAGCCCATGCACCTCTCCACCTTCGCCATCCACCCGAGCACGTCGAAGCTCAGATGCTCGAAATGGGCATGCCACAGCCACGGCTCCTCATCCACCTCCGTTGCGAGGCACATCGACTGTACGAGGCGAAGATTGAGGATGTACAGTTGATTGCTCGATAGCTTCAACTTGGTGAGGAGGCGTCGCTGTCGGTCACGGATCCGCAGCATGCCATTGTCAACGAGGACTTGGCATCCCCGCTCGTCAAATTGGCCGATGCTTACGATGTTTGACTAGAGCCACAAGATGAAGTAGACATCCATCGGTGCACAATGTTTATTGTTTTGTCAATTGAACAACATTGTGTTGGGCCCCCTTATGTCCAACGTGGATCCATCACCGAAATTCATGGTTCCAACCACGCCGTCGTCGAGCTCAATGAAGGCATCTCGCTTGCCAGCCATGTGCTTGCTGGCGCCTGTATCCAGGTACCAGCGTCTCTCCATCACCGCCGCTCTTGCAACTGAGGTTGACTTGTGTGCGTGACATGTCGAGGAGGATCCCCTACTTCCTCTCAAGCACCAAGCCCTACTCTATGACATCGTTGAGTGCGCACACCTGCGCCATGAGTAGTGCCGGCTCTCATCCTCTCCCTGAGCTGCGAGATGCATCTGCTCCTTCTTCTTGGGATTCTTGCAATCTTGGGCCTAATGACCTATCTTCCCGCACCTACAACAAGTGTCCTTATCGAGTGGATGTGACACATCACCGCTATTCGTCTTCTTCTTCTTCTTTGGAGGCTTGTCGTGGCGCTTCCCCGCACTGCCGTGGCTGGATAACCTGAAGGAGCTTTCCCCGAACTGTCACTTGTACAGGCGAGCCGCTCACTCCTCCTTTCAGGAGCTTGCCGCCAATGGCTGCCGTCGCCTGCATGCAGTCCTCAACCGCCTTCAAGCGCCCTGTCATGTCTTTAATGGAGAACGTCAATAGGTCAGTTCAGCGTCTTGATGGAGAGGGCAATCTCCACATACTTGGCGGGCACCACCCGTGGGTGCATGGTGATGACCTTGTCGCTGATGATGACGTTGAGCACTGCGAGCTGGCTAACCAGCGACTGAAGCCTTGGCCTCTACACGTGGTTCGAACTGATATGCATGGCCTTGAGAGCATCCCAAGCAAGCTTCGCAGAGTCTTTGCTCCCCAGCAACTCCACATACTTCAATAGCATGGCCTTGAGGATCATCTCCATGGCCGCACAGTCTTTCACCTCATTCTCGATGCCGAAGTTGATGGCGCGCCAAAGCTTCCTCGTCTTCAGCATCACCTTCATCTGCACCGCCCACTCGCCGTAGTTGGTATGGGTGAGGACTTGCCGGTTGACGGCGCCCACCTCCCTCATATAGTCCGCTGCAGCATGAGCTGCTCCCGCTCTAGTTACTGCGACGTCCGGCATCCCTGCCAGTCCAAGGAGTCTAAATGACCTCCTGTTGCTCCCGACATCACTGGTGATCACCCAACCACGGATTTGATACCGGTTGTTGGTTGTCGGCCTCCCTGTGCAGGTGAGCAGCAGTTCACAGCTCAAGTGCGCACGCACACTGAGTTGGGATGGAGGTAAAAGAGAGGGAGTTGAGAACAGAGCAAACACACGCACACTTGACGCACAACAAGTGCAGCAACTGAACTGTTTTTTTCATGATCATAGTAACATATATATACACAAAGGTAGTTCCAGTTTGTGTGTGAACTAGAACCAGCGAAGCAGTGACTGCTGTAGCGGTCAAGTCTTCTGTCCTAGGGCTGCTATTCAGCCTATTGGATGCTGCTACGCTCTTGCAAGGAAATTACACTGCAATTGCTTGCAGGCTTCTGTGCAAGGCCAGTAGTAGATTAGACGGCAAGGAATTGACCTATTATCAAGCTTATGTCATAGCAAAACAAACAAAGCAAGCAGCAGATTATCTTACATAAAGATTGCCTTGATATCATTGAGAAACAGGTGGAGCTGTACTGCTCAATGACATGAGTACTTAAGAAGGTGGTGTTCTTTAAATGGGATTAAAACAGCATGATCCAAAAAGATTGCAAGTCTTAAAAATGTTCTAGCATCTTCTGTGAGGAAGCACAGTCAAACTTAGCTCAAACTGTATAGTTAGTATGAATCAAGACAGAACATTCTGTCTTTGTACTAGGTGGTTTTCTTATATCCACAAATAGTATCCAAAAATCATATGAGGTGCTCTAGAAAAAATAATTGTAGTATACTCATTTTTTTCATGATCAATCTAACAGGTAGAAAAAGCCTTCTTGCTATTGAGCTTCTCAATGAGCTATCAGGAGAAGTCCAGTTAGATGCTCCATAGAAGTACTACAAAGCTGGTTATAATGCAGTTGACAGGCAGGTAAAACGCGATGATGTTTTTGTGATCATGTCAGGATGGCTAACTAAGAATTTGGTGCAGGAGCAAGCAACGGGTGTGGGAGATGCAGTAGTTTGGAAGAACTTGTGGAATCTGGAAATCCCAAGTAAAATTAAAATATTCGGCTGGCGAGCTCTGCAAGGAGCTATTCCATGTAAGGGGATGCTAGCAAATCGGCACATTGAAAACTCAAGTAGTTGCCCAACATGTCATGATGACTGTGAGGATATTAAACACTTGGTGTTTACTTGTACTTGTGCAAGGGATATTTGGCAACAACTTGGCGTTTGACACAAAATTGAAAGGGTACTGAATACTGACCATTCAGGTTCAGTACTAATGGCCAATATAATTAATATGTCATGACCTTTGAAGAATTTGAACCGAGTTGGTCTGGCGAAGCTTGTTCTGACGGGGGGCTGGTTCATCTGGTGGGAGCACAGGAAGCTAGTTCATGGGGGAACCGATCCAGCAGTCAACGCGTTCAGTGCTATCAATAGCCAGCCTGTCGACAAACTATAAGAATTCTATGCTGAAGACCGTCAGAAAAAGAAACAAATGGAAGCGACCACCGGAAGGGAAGATTTTGATGAATATCGATGGTAGCTTTAGAGATGTTCAAGGAATTGGTGGAACCGGAGCCATCATCAGAGACTCCAATGGTTCGTTTATTGCGGGATCATGCTTTTACTTGGAACATGTAGGGGATGCCTCAATATCTGAGATTATGGCGCTCAAGGAGGGACTGCTGCTAGCTCAAAGAATTGGATGTAGCAGCCTTATTATTCATTCAGACAGCTTGGAGGTTGTGGAGACCATGAGAATGGGAATTTCATTGTCAATGGGTGCTGCAATCTATGATGAATGTTTCTCTCTATGGCAAGAGTTCGACGCTATTTCCATTGAGCACTGTGACCGTGAAGCAAATAGCGCGGCACACAAAATAGCTAGGGTAGCTTTATCATTAAAAGAGAATTGTACTTAGGTCGATGAGCCCCTAGTTTTATTTTTCAAACAGTGGTGAACAATGTAATTTTGTTTGATAATCAATAAAGTGCGCCGCATGACTTTCCTAAAAAAAAGAATGGTTCTACTGAAATTATTGAATTCGTCAGTGGGTTCAAGAAATGTGTAATTGATGTTCACGGCTACACCCTGTATGAATCTAAGTACCAAACCATGAGTGTGGACCAGAATATGAACTATGTGAGGACAATCTGTGTGAATCATCGGAAGAGTCTGATGAGAGCAAATGGTCATAGTTGTAGTCCTACCTATCCAACTGTTTTACTCTGATATGCTAAAATCTTAACAGCAAAGTTCAAGTTGCTAAGAAATGATCTCAAAACCTGGCAGGCTGGGTGATCAAGTCTCAAAGATGTAATTGCAAATGTCAAGCTAATTATGCACTTTTATGGAGGTTATAGGGGAGTATAGGAATTTGAGCCTAGCAGAGTAGAATTTCAAGAACATCCTTAAAGGATCCTAGAACTTTTAGAGCAACAAAGGATATATTAGAAGCAAAGAGGTGCCCTTAAATGGGCTAAGCTAGGTGATGCAGGGACAAATTATTTTCATGCTAAAGCAACAATAAAGCATAGAAACAATCTTATTCATCAATTGGTTTTCTTGGATGGATTGACAGTCAATACACATAAAGATAAAGAGCTTATAATTTGGGAGGACTTTAAAGAAAGGTTGGGAGTATCTGAATTCTCTGGATTCACGGTGAATCTAGCTGACTTTGTCCAGAGAGTTGAAGGGTTGGAGTTACTAGAAGAGCCCTATAGTAGAACTGAAATTGATGAGGTTGTTAGAAAATTACCAAATGATAAATCACGGGGTCTGGATGGATTTAACAATGAACTCTTGAAGAAAGGTTGGCCAGTAATCAAAGAGGACTTCTACAGACTCTTTAATTCCTTTCATGATAGCAACCTGTGCTTTAGAAGCATCAGTTCTTCTTATATCACTCTCATCCTAAAAGTTGATGGAGCAAGGTTTGTTTTAGAGTTCAGACCAATCTCCCTCTTAAACACTTCTGCTAAGTTAATTACCAAACTCCTAGCAAATAGACCGCAACCAGTGATCTGCTCTTTGATCCACAAGAATCAATATGGTTTTATTAAGTCAAGAACCATTGACTGCCTAGCCTAGGCATATGAATATCTTCACTTGTGCCATCATTCAAAAAAAAGAACTAGTTATCATCAAGTTGGACTTCGAAAAGGCATTTGACAAAATAGAGCATCATGTTATGCTGAAATTAATGGAAACCAAAGGGTTTAGCTAGAAATGGATTTGCTAGATGACAAAAAATTTTTCCACGGGAACATCTACTATTTTACTGAATGGGGTACTTGGTAAGACCTTTCACTACATGAGAGGGGTTAGGCAGGGGATCCTCTTTCCCCATTATTATTTGTCCTTATAGAATGATCAATAAAGCTAAAGATATGGGGCTGTTGAATCTGCCAATTCCCATCAACTCCACTCAAGATTTCCCTATCATCCAGCTTGTTGAAGACACTTTGATAATTGATGAAGGGGATGCAAGGCAACTCTTTTTCTGAAGATTGTTCTCAGTAACTTCTCCTTGTCAACTGATAAATTTTAGCAAATCCATGATGTTTCCTATCAATATGGCTGATAAAAAGCTGGATTTTTTAGCAAGGACCTTTGGATGCTCTAAGGGTTCCCTTCCCTTCACTTACCTTGGACTACCCCTTGGATTAACTAAACCTTTGGTCCAAGACTTTTTGCCTTTAGTCAACAAGTGTGAGAGAAGACTGGCTAGTACTTCCATGTTTCTCTCCCAAGCTGGAAGATTGCAAATTACCAATGTAGTGCTCGCCTCTCTCCCCACTTTCTTCATGTGCACTTTGTCTCTTCCCAAAGTAGTCATTAAACTAATTGATAAGTTTAGAAAGCAATGCCTCAGGAGAGGTTTAGACATTAATGCAAGAAATCCCCTAAATCTGCTTGGAAGATGGTGTGTACCCAAGACGGAGCGAGGCCTAGGTGTCATTGATATTCACAAGCAGAATGAGGCTTTGCTCTTAAAGAATTTTCACAAGTTTTAAATAGGATGGACATCCCTTAGGTCCAATTGATTTGGGAGAAGCATTACAAGAATGGAAAGCTGTCTTGCCATACTAAGAAAGGGTCCTTCTGGTGGAGAGATCGGAGATGTATTAAAGCTTTTGCCCATATTTAAGGAAATAGGACATGTCCAAGTCACGAATGGGAAAAGCTACTTTCTCTGGTTGGGCAAATGGAATGATCAGCCCCTAAGCCAAGATATGCCATAAATATTTCCTTTTGCAAGAAACAAGTTAATTTCAGTTGAGAAGGCTTACTCTTAGATTGATTAGCCTCTTGTTGGGACATGCCATATTCATATGGGCTAAGTCCCCTAGAAGAGGCCCAACTAGCGCCATTGGAGTGGCATGTAACCCACCCCCACTGAGGGGTCGCTTGTAAATTTCTGCTTGCCTATATAATGCCAAGAACATGAGGGCAAGGGGGCTCTCTCCTCTCCCACTCATTTTTTGCAAACCCTAGTCGCTGCCTCACTCTCCCCTCTTGCGAGTAGGAGCCTTGGCAGGCCTTGTCTGGCCAGGCCTTCATCAGGAGGCATTCTCCAGCCAGACCTTCTCCGACCGGAACATTCGTCGCGAGGCCTTCTCCATTGAGCCTCCGCATTAGACCTTCAGTGTGAAGCCTTCTTTGCGGAGCCTTCGCACGGCGCAACCATTGGGCCTTCGTCTAGAACCTTCGTCCGAGACCTTCTCCCATCAGCCTTCTCTGGGAGACCTTCTCCCGATGGCCTACGCCAGGAGGCATTCTCCCGCTGGCCTTCATCGGGAGGCCTTCTCCAGCAAGCCTTCTCCCGGAGCCTTCTCTCGCCAGCCTTCTCCGGGAGGCCTTCTCCCGTCGGCCTTCTCTAGGAGGCCTTCTCTCGCCAGCCTTCTCCGAGAGGCCTTCTCCCGCCGGCCTTCTCCTGCCAGCCTTCACCCTAGGACCTTCTCCAACTAGCATTCACCAAGGAGCCTCCACTTCTCAACCCTGTTCGGGACGCTTGTCCCAACATTGGCACCCACCGTGCTCGGCATGAATTAGTTTTACAAGAGCAAAGGTTTGAGCTTGTGAGAAACTCTAGGAGAAGGTAAGAACCTTCGGGGAAGGTAAGATTTCATTACATCTTCACGAGTAAGCCCACAAAGATGATAGCTTCGACAACACCTCATCAACTTCTTTCAATATCAACTTTTTAAAAAAATTACCGAAGGTCAAACAAGCCTTCAGCACGTCAACTTTTCTAAAAAACCTTTCTTAAAATGAAGGACAAATAAGCCTTCGGCGATGTCAACCATTTTTAAAAAAAACTACCAAAGGCTATCCAAGCCATCTTCGGCCGCACCAACTTTTGTAAAAAAAACTTTTCTTTTAACAAAGCTGTCTTCGGTTGTATAAAATAACCTACTCCAAAACCGAGAGGGCAGCAATTGAGTTTCAAACTCATCGAGAACTTGGTAACCAAAATCGGCATAAGCTAATCAGAAGACCTCGCAAGAGTTTCTATTTTTTGTGCGCAGGTTTTTTTTATTGAGTGCATTCAAACTTGGAACCTTCATCGTATCAACGTTGGAATATTGCTTGTCTACAGCTGGAACCTTTGACTCTGACTTTTGGTTCTCTCACGAAACTTATTTAGTGAAGATCGTGAAGCAAAAAGCTCAGCCTTCGCTAGAACATTTGAGCCTTCGATCAGTTTCATCAGCCTTTGTCATGAAAGCTAAAAATTAGGTTCTTTGTCAGAGTATCATCCTTCGATCAGTTTCATCAGCCTTTGTCATGGAAGCCAAAAATTGGGTTCTTTGTCAGAGTATTAGCCATCGATCAGTTTCATCAGCCTTCGTCATGGAAGCCGAAAATCGGGTTCTTTGTCGGAGCATCAGCCTTTGTCAGAAAAAGAAAATTGGGTTTTTTCTCATAGCATCAGCCTTCTATTATTTCATTAGCCTTCGTCAGTGAAACCAAAAGTTGGGTTTTTTCTCACAACTTCAGCCTTTGATCAGTCTTATAAGCCTTCGTCAGCGAAACCAAAAATTGTGTTTTTTTTGTCGGAGCATCAACCTTCGATCAGTTTCACCCGTAGCCTTCCTTAGTGAAGCTGGGAGTTCAGGTTTTCTTTCGAGCAGCAACCTTCGTGAGGGAAGGTAAGAACCTCCAGATGAAAGTAAGACCTCCTTAAACCCTCACTACTTTTTCCAAAAAAAACAAAAAAAACAACAACAAACCAAAAGTTCTGAAGCCTTCAGCTGATCCTTCGGCCCCGTTTTCAAAAAAATGGACCAAAGCTTCCAAAGCCTTCGATTGTTTAAAAATGTAAAAACTATGTCACCTTCGTGCCTTCAGCACCGATATACGTACACACATATTTGAGTTACCTTTTTCGCTGCAAAATCTACACCATCTAACCTCAAGCTCCAACCTTTCATCATCAAAATATAACCTCCTAACCAACAAAGCTCGGAGAGTATTTCTACCTGCGTGCAGGTAGTTAATTGGTATCTACTCAGATGCACAAAGTGTGCAGGGAAAAGAAGCTAGCCTGGGCGATCCATCAACATGTGATGCTCAGGAGGCAAACCTTCGCTTTTGCCTGACGAGGCAAAAAAAACGTGTCTTCGTGAAATTAATGATTTTGTCTGGGATTTTCTCCGCTGGATCATTCAAATCTTTGGATGGGCTGAGTTGCACCTTCGACCGGAATTATCTATCGGAGTGCATTCTCCGATGACGGATTTATCTATCGAAGGCCATATTGATTTGTTTAAGCCTTCGCACGAAGGCATGATTTATCTGTCCAAGTATCTTCAAATGGCAGATGATATATCTTTGACTTTGAGCCCTCGCATGAAAAGGCGGTACCTTTGGCTGGGTTTATCTATTCAAGCCTTCGGATGACCACAAAAGACTCCAATCAATGGCGCCATCCAAGATAAGTATATTCCCAACTATAATACTAGCATTCATCCTAAAAAAATAATAATATACATATCTATGATCTAACAACCTTCGACCATGAGTCGAGTGGCTCCTCTTGTTGCAGCTTCAACTTTCGACCTATCACACCAAAGGAAACCAAATCAACATAAGTGAGTATTTCTCACCAGCCTATAAATTCTCACCAGCTTAAATACCTAATATTTTTTGCACTTGTGATTCACCTCGTCACATTTTTTATCTAACCTTCACCTCTCGAGGCTAGTTTTCAAAAGTTAACCTTCGCACACAACTTGTCACCAATGTGAGCAACAAAGTTGTCGTGACCTTTGCCACACTAAAAGTATCGCTTGAGGGGCTATACATGCTTGGCCTTAACTGGCTAACTCAAAAACCTATCTTTTTCTTATATCGAATTCTTTTTTTACTAACATGCAGATCACCACCACTGTAAGTGTCTCTTTTCCTCCCCAAGCTAACTCTCCCATAGAGTATATTTTCTTCATTGTATGCACATTTTTACAATCCCAAGATACATAGTTTACATTAGATAGAAGCCCCCTATGAAAATCAGCTTTCATCACTCAGCAGCCTTCGTCAGTTACTGGCCTTCGTCATTTTGTCAGTGGCCCTTATCTATCATTGGTTCTCAGTGGTCTTTGTCAGTTATCGGCCTTCGTCAATCAGTGACCTTCGCTAGTTAGTGGCTCCGCCTTCATCAATCAGTAGTCTTCATCAATTATGGACCTTCGTTAGTCAGTAACCTTCGCCAGTCAGTGGCTTCGCCTTCATTAATTAGTGGTCTTCACAACTTATTGGCCTTCATCAGTCATAGGTCTTGGTCAATTATTTGCCTTCGCTAGTCAGTACTCTCCATCAATCAGCGATTCTAATGAAATATTCAACCTTCATCAGAATATCTCGGTGATCCTCTATCAGTCAATGATTTTCATCAGTCAGCAGCCTTCGTCAGTTATTGGCTTTCATCATCAGTCGGTGCCTTTCACCTATCATTGGTTCTCAGTGGCCTTCATCATTCAGTGGCCTTCGTCAGTTATTGGCTTTCACCATTTGTCAGTGGCCTTCATCTATAATTGACTATCATCAGTCAGCAACATTTGTCAGTTATTGGCCTTTGAAGTCAGCGGCCTTCGTCAGTTAGTGGCTTTCATCAGTCAATGACCTTCATCTATATTTGGTTATCATCAGACAACAGCCTTCGTGAGTCATTGGCCTTCGTCTATTAGCAGCCTTTGTCATTCAGCGGCCTTCGTCTGTCAATAGCCTTCGTTAGTCAGCAGCCTTCGTCAATTGACAGCCTTCTTCTGTCAACAGCCTTCGTTATTCAGCAGCCTTCGTCAATTGGCAGCCTTCGTCATTCAGCTATCAGTAACCTTTGTCATTCAGTAGCCTTTGTCTGTCAGCAGCCTTCGTTAGTTAGCAGCCTTCGTCTGTCAGCAGCTTTCTAGTCAGCGGCCTCTATTAGAAATCGACTTTCGACAGACACCCAACCTTCGAACCCACAAACACCAACATGTTCTCCTATTTTTGCAGGTTGTATTGTTTAATTTTTTTGAGGTTTTTATAATATACATTAACCAAATTTTATCTAAGCTAACATTCACAAGGAACTGATCCTTTTTATGTTCAATGTTACAGTCACATCTATACCTATGCAGGTTCTTCAATGGCAACCTTGGCTAGCCATCTTAATATGCAACCCTTTCATTCGAGGGCATTATTTCTTATATGCAGAGCCTATCTTTTATTCAAGCATAACCATTATTTTTGCGGGGGTGTATGATATGTTTACCCCTTTTAACATTTTCATGCAAATGCACTTACTTGCATCATCACATACATACATGCATTACATAAATGCATTGCACCGCGGTAACCCGACAAAGACTTGTCCATGATCAGGCATCGGGGCCATCACTCTCAAAAGCTTCAAAAAGCTTTACCCGGCAAAGACCTGTTTACAACAAAGCATCGGGACCTTTGCTCTCTCAAAATTCTTAAAAACTTCACCCCTTGTATATTATATAAAATGACTAACCATCTTTTGCAGCAAGTAGAAAGCAAGTGTCTTTCTGAGTGTCTTTAATCCTGTCGATATTCGACGAAACTATAACGCCCAACCTAAGTCCCTAAAAAAATGCAGGAGATCAACTCAGGTGCATTTTCATGCGACTTCTCCGGCCTTTGGCACGCGGCATCAACGCCTACATTGGCATCGCCTTCGGCATGACGGGCTTCGCCACCATCTTCAGTGACTTCACCAACATCAGCTCCACCAAAACACCTTTTTCAGGAGGGTCTTCGCCAAACAACTTTGTAGGAGAACCTTCGCCATCACATTTTGTAACAGAACCGTCCAAATTATAAGAGCACAAGTACAAAAACAATCACCGAAGTGATCAAATTCTCGCACTTGAGCCCATATAACTCCGGTAGTCCAATGAAATCACGAGGGATTTCAAACCAACCAACATACAAGCCAAGATCGTAGTGATTCAACATAACAAGTCATATGTTACAACCATTTCACAAGTAATTCAATATACATCGGAGTTCAACGTAGTTATTACAACTTAAGTTCAAAAGTAGCGGAAGCAAAGTAATTTAAAACTAACAACACCTTTATTTCAAATACATGCCAGTACCAAGGTCGACTTCCAACAAAAGCATTAGAGAGAAGATAACTCAGAAGGATCATGCCCGTGATCACACTCCGCCTCTAAGGCAGGAGCCAACCAACTCTTGCAGTCTTCATGATACCTCACAACCTGCAACAAGTGGGGATAAAACCCTGAGTATGAGAAGGTACTCAGCTAGACTTACCCATCAAAAACTAGAAATAAAGTGACACCAAGGATTATGCAAGGCTGATGTAAAGTGGGCTAGCTTGATAACATTTTGCATAAAAGCTTATTATGGATAAGTAATCATTAATGCTTAAGCATCAAGTTAATTATCATTAACCTATCATCTATATTAGAACCTGTACTAGAGCACTCACTTTATTAGGAGCAAACAATATTAACCATAGCAGGTATAAACTGAGGCAACCTTTCCATCGTTATCCAATAAACCATCCGTTCAATTTAATGGAATCTACGTTGCCGCTGCTCAAGTCAAGTGCTCACTAACTAGGAGCGACGGCGATTCAAATCGAATTCCTATCCAGCTGGAGGGGTATTTCTAACACTCACCGTGCAGACCCCTGCTAGGGTCGCACAGGCCACCTTTCGTACGATTCAGGAATCACGGGTCCGAATGATGTCGCAACCCCAAGGTCGACACTCTGCCAGGTGATAGGGACTCTAACCCCCTTTGGTCTCACACCAATGTCCCCAAGCACATCCTTTCTCTCCGCCAAGATGCAACCTACCATTTGATTCCCAGCCTGAACCATATTACTCGGCTTCGCGGTCAGAACGACTTATCCGGCCAACTAAGTGTTAGACTGCGTTCAACATAACTCAAGGACGTATAGCGAATTGGTCCTTAAACGACTCAGACGGGGATAGTTCTACACCAAGACCTCCATGCCTTGTTGCTTCACTATCGTCATCCCACCCGGTCTCAAATCATTTTATTAACACATGGTTCCATTCCACGATAGCAAATATAGCCCACCGTGCCATATATGAATATCCCTACATCTCGCAGGTGACAGGAAATCACCTGACTTCTACCGCTTAAGGCAGGGCTAAGCATCTACTCGATCCTAGTCTATGTAGGATTCAAGTATTCATATGTCTGGACAAGGAGTGATATAATGCAGCAAGGGTTTTCAACCAACTCCTACCCCTTAATGCAATAATACTTATAACATATATAGAATTAATTGCTTTGAAGGTAGGAGGCTTATAATGCTCCAGGGCTTGCCTAGGATCCGACTCAAGTCAGAGTTTGTCAGATGAAACTCGCTTGGCGAGCATTCCCTCAATCTAACACTTGTTCGGTCTTTCTATCTTCGGGATAGATCCACCAACTCCATCTTCGGTTTGGCTCCACATCAGGTCCTTCACGTGCTTCAGCTAACGTACCTAAATGAGGTGCAATAATGCATGTGTATGAATGCATAGAAGTGAAATAAATAAAGTAATCAAACAAGCATACCAAAGTTCACATAAACACCTAGAGCTAATTAACTAAATCCTTATTAGGGCATAACATAAAAGATTGCAAGCACATCAATCAAGACACAAGTCTTAAAAGATCCTAGGGTACCAACCCAAGTACTTTCAAAGGTATGAGCCACACTTCAACACACTAGCATCGCAAAGTTAATCAAAGCACTATAACTAAAATCTATCACTTTCTGGACATCCATACAGTAGCTCAGTAAATCAATCATAACTGGAGATACCTAAATCCAAATAACTTGCAAGAAGATATTTTGGAAAGATTATGAAATTGTCTACAATTCATTTAATATCCACTAAGCCTGATTCCCAAGTTTATTTGGTTGAAAACATGAAACTACAGAGAGCAACCAAATCTGGAACCTGACTTTAAACATCTATAACTCAAAAACTACTTGACCAAATGCCACCAAATTTTAACACAAGCTAGATACATGAATTATATACAACTTTGTTATAGACAAGGTGCTCAGGAAAACATCATTATCATGGGGTAATCTACATTGCCCCCAGAACTGTCTAGAAACTACTAATTGCAAGAAATAATTATTAACATATGTTGCAAACATACAATTTTGTAAAATCAACTTTACCAACATTTCATAAATGAATAATGAACACCAGAAAACATAGTGTCCACTCCTAAATAAATTCTTTTAATACATTTCCTTAATTTATTTAGATAATTAGGTGGAATTATGACCACATCATAAAGATGCTCAATAAATTCTACCAAAATTACAGGTGTCTACAAATGCTCCCAAAAGTATACTATCCAAATTTCAATCCATTTGGACTAGTATATCAACCTCTATAAAAAGACAAATAGCTATTGAAATAAATCATGTGAGAGCAAGTTAAACCTAAAACTCAATATTTTCTGTGAACACATGGCCATAGAATAAACCAACATCATAGAGCAACATCATAATAAGGTGATGGGACAACATTTTCTATTTTATCATTTATATATTATTTATAAGCTATTTATCAAGCCATAAACAAGTTAACTCAATAACTTGAGCATACAGCAAGCAATGACCATAAAATTTATACCACAGTACATACATAGCATAACAAGACTACCATAAAAATTTCACATCAATGTAAAAATACCACTCAAGATGTAAAAATGACAAGCAATATAATGTAGATTTTCTTATTTATCAAGGTCAAATCACAATCTTAAGAAAACAGTAAACAACTAGGGTGTTTAATATTTTTCCTAGCAAGTACATGTCATCACAAAATTAACAAAACAAGAATCACTATTTTTGGATGTCTAAAACTCCAGATCTTGCTCTAGTTAAGTTTAAAGGTATTTTTAGAGCATTTTTAAAACTTAAATAAAGACATCAGAAAACATCTACAAACATATAACATTTTATGACTCTACTACAAAGATCTCTTCTCAAGGTTTCCAAAAAGTCCCCATTTACTATTTTTGGAATTACCTAACATGAGATATGATTTTTAGAAGATTTACAAATTCTCTGAAATTCAAAAAAAACAGAATTACTCAAACCCTATTGAAATTGCTAGGCGCACCCGAACGCGTACCCCATCCCTGCCATTCATAACCGACACGTGGGACCCCTGGTTCAGCCGGGCACGCACGTCAGTCACCCAACAGACAGAGGGGGCGGCCTTCTTCTTCCTCTCGCTGGCGATAGAGGAATGGAGGGGGGAACCGGCCGGGCCCGTTGCGCCGACCGACCGCCGGCGGCTCGTGGAGCAGCACGGCGGTGAGGCGCACCTGCGGCCACCCGCAGCGTGGCCTGCGGTCGACCGTGGCCCTCTTGCCACGTGAGCCGAGCGCACGGCGGCGGCTTCGCCGCGGCGGCAGCACGGCGTGCAGCGCGACGCCTGAGCGGCTGCGGCGTGGTCCGCCCGGGCCCGCATGAGGTCGAGGGAGGGTTCGGTGAGCGAGCAAGGGGCGTGGAGGAGCAATAGCACCAGCAATGCAACTTATGCCATCTTCTTGCATGGCCTTCCCCCTCATGTGAGCTCCAACTTTTACATTTGGACCCACCCAAGTTACTTAACAAATTTTGGAGAACGTGACATGCCAATCTCAAGGTCATCTAAGCGACAAAGTTGCAAACATGTTGTTTTAGCAATTGATTTTGGAGTTCCAAATATACTCCAAATGTAATGACACTTGATTCATTGTGTCCCCCAAGAACAGTACTCCAACTCATATTAAGGAACCTAATTGAGCCACTATATGAAATTGAGGATAAAATGTTGCCAACTTGTCAACTTTCTATTGTCCACTCTAGGACTTAGAATATTTTTCTAAGTGCTGAAAACAACAGCTGATTCCACATTGTGATCTCTATTTGACTAGGTTAGAGGCCAAACTAGCTCTTGACCATTAAACAGAGTTTGTTCTACACAAGATGAACTACAACTTTTGTTTAAGGTCAAACCTCATAACTGGTATAGAAGTCAAACTTTCACTTTGGTCAAAGTATCAACTCGATAAAGCCGAAACTAGGGTTTTAGGCCCATCGGGGCAATTTCTTGACATTTGCTCAACATGAACCCTTCATGACTTTTGTTGTAGAGTTCATCTAGAATCATTTGGGTAAATTTGCAAAGCTTGGTTGATGATCTATAGTTCCATTAACTTAATGGGGCAAATTCCAATAGGAATGGAACTTATCATTTCATGTGACTTTGTGATTCCAAACTTCATGAAACTTTTCCAGGGATCAATATAGATAGTTATTGATGTGAGACATGTGAAGATACTTTGATAACAATACCCAAGCATATATCTTTTATTTGAGCCTATATGTAAGCAAGGGTGCAATATCCAAGTTTAGGTTAGGGCTTATTTCCATAGGTTTGACCTTGACATCGTCATCTCCACTAATCTATCGTGTTTGAGCTTAAACCCACTACTTAATTGGTGCTAAACACCTGGGGTGTTACAGCCCTCCCCCCTTAAAAGAATCGCGTCCCGAGATTCGGAATGGAAGATCTTTTAAGGAAGAGAGACATGTTATCTAGTTCCCAACATCTGCTATAGCATTCAGCTATAAAGCTTCAACATCGGTGAACAGTTTGGTCAAAGCACTTTTTGATACTTACTCTTTATGGTAAAATTTGTCTGAAGAATTTCCTTCATTGACTTCCATGAAGCATTGTTACTTTGGGAGGAATCCCAGATAGCACAGTACTGCATTCTCACTGTACGGAGATCATTTGGTCCATGAGCGAACCACTAACAAGTATCTGATTCTTTAGTGAACACAGCATAGTCCATATGAACTTTACATTAGACCAAAATCTTTAGAAGTATACTCGTTAAAATGACTCTTTGTTCACAAAGTTTGAAAAGCAGTCCTCTACCAAAATGGCTTGAGCACAACCTTCCAAAAGGGTGAGATCATAGGCGACAAACATCCTCTGAGGCTATAGGATACTGACTAACCAATAGACAGGGTTTATGTTGGTCACAAATGCTCAATATTCAGATATCAACTAATGGAAAACTACTTTAGGTTCCATGTGTGCAGTTCTCTTTCTCTGATGACAACACTGTATTATCTGAGTCTGTCGAGGGGTCAGTGAATGTGATAGCTGAATCTATCGGCTTCCTATTTCTGCCAACAGCTATCTAAAAGATTCTTTTATCCAAAGACAACAGTCATCTGGGTTGAAGCAGATGAAACCTCATGGGTAAGAACACTTTTAAGATAACAAAGATCAGTGAGTATTATCAATTATTACCAAGGAAAGATGTAGCGAGGCCTTAAGGACAACAAAAGTTGTAAATATTCACTAAACCGCGGGGAGTAGTCTACCACCAAGCGATTGAGTGAAATTCTCCTTGGTGACTTAGTTGTACTGTAAGTTGAGTTGACTTGCAGCATAACAACTTTGTCAGGCCAACTTTCATCTGAGGCTTCCTCTTTTGGGATCAAACAGCAGCTCTAAGATAGGAAATCTGTTGTTTGACACTTCTCAAATTGCTTTCGAATATTCCTCAACACTTTGTCCAATAACGTTATGAACAAACCGTTTGTGGCACCTATGGGCACAAGGATGCGAATCGCATCTAGGGCATACTTTCTCTAATTCTTTACTTTAGCTGATAGAACACCTTGCACTATCTGTGTGGTTGTCCAAGACGGAATTGACTTGATCACAATGGCTCTAGAAGATAGAATATCACTCAAGTTGTTGGCTAGTTGATTAACTTCTTGTTGGTTATTGCTCTGTAAGGCATAGCCTTCGTAGCTACCAAAGAGTCGTTACCTAGCTGGAGATTAACCTTCCTATTGGTAACTAATCAGTTGTCTCTCAACACTAAAAAGTTCCAAATTTTCACTCTTGATCACAATAACTATGGTTGACTTACAACAGATGGTTGCCATTGAAGTCAGTAGATAAGGAGTCTCACCAGAGATGGTTGATCTCGACGGTATGGTCATTACGCATACAAGATTGAGACTTGGATAACTTCGTCATATACACAATGTGATGATCGAGTCTTATCCAATGGATGACTTGTCCAACAGTAAGTGTTGTGTGTTCCTTTTTATCCAACAGAAATGAGATACCTCACTCACTAGATGACGTTCGTCAATACTGGGACAACTAAGTAGAGTCACTTGTCTACCACCTATTGCAGTCTGTTAATGTTTATGTCGGTGACCTGTTCTTCAAAGATTATCCTTTATATAACTTCAAATGGAAGTCCTACTACTTTCGGTCTGAGATATGGGTCTTACGATAAGATATGGGGAGATAACCAAGGAACATCTCACAAGAAAGCCCACATCGGTGTAGTTCCATAATGGGCTATGACTAGCAACCTTGATACCAGCGCGTGCCCAGCAGCACTACCATGTGTCGGCTGGTCACAAGGAGGCCCTAGGTTTCGTCGCGGCACCGCAGAATACTAATCGTAACACCATTACCGAACAGACGCCCGATGAGGAATTTCAAATGACACAGATTGGTGGTCCGAACAAGCACCATACAAGGAGGGATAGCAAGCAAAGGTAGTCACAAGGCTTAGAATCAACAGGGAAGCTATTCGCAGATCAAAACACCTCACAAGAGAACATAGCTCCATTGCCAAAAGGCGACTGAGCCAGCGATTTTTGCGTAATACCACGGATACCTGGCATTGACTAAGGAAACTACCAGATAATTAATTGACGGAGATTCGATCATGTTGAGCAACAACATGAGATCAAGATCGATGAACATCTCGAGACTTGGGAAGGTGGGAGACGAATTAAGCAAATTTCAAGGCAAAAACTGATACGCAGTCATAGATTGAGTTGATAAGGTGGATGCACGAATTTGCAAGCACACGATTTAGAGGCCGTAGCAGAGAGACGTTGCGTCACACTAGCTAACCTTTGGGAGAGGTAACTGGAAGGTCCAACATGGATTTGGGTACAGTCTCCACAACTGGCAACATACGAACCATGATCAAAGGCTAGCGTTGATAAAAGTTAACTTGGTTGGTCAGTCAACAAGGGTCTTCACAAAAAGGTTGCAAAACATCCATGGCTTATGCAAACATATAGAACTAAACTTTAGGCTCTCAGTCAAGCAAAGGCATGGATACAAACATTCGAGGGCTAACCACCAAGTCTACAGGCTCAGGCTCCTAAGAGAGAAAACCTAATTGAAGACAACAACCATACAATTACGTAACGTGAACGTTGTTCTAGGATAAAGCTATGTGACCCTCGTGTGCTCACCGAGGACAAACGAGGTGACAACTAGGGCACTACCTAGATAACAAGCATACATACAACATCAAAGTCAAGCAGACATTGGAGAAAATTCAAACGAATGGGCTTAAGCAACCAATACCAAGCACAAGGCTCACCCAAAACAAACATTTATCTAAAGCAAGAACTAACTATGAGTTTAGCCTAAGACAAATGCTAGTTAAGGTAGCTAACTTAGCATGTGCACAGAATCTGGACAGCAACGCAGTAGTTACTTGTTTCAACCATAACTGAGGTTATAGACATCCCACAAAGGTGATCCTAGAATTTTTAGAAAGCTTAGGAAGATGACTAAACTTTAGTTGTTCATACCAAAAGCAAATTCATAGATTAACATGACCAAAATTGCTAATGTTTCAGATCTGTACCAATACGGACAGAAAACTGACAAGAACTTCAAAAAATGCACAACTGGAGTTCTACGGACACAACAAGGCTGAGCCTTCACTTTATGTAAAGCTTATTAAGTTGTCTATAACTTTCTTATTATCATATTAAGATGATTCTACAGCTAACAAGGCCAAACAAGATAAAGAAGACATCTCTGCCCAGATTTGGACAGATTCTGTCATTCCCCTTTGCAAGCTCATAACTAGAGATTTAGACCACTAAAATTAGTACTATAGGACATTTTGGAAAGCTTAGAAAAAATACTACACTTCTTCTATTATCTCTAAGATATGATTCCTTATTCACATAGGTCAAACAAACCAAACATTCAGATCTATTCAAAGCACAAGCAAAACCTGACAGCAAACTTCTAAAAGTCATAACTCCCAAACCATAAGACCTAGAGTCATGAAATTTTAGGACAAGCTAGATGAGTTAGTTAGCTACAACTTTGGTATTCTCCATAACTACAGAAAACACCAATATGACCACAAAAGCATCACTACAACAGAAATTGTTCTAGCAGCCAACGCTCAATAAGCAAAGCAACGTTTGCCTTTGTTCTACTTAACAAGAGAGCACAAAAACATGTCATTCTAGTAGCTCTAAACACTATTACCTTAGACCAACCAATTTAATTCATTTATGAGAATCACAATTACTGAAATGAGGTCTAAAGCATTTACAAATGCTTGTATGAACAACACATCCACCACTTGGCTAAACTAGAGGACATCTATAGGTTCCAGCAGATCACCACACTTATTTCTAGCAAAACTAAGCACACACTATCTTCAAACACTCCCTATTCAAGCAACATGGAATAAGGCATTCATGTCTAACTCCACACTAGAAAGATAGCGTAACATATTGATCACAAGTTACTTATCATTTGAACAAGGATGAGAGGAGCATAATTATGTATAAAGCAATAATCATGAGGATGCATGCTTCGTCCTATTCGTCCTCACAAGATTGCCAACCTAAGGTGGCAATCACGTTCTATGTCGGTGGCATAACACGCACTCTCTCGATATATAGCTAGTCGTCAGCTACATTCGACTTACGCATTCGTGGTTAGCGTACCTGCAGAAATATTTCATTGCAGCCCAACATTTCCCAAATATAGCACACAATGAAACAGGAGGGTGAAATTCTAAGCACTCCCATATACATATACCCCCGTATATATACATGTAGCACCAAAACTACCCGAATTATTCGATCACCCACAATTAAGTACCTTCATATATACATGTGTGTAACATGTAAATAATCCAGTAACCAAAACTAGCTCTCCCCTAGACCGCAGTTTGTACAGTCATGCTCTCACAACTCACACTTACCTGAGCGTAGGTGCGATGTTGCATAAAAGTAAACTAGCGACATATATGACTATCTCATATATGAAGGCTACCACCAATCTAACACACCGGGTAGCATAGAGTGGGAGAGTCATCACACATACATACCTTGGCCTGGGTGTAGATGCATAAATGAAAAAAAAACCCAAGTTAGTACGTATATAAGCCACCTACTAATCCTTATATGGGCATAAGGAAATTGACCACTGGCATATTAGGTTTAGAATTCAGATTTCACAAACCTATATATAGCTATAAGTTGATAAACTGATTTTATAAAACAAAACCTTTGTTTTAAATACACATATGACAAGTTTAATGTTGAATCTTGCTCTGATACCAGCTGTAACAGAACCGTCCAAATTATAAGAGCACAAGTACAAAAACAATCACCGAAGTGATCAAATTCTCACACTTGAGCCCATATAACTCTGGTAGTCCAATGAAATCACGAGGGATTTCAAACCAACCAACATACAAGCCAAGATCGTAGTGATTCAACATAACAAGTCATATGTTACAACCATTTCACAAGTAATTCAATATACATCGGAGTTCAACGTAGTTATTACAACTTAAGTTCAAAAGTAGCGGAAGCAAAGTAATTTGAAACTAACAACACCTTTATTTCAAATACATGCCAGTACCAAGGTCGACTTCCAACAAAAGCATTAGAGAGAAGATAACTCAGAAGGATCATGCCCGTGATCACACTCCGCCTCTAAGGCAGGAGCCAACCAACTCTTGCAGTCTTCATGATACCTCACAACCTGCAACAAGTGGGGAAAAAACCCTGAGTACGAGAAGGTACTCAGCTAGACTTACCCGTCAAAAACCAGAAATAAAGTGACACCAAGGATCATGCAAGACTGATGTAAAGTGGGCTAGCTTGACAACATTTTGCATAAAAGCTTATTATGGATAAGTAATCATTAATGCTTAAGCATCAAGTTAATTATCATTAACCTATCATCTATATTAGAACCTGTACTAGAGCACTCACTTTATTAGGAGCAAACAATATTAACCATAGCAGGTATAAATTGAGGCAACCTTTCCATCGTTATCCAATTAACGATCCGTTCAATGTAATGGAATCTACGTTGCCGCTGCTCAAGTCAAGTGCTCACTAACCGGGAGCGACGGCGATTCGAATCGAATTCCTATCCAGCTGGAGGGGTATTTCTAACACTCACCGTGCAGACCCCTGCCAGGGTCGCACAGGCCACCTTTCGTACGATTCAGGAATCGCGGGTCCGAATGATGTCGCAACCCCAAGGGCGACACTCTGCCAGGTGATAGGGACTCTAACCCCCCTTGGTCTCACGCCAATGTCCCCAAGCACATCCTTTCTCTCCTCCAAGATGCAACCTACCATTTGATTCCCGGCCTGAACCATATTACTCGGCTTCGCGGTCGGAACGACTTATCCAGCCAACTAAGTGTTAGACTACGTTCAACATGACTCAAGGATGTACAGCGAATCGGTCCTTAAACGACTCAGACGGGGATAGTTCTACACCCAAGACCTCCATGCCTTGTTGCTTCACTATCGTCATCCCGCCCGGTCTCAAATCATTTTATTAACACATGGTTCCATTCCACGATAGCATATATAGCCCACCGTGCCATATATGAATATCGCTACATCTCACAGGTGATAGGAAATCACCTGACTTCTACCGCTTAAGGCAGGGCTAAGCATCTACTCGATCCTAGTCTATGTAGGATTCAAGTATTCATATGTCTGGACAAGGAGTGATATAATGCAGCAAGGGTTTTTAACCAACTCCTACCACTTAATGCAACAATACTTATAACATATATAGAATTAATTGCTTTGAAGGTAGGAGGCTTATAATGCTCCAGGGCTTGCCTGGGATCCGACTCAAGTCAGAGTTTGTCAGATGAAACTCGCTTGGCGAGCATTCCCTCAATCTAACACTTGTTCGGTCTTTCTATCTTCGGGATAGATCCACCAACTCCATCTTCGGTTTGGCTCCACATCTGGTCCTTCACGTGCTTCAGCTAGCGTACCTAAATGAGGTGCAATAATGCATGTGTATGAATGCATAGAAGTGAAATAAACAAAGTAATCAAACAAGCATACCAAAGTTCACATAAACACCTAGAGCTAATTAACTAAATCCTTATTAGGGCATAACATAGAAGATTGCAAGCACATCAATCAAAACACAAGTCTTAAAAGATCCTAGGGTACCAACCCAAGTACTTTCAAAGGTATGAGCCACACTACAACACACTAGCATCGCAAAGTTAATCAAAGCACTACAACTAAAATCTATCACTTTCTGGACATCCATACAGTAGCTCAGTAAATCAATCATAACTGGAGATCCCTAAATCCAAATGCCTTGCAAGAAGACATTCTGGAAAGCTTATGAAATTGTCTACAATTCATTTAATATCCACTAAGCCTGATTCCCAAGTTTATTTGGTTGAAAAGATGAAACTACAGACTCTGGTCTGCTCCAAACAGAGAGCAACCAAATCTGGAACCTGACTTTAAACATCTATAACTCAAAAACTACTTGACCAAATGCCACCAAATTTTAACACAAACTAGATACATGAATTATATACAACTTTGTTATAGACAAGGTGCTCAGGAAAACATCATTATCATGGGGTAATCTACATTGCCCCCAGAACTGTCCAGAAACTACTAATTGCAAGAAATAATTATTAACATATGTTGCAAACATACAATTTTGTAAAACCAACTTTACCAACATTTCATACATAAATAATGAACACCAGAAAACATAGTGTCCACTCCTAAATAAATTCTTTTAATACATTTCCTTAATTTATTTAGATAATTAGGTGGAATTATGACCACATCATAAAGATGCTCAATAAATTCTACCAAAATTACAGGGGTCTACAAATGCTCCCAAAAGTATACTATCCAAATTTCAATCCATTTGGACCAGTATATCAACCTCTATGAAAAAGACAAATAGCTATTGAAATAAATCATGTGAGAGCAAGTTAAACTTAAAACTCAATATTTTCTGTGAACACATGGCCATAGAATAAACCAACATCATAGAGAAACATCATAATAAGGTGATGGGACAACATTTTCTATTTTACCATTTATATATTATTTATAAGCTATTTATCAAGCCATAAACAAGTTAACTCAATAACTTGAGCATACAGCAAGCAATGACCATAAAATTTATACCACAGTACATACATAGCATAACAAGATTACCATAAAAATTTCACATCATTTGGAGCAACACAACTCAAGATGTAAAAATGACAAGCAATATAATGTAGATTTTCTTATTTATCAAGGTCAAATCACAATCTTAAGAAAACAGTAAACAACTAGGGTGTTTAATATTTTTCCTAGCAAGTACATGTCATCACAAAATTAATAAAACAAGAATCACTATTTTTGGATGTCTAAAACTCCAGATCTTGCTCTGGTTAAGTTTAAAGGTATTTTTAGAGCATTTTTAAAACTTAAATAAAGACATCAGAAAACATCTACAAACATATAACATTTTATGACTCTACTACAAAGATCTCTTCTCAAGGTTTCCAAAAAGTCCCCATTTACTATTTTTGGAATTACCTAACATGAGATATGATTTTTAGAAGATTTACAAATTCTCTGAAATTCAAAAAAACAGAATTACTCAAACCCTATTGAAATTGCTAGGCGCACCCGAACGCGTACCCCATCCCTGCCATTCATAACCGACACGTGGGACCCCTGGTTCAGCCGGGCCCGCACGTCAGTCACCCAACAGACAGAGGGGGTGGCCTTCTTCTTCCTCTTGCTGGCGATAGAGGAATGGAGGGGGGAACCGGCCGGGCCGGTTGCGCCGGCCGACCGCCGGCGGCTCGACGGCAGTGGAGCAACGCGGAGGAGTAGCACGGCGGTGAGGCGCACCTGCGGCCACCCGCAGCGTGGCCTGCGGTCGACCGTGGCCCTCTAGCCACGCGAGCCGAGCGCACGGCGGCGGCTTTGCCACGGCGGCAGCACGACGGTGCAGCGCGACGCCTGAGCGGCTGCGACGTGGTACGCCCGGGCCCGCATGAGGTCGAGGGAGGGTTCGGTGAGCGAGCAAGGGGCGTGGAGGAGCAATAGCACTGGCGGCAGCGAGCTCTGCTCGGTTGGCCATGGCGGCCTTCGCGGCAGTGGCCACAGAGGAGCGCTCAAGCGCGGGAGAGAGTGGAGGAGGGTGAGCGGTGGGAAGCACAGAGCATCCAGGCGCGGCTCGGTGACCATGACGCGTGAGGAGGAGGCAGGGCACGCGGCAAAGAGAAGGACGCGTGGTGTCCATGGAGGAGACGCACGGCGCATGGCCGCCACGCCCATCCCTTAGGGGACAGCTGTCGAGCAGTTGGTGTGCACAGATCAGGGCGTCTTGGGTGCCGTTTTTGGGCTAGCTCTGAGCCGAACTGGATCGTGGGCCCAAAACAAAGTTTGCTCTACTACTTGTGCTCTACAATTTCAGTTAAGGGTGCTTGGCCATTAGGGCTTTAGATTGGCAGCTAATTGACCTCCAAGTTGGCAGTGTCAGTGAGTTGACAATGATTAACAACTACAAGAATTGACGGCCAAAATGAAATGCAACTTATGCCATCTTCTTGCATGGCCTTCCCCCTCATGTGAGCTCCAACTTTTACATTTGGACCCACCCAAGTTACTTAACAAATTTTGGAGAACGTGACATGCCAATCTCAAGGTCATCTAAGCGACAAAGTTGCAAACATGTTGTTTTAGCAATTGATTTTGGAGTTCCAAATATACTCCAAATGTAATGACACTTGATTCATTGTGTCCCCCAAGAACAGTACTCCAACTCATATTAAGGAACCTAATTGAGCCACTATATGAAATTGAGGATAAAATGTTGCCAACTTGTCAACTTTCTATTGTCCACTCTAGGACTTAGAATATTTTTCTAAGTGCTGAAAACAACAGCTGATTCCACATTGTGATCTCTATTTGACTAGGTTAGAGGCCAAACTAGCTCTTGACCATTAAACAGAGTTTGTTCTACACAAGATGAACTACAACTTTTGTTTAAGGTCAAACCTCATAACTAGTATAGAAGTCAAACTTTCACTTTGGTCAATGTATCAACTCGATAAAGCTGAAACTAGGGTTTTAGGCCAATCGGGGCAATTTCTTGACATTTGCTCAACATGAACCCTTCATGACTTTTGTTGTAGAGTTCATCTAGAATCATTTGGGTAAATTTGCAAAGCTTGGTTGATGATCTATAGTTCCATTAACTTAATGGGGCAAATTTCAATAGGAATGGAACTTATCATTTCATGTGACTTTGTGATTCCAAACTTCATGAAACTTTTCCAGGGATCAATATAGATAGTTATTGATGTGAGACATGTGAAGATACTTTGATAACAACACCCAAGCATATATCTTTTAATTGAGCCTATATGTAAGCAAGGGTGCAATATCCAAGTTTAGGTTAGGGCTTATTTCCATAGGTTTGACCTTGACATCGTCATCTCCACTAATCTATCGTGTTTGAGCTTAAACCCACTACTTAATTGGTGATAAACACCTGGGGTGTTACACATTCGGCATCTACACCAACCTCGCCTCCACCAAACACTTTTGTAGGAGGGTCTTCACAAATAGTCGTGGCAAACCAGGATGACTCGCCTCTGTTGGTATTTATTAACGCACACAGAAAATTCCGTAAGCCCACGGATACCATTATAGCTTTTACCCGGGAGTATTCCAGAGTATCGTATTTATCCACAGGAAAGCAATGGTTAAAGAAACTGATAAATCACCATGATGTATCTACTAACTTAATATATCAACTAGACTAAAGTGGGGGTAAGTGATAAATGATAGGAGTTATGAATAATGATACACAGATAGGAGAATTCCATGATAAATGAGTAGCATAGCTAGATTGAGAGGACAACGGGTGAATTCAAGGTTCCTGGATACTTTTCTATTACTCTGCTTCTGTTCTAGTCTAGGCTAGATGGTAACTGAAGCATGGGTAGATAAAAGCAATCATACACAATAACACTTTGGGACATCAGAACACTAGCCATAGAAAGGGATGAGAAAGGGGCTAGGAAGCTCTGACTACAGTCCTACAAACACCAACCTGAACATGGTGGACTACATCGGCCGTCAGGGTTGTCACCACCTGGGGCTACCACAACTATCCGTGAAGTTGGGTGCAATCTCAGATTAACCTATAGTCTAGACACCATGTCTATACTACGGATTACTACTCTTGTCACATATGATAACTAAAGCACTCGATGTGAGCGGAGATCCCATGCAAAGATATGATAACTATATTAACCATACACATGAAAGGCATAAAAGTAAATAGAGAATATAAATATATTAAAGCATAAGTCTTGCAAAGGTAAGA
The DNA here is from genome assembly GCA_038087645.1 of Saccharum hybrid cultivar R570. NCBI lineage: Eukaryota > Viridiplantae > Streptophyta > Magnoliopsida > Poales > Poaceae > Saccharum > Saccharum hybrid cultivar. The sequence continues at coordinate 15,595,111 of JAQSUU010000066.1, forward strand.
TGCAAAGATATACCAGATCTCTGAAGAATTCTCCAGAACCTGAGCGTAGCTCGACTCTCCCTAACTCTCAACTATAACTAATCTACTACATTGGAGAGTCTAGCCCTAATTCTCCTGGTGTTGTGTCTTGATTTGAATGAGAGATGGCCTCCTAGAGGGGGTCTAGGTGTCCTTGTATAGGGGGGAGATGGAGTAGCAGCCAAGGAAGTGCCACATCATCGATCCACGTCATCTCCCTCGACCACTGTTGGATAAACCGACCTAAAACCACCTTAAAATCAACGAAGTAGATCGTAGGAAGGAGTACGAGGCGACAGAGGGCGAGCGGGCTCCGGGTTGGGCCAGGCGGCCTCCCCCATGGGTCGGCCAGCCCACTATGGTAGAGACTTGGCCCATGCTTCATCGTGTGCCTTCTGAAACCTTCTAGAGTTGTCTTTCACAGTTTTCACGGATTGAATCACTTGTTGTCGTCGGTTTGCTTGTTTGGAGTGTATGACAGTGGTCCCGGGGTTGTTTTCTAGATAAATCCTCCTACATACAAATATTCACCAAAGCTCATGAAATTTATTAGTTTAAACCCCTATACCTATGTTTGGTGATGGAATCAAGCATAAATGCAGGTTATGTTGACGGTTTATAATTGGTGTTAATGATCGTCAACAGCCTCCACCAAAACATCGTCATGAGGGGGCTTCACCGACACCTTTGTCGTCAACACCAATATCTACTCCACCAAGCACCTTTGCAGGAGGGTCCTCGGCAGGATGGGCTTCACCATCATCTTCACCAACCACAATGGCTCAAGAGCCTTCGCCAACACCTCCAACATCAATGCCCACAATGAATTATCATTATCACCAAGATCAAGGGGCTTCATCAACTCCTTCGACACCAAGGTCTACCATACCTTCGTCAACCACTTCGACTCAAGGGTCTCATCGACAACTCTAGTCCGAACATCTACTTCCACTACTATGACTACATCGACTACACCTTCGTCACAAGCACCAGCCAAGAGGGGCTAAGGGAGCATATCGGAGGACCAGTAACTCTGGAACGCGAAGTCTTTTTGCCTGACACTCGTGAGAAGGCCTTGAAGATGAGGGTCTCCATGCCGAAAAGTCTCAAAGATGAAGACCTCCATGCCGAGAAGGCCTCGAAGACAAAGACCTCCACGCTGAGAAGGCACGGAAATGAAGACCTCCGTGCCGAGAAGGCCTTGAAGATGAAGACCTCCATACCAAGAAAGGCTCAGAAATAAAGACCTCCATTCCAAGAATATCACAGAGCTGGAGACCTGCGCGTCGAGAAGATGTTAGAGGAGAAGGCCTTGAAGAAGAAGGCCTATGCACCAAGCAAAGCCAAGGAACCATGTCATAGAAGTGGAGAACGAAGCCAAAGCCCAAAGGTGAAGACACCTGGAAGAACAAGGCACTCAGAGGTGGACGCCTCAAGACTTAGAACATGTATAGGTTAGAGTCGTGCACGTGCTCTTTTCTCCATGCCCTTTTTCCCACAGGGTTTTTGGGATGGAGTTTTTAGTGAGGCAGCGTGCACATGTGGTTTGCGAAGGGTAGTCCTCGCAACCAAGGTTCAAGTTGTATTGTGCCTCTTCTAGTATGAGCATCTACTAGGTCATGTCGTACCGGCCATAACCTAGTACATGAGGGGCTACTGTTGGGACATGCCATATTCATATGGCCCAAGTCCCCTAGAAGAGGCCCAACTAGTGCCATTGGAGTGGCATGTAAAACCCACCCCCACCAAGAAGTCGCTTGTAAATTTCCACTTACCTATATAATGCCGAGAACATGAGGGTAAGGGGGCTCTCTCCTCTCCCACTCATTTTTCGCAAACCCTAGTCGCCGCCTCACTCTCTCCTCTTGTGGGTTGGAGCCTTGGCAGGCCTTGTCTGGCCAGGCCTTCGTCAGGATGCGTTCTCTAGCTGGACCTTCTCCGACCGGAACATTCGTCGCGAGGCCTTCTCCGCTGAGCCTCTACATTAGACCTTCAGTGTGAAGCCTTCTCCGCAGAGCCTTCGCACGGCGCAACCATCGGGCCTTCGTCTGGAAGCTTCGTCCGAGACCTTTGTCGTGAGACCTTCTGCCATCAGCCTTCTATGGGAGACCTTCTCCCGATGGCCTTTGTCGGGAGGCCTTCTCCCACCGGCCTTCGTCGGGAGGCCTTCTCTAGCAGGCCTTCTCCGGGAGCCTTCTCTCGCCAACCTTCTCTGGCAAGCCTTCTCCCGTCGGCCTTCTCTGGGAGGCCTTCTCCCGCAAGCCTTCTCCCGGAGCCTTCTCTCGCCAGCCTTCTCTGGGAGGCCTTCTGACGCCGGCCTTCTCCAAGAGGCCTTCTCCTGCCGGCCTTCACCCTAGGACCTTCTCCAGCTAGCATTCACCAAGGAGCCTCCACCTCTCAACCCTGTTCGAGACGCTTGTCCCAACACCTCCCACTCTCTCAACAAGCCTTCCAGCAAATGCAGGCCTTAGAGCAAATGTTTATGGAGAATCCTCTTGTCACTGAGGATGATATTTGGAATTACAGGTGGGGGTCTCATTTCTCCTCATCATAGAGTCTACAAATTCTTGGCTAGCCACTCTGAGATAGATCCTGCTTTCTCGTGGATTTGCAAAAGCTACTGTCAACCGAAGCATAAAGTGTTTTTTTGTCTTCTAATTAAGGATATACTATTCACCAGGAATTTGCTGAAAAGAAGAAATACGAAACTTGAATCCTACAATTGTGAACTTTGTAGCCTGGCAGTTGAAGAAAGCTCAGACCATTTATTTCCTGACTGTCCATTCGCCAGACAGTGATGGGGGATTATTGGACTAGATATTCCTGATAATTCAAGCTTCCCATCAGTGGTATCTATCCTTAAAGACCAGTTAAACTCAGAGTTTTTCATGGTGGCAGTGATACTTCTAATCTGGACTATCTCGACTGCTAGGAATAAGCTGATTTTTGAAGGGCTGCAATGGAGTTCACAAGACTGCAGAATTTTTCTCAACAAAGAGCTGCTTATGGTTAGCCATAGAGCCCACAGTTTAAATCTTTTGTTTGAACAATGGACTGCAACTCTGCTCTGATAGTTGATGTCCTGTCTCTGTTTATTTTCTTTTTCTCCTCCTTTGTCTCCTGAGCATTTTCTCTGAGCTCTGCTACTTGTTTTCTCTGTTAGTTTCCTGTTTCTGTTTTCTTGCTGTAAACTTTGCAACCGCTGTGTTGCTTATTTTTTAATAAGGGTTTTGTTACGGTACCTCCAAATAACCGTGGACCGTCGATCTAGGTGGCTATAATCAGATATTGCCTCCTTAATTGGAGAAATACTTTTTTATTATTTTTGAGAAATAGGAAGGAATCAAATTTGAGGTAACATATCTATCAATACGTGACTGTGCATTTGTATTGAATGATTCTTCCCAACGTGACATGTAACATTTTTTCATTAATTAATCTACGTGGAGTTGTAACTTATCTCAATGTTAGATGTACATAAACGTTAGTTATACTTAAATGTAAGTTGCGTTTTTTCTACAATGTGACAAATGTAGAGGTGAATTTTAGTTATTTACTTAAATTAATCTATGTTGGTATTTAAATTAATTATTTAGTTTTATATTTCAACATTAGTATTCAGTAATCAAAATGCTGCTTTTGACGTTGCTTAGGTTCAAACCATCAATATATTCACATGACATGTTCATGTATATGATGTACCTCTACAGCTCTACTTTGTCAGGTCCGGCATGGTGCTAGGCATTTGCCTTGCACGCTGCATGTCGCTGTTGCATGTTGGTGCATTCCATCGGTTTTATGGCAACAAACAAACTATTCTTGCATAGTAGATATCTTATATACATTTGTTCAGTTTGTTGCCTTTTTCTTTTATCTTTTTTCTAAATATTTTAATTAATTTATAAGTATTTTTATTGTTGTATGCAACTTAAAAATCAAGGGCTAAGATTTATTTATGACTTACCTCCTATGAGGTAAAGGTTGTACCTAAGCAAGGCCCTTTTAATAATAAAGCCTTCCTGTAGGAGCGTCGACCCCTCCAGTTCTTTCAAAAAAGAGTTGTAATTGAATCTAGTGGTTGTGTTGTTTTTTATTTGATGGGATTTTTGTTTGTTTAATATGTACTCCATTAGCAAACAAGACTAGTTATTACTCATTCATTATCTTCTTAGTCATTCTCTTGTCACAATCATAGTAGTGGTGTGAAGCTGCTTAATTTCTTAGTAACCCATGCATACTGATACATTGGTGTTTTTGGGACTAGACTTTCAGAGGATACATCTATCCAATGTCAAATATCCTATGAAGCCAAATTGGAATAATCTATGGTCAAAAAAGCTGCAGAATCATTCATTCATTTCATAATATATGTTCTCTTCATGAACTACTTGATGGAGAGATTATCCATTTTTTGTGCGTGTGCAGGGTAATGGACCGCTCAATGGTCAGTGAAGGATGCAACGGATGAGCCATACAGGAAGTTTGCAGATGCACAGATGGATGTCTATGGTCAGGCCTCGGTTGGAGTCTGAAGGACATGATCAATGACAGTATCATAACAGTGCCAGAAAACTAAGACAGTTTACTTACTATCGCAATTCGAGTAGTTTTCCCTATGAAGCATGCACGATGAACAAAAAGGTGTTGTGCTAGCGTGCCTTGTCTGAGCCATGCGGCTGTGTGTTACTACTGTATGAAAGTGTAGGTACTATCATCTACTGTAATTTGGAACTACTATCATCTACTGTAATTTGGAATTGGGGCACTCGATCAACTACTAGGAACTTGTGTTTGGGTTGCTCTGCTAGGTCATAATTCAGATGAATTCTATTAGCGTCGTGCTGTAGCAGTAGTAGCGTTATTTGGAGCTACAGTTTCTTTATGAACTTGAAATATCCTATTTATACTATAACAATCCATGTTCTTCTAATTGACTGCTAATGCTTCTAACCTTGCTAGTCTGGAGAGATCTGAAATCCCCAAAACTGACCTCATACTTGTATCACAAAGAAATGGGAGAAATTATGATTGAGATCACTGTCGAAGATCATGACAAATGCGAGGTATGCCATGATATAGTGCTGCCAACTGCCAAGTGGTCACCCATACACCTCAGTTGTACCCAGTGGTTGACAAATGTGCCAAGATCTGAGCTGCTTCCACAAAGGGACCTTGTTTCTTCGTCTTTCTTGCAAGCAACGTTTGCATCATGTATCAAAAGGATCAACACGAAGATCCAAGCGATGCTTTTCCATCGAGTTGAGAGATATCATGATACCTCCCGTTCATGCACCATGCTTAGCTATAATGTTGATCCTTGTTTCTTCGTCTTTCTTGCTTAACAATGTTTGGATCTTTCTGTGATGGTCATTCGTGCGGTACAACTCCAGCACCGAGGTCATCTGTCCCTGTACTAGATGACATCCATGATCCATTTCAGTCGCTGCTTCCTCAGTGAGGGTGACAAGCGCGTGTGTAAGTGAGGCCTTCCAAACACATTACGTGCACATAACCTGCCGCTTTGCTTTTAGTGCTCAGGCCATGAACACCTCAAAAGGACGAAGAGGTGTGTCAACCACTCATTGAAAGCCTTGCCTGCGTATTTGTTCTTGGCAGATACTGAACAGGAAATTGCCCAGCTATGAAAACAAAGTCATGATTAGTTTTGAGAATTTGGGAGTGGAATTTTTTACTCTAACCTTAAGGCTCAAGCCATGAATTTTCACTAGCCTGCAGTGCCACTAACATCCATACAGACAACACAACAGTTACTGATGAAAAAATTCATGATACTCTATTTTTTAATAAAAAGTTTGATATATATCCGCTATCACTCTTAAATTTTAACTTAAAACTCAACATTGTACTTGAGAAACAAAGAAATGCATATCTCATTAAAAGGCAAATTGGACCCACCAATATAGTTGTAGTATAAAAGATAAAAAAATAGTTTAAGGGGTTATTTGGACATATATATGCCAAATATGGAGGGAGTAATTTGGACGTTTTCCTTTAACAGTAATGTTTATTGCACATGATCTCCAGATGTTACTTGTGACCATCTGGATTCTCTTGTCTAAAAATGACAAGTGAAAGAAATAGACGGATAATGTGTAATTCACAAATAAAGGAAGCTAATGATTTACTGCAATAATAGGGTAAGTTGATATAATAGGGGCACTAGCTTAATTTGAAGAAGTTGATATTTGTTTGCCATTGATTTTCCAACCTTTTCGAAATGCACACACATCACATTTTTTCTTTAGATAATGGAACAAGGTTCCAGCCTCTACTGTTCGGAGACGGTACACCGCTGATAGTCATAATACAAACCAAGCCATAGGCTTGCACACGCAAGAAGAGACAAAAGCAAGGTTGAGTCCACAAATGCACACACATCAGATGGACATATCCATATATATGTTATTATATAAGATGTATGTAACCACGAGAAACCTTTTCTCTATTATGCATACAATATTGAGAGCGATTTTGTCAGCCTCCAGTGGGAGAATGATTGTCAGTGGCAGCATGCCTTTTGCAAAGATGCCTTTTCTCTACTACTAAAAAATTTACAAGAGAATCGTTCACCGGGTGAGCGAAAACTGCTGCACGCTCCTTCGCTCGTCCGGCCTCGCGAAACCGTAGTCCACGACGCGTCCGGTAAAAAAGGAAGCCGCACAATCTCTGCGCTCGCAATCCTTCCCATCCTTCCGTGAGTCATGAGCCCACAAACCCACAAACGTCGCGGCACCTGCTTCCGTCGTGAAGTTGGCCGCACTGATGCCGGCTCCTCAACCTTGGCTGGCCGTGGCCCTCTCCCCATGGATCTCAGGAAGAAGGTGGCTATGGCGGACGCGGCAGCCCTCCCCAACCTCGGCCTCGACGACGGACGCGATAGCCCTCCCCAACCCCGACTCTGACGGCGGCTGCAGCAGCCGCCGCGGTAGCCTCTCATTGGTGTCGATGGCGACCGCGGCAGCCGCACCGGCGGCCTCTGCTAGGTGTCGATGGTGGCAGCGATGGATCCCTGGCGGCTTCTTCGGTTCATTTGGCAGCGGATCCAGCGGCCAGAAATTCCATACGATGGTGATCCAACACACTGCCTTCTGACAACCGGTTGATAAGGTAGCGTTATCCCCATCGCCGCCATCGCGCGACCACCCTCGCTCCATGCGCGGCCGGCTGCCGTCGTCCGCATCCGCCGCATCCCCATCGTCACCTAGAGTCTTCAGCCGTACTCGCCGTCCTCGCCGTCACGCGTGCCTCGGCCACCGTCATCGAACCAAGGCGGGCACCGTCATCCTCGTCCGCCGCCCCCAACGTCGCCCTCACCCGCCAGGGTCCTGCACTGTCTTCACCGTCACAGGCGCCGCCGTCAACCTCACCAGTCGATCCCTTCTCCCTCGGCGCTGCAGAGCCCAACGAAGACGGGGAGACGCAGCTCGTTGCCGCGGCAGGTTCGTCGAGATCCAGGACCTCCATTCTCCCACACTCAACTAGATCCGGTCAAGGCAGCAGGCGGAGGAGCAGTCCACCGGCCGAAGCATTTCTAGAACTGCCTAGATCGCCTTCACCTTGTCTACGACCGCCCCAGCTCTCCCAGTTATTCTTTCACGCCATATCCGCTCCCAAGTACGCCTTGCCTCTAGATCCCCTCCCCCGATGCCTCACCGGTATCATCTGCGCCCGTCCACCTAGATCGCGTGCACTGGTCTGAGAATGACCACGCCGGTAGTTTGAGCTAAGGAATGCAACGGTGAAGGCAAGAGCTGTAGACGAATAGGGGCCGAAGAGTAAGGCAGCAGATTCTGCTCAGGCACAAGGTAAGCCGCTTGTAATGTAAATTTTAATTTAATACGTATTTAGTTGCAACCTTGCTTCTCTAGATCACATGGATTTAAGCCGTTCACACACGGGTACCCTAGGATTCATTGAGAGGTCAATGTGTTGATGAATTGTCCCATTCACACATACAACTACATGCATGCTTTTCTGAATTTTTGTCCACAACTTTTTGTTTGTTTGTGCATCTTAGTACACACCAGCTGCTAGAGTAACAGTCCCTAATGCAATGGAGTTAATTGTGCAGTCTTATCATGTTTATTTTCTTGCTCCATGAACAATAGGTTGTCATGTCTGATTTGTTATCATGGTATTTGTTTGTACTTCTACCCATTGTTCTGATATCATGCACACACTGAATTGCAGTCAAGCAGGTTCTACTTGAGCAGAGGCCATGGCTGTCAGAAGAAAAAGCTTTTGTCGTCCATTGCTGCCGGCATCAAGATGCAAGATTTGCAGGTTAGCGTGCTTTTGAAAATCTTACCATCTCTATCAACATGATTTATACAGATGTGGTAGAACTAAAAGGGTCCAATAGAGAATGCATTGTTTCAAATATTTATTATCCCACTTTACTAGGAATAATGATGACATGTGTTGCCAATGGATAGTTCAGTATGTAAAGCATCTGCTAAAGTCATCTCTAATCTATTGATTTGACCTGAACAGAAGAGATATTGAATCAATCACACTATCATGTTGGTTGCTTCCTGAATTTATATTTGCAAGGTTCTGTTTCCTACAATTTTAAATTCGTAGAGGATTCTGTTTCTTTTTCTTTATCACTTGGGTGTAACAATGTCATGACTGGATTCTCTGAGTAAAAATATCCATATAGATCTAACTACAGTATATGGAATTATTTGTATGACCGCAGGGGGTTGGGAGCCCTGGGGCGTCACGGTTCCCCGTCTATCACAAGATCAACTCGAAGATCCCCTCTGGCGAGACCACTTGTGGAACCGCGAGTACTGGTGGTTGATGCCGTCGTCAACCCCACCAACGAGGTCGGTATTCTCTCTGTGTCTGCTCATTCCAGCTCTGTAATGCTGCAATTAAGAGGCCGATGGCCAGTACTCCTGTGGTTGTGTAAATTAGACACTAGCAAATAATATCATGTTGCTCTTAATTTCTATTACGATTATATGTTTGCTCTTACACTAGCAAATTACAGTTCCACAGTGGAACTACAAAAGGTTCATGTATTTATCACTGCCCAGATTAGTCTATTACTTGTTCAGTGCCCTGCATTTCTAATTATGATCTAATGATGGTTGTGCCAATACCTTCAAGTTTGAAGAGTTGATCAGAATTTGCTACAATCCTGATGGAACTCACATCTTTGGTGGATAAAGTAATGGAAACCAGGAAACATATCATTGTTGTTTGTGGCCTTGTTTGAGGGATTGGATTTATCACTTGAAACAGGTAAAAATTTTCTAGAAGCTCTTTTATTTATGCATGATCAATAAACATAGTTATTATCGACAAGAGCTAACAAGTGCTATTGTCATCTTGAGCAGCATTGCACTTGTGTCCAGCAAAAAGAAAAATTGTTTCCATTCAATGTAAATATCAGGTGTCCTCATGTTTTTGCTCTATGGCAATCAATGGGACAGTATTGGGCTCTATCTGATGGCAAGGACATTGGTTGCTCGGTGCCAGAATAGCTACTGATCATCGATTGTATCCAATCTAGGTCCTTTGCAAATTTCCTCATCCTCAGTTAGTGTCATTTAATTTGGAGTGTTAGAAACAATGTCGTGCAAGCTGGAGAACAGATCTCCAATAGCGAATTGTGTTTTGTTCCATTGCAGAGATCCGAGGAGATGGAGGCAATAGTATTTGTATGGACTTGCTCTTAGTCTATCTAAATGAAAACTGATAGTAGCCTCAATCAGGTTACACTGCTGAATGCTGACAAAAGGTTTCTATGTCAGGTCTACATAACTTATTTTAGCTATGTGGCCTATAAGAGATAGTGAATTAGCACGGTTATATTTGAATCAGGGTAGCTAGCCATTGTTTTTCTTCAACATGCAATTGAGCGCGTCAATGTATTAAGATAGAATGAACGACTGATTTCAAACCACCTCCATGGCATGGGTTAGCCATTGTTAGAAACTTTTGTTAAGACTATAAACCATCAGCAGAATAAATTCTTTCAACTGTCATCTTGATTCAAGCTCATAATATCATTTTTTTGTAACGGTACAACACACTTTCATCCTTGCATTATCGTGATATTATTTTTTCCCGTTGCAACGCACGGGCAATTACCTAGTTAAATAAAAGGTATAACCTTTCAACTCAACGTTCTGTCAACATCAAGCATGTTCATCTCTTACCACCAAAAAAAATGTTCATCTCTCCATTGATCGATGTGCCATCCATAATGTATTAATGGATAGGCTAGTGTTATCCACACATGTTGTGCTACTTTATCGAGTCCAAAATGATTGATGTTAACCTTATTTTTACAAAAATCTTGTGAGAACTAGTGGAGGTCTACTTCTGTAGTGGGATGGTGGTGCCTCTTACTTCGAATCGTATTCTGGTAGCATCTTCTGCCGTCTCCGGCCAGTTTTTCCCAAACTGCTTTTATCTAGTGGAGCAGCATACATCATGATTCATGCGCCCACCACTCACATGAAGATAAATACTACACCTTTTTTTTTCAAATTATAAATTATTTTGGCTTTTCAGATACTAAGCTATGTCATAACAAAAGCTATGTACATGTTAGAAATTCTGTGGGCATGCAAAAACCCTTCTTCAGTCAATCAAAAGTACTATTAGCCTAATTATTGGAGCCATTATACGGCTTTCCATGGTACAGATGAGATCCATGATCTGAGATCCAATGCAACACCTTTTAATTATCCAACTTTCCAAACCAGATCACCACCTGCTTCACTTAGGCCTTGTTTAGATATACTCCAAAAGTTAAAATTTTTTCACTCTTTCTATCACATCAATCTTTGGACCCATGTATGAAGTAGTAAATGTAGGTAAAAAAAACTAATTACACAGTTTAGTTGGAAATCACGAGATGAATCTTTTGAGCCTAGTTGGTCCACGATTGGACAATATTTGCCAAATAAGACGAAAGTAGTACTATTTATCAGGTTTAAAATATTTGCAATCTAAACGAGGCCTAGCCACAGACAGCAAAAAAGTGCACATGTAAATGCTCACTCACGTGTTAGCATGCCCCTCTTCCCTAGGACAAATGTTGCTTGCTTTTCCACTTTTCGTACTAGCTGGGGAAAGGAAAGCTATGTATATGTGGTACAGGAGCATACTAGGATGGCAGCACACACCTATATATCTTTGTTTAGATCCAAATTTTGGCACTTATGCCCGGTGCACACGAATTTTGCCATGAATGTGTGCAAAACCGTGTAGTTCTTTTTTTTTCTTGAAGTAGTACTGCCAAGGAATTCAGAAATCCATGTGTCAGAAACATACTTATCCCAATTACCGGGTTTATTATTAAAGGGTCCGTCTATAGAACACTCATAGTGTGGTGAGGCCTAGAAAGACTCAATTTTTGTTCTTCAGCCTCCTCTCGACGCGACGCGGTAGGGTCTCACCGGAGCTCCTCGAATGCGGTCACAGCCGCGGAGGCCCGGTGAGACCCTACCACGCCGGCGGCAGTCTCCTCTCTCCCCCTCCCCCGCCACCGTCATATGGCCATGCGCCCTTGCCCCGCGCCGCTGGAATCCTAACTATCGCCCTCCCGCCGTCCCTACTACCTAGCCGGCTTGCCTCCCTCGAGACACTTCTAAGCCTGCCGGAGTTAGGGAAGAAGAGGGGAGAGGCTAAAAAAAATCACACGCTCAATGGCGATCCAGCGGCCAGAAAAATTTGTGTGTCGCCGGTTGCCAAAACACTTGGTTGTCCTATAGCTTTTCCGTCATTAAATTATGTTGGTTGGGGCGATCGTCATATTAATTGGGGTGCAGACAGATAGAATACAAGTGGACAATGCATGTTACTATTACCTGGTAACCTGGGTAAGCCACAAATAAAGATCCAAACAACAGACTCGCAATGTTTAATCCGATTTAGAGTTAAGAAAAATCTCATTCAGAGTGCACTAGGCCACTCTATCTCTTATACCATTGCTGACGCTGCTGCTGATTATATATCCTGAGCCGTCCTGGCTCGGATCGGACTAAAAATGACTGTTTTTATGGTCCATCGATGGATTGGGACGTTTCTCTGTCAAAAGTACGGAGTATATCATGTAGTTTGCATGCTGGGAACGGGTTTTCAGATGTCTCAAGAAAACCGTGAGATGTTGACGGAGAGACCCTAATACATCTACATATTGTCTACACTTTACTATACATATTATAGAAAAAAAATATTTATTGTGAATGTGATTCTTGAAATGTTTTCACGGAAAGGTACTAAAAGTCACATACTACATGTATCGCAGATGAAGTATTTACTGCATTACTCCATTACAACAAGTAAAAAAGAACATAGTAGTAGATCTAACTGCAACTACTTGACGAGAAGTAGTAGTAGATCCAGAGATTAGTGCACCGCAGCATTGACTTCTAGGGATCCATGGATATGTATCCATGCACATGGCCTATGTAATGGCAATAAAAATCTCAATGTCTTGTAGGCCCTCTTTGGCACGGCTCCGGCCAGCTCCGGCTCCTCTCGCGCGGCACTGTAGCGACACTGTGCAGTACTGTAGTAAAGAGCCGTTTCGGATTTCGAGGTAAAAAATGAACTGAGGAGAGGAGGAGCCGGAGAAGCTACGTTCTGCAGCTCCTCCGGCTCCGTGCTACAGTGCATGAACAGTCCCGGAGCCGGAGCCCCTGCGAGCCCTGCCAAACGGGCTCGTAGTCTTGTGAAGGTGAGCTGTAACTTCACTAGGCGAGTTATAGCTTTCCAAAGAACATGTGTAGACTAATATGGCACACCTCACATGGATAAGAATAAAAGCTTGCGTGGGAAGTAGGTAAGTTCCTTTGAATTGACTCGTTGTTATGGAAAACAAAAAACTTGTAGCTCCGCTGCATGTGTTCTTGAGTTTGACAAGAAATAAAACAGTCAGGCAATTAAGACCTATTCATCTTGAAAATAAATTGATCCCCAATTGCAATTATTATTGTTTGACTTCTATCTGTATCACATAAGCCTAATATATAAAGTGTAGTTTTTTTTACAACAATATATAAAGTGTAGTGGTAGCAGCCAGCAGGGAATGTCAGAATTAATACATCAGTCTATTTCTGCTTTTTCGGAGTAGCACGGTAACATTGAACCGGTGCGATAAATTTGAACTGTATGCATATTCCATTGAAAAAAAGAGATAATACTGCAGTTTGGAAACTCCATTGTTATCGACTCTGACGGTTTGCTCTAATAGTATTATCTCGGTTAATCCAGTTGCTATCACTGAGGACCTGAGGTATCTTTCAGCCACTTGGCACGCCTTCAATTTGTTCATCAATGTTGACAAGAATTGGGTCGCATTTTCAGACTGCGATTCTACAAACGATCTTTAGACCAACTTATCTAATATAATCACTTCTGAGTTCTGAGACGACAATCTTGTCACCTTTTCATTAGAAAAAACACGTAGGTTTCCGGCTTTAGATGAACCCCAACAATGCAGAACTCATGCATATACCAGGTGTATTTCCTGCAACCAACTAGTCAGCGAATTCAAGTAAAGAATAAAACTGATAGATTTTTTTTTAAAAAACTCTTATGTACTATTTGGCATAAACCTAAATCTTTTATCTGCCACTAAAAAACATGATTCTCATATATGCCATTGGTGTTAAATTGTAATTGTCATTTCCCAGTTTTGGAGAGAGATAGAAGAGGGATGAAATAACCCTTTTGCCCTTATCTTCAACCACTAGAACTCGCCATTGCCGCTGTCTGTGCTCGAGACTCTGTCGCCAGTGCCTGTGCTCCCCGTTGCAGTAGAACTTGACGCCCTCCCGCATGACAAGGCCGTGCAGCACGGTGGCCTCTTGCTTTTGCCAGAACCATCTCCCCATATCGTGCTTCACCTCCTCCGGACCCTGACGGCCTCCACTCCATCCTCAGCTTCAACGGCGCTGCCTCACCCAACAATGCAGGGCACCACACCGAGAAGAGAAGACGGAGCTCGGTCGCCCTATAGGAGAAGCGTCCGCCGGGGCCAAGGCGCCGAGGCCAGTGCCACCGGGGCTAGGTCACAGGGGTTGGTGCCACTGGGCTGCCGGCCGTGGGGGCGTGTGGCCCCAATCCTTGACTGGGTGCGCAGGTGGTCGAAGGAGGACAATGAGGGATCGGCGATGGTGATGTGATACGACAAATATCGACGAAGAGCAGGAGGTTATATATAAGGGTAGTTTGGACATTTGTCTAATCTTCTCTCTCATAAAATCTGAAAATAAATTAAATAATCGGTGCGATTTGTTAAGATAAGGGACATGGTTTACTTTTTTAGTGTCCACTAACATATTACACATTCGAACTGTCCTGCAGCAAAATTCCTTATTTATAAGTCATCACGGTCAAAATTAACCATTAATTCAGTATCATTTTCAGCCCCAATCAGGTTCTAAGGTCAGTCTTAATGGGTTTCATCAGAGTTTTATGGTCATTAATTATGCTGATGTGACATCATATTAATAAAGAGAGATGATAAGAGTTTTATGAGAGTAGAGAGAGTTTTATGGGATAAAACTCTTCTGTACTGTTTCTAAAATCTGGATGGGTTGGAAATAGTGACATAAAATGTCCATTAAGACTTGCCTAAAACACCATTAACCACACCAATCCAAACCGTGGGGGCTTGCCATTACTCCTCACGGCACGTCTGGCCCGCCGACCAGCGACCCGCACCGTCCAGTCAAGAACTCTCGAGCGCCCAACTGATCTGCTCTCTTGTTGCCTCGTGAAGCTAAATCCATTCGATTCCAAAGCTGAAGGCCTCCTGTCATTCAAATCTCTCTCTCTCACACACAGGAGGCAAACCATGGCGGAGTTGCCGCTGGCGGCGGGGCTGATGGACCTTCGCAACTGCAAGCTCTCCCCGAAGCCACCGCCGCCGCCGGCTCTGCCACTCCCCGCGCGCCGCCGCACGCACGCAACCGCCACGGCTACGACGGCCCCGTCCCCGCGCCGTGCGGTCCCCGAACTCCACTCCACTACCGGTAAGTGTTATTTGCTTTCCACTCCCTTCCCCTTCGTCTCGGTCGCTGATTTGGGTGTGCTGTCGCCGCGCGCAGAGCTGGCGGACGGGAGCATCGTCTTCCGCTTCGGACATCCTAAGTCCGAGGTGCGGGAGCCGGAGCCGGAGCCGGAGCCGGAGCCGGCGAGCCGAGATTTAGGAGTGACCGCAGAGACCGGCCCTGACTCTAGAGTCGCCCATGCCTCGGGCGCTGTGCCCGGCAGCCAGACGGAGCCGGAGCCTGACTCTGAACATGGAGTAGACGGCGCGCGAGTGGGCGCCACGGCTGGAGTTGAGGCGCCGAGCCTGAATGCCGCAGCCGAGGCCTGGCCGACACCTCCACCTCCTGACGCGGGCGCGGAAACCGGTGCTACTTCCGCCGCGCTCGAGGAGGCACCGGAGCAGGAGGCGGGTTCCAATGCTGCCGTTGATGTGAGTGGTGGCTTGGATGAGGCGACGGGGACGGCCGGTTTGGAGGACTCCGAGGCCGCGTCGGAAGGCTCCACCGCGCAGGATTTCGACACCGACGTTGAGACGGAGTCCAGCGGTTCCAGCAGCGACGAGCAGAGAGTCGAGTTCGGCGTCTCCTTACCACCACCGGTATGAAGTGCTCTAATCTTCTGAATTTAGATGCGTAGTTTGTTGTACTTATCATGAACTTCTACTCTGTTTCATAAATGCATTCCCCTAACTAAACTGAAGTGATGATATTCTGGAAAAAAATTAAACAACTGCCAAAAAAATTGTTATTTCTTACTGAAATAATGGTAAATTTCTGGTATTGAGTTCATTCAATTAAGTGTGGAGTTCTACTTGATTCATGCTTGTGATGAAGTGCAAACTTAGAACTAGTGAAACTTGTAAGATGCTGTTGAGTAGAACATCTATGCTTGCTAAAATTGTGAACACAAACATCAAGCTTTTGTCGCAAAGTCCCCTTTTTCCTTCCATATTTCTTAAGCTCACTGACAGCCATATCTTTATTTTACATTTGGAAGAATGAGCTGTTATACTGTCTCTTTCCCCTTCTGTTCACATTCTCGATCATGTTTTATATCATGTATCGCTGTCGTGATATTTTTGTTTGGTTCGTTCATCACATTGTGACCATATCTTGTGGCTTGCAAGGGACCACACCTTCAACTAAACGACATCAGGTGACACATATGTATCCTTTATTTAAATACTATGGCCTGTGGACTTTGTGTACAAAATGGCAAAATCATGGTGAACGTTATGTGGCTTGTGGGCAGAAACCTTGTGCATTTATGTCATTGTATGGACATCTGTTGGGAGTATTGGATTGGACTTGAATTTTTACATGTCTGGGACTAACGTGCTTGATCTCATCCTATAGGAACAAGTTAGCAACAAGGCGGATTGGAAAAATGACACTTCAGAGGCCAAGAGTTCTGATAGGTAATCTCTGTCTTACTTTGATTTTAAGTGCTCCAAACCATGTAGCTGTCAGTAATAAATTATTCTGTAATGGCTTCTACTGTTTTTATATGTGACACAGGTTTTCCTTCATTTAATTATCTCTTTCACACACCTATTTTACAGGGTTTCCTGAGCTCTATGCTTGTATTTCAGAACTTAAAAAATATCATTTTCTAATGTTTCAATTCACATCTAGGATGATTCCAGTAGCTCACTCGGCACATGTGTTATCGTCAGGTGCTGCAATATTGCCTCATCCTTCAAAGGTAAAAACTGTCTTCATATTCTGCTTTTGTCATTTTGTGAAGTATTTAATCAATTTATTACTTCTCACTAATTGACAGGAAGAAATTTTACTTGTGAGATCTCAATTCCTATCTTGCTTTGTTAAGTAAAGTTCACATGCTAATCTTTTCTATGAAATACTCCCTTAGGATGAAAAAAAATTTCATCAAAAGACCAACCTAACCCTTACTTTCCTGATGCTTGAGTTATGAACTTATGATATTTGTATACCCATTTCCAGGTAGCAACAGGTGGAGAAGATGCATATTTCATTGCAGCCAATGGCTGGTTTGGTGTAGCAGATGGAGTTGGCCAGTGGTCACTTGAAGGTAAACCTCATCATTTTTTTCATGCTTTGATTGTTAGTTCAACCTTATGAACTATGCTCAGACTTGTGGGTACCAAGTTTCCTCACTGCAGTTGTATGTTGATAGAGCAGTTCATTTCAAGGAAACTATTAATTATCTGTCAGACTAATAGAGATTCTTATTCTTTAGAGAAAACAAATAGGTGTGGAACAAAATTTTCTGAGAGTGAACCATGTTAATTGGAGAACAAATAGTTGGATGCTAAGCAGAATGTTCATGAGTACTTGATACTGAATGTTCTGTGGATACGAGATGGAGGGGTAAACGATGTATAGACTGTGGAGAAATCTTTAACTAATAATCTGACATTACATTGACATACAAGGGCAAACCCAGTGCCACAGGCTCCCACACGAGTGGGGTCTGGGGAAGGAATAACCGAAGCAAAGTCTTACCCCCGCAGAAATTCTGCAGAGAGACGGCTTCGAACCCAGGACTTGGTGACTCGGCGAGCTAGCACTCACCAACTGCACCAGGCCTGCCCTTCTATAATCCAGGTTGCTTCATAGTATGTAAGAACTTGGAATTTTCTTTCTTGTTACATTGACATACAACAAGAAAGAAAATTCCAAGTTCTTACATACTATGAAGCAACCTGGATTATAGGATATACTCTGAAGCAACGTGTTCTAAACAGGGCTTGAACATACTTTGGGTCTTGCCTTTTTTTATATCCCCCTAGGAAATCTGTAATACCCCATTTGGATGTAGATATTCAGCCTCAGAACTTTGAATTGGTATTGAGTACCTCATAATGCAGCTGTTTGGATGGTTAAGAATTCAGAATTGGAATCCCAACACGCCTTTAGCCCCGACAAGCCGCCCACGATGCGCTGCCAATCGCGCCACCACCTCTGATGTGCCGCCCCCGATGCACCTCCGCCCTCTTCCCCATGGCCGGTGGCCTTTCTCCTCTTCCCCATGGCCGGTGGCTGGCGTGCCTTTCCCCCATGGCCAGCGGCCGGTGGGCCCTTCTCTTCGTGTCCGTGGCCTAAGGTCGGCGAGCCCCTCTCTTCTTCTTCCCCGTGGTTGGTGGTCCTTGTCCTTTTCCATACGAACATCGCCTCTTTCTATGATTCTGAAAACCAATTTAATAGTCATCCAAACAACAGAATTTGAATCATGGCCAAATTCAATACCAAGGCTGATTTGGTATTGAACCCATTACAATTCCATGTCCCTGTATATCTACATCCAAACAAACCCTAAGGGTCAAGATTCGAGAGAATTGAAATTCTTTGTTTTAATGTAAATTATATGCAAGTGCTTAGTGAAAATCATTTTAAGCTTCATTGCATTTAGTTTATAATAGTTTCAGCCAGTTCAATGCAAAGTGATTTGAATCAATTACCATCAAATACAGGATTAATGACAAGACCAGAAATGTCAAGGCTTAGAAAATGACCATCAAGCTGCGATAATCACATTTGCTTTTACCCATTTAATTAAACAATTCTAAAGCTTTAGCCTTCAAGAGGTTTGAGATTTCAGTGTATCTACTACTACACACTTTACTTCCTCCCACAAAAAAACTACTGCATTACACTAAAAGATCCTAACTTGCTTGCTATAGAATCAATTAAGGATTTGAGGGCTGCTTTTAGCATCATACTCTAGGAGAATGAAATTATAAAATGTCAAGGGTTCAAGGTTCCAACCATAATTTATTCGTCAAAATTTCAAAGTTGGAAAACACAGCGAGTGCTGATGTAAGTTCTGTGCTCAGGAATCAACGCAGGGCTTTATGCAAGAGAACTAATGGATGGTTGTAAAAAGTTTATTACTGAGAATCAAGGGGCTCCAGATCTTAGGCCGGAGCAAATTCTTTCCAAAGCAGCAGATGAAGCATGTTCACCTGGTTCTTCCACTGTATTAGTTGCTCACTTTGATGGCCAGGTCTGTTTTTTTTTTTTTGATGAACACTTTCCCATTTTCCTTATTGACCTTTTTCATGGTGCTCACTGCACTTGTCAATGTTACAGGTCCTTCAAGCATCAAATATTGGGGACTCTGGGTTTCTGGTGATAAGAAATGGAGAAGTGTTCAAAAAGTCTAAACCTATGGTTTATGGTTTCAATTTCCCACTACAAATTGAGAAGGGAGATGACCCCTTAAAGCTTGTACAGGTGCAAACAATGACCAACCCTGGTAATCGTATTCAACCACATGAATAGTTAAATATTAACGTTTGGGCTATTATTTCATTCTTGTTTCAGAATTATACTATTGATCTAAAGGAAGGTGATGCAATTGTGACGGCAACCGATGGCCTTTTTGATAATGTATACGAGCATGAAATAGCTGGAATTATCACCAAGTCGTTACAGGCAGATCTAAAACCAGCGGTAAGAATCAACTATCTTCGTAAATAAAAATGTCCAATGCAAAACAAAATGACTCAGTTGCAATGGTGGTTCTACTTGCAGGAGATTGCAGAACACTTGGCTGCGAAGGCCCAGGAAGTAGGGAGGTCTGGAGCTGGGAGAAGCCCATTTTCAGATGCTGCTCTGTCATTTGGGTACCTTGGCTTCAGTGGGGGCAAACTTGATGACATAGCCGTTGTTGTATCAATTGTCCGGACATATGAAATTTAAGTTATAGTATAAGATAAGATAAGATGACTGCATGCAGAGAAGAAGCTTGTGTTTTGTGGAAGCTCAACACCAAGCGGGTTGCCCCATCAGTATCCTATACTGCTAGAAGTGCAGCTATGTGGTGATTTCTGGAACGTTCAGGGCCTGCATGAGCATCATACACCGTGCTCGATCATCAATAGGCGGGCCAATAGCCAATGGACAACAGCATTGTAGCGAAGCTCCTCCCTGTTGCCCTTGCCAGTGTACTGGCGCAGCATTTTTATTTTTGGTTTCGCTATGAAAATATAGGGCATTTAGATGTTGCCCTTGCCAGTGTACCAATGTCATGTATGCAAGAACCTGTCGATAGGAACTGAACATTCATAAGCAATACTGATTGTAACTTGCAAAGTTAAAGTAAAGAAGTTAATATACCGTAGTTTTGGCAACTGTATTTACCATCCCCTTCTGCATTCAGCATTCGTATCAGTTTGCCCCCGCGAGCTTATAAGCAAAGGTGGATCAACAACTAACCAAGGGCATGACCTGTAATTGTAGGCGAACTCGTGAGCCATGTCTGGTACGGATGCTGCCATGCTGGCCCTACAATAGATACAGATGTGCACTTTCTTCCGAAGTTCCATACTTTTGCCTGTTCGGTACGCGGCTGGCTCTGTGTCTGACCTATTTTTCTGGTACAATTTTTGACAGCGAGCCTTTTGTTTGGTTCTGGGAGGAAGGTTCTAACTTCTAAGAGACGATGCCAATAGGGAATTCATCAATGTTGGGGAATGGCTCCCATCTCTGTCCAAGCAGGAAGAAAAAATCAATGTCTCTGTTCCCACTGAAATTTGCAGTAGAGATGTCGTCCCCATCCATATTCCAACACCGAAAATAATTCCTGTAGGATTCTCGTCCTCATATCGATACATCACAAAATATAGATGACAATTTGAATTTAATATAAATAAAAGTAAGTTTTACTTTTTTTAGCATAAGATGTAATTGATGATTTGACACACAACACAAATATACACACTAGATGTGGGGGTCTGACCCCAGGTACCCATAATGGACTACAAGGGCCACACCGCAAGGGACGGTACAGCCCACAAGACGAACACTACTACAGAAAAGCACTGTAGGGGCGGCTCGGCCAGCCGTCCCTATGCTACTGACTCTACAAATCATGGCCGCACCTACAAAATCCTATTTATAGAGGCGGCTTGTGACTTGAGCCGCCTCTATAAATGTTTTTGTAAGGGCGGCTGGTAATACAAGCCACATCTACCAATAGGATTTGTAGGGGCGACTTGTATTATCAGCCGCCCCTATTATTTTTTTTTGAAGGATGGCTTGAGTTACCCACCGCCCCTACAACCCGTTTCCCGCAAAAAAAAAATTTAAATTCACAATTTCAAATTTAACCACATAATTCATATAATCGAAAACATTATATTCACAAGTCACAAACAACATAATGCATATATTTAGATCCACAATGTCCGCAAACGACATAATGCATATATTCAAAGTCCACAAACGACAATTCAAAACAAATAATTCATCATGAGTCCAGTCCGGTCCGGATAGTCCGATAATAACATTACATACACATGATTCATAAGTCCAGTCCACAAAGTCTGATAACATTACATACACAATATATGCTTAGTCTTTCCCACTCTGGTACCGAGGTTGACGTCCTAATAGAGACTCTGGTTCATGGTACAAACCTTTGACGTGTACAATCTGGTCCATTATGAAGCTGCAAAGGTCCCCAATGAGCTCCAGGAGGTTATCAGGGTCAAGTGGTGTCGCTCTAATTCCTTTTTCTTCAGGCCACTATGAGAAAACTATGTTAGGTTTTGAATTTCATAACATATGTCAGGACACTGCGAGCCAAGTAGTTCTAACTTACCTTACAAAGGTGTCTCCTGTACGCACCGGTGTTACTCATGGTAGTGCACAAGTAATATCCACAGTGTACACTCCCAGACTCCTGCTTGTGGCACTGTTCGCATATGAAATTGTTAGGTAATGCTTGTGTTAGCAACGTAATGGAAATACTAAAGTTACACTTACCAGCCACTTTCTTTTGATGTACAAGTTACTCTTCCTATCTGGATGATGCACGCCTCTGAGAGTGTTAACGTAGTACCGGTACGCTCTGTTCGAATGAATTTAACCGATGCAAGTTGTTAGTATCCAAAGGTCAACGTTACAATTATATATACAAATATATAAGGTAATGAGGATGGTTGAAATGTGTACGTCTTGAGAATGCTTATGAAGTCTTTGTATCTCGCCTCATCGACATCCAATGGATCCATGACCCACGCCATGCCTAGCTTGAGATCGACGCCTATACAAATCCAGTGGTTGCTGCACGTATTTAATCATAGAAATAGATAAGCTCTTTTGCATCTATCAAAATAATGTGTATTTTTTAATTTAAAGGATATAGTGGAACTTACTCGAAGTTGTAGGGAAGATATATAGGACTTTTGTCTTGCATTCTGGAGAAAGCTCTTGAAAAGTACGCTGCCACCTTATAGGACTCATCCCTTATTCTTTTTTGCCAGATTTTCTCTTTCTCCTCAATGGTCTCTCCAGCGGCTAGGTTTTCGTCATCTAGTTTCCACTTGTTGGGGTAAGTAAACAATGTCTGGGCTATTAATTGAGGATCTAAGTACCCCGATCGTGCACTTGGCATTTGATTTGAAATGTGCACTTGCATTCTACAAATCAAGTTGTGGGTTAGTTATAAAGATGACAAGGACTTGCATTCTACAAATCATAATCAAGATGACAAGGACTTACAGGCACCATGTTTTGATGAGAATGGTTTCCATTTCTCTGAGGTGAAATATTGTCTGGACGTCATCAAATGTAAAGGCAAATTTTCCTTTTGGGCCTCCAAATGTCTTGCTAGGGTACCTTGCTTCAATGACTTCTATGTCCGTCGAGAGAGCACGTAAGTACCAATCATGAAACCTTCTAATTCCAAGTGGCAGGTACTGGATCGACCGGTTGGGTAGGAAAGGTTTGCCTCTTTCATATTGTTTCGGGCAATCCTTTGACCATTTGATGCAATCAACATTTACATACTTGACTTTGCTTGGTGCCTTGGCTTGGACTGGTTGCCGTTTGCTGGTGACGGCCTTCTTAGATCCTATGACTTGAGTGACTCGGTTCTCAGGCTTGAACTAGTCATGGGCAAACCACTTGGTCGCACTCATGACATCTAGGATTGGCACATAGGCTCGCCTTATGTACATTGGATGTAATTTTCGAATTTCTGGCTCCTTGCGGGCACCTTGTGCATGAACTTCTTCTGTAGGCACTTTTTGTTGTCGTGAGGCCTCCTGTTGTGCATGTGTCGTTTTCGCTTGTAGTGAAGACTGTGCCACCTCATCATGCACGTGCTCGCAACGAGGCGGTGAGGACTGTGGCATCTCATACACATGCTCGTTACGAGGCGGTGTTGGTATAAATTAAGTGCAACTAAAATATGAAGGATTCCGCAAGCGCACAGAATATACCATTGTAGCATTTTACCGGGAGTAAACCAGGTATCGTTATTTATATTTTACCACATGGAAGCAAAGGTTAAAGAATCTGATAATTCACCATCATGTATCTACTAACCTAGTAAACCAACTAGACTATAGCAGGGGTAAATGATATATGAAATGATAGGATTTATGTAAAATGACACACATGGGATAGGTCACTAAAGATATGCAACTAGTTAACTTGGGAGGTCAACGGGTGAGGTAGATTCCTATGATATTCTTATCACATGGTAAAGGTATACCCAACTATGCTAAGACTTACCACACTCTTGTGCACTTCGGTACGCCATTAGACAAGAGAGAGCACGACAAAGGATACCTCTACTGACGTGACTATGGTCCTACAATTTAAGAACCTGCTCGATAGATATGGACGGGGCTGTCACCTCCCGTAACTACCATACAGCTAGAGAACAGGGTGTACTCATAGGCAGAGCATCGTGTAAGCACCACGCTTACACGAGGCTCGGCTACCTAGCCTAGTCGATAAACTAGAAGGCTAAGTGCTCTATGAACTAGCACATAAAAGAAATGATAAACTCAACTAGCAAAATATATTCAAAGTAAGCATAGCCATGTAAATAAGAGAATAAGTATAAGTCTTACAGAATATTGAAGTGAAGATACAAGGCTTTACCAAGCCTCCATGACTAGATCCGAAACCTTGAGCAAGATCCCAACTCGACCCTCTCTCCCAAGATACTAATCTACTACATTGAAGAAGCTAGACCTAATCCCCTAGAGAGGTCATCCTTTCATAGGACACCTCTGACCTGATCCCGGCTAGGAGATAATGAATTAGGGTTTAGGGGGATGCCTTCTCTAGGGGCTAGGGGCCTTGCTTATATAGCCCTCTAGGAAGCACCACAGCCCTCGGATCAAACCGACCTTGATCTACGATTATTATTGATCCTCAAAGGCGGTGGAGGCATGATCCGCGAGACGGAGCTTGATTAGCTCTGCAAGTGGGGCGGGCGCCCCCACCCCTTGGGCGACCGCCCGGCTTTCCGAGCCCGTTTTGCCTCTCGTTTGTTTCCAGAGTCTTCTCGTACCTTCCAGATTATAGAAAAGTTGTGCGTAGCCCTTTTGTCTCTATGTAGACCTGACATGTGGGCCTTCCTTGGTTCTTTTCAGCTGACACCCTGCAGAAATAGGCATTCACCAAAACTTGTGGAATTCTGTCAGTAAAGCCCCTATATCTAAGTGGTAATTATGTTTAGGTCCTTTATCATGTTTCGTTGACAGTTAAAATTGACACTTATCTACCATCAACAACTCCCCCAAGCTTACCCTTTGCTCGTCCCTGAGCAAAGATAAACTCAGTGATGGATCAGAAGTTGCTACAATGCTTTCATGCCTCAAAAGTACATATGCGTTCAAACAAGAACTCTCCTCCGGATTGGAACAAACTATCCTGATTTCAAATCCACTCATATTACCTTTTACTATGGGGCTTGTAGCCATCACTTGGGTCTTGAATAGTTGAAAGACAGAACAGTCGAGTCAAGCGCCATGTCTCAAGCTCTTTGATCAACTATTATTCTGAAGTTTTTGCAAGATTTTCAAATAAAACTCAGAGATTCCTGTGTATGACCCTCTCGTGTCTTTCCTCTGTGGTATTTTTGGATCCTTACCAAGGCATTTATGGTGTGCCTTCTCTCTTCTCTCAAGATATGTTGTATTTTTGGCATTAGGCATAGTAAAATTATGCCTTCTCTCTCACCCTACTTCTAATAGGCTTATATGGAGCTCATAGGTGGGGAGACAAGGAATTCATACTTGCGAACATTTATTGCATAGTCAGACCATGGATCCAGAGAGACAAGTCCGGCCACACAGTCAAATCAAGATATGCATGTGTGTGATTCTAAATATGGGCTGAGTGGATATATAGTGGAAATGATGGAGGATGTAAGATATTAGTAGAAATAAGGGGGTTGAAGAATAATGGTGAACATCTAATTCTACTTTTGCTCCTTGAAGGAATTTTATACCTCTCTTAAATTTTGAAGAACCTTGCTGAGAACTTGGGTTGCTAAAAATCTCTCTATGTTGGGACATTTGTCCTTTTTATTCTCTCTTTATTTTTTCTTTCTCAGTCTCCCCTTTTTTCTCTCTCTTTTTTTCTTTTTTTAAGCAACTGAATACGGTGGAATAATTCCTAAGTATCTTTTTGGAAACATAGATAAGAGGTAGCACTGGAAATACTGGAGCTTAAAACAAAAGGGGCTAGCAATGGAGGAAAGGTTTCGTTCACTCCCAGTGTAGGAGCAGAACAACTTGTTGGGTTGTGTCTAACGGAAAATATTTAGATGTGTACTTCCAGGGTAGAAGCAGCATAAGTAGGTGGAGTGCACGTGAATCTTGATTTTAACCGCATGACTCCCCTAGGGTCAACACAGACTGACCACAGTCAATGCTTACAAGCAGCTAAGCTAACAAATGAAAGTCTTTCCTATTCTAGTAAGCATGTATATATGGCTCTGGTAGGAATTAAACTCTTGTCATACATGAACTCATCATGCAGATATTTTTAGTTTTCAAAAGATAAATTCTCCAGAACTCTAATATCTTTAGGAACAAGATAAACAACAGCTCAAAACTTCCCATATCATATCCGTCAACTACCTAGACTTAGATCAAGCATTCGCTACCCACAAGTTTTAGGTTCAGAGCAAATCTTAGATCAAAACAATTGTGTTCCAAAACTTGGGAGAGTTCGAGGTTGAAAACTAGATACTTGAAAGGAATTACGATAGAGCAACTATTCGTCATTTTCATGTAAGAGATCATTCTAGGGGTTCACTTTAGCAAGGTAAAACTTTGCACACTCTCCTACATTTTATTGAGCAACTTAAAAGTCACACAAAAATATATACTGGAAAATATTTATTTGGTTTACCTAGGGTTATGCATCTTTTTATTTGTTTCATATATCAAAGAAGAAACATATAAGTAAATAGATAGGTAAGAAAATACTTAGCTGGATACATGGGAGATGCTCTCCCCCAAGCTAGATGTTGACGTAGTCTTGCTTGATTCACCTCTCTCCTTGACTTGTTCATGAGCATCTTGTCTTCTAGAATTGCACTCCTTCTTTCTCCTTCCTCTTTTTTTCGTTGTGTCCAAACCTTTTGCTCCACTCATTGTTTCTTCTCTGCAGAGGATTAGTGGACAACACATACCCGAAGGAATATACAAACAATAAAAAGGGTAGCGTTGTTCATAGAGCTAAAAGGTCATTTTCTATGCTACAGAAAAGTTGGCTTGAATATTTTAATTAGCATAGAATATTTACTCACCATTACTTCTTCTTTTAAGGATTGATTTTACTTTGTCTTAAGTTTGATTTGTGTATATGATATTTATAGAAACATTCAAACTTATAGAGAGAAAGTAATTATGAGTGGAGGGATTGCAAACTAGCGTGCCAGAGCGACAGGGGCTTGAGAAGAGGAAGAGCATTGCTAGATCATCATTAGAGGAGTCGGCGGCCTTCCTCCCTCAAGCTTGAGCCTTGCTGTCGCTCGTCACTTGAAGCCAAGTGTGAGTGTTGAATCATCCCTCAAAGTGTGTTGTAACTCCATGTCCTTAGACACTGTTCATCATCTATTCTTAAATCTGTCGGAGAGGGCTCTTGATTTTAAGTCCGATGAGAAAAGACCTCTCCCTAATAGTCTATCCTTCTATCCAATCCAAGGGATGAGGTTGCAGGTGGCTGCATGATTATCATAGAATCGTCCAAATTATAAGAGCACAAGTACAAAAACAATCATCGAAGTGATCAAATTCTCATACTTGAGCCCATATAACTCCGGTAGTCCAACGAAATCATGAGGGATTTTAAACCAACCAACATATAAGCCAAGATCGTAGTGATTCAACATAACAAGTCACATGTTACATCCATTTCATAAGTAGTTCAACATACATCGGAGTTCAACATAGTTATTACAACTTAAGTTGAAAAAGTAGCGGAAGCAAAGTAATTTGAAACTAACATTACTCTTATTTCAAATACATGACAGTACCAAAGTCAACTTCCAACAAAAGCATTCGAGATAAGATAACTTAGAAGGATCTAGTAGAGAGCTAACATAACGCCTTGAAAATGTTTGTGAAAATGCTAACACACATGCACATGGTGTTTTTCACATGATGCTGTTGGCACATTTGCGAAGGCGGTGGTGTTTGAGCGGTAGTAAGGGGTTTGGGATTTAGGCGTTTTCGAGGAAATGAAATGCCTATTTTCTATTGCGGCGGAGGCGAGAAAAGGTGGTGAAAGTCCGAAATGATTATCACTGAAATTACAGTGACCGGACGCTGTGGTCAAATTGACCGGACGCGGCTGGCGCGTCCGGTCAGTTCAAACCACAGACAGACGCGCGTATGAGAAGGGTCGTAGACCGGCGCGTCCGGTCACACACCCAGGAGTTCAGCACAGAGGGCAGATGCGATCGGACGCGGTGGCGCGTCCGCTCACGTTTGATCGGACGCGTCCGGTCACGAGTGGATTGTTACTGGACTCCGATCGGACGTGGCTGGCGCGTCCAGTCACGTGCGATCGGACGCGTCCGGTCGCGGTGGGAGCTTACTGGACTCCGACCAGACGCCAAGTGCAGCGCGTCCGGTCAGACGCTAGAGCGCGTCCGGTCACGACAACGGTAACTTCTGACGCGCACTGTAGTGACCGGACACGTCCGGTCACCCTGACCGGAGCGTTCGGTCAGCGCGATTTGAACTGTGTCGTCCGGTAACGGCTAGCTGCGTACCCCTTCGCTATAAATAGAAGATGTCCGGGGTTTGAGGGTATCTCTTGCACATTTTGAAACCTAGAGACATCCTTTGAGCTAGAGAACAACCCCTCCACTCATCGCTTTGCTTGGTTGCACATCTTGAGTGAGATTGAGTGAGATTCAAGTGCATTGCTTGAGAGTTGCATTCTAGAGGCACTTGATCTTCGAGTTGCTGCGGATTTCTTGTTACTCTTCCGTGTTTCCCGACACGGTAGACGGCTTGGAGCAGCGGGGGTGATTGATCTCGCAATTGGAGATTGTTGGAGCCCTCACCAAGTATTGTAAGGGGTTCTTGATCCTTCCCCGCGGGAGTTCGCAAATTGGATACTCTAGTGGAGCTCATGGCTTGGAGGATCCCCATCTTGTGTGCGGTTGTGCGGCGCCCACCGAGGGCTCGACTCTTGATAGTCGATTAGCTCGTGAACCGACAAGTGGGTGCATCGCCACAACGAGGAGTAGCTTGCCGGGAAGCAAGTGAACCTCGGTAAAAATCTTGTGTCATCTCTTTGTCAAGGATTTCTCATTGTGATTGATTCTTCGAGTGCATTACTTCTCTACATCGTTGGTATAAGAATCAAGTCACTTGCTCTTTACTTTATTGTACTACTCCTAGTGTAGTTTGTTTAGTGTAGCCTTTATCACATAGGAGTAAGTAGCTTAGTGACCTAGTCTTGTTGGTGTGTATTAGAGATCATAGCCTTGCTTCACTAGAATTGTATAGGTGGCTTGCATAGTGTAGTTGAGCTAGTGCTAGAATTAGCTTAGCCATCTTTTATACTAACGTGTTTGTTTAGTGAAGCTTGTAGAATTTTAAATAGGCTATTCACCCCCCTCTAGCCATTTGGACCTTACAATCGTCATCAAGGACGTCGCACCGGAGAGTATTAGGCTCCGCTTGTTTCCTTTCTCCCTTTCAGGGAAGGTGAAACAGTGGTTCTACAAAGAAAAGGAAGCTGTCAAATCATGGGACAAATGTTTCACGGCGTTCCTCGCTAAATTCTTCCCCATGGGCAAAACCAATGCCCTGAGGGGATGAATCTCCAACTTCTAGCAGAGTGCCATGGAGTCCATTCTCGAGGCATGGGATAGGCTTCAAGACTACATTCATGCCTGCCCACATCATGGCATCGAAAACTGGTAAGTGCTCCAAAATTTTTATGATGGATTAACAATTATGTCAAAGGGCCACATCGACACCGCTGCTAGAGGAGCTTTTCTCTCCCTCACCATTGATGGAGCTACGGCTCTCATCAATAAAATGGTAACGAATCAAAGCTGGGGGGAGGAAAGAAGATCCTAAAAAGGTATGCATACCGTAAAAGAAGTAGATATGCTTTCCGCGAAAATGGATCTTTTGATGAAAAGGTGGGAAGAACGGGCCCAAGAAAAAGAAGCAATGAAGGGCACCGTCCAGGCCATGGACTCTCACATCATGTGTGAAGTCTGTGGGAACGTTGGCCATTCGGGGAATGATTGCCTCGAAACTTGTGAAGAAGTCGCCTACATCAACAACGGGTTTCACCAACCAAGTAATAATGGGTGGAACAACCAATCCCGCCCACAAGGTAATTTGAATTACAATTCCAATTACAATTCGAATTGCAATTCAAACCAGCCTTCGCTAAAAGAATTGGTGCTAGGCCAAGCCAAGATAAATGAAAACCTTACAAAGAAACTTGCCTATCATGATAAGAGCCTAGAAAATATTAATTCTAAATTAGAAAATTTAACCTCCTCTATTCACAATCAATTGAGCTTCAACAAAATGATTGAAACACAATTAGCCCAAATTGCTGCTGCAATTCCTATCAATGAGTCGGAGCAACCCGGCAAAAATGATGATGCAGCTGCAGATCCGTGAAAGAGGAGAGGTCTTACCCGACAAACCAAGGACAAAATGGTAAGTAATAAAATATTTTTATAATAGATGCACATAACAATCATGAAAAAAAATCATTCTCTGCTCTAGAATAATTTGTTATCACCATTTATGATTTTTGTAACTTTTATAAATTTTTCATATAATTTAAAAAAATCATTTCCAAGAAGACCGTTTGGCTTCTAGATGAAACCACCATGGATCCAATTTTGAAATAGCCGTTACCACCTCCCTACCAAAAAGGAGGCAATTCTGAGCCAAGTTGGGGCCGGCCGGCCCTAGGGGCGGTCGCCCCCCTCAGGTAACCGTTGGCCCTGAACCTTTTGCAGTAGCTGTCGACCATTGCCTCTTATCGGTTTTTGACAAGCCCTGCTCCAATAAATGCAGAGGGTGGCCAGGAGAGCTCTCCACCCCTCTCACACTCACATTCTCACTCTCTCACTCACTCTCCTGTTTCCACAATCTCTCTTAAGCATTTCTAACAAGTTTTCTCTACACTAGCCCTGTAGAAATCCCAAGCTCAAGCCACTTCACGGGTTCATAAGTTTGTTTTTGTGCTAACCCATAACCCGCGCTCCAGTTTTCGCTTGTGTTGCTTTGTTTCTCAACATGGGTAGGTTCGGGAAGACCATCGCCAATGCGGCCAAAAAGATCGCCAGATCGAGCTCCAAGCGCTCTCGTGCAAGCTCAAGCTCACGCTACACCGAGCAAGAAGAGAGCCCGATGCATGAAGAAGTCAATCACACGGAGGAGCAAGAGGAGGAGCACGTGCACCACGCTCAGGAAGTAGAGGAAGAAGATGAACCCCACCTCGACTTGGAGAGAGGTCGGGAAATGGAGGCATATCACCTCGTCAAAGACCGCGAGTTCAACCATACGCCAATGTATGACGCCGACTTCCTCGAAGCCATAGGTATGGATGCCGAATTCATCTCCATCTGGAAAGCTGTTGGATGGGAAAATATTGATCCTATAGATGAATTAGGTTATCGTCTTCTCACCATCCAATTCCTTTGCTCACTAAGAAAGCATGATGATGGAATTTCTTTCCGCCTTTTTCAAAAACAATATTTTTGCACTTGGCGGGATCTTGCTACACATAGTGGTTTCAACACTAGATGCGAGCTTGATTTAGATCCGGCTGTCAGAGGGTTTGATCGTCATAAATTTTGGGCTGAAATTTCGGGTCTAAATGTAATTGGAAAATTCTCACCCCTCAACATGAACATCCAACATCCCACTCTAAGATTTATGCATCGTTGGATTGCCATGACCTTGTTCCCTAGATTTGACACTCATAAGGTCCTCCATGATGAGTTGAAAATAATGTATGCCATAATAAGAAAGACTAAAATTGCTCTTGTTAACAAAATTGTCGACCATTGGTTAAGAATGATAAAAGGTTTCTCCACTGCCATAACATGCACATCTCTTATTACTCGTATTGCCAATGGTGTAAATGCTTTGGAAAATCAGGATATATCTTATATTTCAACTCCACGCCTACTCATCAATGAACATTACTTATTGCAAGGACATCACTTAAAACATAATACAGAAGGACAACTTGTATTTTTCTTTCAGGGGTATGCAAACAAAATCCCGTTACCTAACCCGGGCCTTCGTTTGTATACATCCCCTGCATTGACCTTCGAGCTCATTCCGCAAGAGAAAGCTCGTTTGGGTTCTTTACCTGGCAGGACAACAAGGAGTAGAGCAAGAAATGAGGGAAGCAGCTCACAAGCTCCAGCACAACCTTCTTCCACTGCACCACAAGCATTACCTCCGAGGATGTTCCCTATAGGGGACATGCCTGGGTTTGTTCCCATGCACCACCCCAGATGGGTGTCTACCCTGCAAGTACACACGACTGAAGAATCCAACCGAGCCGGGGCATGGGCAGCACAGTCGTCCGACTCCGACGATATGCCCCCACCCGTACCACCACGGCATTCAGTCTCAGGATGGGAGGATATGAACAGACGCCTCGGAAGACTGGAGATTTACACAGGTAATATCCAAAACACCCTCAATACTCATGTGCAGAATACGACCCACTGGCACGAGGAGCAACAGCAGGAGATGGCTCAAATAAACGCAAGACTACAGCAGCAGCACGAGCAACAGAAGGTCTTCTGGCGTCACATGGGTTTTTACGCTGGACCTTGAGCAGCGAATAAGCTTGGGGGAGGACCCCCACAAAGGTAAGTTTTAAATTCCACACTTTAATTTCTGTTTTAAATTTTCTGCATTTTAATTTCTGCAATTAAATTCCAAAAAAACTTAATATGATAAAACAACAAAAATATTTTTTCCAACCTCATATGTGATTCAGGAATGCTTAAGTTCTCTTTTGTTAAAATGGTGAATAGTTGCTCTGTCTATAATTCATCTGTGCCTAAGTTATAACTTAGTATTCCCCAAGATTTAAGTTTGTTGGCTAAAAATGTCTCATCCTAAAAAATTTGAAACTTGTGGGTTGCAAAAGCATGATCCTTTTCTAAGTTGTTGCAAGATATGATATGATAAATAAGATATGCTATGATTTTGTTCTAAGAGAAACCTGACATCCGGAGTTTTCTTTTTTAAAAAAATGACAAAACCAAAAGTTCCTCAATGATTATGAATTCCTACCAGGCCATATGACAATATTCAAATACAAACCTCAGTCATATGCTGCTTGTACTTACATTGAGTTTTGTCAAATTGATGTGACTCTTGTTGAGATACTAGTCATGCACCCATGATCAAGATTCACGTGCACACCACAAATAAAATGCTAACGCTCACACTGAGAGCTACGCAAAAATATGCCTTTTCCATCCACCAAAATATATATATATACTCCATACATCAAACATGAGTTTTTCTCTCCAATATTTTCATTTGCCAAGAAAGAGTATGGGGCTACTCCAAAAAAATGAGAGAAAAAAAAGAGAGACATATGAAGCTCTCAAAATAGCAAAAAAATGGAACACATGAAGGTTCCAAAGTATTGAAAAAAAGAGAGAAAACAATGGGTAATTTGATGCTCGCCAGTGAGAATAAAGAATAGCCCCTACTCCCAAGGCAGTTTTCAAGGAGAGAACATTCATGACCACATTGGAGTACACACAAAAAAATAGGATAGGAAAATTTTCCACACACTTGCACATCTTGATCAAAGTGTATGACTTGCATCTCCTTGGATCCGGTTTTTGGCTTAGCAATATATGTGATACAAGTATGCCCACTTCTCTTACCTACCCAAAACTCCACTCAAAACCTTAGAAGTAGGCTATGGAAAGTAAGGCAAAAATCTCAAAATGCCTGGGTGAGGATCATACACATTGAGCGAATGAGTTGATCAATTGAGGAACTTACTTTCTTTTTGCAAACTCATAAAACCTCCGGATAGAAGGTTGACCAAAGAATGAATGATTAGTTATTCTGTTATTTCGTTCTATCTTGCAACCGCCTAAGACTTGGAAAAGCAATAAGCCCCACAGGGATTAAGTTAAAAAGGGTGGATAAAATGCCAACTTATTTGAATTGCGGAAGAATACTCTATTATAGGCATGGCACTTTTCGAATTATATTGGCATAATAGCAACTCCTGATCAACAACCAAAATACTTAGCTATTTGCTCGGGATGAGCAAAGGTTAATCTTGGGGGAGTTGTTGACGGTCACTAACGATGAAATTCGGCCATCAATAAGCTCATAAAAAGGAGGAATTAGCAAACTTTGGTCACATATGCTTTTACTATTAACCGAGTTCCACATGTATTTGGAGTATATCACTTTGCAAGTCACAAACACAAATACATGGAATAAACCATCAAAAGGCGCTTTCCAACGTTGATTCGCGCAAAGAATGGAGAAGGCGCCAAACATCGGAACACCAACGGGGCAAAACACCACATAGCAGTATTTCAAGCCAAACCAGAATCCACCTCACAAAGGCGGTGGCCATTTGGGCCCCTTGGTGGGCCGGCCGGCCCTGGGGGCGGCCGCCCCCTGGAACCGCCATCGCCCCCGGTCTTTCTCTAGCGGTGGCATGGAAGCATGCAATGTCGGTTCAAAGGGTGCCCCACGCCAAGAATAGGGAGGAGCACCGCCTTTCTCCCTGCATAAATAGAGAGCCAAGCCCCTCAACTCAACACACACAACCACATCAAGCATTACCTCACTCTCTATTTCCTAGTTGTAGCTTTACTTTACTTAGTTGTTTTAGAGCAAGGCAAAGCTACCTTGGAGAGCTTGGCTCCTTGGAAGAAGACATTCTTGGGTATGAATAGAATTATGAGTTCTTCCAAAGTCTTTCTCTCATTATATATTTATAGTCATACTTATGAATTAGAGTATAGTTTTGTTGTTATGATCTTGATATATGAACTAGTCTATAGTTTGTGTGTCATGGGAATAACATGCTTAACTTTATGCTTAATAAATCATATAACATATGTAATCGGGATTAGAGCTAAGTTGAGGTGGCAATTCATCGTGCCGCAAGGTGTGCCCATTTCCTTTACCTGTCGATCCGTAGGGTCGGGGACCGCGGGGGATTTGGGTAGTTGCTGCATATGCAAGCTTGGTTCTTGGTATGGAGGAACAGGTGATTGCATTGTCCCTTTTTGCGGAATGAGGGGTAGGCGGCAGGTGGTGATAGCCCTGTCCGTCCTTTGTATTCCCCCACGTTCGATTGGGTGTAGGAGTCTAAATTGTCACTGAGGTTGCTGGTAGACCAGTACTCGAGTGTTCTCCCGACCTGCTTCATCCTTAATCCTGATTCTAATTATATAAAGTTGTATGATCATCAACTAGTCATGATGTGACTATACTAGACCAACGCCTGCTCGCTTTAGGAATCTTGTTTCTTTATTTCTTTTCTTATTTATCCTTTGAGGAATGCCATGTGTGTGTCCACTATCTTGAATATCACCGTTCTTACCCCTGCATTAAACATGGATAATCTTACATCGCATTATTACCACAGTTTAGATCCATACTAGGATCTTAATCAAATGCCTTCCCATGGGAAAAATATAAATGAACGATACCCGAATACTCTCCGGGTGAAATGATGCAATGATAGCTCCGTGCGCTTGCAGATTAATAATCTAAAATGGACAAGGAACTATCACGGTCATGATTAGTAGAATCCAACTACTACTGATCGAGGCATTCTTGGCGCCGTTGCTAAGGATGGATTCAACCCCGTTCTTAAAGACAGAGCTAAGAACTGCCAACAAGCATTTCTGGCGCCGTTGTCAGGGATGAATTTTAATTCTATTCTTGGTAGTGACGCTAAGAAATGCCAACAAGCATTTCTGGCGCCGTTGCCGGGGATGAATTCTAATTCTATTCTTGGTAGTGACGCTAAGAAATGCCAACAGTGACCTCCTAGGTTGTTAGCATGGCTATTGTCGTCGGGCACGAGGAGGCTAGGCATGCGTACAAGGTCCAGCGACCTATTTACTTCATTAGCGAAGTCCTGAACGAGTCCAAGGCTTGGTATCCTCATGTCCAAAAGTTGTTGTACGTAGTCCTAATCACATCCCGCAAGCTCTGCCATTACTTCGAGTATTACAAGATCACCGTGGTCACCGAATTCCCCCTTGGTGATATCCTCTGCAACAAAGAAGCCAGCGGCCGCATCATCAAATGGGTAGTCAAGCTTGGCACCTACTCCATCAAGTTTAGGAGCTGACCTACCATTAAGTTGCAAGTTCTAGCAGACTTTATCACCAAATGGACTGAAGTCCAAGAGCCTATACCAGCCGATCACCCTAAGCATTGGAAGATGTACTTTGACGATGCGCTCAACATTGATGGCGCCAGTGCAGGCATGTTGTTTAGTACCCCCTTTGGGGACGAGTTCTGCTATGTTTTCTAAATCCATTTTTGGCCTCCAATAATGCCGCTAAATAAGAGGCAGCACTCCATGGCCTCCGTATCACTGCTGAACTTGGTGTAAAATGCCTCATGGTGTTTGGGGATTCTGCCTTGGTCATCAACCAAGTCAACAAGGACTGGTCTTGCACCAACGAGAAGATGGACACTTACTGCGCTGAGATCAGAGAATTGGAAGGGAAATTCTATGGCATTGAATATCATCATGTCGTTCGGGATGCTAATCAAGCAGCCAACCACTTATCTAAACTAGGTTCTTCTAGAGCTAAAGTCCCAGCATGTGTGTTTGTTCAAGATCTGATGACTCCATCCATCAAGGAAGGGTAGCCAGTCAATGAAATGGCCTCCACCGAGCAGTTAGTCCTAGGCGGTGCCTACTCCTAGCCCTGATTAGAGAGAGCAGTTCATCAAGTATCTCACTGTAGCTAAGATGCCAAGTGACAGAACTGAGATGGAACGACTCATTCATTATAGTAAGCACTATGTATTAGTCAATGGCAAGTTAATGCAGAAGAATGCCAAGGAAGAGCAGTTGTAGAAGTGCATCTCCTAGGAGGGAGAAAATTTACTGCACGAGATCCAGGCCAGCTCATGTGGCAACCATGTAGCCGCCAGAAATCTAGTCGGCAAGGCTTTTTGAGCTGGTTTTTACTGGCCATCCACCGTTGCAGACACAAAGGCGCACATTCGATGTTGTGAGGGTTGCTAATTTTTTTGCCAAGCAGATACATGTGCCATCACAAGCCCTTCTGACCATCCCTGCATCTTGGCCCTTCGCATGCTGGGGGCTAGACATTGATCGGGCCTTTCAAGCCAGCTCCGGGAGGCTTCAAATATGTATATGTCACCATTGATAAGTTTTCCAAGTGGATCAAGTACAAGCCCCTTGTCACTGCAACTGTGAAGAAGGCAGCCGAGCTGTTTGAGGACATCATGCATCACTTTGGCCTATCAAATAGCATCATAACCGATCTAGGTTCTACTTTCACTAGTAATAACTTCTGGGATTTCTATGAAGACTGGTGCATCTCTGTCAAATATGTCTCAGTTGCCCACCCTAGAGCCAATGGCTAGGTCAAACAGGCAAACGGCATGATCTTAGATGCCCTCAAAAAGAGACTACACAAGAAAGACGAGAAGCACCCGGGCAAATGACTAAAGGAATTGCCAGCCGTTGTCTAGGGACTCCGGATCCAGACTAATCATAACACTAGTGTCTCCCCGTACTACTTGGTGTTTGGTTCAGAGGCCATCTTCCCTGCCAATATTGCCTTCCGAGCATCATGGGTTGAGAATTTCGATGAAGAACAATCGATTATTGCCTGGGAAGAGATCGCCTTAAAGAAGAGCGCCTGGTTACATGTGTCCGTACAACCAAGTATCTACAGGACCTACGGAGATATTGCAACCGAAACATCCACGAGCAATCCTTCATGGTCAATGACCTGATATTCCATTGGAAACAAAAGACTGATGGCCTACATAAGCTTTCATCGCATTGGGAGGGACCCTTCATCATCAAAGAGGTCACCCGACTAGGATCCTACAGGCTATGCAATTTTGAAGGGGTAGACATCCCCAACTCCTGGCATATTGAGCTCCTTAGATGTTTCTATCTTTGAAATGTTCTACTATAGATATGTATTTCTCCATATTTGATGATTTAATAAAGTTTGCACCAATTGTGTTCTCCAATTGTGTTCTCTGATTGCGTTCTCCATATTTCACCGCATTTTTTCTCCATGTGTTCTCTAGTTTTGTCACCATAATTTAACCCTCCATACCTAAAATGTCTCCATAACGCATTACTCTCCAACTCTCCACTTGTAATATCTCTGACATAATCAACATTCCGTGTGCCGACCAGCCATGTTCTTACCCACAGCATCCAGAAGTGGCCCTGGCCTTGACTTCTTCCTACATGTGCATGAGCTATGCTCTACACTATGGATAGTCAGCAGTGGCCCCTTGACGATGCTCTCTTATCCTACGTGTACACAAGTGCCAGCCACTCACGCTATGGAGCTTGGGGCTAGTCAGGGCTGGTGAAGTGGTATAGAACTAACTGGAAAGCAACTAACTCATATCTAACACATGAACAAAATAGGCTACAAAACAAACATCATGTTTATATTTACATCTCTGACCAGCAACAACTTAAATTTTTCTGCTAAAACTCTCGCTAATTGTTATGGTTTTGCCCCCTATCATCGAATATGTCTAGGTCTTCAATGAGCTTAAGGGTCGACTCCATTGCCTCCTCTGTGAGCTGCCCTACCTCGGCATCCTCTGCCCCTTCAGCAAATCCACCATCAACAACCTCCAGGCTCACTGCTAGGTGCAGGGACCTGACAACCACTAAGGCATGCCCAGTGACGGTACATGCTACACCATGGATGTACGCCTTGAAGTTGGTCAAGACCCTTTGCACCTCTCCCAAAAGAGTTTGGCGAATGAGGATTGACGTCGAGATATCCCATCGGGGGTAGCGCCAGGTTCCTATCGATGAAGTCGAGCACTGGCGCAATTCTAGCGATGATGGCTTTCATTTTGTCGCGGGTGGCTTTCAGTCGCAGCTCATAGTCTTCATATTGCACCCCGGAGTTAGTACGCAACACTGCAAACACCAAGACAGTGTAACACACCTGGTTATACCCAAAGGATGCAAGTCCAAACAACTATGTCAACTTACATTGCAGCTCGTCGATGGCCTTTTGCCATGCCTCTTCGGTAGCCTCTTTCTCCTTTCGCGCGGTCTCTGCCTCCTTATGGGCCAGTCATAGCTGTGTCACCAACTCTGCACCCTTAACAACGATGATGAGGCAGCAATGATAGGTCGGCAGGCATCAAGACTTGAGGTCTTACCATTTTTCTCCTCTTCTACAAGGGCAAGCTAGGTCCCCATGGCTACCAGCTGGTTGGAGGTGCTACTGAGCCTTGCTTCAGCAGCATTGGCCTGCTCAGTCTTGGCCAGCTTCTTTGACCCCAGATGCTCCATGTGCATCTGCATCTAGCCTTGCTCCTCCTTGAGTTTGGCCAGGCTCTCCTCTAGCGCCTTCACCGACGCTAGCAGCTGCTCGTTCTCCTTGAACATGGGCTCCACTCGCGCTAGCTATCGACACTGGTGTTCGGCAGTGCGCATCCTGTCCTGCCATAGAACAAATTACAAATACTGCTAGAATGGCATGCATACCAACATAAGTATGACTTACTCGAATTTCTTTGTGCACCACTCTGAGGCTGGCCCCAAGTTTCTATATCTATGGGTCAGTGTGATCTTCATATACCATGTCGACCCGGTCTCCATGCTTCAAGAACGTGTGTGTCATAGTCTCTGTGTTGTCCCATAGCAGCGGTAGCTCCTGGGGATCTCCTCTACTCCCTCAGTAGCTTCCCCTGAGGCCCCTGGCACATCTTCAACATAGGGGCAACTTGGTGCCCCAAGACTCAGACTAGGTGGGGCCCTAGGGCGACTAGACGCTTGCTCCACCCTAGGGCCCAACCCCAACACCGGTGGGAATGGCGGTAGACTTGGCACTCGCCCTGTGCCCGCACCGGTTGCTCCAACATCTTCAACGGGTTCCACAACCCGTGAACTCCTGGTGCCATTGCCTACACGGGACTCCTCCACCCTCCACGTCATGGCCGACCCTCCTCCGCTCATGGCTCCGGTGTCTACAGGGGCGGCAGGAGGCGTCACACCATGGGGCCTCTCTGCAGCCCACATGGGCTACAAGTGGTCAGTCGACGGTTTGCTGTTCCACGCTAGTCATCCTTTAGAAACTTCAAGACATCAATTAAG
This sequence comes from Saccharum hybrid cultivar R570, assembly GCA_038087645.1. Classification (NCBI taxonomy): domain Eukaryota; kingdom Viridiplantae; phylum Streptophyta; class Magnoliopsida; order Poales; family Poaceae; genus Saccharum; species Saccharum hybrid cultivar. The sequence continues at coordinate 15,634,791 of JAQSUU010000066.1, forward strand.
TTCCAAAATTTGTAACAATAGCTACTTACTTGCTGGATCGCCTGATGGTGCGTTTGATCTTGCACGGATCGATGGGGCCGCCTGTCTCGGTGGTCGGCATCACTTTCTTCCCATGACCTGGGGGCATAGGGCTTGCCTCCAGGCTTGTTGCTATGGTGGATGTGTCTCCTCTGGCCTGAGCCTCGTGCTCAGGCTCGGGGACTTCAACTCCAGCCTAATCGGTAGGGCTCTCTACTCGCCGATCAGGACACATCGTCTGCTCAACGGGTCCTGCCGTACTGGTGCCCTCTCCTCTAGGAGGAGGGGGTGGGTGCTCCCTGACGAGTTTGTCCAGTTTGTCCAGTGGTCAGCGTGGTTGTCCTCTCGAAACCCAGGTGCACCGGGTTTGCCTCCAAAGTTGTCGCCGCGGGGGACGCGCCTCCTTCAGCATGGGCGTCATGCTCATGCTCGGGGACTTCATGTCCATCCTGGCTAGCAAGTTTTTCTGCCTGCCAACCAGGGCTTCCTGTCTGCTCGGTACTCCTCACTGAGCTGGTACCCTCTATCGCTGGAGGAGGGGTAGTAGTGGCCGCTCGATGAGCTGCCCTCACCAACAATGGCACCCTATTTTTCGGGTCGTCTTCCTCGCTCTCCAACCGTCGACATACCACCATTGCTAGCAGGGTGGAGAGTCCCTGGCGTTGATCCCGCCATTGTGGTGGGGTGATGTCACTACCTTCCTCTTCTTCTTGGCCACTGGTCCCTCACGGAGCAGCTGCTTGCCACTCCGCAAGTCATGACGACCAGGGATGGGGTGGTGTCCCACTCGTCCATCGACTCGCTCGGCATGCCTTGGTTCATCACCACCGTGATGTCAGTAGTGCTCCATGGCCCCTTGAACCTATCTTTAGCCATTGGCTAGGTCCCATCCGGAGCCTTGGAGACATAAACCCTTCGGTCTTGTTCGGCAAATCAACAAACAGTTGGTATGCATATAGCAATTAACGATGAATTGAATAACACCACCCAAAGGCAATTAGCTTCGGTGGCGGAAACATCAGACCAAATGCCCACTGGGGATGCCTTTTCTCCTGCTTCTTCTTTATTGTGAAGAATTTTGACACTCGTTGGTCGATTTCTTCATTGTTCAGTGGCTCCGATGCTTCTCGCACAAAGTCCACGTCCCAGTACTCATACGCGGGATGGGACCTTTCTTTGCAGGGCTGGATTCTCCGGCCGATGAAGTTTTGAGTACACTCAACTCCATTAATTTTGACATGGGCCAGGAGGTCAAGTAACTCCTCCACATGATGCATCTCATCACTACTCGGTCTTGCCGACCAGTTGGGGTTGGGGGTTGCTAGGCTATCTATGTCCACAAAGAGACCATCTTCTATATTTTCGGTGTAAAACCACCATGCCTTCCATCTGTCATTGGAGGTACTGAGTGGCACCGGTTTGTACTCGGATGCCTTCCCATCCTGTAGTACAAGATAGGTTGCTCTAACCACATTGGTGCCGGCGAAGGATTTGAGGTGAAAGAAGTAATGAAAGAGCTTGAAATGCAGCGCTATTCCAAGATAAGCTTCGCATTGATGAAGATAGCAAGATGAAAAATGCTGTTTGGGTTAAGATGCACAAGTGAAATCCCGTAGTACAGGAGAAGTCTGTGTAGGAACGGATGCGCCGGAAGCCCAAATCCCCGTCGATAAAAATCCTCGAATACACCTAGCTCTCCATTGCGAGGGTGTGGGAAGCACTCACCTTCTGCGGGACGCCACCCAGTCATCGCCTCGTCTGGCAGGATCCCATCCATCACCATTTCTTCTAGGCTCTCCCAGCTGCTGCTCGATGCCACCCATTCCTTGCTGCGTGCATTGGTCTTGCATGAGTTCTTCCGTGGCACCATGGATCTGGATCTAGGGACTTGCTGCACTCAATCTGCTATTATAGTAGGTCTGGGCTCATAGGCAAGGGATCTGGTGGCGATGGGTAAAGAAGAAATGGCGGCGGGAGATTCACAAGGGGCGCTCAAGGAAGAAGATGAAAGAAGAGTGTGCAACTGCTCTTGCGAAATGGGATGCATCGCGGGCGGGGTGTGCTATATAACGGGTCGCCCCTTCCCCTTCATCTCTAGGGTTTTTAGGAAATCGTGCCACGCCATGCGCGCCTGTTCCTGCATTCGCTGCGCCATGCACATGCATAGGGCCTTCTCTGTGTTTTCCATTAAGTGGGCCATTTTATGGGCCATTGTTTTCCTTCAACAGGAAGCTACCAATGGGTGGCCCATTTTCCCACCTTGCTACGTTCATTACTCCATGGTTATTGGATGGCTCGCGCAGGCTATCAGTCATGCCTAAATTTTTCTCCTAGTCAGGGGTTCTATTTCAAGACTTTTCTTTGACCCTGCTACAAGATTTATTCTTCGTCTTCTAGCAGGCTCGAGGACTAAGTGTGTACACTTCACCTTGTGGTGAAAGTGCTGATTTTCGATAACTTGATTTCTTGGCTATGCTGGGGACTACCCTTTTCTTCAGCAACGTTGGGGACTTGGCACATTCTCAGCTACGCTGAGGACTGCATGATTTTCCTTAGACCCTACTACAAGATTCATTCTTTATCTTCCAGCAGGCTCAGGGACTACAGTGTGTACACTGCACCTTGCGGTGTATGAATTGGTTCTTCATGATGCTTTGGTTACGCCAAGTCTGTCACTTAATGCCTCTGCTTTGCTCTGGTGATCATGTCATCGGCGCAATTCCGCTGGCACTTAAGTGTGTACACTTTATCGACCGAGAATTCTCAAACTTTTCTCTTGAGCTCCTTACATCATATTGGTGAGCCTCAACTGGCTATGTCCGAGATTTGCCTTTTAACTAAACTGGTCGGCAGCTGTCCTTATAGGTTGGCATAATAGTTAAGCAGGTCGGCATGCATTTTCACCGCCCAAGCTACCGGTCAAACTAGTCGGCTTTCTTTTTCACCGCTCGGATCATCTGGCAAGCTGATCGGCTTCATGCTTCATTGCTCGGACTTGATCAAGATGGCGTCACCAAGCGGATAGAAGGCGCTTGGGGACTAGCTGTGGAGGGTCTAACCCCATGTACCCACAGCCGACTAGAAGGGCCGCACCGCAAGGGATGGTCCAGCTCACAAGACAAAGGTTTGAGGTGCACGACATTACTCGGCGCACGCCGCAAGGCGTCTCGGTGGCGTCCTGAAGATCGCATAGAATCTATTAGGATGTGCCAAATGTATAATTCCATGTAAAGAATATCTGTTACCCGATTAGACTTAGAGCTGATCAGCATGTAACCCTACCCCCAGGCTATATAAGGCGGGTAGGGGACCCCTCAAAACACATGCAATCATATACAATAGCGAATACAATCCCGATGGGACACAAGATTAGGGTATTACGTCAAGCTGACGACCTGAACCTGTATAAATCTTGTGTTTTGTCACTATCTCGCTCACCTCTCCGATCAATCTACCATCACGGGTAGCCACTTGGTGGACTGCCGAGCATCTTTTGTCGACACTAGTATACTACACAACAAACACACCATAATGTGTATATGAAAAATGGGATGAAGACACTGGGGATTTAGGACCGAGGATAGTGAACCATCCATGTGTTTGAATACCCATGGCGAAAAATTGGCCCTGCCTCCATTGGGAATTCTCCGTAGGAATCAAGCCCCATTGATATCTCTATCATCTACTACATATCAAATGTGTTCGTCAACCATCAATTAAAAATATTAATCAACTAAGAGTTTAAAAAATTAGGCTGGATACTTCTATAAGATCTATCACACAATAAATAAATAAAGGTTTCATGCTGCATACAGTGGATAGCATGTACACAATCTAGCTCATGAGAACCAAAAATGAGTCAAATCTAAATCTAAAAAAGAAAGAACAGATAGCCTTCCAAGAGAATCTATGTGGCATCATCCATGCTTGATCTTCCTCCTTGCACTTTTCCTTCCTGTGGCCTCCTGTTATTTCTTCATTGGGCTCAGAGGAGGCGGATTATTCCCACACCTTCGCTTGATCCCTCCTTTGCATCCATCCTATCTTGTGGTCATTAGGGGATGTGAAACTCTTCACTTGTGCTCAAGCATCATGTTGTTCTCAGGGGCAAGGCCGATGCAAGCCCGCAAGATGTTCTCCAGCATGGCCCTCTGCTTGGCTAGAGCATTCACCACTGGTGTGCCAGGGGGTACCTGTTTAAGAAACCAATTTACTATCACTTTCATGAACACATATTGAATTGTGAATACATTATAAATCTTTCTAAGCAACTAAACTGCAGGACAATCCTAACTGTAATTCTGTAGTTATGAACTACCTACATTCTCAAAATTAGATCCAACCTAGAAGGGACTAGGCGTTTGTCATTAATAAGAAGAGAAAATAGACCCCAAATTGAAACCGAGAGAGGACTTAAACCTAGGTGGTTGGGTGCACGACCACACCTTCTACCCAACCAGTTGAGCTAGGCTTACTTCCGAACGTACATTCTCATATTTTACTATTGCCTTACCAACTTTCTCTGTTCCTAATATAAACCATTTGATAACATGCATTAATAGACAACAAAAACAATCATGATGCTTTGATTCTAAATTCTTTGATACTCCATTTTTAGAGGCCAATATAAACATGATGACAAAAAATTGTATCAATTGCAAACAAAATGAAAAGCTTACAAGAGGAGCCTTGCTGAGATAACTCAAAATTGTGGCGACGGGATGGAAGGAGTGGAACTTATCCTGCACAAAGAGCAAAGGGAGAAGGATGTCAATAATTTTCATTCACACATTAGTTAGTGCAGCGTTTACGCTATGCAGTGAAGCATAGATTAATCTGGTCCGTCATCTATTACCTGCCCTTCGGCCTTGAGCTGAATCCGAGTGCTGAGCTCAGCTAGGAGCACCAAGTCAAGGATGATCGGCGCAGCGAGAAGCGAATCCTCGCAGGTGTTGTGCAGCACGATGGTGTTCTTGCCACCCATGAAGATCTCGGAGGTATATTCATCCATAGCTCTCTTGCTATCACCCACATAGGGGATGTACTGCAAAGGAGGGATCAACTTTGAGTAACAACCAAACATAAAGTAGCATGGATAGACTCAGTTACACAAACAACTAGTCAACAAACCTTGATCACGATTATGTGATCAGGATGTTCATCGAGTTTGTAGAGGATGGGATTGCTAGCAACCATGTCGTCCACCACGCTGCTCTTGGAGATCTCTTTAGACCGGAAGACTTGTGGGGCAGAGAGATTCATGCCGTCATTGTTTCCTAGGTGGTTGTAGCTAGCAATTGAGGTGGGCTACAACAGCACAAACACACACAAAAAAAAATCCACCTTATTATCCGATATGCCAACAAAGATTGATTATTCTTGAATGTCAAAGACAATTCATCTTAATCCCAGGCTCCCAGCAATAGACAAGGAGTATATATGATGGTACCTTAATCCCAGCACCAATGAGGAAATCGACCAATACGGACTTCATCTTGGTCTGCCCACTCTTGAAGTCGTCTCCTCCTATCACTGAATTTTTTTTTATGGCAAGCTCCATCAGCCCTGTGCATGAACAGAACATTACTACAAGCATGGAACGAGGAATGCAACACTGGATACACATGTAGAATTTTGTAGAGCAGCACTACGCACCAGGCACGAAAGTGTTCTGAGGGCTTCCATTGACGAATGGAACACCCTCAAAGACACAGGCTATTGCATACAAGGTGGACGGTGAGATCTCTGCTTCATTCTTGTCCAACGAAGCCAAGAGGTTGTCCATGGTGTCGTTAAGCCCAGCAACTAAATTGCTGTACCTTTCGGTGTTTGCTGTCCATAGCACAACTATCTTGTCGACCTTGGTTTTTTCCTTGAACTCCCTACATAGTTCATGAACCGGCCCCATGATTAAGTTCATAACAATCCTCATTCGGAAAAAGAGGAGTACTAATATTTTTCTTGAGACAACGAATTCACCATTGTGGGTTTCGGTTTCTATCTTGTGATAGTATTCTATGTTTTGAGTTTAAGGATTTAAGTACCTGATATCCTTCTTGATCTGCTCCACCTGCTCTTTCTTGGTGCCCTTGATGATATTGTTAGCACGGGCACCTTGGTTTGCGGCAACGAAGTCTGGGTTGAAAATGCCGGCGAGTGGCAGCATGGATTCCATGTAGGGCCTGAGCTGCTTTTGAAGGTGAATGTCTAGGACCTTGGCCCTGGCCATGGCGTCGGCCATGTTCAGATTGCTGATGTCCCATCCACCAAAGACGATAGAGTTAGGGTTAACCTGCATGATTCAAGCAGTACATTATCACTATTGAAGAAAGAAATGGGTATCACAGTGTCACAACAAAACTGATACTTTTTGTTGAGGAAAATTACACATAATTATGTATGGATCCTCATGTGCTTAGGTAATTAATTTGGATCCTGATTTGCTTTGGTGCAGAATTTCTGCGGGGGTAAGACTTTGCTTCGGTTATTCCCTTCCCCAGACCCCACTCGTGTGGGAGCCTCTGGCACTGGGTCTGCCCATTTGCTTTGGTAATTAACTACCATCCAACAATTTTTGAACTTAGAAACATTGAAGAAAGGAATGGGTATCAATATCATAGTGTAGCAGCACAAAAAACTAACAGATTGAGGAAAATAACACATAGCTAATTCAGATCCTCATTTGCTTGGGTAAATAATTTGATTTGCTTCGATAGTTAACTAGTAGCATCCATGCACTAGAAATTAATAAATAGACACTGTACAAACTTTGTACTTGTGCATTCATGGATTGTGCATGTAACTGGAATTAGTATCAATAATTGTGATGCAGCGAGTGATGAGGAAGTGTAAAGGGAGAGGATCACACCATTGGCACGAGGCTCTTGAAAGGCGCGTAGACCTCCTCCCCGTTGTGGCTGCCGACCCTGATGGTGGAAGCCTGGGTCAGGGAGCCGAAGTAGTTGGCCTTGTGAACCTTCTCCTTTGTCTCCCACGAAATTCCTCTGCAAGAAACACCATCTGAAACGTGAAACAATGCAATACGAAGGAGTTTATTTATTTATTTATCGAAATCACTGTTCGTCATCAGCTGATGGAGCTAACGAGTCCTCTCACCCAACTAACTGCATGCACGGATCTGATAAGAGCGAGAGAAATGTGCGTTGGAACAAGCATGGAAATGGCATGCAGCTACTGGAACTTACTCCCTGTTGGCGATCACCCCGGCCGTGAGCGTCGTCCCGTTGTTGCCGCCCCATCCGACGAGCATCACCCTGCATCCATCATTTGAAATGATACAATTAATAATCAATCATATATGATCGAACGGAAGGAAGTAAATATGAACTGATGATCTGCTGATATGACTAGCTAATCGAGAACAAGGCAGTTCAGGTTCTTAAAGATCTCTGGACCGAAGTCCGAAGCAACAATGCAAGCCAACAACAAAAGAAATGAAAAGTAATTAAAGGGGAAAAAACAAATTAAACCCAACAACAAATAGAATCGAGAAAGAACATCGCAATCGTCGATCACCCTCTGAACGAGAACGGAGAACATCGCAATCGACCGATCTATACATGCATGGGCAACTGGTTCGCTGGGGTTTATGCGACGCACCCTAGCTTTGGGACGTTGGTGCTGGTCTTGAAGTTGTAGGTGACGGACTTTGGGCGCACCACCCACCCCGCGCCGCCGCCATTCCCCGGCGGGACGACCTCGGTGGTGTCGTAGCGGTACTCCGACTGGATCTCGCCGTCGCCGTACTGCACCCGTGGGCTCTCCACCCGGAAGCTCTCCACGAACATCCTCCGATCTCCTCGCGATCTTGGTTGGGTTCTCTCTCTCACGCAAACACCAACAGAAAGCAGCAGTCGCCGCCTCACTCTCGAGAATCGCTCAACGATATGCAGGGATCCAACAGGTTCCAAGGGTAGGCCATTATATATAGCTGCGCGCGGCGTCCACGTGGGGCGCGCCGCGGGAGGAGCGCGACTACTGGCGAGCGGTCGCGGTGCCACTAGTAAGGCTTGGCCGATTCTCTCGGATCGGAATCCGATCGGTTGTCTCTTCTACAGTACTACTATGGTGTCAAAATTTAGGCCATGTATGATGTTATATAATAGATTTTCTCCCTTTCTCATCGAATGCAACGGTATAGGAGCATGGATACTCCTTATCCAGATCCGTATCCGCTTTTTAACGTTTTTTTAACAGTATAATCAGGACAACCCACATTTCGAATCACATTACACAATCTATTTTAGTCACGAATGATTATCCACATGAACCACGGGCTGATTTATATCCAGCTGCATGCATGTAAGGTCATATAGCTGAAATTAATTTATTATTCCTTTAGTATAAATCGCTCACACCAATTCCTCTAGCATAGCTTAGGTCAGTCTTAGTGGGGATTTCATGTTACTGTTTTCAACACATCCAGAATTTGAAAACAGTACAGAAGAGTTTCATCCCATTAAACTCTCTCTACTCATGAAACTCTTATCACCTCTTTCTTCATTAATATGGCGCTACATCAGCATAATTAATGCTCATGAAACTCTGATGAAACTCCATTGAGACTGGCCTTAGAACCATCATAGGGTCCACTTTAATGGCAATGTTGTCCTTTATTTCAAAAAAATAACCGTCTTTTAGGAGCTTTATTTTACAAGTTTAATCATGATGCCAACGGATGCAAGGCTGGCTGGTCAAGCACTCCGGGTGGCACCCTTCGGTCTGAGTTCAATCCCCTATGGGGGCGAATTGCAATGCCGAAGATAAAAAAACCCTCGTTTACCCCGCATTATTACCAAAAGCACAGGTTTATGGCACCGGCCCACTCATAGGGTAACGAGTCCCTATGTGCGGGCAGGGTACAAGGTTCGGGGGTTTTCTCAGACTGGGTGAGGAGTCCTCTACCTTAATATGAATGCTCAGGGGCGCAAGCTATCCCTGCAGTCTGAGTTTATTTAGTTTAATCATGACAGCCCACATTTACTTTAAATTAGAGCATTTCTCATAGTTCAAAAAATAAATAAATTGATAAATCAATAAGTTTTTCAAATCGCTAAAAAATAGAGCTATTTGTTAGCTTTCTCCAACCATTTCTAATATCTTTCTCCTAAAAGGTAGAAGGCAATTTTACATTGGTGTAAGGATTGTCTCCTTCTTAAGTAGATTACTTAATTAAATAGTCTTCCATTAGCTACCATTGCTAATTAGATGATAAACTTAATCGGTCACCTCGATACACTACTCATATAGTCTAAACCAACCTTCATCCAGGATCACGCGGATGGAAAAGATCATTACGACATTGTCGGGTACCGATGTTAGGGTACCCAAAGAAGGGAAATAGACGGTCATCAACGATCAATTCACTCGGACGATTAAGGGGCATGACCGCAGCTTCATCCGACCCCTAGAGCGCGGGCTCCGCCTCGACCGACCCCTAGGGCACGAACTCCACCTCGTCCGACCTCGGGGGCGCGAGTCCCGCCCCATCTGACCCTAGGGGCACGGGCCCTGACTCATCCGACCTGGGGGCGCGGGCTCCGACTCGCCCGAACCCTAGGAGAGAACTCCGCCTCGCCTGAACCGGGGAGCGTGGACTCAGCCTCGGGCAGGGGCGCCGGCCCCCGCAAGGGCCCATACTGCCCCTAACCACCACAGACGCAGGATGTGAGCCTGGGACCATGCCCCTAATGCTAGGGAGGGGGTGGACGCATCTCGACGTGGCTGACGGCTACGACAAGCCATGCTTGGGCACTCACGTCTCCGACAGCGCCGTCCGGGACCATGCCCCTAACGTTAGGGATGGGACGGACGCACCTCGACATGAACGGCGGCTACAACAGGCTATACCTGGGGACTCACATCTCCAACAGCGCCAGGTGGACCTGCACTGTGCGGCTTGGATCCCCGTGCGACTCCAGTCAAGGGGGTCTGTTGACCATACGGCATGCCAGGACGAGAAGCGGCACCATGACTGGGCGACGGCGCCTGCCTATAGCACCAGTGATGGATAGGGTCGCGACGTGCGCACGCTTCCATTGTCGTCTACAGGACTAGCAGGACCTGCCTACGGAGAAGGGTGGCGCAGCCCCAGGGCTCTCTTCTTCTCTGTTTTTTCTTTTTCTCTCTCTCTCCCTCGTGTACCCCAGGTCCTTCCCTTAGTCTATAAAAAGGAAGGCTGGGCGCCCCATTTGGGCAAGATTTTCAACACTTAGAAGCACTTCAACTCTACTTCACCTTTCACCAGAGACTTGGGACTTCATCCCTCTCTCGCATGTTTGTAACCCCTACTGCAAACTTCAGAGCTGGTAACACGAGAAGCCTCAAACTGGACGTAGGGACGTTCAGCCCGAACCAGTATAATCCCTTATATCTTCCGAGCTCACTATCCGGGCCAAACACGCAATACAAATTTACTAGTCGGCGATAAGAAACATCGACAGTTGGTGAGCCAGGTAGGGGCCTTTGCGTGTTTCGTCGCTTTCATCAGGCTTCGGATGGCTGGCCATAGCATCAGTTAGATCCCAGGCATGCACGTGCGCTTCAGGACCCTAGACTTCATCGTCACCATAGAGGGGGAGCTGGTGCGGGCTCTAGCACCCGCCTAGCCTCCTCTCACCACCGGCCTCGACGTAATTGATGAGGCTCTCGAGGAGCTGCAGCTACATGCCCCAGACGCTCACGCCCCCGGGCATAACCAGCTTCTCGACTTCGGGAGGTTGGAGCGCCAGCTCGCTATCTTCCTGGTGTAGGAACTTGTGGCGCCTAAGAGGGGGTGAATTAGGCAACTTAAATTCTACTTCTAACTAAGGCCTCTAATTCCACCTAGTCAAAACTTATGCAAGAAAGGTAATCTATCTAAATATGCAACTATGGTTTTGCTAGGTGTGTTGCTATCTCTACCGCCAAAGAGTTATGCAACCTAGGTTCCAAACCTATCGACTAGCTTATCAACTAAGTAAAGCGAGCAACCTAGGTACGGAGTATAAAATGCGGAAGGTAAAGAGCAAGGTAGAGATATGCAAACTCCCGTCGACAACTCCGGTATTTTTACCGAGGTATCGAGAAGTGCTCAAGCTTCCCCCTAGTCCTCGTTGGAGCCCCTCGCAAGGAATCCCTCACAAGGGCCAAACTCCCGGTCAGGTAACTCTGTGGATAGCCCCGGTCCTTCCCCACGCTCAAGTGGGTCTTCGGTGTGCCTTCCAGCAAGCCTCTCCCGGACCGCTCCCCGCCGTCTTCACTATCAAGCTTCCGGCTGAACCGTCGCAGGCCTTGTTCCCTTCGGTACATGGTGGTGCCCACACCACAAGCTCAGTTGGTGTGATCTCGCAACACTACAAGCCCCGCTGATGTACAATCACGGTGCACGCAAGCACCTTTGGATGAGAGGTATGCAAACCTCACTAGCAACTAGACCTAAGCCTAGAGCAAGCGCATATGAGCAAGGTCTAACTAACCTAAGCACTTCGCAAATCACCTACGCTAATCACCTAGTGATCTTTAAGCTCTATGCAAGTGGAGAGCACCAAAGTGGTGTAGCAACACCCTAGTATTCTTCCTCAGCTTCCACACATAACAAATGGCTGGTTTGGGGGTCTATTTATAAGCCACAAGTTGAAACTAGCCGTTGTCTTCAAAAATAGGCAACTGTCAGGGGCAACAGACGCACCATCGCCATCCATCGGACGTGTCTGTCGCGTAGAAATACACTTGAACCAACTAGCCATTGTCGGGATCACCAGACACTAACCCGCGTCTGTCGCACGTAGGAGACTCCTCGGAGCTCTCTATGCTGGGTCTGACGTGCAGGGTACACGTCTGTCGCGCAACCCTAGCAGTGTTTGTTGGTTCTCCGTTCCAGTGGCACGCGCTGCAACACTGGACAGACGCGTCTGTCGCAATTCACCCCCGCGTCTGTCGCTCGCTCCATTCCAGTGGCGCGCGCTGCAACACTGGACAGATGCGTTTGTCGTAATGTCACCCCCACGTCTGTCACTCTCAACGCTGTTGTCCTGCGCACTGCAACACTGGACAGACGCGTCTGTCGCAATTCACCCCCGTGTCTGTCGCTCACTCTGTTCCAGTGGCGCGCGCTACAACACTGGGCAGGTGCGTCTGTCGCAATGTCACCCCCGCGTCTGTCGCTCCCAATGCTGCTGTCCCGCGCGCTGCAACACTGGACAAACGCTAATGTCAGTGTCTATCGCCTTCATTTCCAGCGTCTGTCGCTTGAAAGAAGGCCGAAATGACTTCTGATTCAAACGCTTTGTGCACGGCTTCGACTCCAACCTATTGAACTACAAAAAATACATACTTGCAAACACATTAGTCCAATTTGATTGTGTTGATCATCAAACACCAAAATCCAAAGTAAATGGGCCTAGGGTCCATTTTCCTTACAATCTCCCCCTTTTTGGTGATTGATGACAACACGACCAAAGCAAGCAAATAATAAAGAAATTTTAGAAATTTAAAGACTATCTACTTGCTAGGATGCAATGCAAGGGCAAGATTATATGATGCTCAATGATATCATACGTAAGAAACAATGAATGCTTATCTTGGCCTTGCCATTTGTCCCATTTATCCCCAAATGATATTATGAACTTGAGCCTCCCCCTAAATCCATAATTCATTATCCTCCCTTCCTCGGACCATTACCATGTGTAATTTAGTATATCACTTGTGATTTATTATGATTTTGCTTGCTCTTGGTCCAACAACTTCTCCCCCTTTGGAATCAAACACCAAAAAAGGAAGACATTAGTAGCACAAGGGAGGGTCAAGTTTTGTGATCCTTTATATGTGGAGTGGGATAGATCACAAAAATTGACTCTCACATTACATAGACTAAACTCCCCCTAAATATATGCATACATATAGAGGAAGTCAAAGTATATGCATAGTTGGCAAATTAATGCACAAAGGAGTTTAATCTATATAACGTATGGAGAAAGCATATAAATATCAAATTGAAATCAACACAATGATGTAGATTAGAGGTACTACATGTAGAAACCAATTTGATTGACACCACTTAAAATGGGTGGTGAGTATTTGAAGCATGATGCTTATCTCTGGGGACTCCATTTTCCTTGCAATGAGACTACTACACACATAATAATCTTGAAAAGAATGTTAGTCTCAAACCATCCAACTTGTAGAATAACCTCCCCCTAAATTTGTGGATACAAGCATAGAATACTTGTAGGAGACATGCACATTGATTTTTCAAAATCAAAATACCACTTGAAAGATGACATCACATGAATGTGAGAATCATTTTCAAAAATGATATTCGGAGGAAATTATCTACAATTTGGATTTTGGCACATATTAGATAAATAATTGAAAGAAAAGCTATGTGCCAAGCTCCTAAACAATTTAAACCATGTAGGTTTGCCCCAAGGGTAAGAGTGATACCGAGCAACCCTACCATATGAAATACCTAGTGTATGCATGACAAAGTTAAACATGCATACGCAAACCTAGGCATGAAAAGGAACTAGATGCTAATTGAAATTACAAGAATTTAAATCTAGTTACCCACCATGGGAAGGGGAATTTGGGTCCATAGTATTCACTAACACACTTGGCAATGGCATTATCCAATGTGATGCACCCCATGAAATGCACCCAAACTTTGCCAAGTCTCTAAATTCCCTGAAGTCCATTGGACTTCTCACTTCCCCTTTGGAATCCAAACCTTCTTGGTGCTCTTCATGTTGGAAATAATCTCCTTTGGCACCCAAATATGTTTGGTCTCATTGTTGGCTTGCTTGTTCACCTTGATGGCCACCACCTTGTCATTCTTCTTCTTCTTCAAGAGATAAGGAGTGGAGGCCTTCTTGTCCACCTTGTTGGTGTAGGTGTTGGAGAGCTTGCTTGTTTGCTTTTTTTCTCTTTCTTCTTTGCTCCTCCCCCATTCTTCACCTTGCACTCATAGGACTTGTGGCCTTCCTTGTGGCATATATAGCAAACCATGGTTTGTCCTTCATCAAGCTTCTTCACTCCCTTGATGGTGTTATCTTGATGAAGTTGGGCTTGCTCCATATTACCTTGTGCTTGTGTCAAGTCCTTGGTGAGGCAAGCCACTTCTTGCTTGAGTTGCTCATTTTCCAATGCAACCTCTTGTGTACATGTTTCTACAACAACTTTCTCAACATGAACTTGGTTGCAAGGGGGTGAGTTTAAATCACATAAATCATTGCAAGAAGTAGAGGCATCCTTTTTAGGCATGTCAAAGATAGAACTTTTCTTTTTAGGTGCCTTGGAGGGAGTTGTACCGACGGCTTCAAGACTTGCAATTTTATTTGTTAGCTCATCACAATGTTTGCACATGGTTTCCATTTTAGTAAGCAAACTCTTATAATCATCTTGTGTGCTAGCTAACTTTTCCTTTAATTTTTCATTTTTCTTTACAAGTTGCTTGTCATTGATTGTGCATTCATGTGTTGTTGCACTAGCCTCAAGTTGCTCAATTTTAGTAGATAGCTCTACATTTAAATTAGCAAAGGTTTCATATTGTTCAAGCAAAGTAGCATAAGCTTTTTGAGAGCTATCTAATTTTTGTTGCAAGAAAGTGAGCTTCTTTTGTTGGTTAGTGCAAATTTTAGCATATTTAAGATTTTCTTGCACAAGTTCATGGAGAGAAGGCATTTCATCATCACTATCACTCTCACTAGAGGATAAGCTTTCGTTACCTTGTGCCTTGGCACACACGAGAAGAGCTTGATGATGAGTGCTTGTGGCCACGCCTCTTGTGATGGTCTTCTTCTTCACTTGAAGAATCATCCCATGACCTTCTTGATGTGAGGGCTTTGTCCTTGCATGCCTTCTTCTTTGTCTTGGGTGTGGTCTTATTTGGACAAACTTCCACAAAGTGACCCAATTCACCGCATCCATAGCATCCTATCTTCCTTTGTTCTCTTCTTTGATTGGTGAAGATACAATCTTGAATTTGGATGGGCACACCCTTGACATTGAGCCTTTAAATCATCTTCTCCACCTTGTTGATAAGTTTGATTGATTCTTCATCAAGGTCGGAGGTGGAGGAGGAAGATTGATCATCACTTGATTCATCATCATCTTCTTCATCATCCTCATCTTCTTCTTCATCTTCACTTGAGGAACTTGAGCTTGAGCTTGTCTCAACTTGCTTGCTCTTCATCTTCTTTTTCTTACTACATGCAAGAGCTTTGTCTTTGCTTGATGAAGAGCCTTCTTCTTGACCCATCTTGCATGACATTTCAAATGCCACAATCTTGCTAATGACTATGGCCGAGGTCATGGTGCTCAAGTCCTCCATGTTGTGAAGGATGGTGATGATGCTTGCATACTTCTTTTGTGGTAGCGCGGAGATGATCTTCCTCACGATGTCCGCATCACCTAGCTTAGTCAATCCTATAGAGTTGAGCTCATTGTTGACGGTAGATAAGTGTCAATTTAACCGTCAACGAAACATGAAACAGAACCTAAACATAATTACCACTTAGATATAGGGGTTTACTCACATAATTCCATGAGTTTTGGTGAATGTCTATTTCTACAGGGGGTCAGCTGAAAAGAACCAAGGAAGGCCCACATGTCAGGTTTACATAGAGACAACAGGGGCACACATAACTTTTCTATAATCTGGAAGATACGAGAAGACTCTAGAAACAAATCAGAGGCAAAACGGGCCCGAAAGTTGGGCGGCCGCCCCACCCAGGTGGCCAATCAGGCTCCACCTCGCGGATCCTGCCTCCACCGCCTTTGAGGATCAATAATAATCGTAGATCAAGGTTGGCTTGATCCGAGGGCTATGGTGCTTCCTAGAGGGCTATATAAGCAAGACCCCAGGCCCCTGGAGGAGGCATCCCTTGAAACCCTAATTTATTATTTCCTATGAGGATCAACAGGGAGGGGTCCCTTGAATGGATCTCTCCATGTGAGATTAGAGTTCTTATTCTAGATTGAGAGAGTTAGAGTGGAGGGATGAGTTGGAGGAAGCCCGGCATGTCCGTGTCTCCTCTCCGGCTTGTACCTGCAGGATCAAGTCTCCTAACCCGAGGCTTGGTTCTAGGATTCTTCGGTAATTCAACTTTTAATACTAAGTAAGTACGTTGTTATTATTGTTCTATGGTTTACGAGTTTACTTTATTCTCTTCCATGGTAGAGGGTAGGGTAATCGTCTGTAGTGTAAGTGTGGTGCTTAGGCTAGAGATACTCGTAGATATCCTCTTCTGGCCGGATCCGTGGTAGTAGCGTGGGAAGTGACAGTCCCATTACTTCCTTTGTACCCCACACCCGTTAGAAGGATTGGTAGGATTAAGTGCCCTGTTCAAGCATCCTCTGTGGTGCCTCTTTTCCATCGGTATGTCCCCATAGACCAATAGTTTCATAGCTTACCATAGGTTGGAACCAGACTATTGTCGTAGTCTTCTCTAATCGCTTATATCTTCGCTACCTTGTAGTGCGGCCCAGGGGTTGAGTATAGATTTAGGTTAGTCATCGCACGCTTTCTCCTTGCGGATAAACAAATACGATACTCTAGAAATATCTCCCGGGTGAAATGCTCACCGATATCCGTGCGCTTGCAGATCCTTTTCTGTGTGCGTTAACAAATATCAACAAGCATTTCTAGCGCCGTTGCCGGGGAGAAAGACATCAGTTGAGTTAACCTCAAGTCTTGCTTAACCTTGTATTATACTTTTATCTTTTTCTCTTTTCCTTTTGCCTTTTCTTTTCTATCCTTATGGATAACCCAAATTCCACGCCTATCTATCAATATCCTGCACCCATGAACCAAAGCTTAGAGCCACCAGAACCCATGATTCTCACATCTAGCTATGAGCTACACCCATGTTTGGTTGCAAAGGTCAAAACCAACTCTTTTCTATAGCCAAGGTCCTATCTTCTAATTAAGAAGATAATGAACCCAAGGTCCTATCTTCTAATCAAGAAGGTAATGAACCAAAGGTCCTATGTTCTGATCAAGGAGATAATGAACTTTTGGCTACACTAAGGGAATCTTTCAAGCGTCTTATAAATTTAGGTTTAGACCTAGCCTTACATGACCCTGTTCTTCTTCAATATTTTTATACGGGTCTTGATAATATCGCCTTTAGAGGAGTTTTCCTTTCTTTATCCATTAGTGGAGCAAGGTTTGTCCTTATTAGTAGACACACTCCTTGCACTAGCCTTCATGATAAACTCCTAGAGGTAAAGAAGGAACCATCCCCCAAACTAGAAGAGGAAGTTTTCATAGCCACGTTACGAACATTCCAACTCCATGATTTGGCTATCCATCTCAAACTAGTTGTATTCCAAAATCCTCTGAGGGGAGAAGAAATTCTACTCTTAGAAATCATTTACAATGATCTTGGGAGGAGCATAAACTTCCCGCTTCATAAGAGACCTTTTAGTATAGTTTGAATCTTCTCAAGAAGGGATCTCTTTAGAAGCTTTTTAAATCCAATTCCTTTGAATGACATTTAGAAAGACTCAAGGATGGCATGTCAAGTGATGCCATAGAAGGAGAGCAAAGCCATCTAGAATCCACTCCTATCTTCTTCCTTTCTATGCCCTCATTAGATATGAAATTCGAACCCATCCTTGATCCCTATGAATCTTCCTATGCTCTTTCTCCTGAGTGATCCTAGAAATCCACCGAGACATCTAAAGCATAGGATTCATCAAGACCATAAGGATGATCGAGAAGAGCAACATCAATGGCAAAAGAGCATTAACAACCTATGTGCTATTTCCATTGAATGTGTAGGCGAGTCCTTATATGAGACCTACTCGAGAGGCAATACAAGCGAAATTTTGGATATTTATGCCGAATCACCCTTGGAAGTTGAAAATGATGGAGACTTCAATGAATAAGGATGCTACTTTATAAAAACCCTATCAAGTCCTTGCTCGTATAAGAAATCTCCTGATTCACTTAGTCTCTCTAACATTGCCCCACACGAGATCTTCAACCCCCTTATGCTCCATGTTCCTAAAGATTTTGAAAGGGTGGTTGAAGACACATATGTTTATCATAAACATTACAGATCTCGTTCTGTTGAATCTTGAGATTAGTACACATAAACTAGTGCTAGAGGGGAAACCACTTTGCCAATTCATATCTTGAAGGTTTCCCAAGGACAAGCTTAGTATCCTAAAATAAGCACTATTTAGACCATGACATGAGTATTCACCTTTCTGCCACGTTGCCTCCATTTACTATTGTATATGTTTAGGTTTGGAGTAGTTTCATTCATCTCTTAAATAAGGCATGGTGCTTAATTTAGGAGGTAGTGATCTTACTTTCAAAGGCTTTTAATTGCGCGTGGTTAGAATGCCTTCCTAAATCAAATTAGACGTGGTGTCTAGGTTGATTTTTGAGCCGACAGTATGCTATAGTAGATGTTGGATATTTTGTTAGACTAACCCCTGCAGAGAAACTCCCAAATTCAAATTGGGAAAGTCCTGAGATGAACTCATACTAGAGATGAAGAGAGATACAATAATCTTGCACAAGGGAGACAACTCATTCATAGCCAAAGAGAAAGAAGAAGAGTGCCACAAAGCATGATCCACAATCAAAGCACTCACTCCATGGAAGCAGGTGAACAAATCTCCGTCATGCCACTTGAAGACAAAGACCATCATGGAGGATTTCGAGTTACAGTTGCATTCTCTTGTCAATTATTAATCATCAGGAATCAAGAAAGATTGATAAGAGGAGAGCTTGCAACTTTCTGCACCCTCACTAGATTGAGAAGCTGACGCATAAGGAAGGAAGCCCAACTCCTTTAGATGATCCAACCATGACCTTCCTCCTATCATGCTCTCATCGCTCTACACTAGTTTGCAATCTCTCAATTAACTATTGCTTTATTTCTATAAGTTTGAGTTATTTCATAATGCCTATATATGATAATCAAATATAAGATAAAATCAATCCTCTAGAAAAGAAGTAATAGTGAATGTTTATGTGCTAGTATGTTCAAATAAATTCTTCTATAGCATAGAAACTGACCCATAGCTTTGTGACAACAATGCCTCTATCATTACTTGTATACTCCTTCGGGTATGTGTGTCCACTAATGATTTGCAGGAATGAAACAATAAGAAGAGCTAATAGTCCAAGCACAAATTAAAAGAGAGAACGAAACATGGCATTACTAAATCTAAGAAAGAAGGAGTGCAACAGAGAAGACATTGGCGCATGAACAAAAGAACAAGAACGACCAATGAAGGAAAGCTTTCACAGAGTGTTATAGTGCCCGCACGCTCTAACATTAAAGGTAACATTCTAAGGTTAGTGATCATCACATTAAAATCATTTCCTTGATGCTGGTATACACATAAATAGAGAACCAACCATGTTTGAGTTACAACCTCATTTGACCAACCTAATTAACTCAACATGCTTAGTTCTCTAATCTTTGTTCCTGTCATCACTTTCTTGATCTTATAATCTTAACTCAATGATCTAAAATGATTACACATCTTTTCTTTGGAAGTTGATAGTCATAATCATAAAATCATTACACAATATGCATAGATAGACTATCCTTCCATAAGGTTAAGAAATTTGATCTACCCAATTGATTTAATGCTACATTCATGCTCATTGTTTGATCCTATCACCCATGTCAAGTTCAATCAAAACACATTAACATCAACTTTATCTTGCTCAATATGTCTAAGGTTAGAAGAAGAATAAACTTTTGGTTCTGTTGGTGTTTTTCCACCAACAGAGCCCATGCACTTGATCTCTGCCTTGTCTCTATGAGTAGAACCCACTTTGAACACAATAGTAGAGGAGCTTGTCAACTCTCCAAGAATCCTACAAGTGAAGATCCTGGACCTACGAACATGTACAATGAGCAAGATGCTGCTAGTTTCCACAACTAGTACTTCACTTCAAACTGCTGGAAGAGCAAGGAACATGGGTGACACCATCTCAAGAGGTGCAAGCTATCAAGGTCTCTACTATAGGACCAGATGGTGCACCTACAGAATGATCATGGTATGAGGTCCTGTTCAGGGAACCTAAAAACACTGAACCCTTGCCGAAAGGTAAAATTGGTAGTTATCCATATTTATCCTTTTTTAGCATTGCATCAGTTTCCCTTTTCACATAGTTACTTTCTAGCAATTGCATAATCATTCTCCTTTTAACATGTTTACTTTTCTGCATTAGCATTGCATTAGAAAATAAAATAAATATATGTTTGCTTTGCTGCATCATAAATTATAAGCCCCATGTGAATGATTTTGTGGCATGTAATGACCCATAGGAATATTCACTGTGGTGGCATAAAATAAAAATAAATATGCATTCATCTTGTTAGACTTTCTCTGCATTATAAAAATATAAAAGTATTTGAGAGAAATTCTGTTGAAATTCTGCTTAAAAGAATCAAGAACAATCTTAAAAACTCTGGACAATTAAGGCTTGAGTGGCCAACCACTAACGCTTAATCTATTCCACAAGTTTTGTTGTCTATTTGAGTTCCACAGGATTTGAAGGACCAAGAAGAGCCAACAAGCAAGTGGATGTTCTATCCACTGGTGGAGCACTATCTCAACAATCATCAACATCAATTAATGCTCCACTAGGGGAGGAAGAACATCCCCGCTGCCAGTCTGCTACTTCATAAGATTGAACGACTATGTCAACATCTAGCTTGGGGAAAAGCACCCCATGTATCCAGCTAAGTATTTTCTTCTCTCAGTTTTACCTTATTCTTTATGAGTTTTCTTATTTAGTAATAATAATGTTCTAAAATAATAGAAACAAAATAAAAAGGGTGTGTCTAGTTTGTTGTCTTTGTTCTTAAAGAAGTTGTTAATAAAAGAAGAATCTCGAGTAATCTCTTGCAAGGAAATAATGAATAGTTGCTCTACCGTAATTCCTTTCAAGTATCTAGTTTTCAACCTCGAACTCTCCTGAGTTTTAGACACAATTGTTTTGATCTAAGATTTGCTCTGAACCTAAAACTCGTGGGTAGCGAAGGCTTAATCTAAGTCTAGGTAGTTCGCGGATATGATATAGGAAGGTTTTGAGCTGCTGTTTATCATGCTCCTAGAGATACTAGAGTTCTGGAAAATTTATCTTTGAAAATTAAAAATCCTAAATGATGAGTTTCTGTATGATGAGAGTTTAATTCCTACCATAGCCATATATACATGCTTACTAGATTAGGAAAGACTTTCACTTGTTAGCTTAGCTGCTTGAAAGCATTGAGTGTGGTCAGTCTGTGTTGACCCTAGGGGATTAGTCATGCGGTTAAAATCAAGATTCATGTGCACTCCACCTACTTATGCTGCTTCTTCCCTGGAGGTATGCATTTAAATATTTTCCATTAGACACAATCCAACAAGTTGTTTAGCTCCTATCCTGGGAGTGAACAGAACCCTTCATCCATTGCTAGCCCCCTTTTATTATAAGCTCCAACATTTCTGTTGCTATCTCTTATCTATGTTTCCAAAAAGATACTTGGGAATTATTCCATCGTATTCAGTTGCTTTAAAAAAAAGAGTGAGAAAAAAAAATAAAGAGAGAATAAAAGGACAAGGGTCCTAATTATGAGAGATTTTTTAGCAACCCAAGTTCTCAGCAAATTCTTCAAAGTTTAAGAGAGGTATAAATTTCTTTCAAGGAGCAAAAGTAGAAATAGATATTCACCATTTTTTTCTCTACCCCTTCATTTCCACTTACATCCACCATCATTACCACTATATACATATCCACTCAGCCCATATTTAGGATCACACACATGCACATCTTGATTTGACTATACGGCCGAACTTGTCCCTCTGGATCCATGTGTTTGACTATGCAATAAATGTTTGCAAGTATGGATTTCTTGTCTCCCACCTATGAGCTCCAGATAGACCTATTAGAAGTAGGGTGAGAGAGAGAAGGTATAATGTTACTATGCCTTATGCCAAAAATACCACATATTTTGAGAGAAGAGAGAAGGCATACACCATAAATACCTTGGTGAGGATCCAGAAATACCATAAAGGAGAGACATGAAAGGGTCATACACAGGAATCTCTGAGTTTTATTTGAAAATCCTACAAATTTCCGGAATAATGGTTGATCAAAGAGCTTAAGACATAGCGCTTGACTTAACCATTCTGTCTTTCAACTGCTCAAGACCCAAGTGACGGCTACAAGCCCCATGATGAAAGGTAATATGGGTAAGTTTGAAAGTCAGAATAGTTCACTCTAATCCGGAGGAGAGTTCTTATCTGACGCATGTGTACTTTTGAGGCATGAAAGCATTGTAGCAACTCCTAATACATCACTGAGTTTATCTTTGCTCAGGGACGAGCAAAGGGTAAGCTTGGGGGAGTTGTTGATGGTAGATAAGTGTTAATTTTAACCGTCAACGAAACATGAAAAAGGACCTAAACATAATTACCACTTAGATATAGGGGATTTACTGACATAATTCCACGAGTTTTGGTGAATGTCTGTTTCTATAGGGGGTTAGCTGAAAAGAACCAAGGAAGGCCCACATGTTAGGTTTACATGGAGACAAAAGGACCACACATAACTTTTCTGTAATATGGAAGATACGAGAAGACTCTAGAAACAAATCGGAGGCAAAACAGGCCCAAAAGTTGGGCGAGCGCCTAGCCCTAGGGGCGGCCGCCCTACCTAGGTGGCCAATTAGGCTCCACCTCATGGATCCTGCCTCCACCGCCTTTGAGGATCAATAATAATCGTAGATCAAGGTCGGTTTGATCTGAGGGCTGTGGTGCTTCCTAGAGGGCTATATAAGCAAGACCCCTGGCCCCTAGAGGAGGCATTCCTTAAAATCCTAATTCATTATTTCCTATGAGGATCAGCAGGGAGGGGTCCCTTGAATGGATCTCTCTCTTAGGGCACATATAAGAGAGATTAGCTTTGTAGTCTCCATGTGAGATTAGAGTTCTTCTTCTAGATTGAGAGAGTTAGAGTGGAGGGATGAGTTGGAGGAAGGCCGGCATTTCGATGTCTCCTCTCTGGCTTATACCTGCGGGATCAAGTCTCCTAACCCGAGGCTTGGTTCTAGGATTCTTCAGTAATTGAACTTTCAATACTAAGTAAGTACGTTGTTATTATTGTTCTATGGTTTACGAGTTGACTTTATTCTCTTCCGTGGTAGAGGGTAGGGTAATCGTCTGTAGCGTAAGTGTGGTGCTTAGGCTAGAGATACTCATATATATCCCCTGTCTGGCCTTATCCGTGGTAGTAGTGTGGGAAGTGACAGTCCCATTGCTTCCTTTGAACCCCATATCCCGTTAGAAGGATTGATAGGATTAAGTGCCCTGGTCAAGCATCCTCTGTGGTGTCTCTTTTCCATCGGTATGTCCCCATAGACCAATAGTTTCATAGCTTACCATAGGTTGGAACCAGACTATCGTCGTAGTCTTCTCTAATCACTTATATCTTCACTACCTTGTAGTGCGGCCCAGGGGTTGAGTATAGATTTAGGTTAGTCATCGCATGCTTTCTCCTTGCGGATAAACAAATATGATACTCTAGAAATATCTCCCGGGTGAAATGCTCACCGATATCCATGCACTTGTGGATCCTTTTCTGTGTGCGTTAACAAATATCAACACTCATCGACAATTAGATTCAAATGAGAATACATATCACGAACAAGCTCATCATCATTCATTTCAAAGGAATCAAAGGTTTGTCTAGCTAGGCAATATTTTTGCTCACGGACATTACTTGTGCTGTCACAGAGCTCTTGCAATTTTAACCAAATTTCATGAGCGGTATTTAAGGTGAACACTTGGTTAAAAACATCCTCGCTAAAAGATTCAAAGAAGCAATTTTTAGCTCTAGCATTGAGGTGAATTTCCTTTTCTTCATTCTTAGTGGGTTTATCAGGATTCTTAATGGGTTTCATCCCGTCACGAGTGACACTCCAAACACCCAAATCAACCACCTCAAGGTGAACAGCCATTCTAACTTTATAGTAGGAGAAATTAGTGCCATCAAAGTGCGGAGGCCTAGAGGTATCCATCCCAACCACTCTTAGTAGCGTCGGCTCAACGGCGGTTAAGCCAAAAGTTCAAATTGAGCCAACCGGCTCCGATACCACTTGTAGGAACTTGTGATGCCTAAGAGGGGGGTGAATTAGGCAACTTAAATTCTACTTCTAACTAAGGCCTCTAATTCCACTTAGTCAAAACTTATGCCAGAAAGGTAATCTATCTAAACGTGCAACTATGGTTTTGCTAGGTGTGTTTCTATCTCTACCGCCAAAGAGTTATGCAACCTAGGTTCCAAACCTATCGACTAGCTTATCAACTAAGTAAAGCGAGCAACCTAGGTACGGAGTATAAAATGCGGAAGGTAAAGAGCAAGGTAGATATATGCAAAGTCCCATCAACAACTCTAGTATTTTTACTAAGGTATCGAGAAGCACTCAAGCTTCCCCCTAGTCCTCGTTGGAGCCCCTCGCAAGGAATCCCTCGCAAGGGCCAAGCTCCCGGTCGGGTAACTCCGTGGATAGCCCTGGTCCATCCCCACGCGCATGTGGGTCTCCGATGTGCCTTCCAGCAAGCCTCTCCCGGACCGCTCCCTGGCATCTTCATTATCAAGCTTCCGGCCGAACCACCGCGGGCCTTGTTCCCTTCAGTACACTGTGGCGGCCACATCACAAGCTCGGTTGGTGTGATCTCGCAAGACTGCAAGCCCCGCCAATGTACAAGCATGGTGCATGCAAGCACCTTTGGATGAGAGGTATGCAAACCTTACTAGCAACTAGACCTAAGCCTAGAGCAAGCGCATATGAGCAAGGTCTAACTAACCTAAGCACTTCGCAAAGCACCTACGCTAATCACCTAGTGATCTTTAAGCTCTATGCAAGTGGAGAGCACCAAAGTGGTGTAGCAACACCCAAGTATTCTTCCTCAGCTCCCACACATACCAAATGGCTAGTTGAGGGGTCTATTTATAAGCTATAGGTCAAAACTAGCCATTGTCTTCTAAAACAGGCAACTGTCGGGGGCAACAGACGCACCATCGCCATCCATCAGACACGTCTGTCGCGTAGAAATACGGTTGAACCAACTAGCCGTTGCCGGGATCACCAGACGCTGACCCGCATTTGTCGCACGAGCACAGAACGCGTCTATCGCACGCAGGAGACTCCTCGGAGCTCTCTATGCTACGTCTGACGCGTAGGGTACGCGTTTGTCACGCAACCCTAGCAGTGTCTGTCATTGCTCCGTTCTAGTGGCACATGCTGTAACACTTGACAGACACATCAGTCGCAATTCACCCCGCGTCTGTCACAATTCACCCCCGTGTTTGTCGCTCACTCTGTTCTAGTGGCGCGCGCTACAACACTGGACAGACGCATCTGTCGCAATGTCACCCCATGTCTGTCACTCCCAACGCTACTATCCCGCGTGCTGCAACACTGGACAGACGTGTCTGTCACAATTCACCCCGTATCTATTGCTCGCTTCGTTCTAGTGGTGCACACTGCAACACTGGAGAGACACGTCGGTCGCAATGTCACCTCCACGTCTATCGCTCCCAACGCTACTGCCTCGTGCACTGCAACAATAGACAGACACTGACGTCAGCGTCTGTCGCCTTCATCTCTAGCGTCTATCGCTTAAAAG
The DNA here is from genome assembly GCA_038087645.1 of Saccharum hybrid cultivar R570. NCBI lineage: Eukaryota > Viridiplantae > Streptophyta > Magnoliopsida > Poales > Poaceae > Saccharum > Saccharum hybrid cultivar. The sequence goes on from JAQSUU010000066.1 coordinate 15,660,459, forward strand.
AAGGCCAAAATGACTTCCGATTCAAACGCTTTATGCACGGCTTTGACTCCAACCTATTGAACTACAAAAAATACATACTTGCAAACACATTAGTCCAATTGGTTGTGTTGATCAACAAACACCAAAATCCAAAGTAAATGGGCCTAGGGTCCATTTTCCTTACACCTAGTACCCCATCCATCCCGGGAGGACCTACGTAACCTCACCTTTTCTTTTGTCAACATCATGACACGGCTCGCCGGAGGAGAACCGATCTCCCGACATACCTCGCTTGGGACGCCTCGCCGGCGCTCCTGTTGGCCTGTGCAACGCCACAGCGGCAGTCAACCGCCACATTGCACAGCGTATGCACCCCCCTCCCGCGGACAGCGAGTTTGTCAGGATGGCGGACAACCTTGTGGAATCAATCCATGACAACCTTGTTTATCATTATGTTTATACACATGTTTGCAAAGCACTCACCTTATTGAGTCATGGGTGGGTGGTCAACATTGTGTAAGTATGGTACTTATACACGGTTTACTTGCAAATGCACTCTATACTCCAGGCCATGTGGTAGATCGCGGGTGTGACATTGCTGTTGAGTCCTTTGTAGTCCACTCCATGAGTGTGGAACTTAGTAGAACGCGGTCTCATTACTTAGTTGTTACTCTATTTCTCAGCTTCGTAATGGAGATGTTCCTTGTTTATGGATATGAGATAACCTAGCCAATGATTGCCTGATATAATTGCACTAATCAATGTAGATTATAACTAATAGTTAACGGATTACTTAGGAGTTATTCTCTTTATATTTTGATCAATGACTTGCCATAGTACTACTGCTCTAAGGAATATCATCTAAATGGTCTGATTATCATATATTTTATCTCTTTTTATTTGATTGATTCATATTTGAGAGTAAAGGATAGTGATTTCGAATATTCATATCACATGTGTAGAGTAGCCTTTAATTAATATGTGCCCCTCTGTTTGTTCTCCTTTGGTTAAATATAAATAACGATACCTAGGATAAACTTGGGTGAAATGCTACAACGGGTGTATTTATCTGTGCGCTTGCGGATATATACTTTAATATCTTTATATAGTTAAGTGGCATGAGTACAATACAACCACACTCTTGGTGTCATGTTGGGGATGACAACCTAACGCGAGTGATGCTAAGAAGTGTCAACAAGCATTTCTGGCGCCGTTGCCGGGGAGGCAACGGAATGGCACACTAAGTTAGAAAACATTCATAAGAGCATAAACACACTTCCACATCTAGGAACACTCTTACACATGTGATATTCGAATTACATCACTTGATCCTTTACTCTAATAGGCTCACCCTGTCTTTTGTCTATTTTTTTGATCTTATGCAGGGTGATGTATGACTGGTTTTGAACTCCCGACAAACTACGTTGAGAACCCGGAAGCTCTAATCAGAAGAACAAGAGCAAAGCTCAAGAAGGCTCCAACCACTTCGTCTGAGATCAACCAATTGAGAAGAAGCTTAACACCAAACTTTGAAGCCATGGCCGACCGATCACTCCATGAATTCTCCACTTCAACCACTGCTAACATTAGGACTGGACCGACAATAAATGTGGGAGATAATGGATTTGAGCTCAAGCCTGCTTTGATCAACATGGTGCAAGCAAACCAGTTTTATGGAAAAGCACATGAAGATGCGAGTGCTCATCTCCAACACTTTTTGGAGATTTGTAGCACCTTCACCATCAAGGGAGTCGCAAGAGAAGCCATATTGCTCCGCTTGTTCCCTTTCTCACTGTCACACCCGGTTTTCTAAAGACCAAAACCAGGCTAATCATATGTGTGCCCAAGAAGTCCACACATATGTCAAATAAAAAAGTATCAGAAACAATGTTATTATATAACGTATACATAGCTATATTAACACTTACATCAGAGTATCATGGAATAGTGGCTAAACTTTAGGCTCCATTCTTCTCAGGGACGGCTGACTGGTGGCTCCATATGTCGAGCACTTCTGAAAGACTTCTGGAAACTCCACTACACCTTCATCCTTCTTCTAAGTAGGACCTTACTACACACTAGAGTGTGGTGGAAATAGCAAGAGTGAGTCCATGTCGAACTCAACAAGTATAACACAGGGTTCATGAGGCGCAAAAGGCTAGACACTGTTTGACCGCATTTAGCTTTTATTCATTATATAATTAGCAATTGAGTAGCATCAAGGTAATCCAAATAACATTAATGAATCAATGATCAATTGTAATAAGGATAATGAATAGCATTAACACGAGCATAATAATAACAACAATAATTAAGCACGATATAATAATGGTGATCAGCTATTTGTAGATGTTCCAAGGCCGCCCGTATCCGTGGGCACGGCTAGTATACCAGTTTCTAACTCTGCACAGAGGTGTACACTTTCACTGTGAGTCATGGTTTCCAAATGTGTGGGGAGGCCATTCCCAAAACACCAGAAACCATATAAAGTCATTCAAAAGTTCATCTAACAAGTTAGGGCCATTAGATTCACTCGGCAGGCAGATGTAGGAACCCCCACTTTTCAAATGGCACAATTCCTTCTCGGCTATACTCATAGACTAGAGGTTGTCCTACACCCAATGTGTCAAGCCATTCTTATGCCATTTAAGGTAACCACTAACAAGCTAGAAAAGGTCTCTTAAACAACTAAAGCTAGAGCCATATAGCCCTCACAGCTGTACTGTATGTCCCGGATAAATCACGTACAGATAAGTCCTTATGGAGAGAAACGAAAGCATCAAAATAACCCACATGCTCTAGCCTCCTTTTCAACAGTAATAAATCATCTTAATGGTTGGTCACTTAATCCATTAGTCAAATTATAAGATCATTGTTCATAATTAAGCACTAGCAATAACTACCCAAATGCATCCCCAAGGTTGACAAGGAATCAAGGTATCAATCGCTAGGATAAATCCTTACGGTTGCCAAGGTTGACATATGCATATGAATAATATTTTTAGTGTATAGGTAACAAGGATAGTCCCATGTTATACTTGCCTTCGAACATGCTTTATGCCAAGAGCAACTTGCTCTAAAAAGCCTCAACTTAATCTTTCATTTGCAATTTCTGGCACTCAGCTTCTGGTCTTCACCTTCGGATCTTCCGCGCTCACGGATAGTCTTTCTTCTACTCGTAGATCATAGCAACCCAGCACACTAACAGGCATACAAGCAAACAAATAAGGACAACTAACAACAATACACCACACAAGAGAAAACAGCGTACTAAAAGAGAACTACCGGCTACAATCACGAGAACACAAGAAACGCTGAGAATAGAGCTACGATTAAAAGAAACGGCTACCAAAAATTTTATTTTATAAAAGAAAAGAAAAGCCTACATACTTAATTAAGCAAAACCATGTGAAGCATATTAATTCAGATTGCGCAAATCATATTTTAGTTTAGAAACTAATTTAAAACTAATCATGTTTTATTTATAAATATTGATGTACCATTCAAGCAAGTTAACTTTACAAAAGATAGATTTATGTGAGCATCTAATCAAAGTTATATAATAGGGTTTAAACTACACAATTCATAATTAATGAAAACATAATCAATAAGTGTTTATAAAAGATTGATGTGAAAACCCTGAATTTCTTTTACATGGAAAACTAATTACATAGATATTAATAAAACACATAAATATGTGGCTTGGGGAACCTTCGCATCTAGATAGAAGATCACGTTGCTAAACTAACATACTCATCATCCTTGGCACTTGCTAGCATGCATTATTGACATGCATGCATGATGCTATTTGCTTGTTTCATTTTAATTGAGCAAACCATGTCAAAGTTATTAATATTAGATTGGTCAAAACATAATATATACCCTATGTTACCTTTACTCATAATCATTAATCAAATTAATTGCACAAACACTAATAAGATTAATAGGATTAAATTCTTAAACACCTAACGTGACATGATAAACAACGTTGCTAATGCATCTCTTATGCCAGCATAGTCACGAAGCAACAAGAACGAAATCATAATCCTATGTTGTTTTTAATTATAAAATTAGGTGCATATAATAATTAATTAAATATTTAACTATATATTCCAAAACATGTGACATGAAAAGCATTGATACTACTGTGTAGAGCACGATGACGTGAATCTAACACAACTTGAACCAACTAAATCAGAGCTATCATGACTAAACTGCTGAGGTTACGAACCAGTGGCAAAGTTGTAAATATCTCGTCTTCTTCCTTATGGTGAGCTGCACGTACAGAAGATGACCTACCGGTTCTTTTCTTGTTCAGGCCTTCACGGCTGGCGGGTGGGGGTCCTGAGGCCTCCGGCCTTGGCTGGGACTGGCTAGCTTGGCCGCAGCAGCACGGAGCTGCGCGCACATGCACCGAGGTAGGGTAGCGGCGGTTGCTCGAGCTCGCCGGCTCATGGCTCACCCACGGGTCAGCCGGGCGCGGTGTGTGGTGAAGTGGTGCAGGGTCAGCTCCGCATCAGAGGCTACCCGCACAGGGGAGCGGAGGACGCGCGGACCAAGGGCGCTGTACAAGGGTTGGCCGGAAACCACGAAGAAACTGGCGTCCATGGTGGAGCTCGCCAGAAAAGAGAGATAAATTAGGAACATGATCAAACACACACGGATTCGAGAAAACAAGTATACTACGGCGTAGAGAACAACGAGGGCTACCTTGAAGCAGTGATGGTTTTCGCCGGAGGCGAGAAACATGGCCATAAAAACTCATCGAACCTTCGCCGAAAGTTTGCCGGAATGCAAGCTATACATTTTGAACTTCGGCGAGAGATGGAGGGAACTATGAGCGGCGGATTGTGATGGGGTTTTTAGATCTGCAATCAGCACGTCGAGGAGAATACCGGCATATATATAGTTGTAGGGTTTGGAAACTTTTCGGATTTTCTTAATTTCGGGATTATTTTAATTCTGCGAATAAAAATAATTCCAGAAAATCTAGAATTACCTTTTAAGTCTCGAAAAATAGCACGAAACTCAGAAAAATCCCTGGAAAAATCCTGAGGACACTTGGAGGGATAAGGAACTCAACTAAATGAGTTTGAGCTCATGAAAAGATTGATGACAAGATCAAGGAAAAAGATTAAGCTCATGAAAATTGAAATTTTAAATCCAGAAAATACCAAAAAGTTTTTCGGTGAGAAGTGAACGTCGTCCTATGGTATTTTAAAAAAATAATAGCACTCACCAACACCAAAGACAAGCATCACACAAACACCACATTATCAAATTTATATGAAAAAGTTTAAAACCACAATTTTCTATATTTAAATTAGCAGCAACTTAACTTATCTAATGAATTTATTCAGATATTGAAATCATTTATTTTATTTAGTGTTTTTCATGCACAACCCAAAATAGGAAATTTTGGGTGTGACAATTCTACCCCACTTAATAGGAATCTCGACCCGAGATTCGGAGAGACTAGGGAGAAAGATAAAGTTTATCTGCAAGTCTTCACTCTTCCCTGATCAACTCTTATCCAATGATGATGCCACAAGCTCAAAACCAACTTTGTAAAGGTGTCCTTTAGACCCTTACGATCCTTGTAGATGGTTCCAACCGGTTACCAACCCTAAGAAAAGATACCTACGCTCGATAGTGACTTTGCAACCATGTAGATAGCTGATGCTTCTAGGTGACGAAATAGAACGTATAAAACCTCCATCTTGTATCGTCTTTAGTTTGGCAACCTCCCTTAAGAAGAGATCAATTGGAGAACACCAATGGATAGATTGCATTTGTTTCTGAGTGATAACTACCATTGTGTCCTTCTGCCACACCCCAAAATTTTTATTTTGGGTTGTGCATAGGAAACACTAAATAAAATAAATGTTTTAATATTCGGATAAAATTTTCTAAGTTTAGTTTATGATAGCATCAATTAGTTATAGAAAAAATGAAAAAAATGAGGATCTTTAAATTTTTCTAAACTAATTTGACGGGCTATCGTTTCATGTGATGTTTGCTTGTTAACTCTTGTGTGTTGAGAATGAGCAATGTCTTTAAAAATATGTTTAATAGGTCGATCTTTCTTCTCCGGCATGCCTTTATTTTTTTCTATAATCAATATTCCTTGTTTCTCATATCAAGTTTTCATTAGGAGCTTCCTAAAAATCTTCTTTTTTGTAACACAAATTACTCCTTTCAGTTTCTCGCTCATCAATCAATCTCTACAAACTTCCCGGGAATTTTTCTAGCTTTTTCTAGAATTTGTTTCCACTTTTCTGTGAGCATAATCTAATTTTTAGATGCTCCAAATTATTTTATCATGAACTCCAAATACTTTATTTGGGTTCCTTATGTTTTATAATGTCTCTAAGAATTTTTCCCGAATTTTTAGAGCTTTCGGAGTATTTTTCGTGACTTAAACAATAATTTTAGACTTTTCTAGAATTATTTTATCTATGAAATTAATTAATTCCGAAAATAAATTAATATCTCATTTTTCCCAACGCTTAAAGCCTGTGTGCAATAATCATCAAGGTCTGTGTCTTTATTTACTAATGGGCCTTAATGTCTATTTAGGCCTATTAGTGGAGGTGGACAGTGCAACATCAATTAGTATCATATTACTAGTTGATGTAAAGGTGGAGAGTTTTCCTCCCTATAAGTATGTACCTACCCTATAGGCAAAGCACACCAAAACTACCGTAAGAGAAGCCCCTAGTTTGAGAAATCTCAAATTAAATATTTCTCCTCCTTCTCGTGTCGTCTCTAGGCCGAGGCCCTTCAGATGGATGGAGGTAGAAGATGAAGTATTTGCGGTTCTGCCACTGGTTCGTAATATCTTTATCGTTTCTTCGTTTAAATTCCGTTTTGCTCTGTTTTAGTTGCGTTAGTTTCGTATAGTTGCGCTCTACGCAGTAGTGCTAATGTTTGTCATGTCTTATAATTATGAATTTATTGATTTAAAATACAATTTGATTAGTATTAATTTAATAGTTTTTAATTAAAAGTGACATAGGTTTATAATTTTGTTTTTGTTGCTTTTGACCGTGGCGATGTAAGTGACATGTTAGCAACGTTGTTTTTCATGTCCCACGTTTATGAATATAATTAATTTGATTAATGTTTAGTTAGCGAGTGCTCTCTTTAATTAATTAAAAAGCAATTTAGGTTTAACTCGATTAATATTAACTGGTTTTTTATTATCATTTGTTTAGTTTAAATATAAAACATGAGATGGTTCGGTTAGTACTTGTATATGTGTCAGGTTATATAAATTATAAACATTTAATTAGAATAATTAATGTTTATGTCATGCTCCTTTAAATTTAAAATGACATAGGTTCATGCGTCGGCACTTTCTTAAAATGTTAACTCGATTAATATTCACATTAATGCGTTTTTTATTTATAAATTGTTTAGTTGAGCATGAAATCTATAATTAATTAGATTAATTCTTATTTAATGTCTTGGTAAATTAAAAGAGACTTAGGTTTATATCTCGACCTGTTGTAAATAAAATGCTAACTTGATAAATAACAACTTAAATGTTTCATTGTTAATTATAACTTGCTTAATCTAATCATGAAACATGATAATCAATTAGTTGATGTCTCATGTTCGGTGCTTTCTAAATTTAAATGTTTAAGTGACTTAAATAATATTAATGTTTATAAATAAAAGAAACATAGGACAACATATATTTTATAATTTGTTTAGTTAAACATGAAACATATATATACTTAATCTGATTAGTGGTTATATAATGTTTTTTAATTTATTAGAAGCAACTTATGTTTATAACTCTGGTCCTTCATAAATAAATGTTAACATGACTAATATCAACATAAATGCCTTTTCACCAATGACATGCTTAGGCCAACCTCGTAACATATAATGATCCGATTAACTGATCTCACATGTTTTATATTTCAAAACTATAAATCTTTAAATTGCATTAATGATATATAATTGTTCATAAATAAAATATGATTTAGGTTTAACTCTAGCATTTATAACATGATATAATTTGGTTAGTTCAACTTTAGAATAATTCTCTAAAATGTCTATCACCTTAATTCATTAACCAAAATAGATCAAGTGTATAGTTTGTTTTCTTTAGTTATGTTGTCAATCTCGATAGTCGCGTGTCCTCTTTAATGGTAGCTCCGTTATCCGTCGTTCTTGTGTTCTCGTAACCGTAGCAACAAGCCGTGACGTTTAGTGCGCTTCCTTTTAAAGTGCCTTCTTTGTATGATGTTTGTTCTTAGAGGTGTTTGTTGTCTGTTTGCTGTGCTTGGTTGCTGTAAGTAGAGGAAGCGTGGTTCGTCAGCGTTGAAGACTAGGAGCTAAGGACCGACAGTTGAAGCAAAAGTTGGAGACCGAAAGATAGCAGCTGAAGATTCTGAGCAGCTTAACTTTAAGAAAAAGGCAAGTATAACATGGGACCATCCTTGTTGTCCTATTCACTGAAATTATCATACATATGCATGTGTCCTCCTTGACAACCATAGAGATTATAACTTAGCTATTGATTTCTTATTTCCTTGTCACCTATGGGTTATGCATTTGGGTAGCTATTACTAGTGCTGAATTATGAACAATGATCTTGTAATTTGATTAATGGATTAAGCAACCAATCTTTAATGATGATTTTATTACTGTTGAAAAGGGGGCTAGAGCAAGGGGGTTATATTGTTGCTCTGGTTTCTCTCCATAAGGACTTATCTATATGTGATTTATCCAGGACATACAGTATAGCTGTAAGGGCTATATGGCTCTGGCTCTAGTTGTTTAAAGGACATTTTCTAGCTTGTTAGTGGTTACCTTAAATGGCGTAAGAATAGCTTGCCACGTTGGGTGTAGGACAGCCTCTAGTCTATGAGTATAGCCAAGAAGGAATTGTGCCATTTGAAAAGGGGGTTCCTACATCTGCCTGCCGAGTGAATCTAATGGCCCTAACTTGTTAGATGAACTTTTGAATGGCTTTATATGGTTTTCAGTGTTTTGGGAGTAATTAACCCATGCATTTGGAAATCATGACTCACAGTGAAAGCGTACACCTCTGTGCAGAGTTAAAAACTGGTATACTAGCCGTGCCCACGGATACGGGCGGCCTTGGAACATTTACAGATAGATGATCACCATTGTTATATCATGTTTTAATAACTGTTGATATTATTATGCCATGATAATGCTATTTCATTATTCTTATTGCAATTGATCATTGATTCATTAATGGGAAGTGGATTACCTTGATGCTACTCAATTGCCTATTATGTAATGAATAAAATGCAATCAAACAGTGTCTAGTCTTTTTGAGCCTCATGAACCCTATGATATATTTGTTGAGTTCGACATGGACTCACTCTTGCTATTTCCCCCACACCTTAGTGTGTAGTGAGGTGCTGCTCAGAAGAATGATAAAGAGGTAGTGGAGTTTCCATAAGTCTTTCAGAAATGTTTGGCATACGGAGCCACCAGTCAGCCGTCCCTGAGAAGAATGGAGCCTGAAGTTTAGTCACCGTTCCGCGATACTCTGATGTAAGTGTTAATATAGCTATGTATACGTTATATAATAACATTGTTTCTAATACTTTTTTATTCTAACATATGTGTGGACTTCCTAGGCACACATATGATTAGCCTGGTTTTGTTCTTTAGAAAACCGGGTGTGACACCTTCTGTCATCCCAAAGAGATTCATGAGCATATGCAAGAACAAGTAACCTGCACTTCCTCGCGAGCAGAAAAATGGCAGTACAGAAATATAGTTATAACTCAAGTTTTACGAATCCGATGATGTTGTAGCTTATACCGTTGGAAAGCTTATCAAATTTACTACAACTTTCTTATAGAACACTTCTCTAGATTCTGCAGTTAAGGTGGTCGAAAACTGTGCACAACAGAAACTATTCCAGGTTGGTAACAGCACAGATGCGTCGCCTTGTGATTTTCATAACTCCCAAAACATAATATCTATCAGGGCGGTTCTTATGGTCAGAGAAAGATATTGAAGTCTACTATTACCTAGAATTTATATATGATTTTTAGGCTTCTAACAATAGAGGTATAAGCTAAGGAAGACAGACTATTCTAAAAAGACAGGATAAGATAGAACCGAGATTCAGAGAGACTAGAGAGATAAATAACACTAATCTTCAAGTCTTCATGCTTCTTTGCTTTGTATTGATGAGATATAAGACATGAATCGAGGATAGCCAACAAATGACAAGAAAGATAAAGTTTGATCTTCAGCTCTTCATACCTCGTCGCTTGAGATATTTAGGACTTGCTGTTGTTGACAACAGATGCTACCCCACTTAACAAAGATCTTGTTCCACCTGGCGATGTCATTGAACATATCTCTTTCTTGAAGGCTTGCTACTATGGATGCGCCCATTATGTGTTGATCCTCCATTAAGATGAGATAAAGAAGATAGCATGACAACCAAGGGTAGACAGGAACGGTGTAAGAGAAAATGGCAAGAATTAGAATCGATTGAAAAATTAAGTAGGATAGAAGATGACACTACCCCACTTAACATAGATCGAGCTACTTCTCAGGACGAAACCTTGCAGGTCCAGCTTCGAAACACGAGAACAAGGACAACACATAAGCAACACATCAAGCAAAACAAGAACGCATCACAATCATCAATACTACACATGCTTCTTCAACAATGGTGGTCATCCTAAGGCAGATTATAGATGATAAAGAGGCCATCGAACTTTTGAACAAGATAGAATCCAAAAATTTTAGTAAAACAACACAAATAAACAAAACCAAGGAGGTAAGCAGAAATAGCTCAAAGGAAGCTATATCGAGGAGGGGATACACTAAGACAAGGATGAGGAAATAGTCAAAATCAAAGAGTCAAGGGGTGAGAAAATAGTTTTGTAAAAACTAAGTCTTAGAATACGGCCAGTACTATCTAGGCATACGTCCTACAGTCAACACTGCTCTGGTACCATTCTGTCATACCCGGTTTTATAAAGAACAAAACCAGGCTAATCATATGTGTGCCCAGGAAGTCCACACATATGTCAGAATGAAAAAGTATCAGAAACAATGTTATTATATATCGCATACATAGCTATATTAACACTTACATCAGAGTATCACAGAACAGTGGCTAAACTTCAGGCTCCATTCTTCTCAGGGACGGCTAACTGGTGGCTCCATATGACGAGCACTTCTGAAAGACTTCTGGAAACTCCACTACACCTTCATCCTTCTTCTAAGTAGGACCTTACTACACACTAGAGTGTGGTGGAAATAGCAAGAGTGAGTCCATGTCGAACTCAACAAGTATAACACAGGGTTCATGAGGCACAAAAGGCTAGACACTGTTTGACTGCATTTAGCTTTTATTCATTATATAATTAGCAATTGAGTAACATCAAGGTAATCCAAATCCCATTAATGAATCAATGATCAATTATAATAAGGATAGTGAATAGCATTAACATGAGCATAATAATAATAACAATAATTAAGCATGATATAACAATGGTGATCAGCTATCTGTAGATGTTCCAAGGCCGCTCGTATCCGTGGGCACGGCTAGTATACTAGTTTCTAACTCTGCGCAGAGATGTACACTTTCACTGTAAGTCATGGTTTCCAAATGTGTGGGGAGGCCATTCCCAAAACACCAGAAACCATATAAAGTCATTCAAAAGTTCGTCTAACAAGTTAGGGCCATTAGATTCACTCGGCAGGCAGATGTAGGAACCCCTTTTCAAATGGCACAATTCGTTCTCAGCTATACACATAGACTAGAGGTTGTCCTACACCCAACGTGTCAAGTCATTCTTATGCCATTTAAGTTAACCACTAACAAGCTAGAAAAGGTCTCTTAAATAACTAAAGCCAGAGCCATATAGCCCTCACAGCTGTACTGTATGTCCCGCATAAATCACGTACAGATAAGTCCTTGTGAAGAGAAACCAGAGCATCAAAATAACCCACATGCTCTAGCCCCCTTTTCAACAGTAATAAAATCATCTTAATGGTTGGTCGCTTAATCCATTAGTCAAATTATAAGATCATTGTTCATAATTAAGCACTAGCAATAACTACCCAAATGCATCCCCAAGGTTGACAAGGAATCAGGTATCAATCGCTAGGATAAATCTTTACCGTTGCCAAGGTAGACACAGGCATATGAATAATATTTTTAGTGTATAGGTAACAAGGATAGTCCCATGTTATACTTGCCTTCGAACTTGCTTTATGCCAAAAGCAACTTGCTCTAAAAAGCCTCAACTTAATATTTTATTTGCAATTTCTGGCACTCAGCTTCTGGTCTTCACCTTCGGATCTTCGACGCTCACGGATAGTCTTTCTTCTACTCGTAGATCATAGCAACCCAGCACACTAACATGCATACAAGCAAACAAATAGGGACAACTAAGAACAATACACCACATAAGAGAAAACAACGTACTAAAAGAGAACTACCGGCTACGGTCACGAGAACACAAGAAACACTGAGAATAGAGCTACGATTAAAAGAAACGGCTACCAAAAAATATATTTTATAAAAGAAAAGAAAAGCCTACATACTTAATTAAGAAAAACCATGTGAAGCATATTAATTCAGATTACGCAAATCATATTTTAGTTTAGAAACTAATTTAAAACTAATAATGTTTTATTTATAAATATTGATGTACCATTCAAGCAAGTTAACTTTACAAAAGATAGATTTATGTGAGCATCTAATCGAAGTTATATAATAGGGTTTAAACTACACAATTCATAATTAATGAAAACATAATTAATAAGTGTTTATAAAAGATCGATGTGAAAACCCTGAATTTCTTTTACATGAAAAACTAATTACATAGATATTAATCAAACACATAAATATATGGCATGGGGAACCTTCGCATCTAGATAGAAGATCACGTTGCTAAACTGACATACTCATCATCCTTCGCACTTGCTAGCTTGCATTATTGACATGCATGCACGACTCTCTTTGCTCGTTTCATTTTAATTGGGCAAACCATGTCAAAGTTATTAATATTAGATTGGTCAAAACATAATATATACCCTATGTTACCTTTACTCATAATCATTAATCAAATTAATTGCACAAACACTAATAAGATTAATAGGATTAAATTCTTAAACACCTAACGTGACATGATAAACAACGTTGCTAATGCATCTCTTACAACAAGAACGAAATCATAACCCTATGTTATTTTTAATTTTAAAATTAGGTGTATATAATAATTAATTAAATATTTAACTATATAGTCCAAAACATGTGACATGAAAAGCATTGATACTACTGCGTAGAGCATGATGACGCGAATCTAACGCAACTTGAACCAACTAAATCAGAGCTATCATGACTAAACTGCTGAGGTTACGAACCAGTGGCAAAGTTGTAAATTTTTCGTCTTGTTCCTTATGGTGAGCTGCACATACAAAAGATGACCTACCGGTTCTTTTCCTGTTCTGGCCTTCACGGCTGGCGGGTGGGGGTCCTAAGGCCTCCGGCCTTGGCCGCAGCAGCACGGAGCCGCGCGCGCGTGCACCGAGGTAGGGCAGTGGCTGTTGCTCGAGCTCGCCGGCTCGTGGCTCACCCATGGGTCAGCCGGGCGCGGTGTGCGGCGAAGTGGCGCAGGGTCGGCTCCGCATCAGAGGCTACCTGCACGGGGGAGTGGAGGACGCGGGGGAGCGGAGGACGCGTGGACCGAGGGCGCTATACAAGGGTTGTCCGGAAACCACGAAGAAACTGGCGTCCATGGTGGAACTCGCCGGAAAAGAGAGATAAATTAGGAACACGATCAAACGCACACGGATTCGAGAAAACGAGTATACTACGGCGTAGAGAACAACGAGGGCTACCTTGCAGAGTGACGGTTTTCACCGGAGGTGAGAAACGTGGCCGTAAAAACTCATCAAACCTTCGCCGAAAGTTCGCCGAAACGCAAGCTGTACATGACGAACTTCGGCGAGAGATGGAGTGAACTATGAGCGGTGGCTTGTGATGGGGTTTTTAGATCTGCAATCAGCACGTCGAGGAGAACAGCGGCATATATATAGTTGTAGGGTTTGGAAATTTTTCGGATTTTCTTAATTTCGGGATTATTTTAATTCCGCGAATAAAAATAATTCTAGAAAATCTAGAATTACCTTTTAAGCCACGAAAAATAGCACGAAACTCAGAAAAATCCCCGGAAAAATCCTGAGGACACTTGGAGGGATAAGGAACTCAACTAAATGAGTTTGAGCTCATGAAAAGATTGATGAAGAGATCAAGGAAAAAGATTAAGCTCACGGAAATTGAAATTTTAAATCCAGAAAATACCAAAAAGTTTTTCGGTGAGAAGCAAACGTCGTCCTATGGTATTTTAAAAAAAATAATAGCACTCACCAACACCAAAGACAAGCATCACACAAACACCACATTATCAAATTAATATAAAAAAGTTTAAAACCATAATTTTCTATATTTAAATTAGCAGTAACTTAACTTATCTAATGAATTTATTCAGATATTAAAATCATTTATTGTATTTAGTGTTTTTCATGCACAACCCAAAATAGGAAATTTTGGGTGTGATAATTCTACCCCACTTAACAGGAATCTCGACCCGAGATTCGGAGAGACTAGGGAGAAAGACAAAGTTGATCTGCAAGTCTTCACTCTTCCCTGATCAACTCTTATCCAATGATGATGCCACAAGCTCAAAACCAACTTTATAAAGGTGTCCTTTAGACCCTTACGATCCTTATGGATGGTTCCAACCGGTTACCAACCCTAAGAAAAGATACCTACGCTCGATAGTGACTTTGCAACCATATAGATAGCTGATGCTTCTAGGTGACGAAATAGAACGTATAAAACCTCCATCTTGTATCGTCTTTAGTTTGGCAACCCCCCTTAAGAAGAGATCAATTAGAGAACACCAATGGATAGATTGCATTTGTTTCTGAGTGATAACTACCATTGTGTCCTTCTGTCATCCCAAAGAGATTCATGAGCATATGCAAGAACAAGTAACCTGCACTTCCTCGCGAGCAGAAAAAAGGCAGTACAGAAATACAGTTATAACTCAAGTTCTATGAATCCGATGATGTTGTAGCTTATACCGTTGGAAAGCTTATCAAATTTACTGCAACTTTCTTATAGAACACTTCTCCAGATTCTGCAGTTATGGTGGTCGAAAACTGTGCACAACAGAAACTATTCCAGGTTGCTGACAGCACAGATGCGTCGCCTTGTGATTTTCATAACTCCCAATCCTACCAGGACGGTTCTTACGGTCAGAGAAAGATATTGAAGTCTACTATTATCTAGAATTTATCTATGATTTTTAGGCTTCTAAAAATAGAGGTATAAGCTAAGGAAGACAGACTGTTCTAAAAAGACAGGATAAGATAGAAACGAGATTCAGAGAGACTAGAGAGATAAATAACACTAATCTTCAAGTCTTCATGCTTCTTTGCTTTTTGTTGATGAGATATAAGACACGAATCGAGGATAGCCAACAAATGACAAGAAAGATAAAGTTTGATCTTTAGCTCTTCATACCTCGTCGCTTGAGATATTCAGGACTTGCTGTTGTTGACAACAGATGCTACCCCACTTAACAAAGATCTTGTTCCACCTGGCGATGTCATTGAACATATCTCTTTCTTGAAGGCTTGCTACTATGGATGCGCCCATTATGTGTTGATCCTCCATTAAGATGAGATAAAGAAGATAGCATGACAACCAAGGGTAGACAGGAACGGTGTAAGAGAAAATGGCAAGAATTAGAATCGATTGAAAAATTAAGTAGGATAGAAGATGACACTACCCCACTTAACATAGATCGAGCTACTTCTCAGGACGAAACCTTGCAGGTCCAGCTTCGAAACACGAGAACAAGGACAACACATAAGCAACACATCAAGCAAAACAAGAACGCATCACAATCATCAATACTACACATGCTTCTTCAACAATGGTGGTCATCCTAAGGCAGATTATAGATGATAAAGAGGCTATCGAACTTTTGAACAAGATAGAATCCAAAAATTTTAGTAAAACAACACAAATAAACAAAACCAAGGAGGTAAGCAGAAATAGCTCAAAGGAGCTATATCGAGGAGGGGATACACCAAGACAAGGATGAGGAAATAGTCAAAATCAAAGAGTCAAGGGGTGAGAAAATAGTTTTGTAAAAACTAAGTCTTAGAATACGGCCAGTACTATCTAGGCATACGTCCTACAGTCAACACTGCTCTGGTACCATTCTGTCACATCCGGTTTTATAAAGAACAAAACCAGGCTAATCATATGTGTGCCCAGGAAGTCCACACATATGTCAGAATGAAAAAGTATCAGAAATAATGTTATTATATATCGCATACACAGCTATATTAACACTTACATCAGAGTATCACAGAACAGTGGCTAAACTTCAGGCTCCATTCTTCTCAGGGACGGCTGACAGGTGGCTCCATATGACGAGCACTTCTGAAAGACTTCTGGAAACTCCACTACACCTTCATCCTTCTTCTAAGTAGGACCTTACTACACACTGGAGTGTGGTGGAAATAGCAAGAGTGAGTCTATGTCGAACTCAACAAGTATAACACAGGGTTGATGAGGCACAAAAGGCTAGACACTGTTTGACTGCATTTAGCTTTTATTCATTATATAATTAGCAATTGAGTAGCATCAAGGTAATCCAAATCCCATTAATGAATCAATGATCAATTATAATAAGGATAATGAATAGCATTAACATGAGCATAATAATAATAACAATAATTAAGCATGATATAACAATGGTGATCAGCTATCTGTAGATGTTCCAAGGCCGCCCGTATCCGTGGGCACGGCTAGTATACTAGTTTCTAACTCTGCGCAGAGATGTACACTTTCACTGTAAGTCATGGTTTCCAAATGTGTGGGGAGGCCATTCCCAAAATACCACAAACCATATAAAGTCATTCAAAAGTTCGTCTAACAAGTTAGGGCCATTAGATTCACTTGGCAGGCAGATGTAGGAACCCCCTTTTCAAATGGCACAATTCCTTCTCAGCTATACTCATAGACTAGAGGCTGTCCTACACCCAACGTGTCAAGTCATTCTTATGTCATTTAAGGTAACCACTAACAAGCTAGAAAAGGTCTCTTAAACAACTAAAGTCAGAGCCATATAGCCCTTACAGTTGTACTGTATGTCCTAGATAAATCACTTACAGATAAATCCTTATGGAGAGAAACCAGAGCATCAAAATAACCCACATGCTCTATCCCCTTTTCAACAGTAATAAAATCATCTTAATGGTTGGTCACTTAATCCATTAGTCAAATTACATGATCATTGTTCATAATTAAGCACTAGCAATAACTGCCTAAATGCATCCCCAAGGTTGACAAGGAATCAAGGTATCAATCACTAGGATAAATCTTTATAGTTGCCAAGGTAGACAAATGCATATGAATAATATTTTTAGTATATAGGTAACACGGATAGTCCCATATTATACTTGCCTTTGAACTTGCTTTATGCCAAAAGCAACTTGCTCTGAAAAGCCTCAACTTAATCTTTCATTTGCAATTTCTGGCACTCAGCTTCTGGTCTTCACCTTCGGATCTTCGGCGCTCACGGATAGTCTTTCTTCTACTCGTAGATCATAGCAACCCAGCACACTAATAGGCATACAAGCAAACAAATAGGGACAACTAAGAACAATACACCACACAAGAGAAAACAGCGTACTAAAAGAGAACTACCGGCTATGGTCACGAGAACACAAGAAACACTGAGATTAGAGCTACGATTAAAAGAAACGTCTACCAAAAATTATTTTATAAAAGAAAAGAAAAGCTTACATACTTAATTAAGAAAAACCATGTGAAGCATATTAATTCAGATTATGCAAATCATATTTTAGTTTAGAAACTAATTTAAAACTAATCATGTTTTATTTATAAATATTGATGTACCATTCAAGCAAGTTAACTTTATAAAAGATAGATTTATGTGAGCATCTAATCGAAGTTATATAATAGGGTTTAAACTACACAATTCATAATTAATGAAAACATAATTAATAAGTGTTTATAAAAGATCAATGTGAAAACCCTGAATTTCTTTTACATGGAAAACTAATTACATAGATATTAATCAAACACATAAATATATGGCATGGGGAACCTTCGCATCTAGATAGAAGATCACGTCGCTAAACTGACATACTCATCATCCTTGGCACTTGCTAGCTTGCATTATTGACATGCATGCACAATGCTATTTGCTTTTTTCATTTTAATTGAGCAAACCATGTCAAAGTTATTAAAATTAGATTGGTCAAAACATAATATATACCCTATGTTACTTTACTCATAATCATTAATCAAATTAATTGCACAAACACTAATAAGATTAATAGGATTAAATTCTTAAACACTTAACGTGACATGATAAACAACATTGCTAATGCATCTCTTACGCCAGCACAGTCACGAAGCAACAAGAACGAAATCATAACCCTATGTTGTTTTTAATTATAAAATTAGGTGCATATAATAATTAATTAAATATTTAACTATATATTCCAAAACATGTGACATGAAAAGCATTGATACTACTGCGTAGAGCACGATGACGCGAATCTAACGCAACTTGAACCAACTAAATCAGAGCTATCATGACTAAACTGCTGAGGTTACGAACCAGTGGCAAAGTTGTAAATTTCTCGTCTTCTTCCTTATGGTGAGCTGCACATACAGAAGATGACCTACCAGTTCTTTTCTTGTTCAGGCCTTCACGGCTGGCGGGTGGGGGTCCTGAGGCCTCCAGCCTTGGCTGGGACTGGCCAGCTTGGCCGTAGCAGCACGGAGCCGCGCGCACGTGCACCGAGGTAGGGCAGCGGCGGTTGCTCAAGCTCTCCGGCTCGTGGCTCACCCGTGGGTCAGCCGGGCGCGGTGTGCGGCGAAGTGGCGCAGGGTCGGCTCAGCATCAGAGGCTACCCGCACGGGGGAGCGAAGGATGCGCGGACCAAGGGCGCTGTACAAGGGTTGGCCGGAAACCATGAAGAAACTGGCGTCCATGGTGGAGCTCGCCGGAAAAGAGATATAAATTAGGAACACGATCAAACGCACACGGATTCGAGAAAACGAGTATACTACGGCGTAAAGAACAACGTGGGCTACCTTGCAGCCATGATGGTTTTCTTCGGAGGCGAGAAACGTGGCCGTAAAAACTCATCGAACCTTCGTCGGAAGTTCGTCGGAACGCAAGCTGTACATGACGAACTTCGGCGAGAGATGGAGGGAACTATGAGCAGCGGCTTGTGTTGGGGTTTTAGATCTGCAATCAGCACATCGAGGAGAACACCGGCATATATATAGTTGTAGGGTTTGGAAATTTTTTGGATTTTCTTAATTTCGGGATTATTTTAATTCCACGAATAAAAATAATTCCAGAAAATCTAGTATTACCTTTTAAGCCACGAAAAATAGCACGAAACTCAGAAAAATCCCCAGAAAAATATTGAGGACACTTGGAGGGATAAGGAACTCAACTAAGTGAGTTTGAGCTGATGAAAAGATTGATGAAGAGATCAAGGAAAAAGATTAAGCTCACAGAAATTGAAATTTTAAATCCAGAAAATACCAAAAAGTTTTTCGGTGAAAAGCAAACGTCGTCCTATGGTATTTTAAAAAAATAATAGCACTCACCAACACCAAAGACAAGCATCACACAAACACCACATTATCAAATTAATATGAAAAAGTTTAAAACCACAATTTTCTATATTTAAATTAGCAACAACTTAACTTATCTAATGAATTTATTCAGATATTGAAATCATTTATTTTATTTAGTGTTTTTCATGCACAACCCAAAATAGGAAATTTTGGGTGTGACACTCACTCCTGGGAAAAGCAAAGCAACGGTTCTACGCCAACAAGGACAAGAATACCAAATGGTTGATCTGTGCTACTGCTTTTCTAGCAAAATTCTTTCCAGTGGGGAAGACAAATGCTCTACGTGCGAAGATTTCAATCTTCCAGCAACAACACAATGAATCAATCCCTGAAGCCTGGGAACGCTTTCAAGATTACATATCAGAATGCCCTCACCATGGGATGGAGAATTGGCTACTCATGCAGACATTCTACCATGGGCTCACTTCTAGTACCCGTGAGAATGTGGATGCAGCTACTGGAGGATCATTCTTATCACTCAACATCACTGAAGCAACCACTCTGATTGAGAAGATGGCCTCTAACCAGGGATGGAATGAGGAATGCACTCAACCTCGCAAGAGAGGAGGAGGAATGCATCAACTAAAGGAAGTAGACATGCTGTCTGCCAAGATAGATCTGCTCATGAAGAAGTTCGATGAACGCACCACTGAGAAGAACAAAGTCACGCACATCCACGATTCTCGCATGACCTGTGAAGAGTGTGGAGGCACTAGCCACTCAGGGAGCAACTGCCCTGAGATTCAAGAGGATGTGAACTACATCAACAACAACTTCAACAATTGTCCTCAACAAAATCAAGGATGAAATCAGCAATCAAGGATTAACTACTCAGGTAACTACCAAGGTAATAATCTTAATAATAACTTTAATCAACCACCCTTGAGAGAAATGATTTCTAATCATAATAAAGTTATTAATACTATGTCTAGAAAGATAGCTTCCAATGATAAACTGCTTGAAAATATTAATACTAGAATGGATAGCTTTACTTCTACCATAAAGAATCAACATAGCTTTAATAAAATGATAGAATCATAAATATCTCAGCTAGCAGCTTCTGTACCAGTGACCGAAAGAGGTAAGATTCCGGGGAAGCCGGAGGATTTAGAAACTGCAAATCTTGTAGACATTTATAATGCAGGGCAAGACTTCACCGCACCTCCAAAGCAATGGGGAACATGGGTAGACGACACTCTACCAGTGAAGAAAGAAGACCTAGGGAGACCTATCATCCCTATTCGCATTGGACCCCATAGCATTGAAGAAGCTGTCTGTGACCTTGAAGCAAGCGTCAACATCATGCCCAGGGTAATCTAAGAGAAAATTCATGGTGATCTTTTATTGTATACAACTATGTGTTTGCAGCTTGCAGATCAGACACTGTGCTACCCCAAGGGAATTCTTGAAGATGTCTGGATCGTAGTTGGACACTGGTATGTGCTGGCAGACTTTGTGATTGTAGAAACAGGTGGAGACGAAAAAGCACCCATCATCTTGGGGCGACCATTCTTGAGTACCACCAAAGCCATCATCTACGTAGATAGCGCCAAGATCTGTTTCACAATCAATGGGAGAAAAAAAAGATTCAATTTCAAGAAGCGTACCCTCAACATTCGAGTTCACCCACAGATGTCGTACCTCTACGAGGATACAACTGCTGCCCCAACAAAGAAGAAGAACAAGAATAGGAGAAGGAGAAACAAAGCTAAGCATCAGGCAAAAGAAATAGTATGGATGGTAACACTATTGATTTAGAACTTGACCACCTCCTCCCATCACCATACCTCACTAAGCTGGGAGATCTTGGAGTACCCACCATCGATTGTATGATCGAGGGAAGTACTTTCTACAAGACGTTCTGCGACATCAGCTCTAGCACCAACATAATGTCTAAGGTAACGTATAAATATTTGTATAATACTAGACCCATGTATCGTACATATGTGCAGCTGCAGATGGTGGACCAATCATTCCGATGTCCGGAGGGGGTAGTGAAAGATGTTATGGTCAAAATAAGAGATCACTACATTCCTACCAACTTCATGGTTCTTGACATGGGAGAAGAAGACGATATCCACCTTATTTTAGGATGACCCTTCCTCAACACCACTGGCGCGATCATCTACATAAGAACTGGGGAAATCCACTTCCAATTCCCTAGAGAGAAGGTACGTTGTTACACTACTTGTGAATAGCCTTGAAAGAACAAGAGGAGACACCGCTCTCAACGCCAAAAGAAACAAGCCATCAAAGAGAAAGAAGCTGCCCAAGAAGAAACTATTCTAAAGGAGGAAGAAGAGAAGCCCAAGAAGAGTGAACCACAGGAAGAGACTCCTCAGTCCAAGAAAGTATGGAAAAGAAAAGAAACATCAACATCATCGTCAAGTTCTCCAACACTTGACGAGCAACCATCCAGCTCCTCAGTTAAGCTTAAAAAACCTCTGAAGACTGAACCAGACGTAAGGTCTGGGTTGACGGACCTAAATCTCCGAACCTTCGCCGAAAGGTAAATCGATATTTATCCGCACATTTAAATTAAGCATATCTACTTTGTTTACATTCCCTTAGCATATCATTGCATTGAAAATAAAAATACTTTTTCCATTAATAACATGCATACTATTTAGAATTAAATACATATTTAAATTCTACATTGCATTTGAAAAGAAAATAAAAATAACTTTTATATTTTGAATCATCTCATTGCATCTGGAAATATATAAACTCTAAGCCCCATGTGAATAATAGTATGGTGTGTAGCAACCCATAATAATTACTCACTGTGGAGGCATATATATATATATATATATATATATATATATATATATATATATATATATATATATATATATATCTAAAAATGAAGAAAAACCAGTTGAATAATAAAAGATAATTCAAGACTCCAAAATAATTAGGGAATAGTTTTCCACTAACCCTTAATATGTTCCACGAGTTTTGTTGTCTATTTGAAATTCAACAGGAAAAAGAGAAATTCCCTATGAAGCCCATGATGTCTTCACTCACTCAAGAGCTCTGTCTTGAACAATCATCAAAGAAGGAGTGATGAGCATCTACGCAATCGAGGACTTAAGATGAACGACTACGTCAAAATCCAGCTTGGGGGAGAGCATCCCTCATATATCTCGATAAGTATTCCTTTTCGAGTGATTTATCTTTTATTCTGAAAAGTATAAAAAGATGCATAACTTAAGAAAACCAAATAAAAAGAGTGTTGTGTGATAATATTAGCTAGATAATATATTAGTTAAAATAAAAGATACAAGAGAGTATTAGAACTTAACTACCGTAGAACTCAATTTTAAACATAATAGAAATGATGAATAGTTGCTCTGTCGTAATTCCTTTCAAGTGCCTAGTTTTCAAACATGAATTCTCTCGAGTTTTGGGTAGAACTGTCTTGATATAAAGATAAACTCTAAGCCTGAAACTTGTGGGTTGCAAATGCTGGATCTAAATCTAGGTAGTTGAGGAGTATGATATCTCGCTCCTACTGATGCTAGAGTTCTAGAGAATTTTATCTTTTGAAATCTTAAAATACCATGATGAGTACTTGTATGACAAAGCTTAAAATTCCTACCACAACCATACATAGGATAGAAAACTCCATTCATACTTTTTACTACTTGTACTTGCATTGAGCATTGTCGAGCTCTGTTGACCATTAGAGGCTTGTCATACTTTTAAAATTAAGATCACGTACACTCCACTCAAATATGCTGGTTCTACACTTGAAGTACGCAACAACATGCCTTTTCATTTAGATCCACCAAATATATTTTTCTCCTATACTGGGAGAGAACACCACTCACATGTCTTATAGGATTTTTGTCACCAATCCATACATTTCATAAGCCCCAGTTATTGTTGCTCCAGGTTATTATTATCTCTCAATCTTTCATTATAGACAAGATTGTTCTAGGCTTATATATTTAAAAGAAGAGAAGAAAGAGAAATATATAGAGAGTAAAACATGGACAAGTGTCCTACCAAAACAAAGGGTATTTAGATGCCCGCCTCTCTAAAAAACTATAGCCCAAAATATCTCTTAGTCTAAGTTCTTTAATTATTCAAAGAGAGATCAAAATCCCTTTCAAAGGAGCAAAAGTACATTAGATCCACTATCACCTTCATCATAAATAAACCACTCCTTAATCCATACACATGCACTTCTTGATTTAATCGTATGCATCGTTTCTCCGGATCCACTGTTTGACTTTACAAAATATGCTTTGCAAGTATGTACACGCTGTCTCCATACCTATAAGCTCCAGATAAAGCATTAGATGTAGGATGAGAGAAGGCAAATCTCACTTTGCCTTGGAGAGGATCCAGAAATACCACATATATTGAGAGATTTGAGAGAGTCATACAAAAAAATACTCTGAGTTTTATTTTAAAAATGTTGCAAAACTCCAGAATAATAGTTGAATGAAGAGCTTGAGACATAGTGCTTGATTTGATTGTTCTACTTTTCGACTGCTCAAGACCCAAGTGAAGGCTAATAAGCTCCATAGTTAAAGGTAATATGGGTAAGTCTGAAGGTTAGAATGGCTAATCCGGAGGAAAATTCTTGTTTGAACGCATGTGTACTTTTGAGGCGTGAAAGCATTGTAGCAACTCCTGATCCATTATGAATATTTGCTAAGGGACTAGCAAAAGGTAAGCTTGGGGAGTTGTTGACGATGGTTATATACCATAATAAAAGGTTAAAATAAATATATAAAGGGCTAATAAATGATCACCATCTTAGGTTTAGGGTGTCAACTAATGAAATTCCACGAGTTTTGGTGAATCTATATTTTGCAGGGGGTTATCAGAATAATTTAGGAATTGATATCTTCCACGAGAAGGAACCCATGTCAATCGGTCTAATCTCCACGTCACGAATACACAAGAGGCTTCTAGAGGACACCAGAAGACTCCACGAGGAGGGCCACCACGAGGCACCGCCAGGTGGGGCCGACCGGCCTCAACCCTAGGCCGACCGGCCCCTAGCCGCCGCCCCTCGGCTCCTTCCTTTGCAAGCTACTTCAACCGCCTCCAAGGATGCATCCTAACCCTACGTGAAGGTCGGTTTGATCCAAGGGCCACAGTTCCATGCTCTGGGCTATATAAACGAGGCCCCAGACTACCCTCCAAAGGGGAATTCATTCAATCAATCATCAACCAGAAAGCATAAGACCATCCAGCAACTCTCATCTCCTTAGAGATCCATCAGATCTAGGCATAGCTAGATTAGAATTAGAAGTAGAGGAGTCAAGCAGCCTTGGGCTCTAGATCTAGTCAAGAGGAGCTTGGTAAATCCAGTTCTTCTCTCTTGTATCAACATTGTTCTTCAGATATTCATCTAGTTCATCAGTTCTTCTAGTTCTTGATCTAGTTCATGTTCTAGTTCTTTATGTTCTAATTGTTTATGTTCTAGTTCTTAATTGTTCTAGTTTATCATTTTCTAGTTCTAGTTCATTGTTCTTGATCATTATTCTTGATACATTAGATATGATCTTGTTCTTAATCTATATTATATCCTTGATTATTATGAGATTAGTCTGCTTTGATTATATATTTGGCATAGATAGTTTATCATTATGTTTATACACATGTTTGCAAAGCACTCACCTTATTGAGTCATGGGTGGGTGGTCAACATTGTGTAAGTATGGTACTTATACACTGTTTACCTGCAAATGCACTCTATACTCCGGGCCATGTGGTAGATCGCGGGTGTGACATTCATGTTGAGTCCTTTGTAGTCCACTCTCTGAGTGTAGAACTTAGTAGAACGCGGTCTCATTACTTAGTTGTTACTCTGTTTCTCAGCTTCGTAATGGAGATGTTCCTTGTTTATGGATATGAGATAACCTAGCCAATGATTTCCTAATATAATTGCACTAATCAATGTATATTATAACTAATAGTTAACAGATTACTTAGGAGTTATTCTCTTACTTTATATTCTGATCAATGACTTGCCATAGTAGTACTGCTTTAAGGAATATCATCGGAATGGTCTGATTATCATATATTTTATCTCTTTTTATTTGATTGATTCCTGTTTGAGAGTAAAGGATAGTGATTTCGAATATTCATATCACATGTGTAGAGTAGCCTTTAATTAATATGTGCCCCTCTGTTTGTTCTCCTTTGGTTAAATATAAATAATGATACCTAGGATAAACTTGGGTGAAATGCTGCAACGGGTGTATTTATCTGTGCGCTTACGGATATATACTTTAATATCTTTATATAGTTAAGTGGCATGAGTACAATACAACCACACTCTTGGTGTCATGTTGGGGATGACAACCTAACGCGAGTGATGCTAAGAAGTGTCAACAGCTAGGTTCACTCGTAGATGCTCCCTATCTGGCCAGAACCGTGGTAGTAGTGAGGGAGATGACAGTCCCTTTGTTATCTTTGCAGCCCACTTCCCGTCAGTAGGTAAGGTAGGTCCCAAAGTGTCGGGGTTAAGCATCCTCTGTGGTGTCTCTTTTCCTTAGGTGCCCCCATAGAGCAATAGTCGCAAAGCTTGCCATAGGTTGGAGGAAGATTGTTGAGTAATTCTCTCTATATCGCTCCTTGTTTGTAGCTCAGGGGTTAAGTATAGACTTGGGTTAGTCAGATACACGTTTTCTCCTAGCGGATAAATAAATAACGATACTCTAGAATTATCTCCCGGGTGAAGTGCTTACCGATATCCGTGCGCTTGCGGATTATTTCTCTTTGATTCTTTCGTGTGTGTATCTAGTATCAACACCACCCACGAGTCCTTGGTCCACAAGCTAGGGCACAAGCGCTCGAGGAATACCAAGGAACTCCTCGACATCGCCACTAGCCATGCCTCAGGCGAGGAGGCGGTTAGAGTGATTTTCGACCGCTCTCGAGGCAAGGCAAAGCGGGACGAGGACACCAGCGAGGGCGCCTCCAACTGCTCCAAGAAGAAGAACAAGCAATGGCATAGGGACTCGCTTGTGGCCGCTGCCAAGCGCAAGGGCAAAAAGGCACCCACTGAGGGTGCCCCGGATCACTTCGAGAATCTACTCGAGGGACCATGCTCGAACCATGCCTACCCTATGAAGCACATGTACAAGGATTGTTCCCTCATGAAGCGGTTCCTATCTGGGGGTTCCAATAGGGGGGATAAGAAGAAGAAGCCCAACCCCTCGGCAGACGATGTTGAGGAGAAGGAGGGCGCCTTCCTGGAGACAACGGGCTGCCTCATGATCTTTGACAAAATGGTGGTTTACGACTCCAAGCGCCGCCAAAAGCTCATGTGTGCGAGGTCTACACAGCCGAACCAGCCACACCCGCCTTCCTCCGATGGTCAAGATCTCCTATCACCTTCAACCGATCTGACCACCTGGAAAGCGTCCCGCATCTGGGCAGATATCCGCTCGTGGTCGATTCAACCATCAGTAAGAAGCGGCTCACCAAGGTGCTGATGGACGGGGACAGCAGCCTTAACATCATGTACGCCCAGACGCTTGATGCCATGGGCATCGATCAGACGTGCATCCAGCCGGTCAGAGCACCTTTCAACAGCATCATGCCGAGAAAGCAGGCCAAACCCCTCAAGCAGATCAACCTGCCCATCACCTTTAGAAATCCATCCAACTTTAGGATGGAGGCCCTCACCTTTGAGGTGGTCAGGTTTCACGGAACCTACCACGCCATCCTGGGATGCCCATGCTATGCGAAATTCATGGCCATCCCCAACTACATATAGCTCAAGCTCAAGATGCTAGGCCCATGTGGGGTTATCACCATCAGCACCTCCTTCCAGCGCGCTTACGAGTGCGAGGTGGAATGCTGCGAGCTCGCCACGGCAACCATCGCCTCCGAGGAGCTTGCGGTCATCAGGGAGGAGACCGCCAAGGAAGCACCCGACTCCAAGCGGTCGGCCGGGTCTTTTGAGCCCACAGAGGGCACCAAGGAGGTCCTTATAGACCCCAGCAGCCCCGAGGGAAAGGTGGCGCGCATCGGTGCCTCACTTTCTCCCAAATAGGAAAGCGCACTTGTTGACTTCCTCTGCACAAATAGAGACATTTTCACGTGGAAACCCTCGGATATGCTAGGCATTCCGAGGGAAGTCGCCCAGCACTCCTTGAATATTAGGCCAGGCTCCAAGCTAGTTAAGCAGCGTCTGCATCGCTTCGACGAGGAGAAGCACAAGTCCATCGGCAAGGAGATTTCGAAGCTTTTGGTGGCCAGATTCATCAAGGAAGTGTATCACCCTGAGTGGTTAGCCAATCCTGTTCTTGTAAAAAAGAAGAGTGGAAAATGGAGAATGTATGTTGATTATACGAGTTTCAATAAGGCATGTCTGAAGGATCTGTTTCCTTTGCCATGTATATACCAAGTAGTCAACTTGACCTCGGGGTGCGAAACCCTCTGCTTCCTTGATGCATACTCCGAGTACCATCAAATCACAATGAAAGAGTCTGACCAACTCGCGACCTCTTTTATCACCCCATTCGGATCGTTCTACTATGTCACAATGCCATTTGGTCTAAAAAACACGGGGGCTACATACCAACGATGTATGCTCAAGTGTTTTGGAAAGCTCATCGGTGAAACCATTGAAGCTTATGTGGACGACATCATAGTCAATTCCAAAAGGCCAACCAGCTCATGGCCGACCTTGAAAAACCTTCAAGAAACTCTGAGAGAACGACATCAAACTCAACCCCAAGAAGTGTGTTTTTGAGGTCCTAAGGGGTATGCTGCTCGGGTTCATCGTCTCTGAGCGCGGCATCAAAGCCAATCCAGAGAAAATTTTGGCCATCACGAGGATGGGGCCGATCTAGAACCTAAAGGGGGTGTAGCGGATCACGAGGTGCCTCGTAGCACTTAGCCGCTTCATCTCACGCCTTGGCAAATGAGGCCTTCCTCTTTATCGGCTTCTAAAGAGGACTGACTGGTTTGTGTAGATAGCCGATGCTCAAGAGGCACTTGACAAGCTCAAGGACCTCTTGACGAAAGCCTCGATCTTGACCCCACCGACCGAGAAGGAACCACTCCTACTCTACATTGTGGCCACTACACAAGTGGTCAGCGCCGCCCTGGTGGTAGAGCTGGAGGAAGAGGGGCACGCACTCAAAGTGCAATGCCCCATTTACTTCATTAGCGAGGTCTTATTAGACGCCAAGACTCGCTACCCTCAGATCTAGAAGCTCCTGTACGCCGTCCTCATCACTAAGAGGAAGTTACGCCACTACTTTGGGTCGCATCCGATGATGGTCATATCGTCATTTCCCCTCGGCGAGGTCATCCAGAGCCAGGACGCAACAGGGAGGATCGCAAAGTGGGTGCTTGAGCTAATGGGTGAGGGCATTACGTACGCCCCACGTAATGCCATCAAGTCCCAGGCACTAGCCAATTTTGTCACGGAATGGACCGAGGTCCAAATGTCATCGGCACCCTCGATCTGGAGTATTGGACAGTGTACTTTGATAGGTCGCTAATGAAGAAAGGAGCTAGTGTGGGACTAGTCTTTGTCTCCCCCATGGAGTGCGCTTGAAGTACCTGGTTCGCCTTCATTTCCCGACCTCTAACAATGTAGCTAAGTATGAGGCTGTTGACGGTAGATAAGTATCATTTTTAACCATCAACATAGCATGAGAAATGATCTAAATACAAATACTATCTAGATATAGGGGTTACACTGATAGAATTCCACGAGTTTTGGTGAATATCTATTTCTGCATGGGGTTATCAGGAAATAAGTAAAGGAGACCCACATGTCAGATTTACATAGAGACAAAGGGGCTATACATAACTTTTCTGGAATGTGGAAGATACGAGAAGACTCTAGAAAGAAACGGGAGATGAAACGGGCCCACAGCAGGGGTGCCCGCCCCACTCTGGTGGCCAATCACGGTCAACCTCGCGGATTATGCCTCCACTTCCTTTGAGGATCAATAATAATCGTTCATCAAGGTCGGTTTGATCCAAGGGTTGTGGTGCTTCCTAAAGGGCTATATAAGCAAGGCCCCTAGCCTCAGGAGAAACCTTAATTTTGAGCCAACACAAGAAGGAATTCATTATTCAGAGAAGCCCTAGAGCCACCATCTCAATTAGATCTCTAGTTTAGCATAGCTACATAGGATTAGAACTAGAATGAGCCAAGCATTGCTTGATTTCCGGATCTGTCGGAGAATACTTGGTAATTCTCTCCTACTTTTGTATTTGTTTGTATATTATATTATCTAGTTCATCATTTGCATGAATATGACTTTAGTCTATTCTATCATATTGGATATGACTTTGCTCTATTTGCTTATGTTCTCAATTATATTGTTCTTAGTCTACTTTGATTATATGCTTGGCATAGTTCGATCAGATTTATATTCAAGTATAGGATCGTATAGCGCTTACTTATTGATATCATGGGTAAGTGGTAAACATTGTGTAGGCGTGGTGCCTATACCGTATTTACCTGCGATTGTACCCTATATTCCGGATCGTGTGGTAGATCGCAGGAGTGACAGTCCTGTTGAGTCCTCTGTAGTCCACCTCCCGAGTATAGGGCAGGCAGAGCACAACTATTACAGGGAAGTTATGGCTATGTTCTATATCTTCCTTAGTAATATCACTATGCGTAGATATAACTTGTTCTTGCCATGATTGCTAAGTGTAATTGCACTAATCATCATATGCTTTGACTTTATAGTTAGAATAACTTAGGATTATCTCGACAGATCGTCCTAATCCATGCTAGTGCTATATATCTAGAGTAGTCTATTGAGATGTTTATCATTATATGGTTATGTGCTTACCAGTTATCTTTATTATTATTCATATATTATTTATCTTGTGAGACTTACCCTGTATGAGAAGAGAAATCAAGACAAGCTTATTCTCTCCATTAGTACCTGCAGTGATGCTCAACGCTCAATGCTCATTGCTCATTGCCCATTATCCTTAGTATCCCTTCCCAGTGGTAAAATACAAATAACGATACCTGGTTTACTCCTGGTTAAACTGCTACATCGGTATTATCTGTGCGCTTGCGGATTTCATATTTATTTCTAGAGGAGCATTTGCATTTATTTAATACCACATTTCTGGCGTCATGCTGGGGATGACAACCTAGCTTAAGTGACGTTAAGAAATGCCAACAGAGGCGCTCATCAATGGATTACGCATCGCCATCTAGCTGGGGATCCGATGGCTCGACATCAGGGGCAACTCGTAGCTTGTCATCGACCAAGTCATGAAGGAGTCAAACTACCACAACCCAAAGATGGCTACGTACCGCCAAGAAGTCCGCAAGTTGGAGGACAAGGTCGATGGCCTCGAGCTCAACCACATCCCCCAATGGCTCAATGAGGCAGCCAACGAGCTAGCAAAGATGGTGTATGGCTAGGAGCTGTCCCGATGGGCATCTTCGCTAGCGATCAGCACAAGCCCTTGATCCGCTATGACAAGCCAGGGCAGGCTGGCAACAAGCCGCTCACCTCAGGCTCGGGGGCTGCGCGACCATTGTCTCTCTCCGACCCCTCTAGCCCGGGCTCAGGGGCTGGGGCCGGCAACGCGCTGCCTGCCCCAGGCTCGGGGGCTGGCCTCCCATCGGCTCCATCTGACCCGAGGTCATGGAGATTGATGAAGATCCAGTAGGGGAGTTTGATGAGGACCCAACAGCAGGGCCTAACCCCTTGCCTGACTGGAGGATCCCTTAGCTCGATGCCTCATCTGTGAGGTGCTCCCGATGGATAAGACGGAGGCTTGATGGCTCACACACCGCGCTAAGTCATTCATCATCATTAAGGGAGAACTTTACAAGAAGAGTCAGACCAAGGTCCTGCAGTATTGCATCCCTACCGAACAAGGGAGGTGGCTGCTGAAGGACATCCATGGCAGGACTTGTGGACACCACACCGTGCCAAGGACTCTCGTTGGAAAGGCATTCTGGCAGGGCTTTGACTGGGCAACCGCCGTGGCCGATGCCAAGAAGACCGTACGCACCTATGAAGGGTGCTAGTACTATGCTCGGAAAACCCATTTGCCAGCCCAAGTGCTCCAGACGATCCTCATAACGTGGCCGTTCACCGTCTAGGGGCTTGATCTGGTCGGGCCCCCCAAGAAGGCGCCCGAGGGCTACACGCATCTGCTTGTCGCCGTTGACAAGTTCTCCAAGTGGATAGAAGCGCGGTCGATCACCAAGATCAAATACGAGCAAGCCGTGCTCTTCTTCCACGACATTATCCATTGGTTTGGGGTTCTGAACTCCATCATCACCGACAATGGCACCCAATTCATAGGGACAAAATTCCTTAGGTTCTGCGATGAATACCACATCTGTGTCGACTGGGCCACCGTAGCTCACCCTCGCACGAACGACATGATCTTGCAAGGGATCAAGCCCAGGATCTTTAATAAGCTCAACAAGTTTGGTGGGCGATGGGTCATAGAGCACCCCGGGGTGTTGTGGAGCCTAAGGACAACCCCCAGCCGGGCAACCGGCTACATGCCTTTCTTTATGGTCTACGATGCTGAGGCAATCCTCCCGACTGATCTTGATTACGGAGCGCCGAGGGTCATGATGTACAAGGAGCTAGAGGCCAAGGAGTTCCTCGAAGACGCCTTGGATCAACCTGACAAGGCCCGCGACACCGCCTTCCTCCACTCTGCCAAGTACCAGTGAGCATTGCACTGGTACCACAACCGTCGGGTCAAGGGACGAGCCTTCAATGTCGGTGACTTGGTTCTCCGCCTCGTCCAAAGCAATAAGGGTCATCACAAGCTGACTCCGCCATGGGAGGGGCCATACATTGTCGCTGAGGTCCTCAAGACTGGCACCTACAAGCTTAAGACTGTCGATGACAAACTCTTCACCAACACCTGAAATATTGAACAACTACGTCGCTTTTACCCTTAATTCTTTCTAGGTCACTGGCATATCCATGTAAAATAATGTTTCTAGAATATAAGAATTTTTTCCTTAATGATCTCTCTTGGTTTCTAGTGACATCCGACCCCTAGCAGCGTCAAGTGGTTGGACCTCACTCGGGGGCTAATAAGGATATATATATATTCATTTTCAGAAACATTCTTTGCACCCAACCCTTCTCTTGATGATAAGAACAAAAAGCAAAAGGTCTCCAAAGACAACTTTGAGAAAAATAGGTCGGACTATAGAAAGCCTACGCCCCCATGGCTACGGTGATCTAGCTCACCCGTGTAATCAAAGTTTTCTCACCCACCACGAGCTTTGCGATCTTAACAACAAAAGGGGGTCAGAACGCATCAACTTTCCCATAAAAATGCTAAAAGTCTTAATTTGACTAAGGCAACTATTTAAACGATAAAAGTTTGCTCGACCAAACTATGATAAAAGAAACTACTTGTTCTTTATAAGTTTTTGGGCACTATGGCCCAACTCCATGATCACGAACTAAGCTAACCCCTCCGGGGAGAACTACATCTTATATTCTGCTTGAAAGGTCATGCGTAAGGGGGGCCACCTCCGTCTCGATCTCTTCTAGCTCCTCATCTTCATAGCCAGGCGCGTAACCGAGGCTTATCATATCCAAGTCGATGCTATCCCCATAGTGGGAGCGAGCAATCATGAAGGAACGGAGGACGCCGGCACGGAGAGTGTTCCTCTTAAGCATGCACGCCTGAGCCATGATCTCGACAACATGAGCCACCAGTGAACTGGTCCCCTCCACCTGTGCCACCTCGAGGTCATTACAGACAACCCCGATGGCAGCATGCAACATACCATGCTCATCATTCTCCATCTAGAGATTCTTCTTCATGTCGTCGAGCTCCATCTCTAGGCCCTGCATCTTTGCCCTATCTCGAGATAGGTCTTTGGCAACCTTGGTGGAAATGCTCTCGGCTTCCAGCTTTTGGGCCTTCTCCCTTTTGAGCTCGGCTTCAAAGGAGCCAACCCGCTGCTAGGTGTCATCGTGCTCCTGGTAGGTTGTGTCGCAGTCCTCGCAAGCCATGTTACTCTCCAAGCAGAGCCTCTCCACGGTCTAGAGCAAGCCATCCCACTCCTTACGTAGCCGTTCGATCATCATGGCATCCTGACGTGTCCTCATTTCATAGGCCCTGAGCCTCCCCTCAATCGCCAGCTTCAAGTCCCTCTCCTTCTCAACCTCGCCCAGGAGGTCGAAGATCTGCTGGTGGGCTTTAGCATCCCTTCGAAGTAGCTCATCCTACTCCTTCTAGATCGCCATGGCCTCCTCTTCGTCCTTGCACGCCCTCTCCAACAGAGCCAGGACCTTCTCTCTAGCTTTATCGGCATCACAACGGGCCTCTGCTTCTCGGGACCAAAGGTCGGCTGCCTCCTTGGCAGCAGGCGTGAGCTCCGCCACCCTCTGCTGCGTGGCGGCGAGCTATGTGGCCAGCTCTCCTCACAGCTGTGCCTCCTTGATGAGACAGTCTTGGGCATCCTTCTGCTGCTAGAGGAACTGGGATTTCCCCTGACTGCGCGCCATGAGGGACTGGAGGGAGGGGACAAGTTAGGAACACCAAAACATAAAATGGAGATCAGGAGTATGAACACATCACACCTGGCCAATTGGGGTGACGTCGTTCAGCATGCGTAACGCGGTGTTCATCGCATGGAAGCCGCAGCACTCCTTCTCCTCCGCGGCGTCATCAAGGGTGAAGAGTGTGGCCTCGGGTTCTATGGGTCCACCCACTCGATTCAGGTTCCACCCTATGCCTCCTAGCCGTTGCCCGCTTGAGCCAAGGCTCGGGGTGACTCCTTGCCGGACCCAGGCGCCTCTGGACCCTCCTGCCGCAAAACCTCCATGGGGACGGTTTCTTCGACGGCAAAAGGGGTCTTCTCTGTCACCATGACCTCTACGGACACCTCGGCCGTGTCCCCTTCGGTCTGCCCCACCTCGAATGCCATCGCCTACACCGTCGACGGCTCGAACCGGGTTGTCTCCTCTTCCGGGGTCGCAATCATGCCTGGCCACGACCCATCCATCGCAGATGCCTCCACCTCCGTCTGGGACATCACGGTCGCGCTCGGCTGCGTCGCTCCCAGCACGGGCCTCGCTGTCTCTGTCGATCATGTCACGCCCACGCCTAGCTGCTCCACGCCTACCATGGGCGCCTCCCGAGCACTCTCCTCCATTTGCTATACGGACGTCATCGCTACCACTGGCGGCACTACTCCGGTCGGGGCCGTAGTTGCCCCGGCGCTGCTCCTGCCCATTTCTAGCACTGCATCAGCCGGCTCCTAACACGTCAGTCGTCGAGTGACTTCTTCTGTGGCGTGAGCTGTAGGGGAGCCCCGTGCCCGCCAGCACTGCAAAGGGCACGACGATTAGCATGTCACAAAATTGAGTTGAAACAGAGGAGTGAGGAAATTTTTGACTTACCTTGGTGCCACTGGGCGGGAATGTTTCGGGGGCGGCCCACCTGGCCCTGACCACCCCTCATCGGAACGCTGCTTCTTCTGGCCATCCACTCGCTTCGAGGGCTCGAACGGGGCAGAGCGACCCACCTCCGTCGGTCCTCGAGGCGCGTTGGCAGGGTGACCCACCTCCGTCGGCTCCAGGGGTTGGGCCTCTCTCACATGGAATGGGAAGGGTCCCCCCAGGGGCAGATTCCCTGAGGACAAATCAGCGTCCCCTTCCGCCTGCTACCACGAAGAGGAACCACCATCTCCTGGCTCATCCTATTCCACTAGGTCATCCACGGGATGCCGCCGACATCGTCCATGATCTCCCCCTCCTCTTCTCCTTACTTCTCCTCATCCAAGATGTTCTCGCCTCGGTCCCGCCTCACCTACTTTTCGTAATGCTTCTTCTTCCTGTCCTCCTTTGCCTTCCTTTGCACCTCGTTCACAGTACGGTTCGCTGCCCTCACGGTCACGCTCCTGGGCAATGGCGTCGGGTGGTCCGTGAGGATGAGATCCCTCGGCTGGCACCATTCCACTCAAGGTTAGACAAGCAGGTAATGAAAAATCAACTGGGGGAAAAGGGGGGCGGGAGAAAGAGGAACACTTATGAATTCAACAAAGCCTGCATCTGGCCACATTGGGGGATGCCTCGGCACCGGGTACATGAAGTCGAGGATGGCCCCAACGAGTCCCATGTGGGCTCCATTGCCTCCTTGATGCGCTGCGTGATCTTTGAATTGGCGAGGGGCCCCATGGCGAGCATTATCCCCTCGAGCGGTGCACCGGGCGCCTCTGGTATAGTGGGAGTGTGCGTGCCATCAGCGGTGCCACCCTCCTCGCGTGGTACGCCCCGATGATGCCGCTCCCCTTCACACCGTTCTCCTTCAAGATCTTGATGGTGGCTAGGTGGTCGGTGATCTTCTTCATGTTCTTCTTCTGGACACCCCACTTCGCCCATGACTCTGGGACCACTTCAACCACATGCCTGGTGTACTTCGACAACGCATGCTCCGGCAGATTGGGGGTAGCATCGTTCTTCAGATAAAACCATTGTGAATACCACCCCTTGTTAGATGTCGACAGCTTGGTGGCCATATAGTCTTTGGACCGGCTGTTCTTGAGGTGGATGCTTGCGCACCCCATCGGCATCGTCACTTTCACCCAGCCGTGCCCTTCCTCTTCTGTAGGTCAACGGAGAAGAAGTGCCTCTAGAGATCAAAGTGAGGTTTGATCCCCAAGTAACCTTTGTAGAGAGCGATGAAGGCCGCGATGTGCTGAATCCCATTGGGATTCAGGTGTTGCAGCTCGATCTTGTAATAGTGGAGGAGCCCGAGGAGGAAGCGATGGGGAGGAGCCGCGAGCCCGCGCTCGTGGAAATGCGCAAATGACACCACATAGCCGTTGGGCGGCAACGGTGAGTCTCAGCTATCGGGCAGTAGCCGCTCATTTGCCTCGGTCCTCACGTGAAGGAGACCGCGCCTGACGAGGCTCTCTATGCATGCATGGGTGCAATCTGAGCGAACCCACAGATCCATGGAAGGTGAAGGCGAAAGAACGAAAGCTACGGTGGTGGCGGTGGTGGAGGAACGAGAGCAATGAACCCTAGTGATGGTGGCCATGGAGAAAAGAAGGCAAGGATGCGGATGAGCGTACCAAATCTAAAGGGCTAACCTCTGGTTTTATAGGGGGAGGCGTCGAACAAGGAAGCCAACTGCCCACCTGGATCCACGCGCCCGCCGCATTCTATCACCGCGTCACTTCATAGGGTGTGCGCATGCGACCTCTAGCCGTCCCCTTGTGGGACGCGCTCGATGGTGACTTGCCTCATCCCAATGGGCCATAGGCCACTACAGGTAAGAAAGGGATATAGAGTTGAAAATGCTCCTACAGCCCATTAAGGCCCAAGAGTGAGAAGGCTGGCCCATCAGTGGGTTCGATAGCCGCTCTAGGGCACCCTTTAGAGTAAGAGGTGGAACGGGATGGGCCCGCTAGCAGCCAGTACCCCAGTGCACAGGCGTCGTGGGCATCCTGACCCACGTTCGAGTCTTGACCGCGCACGGTCCATGGTTTTTCCTCAAAGAAAGGCGACGAGTCCTCAGGACCGGTCGAATGGACCTGAGAACTATATGGACTGGCTGTCAGGAATCTGTAGTCGGTCACTAGCTGACCCATGCTGGATCCCCATGAACAGGGACCAGGGCCCCACTCGAACTAGCTCGTTAGCAGCTCAACGAGCACCATGATTCGTCTATCGAGGAAAACATGGCACGGCTCAACCCCTTTGTTTTTCTGAGAAAACACTTGAGGGAGAATGATCATAAGATGAGATGACCCTCGACCGGACCCTTGCTGCGCGTGGGGGCCCGGGAGGCTCGGACTCACAAAGAGACCCGATGCGTGGTCGCATATGAACAGTAAATCGACCATCACAACCTAACTAAAGAAGCCCTATGAGCCACAATAGGCAAGCTAGCGCCCCAAAACCTCCCTCATAGAAAAAACTATGAAGGAGTATGCAACTCCTCTGCAGGCACAGGGGCCACTATGGGGTACCGATGTTAGGGTACCCAAAGAAGGGAAACAGACGGTCGTCGATGATCAATTCACTCGGACGATTAAGGGGCATGACTGCGGCTTCATCCGACCCCTAGAGCACGGGCTTCGCCTTGACCGACCCCGGGGGCATGAGCTCCACCTCATCCAACCCCTAGGGTGTGGGTCCAGCCCCATTCAACCCTAGGGGCGTGGACCCTGACTCATCCGACCCGGGGGCTCGGTTGCCCGACCCTAGGGGCACAGGCTCTGACTCACCTGACCCCTGGAGAGGACTCCGTCTCACCCGAACCAGGGAGTGCGGACTTGGCCTCGGGCAGGGGCATGGGCCCCCGCAAGGGCCCATACCGCCCCCAACCACCATGGACACAGGATGTGGGCCCGGGACCATGCCCCTAACGCTAGGGAGGGGGCAGACGCATCTTGACTTGGCCGACAGCTACAGCAGGCCATGCTTGGGCACTCACGTCTCCAACAGCGCCGCCTGGGACCATGCCCCTAACATTAGGGAGGGGTCAGACGTGCCTAAACATGATCGGTGGTTACGACAGGCTATACCTAGGGACTCACGTCTCCAACAGCGCTGGGCGGACCTACACTGTGCGACTTGGATCCCCGTGCGACCTAGTCAAGGGGTTTGTTGACCATACGACATGCCAGGACGGGATGTGGCGCCATGACTAGGCGACGACGCCTACCTGTAGCACTAGTGATGAACAGGGTCACGACATGCGCACAATTCCATTGTCGTTTGCAGGACCAGCAGGACCCGCCTGCGGAGGAGAAGGGTGGCGCAGCCCTAGGGCTCTCTTCTTCTCTATTTTTTCCCCTTTCTTCTTTTCTTCTTTCTCTCTCTCCCTCGTGTACCCCAGGTCCTTCCCTTAGTCTATAAAAAGGAAGGCTGGGCGCCCCATTTGGGCAAGATTTTCAACACTCAGAAGTACTTCAACTCCACTTCACCTTCACCAGAGACTTGGGACTTCACCCTCTCTCGCCTGTTTGTAACCCCTACTGCAAACTTCAGAGCTGGTAACACGAGCAACCTTGAACTAGACGTTGGGACATTTAGCCTGAACTAGTATAATCCCTTGTGTCTTCCGAGCTCACCATCCAGGCCAAATGGGCAATACAAATTTACTAGTCGGCGGTATGAAACACCGACAAACATGCAAAAGGTACACATCACATTAAAAGAAGTACATTAAGTTTACATCAAAGTTGTTCCATACTTGGTCATTACATCAAGATCACAAAGTCACGAGTGGAAGTTTTTTAACTAAAACAACCTAATTTTTTGATACAATGTATGGGTGTGCCACTTTCCATGCTTCAACCAACACTTCATCTTCTACCACCCCTAGTCCTTGAAGGACTCAAGCGTGTAGAAGAAACCATAAGCTAGAGCAGAGGTACCTGCAAGGCTTAATAAACAAATAATAGGGTGAGTACTCAGATGTATTCAACAGAACATATCCAACATAATTACAAGGACTACAGATTTGGTTCATTAGCAAGGAATGCATTTGAACTACTACAGATCGAGCGATCATTGTCGGTATTATCACCGTCATATATTACATAAGCGACGTTTGATGTCACCGCTGGCTGGATCGATAACGGGGTCTGTAAAGGAATCAAACTGGCGGATGAAACTTGTAGCACCAACGGTTGAATGATAGATGCGTGGTTCTAGTGGGGTTGCATTCCTCCGTCGTATGGAACGCCAAGCTGACTGAGATAAGCGTTATGGCCACCGGCCCTACAAGACCGTTGGTCTATCGACGATAAATTCAGCGTGAGTGTTGAATTCCCAACTTCCAATACTGTCCCATCAATGTTGATATTTCTTATGCTCATGTAGAATATTCCACAAGCACACAGAATATCATTTTAGCATTTCACCCAGGAGTATTCCAGGGTATCGTATTTATCCACAGGGAAGCAATGGCTAAAGAAGTTGATAGTTAACCATCACGTATGTACTAATTAGTATACTTACTAGACTAAAGTGGGGGTAAGCGATGGGATGCAATGACTAAAGAAGTTGATAGTTAACCATCATGTATGTACTAACTAGTATACTGACTAGACTAAAGTGGGGGTTATATATAATAAGATAGGATGACACACAAGAAGTTCTACTCATGGGAAGGTAAGTGAAAGTGTAGCTAAGAGGGAGAGCAACGAGTGAGTGAGAGAGAGAGCACAAAAAATCTATGTTACTTCTAAATAGGCACAACTCCAGCCATGAACTATAGTGATACAGATAAACCAAGAAATAGAGGAATAGGCATGCACTTCGGGACACACGTGCCCTAACTCACCCAAAGGGTTGATTAGGCACAACAATGCCATGAGCCCTATGTTTTTATAACTAGATCCAACATGGTGGAATACAGAGGATGGATAGGGTTGTCACTGCCTACCGCCTACCACAATCTATCTGGAGGTCTAGCCGTAAACATAGGCAAGCTATAGTCTAAGCACCATGCTTAATCTATAGACTCACTACTCTGATCTAGATCCCGATGAAATAAGATCAAAGCATCTTAACTGGATAGTGTTCTTGCACATGATGTAACCACACTAAACAAGGTAGTTATAAGTATCACTAGAGCATAGCTAGAGGGCAAGACTAGTAATCAAAGTAACAAGACATGAATAGTACTTGCTTAGAAAGTATATATTGAAATAAGGAAAGTATTGCAAGAGGAATATACTATACTAGACTCCTGAAGATGGCTCCAGACTCTAGGAAGACCTCTTCTTCACTCTAACTCCCACTAAAGCTCACCCTAAGACTACATCTTGAGAGTAGAGAGAGTTTCTCTTGTGGTGTGTTACAAGTGAGGAGTTGAGGGTCCTATGTTTTTATAGATTGAGGTGGAGTAGGGGCTACTCCAATGCCATGTCATCAATCCATGGGAGAGCCTCTCACAACCCTTGGATCAAACCGTCAATGAAATCATCTCAAATCAATGGACAGGATTGCTCCATTTGGTGAAGTGGGCCATAGGGCGACAACCCTTGGCATCGGGAGACCCCCATTGACAAGAGGGCCCTCCTTCGGTGTTGTGGCCCCAAGGGTGGTTATTTGGACAAAGGTTGATTGATTACATCGGTTGTAAGTTGATTCCTTGCTTGGAGGTGATGACAAGTGGGCCTTTGATCCTTTGTGAACTCAATCTTTTCTATCGGTTGCAACAAACCTTGAATCAACGTGTCACAATGCTTTGGAGCACCATCCCATGGATTAGTGACATGGCATGGGCTCAGGTGGCATTGAGCGACGCCTTGTGGGGTCGACCGACCCTACCTGGTGGTCCCTGGCCACGTGGGATGCTTCTAGAAGGCCTTCTTTTGCTTTATTTTTGCTAATTTGACCCTGCAAGCATAATTCTCCAAGTACAAGTGGAAATAGGTAAATTGTAAACATAAATCACAACTATGGTGTTGATTTCCTTCCAAATTTATGCAATGTTGATTGTCAAAATTGATGTTTAAGGACCATCAACAAGCTCCCCCCCACACTAAACCTTTACTCGTCTCGAGTAAAGTGGGACAACAAAAATTTAGGTGCAACTAGATATGAATCAAGACTTCGAAAGATATGATGCTAGCATAAAATATATTCCAAGTCATTCCTCGTACTTGTGGATTTTGAAGTGGCTACCATGTCGCCTTGAGCGGTTGAAAAGTGGAATGGCTTTGACACCAAGTCATCACTACCCCCTATGAAGCATACTTGGAGTTTTTATAACTTTTGCAATAAAAACATAGCCTTCTCCTCCAATGGTACTATCAAATCGCTCAATGGTGTATGTATCCTCACCAAGGCATTGGTGTTTTGCCTTACTTCCTACTTCTAACAAGCTTATGTGGAGTTTGGGTAGGATAAGAGTAAAGCACACTTGCAATGCACATATTGCTAAGTCAAACAATGGATCCATGGAGAAAAATTTCATACACTCAAGTCAAGGAGTGCATGTGTGTGGAAGTAGGATAATCATGATTACTCCATAGCAATGATTCTTTCTCCAGAATTCTAGTCATATAGTAACAAGAAATGCATATACTTAACCTTTAGGCACATTATGCAAACTGCAAAAGTCAAGTTAGGGATGCTTGGGTGCCTGCCTTGCAAAGGTTCAGGTAGTGGCTCGTCGACAACTTCCAAGGTAGGGTTCTCGTCGGTTGGGACTTCTTTGGGAGCTTCATCACCTATTGCTTGCATGATATGAAATGAGTACAATGATATGAACCAGAGTACATGATATGCAATGATGTATAACATATGGCTAGAAATGATGAGAAGAAGCTCGAAAGGTTCGCAAAGGCGGTAGGGGCTTACGAGTATCTTCAATACTGTCGTTTCTAAAATAATTGGTAAATCAATGAGTTTTTCAAATCTGTAAAAAACGTCAGAAGTATAAAGTAGGGAGCACATTTGTTGACTTTTTTCAACCATTTTCAATATCTCGCTCCGAAAAACGAGAAGACAATTTTACATCAGGAATCATGAACTATTTTCAAATCACTGCAGCCACTTTTATGCTTTCTTTCCCTCTAATATATTTGCATTGTGAACCCTATCCCCACATCCTTCCACCTTCGGAAGAGCCGATTGGATACACACGTGTATATTTCGTGCGAATGGATCGATTTTCCCAAGTTTGGAAAGTTTGAGAGGTGAGATAAGAAATTGTTGGACAAATGTGTTTTTTCGATCTTGAAAAAAAAACAAGATTGGGAGGGGTTTTTGAAAAACTCTCGGAGATGCTCTAAGCCCCATCCACCTCATTGCTAGAACTTTAGTTAAGTTTAACCAAATATATAGTGTCATTGAATGTTCGAAACTGCTCCACAAACTATGCTCTATAAACTCCACCGTAGAGCAGCTTCATAAAAAAAATAGAGTTTCTAGACCATCGCTTTAGGTGCTTTGACAACTTCACAATTTTTTCTAAGTTTGTGGAGCTGCACGTGTTTGTCTAAAAACAAATAGAGCGGAGCAGTCTTAAACAAACCCTAAGTGTGGAATATACTTTGTAATAAACTTATTTAAAGATATAAATATTAATAATATTTTTTATATAACTATTTTTGAGGGGATTTTATATAATTAATTCAATTTGAAAGAGCTCGACTTCTCGAGAGCGTAATAAGCGTTTATATTGGGCGAGGAGTACTATTTTTGCATTTGTGCGTAAGAGACGCTGGCAACGAGTCACCATGAATCAGATTCCGTTCTATTCTAGTCGCTCTTGCGCGCTTGCTAACAAAGGCTTAAGAAAAGGAAGATACGGTGCTAGAAAAAGACCAAACGGGGGCAGCAGAGTCGTGGTGCGCCGTCATGTCTGTTTCTCCCTCTTGCGGCTCGTATTTTCCCTAGCTTTTCTTCGATATATGAAAAGGGCTTCTTTTGTTCCACACCACACCAGTCCAAACCTTCATTCCCCATCACTGAGCAGTCGTCGTCTTCCCTATCCCTCTCTCTTTTCTCTCTCTTCTGCCTCTCCCTCTTCCTCTACCCTTGGGCTGGTCTCTCTCTTCTTTACTGCCTCCTTTCAGCTGAGGTCCGATCCGTGAATTTTTTTTGGCTCCACATGAGGGTCAAGGAGATTCAAGAATCGCCTGGGGACGCCTGTATCTTGATGGTATGCCTTTTCCGCAGTAGCTTGTTTAGACCTGGGTAAGCTTGTATCTTGATTTTGTGTATTATGCCTGAAGCTTTGCGGTGATAGACTTGGATTGGTCTTCAATTTAGTTCAGGGATGTGTATCGTGTCTGCCGTGGATGTGAATTTGCTCCGTGGTTGCTAATTTGCTGAATTCATTTTCAATTTTTCCATT
The DNA here is from genome assembly GCA_038087645.1 of Saccharum hybrid cultivar R570. NCBI lineage: Eukaryota > Viridiplantae > Streptophyta > Magnoliopsida > Poales > Poaceae > Saccharum > Saccharum hybrid cultivar. The sequence continues at coordinate 15,703,971 of JAQSUU010000066.1, forward strand.
ACCTAGGATCTTGAAAATCACACTAAAAAAAGGCCTCCAGACCGTGTAATAAAGATAGCTTAGCTACCACTGTTGAGCACAGTTTCATGTTCTTTAAAATGATCATAATTGGCCTACTGCTATTGAGTAAAGCTTAGGGTTTTTACTCTATTCTTCGCGTACACAGTATTGTAAGCATTTTATTTGTCAATTGTTACCGGAATGTCAGTGGTGGCCAGTGTGGAATCGATTGGAAACAAAATTCAATTACATGACATAGTTAAACATTTGGAATATAATTCATCCAACTTAGCTTGTGAAAACACATAGGATCACCACTTTGAAGGGCAGGCCTGGTGCAGTTGGTGAGTGCTAGCTCGCCGAGTCACCAGGTCCTGGATTCGAAGCTGTCTCTCTGCAGAATTTTTGCGGGGGTAAAACTTTGCTTCGGTTATTTCCTTCCCCAGACCCCACTCGTGTGGGAGCCTCTGGCACTGGGTCTGCCCCTTTTTTATGGTTTCCTTGGGATTTAATTGTAAGGTGCAGTTTCATCGCTGGGCCTGTTCCGTACTTTCTATTTTCTCCAGGTTTACCAATAGTTCAGAACGAAATGCATCATTTATTCTGGAAACAAGACTTCAATTGCTGACACGTTGTCCATTTTTCAGTCATATGTATAGATGAGTAAACAAACGTCCAGCCCACAATTGACAACCTAATCCTCAATGAATGTCTCTCACAACACTTGTAGGATGATTTAACAGCTTACACAATCAGTAAGAAAGTTCAGAGAGGAGTTGTACAGATATTAAAACAAGAAGACAAACTAACAGGAATTGATATCTCAAAGCCATTAACTTCCTTTGTCTTTAATCACTTTCACCAATTGTTCATGTCTGGAAGCACAATGAAAAATTCTTGAGTTACCTTCCTTCCATATCTCACAAGTCCCAACACGTCGAATATATTCATAATGGTCAAATGTGGATCAGAGGGGAGAATACAACTTAAAAGGTTTCTTACATGAATGATGGGTTTGTGAGATTATATATGTTTTAGCAATTATGTATCTTTTCCATGGTAAAACAGATGGATGAGGATTGTGTTTTTTTTTCTTGGTAAAAAGCAGCTAGATGAAATCCTTAGAGCAATATTTTTTGTTGATTCATTCTATAGTCAAGTTTGCTATAACAACTTTACAGATCCGTGAGCTTGATAGCCTAGCAATGTTTTCTGATCGGCTAATTGAACCTAATCGGTCTGGTACCGATCAGGACGATTAATCGTCGATCAGGACGATTAATCGACCTCTGATCGGTCTGATCGTCCATATAATCGTCCAGCATATAGCAGGACTATATATCATATATGTATGGCATATATACCATATACTATATATTTATATAGTAGACATCGAGCATCAAGACCATAGTTTTAGCTAGTTGGTTACTTACCTGTGAGATCTGACTCCATATTGATGTCCCAGCCTCCATATGTTTGCTGATTTTCTTTAGAAATAATAGATAACTTGAGTAAGTAGATGTAAAAGAATAGCATGACAGACTGAGAGCATTACAGCAGCTGAGCAGTAATAGATGTGAGCATAGTGCAGAGGAGAGGGACAGAGATGACAGAACAAAGCTGATTTAATGACTCACCTTCAGAGGAGGAGTTCATCTTCATGCTCCCTTGGAGAATAGGCGACCTTGCAGCAAGCAGCAGGAGGGAGGAGGAAGCAGCAAGCAGCAGGAGGGAGGAGGAAACAGCAAGCAGCAGGGAAGATCCACCGATGGGCTGTTCGGATTGGAACTGGAAGGGAGGGAGGAGGGAGTGAGTTGCACGCAGGCAGCAGGGAAGAGAGCTCAGCAGCTGCATAGGTGACGGCTGGAGTGGGAGTGGGAGTGAGACTGAGGAGAGAGAGAGTGGAGTGGGGGTGAGGTATATAAGAGAAACCCTAATGGGTCTGGCCCAAATAAATAGAGCCCAGTATTTGAAGCAGCCCATATATCTATTCACTTCTGATCGAGCCATAGACCTGATCGAACGATTAATCGCGATTAATCGACGATTAATCGGACGATCAGGTTTCTGATCGCTCTGATCTAATCGAAGGGCCTAATCGAGTCCTAAGGACCGATCAAGACGATTAATCGTGGTTAATCGCGATTAATCGGACGATCAGAAAACATTGTAGCCTAGGCAGAAAATTCCTTTGTCACCCTGTTCTTGTGAGGCTTTAGCTCATACACATTTGATTGTTTATATATTCTTATACAAAGTGGAGTCAAATAATACTTTTTAGTGTTCTAGACTTGCAAACTTTTAAGTATATAGTTCTGCAGTTGTATACTTAAATATCTAGGGAGATTAGTGTTCTTGCCCTTACTGTAGAGGCTAATGGTGATTTTACCCTTCTTTTACAACTTTGTGATTTTGCTCTCGTGTTTTGAAATTGAATGTATTCGCCCTTACTTTGAATGACCCTTAAGCATCTGAATGTATTAAATGGCATAAAAAAATTAAAACACATGAGAAAGGACCAAAGTACCCTTTATCCTCTTATCTTCTCTTCCCACCCATCAAATCCCAACCAGAGGACCTGCCTTGACATGCTTGGCTGCAACAGTCCCTATCTGCCCTAGCGGTGGCAGGATTTGTGAGTGGCGGTGGCACGAGAGCAGCGGCTCTAGGCCATCTACTGTGAGGAGCGGACCAGATCTAGGTCGGTGGCCTTGGCTGGAGGCGTGTGCTATCTAGGGTAGCTGCTGTGAGGCGGGTGTGGGCAAGGGCGCGGTGTGTCCATGCGGCTTGGCAGCCAAGTGCGGGATGCAGCCATGTACTGGGCAGGCCTGCACGTAAACAGATTGGATACCTACAGATACAAATACATATGGTTATTTTTTTGGATTTGTATTGGGTATGAGTAGTGTCAGCTATGTTGGATAAGATATGAATGGATATCAATGTCATACATATTCGACTGTGAGTATCCAGATACAAATAGTGTATGGATGTTGAATGTTCAGATTCGGATATGGATTATCTATTTAGTATCTGTAGCCCTTAGGTTAGATGGTCAGTCAGAAATATCCGTACCATTTACACTCGTACCCCGCGGGCAAGAGCGCAACACGATCGGGGTGCAGGCGGCCATCGAATCGGACATGTCATTATCCTCGCTCGCCAACATGATCACATTCTACTTTGGTTGTAGCAGACTGCTATTCTGAGGAACCTGCTGCTGCCACCGCCACCACAAAGACACGAATGCAAAAGCGCCGCTGCCACATGAGATTCCAAGGTGAGCTAGACCGTTGCTAGCACTCCTCTGCAGGCATAGCCATGAGCCTACCTGCAGCATCCTTTAGCAGAGACCCACCCAACTCCAATCCATGGCCTATGGCTCTGATTTGGGATTTGAGGTCTCGATGAAGATTTTGAGAAAAAAATTAGCAAACAAATGACAATGTGAAATAAAATAGTATGGTATTTCATATAATGAGTGACAATGCAAAATCATGTTTTTGCAACTCTGGCTGACCCGTAGAAAACCAGCTGCGGCTCCACTGAAGCTGTTTCTTTCTTCGGCGTTTGGTACAGCTTCTGCCAGAGGTGGAGCCATTGGAAAAGCTCTACCAAACATGGACTTTATTGTATCTTCATGCAAGGAATGATTTACTGGATATTGTGGGTTATGTTTATGTATTGTTTGCAGTGATGGTTGATCATGTGTTATTGGTTATGGCCTGTCTTTATTTCAACTTTTAAGCTTATTAGAGCTTGTTGATAATCCACAGTACACATCCCTTCTTGTTGGTGTTAGCTTACTATGAAATGTAGCTATCTGTAAATCCATGGTTTTACATAGCTCATTTTGGATAGGCAACTGTCTGGATTCTCATTTGTTTTTTTCTATGTTAAAAAATTAAATGAGAATCCAGATAGTTGCCTATCCAAAATGAGCTATGTAAAACAATGGATTTACGGGTTTAGGGTTCTCATTTGTTGGTTCTAGAAGTGATAATAGTTGAATCTTGTTTTATGCTTTTGACAATACAATATAGTTCAACCACCATATGTCCATGTAAAATTTATATGAGTTCAGATATTACATTCAAGGCTAATTTTCTTCTCTAGGTATTGAAAAATAATTTAGATATGCTTATATATTCCTGTCTTGAATTTCGTAATCTTTTACATTTTCAGTGGATGACGTGAGCACACTAAATACAATCGTGATAAAGATGGCAGGATTAGCTCCCTGCTGAGTTTTGTCCTACAAGGTTGCAAAGGGAAGCATGTCAGCTAGGGATTCTAACCATTCATATAAATGTTCAGATGATTCTCAAATGCCATACTACAACAACTCAGCTCCTTTAGGAGAAAATGGTAGGATTCATGTGATTCAAAATAATCAAGGAAATCGCTACTCCTCTCCTGATACTGGGTCACAAAGGATCAACAATTCCAACCCTCAAGTATTTGAGGCACAATACTGCACTCTGGAATCATCCTCAGCAAATGGTGTTTATCCTGCACAAAGCTCCACGTCTTCTCACAGCATCTCCCCTTTAAGTGGGAGCCCCCTGTCTCAGCATGATAGCCACTCAGACCACACATATAGTTCTCCCCCAACTGCTTCCTGTTTAACTGAGGTTGCAGATCTCCAGACTAAACTAAAAGAGTTAGAGAATGCCATTCTTGTACCTGGATTGGACTTGGACATTATTTCTGACAGCCCTGAGAGCTTGTTACAAGCCAATGTTCAATTGAGACCAGACAACTGGAGACAACTTCTGGGAATTGATGCAGGAGACTTGAAGCAAGTACTCATAGCATGTGGTAAGGCTGTTGCCGAGAACGACGTCTTTGCAACAGAGCTGCTAATATCTGAGCTTGGTCAGCTGGTATCTGTATCTGGAGATCCAATGCAACGACTTGGAGCCTATATGCTGGAAGGAATTGTTGCTAAACTTTCTTCCTCTGGCAGTATGCTATATAAATCTTTGAAATGTAAAGAACCTACAAGCTCTGAACTCATGTCATATATGCATCTCCTTTACGAGATCTGCCCATTCTACAAGTTTGGTTACATGTCAGCTAATGGTGCCATTGCTGAGGCTATTAAGGGTGAGAACTTTGTTCACATCATTGATTTCCAAATTGCTCAGGGGAGCCAGTGGGTTACTCTGGTACAGGCCCTTGCTGCAAGGCCTGGGGGTCCACCATACATCAGAATCACTGGTATAGATGACTCAAATTCTGCTTATGCCAGAGGAGGCGGGCTTGATATAGTTGGGAGGATGTTGTGTAATGTTGCTAAGTCATGTGGTCTTCCTTTTGAGTTCAATGCTGTTCCAGCTGCTAGCCATGAGGTTGAGCTTCAGCATCTTGCTATAAGACCTGGGGAGATTATTGCTGTGAATTTTGCCTATCAGCTGCATCATGTTCCTGATGAGAGTGTAAGTATGGAAAATCATCGGGATAGGATTATAAGAATGATCAAGAGCATCAGTCCTAGGGTTGTTACTCTCGTTGAGCAGGAGTCAAATACAAACACAGCTCCATTCTTCCCAAGATACATGGAAACTCTCAACTACTATACAGCCATGTTTGAGTCAATAGATGTTGCTCTCCCAAGGGATGATAGGAGGCGGATGAACGCAGAACAACATTGTGTTGCAAGGGATATCGTTAATTTAATCGCATGCGAGGGTGCTGAAAGGGTTGAGAGGCACGAGCTGTATGGAAAATGGAAGTCAAGATTTGCAATGGCTGGATTTAGGCCCTACCCACTAAGTTCAGTGGTGAACAACACCATCAACACACTATTGCATAGTTACAACAGCTACTACAGGCTTGAGGAGAGAGATGGTGTCCTTTACCTTGGATGGAAGAACAGAGTATTGGTTGTATCTTCAGCATGGTGTTGACATCTCGGCAGAAACTCAGGTGCATAAGTTGTTTAGCGTTTCATAACATTTATTCTTTATCTGTATTATCCTGTACTTTGTACGTGCAAACTAGTTGTATAAATTATCTCCATATGTGTAAATACAATAATAGATCTTCATCTGTGGAACGAATACACATGCAACACATAAAGTATAGGTTGTATCTCATGATTTGTTCATGCCACACATGTTTTGAATTGTTGGGCATGGCTTGTTTTAGTTTGAAGGCACAAGTTTACATTGTGATGTTCTTATTGTTTGCTCATCCTAGGATTTCTACAGGTTGGACATAGATATATAAAATAGATTCAGTTTAATTTTTCTGTTCATGTTCCTCAATATTTGTTAATGTGATTGTTTCAAATTCATGGATTCTAGTTTACTTTTATGGTCCTTGCTTAAATGCTATATTTGAGAAATTCATTTCTTTGCGATGCTAGTATTTGAGTTCTAAGCATGACCATCGTATATACATGTTGGTAGAACAATCTGGAACCAAAAGCAAAGTTTTAAGAAACACAAAGGGTGACATGCCCTTGGATTTGAAGTCGTGTACTGAAACCACTGTTTTTGGTACCTTGCAGGTTCCATCGCACTTTGGCTTCCATCTCATGTTTCTAAGACACCGACCGTTATGCTTGTCTGGTTTACTTAGTATATGCTTGTCTGTGTTCATAGAAGACCCTGTGAACCTCAACAGCCTGATTTACTTAGTATATACTTGTCTGTGTCCAGTTTCGAACCCTCCCTTGCTCATTAGCAATGTAATCCAATGCTTAGCTTACCAACTAGATCTGCATGGTGAGGCGAAGTGGCACTCAAAACCTAGAAGTTGTGACTGTCGTGTTGACGCTAAATATAGATAGTACTACTTGGATTTGGCTTCTCCCAAGCTTTGTTTGGCGTTCCTTGGTTTGACATATGCTGTAATGCTCAGGGGTTACGCTAGGCAGGCCCAAGAGGGTGCCTATTATCTATCAGTCTACTGTGTTGCCGTCTGCTTTGTGTATATATTTGGACTGCTATTGTCGTTTCTGTGATGAAATCGATGGTTTTCTATAGTTTGCTATAGAAAAAAATTTACTGGCGGTCCCTGAACTTAGCAGCTGGTGTCACTTAGGTTCTCGAACTTTGAACAGTGTATTTCTGGGTTCCTGAACTTTGCTTCAGGTGTCATCAAGGTCCTGAACTTGGCTTTGGGTGTCACTTAGGTCCTCAAACTTTAAACGGTGTATTTTTGGGTCCCTGAACTTGGCTTTGGGTGTCATCTGGGTCCCTGAACTTGGCTTCGGGTGTCATCTAGGTCCCAATGCTAACGTGGCGCGGTCCTACATATGGGGCCCATATGTCAGTCGGTTATATTTCTATTTCGAGGGTACGGTAGCTACAATTTCTAAAATATTCTAAAAATTGTATCTTTTTCATATGATCTTGGATGAGGATGATTTTTATATGAAAAATGTAGCTCTCAACGAGATCTACAACTTTCTAATTTTGAGTTTTTTAATTTGAAAAAATTAAACAAATTTTCAACAGTATATTAATTTCTGAAAATTTGTTTAATTTTTTTTTAGCATTTTAGCGACCTCAAATTAAAACACTCAAAACTAGAAAGTCGCAGATCTCATCGAGAGCTACAACTTTCATATAGAAATCATCTCCATTTGACAGCATATAAAAAAGATATGATTTTTCCAAGGCGACGAGCGCTTGTACGCTATTAAGATACTGCTGAAAATTTGTTTAATTTTTTAAGCATTTTAATGATCTCAAATTAAAAAACTCAAAACTAAAAAGTTGTAGATCTCGTCGAGAGCTACATTTTTCATATAAAAATCATCTTCGTCCGAGATCATATGAAAATGATATAATTTTTGGAATATTTTAGAAATTGTAGCTACAGACCCCTAAAATAGAAATATAACCGACTGACATGTGGGCCTTACATGTAGGACCGCGCCATGTCAGCATTGGGACCTAGATGACACCCGAAGCCAAGTTCAGGGACCTAGATGACATTCGAAGCTAAGTTCAAGGACCTAGAAATACACTGTTCAAAGTTCGGGGACCTAAGTGACACCAGCTGCCAAGTTCAGGGACCGCCGGTGAATTTTTCTCTTTGCTATACATTTAGATATAGATACAGTAAAAATAATGTATTTAGAAAATTGTTAACACTCAAAAATGTCTCAAGGTGATTTTGGGCACCACCAACAAGTTACAGACGTCATGGACAAGTCAGAGGTTATTTGGCGTAGCAAAATATCAAAAGAAACACGAGCTTGACGAAAGCCTGACTTCCCAAACTTCCTCAAATGTAAGAATAGACTTCACCATTGCGTTCGTAACGACCCGAAATGTTGTTCCAATTTGAACCTCTATCCTAGCTCTGTGAAATAGCTACCAGAAGCTTTGAGCCTAGATACTTGTTCACCTGTGGAGATCCCTGGTGCTTTGGACACGTGTAACTGTCATGAATTCACCAATCAACCTCGCGAATCCACTCAGAATGGACACGGTCAGGTCAATGATCAAAGGAATGGAAAACTCTTACTCAGATCAGACGGCAACTGAGACGTGTTTGGTTTCCCCCACTAAACTTTAGTAGGTGTCACATCGGATGTTCGGATATTAATTAGAAGGACTAAATATGAGCTAATCATAAAACTAATTACAGAACCCGTGACTAATTCGCGAGACGAATCTATTAAGTCTAATTAATCCATCATTAGCACATATTTACTGTAGCATCACATTGTCAAATCGTGGACTAATTAGGCTCAATAGATTCGTCTCGCAAATTAGTCCCAGTCTATGTAAGGATTTTTGTAATTAGTCTATGTTTAATACTTCAAATTAGTGTCTAAACATTCGATGTGACTCCACTAAAGTTTAGTGGGGAAACCAAACAAAGCCTAATTGACATCATCAACACCTTCTCAAGGCCAGAAATCACCCTTGGATATAATGCCTTGGTCCCCAATACCAAGCCTCCCAATTGTTGAATTAATTCAGCAAAGACAGAGGATCACCGGAGAGTCCTCTTGCTTTATCGGACCGTCCGATAAATTACAGAACAGTGAAGGAAAGTGGAAAATGAGCTATTTTCCATTTGCATTGCAGGGACCCACAGTCAGCACTAGCTAGAGCTCTTCATCAGCTGAAGCCACTTCACTTCACCCCCACTCTCACTCATTTATTTGCTTCACCCCCTCTCTTTCTCTACACTCAAGAACATGAACCCTAGAACTAGAGAGAGAAAGGATTGGAGAATGGATTGGAGAAGGAAAGGAAGAAGAAGAGAAGCACCAGCACCATCTCAAGGACATCTTCAACATCTTCAACTTCATCTATGGTTAGCTCAAGAGAAGTTCTCTTATTTCTTGGATTTTTGTCCAAAGCTACATGCGCAAGTATGAGTTCCCTTCTCATACTCGACTTCTACCGTTAGTAAGCAAGTAAGCAATTAAGCGTTACCAATCCCGTTGGTTAAGTGAAGAGCTCTAATTAATTAGTGAGTAGTTCTAACTTAGTGAAACATAAGTTGATTAACCAAATCTACATGAGATGCATAACTCATAATGAAACACAATAAGTATCCAAAATAGGGTTCATAGTAGTGGGGTGCCTGCCTGGTTATGCCATTCGAACAAATTCAAAGTCGACGATGAGGTTCTGTGCATGTTCCTCACGCTACTCGATTTTCCTGAAAGAGTAACCGATAAAGAGACTTAGAGATAAGGCTTGATTGGGAACTTGAGAAGAGACATCTAATTGTGGCTCTACTATTGCACTATTTATAACTGAGCTTAACCTAGTATTGTTGACCTCTTGGGTAAGCTTCATAAACAAACTCCACATCTTTCATTAACAGACGGACACTCCGCTCTGAGTGCCTGACTCTTCATTGGGTCAGGCTTCAAGGTGACTTGGTTCTGTTTTGACTCTGGTTCAACTTGATGGACGTTTCGTCGGAGGTGGCGGACACTCCGTTATCTTGCGGATACTCCGGTGGTTCAGGACTTAGGTGTTTCTAGGGTTTACATCATCCATCGGGAAGTCCGAGCCATGTGTTGGACACTCCGGTAGAACTAGGAAGTCTCAGGTTTCCATCAGTTTCTTGGTTGATAAATCAGCGGACACTCCGCGTGTAGCGATGGACACTCCGCTAGGAAACTGGTGCTCTCAGGTTCCAACCTTAATAATTCAATGGACAGTCCGTTGAGTTTGACGAACACTCTGTCACTTGCTCTGAAAGGGTGTTGGGGTTTCTATTGGGAGGCTTACTGAATTATGAAGGTTTACCGGACACTCCGTCATGTGTGACGGACCCTCCGATGGGTTGGGCGACAGAAACTATGTTCTAGGTTTAGACTAGTTTGATCTCTAGTTTGGAGTTGCAAACATCCATGCATGTGCACAACATCCTCACTATAGCTCTAGTGATGCCCTAGGTTGATGCTAGCTAGGTTTTGGCCTTTAGTTAACTAGTGCGTCTAGGGGTTTGTGCATGATCCTAACCATGAGAGATCAAGAGAAAGACTTAGGGTTGAGCCATGAGAACTTAGCTCTTGAGCACATCTTGCTTTTCATCCTTGATGAGACAAATGAGCCATTCCTTGATATTCTTGCAAAAATCCATAAAAATGGCATGAGAAGGACATTGAGAGGGAAACTTAGGATCAATCATGCATAGGGCCTTAATCTTACCTTTGTGATGAAGAAGAGATCACCACACTCCATGATCCATACATGCATGAGAGATTTGAGATTAGGGTTTGAGAGAAATACCCAAATGATTGAGATGAGATCTCATGAGCTAACCATGACTATGGATAAGAGGGGGATGACTTGAGCTTGATGAGATGATGATCTTGGATTACTTGCTTCCACTTCACCTTCCACCTTCATCTCCAATCTCCATTTTCTCTTCCTAGTTCTTCCTTGGTCTTGCCTTTTAGAGAGAGAGGAGAAATGAGAAATGGGAGGGTGTGTTGAGTTGGGGCTGCATCAGCTGATGATTTACTTTCCACTTTCGTGCTTATGACATGTGGGACCATAGGCAAATGGAGGATAGCTCATTTTTCACTCACTGCTGATGTTCAGTCATGAAAGGATCAAGATGCCCAAGAGGGGGGTGAATTGGGCTTTTCTAAAAATTAATTGCAAGAAATAAATCCTACAAGCCGGAATTCACCCCTAGTGCCTACTTGTGTTCCTAGAGATTCTACCGGTAAAAGTTTTGCACCCTAGTTTCCAATCCTAGTCTAGCATGGCAATTCTAGGAAAGTAAAACAAGCAATGAATGTAAATACGAGAATGTAAATGCTTGAAAGTAAGGGCAAGGAACACGGCGATGTTTTTCCGAGGTATCGGAGAGTCGCCACTCCCCACTAGTCCTCGTTGGAGCACCCGCGCAAGGGTGTAGCTCCCCCTTGATCCGCGCAAGGATCAAGTGCTCTCTACGGGCTGATTCTTCGACACTCCGTCGCGGTGAATCGTCCAAAACTGCTCACAAGATGACTTGGGTCATCCACAAGCTCCGCCGGATGATCACCAAACTCTCAATCACCACCAAGCCGTCTAGGTGATGGCGATCACCAAGAGTAACAAGCTAGAACTCTCACTTGACCAAAATGAGCCTAATGAGAAGGTGGATGCACACTTGCTACTCTCTATTCACTAGTGGAGGACTCTCAAGCTTTGATTCTCAAAACACAATCCTCACTAGAGCTCTTGCACTCCCTTGCACTCCAAAGGTGTTTCACAGCTGAACAAATGAGCAAGAGACCTCTAAAAGAGGTGGTGGGGATGTATTTATACACCCCTCAAACAAATCCAACCGTTACCTGCCAACTCAGCAAAATACGAGGTGACCGGACGCGCCGGTCGCTCGTAACGGTCAAAACCAGAAATAACGGCTGAGTGACCGGACGCGCCGATCAGGGGTGACCGGACGCGTCCGATCGTGCAGGGAGCTTACTATACTCTGACCTGACGCGCGACCGCGTCCGATCGGTGATGACCGGACGCGTCCGGTCGTCAGAGTACCTTACTGGAACGTGACCGGACGCGCCGATCACACTCCAGTCGCGTCCGATTAGGTAGTTTCCCTCAAGTGACACGTGTCAGCCTGAACACCGCGTCCGGTCCTCGCAAGGGCCGCGTCCGGTCGTAAGCGCTGAAACACAGTAAGTGGTTAGAACTGACCGGACGCGTGCGGTCAACCCAGGCACCGCGTCCAGTCAAGGGAAAACGCTTCTAAACACTCCGAAACGCGACGCAACTTGAACCAAGTTGCTTCCAACTGAACTTTGAGCTATTCTAGAGCTTCCTAGTGCTAAGTTAGACAAGTGTGCACCACACCTAAACATAAGACTCACCTAGGTCAAGCTACTCGCTCATGCCCCCCTTTATAGTACGGCCAAAGGAAAAAGCGAAGATCCTAACGACTATTCCGAATGTATCTCAATACCTTGACATCCGGAACTAACCGTCCTTAATCTTGACGTCAATCCTTTGAAAACCGAAACGATTTCCATCAAGGGGCATGAATACCATAGTGCCCAAAGCAGTTATCATCTCCATGACCTAACTTACCAAAGTTTCTGCAAAACACACGTTAGTCATGGTAATAAAGTGTTGTCATCAATTGCCGAAACCAACTCTCGGGGCCTAGATGCTTTCAATCTCCCCCTTTTTGGTGATTGATGACAACACTAAGATTCAAAAGATAGGAGTTGAGGTTTTCGAACATGCTTGGTTCACATAAGCAAAAAGCAATAAGCATAAGAGGTTAGGAATTGCTTATGTGCCCCAAGCCAAAAGAGTGTACTCATAAGATAAGACATAAAGCGTTAGTACACAAAAAGATATAGCTCAAAAGAAATCAGAGTAAGGCACAGAAGCACAACCTTAGAGCTATAACCAACCAAGTGACATGATTTAAAAACGGTGACTAGATAGACTCAAAGTATCTCACACGACCACATGTCACAAGAATGCAAGTACTGGAATGTAAACATGATGCATGAATGTAGCACACAAAAAAGAATGAAAACTAAATGTAGCACACAAAAAAGAACAAAAACCCTCTATCAAAACTCCCCCTGAATCTACTCTCTCCCCCCCTTTGGCATCAATCGCTAAAAACTAATCTAAGGATCTGACGGGGGAACAGACGGAGTCGAGTCGGGTGCCGAGGAGCGCGGAGTGATCACGAACTGAGAAGTGTCTTCCTCGGACTCGGAGCTGTCAGGCTGACCCTCTGAAGAAGCACGTGGCTATGAAGTGGTCTGGGTCTGATCAACAGGAACAGGTGCTGACGAAGTAGCAACTAGTGGAGCAGTCTCTGTGACCTGAGCCTGAAGTGAGCCAACAACTGGGGGATCGGTCGAGGCAACTGACGAAGGTATAGTCTCTGTAGTACCCGTCCCTGTCATAGGAGGAACAGCTGCCTCTGAAGTAGACAACCCTGAAGAAGTAGCTAGAGTGGTGTGCGAGGGCGTCGGCTGACCAGTCAACTCGCTATATGTGGCACTGAAATCAACAAATGGTGTGCCTGTTAGTAGGTGAGGGCGAGGCTGGTCTGAAGGAGTGAACCCCGTCTGAATAGACGTGTAGCTCGGGGACTGAAACGACTGGGGGACCTGCTGCTGTGGAGAAGTGAACTGAAAGCTCGGCTGTCCCTGACTCGAAGGTCCACTAGACTGTAAGGCTGGAGTCAAAGCAGATGCAGGTGGAGGAACCCCAACTGTGACCAGGTGACGCAGAAGCTCTAAGTACTGCTGCTGGCTTGCTGCACTCTGTCGCTGCATCTCGTACTGCTGACGCTGCATCTCGACTTGCTGACGCTGTATCTCAAGCTGCTGTCTCTGGAACTCATCCTGTCGAGCCTGTATCTGAGCAAAAGCGGTAGCTGTGTCCTAAGCCTGTCTCTGTAGCTGAAGCTCCTGTCGCTCCTGTGCCTGGGTCAGCCTCTCAAGAATAGCCACCATGGCTGGGTCTGAGCGGGAGGCTGAACCAGAGCCACCGGCCTCGTGGTCGTGAGGCTGAGGAGAGCGATACCTGGGGATGGGCTGGTAATCCTCGTCAGTGCTGTCAGAGGCCTCATCCTCAGCTAGATCAGTAGGCTGAGCATCTAGATCTGCAAGCTCTGCCTCAGCAAGACCCTCAACGGTCGCGTCCTGCTCAGCTGTTGTCTCTAGCACCTCAGGTCTCTCTCACTGTCCTGGCACTGGGGCCTGCTCTCTGGTAACTGAAGTCATAGCTAACGGATATCATACTCTGGAAAGGCAGTGGTAGTATCAGATATCTCAGCTCTATTCTCTGAAGGCAGCTCAAGTGCAGATCTGATGATGAAGCAAATCCAATGAGCATAGGGCAGCTGACGGTGTCCCTTGAAGCCTTCTGCCAGGGTGTCCTCCATCTCACTAAGCATAAGATCCCATATATCAAACGGTGTCTGTGAGAGGAGGTGAACAACCCACAACTGCATCCTAGTCAGTCCCTCTCTGTAACCCAGCCTGGGAAGAAGTGTACGCCTGATAATAGCATCCAGGACTCGGGCAAGTGGTGTCAAGCTGGCAGGTGTGCGACGAGACCCTTCGCCAAAAGGCTCACAGAAGTAGGGTCGGATCAGATCTGTAGGAGGCACAGTCCCACCATGAGGGCGTCTAGGTGGAGCTGTCTGACCAAAGCAAAGCTGATGTATCTTCGTGTCTGAAGCTGGGAGTCTGAGAATCTCCCGCACTCTGGTGCTGTACAGTCTGCGGTCACGGCCTCGGAATGCAAAGTGTATGAACTCATGGGCTGGATCAATCCATAGTGAGGCATAGAACTCCCTGACCCAAGTGCCGCAGTATGCTCCTGTCCGTCCAAGAAAATTAGATAAGCCTGGAAGAAAGGACAGGTGCGGACGAAGCTGCTCACCCACTACCTCAACAAGAGACTCAATGCGACAGACCCTCTGTGGTCGAAAAGCAATTCCACTGTCAACATAGGCTCTGTAGAAATCCTCCTGTAGAGGTGTATAGAATCCCTCTGAAGCTCTGGAATCCCGCTGAGGTGGGAACCACCGGCTGACCTCAACAAATCTCAAGCCCTGCACCTGACGTGCTGTAGCACCCCTCAAGTCAAAGTGCTCGACAGGAGGCGAACCTCGAGCCCTGGGAGGTGGACGTCCTCCACGACGCTAGCCCTCTAGCCTAGGAGTCACCTGAGCTCGTGTACGTGTGGAATGGCGACGCGGTGGAGTCTGAGCTGGCTGCTCCTCTGTCTCCTCTGTAGCCTCTACAGGTGGATCAACTCACATATCCTCAGTCCCCTCTGTGCCCTATGTGGCCTCTGTAGCCTCTGTACCGAGCTGTCGACCTTCAAGATGAAAGCGACGCTCGCCAATGCGAATACCACTGCTCCTGCCTCCCCTCTCTGCCTGCTCAGCTGCATCGGCGACTGCCTAAGCGATCTCTGCATCAGTAAGGGTCTTCTTCTTCTTTCTAGCCATAACCTTAATGCGCTTACCACGCGCAACCTCAGACATACAGGGAGGACTCTCGTCCCCGTCACTAGGAGCACCCCCGGCGTTCTTGCATCGAACCATACTCACAACAGTCGGGAATCCTCTGAAAGATGGTGAACTGACACTCAAGAGGCTTGGCCTCAATCCGTATCCGTAGGCTTGGCCTCGGATTCAATGCACAGAACTGCAGTCACCCCGACACAACGACAAACTTGCTCGGATCGACGAGAAAACGGTGACGAGGTAAGGTGACCTAGTTCGCGAGACTTCCCGAAAACGCCGAACGAGCGCTCACGAAGAAGACGTCGCGCGAAGAAACCTCGACGACAAACGGTCGAAACACCATTGCGCGAACCCTAGGGTTAGGGTTAGGGCAACACTTGCGACGATGGCCGATCGGAGGCATGCGCGAGGGAGACAGTCAATGGCCGGATGGAGGTGCAGCAGCAGGCAGCTGACAGCGGTGGCGGCGCGGCCAGACGCGGTGGAGCGGCGGCGGCGCGGCAAGGCATGGTGGAGCGGCGGCGGCGCGGCAGCAGGCGCGGCGGGTGCGGGCACGGGCGGCGCTACGCGGGCAGAGGCAGCAGCACGGCACGCCGGAGGAGGAAGGAGGGAGCACGGCGCGGCAGAGGAGGGCAGTTCGGCGGCGCTCCAACGAGCTAGGGCTAGAACACGGCGAGTCGAGCGCGGAATCGAGCGGCGGATAAAAAAATAATCGGACGAAGACGAACGGTTATATGGGGGATTAGATCCGCTCGGCACGCACTGACCGGACGCGGTGGTCGAATGACCGGACGGGGTGGTGCAGCGTCCGGTTAGGACTGACCGGACGAGGACAGAGTCCGTTCGAGGGTCTTCCGGGAAAGTCATCGCGAATGACCGGACGCGGTGGTGGGTACCGGGACCGGACGCGGTGGTCAACAACGACGCGTCCGGTGCAGCGTCCGGTCACAAGGTCAGGAAGAAGTCTTCGGGATGACCGGATGCGCTGGTGGTCATCAGGACCGGACACGGTGGTGAAGCATCACTGCGTCCGGTGCAGCGTCCGGTCCAGCGTTCGGTCACTATTTTTCGCCTTTCTTCAATCCGAACTTCGACGCGACTTCTCCCAATCAAGTTCTAATTCAAAGAGACTCAAATAAACACCAATTGGAACCTGATTTGAGTGACCTCACTCAAACCCTCAAGTTTTTCAAAATAATTTGCCTTAGGCTAATATTATTTTTAGGAAAATAAGCAATAAACACTCGAGGAACAACGTATGGCCATGCAATAGAGTTTGTGAACCCTTAGGAGCGTCAAATGCTCTCTCTATTCATGGACGAACACAGAGGTTGCTCAAAGCCAAACCGAAAAGAAATGACAAAGCAACAACCATGCATATGCAATGCAATACAAGTAAGTAAAGCTAGGTTGCTTGTCAAGTTTGATCCACGGTTAGGCTTCTTCACTCCTCCAAAGGAGGGTTATCGTAACCTTGTTAGACAAGACCTAGATGCATTGCGGGAAATTTAAACGTGACATATAATACAATGCAATGCACGGGACAACACAAGCTCATTTTTTAAAGTTACTAGAGTCAAGCACATTAAGTTCACTTCTCAACCTACAAAAGGTAGCCTCATCTAAGGGTTTAGTGAAGATATCCGCTAATTGATTTTCACTTCTTACACCTTCTAGTGATATATCATTTTTAGCAACGTGATCTCTTAGAAAGTGGTGGCGGATATCAATGTGCTTGGTGCGAGAGTGTTGTACCGGATTATTAGCAATTTTAACGGCACTTTCATTGTCACATAAAAGTGGCACCTTTTCAAAAACAACTTTATAGTCTAGGAGGGTTTGTTTCATGTATAAGATTTGTGCACAACAAGCCCCCGCGGCAATGTATTCCGCCTCGGCGATGGACAAAGCCACACTATTTTGTTTCTTAGATGACCAAGATACTAAAGACCTCCCAAGCAAATGGCACCCTCCGGATGTGCTTTTTCTATCAATTTTGCAACCGGCATAATCCGAATCGGAATAGCCAACTAGTTGAAATCTAGCTCCTTTGAGATACCAAAGACCAATGCTTGGGGTGTGCTTAAGATATCTTAAGATTCTTTTTACGGCACTTAAATGAGGTTCTTTAGGGCATGCTTGGAAGCGAGCACACATGCACACACTAAACATGATATCGGGCCTAGATGCGGTAAGGTACAACAAACTACCAATCATAGAGCGGTAGAGAGTTTGATCAACCGGTTTACCTCCCTCATCTAGGTCGAGATGTCCATTAGATGGCATTGGGGTCTTGATTGGTTTGCATTCTTTCATCTTGAATCTCTTCAGAAGATCCTTGGTATATTTTTCTTGAGAGATGAAAATCCCTTCTCTCATTTGCTTGACTTGAAAACCAATGAAGAATGTGAGCTCACCAATCATAGACATCTCGAACTCCTTCGACATCAATTCACCAAATTCCTTGCAATATTCTTCATTTGTTGACCCGAAGATGATATCATCAACATAAACTTGACAAATGAAGATCTCCCCATTAAGCTTCTTGGTGAATAGTGTGGTGTCGACCTTCCCAATGGTGAAGCCCTTCTCAATGAGGAAGTCCCGGAGGTGCTCATACCACGCTCTAGGGGCTTGCTTGAGCCCATATAGCGCCTTGGACAACCTATAAACATGATTAGGATATCTAGGGTCTTCAAACCCAGGAGGTTGATTAACATAGACTAGTTCATTTATGAAGCCATTTAAGAATGCACTTTTCACATCCATTTGATATAGTTTCATATCATGATGTGATGCATATGCAAGTAGGATACGAATGGCTTCAAGTCTTGCAACGGGTGCAAAAGTCTCTCCAAAATCAAGACCTTCAACTTGAGAGAACCCCTTTGCAACTAGTCTTGCCTTGTTCCTCACTACTATGCCTTGGTCATCTTGCTTGTTGCGGAACACCCACTTGGTTCCAATGACTCTTGCACCTTTTGGATGCTCTTCAAGTGTCCATACTTGATTGCGGGTGAAGTTGTTCAATTCTTCATGCATAGCATTCACCCAATCCGGATCTTGAAGAGCTTCTTCTACATTCTTAGGTTCAACGCAAGAGACAAAAGAGTGATGTTCAACAAAAGAAGCAAGCTTTTGAGATCGAGTCATTACTCCCTTAGTAGGACTCCCTATGATGAGATCTTGTGGATGTGCTTGAAGTAGAGGTGAGTTTCTTCTATCAACCACTTGAGGAGGAGGATGGGAAGCATCAACATCTTGAGCTTGTGCCTCGGCTTGTTCATGAGAGACATGAGTGTCTTCATTTTCAACTCTCTCATCCTTGTCATCATCTTGAGGCACACGTGATGAAGATGGTGGATCAACAATTTGTACATTGTCTTCATCATCTTTTGGCTTGATGTCTCCCACCGGCATGTTCTTCATTGCCTCCCTCAAGGGTTCATCACCTACATCATCATAATTCTCAATTGCTCCTTGGGAGCCGTTAGATTCATCAAATTCCACATCATATGTTTCTTCAACCAAACCGGTGGCATGGTTAAATACTCTATATGCTTTGGACTTTGATGAGTAACCAACAAGGAAACCAATATCACAACGTCTTTGAAACTTCCCTAGGTGTTGACGCTTCTTGTAGATGTAGCATTTGCAACCAAACATCCGGGAAGAATGAGACGTTCGGCTTCTTCCCATTTAACAATTCATAGGGGGTCTTGCCAAGAAACTTTTGTAGGAAGAGGCGATTTGAAGCATAGCATGCGGTGTTGATTGTCTCGGCCCACAACTTCTCCGGAGTGTTGTACTCATCTAACATTGTTCTCGCAAGGGTGATCAAAGTCCGGTTCTTTCTCTGAACTACACCATTTTGTTGAGGAGTGTAAGTTGAAGAAACTTCATGCTTGATTCCAATTTCATCACAATAAGTTTCAATGTTTGTGTTGTCAAACTCTTTGCCATTGTCACTTATAATCTTCTTTATCTTGACTTCAAATTCATTTTGAGCTCTCTTTGCAAACTTCTTGAAGCAATTTGCCACTTCGGATTTGTCATGAAGGAAGAAGGTCCATGTGTACCTTGAATAGTCATCCACTATCACAAGACAATAGAGATTTTCACCCAAGCTCTTGTAGGTTGTAGGCCCAAACAAATCCATGTGAAGGAGTTCTAGCACTCTTGAAGTTGACATGTAAGCTTTGGTTGGATGAGTGTTTGCAACTTGTTTGCCGGCTTGACATGCACTACAAGGTTTGTCCTTTTCAAACTTTACATCCTTCAATCCTCTCACTAGTTCTTTCTTCAATAGCTTGTTGAGAGTGTTCATTCCAACATGAGCAAGCCTCCTATGCCAAAGCCATCCAAGTGAGGTCTTGGTGAACAAACATGTCATCAAGTTTGCATCTTCGGAGGTGAAGTCAACAAGATAAAGATTATTGTATCTAAAGCCTTTGAATATCACTTGCTTGTCATCTATCTTTGAAACAACCACTTCATTAGGTGTGAACAAGCATTGGAAACCAAGGTCACAAAGTTGCCCAACGGATAATAAGTTGAAACTCAATGAAGCAACATAGAGCACATTTGAGAGTGAGTGATCATTTGATATTGCAATCTTGCCTATACCCTTGACTTTGCTCTTTGAGTTATCCCCAAATGTGATCTTCTCTTGACATACCCCATTCTCTTCAATGGAGGTGAACATACGAGGATCACCGGTCATATGTTGAGTGCAACCACTATCAATAACCCAATGAGATCCACCGGTCTTGTAGTTCACCTTTCGTTCACCCTTGGCCATAAGGCATAGGTGAGTAGTGGACGATGACGGTGAAGGTGGTGGTGAAGGTGGTGATGAAGATGTCGGTGAAGATGATGGCCCCATCACAAATGCGGCAACCTTCTCTTTCTCATCATCGCTCTCATCACCGGAGGACTCACAAGATGATTCAATGTCGGTGAGCCAATCACCAACAATGTATGCCTTTCCTCCCTTCTTCTTCTTGTGGAACTCCTTGCCATCCTTCTTCTTGTATGGCTTGTTTTTCTTTTTCTCTTCTTCTTCATCACTTGAATCATTCTTTTTGCCCTTGTTCTTGTACTTGTCTTTTGGAGGCCTAAGGCATTGATGAGCTAAGTGACCAAGTTCACCACAATTGTAGCAATCCATCTCCGAGATTGGCTTCCTTTTGCTACTTGTGAAGAATTTCTTTTTCTTCCCATCGAACTTGATGCCACTCTTGTTGAGCTTCTTTAGCATCTTGGTGGTCTTCCTCACCATGAGTGCAAGTGATTCATCATCAATATCACTTTCACTTGAGCTCTCTTGCACCATCATGGCTTGGCCCTTCTTCTTCTTCTTGTCATGGCTAGCTTTGAAAGCCAAGTCTTTCTTCTTGGAAGATGATGAGCCCTCTTCCGGAGTGATGTGCATGTACATCTCATGAGCATTGATCTTCCCCAATACTTGTATCGGTGTTGCGGTGGAGAGATCACTTTGGTGAAGCACGGTGACAATGTGACCATACTTCTCAACGAGAAGAACACTCAAGATCTTCCTTGCAACATCCGATTGGCTCATTTGGGTGAGCCCAAGAGCATTGAGGTCCTCTATAAGAACATTCAATCGAGTGTACATATCATTAGCACTTTCTTTGGGAAGCATCTCAAAAGAATTGATTTTCTTTAAAGCAATATGATAGCGTTCCTCACGTTCACTCTTAGTTCCCTCATGGAGAGCACAAAGGTTTTCCCACAATTCATGAGCGTTCTTTGCATTACGCACACGATTGAAGATATCCTTGCCTAAGCCCCGGTAGAGTGCATTTTTGGCCTTTGCATTCCACCGGTCGTACTTCTCCTCGTCACCACTTGGGTTGGCGGGATCCTTGATAGCGGGAAGCCCTTGGGTTGCGGCTCTAAGACACCCAACATCTATGGCTTCGAGATACGCCTCCATACGGATTTTCCAATATGGAAAATCATCTCCCTCAAAGGTGGGAGGTGGTCCTTCCCCGTTAGACATCTTGCTCTAGGCGGTAAAGCCTAAAATAGGAGCAACTCGGCTCCGATACCAATTGAAAGGATCAAGATGCCCAAGAGGGGGTGAATTGGGCTTTTCTAAAAATTAATTGCAAGAAATAAATCCTACAAGCCGGAATTCACCCCTAGTGCCTACTTATGTTCCTGGAGATTCTACCGGTAAAAGTTTTGCACCCTAGTTTCCAATCCTAGTCTAGCATGGCAATTCTAGGAAAGTAAAACAAGCAATGAATGTAAATATGAGAATGTAAATGCTTGAAAGTAAGGGCAAGGAACACGGTGATGTTTTTCCGAGGTATCGGAGAGTCGCCACTCCCCACTAGTCCTCGTTGGAGCACCTGCGCAAGGGTGTAGCTCCCCCTTGATCCGCGCAAGGATCAAGTGCTCTCTACGGGCTGATTCTTCGACACTCCGTCGCGGTGAATCGCCCAAAACCGCTCATAAGATGAGTTGGGTCATCCACAAGCTCTGCCGGATGATCACCAAACTCCCAATCACCACCAAGCCGTCTAGGTGATGGCGATCACCAAGAGTAACAAGCTAGAACCCTCACTTGACCAAAACGAGCCTAATGAGAAGGTGGATGCACACTTGCTACTCTCTATTCACTAGTGGAGGACTCTCAAGCTTTGATTCTCAAAACACAATCCTCACTAGAGCTCTTGCACTCTCTTGCACTCCAAAGGTGTTTCACAGCTGAACAAATGAGCAAGAGACCTCTAAAAGAGGTGGTGGGGATGTATTTATACACCCCTCAAACAAATCCAACCGTTACCTGCCAACTCAGCAAAAATACGAGGTGACCGGACGCGCCGGTCGAAGTGACCGAACGCGCCAGTCGCTCGTAATGGTCAAAACCAGAAATAACGGCTGAGTGACCGGACGCGCCGATCAGGGGTGACCGGACGCGTCCGATCGTGCAGGGAGCTTACTATACTCTGACCTGACGCGCGACCGCGTCCGATCGGTGATGACCGAACGCGTCCGGTCGTCAGAGTACCTTACTGGAACGTGACCGGACGCGCCGATCACACTCCAGTCGCGTCCGATTAGGTAGTTTCCCTCAAGTGACACGTGTCAGCCTGAACACCGCGTCCGGTCCTCGCAAGGGCCGCGTCCGGTCATCAGCGCTGAAACACAGTAAGCGGTTAGAACTGACCGGACGCGTCCGGTCAACCCAGGCACCGCGTCCGGTCAAGGGAAAACGCCTCTAAACACTCCGAAATGTGACGCAACTTGAACCAAGTTGCTTCCAACTGAACTTTGAGCTATTCTAGAGCTTCCTAGTGCTAAGTTAGACAAGTGTGCACCACACCTAAACATAAGACTCACCTAGGTCAAGCTACTCGCTCATGCCCCCCCTTTATAGTACGGCCAAAGGAAAAAGCGAAGATCCTAACGACTATTCCGAATGTATCTCAATACCTTGACATCCGGAACTAACCGTCCTTAATCTTGACGTCAATCCTTTGAAAACCGAAACGATTTCCATTAAGGGGCATGAATACCATAGTGCCCAAAGCAGTTATCATCTCCATGACCTAACTTACCAAAGTTTCTGCAAAACACACGTTAGTCATGGTAATAAAGTGTTGTCATCAATTGCCGAAACCAACTCTCGGGGCCTAGATGCTTTCAAGTCATCTGATGGATAGTCCGGTAGATTTACCGAACTTCTGTTTCTGCGAAATTGATCCAAGCACTTGGGGTTTGGCATTGGGCCAATGATCATATTCCAAACTGTGACAACCTGACCAAAAGGTACCTGGGATTCAAGGTAACTTGTCTTCATCAGCTTTGGTTGACTCTTGTTGACTGGGGTTGACTCGGAATATGAATCGATTCTTCGGGTGGATGAGAAACTTATTCCTCGATCTTGGTTCATCGAGACCTCTACAGGGACTTAATAAGGTGCTTCACTGAGGGTCAAAAATAAGAGTCTATATTGTAATGAACTCGGGTCGTTACATGGTGTTGGCTCCATGATTGAAGTGCACGCATCAGGCGTTTAAGCTTGATAGAGATCCTTTCAATGGGATAGGTAGAAGATATTGGTTCGTTCCATGGGGTCTTAACTGTGCCGAGGAAACTAGGAAGTTTTGTCCAGAAACTTTCAAAGTGAAAGCGCCGCTTGCCATGAATTCCTTCTTTCAGTTCGAACACCGGCGGATAGTGATCAGAAATCTTAGTGACCTGGCTTTGCAAGATGCAGTCTGGGAAGAGAGCCTCCCACTCTACAGTGCACAACACTCTGTCTAACTTTACCAAGGTCAGAGCTTTCCTCTCGTTCGACCATGTGTATCGCCTACCAAGCAAATGTATTTCCTTGAGCTCAAAATCCTTCACAAAGCGGCGGAAGCGCCCCATCATGGCCCGATTTAGATTGTTATTACTCTTATCCTCCGATGAGTAGATCATGTTAAAGTCTCCTGCAACTAACCAAGGGCCTGTACAAGAGGTCCTTACTTCACAGAGTTCATCTGAGCCATCCATCGATGGATCAACGGTGATGATGTCTTCAGCCAAGCTGGGAACGGTGGCAACCTCGACCACAGGGGGAGGTGCCGAGCCATCCAGCGCTAGAATAGCGGTGACAGGGGTGGTGACCTCAACCACGTGGGGAGGTATTGAGATATCCAGCAATGGAACAACAGCAACTATAGCGTCTTCAACCAGACTGGGAATGGTGGCAACCTCGACCACAAAGGGAGGTACTGAGCCATCCAGTGCTGGAGCAGCAGTGACAATCACTACTAGATTTTGACCCTATTGCCACATGACACTCGTTGCAACGCCACAAATTATATTGTAATAGGGGTGTGTTTTGCAACATTTGTCCAAAAAGGTGGCAATAGGGGAACTATGTTACCACAAAAATTGTGCATTGCAATATTTACGTTCGCCGTTGCAAGAGGTGAGACCTATAGCAACCCTTTTTTGAAAAGTGTTGCTATAGGTTCAAAATATTGCCATGATGATATTGCGTTGCATTAGTATTGATCGGTGTTGTAACTGTTTGGTGCTCTTGCAACCATATAGAACAGTGTTGCTATTGCTTGAAATTATTGCCACAGTTTTGTGTGGTTATAATATTTCTCACAACCATTGCAATAGGTAGACCATGTATTGCAACTAAATTTCTAAGGCGATGCAATAGTTTGTTGCTATTGCCATAATTTTGTTTGGTTGTAATATGTCTCACGACCATTGCAATAGGTAGCTGTTTATTGCAACTAAATATCTAAAGCGATGCAATAGTATGTTGCTATTGCCACTGGTCTGTTTGGCTGCTATAAATTCTAGTGTCGTTGTAATATGCTAGTGTAGGAAACACCTCTGCTTAGTGGGCTTTGGGTATAGCAAAAGACCCAGGCCTACAAATGAATTAACTCCTACCAATGACTTACGTGATCCTCTATCACTGATGTCACCCCCCAACTCCAGACGTCGGTGCCCTAGCAAGGAACGTGGAAACACCAGCGCACACGATGCCCATCATCAGCATCAAAGGCTCTCCGGTGAGAGAAGTTAACATAGCATCATCGTTGGCATGGCTTTTGTCGATGTGTGCAGTGAGTACGCAGCAAGTGATGCAACATGGGCTGTCTAGATACTAGTTGCTTTTCATCTAATCATCACCGGTATATACTTCTGATGCTCTGATGACGAACTACCCCATATTGTAGCTGTGCGGATAGTAGCAATATTGTTATTGTATAATTGATATATAAACGAAGAATTGTACTTATGTATCTCTCCTTGATCTGATCGTCATGCAAACTAGGACAGCCAGCTGTGGTTTATTTCACTTTGGTTGTCCAATTTTATTTGGAAGCATAATAATGTCACGAGGTGGATGCACATGGATAGGTCTTAAGTTGAGTGGCAAAACAAATTCTAGGAATTTATTGAAACCATAGTTCCTTGCACCTCGAAAGGAGAAACAGTTATGTGTCCACGTGCCAAGTGTCGATACATGACGTACAGAACGCAATCTGAGGTTTAGACATATTGTCTTGTTATAGGGTTTAATGAAAGTTTCATTGAAGGGGAAGGTATAAGTGAAGGTTCAGCTAATGATGACAATCATGATGTAGGAGTAGACAACGAAGGCACACCAGGTGATGCTTCTGCTAGTACTAATATGATTGCACTACTAATCAGAGGTTCTATACATGGAGACATCATCAAAGGTAATAAACACAAGCTGCAAATTTACATGCGAAGATGAGACAACAAATACAGATTAGTTATTCAGAAGAAAAAAGAAACCATAGCATCCACTGTTGAGTGGAGACTCGAAAGTGGTTGTGCTTGAGCTATATCTATCAAAATTGAATAGTGTTACACCTCGACAACTTATTCATGCATGAGGAAACATCAACAATTAAAAATACAAATTAATTGGATATTTTGAGGCATCTGTCACAGAGATTATCAGTTTCAGTCATTCCTTCCACCACTGACAAATCGAAGACAGGAAATATGCAATCCCAAGATGAAAATGATACTTCATCTTTTATTTAGTTTGCTTTGCTCAGCAAGATTTCTAATAAATTGGATAATTAACAGAAAAAGTGGTGATGCGACTCAATAGAGGAGATTGATCAAAATATGCAGTTTTTTTATCAGCAGCCTATTTTATTAGTGATCAACAAGAGCAGTAATAAATAGAATAATAATTAGACTGCGCCTAGAAACCAACCAAATCGAAAAACAAGAGCTTTAAGAGAAATAAAACAAGCAATCTTAAGTTATCCAGTAGTTAATAGAAAATCCAGTGACATTGGTAACAATTCTGCATGACAATTTTAGAAAAGCAATGCAACTGTTCCAAAAAATCTACTAACAACCCAAGCTTTTGATCAGAGGCGCAGCTGCACTGCACCTGCCAGAGTGCCAAGGCAACATCTGACACAATCTATTTTTTCTTCTAAAACACGTAGTATAATTACAAAATAGATGCAACTGGTAAACATTCTGCAATTTAATTTCATGGACAAAAAAAATCACCAGGGCAATCAAGCACTACCATAATTCCAACACCACCGTAGAAGACAAAAAATAATTCTAGACCAACATGGCAACGACATGTTATAGGGAAAATGTTCAGTATACTAAACTGAAAAACACTATGCTTCCATACTTCACAACTTCAGCAAATCAGCAGTTAGTCAGAATATATGGCAGCATTTGAACTACCTCCTGCTATTTGCTCGCTCAGATGGATGAACTTTCTCATGTGCTGCTATTTGCTCATCAGATTGGCTAATCTGATGACTCAAACCAACATCATCAGTACCTTCACTAATCAAGCTTGTCAAAAATCCCTGTCCATGCATATTTCTGATCAATTATTACAAAGTGTCAATTCACATATTTGTACCCTGTACGTACAATTTTTATTATTTGCAACCTCTGAACCAAAGTGAAAATAAAATAACATAAAAGAGAAGAACAGCTAAATTAGTAATATTGCTCATGGTCTGACAATGTGAACAAAGGTAGAAATAACAGTTAAATTACATAGAACAGTACTAGCTAGTAGTAATGCTCATGGTCTGGAAGAAGGAAAAAAAAACATTACATATAAAACAATACATGAAAAAATTAGCAGTGACTAATCTCACAACAGGACATACAAATATGCAGCACTAAAAGGTACAACAGTCATAATTACGTACCTTTCCTTGATGCTCTTATCCAATCCTTCATCTTGAAATCATACATATCAACAAATAACCACCTTCATCTTGTATCGAGGATCCAAAAAGCATGCAACCGCTAGAGCAACATTGCACAGAAGGGCCACTCGTTGGATGGAGATTTGCAGAGAAACAATCAGTAGAGGAACAACCGAACAACAGCAATCGCTTGTCAGGCCTTCAGGATGTGGGCTTGACCTCGAATCAGCCGCAAACCACCATTAGTCCGTGACTAGGAGCGGAACCCATGGGGTGGAGGTGGAGCTGAGCAAACGCACGGCACAGGAGCTGCCGCTTGGGAGGCGCGGTCTCCACCGCCGCCACACACGACGACGACGGCGGGCAGGTAGGGTTAGGTCGCGGATGCTTAGTTGATGGATGGTCGAAAATTTGGGTGCGGAGAATGAGAATGAATGGCTGGGGATAAGACTGCACGCGGGATAAATTTCACGCGCGGGAAAACGCAGCTGCGTGGCGCGCACGTACGGGAATGCAACTTTTATTTGTTTTTGGAGAGGGCAAGTCTCCCAGTACGAAAAGGAATTGGTGAGACACGTGGGAGCAATGGCGTGTAATTAGGCTATTCGCACTCATGGACTTCTATATTCATCCTCTATACGTCCTAGTTAGCAAGATTTTCTCTTCTATACTTATTTTTCCCGCACCCATCCATCCTCTGTATCATCCTCTATCCACTCTATCAACTGTGGGACCCACTTGTCACTTTATCTAAATATATCCATGTGTGATCTAGTTTTGAAGAATTTATTGAGACGGATTTAATGGTGCAATCGAAATTTAATTTGAATTTTTGGTTTGTGAATTATAGCATTTTTTTCCTTTGTTTAGCTAGTGGGGTCCGCCACTACCCACTATAGAGTAAGCACTGTACTACTCTAAATATAGAGTGAGACAAATGATAGAGTATCGTTTTAAAGTATCCAGTGTAGCAGTTTTTACTCTATATTCATACTCTAAAGCTTTAGAGTATCTTTTTAAATACCCACTGTGGGTAGTCTTAGGCTTCCTGTTTTTTAAATAAAGTATAGAAACACTTGACCGATGAAAATACATCTTATAATATGCTTAGGCCGTGTTTAGATAACAAAAAGAGCCAATTTTTTTTTATAGTACCCGTCACATCGAATCTTTAGACGTATGTATGGAGCATTAAATGTAGGTAAAAAAACTAATTGCATAATTTGTCTGTAAATGTCGAGACGAATCTTTTGAGCCTAGTTAGTCCATAATTGGACAAATTTTACTAAATAACAACGAAAAGTGCTACAGGAATTTTACTCAAAATTTTTTGCCATCTAAGCAGACCCTTAGAAAGTTTATTTACTAAGCAAATCAATGTAACTTATAATTTAGATTAGGAGTAATTGCTCTCCATCTCCTGTGCAATTGCCGCCAATAGAGTTGATTGGCGTAGCCGCGCTACAAAATTGTATTCTCCGCCAAGACAGAGAGATAGAAATTCCAGTATACATACGTGAACATGTTATATTTAAAATGAATTTATGGCTATATATATGACCAAGCGTACATACAGAGGGGGCCATTGCTGGTTGGCTATATTACTTGGGTCTAACTTTGAAAAGGAGTTTAATGCTTGAGTGGCCCCTAAACTTTGTCACGGGGTGTCATTTAGGTCCACGGAATTTGAAAACACATTTCTAGATCCTAAACCTGTTAAATGCACCATTTGGACCAATGTGTGATAAGTTCATAGACTGTTGATGCATTTGACTCTTAAATATTTGCATATCAAGGATCTCTATGTTGACGGTTAGTGTAACCCCTATATCTAGCTAGTAATTATATTTTAGATCCTTTTTTCATGCTATGTTAACGGTTAAAAATAACACTTATCTACCGTCAACACTCTTGATGTCTAGCTATTGGAGAATTTTATTTCAAAAACTTTAAAATGAATAGCTACACCATCCTTTGTGGTAAGCAATATCCTACCAAAGCCAAATATGATAGACCAGAAAAATCTTCTACATATACTACTTGCTACTGCATTGAGTTTGGTCAAACCTTGTGACCCTTGTTGAGAAATTTATCATGCTCCCAAGATAAAGATCACATACATCTGCTGCTCCTACGTTAGGGGTACGCAACAACATGTTTTCTATCCACCTAAAAGAAATATTCTACTCCTACATTGGGATTAGACGCAAAAATATGTTTGTTAGGATAAATGCTTCAAGTTCTTATAAATGTCTCTCTTGGGAAGTTTTCAATTGCAGAGAAGAGGCATGGACTATGCAAAAAGAAAAGGTGTTGGAAAGAAAAATTGGACAAGTGTCTGAGATATTGAAAACAATGGGTACTCTGATGCCCGCCATAAAAAAAGAAGAAAGAAAGAAAAATGAATAAGATAGCCCATATTTTCTTGCAAAAGTTTTTCAAGTTTCAAACAAGAGAGATATGTTTCAAGGAGCATAGTAGAATTATATTAGCCACCATATACATATGCACAGACATGCTCTTCTTGATATAAGAGTAAGACATTTTTCTCCTTGGATCCTTCTTTTGACTTTACAATATATGCAATGCAAGTATGTTTTCACAATTACTCCTACCTGAGCTCCATATAAGCTTTTAGAAGTAGGTAAAAAGGAGGCAAAGTCATCATTGCCTTGGTGAGGATCCATAAATACCACATATACTAAGTGATTTGAGAG
Source organism: Saccharum hybrid cultivar R570 (assembly GCA_038087645.1). Classification (NCBI taxonomy): domain Eukaryota; kingdom Viridiplantae; phylum Streptophyta; class Magnoliopsida; order Poales; family Poaceae; genus Saccharum; species Saccharum hybrid cultivar. The sequence continues at coordinate 15,733,870 of JAQSUU010000066.1, forward strand.
TACCACAAGAGAAAAAGGTAAGCTATTGACACCTGTGGAAGCTGTCACACCCGGTTTTCTAAAGAACAAAACCAGGCTAATCATATGTGTGCCCAGGAAGTCCACACATATGTCAGAATAAAAAAGTATCAGAAACAATGTTATTATATAACGTATTACATAACTATATTAACACTTACATCAGAGTATCGCGGAACGGTGACTAAACTTCAGGCTCCATTCTTCTCAGGGACGGCTGACTGGTGGCTCCATATGCTAAGCACTTCTGAAAGACTTCTGAAAACTCCACTACACCTTCATCCTTCTTCTAAGTAGCACCTTACTACACACTGGAGTGTGGTGAAAATAGCAAGAGTGAGTCCATGTCGAACTCAACAAGTATAACACAGGGTTCATGAGGCTCAAAAGGTTTGACACGGGTTTACTGCAATAGCTTTTAGTGAGTCATCTTTTTAGCATTTGAGTAGCAACAAGTTTACCATAAGCCCAAATAACCTCATGATCATGTAAACGAGAATAATGTATAGCAAGAAACAATAATCATTAGTGAACATCAATATCATCAGTGTTATCATTATCATCAGTGTTCATCATTTATTCTGTAAGGGTCCAAGGCCACTCGTGACCGTGAGCACGGCTGTTATAACAGTTTTACACTCTGCAGGAGGTTGTACACTTTCACTGTGAGTCGTGATTACCCATATGCCCGGGATCGCGACTCCCAAAACACTTCCAAGGTGAGCAGGCAGGGAAACACTATAAAGCCTTTCAAAGGTTCGTCTAACAAGTTAGGGCCATTAGATTCACTCGGCAAACAGATGTAGAGCCCCCCTTCCAAATGGCACAATAACGCGCAGCCTATACACATAAGGACAGAGGCCGCACTATACCCGATTCGTCAAGCCATTCTTACGCCATGAAGGTTACCACTAACAAGCTAGAAAAGGTTCTCATACTTGACTAAAGCCAGAGCCATATAGCCCTCACAGTTGTACTGTAAGTCCCGGATGTTCGCTTACAGATAAGTCCTTAAGGAGAGAAACTAGAGCACCATAAAAACAACCCAATATGCTCTAGCCCTCTTGAGTCATGATTCTATAAAACATCTTTTAAACGTTTAATGCATATACCATTAGTCAAGTTACAGATCATGGTTATTTATCTTGAGCACTAGCATAAATACTACCCAATACAATGTTCCACCGGTGTCAAGGTACAAGATGTAAAGGCTAGGATATCCTTAGGGATAACAAGGTAGACACATACACATGAATTAAGTATATTAAAGGTGAATAGGAAACAAGGATGATCCCATGCTATACTTGCCTTTCTTCCAAAGTTAGCTACTGAGAAATCTTCAGCCTCTGTCTCTGATCTTCAGCTTCTGTTATACTTGTCGATCCTTAGCTTCCCGTCTTCATTGCTAATAAACCACGTTTCCTCTACTCGCAGCAACCAAGCAACACAAATGGACAACCAATCAAACAACTAAGAACAACATACCAAACAAACGAGACACTTTAAAAGAGAATATACTAAACAATACGGTACGTTGCTACGATCACCAGAGCGCAAGAACGACTAAGAACGGAGCGACTGTTACCGAGGACACATCTATCGAGGTTTACAACATAACTAAAAGAGCAAACTTTACGGTTAATTTATTTTATTTAATGAAAAGAGGTAATGGATATTTTTAAAGTGGAATTGACTAAATTATATTGAGTTATACAAGTCAAAGTCAAATCTTAGTGATATATTATTTACACATGATTATATATTATTTAAGGCATTTAAGCATTTATAGTTTAGATAAACATAACTTAGATGTGAGCAACTAATTTGAATCTGTACATATTTCAGGGTTGACCTAATCAAATCATAATTTAAAAAGGCATGATATTAATAATATTAGCATTGTTTTCATAAAAGACCGAAGATTAAACCCTAAGTTGTTTTTGTTTGCTCCTAATTATAGACCCAATTGCATATAGATTAATATTTTATTTGAACGTATAAATTAAAACATGCTAAACAATAATACTATCGAGAGTTTTTATATTATAAAGGAAACAACTACGAATTTAATTTATTTTAATTAAGAAAAATAATGTGAATATCAATTCAGATTAATCAAATTGTATTTTAATTTTAAAAACAAGTAAGAACTAGTCATATTTTATTTATGAACATGTCATATTATTTAATCAAGTTAAACTTTAACATTGCATAAAAAGACATGTGAGAGCACCTAAACAAGTTTATCCTATGCAACGGGTTTGAACTAAGCAAATTATAATTTAGGAACATGTTTACACTAGCAATTAATCATATTAATGTTTATGTATAAAATATCAGAGTATAAAACATATATTGATTTTAATTATAAAACTAGTTGCACGTATATTAATTAATATTTAACTACATATAGAAAAACATGTGACATACAAAACATTAACACTACTGCGTAGAGTGTGTCGATATGAATCTAACGCAACTTGAACGAAGCAAAATGGAATTCAAACGAAACAAAACATCAGAGGATAAAAAAAATAAGAGAAGTAGATACGTACTGGGATTGTCTAGCTTCGTCAGGTGCTGAGAAACGAGAGGCTCAGAGGCAGGTCGTCTACAGGAAAGGATGCATGTACTAAAAGTGCTTGGATGATTGGCGGCTAACTGACACCAAAAAGGATTTAATATACACTCGTATTGGAGATCAAGAAAACAGTAAAGATTGATTAATCCATGTACTAATTCATGATTGCTAGAGTAGATAATAATATATAGAACATATAAGATAGATGATTAGAAGAGCTTGAATATACAAAGGTGTACCAGGTGGACATGCATGGTGGCCTTGGCAGGCATGCACGTATGCAGGCATGCATGGTGGCCTTGGCCTTTGCTAGTTTTCTTGATCGTTGGAAGACGGAGAAAGGTCGCATACGGCGCTGCTCTAGTCGCCGACAAGATGCAGTTCGGCAAGAACGGTAGCTGCGCGATGGTCAGCTGCAGCGAGTGCAAATTGAAAGATGTTATAAATAGTTTATGAACATCCTGCGTAAGTGAAAACAAACATGTTGGTTGCTGTTCGATCGTCAGAACTACATGCAGATGTGTCGGATCGATGCAGATTGTTCAGCTTCTGTTCCTCCCATCATGCAGCATCATTGCTCCCTCGACCGCCTCCCGCCTCATCTTTTGTTGCGTCACGGCTGCTGCCGCCGCCGCCCGTGACGAGTAGTACGCGTGCGCTGCTGCTACTGCAGCCTGCAGGGAGGCGAGGCGGCGACGTCGAGCTGCGCGTTACCCTACGAATTTTCCAGTGATCCGTGACTACTAACTCGTGAACAACTTCTCTCTCTTCGCCGAGCTAGAAACCCCGACCGAGTTACTCACCCAAGATATATGTGACAGGGATGACGATGAACCGGTAGACGACGGCAAGAGAAGGAGGAGAAAAATATAATTTACTACACGAGAGATTTTCCAAACTAGGAGCTCCTCCATGATAGTTTTTGGTGTGCTTTGCCCATGGGGTAGGTACATATATATATAAGGAGGAAAACTCTCCACCTCCATGTCAACTAGCGATATGGTGCTAATTGACGTTGCACCCTCCACCTCTACTAACAGGCCTAATTAATCATCAAAGCCCATTAGTAAATAAATGAATGGGCATTTAGGATTATTGCACACGGGCTTTGGTGGAAAATGAGATATTTATTATTTTTGGAATTAATTAATTTTGTGGATAAAATAATTCTAGAAAAGTCCAGAATTATTATTTAAGCCGCGAAAAATACTCCGAAAGCTCCGAAAATTCGGGAAAAATTTTCAGAGACATTATGAAATATGAGGAACCCAAATAAAGTATTTGGAGCTCATGATAGGATAATTTGGAGCATCTAAAAATTAGATTATGCTCATAGAAAAGTGGGAACAAATTCTAGAAAAAGCTAAAAAAAATTCTCGAGAAGTTTGTAGAGATTCATTGATGGGCGAGAAACCGAAAGGAGTAATTTGCGTTACAAAAGAGAAGATTTTTAGGAAGCTCCCGATGAAAACTTGATATGAGAAACAAGGAATATTGATTATAGAAAAAGATAAAGGCATGCCAGAGAAGAAAGATCGACCTACTAAACGTATTTTTAAAGACCTTGCTCACTCTCAACACACAAGAGTTAACAAGCAAATATCACATCAAACAATAGTCCGTCATATTAGTTTAGAAAAATTTAAAGATTCTCATTTTTTTTCATTTTTTTCTATAACTAATTGATGCTATCATAAAATAAACTTAGGAAATTTTATTCGAATATTAAAACATTTATTTTATTTAGTGTTTCCTATGCACAACCCAAAATTGAAAATTTTAGGGTGTGACAGAAGCATACAAAGACAATATCCGCAAGCGCACGGGTATCGAAGTAGTTTTTACCCAGAAGTATTCCAAGTATTGTATCCACAGGGAAACGTGTGCGTTGTCTAAACTCTAGTTTGTCTAGGGGTAACAATCAAGGTTTAAGATATGAGTAGAGAGGATTCCTATGGCTATGACCCTATGCAAAGCAAGGCTTATGATTCTAATGTTCACTTTAGGACGCCACAAGATGGTAAAGCACTGTTGAAAGATTACTCTACTAATGTGACTATGGTCCCACTAATTTAAGAACCTACTCAATTTGGTGTGGACTATAAAGGACAGATGGGACTGTCACCACCCGCTACTACCACACAACTAGAAAGCAGGGATCAAACATAGGTAACCGATAGCCTAAGCACCATGCTTATGCTATCAATTACTACTATAATCCAGCTAGCAAGAACTAGAGCACTCAAAAGAACTGTGAACCTAGGAACAAAAGAGCATAAAACTTACTTTAAATAGAAATCAATTACCAGAGGTTTCTCAGATGTAGACATGGAGAAGCCTAGATCCGTCAAAGTACAAGCCGTAGAGGTAGCACCGACAGGTCGGTACTCCCTCCAAACTCTACCCTTACTCTCTCTCTCTATTTGTATACAAAGACTAGATCCTACTGAGGACAATCTTCACTTGATAACTAGCTTTGAGAGGTTGATCCTTTCATGGGACCCCTCTCAATTGATCCTAACTAGAGAATATGAATTTGGGTTTTAGGATGCCTTAGGGAGGGGGGTAAGGGCCTGCTTATATAGGCCAGAGCTTGCAACGTGAGCCCTTAGATCAAACCAACTTAAGAAACGGCATAGACGCATCCTAGGGTCGGTAGGGAACCGCAATAGTAACCGGGAGGTTGACAGAGGGGCCCACAGGCTGGCTGCCCTGTAGGTGGGGCCGGCCAGCCCAACATGGCAGTGCCTCGCCTCAACTTCGGTGTGGTGTCCTCTGGAGTCCTCTAGAACCTTCCCACATAGGTTTCACGGTGAAATTGCATAATTAACTCTAACATGTAGGTCCGCCTTGACGGTTTTCTAGTTAAACCCTGCAGAACTCACAAATTCACCAAACCTCATGGAATTTGTCAGTTTAAACCCTAAACCTTTGTTGGTGATCTCAAGTGTGCCCTTATACATGTTTCTTTGATGATATAATATGGTTGTTAACTACCGTCAACAAGCTCCCTCAAGCTTAACCTTTGCCAGTCCCTAAGCAAAGCGAAACTCGGCAATGGATTAGCAGTTGCTACAATGCTTTCATGCCTCAAAAGTACACATGCATTCAATAAAAAATTATCCTCCGGATTAGAATAAACTGATCTGACTTTCAAACTTACCTGTATTACTTTCAACCATGGGGCTTCTTAGCCTTCACTTGGGTCTTGAGCAATTGAAAGATATAACGATTAAATCAAGCATTGTATCAAGTTCTTTGCTCAACTATTGTTCTAGAGTTTTTTTAAGTTTTCAAAATAAAACTCAGAGATTCCATTATATGACACTCTCAAGTCTCTCAATATATGTGGTATTTGTAGATCCTCACCAGGGCAATAATGATGTTATGCCTTCCTTATAACTAAAGCTTATGTGGAGTTCATAGGTAGGGAGAAGCAAGGGCATACTTGTAATGCATATATTGTAAAGTCAAACAATGGATCCAAAGAGAGTTGAGTCATACAATCAAATCAAGATGTGCATGTGTGTGAATATATGGTGGACATATATAGTGGCTAACCTAATTCTACCTTGCTCCTTGAAAACTTATCTTTCTTTTTGAAACTTGGAAACATTTGCAAGAGAGCAAGGGCTATCTTATTCATTTTTTTCTTTTTTTAGGCGGGGCATCTAAGTACCCATTGTTTTTAATATCTTGGACACTTGCCTATTTTTCCTCAACTCCTTTTTCTCTCTCTCTTTTTTGTGAATAACTTTTGCATAGCCCCATGTCTCTTTTCTGCAACAAAACCTTGAGAGATATCAACAAGAATTTGGAGCATTTATTTGGTGGAAGCAAAACCTAACAAACATGTTTTTGTGTTCACCCGCAGTATAGGAGTAGAACATTTTTGGGTGGATCTAGATGGAAGACATGTTTTGTGTACTCCTAGTGTAGGAGCAGCAGGTATATGTGGTGTGTACGTGATCTTGATTTTAAGAGCATGACAAACATCTCATAAGGGTCAACAAAGCATGACAAAACTCAATGCAAAAGCAAGTATCATGTATGTGAAAGTTTTCCTAGCCTAAATAACATATATGGCTCTAGTAGGAATTCAAGCTTTGTCATACAGAATCTCATCATGTAGCATTTTTATATTTTTCAAAAGATAAATCTCTAAAACTTTAGTGTCACTAGGAACAAGATAAACAACAGCTCTGACCTTCTTATATCATATCCGTCAGTTATCTAGACTTAGATCAGCATATGCTACCCACGGGTTTCAAGTTCAAAGTAAATTCTTATATCAAAACAGTCTTATCTAAAACTCGGGAGAATTCAAGGCTGAAAACTAGGTACTTGAAAGGAATTACAACAAAGTAACTATTCATCATTTCCATTTAAGAGATTATTCTAAGTCCTCTTTATTTTATTAGCTCTTAAAAATAAAGTAAAGCAAACTAGACACACTCTACACATTGTTACTATAAATGACTGTAACTATTTATTTTGTTTTCATTTTTTTAACATATATATAAAGAGCAAATTTAAAAACAATAAAACAAACAAGGAAGAGATACTTACCTGGATACACGGGAGATGCCTTCTCCCCCAAGATAGTTGTTGTCGTGGTTGCTTGAATGATGCCGTGCTTTGCTTGGGATGGTTGTCCCCCCACACTTGAATTCTATTACCTTGCATTAACAACTTGTGGAGACAAGCACCAACAACGTCTAGAAGGATCATGGTAATACTTTAGCAAGTAAACATGGTTTTTAAGGATTTTTCACAGAGTAAAGAAGAAGAGCTAAATTGATAATGCTATTTAAATTCTATGAAGTTAATTATATCCAATTGTTCTTCTGGTAATTGTGTGTCATGGAAAACTTTTAAACGTTGACCATTTACCTTGAAAAGCGTACCTTCATCATTTTGAAGTATAACTGCTCCATGACATGATGTGCTAATTACCTTGTTAGGTCCTTCCCATTGCTTTGTAGTTTTCCATGTCCAAACAACTTCACTCTGGAGTTGAAAAACAACACCTTGTCACCTAGTTTGAATTCCTTCTTTTTCAATCTTTTATCATGCCACCTTTTTGTTCTCTCCATGTAGAGTTTTGCATTATGATATACCTTTTCTCTCCACTCCTCTAGCTTAGAGAGTTGCATCTGTCTCTTCTTCCCAACTGCTTCGAAGTCCATATTCCACCTTTTTATGGCCCAATGTGCTTTGAATTCCAACTCGACAAGTAAGTGATATGTCTTCCCATAGACAAGCTAGTATGGTGACATCCTAAGAGGTGTTTTATAGGCTGTTCTATAAGCCCATAGTGCTCCATGTAACTTATCTTTCCATGCTGTCCCCATCTCATTGACAGTCTTCTGCAGAATGTTCTTGATTTGCTTGTTTGACGTTTCTGCTTGTCCACATGTTTGAGGATGATATGGTGTCGCGATGTTATGATGGACCCCATGATTGGATAAGAAGCATCAAAACCTTCTATCAATGAAGTTAGGACCTCCATTACTTATTACCATGCGTGGAACTCCGAAGCATGGAAAGGTAGTCTCTAAAAACATCCTCTTGGCGTTATTGGAATCTGCAACTCGACATGGTAAAGCTTGAACCCATTTTGAGACATAGTCAACTACCACCAAAATATATTCACACTACTAGGATTTTGAAAATGGCCTCATGTAGTCGATTCCCCGGACATCAAAGGGTTCTAATTGGAGGTTGGTGATGAGTGGTATGGCGTCTCTTGCATTGATATTCCCATGTTTCTGACATGGGATGCACCTCCGTATGACGTCTGGTGTCTTCATACATGGTTGGCCAGGAGAATCCATTTTGCCAGATCTTAGCATTAGTGTGGAATGCTTAGGATGAACACCAGATAACTAGCTTCAGAGAAGCCAAGATAACTTGCTGCAAGCAGCGATAACTAGTGCAACCTGGCAAATAAAACTCGAAGCCAACCACCGTCTTTAACCGGCAACCTGAATCGAGGATTCGCCCAACCACACTCTCAAAGAACCAACCAACACAGCCTACAATCAATCGAGGAAACCTCGAAGGGAGTAGGAGCACCAATTGGAAGCGGATGAAGCCGCCGCTTCTGTAAATCCCGCAAAGGAAATCACAAGAGCAAAGGCACTACCAGGCTGAGGACAATTCCTAACAGCCATGAACCATCAGGAATTAGCCAAATACCGTCAGGAATAATTTTCTCGTCGGCCAGCCGACAGGAACACGCCGATAGGAATGTCTCGACAGGTAAAAAACATTAATCCTGATGGCCAACCGTCAGGAATGTATTCCTGTCGGTATATTCCTGACGGTTCTGAGCTGACCAGGCAGCGGGTTTCCCTATTAGTTCGCCCGACAGGATTTCCCGTCAGGAATTGTAACCCGACAGGAATTTACATTTAACTCCTGTCTCGCAGCCGTAAGGAAAGAATGGCCGCCGACAGGGATTTAGTGTCCATTTCTGTCGGGAAACCGTCAGGAAACTACCACACCAGAATTTCATTTTTTGTTTCCTGTCACCAAACCGTCAGAAAAAATGTCAGGAATTAGCTAATCAGTTTCTACATATGCATTAGACTTTACAGAGATAAATTAATAGCCCATTACATTGCAGACTTATAGCATTAGTCATTACAGTGATGAATTTAATAGCATATTTCATTGCAGACTTGTTCACAAGTTCAACAAACTTGTTCACAGGTTCAAATTCATACTAGTTGATTCAACTACACAATGCCCAGCTCCTACATATATAGAGTTCAAAGCTGCATACTAACTACACAAGTAGTCCAACTCCCACATACATAGAGTTCAAAGCTACATATATATATAGTTAAACGCAGTAGTCAGTCACTACACAAAAGCTTCACAAAAGCTGCAGTTAAGTGTCACTACACAAAAGAGGCCTTCATTGACCCTTCATCTCATTCCATGTTAGTGTTGCCTTCATCGTCTTCGATGCCATTGGTCTCTAGACAACCAGGCGTGATATTCCCAGCATGGGATGACTCAGTACCCTGCAAGAAGATGAACTTACAATGGTGAGTGATTCTAACACTAAAGACAGCACATCACAACTCAAGGACTTAAGCATAACAAGTTGTGCTATTAATTTCAGTTCCAATTAAGTAACTACAACTTACTTGTAGAAACAAAATAAATATATGCAATGCTCGGTCTTGCCTACTCTATAGAACATGGCAATTACTAATAATTTGTCCGAGAAAAGAGCAGCCTTGTCCTAGAAATAAGGATGGCAAGCAACAGGACTAGAATTCAGATGCAAAATATCAGGGACCAGAAAAATGTCACATAATAGGTACCAAGAAGAGGCAATCATTTCACTATGATCTTATTAGCATCGCTTTCAAGTAGTAGGACAAGCAATAATCTGCTATCCAAAAAACAGTAGCATACAAGCATTGAACGACAATGACCCTTTCTCTTCCTAAAAGGGAACGTACTACTTTCAGAAATTGAAGACAATCAAGCTGATCAGACCTGGATGGAATTTAAATAGCCTAAAATAATTTGGCTATCTATTTGATCAATTATAAGACCACAAATCTACTCAAATAATAAAATTGCATGCAGCAAATGGACACATTTGCATCATGTATACAAGAGCTAGCTGGAAACTCATTTGCTACAAATGAATAGATGTAACAATTAGCAGACTAGCACATCACACCACATGAAGACATACAACAGCTAGCTGGAAACTCATTAGCAGCAAACAACAATAATAGATTTGGTGTTCCTGATTTTGGTCTTTCAACAGTTGAGTACTATGATTGGTAAGGTCACATTTGTATCATGTATACAAAAGAATATCGAACAAATGCATGGTAAGGTGTGGACCTGCTCAATTGGTGGCACAGAAGCATTTGCATTGGCTGCCTACAAAATGTCTCCAATTTCTCCAATTTCTGCTGTACTTCAATGTTCATCTTGTCATAAAGAAACTAAAACACATGACAATTAGATAACATTTTCAAACAAGTGATTAAGTCCATATAATATATGTCAAATTCAACAAAATACCTTTAGATGTTTAGTTAGGATAAGTCCAATGTGAGAGTTTCTCTGAGAGTTCTGCTCCAATTGTGCATTCCTTCTCACAAGATATTGGTAAGACCTTGAATTGGCTTGACTTGTTGTATTAGTCCTCCTAGCAATTCCTTTCATGTGACTTTTCCTTATAGCACCATTTGCTATTGGCACACGGCCATGAGCTAAGCCACGCCCACTACTTTTGTACAGCACAACAGGATCAAGCTATGCTTCACTCTTGCGCTGCTCAAAATCATCTGGGTGTTTAGCCTCAAGAGTTGCAAAGTAATCATCCTGATGAAAAAAGACAATGAATTTACCATTCATGTCATGGTGCATTACATTTGATACTTAAAAATATCTGTAGAACTTACAACACGTTGCTGGGCCTTTTGGCTTGGAATTGGACCACTCTTTCCATTGCTATCACAATTTTTGAGACCAGACTTCATGGAGCAAAAAGTATTCATGTCAGTGCCAGCTTCTGGGCCATAAGTCCTTGCCTACAATACAAAGATCCAATTATAAAATTGTATAACACAGCAGCGATACATCAACATGAAGAAATCAGCTCAGCACAAGAACTTACCAAAAATTGCTTGGTTTGACCATAAGGTCGAGACCCACCCCTATTTTGAGCAAAATCTGGCTAGTTCTGTGACTCTTGAGCAAGGCGGTGCTTCTTTAGATATTCTGGTGAGCACCAGTAAACACAAATGGCGCGCCATGCCTCCTCAGAAATCCAATTTAGCCTAACCCTTGCATACTGTGCTTGACGAAGTAATTTCTTGCAAGCCTCTTTATCCTTTATTCTTTGCTTCAGGATTGTGTCATAGAATGCCTTCATAGCATCCACACAAAGCTCATACATCATATTCTTGCATTGTTTAGCTGCAAGCCTATCAAGGACATATTCTGCATGTGGTCTTAATTCATCTTCCACTAAGTAGATACTCTGCATTATAAAATAGAGGCATCCCATCTTTCATATTTAGACAAATTCAATCTAATCTAACATTAGTAATAGCCAAATCATATTTGGAAATTGAAAAAAGTAACATTTTGCACTTATTTAGTTACCCAGAATTCTTCACTGAAACGATCAGCTGTAGTCATCCCTTCTCCATCTTCGACAATATCATAGTGAGCCCATTTCTATGCAAAATACTTGTTTGAACGACTCTCTTCAATCATAGAAGGGTATTCATGCTTGAGCAGTGCTGTGACTTGACCAGCAATCCCCATGTCCTTGTCAGGTACAAACTCAAATTGCCTAAAATCACAATATTGAAAAATCAGCAATGATATATATTTGAGGTACACACTGTATCAATTTTTGTCCTGAAAAAATGCTGGTACAAGTATACGGATATACTAAAATAATCACCTGAGTATATGGATATACTCCCAAAGTATATGGATATATACTAATTAATCCCCTGAGTATATGGATATACTCCCAACTACAAGAATACAAATATACTCATTTTCTTATTAAAGTATGCGGTCCATACTTTATTCACTCAAAAGCATATACGGCTGTAAAGAATTTAGTATCCACTTTATTTAAAAGAACTTCATGTAGCACGAGTGGTGCAAAGTCATACTGCATTGTCTCTTTAAAGCTAAACACTGAACTTGGTAAGTGGCAAAGAACCATGTTAACTAATTTCTATAAGATTAGTGACCTTGATACATGACAAGGTTAGCCATGTCCCAATGAGGACATAGAAGTTTGAAATAAGAAGAATCATCTTCCAAGTGTCCAGATGAGTGCAGATAAACTCCTGTGCCTAAACATAGCATTAAAATTTAAGTATCCTAAAGCTTGCATATCCAAAGGTTCTATGCATATCCACACCACGAATGCACACACCTGCACCATACATAGAGAACATGCACAGAAGAAAGATGGGGAAACTGGGAGGATCTTAGCATTGATGCCAAGTAACCAACACACATCTCTACCCTGCTAGCTGCTTGAAAGATGGGGACGAAGAAAACAAAGAGGGAAGAGGAGACCAAAGGTGAATCCATCTTAGCTTGTACTGCCAGAAAACCAACTAAGCAGCCATGTAGGAAGGTACATGAAAAAAAATTAAGTTGCACACAGGGGCTATTTCGACAGTTCGGTCACCACGAGGGGATTCCATATTAGGGTACAAATTTCTCATGAAAACGTCAACTTTGCATGGTATGCTTAATAGTTGCCGTACTATTAGTGTCCTGCGTTGCTACGCCACATGAGTACATGACAGTACAAGATCATTCAAGCATAAGGCTAGCGTTGTCCTCAAAACATCTCTCTCACTAGCAACCCTCCAGGTAACCAAGTCACGATCACACATGCAAGTAAGTCAAACTAGAAGCTGCTGTGCAAAACATGCTCTCAGTCTCAAGAGTTGCAAAGCAAATTGCAATTCCAATTACAACTACTACCTCTATCCCAAAATATAAGGGAAATACAAGGGATTCTGGCTATGCACATGAACAAATACCTTGTCCAGATTACTTTGAGACGAGGGTAGTCCATCACAGTTCACACACAGGACAAGTATATATAAGCTAGCAGCGCAAATGGGCAAAGCAGCCAAGTACATAACTGACACCAATTAAGTACTCCTATATATTACAGCAATTCTACACATGCGCTACAAGATAATAGTAACTAGTTAACAAATACAACTGCTGCACAGGGATATTCACTTAAGCATCTGATGAGACTACTTCCACGCTAAAGTTCATGGTGGCCTACACAGGTGTGTAGCCTGTCAGATACAGACATGATAAACTTAGTTTACTTCCATATACATTCAGATTTAAGTCATCTGGTATGTAAAGAAATTACAAAGTGTCAAAGTTCAATCAGGTAAAAGAAACTGGTTTCTATACTTGAGAAAGAAAATTCCTCATCAACTTGTATAATGTGCCACTTTTGATAGTTGTAGAGCTATATGATTTTTCTTCAGCCAGAACATTGCAAAAAATAATTTAAAAACTTAATGACTTTAGTGCCAATAGATTTGGATAAAAGTTGAAGGACCAAACTGGACTTCCTTTTCACACTGAAATTACTAATAATTAAAATTTCCCTTGCCAGAATATAGACAAAATAATGGATACTAAATTATATGCTAGGAAGTTATCAGTAAGGCAAGCATGAGTTCTAGGTTCACATATTTAACATGTATTTGCAGCTTATGTCCTACAGAAAGGTGCTATCCAAATATGTATCACACAAGTATATTATCTATATATATATGCCTGGAAGTTATCAGTAAAGGCCCAAAAGCATGCTATGTCAACTGAAACACAGAAGATACACTCACTCTTCACCAAGCGGTTTAATAGGAATTTGCTGTCCAGGTGGAGGCCTTTTAGGCTGAGTGCGTCCTCTCTTCTTCCTTTGAGTTCCTTCCTCAGTTAGCCTAATCTCATTGTTCTCATTATTGTTGGAGCAATTCCCATTCTCAGTTGATTCAGTAGGAACATTGTCCTCAGAGACTCCATGTCCTGGACGGTGCCTGAAGCTCCTCCTCATTGTCTGCATACAAAGATGTTGCTGTGTTAATTATTATAGATAACTCCAAATTTAACAATATACCTATATATTGCATGAAAGTACATGTTTCACAGTATAATGCAACAAAAATTGCAAAAAACAACTTATCACATAAAAAAGTAGTAAAATGCAACATTGTTCATAGTACACACTGGAGTAACAAATGAGAAAGTACAATAAAGGCAAAACATATGGATTTCAGTTTCAATAATCTTCTTCATCATAGCAATCAGCATCTAGCTCTTCTTCATCATCATTGTGCTCATATTCCTCAATGATTTCTTGAGAATCATCTTGTTGTCTCGCAAGCACCGCCAATTCATTTGGATCAACTATCTCATCTAGCAATACAGGAGCAGAATTATCTAAGTCAACACCCAAATCAATCACAAAAGTGCCTTCCAAGCCTTCCTCTTGAAAGAACATTATGTCTTCTGTTAGTGCTCCAGTATCATCACACTCAATGCTGCTATCAACTGGAAGCAATTGATCTCTAGGTGTTACTTGGTAAACAACCCACCACTCGGATAAATCTTGTGTAGAGTTGCATGGATATGGTAAATAATACACTTGTTTAACCTAACTGGCAAGAACAAAGGGTTCAAAATTAGAAAGCCTTGAGCTATGCTTAACATCTACCAAGCCAATATTTTCTGTGCGCCTAACACTAACAGCAGTGGGATCAAACCAGTCGCACTCAAATATAACTAGCTCAAGTTGCATGCTGCCCTCCCATGAAATTTTAATGATGTCTTTGATAACACCATAATACTCAAGAAGGTTGTCATTCTCATCAAAGCTAGACACACAAACACCACAATTGGTTGTCCCTAACCCTACTCTTGTTTTCTCATATGCCTCGGATCAAAATCTGTAACCATTAATGTCATAACACCCATAGGTGCTGACTCTTCTGCTAAACCCATAAGATAACTAACGCAGGGCTTTGTGAATGCTTGCATTAACCTTGCACTGAAAAGCCAAGTTGCATAAATTAGCATTTTCTTTTGTTAACTAAAATTACTATCTAAATGCAAGTGTGGTAAGATGTTTACATGAGCTTTGAACCAGTCAAAGAAATTAGGACCATTATGGGCGTGGCTACCACGCCCAAGTTTCCAGCCATTCAACCTTAAGTCAGAAGTTTGTTGTTTAGTTGGATTCCTTGTCCCCTTCCATTGTTCTTGGTCAAACATTCTATAAAGACAATGAAAATATCACATGCACGTTTATTTTGGTAAAGATTTAGAAGTCATTTTAGGTTAAAGCAACACATACATCAAGAATTCTTCCATCTCTGGTATATTGGTCAATATGTATAAGAAGGCAACTTTGTACTCTTCTATAGAAAGATCGCGACAACCCCTTTGGCACCAGCATCGACCAGGTTGTCGAAAGATTTCAATATCACAAGTAGGCACAAATGTTGAGGCGCCATCATCATATCTAGGTGCCTTGTTTCTAGCTGAATGCACCTTCGATTTAAAGAAAAGAGACATAGAATTTGTGGCCTCCTCAACAAGCTAAGCTTCAACAATGCAACCCTCAACTCTTGACTTGTTACGAACTTTTTGTTTAAGCTTTTGTATAGCCCTAAGAAAAAAAATAATAAATTAACACAACCACTAATATACCAGCGCCCAAATAAACCTACAGTTTGAAAATGTACCTCTCAATTGGATACATCCATCGATATTGTATAGGGCCTCCTAGTCGAACTTCCTTAGCAAGATGTACCATAAGATGTTGCATAGGATTGAAAAAGCCAGGGGGAATATCTTCTCTAGTTTGCAAATAAGAACAGGTATGTTCTGTTCCAAAGCTAATACAACATTCTTAGTAATTTGTCTAGCACACAATTGCCTATAGAAATAGCTGAGCTCAGCTAGACAAAGCCACACATTTTCAGGAAGGAATCCACGGAAAACTACAGGAAGTAGACGTTCCATGAAGATATGATAATCATGACTTTTTAGCCCCAATATCTTCTTCGTTTGCAGATTAACCCCTCTTTTAATATTTGCAGCATATCCATCAGGAAACTTTAGAGCTTTGAACCACTCCAAAATGATGGGCTTGTCATCCTTGTCAATGCAGAATGGTGCCCTTGATCTATGCCACTGGCCATTTGGTTTTAATACAAGATGCATGTTTGGACGATTGCAAATCAATTCTAGGTCTTGCCTTGCCTTCACATTATCTTTTGACTTATCAACTATGTCAAAGCATGTGTTCCATATAGCTTCACCCATATTTTTCTCATTATGCATTACATCAATGTTGTGTGGAAGTAGCAACTTTTGAAGTAAGGCAGCTGCCACAAACCAGTAATGTGTGTCCAGTTGTGTTGTTTATTATAGGTCTGCCTATTACTGACTTGGAGGTTCATTTGGGCTTCTATTTCTTCTCCTGTCAACTTCCTTGGGGGTTCATCCATCACTATTGTATCCTTCCTAAATGCATTTCTTTGGGTTCTAAATTCATGGTCCATAGGAAGAAAGCGTCTATGACAATCAAACCAGCATGCCTTACCACCCTTAATGAGTCGAAATGCTTTGGTGACACCTAAACAGCTATGGCATGCCAACAACCCATGGGTGCTCCATCCAGAAAACATCCTGAGGGCAGGAAAATCATGTATTGACCAAATATATGCTGCTTTCATGGTGAACCTTTTCTTTAATGATGCATCCCATGTTTCAACTCCACCCTTTAGAGTTAGCAGTTCATCTACTAAAGGCTGCATTAGGACACTAAAATTTTTTCCAGGATGTTCTGTACCAAGGATAACAAGAGCTAGAAAGATGTATTCTAGCCTCATGGTGACACCGGGTGGAAGATTGTATGGAAACACAAACACCGGCCAACAAGAATATGAAGCAGCCATGGGGCCATATGGTGTGAAGCCATCAGTTGCAAAGCCTAGTCACATGTTCCTTGCCTCTTGTGCAAACTCTAGCCAATCAACATCAAATTGTTGCCAAGCTTCACCATCACGTGGGTGGTCCATTCTACCTGACATGGAGCGAGGAGCTTCTTTGTTCCATCGCATCATTTTCGCTGTTGGCTCATGTGCTTAGAGTCTATGTAACCTATCTGTTATTGGCATGTAGCGCAAGACTTTGCGTGGGACCTTATTTGAGCCATCAACATAGCGAGGGGTATCACAAAAATCACATTTTTCTTTATGCTCATTATCTTTATAATAAAGCATGCAGTTGTTGTAACATACATGTATTTTTTCATAAGGCATGCCAAGACCCTTCAACAATTTTTTGGAATGGTAGAAGTCCTTAGGCAAGTTACTATCAGCTGGTAGGAGTTCATGGATGATTGCCACGATGTCATCATAACACGCAATAGAAAGGTTGTATTGTGACTTTATGGATAGCAACCTAGCTGTGCCTGATAAAGTTGAGTGGGTTGTTTGGTCATGAACTAATTGTTCTGCACTATCAATCATCCTATACAAAGCTTTAGCATATTCTGTTGGCTCCTCGTCACCCAGTGATGGTGCAGCTGCAGCTAAGTCTGCCAACATATCATCCATCATATTTGTATCACCGAAACCCTCAATTCCTGGCTGCTGGCAGCGCCTCTCACCATGTGCAGTCCAAGTCTTATAGTTGGATTTGAACCCATTGTGCAATAGATGCAGCTCTACCTTGCCCCTTTTGTGCCGAAAATAATTACGACACACAACACAAGGGCACTTTATGGTACCCTCTTGTACTGCAGACTGATTAGAGAATGCAAAATCCAAGAACTGGTTTGTATGCTCAACCCAATCACACGTTGGCCTACCACACTTCCAACCACTATACATCCAATCACGTTGGTCCATATTTTAGTCTTGCTGTTAGATTCACAAAGTGCACTAATTAGTGATCCAATACAACTATTTCCTAATGCATGTATATAAATATAGTTTCATAAAGGCCACAAAATACATTTGCCTCTGCATGCTTCTAATAAGGCTAAGTTCTAATCTACATATCATATTTTTATTGACTAACTGTGCCAATTTTTCTAAGCCCAAGTGCTCACACACACATCTGGCTCCATATATAAATTAACAATTTTTCTAACCCTAATTGTTGTTGAGCCATTTACTACTAACAACTGATAATATTCCAAAATCACATTCATTCCTATACCAGTGAACATATTATGCAGGGACATATAGCTAGAGTTTCTTAACCATATATGCCAGGGTATAGAAACATATATTTCACAATGAACATGAATGCTGCACTACCATGAAGAAAAATGCAATGGGATGAATTAATCACCTCTTAGGGTTTGAGCAAACTCCTTCCTTTGCCTTTCTTGTTTTTCCCTTGCACCTCTTGCAGCAGGATCTTCACCTCCCTCTTGTGGCAGCAAACCTCCAACTCCTCTTCAAATCAGCAGCGGATCCGCTCTCTTCTTGTGGCCTCGAGCTTGCTGCGTGAGGGGAGGTGACATCGAGTGGATCTGCTTGAGCTGAGGAAGTGCCGGCGTCGGGTACAGTCGGAGGGGCTGCCACCGGCGCGTGCAGACCGATGGGAGGGGTGGCGGCGGCGGCGTTGTATGGAGAGGAGGGGAGGTGCGGCCGGCATTGGATGGAGAGGAGGGGAGGTGTGGCGGCGCTGGATGGAGAGGAGGGGAGGGGCGGTGGCGCTGGATGGAGAGGAGGGGAGGTGCGACGGCGCTGGATGGAGAGGAGGGGAGGGGCGGTGGCGCTGGATGAGAGGAGGGGAGGGGCGGCGGCGCTGGATGCAGGGGGAGGGGCCGCGGGGGCAGATCCAGGGGAAGGGAGGCGTGTGCGGATGCACGGGGAGGGGCGGCGGGGGTGGATCCAGGGGAAAGGAGGCGGGTGCGGATGCACGGGGAGGGGCAGCGGCGTCGACTGTGGTCCCCGCGTCTAAGCCAAAGGGGGCGCTGTCGGTGCAGCGGGAGGGTCTGGCGTCGCGGTCATGGGCAGTGGTGGGAAAATGGGCCTAGGGTTTTGGGGTTCGTTTATATACTATTCCCAAATCGTGGATGGCCCACTAAAAAAAGCCCAGGATTTTTCGCGCCAAGCCATCTCACGCGCGCGCCAACAAGAAGCCAGGGGTTATTTTTGCTGCTTCCAGGTCTCCTGTCGGCCTGTAACCGATAGGAACACCAAATCCTGTCGGCCCAGCCAACCCATCAGGAGTGATATATGGTTTCCTGACGGTTTCGTAACATTCCTGACGGCTTCTAAAAACCAATAGGAATCCTATAGGTATTTCCTAATGGTTATTTGAAACCGACAGGATTTATCTTTATTACCGTCGGTTTTTGAAAAACCAACAGGAATTTTGAGAGCCGACAGGAATTAACCGTAGCCTGGTAGTGTGGAGTAGAGATCTCTCTCAATATTTGTTAGCACACAGCTGAACAAAAGGGGGGTTTGTATTCATTATCAAAAGTCTGAGATTGCAATGAGTCTAGGAGATATTTATACTAGCAACAGCCCTGCTAGATAGGTGGAAACTCGAAAAGAAAAATATAAGACGCACTATGTGAACGGGCCTCCTCGATATGCCTTCCTGGAGAGTTTTCGTGTGGCTGCTGGTCGTTAGCGCAGTCTTTAGTGTTTTGGCAATAACTCTATCTTGGAAACTCCAAATGACATGCGGTTTGTTGGGTTGGAAATTTAACTTGATAACCTTTCACACCATGTGTAGCATGTACCACGAAATATTGTAGATTGGTACAGTTTTGCATGGAAACTTGGACATCAGGCTGACTGCTGACTAGCTGACCAGTCTGTACTAAATCAGTCGAATCTCAACATTGGAGAATCCAAATCAAGTGAGAGAACTTGGGCTTGAAACTAGACTTGATAATCTTTCCAACAAGTTCTCATGGGCCTTCATAGCTTTTGCGAGCAAAAAGTTGTGACTGATTCTTTCTGATGGTTCTGTCACACTGGACTGGCTCGAACGTGACCCTCCTCTTTGGTTCACCCTTGGTGTCTTCTTGTCATCCTCCGTGGTGCACCTAAGCAATAGCAACATGCAGGACTTAGGCAGTGTATAATTCTCATTAACATTAAAATGATTTTCAGCAAGTAGCGCGTGCACCTCTTGTTGTAGCTTCTTGGCTCGACTACGTGTAATTGGTCCATCAAAGACTTGGACTGGTGTTGGTGTAGCTTGACTTGGAGGTTGTAACATGTTGTTGGTTGACATGGTCATATCATCCTCCCCCTCTTGAAAAGGAGTCATCCTCGACTCTGAAATATCTTCACTTGTGAATAGAGATAGATCAGCAACATTGAAGGTGTTGCTCATGCCATAACTTGCTGGATGATCTATCTTGTATGCTTTATCATTGATCTTGGACAGCACTCTGAATGGACCATCCCCTCGTGGCATCAACTTGGATTTGCGCTTCTTAGGAAAGCAATCCTTACGCAAGTGAATCCACACCAAGTCCCCTGGCTCAAACAATACTTTCTTCCGATGTTTGTTCATACTTGCAACCTTGTGTGTCGTCTTCAACTCAATTGCTTCTTTGGTCTTCTCATGTACCTTCTTTATATATGCGGCACGCTTTGAGGCTTCCATGTTGGTTCTCTCCTGCAATGGCAGTGGCAACAAATCTATCGGAGCAATAGGTTTGATCCCATAAACAATTTCAAAAGGACACAAATTAGTGGTAGAGTGTACTACCCTGTTATAGGCAAACTCCACATGAGGCAAGCAATCCTCCCAATCCTTCAAGTTCTTTTTCACCATGGTTCGCAGCAACATTGACAATGTACGATTCACCACTTCAGTTTGTCCATCGGTTTGAGGGTGACAAGTGGTTGAGAACAAGAGCTTGGTCCCAAGCTTTGCCCATAATGTTTTTCAAAAGTAGCTCACAAACTTGACGTCACGATCAGACACAATGGTTCTAGGCATCCCATGTAGCCTCACAATTTCTCTGAAAAACAAATTAGCAACATGTGAAGCATCGTCGCTCTTGTTACAAGGGATAAAATGAGCCATCTTTGAAAATCTATCAACCACAACAAAAATAGAATATTTTCCCCTCTGAGTTCTAGGCAATCCCAAAATAAAGTCCATACTTACATCTTCCCAGGGAATATTAGGAGTAGGTAATGGAGTGTATAAGCCATGAGGGTTCAGTTTGGACTTAGCTTTGTGGCAGGTGACGCATCACTCCACAAATCTGATGACTTCTCTCTGCATCTTGGGCCAATAGAAATGATCTTGCAGCAGTTCGTGAGTTTTCTTTTGTCCAAAATGACCTGTTAGTCCACCTCCATGTGACTCCTGCAACAAAAGCAATCTAACCAAAGAATTTGGAACACAAAGCTTGTTAGCTCTAAACAAAAATCCATCATGTATGTGATATTTTTCCCAACCTTTTCCATCTTTACAATGACTATATGGTTCTAAAAATTCAGGGTCATTTTTATACATGTCTTTCAAACTTTCAAGTCCCAAAACCTTTACCTCAAGTTGGTTCAGCAACACACTCTTTCATGACAACGCATCAGCAACCACATTGTCCTTACCTTTCTTGTATTTCACGATGTATGGGAATGTTTCGATGAACTCAACCCATTTAGCATGGCGACGATTCAATTTTGCTTGTCCTTTCAAGTATTTTAAAGCTTCATGATCGGACTGAATAACAAACTCTTTTGGCCATAAGTAATGCTGCCATGTCTTAAGCACACGCACCAAAGCATACAATTCTTTGTCATATACAGAATAATTCAGTTGAGCACCTCCCAATTTTTCACTAAAATATGCTACAGGTTTTCCTTGCTGCATTAAAACTCCTCCTATCCCAATCCCATAAGCATCACATTCTACTTCAAAAGTTTTAGTGAAATCAGGAAGAACAAGTAACGGTGCTTCAGTCAAACGTTTCTTTAATTCTTGAAAAGCATTTTCTTGTGAGTTGCCTCATTTAAAATCAACACCTTTCTTTGTCAATTCATTCAAAGGAGCAGCGATGGTACTGAAATCTTTCACAAACCTTCTATAAAAACTAGCAAGGCCATGAAAACTTCTTACTTGACTTACATTCGTTGGAGTTGGCCAATCCTTGATGGCCTTCACCTTGCTTTCATCCACTTCTATTCCTTTCCCTGAAACAACAAAGCCAAGGAACACAACATGGTCTGTGCAAAAACTGCACTTCTCAAGATTAGCAAATAATTTCTCCTTCCGGAGCTCATCCAAGACTTGACGAATGTGATTCATATGTTCTTCAAAAGACTTGCTATAAATTAAGATGTCATCAAAATAGACAACCACAAATTTTCCAATGAAAGCTCTCAGGACATGGTTCATTAATCTCATAAAAGTACTTGGAGCATTAGTCAAACCAAAAGGAATAACAAACCATTCATACAGCCCAAATTTTATTTTAAATGCAGTTTTCCATTCATCTCCAGCTTTCATTCTTATTTGATGGTACCCACTTCTCAAATCAATTTTAGTAAATATGGTGGAACCACTCAATTCATCAAGCATGTCATCTAATCGTGGAATAGGATGGCGATAGCGAACAATGATATTATTTATAGCTCTACAATCAACACACATGCTCCAAGAACCATCTTTCTTAGGTACTAAAATCACAGGAACAGCACAAGGACTTAAAATTTCACGAACAAAACCTTTGTCAAGAAGTTCTTGCACTTGCCTTTGTATCTCCTTTGTTTCTTCTGGATTGGTGCGATATGGTGGACGATTAGGGAGTGCAGCCCCTGGAATGAGATCAATTTGATGCTCAATCCCACAAATTGGAGGTAGTCCAGCTGGTGTCTCCTTTGGAAAAAACATCTTCATAGTCCTGCAAAAGATGAGACACAACACTAGGAAGAGAGGTGATGTCGTTAGCTAAAACTAATATGTCCTTGTACACAAGTACAAAGAGCACTTGATCTGGGTTGTTCCTAACTTCTCTCATTTCAGATTTTGTGGCTAGCATAACTAGATGCTCTCCCTCTCCTTTATTTTTTTCTCTCAAGTTTGGCTTGTGGCACTCACTCACCGAGTTGTGGATGGCACTCAATTTCTTTTGCTCTCCTGCCTCTCTACTCACTGGAACAATTTCAGATTTGTTTTGTAAGTGTTCAACCATGATTTGTTGAGGTGTCATAGGCTTGAGTACAAACTTCTTCCCTTTTAGATCAAGAGTGATCTGATTTGTTCTCCCACAATGTTGGCTATATCGATCATATTGCCATGGTCTTCCAAGCAGCAAGTGACACACCGACATGGGTGCCACATCACACTCCACCGTGTCAACATATTCCCCAATCTTGAATGGAACTTTCACTTTATATGCAATCTTGATATCTCCCGAATCATTCAACCATTGGACATGATATGGATGAGGGTGTCGCAGCAACTTCAAACCAAGCTTGTCAACCATCTCACCACTAGCAAGATTATGGCAGCTCCCGCCATCAATGATCACCTTCACTACTTTATCTTGCACTTTTGCTCTGGTTTGAAATAAATTGTGTCGCTGTCCATTTTCATTTTCTTTCATTTGAACACTCAAGATTTGAGCTACAACAAGAGCAGCACCCTGCTCAAACTCGCAGCCAGTATGGTCCTCATTTTCATGGGCTTCCTCATCATATTCTTCCTCAACTTCCTCTTCACTAGCTGAAACAAAGTCTCCATTATCATTCACAACAATCACCCGATTGTTTGGGCATTCCCTACTTATATGCCCACGGCCTCCACACTTAAAGCACTGAATTCTACTACTCTTGGATGTAGAACCCACTGAATTAGTTGTGGATGCCGCTGGTTTTGGGGCAGTAGTGTTCTTACCACTAAAAGCACCCTGAAAATTAGAACGTGAGCCTCCATTTGAGCTTTTTCCCATTGATGGTGCAGCAGCAAACTTTGTTTCTGATTTGCTTCCTCTAGAAAAATTCCTCGTACCAAATGACAAGGACCTGCTGCTCTTAGCATCTTGCTGCAGTTGACGTTCAGCTTTGGTTGCTTGATGTACCAAGTCAATAAGATGACGGTACGACTGAAA
The DNA here is from genome assembly GCA_038087645.1 of Saccharum hybrid cultivar R570. Taxonomy (NCBI): domain Eukaryota; kingdom Viridiplantae; phylum Streptophyta; class Magnoliopsida; order Poales; family Poaceae; genus Saccharum; species Saccharum hybrid cultivar. Next base: position 15,758,142 of record JAQSUU010000066.1, read on the forward strand.
CTCAACAATGCACTGAATGTTGTGATGCAGCCCAGCCATAAAACGTGCAATGGTTTGTTCTTCATCTTCATGCACATTGGCTCGAATCATAGCCTTCTCCATCTCTTTATAATATTCTTCAACAGAGAAACTTCCTTGCTTCAGATTCTGCAGTTTATCAAAGAGATCACGTCGATAGTGCTTGGGCACAAATCGAAGTCTCATTTCTCTCTTCATTTCTTGCCAACTTGCAATAGGACGTTCTCCTTCCTCTTGTTGATCTTGGAGAAGTTGCTCCCACCAAATAAGAGCATATCCATCAAACTCTAGAGATGCCATTGCTAATTTCTTCTGTTCTGGATAATTATGCATGCGAAAGATCTTTTCTACCTTCAACTCCCATGTGAAATAATCTTCAGGATCAGACCCTCCATCAAATTTTGGCATAGTGAATTTCAGTTTGCCAAATTTCTCCTCTTGGTTGCCTCTCCTATGATGGTGGCGACCAAAGCTATGTTGAGAATGATTATCATCATCCTCATCTTCAGATTCTTCATCATCATTCCTTCGACCTCGTCCACTTCCTCTGCTATGTGCAGCTCTTCGATTCGCCCGACCCCTTCTTCTTCCATCACTATCTTCATCATCTCCACCATGGTTACTGCCACCTTCTTGAGGAGGATGACGTCCTCTGATCTCATTCATAAGGGCTTGAAGGTCTCGAGTCAATTGATCTTGCTTTTCTTCCATGCTTTGCCGAAGTTCATTAAATTGTGCCGCAGTGACACAATCATCGATCTCAGCATTAGAACCCATCTTTCTGAAATGTTAGCTCAATATGGCAATAGATATTTGTGGAATAGGAATATATATGTGGAATCTCACAACCTTACCTCTCTAACCAACCGAAGCTCTTATGAAATCCCTGCGGGTTACAGGAAAAATAATGTGTGGCGGTATCCGAGAGTGATGGTTGGGAGAATACAAGACCAAAGAATACCGATTACGATGGCTTATATGTGGAGCTTGGTGGGGAGTAATGCACAAGGGATGCAATCTGAATTCTAACTATTGTAAAGTTAAGTAACAACCCAAGCTAGAAGTTCCCTGTCTAGTGCTGATCACAAAGTATGAAAGATGTAAATTGATCATACACACGCGCAAAGAAATTTCGAAACTGATGCAAACAAGGAGTATGATTGGAATGCAAGTGTTGCGATCAGACTCAACCAAAATTTTGCACCGAACAGCAAACTGGTTGTTTAACGTGATACAAAAACTTTCAGCAAAGATGCACTTCTAGCAAACTGATCTTGCAACTTTCTTTCTCATCTTTCTCAATTCTTTCCTTTTTTTGCACTTTTCTTTCTTCTTTTTTTTGACACACTTTTTTTTAATATATAACTAAAACACAGGGATCAGATATAACACTTGAAGACTTTATGATAGAAACAAAAACATAACCAGTAGCTAAAACTTGATAGGATAAAAGATAACGCAAAGGATGGTATAGGCTATAAAGATTTTTTTGTGGGGAATTTTAGATATATAAAAGAGGCACAAAGAACACACGAAGGATAATGATCAGCAACTAAACAAAGACTCTAATGGACTGCGACTTAACCAACCTCACTAAAATAACAGATTGAAACAAAGGGCTAAAACAATATATTTTGCTGGCTTTTTAGTGGATAGGATGAAACAAAAATATATGTAGCTAAGGGTAAAGAATCCTACCGTGACAACTGAGGCTTTGATACCAGATGATACAATACAATGTCCCGATCTTCACGACGTAGGATGAACACCAGATAACTAGCTTTAGAGAAGCCAAGATAACTTGCTGCAAGCAGCGATAATTAGTGCAATCTAGTAAATAAAACACGAAGCCAATCACCGTCTTTAACCGGCAATCTGAATCGAGGATTCACCCAACCACACTCTCAAAGAACCAACCAACACAACCTACAATCAATCGAGGAAACCTCGAAGGGAGTAGGAGCACCAATTGAAAGCGGATGAAGCCGCCGCTTCTGTAAATCCCGCAAAGAAAATTACAAGAGCAAAGGGGTAGAGATCTCTCTCAATATTTGTTAGCACACAACTGAACAAAAGGGGGGGGTTTGTATTTGATTATCAAAAGTCTGAGATTGCAATGAGTCTAGGAGGTATTTATACTAGCAACAGCCCTGCTAGATAGGTGGAAACTCGAAAAGAAAAATATAAGACACTATGTGAATGGGCCTCCTCGAGATGCCTTCCTAGAGAGTTTTCGCGTGACTGCTGGTCGTCAGCGCAGTCTTTAGTGTTTTGGCAATAACTCTATCTTGGAAACTCCAAATGACATGCGGTTTGTTGGGTTGGAAAGTTAACTTGATAACCTTTCACACCATGTGTAGCATGTACCACGAAATATTGTAGATTGGTACAGTTTTGCATGGGAACTTGGACATCAGGCTGACTGCTGACTAGCTGACCAGTCTGTACTAAATCAGTCGAATCTCAACATTGGGGAATCCAAATCAAGTGAGAGAACTTGGGCTTGAAACTAGACTTGATAAGCTTTCCAACAAGTCCTCATGGGCCTTCATAGCGTTTGCGACCAAAAAGTTGTGACTGATTCTTTCTGATGGTTCTGTCACACTGGACTGGCTCGAACATGATCCTCCTCTTTGGTTCACCCTTGGTGTCTTCTTGTCATCCTTCGTGGTACACCTAAGCAATAACAACGTGCACAACTTAGGCAGTATATAATTCTCATTAACATTAAAATGATTTTTAGAAAGTAGCACGTGTACCTCTTGTTGTAGCTTCTTGGCTCGACTACGTGTAATTGGTCCATCAAAAACTTGGACTGGTGTTGGTGTAGCTTGACTTGGAGGTTGTAACATGTTGTTGGTTGACGTGGTCATATCAAATACCCCATAATATCCTCCATACGGTGATGAGTGGCATCTTTCAATGATCTCGGTTACTTCCTCAGCCTGAACACACATCCTGAGCAGTCCATTGGAGCAGACTTGGTAAAGGTACGGTTCATCCCATAGGTGGAGACGACTTTCATAGATAAACTTCCACTTATTCTCCCCTGTTGGTACATAACCTGCAACCATAAAATTAACAATATTTGCATGCCAGGGGTCGGATCCTGTGACCTTTAGGAGCATGTCATCCCGTAGAAAATCGTTGATGGGCAGCTCTTGTGGATTCTTGAACTGCATTCTTGACAAGTGATCGGCTACAGAATTTTCTATCCCTTTCACATCTTTAATTTCTAAATCAAATTCTTGAAGCAAAAGGATCCATCTTATAAGTCGTGGCTTAGCATCTTTCTTAGTAAGGAGATACTTAAGAGCAGCGTGATCAGTATAAACAATAACTTTGGCTCCTACTAAGTAAGATATGAACTTGTCAATAGCAAAAACAACAGCGAGGAGCTCTTTTTCAGTTGTTGCATAATTAAGTTGAGGTCCTGATAGAGTTTTACTAGCATAAGAAATTACATGATGCTTTCTATCTTTCGTTTGACCCAAAACTGCCTCCATAGCATAATCACTAGCGTCACACATGATTTCAAAAGGTAGCGACCAATCAGGGGGTTGAATGATTGGTGTAGAGATGAGTGCATTCTTAAGGATTTGAAAAGCATTTAAATACTCATCATCAAACTCAAAGGGAGCATCTTTGGCTAACAAACTTGTAAGGGGTCTAGCAATGTGAGAAAAGTTTTTTATAAAGCAGCGATAGGACCCCACATGACCAAGGAAACTTCTTACCCCTTTGACATTTGTAGGAGGTAGTCGTTCTATTACTTCTATCTTAGCTCGATCTACCTCAATCCCATGTTCGGACACCAAGTGTCCAAGCACTATGTCTTCTCTAACGATGAAATGACATTTTCCCAATTAAGGACTAAGTGTTTTTCCTCACATCTTTGCAAAACTTTGTCTAAGTTTTCTAAGCAATCATTGAAAGTTTTTCCATAAACAGAAAAATCATCCATAAAAACTTCCATGATTACTTCTATCATATCAGAAAATATAGACATCATGCACCTTTAGAACAAAGCTGGAGCATTGCATAATCCAAAGGACATCCTACGATAAGCATAAGTTCCATAGAGGCAAGTGAAAGTAGTTTTGCTTTGGTCATTAGGATGGATCGAGATTTGATGATAGCTAGAATACCCATCAAGGAAACAAAAGAAAGAATGCTTTAAAGCCGTTCCAACATCTCATCGATGAAGGGTAATGGGAAGTGATCTTTCTTTGCTGCCTTGTTAAGTTTTTGGTAATCAATACACATCCACCATCCTGTGACTGTTTGTTGTGAGATTAATTCATCTTTTTTGTTTTTTTACCACAGTCATGCCCCCTTTCTTTGGTACAACTTGTATCGGGCTTACTCACTCACTATGTGGCACATGATAGATTATCCCTGCATGCAAAAGTTTTAAAACCTCTTTCTTAACAACTTCTCTCATCGCATTGTTAAGCCTATGTTGGGGCTCCCTAGAAGGTGGATATGTTGGATCTATGGGAATGTGATGGGTGCAAAGGGTAGGACTAATCCCTTTGAGGTCTTTGAGTGAGTAGCCAAAAGTAGAACGATGCCTTTCTAGAATAGTAAGGAGCCAAAGGGTCTTGTCCTTAGATAGTTTATCACTAATAATCACAGGAGACTCCCTATCATTGTTCAGAAAAGCGTATTTCAAACTTGAAGGAAAGGGTTTGAGCACAATGGGGGGTTCGGTGGCTGTTGGGCATTCTTAACGTCATTACCAAAAGTAGACTTAGTTTTCTAATTCTGATAACGGCGCCAAAAATGCCGAACCTATCCCTCATGCCACTTAAGCCAAGTTGTCATCCCCAGCATGACATGAGAGACGCGGTATTGAAATATGCAACTGCTCTTCTAAATAAATAATAAATAAGATCTGCAAGCGCACAGATTAATACCGATGTAGCATTTTAACCGAGAAGTATTCCAGGTATCGTTATTTATATTTTTACCACTGGGAAGGGATTACTAACATCAATGTTGATTATGGAATGGAATATAGGAATGAGTATCAATCATTGCATGTATAAGTGAGAGCATTCATCTATCTCTTGCATACAAGGGTAAGTGTCACATAAAATATGGATAAAGTATGAATGGTGACAAAGATAATTAATCTGATCAGCTAGCCACATATAATAATGATAAGCACCTCAACAGATATTCTAGCAAGTCATTAGCATGGTATTAGGACGAACTACAAGGATATTTCCTAAGTTATTCTTAACTATAAAGTCTAGCATATCATAGTTAGTGCAAGTACACTTGGCAATCATTGCGAGAAAGGACTACGCCCATGCATAGTGATATTATCAAGGAAGATGAGAAACATAGCAATCACTCCCCCGTAATAATGTTGCTCTGCCTGCCTTACACACGGGAGGGGGACTATATAAGAACCAACGAAGCTGTCACCATCGTGGACCACCCCACAATCCGGCATATAAGGTGCAATCGCAGATAAATATGGTCTAAGCACCACGCCTACACAATATTTATCATTTACCCATGGATCCGATGGATAAACGCTATACGATCCTAAACATGTATATAATTCCAATCTAACTAAGCCAAGCGTATAACTACGATAAACTAAGAACAATATAATCGCAAACATAAACAAGTAGAGCATAGTTATAATCAATATATTGAAATAGAACAAAGTTGTATTCATAATATTGAAGAACAAAGATGAACAATGAAGAATAGTAAAGGAATTACCAAGAATCCTCTTGACAGATCCGGAAACCAATCGAAGATTGACTCCTTCTAGTTCTAATCCTATGTAGCTATGCTATACTAGAGATCTAGTTGATGTGGTGGCTCTAGGGCTTGATCAGAGACTCTCCTCCTGAGATTAGGGTTTAAAGAATGAGAATGAGGGAGCGCCTCCTCCAGGGGCCAGGTGTCCTGCTTATATAGCCCCCTCAAGTGAACGTGGGCCGTCGGATCAAACCGACATTAATCGCACGGTTTTCCTTGATCCCTTAGGTCGGTGGAGCATAATCCGCAAGACGGAGCCTGATTGGCTCTCCGGCCAGGGCGGGCGCCCTAGGGAGCAGGGCGGGCGCCCTGCCTCTGGGCCCGTTCGGCCTCCCGTTCGATCTCGTGGCTTCTGGAGTCTTCTAGATGATAGAAAATTGGTGAACACGTTATTATCTCTATGTAAACCCGACGTGTGGGCCTTTCCTCCGTATTTTCTGATAACCCCCTGCAGAAACAGACAAACACCAAAACTCGTGGAATTCTGTCAGATAAAACCCTAAGTCTAGGTGTTGGTTGCATTTGGATCCTTTTCTTTATTTATTTAATAACTATATTTGGTACTTAAGGACCGTCAACAGTGGCTCTTGAGTTTCATCTAGAGGGAAAGGATCTCACGGTTCTTCTTCATCTTGGATGAAATCCTAGGTGACTTCTTTGAAATTTTTGTCGGAATCTTCTAGGAGAGAAACTGCCATAATCTCCTCCATTGGATCTTGCTCGGGACTCAACTCAGTCTTAACATGTAATGAGCGAGTGATGGGAATAGAAAGGTTTAGGCTTTTCCCGAGTCTTATATTTATACTCCCCTTTCTTCCTTCACGGAGAAATCTCTCTATTGGAAGCCCTATCAGAAGTTTAAACTCCCAAATATCGAAAACATAGAAACTAAGATATACCTTGGTTTCGTCTAGTTTGATAGGGATGAGGTGAAAAATTCTTTCACAAGGGAGGATTTTCCTAGAGAAACTTTTTAGAAACTTGGTTGTTGGAGTTAATTGAAAGTCTTCAAGAAGTGTATGTGCAAAAGATTTAGATATAATATTTACTCCTACAATGGGATTATAAAAGGCATCGAAGAAGGTTTTATGAATCTGACAATGAATGGAAGTAGAGGGAGAATCTAAACGAATGACTTTCGGAGAAAGCTTGGATTCTCCCAACCACTCATTGCTTATGATCGTTGCAACTCCTTCATAGTCTTCTTAAGGAACTTCTCTTCAGTTCGGTCAGGAAGATGTTGGTTAGGTGCTGATTTTGACGAAGATTTCCTTATTGTAGAATAATTCGAGGTGTTTCCAAAATCGGAGAAAAGCTCATCCTCGAATTCAAGAATATTTTCCAAAGGTGGAATTTCTTCCTCCTTTGGTGGTTCAGAAACTTGGAGGACAGTTGAGGCTTCAAGTGGTGTATTTAAAGGCTCAGGCTCAACTATCACAGGTTCTTCCTCTGGAGTTTTCTCAACTGCATCTTCTGGACCATCGTCATGAATGCTGGTGTAGGGGGTGTTTTCTAGGATTTTTCTAGGGATTGTTTTCCCTTCACTAGTAGAGCAATGTAAGAAGGAACCTCCAAAAGCTGAATCAAGAAACTATGCGATCTCCCTACTAAGATCCACATAGAAGTGTTGTAAAAGCATATGGTTTTGAAAGGCAAGGTTCGGGCCAAAATTGACTAGGTCATTAAAACGCGCCAATGCCACCCCAAGAGATTATTTTTCTTTTTGTTTAAAAGATAGAACCTCTATTCTTAGGCTAAGCACTCTAGAGATGGGAAAGAAAAATAAGCAAAAGCTAGAGCATAGAGCTTCCCAATCTCCTTGTACACTCCCTACGGTTTGCATATACCAGTGTTTAGCTCTTCCCGTCAAAGAGAATGGAAATAGCTTCCACTTTAAGGTTTCATGTGACATGCCCGCTATACACAAGCATGCATAAGTTTGCTCAAACTCTTGTAGGTGAGTATATGGGTTTTCATCACCTTCTCCTGAGAATGATTGTTCCTGGACCAAGTTTATTAAACTCAGACGCAATTCATAGCCAGGTGTAAGGAAGGGTTTCGATGATTTCAGTGGTTGTAGGTGTGCGCCCGTGGGAGCAGCAAATTGATTGATAGGTGTGATGTTATTGATAACAGCTCTTAGCATCACTTAAGTTAAGTTGTCATCCCTAACATGACACTAGAGACGTGGTTGTACTTATGATCATGACACTTACACAAAAGATATAGAATAAAGCTTATCCGCAAGCGCACAGATAAAATACATCCGTTGTAGCATTTCACCCAGGAATATTCCAGGTATTGTTATTTATACTTTACCATTGGGAAGGACAAGGGGTACAAAAGATAGCAGCTATAACTTTTATGCACATATGATAAGAGTTTCACTAGATCACTTACTCAAGCAAGGAATCAATCTCATAATAAAGATAAATATATAAAGGTAAGTCCAGGATAAATCTTAGAGCACTCCAACCTATATAGCACTAGCATTGATTAGAACAAAAGATTAAATACTAACTCCTATATCATTCTAACTATAAGTCATAGAATATGTTGATTAGTGCAATTACATTTAGCAATCATCGTCTAGACTACTTTATATCTACACTCAAGAGAGATTACAATGGAAAATTAAGATCAGAGCATAACCACGCTGTGCAACCAGAGGTCTTGCTAGGCCTCGGAGTGGACTATAGAAGACTCAACAGGAATGTCACACCCATGATCTACCACATGGCCCAGAATATAGGGTGCATTCACAGATAGACAAGGTATAAGCACCACGCTTACACTATGTCTACCACTCACCCATAGATCTAATGAATGAGCGCTATACGAACATGAGCTTGAACATAAATATAATCTAGCTATGCTAAACATATAATCAAAGTAGATGATGAACATTATAATTAAGAACACATAAACAACTAAGAACTTAGTCATATCTATTGAGAACAATATGATAAACTAGAACAAGAACTAGGATAAGAACTAGAAGATGAACTAGATGAACTAGAAGAACAAATAGATCAATATTGTTATTACAAGAGAGAAGTACAAGGCTTTACCAAGCCTCCTCGCCACTTGATCCGGAATCCAAGCTATGCTTGCCATCTCTAATTCTATTCTATTCTAGCTATGCCCTAGAATCGGTGGAGCTCTAAGGTTATCCTCTTAAGGGACACCTCTGACTGATTATGAATTGATTGATTCTCTAGATGGGGGGTCTGGGTCTGGTTTTATACCCCGGTGGGATGAACCGCAGCCCTCGGATCAAACCGACTTTGAACAATGGCCAAGATGCCAAGCTTATGTCGGTTGTAAGCCACCATAGGAAGGGGAGGTCACTTTCGGGTAGGACCAGGCCGGCCGACCTGTTGGTGGGGCTGGCCGGTCCCCTGTCGGCGCTTTGGCTCCGTCTTCGTTCGGGTGTCTTCTTGCGTCTTCTAGAGTCTTCCAATGCCGATGCCCATCCGGTTTGCGTAGATAGTTGTGTCGTGATGGGATTCTCTCCATATTAATTCCTATTTTCCTATTTAATCCCTGTAAAACACAGATTCACCGAAACTCATGGAACTTTGTTAGTTTAAACCTTAAACCTATGTTGGTGATGACATCCATGCCCTTTTCCATGTTTAATTGACCTTTAAAAGTGATAGTTAATTACTGTCAACAATTATCCATGCTTAAAAATAAATAAAAGATACAAGGACAAACCTGGTTTGACGAATCACAATAACCATTTCCCTGGCAACGACGCTAGAAAACTTATTGACACCTATGGAAGCACACAGAGACAATATCTGCAAGCACACGGGTATCAAAGTAGTTTTCACCCGGAAGTATTCCAAGTATCGTATCCATAGGAAAATGTTTGTGTTGTCTAAATTCTAGTTTGTCCAGGGGTAACAATCAAGGTTAAGATACGAGTAGAGAGGATTCCTGTGGTTATGACCCTATGCAAAGCAAAGCTTATGATTCTAATGTTCACATTGGGATGCCACTAGATGGTAAAGCGCTGTTGAAAGATTACTCTAGCAACATGACTACGATCCTACTAATTTCAGAACCTACTCAATTTGGTGTGGACTACAAATGATGACGGGGTTGTCACCACCCGCTACTACCACACAACTAGAAAGCAAGGAGCAAACACAGGCAACCGATAGCCTAAGCACTACACTTACACTAACAATTACTACTCTAATCCAGCTAGCAAGAACTAGAGCACTCAAAAGAACTGTGAACCCATGAACTAAAGAGCACAAAACTTACTTTAAATAGAATCAATTACTAAAGGTTTCTCAGATGTAGACTTGGAGAAGCCTAGATCCACCAAAGTGCAAGCCGTAGAGGTAGCACAGATAGGTCGGCACTCCCTCCAAACTCTTCCCTTACTCTCTCTATTTGTATACAAATACTAGATCCTAATGAGGACTAATCTTCTCTTGATAACTGGCTCTGAGAAGTTGATCCTTGTTGACAGTAATTAACTATCACTTTTAAAGGTCAATTAAACATTGAAAAGGGCATGGGTGTCATCACCAACATAGGTTTAGAGTTTAAACTAACAAAGTTCCACAAGTTTTGGTCAATCTGTGTTTTACAGTGATTAAACAGGAAAACAGGAATTAAATGGAGAGAATCCCATCACGACATGACTACCTGCACAAACCAGACGGGCATCAACACTAGAAGACTCTAGAAGACACGAGAAGACACCCGAACGAAGATGGAGCTGAAGCGCTGACAGTTGGGCCGGCCGGCCCCATCCATAGGTCGGCTGGCCTGGTCCCACCTAGAAGTGACCTCCCCTTCCCGTGGTGGCTTACAACTAACATAAGCTTTGCATCTTGGCCGTTGTTTAAGGTCAGTTTGATCCGAGGGCTGCGGTTCATCCCACCAAGGTATAAAACCAAACCCAGACCCCCTCTAGAGAATCAATCAATCAATTCATAATCAATCAGAGGTGTCCCTTGAAAGGATAACCTTAGAGCTCCACTAATCCTTGGGCATAGCTAGAATAAAATAGAATTAGAGGCGGCAAGAATAGCTTGGATTCCGGATCAAGTTGCGAGGAGGCTCGGTAAAGCCTTGTACTTCTCTCTTGTAATAACAATATTGATCTATTTGTTCTTCTAGTTCATCTTCTAGTTCATCTTGTTCTTGTTCTAATTGATTATATTGTTCTCAATAGATATGACTAAGTTCTTAGTTGTTTATGTGTTCTTAATTATAATGTTCATCGTCTACTTTGATTATATGTTTAGCATAGCTAGATTATATTTATGTTCATGCTCATGTTTGTATAGCACTCATTCATTAGATCTGTGGGTGATTGGTAGACATACTGTAAGCGTGGTGTTTATACCTTGTTTATCTGTGAATGCACACCCTATATTCTGGGCCATGTGGTAGATCATGGGTGTGACATTCCTATTGAGTCTTCTATAGTCCACTCCATGAATATAGGCCTATCAAGACCTCTGGTTGCACGGCGTGGTTATGCTCTGATCTTAATCCGCCATTGTAATCTCTCTTGAGTGTAGATATAAAGTAGTCTAGATGATGATTGCTAAATGTAATTGCACTAATCAATGTATTCTATGACTTATAGTTAGTATAACATAGGAGTTAGTCTTTATTCTTCTATTCTAATCAATGCTAGTGCTATAGGTTTGAGTGCTCTAAGATTTATCCTAGACTTACCTTTATATATATTTATCTTTATTATGAGATTGATCCCTGCTTGAGTAAGTGATCTAGTGGAACTCTTATCACATGTGTGTAAAAGTTATAGCTGCTATCTTTTATACCCCTTGTCCTTCGAAGTGGTAAAGTATAAATAACGATACCTGGAACATTACTGGGTGAAATGCTACAACAGGTGTATATTATCTATGCGCTTGCGGATAACCTTTATTCTATATCTTTTGAGTAAGTGTCATGATCATAATTACAACCACGTCTCTAGTGTCATGTTAGGGATGACAACTTAACTTAAGTGATGCTAAGAGATGTCAACAAGCATTTCTAGCGCCGTTGCCGGGGAAGGAAAGGAGGTAGCTAGGATAAAGAGTTGAATATCTAGGAATAACTTTTACACCGTGATAATTGAGATACACTATTGATCCTTTACTCAAACAGGCTCACCCTGGCTTTGTCTATTTTTATATCTTATGCAGGGTGATGTATGACTGGTTTTGAACTGCTAACAAACTACGTTGAGAATCCCGAAACTTTATTCAGAAAGACTAGAGCCAAGATTAAGAAGGTTCCAACCACTTCATCAGAAGTCAACTAGATAAGAAGAAGCTTAACACCAGATTTTGAAGCCATGGTTGACAAGACTCTCCATGAATTCTCTGCTCCAACCACTGCCAACATCTAGACTGGACCAACAGTCAATGTGGGGGATAATGGATTTGAGCTCAAGCCAGCTTTGATCAACATGGTGCAAGCTAGCCAATTTTGTGGGAAGGCTAATGAAGATGCAGCACTCATCTCCAACACTTTCTGGAGATTTGTAGTACTTTCACCATCAAGAGAGTTCCCAGAGATGCCATACTACTCCGTCTATGCCCATTCTCACTCTTGGAAAAGGCAAAGCAATGGTTCTACACCAACAAAGAGAAAAACACCACATGGGAAATCTGCTTCATGGCCTTTCTAGCAAAGTTCTTTCCAGTAAGCAAGACCAATGCTCTACATCCAAAAATCTCATGCTTTCAGTAGCAGTATGATGAATCTATCCTTGAGGCATGGGAACGCCTTCAAGATTACATATCAGAATGCTCTCATCATGGAATAGAGAATTGGCTACTCATGCAGACTTTCTATCACGGGCTAACCACTAATACCCGTGAGAACATGGATGCAGCTGCTGGAGGATCGTTATTGTCACTCACTATTCGTGATGCAACCATTCTTGTGGAGAAGATGGCTTCCAACCAAGGATGGAATGAAAAATGCACTCAACCATGCAAGAGAGGAGGAATACATCAACTCAAAGAGGTAGACATGCTGTCTGCTAAGATGGACCTGCTCATGAAGAAGCTTGATGAACGAGACAATGAGAAGAAACAAGTCATGCACATCCATGATTCTTGCATGACCTGTGAAGAGTGTGGTGGCACTAGTCACTCAAGAAGCAACTGTCCTAAGATCCAAGAGGATGTGAACTACATTAACAATAATGGCAACTATTGCCCTCAACAGAATCAAGGATGGAATCAGCAACAAAGGCCCAATTACTCAGGTAACTACTCAGGTAACTACCAAGGTAATAATTTAAATCAACCACCCTTGAGAGAAATGATTTCTAATCAAAATAAAGCTATTGAGAACATGTCCAGAAAGATAGCTTCCAATGATAAAATTCTAGAAACCATTAATAATAGAATGGATAGCTTTACTTGTGCCATAAAGAATCAACATAGCTTTAACAAGATGATAGAATCATAAATATCTTAGCTAGCAGCTTCAGTTCTTGTGACTGAAAAAGGTAAGATTCCGAGGAAGCCGGAAGATTTAGAAACTGTGAATCTTGTAGACATTTATAATGCAGGACACTACTTCACCGTGCCATCAAGAGCTTGGGTGGATGACACCCTACCAATGAAGAAAGGAGATCCAGGGAGACCTGTCATCCCTATCTCCATTGGAGCTTACACTTATGAAGAAGTTGTCTATGACCTTGGAGCAATTGTCAACATTATGCCGAAGGTAATTTATGAGAAAATTCATGGTGAACCATTATTGTACACAACCATGTGTTTGTAGCTTGCAGATCAGACATTGTGTTACCCCAAGGGAATTCTTGACGATGTCTGCATTCGAGTTGGACACTCGTTTGTACTGGTAGACTTTGTGGTTGTAGAAATAGGTGGAGATGAAAGAACACCCATCATTTTTGGGACGACCATTCTTGAGCATAGCTAAAGTCATCATCTATGTGGATAGCGCCCAGATCTGTTTTACAATAAAGGATAGGAAGGAGAAGTTCACTTTCAAGAAGCGTACACTCAAGGCTCGTGTCCACCGTCAGGCATCATACATCTACGAGGATCCAACTGCTACCACAAGGAAGAAGAACATCAATAATAGGAGAAGGAAGAGCAAAGCTCAGCAACCAAGAGATGACTTAGTGTGGATGGTCAACACTGTTGATTCAGGGTATGACCAGTTTCTTCCATCACCATACCTCGCTAAGCTAGACGATCCAGGAGTACCTACCATAGATTGCAAGATCAAGGAAAGTACATTCTACAAGACATTCTGTGATATTGGATCAAGTGACAACATAATGTCTAAGGTAACATATCAACATTTATATGGCAATAGACCCTATACCCGACATAAGTGTAGCTACAGCTGGCGGATCAATCATTTTGATTTTCAGAGGGAATAGCAAAAGACATCATGGTCAACATCAGAGATCACTATGTTCCCACCGACTTCATGGTTCTGGACATGGGAGATGAAGATGAGGTCCACCTCATTCTAGGAAGACCTTTCCTCAACACTACCAGCGCGATCATCTACATGAAATCAAGAGAGATCCACTTCCAATTTCTTGGAGAGAAGGTATGCTGTTACTTCAATAGCTACACCACTTATGAGAAGCCCAAGAAGAACAAGTCAAGAAGACGCCACTCTCAGCGCCAAAAGAAACAAGCCACCAAGGATGGATGGACAGACTACCCAAGAGAAGTGTCAAGATATGAGGACCGATTCAATGATGAAAATAAAAGTTCTCCTGAGGAAGAAGTCGTACCACCATCAGAAAATGTACCAGTCACTATAAAGAACAATGAAGATATAGAACCTCAGAACAGTGAACCATAGGAAGTGAAACCTTAGACCAAGAAAATGTGGAAGAAGAAAGAAACAACACCATTAGATACGTCGATACAAGAAGAGCAACCATCCAAGTCCTTGTCAGCGGGATTGGAGACTGCTCCTGAGGATTGAACTAGAGAGAGGTCCGGTTCGACGGATCTAAATCTCCAAACCTTCGTTGAAAGGTAAACTCGGTAAGTTATCTGCATATTTATTTTCTCTGCATTACAAAGTTTCACTCTAGCATGTTTACTTATTCATACAAAGAATTTCTGGTGCCACCATTATCATAATCATCTGCACAAGCATATCTAGTTTAGCATATCTATATTTCTGTATTGCATTGGAAAAATAAATAAAAATTCATTACATCATTGCATCTAAAAAATCGCATTAGTCATCTGCATATAAAATTGAAAATCCAAAAATATTGAGATAGAGAAATCATGTTTACAAGAAACATCCAAGAGGCTCTAAGCAATAAAGGCATAGATGGTTTACCACCAATGCTTAATCTGTTCCACGAGCTTTGTTGTCTATTTGAGCTTAGCAGGATTTGAGAAAGCAAAGAAAAGACATGAATAGATGTTTTCATCCACTTTGAGAAGAACTACCACATCAATAGTCTCAGAGGAGTGAAGTACGTCTGAGCTGTGAAAGATTCAAGATGAACGACTACGTCAACATCTAGCTTGGGGGAGAAGCATTCCCCATGTATCTAGATAAGTATTTCTGTCCTTTTGTGTGATTTATCTATATTAGTTACTTAGAAAAGAAATAAAAAGATGTATAACTAAGAAAACAAAATAAAAAGTTTGCTTGCTTATAATATTATATAGTAGGGTTTGAATATGTTTGAATAAATAAAAAGCATTCCCCATGTTTGAATAACAAGTGTAACACCCTAGGTGTTAGGATTGCATTTTTGCACTTGCATTGCATGAGCCTAAGCATCATTTGTTCATATATAAGCATGAAACATATGTAACGCACTAGTAAAACATATGGAACATACTAGTGCAACCTGTGAAACATGTATATATGGAATGTGCTTGAAACATCTCCTTGAAACATATGCAACATACCTTGTCATTCTGTGTTTCAATGTGTGTATATTTGGTGCTCATGCCTAGTAATGCAAGTGAGTGTTGATGTCACTTCTTTCATGTGTCTCACATCACTCTCTATCTATAGTGACCCCTGGAAAAGTTTCATGAAGTTTCGAATCAAAAAGTCACATGAAATGATAAGTTCTATTTCTATTGGAATTGCACCATTAAGTGAATGGAATTATAGACCATCAACCAAACCTTGCAAACTTACCCAAATGACTCTAGATGAACTCTACAACAAAAGTCATGAAGGGTACATGTTGAGCAAATGTCAAGAAAATGCCCCGATTGGCCTAAAACCCTAGTTTAGGCTTTATCGAGTTGCTACTTTGACCAAAGTAAAAGTTTGACTTCTGTACCATTTATGAGGTTTGACCTTAAAGAAAAGTTGTATTTCATCTTGTGTAGAACAAACTTTGTTTAATGGTCAAGAGCTAGTTTGGCCTCTAACCTAGTCAAATAGAGCTCCCAAGATTCAATGCAGTGTTGTTTTGGATCTCAGAAATTTGGCCAAGTCATAATGGAGTTTCAGTTTCGGGTATGCCACTTTGGAGCTTTGTATCTTGCAATACAAGCTGATCTAGACCTTGATCACTCAAGAGAAGTTGTAGTTCAGGTTGTGTACTACAAACTTTGTTCAAGCCTCAAGGCCTGGTCTAGCTCCTAACTTAGTCAAATAAGGAAACCAAGTTTGAACTTACTGCTGTTTTCAGACTTGAAAATATTCAAAGTCTAGAATTCATAGTCAACAACGTTGGCATGCTGCGTTATCATGTTTTTGTTAAGCAACTCAAGTTAAGGCAAATACAAAAGTTGGAGTAGACATTATGAAGGAGAGCATGTAAAAGTATGGCATCAATTTGACTTTGTTTGGACCATCAACTTTTGGAATTTTGTTAATCGCTGGGAATGCTTTGACAATACCATATTGATGCTTAGTTATCTCCTAATCCAGAGCACTAATGGTCATGAACCCTAAATAGATTTTGTAGAGCAATGTATGAGCTTCAACTTTGCCTTTTGGCCCATGTCCAAACTTGGCCCGTACTTGGCCCAAAAATGTGTCCCACGTTGACCACACCGTCACCCACCACGTGTTCGGTAGAATGCCTCAATGGGTGACGCATGTTTGGGACGTGGCCGCCATGCGTGAGGTCGTGCTCCACCGTTATGCCGTGCGCCCTGCTCCTTCTTGTGTCTGTGTGGACGCCATGCTACTCTAAACGCTTCTCCACTTCCCAGGCTCGCTCTCTGCCCTCTCCAGCTCCCTCCCATGCCTCTAACCACAAGCGCCGCCGTCACCACCATGGATGGCCGAGCGGAGCTCCCTGCCGCTGGTGCTCCTGCTCCTCCACGTGTTCTCCTCGCTCAAAGCTATCTCCCTCAGTCATGTGTAGGTCAGGCTGTCCACGCCAAGGCCATTTGGTCACCGGAGCCACGCCTCCGTCGCTGCTGCTGTGGAGCCGCCATGGAAGGCCGCGAAGCTCTCTGTCGCCGCCGCGTCTCCTGCCTCGGGCCGTCCTCAATCGAAGCCGAGCCCCTTCTCGGGACCGCGCGAGCCCAGTGGTGCTCCAGTGCCCCTTTGCTGGTCGTTTCCACCGCCAGAGAGCACCACCACCGGAGCAGCTGCCGCTGCTAGCCACTGCCTCCATGGCCGGCTTGCCTCGGACCCCCGCGGAGCAAGGCAAGGGCACTAGCAGGTGCGCTGAGGCCCCCTGGTGCTCCACCGTGACTCCACCGCCACCGACAAGCCTCCTCCGGCCGTTAGTGGCGAGCTCCCACGCCTCCCCTGATTTGATTTGCGACCAAGGATCTCATGCATGAATTAGAGAAAGGGAAGGGCCTATATGCACAGATCATGACTTAGATGAATAGTGCACCTAAGGACCTATTTGTTTAAATCGGGTGAAATTTTGAAAATGCATAGTAAATCATAGGAAATTCGTAAATTAGCAAATGAGGACTTTTTAGAATCCTTGTGAAATTATCTATGCAGTAGATCTATAATATATCATGTTTTAGTTTAAAGTTTTAGCTGTAAAAATAGATTTATGCATCTAGGTTTTCAATGCTAGTTGCATTTTTCTTTTTCATAACTGCAGTTATGAGGCTCCAAATGAAGTAAAATTTTTGTGGCATGCTACCCATGTGATACTTGATGTGTGGTAAAAATTTCATGAATTTTGGTTGCTATATGAGTGAGTTATTAGTGTATCTTGCCCTCACATGAATTCTTGCAATAGCAATTTGTCTTTTTCATAGAGGCTGATATGCTTGTCCAAATGGCTTGAAATTTATACAGTAGACTAATGGGAGCATATGTAGGCTACTCTAATTTTGGTAGAATTTATTGTGTACTTTTGATACGTGTTCATAATTCCACCTAACTATCTAAATAAATTAGGAAATGTATTAAAGGAATTTATTTAGCAATGGACATTATGTTTTCTGGTGTTCATTAGTCATATCTGACATGTTGGTAAAGTTGGTTTTGTCCAATTATATGTTTGCAACATAAGTTAGTATTTATTTCTTGCAAATGAGGTTTCTGGACAGATCTAGGAACTTAGCAAAGTTCTTCATGATAATTTGATTTGTTGTGAAACTTGTTTATACAAAAGTTGTAGATAACTCATGTATCTAGCTTCTGTTAAAATTTGGTGGCATTTGGCCATGTGGTTTATGAGTTACAGCTGTTCAAAGTGGGATCACAGAATCTGTTGTTCTCTGTCTTGCTAGACCAGTTTCTGTAAGTGTATAATTTCGACCTACTTAACTTGTGAATCATGCTGTTATGATTATATATGAAATGTAGAGAATTTCATAAGATTTCCAGAATGTCTTCTTGCAAGTCATTTGGATTTGGTTAACTCCAGTTATAGCTAAATCTTGTACCTGCTATTTGCATGTCTAGAAATTGACAGATTCCAATTATAGTTGTTTGCTTGTATATTATTAAGGGTGACTTATGCCTTCGAGGGTAGTTAAGTTAATACATCTGAGATCTGGTGAAAATTGTGTGCCATGTCTAATATGCTTGCTATCTATTATATTAGGTTGTGTGATATTTATTTAAGTAACATGAAGTGTCTTTGCATGTGTAGTGTAATATGGTGCTTGTCTTGCTTATTGTCGGTGATGCATTGTCCATTGCATTTCCACGTATTCATACACTTGCATCTTGCATCTCATCTAGGTATGCTAGATGCACCCTGTGAAGGACATGATGTGGAGTTGAACCCGAAGATAGTGTTGGCGGATTCATCCCGAAGATGGAAGGACTGGACAAGTGCTAGGATGGGAGATGCTCGCCAAGCGTGGGTCATCTAACAAACACTGACTAGTGTTGGATCCCAGGCAAGCCCCAGAGCATTATAAGGCTCCTAATTTCTGAAAATGCAATTGAGTATTATATGTTATATGTATTGTTGCATTAAATTATAGGTGTTGGATGAAAACACTTGCTGCATTGATATCCTATCCTTGTCCAGAAAGTATACCATGAATCCTATTAGCTCAGGATCGAGTAGATGCTTAGCCCTGCTTTAAGCGGTAGAAGTCAGGTGATTTCCTGTCACTTGCGAGATGTAGGGATATTCATATATGGCACGGTTGGCTATATTTGCTATCATGAAAAAGAACCATGTGCTAATAATATGAAAGGAGACCGAGCGGGATGACGATAGTGAAGCAACAAGGCATGGAGGTCTTGGGTGTGGATCTATCCCTGTCTGAGTCGTTTAAGGACCGATTCGCTGTATGTCCTTGAGTCATGTTGAACGCAGTCTAACACTTAGCTGGCCGTCATGTTGAATGCAGTCTAACACTTAGCTGGCCGGATAAGCTATTCCGACCGCGAAGCCGAGTAATACAGTTCAGGCCAGGAATCAGGGGGTCAAGTGCGCATTCTGGAGGAAGTAAGGATGTACTTGGGGACACTGGCATGAGACCAAGGGGGGTTAAAGTCCCTATCACCTGGCAGAGTGTTGCCCTTGGGGATGCGGCATCAGTCGAACCCGCGCTTTCCTAAACTGTACCAAAGGTGACTTGTGCGAACCTGGCGCGGGGCCTATGCGGTTTGTGTAAGAAATACCCCTCCAGCTGGATAAGAACTCAATTCGAATCGCTGTCGCTCCCGATTAGTGAGCACTTGACTTGAGCAGTGGCAACGTAGATTCAATTAAATAGAACGGATGGTTAATTGGATGATAATTTAAATATTGCCTCAATTTATACCTGTTATGGTTAATATTGTTTGCTCCTAATCAAGTGAGTGCTCTAGTACAGGTTCTAATATAGATGATAGGTTAATAATAATTAACTTGATGCTTAAGCATTAATGATTACTTATCTATATTAAGCTTTTATGCAAAATGTTGTCAAGCTAGCCCACTTTATATCAGCCTTGCATGATCCTTGGTGTCACTTTATTTCTAGTTTATGACGGGTAAGTCTAGTTGAGTACCTTCTCGTACTCAGGGTTTATTCCCACTTGTTGCAGGTTGTGATGTATCATGGATACTGCAAGAATTGGATGGCTCCTGCCGTAGTGGCAGAGTGTGATCATAGGCATGATCCTTCTGAGTTATCTTATCTCTAATGCTTTTGTTGGAAGTTGTTGACGGTCCTTAAGTACCAAATATAGTTATTAAATAAATAAAGAAAAGGATCCAAATGCAACCAACACCTAGACTTAGGGTTTTATCTGACAGAATTCCATGAGTTTTGGTGTTTGTCTGTTTCTGCAGGGGGTTATCAGAAAATACGGAGGAAAGGCCCACACGTCGGGTTTACATAGAGATAATAACGTGTTCACCGATTTTCTATCATCTAGAAGACTACAGAAGCCACGAGATCGAACGGGAGGCCGAACGGGCCCGGAGGCAGGGTGCCCGCCCTGCTCCCTAGGGCGCCCGCCCTGGCCTGAGAGCCAATCAGGCTCCGTCTCGCGGATTATGCTCCACCGACCTAAGGGATCAAGGAAAACTGTAAGATTAATGTCGGTTTGATCCGACGGCCCACGTTCACTTGAGGGGGCTATATAAGCAGGACCCCTGGCCCCTGGAGGAGGCACTCCCTCATTCTCATTCTTCAAACCCTAATCTCAGGAGGAGAGTCTCTGATCAAGCCCTAGAGCCACCACATCAACTAGATCTCTAGTATAGCATAGCTACATAGGATTAGAACTAGAAGGAGTCAATCTTCGATTGGTTTCCGGATCTGTCAAGAGGATTCTTGGTAATTCCTTTATTGTTCTTCATTGTTCATCTTTGTTCTTCAATATTATGAATACAACTTTGTTCTATTTCAATATATTGATTATAACTATGCTCTACTTGTTTATGTTTGCGATTATATTGTTCTTAGTTTATCGTAGTTATACGCTTGGCTTAGTTAGATTGGAATTATATACATGTTTAGGATCGTATAGCGTTTATCCATCGGATCCATGGGTAAATGATAAATATTGTGTAGGCGTGGTGCTTAGACCATATTTATCTGCGATTGCACCTTATATGCCGGATCGTGGGGTGGTCCGCGATGGTGACAGCTTCGTTGGTTCTTATATAGTCCCCCTCCCGTGTGTAAGGCAGGCAGAGCAACATTATTACGGGGGAGTGATTGCTATGTTTCTCATCTTCCTTGATAATATCACTATGCATGGGCGTAGTCCTTTCTCGCAATGATTGCCAAGTGTACTTGCACTAACTATGATATGCTAGACTTTATAGTTAAGAATAACTTAGGAAATATCCTTGTAGTTCGTCCTAATACCATGCTAATGACTTGCTAGAATATCTGTTGAGGTGCTTATCATTATTATATGTGGCTAGCTGATCAGATTAATTATCTTTGTCACCATTCATACTTTATCTATATTTTATGTGACACTTACCCCTGTATGCAAGAGATAGATGAATGCTCTCACTTATACATGCAATGATTGATACTCATTCCTATATTCCATTCCATAATCAACATTGATGTTAGTAATCCCTTCCCAGTGGTAAAAATATAAATAACGATACCTGGAATACTTCCCGGTTAAAATGCTACATCGGTATTAATCTGTGCGCTTGCAGATCTTATTTATTATTTATTTAGAAGAGCAGTTGCATATTTCAATACCGCGTCTCTCATGTCATGCTGGGGATGACAACTTGGCTTAAGTGGCATGAGGGATAGGTTCGGCATTTTTGGCGCCGTTATCAGAATTAGAAAACTAAGTCTACTTTTGGTAATGACGTTAAGAATGCCCAACAAGTATTTTTGGCGCCGTTGCCGGGGAAGGTTGATTTACTAACAAGGAATGAATACGGAATTTGAGTCATCATTCGCATCATTAAGTGATTGAGATCATCAATTCTCCCATACAGATTTACCCCTGTATTTTTTCCATTCTTATTGTTTTGCAGGGTGATGTATGAATAGAGGACATCTTCCAGAAAATTTTGTTGACAACCCCAAAGCATTAATCAGAGGGGCAAGAGCCAAGCTCAAGAAGTCAACACTTCGACGCAACACTTCATCCAATCCAGAAGACCGCCGAAGTTTCATCTGGAATTTGTCAACAGAGTTCGCAGCCATGGCGAACAAGACGATCCGCGAGTTCTCAGCTCCCACTACGGACAACATCCGCACTGGACCTGCCGCGGACATCGACAAGAACTTTGAGCTCAAGCCAGGGCTCATCAACATGGTACAAGCCAACCAGTTTTGTGGGAAGCCGCACGAAGATGCAAGTGCTCATCTCCAACACTTCCTGGAGATTTGCAGCACATTCACTTTATTAGATGTTCCCAGAGACGCCATACTACTTCGCCTTTTCCCATTCTCACTATTGGGGAGAGTGAAGTAGTGGTTCTACGTGACGAAGGATAAGAACACTACGTGGGCACTCTGCTCTATGAACTTTCTGGCTAAGTTCTTTCCCATGGGCAAGACCAATGCTCTCCGTGGGAAGATTACAAGTTTTCAGCAACAACATGATGAATCCGTTCCAGAAGCATGGGAGCGCTTTCAAGATTACATCCTAGAATGTCCCCATCATGGAATGGAGAGCTGGCTACTTATGCAGACTTTCTATCATGGGCTCATCACTAGTGCTCGTGAGACCATGGATGCTGCAGCTGGAGGCGCATTTCTATCACTCACCATACCACAAGCTACAGCCCTTGTGGAGAAGATGGCGTCCAACCAAGGTTGGAACGAAGAGAGGATCCAAACACGCAAGAAGGGTGGAGGTATGCACCAGCTCAAGGAGGTAGACATGCTGTCTGCAAAGTTAGACCTACTCATGAAAAAGCTCGATGACAAAGCTGGAGACAAAAGAGAAGTCATGAACGTCTACGACTCTCACATGACTTGTGAGGAATGTGGAGACACTGGACACTCAGGCAATCACTGCCCTGAGATGCTTGAGGATGCAAGGTACATCAACAACAACAACAACTACAACTGTCCTCAACAAAATCAAGGTTGGAATCAACAGAGGCCTAACTACTCAGGTAACTACTCAGGTAATTATCAAGGTAATAACTCTTACAACAACAATAATAATTTTCCACTCCTGAGAGAGTTAGTGTCTAATCAAGGAAAGCTAATGGATAACTTGTCTAAGAAATTGGCATCCAATGATAAAATGCTAGAAAACATAAATAATAGAATGGATAATTTCTCTACTGCCATCAAAAACCAAATTAGCTTTAATGATTGAATCTCAGTTAAATCAAATAGCTGCTGCTGTTCCTGCTACTAACCCCGGTATACCATCACAACCGGAAGGATTAGAATCTGCAAATCTTGTAGACATGTTTGATGCAGGTAACTATTGGAGTAATCCCGCTGTCGGAGTACATAATGACCTTCTGCCAGTCAAGAGAGGCGATCCAGGACGCCCCGTCATCTCGATCTCCATCGGAATGGTGGACTTCCCAGAAGCACTCTGTGACTTTGGCTCCAGCGTCAACATTATGCCTAGGGTACTCTATGAAAAATTCTTTACATATCCTTTATCAGAAACAACTATGTGTTTGCAGCTTGCAGATCGGACACTAAGCTTTCCTAAAGGAATATTAAAGAACATGTGTGTCCGAGTTGGTACCTCGTACGCTCCAGCTGACTTCGTGGTGATAGAGACCGGGTCCGATGAGAGGTCACCAGTTATTCTAGGAAGGCCATTCCTGAACACCTCGGGAGCTGTCATCTACGCCAGCGCTGCGAAGATCAACTTCAACATCAAGGGGAGGAAGGAGACGTTTTCCTTCAAGAACAAGATTACACAAATCCCAGAGCAACCCCAACATGAACCAAGGAAGAGGACCAACAGGAGGAACAAGCAGAACAAGAACAACCAAGGATGGACCGAATCAGCTAAGATGGTCACTGCAGTTCAAGGAGGTCAAGACCGACGAACCAAGTCGCCGTTCCTGAACAAGAAGGACGACCCAGGTATGCCAAGCATTGAGTGCTCAATCAATGGATACTCCTTTCAGAAGGCGCTCTGCGACACTGGATCAGGCGTCAACATAATGGCCACAGTCACCTATCAGCTCTTGTACGGAACCATGCCCTTAAAACCAACATACACTCAGCTTCATATGGCAGATCAGACATCCCGAAAGGTCGAAGGTATAGTAACCGATGTCCCTGTTAAAATTAACGATCATTTTGTCCATACAGACTTTCAGGTCATTGACATGGGAGACGACGAGTACGATCCACCCATCATCCTAGGAAGACCGTTTCTAGGCACCGTCAAAGCAATCATCTACATTGGAACCGGAGAAGTCCATATGCATTTCCCCTCTGAGAAGGTACGCCGCTACTTTAATGACCCTAACTATATAGTTGAAGATTCTAAGCAGGTCAGGACAAGAAGAAGGCGACGTAACCGTAACCAAAGGAGGCAAAACCATCAAGGACGTATGGGCAGACTATGAAGGAGAGGTCATAAGGCCCGAGGATACACAACAGGAGACCGAAGCACCAAGTCGGGTATGGAAAGCGAAGACAGTTACACAAGAAGAGGAGGCGCTGCCGGAACCACCGTCTACGCCACCCAAATCCCAGGACAACTAAGAAGAAAAGAAGTCCTGTTCGGAGGACTTAAAAACACCGAACGCCGTGCCAAGAGGTAAACTTGGTAGTTATCATTTTCCCTTTAATTATTGCTCAGTTAATCATGTTCATTCTGTCTAAAAAAATAATAATATATATTTTTTCTGTTCTATAAAAATGAAAATAAAAATAGAGAGTGACATTTATCAAGGAAGCTCAAACATGATAAAGGCTAGATATTTATGCTAACGCTTAATCAAGTTCCACGAAGCTTTGTTGTCTATTTGAGCTCCACAGAATTCAGGAAGACTAGCAGATGGAGAACATCCTAATCGCTGTCAGGGTGCTGCCGACATTCAAATACACCTCTGCACCTGCTAGCTACATCAGAAGAAATTACGTCAAGATCCAGCTTGGGGGAGAGCACCCCCATTTATCCCGATAAGTATTTTTATCTACATTTATACCTATGCTTTATTAAAATAAAAAGATGCATAATCATGAAAACCCAAATAAATATTTTGTGTTTATATATATTTGCTTAGTTTAATAAATAAATAAAGTAGCTATGCTAAACTGAATCTTGAAAATAAAACTCTAGCATGGATATGATGAATAGTTGCTCTGCCTAATTTTCAAATTTGTTCTCTCTCTAGTTTAGACATAACTGTTATAATTTAAAACTGGCTCTAAACCTGAACTAGTGGGAAGAGAACTTGATCTGAAGTCTAAGTTGTTAGCGGATATGATATGGGAAGGTTGAGCTGTTGTTTATCTGTTCCTAGAGATGCTAGAATTCTGGAGAATTTTATCTTTGAAAATCTTTAAAATGTTGCATGATGAGTTCCTGTATGATGAGAGTTTAAATTCCTACCACAGCCATATATACATGCTTGTTAGATTAAGAGCCGCACTTTTACTACTTACTGCTTATGGGCATTGAGTGTGGTCAAGCTGTATAGACCCTTAGGAACTTGTCATGTGGTTAAAATCAAGATTCACTTGCACGTTCACTCATACATGCTGCTTCTACTCCGGAAGTACGCATCCACATATATCCACTCATTTCCATCTCCAGATTCACCCAAAATTATTCTACTCCTGACCCGGGAGAGAATAGCCAAAAACATTATCTCATTCCTGTTATTCCCTGTGAAGTTAATGCTCAAGTCATTTCTACTACCACTTGCTATATTTTCAAAAGAGGGAGATTGCTCTAAAAAAAATATAAATACGAGGAAATAAAAAGGAGCAAGTGCTCGGAACCTCGAAGAAAGAAAAAGTGAGATGAGAGGTAAAAATAGACAAGTGTCCGACAGTAGAATTAGGGGTACAAGATACCCACCTGAGAAAAAAAATATATATATACAGAGCATCTCATTCCCCTCAAAAGTTTTAAAAGGCAAGAAAGGTATGTATTCCCTCAAAAAGAGCATTAGACTTTTGTTATCACCATACACCACTCATTCACCACACATGCACATCTTGATTTGACTTATTGACTTGTTTTTCTAGATCCATGGTTTGACTATGCAATAAATGTTCTATGAGTATGTATACTGTATCTCCCACCTATGAGCTCCAGATATCAAAGCCTTATTAGAGTAGGGTGAGAGAGAAGGCAATGTCACTACGCCTTATACCATAAATACCACATACTTTGAGAGAGAAGGCATATACCATTACTGCCTTGGTAAGGATCCAGAAATACCACAAAAGAGAGACCCGAGAAAGTCATAAAAGGAATCTCTGAGTTTTATTTGAAAAATTTGCAAAAACTCCAGAGCTATAGCTGATCAAGAATAAGAGACATGGCGTTTGACTAGACCGTTCTATCTTTTAACCACTCAAGATGCAGGTGACGGTTGCAAGCCCCATGGTGAAAGGTAAAATGAGTAAGTTTTAAGTCTTGACAGTTTACTCTAACTCAGGGATGAGACCTTATTTGAAAGCATATGTACCATCAACGTTCAAAGGCGTTGCAGCAACTTCTAATCCATAATGAGTCTATCCTTGCTCAGGGACGAGCAAGAGGTAAGCTTGGGGGAGTTTGTTGACGGTCCTTAAGTACCAAATATAGTTATTAAATAAATAAAGAAAAGGATCCAAATGCAACCAACACCTAGACTTAGGGTTTTATCTGACAGAATTCCACGAGTTTTGGTGTTTGTCTGTTTCTGCAGGGGGTTATCAGAAAATACGGAGGAAAGGCCCACACGTCGGGTTTACATAGAGATAATAACGTGTTCACCGATTTTCTATCATCTAGAAGACTCCAGAAGCCACGAGATCGAATGGGAGACCGAACGGGCCCGGAGGCAGGGCGCCTGCCCTGCTCCCTAGGGCGCCCGCCCTGGCCTGAGAGCCAATCAGGCTCCGTCTCGCGGATTATGCTCCACCGACCTAAGGGATCAAGGAAAACCGTGCGATTAATGTCGGTTTGATCCGACGGCCCACGTTCACTTGAGGGGGCTATATAAGCAGGACCCCTGGCCCCTGGAGGAGGCACTCCCTCATTCTCATTCTTCAAACCCTAATCTCAGGAGGAGAGTCTCTGATCAAGCCCTAGAGCCACCACATCAACTAGATCTCTAGTATAGCATAGCTACATAGGATTAGAACTAGAAGGAGTCAATCTTCGATTGGTTTCCGGATCTGTCAAGAGGATTCTTGGTAATTCCTTTACTGTTCTTCATTGTTCATCTTTGTTCTTCAATATTATGAATACAACTTTGTTCTATTTCAATATATTGATTATAACTATGCTCTACTTGTTTATGTTTGCGATTATATTGTTCTTAGTTTATCGTAGTTATACGCTTGGCTTAGTTAGATTGGAATTATATACATGTTTAGGATCGTATAGCGTTTATCCATCGGATCCATGGGTAAATGATAAATATTGTGTAGGCGTGGTGCTTAGACCATATTTATCTGCGATTGCACCTTATATGCCGGATCGTGGGGTGGTCCGCGATGGTGACAGCTTCGTTGGTTCTTATATAGTCCCCCTCCCGTGTGTAAGGCAGGCAGAGCAACATTATTACGGGGGAGTGATTGCTATGTTTCTCATCTTCCTTGATAATATCACTATGCATGGGCGTAGTCCTTTCTCGCAATGATTGCCAAGTGTACTTGCACTAACTATGATATGCTAGACTTTATAGTTAAGAATAACTTAGGAAATATCCTTGTAGTTCGTCCTAATACCATGCTAATGACTTGCTAGAATATCTGTTGAGGTGCTTATCATTATTATATGTGGCTAGCTGATCAGATTAATTATCTTTGTCACCATTCATACTTTATCTATATTTTATGTGACACTTACCCCTGTATGCAAGAGATAGATGAATGCTCTCACTTATACATGCAATGATTGATACTCATTCCTATATTCCATTCCATAATCAACATTGATGTTAGTAATCCCTTCCCAGTGGTAAAAATATAAATAACGATACCTGGAATACTTCCCGGTTAAAATGCTACATCGGTATTAATCTGTGCGCTTGCAGATCTTATTTATTATTTATTTAGAAGAGCAGTTGCATATTTCAATACCGCGTCTCTCATGTCATGCTGGGGATGACAACTTGGCTTAAGTGGCATGAGGGATAGGTTCGGCATTTTTGGCGCCGTTATCAGAATTAGAAAACTAAGTCTACTTTTGGTTATGACGTTAAGAATGCCCAACAGAAGTCAACCTTGGTACTGGCATGTATTTGAAATCAAAGAAATGTTAGTTTCAATTTACTTTGCTTCTGCTACTTTTCAACTTAAGTTGTAATAACTATGTTGAACTCTGATGTATGTTGAATTACTTGTGAATTGGATGTAGCATGTGGCTTGTTATGTTGAATCACTACGATCTTGGCTTGTATGTTTGTTGGTTTGAAATCCCTCGTGATTTCATTGGACTACCGGAGTTATATGGGCTCAAGTGTGAAAATTTGATCACTTCGGTGATTGTTTTTGTACTTGTGCTCTTATAATTTGGACGGTTCTGTGACAACAAGTTGCTTTACTGCCTAAGAATAAATGAGCTCTATAAGATCATTTGTATGCTTGGAAATGATGAATAGTTGCTCTCCCGTAATTCCTTTCAAGTACCTAGTTTTCAGCCTTGAATTCTCTCGAGTTTTGGACATGATTGTTTTGATCTAAGATGTACTCTGAACTTAAAACTTACGGGTTGCATACGCTTGAGCTAAGTCTAGGTAGTTGACGAGTTTGATATGAGAAGGTCTGAGCTATTGTTTATCTTGTTCCTAGTGATACTTGAGTTCTAGAGAATTTATCTTTGGAATCTTTAAAATGTTACATGATAAGTTTCTGTATGACGAGAGCTTGAATTCCTACCATAGCCATATGGATGAGAATACTATATAGAGTTGTCGAGCCCACTGGCATTTAGCCACCATTTTCAGCAGGCCGAGAGCTTCACCTGCAACATGGTGGGACAAACCCTGAGTACGAGGGGTACTTAGCTAGACTTACCCATCATAAACCAGAAATAAAGTGACACCAAGGAGTATGCAAGGCTTTATCAGTGGAGCTAGCTTGACAACATTTGCATAAAAGAGCGTAAGTAACATGAAGCAACAATTATCATCTCTAGCATCAAGTTAAAACTTATTCGATTAGGCATCTCTAGGTTAGCACCTGTACTAGAGCAATCACTTGATTAAGCTAACAAACATTAGTAACCATCAAGTTTCATTAAGTGTTTCTCTGTTGCCGCTGCTCAGTCAAATTCTCACTATCCGGGAGAGATAGTGACTCAAATTGATTCCAACCAGTTGGGGAGTTATTCCTAACACAAACCCAGGCCCACTAGCCACGGTAGCCTTAGATCATCTTTGGTACAACACAGAAACCACTTCACGGATCTGATTAGCGCTGCACCCTCAGAGATTCTATGAATCTGCTAGGAAGATCAGGCTCAGCCTGCCCTTGGACTCATGCCATTGGTTCTTCGCACATCCTTACTTCCTCCAGTGTGCACACTTTCACTTAATGGTTTCTTGGCCTGAGTTGAGCTACTCGGCTTCACGGTCAGAATGACTTATCTGGCCAGCTAAGTGCTAGGCATGTGTTCAACATGACATGAAGACGTACAGCGAATCGATTCTTAGCCGACACAGACAGAGATAAATATACACCCAAGACCTTCATGCCTTGTTGCTTCTCTATCACAATCCCATCCGGTCTCCTTTCATTCATTAGTACATGGTTATTTTTCACGATAGCACATAGCCAACTGTGACCAGATATTCACCTATATCTCGCAAGTGATAGGAAATCACTTGACTTCTACCGACTAAGCATGGCTAAGCATATATATTTGATCCTGGACCTACATAGGGTTCAAGGAATATATATGGACAAGGAAGATATATGCATCAAGTATTTTCATCCAACTCCTACAACCTAATGCATCAAATGTATATAAATCAATTTGATATTTATAAAAGCATAGGAAGCTTAGAATGCTCCGGGGCTTGCCTGGGATCCGACACAAAGTCAGCTTAGTTAGCTTGCACTGTCTTAGGCAACATCTCCACTCTAGGCATGCATTCTAGGGGTCCTTCCATCTTCAGAATAGATCCACCAAACACCATCTTCGGGTTTGGCTCTAGCATCACGCCCTTCAGCTCTTATGTGGCTCATCTAGCGTACCTAAATGAGGTGCAACAATGCAAAGCACTAATAAAAGTGCACCAAACTAACATAAACACCTAGAGCTATTTAACTTAATCATCACTCAAGCATAACATAGGAGATGGCAAGAACATCAAGCATGGCACCCAAATTACTTGAGTGTAGCCATGGCAAGTATTCATCAATCAATGTCAAATTAACATGTTCACCCAACAAGAGTAAGCTAAAGCAATCAACCTACACATGCAGTTTTGTGACAGCAGCACAATAGTCACTTGTTTCAGTCATAAACAGAGATCTTGACATCCAATAAAGGTGATCCTAGACTTTTTGGAAATCTAATGAAATTATCCACAACTCTTTTATTTACACTCAGAGCTGATTCTAAAGCTAACCAAGTCAAAGCACACCAAGAAGCAGGTCTGCACAAACAACGGGCAGAAAATTGATATGAACTTCAGAGATGCATAACTGGAGTTCTAGTCATCCAATAAATATGGTTCTTAACTTTTTAGAAATATTATTAAGTTAGATACAACTTTGTTATTATCATCTAAGGGTGATTTCACAGCTAAACGGGTTAAACAACACAAAGAAGGCATCTTTATCCAGATTTGGACAGAAACTGCCTTTCTATTTTGAACAGCAATTAACTAGAGTTCTAGACCACCAAAAGTAGTAATCTTAGACATTTCAGAAATTTTATGAAAAACACTACAACTCTTCTAACATCACCAAAAAGTGATTCAATGCTTAGCTAAGCCAAACAACATAATCATTCAGACCTGCGTAGAGCATAAGAAAAACCTGACAATAAACTTGCCGGGAGTATAACTCCAAAACTATCAAGCCTCTTTGTTAAGAGAGAACCTTTGGCTACCCAAGCATTTTAGTAAATGGGCATCCCCACCATAGGCATTGCCTAATGCGCAGGTGAGATCATCCACCTCTTTCTTGAGAGTCTCATTCTTAACCACAAGTGATGAATCACTAGTAGTAGAGATAGAGTTGGTTGTGGTGGATGATGATGAGCTACATGAAGCATTAGTAGGACCAACAAATAAAGAATCATCAATAATATCACATGTTAGTCCAATATCACAAGTGACAATCACTTGCTCCTCCTTAGCTTCCTTCATGAACTTCTCCAACTTGAGGTCCTTTTCCTTGATGAGCTCAAGTACAGTGGACTGGGCTTCCTTAAGCCTAGTGTGAGCAACTTCAAGGTCCTCGTGGTCTTCCTTTAGACACTCACGAGAGGCCTCTAGCTCATCAAAAGATTTCCTAAGAGCTTTGAGCTCTTGTTCAATTCCTTTGCACTCCTTACTCTTTTTGAGAGCAACAAGCTCCTCCGTCAAGGCATCATTTTCATTGCTCTTGGCAATGAGCTCTTGCTCCAAGATTTTGCATCTCTTGGTGGTCCTCTTGTAGCCCTTGCTCATTTGATCTATTATGCCCAATAGATCATCCTTGGAGTAGTCCTCATCATCACTCCTACAACCATCACTAGCACAAGAATCATCATCACTATCATCATATTTTACCTTGGTAGGCTTAGTCATAAGGCATGTCGATGTAGTGTCGAAGATGGATGACTTGTTGGAGAGGATGAGGCTTGCAATGGCTCGCCAAGTGGTCCTTTCATCATCACTAGAGCTTGCATCATCATCACTATCAGAGTTGTCACTATCCCAAGTGACCACATAACCACCACCCTTCTTCTTCTTGTTGAATGTGAAGCTCTTCTTTGCTTTCTTCACCTTCTCTTTCTTATCCTTCTTGTTCTTCTTGAGCTTCAAGTCCCCATTATGAAATCTCTTATCTTCATAGGGGCAATCCGCCACTATGTGATCGGGGCTATTGCAATTATAGCAAAGGGTCTTTGCCTTTATAGTGTCTCTCCTCTTCCTTGCCCCATATCCTTTCTTCTTCATGAACCTTCTCATCTTGTGCACAAGGAGGGCCATGGTCTCATTATCGAATGGATCATCATTATCACTCTCCACCTTGCTCTTGCCCTTAGAAGATGAAGCCTTGAATGCAATGGGCTTCTCTTGCTTGACCTTGATCTCCTTCTTCTCATCTTCATCTTCATCATCATCATATTGAGCATCGGTCATGATATCTCCAAGCACTTGGTTTGGAGTCACCTTGTCCAAACCCTCTCTTTGGATCATCTTCCTCAAGATAGCAAACTTCTTAGGTAAGTTCATCAAGAACTTATGTGAGAAGTCCTTGTCCTTGACATCTTCTCCTAAGCTCTTGAGATCATTGACAATAACTTGTAGTCTATAGAACATCTCCGGTATGGACTCATCATCCTTCATCTTGAAGCTTGCAAACTTATCCTTGAGCATATAGAGCTTGGCACTCTTTACCATTGAAGTGCCCTCATATGTTTCCTCTAATCTTGTCCACACTTCACTTGCCATCTCAAGATCCTTGATTTGCTCAAAGACCTTTGCATCAATCCCATTGTAGAGAGTGTTGAGAGCCATAGTGTTGCATTGGTTGTTGATGCGTCATTGTTGGTGAGGTTGTCGGGATCAATGTAGCATAATCATGATGTGTCACCTCCCAAACCTTCTCATTAATAGAGCCAAGATATTGCTTCATCTTTCTTTTCCAATGATCAAAAGATGAGACACCATCAAAGAATGGAGGCTTGCCCCCGACATGGTTGAACACAACTTGAGCCATCTTACACCAAGGTGGTTAAGCCTTACAAATGGTGACCACGGTTCCGATACCACTTGAAAGGTCTTGATGGCTAGAGGGGGGTGAATAGCCTTTTAAAAATTTTCTACAAAGACAAGCTAAACAAGTTTATCAATATAACAAATAATGAGATGCGAGTTTTGCTTAGCCTACGGGGTGTTTGCAAGCAACCTAACCAATTCACAATTCTAGTAAATTTGCACTCAACCACACAAGTTAGCTTACAACTAAAGCTAACTAGCTACACAAGCTAAGAGCTACACTAACAAGCTAGCAAGGTAACTAAGAAAATAATACAAGAGAGAGTTAGAAGGGTATCACCGAGGGGCGAAGTATTGAGCCAACCAATCAATATGATCAAGAGATGAAATTTCACAATACACAACCACGGGATCAAATAATCACAATAAGAATGATGACACGAAGATTTATCCTGAGGTTCACGTGCTTGCCGGCATGCTAGTCCCCGTTGTGTCCCTCTTCACCACGTGGTTCGGTGGCTAATCAGTCTCACACCGAGCCTCTCAAAAGGCGCCACAAGAACCTACCAAATGGTGAGAAGTTCTGACACGAGCAATCCACTAGAGTTGGAATTCGGCGCTCCACCGGGGAACCACAACAACCCCTCACAATCACCGAAGGTGGCCAAGAGCAATCACCAACTCTTGCCAACGCCTCCAAGCTGCTCCAAGCCATCTAGGTGGCGGCAACCACCAAGAGAAACAAGAATCCCGCAGCAAATCAACCACCAAGTGCCAACTAGATGCAATCTCATAATGCAAATGCACTTGAATCACTCAATCTCACTTCGAATATGCAAAGAAGCAAGAGAGATGAGTGGGAGGGGAGTTGCTTAGCTCAAAGTGCTCACAAGTATGTCAAAGAATGCAAGAGATCGAGCCTTGAGCCAGCCAACGAGTATTTATAGACGTACCCCTTCGAATATAGCCGTTAGGCACTCGAAACAGCTGCAGTCGCGCTGACCGGACGTGCTGGTCGCACAGACCGGACGCGCAGGTACGTACACCACCCATGCACGAAGCACGACCGGACGCGCTGGTTGAATTGACCGGACACATGAAGCTCGACCGGACGGCTGGTCCCGTAGCTGACCGGACGCGCTGGTCAAGCTGAGCAACGCTCCAGCGAAGCAACGATCAGACGCGCACGCTAGATGAACCGGACGCCACAGTGCCAGCGTCCGGTTGGAGTCCAATAAGCTCCCACAACGACCGGACGCATCCGGTCGATCATGACCGGACGCGCCACCGCGTCCGATCAGAGAATCGAGACAAGGACACACACTGAGCACTGACCAGACGCGTCTGGTCACACAGAGACCGCGTCCGGTCACCACTGTGACCTCCGTTCGCCTCTGTTTGATTCACCCTTTCACATACGAGCTATACTAAATATGTGTGTCACTTTAGCACATGTTTTAGCTCGTGAAACAACATGTGACAATGCCTCCAAATCTTGACATTGGCATAAAGGAAAATAGGTGTTTTAATTCCTTGAAAACTCCAACGCCATCGCAAAAGTGCTAACACCACCAAGTGATCACGACATGTGCGAGTGTGTTAGCATTTTCACAATCATTTTTCGAGGCGTTATTAGTTCTATCCAAATGCACACCTAGAGGCACTTAGGAGTTCAATAGCCGCGTCATTCCCCTCTTTATAGTATGGCTATCTATCCTATAATGTAACCACACCCACTAGGTGTCTTGGTTACTAAAACACAACCCTTAAGCATATACCTTTGCCTTGATCACGTAGGGTTGCGTCCAAATCCAAGTGTGGCCATCATGATCACCATGTCCATCTTGCCACCAAACTTGGAATGTACTAATCCTCACATGCTACATACAACTTAGTCATAGGATTAGTACTTAGGCATTGTCACTAATTACCAACACCAAACATAGAGCTTTCAGGCGTCCTTCCCTTCATTCAACACAGGGGAGGCCGACGGGGAGGCTAGGCTCTAGCCGAAGGAGGGCCGGTGGCAGCGGAGAAGGACCGGCCAGGCTACGCGGCTACAAGGCACGCCCGCATGCACTCACAGTGTGGCCCAAGGAGGCCCATGGCCTGCTGGCCACGGAAGCAGGTGGCACGCCGGCTGCGGCTCAGTGGCTACTCCGGTGGAGAGGAGTAGCGGTGGCAGTGGAGTGGCGAGGACCATCCCATGGACTGCGCATCCTGTGAGGCTGCTCGGTTGAGCCGAGGGTAGCTCGGCCATGCACGCAACCAAGGTT
Organism: Saccharum hybrid cultivar R570; assembly: GCA_038087645.1. Classification (NCBI taxonomy): domain Eukaryota; kingdom Viridiplantae; phylum Streptophyta; class Magnoliopsida; order Poales; family Poaceae; genus Saccharum; species Saccharum hybrid cultivar. Next base: position 15,793,599 of record JAQSUU010000066.1, read on the forward strand.
GCGGTGGTGTGACCACGGCGACAGTGGCCTCTGGCGGAGATCAGAGCCAGGGAAAAGGCATTGGAGGTACGACACGGGACGGTGAAGCCGTTGACAATGGTTGGAGGTCGTGAAGGAGCTCAGAGGCAGGGGAACGGCGGCGGTGGCTCGGAGCTCCGCGTGGCCATGGCGAGCACACTCCGTCGACCTAGGGGCACGAGGGCAGGTAGTGGGAGGTGGGATGCCGAGCCGTGCATGGTCACCACGCACAGGGCTCGCAGCACCCATTGGGACCTTTCCCTAAGCACGTGGCGGGCAACAGTGTGGGTAAGGTGGGCGCCAAGTTGGGCCGGCTACGGGCCGACTTAGACCTTGGGCCCAAAAGCCAAGTTGAAGCATGCGAACTACTCTACACCTTTCATTTAAGGACCATGGTCATTAGGCCACTAGATGAGGAGATAATTAACTCCAAAGATGCCACTGTCAGTAAGATAACAAGGGTTAGGCCTTGGTCCATCGGAGCTCCAAATACATGATCATACTTGGTCAAACTTAATGCAACTTTTTCCTAGACCTTCTCCAAGATGTAGACTCCAACTTTTATATTTGGCTCAACTTGAATTGCTTAACAAAAATCTGAGAATGCGAGATGCCAATCAACGTCGACATTGCAATCTTAGAATTATTTAAACTGCTGAAAACAGCAGCAAGTTGAATCTTTGAGCCCCTATTTAACAAGGTTGGAGAGAGAATTAGGCTTGGGTCTTTAAACAAAGTTTGTTGTACACATCATGCTCTACAATTTTGCCTAAAGGTCAAACCTTAGAACTGGTACAGAAGCTATTGTTTCACTTTGGTCAATGTATTAACATGATAAAGTTTCAAACTAGAGTTTTTGGCCGATTGGGGCATCTTCTTGGCACTTGGTCAACATAACCCTTAATGACTTTTGTTGTAGAACTAATGTAGAGTTCTTTGAGTGGGAGGGGCACATAGCGATAGATACTTTAGAAACCTATCACTAAGAAGCGGCCTCACTGAGGTTGCAAGGTTTGGTCGACATCCCAAGTTTCCAATTACTTAATGAAGCAATTTTAAGAAAAAATGTAACTTATGAAACATCACCTATGTAACATATAAAACATCACCTATGTAACATATGAAACATCACCTATGTAACATATGAAACATCACCTATGCAACATTCAAAATGAAATTCACTTAATAAAGCAATTCAAGAAAGGTTATAACTTATCATTTCATGTGACTTCTGGGTTCCAAACTTCACGAAACTTTCCAATCATCAATATGGGTGGAATTGATGTGAGGCACATGAAAGGGGCACTCTTAACATTACTCAGGCATACATTTGAAAATGGGCAATCACCAGCAAACAAGCTTTGTCTTTATTTCCTAAAAATTAAGTTAGGCCTCATTCCCAAGAGAAAAGGCTTCAACTCACTTGTTACCATTCCAAAGTTGTGATCCAACACATGATCATCATTGGACATTGCTCATTTAGGTCCAAGCCCACTGTCTAGCTAGTGGCTAATACCTGGGGTGTTACAGATGACCCCGACATGCATGAAGACTGGATTGAGGACTTTGATGGTGCAATGACTGCCATCGAGGACATCATTCTAGCTCAGGATGCCATGAACAAAGTGTTCGATTAGTTTGTACCTAGGAACAAACTAATGAACAAAGTTATCTTTTAGCTTCTATGAATCTGTCCTTGAAACTTTGCCATATGAACTGTGATTGTCTTTGTGTTTGTTTTTGCTCTATAGGCAACACATCGTATTGGCCTTTACCCCCTTTGGGTTAATTTTTGTGCTAGAGGCGATACCCCCTTGGTATCAGCTATTAGAGCCGATGTCTCAACAAATCGGCTTTCAAGCATTAATCTAGATGCTAGGATAATATTTCTTCAAAATTTTTCCATTGATCGCTTTGTCAAACTCTTCTTCTCCCTCTAGCATTTCCAAGATATAAGTGTCACCAAGCACACAACGTTTGATGCGATAAGGACCATCCAAATTAGGCGACCATTTGCTAAATTTACTGTCTTTAGAACCGATCGGTAGTTTTACCTTCCAAACCAGATCTCCTTCAGAGAATTCCTTACTCCTGACCTTCTTATTGTAATGCATAGCAACTCTCAACTTATTGGCCTCAATATTCTCAAGAGCTCATAGCCGATGACAGTTTAAGTCCTCTAAATCATCCATCATAAGATTTTTATAGATTTCAGCTGTCAGATCCTTTTGCAATGTCACACGTCTTGATCTAGTATGAATTTCCCAAGGAAGGATAGCATTATGCCCATACACCAACTCATAAGGCAATGATTTAGTCGATCCATGACAGGCCATCCTATGTGCCCATAATGCTTTGTTAAGTGTCAAGTACCACTTCCTCGGTTGCTCTTTAATCTTCTTCTTAATCAATTTGATCAAGATCTGATTGGATGCCTCTGCCTGACCATTTGCTTGAGCATAATAAGGAGAAGAATTTAACAACTTAATTCCTATAGTAGCAGCAAAATCTCTGAACTCTTCTGATGTAAACATCGTTCCCTGATCAGTAGTAATGGTTTGAGGGATCCCAAATCGATAAATAATATGCTCCTAGACAAAATCAATCATATTCTTTGATGTTACTGTCCTCAAAGGAATTTCTTCAACCCAATTGGTGAAATAATCTATTGCGACCAATATGAATTTGTGTCCTTTACTTGATGGTGGAAAAAACTGGCTAATTAGATCAATCCCCCAACCTCGAAACAGCCATGGTTTAATTATTAGATTCATAACTAACGCAAGCAATTTTTGAATATTACCAAAACATTGACAATCTTGACATCCCTTATAATATTCAAAACAATCTTCCAATATTGTTGGCCAAAAATATCTAGACCTACGAATAATCCATTTCATCTTATAAGTCGATTGATGAGCCCCACAAATTCCTTCATGCACTTCTCCCATCAATAATTTTCCTTCTTCTTGATTCAGGCATTTAAGTAGAACTCCATCGACTATTTTTGTAATATAACTATTCATCTAGCAAAACATACTTAGTAGATTTATACCTTAGTTTCCTGGTAACTTTCTGTGATGGATTCCTAAGATAATCGGTTATTTCCACTCTTCAATCATTAGCCAAAGTTTCATTGCTAAGAATTTCTTGGAATACTTGGCTTATGATGTTGAGTAATAAAATTGGCCGTTATCTGCCCTTTGACTGCTTTAGCCGATTCAAACCTCAAGTCAAATTCTAATAATGCAAGAATCCACTTTCCTATTCTCCCATTTAACATTAGCATTGATAGCATGTGCTTGATCACATCAGCTTTAGACATAACTGTACACTCAGCTGACAGTAAATAATGTTGCAATTTGGTGCAGGAGAAATATAAACACAAGCATAACTTTTCAATAGGAGAATATCTTGTTTCTAGATCCAAAAGCCTTCTGCTCAAATAGAAAACAACACTTTCTTTTCCTTCAAATTCTTGCAGTAGGACCGATCCAATTGTTTGGTTATCGACCGACACGTACAACTTAAAAGGCTTACCTTGCTGAGGAGGGACCAGCACAGGTGGAGACTTCATGTACTCTTTTATTTCTTCAAATGCCTTTTGTTGTACATCACCCGTTTAAATTCTTGATCATCCTTCAACTTCAATAGGGGAGAAAATGGCAAAATCCTTTCTGATAGATTTGAAGTAAATCTCCTGATGAAATTGATCTTACTAAATAGATATTACAATTCCGTTTTATTAGTTAGAGGAACTGCTTCATCAATTACTTTCATGTTTTTCTGACCAACTTCAATTCCTCTTTCATGGACCATAAAACCCAAAAACTATCCAGCTAACACTCCAAAGGCACATTTATTAGGATTCATACTTAAACCATGTCTTCTCGCGCACTCTAGAGTCTCCCGTAGATCAGCCAGATGCTTGTTGTGCCCTTTGGATTTTACTACCATGTCATCAATATAGATTTCAACAATCCTGCCGATTAACTTATGAAAAATATAATTCATTGCTCTTTAATAAGTTACACCAGCATTCTTCAAACCAAAAGTCATCACAACCCATTCAAATAAGCCGATTACACCTAGACACTTGAAGGCCGTTTTAGCTATATCTTCTACAGCCATAAAGATCTTATCATAACCCGCATTGCCATCCATAAAGCTGATAACCTTGTGCTCAGCTGCTGCATCTACCAACATATCAGCTATTGACTTAGATTTCAAATCCCTAAAATCGATACATACTCTTAGCATTCCATTTTTCTTATATACAGGCACTACACTTGATATCCACTCTACGTACTGGCATGGTCTAATAAACTTAGCCTCCAGTAATCTTTCAGTCTCCTTAATATCATCAAGAAAATTTGGATTAAATCTCATTAGAGCCTACTTAAATGGCCAATACCTAGGCTTGATTAGTAACCAATGTTCAACAATTGATCGATCTAAACCAAGCATATCATAATACTCCCAAGCAAAATAATCTTTAAATTCCTTTAACAATTCTATTAACTCTCATTTATACTCAGGATCCAACTTAGCACTTCTATATGTCGGCCTAGGCCTATCTCTAGGACCAATGTCTACTTCTTCTAACTCATCGGCTGACATAAAGCCATGTCCTAGTTTGCCATCAGTACCATCTATTGGATTATCCATTTAAAACAAACTCTTAGATCCGACTGCTTGGATCGATTGTTGGCCTTCATTGTTTATTCTAATGAAGCCTCCTTCCCAAACCTTGCTAGAGAAACATTCAAAATCTTCTAACTCCCAATACATAGGATTAGTTGTTGCTATACTCACAGAATCATCAGCATAAACCAATTAGACATAGTCTCCATGCCACAGAATCAAGCATTGATGCATAGTTTATGGTACACAACAGTTAGCATGAATCCAATCACGACCAAGGAGCAGATTATATGAACCCTTTCCATCAATGACAAAGAAAGTAGTGAGCAAAGTTTTACTTCTAATTGTCAGCTCAACATTTATTGCCCCCTAGTCTTGGATGCATTATGTAACACCCCAGGTGTTAGGCTTGCATTTTGGACACTTGCATTGCATGAGCCTAAGCATCATTTGTTCATATACGAGCATGAAATATATGAAACATTCTAGTGCAACATGTGAAACATGTGTATATGGAATGTGCTTGCAACACCTCCTTGAAACATATGCAACATACTTTTGTTATTTGTGTTTCAAGTGTGTATGTTAGGTGCTCATGTTTGGTAATGCAAGTGAGTGTTGATGTCACTTCTTTCATATGTCTCACATCACTTTCTATCTATAGTGATCATTGGTAAAGTTTCGTGAAGTTTGGAATCAAAAAGTCACATAAAATGATAAGTTCTCTTCCTATTAGAATTGCACCATTAAGTGAATGGAATTATAGATCATCAACCAAACCTTGCAACTTTTCCCAAATGACTCTAGATGAAATCTACAACAAAAGTCATGAAGGGTTCATGTTGAGCAAATGCCAAGAAAATGCCCCAATTGGCCTAAAACCCTAGTTTAAGCTTTATCGAGTTGCTACTTTGACCAAAGTGAAAGTTTGACTTCTGTACTAGTTATGAGGTTTGACCTTAAATAAAAGTTGTAGTACATATCATGAGGAACAAACTTTGTTTAATGGTCAAGAGCTAGTTTGGTCCCTAACCTAGTCAAATAGAGCTCACAAGAATCAACTTAGTGCTGTTTTGAAGCTCCAAAAATTTTCTGTTGGACTGCAGTACAGTTTCAGAGTACGTGAATTTGGATCCCTGTAGCATGAAACCCATGGAAATCCATACCAAACTTGTATAATAAAAGTTGGAGATCACATGTAGCTCTACAACTTTTATTAGTGAAGTTTTTGCAAACAACCAGCGGACTAAGAGTTAGAAGGGGGAGAAGAATGCAATTTCAGTCGGCTTGCAACTAAACTGCAGGATTCAGCTTCGGGTACCCCACTTTGGAGCTTTATATTTTGCAAACCCAGCTGATCCAAACCTTCATCCCTTAATAAAAGTTGTTCTTTGTTTTGAGTACAACATAGTTTGTTTTTGGAGTATAGCCTATTTTAGTTTGTAGATGATGCAAACAGAGGTTACAAGGTCGAAACTGCTACTGTTTGCAGACCTAAGTCTAAAATCTTGGGCATCGACGATGACATTCCGCGTTCTCCAAAATTTAGTAAGAAACATGTTTGGGTCCCAAAATAAAAGATGGAGATAATTATTTGTAGAAGAGCATACCCGAAGATGGGATCAATTGGACCTAGTTTGACTTCTCAAAATGAACAAAAATTGAACTTTACTTTGATTGACATTAATCCATTGATAGTGCCAAATTAGGGCTTAATTATCTCTTAATCCTTTGCTCTAATGGCTGTGAACCTTTAACAAAAATTGTAGAGCATTAAATGGAGATCAAACTTTGTTAAAGGCCCACAATCAAATTCCCAACCGAACCAGCCCAAAAATGGCTTCCAAGATGCGCTAGATCGCACTCGCCACTTGCTCGTCAAAATGCCGATGCGTGGCTAGTGCATGGCGGCCATGCGTGAGCTAAGCGCCCCACCACCCGGCAACGTGTCCCAGCGTGCTAGGCGTTGAAGGGGGAGCCGCCCCGGCTCACTAGGTGCCTCTCCTCTCTCGCTCATCCCTTCCTTGTCATGCTCGCGCAGGCACGATGAACGCCGCCATGGCAGCCACCGAGCGGAGCTCCGTGCCGCCGCCGCTGTTTCTCCAACTCCGGGCTCCCTTGCATCCCACAGCAAGCACCACCGCCTTCGCAGCGTCGTGTTCCACTCCGCGCGCACGCTCGCCTAGCCCTAGGTCACTAGAGCGTGCCACCGCCATGGCCATGGCTGCCGCCGGCGCTCCTCCTCAGAGCCTCCACATGGAGTTGCCGTTCTAGTGCTCCTTCGACCTAGCCACCACCTCTATCAGCACCGCTACCCCATCCTCCTCTAGACGCGTTGCTTCTTCGAGCTCCAGCGCCACCGTCTGTGGTCGTCGGTGCAGCCACAGCCTCCGACCCGCCATGCTCACATGGCCAGGTGGCCATGAGCCACCTCCGGCCGAGCCGTGACTACCCACAGGAGCGCGCGGGCCACCTGGTGCTCCCCCGCCCCTCAGCCGTGGCCGGCAAGCCTCCTCCGGCCGCCACCGGCCGTTTCCCCGACGTCCTCTGCTTCAAACTCGCGACTAGGGACCTCGTACAGGCATTCAACAAAGGGAAGGGGTCTAACTGCGAAGTTTGTGACTTAGATGAATAGTACCACATAGTGTGGTTTTTCTTTTTCCTTTTTCTTTTATTCATTTTATGGCTGAAACTTTGGAAATTCATAGTAAACCATAGGAAATTCGTAAAATAGCAAATGAGGACTTTTTGGAATCCTTGTGAAATTGTCTATGCAGTGGATCTATAATATATATATATATATCATGTTTTAGTTTAATGTTTTTGTTGTAAAATGGATTTTTCAGATTAGGTTTTTAATACTAGTGGTATTTGTCTTTTTCATAACTGTAGTTGTAGGGCTCCAAATGAATGAAATTTTTGTGGCATGCTACTCCTGTGATGTTTGATGTGTGGTAAAAATTTCATGAATTTTGGTGGTAGTATGAATGAGTTATTGATTCATCTTGCTCTCACATGAATTCTTGTAATAGAAATTTGTCTTTTTCATAGAGGTTGATATACATGTCCAAATGGCTTGAAAGATAGTAGACTACTGAGGGCATATGTAGGCCACTATAATTTTGGTAGAATTTATTGTGCACTTTTGATAGGTCTTCATAATTCCACCTAATTATCTAAATAAATTAAGAAAATGTATTAAAAGAATTTATTTAGTAATGGACACTATATTTTCTGGTGTTCATTAGTCATGTGTGACATGTTGGTAAAGTTGGTTTTGTCCAATTATATGTTTGTAACATAAGTTAGTATTTATTTCTTGCAAATGTGGTTTCTGGACAGATCTGGGAACTTAGCAAAGTTCTTCATGATAATGTGCTTTGTTGTGAAACCTGTTTATACAAAAGTTGTAGATAATTCATGTACCTAGCTGCTGTTAAAATTTGGTGTCATTTGTCCAAGTAGTTTATGAGTTATAGATGTTTGAAGTCAGGTCCCAGATTTGGTTGCTCTCTGTTTGGAGCAGACCAGATTCTGTAGTTTCATCTTTTCGACCTATTAAACTTGAGAATCAGGCTTAGGTGATTATAAATGAATTGTAGACAATTTAATAAGGTTTCCAGAATGTCTTGTTCCACATATTTTGGACTTGTAGATCTCCAGTTATGATTAATTTACTCAGCTACTGTTCTGATGTCCAGAAGGTGGCAGATTCTAGTTTTAGTGCTTTGATTCACTTTGCCATGCTTGTGTGTTGAAGTGTGACTCATATCCTTGATGGTACTTGGGTTGGTACCCTATGATCTTATGAGACTTGTGTCTTGATTGATGTGCTTGCCATCTTCCCTGTTATGCCTTAGTGAGGATCAAGTTAATTAGGTCTAGGTGCTTATGAGAACTTTGGTATGCTTGCATGATTACTTTGTTTATTGCACTTCTATGCATTCACACGTATGCATTGTTGCACCTCATATAGGTACGCTAGCTGAAATGTGTGAAGGATGTGGCGTTGGAGCCAAACCCAAAGACGGTGTTTGGTGGATCCATCCCGAAGATGGAAGAACTGGAAAGTGCTAGGAGGAGAGGTGCTCGCCAAGCGGGTTTCATCTGACAAACACTAACTTGAGTCGGATCCCAGGCAAGCCCCGAAGAATTATAAGTCTCCTACCTTCAAAGCAATTAATTCTATATATGTTATAAGTATTGTTGCATTAAGTGGTAGGAGTTGGTTGGAAACCCTTGCTGCATTATATCATTCCTTGTTCAGATATATGAATCCTTTAATCCTACATAGACTAGGATCGAGTAGATGCTTAGCCCTACTTTAAGCAGTAGAAGTCAGGTGATTTCCTATCACCTACGAGACGTAGAGATATTCATATATGGCACGGTTGGATATATTTGCTATCGTGGAAAAGAACCATGTGCTAATAATATGAAAGGAGACCGGGCGGGATGATGATAGTGAAGCAACAAGGCATGGAGGTCTTGGATATGGATCTGTCCCCATCTGAGTCGTTTAAGGACCGATTCGTTGTACGTCCTTGAGTCATGTTGAACGCAGTCTAACACTTAGCTGGCCGGATAAGCCGTTCTGACCGTGAAGCCAAGTAATGCAGTTCAGGCTGGGAATCGAGGGGTCAAGTGCGCATTCTGGAGGAAGTAAGGACGTGCTTAGGGACACAGGCATAAGACCAAGTGGGGGTTAAAGTCCCTATCACCTAGCAGAGTGTTGCCCTTGGGGATGCGGCATCAGTCGAACCCGCGCTTTCCTGAACTGTACCAAAGGTGACCTGAGCAGCCCTCGCCATGCGTGTCTCGGTGAGTGTTAGAAATACCCCTCCAGCTGGATAGGAACTCGATTCGAATCGCCGTCGCTCCCGGTTAGTGAGCACTTGACTTGAGCAGCGGCAACCTAGATTCAATTAAATAGAATGGATGGTTAATTGGATAATGATTTAAATGTTGCCTAAATTTATACCTGCTATGGTTAATATTGTTTGCTCCTAATTAAGTGAGTGCTCTAGTACAGGTTCTAATATAGATGACAGGTTAATGATAATTAACTTGAGTCTTAAGCATTAATGATTACTTATCTATATTAAGCTTTTATGCAAAATGTTGTCAAGCTATCCCACTTTATATCAGCCCTGCATGATCCTTGGCATCACTTTATTTTTGGTTTATGATGGGTAAGTCTAGCTAAGTACATTGTCGTACTCAGGGTTTATTCCCACTTATTGCAGGTTGTGATGTATCGTGGCGACTACAAGGATTGGTTGGCTCCTGCCGTAGTGGCGGAGTGTGATCATGGGCATGATCCTTCTGAGTTATCTTATCTCTAATACTTTTGTTGGAAGTTGACCTTGGTACTGGCATGTATTTGAAATCAGAGAAATGTTAGTTTCAAATTACTTTGCTTCCGCTACTTTTCAATTTAAGTTGTAATAACTATGTTGAACTCCGATGTATGTTGAACTACTTGTGAAATGGATGTAACATGTGACTTGTTATGTTGAATCACTACGATCTTGGCTTGTATGTTGGTTGGTTTTAAATCCCTCATGATTTCATTGGACTACCAGAGTTATATGGGCTCAAGTGTGAGAATTTGATCACTTCGGTGATTGTTTTTGTACTTGTGCTCTTATAATTTGGACGGTTCCATGACACATTACCTCTAAAATTTTTAAGCATCATGTTAGTTTCAATCAAATCTTCTAGCCCCTTACTAAGCTTGCAAGCATCAAAGGCACCACCATCAACTAACATTTTACTCATCGGCTTCCCATCAACGAAACCTTTCAAATACAAAGCCTTCAAGTGTTGTTGTTTATCTGGTTTATCAAATATAGCTTGCTATGTTAATGTCAACTTAGCCACCATCTCTTCATACTCTAATTCATCAAAATCAAAATATACTTCTTGATCCGCTGGGGCCCTAAATTCTGATGGTAATAGAAAAGCCATTTGAATATTAGCCGATAGTTAACCCATATTGGCTCTTTGTTTGGCGCGCCACACGTGAGGCTTCTTATGATTATGAGCTTGTTCTAACTCTCTGCTCCTTAGGTGTTGAACCCTTCTCTTCTGACTTCTTGTTAAGCCTCCTGGTCACCACTGTCCTTCTTGCCAAACATACACATCTCCTTCATAGTTTTCTTCTTCATAATCGGCCTAGTTTTGATCAACAACTCATTTACCTAGCCAATCATGTACACTTTCATTTTTTATGTGCCAATCCATGCTATCATTTTGATATTCAATTTGATAACAGATAGATCGGCGGTTGGCCTGAGATTGTCTAAACTCCCAAAATTGCTCACTGCATTCTAGGAAATTATTCCTAGTAGGCAATTTCAAACCTTCATTCCAGCAGTGTTTGAAGAAAGGACAATTCCAATGTGACTCAGCTTATTCTCTTTCATATCTTTCTTCTTCTTGCTGACGCTGGTATTCTTCTTCTAACTAGCACTAATAATCCTTCTCCTTCTGCCATTGCCATTTATTCAACAGAATACGAGATGTAACACGTGGCCTCATAGCACCGGCTCTTGAAGTTTCCCCTTGCTCATATTGGCTTTTTTGTTGATCATAATGTCTCTTGATCTCACTATATTCCTCAGCCAATATTTGCATCTCTGGATAGACTATTCCAGCCTCTCTTGCCTTAGCTGATGTCAACACTTTGGTCTTCCCTCTGAACAACTTAGCATTAACCATGTTTTGATCTCTTGGAAAAGGATTGTCGTCAACTTTCATCTTCTGAGGTGTATCAAATTTAAGTTTTCCCTACATAATATCTCTCTAGATATGTTGTCGAAAGATCCTACAATCATTAGTAGTATGAGAAGTGGCATTATGGTACTTGCAGAATTTCTTATTTTTAGCTGCTTAGGAGGTAGCATGACATGATTAGTAGGTAAATTAATCTGTCCCTTCTCAAGCAAGAAATCGAAGAGCTTATCTGCCTTTATAACATCAAAATCATAATTCTCTTCATTTTCCCTTCACCAAGGGTTTGAGACCACCACTATCTTTTTACCCTAATTCCATTCAGCTGCAGCAACTTCCTCTTCAACATCCTCATCATCTTTGTCGACTAAATATGGACCATAGGTATCAACAATCACAGTATTCTTCTAAAATCGGGCATCCCTGCGCATACTCTGAAATTGGCTATTGAGTGCTATCACCCATTGAGCCAATTGACCTAAATTGTCAAATTATTGTCCAAACAACTTTCCCTCCAAGCTGGCAACATACTTTGAACAGTCAATGCAGCAAGTTGATCATCAGTCAGATTCAATGAAAAGCACAAGTTTCTTGTTTCTCTAAACCTCTGAAGGAACTCAACACCCGATTCATTAGCTCTCTGCTTTATAGTTGTCAAGTCTATGATCTTTCTTTCTCCTGTCCCAGTATAGAAATGTAACGGAACCGTCCAAATTATAAGAGCACAAGTACAAAAACAATCACCGGAGTGATCAAATTCTCGCACTTGAGCCCATATAACTCCAGTAGTCCAATGAAATCACGAGGGATTTCAAACGAACCAACATACAAGCCAAGATCGTAATGATTCAACATAACAAGTCGTAGGTAACATCCATTTCACAAGTAATTCAATATACATCGGAGTTCAATATAGTTATTACAACGTAAGTTCAAAAGTAGCGGAAGCAAAATAATTTGAGACTAACAACACCTTTATTTCAAATATATGCCAGTACTAAGGTCGACTTCCAACAAAAGCATTAGAGAGAAGACAACTCAGAAGGATCATGTCCATGATCACACTCCGCCTCTACGGCAGGAGCCAACTAACTCTTGCAGTCGCCAAGATACACCACAACCTGCAACAAGTGGGGATAAAATCCTGAGTACGAGAAGGTACTCAGCTAGACTTACCCGGCATAAACCAGAAATAAAGTGACACCAAGGATCATGCAAGGCTGATATAAAGTGGGCTCGCTTGACAACATTTTGCATAAAAGCTTAATATGGATAAGTAGTCATTAATGCTTAAGCATCAAGTTAATATGGATACGTTGCCGCTGCTCAAGTCAAGTGCTCACTAACCGGGAGCGACGGCGATTCGAATCGAATTCCTATCCAGCTGGAGGGGTATTTCTAACACTCACCGCGCAGACCCCTGCCAGGGTTGCACAAGCCACCTTTCGTACAATTCAGGAATCGCGGGTCGGAATGATGTCGCATCCCCAAGGGCGACACTCTGCCAGGTGATAGGGACTCTAACCCCCTTGGTCTCACACCAACGTCCCCAAGCACATCCTTTCTCTCCTCCAAGATGCAACCTACCATTCGATTCCTGGCCTGAACCATATTACTCGGCTTCGCGGTCGGAACGACTTATCCAGCCAACTAAGTGTTAGACTGCGTTCAACATGACTCAAGGACGTACAGCGAATCGGTCCTCAAATGACTCAGACGGGGATAGTTCTACACCCAAGACCTCCATGCCTTGTTGCTTCACTATCGTCATCCCGCCCGGTCTCAAATCATTTTATTAACACATGGTTCCATTCCACGATAGCAAATATAGCCCACCGTGCCATATATGAATATCCCTACATCTCGCAGGTGACAGGAAATCACCTGACTTCTACCGCTTAAAGCAGGGCTAAGCATCTACTCGATCCTAGTCTATGTAGGATTCAAGGATTCATATATCTGGACAAGGAATGATATAATGCAGCAAGGTTTTCAACCAACTCCTACCACTTAATGCAACAATACTTATAACATATATATATATATAATTAATTGCTTTGAAGGTAGGAGGCTTATAATGCTCCGGGGCTTGCCTGGAGTCCGACTAAAGTTAGAGTATGTCAGATGAATTCACTTGGCGAGCACCTTCCAATCTAGCACTTGTCCGATCCTTCTATCTTCGGGATGGATCCACCAACTCCATCTTCGGGTTTGGCTCCACATCAGGTCCTTCACGTGGTGCATCTAGCATACCTAAATGAGATGCAAGATGCAAGTGTATGAATACATGGGAATGCAATAGATGATGCATCACACATTAATCACGGCAAGTACAAGGTTACGCTAAATACACATAAGCACTTCACATTGCTTAAATAAACATCACACAACCTAATATAAAAGATGGCAAGCATATTAGGCATGGCACACAAGGTTTCACAAGATCTCAGGTGTATTAACTTGACCACCCTCAAAGGCATAAGTCCCACTTAACAATATACAAGCAAACAACGATAATTGGAATCCGTCAATTTCGGGACCTGCAACAGCAGCTATAAGATTTAGCTATAACTCCTAAACTACTTGGCCAAATGCTACCAAATCTTAACAGCAGCTAGATCATGAAATTCACAACAACTTTGTTATAGCACAAAAGACATGAAAACATCATTTGCATAGGGTAAATAACAACACTCTCAATTCTGTTCAGAAACCTCATTTGCAAGAAATAAATATTAACTTATGTTGCAAACATATAATTGTGCAAAACCAACTTTACCAACATTTCATACATGACTAATGAACACCAGAAAATATAGTGTCTACTGCTAGATAAATTCTTTTAATACATTTTCTTCATTTATTTAGATAATTAGGTGGAATTATGAACACCTATCAAAAGTACACAATAAATTCTACCAAAATTACAGTGGCATACATAAGCTCCCAATAGTATACTGTACAAATTTCAAACCATTTGGACACATATATCAACCTCTATGAAAAAGACAAATGGCTAATGCAAGAATTCATGTGAGAGCAAGATGAATCAATAACTCACTCATACTACAACTAAAATTCATGAAATTTTTACCACACATCAAAAAATCACATGAATAGCATGCCACAAAAATTTCACTTCATTTGGAGCCCTACATTTGCAGTTATGAAAATGACAATTACAACTAGCATTGAAAACCTAATCTGAAAAATCTATTTTTACAGCAAAAACATTAAACTAAAACATGTCATATTATAGATCCACTGCATAGACAACTTCACAAGGATTCCAAAAAGTCCTCATTTGCTAATTTATGATTTTTCTATGATTTTACATGATTTTCCAAAGTTCAGCCATTTAAATGCAATAATTATTCCGAAAAAGAAAAGGGAAAACATTTTTACAAAGTGAACACATGACTTCTCTGAAATTAACCAAGCCCACATTTGTAAATCTATGTGTCTAGTATTTATGCAAAGTGAACACACCAAAGAGCTTCTATTTCTATTTTACTCCCTCATCTTCTTTCTCGACGGCAGAGGACGGAGGAGACCGGCCAAAACCCGGCCAGCTGGTATCTGGCGGCAGCGGGGAAAGCCAGCAAGGCCTGGCCGTGGCCTTGGCTCGGCCGGCTGTGGCCTACGGCTTCCCGGTCGCGGCGGCCCGCGGCAGGTCGTGTGCCCACGCCTGTGCACGTGGTTGCGGCCACCGGCCTGGCCAGCCAGCGACGGCAGCGGAGGAGGTGCAGCGTGGCCGTCACAGGATGGATAGAGGAAGAGGATGGGGAGGCTGGAGGGGGAACGCTGCAGAGGAGGAGGAGCGACGTCATGGCTCTGCTCGTACTCGACCTTCAAGACGACGAGAGCGAGATAGAGCGAGAGATGAGGGAGACCGAGGGGGAGAAGAGAGAGGGCACCGACTTCTTCAACTCGGCACGAGGACGCGTGGGTGTGAAGGTGTCGAGCAGCGGGCGTCCCCGAGGCCACGCGGCATTGCTAGACTGTGACCGGTCGGCCACGACGGGTCCAGCCCGATCAACGTTTCCAAATTTTAGAAATTAGAGACCTACAATACTACTGCAAACATATGGCTGAAACTCAATCTTCTTCATCCTCTGTCTTCCAATCCGTTTGTCCATTGGTTTTGGCGCAAGAGACAAAGTTATAGAGCTTTATGAGGTGAACAATATTGCTTTAACCAACAAGGGCTAAATCGGCCTGGATTAGAAGATATCGAGCTCCGAAGGAGGGTACATCAAAACTGAATTCTGCAGCTTAGTTTCAATCGACTGAAACTTCCGTCTTCTCCACCTTATAACTCATAAACCGTTTGATGATTTGATCAACCGATTTCACCAATACGTAGAGCTATAAGAGCACTCCAACTTTGACTAAAGGATTTTGGCCAGATTCCAAATGGTTTGCAAACTACAATTCTCGTAAGATAGGTACATGGAAACGGAATCCAGAAATTCAGTCATCCCAGACTTAGCTGATTTTCGAATCCTGAAAACAGCACTGGATTCGATTTTGTGAGCTCGATTTGACCAATCTAGAAACTGAACTAGCTCTGTCCCATGTAATAAAGTTTGTTCCTCATAATATGTACTACAACTTTTATTAAAGAACCTTTGGCTAGATCAGCCTTATTAGGAAGACACCAGGCTCCAAAAATGGGTACCCAAAACTGAATTCAGACTTGAAAATATTTTCTGCTCTTCAAGAACAGCAGCTACTTCTTGGCTCTGTAACTCAGAATCCAACCTGAATCTCGGGGTGAGCCAATTGACAAAGTTGGAGCTTAATAAATTCTCTACAACTTTGTTAATATGAGCTAAGACCAGATCATCATAGTTTGGGAGATAATGAGCAAGAACAGAATCTGTTTTGAGGAAACATTGGAATTCCAGCAGAACAGAAAATTGGACTTTTGAGGGACTTAGAAGCTGAACCATGAGATGAGCCAATTGACAAAGTTGGAGCTTATAAAATTTGCCACAGCTTTGTTATAGTTGACTTGCACAGATTCAAACCCTAATTTGGAGATTCAGAAGGATCAGTTTGGATCACTCCACTAATCACTTGGAAAACAGCACTTAGGTGCTTAATTAGCATAACCACCCAACAAGAGAAATGTTTCAAAAGACTAATTAAGTACTCCTAAGGTGTTTACAAACACTCATGGCCATCACTTGCATTAGTACACATGATCCTATCATTACAAGGCAATGAAACATACAACAACAATCACATTCCACTAATGAAACAAAGGTGTTGCACTAGTTAAAAGCAATGTTTCATTAGCTTAACTTAACAAACAAGATAAGAGGCTCATGATAGTGCTATGCTCATGTAAAGCAAGTGTATTAGGAGGCAAGATAACACCCCAGGTGTTACAGCCCTCCTCCCTTAAAAAGAATCTCGTCCCCAAGATTCAAGGCGAAAGATTTTTAAGGGCAGAGAAGCCTGTTATCCAGATTCCAATATCTGCAAAAGCATTAAGCTATCAAACTTCAAGCATTAGAGAGGCTACTTTAGTTCATGATACTTTCTGATCCTCGCTTTTCATGGTAAATTTTGTCTGAAGAATTTCCTTTATTGACTCCCATGAAATCTTGTTACTTTGGGAGGAAACCAAAACAACACAGTACTCTCTTCTCAGTGTTCGGAGATCATTTGGTCCACGAGCTAACCACGCACAAGTGGCTTTCCTTCTCTAGGGAATCAGAGCATAGACCATGCGACTTTACACTAGACCAAAATCTTCAGAAGTACTCATGGAATGACCCCATGTTCACAAAGTCCAAAAAGCAGTCCTCTACCATAGTGGCTTGAGCACAGCCTTCCAAAAAGGGTGCGATCATAGACGACAAACATCCTCTGAGGCCATAGGATACTGACTAACCAATAGACAAGGTCTATGTTGGTCATAAATGTTCATTCATTTAGACACCAACTAATGGAAAACTACTTGTGGCTCCATGTGGGCAGTTCTCTTTCTCTGATGACAACAATGCATTATCTGAGTCTGTTTGAGGGATTAGTGAGTGGGATAGCTGACTCTGTCGGCTCCATATTTCTGCCAAATGTTACCTAAGAAGATTCTCTTATCCAAAGGCAACAATTATCTAGGTTAAATCAGATGCAACTTCGTGGGTAAAAACATTTATAAGGTACTAAAGTATGTCATCATTTGAAAATAATTCCCAAAGAAAGATGTAACGAGGCCTTAAGGACAACAAAAGTTGTAATTATTCACTAAACCGCAGGGAGTAGTCTATCACCAAGCGATTGAGTAAAATTTTTCCTTGGTGACTTAGTTGTACTGTAAGTTGAGTTGACTTGCAGCATAACAACTTTGTCAGGCCAACTTTCACCTGAGGCTTCCTCTTTGGGATCAAACAGCAGCTCTAAGATAGGAAATCTGTCGTTTGACACTTCTCAAATTGCTTTCAAATATTCCTCAACACTTTGTCCAATAAAGTTATGAACACACCATTTGTGGCACCTAAGGGCACAAGGATGTTGATCGAAACTAGGGCATGCTTTCTCTAATCCTTCACCGCGGTTGATTGAACACCTTGCACTATCTGTGTGATTGTCCAAGACGGAATTGACTTTATCACAATGGCTCTAGAAGATAGAATATCTCTCAAGTTGTTGGCTAGTTGATTAACTTCTTGTTGGTTATTGCTTTGTACGACATAGGCTTTGTAGCTACTAAGGAGTCATTACCTAGCTGGAGATTAACCTTCCTATTGGTAACTAATTAGTCATCTCTCAACACTAAAAAGTCCTAAATCTTCACTCTTGATCACAACAATTGTGGTTGATGTAGAACAAATGATTGTCATCGAAGCCAGCAGATAAGGAGTCACACCAGAGATGGTGATTTTGATTATATGGTCATTATGTATACAAGATTGAGACTTGGATAGCTCTATTCATATGCACAATGCAATAATCGATTCTCATCCCATAAATAACTTGTCCAATATTACGTGTTGTGTGTCCTTTTTATCCAATAGAGATGAGAAACCTTGCTCACTAGATGACGTTTGTCAATACGGGGGCAACTAAATAGAGTCATTGGGCTACCACATATTGCAGTCTGTTAATGTTTATGTCGGTGACTTGTTCTTCAAAGGTTATCCTCTTAGCAACTTCAGAAGGAAACTCCACTACTTTCGGTCTAAGATATGGATCTTACGATACAATATAGAGAGATAACCAAGAAAAGGAACATGAGAAAATAACACATCGACTGTCGTTTGATAATGGATCATGACTATAAACCATGATACCAGCGCGTGCCAAGCAGCCAGCCATGTGTCTGCAGCCACAGGAGGCCCTTGGTTTCGTCACGGCACCATCAGCGGCTACTCATAACACCATTACTAAACGCACAACGAAAGTGAAATTTCCAGTGACACCAATGGGTTGTAAGAATAAGTGTCATACAAGGAGGGATAGCAAGCAAAGGTAGTCACAAGGTTTAGAATCAACAGGTAAGCTATTTGCAGATCAAAGCATAGCACAAGAGACATAGCTCAATTGCCGAAGGTGACTAAGCATGAGATTTTTGCTTGATTCCACTCACGCCTAGCATTCACCAAGGTGAGGACAAACTGAAAGATTACCACATGATTTGGTCATATTAGACAACAGCATGAGATTAAGACTGGTAACCATCCCGAGACTTGGGAAGGTTGGGAATGGATTAAACCCACTTCAAGGGTGAAAACTGGTATGTAATCAGAGATTGAGTCGATAAGGTAGATGCACGAATTTGCAAGCAAACAATTTTGAGGCCACAGCAAAAAGACGTTTCGTCGCATTAGCTAACCTCTGGGAGAGGCAACCGGGAGGTCCAACATGGATTTGGGTACGGTCTCCACAACTGGCAACGTATGAACCATGGTCAAAGGCTAGCATTGATGAGAGTTAACTTGGTTGGTCAGTCGACAAGGGTCTTCACAAAAAGGGTTGCAAAACATCCACGGCTTATGCAAACATATAGGAGAACTAAACTTTGGGCTTTCGGTCAAGCAAAGGCATGGATACCAACATTCAAGGGCTAACCACCAAGTCTACAAGCTCAGGCTTCTAAGAGAGAAAACCTAATTGAAGACAACAACCATACAATTACGTAACGTGAACGTTATTCTAGGATCAAGCTATGCGACCCTCGTATGCTCAACGAGGACAAACGAGATGACAACTAGGGCACTACCTAGATAACAAGCATACATACAACATCACAGTCAAGCAGACATGGGAGAAAATTCAAACGAATGGGCTTAAGCAACCAATACAAAGCACAAGGCTCACTCAAACAAGCATTTATCTAAAGCAAGAACTAACTACAAGTTTAGTCCAAAACAAACGCTAGCTAAGGTGGGTAACTTAGCATATACATAGAATCTGGACAGCAGCATAGTAGTTACTTGTTTCAACCATAACTGAGGTTGTAGACATCCCACAAAGGTGATCCTAGACTTTCTAGAAAGCTTAGGAAGATTACTACACTTTAGTTACTCATACCAAAAGCAAATTCATAGATTAACATGACCAAAAATGCTAATGTTTCAGATATGTACCAATATGGACAGAAAACTGACAAGAACTTCAAAAATGCAAAACTAGAGTTATAGAGACATAACAAAGTGATCCTTAACTTTATGTAAAGCTTATTAAGTTATCTATAACTTTCTTATTATCATATTAAGATGATTCTATGGCTAACAAGGACAAACATAGCAAAGAAGACATCTCTGCCGGATTTGGACAGATTCTGTCATTCTACTTTGCAAGCTCATAACTAGAGATTTAGACCACCACAATTAGTGCTATAGGACATTTTGGAAAGCTTAGAAAAAGTACTACACTTCTTCTATTATCTCCAAGACACGATTCCATATGCACATAGGTCAAACAAACTAAACATTCAGATCTATTCAGAATATTAGCAAAACCTGACCGTAAACTTTTAAAATTCATAACTCTCAAACCATAAGACATAGGGTCATGAAATTTTAGGAAAAACTAGAAAAGTAAGTTGGCTACAACTTTGGTATTCTCCATAACTACAGAAAACACCATTATGACCACAAAAGCATCACTACAACAGAAACTGTTCTACCAGCCAACATTCGACAAGCAAAACAAAGCTTGCCTTTGTTCTACTTAACAAGAGAGCACACAAACATGTTATTCTAGTAGCTATAAATATTGTTACCTTAGACCAACCAATTTAATTCATTCATGAGAATCCATAATTACTTAAGGGAGGTCTAAAGCATTTGCAATTGTTGGTATGATCAACATATCCACCACTTGGCTAAACTAGAGGGCATCTATAGGTTCAAGCATGTAACCACCACTTATTTCTAGCAAAACTAAGCACACACTATCTTCAAACACTCCCTAATCAAGCAACATGGAATAAGGCATTCATGTCTAACTCCACACTAGAAAGATAGCATAACACATTGATCACAAGTTACTTATCATTTGAACAAGGATGAGAGGAGTATAGCTATGCATAAAGCAACAATCATGAAGATGCATGCTTCGTCCTATTCGTCCTCACAAGATTGCCAACCTAAGGTGGTGATCACGTTCTATGTCGGTGGCATAACACGCACTCTCTCGATATATAGCTAGTCGCCAGCTACATTCGACTTACGCATTCTTGGTTAGCGTACCTACAGAAAATTTTTCATTGCAGCCCAACAATTCCCCGACATATGGCACACAATGAAAGCAGAAAGTAAAATTCTAAGTACTTCCATATACATATACCCCCTTATACGTACATGTAGCACCAAAACTACCCGAATCATCAATCTCCCACAATTAAGTACCTTCATATATACATGTGTGTACATGTAAATAATCCAGTAACCAAAACTAGCTCTCCCCTAGACTGCAGTTTGTACGGTCATGCTCTCACAACTCACACTTACCTGAGCATAGATGCGATGTTGCATAAAAGTAAACTAGCGACATATATGACTATCTCATATATGAAGGCTACCACCAATCTAACACACCGGGTAGCATAGTGTGGGAGAGTCATCACACATACATACCTTGGCCTGGGCGTAGATGCATAAATGAAAACCCCCAAGTTAGTACATATATAAGCCACCTAATAATCCTTATATGGGCATAAGGAAATTGACCACTGGCATACTTAGATTTAGAATTCAGTTTTCACAAACCTATATATAGCTATAAGTTTATAAAACTGATTTTATAAAACAAAACCTTTGTTTTAAATACACATACGACAAGTTTAATGTTGAATCTTGCTCTGATACCAGCTGTAACGGAACCGTCCAAATTATAAGAGCACAAGTACAAAAACAATCAGCGGAGTGATCAAATTCTCGCACTTGAGCCCATATAACTTCAGTAGTCCAATGAAATCACGAGGGATTTCAAACGAACCAACATACAAGCCAAGATCGTAATGATTCAACATAACAAGTCGCATGTTACATCCATTTCACAAGTAATTCAATATACATCAGAGTTCAACATAGTTATTACAACCTAAGTTCAAAAGTAGCGGAAGCAAAATAATTTGAGACTAACAACACCTTTATTTCAAATATATGCCAGTACTAAGGTCGACTTCCAACAAAAACATTAGAGAGAAGATAACTCAGAAGGATCATGCCCGTGATCACACTCCGCCTCTACGGCAGGAGCCAACCAACTCTTGCAGTCGCCAAGATACACCACAACCTGCAACAAGTGGGGATAAAACCCTGAGTACGAGAAGGTACTCAGCTAGACTTACCTGTCATAAACCAGAAATAAAGTGCCACCAAGGATCATGCAAGGCTGATATAAAGTGGGCTAGCTTGACAACATTTTGCATAAAAGCTTAATATGGATAAGTAGTCATTAATGCTTAAGCATCAAGTTAATTATCATTAACCTGTCATCTATATTAGAACCTATACTAGAGCACTCACTTTATTAGGAGCAAACAATATTAACCATAGCAGGTATAAATTGAGGCAACCTTTCCATCATTATCCAATTAACCATCCGTTCAATTTAATGGAATCTACGTTGCCGCTGCTCAAGTCAAGTGCTCACTAATCGGGAGCAACGGCGATTCGAATCGAATTCCTATCCAGCTGGAGGGGTATTTCTAACACTCACCGCGCAAGCCCCTACCAGGGTCGCACAAGCCACCTTTCATACAATTCAGGAATCGCGGGTCCAAATGATGTCACATCCCCAAGGGCGACACTCTGCCAGGTGATAGGGACTCTAACCCCCCCTTGGTCTCACGCCAATGTCCCCAAGCACATCCTTTCTCTCCTCCAAGATGCAACCTACCATTCGATTCCTGGCCTGAACCATATTACTCGGCTTCGCGGTCGGAACGACTTATCCGGCCAACTAAGTGTTAGACTGCGTTCAACATGACTCAAGGACGTACAGCGAATCGGTCTTTAAACGACTCAGACGGGGATAGTTCTACACCCAAGACCTCCATGCCTTGTTGCTTCACTATCGTCATCCCGCCTGGTCTCAAATCATTTTATTAACACATGGTTCCATTTCACGATAGAAAATATAGTCCACCGTGCCATATATGAATATCCCTACATCTCGCAGGTGACATGAAATCACCTGACTTCTACCGCTTAAAGCAGGGCTAAGCATCTACTCGATCCTAGTCTATGTAGGATTCAAGGATTCATATATCTGGACAAGGAATGATATAATGCAGCAAGGTTTTCAACCAACTCCTACCACTTAATGCAACAATACTTATAACATATATATATAATTAATTGCTTTGAAGGTAGGAGGCTTATAATGCTCCGGGGCTTGCCTGGAGTCTGACTCAAGTTAGAGTATGTCAGATGAATTCACTTGGCGAGCACCTTCCAATCTAGCACTTATCCGATCCTTCTATCTTCGGGATGGATCCACCAACTCCATCTTCGGGTTTGGCTCCACATCAGGTCCTTCACGTGGTGCATCTAGCGTACCTAAATGAGATGCAAGATGCAAGTGTATGAATAGACGGGAATGCAATAGATGATGCATCACACATTAATCACGGCAAGTACAAGGTTACGCTAAATACACATAAGCACTTCACATTGCTTAAATAAACATCACACAACCTAATATAAAAGATGGCAAGCATATTAGGCATGGCACACAAGGTTTCACAAGATCTCAGGTGTATTAACTTGACCACCCTCAAAGGCATAAGTCCCACTTAACAATATACAAGCAAACAACGATAATTGGAATCCGTCAATTTCGGGACCTGCAACAGCAGCTATAAGATGTAGCTATAACTCCTAAACTACTTGGCCAAATGCTACCAAATTTTAACAGCAGCTAGATCATGAAATTCACAACAACTTTGTTATAGCACACAAGACATGAAAGCATCATTTGCATAGGGTAAATAACAACATTCTCAAATCTGTTCAGAAACCTCATTTGCAAGAAATAAATATTAACTTATGTTGCAAACATATAATTGTGCAAAACCAACTTTACCAACATTTCATACCTGACTAATGAACACCAGAAAACATAGTGTCTAATGCTAGATAAATTCTTTTAATACATTTTTCTTCATTTATTTAGATAATTAGGTGGAATTATGAACACCTATCAAAAGTATACAATAAATTCTACCAAAATTACAGTGGCATACATAAGCTCCCAATAGTATACTGTACAAATTTCAAACCATTTGGACATATATATCAACCTCTATGAAAAAGACAAATGGCTAATGCAAGAATTCATGTGAGAGCAAGATGAATCAATAACTCACTCATACTACAACTAAAATTCATGAAATTTTTACCACACATCAAAAAATCACATGAATAGCATGCCACAAAAATTTCACTTCATTTGGAGCCCTACATTTGCAGTTATGAAAATGACAATTACAACTAGCATTGAAAACCTAATCTGAAAAATCTATTTTTACAGCAAAAACATTAAACTAAAACATGTCATATTATAGATCCACTGCATAGACAACTTCACAAGGATTCCAAAAAGTCCTCATTTGCTAATTTACGATTTTTCTATGATTTTACATGATTTTCCAAAGTTCAGCCATTTAAATGCAATAATTATTCCGAAAAAGAAAAGGGAAAACATTTTTACAAAGTGAACACATGACTTCTCTGAAATTAACCAAGCCCACATTTGTAAATCTATGTGTCTAGTATTTATGCAAAGTGAACACACCAAAGAGCTTCTATTTCTATTTTACTCTCTCTTCTTCTTTCTCGACGGCAGAGGACGGAGGAGACCGGCCAAAACCCGGCCAGCTGGTATCTGGCGGCAGCGGGGAAAGCCAGCAAGGCCTGGCCGTGGCCTTGGCTCGGCCGGCTGTGGCCTACGGCTTCCCGGTCGCAGCGGCCCGCGGCAGGTCGCGTGCCCGCGCCTGTGCACGTGGCTGCGGCTACCGGCCTGGCCAGCCAGCGACGGCAGCGGAGGAGGTGCAGCGTGGCCATCACGGGATGGATAGAGGAAGAGGATGGGGAGGCTGGAGGGGGAACGCTGCAGAGGAGGAGCAGCGACGTCATGGCTCTGCTCGTACTCGACCTTCAGGATGACAAGAGCGAGATAGAGCGAGAGATGAGGGAGACCGAGGGGGAGAAGAGAGAGGGCACCGGCTTCTTCAACTCGGCACGAGGATGCGTGGGTGCGAAGGTGTCAAGCAGCGGGCGTCCCCGAGGCCACGCGGCATTGCTAGACTGTGACCGGTCGGCCACGACGGGTCCAGCCCGATCAACGTTTCCAAATTTCAGAAATTAGAGACCTACAATACTACTGCAAACATATGACTGAAACTCAATCTTCCTCATCCTCTGTCTTCCAATCCGTTTGTCCATTGGTTTTGGCGCAAGAGACAAAGTTATAGAGCTTTATGAGGTGAACAATATTGCTTTAACCAACAAGGGCTAAATCGGCCTGGATTAGAAGATATCGAGCTCTGAAGGAGGGTACATCAAAACTAAATTCTGCAGCTTAGTTCAATCGACTGAAACTTCTGTCTTCTCCACCTTATAACTCATAAACTGTTTAATGATTTGATCAACCGATTTCATCAATACATAGAGCTATAAGAGCACTCCAACTTTGACTAAAGGATTTTGGCCAGATTCCAAATGGTTTGCAAACTACAATTCTCTTAAGATAGGTACATGGAAACGGAATCCAGAAATTCAGTCATCCCAGACTTAGCTGATTTTCGAATCCTGAAAACAGCACTGGATTCGATTTTGTGAGCTCGATTTGACCATTCTAGAAACTGAACTAGCTCTGTCCCATATAATAATGTTTGTTCCTCATAATATGTACTACAACTTTTATTAAAGAACCTTTGGCTAGATCAGCCTTATTAGGAAGACACCAGGCTCCAAAGATGGGTACCCAAAACTGAATTCAGACTTGAAAATATTTTCTGCTCTTCAAGAACAGCAGCTACTTCTTGGCTCTGTAACTCAGAATCCAACCTGAATCTCAGGGTGAGCCAATTGACAAAGTTGGAGCTTAATAAATTCTCTACAACTTTGTTAATATGAGCTAAGACCAGATCATCATAGTTTGGGAGATAATGAGCAAGAACAGAATCTGTTTTGAGGAAACATTGGAATTCCAGCAGAACAGAAAATTGGACTTTTGAGGGACTTAGAAGCTGAACCATGAGATGAGCCAATTGACAAAGTTGGAGCTTATAAAATTTGCCACAGCTTTGTTATAGTTGACTTGAACAGATTCAAACCCTAATTTGGAGATTCAGAAGGATCAGTTTGGATCACTCCACTAATCACTTGGAAAACAGCACTTAGGTGCTTAATTAGCATAACCACCCAACAAGAGAAATGTTTCAAAAGACTAATTAAGTACTCCTAAGGTGTTTACAAACACTCATGGCCATCACTTGCATTAGTACACATGATCCTATCATTACAAGGCAATGAAACATACAACAACAATCACATTCCACTAATGAAACAAAGGTGTTGCACTAGTTAAAAGCAATGTTTCATTAGCTTAACTTAACAAACAAGATAAGAGGCTCATGATAGTGCTATGCTCATGTAAAGCAAGTGTATTAGGAGGCAAGATAACACCCCGGGTGTTACAAGAAATATGTATGAAACTTCTTCTAAGGTTGTTTTAATTAGCAATAGAATTGACTGACAATGATGAAAACCAAGTGAAGGCTAGCCCTAACAAGGACAAAGCAAAGAAACAGACTCAATGTGCTTCTTTAAGAGAGGCTTCACCCAACTGAGTAAGATACCGGCTAACGTGCTCTATCGTGCTTGTACTGTCTTGACCAGTAAATTTAGTAAATTCTGGAAGCCTATAATTTATAAGAAAGAGAACCTGATCATACCATTCTGGATATGGATGCTTGTATAAAAAGGGCTGCCCTTTTGGCTTTAGACTGAACAGACTCTTCATCATCTCAGTTACTCTGAGCACTAATTCATCAGCATTTGAGTTTGGATTTCTTGGCAATTGTTGGCCCATTTGTGGATTGAAATTATGAGTGCCTTGATATCCATCATTTGGAATCATATTGAAAGTATTATAAACTAAACCATAATGATATCCTTGTGGAATATCTATCTGTCGGGTCCTTGCTGATTTGCTGCTTGTAGTATTTGATTGAAATATTAGGATCAACATCTCTACGAATCCTTTGAACTGATGGTGCTATTTTTTGAGCCGACGGCGGTACTTGACCTGACGTGCCAAAATTAACAATCTGGTTCTGAACTTGCCCTGTCGGCTGTTGCACATGCTGCACTGATGATCCAGGATTATATTGCATTTGGTTAGTAGTAGCATCCTGAACTTGCTCAGATGAATTCTGTATAGCCTGGATATCATCATCTTTAGCTTATGCTGCTCCTTGCTGGCTAGTACCGGCATGATTGACCTCTTGAGTTGATAGATGTGGAATATTGCAATAAGCTGGTCCATCCTGATCAAGTGGAAATCCATAAAACATCTCCTTCATAGTGTTGTGAAATGTATTCAAGAAGGTTGTCTTATGATTCAACATTGCATTATGAACATATTTGTTGACAGCGTCTACAAAGAAACATCTATCATCAGCTTCGTCTGTATCTGACTATGCATGCATTAAAACTCTCGGTAGTGGATATTTATTGTCACGTGTTTTGGCGTATAACAACAAGCACTTGTTCTAAAGCTCCCCTATAGGCTTCCTAATGATATCTTTATCCTTATCAGGCAAGTCTTCATAAGGCACCATAAGAATATCCTTGTTGTTGTGAGCCGCCATGACGATTGTGATCCCCCTGGGTGTGCCAAAAAGCATGTCGACACAAAAATGTGACCAAGTGTCTCACACGCAGCAAGCCGGAAGGATCTGCCTAGAGCAAGTCCTGAGATCCGCTAGCTTCAACACCGGGCCGGTTGAATCTGAAAGAAAACCCGAAGACGTGCCAGTCAATTTAACCTGCAATTGATAAGGGAGAGAAATCTTATCAGTAACACAAGGTGAAACGTGTCGGTGTTGCTCCAGACAGTTCCAGATATATGGCTTTGACAGCCAATAAGTGAGGTCATTGACTAACTAGTCGATAACCGAAAGGCATATGAAAGAAAGCTCTTTGTGATGAAAG
The DNA here is from genome assembly GCA_038087645.1 of Saccharum hybrid cultivar R570. Classification (NCBI taxonomy): domain Eukaryota; kingdom Viridiplantae; phylum Streptophyta; class Magnoliopsida; order Poales; family Poaceae; genus Saccharum; species Saccharum hybrid cultivar. Next base: position 15,821,681 of record JAQSUU010000066.1, read on the forward strand.
AAATCGGCTAAGTATAAATATAGGACATGATGACCAGTGTTTTAGATCGCGGTGTATTTATGACAGCAATATGATCAAGGCGAGAATAAGTACAATACACGCAAATATAAAAGATTAGAGATTTTTCTTTTAGAGATTTCAGTTTCTCAATTAAACAGCCGAATTCAGAATAAATATGGTCATAGTGTGTGTCAATCCACTATTAAGCATAAATAAACTTGCAAACAAATCAAATCTAATCCATTACAATCAATAGTGAGGTTCGAGTGGATTGATGTAGCTATGATGATTATAACAAACTTTGAGATAAAAGATTCACGAGTTTACTTATGTCTAACGGCTTCATGTCACAAACTATGTATGTGAGAGCACGTGCAATCGGCTAAGACAGCCGATTTCAGACATGCAAAACAAATGGAACGCATGACTTGCCCGTGGTTGAGTTCATTAATTAACAAGATTCAATCTAAAACTCTAATAGTATGGACCATTCATGTTTCTGAATGTGTTCCATGTGAAGTTAAGATTGGTATAAAATAGCCGATCTAGCGAAATTAATCATCATATTTAGGGTTAGATCATAATATGATTGAATGACGATTAATTAGTATGATATGATGTTGATCTATTCCAATCTTAACCAAGTAAATGATTTTATTGCAAATAATAGAACATTGATTACAATAAAATCAATAACTGGGGAAAGAGAAAATTTTACTGATCTCAATTAATCAGATAACTGGTGATATTATATTAAATAATGGATTATTTAATACAAGATCGATAACTGTGATTAATATCAAAAAAATCATATTAGGTCAATCAGTTGATGCAGCCTTGTGACTTTAAGATACAATCGATAACTAATTTATATTACAGTTGCAAGAGATTAATCTGCTGATGCAGCCTTACAATGTAACATAAATCGTGATGGTACTTACTAACAAGCTAGAGGTCGATCAGCCGATGCAGCCTAACTCGTTGAAGAACTCACCGAGATCTACAATACTCCTACTCCTAATGCGATGGCAAAAGCTGAAAAGATTGTATTAATTATGTGTTCGTGTCCTTGTATAATAGCTAGGTTCTAATATTTATACCCGAAACCTAAACATGAATCCTACTCGAATACTACTTATTATAATCCTTGGAATAAAAGAAAATTTTCTAATTTTAATGATAACTTAGACCCTAATCTTTTCCTTCTTGTAGAGTCCGACATGTCTTTCCTGATGCTAGCCAAATATAGCCTGCAGATATCATTTGTTGACGCCATCGTAAAAATGGCCGACTTCGATACTGTGTCTAAATCAGCTGTTACTGATCTTAATCAATTCCTTGATGATGCATTCTTGGAAGCTTCAGGTTCATGCGTTCCCTTTCCAAATTTTGCTGTAAACATTAACTAATATTTGTATGACTATACTAGACCCATGCCTGCTCGACTTAGCATTATTCTTTTATTCTTTCTCTTTATTTTATCCTTTGAGGAATGCCAAGTGTGTATCCACTATCTTGAAATCACTGTTTTTACTCCTGCTATAAGCATTGGTGTACTTGCAAGATTATTTAAGTTTATATCCATACTAGACTCTTAATCAAATGTCTTTCTTTGGAAAAATATAAATAACGATACCCTAAATACTTATGGGTGAAATGCTATAATGATAGCTCCGTGCGCTTGCAGATAAATATCTAAAATTGTTAAGGAACTATCAAGGCTATTACTTAGTGGCATTGCTATTTATTAGTGATGATGCTAAGAAATACCAACAAACACTTCTAGCGCCATCGCTAGGGATACAAACCTAGTAGCTACGCTAAAAAGTGCCAACAAGCATTTTTGGCGTTGTTGCCGGAGATACAAACCTAGTAGCTACGCTAAGAAGTGCCAACAGGTATGAACTAGTAGCTTGACATAGGTGAGTCTAATAGTTTAGGTGTGGTGTACACTTGTCAAATTTAGCACTAGGTACCTCAGGGACAGCCCAAAGATCAAGTGGAGTCAATTTCATTCATAGAGGATTTCGAATTGAAAGTGAATGGAGGGTCAAACAATTGACTGGACGCTGAGAGACCAAGGACCGGATGCTGTCGGTAGAGTCCGGTTCTCTCCACACAGTAGAGCCTCAGGCATCGATTGGACGCTGAAGCAAAAGGAGATAAGACGCACAACCAGTAGTATCTATAGCAGTGGGGCCACGCTATCGGGGAGGATCGGACGCTGTACAGGTAATGACTGGGAGCAGGGCTTGCAGAGTCCGATCAACAACAGAAAGGTTCCAGAGAGGGGAATTGCTGATCGGACGCATCTGGCGGATGCTGACCGGACGCAGGTCAGAGTTCGGTTAGAGCAACGGTCATCTCTGACAGCTGATGTGTTTGTAGCCATTAGCTACTGACCGGCGTGTCCGGTCACTTCAACCTGTGCATCCGATCAGTATGTAATTGTGCTGAGTTTGACCCTAACGGTTATGTTTTGAATAGGGGTGTATAAATACATCTCCTACTCGTCCAATTCAACTCTCTTGCCCATTTGTTCAGCTGAGGAAACACTTTGGAGTGCAAGGGAGAGCAAGAACCTAGTCGGGTGATTGAGATTTGAGAATCCAAGATGAAGGACGTTATTAGTGTATAGGGAGTAGCAAGTGTGTATCCACCTTTCTCATTAGGCTTGTCTTGGTCAAGTGAGAGTTTGTGCTTGTTACTCTTGGTGATCGCCATCACCTAGACGGCTTGGTGGTGATTGAAAGCTTGGTGATAATCTGGCGGAGCTTGTAGATGACCCAAGCCATGATGTGAACGGTTGTAGGCGATTCACCACGACAGAGTGTCAAAGAATCAGTCCGTAGAGAGCACTTGATCCTTGCGCGGATCAAGGTGGAGCTACACCCTTGTGTGGGTGCTCCAACGAGAACTACTGGGGAGTGGTGACTCTCCAATACCTCAAAAACACATCGCCACGTTCCTCTCCCTCTCTTTACTTTGTGCATTTAAATTTGATATTTCAATTCATGTCTTTACTTTCTTAGAATTGTCGTGCTAGAGAAGGATTGAAACCTAGGGTGCAAAACTTTTGTGCGGTAAAACAATAGAAACACTTTTAGTCGTAAGGGGGTGAAATGGGCTAAGTGTAGGGCTTAATTATTGCAAGAAATTTAGAATTAGCCCAATTCACCCCCCTCTTGGGCATCTTGATCCTTTCATATATATATAAAGGATGTTTAGAGAATAGGCAGGTAGTCTGTCTGAAACCATTTTGATGCTCTAACATTTTGTCAAGTTAAATCCTCTCAAATTTGGCTTCTGAGTTAAACATTAAGTAAAATGTTCATCGACAATGCTAACATAACGAATTAACAATTATAGTTATGCCCTGGATTAGTCCTGGATACTAACAGAGTTTTGCTTCCCAGGCTTTTGTTGTGAAGCAACTTGATCGTAATGGTCTCCAAGGAAATAGGGAATTTCGGGTTGATGTTCTCATGCTCAGTCTCTTACGCACTAACCTGGTCAATCTAATTGGTTATTGTGTTGATGGTGACCAATGCCTTCTTGTTTATGAGTTTATGCCATTGGGGTCAGTAGAAGATCATGTGCATGGTTATGTTCTTGTCCATATTATTTTCCGCTTCTCCCTGTGCTTTCTTTTCTCGTGGTAGCATAAAGTATGATCTTTCCTTGCTTGCTTACAGAAATTGTCCATGGGGGTGAACATTTTGGAGCCGCTGGTGATTGAGGATAATAGTTCTATCAGATTAGTTTGATGCTATTTTCTTATGACTATAGATATTACACGTCACTTGTTAATTCTTTTATCTAAGAATAATACTTCTTCTTTATAAATGCAATTTATCCTTTTAGTTGATATAAAACATCTAATCTAACTTTTCAAACATATAATATTTTTTATTTATAATAAATTTTTTTATAAGCACGTGCGTGTTGTACGTGCATTTCCACTAGTTTTAAAAAGGTAAAGACTTCATGTTAAAAATACATCTTAAAGTGTTCATCTTATTTGATAGGCAATAATAAATTAACACTAGAAATATAAAAATATTGTATGAAATATAATGATAAAAATTCGCAATGCAACTTTAATTCTAAGGGCTTGGCTATGATTGAGTTCTTTGAAAATCGTCAGACATGTGTTGCGCATACACCTTTGCCCTTTGGCACTTTGCGGAATTTTTGTGCGTGTATTGGCCTCTGCTATGTTTACTTGGCGGATAAGCCATGGCTGATTTATTGTAACAGAAAAACATTGTACCGTACTTTCTCCATTTCAAATTATAAGACATTCTAAGAATCTTGGAGAGTCAAAGCATCTTAAGTTTAACCAAAATTATAGAAAAAAATACAAAAATTTATTACATCAAATAGATATACTATGAAAATATAATTAAAGAAGAATCTAATGACACTTAAATGATGTTATAAATATTATTATCTTATTATATAAATTTGGTCTAACTTAAGATCCTTTGACTCTATAGATTTCGGGAATGTCTCGTAATTTGGGACGGAGCGAGTAGCTGATAAGACTGATAAGTAAAATCAAACAGCGCGGAGGCCCGCCAGGCCAGGCTCATCAACGAAACCTAAATGCATGGCGCAACAGGCCCGCCAGGCCAGCTAGCTCGTGTATGCTGGATTTACTGGTCCATTCCAATGCGTGAAGAAAAGGCAACCACAGCAAAGGCAGAGGAGTCTGCGTCGTCGCTGCTCGCCTGCTCTGCTCTGCTCCCCCGCCCGACCTGGATTGGTCCACCTGATTCGGCCGCCACATAATGGGGCTGCTCTTCGTGGAGGTGCTCCCCCGTGACGCTACCGGCGGGGCGGCGGTGCTCCAGTGCCGCCGGTGCCGTGTGGACGCCGCCTCCGTGGCTGCCATCCTCTCAAGGGGCTTCCATGGCCGCTTAGGCCGCGCCTACCTCTTCGACCGCGTGTACGTACGCCCTCTCCCTCCGATTCCGATCCCCGATCCATGCCGCCGCCGGCCCCTTCCGTGCGGTTCCTTCTTGGCCCATCACCGACTTGGTCTCGCGTCGTATCGTGGGGAATCGCGTTTCATTTTCTGTTTCTTACTTTTTCTTTGTTTTTTTTTACCGAATGAATTCAACAGTATCTCGGTTGTGTCGAGGATAGTTCGGTACCGTTCTGCGAAGTCGGGGAGAGTTTGTTGTGCGGCAAATTTCTTTGCGCCTTGTGGTGTCCTGCCTGCCGAGATACTGATTTTCTAAGGGGTTCTTACACATTATTCCAACTGAGCTCTTGTGCTTCGATTCATCAGTTGATCACATACATCGGCAATGAGCCCACGAGCACAGGAAAAACAATAATATATATCAACTCTGTAGACGGTGGTTGGGTGGATTGTTGGTTGAGTTGGTGCAGTCGATTCAGACTAGTAAGCATATTAAGGCAGAGCAGAAGGCAATGAGGAATCATCAGCATAGTGACCGGTGCTCGAGTTCTGTAAATCGGAGGTACAAATGGATGGCCATTGCGGTGTGCCTATTGTTTCCTGTGCATTCCAGGAACAAATAATAGTTGATTTGTTTCCCTTCGCCAACTTCAGTTAAATGCTTTACCAATGGCATTGCATTGTTAGGTTTAAATATTTCTGTTTATTGCAAAAGATCATGAGAAACTGTAATACTGCCACAAATAATTGGCCTTGCTATTCTTTCAGCGTCCTTTTGTATTCTCGTGGTCAATTATTTCCTCCATTTCAATACATAGAAGCATTAACTAATTATCAATGTAGTTTGACTTTGAGCTATTTTTTTCCAAAATCACCAGACTGATGAACTAAATATTTTTGTTAGATCAACTTTTGAGTCATCACAGTTTTGTTCCATTTCCCCCAGTCTGTTTTGTGATTTGTGTATTGACATTTCAGGGTGAACATAAGCCTAGGCCCTAATGAGGACCGGTACTTTAGGACTGGGCGGCATACAGTGAATGACATCTACTGTATCTGCTGCCAAGAAATTCTTGGCTGGAGATATGTAAGTTACTGTGATATTTTCTTTAAGCATCCGATGATGATTGTTTCATATTTTAAGCATTATATGCAATGGTTGTAGTAAATGTATGCAATGGTTGTAGTAAATGTCTTGTTATTTCAAAGTACCTAGAAAAGCTTGCTTCTTCACACCCTCCTGGGCTTGTGTTGTTACGACGATTTAGTGAACTTATACTTCACTAAGCTCATTGGTCTATTACATAATGACACACTAATCAGTCCTTCAAGACTTCAGTTTAGTACATTATAGTAGAACTATGCCTCCTTTTTCCAATAAAGGATGCTATGTCTTTCTCATTTGTTATGAGGCGAACCCAGTTATACTTTTTTTCTCGAAAACGCAGGAGAGCTGCGCTTCATTATATAAGAAGAAAATAAAGGGTAAGAGCCCAAACATCACAACACAACACACACCACACACACACTCACACCCCTAACAGTCTCAAGGAATACATTCGCACCGGTGACAACCACACACAGGCGACCACTCCGAGCTAAACACTAACTACCAGGGAGGAGGGCAGTCAAGGAGGACAGCCCTCGAGCCCCTGCCATAGACCATCGGTGGCGTTCCTCGCTGGCTAAGACCAGAGCACCAGCTAAGAACCCAGTTATACTTGTACATCAAGTTGATAAAAAGTGCTCTGATGTATCATTATTGCATCTTCTGGTTAACTTTCCAGGGAAATAGGCCTGTTATCTGTGGTTTGGTCTCTTGTTGCGCAAACTGGTGTAAACCATTAATTTATTATCAATACAACACAAGGTTTCTACAGTTCACTGTCAGACAAAATGTAGATTCTTCGGAGCATCTCCAGCAGGGCCCCTACTTGAGCCCCCATAGCTAAACATGGGGGCTTCTGCCAAAAAACGCGCTCTAGCAGGGCCCCTACTAGGGCCCTGAAATTTGGGTGGTCACCCAAATCCACCCTCTAGACCCCATGTATAGGATGCTCTAGACCCTCCAGCTTTTTGTGTTACATTGAAATGTACGCCTTAGATGCTTGGATGTGTTTGTCTATATTCAATGTATGTTCGATTTTGTTCTGCTTCAATGATGTTTGTTCATATCCAGTTTATGTTTGAATTTGTTGCTCTGGTCCCATTGGAGCCTGCAGGATAGCTGCACACTATAATTTCCTCATCAGAACATGTCACTCCTTGTTATGTTAATGTTTCCCATTAATCTTGCGCAACTCTTCAGAAAACCTTTACCCCATCAAGGAACATGGAGTTATTGTTTATACTGTCCAGCTTGCTACTTGTTTTACCCACTATTTGCCATCAGATCCATTCTGACCGAAATACCAGGACTATATAGAGACTCAATTTAGCAGACAGTGACACATTTTTCCCCCACTTACTAACATAGTATCTAGAATCAGTCCATTAAATTTTAGGAGTACATACATATATCACCTACCCAATCATTAAACTAGGATATTCGTCCTTAGACGCTAAGCTTGATTCCATCTGTGTCTGATCTGTAATCATTGCTTTTGGTCAAACTGTATTAAGAAATATGATCAGAGTCCATGTTGTGAGTCATACTCTTCATGTAACTCCATGTATAGGATCCATACAGCAGGTTTTATCATCTAGTTCTGTCAATGCATTGCCATCTTAATACTTTCCTTCCCTGGACACCTTATAAAGTTCTCTCAGGTTGGTTTATACTGTATGTTATGCTGCAGGAGAAAGCATACGAGGAGACTGAAAAATACAAGGAAGGGAAGTTCATCCTGGAGAGGGCCATGATGAGCAAACAAGCACCGTGAGAGATCTCGGACCACGAAATGCTGAAACTGTAAGTAACTGTGTAGAAATTTGATAGTCGAGACAAACCTTGATGAAAGGCAAAGGCTGTATGCATAGCAGCAGGAACCTGCAGTACCGGGCAGATGCGGGTAACGCGAGAATAAAAGGTACCGTGATTGGCAGGAAACAGAGTTAGCTTTGTGGTACCTGTTATCATACTTCACGCCAGCAACAGCTAACCAGGGAATTGGTGAAGGACAATATTCAAAATTTGATAGGGCTCTTTTTCTCTTTTTGAAACGTAAACTTTATTTGGTTCTTCAGTTAGACATGTCGCAGGTTGCAGTTAATCTCATTCTACTGACCTTGAAGATATTGTCCAGGTTTCTGACGATGTTGATTTGTTCTTAAAGGCTAAGCCATAGTGCACTCTAAATACAGAGTAAACTACACTATTTTTTCTTGAACAATCCAAGCAGGAGAGTTGCCGATTATATTGATGAAGAAGAAGACCTAGACTGGGTACAATAGAAAAACAAAAACAATAGCAACAACAACAAATGACTATGACAACTCTACCAACAACAACGATAGCAACAAAAACAAAATGACTAAGACAACTCTACCAAAAATAACCCACTTGCAACATGAGCAAACAAACAAACCGCAATGAAGACAAGTACCTCAAGAAAGGACAAAGAAACCTTTGCCACCATGTCTTAGAATGCATGACCTTTTAAACCCATGGGTGGCTTGAGGAGGTTAGGTGACAACAATTTCGTGGACATTGAGAGATATGGAGGTTGTGCTACTACGTCGATTTGTTCTCCACTTGTCAAGGAAAAAGGTAACTACTGCTCGTGGTCCAAAATCTCTCGCCACCAAGCCAGTTGATAATTCTAAGAAAACAAAGAAAGAAGATTCTCAGTTGTTGCAGAAGGCTGAATTGCCCGGACCGAATATGGGTCATGGGAGTGCTGATTCTTTAGCATCTGGGCTGCATCCTAGGGCTTCCTCTTGTAATACTTAGTTTGAGCTTAAACTTGATGATACAGATGATGCATCAGATGGGCTATCTATGATGGCAAAGGAAATACATAGTGATGTTAGCGTTTTTGGTGTGAAGGGGCAACAGTCCAATATATTTCCGTCTAAGTGCAAAATTCAAGACAAGGTATGCAAATTGATTATTGATGGTGGGAGTTTTGCTAATGTTATTAGTTTAGATTTGGTGAATGCATTATCTTTATCTCAGGAAATTTTGTTTCAACAAATTGTTTCTTGCCGTATAGCACGAGTTCGTTGTCTCTATTTCTTGGTACATGACATTGAACTGTGTGATACTCTTGTGCTACTGCTGTTGTACTGTTTGGTGTTGGCCATTAAATTAATCTCAACCAATAGCCTGGTGTCATAGCTGAAGGAGGTGAACATTGATTTCTTTGGATATTCTATTAGCTTGATGCTGATTTGCCTTGCTGCTGCTCACGTTAGTCAGAGGATTTTAGTTGCTGGACAATTTAATTTCTAAAAAGGCTGCATGATAAAAATTTTATTGCTGAAACTTACCGTGAAAGATTGGACACATTATTGGATATCGCTTTCGAGCTCTTATCAAACACCGGTGGGCATCACCCATGGGGGCGCAGAATCAACACCAGACCGGCACCCATGAAGGGTCTGTGGCACGCCACCGCTCCAGGCGACAGAACGGAACATCGGCCTACCTCGAGCCGCCTTCCTAACCCAATCACGCGGCATGGCCAGGCACCCCCTGCTACCGTTGTCGGCGACCTACGCCATCATCGTCCCACCAAAAGCCAAATCTGTTGCATCATATTTAGGGGAGAAGAGACCCCTAAGTCCCGACGGCAACGAAACATCTCTCGGCGGGAGGTGCACGAGGTCATGCCAGCGCAGTTCTAGCGCCCACAGTGGTCGGAGGTGCCAATCATTTTTTTTACCGCCGTGACTACCCCAACCATGTGCCAAGTCCCGGTCACTTTCCCCTAATCGTCAGCCCCATCGTCGGCCGGGTCCGACTCACCATGGTGCTCATGGATGGCGGAAGCGGGATCAACATCCTCTACGCCGACACCGTGGACCGCATGGGGATTTCAAGGGGGCCTTTGCTCGAGCAAAGCACCCTTTTATAGGATCATCCTCGGGATGCAGGCCATGCCTCTCGAGAGCACCCAGCTTGTAATGACCCGAGTCCATTACACCCTAGGCTCTCACTTTTGGATGTCCGAGACACAACCCATCAGACTTCGTAGACACCCTTAGCAACCCAACCCAAAGAATGTTACGCTGTAGTAACCAACTACATAACGATACACAAGTTAACTGCCGGTTAACCAAGTCAACCAAGCGACCGTCAAAGGAGGACGCTAATCGAAGAATCTAGCTTAAGGCATTTGTGTTCACCGAAGGAATGAGCAAATCCATTGCAAGCCTCAACATGAACTCAAGGTCAGAGAGATCATGTTCTTAAGTTTGGATAGGCAAAACCAGAGTCTATTGGACAGTCCGCTATGTTTTTGGACCATCCAATAATAGTGCAGAGATTGCAGATTAGGTAGGAAATGAGCTGTTATCCATTAAGGGGGCATGGCCCACATGTCAGCACGAGTTGGAGATATTTCCCAACACCTGAACCTCAGCTCCACTCACTCTCCTCTGATTTCCATCACACTCTCTCTCTAGAAGGAAGAACAAAAGGAAAGGATGAACTAGAGTGAGAAAGTGAAGAAGAAGAAGAAGAAGGAACCAAGATTGCAAAGGGTAGCAAGATCAAGCACTTGAGCTTCCACAATCTCTCATCTCATGGTTAGCTCAAGAATCCCTTCTCGTTATCTAGAGATCAATCCTCAAACCCTAACTCAAGTATTCTCTCTTGCATGAATGGATCATGAGGGTCTCTTGATGGGAAGTAATCCAAGTAAGAAATCTCTCTCTAGCTTGGAAGCAAGAATGGCAAGTGTGGATCTTCAACCTTGATGACAAGGAACTCACCAAGAGCCCAAGCTAAGGTGTCATGCACAATCTCTCTTTGTCTTTAGGATTTGCTCTTAATTTAGTAAGTCATTTGGTTGCACTAGTTAACCCAAGCCAAACCATAAGGATCCCAAGCCTAGTTATCCACCTAAGCTACACTAGGGATGTCATGCACATGCATGAAGGCCTCAACCCAAGATCTAGGCATGAGCCCCAAGACTTTCACCAAGAACCCAAGAGCATAGGTTTTGTCGCCCATCTGACGGAGTGCCTGTCAGTAGGACGGAGAGTCCGTCATTCCGGAAGTTTAGTCACCTACAGCTTAAGTTCCTTTTGAGCGACATAGCGGAGCATCCGCCACTCAAATATAGAGGTACACAGCTAGGGAACCCGAGAGCACTCATCCCGTACCAGAGCGTCCGTCACCCATGGCCGAGCATCTGATGAATTATAAGAAATAGTCACCTAGTAACCCGAGAGTATCTAGTTCATACTAGATCGCCTGTCAGCCGACCGGGTCATCCAATAGAAGCAGAGAACCTTAGAACCAATTAAGTCTTGAACCTACCAGAGTCTTAGTGACCTTCCATTGAGTATCTATTAACTCGTACAGAGCTGAACAAAGGCACCTCACCCCAATACCCGGTACAACGGAGCGTCCGTCGCTTAGGGGCGAAGTGTCTGCCAGTCGCTGAGAATGTGAGTTTGTATAGATAACCTACCTAAAGGGCCAACCACTACCTAAAGAGTTTAGCTACTAATAGTACAATAGTGGAGTCAAAGTTAGAGTCTCTTCCTAAGTTCCTAATCAACACCGAATGTCTTTATCTATAGCGCAATTGTCTCCAATCATCGGATCCTATCTTTTCAGGTTAGGTTATCTCGTCTTGTGCGGACCGTGTGTGAGTCGTCACTGCTAAGCAAATCTTCTGGAATCGGCAGCACTGTCGGGTAGGCACCCCACTACTATAAACCCTATTTTGGATACTCATGCAGTTTCATTATGAGTTATGCATCACATGTAGTGTTGGTTAGTAAACTTGTTCACCCTACACATTAGAGTCACTTTTTAATCTGTTAGGAGCCTTTCATCTAAATAATGGGAATGGAAATGCTTAATTGCTTATTGCTTAGTTACTTAGCAATGGTAGAAGTCAAGTATGAGAAGGGAACTCATTCTCGCACGTGTAGGATGCTACACTTGGACAATTAATCACTAAAACTGATGAGGGTTCAACTTGACTTACTTCACTAATCTGGCAATGGAATAATATCACTAAAATTATGAACATGAATACCGCCTCTGGTAACTTTGCTCATGCGAAGGGTAGGTCGTTGTGAGTGTGGGATCTCAAACGATGTAGCTCGTGGAGCAGTTGAGGACCATTTATTGGGATACATGAGTTCGAGTAACCACCCATACAGACCCCATGTCGCGGATGGGGTCGACAAGCCAAGTAACTAACTGCGACCAATTTATCCATGAAACTGGCAAGGGAGTGGCGTTGGTCGGGAATGTCCGGGACATTGACCAGGCACCAGTAGAACCTTTCGTCAGACACTCGGGCCGGATTAGGGAATGATTGGGGAACGTGAGGCAACCCTTACCCGCGCACAGGTATGGAGGTTTGTCCCAGTCTACATGTGGGTACAGTTGTACACCTCTACAGAGTTTGAAAGCCTGAAGTCCTTCGGGACAGAATCATTCGGTTGTTCTTACTTTCTATACTCATGGTATTTTAATTGTTGGAATATGAGCATCTTGATTTATATATGACAAACGGCTACTGTCATTCTAGTATTGGAACATAGCATGTCATACTCTTAATGAACGCCATTGCATTTCTGCAAATATATAAATGCCTGATATATTACTTGTGCATCCACCAAATATCTATGTGTTGGAATTAAGTCCTATGAGTAAAAAATGTACTCATGGCGTTGCCGTTTAGTTTTTTTTGCAGGTCATTGAGGTTTCCTTCGAGACTATCTCCGATGAGTGCGACGGTTAGTAGACCTTGGAGTTCTCCAAGATGAGCTGCATGTATTCTGATGAGTAGAAAAGTGAATTGAGATGTAACCTAGATAGAAGGCAGTAGTTAAATAGAATGGTAGTGTTAGTGGTAGTTTCTTGTCTTAATCTTATGTTATCGTCAATAATGTTTCAACTTAAGTGTTGGAGATTTAAGTGTGTAACCGATCGAGTTGCTCGGTATGCCTTGCATCGGGAATGTGTGTGTAACTCAATGCAAAGGTCCTAAAGAGGAGTTGCTATGTGTGCTCCTAGGGGCCTCGCAGTGGCAAGTTAGCAACAACCCTCGCCCCGTGCAGGCGTGCCGCGCGCCGCCCGTGACAGAGGGGATGGGTATCGGAGCAGTTGATTGACTTACACCTACAGTCCTCATACAAGGCATCATTCAACCCACTCGATATGCACTTGGGCCTTCGACTTTAAAATTTTGCTCTATGCTTTAGGCAAACCTTAAGTTACCTTAACTCTCTTCTCTAGTTGAATCTAGCCCTTGTTTCCTTAGTACTCTATGATACAAGGAAAAAGTTCAAAGGGTTTTGTTTTTTAAAGAAAAGTTAGGACTCGATTAATTTTCAAGTTGGGAAAGATAGGATAACCCAAGTGAGGATTGTCTTCTATAGTCGCTTTATGCGTAGTGTGTCATGACGATAGGATAGTCGAGAGATCGGTAGCAATCTGTTGGTATAAATTAATGCACACTCTACTTTATCCGTAAGCGCACAGATAACGTCTAACGATGTAGCACTTCACCAGGATGACCCAGTTTTAATATCGAACCCAAAGGAATAGAGTATGGTCTTCTTAAGTCTTAAGCTTTAATCCTTGAGTACCAATCAAGGACTGAGAATTTTAAAGGTAGAGGGGATCACTAAGGCTGTCTAATTCTACTTCAAGTATGAAATGCTAATAGTATTTTTGATGGGGAAATTGTCATAGGAGGTCATAAGCAGAGTATGAATTCTCCTACCAATAAATTATCCTGCTAGTCTTACAAACGGGATAGTGGGCTATAGAAGAATCAACAAGGCTATAAGAGTCACCCTTGCGAACTACCACTGAAATCCAGAATATAGGGTACATTCATGAGCTATCAAGTCTAAGCACCGCGCTTACACCCTGTAACTCTACTAATCCTAGCGCTACTAGAATTAAAGTACTCAAATGAGTCACAAACCTCAGGAACAATATGAACAATAAGAACAACTTGAAAATAGACGTTGATTACCAGAGAGATCTAGATGCAAGATCTTGAAGAACTTGAATCCACAGGTATAAGATGCTGAAGAAGATCCAACAGGCCAGAGCTCCTTCTAAATCTCCTCCTTTTCTCTCTCTCTTCTAGTTCTAATTCGAGACTAGATTCTATTCCTAAACTAGAGGGAGAACTAGTCTTCTTCTTGATCGCTAGCTCTTCAATCCTTCTCCTATGATTTCTAATTCTGTTGGAGGTTCTGATCTGGAGAGATTGAATGAGGCCTGGAGGTCTGGAGGCCGCTTTATATAGCCCTGGGGGATCAACTGTGGCCCTTGGATGAAACCGACCTTCACGTAGGGTTGAGATGCATCATAGGAGGCGGTAGAGGCAGCTTGCAAAGGAAGGAGCCATGGCGGCATGGGGGGAGGTCGGCCGACCTAGGGTTAGGGCCAGTCGGCCCCACCTGGCAACAGGTCGAGGCGAGCCTCCTTGTGGAGTCCTCTGGTATCTTCTAGAATGTCCTTGCGTGGTTGTGATGTGGAGATAAGTCCGATAGGCGTGGGTTCCTTCTCATGGAAGATATCCTTTTCCTGCATTTTCCTGTTTAATCCCTGAAAAATCACAATTCACCAAAACTCGTGGAAATTGTCAGTAGAACCCCTATTCTAAGGTGGGAATCATATTTTTATCCTTTTTATATGTTTAGTTGACGGTTTATAATGATAGTTAATTACCGTCAACAACTCCCCCACACTTAGTCTTTGCTCGTCCTCAAGTAAAGGTAGAATTACCTCAAGACATAACTTTAAGATAAGACATCAACACTAGACCTCTCCCAGTCATACCTATACTGCGGGATTCAATGTGTCTACCACAACACTTTGGGTAGTTGAAGAACAGAACAGCTTGAATTTGATCACCTTCTTCCTGTTAGTCAAGTCAATTGGAGATTTTTGCACAAGTTTAAAATAAAAGCATAGTTCACCTTCTCCCTATGTAGCTCACTCAATTCACTCATTTGTAGTATTTATGGAATCCTCTCCAAGGCATAAATGGCTGGTGCCTTAAAACATCCTATCTCTAAAAGCTATATCTGGAGTGAAAGGTATGATCAAGGATGTAGCACTTTTACCTTGCATTTATTGCTAGGTCAAAACTCGGACACACAGAGGGAATTGTCATACTCTTAGATCAAGATGTGCATGTGTGCGGTATATAGTGGCTAACTTATTTCTACTTTGCTCCTTTGAGTGGATATCTCTCTGTTTTGAAGAATTGAAAAATTATACAGAGGTTTTTAAGATCATGGGCTATCGTTGTTTTTCTTCTTCTTTCTCTTTTCTTTCTAAGTACTTGCCTATCTTTTTATTTTTCTTTTATTTTTGCATAGCCCAAGTCTTTTTTTGCCTGTAACAGAAAACTTATAGAGAGATATTGATCAAAGAACTTGGAGCATTTATTCAACCTATAAAATATTTTTGAATGGTAAGGCATGTTTTTGCGTACTCCCAGTGTAGGAATAGCAGATGTATGTGGAATGTAAGTGATCTTGATCTTGGGAGCATGAAAAATCTCTCGACACAGGTCAACAAGGTTGACAAAACTCAATACAAAAATAAAAGGCTTATAAGCTGGTCTTAAAAATTTATCATGTAAGGCTTTGGTAGGATATTACTCAACTACAAAGGAGAAGTGAAACTATTAATTTTGCAAGTTTAAAAATAAAAGTTCTCCAAGGACAAGACTTAAAGATTTAGGTTCTCTTATTCTACTATCTCATATCCCACAACAACTTAAGCAATGCGGGGGCCCTAAAAAGGTTCCCAACAGTAACAAGACTTCTAGGAAAAGTGTTGTGTGAGTCTATCTTTAAATTATATCAAAGTAATTTATTCCTTTAATCAGGATTAATAGATCATGTGTTTATTCAGGGAATTCTTAATTTAATTCGAAACAGAAGATAAAATAGTGAAAAATAGAATGTATGGAATGTGTACCAAACCGTGGACGAAGGAGGAGGCAAGGCATGGCGACAGGGGGCCGGTCGGCCTGGCCCTGGGGCCGATTGGCCTGGGCTGAGGCCCAGTCGAGGCCCGCTTCATCGTGTGAGGTCTTGGCGGCGTTTGCTTCTATGTTCTTTTATTTTCGCGACCGAATCTTCTCTGGTAATCTCGTGGTCTTCCTCCACACTTATTTCTTGTTTCCTTTTAAGCGCAACATGTGGAGACAAGACAAAATATTCCAAATAATAATAAAGAGAGAAAACACTTGACGCTAATAATAGAACTCTCACACTGTAACAACTCGATAACTCTAAATAATAAATCTCACTTTTAATAAAACTCTCAGACTCAAACGACTCTGTGCCTTATCAACCTGCTAACTTATACTCTCTCTATTCTTCATCTTTCTCTAACTCATCAAGTCTACGGCATAGAGTGTTTGCAAGAGTTTTAGTGCTTTTCTGCCTGATGACTAGCTTATCGATCCTAGCATTAGACTTCCCTATTGTGTCAGCTAGCGTAGCCATTAGGCCTCGAGTCTGCTCGATAGTCTGATCAGTCATAGAGCTGGATTCTCTCAATCAGGTGAGCAGTTGTCACTGCTCACCTAGCCTTTTATCTAAGGAGTTTATCATCTTCTCTTGATCATATATCCTCTTCTCCTGTTCTTGTAGCTTCTCTTTTTGATCTTCTATCTCCATCCATTGCTCTTCTATCATCTTCTCCAGCTGCACTATGGTAACTCTAGGCTACTTAGGCTCGCGAGAAGAGGAAGAAGACAATGAAGATCTCTTCATAGGAGGAGTGACACGAATCTGATCTGGGTTGGCTCTAACTCCTTCGAAAGCAGGACGAGGAGTGGTAGATTTGTATTTGGCGCAGGTTACATCTTCAAACTTGTTGGTCTTCAACCCCGCCAGCGTCTCATTGGGCTTGGGAGGAAGAAGAGCAATTTCTTTAGACACGTTGAACTGGCGAGATCTGTCTGCGACAGTGTGGTGCAGAGGAGGTGGCTCTAGCCTAAGCGTAGAAACTTCACGGGTGTAGAAAGATTGTTGCAGAGGGTGCTTCCGCTGAGTTCCTGAGGATGCAAGGATGATCTCCTTTGATGGCATGGTGGCAAGAGGCTTTGGCGAAACAACGGCGAGCGGTTTTGGTGGAACAATGGCGAGAGCCATTGATCTGTTGTTGGAGTTGCACTCATTGGAGTTGTTGCTGCGTTGGCTGGCCATTGGAGGAGGAAGAGAGCTTCGCTACTGGTTGGAGGCTTCGTAGATGGAAAGTTATGAGTCTAGGGGCAGGTAGGGGCCTATTTTTATAGTCTGGATTAGCTTGCAAAAGGGTTCAATCTAGATTGGATGGCTTCGGTACGAGGGACGAAAAATTCACAGATCACGGTTGCATAACTGTCAAGAGGATAAGATAAGAAGGGACTCGAGAGGCGACGCAGGGTGAACCATGCCTAGAGGGGGCCGGTCGGCCTGGGAGTGGGGCCGGTCGGCCTGTCCTCAGGAGATCCCGCGACCAACTTTCTCGTGGCGCCTAATAACTCTTAACTAACCTCTAAAAACTATCCCTCAGTGTACGAAACATATCAGAGGTGGAAGATATGTAATATTTAAGGAAAAACGAGGAATTGGATGACATCCAACTCCTCAGGACTTTTGTCGGATTCTAGAAAAAATTTAAGGCATTGTCCATTTACCTTGAATAACGTACATTCATCATTTTGAAGTGTTACTACTCCATGTGATGAAGTTGCCACCACCGTGAAAGGTCCTTCCCACTTGCTTCATAGCTTTCCATGTCCGAATAGCTTTACCCTAGAATTAAAAAGTAGTACCTTGCCTCCTGGAGTGAAACTCTTCTTCTTGATTCTTTTGTCATGCCACCTTTTGGTTCTTTCTTTGTAAATCTTCGTATTGTGGTATGCTCGTTCATGCCATTCATCGAGTTCTAAGAGTTGCATTTTTCTTCTAACTCCTACGGCTTCTAAATCCATGTTCCATCTCTTGATCGCCCAGTGGGCCTTGAATTCAAGCTCCACTGGTAAGTGACAAGTCTTTCCGTAGACGATTTGATAGGGGGACATTCCTAATGGTGTCTTGTAGGCTGTGTAGTAGGCCCACAGTACATCAGGAAGCTTATCTTTCCACATCATTCCCATCTTGTTGACTGTCTTCTGTAGAATATTCTTAATTTGCTTATTCGATGTTTCTGCCAGGCCACTTGTCTGGGGGTGATAAGGAGTAGCAACGTTGTGACGAATCCCATGTTTTGACAGATACTTGTGAAAGTTCTTATCAGTGAAGTGGGTTCCTCCATCACTAATTACCATTCTGGGTACTCCAAATCTTGAAAATATGGTTTCTTCAAACATCTTCTTAGAGTTCTTGGCGTTCGCAGCATGACATGGCAAGCCTTCTACCCATTTAGAGACATAGTCGACCGCAACCAAGATATACTCGCAATTTCTTGACTTCAGAAATGGCCCCATGTAATCGATTCCCCAGACATCAAAGAGCTCAATCTGAAGGTTGTTGGTGAGTGGCATGGCATCTCTGGTGTTGATATTACCGTGCCTCTGACATGATCCACACCTCCGGACAAAGTCCTTTGTATCATGGTACATGGTTGGCCAGAAGAATCCACTTTCCCAGATTTTTGCATGTGTTCAGAATGCTCCATAATGTCCTCCATATGGTGATGAGTGACAGCGTTCAATGATCTTGAGTCCTTCCACTGGTACACACACCTTCTGAGCAACCCATCTGAGCGTACTCTAAAGAGGTATGGCTCATCCCATAGGTGAATGCGACTTTCATAAATGAGCTTCTTTTTGTTCTCTCCTGGTGGTACATAACCTGCAACTATAAAATTAAAAATGTCTGCATACCAGGGGTCAGATCTATTAACTTGAAAGAGCATGTCATCCCTTAGTGAATCATTTATGGGCAATTCCTGTGGATCTTTAAATTGCATTCTAGATAAGTGATCAGCAACAGAATTTTCTACTCCCCTCTTATCTTTTATTTCTAAGTCAAATTCTTGGAGTAGTAAAATCCATCTAATCAAACGTGGTTTAGCATCTTTCTTAGTGAGCAAATATTTAAGTGCAGCATGATCAGTGTAAACAATCACCTTAGCTCCAACCAAGTAAGATCTAAACTTATCAATATCAAAAACAACAGCCAGGAGTTCTTTTTCAGTAGTAGCATAATTAAGTTGAGGTCCTGTCAAAGTTTTGCTAGCATAAGCAATTGCATGATGCTTTTTTATCTTTATATTGTCCTAGCACTGCTCCTACAGCATAATCACTTGCATCACATATAATTTCAAAAGGCAATGACCAATCTGGTGGTTGCATGATTGGTGCAGAAGTGAGTGCGAGTTTCAAAGTTTCAAAAACTTTCAAGCATGCATCATCAAATTCAAAGGGTACATCCTTAGCCAGTAGATTTGTAAGTGGTCTTGCAATATAAGAAAAGTTTTTAATAAGCCGACGATAAAATCCAGCATGGCCTAGAAAACTTCTAATCCCCTTGACATTAACAGGAGGAGGTAGTTGTTTAATTACTTCAATTTTAGCTTTATCTACCTCAATTCCACGTTTAGAAATTAAGTGTCCCAGCACTATTCCCTCTCTAACCATAAAATGACATTTTTCCCAATTAAGGACTAAGTGCTTTTCTTCACATCTTTGCAAAACCTTGTCTAAATTTTCAAGACAATCATCAAAAGTTTTTCCATAGACAGAAAAATTATCCATGAAAACTTCCATAATTTTTTCGATCATATCAGAAAATATAGACATCATACATCTTTGAAAAGAGGCAGGTGCATTACATAATCCAAAAGACATTCTATGGTAAGCATAAGTTCCGTATGGACATGTAAAAGTGGTTTTGCTTTGATCATCTGGGTGGATTGGAATATGATGATATTCAGAGTACCCATCAAGAAAACAAAAGAAAGAGTGATTTGCTAAACGTTCTAATATTTCATCAATGAAAGGCAGCGGAAAGTGATCTTTCTTTGTTGCCTTATTAAGTTTCCTGTAATCTATACACATTCTTCAACCAATGATGGTTCTTTGTGGAATTAACTCATTCTTCTCATTTTTAACTACAGTCATGCCTCCCTTCTTAGGCACAACTTGAACAGGGCTCACCCACTCACTGTGTGGCACAAGATAAATAATCCCGGCGTGCAAGAGTTTCAAAACCTCTTTCTTTACTACCTCTCTCATCGCATTGTTAAGTCTTCATTGAGGTTCTCTAGAAGGTGTAGCATTAGGATCAGTAGGAATGCGATAGGTGCAAAGAGCAGGGCTGATTCCCTTAAGATCTTGGAGTGAATAGCCAAAAGCTGATCTATGCTTTTCTAAGACAGTGATCCGACGAAATGTCTCTTCTTGAGAAAGTTTATCATTTATGATCACGGGAGATTCTGGATCATTGTTTAAGAAAGCATATCTAAGGCCAGCAGGTAGGGGTTTTAACTCTATGGGAGGTTTAGGTGGTTCTTCGAGGAAGTCTAAAGGATCAGGAACAGAAGGATGATCTTCTTCCTCTATGAAGAATTCAGCATCTTCTTCAAGCTTAGGTTGTTCTAAAGTTTCAAGGGATGCTTCCTTAATTTCTTCCATAGGATCTATCTTGGGACATGGATCACTCTCAGTATTTAGGGAGTGAATGACTGCTATGGATCTTTGGAGATTTTTTTCCAAGACAAATATTTAATTTCCCTGTTTGACCTTCGAGAAGAAGTCTTTGGATTGGTTGACCTATCATGAGGTCGAATTCAATGATGTCATAGATATAAAAGCTCATACACACTAGAATTCCATCTACCACGATAGGTAGGACATATAAAATTTTCAAACTAGGAAGAATATATCCTGAGGGGCTTTTTAATAATTTTGTTGTTGGGGTCAATGGCATGTAACTCAATAAATCTTGAGCAAAAGATGCAGACATGATGTTGACACCCACAACAGGATTATAAAGAGCTTCGAAAAGTTCCAGATTATTTTGGCATTGAATGGAAGTGGAAGGTGAATCTAGGCGAATCACTTCAGAAGAAAGCTCTAATTCTTCCAACCATTCATGGCTTAGTACAGAAGCTAGATTTTTCGTAGTCTTTGTAAGGAAAGCGTGTTCAGTAAACTACAAAAGTTCTTTGGGATAAGGTTTTGATTTCTGAGGCTTCCTTATAAGGTGATAATTCGAGGTATTTCCAAATTCAAAAAAATATTCATCCTCGAATTCAAACATATTCGCTGAAGGTTGATATGGATTAGGAAAGGATTCAGGCTCAGCTATTTGTTTTTTTACAAGTTCTTGTGGTGGTTTAGCTTCATAGGTAGGAGTAATTTGTGAAAGGTTGAGCAGTAATTCCCTTGCTTTAGTAGCTGGGGTATGTAGAAAGGATCCATTTGAAGCTGAGTTAAGAAATGTAGTTGTTTCTCTATTCAGGCCCATATAAAAATGTTGAAGAAGAACAGGGTCTAGGATAGATAAAGATGGACTAGAGCGGACAAGAGTATCAAATCTCTCCCAGGCAGTAATTAGAGACTCATCACTTTCTTGTGTGAAGGACAATATCTCTAAGCGTAGGCAAACGATTTTAGAAACCAGAAAGAATTCTAAGCAAAAGCTAGAACATAAAGCTTTCCAATCTCCATCCTTACTTGGTGTGGTTCGATCGTACCAGGTTTTAGCTTTCCCTTCTAAAGAGAAAGGAAAAAGCTTCCATCTTAGGGTTTCATCGGACATGCCTGCAATGTGTAGGCATGCACAGGTCTGTTCAAACTCGTTTAGGTGAATGTGAGGATTTTCATCTTCCTTGCCTAAAAAGGATTGGCTCTTAACCATTTCTACCAAACATGGTTGTAGATCATAGCTCTCAAAAAGAATAGGCTTAGCTGATTTTGGGAGCTCTAAGTCTACTATGGTGGGGTAGATATACTGGTTGAGCGGAATGGAACTTGTGGAGCTAGTGGATGGCTCTAAGAAATCCATGGGTAAAAAGATAAAAGATAAAAGTATAGTACAAGATTAAGCTTGACTCAAGATGAACTCAGCACCGCTCCTCGGCAACGGCACCAGGAATGCTTGTTGGTATAAATTAATGCACACTCTACTTTATCCGCAAGCGAACAGATAATGTCTACCGATATAGCACTTCACCAGGATGACCCAGTTTTAATCTCGAACCCAAATGAACAGAGTATGGTCTTCTTAAGTCTTAAGCTTTAATCCTTGAGTACCTATCAAGGACTGAGAATTTTGAAGGTAGAGGGGATCACTAAGGCTGTCTAATTCTACTTCAAGTATGAAATGCTAATAGTGTTCTTGATGGGGAAATTGTCATAGGAGGTCATAAGCACAGTATGAATTCTCCTACCAATAAATTATCCTGCTAGTCCTACAAACAGAATAGTGGGCTATAGAAGAATCAACAAGGCTATAAGAGTCACCCTTGCGAACTACCACTGAAATCCAGAATATAGGGTATATTCATGAGCTATCAAGTCTAAGCACCGCGCTTACATCCTCTAACTCCTCTAATCCTAGCGCTACTAGAATTAAAGTACTCAAATGAGTCACAAACCTCAAGAACAATATGGACAATAAGAACAACTTGAAAATAGACGTTGATTACCAGAGAGATCTAGATGCAAGATCTTGAAGAACTTGAATCCACAGGTACAAGATGTTGAAGAAAATCCGACAGGCCGGAGCTCCTTCTAAATCTCCTCCTCTTCTCTCTCTCTTCTAGTTCTAATTCAAGACTAGATTCTATTCCTAAACCAGAGGGAGAACTAGTCTTCTTCTTGATCGCTGGCTCTTCAATCCTTCTCCTATGATTTCTAATTCTGTTGGAGGTTCTGATCTGGAGAGATTGAATGAGGCCTAGAGGTCTGGAGGCCGCTTTATATAGCCCTGGGGGATCAACTGTGGCCCTTGGATGAAACCGACCTTCACGTAGGGTTGAGATGCATCATAGGAGGTGGTAGAGGCAGCTTGCAAAGGATGGAGCCATGGCGGCATGGGGGGAGGTCGGCCGGCCTAGGGTTAGGGCCCGTCGGCCCACCTGGCAGCAGGTCGAGGTGAGCCGCCTTGTGGAGTCCTCTGGTGTCTTCTAGAATGTCCTTTCGTGGCCGTGACGTGGAGATAAGTCCGATAAGCATGGGGTCCTTCTCATGGAATATATCCTTTTCCTGCATTTTCTTGTTTAATCCCTAAAAAATCACAATTCACCAAAACTCGTGGAAATTGTTAGTGGAACCCCTATTCTAAGGTGGGAATCATATTTTTATCATTTTTATATGTTTAGTTGATAGTTTATAATGATAGTTAATTACCGTCAACACAATCTCAATCTCATCGCCATCCAGAGGCAATCTTTATCCCTTATCTCATTAGAAGGAAATTTCGATAGAATTTTCCCTGTATCTTGGCCTTATCTCCCAATCACAGAATAAGCAGACAAGCGCATATATACATGATATCTAAGAGGCATCACCAACAGCACAAGAGATTCACAGATATAGTTCACAAACACGACACAAAAGGTTCATCAGGTCCTTGACCATTCAACCATGACCAGTGTAATAAGATGGTCACCTTGATGAGTGACCACACCACAACCAAGTATCAAGTGTATCAAAATAAGTGTCGTGCCCAATGTGGCTGGGCGATAAATGAACAACTGATTCAAGTTTTCAAGCCATCACAAGGATGTGACCGGAAGACAAGGGCAAGCGTCACTATTACGGAGGCAGCGGTAGGGTTGGCTGTTGCGGCTGCTGTTGGAAGTGCAGTGACGGAGGAATCGTCTAGTACGTCGGAGCGGAGATGCCAGTGGTAGGCACATTCGGAGGTGCTCCTACACAAAAGTTAAGTGTCAAATCTGGACTCACTAAGTTAGAGCATGTGAGATACAAAATCTAGAAACAGAAGAGGATTCAAGTGTATACCTATCGGGGCAGAGCCTAATGTAACAACTCCCTGAGGGTACGACGTTGGATGGGGCACTGTAGTTGTACTTGCAAGAAAAGTGAGCTCAAGCCAAAGTGGACATAAGGAATTTAAAGTGCAAAATCTACAATGGCAAAGAACCTGAGAAGTGAGTAATATGGACTTACTTGGAGATACCGGCTAGAAAACCTGGTAGATATGGGCAGCAAGATTATCATGGGACTGCCTAAGCTGTGTAATGTTCCGAGCATTGGCCGCCGAGTCATTGCAGACTTCCTGTAACTCTTCCCTAGAGACAAGCAACTCCACCCTCTCAGTCAAGTTGCATACTGAAGTCTGCAGCGGGTCGATGAGGTGTTCCTGCAAGAAGCCTTGCGCACGCTTGAACCTTTGATCAAGGTTCCCCTCTATTGGTGCTATCAGGTTATGCACGTGAGTACGGATGTCCTCAAAGAATGGATCAAAGAAACCGGCTGGAGGCACCCAACCACCCTTAACCCTAGCACTTGCATCCCCCCTGCGACCACGAGCAACACCTCGAGTTGAAGACTCACCCCCCTCAGCTGATGGAGCCTAAGGCTGAGGCAAGCCATTGGTGAAGAAATCCTTGTCATTAACCCACGAACGGAAGGACTTGTGCACTATCTATTCAACACCCTAGAAGGCTACCATGGCTTTGACCAACGCCATGATGTATGGCTAATGACCCAAGGAACCTTGCACCTCATGTTTGCACCACATTAGTTCCTCAACAAGGAAATCAACCCAGTTCAACTTTGTGCCATTTAGGATGCTCTTGATGGCCATGTAGTACTTTTCATGGATAGCATTAGTGTTACCAACCTTGGGCAACAAAATACAGTGAAGCATAGTGTTTAGGACACTTGGTTCCTTCGGCAAACCCTAGATCTTTCCGAACACGAAGTCTGGAGTCACATAGAGCTGAGCCACCTCACTCTTCTTCTTCACCTTAGGAAGCATGTCCATCTAATCTCCTTCCTTCATGGTATGGTAATCAAGCCCACACACATCTGTGAATTCCCTGAAAGAGGCCTTTATAGTTGTACTTGCCCTTCAAAGTCATCCACTTGATTGTTTCCTTCTCATGGTTCACCTCGAGTGTGGAGTAGAACTGTCGGACCACGGCTTCATTCCAATTGTGCTAAAATGTCATGACCTTCTTCAACCTGGCCTCTTCAACTTTGGAAAGCAAACCTTGGAGAGGCTCATACTTGCTCATGAAGTCCCAATCCACCCACTTTTGGTTCGCGCACATGATAGCCTGCTCAAATAAGCCCTAGAAGAGGTCATACTGGTCTTAGGTATGAAAGAAAGGACTTGGGGAGGATTGTGGCTGGTTGAACTGCTTCAGATCATAGGTATCATGGAAGTCTTTGAATTGGTCTTCACCCCACTGCTTTCGATCAGTGGGCGGACTTGCAGTGCTGATGGGGGATACAACTATCCTTGGATTGTATTCCAACCCCTTATCACTGCACTCCTCCTCTTCCTCAGCACCCTCTGCACCTTCATTACCCTCCTCCTCATCATCGCTTCCATCATCACCATCACTCCCTTGTTTCACCTCCTCATCATCATCACTATCATCTTCACCACTCCCAGACGGTGATGGAGATTATGAAGATGAACTCAGAGGTGACAGCAAAGGCTGTCACCATGGTGCAGCTGGCTGACGCCTTGGTGGAGCATTCGAGGCACTTTTGGACCTCGCCTTGTGTGGAACTATCTTTTTGCTCCCTATCTCCTCTTTGGCATCGTAGTCACTATCCATTGGATCGTCACCATAAAAAACCGGATGCCTACCACTACAACATCCTTCCTTGGTCTCTTTTTCTCCCTACCACCACCACAAAGACGAAGAACCAGAGTATGCTTGTGAATAAGAAGAAAACAACAAGGGTTAGCAATCTTAGACCACGATAGTGCAATGATTGACAAAAATTGGATTAAAGAAATGCTCGAGGCAAACATGAGCATGGATACAAGAACAAGGTGGCAATGCCATGTGCAACATATACACAAGCTCACCAGTACATCCACAGAGTATCTATAGAGTTGTAACAGCAAGTTGGGCAAAACAAAACTAAGTCATACTAGATAGAAACTGACGGAGCACCCAACAAGGTCTGTGGATCATCCGTCAGTACGACAGGGAGCAGGAATAATTGCGACAAAGAACCACCAGTCACTACCAGAGTGTTCCATCAAGTCATTGGAACCTTTCGCCAATGGATAGATTGTACACAGCAAAAGCATGCTATAGACCGGCTAATGGATCATCCACAAGGTCCACGGACCATCCGCCAAAGTGTGAACAGAACAACATCTCCATGGTGAGCAACCGGTGTTCAATCCACAAAATCTAATGATTTAGCCAACACCAATGCATCAAAACTCGCATAGAGGCGCATTAAAGCCTACTCTATAAGACCCCCAAGAAAGATTTGAAGTAACCCTAGCCATTGCAAAGATTGGACCAACCCTAGCTTGTCAACCATGGAGAAAAACATAAAAGCAAAGGGAAAAGGAACTTACTCAGCACCCCACATCTTTGTGGTTGGGCACGTGACCGAAGGAATCAAGAAAGAAGCATCCAAAGGACGGCATCGCAGAGTGGGCGGTGGCGTGGACACGTGCGAGTGGGGACCGACGACTGGAGGAAAGAAAAGGACATGTCCAGGGGGCTGTCGGCCTATATATAGCCCGATTTTATTGGACAGTCCGCAAGGACGTCGGAGCGTCCATCAGATTTCTAAGCCCGACAATGAAAAATTGGATTTAGAGGTACACTGGTGAATCCGTGAAGGATATCGGACCGTCTGCTAGAAATTAAGAAACCAGCAAACCCTTCAGTGATTAAGATCTTAGAGAAAGGTAGGAAATTTTGGAATGAGTCCTCGAGTAAACCCAGAGCAACCACTTGCCAAGCTCGAGGACGAGCTTGAATTCAAGTGGGGGAGAGTTGTAATGACCCGAGTCTGTTACACCCTAGGCTCTCACTTTTGGATGTCCGAGACACGACCCATCAGACTCTGTAGACACCCTTGTCAACCCAACCCAAATAATGTTACGCTCTAGTAACCAACTACATAATGATACACAAGTTAACTGCTGGTCAACCAAGTCAATCAAGCGACCGTCAAAGGAGGATGCCAATCGAAGAATCTAGCTTAAGGCATCTGTGTTCACCAAAGGAATGAGCAAAGCCATTGCAAACCTCAACATGTACTCAAGGTCAGAGAGATTAGGTTCTTAAGTTTGGATAGGTGAAACCAGAGTCTATCGGATAGTCCGCCATGTTTTCTGGACCATCCGATAATAATGCAGAGACTACAGATTGGGTAGGAAATGAGCTATTATCCATTAAGGGTGCATGGGCCACTTGTCAACACAAGTTGGAGATATTTCCCAACACCTGAACCTCAGCTCCACTCACTCTATTCTCATTTCCCTCACACACTCTCTAGAAGGAAGAACAAGAGAAGGAGGGATGAACTAGAGTGAGAAAGTGAAGAAGAAGAAGGTGGAGAAGAGAACCAAGATTGCAAAGGGTAGCAAGATCAAGCACTTGAGCTTCCACAATCTCTCATCTCATGGTTAGCTCAAGAATCCCTTCTTCTCATTATCTAGAGATCAGTCCTCAAACCCTAACTCAAGTATTCTCTCTTGCATGAATGGATCATGAGGGTCTCTTGATGGGAAGCAATCCAAAGAAATCTCTCTCTAGCTTGGAAGCAAGAATGACATGTGTGGATCTTCAACCTTGATGACGAGGAACTCATCAAGAGCCCAAGCTAAGGTGCCATGCACAATCTCTTTATCTTTAGGATTTGCTCTTAATTTAGTAAGTCATTAAGTTGCACTAGTTAACCCAAGCCAAACCATAAGGATCCCAAGCTTAGTTACCCACCTAAGCTACACTAGGGATGTCATGCACATGCATGAAGGCCTCAACCTAAGATCTAGGCATGAACCCCAAGACTTTCACCAAGAACCCAAGAGCATAGGTTCTGTCGCCCATCTGA
The DNA here is from genome assembly GCA_038087645.1 of Saccharum hybrid cultivar R570. Classification (NCBI taxonomy): domain Eukaryota; kingdom Viridiplantae; phylum Streptophyta; class Magnoliopsida; order Poales; family Poaceae; genus Saccharum; species Saccharum hybrid cultivar. The sequence goes on from JAQSUU010000066.1 coordinate 15,849,731, forward strand.
TGGAGTGCCCGTCAGTAGGACGGAGGGTCCATCATTCCCAAAGTTTAGTCACCTACAGCTTAAGTTCCTTTTGAGTGACACAGTGGAGCGTCCGCCACTCACGGCGGAATGTCCGCTGAATTATGGAGGTACACAGCTAGGGAACACGAGAGCACTCATCCTGTACCAGAACATCCGTCACCCATGTTGGAGCGTTCGATGAATGATAAGGAATAGTCACCTAGTAACCCGAGCGTACCTAGTTCATAGTGGATCATCCGTCAGCCGGTCGGGCCATCCAATAGAAGCAGAGAACCTTAGAACCGATTAAGTCTTGAACCTGCCAGAGTCTTAGTGACGTTCCACGGAGTATCCGTTGACCCATACAGAGCTGAACTGAGGCACCTCACACTAATACAAGGTACAGCAGAGCGTCCGTCGCTTAGGGCGGAGTGTTCGCCAGTCACTAAGAATGTGAGTCTATATAGATAACCTACCTAAAGGGCCAACCGCTACCTAAAGAGCTTAGCTACTAATAGTACAATAGTGGAGTCATATTTAGAGTCTCTTCCTAAGTTCCTAATCAACTCCAAATGTCTTTATCTATAGCGCAACCATCTCCAATCACCGGATCCTATCTTTTGAGGTTTTGTTATCTCGTCTTGTGAGGATCATGTGTGAGTCATCACCAGTAACCGAATCTTCAGGAATCGGCCGCACTGTCCGACAGGCACCCCACTACTATAAACCCTATTTTGGAATGCAGTTTCATTATGAGTTATGCATCACATGTAGTGTTGGTTAGTAAACTTGTTCACCCTACACATTAGAGTCACTCTTTAATATATTAGAAGCCTTTCATCTAAACAATGGGAATGGAAAGGCTTAATTGCTTATTGCTTAGTTACTTAGCAACGGTAGAAGTCGAGTATGAGAAGGGAACTCATTCTCGCATGCGTAGGATGCTACACTTGGATAATTAATCGCTAAAACTGATGAGGGTACAACTTGACTTACTTCACTAATCTAGCTAAGGAATAATATCACTAAAAGTTATGAACTTGAATACCGCCTCTGGTTACTTTACTCATGCGAAGGGTAGGTCATTGTGAGTGTGGGATCTCAAACGATGTAGCTCATGGAGTAGTTAAGGACTGTTTATTATGAGTAACCACCCGTACAGACCCCATGCCGCGGATGGGTCGACAAGCCAAGTAACTAATTGCGACTGGTTTATCTGTGAAGCTGGCAAGGGGGTGGTGTCGGTCGGGAATGTCCGGGACATTGATTGGGCACCAGTCGAACCTTTCGTCGGACACTCGGGCCGGATTAGGGAAAGGTTGAGGAACATGAGGCAACCCTTACCCGGGCACGGGTATGGAGGTTCGTCCCGGTACATGTCAAAGTAATTCTCGGCATTTGAAATCCACAACCGGACATTCTGGTCATGGAAAGTTGGAAACGGAAATTTGGGCATGTGACCTGTAGGCCAATGAGTGGGATCAGGTGGTTTGTTACGATTCATGCACAGATCATAAGCAGTGCCAAGAATTTTGGGGGAGATTGCATACCATTGGCCAGGGAATGAGTGAGAGTGGTGACCACTCCGAACCCATTCTCCCTTGGAGAGTTGTCAACGCCATGCCCACTGGGCCGAGCAGCCGTTGTGCCAGCAGATGCATGCTGGTCCGCTTGCTCTAGATTTGGGGACGATGAGATGAGACCCGGACCAGAAGAAGACTGCTCGATCATGGACCGGTCCAACTGCTTGTTGATCTTGAGCACCTTTAGACACATATCATCGAGCACACCCTCGGCATCATGGTGCCAGGCTTCGAGGCCGCCCGCCGTCTTATCGATGACCTTCAGGCACTTGTCCCGACCTCGTTGATGCGCCCATCGATGCGATTCTCCGAGTTGATGATGCGCCTTTGAACGGACTGATCGGAGTCGGCGAAGCGCCGATCGAGAAGCGTTGCCTGCTCCTTGAACAGGCGCTGCATCTCCGTCATCAGTTGCTGGCCCTCAGGACTCATCGCTCTGAACTTCCTTGTGGATCGCGTGTAGTGAAGATGGGTAGGTGGTGGTGGTGGTGGTGGACTCGCCAGATCGGTTATCCGCCACAAATCGTCGAACGTGCCATCGGAATTATAGGAATTCGCCAATGTTTCAGCAGCTCACTGAATCACTGGGAACTCAGACAAACCGAGAGCGTGTGTTCTTACAATCGATGGGATAGTGGATTGAGATCCGATCGGGATCGAAGTCTCTGATACCAGGATGTTAGCGTAACAGAATTGGGGATCGAGATGAGAGACTAGACTTGAGGAAGGAGTAAGCAGAGCAGGTGGGATAGGAAGGACGGATTTGATTTCGTAGCTCAGGTTTGGGTTCATTCAGTACGTGCCCCTTAACTCAGGCGATCGCTCATCTTTTATACACCGGCAATGCCGGGGACTTGTCTCAGCAGCACAGCTGCTCCAGCACCTGGAGATCAAGCCCATTGCGGCCCAGTAACGCGAACGCTTGGCTTCTTGGCGCGAGTGCTCAGCCTTGTACCCATTGTCAGACGGGCCACAGTAGCTGGGCCGGATTCAGTATCTTCAGCAAGGGCCGATGCCGCCGTAACAATACCATCCTAGGCATCGACCCATCTTGCATACCATGTCGATCCCAACCATGATCCGGAACGAATGATCCCTGTATGTGGATCGCTAAGTACCGCGATCCCTGTGACTCTGCTCACCGGCCTCCTGCTCCTGCAGAGGTGCATCGTCTCCTGGGACCATCTCGACGAGCACTATGTACCCATCTTTCATGGCACTAACGAGAGGCCTGAAAATGTCTAGGACCTGCATAGCCCTATGCCCCTAAGTAAAAACTGGAGAATCCCTTATCACTGCATAAGCGTATCTCTAGAAAGAGGGCAACCTTCCCACGTCCGCAAGGCCGACTGCATTTCAACTTTCAAACTAGGAATCGTCAACTAGAAGCAAAAAAAAAAGTCTAGTTCAAAAATAAAATATTTGTTGTATTCAGTGTGATCTGGTGGGCATCCATTTGAACAATTTATCTTACTACTCGTAGGTGGTTTTGTTCCAAACGTTGTTGCGTCTGACTCACCCCTTCTTTGTTCACTATTAGAAAGTCAACCTGAAAACTGAAAATTTATATAGGGAAGTTTTGGACTTATTAATGAGGAATGCAATTATGCAAATTAGGTATAGAATAACTCAACCAAAATATACTTACTGATGCTTATCTTGCCATAAGGCACTCCAGCACCAGCACCTTGTTGCCCAGTAGTAGACAATGGATTTGGTAGGTATATCACTTCAGGTGAAGTACACTGCCAAACTCAATTATTACCACAATACGCCAGAGCGATTGGTCATGGAACCTAAATATTTGTTTCCAGTAAAGTCGTCAGACGAACATCCAAGTGCCCACCCCATTCTGCAAAGGAGTCAAAGTTTTTTCTCACTAGTGAAAAGTATTGGTGATTATTAACAATCATTTCATATATGTGACATTGGTAGAGAAGTCATTGAAATGTGGAGTTGGGTCACAGTTACCTTAAGCCTCGTTTGATTAATCCCACCAAAAATCAACAAGCCCTTACGAGTGCGTGTACGCACACGTTATCACTTTTTATTTCAGAGATTATGCAAGTTACGGGATGGTACTGAACATAGGTTCTAGGAAAACGCAAGAGGACTGTGGCTCGCTTGCTGAGCGACTAGAAGATTAACTAGGTGAAGCCAGACTGCAACCAAGTGGTAAATGATTTAGCGTCATTAGCTAGAAGATGTAAACACTCCAGGGCTTGGTGGGGAAGAGCACCTGCGTGTGCGTCGAACCTGCTTGATGCCGATTGTCATTCTAGGTCAAGGCCTTCGAACACTGGTTGCCGTGCGAGCGAAATCAAGCACAAGAAGTGGAAAAAATGGGACTTAGCGAAACAAGGTAAGTGATTTCATTAAGCTTGTCCCCCTCATTTACAATCCCCACAAGGGGGCAATTTATACATGCTCGTAGACATCTTACAGGACCAACATGCCCTTGCAACTGCTACATGTCTGGAAGATATTCCCTGCCACTGTGGGGCCTGTTTGCCATCGGGAGCCCTCGCCTGCCTCAGGTAGCACCGGCCCGGGGAGCCCCAACCGGCCCTGCCTAGTTTCGCCTGCTTGACCGACCAGATGGTCCCCGAATGGTCAGACGTTGTCTGCCGTGAGAGGAAGGCTAGCTCATTCCACGGCGGAACCTGCAGAAACAAACAACCGAACTATCAACAGCTATTCGCTAGAGCAAATAACCGAGATTGTCAACGAGCCTTTCGCTAGGGCGAAAGGAAAAGAACTGGGCTTGGCCCGCAACAGCTATTCGCTAGAGCGAATAACCGATATCGTCAGCGAACCTTTCGCTAGGGCGAAAGGAAAAGAACTAGGCTAACCGAGATCGTCAGCGAGCCTTTCGCTAGGGCGAAAGGAAAAGAACTAGGCTTTGGCCTGGTCTCAGCCGCAGAGTCCACCCTTTCATCATAGCGAAAAGGGGTGTCCCAGTGTGAGGGCTCTGCTGCGGCGAGAACGGGGCTCAACACATCCTTCTCTTCACATGTCTTCAGCCCTTTCGCCTTTTATTATAGCAAAATGCCAAGTGCACCGGAGCCCTCCTCTTGCTATTTCGCTTCCGCAAGAGACCGGGATGGCAATTGAGCCACATGAGGTGGCCATAGGCAGGGCACGCTGATGAGGTACAGGCCCGATCTTCCGAGAGGTAACCGGTAAGTTCAATTTGTGGAGATCTCAACGTTGGCGATCCGGCTTCAAATCAGACACGATTCGAACCCTGCAACCGTTACACCACCGCTCCGTTGGTTATCAACCAAGCACAACTTGATTGACCTCGCCAAGAAGGCTTTTCCAGCAAGCTAATCGAAGAGCACAAGCAAGAAGGTAAAATACGTAATCTAAAATTGCAAATATGAATGATGCGAATATCAATAGAGGGTTCAAGAACTCGGTTCCAAAGGACTAATCGACACAGTAGAGGAGATCAAGAACAGGGGCCCTGGATCACTGTAAAAGGATTTGTCACCACAGTTACAATGAACGATTCAGTTTCTCGATAGAAAACTAAACTCTAAACAAAACCCAATTGTCTAGCAGCGGTGGTAGATGTGTTTATAGTCTAAGACTCGACCTAGGGTTGAGGACGGCCAGGGGTTGGGCGCCCACAACTTGGGCTTAAGGCCCGACACGATACATGGCCAAGTTGGCCCAAATAGGTGACGCAGCACCTTGCCGTGGTCACACAGAATGATCCACAGACCTTCTGGAGCTGAGACTAGATCCAAAACGGCGGCGTCGTCGTCCCCTTTCCAACGCATCTAAGAACGCCCCATTTCGATGTCGTATGAGAAAATTATGACCGAAACAATGACGACGTGTCTGCTGAATCCGAGGGTGACGTGGCAGCTGAATCGGGGACGAATTACAACTTGAGGAAGACCATAGCGTCGGTGTGTCCAGCATGGCGATGTCCTCATCATCCTCCCCTTCTTGAATTGGAGTCGTCCTCGACTCCATCTTGGCGATGTCCTCATCATCCCCTCCTTCTAGAATTGGAGTCGTCCTCGACTTCATCCCATCATCAGCGAACTCCTGCAAAATGTTAGTGACAGCAGGCAATGCACCAGACATAATAGGTTGACAAAACATAGTATAACATGGTGCATCAGGATTATCACATAACTCAGCAGTAGCAGAAGTTGTAGCAAGAAAAGTACCTCCTTTTAACTTAATCCCATTATTTTTAGCAATGGCAGTTGGAGGTTTATTTTTAATCTCATTAGCATGTTTAATAATATCCATAAGAGACAAAGGCAGCAATGTAATTTTCTTGTCCTTATATATGATAGTGTATGTATTAGTTCTACCATGGTGTAAAGCATCATTATCAAATTCCCATGGACGACCTAACAAAATGGAACAAGCGTGCATAGGGACAACATCAAAATCAGCAGTATCATGATAAGAACCTGTGAAAAAGCTAATGCATGCTGATTTAGTTACCTTAGTCGTACCACTATTATTGAACCATTGAAGTTTATATGGATACGAATATTGTCGTGTGGTCAAGCCAAGCTTCTCAACCAAATCTGAACTCACCAAGTTATTGCAACTTCCGCTATCAATGATAGTGAGAACACGACAACCTTGCACAATGAAATACATATAGAACAAATTGTGGCGTTGGATCGTCATCGCTTCTTCATGTCCCACACGTGTACTCAACACACGTTGCACAAGAAGGCTAGGGTAGTCTGCGGCAGCAGCCACGAAGTCAATGATGATGGCCTCCTTGTCTTGATCGCCCTCGGTGGAATCTGCATCAACGTTAGCAGCAAGGGCTAAATCATTTTCAACATCACTAGCACTTACATATCCATCCTCGGTAGCAATGAAAGCACGACGACTGGAGCAATCCTTCATGACATGTCCCATGCCTTTGCATCAGTGGCAAATGATTTTAGAGCTAGACGAGGAGAAGCTAGTAGAAGCACCCGGAGTGGCACCTTTCTTCTGCACATTAGACAATTTACTTACCCTGAAAGAAAATAGAGGTGTAGATGGCTGTGATGCAACAGGAATCTTGGGCGTATCCGGCTCTGAACGCTGCTGAAAATTCCTCCCATTGTTAGACCTGAAAGGCTGGTGTTGTTTGCGTCCCTGTACTTCACGTTCTGCCTTAATAGCAAGATGATACAATTGGGAAAAATTGCACCATTCTTTGTAATCAAGTATGTTCTGGATATCATGGTTTAAACCACCAAAAAATCTAGCACTAGCATCATTATCATCTTCATTTATACCACAACGGGCTAAACCAATAAGCAATTCTTGATAGTATGCTTCTACTCCTTTATCACCTTATTTTAAAGTTTGTAGTTTCAAACGTAAATCACGTTGGTAATAAGGAGGAACAAAATGAGATTTCATACGTTGCTTTAAAGCATTCCAAATTTGAGGCACAGCAGCAGCATTATTAGCATTGCAAAGATCACTCCACCAGAACAAAGCAAAATTAGTAAACTCACTAGTAGCAAGTCTAACTCTATGCTCAGCAGGAACATTATGAGAATCAATTTTTTATTGAACAGCAAGCTCCCAATCTAAATAAGCCTCTGGATCAACATTACCAGCAAAAGGAGGAAGGCTAAATTTAATTTTAGCAAAAGGATCATTATTACCATGATTATTACCTCCCATACCGCGACGGTTGAAGTTGAGGCGGCGACGGGCATAACTGTCAGCATCCGCATCGTCATCACCAAAATCATCGGCATCGTCATCATCAGCACGATGAGGTGGAGGGCGTTGCTCGAGATGTTCAATGTGGGTGACCAGATTGTTCACATTGCGTGTCAGCTCGGTCATAAGATTGCGTTGTTCAGTCATGAATGTTGTAAGCTCACCCTTGGACACGCACTCATTGAAGTCCGTCGGAGATCCTGCCATGGTTAGAAGATAGAAAAAGACAACACCAAAGTATTATCCCTATCAACTAAAAGGAAACAAGTGGTGGTGGTGGGGAAAGCGGAATACAAAATCACAAGCGGCTTACCACTGTCTTGCCTGTATTCTTACCAAGGCCAAACAGGAGCAAAACCAAAGTGGCGAAGTAATCTGTTGTTGAGCGTGGGTAACAGTTGCAAGAGGAACCTGTGCTGACAGAAGAATATGTGGAGCTATGGGTAGGCACACAATATGACAGCAAGGATTAGCAATTAACAAATGCAGATTAGCGATTGTTCAATCTGGATCCAAAGTACAAATCACAGGTGCTGGCTAAGACGTGTCGAGACGTAGCGCAACAAGGTGAAAACAAAGGACGATGGAAAGAACTCACAGAACAAGCAAATAACCCGGATTTTTCTTTTTTCCTAAATTTTTCCCTGATTTTTCCAAAAGGCACTAATAGGAATCAAACTTTTTTATTTTTTCAATATTTTTTTATATTTTTCCTCTAAACAAGGATAAAAAAAGATGCAACCACAAAAATTGGCACCTACAACTGAGGTGGGATGTGGTCTATAGAAATACAACATGTTCTCTGAAAAGCGTGCAAAAACTTTGACAAATTTTTTTCTTTATTTTCCTGAATTTTTTTGGAAATTTTGATGAAACCAAACAGAGCGAAGCCGAGTTTGGGTCGGCCCCAAATGGTGTCAAGAAGCTGCTGTAAAAATTTCAGATTTTTCTGATAAACGAGCGAAAAGTTATGCTTGTTTTACCGAAGGTATCTTGAGTTATGTTTTCCGGAAGACACAACAAGGCAGCGACACTTAGGGCAAAACGTCCCTAAACTCCAACACCGATCACAAGATCGTCCCTGTGATGAACAACAATAGGTATGCGCCTGATGATGTAAGGAGGGCTGCAATGCAGGCAAATTAAGAGCGGCTGGCAACCTATCTAGGATTTGCGCGGCGGCGAGAAGTTACATAAGGCGGCTAGCGGGGCAAGTCGAGTAATGTGGTGGTTTTGACTTGTTGTTTAGGAACAGTGGATGGGATAGCGGTGAAAAACAAAAATCACAGCAACGGCGATTGAACTACGACCACGAACACAATTCTAAACCAGCAACAAGACTCGACCACGGACACAAACTCAACAACGCGAATCTGAAACGAAATTGCAAAGGCACAAAGGGTGATAGGACAGCGGAAATTAAAATATTTTTGGGATTTTTGTGGACTCTAGGTAATGAACAAATATGAATCTAAGGCAAACGAGAATATACCTCGCGGTAAACCTAAAAGCTCTGATACCAATTGATGAGGTACAGGCCCGATCTTCCGAGAGGTAACCGGTAAATTTGATTTGTGGAGATCTCGACGTTGGCGATCCGGCTTCAAATCAGACACGATTCGAACCCTGCAACCGTTACACCACCGCTCCGTTGGTTATCAACCAAGCACAACTTGATTGACCTCGCCAAAAAGGCTTTTCCTGCAAGCGAATCGAAGAGCACAAGCAAGAAGGTAAAACACGCAATCTGAAATTGCAAATATGAATGATGCGAATATCAATAGAGGGTTCAAGAACTCGGTTCCAAAGGACTAATCGACACAGTGGAGGAGATCAAGAACAGGGGCTCTAGATCACTGTAAAAGGATTTATCACCATAGTTACAATGAACGATTCAGTTTCTCGATGGAAAACTAAACTCTAAACAAAACCCAATTGTCTAGCAGCGGTGACGGCTGTGTTTATAGTCTACGACTCGACCTAGGGTTGAGGACGGCCAGGGGTTGGGCGCCCACAACTTGGGCTTAAGGCCCGACACGATACATGGCCAAGTTGGCCTAAATAGATGACGCAACACCTTGCCTTGGTCACATAGAATGATCCACGGACCTTCTGGAGCTGAGACTTGATCCAAAACGACGGCGTCGTCGTCCCCTTTCCAACGCATCTAAGAACGCCCCGTTTCAATGTCGTATGAGAAAATTATGACCGAAACAGTGACGACGTGTCTGCTGAATCAGAGGGTGACCTGGCAGCTGAGTCGGGGACGAATTGCAACTTGGAGAAGACCATAGCGTCGGTGTGTCCAGCGTGGCGATGTCCTCATCACACGCCCCCAACATTAGCCCCTCAGAAATGCATGAGGAGGTTCTCAATACGAGCGTGTTTGCCTTGTGAATTTATGGGACCATCGCGCAGTGGGGCTCGTATGCCGTCCCAAGCGAAGGGTGGAGGTCTGTGCTGCTATTATTTATTTTATATACATATAAAATATATTATTATTATTATTATTATTATTATATTTTTTTGAACAATGTGTAACTACTTTTTGGTTCTCGCACCGTGTAACTGCTTCTCGAAATTCCAACCACAGCGGAAGTTAAGCGAACCGTCGCATCGTTTCCTTGATTCACGCGCCGGGCTAGTAGATAAACCCCCCAAGCCACTAGAGCCATGCATGCTCGTCTCACCTTCAGCCCTCGTTTGAGAACTAAGCCTTCACTCTTTGGCTTCTCGCTTGGGTTTTCGCTTCGTTGGTCGCTTCCGCCAGGACGCCAGCCTTCGCCAAGCTTTTTTCGCAGGTTCGTATTTGTTTTGTTGTGTTCGCCTTTACTTCCTTTTTATGTTTTTGTCTTATTTCATTGTTTCAACTCTTTTCGCTTCTTAACTATTTTTGGTTTTTGTTGGGTTTTTTGTATGTTACTCGTTTGGATAGATGTCGAGTGAGTCATCATCTGGCGGCAGCTCATCCAGCGGGAGCGCATCTGACACTTCTAGTTTTGAATCTCGCACCCATTTGCAAAGCGGGAATGAGCGAAATATGGCCCAATCGGCGAATGCACAAGACAGTAACGTTGTATGGGAGAGAGTTGCTGTGGGTGGCCAGGGCCCTTCGCGTGATGACTCTAGCGAAGGGACTGATACCGATGTGGAGATCGTGGAGGAAGGTGAGGAAGGCGAAACTACAGGGCCAATGCCCGCCGCCGCCCGGGGCCAACCGGATCTGACTCCAGTTACTTACCGCCTGGGTTGCTCACGCATCACCGAAGCAAAACTCGATAAGTATGTCAAGCGAGGTATTCTGAAGTCTTCACTTCGCGGCTTGTGCCGTGCTCTAGGCCGAGAAGAGGTCCCCCGCCCAGAGCCCTACGAAGCGGTTGTCTTCCGTGATTTCTTCAAAGCTAGGCTACGGTTTCCTGTGAAGATTTTGTGGGCGAAGTTTTGCAGTGCTTCAACCTGCAGATTCATCACCTGACTCCTAATGCTTTCACTCGGCTCAGCGTGTTCACCATGGCACTCAAGATGTGCAGGTGCGCCTTGAGCGTGAACACGTTTGCTCGCTACTACGAGACTCATTTTCACAAGAAAACAGTCAAGGATAAGCAGACCAAGATCAAAATGGAGGCCCACTATGGGTCCTATAACTTTGACCCAAAAAAGACAAAAGGCACTGTGCAAATCATGCCAGCTTACTGGAATAAGTGGCCTCGCTAGACCGACTACTGGTTCTACCACCACGTGTGCTCCGATGAAGATGTGGTTGAGGTGTTGACAAATGGACTGCCAAAAGCGCATATACTTGTTTCAGAGATGGCACCAATGGGGGGATTTCGCTTGGCTGAAATTCTGGCTGATGGGCCACGCAATACCGAGGCTGCAGACACGTTTGCTTTGACATCGCACTAGTAGATTAGTCAGAATTTGGTCGAAGAATGGATAGTTTGCGATAGCCCTCCATTGAGCAGCAAAACTCGATTTTCTGACATAGAGCGAAGGGATGGATATGTCTTTCCGCGTCTCACCGTCGCGCCATCAGATGCGTTCACCACCGATTTTAGTTTTGTGAACCTGATAGAACACAAGGCCGAAGAGATCGTTGGGTTTTATGGCAATAGAGAGCACAAGGGTCGGTGCCAGTCCTTGGCTAGGAAGAGGAGATTAAACCGCGTCTTCGAAGCGATGGGCATTTGCTACGCTGATCAGTTGGGTCCTTCGACCAACCTTTCGGCTAACGACGCCGCCCCGTGTGGCCATGGTCGTGGGCCTCAGGGCGAAGGGGTAGGGCATGAAAGGTGACAGCCGGACGTGGTACGAACACTGCTGCAATGGTGTCCCATAAGCGAAAGCTTAGCGGCTGAGGGCGTGTTCTCGCAGAGCCCACCGACATGCGGATTGGAAGGGAGATTGCTAGCAAGGTGGGAAATAGCAAAAAGGTCATGATCGGACAAACTCACCGATTTGGGCAAGTCTGGACAGAAATGGTAGTGTTATATTTTTTGTATAATTTCGATGTTGCTGTTTTTGGTTGTCCTTTCATTTCTTAGTTCATTCTTGTTTTGCCTATTCACTTATGTGCCCTTGCTTTTGTTGTTTCAGGAATCTTCAAGATTTGATGGAATGGCTAGCAAGGCCAAGGTCGCCGATGTGAATGACGTGTTCGGCCTTGCAGACACCATGTCTGTCGATGACCTTTTTACCAAAAAGGCTAAGAAGAATTCATGAAAGGCCGGTGACCTCCCGAAGGAGACTGGAGTGAAAAAGGCAAGAGTGACTTCTGCCAAAGAGGCAGCTTCTGCTCGCCCGGCCCCTACCCCTGTGACATCTCCTGATATCTCGGGATCTTAGCTACAGGGTAAGTCTAGATTTTATGGGGAGTATATTCACCTGAGCGACGACTTGGTTCGCGGGCAACTGTTTGGCCACGGGGAACTATGACTGAGTTCTCGGCCCGAGGACTACGACGATATGTGAGTTTATTTGGGGTCAAGCTCTTCTGGCGAGATGAATTCCGCAAAGGAGGAGACTTATAGAATTGTTCATTCTTTAGGGATTGCTTCGAGTTCCTGGGTGATCACCAACGTGGACTATCGTGCGGTTGGCTTGCTACCGAACCAAGTTGCTGCTGGCTTTGTAGACGCGTGCGATGGTGCCTTTTCGGCTCCTAAAGTGGAGAGGGACCTTTTGAAGGTCCCTAACTCATCTCTCATAAAGGCAGTGAACTTTCATGATGCTAGTGTAAGTAGATTACTGCTTATCCGCGCTCCTTTTGCAGCTTGTTGCCTAGCAACTGCCTTATATGTGTTTCATTTTGATTTTCGCAGGCCATGCTCCTTGCTCGAGGGCTCCAAAACCAGGGGCTAGCTTTTTGCCAGGGCTTGGAGAAAGACCTGGCGGCTAAGGATGAGTGGATCCGGGCTCTTGAGCGGGAGCTTGGGGTGACCAAAAAGCTAGCTGAAGAGAACGCCGCCACTTGCCGGACTGCGGAAGAGCAAGTCGAGCAAATGCGTCTAAACTTTGAGGACTACCAGAAGCGAAAGTGGGAGGAGGGTAACAGGTTGGTCACTGGTGCCCAGAGGGCGGCGAATGTGTACAAAGATCTTACTGAGAGCGTGGGTGAGGATCAGAAGTGCCTCGCGAAGCGCCCGTTGTCGATTTCATGGAGTGGTTGGCGAATGAGCTGACCACTGTGAGTGACTACATGACTATCGGCCAGGACTATGCTTCATTTGTTTCTCTCCACGCATTCGCTCAGGCTCTGGAGGAGTGCGGGTGTGATCATCTTGAGAAATTCGAGATAAAGGACCCACAATCTTACTAGAGTGCCCCTACCGGTGCTCATGATGCAGGGAAGAAATTTTTTGAGGGGTTCTGGCATCCTGGAGGCAGGGAGCTTGCTCTCCTCAGGGTGGCGATGAGTCATGGCAAGGTGCTCTTTTTCAGGACTTTTTCTATTCACTTTATTGTTCTATTTCTTAGCGGATTGCTTAAAGTCTGTAACATTTTTTGGGACATGCTATGCAGTCTGTCGAAGAGTGCGTAGCCATCAAGGAGAAGGTGAGGAAATACATTGCTGAGCGAAATGCTCGAGAGGGTGCGACCGGAAGCGGCTCAGGTGATGCGGGTACGCTATCGACTCCTACTGCCGAGAATCCCACCTAGGATGGTGTCGTCGATTCTGGCGAAGGCACAACTCAAGATGGGGGTAGATAACTAGGAATTAATGCTTGCAGTCTTTTTGGAGAACTTGTGACTGCTTGAATGTTCATTTTAAGATACAGTTAAAGTCTTTTGGTTTCGGTGCGCAAGTTCCTAACTTGGAGCCTGCACAACCTATGGAAATTTATTTGTTAATGACAGATTGCAATGGTTTTTATGTTGGTGGTGCTTCTTGGTTTCATCATCGCGAGAAGTTTCTGAGTTCTAGCATGACTGGTTTCATGAGATCCCAGTTCTGTCGCATGCTCAAAAAGGAGAGGATTCTCCATAGGTTTTTCTATCTAGAATTCAATCCGACCATTTTGGAGGAGCGAAAGGCCCGTCGTGAACGGCTTAAGCGGGATCATGGCATGTCTTTGACATCTGGCTTAAGGGATCCAAAGGAGGAGCCAGTCGAGGAAACGACGTTGGATTTGGAGGATCGCTGATATAAGTTTTATCTTTGCCCCTTAGGGGGTGGAGTGTAGTTTTAGTGCGGAAGCGGTGTGTAATGCATTGTAAATTCACCCATGGGTGTGCTATGTAAGACTGTTTTGTATGTTTTCTTTGTTTTGCACATACTTTTCATTGACTGGTTGCACCTACTTGGTATTTTGGTTAGGCGAAAGGCTGCCATCTCCCCAACCTTTTAGGGCGGGGTGCATACGTGAGGACGCCGGCGCTCGAGAGGATACTATACCAGCCCCTCGACGTATCGCTGAATCGAATAGGTGCCGTCTCCCTAGTTTTTTGGTGGTGAGGGCATGCGCGAAAACACTGACACTCGAGAGGCTTTTGTGGCAGCCCCTCGGCGTATTGCTAGGTCAAACAGGCCCTGTCCCCCCAACCTTCTAGTGGTGAGGGGATGTGCAAAGGCGCAAACGCCCGAGATAGCTTCTTTATTAGCCCCTTGGCATATCATTTTGGCGAAAAGAAGACGCCGTCCGCCCAACCTTTTAGGGCGAGGGGATGTGCGAAGGGGTGAACGCTCGAGGTGGCTTCTTTGCTTGCCCCTTGGCATATCGTTTAGGCAAAAGGAAGACGCCATCCCCCCAACCTTTTAGGGCGAGGGGATACACAAAGGTGCAAATGCTCGAGGTGGCTTCTTCGCTAGCCCCTCGGCATATCATTTAGGCAAAAAGAAGACATCATCCACCCAACATTTTAGGGCGAGGGGATACACGAAGGCTCAAATGCTAGAGGTGGCTTCTTTGCTAGCCCCTCAGCATATCATTTAGGCAGAAAGAAAACGTCGTCCCCCCAACCTTTTAGTTCGTTTGTTTGGTTCGTCAAAGTCAAACAAAACTATTGCAAGGCGAATTAGCTAAGTTGATGTGCGGCGCTGTGGGGTCGTGCTTACCGGCGCAGAGCTGTAGCAAGAATCCTGTCTCATGCATGTATATGGCCTTGATTAGTAATTTCATAGGATGGGGGATGTTACATTTTTTCTTGCAACATCCCTCCATGCTTGCTTGTCACTGTGTCGTGGCCACATCCTGTTGCCTCATCTTTTAGCTCTGTGCTTGGCGGATATAGGCTGCATGCTTCTTTTGGATAGTATGTGCCCCAAACCTTACATTGTTTCTTGCGACATCTAATTTTTGCTACTTGTGGCCTTATGCTTGTATAGCCTTCTGTTCCACATTTGAGACTTCCTTATTTCGGCAGATGCCAAAATCCCAACACTCTCTCAAGCCTACTCATTGCCCTTATAATCGAAGACTCCTCTCTCAGTATCGCTCCTAGCTTGAGCAGCGTGGGTGTCTGATCTTAGTGTTTCTGCTCGACTGAAACTTGATATGCTATTCGGGGGTGCCTGGGCCTCTTATTTATAGGGTTCCAAGGATTTGATGTCATTAATTTTGGTTGTTAGGTTGGTAGCGGTATTTACCGCTGATGTTTGGTGCTTTTCTTGAATTTGTCTGTCCTTTGTAGTACATTCACGTACGTGCGCCCATGCTTGTGGGACACTCCCACCTTCTTTCGATCATGCGAATGGGATTTCATGCCCACTAGATAGTGGCCATTGTTTCTTGTCCTTTTTTGGTTGTGGAAAGCCTTTTGTGGCTTTTAGGGTTTTTGAGTTTGTCGTCACTCCTTTTCGGTGGTGCGAATCGTTTTTAAGCCTGATTGGCTTTTTCCATTCGCCCGCTCTCCTTTTCGGTGGGGCTAAACGCTTTTGAGCCTATCTGGCTACTGTCGGGAACCATAATTAGGGGTACCCAAATTAGGGTAAAAATCCACCCTGAATCAGACACTAATCTCCCCCATTAGAGGAAAACATCAACCAAAAGAAGACCCTTGGGCTAAATCTCCCCTTGCTGGGCCTCCAGTGAGCCAGGCGAGCATAACAGCCCATTCTCCTACTTCATCCGAGGCCTCACACAAGGAATCTCGGAACATCACCATCTCGTCCGAGCCCCAGAAATGACTTCATCTATTTCTACCTCACCCGATACTGGCTCGGTAGGCAGCCCTCAGCAGGCAAATTCCCCGTCTCGCTCGAGGCCCCGAAGCGAGGTCTCAGACGCGGGAAACTCTCTGCCTTGCCTGACCCCAGCCTCTGATGCTGCTTCCTCATTGGTGCGCTCGAGGCCCCTTATGACGTCACCCATGTTCTCGGGCCAACCAGCCGGACAGGCCAGGATGGACAGGGGTCAAATCATGATGTCATGGCCCATAACAGCAGCTATTGATCACTATACCTCCCATACTATCACTGTCCACACGATCTAGGCCTGCGTGGCACCGCTCTAGGCCACTATTCCCTCAGGTGCGGTGAAATCGCGCCATGATTCACGCCACCGAGGCCTCGGTTCTCTACGTCGGTCAAAGCTGCAAGGACAAGCACGTCGCCACAGTGATGAACATGATCCTACACTTCATAGCTACGAAGCTACGTCCATTAAAGCACGTCGCTACAGTGCCCAAGGACAGAGACCACTCCTCGCATGCCCGGCCATGTAGCCATGATACCAAAAGTACCAACGCCATGCCTCTACAGTGTAAATCATGTCCCCACCAGATAAGGCCTTCCCGAGGCCCCGGGGCTATTTCTTCAACAAGGATCACCCCACGTACCAACATCTCGTAACCCTGCACCTCCTTGAGACTATAAAAGGAGCATGCACGTGAACACACAACTCTCCTAGACCTTGCGAGGGCTCCAGCAGAGTCACACACGCACTCCACTCTTGTCTTGAGATCTAGGAACACCTCCCTCTCTCGTCCGCTTGTAACCCCTACCACAAGCACTTCAGTGCAAGATAATACAAGTCTCCCCTTCCTCACTGGATGTAGGGCATTCTTTAGCCTGAACCAATATAAACCACTTGTATTCTTCTTCCACACCATACGGATCCCCGACACGTAGACACATATTACTCGTTGGTGTCAGGAACCGTCGTTTCTTACACCGACAGTTGGTGCGCCAGGTAGGGGACGTTTGCGTGTCACAACTAACTAATCCTGCAGGGTCCAGGATGGCTACACTACCCCGCCTTCGCCCGACACTCATCTCATCAGCTGTCGGAGGCAACGTCAACTTCACTCTAGGCTCCGACATCTGGTTTGGGAATCTTGAGCTCATTATCACTGGGGAAGGCCACGACCTCGACCTTGTTCCACCGGTAGACAAGTCTGCCAGCTTCCCTGAGCCCGCGGTCGATCTATGACGATGTTCTGATGAGTTAAAAAACACATGGCCCAACGAATTTAGCTTGCCTAGCCTACCACAAGCTGCTCAGCCCCGCCGCGACAAGAAGGTTCACAGCCCATCAACTAACATTTACCATCTCAGCCCCAAGGCAGGTGAGGTGCCAGAGGACCTGCCACAACAGCTCAGGCATGCCATCGCCGACACCCTGGCATCAACAGAGATGAGCTCCAACTCTGACTTCCTTGACTCTAACTACGACGATGGCAACAACGACGATTACCAAGGCATCACCGGCTTTGCCAAGCTTCAAAGGATGCAACGCTTTCTGCGCATCAGCGACTACCTCCTCAACGATGAGCCATGCAATGACGACTTCATCGATCGCTTCGACGGCTACGAGCTCTCATGGCCATGAAGGGAACAGTTGGATCCCAATGCAGAATTCGGTCGACTAAGCCCGCTCCCCCCAATCTCATTATTATCGATACTACCTCTGAAGCACTCTTAAAATTCTCTATGAATTGCTTAACTCTTTTGCAATGCCGTATACATATATAAGTACGTCATGCGTGTACGTACATCATACGTATGTCATGCCATACCATACACACGAGCATCTCATACATACTTCATACGTGCATCACATACATGCATCATGCACGTCGCATACACGCATCACGAATATGCATCGTATATGAGTACGTCATGTGTGCATCATACGTACATCATACATATGTCATGCCATATCATGCACACGAGCATCTCATACATACTTCATACATGCATCATGCACGTCGCATACATGTATCACGAATATGCATCGTATATGAGTACGTCATGCGTGCATCATACGTACATCATACATATGTCATGCCGTACCATGCACATGAGCATCTCATACATACTTCATACGTGCATCACATATGTAACACCTCAGGTGTTTGGCTTCCATAATTGCATTGCATTTCATAAGCATGAGCATCAATCATATCATTCATGTCTTTATTTTGCTTACAACATGAGTATGCAACATACCCTAACATGCTTGTTTCATAATTTACTTGCTTATGAAATGTGAGTGGTGCAACTTGTAGATACAACATGGGGTCTCATACTTGGAAATATGGCAATGTTGTTAGTATACCATGATAAGCTTAATTGTTGCAACAAGGTCTTGAAACATGTGCAACATGGTAGTGCAACATTTTGGTGAAAATATTGTTTTGCTTGTTTCAACTTATGTGACACTTGGAATTGTGAGTAACCAAGGTGTAGAGTGGCTAATTATATCCTATAGCACCTTAATTACATTTAGGGTAATTATTGGAACAATGTTCATGTTGACCAAAATGACCAAAATGCCCTCCTAGGTGTTGTTGACCAATCCTTGACCCCTAGAAGGCTTTGGTTTGACCGTTTAAAAAGTCCAGCTTAGAGATCTTGCATGGAGAAGCAACCTTAAGCAAAGTTGTAGGGAATTTCATAAGGAACAAAAGTTCTAATATGGCCATCTCATGAAAATGACCAAACATGCTCAAAAATGGCCCACAAGTCAGTTTGAGGGGTTGCTCACACTTAGAAAAATTCTAAGTTTGAAAATTTGAAATTCCAGTTTCAATGTACCTCACTTCGACGCCATGTAACTCACAAACCAGGCCAAACCAGTCCAAGCTCTAATTAACAAAGTTGTAGTCCTCACATAACTCTACAACTTTGCTGTTATCACCTCTTGCTAAATCGGGACAGATGAGGAGATAATCAACGGCGAAATTGTCCTGTCAGTCACCGTTTCCGGCTATGATTCAAACATTGAGAGCACTGGGTGGCCGACCGGCCGCAAGCCCGTGCCACCGTGTGGGCGCACCATGGCAGCCATACGCTGGCCGTGGCCCCACCGGTCAGGCCACGAGGTCCTCAAGGACGCCACGAAGCCGACACTCGCCTCACTCGCGCCTCGGCCCCTCTCTCTCGCTCTCTCCACATCAAAGCGGAGGAACTGAGCCGCCATTGCCACCCCTACTCCGGTGAGCTCGCGCGTGCTCACCACCGCACCACTGTCCACCAAATCTCGCCCACCGCTCCGCCTTGAGCCCCTCTACCCCCTCGTCCCATCCCTTCCCTCAGACGCACCACGGTAAGGCCACATTGCCAATTCCGCCACCGCAAGACCTCGTCGGCGTTCGTCCGCGCGATGGCTCACCATGGTCAGGGCCTCTGGGCCATCCTCTTTGAGTGTTTGTTGACGCATCGGGGCTAGGGTAGCACGGGGGTGCTCACCGAGGGTCTAGGGTAGGGTATTGAGGTCACCGACGGCGAGGTGCGCCACCACCGCCCCGTCGAGCCGCCATCGTCGACGGCGAGTCCCTTCCGCTCCAACCCAAGCCACCCTACCTACATGAATCGATGCAGGGCTTGACGGAGATCACGAGGGTGGGCTTGGTTTTTCGTGAGAGCTCGCCTCCGACGAGCTAGAGCTCGCCGGAGCGCGCGGCTCGCCGCTCCCCTGCCTTTCCCTCTCTGACTAGCGGGCCTGACCGATCAGCCGTCGTGGGCGGGAAGAACCTTAGCGGGCCGTGCTGACGTATCGGGCCGGCCCAGTAGCAGTAGACTCCCGTTTCAGTTTTGTTTTTCTTTATTATTTCACAGTTTTGAATGTTGTTTGTGATTTTCATATCTAGGGTTTGGCTTGTCCAAAAATTGTGATTTAAATTTTGTTGGACTCTGTATGAAGTGTACTATTTAGGAAAAATATTAAATATATATGTGTTGTTGATTTTCTAGAAGATTTAATTAGGCCTTTGAAATGTGTTTCAAATTAAATGCAAAGTTGTTAAATGGATAACTTGAGTTGTATTGTTCCAAAAATTATGAAATTTGGTGGGTAGGTTATTTTATGTATATTCTATCTCTGGTAAAATTTTGGGTACTAATGCTTGAGTACTTTTCAAGTTATGATGTTGTTATGTTCTATTAGAAGTTACTTGAATGAATTTTAATAATTTTTTTGTTTGTGCAATGTTCATGAAATTTTATGGAGAGTGTCCTGGTACCCAAAGGTTGCTAAGAAAAATATGGTTTCTGTTGTTTGATACTTTTCAATGTGATTTATTAATTATGCAAAAAATCAGCCTTTTTGGCTTGTTAATTTTGTGTAGGGAGTTTCTTTGAATAACTTTAGTTCAAATTTTTACAGTAGCCTCCTAGTAGGGTAGAGAGCCTCCTGTAATATTTATAGAATTTTCTAAGCAGCTTGCATATAAGTTTAATTTCCCACTTAATTAATTAAGTAAATTAAGAAAGGGGTTGAAATAAATGTCTTAGGTTGGCACACCCTACTTTCTGGTGGTTTCATGACATGTGTGAACAAGTAGTGTCATTAGTTTGGTCATAAGGGTAGTTTGACACATGAATAAATATTTAATTTTCACATTTCTAGGTTCTCTGGATAGCTGGTAGCATTTTTGGGTTTGAACCTTGATAAAGCTGTTTGCTAGGAAACTTGTGAATACCAAAGTGTTAGTAAATTTGTTAAACTAGTTTGTGTCAAAATTTGGTGGCATTTGGCCTAGTAGTCTAGGAGTTGTAGCTATTTTAAGTGGCTATCCAGAAATGGCTGCTCTCTGTTTAGGGAGGACAAATTTCTGGAACTTTAGACTTTCAACTAGGTAAAATTTAAAATTAAGTGTTGAGGTCTGAAAATGAATTGTAGAGCATTTTGTAAGCTTTCCAGATTGTCTTGTATCATGCCATTTGGATTTTTGAATCTACAGTTGTGATGGAAATACTTAGCTGCTGTCTAGAATGTGTTGTTGCGATATTTTGTGCTTGGTTGGTGGTAACCTTGAGTAATGTTGTTCTTGTTGATTGTTAGGTGTTAGGGCCTTAACTGAGGAGGAACATTTATACATTAGGTTGTGTAGATTAGGTAAGTACTTCTCTACCGGAGAAGAGATTTGCACTTATTATTGAAGTGATTTGAATAGAGCACTAGGATTTGCTGTAGTGCATTTTATTTCAAGCATGCGGCATTCCTTCTTATGCATCCATGAGATTTATTGTGCATTCATGCAATAGGTGTTCTGGAGGGAGTGACGCTCCTCGAGTTTGAGGGAACGATTCCGGAGGAGGTTCAGGAGCAGCCGGGAGAACCCGAAGAGGCAGCCAACTTAGGAAATGCCATTGACGAGCTACCGGAGTGTCCGGATCATCGCCCTTCCTCGTTCCTGAAAGGCAAGCCCGGGTGCATGCTGACCCAATTGTTTTATATATCTATCTTGAGTACTTTTACTTGTTTACTACATTAAGTTGTAGGAGTTGTGTGAAAACACTTGTTGCATTATACCTGTCCTTGTCCAGATATCGTACTTAAATCCTAAATTAAGTTTAGGCACATGTCAATGCTTAGCCCTGCTTAGTCCGGTAGAAGTCAGATGATTTCCGGTCATCCGCGAGATGTAGGAATGGTTCACGAGTGGCTATGTTGGCTATCGTGGATGGAACCATGCCTTAAAATGAAATTGAGACCAGACGGGAGTTCGATAGTGCAGCCGCAAGACACTTCACGTCTTGGGTGCGAAGCTATGCCCGTCTAAGTCATTTAAGGACCGATTCGTTGTACGTCCTTGAGTCATATTGAACGCAGTCTAACACTTAATTGGCCAGATAAGTCGTTCCGACCGCGAATCCGAGTAATACAGTTCAGGCCAGGAATCGAATGGTAGGTCACATCTTGAAGGTAGTAAGGATGTGCTTGGGGACATTGGCGTGAGACCAAGGGGGGTTAGAGTCCCTAGCACCTGGCAGAGTGTCGCCCTTGGGGATGCAGCATCAGTCGAACCCACGGCTCCTGAACTGTACCAAAGGTGACCTGAGCAGCCCTCGCTAGGCATGACTCGGTGAGTGTTAGAAATACCCCTCGAGCTAGATAGGAATTCGATTCGAATCGCCGTCGCTCCCGGTTAGTGAGCACTTGACTTGAGCAGCGGCAACGTAGATCTCATTAAATTAAACAGATGGTTAAGCAACTGATATAATGATGCCACAATTTATTTCTGCTATGGATATAATAATATTATTGTTTGATTATAATCAAGTGAATGTTTAGTATAGGTGCTAAGATAGATGACAGGTTAATGTTAAAATTAACTGCTAGTATAGGTTAAAGGAGTTACAATTACTTATACTTTTCTGCAAATGTGATGTCAGCCAGCTCCACTTAAGAAAGCCTTACATGATCCTTGGTGTCTCTTATTTTCCATTTCGACGGGTAAGTCTAGCTGAGTACATTCCAGTACTCAGGGTTTATTCCCTCCTGTTGCAGATGACATGCTTTATCAGGGCTTCTGCAAGAACTACCTCCACCCCGCGGGTGATGAGGACTAGATCACTCGGGCGTGATCGTCTGTTAGTTACTTTCCTTAATGCTTTTGTGGGATGTTGATCTGTAATACTGGTAGTGGTATTTGAACTAAGTGTGAGTGTGTTATGCTTCTGCTACTTTATGAACTCGGTTTGTAATAATTTGCGACTCCGTGTGTTGTAAGCGAACTTCCGAACTACTTGTGAAATGTAACGTGTAATGTGTTATGTTGAATGATGCGATCTTGGTTGTAAACGAGTTGGTTTGAAATCCTTTGTGGTTTCGATTGACTACCGGGATTATATAGGCTCAAGTTCGAAAATTTGAGCGTTTCGGTGCTTGTTTTTGTACTTGTGCTCTTATAATTTGGTCGGTTCTGTTACAACATACATGCATCATGCACGTCGTATACACGCATCACGAATATGCATCATATATAAGTACGTCATGCGTGCACCATATGTACATCATTCATACGGCATGCTATACCATGCACAAGTGCATAATCCATGCATACTTCATACGTGCATCACGTACATGCATCATGCATGACACATACACGCATCACGTACATACATCATGTATATGTGTCATACGTACATCATACGTGCATCATATATGCATCGTACTTATGTTATATCGCATCATCTACACACGGTCTGAACCTGGGCCCGGAGTTTGTAGGCTGGCCCTGTGAAAGGGTTTCGACAGCCGCTTCGGCCCAACAGAGTGAGGAATGGTGTGTTGGGAGTGGCACAATAGAGGCCGACACCCGGGTGCCTCGAGCACCATATGGGACTCCCCGAACCATGTTCGAGCCTTGACGAACACCAATTTAAGGGTTTTTCACTAGAGAAAGGCAACGAGCCTCCGGGGTTGTGCCAAAACAACCCTGGTTACCCTAAATCGGTTGTCGAGGGTATGAGGTCGGTCACTAGATACCTACGTCGGATCCCTAGCGAACGGGATCCAGGGCCTCACTCGAAATGAAATACCCGCTAGCAACTCAAATGGACACCACGAAAAATGGCCCTATTCGAGAGGGATGACGTGCTGCTATCCAACCCCTCCTTTACAAAAAAGATGCGAGAGGGGAATGCATTGGGCCTCCTGACCAAGTCAGGACCACAAGTCCTGATTTTTGGAGGCCCAGATTCATGTGCACGGCCTATCGAGGCATGCCAAGGCTCAAAAGTATGAGGACGAATCACCTAGAGCCTAGAATGCGCCTGAGGGCAAAAAAAGTCTCGACAGACGGATGCCTCTTCTGCACGCTGGACTCAAAGAGTCGTCAGCCCCGCCTTAGGGCATGGGGTAGCAGGGCCGTGTCGAGGCTAAAAACCCCACCCGTGTCACGGAAATAGATCCTAGGGGAGTCTCGGACCCAAATCCACATGGCTGGCCACTGCTAAAGGCCTCCAGAGGCCTACTGAGACCCTCCATGGTCTACCTAAGCAAGAGAGGTATTCAAGGAATAACGCCCGAGGGCAAAAAAGTCCGGCCGATAGATGTCCCATCCGCGTGCTGTCCTCAAAGGGTGGCTGACCTTGCCTTAGGCCGTGGGTGGCAGAGGTCGCATCAACACTAAAGCCCTACCCACGCCTCAGAACGGGTGCCTCCCCCTAGAGGACCCCGCCACGCCTACCGCCGGTGATGCTCCAGCGGCTTTCCTCGCTAACCAAGCAGATATCGCGAGCAAACAATAACAAAACTGCTCAACGAAGGGATTTAAAACCAAAACTTCATTATAGTTCATTACAAAAAACAAAATAAGTGATGCCATGCATCGCAGCTAATAAACAAGGCAAAATAAAAAAGCCCTAAGGGGCAGCATCATGGGGGAGCTCCGCCAGGATCTGCTAGGCAGGGACGAGGGCGGCCAGCACTTCCTTGGTAGGGCCATAGTGTGCCACCAGGTCCTCATGAAGGCGCAGCGGCTCCTTCGAGGGGAAGCCCTCGACACCGGTGAGGTCCGCCCCACCGATAGCTCCACCATAGCCAGGGAGACCCCGGTGCTACGACGGACGCCGCTCTCAATGGCAGCAATAACTCAGCAGTGCACCGCCCAGAGCCGATCCTCCTTGGGACCTAGGGCAACCCCCAGGTAGTCTAGGAAGGCGTTGACCGCAGCACGGAGACCCTGCAGCTCCGCGGTCACCCCTGACACATGGGATTCCACCCACAATTAGAAAGGAGACATACAAAGAAAAAAAACGAAGAAGGGAAGAAACCTACCGATGCCGCGACGGTCAGCGTCCTCCAGCTGATAGAGGAGGACGTTCGCCCTCCCCTCTACGTCCACTGCCGCAGCACAGACGAGCGACTGCTCCTCTGCCCATCCCGCCAATGGCCTTGATGGGCTGGCTTGGGCCCCGACAAGGGCCTGTTGGGGAGGGTAACGGTACTGGAGGCTCCCCATGGAGAGCCATCGGTACGCAGCTGACGACCTCTCCCCGTGAAGGCCCGATCGCCCGTCCGATGACGCTGTGCCACAGGGGGACCGTCCACCTCCTCATACCTCTACAGGGAGTTGTCGTGCTCCATTGGGTCGTACTATGAGGGAAGGAAAGAAGAAGATGGCGAGATAGGTGGGAAGAACGAGCGCCGAGCCGGGTATAAATAAGGCCCGAACGACCGTTTGGCTGCCCAACTGCATAGGATGATCAATGCAATCTTGGAGCTCGAGCCAACATTCCCACTTCCCACTAAAGCCGAGTAAGAAAACCACCTCCTCCACTTCCTTCAGTCAAACTTCAGTATTCTCACTCACTCACCACCAAAACCGCAGGCTCACGGGCTGACCATGGGCCACTCAAGAGAAAAACATTTTTTGAATTAATTTTGGCCCAGAAGGGTTTCCTTCAACTGTGACCCATGTCAAATAACCACATGATGATGACTAGCGTGACCCCTCAACTTCTGGGCAAAGCCTGAAGACCCAAAGGGGAAGCCGCGGGATGTGAACAAACCAAGCCATCATGAATAAACCGGAAGCTAATAGGGGATGGTTGAAGGGACCAACCCCCCGATACCTCTCGGACTGCCAGGAGAATAAGACTTGGGGGCTAGTCTTGCCATTTCAGTATAGCAAAAGACCCAAAACACCCTCAGCCCTCGAGAAAGGGTGCACCGCCCTGAACTGCGTTTGAGACCCGGTAGGTGTTGACCAATGGGATCCCATCGGAGGGAGACACTGAGCCCTCAGATCCCATCAAACAGATTTGAGACCCACTAGACGACCCTCAAGTGACTCAGAACACACCTTAGGACCACTAGCCGACCCTGAGCAAATGGAGCTCAGGCCTTCACCTGAACTTACCCATTAACAGCTCAATGCAAGTGCATGGCATATTCCACCCCTTCTTCTCTGCGATAGAGAAGCATTAAGGATGCCCTTGTCTGCCCTCTTGCCATAAGCAGAGGCTCGGGGGCTACCCTTACACCACAGACAACGCTTCAAATTCACACTCCGCGTAAAAACAAGACCTTGGAAGCATATCGTAACCTTCCAAGGCCTTGGGGGCTCACCCAATGGGTGCGCTCGTGCACATCCCCAGAAAAAAGCAACCCAAAAACCAGCCGAGTCCCTGGCAACAGCCTGGCTAGAAACCTAGCACATACCAACTCGATGCATAACCAACGTACAACTGCTGAAGGAGTATACCTACTCCTCCACAGGCTCGGGGGCTACACCCAGCGGGTGCGCTCGCGCGCACCCCCCGGAAAAAAGCAACCCAAAAACAAGCCAAGGCCCCAGCAACAACTTGGCCAGAGCCTGGCAAAGAGCATAATCGACGTACAACCTATAAAGGAGTATACCTACTCCTCCACAAGCTCGGGGGCTACACCCGACAGGTGCGCTCGCGCACAGCCCCCGAAAAGAGCAACCCAAAAACAAGCCAAGGCCCCAACAACAACTTGGCCAGAGCCCGGCAAAGAGCATAACCGACGTACAGCCTCTGAAGGAGTATATCTACTCCTCCACAGGCTCGGGGGCTACTGTCGAGAACCATAATTAGGGGTACCCAAATTAGGGTAAAATCCACCCCGAATCAAACACTAATCTCCCCCATCAGAGGGAAACATCAACCAAAAGAAGACCCATGGGCTAAATCTCCCCTTGTTGGGCCTCTAGTGAGCCGTGTGAGCATAACAGCCCATTCTCCTACTTCATCCGAGGCCTCACACAAGGAATCTCAGAACATCACCGCCTCGTCTGAGCCCTAGAAATGACTTCATCTATTTCCGCCTCGCTCGAGACCGGCTCGGTAGGCAGCCCTCAGCAGACAAATTCCCCGTCTTGCCCGAGGCCCCGAAGCGAGGTCTCGGACGCGAGAAACTCTCCGCCTCGCCTGACCCCGGCCTTTGATGCTGCTTCCCCATTGGTGCGCTCGAGACCCCCTATGACGTCACCCACCTTCTCGGGCCAACCAGCCGAACAGGCCAAGATGGACATGGGTCAAATCACAATGTCACGGCCCATAACAGCAGTTGTTGATCACTATACCTCCTATACTATCACTGTCCAAGTGATCCAGGCCTGCGCGGCGCCGCTCTAGGCCACTATTCCCTCGGGTGGGGCAAAATTGCGCCATGATTCACGCCACCGAGGCCTTGACTCTCTACGTCGGTCAAAGCCGCAAGGACAAGCACGTCGCCACAGTGATGAACATGATCCTATGCTTCATAGTTGCGAAGCTACGTCTGTCAAAGCACATCGCTATAGTGCCCAAGGACAGAGACCACTCCTCGCATGCCTAGCCATGTAGCCACGATGCCAAAAGTACCAACGCCATGCCTCTACAGTGTAAATCACGTCCCCACCAGATAAGGCCTTCCCGAGGCCCCGGGGCTAGGATCACCCCACGTACCAACATCTCGTAACCATGCACCTCCTTGAGACTATAAAAGGAGCATGTAGGGACCGTTCCAGAAGGAAAAAAGACACGAACGCACGTGAACACACAACTCTCCTGGACCTTGCGAGGGCTTCGGCAGAGTCACACACGTACTCCACTCTCGTCTTGAGATCTGGGAACACCTCCCTCTCTCGCCCGCTTGTAACTCCTACCACAAGCACTTCGGTGCAAGATAATACAAGTCTCCCCTTCCTCACTGGACGTAGGGCATTCTTTGGCCTGAACCAGTATAAACCGCTTGTGTTCTTCTTGCACACCATCTGGATCCCCGACGCGTAGACACATATTACTCGTTGGTGTCAGGAAACATCATTTCTTACACCGACACTAGCATTTTCTGCCGCTTCAAGTCCACGTATCACTGTATTGGAGTGGTTGCTGCGATTTGGGTGTGGAAAGACCCTAGCTTGAGCTCCTTTGGCGTGATTGCCTCTTCACCATAAACAGGCAAAAAGGGTGAACCCGGTTGTTGTCGGTGTTTGACCACCGATAGCCTACCACGGGGGTACCCGGACAGTTATTTGGGCTTCGGCACATGCTAGAACTCGACTGTGAATGCAGAGACAATTGATTTATAGTGGTTTGGGCCCTCAACCATGATCGAGTAATAATCTTAAGTCCAGTCAATGTTAGCCTTTGCGTTGGATTGATTGTGTTCTATCGTCTCTTCTACAAGGGTGCCTACAGCCTCTCTTTATATCGGTAGAGATGGTTGTAGTGTGTCTAGACCGTAAGGTCTATTCCTATTATCTGAGGTGCCGATCTAGGGAGCTCTGCCCTCCTTTATATAGTCCAGGAGGCAAGAGTCCTAGTAGGATTACAAGTATCAATACTACAAGAATTACATATGGAGAGTCCTAATCGGACTAAGTCTTCTCCCTTCCTTGTAGGGTATCCTGTAGGTCCCGCATTAACAAGCCCCGAGCACTTCATGGTTGAGCTTTGGAAGCCTTGTCTTGTTCCTTCAGGTTTTGCCGAGTAGAAACATGCGTCGTCTGAGTGCTTTCTTGAGTGAAACCTTGTAGCGCTTCTTGAGATCTTCGAGTGGTGTGCACTTTTTGGAAAAGTACACTCACTGAGTATAGCTCCTGAGCTTCTTGCTATTTGGAACAAAGAGTTAGAGGGTCTTGTTTGCAATTACTTGTCAAAAATTTTAGAAGCATCCGCTGAGGATATGTATCCCGCAGCCCCCGAGCCTATGTCCGAGTACTTGTAGTCGGCGTTAGGATTTGAAAAGAATATACTCAGGGATGTAAGAGTAATTATCTGACTACTTGTCAGAAAATAGGTTGAATAATGAATGTCGTCGAAAGTGGTTGAGTGCTTGTAAATTTGGTCTTCCATCTGAACTCTGGAGCGAAAGCTGTGAGCCTGTGATAAATGGACGAGCCCCCGAGCGTGTCCAACAACGTTTAAGGGCCCGTGTCGAGTAGCTTTGAGCTTAAACAGCGATGACCAAGCGTGCTCTTGCAATGTTTCTTTGCGGCTAGTAGCAGCATGAGTCACTCAGCAGAGGGTAGGTGCATCGCGTCGAGTAACAGCATGTGTTTGCGTGCTGGACTTGGAAGCTTGCATCATTGGCCACTTGGCGCGGTCGTCCAGTAGTCTAAGCTTGAACTAAACGGGATCCTTTGAGTGCTTGTAGTCAGCGATAGTGTTAAAGCAGTAGGAGTAGTCGCAGCCAGTGCCAAAAGTACTCGCCGGCTGAGTAGATTTTGTGTCCTTCCTTGTATGGTCGTGCATGCAGGTTTCACCAATATCCATATCTGATGCACGTATGCGAGCCTCAAGCAGCTTATAGGGCTTTTGATTGATCATGGGGTTCTGGCTTGTTTGTTGGTTAGTGATGAAAAATCAGATCTTCGTCGTCATGTCACATCTTGGTTGTAGCTGCTGTGCGAAGTGCCGATCATCGTGTCTGTGTCGTAGTCAACTGAATCTTGGGAGGCGTGTATGTCATAGACTTGGATAGAATTCAGCACCAAAGAATAGTACTTGGCTCTAAGACTGGATGTAGTAGTCGGCTTGGACAGCTCTAGGTTCCATGCAGGTCCAAATTCTCACGTGGTACACATTGCCGCCTTGCATGTTTGATGCTAGTTTGCATGTAGATTGGATCTTAATTTTGGAACGTCAGAACGTGCAATTGTATGGCACCATAGATGCACGTGGTTGTCGTTCGTTGTTTCTTGGCCAACCACGAGCTGCCCTGGGTGATCTGGGGGCGTGATGTCAGCGGTCGTGGACAAGCAGCCTGCGGCCCAAGTAGATTTCGTAGCTGGGTGGAGAAGTCGACAAGTCGAAACACATCGCCGAGCACCCGGAAGCCATCGTTAAGTACCCGGAAGTTTAGCTTGATTCATAGAAGAGTCGGCGTGCATGAAGTGATAAGCCCCCGGGCATCATCTTGATATTTGAATAGTTGGTAGTGCAACCAAGTAGTCGGATGCCACGGCGAGTAGTCCAAAACCACGGCTGAGTACTCGGAGCCTGTCCCCAACTTGTGTGTTGGGTCCAAGTAGTTGAAGCAGTCGTAGCGTTGCAGTAATGTTGTTGCGGATATTGAGCTGGAGCTCACAGAGTCGTGCTGGAAATGTTAAGACTGCTGTTTGATAGACGTGTTCGTGCACACTTGCATGTCTCTGAAGATTGTTGGCTTGCAAGTTATCTGACGTGTGCGCTGAGTACTCGGTCCGCCAAAAGGGTACTTGTATCTTCGTCGACTTGAATGCCCTCCTGGAGATATACACCCATATGCAAGCCTTATTGATGTCTTGATTATTCACTTAGCTTGTATATCTTCCGCAGATCACACGTCAGCTTTACTTGCTAGTACCTTGAGTGCTTTTATGTATGATGCAAAGTGCATAATCTTTGTTGTCGTATCGGAGTGAATATTTCTAGAACTCTTGCCATGGTTGATGCTAGTTGACCCTTCCATCCAAAGCTGCCGTGACGTTCCGAGACTCTGGCCTTGATAGGAGAAGCCGTCTGGCTGCCATAGGTTGTCATATCTGACGAGGAGATGTGTATAATCTGAGATGCCTATAGGTTCCTTCCAGCACCTGTACAGGTATGGAGTCGTGTTGCTTAACGCCAGGAGCTGTTTCCACGCACTACAAGCTGTTTTCGCGCACTGCAAGTTGTCTTGATACATATAGTCTCATCGCCAGGCAATGAAGAGTGAAGGTCATTGCCACCAGGTGCCAAATTGCCACGGACAGTATTGATGATGCATCGACAATGAGTTTTGCCGCTGGACCCCGAGTGCAGCAATGTTTGTCATTGAACTTTGAATAGCGATAGGGCGAGAGTTGTTTTGCTCTCATTCACGCTACGAAAACAACCCGAGATAGGTCAATTGTTCTTGGAATTGCGAGCTCAAGCATCTTTTCAGCTCTTTTGCTCTCATTCGATTGTGAACCACGAACTCAAGCATCTTTTCAGCTATTTTGTTCTTGATTTGTAAACTGCGAGCTCAAGCATCTTTTTAGCTTTTTTGCTCTTCATTTGTGAATTGCGAGTGTAAGCATCTTTTTAGCTCTTTTACTCTCATCCGGTTACAAAAATAACTCAGGGTAGGGCGAGCACCCTTTGGCTCTCATCCAGGTCGTGAAAATAACCTAGGATAGGTTGGAGTGTCGGCTTATCAGCTTTACTCTCATCTAAGCTTGAAAAGACTTAGGATAGCAAGCTTAAGCATCTTTTTAGCTCTTTTGCTCTCATCCGGTTGGAAAAACAATTCGGGATAGGGCAAGCACCCTCTGGCTCTCATCCAGGCCGTGAAAACAACCCAGGATAAGGTCGAGTGTTGGCTTTATCAGTCTTACTCTCATCTAAGCCTGAAAAGATTTAGGATAGCGAGTTCAAGCATCTTTTCAGCTCTTTTGCTCTCATCCGGGTTAAATAACTCCGGGATAGGGCGAGCGTCATTACTCTCATCCGTGTCGTGAAAATGACTCGGGACAGGTCAGGCATCGGCGCTAGATCGACCGGTTTCTTCCCTCATCTCATAGCTTATATGTCTTCCAATAATTATCTTGCATGGCCACACGCTCTTCTTGCTTGCTCTGCATGATGTCATTGCAGGCTTGGTGTAGTCGGACGGAGTTGTAGTCGGACAGCCTACTTCTGTCGGCTTGTTTCCAGCTGGATGGCTTGCTACTTGGTCGGCTGGAGCAGCTAGCACGTTGGACGGTGTACTTGGACGGCTCGTTGTACTTGGACAGCTCGCCGACGGCCATCTGGCTTCGAACGACTCAGATTGCTTGCAAGGCCCGTGACTCGGCTTGGTGTGGTCGGACCGGGTGCTTTTGGCCTCATGTTGGAAACGCAGATTGAGCGGCACTGCTTTGATGTAGCCCGGCGAGTAGGTAAGTGCTACTCAGGAAGATACAATAATCCCGTACATGCTTGCTTTATTTGCAAGATGTCACCATGCTTGATGCTTACGTATATGCAAATCGCACATGGTCTTGGTTGTCGTATCCGAGTGGAGCTCGTACTGAGTAGTTGGATGTGGGGAATGACTCATCTCGATCGGCTTACATGTCTTGTATCTTCTCAACCTTTGTTTCTTTGAATAAGTCCAGATTAGTTATTTTGTAGGATGGAAAATCCTGTCATTATCTTGTATGGCTGTTGACGATGGTTATCTACCATAATAAAGAGTTAAAATAAATATATAAAGGGCTAATAAATGATCACCAACATAGGTTTAGGGTGTCAACTAACAAAATTCCACGAGTTTTGGCGAATCTATATTTTGCAGGGGTTATCAGAATAATTCAGGAATTGATATCTTCCACGAGAAGGAACCCACGTCAATCGGCCTAATCTCCACGTCACGAATACGCAAAAGGCTTCTAGAGGACACCAGAGGACTCCACGAGGAGGGCCACCATGAGGCGCCGCCAGGTGGGGCCAACCGGCCTCAACCCTAGGCCGACCGGCCCCTGGCCGCCACCTCTCGGCTCCTTCCTTTGCAAGCTACTTCAACCGCCTCCAAGGATGCATCCTAACCCTATGTGAAGGTCGGTTTGATCCAAGGGTCACGGTTCCATGCTCTGGGCTATATAAACGAGGCCCAGACCCCCCTCCAAAGGGAAATTCATTCAATCAATCATCAACCAGAAAGCAAAAGACCAACTAGCAACTCTCATCTCCTTAGAGCTCCATCAGATCTAGGCATAGCTAGATTAGAATTAGAAGTAGAGGAGTCAAGCAGCATTGGGCTCCAGATTTAGTTAAGAGGAGCTTGGTAAATCTAGTTCTTCTCTCTTGTATCAACATTGTTCTTCAGATATTCATCTAGTTCATCAGTTCTTCTAGTTCTTGATCTAGTTCATGTTCTAGTTCTTCATGTTCTAATTGTTTATGTTCTAGTTCGTAATTGTTCTAGTTCATCATTGTCTAGTTCTAGTTCATTGCTTTTGATCATTATTCTTGATACATTAGATATGATCTTGTTCTTAATCTATATTATATCCTTGATTATTATGAGATTAGTCTGCTTTGATTATATATTTGGCATAGATAGTTTATCATTATGTTTATACACATGTTTGCAAAGCACTCACCTTATTGAGTCATGGGTGGGTGGTCAACATTGTGTAAGTGTGGTACTTATATATTGTTTACCTGCAAATGCACTCTATACTCCGGACCATGTGGTAGATCACGGGTGTGACATTCCTATTGAGTCTTTTGTAGTCCACTCCTCGAGTGTAGAACTTAGTAGAACGCGGTCTCATTACTTAGTTGTTACTCTGTTTCTCAGCTTCGTAATGGAGATGTTCCTTGTTTATGGATATGAGATAACCTAGCCAATGATTACCTGATATAATTGTACTAATCAATGTAGATTATGACTAATAGTTAATTGATTACTTAGGAGTTATTCTCTTACTTTATATTCTGATCAATGACTTGCCATAGTAGTATTGCTCTAAGGAATATCATCTGAATGGTCTGATTATCATATATTTTATCTCTTTTTATTTAATTGATTCCTGTTTGAGAGTAAAGGATAGTGATTTCGAATATTCATATCACATGTGTAGAGTAGCCTTTAATTAATATGTGCCCCTCTGTTTGTTCTCCTTTGGTTAAATATAAATAATGATACCTAGGATAAACTTGGGGTGAAATGCTGCGATGGGTGTATTTATCTGTGCGCTTGCGGATATATACTTTAATATCTTTATATAGTTAAGTGGCATGAGTACCATACAACCACACTCTTGGTGTCATGTTGGGGATGACAACCTAACGTGAGTGATGCTAAGAAGTGTCAACAATGGCTCTTTGTACGTTCTTTGCCTTGTATTTATGTATACATACACGTCTTCTTGAATGTTGCTGCAATACTCATCTCGGAGTTCTTGGCCATCTTCCATGTTATTTCCCTGTTGATGCTTTGTAGGTTAGAACTAGGAGTTAAGGAGTTATCGCACCGAGTTGTTTGACAAATACACTGGGAGCGACTTCCCTGTCTGATCTAGCCTAGAGCGACGACTAGGATCATACAGGGGTTATTGCACATGACCTTCCCCTGTACAATCTGAGCTTGAGCGATGACCAGGATCTAAGTTGTTGGAGCTAGGAGTACATGGGATATCGTACATGACTTTCCCCTGTACGATCCAATCTTGAGCGACGACTAGGATCTGAGTTGTTGGAGCTAGGAGTACAGGGTTTATCATATGCGACCTTCCCCTATACGATCCGAGCTTGAGCGATGACCAAGATCTGAGTTGTTGGAGCTAGGAGTATAGGGGTTATCGTACGCGACCTTCCCTTGTATGATCCGAGCTTGAGCGACGACCAAGATCTGAGTTGTTAGAGTTAGGAGTATAGGGGTTATCGCACGCAACCTTCTCCTATACGATCCGAGCTTGAGCGACGACCATGATCTGAGTTGGTTGGAACTGGGAGTTTAGGGGTTATCACATCGGGTTGCACTAGGTGCGACCTTCCCCTGTCCGATCCAATCTCTTTGATACCGATCACCGAGTAAGATTGTCTGTAATTATGTGCACATCCTCTATAGCTTGCAAATAGTTAATTGTCATGTACTTATCAAGGTCCCCGACGTGCCACCCAAGATCAGCACCCTGATCCGAACTGTATGGAGTAGCTTGATAGCACACGTGGCATGTAATATCACTGAAAAGTAATAAGTACTGGATAGTGCCCGGGTAGTGCTTGGTTGAGCTGAGTAGTTTGGGAAAGCATCCAACTAGCTTTGTACGGGTTGTGCGGGCTTTTCCGTTGCTTGCTGGTTGGGTCGATGCATGGTTGCGTGGGCTTCTGTACATGAACTTTGATGATTTGGACGTGACCTTGCTTTTGGCTTGATGTACTCGGCCAAGCATACATAAGAGATGTGTCCGTACACCTACATGTGTAAATGCGAACTTTCTGCAGTCGACTTCCATGTAGATGTACATATGCCTTCCTTCTTGCTATTGGCTTTGCACATCTTCCTAGTGTTTGGGCGTGATGCCGGCTGTTCGTGGATGAGTAGTGCTGCCCTCCAAGTAGATTTTGTGGCCAGGTAGTATGCTTTTTAAGGAAGCTGGGCAGCACATCGACTTGCGGGATACCGCAATTTTTTATATGCGGCAGCCGGAGCTAATTCGAGCGAGTTCGATCAGGCATTTGATCGTTGGCTTGCTTGCATCATCTTGTACATTTGGTCATCCATGAGTATGTGTAATTCATGATTGCTTGCTTGATCTTGACGTTGCATGTTCATCAATCACGAGCTGGAAGCAGAGTAGAGGTCAAGGGACCAATCATGTCAGCTGCTCTGGTT
This sequence comes from Saccharum hybrid cultivar R570, assembly GCA_038087645.1. NCBI lineage: Eukaryota > Viridiplantae > Streptophyta > Magnoliopsida > Poales > Poaceae > Saccharum > Saccharum hybrid cultivar. The sequence continues at coordinate 15,884,976 of JAQSUU010000066.1, forward strand.
CTTTAGTTTGTATGATTGGATCATCCATCACCCAGAACACGTTGCCGAGCGCCCGGAAGCTACCACCAGGCAACCAGAAGCTGTCGTCGAGTACCCTGAACTCATCGTCAAATACTTGGAAGCCCCCATCGAGTACCCGGAAGCCATCATCGAGTACCCGGAAGCTGTTGTCGACTATCCGAGTAGTTGGACATTGATGAAATTGACTACTCGTCGGAACTGCTCCTAGGTAGTTTCTTGATCTTTGACAGTACAGTGCATGTGTCCGTCTGAGTTCTCTGCATTGCACCCCATTGAAGTCTTGATTATTCAATTGGCCTGTATAGCTTCCGCAGATCACATGTTAGCTTTTCTGGATCGCCACCGACGATAAACTTTGACTCCATTTCTAATTTGAGTGCATATTCCTTCCTATCTACAGGATCTTGAGCGCTTTTGACACGAAGCCAATCTCTTGGATGAAAACGAGGTCGAGTCAAAACTAGCTGTCTCACAATGTATTTCGTATCTGATGGATACACATGAACCTCAATTAGCTTGCATCATGTTGGCATGCGCATGGTCTGCCTGTGTATGTTGAATTGTTCTCATGCGTTTGGTCTGCTTATCCGAGTAGAGTTCTTCTAGGGGATTCCTTCCCAGGCTGCCATGCTGGCGATAGCGTGGTTCGCCTTGGACACGGTCTTCTCACCATGGGGCTGCCGCTAGCAGTAGCTTCAATCGTGCCAAGGCATTATTGTCAAGGATGATGGCGGCTGCGGCATTGCTGGTGACTGTAAGGGCGTAGCGCTGTGCTGTGCGAAGTCGGCTAGCACTTGCATCTACCGCTAATATCCGCCGTGTGCAACTTGGAATTTGACTTGTTGTATGCTTCTGCCTGCATGTCGCTATAGGCGTGATGACATAGCACTGCTGCAGGCGTTGCTGAAGTCGCCGAGCTCTTTCTCATTGACTTGCTTCGCTGTGTTGATCCTAGCCGAAAGTCCAGGCAACTGAGTCAGAGCTGGTTGCTTGAGATGTAAAGTTCTATCATAGGCTTGCTGAAGGGTGCCGTCGTCGTGGAGTCACATTGCAACGAACAACAATGATCTTGAGTTCCATCGAGCTCTCAGGTGCAAATCCGCCAAAAGCCCCTATCTGGGGTGCCAGTTGTCGGTGTTTGACCACCGATAGCCTGCCACGGGGGTATCCAGGACAGTTGTTTGGGCTTCGGCGTGTGCTAGAACTCAACGGTGAATGCAGAGACAGTGGATTTATACTGGTTCAGGCCCTTGACCATGATCGAGTAATAACCTTACGTCCAGTCAGCGTTAGCCCTTGCGTTGGATTGATTGTATTCTATCATCTCTTCTACAAGGGTGCCTACAGCCTCTCTTTATATTGGTAGAGACAGCTATAGTGCATCTAGACCATGAGGTTTATTCCTATTATCTGAGGTGCCGATCTAGAGAGCTCTGCCCTCCTTTATATAGTCCAGGAGGCAAGAGTCATAATCGGTTACAACGTCGAGTCCTAGTAGGATTACAAGTAATAATACTACTAGAATTACAATGGAGAGTCCTAATTGGACTAAGTCTTCTCCCTTCCTTGCAGGGTATCATGTGGGTCCCGCATCGACAGTTGTCCGAGTGCGCGAGATGTTGTGTCCCCAAACGGAAGTGATCAATTCCTAGGCCCATTTTCCTTTTGGAAAGTCGAATAGTGCTTTTGATACTGCGCTAAAAATTAAGCCATTTGCCCTTTCGACTACTCCATTGCTCTCTAGGTGGTTCACTAAGGTGAATGCTAATTTGATCCCAACTCGCTGCAAAAATTTCTAAACTCCGTGCAATCGAACTACTTGCCATTGTCGACTGTGATGTATGATAGGACCCCGAAACGGCAGATGATCCTTTGCCACACGAAACTGATTGAGGTACCCAAAGTGATTTTTGCTAATGCCTTGGCCTCGATCCACTTGGTGAAATATTCTAAAGCAACTGCTGCGAAACGTAAGCTACCGGGCGCTGTCAGCAATGGCCCCACAATGTCGACTCCGCATCTCTATAAAGGCCACGTCGGGATGATTGACGTGGTTGGATTAGCTAGGGCTCCCTGCTTTTTGGCGAACATCTAGCAGTTTTCACAACTGCAGACAAGCTCTTTTGCGTCTTCTGCTACTGTCAGCAAGTAGAATCCATGCCTCATCGCTCTATGGGAAATTTCATGCGGTCCCCTGTGGGCTCCGCACATTCCGGCATGCATCTCGCTTAGCAATTCGATTCCTTGTTCTCTACTTATGCACTTCAGCATTGGCACAACTATTCCGCTCTTGTACAACTCTCCTGCTATGATGGAGTATTTTTCTGTCCTAGAGTTCATTCTGTCTGTCTCATGCTTGCTATGCGGCTCATAGGTTCCATTGAGGTAGGCGAATATGGGTGATCTCCAACCCTTACTAGCGATGGCATGCACGGTGCTGGGCCGTTCCTCTTCTTCTCGTATTGCTTTGACTAATAGCTCTTGATAAAAAACACATGCTGGCATCGGTGCTTTCTGCACAGCTACTTTGGCTAGCTCGTCTGCCTCTGCATTCTTGTTTCTTGGAATATGGCGAAGGGTGAATCCGGCAAAATATTTTACCATCCTCCTTACTGCAGCCAAGTACTTGATCAATTCTGGCTCCTTTGCGGTGAACTCTTTCTCGACGTGTCCTACTACCACTTGAGAGTCTGATTTGATTATGCATCTTCACACTCCCAGGGCTCTGAGCTTTCACAAACCTAGGAGCATCGCCTCATATTCGGCTGTGTTGTTTGTTGTGAGGAAATCCAACCTAGCCACGTATCGTAGCTTTGGACCTTTTGGTGGTGTTAGTATTGCTGCTATTCCTGCGCCGGCCATACCCCAGGCGCCGTCGCAGTGCACAGTCCAAGTTTGTTCTTTGAATTGTAGAGTGGTGTCAAAAGCTGCCGGGGTCCAATCTGCAATGAAGTCAACGAGCGCCTGTGACTTGATTGCTGATCTGTGCTCGAAGTCAACCACAAACTCATTCAACTCTGTTGCCCATTTTCCGATTCTTCCGATGGCTTCACTATTGTGAAACAGTGCTTCTAGTGGTTGTGCTAAAAGCACTGATGCGATGAGCTTGGAAACAATGCTTGAGCTTTCTTGATGCAGTAACCACTGTGTATGCTATTTTCTCTAATTCGGAATAGTTGAGCTTTGCTCCCGACAAAGCCTCTGATACAAAATATATCAGGAACTGCTTCATTTTGTTTTCGTGCTCCTTCTCTTCGACTAGTACTGCACTGACTGTTGTCGGCGATGCTGCTAGGTATAACAACAATGTTGCAGATGGTGAAGGCTTAGATAATGTTGTTAGTTTGGTCAAGTAGGTTTTAAGCTCATCGAAAGCTTGCTGCTGCTCGGGGCCCCATTCGAAATGGTCTGAGCTTCAAAGTATCCTCAAGAAGGGTAAGCCCTTTACGGCTGATCTCGCAATGAATCTATTTAGTGCTGCTAGCCTGCCAGTTAGCTTTTGCACTTGTTTTTTGCTATTGGGAGGCTTCATATTTACTATCGCTGCTATTTTTAGGATTTGCTATTTTTCAGGATTAACTTGAGGCCACTCTTTCTCAGGTTCTTGAATGTTTCTTGGAGATCTTGAATATGAGTCTCCTTTTTGTCGCTCTTAATGACAATGTCATCAACGTATGCCACTAGGTTTTTACCTTTCTGTTTGTCGAAGACCCCATCGGCCATTCTAGAAAAGGTGGGGCCTACATTTCACAGTCCCTCGGGCATCTGCCTATAACAATAAGTTCCTCCCGATGTGATGACACTTGTTTTCTCTTCATCATCTGAGTTCAACCAGATTTGGTGATACCCCGAGAAGCAGTCCAACAGACTCATTACTTCGCATCCAGTGGCGATGTCGACCAACTTATCAATTCTTGGGAGTAGATATGGATGTTTTCAGCAACGCTTGTTCAGATCAGTGAAATCTACACACATTCACCATTTTTCATTTTTCTTTCTGACCATGACAACATTAGCTAGCCACTCAAGGTATTGCACCGGTCTGATGACACCGACGTTGAGTAGACTTTGCACTTTGGCTTTTGCCGCTTCTGCTCTTTCAGTGAACATTTTCCTCAATTTCTGCTTCTGTGGTATTGCTCCCTTCACGGCGTTCAAGTTGTGTTGTGCTAGTTCACGATTGACACCCTACAAGTCATTTGCGAACCAGGTGAATACGTCCTAATTCTCATGAAGAAAAGCCGCTAGACTGTTCTTTTTGTCTTCTACGAGGTTGGAGCCCATGAGTATGTATTTTTTGGGTACCAGGGTAGACAAAGGTGTTTTCAGGGTGTCTTTGGCCACTTTGTTTACGAGGCTGTAACTAGGGATCGGTTTGCCTTCTATTCGCCTTGAGGCGGCTTGGTCTCCATGCACTGTGATTATCCCAAACAGGGAAGGCATCTTCATGCACAAGTAGCTTTGTTTTATCACCATTTTAAATTTGTTGAGGACTCCCCTGCCGAAGATGGCGGTGTACGGGTAGTCCATGTTGACTATGTCGAAGGTTATCGTCTCTGTGCGGACCTTCTCACCTTTTGTGAAAGAGACTAGGATTGCCTTTTTCCCAAGGTGTCTATCTTTTTTTTCACCAAAACCAAACAACAAATTGCCAGTGGGTTCTAGTGTTCTCTTGTCAAGGTTCATCTGCTCAAAAGGTTTGATGAAAAGAATATCGACAGAGCTCCCATTGTCTATGAGGATGTTGTGTATTGTGAATCTGGCTATGTTTGTTGTTGCTACAAAAGTGTCTATGTGCGGAAAGTCTCGCACTTGGAAGTCATTTTCGTCGAAGGTGATCAGTACCATGGACCAAGCTGATCTGTTGAGCGGCACCCTTGGTGAGACGATGTGTACTCTTCTTTCATAGTCTCTTCTTGCTCTCTTGTTTTTGTGCTCTTGGTTAGATCCACCGGTGATCACAAATATGTGGCCTTGGGATGGTAGGATGTTGTTTACGACCTGCTGCTCTTGGGCATTTTCTTGCTTTGTGGGCTGAGGTTGGCTTGACTGCTGTTGTTGTTGCTTGACTGGTGAGGATACAACCGCTGAATGCCCTGGATGCTGTGTGAAATGCTGGTACACTGGGAAAGCTAGTTGTTGCTAGATGTACGGATGTTGGTTACACCCGTGAGAGAAGCTAGGGTAGTGAGGAGCATTACTGCTTGCCGCCCTGTAGGGGCTAGGGGCTATTATAACCTTGATTGTTTACCATCTCACGACCAGTGTTGTGGAACATGTGGTTAGATGTTTCGCTGCTTCTCACAACCTCATATTTCTCCTTAAGCTCTCTGGCCATTCTTTTGTATTTGTAGTCTTTTGTGAAGTGTCCTGCGTTCTCACCATAGATGGTGCAATAAGTCATTCTCTAGGTTCTTCCTCTTCCTCTGCCTTTGTGTCCACCGTGGGGGCCTTGGCCTCCTCGCCCACCATGTGTAGGCTGATCAAAACTCTTGTATTGCCAGTTAGGCGGCGGACCTTGGGGACCTTGCTCCGTCGGGCTGTGCTTTGGTTGTTCTTGCAAATTGTTGATTGCACGGAATGGCCTCATATTTCGCTGACTTGGGGTTGGCGATGGCCTGGGGGCTCTGCTTGCCTACCTCCACAAGTTGCAAGTTGCCTTTCGCTTCTTTAGATCGTCATCTGACCTGGCGTACTGCCTCATTACTTCAAACAATTCTTTGACAAATGTGGGGTAATTTCTGGCGAAGTGTGCTGCACACTGTCCGATGGCCAACCCTTCGACTGTTGCTCTGGTGCATTTGGCACTTGTGCTTTAATTTGGATGAGTCTCTCTAAGTAATCGGACAAGGGCTTGTCATCTCATTGTACGCAGTTTAATAAGTCTCTTGTAGTTTTTGTTCCTAGGTGATATCCCTAGAAAGTGGATAAGAGTTCCACTTTAACTTGGCTCCATGACTAGATGGAGAGGGGCTTCAGCGATGTGTACCTGTCATGGGCGATGCCCTCGAGCGCCATGATTAGAGACTTGGCGAGGGTCTGTGCATCTCCTCCCGCCGAGGCGACCGTGGTTTCATAGCTAGCAATGAATTTCCTTGGGTTTGTCTTTTTCGTTGAAGACTGGGATGAGCATCTTGTACCCTAGGGGCCATGGATGCAACTGAAGCTCCTTTGACAAGGGCGAGGTGGTGTCGAATGCTTCTTCATCTTTGTCTATCAAGATGGCATCTGGTATTATCAAGTTTCTGCCCCGGGAGGCGCCACGCCAGCTGCTGCTCCGTGAAGACCCTGGATCTCGCGTACTAGCCTTTCTCTTTCAATTTCCGCTTGCCTGATTGCCCGCTGCGTTTGCTCTGCTCTATTTCGAATGGCGGCCTGCCTTAGCAGCTGTTCTTTTTCTGCTATAGCCTGAGGATATCCTGCGGATACTATTCTAACTTTTTAGATCTTTTGCCTGTTCGGTGATTTCGCCGTCTTTGTCTTCTGGTACTTCGATCCCGTCTTGATCGAGCTAGACTTCGTGAACCACCCCCTCAAGCGTCTCCTCTCGCCCAAGGGGTGGTGCCGTGTTGTCAGCCACCGCCTGAGGGGCTAGCGGTTCCAACGCTGCCGCACCATCTCATGCGGTTGTCCCCGCGGCTTCGAAAGCCTTGGATGCTTCCGCCTGGTCCGCCGGTGCCTTCGGTGCTTTATCCTTTTTTGGTGGCCTGATAAGCTCGAGAAACAACCACGGTGGGCGCCAATGTCATTCTAAGCCAAGGCCTTCGAATAGCGAAACAAGGTAAGCGATTTCATTAAGCTTGTCCCCCCTCTTTTACAATCCCCACAAGGGGCTATGTATACATGTCCGTAGATATCTTGCGGGACCAAAATGCCCCTGCAACTGCTACATGTCCGGGGGATATTCCCTGCCGCCGTGGGGCTTGTTTGCCATCGGGAGCCCTCGCCTGCCTCAGGTAGCACCGGCCCGGGGAGCCTTGGCCGGCCCTGCCTAGTGTCACCTGCTCGACTGACCAGATGGTCCCTGAATGGTCAGACGTTGCCTACCATGAGAGGACAGCTAGCTCATTCCACGGCGGAACCTGCAGAAACAAACAACCAAACTATCAATAGCTATTCGCTAGAGCGAATAACCGAAATCGTCAACAAGCCTTTCGCTAGGGCGAAAGGAAAAGAACTAGGCTTGGCCCGTGGCAGCTGTTTGCTGGAGCGAATAACCAAGATCGTCAGCAAGCCTTTCGCTAGGGCGAAAGGAAAAGAACTGGGCTTGGCCCGCGACAGCTATTCGCTAGAGCGAATAACCGAGATCATCAGCGAGCCTTTTCGCTAGGGCGAAAGGAAAAGAAATGGGCTTGGCCTAGTCTCGGCCGCAGAGTCCACCCTTTCATCATAGCGAAAAGGGGGTGTCCCAGTGCGGCAAGAACGGGGCTCGACACGTCCTTCTCTTCACACGTCCTTCTCTTCACACGTCTTTAGCCCTTTCGTCTTTTATTATAGCAAAACGCCGAGTGTGCCGGAGCCCAACTCTCGCTATTTCGCTTCCGTGAGAAACCGGGACGGTGATTGAGCCACACGGGGTGCCCATAGGCGGGGCACGCCCCCAACACCGATTGTAATCACTTTGTGACTAGCTAATGAAGTTCTCTCTTGGCTCGCAAAAAAAAGTTTCTAGGAAAACAAATGCTTAGGGAACCAACATCTCTTAAGAATAGACTTCCAAGCATGTTCAACATAGTTTGCAAGAAACAAAACAATGATTTTAATGGTCTTTAGCATGTTACCCCTAAATGTTTTCTTCAAAAGGGCATTAATAGGGAATAACCTGCTAGAATGGAATAATCAGCTGGTTGCATGACTTGTGGATGTTGAATATTACAGGATGAAAAAGATACTATTACTTGGTGAATAAATAAGGGCAGTTCTTTCACATTTTGGTCAACTTATCAATACCTAATTAATGTTGCCATCAAGATCTAACAAGAAATTAAATTTGGAAGATTGAAGTTCCCTTGAAAGTTAAAATTTTTATGTGGTTTCTCAAAAAGAGGTGATAATAATGAAAGACAACTTAGCTAGACGGAATTGGCATAGAGAGACTTAGTGTTGTTTCTGTAACTTGGAGACTATTCAACATCTCTTCTTTGAGTACCATTATGCTAAATTTCTTTGGCAGGCATTAGATGTTGTGTTTGGTATTACACCCCCTTCAAATGTGGAGAATTTATTTGGTAGTTGGTATAAATAGGGAGGCAGCAAAACAATTTTTTTTATTATTAACAGGGGCAGTAGCTTTCTATTGATCAAATTAGCTATCAAGAAATAATGTCATGTTTGATGAATGTAAACAACTTTTTTATAGAGTTGGTTGCAACGCAGTGATGCCGCAAAGTCACTAATCATTCTTGCATGTTCTAACTTTCAGTCGATGGCAATGATATTTTTCGCTCTCCATTTTTGCATGCTCAGTAAAACAATATACATCTATTTTGGCTGCAAAATAATTTCATAGTATATTATAATTACTATATCATGTTTCATAAAAATACTTGTGATTCTTTTCTTTGTTAGTAAGGCCTCGTTTAGTTCCAGTGGTATCACATCGGATGTTTCATAAGATGTTGGAAGGGGTGTTCGGATACTAATAAAAAAAACTAATTACAGAACTCGCATGTGAACTGTGAGACGAATTTATTAAGACTAATTAATCCATCATTAGCACATGTTTACTGTAGCACGACCTTGTCTAATTATAGACTAATTAGGCTCAAAACATCCGTCTCGCAAAATACACGCAATCTGTGCAATGAGTTATTTTTAGCCTACATTTAATATTCCATACATGTATCAAACATCCGATGTAATAGGGTGTAAAGTTTTTTTTTTAGAACTACAAGGCGTAAGGTTGTGTTGCTCCGGAGATAGTGACACTGACACCCCAAAACCGAAAGAAGTATGTAGTACATACAAAAGCAAAACAGAGAGATGCATGTCATCATACAAAACCACCTTTATTCGCTTTACATACAGCAAACGAAATTACTGACACAAAGCACAAACACAAGATGAACTAAACTAAACTAACTTCCACCGTGAACACTGGATGGTGATACTCTGCACCTATGTAACTTCACCGGCCACTGTTGTGCGGCTCCAGTGCTGCCGTCCTGGCACAGGGGTGCACCCTCCCGCTCGCCCATGAGCCGCCGCCGCCGCCGGCCTTGTCTTCAACCTTATTAGGCCTCCTGTTATTATCCTCCTCTGCCTCTCCCACGTCCTCATTGGACTTCTTCTCTTTCTCTTGAGCCTTTAGGTTCCTCATCCTGCATCTCTCCTGCTGCACGTGGATCTGTGCGTAGCTGAAACCCATGGAAGCCATCTCGGATCTGAAACCGTGCGTGGAGCGAGATAGAGCAGGCTGGTGTTTCCGGCTTGTTTGTAGATGCTGCTGTGTCGATATAGATGTGTATTTATAGGTGGGGTGTTGAGATTATTGGGGGTGGGCAGTGGGGCAGTGGGATTTCTGCTCTTGTTGATACCTGTGGGCTTATCTTCTCCGATGGCGCCCGTTAGGTGTCACAAGTGGGACAGTTTGGAGGCTGCAATAACTGTCCGAAAATGAAAAGCATGCTAGCTTGTGGGGGCGTGGCTGGATGAAGCATACCCGTGGGCAAAGCATGTGGTTTTTGGTCAAGGACTGCAACATGTCTACATCAGCCTGACCTGGTTCGTGGTGACTGTGACTCGTCACTTTTGTCTTGCAAGTTTATCGCCCATAACGAAATATTGGTGCCACTAATGCAAGATATAATTTTCTGAAATAAGCATCCAACTTGCTAAAGACATTCGGTTGTGTGATTATTAATGCTGATGTGCATATGTTGGGCACTCTCGGCGAAGCCCTCAAATTAACGGTTCGGCCATTTCCTACGCGCCCTTCGTCGATGTGACGTGCTGCCCTCCTTGGCGGCGAGGCCCCTGCTCGAGTGCTTCCCTGGCAGCAAGGGCTCTCTTCCTCCGCCGATGAGGGAACTCATCGATCGGCGGCTCCCTTCCCTTGGGGGACCACGAATGTGATTGCAGACATGGCCAAGTTTGTCTACGACGAGGAGGAAGAAAAGAAAGAGGATGACAACTAGGTCTCGCATGTCATTCTCTACTAGAATAAATTTGAGGACGATGATGTGAGGGCTTCTGCTAGAGCAGAGGGAGCCCTCAAACCAAAAGTAGGGTCTTGATTAAAGGGCTCTTGTTGGAGTTGCTCTAATTAAATATTCTCTTCATTTTAAATTATAATTCGTTTTGATTTTTTTTACATTAATTTTGCTATGTATGTAGATATAACGTATGTCTAGATAGATAGCAAAATCTATATTCTAAAAATGTCAAAGTAACTTATAATTCGGAACAGAAGGAGTACCAAGAAAAAATAAATGATTTTAAACATATATACCAGTCTAATTAAGAAGATAAGGCTAACTAAGAAAATTATGCCCAATCTACTTAAGGATGCACAAGAAAAATAATTTCCACATTATAAATTAAAAGAATATGACATAATTGTATTTCTCTCCATGATACATTAATCATACATCCACTACATAAAAATCGTTCATTATTGACACAATATAAGTAACGGTCACTTACGACCTATCACTAATTTGTGGTTAGTGATGAATGCTAATAGTAATAGGAGTCGTTCCTTATGTGGCCTTGATAACAGTCCACTTGCTTTTGATGGGTAAAAAGGAGATTTGAACCCACAACCTTTTTTATTGTGGTTAAGAAGCGGTGCTTAGACCACTACGACAAACAACATGTTGTTGGGTAAAAAGGAGATAGTTATGTGTTTCCACTTGACTCGGGATCATCTTATCCACTCGAATTTTCATCTTGAAATCACACCCGAGTCTTGATCCACTCCAACAAAAACTTTGCCTTAGATCTACTATCGCATCTGTCCACCACAATGCGCGCCACACTATCTATCCTCTTCCAAGCATTTTCTGCTAGCTTGTAACGACCTCCTTCCTAAGCACCCACCGCTAGCCTCCTATTTCCCTCCCAAGTCTAAATCCTCTTCATTCTAGGGGAAATTCTTATAATCCAGCCACTAGGTTATGCTAATCTAGCTATTCACCTCTACCATACTATTTTAAGATAATAGGTGTGAAACACCTCCAACACCACCTATAATCTTTGGGTATAATGTGCAAATCTATATAGATCTCATTTTGTTTATCTTGAATCTAGATTCTTAAATTATTGTCTACAATCCAGATATCACTGAAATGTACCCAAGATACCTTAATGTATGAACAACAGCCCAAATAGAATAGGGTACACCAAACAGGCTACACGAGAGAAGCCCAAACGAAACAGGGTACACCATCTATTTGTTAGACAAGACATAGCAACATATACTTAGAAACCAACTATTTTCTTGTAATGAACTAGAAAACCCACATTGTGCTGTGTAATTCTAAAAAAACGAGGAAACCCACGTGTAAACGATTAGGACTATATTTATAACCCCAACCTTTGGACTATATAATGAGGGGTGGGGAGCTCCCGACCCATATCCAGAACAAAAGTTCATAGCAACTCTAGGCAACTAGACATCAGTGCCCCTGTAAACCCGAGCATAAGAAATAAGTGATCTACTCTCCACGGGACGAAATATACAAGAGATCTTCTACTATCTAGTGGATGTAGGGTATCTCATACCTGAACCGTTATAAATCTGTGTTTCATGTGCCACCCTTTTGGTTCTCTGTGCGCGATACACTGATCGGCATTGCCGGAGCCAATACCTTGAACACCATATTTTCATAATCTTTAGGAAAAAAATAGTCCCATTAGTAGCTTTGACCGATTTAGGTGTGGTATTTTGTATCTACACTTGTATATACTGCCAACCCCATCTAGGGTAGAAAGGTACAGTGAAATTACCACAAGGCAAATGGTTTAGAGCCAATGAGCCATAGACAACGTCCTGATGTGGAATTTTTTATGCTGATGTACAATGTCCTCTTCCATCTCTCTTAGCTCCTAAAGCAAGAAGCAAAGGGATGATATTTTGCTTCTTTAATGCCTTATTTGATGCATGTGTATTCACTTCAATCCACATGTATTGGAGTGGAACTCAGTTTAATTCCACTCCAATCCACTTCAATACACGTGGATTGTGATGAATACATGCGCATCCAAACAAGGCCTAAATGGTGTTGATTTTGTCGCCCTATCTGGCAAGGTCCAAGGCATGTGGCTCACAGTGACACGAAGAACACCTCCCATGGAAACCATCGGACTCAGTCGATTTGGGGGAAAATTTTGGGGGAAATTTTGGGGCTCAAGATCGAAGGCTCTGATAACCAATTGAAACAAACTTTGACTACCAATCACTGTTATGATGGTAACTGGATACAATATCTGGAGAATTAGATGGAATCTAGACTGGGAATAGAAAGGAATCGGAGGTAGAGAGCAAGAACAGAGTTCTGGGGAGGAGCAGACGGAAGGTAGAAGACGAGTTTAGATTCAGATTTCTGTTCGATGCCCCTTCCAGATGCTGGTTGGATCATATATCCTCAACTGTCTTGACAAGGTAGCTTGGAGGCCCATCCCATGGCCCAGTCTGGAAAGCCCATCGCCCAGCCCAGTTTCTGACACATGGTACCTTGGAACAGTGTCATAATATTGCAAAAGCATATGGTCGGGTGAGAACGGCCTCTACTAGGGGGTCTGGGGGCCAAGATCAGACAGGAAGATCAATGATTCTATAATTATTTAATGCACTGCGGTCAAAAATAGTGATTTCGCTATAAAGTTGAATTAAACATCAGTAGTGTGTAGCCTGTAGACTACCTGCACTTATGGTACTCTAAATCCATCCTCTAAAAGGAATATTCCGTCCTGGTCATCAAGATTCTCTCATCTATATCACTTTCTCCTGCATTCATCCATCCTCTATATCTCTACTCTATACCAACTACCCTATATTTTATTCAACCATCCCAGCTACGTACCATCTCCTCTCTCCTCACTTTTTATTTTTCTTTCCTTTCTCCTCCTCTTTTTTCTCCGTCCGGCTTCTCCCCTCCCTGCTCCTCGCCGTGCTTCTCCTCACGGGCGCGGAAGCCGGCGCGGGCGACCTCGCGCAGTGGAGGACGAGGCCTGGGCGGCGCTCCCTCCCTCCACGGCGGCGAGGCCTGGGCAGCGCGGCCTGCCTTGGGACCAGCTCCGTCGGCCGCCACGACGGAGGAAGGGGACCAGCTCCGTCGGCTGGCGTGGGAGCGACTCCGCGGCTGCGGGCGCGAGCTCCCCACAAGCGACCTCCACCAGGCGCGAGCGAGGCCATCCCCGCCGGCCATCCCCTTCTCTTTCCCCCTTCCTCCTTGGCGCATCCACGGCGAGCGGAGGACGAGGCTGCGCGGGCCCCACGCGCGTAGCGTTCGCCCTGCCGGTCCGCTAGGAGTAGCGGCCGACCGGCCGTCCGCTTCGATAGCGTGCCTAGTAGCGTCCCCCGCTGCAGCTCTTTTAACCGCTATATCCGTTTAGTGTATCTCTTTGGCGCACCCAGTGCGGAAGGTCTTAGCCGTGTTGGCTGCAGGTCAGCATGAACAGCTTGTCAGCTTCTGCTCGCGGTCTGTAGCTCCCTTGTACAAGTGTACCAAGGAGAAAAGAGTGAGCGAGCCAGACTTGTTAGACATCATGCTCATATATATGTCTGCATCAACTCAGCTTTATCTGAGGTTGTCGACTTTTTTTTAGAAAAGGGAATATATTGATATCCCAGCTTCTGCATCGACTAATGCATATAGCTGTGAGGTTGTCGACTTTAAGTCATATAATGCAAACGGGCTTGTAGGCAAACATGCAAATGGACTTAATTTTTACAACTACTAAGGGTTCGTTTATTAGCAAGGTGAAACGGTTCTGATTCTTCTCTAGAATGCAAGAATGGTTGCCAAACCAATTTAGACCGAGTGTTTCATTCCAGAATCTAGGAGAAATGATTCTCCTTTTTTAAAATTATTAGCACATGAAACAGCTTAGACTATCCGCACTCGTGGTACTCTAAATTCATCCTCTAAAAGTCTTGGTCATCAAGATTCTCTCCTCTATACTTAATTCTCCCGCACTCATCCATCCTTTATATCATCCTCTATCCACTGTGGGGTCCACTTGTCATTTTATCTAAATATATCCATGTGAGATCTTGTTTTGAAGTATTATTGAAACGAATTTAACTGTGTAATCAGAATTTAATTTTGTTTTTTTGGTTTGTGAGTTATAACATTTTTAGTGAGTTGAAATTGTGAAGCCCACCGCTGCATGCAATCCTCTCTCCCGCGCCATCCGGTGAAAGACGTCCACTGCTCCTCTGAATTTGGCGGACGCGCGGAGGTAGCGGATGCCTTTATAGTATGCACTGCAGGGCTGCCATGGTGCAGATAGTCTCCAGGTCACGTTTACGGTCTCCGGTGCAGTCAGTCTTAGCCCTGGTTTTGACCGGTTCAGTTTCTAGTCTCTATGTGTGCACTGGTGATTGTATTTTTTTCGATTAATCTTTTTAAGTGGAACAACTTAAAATGAGTTTTATTTAAATTGTTCTCCACCTATAAAAAGTTTCAATTCTTTTAAGCATCTTTCAATTTATATTATTTTTATTTTAAAAAATTCTTTGTCGAATCAAGATATAGCCTGACAGGCAATTTCAGTTCTTTCAGGCCCATTTGGTTCAAAGGATTTTCATGAAAAGTGAAGGAATCAGAAACTGAGGAAAGGAACGGAAGAAGATCGTTTGGAACGGAGGAAACAACGATCAAACAACGATCCCTTTCCCTTGGAACTTTCCTTTGAAATACTGTAGCTAGATACTGATTTCAAGGGAAGGAAAGAATCCACTCCGACTCTGACCCCTTGTTTTCTCTTCCTTCGCGGAAGCCGAGGCAACTTGCGGCGATGACGGAGGATTAGCTTCAGCAATGGCCGACTCGTCGGCGAGTTAGCAGTGGAAATTTTCTCAAATAAAAAATTTGACGAATCAAACAAATCCATCCGAGTAGCTCCCAGGTCATGGGCATGGCACCGCGAAGGAACCTCGACGAGCTCCCATCCGAGCAGGTCCCAGGTCATGAGCATGGCGCCGAAAAAATCGACCAGCTTCTTGGTGGTCCACCCTCGTCGCCAACCTTGAGCGTTGATATCTTGAGCGCACCGTCGTCGGAAACCTCGAACGTCTCGAGCGCTCATAGAGGACGGTGAAGAACTGATGCCAGTGAAACGGTGGATCCGATAGGAGTGGATAAGAATACGGTGTGCGTGTGAAACGATGGCTAGACCCAGTTCATAGACCAAAGGGCCCCATAAGTAAGAGCAGCAATCTGAATTGAAAAAAAAAGATGAGATGTAAAATCGTATGTTTATTAATTAATCTGCTGCCAGACACTAATAATGATTTTTACCACCTAGATTGTTCCAATTCATGGGCTACAAATTCTTGTGTTCCAAAAAAACCTCTCATCGCATCTTCCAGTGTTTTGTCAATCCTCTATTTTGGCATTCCATTCCTTTCCTATTCCTGTGTTTTGTAATCCTCCAATCCAAACAGGCTCTTCAAACATATTTCAATTTATATTATTTTTTATTTTAAAACCACTTTTGTCAAATCAGAATCTAACCTGACAGCTAAACGATTTCATAAAGGGATTCTGATTCATCACCCGAAACATTTAGCCTTCTGCGACAAGAGGAAAGGGAAGGAGCTAATAGTAAATTCTTGCCGGTCACACTAACCTATATAGTATTTCACCAACCATAGCTAGTTCTTTCTTTCTTCTTTGTTTTGTGGCCTTGTGCAACAAGAGAAAAGGGAAGGAGCTAGTAGATTCTTGCCGGTAACAACCCAGAATAATTCTTCAGTGTTCTTCATTGTTGGTTCAAAAATTCTTCACATGATTCACTAACGTATATAGTACTTTACCAACCATGCGTCCTATTCGCTTGAACTTATCAGTCATGGTATAGTGTTTTTCTCTTACAACAAATCAGTCAACAGCCATGGCTTATCAGTCAAGAGAATAGGGTGAGCTGGTTCTTTCTTTCTTCTTTGTCTTGTGGCCTTGTGCAACGTGAGGAAAGGGAAGGAGCTAGTAGATTCTTGCCTGTCACACCCCAGAATTGTTCTTCATTGTTGGTTCAAAAATCCTTCACATGATTCACTAACGTATATAGTACTTCAGCAACCATAGCTAGTTCGTTCTTTCTTCTTTGTCTTGTGGCCTTGTGCAACAAGAGGAAAGGGAAGGAGCTAGTACATTCTTGCCGGTCACACCAGAATAGTTCTTCATTGTTGGTTCAAAAATCCTTCACATGATTTTTCACGTGAAAAACCCACACTTCGTGGCCGCCGGAGCTTGAACACATGACCTCAAGTTTCGCACATTCATCCCCTACCACTCTCACCCATAAGACAATTGTGTACATGATTGGGATATTTGTCCTCCCCATTTTATATTCATCTGGTTTTCAAATGAGTATTTGGGACCCTAAGCGAATTCAAATGAAAAAATTCTCAACTACAAAGTTTTATAACTTTCCGAGATCTGTAACTTTCTTTTTTATCATTTATCCATTCAAAGTCGTTTGAATTTTTCTTGAATAGATGATTTAAAATGATAGCGTTGTCAACTACAAAGTTGTACAACTTTTCGAGATATGCAACTTTTGTTTTGATCGTTTCTCCATCTGAGGTCGTTTGAAAAATTCGAATTCAAATATGAGAAATTCAAACATAATTTTGTTAGATAAATTATTTCAAATAAAAAAGTTATCAACTACAAAGTTGCATAACTTTTCGAGATCTAGAACTTTTATTTTGATCATTTTCTCCATCCGAGATTCTTCCTATCACTACCACTACACTACACACTCACTTGTGACAGAGATATGGAATCCTTTGGTAGTTACTTCTATAAAAGCTTGTGAATTAAATATTTTGAAACAAAACGATTTCAAATAAAAAAGTTATGAACTATAAGTTATAGATCTTGTCGAGTACTACCACTTTGGTATAAAGTTCGTCTTCATCAGACATCATACGAGAAAGTTATGAAGTTTTTCGTGCAGTATGTCACTACCGGGTCATGTCGTGAACTAGCAGTATCACTACTGATTCAAGCCACAAACCGGCAGAATGATAGTATGACTACCGGTTCAAGTCAAGAACTGACAGTGATGACCCAAAATCACTGTAGATTCGTGGCTTGAACCAACAGCAACAGTGATGACCCCAATATAACCGTCGGTTGGCCTATCACTGTCGGTTCAAGCCACGAACCGACAGTCATGGACCGACAGACGCTATCACTGCCGATTCATAAGCAACTGGCAGTGACGGGCAACGGTGAAAACCAGTTTCTGTAGCAGTGAGTCCACACCATGGTTGGTGGTTGCGGCTAGCTGCTCATAAGTCACAACCAGGCCTGGAAGCTTGGTGCATCAGAACAAGGAACTAGCTAGGACTTGATCTAGCTGGTAACTTAGCTTGGTGAGCGAGCAGGGGAAAACATTGGAGACAGTAATTCTGAAATTATGTTTTGCAATAGGGAATAGGACTAACAATGCTGTTGCGAAAAGGGCACAAGTACTGCCAAACATTTGATGACATAAATGATGATGATATATATATGGTCATTATATGTTCACCGAGATTGTCGCCAACTTCATTAACAGCATTTAGATATTACATATATACAAAACTTGGGCGACCTCCCTTACGGCGGTGCATGCTACCGTAAATAAGTCGTTGATTAGAAGCTTGCGTCTGCAGCCTCCCTCTCCTGGGCACAGGGGTGCACCCTCATCAGGTTCGCCCAGGAGCCGCCACCAGTGTCGCCCTCGCCCATGGGTAACCTCTTGCTCCCTTTTTTCTTGGCGTTAGCGTTCTTCCCCTCACCCTCTCCTGCTGATGCACCCATGGCCGCCTTGGCCATCTTGTCGTCTCTCTCTCCAGCCTCCAGCTTGCACCGTTCTCGCTGCACGTGGATGTGCGCATAGCTGAACCCCATAGACGCCATGTCGATGCAATGTGCAGCCGGCTGGAGAGGCTCAGATGCTGCTGATGGGAGTGTTGTGGTTCTTGTGGATACAGGTGCACGTTGCTGCTTCCATTCGCCCATTTATAGGCGAGAGAGTTGGGATGATGATGTGCTCCCTGTTACAGAATAAAAGTCGTTCTCGTTTCCTGATAAATCAGTTTTTTAACTTTAACCAATTTTATATATATATATATATATATATATATATATATATATATATATATATATATATATATATATATATATATATATATATTTATAATATATAATTAGTATCATTAAATGGATCGTTGAATATACTTTCATAATAAACTTATTTGGAGATATAATTGTTGCATGTATTTTCTATAACTCTAGTTAAAGTTGAGAAAGTTTGGCATGCACACATCTCATAACGACTTTCTTTCTTGAACAGAGATAGTATCTCAAATCTCAGCCAGTGGCAGCAGACGGGTAGGTTAGGGCAAGAAAGAATATTCCCTTCCATCTCCCTCAATAGGAGTAATTAGAACCTCCTGAGGGCAAAGCAAGCAATGATGCATTAAGATTTTGCTTCTTTAAATGGTACTTCAGTCTTCTCTGGCTATTGCTCCAGTGGTACCTCCAAGCAGCCTATTTTTTTTCCTATTATAATAAGTGGAGGAAGGTGAGGGAGCACCTCGTGGGGAAGCACACAGCATAGCACAGGCCACAGGGTGGGCAGGGAACGGCCTCCACTGGGGTGGTGGGGCATGGTGGATAAAGCCGGCAGGCAGACGACTGATTCCACAATTATTTGAGGCACTCGGGGATACAATTATAGTCTGACCAGCCACTACGAGCACTTACTGAGTGAGCAGTGATGCAAGGTCAACTTGAACAGCTCAGTGCATTCCTCTTGCGCAAAGCTGAATGAACATAATGGTAGCGCGTTAATTTAGCATGGCACTTAGCTGGATCTGACTGGTTATGATGATGCACAAGATAGACGAGGTTTCGCACTATCGGGCAAATTGGTATACAAGATAGACGAGGTTTCGCGCTATCGGGCAAATTGGTATACAGAGCCTAAGCACCTAATCAGATTTCCTGCTCACCATTTATTTTGTGATCAAACATCTGCAACTCTGCAAGTTGAACACCATTGTTGTAATTGTAATGAACTACCAAATCTTCAAAATAAACAATCTTATGGTAATAATCTCTTCAGTAATATCGTCAATGCTAGATACAAAAATTGGGCATATGCAATTACCAAACTTGATCAAGTTCGTCACTGAAAGGGAACAACATCACTGGACAGAAATTCAGAATGCTAAAGGAGCACACAGAGTGAAACTATGGATCCAAACTACCTTTTTCAGGGATCAGGCCTTTGACCACTCTAGTGCTTAGGCTTGATAAGGGTCTGGCAGAATGAACCTAAAGGATCCAAAGCATCCAAAAGCGGCGGAAGAGTGAACGGTGGGATGACACCGCCCTCCTGATACTTGAAAGTTGGAGATTTCTCATCAAGTGTGAGTGCCATTGCTGCCTGCTGCTTGCTGAGACCATCCATTATGCATGAGAATGCTGCAAAGGTGACACAGCTGTGGAACATTGCTTGGGGCGCACCTGGTTTAAAGAAACATTGCAATGTGTAAGAAAGTGGATGCATTATACCATTAGTACTACCAGAAACATGTTTCCAAATTCATTTTCATGTGCATAAAATGTAATATCCTCAACATGTGAAAATAAGACTGGGAAACACCCTTTTAGTCACTCGTTAGTCGTTAGTTTGCAAGGAGCCAAGGATGGCTATGTTTGTCACAGCTATTATACAAGAGTAATGCAAAAAGGATTAACTTAGTTTACTATTCTAGTACCAACCCAAGAAGATAATGTCTCTGGATCCTATCTGATAAAAAATCTAAAGAAACCATCATCGCTATGCTACAGAAAGTAATTGCATTATGCTGATGAAACTGAAAAGTATAAGACACTAGCTAAGCTAATAATGTGAAAAATTGCTAACGCTCTGCACTCCTTTTGTGCATTTTCTTTTTCTTTTCTTTTCTTTTTCTGTATATCCATATCTTGACTGGACTGTTGGTTGTCCAACACTTCCAAGGACAACCGAGTTTTATCTTTCTATGTTCATGTTAGCATACTCAATATCAGGCTTTCCTCAAACAGCTCAAGGACAACCCCTATCTCAGTTTGTTTATTATAGTTGAAAATGCAGAGCTTCAGTTGGAAGTCATGCAAATGATACCACTCACTAGTCTGTCCAATCTTAATTTGCAACAAAAAAAAATGAAATAATCATGAGACCTGAAGATGCCAAATTCCAGAGTGAGAAAAACATTATATGGTATGCCTTTCTTTATAGAACTGAAAGAGTGCTGCGAACATAATTACAAAGCCCAAACGTCTTTGTATATTAAAACAATTTAACTGGTACTGGGCACTATCACACTGCAAAAGCATGGCATTGATGAATAGACCATAAAGTCAGAAGAGTATTGATCACTCTGGTCAGGAAGATGAAAATGTGCAACATTTGTTGACATCATGTGTTTTCTCAAGAGAAGTCTGGTATTCAGTTTTGTCCTTAGTCCAAATGCAGCAGCACACACCAGAGCCAGATTTTCTAAGTTCCATTGAGTGGTGCTGCTTTGCAATACAGCAAATCGAAAAGCATCACCGCAAAGGATTCAATTCCTTAGTGGTGATGGTAGCATGGTGGATCTGGAGACATAGGAATGCTTGTGTCTTTGAAGGGATAGGGACCTCACCTAATGTCAATGATCTCATGCAAGAAATTTGGGATGAGGCAAAATTGCTGTGTCTCGCTGGCTCGCTGCGGCTAAAAGTCTTAGACGTATTTGGCCGGCTAGTCACTCATGTAAAATCATGCCCTAATGGGCTTGTATAAGTCTTCTTAGACTCCTATTTTCTTCTTAATATAATGATGCAGCTCTCCTGTGTGTTCAAGGAAAAAAAGAAGAGTACTGATGAAAACTATAAAAGCAAGATCATTTGTCCGAACATACTGCCATTAAAGCACTATAGCTGCTAAAATCAAGAACAGCATCTTGAAAAGTTAACATTGAATAGCATACAAATGAGTTCCATGTACCGTTCACCTAAACGGCTGTTTAGTCCGTTTAAACACCGTTTCAACGGTAAATGAAGGCCAACCATGTCGTTTAGACCCTAAACAGCGAATTAAATGGTTGGACCGTTTAAACAGCCTAAACAGTCTAAACAGAATCAAGTTAAACGGCCATTAATTTGCCATTTATTCAATAGGAGGATTATTACTGCCACATTTGGCACCCAACTAATTAACATCGTAAGTATATGAGGTGGAGTGGGATTTAGTTTTCTTCCAAAAAAAATCATTTGGTAGAATACTTATATTTTACATGTGTAAATATGTATAATTTCTACCATATTTAGCTTTTACATACATAAATATGTATAATTTAGTGTTACTATACATTTAGGCCGTTTAACACTGTTTAAACACCATCTAAACGGACTAATCGCTAAATGAAGGGTGACTGACTGTTTACCATTTAATGTTTAGGATAACACTGGTTCCATGCCAAAGGTTAGCGCCTACTCCATGTTCTCAATTCCTAAATTCAAAAAATACTAAATGGGTACATATGGTCCTGCAATTGACCATAATTTTGTATTGTCCATTGGAGTGTCACTGATTTTAGAGTATGCTCTGGAAACAGCCACACCTTGCTGGTGTCCTAGAGAATAATTTCAATTTTGATTATGTTAACACTGACAAATTATATAAACAAGTCCGTCTCCAAAACTTGAGACAAATAGAAGAAAACAAGAACATCTCTGTTGTTCACTGAGCAACACCCTCTGCCAGAGTCATTTCCAGGTGACCAATTGAAAGGTTAATGAACAAAATTCTATTATTTTGGTCTAGTCATTTCTTTTGTATTTTTCTCTTGCAATGCCCACCTCAATGAACATGGTATGGGCATGATCGCATGACATTCATGCCCCCATGTTCCTATTCACATATGGAAAAGGAAGTGGATCAGAATGCACATCATAATAATTATAGACATCATTTGCTCCAAAAAATTGCTAGCAAAGGCATGGTGACTTTGCAAGCAAGAATTACACTCTACATGAACAAATCATCAACTCCAATTTTACCGCAGCAGCTACAGAAAACTCATAAAATATTACTTTAAATGATAAAGGTTTTCTAGACAGTCCAAATCAATAACAAATTAACATCATCATAAATCCTATTAGTCTGAAATGAAATTCATCATTGTATACTTTAACATTTAATGCTTTGTTATGCGATGTCACCATACCTCCTCACCGGTGCAGCTGCAGCCTAGAACGCTGGGTGGCGGCGAGCATTGGGGCCTGGTGCACACACGCCTAGGACCCCGTGCAGCGGGTTTACCATATATGACGGTGGAGGCTGGGTCCATGCTGCCAGGGATTGGCGCGGTTGCCCAAGGGTCGCTACTGCTGGGGGATGTTTCGATTGACGGGGCAAACATTGATATCGTGGTGGTGGACAATGTTCTCCAGGCGGCTGCCATTTCCCCCAGCCTCCGGAACCGTCAGCTTGTTTGCCCAGCGTCCGATGCCGCCGCCCCTGCATCTGGGCTGGAAGTGTTACTCTGCGGCACAAGTACCCATGATGTTCACCCTGATAGTTGTGCTCGTTCGTTGGGAGAGTCGCCTGTTTGTGTTGAAGACAGCCCTATGCGAGCTGATGGGCCTATCTTTGGGCCGTTTTCTCCAGACCATCTCCCCAGCCTACCGTTGGAAGAGGCTACTTCTGGAGCTCTCCTGGTGGTTGGGTTTGACGGTGCGATTGTGGTTTCTGGGCAGACTGTAGCCAAAGATGACGGGTGCAGTGCAGCAATTCGGTCTGTTCTTTCTGATGCTCCCGTGGCTGCTGCCACTGACTGCAATCGTTGCCCTCCTCCTGATAATCATGGAGACTTAGAAGATGAAACACAAGAGGCTGTTGGTGAAGCTGGGTTGGCAGCTGATGCGTCCTTGCCGGCAACTGCACGGCCCCTGAAAATCTATGTCCAACAGCGCTGCCGTGGCAAAGCCGCTCCACCTCTGGAGGATCCAAGCTCTCCAGTCCAAACTCCAGCAGTTTCTCCTCATGGGTGTTACTTCAATGAAGTGACTAAACCAACTAACCAGTTACTCCCTCGTCCAACCATACTGAAGAGGAGGGTTAAGACGTCACAGTCCAAGACTGTACCTCGCCACAGCAGGCGTGTGGCAGGCACAGGTCCCTGTTCACCTGGACCTGTGACCAATGAGGCACAAGACAGATTATAAAATGTCTTGGTTTTGCTGAATGTAATGAAAGGGTGGACCAAAATGCCCAAGATCAGTATGGCAAACTCTTTGAGAAACCTCTCACTGAAACTCATCTTGCTGCTCTCGCTGCCATCTTTGGATGGAAAGCTGATGACAGTGAGGAAGTTCGCTCAGTAGATCAGGTAGTCAATCTTTGTCTCCAATGAATCCTCCATCTTATTGGCTGGTCTGTAGGACAGTCTGACCGATCTTTGCTCAACAGATCGGGTAGCCAATCTTTGTCTCCAATGAATCCCCATCAATTCTTGTTTGGAATGCTAGAGAGCTTAATCAGAGGGCAAGGCGTATTGCTGTGCGTAATGTCATCCTTTCATCCAAGGCAGACATTGTTTGTCTCCAAGAAACCAAGGCGGCTGCCATGTCTTCTCAATTGTTTTACTCAGTCTTTGTTTCTAGTTATGATAAGTACGTGACCCTGCCTGCCATTGGAAATCGTGGAGTGTTAGTGGCATGGAAAAGTAGTTCCTGTCAAGCAATTTCCTCCCATGTTGATTCCTTCTCAGTGAAAGTTCAGTTTACTGGAATTGAAGGAAGAAACTGGTGGTTTACAGAAGTGTCCGGCCCTCAAGAGGACGAAGAAAAGCTGCTGTACCTCCATGAAGGGCTTTATGTAATGGTCCGTGGTTAGTGGCCAGTGATTTTAATTTGATTTATCAAGCCACTGACAAGAACAATACCAATCTTAACCGTGCGATGATGGGGAGGCTTCGCCGGTTTCTAGATGATACAGAGATTAAGGAGATTCCTTTGCATGGTCGCATTGTCGCAAATACACTTGGTCAAATGAGAGATTGTCTCCTACTTTAGTTTGGCTTGACAGGGCTTTTTGCAGCAGCAGTTGGGAGAGATCTTTCCTGATTCTCTTCTTCAAAGTGCAGCTTCTGGTGCTTCTGATCACTGCCCCCTTCTCTTGAGGTTGCAGGTTTATACTAGAGGCAAGCGACTGTTTCATTTTGAGGAATTTTGGCCCAAGTTGCCAGGCTTCAGACAGGCGGTTCAGCAAAATTGGAATACGCCTATTTTGACGACTTGTGCAGTAGAGAGAATTTTCCTCAAGCTGCAGAGGCTAAGGGGACACAAAGATGGAGTCAGTGCAAGGTCGGTAATATTAAATTGCAGCTCAATATGGCAAAAGAAATTCTTCACCGTTTGGAGATTGCTCCGGATCATCGAGACCTTTCTATAGCTGAGGAGTGGCTGCGGAGAAAACTTAAGCTGCATTGCCTCGGTCTTGCTTCTCTTGAACGTACAGTTGCATGGCTGCGATCACGCATCCGTTATCTCCGTGAAGGTGATGCGAATACTTCATTTTTCCATCAGCATCGCAAAAGAAAGAATTTTATTGCCAAGTTCCATGAGGACAACCAGATCTTCACATCTCAAGCTGAGAAGCAACAGGCAGCATTTGTTTTTTATGAAGGACTTCTTGGTTCAGCTGAGCATGGACCTTGCAGCTATTGGCTTCCAGCAGCACGACCTATCATCTTTGGAGGAGCCTTTTTTGGAAGAAGTTTGGGGAACCATCAAGGACTTGCCTATGGATAAATCTCCAAGTTCGGATGGGTTTACAGGCCGCTTCTATAGAACCTGCTGGGAGGTTATCAAGGAAGACGTGCTATTCGCTCTGGCTGCTGTGCATCATGGGCATGTATTCAAATTCAAACTCCTTAATACAGCTTTTATTACCCTTTTGCCCAAGAAGGTTGATGCTGCACAAGTAAAGGATTTTAGACCAACTAGTCTTGTTCATAGTTTTGCCAAACTTGTGACAAAAATTATGGTTAATCGTTTAGCACTTCACTTGCCGAAGATGGTGTCCATCAACCAAAGTGCATTTGTTAAGGGAAGGTGTATTCAAGACAATTTCTTTCTGGTTCAACAAATGGCAAGAGGGCTGCACAACTCAAAAGAACCCCATATTCTTCTTAAATTGGACATCTCAAAGGCATTTGATTCAGTTTCATGGTCCTTTCTCATTGAGGTCCTGCTGCAACTTGGTTTCGGTTGGAAATGGTGCAATTTAATTTGCCAACTTTTGTCCACTTCTTCCACAAGGGTCCTCGTGAATGGTGAACCTAGAGAGAGCATTACTCACCAGCAGGGGTTAAGGCAAGGAGATCCTATTTCTCCAATGCTTTTCCTATTAATGATGGAAGCACTGAACTCCCTAATCTCCCATGCCACTAGGACCAATCTGTTGCAACCAGTAGCAGTTCGGCAAGCAAAATTTCAAATTTCCCTTTATGCAGATGATGTTGTGTTGTTTCTCCGTCCCACGAGAAATGACCTTGAACTCTGCAATCTTTGTGAGAAGTGTTTGAGCATGTTAGGCCAGTCTCAACAGAAGTTTCATAAGAGTTTCATAGGCATTAAATAAGCTAACATGACATAAAATAAATGAAGAGAGAGATGATAAAAGTTTCATGGGATGAAATGAGTTTCAGGGGATAAAACTTGTTTACACTATTTCCAACACCTGAGAGTCTTGGAAACAGAGCCATGAAACTCCCACTGAGACTGGCCTTACTGGACTAAAGACTAATCTGGCCAAGAGTTCAGTCATCCCCATTCAGTGTACTGAGAATGATCTGAGAATCGAGGAGATGTTGGACTGTGCAATTAAGGACTTCCCTTGCACATATCTTGGTCTTCCACTTACAATCAGAAAACCCACCAAAACTGAGCTGCACCCTTTGATAAAGTGGCAGATTGTCTTCCTGGTTGAAAAGCCTCCCTTATGACAAGGGCTGGTCGCCTAAATATGGTTAAGACGGTCCTCACTGCTATACCTATATATCAAACGATTGCATTGGATTTGCCAAAATGGGTGATTAAGGCAATTGATAAGCGCAGAAGGGGATTCTTGTGGAAAGGTCGGGAGAAGGCCAATGGAGGTAATTGTCTTGTGTCATGGGAACGTGTCCAAAATCTGCTGCAGTATGCAGGTCTTGGCAAACATAATCTCGAAATCCTGGGGTGGGCGTAGAAGGCTTTGGCAACAAAAATCTGATGCTTCCCGGCCCTGGGAAGGGCTACCAGTGAAGGTGCCTAGAAATGCTCAAGCTCTCTTTGAGGTAGCAGTACAAATGTTGTTGGTAATGGGGAGACGACCAAATTTTGGTCAGATCGGTGCTGCAAGGCAGAACTGCAGCTGAGATTGCACCACATCTGGTCAAATTAATTCCGAAGAGAGCGCTAAAACAGCGGACTGTAGCTCAAGCGCTCCAAGAGTTGCTGTTGAGGTCACTTGCCCTGGTCAACTAAAACTCTTACTTATCTGAGGATCTGAGGGGCTGGTGATGGTCGTTTTTTTTGTCTTGTTCTGTGTTTGTGTTTGTGTTTGTGTTTGTGTTTGTGTTTGTGTTTGTGTTTGTGTTTGTGAGTGTGAGTGTGAGTGTGAGTGTGAGTGTGAGTGTGTGTGGGTTCTGGAAAAGGCACTTCGCCTCTTTCCATTGTATTTCTATCTTCTTAATGAAATGACATGCACTGCGTAGTTCGGAAAAAAAAGAATAAAAACATGGTCCTTTGTGTAAGACATAATCTGCTGCTGCAAGCCATTGCAGACAAAGTTCCTTACTACTGCAGTGCAATTTCCTAGCAAGTTCCTAGCAAGGCTTAGCAGCCAAGTAGGACTGTACAGTAGACTAGACTTGACTGCTACAGCAGTCAACCTTCTCTTAGGTAATTTCTAGGGAAGCCACTAGGGCTGTTTTCTGTAGTCTCTATCAGCTATAAATAGAAGGTAAAGGCACCAGCCAACAGCATCACACATTTAAAATTCAGATCTGCTAGTGTGTGTGTGTGGTGTGTGTGTGTGCTGTGCTCTCTCTTCTACCTCTAGCCAAAGGTGTTGTGTGGGTGCTGGTGAGCTCGCTGCTTACCTGCGCAGGGAGATCGAGGGCCAACAAAGTGGTATCGGAGCCGCCAGGAGGTCTGCATTGCCCGGCTGATCACTAGCAATGGCTGGCGATGATGGCTCTTCGTGGGCACCAACGGAGGAGATCCCCCATGCGGTCATCCACCGCCCGCAAGCGCTGGACATGTCGACCCACACCATTGAGGACTGACTGGATGCTTGTGGGGAAGCGATGCTAGACATTTCCTCAATGCAGGGCTACCCACTCCTGTGTGACAGCTGCCTGGCGGGGGAGCAGAGGAGGCAGCCATTTCCAAAGGCGGCCAAGTATCGCGCGGGGAACGTGTTGGAGCTCGTCCACGGCGACCTTTGCAGGCCTATTGCATTGGCCATGCATGGCGGGCGGCGCTACTCGTGGACGACTGCAGCCACTACATGTGGCTGCAGCTCCTGACGGGCAAAGGATGAGGCAGCAGCGGCGATCAAGAAGTTTCAGGCGCGGGCTGAGGCAGAGTCCGGAAAGAAGCTGTCGTGCTGAGGACAGATCGCGGCAGCGAGTTCACATCGGTGGAGTTCGCCGCGTAAGGGGGTGGTGCGCCACCACACCGCGCCGTACTCGCCGCAGCAGAATGGCGTGGTGGAGCGGCGGAACCAGACAGTGGGCATGGCTCGAAGCATGATGAAGGCAAAGGGCATGCCGACGGAGTTCTGGGGAGAGGCTGTGAGCACGGCGTTGTTCATCCTCAACCGCGCGCCCACAAACCTGAAAGGTATGACGCCGTTCGAGGCTTGGTTCGAGAGGAAACCGGACGTCTCTTTTCTCATGATGTTCGGGTGCATTGGCCACGTCAAGAAGATGAAGGCGAACCTCACCAAGCTGGAGGATAGGAGCACACCGATGGTGCTCTTGGGCTACGAGGAGGGCAGCAATGCCTACCGGATGTTTGATCCGCGTGGTGGCAAGGTGGTGGTCTCGCGGGATGTGGTGTTCGACGAAATGGCAGCCTGGGATTGGAAGGATCTGGGCACGGGGGAAGCCAGCGGCGTCGGCGGGACGTACGTCATCGAGCACTTGGTGATCCGCGGAGGCAGAGATGCAGGAGCAGAGGAGCCAGGTGACCTGCCAAGTCCGGCCATGGCGGGCTCGGGCGAGTAGACTTCACCAGTGGCCGGCACATGCCTCCACCACAGTCCCCTGCCGCGGCAGGACAAGGGATACCTCCAGCTACGCCGGTCGAGTTCACCTCTCCTCCGAGCGACATCGATGAATACGTGGACGCCTTCCACGACGGCGAGGAGGTGTGGTTCCACAAGATAGACAACCTCGTCGACGACACGGCTACACCAGGTTTGGCGAGCCGGCTGCTCGGTGATCAGGAGCTGCTCCTTGTCAGCGCAGAGGAGCCAGCCATGTTCGCACAGGCCTAGTGGGATGCCAATTGAAGGCGGGTGATGTTGGAGGAGATGAAGGCCATTGAGGACAATGAGACATGGGAGCTCGTTGATCCACCTCTAGGCTGCCGTCCAATCGGGCTAAAGTAGGTGTACAAGGTGAAGCAGGACGAGCGCAGCGCCATCGTCAAACACAAGGCGCGTCTCGTTGCCCGCGGCTTCGTTTAGTGCGAGGGCACCGACTTCGAGGAAGTCTTTGCACCGGTGGTGCATGGAGTTATTTCGCCTACTGCTGGCCCTGGCAGCGGCAAAGGACTGGCACGTTCATCACCTAGACGTCAAGTCAGCCTTCCTCAACGGCGAGCTGGCGGAGACGGTCTTCGTCAAGCAAGCTCTGGGCTTTGCCGTCAAGGGAGCAGAACACAAGGAGCTGCAGCTGCGCAAGGCACTCTACGGGCTGCAGCAAGCCCCGCGAGCGTGGAACGCCAAGCTCGACGCCACGCTGCATGCGCTTGGGTTCGCACGCTGCGCAACAGAGCACGTGCTCTACATGCGGCGACAGGAGAAGGAGGAGCTCGTCATCGGCGTGTATGTGGACGACTTGATCGTCACCGGAGCGCACACAGAGGACATCGACGGCTTCAAGCGCGAGATGGCGACTCGGTTCCGCATGAGCGATCTCGACCAGCTCTCCTACTACCTTGGCATCGAGGTGAAGCACCGCGGCGAAGGTGGACGTGACGCACTAACGGAGCATCGTCAGCGGGCTGCGCTATCTGACTCATACTCGGCCGAACATCAGTCGGGTATGTTAGTCGGTTCATGGAGGATCCCCGCGAGGATCATTGGAATGCGGTGAAGTGGGTGCTGCACTACGTCAGGGGGACGGTGGATCAAGGGATCGTCATCCCCAAGCCCGGTGGCGGAGGTGGGCTGCAGCTCACAGTCTTCAGCCAAGCACTTCCCAAGACCGACAACGAAGGTGGGCTGCAGCTCAGTCTTCCGCGATGCAGACATGGCGGGCGACATTGATGGGCGGCAGAGCACCTCTGGTGTGCTCGTCTTCCTCAGATCGGCCCCGATTGCATGGCAGTCGCTGAAGCAGAAGATCGTGACACTGTCAACATGTTAGGCGGAGTATGTTGCAGCAGCCACGGCGGTGTGCCAAGTGGTTTGGTTGCGCTGGCTGCTGGGCGAGCTGACCGGTGAGGAAGCTCATCAGCCAGCTCTGATGGTGAACAATTAGCCCACCATCACCCTCGCCAAGAACCCTGTCATCAAGTTCCATTTTCTTCGGGATTGCGTCAAAGGACAGATCGTCATCTAGTTCGTCGAGACCGACCGACGGCTCGCTGACATCCTCACACCAAATCACTCAGACGACTTCGGTTCTTGGAGCTGAAGAAGATTGGCATGTCTGAGGTCAAGGCATCGGGTTAGCAGCAGGATTAGGGGAAGAATTGTAAGACATAATCCGCTGCTGTCCAGAAAAGTCTGCAAGCAATTACAGACAGTTCCTTGCTACTGCAGTGCAATTTCCTTGCAGCTGCAGGGCAATTTCCTAGCAAGTTCCTAGCAAGGCTTAGCAGCCAAGTAGGACTGTACAGTAGACTAGACTTGACTGCTACAGCAGTCAACCTTCTCTTAGGTAATTTCTAGGAAAGCCACTAGGGCTGTTTTCTGTAGTCTCCATCAGCTATAAATAGAAGGTAAAGGCACCAGTTCAACTGCATCACACATTTAAAATTCAGAGCTGCTAGTGCTGTGTGTGTGGGTGTGTGTGTGTGTTGTGCTCTCTTCTTCTACCACCAGCCAAAGGTGTTGTGTGGGTGCTGGTGAGCTCGATGCTCACCTGTGGGGAAAGATCGAGGGCCAACACTTTGCATATCCTTCGATTTCAAAATGTGCATATGATGATTAAAATCTAACAAGGCCACCCTGTTTGGCAAGTTCATACCTAGAGTTCCCAACACATCAAGGAACTCACAATGAAACAAAATGTAGCCATTAGCAGACATTAGCGTTCAGAAGATTTCAATATAGAAGCTCTGCAATAACTTTACTCAACTTGACAGGCTCAAAACAGAATTAGTATTCTTCTAATTGATTCAAAACTTTTTGTAGAAATTTGCATGTTTGTTTGGTTACAATGCAAGCTTCAAAGTTCAAACCAAGAGAAAATAATTCCCAAAAAAATGTCACTAAAATATTGCTCTTCTAGAAAGCAAGATGGGAAGAGAAGTGAGTGTAGCAATAATATCTCAAAAGATCACTCAAACACAACTCCAACAGTACACTACAATAAAGGGATTAAGCAAATATCATCTGGCTAAGCTATATGCATATAGCGTGCAGTATTGATTGCACTGTATGTTGTTAAAACTGTAAGAACAACAACATAATTTGTTGAAGATAAAATTCTAAACAATAGTATTGATAATTGCACATTGTTGTACCTGGAAAGCTCAAAGCAAGGCCTGTGCAACAACCAGCCATACCTGCATTGATCGCTGCAAAAGGCATTTCATTGATATTCATACTTGCACCTTCATGTGCTAACAAAGTAATAGAACTACAGCAAAGTGCTTACTGTCATCTTTCCCACGCAGTCTTCTTAACAAGCACATGATGAAACTTTGGACACCAGCAAGAGCAGCAAAAGTCTAATAACGAATAAAGAGGTCATATGAGCAATCTTTTGTATGAAAAGATGCTCAATACATCAAAAGTAAACATTATGATCAATTAACCTTGGCAGAAGATCCAGCAATGCTGAGAGAAGCTTTCGTACCTTGGTTTGTGATCAAACCTTTTCCTGTAACAGAAAAAATAAAAAAAAGGAAATAAGTAAAATTTAGAGAATAAAATCAAATGTTAAAGAACACTCTGAGATAACCCCCCTTATTGCAATTTGCAGAATACATCATTTGATTGCTACAGTAGGCTAATTTCTCTCTACCTCAGACACTAATAGACATGGAAACATTTCTCATTAAATTGTGGAAGATTCAACACAGTTGAACTAAAGGTAAAACATAGGCATGACAAGAGGGTTAGGTGAGGCTATCCTATCAGTTTGTTTGGACAGTTGCTAGAGGTGTGAGCCCTAAGAATTTGTCCAAGCATCACATTGCCTCCCACACTCTCTTTGTATGTAGGTCATGACATTTCAGTATTTTATTTCTTTTGATTTGATGGTATACTCAGAAAAGGTGGTTATGTTTATCCATACTTTCTATGCTCAGGTAAGCAGTTGGTGATTAGTGGTATACGACTAAGGACTCCATTTCGATTGATCCCTACAGAGGATGGAGAGCTTCAGAATGGATCTGGAAGCAAGGTGAACTGACAATGGCAAAGCTCTGTTCCAACAAAGCTGCCTCTTGTAGTGAAAATGTGCATCTTCCATCTTGTGACACTAACTTCATCCCAACAACCTATCCTCAAATTCTGAAACAAGTTAACACCAAACTCATAGTTTTTTTTTCTGTTTCCTTTTCAACGCTCCTTGAAAAATGTCACGCCGAACATGTTTGGCTACAGTTGGGTTTTCTTTCTCATTTTTGGTAAGAAAGATTTGGACACTTCAGTGGTCAGAATAACAAATTTGGAACAGATCCTACACTACATAAAAAGATCAAAGTGAGCCTAACATGACTTTTCCCATGAGGTTATCGCTTAAGGACAAAATTCTATCAAGCCCTCATCTATCCATAATATTAAAGAGCAGTAGGTTTCTTCGTCCTTTGTCACTCACAACTGTCAAATGGAGATCCAATGGACTCAATCCTTTCCCATGTCCGTACAAGTTAATATGGTCTGTCAAAGTACACGACCAAGTCTGATTCTAAAACAAATTGAAATGCATAGTATTTCCATGGTCGGTTGCTCACTCCTGTGCTGATATGAGTTAGAGCACAGTGTTCAGGCATGGTACAAAGTCCGATCTCAAAACGAATTGGAACACGCGATGCGATCATTGATAAATCTCTAAGACTCCCATATCCATACAATTTAGAGCAGTATGTAGTTTGATTCGTAGACATATAAGAACAGATAACATGATCATTGCATAAATCTCTACATTGAAAGTCGTCTAGGTAACCACACAGCAAGTTGTACGTTACGTTGCAATGCACAGGAATGTTTGCTAATAATGACTGGAACAGAAACTTCCCCATCTTTTCCTACCATACAATCTTTAACTCCGTCCTTAACAATAGTACCAGTCCTCAACACAGGCCATCAACAGAAGCCGGAATTTTGGGAACCACAGTCATGCTAATACAACGGAACTAACTAGCCGAGCACCGCGACAAGTGCTCCTAGATTGGAAACGGCAAGGGAGCGAATTGGAACGACCGAGGAAAGGGAACTAGAGGACACTACCGTATCCGACGAGGGAGCCGACGAAGGCACCGGCGGCTAGGTCCCCGGCGGAGCGGAGAAGGCATACGACCGGCGCGGCGAGCGGCGTTGGCGGCGCCGCGCCCTGCTCGTCCCCGTCCCAGGTTTAACGCTGTCGTTTAAGGAAAAAATAAAACGCTGTCATACCATTATAATTTTTCCAAAGTTCGGAGAAATATCATCACCATTAGGATTCTTCATTTTCCACGAGAATGTCATACCATAGGTATGGAGATTGTTGGTGCAATGAACAAAAGAGGGAGCGAAGGGTGAGACAAAGACAGAGGTGAACTAGGATCTAGCCAAAAGTGTCCCTCCACGTCCCCCTCTTCCCCTTTTTACAGTAGGTGAAACGGGAGATTTTCTTTATATTTTTCGGTGAGGTTTGTATTCGTAGAAACGCCACTAGAAACTTCAAATGGATTTGCACTCTTAGAGTAGATTTGTATTTATAAAAATACTATTAAAGGCTATAAAGGGTCCTCAAACATTATTTTGTAATTCATAGACCATGTAATTAGGCCCAAGCATGACAGTGGGGGACACCAACATATAATACAACCTCAATAGTAGTCTCTTAGCTATTTGGTTTTGATCGAAGGAACGAGACCCAATAGCTAAATACATCAAGGTGTGGCCCAATTACAACTCGGACTTGATGCACAAATTTCTTCACATAGTTAGTCTAGGGATTACTCTAAATCTTTAGCATGTCTTCAGCTAGTATTTAGTGGCGAATTTCGCTCTACCCTCCATGATCCCGTCCCCTTGATACTTCTGTTTCATAATTGAATCAGGTGCCATGCAAGGCTTTTGCCTTCGGGTGGATTGCTTGTTCAATGCGCTCCTCGCCAATCCCCCTTGGCTGGCTCCTCGTAGGCATGGTAGATGTTGCAGATGTCATGGATGGAGATCCCCTCTATCCAATTAGCGGTGAAGGCGAAGACGAAGTCGGTGATACCAAAGTTGGTGGCGAAGCCCCTTGCCGAAATGTCAGCAAAGGGGTGTTGTTGACATCGAAATTGTTGGTGAGCACATTGTCGATGAGGTTGAAATCAATGGTCTTTTGAAGTTGGTAATCGAACTTTCAATAGCGATGAAAGCATTGTCGATGATGTCGAAGTGGGTGTCGAAAACCCTTTGCCATAGCTCAACCAAGGTCTTTTGAAGTGGGTAATCGAACTTTCGATAGCTATACGGGGAACAAAAATGATGCGAATATACATACCATGCTCCATGCACCTCTCTGCCTTTCAAGCGCAATGAAAATTGTGCCAAGGCTACGAAGCCTCTGCTGCTTTGTATATTTTACGATAAACTACCGAAGAATTAAAATTAGTTGGTCTTTTCATTCTTTTTAGCAAACTTTGTTATTTCGCAGCTCGACCCTTCCACTCGGGGTTTCAAACCTGAACCCTTTCGGGCCTTGTCACATGCGTTTTTGTAACCACCTTGCTCCCTTTGTTCTCTGTTTTAAAAACTGAGCTTTTCTTGGCAAATCCAGCTGTGCTCAAATAAATTATTACCTTAATTCACAAAAGCTGTAGAAACACCTGGGCTCGAACCCACGCACGCAGCACTAGGGCTTTACCCATCCACTGTGAAACGCAAGACGTGTTTATTATTATTATTATTATTATTATTATTATTATTATTATTATTATTATTTTTATGTCATCAGCTTTTCGAAGAACGGGTGCCCACCTCGGTTCAGTGTACTCCTGTCCGAAACCCAAAAAAATGTATATATGTGTACATTTTGGATTTCAAACCGGTAACAGTGAAGTGTCAGGGCACTGTCAATGGAGTATTAATGATAGTTTCCATTCCTATTAATGATAGTTTTCATCCCTATTAAATAACCTACCAGCTAAGTAAAATGCTAATGTGACAACCTAATTAATGAAAAAAGATAATAAAAACGGAGGAAACCATTTTCTATCAGCGAAACCACGTCTTCCCTCGCAACGAGGTACGAAGAAACGATGAATTCAGCGATGAGAAGAAACCATCAATTTCCGTACAAATAGGGCCCGTGATGGACGTGCTCCTCCATGTCCGCCTTTCTCCGCTCGCTCGCTGGCTGGGGGCTGCTCGTACGTGTCGCCGCGCCGCCCGCCGACCGCAGCGCTCGCTACTCGGCTAATCGCCCGCTCCGCCGCGCTGGCCCGCTAAGCTCCCTCACCGTCTGCCGCGGCTGCTTGTCCGCCTCGCCGCGCTTGCTCGCCTCGCCGTGCTCGCGTGTCCTCAGCTGCCGCGTGCGCTCGGCTGCCACGCTCGCGTGCACTCTGCTCGCCCACGTCGCGTCCACTCCGCTGCTCGCCGGCTGCCGCGGCTGCTCGCCCGCGTCGCCGCGCTCGTGTGCACTCTGCTCGCCTACGTCGCGTCCACTCCGCTGCTCGTCGGCTGCCGCGGCTGCTCGCCCGCGTCGCCGCGCTTGCTTGCACTCTGCTCGCCCATGTCTCGTGACCTCGTGTGCACTTGGCTGCTCGCCCGCGTCACCGCGCTGGCCCGTCGGACGCTGTGCGCCCTTGCTCGCCGACCACCATGCTAGCGTGCCCTCGCCCGCCCGTGCCGCCGAGCTCACCCACGTCGCTCTTCTGCCGTGGCCACCTCCATGACAATGACGCACGTGAGCATGTGGCCCTCCATGGCGAGGTGGAGGCCGGCCGAGGCCAATCCGCGCTCATCGTCCACCTTGGATGTGCGCGACGCTGTTGTCCGGCAAAGTCTAGGCTCCTCGACGATGACGGGCGCAAACACGCGGCCCCCATGCCGAGGTGGAGACCGGCCGAGGAAGACGAAGGACTCGAGAGAAAGAAAAAAAGCAACATTTATTTGGCAAAGAAACCTCCACGGTGTGATATAGTTTCTGTAGACAATTTCTTGATGACGTGACCGCTGTAGAACCTGTGCGTAGTTCCATTGGGACTGCCGTCGATTGTTTCAGACGTCCGACCGTTAATATTCCAGTGAGTAACCACGCATTCAAGACCTGTCTTCAGGAAAGCACTATTTTTTTGTGAGGTTTCAGGAAAGCACTATTTGCTCAGACGAGGAGACTTCGCACTCAGGAGTCAGGACCTGTGCTTCAACACATGACGAAGACTTCGCTTTGTGGCCTATTTGTGGATTAGTAAACATAAGTATTCAATTCACATTATACTCCGAAAAGAAAAACATGTTATATCCTACTTAACCTTTCGGATAAGTCACCCATTTCGCATTACATTCAAGAAAAAAGAAGAGGGGAAATAATAATAATAAAAATATGCTTCTCACATTTCGGCTCTGGAGGCCTGACCTGTAGCACCTCACCACCCTGTTTTAATACGGTTCGCCAGTGCTGTATTAAAGTATATTTATACGTTCATCTAAGTACCAAAGTCATTTCGTTTCTAAGAACAACTCATTCCATCGGAGAAACGCAACGAGACCAACGAAGGGTCATTTGGCGGGACGCAAAGTATGGGATTTTTTTTATTTTTAATCTTTTTTTAATAAATATTTTAATAATGACCACTCCAGAAAATATATTCCACCAGGTAACCTCTTGGTCGCACCATCCGCGGGGCTGGTGCGACAGTACCACGCTGTCGCACCACATGCGCTGGCGCAACAAGCCCAGCCACGGTGGCACCCAGCGTTGACTGTAGCTGGCGTGGCGGTGCGTGGGCCCCGGCCTGTCGCGCCAGCGGCTCTGCGTGCGACTGGCCCATATAAAGGCCGCGGCCCACCACTTTTTTCCTCCCTCTTGTTTATCTCCCTTCACTCTGTGGCCACTCTAGGCGAGCTTGAGGTCAGAGTTTACTCCTGTGTTGTCTCTTTTCTCCTTCTCCCGTTCTCTATTTGTCTTTGATCAAGTTTGCATTTGCTTTTTAGATTTGAATGGTCTTGTGCATGAAGTATGACTCCATCACCTTCGTTGTTTTTTTTGTGTTTAGTTGATGTTTATATACTCCTCTGGTTTACACTGCTGTGTGCAATACTGACTTTCGTTTGGTTAAATGAAAGTTGCTTTGGC
Source organism: Saccharum hybrid cultivar R570 (assembly GCA_038087645.1). Lineage (NCBI taxonomy): Eukaryota > Viridiplantae > Streptophyta > Magnoliopsida > Poales > Poaceae > Saccharum > Saccharum hybrid cultivar. The sequence continues at coordinate 15,922,144 of JAQSUU010000066.1, forward strand.
TAATCACGTCTAATATATTATGGTTCATATTGTACTTGTTGAACTTTTTTGATTTTTTTGATTGGTTTTGGTTAGCAGTGCATTAGGGTTTTTGTTGGTAGTGCATAAGGTTTAGACAACAGTATGAGTTACACTGTTGATACTAAACTTTGTTCAAAGTGTGTAATTTAAAGTTTTTTGTGGTGATTAGATGTATAGATGAGTTGGACTATGTATGTATAGACATCATTTACATTCAATAAGTTTGTTTTAGGGTTTGGCTTCATGGGTTTACATGATTATTGGTTCATATCTTTGCTTTCTTCAACTACTTTGTAATAGGTTCAATGGTGGTTCGAAATGACAACTAATTCATGCACCATCCGAAGGACTATGGTGCTATCGATCCTTTCCTACCAGTAGAGCAAACACCATTGTGTTACCATAGGTTACCAGCATTTGTGAAGCAGTCAAGGCATCCCGCATCAGCTGGGCATGCTTTTCTACTGTTGCCAACTTAAGCAACGTCCCCCGACACTTGATGCCTACCTAGAGGGATGCAACTTCTATCAGTGGATCGATGACGATGAAATGTTCGATCTGCTGATTATGTTGTTTTCTTATGCCCCCTGAAGGAGTGTTCCATATTCAGAATTTGTTCATTGGGTTCCGCCGCCACCGAACTCTCCGAAAATGACAGAGGCGGAGAAGGTTGACGCTACTTTGCGTCGTCTAGCCAATCCTCCTAGATGCCATTGTGGAGTGTCGGCGCGACTAACTACTCCCAGCCAATGTGGATCATTCACTGCCTTCTATCGCTGTGGATTGCCAGATTATGTGAGTTCTCATGAAAGCAATCTATCTCTAAGCTTGTATGTGTTTTGCACATACAATGTTACACTTGGAACATGTGTTTTTTTGCCGAGAGGGTTCCCATCTTGTGACTTTGAGGAGTACAACTATGGACCCAAATCGCACTGGCTTTCTGAGTATGAATTTGCGGAGTTTCAAGCAGGCATTAAGCCATGGCCATGCACAAAGATGCCGGACCGTAAGTGCAAGTGTGGCATCAAGGCTCACGAAGGAGTTGTTCCGTCTGAGCTAGGATACGGATACTACTATGGCAATGCTTATGGAGGGTTGTTTGAGTTATGGGTGAGTTGACTGAACCGGTGAAGTTACTACATGAACATAAGCCACCAGTTTGTTTGCTCATTGCTTTTGTATTTGCTTAGGTGGGGAGGACATGCGATTGGGAGGACTTCACTAGTCGTGGAGAGTTAGTGGAGAGGCTGAAAATACATTCACCTCTCAAAAAAGATAGGAAGCGTTGGATGCGGGAGGAGAAGCAGATGGTGGTGAGGATGAGGTACGGGATAGAGATGCCATCATAGAAGACCTGTAACAGGATTTTAGAGGACTTTCCTCGAGTGACCGGTCGACCCCTGAATTATTACAATATCAAGGACGAGTTGATGAGCTTTTGGCGACAAAACAAGGAGGCCTATGACTTTAAGGAGGCCGAGGATGCGAGGGAGATGACCTTATTCCACAGGTGTATCCGTCACTTATGTGAGTAATTGATTTTGAAATTTGTTTTGACTTGTGCATCTTCTTACAATTGTTGGCAATGAGACATTGTTTCCTTCTTGTAGTCCCCGATAATTTACCGAATGACGGCGATATCCCCACACCCATGGAGGAGGAGGATGACGATGACGATGATGATGATGATGACGATGACCATGACGATGGCGATGACCATGAGTAGTGTCTCAATAGGTACAAGGTGTAGTACATATTTTGCAAATGCCAATAGGTTTTACATTTCGTAGGTCTTGTATATGGTAGATGGAAGACAGGTAGATAGCGCTGCTTCTTTTGTGCCAAGGCAGCAGGATTCGTATATATTTTGCAAATGCCAATAGGTTTGGCATTTTGTAGGTCTTGTATATGGTAGATGGAAGACAGGTACAATAGCGCTGCTTCTTTTGTGCCAAGGCACCAAGATTGCCATTTGGTAGTACTTGTTTATGTTACATGGAAGACTCTTAGTAGTAGTGGTTGTATATGCTAGATGGAATAGTTACGTAAGTGATGATCATGATGACCTTGAGTTGTATGAACAATGCTTCATTATGGTAATGTGAACACTGTTTATCTTTGCATTTGTGCTTTTCATGTAAACAATTCTTGTAATTTGAAGTTTAGTTCAAAACATGAAGAGCACATAATGTTCATGATTTTGGAAATGTTGGACATGTATAAACTGCAATGTTTGCACCGATTTAGGTTTAGAAAACATGAAGAAAACAGTTCGACAAAATTGGTTAGAAAACCATGGCCATAGCCGAAGTTTGCTAGGACTGTCGTGCCAGCCTAGGTGGCGCGACAAGCCTATCGTGCCTGAGTCGATGGCGTGACAAGCTTGTCACGCCAACCGCGGTGGCGCAATGAGGAGCGGGCGCCCAGGCCAAACTATTCTAGTTTCTTTGGCTCATTGGCGCGACACTATCGCGCCAACGTGCCTGGCACAACACCATCATGCCAACTGGATAGGCGTGACACAGCCATGCCACCCTATCTGGCGTGACACTATCACGCCAGTGAGCCAAAGAAACCAGAATGGTTTGGCCTGGCCGCTGCCTTCTCGTCGCGCCACTGCAGCTAGCACGACAAGCTTGTCGCGCCGGCCTATCTGGTGTAACAGTCATTTGCACAGTGTGCGTTTAGGCTATCACGCCATTAGCACTGGCGTGACAGACCTATGTGTAATGAATTTTTTCCCATCCTTCCCACACTTCCATATATACAGTCGCACATATAATTCAAACATGAAACAAATATCATCCACATACTTCCATACATATAGTCCACATTTTCCATAGATGTTCACCAACATACTTCACATAGTCCACATAGTTCACAAATCATGCATTTAGAACATAGTGCACCAAAGAACCAAGTAGTCGTCGTCCACAAAAGAGGCACATAGTTCACAAAGCATGCACGTAGTTGCTAGATGGGACTAGGGGTTAGGCGTGAAGGGCTCTCGACGATGCTGGCAGCCTGGATGTGTTGGCTGGAGATTAGGAGTGCCGACGTCGGACCGGTCATGGGCACGTCCTTGCACATTTCATCCTTGACCTCGTCACGGGTGTTGGGACGAACTCTACACAAAACATATACAACATAGATGTCAAACAAGTAACATGAGGAAATTATAAAGTGGCGGTCATTTTCACAAAATATCAATGATGTTGGCCATCCACTATCATGAACACTCATGGGTTAGTGTAAGATTACTGTTGATATTAGTTACGCACACGAAAGAATCTAAGAGAATTAATCCACAAGCACACAGATATCGGTGAGCACTTCACCCAGGAGATAAGTCCAGAGTATCGTATTTGTTTTATCCGCAAGGAGAAAGCGTGCGATGACTAACCAAGTCTTTACTATTACCCCTGGGCCACACTACAAGGTAGAGAAGATATAAGCAATTAGAGAAGACTACTATGACAGTCTGATTCCAACCTATGGTAAGCTATGAAACTACTAGTCTAAGAGAACGTACCGTTGGAAAAGAGACACCACAGAGGATGCTTAACTAGGGCACTTAGGTCCTACCAAACCTTCTGATGGGAGGAGGCTCTGAAGGTAACAATGGGATTGTCACGTCCCACACTACTACACACCGATCCGGCCAGACAGGGGATATCTACGAGTATTCCTAGCCCAAGCACCACGCTTATGCTACGAACGATTACTCTATTCCCTACGCAAAGCGAATAAAGTAAACTCGTAAACCAAAGAATAATAATAACAACATACTTAGTATTAGAAGTTGAATTGCCGAAGAATCCTAGAACCAAGCCTCGTGTTAGGAGACTTGATCCCGTAGGTACAAGCTAAAGAGGAGACACCGATAGGCCGGGCTTCCTCCAACTTCTACCTCCACTCTAACTCTCTCAATCTAGAAGAATAACTCTAATCTCACATAGAAACTATAAAGCTAAACTCTCTTGTATGTGCCCTAGAGAAAGATCCATTCAAGGGACCCCTCTCAGGTGAATTCTCTCTGAAAAATATGAATTAGGGTTTCTAAACTCTCTTGATCCAGGGGCCAGGGGCCTTGCTTATATAGCCCTCTCGGAATCACCACAACCCTTGGATTAAACCGACCTTAATCAATGATTATTATTCATCCTCAAAGGCGGTGGAGGCACGATCCAGGAGCTTGCTCCTGATTGGTCACCTAGGTGGGGCGGTCACCCAGAGGGTGGGGGCACCCACCCCTGTCTTAGTGACAGGTGGGTCCCACCTTCCAGGGGTGGCTTCCTGAGTCTTCTAGATTATACTTTTTCGGTGTATGGTCCTTTCTCTCTATGTAAACCTGACATGTGGACCATCTTTGGTTGTTTTCGCTAGCACCCTGCAGAAATAGACATTCACCAAAACTCATAGAATTCTGTTAGTTAAACCCCTAGTCTAGGGTGATATTTATATTTATAGCATTCTTTTGTTTAAGTTGACGGTTAAAAATTGATACTTAACTACCATCAACAATTACACAATAACCACTTTATGACCAAGTGGATTACCATTTCTACTGGTTAACATACTTCTAGCAGCTCTAGCCGATATGGTACAATCTCTTGTCAGTATGTATGTTGATGTACTGGCCAAGGGACTCATATCACAACAAGGTATTTACAAGCACTATGTTTTGGGGTTACTGGCATCATTAGAAGACTGCAGTGAAGCACAATCGAACTGCGCATATTATGAAAAGTTGCAAGCTGCCCTATGCAAAGTTGAGTTGAACTATTATAGTTGCAGGGACTACATCCAAGCTCTTCCAGCCACAGATATTTCATATCTTGTAGGAGGACAAGGACAAGGACAATTAGGGAGTGAGAATGTAGATTCAAGCAATTATTTGGATATCTTAGAACTTTATAATGCTGCTACAGAAGAGTGTTTCTCATATTTGAGTGAGGAATCTTACGAATCACATAGGCACCTAAGTTTATGTACTATTCTAAGTGCAAATAAATATGAAGGATTCCGCAAGCGCACAAAATACCATTGTAGCAATTTACTGGGAGTATTCCAGATATCATTATTTATATTTTACCATAAGGAAACAATAGAGTAAAGACTTATTGAGTAATAAAGGAATATCTATCAGTCAACATACCAACATAGCTAGAGCAAGGGGTAAAGGTAATGAAAGGAATTAAGGATAACGACACTCAGAGGATAGATCACGAAGATAATGTAAACTAGTTAACTTGAAAGAACAACGGGTGAGGTAGATTCTTATGATATTCTTATTACATGGCCAAAGTATATATACATCCAACTATAGCTAAGACTAACTCTACTCTTATGTACTTTAGGACGCCGCTTAGACGGTATTGCACCCATAATAGATAACTCTACTGACGCGACTACGGTCCTACAATTTAAGAACCTGCTCAATTAGGCGTGGACTACACGGGGCTGTCACCACTCACTGCTACCACACAATCAGAGAATAGGGTGTACTCATAGGCAGAGCATCATATAAGCACCATGCTTACACGAGACTCGGCTACTTAGCCCAATTGATAAACTATAGCAAACTAAGCGCTCTATGAACCCACACACAAAAGCAATGATAACCTTAACCAAGCAAGATATATATTTAAAGTAAGTATAGCCATGTAGATACATGGCTTTGCCAAGCCTCTAAGACTAGATTCGAAACCTGAGCAGAAGCTCACTTCGACCCTCGCTCCTAAGCTACTAATCTACTACACTGGAGAGTCTAGACCTAATCCTCCTGGTGTATCTTGATCTCTGAATGAGATATATGAATTAGGGTTTCAGGGATACCTCAAGAAGGGGGTACATGGCTGCTTATAGAGGCCAGAGCTTGCAACATGAGCCCTTTAATCAAACCAACTTAAGGAATGGTGGAGATGCAACCTAGGAGATGGTGGGAAACAGATGTAGCAACAGGGAGGCTGACAGGTGGGCCCAGGGTCCGGGGGCCTACAGGTGGGGCCGGCTGGCCCCACATGCCAGCCACTTGCTTCCCACCTCGTGTGGTGTCCTCTGAAGTCCTCTAGAACCTTCTCGCGTTAGTTTCGTGGTGGAATTGCATAATTAACTCTGACATATAGGTCCGCCTTGACGGTTTTCTAATTAAACCCTGTAGAAATCATAGATTCACCAAAACTTGTGGAATTTATTAGTTTAAACCCCTAGACCTATGTTTGGTGATGGAATTAAATATATATGCAGGTTATATTGATGGTTTATAATTGATGTTAATGACTGTCAACAAGCTCCCCCACACTTAACCTTTGCTACTCCCTGAGCAAAGCCAAACTCAGCAATGGATTAGGAGTTGCTACAATGCTTTCACTCCTCAAAGGTACACATGTGTTTAATAAAAAATTCTCCTCCAGATTAGAATAAACTGATCTAACTTTCAAACTTACCCATATTACCTTTAACCATGGGGCTTCTTAGCCTTTACTTGGGTCTTGAACAATTGAAAGATAGAACGATCAAGTCAAACACTATGTCTCAAGGTCTTTATTCCACCATTGCTCTAGAGTTTTTATATGTTTTCAAAATAAAACTTAGAGATTCCATTGTATGATACTCTCAAGTCTCTCAATATATGTGGTATTTGTGGATCCTCACCAAGGCAATAAAGATGTTATGCCTTTTCTCTTCCTACCACTAAGGCTTATGTGGAGTTCATAGGTAGGGAGAAAGCTAGAGCATACTTACAATACATATATTTAAAGTCAAACCTAGGATCCAAAGAGATCCAAAAAGAGTTAAGTCATACAATCAAATCAATATGTGCATGTGTGTGGATGTATATGGTGGATATATGTATGGTGGCTAACCTAATTCGACTATGCTCCTTGGAAACATATCTCTCTTTTAAAACGTGAAAACATTTGCTAAAGAGCAGAGGCTATCTTATTCATCTCTTCTTTCTTTAGGCAGGCGTCTGAGTACCCATTGTTTTAGATATCTCGGACACTTGTCCATTTTTTCTCATCTTTTTTTCCTTTCTTTCTCTTTCTCTTTCTCTTTCTCTTTTTTATGAATATCTTTTGCATAGCCCATGCCTCTTTTATGCAACAAAACTTTGAGAGATAGCAATAAGAACTTGGAGCATTTATTTGGTGGATGGAAAACCTATCAAGCATGTTTTTGGTGTTCACCCTCAGTATAGGAGTAGAACATTTTTTGGTGGATCTAGGTGGAAAGCATGTTTTTGCGTCTACCCCCAGTGTAGGAGTAGTGCATATGTAGGTAGTGTGTAGGTGATCTTGATTTTAAGAGCATGACAAACCTCTCATAAGGGTCAACAAAGCTTGACTAAACTCACTGCAATTGCAAGCAACTTTTAAGTTGAATTTTTCTAGCCTAAATAACATGTATGGCTCTGGTGGGAATTCAAGCTTTGTCATACAGAAACTCATCATGTAGTATTTTTGTATTTTTCAAAAGATAAATCTCCAGAACTTTAGTGTCACTTAGAACAAGATAAACAACTGTTCAGACCTTCTCATATCATATCCATCAATTACCTAGACTTAGATAAAGCATATGCTACTCACGAGTTTCAAGTTCAGAGTAAACCCTTATATCAAAACAATCTTATCCAAAACTCGAAAGAATTCAAGGCTGAAAACTAGGTACTTGAAAGAAATTACAATAGAGCAACTATTCATCATTTCCATTTTTAGAGATTATCTTCAAACTCCTTTTTATTTTATTTGTCTCTTAAAAACAAATTAAAGCAAACTAGACACACCTTTTATTTTGTTTTCAATTTTTACTAGATCACACATTATTACTATTAATGTAAAGATAAATTTTTATTTTGTTTTCATTCATCATTCATTTTTTAATATATAAAAAGCAAACTAAGAATAATAAAAGGAAAAGAAAATACTTATCTAGATACACAGGAGATGCCTTCTCCCCCAAGCTAGTTGTTGTCGTGGTTGCTCAATAAAGTGGCTAGATGTGGAGATGCTGGGACAGAGCCTCCCAATTCTGATTTTGCTATTGCTGTTGTTGCTGCCATGCTTACCTGCCATTGTTTATGATTGTGTAATGTATCTCGTATGGCAGTATTTGTCTCTTCAATGGTTGTGAGCCTGTTGTCGAATTTAGAACTTCCACTTATAGAATTTGGGGGGATCGACTCCCCCACACTTTACTTGAAGTGTGTTCTGCTCATAAAGATAGGGTAGAGATCAAGTGCATGGGCTCTGTTGGTGGGAAAACACCAATAGAACCAAATCTTTATTTATTTATTTTTCTAGCCTTAGGCACATCAAATCATGTTACGGTTGATGTTATGTGCATTCATTCTTACAACATGGGTGACAGGATTAGAAGGATGTAGCATTTTGACTGCGATAAAAAGAGTGGAGTTGCTTAACCTATGGAAGGATTGTCCATCTTTATAATGTATCCAACTTTACATGATTATGACTATCATCTTCTAAGGGTAAGATATTCAATATTTTAGCTCATTTGGTTAAGACTATAAGATCAAGAAAATAGTGCTATGAACAAGCTTAAGGAACAAGACATGTTGAGTTAATCAGGTTGGATCAGGCAAAGTTGTAACTCAAACATGTTTGTGCTTTCATTTATGTGCATACCAAGATCAAGAGGAAAATGATGACCACTTACCTTAAGATGTTACCTTCAACATTGGAGCGTGATGACACCATGTGATAAAAGGTAGATGACTTTCGGTGGTCCTTTTCTTCCTTGCATCTTGAGTTATTCATGAGCATCTTGTCTCATATATTGCACTCCTTCTTTCTCACTCTTCCATCATACCGTCTTTTGTTCTTTCTTGGCATTTTGATCGGACCTTCTGCTCCTCTCATTATTTATTCTTTGCAAGGGATTAGTAGACAACACATACCCAAAGGAATATACAAATGATTCAAAGTAAGGATAGTGTTGCCATGGAGTTAAAGGTCAATCTTCTATGCTACAGAAAAGTTGGTTTTAATATTTTAATTAGCATAGAATCTTTATCCCATGTTTTAAATAATGTACCTTGATTGTTCGCCACTGCTTTAAATTTTCAACAAGGTTCAGGCAAAGATGTATAAAATCGCTTTGAAGAATTCCTCAAATCTTGATCTATTTCTACGAATGAGCTCTTAACATTCCCAATAAAATTTGAATATTTTTCTGTAAGGGTTAGTCCATATATACAACCAAATTCTATACAAGTATGTTTTGATTCAATAATCATATCTGAATAATATTCTGAAGCATACATAATAAGGAAGCTTGAAAGACTAAAGAGATTCCTTAAAGTAGAACAAAAATATGTATGGTGACCTAAAGGAGCATGATTATTTAAATTTTTACTTGTTAGAGATTTAGCAAGTTGAGCTCATCATAAAGGTAGGGATGACCAAGATAAACTAGCAACATGACATGAGATGTTTTGAAGAACTCCATTCCACATACTTGAATTTTGCAGAATGCAGAATCGAGTTTGGATGATAGAATTCTCCTGTGAATGTGATTTTATGTTGCATAATGCTTGGTTAGATATTGTGTTTTCCTTCTTTTTAATGAAATGGTTAGTGATAAACATACCTGAAGGAGTGTTGACATTTACTACTGCTATTACTAAACTAACAACACCGGTAAATGCATGGTAATGATTAACATGTCTTTAGCACACTAGTCACCTATCACATACCTACACTCCTAAGCTTGAACTAAGTTATCATCCCTAGTTTTATGGCTAGAAATGTATATTGGTACTATATAAAGGAATCTATCATTTTATGTGACTAGGCAAAAATAATAAGAATGAATATATGAATAAAACTGGTTCTGCAAGAGGACAGATATTTATACCATTGTAGCATTTTATCTATAGTATTACCAGGTTGTCGATTTATATTTATACCACTGGGAAGGTCTAGCTAAACAGGAAATCTATAGTATTGATAACTTCCTATATATATAATGAATGAGAGATAAAACCAATATCATACACTCTACTCATAACAGGGATAAGTCACATGGTAAAGATATATATGATAAGTAATGATCAGTCATCATAATAATAAGATAATAGATTCACTCAGAGCACTCTAGCTACTACAATAACGTCGTAATACCTGAATATTAGAGAGATAATTCCTAATGTAGTTCTTTAATCACAAGTCAATGAATATTCTAATTAGTGCAACTACATCTAACAATCATTGTTAACATTACTACTATGTCATTATCCACACAAAAAGAGCATCAACTAGAGAGGCTTTTAAGATGCAACCGTCACCTCCGATGCGACTGCGCTCTACATAACCTATGCGTAGGGGATGGACTACAGAGGACTCAACGAAGCTATAATAGTCACTTTCGTGATCTACCACACGTCCTGAAACATTAGGGAGCACTCACAGATATGCACTATATCTAAGCACCACGCCTACATAATGCAAATCATCTACCCTAGGTACCTTAGGATAAACACTATACGAGCATATGCATGAACTCAATAATAATAAAGTAACTATGCTAGACATATAATCAAAGTAAACAATGAACATTGCAATCAAGAACATAAACAAGATGAAGATTGATGTTGCCATAACACTGTAATAAACACACAATGATGAATAATATAATGAGAGAGGAGAGCACAAGAATAGTACTAATCTCCATGCTCTTGACAACGTCGGGAATCCAAGCTAGGTTGACCAACTTGACTCCCTCTAGATTTAGTCTAACTAGGCTATCGCTATAAACTAGAGGAACTCTGAGGAACTAGGGTTTCTGACTCTGGATGGCTTGATCTCCAAATGACTTGATGGCTCCAGGGGGGTCAGGCTCCGTATATATAGTCCGGTGGGATGCATGTGAACACTTGGATCAAACTGACTTGACGTAGGGCTAAGATTAATCCTCAAGGTCGGTGGAGGAGTCTCGCAGAAGATGACAGGTGGGGCCCACAGCCAGGGGCCGGTCGGCCTAGGGGCCTGGTGCCGCTCGGCCTCCTCCAGAAGCTTCTAGAGTCCCGTTTTTGCCTACTGCCTTCTTATGTCTTCTAGAGTTTTGTAGCGTATCTTTCGCGATGGAATTCCGATAATCCGTTTGATAATTAGGTCCCTCTTGTCAGCTTTTCTGGAATAATCCCTGGAAAATAATAATTCACCAAAACTCATGGAATTTGTCAGATAAAACTCTAGACTCCTCTATTTCCATGTTTATTGATCATTTCTCATGTTTATTGCGCTATAAAATGTCGACGCTATCCACTGTCAACAAGGAGGCTTATCCGATTTACCTATTGACGAGAGCTCGTAGTCCGTTAAGCAGGACCTTTCCTTGCCTTTAGCTTTTCTTTCACCTTCCAATCCTGGAGATGAGGATACGGATGATTGCATGCTCTTCTTCCATCAACATTTCTTGATTTTTGTTGATCCTTGGTTGACAATTTGGGGTTCATTGGAGATGCAAACTCAAGTTTCTCCTTGATTGTCTAGCGGCGTGGCGGAGAGTTATTCTTCTTCGTTTATAAGCGATACGCCAGCTGTCTTGATTGTCAAGGAAAGAACCTTATTGGTACTTGCATAGAAGCTTCATCTTCAACAACTTTGGGATGTTGTCTCGTGACTATGGTCGCAGCCCTACGAGACACCATCGACAGACCTCTATTAATTTCTGACGTCTAATGATCCGAGGATGCTTGTCATGATGTAGTGGCTCTTGTCATCTAGTCCTTGCTATTGACGTGCGAGTTAGTGTCTTTGAAGATGATGGAAGTAGGCATATTCTGGCTAATAAAAGGTGAGTTGCATCCTTGCTTCTTATCTTCATCTTTGCTTGTCTTGGCAAGGTTTAATGCTAAGATGTCTTTGATGTTGCTCACGACCTGTTGATTTGTCTATCCACTTTCTATGAGTGAGTGCTTTTTATGGCACTCATCTTATTTCTCTTTGTTCCATAGCCAAAGTGGTGGTTTGGCAGGTTCATACCAAACCATGGACAGGCATAGCGTAGATTCATTCTTTCCTGCAAAATGTTAATGGACACATACCTAAAAGAATACAACAAGTTTGAAATGCGGGTTGTTGTCCATAATTTGTGTGATTTTTATTTATGCCAATGAAAGGTGGTTTTTGAATTACTTTAGCATAGATCATGTTCTATAGTAAGTTTTATGTGTTTTCTGCATTCTTGCTTGGTTCAAGACAAAGATAACTTGCAATAAGAGATAAGTGGATAAACCTTGATACTCATAGTTCTTCCTTCCATGAAGAATGAACTGTGCCTTCTTTTGCGTTAAGTTGTAGGAGTTCATTGTATGCCTTGATTCATCTCTGATGTAAATTCATCTCTTGACTTACCCAGATTGGATTTGAGAGTTTTTGCAGGGGTTAGTCCAATAAAAATAACCAGTATCTACTACAGCAAGTTTTAGTTCAATAACCAAACTAAACTCCATGTCTAATTTGATTAAGGAAGGCATTTTAACCTAATCACCATGCTTAATTTAAAAAGCCTTTGGAAATAAGGTCATACACCTCTTGATTTAAACTAAGCACCATGTTTAGTTTAAAAGATGTATAAAGATACTTCCAAACCTAAACATACTATAGTAAAAAAAGTAATATGAAAGCATTATAGAGATTTATTCATATAGAGATGAAAGAGCATGATCATGGTGAGAGAGATTTTTTAAGATAAAAGATGCTAGTGGCATGAATGTATGCAAGCAACTAGATATGCTGTGGATTTGATATGAGAGAATTCAAACTAAACGAAATGGATGCATGGATTATTCCAAGTAAACATGCAGTAGAATGCAAAATGTTAAAAAGATAACTACTCATTAAGTTTAAAATCCATGAGCATGACTATCTCACCTTTCTTGGTCATACTTACCATGACTCACATGATGGAACTTGTGAGTAGTTCAGTGTCTATTTCCTTCACTTGAGATATGATTTCAATTCTTGTGATGTCGACCCTTTTTTCTCTAATCTACACATGGTTGGAGAATATATATATGTCTACACAAACCTGTGGCAGGTGTTGGTATCAAAATACCAAGGTACCTAACAGACGGCGAAATACAGCACCCTGTATGATTGTTAAAGCCCCACCGTAGGGGCCCCAATAAAATTGACTCGCCAAAAGCACGGACAACATGATAGTTGCTTGCGGCACAAATGACAAACTCCATCCACCCAAGCCTTGCGGAGAGGTCTCGGGTGAGATGAGAGCCTCGGACGATATTTCTCCGCCTCGCCCGAGCCCCCGTGGCGTCATCAAAAGCACCCGACCCCCTCGGCTTACTTCCGCCTCGCCCGAGGGACACGTGTAACCCTCTGGCAAGATGGTGAGCCATGGGGACCCCCCAATCATGGCACCCGCTCCCACCAATGGGACGGACGTGACCGTGCATAGCCAATAGGAGCACAAAAACCACACCCTAACCCAACGTGACCCCGGTCATTCCACCAAGACAACGTCCATACCTCTATAGCAACAGGGGTAACAATCACTATGCCACCTAACCCCCTCTCTATGTAAATCCGGGCACCCATGTTGCCCATCCTCAACGGCATAGAGGCACACAGGACAAGGCATGGCCACAGCATGCAACACCAGCAGCCAGAGAGGCCAAAAGATCAATATCTATTGCATCTCTATGCTACAGGAGAACTGTTCCCACCAGATAAGGAGGGAGACAGCCATGCCTAAGGCCACCATTTTATTTCTCTCTTTTATTTTCACCTCTTTACCATGAATGTAACCCGAGCCCTCCCCTTAGAAGCTATAAAAGGGGAGGCAGGGGCCACGTCTAGGGCAACGACACACAAGTGCAAGAACACAAAGATCGAATCAATTAGAGCAAACCACAACCAAGCAATCACACATCCACGCACCACCCCTCACAAGATACCTAGGATCTGCTCCCTCTCTCAAAAGCTTGTAACCCCTACCGCAAGCACTCCGGTGTATGGCAACACGAGCCGTAGCGAAATCCACTGGACATAGGGCCATTCATTTCTAAACTAGTATACATCCTTGTGTCCGCTTTGCACACCATCGAGGCCTAGACATGTAGATACAAATTTACTTGTCGCTCTGTTTAGACCCCCAGTTCTCTAGACACCGACAGTTGGCACGCCAGGTAGGGGAACTCCTATGCGTCATGATCCATCTCCTAGGTCTCGATGGCCAACCCTTGCATCCGCTTCACCCTAGGCTCTCATGTCTGGTTAGGCAACCTAGATTTTCTTTGCACGGGAGTGGACTATAATCTGGTCCTTTTCCCCCTTCTATCAACATCAGCACCATCTCTGCGGCCCTGTCCAACCTTCGCCTAGGCACGGGCGAGGGGTAGGCCCTCGAGAACGACTGCCCAGGAAGTTCCTAGGGCAAAACAACGCAGGCCGGTAAGCCGCACGACCATGGGAAGGCATGTGGCCAGTCTTCGACTACAATTCATCTTGATCCATCTGCAGGAGAGATTCCCATAGATCTACCAACTCACCATGCATAGACTATCATGGAAGTACTCGCGACCACCGAGACAGCCTCCAGCACCAGCTCCAACGAAGATGACGATAGTTGGGCCGACGCTGACTTCTCCAAGCTCGATGATTCGGGGGCTCTATGTCGTTTCATCGACATCTACGACTACCTCCTCGATGACGGTGACTCGAACGATGGTGGCTATGAGCTCACGTGGCCATAACGCCGGAGGGCGGAGGCTGTGCACGGCGTCGACACACCATGATCGGTAGATCACCGCATCACCCCCTGCCTAAGATCTATTATTTTGTTAGAATATAATCTATTCATGCATGCAAAGTCGTTGCACATTATCCGCTATAATTTATTCCCTCATTTACGTGTTACATCATGAGTTAAGATATTAGCGATAATTATGCAATACGTTTCCGCCCTTTACGGTCCATTACGACGCGGAGTTGAAAGGCTGGCCCGTGAAGGGTTCGACAGCTACTCTGAGCCACCTGAGTGAGGGATGGCATGAGAAGGGGCACATGAGTGGCCAGTACCCGAATGCGCTAAGCGTCCTAGGCCTTCTTGAGCCATGTTCAAGTCCAAGCCGGTTTACAGTTCGGGAGTTTTTTTTTTCAAAAAAGGCAGCGAGCCCTCGGGGACGGTCAAACGACCCCGAGAACTCCCTAAACCAACCGCCAGGAAATTTTGAAGCCGGTCACTATCTTACCTCCGTCAGATCCCCATGAACAGGAACTAGGGCTTCACTTGAACCAACCCGATTGTAACTCAACAGGCACCACGGCTCGACCCAGCGAGGGATGCCGTGGCGTTGCCCAAACCCTCCTCTTTGTGAAAAAGATGCGTGAGGGATATGCTAACAAAGGCACTTAACTGGGCCCATGTGCCAGCAAGGATTTCGGAGGACCCAGGGACAGAAATGTCTGACCCGCGAATGAACTTTCCTGAGTGTTCCGATGGGTCTACAATCCTAGACATAGGAAAGAGAATTTGACCCCTCCTCGGGGTACAGGACCCGGGGATAGAAATGTCTGACCCGTGAGTGAACTTTCCCGAGCATCCCGATGAGCCTATGATCCTAGGTGATGGCAGAGCTAAGATAAGAATGCATCTGACCCCGCCTCACAATGCGAGAAACTACTACGCTTAAACGTCCGATCAGGTCTGTCAGAAGCCATGAGAGTTACGCACACACGAGTTGGTTCCTCCCCAAAGAAAACCATCAATAAGCGAAGTCTCGGTGACCTCGCCAATCGCCATTATCAATCAATGCAAAACGAAAAGACAGGAATGGGGAGACGAAACGAACATGATTATAATCAGTCAAACTAGTTTCTTAGATAATAAATTATTTTACATTCATAGGGGAAGGGAGGAGTCATAGACTATGCCTATAGGTCCTCATTGGGGACCTAGTCCGCAGGGACCAGGGTAGCGACGACGTTTGCCGCTAGCTCGAAGCCCTCGAGGAGGTCCTTGTAGTCTCCCAGTCCCTCCCCCATCGAGAATCCTTCAACGTCTTGGAGCTCCACGTTCGTGGCCACCTGGGCCATCGTCAGCACAACGTCCGCCCCTTGACGGACGCCGTGTTCGATTGTGGCCCGGATCAGCGCCCATGCGCTGAGGAGGCACTCCTCCCGGCGCCCCGCCAAAGCATGCACGAAGTCCACTAGTACATCGGCAGCACTGTGGAGGGACTCCACCTCTGCAAGCAGCTCTACTCAAAACAGATACTAAATATTAGATATCATATCAACAAAAAGATGAAATGAGGACACGACAGATCGCTCACCTACACACCGGTGGTCGGATTCTGTTCGCTGAGAACGGGCGAGCGTCGCCTCCTCCTCCAAAGAAGTCACCACCGCTTTGATGGTAGCCAACTCCTCCTGAGCCTCCTGGAGCGGAGTAGGAACACCCTAGGACACCGCATTTTGGGCCTGCCCGTAACCCAATGAGAAGGCGACGTCGAGATTAAGGTGATGGCGGCGGGAGGGTGCCCCATCCCCCTCTCCCAGTGTGCCCACGTAGGAACCCTAGAAAGAGTTGTCATGCTCCATGACGACGGTTAAGGTGGCAAAGAAAGACAGAGAGTAGGGACAGAGAAAGAGAGATGCCAGGGTCGAGCACCATAGCTTGGGTTATAAAGGGCCCCAGGGAGGCCTCTCAACTCCTAGGCATTCAATATGCCCAACTACCCCACTCACCCCCTAAGGGAGCCGCATCGATCTCGCGCCACGCCTCGGGAAGGTGAACCGTTCTTGCAGACAATTCACTCCCCATTTAATCATGATGACGAAACCATGTGACAAGGCAACGGACTGGGCGCCAGTCGCCCAACTCCCCACGATCATGATGAACTAGGCACCTCCCCACCTTCCCACGCACTAGAGCATGAAGCGTCACAACAGCAACTACCTTGCATGACCACTCGTCTTCCCCAAGCGGACCCACTAGCTCGATTCAAAGCCCTTGAAGGAATACCTCATCCTTCCAAGGCCTCGGGGGCTACACCTGGCAGGTGCGCTCACGCGAACCCACCAGAAAGTTTTCTCTAAATTAAATAAACCACAACAAACCCAAGGGCCCATGCATACCCCTCTGTTCTGCTAAAGAATGCAGGGGAAGCAATACGATAGTAGAGAGGCCGTCCAGGCAGTCCCTTGCAACGCGCGGGGGCTCAGGGGCTTCTCCCGCATCTCGACCTAGCGAATGGTCAGGGCCATGGGCTCGGGGCCTCCCCGCCCGACCCACGGTCACATGAAAAACACCATACTTGCTCAATTAAAAGCCCTTAAAGGGATAACTCATCCCTCCAAGGCCTTAGGGGCTACACCCACCGGGTGCGCTCGCGTGCACCCACCGAACATCCCTCTTCTAAACACGAAAACAAATTAAAAACTACCCACGATCGCTCATTCTCAAGCCTTTGAAGGAGTGCTCCACTCCTCCACAGGCTCGGGGGCTACTATCGGGTATCAAAATACCAGGGTACCCAATAGATGGCGAAATATGGCACCCTGTATGATTGTTAAAGCCCCACCGTAGGGGCCCCAGTAAAATCAACTCGCCAAAAGCACGGATAGCATGATAGTCACTTGTAGCACAAACGATAAACTCCATCCACCCAAGCCTTGCAGAGAGGTCTCGGGTGAGATGAGAGCCATGGGCGACATTTCTCCGCCTCTCCTGAGCCCCGTGGCATCATCAAAAGTGCCTGACCCCCTCGGGTTACTTCTGCCTTGCCCGAGGGACACGTGTAATCCTCTAGCAAGACGGTGAGCCATGGGGACCCCCAATCGTGGCACCTGCTCCCACCGATGGGACGGACATGACCATGCATAGCCAACAGGAGCATGGGAACCACGCCCTGACCCAATGTGACCCCGATCATTCCACCATGACAACGTCCATACCTCTACAGCGACGGGGGTAACGATCACTCTGCCACCTAACTCTCTCTACGTAAATCCAGGCGCCCATGTTGCCCGTCCTCAATGGCACAGAGGCGCATAGGACAAGGCATGGCCACAACATGTAGCACCAGCAGCCAGAGAGGCCAAAAGATCAACGCCTGTTGCATCTCTGCGCTATAGGAGAACTGTTCCCATCGGATAAGGAGGAAGATGGCCACGCCCGAGGCCACCTTTTTATTTCTCTCTTTTATTTTCACCTCTTTACCATGAATGTAACCCGAGCCCTCCCCTTAGAAGCTATAACAGGGGAGGCAGGGGCCACGTCTAGGGCAATGACACACAAGTGCAAGAACACATAGATCGAATCAACTAGAGCAAACCACAACCAAGCAGTCATACATCCACGCACCACCCCTCACAAGAGACCTAGGATCCGCTCCCTCTCTCGAAAGCTTGTGACCCCTACTGCAAGCACTCTAGTGCAAGGCAACACGAGGAGCAGTGAAACCCACTGGACGTAGCGCCGTTCATGTCCGAACCAGTATACATCCTTGTGTCCACTTTGCACACCATCGAGGCCTAGACACGCAGATACAAATTTACTTGTCGCTCTGTTTAGACCCCCAGTTCTCTAGACACCGACAGTAGGGTTCCAGTGTTGATGGATCTTGAATGTTTAGGCACCCTAGGGTTCCTCAATGTTTCTTCTTTTCCTATGGAAGCTTGCCGAAACACCAAAACGGTGTCTGTTGTCCTGTCTTATTCCACAATTCAACAGAACAGGGGTAATCCTACTAAAGCTGGTGGTATGTTAACAATCTAAATCTTTATGCCAATTGTTTCCCCGACAACGGCGCCAAAATGTTTATTGGTATTTATAAGTGCAAATAGAATATGAAGGATTCCACAAGCGCACATAATACCATTGTAGCATTTTACCGGGAGTATTCTGTAACAGAACTGACCAAATTATAAGAACGTAAGTACAAAAACAATCACCACAGTGATTAAATTCCTGTACTTATGCTCCCATAATTTCGTTAGTCTAGAAATCTGGAAGGATTTCAAATAACTTTCGACATACAAACCAAGATCGTAGTGATTCAACACAACACATCATCTGTTATAACATTTCACAAGTAGCATACGGATTACATCCATCGGAGTTCAAAATAAAATATTACAAACCGAGTTTGTTTCGCGAAAGCAACATAGTTTGATACGTAACTTCATAATTTTAAATACATTGCCAGATAGTAGTCATATCCCACAAAAGCATCTCAGATAAGATAACTAGCAGAGATCACGCCCAACGATCTAATCCTCATCTCTGGCCAGGAGGAGGCAGTAGTTGCAGCACCCAGAATAGAATAGGTCACCTACAACAGGTGGGAAATAAACCCTGAGTACGAGAAGGTACTCAGCTAGACTTACCCATCAAAACCAGAAATAAATGACACCAATGATCATGTAAGGCTTTATAAGGTGTGCTAGTTTGACACATTTGCATAAAAGAGCTTATGAGCATAAGTAACCAATTAAACTTAGCATCAAGTTCATCATCATTTACCTGTCAACTATATTAGCACCTGTACTAGAGCACTCACTTATTAGGAGTAAACAATAATAACCATAGCAGGTATAATAAGGCCATCATCATATCATCATTCTTGAACCATCAGTTTATTTAGTGTATCTATTTTGGAGATACTCCCGTCAAGTTCTCACTAACCGGTGAGAGATGGCGACTCAAATCGAATTACAACTCAGCTGAGGGGGTATTCTTATCTGTCACCCTGGCATACTTTGCAAGAGTAGCCGTGGGTCACATTTGGTACAACTCAGGAACAAAATTTGTGGGTTCGGTCAGCGCCAGCACTCTCAGGGATTATCCTTTTGCCAGGACGATCAGAACTTTTAAATCACCTGCCTTTGGACTCACGACTACGGTTCCCTTTTGAGGTGAACTTTATACTTATCGGAGCCCAGCCTGAGTTGAGCTACTCGGCTTCGTGGTCGGTCTCAAGACCCGGCCAACTAAGAGAGAGGCATGCGTTCAACATGAACAGGAAAGGCTCCAAGAATTGGTCCTTAGTCGACACAGATGGAGTCACTGCACACTGGCAAGCCTCCGCCCAGTCTTTATTCAAATTATACCAGGTTCCAATCCACGATAGCAAATATAGCCAACCGTGCCATATGTATATTCCTATAGCTTGCAGGCGACAGGAAATCACCCGACTTCTACCGTTTAAAGCAGGGCTAAGTAATCTACTCGATCCTGAGCTACAAAGGATTCAGGTAGTAATACCTGGACAAGGAATTGATATCAATGCAACAAGTGTTTTCA
This sequence comes from Saccharum hybrid cultivar R570, assembly GCA_038087645.1. Lineage (NCBI taxonomy): Eukaryota > Viridiplantae > Streptophyta > Magnoliopsida > Poales > Poaceae > Saccharum > Saccharum hybrid cultivar. The sequence continues at coordinate 15,942,466 of JAQSUU010000066.1, forward strand.
TCCAACACCTACCACTTAATGCAATAATATATATAATATAATACTTAATTGCATTTCAGAAATTAGGAGGCTTATAATGCTCCGGGGCTTGCCTTTAACAAAGTTACACGGCTTATGATCTGGGCACTCAACCACCACGTCTCCTGGCTCCTTGACTGTGAGCTGCACGTCCTGAGCTTTGGGTTCGGGCTGCTGCACTTCGGGAGCTTCCTGGCTTGTCCCGTCGAACTCCAGCAACGTCACGCCCTCTGGTACACCTATTGCATGCATATGCAGAAGATGAATACAAGGAATGCATAAGAGTGACATGATGCTTATGATGGATGAATGACAGCAATTAACAAAACATCCCGAGACATTCGTTGACCGAGTAGGTTCAACGCTATATTGAAATCACTTTAGAACAAGTCTCAATTCTTTCTTCTAAAGAGCAAGGTTACTCACATAACTTGCACAACCTAAGATAAAGGTGTTCATCTTCAGTTAAAGGCCTAACACCTGCACCTAAACTCCCTTAATCAATTTAAGCATCTAGTAGTACCACCAACATTACTTAAGAATAATAGAGGCACACTTAACAGAAGGCTTCAAGTTAAACATAGAAAAGAGCAGTTCAATCAATCAATCACAATAGGAGTTCTGCAAATCCAATTGACTTGCAAGAGGACATTCTGAAAATATAATGAAATTATCTACAAAACACTTATAAATCTCAAAGCATGATTCGAAAGTTTACTAGGTCAAAATCAAGCAAACACAGAATCTGTTCTGTGCAAACACAGAGCAACTAAAGCTGAGAACCAACTTTGAACAGCTATAACTCCTAAACCATATGACCAAATACCACTAAAATTTAACAGCAACTAGACCATGAAATTCACAACAACTTTGCTATAGATCACAAGGCATGAAAACATTATTTACATAGAGTAATTAACAACATCCCAAAATCTATCCAGAATTGGCAGATTCACTAAATTAATTATTTAGTGATGTAACAAAAGCATATTTGAGCTAAACCAAGTTTACCAACTTATGGCTCATATCAAGCGAATACCAGAAAGTGTGGTGCCAATGTCTAAATCATTTCTTTGATGCCCTTTATTAATTTATTTAGATAATTAGGTGAATAAAGAAACCTATATCAAAACTAAACCATTAATTCTATAACAATTACAGTGGCTACCACGTATATCCAGGAGAATACCATAAAATTTTCAGAGCAATTGAGTAAGTATATTTTCCTATACAAAAAATAACAGACAGAAAGGCTGATTTTTGCATAAATAAGAAATCCTATTGAAAAGTATCAAACAATAGATTTCATATTTTTCTTGGGTTCTTACTAACATAAGAATAACACTCACAAAATTTCACCCTTACTGGATCTATAGATAATTCAGGAAAATTCACTCAAGATCCTCTCAAGCAAACAAGATAAATATATAACTCCACCATATATTATCCAAAATTGATGAAATTTAAACTATAAGCTATTCAAGGCATAAACAACTCCCCATAAAAATTTCAAGTCATTTGGAGCTATACAATAGTAGATACAATTTCCTCTTATTTCTTTATGAATAAAAGAGATAATTTATAGTTTCAATTCCCATAACAGAACATAGCATATTTTATATTTTTGATAAAAAATAGACTTTACTAGGAACACCACAAAATTAGAATCACATCATTTGGATCTACAATTCTGGAGATATGAAATTTTGAATCTAGCATCAAATCTACGAAAATGAATAAAAACAAAACAAAAATGAAATCCTAAACTAACTCCACCCGGCTACTGGGCTGGCCCGGTAAACCTGCGTGGCCCAGTAGACCTACGTGTCTCGGTAGAGCTATGCGGCCCGTGGTCAGATGCCGCCCGCTCCTGCTGACAGCGGTGGCCCGTAGTCAACATGGCCCCACGTCATATGCACAGGGCAGAGCGCTGGCTTGACCGGCCACCGCTCAACGACGGCGAGAAGTGCACCACCGTGTTCCCCTCGACTACGCGCATCTAGTGGTGTAGTTGATTGAAGCTATTTCGGTGCCTAGGGGGGTGGCGGTGACAATGGCGGCCCACGGTTGCGGGCTTGCCGGCTCCGGCGAGCTAGCAGCGGCTCGGCCCTAATGGCCTACCCCGTGAGCATCTACAGTTTGAGGTGAGCACAGAGCGTTGGAGAAGAAAGGCGGTAAGAGCCCAGAAAAGCACGGCCACGTACGAGCTCGGCTTGGGTGGTAACAATGGCGACCGCGGTGGAGTCTCAAGCTCGGTGGCTCTACCTGAGGTCAATGGGGTGGCGCGATTAGGTCGAGGCAAAGAGGAGCTCAGGGTGCTGCTACGACTATGACGAATCAGGCAGCGGTGCTCTAATGCAGTGGATTTTTTGGTGGCAGCTGTTGACGGTCCTTAAGTACCAAATATAGTTATTAAATAAATAAAGAAAAGGATCCAAATGCAACCAACACCTAGACTTAGGGTTTTATCTGACAGAATTCCACGAGTTTTGGTGTTTGTCTGTTTCTGCAGGGGGTTATCAGAAAATACGGAGGAAAGGCCCACACGTCGGGTTTACATAGAGATAATAACGTGTTCACCGATTTTCTATCATCTAGAAGACTCCAGAAGCCACGAGATCGAACGGGAGGCCGAACGGGCCCGGAGGCAGGGCGCCCGCCCTGCTCCCTAGGGCGCCCGCCCTGGCCTGAGAGCCAATCAGGCTCCGTCTTGCGGATTATGCTCCACCGACCTAAGGGATCAAGGAAAACCGTGCGATTAATGTCGGTTTGATCCGACAGCCCACGTTCACTTGAGGGGGCTATATAAGCAGGACCCCTGGCCCCTGGAGGAGGCACTCCCTCATTCTCAATTCTTCAAACCCTAATCTCAGGAGGAGAGTCTCTGATCAAGCCCTAGAGCCACCACATCAACTAGATCTCTAGTATAGCATAGCTACATAGGATTAGAACTAGAAGGAGTCAATCTTCGATTGGTTTCCGGATCCGTCAAGAGGATTCTTGGTAATTCCTTTACTGTTCTTCATTGTTCATCTTTGTTCTTCAATATTATGAATACAACTTTATTCTATTTCAATATATTGATTATGACTATGCTCTACTTGTTTATGTTTGCAATTATATTGTTCTTAGTTTATCATAGTTATACGCTTGGCTTAGTTAGATTGGAATTATATACATGTTTAGGATCGTATAGCGTTTATCCATCGGATCCATGGGTAAATGATAAATATTGTGTAGGCGTGGTGCTTAGACCATATTTATCTGCGATTGCACCTTATATGCCAGATCGTGGGGTGGTCCGCGATGGTGACAGCTTCGTTGGTTCTTATATAGTCCCCCTCCCGTGTGTAAGGCAGGCAGAGCAACATTATTACGGGGGAGTGATTGCTATGTTTCTCATCTTCCTTGATAATATCACTATGCATGGGCGTAGTCCTTTCTCGCAATGATTGCCAAGTGTACTTGCACTAACTATGATATGCTAGACTTTATAGTTAAGAATAACTTAGGAAATATCCTTGTAGTTCGTCCTAATACCATGCTAATGACTTGCTAGAATATCTATTGAGGTGCTTATCATTATTATATGTGGCTAGCTGATCAGATTAATTATCTTTGTCACCATTCATACTTTATCCATATTTTATGTGACACTTACCCCTGTATGCAAGAGATAGATGAATGCTCTCACTTATACATGCAATGATTGATACTCATTCCTATATTCCATTCCATAATCAACATTGATGTTAGTAATCCCTTCCCAGTGGTAAAAATATAAATAACGATACCTGGAATACTTCCCGGTTAAAATGCTACATCGGTATTAATCTGTGCGCTTGCAGATCTTATTTATTATTTATTTAGAAGAGCAGTTGCATATTTCAATACCGCGTCTCTCATGTCATGCTGGGGATGACAACTTGGCTTAAGTGGCATGAGGGATAGGTTCGGCATTTTTGGCGCCGTTATCAGAATTAGAAAACTAAGTCTACTTTTGGTAATGACGTTAAGAATGCCCAACAAGCATTTTTGGCGCCGTTGCCGGGGAAGGTTGATTTACTAACAAGGAATGAATACGGAATTTGAGTCATCATTCGCATCATTAAGTGATTGAGATCATCAATTCTCCCATACAGATTTACCCCTGTATTTTTTCCATTCTTATTGTTTTGCAGGGTGATGTATGAATAGAGGACATCTTCCAGAAAATTTTGTTGACAACCCCGAAGCATTAATCAGAGGGGCAAGAGCCAAGCTCAAGAAGTCAACACTTCGACGCAACACTTCATCCAATCCAGAAGACCGCCGAAGTTTCATCCGGAATTTGTCAACAGAGTTCGCAGCCATGGCGAACAAGACGATCCGCGAGTTCTCAGCTCCCACTACGGACAACATCCGCACTGGACCTGCCGCGGCCATCGACAAGAACTTTGAGCTCAAGCCAGGGCTCATCAACATGGTACAAGCCAACCAGTTTTGTGGGAAGCCGCACGAAGATGCAAGTGCTCATCTCCAACACTTCCTGGAGATTTGTAGCACATTCACTTTATTAGATGTTCCCAGAGACGTCATACTACTTCGCCTTTTCCCATTCTCACTATTGGGGAGAGCGAAGCAGTGGTTCTACGCGACGAAGGATAAGAACACTACGTGGGCACTCTGCTCTATGAACTTTCTGGCTAAGTTCTTTCCCATGGGCAAGACCAATGCTCTCCGTGGGAAGATTACAAGTTTTCAGCAACAACATGATGAATCCGTTCCAGAAGCATGGAAGCGCTTTCAAGATTACATCCTAGAATGTCCCCATCATGGAATGGAGAGCTGGCTACTTATGCAAACTTTCTATCATGGGCTCATCACTAGTGCTCGTGAGACCATGGATGCTGCAGCTGGAGGCGCATTTCTATCACTCACCATACCACAAGCTACAGCCCTTGTGGAGAAGATGGCGTCCAACCAAGGTTGGAACGAAGAGAGGATCCAAACACGCAAGAAGGGTGGAGGTATGCACCAGCTCAAGGAGGTAGACATGCTGTCTACAAAGCTAGACCTACTCATGAAAAAGCTCGATGACAAAGCTGGAGACAAAAGAGAAGTCATGAACGTCTACGACTCTCACATGACTTGTGAGGAATGTGGAGACACTGGACACTCAGGCAATCACTGCCATGAGATGCTTGAGGATGCAAGGTACATCAACAACAACAACAACTACAACCGTCCTCAACAAAATCAAGGTTGGAATCAACAGAGGCCTAACTACTCAGGTAACTACTCAGGTAATTATCAAGGTAATAACTCTTACAACAACAATAATAATTTTCCACCCCTGAGAGAGTTAGTGTCTAATCAAGGAAAGCTAATGGATAACTTGTCTAAGAAATTGGCATCCAATGATAAAATACTAGAAAACATAAATAATAGAATGGATAATTTCTCTACTGCCATCAAAAACCGAATTAGCTTTAATAAAATGATTGAATCTCAGTTAAATCAAATAGCTGCTGTTGTTCCTGCTACTAACCCCGGTATACCATCACAACCGGAAGGATTAGAATCTGCAAATCTTGTAGACATGTTTGATGCAGGTAACTATTGGAGTAATCCCGCTGTCGGAGTACATAATGACCTTCTGCCAGTCAAGAGAGGCGATCCAGGACGCCCCGTCATCCCGATCTCCATCGGCATGGTGGACTTCCCAGAAGCACTCTGTGACTTTGGCTCCAGCGTCAACATTATGCCCAGGGTACTCTATGAAAAATTCTTTACATATCCTTTATCAGAAACAACTATGTGTTTGCAGCTTGCAGATCGGACACTAAGCTTTCCTAAAGGAATATTAAAGAACATGTGTGTCCGAGTTGGTACCTCGTACGCTCCAGCTGACTTCGTGGTGATAAAGACCGGGTCTGATGAGAGGTCACCAGTTATTCTGGGAAGGCCATTCCTGAACACCTCGGGAGCTGTCATCTACGCCAGTGCTGCGAAGATCAACTTCAACATCAAGGGGAGGAAGGAGACGTTTTCCTTCAAGAACAAGATTACACAAATCCCAGAGCAACCCCAACATGAACCAAGGAAGAGGACCAACAGGAGGATCAAGCAGAACAAGAACAACCAAGGATGGACCGAATCAGCTAAGATGGTCACTACAGTTCAAGGAGGTCAAGACCGACGACCCAAGTCGCCGTTCCTAATCAAGAAGGACGACCCAGGTATGCCAAGTATTGAGTGCTCAATCAATGGATACTCCTTTCAGAAGGCGCTCTGTGACACTGGATCAGGCGTCAACATAATGGCCACAGTCACCTATCAGCTCTTGTACAGAACCATGCCCTTAAAACCAACATACACTCAGCTCCAGATGGCAGATCAGACATCCCGAAAGGTCGAAGGTATAGTAACCGATGTCCCTGTTAAAATTAACGATCATTTTGTCCATACAGACTTTCAGGTCATTGACATGGGAGACGACGAGTACGATCCACCCATCATCCTAGGAAGACCGTTTCTAGGCACCGTCAAAGCAATCATCTACATTGGAACCGGAGAAGTCCATATGCATTTCCCCTCTGAGAAGGTACGTCGCTACTTTAATGACCCTAACTATATAGTTGAAGATTCTAAGCAGGTCAGGACAAGAAGAAGGCGACGTAACCGTAACCAAAGGAGGCAAACCATCAAGGACGTATGGGCAGACTATGAAGGAGAGGTCATAAGGCCCGAGGATACACAACAGGAGACCAAAGCACCAAGTCGGGTATGGAAAGCAAAGACAGTTACACAAGAAGAGGAGGCACTGCCGGAACCACCGTCTACGCCACCCAAATCCCAGGACAACTAAGAAGAAAAGAAGTCCTGTTCGGAGGACTTAAAAACACCGAACGCCGTGCCAGGAGGTAAACTTGGTAGTTATCATTTTCCCTTTAATTATTGCTCAGTTAATCATGTTCATTCTGTCTAAAAAAAAATAATATATATTTTTTCTGTTCTATAAAAATGAAAATAAAAATAGAGAGTGACATTTATCAAGGAAGCTCAAACATGATAAAGGCTAGATATTTATGCTAACGCTTAATCAAGTTCCACGAAGCTTTGTTGTCTATTTGAGCTCCACAGAATTCAGGAAGACTAGCAGATGGAGGACATCCTAATCGTTGTTAGGGTGCTGCCGACATTCAAATACACCTCTGCACCTGCTAGCTACATCAGAAGAAATTACGTCAAGATCCAGCTTGGGGGAGAGCACCCCCATTTATCCCGATAAGTATTTTTATCTACATTTATACCTATGCTTTATTAAAATAAAAAGATGCATAATCATGAAAACCCAAATAAATATTTTGTGTTTATATATATTTGCTTAGTTTAATAAATAAATAAAGTAGCTATGCTAAACTGAATCTTGAAAATAAAACTCTAGCATGGATATGATGAATAGTTGCTCTGCCTAATTTTCAAATTTGTTTTCTCTCTAGTTTAGACATAACTGTTATAATTTAAAACTGGCTCTAAACCTGAACCAGTGGGAAGAGAACTTGATCTGAAGTCTAAGTTGTTAACGGATATGATATGGGAAGGTTGAGCTGCTGTTTATCTGTTCCTAGAGATGCTAGAATTCTGGAGAATTATATCTTTAAAAAAATCTTTAAAATGTTGCATGATGAGTTCCTGTATGATGAGAGTTTAAATTCCTACCACAGCCATATATACATGCTTGTTAGATTAAGAGCCGCACTTTTACTACTTACTGCTTATGGGCATTGAGTGTGGTCAAGCTGTGTAGACCCTTAGGAACTTGTCATGTGGTTAAAATCAAGATTCACTTGCACGTTCACTCATACATGCTGCTTCTACTCCGGAAGTACGCATCCACATATATCCACTCATTTCCATCTCCAGATTCACCCAAAATTATTCTACTCCTGACCCGGGAGAGAATAGCCAAAAACATTATCCCATTCCTGTTATTCCCTGTGAAGTTAATGCTCAAGTCATTTCTACTACCACTTGCTATATTTTCAAAAGAGGGAGATTGCTCTAAAAAAAATATAAATACGAGGAAATAAAAAGGAGCAAGTGCTCGGAACCTCGAAGAAAGAAAAAGTGAGACGAGAGGTAAAAATGGACAAGTGTCCGACAGTAGAATTAGGGGTACAAGATACCCACCTGAAAAAAAATATATATATACAGAGCATCTCATTCCCCTCAAAAAGTTTCAAAAAGCAAGAAAGGTATGTATTCCCTCAAAAAGAGCATTAGACTTTTGTTATCACCATACATCACTCATTCACCACACATGCACATCTTGATTTGACTTATTGACTTGTTTTTCTGGATCCATGGTTTGACTATGCAATAAATGTTCTATGAGTATGTATACTGTATCTCCCACCTATGAGCTCCAGATATCAAAGCCTTATTAGAGTAGGGTGAGAGAGAAGGCAATGTCACTACGCCTTATACCATAAATACCACATACTTTGAGAGAGAAGGCATATACCATTACTGCCTTGGTAAGGATCCAGAAATACCACAAAAGAGAGACCCGAGAAAGTCATACAAGGAATCTCTGAGTTTTATTTGAAAAATTTGCAAAAACTCCAGAGCTATAGCTGATCAAGAATAAGAGACATGGCGTTTGACTAGACCGTTCTATCTTTTAACCACTCAAGATGCAGGTGACGGTTGCAAGCCCTATGGTGAAAGGTAAAATGAGTAAGTTTTAAGTCTTGACAGTTTACTCTAACTCAGGGATGAGACCTTATTTGAAAGCATATGTACCATCAACGTTCAAAGGCGTTGCAGCAACTTCTAATCCATAATGAGTCTATCCTTGCTCAGGGACGAGCAAGAGGTAAGCTTGGGGGAGTTTGTTGACGGTCCTTAAGTACCAAATATAGTTATTAAATAAATAAAGAAAAGGATCCAAATGCAACCAACACCTAGACTTAGGGTTTTATCTGACAGAATTCTACGAGTTTTGGTGTTTGTCTGTTTCTGCAGGGGGTTATCAGAAAATACGGAGGAAAGGCCCACACGTCGGGTTTACATAGAGATAATAACGTGTTCACCGATTTTCTATCATCTAGAAGACTCCAGAAGCCACGAGATCGAACGGGAGGCTGAACGGGCCTGCTCCCTAGGGCGCCCGCCCTGGCCTGAGAGCCAATCAGGCTCCGTCTCGTGGATTATGCTCCACCGACCTAAGGGATCAAGGAAAACCGTGCGATTAATGTCGGTTTGATCCGACGGCCCACGTTCACTTGAGGGGGCTATATAAGCAGGACCCCTGGCCCCTGGAGGAGGCACTCCCTCATTCTCATTCTTCAAAACCCTAATCTCAGGAGGAGAGTCTCTGATCAAGCCCTAGAGCCACCACATCAACTAGATCTCTAGTATAGCATAGCTACATAGGATTAGAACTAGAAGGAGTCAATCTTCGATTGGTTTCCGGATCTGTCAAGAGGATTCTTGGTAATTCCTTTACTGTTCTTCATTGTTCATCTTTGTTCTTCAATATTATGAATACAACTTTGTTCTATTTCAATATATTGATTATGACTATGCTCTACTTGTTTATGTTTGCAATTATATTGTTCTTAGTTTATCATAGTTATACGCTTGGCTTAGTTAGATTGGAATTATATACATGTTTAGGATCGTATAGCGTTTATCCATCGGATCCATGGGTAAATGATAAATATTGTGTAGGCGTGGTGCTTAGACCATATTTATCTGTGATTGCACCTTATATGCCGGATCGTGGGGTGGTCCGCGATGGTGACAGCTTCGTTGGTTCTTATATAGTCCCCCTCCCGTGTGTAAGGCAGGCAGAGCAACATTATTACGGGGGAGTGATTGCTATGTTTCTCATCTTCCTTGATAATATCACTATGCATGGGCGTAGTCCTTTCTCGCAATGATTGCCAAGTGTACTTGCACTAACTATGATATGCTAGACTTTATAGTTAAGAATAACTTAGGAAATATCCTTGTAGTTCGTCCTAATACCATGCTAATGACTTGCTAGAATATCTGTTGAGGTGCTTATCATTATTATATGTGGCTAGCTGATCAGATTAATTATCTTTGTCACCATTCATACTTTATCCATATTTTATGTGACACTTACCCCTGTATGCAAGAGATAGATGAATGCTCTCACTTATACATGCAATGATTGATACTCATTCCTATATTCCATTCCATAATCAACATTGATGTTAGTAATCCCTTCCCAGTGGTAAAAATATAAATAACGATACCTGGAATACTTCCCGGTTAAAATGCTACATCGGTATTAATCTGTGCGCTTGCAGATCTTATTTATTATTTATTTAGAAGAGCAGTTGCATATTTCAATACCGCGTCTCTCATGTCATGCTGGGGATGACAACTTGGCTTAAGTGGCATGAGGGATAGGTTCGGCATTTTTGGCGCCGTTATCAGAATTAGAAAACTAAGTCTACTTTTGGTAATGATGTTAAGAATGCCCAACAGCAGCTTGGTGGCTCTCCTCCGGTTTGCCACTCCCGCTCGGTGAAGAAGAACATGGAGAGAATTGCGAGAGAGGGAGGGAGTACGGCGTCGGCTTGGCCTTCACATGTGTGCGCACGCTCGCGACGTGGAGGCGCTAGCAAGGCATGGATGCCATGCGGTGGCTCGGCCTTGGCCCGGTCGGCCATGACAGTGACTGAAGTTTCTAAATCGGAGCCCGTTATGGGTGACTGACAGGGGAACTTTGATGTCCTATTACTCCTAATCTAGGCCGATTTGGTGTGAGCCGTAATTATCAAAATTGTAGAGTGAAATGAGGTCTACAAGATTGTCAATTGGAGCTCGAGCTGGTTCAGCCTAGTTTAAGAGTTACAAGGCTCCAAAGGTGGGTACATGAAACTGTGAACTGTAATTTCAGACTTAGAAAATTTTCTAAGTGTTGGACAGCACTTGAACTGACTTGTGGGCCCTATTTGAGTATGTTCCTGCCATTTTCATGAGATGACCCTAAAACAACTTTTGTTCCTTAGCAAATTTGCTACAACTTTGTTTTAACAAATTTGCTACAACTTTGTTTAAGGGTGCCCATCCATGCAAGATCTCTAGGCTAGACTTTTTAAATAGTCCAACAAAAACACTCTATAGGTCATCATATGGTCAAACTCCACCTAGAGGGCAATTTAGTCAATTTGGTTAACATGAATAGTGCTTCATAAGTGTAGTTAAGATTTGCACAAATCGTTAGAATGTGCATGACTTCTTTCTTCTCACCCATTTGATCTTCGAGCCTCTTGATCAGTAGATCTACCTTGGCAGTCAGCATGTCTACCTCTTTGAGTTGATGCATACCTCCTCCTCTCTTACGAGGTTGAACACGTTCTTCATTCCAGCTCTGATTGGAAGCCATCTTCTCAACAAGTGATGTTGCATCTGTGAGGTTGAGTGATAAGAATGCACCTCTAGCAGCAGCATCAATGGTCTCACTGGTGCTAGTGTTTAGCCCATGATGAGGACATTCTGCAATGTAATTTTAAAAGCATTCCCAAGCTTCGGGGATTGATTCATCATGTTGTTGTTGAAAGCTTAAAATTTTCTCGCACAGAGCATTGGTCTTGCCTGTGGAAAAGAACTTGGCCAGGAAAGTAGTTGAGCAGATATTCCATGTAGTGTGTTTCTCTCTATTTGCATAGAACCACTGCTTAGCTTTCCCCAATAGTGAAAATAGAAAAAGGCGGAGTAAAATAGCATCTCTAGGTACTCCCTTGATAGTGAAGGTGCTGCAGATCTCTAGAAAGTGTTGTAAATGTGCACTTGCATCTTCAAGAGCCTTTCCACAAAATTGATTAGCTTGCACTATAGTGATGAGTGCAGGCTTGAGCTCAAATCCATTGTCTCCAACATTGACTTCTGGTCCAGTAGGAATATTTGCTAATGTCAAAGCAGAGAATTTATGGAGACTCTTCTGTGCCATAGCCTCAAACTCTGGTGTCAAACTTCTTCTGATTCGGTGATCTTCCAACTCAAGAGCAAGAACCTTCTTGAGTTTAGCTCTAGTCTTCTTGAGTAATTCTTCTAGATCATCAACAAAGTTCTCTAAAAGATTATGCATACATTACCCTGCATAAGATACACAAGTAAATAAAACAAGGGTAAGCCTGTTATGAGCAGAGCCAATGGTCATTTTTCTTCTTAGCGGTTACATAAAATTATCAATACTTTCTAAGTTAAATACCTTCCCCGGCAACGGCGCTAAAAATGTATGTTGGCATTTCTTAGCACCACTACTAAAAATAGAATTACTCCTACTAGTAGCAATGGCGACAGAAATGATATGGTAATTATTAACTTGTCACTATTACAGTAGCCACCTATCAATTAACCTTCATCTCTAATATTAAACTAGGTTGTCATCCCTAGTGAGGAACTTAGAAATGTTTGTTGGTTCTATCTAGCATTACTACAAGAATAACACTAAACATGAATCTATTATTTCATGTGACTGAAAAGAATATAAAGATAAGAATGAAAAGAATTCTGCAAGCGGACAGATAATTATATCATTGTAGCATTTTACCTAGAGTATTACTAGGTTGTTGATTTATAATTCTACCACTAGGACGGTATGAGTATGAATACAATAGTATTGATAATTTATGAATATGCATGAGAGAATGAACCAATATCATGTACTCTACTCAAAATAGGGATAAGTCACAAGATAATAAATAAAGATATATAAATGATAAGTACTTGATCAATCATCATGATAAATAAATAGTAACTCAGAGCACTCTAGTTAAGCAATAGGTTAAGTCCAATTAGAATATTAGAAAGATAATTCCTAGGTAGTCCTACTAACATGTCAAATGCTTAGTCTAATTAATTATATCTAGTGATCATAGCCAAATTATGCCACATATGGAACATCAACTTAGGAAAGTTGGAAACAGAGTCCTCCTCTCCTTCGAGACTGGGTTCTACCAACATCAATATATACAGGGGATGGATTGCAAAGGACTCAACACAGCTGTCACCTACGCAATCTACCACATGTCTCGATATATAAGGGCATCCGTAGATAAACAAATATCTAAGCTCCATGTTCACATAATGTCTATTACTCACCCATGGTCCTGTAGGGTGAGTGCTATATGAACATATGCATGGTTTCCATATCTAGCTACACCGAATATAAAACTAGAGTAAATAATGAACATTGCTTTCAATGACATAAATAATATAAAGCTTAATGTTGACATAAACATAGTAGCAATGATACAATCTTAATGAAATAAAGAAATAGAGTAAAGTATAAGAGATATACCGAACCATGCTCTTACCAACGTCAGGAATCCAAGCGTTGCTTGATCTCCCTCTAAACCTAATCTAACTAGCCTAAGCTCTAATCTAGGAACTCTGCGGAACTTGGGTTGGCTCTGGATGAATTGATCTTCAACTGAATAGCTTGATGACTTGACAATTTAGGGGGTGCTGGGGTCCTTATACAACCCTTGGGGTTAAACGCAAGCCCTTGGATCAAACTAACTTTGACGTAGGGTGGAGATGCAACCTAGGAGGCGGTGGAGGAATACTCCAGAAGCTCATGGAGGAATCCCCTCATAGGGGGCCGGGCGGCACAAGGGTGGGGCCAACCGGCCCATCTGGCAGCGTCTTGTCCTCCCGTTCGTTCCTGTGCCTTCTGGTGTCTTCTATAGTCTTCTAGTGTATCTTTTGTAACGATCAAGTTTTGTCCTTTTTCTCAATTAGGTCCCCTTCCTATATTTTCTGGAATAATCCTACGGAAAACAGAGATTCACCAAAACTCATAGAATTTGTCAGTTTAAACCCTAGACCTATGTATATTCTTGTACTTGAAACATTTCTCTTGTTTATTCATATATAAACTGTTGGCGTTATCCATCATCAATAGTCCACCATCTGTAGTTGCACATAGGTGGGGTACAAAGGTTCTTTACCGAATAAATACTCATAAGTTACCTTGGCCATTATGTTGACTCCCGACCCAGTGTTGCAGAAGGCCTTGTGGAAGATTCTTTGATTGATCATACACTCGATTGTTGGTACGCCTGGATCATCTTGTTTAAGGAGGTACGGTGATATAAGGAGGTGATCATACTCCATGTGAACTGTGTTGATCATTTTCACTAATTCTGTAGGTGATTGCTTAGTCTTATTCCTCCTCCTATTTGTCTTCTTTTCTGCTGTCTTATATGTGTACGCCTTTTGTGGATGAGCAGGAGATTGTAGTATTTTGTTCTTGAAAGTGAATCTCTCCTTTCTACCCTTGATAGTGAAATAGATTTTAGCATTATCTATGTAGATGATGGCTTTTACGGTCCTTAGGAATGGTCGACCCAAAATGATAGGTGCCTTCTCATCACCACCTGTTTCTACTACCACAAATTCTGCAGGTACATACGAGTGTCCAACTCGCACACAGATGTCTTCAAGGATACCCTTCGAGTAGCAAAGTCACTGATCTACAAGCTACCAACACATGGTTGTGTACAATAATTGATCTCCATGAATTTTATCATAAATTACCTTTGGCATGATGTTAACACTTGCACCGAAGTCACAGACAACTTCTTCAAAAGTGTTTGGCCCAATGACTATTGGGATGATAGGTCTTCCTGGGTCACCCTTCTTTTCTGGCATGGAGTCATCTTTCCATCCTCCTGATGGTTGATCTCTGTAGTACCATACTACATTGAATATGTCAACAAGATTTACAATTTCTAATTTTTCTGGTTGCCCTAGAATCTTACCTTTATCGACCGGAGGGATAGAAGATGCCAGCTGAGCCATTTGAGATTCTATCATTTTATTAAAGCTATGCTGGTTCTTAATGGTAGAAGCAAAACTATCCATTCTATTATTGATAGTTTCTAGTAGTTTATCATTGGAAGCTATCTTGTTAGACACTTGATCCAATAATCTGAGTAGCTAGGCCTCTGTAGTTGATTCCAACCTTGATTCTGAGGAAGGTATTTGGTGTTATTGTTGATATAGTTCACATCCTCTTGGATCTCTAGATAGTTATGACCTAAGTGCCCAGTACCCCCACACTCTTCACATGTCATGCGGGAATCATGAATGTGCATGACTTCTTTCTTCTCACTAGCTCAATCATCGAGCCTCTTCATTAGCAGGTCTATCTTGGCAGACAACATGTCTACCTCCTTGAGCTGGTGCATTCCACCTCTCTTAGGGTCTGAGTTCGTTCTTCATTCCAACCTTGGTTAGAGCCATTTTTTCCACAAGAGCTATTGCATCTCTAATAGTAAGTAACAGAAAAGCACATCCTGCAGTAGCATCTATTGTCTCATGGGTGCTAGTCATCAACTTGTGATAGAAGGTTTGCATGAGTAGCCAATTCTCCATCCCATGATGAGGACACTCTGAGATATAGTCTTGAAAGCATTCCTAGGCCTCAGGAACCGATTCATCATGTTGCTGTTGAAAACTTAAGATTCTCCCACGTAGAGCATTTATTTTGCCCATGGGAAAGAACTTTGCTAGGAAGGCAGTGGAGCAGATATCCCATGTAGTGTTCTTGTCTTATTGGCGTAGAACCACTATTTTGCCTTTTCCAACAGTGAAAATGGAAAAAGGCAGAGTAGAATAGCATCTCTGGTTACTCCTTTGATAGTGAAAGTGCTACAGATCTCTAGAAAGTGTTGGAGATGTGCACTCGCATCTTCATGCGCCTTTCCACAAAACTGACTAGCTTGCACCATGTTGATAAGAGCTGGCTTGAGCTCGAATCCATTCTCTCCAACATCGGTTTGTGGACCGGTACAAATGTTGGCGGTGGTTGGAGCAGAGAATTCGCAGAGTCTTGTTAGCCATAGCTTCAAACTCTGGTGTCAAACTTCTTCTTATTCGGTTGTCCTCCAACTCTAGAGTGAGAACTTTCTTAAGACTAGCTTTAGCTTTCCTAAGTAGTACTTCTGGATCGTCTAAGTAGTTTGTCGGAAGATCAAAACCAATCATACATTACCCTGAATAAGATACATGAAAGTAGATGAAACAAGGGTAATCCTATTTGAGCAGAGTGGACCGGTTTCCTCAATCACATCAGTGTGGTACAAGTGATATCAATATTCCTTTTGGATAACCTTTCAACTTTCCTCGGCAACTTTACCCCTTGCTCTAGCTATGCTAGTATGTTGACTGATAGATACACTTTTATTACTCAGTAAGTCTTTACTCCATTATTTTCTTGTGGTAAAATATAAATAACAATACCTAGAATATGTAACAACCCAGGTGTTTAGCTTCCACATTTGCACTTGCATTTCATAAGCATGAGCATCATTCATATCATTTATGCATTGTTTGGCTTGAAACATGAGTATGCAACATACTCAAATGTGCTTGGCTCATAATTGATTGCTTATGAAATATGGTTGGTGCAACATGTAGATGCAACATGTGTTTTCCATACCTTGAAACATGTCAAACCTACTGATGTAACATGACAAGTTTAAGCTTTGCAATAGAGTCATGAAACATGGTTTTGAAACAAATGAAGTAACCTGCTTGTTTTACTTGTGTCAACATATGTGATACTTAGAAGTTGGTGTAACAAATGGGTAGAGTGGTTAATTATGTCCTAATACACCTCAACTACACTTAGGACAATTAGTGGAGCACTGTTCATGTTAACCAAATTGACTAAATTGCCCTCTAGGTGGAGTTTGACCATATGATGACCTATAGAGTGTTTTTGTTGGACTGCTTAAAAAGTCTAGCCTAGAGATCTTGCATGGATGGGCACCCTTAAACAAAGTTGTAGCAAATTTGTTAAGGAACAAAAGTTGTTTTAGGGTCATCTCATGAAAATGGTTGGAACATGCTCAAACAGGGCCCACAAGTCAGTTGAAGTGCTGTCCAACACTTAGAAAATTTTCTAAGTCTGAAATTGTAGTTCACAGTTTCATGTACCCACATTTGGAGCCTTGTAACTCTTAAACTAGGCCAAACCAGCTCGAGCTCCAATTGACAATCTTGTAGACCTCATTTCACTCTACAATTTTGATAATTACTACTCACACCAGATTAGCCTGCATTAGGAGTAATAGGACGTCAAAGTTCCCGTGTCAGTCACTCATAACGGGCTCCAATTCAGAAACTTCAGTCACTGTCGTGGCTGACCAGGCCAGGGCTGAGCCATCACATGGCGTCCATGCCTTGCCAGCGCCTCCACATCACCAGCATGCGCACACATGTGAAGGCTAAGCCGACGCCGTACTCCCTCCCTCTCTTGCCATTCTCTCCCTGTTCTTCTTCACCGAGTGGGAGCGGCAAACTGGAGGAGAGCCAGCAAGCCGCCATCGAAAAATCCACCACGTCAGAGCACCGCTGCCCGATTCCTCATAGCCGTAGCAGCACCCTGAGCTCCTCTATGCCTCGACCTAATCATGCCACCCCATTGACCTCAGGTAGAGCCACCAAGCTTGAGACTCCACCAATGTCGCCATTGTTACCGCCCAAGCCGAGCTCGTACGTGGCTGTGCTTTTCTAGGCTCTTACCACCTTTCTTCTCTGGCACTCTGTGTTCACCTCGAATTGTAGATGCTCACGGGGTAGGCCATTAGGGCCAAGCCGCTGCTAGCTCGTCGGAGACGGCAAGCCCGCCGCTGTGGGCCGCCATTGTCCCCGCCACCACCCTAGCCACTGAAATAGGTTCAATCAACTACACCACTAGATGCACGCAGTCGAGGGGAACACGGTGGCGCACTTCTCGCTGCCGGCGACCTCATCGTCGTTGAGCGATGGCCGGTCAAGCCAATGCTCTGCCCTGTGCCTGTGACATGTGGGGCTGCGTTGACTGCGGGCCGCGCAAGTCTACCTAGCCACGCAGGTTTACCGGGCTGGCCCAGTAGCCGGGTGGAGTTAGTTTAGGATTTCGTTTTTGTTTTGGTTTTATTCATTTTCATAGATTTGATGCTAGATTCAAAATTTCATATCTCCATAATTGTAGATCCAAATGATGTGATTCCAATTTTGTGGTGTTCCTAGTAAAGTCTAGTTTTTATTAAAAATATAAAATATGCTATGTTCTGTTATGGGAATTGAAGCTATAAATTATCTCTTTTATTCATAAAGAAATAGGAGGAAATTGTATCTACTATTTTATAGCTCCAAATGTCTTGAAATTTTTATGGGGTGCTGCTTATGCCTTGAATAGCTTGTAGTTTAAATTTCATCAGTTTTGGATAATGTATGGTGGAGTTATATATTTATCTTGTTTGCTTTAGAGGATATGTGTGAATTTTCATGAATTATATATAGATCCAGTAAGGGTGAAATTTGGTGAGTGTTATTCTAATATTAGTAAGAACCCAAGAAAAATATGAAATCTATTGTTTGATACTTTTCAATAGGGTTTCTTATTTATGCAAAAATCAGCTTTTCTGTTTGTTATTTTTGGTATAGGAAAATATACTTACTCAATTGCTCTGAAAATTTTATAGTAGCCTCCTGGATGTATGTGGTAGCCACTGTAATTTTTATAGAATTAACAGTGGATTTTTATATAGGTTCCTTTATTCACCTAATTATCTAAATAAATTAATAAAGGGCATCAAAGAAATAATTTAGATGTTGGCACCACACTTTCTGGTATTCTCTTGATATGAGTCATAAGTTAGAAAACTTGGTTTAGCTCAAATGTGCTTTTGTTACGTCACTAAATAATTAATTTAGTGAATCTGCCAATTCTGGACAGATTTTGTGATGTTGTTAATTACTCTATGTAAATGATGTTTTCATGCCTTGTGGAATATAGTAAAGTTGTTGTGAATTTCATGGTCTAGTTACTGTTAAATTTTAGTGGCATTTGGTCATATGGTTTAGGAGTTATAGCTGTTCAATGTTGGTTCTCAGCTTTGGTTGCTCTCTATTTGCACAGAGTAGATTCTGTGTTTGCTTGATTTCGACCTAGTAAACTTTGGAATCATGCTTTGAGGTTTATAAATGTTTTGTAGATAATTTCATAAGCTTTCAAGAATGTCACCTTGCAATTCAATTGGATTTGTAGAACTCCTATTGTGATTGATTGATTGAACTGCTCTTTTCGAGGTTTAACTTGAAGCTTTCTGTTAAGTGTGCCTCTGTTATTCATAAGTAATGTTGGTGGTACTACTAGATGCTTAAATTGATTAAGAGAGTTTAGGTGCAGGTGTTAGGCCTTTAACTAAAGATGAACACCTTTATCTTAGGTTGTGCAAGTTAGGTGAGTAACCTTGCTCTTTAGAAGAAAGAATTGAGACTTGTTCTAAAGTGATTTGAATAGAGCGTTGAACCTACTCAGTCAATCAATGTCTCAGGATGTTTTGTTAATTTCTGTCATTCATCCATCATAAGCATCACGTCACTCTTATGCATTCCTTGTATTCATCTTCTACATATACATGCAATAGCTGTACTGGAGGGCGTGACGTTGTTGGATGAACTTGATGCTAAGTTTAATTGGTTACTTATGCTCATAAGCTCTTTTATGCAAATGTGTCAAACTAGCCCACCTTATAAAGCCTTGCATGATCCTTGGTGTCATTTATTTCTGGTTTTTGATGGGTAAGTCTAGCTGAGTACCTTCTCGTACTCAGGGTTTATTTTCCACCTGTTGCAGATGACCTATTCTATTCTAGGTGCTGCAACTACTGCCTCCTCCTGGCCGGAGACGAGGATTAGTTCGTTGGGCGTGATCTCTGCTAGTTATCTTATCTGATATGCTTTTGTGGGATATGACTACTATCTGGCAATGTATTTAAAATTATGAAGTTACGTATCAAACTATGTTGCTTCCATGAAACAAACTGGGTTTGTAATATTTTCTTTTGAACTCCGATGGATATAATCCGTATGCTACTTGTGAAATGTTGTAACAGATGATGTGTTGTGTTGAATCACTATGATCTTGGTTTGTATGTCAAAAGTTGTTTGAAATACTTCGAGATTTCTGGACTACCAGGATTATGGGAGCATAAGTACAGGAATTTGATTGCTGTG
The DNA here is from genome assembly GCA_038087645.1 of Saccharum hybrid cultivar R570. Lineage (NCBI taxonomy): Eukaryota > Viridiplantae > Streptophyta > Magnoliopsida > Poales > Poaceae > Saccharum > Saccharum hybrid cultivar. The sequence continues at coordinate 15,962,530 of JAQSUU010000066.1, forward strand.
GTGATTGTTTTTGTACTTACGTTCTTATAATTTGGTCGGTTCTGTTATAGCTGGCATCGAAGCAAGATTCAACACTAAACATGTCATTTGTGTATTTAAAACAAAAGTATTTGTGAAAACTCTAAATTAAATACTAAGTGTTGCTAGTGGTCATATCCTTTATGCCCAAATAAGGACTCTAAATTACTAACTTGGGGGTCTTGCTTGTTTTCTGTTTTGTTGTCCATACGGCGTGATATTGTATGGATACCATCCATTTGGGTGGTAATATATGGATCAAATACCTCTACGCTCTGGTAAGTGTGAGTGTGAGAGCATGACCGTCCAACCGTTGGTCTAGGGGAGAGTAGTTGTGGTTACTAGCATACTTACATGTTCAATCATGTATCTATGAGAGTACTTAATTGTGGGTATATCTGTCGGGTAGCTGTGATACTGAAGTAATACATCAGGGGATGTATGTATGGAAAGTATTTAGTTTAATGCTTTCTTTGCATGCCTTGTTGGGAAATTGTTGGGCTAAAATAAAATTTTTTTGTAGGTACACTAACAACGCATCATTGTAGATCGACTAGTTACCGTATATGAGAGAACGTATGTATGCCACCATATATTCTGCTAGCCTTTAATTTTTTTCAAGGTTTGTGAGAACATACGAATCGTGCATGCATCATGTTCAAGCATATATGACATTTCTTGCATTACTCTCTCCCTTAAAAATTTGATTTGTCCCGACTAATTAAATTTATTATCTCTTAAATGATCCTCACCTTAAGTTACACCCTATTTCTATAGATGGCCCGCACAAAAAGCACTGCTCGCAAGTCCAACGGAGGTAGGGCGCCTTGTCACCAATTAGCGCCTTGTGAGCCCCGCCCTAAGCCTACTGAGGAGGAAAGGCTGAGGGCATAGTTGTCTCAGGTGACTGCTGAGAGGAATGCAGTTCAGCAACATTTGGAGCTGGTTACGCGAGAAAGAGACCAAGAGGCGCTTGAGGTTCAAAAGTTGACTGTTGCTCACCGCAATTGTGAGCGTATGTTGGTTCATGTGCTGAATCAGCGGAATGAAGCCTGGCACGAAGAGAATATCTTGAGGGCTCGGTAGGTTGAGCTTGAGCCGCAGTTGGCATCTATAGAAGAGTACAACGACCACCTCCATGAGGAAGTTCATCTGCTACACAATCAACTTCACCCTCTTCTTCCTCATGACGATGATGAAGAGATGGGCTCTGGTGTCGTCATGGCTGAAGATGATGATGACATTGAGGTTAATGGACTTGAGGATGTTTCGCCTAAAGAGGAGGAAGATGAGGAGTTAGAGCCTGCTAGCGATGAAGACGTAGGAGAGATCTTTGACACTGACTCGGAGGACGATGCGTAGTTTAGCTTACCACTTAGCTAATGCGCTAGAGCTAGTCTTTTGTTGACCCTCAGGCAGGGATGAGTAGCTTTGTAGTAAGTTGATCTTTGGGATGTAACATCGAACCCTATGTTATCTTTGATGTAAGGTTGAAAACTCGATGGTTTGGATGTAACCTATCAGATGTGCTTGTGCTCCATGTATGTGAGCCTTTAATAAATTCCGTCTTTGTTTTCGTTAAACGTCGTTGTTTGTTATGTACATCGCATTAATGCGTCAATTGATGCGCTTGATGGGTTGTGTGATTGTGATGAATTATTGTGCCTCTGTTTATTGCATGAATTCATTCTCTCCAATGGAATAAGTTTGGCATAATTACATAGATCATCTACAAATTTTCCACATCGTTAGTTCTCATTGGCTATGCATTTTGCAGATGGCGTACAATCTTCATCGTGGTCATGGAGTTGGGGATGAGGAACAACCACGACCTCCTCCGCCACTGCCCACACCGGCTGAGTTGATGCAGACGGTGGTTGAAAGTCAGTGCATGTTAGCTGAGGCGATGCATCAACTGGTCAATCGTGATGAGTGACATGTCTGCCAGGGACCTGAACCAAATCTGTATAGCAGCTTTAAGGACTTCATGGATACAAAGCCTCCTATCTTTAGAGAGGCAGAAGAACCCCTACAAGCTGATGAATGGTTGAGCACCATCGAGCAGAGGTTTCGTTTGCTCTGATTAACTGAAAGTATGAAGGCATCCTATGCAGGACATCAGCTACAAGGACCTGCAGGCATCTGGTGGAACCATCATAGGACCACCTTCCCTGCGAATGTTGAGGTTGTTTGGGACCAGTTCACGGAGGCTTTCAAGGGACATTTTTATTCCTCCTAGCCTTATGGCAATCAAGCATACCGAGTTTATGAAGCTGACTCAAGGTGACAAAATTCTGAATGAGTACCTCCAGGTGTTTAACAACCTGGCAAGGTATGCCCCTGAATTTGTTGATACTGATGCCAAGAAGATAGCTAGCTTCAAGAGGGGGCTTTCCCCTAAACTAATGAAGTCTATGGGCAACAGTAAATGTATCACTTTCAATAAGTTTATCAGTGATGCCCTGACTTAGGAGAACAATGATAAGATATATGCTGCTTTCAAAACCCATAAAAGAAATTTTGAGGCAGGTGCTTCTCAGTCTAAGGCTCCGATGGTGTCCAAAACTCTATACCGCCCACCTACTGCCAATGTCCGGTATCGCCCACTGTTGACGGTTCTTAACCATCAATTTTATAAGTCAACAAAGAGTCAAAAGAAGGGTTAAAATGAGCTACATCATAGACTTAGGGGTTTTAACGGACAATTTCCACGACTTTTGGTGAATGTCTATTTCTACAGGGGGTTATCAGGAACCAATCAAAAGAGGCCCACAAGTCAGATTTACATAGAGAGAAATTAACCCTACTACGAAAAAGAATAATCTAGAAGACTCGGGAAGGCAACCCTGTGAAGGAGAGGGCCATCTGGGCTGACAGGTGGGGCGGCCGCCCCTAGCCCTGGGCGCCCGCCCCTGCTACGGAGCCAATCAGGTGCGAGCTCGTGGATCCTGCCTCCACCGCCTTTGAGGATGAATAATAATCATAGATCAAGGTCAGTTTGATTCGAGGGCTGTGGTACTTCCTAGAGGGCTATATAAGCAAGGCCCCTCACCTCAGGAGAAACCCTAGAATTCATTAGTAGAGAGAGCCATCAGCAGAGCTAGGGTTTATAGAGAGTTCTCTCCACCAGAGAATTAGGATAGCTACTCCAATTCTTCAAGTTCTACATAGGTTTAGACTAGATAGAGGAAGAGTCGGGCGATTTGTGCTCGGGATTCAGATCTTCATCATCAAAGTATTGGTACTATCTTGTATCTTTGCTCTATGACTTTATTCTAAATATCATTATGTTTCTATTTATTATGTTCCTAGTTTGCTCTAGTAGATCATTTGATATGGTTATGATTGATAATGAGTTTATGTATATGTTTGCAAAGCGCTTAGCTTTCTTCGCGAGGGAGTTAAGTGGTAGATCACATGTAAGCATGGTGCTTAGATGCTATTTACATGTAAATGTATCCTATTGGTTGGGTCGTGTGGTAGTTCACGGAAGTGACAGTTTTGTTGAGTCTTACATAGTCCACCCCCATTGATAGGATAGGCAGAATCAAAGTTACGTAGGAAGTCTTGCTATGTTCTGGCTTTCTTTAGTAATATTCCTTATACATAGATAAAGAGTCTTTTATGCTATATATGATGGTGTGTTTGCTAGAGTAGATGAATAGCTTACTAGATTAGAACCTACCTAGAATTCAATCTCTTGAACTAATCAGACGTCAACCTACCTTTATGATGAGTAGTCTATCTCTAATCTCTGTGTGATTTATCCCTTATGCTTTATAATTCATTATATTTAGTTGAAAGGGTTCAGACTTATAGGACTAAGACCGAGTACATGAGGTGCGATTTTAGCGTGACTAGGCATGAGGAGGGAGACATTAGCCTCGATGGGCAAGTGGTGGCCAAGAAGGATACTTTTCGGTATTTAGGGTCGATGCTACAAAAGGATGGAGACATTGATGAAGATGTTAGGCATAGAATTTCAGCCGGCTGGTTGAAATGGCGTCAAGCTTCTGGCGTCCTCTGTGACAAAAGGGTGCCTCAGAAGCTAAAAGGTAAGTTCTATAGGATGGCGATTCGCCCAGTGATGTTATACGGTGCTGAGTGTTGGCCTACAAAAAGGCGACATGTCCAGCAATTGAGTGTAGCAGAGATGCGTATGTTGCGTTGGTGTTGTGGGCACACAAGGAGGGATAGAGTCCGGATCAACGATATTCAGGATAGGGTTGGGGTGGCACCAATTGAGGAGAAATTGATTCAACATCGGTTGAGATGGTTTGGACATGTCCAACGGAGGCCTCCTGAGGCGCCGGTGCGTAGTGGGGTTCTAAAGCGGGCCGATAATGTAAAGAGCGGTAGAGGTCGACCTAAACTAACTTGGGACGAGTCCGTTAAGAGAGACCTTAAGGAGTGGAATATCTCCAAGGATTTTGCTATGGACAGGAGCGCTTGGAGACTGGCAATCAACGTGCCTGAACCGTGACCTCTTTCTGTCTTGTGCCTTTTATGTCTCTTTATGTGTCTCTCTATTTCTCGTCTCTTTTGGGTTTCATCTCTAGCCTACCCCAACTTGCTTGGGACAAAAGGCTATGTTGTTGTTGTTGGCTTACCCCCTGCCAAAGTAAGTGACTATGTGATCGATTTCTCATAAGTAGTCGTATTTTGTAAATCTATCTTGAGTTTAAGTCCTTAGTTCTGTCCCTTGAGCTAAATATAAATTAACGATACCTAGAATATTTCCCGATGAAGTGCTATGATAGTATTTTATCTATATGCTTGCGGATCCCATATTTATTCTAAGAGGAGCAGTTCTATACCAAACACTTCTAGCGCCATACTAGGGATGACAACTTAGCGGGAGTGGCGTTAGAAGTGTCAACACCCACCTCAGAAGAAGAATTAGGCTAGGACTAGTTTTCGCAAGGGATACATGATTTCTTTGTCAAAGAATACTTCTGGGCATGGCAGTTCCAATGTTCTGCCATCTAATTGGTCATGCTGGAATTGCAACAAGCCTGGTCACTAGGCTAACAGTTGTCCTTATCCTACTAAGCAGAACTCTCAGGGAAATGTCCGTTAGGGGTGTGTTCACTATACTACTATTGAGGAAATTCCTAGTGGCAAAGTGGTCACTGCTGGTAAGTTTCTTGTTAATGATCATCCTGCAGTTGTGCTCTTTGATTCAGGTGCTTCACATTCCTTTGTGAGTTCTACTTTTGCATATGAGCGAAATCTGAATGTGATTACAATTGCCAAGGGTGGTTATTGTATTAGTGCAGATAGGAACAACATCTTGACAAATCTAGTAGTTAATAATGTGAGGATTGAGATTACGGATCGAGAGTTTTTAGTTGATCTAGTAGTTCTACCGGGGCTGGGAATGGATGTAATCCTAGGAATGAAGTGGATGAGTGGTAATAGGGTGTTGATCGATACATCAACCTGTGTGGTAATGTTGAGGGATCCCATAGATAAGAAGGGTTTTCTAGTTCAACTTCCTTGTAATATCGCTATCCACAACACGGCCAATGCTACTCTAGCCAAGGCCATTGAGGATATACCGGTTGTCTGTAAGTGAAAGCCCAAGTTTGGTTTTGGTAATTAATGACACCAAGTTGCTAATGCCATGTGTTAAGTGTTTTGAGTTAGGCATAAGCAACATATGTGATGAAGGTGTATGTGGCAAGGAGTGGTGGCCACAAGATCACAAAGAAATGGTGCATGGACATGAAATGACGATCGTGGTGGAGATGCACATAATATGATGGATATGATGATCAAGTGGAAGAGAAGGATCTAAGAGCGCAAGGCAAAGGTATAACCATAGGGTTTTCCTTTTGCCGGTCTAAGATGAGTAGAGAAGTGATTGACTGGGTTTAGGATACATAGCCGACTATCAAGAGGGGCAATCACGGTTAGCTCGGGAATCAAGTGCCACTAGATCATTGTCTTGAGCATATGCATTAGGATCTAGTTGAGAGCTAACATAACGCCTTGGAAAATGTTTGTGAAATGCTAACACACATGCACATGGTGGTGTACACTTGGTGGTGTTAGCACTTTTGCAAAGGCGGTGGAGTTTAAGCGGTAGTAAGGGGTTTGGGGTTCCCTCTCCCTCCCGCCGAGCTTGCGAGCGCGGGATTCAGGCGTTTTTGAGGAAATGAAATGCCTATTTTCTATTGCGCCGGAGACGAGAAAAGGTGATGAAAGTCCGAATTGTTTATCACTGAAAATACAGTGACCGGACGCTGTGGTCGAATTGACCGGACGCGGCTGGCGCGTCCGGTCAGTTCAAACCACAGACTGACGCACGTGTGAGGAGGGTCGCAGACCGGCGCGTCCGGTCCCTCACAGAACCGGAGCGTCCGGTCACGCACCCAGGAGTTCAGCACGAAGGGTAGACGCGATCAGACGCGGTGGCGCGTCCGGTCACGTTCGACCGGACGCGTCCGGTCACAAGTGGACCCTTACTAGACTCCGATCGGACACGGCTGGCGCATCCGGTCTCGTGCGATCGGACGCGTCCGGTCTTGACGGGAGCTTACTGGACTGCGACCGGACGTTGGCACTGTCGCGTCCGGTCAAACGGTTGAGCGCGTCCGGTCATGGCAACGGCTAGTTCTGACACGCACTGTTCACGGTTGTCTTGTAGTGACCGGACGCGTCCGGTCACCCTGACCGGAGCGTCCGGTCAGCGCGATTTTCACTGAGTCATCCAGTAACGGCTAGCTGCGTACCCCTTCGCTATAAATAGAGGATGTCCAGGGTTTGAGGGTAACTCTTGCACATTTTGAGACCTAGAGACATCCTTTGAGCTAGAGAACAACCCCTCCATTCATCTCTTTGCTTGGTTGCACATCTTGAGTGAGATTCAAGTGCATTGCTTGAGAGTTGCATTCTAGAGGCACTTGATCTTCGAGTTGCTGCGGATTTCTTGTTACTCTTCCGTGTTTCCCGACACGATAGATGGCTTGGAGCAGCGAAGGTGATTGAGCTCGCAATTGGAGATTGTTGGAGCCTTCACCAAGTGTTGTAAGGGGTTCGTGATCCTTCCCCGCGGGAGTTCGCAAATTGGATACTCTAGTGGAGCTCGTGGCTTGGAGGATCCCCATCTTGTGTGCGGTTGTATGGCGCCCGCCGAGGGCTCGACTCTTGATAGTCAATTAGCTCGCGAACCGACAAGTGGGTGCATCGCCACAATGAGGAGTAGCTTGCCGGGAAGCAAGTGAACCTCGGTAAAAAATATTGTGTCATCTCTTTGCCGAGGATTTCTCTTGTGGTTGATCATTGTGATTGATTCTTCGAGTGCATTACTTCTCTACATCGTTGGTATAAGAATCAAGTCACTTGCTCTTTACTTTCTTGTATTAATCCTAGTGTAGCTTTTATCACATAGGAGTAAGTAGCTTAGTGACTTAGTCTTGTTGGTGTGTATTAGAGATCATAGCCATGCTTCACTAGAATTGTATAGGTGGCTGGCATAGTGTAGTTGAGCTAGTGCTAGAATTAGCTTAGCCATCTTTTATACTAACGTGGTTGTTTAGTGAAGCTTGTAGATTTTTAAATAGGCTATTCACCCCCCCTCTAGCCATTTGGACCTTTCAGTAAGTTTTCAGATGTCTTCCCTGATGACTTGCCTAGATTACCTCCGGACTATGAAGTGGAATTCAAGATAGAACTCATTCCGGGTATGGCTCCTATCTCTTGAAGGCCCTATAGAATGCCACCAAATGAGTTGGCTGAGTCAAAAATTTAATTGAATGAGCTGTTGAAGAAAGGGTTGATTTGGCCTAGTTCCTCTCCTTGGGGTTGTCCTGCTATCTTTGTGATGAAGAAGGATGAGTCTCTGCGCATGTGTGTCGACTATCGACCACTTAATGCTGCCACCATCAAGAACAAGTATCCTCTTCCTCACATAGACATTCTTTTTGATCAACTATCCAAAGCTAAGGTATTCTCCAAGATTCATTTGAGGTCTGGCTACCATCAGATAAAAATTCATCCTGAAGATATACCTAAGACGGCGTTCTCTACTCGTTATGGTTTGTTTGAGTACCTTGTCATGTCTTTTCGGTTAACAAATGCTCCTGCACATTTTATGTACCTGATGAATTCAGTATTCATGCCAGAGTTAGATCGATTCGTAGTGGTTTTCATCGATGATATCCTTGTCTATTCTCAGAATGAAGAAGAGCATGCTGAACATCTAAGAATTGTCTTAACTCGATTGTGTGACAATCAGCTTTATGCCAAGTTCAGCAAATGCGAGTTCTAGTTGAATAAAGTACCTTTCCTAGGTCATGTGTTATCTGGAGATGGAATCTCTATTGACCCTACCAAGGTGCAAGAAGTGCTAGATTGGAAGGCACCTACTACGGTCACAGGAGTCCGAAGTTTCCTCGGTTTGGCTGGTTATTATCGTCGCTTCATCCCAGATTTCTCTAAAATAGCCAAGCCCATGACTCGATTACTTCAAAAAGATGAGAAGTTTGTGTGGACTTCGAAGTGTGAAGAGGCTTTCCACACTTTGCGGACCTTACTAATATCTGCTCTTGTATTGGCACAACCTGACATCGAGAAGCCTTTTGATGTCTATTGTGACGCATTGGGCACCGGTTTGGGGTGCGTTCTTATGCAAGAGGGCTGAGTCATTGCTTATGCCTTGCGCCAACTTTGAAAGCATGAAGTCAATTACCCTACTCAATACTTGGAGCTAGCCATAGTTGTTCATGCCCTGAAGATTTGGAGACATTACTTGCTCGGTAATGTGTGCAACATTTATACTGACCATAAAAGCCTCAAGTACATCTTTACTCAACCAGAGTTGAACATGCGTCAGTGACGATGGTTAGAGTTAATCAAAGACTACAACCTCCAAGTGCACTACCATCCTGGTAAGGCAAATGTTGTTGCGGATGCATTAAGTTGTAAATCTCATTGCAATTCTTTGGTTAGTAAAGACTTTCATCTATCACATCTCCTTCATCCTGTGGTACTCCACAATATTACTGTGGATTGCTCTCTTAGAAGTCGGATTATCGAACTCTAGAAGACTGATGTGGGTGTGTTTCACATCAAACGTAAGATGAAAGAGCAAGAAACCAAGCACTTTCGAATGGACAACAAAGGAACCCTCTGGTTCAACGATAGACTTGTCGTACCTAAAGACAAAGAACTTAGAAATCAAATTATGGCTGAAGCTCATTCTTCTAAATTGTCCATCTATCCTGGTAGTAGTAAAATGTATCAAGATCTCAAGCCTTACTATTGGTGGACCAAGATGAAGAAAGAAATCATAGCCTATGTTGCTAAGTGTGATAACTGTTGCAGAGTCAAGGCTATTCACATGAAGCCTGGTTTATTGCAACCACTATCTATTCCTGGCTGGAAGTGGGAAGAAATTGTTATGGATTTCATTGTTGGATTACCCACTACGAAGAAGGGTTTTGATTCGATCTGGGTTATCGTGGATCGTCTAACCAAATCCGTTCATTTTATTCCTGTTAAGTCTAACTATCATCCTCACATGTATGCTGATGTTTATTTCCAACAAGTAGTGCGTCTCCATGGTGTGCCCAAATCCATCATTTCTGACAGAGGACCTCAATTCATGGCTCATTTTTGGGAACGTCTACATCAGAATCTTAGCACTCATCTAATCCGTAGTTCTGCCTATCATCCGCAAACATCTAGGCAAACCGAGCATGTTAATCAAATTCTTGAAGACATGCTTAGAGCTTGCCTTATCTCTTGCAAAGGCTCTTGGGAAAAATGGTTGCCCCTCGCTGAATTCTCTTATAACAATAGTTATCAAGAGAGTATCAAGATGGCTCTATTTGAAGCTTTATATGGGCGCAAATGTAGAATTCCTTTGAACTGGGTGGAACCTAGAGAAAGGAGATTCTATGGTATTGATTTTGTGAAAGAAGCTGAAGAACAAGTCTGTGCTATATAGAAGAATATGGTAGCCGCTCAGGCTAGACAAAAGAGCTATGCAGATAAGAGAAGGAAACCTATTGAATTTGAAGTAGGTAACCATGTCTATCTGAAGGTATCACCTATGAGAGGCATGAAGCATTTTGGAATAAAAAAAAGCTTGAACCTTGATATGTTGGACCTTATCGGATTATCAAAAAAGTGGAAGAGTATCTTATAAGCTCAATCTACCTCGTGAAATGGGAGCTATCCTCCCAGTGTTCCATGTTTCTCAATTGAAGAATTGTCTTCATATTCCCGAGGAAAGAGTAGCAGTAAGGAGAATCAAATTGGAATCTGATCTCTCTTATGAGGAGAAACCTGTATATGTTCTGGATACTCAAGAAAGGGTGACACATAGTTGAGTAGTGAAACTTTATAAGGTGGTTTGGAGTAATCATGGGGAGCGTGACACCACATGGGAGCGGGAGGATTATTTAAGGGAAAATCATTTGACTTTTTATGCTAAATGGTACGCTTTCCAAATCTCGGGATGAGATTTTTATAAGAGGGGAGGGCTATAACACCCTAGGTGTTCAGCTTCCACATTTGCACTTGCATTTCATAAGCATGAGCATCATTCATATCATTTATGTATTGTTTGGCTTGAAACATGAGTATGCAACATACTCAAATGTGCTTGGTTCATAATCGATTGCTTATGAAATATGGTTGGTGCAACATGTAGATGCAACATGTGTTTTCCATACCTTGAAACATGTCAAACCTACTGATGTAATGTGACAAGCTTAAGCTTTGCAATAGAGTCATGAAACATGTGAAACATGGTTTTGAAACAAATGAAGTAACCTGCTTGTTTTACTTGTTTCAACATATGTGATACTTAGAAGTTGGTGTAACAAATCGGTAGAGTGATTAATTATGTCCTAATACACCTTAACTACACTTAAGACAATTAGTGGAGGAGACACTGGACATTCAAGGAGTAACTACCCTGAACTTCAAGAGAATGTGAACTACATCAACAACAATAACAACTATCGTCCTTAGCAAAATCAAGGATGAAATCAGCAATAGAGGCCAAACTACCAAGGTAACTATCAAGATAACTTTCAAGGTAATAATTACAATGTTTCAAATCAACCACCTTTGAGAGATGTAATTGCTGGTCAATCTTGATTGTTAGATCAAATGACTAGAAAGGTAGCTTCTAAAGATAAAACTTTAAAAACTATAAGCGCTAGAATGGATGCCTTTGATTCCACCATTAAGAATTAGCACAACTTTAATAAAATGATAGAATCACAATTAGCTCAGCTAGCAACTACTGTTCCTCCATTGAAAAAAGGTAAAATTCCAGGCTAGCCAGAAGATTTGGAAATTGCAAATCTTGTCGATATTTATAATATAGCCAATTATTACATCGAACCACCGGAAGTGAAGTGAATTGATTACACACTTCCCGATAAGAAAGGCGATCTAGGGAGACCAGTCATTCCTATCTCCATAGGATGTCACATTTTCTAGGAAGCTATTTGCGATTTTGGCACAAGTGTCAACATCATGTCCAAGGTAATTTATGATAAGATTTTAGAAGATCCTTTGTTGTACACAAATATGCGTTTGCAACTTGCAGATCGGACACTGTGCTACCTTGAGGGAGTTCTTGAAGAGCTATCATCAGAGTGGAACAATCATATGTTCCTGTAGACTTTGTGGTTGTGGACACAGGAGGATATGAGAAGTCACTGATCATTTTAGGCCGACCATTCCTATGCACCACGAAGGCTATCATTTATGTGGAGCATGCCAAGATTGTTTTCACTATTAAGGACAAGAAAGAGAAGTTCTCATTCAGGAGCTAGATGCTGCACACACCTACATGACCTCATGCGCCATATAAGAGACATGAACCAGTGATGATCAAAGAGAAGAAGAAGAATCCTAGAAGCTAGAGGAAGAACAAGGCTAGCCAGGCATAAGAAGAGATTGATCAACACAATCCAATCAGAGTATGAAGGTTTACATGCTCCACCATTTTTAGCCAAGAAGGATGATCCTAGAGTACCGACAATTGAATGTTTAATCAGTTAGAAAGTTTTTCATAAGACCTTCTACGATATTGGATCGGGTGTCAACATAATGTCAAAGGTAACATATGAATATTTATTTGATAACAAACCCTTGTATCCTACATATATGCAGCTGCAGATGGCAGACCAATCAGTTCGGTTCCTAGAGGAAATAGTGAAAGATGTCATTGTACAAATCCAAGATCGTTATGTTCTTGCTGATTTCATGGTCCTAGACATGGGAGTAGAAGACGAAGAGACCCCCATTATCTTGAAGACCGTTCCTTAACACCACCAACGCTATCATCTACATTAGATCTAGATAAGTCTACATCCACTTCCCAGATGGAAAGGTACGCTGTCACTTTAATAGTTATACTAATTATGAATAGCCCAAGAAGAACCATAATAGGAGGAGACGTTGATCCCGCCGTCAAGCAACCCAGCCTTTGAAGGAAGGATAGACAGATTATCTAGGAGAAGTATCAAGGTATGAAGACCGCTAGAATGAATGGGACACTCAAGATAAGAAGATTGAGGAGCTTATTAATGAAGAAGTTACACAGCTGGATTATGGTACACAGACCACTCAGGTATGGAGAAAGAAGACAACATCAACATGAACACCACAAGAAGAGCAAGCATCTGATTCTTCTTCAGGATCAGATGATGCACCTGAACAGTAAGTACTTATTCCTACCTAGTCCTGTCCGGAGGGCTATTAAATTTCATACCCTTGCCACGAGGTAATAATGGTAATTATCCATATTTACATTGCATGAATTATTTTTCTGTTAGCATATTTACTTTTCCGCTCCAGTATTACATTTAGATTATTTCCACTTTAGCATTTTATGTCAGAAAAGAAAATAAAAATAGTTCATAATGTTTTCATCTGTCTTTGCATATGAAAAGAAAATAAAAATATATTGCATATGTATTTCTTTTTGCATTATAAACAGAAAATCACAAAAAGATGAAAGTCAACATCCTATCAAAGTTCTGTCAATTTATGAATCTATGTTAAGCAATAAGATCAATCAATTGCTCAATAGCTGACCGCTAACCCCTTGTCATAACAAAACTTTGAGTTTTTGGTATTCTTGTTGGAGCATATTTTGCAGGATGTCACTTTGAGTAAGTTTATTCGGTGGTAGATGCTACACTCTGCCGGAATATGGACTACCACTAACAAGCTCGCTCTAAAGATTTCTCAATTTCTAACCACAACAACATTCAGCTTGGGGGAGGAGCATTCCCCTGTGTATCTTGCTAAGTATTTCTTTCCTATTTAGTTATTATGTTTGAGTTTGTTTTCTGTCTAGTTAAAAGAAATAAAAAGATGAATAACAATTCAAAACCAAATAAAAATTGTTCTAGCTAGTTATACATATTAAAGTGTGATCTTAAACTTTAAAAACAAAATAAAGAGTGTGTTTAGATTTTCCCTGTTTTAAGAGTCATAAAATATTGATAATAGAAATAATGGATAGAGCTCAACTATAATTCCTTTTTAGTACCTAGCATTCAGATTTGAATTCTCCCGAGTGTTGATTTGATAAAAGGATTTGCTCTGAACCTAAAATTTGTGGGAGTATATGCTTGACCTAAGTCTAGAGAATTGAGGGATATGATATAAGAAAGTCTGAGCTACTATTTATCTTGTTCCTAACGATACTAGAGTTCTAGAGATTTATCTTTTGAAAACTTTAAAACTTACATGATGAGCTCTTGTATGACAAAGCTTGAATTCCTACCAAAGCCAAATATGATTAGAATAGCAAACCTTCCACTTATATGCTACTTGCTTTGCATTGAGTTTGGTCAAGCTTTGTTGGTGCCTTATGAGAGGTTTATCATGCTCTTAAAATCAAGATCACGTACACACCATCCACATATGCACTATTCCTACACTGGAAGTAGGCGCACTCATTTTTTCATCCAGATCCATGTGAAAATGTTTTGCTCTTACACTGAGAGTAAACATCCAAAAATATACCCTATAGGACAACCCCCAAATAAATGCTCAAAGTTCTTGTTATTATCTCTCCAAAGTTTTATTGCAGAAAGATGCATGTGGCTATGCAACTATTGAAAAAAAGAAGAGAAGAAAAGGTATGAAAAAAATGGACAAGTGTCCAAGAGAATAAAACAATGGGTACTCTGATGCCCGCTTGAGAAAAAAAAAGAAAGAGACGAATAAGATAACCCATGTTTTCTTTGCAAAGTATTCTTCAATTATCAAGAGAGGTATGTTTTCAAGGAGCAGTAGTAGAATTAGGATTAGCCACCGTATACACCTATCATATATCCACCATATTCCATACACATGCATATCTTGATTTGATTGTATGACTTAACTCTCTTTGGTTTCATTGTTTGACTTTACAATATATGAATTGCAAGTATGCTCTGTTTATGTTTTCTCCACTCCTATGAGCTCCACATAAGCTTTAGTTGTAGAAGAGAAAGGCATAATATCATTAATGCCTTGGTAAGGATCCACAAATACCACATATATTGACAGATTTGAGAGTGTCATACAATTGAAGTTCTGAGTTTTATTTTGAAAACCTGCAAAAACTCTGGAATAATGGTTGAGTGAAGAGCTAGAGACATAATGCTTGACTTGATTGTTCTGTCTTTCAATTACTCAAGACCCAAGTAAAGGCTAAGAAGCTCCATGGTTAAAGGTAATATGAGTAAGTTTGAAAGTTAAATCAGAATCCGGAGTAGAATTTTTGTTTGAATGCATGTGTACTTTCTAGGAGTTATCTCAACGTTTTTCTAAAAATCTCAACATGTTCAAGTTCTTTTCCAAGTTTGCTAAGTTTGGCTTTGCTAAGGGACTAGCAAAGGGTAAGCTTGGGGGAGCTTGTTGACGGTGGATAACGTCAACATTTTATATGTGAATAAACAAGAGAAATGGTTCAAGTACAAGAATATACATAGGTCTAGGATTTAAACTGACTAATTCCACGAGTTTTGGTGAATCTCTGTTTTTTGCAGGATTATTCTAGAAAATATAGGAAGGGGGACCTAATTGAGAAAAAGGACGAAACTTGATCACGACGAAGGATACACTAGAAGACTATAGAAGACACCAGAAGGCACGGGAATGAACGGGAGGATAAGATGCCGCCAGGTGGGGTCGGCCGGCCCCACACTTGTGCCGCCTGGCCCCCTGTGAGGGGATTCCTGCATGAGCTTCTGGAGTATTCCTCCACCACCTCCTAGGATGCATCTCCACCCTACGTCAAAGTCGGTTACTCCATTGATAGTGAAGGTGATGTAAATTTCTAGAAAGTGTCCTCATCTTGAGATGGAGGAATGGTTACTCATGCAGACCTTCTACCATGGGTTGACCTCAAGTACCCGTGAGACCTTGGATGCTACTGCTGGAGGGGCATTCTTGTCACTCAATCTCAGAGATGCAAAGCTCTTGTGGAGAAGCTGGCCTCCAACCAAAGTTGGAATGAAGAGAAGGCTCTAACCCACAAGAGGGGTGGCATGCACCAGCTCAAAGAGGTAGACATGTTGTCTGCCAAGATGGACCTACTAATGAAGAAGCTCGAAGATCAAGCCAGTGGTAGGAAGGAAGTGAACTTCATCAATGAATCTTGCATGACCTGTGAGGAGTGTGGAGAAGTTGGTCACTCAGGTCATAACTATCCAGAGTTTCAAGAAGATGTGAACTACTTCAACAACAACACCAACTTTCGTCCTCAGCAGAATCAAGGTTGGAATCAGCAACAGAGACTGAACTACTCAGGTAACTACCAAGGTAATTATCAAGGTAACAATTTTAATAATTTGAATCAATCACCTTTAAGAGATCTTGTTGCTGGTCAATCTAGAATACTAGATGAGATGTCTAAGAAGATAATTGACAATGATAAAATTCTACAAAACATAAATAATAGAATGGATAGTTTTTCTTCTGCCATAAAAAATCAGCACAGCTTTAATAAGATGATAGAATCACATATAGCTCAGTTGGCAGCATCTGTTCTACCGACCGACAAAGGTAAGATTCTGGGGCAACCGAAAGAATTAGAAACTGTAAATCTTGTCGATATATTTCATACAGGATGGTACCATAGAGATCGACCATCAGGTGTGTGGAAAGATGAAATAACTCCAGAGAAGAAAGGTGACCCAGGAAGACCCGTCATCCCGATATCCATTGGACAGAACATTTTTGAAGAAGCTATCTGTGATCATGGTGCAAGGATCAACATAATGCCTAAGGTAATATATGAGAAATTTCTTGGAGATACATTATTGTACACAACCATGTGCTTGCAGCTTGCAAACCAGCCACTGTGCTACCTGGAGGGAATCCTAGAAGATGTCTATGTACGAGTTGGAAACTCGTATGTTCTTGTAGACTTTATGGTAGTAGAGACAGTGAAACGATCCTGCATTCCGCGAAGGGAATGCCACAGATTCGACGTGTAATAGATGAACAAGTTCATGCCATTACCCAAATCTCAGTCGAATAACAGAGTCATACACGAATATCAGAGTACAAATAGAAGGTTTACATTAATTATTATCGTCGCCACGCAGGGCGGAACATGCTCACACACAGCATCCGGAATAGCTTCTCGAAGATAGCAGCGGAAACTAGGACTCCTCGCACCAAGCTTGAGTGCAGGGCGAACCCCTACTCCTCCCAGTCGTCCTCCTCATCGTACTCGGGCTCCGAGCCTGCCAAAAATCTATCAGTACACTTGGTACTGGCCACGCATCGCCCACCCTATGATGCATTTGCTTTGTGGAACTGGATGCAATTGGGGTTGAGAAGAGAAACCTATCTTTGGCTGTGGTTTCCTATGCGAGTAATCAGTATTTTAATAAGTTCATCAAATATTAACCCATCTCATTCACACATGATATCCCATCCCAGCACACATCTCCACATCACATCTCATCTCGCTCTCTCATCGGCATGGACAACTCCCTCTCGTCCATGTCTCAACGGCCAAAGCCGGATCACACACTGAAATCCCAGGGAAGGTAGAAGTACTCCTCTCTCTAGTCAATGAAGCTGTACTTAGGAAAGGTCCATAGCCGAAAGGTTCAGCATATGTATCGATCGATCAACCACAAACTCTGCAGAGGTTTACACATCCCACAAGATAGCTATCCTCGACGATGCCTCGTCTAAGCTGATTCCGGGCCGCCTTCCGACTAGAAACGGTACCACCCTATCACTCAGAACTGGGGCCGTGTCGGAGTACCACCGACACGCTGAGACTGTGAGACGTAGTACTTGGCCCCTGGGTACTACGCTGTCTTGGAAGGGTGTGGGTCCTCTTGCCCGTACCTCCCTACACTATCCGCTAACCTCTCGATAGTAGTGGTACCGCACTAGCAAGTCGAACGTCCGTCTCCTCCCCAAAGAAGCGAGGGGATGTGCAAGGATTCCTAAGATCTGGTCCACGAACGTATCAGTCCTTAGGGTGACTAAGCAGGATACCTTCACAAGGGGAAACCGTTTTCCGCTCAACGGAACACCCGGCACCCCGTGCCATCACAGCATCTCACATCCCGGGGCTTCATCCCACGAAGACACTCCACCCCGGGACCTCTCCCGATCACATGTACCCGCCACAGGCACTTCACATGGCGAACGCCCAGGTAGCATCCTCCGGCAAGACTCGTCCTCGTGACTCATCACAGATCCTGCTCGGTCGACTCGACCCTCACTATACACACCCAAGACTCAGGCCAAGATCTCCCTAGGTTCATTATCAGGTTATTAACAGGTTTACGGCACTTCGTGCCTTATCTCAAGCGCCTCTCACTCACCAGCATCACATCACAGATATAATGCGAGTAAGAGTAAAGCAGAAGTAACAAGTAATATAGCAGCGTCTAGCCTAATAGCAGGGTGAGCAGGTGTGAGGTTGCAACAAGGTAAGTGGCTCAGAAAGCAGTAAACTACCATGCATCCTATCAGTTATATTATTGCATGAAAGTAAAGCACTAGCAATTCTAAGCATTTGCAATGCGTAATAGGATCTATGAGTGGGTGGGGCATGGCACCTGGCAGGTCGTCACCCAAGTCGTCGGTGTAGTCGGGGTCGAACTCCTCAGTCGGTGGCTCCTCCGGGTCTGTTAAACGTAACATACGGCCGCGTTAGCGGCTCCTATAGAGATGCACAAAGAAGCAACTAGAAATCAAAAGATCCAAATGCACTCAAATATAGGCCTATGACGTAGAGCTCATTTTTAGAAAAAATTGGGCTATGGTTTGGTATTTTTCTGAGCTACGGTCAATTAATTATGAATTTTCGAAGATTTAAATATTATCTGAAAAATGAAAAACAGGTTGATTAATCTGGAGGTGACACGTGGTGGCTTGTGATTGGCTGTGGTGCACAGTGAGACTGACAGGTGGGACCGGTCAACGTTGACCAGGTCAATGGTCAACGGTCAAAGTTGACCGGCCCGGGTCTGGGCTCCAGCGGGCCGGGTCAGGGCCGGACTTGGGCCGGGTTGGGCCGGCCCGGGCCCGGACACGTGTTGCTCGCCTGGTTCATCCACGTCGCCATTTGGGCCTCCACTAGGCTTGAGTCCACAGATGGCTGGTTCGCGGTGGTCTCCGAGTGAGCGGTCCATGCACCGAAGGCACGGTCCGTGGTGGACCAAGCCTACTTACCTTTTCCCCTCCCTCGGCTCACGGTGGTTTGGGCTCACAGAGCTGCAGCCGTTCTTTCCCTTCCCCCCCCCTCTCTTCTGCTCACGCGGTGGCGCCCTGGGAGCATGGCGGCTCCGACAGGGCGAGGCGCTCGGCGGTCCTCCTACTCCTCCCTCCCCCTCTATTGTTGCGCCCGAGGCGTTCCACGAGCCCACGAAAGGTCTAGCGTCCCCCCCTCCATCTCTACCGGAGGGCGTCGACGGGAACGGCTCTGCCATGGCCGTGCTCTGGCCATGGCGGGCGCGCTCTGTGCTTAAGTGCGCGGCCGGCGTTCCCGAGCCATTGGGGCTCGACGAAGGCAGCGGCTCAGCCGTGGTTGTGCGTGCCGGTGCGCGGGTGCGGTGCGAGCTCAGAGCACCGTCCGATTCAACCCCGGTACGGGGCGTCGAGGCTATGCCCATGCGCATCGATGTCACCACTTCGCGTTCGTGTGCGATGAGCGAAGAACAGCGAGCGGCGAACTGCAGGGCTTACCGTTGGTGGCGGGGTGGACAGGGTAGCGATGCCGTGACAAGCCGACGCGGTGTAGCCGAGAAGCAGTGCCGTGCCGTCCTCCACCGGGAAGAAGACGACGGCGTGATTCCGACTCCGGCGTCCCGAACAGCTCCGGCAGCGACCTCCTCCCCCCTGAAACGATCTCGATTTTCCTCGAAGGAAAAATCCACAGATACGATTTATAATGTGATTAGTCCACGAGGGCAAGCCATCACATTATCAACTATCAGATGATATCACAGTCATACATCATAGAATTCACCGCGAGAACCAAAGAAATGCTATGGTCCAAGGGTACAAGCATACAAGGGCTCGAACACGGAAGAACCAAAAGACGGAAAGAGGCGCGGGATTCACCTTCCTTTGATCCACTCGCCAAAGCGATGGTAGGAAACGAAGAAAAGGAAACCAAGAGAGCAACAAACACCAAACAAGCGACGAGCTCAACCCACATCCTGCTGGATCGATGGTGATTGAGAACGAAATAAGAATGGAGTAAGAATGGAATCTGCACCCTTTCGACCAACTCATCATGGATCGGGCGATAGTTGGAAGGAAAGAGGCATGATCCCACAATCCAAATCCACTCGTAGTGCACCACGACCGTGCACGGCACAAGGCTATCCCTATGGCCCCTAGCGATGTGGTTGTCATTGCTAGATCCAAGAAATGCCAGGGTGGAAGTGGTAAAGTATACGAGGCAGTTAGGATAAACAAGTGAAAGAGAGGCGAAGGCAAAAAGGGGTAGAGCCAATGGCCATGGCGAAGTGACTCGCAGCCGTGAGCTTTACCTACACGAGTTGGCTTCCGTAAGTCCCATGATTGGTGTCCCCTAGTTCGTCTCTTCGGACTAGGTCAAGATGGGCTCGTTGTGTGCGGGTAGGTAGCGCACCCAGATCGAGCCTATGGTGACCACCCATCTCAAAAGCCGTAGAAGGGGGCAACGGTCATGGCACTACGAAGGCCACTAAAAAGAGGAGGGTCGAGTTACGCCCGGCGTCACGGCCACGGTGGGACAACCCACGGCCGATACACCCGAACGAGGCACGATCCCTCGACCGGCTCGAAGGCACGGTCCCCAGACAAGAGGCACACACAACACACAGGAACCAAGACGCAACTACACGACTCCCGACAAAACAAATGGCACGACGCCCGACGGGGTAGCACTTATCCGTAGCAACACAGATGACAGAGGAAAAGATAGACCAGCACGAAGGCACGGCACAAGCATTTCAATAGAGGTAGACCATCATGAACAACTGTAGATAATCATTAAAGATAGACCATGTATCAAGTATGAAGGAGTATAGATGATACAATGATGTATGAGCAAGATCAAGTAAATGAAAAAGAAAAGCGGAGCTTGCCGAAGCCGAGGATGGCGTCAGCTCAGTAAAAGAGTTAACCTTGGAGGCAGCGGTGGGTGGCTGCGGCTAGCTGGATGACTGCAGGTGACCGGGAGGGCAGCAGAGTCGGCAAAAGGGCACTGCATGACCGACCGCCTCCCAGCATAAGTGAAAACATTGGCACGAAGGCCAGGCACAGATGGTGCACATAGGCGGAGTCCGCAGTGGCATCACGCCCTCCGGCATCGATGATCATGGGGGGGGGTTCCGTGCTGCAACAGTGAGACAGACACGGCACGAAGGCCGATTTCAACGAGCAGTGACAGCAGGAAGGAGAAAAGAAGGGGACTTGGCACTGGTGGCTCACCGATGGCAAGAAGATGCTTCGGCGAGGAGTTGGGTGCTGCTACCCGCACCGAGGCGGTGGAGGTGCTACAGTAAAGGCGTGACGAAGTGGTTCTGTAGGCCCAGTTCCCACTGATGGTGAGCAGGGGTGGCCGAGGTGGCTTCGGCCCTGGTCTGTTCACGGGCAAAGCGGCACGGCGAGGGAGGGGTAGCAGCTCGACGTGGAGGAGGTGCTCTTGGCTCCGGCTGGGGTGCAGGAGCCTCACGGCCAGGTGGTCACAATGGGCAGCACGACGTCACGGCCTCGGTGCGGCTCTTGGCGAGGCAAATGGAGTAGGGGAGGGAGGCGAGCCCAGCGCGGTGTCGTGGAGCACGACGAGGCCGAGTGCTCCGGTTCTGAGGCATCGAGGTTGCTGACGATGACATCGCGGCGCAGATGGTGGCGCGGCTCAAGCCAAAGACAGAGGCAGCGCAAAGCTCGGTGCTTGGCGAAGAAGGAGACCCTATGCCGGGAAAGGAGCCCAGGGCACGGCTCATCCGTGAGCATGGTGGCGTGGCGCGGCGCTGGCGGTGGCTCAGCTCTACGCGGCTTGGCGAGATGGCGAAGGGCGCAGAAGCGAGCATGGCGAGAAGAGGTGGGGTCGTGGCAGCGGCGCGGCCGGGCGGGAGGCGCTCCCGGTGGCGGTGCTTAGAGCTGCGGCCGTGGCTCGTGAGGAAAAGGTGGAGGGGAGTAGAGGAGTGGCGGCGGCGATGGAGGAGAGCAGAGGAGTGGTGGCGCCTTGGCTTTGTAGGCGCGGCGCCTAGGGTGCCCTGGGCACGGACGGCGCGATGCCTCGGCATCCGTACCCCTCGCTCACGTGCCGCGCATCCGGGAGTGGGAGTAGGTGGCGCTGACGTCGAGGCGTGGGGGCAGGGGCGCGGGTGTGGCTCTGCTTCGGGCGGCAACGGCGGCCTCCAGGGAGGGGCATGGAGCACCCTAGGGTTAGGAGGGGCGCGGCTCATCCGTGAGATGGGCCAAGGAGGGAGGAAGGGGCGAGGCAGGGGTGGCACGAGCCGGGCCAGCTGCTGCGTGGCTGGGCCGGGGGCGAGCGCTGGGCAGGCCGGCCTGGCTGCCGATTGGGCCAGCGGAAAAGAGAAAAGGGAGGGGGAGTCAGGCCGCTGGAAGGTGGGAAGGGAAAGAGAGGATGAGTGGGCCGGCTGGGAGGGGAGATGGGCAGCGGCCCAAGAAGAGGAGAGGTGGGCTGAATGAGAAGGGAGAAGAAAATGGATTTTCCCTTTATGATTTTGGAAATTAGGGATGGAATTCGAAGGAATTCGGGAGGAAAATCCAAGGAAGATTTGAGAGGAAATTCGAAAGGGGATTGGGAAGGGAAAACCAAAATGGGATTGGAGGAGGGATTCCAAAAGGAATTAGCAGGAAAATCCGAAGAGATCTAGGTTGGATTCGAAGAGGGAGAATTGGAGATGGGAATTGAGATGAACTCAATGGAATTTAAGAGGAATCCCACAAAGGGCTGAGGGAAACTGCTACGGACCTGTGCACTCTAAACACAACAAGACTCAACACCGAACAAACTTGAGAGTACCGACACACTCCTACAAACAATGCTACATGGATGCAATAATTTGTTAGCGGGTTAGTCTCGGGTTAGACTTAGAATCTACATGCTTCACACAATTACATGAAAAATTTTAAAAAGTTTGTATTTTTGGTTACTCGAAAAACTAGGATGTTACACCCCCCTACCTCTCCTCCTCTTCCCGCTTTGGTGTGGTGATACAGAGCCAAAGGCGATGGCAGCGCTAGGGAGAGGGTTGGGGCAGCTGGAGCTCCTCGTTTTATAGGGGGGGCCGTGGCCATGGCGGCCACGGAAGCTCGGCCAATAGTGGGGATAGGAGCTGGGGTACGTGGAGGGCGGATAGGGGTGCTTGGCTAGGGTTACTGATCCTTTGGCATGGTGTGGCGACGGTCGTTGGCGCGATTTCGAAATCGGCCGGTCAAAAAGTGGATGGCCATGGCGTCACCGGCAGCAGGGCCATGACGGCGACGTCAGCATGGCACGGTTCACCTGGGGAGGGGCAGGGCGGAGCACTCCGGATCGTGGACGTGGCGCTTGCCTAGGCGTCCGCTCCCGCGTGCTCGGGATCGGGCGGCAAGGAGCACGGGTCCTCCTCCTCGGATCCCTTCGGCGAGCGCTGGTGCTCTGCTTCACTGGTTCAAAGCAGAGGAGGTCCAGGGAAGGGGATGACACGGTGGGGCCTACGTGTAAGCGGCTGCGGGCGGTTGCTGGCTCTAGTGGCCCATCGCGGCGTGAGAGCGGGGCCGGGCCGCGTCGCTAGTTGGGCCGGCTCGCGGTGATGGGCCAGAGCACGGGAGCTGGGCTCCTTAGCTCGGCAGCGGGTGCTCTCGGCCAGGCAGGCCCGTGGCCGCATGGGCCAGTGCGGCTGCTGGGCCAGAATGGCCTTTTTCCTTTTCTCCTCTATTTCTTAAAGCTTTTCTATTTCCAAAATATTTTCTAGCCACCCCAAATGCAACTATCTGCGAAAGGGTGTGCGCCATGCACACATACACCCTTAGGGGTGGCCTCTAGGGTTGGTTAGGGCTCCATCAATGTAGGTACTTAGGCTAAGTTAATTAATTAACTAATTAATTCACTTAGCAAGGTTGTTGATTTTATCAACACACAATAATCGAAAAGAGCCAACTCACAAGTTAATTATTAGAATGCCAATGCTCAACTACAAGTAGGTGCTACTTGTGCAACTAAACAGAGGGGTTTTTCCTACATGACACTCACCAAACATGGGCATATTTGCGAAAAAATTTTCAGTTGCGATTTTTGGGTTTCGGAAAAACTAGGATGTTACAGTCCTCCCCCCTCATTGGAATCTCATCCTGAGATTTAAGTGTGACATACCTCTCGAACAAGTAGGGGTAACGGATCCGTAACTCTGACTCTTTCTCCCATGTTGCCTCTCTCTTAGTGTGATTGCTCCACAAAACTTTGCACATCGGTATCGTAGTGCTGCGGGTGTCTTTGGTTGCTCTGTCAAGAATCTGAACTGGGTACTCTCGGTACTCAAGCATGTCCTGAATATCCAGTGCATCTGTGTGAACCTGTTCCTCTGGTAACTTTAGACACTTGCGGAGCTGTGACACGTGGAACACGGGATGTACACCTGCTAGTTCCTCGGGCAACTCAAGCTTGTACACTAGCTTCCCAACTCTTTTGCAGATACGGTAGGGACCAACGTATCGAGGGGCTAGCTTCCCTTTCACATGGAACCGAAAGGTGCCGCGGAGAGGCGAGACCTTCAGATAGACATGGTCTCCAACCTGGAACTCGAGGTTTCTCCGACGGTTATCTGCATAGCTCTTTTGTCGGCTTTAGGCAATCCTCAAATTTTCTCGTACTTGAGCTACTCCCTCCTCGGCCTCCTTGATCTTAGGAGGGCCAAAGAACATTCGCTCACCTACCTCGGACCACATCAACAGGGTTCTGCATTTCCTCCCGTACAGGGCCTCAAATGGTGACATCTGAAGACTAGCCTGATAACTGTTGTTGTACGAGAACTCTGCATGCGGTAAGCTTTTCTCCCAATCTGTCCCATACTTTAGTACGCAAGCTCATAGCATGTCCTCAAGAATCTGATTCACTCTCTCTGTTTGCCCATCTGTCTGAGGGTGATAAGCGGTACTATAGTCAAGACGAGTGCCAATCGACTTGTGCAAACTCTGCCAGAACCTAGACGTCCACTGTGTCCCTCTATCAGATATGATGCTAACAGGCGCTCCATGAAGTCGAAGAATGTGCTCAATATACAGATCTGCCAGCTTCTCTACACGGTAGTCAACCTTGACGGGTACAAAGTGAGCTACCTTGGTCAATCTGTCCACTATAACCCAAATGGAGTCATGTCCTTTCGGGGGTCGAGGCAATCCCACGATGAAGTCCATAGTTATGCATTCCCACTTCCACACGGGTACATCTAGTGGCTTCAACAAACCAGCTGGTCTCTGATGTTCGGCCTTAACCCGGTTGCATATATCACATCTGGCTACATGACCTGCAATATCCTTCTTCATGTCCTTCCACCAGAACATCTTCCTCATGTCGGCATACATCTTTGTACTGCCAGGATGGATACAATACTTAGAGTCATGTGCTTCTGTCAGGATTTCCTTACGGATGGCCTTATCAGACGGTACACAGATTCTGTCGTTGCACCAACACACTCCCCGTTTGTCTACTCGGAACTCAGGGTACTTACCAGCTTCCATCCACTCACGAAGCTGCAAGATCTCAGGGCATTTCTTTTGAGCCTTACGAATGCGGTCCATTATGTCGTATTGCACTCGCATCTCATTCAACATGCCCTTGGGTATGATCTCGAGGTGAATTTCGCCCATTTCCTGACGTAGCTCGGATGGTACGACTTCCATGGATATACTATGGCAATAGTTCTTACGGCTCAAGGCATCAGCAACTACGTTGGCTTTCCCCGGATGGTAGTGAATTTCCAGGTCGTAGTCTTTGATCAACTCCAGCCATCGACGTTGTCTCATATTCAGATCCTCTTGGGTGAAGAAGTACTTGATGCTCTTATGATCGGTATAGATGTAACACTTGCTCCCAATCAAGTAGTGCCTCCAAATCTTCAGAGCGTGCACAACAGCGGCTAGCTCGAGATCATGCGTCGGGTAACGTTGTTCATGGTCCTTCAACTGGCGGGATGCATAGGCAATGACTTTCCCATTCTGCATCAGAACGCAACCAAGTCCCTGTCTAGAGGCATCACAGTAGACCACGAAGTCCTGTCGGATATCAGGCAGGGCAAGAACAGGAGTGCTGGTAAGCTTCTGTTTCAGCGTCTGGAAACTGAGCTCACACTCGGGTGTCCACTCGAACTCATTGGTCTTCTTCAGGAGATTGGTCAAGGGCTTGGCTATCTTCGAAAAGTTCTCGATGAATCTGCGATAGTAACCAGCTAATCTAAGGAAACTGCGGATATCTGTCAGGTTGCGGGGTTGCTCCCACCCTCTCACGGCTTCTATTTTAGCGGGGTCAACAGCAACACCCTCAGCTGTGAGTACATGGCCGAGAAAAGCGACTTCTTCGAGCCAAAACTCGCACTTGCTAAATTTAGCATATAGCTGATTCTGCCTCAACTTCTCCAGAACCACTCTCAAGTGTTGCTCATGCTCTTTAGCGGTGGATGAGTAGACAAGGATATCATCAATAAACACCACCACAAACTTATCCAATTCATCCATGAACACCTTGTTCATCATGTTCATAAAATAGGCCGGAGCATTGGTGAGACCGAAAGACACAACGGTGAACTCATACTGCCCGTACCTAGTGACAAAGGCTGTCTTAGGGATATCCTCCGGTTTGATCTTCATCTGATGATACCCAGATCTAAGGTCAATCTTGGAAAAGAACTTGGCATCCTTTAACTGATCTAGGAGGTCATCTATCCTTGGCAGAGGATACTTGTTCTTTACTGTCACAGCATTCAAATTCCGATAGTCAATGCACATCCTCATGGAGCCATCCTTCTTCACAAACAAGACAGGGGAACCCCAGGGTGAAGCACTAGGTCTGATGTACCCCTTGTCAGACAACTCCATGAGCTGTTTCTTAAGTTCCTCCAGCTCATCGACTGACATGCGGTAGGGCCTTTTAGCAATGGGCCCGGTACCAGGCAGTAAGTCAATCACAAACTCAACATCCCTGTCAGGTGGCATACCCGGTAACTCCTCGAGGAACACATTAGGGTATTCACACACGACGGGCACCTCCTCAACTGTTTTGGCCTCCAGGGCACTCATCAAGGCATCTGTCCTTTTGTGGTGCGGCTCACATCTGATTACTCGACCAATCAGATGTGTAATCTCCACATATCTGGGTGAGCAAGATATTACTCCCTTGTGCAGAGTCAACCAATCCATACCCAAGATAACATCCAGACCTTCTGACGGAAGTAAGGTGAGATCGGCTAGAAAGGGGCAACATTCTATAGTGATACTCACTCCCTTACAGATTCTGTTGGATCTGGTGGTACCTAAGGGGGATATGGTGTCTATGGGTACACTCCGTGGTGTAACAGGTATGAGATGCTCTCATGCAAACTTAGATGATATATAAGAACATGTAGCACCAGAGTCAAAAAGAACCGATGCTAAAACTCCCTGTACCAAAAACATACCGTACACCACGTCAGGAGCATCCTGAGCATCCTCCGTGGTCAGGTGGGTGAGACGGCCGCAGGTGGCTCCCACGGCGGGCTTGCGTGGCGCTACCAGGGTCGGTGCCTGCCTCACAGGGGTCTGCACAGGTGTAGCCTTCTGTGGACAGACCGCAGACTTGTGACCCGGCTGGCCACAGGTGAAGCACGCGAATGGCACACTGCCTACGGCGGTGGGCACAGGTGCCTTCCATGTACTTGGGCTCGGGCTCTGAGCAGGGTGGCCCTGAGCGGGGCGGTGGTAGTTGGCGGAGTAGGTACCACCACCACGACTCGGAGCAGCTCCCTGGGCAAAGCGAGAGCGGGACTGCGGCGGAGCAGAACCACACTGCCTCTAGGCCGGGGCGCGAGAGGAACCCTCGCCCCAACGCCTCTTCTCCTTGCGCTCCCTCTGAGCGTCAGCCTCCAGGCGATCCCTTTCCATCTCCAGCACCTTGTTGATCATCTGCCGGAGGGTACGGCACTCATGACCCGAGAGGGCGATCTTGAGGCGTGAGTTCAGCCCCTTCTTGTAGTGGTACATCTTGTTCTTATCGGTGCTGGTCTCCTCAGGAGTGTACCGCATCATGCAAATGAAGCGGGTGGTGTACTCCTGCACCTTTAGAGTCCCCTGGGTGAAGTTGCGGAACTCCTCCACTTTGGCATCCATGACGCCCTCGGGCACGTGGTGCTCGCGGAAGGCCTCAGTGAACTCTTCCAACGAGATGCTCCCGGGGTCATCATGGGCATCACAGTAGCCATCCCACCACGCGCGTGCAGCGCCAGTGAGCTAGTGAGCAGCGACTCCCACACACTCCTCATCAGTGCAGGTGGTGAGGTCCAGCTTCTTCTCGATCTCCCGCAGCTAGTCCTCAGCGGCGATGGGACCATCGTCAGCGTAGTCAAAGGTAGGGGGCCTCAGCTTGAGGAAACCCTCCAACTTCCTCTGGAAGTCATTCGGCTGCCCTCCGTGGCGATGTAGGATTCCCTCAGCCAAAGTCTCCAAAAGTCGGGTCTGGCGGTCCATCACCTCCGCCAGCTGTGGTGGTGGCGATGGCGGTGGTGCATCTCCACCAAGCGCAGCATTCTCTTCCCCCGGCTGGGAGGCTCCAGCCCCACCTCCAGGTTGAGCGGCTCCTGCCTCTCTAGCGGGTTCCACTGGGACAGGCTGCCCCGTGGCAGCGAAAATGGCGAAAGGAGCTCCACGGCCTCCTCCACGGCCACGGCCATGTCCTCAGCCCATGGGCACCGGGGAAGGCGAGCGGTTGTTCAGACGAGCGGAGCGGCGGCAAGACATCTCGCTGCAGGGTTAGGTCAAGATCGATAGTTTATTAAGTGGTTTCACAATTTGATCATAATTTTTAAAAGATTGCTATCCAACACTCAATACAAGAAGACGATAAGAACCATAAGACGCGATAAGATCCAACAGTCAATACATGATTTTATTACAAAGCGATGTCCCCAGTAGCTACACTTGGCAGACTCACGGGAATCGTGCTACTCGTAGGCAGCTCAAAAGTGGACAGTCTACTCTATGCCGAGGGATGAGTCATGTCTCATGGCCATGCAGGGCTCATCAAGGTTACTACTACATTATTACATGATCACAAGAGGGTAACTACTCCTGTCCGAAAGTGACGGGTGGTGAAGATAGTCCATCGATAGAAACAAAAGCCTCGGAAGTGCGGTCCATGGCACGGAGCTCGTCGTCGGTGTGGTGGATCCTCGCAACGCGGGCAAGAGCGTGCTCCAGCATCTCAGTCCGTGGAACCTGAGGGTAGTCCGTGGACGAACATGCTGCCAGGTTGAGCTTGGTGGGCTCAACGTGGAAAGTCTGCCTGCGTGGCTTCCTGCGCGTCCCAGGCGGAAGAGGGTCCTGTATCATCTCGATCTCCTGGACACGCTTAGCATCAGCGATGACCCAGGCCTGACGGAGACGGTTCACCTTGTCTTGGAGGAACTCGGTGCACTTGACGTAGTGGGTGAGGTGGTGCTTGTTGTAGGTGGAAGCAACTGCAACTCTCTCTGCCTCATCCTCCAGGGCATTGCAGTGATCCTGCAAGCCACACCTGGCGAGGGCACGCTTCTTCTCCTTCTCCTGAAGCTCCTTTAAGATACGCCTCTGACGCTCGATGCGATCCTCGTACTCAAGCAGCTGGGAGGACAGGTAGTCATTGCGGAGCTTGTGTTCCAGCACCTTGTCCTTGAGCTCGGCAATCTCTGCCTTAAGTATCCTCTCATGGGACTCATGGAGGACCTCCATCTTGCGGGATTTTTCGCGCTCCTTCATGAGGTCGCGAATCACCAACTCACGCTTCCACTCCTCCTGGGCTAAGATGTCATCACGCTGGAACTGGAAGTCTCGAAGGCTGCGGTTCTGTGACTCCACCTCCATGATGTAGTGGTCCTGGGCAAGGATGTACTGCGCGGAGGCACTCAGACAGGGGTCGACCTCGACACGCGCAGCGTAGTCAGCAGCAGCATCTTGCGGCACTGTGACCTGGTTGAGGTTGAGGGCACGGGGCAGCAGACGGTAGGGCCCAGTCTGGAGGTAGTCGTGTGTTGACGGTCCTTAAGTACCAAATATAGTTATTAAATAAATAAAGAAAAGGATCCAAATGCAACCAACACCTAGACTTAGGGTTTTATCTGACAGAATTCCACGAGTTTTGGTGTTTGTCTATTTCTGCAGGGGGTTATCAGAAAATACGGAGGAAAGGCCCACACGTCGGGTTTACATAGAGATAATAACGTGTTCACCGATTTTCTATCATCTAGAAGACTCCAGAAGCCACGAGATCGAACGGGAGGCCGAACGGGCCCGGAGGCAGGGCGCCCGCCCTGCTCCCTAGGGCGCCCGCCCTGGCCTGAGAGCCAATCAGGCTCCGTCTCGCGGATTATGCTCCACCGACCTAAGGGATCAAGGAAAACCGTGCGATTAATGTCGGTTTGATCCGACGGCCCACGTTCACTTGAGGGGGCTATATAAGCAGGACCCCTGGCCCCTGGAGGAGGCACTCCCTCATTCTCATTCTTCAAAACCCTAATCTCAGGAGGAGAGTCTCTGATCAAGCCCTAGAGCCACCACATCAACTAGATCTCTAGTATAGCATAGCTACATAGGATTAGAACTAGAAGGAGTCAATCTTCGATTGGTTTCCGGATCTGTCAAGAGGATTCTTGGTAATTCCTTTACTGTTCTTCATTGTTCATCTTTGTTCTTCAATATTATGAATACAACTTTGTTCTATTTCAATATATTGATTATGACTATGCTCTACTTGTTTATGTTTGCGATTATATTGTTCTTAGTTTATCGTAGTTATACGCTTGGCTTAGTTAGATTGGAATTATATACATGTTTAGGATCGTATAGCGTTTATCCATCGGATCCATGGGTAAATGATAAATATTGTGTAGGCGTGGTGCTTAGACCATATTTATCTGCGATTGCACCTTATATGCCGGATCGTGGGGTGGTCCGCGATGGTGACATCTTCGTTGGTTCTTATATAGTCCCCCTCCCGTGTGTAAGGCAGGCAGAACAACATTATTACGGGGGAGTGATTGCTATGTTTCTCATCTTCCTTGATAATATCACTATGCATGGGCGTAGTCCTTTCTCGCAATGATTGCCAAGTGTACTTGCACTAACTATGATATGCTAGACTTTATAGTTAAGAATAACTTAGGAAATATCCTTGTAGTTCGTCCTAATACCATGCTAATGACTTGCTAGAATATCTGTTGAGGTGCTTATCATTATTATATGTGGCTAGCTGATCAGATTAATTATCTTTGTCACCATTCATACTTTATCCATATTTTATGTGACACTTACCCTTGTATGCAAGAGATAGATGAATGCTCTCACTTATACATGCAATGATTGATACTCATTCCTATATTCCATTCCATAATCAACATTGATGTTAGTAATCCCTTCCCAGTGGTAAAAATATAAATAACGATACCTAGAATACTTCCCGGTTAAAATGCTACATCGGTATTAATCTGTGCGCTTGCAGATCTTATTTATTATTTATTTAGAAGAGCAGTTGCATATTTCAATACCGCGTCTCTCATGTCATGCTGGGGATGACAACTTGGCTTAAGTGGCATGAGGGATAGGTTCGGCATTTTTGGCGCCGTTATCAGAATTAGAAAACTAAGTCTACTTTTGGTAATGACGTTAAGAATGCCCAACAAGCATTTTTGGCGCCGTTGCTGGGGAAGGTTGATTTACTAACAAGGAATGAATACGGAATTTGAGTCATCATTCGCATCATTAAGTGATTGAGATCATCAATTCTCCCATACAGATTTACCCCTGTATTTTTCCATTCTTATTGTTTTGCAGGGTGATGTATGAATAGAGGACATCTTCCAGAAAATTTTGTTGACAACCCCGAAGCATTAATCAGAGGGGCAAGAGCCAAGCTCAAGAAGTCAACACTTCGACGCAACACTTCATCCAATCCAGAAGACCGCCGAAGTTTCATCCGGAATTTGTCAACAGAGTTCGCAGCCATGGCGAACAAGACGATCCGCGAGTTCTCAGCTCCCACTACGGACAACATCCGCACTGGACCTGCCGCGGCCATCGATAAGAACTTTGAGCTCAAGCCAGGGCTCATCAACATGGTACAAGCCAACCAGTTTTGTGGGAAGCTGCACGAAGATGCAAGTGCTCATCTCCAACACTTCCTGGAGATTTGCAGCACATTCACTTTATTAGATGTTCCCAGAGACGCCATACTACTTCGCCTTTTCCCATTCTCACTATTGGGGAGAGCGAAGCAGTGGTTCTACGCGACGAAGGATAAGAACACTACGTGGGCACTCTGCTCTACGAACTTTCTGGCTAAGTTCTTTCCCATGGGCAAGACCAATGCTCTCCGTAGGAAGATTACAAGTTTTCAGCAACAACATGATGAATCCGTTCCAGAAGCATGGGAGCGCTTTCAAGATTACATCCTAGAATGTCCCCATCATGGAATGGAGAGCTGGCTACTTATGCAGACTTTCTATCATGGGCTCATCACTAGTGCTCATGAGACCATGGATGCTGCAGCTGGAGGCGCATTTCTATCACTCACCATACCACAAGCTACAGCCTTTGTGGAGAAGATGGCGTCCAACCAAGGTTGGAACGAAGAGAGGATCCAAACACGCAAGAAGGGTGGAGGTATGCACCAGCTCAAGGAGGTAGACATGCTGTCTGCAAAGCTAGACCTACTCATGAAAAAGCTTGATGACAAAGCTGGAGACAAAAGAGAAGTCATGAACGTCTACGACTCTCACATGACTTGTGAGGAATGTGGAGATACTGGACACTCAGGCAATCACTGCCTTGAGATGCTTGAGGATGTAAGGTACATCAACAACAACAACTACTACAACCGTCCTCAACAAAATCAAGGTTGGAATCAACAGAGGCCTAACTACTCAGGTAACTACTCAGGTAATTATCAAGGTAATAACTCTTACAACAACAATAATAATTTTCCACCCCTGAGAGAGTTAGTGTCTAATCAAGGAAAGCTAATGGATAACTTGTCTAAGAAATTGGCATCCAATGATAAAATACTAGAAAACATAAATAATAGAATGGATAATTTCTCTACTGCCATCAAAAACCAAATTAGCTTTAATAAAATGATTGAATCTCAGTTAAATCAAATAGCTGCTGCTGTTCCTGCTACTAACCCCGGTATACCATCACAACCAGAAGGATTAGAATCTGTAAATCTTGTAGACATGTTTGATGCAGGTAACTATTGGAGTAATCCCGCTGTCGGAGTACATAATGACCTTCTGCCAGTCAAGAGAGGCGATCCAGGATGCCCCGTCATCCCGATCTCCATCGGCATGGTGGACTTCCCAGAAGCACTCTGCGACTTTGGCTCCAGCGTCAACATTATGCCCAGGGTACTCTATGAAAAATTCTTTACATATCCTTTATCAGAAACAACTATGTGTTTGCAGCTTGCAGATCGGACACTAAGCTTTCCTAAAGGAATATTAAAGAACATGTGTGTCCGAGTTGGTACCTCGTACGCTCCAGCTGATTTCGTGGTGATAGAGACCGGGTCCGATGAGAGGTCACCAGTTATTCTAGGAAGGCCATTCCTGAACACCTCGGGAGCTGTCATCTACGCCAGCGCTGCGAAGATCAACTTCAACATCAAGGGGAGGAAGGAGACGTTTTCCTTCAAGAACAAGATTACACAAATCCCAGAGCAACCCCAACATGAACCAAGGAAGAGGACCAACAGGAGGATCAAGCAGAACAAGAACAACCAAGGATGGACCGAATCAGCTAAGATGGTCACTGCAGTTCAAGGAGGTCAAGACCGACGAACCAAGTCGCTGTTCCTGAACAAGAAGGACGACCCAGGTATGCCAAGCATTGAGTGCTCAATCAATGGATACTCCTTTCAGAAGGCGCTCTGCGACACTGGATCAGGCGTCAACATAATGGCCACAGTCACCTATCAGCTCTTGTACGGGACCATGCCCTTAAAACCAACATACACTCAGCTTCAGATGGCAGATCAAACATCCCGAAAGGTCGAAGGTATAATAACCGATGTCCCTGTTAAAATTAACGATCATTTTGTCCATACAGACTTTCAGGTCATTGACATGGGAGACGACGAGTACGATCCACCCATCATCCTAGGAAGACCGTTTCTAGGCACCGTCAAAGCAATCATCTACATTGGAACCGGAGAAGTCCATATGCATTTCCCCTCTGAGAAGGTACGCCGCTACTTTAATGACCCTAACTATATAGTTGAAGATTCTAAGCAGGTCATGACAAGAAGAAGGCGACGTAACCGTAACCAAAGGAGGCAAATCATCAAGGACGTATGGGCAGACTATGAAGGAGAGGTCATAAGGCCCGAGGATACACAACAGGAGACCGAAGCACCAAGTCGGGTATGGAAAGCGAAGACAGTTACACAAGAAGAGGAGGCGCTGCCGGAACCACCGTCTACGCCACCCAAATCCCAGGACAACTAAGAAGAAAAGAAGTCCTGTTCGGAGGACTCAAAAACACCGAACGCCGTGCCAAGAGGTAAACTTGGTAGTTATCATTTTCCCTTTAATTATTGCTCAGTTAATCATGTTCATTCTGTCTTAAAAAAATGTTGAAAACAGTAAGCCCCATGTGAGTATGCGAGTGGCATAAAACCCATAAGTACATTCACTGTGGTGGCATAAAAAATATATTTTTTCTGTTCTATAAAAATGAAAATAAAAATAGAGAGTGACATTTATCAAGGAAGCTCAAACATGATAAAGGCTAGATATTTATGCTAACGCTTAATCAAGTTCCACGAAGCTTTGTTGTCTATTTGAGCTCCACAGAATTCAGGAAGACTAGCAGATGGAGGACATCCTAATCGTTGTTAGGGTGCTGCCGACATTCAAATACACCTCTGCACCTGCTAGCTACATCAGAAGAAATTACGTCAAGATCCAGCTTGGGGGAGAGCACCCCCATTTATCCCGATAAGTATTTTTATCTACATTTATACCTATGCTTTATTAAAATAAAAAGATGCATAATCATGAAAACCCAAATAAATATTTTGTGTTTATATATATTTGCTTAGTTTAATAAATAAATAAAGTAGCTATGCTAAACTGAATCTTGAAAATAAAACTCTAGCATGGATATGATGAATAGTTGCTCTGCCTAATTTTCAAATTTGTTTTCTCTCTAGTTTAGACATAACTGTTATAATTTAAAACTGGCTGTAAACCTGAACTAGTGGGAAGAGAACTTGATCTGAAGTCTAAGCTGTTAACGGATATGATATGGGAAGGTTGAGCTGCTATTTATCTGTTCCTAGAGATGCTAGAATTCTGGAGAATTTTATCTTTGAAAATCTTTAAAATGTTGCATGATGAGTTCCTGTATGATGAGAGTTTAAATTCCTACCACAGCCATATATACATGCTTGTTAGATTAAGAGCCGCACTTTTACTACTTACTGCTTATGGGCATTGAGTGTGGTCAAGCTGTGTAGACCCTTAGGAACTTGTCATGTGGTTAAAATCAGGATTCACTTGCACGTTCACTCATACATGCTGCTTCTACTCCGGAAGTACACATCCACATATATCCACTCATTTCCATCTCCAGATTCACCCAAAATTATTCTACTCCTGACCCGGGAGAGAATAGCCAAAAACATTATCCCATTCCTATTATTCCCTGTGAAGTTAATGCTCAAGTCATTTCTACTACCACTTGCTATATTTTCAAAAGAGGGAGATTGCTCTAAAAAAATATAAATACGAGGAAATAAAAAGGAGCAAGTGCTCGGAACCTCGAAGAAAGAAAAAGTGAGACGAGAGGTAAAAATGGACAAGTGTCCGACAGTAGAATTAGGGGTACAAGATACCCACCTGAAAATATATATATATATATATATATATATATATATATATATATATATATATATATATATATATATATATATATATATATATATATATATATATATATATATATATATATATATATATACAGAGCATCTCATTCCCCTCAAAAGTTTTAAAAGGCAAGAAAGGTATGTATTCCCTCAAAAAGAGCATTAGACTTTTGTTATCACCATCATCACCATACACCACTCATTCACCATACATGCACATCTTGATTTGACTTATTGACTTGTTTCTCTGGATCCATGGTTTGACTATGCAATAAATGTTCTATGAGTATGTATACTGTATCTCCCACCTATGAGCTCCAGATATCAAAGCCTTATTAGAGTAGGGTGAGAGAGAAGGCAATGTCACTACGCCTTATACCATAAATACCACATACTTTGAGAGAGAAGGCATATACCATTACTGCCTTGGTAAGGATCCAGAAATACCACAAAAGAGAGACCTGAGAAAGTCATACAAGGAATCTCTAAGTTTTATTTGAAAAATTTGCAAAAACTCCAGAGCTATAGCTGATCAAGAATAAGAGACATGGCGTTTGACTAGACCGTTCTATCTTTTAACCACTCAAGATGCAGGTGACGGTTGCAAGCCCCATGGTGAAAGGTAAAATGAGTAAGTTTTAAGTCTTGACAGTTTACTCTAACTCAGGGATGAGACCTTATTTGAAAGCATATGTACCGTCAATGTTCAAAGGCGTTGCAGCAACTTCTAATCCATAATGAGTCTATCCTTGCTCAGGGACGAGCAAGAGGTAAGCTTGGGGGAGTTTGTTGACGGTCCTTAAGTACCAAATATAGTTATTAAATAAATAAAGAAAAGGATCCAAATGCAACCAACACCTAGACTTAGGGTTTTATCTGACAGAATTCTACGAGTTTTGGTGTTTGTCTGTTTCTGCAGGGGGTTATCAGAAAATACGGAGGAAAGGCCCACACGTCGGGTTTACATAGAGATAATAACGTGTTCACCGATTTTCTATCATCTAGAAGACTCCAGAAGCCACGAGATCGAACGGGAGGCCGAACGGGCCTGCTCCCTAGGGCGCCCGCCCTGGCCTGAGAGCCAATCAGGCTCCGTCTCGCGGATTATGCTCCACCGACCTAAGGGATCAAGGAAAACCGTGCGATTAATGTTGGTTTGATCCGACGGCCCATGTTCACTTGAGGGGGCTATATAAGCAGGACCCCTGGCCCCTGGAGGAGGCACTCCCTCATTCTCAATTCTTCAAACCCTAATCTCAGGAGGAGAGTCTCTGATCAAGCCCTAGAGCCACCACATCAACTAGATCTCTAGTATAGCATAGCTACATAGGATTAGAACTAGAAGGAGTCAATCTTCGATTGGTTTCCGGATCTGTCAAGAGGATTCTTGGTAATTCCTTTACTGTTCTTCATTGTTCATCTTTGTTCTTCAATATTATAAATACAACTTTGTTCTATTTCAATATATTGATTATGACTATGCTCTACTTGTTTATGTTTGAGATTATATTGTTCTTAGTTTATCGTAGTTATACGCTTGGCTTAGTTAGATTGGAATTATATACATGTTTAGGATCGTATAGCGTTTATCCATCGGATCCATGGGTAAATGATAAATATTGTGTAGGCGTGGTGCTTAGACCATATTTATCTGCGATTGCACCTTATATGCCGGATCGTGGGGTGGTCCGCGATGGTGACAGCTTCGTTGATTCTTATATAGTCCCCCTCCCGTGTGTAAGGCAGGCAGAGCAACATTATTACGGGGGAGTGATTGCTATGTTTCTCATCTTCCTTGATAATATCACTATGCATGGGCGTAATCCTTTCTCGCAATGATTGCCAAGTGTACTTGCACTAACTATGATATGCTAGACTTTATAGTTAAGAATAACTTAGGAAATATCCTTGTAGTTCGTCCTAATACCATGCTAATGACTTGCTAGAATATCTGTTGAGGTGCTTATCATTATTATATGTGGCTAGCTGATCAGATTAATTATCTTTGTCACCATTCATACTTTATCTATATTTTATGTGACACTTACCCCTGTATGCAAGAGATAGATGAATGCTCTCACTTATACATGCAATGATTGATACTCATTCCTATATTCCATTCCATAATCAACATTGATGTTAGTAATCCCTTCCCAGTGGTAAAAATATAAATAACGATACCTGGAATACTTCCCGGTTAAAATGCTACATCGGTATTAATCTGTGCGCTCGCAGATCTTATTTATTATTTATTTAGAAGAGCAGTTGCATATTTCAATACCGCGTCTCTCATGTCGTGCTGGGGATGACAACTTGGCTTATGTGGCATGAGGGATAGGTTCGGCATTTTTGGCGCCGTTATCAGAATTAGAAAACTAAGTCTACTTTTGGTAATGACGTTAAGAATGCCCAACATCGTGCGTGTCACGCATCACGCTACGAAGAGCCATGCGCGAAACGGACTGCACGCAAGCAGCGATGGAAGTCTCCACAGCCACCTCCTCAAAGGCGTGAAGCACGGGCACGTATGCGCTGGCAGGGACCCAGAGGTGGACGACGACGTGACCCTAAAGAAGTCTGTCCGGTCCAGCCTCACCTCGGCACACGCACGTGATCCTCTCAGTGGGGACGCCCAGCGAGTCCAGCACCCCGTACAGGATCGTGGCGAACCCACGGTAGTCTCATGCGTCAACAGCAAGCTCAACAAGTGGAGCCATCTGCAAAACAACCATAAAAACGGAGTTAGCAGGTTATTCCTCATAAGGTAACCAGGTAGAACAGAGTAAGTCTGGGTCACAACACGATAGGATAAGCAAAACAGGGGTATCACATAGGAAGGTAGAACCGGTGAAGCAGAGCACCAGCGCTCGCCGAAGGGATCCGAGGAGGAGGACCCGTGCTCCTTGCCGCCCGATCCCGAGCACGCGGGAGCGGACGCCTGGGCAAGCGCCACGTCCACGATCTGGAGCGCTCCGCCCAGCCCCTCCCCAGGTGAACCGTGCCGCGTTGACGTCGCCGCCGTGGCCCCGCTGCCGGTGACGCCATGGCCGTCCACTTTTTGACCAGCCGATATTGAAATCGCGCCAACGACCGTCGCCACACCGTGCCAAAGGACCGGGAACCCTAGCCAAGCACCCCTATCCACCCTCCACGTACCCTAGCTCCTATCCCCACCGTTGGCCGAGCTTCCGTGGCCGCCATGGCCACGGCCCCCCTATAAAACGAGGAGCTCCGGCTGCCCCAACCCTCTCCCTAGCGCCGCCATCGCCTTTGGAACTATATCACCACACCAAAGCGGGAAGAGGAGGAGAGGTAGGGGGGAGGAGGTCGCTGCCGGAGCTGTTCAGGACGCCGGAGTCGGATCGCGCCGTCGTCTTCTTCCCGGTGGAGGACGACACGGCACTGCTTCTCGGCTACACCGCGTCGGATCATCACGGCATAGTTGGAATTCCTATGTGATACCCCTGTTTTGCTTATCCTATCGTGTTGTGACCCAGACTTACTCTGTTCTACCTGGTTACCTTATGAGGAATAACCTGCTAACTCCGTTTTTATGGTTGTTTTGCAGATGGCTCCACTTGTTGAGCTTGCTGTTGACGCATGAGACTACCGTGGGTTCGCCACGATCCTGTATGGGGTGCTGGACTCGCTGGGCGTCCCCACTGAGAGGATCACGTGCGTGTGCCGAGGTGAGGCTGGACCGGACAGACTTCTTTAGGGTCACGTCGTCGTCCACCTCTGGGTCCCTGCCAGCGCATACGTGCCCGTGCTTCACGCCTTTGAGGAGGTGGCTGTGGAGACTTCCATCGCTGCTTGCGTGCAGTCCGTTTCGCGCATGGCTCTTCGTAGCGTGATGCGTGACACGCACGATGTTGGGCATTCTTAACGTCATTACCAAAAGTAGACTTAGTTTTCTAATTCTGATAACGGCGCCAAAAATGCCGAACCTATCCCTCATGCCACATAAGCCAAGTTGTCATCCCCAGCATGACATGAGAGACGCGGTATTGAAATATGCAACTGCTCTTCTAAATAAATAATAAATAAGATCTGCGAGCGCACAGATTAATACCGATGTAGCATTTTAACCGGGAAGTATTCCAGGTATCGTTATTTATATTTTTACCACTGGGAAGGGATTACTAACATCAATGTTGATTATGGAATGGAATATAGGAATGAGTATCAATCATTGCATGTATAAGTGAGAGCATTCATCTATCTCTTGCATACAGGGGTAAGTGTCACATAAAATATAGATAAAGTATGAATGGTGACAAAGATAATTAATCTGATCAGCTAGCCACATATAATAATGATAAGCACCTCAACAGATATTCTAGCAAGTCATTAGCATGGTATTAGGACGAACTACAAGGATATTTCCTAAGTTATTCTTAACTATAAAGTCTAGCATATCATAGTTAGTGCAAGTACACTTGGCAATCATTGCGAGAAAGGACTACGCCCAAGCATAGTGATATTATCAAGGAAGATGAGAAACATAGCAATCACTCCCCCGTAATAATGTTGCTCTGCCTGCCTTACACACGGGAGGGGGACTATATAAGAACCAACGAAGCTGTCACCATCGCGGACCACCCCACGATCCGGCATATAAGGTGCAATCGTAGATAAATATGGTCTAAGCACCACGCCTACACAATATTTATCATTTACCCATGGATCCGATGGATAAACGCTATACGATCCCAAACATGTATATAATTCCAATCTAACTAAGCCAAGCGTATAACTACGATAAACTAAGAACAATATAATCGCAAACATAAACAAGTAGAGCATAGTCATAATCAATATATTGAAATAGAACAAAGTTGTATTCATAATATTGAAGAACAAAGATGAACAATGAAGAACAGTAAAGGAATTACCAAGAATCCTCTTGACAGATCCGGAAACCAATCGAAGATTGACTCCTTCTAATCCTATGTAGCTATGCTATACTAGAGATCTAGTTGATGTGGTGGCTCTAGGGCTTGATCAGAGACTCTCCTCCTGAGATTAGGGTTTGAAGAATTGAGAATGAGGGAGTGCCTCCTCCAGGGGCTAGGGGTCCTGCTTATATAGCCCCCTCAAGTGAACGTGGGCCGTCAGATCAAACCGACATTAATCGCACGGTTTTCCTTGATCCCTTAGGTCGGTGGAGCATAATCCGCGAGATGGAGCCTGATTGGCTCTCAGGCCAGGGCGGGCGCCCTAGGGAGCAGGGCGGGCGCCCTGCCTCCGGGCCCGTTCGGCCTCCCGTTCGATCTCGTGGCTTCTGGAGTCTTCTAGATGATAGAAAATCGGTGAAGACGTTATTATCTCTATGTAAACCCGACGTGTGGGCCTTTCCTCCGTATTTTCTGATAACCCCCTGCAGAAATAGACAAACACCAAAACTCGTGGAATTCTGTCAGATAAAACCCTAAGTCTAGGTGTTGGTTGCATTTGGATCCTTTTCTTTATTTATTTAATAACTATATTTGGTACTTAAGGACTGTCAACACCCCCTAATGTCCAAATCAATTGGGACCAGTTCAAGGCAGCTTTCTGAGGAAATTATATTCCTCCTGGTTTGATGGTGATGAAGCACACTGAGTTTATGAAGTTGACTCAAGGCAATAAGAGTTTGACTAAATACACGCAAGCCTTCAATAACATTACAAGGTATGCAACTGAGTTTGTTGATACTGAGGCTAAGAAGATCGCTAGTTTCAAGCGTGACCTCAGTCCCAAGCTGATGAAGACCATGGGCACTAGCAAGTGTGCCACCTTCAATGAGTTTATCAGCGATGCCCTGACTCAGGAGAACAACAATTCTATCTATGCTGCTTCTAAGAGCCGCAAGAGGGCCTTTGAGGTGGGTGCTTCGTAGTCCAGAGCTCCAGTTGCACCGAGGGCTCCTTTTTGTCCTCCTACAATGGGTGCTAAGTTCTGTCCCCCGTAGAAGAAGGCTCTAGCCAAGACTGGGTTTTGTAAGGCTTATACAGTTTCTCTTCCTAAGGGTAATTCTAGCCAAGGCAGCTCCAGTGTCCCTCCAAGCAACATGCCTTGCTAGAATTGCAACAAGCCAGGTCATTGGGCTAGGAAGTGCCCTTATCCTAAGAAGAATGCAAATCAAGGTGGCTGTCAGGGGCAAGTTCACTATACTAGCATTGAAGAAATTCCATCTGGTGAGATAGTCACTGCCGGTAAGTTCCTAGTTGACCAACATTCCGCAGTGGTGCTGTTTGATTCGAGTGCTTCGCATTCATTTATAAGTCCTATGTTTGCATCAAACTTTTCACACAAATTACACACTATGGAGAGTGGGGGTTATTGTATTAGAGCTGCGAGTGGTAATATTCTCATAAATCAAGTAGTTAGTGATGTAGAACTTGAAATAGAAGGGCGAAAGTACTTGGTTACTTTAGTAGTTTTGCTTGGACTAGGCATAGATGTAATATGGGGTATGGATTGGATGAGCAAGAATGGGGTACTCATTGATACATCAACATGGGTGGTTATGCTCAGAGATCCTACTAATCAGAAAGGTTTTCTAGTGCAACTTCCCCAAAAAATTAATCTCTCTGGTGAAGTTCATATGGTGCAAGCGAAGTCGATAGCTGATATTCCCGTAGTATGTGAGTTTCCTGATATCCTTCCCAATGATTTGTCGTGTGATGTGGAGTTTAAAATAGAGTTGTTGGCTGGCACAACACCAATCTCTAGAAGGCCGTATAGGATGCCTTCAAACGAGCTAGCTGAACTTAAAATCCAGTTGAATGAACTTTTGAAGAAGGGGCTGATTCATCCTAGTTCGTCTCCGTGGGGTTGTCCTACTATATTTGTGAAGAAGAAAGATTAGTCGCTCTGAATGCGGTTATTGTCAAGAATAAGTATCCTCTACCACGCATCGACATCTTGTTTGATCAGTTGTCTAAAGTCAAAGTCTTTTCCAAGATTGATCTGAGATCTGGCTATCATCAAATTAAAATCTGCCCTGAAGACGATCCAAAAACTACTTTCTCTACGAGATACGGTCTCTATGAGTATCTTGTTATGTCCTTCGGCTTGACCAACGCCCCGCACACTTCATGTACTTGATGAATTCGGTGTTTATGCCCGAATTAGATAAGTTCGTGATGGTATTTATAGATGACATCCTGGTTTATTCTGAGAATGAGGAAGATCACGCTGAACATTTGCGTGTGGTCCTCACAAGACTGCGTGAGCATCAGTTGTATGCAAATTCAGCAAGTGTGAATTTTGGCTTCGTGAAGTACCTTTCCTTGTGCATGTGTTGTCCGATGGTGAAATTATGGTGGATCTCACCAAGGTACAAGAAGTGTTGGACTGGAAGGCTCCCATCTTATCAATGAGATATGGTCGGCAGTCTACCGAGGGGTATGCCCAAGGTAGTAGATTATTGGCAAATAGGTGCGCAAGCTACGAACTAGATGGTGACGCAAGACAAACACAAGGATTTTATCCAGGTTCGGCCGCCGTAAGAGCGTAATACCTACGTCCTGCGTCAGATTGTATTGCTGTGTATATTGAAAGATGTCTTTTGAGGGGGTCCCCTGCCTGCTTTATATAGTCCGGGGAGCAGGGTTACAAATCTGGAAACTAATCCTGCTCGGTTACAATTGCCATAGCTGGCCGGATAAGGATTCCTATTCTAACCAACCAGGATCTTGCTTGATCTCCAAGTTTGCTTTCCTTCCTTGTGTGGGACACCGAGCAGATCGACTGGGCCACGCGTCATCTTCTGATGGGCCGAGCCCACTGGTCTGGGCTAGCCCAAGTCTAGCCATAGGGGTATACGGGTTAATACCCCACAGCTAGTCCCCGAGCACCATGCATTGTGATGCGACACGCCGTCTTGACCTTCTCCAAACAGTGAGGCTTGCATTCTTGACGTCTCCGACCAGTCAAAACACCATCCGAGCAGTTGTTGCAGGCATCCGACCAACTTGTAATATAGCCGACCATCGTTATCGCCGGAGAAGTAGGTTGTCCGAAGAATGTATGGTGCACTTGAGAAAAAGAAAAAGATTTCCTTCCTAGTGAAGTGTGCCCACTTGTATTTCTAAAAAGAAATATAAGCAGGGTAAACAAAGCATAGGGGTAAAAATAATCATATTCACCACAAGGTGAAGTGTGCCCACTTAGTCCTCGAGCCTAGTAATAGGTGATGTAGGCACGTGGTGCCAAGGTCTAAAATGAACCTTCTTGGAAACTTGATACTGAGATGCACCGACAGGTGCATCGTACCGATGTAGTCCTCGAGCTTGCTGGAAGGCGAAGTATGAGCCTTGTAGCAAGGTCTAAA
This sequence comes from Saccharum hybrid cultivar R570, assembly GCA_038087645.1. NCBI lineage: Eukaryota > Viridiplantae > Streptophyta > Magnoliopsida > Poales > Poaceae > Saccharum > Saccharum hybrid cultivar. The sequence continues at coordinate 16,006,458 of JAQSUU010000066.1, forward strand.
AAAGCTCTGATCCCTCAACTATATGTGAGTCAAATTTCACATGTAGCCGAGGAAACCAGACCTCAAGCTGTGGTCGGGGAGTGGTCAAAACAGTCCCTGAGAAAAGCGTAAGTCGTGGCCGATGAGTCCCCGAGCAAAGTCAGAGAGTGATTGATGAGTCCCCGAGCATGATCGGGGAGTTGATCGTGCTCGGTGGTCTAAGATAGACTGAAGTCATCAGACCAGTCCCCAATCGTCGTATATCACCAACACCTTTTTCCCTGTCAGATTTTGTTTCTCCTATTTTTTTTGTGGCCTAACCTGTTGTCTTAGAAGTCTTCCTAATGTGACGTGGCAGTCATGCTTTTATCTTGTCAATCACACTGTGGGCCGGTGTCTGTCAAGGCACGTTAATATGGGCCCATCCGCGTGGTAACCGAGGGAGCACATTTACTGGCGCAGGTGCCGGTGAAAAAGTGGAAACTGCACGGCGCGTGCCATGCTTCATACGCACGATCCCCAAAATTCTCAAGGAGGTGGAACGGCGCGGTTAATGGGATGAATAGCCGCTGTGCGGCCATTCCCTATTTACGCCCAATAGTCGCCTTTGCAAACCAATCTCCTTCTTCTACCAACCCGCATTCTGCATTCCGACTCTGTGGCCACCATTAGCACACCTCGCCGCCGTTAGAAGCGACGCGCTCTCTGTCCGCCAGCTAAGCCAAAGTAGAGAGGCGAGAGAGGTAGAGGATGGCCAAGACGGAGGTGGCAAAAAGGGCCGAAGTGATGAGGAAGGAGTGGTGGAAGTCGAAGTCCACCAAATCATCCATCAACGAGCTCGTCAGCCTAGGGGTGCTCCATGACAAGGAGCTCGGAGGCTGGAGAGCGTTGAACTCGGAAAGCTTCCCCGATCCCCAACCCGGTGAGATTGTTGTATTCGAGGATTTCTTCAAGAGGGGAATTGGGGTTCCTATTCATCCTTTCCTCCAAGGCCTTTGCCTGTACTACAAGATTGGGATTTGCGATCTGCATCCCAACTCAATCCTTCTTGTCGCCACCTTCATTCATCTTTGTGAGGCTTTTGGAGGATTTCTACCATATTTTGATCTCTTTCGCTATCTTTTCTGTCTTCAGAAGAAGGGGTCCAAGGGGGGTTCTTAGATCACCGGCGGAGTGTACCTGACACATCCTGATGGAATAAAGTCAGAGTACCTCAGCTGCCCCTAGAATACCTCCCTTGGCGATTGGTACAAGAAATGGTTCTACATCCGAGAGGAGCCCAACACCGCTACCCTCTATGACGTTGGTTACATCTCGGAGAACAGAGTCAGCTAGAACGAGAAGCCGGAGTACGCCGGGCAGGTGAGGAAGCTCATGGAGCTGCTCCCGTGGACCCGTCTGGACGGACCAGCCATAGCCGGGAGCTTCATCAGCCGGTGAGTACAGCCTTGCCAGAAGAGGGTGCATGCCGGCTATGAGTACCAGGGCTCAGCAGACCAAACCAGAATGCGTCCAAACCAGCTGCACGATGATGAGATCAAGCGAAGGACTACGGATCTATTCAACCTGGCAGATCCGTCATACCATCCTTTGAGCGTCATTGTGCATGCGTACAAGCTCATCCAACCAGCTCCGAAGGTATCACAAGCAGCTGTCTCTTATGTCGATCACATAGTTGTTAAAAACATCTATTGTAATCCCTATGGTCCTTGTGGTGGTAGGTGCATGGCGTGGAAAGGCACGTGTTGTACGTGTCCTTGGCTCCCAGGATGGACCACCCGAGGAGCATGGAGCCCCCACCGTGGAACATGCAGCAATGCTATGCTCACGTCGACGTCGAGGAGGAAGACGGAGCACCAAGCGCCGAGAGAAACACCGGCAGCAGGAGAGCAGAGAAGCACCCGGTCGCCCCCGAACACTCGAAAAAGAGGCCAAGGAGCTCAGAGACCACGGGGACGTAGGAGAATCTGACCAGCAAGCGTCGTAGGATGATACAAAGCTGGTCAGATGAAGACAAAGAAGAAAACCCGGTCGCTAATCTGCTCACCCCTCATCAAAGGAAGGACGTAGAGCAGACAAGCCAGGAGGGGCCGTCGAAACCAGCAGCGGCACCATCGACGACGTTCACTGCGGCGACATCACTGGTGCCGCCATCAAGTGAGGCTAGCTAGAGCTTGTTGGGCCAGCAAGGGAGCCGAGGACGGCCGTGTCAGCGCGCATTCTCGACCACGCATCGCCAGGCGAACATGTAAGTATCTTCATACTTCAATAAGCATTAGTAGCAAAGGCAGATAGTAATAGGCATCATCAACCGTACTGTTATCAAATTGTAGTTCGGCGTCGACGGAGATCCCCGAGCAGCTTGCCACCGGTATAACAACTAGCGAGCAGGCAACAGCAGGACCTGTCCCGATCAAGATGACGTCGGTGGAGACAACCGCCGACCAGAGGTCAGCCGAACAGGTGCCTCTAGAGGCACCGGCCATGGACCAAATGGCAACAGAAGAGAGGCGAGTCCCCGAGCCCAGACAAGAAGCACAAGAGCAGTCTGTGGCCACCCCGAGCACACGGGAGGGTGGTCTACCCGACACCGCGGCTCGAGGGAAAACTCCAATGGTGTTGTCAGAGCCGGGGAGCAGCCTAGGGCATGCTGATGCCAGGTCTGGCCAACAACAGGAGGAGACTGAAGCCAGCCAGCAGCAAGAACAGGCCCAGACTACCGATGATGCGGAGTCTGACGATGACGATGTCCTAGAGGAGATTCAGGGGCATCCCCAAGACGGTCGCCAACACGTATATGTGTGCCGTCAATGTGGGGATCATTATATCTGCCATGAGGAAATCCCCACGGATGATGAGACAAGAAAGGTCGAGCTGGCGACGAAGCGGCTTATAGTTGAAGTACAGGTAAGCTGCTTGTCTTGTGCACTCTTAGACCAGTATTGTGATGCATTGGCTTAAACGATCCTGTGGTTGCCTTGCAGGATATTGTAAAGATGGCAAAGCATTGTAAGTGGTGCTTTGACCAAATTGAACCGACATTCAATGAGAACAAGGAGCTGGCAGCCAAGGTGGATCGGCTGCGTGAAAAGCTCGAGGCCGCCGAGAAGGAGAAGGCGGAGCTGGAGACATCTCGACGCAACACCGTCATCTAGCTCAGCCAGAAGGAGCATGAGAGGACGGGTAAGTTGTCGAGCCATAACTCCCTGAGCACTGAAAAGTGCTGTGAATATATACTCCTGTACTGACCAGCCTATTTGCAGGCCTAGCGAGTGAAGTAACATGCCTTCGAGAAGAGAACTCGCGCATGGTCGGAGAGTGCACTCGATTGATGGGAGAGAACAACTAGCTGGCACAAGACCATGCACAGCTCCTGGAACACTCCAGAAAAATAACCGAGGAGCTGAAGGTGAAGAACATAGAGCTGAACAGTAAGTATTGGTTGTCTTGGTCTCAAGATGTTTCCATATGATACTTCCCTGACCGGAGGGCTGCTCTACAGAACTAAAGGTGAACGCAAAAAATCACCTCGAAGAGGTTATCAAAGATCGCGACGCCTATTCAGCGAAGACACGTGAGCTCGAGAAGGACCGGGATCTCTGGAAGGGTCGATGCAACCAAATGGTGGCCGGTATCATGCCAGTAGTGGACCTGATTGACCCAGAGCTCCCGGCAACTGACACCAGAGCAACGTCGCATGGAGTAATCGACAAGTGCTAGCGTGCCTTGGGATGGCTTCATCAGTTCATGAAGGAGGCCGGGGAGTACGCGGGCGCCCATGTGCTCAGCATGGTGCGCGTGCACTACCCGCTGATCGACTTCAAGCACTTCGAGCTGGGGTATCCCAAGGAGGTTGGCCCAAAGCAAGCAGATGAACTGAGGATCCAGTTGCTTGACTTATCGGCTTTAATGATGGGTGACATCAACTTGTGCGGGACGTCATCATCGCCAGCGTAGGAGCCATCATCTGCAAATCAGCTACCGGGAGCTGCGGTCTCGACTAGCCAGTCCCCGGTGCTAGGGTCTTCATCCACGGAGCGACCGGAGGCTGCGGTCTCGACCAGCCAGACCCCGGTGGCGCCAGCTTCTTCAGCCAAGGCGGCACCACCACCATCGAGCAGTGATAAGGCGAAGAGCAGCGCCCAGCCTAAGCCCTGAGCACCGACTAGCCAGTAGCCTTTAGCTGTAGAAAACAAAACAGTTTTAGTTTATTGTAGACTTGTGCCTCGTCAGGCGAGTCTGTAATAATGTACTGTTAAAATAATGTAAGCTTGTTGTGTTGTCATATGAAAAACGTTTGAAGCTTGTATATTGTGTTGTGAATAACTAAGTTAGAACGTATAAGTATTCTGTTTTAGATGTAGCAGTTGGGAGACACGTCATCCTGTGGAATCCGTATGGCCCTAGCTGTATTTGTGGTCCAAGAGCGAGGCGCCGAGCCTGTTCACATGTAAGAGCACACAGGTCAGACCAGGGAGCACCTGCCGACCACCCAGAGCATAGAGAGCGGGTCCTGTGCACGCGTGGGAGGAGTCGAAGACGGGGCTGGCTCCGAGGACTCAAGAAAGAATGGTGATCTATCAACTGGTCTATCATAAAATAGTGATGAGAAATAGTCTCCAAACAAACACGTTAAGTGAATCAGAAGAAAACATATATACTTTATTGAAATAATCAAAGTACAAGAGGGGTACATATCTTTCTTTTTCAGCACTTCAAGGGTAAAAACACCTGAGCTTATCAACATGCCAAGTGTTGGGCAGCTCAGTGCCATCGAGATAAGCCAGCCTGTAGGAAGTAGGTTGTGTAACTTCTGTGACTTCAAATGGTCCCTCCCATGGTGACGAAAGCTTGTGCATGCCGTCTTGATTCATCTTCCATTTCAAGACCAGGTCACCGACCACGAAGAACCTCTCTTTAACATTCTTGTTGTAATACTTGCGTAGTACAGCGAGGTACTTGGTAGTACGCACACAGGAATCAAGCCGTCGCTCCTCAGAGCAGTTGACCTCAAGTTCTCATGACTCATCAGACCTGTCCTTGTCAAAGTTCTCAACCCTTGGTGATTGAAAAGCGATATCGGCAGGGAGCACCGCTTCTGCACCGTAGACCATGAAGTAAGGAGAGGCGCCCGTATTGCGACTGTGCTGAGTTCGGAGACCCCAGACCACAGCCAGTAGTTCCTTGAGCCATCTGCCGGGCGCTTTCTTGTTTTCTCTGTATAGTCTTTTCTTCAATCCATCGAGGATCATACTGTTTGCCCTTTCGACCTATCTGTTAGCTCTGGGATGCGCCATTGACACATACTTTACAACAATGCTCCTTTCATCGCAGAAGTCCCAGAATGTACTGCCAGTAAACTGAGTCCCCAGATCTGTGATGATGCTGTTGGGGAGGCCAAAACGGTGTATGATCTGGTTGAGGAATTCGACCTCTTTTTCTGAGGACGCCTGGGCCAAATGCATGTACTTAATCCACTTGGAGAACTTGTCGATCATCACGAACACGCATTTGAAATTTCCAGGGGCCAACTTAAAGGGCCCAATCATATCTAGTCCTAGCACGCAAAGGGCCAGGAGGCTGGTATGGTCTGTATCTCATGTGCAGGTACATGTATGCGCTTCACGAAAAACTAACACCTGTCGCAGTGGTGTACAAGCTTCTCTGCATCGGCCACAGCGGATGGCCTTGTATTCTGCAGTATTATTAGATGCAGGGAAATAAAGCCTGAGGATGTAGCGGAGTTCGTCTTTATTTGGTGAAATGAAGAGCACGCCTGCTCCTGCGCCATCGATGTTAAGGGAACCATCAAAATACATCTTCCAGTATTCCAGTATACGAGTAGTGCGGCACTGCCATGAATTTGGTGAGCGCTGGTTGACCGAGGATGGCGTGGTAGGTGTCGTCGAAGTCCGCGACCACGAAGTTGATGTAGTCGGCATGGAAGTGTTCTGCAGTCCCAAAATGCACAGGGAGAACACCCCAAAATTGTGCCTCATAGGGTTTGAGATCAGCCTGGCTCAGTTTTAGAGGGCGTGGTAGGTGTCGTCGAAGTCCGCGACCACGAAGTTGACGTAGTCGGTGCGGAAGTGTTCTGTAGTCCCAAAATGCACAGGGAGAACACCCCAAAATTGTGCCTCATAGGGTTTGAGATCAGCCTGGCTCAGTTTTAGAGTGGGCAAGCTGTTGCAAAACAGGATGTCGATGGAACTGCCACCGTCTATGAGGACCTTCTCGAACCGGACGCTATTGATGCAAGGATCGAGGACGAGGGGAAATCGACCAGGTTCAGGAATTACGGCCCACCGGTCTTCACAGTTGAAGGAGATTTCTCGGTGAGACCAAGCTAGAAACCTAGGGTCGGTGATGAGGCCGTCAGCGTCGTTGACGCTCATGCAAGCCCGTTTGACCAGTTTGCGCTCGCATTTGGACTCTAGAGACACTTTTCCACCGAAGATGGAGTGAACGGTTTTGGTAGGAGTGACGTATTGATGACGAGGATCTCTGTCCTGTTTGTCATCATTGTTGTCACCGTCTCATCGTTGTGCATCATCCTCAGCCCTTGCTGCATCGTCCTCAGCTAGCTACTTGGCGTAGATGTTTTTGAGGAAGCGACAATTCTCCATGCTGTGATTGGATTTGGGATGAAGCTAGCAGGGACCCTTTAGGGCCTTGTGGTAGTCATCCTAGTAGTCGTGGTGACCACTTGGCTTCTTAACCGCATTGACTTCATGATCGTCCTCACGGGGACGTTTGCCTCTGAAGGCGTCGCGGCAGTCATGCCGCCGATCACGGTTGTCTCGGTGGTCGTGGTTGGCGTTGCCAAGCCCTTCCATATGGTCGCGGTTGTTGTTTTGACCATGGTCATTGTGGTTATCATCGTGGCGCGGTGGTGTTTGGGGTGTGATGGCCCTCCCATGTATTCCTTGATTATCTTCTCGGTGTCATCTGTGTCTGCGTAGTTTTTGGCGGTGGCGAGCAACTCAGAGACCGTGGTCGGCCATTTTCAGAGCAGCTTGCTTCTGAGGGTGTCGTGGTGATGGAGACCCTTGACGAAGGCCGAGACTGCCTCGTCATGAGAGATCTTGGGGATCTTGAGGCGCATATCCGAGAAATGTCGGATGTAGTCATGCAGCGGCTCGTCCTTGCGGTCACGTATGCGCTCGAGATCATACTTATTACCTGGCTGGTCACACGTGGCGATGAAGTTGTCGATGAAGGCCTGCTTGAGTTGTGCCCAGCTATCGAACTGGTTCTCCAGCAGGCTCAAGAGCCATTGATGACCTGCTTGATCAAGAACAACTAGAAGATAATTAGCCATTATGTGTTCATCGCCCGAAGCTGATCGAACGGTGATCTCATAAAGTGTGATCTAGTTCTCGGGGTTCTCCTTGCCGTCGTACTTCCTAAGCTTTTTGAGCTTGAAGTTTTTTGGCCATACGACTTGTTGAAGATGAGAAGTAAATTGCTTTAGGCCGGGAGGACCATTCTCAGTGTCATATTTGATGCGATGGATGTTCTCATAAGCTTGACGGTCATTAGCATGGCTGAGGATGCGGTTGTGGGCGTCACGCGGAGAGAGTTGCTGGCGGAGATCGCGGTTGGGGTCTTGATTCACTTCCTGATCTCGATTACCGTGGCGATTGCGGTTGTTATCCCGATGACCACGACCACCTCCGTGAGCACCGTCACCGTCGCCACCGCTATGACCACCATCGCCGCTGCCGCCACCGCCACCACCACCGTTACCGCCACCGTCGCCACCTCGAGGGTGGACTGGGGGTGGACCATTACGCTGATTAGATGGTTGTTGGTGACTTGGGTGTTCTGAAACATGACGACTCCGGCTAGATGCAATTGACGTGCTCGAAGTAATCTGAGCTCATTTAGCTAACTTCACGGTTTGGCCCATAGCAGCGATCAGATGTGCGCGAATGTCTTCATGGACCTGCTGGATTTTTGGTTGGTCAGGTAGGCGGTCCAAGTTGGCCATGGCGACAGCCACGTTGGCACTTGGAGTCCTGAAAACTTGCCGCTTGCCAACCCTGTCAAAGGCATTGGCTAGATCTCTTGGTCGGGGTCCCCTTTGACGCGCTTCTTCTTCAGCCTCCTGGTGACGGCGTTCGGCGTGGCCGGCGCTGCACAGTTGGTGAAGCTGCCGTTGCTCATCGATTTCTTCCTCGACTACGGGCTCATCATTGCTGACGTTGAGCACCATGTCGCCACGTCTCGGTGGGAACCTAGGGATCAGAGAAAAAACCCGGAGGGTACGGCAATGGATCCAGATCGTATCCGTCATCTTTGAGGTGTTCAGCCTCGGTATGGACAGAGCGTGCAGATCCGGTGTTGGAGTCAACATCCTTGGGAAGTGTATGAACCGAGTCTTCATAATGCTCCCGGATACCGACCATGTTGACGGCGTTGCCTGGTGATGGTCGAGGTATATCCAAGAAGTACAAATCTAAAACATGGTTGTGCTCTGTGGGACCCATGAACAGATGAGGTGTATGATACGTGTACTCAGAAGCAATGTTTCTCAGGCCATATGGAAGGGCTTGGCAATCCTCTGTCAGGGCTTGGTACTCAGAGAGCCTAAGGCTAGGTGTAGGAATCGGGCGAAGGCGTACCATACGTCCTTTAGGAGTAGCGGTGACCACTAGATCTGTATCTAGCCGTGTTGGATGGCGAACCCGAACTGGTCGGGTAGATTTGTTGTGGTGAAGAAGTACCTACTCGGTAGATTGATTTTGGATCGAATCTACCAAAGTCAGGGTTTGTGAGAGCTTATGGCCGACTTGGTCGATAGCTTCGATCAGGTCGGTGTTGTTGATCATCCTCCCTTTGTAGCGGGGAAGTGGTCGATGAGTTGCCGGCGTGGTTGGAGCCATTGCTGGGGTGGTCAGAGCCATTACCAGCATGGTTAGAGCCATAGGCGATGAAGATGTGGTCGACGCAGATCAGATCTGTGCCTCCTCCGTGGCAGTGGCGGTGAAGCTGCTGATGCCGATGGTCTAGGTGATCTGGCCGACGGTGAATGAGAGACCGTCCGCCATGGCCGCGGAGTCGGGGATGATGACCATCTTGCTCGCCTAGGAAGCTGTACGCACACCCCCTACCTGGTGCGCCACTGTTGACGAGACATGGTAGGCACTCTACCGAGGGGTATGCCCAAGGTAGTAGATTGTCGGTAGACAGGTGCGCAAGCTACGAACTAGATGGTGACGCAAGACAAACACAAAGATTTTATCCAGGTTTGGCCACCATAAGGGCGTAATACCTACGTCATGCGTCAGATTGTATTGCTGTGTATATTGAGAGATGTCTTTTGAGGAGGTCCCCTGCCCGCCTTATATAGTCCGGGGAGCAGGGTTACAAATCTGGAAACTAATCCTGCCCAGTTACAATTGCCATAGCTGGCTGGATAAGGATTCCTATTCTAACCGACCCGGATCTTGCTTGATCTCCAAGTTTGCTTCCCTTCCTTGCGTGGGATGATGAGCAGATCGACTGGGCCATGTGTCGTCTTCTGATGGGCCGGGCCCACTGGTCTGGGCTAGCCCAAGTCTAGCCATAGGGGTATAGGGGTTAATACCCCCACACATCTCGGTGCACAAGGTTTGGAGTTTTCTAGGATTGGCTGGTTATTATTGTCGCTTCATCCCGTACTTCTCTAAAATAGCCAAGCCAATAACTTGGTTGCTGCAAAAAGACACAAGGTTTGTCTGGACTCCTGAGTGTGATGCAGCTTTTCACAAATTGCAAACCCTTCTAACCTCAACTCTGGTTTTAGCGCAACCGGATATCGAGAAACCTTTTGATGTGTATTGTGATGCATCAGGCATAGGTTTGGGAGGTGTGCTTATGCAAGAAGGCCGAGTGATTGCTTATACCTCTCACCAACTTCAGAAACATGAGGTGACCAACGCATGACTTAGAGCTCGCGGCAGTTGTTCATGCTTTGAAAGTCTGGCGATATTATTTGTTGGGCAATGTGTGCAATATCTATATGGACCATAAAAGCCTCAAATATATCTTTACCCTACCAGAGTTGAACCTGTGTCAAAGAAGATGGCTCGAGCTGATTATGTGTTATAATCTCCAAGTTCACTATCATCCGGGCAAGGCAAACGTTGTAGCCGATGCTTTAAGCCGTAAGTCCCATTATCATTCCTTGGTTGAAAGTGTTTTTTATCTATCTCATCTTCTACACCCAACAGCCCTACATCATATCACTATCAGTTGCACTCTCAAGGGTAGAATTATTGAGCTACAAAAGACTAACACTGACATATTCCACATTAAGCGTAAGATGAAAGAACAAGAGCTCTAGCATTTCTGAGTAGATGAGAATGGAGTGTTGTGGTTTAAGGATAGATTAGTTGTGCCTAAGGACCGAGAGCTTAGGAATCATATTATATCCGAAGCCCATTCCTCAAAGTTGTCCATTCATCCGGGTAGTAGTAAGATGTATCATGATATAAAGCCACACTATTGGTGGACCAAGATGCGGAAAGAGATAGCTGCATATGTGGCTAGGTGTGACACTTGTTGTAGAGTCAAAGCCATGCACATGAAGGCAGGATTACTTCAGCCACTTTCTATTTCGGGTTGGAAAAGGGAGGAGATAAGTATGGATTTCATTGTTGGACTCCCTCCCACTATTAAGAATCATAACTCTATTTTGGTAATTGTAGACCGTCTAACCAAGTCGGCTCACTTCATTCCTGTCCGAGCAGAATATCGTCCTACTGACTATGCTGAGTTATATTTCAATCAAATTGTTCGACTCCATGGAATCCCTCGTACTATTGTTTCTGACCGTGGTCCACAGTTCACTGCTTGTTTTTGGGAGCACCTGCACCATCTTTTGGGGACCAAGCTAGTGAGAAGCTCCGCTTATCACCCCCAAACATCAGGTGAGACTAAACGAGTTAACCAAATCTTAGAAGATATGTTGAGGGCGTGTGTTATTTTGTCCAAGGGTTCATGGGAAAAATGGTTGCCTTTAGCTAAATTTTCATACAATAATAGTTATCAAGAGAGTATTAAGATGTCCCCATTCAAAGCATTGTATGGTCGCAAGTGTAGAACACCACTGAATTGATTTTGTTGAGCAAGCTGAAGATCAAGTCCGTACCATCAAAATACATATGGCTGTAGCCCAATCTAGACAGAAAAGTTACGCTGATCGTCGTAGAAAACTGATTGAGTTTGAAGTTGGAGACTTCGTTTATCTAAAGGTTTCACCTATGAAGAGTGTAAAACGTTTTGGTGTGAAGCGAAAGCTTGCACTGAGATATGTTGGTCTTTTCTAGATCATAGGAAAAAGTGGAGCGGTTGCATACAAGATTCAATTGCCTCCTAAAATGAGAGACATTTTCAATGTCTTCCATGTATCTCAGTTAAAGAAATGTCTTCGGGTTCCTGAAGAGAGAGTTCCGTTGGGGATATCAAACTAGAATCCGATTTGACTTATGAAGAGAGGCCAGTTCGTGTGATTGACACTCGTGAGCAGGTAACTCGGAGTCAAGTCGTTAAGTGGTATAAAGTAATGTGGAGTAATAAAGGTAGCGAGAGTGATGCTACTTGGGAAAGAGAAGATTATTTATGAGAGGGTTATAAGGAATTCTATCAACAATGGTACGCTTTCCAAATCTCGGGACGAGATTTTTATAAGGAGGAGGGCTGTAACACCCCAGGTGTTTGGCTTTCACATTTGCACTTGCATTTCATAAGCATGAGCATCATTCATCTCATTTATGCAATTGTTGAACTGCAACATGAGCATGCAACATACTCCAATGTACTTGTTTCATAATTGATTGCTTAGAAAATGTGGTTGGTGCAACATGTAGATGTAACATGAGTGTCTCATACATTGAAACAATGTTGTTAGTATAGCATGACAAGTTTAATTGTTGCAACAAGGGCTTGAAACATATGCAAATGGTAGTGCAACAAAGTAAGGGAATTGTTTGTTTTGCTTGTTTCAACTTATGTGACAACTGGAAATGTGTGTAGTCAATGTGCGGAGTGGTTAATTATGGTCTAATACACCTTAACTACACTTAGGGTAATTAGTGGAGCACTGTTCATGTTGACCAAAATGACTAATTTGCCCTCTAGGTGAAGTTTGACCATGTGATGACCTATAGAGTGTCTTTGTTTGACCATTTAAAAAATTGCAGCCTAGAGATCTTGCATGGGTGTGCACCCTTCAACAAAGTTGTAGCAAATTTATCAAGGAACAAAAGTTTCAATATGGCCATCTCATGAAAATGACTGGAACATGCTCAAACAGGGCCCACAAGTCAGTTAGAGGGCTGCCCAACACTTAGAATTTTTCTAAGTCTGAAATTGACGTTTGCAGTTGCAAAGTGACCACCTTTGGAGCATTGTAACTCTCAAACCATTCTGAACCAGCTCGAGCTCCTATTGACAAACTTGTAGATCTCATGTCCCTCTACAACTTTGCTAACTACGACTCACACCAGATCGACCTAGATTAGGAGTAATAGGATGCCAAAGTTTCACTGTCAGTCACCTCTATCAGCTCCGATTCAGACATTCAGACCATGCCATGGCCGACCGGTGTCAGAGAGGGAATGCCGTGTGGCTGCCCACGCGCGCGTAGGATCCCACGGCATCGCTCTTGCATGTCTGAGAAAGTGAATAACTGAGTCCTAGTCGGGTTTTCCCATTCCCTCACTTCTCCTCCTCCCTCGCTGCCTTCTCCGGCGAGCAGGCACCACCGCGAGCTCCACCATGGCCACACGCACTCACCATTGCACCACCGCCTACCAAATCCCACCAACAGCTCCACCCTGGACCCCTCTACCTCCTCCACCTCTTAGTTGGGCCAATCGCGCAGAGGTAAGGGCACATTTGCCGTGTCCGTCACCGTCCGCCTTGGACATTGCTCACCGGAGTGCCACCGTTGTCGTGGCCGTGCTCCTCGAGCTTCTTACTATTTTCCTTCTCTGGTGCTTTGTGTTCGCCTTGAGCTACTGATGCTCACGGGGTCGGCCAGAAGGGCCGCGCTGCCGCTAGCTCATCGGAGCCGGCAAGCCTGCGGCCGTGGGCCGCCATTACCGTCGCCACCCTCCATAGCCACTGCACTAGGCCCCATAAGCTGCACCCCTAGATTCGCACTATCGAGGTGAGCACGCCGGTGCACTCGGCCTCACCGGAGTCGCCACCGGCGGCGAGCTCTCGCCGTCGCCCCTCCTCCCCTGTTTCCCCTCTTTCTGCTACGTGGGCCCTTGCGGTCAGCGCACGCGCAGGGGCCAGAGGCCGACACGGGCCGCGTAGGTGAGCAAGCCGCGCCGAGCAAGTGGGCCGCGCTAGGGTAGCAGGCCGGCCCAGTAGCGTGTAGGGTTTGTTTTCGTTTTGTTTTCTTTTATCTTTTCATAGATTTGTATGCTATTTTGTAAAATCCATATCTCAAGGATTATAGATCCAAATAAGGTGGTTCCAAGTTTGTTAGGTTCTATATAAAGTGTAGTATTTAGGAAAAAATATAAGATGTATATGTGTTATAGAAATTCTGGAAGAATTAAAAAGAAACTTAAAAGGTGTTTTAAAATGGATGCAAACTTGTTAATTTTATAACTTGAGTTCTATTGCTCAAAAAATTATGAAATTTGGTGAGTGTGTTGTTCTGTGTGTCTGCTAGCTCTGGTAAAAATTTGAATATTATTGCTTGAGTAGTTTTCAAGTTATGCCTTTGTCATTTTATAATAGGTGATACTTGAATGAATTTTCATAATTTTTCTATATGTCTAATGATCATGAAATTTTATGGAGAGTGTCCTGGTACCTTAGGATTGCTAGAAAAAAATATTGTTTCTATTGTTCGATACTTTTCAATAGGATTTCTTAATTATGCTAGAATCAGCCTTACTGGCTTGTGAATTTTGTGTAGGGAGTTCTTTTTGGCAACATGGGCTCAAATTTTTACAGTAGTCTTTTGATAGTGTATAAAGTCCACTGTAATTTTTGTATAATTTTCTAAATATTTGGCATATAGGTTTATTTTCCAACTTAATTAATTAATTAAATTAAGAAAGGGATTAAAATAAATAATTTGGATTGGCACACCTTACTTTCTTATGGTTTTATATCATGTGTGAACTAGTAGTGCCATTGGTTGGGCCAGAAGGTTGGTTTGGTACATAAGTAAATACTTAATTTTAACATTTTTAGGCCTTCTAGACAGTTGGTAGGATTTCTGGAATTAGGCTTTGATAAAAGTGTTTTTGAGGATCTTGTGAATACCAAAGTCATAGTAAACTTGTTAAGCTAGCTTGTATCAAAATTTGGTGGCATTTGGCTCAGTAATTTAGGAGTTCTAGCAGTTTAAAGTTGCTGTCCAGAAATGGCTGCTCTCTGTTTGGAGAGGACAGATTTCTAGAACTTTAAGAATTCGACTAGGTAAACTTAGGAATCAGGTCTTGAGGTCTGAAAATGATTTATAGAGAATTTTTATAAGCTTTCTAGATTGTCTTGTATCATGTCATTTGGGGTTTTGGATCTCCAGTTATTTTTGAAATACCTAGCTGTTGTCCAGATTCTTGTTATGCTAAAATGTGTTTGTGTTTGTGTGAGCCTAAGTAATATTGCTCTTGTTGGTTGTTTAGGTGTTAGGTCCTTAACTGAGGAAGAGCAATTATACATTAGGTTACGTAGACTTGGTAAGTACTTCTCTACCGTAGAAGAGATTTGCACGTTTGGTTAAGTGATCTGAATAGAGTGTTATGCTGTTACCGCAGTTCACATTCGCATTCACCAAGCATGCTGCATTCATTCTTATGCATACATGAAATTTATCTTGTGCATCCATGCAATAGGTGTACTAGAGGGGGTGATACTTCTGGAGTTCGAGGGAGCGCATCAGGAGGAGGAGGAGCAGGAGCAGCCAGAGGAGCCCGAGGTGCCAACCAGCGAAAGAGTTCCCAAAAAAGAGCTACCTGAGTGCCCTAACCATCGTCCCTCATCCTTTCTAAAAGGCAAGCCCCGGTGCATGCTAACCCAACTTTTGTATACATATCATTTGAGTACTTTACTTGTTTATTGCATTAAGTGGTAGGAATTGAGTGAAAACACTTGCTGCATTATATCTATCCTTGTCCAGCTATCGAACTTGAATCCCAATTAAAGTTAGACACGTGTTATTACTTAGCCCTGCTTAGTGCGGTAGAAGTTGGGTGATTTTTGGTCATCCGTGAGCTTTAAGATGAAGTGGGTCACGGTTGGCTATATTTGCTACCATGGAAAAGAACCATACTGAAAAATGAATTGAGACCGGGCGGGGGTTCGATAGTGTAGCCGCAAGACACTTCACGTCTTGGGTGCAAAGCTATGCCCATCTGAGTCGTTTAAGGACCGATTCGTTGTACGTCCTTGAGTCATGTTGAACATAGTCTAACACTTAGCTGGCCAGATAAGTCGTTCCGACCGCGAAGCCGAGTAATACAGTTCAAGCCAGGAATCGGGGGTCAAGTGCGTATTCTGAAGGAAGTAAGGATGTGCTTGGGGACATTGGCATAAGACCAAGGGGGTTAAAGTCCCTATCACCTGGCAGAGTGTTGCCCTTGGAGATGCGGCATCAATCGAACCCGTGATTTCTAAACTGTACCAAAGGTGACTTGTGCGACCCTGGCGCGGGGTCTGCGCGGTTTGTGTTAGAAGTACCCCTCCAGCTGGATAGAAATTCGATTCGAATCACCATCGCTCCCTGTTAGTGAGCACTTGACCTGAGCAGCGGCAACGTAGATTCAATTAATTGAACGGATGGTTAATTGGATGATGATTTAAATGTTACCTCAATTTATACCTGCTATAGTTATTAATGTTTGCCTAATAGTCAGATGATTGTTTAGCACAGGTGCTAAGATAGATGACAGGTTAATGCTAAAAATCATTGCTAGCACAGGTTAAAATGGTTACATCTACTTATGCTTTTCTGCTATTGAAATGTCAGCCAGCTCCACTTAAAGAAAGTCTTGCATGATCCTTGGTGTCTTTTATTTCCGTTTCGACGGGTAAGTCTAGCTGAGTACATTCTCGTACTCAGGGTTTATTCCCTCCTATTGCAGATGACATGCTTTGTCAGGGCTTCTGCAAGAAATGTCTCCACCCAGCAGGTGACGAGGACTAGATCACCTGGACGTGATCGTCTTGTAGCCTACTTTCCTTAATGATTTTGTGGGAACGTGATCTGTAAGACTGGCAGTCGTATTTGAACTAAGTGTGTGTGTGTAAATTATGCTTCCGCTACTTTCTAAATCTGGTTTGTAATAATTTGTGACTCCGTGGTGTTGTAAGCCTCTTTTAAGTACTTGTGAAATATAACGTGTGATGTGTTTTGTTAAATGACACGATCTTGGTTGTAAACGGGTTGGTTTGAAATCCTTCGTGATTTTGATTGATTACCGAGATTATATGGGCTCAAGTTCAAAAATTTAGGTGTTTCGGTGCTTGTTTTTGTACTTGTGCTCTTATAATTTGGGCAGTTCTATTACAGCCTCGAAGTAAAGTCATCTTCGTCCGCAGAGGCAACATCAACTTCGTCATCCTCCGATCCTTGGGATATGTCGTCCATATCATGTGTTCCATCTCCATTGCCATCATCCTCATCAAATGTTTCTTCATCGAAATCATCATTCAAGGCACCGGGCTCACATGACCCATCAACCTCTCTAACGACAACTGTCTACAATTCTTCGTCTTGGGTAAGGTTCTCTACGGGCTCCACATCAACACTATCATCCACAGCCCACACTTCAGCTACACCCCTTCTCTACAACAAGTTCCAAGCATGTAACACTACTACTCTTGACAACTTCAATGTAGTTCTTCCATTCATCCTCACATGACAACGACATCAACATATAGTGTGCTCGTTTCTTCCCGCAGTCAAATCTACCTATCAAACTTAGTGGCCACCCATACTTATCCTGCCAATGGCTAACCAAAACATCAAAGGTAGAAGCTGTACTAAAGAACTGAACTTGTTCGTGCATGCTTTGGAACTCCCCGTTTCACACTTCAGCTACACCCCTTCTCCACAACAACTTCCAAGCATGTAACACTACTACTCTTGACAACTTCAATGTAGTTCTTCCATTCATCCTCACATGACAACGACATCAACACATAGTGTGCTCGTTTCTTCCCGCAGTCAAATCTACCTCTCAAACTTAGTGGCCACCCATACTTATCCTGGCAATGGCTAACCAAAACATCAAAGGTAGAAGCTGTACTAAAGAACTGAACTTGTTCGTGCATGCTTTGGAACTCCCCGTTTCCTTTAACTTTGCCACCATGAAACAATCGCACAAAACGGTCCATCTACAAAATGTGAAGCAAGACATCAACACCAACAACTAGACATTTCTAAACCAAATCTTGAGCACTCACCCCTACACTACCATAGCACACAATCAACAGTCATGACATCTATAGCAAACTAACCGATCAAAATTGTCCATGCACCAACAACCACGGTCCATGCAATACCTAGTTTTCCTCGATTCCACGGGCAGAGTATATCATAAGACTATTGTATGCATCAAATACTAACAACCAATGCTACAAACATTCACAGCATCACTAATTTCCTTACCCTAGTCATGCGACTGATGAGGCAAGAAATCAAGAAATTGAGCGGGGCAACACCAACCTGGCAGTTTACATGCACTCCACGAAGCACTGATGTCAGGGCCAGCGTTGGGGGAAGCCGCCTCTCCTGGCGTCGTTCTTCCGTGGTAGGAAGAGAGAGGGAGGAGCAGCAGTAGCCGCTCAACTACCCTGTGGCAGCCGGAGACGACAACGTCGACCGGAGGAGGCGAGGTGGCGGGGGTGGCGGCGGCGGCGTCGCCGCCCTATTCCACTCACGGGTAGGAAAGGAGAGGGAGAGAGAGAGGAGAGTGGGCCGGGCCGGTGTAAACCTATTTCCGCTCTGTAGCACCAGCCCGCCTGGCGCGTGTCGCGCCAGAGTCGATGGCGCGATAGGGTGGGCCCCATCATGTGCCACGCCAGTTATGGTCAATGTTGGGTGTCAACGTGCCTGGGCTTGTCACGCCAGCGCATGTGACGCGACAGCGTGGTAAGGCTAAATATTTATTAAAAAGGATTAAAAATAAAAAAATTCCCAAAGTATGCATCGAAGTATGGACAAGAGCTTGATATCAATTTTTCTTCACCATAGGTTATCTTAGAGCTTCACTTCCGAGGAACTGGCCGAAAACTCGATCCCGCCATTCCCTTATTGGAGCTCTCGGCAGTCACGGAAACGCTTTTGGCAAGCGGCGAAATCACCATTGACGAAGCAACCTTTGGCAGCTCTGATGACTACGCCAGCATGTTGGCTCCCGCACACAGGATTTCACACAGCATTTCGCAGGCTTATGAAGGAACCACATTTCGACGCCCTGCCATGGCCCCCCGCCGCGTGAAAAGCCAGACCGGGTTTATCATTTTGCACCAGCGAAATGAAGGGCCATCCTCCTCCGTTGCTTCGCACCAGCGATAGGGCGAGTCAACCATTTTCGTCATTTCGCACGGGCGAAATGGCAAGGGCAAAATGAAAGTGGCACCGAGAGCGGCGAGCGAAATGCGGCCAACACTAGGCACCAAGGGATTCCTTTCGAAACCGAATATTCTAGTGCTTGTGTTTACAGGTGGTCGACCAGGTTTCACTCGGATGAAAACCAGGTCAGCAAACTGAAGGATTGTGTGCGGGCGTCGGAAGATCCGACAATCCTCTCGCACCAACGTTGATAAACAAGAAGCACCCAAGCTAGACATCATTTCGCAGGACGCCACAAACTCCTCTTTGTAGCGGTGTCGGTCTACTCAATTCGCTCACTAGTATAGCTCATGTTATTTTACTACTCTTTTCGGCGTGCAAAACCCAAGACCGCACTCCTACAGTCTGTTCCTGGTGTTTTCGCTAGGGCGTCCCTTTTAAGGCCCCGTTTAGTTCATGACCTAAAGTTTTAAGGTGTCACACGAGGGTATCGCATAGGGTGTTCGAATACTAATAAAAAAATAAATTACAGAATTTGTTAGTAAACCACGAGACAATTTTATTAAGTCTAATTAATCCATTATTAGCACATGTGTTACTATAGTACTTTATTATCAAATCATAGACTAATTAGGCTTAAAAGATTCGTCTCGCAAAGTAGTCGGAATCTGTACAATTAGTTATTTTTTTAGTCTATATTTAATACTTTATGCATATGTCGATAGGATAGGATGTAAACTTGTGGAGAAACTAATCAAGGCCTAACTAACAGCATGCATGTGTAAAACGAGAATAGTATGGTTAATGCTAGCTTTCGCTTCGTACTTGTTCACGCTGCCTTCTTTTCGTCTACCTCGGAAGTAGTACTGGAGTATTCGTGCATAGCAGTGATGGGCAGTCGTCAGGACAATGTTCGGATTTAGCGAAGGAATATTCGTGCACGGGGGAGAATCTTGAAAGTAGCAGATCAATGTGAGCCTCAGTTTTCCTACTC
Organism: Saccharum hybrid cultivar R570; assembly: GCA_038087645.1. Classification (NCBI taxonomy): domain Eukaryota; kingdom Viridiplantae; phylum Streptophyta; class Magnoliopsida; order Poales; family Poaceae; genus Saccharum; species Saccharum hybrid cultivar. Next base: position 16,025,963 of record JAQSUU010000066.1, read on the forward strand.
TCGTCCCTAAAAAAAAAAGTCACTGTAAGAGTCGTGTCGATCAAACTTTCTCAACTTTAATTAAATTTATAAAAAAATACCTGCAATATTTATATCTTCAAAAAAATATATTATGAAAGTATATTTAATGATCTACCTAATGATACTAAATATATACCATAAATGTTAATATTTTATTAAATATATTTGGTCAACCGAGAATGACTCTTTTTTTTTTTTTTTTTGACGGGGGAGTACTTCAGAAATAAACTCTTCCAAAGCGAAGACGAGAAACACGAAGAAAAAAGCCACGCTCTCGCCAACACACCACGCCAGTTCGTCAGCAGCTACAACAATCAGAGCATACAAGCATGATTGGCCAAAGTCGCCAGTATGAATTAGTGGCCGAAGCTCCCGCTGGACAGTTTGCCAGCATCGAATACAAAATGTTTCTGTGCTGTTGCTCGCTTGCAAAACAATTACTCAAGCAAAAAAAATTATAACGCTCGTTTAAATTATTAAGGACTCAGTAGTGTATGCTGAGACGCTTGGTGCGTGAGCAGTGGCGGACGCACGAATTTAAGATTGGAGGTAAAGGTTACATATATATATATATACACATATAGAACTAAACCATTGTCCATCAATGCAAAGCAAATAGTACTAGAGCAAAGTATCGTCGGTATCTAGAACCGCGCCCTAAACACTAAGACGAGTAAATTTGTGTCTACGCGTCTAGGCTCGGATGGTGTGCAATGCGGACACAAGGGTTTATACTGGTTCGGCCAAGAATGTCCCTACGTCCAGTGGGTGTTGCTGCTGCTCGTATTGTCTTGCACCGGAGTGCTCGTAGTAGGAGTTACAAGCTTTCGAGAGAGGGAGCAGATCCCAGGTCTCTTGGGCGGTGTGTGTTCTTAGTCAATAAGGTGACTCAATCAATCTCTCTCCTAGATGTGGCCTCTGCCTCCCCTTTTATAGTTCCCAAGGAAAGAGCTCGGGTTACATTTGTGGTAAAAAGGTGAAATGGGAAAAAGACGAAAGAGAAAAACAAAAAAGGTGGCCTTGGGTGTGGCCGTCTTCCTCCTTATCCGGCGTGAATAGTTTACCCTGTAACACAGAGAGTTAATGGGCGTTGAGTTTTTGGCCTTTCCATCCGCTGGTGCAACGCATTGTGTCCACACTTTGTCCTGTGTGCTTCTGTGCCGTCGAGAATGGGCGACGCGTGTGCTCGGATTTGCATAGCGAGGGAGTTAGGTAGCATAGTCGCCATTACCCCCGCTGCTGTAGAGGTATGGTTATCGTTGTGGTGGAATGACCGGAGTCATGTTGGATCGTAACGCGGCTCCCATGCTCCCGTTCACTGTGCGTGGTCATGTCTGTCCCATAAGTGGGAACGGGCACCGTGGTGGGGGCCCACGCCGCTCCCCACATTGCCAGAGGGCCCTACGCGTCTCTCGGGCAAGGCGAAAGCATGCCAAGAGGGTCGGGCGCTCCCGTACTTATGTTGCAAGGTCGGGCGAGGCAGAGATTGTTCCCGACAGGGTGCAGGGCTCAGACGCTTTGATGGCGTCATAGGGGCTCAGGCGATGCGGAAACCGGCTCTAAGTCTCGAGCGGCCTTAACAGCTAACATGCTATTAACGCCCTTGGTTGGGTATACCTATTATCAATACCCGACAAGTATATTAGTACAATTAATTAATACACTTGCAGTTGCAAGCGGTAGCAATAGCACTCATTTTAGAAGCTTGTAGGCATATGAGTGTAAGACGTGCTTTCACTTTGCTAAATCTTTCATCACCACGCATATCAACAATAAAGTTACCAAGTTGATAGGTTAGACGCCTCAAGTCAGTGATTGAAAAGTGTTTGGGATAAAACTTTGCAACGACGAGGACCGGCAACCGGCTGGCGCCCGGTGGTGCCATGGTGGGCTCTCTGTGCGACTCCCGTGCCGCCTACTGATGCCAATTTTTGGTCAATTGGGAAGGGTGAGTCGAAGCAGGCGGGTGCGAGCGCTGGAGGTGCTGGTTGGCTGGTTCCCTCCGTGAGTCTGCTTCTTGGGCTAGCAGGCCAGCCCAGCTGGATGGTGGATGGGAGGAGGCAAGAAACGTGGCTTTTAAACTCTTAATTGGGTCAAATATACATAGTTAGTCTACTCATATGTATAACATATGTATATGCACAGTACTTGTAATTTTTTTCTCAAAATTATTGGGTGTACATCTATACACCCATGTCCACATAGTGCATCCGCCCATGTGTACGAGCTGTCGGCTGCATAATATACAAATTTCTAGTTATAGTTAGTGAAAAAGTCATCACACTTCGTCATTAACTGCATAGTATATAATCTATCTTCGCCCTGTGCGATTCTTCATAACATTTGAATGGACGAGATGCGGCGAAAAGAGACTCTTGGTGTTGGCACTAACCCTCATACCTTTTTTTTGGCGAGGGCGCGAGGAGTTGTGAAAAGAGCCCTTTGGCGCTTATGAATTGCTTTGGCGCCAATCCCCCCATCTTTCGGGGCGAAGGGGCAAGAAGTTGCAAAATGAGCACTTCGCGGCTTATGAATTGCTTTGGCGCTAATCCCCCACCTTTCTGGACAAAGTGGCAAGAAGTTGCGAAACGAGCCCCTCATCACTTATGAATTGCTTTAGTGCCAATCCCACCTTTCAGGGCGAAGAGGCGAGGAGTTGCGAAACAAGCCCCTCGGCACTTATGAATTGCTTTGACGCCAATCCCCCACCTTTTGGGGCGAAGGGGCGAGGAGTTGCAAAACAAGCCTCTCAGCGCTTATGAATTGCTTTGTTGCGACGTGAAGCTACAAAAGCTCTATCAAATCGTTGTGCTTCGCCTGGACGTATTTTTGCCAAGGCAAGTCACTGGGCTTCTTTCATGTCATTGTGCTTCGTTTGCGCGTATTTCTGACAACACGAAAAATTTGAGCTTTTATCAAATCCTTGTGTACATAGAGATCAAAAAAATGCAAGTGGTGATGGCGTCCCTTTCGGCTTGTTGCTTCGCCCTCATGTAGTTTCGGAGGGTCAAATCGTTTTAGCCCTTATGCTTTTCGAAGGTGTTTTAGCCCTTAGGCTTTGAGGTTCAGCCGGCAGATTTGAGAACTTTAGCAAAGATCCAGTGGCCCAACCTTTTGCCTCAACTAGTTTTATCTATATCCAGGCCTTGTTAAAGTGGTATTCAAGTTTGAGACTGCTTATTTTGGGTAAAATTTAAAGCTTAATGGGTACAAAGGATTGCCTGGCTACAAAACCTCATGTCCTTTCGCAAAGGTTTCCCTTGTGAGGAAAAAGAATGCGAATCCTCCTGAATTTGCAATTTTTAGCAACCGGGAATTATGAAAGTTATAAAAGGAAGAAATGGCCATTAACAAGTACGGATAGAAGTGACACAAATTATCTGCATTTCATGTGTTTGTCGTTTCGACTCCATTGCTGATGAGGTGAAATGTTCCTGGCTGAATTCATTTAACTTCGCCCTCGCGTATTTTTGGAGGGTTGAAGTCTTGAGTCCTTAGGCTTTTTATTTAGCTTCGCCCTCACGTAGTTTTGGAGGGTCGAAGTTTTGAGCCATTAGCTTTTTCATTTAGCTTCGCCCTCGCGTATTTTTGGAGCGACGAACTCTTGAGCCCTTAGCTTCGCCCCTCATATTTTCGGAGGGTCAAAGTCTTTGAGCCCTTAGACTTTTCATTTAACTTCGTCTTGACGTATTTTTGGAGGGTCGAAGTATTGAGCCATTAGGCTTTTGAATTATAAAAGTATGACTTGCAAGAGCAAGGAATAAATAATTATGTGACTTCAACAAAAGGAAACTATTTGTGAAAAAAAAATTGAATAAACAAGTTTCATCTAATGCTTAGCAGCGTGATTTTCTTCCGGAGTTGCTCATTTTGCTAGAAAAAGCCACTTCTGAGAGATATGTATCGTGAGGATGACTCCAGCTTCATGGCGCAGTCTTCAAGTGGGACGTGCAGGTGCGAAACACTGGAAAGCTCTGCTGAGTCTTGAGCGAATAATGCTTCGCCACTTCCGTGTACTGAATGCCTGTCTAGACTCAGAGCAAGACAAGGGACATACATAAAAGTAATTACAAATAAAGCTTGGCTTTTCGAAAAAAAAAAGAATAACGGCAGTTGAAAGCGTGAGTAACTTGCTTTGCGGGTTAGGTTTACCAAATTAAAATAGTTTTAGAACTGGTGCATTTAGCTGATGCTCGTTGTGCCGGGTCCGGCGGATATGCGCTAGCCAAGTTGGAATATGAGTTGACTGTGAACGAAAAGGCGTTTTCGCCAATTGCAAAAGCCGGCTGTAGAGACTCGGCGAATACTCTTGCGAACTCAAGTACCGTCGGCCACGGCCGCGGGCACCGAATGCCCGAAAGATGTCCGAACAGACTGGTCGAGAGCCTGGCCACTCTTCTTGCTTGAGCTCTGTCTTTGTATGGTGATGAACCCAAATTGGCGAAGGCAGTAAAGATCGACTTCGACACTTTCCTAGCGAAGAGGTTGTTGCCTAGGGAAATGATTGCTCTGAAATGCATTTAAACTAAATAAAAGAAACCTGACCACATTTGAGGGAGAAGTGATAATAACGAACTATGTAAGAGTCTTGCGACCTGACAAGGATAACACTTTTTTGAATTAAAAATGAATTATAAAGAGGTTGAGCTTATCTGCGCACTTCGAAAACAGTCGATAGTTGGTTAAGAACTGTTGAAGTGCGAATAATTAACTTATCTGGGTTATCTTTTGGAAGCCTTTGCTTGGTGTGGATGGCCAAGATGGCGGGCCGAAAGGTGCGGTACCTGAGCACTTGACCTTGAGATCTTTGCGAATGCCCCTTTGGTTGTAATTTTTGAAGTTTTGGCCATTGTTGTGGCTTCAAATGTCGAAATGGCCGGTGCAATTCTAATGCGCGAATACTCGACTGCCTGTCCTAAAATGAGTTGCAGGGACACTTCGGTTGTTGTGACCTTTTATAAAAGGCAAAGCTCTCGCTATAGCCAAATTGCGAAAGGTGTTAGTGAAGTAATGCACAGTGCGCAATGATCGCTTTATAAAGAAACAAGTTGGCAGTGAACGAATTTGAGTGGCACTTAGTAAAACTCGTGAGCAATAAAGCGGTAATAAGCTATGTGTAATACAGAAAACGCTCAGCGATATCTGAAGTCCAAAGAGAGCAGACATACTTTGGATGGTTTTTTATGCCGAAATGATAATATTAAATATGCTGAGGAGCGAATTAAGCAAAGGAAAATAATATTGAAAGGATGAGTTCCAAAATGCACTGCTGCTTTGATGATGCTAAAACTGAGTTTTTTTTTTCTTCACTGAGGGTCTCGCTCCAGAGCTGGACTTTAGAAGAGCTAATACTCGGATGCCCCAGTTGTTTCTGGGCGAAGAGACGTATAGGTTGGAACAGTGGTTCCGAAATGGCAGCGCTTCTGGGTGAAAAGGGATTTTTCTGGGTCTTTTTGCTGCTTTGAGGCCACTAGCGAATGTACATTCGCTACCTCTGAACCCCAGGAGGGAACTGCACGGGCACTTCCTCGCTATCTCTGCAAAACCTAGCTGGGCCATGAAGGCCCTTGACTATCGCTCCGAATGGACGACTTGTTGGCGAGATCTTTGCCTTTCGTCGCGTTTCTAGCCTTTGCTTGGGCTGGGTGCCATGACCTGCACTCCGACTTCCGTTTCGCAACGCCTGGATGCGGAACTCATTTCGCATGGACGGGAGCGGAATGCTTGAGATGCGAACCCACCTGAAGTGAAAATTGCGAGATCTAGCCGGAGGTATAAACAAGCTTTAGCCATGCGAAATAGCTAACGAATTGTGCATTAATGATTTCTGTAGAAAGAGAGAAAAAGAATACATAGCTGGTGCGGGGGTTTCGTCGTTCTTGCGAGACGTGAATAATTTGAATGCCTCAGGTTCAGCCCACGACGAGCTTTTACTTTTTATACCAATATTTAAAATGAAAACAAGGATGCTTAGACGAGCTGCACTAGGTACGCCACCGCCGCGCGCTATCCTCCACGCCAGCACATAGCGTTCGACAAAAAGCTACGCTACGCGCGCGCACGACGCTATTTCTGGCGCGGGGTAGCGGGCGCCTGCATGCGCGCGCGGGGCCCGCGCGTCCTCGCGCCTCCCACTGGACCTCGCTAGGCCGCCCGCCCCTGCTCCGTGCCGCTGCTCCGTCGCGAGGAGGCCGCCGGGGCCGCGCCGCCGCAAGGCCGCCAGCCGCCTGGAGAGGGAAAAGGGGAGGAGCAGAGGAGGAGGGAGGCCGCCGGAGAGGGACGAGCGGCGCCATCGCCCAAATCCTCGACCCGGAATCCAAGCTCGCGGCCATGGCCGCCCACCGCACCGCGCCACCGAGCTCACGGCCATGGAGGCAACCCGTCCCCGCGGCCGTGGATGTAGGCGCGCGCCGTGGATGGAGGCGACCCGTCCCCGCTCGCCCGTCCATGGCGCCCTGCTCGCCCGCGCCTTGCTCGCCGGCGAGGAGCGGGAGCGGCCGGGGGTAGGGTGGGCCGCCAGCGAGGAGAGGGCAGGGGGCGCGGGCGGCGCTGGCCGCCGGCGAGGAGCGGGGGCATGGGGCCGGGCCGGCCGGCTCGGGCCGCGGCGAGGAGCGGGGACGGCGAGCCGCGAGGGCGCCCGCGGGAGGGAGGCGCGGGGCCACGGCAGCGGACGGCCGGGAGGCGCGCGGACGCTGTGGCGGTCCGCCGGCTGAGCCGCGGCGGCGGGGAGGCACGCGGACGGCGGGGAGGCTCACGGACGGCTGGGAGGGGCGGGGAGGCGTGCGGACGCGACAGGGGAGGAGGAACGGGCGGTGGGGAAAGGATAAGGAGAGAGAAGAGAGAGGAGAGAGAGGGGAAACTGGATGACAAGTGGGTCCCGCGGTATAGAGTGTGGGATATAGAGGATGGATGAGTGCGGAGAAACTGTATATTTTGTGGTGATTAGGATGAAATATTCCGTTTAGAGGATGAAAATAAAGTAGCATGAGTGCGGGTAGTCTTATCTGGTGTGCTTTTGCTTCCTCAGGGGCAGCTTAGCTAAGAACGCAATGCCATTTCGCCTCCTCAGTAGCAGCATGGCGAAATAGAAAACGTCATTTCGCCTTCACAGCAGCGGCATGGCGAATCAGGAGACGCTCCTTTGCATCATGAACAGCAGCGTGGCGAAGCATGGAATGTTTTTTTTTTCTGTCGAAAAGACAGAAAGATTAGTTAGGCTTGAGTAGACTGCGAAATGGCTGATTTCACTGAAAAGATCGAAATGATTGTGAAAAGAAATTCGCTGGAGTTGCGCCGGCTGTTCGAAATGATGGGCTCTGGAGGTGCTTCGACGATGAAGTGTCCGAAATGAACCTGAAACCACAAGCGAAAGGGAGTCGACAGCGTGATAGAGCTTTTGAGATCTGGCGAGAGCTGTTTCCGAGTGGTAATGAAGAGACTTTCAGGGAGCGGAATGTCGATGCTGACGGCCGCCTTCGCTGATTAGCCTCTGCTAGCCGAAAAGGCGATACTGTTTTTGATGGTCTAAAGGTAGCTCACGCGGCTTCGTTCGCTTTGCTGAAAAGTCAAACTTAAAAAATATTGTTCGCTGATTTGTTGTGAAAGAAAAACATTGTTCTTTCACTAAAAAAAGTAAACAGAGCCGAAACCAGAAACCGAATCCTTCTTGGGTAGCGAAAAGGGCAGACCAAATCTTTGTGTATGTGTATATTCGTTGATTGCGTGAACACTTGCCGATGGAGATTACGAAACAGAAATAGAAAAGTGGTTAAAGTAAGATAGATGACCATTTTGCTTAAATTAAAAGAGAAGTGCTCCGGTACTTCTCCTTTTTAAGTTGCGCATATCTCAAAGTAGCCAATTTAATAAATTATTATTTTTTATTATTTTTAGGCCCAGAGTCTGGCCAGAGCACAGCCCTGACAGAGGGAACCTGACGGGACAAGCGGCCCCAGCCCCGACACCGGCACAAGCTCCACCCCACAAGCTCATGGGAGATCAGCCCGGCGCGGTCGGGCGAGCTCTGCCCCGTCGCGCGCGGGGGAGATCATCCCCGGCGTGAGCTCGCACTGGCACGCGGGGGTCACATCGAGCGGGGCCAGGATCCGGAAGGCCGGCTGCAAGTGTGCCGGATTGCTCCAGGCAGCTGCGCGTCACAGTGAGTGCGGGCGGCGAGATTAAGCGGTAGCCACGAAGCGAGCAGGTGAAGCAGGGCAGCGACTTGCTGACGGTGCCGATGCACTGAACAGACGAGTTCAGTTATAATTATAAAAGTGCTATGTTCACACCCTTTGTTCTCTCGATTTCATGTGTAGATGATCCAATCTGTTCTAATAAAAGCTGTTCACGAATCACTGCTCTAACAAAAAGGTTTAAGAAGAAAGATAAAATTCTCTACGATTTTGAAGATTGGGAGGCCCAAAGTTTGGTCAACTTGGTCCCAAATTCAAAACTGAGTTCAGGTTTAATGTTTCAGGTTTACATCGCAGGCAGACTGGTCCTTATTTGCTAACGCAACCTTAGTTGCTAACAGACAGCTGTATATATACGAGTACACGTGTTGGACTAACTTAAGAAACGGATTTCCTTCGTTTACTGAAACTCCTTTCTTCCATTTACCATTGCAAAAAGTTTAGATATCGGTAAGAGAGAGCTGTTATGACCAGACGTCCGTACTTAAGAGAATAGGCTGAAACTTATGCACGACTCCAGGGCAGGAGCTCTAACAGAAGAAATTTACAAAGTGCCAGAACGGACAACAACAAAAATTGATTTCAGATTTATTGGCATACAAGATCAGTTTCTGAAATCATCTATGTGAAGTAGCCGAGGACTTGCAACATCAGTGAATTACAGGGACACTTTATTCAGAAATCGATAGCATCACTCTCTTTCCTAGCAGGACCCACAATTTATGATTCAAAAATATTCAATCCTCAATGACCTCAATGAAGCATAATCAATCCTTCTTAGGTCCCTGAGCTGCCTTCAATGTCTCCTGCAGCTCCTCCTCAGTTCAAACCTGCGAGCAGAGAATGCGAAATGTCAATCGCAATGTGGCATTCGTGACCACAGAACTGCAGTAATACTGCATCTGGAATTCGTATCTGGTGAAAGCAAATAACTCCTGGTTACTAACTCGATGACAGAAAGCATCTCAACATACTGAACCAAAGTTTGATGTCACTATTATATAATATGAAATATATTTTCTGTATGGTGAAGAGGCTAACATTGAATTTCTAGTGGTCAGTGGTGTGAAAGAATCAGAACAACATCCATCAGATTTTTATCTGACTCAGCCTAAATCAGCAGTACCACTTACCGCCACCAACCAACAGTACAGAAGAAACTGACAGATGAATTTTGCGTCACTATAAAATTTCACAGCCCAATCGTGATTTGAAGAGGAGCTTACCCACAACCTTCCGGTAGCTTCAGGTTCTGGCAGTTAAACCACGCGTGCCCAGTCTCTGCAGTGATTGCCATGTTGCCAGACAGCATTGCCTGAATATGCTTGAAGAGTATGTTCACTCTCAATGGCTCTCCAGGTTCAGATGAAAGTGGCTCGCCCGGATGTACATAAATTCGACGATAGTTCTCATACGCAACAGTGTTCTTCTTCAGACGGGTTACGCAGAACACGCCCAAATCGGACGGCGCTGCTGAACCTGGCGGCTCCCGAATCACCGGTGCGAACACAAGTTAAAATATGCCCTTTAAGTGATTGTCAACGTAATCCACGAAGAAGGTTGAGTGGTGACTAACATTACTATGGCGAAAGCTACGTATGCAACATGTCTCTTGGCTTATACTGTGCAGGTGTAGAGTTTGGAGGCGATGTTCGACGGCGAGGTGAAGGTCAAGTAGAGACGTGCCGTGCCGATGGACCAGGAGCGGTGAAAGGGCGGACGTGAGGCTTAGACCGAGGGACCAGGAGGCCGGGTGACCAACCACGGTAGGTGACATCTGGAACATCAACAAGCGAAGTGTACATTTTTTTTAGATAATAGAACCAAATATTCCGGCTTCAGCTTCTCACAAAAGAGAAGCATCAGACCAAGCTTATTACAAAAACACTCCAAACGAAACTCACACAGGTGCAAACTAGTTCCCAAGGCGATATCTAAAGTTCCAACCATTTAAAGCAAAAATAAACATGGCTTTTGACTCTAAATTTCTGCAAGCATCTTGGATAAGCACCCTGTGTTCATCCAGTCGTTGCAATGGAGCCCAAAACCGGAGCCAGTATGTCGCCTTGAAGAGTACCTGCAAAAAAGTTTTTGGTTGACATTTATTAAACACCAAATCATTTCTTGTGAGCCAAATAACCTAACAAAGGGTTGCTGCACCTGTCAATAATAAGAGATTATGTTTTTGTTGACCCAATTTAGACCAACCTCCAAACATATGGGCTATGTTTCTCGGTGGTCTCAAACCAAAAACATAGTGGACCATACGTCATAGAGCCTTAGCGACAATACAATCGAAGAATAAATGTTTTATGCTGCAAAAGCTGCAAACCTTACTACCATTCCAATTTCTTATGGCCAGATTATCCTTTGTGAGAGTAACCCCTTTTTTTTTTAGGAACCACAAGAAAATCTTAATTTTCAAAGGGAATTTCATTCGCCAAATCTCTTGCGTAACTTAACCCCATTATTGACAAGGTGATTGTACATTGATTGAACTGAAAAGGATCCATTTTTATGGAGCTGCCAGACAAATTTATGTGATTCCTCGTCCAGGTTGATGTCTAGAAGACGTCCAACTAGATTATGCCATTGTGACAGTTTATTCCCCGATAAAGCCCTTCTAAAGAAAACATTTAGGGGAGTAAACTGTAGAACCTCAGCAACCGTTGCATGTTTTCTACGTACAGTACTATATAGATCTGGGTATTGAGTTTTAAAAGCTTGGTTGCCTAACCAAATATCCTCCCAGAAACTGATTTGGGTACCGCTATTTAATTTAAAGCAACCCAATCTAAAGAATTGTTTCTTGACACCCATAAGACTACCCAAAAATGGGAATCCCTAGCTTTCTTCTCAATTTGGCTCAACTGTTTACTTTTCATATACTTGTTTCTAATCAATTCTTGCCACATGCCATCATCATTGCATAGTTTAAAAAGTCATTTACTCAAGAGGCATTTATTCTGTAAGTCTAGATTAAGCACACCCATTCCACCCTGTTCTTTTGGCTGACATAAAATGGGCCATTTAATCAGTCTATATTTCTTTTTGTGATCATCATTCTGCCAGAAGAATCTAGATCTATAAAACTCTAACTTTTTGAGAACCCCTCTCGGTATTTCAAAAAAATATATCATAAACATAGGCAGACTGGATAGGACTGAATTAATCAGCACAAGTCTCCCTCCTGAAGAGAGTAATTTTTCTTTCCGGCTACTTAGTTTTTTCTCAAATCTCTCTTCGACCTGCTTCCAATCTCTATTGGAAAGTTTTCTATAGTGCATTGGGATGCCCAGATATTTAAAGGGAAAAGCACCAATTTTGCAACGAAAGAGCTGCGAATATTGTATCTCACAATCCTTTGCTTGACCAAAACAGAAGATTTCACTTTTGTAAAAGTTAATTTTTAGACCAGACAATTGCTCAAAAACACAAAGCAACAATTTCACGTTCTTTGCTAGTTCTAAATCATGGTCTAGAAATATAACCGTGTCATCTGCGTATTGTAAGATAGACAGACCATCTTCTATTAAGTGTGGAATTACTCCCCTTATTAAATTGTCATGTTTGGCCCTATTCAGAATGATAGCCAACATATCCACTACAATATTAAATAAAATAGGAGATAAAGGATCACCCTGCCTAAGGCCTTTCTTGGTCTGGAAATTGGGTCCCAAATCATCATTCACTTTAATAGAAACATTTCCACCTTGGACTACTTTTCTAATCCAATTACACCAGATCGGGTCAAAACCCTTCATTCTTAAACATACTTCTAAAAACTCCCAATTAACTTTATCATAGGCCTTTTCAAAGTCGATTTTAAAAACAATACCATCTTTTTTCTTAGTGTGTAATTCATGGATAGTCTCGTGTAAAATAATTGCCCCTTCCATGATGTTTCGACCAGGTAGAAAAGCTGTTTGCGACGGTTTGATAATTTTTTTGGCTACCTTGGTGATCCTGTTAGTAAGCACTTTGGTAAAAATTTTGAAGCTAACATTAAGCAGACATATAGGTTTGTACTGTTGTATCTGGTTAGCTAACATTAAGCGAAGTGTACATAGGAGTGACTGTGTTGACCGAGTCAAGATGGAGGACGTGCAAGTCGAGCGGGGCTCAGAGGACTTGGCGGCCGACCGGACGAGGACGGCGGTGACACGTGTCGAGCGACGGGGGACACGTATGGAGTACGCTACTCGCGAGTGGGTTTGGTGATTTGGGTCTCAAAACCATCGGTGGCGGGTTACGGGTTTGGGCTTCAAAATCCGGACGGAGGTTCCGAGAAGAAACGGACCGCACGTGACGGCATCGGGGAGTTCGCGTCGAAGCGAAGCTACTGATGAGGAGACACGGTAGCCGTCGGATGAAGATGACACCGGGTTGGACCATAACGCCCTTAGGCCAATTGGTTTGACTCAATTGTATTCAGGGGCAAAACTGGGATTGTGTAATAGTCGTGTTAAATAGGATGAGGGAGCCTCCATCTCCCTAACCTCCTCTATTTATATTTTCTTTCATCCTTGTTAAGGTTTTTCCTCCCCTTAGGTGCTTATGAGAGAGAGATCCACTAATCCTTGTGATTTGTGTAAGAACCAAGATTTCAAGTGGGAAAGGAAGTCCCGAATCCTGCTTGTGTCCTCCGGGATTCGGCGGAAGAATCTCTCTTTGTGTTCTTAATGTGTTCTTCGCGTTCTTCTCCTTCCCCTCTCGTTCTTGAGTTGATTCGTCATTTCTAGACCATTTTGATCCGTTCTTTTTGCATTGATTTGAGTTATGACATGAGTTGAGTCTTTCCACCGAAGGAAATCAACCAATTCCCCATGAGCTCGTAGATCGGACGATTTCTTGGTCTAGGTCTCAAGAATCGGTGTTTTTCGTTCTCCTTCGACTTTCCATTGTTTGGCTTCAAATTGGACGATGGCTTCTTAGAGGTAGCTCCCCTACTGCCTTATGATCAACCTCACCAAGTTTCATGGCAGTTAGTGAAGATTTGGCCGCAAATTCGTGGATCGAAGGGAGGTGGCGATTTTGGGGGCACTCTGTTCTTGTTTCTACGCGATTCGCGGACAGTCCGCCGTATACCCGCGGACAGTCCAGGGATCGGGGCTTAGCAAGTCCAGAGCTATTGTTTCGCTGTTTGATTACTGCTCTTTGACCGGTGAACAGTCCGGTAGTCTACCGCGGACTGTCCGCCATTGCCACGAGAACAGAGTTCAGAACGTGTTCGTTCTGGTGTGTTTTCTAGGAGTTTGCCTGCGCACCAGGTTGCGGACAGTTCGCCGCTCACCGTCGAAGTGAGTCCAGAACTTGTGCCTTTTTTTGTTTTCTGGAACTTGAACTGTGGACAGTCCGCCCCCGTGAGCCGGACAGTCCGCCACTGTGTCGTGTGCTCTGATCAGTCACTGTAGTCGGTCTGGTACATGCCACTGGACAGTCCGCCAGGGTGACCTGGACAGTTCGAGAACTGTCCTGCGGACAGTCTGGCACTGGACAGAAAAAGCATTTCTTGCTTGTCTTTTTGGGTGTTTGCATCCTTTGCTTTCCGAGTGTTCTCAAGTGTACTCAAGTGTTCTTGTGGGATATCTTGCTACGTGTTAGTACGTGTATCTCACGACTTTGGTGTGATTTGCATTTTGGAGTTGTGACTTGAGCCGAGGACAAAAGTTTCGAAAGAAATTTGATGCTCCCATTCACCCCCCTCTGGTCGTCGTTTCCGGTCCTTCACCAGGGCGCCGGTGGCTCGTTGGCGCGAGGGGGGCGCGGACAGGCGCCTCCCGTCCGGTGGCGCGGCGGGGTGCGGGCGGGCGCCTCACCCGACCGGTGGCCCTGCGGCTCCCGACGGATTCTCTTCCTCACCGGTTACGACAGCGGCGCCGAACCTCCTTGCCTGCTGCTAGCACAACGAAATGGGATCGGGGGAGGAGCGGGAAGGAGGTGCCACCGTTGGCTTGGTCCGCCGGCCGCCGCTGCTCCGCAGCTCCGGAATGGCCACCTCAAGGGACCTGAGGTGGGAGCGCCCTAGGCTTCTGCAGGGATCGGAGGAGGGAATAGATGTGTACGTTGTCCGCAAGGCAAACGGTGGCGTGAAGGAGGAATGGATGGAGACACGTCACTCTCCCTCTATCAGGGGTTAGGGCTGGGCTTGGGCTGGACTTGAACGGGCTGGGCCCATGCGGGATCAAGTTGTAAAAATAATAAAAAAATAATAATTCATTAAATTAACTGCTTTGAGATATGTGCAATTTTTAGAAAGAGGAGTACCGGAGCGGTTCCCAAACCGAAATGGTTAGCATGCACGTGAAGGAAAAAACAGAGTTTCGGGTAGAGCAAACTTTCGAATACAGCTTCATGCGTGTTCATGTAGAGAAACACCTAAGTTCGGTCTTCACTATCAGCTTGAGACTGAGAATGACGCGTGTGGCGAAACCCAGTCTTCCGAGTATGGCTCGGTGCTTTGCCTTTCGCTGGATCTGCACCGTGTGCAGTGTGCGAATGTTCGTCTTCACCTGTTTGCATCCTTCACGGCGTGCCAAACTTGCGCCGAAAATGCTCGCTCCTGTTGGCCTCCTGAAATAGCACGGCGCGCTCCTTCCGAAGTCCTGGGCTCACTAAAAAGCTTTTGCATGCAGGTGTGATAACGTGCCAGCCAGTGTCTCATACTTTCGGGGCAAGCTGACTGTCATCACTTGGACGAGGGAGCACGCAATCTTCGCTGACAGAAAATGCATGATGTAACGAAAGTTATGGATCATATTCCAAGTGAAATGAATATTAAAGTGTTTTTTTTTTGCAGATTTTGTGAAGTGAGGCAGTCACTTATCTGAGCGCGTAGAAATGGGTTGCCGAAATGAACAAATGATGTCGCAAAATGACATGCTTTCGAATTGAAGTCCAAGGACGTGGGCTTCCATGTTTCCGAAATGAGGCTGCCTGACGGTGCCTTCCGAAAAGGTAGAGGCGGTGGTGGCTTCCGTATGAAATTCGTGGAGATGATTTCGCCAGCTCGCTCTGCCATCCGGACCAAGTCTCAGGTAGCGAAGTGGTGGACTCAGATCAAAGGAACAACTCATTCAATTCCCTTAACCTCCTTTCGCTCGCTCTGGCTCCTCTCTCAACTTTATTAAAATTAATTAAAAGTCCTGCACTGTAGGGATCTCCCCACAGTATTTTTGGTCAAAAGAAAAAACGGTGAGTGTCAATGTTTGTGTAGCCAACAAAAGAGGGAGCGAAGGGTATGGCAGAACCTACTAAATAATATGGACCACATGTACTTGTTATCGTCTTAAAGACCTCTAACCATCATACATGTGTACCACAGAATTTAAGAAGTCTGTCGGGTGTCCTCGGGAAACCCGAATCATCCACGATCTTCCGAGCAGGATCACATTTCAGAGGCATTACAGTATTACAACACTTTATATAATATATTACATCAGAGTACAAAAGCGGAAGTCTTACCTAACATAAGTTCACCAATCCGTTGTTCTAAACTTACAAAGCATAAGTTTAGTTATTACAATCATAATAGTAGAATAGCATTAGTAACTTTATTACAATCACCAAAACGTGGCGCTCTGCTCAAGAGCCAAACATCTTACTCGTCGTCGCTTACCGTAAAGACGGTCATGCAGCAGGGTCCGAAACACACCTGCTCATGAGACGCACATGCAACAGAGGTTCAACAAACCCTGAGTACAAAAGTACTCCACAAGACTTACCCGACGAAAAAGGGTGGAGACGACTTAGGAATACAGACTCAGGGGAATCAAGGTGAGATTCCAGTAAGAATTAAGGTTCTTTTGCATAAAAGCTACTAATAGTGAATCCTTAAGATCAATGTTTTATTTTATCATTAATCATTAACAGTATGCAAGTGATCCTAATCTAGACCATATAACTCATACAACTTCTTTCTTATTCTCCGACCACAGTTTCACTTGTTAACTACGATGTTGAACAGAGAATCGAGTCTCCTTAACCGAGAAGCAGCGACGATTCGAATCGATTATACCCAGCTGGGGATCCCTAACCACACGATATATGTAGGACTTTAACCTACAAATATCAATCTTCACTCGGATCCTCCAAAACATAACCAGGTCTAGCGCCACCTGAGAGTACAGTACACATCCAATTCAGCCCTTGGCTACAAGGGTACACACTACTCTTGTCATCTCTCCACTCCCAGTGCGCGGTTGGCCATTCACATGATAGAATTACCGAGGTCTTAGGCTTATCGGAACATGCGGTCAGTTGCAAAGTCTCGACACACACAATTCAATCAACGGTACGGTCCTTAACTGATACAGTCGGAGACACTACATGGGGACTCCTTTCCCGATGCAAGTCCACCGACCGGTCCTAGATTATCATCATCATTATTCATCAAGTGGTTGTCCAACAACCCTTCAAACTTTGCTTAACATTTTTAAAGTTTTCTTATTAAGCATGGCTAATCATACTAAGCATTTTCAAATAAAAACAGTAACAAGGATAATATCGAAGTATCAAGGATGGTAATGCAGTAATTAGGTTATCACTCAACTCCTATCACCTAATGCAACAAAGCATTAACATAAGTGAAGTAAAGCTTTTCAAAACGCAAGGAAGGGTTAAATGTAACCAAGGCATGCCTTGGTCGACAGGAATTTCCGGTTCCAGGTCAGTACTATAAATGTCAAATCCCACCTCCACGGACGTCGGCTCTTCTTCGGGGACGGATTCAACTTCGGCAATCTCCTCGTTCACGGGGACTACACGCGATGATAATGTATGCTCAAGATGATGAAGTAATAAACATGTTGCTTGATGGATGTATAACAAGGTTAATAACTTGAATACAACTTTCCTTCGCGCTACAGTTGCAAAGCAATCAATTCTACCCTAACCCTAACTTAGGGTTTACTTAGGTTAATTACTTCATTAAAGACTTTCGTTTATAATAGGAAATAATACCAATTAAGTCTTAACAATAAGATTAATAGAGCTCAAACAATCAATTAAGGGTGCTAAAGGTCATTAAGTGTTAATGACCCAAAGCCAACACTCAATCACAAAGTCAAACAATCCTAATAATTAAACCCTAATCACATGATTACTAATTAATTAATAAAGCATAAATTAAGAATAAAATCAAAGTTGTTTAATTCAGCTCAAATTTTTATTTTTGAAAGCTTACATCATAACTAAGTGGCAAAACAATTTTCATAATTTTTGGACAATTATATAAGTCTAGAAAAATTAAGGAAAAACCATTTATTAATTAATTGAGCTAATTAAATAACTTACAAAAAGTAAACAAAATTGACATTTCATAATTTTTCTAAATAGTACACAGAGATTACACAATAATTTTGACCATTTTTGGAATTCTAAATAATTCACAACAAAATAAATAAAACTTGTTACTATTCACATTTTTGAAAAAGAAAAATAAAAACCGGCAACACGGGCCGCTTCCCTTTCTCCTTCCCTCGCTCGGCCCAGCCAGACGCGTGCGCATGGCCCACACGCGCTCTCGCTCACTCGCTCTCTCTCGGCCCAGCAAGGCCAGGCCGGCCTAGCTCCCCTTCTTCCCCCCTCTTCTTCCCCGCGTCCCGCGGCCCGGCCATGGTGGCACAACGGCCGGCCGGTGGCCATGACCCCGACGACGAAGCTCCGACCAAGCTACCCCAGGCATCACGACCTACACAACCTACCGAACCCCCTCAGACACACCACCTGCCCGCAGACGCCATGGAGGGAGCCCCACCGGGCCATGGCGGCACGGTAGCCACGGCGCACGGTGCTCCGACGATACAAACCGGTAACAATCAATTTGAATGCATGGGAAGCATCAGTGGCTTACCACGAGTGTAGCTGGGCAACTGGTAGGCGCGGGGAGGCAATGGAGGTGGCTGGCCACGTGAGGCGGCGCAGTGGCTGCGGCTTACAGGAGAAGAGGAACGAGGCTTCGGTGCTGGTACTCCGGGTGAGATGGGCTGGTGCTAGTGAGCCTAAGAGATGCACGGGAGTGAGGCGAATGGGTTGACGCGGTCACCTTAGTCGGAGACGGCTCGACGGCAGCAGCAGCGAGCGGCGGAGCTAGGCGGCGGTGATGGCAAAACAGAGAAGAAGAAAACGAAAACGGCGGTGCTAGGTGAAAGCCCAAGTTTGGTTTTGGTAATTAATGACATCAAGTTGCTAATGCTATTGTATCAAGTGTGATTAAGCTAGGCATAAGCAACACATGTGATGACGGTGTACGTGGCAAGGAGTGGTGGCCACAAGATCACAAAGAGATGGTGCATGGACACGAAATAATGATCATGGTGGAGATGCACATGAAATGATGGACATGATGATCAAGTGAAGGAGAAGGATCTAAGAGCGCAAGGCAAAGGTATAACCATAGGGTTTTTCTTTTGCCGGTCTAAGTTGAGTAGAGAAGTGATTGACCGGGTTTAGGATACATAGCCGACTATCAAGAGGGGCAATCACGGTTAGCTCGGGAATCAAGTGCCACTAGATCATTGTCTTGAGCATATGCATTAGGATCTAGTTGAGAGCTAACATAACGCCTTGGAAAATGTTTGTAAAATGCTAACACACATGCACATGATGGTGTACACTTGGTGGTGTTAGCACATTTGCGAAGGCGGTGGAGTTTAAGCGGTAGAGAGGGGTTTGGGTTCCTCTCTCCCTCCCGCCGAGCTTGCGAGGCGGGATTCGGCGCTTTTTGGAGAAGTGAAACGCCTATTTTCTACTGCGCCGAAAGTCGGAAAAGAAACGGAGGCGAACGGAGGTCACTGCATTGACCGGACGCTGCACCGGACGCTGCACCGGACGCGGTCACAGTTTGACCGGACGCGTCCGGTCAGTTCAACGCGGCGCGAGCGCTAGGGTTTGTGACCGGACGCTGGTCTGGCCTGACCAGCGCGTCCGGTCAGTTCAACTGGGCGTAAAAGAAAAGCGCGCGACCGGCGCGTCCGGTCCCTCACGGAACCGGAGCGTCCGGTCAGGCGTCCAGAGGCACAGAGCGAAGCGGAGTGACGATCGGACGCGCGGCGCGTCCGGTCACGTGCGATCGGACGCGTCCGGTCGCAGAGGGTGCTTAAATTCATATTCATGTTTGTATGGTGATTGCTAGAATTAGAACTTGAATGATGTTTTGTTAAGAGTAGCTTTACAAGTAGTATCTAGACACCTTTGCTTATAATGTTGATCTCACGGGGTACTTTAGTGTTTGATCTTTTCAAGTGATGAATTACAAGTGGTGTCTAGCTACATCGATGCTAAGGATGGTATATAAAGGCAACTCCGATTGGTATCACGCTTCAAAGGTCCATTCTATATACCTTAGCATCAATTTGATAGTAGTAACTCTCCCAAAATTCAAATCCATACATATGTGCACAATTGAACCAAACTCATGGAAGCACATATGTAGGGGAGCTAATACTATCGAAATTGAAAATTGATTTCATTTCATATCTTTGTGATGGTTGTCATCAATTACCAAAAAGGGGGAGATTGAAAGCCCAAGTTTGGTTTTGGTAATTAATGACATCAAGTTGCTAATGCTATTGTATCAAGTGTGATTAAGCTAGGCATAAGCAACACATGTGATGACGGTGTACGTGGCAAGGAGTGGTGGCCACAAGATCACAAAGAGATGGTGCATGGACATGAAATAATGATCATGGTGGAGATGCACATGAAATGATGGACATGATGATCAAGTGAAGGAGAAGGATCTAAGAGCGCAAGGCAAAGGTATAACCATAGGGTTTTTCTTTTGCCGGTCTAAGTTGAGTAGAGAAGTGATTGACCGAGTTTAGGATACATAGCCGACTATCAAGAGGGACAATCACGGTTAGCTCGGGAATCAAGTGACACTAGATCATTGTCTTGAGCATATGCATTAGGATCTAGTTGAGAGCTAACATAACGCCTTGGAAAATGTTTGTAAAATGCTAACACACATGCACATGGTGGTGTACACTTGGTGGTGTTAGCACATTTGCGAAGGCGGGATTCGGCGCTTTTTGGAGAAGTGAAACGCCTATTTTCTACTGCGCCGAAAGTCGGAAAAGAAACGGAGGCGAACGGAGGTCACTGCATTGACCGGACGCTGCACCGGACGCGGTCACGGTTTGACCGGACACGTCCGGTCAGTTCAACGCGGCGCGAGCGCTAGGGTTTGTGACCGGACGCTGGTCTGGCCTGACCAGCGCGTCCGGTCAGTTCAACTGGGCGTAAAAGAAAAGCGCGCGACCGGCGCGTCCGGTCCCTCATGGAACCGGAGCGTCCGGTCAGGCGTCCAGAGGCACAGAGCGAAGCGGAGTGACGATCGGACGCGCGGCGCGTCCGGTCACGTGCGATCGGACGCGTCCGGTCGCAGAGGGTGCTTACTGGAACGCGACCGGACGCTGGCACTGTCGCGTCCGGTCACGTACGATCGGACGCGTCCGGTCTCGACTGGAGCTTACTGGAACGCGACCGGACGCTGGCTCTGTCGCGTCCGGTCAAGCGGTTGAGCGCGTCCGGTCAGGGCAACGGCTAGTTCTGACGCGCACTGTTCACGTTTGTCGTGTAGTGACCGAACGCGTCCGGTCACCCTGACCGGAGCGTCCGGTCAGCGCGATTTTCGCTGCGTCGTCCGTAACGGCTAGCTGCGTACCCCTTCGTTATAAATAGAGGATGTCCGGGGTTTGAGGGTAACTCTTGCACATTTTGAGATATAGAGACATCCTTTGAGCTAGAGAACAACCCCTCCACTCATCTCTTTGATTGATTGCACATCTTGAGTGAGATTGAGTGAGATTCAAGTGCATTGCTTGAGAGTTGCATTCTAGAGGCACTTGATCTTTGAGTTGCTGCGGATTTCTTGTTACTCTTCCGTGTTTCCCGACACGGTAGACGGCTTGGAGCAGCGGAGGTGATTGAGCTCGCAATTGGAGATTGTTAGAGCCTTCACCAAGTGTTGTAAGGGGTTCTTGATCCTTCCCCGCGGGAGTTCGCGAATTGGATACTCTAGTGGAGCTCGTGGCTTGGAGGATCCCCATCTTGTGTGCGGTTGTGCGGTGCCCGCCGAGGGCTCGACTCTTGATAGTCGATTAGCTCGCGAACCAACAAGTGGGTGTATCGCCACAACGGGGAGTAGCTTGCCGGGAAGCAAGTGAACCTCGGGATAAATTCTTGTGTCATTCTCTTCCCGAGGATTTCTATTGTGTGATTGATTGATTGGTACTTCTCATCTCTACACGGCGGTATAATCACTCGAAGCTCTTCTCTCGTATTACTTCTTGTATCTAGTTTGTTGTTGTGTTTAGTGGATAGCCTTGTACTAGACTTGTGTAGGTGGCTTGCTTAGTTAGTTAAGAGCTAGTGCATTTTGCTCCGCCACCTTTTGTACTAACTTGTGGTTAAGTAATTCTTGTAGAAGTTTTAATTAGGCTATTCACCCCCCCTCTAGCCTATTTGGACCTTACACTAGGCTTTATAGGGCGTCGAAAACGACCTCCAGGCGACAAGCGGGGTTTCTAGCGAAGCCACGTCGAATGGAAGACGGCCTCGGGCATGCCTGGAAGATGGCCGAAGGCCACGGTGGCTCGCCAGCGCCCATGCCGCGCGCTGCCCTGCTCTGATTTGCTGGCTACTATAGCAACCCCCCTCAAGCTTTTGACTTCAAAACTGTTTTTTTCAAAATTACTTCCAAAAACATGTAGCAATTTGAAAAATTCCTAAAATATGAAATCTTCAGAATTTCAAGCTCTACCTGTTTCATGTTGAAATTTTTCTCAAATTCAGCCTGGATTTTGAAATTTGAAATCAAAAAGGGACATTTTCTAGAATTTGGTAATTTCAAAATTACTTTAAATTTTATATTGAAACTTCAAAAACTCAAAATACCAAAGTTGTACATCTAGGTAAGACCTACAACTTTGCTATTCAAAATATTTTTCAAAATATGCCTCCATTTTGAAATTGGAATAGGGAAATGAAAAGAGGTCAAATTTGGGATTTGAATCTTTTCAAAATTGCTCCACCTTTTACACAAAAACTTTGAAAACTCCAAAAACCAAAGTTGTACAACAAGACCAGATCTACAACTTTGCTTTTTGGCTCACCCCAAAATTTGCTTAGATTTTGAATTACACAAAAGGGGTAAAAATCAGGGTTTTGCATTTTAGGGTTTTCGGAAGAATTTTAAATTGAAACTTGTTGTTCTATTAATTGGTGATTATTTAGTGATCACCCCATCACCCAAGGGCATCATTGAGTCAAGCATCACATGTTTGACCAAATGCCACTCTTGGTTGACCAGGTTGACTTCAGAAAATCTTTTAATAATTCCTCAAATTTGAATTTAAATTCGAATCGGAAAACTTGCAACAAGTTTTGGATTCCAAATTCAAACTCAAACTTGAAGCTTTATTTTATAAGTTGGACTTGAGCTCATACCCTATAAGTGACACTAGTGTACAACACAATCGTACACCTCAACTTACATAGGGCGCAAACTAAGTACTTGCGGTGACATTCGAAACTAGGGTTTTCGGATTCGAGTCACACACCACAGAAACACAATCAACCTAGAAACGTAAACTTATTTGAGTTGATGCACAACTATTGATGGTCACTAACGATGTAATTCGCCCGTCAATAAGCTCATAAAAAGGAGAAACTAGCAAACTTAAGTCACATATGTGCCTTGGAACTCCGAAGCGACAAATGATGTTTTGCCAAAGAAATTTCTTCATTGTGAAAGATGACATGTTTGTCACTGGTTTAACTTCGATCCACTTAGTGAAATATTCCACTGCTACTACTGCATATTGAAGGTTTCCTTGTGCTGTAGGTAGCTTTCCAATGATGTCAATTCCCCATCTTACCAATGGCCAAGTTGGTTCTATTGTTTGTAAATTTGTTGCTGGAGTCTTTGCTTTGCTTGCAGATATTTGGCAATTATGACAAGATTTGACAATTTCTTTGCTGTCATTTTGGGTTGATGGCCAGTAAAATCCCTAACGGAATGCTTTTCCTGTCATTGTTCTTGCTCCAGGATGTGTGTCGCAAATTCCTTCGTGTATTTCTGATAGTAGCTTTTTCCCCTCTTCTGCTGATATATATTTGAGTAATGGTGCACATATTCCTTGTTTGTATAGCTGATTGTTGATGATCTTATAATTTCTTGTTCTTTGCTTCATTCTTATGTTGTTGACTTCGTTTTCAGGCTCATAGTGCCCACGAAGGTAAGCCATAATTGGGGCTCTCCAGTCTTCACTTTGTATTATATGGACTTCTCTGGGTGTAGCTTGCACTGCTTTGATGGATGCTTATTTCAAGATTTGATAGAAAACATCTTGAGGGAGGCTTGTATTTTGTGCTGCAGCTTTAGCTAGTTCATCAGCATCTAAATTGTCATTTCTTGAGATGTTTTTGACTGTTAAACCTTCAAAATATTTCTCTTGATCTCTGAGAAATTACAAGTATCTTGCCAATTCTGGATCTCTTGCTTTGTAGTCTTTTTCAATGTGTCCTGCTACAATTTGCGAATCTGTTTTGATTACTAATCTTTGGATTCCCATTACTTTTGCTTTGCGAAGTCCCAGTAAAACGGCTTCGTATTCTGCTATGTTGTTTATACATTGAAATTCTAGTCTTGCAGCATATTTCATCTTTATGCCTGAAGGCGAGGTGATTATTGCAGCTGCTCTAGCCCCTGCGAAGCCCCATGCGCCATCGCAATATATTCTCCATTCTGATTGCTTCTTGTCTTCACTTGAACTTTGGGAGGGTGTCCAATCTGCTATGAAATCTACTAGGACTTAAGATTTTATTGACGTTCTCTTTTCAAAGTCTATAAAATGTTGAGATAATTCTGCTGCCCATTTTCCCAGTCTTCCTGTTGTTCTGCAACTATGTAGTACTTCTTTCAGAGGGTAATTTGTGAGAACTCTAATTTTGTGGGCCTGAAAGTAGTGCTTCAACTTTCTTGATGCTGTTAAAACTGTGTATGCGATTTTCTCAATCTCAGAATAGTATATTTTTGATCCGGATAATGCTTCTGAAACATAGTAGACTGGTACTTGATATTTTGAATGATTTATTTCTTATTTTTGGACTAGTACTGCACTTACTGTTGTTTTTATGGCTGAGACATATAATAGCAAATCTGCTCTTGGTGTTGGTGAGATCAATGTGTTTGGCTGCAGTAGATATTTTTTTATCTCTTCAAATGCATGTTGTTGCGAAGGTCCCCATGCGAAGTCTCTTTTGGATCTTTTGAGTGCCTGAAATATTTGTAGGCTTCGTTCTGCTGATTTTGAGATGAATCTGTTTAAAGCTGTAAGTCTTTCAGTCAATTTTTTAACATCTTTTATGTTTTTAGGAATTCTCATGTTCAAAATTGCTTGAACTTTGTCTAGGTTAGGATCTATCCCTTTTGCTGATACAATGCAGCCTAAGATTTTTCCTTTTTGTACTCCGAAGGTACATTTTTCGGGATTTAGCTTTAAATTTCCTTTTCTCAGATTTGAGAATGTTTCTTGGAGGTCTTGAATATGATCTTGTCTTTTCTTACTCTTGACAACTATGTCGTCGACATAAGCTAGCAAGTTTTTGCCAATCTGACTTTTCTTGCTCTACCATTTTTACAAAGCAGTATGTTCCAAATGGTGTGATGAAACTTGTAAAATCTTCATCTTCTTTTCTCATCCCGATTTGATGATATCCTGAGAAATAATCTAGGAAACTTAGCATTTCACTTCCAGCTGTTTGATCAACTAGTGTGTCGATTCTTGGTAGTAGAAAATTATCTTTTGGGCATGCTTTGTTGAGAACTGTAAAATCGATACACATTCACCATTTTCCGTTCTTTTTCTTGACCATGACGATATTTGCTAGCCAAGTTGTGAATTGGACTTCTCTTATAACTTTAGCATCTAGCAACCTTTAGACTTCGGCTTTTGCAGCTTGTATTCTGTCTTCAACTAATTTTCTCAGTTTCTACTTTTTGGGTCTGAAATTTGGATTGATGTCGAGTTTGTGCTCAATTATATCTCTACTGACTCCTTCCATGCGAAGACATCTTTGTTGCTCTGAAGAAATTCTGAGTCTGTTTTCTTCTTCTTGAGAAAGTCATGTCCCTATGATTACTTGTTTGTCTGGGACTAATGAGTTAAGGGGTACTTTCTTTGTTTCTTCGACTGCTTGAGCTTTTGCTTGTGGCTTCGCATTTTCTGTTTCTTTCTCTTCTTCCTTGATTGTATGAACATTTTTCTGACCAGGAGTGTATTCTTTTTCAATGTTTCTTATTTCGGTTTGATCTCCATAGACTGTGATAACTCCATTTATTGCAGGCATCTTCATACATAAGAGTAGCTTATTATTGCCTCAAATGCATTCAGAGTTCCCCTTCCAAAAAGTGTGTTATAAGGATAATGGATGTCCACTACATCAAATGCAATTTGTTCTGTTCTTGCATTATTTACTGTTCCAAATGATATAGGAAGAACTATTCTTCCTATTGAGTGAATTGGCTTCCCACTGAAGAAGTAGAGTGGGTGCTCAGCTCTTCCTAAAAGTTTGCGATCAATTTTCATGGCATCAATTGTTGCTGTGAATATAATGTCTGCAAAACTTCCACCGTCAACTAGAATTTTTGAGACAGCCCATCCATCAATATTTGCTTCAACTACCATTGCATCCATGTGTGGATAGTCTTTCAGTTACAAATCTTTTTCTGAGAATGTAATTGGTAGATGAGACCATCTTGTCTTTTTGTATGGGCCTTCTGTTAAGATAGAGTTTACTCTTCGAAAGTAATTCTTCTTTTGATTGTTGTTTTCATGATCAATACTATTTCCTCCAATGATTGTCATGATTCTTCCTTTGCTTGTCATTAAAGTTGATTGATAGTTGTCTTGTTTGTTATTCCCTTGTGGATTGTTGTTTGCCATAGAGGATTCAGGTTGTATTTGAAAATTTGTTTGTTGTTGATTTTGCCTCTATTGATTTGGATCGTACATTGCTACTGGTCTATAGCTATATGATGGTGATGGGCCTGAAATCATTGCTTGGAAGTGTCCAAACTGAATTGGGTAATAAGAGTTTTGTTGGTCTTGAATCATATGGTTGACAGCTTTTGATTGACTTGAGATTTTGTTTTTTCTTGTATTTCTTCGATGTTTTTCTTTACTTTTGGACATATTTTTGATGTGTGTCTAGCCCCTTTGCCATGAATGATGCAATACATGTCTTCCGGTCTTAGAAATGTTCTTCCTCTTCCTCGTCCTCCTCTTCCTCTTGAATTGAAACCACCTCTTTCGAATGTCCTTTGGTTGTATTGACTGTTGTATTGATTTTGAAGTGGAAAGTTGCTTTCAGTAGTTGAATTGCTGTTTTCAAGTTGATTGACTTGGGTGAAGTGTCTTCGCTCATAGTTGTTTTGCTTTGAGGGATGAAAATTGTTGCTTTTGTTTTGATTTCTGAAGTTGTTTTCTTCCTCAATTCTTTTTCTGTAATCCTCATCGGACTTGCAGTACTTCTGGATTTCTTCGTAAAGCTGAGCCAGCGAAGTTGGCTTTTCTCGAGTAAGGTGTGCTGCACATTGTCCTGCCCGAAGTCCCTTGATTGCTGCAATTATGACAACTTCGTCTGGGATATTTGTGATTTGAGATTTGATTTGAATGAATCTCTTGTAATATTGACTTAGAGGTTCTTTGGGTTGTTGCTTGCAGTTGAATAAATCCATGTCTGTAAGACTAGTTAGTTGGAATCCTTGGAAGTCAACAAGTAGATTTGTCTTTAATTGTTCCCATGAATGTATGGATCTTGCTTTTAGAGATGAATAACAGTGTTGTGTTGGACCTTTCACTGCCATGACAAGTGACTTTGCAAGTGTGGTTTCGTCCCCACCTCCTGCAATTACTGCGGCTTTAAAACTCATTAAGAATTGCCTTGGGTCTGATTCACCATCGAATGTTGGTATCATGTTGAATTTATACCCTATAGGCCATTGAGCTAGCTGCAAATTTGTTGACAGTGGAGAGCTTGTATCAATTGATATGAATGATTTTTGAATATTTCTCTCTTGAGTGATTCTTGTTGCCTGATGCGATTCTTCTTGATTCATAACTTCATGATTTGCATTTTGCAATTACTCGTTTAAATTGCGGAGGGTAGCTTCGGCCTCTTCTATTCTTTGTTTGAGTGTCTTTTCTCGTGCTCTTGCGCGACATTCTTCAAGTTCTTTTTGCCTTCGTAAAACTTTTTCTTCAAGTTCTTTGAGTCTTTGTTCTTCAGCTTCGCCCGTTCTTGAAGAGTTTGCACCTTGGGAAACTTCTTTTGTAAGACCTCTGTCTTCGCCGAGTGGTTGTTCGTCTTCGGCTTCTTCGTTGACGGTCTTCTTGTTTGGTCTTGCCATTTTATTTCTTGTGGTCGCAAAAATCTTTAAATGCACGCACAAACGGTGGGCGCCAGATGTTGGATGAAAAGTTCAGGTCGGATGACACAATTCACACAATCATCAGAAAAATTTCAAACAAGACAAAATTGCGTGCAAACTTGTATTCATTTCATGTCCCCACTGTACATGTCAGAGGGGGTATTTATAGAGCCCTAGTCTTCGTATTTTACATAAAATGACTAATATGTCCTTAACCTAAATATTTACAACCCTTCTTGATCATGAGGGCGAAGTGGTAATTTCCTCTTTCTAAGCATTCGTTCTTCTATTTTCAGTCTCTAGTTTTCCTGATTCTTCATTCAAACTTTAGTTGATTCTTCAACTCTTCATTATTTTAGACGAAGTCGAACTTTCGCCTTCGCTCCTCTTAGCTTTATTTTTTTTGACATCTCTGGCAGACGAAGTTGATCTTTTACATAGCAAAGCCAAACTTTGTCTTCGCTCTAACTTTGGTCTTCTGATTTCTGCTCTTCTTTTGACTTCGCCGTTCAGCGAAGTTAGTTTTCATAACCGCGAAGTCAAATCTTCACCTTCGCTTGAATCTTGCTTTTTGGTCTTTTACTTCTTGGCGAAGTTAGATTTTTGGTGTGAAAAATGTCTTGGCCTTCCTTATTTCCTGTAACAAATATTTTTATAAAGTTTCAATCTTTTCTACTCCAGAGTTTGGGGCTGTGTTTTTTGTGGCGAAGTTGAATCCCCAACACTTGCACATCTTGATCAAAATGTATGACTTGCATCTCCTTGGATCCGGTTTTTGACTTAGCAATATATGTGATACAAGTATGCCCGCCTCTCATACCTACCCAAAACTCCACTCAAAGCCTTAGAAGTATGCCATGGAAAGTAAGGCAACAATCTCAAAATGCTTTGGTAAGGATCATACACATTGAGCGAATGAGTGAATCATTGAGGAACTTACTTTCTTTTTTTTGCAAAATTCATAAAACCTCTGGATAGAAGGTTGATCAAAGAACAAATGATTAGTTATTCTGTTATTCCGTACTATCTTGCAACCGCCTAAGACATGGAAAAGCAATAGGCCCCATAGGGATTAAAGTTAAAAGGATGGATAAAATGCCAACTTATTTAAATTGCGGAAGAATACCTTGTTATAGGCATGGCACTTTTCGAATTATATCGGCATAGTAGCATCTCTTGATCAACAACCAAAATACTTAGCTATTTGCTCGGGACGAGCAAAGCTTAAGTCTGAGGGAGTTGTTGACGGTCACTAACGATGAAATTCGCCCGTCAATAAGCTCATAAAAAGGAGAAACTAGCAAACTTAAGTCACATATGCATTTACTATTAACCGAATTCCACATGTATTTGGAGTATATCACTTTGCAGGTCACAAACACAAATACATGGAATAAACCATTAAAAGGCGCTTTCCAATGTTAATTCGCGCAAAGAATGAAGAAGGCACCAAGCATCGCAACACCAATGGGGCAAGACACCACGCAACAGTGTTCCAAGCCCAACCAGAGACCACCTCGCAAAGGCGGTGGCCATTTGGGCCAACTAGTGGGCCGGCCGGCCCAGGGGGCGGCCGCCCCCCTATCACCGCCATATGCCCTGGTTTTTCTCTGGCGGTGGCATGGAGGCATGCAACGTCGGTTCCCCTGGTGCTTCGCACCAAAAATAGGGAGGAGCACCGCCTTTGATTTAGTATAAAAAGGGGCTCCCTTTCCTCTCAACAAGGGGAGAATAAATCTTAATTCAATTCACAAGGAGAGAAGAGTAGACTTTTACTTTTTCAGTAGTTGTGATTGAAATAAGAGAGGTGAGTGAGTGAGGAGAGAGTTGGAGAAGAGTCAGAGTACTAGCAACTTCCCTTAGTGTGCTAGCTACACTAAGTCGAAGTGTTAGAGCCGGGAGCTTCTCCACCTATACCTCTACAAGCTTCTTACTGTTTGGAGTAAGAGACTTGTTGTTTAACTTTGGTTATTTATCTTAAAAAGTTACCTTTGCACTATTATAGACATGTGGGTTCGTCGTCCGTCCTTGCGACGGGTACTCTAGTAGAAGGGCCCTGATAAAGACGGATAACTCTTGCTAGCACGCTAGAGTATTAGTGGATAGCGTAGACGTGGTGTCTAGGCTAGAAGCTATCTTTGTTTGCCTCTTTCTCTACGGATTGAGGGGTAGGCGGCAGGTGGTGACAGCCATGTCCGTCCCTTGTAATCCCCCACGTTCGGGCTCGTGATAGAGCAGAGGCCGACATCGCTTGGCAGACCAAGTGCAATCCGGCGCCTGAAGCAAGTCTATAGTAACAAAGCTACCTCCATTAAGATATCGGTCCTTGGAAAAACCTCACTACCTCGTTTATTTCTCCCTTGTGGTCATAGGTTAACTAAGTGAAGAGTCTAGCACAACCGTTCCTTTAGGAAATTACGATACCCTGAATACTTCCAGGTAAAGTGCTACAACGGTGTATCCGTGCGCTTGCTGATTCCTCTGTTTACGCTAAGAAACACCAACAACAACATGGTTAACTTAATCATAAATGTTTTGCAGTGCACATGATGACATGGCACGTTTTTAGTTACTATAACACCAAGGGTGTTACAAAGGGTAAGAGAAAGAGAGCTGAAATATGATCCAGCCAAAAATGTCCCTCAACCTCCCCCTCTTCCTCCTTTTATAGAGGTGGGAGGGGAGATTCTCTTTATGCCTCTCGGTGAAATTTGTATTCATAGAAACGCCATTGGGGCTGCAAATAGACCCTTAGAGTAGGTTTGTATTTACAAATGCCATCAAAAGCTATAAAGGGTCCCCAAACATTATTTTGTAATCTATAGGTCATGTAATTGGGCCCAAAACATGGTAGTGGGGGTCACCAACATATAATACACCCCGAACATAGATGATTTAGGCCCAGCTGCAGCCGTATAAGACGATGAGCATCTTCGTATGGACTCAAATACCCTCAGCTCCCTATCCACAGTAGCCTCTCTCATAATCACTGACGCGTGGGCACCACGTGTCATCTTCTTCCTCCTCTTGCCGTCTTCTCCCTTGGTGACGCTTGGTCTTCTTCCCCAGCCGTGTGCTGGCCATACCCCCCCCCCCCCGTCGTGTGGCCTGCCGGCAACGGCCGCGCGGGTCCCCGGGCGTCCTGACCTCGCCTTCGCCCTAGCCGTCCTGACCGTGCGGAGGTCGCCTATGGCCATGCTTGGCCGTGCCGAGCTCCCCTTCGGCCGCACCGAGACCCACCTAGGCCGGTCACGGCGGTCCCTCCCAGGCCACGCCGGCCACCAGCCATGGCGACTTTGCCTAGGCTAGCCATGGCAGCCGCGTCTAGACCGCGCTGGCCTCGCCAAGGCTTCGATGAGACCGCCTAGGCCGAGCACCACTAGCATGTGTGCAAGAGCTGCCACTATTGGTTAGAGAAGGAGAGGAGAGGAAGGGGATGATAAGTGGGGCCTACGCATCAGTGAATAAAGAGAGGGCGAGTAGCCGAGGGCAATATCATCCATACAGAAATACTTGTATGTCCATAAGCCTGCGAGTGGGCCCAAGTCCTTTCCAAGCGTACACCGTGGCACATTTCAAATAATCATAGAATTATAATGGTATGCTTTAAAATAGATGAATAGTAACGGTAGTTCTCCAAACTTCGAAACTTGTAATGGTACCAATAAAAAACGTTGTCGTTCTGTAAAAAAATGATGTCGGGTTTGGTCCACCTGATAGATTTTTTCTCGAAAACGCAGGAGAGCTACGCATCATTATATTAAGAAGATGAAAAAGAGGGACAAGTGCCCATACAACACACAACAAACACAAAGAACTCACCCACACACACAAACACACACACTGCTGCCCCTAGGAACACTCGCGCCTGCAAAAGAAACTACATACGACCAAACTGTCACAAAGACAGGGCACTAACCACCCGGAGCAATGGCAGCTAGGAGGGATAAGCCTCTCGCCCCTGCCAACGACCACGCCTTTCCCTCATCTTCAGCTACAGCCTGAAATATTTGGGGCTGCTCCATCAAAAACACATTTATTGCGGTGTGTCCATAAAGTCCAGGCTCCAAGAATAATGAGGGAGTTCAT
Source organism: Saccharum hybrid cultivar R570 (assembly GCA_038087645.1). Lineage (NCBI taxonomy): Eukaryota > Viridiplantae > Streptophyta > Magnoliopsida > Poales > Poaceae > Saccharum > Saccharum hybrid cultivar. Next base: position 16,057,703 of record JAQSUU010000066.1, read on the forward strand.
TCCTTTCTTTAACATGTCTCCAGCAGTACTACTCACCATTTCCCACCACAAATGGAAAGAAGTTTCTGTGGGCTGCGGGGCAAAGGTTTGGAGCCCAAACCATGAGAAGAGTCGGTACCAGAACTCTCTTGCAAATACACAAAGGACTAAGATGTGATCAATAGTCTCCGCATCCTGGTCACACAGAGGGTGTCGCTCAGGATGAGGGAGCCCACGGCGTGCAAGGCGATCCGTTGTCCAACAACGGTCGTGAGCGACCAACCAAATAAAAAATCGGCATTTGGGTGGTGCCCAAGTCTTCCAAACTCTTTCCCAATGCCCAAAAGAAGTAGACCCCATGAAAAAACCCCTATCGGCCAACTTGGCCGAATATTGCCCATCAGGAGAGAATCGCCAAATGTGTCTATCTTCAACCTCTGGTTGTAAATCAAAATCGGATAAGATGTCCCAAAGGTGAAAGTAGTCAATCATTACTCCAACAGTGGTAGCCCTTTGAATGTCAGAAATCCAAGTCTGGTTGGTGAGAGCATCCTGCACAGTTCGCCGCTTGAGTCGTCCACTTGACAGATTACTCATTCATTTTTAAAATAAATCGATGGCTGTTTGTCTGGATACCTAGCCAAAAATTGATATTATTTTTGGACAGAATGAATAGGTAAATTAACTCACCTACTCATATGAAGGCCTAACTATTGACATCTGGCCACGATTAAATAAGAGTTACATGTGTTATTTTTGTATCCTATAGTATGTTCTAAAATTCATATCATGTACAACCTCCGTTCCAAGTTTTAAGATGTTTTGGCTTTTTTGGATATATTGCTTTTACTATGCATCTAGATATACTGCATATCTAAGTGTATAGCAAAAACCATGAATTTAGAAAAAAAACAAAACTTCTTATAATTTGGAGCGAAAGGAGTACTATATTTTAGCATGGGGGGTGGGGGTGGTAAACGATGAGATACTGAATTGGGGTAAGATAGTTCTATTGCTTTTTTGGTTCGAGAAATAAAAAAAGGATGAAATGATTGGTCTCTTGAAATGATAGAAACAAGATACGTGCATAAGGTCACCTTTCATATGATGGCGACCTTTTACCCTTGACATGTTTGATATTCTCTACTAGTCTCTGTCTTTTTAGTTTCTCATAATATTTCACTTAAGCATGTGTTTAGCTCAGTTTTGCATAAACGCATAGTTTTAACTCTTTGCTTTGAGGACACCGTCTCAAAATGACAAGTTATTTTACTCTAAAGTCAGAAAGAAGTAGAGACACATATTGTAAAAAATGAAACTTACAATGCAATATTTTTCTTTCATTTGCACTAAAGAAGAATAAATAATAGACAAATAGTTATTGATCACATTACCAAGTGTCATTTATAACTTGCTTTCTTGAGTAACATTGATTAGTAATCACTATCTTTTTCTATGCTAAGTCCACCTAAAAAATCTCCCCCGCTGAGATGACCTTACTCCACGCACCCTACAAAGTGTACCCAGAAAATCAACTCCCTATAAATGAACCATCCACATTGCTTCTCACTATTCTCTTACTCACATCTAATGGTCAGGATCGCGTGTATGGTACTTCTCATTCCTCCCATGCCCGCGCCTGCAGCCACGGTTCGATACTTCGATCCCTAGAGATTTCTTTGTTTTTTCCAGTCCATTCTTTACTCGAGCCATCCAGCTCGCCGACCCTCTCCCCCACGGAGAAAATTGCATTTTTACCTGCCCAAACAATGTCTTCGCAAAACTAGCATCCAAAACGTTGCTTTTGTAAAAATAGCAGCCTAAACGTTTGCTTCTTGTTTTCTTTACCATTTTTCCTCTTTTCCTCCTTTCTCTTTATTTCTCCTAAAATTCGCCACCTGAAAGGATGAAACTGCCCCTGTGCTAATTTTTCGTAACGAAGAGCCACACCGCCTCCGCTTCCCTTGATCTGTGAGATGAACTCGGTTTTCCTTGATCTATGAGATGAACTCATTTAATCTCAAATTATGAACATGTGATACGCATAACTTTATTTATTCTATTATATGCATGTTTTTTCTATTTTGTGTGTGGTCATCCGAGCTATTCGGCTGATGGTTTCTACAGTTGATAAGTCGGCTTAAGCTGATTTGTTGTGAGAGAAAACACTGTTCCATGACTGATAAGCCAGGCTAATAAGTTTAAGTGTCTAAGCACATGCAGGCCCAGGTAGTCAACCCAGGCCTGCAGCAGTGCAGCGTCGACCATCGACCAGCGCTGCCCAGCAGCAGTGGATCTCGCGTCAATTAGCACACGGGCAGTTTCGTCCTTTCAGTGACAAAATTTAGGAGAAATAAAGAGAAAGGGGGAAAAGAGGAAAAATGGTGAAGAAAACAAGAAACAAATGTCTTTTTTACAAAAGCATGCTAGTTTTGTGAAGCGCATTGTTTGGGACGGTAAAAATACAATTTTCTCCTTTCCTCCCTAGTTTTGTGAAGCGCATTGTTTGGGCCGGTAAAAATGCAATTTTCTCCTTTCCTCCCTACCATGCTACTCCATCCAAAAGGACCGAGTCCCTCGGTCTTGCGCATGCGCGCCAAGGTGAGGAGGGCCACACTATTTTGGGCATATTTCCAATAAACTAGTGGGAAACGCGCGCTCCCGCACGCGAGGGGTAAGTACTCTGCTGAGGTTTATTCAGTTTAGGTACACATGTCACGGATGCGATTATTTGCATAGGTAAGATGGCTTCATTGATACTCCCTTCAGGTTGGTAAAAGAAGTCGTTTTGGACAGCGACACGGTCTCCAAAGTATAACTTTGACTTCTTATTTTTATACATTTTCAAACTTGAACAACTTAAAAGTTATTCATGATTTATATTCCCAATCTTTGACACAAACTTTGTCCAAAACGACTTCTTTTACCAACCTAGAGGGAGTATATATTTACAATCTGTTGGGAACATAGAGTTTGAGGCATACAGTAGCGATGCTGGTAGTTTATGATGTAGCTAATGGTCATATATACAGCGTAGGTACGATGGCTGACCTGTATTTACAGCATTCATACAACGGATACTTGGGGATATATTGTACAGATCGCCTGTCTTCGATTTTGCACTGGTGGATGCAGTCGACGGTTGTTGGAGGTTGGTGGCAAAAGACACTGTGTCATCAACGGACGAATCTGTGTAAGAAGAAAATCATGTAAGGTTCACATGAGTAGTACGGAGATGTTTTTTTGGTTTGTGGATGCATGAGATTTGGCAATTATTTTGTTACCTGATCATGGCGCATATGGTTCCTAGTCTGATGCCATTGTTTACTCAGCAGAAAAGCAGTAGAGTTGTAGAGCTGTAATCATAAAGTTGGAATCTATATACATGTATATTTGTATATGTAAGTTGATTTTGATGTTTGTACCTGATAGCTTTGGAGAGGACATAGAGTTGATTCAAGCATCACACAATGCAGAGGCCTTTGTAGCGGGCAAATCGTAGTGTCAAAGCTATGAAAGTATGCGATTGACCTGTATTCACAAATTCACAATAAATCACATCAGCGAGAGCTATCCCGATAATTTACAACAAAAGAGACATCCAATATATTGTCTTCCCTGGCACATAAAGCCTCAGTGATCTGCTATGCTAATTTGCACTTAAATGTTAAACAGAATTTAAAGAATTCATGTTATTCTTATTGAGTAGGAGAAAACAAATTTGTACACCAACTGCATAGAAAATTACCCAGGGAAAAATACACAAGGATAGAATTGGCAATCATTTGATAAGGGAAGCCATGTTGGCCCTTTTTTGCAGTTTGTGCATATACAAAATAACAATTCAATTAAATATGTGATGTCCATACAACAGGAATGAGAAATGCATAGGTTTTGGTCATTGTGCGGACAACAGGGCGTTAGAAATTCTAGCCAATATTTATACATATCTTTGAAAGCAAAAATTCTGATGAAACTGGCAACAAAGCACGTCCGATAATAGCTGTAAACCATGTGTGCGATATAAAGTGTGTTGCACCTTACTGGGAGGCTGCTTTTATACACATTCTGGAGAATTTGGGAGGTTGCTTTACTTGCCATCTTGGTACTGCACCCTGCACTTTAGGAGTTGAAATATGAATACAACAACGATGATTGAAGCTTGAAGCTGTAAAATGTTACTGCAAGTTGTATGTAGCCAATTATCTAAAAAGTTCTATTTACGCACACATATATCTAGAAACGAATGTACAAAGCAACATTCTCATTCATTATTATATCTTTAAGGCGGATTAAGAGCGGAGCTAGAAAGCTATGACTGACTAAAGTACTGCAGCAATCACCTACGGCTGGCCTTTTTTAGGAATAGCAACTGGAGCTGCAAGCTATAAAATGGACATTGAAAAGCTGTGTATGTGTGAACTCATATATCTAGAAATGAAAGCAGTGGAGCAAACCTCTGAAAGTACCTAAGTAAATATGGCATCCAGTAGGCAAGTTCTGGCTGCACGTGTGACAGATGCGCAGCTCTGGAAGCTACGACTATCAAAGAAGGATGCTGCAACAGCAGATCATTGGGTCTGTGTTTTCAGAAGTTCTATGTAATAAGTAGCTAAAGAAAACAAGAGTTTAAAATATGTAATTTCTTAACATTGTGGCCTTCTGGCTCAAAGCAATCAATATATATTCAGGTGGGTATCCTTCCCCCCCCCCCCCCCTGGTGAGCTTCAAAAAAAACTAAGTAACTATGCACTGCAAATCTAAAAGTACGTCTCTCTAGCAGTGAAAGGTTAGAATTTTAAAAGTATAATCTATTAGCTAGCTATCAAGGTTTCGTATAGCTTCAATTTAGTTATTTCAACCAAAGAGGCAGACATACTAAACAACAGTATAATCTATGAAATATTTTTTGCATAAAATTTGGCAGCTGAGACCACTGAATACCATAGGAGCCGTTTAACAGGAAGAGTATGCAAGTAAGGTCCAGGGGGTGATTGTTTAGGAAATGACGTGGGCAAAAAAACAACGTCTAGAGTCTGCTGGAGTACAGGTGGGCAACTCCATCTGCATATAAATTGGTTCAGTAATCTATAGGCCATTCTGGGCTCTAATCTATCTGCTGTGAGCGTTTTTTAAAACAGACAATTGAGAGACTACTCTATCATCGAAAATGGGCTTTAATAAATAGTGTATAATAGTATAAAGGGGTTAGACATTCCATAGATACCAATCTAAAATGCGTGTAAAGCTACGTCATAAGAACGATGGCACGGTATGCACATAACACATAGTAATTAAATAAAAATGGAAAAAGAGAAGGCGGGTAGGAACTCACCAAGATATCATGACTCAATATTGAGAGATCTGCTAGAGATTGTGATTCTATTCATTTGGGCTAACCCTAGAAGGGTAGCTAGATAGGTACCATACACGGGCCACATGGGCCTAATACATTCACACTCCAACACCCCCCCCCCCCCCCCCCCCCGCAGTCTGAACTACCGGCGCAGCGGAGTTCCAGGCTGAACAAGAAAGAAAACAAGTAAGAGCACAACACACACAGGACCCCCCGCAGCCACAACTAGCCACTGGAGACGTTGAGGCTGGAGCGAAACTCGGAGAAGGTCGAGGAAGGGAGGCCTTTGGTGAAGATGTCCGCAAACTGGGAGGTGGTCGGGACGTGAAGTACCCGGACATCGCCGATGGCCACACGGTCGCGGACGAAGTGTAGATCGATCTCCACATGCTTGGTCCGCTGGTGCTGCACGGGGTTGGTGGACAGGTAGACCGCGCTGACGTTGTCGCAGTAGACGAGCGTGCTCCTGGCGAGGGGGCGGTGAAGCTCGGCCAGGAGCTGGCGGAGCCAAGCGGCCTCGGCCACGCCGTTGGCAACGGCACGGTACTCCGCCTCGGCACTGGAGCATGAGACCACCGGCTGGCGCTTGGACGACCAAGAGACAAGGTTGCCCCCGAGGAAGACAGCGTAGCCGGAGGTTGACCGGCGGGTGTCCGAGCAGCCCGCCCAGTCAGCGTCGGTGTAGACAACAAGCTCGGCAGTGGAGGACCGGCCGAGGAGCAGTTCGTAGCCAAGGGTGCCACGGAGGTACCGGAGGAGCCGCTTCATAGCAGCCAGGTGGGGCTCCCGCGGAGCATGCATGTAGAGGCAGAGCTGCTGGACGGCATAAGTGATGTCCGGCCGTGTGAAGGTGAGGTACTGGAGCGCACCAGCAAGACTTCGGTAGGCGGTGGAGTCCTCTGGCCCAAGCATCGGACCCCCAGCCTCTGACAGCTTGCCCTGGGTGTCAACCGGGGTAGAGCAGGTCTGGCAGGCGGTCATCCTTGCTCGCTCCAGAATGTCACAAGTGAACTGCCGCTGGTGGAGGAACAGGCCAGAAGGTCGGGGCCCAACAGTGACGCCGAGAAAGTGGTGGAGCACCCCAAGATCCTTCATAGCAAATTCCTTCTGGAGAGAGGCAATGATGCGGTGAAGCAGAGACTCGCTGGAGGCGGTGAGAACAATGTCATCCACATAGAGGAGCAGGTAAGCAGTCTCACCCCCATAGTGGTATATGAACAAGGGTAGCTAGATAGGTACCATACACGGGCCACATGGGCCTAGCCTCATGGGCCTAATACATTCACACTCCAACAAGATCATTGGCATATTTTTCTTGACCTTGACAACTCTTCAAACCTTAAGGTCAAGTCATTCAGTTAATAATGATTTACTTCTTTAGCATTCGAACAGACATGGAGGTTTTGTGGACTTTGATAGGAAAACTGAACAATTATGTGAAAGCAATTGATAACTGACAACTCTAGAATCTGTATCAGAACCACTGGTTGTCACAAGGTTACACTTGACAATAGAGTAATGAAGCCTTTTAGAAACATAAAATAGCTATAGCACCTAAACGTCTTGTAAATCGGGATATTAAAATATATATACTTATAACCAAAGTTTTCTCTATATCTTAAGACCTAGGAAGTAACCTGAAACAATCAGACCTGAGGTAGCAAATGGCAGTTTACCATATTGGAATGCGTAAAAGTAACCTGTAAAGATATAGGTGTACTTTAAGATAGAACTATAGAAAAGCGGTGTGCTTACTGCATTGAGCAGTCTGAGAAGAGTGGTGTGCTTACTGCAAAGGTGTAGATGGACAAAGATGTGTCTTCTTTGTCGCAGTTTCAATACTCTTGTGCATGGTTCCTGAGGTGAGAAAGCATATATAGGTGCATTCAGTCTATATGCCACAAGAAGGGAAAAAGAAAAGGTGGTATGTTCTCTGTTATGATTATAGAGTGCACAAATAAGAGATGCTAGTATTAGATGAGAAAACCAAGTAGATATATTAATGCGAAAAATATTTCAGCGCTATAATCCTTAATTATCAAGTAACTGCATGATGTATCCATTTAATTAGATATGCAGGTATTGTACAAGGTAAGTACCAAATGGACCTAAGCAGGCAGCTTGTTAGTAGTGGTTGCAGAAGGCATGGAATATAGATAGCATCATAGTAAATGGATAGAAGCAGGCAGTCAGGAAGTTTAGAAAATTTATTAGAACGCAAGTTTCAGTTAGCCTCAACTTCATAAATCCAGGAAATGGCTCAGCACTGTAATAACCGTAACGTTATGAGCACATAAAAATTATTATGAAGATACAAAATATTTAGATAAGCACCTGCATTTTTTACGGTCTTTCAAAAAAGTGTTGCAGACAATCCAATGGACGCATTTTGCTGCATAATAAGAATGGGATTGTTTGAAGTGACAATGAGGATTCAAAAAGATCTCAAAGATCACATCAATGTAGAAAGCCACAGGATCCCTCATATAGACTGCTACCACTACATTATTCCTCATGGATCATCCATCACCTTTTGTTTTATTTGAAGAGGTTATGCGAAAACATTCGTCATTGTCCAAGCATCAAGATCATTGTTCCTGATAGAAACACATGGTGTGAACAGGATACTCATCCCGTCATCCGCGTAAGTAAGCTCAGTGGATTGTTTTTTTTTTGTACAGCAAAAAAGCCTTCAAAAGCTTCCATGTACATATATGATGTTTTCTGACCTCAACATATATGATGGCACTTCTCCCAAATCATTTTGCAGTGTGGGAGTAGTTTCAAGATTTTGCAGCGGTCTTTCTGGGCTAGTTAGCCGGTGGTCACTAAACTGCAAAAACAACAGCTTTATTAGCCCTCGGAAATCATGTGACAGTATGGTGATTCAGTTTAAGCATGACGTGAGGCTGAAATCTCTGATTAGTATGTACACTATGCTCTGAAAAGAAACATTCCTTGCTACAATTGAGGCATAAAGCAAGCTGCGAACCTGTAAACCAATGGCTCTGTGTTTGTTATTCCAGACGCAGTTTTCTCCGCTGACACTCTTTGGTGTGCACTGTTTTTCATCCAACATCATATTTTAAAGGTGGGTAGGTGGAGCCAAAAAATTAGCAGACTACTGGAAAATTAGGTTTAAAAGGTTGTGAACCAGTTAATCGCAGGAATCATCATATCATCATATATTGCAAGCACAATAGATTGTAGTTAGATCAGATCCTAATACAAATGGCTTAAGCTAGGGTTTGGGTGCTGGTGTCGCACAGCAGGTAGGGAAGAGAAGGGATGGGTGTACCTGGTGGGTGCTCGTCACCAGCGAAGGGCCCGACGGTGGCCGCCGCCACATCCGAAGGCCGAGCTGAGGCGCCACCGTCGACGAAGAGGAAGAGCCAACGTGCAGCCGCCCCGAGCAGCACACACGGCGAACTCACGGGCAAGGACGCGGAGGGACCGGTAGGCCGGGATGCGAGGGGAGGACGACGGCGACGGCCATGGCTGGTGACGGCCACCACCGCCGCGCCGCAGCCAGGGAGTGCCATTACGCCTCGGCAGCGGCTCGCGCGGTGGGCCGGCATCTCTACGCTGCGACGCAAGGGGTGGAGGAGGAGGAGGAGGAGGGCGGCTGTCGCCGTCGCCGTGCCGCGCCAGGAGGGAGGGGGAAAAGAGCGCGACGAGGAGAGAGGAGGGGAAGAGGCCGTGTCTTTTTCTTTTTCTCTTTTTTTTTTGGCCGATGGGTTCGGGAGAAGCCAAGAAGGCTCTCGAGAGACACAGTAGATGAATGGGAGGGTCAAACAAGGACCGTAAACGTAGGATCAAACGGTTAAATTTTTTTCTGCTAACGTGGACAAGCTAGCTTTGGAGGAATCCGTTCCTCTGTGAAGATGTTAAATAAATAAATAAATAAATAAATAAATAAATATATATATATATTATGTTAATAAAATAATTCCACCACCCGAGGGTAAAGGGTTTTGCATACCTGCGGTGGTATTGGTGGAATGGTGGGTAGTAGTTAGTGGATGGTCGTGCCCCGGTTGCAAGTGTGCTCCAGCGTAGATGGACGGTTCTGTTGTGTCTGCACGTGTTAGAGAAAGAATAGTTATGTGTATGTCAGCTTGAGTTTCATGGGTACCATATAAGAGCATCTCTAAGAGAGTTGGGATCCAACATGTTATTTCTATTTTTTAGCTAACATGCAAGAAATCTGACCTCTAACAGACTAGCTAGACGTGCTATCCCGTGAGGGTCAAAAGCTAAATTTAGCTCACCGTTGTGCCTTGCTATATTAGCGTATGTGACACTGATAGCTAGTACCATATTTGTGTTGCTCTAAAATTCTATTCATTTCTCCCCCTTTCATAAATATGGAGTTTGAGATACGGCTAATTTGTTGGAGTGTGCTGAATTATGTAGAGAGAATTTTTATGGAGTGACTAGCCAAATGAAGATATGGAGTGTGGAATTTAGAATGTCTCTTGGAGATGCTTAACTCTCCTCCACTTCTTGCTGAATCGCAAGGCATTCTTTTGATGTGGGCGGCAGGATTTTAGCAATGGAATTTTGGATGCCATCGACCTCCACTGGAATAAAGTCGGTTCGTGTTGGAGGACCTGAGCTGAACCAAACCGTTCTGGCAAAATTACAATGGAAGAACAAGTGTTGATCAATTTCAATCTTACTGCGTTCCTTCTTGTGCTTGTCTATGTGTTTCCAAAAGGAAGAAAGAAAAGAAAAGAAAGGAAAAAAAAACCTTGCAGCGCACTCTTTTGTAGCTAATTCCTGTCGTAGAAGCCTCCATGCAGAAGTTTTAAGTCTAGGAAGTAGGAGTACGGTCTTATGGGTCCATATCTTGTTGAGAATGTGACACTCTTCTGGCACCTTATGTTTGCAGTGTGGTGATCTTGTTGAGTCAGATGATTGAAGGCTTCTTTGGTTGTGGAAACAGCAGTAACAAATTGTGGGTTGGTTATGCGCAAGTACCCTGGATTAAATTACGCGGGCAAAAAGACAATATAAAGTTTTCCCAATTTTCTCATCTGACAGAATATTGCACTTATACATGCTATTATAGTGTAGATGTCCATTTCTAATGTATGCAGCCTGAGACAAGAAACAGATTTATACATGTGAAGGTCGAAATCTCTGAGATTCAAAACAAAGTGATTTATACATGTGAAGGTCGGAATCTGACAAGATCTATCAACTGCCAATTTAAAGTTGCAAACTAGAAGAATTTGTTCGGTGTTCAGACGAAAGTTTGCAAAACTATCAGAATTCAAGAAGAGGCCAACGAATGGTGCTTGGTGGGTTACAGGCAATTGCTGTCGTTGCTAGATTTGCTGTAATGTCGTTTGTTCAACGGTCGTAAATCTAGTTGTCTGTAAATCACAACCCCATGGTGCCAAACGGCCGAGTAGCTTTAGTAATCCGTTGATTACTGCTGCTACAATTTGTACTTTCGATGTTTTTTCTACTCCTGCTTAATGAATCCTGTGCTCATGCACGTTCGAGAAAAAAAAAAGTTTGCAAAACTTTAACTTTTCAGATGTACACTTCCAAATAATTATAACTACAATTTGTTTCGATGTATATCATGCAAGATAAGGATGACTAGAGATGTTCTACCTGCCTCTCTTAAGTAGTAAAGTATTCAACTATTCATATGCCAAATATGTAACCAATGGCAGAGAGTACAGTTCAAAGTAGTTTCAGAAAGGTCTCCTGGCAGAAAAGAGCAAGGCCACAGAGTTACCAACCTCTGATTATAGAAGTTTTTTTTTCTCAGATGTCCCCTTTCTGTGGTAGGCAGAACACCAGGTTTCTACTGCACCCAAAGTTTTGCCATACTATTGTTCCACAGCATTTGGATTTTGGCAATCCATCATGAACAAGCTACAGCAAGAATTGCTGAACAGGATGAGTGTAAAAAACTCCTCCATGGAAGATTCCTAAACAAGTTTAGTATCAACGTGTTAATAAAGATTGGACTTCTTGACTACTTTGATCAATCTGGTTCCACTTAGCCAACAAATCGTACATACTGATGAGACTTTATAGTTCAGGATGCATCTTAACATGTTATTTTCTCTTCATCTATATTCCTATAATCACCAGTATAGTAGACATCAGAAATAAATCTTGCCCCATTAGCCACTGAACGAAGATCAGCTGCCAGGTGCAGTTTTTTAGCTTCAGAGAGGCCTTCGAAGAACTCATGCAACAAGGCTTTGTCAGGAGCAATGCACCTCCTGAGCATATCCTTCAAAACATCAACTGCGCCTTCAAAATCCTTGTTCTTAGAGAAAGTGGATACAACAATCTTATATGTGTAGTAATTCGGTTGAAATCCAGCTTTCTTCATTGCATTCAACAGATCTACTGCACGCTCTGAGTTCTGCTTCTTGCACTGGCCAATAATCAGAGCCGAGAAAGTTGATGCATTAGGTTCAAGTTTGGCAGCACAAAGCTCCTGAACCAATTTCCCGGCCTTCCTTGTCTTCCCTTCATTACAGAGCCCGAGAATGAGCGCATTGTAGGTTACCATATCAGCACCAACTCTGGCCTCCACCATCTCCTCATGCATCCTCATTGCCGCCTCGTTATCACCAAGAGTCACATAACCATGAATTAGTGTGTTGAAAGTGATAGTGTTTGGCGTCACACCCTTCGCCCTCATCCCGTTCACCACCCGGCTCGCCTGCCGCATCCTGCCCTCCTTGCACAGCCCATGCACAATCGTGTTGTAGGTCACCTCATTAGGCACAAGACCTTCACGCTCCATCCTCTCCTTCAGCCGCAGTGCGGTCTCCATGCCACCACTGTCATGGCAGTAGGCAGCGATGAGCGTGTTAAAGCTGGCTGCAGTCCTGCTAAATCCCCAGCCCGGCATTTCGTTGAGCAACTGTGCCGCGTCCTCGACACGCCCCAGGACACAGTTGGCCCGCATCATCATGTTGACGGTGTACACGTTGGGAGAGACCCGGCACCGGCGCATCTCTCGGAAGAAGGATATGGCTATCTCTGGGCGCCGCAGGCGGAGCGCGGCCGAGATGAAGACATTGCATGACTCGACCGTCGGAAGCATGCCGTGCGCGCGCATGGCGCGGTAGGTAAGCGTGGCCCGGGAGAGCTTCTTGTTGCGCGCGCACGCGGAGAAGAGGACGTCTATCGCCGGGACCGCGGCAGCGCGCTGCGTCCCAGCAGCGAGGCGGGCGGTGAGGAGCAGGTGGTGGAGGAGGTCCGGGAAGGCTCGCGGCAAGACGGAGGGGAGCACGGAGGTGAGGAGCTCACTGCATCGGCGTGGCGGGAGTGAATGGAGCAGGATGGCGAGCGGGAGCGGTGGAGGTGGTGAGGGGAGGAGCGCGGTGAGGAGGCTGTGCGGAGGACGCGAGACGCGCCCGGCGAGGAGGAGGACGAGATGGGAGAGGCGGAGCGGGGTGAGGCCGGGGAGGAAGCGGGAGAGGGAGGCGGCGGTAGGGGGCGGCGAAGCGGAGAGGTGGGAGCGGAGTGCAGCCACGAAGAGGTGATCCTGTCCGGCGAGAGGCGGAAGCGTGAAATGCGGGAGCGGTAGTGTGCGCGGCGGCGGCGGCGGCGGCGGCGGCGGCACCTGCATCGGTAGCGGATTGAGTGGGTCAGTCGGACTTGGGGCTTGTCCGTGCCCAACTATCTCCGTCGCATAAAAAGAGTGGCCGTGAGAAGCGTGCTCGTCAAACTTTTTCAACTTTAACTGCGTTTATAAAAAATACGTACAACATTTATATCTTTAAATAAGTTTATTATGAAAGTATATTCAAAGATCTACCTAACGATACTAATTATGTAACATAAATATTAATATTTTGTTAAATATATTTAGTCAAAGTTAAAAGCTGTTGATTTTTTGGAAAACGAAAATGACTTTTTTTTTAGGACGGAGGGAGCACGTGGGAGCAGAAAATGGTCGTGGTTGCTTATATGGTCTTGCATAATTTTATTCGTGAGCATAATACTAGTGAAGATTCGGACTTTGAGCGTTAATTTTATAACGCTCATTAAAATTAATGTTGAGATATTGCATTTGAGTTATTATTAAAAAATTCAACATTATTTTTTTGTGGGCAAATCCATCGAATCCTCAATTTTGTGAATCTGGACCTGCTCAAACTTTTTGTCTATCCAGGATGGGAGCATAGATCCACGGTGGAACTACTATACGCTGAATCTACAGATCTAGATGACTTTGAGCTCTCTCAAACATAGTCGATTTCACAAGCAGATACATGCATATGATAATCTCATATAAAATTGTGCTACGGTTGGGAGTGGAGTTGGAATCATCAAGTCTTTCAAAGAAGGGCGGATAAGAAACAAATCAAACAAGAACAACAATGGTGGGACAAAATCAAATTCGTGAAGGAATATGGCATGCATGTGACTGGAATCAAATGCACATAGCAGGCTAGCTACAGTTCTATGTATCGTTGTTTTTGTCCGCCCATGTCGGTGGCGGCATTCTTGACAGCTTCAAATACGGCTCGCTACGCAACATGCTTCCATGGTTTTTAAGGCATCAAGGCAAGACATGACAAGCCACTCATTCGAGTTGACTAGGTGACACCTAAGCGTTCATAAGGCGAGGCAAGGCGATGCCTTACCATTCTAAGAAATAGGAAAATAGTAGCAGGGAATAGGCAAGAAAAAAAGGAAAAAGAAAAACCAGAAAAGAGCAAATGTAAAGAGAAGTGTTTGGCTCTCACTGGATAGCCCACGAGTGCCCCCTTGTACTTATCCCTTCTCAGGTCACCTCACGGAGGCACACACATGCCGTCTGGGAGCTCTCTGCTTCTCCTTCACGCAGGAGACGTCGCATCTCTTTCCTTCACACAGGTGCGGGGCTGCCGCATCTCCTCCCTCATGGCTTACACAGATGCTGTGTCACCCATCCTTCCTCACGCTGCTCTTTGCTGCACGCGCTCAGCCTGCCCTCTGGTCCTTCCCTACCTCTTGTTGCTGCTCCCTCGGATCCCCATCTTGATCAACTGCCGCCTCCATCGCACATGACCTAGGTGGCACCGGTTTTTTTGACGCAAAACCGTGGGGGAGTTCATCATGGTGTTAAAAGAGCTTTTTCGTTAAAGAGAGGGCCAAGGGCCTCAGAAATAGGGATGCTTACAAGGGGGGCAGAAAACTAGCGAACTGAACAAAGCGGAGCACTAAAAAAGTTACAAAGCATCAATCCATAAACGGATGAGTAGTCTGTCAGCTTCCCCAATTCTGTGGGACTGAAGTTGAGCTTCTTCCTTGAAGTTGTGCAGCCAGCCATTGAGGGATGCAGGTATCCCATCAAACACCTGCCTATTTATGATTTTAGAGCTCCCAAGCTGCAATGAGAAAAATTTCCATGAAGAAGGGCATACCGGCCAAGTTTATGCTATGTATTATTCTCTCATGGATGTCAGCATCATTAGTCCAGTTGATTTGCAATTTATCCCAACATCGCTTGGTAAACGGGCAATCAAAGAAAAGATGATCACTGGTTTCATCCTCCCAATCAAAACACAGTACACAAAAGTTGTTAGACTGAATATGTAAATTTCTTCTAACCACCATAGACTTTGTGTTAAGCCGGTCCAGTAGAATCAGCCACACAAAAAATTTGACTCTGGATGTCACCTTTGATCCAGACTAATATGAAGGTTACCGGTGGGGATGAGCGAGGAAGCAACTACATGGCCTTTCCCTATCGTTTTCCTCTGTTTTGTCTTCATTCTCCATGGACATCTTGCTACTTTTGGCTGGGCACTGCGGATGCCTTACTCCCCGTGAGCGCCTTGTCGCCTAGGCAACGCCTTAAAAACACTACATGCTTCACCTGCGCACCGGCCCTATGAGACGCCGCCATCCCTAGTCGGCGTGCACCATGTCCTCCTTACGTTGTTCGGCATGGCCTGCGGGCTACGGCCTCGTCGGCCTGGTGGCTCAGCTGCGTGGACTGCTCGACATGGTGGCGGTGCCTACGTGCGGTGTTTGTACCATGCCATCTCCTCTAGCGCCATGGCCACGGCCCACATCTTCGCGCTGCTCTCCTCCAGCACTGCGGTTGTGCCCAGGCGGCTAATTCCCACCCCTCGACTTCACGTTGCAGCCATGCATAAGTGGTAGAGGCACGGCCCTCGTCTTCATGCCACTCTCCTCTAGCATCATGGTCACGCCAGCCTCTGCCCCACGGAGCACAAGCACGGGCCAGCGTCATGGTTACCGGCGTCGACGCGGAGGCCAAGGTGGCACCCAGGCAGGAGACGACAAGCGGGTGTAGAGCACGCGCTGCATCATGGTCTTGTGCGGAGAGGCGCACGACGAGGAGGATATCATTGAAGCGGCTGAGGCGCATGTACGCCAGGAGAAGGCTTGGCGGAGCTGTGCAAGAGCTACACCTAGAGGGACCGAGCATCCGCGAAATCCCCAGCCTTGGCGTGCACGATCATGAGGACCGCCGTGTCCATGGCTTCTATAGTGGTGGTTGGCGACGGAGAGAGAGAGAGAGAGAGAGAGAGAGAGAGAGAGGCAAGTGGGCTACGTTGGTGTGTACAAAGAGGGGGAGGGGACATTTTCACATGACCCTGCTGACTCGGATCTATGTTGGTGTGCATGCTTGGTATGCCATGTGAGCAAAAGTGGTAAAGTTGTAGACGTTTTCTCACTCTAACAGTGAAAATATAGTGGTAACCTTAAACGTGCAATCTGAGGTGTCAATCCTAATAATGGTAAAGAGTTAATAATCCTCGCTCCTAACAAAAGACTAAAATCAACATGCAAAAGGTTTGCATGCTTGCATTCCTTGAGTATCAGTATTTACAATAGAGTTGATTAGATAGGTGACATTATAAATGTTAACATTTAAAGATCTATTATTATTATTGGTTTATTTAGAAATATGTCACTATAATTCAATATGTATCGATATTATTCACTAGGTTTGACTCACTTTTCAGCTATCATATTTTCATATCGATCAAATGCCTCTCCTACTTTCTTCTCTTTCCACTCGCTGACGTGTGGGTCCCCACTTGTCAACCTTACCTCTCCCCTGATCCCCATGCAATCTCTCACCATACCTACTCTCACTGCATGTCAGGGCAACATGTGGCATGACGCTGGGCATCACACGTGGGGTGTAGAGTAGGTGTTTGGCATGGTGCAGCGCATTGGGTTGTGGCTAGCTAGCATGGGCGCATGCGGCATGACAAGGCTAGTGAGCCTGGGCACAACACGGCCTACAACAAAGGCTGTAGAGTTAGTGGATGCAACAATCCTACCGAAAACATGAGATATACTCCCTCCATACCCATATTAGTTGTCGTTTAGGATATGATTGTGCTTACCCAGGAGTCATTAATTAGGGGGTATTTTTCCCTGTCTGCCCCCTATTAAATAGGATTGCGGGTGCATTCCATATGAGAAACATTCATGGTTTAGACGGCTAGGGCAGTGAGGCTAACGCCCTAAGGACGAGGGTGTGGGTTCGATTCTTGGTGGCCACATATTTTTTGCTGTTGCTGCGTGATTTTTGGCGCGTTTGCATGGCTCTGTGCGCTTGCGGCTATTGGCTTTCTGCTCAATTTTTGCCGCGTTTGGGCGCGTGCATGCCGCTGTTTGCTTGCATGCCGCGTGTGGGCTCCGGGTGCGTTTTTTCTACCGCTTGGCGTGTTGGCGTTCGTATTTTTGGCTTCATTTGCACTGCCGCTCGTGTTTGAGTTTTGAATCGTGCTCACGGGATTGCGTGTGCGGGCGAGCGATGAATGCGCGGACGACGATTGAAGTGCGCGTGCGCACGATCAATGCGGGAGCGGGCAGTTGGGCAGCGCAATGGGTGGCGGCCAGAGGGGCAAACGCGTCAAGAAGCAGCACCATACTCCCAGAACGACATCCGTTGTGAAAATGGGCCTATAGCCCAGAACGACGACTAATATGGGTATGGAGGGAGTATAATGAACTTTGAGGCACAGTATCTGGGCGAGAATATGAATTTGATGTGCTTAGATAAGGCAACGGAACTAAGCTCTAGTGTAGTAGTAGTCCTGCCTATGTGTTGACGTCGGATTGATCCTCAATCACACACCAGCTAGGGCTAGATCGCCCGGATCGCCACGGACCGAAGAACGCAGCAGATAACCAATACACTTTCGCGGTGAAGAGCGACGAGGTTTACGAGCAAACCAGCAAAGGGTAACCAATCGTGCTTGCGTGATGAAGAATGGCTAGTTTCCGAGTACTATCAAAGAAACCGTCGAAGGTCTCACCCGGGAGGGACCCCGTCGGGGTAAGGACATCGCCGGGTTGCCCTAGGTCGGCCGGCGAGCCTAGGGCGCCCTAGGTCGTCAGATCAAAAGATGAACAACATGGGGTTGGAAGAGATAGGACAAAGAGAAGGTTTGTATTGTATTTTGACGATTGTGTAGTTAGAATCCCTCAATCAACCATCACCCTTTATATTTATAGGGCAGCTGGTCTTCCCTATAGCTTCCTGGATGGAAACTTAATTTACAATCATACGGCTGATCTATCTCCGTATACGTAGCCATGTAGAACTCTGACAGCCGAACATGTACCTCCGCCGTGCATGCATGTTTGTCCTTTCTTTGTCTGAACAGTAGGCACATCGGAACTCCAGTATTTATACGTGACGCTAGCTGCCTGATTCTTTACTATGGACTTGCCTCCTTTCCTATAAACTTGTGTAAGCAGGTAAATCCTTGTTTTCCTTCTATGCATGCAAGCACTTGATTTCTCTTTTGCTTCACGTGATAAACAACCAGGTCCGTAGGAGTCTGGACTTGTCCGTGTATGGTCAACGAATAGCATCTGGACTTCATTTTTATACATATCCAACGCCATGTTTCTGCACTTAGAAAGCCCTTTAAGTTTATTTGCTGATCATCAACTAGCTCAGATAATCGGCCAGCAGTCCGATTAAAATTAGGTCCAATTTGAGTGTCAACATATGCTCCCCTGTTTTTAGGTGAGGTTTATATGAACCTAAAAACATCAAGCACCAAATAGCAACGATGTCCAACTCATCAGTTGTTCGAGATCTAGGGGCGATGTATACATTAGCCATGTTTTAGGGGCGATATTGTATATCGGCTATTATTTGTGTATCACTTGAGCTTTCTTTTTATATGAAAATTACACCCTCCGATGTCAGAGCCTAATGATTGTTGAGCTAACATGGTAGCTTTACTGCTCTCATTCTAGCAACTTGTTGTACTACCGGTAGAGAATCACCTCAGGCTTTAACATGCTCTGCTTGCATGAATTGCAATATTCCCAAGCCGAAAAAGAAAACTTCACACGCCTCAAATGTTGGTGTAGATGCAATTTTAATCGGCTTATTGTGAGAAATAATGATGATACCAACACCTCGACCTTCTTGGCAAGCCGATTAATCATATTGTCATATCCATAAAGCAAATCTAAAACACATAAATCATGCCCCTAGGCCTTAAAGCCAACGAGGTAAATTTTGTGGAGGATCTTTCATAGCACAATGCCTGCAAGCATCGGCTATTTTTATGTTAAGAGTGATAACAAAGTATCGGCTATATTTTTTGCAAAAGTTTGCATACCAAAAAATAATTTCCACATCTTACCGCTGCTATCAGCCTATTAACACGTTTAGATGTATGTATGTAGCTCTCGGCCGATTGACACATTTAGATGCATACACGTAGCTATCGACCGATTAACATATTTAGATGCATGTATATAGCCATCAGCCGATGCATATATGTAGCTGTAAAGCACGATTAACATGTTTAATGGGCCCAATTTAACTAAAGTAGTAGTGGCCACGATTAAAGCATGCATATATACAATCGGCTAATTTTAATAAAAAGAATAATGAAAATAAAATATCAGCCATATAACTTTGTGCTAAAGACAATAATCAAGTTATCGACCAATTTGTTCAGTCATACATGTATCATGCCCCCGGGCCCTAAAGCTGCAAAAGTAAATTCTGTGGAGGGTTTTCTCATAGCACCATGGTTGTAAGCATTCATCGTCTATTATTATGCTAAGAGCGATAACAAAGTATCGGCCATATGAATTCATCCACAAGAGTATGATAGCCGAAGTAAAGTATTTCAGCTCTTGACATAGAAAGTCATCGATAAGCAAAACTATTTGGCAACCCTCCATAATATAGAGATCCATACCAAGGATAAAAA
This sequence comes from Saccharum hybrid cultivar R570, assembly GCA_038087645.1. Classification (NCBI taxonomy): domain Eukaryota; kingdom Viridiplantae; phylum Streptophyta; class Magnoliopsida; order Poales; family Poaceae; genus Saccharum; species Saccharum hybrid cultivar. The sequence continues at coordinate 16,077,248 of JAQSUU010000066.1, forward strand.
AGGAGCCGAAGGATAACCATGCATACCTGGGGATGAATTCCACACAGACGTAGGTATAGAATATGGATGATGCCATGACCAATAATTTTGACGATCCGATGCAAACCTCCAACTTGGCAATCGCTTCTTAAATCTTCTTCTCTTCTTTGCTTTCGTTGCACCACTTGCTTGAGTATCATCTTTCTGAGCTTGAATACTCCTTTTAGGAACCCATGCCAAGCCCTTTCTTTCAACTTCTCTGCACTAAGCTTCTGTAACTTCTTCTTTTGCCACTCTGATAAACCAAGTGAGTGTCTCGGTTTTGTTTCTATTTTGGATAGCAGCAACTCTTCCTTGATTTTGGGCACTCTCACCTTCTTTTGTTTAGATTTGACATCTAGAATATCAATAGGTGATTTTCCTACTTCTTTGCCATCAATAGCCAGATTTTTCAACAATGTAATCTACTTTTCAATAGGTGTATTCAGATCTGAACTATTCTTCTTTCGGCTATCATACTTCACGCGGTAAACTTGTTTTACCACCTTCTTCTTAGGTTGAGCTCCAGACCGATTTTGATCAAAATGGTCTTTATAATATGATGATTTTTCTGAGTATCTAGGAGCTGCATACTCTATGTATTGTGGCCTAAAATATGGTGGAACATGTGCCTCTTGATTAAACCAACCCCAAGATGAATAAGGATAAAAATATGTGGGTTATGGTTCATATGACATAGGAATTGGCTGCTCAAAAGGAGAACATATTGCTGCTACGTGTGATCTATTCCTTTGCCAATTCCACTCTTGAGAATTGTTCTTTGAAGGCAATCTTGACGATTGGAACTTCTTTGGCCAATTGGCGACATTTGCTTCTGCTTCCTTCTTGTATTTAGCTAGAAGTTCTTCGAAGCTGAGCTTCGGCCTTCTATTCTTTTGCTTGTTACGACCTTTACCTCTAATAGCTATGTGAGCATCCACCCTTTTCTCCTCGTCTTGACGGACATGCTTCAAAGGAGGATCTTTAGTCGATTCCCCTTGCTCAATGGGATCAATCGGCATTTGCTTCGGTTAAAGAGATTTCACCTGCCCCCAGTGTCTTCTGGAATTATGATAATTTTGTTGTCCTCTAGAATATCTTCTATTTGCAATTCATGAACAACAACCTTGTCTCCACTTGAGGGCTCCACATCTCTCTCTTGGGCATTTGAGTTTTGAGCTTTGAGTGAGTTGGCTAATGCAAGCCGATTCGAAACATGTTTGCCATCAAGACCAATTGAATCCAATTGGTCCATTTGTTGAGCTTCAGAAAATCTCAATCGTCCTTTATCAATGGCCGATTGGATCACTTGACAAAATATATTGCAATTAGAAGTATTATGATCAGATGAGTTATGACACTTGCTCATCTAAGTTTTGAATAAATGACAAAGCATTGTGATCAATGATTCTAATAAAATTATTCTTGAGAAAGATATCAAAGATATGATCACAAAAAGTAAAGTCAAAAGTGTACTTTGATTTCTTCAGCCGATTCTTTTGTGGAGTCGGCTTTAAAGCTAGGCAAACGAATGAATTAGATTTGACATCAATCCATTCGGCCACACCTTTGCAATTGCTTCTAGGAAGCTTTAGCTTTGACGAACTACCACTATCGGCCTTGCCGTGTGGCATAATGTGGAATTTATTTTATCATCAACAAATAAAATGCCATTCTCAATCGGTCTTTTACAACTATTACCGAGAATATCACCATTAGATGCAGAGATTGAAATAGTATGACCAGATTGGAATTTTTGTTGATCATATTGGAGAAGTGTATATTCTTGATTTGAATAATGTTGCTCTTCATCTCCAGAACATCATCAACAATAGATGCCGAATTATCCGAAGACGCATCGGCGGTTGCTGGAACTGAGAAAGTCAGCTTAGCCGACTGGAAGTCGGCTAGGCCGACTTGGGCACTAGCAAGCACAGGGGCAGTCGCCCTGGCCGATTGGGAAGTCGGCCTAGCCAACTCATGGCACGTAGCAGTTGGCTTAGCCGACTTCAAAGTCAACTCAGCCGATTCTGAGCAAGCAGGTAGCCCTCCTTTCTTGTTTGTAGGGGCTTGATCTTCATCAATGATGCGGTAGTCACTAGATAAGTATACAACCCCTTTAGCTCCTAAAAAATCAAGTCTAGCCGATTTCTCGTGCTTCCCACGCTTTTCTATAGCAAGACTTGTTTCTCAAGATGTGATTGATTCGGAAAGAATATTGTATTGTTCAGCTTTGGTAGCCGAACATTCACTTACATTCGAATCAACTCGACCTTTACTCGTTGTACCAATAGGCAAAACTTCATTTTTCATACTCATGGCCAATGACTCATATGTGATCAGCCTCTTGCTAATAGTCTCAGCGTAGGTACGTATCCACCTTTCATTGATTTGGCTCGAATTAGAAGCAACATATGAAGCCGAATCATGACTATGACCATTAGCATAACTTGCTAAATTTTCATTAATTCGGCTTGAGTTGGGAGTAACATGTGAAGCCAAATTATGAGCATGAACATTTGTATATGGTGCTAAATTTTGAGAGAAACTAGCTAAATAATTAGCATTATCATAGTCAATTCTCTCATTCATCGACATGTCTTGTGGTGGAACCACATATTGCGAACTTATAGCCAATGAATAAGGATTTACATGTATGTTGCTAACAGCATTAAAATTCAAAGAATTCATAGTAGACATCGGCTCTTGACCATAATATCCATAATTATGATGTGTATGATTAGGAGTATTAACAACATAAGTATTAGCCGATGCAACATGTCACGGAACCGTCCAAATTATAAGAGCACAAGTACAAAAACAATCACCGAAGTGATCAAATTCTCACACTTGAGCCCATATAACTCTGGTAGTCCAACGAAATCACGAGGGATTTCAAGCCAACCAACATACAAGCCAAGATCGTAGTGATTCAACATAACAAGCCACATGCTATGACCATTTCACAAATAATTCAACATACATTGGAGTTCAACATAGTTATTACAACTTAAGTTGAAAAGTAGCGGAAGCAAAGTAATTTGAAACTAACATTACTCTTGTTTCAAATACATGCTAGTACCGAGGTCAACTTCCGACAAAAGCATTAGAGACAGGATAACTCAGAAAGATCATACCCGTGATCACACTCCGCCACTACAGCAGGAGTCATCCAATTCTTCCAGTATCCATGATACATCATAACCTGCAACAAGTGGGAACAAAACTGGGAACCTGTCATCTAGATTAGCACCTGTACTAGCGCACTCACTTTATTAGGAGCAAACAATATTAATCATAGCAAGTATAATAAGGTTGTCATCATCATATCATCATTCCTGAACCATCAAGTTATTTAGTGAGATATACGTTGAAAATAATCCCATCAAGTTCTCACTAATTGGTGAGAGACGACGACTTGAATCGAATTACAACTCAGTTGAGGGGGAATTTCTAACTCTCACCCATGACTTCCCCCGTCGGGGAGCATTAGGTCACCTTTGGGACAACTCAGGAACCAACTTCATAGGTTCGGTCAGCGACAGCACTCTCAGGGATTACCCTTCTGTCAGGACGATCAGGACTTTTAAATCACCTAGCCTTGGACTCATGCCTATGGCTCCCTTCCGAGGCGCACTTTATACTTGCCGACTCCCAGCCTGAGTTGAGCTACTCGGATTCGCGGTCAAGCACTCGGGCTTGGCCAGCTAAGAGAGCGACATGTGTTCAACATGATTAGGAAAGGCTCCAAGAATTCGGTCCTTAATCGACACAGACAGGGATAGATCCACACCCAAGACCTCCATGCCTTGTTGCTTTACTATCGTTATCCCGCCCGGTCTCATTTCATATCATTAACACATGGTTCTTTTCTACGATAGCAAATATAGCCAACCGTGCTATATATATTCCTAAAGCTCACAGGTGATAGGAAATCACTTGACTTCTACCACTTAAAGTAAGGCTAAGCATCTACTCGATCCTGAGCTAATAGGATTCATGGTATACTTTCTGGGCAAGGATGGGATATCAATGCAGCAAGTGTTTTCATCCAACACCTATGTTGATATTTGGTAACGCAATTAGGAAATGATCCGCAAGCGCACGGATATCGGTGAGCACTTCACCCGGGATGTTATCCAGAGTATCGTATTTATTTTTTTACCACTAGGAGAAAGCGTGCATCTGACTAACCAAATCTATTACTACTAACCTTTAGGCTACAACCACTGTGATTTGATGTGAGCGATGTATAGAGAAGACTGCAACTGCACTCTCGTTCTAACCTTGGTAAGGATGATCTACTGCTCTATTGGGGAGGCTCACGGAATCTAGACACCTCAAAGGATGTTCGACCCGCACCTATAAACCCTATCGATCCTGCTAACGGGATATGGAATACAAAGGTAGCTACGGAAATGTCACGTTCCTCGCTACTACCACGGTCCGGCTAGACAGGGGATATCTATGAGTATCCTAGCCCAAACACCACGTTTACGCTAGAGATGATTACTCTAAACTCTACGCGAAGAGATTAAAGTAAACTCATAAACCAAAGAACAATAAAACAAAGAACTTACTAGAATTTAGAAGTCGAAATACTGAAGAATCCTAGGAGCAAGCCTCGGGTTAGGAGAACTTGATCCTGCAGGTACAACCTCGAAGTAGTCACCGACAGGCCGGGCTTCCTTCGATCTATACCTCCACTCTATCTCTCTCAATCTAGAAGAACTAAGTCTAATCTCACATTGGATGCTAAGCCCTAATGAGGTGGGAACCCTAAGGGAACCTCTCTCTCTGAATCCTCTCTAGAAAATATGAAAATAATGGACTTGGATTCTCCTCTCCAGGGGCCAGGGGTCCTGCTTATATAGTCCCTTCAAGTGAACATGGGCCGTCGGATCAAACCGACATTAATCGCACGGTTTTCCTTGATCCTTTAGGTCGGTAGGGCATAATCCGCGAGACTCATCCTGATTGGTTGCAGACCTAGGGCGGGCGCCCCAGGGTCCAGGGCGGGCGCCCTGGTCCCGGGCCCGTTCGGCCTCCCGTTCGATCCCGTGGCTTCTGGAGTCTTCTAGATGATAGAAAATCGGTGAACACGTTAATATCTCTATGTAATTCCGACGTGTGGGCCTTTCCTTTGTATTTCCTGATAACCCCCTGCAGAAACAGATAAACAACAAAACTCGTGGAATTCTGTCAGATCAAACCCTAATTCCAGGTGTTGCTTGCATATAGGTCCTTTCCTTATTTATTGGATAATTAAAATTGATACTTAAGAACCGTCAACAAACACCCCCATACTTAGGCTTTTACTCGTCCTCGAGAAAAGGATGGTTCAGAAAAATAACTGGGGTTGAAACATTGTAAAGCATTCTTTTTATACCTGCAGGGTGTTGTGAATGTCCACTGTGCACTGTAGTCAGGGAAATATATGGTTGAAGTAGAGATCCTTTCTTCTCATCCTGTCACTTAGAGTTTTTATATATTTTTTGAATAGAAAACTTAGCATACATTTATCCTCATAGGGGCTCTCAGATCACTCATTTATCTTTTGTATATCTCACTGAGGCTGTTTTAATTTGTAGAAATTCTCAAGCATACTTACTTTGCATATATTGCCTGGGTCAAAACGGGATCCGAGGAGAGGAATGCCATACTTTTAGATCAAAGACTTTGAAAATTAAAACTTGTCAACTCTTACTGGCATATTGCTCATTAGAGGGACCATGGGCTATCATTTTCTTTTTACCATATATATATTTTTATCATCTCATTTTTTTTCAGGTGGATACTGAGGTACCCCTAATTCTACTTCCGGACACTTGTCCATTTTTCTGCGAGGTTGTCGAGCACTTGCTCCTTTTTATTTCCTCAAAATATATTTTTACATAGCCCATGCCTCTAATGCAATAATACTTCAGAAGAGTGAATCTTTCTGAATAAAAATGTCTTGATCTTGGGAGCATGATAAATCTCTCAACAAGGGTCTAACTCGTTTTGCACAAACTCAATACAAAGCAAATTAATATTTTTAGGTTTATCAGGCATATAAAATACTGAGGATGGTAGCTATATTTTTGAAGTTTTTGAAAAGAAAATCTCCAAGCGACAAAGATTTCAAGAATAAGATACTCATATTCTACCATCTCACATTCCACAATGACTTGAGTAACACATGGTTTTTAAAATGATTTTCAATAAATGCAGGTTTTCAGAAATATCACAGAGTGAGATTGATCATAATTAGAAATATTTTTGTCTTTTTAAATTATCATGTTAGGAACAATATTCTACACAGCCCAATATGTATTTGTATATATGTAAATAAAGCGTGCAGAGTATGTACCTGAATCGTGGAGTGGTGCAATCGAAGTGCTTTTACCATGTCGAGGGGATTCCCCCATACTTGTTTCCTGCTTTCTTGCATAAAAATAAAGTGGAGATACACGAGGCATAATAATAATAATAATCTTTATTTGTCTTGAGGCATTTATTACACTGACTAATGAAGCGAACTAATCTAAACTGAATTTAATCAAATCTAATTGAATCTAATGATGAAGACTAAGACACACTGCCTCAAGGTCTAATCTAGATAGCTCAGTGTTGCTCTAAATCCCTAATCCTAGCAAGGACATCATAAAGGTCACGTTTAAGCGTGAGCACAGTAGTGTTCAGGTTGGAGACCTGCCTACTAAGGGAGCTAACTGTGGACTGAAATTCCATAATATGTCTATTTGCTGTCCTGATGTCCTCATCCACATCCGCTATGGTCCTGCGGCGCTTTGGTGGTGTCTCAAACGAATTGAGAGCGTGCTTAGGAGCTTCCTTTGGTGGGATGAAGCGAACTTTTGCTGTCCTAACTCCTTCGAAGCGGGGCCTCTCCTTCTCCGTAGTGTAGTGGACGCTGCTGATCTCGCCGCTCCGGTTGGTCTTGACGCCTATAACCCGCTCATTGGGTTTAGGTGGCAGGATTTTCGTGCCGGCTGGTACCTTGATGATGGCTTCTTGCTTGGACGACGGTCCCTTGAGAAGAAGGGGCTGCGGTGGTGCAGTAAGAACTGGTTGGGCGTAGTAGGATGAGATTGAGCTGCGCTAGTTTGATGGTGGGGCTTCTAGCTGTCGCTCTGTGTTGGCCGGGACGAGAGCGTAGGCGTCGGGGTCATCCTTGGGCTTGCGGTTGAGGTCGTAAGGGACGATCTCCCAGTTGCGGTGGATCTTGTCGGCCATTGGAGAAGCAAGGAACTAGACAAGCTCTAATTGAGGAGGAGAGAAGGATTGAATGAATTGGTGTTGAAAGCTGACGTCAGGGGTCTGTTTATATAGGGGTCAAAAAGTGTCTCTAGGGTTTCCATAGATCCATCCCGCCGCCGGGCGTGCGTAACAACCCATTCGCGGAATTTTCTGGATAACCATAGATGAGGAAAGCACGTCAGAAGAGGCCGGGGCCGAGGGGACACCAGGGCAGGGTGCCCGCTTGCTCGAGCGTGTTTCTAGAAGTATTTTTATCCTGAAAAATATATACGTGGCCCATAAACGTCAAATTAAAAAGGTCGGGCTTTAATTCTCCATCAGAAGGTAAAAATGGATCACATCTATTTCTTCTAATTCTTTATTGGGTTCTAAAAATAATTTAAGACGTTGACCATTTACCTTGAATAACGTACCTTCGTCGTTTTGAAGTGTAATAGCTCCGTGGGATGATGAATTGACTACCTTGTATGGTCCTTCCCATTTACTCCGGAGTTTTCCATGCCCGAAAAGCTTCACCCTGGAATTAAAAAGTAATACCTTATCTCCGGGTGAGAACTCCTTCTTCTTGATCCTCTTGTCATGCCATCTTTTGACTCTTTCTTTGTAGATCTTCGAATTGTGATATGCTTTCTCTCGCCATTCTTCCAATTCTGATAGTTGCATTCTTCTATGATCTCCAGCAACATCTAGGTCCATATTCCATCTTCTTATGGCCCAGTGTGCTTTGAACTCTAGTTCAACAGGCAAGTGGCAAGTCTTCCCGTACACCAATTGGTATGGGGTCATTCCAATTGGGGTCTTGTATGCTGTCCGGTATGCCCAGAGTGCATCGGGTAACTTTTCCTTCCATGCTGTTCCCATCTCATTTACTGTTTTCTGAAGAATGTTCTTGATTTGCTTGTTGGAAGTCTCTGCTTGGCCACTTGTCTGAGGATGATATGGGGTAGCAACGTTGTGACGGATTCCATGTTTTGCTAGATAATGCTCAAAGCGTTTGTCGATGAAGTGTGATCCCCCATCACTTATCACCACCCTAGGGACTCCAAATCTTGGAAATATAATCTCTTCAAACATCCTCTTTGAATTAATATTGTCGGCACGCTTGCAAGGTAGTGCTTCTACCCACTTGGAGACGTAGTCAACTGCCACCAAGATGAATTCACACTTCTTTGATGGAGGAAATGGACCCATGTAGTCTATTCCCCAAACATCAAAGAGCTCAATCTGAAGGTTGTTGGTGAGTGGCATAGCATCTCTTGTATTTATGTTTCCGTGCCTTTGATATGGCCCACATCTTCTGATATATTGCCTTGTGTCTTCATACATTGTAGGCCAATAGAATCCACATTGCCAGATCTTTGAATGTGTACGGAATGCTCCATAATGACCTCCGTATGGTGATGAATGGCATCTGTCGATGATCTTCCACCCTTCCTCAGTGGTCACACACCTTCTGAGTAAGCCATCAGCGCATACTCGGAAGAGGTATGGCTCATCCCATATGTGTGAACGACTTTCTTGAATAAGCTTCTTCTTGTTCGCTCCTGGTGGTACATACCCTGAAACCATAAAATTAACAATATCTGCATACCAGGGGTCAGACCTGTTGATTCCATAGAGCATGTCGTCCCGGAGTGAATCATTAATGGGTGTTTCCTGTGGATCCTTAAAGTGCATTCTAGACAAGTGATCAGCAACAGAATTTTCTACTCCCTTTTTATCTTTTATTTCTAAGTCAAATTCTTGGAGTAACAAGATCCATCTAATTAGGCGAGGTTTAGCATCTTTTTTAGTGAGCAAATATTTTAGTGCAGCATGATCAGTGTAAATAATTATTTTAGCTCCTACTAAGTAAGATCTAAATTTATCAATGGCAAAGACAACAGCCAGAAGCTCTTTTTCAGTGGTTGTATAATTAAGTTGAGCTCCTGTCAAAGTTTTACTGGCGTAAGCAATTGCATGATGCTTCTTGTCTTTTGTTTGCCCCAAAACTGCCCCCACAGCATAATCACTAGCATCACACATAATTTCAAAAGGCAACGACCAATCAGGGGGTTGAATGATTGGTGCAGAGATGAGTGCATTCTTTAATAATTCAAAAGCTTTTAAACATGCATCATCAAATTCGAAAGGAGCATCCTTGGCTAGCAAAAGAGTGAGTGGTCTAGCAATAAATGAAAAATCTTTTATGAATCTGCGATAAAAACCAGCATGGCCAAGAAAGCTTCGAATTCCTTTTATATTCACAGGTGGAGGTAGTTGTTCTATTACTTCAATTTTAGCTTTATCTACCTCAATACCTCTTTCAGACACTAGGTGTCCTAGCACTATTCCTTCCCTAACCATAAAATGATATTTTTCCCAGTTAAGGACTAAGTGCTTTTCTTTGCATCTTTGCAAAACCTTGTCTAAGTTTTCAAGACAATTATCAAAAGTTTTTCCATAAACAGAAAAATTATCCATGAAAACTTCCATAATCTCTTCAATCATATCAGAAAATATAGACATCATGCATCTTTGAAAAGAAGCTGGTGCATTACATAGCCCAAAAGACATTCTACGATAAGCATAAGTTCCGTATGGACAGGTAAAAGTGGTTTTGCTTTGATCATCAGGATGGATCGGGATCTGGTGGTACCCTGAATATCCATCTAAGAAACAGAAGAACGAATGGTTCGCTAACCGCTCTAACATCTCATCTATAAAAGGTAAAGGGAAGTGATCCTTTTTCGTGCCTTTATTCAGTTTTCTATAGTCAATGCACATCCGCCACCCTGTGACGGTGCGTTGCGGAATTAGCTCGTTCTTCTCATTTGTAACAACAGTCATGCCTCCCTTTTTAGGCACAACTTGAACAGGGCTCACCCACTCACTATGCGGCACAGGATATATAATCCCTGCATACAGCAACTTTATAACTTCCTTTTTAACTACTTCTCTCATCGCGTTGTTGAGTCTACGTTGGGGTTCCCGAGAAGGTGAAACAGAAGGATCTGTCGGAATATGATGGGTGCAAATCATAGGACTGATTCCTGTAAGATCTTGGAGTGAGTAGCCAAAGACTGAGTGATGTTTTTCTAAAATGGTCATTAACCGCAGAGTTTGTTCCTGAGTGAGTTTATTACTAATGATCACAGGAAACTCTGGATTATTGTTTAGGAAAGCATAGATAAGACCGGGTGGTAAAGTTTTAAGCTCTATAGGAGGTCTGGGTGTTTCTGCAAACTCATCTAAAGGTTCAGGTTCAGAAGGTTCAGCTTCCTCTTCTACGAAGAAAGGGGCTTCTTCTTCTAAGTCTGATTCATTTAAAAGCTCTAGAGACGCAGCTTTTACCTCTTCCATAGGATCAGGCAAAAGAGATGACTCGATCTTATTATTCAAGGAGTGAGAAATTGTCATAGGGAATTTAAAATCCTTTCCAAAAGAAATGTGTAGCTTTCCAGTTTGACCTTCATAAAGGAGTCTTCTAAATGGTTGTCCTATCAACAGGTCGAAGTCCCATGTATCAAAGATATAAAAGTTCAAATGAATCATGGAGCCTTCTACCATAAAGGGTAGGACATTCACAATTCCAAGGCTGGGGACCAATCGTCCCGAAGATTCCTTCATGAACTTTGTTTTGGGGGTTAAAATTAATTTTCCAAATAATTTAAGTGCAAAAGCTTCAGACATGATATTGATCCCCACAACAGGATTATAGAGAGCATCAAATTGATCAGAATCATAAGCACAGCGTATAGTGATAGGAGGTGTATCCAAACGGATCACTTCAGAGGAAAGCTCTGACTCCTCCAACCATTCGCTACTCATGACTGAAATAAGCTCTCTCAATTGATATTCACTTGGTAAACAAATGCTATAATGGCCGCTTTGGGGTTTGTCTATAGAATGGTAGTTTGAAATGTTTCCAAAATCGGCAAAAAGATCGGATTCTATATCCAGCATGAAATCAGGTGGTGGAATTTCTTCCTTTTGTGGCTCAAAACTTGGGATAGCTGAAGTAGGTGAAGAATTCGGCAGAGTGTCTACTTCGGCTTCGTAGGTTTCATCATGGAGGGTATTATCCATCTCAGCTTCTAGGATTCTATCTAGGATCGCTCTAGCTTCATCAGTAGGGATACGAAAGAAAGAACCTCTAGACATTGTATGTAGCATTTGTTTATGATCTTTCTGAAGACCTCGAAAGAAATGAAAAAGGAGAATAGGGTCTTCAATATTGAGTTTTGGACCAGATTCTAAAAGATCAGAAAAACGTTTCCAGGATTTTCCCAAAGTTTCATTTTCTTTTTGTTTAAAAGATAGAACTTCGAGTCTAAGGTCGGCGATACGATCGAGGGAATAAAAATCTAAACAGAAGTTGGCTCGTAAGACTCCCCATTCACCTCGTTGTTGACTTACCTTCTGACTATACCATCGTCTAGCTTCTCCTCTTAAGGAAAAAGGAAAAAGCTTCCAACGTAAAGTCTTATCAGAAATGCCTTCAATGCGAAGACAATCGCATGTTTGCTCAAAATCTCTAATATGAAGGTAAGGATTTTCATCTTCCTTTCCCGAAAAGGATAGGTTCTCAATCATGGCAATTAACCTCGAACTTAACCTATACTGGGATGTTTGGATAAGCTGTGATGACTCCCATGGTAAAAGGTCAGTTTCCGAAGGTGTTGCAAATTGATAGATTGATTTAGAATCTTGGTTCTCCATAAGGTAAGAATAAAGAATATAAAAAGATAAGGAATAAAAAGATAAAGAAAGATAAAAGTATAGGTACAAGCTAGTAGTAAGATTCAAGGTTATCTCAGCAAACCGTCTTTCTCCCCGGCAACGGCGCTAGAAATGCTTGTTGATATTTGGTAACGCAATTAGGAAATGATCCGCAAGCGCATGGATATCGGTGAGCACTTCACCCGGGATGTTATCCAGAGTATCGTATTTATTTTTTTACCACTAGGAGAAAGCGTGCATCTGACTAACCAAATCTATTACTACTAACCTTTAGGCTACAACCACTGTGATTTGATGTGAGCGATGTATAGAGAAGACTGCAACTGCACTCTCGTTCTAACCTTGGTAAGGATGATCTACTGCTCTATTGGGGAGGCTCACGGAATCTAGACACCTCAAAGGATGTTCGACCCGCACCTATAAACCCTATCGATCCTGCTAACGGGATATGGAATACAAAGGTAGCTACGGAAATGTCACGTTCCTCGCTACTACCACGGTCCGGCTAGACAGGGGATATCTATGAGTATCCTAGCCCAAACACCACGTTTACGCTAGAGATGATTACTCTAAACTCTACGCGAAGAGATTAAAGTAAACTCATAAACCAAAGAACAATAAAACAAAGAACTTACTAGAATTTAGAAGTCGAAATACTGAAGAATCCTAGGAGCAAGCCTCGGGTTAGGAGAACTTGATCCCGCAGGTACAACCTCGAAGTAGTCACCGACAGGCCGGGCTTCCTTCGATCTATACCTCCACTCTATCTCTCTCAATCTAGAAGAACTAAGTCTAATCTCACATTGGATGCTAAGCCCTAATGAGGTGGGAACCCTAAGGAAACCTCTCTCTCTGAATCATCTCTGGAAAATATAAAAATAATGGACTTGGATTCTCCTCTCCAGGGGCCAGGGGTCCTGCTTATATAGTCCCTTCAAGTGAACATGGGCCGTCGGATCAAACCGACATTAATCGCACGGTTTTCCTTGATCCTTTAGGTCGGTGGGGCATAATCCGCGAGACTCATCCTGATTGGTTGCAGACCTAGGGCGGGCGCCCCAGGGTCCAGGGCGGGCACCCTGGTCCCGGGCCTGTTCGGCCTCCCGTTAGATCCCGTGGCTTCTGGAGTCTTCTAGATGATAGAAAATCGGTGAACACGTTAATATCTCTATGTAATTCCGACGTGTGGGCCTTTCCTTTGTATTTCCTGATAACCCCCTGCAGAAACAGATAAACAACAAAACTCGTGGAATTCTGTCAGATCAAACCCTAATTCCAGGTGTTGCTTGCATATAGATCCTTTTCCTTATTTATTGGATAATTAAAATTGATACTTAAGAACCGTCAACAACCTATCACTTAATGCAACAATATCTATAACATATATACTCAATTGCATTTTTAGAAATTAGGAGGCTTATAATGTTTCGGGGCTTGCCTAAGATCTGACACAAGTCAATAGTTGTCAGATGACACTCGTTTGGCGAGCACCTCCCATTCTAGCACTTGTCCAGTCCTTCCGTCTTCGAGATAGGTCTACCAAACAGCATCTTCGGGTTAGGCACCAACATCTCGTCCTTCATGTGGTGCATCTAGCGTATCTAGATGAGATGCAAGATGCAAGTGTATGAATACATGGAAGTGCAATAAACAATGCATCACATACAGTAATCAAGGCAAGTATGAGGTTACACTAAATATACATAAGCACTTCATATTGCTTAATTAAACATCAAACGACCTATCATGTTAAGATAGCAAGGAAAGCAATACCAAACATGACACAAGATTTACAAAGTCTCAGGTGTACTAACTTCATCACCAAGGACATGAATCACACTTAGCAACATGCAAAGCAAGTCAAGGTGAAGCAACAACGATAACTGGAATATACCAATTTCTGGACTAGCAAACAGTAGCTTCATAAATCAATCATATCTGGAATTTTATAATTCCAAATGACTTTAAAGAATACATTCTTGAAAGCTTATAAAATTCTCTACATTTCATAAAGTTTAACATGTTGAATTTACACAAACACATAAACTGGTCTAACAAGACACAGAGCAAGCAATTCTGCAACCCAACTTTAAATATCTATAACTCCTAAACCACATGGCCAAATGCCACCAAATTTTAACAGAAGCTAGATACATAAATTATCTACAGCTTTGGTATAAACAAGTTTTACAACAAAGCACATTATCATGAAGAACTTTGCTAAGTTCCCAGATCTGTCCAGAAATCTCATTTGCAAGAAATAATTATTAACTTATGTTGTAAACATATAATTGGACAAAACTAACTTTATTAACATGTCACACATGACTAATAAACACCAGAAAATATAGTGTCCATTACTAAATAAATTCTTTTAATACATTCTTAATTTATTTAGATAATTAGGTAGAATTATGAACACATATCAAAAGTACAAAATAAATTCTACCAAAATTATAGTGGCCTACATATGCTCCCAATAGTCTAATAGCCAAATTTCAAGCCATTTAAACATGTATATCAACCTCTATAAAAAAGACAAATTGCTATTACAAGAATTCATGTGAGAGCAAGATGAATCAATAACTCACTCATACTGCAACTAAAATTCATGAAATTTTTACCACACATCAAAAATCACATGACTAGCATGCCACAAAAATTTTGCTTCATTTGGAGCCCTACAACTGCAGTTATGAAAATGACAAATACAACTAGCATTGAAAACCTAGAAGCATAGATCTATTTTTACCGCTAAAAATTTAAACTAAAACATGTCATATTATAGATCTACTGCATAGATAATTTCACAAGGATTCCAAAAAGTCCTCATTTGCTATTTTACAAATTTTTTATGATTTACTATGCATTTTCAAAGATCAGCAAAAACTACCACAAACAGGTCCTTATAGCACTATTCACTTGAGTCTTGGCTTCCCAAAAAACCCCCTGCCCTTCCTCGAATTCAAGCATGCAGTCCCTCATGCGATTTTAACAGAGGGGGTCGTCGGAGAGGTTGGGGTTTCGGCCTGTAAGGTCTAAATGGCTAGAGGGGGGTGAATAGCCTATTTAAATTTTCTACAAGCTTTACTAAAAAACAAGTTAGTAAATAAGATGGCGAAGCTAATTCTAGCACTAGCTCAACTTCTTTTAAGCAAGCCACAAATACAATTCTAGTGCAAGGCTATGATCTCTAGTTCACACCAACAACACTAAGTCTCTAAACTAAATACCCCTAAGTGATAAGCTATTCTACTCAAGCTAAACAAGGCAAAGAACAATAAGTAAAGGAGCGAGCTTGAAAAGATATACCAACGTTGATGAGAAGAGATATGTCCAATGTACCAATCAATCAACGTGATCACATACACAAATGAAATCCTCGGCAATAAGATGACACAAGATTTATTACCGAGGTTCACTTGCTTCCCGGCAAGCTACTCCTCGTTGTGGCGATACACCCACTTGATGGATCACGAGCTAATCAACTATCAAGAGTTGAACCCTCAGCGGGTGCCGCACATCCACTCACAAGATGGGGATCCTCCAAGCCACGAGCTCCACTAGAGTATCCAATTCGTGAACTCCCGCGGGGAAGGCTCAAGAACCCCTCACAATCGCTTAGTGAGGCTCGAAACAATCTCCAATCACGAGCTCAACACTACCGCTACTCCAAGCCATCTAGGGTGTCGGAAAACACCCAAGAGTAACAAGCAATCCGCAGCAAACTTAAGAATTAAGTGCCACTAGATGCAACTCTCAATGCAATGCAATTCACTTGAATCTCACTCAATCTCTCTAGAGTATGCAACCAAGCAAGGAGATGAGTGGAGGGGAAGTTCTCTAGCTCAAAGTGTGCCTCAATATCTCAAATGTGCAAGAGAGAACCCCAAAGGGCCGACCACCTATTATTTATAGCAAATAGAAAAGCCACTAGCCATTATACCCTTCATTGGACAAATTTCAGGGGCGATAAACGCTGCACAGTAGCGTCTGTCGCCAAGCCGACAGACGCTACAGGCGCGTCTGTCACTCTGTACGACGCCACGTGTCCAGCTCATTCGAAAACCAACTGTTATGAACAGTAGCGACAGACGCGTCTGACGCCGGTCGACAAATGTGCCCGTACGCCCGACAGACGTGGTCCAGTGACGATGCTTTCGCCCGAGTTCGTCAGACGCGTACGCCGCAAGGGCGACAGACGCGGCGTCGAGCGTCTGTTGCTCACGCTCGCGCGCGCCCGCGCAGTTCCACAGCGTCAGACGCTGGAACAGTGCGCGAGGCCGCATCTGTTGCCTTCGTGACAGCGCGTCCATCGTGCCCGCGCGCACAGGCCGAGCTAGGGTACCCCGACAGACGCTGACGTCAGCGTCTGTTGCTCCCGGCTCGTACGTCTTTCGCGTGTATCTCGTCAACACTTCATCGTTTTCTCGTTCCGCTTGATCGCCCTTGTCACTTATGAGCTACTCTCCATATGTGTATCACTAAAGCACATGTTGTAGCTCATGAAACACTTCCGTGCTTTCACCACCTTTTTTACCTCTGGCGCAATGGAAAATAGGCATTTCATTTCTCCGAAAACGCCTGAACCCCTCACTACCGCTCAAACACCGCCGCCTTCGCAAATGTGCCAACACCATCATGTGTAAAACACCATGTGCATATGTGTTAGCATTTTCACAATAATTTTTTAAGGTGTTACGTTAGCTCTCTACTAGATCCTAATGCATATGCTCAAGATGATGACCTAGTAGCACTTGATTCACGAGCTAACCGTGATTGCCCCTCTTGATAGTCGGCTATCAATCCTAAACCTGGTCAATCACTTCTCTACTCATCTTAGACCGACAAAAGCAAACCCTATGATTATACCTTTGCCTTGGTCACTTTGTTCCATGTCCATCTCCTCATGCTTGATCACCATAACCATCATTTCATGTCCATGCACCATCTCTTTGTGATCTTGTGGCCACCACTCCATTCCACATGCACCTTCATCACATGTGTTTCTTATGCCTAACTTAAACCACTTAACACATGGCATTAGCAACTTAGTGTCATTAATTATCAAAACTAAACTTGGGCTTTCAAGGCCGGAGAAGGGCCGGCGGCGACGGGGAAGTGGATGGGGAGCAAGAGGAGGCCGGCGCACACCCGTGGGTGGCCACGGCTCGTCTTGAGGTGGCCCGAGGAGGTGGGGCCACGCGGAGCAGCGGCTCACCAGTGGTAGCTCGCCTGGCTGCGAGGCTCTGGCGATAGGAACGGCCGGAGGAGTGGTTTTGTGAGCTCGGCGTCACATGGCGAAGGCGATGACGGCCGCTGCTAGACGCAAGGAGAAGCGGAGCAGCGAGGACGGTAGTGGCGTTGCGAGCTCGGCTCTGTCATCCATGGCGATAGCGAGCGCACATGGTAGAGCGAAGGAGGGGCGAGAGAGGGCGAGCAGTGGGGAGCGCGGAGCGCCTGGGAGCGGCTCGACGTCCACAATACGCGAGGAGGAGGCAGGGCACACGGCAGAGGACAGATACACGCGTCGGTCATGGTGGAGTGAGCTCTCGCATGGCTGCCATGCACTCCTCCTTTGGGGCATTTCGCCGAGCACGTGGCGTACGCCGAAATGACCGGTGTGTGGCGTAGTTTTGGGCCGCTTCTGGGCCGATTTGGGTCTTGCGCCTAAAATCAAAGTTGAAGCCAGTGAACAGCTCTACACTTTTCGTTTAGAGGTCAAGGTCATTAGTGTCCTAGATTAGGAGATAATTAACTTCCAAAATGACATTGTCAAAGCATTGATGGCAATTAACAAACTTAAAAATTGATGGTTAAAATGAAGTCCCACTGAGGCCATCTTCTTGTATGCCCTTCTCCACGACATAAACTCCAACTTCTATAAAAGGACCAACTCAAGTTGCTCAACCAATTTGGAGACCGCGAAATGCCAACGTGTCGATGTCAGAAGGTACAAAGTAAACTTTTACTGTTTTGGGAACTATTGTTGAAGGTACAAAGTAAAATCGATGTCAGAAGGTACAAAGTAAACTTTTGCTGTTTTGGGAACATGTTCAGCTACTTGATTCATTGTTTCCACCATAAAAAGTACTTCAACTCATAGTAAGGAATGAAATTGAGCTACCATAGAAATTTAGAAGATACAATTGTATGAACATGTCAACTTTCTGCTGTCAATTCAGGACTTAGCATATTTTTTGTGCTTTGAAAAACAGCAGCTGATTCAATCTTGTGAGCTCTATTTGACTAGGTTAGAGGCCAAACTAACTCTTGACCATTAAACTAAGTTTGCTCTACATAAC
Organism: Saccharum hybrid cultivar R570; assembly: GCA_038087645.1. Lineage (NCBI taxonomy): Eukaryota > Viridiplantae > Streptophyta > Magnoliopsida > Poales > Poaceae > Saccharum > Saccharum hybrid cultivar. The sequence continues at coordinate 16,095,553 of JAQSUU010000066.1, forward strand.
AAGAACTACAACTTTTATTTAAGGTCCAACATCAAAACTGGTATAGAAGTCAAACTTTCACTTTGGTCAAAGTAGCAACTCGATAAAGCCTAAACTAAGATTTTAGGCCAATTGGGGCATTTTCTTGGCATTTGCTCAACATGAACCCTTCATGACTTTTGTTGTAGAGTTTATCTAGAGTCATTTGGGCAAGATTGCAAGGTTTAGTTGATGATCTATAATTCCATTCACTTAATCATGCCCTTCCAATAGGAATAGAACTTATCATTTCACGTGACTTTTTTATTCCAAACTTCATGAAACTTTTTCAGGGATCACTATAGATAGAGAGTGATGTGAGACACATGAAAGAAGTGACATCAACACTCACTTGCATTACCAGGCATGAGCATCTAACATACACACAGAAACACAAATAACAAGGTATGTTGCGTATGTTTCATAGAGATGTTGCAAGCACATTCTATATATACATGTTTCACATGTTGCACTAGCATGTCTCATATGTTTCACCAATATGTTCCATATGTTTCACTAGTGAGTTACATGTGTTTCATGCTCACATATGAACGAATGATGCCTAAACTCATGCAATGCAAGTGCCAAGATGCAAGCCTAATACCTGGGGTGTTACACAGCATATCTATTATCATTATCACTAGCAACATTAACATGAGAATTCATGGAACTTGTAAAATAATTATTAAAATTATAAGATGTATTTGCATGATGTACCTTAGGCGTGGTGCAATGATATTGCAGTGTAGTGCTCTCCATTTATGTTCAGCAGAAGTTTTAATATTATTCTCGCAATTTCCTGAAGTCCAAAATATACCAATACACGCGGTACAGCAAGAAAACACCAATATCCACCGCTTGCACTTTATCCCAGGGGCAGCAGAACAGTGTAGCGGATCTTTCTTCTCTTCTCCCGTACATAAGTACACACAGCAGCAGATATTCAATTGTCCACGTGATGGCAAGCTGGACGAGCTTATGTGTATGCTGATAGCAGTAGAATATAATAAGCCAACTTGATTGATGTAGCTTTCGTAATTTATGGATGAGCTTTCCAATCTATTTCAGCTTGCTTCGAATCGGACTCTGCGGTTTGAAGCAAAAATCTGTATATGTATTCACCAAGATGGTGTGGCAAGTATGACAAACACAATCTGTCTTAGGGCCCGATTCCTTGTCAGACTGCAAGAACAAAAGTTGCAACCGGCCTTGATGCCGGAAATCTTCCCTGCCGACCAGTCGGACAGGAGACGTGCGCCAATCAGGGTTTTTTTTACCGACCGGTTTCCGGTAACCGCCGGCCTCCGGTAGCGGTAAACCGGTCCGGTTTACCGGTAACCGGTCGGTAACCGGCCGAATTCAAAATCAAATTCAAACCCTGCTTCGGTTCGGTTCGGGTCCGGTTTACCGGCCGGTTTGGAGCGGTAACCGGCCGGTTTGACCGGTTTACCGCTCGGTTTGAGTTTAGAATTTTTTTTTCTTTTTTTTCAAACTTCTATACGTATAAATAAATACTAAACGAACTCGAATTTGAAAAATTTTTACACCATTGGCTTCTATAAATCATGAACTATTTTTAGGAATTTTTTCAGCATTTTTTGTTTTTTTTCAAATTTTAAATTTGAATTTGGGGGTCTTAACGGGCTGGGACCGGGATTTTTTTTCTTTTTTTTCAAACTTCTATACGTATAAATAAATACTAAACGAACTCGAATTTGAAAAATTTTTACACCATTGGCTTCTATAAATCATAAACTATTTTTAGGAATTTTTTCAGCATTTTTTTTTTCAAATTTTAAATTTGAATTTGGGAAATACCTAACTGGACCGGACCGGAACCGGACCGGTTAGGGCGGTTACCGCGGTAAACCGCGTTAAACCGACCGGTTTTTTTAACCCTGGCGCCAATCCCCCTCCCCCACCCCTCCGCCCCCAGCAAACACTGTGCACGCATGTTTTTCTTTCCATTCTATTATATTTCTTTTTCCTTTTTCTTTTCTTTTTTATTTTTTTCTTTTCTCTTTTTCTTTCATTTCTACTATTTATTTTCCCTTTTTCTTTTCATTTTATTTTTTGTTGTGTTCTATTGTTCTTGTCATCTTTTATTTTCTTTCTTGTCATATTTTATCTCTTTTTTATTTTTCTTTCTTTTCTTCTATTTCTTTTTTCTTTTCTTTTTTTCATTTTTGTGGTCTTTTTATTATTCTTTTGTTTTATTTTTCTATTTTCGTATTTTATTCTTTTTATTTTCCTTTTCTCTATTTATAATTTTATGTTTTACTTTTTTATTTACAGATACACATGATGTTCATGTAGTATACATGTAATGTTCTGTGATATATTTTTTGATGTCTGCGAGTAGAAATGTGATGGTCTACGATGTATTTTATGATGTTCAGTAAGCATACATTGATGTTCTACGATTTTTTTTATGTTCGGTAGCATTTTTTCTTCTTTTTACGTGACTCTAATAATTACTTCAATAATTTTATTATTTTATTTTATATTTTCAGGATATTTTATGATGTTCGTATACATATGATATTCTATGCTATATCTAGTGATGTTCGTGTAGTGTTAAAGCGATATTCGGTAGCGTTTTTTCTTCTTTTTATCTGACTATAATTAATTACTTCACTAATTTTATTTTTTATATTTCATGATATATGTGATGTTCAGATAGTATACATACGATGATCTATCGTGTTGTGTTAACGTGATGTTCGACGATTATATTTAAATACAGGTTTATTATGAGATAAATGTTTGTTAAAAAATTTTATCGAAATATATTCATGTAGGGTCTTGTTTTGAAGAGTTTATTGCAACAAACATGATGTTGCAATCGGATTTTAATTATGATACTTGATTTAGGAGATATGACTTTTTTTTACCTAAAAAAGTATGAGATATGTGATGATATCAGCAATTTCAGCTTTTAGTGCGTAGATGTTGCGTGGTCTGCGTGATTGATGGCGAGGATAATGATAAATTATGATATATTAATTTTTATACTTACCACATGCTTGAATTTAGTTCAAAATATTTACCTAGTCCGAATAGTTTAGCCTTTTAATATTACCGCTAAAACTGGATAAGCGAGGAGGCTTGTAACGAGACATTGGGGATTCAGCCATATTCTTCTATGTTCTTTAAGATTCCTTATCCAAGTTCGTTGCAGATTTTGACGAGGTGTAACAAACAATACTCCAAAATGATAAACAAAAATAAATATACACGCACCACAACCGGAGTACTAAAAGCATTACACAACACACTACTATATATATATATTCCAAGATGCCAAACAACCTCAGCTTTTCAGTTTTCACAATATGGACAGTTGCAACCCAGTTTTTAAAAATATGGAATGTGCAAGCTCAAATTGGAGAAAGTCCCTGAAGACGGATGCTTCATATTGGAACAATGGACAGAATACCAAGACCAGTGTAGGGTGAGAAGCAAGCAGCTCAAGTTACACCCACCGGATGTTCCATCTTACACACATAAGTAGTTCAAATTTGCAAGTGTTAGGATGCTTTCCTGAACATCTTAACTACTACTCTCTCAATTTCAAATTATAAGACATTTTGGCTTTCTAAATACATAGTTTTTTTACTATGCACTTAGATATCTACTATGCCTATGCATAGTACAAGCACAAAGCGTACTGATGAAAATCATGTATTATTTGGATTGAAAAGTAAATAATTACTTGATCAGGATTGCTGACATTGAGAAACGCCACCCAACTAATTACAGGATAAACAGCTAAATACATGACTACAAACAGAACAATTCGTTCCCAACTAAGCAGGGTTTCATGCTCCACTTTGATCTTGCAAGAACACATAGTTTATGTGCAAAAACAGAGGACATTTTCCAGTTCGAATGCGATGCCACCATCGATCAACCAAGAAGCTGCCTGAGGCCATCAATGACCTGCTCCCTCTTCAAAGGATTCATCTGTACCAGAATTAAGAATTCAGGATGTTGATCTTATAGAAACAAAAACAAAAAGGTCTGCTCAAACGAGTTAGAAGAAAATTACCTTGTTAAGGAGGAGCAACAGACCGTTTGGTAGAGCTTTCACGTCTGAACTTTCAGCAAGATGCGAGAACCAGTTTGATACTCTTTCAGCCTTCAATTCCTCAAGATAATTCTCATAGTTCTTGCGATCATTCTTCCAAGTAAAGAAAGATTCATCATCATTCCACATTTCACTACAACCTTCAGTTCCTTTGGACACTAGATACCATTTCTTGATAGAGTCTAATGCTGATCTGTGGGAAAGCTGCTCACCAGCAGCTTCTTTAACTTCCTTGGCCAGGGCATCCTCAGCAACTCTCCTTTGCAATCTCCTGTAGAAGAAGGCCCGAGACTCTTCCCAATCAACAACCTTACCGATCACACCTTTGGCGGCCATTCTAGCAGAGGTGTCATGCAATTCGGCAAATCGTGTGGCAACCTGAGTATAAATAGGCATCAACTGCTTCATCCGAATAGTCATACTCCTCTGTATGGTCTCCATTTCTGGGATGCTGGCATTTTGTTTCTTCATCTCTTTCAGCCTAGCATTCAGGCCAATCAATTCTGGGTCAAGCCTTAGCATGCAATCTTCCAGTTCCTTTGGCCTGAATTTTATCTCCACCAATCCTTCTGCCTCAAGGACATTCCCTTTCGCAGTCCTCTCGGCATACATCTCTATGTGGTCCGGATTGATCTTGCTGTCCACCACAACCCAGGCCCCTCCCCGTAGCTCTCCACCCATTGGGATATATACAAAAGCAGGCTGCTGGTATGTCCTCAGATTCTCAACAATTGTTGAACCAGCCTGAAGGATTCCTTCAAATAAATCCCTTTGCCCACCAGAGAAACCTCTCCAGTTTGCAAGGATGAACAGTGGAAGCTCCTCATGGTTGAAATCCTGTAATGCCTGAGCTGTTTTGTTTGCAGAATCTGGGAACCACACCTGACCTGCTTGAGGGACTACTCGCTCAGCGGAATCAAGCTGACCTGGATCAGCTGGGATGACTTGCATCACAGTCTGGGTTTCCACAGCTATGACACCAACTGGTATTCCACCAAGCTTTGCTCTTCCGGTGATAACTGTTTTTGCCCAACCTTCCAATGTTTCCACGAAGCTTTCCCTATCAAACATACCACCCAACCACTTCCCTTCACTGTCCTGAATGCCACAGATGGCTGCACGAGCATCACAAGCATTCTCAGGGAAGTACGTTACTGGTCTTTCGGGTGGGTCCAGGGGTTTCATAATGGGAAGAGGACCACCAACATATGGAGGAACATAACTGAGCCATTTCAGGATAGCAGAAACACCTTCAAGGTCATCTGACACAGTTTGGTGGACAACACCATTTGTAGCCATGATTTTGGGGCCACCCAATTGCATATGAGAACTGTACACCTCCCGCCCCAGAAGCTTGTTTAGTGCAGAAAACCCAGTCAAGATAATCGGTTGATCAAGACGTTGTATACACCTCATACCTAAACGAGCCAGATAAGCCCCAATGCCAACAGCTCTTCCAGTCACAAATGTCAGAGTAAAGGTCTCTTTGTATGCCTTAGAATATGCGCTGGCAATCGCACCACTTCCATGGAGATTCTCACAACCAAGTCCATCCTCTTTACCAACAATGGTATCAACCACCCATCTGGTTTCTCCATTTTCTAGTTGCAGCTCGTGAGCTATTACTGAAGAGCTTAGACGTGAGTAATCTTGTGTAGTGAGGTAAATGTACTGAAAACCACGTTCAGGGCTCTCATCATCAGACCAGCCGACATGGAAGCATGACTTTATTTCCTCTGCTACACCAAGCCTGGCACCAGCAGTTGCTGCCAGGTAGATAAGAGGAAGTTTCCTCTCACAGGCAAGATTGGTAACAGCATCAAAAAATGCATCTTCTCTTGGACCAAAGGACCCAGCTTTAAATGTCACATCATTGGCAACGACTACAATCTCCCGGCCACTTGGGAATTCTGGCGTGGACAGCTTCATGCTCCAAGCAACAATGCCGATATCATTGATGCCTGGAGGACGTTCAACTGAAACCAATGGAGTGCCCCATGCTCCAACCGAATCAACAAATATAAGCTCTTTCACTTCAGCATAGAGTTGATTGTGCTCATTAGCTTCACTAACACCATAGCTACTTGATTTCCATGATCTCTTCAGCGCTGTTTCAAATGCCTGCATAAACAGTATTACTGGTATGAATTGGTCTCTTTAAGCATGCCATAACTAAAGTTAGAAAAAACAAGGAGCTACAAGCAACTTACCAAGGGGAAATCGTAGCAGTATGTGGTTTCATTTTTCCTAGCAGCATAACGTTTGAGGTCAATAGCATCCAAAGGCTTGTATGGTTCATTCAATGCAACACCATGCAAAGGACCAGCCGTGGCAGTGGCAGAGTGGTAGACAAGCTGATGTGTGCTTGGGTCTTCCACTTCTCGGTAAATCTGGGAAAAAGAATTTGAACATAAGCACATCAAAAAGTGCAAATGATATCCTTCTAGCTAAAAGTAAATGGTCAAAAATACTTAGCATACAGAGCATTTGCTATTAGCTAAAGAAACATGTATGGTAGTTTATGAGGGTGTGATTACTGTCAAGTTTTATGCATATCAGACAGGTGGTAGAAATCTTTAGTTCTTCACAGTCGTTACTAAATTATTGTTATGATTATTTCTGGTAAAGTAGTGAGTTGTCAAAGAACTCACATCAACTGTGCAGGTGTGGCCAGTAACATTGGTAACAACAACTCTCCAAGCACCACTAGCTTGCCCGTCACAAACCAACCAGAGCTTGACTTCCCACTGGCACACAGAAAGCCGATGCATCCTGACCCCAACATGTTCATATAAATTCAATACCATTTGCTTCAAAAGTGTACATGCAGTTCCTTCTTCCTGATCAATTTCATCAGTCATCCTGCACAATGAAATAGCAGAAGTGGATAACTTCAAGCAAATTAACAACCTATCCTTCATATCCGCAACATAAAAAACAAGGTGAATTGACTGACCTTGAAAATGGGATTAGTTCATGCAATTGTTGTTCTCTCAGTAAGCACAGATACATGTGTGAGTGGCCTGATCTCACAGTCTCACTATGAGCATGTAGCTCTATTTCTTCTAGTGCTCCCATTAATGATCTGAGAATGCTGTTTGATGTGAACGACGACGAAGCTTGTGCGCGGCCTACTTCATTGTCAATATTACCTGACAGGAAACCATTTGTTGCACTTGGTTGTCTGACTATGGTACGAAGGAACATCCTCTGGTCGTTTAATCTCTGATCTTTCTTGTTCCTGATAAGTGTATAAATATGCCACTGGCGATCACGTGATGGGGTGTATTTTACTTCATTGTAACCTTCCAAATTTACTTTTTCCTGTATTTACAGAAAAATGTTAAAGAGGTGCAGTTATAGTCAAAGAGGATATTAAAAGAATATGAAAAAGAATGAATATAGCTACATACCAGCTCAAGGAATGTAGACAACGGCGGTTCCACATGGCGAAGCATTGGATCCTCCTCATAATAAAGCTTGTCAACAGACCATTGGAAGGAGTGTCGCATTGGCGGACGCCCTTCATCTCTCTGGATAATACAGCTGACAACCTTAACACTAGCGCCATTAAGATGTGATGTAATAGTATTATCCTTCAAAATCTTGGATAGTTTGTTCACCCTTTCTTGTGCTTGATCCTCATCACCACTACAAACAGACAAAAAATAGGTAAAATAAGAAATTGATGACATCCATTAATTGTTAATGGAATCACTCTTGAAGATTTTCATGAAACAAATAGCCACATAAGGATATGGAGAGCAAACAAACCTGTCTTGGAGAGTACTCATCTGATTATTGATACCAACCAAAGCAATATGAAGCATATTGCTTTGATTAGAATTTACATGGTTACCGTTCGAGACACTTCCGACACCCACTCTGTACTGTGAAGTCTCCTTCAGTGCAACATCAATTGCAGTTGCTAGAAACTGGAGAGACTTGATTACAACCATGATGCCCCATCTCTTCTCAATAGGATTCTCTACTTGCTGTAGGGGCACATCTTGCCCGCTTCTTTGCTTAAGATGCTCTTCAGAGAACTCCCATACGGCAATTAGGCCAGCTCGGTGCCACTGCATCCGGATACTTCCACTTACAAGATAAGGCTGTAATACGATTTTGTGTTAGTTCACAAAAAAATTGTCAAGATTTAAGCTGTATGAAGACAAGCAAAGTAGTGGACAAAGTCGCTGATACCTGATACAATCTGCGTATATATGTCTCAACCACTCTCCGTTGAAGAGTTGGATCACTGTGATCGAACAATGCTACAAGAGCATCTTCAACTGCCAGTGGAGCACAAACTAAATCTTCCATTCTCTCATTTATCGCCATCTTTCTCCTAGGTGTTGACAGACGCTCTCCTTCCTCAGTAAACATCTCCAGCTCTGAAAGGCTTCTTGCTATGCTTGTGCGAAGTTCACTCAATTTAGTTTGCTCAAGAAGTTGGCTTGCTTTAAGTGCCAGCTGCATCAGTAACAATATATTACACATTTTTTTATCAACAATCACATGACTACATGAGCAAAATAAATCGAACTTCAATCTTCCAAAATCTTCAACTTTACCTCAGAATATGATGTATGGTTCAAGGCAGAGAAGCGAATCAACTGATCCCTGTAACCAGATGGGTTTGGATATACCAATGCTTCCATAAGCCGTAGTATTAATTTATTTTTGCTTCTCACACCCTTCAAACAAAAGCAAATTGTCAGGAAAAAAAGCCCTTGAATATCTAGATGTAGAAAAAATAAAAATAAAAAATCACAGTTCACAGATATTACCTGGTGTGAGAACACAATGTATACAACCTTCTCAAGGTCTTTTGCATGTTGAAGGCGCAGGCGCTCTATAACATCAGACTGAAAATGAAAAGAAAAAAAGAAAAACAGAAAACACAACAATAGTTAGCACATTTTGGTGAGCAAATGAGCATTGAGCAACCTCTTCAAAGACTTGCCTGAAGGTTATCATTGAAGAGCTCTTCAACAGACAGATACTCCTCAAATAGAGATTTGACAACAACACGAGCATGGCTTTCTCTTCCACCCTCATATGACTTGACCAGGCTCATAAGTGGTTCCACAAGCCTCTCATTAGTAACCCTATCTTTCTCCGAACAGTATGCAAGATTTGCCTATAGTAGTAATTTTGTAAGTAAGCAATATAAATACTCAGACAGGAGTTAACACTAAGTAGCAGTGTCAAACTGACCTCAATAACCCCCCTCAGCAACTTTGCAGGGAAATCCTTGCTCTTGCAGAAGTCAGGATTCAATTCATACTCCTTGTACTTACCATCCAACTGAATGCATCCAAACTAGTCAGACATCTCATGTGCACCCAAAACAGAAGAGAGAAGAAACAAAGAAAGAAGACCACAATTTATTTGACAGAAAACTAGTCAAAAGCTAATCACCTCATTCCTAAGATCTTTTGGAAGCCGTGTTGCTAAAACAGACATAAGTTCTTGCCATTGTAGAAAAGGGAGCTCAGGGCTGTCTAGGCAGTTTAGCAAATCTTGTACAACCTGCAAAAGCAAGTATAGATAGGAAAATGTTGATTAAATATTACATAAAGACTAAACTATGTTCCAAAAAAATGGAACAGAATATTTTCCAAGAAAATGGCAGTGTGTGCCGTAAACTATGAAATTGGTTTTTCTTTGTAGATGAAGATAATGGAAGAGGAGAGAAAATTGAAAGTAAATTGAAATTACAAATCATTGTAAAAATTAATGTCTTACTTCATTGATATTATGTTCATATCCTGCAAGGATCATGTGTGCAGAATTCACACTTGCAGCAAATTTTTGATGAACTTTGCCAGATATAGCGGTAGGAGGTCCCAGTTTGGGAAAGGAACCATGAAATGGTTCAGCTCTCCTCACAGAAGATGGGTCATCAAGGTCCAATCTTGCTATCAGGTCATTCGCCTGAAAAAGGGAAAACATACATTCAAGTTTGTTATAAATGTAGTAACCATGCTGATTTCATGATGTTTGTTATAAATGAAGTAATCATACTGATTTCATGAGAGAGAGAGAGAGAGAGAGAGAGCATGGATGTGCAAGCAGAGGGAGATGGAAATAGAGAGCAATAAAACCTGCATGGCCTGACCCTCAGGCATAACAAAGTGAATGACACCAGAGGCAGGCAGTAACAGTGGCATGCACATCTTCATGACTTCCACCTCAGCATATGGTGTATCAGCATCCACATGAGAGCCATCCGCAACCAAGAATCGAAGAAGTTTGCAAGGTGTATCAGCCAACAACTTTGAAGGATCGTGTTCTTTCTGCAAAGTACAATTAAGAGAACGAAAATGAAATCATGTATTTCCAAATGATGTGAGAATATAGTGAATAGTTGAAACAATCCAAACTGCTTAATCCTTCAAGTCAAATTCGACATGGTGAGGAACTTTCAGAAAGATCTTAGGCAACTGGCCACTGGGATATCTTTGTCTTTGGAAACTGAGGATATTTTAGATGGTTTGACACATGAAACGCCACAGCTATGGAAAAGCGAGAACTTGCAGAGGAGGAAAGAAATCTACATTCAAGCAATTTTATATGACTCAGGGCCATGCTGTATCATGGATTCCTAAATTCTATTCTCCACACTCTATGTTGTTATATTCTAATCAAGTTTAGTGTGGGTTTACAACAAAAGGCAGAAAAGAAGAATATCATGTTTTATGATCTTCGTATGAACGCAAGATTCACAAATTTGCCAGATCATTCAGTTTCAAGTAATCATATGTAAAAGTACTGTGTTTTAGTACGTAACATGAAAGAGTAAAAATATGAAAATGTAGCCATCTTTACCTGTAGTAAGCATGTTCTACCATTAATGAGAAGGCGTGTACCAGCAGCCTCCGTCTCTGCATAAATTACATGACTGTTTCCATCCATCTGAAGAATTTACAACAAAGATGTATCAGAACTTTTTCAATGGAAAAAAAAACTCGACCTCCAGGGGGTAAGACAGCCCCTGGACATTGCATTAAGAAGAAGATCTTCTCACGCAGGTCAAGACTCAAGAAAATCCTTGAACCCCTGCCCCACCCATACACAGCGGCACCATAGCCCATGTGAGAACAACCACGGCTGAGGCTGGACCTTAGACCTGTGATTTGGGGTGGGACAGACGAGGGGATTTTTTTAACCCTAGCCTGGGACCTGAGTAGTGATACTCAAGCCACCCAACGAACTCAGCTAGAGACCTTTTGCTTTAATAGAAAAAAGGACACAGGGTGGGAAATTTACCTGCATTAAAAGTCCACCATCTCGCAGAGAATGTATCTCTGCTTCAATTTCTGATCCATTCATTCTTAATTTGTAGCTGCGGGGTCCACCCCTTACTGTTTCAATCTACAGTAGAGTTTAATCACGTTTAATTTTGCTTAAAAAACCGTGAGTCACTGAGTTGTAAGCACAGAAATGTAAAGAGAAAACTATAGATGAGTACCGTGTATTTGCTCCCCTCTATGTTCAGAGTAACAGTTAAATTGACAAGCGAGATGTGCTGCAATGGAGAAAGAAGTCACACAGTTACCAAGCTGTTTTAAGTCCAACAGCAACAAGTATAATCTGCAATAAGGGCATTTCAGCATATATATCATACCTTTGGTGGTATCTGACCTTTGCTGAGATAACCAACATAATCAGTGATAATGCTTGAGCTCCTGCTTGATGCTTCCTGTGAAATAAGAGATAAATGTTTGATGTCAACAAAGATAGATGACTTCTAAGCTCATAATCATGGTTCTGCAGTCAAACAGGCATACATATAGAGCTCCTCCAACAACTGAGAGGTACCATGGGGGCCTCTCTGCTCTAACACGCATAGCTATTCTGCTGTCAAGCCAACCAGTATGGATTTTATTTTCGCGGTATTCTGTCGCCTGTACAGATGGAAAATTGGAAAGTAAATTACACAAAGAGATAAAGAGTATCATGTACAGAAGACCATTTACTATGGAGGTCATCATACATTCAAGAGATCTACTGTGTAATCAACATTTGTGCGTATCTCTCCACGGATCTGAATCTCTTTCAGCCCAAGTACCATATTGGCTATGGCCAAAGATCTAGATTCCCCAAATGCAAAAACATGACCTGCAACAGAAGAACACCGAATTTAACCAAAACCATCAAGAGATACCAAGAACAAACAAAAAATCATGCTATGTAACTTACCAAACTGTGAATCAGAAAATTCATGAATTGCTCCTCCAGACTGAAAATTGAAAAAAGGGAAACAAGATTTGGGTTAGTTTGTATCATACCAGGATACATATTTCAGCAAGAAAATTTTATGGAAACTAAGAAACAAAAATAAATACTCAAGAGTGATACTTTCAGCTGTGGTGATGTACATATAACACAAAAGCAAAATTTGGATGGACATATACTTGCCTTAACAGAGAAATAGGCCCAAACATTTGGTTTGCTTTTAAAGTTTAACTCCTGATGAAAAAGACAATAGAATATAAGTTAACATATGGATAAGCACAGCTGGTGGATTACCAAAAGAGTATTATATAGTCAAAAGTAAACCAACCTCCACTCTTCCACTTGTAGGCTTAAACCCATCATCAGGATCCTCACTAGTAACTCTGACTGCAACACAATGGCCCTTTGGCCTCACTGACTGTGCTTTATCCAAATCAAACTTAGTTGCAACAGCTGATATTTTCCTCCAATCATGGTAGCCGCCCCCATGATCCATTCCATAAAAGCGTCTAATCTCTGCAGTGATTCATTCATTTGTCAGAACAAGAGAACAAAATATCATCAATCATGGAGTCGAGAAATTGAAATACCTGGAATGTTATAGAGGGGTATGCCCATTCCGACTGCAACTTGGGCTGCTGGCAAGTTTACTTCAGCTATCCATTCAGTCACAGGATGTTCTACCTGAAAGGAAGCCAGTCAAAAACTCAAAATGCAAGAACCATAGAAGAATGCCTCTGCAAAATCCCTGCACTGGAAGTTTAGAACAGACCTGCAACCGTGGATTAAGCTCCAGAAAATAGTATTCGCCCGTTTCCATGCTGTACAGATATTCTACCGTAGCAGCACCAACGTATTGAACACACTTAGCAAGCCGCCTTGCTGCCTGCTCAAGCTCTTTAACAGTGTCTGGAGCAGCAACTGTGATTGGCCCCTCTTCAATAATCTGTTGCAGAGGTAAATGGTAAAAAATAATATTTTTTTCAATAAAGTACAAATAGAGAAAAAAAATTGTCGTGCACTAGTTCAACTATAAAAATTATTCAAGAAAGATATAAACTTCTACAGAACAAAATACCGCAATCCAAGTATGGGACAAATTCAGAGAAGGCATGAACTCACAATGGGAATCAGATGTTTAAAAGAATTTGAAGAGCTAACCTTTTGGTGCCTTCTTTGAACACTGCAATCTCGACTGTGTAGTGCTGCCACATTGCCATGTTTATCACAGAGCAATTGAACCTCCAGATGTCGGCTCTACAAAGAAAGAATAGAATGAATGCTTTCAGGAACAAATATATATTACACAGAAGCACTCAGGATACAAAGAATAAAGGCAGATTGAAAGGCTCAAAGCCGACATGAAAACTGTTAAGTTTATAAAGGCCCATCTATTATAGGCCCATATGGTCCATGAGGCTCTCTACATATGGTTATCTCCGCTGATGGAGTAGATCATTCTCTCAAATCCCCAGGTTAGTAACAAGGGAAACAAAATATTTGAATCAGTTCTCACCTGAGATGCCACTTTCATAATAAATATAGGCGAGCCAGGGACTTCTCCTTGAACTTGCTTGAACAGTGCCCTTACCTCATCATCGTTATGAACCTACAGATCCATGCAGATGACAACAAAATTAGTGATAATCAATCTAATTTTTTGACTGAAATTTTAACTTCATTTTGTTTCTGAATAGTGGTCCCTTCTCTTTCCCACAGTTCAGTTGAAAAAGAAAACCAACCTTCCTTATTCCTTTACCACCGCCTCCCCATGATGCCTTGATCATGGCAGGGTACCCGACCACCTGACAACTAGCCACTGCTTCCTCTGTGGTGGAAACACAAGCATTCTTATACATCTCCTCGGGAATTGTATGGCAGCTTTCTGGTGGAACTTTTACCTGCAGAGAGTTTGATTTAATATTAAGTGAACACTGAAGTAGCAGACGAAAATAAGAGTAAAACCAAACAGAAATAGGAGATGGCATACATGTGATCCACTCCATGGAAGAGTTGGAACTCCTGCTGCTTGTGCAATAAGAGAAGAACCAATCTTATCACCAAGTGCAGCCATTGCAGCTGACGGTGGCCCAAGAAAAATGATTCCTTTCTCGTTGAGAGCATCTGGAAGTTCTGGATTCTCAGACGCATGACCCCAGCCAGGCCAAACTGCAGATACACGAGTTCTCTCTGCAATCTGTGAAGTTGAACTTGAAATGTTAATTACCAAAGTACACAGTGAAAAATACATGTAAAACTAAACACAATTATGGGTGTGTTTAGTTCCCAAAATATTTCACCCCAAAACATCACATCGAATCTTGCGGCACATGCATGGAGCATTAAATGTAGACGAAACAAAAAACTAATTGCACAGTTCACCGTGAAATCGCGAGACGAATCTTTTGACTCTAATTAGTCCATGATTAAACAGTAATTGTCAAATAAAACAAAAGGCTACAGTAACGGTTCCCAAAATATTTTGGGAACTAAACACACCCTATGTAGAAATTTCCAGAACTCCAGATGATGAATTGTGCTAACCTCCACTATAAGCTGTACATTCGCATAGTTGTTATTGTTTGTTCCTCCAGGAACTTCTATGAACTGATCAGCGATTCTTATGTGCTCAGCGTTTATCCTCAAGTCCTCCGGAGTTGCCATAGCAACTAAAAGAATGGCCTTCTCTGTCCCAAAGGTCTCCAGGGCCCATATCCGGATGCTGCGCATGAACTTGACCGCGGCCATCCCATTGTTAGCAACTAGCACACTGTGTATTGGCGAGTCACCACCAAGCGCTTTACAGAATTCATCGACCTCTGATGGAGAGGATGGATGCCTCAAATTAGGCATCCTGTTCAGTATGCCGTTCAATTGGTAGGGCTCCGCCATTATTTCACCCTGTGAAGTTCAGACCTCCTGGTAGGAGCAAAAGAAACAGATCGTTAGTATATTAATCACGATTCATGAGAAGCGATACTTAGATGAATATCAACAAATCACTACCACGATGCTTCTCCAATTCATTACCAGACTAGTCGAAATTCATACAGACAAGCAATAGTTTCTGAAATACCGTGAGGAACTGATAGCAAGTTAGTAGCAGAGAAGACACTATTTAAGCAGATCAAATGGTTCTGCACCAGCTGGTTATATCGTAATCGTAATATAGCATAACCAACCAGCAGAATAGGAAGAGCAAGGACACGGTTTTTGATTTCCTAAGCAAACTCGCAAAGGCAAGTAGGTTGACCATGTATGTGATGAGAGCAAAGTCGAGACTAGATGTGAATAAAGTCGAAACAAAGGGGACCAAACCCCGGCACGCCAAAATACAAAACAACAAGCTCCCCTAACCAAACTGAAAAGGAAGCCTACTACTTCCTGTACTTGACAAGTTCCGATCGTCCGCAACAGGCAGGATCTCTCGCTCCCCCAATCCCATTTGACACGCCCACAACCTGCTCGACAGAAAACCAAACCGTGTGCCAATCGCCGCCGAGGAAGCAGGAGCGATCTAGTACCGGCGGCGCTGCCAGAAATCGCATTTTGGAGCAGGATTGGGCTGGGGACGGCGCCCAGCGGCCGCCTGGGCACGGAGCGATGAAAAATTCGAACACCCCGAGCGGAACAGAGCTGAGCTACCAGCGAAAACGGAGCAGAGAAAAACTGAGAGATTATACGTACGTACGCACGCAGTTGCCGCCGAGGAGGAGGAGAGGAATGAGGAGCAGGATACGTGCAGCAGATCACGATCCAAGGGACGCCTTAAATGCGTGCCGTGAAGCTACAGCAGGGCGTGCTCCGAGTCCCCGCGGGAAGAGAAAGAGAACGAGAGAGAGAGGTGGGGTGGTGGACTGGTGGTGCGCCCCCGGGCCGTGGCGACGCCGCTTGTGCTGCGGCAGCTGCCGCGCCCGCGCGGGCCTTTTAACTGCCCGCAGCGGTGGCCGCGGCGCGGCGGGCCCCGTGATGGCCCCCCGGTCCTGCAGCTGCAGAGGGACCAGAGCAGCGGAGAGCTGCCGGGTAGAGAGAGAAGGCGGAAGGCGTGATGAGGAGGGAGACGGGCAACAACAACAGGACAGGAGTGTGGGGAGTAGAGAGATGGAATTTGACTGGGAGATGGGAGGGAAGGAAGAGATGGTTGGGGGTTGGATCAACTGACCCCCAACCCCCAGCCGGTGCATCGCATCATCATGACGCCGTCTCTCTCTCAATATCAATCAGAGCAATGACATGTCACTCCATGGCAAAGTAGTTATCTGCATATATGTCCTCTCTGCATTTTATTAGAGGTTATTAAGAGTCATTTTAGAACACAGGAACTTTATAAATTATGAAAACATTTCATATGCATCGGTTTATTTTGACATGAAAAAAATATATTCTAAGAGGCTCTAATTGATGTAGAATTCTTTTCTAAGAGCAATATAATATGCAAATTCTCATAATAGGTGATAAAATGTATATATATCAATAAAAGTCATATCCAAATTGAAAACATTTCAATTTTAGGACAAGAAAAGAAAAAATAAACTCACACTGATTAATTTCAACGGGGCCAGGCCAGATTACTATAGTAGCGTATTATGCGTGTAAATATACTTGCGATTTGTCAAACAAATACTCTACCAACAAAGCTATAGCAATAAATTAGGGAAAGGTAGGGGAAGAGCTTGCAAGAAAATGGCGCTACAGAAAAGTGCAAGGTCTTTTTTTTCTTTTTGGATTGCAGGGTGCTGGAAATACGTGGAATTGAGCTGAAAACGAGACTCGCCAACCGAATGTCCGGCCGGCTATCACAATCCTAGACTTGTTCTCCTTAGTCAAATCTAATTAATATTTTTGTGTCATAAAGTTGTATTTTTATGTAAATTTGATTGTATTTGTTTAACCGAGTACTGGTAGGTTAAAATATTTTTTTTTTTGTTGAGAAGGAGGAAGCGGCCATTTATATTAATAACAATATATGGACCGACGACGTGGTGGTCATGTACTCCATGTTCGGATCCGGAAAAGCTGCTGCACGTGGTGGCAGGCAGAGAACGGCCGGGGCTCTACTTTGAAACCAAAATCCTATGCATGCTTGAAATATTCGAGTTTGTCGACAAGAGTTGGTTTCCGCTAACCTTCTGCTTGGTCTGGCCGCGTCGTTCGTCTCTCCGCCGTTGCTAATCCGGAAACTCGGTTGATCTCTCCCTCTCTCCAAGGCGAAACGGCAGTAGAGGTTAAACGCGCAGCCGATACCTCCGTTTCCATGTCTCGTGAGGCCCGCGCGTGCTTTTATTACGTGATGATGTGACGTGGCGCAATGACGCCCCTGCCCGCGTCCGATCCGGCGTGGCGCGACCCCGTTTGGCTACCTCTCAGCTAACCAGGCACTTGTTTAGTTCCTAAATTCAACCCAAAATTCCACTATGTAAAAAGAAGATTCCTATCACATCAAAATGCTGACATATGTATGGAGTACTAAATATAGATGAAATTTAAAACTAATTACACAGTTTTGTTGTACTTTACGAGACGAACATTTTTAGTCTAATTAGTCAAAATTTGAACAATTTTTACCAAATACAAACGAAAGTACTGCAGTGCTACAGTGCCTTACTGTACCGGATCGGCACCACCCGATTCGGTAACTAAACACGGCCCAGGTCCGGTCAAGTCTGTCTCCGAAACAGGATTCAGACAGAACACGGCCGAGAGAGATGAGATCTCGCGGGAACGCAGGCAAGGCAGACGGGAGACGGCAGCCCCTTGTTCCTGCTCCTTGTCGTGGCGCAAGTCTCCTCTTTCTTTCCAATGCGGCGGCTGGCCAATAGCCGGGGCCGGAAGACTAGATTATGGGCCGGTGGGAAAGCCACTGATAAACCTATCCGCAAATCAAAGCACTCCTACTCCTACTCACGAATTCTATACTTTATTAGTACTATAAAACAGCTCCGTTGCATTTTTTTTAAACGGAGAGTTTTGCTCCTGGTTCGCATACATCGTACACGGAAATACGGTGGACACCGGGTTTTAAACCCAGGTGGCCGAGTTCACGTTGAGAGCTTCTGACCAAACGAGCTCATGCTCAATAATTCATCTACTAAGCAGCAAGCACTTTTAAAACGTAACTGCTGCTGGTGGGGCGATCCAGTTGCAGTCTCGTCCACCAAACTCCGCCTCCTAGCTAGTGCAACGAGTTCGTTGTCTCACTCTCCCTGAGGTCAAGAATCAATGGTCTCGTGCCTCCAGGAGTCTACAACATGTGCGTTGAATGTTGATCTTGCACAGAAAAGGATGCCATTTTTTACGCTCTTCACATTGTGCGATATTCAAATCTGATGACCAGCGTCCGATTGCAAAAGTAGTTTCTTTACGACAGCACCAAACTTCAGGATCGTTTGCCCAACAACATCGTCGCAACTAAAAACAGACATTTCTTCGTGCGAGAGTGGGTGCCAGTTGGACCGAGCTCCATTAGCTCCTGATCCACCATGGAGTAGCTCCATCATGGATTTGGATTTCATCCGTGTTTAGTACAATTCCAGCTCTGAGTTTGCTCTTCGGCCTCTATCTCGCTAACACCTGGGCCCACACATCAGCTCTTCATCCTCCTTAATTTGGAGCAGAGAATGGAGCACACGGAGGGACACGCGGGGCCGGCGCGGTAGCTCTCACGACCGGCCATGGCGGACGCGGCTAGGGCGGACGGGCCGGCGTGGTCTCATCGGAGAACGCAGGGCACGGCTGGCCATGGCTAGCGGGCTCGCTACCGGGCAGCCCATTGGCTGGGGTGGGGTGGGGGGAGGCAGGCCATGGTTGGGCGGTGCTCACCGACCGCAAAACGTTCCTGGTAGTAATTGAAGTACTCAAAGTTATTGATTTCCATCATTTCTTTTGTTATTATTGCTACTATATAGTTCACCTCAGATTTTCATTCTAAAAATTAAACTAGTTTTTTTTATAAATGAATTACAATCGGTTAGCTAGCTAGCAATAAATGGTAGATGCACCCTCTCTTGAAGAGGATGTATGGAACCATATTTTTCTCCATCATCCAAAAAAGAATATAAAGGTAGAAAAGATTAGAACATTGTGCAGTTATATGTTCTGGAAATATTTGACGTCACTCAGCCCTTTCAAGATTCATATGTACTACATACATATCCCTTTCCTCTAAATAAGTCTACAACCACTTTGGAGTATAGTCTTTGAAATAATATAATATACACTGGTACTACTACTTAATACTATACTACTAGCAGCTGGTTAAGCAAAATGTTTAATTGGTGTGGCTGGAGGTCGTTGATCAAAGAGGCTTGTTGATTAAGCCATGCCAACTTTTAGAGTTAAAGAGTCATGTAGTTCTTCACCTCGCATAGAAGGCATTTCATATTTTGTATTGGTAAAAATGGTAATTTTGAACATCTTTTCATGCTTGTACTAACTTCGGAGTGATGATGTCTCTTTCACGAAGAGGTCTGAACGAAGTTGAAACTTCTCCGTTGTCTAAAAAGTTACAAAGGTTAAATTGACATTGAGAGGAATTGTAAGATGATGTAAAGTCTTTACCAGCTGAAAATATATTGCATAGAAATCGGTGGTCAAATATTCATCTTAAATTTACTTTCTCCTAACAAAGTAATGAAATAATACTTCCTACATTGAGTTTTTCTCCTAACAAAGTAGTCGATGATTGTACTAGAGTCTACAATTATTGGTAGGAGGAAAGAAATAATATGGACTTTTTGCATACCTTTCCGTTTAGTAATAAATTAAATAGTTGAAAAAATGTTGTTACAAAAGATAAATTGAAGTGCAAAAAATATGGTATTCCGTAGCTTTATGATAGGTAGGATTATACGAGGAACCGTGATAGTGGGCCCTCCTCGAAACTACCTGGCATGATATGTGGATTAGATGAGACGAGTGCGGCAGGAGCCCCTAGGGACAAAAGTGAGACGGTGATAGCCGTCCGTCCAGAAAGCGTCAAAACACTGTATGATAGTTTGTATTTGTATTTGAATATTTAATATTCGACCATATCCAAATCCGAATATTTAAAATTTAATTTCTGATATGTATATGAGATTAAGATCGAAAAAGAGATATAATACGGGATATGTGACAAATGCAAGATTACTGGTATCATATCCGATTTCATCGCTCGCCCGTGGAGTGGGACAAGCAGAGTAGAGCAAAGGGTGGATGGGTGGATGGAATGGACGGAGCAAAGGGTGGACGGGTGGATGGAATGGACGGCGGGGACACGGCCACTCACATCCACCCCGCACGTCATAAACGCGCACGAGCTGGCTTATCGCCACCCACAATTGATGGCAGCCGGTCAGCCGGGGCAGGGAGATAGGTAGGTGGCCAGCACACAATACTTGTGTTAAAAACACACACAGTTTAGCTTACACACTAGGAGTGTAAGTGTGTTAGGATGTGTGCGTGTGACGTGAGTTAGTACGTGAGTTTAGATGCTACAACTTGTAATCGAAGGGTGAGGCAATAAAAAAAACACACACGCTGCAGTCCTTGACCATGTAGTGTGACTGCCTTTCTATCTTTTGAGGATACAGAATAGATGAAACATCCGAACAAATGATACAGTAATATAACATCAAACTTTTTCTTTTTGGAACGGTGCATCCGGGTGGTGTTTGTTAATTCGCTGGGGAGACGAGTAGCTGGGCTTCGTGGCTCTAAACTGCAGTCAGGACACCTGGGCCCGGGCGCCACCTCTCCGTCCGTCTCAGCCATGTTTATCTTCAAAATCCAGAATTTGGCATTATGTAAAAAGAAGATTATTCGTCACATCAAACTTGCGGTACATGCGAGGAGTACTAAATGTAGACGAAATCAAAAACTAAGTGCACAGTTTAGATATACTTTGCGAGACAAACGTTTTGAGCCTAATTAGTCAATGATTGGACAATTATTACCGAATACAAACGAAATGCTACAGTAATTTTGTCGGCACCAAATTTTGGCACCTAAACATGGCCTACATATCTATTTCACAGGACCTCGGAGACCATGGTGTCAGATGGGCAGCGGCCGGCACGCGTGTGAAGGGGCGCCAATCAGCTGCACGTCAATGCTGATGGTCGCTCGCGGTCTGGGATCAACGACCTCCAGCTACACCAAATTAAACATTTTGCTTAACCAGCTGCTAGTAGTATATTACTAAGTAGTAGTACCAGTGTATATTATATTATTTCAAAGACTATACTACTGTATGTAAAAAAAGCTAATCACAGACCCGTCTCAACTAGCTTTATTTCAAGGATAATCGAAAGCTAATCAAAGGCTATACAGCGGTATTAAGTTGTAGACCTGTTGCAGGAACTAGTACTAGTATATGTTCCAAACAAACCAGTACTTGTCCTATCATGATTATATTTCGACGTTCGCTTCACTTGATCTGGGCCATAAATCATGTGGCCTTGTTCAACGTAATTACGAGTATATTAGTACCAACTCGGCTCTTATCTTAATTTTTTCATCCAACGTTTTCATCCCTTTTTACACGTCACGACTTCGCATGTGGCGTCCTTGGGAGTTCAAAGGTGAATAATCCAGTCATACAATTCTCATATAGTCAATTTTGATGGCTTCTAACATATACTAGCAATCAAATTTTACAGAGGCTGATTGCAAGAATCATACGCCAAACCAAAAAGTGATGGACGGAGTTCAAAGGCTGAGTTACGTCAAATATTTGCGGAACATATAACCGCACAATGTTCTAATCTTTTCTACCTTTATACTCTTTTTTGGATGATGGAGAAAAATTTGGTTCCATACATCCTCTTCAAGACTGATTATAATTCATTTATAAAAAAACTAATTTAATTTTTAGAATGAAAATCTGAGGTGAACTATATAGTAGCAATTAATAATAAAAGAAATGACGGAAGTCAATAACTTTGAGTACTTCAATTACTACCAGGAAATTTTGCGTCTGTACTAGTAGTATTTGTGGTACTGGTAGTGGCATGTGCAGCATAATAACGAGAAGCACAAGAAAAAAAAAATGACATGCTGCGTCCCAGTTGGTTGGAGCTAGTGGTTCCGATACGTACACGTATATAGTTGGGCTGAAATTCCGTTGAGACCAGCAAACCAACCAAGTATTAATGGCGATGTTCCGTTTACGACCGGGGCAGATTTGGTGTGTGGAGCCTATCAGCCGGGGTAGGTTTCCGGTAGCTTCCTCCTCTCTTTCTGCAAAGTAGTAGGTAGCTATAGCCTCCTTGTTGCATTCTGCTACAGTATCGAACTCCTGCTACCAATATCTGCTGGTTCATTCTTTTTGTGATGGAGAATATGGCTGGAGCTCTTCGGTCTTCACACAAGTTATATTATTTATAAAATACTGTACTAGCGTAACGGATCGAGGTCATCATCAGCTGTCCTGTCCAGTCCTTATAAAACACAAATTATATGTATATGCTCGAGCTTTCATTTACGACGGCGGTTGCAAAACATTCTCTTACATCTTCTTCTATAGCACTTAGCTTAATTAGAAATAAATTGGCAGATGAACCCTCCTATACCTTGTGTCCTGTATACTGTATGCTTAATTAAATTTGTATGGTCTCTTCTTTTGTTGCGTCCTCTTCCCCTTATTAGGCCAGTCTCAATGGAGAGTTTCATTACGTTGTTTCCAAGACTGCCATGTCATTTGAAAAGAAATGAAACTTGGATGAAACACCTACTCTTAATGGAGAGTTTCATTCTGTGGTTTCATAGGCATTTAATTTCAAGACTCATAGAGAGTTGGTAATCGTGCCAAGAGAGTTTCATCTAGATGAAACTCATTTCTTCTCTCTCTTCTTAAATACACTGCCATATCATCAAAAGTGTCTATGTGGCAACCTATTTAATGCAAATGAAACTCACGTGAAACTCCCACTGAGACTGGCCTTAGCAATTGGTTAGATGATTTGGTGGATTGGCGTGCTGTTGTTCTTGGATGGGGGTAGCCGGGTAGGTACATCAGGCATGCCTACCTCGATGAGCCTCTCAGCACAGAATATAAATGATGTTCTTCTTGGACAAATTATGGACATGTTCGGTCAGAGATGTAACAGAACCGTCCAAATTATAAGAACACAAGTACAAAAACAATCACCGAAGTGATCAAATTCTCGCACTTGAGCCCATATAACTCCGGTAGTCCAATGAAATCACGAGGGATTTCAAACCAACCAACATACCAGCCAAGATCGTAGTGATTCAACATAACAAGTCACATGTTACAACCATTTCATAAGTAATTAAATATACATCGGAGTTCAACATAGTTATTACAACTTAAGTTCAAGAGTAGCGGAAGCAAAGTAATTTGAAACTAACAACACCTTTATTTCAAATATATGCCAGTACTAAGGTCGACTTCCAACAAAAGCATTAGAGAGAAGATAACTCAGAAGGATCATGCCCGTGATCACACTCCGCCTCTACGGCAGGAGCCAACCAACTCTTGCAGTCGCCAAGCTACAGCACAACCTGCAACAAGTGGGGATAAAACCCTGAGTACGAGAAGGTACTCAGCTAGACTTACCCGTCAGAAACCAGAAATAAAGTGACACCAAGGATCATGCAAGGCTCATATGAAGTGGGCTAGCTTGACAACATTTTGCATAAAAGCTTAATATGGATAAGTAATCATTAATGCTTAAGCATCAAGTTAATTATTATTAACCTGTCCTCTATATTAGAACCTGTACTAGAGCACTCACTTTATTAGGAGCAAACAATATTAACCATAGCAGGTATAAATTGATGCAACCTTTCCATCGTTATCCAATTAACCATCCGTTCAATTTAATAGAATCTACGTTGCCGCTGCTCAAGTCAAGTGCTCACTAACCGGGAGCGACGGCGATTCGAATCGAATTCCTATCCAGCTGGAGGGGTATTTCTAACACTCACCGCGCAGGCCCCTGCCAGGGTCGCACAAGCCACCTTTCGTACGATTCAGGAATCGCGGGTCCGAATGATGTCGCAACCCCAAGGGCGACACTCTGCCAGGTGATAGGGACTCTAACCCCCCCCCTTGGTCTCACGCCAATGTCCCCAAGCACATCCTTTCTCTCCTCCAAGAAGCAACCTACCATTCGATTCCCGGCCTGAACCATATTACTCGGCTTCGCGGTCGGAACGACTTATCCGGCCAACTAAGTGTTAGATTGCGTTCAACATGACTCAAGGACATACAGCGAATCGGTCCTTAAACGAATCAGACGGGGATAGATCCACACCCAAGACCTCCATGCCTTGTTGCTTCACTATCGTCATCCCGCCCGGTCTCATTTCATTTTATTAACACATGGTTCCATTCCACGATAGCAAATATAGCCAACCGTGCCATATATGAATATCCCTATATCTCGCAGGTGACAGGAAATCACCTGACTTCTACCACTTAAAGCAGGGCTAAGCATCTACTCGATCCTAGTCTATGTAGGATTCAAGGATTCATATATCTGGACAAGGAATGATATAATGCAGCAAGAGTTTCCAACCAACTCCTACCACTGAATGCAACAATACTTATAACATATATATATATAATTAATTGCTTTGAAGATAGGAGGCTTATAATGCTCCGGGGCTTGCCTAGGATCCGACTCAAGTTAGAGTATGTCAGATGAAGTCACTTGGCGAGCAACCCCCAATCTACCACTTGTCCGGTCCTTCTATCTTCGGGTTTGGATCCACCAAACACCGTCTTCGGGTTTGGCTCCAACACCACATCCTTCACACGTTTCTGCTAGCGTACCTATATGAGATGCAACCATGCACATGTGTGAATGCATAGAAGTGCAATAAACAGAGTAATCAAACAAGCATACCAAAGTTCTCATCAACACCTAGAGCTAATTAACTTAATCCACATTAGGGCATAACATAGAAGATGGCAAGCACATCAAGCAAGACACAAGCCTCAAGATCACAGGGTACTAACCCAAGTACTTTCAAAGGTATGAGTCACACTTCAACACACTAGCATGGCAAAGTTAATCAAAGCACTACAACTAAAATCTGTCACTTTCTGGACATACATACAGTAGCTCAGTAAATCAATCATAACTGGAGATCCCTAAATCCAAATGACTTGCAAGAAGATATTCTAGAAAGCTTATGAAATTATCTACATTTCATCTTTAATCATCTCAACATGATTCCCAAGTTATCATGACCAAACATGCCAATCTTTAAAGTCTGCACAGAAGGTAATTAAAATCTGACAGTAGACTTATTAAGCATGCAACTCTTAAACTATCAGACCTGGGATCATGAAAATTTAACACAAGCAAGATAAGATAATTATCTACAACTTTTGTATTTACCAAAACCACAGTAAACATCATTTACACCATGAAACTAGTTGCACGAGTAACACCATACATGCAGCCCAACAACAGTGGTACAATTATAGACAGAAAACTGATAGAAACTTCAGAGAAGCATAAATGGAGTTCTAGACCTCCAACAAATATGATTCTCAACTTTATGGAAAGCTTATAAAGTTACCTACAACTTTCTTGTAATCATCTTAAGATGATTCTACAGTTAACATGGTCAATTAATTAAATAATTGCATCTCTGTCCAAAATATGGACAGAATCTGATATGCCACTTTAAACCGCTATAACTTGAGTTTTATAAATCCAATAATTATGGTTCTAGACTTTTTAGAAAGCTTAACAAATTGTGAACAACTTTTCTATAAACACCTAGAACTAATTCTGCCACTAACAAGGTCACACATGGCACACAAAGCAATGCTGTCTGGGTTTGGGCAGAAACTGCCACAGTACTTTAAACAACTATAACTAAACATATACTTAACCAAAAATTGTGATCTTTAGCTTTTTGAAAATATTATGAAAAGTACTACAACTCATTTATTATCAACAAGGCATGATTCATAACTTAACTGAGCCAAACAATGCATACATGCAGCACTGTCCAGAATAGAAGCAAAGCAGCATATAACATTTGTTATTTTTATAGCTCCTAAACTATCGAGCCTAAAATCTTGAAATTTTTACTAGACATCATACGTCACAAGAGTAACATGCCACAAAAATTGCACTTCATTTGGAGTTATATATTTACAGTTATTAAAAATAACAGATCCAACTAGCATTCAAAACCTAGTTGCATAAATATATTTTTACAGCCAAAACTTTAAACTAAAACATGCCATATTATAGATCCACTGCATAGATAATTTCACAAGGATTCCAAAAAGTCCTCATTTGCTATTTTTGGAGCTTCCTAGCATGAGATATTAATTTCCAAAGATTTAGCCAAAAATCTGCATAAAAGAAAAAGGGAAAAGAAAAACTGCACTATGCAGTACTATTCACATGAGTCTTCGGGTGTGCACATAGACCCCTAGCTTTAGTCGAATTTTAACCCGAGGTCCCTGACGCGAAAAACAACAGAGTAGCTTGTCAGAGCTGGCTGCTCTGGCCGGAGGAGGCCACGCCGGCGGCCATGGAGTGGCGGCGGAGCATCTCCATCCTAAGGCGCACCTAACGGTGCCCTCGGCTTGGCCCGAGACGGCCCGAGGTGGTCCGGCCACGTGCGCCGGCGGCCAAGCCCGTGGCATCTCCGGCGGCGGGGCGCTCCGGCGATGCTTGGTCCGGGCGAGCGTGCGTACGAGGTGGAACGTGACAAGGTTTAGGCGATGGTGTATGCAGCCGTGGCTGTGGTGGGGAGCCGAGACGGGAACGGCAGCGGCGGCCGGAGCTCCAGCTCGGCCATGGCGGCGGCCATGGCGAGCGTGTGCTCGTGCAGCAGCGCACTAGCAATGGGAGGCAGCAAGGCTAGCGTGAGCGACTGAGGGAGGATCTCGGCTTCCACATTTGGAGAGGCAGGGCGCTGGGGCAAGCAATGGCGCGGTGGAGGAGCGAGCAGTGGCGACTGCTGCTCAGCTCGCTGTCCCTGGCGAAGAAGAACGAGAGGGAGAGCAGAATGAGAGAGATGGAGAGTGAGAGGGAGAAGGGCAGGCGCTCGGCTTCTTCATAACGTGCACGACGACGCGTGGACGTGAGGTGGCGAGCATGCAGGCGAGCGTGTGAGGCACGCGGCGTGAAGGCTCTGCTCCGGTCGGCCACTGTAGCAGCAAATTCAAAATTTCAATTCCACCTCAAACGTACGACTGAAACTCCATTTTTCATCGATCAACAACTCCCAAATTAGCTCGAATTGGCTCGTGATATAATTGACAAAATTGTAGAGCTACAAGTGTACTCCAACTTTGGTTAAAGAATCAAAGTCTAATTCAGCCCGGTTAGAGAGATACAAAGCTCCAAAGTAGGGTACCCGAAACTTGAAAACTGAATTCAGTTTCAAACCGACTGAAACTGCATTTTTCTCCACTTTGTATCTCCTAAACTGAATGATGATTCGGCTAACCAATTGCTGCTGATGATAGAGCTATATGAGTACTCCAACATTGCTTATAGGAGTTTGCCCAGAATCAAAATGGTTTGCAAACTAAACTTTGCCGAATGTGGGTACCATGAAACTGAAAACTGCAAGTTCAGTCTACACTTAGCAAAATTTCAGGGTTCCAGAAAACAGCTCGGGATTCAAACTTTGACCCACTGTTTGGCTACCTTAGAAGCTGAAATAGGTTTTGGTCCTTAAACAAAAGTTGTTGTCCTTAACATGTACTACAACTTTTATTACTGGATAAAGGTTTGGATCCATCTGTTTTGCAAGATAAAAAGCTCCAAACTAGGTTACTCGAAGTTAAACCGCAGTTAGGACTTAGCCAAATTTTCCAAGTGCCAAATCAGCCCCCATTCCTGACTTGTGGGCCCTGTTTGAGCATGTTCCACACATTTTCATGACTTGCTTCTTAAACAAAGTTTGTTACTTATAAAATTCTCTACAACTTTGTCAAAGGGTGCACAGTCATGCAAAGCTTTTAGGTCACACTTTTGAAACAGTCAAACAAAAGTGTTCCCGGGTCCATACATGGTCAACCATCACGTAGAAGCACATTTAGGCAAAATGATCAACATGAACATTGTTACATTAAGTGCCCTAAGTGTAGTTAAGGTGTTGTAGAGGCCAAACATACCTACCATGCATAGGTTGCACAAAAGTGCAGGCCTCACATGCCTTGAAACATAGAACTCAAATGAGATGCTATAGTTGTTTCATGTGGTTGTTTCAAGATACATGCTACACATGTTCCACTAGGGTGTTCCACATGTGTCCAAGATGTGTTGCACATATTGCATTTGTATGTTGCACATATTGCATTTGTATGTTGCACAAACACTAGTTCCCATGGGATGTAAGGCAAGTTTTAGTTATAATCCAAACAAGCATATAACTTATCATTTCATGCGACTTTTTGATTCCAAACTTTATGAAACTTTTCCAGGGATCAATATAAATAGTTATTGAGGTGAGACATGTGAAGATACTTTGATAGCAACACCCAAGCATATATCTTTTAATTGAGCCTATATGTAAGCAAGGGTGCAATATCCAAGTTTAGGTTAGGGCTTATTTCCATAGGTTTGACTTTGGCATCGTCATCTCCACTAATCTATCATGTTTGAGCTTAAACCCACTACTTAATTGGTGATAAACACCTGGGGTGTTACAGCCCTCCCCCCTTAAAAGAATCGCGTCCCGAGATTCGGAATGGAAGACCTTTTAAGGAAGAGAGGCACGTTATCTAGTTCTCAACATCTGCTATAGCATTCAGCTACAAAGCTTCAACATCGTTGAACAACTTGGTCAAAGGCACTTTCTGATACTTACTCTTTATGGTAAAATTTGTCTGAAGAATTTCCTTCATTGACATCCATGAAGCATTGTTACTTTGGGAGGAATCCAAGATAGCACGTACTGCATTCTCAATGTATGGAGATCGTTTGGTCCATGAGCGAACCACTAACAAGTATCTGATTCTTTAGTGAACACAGCATAGTCCATATGAACTTTACATTAGACCAAAATCTTCAGAAGTATACTCATCAAAATGACTCTATGTTCACAAAGTTTGAAAAGCAGTCCTCTACCAAAATGGTTTGAGCACAACCTTCCAAAAGGGTGAGATCATAGACAACAAATATACTCTGAGGCTATAGGATACTGACTAACCGATAGACAGGGTCTATGTTGGTCGTAATTGTTCAAACATTCATATATCAGCTAATGGAAAGCTACTTACTATTCCATACGTGCAGTTCTCTTTCTCTGACGACAACACTGTATTATCTGAGTCTATCGATGGTCAGTGAATGTGATAGCTGACTCTGTCGGCTTCCTATTTCTGCCAACAGTTATCTAATAAGATTCTTTTATCCAAAGACAACAGTTATCTGGGTTGAATCAGATGCAACCTCATGGGTAAGAACACTTTTAAGATAACAAAGATCAGTGAGTATTATCAATTATTGCCAAAGAAAGATGTAGCGAGGCCTTAAGGACAACAAAAGTTGTAAATATTCACTAAACCATGGGGCGTAGTCTACCACCAAGCGATTGAGTAAAATTTTCCTTGGTGACTTAGTTGTACTGTAAGTTGAGTTGACTTGCAGCATAACAACTTTGTCAAGCCAACCACTTTGGGATCAAACAACAGTTCTAAGAGAGGAAATCTGTTGTTTGACACTTCTCAATTTGCTTTCGAGTATTCCTCAACACTTTGTCCAATAAAGTTATGAACAAACCGTTTATGGCACCTAAGGGCACAAGGATGTTGATTGAAACTAGGACATGCATTTCTCTAATTCTTCGCTTTAGCTGATAGCACACCTTGCACTATCTGTGTGATTGTCCAAGACAGAATTGACTTGATCACAATGGCTCTAAAAGATAGAATATCACTCAAGTTGTTGGCTAGTTGATTAACTTCTTGTTAGTTATTGCTCTGTAAGACATAGCCTTCGTAGCTACCAAAGAGTCGTTACCTAGCTAGAGATTAACCTTCCTATTGGTAACTAATCAGTTGTCTCTCAACACTAAAAGTTCCAAATCTTCACTCTTGACCATAACAACTGTAGTTGATGTAGAACAGATGGTTGCCATCGAAGTTAGCAACTACGAAGTTATTCTAGAGATGGTTGATTTCGATTGTATGGTCATTATGCACCCAAGATTGCGACTTGGATAGCTCCGGTCATATGCACGATGCGATAATCGATTCTCATCCCATAGATAACTTGTCCAACATTAAGTGTTGTGTGTCCTTTTTATCCAATAGAGATGAGATACTTGCTTACTTGATGACAATCGTCAATACTGGGATAACTAAGTAGAGTCACTTGTCTACCACCTCTTGTAGTATGTTAATGTTTATGTCAGTGACCTGTTCTTCAAAGGTTATCCTCTTAGCAACAAAAGGAAACTCCACTACTTTTGGTCTAAGATATGGATCTTACGATACGATATGGAGAGATAACCAAGGAACATCTCACCAGAAAGCCCACATCGATGTAGCTCCATAATGGGCTATGACTAGCATCCTCGATACCAGCGCGTGCCTAGCAGCACTACCATGTGCCGGCCGGTCACAAGGAGGCCCTAGGTTTCGTCGCGGCACCGCAGAATACTAATCGTAACACCATTACCGAACAGACGCCCGATGAGGAATTTCAAATGACACAGATTAGTGGTCCGAACAAGCACCATACAAGGAGGGATAGCAAGCAAAGGTAGTCACAAGGCTTAGAATCAACAGGGAAGCTATTCGCAGATCAAAACACCTCACAAGATAACATAGCTCCAGTGCCGAAGGCGACTGAGCATGTGATTTTTGCATAATTCCACGCACGCCTAGCGTCCACCAAAGTGATGACAAGATGAAAGATTACCATGAGATTTGGTCATATTAGACAACAACATGAGATCAAGACACATAAACATCTTGATACTTGGGAAGGTTGAGGATGGATTAAGTAGACTTCAAGGGAAAAAACCGATATGTAGTCAGAGATTGAGTTGATAAGGTAGATGCATGAATTTGCAAGCACACGATTTAGAGACCATAGTAGAGAGACGTTACGTCACACTAGCTAACCTTTGAGAGAGGTAACCGGAAGGTCCAACATGGATTTGGGTACAGTCTCCACAACTGGCAACGTACGAACCATGATCAAAGGCTAGCGTTGATAAAAGTTAACTTGGTTGGTCAGTCGATAAGGGTCTTCACAAAAAGGGTTGCAAAACACCCACGGCTTATGCAAACATATAGGAGAACTAAACTTTGGGCTTTCGGTCAAACAAAGGCATGGATACAAACATTCAAGGACTAACCACCAAGTCTACAGGCTCAGGCTCTTAAGAGAGAAAACCTAATTGAAGACAACAACCATATAATTATGTAACGTAAACGTTGTTCTAGGATAAAGCTATGTGACCCTCGTATACTCACCGAGGACAATGAGGTGACAACTACGGCACTAATTAGATAAAAAAAATACATACACGCATCATAACTCCAAGCAACTATTACCAAGCAAAAAGCTCACACACAGCAATCATTACTAATCACCAGGCTCACCCCTAACCAGCTTTGTCTAAAGCAAGAACTACTACAAGTTTAGCCCAAAACAAACGCTAGCTAAGGTGGCTAACTTAGCATGGGCACAGAATCTGGACAGCAGCACAGTAGTTACTTGTTTCAACCATAACTGAGGTTATAGACATCCCACAAAGGTGATCCTAGACTTTCTAGAAAGCTTGGGAAGATGACTACACTTTAGTTACTCATACCAAAAGCAAATTCATAGATTAACATGACCAAAATTGCTAATGTTTCAACTCTGTACCAATATGGACAGAAAACTGACAAGAACTTCAAAAATGCATAACTAGAGTTCTAGAGACACAACAAGGCTGAGCCTTAACTTTATGTAAAGCTTATTAAGTTGTCTATAACTTTCTTATTATCATATTAAGATGATTCTATAGCTAATAAGGCCAAACAAGATAATGAAGACATCTCTACCCAGATTTGGGCAGATTCTGTCATTCCACTTTGCATGCTCATAAGTAGAGATTTAGACCACCACAATTAGTGCTATAGGACATTTTGGAAAGCTTAGAAAAAGTACTACACTTCTTCTATTATCTCCAAGACATGATTCCATATGCACGTAGGTTAAACAAACCAAACATTCAGATCTGTTCTGAACATAAACAAAACCTGACAGCAAACTTCTAAAAGTCATAATTCTCTAACCATAAGGCTTAGTGTCATAAAATTTTAGGATAAGCTAGATAATTAAGTTAGCTACAACTTTGGTATTCTCCATAACTACAGAAAACACCCTTATGAGCACGAAAGCATCACTGCAACTGAAACAGTCCTAACCGACAACGTTCAACAAGCAAAACAAAGCTTGCCTTTGTTCTACTTAACAAGAGAGCACACAAACATGTTATTCTATTTGCTCTAAATATTGTTACCAAAGACCAACCAATTTAATTCATTAATGAGAGTCACAATTACTTAAGTGAGGTCTAAAGCATTTGTAATTGCTTGTATGAACAACATAGAGTAAGGCATTCTTGTTTAGCTTCACACAAGGAAGATAGTGTAACACATAGATCACAAGTTACTTCTCATTTGAACTAGGTGAGAGGAGCATAGCTATACATAAGGCAACAATCATGAAGATGCATGCTTCGTCCTATTCGTCCTCACAAGACTGCCAACCTAAGGTGGCGATCACGTCCTATGTCGGTGGCATAACACGCACTCTCTCGATATATAGCTAGTCGACAGCTACATTCGACTTACGCATTCTTGGTTAGCGTACCTGCAGAAAATTTTCATTGCAGCCCAACAATTCCCCAACATAGCACACAATGAAAGCAGGAAATTAAAATTCTAAGTACTCCCATATACATATACCCCTGTATACGTACATGTAGCACCAAAACTACCTGAATCATCAATTTCCCACAATTAAGTACCTTCATATATACATGTGTGTAACATGTAAATAATCCAGTAACCAAAACTAGCTCTCCCCTAGACCGCAGTTTGTACGGTCATGCTCTCACAACTCACACTTACCTGAGCGTAGGTGCGATGTTGCATAAAAGTAAACTAACAACATATATGGCTATTTCATATATGAAGGCTACCTCTAATCTGACACACCGGGTAGCATAGTGTGGGAGAGTTATCACACATACATACCTTGGCCTGGGCGTAGATGCATAACTGAAAACCCCCCAAGTTAGTACTTATATAAGCCACCTAATAATCCTTATATGGGCATAAGGAAATTGACCACTGGCACACTTAGATTTAGAATTCAGTTTTCACAAACCTATATATAGCTATAAGTTGATAAAACTGATTTTATAAAACAAAACCTTTGTTTTAAATACACATACGACCAGTTTAATGTTGAATCTTGCTCCGATGCCAGCTGTAACAGAACCGTCCAAATTATAAGAGCACAAGTACAAAAACAATCACCGAAGTGATCAAATTCTCGCACTTGAGCCCATATAACTCCGGTAGTCCAATGAAATCACGAGGGATTTCAAACCAACCAACATACCAGCCAAGATCGTAGTGATTCAACATAACAAGTCACATGTTACAACCATTTCACAAGTAATTAAATATACATCGGAGTTCAACATAGTTATTACAACTTAAGTTTAAGAGTAGCGGAAGCAAAGTAATTTGAAACTAACAACACCTTTATTTCAAATATATGCCAGTACTAAGGTCGACTTCCAACAAAAGCATTAGAGAGAAGATAACTCAGAAGGATCATGCCCGTGATCACACTCCGCCTCTACGGCAGGAGCCAACCAACTCTTGCAGTCGCCAAGCTACAGCACAACCTGCAACAAGTGGGGATAAAATCCTGAGTACGAGAAGGTACTCAGCTAGACTTACCCGTCAGAAATTAGAAATAAAGTGACACCAAGGATCATGCAAGGCTGATATGAAGTGGGCTAGCTTGACAACATTTTGCATAAAAGCTTAATATGGATAAGTAATCATTAATGCTTAAGCATCAAGTTAATTATTATTAACCTGTCCTCTATATTAGAACCTGTACTAGAGCACTCACTTTATTAGGAGCAAACAATATTAACCATAGCAGGTATAAATTGATGCAACCTTTCCATCGTTATCCAATTAACCATCCGTTCAATTTAATGAAATCTACGTTGCCGCTGCTCATGTCAAGTGCTCACTAACCGGGAGCGACGGCGATTCGAATCGAATTCCTATCCAGCTGGAGGGGTATTTCTAACACTCACCGCGCAGGCCCCTGCCAGGGTCGCACAAGCCACCTTTCGTACGATTCAGGAATCGCGGGTCCGAATGATGTCGCAACCCCAAGGGTGACACTCTGCCAGGTGATAGGGACTCTAGCCCCCCTTGGTCTCATGCCAATGTCCCCAAGCACATCCTTTCTCTCCTCCAAGAAGCAACCATCCATTCGATTCCCGGCCTGAACCATATTACTCGGCTTCGCGGTCGGAACGACTTATCCGGCCAACTAAGTGTTAGACTGCGTTCAACATGACTCAAGGACGTACAGCGAATCGGTCCTTAAACGACTCAGACGGGGATAGATCCACACCCAAGACCTCCATGCCTTGTTGCTTCACTATCGTCATCCCGCCCGGTCTCATTTCATTTTATTAACACATGGTTCCATTCCACGATAGCAAATATAGCCAACCGTGCCATATATGAATATCCCTATATCTCGCAGGTGACAGGAAATCACCTGACTTCTACCGCTTAAAGCAGGGCTAAGCATCTACTCGATCCTAGTCTATGTAGGATTCAAGGATTCATATATCTGGACAAGGAATGATATAATGCAGCAAGGGTTTCCAACCAACTCCTACCACTGAATGCAACAATACTTATAACATATATATATATATAATTAATTGCTTTGAAGATAGGAGGCTTATAATGCTCCGGGGCTTGCCTGGGATCCGACTCAAGTTAGAGTATGTCAGATGAAGTCACTTGGCGAGCAACCCCCAATCTACCACTTGTCCGGTCCTTCTATCTTCGGGTTTGGATCCACCAAACACCGTCTTCGGGTTTGGCTCCAATGCCACATCCTTCACACGTTTCTGCTAGCGTACCTATATGAGATGCAACCATGCACATGTGTGAATGCATAGAAGTGCAATAAACAGAGTAATCAAACAAGCATACCAAAGTTCTCATCAACACCTAGAGCTAATTAACTTAATCCACATTAGGGCATAACATAGAAGATGGCAAGCACATCAAGCAAGACACAAGCCTCAAGATCATAGGGTACTAACCCAAGTACTTTCAAAGGTATGAGTCACACTTGAAAGCATCTAGGCCCCAAGGTTTGGTTTCGGCAATTGATGACAACGCTTAATTACCATGACTAACGTGTGTTTTGCAGAAACTTTGGTAAGTTAGGTCATGGAGGTGATAACTGCTTTGGGCACCATGGTATTCATGTCCCTTGATGGAAATCGTTTCGGTTTTCAAAAGAGTGACATCAAGATTAAGGACGGTTAGTTCCGGATGACGAGGTGTTGAGATTCATTCGGAATAGTCGTTAGGATCTTCGTTTTTCTCTTTTGGCCGTACTATAAAGGGGGGCATGAACGGGTAGCTTGACCTAGGCGAGTCCTATGTTTAGGTGTGGTGCACACTTGTTAAACTTGGCGCTAGGCAACCCTAGAATAGCTCAAAGTTCAGTTGGAAGCAACTTGGTTCAAGTTGCAACGCGTTTCAGAAAGTTTCGGGCTGTTTTCCACTGACCGGACGCGGTCTTCGGCATGACCGGCGCGTCCGGTCAGTACTGAACCTCGACTAGGTTTTGCCTCGGACGACCGGACGCGGTCCTCGCGAGGACCGGACGCGGTGGTCAGAGGCTGACACGTGTCACTTGGAGAAACACCCGATCGGACGCGACCTGGGTGTGATCGGCGCGTCCGGTCACAGTCCAGTAAGGTCCTGAGACGACCGGACGCGTCCGGTCATCACCGATCGGACGCGGCCTCGCGTCCGGTGCACTTACAGTATGCTCCTTGCACGATCGGACGTGTCCGGTCACCCCTGACCGGCGCGTCCGGTCACTCAGTTCAAAAATCGGTTTTCGACCGTTACAGGCGACCGGCGCGTCCGGTCAGTTCGACCGGCGCGTCCGGTCAGCCCGTGTCAGAAAGTAACGGTTCGTTTTCTCTGAGGGGTGTATAAATACATCCCCTCCACCTCTTTTAGAGCTCTCTTGCTCATTTGATCAGCTAAGAAAACCCTTTAGAGTGCAAGGGAGTGCAAGAGCACTAGTGAGGATAGAGATTTGAGAATCAAAGCTTGTGAGCCCCTCACTAGTGATTCGAGAGTAGCAAGTGTGCATCCACCTTCTCATTTGGGCTCGTAGTGGTCAAGTGAGAGTTCTAGCTTGTTACTCTTGGTGATCGCCATCACCTAGACGGCTTGGTGGTGATTGGGAGTTTGGTGATCATCCGGCGGAGCTTGTGGATGACCCAACTCATCTTGTGAGCGGTTTTGGGTGATTCACCACGACGGAGTGTCGAAGAATCAACCCGTAGAGAGCACTTGATCCTTGCGCGGATCAAGGGGGAGCTACACCCTTGCGCGGGTGCTCCAACGAGGACTAGTGGGGAGTGGCGACTCTCCGATACCTCGGAAAAACATCGCCGTGTTCCTTGCCCTTTTACATTCAAGCATTTACATTCTCGTATTTACATTCATTGCTTGATTTACATTCCTAGAATTGCCATGCTAGATTAGGATTGGAAACTAGGGTGCAAAACTTTTTATCGGTAGACTCTCTAGGAACACAAGTAGGCACTAGGGGTGAATTTCGGCTTGTAGGATTTAATTCTTGCAATTAATTTTTAGAAAAGCCCAATTCACCCCCCCTCTTGGGCATCTTGATCCTTTCAATTGGTATCGGAGCCGTGTTGCTCCTAATTTAGGCTTTACCGCCTAGAGCAAGATGTCTAACGGGGAAGGACCACCTCCCACCTTTGTGGGGGATGATTTTCCATATTGGAAAATCCGCATGGAGGCGTATCTCGAAGCCATAGATGTCGGGTGCCTTAGAGCCGCAACCCAAGGGCTTCCCGCTATCAAGGATCCCGCAAACCCCATTGGTGACGAGGAGAAGTACGACCGGTGGAATGCAAAGGCCAAAAATGCACTCTACCGGGGCTTAGGCAAAGATATCTTCAATCGTGTGCGTAATGCAAAGAACGCTCATGATTTGTGGGAGAATCTTTGTGCTCTCCATGAGGGAACTAAGAGTGAGCGTGAGGAATGCTATCATATTGCTTTAAAGAAGATTAATTCTTTTGAGATGCTTCCCAAAGAAAGTGCTAATGACATGTACACTCGCTTGAATGTTCTTGTAGAGGACCTCAATGCTCTTGGGCTCACTCAAATGAGCCAATCGGATGTTGCAAGGAGGATCTTGAGTGTTCTTCCCGTTGAGAAGTATGGTCACATTGTCACCGTGCTTCATCAAAGTGATCTCTCCACCGCAACTCCGACACAAGTATTGGGGAAGATCAATGCTCATGAGATGTACATGCACATCACTCCGGAAGAGGGCTCATCATCTTCCAAGAAGAAAGACTTGGCCTTCAAAGCTAGCCATGACAAGAAGAAGAAGAAGGGCCAAGCCATGATCGTGCAAGAAAGCTCAAGTGAAAGTGATGTCGATGATGAATCACTTGCACTCATGGTGAGAAAGACCACCAAGATGCTAAAGAAGCTAAACAAGAGTGGCATCAAGTTCGATGGCAAGAAAAAGAAATTCTTCACAAGTAGCAAGAGAAAGCCCATCTCGGAGATGGATTGCTACAATTGTGGTGAACTTGGCCACCTAGCTCATCAATGCCCTAGACCACCAAAAGACAAGTACAAGAACAAGAACAAGGGCAAGAGAAATGATTCAAGTGATGAAGAAGATGAGAAGAAGAAGAACAAGCCATACAAGAAGAAGGATGGCAAGAAGAAGGAGTTCTATAAGAAGAAGAAGGGAGGAAAGGCATATATTGTTGGTGATTGGCTCACCGACATTGAATCATCTTGTGACTCCTCCGAAGATGAGAGCGATGATGAGAAAGAGAAGGTTGCCGCATTTGTGATGGGGCCATCATCTTCACCGACATCTTCATCACCACCTTCACCGCCTTCTTCGCCATCATCGTCCACTACTCACCTATGCCTTATGGCCAAGGGTGAACGAAAGGTACAAAACCATGATAGTGATGATGATGATGATAGTGATAGTGATGATGAATATGATGCACCTTCTTATGATGAACTTGTAAAATTGCTAAACAAATACACTAAAATCATAAGAAGGACTAGAAGTGAAAATGATGATCTTCAAAATGAAAATGAATCACTCTCATCTAGCTTGAAAATGCTCAAAAGACTAGTGGTGAGCTTAGAGATCAAAATGAAGTTATGTCTTCCACTCTCAAGGAGCTCAAAACCTCTAATAAAGAGCTTAAAGATCAACATGATAAACTTGAGAAGAAGCATGATGAGCTCATCACTAGACATAGCTCTCTAAAAGACAAATACACCACATTAAAAATTGACTATGATAGTCTTGTGGTTGCTAATGAACTTGCTCTTGAGACACATGATGCTACTAACAATGTTGTTAAGTGTGATATAGCTACATCATGTGATGACTTGATCATTGAAAGCATTGAGCAAGGTTCTAGTAGCAAAGGCAAGAGTGTGGTTGAGTCAAGCAACTATGATGATTATGCCAAGATCAAGTGTGAGAATGAGAAGCTTGCAAATGAGAACAAGAAGCTTAAAGGTTTGATGGCTCTTGAGAAGCAAACAACAAATGAGTTACTCATTGAAGAGAACAAGAAGCTCAAGCAAGAAAAAGAGCATCTCAAGACCGGTCTAAGCAAGTTCACAAGAGGTCAATATTTGCAAAGTGAGCTCCTCATGAACACCGTAATGAAGATGGATAGAAGTGGTATTGGGTACTTGGCAAATCAAGAGAAGAAGGCAAAAGCTCAACAACAAAGCAAGTCAAAGCCCAAGCCAAAGAGATGTGTTGAGTGTGGTCAAGAAGGTCACTTTGCTCATGAATGCAAAACTCCACCACCACAACCCTTGCCCAAGCATGCTAGACCCTTTGCCTTCAATGCTCATTACATGCTAAGAAAAGATTCAAATGGAAAGATGAAAGTCATGTTTTTGGGTCCCCCAAACAAGAATAGGCCAAAGAAAATATGGGTTGCCAAGTCACTAGTTGAGAAAGTCAAGGGCTCCTCTCGAGTTTGGGTCCCTAAACAAAAAGCTTGATCTCTTGTGTGTAGGTGAACTACAAGACCGGTGGATCTCATTGGGTTATTGATAGTGGTTGCACTCAACATATGACCGGTGATCCTCGTATGTTCACCTCCATTGAAGAGAATGGGATATGTCAAGAGAAGATCACATTTGGGGATAATTCAAAGAGCAAAGTCAAGGGTATAGGCAAGATTGCAATATCAAATGATCACTCACTCTCAAATGTGCTCTATGTTGCTTCATTGAGTTTCAACTTATTATCCGTTGGGCAACTTTGTGACCTTGGCTTTCAATGCTTGTTCACACCAAATGAAGTGGAAGTTTCAAAGATAGATGACAAGCAAGTGATATTCAAAGGCTTTAGATACAACAATCTTTATCTTGTTGACTTCACCTCCGAAGATGCAAATTTGATGACATGTTTGTTCACCAAGACCTCACTTGGTTGGCTTTGGCATAGGAGGCTTGCACATGTTGGAATGAACACTCTCAACAAGCTATTGAAGAAAGAGTTAGTGAGAGGATTGAAGGATGTGAAGTTTGAAAAGGACAAACCTTGTAGTGCATGTCAAGCGGGCAAACAAGTTGCAAACACTCATCCAACCAAAGCTTTCATGTCAACTTCAAGAGTGCTAGAACTTCTACACATGGATTTGTTTGGGCCTACAACATACAAGAGCTTGGGTGGTAATCTCTATTGTCTTGTGATAGTGGATGACTACTCAAGGTATACATGGACTTTCTTCCTTCATGACAAATCCGAAGTGGCAAGTTGCTTCAAGAAGTTTGCAAAGAGAGCTCAAAATGAATTTGAAGTCAAGATAAAGAAAATTAGAAGTGACAATGGCAAAGAGTTTGACAACACCAACATTGAAGCTTATTGTAATGAAATTGGAATCAAGCATGAGGTCTCTTCAACCTACACTCCTCAACAAAATGGTGTAGTTGAGAGAAAGAACCGGACTTTGATCACCCTTGCAAGAACAATGCTAGATGAGTACAACACTCCAGAGAAGTTATGGGCCGAGGCAATCAATACCGCATGCTATGCTTCAAATCGCCTCTTCCTACAAAAGTTTCTTGGCAAGACCCCCTATGAGTTGCTTAATGGGAAGAAGCCGGACGTCTCATTCTTCCGGGTGTTTGGTTGCAAATGCTACATCTATAAGAAGCGTCAACACCTAGGGAAGTTTCAAAGACGTTGTGATATTGGTTTTCTTGTTGGTTACTCATCAAAGTCCAAAGCATATAGAATATTTAACCATACCACCGGTTTGGTTGAAGAAACATATGATGTGGAATTTGATGAATCTAACGGCTCCCAAGGAGCAATTGAGAATTGTGATGATGTAGGTGATGAACCCTTGAGGGAGGCCATGAAGAACATGCCGGTGGGAGACATCAAGCCAAAAGATGATGATGATGATGTACAAATTGTTGATCCACCATCTTCATCACGTGTGCCTCAAGATGATGACAAGAATGAGAGAGTTGAAAATGAAGATACTTATATCTCTAATGAACAAGCCGAGGCACAAGCTCAAGATGTTGATGCTCCCCATCCACCTCCTCAAATGGTTGATAGAAGAAATTCACCTCTACTTCAAGCACATCCACAAGAACTCATCATAGGGAGTCCTACAAAGGGAGTAATGACTCGATCTCAAAAGCTTGCTTCTTTTGTTGAACATCACTCTTTTGTCTCTTGTGTTGAACCTAAGAATGTAGAAGAAGCTCTTCATGATCCGGATTGGGTGAATGCCATGCATGAAGAATTGAACAACTTCACCCGCAATCAAGTATGGACACTTGAAGAGCATCCTAAAGGTGCAAGAGTCATTGGAACCAAGTGGGTGTTCCGAAACAAGCAAGATGACCAAGGCATAGTGGTGAGAAACAAGGCAAGACTAGTTGCAAAGGGGTTCTCTCAAGTTGAAGGCCTTGATTTTGGAGAGACCTTTGCACCCGTTGCAAGACTTGAAGCCATTCGTATCCTCCTTGCATATGCATCACATCATGATATGAAACTATATCAAATGGATGTGAAAAGTGCATTCTTAAATGGCTTTATAAATGAACTAGTCTATGTTAATCAACCTCCCGGGTTTGAAGACCCTAGATATCCTAATCATGTTTATAGGTTGTCCAAGGCGCTATATGGGCTCAAGCAAGCCCCTAGAGCGTGGTATGAGCGCCTTCGGGACTTCCTCATTGAGAAGGGCTTCACCATTGGGAAGGTCGACACCACACTATTCACCAAGAAGCTTAATGGGGAGATCTTCATTTGTCAAGTGTATGTTGATGATATCATCTTCGGGTCAACAAATGAAGATTATTGCAAGGAATTTGGTGAATTGATGTCGAAGGAGTTCGAGATGTCAATGATTGGTGAGCTCACATTCTTCCTTGGTTTTCAAGTCAAGCAAATGAGAGAAGGGATTTTCATCTCTCAAGAAAAGTATACCAAGGATCTTCTCAAAAGATTCAAGATGGAAGAATGCAAGCCAATCAAGACCCCAATGCCATCAAATGGACATCTCGACCTAGATGAGGGAGGTAAACCGGTTGATCAAACTCTCTACCGTTCTATGATTGGTAGCTTGTTGTACCTTACCGCATCTAGGCCCGATATCATGTTTAGTGTGTGCATGTGTGCTCGCTTCCAAGCGTGCCCTAAAGAACCTCACTTAAGTGCCGTAAAAAGAATCCTAAGATATCTTAAGCACACCCCAAGCATTGGTCTTTGGTATCCCAAAGGAGCTAGATTCCAACTAGTTGGCTATTCCGATTCGGATTATGTCGGTTGCAAGATTGATAGAAAAAGCACATCCGGAGGGTGCCATTTGCTTGGGTGATCCTTAGTATCTTGGTCATCTAAAAAGCAAAATAGTGTGGCTTTGTCCACCGCCGAGGCGGAATACATTGCCGCGGGGGCTTGTTGTGCACAAATCTTATATATGAAACAAACCCTCCTAGACTATGGAGTTGTTCTTGAAAAGGTGCCACTTTTATGTGACAATGAAAGTGCCGTTAAAATTGCTAACAATCCGGTACAACACTCTCGCACCAAGCACATTGATATCCGCCATCACTTTCTAAGAGATCACGTTGCTAAAAATGACATATCACTAGAAGGTGTAAGAAGTGAAAATCAATTAGCGGATATCTTCACTAAACCTTTGGATGATGCCACTTTTTGTAGGCTAAGAAGTGAACTTAATGTGCTTGATTCAAGCAACTTTAAAAAATGAGCGTGTGTTGTCCCTTGCATTGCATTGTATTATATGCCATGTTTATTTTTATCGCAATGCATTTAGGGCTTGGCTAACACGGTTACGATAACCCTCCTTTGGAGGAGTGAAGAAGCCTAACCGTGGATCAAACTTGACAAGCAACCTAGCTTTACTTTCTTGTATTGCATTGCATATGCATGGTTGTTTGTTTGTCGTTTCTTTTCGGTTTAGCTTTGAGCAACCTCTGTGTTCGTCCATGGATAGAGAGAGAATTTGATGCTCCTAAAGGTCCAAAAACTCTATTGCATGGCCATACGTTGCTCCTCGGGTGTTTATTGCCTATTTTCGTAAAAATAATACTAGCCTAAGGCAAACTATTTTGAAAAATTTGAGGGTTTGAGTGAGGTCACTCATATCAGGTTCCAATTGGTGTTTATTTGTGTCTCTTTGAATTGGAACTTGATTGGGAGAAGTCGCGTCGGTGTTTGGAACGAAGAAGGGCGAAGAACTGCGACCGGACGCTGGACCGGACGCTGCACCGGACGCAGTGATGCTTCACCACCGCGTCCGGTCCCGGCGTCCACCAGCGTGTCCGGTCATCCAGAAGACCAATTCCAGACCTAGTCACCGGACGCTGCACCGGACGTGCCTCTGACGACCACCGCGTCCGGTCATCCGCGATGAATTCCCGAGCTCCCATCGACCGGACTCTGACCGCGTCCGGTCAGTCCTCACCGGACGCGTCCGGTCACTCCAGGAGCTTACTGGAGTGTGACCGGACGCTGCACCACCGCGTCCGGTCATAACGACCACCGCGTCCGGTCATCGCGCGTCGAGCGGATCTAAGCCCCTCATAAAACCGTTCGGTCTTGTCCGTTTTTCCTTCACCCGACCCGATTCCGCCGCCGCCGCTTGCCCTAAGTCGCCGATTCACCGTCTTCCGCCGCGCCCTGCCGTCGTGCTCGCCGCCGGCGACCTCGCCCGTGCTCCCGGCCGCGCGCCATCCTCGCCCAGCTTGCCCGCGCGCGCCCACTCATCCTCGCGCCCGAGCCGCTCGCGAGCTGCCAGCCTTGCCGCCGCCGCAGCCGCCCGCTCCTCCTCACCGCCGGCAAGCACCTCCACCGCCGTGGGCAGCTCCTGCAGTAGCCGCAGCTTCCCGTGCCAGCCCGAACTCCTCCTCCAATCTTCGGCCGAGCCTTCACCTAGGGTTTAGCCCAAACCCTAGCCTAGGGTTTGCCCTAACCCGTTCTCAAGGTGACGAAATCGTTCGTTCTCGTTCAATTTCGTTTCGTTTCGTTGTTAGGGCTAACCTTGACCATTTTCATCCGTTGATTATCTCGACTCGGTCCTTTCAGAGCTCGTTCGTCGAATTCGGGGAATCTCGCGATCTAGGTCATCTCATCTTGTCACCGTCGTCTCGTCGATCCGAGGTAGCTTCGCATCACGATTCTCTTCGTATCCCATATGCTTGCTATCTCTAGGATTTCGCACCTTTTAGTTACATGTGCTTATAGTATATCTTT
This sequence comes from Saccharum hybrid cultivar R570, assembly GCA_038087645.1. NCBI lineage: Eukaryota > Viridiplantae > Streptophyta > Magnoliopsida > Poales > Poaceae > Saccharum > Saccharum hybrid cultivar. The sequence continues at coordinate 16,139,989 of JAQSUU010000066.1, forward strand.
CTATTCCATCCGTGCAGCGAGTCAGTCGGTGTGTCAGGGTCAGATCTGTTTGCTGAATCCGAGGCCAAGCCTGCGGATACGGACTGAGGCCAAGCCTCTCGAGTGACAGTTCACCATCTTACAGAGGTTCTCAGTCAGTTTGTCAGCATGGTGCGTTGCAAGAACACCGGTGGTGGTCCTGGTGACGGGGACGACAGTCCTACTCGTCGGTCTGAGATTGCGCGTGGAAAGCGCATCAAGATAATGGCCAGAAAGAAGAAGAGGACACCTTCAGATGCAGAGATTGCTCAGGCCGTGGCAAATGCAGCAGAGCAGACAGAGAGAGGTGGCAGGAGCAGTGGCATACGCATAGGCGAGCGTCGCTTTCATCTTGAAGGTCGACAGCTCGGCACTGAGGCCACTGAGGGTACAGAGGATACTGGAGCTCCAGAGAGTATGTCAGTTGATCCACCTACAGAGGCTACAGAGGCCACAGAGGCTCCAGAGGCTACAGAGGACACAGAGGAGCAGCCAGCTCAGTCTCCACCACGTCGCCGCTCCACACGTGCTCGTACTCAGGTGACTCCTAGGCCAGAGGGCCAGCATCGTGGAGCACGTCCTCCTCCCAGAGTTAGAGGTTCACCCCCAGTCGAGCGCTTTGACCTGAGGGGTGCTACAGCACGTCAGGTGCAGGGGTTGAGGTTCGTGGAGGTTAGCCGTTGGTTTCCACCAGTGAGGGATCACAGAGCTTCAGAGGGTTTCTATACCCCACTTCAGGAGGATTTCTACAGGGCTCTAGTTGACAGCGGTATTGCTTTTCGACCACAGAGGGTCTGTCGACTTGAGGCGCTTATTGAGGTTGTGGGAGAGCAGCTTCGTCCGCACCTGTCCTATCTACCTGGCTTGTCAGATCTTCTTGGATGGACAGGTGCATACTGCGGCACATGGGTCAGAGAGTTTTATGCTTCACTTTGGATTGATCCTGCCCATGAGTTCATTCACTTTGCTTTCAGAGGCCGCGATCACAGACTTTACAGCTCCAGAGCGAGAGAGATCCTCAGACTTCCAGCTTCTGACATGAGGATCCATCAGTTATGCTATGGTCAGACTCCTCCACCCAGACGCCCTCACGGCGGAGCAGTGCCACCTACAGACCTAGTTCGACCCTGTTTCCGTGAGCCTTTTGGTGAAGGGTCTCGTCGTACGCCTGCCAGCCTGACACCACTTGCCAGAGTTTTGGATGCTATTATCAGACGCACTCTTCTTCCCAGACTTGGCTACAGAGAGGGACTGACACGTATGCAGCTATGGGTTGTTCACCACCTCCTCTCACAGACACAGTTTGACATCTGGGATCTTATACTTAGTGAGATGGAGGACACCATTGCTGAGGGCTTCAAGGATAATCGTCAGCTGCCCTATGCACACTGGATCTGCTTCATTATTAGATCTTCTATTCAGATGCCACCAGAGATCAGGGCGGAGATATCAGCCACTACCACAGCTTTCCCTGAGTATGATATCCGTCAGCTTTGGGCCTCAGTCACCAGAGATCAGGCCCCAGTGCCAGGACAGCGTGAGCGACCGGAGGTTCCTGAGACAGCAGCTGAGCAGGATGCTACAGTTGATGAGCTTGCCGAGGCAGAGCTTGCGGATCTTGACGCTCAGACTGCTGATGTACCTGAGGATGTGACTTCTGACAGCACAGATGAGGACTACCAGCCCATCCCCAGGTACCGGTCTCCTCGGTCTCACGACCACGAGGCCGGTGGCTCTGGTTCAGCCTCCCGCTCAGACCCAGCCATGGTGGCTATTCTTGAGAGGTTGACCCAGGCTCAGGAGCAGCAGCAGCAGCAGATTCAGCGACAGGCACAGGACACAGCTGCAGCCCTTGCACAGATACAGGCTCGTCAGGACGAGTTTCAGCGACAGCAGCTTGAGATTCAGAGGCAGCAAGTTGAGATGCAGCGACAGAGTCAGCAGCAGTACCTGGATCTCCTGCGCCACCTTGTCACAGTCGGGGTTCCTCCGCCTGCTTCTGTCATGACTCAGGCTTTGCATTCCAGTGGTCCGTCGAGTCAGGGACAGCCGAGCTTCCAGTTCACATCTCCACAGCAGCAGGTTCCCCAGTCTTTTCAGTCCCCGAGCTTCACTCCTATTCATACGGGGTTTACACCGTCAGACCAGCCTCGCCCGCACCTCCTGACAGGCACACCTATTGGTGATTTCAGTGCTACCTACAGCGAGTTGACTGGTCAGCCGACACCCTCGCACACCACTATGTTTCATACTTCGTCAGGGTTGTCAGCTCCCGAGGCAGCTATTCCTCCAGTGACAGGGACCGGGACTACAGAGACTATCCCTTCATCAGTTGCCTCGACAGATCCCCCAGCTATTGGCTCATTACAGGCTCAGGTCACTCAGACAGATCCACTTGTTGCTACTCAGTCAGTGCCTGTTCCTGCTCAGACCCAGACCGCTTCACAGCCACGTGCTTCTTCAGAGGGTCAGCCAGATAGCTCAGACTCCGAGGGTGATACGCTACACTTCGTGATTACTCCGCGCACCTCGGCACCCGACACGACTCCGTCTGTTCCCCCGTCAGATCATTAGATTAGTTTTTTGGCGCTTGATGCCAAAGGGGGAGAGAGAGTAGTTTCAGGGGGAGTTTGATAGTGGGTTTTCGTTCTTTGTGTGCTACTTTCATGCATCATGTTTCCTTTTTAGTCATTGCATTCATGTGACATGTCGTCGTGTGATAAACTTTGAGTCTTAATGTGTTATCCAGTCACAGTGTTAATTAATGTCACCGTTTTAGTTATAGCTCTAAGGTTGTGCTTCCGTGCCTTACTCTGATTTTCTTATGAGCTATAATCTTTATGTGTACTAACTCTTCATGTCTTATCTTATGAGTACACTCTTTTGGCTTGGGGCACATAAGCAATTCCTAACCCTTTGTGCTTATTGCTTTTTGCTTATGTGAACCAAGCATGCTCGAAAACCTCCACTCAAATCTTTTGAATCCTAGTGTTGTCATCAATCACCAAAAAGGGGGAGATTGAAAGCATCTAGGCCCCAAGGTTTGGTTTCGGCAATTGATGACAACGCTTAATTACCATGACTAACGTGTGTTTTGCAGAAACTTTGGTAAGTTAGGTCATGGAGGTGATAACTGCTTTGGGCACCATGGTATTCATGTCCCTTGATGGAAATCGTTTCGGTTTTCAAAAGAGTGACGTCAAGATTAAGGATGGTTAGTTCCGGATGACGAGGTGTTGAGATTCATTCGGAATAGTCGTTAGGATCTTCGTTTTTCTCTTTTGGCCGTACTATAAAGGGGGGCATGAACGGGTAGCTTGACCTAGGCGAGTCCTATGTTTAGGTGTGGTGCACACTTGTTAAACTTGGCGCTAGGCAACCCTAGAATAGCTCAAAGTTCAGTTGGAAGCAACTTGGTTCAAGTTGCAACGCGTTTCGGAAAGTTTCGGGCTGTTTTCCACTGACCGGACGCGGTCTTCGGCATGACCGGCGCGTCCGGTCAGTACTGAACCTCGACTAGGTTTTGCCTCGGACGACCGGACGCGGTCCTCGCGAGGACCGGACGCGGTGGTCAGAGGCCGACACGTGTCACTTGGAGAAACACCCGATCGGACGCGACCTGGGTGTGATCGGCGCGTCCGGTCACAGTCCAGTAAGGTCCTGAGACGACCGGACGCGTCCGGTCATCACCGATCGGACGCGGCCTCGCGTCCGGTGCACTTACAGTACGCTCCTTGCACGATCGGACGCGTCCGGTCACCCCTGACCGGCGCGTCCGGTCACTCAGTTCAAAAATCGGTTTTCGACCGTTACAGGCGACCGGCACGTCCGGTCAGTTCGACCGGCGCGTCCGGTCAGCCCGTGTCAGAAAGTAACGGTTCGTTTTCTCTGAGGGGTGTATAAATACATCCCCTCCACCTCTTTTAGAGCTCTCTTGCTCATTTGATCAGCTGAGAAAACCCTTTAGAGTGCAAGGGAGTGCAAGAGCACTAGTGAGGATAGAGATTTGAGAATCAAAGCTTGTGAGCCCCTCACTAGTGATTCGAGAGTAGCAAGTGTGCATCCACCTTCTCATTTGGGCTCATAGTGGTCAAGTGAGAGTTCTAGCTTGTTACTCTTGGTGATCGCCATCACCTAGACGGCTTGGTGGTGATTGGGAGTTTGGTGATCATCCGGCGGAGCTTGTGGATGACCCAACTCATCTTGTGAGCGGTTTTGGGTGATTCACCGCGACGGAGTGTCGAAGAATCAACCCGTAGAGAGCACTTGATCCTTGCGCGGATCAAGGGGGAGCTACACCCTTGCGCGGGTGCTCCAACGAGGACTAGTGGGGAGTGGCGACTCTCCGATACCTCGGAAAAACATCGCCGTGTTCCTTGCCCTTTTACATTCAAGCATTTACATTCTCGTATTTACATTCATTGCTTGATTTACATTCCTAGAATTGCCATGCTAGATTAGGATTGGAAACTATGGTGCAAAACTTTTTATCGGTAGACTCTCTAGGAACACAAGTAGGCACTAGGGGTGAATTCCGGCTTGTAGGATTTAATTCTTGCAATTAATTTTTAGAAAAGCCCAATTCACCCCCCTCTTGGGCATCTTGATCCTTTCAACACTTCAACACACTAGCATGGCAAAGTTAATCAAAGCACTACAACTAAAATCTGTCACTTTCTGGACATACATACAGTAGCTCAGTAAATCAATCATAACTGGAGATCCCTAAATCCAAATGACTTGCAAGAAGATATTCTGGAAAGCTTATGAAATTATCTACATTTCATCTTTAATCATCTCAACATGATTCCTAAGTTATCATGACCAAACATGCCAATCTTTAAAGTCTGCACAGAAGGTAATTAAAATCTGACAGTAGACTTATTAAGCATGCAACTCTTAAACTATCAGACCTGGGATCATGAAAATTTAACACAAGCAAGATAAGATAATTATCTACAACTTTTGTATTTACCAAAACCACAGTAAACATCATTTACACCATGAAACTAGTTGCACGAGTAACACTACACATGCAGCCTAACAGCAGTGGTACAATTATAGACAGAAAACTGATAGAAACTTCAGAGAAGCATAAATGGAGTTCTAGACCTCCAACAAACATGATTCTCAACTTTATGGAAAGCTTATAAAGTTACCTACAACTTTCTTGTAATCATCTTAAGATGATTCTACAGTTAACATGGTCAATTAATTAAATAATTGCATCTCTGTCCAAAATATGGACAGAATCTGATATGCCACTTTAAACCGCTATAACTTGAGTTTTATAAATCCAATAATTATGGTTCTAGACTTTTTAGAAATCTTAACAAATTGTGAACAACTTTTCTATAAACACCTAGAACTAATTCTGCCACTAACAAGGTCACACATGGCACACAAAGCAATGCTGTCTGGGTTTGGGCAGAAACTGCCACAGTACTTTAAACAACTATAACTAAACATATACTTAACCAAAAATTGTGATCTTTAGCTTTTTGAAAATATTATGAAAAGTACTACAACTCATTTATTATCAACAAGGCATGGTTCATAACTTAACTGAGCCAAACAATGCATACATGCAGCACTGTCCAGAATAGAAGCAAAGCAGCATATAACATTTGTTATTTTTATAGCTCCTAAACTATCGAGCCTAAAATCTTGAAATTTTTACTAGACATCATACGTCACAAGAGTAACATGCCACAAAAATTGCACTTCATTTGGAGTTATATATTTACAGTTATTAAAAATAACAGATCCAACTAGCATTCAAAACCTAGTTGCATAAATATATTTTTACAGCTAAAACTTTAAACTAAAACGTGCCATATTATAGATCCACTGAATAGATAATTTCACAAGGATTCCAAAAAGTCCTCATTTGCTATTTTTGGAGCTTCCTAGCATGAGATATTAATTTCCAAAGATTTAGCCAAAAATCTGGATAAAAGAAAAAGGGAAAAGAAAAACTGCACTATGCAGTACTATTCACATGAGTCTTCAGGTGTGCACATAGACCCCTAGCTTTAGTCGAATTTTAACCCGAGGTCCCTGACGCGAAAAACAACAGAGTAGCTTGTCGGAGCTGGCTGCTCTGGCCGGAGGAGGCCACGCCGGCGGCCATGGAGTGGCGGCGGAGCATCTCCATCCTAAGGCGCACCTAACGGTGCCCTCGGCTTGGCCCGAGATGGCCCGAGGTGGTCCGGCCACGTGCGCCGGCGGCCAAGCCCGCGGCATCTCCGGCGGCGGGGCGCTCCGGCGATGCTTGGTCCGGGCGAGCGTGTGTACGAGGTGGAACGTGACAAGGTGAAGGCGATGGTGTATGCAGCCGTGGCTGTGGTGGGGAGCCGAGACGGGAACGGCAGCGGCGGCCGGAGCTCCAGCTCGGCCATGGCGGCGGCCATGGCGAGCGTGTGCTCGTGCAGCAGCGCACTAGCAATGGGAGGCAGCAAGGCTAGCGTGAGCGACTGAGGGAGGATCTCGGCTTCCACATTTGGAGAGGCAGGGCGCTGGGGCAAGCAATGGCGCGGTGGAGGAGCGAGCAGTGGCGACTGCTGCTCAGCTCGCTGTCCCTGGCGAAGAAGAACGAGAGGGAGAGCAGAATGAGAGAGATGGAGAGTGAGAGGGAGAAGGGCAGGCGCTCGGCTTCTTCATAACGTGCACGACGACGCGTGGATGTGAGGTGGCGAGCATGCAGGCGAGCGTGTGAGGCACGCGGCGTGAAGGCTCTGCCCCGGTCGGCCACTGTAGCAGCAAATTCAAAATTTCAATTCCACCTCAAACGTACGACTGAAACTCAATTTTTCATCGATCAACAACTCCCAAATTAGCTCGAATTGGCTCGTGATATAATTTACAAAATTGTAGAGCTACAAGTGTACTCCAACTTTGGTTAAAGAATCAAAGTCTAATTCAGCCCGGTTAGAGAGATACAAAGCTCCAAAGTAGGGTACCCGAAACTTGAAAACTGAATTCAGTTTCAAACCAACTGAAACTGCATTTTTCTCCACTTTGTATCTCCTAAACTGAATGATGATTCGGCTAACCAATTGCTGCTGATGATAGAGCTATATGAGTACTCCAACATTGCTTATAGGAGTTTGCCCAGAATCAAAATGGTTTGCAAACTAAACTTTGCCGAATGTGGGTACCATGAAACTGAAAACTGCAAGTTCAGTCTACACTTAGCAAAATTTCAGGGTTCCAGAAAACAGCTCGGGATTCAAACTTTGACCCACTGTTTGGCTACCTTAGAAGCTGAACTAGGTTTTGGTCCTTAAACAAAAGTTGTTGTCCTTAACATGTACTACAACTTTTATTACTGGATAAAGGTTTGGATCCATCTGTTTTGCAAGATAAAAAAGCTCCAAACTAGGTTACTCGAAGTTAAACCGCAGTTAGGACTTAGCCAAATTTTCCAAGTGCCAAATCAGCCCCCATTCCTGACTTGTGGGCCCTGTTTGAGCATGTTCCACACATTTTCATGACTTGCTTCTTAAACAAAGTTTGTTACTTATAAAATTCTCCACAACTTTGTCAAAGGGTGCACAGTCATGCAAAGCTTCTAGGTCACACTTTTGAAACGGTCAAACAAAAGTGTTCCCGAGTCCATACATGGTCAACCATCACGTAGAAGCACATTTAGGCAAAATGATCAACATGAACATTGTTACATTAAGTGCCCTAAGTGTAGTTAAGGTGTTGTAGAGGCCAAACATACCTACCATGCATAGGTTGCATAAAAGTGCAGGCCTCACATGCCTTGAAACATAGAACTCAAATGAGATGCTATAGTTGTTTCATGTGGTTGTTTCAAGATACATGCTACACATGTTCCACTAGGGTGTTCCACATGTGTCCAAGATGTGTTGCACATATTGCATTTGTATGTTGCACAAACACTAGTTCCCATGGGATGTAAGGCAAGTTTTAGTTATAATCCAAACAAGCATATAACTTATCATTTCATGCGACTTTTTGATTCCAAACTTTATGAAACTTTTCCAGGGATCAATATAGATAGTTATTGAGGTGAGACATGTGAAGATACTTTGATAGCAACACCCAAGCATATATCTTTTAATTGAGCCTATATGTAAGCAAGGGTGCAATATCCAAGTTTAGGTTAGGGCTTATTTCCATAGGTTTGACTTTGGCATCGTCATCTCCACTAATCTATCATGTTTGAGCTTAAACCCACTACTTAATTGGTGATAAACACCTGGGGTGTTACAAGAGACGTCCTGGACAGTTTCCAGCCCAGACAATAATTTCAGTTTCTAGCCTTCAATCCTAGAAAATAGAAACTATTCCTAGGGTATTGCATTGGAAGTGCCCTTAGAGGATCTCCAGTAGGTTATCAATAACTCCCCAATAAGATGGTATTGGTAATCACCAATACCGCTTTTAAAATTATTGGAGGAGATGTTCCAACAGATCATCAATAATCTCCTCCATGTGTTAGGTCAATTTATTTTCCTTTTCCTTTTTTTCTTTTCTCTCTCGACATCTTCTTCCCGGTTCCCGCAACCACAAGAGGTAGTCGCGCCGCCGCTAGCTCAGGTCAAGAGCCAGCCCCCGCCACCGCCACGCGGGCCCAGCCGTGGCGCGGCCCTGGCTACCGTAACACCCAGTCGTGGCCCCAGCCATCGCCGCACCCATCCGCAGCCCATCAGCTACCGCTGGCTAGCCACCAGCTATCGGCCCGCCTACACGAGTTGTCTTCTGCAAGCAAGATGCTAGCGGATACTCCGCCCCTGGCCCCGGCCAGCGTCACGCCCAACCTTGGCGCCGTCCCATCCACTGCAAGCGAATGTCGGATGTCGCGGGTGGATGTCGGATGTGAGCTCGAGGCTCGACGCACTACACCACAACACTAAAACAACATCGGACGTCTGTTGCTAAAGATAAAAATTAGCGTTGAACGGTGGATGGTCCGTCGCTAATGGTGCCCCTCGGATCCTCAGTCGCTGAAATTCAATACTTCGATGGATGGTCCGTTGCTATAAGTATTTTACTTTTGTATTGAATCGTTCGTCGCTATATATCATTAACTGAGTTGGATCGTCCGTTGCTAAATAAATTATCCAGTGGCGCGATGTTTTCGGCCCGTTATCATGAAAATTTTGGCCCAAAACGATCTGTAACCCTAAGAACCCAATACACAGTCGCTCCCTTTCCATCTACTCCTGCTCCATTCACACGCGCGCCGCCTCCACAGCACCCACTGCTGAGACTACCCGCAGTGGGTACTCTAAAACGATACTCTAAAGCTTTAGAGTATGAATATAGAGTAAAAACTGCTGCACTGGGTACTCTAAAACGATACTCTATCCTTTCTCTCACTCTATATTTAGAGTAGTACAGTGCTTACTCTATACTCTATAGTGGCGGGCCCCACTAGCTAAACAAAGGGAAAAAATGCTATAACTCACAAATCAAAAATCCAAATTAAATTTCGATTGCACCATTAAATTCGTCTCAATAAATCCTTCAAAACTAGATCCCACATGGATATATTTAGATAAAGTGACAAGTGGGTCCCATAATGGATAGAGTGGATAGAGGATGATATAGAGAATGGATGGGTGCGGAAGAATTGAGTATAGAGGAAAGAATCTTGCTGACTAGGACGTATAGAGGATAAATATAGAGGTCCATGAGTGCGGGTAGTCTGACGCCTGCCCGCCCGCCTCCACACCCCTGGTCCCGCCCCCCGCCGGTTGCCTGGCCCCTAACGCCGCCCGCCCTGGAGGTCCGTTCCCATTTTCTCTCTCTCTTCTCATTTCAGATCCAGATCGACCGGAGCTTCCCAGGCGAATGGGGGCAGTGGCGGCAACAACCCTCTTCCCTCCCGCGATGGCGCCCCCTTCCGCTGACCCACGCCCGGTGGTGGTGGCTGCGGGCCCCTCCCCTCCCACCTGGTGGCCGCGTTGACAGCCAGCAGCGACGAATAAGCCCCTGGGGCGGCGATGGCAGCGGCGCCCCCTTGCCCCCTCCCTCGGTGTGGCAAGCGTGGAGCTTGGTGGATCCCGACCCCTCGCTGATGGCGATGGGGCCCCTTCACCTAGCGGATCCCTCGTCCTCGGAGGCGTCCCCAGTCACGGCAGCCGAGCAACCGTCGGAGGCAGCAACGCTACAGGCGCTCGTCGACCAGGTGCGCCATGGGGAGGTGGATGCCGCCCACGAGTGCTTCATCGTCACGCTCTCCCTCATCCGTGTGAGGTTCACCCCAACCCCAATATGCTGGTACCCTGCCTCCTCTTCTTATCTCAGTTGTGCATCCACGGATTTGTTGTGGGTCAATCTACTCTCCTGCTCGTTCATGATGTTTATATGTTCTATTGTGAATTTACCTGTGTGTACCAGAGAAATTTTGTGTATTTTACAAATATCTCTTTGCTTATTAGTTCAAGTAGGAAGTAGGTTTACTAATGAGCAATGGAATGTCTTGTCAGTTAATTTCGGAATCGATTAGTACTGTCTTTTTCCATGTGTAAGAGTAAGACTTGATTAATACTGTCTTTCCTTAAATGCTTAAGTATGGGTATGGATGTGATGCTTGCTGATTGCTAATTACCATGAATTTGGCAGGTACAAAATAGTGAGTGTTGACTATTGCAAATTTTCTAGACTGAATATCATTTTTGCAAGCTGCCTAGTAATATTCTGAACTTTTTCCTTGCTCATGAAAGTAGGTATGAGTCTGTCGCAAAAAAAAAGTAGGTATGAGTCAAATTTTGTACTGAATTTGTTGTGACTTAACATCTCTATTTGAGTCAATTTGTAGTGTTAAAATACTGGAAAAAATGGCATGTCACTTCATGCAGCAATGTTAGCTAGGAAAAAAATGGCTAAGGACGGCACAGAGGAGGGTTGCCTGGCCACCATCTGGCCAAGAGCAGCGCTGAGGAGGCTGCCCGGCCTTGATCTGGCCTAGGGTACGCAGTAAGCGTTTCCTTGCACAGTGAGCAAGATTGATTACAACCTCTGATTATGAACCTGCATATGTGTCTTGATTGCTGATCTTCTCTGTTTGCTTCTATGCCGCTAACCTATTTAATATGCCGCTTACCTATTTGATGAAATGTCATTGTATTACATCCTTTTCAGTTAACTTTGAGTCGTCGCTGGAACTGAAAGATAGATTGTTTAATATGAATGCGCTGAATTTCTCTTTTGTTCTTATCCGTTTGACCGAAATTTTAGGCCTCCTACCACTTGCTGTTCTGCCAAGGGCTGGTGCCAACCACCTTGTCGATGCCGGTGTGAACTACAAAATGACAGCACAATCCAGATATGAACATGATTTCAGCACTCAATCTGCATTTTAAATGTAAGTTCCATAAAAATAATGACATATCGACTAGACTGCAATTACTCTGAACCTGATGCCTTCTTCTTGGATATAGAACTACTAAGGTTCATCTATGTTGTATTATATATATGTCTTGCCGTTGCATACATGGATATATGAAGTATGTGTGATTTGTGGATTGCAAATTTTAGTAGTATCAAATTCATCGATGTTGTCTTTGTCAAGGCTGATTGAATTTACCTCTACTTTGTAGAGCAAGCATGGCCTATTAACCTATTTCACCGGATAGTTGGATCTGTGGTGAGGTTTCTTTGCATATCTCATTTATGTACAAAAGATGACATAGTGCCTCTGTTCGAAATGGTGGAATTTACACTTTTTTAGTTAACACATGGATCTATTTTGCCAAATAGTAAACTGATTTTTTCTCATTGAACAGAGTGCAAAAGTTTCCAGTCCCTTCTTTAACTCACTCTTTTATGCATGACATGCAGTAAAACATAGGCATCTAGCAACCAGAAGGGACTTTAGCACAGGGACCAGTGGACACTCCTGCGATGTATAGTTCTATCTAGTGAACTTTGGATGAGTCCACAACTGTATAGTTAGTGTGGTCAAGTAACTAATCTAAACAGGCGCAGCAGAGCGTGCCCTATCATGCTAGTATACTTATGTTAAGACAAGGATAGCTTGATTTTAAGTGACATGATTGCATATGTACTTGAGTTTGACAATTGAATGAGTATGTCTAATGTGATCATTTGTGTACTTCATCCTAAATCATTTCAATATTGTATTGGTCTAGAATGTTATAAGGTTTTTTTTGCCTATTTAATTGAGCTCGATGGACTGTCAATGAACTGGCCATTGCTAAAAGTTCTACCAGGCTGTCCGTCGTTAAAAGCTAGACTATCGAACTGTCCGTCGCTAAAGATGAAGTCCGTCGCTGTATGCATACAACGACGGCTTCATTAACAACTACTGGGGTCCGTCGTTATAACCTTTAGCAACAAACTATCCATCATTGTACACCCCTTACAACAACTTTAAGACAGTCTCTGTTTAAGGGTTGTGGTGTAGTGACGACAAATGGCGATATCCGACAAGCAGGCAAGCAAGATGGTTGTAGCGATGCACGGACAGGGAATGGAAGATGCAGGGGGTGCTCCTATGTCTGTGACGGCGAACTACGAGCAACGTCCAGGGAAGAAGATGATAGTTTGCTATGGGCCCACGACTATTAGCAAAGATGAAACTCCTCCTTTATTTGAGGGGAGATGAGAGGTTTTTGAGTGACCACCAAAAAAAGGAAGAGTTGCTGGAGCAACTAAATTTTTTTTCATCTCCCCCAATGCGACAGGTTTATGGGGATGAGGAGCTGTTTGGTTCCCAGGCTCGGTTTGCCACGGCACTATATGGCTCGCCATAGAAAATCAGGCTGCTGTTTGGTTTATGTGTAAAGTGCAGCGAGCCACAGGAATCTTGTTTGCGCGTGATTTTTTGCCACAACTGTGGCATCAATTTGCTCCGCCTCAACTGTGGTGGCGCCACACTTGGGAGTGGCGTCCTATGGTGTAAAATCGAAAATCCTCTAAGATTCATGCGTAGGCCACACAATTTTGCTTTGGATCACACAAGCATACCCATCTATGCATGCATCCCAACCCAGATGTCCCGTGCAGCTTGCCCGCTAGCATTAGGTATGCATTCTAGCGCTATGGGTTTGAAATCAGATGTCTAGAAGCCCACGCTATACCAGACAACTTTATCTCTAATCTTAAAGCAAACACATTATATATATATATATATATATATATATATATATATATATATATATATATATATATATATATATATATATATAAGGAATAGTTCTGGCCTCAGCGATCGCAGACAGCCAATTGTTATAATTTTTTTTTATCATATGTTGATTACATTGTAGGGATAAGAGAACACCAAATTATAGAGGGAAAAGTCAAAAACAAATTTATTATTATTTGTCCACCTATTTTTAGGGAAAATACTCAAAGCAATGACCTCCAAAGCTTTGCTCACCAAACGGATGGTTTCTCTTTGTATGCTCGTACTGGAGCACTGCCAAAAAAAAGGCATAGCCAATATGTTTCTCTGAAGATAGCCTGCATAAAGCGATAGATTTTTTCTTAAAATATGCTCATTACGTGTACACCAAATTGCTCAAGTAATGGCTTCGACACCCCCCCCCCCCCCCCAAAAAAAATAAAAAAGATAAGATGTGTTTGTTTTGACCAATGCTATTAACCACCCCAGATTGTGGATCTAGACGGACTTAACCCAATAGCTATGTGAACAATTTGCCAAATAATCATAGCATGGTGGCAACAAAAAAGTATTTAATTATTTCACCATAATCACAGTAACAACACTTCTAACTCCAGGCCAATTCCTCTTAGCTAAGTTGTCTCTGGTAAAATTACACCCTTCCAAAGGTACCAAAGAAAAATCTTGATCTTCGAAGGTAACTTCAACTTCCATATGAATTTATGAATGAAATTATGAATGAAAGACGTTCCCTGATTAATTAGTTATTGATAAACAGAGCATACTGAAAACTGATCATGTCTATGTAGGTCTCAGATAAAAATATCCCTTTTTATGTTGTTATATATGTTGTTGTATGCATAATTCGCTTGACTTGTGATCTCATGCAACAATATAATATATTTAGCTCTTTATTCCCTCCAATGCAGCACCGTCATATTAAGATCTCTACCTAGGGGAGATTTCGCGCTCTTGGAGTGCATCCGTTGCCTGGGACGGGTGCTTGCTCGCCACGTAGCCTTCGCGCCATGCTAGCAGCCGATCGGAATGCTCTTCTTCCTCCTGCACATCCAACTCACATCACCGCCCATGCTCGTGACCAGTGGATCCGCACTGCACGCGCTGGCCTCATCCCATGAACCCATTGGGCTGGATCCGCTTGATGCGAAAGGAGCTCCTGATCCTCGCGGCAAGCTTCGCGCCTCCCGTCCTCACATCGCGCATATCTCCGCGTCTCGCCACCTCCCTCACCTTCTGTCTCCCGGATTAGATCCGCTGCGCCCTTTGCGACATCGCCCATTCGCTCCGTCCCACACTGCCACACGCCACTGCCATGTCTGCTTCCCTCACTCCCCTCCTTTCCTAGTGATCTGTTGCCATGGTCATCATGATGGCTGCAGCGGTAGAGGTCGTCATTGCTATCACCCAGGTGGGAGATCCACATAGGCTCCTGTAGAAACACTATCCCCTCCTCTAGAATAGTGGTGGATCTAGGATTGATTTTAGTTAAGGTACGCCGGAAAAAAAAATCATATACACTTCGATAAAACCACTTAACAAACCAGTAACAATCGTAAAATTTACATAGTAATTTGATATACATGTACTAATAGTATGATAACTATTAAATTCAAAGATTAAATTGAAAGCATCAACAAATTATAATATAATAATAAATAGTTAAAACAAGATATTGACAGTTCAAAATATAGGTATAATGGCAAGGATTTATAGTAGTAGCCGCCGCCGCCTTCTTTGCTGTATGCTTCTCAAAAAAGATATAGTACAATGTCTCTGCTTCTCTTGATCTCCTATCTTCTATACCTGGATAGGAAATCCCCATTAGCATATTTTTCTGCGTTCTCAGCGAGCCATGTCACCATTGGCCCCTAGCCCCCCACCAACAGAAAACCAACAGTCAGCCTTATCTCCTTCCTCGCAGGAACTTGCGTCATTCTCCCCCCACGCACGCTGAAAACTCCCGTGCCTCTCTGTCTTCTGTTTTTCTGCTTCCATCTAATCTCATCAACACTATCCCTTCCACTTCCCTGACCCACAATATCTCCACTAATGCTCCTGCAACATACTGCACCATTCATGCGATCCAATATCATAATGCCGGCGTTTATCTGCTCCAATCGCTGGGTGCCGAAGAAGTTGAAGAAACTACTCCATCGCATTTATTCGATCCAATCGCTGAAACTGCTTCATCTGCCGCCACTGCCTTCGTGTTAAAACCATCGCCCTCTCATCTCAGCCTTCACCCTCCGGCCTTCGCTTAGACAAGTGCCCAGGCAAGTGGTCATCTCCTACTTTCTCCTATCCCAAAGGTTAATATTCCTAAGGTTAATGTTTACAATATGTCAGGTTTCATGATTTCGTGATTCTAAAGATGCTCGACGAGTTGCCATGATTTCATGATTGCTCTATTGCTCCAAAGGTGCTCGACAATTTTCCAGCAAGGGAACATCTGCAGAGTTTGTGCTTCATTGGTCTCTTCCGCCTCGCACAGGTACACAGACTCTCATCTCAATTACGTTGGATGAGTGCAGTGGCGGACTCAGCCGGGTTCTGGGTAGGCCCAGGACTACTCCAGATTTCCGGTGACCAAGGTAACAGAGCACTGTAGCGAGAACTGTAGCGTACTGTGGAGCACTGTTTCTATACTGTGTGCCTACCCAAACAAATGATTCTGGGTCCGCCACTGGATGAGTGTATGCATCTTTTTTCTGTTACTCCTGCTGGTCGATTCCCCATCTCATGCCTGAATTTTTTAACACCCATGTCTGAATCCTATACTCTTATAAAGCAAAACCTCACTAACAATTTTTCTTGACATGCAAGGTGTCCACCTTAGCAGTCTACTATTGCTGCAAGATGTCCACCTCAGCAGTCCACTATTGCATGCAAGGTGTCCACCTCAGCAGTCCACTATCACTTGCAATTAAAGTTCACTAGCATAAGCAATTATGATATCCACGTCAGCGAGACACATCATCCACTAATATACATTTAGTTGTCCACATCAGCGTGCTACGCTATCCACTAACATCTCCTACAACTAAAAAGAAAGAAAGTAAGATCGTGGCTTCGTGCGACAATTGTTTCGTGTCGCCGCTCTGCCCTCCGCCCTTGCGATCCCGCGGCGCGGCTTCCCTCTCGCCAGCTCGCACACGCACATGGAAGGAAACCTCGCGCAAACGCCTCGCCATCTCGGGAAGGAAACCTCGCGCGTCGCACGCCTCGCTCTGCCGGGCTTCGCTCGCCTCTTCGGAGCCATCGCTCCGCTAGGCACTCGCACTCCCCCGACCAGTGATCGTCCCCTCCGGCAATCACGGCCTTGCTCCCCAAATCAACGCGTGAAAAAGGAAAAGTTCATCTCTCCGTGCGAATACTGCGTACCACAATCTCCGGTGGAGTTGCCTTCCTCACGCCCCATATCCCCGCACCCGCCCCCGCCCTCGCTCCTCGCGATGTGCTGCTCTCCACACTCGCTGTCGCCGTCGCACCCGAGCCTTCGCAGCGCGGTGGCCCAGCGGTTCGCGGAAGTGCCGGAGCGACGACCTAGGACTCGACTACAACGCGCTCTGGACACCGACACTCGACGCCGATGCAGACGCGCGAGGCAGCTGCTGCGGGCATCAACCGCCAAAGGTGCCGCTAGTTCGATGCGTGCCTCCGCAGACAGGCGAGGCCGCCGCCGGCGCCGCTGCCGCGGGCGTCAACCGCCGAAGGCCATCTTCGACCTCGATAAGCGCAAGCACGCCACCACAGTGTGTTGATGAGTGTTGACTAGGGTGTCGACAGCAGGGGCCAAGTCCTCAATGAAGTCAGCGACCATGGTGAAGAGTGTGAAGCCTAGCAGGTGTTTGACAAAATGCTTCTGTGCTTTGTCTGCTTCAGTTCCTCAGATGACATGTTGTGACGATGGGTTCGTACTGCTGTGGCTGGGATTACCACGCCCAGGAGATAGGTGGTGCCTATCCACGGACCACGGCGATGCAGAAGTGGAGCAATGTCATCGCGTTGATGGCAGCTCTCTGCACCTATCACCACGCTGCTCCGTCTCCAAATACATAGGTGAGGAGGCATACGCATCAAAGATACCTGTTTGGTCAAGAGATGATTCTTCTTTCTTTCCGTCTCTCCAAATACACTCGGCCTTCTTTTTACTTTTATTTTTGTTCCTGGATATATAAAGCATTCCACTTCTATTTTGTGATCCATGTGTGTGTGGAATCTTAGACTCTGCTTCTCTGGCTGGACCACTAGGTGCATGTGCCCCTGCTAAATGCTTATGTTATTACTCTGCAGTATTCCATCTTTTCTCTTTAAAAAATGATCAAGGTCCAACTCAATGGAATGGGCTCATTAGTATATATATTGAGAAGAATTATGTGGTCTCATATATTCTCAGCGGGGGGTGGGTAAAAAATGAAGCTTTTCTACATGTTCAGAACACTGTGTTCTGTAGAATATAAGGTATTAGTGGAGTAGTCTAATGGCAGGGGGCAACAAGTACATCTGCTACATCTCTGCTGATGGCCAGGTCCAGTCACCTCCGATCTTGGTTCCCTCTTTCCTCCACTCGATCCAATCCATCATGTTGAACCCTTCTCATTTGATCTGGTTAACTGTCCTCATTTGATCTGATTGATCTGTGATTTGGTTAACTGCATCCATAGCCGTGCAGGAGGGAGTGCGACCGGTACGCCGAACAGGTCCCCGAATCCGATGGTGCCCAAATAATCTGGCCTATCAGACCTGCCGATTTCAGGATTAACTGTCATCTGATTATCTGATCCGTCAATCTGTGCATACTGCTGTCAGCAGTCCACACGGAGACTACAGAGCGGATCAGCGGAGGCCTCTAGGAGGCCAGGAAGGAGCAGAGCAGGCCACAGGTTGCATAATTTTCGTGTTCCTGATTCCTAATTCCTAAAGTCTGAAGAAAAAGAGCGTAACTCTGAAGGTAATTATCTTATCTACTTGACTAATTATATTGTATTTGTCAATAGAATTTTTTTTCCTTACTATAGTTGCTATATGTTGGCGCAGAATTTTTGTGCTGTGCACAGTGCTCGGTGATGCCTACTTCCCTGCAATTTGGTATTGTACGTTATTTAATCAGGTTTCTAGAAAATGCATTAATCTCCGAGAGCTCCTATACCAGTTATTAATATATCATGGCACTTGTACTAACTCAGCTATCAATCTTGTAGATCAGCAATCATAATTGAGGATATCAGGAAATGTAAACATATTGTTTTCATAGAAACTATGCAAGGATCTGTCACATCTGGTACCATGCTAACTTTCTCAGTATGTGTTCAATCCAATTCTTTAGACTCTGTATTGTGCACTATCTGGAAGTGTAGTGGACTTTTATTCTATAACTGTTTGAGATTGCAAGATGACTATTTACATCTGTGCTAATAATGCTGAAGTTTGAGTGGCGCACTGCACTTTATAGAAGTTTAGGCACATTGTTTTTAGGGGGCGTTCCTAAGCAAGTTGATGGAAGTGAGCTGTATTTTGTTTTCAGGGTGACTGCATATATTGTCTTTAAATTTGTAGACTGGATAGCTCTTGGATAGTTGGATCTTGGTCCAATGAATGAATTATATTAAGGTGCTTCACCAGACTGCTATATCATCGTCTTTTTCTGCTGGAATGAGATGTTTACAGTGTTCAGTGTTCACAATGACCTTTGAGGACGGCACTACGAGGACAAGCTCGGCAAGGGCAGCCCGGACGTCGCGCGACCGCGCGCATAGGTGGTGAACGTGGATCTTTAAGGTGTGAAAAATAAGGAAAATATTATACATAGAATTTTTCAGCCTTAGATGTTAACTGATATCAACAGCATAATACTTAGATATTAACTGATATCAACAGCAGGAATGAAACGTCAATTCCTTTTGCGTTGAGCTGTACGTTCTGAGCATCAAAGTAATCCCTTTCTTCTAACATTGTTTGGGTGGTCAGCAGATTCTACTAGAATAATATTTTTGAATGTTGGGATTATAAATCATGTACTGCATATTAGCATATTTTTAGTGCTACTTGACTACTTGTGTACAAAAGTATAGAAGTAAAATACTTTCTCATTCAGTATCTATCTATTTTGGTTGTGCAGGTGCTCTTCCTATCCATATACTGGGTCCTTGGCTTCTATAGTTGCACATTTCAGAAGGTGTAGAACACTTAAATATAGTACAGTTCAGTGATTTCAGTCGGCACGAGAGGATGGGTTATCCACTCAATACTTCAGTAGTTAGAATCATCCATGGAATCTGCTGACACGCTTGTTTTTGTTAGTATTTTATCGGCATATCATCTGTAGTTGAAGATGAAGGAAAGGGAGGCACCATCCATGCGGTCTGGGCTCCGTGAACTATTCAGCCTGGCCAAAGAGGCGTTGAAATTGCTGATCATCTGGTGTCCAACAAGAAGGTCCTACCTTGAATGAGGGGCAGTACGTTTAGGGTCCGCTCGTAACTGAGAGAGACTGGTGTAGTTTTTACAGAAGTCATAGCACCTCAACCAAATGCACCCAAAAGGAGGGCTGATGCTGCTGTGAAATTTGAACAAGCTAAAAGCTACTTTTGGTTATACAATATATAAGTCATCAATCTTAATGAATCTGATATTTGCAACACATATTTATGCGATGAGTATAACATACTTTGTTTTAAGGTTTTGTGAGCGATTTTTGAAGACACGCAGTATTACACATGTGACAGACACTAATATTTACATATATACTTGAACTTGTGTACAGGATGGTATGGAGTTCATAGATTAATTGGCGCACGAAAAAAATAGATATCGGAGATCTCTTCCTGTCAATATAAAACATTATCTTAGCCGCATCGTGGAAATGTCTATACAGTAGAGTTTGAGCATACGAAGTCACGCTCTTCGTGACAGTTTTAATTTCACGAACTTTGCCTTTTGAATTAAATATTATTATAACATCGGTATTTAATTTCACAATATTATTATCTTATTGTGCGATCCGTGTGGTTTTAGTACAAAATTTAGTTGTCCCGTAGCAACGCACGGGTACGCTACCTATTAGTTTATAACAGTTAATCTCTTTCTAAGAATTGTATGAATAGTTAAATTTCATTCCAAATCAGTAGTTCCTGCAGCAACACGCGGGTGTTCTTCTAGTGTTTTTTACATTGAATGACCAACACCCAACAGCACCTTCTATTTGTTTCCATGCATGTAGCTACAGATTAACCAAAAGAATAGTACGTACATTTACCAAAAATACAGTACGTGCCTGGGCTTTTTAAAGGAGGCAATTTTCCTTTTCTACAAATTTGCACAGACGGACGACGTTGAAAATTTCCCGAGCCATCCTAGTGCCCATTCAATCTCACGCGGCCGTGGACGCCGAAAATTTTTCGGGCCATCCTGGTGTCCATCACTGCTACAGCAATTTTAATGGAGGCGAGCGTTTAGGCTCTATCGAGGCGGGCAAAGCAACCGCCTCGGTGCTAAGGTCACGATTAATCGTGGCATTAACCGAGGCGGTTGGCTGCCCGCCATGGTTACTGAGAAAAAAAATAAAAAAGGAAAAAGCTCAGATCCAACCCTAACCGGGCCTGGATCTGGGCTCGCCGCCGACGCTCCTGCATGCTGTCGCCGATGCTCCTGCACGCCGCCGCCGCCGAGCTCCGCCGCCACCATGGGCGGATCCAGCCACGATGGCCAGAACCGGGCACCATGCCCGCGGATCCGGCCACCACGGCCAGATCCGGCCACCACGTCCTCGATCTGTGCCGCCCCGCCCTAGATCCACCGAGAGAAGGGAGGGAGGGGTGCATCCGTGCAAGAGGGGCGCCGCGTGCCCCGACACCAGAGGAGGATGAGGAGGGGGCCACCGTGTTGGAGCCCCTCTTCCTCGTGCCAGAGCTGGACGGGGGATCCACCGTGATTGAAGGGAGGGAGGGGCGCCGCTTGCCAGAGCACCCACCAGAGGGGCCGCTCGCCGGATCCGCCGCTCCAGAGCTGGATCCGTCTCAAGCCGCCAGGATCCGGCTCGCTCGCCACCGCCCGGATCCGCCCTGTGCCGCCGGATTCCGCCTCGGAGGTGCGCCGCCACCATTGCTTGGGTGGGGGAGGGGCGGCGCCGCCGCGGCCTGCTCGTTGGAGGGTGCTGGGCGGGGAGGGGAGAGGCGCCATCGGTGTCCGCGCGAGGGAGAGAGGAGTACTCGGGTGGGGGAGGCTGCGTCGGCCCATCTGAGGGGGAGAGCGGAGAGGGAGGGTGAAGCGCCTATCGGGCCTGAGAGATGAGAGAGTAGGGAGAGGAAACCCTAAGTCAGGTTTTTATATATGGTCACGCCTATCGGGGCTCATCTGGGCCTTTGGGCCTCGGCCATATTAACCAAGGCGAGTCATTTTAAGAGGCCCGCCTCCTAAAATGTCCTGATTTTTCGTGGCGGGCTGCTTATAAGAACCACCTCAGTTAATTAATTTTAGAAGGCGGTTACGTAACCGCCTCGGTAAATAAAAATGATCACCTCGGTTAATCGAGCCATTAACCGAGGCGGTTTCCAGACCTGCCCACCATGGTTAAAAAAATGGAAACGCCTCCTAAAAGATTTTATGTAGTAGTGTATTCAGTCTCACGCGGCCGTGGACGCCCCAGTCCTCGCTCACAACCTATTGTCACCCCTGAATCAAACCAATCCGCTTCTTCCTATAACCGGCGTCGGTGTACACAGGTTAGTTAAGATCATTTTTTAACCTTCAGATTTTTATCCTATTTTACTATATACTATATCTTTCCCGAACTAAATTGTAGCCTCCCTATGCATCATATCGATCAATCGATAGTATCTACGGAAGAACGTACGGTACATCAACGGTTAATTGAGGAATCCTCTATGCTAGTTTCTCAACCTTCAAATTTGACCTCCACGCATAATCGTAAGCACTTATTCTAATTCAATCAGTACTGCAGGTTTAGGTACCATCTCTGTCCTTGCAGAAATTCATATATATAGCAAAGCCATTGTACCATCTCTGTTCATAAAGCATCTTCTTTCACATTTACATCCTGCTCTCCATGTTACTAACAACTCTTACTTGCAGAAATTCATATATATAGCAAAGCCATTGTACCATCTCTGTTCATAAAGCATCTTCTTTCACATTTACATCCTGCTCTCCATGTTACTAACAACTCTTACACGCTCAGGTACAAGCTACCTATTACACTTATAGATGACTCAGGAAATTTGGATGCTATTGCTTTCTCTACTGTTGCTGAACAATTGGTTGAGCTTGATGCCTACCAAGCTTTGCAAAATATGAAAAATAGATGCTGAAGAACATGTGGTTGCCCTTGATAAAGCCATGGGAAAAACCAGACAATTCCATATAGGAATGAAAGTTGATTCATCCTCCAGGTTCCCCATAAGTTATTTCATTAAAAAAAAGCTTCTCGATCGACAATGCACAGATGCTACCCTCTACAAAGGTTAGACAATCTCTATATTTATTTAGAAAGTGTCCCTTCCTGCTCTCTACCATATTAACTGAAAATTCTAACTTGAACCATTATCTGTTTTTAGTCATCTTCAAGCAAAGAACTAAGTAGCCATCCATCTTCAAACTTAAATATCCAGCGGTTTGCCATGAAACATAAAATTTAGATTACAGCTTCTATCAACGAATAGTTGATCAATATTTCATAATTTGCAGTACAATTATCCATACTCCAGGAGACTCCAACAATATTGAGACTGAGAAAAATAAAATTAAGTAATGATTTCAATATTATTCTTAAGTATTCATTTGTTCAGAATAAACTTCAAATCCGAATAACAGTTTTCCTCCATAGTAACTCCCAAGCCAAAAGAAGAATTCAATTTTCAGAGGATGATACATCCAGCAAAGAGAGGTACGAAAAACACCAAACCTTCCGGTTCAACATACTCACAAGTACAAGATTTCCATGCAACAGCGAAGAAGAGCAAAATCTTCCAGATCCACAGAGTCGCCAAATGACACAAGGAGTACGTCCTCTCAATTATTACGTAACAAATATGAGATATACCATTATGACGTTTTACCCTCAAACAGCATTGCAAACAATAGTCAACAAGCATCTGAGAAGGACAAGACAACATATATAGTAAAATAAGATAGGTCTATCAATCCTGATATTTTCTTTCTCGCAGCTACCTTGAGTACACAAATTTAACCATTGAAATAACACTGTTTTTTTTCCTCAACACATGCAGGACATCGTCATGCAACCTTCTCACAAACTACAATGCCTACTACTGATACAATATTGTTGGTGATAATAATAAGATGTCTTATTAGTACTTCTATATCATGATGAATCCGTGATGCATCTTCATGAATAATAACTTATCTCTTTTCGGATGGATTCTATTTAGTTCCATACTCTACAAAATATTTATTATATTTTATTTCTACAGCTACTTCCAAATTTGTTACACAAACTCCTGAGCTACAATATAGAAAAACTATCCACAAATCCTTCTACGAAATCCCCGCAGCAACGCAGGGTATCATCTAGTACCTACAAAACACAATGCCAAACAAACTAAAAAATTGCACTTGCACGGATTAAATCATCAGCTGTCATACGTGTGATTACATAAATGCTCACATGATATATATTGAATTGTTGCAATCTCGATCATGTTTGATGTTAGACGAATCCCTGATCTCGCTACACGTGGAATGACTCAATGATATTAGCAATGAAATTTTAAATTAGATAGGATTTTCTACAGGGAAAAAGAAGAGGAAATATCAGAGATTGAATCTCACCTCGATGGCTGGCAGTCGGGATCTTGGCGTGGTCGCGCACACACAACTAGCAAGCACTCAACAGCTCGGTTACAGTTACTAAAGTTTAGTCCTTGTCACATCGGATGTTCAGATGCTAAATATGTAGACTAAACATGAACTAAGTATAAAGCTAAGTGCACAGCTAGAGACTAATTTGTGAGACGAATCTATTAAGCCTAATTAATCCATCATTAGCACATGTTTACTATAACATCACATTGTCAAATCATAGACTAATTAGACTTAATAGATTCATCTCATAAATTAGCTTAGTCCAAATCTATGCAATGTGACAGGGACCAAATTTTAGTTCGTGAACCAAACACTCCCCTGGGCGCCTGAGCGGATTTTGTCGATCCGAGGCGGCGGACGAGACTGTCGCTCCAACGCTCTTTCTCTCTCCTGCAGTTGTTGCTTTCGGCTATTTATTTAGTAGTCAATCAGCATTGATCCGAGTAGTTAGTCAGTCTCTCTCTTTCTTCCCGTCCTTCTCTATCTATGAAATTCCTAATTAAGGGAGTTCGCTTTCCAATATCTAAATGTTCATGCAAAGCAACAAACAAAATGCAAGAACTATCACGCAGAAGTCACACAGTATGATGATCGTTCTTAAATGATAAAAAGTATGGGATTTCATAAGAGATTCATACATAGAGATCTAAACTCCCGGCCAGCAAACGAGATCTCTTACATCCAAAGGATCATGCCAATCGAAGATGAACCATTCACCGAGCTGAGTATGTGCAAGACAAGACACGGCTAGATAAGTCAAATAGAAGATATTGCTTTTACACGAGCAACTCTTTTCTTCATGTAGGTACAACCCACTTTTCCTTTAATGAAATGCGAACACAAACTTCAGACATCCATGAAAGAAGTAAAGTTCAAAATCAAAGCATTGTCATTTCAAGAGCAGGGAAGGAACTAGGGCGGAAATAAGCTCACCAATTAGGATGCGTGATTGATTTCTTTAATAGGTATGAAATGAAGATGCCTTGAATGAACCCTAATACTATAAGTATGAAGTGGACATCTATGGTTTAATTGGAAACATCTCTTTTCCATCTATAAGGTGATGAGGGTTGAAGCACAACAACTTATCATGAGTAGTGCGGTTATTTATGACTATAAACTTAGAATCCCTATATTTATATAGAACAGTAGCTACTTTCGTAGCATCTCCTCCAAATAAGCATTACAGAAAAGCCTTACTTCATTCTATATGGTTATGGGAGGTTTATAGTTCTATTTGCTTCGAGCGCTTGTAAAGCTAACTGACTAGTTATAAGAAATGTACGTGCTTGTTGATAGGCTCACTGTGGTTCATCGTTCTAAGATCCATTATTTTCTTCTTTTAAAATCAAATAAATGCCTTCCCTCGGCTCTGGGTACAAGGAAAGAGCCACTCCTACTATTCTTTGTATCGTTGGTAGAACCAACACAAACCTCATGTTTTCTAGCCAGGAGTAGAAACATCAAGAGCACACGAGCAAATATTAGCTTCTTTCAAAGACTTTCCGATGCAGTCGCATAGCTATTGCTTCTGTTCTAGGAAAGCATACGGATGTTTCTTACTTCTATGTTCTGATTGAGCTGAATCCTGGGTTGTTATGGATCAATGCTAAAGCCATCCTTGAGAACACAATCCCTAGCAATCAATTCAACTCAGTACAGTTATCCAGCTTTCCAAAGGGACTCACCTACGTTCTATCCGCAACATACTGGTATCCACATCTTTTGTTGGGAATATCCAATTCGTACTGGTAACTGAAGAATATCCGAAGCAGCCTTATCCGATCCAAGTCTTATCCATATCTGCTTCGTACCCGCTCCATTTTGCAAAAGTCAGCCCAATAAATATCTATCTTGATTTGTGCAATTCAGCCTCAACATCCATAGAATAAAAGTGAAATAAAAAGCGTCCGCAGAGCACCTCAGTGGAGCAATGTTTCCTCAATGAAATCCAATTTGTGCTTGAGATGTGCAATAATGTATCAAGAACGCTTCAATCGGCTTTCTTTTTTCTTTCTTATTTCTTTCCCATGACGACTAGGAACAGGCAAATCAAGAATTTCATTTCGAATTCCTCCTCTTTTTTATTTTTATATTAAAATATCCTTCTTTGTTATTGTTTATAAAAGTTACCATTTTTGTTGGTCTAGTCTTTTATCGTTTTTTACTCCCCTAGGGCTACTAGTCTCCAAGCTAGATTTGGCATTGTTGTCCTCCTGTTTTCTTATAACTCTCCCGCCAGAGGTTCAAAACCCACAGGCTCTAGCTCATTTAGAAGGGGCTAAACTTCTTTCTGAGCTTTTATGACCAGGATCCGGAGTGGGTTGCGTTCATTCAGCAGGAGCTGAATCACAACACCCCTCTGGAGGACATTCCTGGTCGCCTACGTTTATTTTTAATGGAGGAAAAGATCTCGTGTTTACGACAAAATTTTTTCCAAGATTTTATCTTTCAGTATAATAATACCACGAGGGCTCGGCGGCGGGTGCCTTTCCGCCAATGGAAGCCAAGGCGTCAGATTGACCCTCCGTCCCATCATGCGGCTGCGTGCCCACATCACTGCTCTAGAAACACAATCCCCTCCAGAACGAAGAAACACAGCGTTAGGTTTTCTAGTCTTTACAGCCCGTATCTATAGGATTTGTTTCTAAAAGCAGAGCTTGGCCATGACAACTTTCCAGTGTGTGATACTTGAATGAAATTGAAATGAACACAGAAGTTTTCATACTTCTTCTTGCCAGTATATCAGTCAACTAAATATATATATTTTTTCTATGTTGATCTCTTTCCAATATATTCCTACAGACTCATATTTGAATTGCATAGGCTACTGGATGTGTATTGTTGAGCCAGTTGTCTAGAAGAGATTCATCTGAATCTTTTTCCTTGCATAGATTCTGCCATTGTAAGATGCCGTGGCAGTTGCAACTACAAAATACAAGGCAATGTTTGCTGTTCCTGGGACCCAATGTTAGCTATATGTTCGTAGCTAGTTAATTGTCCTCTGATCCTAGATGCAGTTTTTTTTAACCCAGATCATTTCCAATGTGCTGTAGAAGACCTCCCTTTTGAATGTTCAGATCAACATTAGGCATACACCGCCGATCTGCTCCTCAAAAGTAACCCCTAATATATACAAAATTTTTAGCCCAGATAACTTCGAAGCTGCTGCAGAACAATTTCTTTATGAATATTCAGATCAATATTGGCTATATCATTTTGCCTCTCATATATAATTTTATACTTGTCGGTGTTTTATCGACCGACTAGTGAATTTGTATGAATGTCGCGCTACTCCAGGAAGACGATGATAGCATCCAAAAGACACAGAGAATTATGCTGGTTCAGGCCGGAGCCCTACGTCCAGTCTCAGAGAAGATTGAATGCGTGTTTCTCGGTTGAATGCTCTGAACTTCTTACAACAGGTATGCAAGAAGGGTGAATGAGGTAGGAGAGTGGTGATCTATGAGCTAGATGGACTTGAGATAGATGTCGATGTCCCTGGAGGGGTGCCCTCGTGTTGGTATTTGTTAATGCAGACAGATAAATCCGCAAGCGCACGGATACCGCTGTAGCTTTCACCCGGAGTATTCCTAGGTATCGATTTCCACGGGGAATGAGAAGTGAACTAGAAAGGATCAAGATCGTCCAAGGGTAAATGTTTTTGTGGGTAGAGAGGGGTTTTATAAGGTTCTTCCAAGACAAGCTAGATTACCAAGGTCCAGGTTTACAACTCTCACTTATTTTGGAGCAACGGTTCCTTTTCGATCCTCGAAAAGACTGGGAAGGGGTGATCAGGGTCAGGCCGCCAAAAGCTCTAAGAAAACACCAAATCACACGTGGTGGAATACAAAGGCCTGGTTAGAGCTGTCACCTCTGGGCTACCACAACTATCCGTGGGTTTGGGCACAAACTCAGGTAAACTCTAGCCTAGACACCACGTCTATGCTAGTGATTATTACTCTAGTCTGGATCCTTAGACTAGAGCACTCGGTCGAGCGGAGATCCCATAAGTAAAGTGAAGTAAAACTTGAACTTAGTCAAATAGAGGAGTTGGAATTACCAAAGTATAACCTAGAATTTACTCAAGAGTTGAGTCGACTCCGTAGAGGTACAAAGTCGAGGAGGATCCGACAGACCTGGCTCCTCCTGTGCTCTCTTCCTCTCACTCTCCCTATTTTCTCTATTAGAACTAGGTGTGAAGCACCTAGAGGGACACTACTACAAAATTTGTGAAGATGAAGCTCAAGGTAAGTGTGTGTTGTAGTGGAGGGATTACCCCTCTATTTATACAAGGAGCAAGGCGGTGGAGAAGCTATTTCTAGCGCATAGCACATGCACCACCACCTCAGCATGGCCACATGCCACCGCCAGAGCAAGGGGTGGCTAAGTGGCGCCGGTAGGTGGCCGGCCACCCCTAGGGAGCGGCCGCCCCATGACTGAGCCCCCTTGCCACCGTCTTCGCGTGGCAGGCTATGGACTGGGCCTGGATCATTCCTCGGTGGTGATTTGCCCTAGTTGAAACAAGTTGATGGGCGTCTCCCTTGTTCCTTTGCACAAATTAGCATTAGAAAGTGCCTTTGAGTGACTTTCTCCATGTACTTGTGTTTATGTCCTGCAGAATAATATTCTCCAAATACATGTGGAACTAGGTTAATAGTAAATGCATGTGTTTTAAGATTGCTAATTTCTCCTCCTTTTGTGTCTTAATTGGCGGTTGGATTTGATCATTAAGGACCGCCAACAAGCTTCCCCACACTTAGATCTTTGCTCGTCCCGAGCAAAGGTTAGGATAAAGTAAACGTAAACATAGCTATTCAAGATATGGACTAGCATAAGGTTTATTCCGAAAGTTTATGTAACAAAACCGACCAAATTATAAGAGCACAAGTACAAAAACAAGCGCCGAAACGCTCAAATTTTCGAACTTGAGCCCATATAATCCCGGTAGTCAATCGAAACCACGAAGGATTTCAAACCAGCTCATTTACAACCAAGATCGCACCATTCAACATAACACATCACATGTTACATTTCACAAGTAGTTCGGAAATTCAGTTACAACACACGGAGTCGCAATTATTACAAACCGAGTTTATAAAGTAGCGGAAGTATTACACACGCACACTTAGTTCAAATACCACTGCTAGTCTTACAGATCAACATCCCACAAAAGCATTAAGGAAAGTAAACTAACAGACGATCACGCCCGAGTGATCTAGTCCTCATCACCCGCAGAGTGGAGGCAAGTCTTGCAGAAGCCCTGATAAAGCATGTCATCTGCAACAGGAGGGAATAAACCCTGAGTACTGGAATGTACTCAGCTAGACTTACCTGTCGAAACGGAAAATAAAAGACACCAAGGATTATTAAAGGCTTTCTTAAGTGGAGCTGGCTGACATCACATTTGCAGAAAAGCATAAGTAATTGGAACTCTTTTAACCTCTACTAGCAGTTATTTTTAGCATTAACCTGTCATCTATCTCAGCACCTGTACTAAACATTCACTTGATTATAATCAAACAATAATAACCATAGCAGGTATAATTTGCGGCATCATTATATCATTCGCTTAACCATCTATTCAATTTAATGAGATCTATGTTGCCGCTGCTCAAGTCAAGTGCTCACTAACCGGGAGCGACGGTGATTCGAATCGAATTCCTATCCAGCTGGAGGGGTATTTCTAACACTCACCGAGACACGCCTGGCGAGGGCTGCTCAGGTCACCTTTGGTACAGTTCAGGAGTCGTGGGTTCGACTGATGCCGCATCCCCAAGGGCGACACTCTGCCAGGTGATAGGGACTCTAACCCCCCTTGGTCTCATGCCAATGTCCCCAAGCACATTCTTACTACCTCCAAGATGCGACCTACCCTTCGATTTCTGGGCTGAACTGTATTACTCCGATTCGCGGTCGGAACGACTTATCCGGCCAACTAAGTGTTAGACTACGTTCAACATGACTCAAGGACGTACAGCGAATTGGTCCTTAAATGACTCAGACGGGCATAGCTTCGCACTCAAGACGTGAAGTGTCTTGCGGCTGCACTATCAAACTCCCGCCCGGTCTCAATTTCATTTTAAGGCATGGTTCCATCCACGATAGCCAACATAGCCACTCGTGACCCATTTCCTACATCTCGCGGATGACCGGAAATCACCCGACTTCTACCGCACTAAGCAGGGCTAAGCATTGACACGTGCCTAAACTTAATTTAGGATTCAGGTACGATATTTGGACAAGGATGTGTATAATGCAACAAGTATTTTCATCCAACTCCTACAACTTAATGCAGTAAACAAGTAAAAGTACTCAAGATTGATATATATAAAGATCAGATCAGCATGCATCGGGGCTTGCCTTTCAAGAACGAGGAAGGGCGATGGTCCGGGCACTCCGGTAGCTCATCAATGGCGTTTCCTTCGTTGGCTGCCTCTTCGGGTTCTCCCGGCTGCTCCTGAACCTCCTCCGGAATTGCTCCTTCGAACTCTAGGAGTGTCACTCCCTCCGGTACACCTATTGTATGAATGCACAATAAATCTCATGGATGCATAAGAAGAAATGCAACATGCTCGGAATGAAATGCACTACAGCAATCCTAGTGCTCTATTCAAATCACTTCACAAATGTGCATATTTCTTTTTCGATAGAGAAGTACTTACCTATCCTACACAACCTAATGTATAATTGTTCCTCCTCAGTTAAGGGTCTAACACCTAACAATCAACAAGAACAACATTACTTAAGGGTACCACCACCTAAACATAGGATAGCACAACGACAATTTCTGGACAGCAGCTAAGTGTTTCTACCATAACTGTAGATTCAAAAATCCAAATGGCATGATACAAGACAATCTGGAAAGTGTATAAAATCCTCTACAATTCATTTTCAGACCTCAACACTTAATTCCAAAGTTTACCTAGTCGAAATTCTAAAATTCCAGAAATCTGTCCTCTCCAAACAGAGAGCAGCTATTTCTGGACAGCCACTTTAAACAGCTACAACTCCTAGACTACTAGGCCAAATGCCACCAAATTTTGACACAAGCTAGTTTAACAAGTTTACTACCACTTTGGGTTCACAAATTTCCCAGAAAACACCTTTATCAAGGTTCAAACCCAAAAATGCTACCAGCTGTCCAGAGAACCTAGAAATGTGAAAATTAAATATTTATTCAAGTGTCAAACTACCCTTATGACCAAACTAATGACACTAATAGTTCACACATGACCCAAAACCACCAGAAAGTAAGGTGTGCCAACCCAAGTCATTTATTTTAACCCCTTTCTTAATTTACTTAATTAATTAAGTGGAAAATTAAACTTATATGCAAGCTGCTCAGAAAATTCTACAAAAATTACAGGAGACTCTCTACCTTACTAGGAGGCTACTGTAAACATTTAAACTAAAGTTATTCAAAGAAACTCCCTACACAAAATTCACAAGCCAAAAAGGCTGATTTCTGCATAAATAATAATTCACATTAAAAAGTATCAAACAACAGAAACCATATTTTTCTTAGTAATCTTAGGGTACCAGGACACTCCCCATAAAATTTCATGAGCATTGCACATACAGAAAAATTATTAAAAATTCATTCAATTATCTTCTAATATAACATGACAACATCATAACTTGAAAAGTACTCAAGCACTAGTACCCAAATTTTTACCAGAGCTAGTATAGATATGAAGTAGCATACCCACCAAATTTCATAATTTTTGGAACACTACAACTCAAGTTATCTAATTAACAAGTTTGCTTTTATTTTAAAACACATTTTAAGGGCCTATTTAAATCTTCCAGAAACTAAGCAGCACATATACATTTAATATTTTTCCTAAAAACTAGACACTAACAGGAACTCAACAAAATTGGAACCATAGCATTTGGATCTACCATTCATGAGATATGAAATTCACAAAACAACATTCAAAACTGTGAAATAAAGAAAAAAACAAAAATGAAACGGGAGTCTACTGCTACTGGGCCGGCCCGATACGTCAGTGCGGCCCACAATGGTCCTTCCCGCCCGCGACGGCTGACTGGCCGGGCTCGCTGGCCAGAGAGAGAGAAGCAGGGGAGCGGCGAGCCGCGCGCTCCGGCGAGCTCTAGCTTGTCGAAGGCGAGCTTTCTCGGAAAACCAAGCCCACCCTCATGATCTCCGTCAAGCCCTGCATCGATCCGTGTAGGTAGGGTGGCTTGGGTTGGAGTGGAAGGGACTCGCCATCGACGATGGCGGCTCGGCGACGGTACGCCATCGTGTGCCGGCCGTCTCCGGTGACGGGAGGGTACGGAGAAAGGTGGTGAAGCACCCGTGAAGTAAGGCGAACCTAGTGGAGTGCTCGGGAAGGGAAGAGGTGCGACGGTTCTGTTGGCCCACTTGCACTGAGCAACGGCGGTGCACGGCTACGCCGACGAGGTCAGCGTTCTAGCACAACGGCGGTGAGATGGAGGGCTACATCTAGCCTCTGAGCCCTACAAGAGGTTGCGACCTCGGTGCGCTCGCTATCTAGAGAAAAGGTGGCCAGGACAAGGCTAACCCTTGGGGTTTGCCATTGGCGTCCATGGCGACCGCGGCGAGAGCTTGCTAAAGCTCATCCCCGTTCCGGATTCTATGGCCCATCTCACGGAGTAACATCTTAACCTAACTAACAACCAGTCAAGGTGAGAAGGAAACATGGATTAGTTAGGGTGGAGATGGACTGCATTGATCGGGTTACGATGTCGTCGAGTTCGGCGGTGAACTCGGTGAACCAAGGCGATGGCGACTCAAAGCGAGGCCTCACCTGAGCTTGAATGGCGAGATGGGCTATTGCGGTGGGTGGCGCGGACCAGGACTGAGCTGTGAACGAGATGGATTGAAGAATGGGGTTGTGGTGAGGCTGTGACGCTCGAGCGCGAGCTTCGGGTCGGCAATGGTGATGGCGGTGGCGACCTCGTGCTCTCCGCGCGCGTGGGTGAAGGAATGAGGCCAAGGCGGAGAGTTTGAGGCCACACGGTCCTGCTGGAGCCTGACAACACTTCCCCAAGTCACCAGGCGGTCGACGCATGGTCTCCATGCGTCGAGCACACCCTGCCACCGGTCGGCGACGATGGAGTTCAGAAACTCCGGTTTCAGTCACGTTGGCTGACTGACATCGATACTTTGGCGTTGATTATCTCCCTGACCAGACCGACTTAGTGCAAACCATAAACAACAAAGTTGGAGATGGTTATGGGGTCTACCACTTTGTAAATATGGGGTCGAGCTGGTTCGGCATGGTTTGTGAGTTATAGGCTTCCCAAGTAGGGTACACCGAAACTGTAACTTCCATTCCAGACTTAGAAATTTTATAAGTGTTGGGCAGCCCCTCAAACTGACTTGTGGGCCACTTTTGAGCATGTTCTGGTCATTTTCATGAGATGGCCATATTAGAACTTTTGTTCCTTATGAAATTCTCTACAACTTTGATTAAGGTTGCTTCTCCATGCCAGATCTCTAAGCTAGACTTTTTAAACAGTCAAACCAAAGCATTCTAGGGCTCAAAGGTTGGTCAACAGCACCTAGGAGGGCATTTTGGTCATTTTGGTCAACATGAACATTGTTCCACTAATGATCCTAAGTGTGATTAAAGTACTATAGGACATAATTGACCATTGTATACTTTGGTTACACACAAAATCAAGCATCACATGCATTGAAATAAGGAAAAACAAGTGAATTGCTACTTTTGTTTCCAAGTCAAGTTTCATATGTTTCATGAGTGTGTTGCATAGCACTTGCTAATAATGTTTCACTAAAGTGGGTAACATGTCTCAAAAGAAGTTGCACATGTTGCACTTGGGTGTTGCACACTACTCATTTCATAAACACACATAAAATATAAGCATATGTTGCAATGTTTCAAAGCATTTTACACACATTATAAGCTCATGCATGAATGAATGATGCTTATGCTGATGAAATACAAGTACAAACATGGAAGCCAAACACCTGAGGTGTTACAGCCCTCCCCCCTATAAAAATCTCATCCCGAGATTTGGAAAGCGTACCATTGTTGATTGAATTCCTTATAACCCTCTCGTAAATAGTCTTCTCGCTCCCACGTAGCATCACTCTCACTACCCTGATTACTTCACATTACTTTATACCACTTAACCACTCGACTCCTAGTTACCCTCTCCCGAGTGTCAATCACACGAACTAGTTTTTCTTCGTAAGTTAGATCAGACTCTAGCTTGATATCCCCTAATGGAACTCTTTCTTCAGGAACCCGAAGACACTTCTTTAACTGAGATACATGGAAAACATTGAAAATGGCGCTCATTTCAGGAGGTAATTGGATCTTATACACGATAGCTCCACTCTTGCCTATGATCTAGAAAGGACCCACGTATCTCGGTGCAAGCTTCCGCTTCACACCAAAACGTTGTACACTCTTCATAGGGGAAACTTTCAGATAGACGATGTCTCCAACTTCAAACTCGATCGGTTTTCTACGGTGATCAGCATAACTTTTCTATCTAGATTGAGCTGCAGCCATATGTATTTTGATGGTACGAACTTGTTCCTCAGCTTCCTTGACAAAATCAATACCATAATACCTTCTCTCACCAACTTCTATCCAATTCAGTGGGGTTCTACACTTACGACCGTACAATGCTTCGAATGGGGCCATCTTAATGCTCTCTTGATAACTATTATTGTACGAAAACTTAGCTAGAGGCAACCATTTCTCCCATGAACCCTTGGATGAAATAACACACGCCCGTAACATATCCTCTAAGATTTGGTTAACTCGTTCAGTCTGACCTGCCGTCTGGGGGTGATACGCAGAGCTTCTCACTAACTTGGTTCCCAGAAGATGATGCAAGTGCTCCAAAAAACGAGCAGTGAACTACGGTCCATGGTCAGAAATGATAGTGTGAGGGATCCCATGGAGCTGGACTATCTGATTGAAGTACAACTCAGCATAGTCAATAGGACGATAGTCTGCTCGGACAGGAATGAAGTGAGCCGACTTGGTTAAACGATCTACAATTACCTATATGGAGTTATGATTCTTGATAGTAGGAGGAAGTCCAACATTGAAATCCATACTTATCTCCTCCCATTTCCAACCTAGGATAGAAAGTGGTTGAAGCAATCCAGCTTTCATGTGCACAGCCTTAACCCTACAGCAGGTATCACACCTAGCAACATATACAGCTATCTCTTTCCGCATTTTGGTCCACCAATAGTATGGCTTCAAATCGTAATACATCTTATTGCTACCAGGATGGATGGACAACTTAGAGGAATATGCTTCAGACATAATATGATTCCTAAGCTCGTGGTCCTTAGGCACAACTAACCTATCCTTGAACCACAGCACACCCTCTTCATCTACCCTAAAATGTTTAGTTTCTTGCTCTTTCATCTTACACTTGATGTGGAATATACCAGTGTCAGTCTTTTGGAGCTCAATAATTCTACTCTTGGGAGTGCAACTGACAGTGATATTGTACAGAATTGCTGGGTGTAGAAGGCGAGACCGATGAAAATCACTTTCAACTGAGGAGTGGCAATGAGACTTACGACTTAAAGCATCGGCAACCACATTTGCCTTGCCAGGATGATAGTGCACTTGGAGATTATAATCTTTAATCAACTCAAGCCATCTTCTTTGACGCATATTCAACTCGGGTTGGGTGAAGATATATTTGAGGCTTTTATGGTTAGTATAGATATTGCAAACATTGCCCAACAGATAATGTCGCCAGACTTTCAAAGCATGAACAACTGCAATGAGTTCTAAGTCATGCGTTGGATAATTCACCTCATGCTTCCGAAGTTGTCGGGAGGTATATGCAATTACTCGGCCTTCCTGCATCAGAACACCTCCCAAACCTATGCCCGAGGCATCACAATACACATCAAATGGTTTCTCGATATTCGGTTGCGCCAAAACCGGAGCCGAGGTTAGGAGGGTTCGCAGTTTGTGAAAAGCTGCATCACACTCAGGAGTCCAAACAAACCTGGTGTCTTTTTGCAGCAACCGAGTCATTGGCTTGGCTATTTTAGAGAAATTCGGGATGAAGCGACGATAATAGCCAGCCAATCCTAGAAAACTCCGGACCTCGTGAACCGAGATAGGAGCCTTCCAGTCCAGTACTTCTTGTACCTTGGTGGGATCCACCATAATTCCCCCATCGGACAACACAAGTCCAAGGAAAGGTACTTCACGAAGCCAGAATTCACACTTACTGAATTTTGCATACAGTTGATGTTCACGCAGTCTTGTGAGGACTATACGCAGATGTTCAGCGTGATCTTCCTCATTTTTAGAATACACCAAGATGTCATCGATAAATACCACCACGAACTTGTCCAATTCGGTCATAAACATTGATTTCATCAAGTACATGAAGTGTGCGGGGGCGTTGGTCAAGCCGAAGGACATAACAAGATACTCATAAAGACCGTATCTTGTAGAGAAAGCCGTTTTTGGAACATCTTCAGGACGGATTTTAATTTGATGATAACCAGACCTCAGATCAATCTTGGAAAAGACTTTAGCTTTAGACAACTGATCAAACAAGATGTCGATGCGCGGTAGAGGATACTTATTCTTGACAGTAACTGCATTCAGAGGCCTATAATCTACGCACATCCGCAACGACTGGCCCTTCTTTACAAAGATAGCAGGACATCCCCACGGAGACGAACTAGGATGAATCAGCCCCTTCTTCAAAAGTTCATTCAACTGCACCTTAAGTTCAGCTAGTTCATTCGGAGGCATCCTATAGGGTCTTCTAGAGATGGGTGCCGTGCCAGGCAACAACTCTATTTTAAATTCCACATCCCGATCCGGAGGCAGTCCCGGCAAATCATCGGGAAAAACGTCAGGAAACTCGCACACTACGGGAATATCAGCTAATGACTTCGCTTGCACCGCATGAACTTCACTAGAAAGATCAATTTTCCAGGGAAGTTGCACTAGAAAACCTTTTTGATCAGTAGGATCTCTGAGCATAACTACTCAGGTGGATGTATCAATGAGTACCCCATTCTGACTCATCCAATTCATGCCCAAAATAACATCTATGCCTAATCTAGGCAAAATCACTAAGGTAAGCAAGTACTTTCACCCTTCTATTTCAAATTCTACATCTTTTACTACTTGACTTGTGGAAATATTACCACTTGCCGCTCTAATGCAATAACCCCCATCTTCAACAATATATAATTTGTGTGCAAACTTTGATGCAAACATAGGACTGATAAAGGAATGCGAAGCACCTGAATCAAATAGCACCACTGCGGAATGTTGGTCAGCTAGGAACTTACCAGCAGTGACTACCTCACTAGATGGAATTTCTTCAATACTATTATAATGAACATGCCCCTGACGGCCACCTTGATTTGCATTCTTCTTAGGATATGGGCAATTCCTAGACCAATGACCTGGTTTATTGCAGTTCCAGCAAGGCATGTTGCTTGGAGGGACACTGGAGCTACCTTGGCCAGAACTACCCTTCGGTAGAGACACTGTATATGCTTTGCGAAACCCAGTCTTAGCTAGAGCCTTCTTCTGCGGGGGACGGAACATAGCACTCGTGGCGGGAGGGCGAGGAGGAGCCCTCGGTGCAGCTGGAGCTCGGGACTGTGAAGCACCCGCCTCCAGGGCCCTCTTGCGGCTCTTAGAACCAGCATAGATAGAATTATTGTTCTCTTGGGTCAGGGCATCACTGATAAAATCATTGAAAGTGGCACATTTGCTAGTGCCCATGGTCTTCATTAGCTTTGGACCGTGGCCACGCTTGAAGCTAGCAATCTTCTTAGCATCAGTATCCACAAACTCAGTTGCATACCTTGCAAGGTTGTTAAAGGCTTGCAGGTATTCCGTCAAACTCTTATTGCCTTGGGTTAATCTCATGAACTCAGTGTGCTTTATAGCCATCAAACCTGGAGGAATGTAATTCCCACGGAAAGCTGCTTTAAACTGGTCCCAAGTGATCGGGACATTAGGAGGCAACGTGGAGCGGTAGTGACTCCACCAAATACCAGCCGGGCCATGCAGTTGGTGGGAAGCATACTCGGTCTTCAGCTCCTCAGTCAGACGAAGCGGACGGAACTTCTGCTAAATGGTATTCAACCACTCATCAGCTTGCAGAGGTTCCTCCGCCTCCTTAAAGAGCGGAGGCTTGGTGTCGAGAAAATCCTTGAAGTCACTATGCTGATTTGGTTCCGGTCCCTGACAACTGTAACACCCCAGTGTTACGCAGGCATTTAGCATTTCAAATCATACTCATAATGCATCATTTGCATTTATAATCATATGTGAAGTAGGGTGCATCTTTGAGTTGAAACATTGCTATGAAACGTGAATGTTGCATACACTTGTTTAGAATTGTTTCACCTTAATTATGCTTGCTAGGCTACTAAAACATGGGTGACTATAATTGTAAATCATCTAGAATTAGTTAGCACAAATTTTGGAGCAACTTTGGTATTGAAAGTTTTGTCAAATTTGTTTTTAAAACTATTATTGAAAAATGGTCAAACCCCTCCCTATTTAGCTTTTATTCTCCAATTCTAAATCTGTTAGGAATTTTGAGTTGGTCCCTTAATAAAAGTTGTAGAGAATTAAATTCTAAGCAACTTTCATTTTTGGGCCATTTTCAGAAAAAAGCCATTTTCTTGCTCAAATGGGATTTTAAAACTGTTATTTGAAATTGTTTAAAAATTTATTGAA
Source organism: Saccharum hybrid cultivar R570 (assembly GCA_038087645.1). NCBI lineage: Eukaryota > Viridiplantae > Streptophyta > Magnoliopsida > Poales > Poaceae > Saccharum > Saccharum hybrid cultivar. The sequence continues at coordinate 16,178,719 of JAQSUU010000066.1, forward strand.
AATAAAATTGGAAAAATCAATTTCTCACCTAGCGGGCCACCACCTCCCTTTCGGCCCGCTGGCCAAAGCGGCCCAGCTCTCCCGCGCGCGCGCCCGCAGCCGCTCCCGCTCGCCCGCGCGTGACCACGGCCCGGCCCAGCGCGGCCTCCTTGTAGAAGAGTTGTATTTCTACTTTATACAATAAAGTAAACATATTCATCTATATCCCATTCATCATGATCATTACATGTCATCTCTACAATGCACCTAGGCATGAGCACTTATACATTTGCATCATACAGGCTCGCAGGAAGTAATTCCGGTAGCAGTTCCAGAGGAGCCGGAAGAGCAGCCCGAGGTGCAAGAGCAGGAGGTGCCCGAAGCCGACGAGGAGGTCGGTGAGGATCTTCCAGAGTGCCCCGACCATCGCTCGAGCTCTTTCGAAAGAGGCAAGCCCCGGAGCATTTCTCTCCCGGTTTGCAAATATTTTATTAATGCTTTACCTTAATTGATGCATTACGTTTAGGAGTTGTTTGCAACCGTTGCTGCATTATACCTTGTTTACCTTTGTTCTACCATATCCTTGTTACCCTGGTATTCGCAGTCAAGAAATGCTTAGATTGCTTAGACCGGTAGAAGTCGGGTGATTTCCTGTCACCTGCGAGCTATAGGTGGTTACCTGGATCTGCTTGAATAAGTATGTCATCTTAGGATAACTAAGTGTTAATTTGAAATTGAGACCGGACGGAGACTTACAGGGTTTTGGACTGTAGTGTTTTTCGTCTATGTCGGTTAAGGACCGACCGTTGTTGGGCCTCGAGTCATGTTGAACACATGCCTTACATTTAGCTGGCCGAATAATGTACCTTTCGACCATGAAGCTGGGAGATTAATCGGGCCGAGTGGATTGCCCACAGCGCACTGTACCAGAGCAGGTGTGGTAGGACACGGGGGCGCGATGATAAGGCCAAAGAGCAGTCGGGCGGCCCCCGGGTACATGTGGTTCCTGGCAAACTTGAGACTTTACCTGAATAGTTGACTCGGTGACCAATAACTCACTTTAGCGGGTGAGTGAGGTTTGTGTGAGGAATAAATTACCAGCTGGTTAATAATCGATTCGAATCACCATCGTTCACTGGATAGTGAACACTTGACTTGAGTTACTTCATCGTAGTAATGTTGATGGAACACTTGGACAGTTATATGAAATATGACATTATGGAAGTTGTTAATGATCATTGGTTATCCTTACTTGTTTAATCACATGTTTACTCTAGTACAGGTGTAAATGTAGTTGGCAGGTTAATAAAGATTTAACTTGATATAAAAGCTTCTGGAAAAGGTTCTTTAAATGCTAAAAATGGCTTTTTGCAAATGAGTCAGCTACCCTACTATAAAGCCTTTCATAATCCTTGGTGTCATTTTGTTTTCGGTTATGTCGGGTAAGTCTAGCTAAGTACCTTCTCGTACTCAGGGCTTTGTTCCCACTTGTTGCAGATGGGCAGATGTATTACGGCTACTGTATCAACTGCCTTTATCCTGCGATGGGTGAAGCTTAGGACCATGGGCAGTGGTCATTCCCTATGTCTCATCTAATGCTTTTGTTGGAGATTATCATCAGCTGGCACTTTATTTCAAACTCCGTGTGAGTGTGTGTGTGGATTTGAACTAAATGCTTCCGCTACTTTTATTTGAACTTGGTTTGTAATAACTATGTTTAAACTCCGATGTATCCGTGATGTGAACTTTTATGTAATTTGTGATGGTGACTACTAAACTTATTACGATCTTGGCTGGTATGCGAATTGGTTTGAAATCCCTCGAGATTTCACGGACTACCGGGTTATACGGGCTTAAGTTTGCTAAATCGTCTGCTCCGGTGGATGATTTTCTTACTTAATTTCGTATAATTGGTCGGTTCTGTTACAACGACCATGCCGAGCATCCCGGTTGACTAGCTGGCATGTAGCATCTGCTAACAGGCGTTGACCTTCAACCACCGTCTGCATCAGTTCCGCCAGGGTGGGTGGTGGCGGAGGGGGTGGCTGTTCCTGATCCTCAACGCCACGACCACTACGGAGGTTATACGCCATCTGCAAAATGCATAGCCAATAAGCACTGACGATGTGGGAAATTTATAGATGAATGTTGTAAATATGCCAAACTGATTCCATTAGAAATGAATTCACACACAACCGAGACATAGTAATTCATCACAACCACACAACCTCATCAAGCGCATCAATTGACGCAATTATGCGATGTACATAACAAACAAGATATCCTCCAATGAAAAGATGGAATTTATTAAAGGCTCACATACAGGGAGCACAAACGTGACTGAACAGGTTACATCCATATCAACGGGATTTCAACCTTACATAACGGGGTGACCGGATTCGATCTAAACTTCTAGCCAAATAGGAAAGGCTATCCAAGAAATGACCACGAGGAGACAACCCATTGGTAGAGTCCCATGGTGGATCATGACTAGCCACCTTGATACCAGCGCGTGCCAAGCAGCACAGCCTTATGTCGCGCGCCACAGGAGGCCCTCGGTTTCGTCGCGGCACCGGAGGGTGCTAATCGTGACACCATCATCGAACACAACACAATGAGACATCCTTTGTGACCGAAATTTAACATGTTCAAACTAACATCCAGGATAACATAGGGTTCGATGTTACATCCCAAAAGCTACGTTATTACAAAGCCCCACTCCCACACATGGAGGGCACAAAAGATAACTCTAGCGCCATAGCTATGCGATGACTACTCTAAGCATCGTCCTCGGAGTCAGTGTCGAAGATCTCCCCGTCATCCTCGTCGCTAGCAGGCTCTAGCTCCTCATCATCTTCTTCTTCTTCTTCTGGTGGGACATCCTCTGGCCCATTGACCTCCATGTCGTCATCACCTTCTGCCATGAAGACTCCAGAGCCCATCTCCTCATCCTCGTCATTGTCATGAGGGAGCAAAGGATTGAGCTGATTGTTTAGGCGGTGCACTTCCTCATGAATATTTTCATTGTATTCTTCTACAACTTCTAACTGTTGCTCAAGCTCCACCTGACGAGCTCTCAAGATGTTCTCTTCGTGCCAGGCTTCATCCCGCTGGTTCATCACGTGGACTAGCATGCGCTGACAGTTGCGATGAGCCACAGTCAACCTCTGGACCGTAGTGTCTCCTGATCTCTGTCATGTATCACTTGCTCCAACTGTTGCTGAGCCGCATTTCTAGCAGCAGTCACCTCAGCCAACTCGGCCCTCAACCTTTCCACCTCGATGGGCTTAGGGCGGGGCTCACATGGAGCGAGCTGGTGTCGAGGAACCCAACCTCCAGTGGACTTGCGAGTGGTCCTCTTGGTGCGAGCCATCTATAACAACAATGTCTAACTTAAAGTGAGGATAATTTAGGGGATACGAAATTTAATTTAGTCGGGACAATCAAAATTTTTAAGGAGGGAGTAAAATGAAATGTATGACATGAATTAAACATGATGCATGCACGTTCTGTACGCCCTCTCACCCTAGTAGAATCAGAAACTTCTAATGCTAGGCGGTGGCATACATACGCTCTCTCATATAGGCGAAACTATCGGTCTACTCGTTTGCGCTGTTAGTGTACCTGCAGAAAATCTCATTTCAGCCCAACAGTTTCCTAATATAAGCACGCAAGTAAGCAGTAAACTAAATACTTTCCATATACACATCCCTGATGTATATACTTCAGTATCACAACTACCCGTCAGATATACCCACAATTAAGTACTTTCATAATTACATGATTTGAACATGTAAGTATGCAAGTAACCACAACTACTCTCCCCTAGATCGCCGGTTGGACGATCATGCTCTCACAACTCACACTTACCAGAGCATTGAGGTGTTTGATCCATACATTACCACCCAAGTGGATGGCATCCATACAATATCACGCCGTATGGATGACGAAACAGAAATAAACAAGACCCAGAAGTTAGTCTTTTACTAAGCCACCTAAGAGTCCTTATTTGGGCTAAGGGATGTGATCACTGGCATACTTATAGAAATAAATTTCAGATTTTTAACACTTTTCGCAAACAAACACTTTTGTTTTCAAATACTCGTACGATGTGTTTAATGTTGAATTCTGCTCCGGTACCAGCTGTAACAGAACCGATCAAATTATAAGAGCACAAGTACAAAAACAAGCGCCGAAACGCTCAAATTTTCGAACTTGAGCCCATATAATCCCGGTAGTCAATCGAAACCACGAAGGATTTCAAACCAGCTCGTTTACAATCAAAATCGCATCATTCAACATAACACATCACACGTTACATTTCATAAGTAGTTCAGAAATTCACTTACAACACACGGAGTCGCAATTATTACAAACCGAGTTTATAAAGTAGCGGAAGCATAACACACGCACACTTAGTTCGTGGTGGTATTTATTGATGATATACTGGTATTTTCCAAGATGGAGAAAGAGCATGCTGAACATCTGAGGTTGGTATTGCAGAAACTTAGAGAGCATAAACTGTATGCTAAGCGAAGTAAGTGTGAGTTTTGGTTAAAGGAAATCTCTTTTCTTGGTCATGTTGTCTCTAATGGTGGAATATCAGTGGATCCAAGTAAAGTAAAGGATGTATTAAATTGGAAGCCACCTACTGATGTGGGCGAGATTTGTAGTTTCTTGGGTTTAGCTGGATATTACAGACGGTTCATTGAAGGGTTTTCTAAACTTGCTAAGCCGATGACAGTTCTGTTAGAGAAGAATGCCAAGTTTGTGTGGTCTGATAAATTTCAAGCTAGTTTTGAAGAATTGAAGAAGAGATTGACTACGGCACCTGTCTTGATATTGCCAGATTTGAGTAAGAAGTTCTCTATTTATTGTGATGCATCTCGGTTGGGTCTTGGTTGTGTCCTTATGTAAGAAGGCAGAGTTGTTGCATATGCATCAAGACAGTTGAGGAAGCATGAGCTGAATTATCCTACTCATGACCTAGAGTTAGCAGCTGTAGTTCATGCTCTGAAGATTTGGAGACACTATTTGATTGGGCATAAGAGTGATATATACACTGATCATAAAAGTTTGAAGTATATTTTCACTCATTCTGATCTGGACTTGAGGCAACGCAGATGGTTAGAATTGATCAAGGATTATGATCTGGAGATACACTATCATCCTGGTAAAGCCAATGTAGTAGCCGATGCCCTTAGTAGGAAGAGTTATGCCAATGAGATGCAAATGTTGTCCATGACAAGTGAGTTGTGTGCTGAATTTGAACATCTGAATTTGGGAATTGTTACCAATGCAATGGAGTTGGTGATAGAACCTACATTAGAGCAAGAAATATACAAGGGTCAGTTGAAGGATGAGAAACTAAAGAAGATAGCGGAGGATATAGTGATTGGTAAGTCACCAGGTTTTCGAATGGATGACAATGGAATTTTGTGGTTTGGAAAGAGGTTGTGTGTACCTGAGGATCAGGTTATTAGGCAGGCAATTCTTCGTGAAGCTCATGAGTCAGCTTATTCTATTCATCCTAGTAGTACTAAGATGTATTTAGATCTCAAAGAGAAGGATTGGTGGGTTGGATTGAAACGAGATGTAACCGAGTATGTGGCAGTGTGTGACACTTGTTAGAAAGTGAAAGCTGAGCATCAGAGACCTGCTGGACTATTGCAACCAATGAAGATTCCTGAGTGGAAATGGGAAGAAGTTTGTATGGATTTTATAGTAGGATTACCTCGTACTCAGAAAGGATATGATTCTATTTGGGTGATAGTAGATCGGTTAACTAAAGTTGCTCATTTCATACCGGTCAAGACTAACTACATTGGAGTATAATTGGCTACATTGTATATGGAGAAGATAGTATGTCTGCATGGTGTACCAAAGAAGATTGTGTCTGATAGGGGTACTCAATTTACATCTCACTTTTGGCAAACAGTACATGAATCATTGGGGACAAAGTTGAATTTTAGTACGGCATACCATCCGCAGACAGATGGACAGACTGAAAGGACCAACCAGATACTAGAAGACATGTTGAGAGCTTGTGCATTGCAGTATGGAACTAGTTGGGATAAGAGTTTGCCTTATGCAGAATTCTCTTACAACAACAGTGATCAACAGAGTCTTAAGATGGCACCGTTTGAAGCTTTGTATGGACGTAAGTGTAGAACTCCATTGTTTTGGAATCAGACAGGTGAGTCTCAGGTGTTTGGTACAGATGTTCTTAGAAACGCAGAGGATCATGTGCGAGTGATTCATGAGAATTTGAGGGTGGCACAATCTCGTCAGAAGAGTTATGCTGACAACCGGAGAAAGGATTTAGCTTTTAAAGTAGATGATTATGTCTACTTGAAGGTGTCACCAATGAGAAGTGTGAAGAGGTTCAACATGAAAGGCAAGTTAGCACCAAGGTATGTTGGGCCATTTAAAGTTATCGCCAGACGTGGTGAAGTTGCTTATCAGTTAGAGTTACCTAAGAATTTGTCTGGGGTTCATGATATGTTCCATGTTTCTCAACTTAAGAAGTGTTTACGTGTGCCTGAGGAACAAATATCTTTGGATGAATTGACTGTTAAAGAGGATCTTACGTATGAAGAGTTTCTGGTTAAGATTATAGAGACTGCTAAGAGAGTTACTAGAAGCTGGGTTATTAAGATGTGCAAAGTTCAGTGGAATAGGTATTCAGAAGCAGAGGCAACGTGGGAAAGAGAGGATGAATTGAGGAAATCATACCCGCAGTTGTTTGAGTAAGTAGTCCAATCTCAAGGACGAGATTCTTTTATGGGGGGTAGAATTTGTAACACCTAGAATTTTCAAGTTTTTGAAATAGATAAAATTTGATTTAAATAAGCCTTAGTTTTGAGCCTAAATAATTTAGAGAATATGTTAATTGGGATTAAAATTTAAAATACTAGGTGGGACATTTGATGATGCATTCATGCTGTCGCATTTGTTTTATTATGTGGTGTGGTTTTGGTTTTATTTGATTTGGTTTCAAAATTCATTTTGAAAATGGTATTGAAAATATGTTTATAAAAAAATTGAAATGAGTAAACTTACCCTCCTTACCTTTGTGGCCTGGTGGCCTGGAGGCCTGCACCACGCCAGCCTGCTCTCTCCTGCCCCTCTCCCTCTTTGTTTTGGGCCGCCCGAGCCAAGCAGCCCATTTCCTCCCCGCTCTCTCTCACATTCGAGTGGGCCGGCCCAGGAGGCGCAGCGGCCACACGCCCCCCTTCCTTGTTTCCCTGACGGTTGGGCCCCATTGTCAGCCGCATCTCCCACCTTCGGTTCGTAGTCAAGTTGGACTCCAACTCGATGGAATCCGCCTCCGCCCGATCTTCTTTGGCTTGATCCACAAGCCGTGTTCCCCTATAAGAGAGGTATGACCCGACGCGCCCTATTTTTCCCTCCACGCACCGCCCTAGGTCCTAGCCTCGTAGTCACGCTAATTTTGGATCTTGCCGGGAAGCATAGAGCCGCCATCGCCATTAACGTTGGTTGCAGCCGCAAAGCTGTCGAAACTTCCCCTCCGCTTTTCGGTTTGAAGTAAGAGAGCCGTAGGTGCTATCCTTGAGCTATTTCTCGCTCTGAATCCAAGTCTTACCCTCACCGGGATCTTGCAGTTTGGAGCCGTCTGTTCCGTCGAGCTGCTCATCTACTCCATCTCGTTTCCGCTCGGGTTGAAGCCCTAGGTGAGTTCGCCTCGAGCTCCTGGTTCGATTGGTGCCGGTTGTATTTCCTAGTGTGGTCTGAATCACCGGTTCGGCGATTCCGGCAAGTCGCCGGCAATGGCGCCGCCGTGTGGTTGTTTTCTCCGGTGGCAGCGCCGCCGGGCTCTCCCTCGGCCTAATCACAACCATCCAAGATCAGATCAACGGCTAAGATTAGAAGATACCCTTTTGGCTGCCATTTTGCTAAAGAGCCCTTGCCTTTCATTAATTTGGAACCCGCAGTCCCTTGGCATATTTCTAGAATACGTTTTCCCGTTTTGAAAACGTAATCTTCATCGGTTTAAGTGAATCATATGTTTCAAACTTTAAATGCTTATAACTTGCTCATTTTAACTCCGATTTGAACAGTTCAAGTTACGTTAGGTTCGTATTTGCGAGCTCTACATGTTAGTGTTACTATATAGTAGGTTTATAGAATTTAAATTTCGAGCTTATATTAAAGTAATTATTTATCTATAGGAAATCTTAGAAAATTCATAACTTTCACGTTTTGAATCCGAATTTTGTGATCTTTACGTCTGTGTGATCGTAGTAATGTGTAGAAGAGTTTTAGAAAATTTTTATACTGTTTTGATACTGATGATGTACTGTTCTAAGTATGTCTCTTTGTTTGCTTCGTGTATGATTGCTCGGATGATTGTGTGTTGATGTTTGGTGATCGAGTATAGACGGTGAGCAGTTTCTTGACGATCAGGAGTATTATTTTGAGCCAGACCAGTAGTATCAACAGAAAAGCTTTGATCAAGGAAAGTATAACATGGGGCCATCCTTGTTGTCCTATTCAGTGAAATTATCATACATATGCATGTGTCCTCCTTGACAACCATAGAGATAATAACTTAGCTATTGATATCTTGTTTCCTTGTCACCTATGGGTTGTGCATTTGGGTAGCTATTGCTAGTACTTAATTATGAACAATGATCTTGTAATTTGACTAATGGATTAAGCGACCAACCATTAAGATGATTTTATTACTGTTGAAAAGGAGGCTAGAGCATGTGGGTTATTTTGATGCTCTAGTTTCTCTCCATAAGGACTTATCTGTACATGATTTATCCGGGACATATAGTACAACTGTGAGGGCTATATGGCTCTGGCTCTAGTTGTTCAAGAGACCTTTTCTAGCTTGTTAGTGGTTACCTTAATTGGTGTAAGAATGGCTTGACACGTTAGGTGTAGGACAGCCTTTAGTCTATGAGTATAGCCGAGAAGGAATTGTGCCATTTGAAAAGGGGGGTTCCTACATCTGCCTGCCGAGTGAATCTAATGGCCCTAACTTGTTAGATGAACTTTTGAATGGCTTTATATGATTTCCGGTGTTTTGGGGAGTCGTGAACCCATGCATTTGGAAGTCATGACTCATAGTGAAAGTGTACACCTCTGCGCAGAGTTAAAAACTGGTATACTAGCCGTGCCCATGGATACGGGTGGCCTTGGAACATTTACAGATAGATGATCACTACTGTTATATCATGTGTTAATTAATGTTGATATTATTATGCCATGATAATGCTATTTCATTATTCTTATTACAATTGATCATTGATTCATTAATGGGATTTGGTTTATCTTGATGCTAGTCAATTGCCAATTATATAATGAATAAAAGTTAAATGCAGTAAAACCGAGTCTAGCCTTTTGTGCCTCATGAACCCTGTGTTATATTTGTGGAGTACGACATGTGCTCACCCTTGCTATTTCCACCACAACAAATGAAGATTATGAAGATGATTATCGTAATGAGTACTAGTCTTGGTGTCAACCAGTCAACCACGTCCCTATGTTTGGAGCTTCCGCTAGAGAACTACTATTAGTTGCTACAATTATTGTATAAGACTATGTGATAAATACTTATTCGCTATGTAATAAGCACTGTGATGATACTATGTAATTTGTCAACTTATGTGTGCGATCGTTTCCTAGGGCGCACATGAGTCTTTTATGCATCCTATTTTTATCCTTAAAAATGGGTGTGACACAAAGTAGGTTCTAATACCAATTCCACTGCATTGGTGGTGAAACCCAAGTTCAGATGCTCACATTCAGCACACAACTCTCTTGACATAGGCATTATCTGCACTTCATTAGCGTAGCTTTTCCTACTGAGAGCATCAGCAACGACGTTGGCCTTTCCTAGGTGATAATGTACCTCCAAATCATAGTCCTTTATCAACTCCAACCATCTACGCTGTCTCAAGTTCAGATCTGATTGAGTGAAGATATACTTCAGACTCTTGTGATCGGTGTATATATCACTCTTATGACCAATCAAATAATATCTCCATATCTTTAGTGTGTGAACCACTGCAGCTAACTCCAAGTCATGAGTAGGATAATTTAATTCATGCTTTCTCAACTGTCTTGATGCATATGCCACGACTCTACCCTCTTGCATAAGAACACATCCAAGACCCAAACGAGATGCATCACAATAGATAGAAAAGCTCTTACTTAGATCTGGCAAGATCAATATAGGTGCAGTGGTCAACCTTTTCTTCAGCTCCTCAAAGTTAACCTGACACTTTTCAGACCACACAAACTTGGCATTCTTCTCCAATAGAGTGGTCATTGGCTTAGCAAGCTTAGAGAACCCTTCTATGAATCTCCTATAATATCCAGCTAATCTCAAGAAACTATGGATCTCACTCACATTAGTTGGTGGCTTCCAGTTCAAAACATCTCTCACTTTGCTAGGGTCTACTGAGATTCCTCTATTAGAGACTACATGGCCAAGAAAGGAAACTTCCTTCAACCAAAACTCACATTTGCTCCGCTTGGCATATAGCTTGTGCTCTATGAGCTTCTGCAAGACCAACCTCAAATGTTCAGCATGTTCTTCCTCAGTCTTGGAGAATACCAGGATATCATCAATGAATACCACTACAAACTTGTCCAGATATTCCATGAACACTTTATTCATCTAGTACATAAAGTATGCAGGGGCATTAGTCAGACCGAAAGACATCACTGTGTACTCATATAAACCATACCGTGTGGTAAATGCTGTCTTTGGTATATCACTAGCACGAATCTTCAATTGGTGATAACTAGAATGAAGATCAATTTTGGAAAACACACAAGCACCTCTCAGTTGATCAAACAAGTCATTGATTCTAGGCAACGGATACTTATTCTTGATAGTAACCTCATTGAGAGATCGATAATCCACACACATCCTCTGAGTTCCATCTTTATTGTCCACAAAAATCACTGGTGCTCCCCAAGGTGAAGAACTAGGACGAATTAAACCTTTATCCTGTAACTACTTGATTTGTTTCTTAAGTTCCTCTAATTCATCTACCCCCATTCTATATGGACGCTTAGCTATAGGTGCAGTTCCAAGTAATAATTCAATAATAAACTCAATATCATGGTCAGGTGGCATACCTGGCAATTCATTGGGAAACACATCGAGGAACTCTTCCACAACTGGGTCCTCCTTGTTGGCACCATCATTAAGCTGGTTCACTGTAGCAGTCTGTTGCTTCTGCACTATCACCTCAACACTGATTCTATCTCCCTTCGGTGTTGTTAGAACTACTAATTTCTCCTTGCACTGAATCACTGCCTGTTGTTGCATCATCCAATCCATTCCCAATATGAGGTCAATCCCAGCTATTCTCAATAGTATAGGGCTCACTTTAAACTCTACCTCCTTAAAATGAGACTAATCAGGAGGCAACGATAAGATGCTGGCATGCTTCCACTAGGTGAATTTACTAATATAGAGTTCTTCATGGCACACAAAGGAATTCTATGTGTTCTAACAAATGCTTGTGATATGAAAGAATGTGATGCTCTAGAATCAAAAAGAACAGTGGCGGGAGTGGAATGGGCATCGAACGTACCAAACATAACTTCTGGTTCCTCCGCCGCTGTCTCTTGAGACATGTGGTTCACCTTTCCAGTGTTAAGCGTAGGCTTCTGATGACTGCTCTACCTCTGGGGGGTTTGCTGGTTAGGCTTCTCAGGGCAATTGTAAGACAAATGGCCCTCTTTACCACATCAGAAACACCTGTTGGGGGTATTAGGAACACTAGTCTTCATGGGAGTGTGGTTGGAAGGGCCCTGACGCTGGGACTGATTCCCATTCTGCTGCTGAGGTTGTTGGTTGACATTCTGTGGCTGGTACGGGGGACGTTGCGGGAACTGATTGCGTGTCAAAAATTGTCCATGATTGCACTGACTAGGTGGATACCTCTGTAGATTACCTTGCTAGAAACTAGTACGCTGACGAGTGTTGCTACAAGAGGCCTGTCCCTGAAGCCTTTTCCTCTTGGCATCTGTAACAGAACCGACCAATTATATGAAATTAAGTAAGAAAATGATCCACCGAGCAGACGATTTAGCAAACTTAAGCCCGTATAACCCGGTAGTCCGTGAAATCACGACGGATTTCAATCCAACTTACATACCAGCCAAGATCGTAATAAGTTTAGCGGTCACCATCACAAATTACATAAAAGTTCACATCACGGATACATCAGAGTTTAAACATAGTTATTACAAACCAAGTTCAAATAAAAGTAGCGGAAGCATTTAGTTCAAACCACACACACACTCACACAGAGTTTGAAATAAAGTGCCAGCTGATGATCATCTCCATCAAAAGCATTAGATGAGACGTAGGGAATGACCACTGCCCATGGTCCTAAGCTTCACCCATCGCAGTTGATACAGTAGCCGTAATACATCTACCCATCTGCAACAAGTGGGAACAAAGCCCTGAGTACAAGAAGGTACTCAGCTAGACTTACCCGACATAACCGAAAATAAAATAACACCAAGGATCATGAAAGGCTTCATGGTAGGGTAGCTGACTCATTTGCAAAAAGGCATTTTTAGCATTTAAAGAACCTTTTCCAGAAGCTTTTATATCAAGTTAAATCTTTATTAACCTGCCAACTACATTTACACCTGTACAAGAGTAAACATGTAATTAAGCAAGTAAGGATAACCGATGATCATTAACAACTTCCATCATGTCATATTTCATATAACTATCCAAGTGTTCCATCAATATTACTACGATGAAGTAACTCAAGTCAAGTGTTCACTATCCAGTGAACGATGGCGATTCGAATCGATTATTAACCAGCTGGTAATTTATTCCTCACACAAACCTCACTCACCCGCTAAAGTGAGATATTGGTCACCGAGTCAACTATTCAGGTAAAGTCTCGAGTTTACCAGGAACCACATGTACCCGGGGGCTGCCCGACTGCTCTTTGGCCTTATCATCGCGCCCCCGTGTCCTACCACACCTGCTCCGGTACAGTGCGTTGCGGGCAATCCACTCGGCCCGAATAATCTCCCAGCTTCGCGGTCGAAAGGTACATTATTCGGCCAGCTAAATGTAAGGCATGCGTTCAACATGACTCGAGGCCCAACAACGGTCGGTCCTTAATCGACACAGACGGAAAACACTACAGTCCGAAACCCTGTAAGTCTCCGTCCGGTCTCAATTTCAAATTAACACTTAGTTATTCTTAGATGACATACTTATTCAAGCAGATCTAGGTAACCACCTAATGCTCGCAGGTGACAGGAAATCACCTGACTTCTACCGATCTAAGCAGGCTAAGCATTTCTTGACTGCGAATACCAGGGTAACAAGGATATGGTAGAACAAAGGTAGACAAGGTATAATGCAGCAACGGTTGCAAACAACTCCTAAACATAATGCATCAATTTAGGTAAAGCATTAATAAAAATATTTGCAAACCAGGAGAGAAATACTCCGGGGCTTGCCTCTTTCGAAAGAGCTTGGGCGATGGTCGGGGCACTCTGGAAGATCCACACCGACCTCCTCGTCGGTTTCGGGCACCTCCTGCTCTTGCACCTCAGGCTGCTCTTCCGGCTCCTCGTGAACTGCTACCGGAATTACTTCTTGCGATCCTGTATGATGCAAATGTATAAGTGCTCATGCCTAGGTGCATTGCAGAGATGACATGTAATGATCATGATGAATGAGATGTAGATGAACATGTTTACTTTATTGTATAAAGTAGGAATACAATTCTTCTACAAGGTAGTCCACATCATCCAAGAACATGTACTAGTATACTACTACTACAATCATTCTCTACCATGCCAAGTCACCACAGAAATCTAAGATGCTTCAAAGATACACCAAAGCAATTCTTATCAACTAATCATGCATTAACAAGGTTAATTAAACCCTAGTTGAAACTGTGTTTGAATGGCAACACTTCTTTTGGCAACATAGAAAAATCTGAGAAAATTACAGTGGCTTACTATCACCTAATCTAGCATGCCACAAAAATATCATTACATTTGGAGTACTAGAACTGTCTACACAAAAATAACAATCTAGGGCCTAAAAATGAGCATAAAAATACTTTGTACTATGAAAAGTATCAAACAACAGATTTAGCATTTTTCCTACATTCTACACAATAAACAATCACTATAGAAAAATTATTATATGCATGTTTTATTCAAATTTTTCTCTCTGTCAAAAATAACAATTATCAACAATCAAAAGCACTTGAACTACACATCAAAATTTTTCTACAGAACATGCATGGCACATATTTTTCCTAGAAATTATATTGCACAAAAAGATTAACAAAATTGAAACCATAATTTTCTGAGCTTTATATGATTTATTAAGCATTTATCAAGAAAATAGCAATTTCAATGATTAAATAAAAACCCTACAGAAAAGTATTTCAAACTTGACATGCAATATTTTTAGATCATAGATCTGGACTTAAGAAGTATACCAAAATTTGTCACAATTTTTGGAGCCAAAATGAGCAAGTTATGAATTTCTAAAGCATTTACATCTTTTTGAAAAATCATTTTCAAAAATCCTTTTAAACGTCAGCCGCTGAAAACGCTGGGTGCACCCGGCGCAGTGCACCCAAACTGGAACACAGGCACTGACGCGCGGACCCTGCGGTTAACACGGTCCCACCCGTCAACCGTGTAGGGGCGGAGCACGCCGTTGACCGATGATTCCTCGCCGTCGGCGAGGTCTCCGGCCAGGCCAAGGTCACCATGCTGACCACCTCGATCTCGCGAACTCGATGTCACACACGCGGTGGCCAATGGAGCTCGGAGGACCGGTCCCCGCCGTCCATGGCGGAACGGTGGCGCGGGTGGTCGCCGACCGGCCATATGCGACCACAATACGGTCATCGGAAGGGTGCTCGAGCACCAGTGAGTCGAGGCGAGCAAGATGTGCACGCAATAAGGGAAGAAGGTGGGGCGGAGAGGAGTGGCCCACGGAGCAGAAATCTCCGGTGAGCTCGGCAATGCTCAAGCGAGCAATATCTGACGAAGGGGGCCTTACCACGGGAAACTGGTGCGAGCACGGGCTGCGCGAGGAAGAGGCGGGGCTCGGGGCAAGATGGAGGCGCCGATGGTGCGCTGCGGTGGCTGGAATGGCAATGCCAGTGAGCTCGTGCGCGGCGGAACCGTGCGGTTGTGGCCGTGGGCGCGAGAGAGGCAGAGAGGGGGAAAACGCGAATGGAGAGGGAGACGCTGCGGTCGACTTGAAGGCGGGCGAGCGCGTGCGCGAGAGGGGGCCACGGGGAGCCACCCGGCCGGCGTCGCCGGCATGCGGCCGCCACGCGGCACGCGACGCTTGCCGCGGTCGGGACAGCGGGGCGCGCGAGCGGGAGAGGGAGGAGGCCGCCCGGGCGTGGGCTGGGCCACGGGAGCTGCTGCATTGCGCGCGCACGGGGGAGAAGCCGGGCCGCTTTGGCCAGTGGGCCAAAAGGGAAGCGACGGCCTGCTTAAGCGAGAAATTGATTTTCCATTTTTATTTCCAATAAATTTTCAAATAATTTCAAATAACAGTTTTAAAATCCCATTTTGAGCAAGAAAATGACTTTTTCTGAAAATGGCCCAAAAATGAAAGTTGCTTAGAATCTAATTCTCTACAACTTTTATTAAGGGACCAACTAAAAATTCCCAACAGATTTTGAATTGGAGAATAGAAGCTAAATAGGGAGGGTTTTTGACCATTTTCCAATAATTTTTAAAAGCAAATTTTTACAAAACTTTGAATACCAAAGTTGCTCCAAAAATTATGCTAACTAATTTTAGATGATTAAAAATTATAGTCACCTATATTTTAGTAGCCTAGCAAACATAATTATGGTGGAACAATTCTAAACAAGTATATGCAATATTCATGTTTCACAGAAATGTTTTAACTCAAAATGTACTCTACTTCACATGTGATTATAAATGCAATGATGCATCATACGTATGATTTGCAATGCTAAATGCCTGCATAACACCGGGGTGCTACATCATCCATCTCCTTGCGCTTGTTGTCCACCACAATTGCGCGATTCACAAGCATTTGAAATTTGGGATAGGTATTGGACATTAGCTACAACTGAAGCCCATCATATAATCCCTTCAAGAAGCGGCGTTGCTTATCACTGTCATTAGCCACCTCATTTGGAGCATACCGTGACAACTGAGCAAACTTGTCACGATACTCGGCTACAGACAACGACCCTTGTGTCAAGCTCCTGAATTCCTCTGCCTTTAGCTCTATCATCCCTTCAGGTATATGGTAAGCCCTAAAGCTCTCTCGAAACTCCTGGCAAGTGACAGTGGGAGCATTGGCGGGACGGCCATACTCATACGATTCCTACCAATCCTGAGCTTCTCCTTGGAGTTGTCCAGAAGCAAACAACATTTTCTGCCGGTCATCACATTGTGCAATGTTGAGCTGCTTCTCCACGGCACATAGCCAATCATCGGCTTCCAATGGATCAGCGGCATGCATGAACACTGGGGGACGGCCCTTCAAAAATTCACCACGCTTATCACGTGGTGGTGCCCCAACAATTGGCTGATTCTGCTGGTTCTGCCTCAGTTGTTGCATAAGCTGTGTCTGCACCGCCAACATTTGCTCAATAGTTGGCGGTGGTGGTGGAGGTGGATTTGGGGGTACACCTCCATGACCCCCTGCCTCTTCCTCTTCCGGCCATCTGATATCCATCACAAACATGCAAACTTTGAGATTTCCAAGTTATTAACCACTTATAAAGATAAAGAATGAAATCTAAAAGTTTTCTGGGCGAGTATCAACATTAGCAATTCAGTAAATCAATCATATCTCGAGCTATAGATGTCCAATAGAGGTGTGCATTATATGGTTGGAAAGATTATGAAGTTATCTACAACTTTTATTTAGATCACAAGCCCTTATTCTGTAATTAAGTTAATGAAAAATAGGATGCAGTAGAAACTATTCTAGATTCCCAGACTGTGCAGAAACTTTAACTTGTAACAGTTATATCTCTCGAACCAAATTAGATAAAAAGGTGATTCTAGAGGCGTTTCAAAGATGCTTAAGTGTAGTTTCTCTCATAAAAATTTCATAAATGTTACATGAATCTTTTTTGAGCCATAGCAGAAACATTACAGACTGCTCTAGAAAACAGCAAAGACAGAGACACGATGTACCAAACCCAACTATTTATTCTTGACTATTAAACTTATAATTATTTAAAAAAATGGAACTTGCAGACATGCCTACAAGCCCCAACACTCATAACAAAAACAAACTCACGCATAATCATAATGACAAAGCAACTATCATACCAAGGTTCAAACCACACGACAAACTCAGCGACTCAACTGACGTTACTAGGAACATTCTTATTGCATGAAGGACTCCTATTCTTTAAGGACGTGGTTCATGTTCAAATGTCTCATAAATCTTGGCCAAGCCTTGATTTGCTCTGAGTTCATCAATTATATCCTAGCATCTCTTGATGGTCTTCCCCTGAGCTTTCACCATCTTCTCTAACTACAGCTTCCTCTCCATCATATCGTAGGCAAAGTTCACCATCACCTGAGGATTTGGTTCCAACTGCACCGGGTCCATCATGGCCCATCCAAGTACAGGGTGTGCATGAGGGAGGTAACGATGGACATTATTTTTCATATTATCAAAGCGAAGGTAGCGAAGACCCATACATGCTTCAAAGGCGGCATCTTCAATGCTTGCTTCCATGGTAGCTCGACGACCCACGTGAGAATACATCCTGTCCAGCTGGTATGCCCCTTTTTCCTCATCCTTAGGAAAAATACTTGCCCTTGACTTCTAGTAGGTGTCCTCCAGTGTATGTGTATACTCCTAGCAAACATACTCCACAGCTAGGTTCCAATCAGCGAAATAAGCAGCAAGCATACCCACAAGTCGATGGTGAGAGACAGAGTCTCCCCCAAGCTTGTGGTAAATCTTCACAGTCCAACCCCATTGGAGGAGGTGGCACATCATCTTCAGCAGCTTCATCATGTGGTGGAGACGGGGGGCTTCTCTCCTCCATTAGCTTCTTCATCATCATCTTCAATCACAGTGATCTCAGGATCTTCTTCAGGCTCGGGTTCTTCCTGAGAAGGTGCTAGCGCTTGGACTGGTGCTTCAGGGGCTTGCTCCTGTTCCTAGGGTGCTTCCTCTTATGGCTCTTCAGGTGCAAGCAAGGCACGAGGTGTGTAGTGGCCTCAAGTGGTGATATGGGCAGTCTTGTGTGCACGAACCATCTACAGAGTTTTTAGAAAGTAGTTAGATTAGAGGCAAAATTTCATAATAGAATGAGACATAAGAAGCATAAAAATTTATCAAATAACAAGAGCAAGATGATAAGCATAAAATAGGTGAATAAGAAGATGCTAAATCGTCCACTTCTAGATAGGCTTGCGTCCTACGGTCAACAAAGCTTTGATACCAATTTGTCACACCCATTTTTAAGACCAAATGGAAGGTATAATCTTATATGCGCCCAGAGATCAATCACACATAAGCTGACAAATTAAAGAAAGTATCATCACAAATGTTATTACATCACGATTATTATCACATAGTCTTTACATAAATATAGCGGAAATAAAAAGATAACTCTCTCATGGTAGCTCCATGCATAGGGACATTGACTGGTTGACCGCAAGACTAGTAATCCTCAGGGAAATAGGAGTAGTAGTCACTATTCGCACCATCTGTTGCCCATCCGAGATTTTTATCCAAATAAGAAAAAAATAAGCGTAAGTACATCTCATACTCAACAAGTGTAACATGGGGTTCATGAGGCTCAAAGGCATGACATTGGTTTAACAGCATGTAGCTTTTAGTTGGCATAATTTTTAGCATATCATTAGCATCAATTTGTCTCAACTCACAATAAACATATGATCAATGTAAAATGAATAACGAATAGCAAAAACATATTAATCTTTAGTGATCAATCATTCCATAAGGGTCCAAGGCCACTCGTGACCATGAGCACGGCTGTTATAACAGTTTTGCACTCTGCTGAGGTTGTACACTTTCACTGTGAGTCATGTAGCCCATATGCCCGGGTTAATTACTCTCAAAACACTTCAAAAGTGAGCAGGCAGGGTAACACTATGAAGTCTTTCCAACTAGAGCACCATAAGATAGCCCAATGCTCTAGCCCTCTTTGAGTATATTACTAAAAAGTCATCTTTTAATGTTTGTTGCCTATTCCATTAATCAAATTATAAGATCATAGTTCATGTTGAGCACTAGCAGAGCTACTCAATGCAATATCATGGGTGCCAAGGTAATGGATCAAAACTAAGTCATCCTTAACAAGGGAATACATGCATAATGAATATAATTGTTGATAGTGAATAGGACAACAAGGACATTCCCATGCTATACTTGCCTTGATCAAACTGGTCCTGATGATCCTGCTCGTAGAAAAACTCTTGGTCACCAACGAATTGCTCACCGTCTATACTCGATCAACACATCAACAACATTCATCCAGAAGCAATCATGCAAAACAACAAAGCTATAATTAGAATAGTACACCAATAGTAATAAAACAAGATAAAAAGTTTTTGAAACGAATCTACAACTCGCTAGGATCACACAGACGCGAAGATCATGAAAAACAGAGCTAAAACGGCGAAGTTATGAATTTAATATGATTTCCTATAGACAAATAATTACTTTAATACAACCTTCAAATTTAAATATTACAAACCTGTTGTACAGTAACACTAACATGTAGAGCTTGTGAATACGAATCTAATGCAATTTAAACGGGTCAAATCGGAGTTAAAACAGAGATTTTATGATCAAAACAAAATCAGTAAGGCTGGATATCGAGCCAACCGTAGTTTTTTTCGAGCTTTTTTAGAAATTGGTATAATCTTATTCTTATTTCCTGCATTGTTTAAGACCCAACTTCATAACAAGCCTAACGAGCCGAGCCGAAGTTGGCAGTCGTTCCAAATCAAGTCATTTTTATTTTAAAAGAAAAATGAGTCTAATCGGAGCACTTTTGTACCGAGCCACCGAGCCAGCTTAACGAGCTTTTTGTCCAGCCCTGAAAATTAGTGGCAAAACTGTAAATAAGTGAAAATGTAATTTTGAATTTACCGAGATCAAACTATGATTTCTAAAAAGGAAAACGTAATTCAGAAATACACCATGGACCACGGGTTATATTCTAGAAAAGTCCAGGGTCTCTTATGCAAAACTTCCATGCGAAACGGTATGATGGAATATTAACCGTCCGATTAGATCTGGACGGTCCAGATCAGACGCATGACGGTGAGGGAGAGAGGTTACGCCGGTGGCAAGGCCAGGTGGCGGAGCCATGGCTAGAAAACCAAGACCTCATTAGAGTTCATCGTTTCGGCGATTCTAGCCATCATTTCACAAACGGAGAGCACAGGGAGGGAGTGAAGAACACAGCGAGCTCACCTAGGGAGAAATCGAAGTCGAGGGAAATCCCCGTGCGATGCACGGCTAGGGCTGTGTCGTGGGAGCGGCTGCTTTGGGGTGGGAACAGTCGTGGTGAGGGAGCACGATGGAGCGGAGGGAGCATGGACTCAGCTTATATAGCCCCGGGAGTGCTCCAAGGATGGAAGGTGGAGATTGGAGGGAGATTCGGTCGATGGCGATTTTGGAAAGCGCTAACTCAACGGCGTGAGGAAGAAGATGAAGGCGATGCCGCTGACGTGTTGGACCCACCGGTCAGTGAGATAGAGCACAGGCTGCGCTGTCAGCCAGAGACAGAGAGGGAATACGGGCGCGCGCGCAGTGTTGGGTCATCGCTGGGCTTGGCCCAAGACGCGAAGCGATGAGAGCAAGGATGGGCTGTGGTGTCAAGCTGGGCCGCGGAAGGAAAAAGACCGAGTGGGCCAGAGCAAGAGGAGACGGGGAGGAGTGGAGCTGCCGGCTGGGCCACGCGCGGGAACAAGGCCAAACAGGCCAAAAGTGAAAGAGAGAGGGAAGGAGTAAAGAGAATTCCTTTTTCTTTTTCTTTTCAAAATTTTCAAATCAATTTTCAATGGATTTTGAATTCTCTTTTGTATTTGAATCAAACCACTCGAAATAAAAATCCAATGCAGCAGCATGAGTGCACAAACATGTTCCTAACCTTATATTTGATTTTAAATTAATTTACTTTTCTAAGTTTACATGGTCACAAAATACAAAATCAAATCCAATTTCACTTATTTTAAAATGTTACAAATTTTAGGGTGTTATAGCTGACCACTCTAGAGGTGGAAAAAAATTTTAAGCAAAATTTTGAGCACAGCGTTTTCCAATCTCCTTACATACTTCCTATAGTTAGATTGTACCAATGTTTAGCTTTTCCCGTTAAAGAGAACGGAAAGAGCTTCCATCTTAAGGTCTTGTCAGACATGTCAGCGATACGCAAGCATGCACAGGTCTGTTCAAACTTCTATAGGTGAGAGTATGGGTTTGCATCACCTTCTCCCGAGAAGGATTGTTCTCGAATCATATTTATAAAACACGAGCATAGCTCATAGCCAGATGTTAGGATAGGCTCTGAAGATTCTGGTGGCTTGGAGCTTGCGCTTGTGGGTTTAGCAAATTAATAGATAGGAGTGGGATTCAGAATGAAAAAGAAAAGAAAAAAATGAAGTAATAAAAAGATAAAAGAGTATGGTACAAGGATAAGCTAAGTTCATAGCTAATTTAGCAACCGTTTTCCTGGCAACGGCGCCAGAAAGCTTGTTGTTATTTATTACACAAGATAAATCCGCAAGCACATGGATACCATTGTAGCTTTCACTCAGAGGTTTTAAATATCGTATCCATAGGGAAATGTGTGAGGTTAACTACGGTCCTACTTAACCCGGAGTAGCAACAAGACTTAAGAAGGTCAGGAGTGTAGAGGAAATCACTAAGGCCTTCTCGTTCTAATCTCGGTAAGCTATGTGTTCTATTATTCTATCTGGGGACATTACATAAGAAAAGACACCAGCAGAGGATGCTTTCCTTAGCAACTAGGTCCTACTTAGCCTACAAATGGGAGGTGGACAACGGAGGATTCAACGAACTATATATATATATATAGAGTAACATCAAATATATATAGTAGATATCACAATCGTGAATCTACCACTGATCCAAAAAGTAGGGTGCATCCATAAGTAACTAGGTCTAAGCCCTACACTTACACCTACAATTACTACTTTAACCTACAACGTCCTATAGATTAAAGCACTCAAAAGAGTTGTGAACCAGGAGAATAATATAAACAATGTTGCTTACTAAAATAAGAAGTTGATTACTAGAGAAATCTTAGATGTAGGTTGACTTTCGCTAAGGTACAAGCTATAGAGGGAGCACCGACAGGCCGACACTTTCTCCAAACTCTTCCCTCTCTCTACCTCTCTATTTCTAAAGACTAGATCCTAATGAGGACTAATCTCTCTTGAATGCTGGCTCTTGAGAGGTTGATCCTTTCATGGGACCCCTCTCAATTGATCCTGACTAGAGTATATGAATTGGGGTTTCAGGATGTCTTTGCCTTAGGGGGTATATGGCTGCTTATATAGGCCGGTGGGATGCACCAGAGCCCTCGGATCAAACTGACTTTGATCTACGATGAAGATTGGACCTCAATGGTGGTGGGAGACCAACATTTGAAGCAGGCCATGATTGGGCTTTGGCCTAGGTCGGCCAACCTAGGCCCAGGTCGGCTAACCCCGTCCTGTGGCCTTTTGGCCCAAGTTTTGGTGGATCACCTTCTCGTGTTCTCTAGAATCTTTTCAAGTTGGTTCCCGCATAGAATATGCTTTTTAGCCCGACATGTGGGTCATGTTTGGCCCTTTTCCTGTTTAATCCCTGTAAAACACTGATTCACCAAAACCTATGGAATTCTGTCAGTTTAACCCCTAAGTCTATGCTAGAGATTGATTTATGCCCTTATTCATGTTTGGTTGACGGTTTATAATAGTAGTTGTTGACGGTAGATAAGTGTCATTTTTAAACTGTCAATGAAACATGAGAAATGACTTAAATATAATTATCACCTAGATATAGGGGTTACACTGACAGAATTCCATGAGTTTTGGTGAATGTCTATTTCTGCAGGGGGTTATTGGAAAATATCCAAAGGAGGTCCACATGTAAGGTTTACATAGAGATAAACACCAACGCATACACAAGAAAACTCTAGAAGACACGAGAAAAGGGCCACCAGAGGGGAGGCCCACCTGTCATAGAGACAGGGCAGGCGCCTAGCCCTCTAGGGCAGTCACCTCCCCCCTCAACCAATCAGGTTGAGTCTCGTGGATCCATCTTCCACCGCCTTTGAGGATCAATATTAATCGTTCATTAAGGTCGGTTTGATCCGACAGCTGAGGCTCCTTAGAGGGGGCTATATAAATAGGCCCAAACCCTAGGGTTTGGAGGAACCCTAATTCATTATTCATTCATCCAAGAGAGAAGCCACCTAATCAAGCTAGAGAGCCATCATCTCAATTAGAGGTCCATAGTTTAGAGCATAACTATATAGGATTAGAACTAGAAGGAGGCGGGCACCTGCTCGGTTTTCGGATCTGTCAAGAGTTTGCTTGGTAATTCCTCGTGATCTCTCCTATTTTATATTTGTTCTTGTATTATTCATATTGTTCATCTGCTACTATGAATATGACTTTGGTCTATTCTACTATATTGGATATGACTTTGCTTTATTTGTTTATATTCTCAATTATAGTGTACTTAGTTTACTTTGATTATATGCTTGGCATAGCTGGATTAGATTTATATTCAAACATAGGATCGTATAGCGCTCGCTCATTGAATTCATGGGTGAGTGGTAAATATTGTGTAGGTGTGGTGCATATACCGTATTTTTCTACGATTGCACCCTATATTCCGGATCGTGTGGTAATTTGCAGGGGTGACAGTCCTGTTGAGTCTTATATAGTTCACCTTCCGAATGTAGACCATGTAGAACACAACTATTATAAGGAAAGGCTGGCTATGTTCATGATCTTTCTGCATAATATCTCTGTGCGTAGATATAAGCTTGTCTTGCCATGATTGCTATTGACGGTAGATAAGTGTCAATTTTAACCGTCAACGAAACATGAAAAAGGACCTAAAAGAAAATACCACATAGATATAGGGGGTTTACTAACAAAATTTCATGAGTTTTGGTGAATATCTATTTCTATAGGGGGTTATCAGGAAATGAACAAAGAAGGCCCACATGTAAGATTTACATAAAGAGAAAGACCTCACGCACAAGAATACTCTAGAAGACTCCAGAAGACACTAGACTAGATCGGAGGCCAGTTGGCCATGTAGGCAGGGCGCCCACCCTGTCCATGTGGGTGCCCACCCACCTACGTGGACCAATCAGGCTCCATCTCGCGGATCGCCCCTCCACCCCCTTTGAGGATGACTAATAATCGTAGATCAAGGTCGGTTTGATCCGATAGCTATGGTGCTTCCTAGAGGGCTATATAAGCAAGGCCCTTGGACCCTAGAGGAGCAATCCCTTAAACCCTAATTCATTTTCTCTAGTTGGGATCAGCTGAGAGGGGTCCCTCGAATGGATCTCCTCTCCATAGCCAGCCATCAAGAGAAGATTAGTCCTCATTAGGATCTAGTCTTAGAAAAATAGAGAGATAGAGAGCGAGAGAAGAGTTGGAGGTGGTGCCGACATGTCGGTGCTCCCTCTCTAGCTTGTACTTTGACAGATTCAAGCTTCTCCGAGTCTGCATTCAGGATACTTCTAGTAATTGATCTTTATTCAAGTATTTATCTTACTCTTTTGTTCATTGGTTCACAGTTCTTATGATTGCTATAGTTCTTGTTAGCACTCTGAATTAGAGTAGTAATTGTTAGCATAAGTGTGGTGCTTAGGCTATCGGTTACCTATGTTTGCGCCCTATTCTCTGGTTCTATGGTAGTTATGGGAGGTGACAGCCCCGTCCACACCGAATTGAGTATGTTCTTAAATTAGTAGGACCGTAGTCACATCGGTAGAGTTATCCTTAGTGGTGCTTTCCCGTCTAGCGGTGTCCTGAAGTGAACATTAGAAGGACATTTGAATCATAACCTTGCCTTGCATAGGATCATTACCATAGTAATCCTCTCTACCCATCATATCTTAAACCTTGATTGACACCCTTGGATAAACTAGTTGTTTGGCGATCCACACATGTTTTCCTGTGGATACGATATTTAAAACCCTCCAGGTGAAAGCTACAATAGTATCCATGCGCTTACAGATTTATCTGTGTGCATTAAAAATACCAACAAGCTCTTTGGCACCATGGCCGGGGAAATGGTTGCTGTGATTCGTCATACCAAATTTGTCCTTGTATCTTTCCTTTTCAAGCATGGATAACATCACTCCTATCAATCAATATGTTGCTCCCATGGATGCCCAACTAGCCACCAGAATCTTCCAAACCTATCCTCACACCTGGCTATGAGTTGGATCCGTGCTTAATAAATATGGTCTAGGACCATTCATTCTCAGGAGAAGACGATGAAAACCCATACACACACCTACGGGAATTTGAGCTAATTTATGCATGCTTGCAAATTGAAGGCATGTGTAACACACCAGGTGTTTGGCTCCCATTTTTGCACTTGCATTTCATAAGCATGAGCATCATTCATCTCATTTATGCATTTGTTTGGCTTGCAACATGAGTGTGCAACCTGCTCTATTAGGTTTGTTTCAAAAGTTGTAGCTTATGAAATGTGAGTGGTGCAACATGTAGATACAACATGGGGGTCTCATACTTTGAAACATGGCAATGTTGGTAGTATAACATGATAAGATTACTTGTTGCAACAAGAGCTTGAAACATATGCAACATGGTGGTGCAACATTTTAGTTGAAATGCTTGTTTTGTTTGTTTCAAACCTATGTGACATTTGAAAGTTGGTGTAACCAAGGTGTACAGTGGTCAATTATGTCCTATAGTACCTTAATCACACTTAGGATCATTAGTGGAATAATGTTCATGTTGACCAAAATGACCAAAATGCCCTCCTAAGTGCTGTTGACCAAGTCTTGACCTCTAGAATGCCTTAGTTTGACTGATTAAAAAGTCTAACTTAGAAATCTTTCATGGAGGTGCACACTTAAGCAAAGTTGTAGAGAATTTCATGGGGACCAAAAGTTATAATATGGCCATCTCATGAAAATGGTTAGAACATGCTCAAAAGTGGCCCACAAGTCAGTATTGAGGATTGTTTTGTGACTTAGCATTTTTGGCTAAGTCAAACACTGAAACTGTTTCAATGTACCCTACTTTGGAGTCATGTAACTCACAAACCATGCCAAACCAACTCAAGCTCCAATTGACAAAGTTGTAGATCACATATCCATCTCCAACTTTATTGTTTATAGTTTGCACTGATTCGGCCTGGTCGAGGAGATCTAGGGCATCAAAGTTCGTCTGTCAGTCGGTTCATTCGGCTTCGATGCAGACACCGATTCAGAGATTTCAGCCTCGGTGGCCGAAGGGCCTTAGGCCATTGCTGCTGCGTGGACGCACTGTGGCGGACATACGCTGGCCGCAGCCCCACTGGTCAGTCGCGTATGGCCTCAAGTCTCCACGAGACGCTGCTGCTGCTCTCATTCCTTCCTCCCTCCTCGCTCTCCCTCCAGGCGGAATCACCGAGCCGCCATTGCCGCCCCCACTCCAGTGGTCTCGCACACGCTCTCCATCGCACCACCACCTCGCAACCCTGGCCAACTGCTCCACCTTGAACCCCTCTACCCCCTCGTCCGCTCCACGCCATCAGTCGAGCGGCAGTAGGGTCACTTTACCCGTTTCCGCCACCACGGTGCCTCGCCGGCGTTCATCCATGCGATGGCCCACCATGGCCAGCACAGCACCGTACACCTCCGCCTCCCCTAGCTCATGTTCCTTCTTCCCCATCACACGTAGATGCTTAGGTGAAGACGCTACCCCCAATGCCAGTCAGGCCGGGCCGGAACATGGCTGTAACACCCCAAGTGTTTGGCTTCCAAAATTGCACCTGCATTTCATAAGCATGAGCATCATTCCATTCATTATGCATTTGTTTGGCTTGTAACAAGAGTGTGCAACATACTTTATTAAGCTTGTTTCAAAAGTGGTAGCTTATGAAATGTGTGTAGTGCAACATATAGATGTAACATGGTGTGGCAACAGTTAGTTAAAATACTTGTTGTGTTTGTTTCAACCTATGTGACAATTGGAAGTGGGTGTAACCAAAGTGTACAGTGGTCAATTATGTCCTATAGTACCTTAATCACACTTACGATCATTAGTGGAATAATGTTCATGTTGACCAAAATGACCAAAATGCTCTCCTACGTGATGTTGACCAAGCCTTGAGCCCTAGAGTGCTCTCGATTGACTGTTTAAAAAGTCCAGCTTAGATATCTTGCATGGAGGAGCACCCTTAATCAAAGTTGTAGAGAATTTAATGGGGAACAAAAGTCTCAATATGGCTATCTCATGAAAATGGCTAGAACCTGCTCAAAAGTGGCCCACAAGTCACATCTCTATGCTGATTTCAGACTTAGAATTTTTTCTAAGTCCTGCACTAACATACAGTTTCACTGTACCCCACTTTGGAGCCAGGTAACTCGTAAACCATGGCGAACCAGTCCAAGCTTCCATTGACAAAGTTGTACTGCTCATGTAGCTCTACAACTTTGCTGTTAACACCTACCACAAACTCGTGCCAGATTAGGAGATATGGAGGCTCAAACTTCGGCTGTCAGTCACTGCATTTGGACGTCGATTCAGAGTTCAGTGAACTCGATGGCCGACCGCGTTCAGAGAAGGGCCGCCGTGTGGGAGCGTTGTGGCGCCCGTATGCTGACCGCGGTCCCATCGGTCCGGCCGCGAGCTCCTCAAGCCCGCCATGCCGTCCACCGCTCACCTCTCCATCCATTTCCTCCTCCTCCTTCCCTCTGTCCTCGCCACAGCGGAAGAACCAAGCCGCCATCGCCGCCGCGCGCTTCCCCGCGGCCGTGTGTGCTTGCCACCGCACCACCGGCCACTACACCACGCCCACAGCTCTACCACCACCTCCCGAACCTCATCGACCCCTCCTTTGGAGCAATCGAACCAAGGTAAGGGCACATTGCCGATTTCCCCCGCTCGAAGCTCACCGGAGTGCCGTCACCATCACGGTCCACCGTGGCCAGCTCGCCTCCACCGGTCTCTTCCTTCTCTGAACCCCGTCCCCACTCCCTTAGCATGTGTTGATGCTCTTGGTTAGATGCTACCGCCAGAAACCGTCCGTGCAAACCGGAATGATCCGTGGGTGCGTCGCACTGTGGCCGCGCCCGCCATGGCCGCCGATGGCAATCCTCCATGGCTAGCCTCATATTGACCGTCTCTGCCCTTCCTAGTGCGTGCGTGGGGATCACCATGAGCCGTAGTTCACCTTGGGATCACGTGCCCCGTATCTCTCTGTGCGCCGCCGCTGCTCGGTGCACGTGGTCTGGCCTCTCTATCGCGCCACCATCCATCTTGAGCACCACGTCTTCTCCGCCATCGCTCGCTGGTCCTTCTCCCTCGCTGTCTTCTCGTTTTGGTCACCGAAGATGACCGAAGCATGGCAACCGACCTCCACCGTCCACCATGAACGACGGCGAGGTAACTCCGGTGCAGTAGAGTTAGGGAAAATAGGATGCATAGATTCGGGGTGGCATGGGGAGCATGTTGGGGCGTTCATCTCCGTCGGACGGGTCACTGGCGATGAGATACGCCGGCCGGAGTTCCCCCCTGTTTCTGTCGATGACATGTGGGACCGCCCTGTCAGCGGCACTCACGCGGGCGGGAGCTGGCTCAGGTCACGCGCGTGGGCTGTGCTGGCGCTAAGTGGGCCGGCCCAGTAGATCATCAGGGTCTTGCAATTTATGTTTTTCTTTTATTATTTCATAGATTTTCATGCTATTTTGTGAATTTCTTATCTCAAGCAATTTAGATCCAAATGAGGTGATTCCAATTGTATTTAGTTCTAGATAAAGTGTAGTATTTAGGAAAAATATCAAATGTATATGTGTTGTTTAGCTTCTGGAAGATAAAAATAGATATTGGAAATGTGTTTTAAAATAGATGCAAACTTGTTAATTTGATAACTTGAGTTCTATTGCTCCAAAAATTATGAAATTTGATGGATGTGCTATTTCATGTCTAAGCTAACTCTGGTAAAAATTTGGATGATATTGCTTGAGTATTTTTCAAGTTATATTGTTGTCATTTTATATTAGTAGATACTTGAATGAATTTTTATATTTTTTCTGTATGTGCAATGCTGATGAAATTTTATGGATAATGTCATGGTACCCTAATGTTGCTAAGAAAAATATTGTTTCTGTTGTTTGACACTTTTAATTATGATTGGTTAATTATGCAAAAATCAGCCTTTGTGGCCTGTGAATTTTGTGTAGGGAGTTTCTTTGAATAACTGTGGCTCAAATTTTTACAGTAGTCTCCTGGTAGGGTATAGAGTCTACTGTACTTTTTGTAGAATTTTCTGAGTAGTTTGCATATAAGTTTAATTTCCCACTTAATTAATTAATTAAATTAAGAAAGTGATTAAAATAAATGACTTGGGTGAACATACCTTATTTTCTGGTGGTTTCATGTCATGTGTGACCTAGCAGTGTCATTAGTTTGGTCATAGGGGTAGTTTGACATGAGTAAATATTTAATTTTTACATTTCTAGGTTCTCTGGACAGCTGGTAGTATTTTTGGGTTTAGGCCTTGAAAAAGGTGTTTGCTAGGAATCTTGTGAATACCAAAGTGGTAGTAAACTTGTTAGACTAGCTTGTGTCAAAAATTGGTGGCATTTGGCCTAGTAGCTTAGTGCGGTAGAAGTCGGATGATTCCCGGTCATCCGCGAGATTTAGGTGAAGTGGGTCACGAGTGGCTATGTTGGCTATTGTGGATGGAACCATGCTTAAAATGAATTTGAGACCGGGCGGGAGTTCGATAGTGCAGCCGCAAGACACTTCACGTCTTGGGTGCGAAGCTATGCCCGTCTGAGTCGTTTAAGGACCGATTTGTTGTACGTCCTTGAGTCATGTTGAACACAGTCTAACACTTAGTTGGCTGAATAAGCTGTTCCGACTGCGAATCCGAGTAATACCGTTCAGGCCAGGAATCGATGGGTAGGTTGCATCTTGGTGGAAGTAAGGATGTGCTTGGGAACATTGGCGTAAGACCAAGGGGGGTTAGGGTCCCTATCACCTGGCAGAGTGTTGCCCTTGGGGATGCGGCATCAGTCGAACCCGTGACTCCTAAATTGTACCAAAGGTGACCTGAGCAGCCCTCGCCAGCCGTGTCTCGGTGAGTGTTAGAAGTACCCCTCCAGCTGGATAGGAATTCGATTCGAATCGCTGTCGCTCCCGGTTAGTGAGCACTTGACTTGAGCAGCGGCAACATAGATCTCATTAATTGAACATATGGTAAAATGGGATGATGAAGTACATGTTGCCTCAAATTTATACCTGCTATGGTTATTATTGTTTGCTTAATCATCACATGATTGTTTAGTATAGGTGCTAAGATAGCTGACGGGTTAATGCTAAAAATAACTGCTAGTATATGTTAAAAGAGTTACCTATACTTATGCTTTTCCACAAAACTTGATGTCAGCCAGCTCCACTTTAAGAAAGCCTTGCATGATCCTTGGTGTCTTTTATTTTCCGTTTCGACAGGTAAGTCTAACTGAGTACGTTCCCGTACTCAGGGTTTATTCCCTCCTGTTGCAGATGACATGCTATATCAGGGCTTCTGCAAGAATTGCCTCCACCCGGCGGGTGACGAGGACTAGATCACTCCAGCATGATCGTCTGTTAGTTACTTCCCTTAATGCTTTTGTGGGATGATGATCTATAAGACTGGCAATCGTACTTGAACTAAGTGTGTGTGTGTGTGTTTTGCTTCCGCTACTTTGTAAACTTGGTTTGTAATAATTGCGACTTCGGGGTGTTGTAAGTTTATTTTCTAAACTACTTGTGAAATGTAACGTGTGATGTGTTATGTTGAATGATGCGATCTTGGTTGTAAGCGAGTTGGTTTGAAATCCTTCGTGGTTTCGATTGACTACCGGGATTATATGGGCTCAAGTTCGAAAATTTGAGCATTTTGGCGCTTGTTTTTGTAATTGTGCTCTTATAATTTGGTCGGTTCTGTTACAGCTGGTACCGGCGCAAAATTCAACATTAAACACATCGTACGGGTATTTAAAAACAAAAGTTTTTGTTTACAAAAAGTGTTAAAAATCTGAAATTTATTTCTATAAGTATGCCAGTGATCACATCCCTTAGCCCAAATAAGGACTCTTAGGTGGCTTATTAACTTACTAACTTGGGGGTCTTGTTTGTTTCTGTTTCATCGTCCATACGGCGTGATATTGTATGGATGTCATCCGCTTGGGTGGTAATGTATGGATCAAACACCTCGACGCTCTGGTAAGGGTGAGTTATGAGAGCATGACCGTCCAACCGGCGGTCTAGGGGAGAGTAGTTGTGGTTACTTGCATACTTACATGTTCAATCATGTAATTATAAAAGTACTTAATTGTGGGTATATCTGTCGGGTAGTTGTGATACTGAAGTATATACATTGGGGATGTGTATATGGAAAGTATTTAGTTTACTGCTTACTTGCATGCTTATATTGGGAAACTGTTGGGCTGAAATGAGATTTTCTGCAGGTACACTAACAGCGCAAACGAGTAGACCGATAGTTTCGCCTATATGAGAGAGCGTATGTATGCCACCGCCTAGCGTTAGAAGTTTATGATTCTACTAGGGTGAGAGGGCGTACAGAATGTGCATGCATCATGTTTAATTCATGTCATACATTTCATATTACTCCCTCCTTAAAATTTCGATTGTCCCGACTAAATTAAATTTCGTATCCCCTAAATTATTCTCACTTTAAGTTATACCTTGTTGCTACAAATGGCTCGCACCAAGAGGACCGCTCGCAAGTCCGCTAGAGGCAGGGCTCCTCGACACCAGCTCGCTCCACGAGAGCCCCGCCCTGAGCCCACCGAGGCAGAAAGGTTGAGGGCCGAGTTGGCTGAGGTAACTGCTACTAGAGATGCGGCTCAGCAACATCTAGAGCAAGTGATACATGACAGAGATTAGGAGACACTTGCGGTTCAGAGGTTGACAATGGCTCATCGCAACTGTCAGCGCATGCTGGTCCACGTGATGAACCAGTGGGATGAAGCCTAGCATGAAGAGAACATCTTGAGAGCTTGCCAGGTGGAGCTTGAGCAACAGTTAGCAGCTGCAGAAGAATACAACGACAATCTTCATGAGGAAGTGCACCGCCTAAACAATCAGCTCAATCCTCTACTCCCTCATGACAATGACGATGATGAGGAGATGGGCTCTGGAGTCTTCATGGCTGAAGGTGATGACGACATGGAGATCAATGGGCCAGAGGATGTTCCACCAGAAGAAGAAGAAGAAGAAGATGATGATGAGGAGGAGCTAGAGCCTGCTAGTGATGAAGATGGCGGGGAGATCTTTGACACTGACTCGGAGGACGATGCTTAGATTAGTTCATCGCATAGCTACTGCGCTAGAGTTATCTTTTGTGCCCTCCATGTGTGGGAGTGGGGCTTTGTAATTACTTAGCTTTTGGGATATAACATCGAACCCTATGTTATCCTGGATGTTTGTTTAAACATGCTAAATTTCGGTCACAAGGGATGTCTCATTGTGTTGTGTTCGGTGATGGTGTCAAGACTAGTACCCTCCGGTGTTGCGACGAAATCGAGGGCCTCCTGTGGCACGCAACATAAGGTTGTGTTGCTTGGCACGCGCTGGTATCGAGGTGGCTAGTCATGATCCATCATGGAACTCCACCAATGGGTTGTCTCCTCGTGATCATTTCTTTGAGTATCCTTTCCTATTTTGGTTAGAAGTTTAGCTCGAATCAGGACACCCGTATTATGTAAGGTTGAAACCCCGTTGGTATGGATGTAACCTGTCAGACACGTTTGTGCTCCATGTATGTGAGCCTTTAATAAATTCCATCTTTTCATCGGAAGATATATTGTTTGTTAAGTACATCGCATAATTACATCAATTGATGCGCTTGATGAGGTTGTGTGGTTGTGATGAATTAGTGTGCCTCGGTTGTTGTGTGAATTCATTTTCCCAATGAAATCAGTTTGGCATATTTACACAATTCATCTACAAATTTCCCACATCGTCAGTGCTCATTGGCTATGCATTTTGCAGATGGCATATAACCTCCATCGTGGTCGTGGTGTTGAGGATGAGGAACAGCCACCACCACCTCCACCACCACCCACCCCGGCAGAATTGATGTAGATGGTGGTTGAAGGGCAGCACCTGTTAGCAGATGCTATGCACCAGTTAGTCAACCGGGATGCTCGGCATGGTCGTCAGGGACCGGAACCAAATCAGCATAGCGATTTCAAGGACTTTCTTGACACCAAGCCCCCGCTCTTTAAGGAGGCGGAGGAACCTCTGCAAGCCGATGAGTGGTTGAATTCCATTGAGCAGAAGTTCCATCTGCTTCGTCTGACTGATGAGCTGAAGACCGAGTATGCTTCCCACCAATTGCATGGTCCGGCTGGTATTTGGTAGAGTCATTACCGCTCTACGCTGCCTCCTAATGTCCCGATCACTTGGGACCAGTTCAAGGCGGCTTTCCATGGGAATTATATTCCTCCAAGTTTGATGGCAATGAAGCACACTGACTTCATGAGATTAACTCAAGGCAATAAGAGTTTGATGGAATACCTGTAAGCCTTTAACTACCTTGCAAGGTATGCAACTGAGTTTGTGGATACTGATCCAAAGAAGGTTGCTAGCTTCAAGCGTGGCCTTAGTCCATAGTTGATGAAGACCATGGGCACTAGCAAATGTGCCACTTTTAATGAATTTATCAGTGATGCCCTGACCCAAGAGAACAACAATTCTATCTATGCTGCTTCTAAGAGCCGCAAGAGGGCCATTGAGGCGGGTGCTTCATAGTCCTGAGCTCCAGTCGCACCGAGGGCTCCTTCTCGTCCTCCTACAACGGGTGCTAAGTTCCGTCCCCCGTAGAAGAAGGCTCCAGCCAAGACTGGGTTTCGCAAGGCTTATACCGTTTCTCTTCCTAAGGGTAGTTCTAGCCAAGGCATCTCCAGTCTTCCTCCAAGCAACATGTCTTGCTGGAACTGCAACAAACCAGGTCATTGGTCTAGAAATTGTCCATATCCTAAGAAGAATGCAAATCAAGGTGGCCGTCAGGGGCATGTTCATTAAAATAGTATTGAAGAAATTCCATCTGGTGAGGTAGTCACTACCGGTAAGTTCCTAGTTGACCAACATTCTGCAGTGGTGCTGTTTGATTTAGGTGCTTCACATTCCTTTATCAGTCCTATGTTTGCATCAAAGTTTGCACACAAATTACATACTGTTGAAGATGGGGGTTATTGCATTAGAGTTGCAAGTGGTAATATTCCCACAAATCAAGTAGTTAAGGATGTAGAATTTGAAATAGAAGGGTGAAAGTACTTGCTTACCTTAGTGGTTTTGCCTGGACTAGGCATAGATGTTATTTTGGGAATGAATTAGATGAGTCAGAATGGGGTACTCATTGATACATCCACCCGGGTAGTTATGCTCAGAGATCCTACTGATCAGAAAGGTTTTCTAGTGCAACTTCCCTAGAAAATTGATCTTTCTGGTGAAGTTCATGCGGTGCAAGCGAAATCAATAGCTAATATTCCCGTAGTATGCGAGTTTCCTAATGTCTTTCCCGATGATTAGCCGGGATTGCCTCCAGATCGGGATGTGGAGTTTAAAATAGAGTTGTTGCCTGGCACGGCACCCATCTCTAGAAGACCCTATAGGATGCCTCCGAATGAACTAGCTGAACTTAAGGTACAGTTGAATGAACTTTTGAAGAAAGGGCTAATTCGTCCTAGTTCGTCTTCGTGGGGATGTCCTGCTATCTTTGTAAAGAAGAAGGACCAGTCGTTGCGGATGTGTGTAGATTATAGACCTCTGAATGCAGTTACTGTCAAGAATAAGTATCCTCTACCGCACATCGACATCTTGTTTGATCAGTTGTCTAAAGCCAAAGTCTTTTCCAAGATTGATCTGAGGTATGGTTATCATCAAATTAAAATTCATCCTGAAGATGTTCCAAAAACTGCTTTCTCTACAAGATACGGTCTCTATGAGTATCTTGTTATGTCCTTCGGCTTGACCAACGCCCCGCGCACTTCATGTACTTGATGAATTCAGTGTTTATGCCCGAATTGGACAAGTTCGTGGTGATGTTTATAGATGACATCTTGGTGTATTCTGAGAATGAGGAAGATCACGCAGAACATCTGCGTATAGTCCTCACAAGACTGCGTGAACATCAAATGTACGCAAAATTCAGTAAGTGCGAATTCTGGCTTCGTGAAGTACCTTTCCTTGGGCATGTGTTGTCCGATGGTGGAATTATGGTGGATCCCACCAAGGTACAAGAAGTACTAGACTGGAAGGCTCCTATCTCGATTCACGAGGTCCGGAGTTTTCTTGGATTGGCTGGCTATTATCGTCGCTTCATCTTGGATTTCTCTAAAATAGCCAAGCCAATGGCTCGGTTGCTGCAAAAAGACACCAGATTTGTCTAGACTCCTGAGTGTGATGTAGCTTTTCGCAAACTGCAAACCCTCCTAACCTCAGCTATGGTTTTGGCGCAACCGGATATCGAGAAACCATTTGATGTGTATTGTGATGCCTCAGGCATAGGTTTGGGAGGTGTTCTGATGCAAGAAGGCCGAGTGATTGCATACACCTCTCGTCAACTTCGGAAACATGAGGTGAATTATCCAACGCACGACTTAGAACTCGCTGCAGTTGTTCATGCTTTGAAAGTCTGGTGACATTATCTGTTGGGCAATGTATGCAATATCTATAATGACCATAAAAGCCTCAAATATATCTTCACCCAACCCAAGTTGAATATGCGTCAAAGAAGATGGCTTGAGTTGATTAAAGATTATAATCTCCAAGTGCACTATCATCCTGGCAAGGCAAATGTGGTTGCCGATGCTGTAAGCCGTAAGTCTCATTGTCATTCCTTAGTTGAAAGTGATTTTCACCTGTCTCGCCTTCTACATCCAGCAGTTCTACACCATATCACTGTCAGTTGCACTCTCAAGAGTAGAATTATTGAGCTCCAAAAGACTGACACCGGTATATTCCACATCAAGCGTAAGATGAAAGAGCAAAGCATTTCAGGGTAGATGAAGAGGGTGTGCTGTGGTTTAAGGATATGTTAGTTGTGCCTAAGGATCGAGAGCTTAGGAATCATATTGTGTCTGAAGCACATTCTTCTAAGTTATCCATCCATCCTGGTAGCAGTAAGATGTATCACGATCTAAAGCCATACTATTGGTGGACCAAGATGCGGAAAGAAATAGCTGCATATGTTGCTAGGTGTGATACATGCTGTAGAGTTAAAGCTGTGCACATGAAAGCTGGATTGCTTCAGCCACTTTCTATCCCAGGTTGGAAATGGGAGGAGATAAGTATGGATTTCATTGTTGGAATCCCTCCTACTGTTAAGAATCATAACTCTATTTGGGTAATTGTAGACCGCCTAACCGAATCAGCTCATTTCATTCCTGTACGAGCAGACTATCGTCCTACTAACTATGCTAAGTTGTACTTCAATCAGATAGTCCGACTCCATGGAATCCCTCGTACTATTATTTCTGACCGAGGTCTGCAGTTCACTGCTCGTTTCTGGGAGCACCTACATCATCTTCTGGGAACCAAGCTAGTGAGAAGCTCTGCGTATCACCCCCAGACGGCAGGTCAGACTGAACGAGTTAACCAAATCTTAGAAGATATGTTACGGGCGTGTGTTATTTCATCCAAGGGTTCATGGGAGAAATGGTTGCCTTTAGCTGAGTTTTCGTACAATAATAGTTATCAAGAGAGCATTAACATGGCCCCATTCGAAGCATTGTACGGTCGTAAGTGTAGAACACCGCTTAATTGGGTAGAAGCTGGAGAAAGAAGGTATTATGGTATTGATTTTGTCGAGCAAGCTGAAGAACAAGTCTGAACCATCAAAATACATATGGCTGTTGCTCAATCTAGGAAGAAAAGTTACACAGATCGCCGTAGAAAACCGATTGAGTTTGAAATTAGAGACTTCGTGTATCTGAAAGTTTCACCTATGAAGAGTGTAAAGCGTTTTGGTGTGAAGCGAAAGCTTGCACCGAGATAGGTGGGTCCTTTCCAGATCATAGGAAAAAGTGGAGTTGTTGCATATAAGATCCAATTACCTCCTAAAATGAGCGCCATTTTCAATGTTTTCCATGTATCACAGTTAAAGAAATGTCTCCGGGTTCCTAAAGAGAGAGTTCCGTTAGGGGATATCAAGCTAGAATCCGATCTAACTTATGAAGAAAAGCCAGTTCGTGTGATTGACACTCGAGAGCAGGTCACTCGGAGTCGAGTGGTTAAGTGGTATAAAGTAATGTGGAGTAATCAAGGTAGTGAAAGTGATGCTACTTGGGAGAGAGAAGATTATTTACGACAGGGTTATAAGGAATTATATCAACAATGGTACGCTTTTCAAATCTCAGGACGAGATTTTTATAAGGGGGGAGGGCTGTAACACCCCAGGTGTTTGGCTTCCAAAATTGCACCTGCATTTCATTAGCATGAGCATCATTCCATTCATTATGCATTTGTTTGACTTGTAACAAGAGTGTGCAACATACTTTATTAAGCTTGTTTCAAAAGAGGTAGCTTATGAAATGTGTGTAGTGCAACATATAGATGTAACATGGTGTGGCAACAGTTAGTTAAAATACTTATTGTGTTTGTTTCAACCTATGTGACAATTGGAAGTGGGTGTAACCAAAGTGTACAGTGGTCAATTATGTCCTATAGTACCTTAATCATACTTAGGATCATTAGTGGAACAATGTTCATGTTGACCAAAATGACCAAAATGCCCTCCTAGGTGAAGTTGACCAAGCCTAGAGCCACAGAATGCTCTAGTTTGACTATTTAAAAAGTCCAGCTTAGAGATCTTGCATGGAGGAGCACCCTTAATCAAAGTTGTAGAAAATTTCATGGGGAACAAAAGTCTCAATATGGCCATCTCATGAAAATGGCTAGAGCCTGCTCAAAAGTGGCCCACAAGTCAGGTCTCTATGCTGATTTCAGACTTAGAAATTTTTCTAAGTCCTGCACTGACATACAGTTTCACTGTACCCCACTTTGGAGCCAGGTAACTCATAAACCATGGCAAACCAGTCCAAGATTCCATTGACAAAGTTGTAGTGCTCATGTAGCTCTACAACTTTGCTGTTAACACCTACCACTAACTCGATCCAGATTAGGAGATATGGAGGCTCAAACTTCGGCTATCAGTCACTGCATTTGGACGCCGATTCAGAGTTTAGTGAACTCGGTGGCCGACCGTGTTCAGAGAACGGCCGCCACGTGGGAGCGCCGTGGCGCCCATACGCCGGCCGCGGTCCCACCAGTCAGGCCACAAGCTCCTCAAGCCCGCCACACCGTCCACCGCTCGCCTCTCCATCCATTTCCTCCTCCTTCCCTCTGTCCTCGCCACAGCGGAAGAACCGAGCCGCCATCGCCGCCGCGCGCTTCCCCGCAGCCGTGTGCGCTCACCTCCCAAACCTCATCGACCCCTCCTTTGGAGCAACCGAGCCAGGGTAAGGGCACATTGCCGATTTCCCCTGCTCGGAGCTCACCGGAGCGCCGTCGCCGTCACGGTCCACAGTGACCAGCTCGCCTCCGCCGTTCTCTTCCTTCTCTAAACCCCATCCCTACTCCCTCAGCACGTGTTGATGCTCTTGGTTAGATGCTACCGCTGAAAACCATACGTGCAAACCGGAACAGTCCGTGGGTGCGTCGCGCTCTGGCCGCGCCCGCCATGGCCGCCGATGGCAATCCTCCATGGCTAGCCTCGTCTTGATCGTCTCTGCCCTTCCTAGTGCACGCATGGGGATCACCTTGAGCCGTAGTACACCTTGGGATCATGTAGCCCCGTATCTCTCCGTAGCTTGTCCGGAACGCTGACCTCGCCGGAGCGGTCTGTGCGCCGCCGCTGCTCGGTGCACGTGGTCTGGCCTCTCTATCGCGCCACCATCCATCTTGAGCACCTCGTCTTCTCCGCCATCGCTCGCTGGTCCTTCTCCCTCGCTGTCTTGTCGTTTTGGTCA
Source organism: Saccharum hybrid cultivar R570 (assembly GCA_038087645.1). Lineage (NCBI taxonomy): Eukaryota > Viridiplantae > Streptophyta > Magnoliopsida > Poales > Poaceae > Saccharum > Saccharum hybrid cultivar. The sequence continues at coordinate 16,217,949 of JAQSUU010000066.1, forward strand.
CCGGAGATGATCGGAGCACGACAGCCGACCTCCACCGTCCGCCATGAATGACGGCGAGGTAGCTCCGGTGCAGTAGAGTTAGGGAAAATAGGATGCCTAGATTTGGGGTGGCACGGGGAGCACGCTGGGGCATTCATCTCCGTCGGACGGGTCACCGGCGGCGAGATACACCGACCGGAGTTTCCCCCCTGTTTCTGTCGATGACGTGTGGGACCGCCCTGTCAGTGGCGCTCGCGCGGGCGGGAGCTGGCTCAGGCCGTGCGCGTGGGTCGCGCTGGCGCTAAGTGGGCCGGCCCAGTAGATCATCAGGGTCTTGCAATTTATGTTTTTCTTTTATTATTTCACAGATTTTCATGCTATTTTGTGAATTTCTTATCTCAAGCAATTTAGATCCAAATGAGGTGATTCCAATTGTATTTAGTTCTAGATAAAGTGTAGTATTTAGGAAAAATATCAAATGTACATGTGATGTTTAGCTTCTGGAAGATAAAAATAGATATTTGAAATGTGTTTTAAAATAGATGCAAACTTGTTAATTTGATAACTTGAGTTATAGTGCTCCAAAATTATGAAATTTGGTGGATGCGCTATTTCATGTCTAAGCTAGCTCTGGTAAAAATTTGGATGATATTTCTTGAGTATTTTTCAAGTTATATTGTTGTCATTTTATATTAGGAGATACTTGAATGAATTTTCATAATTTTTCTGTATGTGCAATGCTCATGAAATTTTATGGAGAATGTCCTGGTACCCTAAGGTTGCTAGGAAAAATATTGTTTCTGTTGTTTGACACTTTTCATTATGATTGGTTAATTATGCAAAAATCAGCCTTTCTGGCTTGTGAATTTTGTGTAGAGAGTTTCTGTGAATTACTGTGGCTCACATTTTTACAGTAGCCTACTGGTAGGGTATAGAGTCCCCACTAATTTTTGTCAAATTTTCTGAGTACACGGGAGAAAAAGCCAGCAACACGTTTGTGGGAAATGTTGCCGGATTTCGATCACACACAAATTATGACACGTGTTCTACAGCGGATAACATATAAACACGATGGAGATCATGACAGAGGTCCTCACATCGGGGTTAGCAGCAGTTGGATACGATGGTGATGGCAGCCATCATCGACGACGGTGACCGTGATCAACGGGACAGCACCACTATTTCTTCCAAGATGATCACTGCCACACGGGAGATCAAAGGGACATATGAGAGGGGCACGAACAACAAGATCAGGGAGGGAAAAGGAAGGGACAACCTCACCACATGCTGTACAAGAACAGTGGTGACGACGATGTGCTATGGTAGGACAACCGGCTCACGTTGCCGCTGATCGGAGTGGCCTCCATGTACCATTGTACTGCTGGGAGCCATCACAACACAGAGGAGATGATGAACATCAATCTTACGAAGAAGAACATAGAAGATGAACCTCCTTACCACAGTATGGTGTGACTGATTTCAGTGGCGAGATAAAACAGGCAGTGGCAAACCGCGATCGCTGCTGCTTGGGGCTCCAATTTTGTGGAGAGAAAGGAAGAGGATTTGGAGCTGAAGCCATGGGGAAGGGAGAGGAGGAGTGGTGCCTATCTGGTGGAGGGAAGGGAGAAGATGAGAGGCTGCTTCTCTTCTGGTGCTTGCATGAAGAAATGAGGAGGAGAGGAGAATATATGGTTGGATTTGCTGCATGGGTGCATGCACTTGAGAGAATTAAAATGGGTGAGTGAAAGAATGGTGTTAAGAGAGGATTAAGAGGGGTGAGCTGCTGTTATTTGATGGAGAGTGAGCAGGCGCCATCTGGTTTTGTGAAAGAAAGGAGAGGAAGAAGCATTGCTGCTGCATGCATGTATAAAGAGGATAGAGTAAAGATGCACATATAAGAGTGGTGAGTCAAGAGATTTAAGTGTCATTTTGCATGAGAGAAGGGGAAGAGGCGCCAAGAGGAGAGGGTCTGGTCTACTCACGTGAGGGGAAAAAGAAATAGGTGCACCTCAGTTGCATGTATACATGCAAAGTCACATGGGATTACTCATCTAATTTAGAGAGAGCATTAAGGTGGAACATTGAGGGCTGCTGTTCTTGCATGGGAAGGGAGAGGTATGAGCACAACAGAAAGATGTAGCCGGCCACGGAGAAGAATTGCTCTACACAATACATTTCAATAGAGAGTTAATAAGGAAAATTAGAGAGAGGAATTATGATGCATGTCCAAAGTATTGAAGGAAGAAGAATTAGAGAGGAGATAATGAGGGGAACAACACAGGAAAATGAGATGGCGCGGCTGCATGTCACGTAAAGGAAAAAAGAGTAACCGATGGTATTAAGGGCCCAAGTAATTTTGAGAGAGCATTATGTGTAGCAACTGTTTTGCATGGACAGAGATGGGGGCAGCTCCTGTGTTTGTCGAGCAAAACAGGAAGAGAGGGGGTGTTTTCACGTGAGAGAGGGAGGAGGTCAACCAAGTGGTACCCTGGTGGGAGAGGGAGAGAGGATGTTTGGAAGGATGAGATTTGGATCAAACCCTAAGCGTATCTTGAAAACAAGTAAATACATTTTTCAAACATAAACATTATGCATCGGCACGAATGTAGCAAACCACTAAATTGGATTGCAAAAAAAATTAGAAACCCACATTTTCCACTTTCTAAAATGTCAACAACAAAACTAAAGTTGAGAAATTTTAGAAAAATGATAAAATCATTTGATGTCATTTAGTGTTTTCTAAGTCACATCCCAAAATAAAAATTTTGAGGGTGTGACACATATTGATCCTTTTCCTGTATATATGGATCATCAGCAGTGCAGCGCTGAAGCACTCGTTTCCGTCGGCAACAAGATCGACGTGTTACAATCATTTTATTTGCCTGGCTTCTATGTTGTTTAGCGACGCAAGGTGAGAAGCTTATCTCCATCATAACCTTTCTGTTTTCCAGCCCACTTGATACCTCCAATCACCAATTAGTTTATTAATTTTTCTCAGACCAAATTCATGCATGCTGACGGAACTCACATGCAAGCATATATAAACTTGTACACACATCTACAGGATCTGTGTTGCATGGTTTAGCACCTTGGTGATGTCGGCTTACAGAATACTAATATCTTATATATACAGCTTGTGTTTTGTCTTCAAAAAGAAATCCTAGCCCTGTTATTCGATATATCTCCTTTCAATAACCTATTGCTGGTGCACAAAACTATGCCATACATGACTTGGGTGCCACTAGGAAGGCGAGGTGTTGCAGTCGGTTGACGCGTTTGTTCCCAGCAATCCGCACCCCCGTATTGCGAATCCTTCGATCCAAGTGTGTACCATATACTTGCACATATCTCCGTAAAATTTCGTGGTCATATCATCCAATCTAAAAGAGTTATCATTTTTCTCTCATGCTTGCTGTCCATGCAGCCACGCAGCCGCGCTGCTGCCGATTGGCATGCGTGTTCCAGGCAGTCCACATCTCCGTTTGTCAATTCCGTTGAACCACATGAGTATCATATAGTTGCACACACCTCTATAAATTTTTGTGGCCATAGGATCCAAGATGAAAGAGATATCATCCTTTATGTGCTCGCTGTCCCTGCTGCCGTGCAGCCGCGCTGCTGCCTGTTGGCATTCGTGTTCCCAGCGATCTAGCGCTCCGGTCACCGAGCCCTTTGATCAAGATGTTGTTCATTAAGTTGCACATGCCTTTGCAAATTTCCATGGCCAGAAAATCAAAGACAAAAGAGATGTCGTCGCCTTAGTGCTCACTGCTCTACTGCCCTAGCAGCTGTGCAACACCGACTTGTTTAGGTGTTTCCTGTCAAACCACCACACCAATCATGAAATCCTTTTACCACATCATAGAACAAGATCTTTCACACACTTCCACAAAACAGTTTTGCCATAGGATCGACAATGCCAAAGATATTGTTGTCGTCGTGCTTGCTGCTCCTGCTGCAAGCACAACTGTGCCACTGAGTTTGCATCCACATTTTCGAGAACATCAGTGGCCTAATTGTTCAATCCTTTTTCCAGCATGTTCCCATGATAGTTCCACACCTATGTGCAAATGAGATTCATGCTTCGTGCTGCAAAGACCGAGTTTGGGTGTTCTCCTTGCTATCTGTCTCTGCTGTCCTAGCAGCGATTCATCTCGAAATTGCAATCATATTCCTAGGCTGATCGCTGCTCAAAATGACATGCCCTTTTGCTAGAACGTACCTCACACAGTCCACAATGACCCCACGACATGGATCGTTAATTTGTGCTGATAAGAGCATGCTATCAGTGATCATAATCCCTACTCCCTCCGTCCCAGAAAAAAGTGTCGTTTTAGGTTTTTCAGACATCGTGTTTGACCGTTCGTCTTATTCAAAAAATTTTAATAAATATTATTTATTTTGTTATGACTTATTTTATCATTAGAGATACTTCAATAATGATTTATTTATTTTATAATTTGCATAAAATTTTTGAATAAGACGAACGGTCAAACACGATGTCTGAAAAACCTAAAACGACACTTTTTGTGGGACGGAGGGAGTATTGTCCGCTGCCGTGCACATCCTGGGTGCACCAGTGTCTTGCCATGTTCCCCACCTAACCACTGCTCAAATCGTTGATCCCTTTGGCATGACTGTGTGTATGGTAGCTGCACATAATTCCACCAAATATCTATCCCAGAAGTTAAGCACAGATATATCTTTTAGAGACTACGTTCGCCGCTACCCACTGCACAGGCACGTTCAGCCGCTGAACAATTCACTATAATTGTGTCATTAATCTAGCATCTACTTAGTGCAGCCACTTGTCAAAATATGTTCCAAGAGTCCTCTTCACAAATCCAAATGATCATCCTCATATCCTAAAGGAGTTTACAGAACATGAGCTATAGGTCCATCTTCATTTTTCATCATGTATCTATGATCGTCTCATTGTTGGCAAATTCCAACTATGCCAACCACCACCATTGTTCTTGTGTCTTCATGTTCTATGACCAGAAATATATATATTCTTGATAGTATCTCACCATACCATCTCACCCTTTCGTAGCCACTGCCATGTGTATACAATTCCTCTCATCAAGCTTGCATAGTCATCCCATGTGATCTAGCTCTTAAATCCTTCTATGCTTACTTCATAATGTCATGTCCATCTTATATACAATCCTATGATCATTTAACCTTCATCTATAAATCCTTATGCTCTCTAATCTTTCAAGTTAGCCCACATACATCATGCCTATTCCATTCCTATCATTTATCATACCTTCCATCTTCTACCTTTGAACTTCCAAGCCTTTTAAACCGTAGCTTCGTTTCGAGTTGTTTTTGTGCTCAACGATCGTAGTTGCAAGTTCCACGTGTTTAAAACTTTTATCCTATTTTGTAATGCCTGGTTTAATGTTTCTAGGTTTTCATGTGATGCTTGTACCGATTGTTTGCCGACGTTAGAAGTGGAGCTACATGAGGAGCATATCTTTGAGAAGTGGAACCATTAGCAAGTGTTTTGGAAGGCAAGTGTAACATGTGTCCCCTTGTTACCCAATAATTTTATAATCACTCTCATATGCATGTGTCTAATTTGATGTTAAGGACTTACCTAGAACTTGATATCCTGATTCCTTGTTTACCTTGGGTTATGCATATGGGTAGCTTGCTTAGCTTGCAGTCACCAAACAATTATGATATTAATCTTGACTAATGGATTATGGAACCAATCTTAAAATGATGTTTTCAACAAGGGGGCTAGAGCACGGGGTTTTGGTGCTCTGGATTCCTCTCCGTAAGGACTTAATCATTGAATAGACCACCCAGGACATACAGTACAGCCACGAGGACTACATGGCTCTGGTCTTAGCCAATTACTCTGATTAGTTCTAGCTTGTTAGTGGTTACCGAAAGGCGCAAAAGGGGGGACCATGGTGCTTATGGGCCCTATCCTGCTAAGGTGTGTGCTAGACAAGGTCAAGGTGTGCCACCTTGGTGGAAGGTTCCATGACTCTTGGGTATCTGAAACCTAGCGGCCACTAACTTGTTAGGGCGTCTTTGGAAAGGCTTCGTAGTGATCCCTTCCTACTCACCTTGGAAGTGCTTTGGGGAGGGAAACGCCCCGGGCATATGGGTATCACGACTCGTGGTGAACGTGTACAAACTCTGCAGAGTATAAAACCGGTATATCAGCCGTGCTCACGGACACGAGTGGCCTGGACCTTTCAGTGAATAGTGGTTACTTGGTTGGTGTGGGATATGATTAATTTTGATAATAATTATACTATCACCATGGGAGCTTAAGCATAACCTAGCAATATAGGTTTAATAATAAAAGATGACCAACTAAAAATGCTTACCACAGTTTAACCGTGTCAGCCTTTTGAGCCTTGCATCCCCTCATGTTATACTTGCTAAGTATGGTGCGCTCACACTTGCTTTACAATCAACAAAAATCCCGGATGGGTACCAGATGGTGATTCAAAGGTGGAGCTCCCTGAGATGTTCTAGGAGTACTAGGCGAGTGTACCCCTAGTCAACCGTCCCTGTGGAGTATGGAGACCCAAAGTGAAGATTAAGAAATAGTTTTCTGCTAAGCTTTGTTGCAGATGTAAGTCCTGTGGTAACTATGTTCAAGATATAATAAAGCATTGTTCTTTGATAATTTTTATTTCTGTCGCTATATGTGTCGTGTGGACATCCTAGACACACATATAGTTAGTGCTTGGTCTTCTTTGGAAAACCAGGTCCTACAATATGCTGCTGCGAAAGGAGATGAAAGGGATATGAGAGGAAATCCTCACCAGACTAGCAACTAGAAGACTGGTGAACAGCAACTCGACGGGACACAAATGAACGGCAGCGGCGCTGGCACTGGAAATGGGAGAATCATGATCGATTCCCTTGCCAAAGAATAGAAGCTGTGTGGGTGGCTCTATGGAGTAGCAGTGCTTATGAGATGGGGACGCACGGGGAACCTTTATAGGTGTGGCAGGCAGCCGAGAGGTCCATCAGGCGGTGCATTAGGAGTCGCTAATGGAGCTTCAAAGTTATGACTACAGAAGTAATAACATGTGGGTTACTAATGATGGGAATTGAAAGAAGGGAGAAAGGGGACAATCAATTTTGTTCTTCTGGTGGAAGTCGGTGCTTCCTGCATGCTTGGAGATATCACGTGCAATGCAAGAAATAAGGCCAAAAGCAAAGAAAGAAAGGAAATTGTGTTGCAATTATTAATGACAAGATAAGACCAAAGGCCAACGTGATGAGATGGTAAAGATTAACAAGGATATATTTGACTTGAGATATAAAGAAAAGATTTGTATCTTTATTTAAACAAAACTTGTATATTTTATTTTGGAACTAGAATAAAACATTTCTATAGCTTAACCAAGGTTTTGATAAATCATTGTCCACACATTAAAAATCAAATGCACTCAGCATGTAATGCAACAAAATTTTATAACCTATGTCATGATCAGTTTAATTTATAAAATATTATTATTCCTCCACTATAAATTTGGTCGTAACTTAAGATTAATTCTAGCAAATTTTAGAGAATTTGGAAAATTCAAAATCAGGGTCTTACAAACTGTAAGGTCCAAATGGCTAGAGGGGGGGTGAATAGCCTATTTAAAAATCTACAAGCTTCACTAAAAATCAAGTTAGTATAAAAGATGGCTAAGCTAATTCTAGCACTAGCTCAACTACACTATGCAAGCCACCTATACAATTCTAGTGAAGCAAGGTTATGATCTTTAATACACACCAACAAGACTAAGTCACTAAGCTACTTACTCCTATGTGATAAAAGCTACACTAAGCAAACTACACTAGGATAAGTACAAGAAAGTAAAGAGCAAGTGACTTGATTCTTATACCAACGATGTAGAGAAGTAATGCACTCGAAGAATCAATCACAATGATCAACCACAAGGGAAATCCTCGGCAAAGAGATGACACAAGATTTTTACCGAGGTTCACTTGCTTCCCGGCAAGCTACTCCTCGTTGTGGCGATGCACCCACTTGTCGGTTCGCAAGCTAATCGACTATCAAGAGTCGAGCCCTCGGCGGGCGCCGCACAACCGCACACAAGATGGGGATCCTCCAAGCCATGAGCTCCACTAGAGTATCCAATTTGTGAACTCCCGCGGGGAAGGATCAAGAACCCCTTACAACACTTGGTGAGGGCTCCAACAATCTCCAATTGCGAGCTCAATCACCTCCGCTGCTCCAAGCCGTCTACCGTGTCGGGAAACACGGAAGAGTAACAAGAAATCCGCAGCAACTTGAAGATCAAGTGCCTCTAGAATGCAACTCTCAAGCAATGCACTTGAATCTCACTCAATCTCACTCAAGATGTGCAACCAAGCAAAGAGATGAGTGGAGGGGTTGTTCTCTAGCTCAAAGGATGTCTCTAGGTCTCAAAATGTGCAAGAGTGCCCCTCAAACCCCGGCCAACCTCTATTTATAGCGAAGGGGTACGCAGCTAGCCGTTACCGGACAGCACAGTTAAAATCGTGCTGACCGGACGCACCGGTCAGGGTGACCGGACGCGTCCGGTCACTACAGGACAAGTGTGAACAGTGCGCGTCAGAACTAGCCGTTGCCGTGACCGGACGCGCTCTAGCGTTTGACCGGACGCGACAGTGCCAGCGTCCGGTCGCGTTCCAGTAAGCTCCCGTCGAGACCGGACGCGTCCGATCACACGTGACCGGACGCGCCACGCGTCCGAACGGCACTCCGCTGCTCTCTGCCCCTCTGGACGCCTGACCGGACGCGCTGGTCGCGCGCTCTACTTCTGCGCACAGGTGAACTGACCGGACGCGCTGGTCAGGCCAGACCAGCGTCCGGTCAGAAATCCTAGCGAGCAGCACCGAGTTGAACTAACCGGACGCGTCCGGTCAAATCGAGACCGCGTCTGGTGCAGCGTCCGGTCACCACAGTGACCGCCGTTCGCCTCCGTTTCTTTTCCAACTTTCGGCGCAGTAGAAAATAGGCGTTTCACTTTCCCAAAAAGCGCCGAATCCCACCTTGCAAGCTCGGCGGGAGGGAGAGAGGAACCCAAACTCCTCTTTACCGCTTAAACTCCACCGTCTTTGCAAATGTGATAACAGCACCAAGTGTACACCACCATGTGCATGTGTGTTAGCATTTCACAAACATTTTTTAAGGCGTTATGTTAGCTCTCTACTAGATCCTAATGCATATGCTCAAGACATTGATCTAGTGGCACTTGATTCTCGAGCTAACCGTGATTGCCCCTCTTGATAGTCGGCTAAGTATCCTAAACCCGGTCAATCACTTCTCTACTCATCTTAGACCGGCAAAAGGAAAACTCTATGGTTATACCTTTGCCTTGCGCTCTTAGATCCTTTTCCTCCACTTGATCATCAAGTCCATCATTTAATGTGCATCTCTACCATGATCATCATTTCATATCCATGCACCATCTCTTTGTGATCTTGTAGCTACACTCCTTGCCACATACACCTTCATCACATGTGTTGCTTATGCCTAACTCAAAACACTTAACACATGGCATTAGCAACTTGGTGTCATTAATTACCAAAACCAAACTTGGCCTTTCACAAACCTACCCCCTTAAGATGAATCTCACCCTCGAGATTCGGAAAGGTTGTCGAAAAGATAGGGAAACTCTGCTTTTAGATCACCCTCCCTTTCCCAAGTTGCTTCTTCTTCTGAATAATGCTTCCACTGGACTTTGCACATTTGACCTTTTTGTTCTAGGCAACTCTTTCTGAAGTTTCCAGAATTTTGATAGGCTCAAAGAAAGACAAATCATCTCTTACATTAAGTTCATCAAGAGGCAACTGTTCTTCAGGGACTCTTAAACATTTCTTCAATTGTGAAACATGGAACACATCATGTATCCCTAAAAGTTGTGGAGGCAGTTCTAGCTGATAGGCTACCACTCCTTTCCTATCAATCAACTTGAATGGACCAATATACCATGGTGCAAGCTTTCCTTTGACATTGAATCGCTTGAGACCTCTTAATGGTGATACCTTGAGATATACAAAATCTCCAACTTCAAATGTCTACTCTCGTCATTTTTTATCTGCATAGCTTTTCTGTCTTGACTGAGCTGTCTTTAGGTTGTTTGGATTTCTTTTACTTGTTCCTCGGCCCTTTTTATAACATCTAGACCAAATACCCTTCTTTCCCCGACTTGGTTCCAAAACAAAGGAGTCTTGCACTTTTTCCCATATAAGGCTTCGAATGTGCCATCTTAAGACTTGCTTGATAACTATTATTGTAGGAAAATTCTGCATAGGGTAGATGCTTATCCCAACTTTTGCTATTTTGAAGGGCACATGCCCTCATCATATCCTCTAGAATTTAATTGACTCTCTCAGTTTGACCATCTGTCTGCGGATGATATGCCAAACTAAAATTCAATCGAGTATCCATTTATTCATGCAATCGTTTCCAAAATCATGATGTGAACTGAGTACCTATGTCTGATACTATGATCTTGGGCACACCATGCAAACACACAATTTGAGACATACAACTCTACAAGTTGTGCTCCTTGATATGACTCCTTAACTGGAATGAAATGGGCAACCTTGGTCAACCTGTCCACTATGACCCATATAGAATCATAACCTGATTGTGTACGAGGTAAGCCAACAATAAAGTCCATGCTTATCTCTTTCCATTTCCACTCAGGAATTTTTAGTGGTTGTAGCAACCCTGTAGGGCTTTGATGTTCAGCCTTAATCCTTTGTCAGGTGTCACATATTGCTACATACTCTGCCACTTCTCATTTCATGCCCTACCACCAATAGTATTGCTTAAGATCATTATACATTTTGGTGCTTCTGGGGTGGAGGGAATATGGTGAGTCATGTGCTTCTCTTAGGATAAGTTTCTTTATAGAGTTTATATTCGAGACACAAATTCTTCACCTGAACCACAACAATCCTTGGTCATCTTCTGTGAAACCTGGAGCTTTGTTCTCTTTGATGAGTTCCTTGATCTCTAGGATCTTCTCATCTGTTACCTGTCCCTTGCGGATATCTTGTTCTAGTGTAGACTCCACTTCCATGGCTACAACTTTAGTGTTAGCTACAAACCCCAAGTTGAGTTTAGCAAATTCCTCATATAACTCAGGTTGTTGTTCTTGTAGCTCCAACATGTTGAAATAGCTTTTATGACTTAGTGCATTAGCTACCACATTAGCCTTGCCTGGATGATAACTGATGTTTAAGTCATAATCCTTTATCAGTTCTAACCATTTATGTTGTCTAAGATTTAGATCTCGTTGAGTGAAAATATACTTCAAGCTTTTATGATTGGTGTATATCTCAGTCTATTTCCCAATTAAGTAGTGTCTCCAAATTTTTAGAGCACGCACTACCGTTGCTAACTCCAAATCATGAGTTGGATAATTCACTTCATACTTTCTTAGCTGTCTTGAGGCATAAGCTACCACATGACCTTCTTGCATAAGGACACAACCCATACCCTGTCGTGAAGCACCACAATAAACAGTGAAACCCTTCTGAACATCTGGCATGACTAGGACTGGAGCAGAAGTTAGCCTCTTCTTGAGTTCATCAAAGCTATTCCGATATCCTCGTGACCATACAAATTTAGTGCCTTTCTCTAGCAACTTGGTCATTGGCTTAGCTATCTTTGAAAACCCTTCAACAAAACAATGATAATATCTGGCTAGACCTAGGAAGCTTCATATTTCACCAACATTCTGAGGTGCTACCCAATTGAGCACATCCTTCACTTTACCAGGATCAACTGACACTCCTCCCTTGGAGATAATGTGACCCAAAAATGGTACTTCCTTCAACCAGAAATCACACTTGCTAAACTTGGCATACAGCTAATTATCTCTGAGCTTTTGGAGTACCATCCTCAAATGTTTCTCATGTTCTTCTTCATTCTTAGAGAATACTAGAATATCATCGATGAACACCACCACAAATTTGTCTAGATACTCCATGAAGACTTTGTTCATGAGATACATAAAGTAGGCAGGAGCATTAGTCAACCCAAATGACATCACTATGTATTCATATAACCCATATCGAGAAACAAAACCGTCTTAGGTATATCTGTTGCTCGGATCTTTAACTGATGATATCCTGATCTCAGATCAATTTTGGAGAAAACACATGCACCCTTTAGCTGATCGAACAAATCTTCAATGGGGGGAAGAGGATACTTATTTTTTACTGTAACCTCATTAAGTGCATGATAATCTATGCACATCTATTGGGTTCCATCTTGCTTTGGAACAAAGATCACGGGGGCTGCAATGGTAACATACTAGGACATATATACCTAAGAGATCTTGGATTTGATCTTTTAGCTTAGCTAACTGATTTGCATCCATTCTATATGGCCTTTTACAAATAGGCGCAGTGCCAGGTACTAACTCAATAGCAAACTCAATTTCTCGGTCTGGTGGCATACTTGGTAATTCTTCAGGGAAGACATCTGGGTACTCATTGACCACACGAACTTCAGAGACCACATTTGCTTGGTTGAGTTTAACTTTCTCAACTGGTTCTTGCATTGCTTGATATTCAACCTCAGTGCCATCTGGATGCTTCAACTTGATCATCTTCTTAGCACAATCAATTACTCCTTGGTACTTTGTTAGCCAGTCCATTCCCAAGTTGATATCGATTCCATGTAAATCTAGAACAATAAGGTCAGAAGGAAAGTCTACCCCCCTTATTTTAATACTTATTTTTGGGCATACATGCCTTACCAATAATTCTCTGCCAAGAGAAGTGACCACCATTTTCTTATTTAACAATGATACAGGCAAATCATATCGAGCTATGTACTTTGTTAATACAAATGAATGTGACGCACCAGAATCGAATAATACTGTAGCGAGGTTTGAGTTGACAGGGAACATACCTAGGACTACATCTGGAGCTATCTGAGCTGTTTCAGCTACAACATGGTTAACATGACCACGCACATAGTTCTGCTTTGCTTGTTGCTTTGGTTGGCCTCCCGTGTGATTCTGGTTCACATTCAGATTTGCTATTTGGCCTTGTGCCCCATTAGGACACCTATTGGCAAGATGGCCCATTTGATGACACTTGAAACAAGGACCAATGTTGCTAGTCCCTTGAGTTGGGTGATTCTGTGGCTGAGCTTGAACAATCTGGTGAGGTGCCTGGTAATTCTAGTGTTGCTGCTGTTGTTGCATCTGCTGCCTATACTGTCCAGACCCTTGACTATAGTTCTTCTACTGCTGCTGGAACTGACCTCCCTGATGAACCACTTGCCCAAGTGCGTTGAAGCATGGGCAGGTATTACTGCCAGATGACTGGCCCTAAAAAGACATCTTCCTCTTACGATCAGCTTCTAAACTCTGCCTTTCTCTTTCAACTGTGAATGCCTTATCAACCAACCTCTAAAAGGATGGATAATCGTTAGAGGACAGAGCATAGCGGATCCCATGATTTAAACCCTCTCTGAAACAATCTTGCTTCTTTTCATCATTGTCAACATCTCCAGGAGCATAACATGAAAGATGTGTGAATTTAGTTAGATATTCACAAACTGACATGGACCCCTGCTTGAAGGCCAGAAATTCCTTGCGCTTCACTTAATTTCCCCTGAAGTCACACAATGAGCACGAAAACTATGGCAAAGTTCCTGCCCTGTGATAGTCTGAGGATCCTCATGAGCAGCAGTATAAGCATCCCACTAGTTCTTTGCCTGACCCTGTAGTTGGTGAGCAGCATAAAGAACCCTGTCATGACCTTCACAGTGAGCAATCTCCAACTTGCTCTCAATGGTTTGGAGCCAATCATCTGCATCCATTGGTTCCACAGCATGTTTGAAGACAGGAGGCTGAGTCATCATGAACCTCCTAAGAGCATCATCCTGACGAGGTGGTGGAGGTGGTGGAGCAGGATTTGGTTAAGCCATCTGTTGCATAGTAGCCATCATCTATGCCATAGTGTGCATCATTTGGTTCTGCATTGCTACCATCTGCATAGGATCATAGACTGGCGGTGGAGGTGGTGGTGGAGGGTTCAAGTTGTTGTTTTGATCATTGCCTCTAGAGCCGCTACCACGCCTGGTGTTCACCATCTGGTATGAGCAAAGACAAGAGTGAGATAGGATAGAAAGAAAACCCCAACTATGAATTAAAACATGTAAACAAATGATGTTATTGTAGCCGTAAGACTAGCAACACATCAACAATCATTACAAAGAACCAAATCAAACATGTGCACAAATACATAATGATAAAATGAGTATGTCATTTTCAAACATTAGGGTGGCACCTTATGATTGGAGGAACTTATTTTGGCCAAAACATAAATTAAGCATCAAGGAAGTTTAGACAAATAGAAGATGAGATACGTTTGTATCAAAATAGTTTTATAAAATCACCATTACTATCTAGGCTAGCGTCCTACGGTTAACATAGCTTTGATACCACTTTGTCACATCTGATTTTCAGGTTAAAATCAAATGCACATCATATGTATGCTAGGATCAATTATTCATACATATGACGACATCATCAGAGTATCGTAACCATGTTTTTAAATAAACGATAACGTCATTACAAAATGACCCGTGGGTCTGAAAGAAAATTATATATACTTTATTTGTCTTTAGCGGAAGAGGACTCCATCTTCATAGGAAGTCGGCCGGGGGTGGCAACAACCTAGAACTCGTCAGGGTCGAAGGCATCTTCTTCAGCAAACCCTTCTTCATCTCCAGCATCTAAGGGGTAGCAGGGGGACAAAGAGGAAGGGTGAGTACATCGAAATGTACTCCACAAGTGTAGGAAAAATATGACATGAGGCTTGAGACAAGGAAAGGCATATGGGGTTGACACAAGCAGTTAAGTGACTCAGCCTATTTCCTTAAATCCTTAGCACCTATTTACTAGGTGAAACCATCATCACCTCATAGAACCAAACCAACACTTGGATTCCATCCAAGTTCCCATCTCATCCACCCATTCCCTTACCAAGGGAAACTAGCCATCCAAAAAGAGCCACTAATCACGAAGAAGTCCAAGCCCGCTCTTGACCGTGAGCACGGCTGATATATCAGTTTTACACTTTGCAGAGGTTGCACACTTTCACCATGAGTCATGATTCCCAATTACTAGGGTTTGCAAGGCCCACATCACATCTCCAAGAATGTGCGGCTGGGTTTCACTATAAGGCCTTTACAAAAACTCCTCTAAGCTTGTTTAGCACATTCACTAAGGTTTCTCCCCCGTACATAAGTCAATGACCCCAGGGGACCCCTCTTGTGCCACACAAACCACCCCGATGCCATCAAAACTTAGAGGAAACTAATTATTTGGCCAGGTCCAGCCCATCTAGACCTCATGGTTGCGCTGTTAAGCCGGGTTACTTGTCCATGAACTGGTCCTTAGAATCCAGGCAGGAACAAGCACAAGCCCATCATTCAACCACCATCATACACATGGAATCCAGCATGTCATATCACAAACCATCCTCAACCAAACCTTCCATCCTGCCGGATTCCTATTCTCCTCTTTGCTAAAACATTACCAACCTCCCCCATGTTGCATATATGATTAGTCAATATTAACATTCAACCCGGTCCATCCCAAGACTGCAAGGCTAAGCATGATTCTACCCATCCAGAACCCCAGTTTCAAGGATGATATATCATAAACTCTAGTAAACCCTAACATGGGATTCAATTTAAGACTCTGCATGCAACTAAAGGGCTATCTACACTAACTCAAAATAAAATAAATATCGATGCAAGATGGTCAAGGACACTTGCCTTCAAACTGATCTTGGTCAGAGATATCGAACTCTTGGTCTGGAAAGATCTTGTACTCCGCACCTTCTGTCGGCAAACAACAAACATGGCCCATGAAACAATTAAGAACAGTACACCACACTTTTAAAAAGAAAACTAGACTTTGTACTTGCTTCTACAAACTCGTGACCATTTGAATTTTTAGTAAAATAGAATACAAATTAGACATTTTTATTCTCAAATCAGTAACGGATTAGAAATGGCACGATGAACAGTGGGATGAATTTAATAAAGGTCAAGGGATGGATCGCTTATAAGGTTATTTAGGGAATTGATGGATCGATGTTGCTGTTAAGGGAAAAAAGTGCACATATAAGATATCAACATGATGTAATGCCTACATCAGCCATGTAAAATCAGGTACGTATATTATGTATGGCATAGTTTTGTGCACCAGCGACAGGTTATTGAAAGGAGATATATCGAATAACAGGGCTGGGATTTCTTTTTGAAGACAAAAGACAAGCTGTATATATAAGATATTAGTATTCTGTAAGCTGACATCACCAAGGTGCTAAACCATGCAACACAGATCATGTAGATGTGCGTACATGTTTATATATGCTTGCATGTGAGTTCTGTCAGCATGCATGAATTTGGTCTGAGAAAAATTAATAAACTAATTGGTGACCGGAGGTATCAAGTGGGCTGGAAAACAGAAAGGTTGTGATGGAGATAAGCTTCTCACCTTGCATCGCTAAACGGCAGAGAAGCGAGGCAAATAAAATGATTGTAACACGTCGATTTGTTGCCGACGGAAACGAGTGCTTCAGCGCTGCACTGCTGATGATCCATATATATAGGAAAAGGATCAATATGCTGCTGCGATAGGAGACGAAAGGGATATGAGAGGAAATCCTCACCAGACGAGCAGCTAGAAGACTAGTGAACAGCAACTCGATGGGACACAAATGAATGGCAGCGGCGCCGGCACTGGAAATGGGAGAATCACGATCGATTCCCTTGCCAAAGAATAGAAGCTGTGTGGGAGGCTCTATGGAGTAGCAGCGCTTATGAGATGGGGACGCACGGGGAACCTTTATAGGTGTGGTAGGCAGCCGAGAGGTCCATCAGGCGGTGCATTAGGAGGCGCTAGTGGAGCTTCAAAGTTATGACAACAGAAGTAATAACATGTGGTTACTAATGATGGGAATTGGAAGGGAGAAAGTGGACAATCAGTTTTGTTCTTCTGGTGGAAGTCGGTGCTTCTTGCATGCTTGGAGATATCATGTGCAATGCAAGGAATAAGGCCAAAAGCAAAGAAAGAAAGGAAATTGTGTTGCAATTATTAATGGCAAGATAAGACCAAAGGCCAACGTGATGAGATGGTAAAGATTAACAAGGATATATTTGACTTGAGATATAAAGAAAAGATTTATATCTTTATTTAAACAAAACTTATATATTTTATTTTGGAACTAGAAAAAAACTTTTCTATGGCTTAACCGAGGTATTGATAAATTATTTTCCACACATTAAAAATCAAATGCACCCAGCATGTCATGCAACAAAATTTTATAACCTATGTCTTGATTAGTTTAATTTATAAAATATTATTTTTCCTCCACTATAAATTTGGTCTTAACTTAAGATTAATTCTAGCAAATTTGGAAAATTCAAAATCAGGGTGTCACATCCTCCATCTCTGAAAGTATCAAGTCCCAAATATCAAACAGTGCCTGAGAGATTAGGCGGTGGACTAACCAAAGCTAAATCTGTGTCAATCCCTCGCAGTAGCCACCCCTCGGGAGCAAGGTCCTCCTCATGACGGTGTCTAGGAGGCGAGCTGTAGGTGTAAGGGCACCCGGAGTGCGCCTCAAACCCTCTCCAAACGGCTCTCAAAAGCAAGCTTTGACTAAGTCTATGGGTGGCACTGCTTCGCCGTGAGGGCGCCTCGGTGGCTGGGTCTGTCCGTAGCAGAGCTGGTGGATCCTGGTGGCTAACTCTGGAATCATCAGTATCTCTCGGACCCTGGTGTTGTACAACCTGCGGTCACGACCTCTGAAGGCAAAGTGAATGTACTTGTGACCGGGGTCAATCCATAAGGAAGCATAGAACTCTCTAACCCATGATGGAACGTACTTGCTAGTCTGTCCTAAGAGATCTACCAGACCTGGTAGGAAGTTGAGGTGGGGACAGATCTGCTCTCCTACTACTCCAACTATAGCCTCCAAGGAGCACACTCTCTAAGATCTGAATGCTACACCACTGTTGAGGAAGGCATTACAGAAATCCTCCTACAACACTGTGTAGAACTGCTCTAAAGCTCTCTCATCCCTCCGAGGAGGAAACCATAGCTCAAACTCGATGAACCGAAGCTGCTGCACCTGCCTCGCTGTGGCTGCCCTTGTAACACCCCAGGTGTTTATCACCAATTAAGTAGTGGGTTTGAGCTCAAACAGGATAGATTAAGTGGAGATGAGCCTAATCTAAACTTGGATATTGCACCCTTGCTTACATATAGGCTCAATTAAAAGATATAGGCTTGGGTGTTGCTATCAAAGTATCTTCACGTCTCACCTCAATAACTATCTATATTGATCCCTGGAAAAGTTTCATGAAGTGTGGAATCAAAAAGTCACATGAAATGATAAGTTCCATTCCTATTGGACTTTGCCCCATTAAGCTAATGGAACTATAGATCATCAACCAAACCATGCAAACTTGCCCAAATGACTCTAGAGGAACTCTACAACAAAAGTCATGAAGGGTTCATGTTGAGCAAATGTCAAGAAAATGCCCCGATTAGCCTAAAACCCTAGTTTAGGCCCTACCGAGTTGATACTTTGACCAAAATGAAAGTTTGACTTCTGTACTAGTTATGAGGTTTGACCTTAAACAAAAGTTGTAGTCCATCTTATGTGGAGCAAACTTTGTTTAATGGTCAAGAGCTAGTTTAGCCTCTAACCTAGTCAAATAGAGCTCCCAAGATTCAATAAAGTGCTGATTTGGAGCCCCAAGAAATTGGCTAAGTCAAAACTGTGTTTCAGTTTCAAGTACCCTAGTTGGGAGTCTTGTATCTTCCCAACCAAGCAGAACCAGTCCATGACCCTTTAATAAAAGATGTAGTTTAGTTTATGTGCTGCAACCTTTGTTTAAGGACCTAGGTCTAAATCTATTTTTAAGTTTGTCAAACAGAGGCTTGAAGTTTGAATGTTCTACAGTTTTCAGACTTACAATATTCTAAGTCTAGAATCCATAGGCATCGACGATGACATTCCGCGTTCTCCAAAATTTTGTGAGAAACATGTTTGGGTCCCAAAATAAAAGATGGAGTTTACATCTTGGTGAAGAGCATGTAAAAAAGTTGAAATCAGTTTGATCTTGGTTTGCCCATCAAATTTGGATTCTTGGTGATCGCTGTTAATGTGCTGACACTCTCCAATTAAGGCCTAATTATCTACTAATCCGATAGTCTAATAGCCAAACATCCTTAATAGATCTTGGAGAAGAACCTGCGGGCAACAACTTTGCTTCTTGCTGCATGGCCCAAATCCGAGCGGAAATAGCCCATAAACGTGTTCCAACCCGGCCACTTCGTGACCCACGAGCTGCTCGGGAAAATGCTTGTGCGGGCAACGCGTGCCAGAGCGCGTGGCAGCCATGCCTAGCTCGTGCTTCCTCCTCTTGCCGCGTGCTCCTCCGCGTGTCCGCGCCTCTGAGCCAAAGAGGAGAAGCACCAGAGTGCCCTCCCCATCCCTCTCCACTCGCTCGGCCTTTTCGCTCGCTCAGCTCACCGCGGGAGAGCGCCACCGCCATTGCCGAGCCGCTCGAGCTCCATGGAAGCTGCATTCTTCGCTACTTTGCGCCTCTTCATCCCTAGCCATCAGCTCTAGCGGCCTCACCGTCTCACGACGCCCCTGACACGCCCCTCCCCGGCCTCGCCTCACCGTCGTAGCGTGCGGCCACCGGTGCCGTGGCCGTCGTGGACGCCGGTGTGTGTGGCCAGGAGGCCTTGAGCCATCACTGCCCGAGCTGCAGCCACCATTGAGTTCCCACGGGTCCCTTGGTACTTCCCCGCTGCACCACTATCACCGACGAGCCTCCCCGCCGTCCACAGTCCGCCGCTGTCGGAGCACCGGCCGCCGGCGCCGCCCGCCTCCATGGCTAGCTAGTCGGGGGTCACCTCAAGCCGAGCTGAGCGGTCCCTTGGGTGCGCGCAGGCCAGGGCATCCCAGCACCGCCGCTCGCCGCCGGCGCCGCCTTTGTTGCCGGCCGAACCGGCCTCCTCCCATTCAGCTTCACGGTTGTTCAGTAATGCGAACGGGAGGAAGAAGAAGGCAGTGGGAGTATGACATGTGGGTCCCGTCCGATTTCATTTGGTGTCCGAATTTACAGATTTTTCTTTTATATTGTAAAATCTATATCTCATATTTGGTAGCTCCAAAAATTGTGCAATTTGTTTTGTTGGAATCCTTGTGAAGTGCTCTGCATGTTAGGGTAATCAGTTGTGCCATGCATGCATGTGTTTGTGCTGTAGAAATTCATTAGTGAAAAGTGGTTTTGGAAATGGATTAACTTGCTTTCATCAATATCTGGAGTTTTAGAAGTCCAAAATTAGTGATTCCAATTTTATTGGTCTTCTAGTAATATGCACTGTCTAAGAAAAATATAAAACTTATAGGTTGTTTCTGGGTTTCAGGATGTTTTACCTAGATCTTGTTAAATGAAAAATAAATGCTTGTTTTCCTTGTTATTTTTATATCTTGAGTTGTGATGCTCCAATTGATGTGAAATTTTTATGGTAGGATTGTCATGCTATGGATGTACTGTGGTATAAATTTCATGGTCATTGCTTACTGTATGCTCAAGTTATTGATTTAACTTTTTTATAGCTTGATAAATAGCTTATAAATAATATATAAATGATAAAATAGAAAATGTTGTTCCATTACCTTAGTATGATGTTTCTATATCATATTGATTCATAATATAGCCTTGTGTTCACAGAAAATATTGAGTGTTAAGTTTAACTTGCTCTCACATGATTATTGCAATAGCAATTTATCTTTTTCATAAAGGTTGATATACATGTCCAAATGGTTTCAAATTTGGACAGTAGACTTTTGGGAGCATGTGTAGGCCACTGTAATTTTGGTAGAATTTATTGTACACCTTGGATATGTGTTCATAATTCCACCTAATTATCTAAATAAATTAAGAAAATGCATTAAAAGAATTTATTTAGGAATGGAAACTATGTTTTCTGGTGTTCATTAGTCATGTGTGACATTTTGGTAAAGTTGGTTTTGTCTAATTATATGTTTGCAACATAAGTTAATAATTATTTCTTGCAAATGAGGTTTCTGGACAGATCTGGGAACTTAGTAAAGTTCTTCATGATAATGTGCTTTGTTGTGAAACTTATTTATACAAAAGTTGTAGATAATTTATGTATCTAGCTTCTGTTAAAATTTGGTGGCATTTGGCCATGTGGTTTAGGAGTTATAGCTGTTTAAAGTTGGGTTACAGAATTGCTTGCTCTCTGTCTTGTTAGACCAGTTTCTGTGTTTGTGTAAATTCGACATGTTAAACTTTGGAATCATGCTGTGATGATTATAAATGAAATATAGATAATTTCATAAGCTTTTCATAATGTCTTCTTGCAAGTCATTTGGAGTTGTAGATCTCCAGTTATGATTAAATTACTCAGCTGTTGGTCTGATGTCCAGAAGGTAGCAATTTCTAGTTCTAGTACTTTGATTAACTTTGCCATGCTAATGTGTTGAAGTGTGACTCATACCTTTGAAAGTACTTGGGTTGGTACCCTAGGATCTTATAAGACTTGTGTCTTGATTGATGTGCTTGCAATCTTCTATGTTATGCCCTAATAAGGATTAAGCTAATTAGCTCTAGGTGTTTATGCGAACTTTGGTATGCTTGTTTGATTACTTTGTTTATTTCACTTCTATGCATTCATACACATGCATTATTGCACCTCATTTAGGTACGCTAGCTGAAGCACGTGAAGGACCTGATGTGGAGCCAAACCGAAGATGGAGTTGGTGGATCTATCCCGAAGATAGAAAGACCGAACAAGTGTTAGATGGAGGGAATGCTCGCCAAGCGAGTTTCATTTGACAAACTCTGACTTGAGTCGGATCCCAGGCAAGCCCCGGAGCATTATAAGCCTCCTACCTTCAAAGCAATTAATTCTATATGTGTTATAAGTATTGTTGCATTAAGTGGTAGGAGTTGGTTGAAAACCTTGCTGCATTATATCATTCCTTGTCCAGATATATGAATCCTTGAATCCTACATAGACTAGGATTGAGTAGATGTTTAGCCCTGCTTTAAGCGGTAGAAGTCAGGTGATTTCCTGTCACCTGCGAGATGTAGGGATATTCATATATGGCACGGTTGGCTATATTTGCTATCGTGGAATGGAACCATGTGTTAAGAAAATGAAATGAGACCGGGCGGGATGACGATAGTGAAGCAACAAGGTATGAAGGTCTTGGGTGTAGAACTATCCCCGTCTGAGTCGTTTAAGGACCGATTCGCTGTACGTCCTTGAGTCATGTTGAACACAGTCTAACACTTAGTTGGCCGGATAAGTCGTTCCGACCGCGAAGCCGAGTAATATGGTTCAGGCCGGGAATCGAATGGTAGGTTGCTTCTTGGAGGAGAGAAAGGATGTGCTTGGGGACATTGGCGTGAGACCAAGGGGGGGTTAGAGTCCCTATCACCTGGCAGAGTGTCGCCCTTGGGGTCGCGACATCATTCGGACCCGCGATTCCTGAATCATACGAAAGGTGGCTTGTGCGACCCTAGCAGGGGCCTGCGCGGTGAGTGTTAGAAATACCCCTCCAGCTGGATAGGAATTCGATTCGAATCGCCGTCGCTCCCGGTTAGTGAGCACTTGACTTGAGCAGCGGCAACATAGATTCCATTAAATTGAATGGATGGTTAATTGGATAATGATGGAAAGGTTGCCTCAATTTATACCTGCTATGGTTAATATTGTTTGCTCCTAATAAAGTGAGTGCTCTAGTACAGGTTCTAATATAGATGACAGGTTAATGATAATTAACTTGATGCTTAAGCATTAATGATTACTTATCCATATTAAGCTTTTAGGCAAAATGTTGTCAAGCTAGCCCACTTTATATCAGCCTTGCATGATCCTTGGTGTCACTTTATTTCTGGTTTTTGACGGGTAAGTCTAGCTGAGTACCTTCTTGTACTCAGGGTTTTATCCCCACTTGTTGCAGATTGTGTTGTTTCTTGGCGACTGCAAGAGTTGGTTGACTCCTGCCATAGAGGCGGAGTGTGATCATGGGCATGATCCTTCTGAGTTATCTTCTCTCTAATGCTTTTGTTGGAAGTCGACCGTGGTACTGGCATGTATTTGAAATAAGATTAATGTTAGTTTCAAATTACTTTGCTTCCGCTACTTTTGAACTTAAGTTGTAATAACTAGGTTGAACTCCGATGTATATTGAATTACTTGTGAAATGGTTGTAACATGTGACTTATTATGTTGAATCACTACGATCTTGGCTTGTATGTTGGTTGGTTTGAAATCCCTCGCGATTTCATTGGACTACCGGAGTTATATGGGCTCAAGTGCGAGAATTTGATCACTTCGGTGATTGTTTTTGTACTTGTGCTCTTATAATTTGGACGGTTCTGTTACAGCTGGCATCAGAGCAAGATTCAACATTAAACTTGTCATATGTGTATTTAAAACAAAGATTTTGTTTTATAAAATCAGTTTTATCAATTTATAGCTATATATAGGTTTGTCAAATCTAAATTTTTAAATCTAAGTATGCCAGTGGTCAATTTCCTTATGCCCATATAAGGATTATTAGGTGGCTTATATAAGTACTAACTTGGGGGTTTTCATTTATGCATCTACGCCCAGGCCAAGGTATGTATGTGTGATGACTCTCCCACACTATGCTACCCGGTGTGTTAGATTGGTGGTAGCCTTCATATATGAAATATCCATATATGTCGCTAGTTTACTTTTATGCAACATCACACCTACGCTCAGGTAAGTGTGAGTTGTGAGAGCATGACCGTACAAACTGCGGTCTAGAGGAGAGCTAGTTTTGGTTACTGAATTATTTACATATTATACACATGTATATATGAAGGTACTTAATTGTGGGTGATCGAATGATTTGGGTAGTTTTGGTGCTACATGTATATATACGGGGGTATATGTACATGGGAGTACTTAGAATTTTACTTTCCTGTTTTCATTGTGTGCCATATATTGGGGAATTGTTGGGCTGCAATGAAACTTTTCTGCAGGTACACTAACCACGAATGCGTAAGTCGAATGTAGTTGACGTCTAGCTTTATATCGAGAGAGTGTGTGTTATGCCACCGACATAGAGCGTGATCGCCACCTTAGGTTGGCAATCTTGTGAGGACGAATAGGACGAAGCATGCATTATCATGATTGTTGCTTTATGCATAGCTATGCTCCTCTCACCCTTGTTCTATAGTGTGTAACTTGTGATTGATGTGGTACATTATCTTTCTTGTGTGGAGTAAAACAAGAATGCCTTACTCCATGTTGTTTGAGAAAAGTGTGTGCTTAGCCTTGCTAGAAATAGTTGTGGTTACATGCTTGAACCTATAGATACCCTTTAGTTTAGCCAAGTGGTGGATATGTTGTTCATACAAGCGTTTGCAAATTCTTTAGACCCCACTTACGTAATTGTGGATTATCATAAATGAATTAAATTGGTGTTGGTCTAAGTTAACAATGTTAGAGCTACTAGAATAACATGTTTGTGTGCTCGCTTGTTAAGTAGAACAAAGGCAAGCTTTGTTTTGCTTGTTGAACGTTGTCGGCTAGGACGATTTTTGTTGTAGTGATGCTTTCGTGATCATAATGGCGTTTTCTGTAGTTATAGAGAATACCAAAGTTGTAGCTAACTTACTTATCTATCTTGTCCTAAAATTTTATGACACTAGGCCTTATGGTTTGGGAGTTATAAATTTTAGAAGTTTGTTGTCAGAATCTGCTCATGTTCAGAATAGATCTGAATGTTTGCTTTATTTGACCTATGTGCTTATGGAATCATGTCTTAGAAATATTAGAGGAAGTGTAGTCCTTTTTCTAAGCCTTCCAAAATGTCCTATAGCACTAATTTTGGTGGTCTAAATCTCTAGTTATGAGCTTGTGAAGTTGAATGACAGAATCTGTCCAAATCTGGGCAGAAATGTCTTCTTTGTGTTGATTAACCTTGTTAGCTGTAGAATCATCCTAATACGATAATAAGAAAGTTATAGACAATTTAATAAGATTTACATAAAGTTAAGGATCACTTTTGTTAGGTTCCTAGAACTCCAGTTGTGCATTTTTGAAGTTCTTGTCAGTTTTCTGTCCTTATTGGTACAGATCTGAAACATCAGCATATTTGACCATGCTAACCTGTGAATTAGCTGTTGGTATGAATAACTAAAGTGTAGTCATCTTCCTAAGCTTTCTAGAAAGTCTAGGATCACCTTTGTGGGATGTCTACAACCTCAATTATGGTTGGAACAAGTAACTACTGTGCTGATGTCCAGATTATGTGCCCATGCTACGTTAGTCACCTTAGCCAGCGTTTGTTTTGAGCTAAACTTGTAGTTAGTTCATGCTTGAGATAAATGCTTAGTTTGGGTGAGCCTTGTGCCTTGTATTGGTTGCTTAAACCCATTCGTTTGAATTTTCTCAAATGACAGCTTGATTGTGATGTTGTAT
This sequence comes from Saccharum hybrid cultivar R570, assembly GCA_038087645.1. Taxonomy (NCBI): domain Eukaryota; kingdom Viridiplantae; phylum Streptophyta; class Magnoliopsida; order Poales; family Poaceae; genus Saccharum; species Saccharum hybrid cultivar. Next base: position 16,243,466 of record JAQSUU010000066.1, read on the forward strand.
GTGTGTTTGTTATCTAGGTAGTGCCCTAGTTGTCACCTCGTTTGTCCTCGGTGAGCATACGAGGGTCACATAGCTTTATCCTAGAACAAAGTTCACGTACATAATTGTATGGTTGTTGTCTTCCATTAGGTTCTCTATCTTAGGAGCCTGAGCCTGTAGACTTAGTGGTTAGCCCTTGAATGTTTGTATCCATGCCTTTGCTTGACCGAAAGTCCAAAGTTTAGTTCTCCTATATGTTTGCATAAGCCGTGGGTGTTTTGCAACTATTTTTGTGAAGACCCTTATCGACTGACCAACCAAGTTAACTTTTATCAACGCTAGCCTTTGACCATGGTTCGTACGTTGCTAGTTATGGAGACTATACCCAATTCCATGTTGGACCTTCTGGTTACTGTTGACGGTCCTTAAGTACCAAATATAGTTATCAAATAAATAAAGAAAAGGATCCAAATGCAACCAACACCTAGACTTAGGGTTTTATCTGACAGAATTCCACGAGTTTTGGTGTTTGTCTGTTTCTGCAGGGGGTTATCAGAAAATACGGAGGAAAGGCCCACACGTCGGGTTTACATAGAGATAATAACGTGTTCACCGATTTTCTATCATCTAGAAGACTCTAGAAGCCACGAGATTGAACGGGAGGCCGAACGGGCCCGGAGGCAGGGCGCCCGCCCTACTCCCTAGGGCGCCCGCCCTGGCCTGAGACCCAATCAGGCTCCGTCTCGTGGATTATGCTCCACCGACCTAATGGATCAAGGAAAACCGTGCGATTAATGTCGGTTTGATCCGACGGCCCACGTTCACTTGAGGGGGCTATATAAGCAGGACCCCTGGCCCCTGGAGGAGGCACTCCCTCATTCTCAATTCCTCAAACCCTAATCTCAGGAGGAGAGTCTCTGATCAAGCCCTAGAGCCACCACATCAACTAGATCTCTAGTATAGCATAGCCACATAGGATTAGAACTAGAAGGAGTCAATCTTCGATTGGTTTCCGGATCTGTCAAGAGGATTCTTGGTAATTCCTTTACTGTTCTTCATTGTTCATCTTTGTTCTTCAATATTATGAATACAACTTTGTTCTATTTCAATATATTGATTATGACTATGCTCTACTTGTTTATGTTTGCAATTATATTGTTCTTAGTTTATCGTAGTTATACGCTTGGCTTAGTTAGATTGGAATTATATACATGTTTAGGATCGTATAGCGTTTATCCATCGGATCCATGGGTAAATGATAAATATTGTGTAGGCGTGGTGCTTAGACCGTATTTATCTGCGATTGCACCTTATATGTCGGATCGTGGGGTGGTCCGCGATGGTGACAGCTTCGTTGGTTCTTATATAGTCCCCCTCCCGTGTGTAAGGCAGGCAAAGCAACATTATTACGGGGGAGTGATTGCTATGTTTCTCATCTTCCTTGATAATATCACTATGCATGGGCGTAGTCCTTTCTCGCAATGATTGCCAAGTGTACTTGCACTAACTATGATATGCTAGACTTTATAGTTAAGAATAACTTAGGAAATATCCTTGTAGTTCGTCCTAATACCATGCTAATGACTTGCTAGAATATCTGTTGAGGTGCTTATCATTATTATATGTGGCTAGCTGATCAGATTAATTATCTTTGTCACCATTCATACTTTATCTATATTTTATGTGACACTTACCCCTGTATGCAAGAGATAGATGAATGCTCTCACTTATACATGCAATGATTGATACTCATTCCTATATTCCATTCCATAATCAACATTGATGTTAGTAATCCCTTCCCAGTGGTAAAAATATAAATAACGATACCTGGAATACTTCCCGGTTGAAATGCTACATCGGTATTAATCTGTGCGCTTGCAGATCTTATTTATTATTTATTTAGAAGAGCAGTTGCATATTTCAATACCGCGTCTCTCATGTCATGCTGGGGATGACAACTTGGCTTAAGTGGCATGAGGGATAGGTTCGGCATTATTGGCGCCGTTATCAGAATTAGAAAACTAAGTCTACTTTTGGTAATGACGTTAAGAATGCCCAACAAGCATTTTTGGCGCCGTTGCCGGGGAAGGTTGATTTACTAACAAGGAATGAATACGGAATTTGAGTCATCATTCGCATCATTAAGTGATTGAGATCATCAATTCTCCCATACAGATTTACCCCTGTATTTTTTCCATTCTTATTGTTTTGCAGGGTGATGTATGAATAGAGGACATCTTCCAGAAAATTTTGTTGACAACCCCGAAGCATTAATCAGAGGGGCAAGAGCCAAGCTCAAGAAGTCAACACTTCGACGCAACACTTCATTCAATCCAGAAGACCGCCGAAGTTTCATCCGGAATTTGTCAACAGAGTTCGCAGCCATGGCGAACAAAACGATCCGCGAGTTCTCAGCTCCCACTACGGACAACATCCGCACTGGACCTGCCGCGGCCATCGACAAGAACTTTGAGCTCAAGCCAGGGCTCATCAACATGGTACAAGCCAACCAGTTTTGTGGGAAGCCGCACGAAGATGCAAGTGCTCATCTCCAACACTTCCTGGAGATTTGCAGCACATTCACTTTATTAGATGTTCCCAGAGACGCCATACTACTTCGCCTTTTCCCATTCTCACTATTGGGGAGAACGAAGCAGTGGTTCTACGCGACGAAGGATAAGAACACTACGTGGGCACTCTGCTCTACGAACTTTCTGGCTAAGTTCTTTCCCATGGGCAAGACCAATGCTCTCCGTGGGAAGATTACAAGTTTTCAGCAACAACATGATGAATCCGTTCCAGAAGCATGGGAGCGCTTTCAAGATTACATCCTAGAATGTCCCCATCATGGAATGGAGAGCTGGCTACTTATGCAGACTTTCTATCATGTGCTCATCACTAGTGCTCGAGAGACCATGGATGCTGCAGCTGGAGGCGCATTTCTATCACTCACCATACCACAAGCTATAGCCCTTGTGGAGAAGATGGCGTCCAACCAAGGTTGGAACGAAGAAAGGATCCAAACATGCAAGAAGGGTGGAGGTATGCACCAGCTCAAGGAGGTAGACATGCTGTCTGCAAAGTTAGACCTACTCATGAAAAAGCTCGATGACAAAGCTGGAGACAAAAGAGAAGTCATGAACGTCTACGACTCTCACATGACTTGTGAGGAATGTGGAGATACTGGACACTCAGGCAATCATTGCCCTGAGATGCTTGAGGATGCAAGGTACATCAACAACAACAACAACTACAACCGTACTCAACAAAATCAAGGTTGGAATCAATAGAGGCCTAACTACTCAGGTAACTACTCAGGTAATTATCAAGGTAATAACTCTTACAAATAATTTTCCACCCCTGAGAGAGTTAGTGTCTAATCAAGGAAAGTTAATGGATAACTTGTCTAAGAAATTGGCATCCAATGATAAAATGCTAGAAAACATAAATAATAGAATGGATAATTTCTCTACTGCCATCAAAAACCAAATTAGCTTTAATAAAATGATTGAATCTCAGTTAAATCAAATAGCTGCTGCTGTTCCTGCTACTAACCCCGGTATACCATCACAACCGGAAGGATTAGAATCTGCAAATCTTGTAGACATGTTTGATGCAGGTAACTATTGGAGTAATCCCGCTGTGGAGTACATAATGACCTTCTGCCAGTCAAGAGAGGCGATCCAGGACGCCCCGTCATCCCGATCTCCATCGGCATGGTGGACTTCCCAGAAGCACTCTGTGACTTTGGCTCCAGCGTCAACATTATGCCCAGGGTACTCTATGAAAAATTCTTTACATATCCTTTATCAGAAACAACTATGTGTTTGCAGCTTGCAGATCGGACACTAAGCTTTCCTAAAGGAATATTAAAGAACATGTGTGTCCGAGTTGGTACCTCGTACGCTCCAGCTGACTTCGTGGTGATAGAGACCAGGTCCGATGAGAGGTCACCAGTTATTCTGGGAAGGCCATTCCTGAACACCTCGGGAGCTGTCATCTACGCCAGCGCTGCAAAGATCAACTTCAACATCAAGGGGAGGAAGGAGACGTTTTCCTTCAAGAACAAGATTACACAAATCCCAGAGCAACCCCAACATGAACCAAGGAAGAGGACCAACAGGAGGATCAAGCAAAACAAGAACAACCAAGGATGGACCGAATCAGCTAAGATGGTCACTGCAGTTCAAGGAGGTCAAGACTGACGACCCAAGTCGCCGTTCCTAATCAAGAAGGACGACCCAGGTATGCCAAGCATTGAGTGCTCAATCAATGGATACTCCTTTCAGAAGGCGCTCTACGACACTGGATCAGGTGTCAACATAATGGCCACAGTCACCTATCAGCTCTTGTACGGAACCATGCCCTTAAAACCAACATACACTCAGCTCCAGATGGCATATCAGACATTCCGAAAGGTCGAAGGTATAGTAACCGATGTCCCTGTTAAAATTAACGATCATTTTGTCCATACAGACTTTCAGGTCATTGACATGGGAGACGACGAGTATGATCCACCCATCATCCTAGGAAGACCGTTCCTAGGCACCGTCAAAGCAATCATCTACATTGGAACCGGAGAAGTCCATATGCATTTCCCCTCTAAGAAGGTACGCCGCTACTTTAATGACCCTAACTATATAGTTGAAGATTCTAAGCAGGTCAGGACAAGAAGAAGGCGACGTAACCATAACCAAAAGAGGCAAACCATCAAGGACGTATGGGCAGACTATGAAGGAGAGGTCATAAGGCCCGAGGATACACAACAGGAGACCGAAGCACCAAGTCGGGTATGGAAAGCGAAGACAGTTACACAAGAAGAGGAGGCGCTGCCGGAACCACCGTCTACGCCACCCAAATCCCAGGACAACTAAGAAGAAAAGAAGTCCTGTTTGGAGGACTTAAAAACACCGAACACCGTGCCAAGAGGTAAACTTGGTAGTTATCATTTTCCCTTTAATTATTGCTCAGTTAATCATGTTCATTCTGTCTAAAAAATGTTAAAAACGGTAAGCCCCATGTGAGTATGCGAGTGGCATAAAACCCATAAGTACATTCACTGTGGTGGCATAAAAAAAAATAATAAATAATATATATTTTTTCTGTTCTATAAAAATGAAAATAAAAATAGAGAGTGACATTTATCAAGGAAGCTCAAACATGATAAAGGCTAGATATTTATGCTAACGCTTAATCAAGTTCCACGAAGCTTTGTTGTCTATTTGAGCTCCACAGAATTCAGGAAGACTAGCAGATGGAGGACATCCTAATCGCTGTCAGGGTGCTGCCGACATTCAAATACACCTCTGCACCTGCTAGCTACATCAGAAGAAATTACGTCAAGATCCAGCTTGGGGGAGAGCACCCCCATTTATCCCGATAAGTATTTTTATCTACATTTATACCTATGCTTTATTAAAATAAAAAGATGCATAATCATGAAAACCCAAATAAATATTTTGTGTTTATATATATTTGCTTAGTTTAATAAATAAATAAAGTAGCTATGCTAAATTGAATCTTGAAAATAAAACTCTAGCATGGATATGATGAATAGTTGCTCTGCCTAATTTTCAAATTTGTTTTCTCTCTAGTTTAGACATAACTGTTATAATTTAAAACTGGCTCTAAACCTGAACTAGTGGGAAGAGAACTTGATCTGAAGTCTAAGTTGTTAACGGATATGATATGGGAAGGTTGAGCTGCTGTTTATCTGTTCCAAGAGATGCTAGAATTCTGGAGAATTTTATCTTTAAAAAAAATCTTTAAAATGTTGCATGATGAGTTCCTGTATGATGAGAGTTTAAATTCCTACCACAGCCATATATACATGCTTGTTAGAATAAGAGCCGCACTTTTACTACTTACTGCTTATGGGCATTGAGTGTGGTCAAGCTGTGTAGACCCTTAGGAACTTGTCATGTGGTTAAAATCAAGATTCACTTGCACGTTCACTCATACATGCTGCTTCTACTCCAGAAGTACACATATACATATATCCACTCATTTCCATCTCCAGATTCACCCAAAATTATTCTACTCCTGACCCGGGAGAGAATAGCCAAAAACATTATCCCATTCCTGTTATTCCCTATGAAGTTAATGCTCAAGTCATTTCTACTACCACTTGCTATATTTTCAAAAGAGGGAGATTGCTCTAAAAAAATAATAATATATAAAAACGAGGAAATAAAAAGGAGCAAGTGCTCAGAACCTCGAAGAAAGAAAAAGTGAGACGAGAGGTAAAAATGGACAAGTGTCCGACAGTAGAATTAGGGGTACAAGATACCCACCTGAGAAAAAAAAATATAGAGCATCTCATTCCCCTCAAAAGTTTCAAAAAGCAAGAAAGGTATGTATTCCCTCAAAAAGAGCATCAGACTTTTGTTATCACCATCATCACCACACACCACTCATTCACCACACATGCACATCTTGATTTGATTTATTGACTTGTTTCTCTGGATCCATGGTTTGACTATGCAATAAATGTTCTATGAGTATGTATACTGTATCTCCCACCTATGAGCTCCAGATATCAAAGCCTTATTAGAGTAGGGTGAGAGAGAAGGCAATGTCACTATGCCTTATACCATAAATACCACATACTTTGAGAGAGAAGGCATATACCATTACTGCCTTGGTAAGGATCCAGAAATACCACAAAAGAGAGACCCGAGAAAGTCATACAAGGAATCTCTGAGTTTTATTTGAAAAATTTGCAAAAACTCCAGAGCTATAGCTGATCAAGAATAAGAGACATGGCGTTTGACTAGACCGTTCTATCTTTTAACCACTCAAGATGCAGGTGACGGTTGCAAGCCCCATGGTGAAAGGTAAAATGAGTAAGTTTTAAGTCTTGACAGTTTACTCTAACTCAGGGATGAGACCTTATTTGAAAGCATATGTTCAAAGGCGTTGCAGCAACTTCTGCTCCATAATGAGTCTATCCTTGCTCAGGGACGAGCAAGAGGTAAGCCTGGGGGAGTTTGTTGACGGTCCTTAAGTACCAAATATAGTTATCAAATAAATAAAGAAAAGGATCCAAATGCAACCAACACCTAGACTTAGGGTTTTATCTGACAGAATTCCACGAGTTTTGGTGTTTGTCTGTTTCTGCAGGGGGTTATCAGAAAATACGGAGGAAAGGCCCACACGTCGGGTTTACATAGAGATAATAACGTGTTCACCGATTTTCTATCATCTAGAAGACTCCAGAAGCCACGAGATCGAACGGGAGGCCGAACGGGCCCGGAGGCAGGGCGCCCGCCCTACTCCCTAGGGCGCCCGCCCTGGCCTGAGACCCAATCAGGCTCCGTCTCACGGATTATGCTCCACCGACCTAATGGATCAAGGAAAACCGTGCGATTAATGTCGGTTTGATCCGACGGCCCACGTTCACTTGAGGGGGCTATATAAGCAGGACCCCTGGCCCCTGGAGGAGGCACTCCCTCATTCTCAATTCCTCAAACCCTAATCTCAGGAGGAGAGTCTCTGATCAAGCCCTAGAGCCACCACATCAACTAGATCTCTAGTATAGCATAGCCACATAGGATTAGAACTAGAAGGAGTCAATCTTTGATTGGTTTCCGGATCTGTCAAGAGGATTCTTGGTAATTCCTTTACTGTTCTTCATTGTTCATCTTTGTTCTTCAATATTATGAATACAACTTTGTTCTATTTCAATATATTGATTATGACTATGCTCTACTTGTTTATGTTTGCAATTATATTGTTCTTAGTTTATCGTAGTTATACGCTTGGCTTAGTTAGATTGGAATTATATACATGTTTAGGATCGTATAGCGTTTATCCATCGGATCCATGGGTAAATGATAAATATTGTGTAGGCGTGGTGCTTAGACCGTATTTATCTGCGATTGCACCTTATATGCCGGATCGTGGGGTGGTCCGCGATGGTGACAGCTTCGTTGGTTCTTATATAGTCCCCCTCCCATGTGTAAGGCAGGCAGAGCAACATTATTACGGGGGAGTGATTGCTATGTTTCTCATCTTCCTTGATAATATCACTATGCATGGGCGTAGTCCTTTCTCGCAATGATTGCCAAGTGTACTTGCACTAACTATGATATGCTAGACTTTATAGTTAAGAATAACTTAGGAAATATCCTTGTAGTTCGTCCTAATACCATGCTAATGACTTGCTAGAATATCTGTTGAGGTGCTTATCATTATTATATGTGGCTAGCTGATCAGATTAATTATTTTTGTCACCATTCATACTTTATCTATATTTTATGTGACACTTACCCCTGTATGCAAGAGATAGATGAATGCTCTCACTTATACATGCAATGATTGATACTCATTCCTATATTCCATTCCATAATCAACATTGATGTTAGTAATCCCTTCCCAGTGGTAAAAATATAAATAACGATACCTGGAATACTTCCCGGTTAAAATGCTACATCGGTATTAATCTGTGCGCTTGCAGATCTTATTTATTATTTATTTAGAAGAGCAGTTGCATATTTCAATACCGCGTCTCTCATGTCATGCTGGGGATGACAACTTGGCTTAAGTGGCATGAGGGATAGGTTCGGCATTATTGGCGCCGTTATCAGAATTAGAAAACTAAGTCTACTTTTGGTAATGACGTTAAGAATGCCCAACAGTTACCTCTCTCAAAGGTTAGCTAATGTGACGCAAGTCGTGCTTAGAATTTAAGCAAGAGTCCATTGCTTAGTTGTCTTTAGGAATTGAGCTATGTTCCCTTGTGGTGTGTGTTAATTTTTGGATCACCTCCTCGTTCATTCTAAACCTTGTAACTACCTTTACTTGCTATCCCTCCTTGGTATGGTGCTTGTTCGAACAACCCAATCTGTGCCATTTGAAATTCCTCATCGAGTGTATGTTCAGTAATGGTGTTATGAGTAGCAACTAATGGTGCCGCGACGAAACCGAGAGCCTCCTATGGGTGCACACACAAGGTTGTGCTGCTCGGCATGCGCTGGTATCATGGTTTCTAATCATAATCCATTGCAGAACAACCCTGATGTGATTTTCACGTGACCTTCTTCCTTGGTTATCTCTCCATATCGTATCATAAGATCCATATCTTAGACCAAAAGTAGTGGAGTTTCCTTTTGTTGCTAAGAGGATAACCTTTGAAGAACAGGTCACCGACATAAACATTAACATACTACAAGAGGTGGTAGACAAGTGACTCTACTTAGTTATCCCAGTATTGACGAATGTCATCAAGTAAGCAAGTATCTCATCTCTATTGGATAAAAAGGACACACAACACTTAATGTTGGATAAGTTATCTGTGGGATGAGAATCGATTATCGCATCGTGCATATGACCGGAGCTATCCAAGTCGCAATCTTGGGTGCATAATGACCATACAATCGAAATCAACCATCTCTAGAATAACTTCGTATTTGCTAACTTCGATGGCAACCATCTGTTCTGCATCAACCACAGTTGTTGTGGTCAAGAGTGAAGATTTGGAACTTTTAGTGTTGAGAGACAACTGATTGGTTACCAATAGGAAGGTTAATCTCCAGCTAGGTAATGACTCTTTGGTAGCTACGAAGGCTATGTCTTACAGAGCAATAACCAACAAGAAGTTAATCAACTAGTCAACAACTTGAGCAATACTCTATCTTCCAGAGCCATTGTGATCAAGTCTGAAAGGATCAAGATGCCCAAGAGGGGGGGGTGAATTGGGCTTTTCTAAAAATTAATTGCAAGAATTAAATCCTACAAGCCGGAATTCACCCCTAGTGCCTACTTGTGTTCCTAGAGATTCTACCGGTAAAAGTTTTGCACCCTAGTTTCCAATCCTAGTCTAGCATGGCAATTCTAGGAAGGTAAATCAAGCAATGATTGTAAATACGAGAATGTAAATGCTTGAAAGTAAGGGCAAGGAACACGGCGATGTTTTTCTGAGGTATCGGAGAGTCGCCACTCCCCACTAGTCCTCGTTGGAGCACCCGCGCAAGGGTGTAGCTCCCCCTTGATCCGCGCAAGGATCAAGTGCTCTCTACGGGCTGATTCTTCGACACTCCGTCGCGGTGAATCGCTCAAAACCGCTCACAAGATGAGTTGGGTCATCCACAAGCTCTGCCGGATGATCACCAAACTCCCAATCACCACCAAGCCGTCTAGGTGATGGCGATCACCAAGAGTAACAAGCTAGAACTCTCACTTGACCACAACGAGCCTAATGAGAAGGTGGATGCACACTTGCTACTCTCTAATCGCTAGTGAGGAACTCTCAAGCTTTGATTCTCAAATCACAATCCTCACTAGAGCTCTTGCACTCCCTTGCACTTCAAAGGTGTTTCTCAACTGAACAAATGAGCAAGAGACCTCTAAAAGAGGTGGTGGGGATGTATTTATACACCCCACAGTCGAAACGAACCGTTACCTGCCAACTCAGCAAAAAACGGGGTGACCGGACGCGCCGGTCCCTCGTAACAGTCGGAAATCTGAAATCTCGGCTGAGTGACCGGACGCGCTGGTCAGGGGTGACCGGACGCGTCCGGTCGTGCAGGGAGCTTATTGTAATGAGACTGGACGCGCGACCGCGTCCGATCGGTGATGACCGGACGCGTCCGGTCGTCGCAGGACCTTACTGGAACGTGACCGGACGCGCCGATCACACCCAGGTCGCGTCCGATCGGAAGTTTTCCCTCAGGTGACACGTGTCGGCCCTGACCACCGCGTCCGGTCCTTGCAAGGGTCGCGTCCGGTCGTCAGCGCCGAAATGCAGTCGCGGTTTTGAACTGACCGGACGCGTCCGGTCAAGCCGAGAACCGTGTCTGGTCAAGGGAAAAACCCTCTAAACTCTCCGAAACGCGACGCAACTTGAACCAAGTTGCTTCCAACTGAACTTTGAGCTATTCTAGAGCTGCCTAGTGCTAAGTTTAATAAGTGTGCACCACACCTAAACATAGGACTCACCTAGGTCAAGCTACCCGCTCATGCTCCCCTTTATAGTACGGCCAAAAGAGAAAACGAAGATCCTAACGACTATTCCGAATGTAACTCAACACCTCGACATCCGGAACTAACCGTCCTTAATCTTGACATCACTCCTTTGAAAACTGAAACGATTTCCATCAAGGGGCATGAATACCATAGTGCCCAAAGCAGTTATCACCTCCATGACCTAACTTACCAAAGTTTCTGCAAAACACATGTTAGTCATGGTAATAAAGCGTTGTCATCAATTGCCGAAACCAACTCTCGGGGCCTAGATGCTTTCAATCTCCCCCTTTTTGGTGATTGATGACAACACTAGGATTCAAAAGATAGGAGTTGAGGTTTTCAAGCATGCTTGGTTCACATAAGCAAAAAGCAATAAGCACAAGGGGTTAGGAATTGCTTATGTGCCCCAAGCCAAAAGTGTGTACTCATAAGATAAGACATTAAAGCGTTAGTACACATAAAGATATAGCTCAAAAGAAATCGGAGTAAGGCACGGAAGCACAACCTTAGAGCTATAACCAAACAAGTGACATGATTTAAAACTGTGACTAGATAAACCATTAGACTCAAAGTATCTCACACGACCACATGTCACAAGAATACAATACTGAAAAGTAAACATGATGCATGAATGTAGCACACAAAAAAAAGCGAAAACCCTCTACCAAAACTCCCCCTGAATCTACTCTCTCTCCCCCTTTGGCATCAAACGCCAAAAAAACTAGTCTGGGGATCTGACGGGGGAACAGACGGAGTCGTGTCGGGTGCCGAGGTGCGCGGAGTAATCACGAAGTGTAGAGTGTCTTCCTCGGACTCGGAGCTATCTAGCTAACCCTCTGAAGAAGCACGCGGTTGTGAAGCGGTCTGGGTCTGAACAACAGCAACAGGTACTGACGAAGTAGCAACAAGTGGAGCAGTCTCTGTGACCTGAGCCTGAAGTGTGCCAATAGCTGGGGGATCTGTCGAGGCAACTGACGAAGGAACTGTCTCTGTAGTGCCCGTCCCTGTCACAGGAGGAACAGCTGCCTCTGAAGCTGACAACCCTGAAGAAGTAGCAAAAGTGGTGTGCGAGGGCATCGGTTGACCAGTCAACTCGCTATATGTGGCACTAAAATCAACAAAATGGTGTGCCTGTCAGTAGGTGAGGGTGAGGCTGGTCTGAAGGAGTAAACCCCGTCTGAATAGGCGTGTAGCTCGGGGACTGGAACGACTGGGGAACCTGCTGCTGTGGAGAAGTGAACTGAAAACTCGGCTGTCCCTGACTCGATGGACCACTGGACTGTAAAGCTAGAGTCAGGACAGAAGCAGGTGGAGGAACCCCAACTGTGACTAGGTGGCGCAGAAGATCCAAGTACTACTGCTGGCTCGCTGCACTCTATCGCTGTATCTCATACTGCTGATGCTGCATCTCGACTTGCTGGCGCTGGATCTCTAGCTGCTGTCTCTGGAACTCGTCCTGTCGAGCCTGTATCTGTGCAAGCGCGGCAGCTGTGTCCTGAGCCTGTCTCTGTATCTACTGCTCCTGTCGCTCCTGTGCCTGGGTCAGCCTCTCAAGAATAGCCACTATGGCTGGATCCGAGCGGGAGGCTGAACCAGAGCCACCGGCCTTGTGGTCATGAGGCCAAGGAGACCTATACCTGGGGATGGGCTGATAATCCTCGTCAGTGCTGTCAGAGGCCTCATCCTCAGCTAGATCAGCAGGCTGAGCATCAAGATCTGCAAGCTCTGCCTCAGCAAGCCCCTCAACGGTGGCGTCCTGCTCAGCTGCTGTCTCTGGTACCTCAGGTCTCTCGCGCTGTCCTAGCACTGGGGCCTGCTCTCTCGTAACTGAAGCCCATAGCTGGTGGATATCATACTCAGGAAAAGCAGTCGTAGTATCAGATATCTCAGCTCTAATCTATGCAGGAAGCTCAAGTGCAGACCTGATGATGAAGCAAATCCAATGAGCATAGGGCAGTTGACGATTTCCCTTGAAGCCCTCCGCCAGGGTGTCCTCCATCTCACTAAGCATAAGATCCCAAATGTCAAAAGGTGTCTGTGAGAGGAGGTGGTGAACAACCCATAGCTGCATCCTGGTCAATCTCTCTCTATAGCCAAGCCTAGGAAGAAGAGTGCGTCTGACAATAGCATCCAGGACTCGGGCTAGCGGTGTCAAACTGGCAGGAGTGCGACGAGACCCTTCGTCAAAAGGCTCATGGAAGCAGGGTCGAATCAAATCTGTAGGTGGCACTGTCCCGCCGTGAGGGCGTCTGGGTGGAGGACTCTGACCAAAGCAGAGCTGATGAATCTTCGTGACTGAAGCTGGGAGTCTGAGAATCTCCCGCACTCTAGTGTTGTACAGTCTGCGGTCGCGGCCTCAGAATGCAAAGTGTATGAACTCATGGGCAGGATCAATCCATAGTGAAGCATAGAACTCTCTAACCCATGTGCCGCAGTATGCACCTGTCCGTCCAAGAAAATCTGACAAGCCCGGCAGAAAGGACAGGTGTGGACGAAGCTGCTCACCCACAACCTCAACAAGTGACTCGATGCGACAGACCCTCTGTGGTCGAAAGGCAATGCCACTGTCAACATAAGCTCTGTAAAAGTCCTCCTGTAAAGGAGTATAGAAACCCTCTGAAGCTCTAGAGTCCCTCTGAGGTGGGAACCACCGACTGACCTCAACAAACCTCAAGCCTTGCACCTGACGTACTGTAGCACCCCTCAAGTCAAAGTGCTCGACCGGGGGTGAACCTCTAGCCCTGGGAGGTGGACGTGCTCCACGACGCTGGCCCTCTGGCCTAGGAGTCACCTGAGCTCGTGTGCGTGTGGAGCGGCGACGCGATGGAGTCTGAGCTGGCTGCTCCTCTGTCCCCTCTGGAGCCTCTGCAGGTGGATCAACTGACATAGCATCTGCATCCTGTGTGCCCTCAGTGCCCTCAGTGGCCTCTGTAGCCTCTGTACCAAGCTGTCGACCTTCAAGATGAAAGCGACGCTCGCCAATGCGTATACCACTGCTCCTGCCTCCCCTCTCTGCCTGCTCTGCTGCATCTGCAACTGCCTGAGCGATCTCTGCATCGGTAAGGGTCTTCTTCTTCTTTCTGGCCATGATCTTGATGCGCTTTCCACGCGCAACCTCAGACAGACGAGGAGGACTGTCATCCCCGTCACTAGGAGCACCACCGGCGTTCTTGCAGCGAACCATGCTGTCACACTGTCGGAAAGCCTCTGAAAGATGGTGTACTGACACTCGAGAGGCTTGGCCTCAATCCGTATCCGCAGGCTTGGCCTCGGATTCAGCAAACTGAGATCACCCCGACACACCGACAAACTCGCTGAAAAGACGGAATAGATGGATCTACTATAAGAAACATATATAAACTACTAGGTGCGAAACCCTAGAGATAGCAAGCATAAAGGGTAAGACATGAATCGAAACTCAAAAGCTACCTCGGATCGACGAGTAGACGGTGAAAAGGTGAGGTGACCTAGTTTGCGATACTTCCCGAATTACGCCGGACGAGCTTTGATTTGCCGAAACAAAAGTCAATTAGGATAACGATAAAGAAAATTCAGCAAACCCTAACACGAGTATCAAGGAGATGCGTAACAACCTCGCAATGAAGATGTCGCGCGACGAAGAAAGTTCGACGACAAACGAACGAGACATCGCTGCGCGAACCCTAGGGTTAGGGTTAGGGCAACGCGAAGACCACGAACGACGACGATCGTGAGGGAGGGCAAGGGCTGGCCGGAGGTGGCGCAGGTGATGGAGTGGGTGGCGCAGTTCGCTGGCGGCGGCAGAGGACGACGGCGGCGGTGCAGGCGCGGCGCGGCTAGGGCAAAGCGGCGGTGCAGGCGCGGCGCGGCTGGGGCAGGTGGCGCAATGCGGTGGAGAAGAGGCGTGGGCTCACCGACGGAGGATGAAGGAGAGGGCAGGGCGCGAACTCCAGCGAGGTGGCGGTGAAAACCGGCGAGAGGACGCGGCGGCTAGGGCACGGGCGGCTCGGCGGTCAGATGAGGAAAACACGAAGGAAACCGAAAGGTTATATGAGGGGTTAGATCCGCTCGTCACGCGATGACCGGACGCGGTGGTCGATATGACCGGACGCGGTGGTGCAGCGTTCGGTCACACTCCAGTAAGCACCTGGAGCGACCGGACGCGTCCGGTTAGAACTGACCGGACGCGGACAGAGTCCGATCAAGGGTTACCCGGGAAAGTCATCGCGAATGACCGGACGCGGTGGTGGTTACCGGGACCGGACGCGGTGGTCAACAGCAGCGCGTCCGGTGCAGCGTCCGGTCACTAGATCAGGAGATGGTCTTCTGGATGACCGGACGCGCTGGTGATCGCCGGGACCAGACGCGGTGGTGAAGCATCACTGCGTCCGGTGCAGCGTCCGGTCCAGCGTCCGGTCACTGTTTTTCGCCCTTCTTCAATCCGAACTTCGACGCGACTTCTCCCAATCAAGTTCCAATTCAAAGAGACACAAATAAACACCAATTGGAACCTGATATGAGTGAGCTCACTCAAACCCTCAAGTTTTTCAAAATAGATTGCCTTAGGCTAGTATTATTTTTAAGAAAATAGGCAATAAACACCCGAGGAGCAACGTATGGCCATGCAATAGAGTTTTTAAACCCTTAGGAGCGTCAAAATGCTCTCTCTACCCATGGACGAACACAGAGGTTGCTCAAAGCCAAACCGAAAAGAAACGACAAACCAACAACCATGCATATGCAATGCAATACAAGAAAGTAAAGCTAGGTTGCTTGTCAAGTTTGATCCACGGTTAGGCTTCTTCACTCCTCCAAAGGAGGGTTATCGTAACCGTGTTAGCCAAGCCCTAGATGCATTGCGATAAGATAAACATGGCATATTATACAATGCAATGCAAGGGACAACACAAGCTCATTTTTTAAAGTTGCTAGAATCAAGCACATTGAGTTCACTTCTTAACCTACAAAAGGTGGCCTCATCCAAAGGTTTAGTGAAGATATTCGCTAATTGATTTTCACTTCTTACACCTTCTAGTGATATATCATTTTTAGCAACGTGATCTCTTAGAAAGTGATGGCGGATATCAATGTGCTTGGTGCGAGAGTGTTGTACCGGATTGTTAGCAATTTTAACGGCACTTTCATTATCACATAAAAGTGGCACCTTTTCAAGAACAATTCCATAGTCTAGGAGGGTTTGTTTCATATATAAGATTTGTGCACAACAAGCCCCCGCGGCAATGTATTCCGCCTCGGCGGTGGACAAAGCCACACTATTTTGCTTTTTAGATGACCAACATACTAAAGATCTCCCAAGCAAATGGCACCCTCCGGATGTGCTTTTTCTATTAATTTTGCAACCGGCGTAATCCGAATCGGAATAGCCAACTAGTTGGAATCTAGCTCCTTTGGGATATCAAAGACCAATGCTTGGGGTGTGCTTAAGATATCTTAAGATTCTTTTTACGGCACTTAAGTGAGGTTCCTTAGGGCACGCTTGAAAGCGAGCACACATGCACACACTAAACATGATATCGGGCCTAGATGCGGTAAGGTACAACAAACTACCAATCATAGAACGGTAGAGAGTTTGATCAACCGGTTTACCTCCCTCATCTAGGTCGAGATGTCCATTAGATGGCATTGGGGTCTTGATTGGTTTGCATTCTTCCATCTTGAATCTTTTGAGAAGATCCTTGGTATACTTTTCTTGAGAGATGAAAATCCCTTCTCTCATTTGCTTGACTTGAAAACCAAGGAAGAATGTGAGCTCACCAATCATAGACATCTCGAACTCCTTCGACATCAATTCACCAAATTCCTTGCAATATTCTTCATTTGTTGACCCGAAGATGATATCATCAACATACACTTGACAAATAAAGATCTCCCCATTAAGCTTCTTGGTGAATAGTGTGGTGTCGACCTTCCTAATGGTGAAGCCCTTCTCAATGAGGAAGTCCCGGAGGCGCTCATACCACGCTCTAGGGGCTTGTTTGAGCCCATATAGCGCCTTGGACAACCTATAAACATGATTAAGATATCTAGGGTCTTCAAACCCGGGAGGTTGATTAACATAGACTAGTTCATTTATGAAGCCATTTAAGAATGCACTTTTAACATCCATTTGATATAGTTTCATATCATGATGTGATGCATATGCAAGGAGGATACGAATGGCTTCAAGTCTTGCAACGGGTGCAAAGGTCTCTCCAAAATCAAGACCTTCAACTTGAGAGAACCCCTTTGCAACTAGTCTTGCCTTGTTCCTCACTACTACGCCTTGGTCATCTTGCTTGTTGCGAAACACCCACTTGGTTCCAATGACTCTTGCACCTTTAGGATGCTCTTCAAGTGTCCATACTTGATTGCGGGTGAAGTTGTTCAATTCTTCATGCATGGCATTCACCCAATCCGGATCTTGAAGAGCTTCTTCTACATTCTTAGGTTCAACACAAGAGACAAAAGAGTGATGTTCAACAAAAGAAGCAAGCTTTTGAGATCGAGTCATTACTCCCTTAGTAGGACTCCCTATGATGAGATCTTGTGGATGTGCTTGAAGTAGAGGTGAGTTTCTTCTATCAACCACTTGAGGAGGTGGATGGGGAGCATCAACATCTTGAGCTTGTGCCTCGGCTTGTTCATGAGAGACATAAGTGTCTTCATTTTCAACTCTCTCATTCTTGTCATCATCTTGAGGCACACGTGATGAAGATGGTGGATCAACAATTTGTATATCGTCTTCATCATCTTTTGGCATGATGTCTCCCACCGGCATGTTCTTCATTGCCTCCCTCAAGGGTTCATCGCCTACATCATCACAATTCTCAATTGCTCCTTGGGAGCCGTTAGATTCATCAAATTCCACATCATATGTTTCTTCAACCAAACCGGTGGCATGGTTAAATACTCTATATGCTTTGGACTTTGATGAGTAACCAACAAGAAAACCAATATCACAACGTCTTTGAAACTTCCCTAGGTGTTGACGCTTCTTGTAGATGTAGCATTTGCAACCAAACACCCAGAAGAATGAGACGTCCGGCTTCTTCCCATTAAGCAACTCATAGGGGGTCTTGCCAAGAAACTTTTGTAGGAAGAGGCGATTTGAAGCATAGCATGCAATGTTGATTGCCTCGGCCCACAACTTTTCCAGAGTGTTGTACTCGTCTAGCATTGTTCTTGCAAGGGTGATCAAAGTCTGGTTCTTTCTCTCAACTACACCATTTTGTTGAGGAGTATAGGTTGAAGAGACTTCATGCTTGATTCCAATTTCATCACAATAAGCTTCAATGTTTGTGTTGTCACACTGTTTGCCATTGTCACTTCTAATCTTCTTTATCTTGACTTCAAATTCATTTTGAGCTCTCTTTGCTAACTTCTTGAAACAATTGGCCACTTCGGATTTGTCATGAAGGAAGAAGGTCCATGTGTACCTTGAGTAGTCATCCACTATCACAAGACAATAGAGATTACCACCCAAGCTCTTGTAGGTTGTAGGTCCAAACAAATCCATGTGTAGAAGTTCTAGCACTCTTGAAGTTGACATGAAAGCTTTGGTTGGATGAGTGTTTGCAACTTGTTTGCCCGCTTGACATGCACTACAAGGTTTGTCCTTTTCAAACTTTACATCCTTCAATCCTCTCACTAGTTCTTTCTTTAATAGCTTGTTGAGAGTGTTCATTCCAACATGAGCAAGCCTCCTATGCCAAAGCCAACCAAGTGAGGTCTTGGTGAATAAACATGTCATCAAGTTTGCATCTTCGGAGGTGAAGTCAACAAGATAAAGATTGTTGTATCTAAATCCTTTGAATTTCACTTGCTTGTCATCTATCTTTGAAACTACCACTTCATTAGGTGTGAACAAGCATTGGAAGCCAAGATCACAAAGTTGCCCAACGGATAATAAGTTGAAACTCAATGAAGCAACATAGAGCACATTTGAGAGTGAGTGATCATTTGATATTGCAATCTTGCCTATACCCTTGACTTTGCTCTTTGAATTATCCCCAAATGTGATCTTCTCTTGACATATCCCATTCTCTTCAATTGAGGTGAACATACGAGGATCACCGGTCATATGTTGAGTGCAACCACTATCAATAACCCAATGAGATCCACCGGTCTTGTAGTTCACCTACACACAAGAGATCAAGCTTTTTGTTTAGGGACCCAAACTTGAGAGGGACCCTTGACTTTCTCAACTAGTGACTTGGCAACCCATATTTTCTTTGGCCTATTCTTGTTTGGGGGACCCAAGAACATAACTTTCATCTTTCCATTTGAATCTTTTCTTAGCATGTAATGAGCATTGAAGGCAAAGGGTCTAGCATGCTTAGGCAAGGGTTGTGGTGGTGGAGTCTTGCACTCATGAGCAAAATGACCTTCTTGTCCACACTCAACACATCTCTTTGGCTTGGGCTTTGACTTGCTTTGTTGTTGTTGAGCTTTTTCCTTCTTCTCTTGATTTGCCAAGTATCCAATACCACTTCTATCCATCTTTATTACGGTGTTCATGAGTAGCTCACTTTGCAAATATTGACCTCTTGTGAACTTGCTTAGACCGGTCTTGAGATGCTCTTTCTCTTGCTTGAGCTTTTTGTTTTCTTCAATGAGTGACTCATTTGTTGTTTGCTTCTCAAGAGCCATCAAACCTTTTAGCTTCTTGTTCTCATTTGCAAGCTTCTCATTTTCACTCTTGATCTTGGCATAATCATCAAGGTTGCTTGACTCAACCACACTCTTGCCTTTGCTACTAGAACCTTGCTCAATGCTTTCAATGATCAAATCATCACATGATGTAGCTATATCACACTTAACAACTTTGTTAGTAGCATCATGTGTCTCAAGAGCAAGTTCATTAGCAACCACAAGACTATCATAGTCAATTTTCAATGTGGTGTATTTATCTTTTAGAGAGTTATGTCTAGTGATGAGCTCATCATGCTTCTTCTCAAGTTTATCATGTTGATCTCTAAGCTCTTTATTTGAAGTTTTGAGCTCCTTGAGAGTGGAAGACATAACTTCATTTTGATCTTTAAGCTCACCACTAGCCTTTTGAGCACTTTCAAGCTTAGATGAGAGTGATTCATTTTCATTTTGGAGTTCATCATTTTCATTTCTTGTCCTTCTTATGACTTTAGTGTATTTGTTCAACAATTTTACAAGTTCATCATAAGAAGGTGCGTCATATTCATCATCACTATCACTATCATCATCATCATCACTATCATGATTTTGTACCTTTCGTTCACCCTTGGCCATAAGGCATAGGTGAGCAGTGGACGATGATGGTGAGGGAGGCGGTGAAGGTGGTGATGAAGATGTCGGTGAAGATGATGGCCCCATCACAAATGCGGCAACCTTCTCTTTCTCATCATCGCTCTCATCTTCGGAGGACTCACAAGATGATTCAATGTTGGTGAGCCAATCACCAACAATGTATGCCTTTCCTCCCTTCTTCTTCTTGTGGAATTCCTTCTTCTTGCCATCCTTCTTCTTGTATGGCTTGTTTTTCTTTTTCTCTTCTTCTTCATCACTTGAATCATTCTTTTTGCCCTTGTTCTTGTTCTTGTACTTGTCTTTTGGTGGTCTAGGGCATTGATGAGCTAAGTGGCCAAGTTCACCACAATTGTAGCAATCCATCTCCAAGATTGGCTTTCTTTTGCTACTTGTGAAGAATTTCTTTTTCTTGCCGTCGAACTTGATGCCACTCTTGTTGAGCTTCTTTAGCATTTTGGTGGTCTTTCTCACCATGAGTGCAAGTGATTCATCATCAACATCACTTTCACTTGAGCTTTCTTGCACCAACATGGCTTGGCCCTTCTTCTTCTTCTTGTCATGGCTAGCTTTGAAGGCCAAGTCTTTCTTCTTGGAAGATGATGAGCCCTCTTCCGGAGTGATGTGCATGTACATCTCATGAGCATTGATCTTCCCCAATACTTGTGTCGGTGTTGCGGTGGAGAGATCACTTTGGTGAAGCACGGTGACAATGTGACCATACTTCTCAACGGGAAGAACACTCAAGATCTTCCTTGCAACATCCGATTGGCTCATTTGAGTGAGCCCAAGAGCATTGAGGTCCTCTACAAGAACATTCAATCGAGTGTACATGTCATTAGCACTTTCTTTGGGAAGCATCTCAAAAGAATTAATTTTCTTTAAAGCAATATGATAGCGTTCCTCACGCTCACTCTTAGTTCCCTCATGGAGAGCACAAAGGTTTTCCCACAATTCATGAGCGTTCTTTGCATTACGCACACGATTGAAGATATCCTTGCCTAAGCCCCGGTAGAGTGCATTTTTAGCCTTTGCATTCCACCGGTCGTACTTCTCCTCGTCACCAATGGGGTTTGCGGGATCCTTGATAGCAGGAAGCCCTTGGGTTGCGGCTCTAAGACACCCAACATCTATGGCTTCGAGATACGCCTCCATACGGATTTTCCAATATGGAAAATCATCCCCCTCAAAGGTGGGAGGTGGTCCTTCCCCGTTAGACATCTTGCTCTAGGCGGTAAAGCCTAAATTAGGAGCAACTCGGCTCCGATACCAATTGAAAGGATCAAGATGCCCAAGAGGGGGGGTGAATTGGGCTTTTCTAAAAATTAATTGCAAGAATTAAATCCTACAAGCCGGAATTCACCCCTAGTGCCTACTTGTGTTCCTAGAGATTCTACCGGTAAAAGTTTTGCACCCTAGTTTCCAATCCTAGTCTAGCATGGCAATTCTAGGAAGGTAAATCAAGCAATGAATGTAAATATGAGAATGTAAATGCTTGAAAGTAAGGGCAAGGAACACGGCGATGTTTTTCCGAGGTATCGGAGAGTCACCACTCCCCACTAGTCCTCGTTGGAGCACCTGCGCAAGGGTGTAGCTCCCCCTTGATCCGCGCAAGGATCAAGTGCTCTCTACGGGCTGATTCTTCGACACTCCGTCACGGTGAATCGCCCAAAACCGCTCACAAGATGAGTTGGGTCATCCACAAGCTCCGCCGGATGATCACCAAACTCTCAATCACCACCAAGCCGTCTAGGTGATGGCGATCACCAAGAGTAACAAGCTAGAACTCTCACTTGACCACAACGAGCCTAATGAGAAGGTGGATGCACACTTGCTACTCTCTAATCGCTAGTGAGGAACTCTCAAGCTTTGATTCTCAAATCACAATCCTCACTAGAGCTCTTGCACTCCCTTGCACTTCAAAGGTGTTTCTCAGCTGAACAAATGAGCAAGAGACCTCTAAAAGAGGTGGTGGGGATGTATTTATACACCCCATAGTCGAAACGAACCGTTACCTGCCAACTCAGCAAAAAACGGGGTGACCGGACGCGCCGGTCGTAGTGACCGGACACGCCGGTCCCTCGTAATGGTCGGAAATCCGAAATCTCGGCTGAGTGACCGGACGCACCGGTCAAGGGTGACCGGACGCGTCCGGTCGTGCAGGGAGCTTACTGTAACGAGACCAGACGCGCGACCGCGTCCGATCGGTGATGACCGGACGCGTCCGGTCGTCGCAGGACCTTACTAGAACATGACCGGACGCGCCGATCACACCTAGGTCGCGTCCGATCGGAAGTTTTCCCTCAGGTGACACATGTCGGCCCTGACCACCACGTCTGGTCCTCGCAAGGGCCGCGTCTGGTCGTCAGCGCCAAAATGCAGTCGCGGTTTTGAACTGGCCGGACGCGTCCGGTCAAGCCGAGAACCACGTCCGGTCAAGGGAAAAACCCTCTAAACTCTCCGAAACGCGACGCAACTTGAACCAAGTTGCTTCCAACTGAACTTTGAGCTATTCTAGAGCTGCCTAGTGCTAAGTTTAACAAGTGTGCACCACACCTAAACATAGGACTCACCTAGGTCAAGCTACCCGCTCATGCTCCCCTTTATAGTACGGCCAAAAGAGAAAACGAAGATCCTAACGACTATTCCGAATGTAACTCAACACCTCGACATCCGGAACTAACCGTCCTTAATCTTGACGTCACTCCTTTGAAAACCGAAATGATTTCCATCAAGGGGCATGAATACCATAGTGCCCAAAGCAGTTATCACCTCCATGACCTAACTTACCAAAGTTTCTGCAAAACACACGTTAGTCATGGTAATAAAGCGTTGTCATCAATTGCCGAAACCAACTCTCGGGGCCTAGATGCTTTCAAAGTCAATTCCATCTTGGACAATCACACAGATAGTGCAAGGTGTTCTATCCAATAAAGTGAAGAATTAGAGAAAGCATACCCTAGTTTCGATCAACATCCTTGTGCCCTTAGGTGCCACAAACGGTTTGTTCATAACTTTATTGGACAAAGTGTTGAGGAATATTCGAAAGCAATTTGAGAAGTGTCAAACAACAGATTTCCTATCTTAGAGCTGCTGTTTGATCCTAAAAAGGAAGCCTCAAGGTGAAAGTTGGCCTGACAAAGTTGTTATGCTGCAAGTCAACTCAACTTACAGTACAACTAAGTCACCAAGGAAGATTTTACTCAATTGCTTGGTGGTGGACTACTCCCCGCGGTTAAGTGAATATTTACAACTTTTGTTGTCCTTAAGGCCTCGCTACATCTTTCTTTGGGAATTATTTTCCAATGATGACATACTTTGGTACCTTATAAATGTTTTTACCCAAGAGGTTGCATCTGATTCAACCCAGATATCTGTTGTCTTTGGATAAAAGAATCTTTTAGATAGTTGTTGGCAGAAATATGGAGCCGACAAAGTCAGCTATCACATTCACTAACCCATCGACAGACTCAGATAATACAGTGTTGTCATCAGAGAAAGAGAACTCCACACATGGAACCTAAAGTAGTTTTCCATTAGTTGATATATGAATGTTTGAACATTTACGACCAACATAGACCCTGTCTATTGGTTAGTCAGTATCCTATACCCTCAGAGTATATTTGTCGTCTATGATCTCACCCTTTTGGAAGGTTGTACTCAAGCCATTTTGGTAGAGAACTGCTTTTCAAAACCATGTGAACATAGAGCCATTTCAACGAGTATACTTCTGAAAATTTTGGTCTAGTGTCAAGTTCATATGGCCTATGTTATGCTCATGAGAGAGTCAGATACTTGTGAGTGGTTCACTTATGGACCAAATGATCTCCGTACACTGAGAATGCAGTACGTGCTATCTTGGATTCCTCCCAAAGTAACAATGCTTCATGGAAGTCAATGAAGGAAATTCTTTAGACAAATTTTACCATGAAGAGTAAGTATCAGAAAGTGCCTTGGACAAATTGTTCACCGATGTTAAAGCTTTTTAGCTGAATGCTATAGCAGATATTGGGAACTAGATAACGTGCCTCTCTTCCTTAAAAGGTCTTCCATTCCGAATCTCGGGACGCGATTCTTTTAAGGGGGGAGGGCTGTAACACCCCAGGTGTTTATCACCAATTAAGTAGTGGGTTTGAGCTCAAACAGGATAGATTAAGTGGAGATGAGCCTAATCTAAACTTGGATATTGCACCCTTGCTTACATATAGGCTCAATTAAAAGATATAGGCTTGGGTGTTGCTATCAAAGTATCTTCACATGTCTCACCTCAATAACTATCTATATTGATCCCTGGAAAAGTTTCATGAAGTGTGGAATCAAAAAGTCACATGAAATGATAAGTTCCATTCCTATTGGACTTTGCCCCATTAAGCTAATGGAACTATATAACAATCTATATTGTGCAATTTGTTTTGTTGGAATCCTTGTGAAGTGCTCTGCATGTTAGGGTAATCAGTTGTGCCATGCATGCATGTGTTTGTGCTGTAGAAATTCATTAGTGAAAAGTGGTTTTGGAAATGGATTAACTTGCTTTCATCAATATCTGGAGTTTTAGAAGTCCAAAATTAGTGATTCCAATTTTGTTGGTCTTCTAGTAATATGCACTGTCTAAGAAAAATATAAAACTTATAGGTTGTTTCTGGGTTTCAGGATGTTTTACCTAGATCTTGTTAAATGGAAAATAAATGCTTGTTTTCCTTGTTATTTTTATGGTAGGATTGTCATGCTATGGATGTACTGTGGTATAAATTTCATGGTCAATGCTTACTGTATGCTCAAGTTATTGATTTAACTTTTTTATAGCTTGATAAATAGCTTATAAATAATATATAAATGATAAAATAGAAAATGTTGTTCCATTACCTTAGTATGATGTTTCTATATCATATTGATTCATAATATAGCCTTGTGTTCACAGAAAATATTGAGTGTTAAGTTTAACTTGCTCTCACATGATTATTGCAATAGCAATTTGTCTTTTTCATAAAGGTTGATATACATGTCCAAATGGTTTCAAATTTGGACAGTAGACTTTTGGGAGCATGTGTAGGCCACTGTAATTTTGGTAGAATTTATTGTGCACCTTGGATATGTGTTCATAATTCCACCTAATTATCTAAATAAATTAAGAAAATGCATTAAAAGAATTTATTTAGGAATGGACACTATGTTTTCTGGTGTTCATTAGTCATGTGTGACATTTTGGTAAAGTTGGTTTTGTCTAATTATATGTTTGCAACATAAGTTAATAATTATTTCTTGCAAATGAGGTTTCTGGACAGATCTGGGAACTTAGCAAAGTTCTTCATGATAATGTGCTTTGTTGTGAAACTTATTTATACAAAAGTTGTAGATAATTTATGTATCTAGCTTCTGTTAAAATTTGGTGGCATTTGGCCATGTGGTTTAGGAGTTATAGCTGTTTAAAGTTGGGTTACAGAATTGCTTGCTCTCTGTCTTGTTAGACCAGTTTCTGTGTTTGTGTAAATTTGACATGTTAAACTTTGGAATCATGCTGTGATGATTATAAATTAAATATAGATAATTTCATAAGCTTTTCATAATGTCTTCTTGTAAGTCATTTGGAGTTGTAGATCTCCAGTTATGATTAAATTACTCAGCTATTGGTCTGATGTCCAGAAGGTAGCAATTTCTAGTTCTAGTACTTTGATTAACTTTGCCATGCTAATGTGTTGAAGTGTGACTCATACCTTTGAAAGTACTTGGGTTGGTACCCTAGGATCTTATAAGACTTGTGTCTTGATTGATGTGCTTGCAATCTTCTATGTTATGCCCTAATAAGGATTAAGCTAATTAGCTCTAGGTGTTTATGCGAACTTTGGTATGCTTGTTTGATTACTTTGTTTATTTCACTTCTATGCATTCATACACATGCATTATTGCACCTCATTTAGGTACACTAGCTGAAGCACGTGAAGGACCTGATGTGGAGCCAAACCGAAGATGGAGTTGGTGGATCTATCCCGAAGATAGAAAGACCGAACAAGTGTTAGATGGAGGGAATGCTCGCCAAGCGAGTTTCATCTGACAAACTCTGACTTGAGTCGGATCCCAGGCAAGCCCCGGAGTATTATAAGCCTCCTACCTTCAAAGCAATTAATTCTATATGTGTTATAAGTATTGTTGCATTAAGTGGTAGGAGTTGGTTGAAAACCTTGCTGCATTATATCATTCCTTGTCCAGATATATGAATCCTTGAATCCTACATAGACTAGGATTGAGTAGATGCTTAGCCTTGCTTTAAGCAGTAGAAGTCAGGTGATTTCCTGTCACCTGCGAGATGTAGGGATATTCATATATGGCACGGTTGGCTATATTTGCTATCGTGGAATGGAACCATGTGTTAAGAAAATGAAATGAGAATGGGCGGGATGACGATAGTGAAGCAACAAGGTATGAAGGTCTTGGGTGTAGAACTATCCCCGTCTGAGTCGTTTAAGGACCGATTCGCTGTACGTCCTTGAGTCATGTTGAACGCAGTCTAACACTTAGCTGGCCGGATAAGTCGTTCCGACCACGAAGCCGAGTAATATGGTTCAGGCCGGGAATCGAATGGTAGGTTGCTTCTTGGAGGAGAGAAAGGATGTGCTTGGGGACATTGGCGTGAGACCAAGGGGGGGTTAGAGTCCCTATCACCTGGCAGAGTGTCGCCCTTGGGGTCGCGACATCATTCGGACCCGCGATTCCTGAATCATACGAAAGGTGGCTTGTGCGACCCTAGCAGGGGCCTGCGCGGTGAGTGTTAGAAATACCCCTCCAGCTGGATAGGAATTCGATTCGAATCGCCGTCGCTCCCGGTTAGTGAGCACTTGACTTGAGCAGCGGCAACATAGATTCCATTAAATTGAACGGATGGTTAATTGGATAATGATGGAAAGGTTGCCTCAATTTATACCTGCTATGGTTAATATTGTTTGCTCCTAATAAAGTGAGTGCTCTAGTACAGGTTCTAATATAGATGACAGGTTAATGATAATTAACTTGATGCTTAAGCATTAATGATTACTTATCCATATTAAGCTTTTAGGCAAAATGTTGTCAAGCTAGCCCACTTTATATCAGCCTTGCATGATCCTTGGTGTCACTTTATTTCTGGTTTTTGACGGGTAAGTCTAGCTGAGTACCTTCTTGTACTCAGGGTTTTATCCCCACTTGTTGCAGATTGTGCTGTTTCTTGGCGACTGCAAGACTTGGTTGACTCCTGCCATAGAGGCAGAGTGTGATCATGGGCATGATCCTTCTGAGTTATCTTCTCTCTAATGCTTTTGTTGGAAGTCGACCGTGGTACTGGCATGTATTTGAAATAAGATTAATGTTAGTTTCAAATTACTTTGCTTCCGCTACTTTTGAACTTAAGTTGTAATAACTAGGTTGAACTCTGATGTATATTGAATTACTTGTGAAATGGTTGTAACATGTGACTTATTATGTTGAATCACTATGATCTTGGCTTGTATGTTGGTTGGTTTGAAATCCCTCGCGATTTCATTGGACTACCGGAGTTATATGGGCTCAAGTGCGAGAATTTGATCACTTCGGTGATTGTTTTTGTACTTGTGCTCTTATAATTTGGACGGTTCTGTTACAGCCCTTAAGTCAAGGTGTTGTACTAGCGGCGGACCCTGTGGTCTGGGAGGTGGATGCGAACCACGTCTCTAAGTCTCAGGCCTTGGTGACACCTGAGTGCAGGTACGAGTGGAACGTCGAAGATAGGGCTGCTTAGTCTGCTCTACCTGCTCTGTCTGCTCCGTCTGCTCTGCCTGCCCCTCTATCTTAGTCTGCTCTGTCCCCTCAATGCCTAGCACTTGGCCCTCAAGCTAAAACCAGGCCTCTCCTATCTGAATGCCACTACCTCGACCTCCTCTCTCAGCACGCTCTGTAGTTGCTGCCACTGTTGTGGCCCTCTCTGCCTCTATATCATCTCTCTTACGCTTCTTCTTGGTTGTCACCTTCCCCTTCACCTTCTGCTGATCTGTCAGACAAGGTGGATGCCTATCCTCATCGCCGGGACCACCCCGATGTTCTTGCAACGAGCCATGACTATCACTACAAGAGATCACTGCCACAGAGAGATAAACTGCCACTAAGAGAAAAGACTGACAAAACATTGCTCCCCTGTTACTGACAATCACAAGCAAGATCAACTGTACATCATCTTGGACATCAACTGAGATAACAACTGTCACTGAGAGCCACTGCAGCTAACACTCACTGAGGCTTGGCCTTGATCTATACTCGCAGGCTTGGCCCTAAATTTCTAATGTCACTGCCCTCTATCAATGTGACCTTACTGCCACAACTCGCTACACAGGACAGATAGATAGGAGTATATATAAACAATTGTATTTTCTACACATAAGAATGCCCTAACAAGAAGCAAGCAATTTGATAAGAGTAGAAAGAGAGGCTTGCTACCTTAGATTACGACGGTCACTATGAAAAGGTAAGGTAGTGATAGCATAGGGGCACCAGCGAATCACGACAAGGTACCAGAAAAGTGAAGCAGTCGGCCCTAAAAGGTAGCCGAGAAGGATCCCTGGGTGCAAAGAAACACCACAAGGCGTTGACAACAACACTGCAAAAGAACAGCCAAGGAATACTCAGGAAACAGTGAAGCAGGGTCGGTTCAGGCAATATACTAAACACCTAGAGGGTGTGGTGATCACTCACCCTAGAGGAAAGGGCACCGAGCAAGGAGAATGTCGGGAGACTAGTGTTGGATGCAGAGGAGACGGGCATGCGGTTGCCGATGTAGCAGGATCAACGGCGAGGCGGTGTAGTGGCCTCCTACGGTGGTGGTGCACTCGGTGAGTAGGGGCGAGGCCCATAGCATGGCTGCAAGGCGCGGGTGAGCATGGGAAGCATGGGCGCCACGGTGGTGAGGGCGCGAATGCCAGGAAGGCGAGGGCGCGGTGGCAGCGCTTAGGGTTCACGAGCGGGCGCGCGGCGGCGTATGGAAGAGAGTCGGGTGCGGTTGGCTTCTGAAAGAGGAAAGGAGAGGGGTGCAGGCCCCGATTTATAGAAGAGAGAGTGAGCACTGGGTGGTTGTTGATTTGGGAAATGCGGGCCCATGCGTTAGCTAAAAGAAACCACTTTGACTCCAACGATCAGACACGCAGGTGAACTTGACCTGACGCTGCTTGCTCAGGGTTCGATCATAAATAAAGAGCTCCAGAACATCTCAATTTGTGACCGGACGCATCTGAGGCCCTATGACCTGACATGGGGTAGAGTCCGGTGCATTTCTGTGTTCTAACTTCCATTGACCAGACGCACAGGTGACATTTTAAAGAAGTTGCACCTGACGCTGGTTAGACACTGTTCATCATCCGGTGCTTCTTTAGCTTTTGTTTCCTCTGACTATTCTAACCGGACATTGCTTGTGAGGGTCTGATCCCTGTGTCCGGTCCCTCTTCAGCAGTTGTTTCTCTTCCTTTCTTCATGATGCTTTCTCCCAATCAAATCCCAACTTCAATAAGACCCAAATAAACATCAATTGGGACAGATATGAGAGACCTCTCTCAAACCCTCAAATTTTTCAAAATATTTTGCCATAGGCTATAATCCTTTTAGGAAAATAAGCAACAAAAGGGGCGAGGAGCAACATGTGGCCACACAATAGAGATATTAACTGATGGGAGCTTTAAATGCTCTCTCTATTTATGGACGAACACAGCGGATGCTCAAAAGATAACAGAAAAGAAACTACAAAGCAACACACATGCATATTCAATGCAATACAAGTAGGTAAATCTAGTTGCTTGTCAAGTTTAATCCAAGGTTAAGCTTTTTCACATGCTTTATGATGGTTATCTTAACCATGTTAGACAAGCCTTAAGTGCATTACTAAAAATTAAACATGTTTTATATTACAATGCAATGCAAGGGTCAACACAAGCTCATTTTTTAGTGAAGTTACTTAGGTTAAGCACATTGAGCTCATTCCTCAACCAACAAAACATAGCCTCATCCAACGGTTTAGTGAAGATATCCGCCAATTGATTTTCCGTCCTTACACCTTCTAGTGATATATCATTCTTAGCAACATGATCTCTAAAAAAGTGATGACGGATATCAATGTGCTTGGTGCAAGAGTGTTGAACCAAGTTATTAGCAATTTTTACCGCACTCTCATTGTCACACAAAAGAGGTACCTTTTCTAGGACTACACCATAGTCTAGAAGAGTTTGCTTCATGTAAAGAATTTGTACGCAACAAGCACCTACAGCAATTTATTCCACCCTGGTAGTGGACAAGGCCACACTATTTTGCTTCTTAGAGGTCCAAGACACTAGTGATCTACCAAGCAAATGGCACCCTTAGGATGTGCTTTTTCTATCAATTTTGCAACCGGCATAATCCGAACTGGAATAGCCAACTAGTTGGAATCTAGCTCCTTTGGAATACCAAAGACCAATGCTTGGTGTGTGCTTGAGGTACCTAAGGATTCTTTTAACAGCAACAAGATGAGCTTTCTTAGGACTAGCTTGAAATCTAGCACACATACACACACTAAACATGATGTCAGGCCTAGATGCGGTCAAGTATAATAAGCTACCAATCATAGAACGGTACAGAGTCTAATCAACTGATTTACCTCCCTCATCTAGGTCGAGATGTCCATTTGATGGCATAGGTGTCTTGATTGACTTACATTCATCCATTTTGAACCTCTTGAGAAGATCCTTGGTATACTTTTCTTGATAGATGAAAATTCCTTCTCTCATTTGCTTGACTTAAAAACCAAGAAAGAATGTAAGCTCTCCAATTATAGACATCTCGAACTCCTTCGACATCAATTCATCAAACTCTTTGCAATAGTCTTCATTTGTTGAGCCAAATATGATATAATCAACATATACTTGACAAATGAAGATCTCTCTATTAAACTTCTTGGTGAATAGTGTGGTGTCAACCTTCCCAATGGTGAAGCCCTTCTCAATAAGGAAATCCCAAAGACGCTCATACCAAGCTCTTGGGGCTTGCTTTAGCCCATATAGCTCCTTGAACAACTTATAAACATGATTAGGATATCTAGGGTCTTCAAACCTGGGAGGTTGATCAACATAGACTAGTTCATTTATGAAGCTATTTAAAAATACACTTTTAATATCCATTTGATATAGTTTCATTTCATGATGCGATGCATATGCAAGTAGGATACGAATGGCTTTAAATCTTGTAATCGATGCAAAAGTCTCTCCAAAATCCAAACCTTCAACTTGAGAGAACCCCTTTGCAACTAGCCTTGCCTTGTTCTTCACAATAATGCCTTGATCATCTTACTTGTTGCGAAACACCCACTTTGTTCCAATGACTCTTGCATCTTGTGGTCACTCTTCAAGTGTCCAAACTTCAATGCGGGTGAAGTTGTTCAATTCTTCATGCATGGCATTTACGCAATCCGGATCTTGAAGAGCTTCTTCTACATTCTTAGGTTCAATGCAAGAAACAAAAGAGTGATGTTGAACAAATGAAGCAAGTTTTTGAAAGCGAGTCATTACACCCTTTGAAGGACTCCCTATGATGAGATCTTGTGGATGAGCTTGAAGTAGAGGTGAATTTCTTCTCTCAACCACTTGAGGAGGGGGTTGTGGAGCATCAACATCTTGAGCTTGTGCCACCATTTGGTCATGGGAGACATGAGTATCTTTATTTTCTACTCTTCCATCTTTGTCATCATCTCGTGGCACATTTGATGAAAAGGGTGGATCAATCACATGCACTTCATCTTCATCATCTTTAGGCT
This sequence comes from Saccharum hybrid cultivar R570, assembly GCA_038087645.1. Taxonomy (NCBI): domain Eukaryota; kingdom Viridiplantae; phylum Streptophyta; class Magnoliopsida; order Poales; family Poaceae; genus Saccharum; species Saccharum hybrid cultivar. The sequence goes on from JAQSUU010000066.1 coordinate 16,275,438, forward strand.
TGATGTCTCCAACTGGAATGCTCTTCATGGCCTCCCTCAATGGTTAATCACCTACATCATCAAGATTCTCATGTGCTCCATGGGAGCCATTAGATTCATCAAACTCCACATCATATGTTTCTTTAACCAAGCCGGTGGCACGATTAAATATTCAATATGCTTTAGACTTTGATGAGTAACCAATAAGAAAACTAATATCACAATGTCTTTGGAACTTCCCTATCACCCTAGGTGTTGCCACTTCTTATAGATGTAGCATTTGCAACCAAACACCCGAAAGAATGAGATGTCCGGCTTCTTTTCATTGAGCAACTCATAAGGGGTCTTGCCAAGAAACTTTTGAAGAAGTAGGCGGTTGGATGCATAGCAAGCGGTGTTGATAGCTTCCACCCACAAATCTAGAGGTGTATTGTACTCATCAAATATAGTTCTTGCAAGGGTGATTAGTGTCCGGTTCTTTCTCTCTACTACACCATTTTATTGAGGAGTGTAGGTTGCGGAGACCTCATGCTTGATCCCAACTTCATCATAATACTCTTCAATGTTTGTGTTGACAAATTCTTTCCTATTGTCGCTTCTTATCTTCTTGATCTTCATATCGAATTCATTTTGTGCTCTCTTAGCAAACTTCTTAAAATATGCGGTCACTTTAGTCTTGTCATGAAGGAAGAACACCCAAGTGTATCTTAAATAATCATCAACTATCACAAGACAATAGAGGTTGCCTCCCAAACTCTTGTAGGTTGTTGGTCCAAATAGATCCATATGGAGAAGCTCTAGCACTCTTGATGTAGACATATAAGCTTTGGTTGGATGAGTGTTTGCAACTTGCTTGCCGGCTTGACATGCACAACAAGGTTTGTCCTTCTCAAACTTGACATCTTTCAAACCTCTCACCAACTCCTTCTTCAATAGCTTCTTGAGTGTACTCATCCCAACATGTGCAAGCCTCCTATGCCAAAGCCACCCAAGTGATATTTTGGTGAATAAGCATGCTTCAAGTTAGCATCTTCGGAGGTAAAATCCACTAGATATAAGTTGTTTATCTAAAACCTTTGAATATCACTTGTTCATCATCCTTCTTTGACACAGCCACTTCCTTCTCGGTGAACAAACATTGAAAGCCAAGATCACATAATTGACTAACAGATAGCAAGTTGAAGCTCAATGAAGCGACATATAGCACATTTGATATTGAGTGATCATTTGATATTGCAACTTTGCCCGACCCTTGTACTTTGCCCTTTGAATTGTCACCAAATGTAATCTTTTCTTGACAATCCACTTCTTCATCTAGTGAGGTGAACATACGAGGATCACTGGTCATATGTTGAGTGCAACCACTATCAATAATTTAATGACTTTCACCAGTCTTGTAGTTCACCTACACACAAGAGATCAAGCTTGTTGTTTAGGGACCCAAACTTGATGAGGGCCCCTGACTTTCTCAACTAGTGACTTAGCAACTCAAATTTGCTTACGCCTATTCTTGTTTGGTGGACCTAAGAACATGACTTTCATCTTCCCACTAGAATCATTTCTAAGCATGTAGTGAGTATTAAAAGCAAAGGGTCTAGCATGCTTGGGCAAGGGTTGTGGTGGTGGAGTTTCACATTCATGAGCAAAGAAACATTCTTGTCCACTCTCAAAGCATCTCTTTGGCTTAGACTTTGACTTGTATTGTAGTTGATGTTGAGCTTGAGCTTTCTTCTCTTGATGTGCCAAATATCCAATACCACTTCTATCCATCTTCATCACGGTATTCATTAGTAGCTCACTTTGAAGATATTGGCCTCTTGTGAACTTGCTCAAGCCGGTCTTGAGATGTTCCTTCTCCAACTTGAGTTTCTTGTTTCCTTCAATGAGTGACTCATTTGTTGTTTGCTTCTTAAGACCCATCTCCATCTTGAGCCTTTTGTTCTCTTCTCTAAGCATCTCATTTTTAAGAGCCATATCATGATCATTGTCAAGATTCTCAATGATAATGGTGTTGGTGGTTGATGCCTTTTCAAGATCCTTCTTGAGCTTCTCATTCTTATTCTTGAGCTTGATGTAATCATCATAGTTATTGGACTCAACTACTTTCTTGCCTTTGCTACTAGAACCTTGCTCAATGCTCTCAACAATCAAGTCATCACATGATGTAGTTATATCAATCTTAACAACATTGTTAGTAGCATCATGCGGCTCATTGGATAAAAGGTCATGAGAAAGAACAAGATTGTCATGATTAATCTTGAAATTAGTGTAATCTTCTTTTAGCAACTTGTAACTAGTGGTGAGCTCATTGTGTATCTCCTCAAGTTTATCATGTTTTCTCTAAGATCCTTTTTAGAGGTTTTGAGCTCCTTGAGTTTAGATGACATAATTTTATTCTCTTCTCTAAGCTCATCAGTAGCCTTTTGGGCTATGTCATACTTTGCTAAAAGTGAGTCATTCTCAAGTTCTAGCTTCTCATTTTTAGCTCTTGTCTTTCTTATGATCTTAGTGTATTGGTTTAGCAATTTTACAAGATTATCATAAGAAAGTGATTTAAATTCTTCATCACTATCACTACCATTTTCATCATCACTAGCATTGTCATCACCACTACTATCATCATCTTTTTGTACCTTTCGTTCACCCTTGGCCATGAGGCATAGGTGTGTAGAGGATGATGGCGGCGGTGGCGGTGGAGATAGTGACGAACCAATCACAAGAGCTGCCACCTTCTCCTTCTCATCATCACTTTCATCATCGAATGAGCCACTAGATGTTTCAATGTCCGTGAGCCAATCACCAACAATATAAGCCTTGCCATTTTTCTTCTTCTTGTGAAATTCCTTCTTCTTGCCATCCTTCTTCTTGTATAGCATGGTTTTCTTCTTCCCATCATCATCATCACTTGAGTCATCTTTCTTGCCCTTGTACTTCTTCTTGTACTTGTCTTTCTTGGGTTTGGGGTATTGATGAGCTAGATGATCAAGTTCTCCACAATTGTAGCAATCCATTTTGAAGATGGGCTTCCTTCTACCACTTGTGAAGAATTTCTTCTTCTTGCCATCAAACTTGACACCATTCTTGTTTAGCTTTTTGAGCATCTTGGTGGTTTTTCTCACCATGAGAGCAAGACTTGCATCATCAACTTCATCATCCCTTGAGCTATCATGAGCAATCTTTTCTTTACTTCTCTTCTCCTGGCTAGCCTTGAATGCCAAGTCTTTCTTCTTTGAGGATGAAGAGCCCTCTTGAGGAGTGATGTGCATGTACATCTCATATGCATTGATCTTCCCCAATATTTGAGTTGGCGTAGTGGTGGAAAGATCACCTTGATAAAGCACCGTCACAATATGCCCATATTTATCAACGGAAAGGACACTCAAGATCTTTCTCACAACATCGGATGGTTGCATTTGAGTGAGTCCAAGCCCATTGACCTCTTCTACAAGAACATTCAAGCGAGAATACATTTCATTAGCACTTTCATTAGGAAGCATCTCAAATGAATTAAGCTTCTTCATCACAAGGTGATAGCGTTCCTCACGCTCACTCTTGGTTCCCTCATGGAGCGTACAAATGTCCGACCATAGTGCATGGGTGTCTTTGTGGTTCCACACATGGTTAAAGACGTCCTTGCAAAGGTCTCTAAAGAGGGTGTTTCTCGCCTCTGCATTCCACTTCTCGTTGTGAACCTCATCACCGACAAGGTTGGCAGGATCCTTAGGTTTTGTGAAGCCTTAGGCGGTGGTTCTATACACTCCAACATCTATGGCCTCTAGGTACACCACCATGCAAATTTTCCAATAAGGAAAATCATCCCCCTCAAATATGGGAGGGGGTCCATCCCCGTGAGACATCTTGCTCTAGGCGGTTATGTCTAAATCAAGGAGCACGAGGCTCTAATACTAATTGAAAGGATCAAGATGCCCAAGAGAGGGGTGAATTGGGCTAATCCTAAATTTCTTGCAATAATTAAGCCCTACACTTAGCCCATTTCATCCCCTTGTGCCTAAGAGTGATTGTATTGTTCTACCACACAAAAGTTTTACACCCTAGGTTCCAATCCTACTCTAGCAAGGTAATTCTAGGAATATAAAGACATGAATTGAATTGCTCAAATATAAATGCTCAAAGTAAAGAGAGGGAGAGGAATGCGGTGATGTTTTTCTAAGGTATCGGAGAGTCACCACTCCTCAGTAGTCCTCGTTAGAGCACCCACGCAAGGGTGTAGCTCCCCCTTGATCCGTGCAAGGATCAAGTGCTCTCTACGAGCTGATTCTTCAATACTCCATCATGGTGAAGCGCCCACAACCGCTCACAAGACGACTTGGGTCATCCACAAGCTCCACCAGATGATTACCAAGCTTCCAATCACCACCGAGCCATCTAGGTGATGGCGATCACCAAAAGTAACAAGCACAAACTCTCACTTGACCATGAGAAGTCTAATGAGAAAGATAGATGCACACTTGCTACTCCCTATGCACTAATGAGATCCTTATCTTGAATTCTCAAATCTCAATCATCCTACTAGGCTCTTGCACTCTCTTGCACTCTAAAGGTATTTCTCAGCTGAATAAATGAGCAAGAGAGCTAAGTTGGATGAGTAGAAGAAGTATTTATACACCCTCAAACAAAACATAACCGTTATTGTCCAACTCAGCAATTTTCGGGGTGACCGGATGCACCGGTCGATGTGATAGGACGCGTTCAATCGGTACTCTGCTGGCCAGCGTCGAAATATGATCATTACTATGACTGGACTACATTGTGAGTCTAATCCCTATCCACCTGACGCGTCAGGTCCCCCAAAACCCTCTCTGGAAGCATTCTGTTGTTGACCAGACGCGGTCATCTCAGAGTCCAGTCACTTTTCCTCCTGCGTCCGGTCCTGTCACAGCAAGAAGACTTCGCTGCTGCAATTGGTCAGCACCTACGCGTCTGATCCTGACTAGGAGCCAGCATCCGGTCATCCTTTTGCTCCTGCAGCACACACCAACAACTGACCTAACGCGTTCGGTCCTATAAGGACTAGCGTCCGGTCAGTGTGGAAACACTCCATTCACATCTGAATCTCAACACTTTGTGAACAAAGTTTACTCCAATCGATCTTTGGGCTGTCCCTGAGCTACCTAGTGCTAAGTTTGACAAGTGTGCACCACACCTAACACATTAGACTCACCTAGGTCAAGCTACTAGTTCATACCCACCTTAATAGTATGGCCAAAGGAAAAACAAAGTCCTAAACTACTCTAAGTGTCTCCAATGCCAATCGACACTTAGAACTAGTCCGTCCTTAACCTTGTCATCCATCCTTTGAAAACCAAAATGATTTCCATCAATAGTGGCATGAAAACCACAATTGCCTAATTAACCATCATTACCATGACCTAACTCAAATTTCCTCTACAAAACACACATTAGTCACAGTAATCTCGTCGTCATTAATCACCGAAACCCAACTAGGAGCCTAGATGCTTTCAACATTGATCTAGAATAGGTGCTACATGGTCAAAGTGCCACACGCTGCTAGGGAAGTTGGATCCTTCTGGTGGAGGAGGTCCACAGATTGAGCATTCTGTATAGAAATGTTGCCCAATGCACTATGGGAGACGGCTCCATAATCCTTTTTGAAAGCCCTAGTTTGGTTTTGGATAATTGATGAAACCTAGGGACTAATCATTGTGCTAAGTGTGTAGACATGAAATGATAAGTCCCATGCCGAGTGGGGAGCTAGATGATGGTCATGGTGATGGAGGTGACCAAAAGATGATCAAGTGCTTCACATTTGGAAAAGAAGAAAGAGAAAAATAGAAATGGGCTCAAGGCAAAGGTATATGTGATAGGGCCATTTTTGTTTTACACTCAAGACACCATAGAGGGTGTGAGTGACTTAGGATCGATAGTCATACTATAAAGAGGGGAAATTCTCAGTTAAAACGATTACCAAGTTCCAATAGGTGAATTCATATGAGCATATGCATTAGGACCTAGTGTAAGCAAACTTTTGACCCTTGTAAAATGCTTTGAAAAATGCTAACACACATGCACACAAGTTCTACACTTTGTGGTTAGCAATTGGGAAGCAAGGGCGAAGCGGTCGTGGTCTTAGAAAAAGAAAAGGCAGCGTCGGTACCTGACCGAACGCTGACTCCAGCGCTGCATCCAGTCATTCATTTTAGAGAGGACGTGGGGTCAGCACTATTGTGATTGGACGCTGGCCGAGCATGACCTTCGCATGAGATCAATGGCCGCGAGAACAAGTAGAAAAGAGGGAGGATGACCGGACGCACCGACGCGTCAGGTCACCGATAACCTGATGCGTCTGGTCACTATTCACGCACTAAAAACACTTACTAGACTCGATCTGATGTGGGTGGCCCTCTGAGTTTGGTCATTCATTCTGTGCGTCTAGTCATCGATGTGTGCGAGCGCGCGTTGGCGGTTAATGGCTAGTTTTGAATCACGTGACGTGGCACATCGTGGTTGGTCGACTATTGCTACCGGACGCACCTGACCAGACGCGGGGCTGAGTCTGGTCACCCTCGATCTGTGTAACGGTTGGATTTTTAGAGGGGGTCTTTAAATAGACCTTGGCCAGCTCCAAGCCTTCTCTCTTAGCATTTTGATCATCTTAACATCCTCTTGAGCTAAGCATACTCCCTCCCACTCATCTCCCTTTCTTGGTTGTGAATCCAAAGTGAGACTGAGTGATTCCAAGTGCATTTGCTTATGAGTTTGCATCTAGTGGCACTTGGGGATCGTTTGAGCCGCAGGATTCCTGTTACTCTTTGTGGTTGCCGCCACCTAGATGACTTGGAGCAGCAGAGGAGTTGTGGCAAGAGTTGGTGATTGTTCTAGGCATCTCTCGGTGATTATGAGGGGTTCTCGGTGATTGTGAGGGGTTCTTGGCCATCTCTCAAATTGCTCTACTGATCTTGTAGAATTTTAATAGGCTATTCACCCCCTCTATCCATATTAGGACCTTTCAAGTGGTATCAGAGCTATAGTCACCGTTTATTGAAGGCTTAACAATCTTGGTGCACAAGATATGGCTCAAATTGTGTTCAACCATATTGGGGGCAAACCACCTTTCTTTGATGGCACTAGTTCCTTTGACTATTGGAAGAGAAAGATGAAGATGTACTTTGGTTCAATCAATGATGGAGTGTGGAAAGTGACCGAGCATGATTTTGTGATTCTTTATCCCGCTAACCCCACCGACAATGAGAGAGCAAACAAGCAATGCAACACAATAGCACTCAACACTATTTACAGTGGTATTGATGCAAAAGTGTTTGAGCAAGTCAAGGATCTTGAGAAGGCTAGTAAAGTGTGGACAAGATTAGAGGAAACATATGAAGGCACTATTATGGTAAAAAGTGTCAAGCTCTATATGCTCAAAGACAAGCTATCCAACTTCAAGATGAAGGATGATGAGTCTATTCCATAGATGTTCTATAGGCTTCAAGTTATCATCAATAATCTCAAGAGTTTGGGTGAGAAGGTGAAGGATGAGGACTTCTCTCACAAGTTCTTGATGTGCTTGCCAAAGAAGTTCAAGATATTGAGAACCATTATCTTTAGAGGAGGATTGACCGGTGTATCTCCAAATGAAGCACTTGGAGATGTTATGATCGATGCTCAATACAATGATAGTGACAATGAGTTGACAAGAAGGATGATGACAAGAAGATGAAAAGTGTGGCTTTCAAGGCATCCACCTCATCCAAGAGCAAGGGCAAAGCAAAGAAAAAAACTTCAAGTAAAGATGAAGATGAAAGTGACATTGATGATGAGGCCATGGCTCTTCTAGTGCACAAGATGAGCAAATTCATGAAGAAGAGAGGCTATGGTGCAAGAAACAGAAGAGATTACATGAAGGAGCATGTGAGATTGTGTTAAAAGTGCAAGAGTGCAGATCATATTGTAGCAGACTGTCCCTACAATAGTGATAATAAGGAGGATGAGAAGAAAAAGGACAAGAAGAACAAGAAGGAAAAGAAGGAGAACAAGGACAAGAAGATGACCTTCAAAAAGGAGAAGAAGGAAAGTGGCTATGTAGTCACTTAGGATAGTGATTGCACCGAAGATAGTGATGATGATGACTCAAGTGATGATGACAAGAAGTCAATCAAGAAGGCACTTGCAAGCATCGCCATCCACAACAAGCCTTCCCTTTTTGACACTCCTTCGACATGCCTTATTGCAAAGCCCACTAAAGTAAAATATGATAAAAGTGATGATGAATATGAAAGTGATTATTATAGGAGTGATGATGAGGAGGACTACTCTAAGGAGGAGCTCATCAATATGTGTGATCAACTTAGCTCCGGCTTCGAGAAGAAGAGAAAGGAGTGCAAAGCATTGCAAAAAGAGCTCAAAGCTCTCAAGCAATCCTTTGGGGAGCTCCAAGCATCTCATGAGTGTCTAAATAAAGACCATGAGGAGCTTGGCCTTGATCACACAAAGCTTGAAAAAGCTCACTCTTCTCTTTTAGAGCAAGTCAAAAGGAGGAGACCAAGGAGGCAATTGTGGCATGTGACAAGGGCTCTACATGTGATTTGATTAATGAATCTTTCTTTGAGCCTATTATTGTTGCCTCTACTAACCCTTCTTATAGCACTTCCACATCTACCTCATCTACTAGTGATGGTTTTACTTGTGATGCCTCACTAATGGTTGAGAATAAGACCCTCAAGAAGGAGGTCAATAAACTCACTCGTGCCTTAGGCAAGGACTATGGTGTTGAGGACCGCTTGCTTATGTGCTTGGGTAGCCAAAGAGCATCTCTCAACAAAGAAGGATTGGGCTATATCCCCAAGAAAGGCAAGGCCGTCTTTGCTCCTCACAAGACTAGTTTTGTGAAGAACAATGGTCGGTATTGCACTAGTTGTAAGCAAGTTGGTCACATAGAGCAATATTGCAAGAATAAGAAATCATATGCTAATGTATCCTCAGTTAAGTTTGATTCTTGTTATTTACTTACCAAGGGTACCAATGGTGTGAAGGCTAAGTTTGTTGGTACATCCTTGTTGGGCCTAAAGAAGAAGGTCATTTGGGTACCAAAGAGCTTAGTGACTAACCTTCAAGGACCCAAGCAAGTTTGAATACCTAAAAAGAATTGATCTTCTTCTATAGGTCAATTATAAAGCCAGAGGAAGGCATTGGGTGCTTGATAGTGGGTGCACACAATACATGACCGGTGATTCAAGAATGTTCAATTCAATCAAGTCAAATGATGGTGATGGTGTTCAAAGTATCACATTTAGTGATAATAGCAAAGGCAAGGTCAAGGGGCTTGGTAAAATTGCTATATCCAATGATTTGAGCATTTCCAATGTGCTACTAGTAGAGAGCTTGAACTTCAACCATTTGTCGGTAGCTCAACTTTGTGATCTTGGTTTTAAGTGCATCTTTGGTGTTGATGATGTAGAGATCATAAGTGTAGATGGCTCTAATTTGATCTTCAAAGGCTTTAGATATGAGAATATATACTTAGTTGATTTTGATGCTAGTGAAGGAAAATTGTCAACATGCTTGGCTATGGTATAGAAGACTTGGTCATGTTGGGATGAAGCAATTGAACAAGTTAGTGAAGCATGACTTAGTTAGAGGCTTGAAAGATGTCACATTTGAGAAAGATAAGCTATATAGTGTATGTCAAGTCAGAAAGCAAGTGTGCAACACTCATCCAAAGAAGAGTACAATAAGCACATCCAAGGCATTTGAGCTTTTGTATATAGATTTATTTGGACCAACCACTTATACAAGCATTTGTGGCAACAAGTATGGCATTGTGATTATGGATTATTGCACTAGATATACTTGGGTAGCCTTTCTTGTTGACAAGAGTGATGTGTTTGCAACATTTAAGACATTCATCAAGAGAGTGCAAAATGAGTTTGAAACCACAATCAAGAAAGTGAGAAGTGACAATAGAAGTCAATTCAAGAATACAAGAATTGATGAGCTTTGTGATGAGTATGGCATTAGGCATCAATTCTCGGTTAAGTACACACCACAATCCAATGGGCTAGTTGAAAGAAAGAATAAAACTTTGATTGACATGGCAAGATCAATGTTGAGTGAATACAATGTTAGTCATTCCTTTTGGGCCGAAGCTATCAACACGGCTTGCTTCTATAGCAATCGTCTCTATTGCCATCAATTCCTAGAGAAGACACCATATGAGATCTTGAATAGTAGAAAGCCCAATATTGCATAATTTGGGTCTTTGGTTGCAAATGATACATATTGAAGAAAGGCACAAGATTGAGCAAGTTTGAGAAGAAATGTGATGAAGGTTTCTTGCTTGGTTACTCCACTACTAGCAAAGCTTATAGAGTTTGGAATTTTGCTAGTGGTACTCTTGAGGAGATTCATGATGTGGAATTTGATGAAACCAATGGTTCCCAAGAGAAAGATGAAAATCTAGATGATGTGAGAGGCACTCAATTGGCAAATGCAATGAAGAAAATGGATATTGGTGACATAAAGCCTAGAGAAGTGATTGAAGTTGAAGAAGACAAAGATCAAGTGCAAGTTAGTGGTTCTCATGATCAAAATCAAGCTAGTTCATCATCTCAAGCGCAAGATTATCAACAAGTGTCTAGTACATCATCTCTACCAAATGACCAACCAAGTGCAAGAAATCAAGTTCAAGTGCTCCAACCATCCAATGTTGCAAGAGATCATCCCCTAGATTCAATCATTGGTGATATCTCAAGAGGTGTACAAATAATATCAAGATTGACATCATTTTGTGAACACTTCTCATTTGTGTCATCCATTAAACCTAAGAAGATAGATGAAGCTTTGTAGGATGTTGATTGGATCAATACTATGCATGAAGAGCTAAACAACTTTAAGAGAAATCAATTATGAGAGTTAGTTGAGAGGCCTAAGGATCATAATATGATTAGAACCAAGTGGGTCTTTCGCAATAAGCAAGATCAAGATGGGATAGTTATAAGGAACAAAGTAAGATTAGTGGCTCAAGATTATACTCAAGTTGAAGGTCTTGACTTTGGTGAAACGCATGCCTTGGTTGCAAGATTAGAAGCAATTAGGATCTTTTAGCATATGCTTGTGCCCACAACATCAAGCTCTATCAAATGGATGTGAAGAGTGTATTTCTTAATGGCTACATTAATGAAGAAGTTTATATTGAGCAACCTCCCTGTTTTAAAGATTACAAGAAGCCTAACCATATGTACAAGTCAAAAAAGGCATTGTATGGCTTGAAGCAAGCACCTAGAGCATGGTATGAGAGATTGAGAGACTTCTTGCTCTCTAAAGGGTTCAGCATGGGAAAGGTTGACACCACTCTCACTACAAAATGACACCCCCTTTTGCAACGCAAATATGCGTTGCTAAAAGTCTATATAAATGTTGGTAGGGTATATACCAATGCATCTAATATGTGTTGCCTAAAGTGGCGTTGCAAGGATCTATTGCAACACATATTTATGTGTTGGTAACCTGTACTAATAACCGTTGCAATGTTGCAACGCATAATGATGAGTTATGACAACGCTTATATATGTTTGTACAAACCATGAGCGAATGACTTTTGTGGCTTGTTGCAACATATATTTAGTTTGTTGCAACACTTACATATGTTGCAAGGAATAAACCATTCAGCTGTTAATATATTAATTATTCATTTTTTGAGTCAAATATACAAATATTGCATATAAAATTTAAAGAGAAATGCAAGACCATGCCACACATAGAAAATAAGCATACACAGCTGTCTGGTATAAAGAATATATATATTGTTTACAAATGAGTACCATCCACAAAACTCATGACACAATTTTTGTTTAGATTACAAGTTGCTATGGAAGTAAAATATAAATCATAACAAGATCCCTCCTAGAATGCCAGCAGCCCTCCTTTCTCGTACCACCAAACTGAGGATGCCATGCTTTTAGATGGTCAAAAACTGTTGATTCAACATTCAGACATTCGGTAGGTTCCGCCAAAAAAGCACTGAATTAACAGAATACTAGTGGATCAGCTCAAGTACAAAAATGAGATCTGTGTAAACAAAAAAAATTCATATCTTAAATCTACTAGTAAAATTGATAGTTCACGTACTTTATATCCTTGTTGATAAACCATGGATGCAGATTGGTAGCGGTAACTAGCAGGTCTGCAACACAATTCTTTAGCAATATATTAGGCTATAAATAACAGATAGTCAATCCAAAAGTCTCAATTAATTTCACTGATAGCCCACAGAAATTAATAAACCTGAGATAGTAAATAGTTGATCTAGCTTCACCGATCCTGGATATGGTCACATTTGCTTGATCCAGCTAAATAAAAGAAACTGAAATATTACTGATCAAGAACTTCACAGGTAGGTGCAAAAAAAAGACAAATCCCACACAGGTGGGACGTGTGCGACAATCTAAATCAGAAAAATGGTATATATACTATGCTTTGACTTGCAGAGTTAGATTATATCTCAACCTTAGCACATTGGAGTCATACTGCAATTTGCGAACATGTTTAGAGGGGAAGCCCAATACTCTTCAAAGATTAGTGAAGAAAAAATTTAGTATCTTAACCTAGACCTTGACAAGAACACAATATCGTGATTTCTTTCTTAATTCAGAAGATCTACAGTGGAAGTTCAAAGTATTCACATGTACGAAAAAATCAGTATTGTTTAATCAAGAAACATACAAAAGAATTGGGGATGTTAGGGATTGCTAATTCGGTGGATTTGATTGAACCTCTGCGAAGCCACCATATCTCAACCTATGCTTTATTAAAAAATTAGAAAAACAGATCAAGAATCTAAGAGGGATAAGGCAAATTTTAACAAAAAAGGATTAAAGGATCAAAGAGAATTTATGGTTTCGAGATATGACAGACAGGTACAATACAAATTGCCTGCTAAGACTGTAAGAAGGAAGGGGACAATACCTCATGATTGGCACCGTGGACTGGAGCAGAATGGCTGCACTGATCAAACGAGATGACGAGGATTCCCTTTAGATCCTAGCAGCACTAGAAGGGATTTTGTATAAATATCTATGTGTCAAAATTATAGAAGATAGCATCTCCCTGCATCCCTAAATCTTGATATTACAATATATGTTTTCGTCAAGCCTGATATCAAAATCTTGATATCACAAATATATGTTTTCGTCACTGCATATTAAATTTTCTATTACCTAAGTAAGAAATTTTATCATTCTAGGTCCGACCTACAATAAGGTAGATTCAGTTGTGAACTCCAGAATACATCTAATTCAGTTAGGCCATTCAGCAAACATATGGCATGCAAAATTAATTGAAAAAATAAACCACAACTCCGATGGGCACTCCTACCAGAAAATAAATTGTGCAGGATCTAATTTTGATTTGAGCAGAGGAGGGCTGGAAGGGGATGAACTCACCCGGATCTATAACTCCAAAACCGCAACCACAACCATGGCCAAGGTAGGACAATCGTTGGCATTGGGAACACCGTGAGTATTGAACTGATAATATGTTCAGCGCCTGTTCCAACCTAGGTTGGAGTTGACGATGCACTCACAAGCCGCCACTACCAAGATAGATCAATGGTGGCAGTTCATGGCCGCACCCACTAGGAACTCACTCCAGATTGCAAGTGCTGGTGCTCGCCTATGCCTCCCGCCTCCGCTGCTCGAAATCTAGTATCAATGTCCCTGAAATAATCGTGACCAGGAGGGAGGAGAAGGATGCGTACCTTCAGCCGCCAGGGCAAATGGCTCATCTGTTTAGAAGCATTAGATTGGATCGGGAATTTTAATGGCATGGACGGGGAGTTACTGTGTATATACAAAGTTAAAAAGACACAAAACGTGCGGGGTGGGTGGGGCATTGGGGCGAGCCAATAAAATTATGGTTTATTGGCCCATTTGCAATGCACACACTATATGTTGCAGCGTATGCATTGGGAAAGAGGGGTTCGTGTTGTACTATCTCTTCACCAAGAAGATTGGCAAAGACTTGTTTATGTTGCAAATATATGTAGATGACATCATATTTGGTTCAACCAATCAAGATTATTGTGATGAGTTTGGAAAGATGATGGCTAATGAATTTGAGATGTCTATGATTGGAGAGCTTAGTTACTTCCTTGGTCTTCAAATCAAGCAATTGAAGAATGGAACATTTGTGAGTCAAGAACATCAAAGACATGCTCAAGAAGTTTGGCATGGAAGATGCGAAAGAAATTAGTACACCAATGGGGACAAATGGAAGCCTAGATAGTGATGCAAGTGGCAACATGGTGGATCCAACAATGTATTGGTCTATGATTGGAAACCTACTCTATGTGACCACGTCAAGGCTGGACGTCATGTTTAGTGTATGCATGTGTGCAAGATTCCAAGCCTCACCAAGAGAAAGTCGTTTGAAGGCAACCAAAAGAATGTTGAGGTACTTGAAGCATACACAAAATGTTGGTTTGTGGTATCTCAAAGGAGCTAAGTTTGAGCTTATTGGATATTCCGATTTGGATTATGTGGGATGCAAAGTTGAGAGAAGAAGCACTTCGAACACATGTTAACTATTGGGAAGATCACTTGTCTCATAGTCATCCAAGAAGCAAAATAGTGTTGCACTTTCAACCGCCGAAGCCGAATACATTAGCGCCAGTAGTTATTGTGCACAAATACTTTGGATGAAGGCCACCTTGAAGGACTTTGGAATCAAGTTCAATAAAGTGCCATTGCTATGTGACAATCAGAGTGTTGTGAAGCTCACCAACAATCTAGTTCAACATGCAAGAACAAAGTACATAGATGTCCAACATCACTTCATTAGAGATCACCAACAAAAAGGGGACATTTTAATTGAGAATGTGGGCACCGATGATCGACTTGCCGATATCTTCACCAAGCCACTTGATGAGAAGAGGTTTTGCAAGCTAAGGAATGAATTAAACATACTTGACTTCTCAAATATGTGTTGATGCACCCCCATTATATGGCATGCCTCTCCTTCAAGCAAAGTAAGGTAAAGTTGATTGACATGTCATTCATCCATTACTAAGGACTTGTTTAGTGCATCTAGTCATTCCTCACATGTCCTAGTCTCAATCATAAAAACCAAATGAATTTGATGCTTGTGTGGTACCACTCTTGCTTGTATGCTTAAAATGATCTAGTGGTAGCATATGATATGTTTGTGGGCTTGTGAACCTAGTTTTTAATCTAGAAGATGAGCTATAAGTGTTTAACTCAACATGGTGCATGATAACTCTCACTTAGAGGAGTGAAGAAGGTTGCCCTTGGATCAAACCGAGTTAAATATCTTTTGCAAGTAATCTAGATTGAACCAAATTGGGAAAATGATCCTCACTTCATATAGTTCCCCCTAACCTATCTAAAATTTGAGCTCACCTTTTGTGGTCATTGATGCCAAAGGGGGAGAAGTAATTCACAAAGATAGAGTGATAGGGGAGCAACAAATGACATGACATTGTAAGGGGATCAATTAAAATTTGAAGCACACAAGTAGGGGGGAGCAAGCTCATAAATTTGTATGTTGCATTTGTATGTGCATTACATATGCTTGCTTACATGGCATAAAGTCCTTTTCTCCGATACATGCTTGTGTGGTTTTTGCTAGCTACAAGATTTGAATGATGAATTGAAAAACTAGCATGCATAGGAAGAGTAACTAGACTTGTGCTTATCTTGTAAAAACTAGACCCTCTCTTATAATGTTGATCTCACAGGGTTTTCTAGTTTTTGTGAATGTTTAGTTACTAATGGTGCTAAGGATGGTGTATATTGGCAACTCCGATTCGTATCGCGCTTCAAAGGTCCATTCTTTACACCTTAGCATCATTTGGTAGAAGTTGACTCCTACATTTCCTATCTAAGCATATGTGCAAGCATTCAAATCCAAACTCTTAGCACATATGTAGGGGGAGCAACTACTACCAATTCAGGTTTATAAAACTTGCCCATATCCTTTACACATGGTAAAATATTTGGGCAAGCAACATGAATCCAAAAGAATTTTATTGAAAATCTTTGTAAATAGGTTGTCATCAATTACCAAAAAGGGCGAGATTGAAAGCTCTAGTTTGATTTTGGATAATTGATGAAACCAAGGGACTAATCATTGTACTAAGTGTGTAGACATGAAATGATAAGTCCCATGCCGAGTGGTGGAGCTAGATGATGGTCATGGTGATAGAGGTGACCAAAAGATGATCAAGTGCTTTACATTTGGAAAAGAAGAAAGAGAAAAATAGAAATGGGCTCAAGGCAAAGGTATAAGTGATAGGGCCATTTTTGTTTTGCACTCAAGACACCATAGAGGGTGTGAGTGACTTAGGATTGATAGTCGTACTATAAAGAGGGAAAATTCTCGGTTAAAATGATTATCAAGTGCCACTAGGTGAATGCATATGAGCATATGCATTAAGATCTAGTGTGAGCTAACATGTGATCCCTGTAAAATGCTTTAAAAATGCTAACACGCGTGTACACAAGTTCTACACTTTGTGGATAGCAATTGGGAAGCAAGGACGAAGTAGTCGTGGTCTTAGAAAAAGAAAAGGCGGTGTCGGTACCTGACCGGACGCTAGACCGGACGCCAGCGCCGCATCCGGTCATTCACTGCAGAGAGGATGCGGGGTCAGCACTGTTGCGACCGGACGCTGCCGAGTGTGACCTATGCGTCAAGTCAGTGGTCGTAGGCATGAGCAGAAAAGAGGGAGGACGACCGGACGCACCGACGCGTCAGGTCATCAGACCTGACGCGTCCTGTCACTGTTCACGCGCTAAAAACACTTACTAGACTCAATCTGACGCGGGCGGCCCTATGAGTCCGGTCATTCATTCTGTGTGTTTGGTCATTGACGTGTGTGGGCACACGTTGGCAGTTAACAGCTAGTTTTGAATCACGTGACGTGGCGTGTCGTGGTTGGTCGACTGTTGCGACTAGATGCACCTGACCGGACACAGGGCTAAGTCCAGTCACCCCCGAGCTGTGTAACGGTTGAATTTTTAGAGGGGATCTTTAAATAGACCTTGGCCGGCTCCAAGCCTTCTCTCTTGGTATTTTGATCGTCTTGACATCCTCTTGAGCTAAGCATACTCCCTCCCACTCATCTCCCTTGCTTGGTTGTGAATCAAAGTGAGAGCTTGCTTTGTAGCTTAAGTTCATCTAGTGGAACTCCTTAGTTAGCAAGTTTGAGAGCTCTCAGTGAGTAGCAACTTAGCTCTTGTGTATGCTTAGTGATTATAGCAACTAAAATTGTTTGGATAGGTGGCTTGCAACCCTTGTAGAGCTAGAGCAAAATTGCATTACACCGTTTGTCACACTAATCAAATTGCTCTAGTGATCTTGTAAAATTTTAATAGGTTATTCACCCCCTCTAGCCATATTAGGACCTTTCACTTTTCCGTGAGGATCTCTGCACAGACAGAGTGCTCTTGTAGGAATTCCCAAGACTCTTCACCTTTGCTCAGCAACCAACAATCTCAGTCAGGGAAGTTATTGAAGCACAAGATCTGGAATCGTTCTTCTTTTGCCCTTGTCACTAGAAGCATTTGATGAGCTCAACTCCATTCAAGATCACGTCTAGGGCTACACCTCTAGCACTGAGGACAAGGATTGTCTTTGTCATGGACGGAGGGCAAGTACTCATCTACCAAGATGTACAAGCTAGCTTTTCACACAATGTCCACCCACCCGGTCTTCTCCTGGATATGGAGATCCAAGTGTGCCAGAAGAATCAAATTCTTTGCACGGCTGGTGCTGGTAGATAGGCTCAACACCAAAACCATGCTCAAGAGAATGAACCTCAACGCACAGGATGACACGATCTGCGTGATGTGCTCTCTAGACGCTGATGAAGACAGAGATCACCTCCTCTTCTCCTGCCTGATGGCTCAACAATGCTGGCAGAAGTTGGGGATCCAATGGGACACTCAACAAAGCCTCTATCAGTGGATCAACCTAATAAGAAGCTACAGTTCATCATGATGATCCTCATAGCCAGCTGGGAGATTTGGAAACTTTGCAATGCAAGATCTTTGAAAATGGTAGAACTAGCTTGAGCTTTTGGTTCAGCAATTTCAAAAGGCAAGGTCTTCTGCAATCTGTTTGCTTCAAGGAAGACATTAGGTTTTCCTTTTGCTTTTGGTTAGATGCTATCAGTTAACTTTGTTTTCTGCTCTTCCTGGATTGTAAGTATGTAATCATCCCCCTACGCCACTTATTAATATATATGTTTGAAGTACCGTGGGGACCTATCCCATAGTTTTTGCCTTAAATAGGAAATATTTTTTTACATAATTTATAAACTAAATGTATATCTATTTATGGCTAATGTATGCATGCGTATTTGGTGCACGGTGGCACATGACAATTATATATATTTTTTAAATAAACAGTTGTCTCACGACCCAACCACACTGCCTTGTATAAACTTTGATAATGCGTTGTTAAACTTAACACAACCACCTACTTTGATCTTTATCCTCACATGGTTAGTCACGAAACTCGCGATGGTGGCCATCCATGGTAGAAAAGATGGCGACCCCAACACTCCACTTTGCTCTACATGCTCCTGAAATCACACGCTCTCTAAATACATGTGGAACCAAATAATTTGAAATGTGAAACCAAATAATTTGAAAACAAAATATTACTATGATGTTGATTTTATCTTCACTTTACTGTGTCAATGGTCGGATGTATACCTTTGTGAGCATCAACATAGCCAATATATACATTTGGCCATCCAAACTGAGTTACTGTGTCTTTATCCAACCAAGCCGAGTGAACAAATGAACTTGGCCATCAAACTAATCGAGTGAACTCAGCCTGATTTCTAAAATAGGTTTGAGCTGTGCATTTCTTTTGCACAATTGGCATGTATAAAAATCCATGCAAAGATTTCCTTTGCTTTAGATTATCGAATTTAAATTGTTGAACTCAGTTTTGAAGAAGGTGTTAAAGTTGGACTCTCATTAAATACTCCCTCTGTCATAAAAAGAATACGTGTTTTGCTTTTTAAGAAGTCAATCAATTTTAAATTTAACTAAATTTGTAAAAAAATAGTATCAACATTTATATCCACAAATATGTTTATATTATAAAAATATACTGCATGATTAGTCATATAACACTTAGGGCGTCCACAACGGGAGGCTCCGAGCTAGCCGATTTGTGACGTGGCAGTGAGAGAAGAACAGAATCTCAATCGCTAGCGATGAGTTTGGTGCTAGTCTCGCACGCTTCCCCGTAGATCCTCGGTCTCTGTTTACCTAGCCCTACGTCACAACTATCGAGTTTTCCTTCTTTCTTTATTTCTTCCGTGCCATCTCAACCGAGGATTTGCGCCGGACTGTTGCGGACGCCCTTATTTGGTACCATAAACACTAGTTCCTTTATATAGATTTGATTAAACTTCAAAGTGGTTAAGATATTAGTCTTTTTAGGATTAAGGGCGGCAAACGCCATTTCATAATGTTTGGCACACTGATCCTTTTTAAAAAAAAAGTTTTACGAAGCAAAGAGTAAAACATGGAGTCAGAACATTTTGTAGGAGGAAATGATACACACGGAAAAGCACAAAGTGTAAAACTTGGAGTCAGACCATTTTGTTCAAATGATACACAAGGAAAGCAATTGCCACAACTATGTGTCTTTTTCATACAGAATGCGGACGCAAATGTCGGCGTCTACAACAGAACTACCTAAACTTGAAAAAGACCAAAAACACATCATTAGTTGTAATTAAAGCGGCAAGCGTGCACCCTGTTCGTTTCGCTGGTTTATTGTGACTGAAAATACTGTTTGCTGGTTTGTTATGAGAGAAAAACACTGTTGGATGGCTGCTGATTCTGCTGATCCAGCAAAACGAACATGGTGGTGATTTTCCTGATAACTCACACAGTTTACACATGACTTCATTGCCTAGACCTGTCTTGCAAGCAAAGATAGAGAGAGAAGGAAAAGATAAACTCCAAGCCATGTCACCAATGAATAACCAATGTTGGGACCACAGAGGACGACGTGAGAATGATGGGCACCTTCAACCCTTTCCCAAATTTCCACCTCACCACGCTACCCCACACTACCTCCTTTGCTGTCGCTGGCGTGGCCTGGTTTGAGCTGTCCCCACCTCTCTCTGCACCAAGCTAGCTAGAGCTACACCCTACCAGTACTTGCCACAGCAACAACACCAGCATACTGGGTGGGTTTAGTTGGGTGAATTTTTTTTTCGGAAAAATATCACATCAGATGTTTCGTACGATGTCGGAAGGAGTTTTTGATACTAATAAAAAAACTAATTACATACCTTGTCTGGAAACCGCGAGACGAATTTATTAAGCCTAATTAATCCGTCATTAGCACATTTGTTACTGTAGCACTTTAGTGTCAAATCACGGATTAATTAGGCTCAAAACGTTCGTCTCGCGATTTCCAACTAAACTGTGCAATTAATTTTTTTTTGTCTATATTTAATACTTCATACATGTACCGCAAGATTCATTACTGTATTTTTTCGTGAAACGTTTTTTTATCTAAACACACCTAGAGCTGGAAGAGAGTGGCACAGACAGCAGACAGCACGCACAACAGCTTTTGTGAGTAAACACCACTGCTCTGATCTCTCTCTTCTTAGACCTTGTTTAGCTGTAGAAAATTTGGAAAAAGTCTACTTGACCCCACTACGGGGTGGTCTACTTTACCCAAAACTATAAAATAGTCTAATTTATCTCCTGAACTTTTTAAAACTGGACAAATTACCCCTCGAGCGGTTTTGGGCGGTGGTTTTGATATAGTAACAACGGTTTTGCTACAGTAATAGCGATTTTGTCTTTTTCTTTTTTATTTATTTCGTCTGAATCTTTGAAAAATCATAGTAAATCACAGAAAAATCATAAAATTGAAAATCCAATTTTGTTAGACTCCACATGAGTAGATCTACACAGTGAACATATAATATAGTATGCTTTAGTACAAAGTTTTTGCTGTAAATTTTGATATATTTTTTTTCTGTAATTAATTTGAATAATTCACACAACAAAAACTTTGTACTAAAGTATATTATATTATATATTCACTGTGTAGATCTACTCATGTGGAGTCTAACAAAATTGGATTTTCCATTTTATGATTTTTCTGTGATTTACTATGATTTTTTAAAGATTCAGACGAAATAAATAAAAAAGAAAAAGACAAAGCAGCGGTTACTGTAGCATCTGCTGTTACGGTAGCAGAACCGCCGTCCAAAACCGCTCGAGGGGGTGATTTGGCCGGTTTTGCAAAGTTCAGGGGGTAAATTAGATCGTTTTATAGTTTAGGGTAAAGTAGACCACCCCATAGTTGGGGTAAAGTAGACTTTTTCCCAGAAGATTTTGCAAAATTTTTGAAGATTTCTTATCACATCGAATCTTTAGACACATGCATGAAGCATTGAATATAGATAAAAATAAAACTAATTACATAGTTTAGCCGTAATTCACGAGACGAATCTTTTAAGTCTAATTAGTCTATGATTAGACAATAATTATCAAATAACAACAAAAAGTATTACAGTAGTATTTTTTTTAAAAAAATCGCCATCTAAACACAGCCTTTCTTTCCTGTTCTCCAGTCGTGGCTCACTAGTCACTGGATCACTGCTACCAGCAACCAGCCCTGCCTTTGTTTGCAGCTCCTGCTCCAGCCTTTCCCCTCCCAACATCCACCCCACCCCCAAACCCGCGCAAGAAACAGGAGCAGCAAAGCAACCGGCGCTGCAACTTGCTTCGGTGGCTAAGAGTTGGGGTTGGACGGGGTGGGCTCTTGGATCACCGTGCACCGGTCCCCGACTCACCGGCGTGCCAGTGCAGGAGGGGGCAATCATTCGCGCCACGGCAGTAGCCAACCTCCTCCGTTCTTGGATTGGCTTTCAGCGTGCAGCCGTGCAGGGCCCCTCCAACCGAGCAAGAAGCCAAGCAAGAACCCCACCAATCCCCTCTCCTCTCTCTCTTCTCTTTCTCTCTCAGCATGCGATTGCTGGCTCGGTGACGCGCTGCTGGCCTCTCTCAAATCCTGACCTTACTTGCCTCCTCGGCGGTTCTTTCTTGTGCTTGTTCATGTGGCTCTTGGAACATCCAACCCGGAACCGGGGAGGGGCACAATCCACCATCCTAGGGCGTGAATCGCTGCATCATCACTTGCTTTGTGCCACCAGGCGCTGTTTCTTGAGCCTCTTTGGTGGCTTCAGTGGGTGAAGCGAGGGCTGCACACCGATGGTTCCGAACGGGGCAGGGGAATGCGGCGGCGGCTGCCGGCGAGGGAAAGCAGCGCACGCCGGTGTCGGCGCTGTGGCTGGTTTCTTTGTATGTCTCTTCATGGTCTGGGCAGTTGGCGGATGTGGGAGGTTAGGTTGTGGCGGGGTGGCTGAGGACCGCGGGGTGGTACCGGTGGGGCAGTTCAACCTCAGCAGGAGCCAGCTGCAGGCATTGGCGTTCCTCCTCTCATCGACACAGGTACTTGCCTCCCTGTTTACTCTGTCAATCTCTACTTGTGGGTTAGATTTTAGCTGTTCTAACCGAATGGAACAGTGTACAAGGCATATGCACTATAGAATCAGACTGCTGTTGATGTGATCATTCCTTCCTTTTCTTTTCTTTTTGCAAATTCAGGATATCATTTTTCTACTCGATTTCGGTAGCCATTAACTCTCAGATGTACTTGAGTTGCAAAACCCCCGAGCATATTTGTAGATTGATATGTTACATACAAGTTACTGCAGTTGTGAAAAGCAGATCTTGTATTAAAGGAATGACATGTATCAAGAATTCAATCAACTCATGCAGTTTCTCCTTGTTGCACGTCAAATTAGGTGCATATGAAACTTTTCCATTCCATGTCTCTATATCTGATTGACAGCTGAAGAGGCATGTTGCATCTTGTTGTATGGATACTTGATTATCCAGTGGTATTTGGAATGAGAGTCTGTTCTTGTATTTCACGGTACTTTTATGAGCTAATTTCTCTACTAAACTAAGTAGTAGCTGTGGTAAACATGACAGGAAGGGGAAATGTAAAAGGTGCTTCAAATGCAACGGGCCCATTCAAATATAGTTTTTTTTTTGGTCATGTGAAATTCCATATAGATCATTCCCGTACATATTTATAAACTAGAAATAGACGTGCAAAACAGAAGAATATACATGTCAATGGAATAGAACGTATTTACTTTTCCCATCAAAAATTTGTACTTGCTAGTCCAACTGAGAGTTTAAAGTATTGTTTCTAATAGATGTCTGATCAAATAGTTGTTTCTGTAAAAATAGCAGGGACATCATATGATCACTAGAATTAAGAATGATTTTGGGCAATAAAAATTTCTATTCATTCATCATGCACAAGTTCCTTATTAGTAATTTAGTATACATTCCTCATTGTGACTTTCAACTATGTCTTTGCAATTGTTTTGTAGAAAGAATGTACAGTAAATTCTGGATTGGTCCATGATGGAAATCAAGTCAATGGTGTGTCTTTTATCCCAGATATTCATTGTATTCGAGATAGGATATCTAATGGAAAACAGAATTCGTTGAAGGACTCAATTCTTCAAGAATTTTGCACAGCACAAGATAAATATGACCTAAATAGTGATGCACCTGCAGTATTGGAAGATAAGTTATTGCAAAATGTTATACAAGAAGACATTAGTTCTACCATGCAATGCAATGTGAGTGTTTCATGTTTCATTTTATTTCCTCTTGTACAGTCTTGGTGATTTGCAGCTTGTCTAGACTTTGCAATATAAAGCAAATATAGAGTTGGATTTAGTGAAACAAATAGTTGCTATAATGTATTCGCTGATCATCTGGAACTTAAATTAGTTACATGTAAACATGTTTTTCTATACATATGTGAGCATCACAGATATTTCATATATGTTTCTTCAGAATTCAATCCTACATACAATTCACTACCAAACCACCAATTACCTAGCTTCTTTTTTTATGTCATGATACTTGACAAAAGCTTTTAAACTGCTAGCATCTGAATTATCGTTAAGGAAATGGGGTTTTATCATATATTGGTAAAGTAAAATATCAGGTCAGCATATGGTTATTTGATTCTTAAATACCATTTTTTTATTGCATGATCCATGACCATATTACTCAACTGTTACAAAGTCGCATTGATACCATTTCTGTTTCCAATGTTTCTAGCCCCATGAATGTGACTTCTGTGTTGGAATCAGTGGTGTGAATGTGGTCCAGAATATTGTGTCAAGTTCTAATCGCACAATGATATTCTGTCTATCTGCTTTGTTTGGGAGCATTGTAATTTCAATAGCTAAAACTACACACAAAAGAGGGATTCAGTCAAACAAGTTTTATGCAGATGAGAAAGTTCTCCAGGTACCAAGTGCTAAAATAAGTCGAAAGTGGTCAAAGAGAGCCCTGCTTATTGGTGTCTTACTTGGGCTCTGTAGCTCTGTATGCATATTTTCATGCATGTATGCTGATGTTGTTGCTCGGAGAATTGAGAATCTTGCTAATATGTGTGATGAGAGAGCAAGGATGTTACAGGATCAGTTTAATGTAAGCATGAACCATGTGCATGCTTTGGCTATATTGGTCTCATCATTTCACCATGGGAAGAATCCGTCTGCTATCGATCAGGTACCATCACATCATGCATTGCAAGGTGCTCCTCCCATAAGCATGGTGAATAAAAGCTTCCATTTTTTGGAAGAAAAGAGTTGTCTCTGGCCACTACTGACACACAGCCCGGTTCTTATAACAATGATTGTCAGCCAACCAGCTGACTTATGGGAACCAAACATTATATACATGTTGCAAAAAGGGAACAAAGTCTATTAATATGATTGTGTGTCATTTCGTAAGAGCAGAACAGTAAATTTTAGAACAGGACAACAGGTCAATCGGAACCATATTATTATGTGTAGTGAAATCAAAGTGCCAGCTCCTGCTTAGCACCATTTAATACTAGCTTCCAGAACAGTGAAGCCAATATTAAGATTGCATATTTTCTAAATTTGACCATCATGTTAGTATATTTACTTGGGTATGCCATATATAATTCTTCTTTTGGTAACATTGTAGTTACCCTATTGGATATCATGATGTCTATCAGTGTCATGCCCTAGTGGATCAAGGGAACATAACTTGAACTCTTGAAGTAGATGGATTCCTTAGGAGCCATCTTAATTCTTATCTCAAAAAAGGGAAGCTATCTTAATTGCTGACACTATGAGCAAAACCACAATTAAAAAAAATTGGGGAACAAATAATGTGATTTAAAGATGGAATACAGAGAATTCCATTTAAGTGAATAAGTGTTTTTTTTTACAGAAATAAGTCTGTGTGTGGCTGGTCTTTGTGGGACTGCAACACATGGTCCTTGTGTCCTTGTAACAGCATCCTTGACTGCTTTTAGGACAGCAGTTAGCATCTTAGGACATGCATCTTAGGACAGCATCGGCATCTTAGGACAGCATCTTGACTAGCATCTAGGATAGCATCTTAGACTAGCATCTTAGCAGCATCTTAGCATATGCTTGGCTGGCTAGCAGCCCTATAAATATGTATCCCCAACCCCTCAGGTTGGCATGACATTGTATGAGTTTGTGTGAGAAATAAACCAGAAAATTGCCCCAACTCCTAGTGTCATCCTCTCTCGATGAGAGTAAGGATTCTGCTACTACCAAGAGTGAGAATCTAGCGACTAACAAGTGGTATCCGAGCCGTACTATCCTGTATCCTGAGCATCTCCTGCTCATCTCCTTCCCCGACCTCGCAGCAGCCCCAGCCGGTAGCAGCAGCAGCTCCGGCTGCCCCTGCTCTCCACACAGCAGCCCCCTCGATAGCGCGCCATGTCCGCAGGACAGTCTCAGGGCTCGGTCGCCTCGAGCACGCGGCGTCGGCAGGAGGCCGACCTCGCCGCGGCACAGAAGCGCGAGCGAGCGGCGGCAGACGCCGCAGCAGCAGTGGCAAGGGCATCGAGGCTGGCAGCAGCGGAGCTGGCAGCAGCTAGAGCGGAGGTGGAAGCAGCAGCGGCGGCGGATGCAGCGCATGCAGCAGCAGCGGAGGTCGAGGTTCTACGCGGCAGCAACAGCAGCTCCATCGCTGCTGATGACAGCGTCGACGCGGACCTCGAGCTGCTGGAGAGGGAGGCATCGCGAAGGCGAGCGGCGCAGTGGGCAGCCGCGCACGCCCATGAGCGCGGCGGCAGCCCAGAAAGGCGCAGACACGCCGACGGCGCTCCTGAAGGAGGCGCGCACGGCGGTGACGCTCCTGGAGGAGGCGCGCATGGCGGCAGCGGACGGGTCGACGGAGAGCGCGGCCTTCACAGGCAGCGCGGCTCTCTCTCCCCGGTTCGGTACCGTGGTCACCACGAGTACCAGGCTGTCGTCAGGGACGTCGGCCCCGGCGACGGGTGGCCTACCCTCACCAAGACCAACTACGTTGAGTGGGCGGCGGTGATGAGGGTAAGGCTCCAGGTGCGGCATATGTGGGATGCAGTCCGGATGGCGATGTCGACTACTACCAAGATCGACGGGCGCTGGATGCTCTCATTGCTGCAGTCCCGCCCGAGATGCAGTTTTCGCTTACCAGCAAGCGGACTGCCAAGGAGGCCTGGGACGCTGCAGCACGCATCGGCAGCGACCGCGCCCGCAAGTCCACACTGCAGGCACTTCGCAAGGAGTGGGAGAACCTGACCTTCAAGCCAGGTGAGGACGTTGATGACTTTGCTCTCCGTCTCAACACTCTGTTGCAGAAGTTGGTGCAGTTCGGCGACGACACCTACGGCGAGGAGAGAGCTGTTGAGAAGCTCTTCCGCTGCGTCCCCGAGAAATACAAGCAGATGGCTCACTCAATGGAGTCTCTGCTGGACCTCTCCACGATGACGATCGAGGAGGCGTTGGGCCGCCTCAAGGTCGTTGACAGCGATGAGCCACAGCGCCTCTCGGAACTCGTCACCATTGGCGGGAAGCTCCTCCTCACTCGGGAGCAGTGGGCTGCCGGCCAAGGTGACAGAAAGAAGGGGGAGCCTTCTTCCACGACAGGCGGCCGCAAGCGTGGCAAGCCGCGCAAAGACGCCCAAGCAGGGGCGCGAGGACGTGCCGAGGGTGATGACCGTGGAGGCGCCCAAGGCGGCGCCGCTGGCATGCAAAAGCCAGCACGAGACGACCCTTGCTACAACTGCGGCAAGCTTGGTCATTGGGCCAAGGATTGTCGACAGCCACGACGCGGCCAGGCCCACGTCGCGCAGGCGGAGGAGGAGGAGCAGCCGGCTCTGTTCATTGCTCATGCGAGCATCGAACTACCTCCAGCGACACCGGCCGCAACGGCTCTCCTCCACCTTAAAGAGCCAAAAGCACACGCCCTCCTCGACGACAGCTCCGGCAACGACAAGACCGACGGGTGGTGCCTTGACACCGGCGCCACCCACCACATGACTGGGCGGCGGGAGTTCTTCTCCGAGCTCGACTCAGGCGTTCGAGGCACCGTCAAGTTCGGTGACGCCTCCGCTGTGGAGATCAAGGGCGTCGGCTCTGTCGTCTTCGTCGCCAAGACTGGCGAGCACAGACTGCTCACCGGTGTCTACTACATCCCCGCGTTGAGGAACTCCATCATCAGCTTGGGACAACTGGATGAGAGCGGATCGCACGTGGAGATTGAGCACGGGGTGCTGCGCATCTGGGATCACCGACGCCGGCTCCTCGTCAAGGTCAACAGGAGCAACCGCCTCTACGTCCTTCACGCACAGGTGGCGCAACCTCTTTGTCTTGCAGCCCGCCGCGACGACGACGCTTGGAGGTGGCACGAGCGCTTTGGGCATCTCAACTTGGAGGCCATGAGGCAGCTCGGCAGTAAGGAGATGGTGCGGGAAATGCTGCACGTCGACCACGTGGAGCAGTTCTGCGACACCTGCGTCCTCACCAAGCTGCGGCGGCTCCCCTTCCCTCGCCAAGCGAGCTTCCGCGCCAAGGAGAAGCTAGAGCTCGTACACAGTGACCTCTGTGGCCCCGTGACAACGGCTACACTTGGAGGCCGGCACTACTTCCTCCTCGTCGACGATGTGTCCCGCTACATGTGGGCTGTCCTGCTCGACGCCAAGGCAGCCGCAGCGGACGCCATCAAGCGCCTTCAAGTTGCTGCGGAGGCAGAGTGCGGCCGCAAGCTTCGGGTCCTACGCACGGACAACGGCGGCGAGTTCACGGCGGCCGAGTTCGCGGCGTACTGCGCCGATGAGGGGATCTACCGCCACTTCTCCGCGCCGTACACTCCGCAGCAGAACGGCGTCGTCGAGCGCCGCAACCAGATGGTGGTGGCCACCGCCCGTGCCCTCCTCAAGCAGAGAGGGATGCCGGCGATCTACTGGGGTGAGGCGGTGATGACTGTTGTCCACTTGCTCAACCGCTCCCCCACCGAGGCCCTCGACGGCAAGACGCCATACGAGGCCTGGCGCGGGCGCAAGCCCGCGGTGAGCCACCTTCGCGTCTTCGGCTGCCTGGCCTTCGTCAAGGAGCTCAACCACGTCGGCAAGCTCGACGACCGGAGCACGCCAGGGGTTTTCATCGGCTACGCGGAGGGTGCCAAGGCCTACCGCGTCCTCGACCCTGCGACACGGCGCGTGCGCATCACGCGTGACGTCGTGTTCGACGAGGGGCGAAGCTGGACGTGGGGCAAGATGGTGGATGATGGCTCGATTCCGACGACCAGCGATTTCGTCGTCGACTACGTCCACTTCAAGGAGGCGGGGGGAGCTAGCAACTCGTCCTCACCGAGCTCGTCTACCCCACCACCTCGTTCGCCACCACCTCCGGTGAGTCCTTCACCACCGCCACCACCAGCTCCGGCAAGTCCACAGGCTCCGGCGAGTCCACCACCAGCACCGCCGGCCACGCCTCGCTCTCCTACACCGGACCCTACCCCTTCAGGCTCAGCACCGGCAGCTTCGGCCCACGACGAGCAGCGCACAGTGGAGTTCGTCACTTCGCTGTCCAACGACGAGGATCGCATCGACGCCTACCACGGCGGTGAGCCTCTGCGCTACCGTACCGTGGACAACGTCCTCGGCGAGCAGCCGGTCCCTGGACTGGCTCAGCACAACTTTGAGGCGGAGCTGCACCTCGCACAGGACGATGGCGAGCCTCGTTCCTTCGCCGAGGCGGAGAGGGACGCGGCATGGCGTGCCGCGATGCAGATGGAGATGGACGCCGTCGAGCGGAACAAGACATGGGAGCTGGCCGATCTTCCAGCTGGCCACCACGCCATCTCTCTCAAGTGGGTCTTCAAGCTCAAGAAGGATGAGACCGGAGAGGTGATCAAGCACGAGGCGCGTCTGGTGGCGCGCGGCTTCGTCTAGCAAGTAGGAATCGACTTTGACGACGCCTTCGCGCCCGTTGCACGGATGGAGTCCGTGCGACTCCTTGCGCTAGCTGCCCAGGAGGGCTGGCGTGTCCATCACATGGATGTCAAGCCGGCGTTCCTTAACGGCGACGTGAAGGAGGAGGTCTACGTGCATCAGCCGCCGGGATTTGCGATTCCCGGCAAGGAGGGCAAGGTGCTCCGCCTGCGCAAGGCCCTCTATGGCTTGCGGCAGGCACCGAGGGCGTGGAATGCCAAACTGGATTCCACGCTAAAGGGGATGGGCTTCGAGCAAAGCCCGCACGAGGCGGCCATCTACCGGCGGGGCAGCGGAGGAAAGGCCCTGCTGGTGGGTGTCTACGTCGACGACTTGGTGATCACCGGCACCAAGGATGCGGAGGTGGTGGCATTCAAGGAAGAGATGAAGGCCACCTTCCAGATGAGTGATCTGGGGTCTCTCTCCTTCTACCTGGGAATCGAGGTGCACCAGGATGACTCCGGGATCACGCTTCGACAGACCGCCTACGCCAAGCGCATCGTTGAGCTAGCTGGGCTCACCGACTGTAACCCAGCCCTCACTCCGATGGAGAGGCTGAAGCTGAGCTGCGATAGCACGACGGAGGAGGTGGACACTACGCAGTACCGGCGTCTTGTGGGGAGCCTTCGCTACCTCGCCCACACACGGCTGGACTTGGCATTCTCCGTCGGCTACGTTAGTCGGTTCATGCAACGACCGACGACGGAGCACCAGCAGGCTGTGAAGAGGATCATCCGCTACGTTGCGGGGACTCTCGACCACGGTCTCTACTACCCGAGGTGTTCTGGCGCGACACACTTCGTCGGGTACAGCGACATTGACCACGCGGGCGACATCGACACCAGCAAGAGCACAAGCGAGGTCCTCTTCTTCCTCGGCAAGTGCCTCGTTAGCTGGCAGTCGGTCAAGCAGCAGGTGGTGGCCCTGTCCAGCTGCGAGGCCGAGTACATAGCGGCTTCCACTGCTTCGACTCAGGCGCTCTGGCTCGCTCGACTGCCTGGTGATCTCCTCGACAGAGACACTGAAGCAGTGGAGCTCAGGGTGGACAGCAAGTCCGCCTTGGCCTTAGCAAAGAACCCCGTCTTCCATGAGCGCAACAAGCACATCCGCATCAAGTACCACTTCATTCGGAGCTGCTTGGACGAGGGGAGCATCAAGGCCGGCTACATCAACACCCAGGATCAGCTGGCAGACCTTCTCACCAAGTCCCTTGGGCGAGTGAAGTTCCAGGAGCTTTGCACTAGGATTGGGATGGTCCGAGTTCCCTAGACGGTGCCACACAAGACTTAGGGGGAGAATGACAGAAATAAGTCTGTGTGTGGCTGGTCTTTGTGGGACTGCAACACATGGTCCTTGTGTCCTTGTAACAGCATCCTTGACTGCTTTTAGGACAATAATTAGCATCTTAGGACAGCATCTTAGGACAGGCATCTTAGGACAGCATCGGCATCTTAGGACAGCATCTTGACTAGCATCTAGGACAGCATCTTAGACTAGCATCTTAGCAACATCTTAGCATATGCTTGGCTGGCTAGCAGCCCTATAAATATGTATCCCCAACCCCTCAGATTGGCATGACATTGTATGAGTTTGTGTGAGAAATAAACCAGAAAATTGCCCCAACTCCGAGTGTCATCCTCTCTCGATGAGAGTAAGGATTTTGCTACTACCAAGAGTGAGAATCCAGTGACTAACATTTTTCTCGGACACGTAGAAGTGCTGTGTATCATTGTGTTCTTTTTTTCTCGGACACGTAGGAGAGCTGTGTATCATTGCATCAAGGAGAAGAAAGTATAGGAAAACCTACACATGCGCCAAAACATATTATATCGCCACTTATAAAGGTTAATTATGACCCAAAGAGCATGCAGCCCCTAAATCAAGCACCTCATGTATGCTAACCACTTCAGCAATATCTGCCTCCCAAGGATTATCTAGATTTACTTAAAATTAGGAGGTACTCTGTAGCAACAAGCATCAGAAATTTATTGTAGCTGAAAACTAGAGACAACACCCTATTTCTGGTTTCAGTTTAGTTGTTATCTGAGCTCTAAGTATGTAGAAGAGAAAGGAATGAATGCCTGCCTCTAATAATTGTACATCCATTTCTATAAGAGTACTGCCAATTGCCAAATAATAGGGACACTGTTTGGCAGTTAACCCAAAATCAACTGTATTTGGAACTGCGAAGATATTCCTAAACCAGAGATACTTAGTTTGGAACTGTATTATTTACTAATTAGCTATGGTTTGTAGGGAAAAAATCATGTTATTTTTCATACTGCTTTACCTGTACACTTTTCAATGATCATAAACCTTTGCTAATATCAACTCATGCAGAAAACATTTGAGGACTTCACAGCAAGGACAACATTTGAAAGGCCATTGATGAGTGGTGTCGCCTATGCATTGAAGGTATTACACAATGAAAGGGAGCAGTTTGAGGAACAACATGGATGGAAGATTAAGAAGATGGAAGCAGGAGACCAGTCCCTTGTTCATGACTATAATCCTGAAAAGCTTGAACCATCACCAGTTCAAGATGAGTATGCGCCTGTTATTTTCTCCCAGGAAACTGTGAAGCACATTATATCTGTAGATATGATGTCTGGGAAGGTAGGATATTCGTAAGCCTTTTCAGTAAATATTTTTTATTTTTCCTGAGTTCCTGACTGCTATTTTTGTTATGAAAAAAATAAATTTATGACTCTTCTTCTAACTTTAAAATTATCAAGATTAAACATGTGTAGAACTTTATATTTTTATTTAAATTTGATGCATAAAAATTAATCATTTTTACAATGAGTGTGTCATGGGCCAATATAGCCATGAATGGCTACGGAAGTAGGGGCCCAAGTCGGGCCAATCGGGCCTAGCGTGAAATACCCACGGGTAGGTTTAGAAAGAGTCTAGAAGCTAGGTTTGCTTGCAAGTCAAGTCAAGTTGAGCCCTCCCTATAAATATAAAGGGAGATGTATCCTTTCAATTAAGCAAGAATAGTTTGGGGTCAAACCCTATCTCTCTCCCTCTTCTCCTGTGGCCGCCGCCGCCCCTCTGCCTCACATGCGCCTGCTGCCGTAGCGCCGCCCGCCCATGCCTGCCACTCCATCACCTCCTCCTACTGCCGTGGCCGCGCCGGCCACCATCTACCCGGCTGGCTGCAGCTCGCTGCTGCCGCCGTACCCTCCATCTCTCGAGGCATGGCCAGCCCTAGGGCTGCCGTCCCTTCCCTCGAATCCTCCCTCAATTTCCCCCAATTCACCCTCTAATCAAGGGGAAGTCACACCTGTCATCAGACGTGTGACAGAGTGTGATAGTAATTTAAGCTGTTCGGTGTCTTGTTCAATGATCTGCCTGTTAATTACTATAGCATGTTCCATAGAAATACTGCACAGGCTGTTACTTATTCTCTCTCTCTCTCTGTCTCTGTCTCTCTCTCCCTCGTTCTCTCTCTGCGGAATTATATAACAGACTAGAAGAGACCCTGCGCGTTGCTGCAGGAATTATGAAGAATTTGGAATGAAATTAAGTGGAAATGGCATGAATAGCTTGCATTAAGAAGTCAGAAGTCAGTGGGATGACATGGCTATTAGTCGGAAATGACATGGATAATTAGTAAAAAATGATGTGGATGACTTGCATGTTGAGATAGAACTTGTAGTGGGGATTGACTTTATAAGTCATATAGATTACCAAACCTCATGATAATAATAATAACTAAGACTTCATTTGTCTCTTAACATTACAACCTTGATTTCAGGAAGATCATGATAATATATTACGTTCCCGGGCAACAGGTAAAGGGGCCCTAACATCCCCTTTTAAGCTTCTGAAATCTAATCATCTCGGTGTGGTGCTTACATTCACTGTATATAAATATGATCTACCTCCAAATGCGACACCACAGGAGCGTATTCATGCTACATTGGGGTAAAACTTGTTTGCAAAGTTTCAAGTGAAGCTATAGGCATATACTATTTTTTTTTCTTTAGGAGACTTAACCTTATTGTGGTTATTGACACTTTGCAGTTATCTTGGTGCCTCATTTGATGTCCCTTCTCTGGTGGATAAACTCCTAGAACAACTCGCTAGCAAACAAAAGATAGTAGTTAATTTATATGACACCACAAATCATACCTCTCCTATTGAAATGTATGGTTCTGATTTTACTTCATCTGGTGATCTGCACATTAGTAGCATTGATTTTGGAGACCCAACACGCAAACATGAAATGCATTGCAGGTACCAAACTTTTTGTGATCATAATTTATACAATGCTTTTGTTCTTCAGATGCGCTCAGTGCTTTCTCTTTCAAACTTATATTTCAGATTTAAACATGAACCTCCACTGCCATGGTCTGCAATAATAATATCAACAGCTGTAGCTATAATTGTTTTGCTTGTTGGACATATTATTTATGCAACTCTGAACTCCCTTGAAAAGGCTGAACATGATTATAGAGTAATGAAAGAACTTAAAGGACGAGCTGAAGCTGCAGATGTTGCAAAATCTCAGGTTCATTCTACCTCTTCCAGTGTTTTTATGCTATGTATTAGTTTATCTCATTTGTGCTACATTTCTCTTTTTGTTGGCTGAGTTGATTATTGATTGCCTTGCAGTTTCTGGCAACAGTTTCCCATGAGATTCGGACTCCAATGAATGGTGTTCTAGGTCTGTACTTCTGATATATCTTTTTTGTCTATTATTACATAGGGTAGTTACTTGTCTTTGTGTTTTAATCAAAGGCATAGCTAAATAAATTTTGAGAGAGGCTTTCTTCCTGAATCAGGTATGTTGCAGATGCTAATGGACACTGAACTTGATACAACTCAGCAGGATTTTGTAGTCACCGCTCAAGAAAGTGGAAAGGCATTAATAAACTTAATAAATGAAGTCCTTGATCTGGCTAAGATAGAGTCAGGAAGGATTGAGCTGGAAGCAGTGCCTTTTGATGTTCGTGATATTCTTGACAATGTGATCTCTCTTTTCTACGAAAAATCACAGGCTAAAGGCATAGAGGTGAGTCCTAATTTAGAAGTGTATCTGTTTGCTACACTCTGAATATTGTTTTAGTGCCATGGGACCTGAAACAATGTGTAATTCTTTTTTGAGGATAGTTGGCCGTGCTTGTATCTGATCAAGTTCCTGATGTTCTAATTGGGGATCCATGGCGGTTTCGGCAAATCATTACGAACCTTGTGGGGAATTCTATGAAGGTTAGATTCAAATCTGTGGTAGCTTCATTATTTCAGCTTGCTGGGAAGTTGCAACTGTGTCTAGTCAATCCCATC
The DNA here is from genome assembly GCA_038087645.1 of Saccharum hybrid cultivar R570. Taxonomy (NCBI): domain Eukaryota; kingdom Viridiplantae; phylum Streptophyta; class Magnoliopsida; order Poales; family Poaceae; genus Saccharum; species Saccharum hybrid cultivar. The sequence goes on from JAQSUU010000066.1 coordinate 16,310,118, forward strand.
ACTTATCTTATACAACAATATACTCTGTAGGAAATGTGACAACGTACTAAAATATTAACGCTTTTGAACATGAGATTTGTTGGAGGAAGACAATTGGTAGAACTACTAGTTAATTGTGTTGCCGAGCCTCGTGGGCGGATTATATAGGAGTACATTGCTTAGATGGCAAAAAACCTCCATCGAGATGAGAAACCGGATTACATGATCCTAATCTACCATATTTTGAGATATTCCAATATAATATAACATCCCCTGCACTCACAGCAGGAGCGGCATAGACGGTGAGACTGGAGAAGAGCCTGAATGTTGTAAGACGACGAGCTGACATCCCCCCGTAGTCATAGCGGTCGATGTATCGCATATGCTGTGGCTAGAGTGCTCAAGCAAGGTGGTAGCCCTTTGTGCTGATGTCAAGGTAGCCGGTGTAGTCGGTGCTGATGTTGGAGTATATACTCAGGGTAGATACGTGTAAGGTTGACAAGCAACTCAACCTTGGTCAATGACCAAGCAAACCAAAAAGGATACAAGCAACACATTAGAACAAGTGGCGGTGGATGGCAACCAGGCGGCTGAAACAGACCGGGATTTCCAAAATAGAAATTCCGACTCTTTTGCCCCTATATGATAGTCCCAAGATACCTTAGCTATCACGAGTGTCCACTTTTCAGCTGATTACAAAGTCATATAACACATCAGAGTACAAAATTAAGTCTATTACAATAAACTAGATACAAGCCCTCTCGGCTAAACCAAAAAAAAAACACTGATAATCTAATCGTGGCAGTGAAGCTTGGCGAATCTTCAATCCACGGGCATCCTTAAGAGTAGAGTCGCAAACAAATACTAATTTCAACGTCACTGCAAGTCAAGGAATCTGCACACCGCCAAATGTGTGCAGGCCATGGTCAGCACCGATAAGATTTAGTGGAAAATAGAAAAGAAAGGGATCTGATGATCCTAATAGTTTGGCTGTGGTTTGCATCCTTAGCGTATGCAGAGTAGCAACAAGTATATAACACAAGTATCTCACCCAGCCATCCATCCATCCCATCCCATATCCAACACAGTCACACCACACTCTCACATCTCATCACCATGCTCTCTAGGCGACAAGGACAACTCCCCCTCGTGTCTTGCCTCAGCGGCTCACGCCGGATTCCTTATCCAAACCCAGGGGGGAGAAAAGGACACCTTTCTCTAGTCAAGTGAAGCACTAACATAGGAAAGGTCCATATCCGTGAAAAAGACGGCTATGTATTGATCAATCAACCAAAACTTTGCAGAGGTTTACACCAGGACACACAAGATCACCATCATCGACGCTATACATCATCTAGGCTGATTCCGGGCTGCTCTCTAAGCTGGAACGATACCACCCTGCCACTCAGCCCTGAGGCACCCTAGAGTCCACCGCCACGCTGAGATTATGAAACGCAATACTTGGCCACCAAGGGCACTACACGTCTTAGGAGGGTCGGGTCCATATGCCCTTGCCTCCCTACACTATCAACTACAACCTAGCAGTAGTGGCATCATCCAGGTTAGTTCACATCCATCTCCCACCCATAGGAGCGAGTGATGTGCAATGGTTCCTATGAACTGGTTCCCAGAACGTATAAGTCCTTATGGGGGACTAGACAAGACATCTTCTCATCAGGCATACCGACACCCCGTGCCTTGACGGCACCTCCTTCCCGGGGGCTCACCCCGCGAGACAACCCGGGAACACCTCAGCTCATGTACCCGCCATAGGTACGACTCTCAAAGGATGCTCAGGTCACACCCTTTCGGCAAGACTCACCCCAAGGGCTCGCCGTAAATCCTGCCTGGTCGACTCGACCCTCACCACTCACCCAAGACACACACCAGAATCTCTCATCCACGGTTGAACCATAGTAGTGGGACCAAGTGCCTAATCCACACACATCACATATCAAAGATTATATGTAAGTATGATGGAATAAATGCAAGCAAGCAGACAGGCATATATATAGTGCGAGCGCGGAGCTGGGTAATTAGGGTGAAGTGGTTTCAATCAAGGCAAACAAGGCTCAGGCAATAGCATGCATCACATATACTAGCAAATGAATAATATAAAGTGCTAGCAATTCTACTTGCAATGTCTAATACAATTCTCTAAGATAAGGTGCTGCCATGACACCAGCGATGTCGAAGAAGTGGTACGCGGCTTCGGAAGTCGGGTCGTCCACCATCTGGTTCCATCATCTTCGGGTGCGTCGTTAGGTCCATCCGAGAGGAAAGCGGTCTATGCGAGAAAACGCTGAGAGTGACCACGAATAAGAACCAATAAACTCGCAAAAGAGAAACCTAAACCAAACTAAGAACAACACTGAAAAACAGAGACGACTGAAGAACGGACACGGAGGGAGAACAGACACTTGAAAGAAAACACCACGGCAACAAGGCTAGCCCTCACGAAGCGAATCCGTTTCCTCGGGCTAAAAGGGCGAGGAAGAAGGTCGGCTAGGCACGTCCATGCCACATCCTCGGTATAGACGACACTCTAAGGGTTGATCGGGTCGACTCGCATGGTCCCGAGAACATGACCTAGACCTTAGCTTCGCCAACTAGAAGTGATAGTCCATAGTCTCTGATCCAATCGTCATGGCGATGGAAGGGATTGAATAGAGCAGACTAAGAAAGAAGAGGGAAGCAATTCCTGTCTCTCTTCAATCCGTACGCCATTGTAACCTAGGGTGGAACATGAGAAGAGAGGTAGCGGTCCACTCTCTTCCAACCCACATGTCATGGCAAAAGACGGGGCATTGAAAGGAGTGACACACAAGAGAAGAGAACACGAACGCTCAAACCCACTTCTAGGGTACCACAACCTATGTGCACTAAAAGGCACCGAGACATTCCTAGGGGTCTTAGTGGTGCGGTTGTCACCGCGAGAACCTAAGGAGTGCTATCGTATAAAATAGGTACAAGCATACGAGGGGCTTGAGCACGAAGGAGCAAGGAGAGGTATAACTCCATGGTCATGGCGAGACGAACTCGCGGCCACAAGCTACACCAGCACGAGTTGGTCTTCGTCATTCCACGATTGTTGTCTCCTAGCTCGTCTCCCACTAGACTAAGTCACGGAGGGCTCGTCTTGTGTGGGTAAGAACCGCATCGATATCAATATTGAGTCCACAATGGCCACGTCCTAGGGCCGAGATAGAAGCTAACGCTCAGGGTATGATGAAGACAATTGAAACACGAGAATAAGGGTCACGCTCGGCGTCACGACCATTGCGGTCTGAATCCGCTATTGAACGTACGAGTGGATCCCTCATTGTCAACCGACTTGAAGGCACGGTCCATAGGCAACAACACAAACACGCAAAGAACCAACAACACCAACGACAACCGGTGAAGTAGCACATAACCATAGCAACATGGGATAGACCGGCACGAAGGCACGACACAGGCTGGTATAGATATCATGTGTATGAAAGAACAAAGGAAGGGTTTTTCGCCAGCGTCAGGGATGGCGTCGACTAAGGTTCGACCTTGGGGCGGCAAAGAAGGCAAGGCTTGCTACGGTCTTGGCAAAAGCAGAGGATTGGAGCCAGAGGTACAGTCTTTAGGTCTGCTGCGACGCTCTTGCAGGTCTGGCACACCGACGACAGTAGCGTCCCAGGTCCAGCGGCTCCTTGCACTGGGTTCTGCAGCTCGACAAGGTGGAAGGGGTATGCTCCTGGTCGTCGTCAGTGATGGGAATGACGGTGTGCTGAGGACTTCGCTCGCGGTACTGCTTGCAGATGGAGGTAGCTCCCGGCGGTGTCTTTGCGAGTCGGCAAAGGGACGCAAGACGTAGGGAGACGCCGCAGAGGAAGCAGCAGGGTCGACGTCGCAGGTAGCAGGGGTGCGGTGTCAGGGCGGCTCTGCACCGTGGCACTGGTGGAGGGGCTTGGCACTGCTCTAGGCTAGGAGTGGCCGGGCGAGCCGCGGTGAAGCAGCAAGGCGGCGACTTGCTGTGGGCTCGATGAAGGTGGATGGCGTGGTTGGCAGGTGGTGCAGCTCCAGTCCCCGGCTTCCTTGCTGCTGTCGGTCCTGCATAGTCGACTCGCAGACCGAGCTCACAAAAGACAGGAAATGGGTCAGGTCAGGAACGACAGCAGGTTCCAAGGAAGGGACTTGCTGGGTGGGTGGAGGTAAGGCTGGGTGATGGTGTGGAGGTGGTTCGCCTCTACATGGTTCGGCTAGAGCAGATGGTGGCGAGGTTGGTGTCGGGCACGGCTCCCGGATGGCGATGGCGACGAGGCTCGGCGTGGGCCCCTGGCGGAGGTGCTGGTGGACGAGGAGCAGAAGAAGCCAGTTGTGGTGGCGTCCTCCACGGAGAGTAGCAGGACGGACGGAGCGCCGGGGTGGGGTGGACGTCGCGGGGCTGGAGCAGGAGCTCGCGATGGCCGACGCGAGGCGCAGTGCTAGCTTGATGAGGCGGCACCGGGGACGAGGCGTGTCCCGGCACGGCGAGGCCGGGCGGAGGGAGCTCGGCGCGGATGTCGGACGGGGTGACGCAGACGTTTTGCGTGGTGGTGACTGGCTTGGTGAGGTTGGAGAGTGATGTGGTGAGGAGGCGGTGTCCGTGGCTTGCCGTCCAGTGTCGCGGCGAGCTCGGACGAAGGCATGATGAGGCGAGGATGATGAGCTGGAACAAAGGACTAGCGGCGTCAAGGCAATGAGATCCGGCAGCGTCTACTACGGATCGAGGCCGGCGCGGCTACGACCGCTCAGCACTGTGGGGAGCTCGGTGGGGAGAGAGAGAAACGAGGATGGCGGCGGCGGTTGGGGAATGGAGAAGAGAGTGGCCGCTGCGGCTTCTTATATGCGCGGAGGCTAGGGTTCGAGTGGCGCCGAGCACTGTTGGACGGCAGTGATCCTCGGGAGGCATGCCAGGGACACGCGTCGTCGATCCCGTGGCGGAGCAGGTGGGGCGCGGGCGGAGTCGGGAGCGCAGGGGCGTGGCTCGGTCAACCGAGCGGCGGCGGCGGCGCCTGGGAGCATCCGCCCGCTAGGGTTTCCAAACCCAGGGCGCGGTGGCTTGGGCCTGCGGGGGCTCGCGGCGTGACTGGGCCCAAGGAGGAGCGAATGGGCCTGCGCGAGGGGGTGGAGAGGAGATGGGCTGAAGGCGAGCTGGGCTGGCTGCTGAAGGAAGGAAGGCGCTGGGCCGCGGCTGCGGCTGCGTGAGGCCAAGGCCCAAGCGGCGGCTTGGGTTGTGAAGGGGCTCGGCTAGGCCGGCTGGGCCATGAGGTGGGAGGAGGTCCTGGTGCGCCAACTAAGGGGGTTTGAGCCCAAGGGAAAGGAAGAGGATTTCTCATTTTCTGCTATGGTTTTGTGCACTCCAAACTCCAAACAAGACCCAAACAAAACCAAGCACACATGCAACTAAACTAAACATAGTGCAGAACTTATTGTTTGAACAAGATGAGAGAGGGTTAGGGCTCATTTTAGATTTAATAGTAAATCATAGAAGAAGTGGTCGCACGTTGAATTCGAGCGGGGCTTGAATTCAACTCAATTTTAATTTATTCCGAAATATTTTGATGTCATGATTTTGAAATCAGGGTTAGAAGGGAAAAGGTTGACTTAAGTTTGGCCTACATTTACATGCAACACACATTCAAGCAAATTTTTTTAAAAAAGCTGGGATTTTTCTAACACACAGAATCACGGGATGTTACAATGGCCCAGCTAGAGGTGTCCTCTGGTGATACATGCTGCATGGCCTGGCGGTGGGCTCCAAGCGCCGATCAAACGGATCTGGGCAGTGTAGGAGGGAGTGACGGGGTACAGACGACACAGGTCGGCTGCGAGTTCCCGACGTGGAGCAGCGACGGGGTGGGTCGACGGCAGTCGAGGAGGGCACCAAAGTGCATGGTCGGGTCGCGACCTCAGTTGACCGCCACCACGGCGGCGCAGGGACATTTCGAGGCCAGGCTCGACCGCCACCACGGCGGCATGGCATGATCCGATTGTGAAGATTTGGATAGAGGAGGCTGACGATTAGAGGTGTGGCGATGTGTTGCTGTGACCCATGCTAGAATGATGACGAGGGCGGCAGATCAATAGGATCTGTCGCCTAAACAAGGGCACTGCCCCCAGATCAGAACTTGAAATTGTGATACCATGTAGGAGAAAGAGAATTGGTGGAATTGGTTAGTTGTGTTGCTAAGCTTTGTGGGCAGATTATATAGAAGTAAATTGCTTAGGGGGGCAAGAAAACTCCTTACAGATTTGGCAACATGGGATTACACAATCCTAATCTACCATATCTGGAGATATTCCAATACAGTCTAACAAGATTCCCTTAGAAGACATACCATGGTGATTCTCAGATAACCGCAGTAGTAGCAACTATGATATGGACTATAGTCTTGTTACCTAAATAGACTGTTGCTTTATGCATCCTTTTCATTTATGCAACCTAGGAATGATCTGACCTGTCTCCATCTTAATGTGGCTGCTTGTAAATACAGTTTACTGAACAGGGCCATATCTTCGTTCAAGTGCATTTGGTCAAGGAACTAAAGAGGAAAGGAAACAATTTTTGTGATGTTTCTGCTCAGAACAGAGAAATTCTGTATGATTCTGACAATTTGATGCTATGGAACACACTAAGCGGACTTGAAGTAGCAGATAGCTGGAAGTCCTTGGAGAATTTTAGGATTTTCAAGAGCTCAAATGGTGAAACAGATACTATTAACTTAGCTGTCAGAGTTGAAGACACCGGCATAGGAATAACAAAAGATGCTCAAATGCGCATTTTTACACCTTTCATGCAAGCTGACAGTTCCACCTCACGGACATATGGTGGAACTGGAATTGGCTTGAGTATTACAAAACGTTTAGTTGAATTGATGGGTGGAGAAATAGGGTTTACTAGTAAATCAGGAGTTGGTAGTACATTTTCTTTTACTGCCATTTTCAAGGAGAACAGAGGAAGTCCTGGAGATATTAAAAGATATTATTCTGAGCCTGCTCCATTGGACTTTCAAGGAATGAGGGCTCTTATTATGGATGGAAGGAATGCACGTGCAGAGGTTACTATGTACCATCTGCATAGACTTGGAATACAGTGCAGTCTTGTTGCCACATCTGAATCTGCATCTTCAGCTTTGATGAAAGCCTGCACCTCAAGGTTCATTTCCTTTCTTGTGTAGCTTACCATTTGATTTACTTCTACAGCTTTTAGAAATTAGAAGTTATTTTATTCAAACAAATGTAACATGCCTTGCATTTTTAAGCTTTTGTCATCTTAACACATGGCTTAGCTATAATTTCTTTAGTTGGCTGGGTGCCATTTCTTTGAATATTTGCCGCGGTGTTGATTCCCAAACAAGGTTTGATAATTTCTCATGAACTGAAGAAAAATAGGAGAAACAGAGTGAAACCTTCGTTGGTTTGAGTTTAGAAACTGAAATAGGATAGTTTGATTCTAAATAACTTGTGAATTCCTTCACTTGTTCCTGTCATCATTATGACATATCGATTTGTTCACGGCCAGCGACCTTCACTTGTCTTCAATATTACTACCCAGCAAAATTAATATATAATGTTGCCGTCATCACTTTTCATGTATGCATTTTCTTTTCTAAACACTGTTGATGCCTTTTTGATGTTATCATTGATATTTTACATGTTGAGCAGCAAAAACAATCCGAACATGGTTCTTGTTGATACAGAAGCTTGGGGTAAAGGTTCAGGTTTGGCATTCTATCGTCGTTTTGTAGATTGTCAGCTAAAGGGCACACACAAGTCTTCTCAGCCCATGCCAAAGACTATTCTTTTGGGAAGCTCAATAAACCCTGCTGAGTCTGATTATTTGAGGTTGACAGGATTTGGTGATTGCATAAGGAAACCCCTCCGTCTTAGTACTATTGCTGCCTGTCTTCGCAAAACCTTAGGGGTTGGGGTTACAAGGCAGCACAGTAGAGATCAATCTTTGGTTCTTCAAAGTGTACTAACTGGAAAACAGATTTTGGTTGTGGATGATAATGCAGTCAACCGTAAAGTTGCAGCTGGTTCTTTGAAGAAATATGGAGCTATGGTTACATGTGTGGACAGTGGGAATGATGCAATTGATATGCTCAAGCCACCTCACACATTTGATGCTTGCTTCATGGATGTTCAGATGCCCGAGATGGATGGGTAATCGTCCTTTCCAATGAGTGACTAATGAATATACTATAAGAATTCTATATATAAAAGATTCTTTGTGCAGAAATCTCTTTTGGAACATCTTACATTAGTTCACATGAAAGTATGTCTTCAGTTTTAGCTGTGTGCTTCTTGAGAAAGAGTCATTTTTTAGTCCTCAACTAACAACACTTGTCAAATGTATGCATCTCCTTATATATTAGCAAGCACTGTCATAGGAGTATCACTAAGGATAATCTCTCTTTTGTTTTCACATCCAGACCCTGCTAAAAAAATGCACTGTAGCCTCACATGCTTGTGTTTGCTTTCCTGTGGTTATAACAAGTGGTTACATCCACTTTGATCACTTGTAGATCCACTGTAGGACTACCATTAACAATATTTCACCTTCAATTGCAGGTTTGAGGCTACAAGATTAATCCAGTCCATAGAGAAAAAAATGAACGATATGATCCAGATGGGTTTAGTATCAGCTAGTAATTATGGAAATAATGCCCATTGGCATGTACCAATATTAGCTATGACGGCGGATGTTATCCAAGCGACATTTGAAAAATGTATGCAGTGTGGAATGGACGGATATGTGTCAAAGCCATTTGAAGAACAGCAGCTCTACTCTGCTGTTGCCCATTTCTTGGTGACTGATGAAACAGAATAACAGATCCAACTTCATAGAACATTGACTCGCCACAACACTGGTTCAGTATCTGCCAAAAGACCCATTTGATCAACAGGTTCTGCAAAACAGCGGAGCTACAGGGTGCTAATATTTTGAACTGCATTGTATCTGGTATTTCCTCTACATGCTTTTTAAGAGCAAGCTTATGCAATTAAATTTGTACCCCATGCAGTTCCACAAGCATATGCATTTGCATTCTTTATAACTTTGCTTGTATACTCGCCTGTCAAATGTCTACTATAACATCTTGTCATCAAGAAAAGAAACCTATTATAACATTGACTTGCGTAGCGCTGAGCCACTGAATGCAGATAAAGCATCTATTATTTTTGAAACACAAATACTAATTTGCTCAATACTCATTGTAGAAATTGCTGATTTGGTAATTTTATCTTTGTTTTGGAGCAAATGGAATTAAAGTCCCAGTGCATATATATAGACCTTGCTCTAGCAAACAAAATACATTGGACTCCCACTGACCAGAAGAAAGAAGATAAGATAGTAGGGATTACAAAATAGTTCTGTCTGGTTTCCGCAGCAAATATTTTTTCCTGGCCATGTTTTCTGGAACCAATACAACTTGAGCTTGCAAGGTAGCAGTTGCTTCTGTAACACCACGTTATTTCCAAATGCTGTGTTGTAGGTGCTTTACAGACAAACCAAGGTTCAGCTTGCTTCAACATTGAGTTCAATGACATCACTTCATGCATTATTCAAGAAAGCGAGGGTCTTCAAATCAGGGAGGATACACTTGTATCACCATGTCAGGCACACTGTTTCAAGGTGACCGTGTTGTGCTGTGATGGTTCAATGCAAACTCTGAAGACGCAACTGCGAGTTGGGGGCTTGTTTGATGGCTTGGATGTCGTATACTCGTATTCCAATCATTTTTGTGGGCTTAGTTAGTAGGTCTTGTATATACATTTATGATTGATTGTATTATGAGTATAATTGCATCGTCTGTCTTTAAACTTAGAGCAACTCCGAGAGACTATATTCTTCCTAAATACTAGGAATAGAGATTTTGGTGAAAAATTATCGTCCAACGGCTTCTGTAAATGGTTATCCAAATATATCCATCTTCTATTTCAGATTTTTCACTAGCCAAAAATAGAAGATGAGCATGGCTTTGTAGAGTGCGCATGAGATATAGAAAAGCTATTGGAGAGTACAAAGATATAGAAGTGATTTTTTATGCAAATGATGATTTAAATAGTGAGATTTAGAAAAGCTCTTAAAGATGCTCTTAGACTCTTTTTGGATCCATAAGTTGCTAATAGTTAGCTAAATCATCTCCAAGAGTTTGGTATAGTTTATTTGCTAAACTAATAGATCTAGCAAATTAACACAAGAAATAGCAACCTTAAATTTTGTTCTTCTCCAAAAGTCCCCTGTAATAGCTTAAAGGATTTTGCATTGAAAATCACGAACTATTTTTAACCAACTAGACCTTTTTCAATAGTTTTTTCTGTTTTCTAATATGGAATCATTTATTTTCTTAATTTACTCATACGTCCAATTTACTCTCATCTTCCGAGAAAAACGTCGGACAAAGAGTGGATATGGAGTTTCTCTTACTACGGAAACTTATGAGTTCTCTTACTATGGAAATTTATGAGTTACAAAGGATATTTGACAACTTTTTATTTTAAGCTCTTTTATCAAACTGTTGGAGGGCACGTTCTTTACTTTTTGCTAAAAAATCAAATTAAGGTTACACTATTAGCTAGTTTGGTCAAACTAGTGAAATATTTATTAGTTGGATATTCAGCTAAACAATTAGCTAAACATGTTTGGACCTAAGTAGCTAATTATTAGCAGTTAACTATTAGGTCTGCGATCAAACAGGGCCTTATGAAGTAGCGCACTTGCATGTTGAGATGAACATGCTACTGCTCACGACCTCATGCTAAAATAGCAGATAACAGATTAACAGCAGAGCTGTTGACCAGTAAGGTACATGGGAACGAATTGACAAGAAAGAAAGATGGGCCATGGATGGTGAGTTAAAGGCGCAGACCATAGATCGTGGCAGCAACAAAACAAGTGACAGATGAAGCCTGGCTTATTTGGTTGTGTGTGATAGATAAAGCATGTTATCAAGCCTGGTGTAACTGTGCTAACGATACAAGTTGTTCCCAATTCCATTCTAGTGAACGTTAACCCATAATTAATCTAGCGAATGATCCTACCAGCGTGATGTTAAAAAGCAATTAAAATTTTGATCATGAGCATCATGAAGCATAATCATCAAGTATTGTGGCATTAATGCATTCTATGTTTCTATTATGTCATATCCATGTTGCATATATGGTGTTTCATATGTTGCATGAAATGAAGTCAATGTTAGTAATTAAGGTTTTTTGTGTTTTTTATACATGTGATTTTGCTTAAATAATTAAAATTTTGTTAAAATAAACTTCATTGTTTAAAATATGCTCTTGAATGTGGAATCAAAATATAATGGTGTTTCTAAGTCAAACATGTTTAAAATTGAGCCCAAAGATTGGATAATGCTAAAAATCACACGGTCATTTTTGCCTAAGTCCCTGAAAACCATGAAGTTCAATTTTGTGGAATTTATTAAATCAATTTTCATTAATAAAATTGGTACAACTCTTGTTTCATTGATGTAGTGTACTTGAGATATGTTAATATGTAATTAGTTGTGGTATGTGATTAGTGGTTGTAAACTAATTAAATTATCAAAGTTGCTTAACTAAAACAGCTTTCAAAACCCTAACTGAATCTGGTTTTTCAGTTTCAATTTACCCAAGTTCTCAATTCAAAATCTCTCAAATCTTTGATCGTTTGATGTTGGGCCTTTAAGCAATGTTGTAGATCTCTGATCATTGAACAAGTTTGCTTAAGGCCGACAAGTTCTTTTGAAAAATTGAGAGAACGAAAGGGAGAAAGATGGGCTGTCAGCCGCTACAGTAGGTCAGCAAGCAGCTGCCACGTAGCAGCCTGCTCACCGCCAGCCACCGCCTGTTTTTGCCGCCTTGCGGGCACCTGGCACGCTGAAACGATCCTGATTTTCATGAAGGGAAATCCACAGATACAAAGTATAACATGATAGTCCCAGATGATCATTCTATCACATTATCCAAATTTCAGTTGATAACATAGTCATACATCGAACAAAAGAGAGTGCAATAGTAAGGTTTACTCATTATTACATCGCCACTTGGCGGAATCACTCGACACACAGCATCTGGAACGACATCAAAGTAGAACTGCAAAGGACGCGGTCTTCATCTTCATGCACCAACTCGAGCGAAGGACAAGACTCATACTCCTCCCAGTCGTCGCCCTCATAGTCGTACTCGGGTTCAGAACTTGTCAAAAATCTTTCAGTACGATTTGTACTGGCCACCGGCTCCCACCCTATGCTTTGCATTGCTTTGTGGTAGGTGGAATGCAAAAGGGGTAAACAATAGGACCTATTATGGCTATAGTTTTTCCTATGCGAGTAAATCACATTTTTATAATAGTATTTCATCAAGTTTTAACCCATCTCATCCACACGTTCTCCCATCCCATCACACATATCTCACCACACTCTCACACTCTCTAGGCGACAAGGACGACTCCCGCTCGTGCCTTGCCTCAACGGCCAAAGCCGAAAACCAACACCAAACCCAGGGGAAAGTAGAGAGGACTCCTCTCACTAGTCAAGTGAAGCCAAAACTCAGGAAAGGTCCATAGCCGAAAAGACAACGTATGTATCGATCAATCGACCAAAAACTCTGCAGAGGTTTACACTACCCACAAGATCACCATCATCGACGATGCGCCTCGTCTAGGCTGATTCTGGGCTGCCTCCCAACTAGACGTGATGCCACCCTACCACTCAGAACTAGGGCCACGTCGGAGTACCACCGGCATACTAAGACTGTGAGACATAGTACCGGGCCCCAAGGTTACTACGCTGTATTAGGAGGGTGTGGGTCCTCATGCCCGTACCTCCCTACACGATCCGCTAACCACCTAGTAGTAGTGGCACCATGCTAGCAGGTCGTACATCCATCCCATTTCCATGGTAAGGGTGAGTGGGGCGTATGTTTCTAAGACCGGGTTCTCAAGGCATACCAGTCCTTAAATTGACCGAACAGAACGTCTTCACGAGGGGTGAACCGATGCCCCGCTCGACGGGACATTCGGTGCCCCGTGCTAAAATAGCACCTCCATCCTGGGGCTTCATCCCACAAAGACATTCCACCCCGGGATCTCTTCCCGTCACATGTACCCGCCACAGGTACCTCTCGTGGGGAACGCCCAGGTAGCATCCCCCGGCAAGACTTGTCCCCAGACTCATCGTAGAATCCTGCTCGGTCGACTCGACCCTCACCACACACCCAAGACGCATGCTAAGATCTCCCCAAGTTCATTACCAAGTTATCGACACCTCGTGCCTTAACCACTCACGTCATTCCTTCACCAAGCATCACATCCTAGATATAATGCGTAGCAAAAGTAAAGCAGTAAGTAGAATGCGAGCATCTAGCCTATCAGCGGGTGTGCAAGAGTATAGGTTGCGACAAAGTAAAGGCTCACAAGCAATACTACCATGCAACCTATCACAGTTTCATTTGCATAAAAGTAAAGCGCTAGCAATCTATGTGATAGCATGTCCAATAGGATTCTACGAGGTTGGGTGGGACGGGGCACCTGACAGGTCATCTCCCAAGTCCTCGGTGTAGTCGGGGTCAAAGTCCTCAGTCAGCAGCTCCTCCGGGTCTATCAAACAGAACATATAGCCGCGAAAGCGACTCCTATAGATGAGCACAAAGAAGCAACTGAAATTCAAAAGAACCAAATGCACTCAATCATAAGCCTATGACGTAGAACTTGAATTTAGAAAAATTTAGAATCTGGTTTTGTATTTTTCTGAGCTCGTATGAATTAGTTATGAATTTCCAAAGTTTAAATCATTATTTGAAAAAGAAAAAGAGGTGGATTAACCAGGGGCTGACACGTGGCAGGTTTCGATTGGCTGAGCCAGTAGGGTCACTGACTGGTGGGGCTAGGTCAATGGTCAACGTTGATCGGTCAATGGTCAATGCTGACCGGGCCGAGACTGGGCCTAGGAGGTCCGGACTAGGGTTGGACATGGGCCGGGTTGGGCCACCCAGCTCGGACATGTGTCATGCCTAGAAACATCCACGTGGCGGTCTCGGTTCTGGATTGGGCCATGGTGCATGGTTCATGGTGGACTCATGCATGTGGGTGCATAGACCGCAGGCGCGGTTCACCGTGGGCTGCGCCCACATCTCCTCCTCCTCTCTTGGCTCACCATGCACCTAGTCCACCGCACCACTCCTCCAGCTACTCCTCCCTGCTGCAACTCCCACGGTGGCGATTTGGTCGACGGTGAGCTCCTCTCTTCACACTCTCCTGTGGACTGGCGGCTTTGCTGAGAGGCTCTACAGCTCTGCGGGCTCGGGACGAACTCACCGAGGGGCTAAAGGCAATGGCTTGGCACTCCTACGGGGCTGTGCGCGATAGCTGTGGCTTGACGACGGTGGCAGGGCTCGGCGTGGCGCCTACGGCTGCATTCAGGGCAGAAGTTGCCCCTTTTTCTTCGATTAGGGTCACAAGGAAAGCGAGAAAGCTAACCACGGTGACCAAGTCCCACGACAGGCCCCGCCGTGATGAGGCGTGTAGCGGAGCTCCACCATGCTCGCGGCTGCGGTGAAATGAGGCAAGAAGGGCCCTTTCCCCTCCATTATCTAGGTGGCTCAGTGCGGATGGCCAAGGCAGAACTCAACGGCCTGTCCTCGATGAGCGGGGTGGCCAGAATCGTCTAGCACGGCTGCGCTATGGCGACGCCATGGGAGCGCGGTGGCTTCGATGAGGCGGCTCAACTCCATGCTCCCGGGCTCCTCTTCTACTCCTGACATGCGCACGGTGGGGTCCTTGGTGGGGTGAACCAAGCTGCGCTCTCCTCCCTACCACTACTAGCTCTGGCCATCTAGAACGAGACCTTGACATGGCAAACTATAGCCATGGCGAGCATGCTCCGCTTTGCGGCGTGGCACTGATGTTCCTGAGCCCTCGGGCCTTGGCAAGGTGGCGCTTTCTCGTGGGTGTGGGTGCAGTGCGTGCACTAAACGTGGTGGCTCATGGCCCCGCCTTGACCATGCCCGGTATGGGAATGCCAAGGTGACCATGGCATGCGCGGCGGCGAGCAGGGATAGCCGAGGAGCTTACCGTGGTGGTGGGGAAGAAGGGCTAGTGGTGCTGGGCGAGCTGTTGCAGCGGTAAGGCGGTGTGGTGCCGTGCTGAGCAGCTACGCCAACGTAGTCATTCGGGGCATCGCTCTCTGCTCTGGCAGCTCCTCCGTGATGACAAGATGCTCCGGTGGACTTGGCTCCTCCATTCCTCCCCTTCTCCTCCCTTCTCCACTCTTCCGGGTTGGTGCGGTTGCTGTGGCGCCACAAAGTGGCGGTGGGGTAGTTGGGAGCAGGCTAGGGCAACAGAAGGGGCTTTATAGCCCGAGCTACTCCCTTGGCAGGCGGCGAATGGCAGGGAGTAGTGCGGGGACATGTGTAGGGTGATTGGACGATTGGGGCTAGGGTTTTTGGTTCGGGGCGAGGCCGCGATCATCCAGGTGCTCCCGATTTCGAAACCTCGGCGGTCAAAAGGTGGCCGGGACGGCGTTAGCAAGGCGAGGTCATGGTGGATGGCGTCAGCATGACTGGGTGTCCGCTGGAGTGGGGTGGCGTGCCACGGATTGTTGACGTGGCGCCCATCTAGCCGCTGGTGTGGTAGATGTCGAGGGGGGATGGCCGAAAGCAGCGCAGGCGGCGTGGGATTCCTCCCCCGGGAGTCAGTGCTCTGCTTTTCGCTAGAGCAGAGGAGGTAAGAGGGAAGGGGATGACACGTGGGGCCAGACGTCAGCGGCTGGGAAGGAAGACAATGCAGGCGGCTTGGCGCGACGCAGCAAGTGAAGCGGGCCGCTTGCTGGGCCGTGCGTGCGAGCGGGGTGAAGCACGCTAGGCCGTTGGCCTGGCTGGGCGCGCTAGGCGAGTTGGTGCGGGCACGAGGCATGCCACGAGGTGGGCTATGGGCTGGGCCGGTGGGGTGCTTGGGCCAGATTTACCTTTCATTTTCCTTTCCCTTTTCTAACCTCTTTTCTATTATCTATTTGCCATTTCTAACTAGTTCAGGGGCACCTATGTGTATATACATGAGTGCCTACCATGTATACACCCTTAGGGGTGGTCCACTATGGGTCTAGGGAGGTGGGGTCCACATCCAAGGGTTGGCACACACACAAGAGTTTGGTTAAATAATTAATTAGCCAAAGATGCTAAAACATGCTACTTGGGGCCTACTTGTGCAACTACAAGATGGTTTCCTAGTATGTACACTCACCATGCAATGGTTTATTTAAGAAAAAATTTTAAGTTGTGATTTTTGGGTGTTTGAAATTTTCTGGGATGTTACACACATAGCTGCTGCCACTCACCCGCACGCTGCCCCATCATTTTAGACGCAAAGTTGCGGCCGTCTCCTTTTCCTTCTTCCTGTTGCCGCCGTCGAGCCTTGCTTTGCCGGCGACGCCGTGCCGCTCCACCTCAGCCCACTAGCTCTCGGCCGCAGAATTGCCTCATCCTTGCGCTTCACCTGAACCCTCTCGCGCCATTGCTCCTCGTCAGAATCGACCATGGGCAGGTTTCCTGCCGTGGCGACTCGCCATGGCCACCGAGGCTCACCTCACCGTGGCCAGCCTGCT
Source organism: Saccharum hybrid cultivar R570 (assembly GCA_038087645.1). NCBI lineage: Eukaryota > Viridiplantae > Streptophyta > Magnoliopsida > Poales > Poaceae > Saccharum > Saccharum hybrid cultivar. The sequence continues at coordinate 16,326,707 of JAQSUU010000066.1, forward strand.
CCAGAGCTCCATACGCCATGCCGTTTGTTGTTCTAGTTCTCTTGTGCACCGGTGATGCTCACCAAGTTGATCATTGATCCATTCTCCTCAGGTTACGCTGGAACGCTACCTTCGCCGCTAGTTCATGCGGCCATGCGTGCCATCGCCGCCGGTCACCTCTTTTCACCGCGTTCCCGCTTCAACCATCTAGCTGACCATACTTGCGATGAGCTCCTAGCTCTAACCATCCTCTCAGTTTTATCGCTACCGAGCCCTAGCGGCTGGAACATCGCCGCACCGGCGTGATCCATCCCGCTGTGCCGCCATGGTCACGAGCAAGCTCGTGCGAAGCCCTAATTCAACCGATTGATAGCATGGACGAGTTCGCGTGAGTGTTGGGGCACGCTGGTAACCTTCCCCTAGCTGGAGACCTGACCGACGGCACATTCTGCCATGCTAGAGCATCGTCGGTCCACCATGGCTGCTGCTGTGTCCGCCGTGGTACCCTAGCTGCTCGTCTAGGGCATGGACATCTAGGGCATGGATGAGGTGCGGGAGAGAGAGAGGGGCACGCCAGGGTAACCCGTGCCGCCAATCAGCACGGGCGGCTCGCCAGAGTTGACTGGGACCCAGCGTGTCAGTGCCTGGGGTAGGGGAGAGGCGAGTGAGAAAAGTTGAGTGAGAAAAGTTTTAACTCGGTTTTATTCTTTTTTAGAAAATGTGAATATGTGCTGAATTTTGTTTATTCATAACTAAATATAGGAGCATGATAAAATTGTGAAACTTTTTGTGTAGCCTTCTTATGATGTGCTTAATCATAGAAAAATATTAGCTTGACATTTTAAGTAGTTTTGTTATGCTTAAAAATTACCTCTTTTAATTATAAAATGGACCTTGCATGATTTTTATAGCTAAAATAATAATCCTTTAATCATGAAACTTTTTGTGTATGCTTTATATGCTTATATCCGCCTTCACAAAAAGTTTGGTACTATTTTGATGATCTTAACTTGGTTAATTAATTTAAGTGTGTTTAAATGGCTTTTCTTTAATTAATAAATGCTAAAATAATTAGGATAAATCATAAAAATAACTTTGGTGTATTTTGGAGTTGATTGTAGACCTTGGGACACAAACACTTCTGCTGTTCCTTGGCAACTCTTTTGCTTCCTTGTTGTACTCATAATTAACTTGCTAGTTAATAAATATAAACAGTTTACTCAATTAACTAATTAGTAAATGCATGTGGGTAGGTCATGTAATGATCCTTGCTCTCCCTCATGGTTGAACTTGGTGTAATGTTAGTTAAATACTTTATCTTGATTGACTAGTATAATATAATAAATGTTGCTTTCATAATAACAACTAATTAACATGTTAGTTAAATAAATAAAAATGCTTTTATAAAACAAACCCTAGTTCTTTGGTGAAGGAAAGTTGTACTCAAGATATTAACTTTTGTTGCTCGAAGCCCAAGCCTTCGAACACCGAGTTGCCACGCGAGTGAAATCAAATGTGAAAGGTGGCTAGAAAAAGTCACAAGCAAAACAAGATGGACAATTTCATTGATCTTGTTCCTCTTCCCCCCTTTACATTCCCTCGATGGGTGTAGGGTCGAGATGGCAGACTAGAGAGGGATCAATAATCCTTTCTAAAATTTAAACGCACCGGCAAACCGAAACAAATGCGGAATTAAAACTATCGGTCTAGCCAAGACTACATCCCTCTATCTAAGTTATCAAGCACCTTAAATGATCCTAATTAGGCAACAAAGGTGTCGGGCTAGCTAGAGCTCACCTAAACAATTCTAGTATAGCAAGGTCACACAAACCTATGCAACTAGTACTTTGGCATAGGAGGAGCTCCTACACAAACTAGTAAGCAAAAGCACAAAGCTCCTAAGCTCACTAACAATGCTCAATAACAAGGCTATACAAGCCAAATTAGAGAGCACAAATTACTTAACTACACAAACTAAGTAATGTGACTAACAAAACTGAATTAGTCACGTAAGGGAGCTACTTCTATGCTACACAAGCAAGAAGGTAACTAGCAAGCTACACAAGCTAACTAATTACAAGAGCAACTATACAAGCATAATGTAAATGAAAGTAAATACAAGCTTGTGTAATAAGGATGCAAACCAGTGGAAAGACAAGGATGACATGGTGATTTTTATCCTGAGATTCACGTGCTTGCCAACATGCTAGTCCTCGTTGAGACAAGCTCCAAGGTTGCCGCCGGTCCTCTTGCTAGTGGTGACCCACAAGTCACACTCTCCCACATGGAGTGCTTACCACAAGCTCTAGCACTTGACCCGGCCGGACCACTTGTCACCCTTTACATCTCGCTCTACTAGAGTTACTCTTTGCAGCTCTCGTGGGGTGAGCCCAATACCCCTCACAATCACTTCTCTAGAGCACCGCACAATCTTCTTTGCGTGCTTCAACTGAGACCACCACCAAGTCATCTAGGAGGTGGCAACCTCCAAGAGTAACAAGCACCACCAGCTTGCAACTCAATCACCTAGTGCCACTCGATGCAATCTTACAATGCAACGCACTAGAATCACTCACTCGCAATGGATTCGCACTTCTCGCAAGCACAAGTGAGTTAGAGGCTTCTCAAACCAAGCACACACAAGGGCAACACATTCCCAAGGTGCTCAACCCCAGCCAAGCCTGAGCTCCACCTCTATTAATAGCCCCAAAGCCAAATAGAGCTATTGGAGTCAAGTAGCACATTTCTACGCGGTCACCGGACAGCAACGTGCGGGCACCAGACATAGGGTGGCGGAGGGTGGCGGTGCCCCAATGGTCGAATTGCAACAGCTATTTCAAACTAGCTATTGTACAAGTGGGCACCGAGCAAGGGGTGGTGGTGCACCGCCCTAGGGGCAGCGGTGCCCTTGCAGCACCCAAAACGAGTTTTTGCCCCTCTCTAGAAAAATATGGCGGTGCCAGGTATTGGACAGTCCGGTGACCATGCGATGCCTTCTTCAGCTCAAACTTGATTTCTGCCACTTCAATCTTGTAGAGCTACTCGTTAGCTTTCCAAAAAGTCCTAGATCATCAAAATTAGAGTTCGGAGCTAAGAGTTATGCCCGAAATACGAAAGGGTGTCGCTGTAGCCCCTAGCATCGCCTGGGGGTGGCAGTGCCCTGTCCGATGCACATTGGAAAGGGCGGTTCCACCCTCTACAATGGCTGCAAGTTGGCTACAAGTTAGGTTGCAACTTTCGACCCCTGGACAACCAAAACCTAGCCTTTTCTTCTCCTTTTCAACTCCGAATTCATCCAAAACAACTCTAACACCTTCTCCTTTGTAAATGTGCCAACACCAGCGCGTGTCCACCATTTTGTGCATGTGTGTTAGCTTTTCACAAATATTTTACCAAAGGATTAGTCACTCAATTCACCACACCATTTGAACCTAGCAACGATGCAAAGTTAGATCACTCGAGTGGCACTAGATGACCAATATGCAAACAAGTTAGCCCCTCTTGATAGTACGACCATCTATCCTAAACCCGGTCATAAACTTCTCTACTCACCTATGACCGGTGAAATGAAATTCCCTATAGGTTATACCTTTGCCTTGTGTATTCCATTCCATCTCCTCCAATGTTGATGCAACACATGCACCAACCATATCACAAATGATATGATCAACTTCATATCATTACGTGACCTTGTTGGTTCATCGATCTTGACCTCACTTGCTTTCACTATTGCCTTCATCCATCAGCGCCAAGTCTTGCTCAAGCTTCACCGCCATGTGGTCCATCGCTCTAAAGCCTCCAACTTGCCCTTCACGCTTGTAACTAGTCCATCAAGCCAAGTCTTGTCTTGATCTTCTCCACCTTAGTCACATGACTCAATGTTATGTCTCATATGCAATAAGCTCCTTCATCATATGTGTGAGCCTTGCAACAAATCCAAGCCATCTTCACTATCATGGCATGAGTTGCTCACACAAGTGTACCTGTGGACTAATCACCTGTGTATCTCACATTTAAACATATTAGTCCACCTAGGTTGTCACTCAATTACCAAAACCAAACTAGGGACCTTTTAATGGGGGATATTTATACACGCTCATGGGCATTTCGTTGGACAAAAATGCCCTTGCAACTACTACACATTTGGAGAATATTCCCTACCGCCATGGGCTAGTTCGCCATTTGGAGTCCTCGCCGGCCTCAGGTAGTGCCGGCCAGGGGAGGGCCGACCAGCCACGCCTCTTGTCACCCCTTCGACCAATCGAGTGGGTCCCTAGTGGACAGGAGCTGTCGGGCGTGTGAGGGTGGTTGACTCCTCTAGCGTCGAAACCTGCAACGATGACCGAACAAAACATTAACACCTATTTGCCTAAGCAAATAGGTTCACTCTGATTCCATGTCCCTGGCTAAGCTGGTCTGAGCCACGTGGCCCCTTTCGCCAATGCGAAATGGCCCGAGTCAGGCGCGGTGCTCGGCGAGCCCTTGTGGCTTGATCTGCCATTTTATTCAGGCGAAAGGGGATCACAGAGGGCGTGCCCTAAGACCGGATGGGTGGGGGCCATCCTCATTTCACATGGGTGAGGTGAGACTCCCATGACACGGGCTCTCTTTCTTCTGCCGTCCCACACTCGTCTTTTCACCAAAGCAAAATGTTGTGCGCGCTGACGGCCCAAGGCCGATCTTGCCCCTGATGTCCATCATTTTGCCCGCTAGCGATGCCCCCTACGGTAGCAGAGCGTGGATGGGGTGGCAGATGAGCCCCATAGGGTGCCCAAAGGTGGGGCTTCCCCCCAACAACTTTGTTTAACCTCTGCTATGCACTTGAGTGCTTCTTATCATGCATCATGTCATGCATTCCATCTTGTTAAGCAAGCATCATTGTAGTGCATAAGAGAGTGAGAAGATTCATGTCGATAAAGTTTCAAAGAAGGTCTATCTACTAGTGGTGTTGGTGCCACATTTGACCTCTTGATCTCTCTGTGGAACTAACCTTCTCTGTAACGTAGGCAAGCCTCAGAGAATAAACCCTTCCTTAGTATTTACAAATCTTTATTACGCTTTAAGTCTTGTGAGATGTGCATTAAGTAATTAGGAGTTGTCAAATACCATTGCTACATGATTATCTTGATATTTAGGTATCCTTAGTCATACCCCACTAATGTGTTGGACGATATCTCTAATGCTTAGTAATGCTCAGACTTCGATAGAAGTCGAATGATGATTTCATCGTTCACAAGAATTAGGTTTGCCTCGGCTCTGCTTTTGGGTCGTGCGAATATCATAACTATGATTATGTTTAAATTGAGACCAGGCGGGACTCGATGTTATGGAAAGTGTCCTTGGGCAGACAGGTTTGCCTGGTCATGCTCGTCCCGCCTATGTCGATTGAGGACTGTACCGTTGTAGACCTGTTGTGAGTTGAGACTTTGTAGTACTGGCCACATACTTTGGTAAGCCTGATACCACAGCTATTCCATTATGGGAAAAGACAACTATGCACTGGGCATGGGATATGGTGAGAGTAGTGTGTACACATCTTGTGAATCCGCCAAGAGCAGCGCAGGGAGGTGGAGTATTGTGCTCTCGGGTAGCGCAGACTAGTTCACGTTCTGGAGGATCCGAGTGAAGGTTAATATATGTAACACCCCAGTGTTATGCTTGCATCATTGCACTTGCATTACATGAGCATAGGCATCATTCATCCATGCATGAGCAATATACATGAAACATCTATATGAAACTAGTGAAACATTGTTATGAAACATGTGAAACATTGCTTTTTTTCTTTTATGTTTCTATGTATGTATGCTTATGGTCATGTGTAGTTAATGCAAGTGATGGTCAACTAGGCTCATTAGTACCTTAACTATGCTTAGGACACTTACTGGAACAATGTTCATGTTGACCACTTAGCTTAATTAAGCTTCTAGGTGATAGTTGACTTTGGTTGACCCCTAGAACTCTTTTGCTTGACCAATTAAAAAGTATAGATTAGATTGTATGCATGTTTGTGCAACCTTAAGTAAAGTTGTAGTAAATTTATTAAGGAACAAAAGTTGTTTAATGACCATCTCATGAAAATGACCAGAACACCCTCAAAACTGACCCACAAGTCAGATATACATGTTGTTTTAGCACTTAGCAAATTTGGTTAAGTCCAAACTGCATTGCAGTTTCGATGTACCTCACTTTGAGGCATTGTAACTAGCAAAGCAGGCTGAACCAGCTCAAGTTCATGTTGACAAAGTTGAAGCCCTCACATAGCTCTACAAGTTTGCCAATTGCACTTTTCGCTAATTCGAGCTAGATTAGGAGCTAGGGAGGGGCAAAGTCACGTTGTCAAGTGCAATGGCAGGCCTGATGGCCACCATCGATGGTGTCAGTGGCTGACCACCGTCAAGCATCATGCACCACTTGGCATCCATATGTCACCGATAGGCCCACACGTCAGCCCAGCTGCGCTGCATGAGCACCATGCCATCCTGCTCACTCTACCCTCACTCGCTTGGTGCAGCAGTAGCAGCGGTAGTGCTCTCGCCACCAAGAGCTCCACCGAGCTCGCGCGCGCTTGCCACCATGCCTTGCCTCGCTCCATCTTGCCCATAGCTCTGCCATTGCTTGATCTATCTCCTCGTCCTCTTTGTGCCATAAATTGAGCTCGGGTAAGGTCGCATTGTCCACCCCGCTGTCATAAAAACCTCGCCGGAGCTCTGCCATGTTCTCGTTCGTCGTGGCTGAGCCCCTACGACGCCTTTCTTCCCCTTCTTCTTAGCGTAGCAGGTTCCTCGTGTAGCCCTGATGCTTGAGCCAAGCCCAGCCGAACTGCTACCGGCCAAAGATGGCCGGTGCACCGTCGAGCAGTGTCGTCGTGCCGCCATCGCCGCCGACAGGCCAGCTTCGGTAGCTCCGGACCTCCACCTTTGCCTCTAGCCGATGCAGGATGGCGTGGGGAGCACGTTGGTGCCATCACCCTCACCAGAAACCTCACCGACAATGAGGAATCACCGGTGAGTGGAGTCCTTTGCCTCGGTGTGTCTGGCAAGTGGGCCCGTTGACCCACGGGGTCCACACGTCAGCGGCTTAGATTTAGGGTTTTGTTTTATTCTTTTCAAGAAAATGATGCAAACTTTGAAAAATCATATCTAGAGTTCTAGGAGTCCAAATTGAGTGGTTCAAATTGGGTTATGCTCCTAGTGTGGTCTAGTTTTTATTAAAAATGTAAAACATACCATGTTCTGAAGTAAAATATTTAGTTATGAATTATCTTGTTTATTCCCTAATAAATTTTGGAAAATCATAACTTGAGTTTGGTAAATGCTTTTAAGGTGATTCCACTTGGGTTAGTTTTGTGTTGATGTGTAGTATCAAGGAAAAATATGAAATATATTGTTTGACACTTTTCAATAGGCTTTCTTAATTATGCTCATATAATACATGCTAACTTGTCATTTTGTGGAGCATGTTTAAAAAAAAGGGCAGACCCAGTGCCAGGCGGCTCCCACTTGAGTGGGGTTCTAGGGAAGGGGACTTGAAAATTTTACAGTAGTCTTTTTGTAATAAGTAGAAGCTATAGTAATTTTTTAAATTTTACTGTGCTCTTTTGCTATGTGATTAGTTTTCCACCTAATTATCTAAATAAATTAATAAAGGCATGAAAAGAATTTTATTTGGTGGTGGACATCATGTTTCCTAATGTTTTTAAGATGTATCCTAACTAGTGGTAGTGTTGGTTTTGGTCAGGCATGAGTTTAAAATACATGTGAAGTATTATTTTTTCTTTAATGCTATTGTAGTGCTTTTCTGGACAGTTTTTAGGACTATGTAAATTATATTAAGTAAATGATGTTTGTTGGGAAACTTGTCTATACTAATGTTGTAGATAACTTACTCATCTAGCTTGTGTTAAATTTTTATGGCATTTGGCAAAGTAGTTTTTGAGTTACAATTGTTCAAATTTGGGTCCTAGAAGTGGTTGCTCTCTGTCTTGTTTGGACCTGATTCTGTAGTTATATAATTTTAACCTGCTAAACTTATGAATCACGCTGAGGTGTCTAAAGGTGAAATGTATATAATTTCATAAGATTTCTAGAATGTCTTGTTTCAAGTCATTTGGATTTATAAATCTCCAGTTATGAGTAAATTACTTGACTATTGTTGTATGCCCAGAGTTGCTGAAATTGCCTGATGACTTGATTTCTTTGCTTAAGCATGATTGGGATATTTTAGATGCTTAGGCTGATTAATATAGTGGTTAGATGCAGGTGCTAGGCCTCTTACTGAGGATGAGCAATTGTATATTAGATTGTGTAAGCTTGGTAAGTGTTTTGCTCTCTACCAGAGAAGAGATATGCACCTACTCTTTAAAGTGATTTGAATAGAGCACCACACGTACTCACTCAACGAATCTTAATCACTTTGGATTATCTTGCTGTCATTCTCATACATGTTCATCATGTCATCTCATTCCTTATGCATACATGATATTCATCTTGTGCACATGCATGCAATAGGTATGCCCGACGGAGTAACTTTGGTGGAGTTCGAGGGGACGTGTCAGAATAAAGGGGAGCCAGCTCAAGCATAGGAGGCCCAGCCATAAGAAGTTAGGGGCGCCGAGGAAGACGTACTTGAGTGTCCGAGTCACGAACCTTCGACCTTTGCGAAAGGCAAGCCCTAGAGCATTATAAGCCTCATACTTTAAGAAAGTAATGAGTATATATATGTTATATATGTATTGTTGCGTTAAGTTATAGGAGTTGGTTGAAACCCCTTGCTGCATATATTCTCCCCTTGTCCAATACCCTTACCCTGAATCCTATTTAGACAAGATCAAGTCAATGCTTAGCCATGCTTAGACCAGTGAAGTCAGGTAATTTCCTGTCACCTGTGAGATATAGGGATCTATCTAGTCACAGTTGACTATATTTGATATCGTGAAAAGAACCATATGAATAAATGAATGAGACCGGGTGGAGTCTTGTAGGTTGGTGTTGTACTTATAGTGATTCCATCTGTGTCGATTAAGAAGTGAGGCATGGAGCCTTTCTTTGTGATTTTGAACGCATGCCAAACACTTAATTAGTTGGTCGGATAAGTCGTTCCGACCTTGAAGCTGAGTAGCTCGACTCAGGCCGGGAATCAGGAAGTATAAAGTGCGCACTCTGGAGGTAGCAAGGATATGCGGGGAGCCATTGGCGTAAGTCCAAGGGTAGGTAAATAGTCCAGAACATCGTGGTAGAGTGGTGTTCCTGAGAGTGCGGGGCTGATCAAACCTACAAAGTTGGTTCCTTAGTTGTACCAAAGGTGATCTACAGCTGCCTTCGAGGGGTTTGCCAGGTTTGTGTTAGGAATAATTCCCCAGCTAGGTAGAAATCGATTCAAATCGCCGTCTCTCCCGGATAGTGAGAAACTTGATGGAATATCTCCATTGTAGTCACACTAATCAAAGAGATGGTTAAGTTGATGATCATAATTATAGCCTGATTTAACCTGATATGGTTATTATTGCTTGTTTAATTAATCAAGTGCTTGTTATATTACAGGTGCTAATCTAGATGACAGGTGTCGAAGGAGCTGATGAGCGTGTCTTCCTATTTGGGATCCAGATTGGCCCCGATAAGGGCCGTCTTGTTGGAATTGCCGTCGACCAACTAGATCTCCTTGTGGTCCTTGGACTTGATGCCCTTGCGCAGGGCTTGTAGCTCTGGGATCTCTAGGTGGTCGGCAGGAGTCTTGGTGGCATCGACCAAGGTATGCTCCATGCGGATCGAGTGGTCGGTGGCTTCAACCACTTTGAAGCTTTCCTCTTCACAGGTGTAGATAGTGTAGACATTGCCTCTAAGAGTGAGGACGCCGTGCTCGGTAGGCATCTTGAGCACCAGATATGAGTAGTGTGGCACGACCATGAATTTGGTGAGCGCTGGTTGACCGAGGATGGCGTGGTAGGTGCCGTCAAAGTCTGTGACCATGAAGTTGACGTAGTCGGTGCAGAAGTGTTCTGCAGTCCCAAACTACACAGGGAGCGTGATCTGCCTGAGAGGTATAGAACTCTGTCCGGGGAGAACGCCCCAAAACTATGCCTCGTAGGGTTTGAGATCGGCATGGCTCAATTTCAGAGTGGGCAAGTTGTTGTGAAACAGGATGTCGACGGAACTACCACCGTCTATGAGGACCCTCTCAAACTGGACGCTGTTGATGCAGGGATCGAGGATGAGGGGAAATCGACCAGGTTTAGGAATTACGGCCCATCGGTCTTCACAGTTGAAGGAGATTTCTTGGTGAGACCAGGCTAGAAACCTGGGATCGGTAATGAGGCCGTCGGCGTCGGTGACGCTCATGCAAGCCCATTATGAGCAGTTTGTGCTCGTGTTTGGACTCTAGAGACACCTTTCCGCCGAAGATGGAGTGGACGGTTTTGGTGGGAGCGACGTATTGATGATGAGGATCCCTGTCCTATTCGTCATCGTCGTCATCACCATCTCGTCGTTGTACGTCATGGTTGGCCCTTGCAGCATCGTCGACAGTGAGCTGCTTGGCGTAGATGTTCTTGAGGAAGCGACAGTTCTCCATGGTGTGATTGGATTTGGGATGAAGCTGGCAGGGACCCTTTAGGGCCTTGTTGTAGTCGTCCTGGTAGTCGCGGCGACCACTTGGCTTCTTAACCGCATTGACTTCATGATCGTCCTCGTGAGGACGCTTGCCTCCGAAGGCATCACGACGGTCACACCGCCGATCACGGTTGTCTTGGTGGTCACGGTTGTCGTTGCGCTAATCACGACGATCGTGGTTGTCGTTCCGACCACGGTCGTTGCGGTTGTTGTCGTGACGCGGTGGGTGTTTGGGGCGTGATGGCCCACCCACATCTTCCTTGATTATCTTCTTAGCGTCATCTACGTTTGCATAGTTTTTGGCGGTGGCGAGCAACTCGAAGACCGTGGTCGGTCGTTTCCTGAGCAGCTTGCTTGTGAGGGTGTCATGGTGATGGAGGCCCTTGATGAAGGCTGAGACTGTCTCGTCATGAGAGATCTTGGGGATCTTGAGGCGCATATCCGAGAAGCGTCAGATGTAGTCGCGCAGCGGCTCATCCTTGCGGTCACGTATGTGCTTGAGGTCATACTTATTGCTCGGCTGGTCACATGTGGTGATGAAGTTGTCGATGAAGGCTAGCTTGAGTTGTGCCCGGCTATCAAACTGGTTCTCCAGCAGGCTCAGGAGCCATTAATGACCTGCTTGATCAAGAACAACTGAAAGATAATTAGCCATTACATGTTCATTGCCCGAGGCTGATCGGACGGTGATCTCATAAAGCGTGATCCAATTCTCAGGGTTCTCCTTGCCGTTGTACTTCCTGAGCTTTTCGAGCTTGAAGTTTTTCGGCCATATGACTTGTCGAAGATGAGAAGTAAATTGTTTCAGGCCGGGAGGACCGTGCTCAGTGTCGTATTCGATGCGACGGATGTTCTCATAAGCTTGACGGTCATTAGCGTGGCTGAGGATGCGGCTGCGGGCGTCACGCGGAGGGAGTTGCTGGTGGAGATCGCGGTTGGGGTCTTGATTCACTTCCTGATCTCGATTACCACGGCGATTACGGTTGTTATCCCAATGACCACGACCACCTCCATGAGCACCGTCACCGTCACCACCGCTATGACGACCATCGCCGCCGTCGCCACCACCACCATTACCGCTGCCGCCGCCGCCGCCTCGAGGGTTGACTAGGGGTGGACCATTGCGTGGATTAGATGGTTGTTGGTGACTTGGGTGTTCTGAAACACAATGACTCCGACTAGATGCAATTGACGTGCTCGAAGTAAACTGAGCTCATTTAGCTAGCTCGACGGTTTGGCCCATAGCAGCAATCAGATGTGCGCGAATATCTTCGTGGACCTGCTGGATTTCTAGTTGGTCAGGTAAGCGGTCCAAGTTGGCCATGGCGATAGCCACGTTGGCACTTAGAGTCCTGAAAACTTGTCGCTTGCCAACCCTATCAAAGGCATTGGCTAGATCTCTTGGTCAGGGTCCCCTTCGACGCTCTTCTTCTTCAGCCTCCAAATGATGGCGTTCGGCGCGGTTGGCGTTACGCTATTCGCGAAGCTGCCGTTGCTCGTCAGTTTCTCCCATGACTGCGAGCTCGTCATTGCTGACGTTGAGCACCATGTCGCCATGTCTCGGTGGGAACCTTGGGATCAGAGAGAAACCCAGAGGGTACGGTAGTGGATCTAGATCATATTCATCGTCTTCGAGGTGTTCAGCCTCAGTGTGGACAGAGCATGTAGATCCAGTGCTGGAGTCGCCATCCTTGGGCAGTGTATGAACCGAGCCTTCATGATGCTCCCAGATATCGACCATGTTGACGGTGTTGCCTGGTGATGGTCGAGGTTGGTCCAAAAAGTACAAATCTGAAACATGGTCTCGCTTCATGGGACCCATGAACAGATAAGGTGTACGATACGTGTACTCGGAAGCAATGTTTTTTAGGCCGTATGGGAGGGCCTGGCAATCCTCCGTCGGGACTTGGTACTGAGAGAGCCTGAGGCTGGGTGTAGGAACCAAGCGAAGGCGTACCGTATGCCCTTTAGGAGTAGCAATGACCACTAGATCTGTATCTAGCCGTGTTGGACGACGAGCCCGAACTGGTCGGGTAGATCTGTTGTGGTTAAGAAGTACCTACTCGATAGATTGATTTTGGATCGAATCTACCAAAGTCAGGGTTTGCGAGAGCTTATGGCCAACTTGGTCGATAGCTTCGATCAGGTCGGTGTTGTCGATCACCCTTCCTTTGTAGCGGGGAAGTGGTCGACGAGTTGTCGGCGTGGTTGGAGCCGTTGCTGGGGTGGTCAGAGCCGTAGCTAGCGTGGTTGGAGCCGTAGCCGATGAAGATGTGGTCAATGCAGATCGGATCTGTGCCTGCTCCGTGGCAGTGGCAGTGAAGCTGTTGACGCCGGTGGTCCAGGTGATCTGGCCGATGGTGAACGAGAGACCGTCCACCACAGCCGTGGACTCGGGGATGATGACCATCTTGCTCGCCTGGGAAGCTATACACACACCCCCTACCTGGCGCGCCACTGTCGATGAGATATGGTCGGTAGTCTACCGAGGGGTATGCCCAAGGTAGTAGATTGTCAGCAGATAGGTGCGCAAGCTACGAACTAGATGGTGACGCAAAACAAACACAATGATTTTATCCAGGTTCGGCCACCGTGAGGACGTAATACCTACGTCCTGTGTCAGATTGTATTGCTGTGTATATTGAGAGTGGTTATGTTGTGGGATCCTATTGATTAGAAGGCTTTTCTTGTACAGCTTCCTAGAGATATTCGTCTTCCCAGTGAGGCCAATGCTATTTTAGCAAAGTCTGTTGCTGATGTTCTGGTAGTATGTGAGTTTCCGGATGTCTTTCCTGATGATCTGCCTAGATTAACTTCGAATCATGATATAGAATTCAAGATTGAGTTAATCCCTGGCACTGCACCTATCTCTAGAAGACCTTATAGAATGCCACCCAATGAGTTAGCAGAGCTTAAGATCCAATTGAACGAGCTTTTGAAGAAGGGCCTTATTCGTCCTAGTTCTTCTCTGTGGGGCTATCCCGCTATCTTTGTGAAGAAGAAGGACCATTCTCCATGCATGTGTGTGGATTATCGACCACTCAATGAAGTTACCATCAAGAATAAGTATCCATTGCCACACATTGATATCCTGTTCGATTAGTTTCTAAGATCAATTTGAGATCTGGTTATCATCAAATCAAAATTTGTCCTGAGGATATACCTAAGACAACTTTCTCTACCAGATACAGGTTGTACGAGTATCTGGTCATGTCTTTCGGCTTGACAAATGCTCCTGCACACTTCATGTATCTGATGAATTCAGTATTTATGCCCAAATTGGATAAATTCATGGTCATATTCATCGATGATATCTTGGTTTATTCTGCAAACGAGGAAGAGCATGAGGAACATCTAAGAATTGTCTTAACCAGGTTGCGAGAACATAAGCTTTATGCCAAGTTCAGCAAGTGCGAGTTCTGGTTAAAGAAAGTACCCTTCCTAGGTCATGTGTTGTCTGGCGAGGGAATCTCTGTGGATCGGACCTAGGTATAGGAAGTATTAGATTGGAAGGCATCGACATCGGTTCACGAAGTTTAGAGTTTTCTTAGGCTGGCTGGCTATTATCGTCGCTTCATCCCGAATTTCTCAAAAATAGCCAAGCCCATGATAAGATTGCTTTGGAAAGATGAGAAGTTTGTGTGGACTCTGGATTGTGAGGTGGCTTTCCACATTTTGCGGACTCTCCTGACTTCAGCTCCTGTTTTGGCATAATTTGATATCGAGAAACCTTTTGATGTATTTTGTGGTGCATCATGTACCGGTTTGGGGTGTGTTCTTATGCAGGAAGGCCGAGTTATCGCTTATGCCTCACCCCAACTATGGAAGCATGAAGTCAATTATCCAACTCATGACTTAGAGCTAGCCGCAGTTGTTCATGCTCTGAAGATTTGGAGGCACTATTTGATTGGCAATGTGTGCAATGTCTATACAGATCATAAAAGTCTAAAGTACATCTTCACTCAACCTGAATTGAATATGTGGCAGAGAAGATGGCTAGAGTTAATCAAGGACTACAATCTTCATGTGCATTATCATCCTAGCAACGCTAATGTTGTTGCTGACGCCTTAAGCCAGAAATCCCATTGCAATTCTTTGATTGATGGAGATTTTCATTTGTCTCATCTGTTACATCCCATCGTGCTTCACAATATCACTATTGATTGCTCTCTCAGAAGTAGAATCATCGAGCTTTAAAAGACTGATGTGGGTGTTTTCCACATCAAAAGAAAGATGAAGGAACAAGAGACCAAGCATTTTTGAGTCGATAAGAAGGGCATTCTTTGGTTCAAGGATAAACTTGTAGTCTCTAAGGACAAGGAACTTAGGAACCAAATCAAGGCTGAAGCCCATTTTTCTAAACTATCCATCCATCCTGGTAGTAGTAAAACATACCAAGATCTAAAACCTTACTTTTGGTGGACCAAAATGAAGAAGGAGATCGCAGCCTACATTGATAGATGCGACAATTGTTGTCGAGTTAAGGCCATTCACATGAAGCCTGGTTTACTTCAACCTTTATCTATCCTGGGTTGAAAGTGGGAAGAGATTGTTATGGACTTTATCGTTGGCTTACCCACTACTAAAAGGGGTTTTGACTCCATTTGGATGATTGTGGATCGTCTGACAAAGTTTGCTCATTTCATTCCTGTGAAGGTCAACTATCATCAACATCAATATGCTAATATTTATTTCCAACAAATTGTATGCCTTCATGGTGTACCCAAGTCTATTGTATCGGATAGAGGACCATAGTTCACAGCTCGCTTTTGGGAGCGCTTACATCAGGCTTTGGGTACCCACTTGATCCTTAGTTCTGCTTATCATCCGCAAACCTCTGGGCAAACTGAGCATGTTAACCAGATCTTAGAGGACATGCTTAGGGCTTGTGTTATCTCTTACAAGGGACCATGGGACAAGTGGTTTCCACTAGCTTAATTTTCTTATAACAACAGTTATCAAGAAACTATCAAGATGGCTCCTTTCAAAGCTTTGTATGGTCGCAAATGTAGGACTCCTTTAAACTGGGTTGTGCCTAGGGAAAGGAGGTACTATGGAATTGCCTTTGTTAAGGAAGCTGAGGAGTAGGTCTGTAAAATCCAGAAACATATGGAAGCTGCTCAGGCTTGATAGAAAAGTTATGTTGATAAGAGAAAGAAGCCCATCGAGTTTGAGGTAGGTGACCACGTATATCTAAAAGTGTCACCCATGAAAGGAGTGAAATGGTTTGGTGTGAAATGTAAGCTTGCACCGTGATATGTAGGCCCGTACAGGATCATTGATAGGAGTGTAAGGGTAGCTTACAAGCTTCAGTTACCTCCTGAGTTGGGAGCTATCTTTTCGGTCTTTCATGTTTCTCAATTAAAGAAATTCTTCGTGTGCTTGAGGAAAGAGTAGAAGTGAGGCATATCAAGTTGAAATCTGACCTTGCCTATGAAGAGCAACCTATGACTGTCTTGGATGTCAAGGAAAGAGTGGCCTAGAACCTAGTAATTAAGTGGTACAAAGTGGTTTGGAGTAACCATAGTGAGTGAGATGCAACGTGGGAACGGGAGGACTATTTGCGAGATGTTTAGCCTACTTTCTACGCTAAAAAGTAAGCTTTCCAAATCTCAGGATGAGATTTTTATAAGGGGGAGGGCTGTAACACCCCAGTGTTATGCTTGCATCATTGAACATGCATTACATGAGCATAAGCATCATTCATCCATGCATGAGCAATATACATGAAACATCTATATGAAACTAGTGAAACATTATTATGAAACATGTGAAACATTGCTTTGTTCTTTTATGTTTTAGTGTATGTATGCTTATGGTCATGTGTAGTTAATGCAAGTGATGGTCAACTAATCTCATTAGTACCTTAACTATGCTTAGGACACTTAATGGAATAATGTTCATGTTGACCACTTAGCTTAATTAAGCTTCTAGGTGATAGTTGACTTTGGTTGACCCCTAGAACTCTTTTGCTTGACCAATTAAAAAGTATAGCTTAGATTGTATGCATGTTTGTGCACCCTTAAGCAAAGTTGTAGTAAATTTATTAAAGAACAAAAGTTGTTTAATGACCATCTCATGAAAATGACCAGAACATCCTCAAAAGTGACCCAAAATTCAGATATACATGCTATTTTAGCACTTAGCAAATTTGGTTAAGTCCAAACTGCATTGCAGTTTCGATGTACCTCACTTTGAGGCATTGTAACTAGCAAACCAGGCCAAACTAGCTCAAGTTCATATTGACAAAGTTGAAGCTCTCACATAGCTCTACAAGTTTGCCAATTGCACTTTTCACTAATTTGAGCTAGATTAGGAGCTAGGGAGGGGCAAAGTCGCGATGTCAGGTGCAAATGGCAGGCCTGATGGCCACCATTGACGGCGTTAGTGGCTAGCCACCATCAGGCATCGCGTGCCACTTGGTGTGGTATGTCGCCAGCAGGCCCATGCGTTAGCCCAGCTACACTGCATGAGCACCACGCCACCCCGCTCGCTCTACCCTCGCTCACCTCGCATAGTAGTAGCAGCGGCAGCGCTCTCGCCGCCAAGAGCTCCGCCAAGCTCGCGCGCGCTCGCCACCATGCCTTGCCTCGCTCCATCTCGCCCATAGCTCTGCCATTGCCGGTCAGCGGAGTCCTCTGCCTCGATGTGTCTGGCAAGTGGGCCTATTGACCCATGGGGTCCACACGTCAACGGCTTAGATTTAGGGTTTTTGTTATATTCTTTTCAAGAAAATGATGCAAATTTTGAAAAATCATATCTAGAGTTCTAGGAGTCCAAATTGAGTGGTTCAAGTTGGGTTCTCCTCCTAGTGTGGTCTAGTTTTTATAAAAATGTAAAACATGCCATGTTCTGAAGTAGAATATTTAGTTATGAATTATCTTATTTATTCCCTAATAAACTTTGGAAAATCATAACTTGAGTTTGGTAAATGCTTTTAAGGTGATTCCACTTGGGTTAGTTTTGTGTTGATGTGTAGTATAAAGGAAAAAATATGAAATCTATTGTTTGACACTTTTCAATAGGCTTTATTAATTATGCTCATATAATACATGCTAACTTGTCATTTTTGTGGAGCATGTTTCTATGGTTCAAATTACTTGAAAATTTTACTGTGGTCTTTTGCTAATAAGTAGAAGCTACAGTAATTTTTTAAATTGTGTAAGCTTGGTAAGTGTTTTGCTCTCTACCGGAGAAGAGATATGCACCTACTCTTTAAAGTGATTTGAATAGAGCACCGCACGTACTCAGTCAATGAATGTTAATCACTTTGGATTATCTTGCTGTCATTCTCATAAATGGTCATCATGTCATCTCATTCCTTATGCATACATGATATTCATCTTGTGCACATGTATGCAATAGGTGTACCCGAGGGAGTGACTTTGGTGGAGTTCGAGGGGGCGTGCTAGAACGAAGGGGAGCCAGCTCAAGCACAGGAGGCCCAGCCATAAGAAGTCGGGGGCGCCGTGGAAGACGTACTTGAGTGTCCGAGTCATGAACCTTCGACCTTTGTGAAAGGCAAGCCCTGGAGCATTATAAGCCTCATACTTTAAGAAAGCAATGAGTATATATAAGTTATATATGTATTGTTGCATTAAGTTGTAGGAGTTGGTTAAAATCCCTTGCTGCATATATTCTCTCCTTGTCTAGTACCCTTACCCTAAATCCTATTTTGATAAGATCGAGTTAATGCTTAGCCATGCTTAGACTGGTAGAAGTCGGGTGATTTCCTATAACCTGCAAGATATAGGGATCTATCTGGTCATAGTTGGCTATATTTGCTATCGTGAAAAAGAACCATGTGAATAAATGAATGAGACTAGGTGGAGTCTTGTAGGTTGGTGTTGTACTTATTGTGATTCCGTTTGTGTTGATTAAGAAGTGAGGCATGGAGCCTTTCTTTGTCATTTTGAACACATGCCTAACACTTAATGAGTTGGTCAGATAAGTCATTCTGACCACGAAGCTGAGTAGCTCGACTCAGGCCGCGAATCAGGAAATATAAAGTGCGCATTCTGGAGGTAGCAAGGATATGCGGGGAGCCATTGGCGTAAGTCCAAGGGTAGGTAAGCAGTCCTAAACATCGTGGTAGAGTGGTGTTCCTGAGAGTGCAGCGCTGATCAAACCTGCGAAGTTGGTTCCTCAGTTGTACCAAAAGTGATCTACAGCTGCCTTCGAGGGGTTTGCCGAGTTTGTGTTAGGAATAATTCCCCAGCTAGGTAGAAATCGATTCAAATCACCGTTTCTTTCGGATAGTGAGAAACTTGACAGAATATCTCCATTGTAGTCACACTAAATGAACGAGATGGTTAAGTTGATGATAATAATGATAGCCTGATTTAACTTGATATGGTTATTGTTTAATTAATCAAGTGTTTGTTATAGTACAGGTGCTAATCTAGATGACAGGTAAATGATTATTAGCTTAATGCTTTAGTAATGAATGGTACTTATCTGCATATAAGCTTTTATGCAAAAATGTTGTCAAGCAAGCTCCACACATATATCAGCCTTGCATACTCCTTGGTGTCATATTATTTTTGGTTTATGACGTTAAGTCTAGCTGAGTACATTCTCGTACTCAGGGTTTATTCTCTCTTGTTGCAGATGACATCTTCTATAGTGGTTGCTGCAAATATTGCCTTCCCCCTATGGGGATGAGGACTAGACCAGTGGACATGGTCTCTGTTAGTTTCTCTTTTCAAATGCTTTTGTTGGATGTGACCCAGAACTGGCTGTACTGAACTAAGTATGTGAACTTGGTTTTAAAACTATGTTGCTTCCGCTACTTTTAAACTTAGTTTGTAATAACTTAGTTGAACTCCAATGGATGTAAGCTTCGGTGAACTACTTGTGAAATGTTGTAACATGTGATTTGTTGTGTTGAATCACTACGATCTTGGCTAGTAGTTGGTTTGTTTGAAATCCTTTGTGATTTCGTTGGACTACCGAGATTATATGGGCTCAAGTTCAGAAATTTAATTGCTTCGGTGATGGTTTTTATTCTTATGCTCTTATAATTTGGACGGTTCCATAACAATATATGTAGGTCTAGGACCTGCATATATCATGTGGTAAGAAAACCCTAGCTAGGCCAAATCGATTCAAATTGTCGCTAAGAGAAGACTTGATTCTCTGCTCTACATCATAGTTAATCAATGAAACATGGTTACTTATCGGTATGAGATGAAATGAGATGGGATGCCTAAAGAAGTGATTGAGCTAGATCAGGTGCAAACTGGATACTACTAATGACTTAATACCCAATTAATACATTGAAAATAAGGATTCACTTGTAGTAAGCTTTTCTGCAAAAGTCATTCCTGCTTCCAACTTTCCTTTAAGCCTGCATACCCTTGGAGTCTTTTCTTTTAGTCGGGTAAGATTTGTTGAGAACCCTCAAGTACTTAGGGTTTGTTGACCCCTGTTGCAGGTTATGACTTGTGCTGCTAATCGAGGTCATATCGGTGGGCTTAACATGATCTGGTTGTCTCTTCTACCTTAGGTGCTTACCTAAGTTGCTTCTATAGTTCTACTCACCTTTTAGAATTTAAGTTAAGTTTTTACTTGAACATGTTTTGTAAACTAATGCTATAACCTTCCACACTCTAATGTAAGTTATTTTTGTACCAAATGTTGTAATGTTGTGGCAACTCCATGTTGATCCTATATGAGTTGTAAAATGTGAATGATTCGAGGTTTCCTAAGGACACCCAACAGACTACCGGAGTTATCTGGCTCTCGTGTGCATTAGTCAAAGGTCTTTAGGACAATGACAGGTGCACATGGGCCATATAATTTGGGTAGTTCTGCCACAGCTGGTATCAGAGCATACATGGATCTGCTACAACATTATCTTTAAAAACTTCAAAATGATTTTGCAATTTAAAAGTTTTTGAAGGTAACAAATTAAGAATGTTCTTTGATTGCCCTTATGCTTGCTGCTGAAGTATTGTGAATACTTTCTGGTGACTCAAGTAGAAGATGACGACAAGTTTCAACTCTTCTTTAGCAAGTCAAGTGGAGAGTCGAACTTCTCCGACAATGTTTTGCTCAATGCCTTTCAATGTCCGTCTGGGCCAGAATGAAGATAGTGTATAAACACAGCCCTCTATAAGTAAGTTATTTCCTGAGTAACATTGTGAAGACGTATAGGATGAGCATGCATCACATCATCCACATAAGGTTAAAATAAAATGATGATTTAGATTCCCTCCTTTCATTCTGTGGGCAGCTATTCTTCTTTATAGCTATTTTGTTTCAATAAATCTCCTCTGGTATCAGGTTTCTGTCAATTAATCACCCTTTGATAAATCCTCGCTCCAAAAGTTCATAATCCTTGGGGAATTTTTGGGTGCACCTTATTTATTATGCCAACTCCATATGAAAACTTGGAACTAATCTTTGGCTTCTCAACCTGTGCATGTGTCATCTCTTAGTATCTTCTCCTACGAGACATGCTATTCCCTTGACTTTGATAGCTGACATGTGTTGGTTGAAAGTTACTGCAATTGTGCCCTGTGGTGGTACCATGATCCGTGACCTCGGTGTAGCATTGAAACTTGCGGTCTCCTGTGGCTCACGACCATAAGGAAGTACTACTAAGCGCTTGCTAATGTCGAGGTCTATGGTCATAATCCATTATAGCCCACAATTAATGTGCTTTCGCTCTCCTTGGAACCTCTTTTGGAGATTCATGTCTGTGTTTGTCCTGAATTTCCTAAATCCCTTGTTACTTGCAACATTCAAAACGATCTCGGATGTAATCTCTGAACCAACCCTTGTTGTTTTATGAACTTCTTGCAAGTTAATGTGTTTGACACATTTCCTTTTCCATTACTCAACCCAAGTTTTTTTTGGCATCATAATCTCAGGACGAGATTTCTTTAAGGGGGATGATTGTAACATCCTAGATGTTAAAGAGCAACTAAAATTTTGATCATGAGCATTATGAAGCATAATCATCAAGTATTATGGCATTAATGCATTTTATGTTTCAATTATGCCATGTCCATGTTGCATATATGGTGTTTCATATGTTGCATGAAATGAAGTCAATGTTAGTAATTAAGGTTTTTGTGATTTTTTATACATGTGATTTTGCGTAAAATTTGTTGTTTAAAGTATGCTCTTGAATATGGAATCAAAATATGATGATGTTTAAAATTGAGCCCAAAGATTGGATTTAATGCTAAAAATCACACAGTCATTTTTGCCTAAGTCCATGAAAAGCAGATATGAAGTTCAATTTTGTGGAATTTATTAAATCAATTTTCATTAATAAAATTGGTACAACTCTTGTTTCATTGATGTAGTGTACTTTAGATATGTTAATATGTAATTAGTTGTGGTATGTGTTTAGTGGTTGTACACTAATTAAATTGTCAAAGTTGCTTAACTAAAACAACTTTCAAAACCCTAATTGAATCTGTTTTTTTAGTTTTAATTTACCCAAGTTCTCAATTCAAAATCTCTCAAATCTTTGATTGTTTGATGTTGGGCCTTTAAGCAATGTTGTAGATCTATGATCATTGAACAAGTTTGCTTAAGGCCGATCATCAAGTCCTTTAGAAAAATTGAGAGAACGTAAGGGAGAAAGATGGGCTGTTAGTTGCTACAGTAGGTTGGCAAGCAGCTGCCACGTAGCAGCCTGCTTGCCGCCGGCCACCGCCTATTTTTGCTGCATTGCGTGCGCCTAGCACGCAGCTGCTTTGTGGTGGCAAAGCCAAGCAGCTGTTGTCACTCGCCTGCACATTGCCCCATCATTGTAGACTCGAAGCCTCAGCCGTCTCCTTCTTTTCCTTCTTCCCGTTGCCACCGTTGAGCCTTGCTTCGCCGACGAAATTCGCCGTGCCTGCTCCACCTCAGCCCACTAGCTCTAGGCCGCAGGATTGCCTTGTCCTTGCATTTCACCTGAACCCACTCACGCTGTCGCTCCTCGCCGGAATCAGCCATAGGCAGGTTTCCCGTTGTGGCTGCTCACCATGGCCGCCGAGGCTCACCTCACCGTGGCCAGCCTGCTCCAAAGCTCCATACGCCATGCCGTTTGTTGTTCTAGTTCTCTTGTGCACCGGTGATGCTCACCAAGTTGATCGTTGATCCGTTCTTCCATAGGTCACTTCGGAACATCACTAGTTCACGCGGCCACACGTGTCGTCACCGTCGGTCACCTCTTTCCGCTACTTCCCGCTTCAACCATCCAGTCGACCATACTCGCGGTGAGCTCCTAGCGCTAACCATCCTCTCAATTTTATCACTACTGATCCCTAGCGACCGGAACATCATCGCGCCGGTGTGATCTGCCCCGCCGTGCTGCCTTGGTTGCGGGCAAGCTCGTGCGAAGCCCTAATTCAATTGATTGATAGCATGGACGCGTGTGAGTGTTGTAAGCACACTAGTAACCTTCCCCTAGCCGGAGACCTCGCCGATGGCATGTTCTACTGCATCGGAGCATCGCCGGTCCACCGTGGCTGCTGCTATGTCCGCCGCGGTGCCCTGGCTGCTCATCTAGAGCGTGGATGAGGTACGGGAGAGAAAGAGAGGGGCATGCCGGGGTAGCCCGCGTCGCCGGGGATCTTGCCGGCGACGAGTACCTGCCGGTCAGTGCGGTCGGCTCACCGGAGTTGACTAGGACCCTGCGTGTCAGTGCCTGGGGTAAGGGAGATGTGAGTGAGAAAATTTTTAACTCGGTTTTATTCTTTTTCAGAAAATGTGAATATGTGCTGAATTTTGTTTAATTCATAACTAAATATAGGAGCGTGATAAAATTGTGAAACTTTTTGTGTAGCCTTGTTATGATATGCTTAATTGTAGAATAATATTAGCTGGACATTTTAAGTAGTTTTGTTATACTTAAAAGTTACCTCTTTTTAATTATAAAATGGACCTTGCATGATTTTTATAGGTTAAAATAATAATCCTTTAATCATGAAACTTTTTGTGTATGCTTTATATGCTTATATCCGCCTTCACAAAAGTTTGGTACTATTTTGATGATCTTAACTTGGTCAATTAATTTAAGTGTGTTTAAATGGTTTTCTTTAATTAATAAATGCCAAAATAATTAGGATAAATCATAAAAATAACTTTGGTGTATTTTGGAGTTGATTGTAGAGCTTATGACATAAACACTTCTGCTGTTCCTTGGCAACTCTATTACTTCCTTGTTGTACTCATGATTAACTTGCTAGTTAATAAATAAAATAGTTTACTCAATTAAATAATTAGTAAATGCATGTGGGTAGGTCATGTAATGATCCTTGCTTGCCCTCATGGTTGAACATGGTGTAATGTTAGTTAAATACTTTATCTTGGTTGACTAGTATAATATAATAAATGTTGCTTTCATAATAACAACTAATTAACTTGTTAGTTAAATAAATAAAAATGCTTTTATAAAACAAACCCTAGTTCTTTGGTGAAGGAAAGTTGTACTCAAGATAATTAACTTTGTTTAACCTCTGCTATGCACTTGAGTGCTTCTCATCATGCATCATGTCATGCATTCCATCTTGTTAAGCAAGCATCATTTATTACGTGTAGTGCATACGAGAGTGAGAAGATTCGTGTCGATCAAGTTTCGAAGAAGGTCTATCTGCCAGTGGTGTTGGTGCCATGTTTGACCTTTGGATCTCTCTGTGGAACTAACCTTCTCTACAATGCAGGCAAGCCCTGTAGCATAAACCCTCTCTTAGTATTTACAAATCTTTATTACACTTTAAGTCTTGTGAGATGTGCATTAAGTAATTAGGAGTTGGTCAAATACCATTGCTGCATGATTACACTGATATTTTGGTATCCTTTGTCTTATGCCACTAATATGTGTTGGTTGATATCTCTAATGCTTAGTAATGCTTAGACTTCAATAGAAGTCAAATGATGATGTTTAAATTGAGACCGGGCGGGACTCGATGTTATGGAAAGTGTCCTTGGGTAGACAGGTTCGCCTGGTCATTCTCGTCCCACCCGTGTCGATTGAGGACCATACCGTTGTAGACCTATTGTGAGTCGAGTCTTTGCAGTACTAACCACATACTCCGGTAAGCCTGATACCTTGGTTATTCCATTATGGGAAAAGACAACTGTGCACTGGGCATAGAAGATGGTGAGAGTAGCATGTACACATCCTATGAATCTGCCAGGAGCGACGCAGGGAGGTGGAGTACTGTGCTCTTGGATAGCGCAGACCGGTTCACATTTTGGAGGATCTGAATGAAGGTTGATATACGTAGGTCTAGGACCTGCATATGTCGTGTGGTAAGCAAACCCCAGCTAGGACAAATCGATTCAAATCGCCACTGCTTCTCAAAGAAGAAGACTTGATTCTCTGCTCTACATCATAGTTAATCAATGAAACATGGTTACTTATGGATATGATATGATATGAAATGAGATGAGATGCCTAAAGAAGTGATTGAGCTAGATTTGGTGCAAACTGGATACTACTAATGACTTAAGGGATGATACCTCGCCATTGCCATCTAGCAGCTTTCTTCCTCAATCTAGTAGCTTGCTCGGATGATACCTCACCATCACCATCTTCACCCTTGTCCAGCCATCGTGAATTCATCGCGAACTCGATTGCATGCATACAAACTCAATTGCTCTGGCATGCCATGAGCTTAGCATGCTTGGTGCCAGTGGGCTCCACATGGGCCATGCGAGCAGGCCACGGGGCTCTAGATGGGCATGCCTCTCCAGATGGCATCAACACTAATATAGAAAGTCAATTCACCACCGGGACCTTCACCAATGGTTTTGAGATAACTGGCAGTGATACGTATCACAGCTGGCTTATGACCCATGGGGCCCCTCTTGGCAACAGCACTAATATTGGGTGGTTGTAATTAACAACCTTTTTCATGTAGCTACCTTAGTACGATCATGTGGTTAAATTGTGACCGAAAATCATCCTTCTTCGTTTTAGAATGCTTCTTGATTTCAGAGGCGGCTTCTCTAATTCTTGATTGTTGCGCGCTCACCAAATTACCCTATAGTCAGTATGTATCCTATTGTTTTGATTGTATTAAATTGAATGACACATTAGTTAGTTCAACCTATGTCGATCAATAAAGTTGCATCATGTTAATCATAGATGGATCATGTCGATGGATGTACTCGCTGCCCCATTCATGGAAGGCGTTGATTGTTTTGTGAATGCGGCCCTTGTGGTTAAATTATGACAAAAAATCATCCTTCTTGCTAAGGGAGTGCTTATTGATTTCTTCTAATTGTTGATTGTTGAGCGCACACCAGATTACCCTATGGTACAGTCAGTTTGTATCCTCCAGTTTGCTTGTATTAAATTGAATGACTATAGTTGACCTATGTCACTAAAGTTGTGTTATTCACAAATGGATCATGGATGGATGTACTTGGAAACTATGACTGCTGCGTTTGTGGAAGGCATTGACTCTTTTGTGAAAGCCGCCAAAGTGTATGAAGAAAGTAATGTTCCGAGTAGTAAAGGATACATACACTGCCCATGTGTTGATTGCAAGAATGAGAAGGCATTTAGGATCTGTGACGTCAAGCAGATGCGATATCATCTGCTAAGTAGGGGTTTCATGAAAAACTATAAGGTTTGGAACATGCATGGAGAGGAAGGTGACAACTTACCTGAGGAAACCATCCAAGGACCCTTGCCAGAGCGAATGAAACCTTGTAGCAAACCATCCATGAAATAGTCAGTGAAACCATGCAGGAAACCATCCATGAACCAGTGAGTGAAACCGTGCAGGAAACCATTAATGAAATAGGCCGTGACACTTTTCTAGATACTAAAGTGCGTGATGCTCTAGACAAGATACGTGATGGTGAGCCAGAGTTTCTTGATGCAAGAGATTTGAAGAAGTTGGAGCAAATAAGAAAGGATGCAAAAACGCCGATGTTCAATGGTTCTTCTATGACCAAGTTAGAAGCTAACCTTTTGCTACTTGAAATGAAATCAAGGAATGGTCTGTCGAACAAAGAATTCGATGATTTGCTAACTCATTTGAAGAGCAAGATGCTTCCATGACCAAATGAGTTGTCGGAGAACATATATCAGGCAAAGCAAATGATCTGTCCATTGGGGCTGGAAGTGCAAAAGATTCATGCATGTTGCAATGATTGCATATTGTACCATGGCAAATATGCAAAGTTGGATCAGTGTTCGGTGTGCGAACTCTCATGCTACAAGTCTAAGGACTATCCTGAGGTGATGACAATCGTTGACCAGAACAAAAGACCACCCAAGAAGGTTGTGTGGTATTTCCACATAATTCCACGCCTGAAGAGATTATTTGCGAACAAAAAAATAGCAGAGCTGATGAGGTGGCATGCCAAAAAGCGCATGAATGATGGAAAGCTTAGACACCCAACCGATGGATCACAGTGGAGGGCTATTGATTCTAGATACAAGACATTTAAAAGGGAAATAAGGAACATAAGGTTCGGGTTGAGTACTGACAGGATGATTCCTTTCAACATGGTCAGCACCAATCATAGCACCTGGCCTGTGACTCTATGCATATACAACCTTCTGCCTTGGTTGTGTATGAAGCGCACCTACATTATGATGTCGTTAGTGATCCAAGGGCCACACCAACCTAGCAATAATATTCATGTCTACCTACAATAAGTGGTGGATGAGCTAACAGAAATATGGACATCTAAGGTCAAGGTGTGGGACGAGTACAAGAAAGAACACTTTTATCTGAAAACGTTGTTGTTCATAACAATCAATGACCTAACGGGCCTTGGTTCCTTGTCTAGACAAGTTATGAAAGGATACAAAGGATGTGTGGTTTGCATGGAGGACACGGATGCTAAATGGATGAAGAACAATAAGATGATGGTGTACATGGGTCATCATCGGTTCCTAAGCATGGAGCATCTGTACCGCAAGAACAAGAAATCCTTTTATGGCAAAACTGAGGATCGCCCGGCTCCTCGGACTATAGCTGTGAAGGATATCTTAACAAAAGTGAACAAACTAAAAGTCATCCTTGAAAAGGGCAAAGGAAGCAAACAGACACTAAGTTCCTCTATCTCTACACTTAAAAAGACCTGGAGGTTATCGTCAGCTTACTGCTAATCGCTTCACCCCTCTCATAATCACCACGCTAAACCCACGCCCCACTCCACTCCCTCCATTCATGCACGGCCTCCACAAAACTGACACCCACGCACGCGGCGTCCAATTGGGAACTGCCCCCACTCACTCCCTAGCGCAACTTCTCCTATCCCTGTAACCCCTGGCCTCCTCCGGTGGCGGCGACAATGCGATCTACTACCATCATGGAGGTCGAGGAGTTGTAGGCCCCGTTCTGCTCCTGTTGAGGCCCGTCCAGCCCTGCCCTATCCGCCGCTTGGTGCTGCCCCCGACACCTCCCTCGTCGATGTCGTCGCCCTGCCACACGTCCCGTGGCTCTCCGAGTTGTCGCCTCTTTCTGCACCCCAGTGTTTCATCGCCACCGCCGGGGCTGGAGTCAAGTTGTCTTACTCCTCCTGAGATGACCCTCAGTGACCTCCTCTGACCCTGCCCTTCGGTGCTTCCGTTCACGATCAGCTCTCACCCCCTCCAGCAATCATGCGCTACCTCCCCCAATCAACACACGTCGACGCCCTCCAGACCAAGCGCCTGGCCTTCGTTGCCACCAACATCCCACGCCCTATCCTCCTGGTCTCTGGCGCCCCGCGTCCGGTGCGTGTGTAACCTTCAAGAGACAACTGAAGCAGCACCACCACCGCCCTATACGCTAGATCTTCGTTGCTCCTTCCCTGCTGATGAGGTATGTGTCATCCCTTCTCCTCCTAATCTTCTCTCCAAAGTGGCTCCTGCTCTCCTTTGGTGTTAGGCTGTCTCACATAGATTCAGAATTTCAGATCAGTTTGGATTGGGAATCTGTCAGCAGGAATAGCTAGCTACAGCAGGCTATAGCTGGCCACAACACCTGATTGAGGATAGCATCGTGCTGTTGCTATCTAGCAAAGTTGGTTTCACAATGTTTTTTTAATCTTGTGCCTCATGAATCAAAGTATTTCGATGGGCAAATGTTTGCTTGCGAGTATGTGCTCATTTATTGAATGGTATCCAGCAATTGGTTGAATCAAAAGGTTTTCTGACAGACTTGGATTACTCATGTAGTGACTGATAGTGTAAATGGTTCATCCTACAGGATTATCCTTTGTGTTCCTCTTCTTGCTGACTACTTGTTCATTATTTTTTTGTAGTGATGGAATAGGGGGGAAAGTTTCCTTACACACAAATCCAAGCTTAGCTGTTTATCAAATGAGATGAATAAGAATCTGTAATTATACAATCTGTGATTTCACTTCCAATTTCCTTATGTGCTATATTGAAGGTTTTCTAGAAGTCATGTTTCCTTGGATGGCTAATATGCATCCTATATCAATAAGCGCATCTCAACCTGGTGTTATTTGTTGGTTCCTAATTCTGAATTTCAAGGGAAGCATTTGTTTTTTTTCAAAATAGGGGCCTTAAATGATATTGGTGCGAGCATTTTTTTCTAGACTATTGCATTTTATGGTGCACCGCTTGACTATCTGAGCGAGGACAAGTTAGCACTGCAAAGGCCCTGGTTGAGTTTTCCTCCACTATGCAGACTGAAATGATAATATAAGGAAAATCATTCTATAATTTGAAAAGAAAGGTACTTGAAGGTGTTGCTTTCGAATGTGGATTTTGTTGTGTTCTGCTTCTCAGAATTAACATGACCAGTTTTTGTTTAAATCTGTGCACCATGGCTACGGGTTTAATTTAATACATGAGTGGCCCTCAATTTTTGTTTAATCTATTGATATATTCAAACATACCATATCCGTGTGAGATCATTACAAAGCACTTATATATATATCCTCAAATTTGATGTTCAGAGTTTGATATATCAACTCAAGTGGCGGATTTGGTCTGTTGTCACAGCAGTTTATCCTCCATGCCTACAACGTGTTCGACGCCCTTAATAATCCAGGTGAGTCTCATTGCTATCACCCTTTCATTTCAATCCAATACTACCTTGTGCTATGGTACATCGTACAGTGAGTGAGTGGAGTTCAACAAAAACCCATTGATGTGAGAACCGTCATAATCCTGATTTTTTTGTCAAATATTCAGTGAATAATTGACTTGAGTTCGATTATTAAGGGAAGCTACCACCAAAATTCAGAGCTATCCCCATAACTGTATTTGGTAGTCTCTTTGCAATGTTCTAATAGATGCATTGTGGCAATTTTCAGTCAGATACCTTAGCAGGCCCTCTTAGTTCAGTGAGAAAAGATGCATTCATGTACTTTTCTTCATTAACATATAAAGCCTGTTACTAAAGAGCTGCTATGAAAATCTCTTTTTCTTCAGTAATATCCATTGGAAGCCGACTTATTTGATATGTGATATTAGTACTTATGTTGTTTTAATTTATATACTTGCGCTTTGGTCACTAGACCAATCTAGCACTTGTACCTACATGGTGACCCAAATACAACATTTTGCAGGAATAGTGTGGCCCAAATAATGCAATTTTATTTTATTTTATAAAATGATTTTTTGCTATGTGCAATGAACATCAATGGGTTATGTTTGGGAGTTCGTGATGTTATTGGTTAATCCTGTCATGGCTATTGGAAGATGAGAGGGCCAGCAGTGGGTGTGGCCTTCACTTTCCATATTGGACCAGTGGCCAATGATTGAGGTGCTGCAGCATCCAACGTCCAGCATTGATAGAAGGGGTTAGTGAGTTCCAATCTCAGCTTAGAACTCAAAATTATTTTTTTCGTAGCTTTGGGAAACTGGTACATACATGCATGTGTTCTTCATCCATTTGAGATAATTTGCATCTTGAGTATATGAAATGATTGCCTTCAACTTAAATAGCTCAGGCTGATACTGAATAATCTTCTTTCCTTTAGTACTTTGCAGCTCTGCATCTTATTCCGAAATATGGAAAGATTATTCAAGTCTGCACATTTAGAATAATTTTACAGACTTTTCGGTGATTTGAATGTTTAGAGCATTTGGAACTCTGAATACCAAGTGTGCATGAATATACGGTGCTAACTTACAGCTAGAGATGACTAGGTAGCAATAGTTCAATCAGTGTATTTATTTCTTTGCTTTGGACATTCAAAGATTCATAGAGGTTCAGTCTCTGTGTATTCTATCAAAGCTTGTAGGTGGTACTTCTAGATATTACATCACGGGCAAATCATGTAGCAACAGGGATCAGAGTTACAATAGTCAGAATGGTTTAAATATGCATGCGTTGGATTAAATATTATCTGTCAATTAGATGAATCCTTGTGAACACACAGTGATTGCTTGTCACTATCTCACTGAATTGTTTATGATCTTTGAATCTTATTAGTGTTCTAGTAGGATCAGCTGTATTTTATCTCTTATTAAATCATTGGGCTGAGATTTGAAATTGTCATACAGATCAATTTGAACAATATTAAGCATCTCAGCATCAAGAATCTTCAAAATTCAGTGTTCATTCTTGAATTTTCCATCGGTAGTTCATGTATGTACTCTGAAAATTTCAAAAGGTTCATTGAGTAGCACCGTCCTGTAACTTCATTGAGCACTAACATGTAAATTTGAATTATATTCTAATTGTTCATGACCTCATGTAATATTGGTAACTGACTGAAACATTAAGTATTGTTTTTTAATAGTACAACACATGTTCATATCAACATTACTGTAGCATTACTTTTCCCGTTGCAATGCGCGGGCGTTTACCTAGTGTTAAAAAAGAAATTGATATTCTGGGATCTGCCTTATTGGTGGTTCTTGGATGTTCGCCATGCACTTGATGGGATGCACATCACTAAAAACGTGACCGAAAGCCTGCTCGGCACCTTAATGGAGGCAAAGGGCAAGGGGAAAGATTCACTTAACACTCGTTTGGACCTAAAAGAATTAAAAGTTAGGCTGGAGCTACATCTTGAACTTCAACCTGATGGGACACAAAAACTTCTAGTAGCCTCATGGACCTTGGAAACAGAGGAGAAAAGAAAGAAGCTCTTAAGTTTCTTCCATGAACTCAAAGTGCCTACTGGCTACTGCTCAAACATTAGGAGGCTAGCGAACATGAAAGATTTGAAATTCAAAATTGTCGATGTTTTGTAAACTGGACTAGTAAATTTATATGATTGTTGCGCTGCTCTAGGAAGACTATGGTAGCATCCAATAGACACGAGGATTTATACTAGTTTAGGATGAAGCCCTATGTCTAGTCTCAAAGAAGATCGAGTGCGTGTTCCTTGTTTGAATGCTCTGAAGTTCTTACAATGGGGGTGCAAGAATGGTGAAAGAAGTGGTAGAACCTATGCTAGATGAGATGTAGCTCGAAGAGAAGCTCTAGGAGCTCTATTGCTGTGGTGAATGAATTGAATGGTAGAGGATGAAGAATGAGAATATCTCCCTCGATGGGTGCCCTGGCTGCCTTATATAGAGTTTGGGGCCAGAGCTTGATACAAAGAGGAGGTTCCCCTGATAGAAGGGTCAAGAGCCTGAGGGAGTCCTAGCTAATTTGGCTTGCAAGATACGCCGTCTTCTGATGCTTGCCCAAGCGTGGCTATCGTCATGGTCTTGTGGCTACATCGCGGTAGGGTCTGACGTAGTGCTACTGTGCTATCCGTGATAGCACTATGGCCATGGAGATAGTTCATCAGCTGTCCTATGCAATGCCATGTCCGTCGTGGTATTCATCATCATCTCCAGGTTTCCTAGGGTGTCATACCCATAGCAGGTGGCCGCCCCAGGTCATCATTCAGTTGGTCGCTTTGTGGAACTGAGGGCCATGAACCCAATCATCAGGGTCAGGGCTTTCAACCGGTTTGGACGGCCTCCGTGCTGAGAGCCTTGCTGTGAATCCCATCCCGTAGTGGGTGGGATCGTACGTGTGTCCTGTCAGTCCGTATTTGGACAGTGGTTTCATACCCATTGCCACCACCGTGCAGTGTTGTCTGGTTGGTGCAGTGTGGCATAGGGATGGTGTCTGACTGGACTAAGGTGACTGCTATCCCCTCAGTCCTTGTGAGATTGGTGCGACGTGCCTACTCTTATCAGAGCAAACATACTGAGCCACGCTCGATCTCCCCGTCCTACCCAAGGGTCGTGTCGAGGGAGGGGTCGCGCATCTTTTGTGTGGCTAAGGCAGAAGAAAGGGTCGTGGTCAACCCTGGCCAAGGCATTGGTTTGGCGTGCTCATTCTAGCTAGGCCTCGATCGTTCGGCCCAGTGTTAATCTGATGAGTTGCAGGCCGCGTGGCCTACTAACTAATCAGGGGCTTGAGACACCCTAGGGTCGTGACCCGACAGTAGCCCCTGAGCGTTTTTGTGATCATGAAATGATCATGAAAGCACTAAAATCCATGCTTGTACAGAACATGGGCTCATGGTTGTGGCTTCCTTGAGTTTCGTTGCTCGACCCCTTGCGGGCTGACACATTCAATGCGACGGGTGGCTGTTACGATTTTTCTTGTCAGGGCATCCTGTCATCGTGTTACATGACCATCGTGCCTTGTCACATTAGTGGGTTGTGTATTGGGGTTTGTGATCTAGGCGGGGCCGAGCATTCTTGTCGATGCTATGTTGTTCCTGCCTTTGGGAAGATCTTGATTTTTCCTGACCTCGTGCGGGTATCTGACGCTTGCCGTGACCTCTCGTGACACGCCACGTGGCGAGGAGGTTTTAGGTTGCTCGATTCCTTCTAGGCCTATAAGCTTGGGTCCCTCTGCCTTGTCTACAAACCATTTCCTACCTTCCTATAGAGAGAGAAAATAGGAGAGAGAAGCTCTAGGAGAACCGTGTGATTCTTGTTGTGTGTTCCTTCAGGAACCACCTGTGATGGCCGAATCCGGCGTCGCCCTTCCAACAACTGGTGTTAGAAGGGATTTTGCAAGCAGGGAAGGATTGGGGTGGTGCTTAGGCCAACCACAGGGTCTCATGATTTGAGCGCTTATCCGAACTTGGAGGCTTCGAGTTGCTGAAGCATGAGCACCAAGGACAACTTCAAGTTTCTCCCTGTATTTGTAGACGGCTTTCAAAAGCTGCCTTAGGTTTAGGGGAGGCGCCGCCATCCCATGTGTTCCCTTCATGATTTTCAGAGCATGATGGTGGTGGCCTGCGGGCTTGACCCCGCCCCATCATTCCTTCCTTGCGCGCCCCTGCCTCTGTGGCTAGGGTGCTATGGGGAAGAGCGGGAGGCGATTTCTTGCCTCGTTTCTTTTCGTGCTCATAGCAGGCGCCTTTGGGGTCCCCGATGATGCTGCTCGGCAATGATGTCATGGTTTAGTACATTTTAAGTGGCTCAACCGCTCTTGTACTGCCCGGAGTTGGGTGAAAAGAGTGTTCTTTTTTCTGTATGTTTTGGTTCCCCTGGCGAACCTCCGAGCAATTGGATTAGGGTCGCTCCTTCGTTTGTTAGGGTCACTTAGAGGCGCATTTCATGCCTTAGGAGTGCGAGGATGCATTTCCTCGACCTCTTTATATGCAGTCGTGATGTATTCTTGCAACCATGTGTAGGCTCGTGGGTTTTGGACCCTTGGTTTCTTCCACGTGACTGAGCTATGATCATGCTTTGGGCTTGGCGTTGCATGTCACCTTGGCCATTTGTTGTGTCAATCTCTCCCAGAGAGGTCGCGGACCTCTGACGGTTTATGAGTCTTTGGAGCAGGCCTTAGGACTAAGACCTAGGATGCAAGGAGTTA
The DNA here is from genome assembly GCA_038087645.1 of Saccharum hybrid cultivar R570. NCBI lineage: Eukaryota > Viridiplantae > Streptophyta > Magnoliopsida > Poales > Poaceae > Saccharum > Saccharum hybrid cultivar. The sequence continues at coordinate 16,361,010 of JAQSUU010000066.1, forward strand.
GTCGTGGCTTGGCCCTGACTTCTTTTGGGGTCATGGGGACCCAACTCTATCTTTCCCTGGCATCCTTGCCGACCCCAAGAGGTCGTGTTGCCTTGTTACAGGCGGGTTTGGTTTTGCCCCACGCGAGGAGAGGCATGTTCACCATAACCATGTGGTCGGAGCAGTGCACCTCGTCGGGGTCTATGGGTAATCTGAGCGGGACCCGATATCCTCCCAAGTCGACATGGAGTTCGGCTGTGCCTCACGTGAGACATCGCATAAATCATCGGCCGTCAATCCCGTTGGTCCCCAACCACCTCCACAGCGGCCAGAGGGCAAGATGCCTCCCCCCAGAGGGGGTCAACCTGGGAGACTTTGAAGTAGACGATTTAGACATAGGGAGAGATGGTCGTGTGGCTCCCACCACCAATTAGAGTTATAGGGGCCCATCTCCTCCCTACACCCATCCCTTTTGTGGCCTCGAGCCCTTCTAAGGACCAACCTAGTAGAGAGTTTCCTAAGCACGACGTGGGGTCATGGATGTGGAGGGCTGCTCAGCGTGTGACCCTGGGGGCTATTGACCTCCTGTAAGGTCCAAATGGCTAGAGGGGGGGTGAATAGCCTATTTAAAAATCTACAAGCTTCACTAAACAACCACGTTAGTATAAAAGATGGCTAAGCTAATTTTAGCACTAGCTCAACTACACTATGCAAGCCACCTATACAATTCTAGTGAAGCAAGGCTATGATCTCTAATACACACCAACAAGACTAAGTCACTAAGCTACTTACTCCTGTGTGATAAAAGCTACACTAAGCAAACTACACTAGGACTAGTACAAGAAAGTAAAGAGCAAGTGACTTGATTCTTATACCAACAATGTAGAGAAGTAATGCACTCGAAGAATCAATCACAATGATCAACCACAAGAGAAATCCTCGGCAAAGAGATGACACAAGATTTTTACCGAGGTTCACTTGCTTCCCGGCAAGCTACTCCTCGTTGTGGCGATGCACCCACTTGTTGGTTCGTGAGCTAATCGACTATCAAGAGTCGAGCCCTCGGTGGGTGCCGCACAACCGCACACAAGATGGGGATCCTCCAAGCCACGAGCTCCACTAGAGTATCCAATTTGTGAACTCCCGCGGGGAAGGATCAAGAACCCCTTACAACACTTGGTGAGGGCTCCAACAATCTCCAATTGCGAGCTCAATCACCTCCGCTGCTCCAAGCCGTCTACCGTGTCGGGAAACACGGAAGAGTAACAAGAAATCCGTAGCAACTCGAAGATCAAGTGCCTCTAGAATGCAACTCTCAAGCAATGCACTTGAATCTCACTCAATCTCACTCAAGATGTGCAACTATGCAAGGAGATGAGTGGAGGGGTTGTTCTCTAGCTCAAAGGATGTCTCTATGTCTCAAAATGTGCAAGAGTTACCCTCAAACCCCGGCCAACTTCTATTTATAACGAAGGGGTACGCAGCTAGCCGTTACCGGACGACGCAGTTCAAATCGCGCTGACCGGACGCTCCGATCAGGGTGACCGGACGCGTCCGGTCACTACAGGACAAGCGAAAATAGTGCGCGTCAGAACTAGCCGTTGCCCTGACTGGACGCGCCCCAGCGTCTGACCGGACGCGCTGCACCTGGCGTCCGGTCGGAGTCCAGTAAGCTCCCACCGCGACCGGACACGTCCGATCGCACGTGACCGGACGCACCAGCCGCGTCCGATCGGAGTCCTGTAACGGTCCACTCATGACCGGATGCATCCGGTCGAACGTGACCAGATGCGCCACCGCGTCCGATCGCACCTGCCCTCTGTGCTGAACTCCTGGGTGCGTGACCGGACGCGCCGGTTCCGCGAGGGACCAGACGCGCCGGTCCGCGACCCTTCTCACACGCGCGTCTGTCTATGGTTTGAACTGACCGGACGCGCCAGCCGCGTCCGGTCAATTCGACCACAGCGTCCGGTCACTGTAAGTTCAGTGATAAACATTTCGGACTTTCGCCACCTTTTCTCGCCTCCGGCGCAATAGAAAATAGGCATTTCATTTCCTCGAAAACGCCTGAATCCCGCGCTCGCAAGCTCGGTGGGAGGGAGAGCGAACCCCAAACCCCTCTCTACCGCTCAAACTCCACCGCCTTCGCAAATGTGCTAACACCACCAAGTGTACACCACCATGTGCATGTGTGTTAGCATTTCACAAACATTTTCAAGGCGTTATGTTAGCTCTCTACTAGATCCTAATGCATATGCTTAAGACATTGATCTAGTGGCACTTGATTCCTGAGCTAACCGTGATTGCCCCTCTTGATAGTCGGCTATGTATCCTAAATCCGGTCAATCACTTCTCTACTCATCTTAGACCGGCAAAAGGAAAACCCTATGGTTATATCTTTGCCTTGCGCTCTTAGATCCTTCTCTTCCACTTGATCATCAAGTCTATCATATTATGTGCATCTCCACCATGATCGTCATTTCATGTCCATGCACCATTTCTTTGTGATCTTGTGGCCACCACTCCTTGCCACGTACACCTTCATCACATGTGTTGCTTATGCCTAACTCGAAACACTTAACACATGGCATTAGCAACTTGGTGTCATTAATTACCAAAACCAAACTTGGGCTTTCAATATCCCCCTTTTTGGTAATTGATGACAACCATCACAAAGATATGAAATGAAAACAATTTCGATAGTATTAGCTCCCCCTACATATGTGCTTCCATGAGTTTGGTTCAATTGTGCACATATGCATGGATTTGAATTTTGGGAGAGTTACTACTATCAAATTGATGCTAAGGTATATAGAATAGACCTTTGAAGCGTGATACCAATCGGAGTTGCCTTTATATACCATCCTTAGCATCAATGTAGCTAGACACCACTTGTAATTCATCACTTGTAAAGATCACAAACACTAAAGTACCCCGTGAGATCAACATTATAAGCAAAGGTGTCTAGATACCACTTGTAAAGCTATTCTCAGCAATCACCATACAAACATGAATACGAATTTAAGCTTTGCAATGCAACAATTCATCATGTTAATGCACATACAAATGCAACAAATAATTCATGAGCTTGCTCCCCCTACTTGTGTGCTCAAATTTAATTGATCCCTTTCCAATATCATAACTTTTGCTTTCTCTCCCCCTTACTAAATCTTTTTCCTCCTTTGCAACTTAATTTTTTATCTCTTTGTGACTTTTCTATCTTTGTGACTTTTCTCTCCCCCTTTGTCAACAATCACCAAAAAGGTGCCAATTTTAGTGAGAGTTAAGTCAATCAATATGAGGGAGTCCAAATTATGGTTCAATCTAGATCACTTGCCTAGAATATGTAATTCGGTTTGATCCAAGGACAAGCTTCTTCACACCTCATAAAGTATAAGGGTTATCTTGACCATGCTGAATTACACATCATAAGCTCATCTTCTAGATTCAACACTAGGTTTGCAAGCCCACAAACATGTCATATGCTACCACTAGATCAATCAAACATAGAAGCAATAGTGGTACCATATATACATTAAACTCATTTGATTTTCATGAATGAGCCTATTTGTCATGCAAATATGTCTATATGTTCTAAACATGTCCTTAGCAAAGTATAGATGATATGCCAAATAATTTTACCTTGCTATGTCGGAGGAGAGGCATGTCATATAAGAATGTGGGGGTGCACTCATTTCAAGTTGGAGAAGTCAAGTATGTTCAATTCATTCTTCAACTTGTAAAATCTCTTCTCATCAAGTGGCTTTGTGAATATGTCAGCTAGTTGATCTTCGGTGCCAATGCTTTCAAGCTAATATCACCCTTTTGTTGATGGTCTCTTATGAAGTGATGTCTTATGTCAATGTGCTTTGTTCTTGAATGTTGAACCGGATTTTGAGTCATCTTGATAGCACTTTCATTGTCACAAAACAATGGCACATTCCTGAATTTGATTCCAAAGTCATTCAAGGTTGCTTTCATCCAAAGCAATTGTGCACAACAACTACCGGCACTAATGTATTCGGCCTCGGCGGTAGATAGTGCAACACTATTTTGTTTCTTTGATGACCATGAAACAAGAGACCTTCCTAGTAATTGACAAGTGCCACTTGTGCTCATTCTATCAATCTTGCATCCACCATAGTCGGAGTCCGAATATCCAATCAACTCAAAATTAGACCCCTTGGAATACCATAATCCAACATCATGAGTGCCCTTAAGATATCTCAATATTCTCTTGGTTGCTTTCAAGTGACTCTCTCTAGGTGAAGCTTGATATCTTGCACATTTGCACACACTAAACATCACATCCGGCCTAGAAGCGGTGACATATAGCAAACTCCCAATCATAGACCGGTATTGCTTTTGATCTACCATGTTGCCACTTGCATCAATACCCAATTGATCGTTTGTGCCCATTGGTGTACTCATTGGCTTAGCATCTTGCAATCCAAACTTCTTGATCATGTCCTTGATGTACTTCCCTTGACTTACAAAAGTGCCATTCTTCATTTGCTTGATTTGAAGTCCAAGGAAGTAACTAAGCTCTCCAATCATAGACATCTCAAACTCTTTTGCCATCATATTTCCAAATTCTTCATAAAAATCTTGGTTAGTTGATCCAAAGATAATGTCATCCACATAGATTTGCAACACAAACAAGTCATTTCCAAGCTTCTTGGTGAAGAGAGTGGTGTCAACCTTTCCCATCTTGAACCCTTTAGAGAGAAGAAAATCCCTCAATCTCTCATACCATGCTCTAGGTGCTTGCTTCAAACCATACAAAGCCTTCTTTAGCTTGAAAACATGGTTGGGTTTCTTGTCATCTTCAAAACCGGGAGGTTGCTCAACATAAACTTCTTCATTGATGTAACCATTGAGAAATGCACTCTTGACATCCATTTGATAGAGCTTGATGTTGTGTGCACAAGCATATGCTAATAAGATTCTAATTGCCTCTAATCTTGCAACCGGTGCATATGTCTCTCCAAAGTCAAGACCTTCAACTTGTGTGTAACCTTGTGCTACCAATCTTGCTTTGTTTCTCACAACTACACCATCTTGATCTTGCTTGTTTCTAAAGACCCACTTAGTACCAATCACATTATAGTTCTTCGGCCTTTCAACAAGTTCCCAAACTTGATTTCTAGTGAAGTTGTTTAGCTCTTCATGCATGGCATTTACCCAATCGGAATCCTTCAATGCATCTTCTATTTTCTTAGGTTCTTCAAGTGACACAAATGAGTAGTGCTCACAAAAGGATGCTAGCCTTGATCTAGTTTGAACACCACTTTGAATTCCACCAATGATTTGATCCAACGGATGATCTCTTGCAATGCTAGTAGGTTGGAGTACTAGGAGTTGTTTGCTTCCACTAGCTTGACCTTGATCTTGCAATTCATCATGAGAACCACTAGAGCTTGCTTGATTTGTATCAATTTGCACACTTTGGTTGATCACATGAATATCATCATCATTATCAACTTGCCTCGGCCTTATGTCACTAATGTCCATGTTCTTCATTGCATTTAACAATTGATCTCCTCTCACATCATCAAGGTTTTGAGCTTCATTTTGAGACCCTTGGGTTTCATCAAACTCAACATCATGAACTTCTTCCAAGGTGCCATTTGTGAGATTCCAAACTCTATATGCTTTGCTTGTGGTAGAATAGCCAAGTAAGAACCCTTCATCACATTTCTTTTCAAACTTGCTCAATCTAGTGTCTTTCTTGAGAATATAGCATTTGCAACCAAACACTCTAAAGTATGCAATGTTGGGCTTTCTTCCATTCAATAGCTCATATGGTGTCTTCCCAAGCTTCCCATGGCAATAAAGACGGTTGCTACAATAACAAGCCATGTTGATAGCTTCACTCCAAAATGAATGACTCACATTGTATTCACTAAGCATTGATCTAGCCATGTCAATCAAAGTTCTATTCTTTCTTTCAACTACACCATTGGATTGAGGAGTGTAGGTTGGAGAGAATTGATGTCCAATACCAAGATCATCACATAAATCTTCAATTCTTGTGTTCTTGAACTCACTACCATTGTCACTTCTAATCTTCTTGATGGTAGTCTCAAACTCATTTTGCACTTTCTTGACAAAAGACTTGAATAGATCATAAACATCACTCTTGTCATAGAGAAAGAACACCCAAGTGTATCTAGTGTAGTCATCAACAATCACAAAACCATACTTGTTTCCACCAATACTAGTGTATGTTGTTGGCCCAAACAAGTCCATGTGCAATAGCTCAAATGCCTTTGATGTGCTCATTTCACTCTTACTAGGATGTGTATTTCCAACTTGTTTGCCGGCTTGACAAGCATTACATGGTTTATCCTTTTCAAAAGTCACATCTTTCAAGCCTCTAACTAAGTCATGCCTCAAAAGTTTGTTCAATTGTTTCATTCTAACATGACCAAGCCTTCTATGCCATAACCAACCCATACTAGATTTGCTAAGCAAGCATGATGTCAATTGTGTCTCACTATCATTGAAGTCAACCAAGTATAAGCTACCATGTCTAAATCCTTTGAATATCAAATTTGATCCATCAACACTTATGACTTCAACATCATCACTACCAAATATGCACTTGAAGCCAAGATCACAAAGTTGTGCCACCGACAAAAGATTGAAGTCCAAGCTCTCAACTAGCAATACATTAGATATGCTCATGTCATTTGAAATAGCAATTTTACCAAGCCCCTTGACTTTGCCTTTCTTGTTGTTGCCAAAAGTGATAGCATCAAAACCACCATTTTGACTTGTGTCAATTGATTTGAACATACATGAATCCCCGGTCATATGTTGAGTGCACCCACTATCAAGCACCCAATGCCTTCCTCCGGCTTTGTAATTGACCTACAAGACAAGATCAATTCTTTTTAGGTACCCAAACTTGTTTGGGTCCTCCAAGGTTAGTGACCAAGCTCTTTGGTACCCAAATGGCTTTCTTCTTTGAGCCCATCCATGGTGTACCAATGAACTTAGCATGAACACCATTTGTACCCTTGGTAAGTATATAGAAAGAATCAAACTTAATTGAGGATACATTAGCATTGGATTTCTTGTTCATGCAATGTTGCTCTATGTGACCAACTTGCTTGCAACTTTTGCAATAGTTACCATTGTTCTTCACAAAACGAGTCTTGTGAGGAGCAAAAGCGGCCTTGCCTTTCTTGGGGTTATAGCACAATCCCTCTTTGTAGAGAGATGCTCTTTGGCTACCCAAGCACATAAGCAAGCGGTCCTCACCACCATAAGCCTTGGCCAAAGTGTGATTGAGCTCTTTTACCTCCTTCTTGAGATTTTCATTCTCAACTATAAGTGTGGGATCGCAAGTGAAACCATCACTACTAGATGAGGATGATGTAGATGAGCTACATGAAGGGTTAGTGGGAGCAACAACAATAGGCTTATGAAAAGATTTATCAATTATATCACATGATATGCCTATGTTGCAAGTTTTAGCTTTCTCAACATTAGTTGGCATGTTTTCACATTTTTCAACTAGAGAGGAATGAGCTTCTTCAAGCTTGGTGTGAGACTTTTGAAGCTTCTTATGGTCTACCTTTAGACTCTCATAAGATGCTCTAAGCTCATCAAGTTCTTGCATAAGGTTTTTCTTTTCCTTAAGCAAGCCCTTGCACTCCTTTCTAGATTCTTTAAAATGTTGAGTGCAATCTTCTAGCATAGTGATTAGTTCATCTTTAGTGAATTCTTCTTCATCACTATCACTATCACTAGCATTATCATGATCACTCTCATCATCGGATGATACCTTAGCGGCCTTAGCCATGAAGCACGATGGAGTGTCGAAGAGGGAGATCTTCTCTTGGATGGCAATGCTAGCATGTCCCTTCTTCTTGCTCTTGTTGTCATCCTCATCATCACTTGAGGAATCATCACTATCCCATGTAGCAACATGAGAATCATTCTTCTTCTTATGAGAACTCTCCTTCTTTTCTTACTTCTTCTTCTTGACCAACTCATCCTTCTCATCATCTTCTCTATATGAATCATCGGTCATCACTTCTTGAAATATTTATTGAGGAGTTGAATCCTTCAATGTAGTCCTCACTAGCACGGTGATCAATATATCAAACCTCTTGGACAAGCTTCTCAAGAACTTCATAGGGAATTGGTTGTCCTTGACTTCCTCACCAAGTGCCTTGAGCTCATTGACAATGACTTGCAATCTATGAAACATCTCCGGTACACTCTCATCATCTTGCATCTTAAAGCTTGAAAATTTTTCTTGCAAGATATATGCTTTAGCGGTCTTTGTGCCTTCGCTGCCCTCAAATGTTTCTTCTAGCTTGGCCCAAGCATCATGTGCAACTTCTATGTTCTTCACTTGCTCAAATGTCTTGTCATCTAATGCCTCATGAAGAGCACTAATGGCAATGTCATTGCATTGAAGCTTCTTCTCCTCCACCGGTGTAGGTGCTTCCGGATTAGCAACCTCAAATTTTGTTTCGGTAACCTTCCACACTTCTCTATTGATTGACTTGAGGTGTGCGGTCATCTTAACCTTCCAATATGCATAATTTGTCCCATCAAAGTGAGGTGCCTTCTTGGTGTTGTTGATGTGCAAGCTTAATTGAGCCATTTCTTTTTCACCGTAGGTTGTTAAGCCTCAAATAAATGGTGCCTCGGCTCCGATACCACTTGTAAGGTCCAAATGGCTAGAGAGGGGGTGAATAGCCTATTTAAAAATCTACAAGCTTCACTAAACAACCACGTTAGTATAAAAGATGGCTAAGCTAATTTTAGCACTAGCTCAACTACACTATGCAAGCCACCTATACAATTCTAGTGAAGCAAGGCTATGATCTCTAATACACACCAACAAGACTAAGTCACTAAGCTACTTACTCCTGTGTGATAAAAGCTACACTAAGCAAACTACACTAGGACTAGTACAAGAAAGTAAAGAGCAAGTGACTTGATTCTTATACCAACGATGTAGAGAAGTAATGCACTCGAAGAATCAATCACAATGATCAACCACAAGAGAAATCCTCGGCAAAGAGATGACACAAGATTTTTACCGAGGTTCACTTGCTTCCCGGCAAGCTACTCCTCGTTGTGGCGATGCACCCACTTGTCGGTTCGCGAGCTAATCGACTATCAAGAGTCGAGCCCTCGGCGGGCGCCGCACAACCGCACACAAGATGGGGATCCTCCAAGCCACGAGCTCCACTAGAGTATCCAATTTGCAAACTCCCGCAGGGAAGGATCAAGAACCCCTTACAACACTTGGCGAGGGCTCCAACAATCTCCAATTGCGAGCTCAATCACCTCCGCTGCTCCAAGCCGTCTACCGTGTCGGGAAACACGGAAGAGTAACAAGAAATCCGTAGCAACTCGAAGATCAAGTGCCTCTAGAATGCAACTCTCAAGCAATGCACTTGAATCTCACTCAATCTCACTCAAGATGTGCAACTATGCAAGGAGATGAGTGGAGGGGTTGTTCTCTAGCTCAAAGGATGTCTCTATGTCTCAAAATGTGCAAGAGTTACCCTCAAACCCCGGCCAACTTCTATTTATAATGAAGGGGTACGCAGCTAGCCGTTACCGGATGACGCAGTTCAAATCGCGCTGACCGGACGCTCCGGTCAGGGTGACTGGATGCGTCCGGTCACTACAGGACAAGCAAAAACAGTGCGCGTCAGAACTAGCCGTTGCCCTGACTGGACGCGCCCCAGCGTCTGACCGGACGCGCTGCACCTGGCGTCTGGTCGGAGTCCAGTAAGCTCCCACCGCGACCGGACGCGTCCGATCGCACGTGACCGGACGCACCAGCCGCGTCCGATCGGAGTCCAGTAATGGTCCACTCATGACCGGATGCATCCGGTCGAACGTGACCAGACGCGCCACCGCGTCCGATCACACCTACCCTCTGTGCTGAACTCCTGGGTGCGTGACCGGACGCGCCGGTTCCGCGAGGGACCAGACGCGCCGGTCTGCGACCCTTCTCACACGCGCGTCTGTCTGTGGTTTGAACTGACCGGACGCGCCGGACGCGCCAGTCGCGTCCGGTCAATTTGACCACAGCGTCCGGTCACTGTAAGTTCAGTGACAAACATTTTGGACTTTCGCCACCTTTTCTCACCCCCGGCGCAATAGAAAATAGGCATTTCATTTCCTCGAAAACGCATATGCTCTCTACTAGATCCTAATGCATATGCTTAAGACATTGATCTAGTGGCACTTGATTCCCGAGCTAACCGTGATTGCCCCTCTTGATAGTCGGCTATGTATCCTAAATCCGGTCAATCACTTCTCTACTCATCTTAGACCGGCAAAAGGAAAACCCTATGGTTATACCTTTGTCTTGCGCTCTTAGATCCTTCTCTTCCACTTGATCATCAAGTCTATCATATTATGTGCATCTCCACCATGATCGTCATTTCATGTCCATGCACCATTTCTTTGTGATCTTGTGGCCACCACTCCTTGCCACGTACACCTTCATCACATGTGTTGCTTATGCCTAACTCAAAACACTTAACACATGGCATTAGCAACTTGGTGTCATTAATTACCAAAACCAAACTTGGGCTTTCACCTCCCCTAGCCACATTGCGTCCTGGCGATGCCCCCTCATGTAAAGTTATGTGTCATAAAATGCAGGTGTGCAAATTCGAAAGATAGTGAAGGCGAAAGTTTCGAGGCTCACTCGAGATATGTTACCGCGTTGGCATCCACATCTCAGTCTTTCGCCTGGCCGCCTCCCCTGCACTATGAGAAGGTGGTTAGTAAATAAAGGTGAATACATGCATGTTTGAGGTATCCTCTGTGGCCGATTACTACGGCTATAAACCGGGAGAACTGGTATGATGGAGGGAATCGTCTGCTCTTCGATGTTTGCCCTGCTGCTCCTTCCTTCTCGCTTTCGGGTGCTCGCAGCTTCCCTTCCTCTCCGAGTTGATGGATCACGACAAGCATCCATGGGAGGGGTTACTGGAGGCTAGTGATGCACCGCTGCATCTCTAAGGTCTACTGCACGAACAAGGGTAAGTGTTTAAGCAATGCTTTGAGTTTTTGGTATTAACTTGAGTTGACTGCGAGTGCTCTTCAGAGCCGTCTCTCATGTCGCATTAGGAAGGGTCGTTGGTGCTGCTAGCATCACTCTGTCTAGGGCCCTGTAGGGGGTGGGGTCCATCTTGTTGTTGGCGGTCACTAGCGCACATTTATAACCACCAATTTAAGTCTAAAAAAGGAGAAATAAGCATACTTTGACATATATGCCTTTACTATTAACCTATTTTCACTTGTATTCGAGAAAACATGTTTTGTAGGATACATCTTCGGAATCAAGAGAAAAACAAACAAAATCAAACAAAAAGCGCAAAGCAGAAAGCGTATTCCAGAAGTGCGCAAAGGAAAGAAATGGAGAAAGCCCACCTACAAATCATATCTGGGCAGAATACCACCATGGGTTGGGTCTAGGCCCATCCAGGAACCGATCAGATGAAGGCGGTTGCGAGGCAGGCCCACCAAGGTGCGAGCACACCCTGGGCGCGGCCGCACCCCCACCACCTCCTCCTGACCCCACTTTTGGATAGTGGTTGCATGCCGCCATGGAGAGGCGGCTTAGGGTGGTTTCCTTATTTTCTCATGCCAAACTGACATGGATCCACTATATAAGAGAGGCTAGAGCTCACCTCACAACACACACCTCATTTGGAGCCAAGCACACCACGCCTCTTGTATTCATTTAGTCTTAGTAGTATTAGTTTGTGAGCAAGGCAAAGCTACTTAGAGAGCTTGTCTCCTTGGAAGAAAGAGCTACTTGGTATGAATACTATGAAGAGTTCTTCCATATTCAAGTTCTCATATCATTCATATAGTAGTGCATATGAACTAGAGTATAGTTGTTTTCATGTTATAATCATGATATATGAACTATTATATAGTTTGTGTGTAATGATTGTGACATGTTCAACTTCATGCTTAATCATTCATATAACTTGTATGAGTATAATTAGAGCTAAGTTGAGGTGGTCGTTCATCATGCCTTCGGGTGTGCCCATGTTCTTTACCTGTCGATCCATAGGGTCAGGGACCCGGGGGAACTTGGGTAGTTTCTGTGTACGCAAGTATGGTGCTTAGGTATGGAGAAACAGGTGAATACATTTCCCTTTCCATGGTTGAGGGGTAGGCGGTAGGTGGTGACAGCCCTATCCGTCCCTTGTAATCCTCCACATTCGTCTAGGGTGTAGGAGTCTAAATTGTCACATGAGGATGCTGGCAGACTAGTACTCGATGGCCTCCCGACCTATCTTACGCTTAGCCCTAGCTCTAGTCATGTAACTTGTATGATCACCAACTGTTGTTTGCATGGCTATATTAGAACATGCCTACTCCACTTAGGAATATTCTTTTATTTTTTGTTTTCCTTTTATCCTTGAGGTTGGCCCATATGTATGTCCACTATCCATGAAATACCATTTTTACCCCTATCATGAGCTATGGACGTGAATCAAATCATATGCAAATGCAGTTTTATGGAACCTATGTTTTTTATGCGTACCTATGATTTTTATCACTAAGATGCATACAAAACCTCACTATGCCAGACGTGATACATACAAACCTTCTCTGTGATGCATACAAACCTCCATCGTGGGGGCCATGCTGCTGTCGGCGTGAGGAAGCAGGGTTGGAGACGCCGGGAACGCCCGCTCATGGCCGGTGAGGGCTTGAAGCCGCAGTCCAAAATGTAATCTACATGGCATATCATAAAAAACATGCATTAAAATGTATATCAAAGTGCATATAATCATGTTGCCTCGCAATTCCTATAAAGCACCGTGGAGACCTGCTCGCTGGAGAAGGAGAAGGGGTTGCTGCCACTACCTGGGAAGGAGCAGCGGCACCCGGCACCACCCCATCGCCTCCTCCATGGATCTCACCTCGCCTCCTCCATGGATCTCGCTAGGGGATGGTGGGAAAGGCCGCCAGGTGTAGGTGAAGGCAGCGCCAGGGGTGGGGAGGACGTCGATGTAGTTCAGCCGTGAACCGGTGGTGGAAATGGTTGGACGCGCGCTGCAGCAACGAAATATCTTGAAACAGAAATCAGGATGTGAGGCCTAGTTTAGCTTCATCGGGATGTGAAAGCCCCAATGCTATCTGCATGGCACCACTGCATAGAAACCTTAGTTGCTTAGTGGAGGAAAGCAATTATGATGTAAAATAAAAAATCAGAAATCAATTGCATAGAAACAATTTTATCAAACACACGCAATCGGCCATTGAAATCTCACAGAAATCTCATCAAGCACATGCACATCAGAGGTTCAGGCATCTGCAATTTTGATACAGTGGCAAACAACATAAACCAACTAAAGAAGGTCTGCAATTTTGATACAATGGCAGTAGTTCGTCAGCTACTGAAGAATCAATCACACACAGTCCACCATCACAAAATGATTCCATTCGCACTGTCCATCCAAATGCATATAATTCTATCTAGGCATATGTCTGCATAAAATTCAAAGCAAAACACACAGAACCGTAGGTATTTTTCATGTCCAAAATGATTCCATTCGCACTGTCCATCCAAATGCCACCAACGTGGGGATGGCACTGTCCATCCAAATGCACAGGAATGTGTTTGAAGCTAATGTATACTCCAATCATGATAAGCGAGCAGTAGAAAATAACAGATTTGAAATAAAAAATATATATCATAAACTTCAAGCGTCGCTTCATTGCTCACCCCAGGGGTCTGCATAGCATATGATTAAAATTATTCCAATTTGGAAAATAAACATGGTCGAAGCAAAGCTAAGAATTTAGTATCACAAAGCCATTGGCGAAATGACTTCTACACAGTTATGCAAGGTAAGGTCCATTTCATGAACCAAAAACAGAGTCTCATTGTAATTCTAGGGGATGTAGATAACTCCAAAAATTCTAGGGGCTGTAGTCTTTACAATGTAAATGTCAAGCAATAGACTGTAAAATGCTGATGAATTTGTGATCAACCAAGACAAATTGAGCCAAGATACCACCAATCCATACGACCATACCCGATGACCATTGGGATTGAGTTTCTTGATGGCAACCACAGTGCCGCCGGCAGGCCCGCCAGGTAGCCGGACGACTGCCCCTGCACGGATCTGGCACCGTCGAAGGTGAGGTGAGGTGAGGTCAAATCCACAAGCTCTCAAGTGGAAACTGCTGCCCCTGCACGGATCTGGCACACGCCACCGCTTGGCGTCACTCGACTGGGCCACACCGTGCGCACCGCCGTGAAGGGGCACGGGCTGCTCGTGCTAAGGGGAGGGAGCAGGCGTACTGGTCGGGGATGGAGCCGGTGCTGCCGGGTTGGTGACGGGCACACGGCGCTGGGTTGAAGATGGAGCGTCGTGCCGCCGCATCAGAGAGGAAGCGCTCGACCGACGCAGGTGGAATCGGCGTCAAAGTCCCCGGTGATGTCCTCGGAGATGGCGGCAGTGGCACTCGGTGGCCCGACGGCATCGTGTTGGGATGGCCGGGAGGGGTGACGGCACTGTCGGGACCAAGAGGGGTGGGGCCGCGGCCATCGCGAACACCAGAGGCAGGGGAGGGGCGTTGCGGCTAGCCCGATTCGCCGCGGGACGAAGAGGTGCTGCCGCCACCTAATGCACACACCAGGTGGATGGAACCACGACCACTGATGCGAGCTCGCCGAAGCCGCAGATCGTGACGGGGGCGCCATGGTCGCCAGAGATGAGGGAGTCGCCACTCGATCTGGAGGCAGGGATGAGAGGGGGCGTCATCGCCGGACCCAGAGTGAGCGGGAAGGATCTCTGGCATGGGCCGTCGTGCGATTCAGGGAAGTAGCGGGGCCGCACCGTCGTGTGGACGCCGTCGAAGTCGCCTGCAGGGCCGCCACCATGCCATCCGCCTGCAGTGCCGCCGGCAAAGGTAGCACCGCCAGGAGAGAGAGCGTCGTCGCTACCGGGAGAGGGAGGAGCGCCGGCACCCGTCGGGGGAGGGAGCGTCGCGGAGCTCCAGGGGCGGTGGGCCGAGGGTCAGGTAGGGGGACGGCAGGTAGCAAGGGATGGCGGCCAGGGCTGGGTGGGTGGGGATTAGGGTTCGGGGTTATTATATATACGCGGGAGGTTGGGCCGGTAAATGGGCCAGCGGGCTGCTCCGGTTGGGCTTGGGCTTGAACTTGGTTTGGTGGAACCAGACTAGCTGGGTTTGGTTAGGGCTTCCAATAATTATTAGGAGCCCTATGATATATATATATATATATATATATATATATATATATATATATATATATATAAGTCTGGACAGAAGAAGCTCTCCATTGTTCGGTAGTTAGAAGAAGACAAACTAAAAAAATGGATGGACGAAAAAAAGAGCCTGAAATCTTGCCTCTTTATTATTATTATTATTATTATTATATATATATATATATATATATATATAAGACAGAAGAAGCTCTCCATTATTCGGTAGTTAGAAGAAGATAAACTAAAAAAATGGATAGACGAAAAAAAGAGTCTGAAATTTTATCTATTTATTGTTAGGTATAGATATAAGGTGTAGAATAGCCTATTCTACGGAACCAGACAACCCACCTAGCTATTCAAACCCAACCCCAACCCCAAACCCAAACCCAAACCCAACCAAACCGCCCGCCCGCCCGCCCGTCACCCCGAGGGCCCCACCCGACCCGTCCCCGCGCACCCTGCACCACGCACGCCCGACCCCTCCCCACGCGCCCCGCACGCCCTGGGCCTGCTCCTGCTCCGTCTATTGCGCGGACGTGCCTGCTCCTCCACCTGAAGTGGGCCTGGTCCACTCGCATGTGCCATGCGCAGACACCACCCTGGTTGTCGTACGCGGCCACGCGCGGCCAGTATCGCCCGCTTCTTCTCCGTATACTAGTACTACATGCCGTGCTTGTGCTCCGTATATTAGTACTACATGCGCACGAATGTGATTTACTCCAAAAGAAACTCGCATGCAGTCATACACGTATGTGACCTAAATATAGTATACTAGTATATTCGATAGTTGCATGTTGAAAGTATGTCAATATTCATCAATCTTCAGTATTTTTAAGTACGTACTATCAGTAGTAGATCTCATGTGTCAGGATTTATATGTTTCAGTATCTTCAAATATGCTGTCGGTTTTTTATCGGTAGCTTAACTTTAGTAGTTACTGTAACTTGAGCAGTTACTGGTACCCTTAAGTAGTTATCAATATCTTTCAGTATTTTGTCAGTATCTTCGAGTATTTTGTCATAGCTTAGTACGACCGATACTAGTATTTCAATAGTATCTGTAAGTATTTTGTTAGTATTTTTCAGTAGCCTAGTACAACCGTTAGTTATCAGTATCTTCAAAGATTTTGTCAGTATCTTCGAGTATTTCGTCAGTAGCACGCCGGTACTATACTTCAGCAGTTGCTAGTACTTTTAAGTAGTTGTCAGTACCTTCAAGTATTTATCAATATCTTCAGTATTTTGTTAGTATTTTGTCACAGCCGGTACTATAACTTCAGTAGTTGCTAGTACTTTAAGTAGTTGTTGGTATTTTCAAGTATTTGTCAGTATCTTGAGTATTTTGTCACAGCCGGTACTATAACTTTAATAGTTGCTAGTATCTTTAAGTAGTTCCTATTATCTTTTGCTAGAACTATGACTCTACTGGTTGTCAGTATCTTCCGTGATGCCGATATCTTTAAGTATCTTTCATATTCTTGTAGTTGTCAGTATTTTTAGACTATTTTGCTTTTGGTATTTGTTTCCCATAAATCAGAAAACAATGATCATTAGACTCTATTTTTGGCAACTGATTTGCCATACTTCATCATTTTTGTTGTCAGCCAGACCACATGGAAACTCAGTGACAACACTCCCAATCTTCCTCAATTCTTCACCATGTTTTTTTTTCCCCAAATCAGTATGGCAAATACATTCAGTACATTCATTATTTACAAGAGATGCATTAGCACTGCAAAGAAAGATGCAGTAGTGTCATAGTGTGCATCCCCACAGTTTGTGCCAACATTCATCCTGTCGCGCGGTCTTCAGAACTGCTTCAAGTAGCTTAAAGAAATACGGAAATGCTAGTAATAGGTCGTCCGACGCGTGCCTCACGGCTCGGACAGACGTGGCGCGCGCTCCTCCACTTCTTTCATTTTCTTATCTTCTTCCCCTTCTATTTGCCCACTTCGAGCGCTACCTGCTCCAGTCGTCGTCAATCGCGTCCGCAGCACATCTCGCCCCAGCGCACGCACTCCCGCTCGGCTCACCGGCGCCACGCCCGCGCTAGGGGTGCTCGCGCGACGCGGTCTCCACGCCCTACTGCTCTCTCCCTCGAGCTCTCTCTGCTCTCCACGCGTGCCGCTCCTGCTGCTTTGCCCTCGCCGACGAGCCGCCCCTCGTTCTCTTCCTCCCCTCCCCTCCCTCCCCTAGCTGCAAACTGCAAGAGGCACAAGCTCGAGAAGGACGACAGCTCGAGAAGGACGACAACTCTAAAGGAGCGGTAGGTCTGGTGGATCTAGATCTGAGGCTCTCCTCCCTCCTACTCCTCTGGATCTGGTGTTCTTCTTCTCCTCCCTTCTCCCCTGCTATGGACTGGATAGGCTTTGCGGCGAGATCTGGGGATTCACCTCTCACCATGTTGCAACTGGGTTATCAGAATGTTGCATTAGTGTTTAACTGATGTTGCAGTAGACTAGGGTTCAACTCTCACCATGTTGCATTGGGTTTCTCTGTTCGTTGCATCAGGTCTCGGGTTATGTTGCAGTAGCCTAGGGTCCCGGCGAGTTCTCTGTGTTGAGCTACTATCATGTTGCATTGGGTTTCTCCGTATGTTGCATTAGTTCTCCAGTGATGTTGCAATCGGCTGGGGGTTCCGACGTCACCTTATTGCATTGGTTTTCTTCACTTGTTGCATTAGATCTTTGTTCATGTTGCATGCCGCTGGGAGGGTGGCGGGATTGCGTGCGTGCATGAGGGCCGAGGACGGGGTGCGAGGCCAAGCGGGGGGGAGGGCGAGGTGGGGCGAGGCTGTGCGGTTTTTCTTTTCGTTTTTGTTGGCGATGCTATGCTATTTTTCTTTCCGTTTTCGTTGATTGAATGGATGGAGCGCGCGCCTTGTTGGAACGGCGTGTGCGCGGGAGAGGCGTCCGATGGGATTTTAGCCATCGAACGTCCGAGCTGCAGCACGTCCCTAAGAAATAGTCTACTGCTTCTAAGCTCTGTTAAGTTCAGTGGACCGTCTAGCAGTAGATCAGTCGGTGGTTTCTTTTCTTTTTGGTATAAACAATGTTGTCATGGTGCACGAATCAGAGAGAAAAGGAGATGGAGATGGAGAGGAACGATGTTACCGATCAACGTAGTTGAAGCAACTCGCATGGTGTCGGTGAAGAGGACGTAGTGGCGACACCAGTGGGTCTTCCCATCGCTGGCAGTGCTACCCTCTAGATCGGCTAGGGTTTGGAGTGTGGTAGCGGCTGGATGGTGAACCTCATCCCCTAACCACTAGCCCCCACCTCCTATTTATGGCACTGCGCGACGGGGGCCCACCAGCCACTTCATTGGGCTGGGCGTCCCCGATCAGGACGCATCAAGGGCCCACACCTGGCCGTTGGGCCAAGTATGGTGGAGATCAACCAACATTCTCCCCCTTGATCTCTCATCACTTTCTTCGTTCTTTAATCTCTTACTCAAAATTTCAATTCATATTTTCTTCCTTCTTTCCTATTTCATCATAGATTAGTGCATAGAACTGTCCCATCGTCACAGCAATTAGTGCCGCTAGACTAACAGCCACAATACACTTCTCCATTTTGAAATGATACTTTCTTTGGGCCCTTTGTTGTCCGAAAATCATAGGCTATACCATAAACCCATATCGACTGTGCGTTCTCTGAACACACTGGGTGGCAAGCATTTATAAGCTGATCTGCAAGTACTTGCTTTTTACTTATACATTCGAAAGCTTTTAAAAGATTCCGGACTTTCTCCTTCACAACGTCTAACTTCATGTCAATGTGTTTGGCAGCACACTTGACCCGTTGTCATAGGAGTCAATCACTTTAAATGGTAATTGCCGTTGTATACCATTACCAATTCTGGGTATAAGTTAACCATTTCGCCTGTCCCATAAGCCTCATAATAAGTTGTACCATAGGTATGCATCATTGATGACACCACAAATGTTTCTTTGGAGCTTTTCCATAATAAAACTCCAACTGCGAGAGTTAGCTACTATGTGGGTTTCACTAAACATCTCGCCGAAATTCAACATTCTTGTACCCACAACCATTTGAGAGTACTTGTTCTTTCTTAGTCATCATGAGGCTTATTAAATCTTTGCACAATTGCAAGACATTCTCAATCTCCATTCCAGTGATCTATATCTGGACTGGACTTTCTGCCAAAACATCCCGGATAAATGAAATATGTTAGGGTAATATCATACTTGTGCACTCATTAACTGTAATATCATAGTTGTGCACTCATTAAGCTTCCAACAGCTGAAGCATATGGATCCATATTCATTTGATCAATCTCATTTCGGTTCTTGTAACACTAGAATTCTCAAAATTATTACCCTTGACTATATGAACAGGCGTAGGTTCACTTGCATTCATACTTTGTTTCTTTACAATCTTTTCTAAGCATGCCTTCGTAATAATCCTAATACCCCTTTCATCTGTCTCGGTGAATTTCAATTCTTATAACGAGAGTCATTTCACCGAGAACATTCTTATTGAGTCTCGAGGACAAGAGCTTCTTCACATATAGTAGATTGACATTACTACTAGCAAGTAAGGTGTCATCCACATATACAGGATTAGGAATTAAATCTCCCATTCTATAACTTTGTACAGATGTAATTGTCCTCTCATTCTCTTTAACCCAAAATTTCTAGTTGACCTTTCAACTTGAAATGCCACTGTTTAGAGACTTGCTCTAGTTCATAAAAGATTTTAACATGTGGCATCTCATTCGTTCGTTCTTTCTTTCCATGACAAAACCTTTAGGTTGTGCCATGCAATTATTTTCATACAAATCCCATTGGGAAATGCTGTCTTTACTTTCATCTCAGATCATGATGTGCCACTAGCACTCATTGTAATCTATTCATTCTCTTGCGTAAAATCTTTCGATTCAAGTCGTGCTTTATATCTTCTGTTCCCTTTGGAGTCACATTTCGTCTTGTAGACTCTTTACAGCCTACTGTTTTGGCTCCATTAGGAACTGCTTCTATTTCTCAAACTTCGTTGGTATTCATCGATTTCATTTCAATTTCCTTATCTTCTTGCCATTTAGACGTGTTAACGCCTCTCATGGTTTCTTCAAATGAGGTGTGATCATCCTCTATTTAAATTTCTTCATTGATATAGAATTTATAGTCATCAGAAATATCTGATTCTCTTATTCTTTGAGACTTTTAGATCTTTAGCTAATGGCACTTCTTTCACATGGGGTTGTTGTTGCTCTTTCATTGCCAATCGATTCTATAGGGTCCTGTAAAACCGGATCCTTATTTTCTTATTCATCTTCTTGAAGGGCTAACAACATGTGTTGTATGAGTCATATAACATCAACATGGTGTTGAGCATTTGTCGATCTTGAGTCATTAGAGTAGGCACTGGTCCCACTTCTCTTCAAGTCGTAGATCTTTTCATACCATGCTCTCCCAGATTAATCCATCCCGTGTAAGGATAGCGTATCTTCAATCTTTCTTATTTTGGGTTTATTCTATTAAAATCTATCTCATTTGGTGCTTTGAGCACCGTCTTCGTATTTCTTAGTCTCATTGCTATCTTCCTGTTGAACTGTAAAGGGTTCAGGAATTTAGCCATTTCTATACTTAGGGGTATCTTTATTATGACCGTTGTACTCCCTCAACGATCACCTTCATCTTTTATAGATCACTTTTCCTCTAAATGCAAAGCATATAATGGGGAATTTCTTTCAATTATCTTTCTGAGTTTCTTTCATTGCCTTTCTATCTTTCTCAGTTCATGTCACAATCCTCCCCCTCGAAATGTGGCACAAACTTTTCTGCCACAATTTCGAAACCTTCATAACTCTCGTGAGTGAGGAAACTTTGATTATTAACTTCATCCACATGATTACATCATGGAAGATGAAATTATTTCTTAATTCGTATGGAAGTATGTATTCTTTTCCTCATTTCACTTCAAAAACTCAACAGAGTCATTTTCATCAGTACTTCTGCAAGTCATGCTTGCATGTCATTCTTATCATGAGGTTCGTTTTCAAATTCCTTTTGTTCTTAAACTCATACTAGGATAGCACAAAAGCTACCCTAAACTTCTCTCCCTGTGCGGGATACACATCGTCATCTTACTTTCTCCTGCCATGCAGGACAAGTATTATACCAACTTTACCCCACAACGCGGGTATTTTCTTAAATTTTATTCCGCCATGCGAGGCAATTCCCTTGAAGGGACATAAATGCCAGGATTGGCTCAGATTCAATTATTAAATTCAGGAATAAATCTGTTATTCTTTAACACACATGCTTAATCCGACGTTGGTCAAATTAAACATGCATGTCATTCATTACAATTCATATCATGATGATAAAAACTAAAAATTAAATTATTTTTCATAAAGAGTACATAAAGGACAATTTCTCAAACTAAACTCTTATTGTTCTATTTCTTTCTTGGATCAAAATCCCTGAAATCTTTGAAAAAAAAACATTTCATTTCAAGCCACTCTTGAAGAGGACATAGTCTCTCATGCAATGGCCTCCTTTCATATACATAATTTGTTCTTAGGCTTTTCATCATCTGAGTCACAAGTACCCAGTGCTTTTCTTTCTTTTCTTTTCTGTCTTCCAGAACGAAAGCATGAAGATCTTTGTCTGAAATTATTCAACAATAGTTATCAACATTAAACTCTGATTTCTTTATGTTCTATTCTATATCACCGTTGGGCAGATATAGAACAAAACAACTTTCTTCTACATTAATTCTATATCACCGTTGGGCAGAAATAGAATTAAATGCATAAAACTCATAGATAAAATTCATAAAATTTTCTATCAATAACTTTTGCTAAAATTAGCAACATCATGAATATAATATTCTTGTACATTAATTCCACATCACCGTTGGACATAAATGGAATTAACATATGGAACAACTCAATTATCATTGACTCTCTTCAAAATTAAATTCTCCCGTTGGTTCGAATTTAATTAGAAGATCATCATCATCATTGCAGCGGAAAATCATCTTTCTATTTCATGAGCATTTCTTGATCTTTATCTATTCTCTGAAAAATTGGTCACTTTGATGCATAAATTATCAGAGATTTAAATCTTAACTTCAAATTCATAAATAAGCTTATAATATTGTTATCATCAACGTTGGTCAGAAAATAACAATATCATAATTTCACTTAAATCATAATGTGAATATCCCTCTAATCAAAATTTTCTCGTTGGTTTAATTAGAGGATAAACTTTTCATCATTTTCTGAACAACTTTAACTGCACTTCAAATTAAATCCTCCCGTTGGTTCGGATTTAATGAGAAGACAATATTCTTTTCTTTGCAGCGGAAACATTAATCAAAATTCTTAAAATAATTCTTATTCAGAAGCATTTTCTTTACTTGTTTACTCTCTAGACAATTTATCCTGTTGGTTCAAAATTGAATAGAGATGAAAACTATACAAAATTCTTCAAAAACAAACCTTCTGAAAAGAATAAAACAAATTCTTACGCTTGACTTTTCATTCGGCCCAAAGCTTGCCCGAAGGCCTGCTCGTGGCCCACGTTTTTCTTTTATTCGGCCCTGGGAAAAATGGCCAAAACTCATTCGCGCGCAGTGCCGCGGCCCAGCAGTGAAGCAAGCCGGCCAAACCGGCCCATTTCGTCGCGGCCCAGCGGCATCAGCTACTTGCGGCCCAGAACGCCTCAAGCAGCGCACGCGCACGCGGCCCACCCCGTGCCCAGGCCGCAACCTAGGCCTGGGCCGGGATTCTCCTGCCCCGCCTAGGCCGAATTCGGCCTGTTCAATCTGGACCGTCAAACGGAGATCGGCTTCATCCAACGGTTCAGCGCTCAGAGCGGAGGCACAAAAACAACCCCTTCCGTCGGCTCCCCTAACCCTAGGCTTCACTTCTCCTTCCCTATTTTCTCTCAAACACAACCGGCGGCTGTGGTGGTCGTCAGTGACCGCGAGGGTGCGGCCTCGCCGGAGCCCGAGCTGACGCCGGCTCCCTTCGTCCTCCATTTCTTTTCTCTTGTCTTCCCCTTTCCATTTCTCTGTTATCGCCACTGTGGAGCAGCAGCCGCCATTCATGGCGGTCGGAGGTAGGAGGAAGATGCGACGGCGCTGCCGCACGTCCCTTCGCCGGTGTGCGCGTCCACCCGAGGGTGAGCGCGCCGCCGTCAAATGGTTGTGCGGTGGTGCCTCTTTTCCTGGTCCCGGAAGGTTCCACGCGGCGGGGTAGCCGCGACGGCCGGTAGCCCAGGTCCTTCTCGCGCGGCGCCATCGGGCGGCCGGCGGTGGTAGCCATCAGCGGCCCTCTTTTCCTTTCTCAGTGTACTTCGTTAGGATTAGGGTTAGTTTCTGTCCGATTCGAAAATTGATTCATCTCGTTCTTTTCCCTTCACTGCCCGATCCTTCATCGGCAGCTACGGTTAGGGTTTCGGTTGAAAACCGATATCTTTCTTCTGATTCGAAATCGAAATCTGTTCATCTCTTTCTTAATCCAATCGGATCAACTTGTCTACGATTCTTTCTTTTCCAAACTAGATCTACATACTAGATCAAGCCTTGCTCCGGTACCAATGTTAAGTTCAGTGGACCGTCTAGCAGTAGATCAGTCGGTGGTTTCTTTTCTTTTTGGTATAAACAATGTTGTCATGGTGCACGAATCAGAGAGAAAAGGAGATGGAGATGGAGAGGAACGATGTTACCGATCAACGTAGTTAAAGCAACTCGCATGGTGTCGGTGAAGAGGACGCAGTGGCGACACCAGTGGGTCTTCCCATCGCTGGCAGTGCTACCCTCTAGATCGGCTAGGGTTTGGAGTGTGGTAGCGGCTAGATGGTGAACCTCATCCCCTAACCACTAGCCCCCACCTCCTATTTATGGCACTGCGCGACGGGGGCCCACCAGCCACTTCATTGGGCTGGGCGTCCCCGATCAGGACGCATCAAGGGCCCACACCTGGCCGTTGGGCCAAGTATGGTGGAGATCAACCAACAAGCTCATCACTAGCAGACTGCGATTAAGAAAGAGAATAGTCTGCTGCTTATAAGCTCATCACAGATAAAAGCAGGTGCTTCTCACACGCAAACTCACTGAACTCGAAGGCTCGAACCATCTTCCATCCGATTGGACCATGGACGCGCCAGCGCCGGAGGGCAATTCGCATCGGCGCCACGGGGAATCGTGCACGAGGGGCTAGTTGCGACCAAATCATGGGGCCTGCTGCCGCTACCATCGATGAGGCATCGGTGAGGAGACAGTCATCGCAGCAGAATCCGGTGGGGGGAGGGGAGGATCGTCGGGGCCGGATCTGCCATTGAAGGGGCCGCCGTCGCCGCTGCAGCTGCTGGGGAAGAAGGAATCGCCGTCGCTAGGGAGCGAAAGGCGTCACAACTGCTGGGAGGGAGAAGGGACGCGCCGCCGCCTCAGTTCGCTGGGGTGAGGAAGGGCCGGACGGGTCAGCAAGAGCTTCGGCATCCATCTCAGCCTGCCCGTGCGCCGGCCGCGATCGCCCGGCCATGGCTGCCCACGAGCGCCGGCCCCAACCTGGCAGTGCGCCGGCCGCGGCTGCCTGCCCACGAGCGCTGGCCCCGTGCCTGGCCATGCTTCTACGGCGAGTTGGGGTAGCGCCGTCGGGGGTGCAGCGTAGCACCACCGAGATGAGGTGGGGAGTCGAGCGAGGTGGGGGGCGTGCTGATGTGGTCGGTGGGGTGGGTGCAGACACGGATGTGGTCTGTTTTCGTTCGATTCGATCGAGTGGGCGTGGGGAGGCGAGGTGGTTGGGTGGTGCGTGTGCGTCGGGGTGGGTTGGTTGGTCCAGTCGATCGGGTGTACTGGCTGTGTCTTGGTGTAGATAGGGTGAGGTGCTATTCTACAGCCTGACCCGACCAGGTTCCCACCGACGCGCCAACCTCCCCAACCCGTGCGCCCTCGCCCTCCCCGGCTCCCCGCACGCGGTACGCCCCGCCCTGAATCTGGATTATGCAGGCGCGCCCTCTTTTCCTTCGGAAACAAACAGGGCCTCGTTTAGATTGCAAATTTTTTACAATCTAGACACTGTAGCACGTTTTGTTTGTATTTGACAAACTTTGTTCAATCATGGACTAACTAGGTTCAAAAGATTTGTCTCATGATTTACAACCAAACTGTGCAATTAGTTATTTTTTTACCTATATTTAATGCTCCATACATGTATCTAAAAATTGATGTGATGGAGAGAGTGAAAAAACTTGGAATTTTAAGACAATCTAAACAAGGCCCAGGTTCCCTTTCTCCAAGCTGCGGGCTATACAAGCTGCGGTCACGCCGGATGGGTCACGCGCGCGCATGCACAGATTGTTCCTTTCTGACAAAATGCAGCGCCCGTTGACTATAGGTGTGTTGGGCATTCTTAACGTCATTACCAAAAGTAGACTTAGTTTTCTAATTCTGATAACGGCGCCAAAAATGCCGAACCTATCCCTCATGCCACTTAAGCCAAGTTGTCATCCCCAGCATGACATGAGAGACGCGGTATTGAAATATGCAACTGCTCTTCTAAATAAATAATAAATAAGATCTGCAAGCGCACAGATTAATACCGATGTAGCATTTTAACCGAGAAGTATTCCAGGTATCGTTATTTATATTTTTACCACTGGGAAGGGATTACTAACATCAATGTTAATTATGGAATGGAATATAGGAATGAGTATCAATCATTGCATGTATAAGTGAGAGCATTCATCTATCTCTTGCATACAGGGGTAAGTGTCACATAAAATATAGATAAAGTATGAATGGTGACAAAGATAATTAATCTGATCAGCTAGCCACATATAATAATGATAAGCACCTCAACAGATATTCTAGCAAGTCATTAGCATGGTATTAGGATGAACTACAAGGATATTTCCTAAGTTATTCTTAACTATAAAGTCTAGCATATCATAGTTAGTGCAAGTACACTTGGCAATCATTGCGAGAAAGGACTACGCCCATGCATAGTGATATTATCAAGGAAGATGAGAAACATAGCAATCACTCCCCTATAATAATGTTGCTCTGCCTGCCTTACACACGGGAGGGGGACTATATAAGAACCAACGAAGCTGTCACCATCGCGGACCACCCCACGATCCGGCATATAAGGTGCAATCGCAGATAAATATGGTCTAAGCACCACGCCTACACAATATTTATCATTTACCCATGGATCCAATGGATAAACGCTATACGATCCTAAACATGTATATAATTCCAATCTAACTAAGCCAAGCGTATAACTACGATAAACTAAGAACAATATAATCGCAAACATAAACAAGTAGAGCATAGTCATAATCAATATATTGAAATAGAACAAAGTTGTATTCATAATATTGAAGAACAAAGATGAACAATGAAGAACAGTAAAGGAATTACCAAGAATCCTCTTGACAGATCCGGAAACCAATCGAAGATTGACTCCTTCTAGTTCTAATCCTATGTAGCTATGCTATACTAGAGATCTAGTTGATGTGGTGGCTCTATGGCTTGATCAGAGACTCTCCTCCTGAGATTAGGGTTTGAAGAATTGAGAATGAGGGAGTGCCTCCTCCAGGGGCCAGGGGTCCTGCTTATATAGCCCCCTCAAGTGAACGTGGGTCGTCGGATCAAACCGACATTAATCGCACGGTTTTCCTTGATCCCTTAGGTCGGTGGAGCATAATCCGCGAGACGGAGCCTGATTGGCTCTCAGGCCAGGGCGGGCGCCCTAGGGAGTAGGGCGGGCGCCCTGCCTCCGGGCCCGTTCGGCCTCCCGTTCGATCTCGTGGCTTCTGGAGTCTTCTAGATGATAGAAAATCGGTGAACACGTTATTATCTCTATGTGAACCCGACGTGTGGGCCTTTCCTCCGTATTTTCTGATAACCCCCTGCAGAAATAGACAAACACCAAAACTCGTGGAATTCTGTCAGATAAAACCCTAAGTCTAGGTGTTGGTTGCATTTGGATCCTTTTCTTTATTTATTTGATAACTATATTTGGTACTTAAGGACCGTCAACAAACTCCCCCAAGCTTACCTCTTGCTCGTCCCTGAGCAAGGATAGACTCATTATGGATCAGGAGTTGCTGCAACGCCTTTGAACGTTGACGGTACATATGCTTTCAAATAAGGTCTCATCCCTGAGTTAGAGTAAACTGTCAAGACTTAAAACTTACTCATTTTACCTTTCACCATGGGGCTTGCAACCGTCACCTGCATCTTGAGTGGTTAAAAGATAGAACGGTCTAGTCAAACGCCATGTCTCTTATTCTTGATCAGCTATAGCTCTGGAGTTTTTGCAAATTTTTCAAATAAAACTCAGAGATTCCTTGTATGACTCTCTCGGGTCTCTCTTTTGTGGTATTTCTGGATCCTTACCAAGGCAGTAATGGTATATGCCTTCTCTGTCAAAGTATGTGGTATTTATGGTATAAGGCGTAGTGACATTGCCTTCTCTCTCACCCTACTCTAATAAGGCTTTGATATCTGGAGCTCATAGGTGGGAGATAAAGTATACATACTCATAGAACATTTATTGCATAGTCAAACCATGGATCCAGAGAAACAAGTCAATAAGTCAAATCAAGATGTGCATGTGTGGTGAATGAGTGGTGAATGGTGATAACAAAAGTCTAATGCTCTTTTTGAGGGAATACATACCTTTCTTGCTTTTTAAGACTTTTGAGGGGAATGAGATGCACTATTTTTTTTTCTCTTTTTCCTCTGAGGTGGGTATCTTGTACCCCTAATTCTACTGTCGGACACTTGTCCATTTTTACCTCTCGTCTCACTTTTTCTTTCTTCAAGGTTCCGAGCACTTGCTCCTTTTTATTTCCTCGTATTTATATATATATATTTTTTAGAGCAATCTCCCTCTTTTGAAAATATAGCAAGTGGTAGTAGAAATGACTTGAGCATTAACTTCACAGGGAATAACAGGAATGGGATAATGTTTTTGGCTATTCTCTCCCGAGTCAGGAGTAGAATAATTTTGGGTGAATCTGGAGATGGAAATGAGTGGATATATGTGGATGCGTACTTCCGGAGTAGAAGCAGCATGTATGAGTGAACGTGCAAGTGAATCTTGATTTTAACCACATGACAAGTTCCTAAGGGTTTACACAGCTTGACCACACTCAATGCCCATAAGCAGTAAGTAGTAAAAGTGCGGCTCTTATTCTAACAAGCATGTATATATGGCTGTGGTAGGAATTTAAACTCTCATCATACAGGAACTCATCATGCAACATTTTAAAGATTTTCAAAGATAAAATTCTCCAGAATTCTAGCATCTCTAGGAACAGATAAACAGCAGCTCAACCTTCCCATATCATATCCGTTAACAACTTAGACTTCAGATCAAGTTCTCTTCCCACTAGTTCAGGTTTAGAGCCAGTTTTAAATTATAACAGTTATGTCTAAACTAGAGAGAAAACAAATTTGAAAATTAGGCAGAGCAACTATTCATCATATCCATGCTAGAGTTTTATTTTCAAGATTCAGTTTAGCATAGCTACTTTATTTATTTATTAAACTAAGCAAATATATATAAACACAAAATATTTATTTGGGTTTTCATGATTATGCATCTTTTTATTTTAATAAAGCATAGGTATAAATGTAGATAAAAATACTTATCGGGATAAATGGGGGTGCTCTCCCCCAAGCTGGATCTTGACGTAATTTCTTCTGATGTAGCTAGCAGGTGCAGAGGTGTATTTGAATGTTGGCAGCACCCTGACAACGATTAGGATATCCTCCGTCTGCTAGTCTTCCTGAATTCTGTGGAGCTCAAATAGACAACAAAGCTTCGTGGAACTTGATTAAGCGTTAGCATAAATATCTAGCCTTTATCATGTTTGAGCTTCCTTGATAAATGTCACTCTCTATTTTTATTTTCATTTTTATAGAACAGAAAAAATATATATTATTATTATTATTTATGCCACCACAGTGAATGTACTTATGGGTTTTATGCCACTCGCATACTCACATGGGGCTTACCATTTTTAACATTTTTTTAGACAGAATGAACATGATTAACTGAGCAATAATTAAAGAGAAAATGATAACTACCAAGTTTACCTCTTGGCACGGCGTTCGGTGTTTTTAAGTCCTCCGAACAGGACTTCTTTTCTTCTTAATTGTCCTAGGATTTGGGTGGCGTAGACGGTGGTTCCGGCAGCGCCTCCTCTTCTTGTGTAACTGTCTTCGCTTTCCATACCCGACTTGGTGCTTCGGTCTCCTGTTGTGTATCCTCGGGCCTTATGATCTCTCCTTCATAGTCTGCCCATACGTCCTTGATGGTTTGCCTCCTTTGGTTACGGTTACGTCGCCTTCTTCTTGTCCTGACCTGCTTAGAATCTTCAACTATATAGTTAGGGTCATTAAAGTAGCGGCATACCTTCTCAGAGGGGAAATGCATATGGACTTCTCCGGTTCCAATGTAGATGATTGCTTTGACGGTGCCTAGGAACGGTCTTCCTAGGATGATGGGTGGATCGTACTCGTCGTCTCCCATGTCAATGACCTGAAAGTCTGTATGGACAAAATGATCGCTAATTTTAACAGGGACATCGGTTACTATACCTTCGACCTTTCAGGATGTCTGATCTACCATCTGGAGCTGAGTGTATGTTGGTTTTAAGGGCATGGTTCCGTACAAGAGCTGATAGGTGACTGTGGCCATTATGTTGATGCTTGATCCAGTGTCGCAGAGCGCCTTCTGAAAGGAGTATCCATTGATTGAGCACTCAATGCTTGGCATGCCTGGGTCGTCCTTCTTGATTAGGAACGGCGACTTGGGTCGTCGGTCTTGACCTCCTTGAACTGCAGTGACCATCTTAGCTGATTCGGTCCATCCTTGGTTGTTCTTGTTCTGCTTGATCCTCCTGTTGGTCCTCTTCCTTGGTTCATGTTGGGGTTGCTCTGGGATTTGTGTAATCTTGTTCTTGAAGGAAAACGTCTCCTTCCTCCCCTTGATGTTGAAGTTGATCTTCGCAGCGCTGGCGTAGATGACAGCTCCCGAGGTGTTCAGGAATGGCCTTCCCAGAATAACTGGTGACCTCTCATCGGACCCGGTCTCTATCACCACGAAATCAGCTGGAGCGTACGAGGTACCAACTCGGACACACATGTTCTTTAATATTCCTTTAGGAAAGCTTAGTGTCCGATCTGCAAGCTGCAAACACATAGTTGTTTCTGATAAAGGATATGTAAAGAATTTTTCATAGAGTACCCTGGGCACAATGTTGACGCTGGAGCCAAAGTCACAGAGTGCTTCTGGGAAGTCCACCATGCCGATGGAGATCGGGATGACGGGGCGTCCTGGATCGCCTCTCTTGACTGGCAGAAGGTCATTATGTACTCCGACAGCGGGATTACTCCAATAGTTACCTGCATCAAACATGTCTACAAGATTTGCAGATTCTAATCCTTCCGGTTGTGATGGTATACCGGGGTTAGTAGCAGGAACAGCAGCAACTATTTGATTTAACTGAGATTCAATCATTTTATTAAAGCTAATTTGGTTTTTGATGGCAGTAGAGAAATTATCCATTCTATTATTTATGTTTTCTAGTATTTTATCATTGGATGCCAATTTCTTAGACAAGTTATCCATTAGCTTTCCTTGATTAGACACTAACTCTCTCAGGGGTGGAAAATTATTATTGTTGTTGTAAGAGTTATTGCCTTGATAATTACCTGAGTAGTTACCTGAGTAGTTAGGCCTTTGTTGATTCCAACCTTGATTTTGTTGAGGACGGTTGTAGTTGTTGTTGTTGTTGATGTACCTTGCATCCTCAAGCATCTCAGGGCAGTGATTGCCTGAGTGTCCAGTGTCTCCACATTCCTCACAAGTCATGTGAGAGTCGTAGACGTTCATGACTTCTCTTTTGTCTCCAGCTTTGTCATCGAGCTTTTTCATGAGTAGGTCTAGCTTTGCAGACAGCATGTCTACCTCCTTGAGCTGGTGCATACCTCCACCCTTCTTGCGTGTTTGGATCCTCTCTTCGTTCCAACCTTGGTTGGACGCCATCTTCTCCACAAGGGCTGTAGCTTGTGGTATGGTGAGTGATAGAAATGCGCCTCCAGCTGCAGCATCCATGGTCTCACGAGCACTAGTGATGAGCCCATGATAGAAAGTCTGCATAAGTAGCCAGCTCTCCATTCCATGATGGGGACATTCTAGGATGTAATCTTGAAAGCGCTCCCATGCTTCTGGAACGGATTCATCATGTTGTTGCTGAAAACTTGTAATCTTCCCACGGAGAGCATTGGTCTTGCCCATGGGAAAGAACTTAGCCAGAAAGTTCGTAGAGCAGAGTGCCCACGTAGTGTTCTTATCCTTCGTCGCGTAGAACCACTGCTTCGCTCTCCCCAATAGTGAGAATGGGAAAAGGCGAAGTAGTATGGCGTCTCTGGGAACATCTAATATAGTGAATGTGCTGCAAATCTCCAGGAAGTGTTGGAGATGAGCACTTGCATCTTCGTGCGGCTTCCCACAAAACTGGTTGGCTTGTACCATGTTGATGAGCCCTGGCTTGAGCTCAAAGTTCTTGTCGATGGCCGCGGCAGGTCCAGTGCGGATGTTGTCCGTAGTGGGAGCTGAGAACTCGCGGATCGTCTTGTTCGCCATGGCTGCGAACTCTGTTGACAAATTCCGGATGAAACTTCGGCGGTCTTCTGGATTGGATGAAGTGTTGCGTCGAAGTGTTGACTTCTTGAGCTTGGCTCTTGCCCCTCTGATTAATGCTTCGGGGTTGTCAACAAAATTTTCTGGAAGATGTCCTCTATTCATACATCACCCTGTAAAACAATAAGAATGGAAAAATACAGGGGTAAATCTGTATGGGAGAATTGATGATCTCAATCACTTAATGATGCGAATGATGACTCAAATTCCGTATTCATTCCTTGTTAGTAAATCAACCTTCCCCGGCAACGGCGCCAAAAATGCTTGTTGGGCATTCTTAACGTCATTACCAAAAGTAGACTTAGTTTTCTAATTCTGATAACGGTGCCAAAAATGCCAAACCTATCCCTCATGCCACTTAAGCCAAGTTGTCATCCCCAGCATGACATGAGAGACGCGGTATTGAAATATGCAACTGCTCTTCTAAATAAATAATAAATAAGATCTGCAAGCGCACAGATTAATACCGATGTAGCATTTTAACCGGGAAGTATTCCAGGTATCGTTATTTATATTTTTACCACTGGGAAGGGATTACTAACATCAATGTTAATTATGGAATGGAATATAGGAATGAGTATCAATCATTGCATGTATAAGTGAGAGCATTCATCTATCTCTTGCATACAGGGGTAAGTGTCACATAAAATATAGATAAAGTATGAATGGTGACAAAGATAATTAATCTGATCAGCTAGCCACATATAATAATGATAAGCACCTCAACAGATATTCTAGCAAGTCATTAGCATGGTATTAGGACGAACTACAAGGATATTTCCTAAGTTATTCTTAACTATAAAGTCTAGCATATCATAGTTAGTGCAAGTACACTTGGCAATCATTGCGAGAAAGGACTACGCCCATGCATAGTGATATTATCAAGGAAGATGAGAAACATAGCAATCACTCCCCCGTAATAATGTTGCTCTGCCTGCCTTACACATGGGAGGGGGACTATATAAGAACCAACGAAGC
Organism: Saccharum hybrid cultivar R570; assembly: GCA_038087645.1. NCBI lineage: Eukaryota > Viridiplantae > Streptophyta > Magnoliopsida > Poales > Poaceae > Saccharum > Saccharum hybrid cultivar. The sequence continues at coordinate 16,393,918 of JAQSUU010000066.1, forward strand.
TGTCACCATCGCGGACCACCCCACGATCCGGCATATAAGGTGCAATCGCAGATAAATATGGTCTAAGCACCACGCCTACACAATATTTATCATTTACCCATGGATCCGATGGATAAATGCTATACGATCCTAAATATGTATATAATTCCAATCTAACTAAGCCAAGCGTATAACTACGATAAACTAAGAACAATATAATCGCAAACATAAACAAGTAGAGCATAGTCATAATCAATATATTGAAATAGAACAAAGTTGTATTCATAATATTGAAGAACAAAGATGAACAATGAAGAACAGTAAAGGAATTACCAATAATCCTCTTGACAGATCCGGAAACCAATCGAAGATTGACTCCTTCTAGTTCTAATCCTATGTAGCTATGCTATACTAGAGATCTAGTTGATGTGGTGGCTCTATGGCTTGATCAGAGACTCTCCTCCTGAGATTAGGGTTTGAAGAATTGAGAATGAGGGAGTGCCTCCTCCAGGGGCCAGGGGTCCTGCTTATATAGTGTAACACCCCAGGTGTTTATCACCAATTAAGTAGTGGGTTTAAGCTCAAACATGATAGATTAGTGGAGATGACGATGCCAAAGGCAAACCTATGGAAATAAACCCTAACCTAAACTTGAATATTGCGCCCTTGCTTACATATAGGCTCAATTAAAAGATATATGCTTGGATGGTGTTATTGCAATATCTTCATGTGTCTCACCTTAGTACCTATCTATAGGGACCCCTGGAAAAGTTTCATAAAGTTTGGAATCAAAAAGTCACATGAAATGATAAGTTATATGCTTGTTTGGATTATGACTAAAACCTACCTTACATCCCATGGGAACTAGTGTTTGTGCAACATACAATGCAACATGTGCAACACATCTTGGACACATGTGGAACAACTTAGTGGAACATGTGTAGCATGTATCTTGAAACAACCACATGAAATGACTATAGCATTTCACTTGAGTATATGTTTCAAGGCATGTGAGACCTACATTTTTGTGCAACCTATGCATGGTGGGTATGTTTGACCTCTCCAACACCTTAACTACACTTAGGACACTCCATGGAACAATGTTCATGTTGATCATTTTGCCTAAATGTGCTTCTAAGTGATGGTTGACCATGTATGGACCCTAGAACCCTTTTGTTTGACCATTTCAAAAGTGTGACCTAGAAGCTTTGCATGACTGTGCACCCTTTGACAAAGTCGTAGAGAATTTTATAAGGAACAAACTTTGTTTAAGAGTCAAGTCATGAAAATGGGTGGAACATGCTCAAAAAGGGCCCACAGATTAGAAATGGGGCTGAATTCAGCACTTAGACATTTAAAGCCCTGGTTTCAGTGTCTTCGACGTTGGCATCTCATGTTCTCCAAATTTTGTTGAGTAACTCTAGTGGAGCCAAAAATGAAAGTTGGAAACAATTTATTGGAGAGCAACATGTAAAAAGTTGGGATCAATTTGACCAAGTTTGGCATTGCAAAATCCCAAAACCGAGCCCTAGATTGACATGTTGACACTGGTTATTTGGGGACTGGTTATCTCCTAATCTGCAACACTAATGACCATGACCCTTAAACAAGTTTTGTAGAGGGTTATGTGGGCTTCAATTTTGCTTTTGGGCCCATGACCTAATTCGGCCTGTAGACGGCCCAAATCAGTGTTCCACCTTACCCAAACCGCTGTCTGCCACGTATTCGGTGGAATGCCGCAATGGCCGCCGCGTGCCCTGGACGTGGCCGTCATGCGTAGAGCGCGGTCACCATTGCTGCTGCGTGCCCTCCACGTGTCTGCGCCCTGGTCCTCCGAACACCGTGTCGAGCTACCGCAGACGCTCCTCCACTTCTCTGGTTCGCCTCTGCTTCGCCGCTCGCTCTTCCTCGCAGCGACACCGCGCGTGGGCGCATCCGCCATGGACAGTCGAGCCGAGCTCTAGGCCACCATCATTCCTTTGCCTCCGGTCACCCTCCACCCGAGCCAACTGCGCCACTGCGTCTCTCGCACCTCGCCGCACCTCCAGAGCTCCTCGCCTCGCCGGTTTCGCCCCCGCAGCTTGCTGTCGCCGGAACACCGACCGCTGAGCCGCCGGTCGCCGTGGCTGGGACGCCTCGGGCAGCTCTAGGCCGAGCCACGTCCTTCTACGGGTGCGTGCTATCCGTGGCTTGCCCTAGCGCCACCGCTCGCCGCCAATGCCGCTATCGGCCGCTGGAACCGCGGCAGCGCCGTCGCCGTCGGGCCGTGCCCCGGCGTGTCACCGCGCACGCGGCTAGGAGGCCATGGGCCACCTCACGCCAAGCCGCGACCGCCTTCGGATGCGCCTCGCCGCTGCGTAGCTCCCGCGCTGCTCCTCCGCCGCCGGCGAGCCGCAGGCCGGCCTTTCCCCTCGCCGGAGGCCGCCTTCCTTGCTCGGCCGGTTTGAGGAAGAGGACCGGCGTCTCCTCTCTCTCTGTCTCTCTGTGTATGTATGACAGGTGGGCCCAACCAGGCAGTGGGTCCCGTATGTCGGTTTTAGTAGTGGCAGGGAATGGGTACCGAATCGGGTGCACCTAGCAAAAAAAAATTAGTTAGGGTTGTTTTAATTCGGTTTTTTTTGAATTTTAAATTCATGTTAAATCTTCAAAAAAATTCATATCTCAGGCTAGGAAACTCCAAAATTAGTAAATGGGGACTTTTTGGAAACCTTGAGGAGAGATCTATGCAATAGAGTCATAAAATTCTATATGTTTGTAGATGTTTTCTGATGTCTTTGTTTAAGTTTAAAAATGCTTTAAAAATGCCTCTAAACTTAACCAGATCAAGATCTGGAGTTTTAGAACTCCAAAAATAGTGATTCTTGTTTTGTTAATTTTATAATGGCATGTACTTGCTAGGAAAAATATTAAACACCCTAGTTGTTCAATGTTTTCTTAGGATTTTGATTGGACCTTGATAAATAAGGAAATCTACATTATTTTACTTGTCATTTTATATCTTGAGTTGTGATGCTCCAAATGATGTGAAATTTTTATGGTAGGTTTACCATGATATGGATGTGCTGTGGTATAAATTTCATGGTCATTACTTATTGTATGCTCAAGTTATTGATTTAACTTGTTTCTAGCTTGATAAGTAGCTTATAAATAATATATAAATGATAAAATAGAAAATGTTGTTCCATTAACTTAGTATGATGTTTCTCTATCATATTGATTCATAATATGGCCTTGTGTTCATAGAAAATATTGAGTGTTAAGTTTAACTTGCTCTCACATGATTATTGCAATAGCTATTTGTCTTTTTCATAGAGGTTGTTATACATGTCTAAATGGTTTCAAATTTGGACAGTAGACTTTTGGGAGCATAGGTAGGCCTCTGTATTTTTGGTAGAATTTATTGTGCACTTTTGATATGTGATCATAATTCTACCTAATTATCTAAATAAATTAAGAAAAGGCATTAAAAGAATTTATTTAGAAATGGACACTAAGTTTTCTGGTGTTTATTAGTCATGTATGAAATGTTGGTAAAGTTGGTTTTATTCAATTAAATGCTTGCAACATAAGTTAATAATTACTTCTTGCAAATAAGGTTTCTGAACAGATTTGAGAATATTGTTAATTACCCTATGCAAATGATGTTTTCAGGTCTTGTGTGCTATAACAAAGTTGTTGTGAATTTCATGATCTAGCTGTTGTTAAATTTTGGTGGCATTTGGCCATATGGTTTAGAAACTACAGCTGTTCTAATTTGGGTTCAGATTTATGTTACTCTCTGTCCTTCCAGGACAGATTCTGTACCTTCTGTATTTCGACCTGGTAAATGATAGAATTAGGTTTAGATGTTTATAAATGAAATGTGGACAATTTCATAAGCTTTCCAGAATGTCTTCTTACAAGTCATTTGGATTTAGGGATCTCCAGTTATGATTGAATTACGGAGCTACTGCATGTATGTCTAGAAAGTGACAGATTTTAGTTTTAGTGCCTTGTTTCACTTTGCCATGCTTGTGTATTAAAGTGTGACTCATATCTTTGATGGCACTTAGGTTGATACCCTGTAATCTTATAAGACTTGTGTCTTGATTGATGTGCTTGCAATCTTCTTTGTTATGCCCTAATAAGGATTAAGTTAATTAACTCTAGGGTTTATGTGAACTTTGGTATGCTTGCATGATTACTTTGTTTATTGTACTTCTATGCATTCACACATGTGCATGGTTGCATATCATATAGGTACGCTAGTAGAAACGTGTGAAGGATGTGGCGTTGGAGCCAAACCCGAAGACGATGTTTGGTGGATCCAAACCCGAAGATAGAAGGACCGGACAAGTGGTAGATTGAGGGAATGCTCGCCAAGCGAGTTTCATCTGACAAACTCTAACTTGAGTCGGATCCCAGGCAAGCCCCGGAGCATTATAAGCCTCCTACTTTCAAAGCAATTATCTATCTATGCATGTTATATGTATTGTTGCATTACGTGATAGGAGTTGGTTGGAAACCCTTGCTGCATTGATAACACTCCTTGTCCAGCAATTCGAACCTTGAATCCTAAGTAGACAGGATCGTATCTATGCTTAGCCCTGCTAAATTAGACCGGTAGAAGTCGGGTGATTTCCTGTCACCTGCGAGATATAGGGCTTTATCAGGTCACGGTTGGCTATACTTGCTATCGTGGAAGTGAACCATGTGTTAATAAAATGAAATGAGACCGGGCGGGATGATGATAGTGAAGCAACAAGGCATGGAGGTCTTGGGTGTGGATCTATCCCCGTCTGTGTCGATTAAGGACCGAGACCTGGAGCCTTCTATGTCATTTTGAACGCATGCCTGACATTTAGCTGGCCGGCCTGAGGTTGCCGACCGCGAAGCCTAGTAGCTCAACTCAGGCTGCGAAGTCGAAAAGTGAAAGTCGCCTCGGAAGGGAGCCAGAGGGTCCAAGGGCAGGTGAGTTAAAAGTCCTGAGCATCCTGGCCACTGGTATCCCTGAGAACGCGGCGCTGTTCGGGCCCATCCTGAGTTGTACCAAAGGTTATCTACGGCTGCCTTTAGCGGGGTTTGCCGGGTGAGTGTCAGGAATACCCCCTCAGCTGAGTTGGAATCGATTCGAGTCGCCGTCTCTCCCGGATAGTGAGAAACTTGACTGGTTATCTCCAGTGTAGATACACTAATTATTAATGATGGTTCGGAATTGATGATAATGATGATGATGGCCTTATTATACCTGCTATGGTTAATATTGTTTGCTCCTAATAAAGTGAGTGCTTTAGTACAGGTGCTAATCTAGTTATCAGGTTAATGATGATCAACTTGATGCTTAAGCATTAATGATTACTTATCTGTATTAAGCTTTTCTGCAAATGAGTCCAGCTAGCCCACTTTATAAAGCCGTGCATAATCCTTGGTGTCACCTTTGTTTCTGGTTTTTGACGGGTAAGTCTAGCTGAGTACCTTCTCGTACTCAGGGTTTATTCCCACCTGTTGCAGGTAGCAGATTCATACTTGTTGCTGCAAGTATTGTCTTCGCCATGTGGGCGTGAAGACTAGACCATATGGGCATGGTCACTGTAGAATCTCTTCTGGTATGCTTTTGCAGGATGTGACTATGTACTGGCAGTATTTGACTCAAAATGGTTTCAGAAATTATGTTGCTTCCGCTAATCTTTACTTTGGTTTTGTAATAAAAATAATTGTACTCCGATGTATGAGATTACTTTTGAACTGTTGTAACAAGTGTTGTGTTATGTTGAATCATTACGATCTGGTTGCTCTCGGTTTGGTTTGAAATCCCTCGCGATTTCATGGACTACCGGAGTTATATGGGCTCAAGTGTGAGAATTTGATCACTTCGGTGATTGTTTTTATACTTGTGCTCTTATAATTTGGACGGTTCCGTTACAGCTGGTATCGGAGCAAGATTCAACAGTAAACACATCATTTGTGTATTTAAACAAAAGCTTTTGTGAAAAATCTTAATTCTAATCTAAAGAGTGCCAGTGGTCATATCCTATATGCCCAAATAAGGACTATTAGGTGGCTTACTAAGGTACTAACTTGGGGGTTCTTGCTTGTTTTCTGTTTCGTTGTCCATACGGCGTGCTATTGTATGGATGCCATCCGCTTGGGTGGTAATGTATGGATCAAAATACCTCTACGCCCTGGTAAGTGGGAGTTGTGAGAGCATGACCGTCCAACCGTCGGTCTAGGGGAGAGTAGTTGTGGTTACTCGCATACTTACATGTTTAATCATGTGATTATGAAAGTACTTAATTGTGGGTATATCTGTCGGGTAGCTTTGATACTGAAGTATATACATCGGGGGATGTATGTATGGAAAGTATTTAGTTTATTGCTTTCTTGTGTGCTATATTGGGAATTGTTGGGCTGAAATGCAATTTTCTGCAGGTACGCTAACCACGAATGCGTAAGTCGAATGTAGCTGTCGACTAGCTATATATCGAGAGAGTGCGTGTTATGCCACCGACATAGAACGTGATCGCCACCTTAGGTTGGCAATCTTGTGAGGACGAATAGGACGAAGCATGCATCTTCATGATTGTTGCTTTATGCATAGCTATGCTCCTCTCACCCTTATTCTATATTAAGTAATTTGTGATTGATGTTATGTACTATCTTCCTTGCGTGGAGTTAGACATGAATGCCTTGTTCAATGTTACTTGAATAGAAAATGCTTGAGAAAGTGTGTGTGCTTAGCCTTGCTAGAAATGATTGTGGTTACATGCTTGAACCTATAGATGTCCTCTAGTTTAACCAAGTGGTGAATATGTTGTTCATACAAGCGTTTGCTAATGCTTTAGACCTCACGTAAGTAATTGTGGATTCTCATGAATGAATTAAAGTGGTGTTGGTCTAAGGTAACAATGTTTAGAGCTACTAGAATAACATGTTTTGTGTGCTCTCTTGTTAAGTAGAACAAAGGCAAGCTTTGTTTTGCTTGCTGAGTATTGGCTGCTAGAACGGGTTTCTGTTGTAGTGATACTTTCATAGTCATAATGGTGTTTTATGTAATTATGGAGAATACCAAATTCGTAGCTATTTTCCTTATCTTGCTTGTCCTAAAATTTTATGACCCCAGGCCTTACGGTTTTGGAGTTATGAATTTTAGAAGTTTGTTGTCAGATTTTGCTTATGCTCTGAATAGATCTGAATGTTTGGTTTGTTTGACCTGTGTGCATAGGGAATCATGTCTTGGAGATAATAGAATAAGTGTAGTACTTTTTCTAAGCTTTCCAAAATGTCCTATAGCACTAATTGTGGTGGTCTAAATCTCTAGTTATGAGCTTGCAAAGGGAAATGACAGAATCTGCCCAAATCTAGGCAGAGATGTCTTCTTTATCTTGTTTGGCCTTGTTAGCTATAGAATCATCTTAATATGATAATAAGAAAGTTATAGACAACTTAATAGGCTTTACATAAAGTTAAGGCTCAGCCTTGTTGTGTCCCTAAAACTCCAATTATGCATCTTTGAAGTTCTTGTCAGTTTTCTGTCCATATTGGTACAGATCTGAAACATTAGCATTTTTAGTTATGTTAACCTATGATTTAGCTTTTGGTATGAATAACTAAAGTTTAGTCATCTTCCTAAGCTTTCTAGAAAGTCTAGGATCACCTTTGTGAGATGTCTACAACCTCAGTTATGGTTGAAACAAGTAACTACTGTGCTGCTGTCCAGAGTCTGTGCCCACGCTAAGTTAGTCACCCTAGCTAGCGTTTGTTTTGAGCTAAACTTGTAGTTAGTTCATGCTTGAGATAAATGCTTATTTTGGGTGAGCCTTGTGCCTTGTAATGGTTGCTTAAGCTAATTGGATTGGATCTCTCCAATGCTTGACTGTGATGTTTGTATGTATGTTTGTTATCTGATTAGTGCCATAGTCGTCACCTCATTGTCTTCGGTGAGTATACGAGTGTCGGATAGCTTTATCCTAAAGCAACGTTCACGTTACGTAATTGTTTGGTTTTTGTCTTTAATTAGGTTCTCTCTCTTAGGAGCCTAAGCCTGTAGATTTGGTGGTTAGCCCTTGCATGTTCGTATTCATACCTTTGCTTGACCAAAAGCTCAAAGTTTAGTTCTCCAATATGTTGCCTAAGCCGTGGATGTTTTGCAATCCTTTTTGTGAAGACCCTTGTCGACTGACCAACCAAGTTAACTTCCATCAACGCTAGCCTTTGACCATGGTTCGTACATTGCCAGTCGTGGAGAACGTACCCAAATCCATGTTGGACCTTCCGGTTACCTATTCCCAAAGGTTAGCTAGTGTGACGTAACGTCTCTCTGCTATGGCATGTAAATCGTTTGCTTGTAAATCCATGCATCTACCTTATCAACTCAATCTTTGGTTGACATATCGGTTTCTGCTTTAAAGTTGGTTAATCCGTCCCCAACCTTCTCAGTCTCGAGATGTTTCTCAGTCTTGATCTCATGTTGTTGCCCAACATGAATGAATCTCCTATTAATCTTTTATCTAGAACTCATCTCGGTGGGCGCAAGTCGTACGTAGAATTTAAGCAAGAGTCTTTTGCTCAGTTATCCTTGGCAATTGTGTGATGTTCTCTTGTGCTATATTTTGATCTTCGGATCATTTTCGTGTTGATTTTAAACCTTGTGACTACCTTTGCTTGCTATCCCTCTTTGTATGGCGCTTGCTCTTACAGCCCATTGGTGCCACTTGAAATTGCACCTTGGTGGTGTGATCGGTAAAGGTGTTATGAGTAGCAACTAACGGTGCCGCGACGAAACCGAGAGCCTCCTGTGGGCGGCCGACACAAGGTTGTGCTGCTCGGCACGCGCTGGTATCGTGGTTTCTAGTCATGATCCATTGCGGAACAACATCAACGTGTTATTCTCAGGTGAACTCTTCCTTGGTTATCTTCCCATATCTTATCATCAAATCCATATCTTAGACCGAAAGTAGTGGAGTTTTCTTCTAAAGTTGCTAAGAGGATAACCTTTGAAGAACCAGTCACCGACATAAACATTAACAGACTGCAATATGTGGTAGCCCAATGACTCTAATTAGTTGTCCCAATATTGACGACCACCATCTAGTGAGAAAAATATCTCATCTCTGTTGGATAAAAAGGACACACAACACTTAATGTTGGACAAGTCATCTGTTGGATAAGAAACGATTGCCACCTTATGCAAATCTTAACCCTTGTATGCCTAATGATCATACCATCAAAATCAATCATCTCTGGTGTGACTCCATATCTGCTGACCCCAATGGCAACCATTCGTTCTGCGTCAACCACCATCATTGTGGTCAAGAGTGAAGGTTGGGAACTTTTTAGTGTTGAGAGACAACTGATTATTTACCAATAGAAAGGTTAATCTCTAGCTAGGTAACGACTCTTTGGTAGCTATGAAGGCTATGTCTTACAGAGCAATAACCAACAAAAAGTTAATCAACTAGCCCGCAACTTGAGTGCTACTCTATCTTCCACAGCCATTGTGATCAAGTCAATTCCGTCTTGGACAATCACACAGATAGTGCAAGGTGTTCTATCAGCTAAAGCGAAGAATTAGAGAAAGCATGACCTAGTTTCAAATTAGTATCCACGTGCCCTTAGGTGCCACAAATGGTTTGTTCATCACTCTATGGGACGATCTCTTAAGTGGTCTTAAGGATCCTGTTGTACACCCTTTCGCCTTGATTTTATGTCCTCTCATCAATAATTATTGGGACAATCAAGGGTTCTCCGAGTAAATTTGCAAATCAAAAGCAAATTGAAAAGAGTCAAACAACAGATTTCCCAGCTTAGAGTTGATGTTGATCCCAAAGAGGAAGCCTCAGTTGAAAGTTGGCCTGACGAAGTTGTTATGCTGCAAGTCAACTCAACTTACAGTACAACTAAGTCACCCAGGAAAATTTTACTCAATCGCGTGGTGGTAGACTACTCCCCGCGGTTAAGTGAATAATTACAACTTTTGTTGTCCTTAAGGCCTCGCTACATCGTTCTTTGGTAATGATTTTTCCTAAGATGACATACTTTGGCACATTATAAATGTTTTTACCCAAGAGGTTGCATCTGATTCAACCCAGATAACTGTTGTCTTGGATAGAAGAATCTTCTTAGGTAACTTTTGGCAGAAAGACGGAGCCAACTGAGTCAGTTATCATATTCACTGACCCCTCGACAGACTCAGATAATACAGTGTTGTCATCAGAAAAAGAGAACTGCACACATGGAACCTAAAGTAGTTTTCCATTAGTTGATATATGAATGTTTGAACATTTACGACCAACATAGACCCTGTCTATTGGTTAGTCAGTATCCTATAGCCTCAGAGTATATTTGTCGTCTATGATCTCACCCTTTTGGAAGGTTGTACTCAAGCCAGTTGGTAGAGAACTGCTTTTCAAAAACCGTGTGAACATAGAGCCATTTCAACGAGTATACTTCTGAATATTTTGGTCTAGTGTCAAGTTCATATGGCCTATGATATGCTCATGAGAGAGTCAGATACTTGTGAGTGGTTCACTTATGGACCAAATGATCTCCGTACACTGAGAATGCAGTACGTCCTATCTTGGATTCCTCCCAAAGTAACAATGCTTCATGGAATCCAATGAAAGAAATTCTTTAGACAAATTTTACCATAAAGAGTAAGTATCAGAAAGTGCCTTTGACCAAATTGTTCACCAATGTTGAAGCTTTGTAGCTGAATGCTATAGCAGATATTGGGAACTAGATAACATGTCTCTCTTCCTTAAAAGGTCTTCCATTTTGAATCTCGGGACGCGATTCTTTTAAGGGGGGAGGGCTGTAACACCCCAGGTGTTTATCACCAATTAAGTAGTGGGTTTAAGCTCAAACATGATAGATTAGTGGAGATGACGATGCCAAAGGCAAACCTATGGAAATAAACCCTAACCTAAACTTGAATATTGCGCCCTTGCTTACATATAGGCTCAATTAAAAGATATATGCTTGGATGGTGTTATTGCAATATCTTCATGTGTCTCACCTTAGTACCTATCTATAGGGACCCCTGGAAAAGTTTCATAAAGTTTGGAATCAAAAAGTCACATGAAATGATAAGTTATATGCTTGTTTGGATTATGACTAAAACCTACCTTACATCCCATGGGAACTAGTGTTTGTGCAACATACAATGCAACATGTGCAACACATCTTGGACACATGTGGAACAACTTAGTGGAACATGTGTAGCATGTATCTTGAAACAACCACATGAAATGACTATAGCATTTCACTTGAGTATATGTTTCAAGGCATGTGAGACCTACATTTTTGTGCAACCTATGCATGGTGGGTATGTTTGACCTCTCCAACACCTTAACTACACTTAGGACACTCCATGGAACAATGTTCATGTTGATCATTTTGCCTAAATGTGCTTCTAAGTGATGGTTGACCATGTATGGACCCTAGAACCCTTTTGTTTGACCATTTCAAAAGTGTGACCTAGAAGCTTTGCATGACTGTGCACCCTTTGACAAAGTCGTAGAGAATTTTATAAGGAACAAACTTTGTTTAAGAGTCAAGTCATGAAAATGGGTGGAACATGCTCAAAAAGGGCCCACAGATTAGAAATGGGGCTGAATTCAGCACTTAGACATTTAAAGCCCTGGTTTCAGTGTCTTCGACGTTGGCATCTCATGTTCTCCAAATTTTGTTGAGTAACTCTAGTGGAGCCAAAAATGAAAGTTGGAAACAATTTATTGGAGAGCAACATGTAAAAAGTTGGGATCAATTTGACCAAGTTTGGCATTGCAAAATCCCAAAACCGAGCCCTAGATTGACATGTTGACACTGGTTATTTGGGGACTGGTTATCTCCTAATCTGCAACACTAATGACCATGACCCTTAAACAAGTTTTGTAGAGGGTTATGTGGGCTTCAATTTTGCTTTTGGGCCCATGACCTAATTCGGCCTGTAGACGGCCCAAATCAGTGTTCCACCTTACCCAAACCGCTGTCTGCCACGTATTCGGTGGAATGCCGCAATGGCCGCCGCGTGCCCTGGACGTGGCCGTCATGCGTAGAGCGCGGTCGCCATTGCTGCTGCGTGCCCTCCACGTGTCTGCGCCCTGGTCCTCCGAACACCGTGTCGAGCTACCGCAGACGCTCCTCCACTTCTCTGGTTCGCCTCTGCTTCGCCGCTCGCTCTTCCTCGCAGCGACACCGCGCGTGGGCGCATCCGCCATGGACAGTCGAGCCGAGCTCTAGGCCACCATCATTCCTTTGCCTCCGGTCACCCTCCACCCGAGCCAACTGCGCCACTGCGTCTCTCGCACCTCGCCGCACCTCCAGAGCTCCTCGCCTCGCCGGTTTCGCCCCCGCAGCTTGCTGTCGCCGGAACACCGACCGCTGAGCCGCTGGTCGCCGTGGCTGGGACGCCTCGGGCAGCTCTAGGCCGAGCCACGTCCTTCTATGGGTGCGTGCTATCCGTGGCTTGCCCTAGCGCCACCGCTCGCCGCCAATGCCGCTATCGGCCGCTGGAACCGCGGCAGCGCCGTCGCCGTCGGGCCGTGCCCCGGCGTGTCACCGCGCACGCGGCTAGGAGGCCATGGGCCACCTCACGCCAAGCCGCGACCGCCTTCGGATGCGCCTCGCCGCTGCGTAGCTCCCGCGCTGCTCCTCCGCCGCCGGCGAGCCGCAGGCCGGCCTTTCCCCTCGCCGGAGGCCGCCTTCCTTGCTCGGCCGGTTTGAGGAAGAGGACCGGCGTCTCCTCTCTCTCTGTCTCTCTGTGTATGTATGACAGGTGGGCCCAACTAGGCAGTGGGTCCCGTATGTCGGTTTTAGTAGTGGCAGAGAATGGGTACCGAATCGGGTGCACCTAGCAAAAAAAAATTAGTTAGGGTTGTTTTAATTCGGTTTTTTTTGAATTTTAAATTCATGTTAAATCTTCAAAAAAATTCATATCTCAGGCTAGGAAACTCCAAAATTAGTAAATGGGGACTTTTTGGAAACCTTGAGGAGAGATCTATGCAATAGAGTCATAAAATTCTATATGTTTGTAGATGTTTTCTGATGTCTTTGTTTAAGTTTAAAAATGCTTTAAAAATGCCTCTAAACTTAACCAGATCAAGATCTGGAGTTTTAGAACTCCAAAAATAGTGATTCTTGTTTTGTTAATTTTATAATGGCATGTACTTGCTAGGAAAAATATTAAACACCCTAGTTGTTCAATGTTTTCTTAGGATTTTGATTGGACCTTGATAAATAAGGAAATCTACATTATTTTACTTGTCATTTTATATCTTGAGTTGTGATGCTCCAAATGATGTGAAATTTTTATGGTAGGTTTACCATGATATGGATGTGCTGTGGTATAAATTTCATGGTCATTACTTATTGTATGCTCAAGTTATTGATTTAACTTGTTTCTAGCTTGATAAGTAGCTTATAAATAATATATAAATGATAAAATAGAAAATGTTGTTCCATTAACTTAGTATGATGTTTCTCTATCATATTGATTCATAATATGGCCTTGTGTTCATAGAAAATATTGAGTGTTAAGTTTAACTTGCTCTCACATGATTATTGCAATAGCTATTTGTCTTTTTCATAGAGGTTGTTATACATGTCTAAATGGTTTCAAATTTGGACAGTAGACTTTTGGGAGCATGGGTAGGCCTCTGTATTTTTGGTAGAATTTATTGTGCACTTTTGATATGTGATCATAATTCTACCTAATTATCTAAATAAATTAAGAAAAGGCATTAAAAGAATTTATTTAGAAATGGACACTAAGTTTTCTGGTGTTTATTAGTCATGTATGAAATGTTGGTAAAGTTGGTTTTATTCAATTAAATGCTTGCAACATAAGTTAATAATTACTTCTTGCAAATAAGGTTTCTGAACAGATTTGAGAATATTGTTAATTACCCTATGCAAATGATGTTTTCAGGTCTTGTGTGCTATAACAAAGTTGTTGTGAATTTCATGATCTAGCTGTTGTTAAATTTTGGTGGCATTTGGCCATATGGTTTAGAAACTACAGCTGTTCTAATTTGGGTTCAGATTTATGTTACTCTCTGTCCTTCCAGGACAGATTCTGTACCTTCTGTATTTCGACCTGGTAAATGATAGAATTAGGTTTAGATGTTTATAAATGAAATGTGGACAATTTCATAAGCTTTCCAGAATGTCTTCTTACAAGTCATTTGGATTTAGGGATCTCCAGTTATGATTGAATTACGGAGCTACTGCATGTATGTCTAGAAAGTGACAGATTTTAGTTTTAGTGCCTTGTTTCACTTTGCCATGCTTGTGTATTAAAGTGTGACTCATATCTTTGATGGCACTTAGGTTGATACCCTGTAATCTTATAAGACTTGTGTCTTGATTGATGTGCTTGCAATCTTCTTTGTTATGCCCTAATAAGGATTAAGTTAATTAACTCTAGGGTTTATGTGAACTTTGGTATGCTTGCATGATTACTTTGTTTATTGTACTTCTATGCATTCACACATGTGCATGGTTGCATATCATATAGGTACGCTAGTAGAAACGTGTGAAGGATGTGGCGTTGGAGCCAAACCCGAAGACGATGTTTGGTGGATCCAAACCCGAAGATAGAAGGACCGGACAAGTGGTAGATTGAGGGAATGCTCGCCAAGCGAGTTTCATCTGACAAACTCTAACTTGAGTCGGATCCCAGGCAAGCCCCGGAGCATTATAAGCCTCCTACTTTCAAAGCAATTATCTATCTATGCATGTTATATGTATTGTTGCATTACGTGATAGGAGTTGGTTGGAAACCCTTGCTGCATTGATAACACTCCTTGTCCAGCAATTCGAACCTTGAATCCTAAGTAGACAGGATCGTATCTATGCTTAGCCCTGCTAAATTAGACCGGTAGAAGTCGGGTGATTTCCTGTCACCTGCGAGATATAGGGCTTTATCAGGTCACGGTTGGCTATACTTGCTATCGTGGAAGTGAACCATGTGTTAATAAAATGAAATGAGACCGGGCGGGATGACGATAGTGAAGCAACAAGGCATGGAGGTCTTGGGTGTGGATCTATCCCCGTTTGTGTCGATTAAGGACCGAGACCTGGAGCCTTCTATGTCATTTTGAACGCATGCCTGACATTTAGCTGGCCGGCCTGAGGTTGCCGACCGCGAAGCCTAGTAGCTCAACTCAGGCTGCGAAGTCGAAAAGTGAAAGTCGCCTCGGAAGGGAGCCAGAGGGTCCAAGGGCAGGTGAGTTAAAAGTCCTGAGCATCCTGGCCACTGGTATCCCTGAGAACGCGGCGCTGTTCGGGCCCATCCTGAGTTGTACCAAAGGTTATCTACGGCTGCCTTTAGCGGGGTTTGCCGGGTGAGTGTCAGGAATACCCCCTCAGCTGAGTTGGAATCGATTCGAGTCGCCGTCTCTCCCGGATAGTGAGAAACTTGACTGGTTATCTCCAGTGTAGATACACTAATTATTAATGATGGTTCGGAATTGATGATAATGATGATGATGGCCTTATTATACCTGCTATGGTTAATATTGTTTGCTCCTAATAAAGTGAGTGCTTTAGTACAGGTGCTAATCTAGTTATCAGGTTAATGATGATCAACTTGATGCTTAAGCATTAATGATTACTTATCTGTATTAAGCTTTTCTGCAAATGAGTCCAGCTAGCCCACTTTATAAAGCCGTGCATAATCCTTGGTGTCACCTTTGTTTCTGGTTTTTGACGGGTAAGTCTAGCTGAGTACCTTCTCGTACTCAGGGTTTATTCCCACCTGTTGCAGGTAGCAGATTCATACTTGTTGCTGCAAGTATTGTCTTCGCCATGTGGGCGTGAAGACTAGACCATATGGGCATGGTCACTGTAGAATCTCTTCTGGTATGCTTTTGCAGGATGTGACTATGTACTGGCAGTATTTGACTCAAAATGGTTTCAGAAATTATGTTGCTTCCGCTAATCTTTACTTTGGTTTTGTAATAAAAATAATTGTACTCCGATGTATGAGATTACTTTTGAACTGTTGTAACAAGTGTTGTGTTATGTTGAATCATTACGATCTGGTTGCTCTCGGTTTGGTTTGAAATCCCTCGCGATTTCGTGGACTACCGGAGTTATATGGGCTCAAGTGTGAGAATTTGATCACTTCGGTGATTGTTTTTATACTTGTGCTCTTATAATTTGGACGGTTCCGTTACATATAGCCCCCTCAAGTGAACGTGGGCCGTCGGATCAAACCGACATTAATCGCATGGTTTTCCTTGATCCCTTAGGTCGGTGGAGCATAATCCGCGAGACGGAGCCTGATTGGCTCTCAGGCTAGGGCGAGCGCCCTAGGGAGCAGGGCGGGCGCCCTGCCTCTGGACCCGTTCGGCCTCCCGTTCGATCTCGTGGCTTCTGGAGTCTTCTAGATGATAGAAAATCGGTGAACACGTTATTATCTCTATGTGAACCCGACGTGTGGGCCTTTCCTCCGTATTTTCTGATAACCCCCTGCAGAAACAGACAAACACCAAAACTCGTGGAATTCTGTCAGATAAAACCCTAAGTCTAGGTGTTGGTTGCATTTGGATCCTTTTCTTTATTTATTTGATAACTATATTTGGTACTTAAGGACCGTCAACAAGGTGCATGTGGCCGTAGGCCATGCATGCATATTAAAAATAAATTAGTTCATAATTCATATGAAATAAATACCGTGCGTACGGTGAGGAACAATCTGTAGAAAAATATATGCATATACTTCCTCCGTCCCCTTTTTTAATTGCTCAGGAACCGTGTCTGTGAGGAGAGCACGGATTCGAAGCTACCTATGAGCGGGTGCATCCATGATGGATGTACTAGTGTATGTACGGACTTATTTTTCATATACACCTATAATCATCTACTGCATGTTTTCATACACATTACTTATAGGATGTTTATTAAGTGCATGCATTGATGCATGTACTGTAGTAATTGACAATACTTTTAAGTAGTGGCGAATATTTATCAATATTTTTCTTTAGTCACCTTGTTCGGCAGGCTGTTTCTGCGGCTGATAAGCCGGCTGTGGCTGTTTTGTTGTGAGAGAAAAATATTGTATCACGGCTGATAAGCCGTGCTGATAAGAGCAGCCGAACAGGGTGAGTACTTCCTCCGTCCCAGAAAAAGTGTCGTTTTAGTTTTTTCAGACATCGTGTTTGACCGTTCGTCTTATTCAAAAAAATTTAATAAATATTATTTATTTTGTTATGACTTATTTTATCATTAGAGATACTTCAATAATAATTTATTTATTTTATAATTTGCACAAAATTTTTGAATAAGACGAACGGTCAAACACGATGTCTGAAAAACCTAAAACGACACTTTTTTCTGGGACGGAGGGAGTAGTTATCAGTATTTGTTAGTATTTACCAGTATTTTCCTTTTACGCATTTTTATTGCTACTAAGACTAGTAGTCGCCAATATCTTGTAAGTAGTTGTCAGTATTTCCTAGTATTTTCCCTTTTAGGTATCTTCCTTATCATTTGCTATGACTCTAGGTTTGTCAGGATGTTTAAGGAGCTAGCAGCATCATATAGTATGTATCAGTATTTCTTCGTTACAGATTAGGGGTACAACATCTATACTGATTAGGGTTTCAACGCGTATAATGATTAGGCGGTGCAGTGCAAATACTAATTAGGGCTGCAGTATCCATAGTGATTAGGGTCATCGTACAAATACTAATTAGGAGGTGAAGTACGGATATTGATTAGTGTTGTAGTATCTTCAAGTATTTTGTCAGTAATTGTCAGCAGCTTGGTACAACTGGCACTATAACACTTCTGTAGTTTCTAGTACCTTTAAGTAGCTGTCAGTAGCCTGAAGTATTTCGTCAGTATTTTCAAGTATTTGTCAGTATCTTCCAGTATTTTTGTCTATAGCTTGGTACAACTAGTATTATGACTTTAGTAGTTGCTAGTACCTTTAAGTAGTTGTCAGTATCTTCAAGTATTCGGTCAGTATCTTCACATATTTTATCAGTATCTTCAAGTATTTTTAGTTAGTATTTTTGTTAGTAGCTTGGTACAGCCGGTACTATAACTTTAGTAGTTGCTAGTACCTTTAAATAGTTTTCAATATGTTCAAGTTTTTTTTCAGTATCATCAAGTATTTAGTCAGTATTTTGTCAGTAGCTAGGTAAAACTAGTACTATAACTTAAGTAGTTGCTAATACCTTTAAGTAGTTGCCAGTATCTTCAAGTATTTTATCAGTATCTTGAAGTATTTTGTCAGTACGTTGTCAGTATTTTGTCAGTAGCTTGGGCCAGTCGGTACTATAACTTCAGTAGTTGTTAGTACCTTTAAGTACTTGTCAGTATCTTTAGCTACTTTGTCAGTACTATGACTCTTGTAGTTGTAAGTATTTTGTCAGTATAACCCTTCAGTATTTGTTAGTATTTTCCTCTTTACTTATGTAGTATTTCAAGTCATTAGCACTATTTTGATACATGTTAAATATTTCTTCAGTACTTGTTTTTTTTGAATTTCTTCAGTACTTGTTAGTACTATCCATCAATAAGACTTCAGATATTTTATCAGTATTTTTTCTTTAGTAGATGTCAATATTTAGCAGTATTTCTCTAGTAGTTATCAGTATCAAAAGCATTGTGAGTACTTCACACTTGCTAGAGTCAGTAGCTGACATTATGTATCTCATAATATTTTTAGTATTTCTACTATGTAGTTATTTTTGCCAGTAATTTCTTAGTTTTTTTTCATTTGGTAGTCCATTGACTCCATCATTGCGGTCTATCCCACGGTACTGACATAGGACTATTCTTTTAAGTAGTTGTCAGTACTACCTATGCCTGAGACTACCCGCAGTGGGATACTCTAAAGGACTAAAGCTTTAGAGTATGAATATAGAGTAAAAACTGATGCACTGGGTACTCTAAAACGATACTCTATCTTTTCTCTTACTCTATATTTAGAGTAGTACAGTGCTTACTCTATAGTGTACAGTGGTGGGCCCCACTAGCTAAACAAAGGAAAAAAATGCTATAACTCACAAACCAAAAATCCAAATTAAATTTCGATAGCACCATTAAATTCGTCTCAATAAATCCTTCAAAACTAGATCACACATTGATATATTTAGATAAAGTGATAAGTGGGTCCCACAGTGGATAGAGTGGATAGAGGATGATATAGAGGATGGATGGGTGCGGGAGAATTGAGTATAGAGGAGAGAATCTTGCTGACTAGGACGTATAGAGGATGAATATAGAGGTCTATGAGTGCGGATAGCCTGATTGAAAGAAATGAAATACCTCCTCCATCCTTTTTTTGTTTGTCGCTCGGGACCTGTGCCTGTGAGAGAGAAACACGTTTCCCAATCAACAGTCAATAAGAGACAGAGTAGTATTGTGATTCAGTAGTTTTTTATTGCTTCACTTTGCTCCATGCAGCAGGTTTTCAGACTTTCTGTAACACCCCAGGTGTTTGTCACTCATTAAGCAGTGGGTTTGAGCTCAAACATGATAGATTAAGTGGAGATGACGATGTCAAGGTCAAACCTATGGAAATAAGCCCTAACCTAAACTTAGATATTGCACCCTTGCTTACATATAGGCTCATTTAAAAGATATATGCTTGGGTGTTGTTATCAGAGTATCTTCACATGTCTCACATCAATAACCATCTATATTGATCCCTGGAAAAGTTTCATGAAGTTTGGAAACAAAAAGTCACATGAAATGATAAGTTCTATTCCTATTGGAATTGCACCGTTAAGTGAATAGAATTATAGATCATCAACCAAACCTTGAAAACTTCCCAAATGACTCTTGATGAACTCTACAACAAAAGTCATGAAGGGTTCATGTCGAGCAAATGTCAAGAAAATGCCCCGATTGACCTAAAACCCTCGTTTCGGCTTTATTAAGTTGCTGCTTTGACCAAAGTGAAAGTTTGACTTCTGTACAAGTTATGAGGTCTGACCTTAAAGAAAAGTTGTAGTTCATCTTATGTACAACAAAATTTGTTTAATGGTCAAGAGCTAGTTTGGCCTCTAACCTAGTCAAATAGAGCTCACAAGGTTGATTAAGCTGCTGTTTTTGAAAGGGCAGAAATTATTCTAAGTCTTTGAGTGGCAGCAATAAGTTGATATGTTTGGTAATATTTATCTCCCTAACCATGCTGAACCAGTCCAAGGACCTTTAATAGAAGTTGTAGATCAAGTTGGGTACTACAGGTTTTGTTTAAGTCTCATGGCCTAGTACAGCTTCTAACCTAGTCATATAAGGAACCAAAGTTTGAATGTTGTTGTATTTTGCAGCCCTTAAGTAATCCTATGTCCGTACATTGGCATGTCACGTTCTCAAAATTTTACTAAATAACTTGAGTAGGTCCAAATGTAAAAGTTGGAGATTATTCTTTGGAGAAGGACATACCAAAAGTAGGAATTCGTTTGACCAAGTTTGGCATCCCAAAACCAGTGAAAACCGAGCTCTAATGTGATTGTCATTGAGTTGTTGACAATGCAATATTGGAAATCGTTTATCCCATAATCCAGAGCACTAATGGCTAAACACCCTTAATCAAAGTTGGAGAGCATCAGGTGGAGATCAAACTTCATATTTGGCCCAGGTCAAGATCCGGCACAGAAACTGTCCAAACCGACGCCCACCTTGCTCAAGTCGTTACACGCCAATTGTTCGATATTTTGTCGATGCGTCCTCCATGCAGGGCAGCCGCGCGTCCGCGCCCATGACACACGCCCCTGCCTTCTCCTCATGTCGTTTTGGACATCAAAGCCCAAAGCCGCGTCCCAGCTCACTCTCTGCCTCCTCCCTCGCCCTCGACGCTGCACGCACGCGCCAGAGAGCGTTGGCAGCCATGGCCGAGCGGAGCTCCGCGACTGCTGCCGTGATCCCGTGCCTCTGCGCCCTCTCGAGCCAAGCCAGCACCACCACCAGCTCCGCCGCCCTCTCCTTGTCCTCGCACACCCCTCCGCGGCCTCTCTTCACCGCCGTAGAGCACGGCCACCGGTGCCATGGCTGCCGCGAACTCCTGTGCTCGTGGCTAGGGCGGCCATCCGCGACCACCAGCAGGTGCGCGCGAGGCCCCTGGTCCTCCCTCGCCCCTCAGCCGTCGCCGGCGTGAGCTCCTCCGGCCGGCACCGCAAGCTCCGGCGACCTCCCTGTTTGTTTCGCGTCAGGGACCTCGAGCTTGAATTCGACTAAAGCCAGGGGGTTATGTGAACAGCCATAGACTCATGTGAATAGTACTCTAGGGACTGATTTGTTGTAGTTTTTGCTGATTTTTGAAAATGCATAGTAAATCATAGAAAATTCATAAAATAGCAAATGATGACTTTTTGGAATCCTTGTGAAATTATCTATGCAGTGGATCTATAATATGGTATGTTTTAGTTTAAATTTTTAGTTCTAAAAATAGATCTATGCAACTAGGTTTTCAATGCTAGTTGTATTTGTCATTTTCATAACTGCAAATTTAGAGCTCGAAATGAAGTGAAATTTTTGTGGAATGCTACTAATGTGATGTTTGATGTGTGGTAAAAATTTCATGAATTTTAGTTGTAGTATGAGTGAGTTATTGATTCATCTTGGTCTCACATGAATTCTTGCATTAGCCATTTGTATTTTTCATAGAGGTTGATATATATGTCCAAATGGTTTGAAATTTGTACAGTAAACTATTGGGAGCATATGTAGGCCACTGTGATTTTGGTAGAATTTATTGTGCACTTTTGATATGTGTTCCTAATTCCACCTAATTATCTAGATAAATTAAGAAATGTATTAAAATAATTTATTTAGCAATGGACACTATGTTTTCTGGTGTTTTTTTGTGATGTGTGACATGTTGGTAAAGTTGGTTTTGTCCAATTATATGTTTGCAACATAAGTTAATAATTATTTCTTGCAAATGAGGTTTCTGGACAGATCTGGGAACTTAGCAAAGTTCTTCATGATAATGTGCTTTGTTGTAAAACTTGTTTATACAAAAGTTGTATTTAACTCATATATCAAGCTGCTGTTAAAATTTGGTGGCATTTAGCCATGTGGTTTAGGATTTATAGCTGTTTAAAGTTGGGTTACAGAATTGCTTGCTCTCTGTTTGTCAGGAACAGATTCTGGAACTTTGTAATTTTGACTTATTTAACTTATGAATCATGCAATGATGATATTATATGAAATGTAGACAATTTCATAATATTTCCAAAATGTCTTCTTGCAAGTCATTTGGATTTGTGTAACTCCAGTTATAGCTAAATCTTATAGCTGCTGTTGCATGTCCCGAAATTGACAGATTCCAATTATCGTTGTTTGCTTGTATATTGTTAAGTGGGACTTATGCCTTTGAGGGTGGTTAAGTTAATACACCTGAGATCTTGTGAAACCTTGTGTGCCATGCCTAATATGCTTGTCATCTTTTATATTAGGTTGTGTGATGTTTATTTAAGCAATGTGAAGTGCTTATGTGTATTTAGCGTAACCTTGTACTTGCCTTGATTAATGTGTGATGCATCATCTATTGCATTCCCATGTATTCATACACTTGCATCTTGCATCTCATTTAGGTACGCTAGATGCACCACGTGAAGGACCTGATGTGGAGCCAAACCCGAAGATGGAGTTGGTGCATCCATCCCGAAGATAGAAGGACGGGACAAGTGCTAGGATGGGAGATGCTCGCCGAGCGAGTGTCATCTGACAACCACTGACTTGTGTCGGATCCCAGGCAAGCCCCGGAGCATTATAAGCCTTCTATCTTCAAAGCAATTAATTATATATATGTTATAAGTATTGTTGCATTAATTGATAGGAGTTGGTTGGAAACCCTTGCTGCATTATATCATTCCTTGTCCAGTTATATGAATCCTTGAATCCTATATAGACTAGGATCGAATAGATGCTTAGCCCTGCTTTAAGCAGTAGAAGTCAAGTGATTTCCTGTCACCTGCGAGATGTAGGGATATTCATATATGTCACGGTTGGCTATATTTGCTATCGTGCAATGGAACCATGTGTTAATAAAATGAAATGAGACCGGGTGGGATGACGATAGTGAAGCAACAAGGCATGGAGGTCTTGGGTGTGGATCTATCCCCGTCTGAGTCGTTTAAGGACCGATTCGCTGTACGTCCTTGAGTCATGTTGAACGCAGTCTAACACTTAGTTGGCCGGATAAGTCGTTCCGACCGCGAAGTCGAGTAATATGGTTTAGGCCGGGAATCGAATGGTAGGTTGCATCTTGGAGGAGATAAAGGATGTGCTTGGGGACATTGGCGTGAGACCAAGGGGGGTTAGAGTCCCTATCACCTGGCAGAGTGTCGCCCTTGGGGACGCGACATCATTCGGACCCGCGATTCCTGAACTGTACGAAAGGTGACCTGAGCAGCCCTCGCTAGGCGTGACTCGGTGAGTGTTAGAAATACCCCTCCAGCTGGATAGGAATTCGATTCGAATCGCCGTCGCTCCCGGTTAGTGAGCACTTGACTTGAGCAGCGGCAACGTAGATTCCATTAAATTGAACGGATGGTTAATTGGATAACGATGGAAATGTTGCCTCAATTTATACCTGCTATGGTTAATATTGTTTGCTCCTAATCAAGTGAGTGCTCTAGTACAGGTTCTAATATAGATGACAGGTTAATGATAATTAACTTGATGCTTAAGCATTAATGATTACTTATCCATAATAAGCTTTTATGCAAAATGTTGTCAAGCTAGCCCACTTTACATCAGCCTTGCATGATCCTTGGTGTCACTTTATTTCTGGTTTATGACGGGTAAGTCTAGCTGAGTACATTGTCGTACTCAGGGTTTTATCCCAACTTGTTGCAGGTTGTGATGTATCTTGGCGACTGCAAGAGTAGGTTGGCTCCTGTCGTAGAGGCGGAGTGTGATCACGGGCATGATCCTTCTGAGTTATCTTCTCTCTAATGCTTTTGTTGGAAGTCGACCTTGGTACTGACATGTATTTGAAATAAGGGTGTTGTTAGTCTCAAATTACTTTGCTTCCGCTACTTTTCTAGTTAAGTTGTAATAACTACGTTGAACTCCGATGTATATTGGATTACTTGTGAAATGGATGTAACATGTGACTTGTTATGTTGAATCACTACGATCTTGGCTTGTATGTTGGTTGGTTTGAAATCCCTCATGATTTCATTGGACTACCGGAGTTATATGGGCTCAAGTGCGAGAATTTAATCACTTCGGTGATTGTTTTTGTACTTGTGCTCTTATAATTTGGATGGTTCCGTTACAGCTGGCATCAGAGCAAGATTCAACATTAAACTTGTCGTATGTGTATTTAAAACAAAGGTTTTGTTTTATAAAATCAATTTTATCAACTTATAGCTATATATAGGTTTGTGAAAACTGAATTCTAAATCTAAGTATGCCAGTGGTCAATTTCCTTATGCCCATATAAGGATTATTAGGTGGCTTATATATGTACTAACTTGGGGGTTTCATCTGTGCATCTACGCCCAGGCCAAGGTATGTATGTGTGATGACTCTCCCACACTATGCTACCCGGTGTGTCAGATTAGAGGTAGCCTTCATATATGAAATAGCCATATATGTTGCTAGTTTACTTTTATGCAACGTCGCACCTACGCTCAGGTAAGTGTGAGTTGTGAGAGCATGACTGTCCAACCGTCGGTCTAGGGGAGAGCTAGTTTTGGTTACTGGATTATTTACATGTTACACACATGTATATATGAAGGTACTTAATTGTGGGAGATTGATGATTCGGGTAGTTTTGGTGCTACATGTACGTATACAGGGGTATATGTACATGGGAGTACTTAGAATTTTACTTCTCTGCTTTCATTGTGTGCTATATTGGGAAATGTTGGGCTGCAATAAAACTTTTCTGCAGGTACGCTAACCACGAATGCGTAAGTCGAATGTAGTTGACGACTAGCTATATATCGAGAGAGTGCGTGTTATGCCACCGACATAGAACATGATCGCCACCTTTGGTTGGCAATCTTGTGAGGATGAATAGGACGAAGCATGCATCTTCATGATTGTTGCCTTATGCATAGCTATGCTCCTCTCACCCTTGTCCTATATGAAGTAACTTATGATTGATGTGGTACACTATCTTTCTTGTGTGGAGTAAAACAAGAATGCCTTGTTCCATGTTGCGTAAATAGAAGGTGCTTGAGAAATGTTTGTTTAGCTTTGCTAGAAATAATTGTGGGTACATGCTTGAACTTATAGATGCCCGCTAGTTAGCTAAGTAGTGGATATGTTATTCATACAAGTATTTGTAAATGCTTTAGACCTCACTTAAGTAATGGTGTTTTCTGTAGTTATAGGGAATACCAAAGTTGTAGCTAACTTACTTATCTAGCTCGTCCTAAAATTTTATGACCCTAGGTCTTATGGTTTGAGAGTTATAAATTTTAGAAGTTTGTTGTCAGAATCTGCTCATGTCAGAACAGATCTGAATGTTTGATTTGTTTGACCTGTGTACATATGGAATCAAGTCTTGGAGATAATAGAAGAAGTGTAGTACTTTTTCTAAGCTTTCCAAAATGTCCTATAGCACTAATTTTGGTGGTCTAAATCTCTAGTTATGATCTCACAACGTGGAATGACAGAATCTGTCCAAATCTGGGCAGAGATGTCTTCTTTGTCATGTTTGGCCTTGTTAACTGTAGAATCATCTTAATATGATAATAAGAAAGTTATAGAAAACTTAATAAGCTTTACATAAAGTTAAGGCTCAGCCTTATTGGGTCCCTAGAACTCCAGCTACGCATTTTCGAAGTTCTTGTTAGTTTTCTGTCCATATTAGTACAGATCTGAAACATTAGCATTTTTGGTCATGTTAATCTATGAATTAGCTGTTGGTATGAATAACTAAAGTGTAGTCATCTTCCTAAGCTGTCTAGAAAGTCTAGGATCACCTTTGTGGGATGTATACAACCTCAGTTACGGTTGAAACAAGTAACTACTGTGTTGCTGTTCAGATTCTGGGCACATGCTAAGTTGGCTACCTTAGCTAACGTTTGTTTGGACTAAACTTGTAGTTAGTTCTTGCTTTAGATAAAGCTTGTTAGGGGTGAGCCTAGTGATTAGTAATGATTGCTGTGTGCGAGCTTTTCGCTTGGTAATAGTTGCTTGAGTTCGTTTGTGTAAGCTTCTTCATGTGTTGCTTGAAGTTATGATGCGGGTATGTATGCTTGTTATCTAGGTAGTACCCTAGTTGTCACCTCATTTGTCCTCGGTGAGCATACGAGGGTCGCATAGCTTGAGCCTAGAACAATGTTCATGTTACGTAATTATATGGTTGTTGTCTTCAATTAGGTTTTCTCTCTTAGAAGCTTGAGCCTGTAGACTTGGTGGTTAGCCCTTGAATGTTTGTATCCATGCCTTTGCTTGACCGAAAGCCCAAAGTTTAGTTCTCCTATATGTTTGCATAAGCCGTGGATGTTTTGCAACTCTTTTTGTGAAGACCCTTGTCGACTGACCCATCAAGTTAACTTCCTTCAACGCTAGCCTTTGACAATGGTTCATACGTTGTCAGTTGTGGAGACCGTACCCAAATCCATGTTGGACCTTCCGGTTGCCTCTCCCAAAGGTTAGCTAGTATGACGCAATGTCTGTTTGCTGCGGCCTCAAAATCGTTTGTTTGCAAATTCGTGTATCCACCATATCAACTCAATTTTTGAGTGGTACCTCAATTTTGTCCATGAAGTTTGCTTAAAGCCCTCCTCAACCTTCCCAAGTCTCGGGATGTTTATCAATCTTGATCTCATGTTGTTGCTTAACATGATCGAATCTCCGTTAATTAATTATCTGGTAGTTTCCTTAGTCGACGCCAGGTATCCGTGGAATTACGCAAAAATCGCCGACTCAGTCGCCTTCCGGCAATGGAGCTATGTTCTCTTGTGCTATATTTTGATCTTCGGATCAATTTCGGGTTGATTCTAAACCTTATGACTACCTTTGCTTGCTATCCCTCCTTGTATGGCGCTTGCTCTTATAGCCCAGTGGTGCCACTTGAAATTTCACTTTCATTGTGCGTTTAGTAATGGTGTTATGAGTAGCCGCTGATGGTGCCGCGACGAAATCAAGGGCCTCCTGTGGCTGTAGACACATGGCTGGCTACTTGGCATGCGCTGGTATCACGGTTTCTAGTCATGATCCATTATCAAACGACAGTCGATGTGTTTATTTTCTCGTGTTCCTTTTCTTGGTTATCTCTCTATATTGTATCGTAAGATCCATATCTTAGACCGAAAGTAGTGGAGTTTCCTTCTGAAGTTGCTAAGAGGATAACCTTTGAAGAACAAGTCACCGACATAAACATTAACAGACTGCAATATGTGGTAGCCCAATGACTCTATTTAGTTGCCCCCGTATTGACAAACGTCATCTAGTGAGCAAGGTTTCTCATCTCTATTGGATAAAAAGGACACACAACACGTTATGTTGGACAAGTTATTTATGGGATGAGAATTGATTGTTGCATTGTGCATATGAATAGAGGTATCCAAGTCTCGATCTTGTATACATAATGACCATACAATCAAAATCACCATCTCTGGTGTGACTCCTTATCTGCTGGCTTCGATGGCAATCATTTGTTCTACATCAACCACAATTGTTGTGATCAAGAGTGAAGATTTAGGACTTTTTAGTGTTGAGAGACGACTAATTAGTTACCAATAGGAAGGTTAATCTCTAGCTAGGTAATGACTCCTTGGTAGCTACGAAGCCTATGTCGTACAGAGCAATAACCAACAAGAAGTTAATCAACTAGCCAACAACTTGAGAGATATTCTATCTTCTAGAGCCATTGTGATCAAGTCAATTCCGTCTTGGACAATCACACAGATAGTGCAAGGTGTTCAATCAACCACGGTGAAAGATTAGAGAAAGCATGCCCTAGTTTCGATCAATATCCTTGTGCCCTTAGGTGCCACAAACGGTGTGTTCATAACTTTATTGGACAAAGTATTGAGGAATATTCGAAAGCAATTTGAGAAGTGTCAAACGACAGATTTCCTATCTTAGAGCTGCTGTTTGATCCCAAAGAGGAAGCCTCAGGTGAAAGTTGGCCTGACAAAGTTGTTATGCTGCAAGTCAACTCAACTTACAGTACAACTAAGTCACCAAGGAAAAATTTTACTCAATCGCTTGGTGGTAGACTACTCCCTGCGGTTTAGTGAATAATTACAACTTTTGTTGTCCTTAAGGCCTCGTTACATCTTTCTTTGGGAATTATTTTCAAATGATGACATACTTTAGTACCTTATAAATGTTTTTACCCAAGAGGTTGCATCTGATTCAACTCAGATAACTGTTGGCAGAAATAGGAAGCCGACAGAGTCAGCTATCACATTCACTGACCATCGATAGACTCAGATAATACAATGTTGTCATCAGAGAAAGAGAACTGCACGTATGGAATAGTAAGTAGCTTTCCATTAGTTGATATATGAATGTTTGAACATTTACGACCAACATAGACCCTGTCTATTGGTTAGTCAGTATCCTATAGCCTCAGAGTATATTTGTCGTCTATGATCTCACCCTTTTGGAAGGTTGTACTCAAGCCATTTTGGTAGAGAACTGCTTTTCAAAACCATGTGAACATAGAGCCATTTCAACGAGTATACTTCTGAAAATTTCGGTCTAGTGTCAAGTTCATATGGCCTATGTTGTGCTCATTAGAAAGTCATATACTTGTGAGTGGTTCACTCATGGACCAAATGATCTCCGGACATTGAGCATGCAGTACTGTGCTATCTTGGATTCCTCCCAAAGTAACAATGCTTCATGAAAGTCAATGAAGGAAATTCTTCAGACAAATTTCACCATAAAGAGTAAGTATCAGAAAGTGCCTTTGGCCAAATCGTTCACTGATGTTGAAGCTTGGTAGCTGAATGCTATCGCAGATGTTGGAAACTAGATAACGTGCCTCTCTTCCTTAAAAGGTCTTCCATTCCGAATCTCGGGACGCGATTCTTTTAAGGGGGAGGGCTGTAACACCCCAGGTGTTTGTCACTCATTAAGCAGTGGGTTTGAGCTCAAACATGATAGATTAAGTGGAGATGACGATGTCAAGGTCAAACCTATGGAAATAAGCCCTAACCTAAACTTGGATATTGCACCCTTGCTTACATATAGGCTCATTTAAAAGATATATGCTTGGGTGTTGTTATCAGAGTATCTTCACATGTCTCACATCAATAACCATCTATATTGATCCCTGGAAAAGTTTCATGAAGTTTGGAATCAAAAAGTCACATGAAATGATAAGTTCTATTCCTATTGGAATTGCACCGTTAAGTGAATAGAATTATAGATCATCAACCAAACCTTGAAAACTTCCCAAATGACTCTTGATGAACTCTACAACAAAAGTCATGAAGGGTTCATGTCGAGCAAATGTCAAGAAAATACCCCGATTGACCTAAAACCCTCGTTTCGGCTTTATTAAGTTGCTGCTTTGACCAAAGTGAAAGTTTGATTTCCATACAAGTTATGAGGTCTGACCTTAAAGAAAAGTTGTAGTTCATCTTATGTACAACAAAATTTGTTTAATGGTCAAGAGCTAGTTTGGCCTCTAACATAGTCAAATAGAGCTCACAAGGTTGATTAAGCTGCTGTTTTTGAAAGGGCAGAAATTATTCTAAGTCTTTGAGTGGCAGCAATAAGTTGACATGTTTGGTAATGTTTATCTCCCTAACCATGCTGAACCAGTCCAAGGACCTTTAATAGAAGTTGTAGATCAAGTTAGGTACTACAAGTTTAGTTTAAGCCTCATGGCCTAGTACAGCTTCTAACCTAGTCATATAAGGAACCAAAGTTTGAATGTTGCTGTATTTTCCAGCCCTTAAGTAATCCTATGTCCGTACATTGGCATGTCGCGTTCTCAAAATTTTACTAAATAACTTGAGTAGGTCCAAATGTAAAAGTTGGAGATTATTCTTTGGATAAGGACATACCAAAAGTAGGAATTCGTTTGACCAAGTTTTGCATCCCAAAACCAGTGAAAACCGAGCTCTAAAGTGATTGTCATTGAGTTGTTGACAATGCAATATTGGAAATCGTTTATCCCATAATCCAGAGCACTAATGGCTAAACACCCTTAATCAAAGTTGGAGAGCATCAGGTGGAGATCAAACTTCATATTTGGCCCATGTCAAGATCCGGCCCAGAAACTGTCCAAACCGACGCCCACCTTGCTCAAGTCGTTGCACGCCAGGTGTTCGATATTTTGTCGACGCGTCCTCCATGCAGGGCAGCCGCGCGTCCGCGCCCAAGACACGCGCCCCTACCTTCTCCTCGTGTCGTTTTGGACATCGAAGCCCAAAGCCGCGTCCCAGCTCACTCTCTACCTCCTCCCTCGCCCTCGACGCTGCACGCACGCGCCAGAGAGCGTTGGCAGCCATGGCTGAGTGGAGCTCCACGACTGCCGCCGTGATCCCGTGCCTCTGCGCCCTCTCGAGCCAAGCCAGCACCACCACCAGCTCCGCCGCCCTCTCCTTGTCCTCGCACGCCCCTCCGCGGCCTCTCTTCACCGCCGTAGAGCACGGCCACCGGTGCCATGGCCACCGCGAACTCCTGTGCTCGTGGCCAGGGCGCCATAGCCCGTCTCCCGGCCATCCGCGACCACCAGCGGGTGTGCGCGAGGCCCCTGGTCCTCCCTCGCCCCTCAGCCGTCGCCGGCGTGAGCTCCTCCGGCCGGCACCGCAAGCTCCGGCGACCTCCCTGTTTGTTTCGCGTCAGGGACCTCGAGCTTGAATTCGACTAAAGCCAGGGGGTTATGTGAACAGCCATAGACTCATGTGAATAGTACTCTAGGGA
The DNA here is from genome assembly GCA_038087645.1 of Saccharum hybrid cultivar R570. Classification (NCBI taxonomy): domain Eukaryota; kingdom Viridiplantae; phylum Streptophyta; class Magnoliopsida; order Poales; family Poaceae; genus Saccharum; species Saccharum hybrid cultivar. Next base: position 16,424,695 of record JAQSUU010000066.1, read on the forward strand.
CTGATTTGTTGTAGTTTTTGCTGATTTTTGAAAATGCATAGTAAATCATAGAAAATTCGTAAAATAGCAAATGATGACTTTTTGGAATCCTTGTGAAATTATCTATGCAGTGGATCTATAATATGGTATGTTTTAGTTTAAATTTTTAGTTCTAAAAATAGATCTATGCAACTAGGTTTTCAATGCTAGTTGTATTTGTCATTTTCATAACTGCAAATTTAGAGCTCGAAATGAAGTGAAATTTTTGTGGAATGCTACTAATGTGATGTTTGATGTGTGGTAAAAATTTCATGAATTTTAGTTGTAGTATGAGTGAGTTATTGATTCATCTTGGTCTCACATGAATTCTTGCATTAGCCATTTGTATTTTTCATAGAGGTTGATATATATGTCCAAATGGTTTGAAATTTGTACAGTAAACTATTGGGAGCATATGTAGGCCACTGTGATTTTGGTAGAATTTATTGTGCACTTTTGATATGTGTTCCTAATTCCACCTAATTATCTAGATAAATTAAGAAATGTATTAAAATAATTTATTTAGCAATGGACACTATGTTTTCTGGTGTTTTTTTGTGATGTGTGACATGTTGGTAAAGTTGGTTTTGTCCAATTATATGTTTGCAACATAAGTTAATAATTATTTCTTGCAAATGAGGTTTCTGGACAGATCTGGGAACTTAGCAAAGTTCTTCATGATAATGTGCTTTGTTGTAAAACTTGTTTATACAAAAGTTGTAGATAACTCATATATCAAGCTGCTGTTAAAATTTGGTGGCATTTAGCCATGTGGTTTAGGATTTATAGCTGTTTAAAGTTGGGTTAAAGAATTGCTTGCTCTCTGTTTGTCAGGAACAGATTCTGGAACTTTGTAATTTTGACTTATTTAACTTATGAATCATGCAATGATGATATTATATGAAATGTAGTCAATTTCATAATATTTCCAAAATGTCTTCTTGCAAGTCATTTGGATTTGTGTAACTCCAGTTATAGCTAAATCTTATAGCTGCTGTTGCATGTCCCGAAATTGACAGATTCCAATTATCGTTGTTTGCTTGTATATTGTTAAGTGGGACTTATGCCTTTGAGGGTGGTTAAGTTAATACACCTGAGATCTTGTGAAACCTTGTGTGCCATGCCTAATATGCTTGTCATCTTTTATATTAGGTTGTGTGATGTTTATTTAAGCAATGTGAAGTGCTTATGTGTATTTAGCGTAACCTTGTACTTGACTTGATTAATGTGTGATGCATCATCTATTGCATTCCCATGTATTCATACACTTGCATCTTGCATCTCATTTAGGTACGCTAGATGCACCACGTGAAGGACCTGATGTGGAGCCAAACCCGAAGATGGAGTTGGTGCATCCATCCCGAAGATAGAAGGATGGGACAAGTGCTAGGATGGGAGATGCTCGCCGAGCGAGTGTCATCTGACAACCACTGACTTGTGTCGGATCCCAGGCAAGCCCCGGAGCATTATAAGCCTTCTATCTTCAAAGCAATTAATTATATATATGTTATAAGTATTGTTGCATTAATTGATAGGAGTTGGTTGGAAACCCTTGCTGCATTATATCATTCCTTGTCCAGTTATATGAATCCTTGAATCCTATATAGACTAGGATCGAATAGATGCTTAGCCCTGCTTTAAGCAGTAGAAGTCAAGTGATTTCCTGTCACCTGCGAGATGTAGGGATATTCATATATGTCACGGTTGGCTATATTTGCTATCGTGCAATGGAACCATGTGTTAATAAAATGAAATGAGACCGAGTGGGATGACGATAGTGAAGCAACAAGGCATGGAGGTCTTGGGTGTGGATCTATCCCCGTCTGAGTCGTTTAAGGACCGATTCGCTGTACGTCCTTGAGTCATGTTGAACGCAGTCTAACACTTAGTTGGCCGGATAAGTCGTTCCGACCGCGAAGTCGAGTAATATGGTTCAGGCCGGGAATCGAATGGTAGGTTGCATCTTGGAGGAGATAAAGGATGTGCTTGGGGACATTGGCGTGAGACCAAGGGGGGTTAGAGTCCCTATCACCTGGCAGAGTGTCGCCCTTGGGGACGCGACATCATTCGGACCCGCGATTCCTGAACTGTACGAAAGGTGACCTGAGCAGCCCTCGCTAGGCGTGACTCGGTGAGTGTTAGAAATACCCCTCCAGCTGGATAGGAATTCGATTCGAATCGCCGTCGCTCCCGGTTAGTGAGCACTTGACTTGAGCAGCGGCAACGTAGATTCCATTAAATTGAACGGATGGTTAATTGGATAACGATGGAAATGTTGCCTCAATTTATACCTGCTATGGTTAATATTGTTTGCTCCTAATCAAGTGAGTGCTCTAGTACAGGTTCTAATATAGATGACAGGTTAATGATAATTAACTTGATGCTTAAGCATTAATGATTACTTATCCATAATAAGCTTTTATGCAAAATATTGTCAAGCTAGCCCACTTTACATCAGCCTTGCATGATCCTTGGTGTCACTTTATTTCTGGTTTATGACGGGTAAGTCTAGCTGAGTACATTGTCGTACTCAGGGTTTTATCCCAACTTGTTGCAGGTTGTGATGTATCTTGGCGACTGCAAGAGTAGGTTGGCTCCTGCCGTAGAGGCGGAGTGTGATCACGGGCATGATCCTTCTGAGTTATCTTCTCTCTAATGCTTTTGTTGGAAGTCGACCTTGATACTGGCATGTATTTGAAATAAGGGTGTTGTTAGTCTCAAATTACTTTGCTTCCGCTACTTTTCAAGTTAAGTTGTAATAACTACGTTGATCTCCGATGTATATTTGATTACTTGTGAAATGGATGTAACATGTAACTTGTTATGTTGAATTACTACTATCTTGGCTTGTATGTTGGTTGGTTTGAAATCCCTCGTGATTTTATTGGACTACCGGAGTTATATGGGCTCAAGTGCAAGAATTTGATCACTTCGGTGATTGTTTTTGTACTTGTGCTTTTATAATTTGGACGGTTCCGTTACACTTTCAATAGCATTCAATGTTGAGCATCTTTCAATTAAGGGTGTGTTTAGATCCTTCAAAGTTCCAAAAATTTTACAAGATTCTCCGTCATATCGAATTTTTGGACGCATGCATGGAGCATTAAATATAGATAAAAAAATAACTAATTACACAGTTTGGTTGTAAATCACGAGACGAATCTTTCGAACCTAATTAGCCCATGATTAGACACTAATTGCCAAATACAAACGAAAAAATTACTGTGCTTCCAAAAATTTTACAGCAGCAACTAAACACAGCCTAACTTCTACAGAACATCCCAATTCCAAAATGACCATGCATCCTTAATTTTGCGCTGCTTTGATGGTGCAGTCAGGCGTATTAACACCAACATTAGAGTAGCAGTCGACCACAGCAGCATATCGAACAAGTTGGAGCAGGGCAGCCGCTTCAGTCTGTGTTTCAGACTTTTTCAGTAGCATTCAGTTCTTTCGATTCAGTAGTGTTGGCCGGTCATGTCTGAGTGCGCCTGAGTATTGATTCACTATTGTTCAGTCGCATCCAGTGGCGTGTGCAGGCATGGCCACGGGAGGGACCGCCGTCGTCGGTCTGCGGAGGGCGCACCTGGCAGGCAGTGGCGTGTGCAGGCTGCGCCGATGGCAGGAGCTCCGGCATCCATCCCTGCCTGGCCGTGCGCCAGCCGTGGCTGCCCAGGAGCGCCCAGCCCCGCCCTGGCCGTGCTTCTACGCCGAGGTGTCCGAGGGCCAGTTGGGGCGGACGATTGGGGTTGCTGGGGTCGCCGTCGCTCCCACCAGGGCGCCGATCCGGCAAGGGGGTGGGGGGGGGGGGGGGCGGGGGGTGGGTGCCGGCGATGAGGTCTTTGGGGTGGGGGGCGGCGCCGATGTGCTCCGTCAGGTCGGGGCGGACGCAGGGGTCGAGGTAGTCTAGGAGAGTCAGGGTGTTTTGATTTGGATAAGGTGGGCGGGGTTGGGTGGCTGTATCTGGGTGTAGAATAGTTACTCTACACCTAGGGTGCAGAATAGCGCTACCGTATGTATGTGTGTTTATATATATATAGAACTACCACCCTATAGCTAGCTGCAGAATAACTTATTCTGTAGCCACTTGGAGTTACGATAATTGCTATTCTAATTTATGAGATTATAGTAACTCCTTACTATGTGATTTACTATAATATTATGGTAAATATCCTCATGTGTTATAGTAATTCAACTATCGTAAATATATACTGACATTGTCGTAAATTAGTATATAAAATTATCGTAAATAGAGGTGGCTACAAAATAACTTATTTTGATTTACTATAACATTATGGTAAATATCCCCATGTGTTATAGTAATTCAACTATCGTAAATATATACTGACATTGTCGTAAATTAGTATATAAAATTATCGTAAATAGAGGTGGCTACAAAATAACTTATTTTGGCTAGCTACAAAATAAGTTATTTTGTAGCCACCTCTATTTACGATAATTTTATATACTAATTTACGACAATGTCAGTATATATTTACGATAGTTGAATTACTATAACACATGGGGATATTTAACATAATGTTATAGTAAATCACATAGTAAGGAGTTACTATAATCTCGTAAATTAGCATAACAATTATCGTAACTCAAAGTGGCTACAGAATAAGTTATTTTTGTAGCCAGCTGTAGGATAATAGCTCTCTCTCTATATATATATATATAACCAAAATGAAGAACAAAGGATTTTAAAGAACTACCGGTTGCCATATTTGATATAATGCTAGATTGTTCTACATAGAAATCTTGAGGAGCCATAGGATCATCCTCCTCCTTTCCTTTTTAGCAAAGCCATCCTTCATCGCCCACAACCGTTTGTGCAACGAGAGATGTGACCTATTCAATCTCTCTCGTTCCTGTACAAGTTAGAGTAGTATGTCCCAGTGCAAAGTCTAATCCCAAATGAGTTGAAATACAAACTGTTTTCATTGTCCGTCACTCTCTCCCATGCCCGTACGAGTTAAGTCTTTGGACAGTGTAGAGTCCATGATGTGATTGTCCCTACTTTAATAATTGCTACTAGCATAAGTGATGTTCCAATAGTTACACCTTAGGTCACTAAAGGTACTCCAATTGTGGCCTATTACTATTTTTGAATTTGATAGCATGTTGCCTGATACCAAGGTTTTGGGATTCATTTTTTAAAAAATTCGGAGCTCACTGAATTGGACGAAATTCGGAAAATTCGGACCGGTATCCACTCAAAATTTTAATGAAATTTGAGCAAATTTGAACATTAAACGATCAGACATGGCAGTGGGCTTGGAGAGGGTACATGGGGCGACTGCGTGGAGCGCGCAGGTGGCGGGGAGGGCAGCGACGACGCGGTGGTGGCAGCAGGCGGTGCATGTGGTAGCGACCACGCGTCAGATGTGGTGATGGCACGGCGGAGGGCGTCGAGGAGCAGCCATGGCATGTGGGTGGTGTCAGGAGCGTACCTGGTGTGAGCTCGGATGTTGGGAAGCAAGACGGATCTCGCGTGGTGGCTGCAACAATGCTAGCGCACGCGGCGAGCAGCGGAGAGCCGGAGACGACGATGCTGGCGGCGGCTCAGAAGAACGATGCGTAGGCTAGCGAGCATGAGGGAGTTTTCCAGCGTTGAGGAATATTTGTGGACTCTTGTTGGACCATAAAATGGGCTAAAAGTTTAAATCGGACCGAAATATTTTGTCCGGTTTGGTTTTATCTCAGGCCGGGCCGAAATGGGCGAATTTTGGTGGAATTCGGCCCATTCAGTTCGAATCCCAGAACCGTGCCTGATACAACTGCAGATTCTTTAAAACCTTTTTTCTAGTCAATTTGGTTGCTTCGATGAAAAGATGGAGGAGTAAGAAAATTATTTCTACTCCAATTCAATGCAAAGCCTAGCTACTTATCACAACAAAGAAGCTATGCGGGTTCGTTCAGCTGCGGATCAGGACAGTGCTTCCTGGCTTTCAATCAGCATTGTATCGAGAGAAAAAAGCTATCAAACATACTCTGTGTTGCAAGGAGAGAAACCTTTTACTCTTTAATATTATTACTAGCAAATACACCCTGTGTGTTGCAACAAGAGAAAAAAAGCTATCAAACATTCATTGAAAATGATGATACAGGAAAGGTACAGATCTGTTTAGATTTTATCCTTTCAAAAAACACTAAAAGATGATGTAATCTATTTTATGATGACCATGACATCGATAATATAAGTTAATAATGTTGGGAATAATAAAATGTTTACTTTAATTTCGTACAACCCAATTGTTTGATTAGTAGAACTATCATATGCTTTTTTTCTCCTCTTATTTAGGTTTTAATAAAAATAAGTTTTGTTTCTAATCACAACTACGTTAACAATTTAGTGGTGAAAATCTTTATTTTGTTCTTCAGTGAAAGGTCAATTGGTTTTTTGTTTCTAATGTTTATGAGAAAAAAATAGAAGGAAAAAATAAACAAATGGAAAATGAAAAATCATACCAAACCGGGCCTTCACTAATATAGGGCGAAAACATACCGAACCAAGAGTGGTCGGAAACCGAGAGAAACAGGAAAGGACCTACCTTCCCCGTTCTTAGGGTTTAATATTAGAATAAAATGAGGGATATGTATAGATATGATATAGCTATTATATTACGACCATAAACGTGCACATTCGATACTATTCCCTCCGTTCTAAAATATAGTTCATTCTGGCCATTCTAAGACAAAATAAGAGAGAGTACAATAGACGTATGTACCCGTCACTTACCTTCCTAATGTATTGAAATATGATTTTATTCCATATGATTAAACGATGAACTTTTAGTCTCCTTATACAAAATATGGCAAGAACATGAGTTACTTCCCTCGTACAAAATAATCACATAGTCTTATTTAAGTAAACATTATCCTCTTGTTTCCCAAATGCACTATATTTGAGGACAAATTTCAAATACCGGAGTACACTATTTTTCAGGATGGAGGGAGTATTTAATTAATAACCACTACTACTCAAAAACCTAACCAAGGCATTAGCAAAATAGCCTTCGAGGCGGTTGAGCCTACTGCCTGCCTCGGTTATTCTTGGTAGGACAGCCGTCCAGCAACCGCCTCGGTTAATACTTAACCGAGGTGGGCATTGTAGCAGAACCGTCTCGGTTAATGCTTAACCGAGGCGGGCAATGTAGCAGAACCGCCTTGGTTAATATATTAACGGAGGCGAACACCTCAAAACAACTACCTCGATTAATCAATATTAACCGAGGCGGGCTCATTATGCTGCCCGCCTCCAAAAATCCATTTTCAGAGGCGGGCGTACTATGAGGCCCACCTCCAAAAATAGAAGGCCCAGCTGAGAGCCCATATCCAATCCTCCTGTGTCGGGCTTATGTACACGCAGGGTTTAGGGTTTCACCTGTTGAATCCTCTCCCTCACTTCTCCCTCAGCCGCACCCTGCACCCCTCCATCCACTCTCTTTCTCTCCCTCCCTCGTTGTGGGCGGTGCACCCCTTCCTCTATCTCCGATGGGCGGTGGTCCCGGCGCACGCGGTGTGCGGCACCAGGAGTGCGGTGGGTGGAGGGCTAGGCACGCGTGGCCCCAGGAGTGCAGCGGCGGTGCTGGCCCCTTCAGCTAGATCTGGTGAGGAGGCGATGGCGGCGTAGGCCCCTTCGGCCGAATCTAGCGAGGAGGCCGCGGTGGCGCAAGCCCCTTTCAGCCAGATCTGGCGAGGAGGCGGCGGCGGCGCAGGCCCCTTCGGCCGGATATGGCGAGGAGGCGGCGGCGTCGCGACCTCTCCCAAATAACGCCCTAGCCTGCCTCTCATCTCCCTCTATCTCCTCCCTCCAGTGGCGCAGCGCCCTCGATCCGGACCTCCAGCGGCGCGGCACCCTCGATCCAGCTCTCCCGGTGGTAGCGGCGTACGCGGGGCCCCTCCCAGGCGGACAGGCGAGGGGCACGGCAGACGGGGCCTCCTCCCCTGGCCCGGCGGCGGCTCCCCAGATCTAGTCCAAGAGCGCGGCGCGAGAGACAGGGCCACCTCCCCCGGCCAGATCCGGTGGTGGCGCGGTGCGAGGACGCCGGATCCGCGTGGGGATGCGGCAGCGACAGCGGCGGTGGGGCTGTGTGGACCAGGCGAGCTCACCGGTAGGCTCTAAAACGGGCTCGCCGGTGGGCTCTGGGCTTTTTTTTTGTTTTTTAATTCATTAACCGTGGCAGACATTTGCAACGCGTCCGCCTCAGTTAATCTATTAACCAAGGCGGTTGTTAAGGCCGAATTAAATGTGACCTTTTGGCGAAGGCAGATGGCTTGCCCCGCCTCTGTTAATAGATTTTGCCTGCCTCGGTTAAAATTACAGTAGTAGTGAAGTTAAAAATCACTAGTGTGTGTTTTGACCCGATGCTTGTAATAACCAACGAATGACAAGTGCTCTTCCTTGATTAGATCCTATTTCAATCGGAACATTAAATTAGAAGGTATCCCATGTGTTGCTACAGAGATTGTGAATAATATGGAATGAAATTTAGTGAAGATGATGTTGATAGCTTGCATTAAAAGATTTGAAGGGATGACATAGCTAGTGGGAGATGGCGTGGACGTTAATGAGGTGGATGGCTTCCGTGTTGAGATATATTTATAACAAGAATTAGCTTTATTATAATAGATATAGATTGCTTACAAAAATCGCCGAGCAAGAAATTACTAATAATGTGGCCACGCTGCCACGTCTCCTTTTTCTTCCTCTGTCTCCGATCTGTTTATTCACCAGAAAGAAAAAAAAAATAAAGAACTAATTAATTAAAGCTCTGCCAGACTGTCACGTAGTGCATGTCTCCTAGGAATTGACGTTGATGGTATTCTCCGACGCCGACGACGAAGTGTCGACGGTCATGGTTTGAACAGCAGGAGATTTCAGCGACGGGTGGCTTACGGTGAACTCATACTCGCCTAGGGGCAGGTCGAGCTCCACCGCCCCATTGTCATCGGTGGTGGCGGACGCGCGGTGCGTCTTCCACTCGGCGATGAGCTTGTCGACGAGGTCGCCCACGGGGAGGTTTTTGAAGCTGTTGTCCGTGAGGCACATGACGTAGCAGCCCTTGGCGTGCCACGCCGCCCACATGACGATGCCGTCGACGTTGGGGTGGCCGAAGCCTTCCCTGAGCACCTGCTCCAGGTACTTCACCTGGTTGGGGCTCTTGACGACATCCACCTCGGTGAGCCACATAGGCAGCTTGAGCTTGGCGAGCGTGTCCAGCGAGCTCCTCATGTACGGGAGGTTGGGCGTGGTGAAGTGGCTCTCCAGGCCGACGCCGAGCTTGAGGCCGCCGTTGCCGGGGTAGCTGCGGATCTGGTTCATCTTGGCCACGTACTTGGCGGGCACAGGGTTGGGATCGCTGGGCTGCTCCAGCGTGTTGAACTCGTTCATGAAGAGGATGGGATTGCGGTCCAGCTACCCCACCTGCTGGTAGATCTGGGCCGACGCGCTGGGGCCCAGCTTTGTCTCGAAGAAGTTGAAGTGGAGGTTCTCGTTCACCACGTCCCAGTGGATCACCTTGCCGGCGTAGCGCGACACGACAGACTTGAGCCGCTTCTGCATGGCCGCCTTTAGCTGCGCAAGGTTGAGGGGCTTCACCCACTGCATCTGCGAGTTCTGGTCGTCCCAGAACACGTTGTGCCCGCGCACCTTGATCCGGTACTTCTGCAACAGGTTCAGCATGGAGTCCGCGACGCGGTAGTCCTCATGGTTCTGGGTCCACTCGGTGCTGTACCACTTCATCTCGTTCTCGAAGGTGGCCACGCTGAAGCGCGACGTGAACCACTTCTCGTACGCCGGGAGGTCGAGGATCTCCTTGGTGACCGCGTTGCCGAACGGGAAGCCGAGGCGGAGGAGCTCGATGCTCACGTTGGCATGCGCCATGGGCTTGTCGTCGGCGCCCATGGCGACCACCTTTACGGTTCGTCTCCGGGCCTTGTCGGCGGAGCGGCGGGTGTGAGCGTCCCACTCGTCGAAGGTGAAGGGCTGCAGTGACACGCTGTCCACCCAGATGTCCACAGGTGCGTAGCTCTGCAGGATGCATGCATGGCGCGCGTATTCAATCCAATTCAATTCGATCTTTGTTACTAGTACGTAGTATGAAATAATAATAATAATAACAATAATAATAATAATAATAATAATAATAATAATAATAATAATAATAATAATAATAATAATAATAATAATAATAATAATAAGTGTGATTATATATATGTGCACGGGCAGGCATGATCAGCATGCATCGTGTTCTAGTATTGGCTTATACGTTACCTCAAAGTAGATCTCTGCGGTTCCAGAGGAGTAAGCGGTCATGCCTCCCTTGAGCATGCTCCAGCAGCCGGACTGGGCATCGATGGCTCCAGCGATGACGCGCTCGCCGTTGGGGGACTTGATGACCGCCCTCACATGGGCCGACGTGCCATTCGACACCTGTAACCAAGCTGGGCAGTGCGTGTGATGTGGGCGCGCAAACCAGAAACCACACACAGGTTATAACTTACGAAGGTGAACACGTACGGGCACAATAATGCAAAGTAGACATATGCCATGCATGCACGCTACAGCTTCAGGGATATATACCATGGTCTCTCCTGTCTCGTTCATCTCAGATCACGTACCTGATAGCGAGTAGTGCCTGTCGGCCTGCATCTGGACTCTCTGGTAGACGCTGTGGGACGGTAGGAGCTTGCCATTGCTGGTCACGTAGCTTCCCACCCCATGCACCACTGCAAACTTGTTGCCGGACGGCGAGCTGCTCACGCCAGCCTTGATGTTCCGGTATGTCGACCAGCCCATCAGTCCACTATTGAACTCGCTGTTCTGGACAATGCCGCCCTTGTACAAGGGTTTCATTGGGTCGCCATGGCACTGCATGCAGATTATTTCACAAATAAGAACAGAAGTCCGTACATTTCTACTGTCATTCGAGCAAAGCTTTACAGCACATCAAACTGTTCTAAGCTATGCTTTTGCTACGCACCTAGATATACATTATGTCTACACTTTTGCTATGCATCTAGAAAAATAGAGTTTCTTTTATAATTTAGAATGGAGGGACTATTTCATTTTTAAACAAATTTATAGGATTGCAGCTGGTTATTGACCACATTTGATGAATTTGACAGATTGCGATGATGAATTTTCTCAATTTGTAAATTCCTCACAAGACATTACATATTATTGATAAAAAGTACACAAGCAGGTTTTACTTTAAAATATATGCTTCTCGGTTTTATGATGCACTTGGATTAACTGACTTTCATTTAATTCTTGCCAAATATTATTATTAGACGAAGATGCCAAGATAAATTGTATAGATGATGCATAGAATCCATAACTAGCGGTAAGTGGGAGAAAGAGCTTAGTGGGTTATCTAGAGAAGACTTGCCTCGATGCTTGCCGTGTGATCATATTCTACAGACAAGACCATGCGCCCTACACCAAATTAAGACACAAAAGAGACGGAGATCAGCAAGTTACTCCATGAAATAAAAATGTACACCAGAAACAAGAGTGGATCAGAACACCAATTTTTGTGACACTGTTGGGAAGATATCAACTACAACTGACTCTCAACCAACCTTGATAGAAAGCTACCAAAAACAACGAGAGTAACAGCTTCTCCACAAGAACCCTCATTTTGTGTTCGTCAAACAGTTACTATTGACAATATGATTTGCAATAGGAGAGAGAGAAGTGAATATATAGGCACAAGCACAGTGTTAACTAGTGGTCTATCTGTTATGTTGAATCGGTAGTACTCAGCGAAAGAAGTGGTAAAATCTGTGGACGAAGCTTAGTCAGGATATTTATTTATAGGCTTGTAGTGCATGAAAAGTTGTAGTAATATAACTAAAAGAAGTGCGTCCGTGCATGCACTAGAACAACGTACGTACATCCTCAATGTACAGTATCACTGCTGCACAACGGGGCTTTAGTCCCGGTCCAAAAGGACCTCTAGTCCCGGGCTGCGAGCCGGGACTAAGGTTTCGGGACTAAATGTCCCACCTTTAGTCCCGGTTCACAGGCCCGGGACTAAAGGTCCAGACATCGACGTGGCGCAGTACATTTTAGTCCCGGTTGGTATTACCAACCGGGACTAAAGGTTCTTTTTTCTTTTTCGTTTTTCTTTCCAATTCATTATTGATTTTGGTTTTCAGTTATATTGTTTTCCAATTTATTCTTCGCTGCTATTATCCGTATACGTTGCACCTATACGAGAGCGTTATTATTGCACATAAATAAAGTATGAAACTATATATATATATATATATATATATATATATATATATATATATATATATATATATATATAGAGCTATACATATACGCACATACACATTACATTTACAATAATATACAAGTAATCAAGTGTTCGGCCGCCGGTTAATGAGTTACACAAATGTTTGCCCGCCACTCAAAACTCATACAAGTGTTCGTTCTTGTTTGGACTCTTCAAATCCAACCTAGGGTTGTGGTGGAACTCGCCGTCTTCCGGGATGACATGATCATTGATGAAACCTGCGATCGTCTCCTGGATTGCGACGAGTATTGTGTGCTTGAACACTTGTTCTTTCAATTCCCACTCCTTCCATTTGCATTAATTAAAGGAAAAGATATTAATATACATAAGATTTATTTAGTTTCAACAAATAAATAAGATATGAATTTACTGTATACACATGTTACTTATTTTTAGCATCTCTTTAGCAGGTGTAAATTTGCTACACCGCATGTACTTGCAAACGTAGTATCCATATAAATTGGTTCTATACAGTTGTCTGGACACCCACTTATGTAGAATAGGAGGGGGGAGTGGCACTTTCAGATCCGTACGATATCTTTGTTGTAGCCAAGCCCAAGCCCTGCCCAATAAGTCGGTCGTTGATTAGGTATAGCATAGTAAAGTAAAGGAGCAGGCAACGATAATTAAAGAATGATAGAACTTACCTCTGGATCATGTCTATCATGTCTTGGTACATTGCCAGCTCTTTTCTCATTGAGTCCCACACATTTATAGTTTGTTCCTTGATCTTAATCTCAATGAGTATCCAGTGATCCCTGCATTTGTTTATAGAGTCAACTTATATATGTATATATTAATGTTGGATTGACTAAGATATGATATAACACAACACTTTACCCCATATTGTAAGGGAAGAGTATCAACTTCTTATGCCTTTGGTTATAAAAGAACCTCCGGAGGTTTTTCTCCATTTCCTTGATCTTCAGATTGAATGGATCTTTAGTCTTTATGTTCTTGTACACGACATACGGATCGATAAAACCAATTCGATCGTCTTGTTTCAATCTGAGTTCTCTCATCATGTGTCTGCACATCGTGAGCATAGTTTTACGAATACGTACATATGCTAGAGTGGGATTATTGATTAAAAGGAAGAATCACTTACAGACAGTAGCAGCTTATGAGAGATTTGTCAAGAGCATCCATATAGAGAAGCTGGTGTACTTCACTAAACTCTACCCAGATGACGTCATCTCCACAGAAGTAGTGACGGTCTCTGACTTGGATGCCCAGATATTGTTCAATTTGATGTTGTGCACAGAATCTCAAGTAGTACTCGTGCAGCTTGTACATTTGTGTACCAAGATTTTTTACCTTTGCAGGGTCACATAGACTCCTGCCATATACGTACTTCCTCCGCCATTCATCAACAACTCCGGCCTCTTTAACAGTTGTCAGTTCCTCTCGACCGAGAAGTTGTTCTAAGGAAAGCCCAGTCACATTCATCCACTTGGCGAGTTCATCTAAGTCCACATCATCAGGTACCGACATTTGCATCAAGTTCATGTTGGAACCATATTGATTCTCAACCACTAGTGGCGGCACTGATTGCTGCGCTTGTTGGCCGAGCTGTGCAACATCTTTCTCGACTGCCTTCTGTTTCCTTTTGTCCTCCTTGATTTTCTTTGTGATAGTACGCTCATAGTCTGATAGTGGCGGCACTGGTTTTTTTACTAGCGGCACACTTCTCGTCTTGCATAGCCTGCACCACTTGACGTAGCTTTACACGAGGATACATTAGGTATGGCTTCTCTTGCTTTGCTCGTGCATCAGCTTTGGTCTTTTCGAAGAACGCTTTCACTTCTGCCTTGACTGAAGCATTAAGTTCTTCATTAGTCTTCTCATATGAAAGCTTGGTCATCTTCGGGATCTTCGTGACCATAGCTTGTTTCTTCAGCGGAGGTGGTGGGACTGATCTCTGTGGGCCAGCGGGCCTCTTGTTCCTCGATGGACCAGCCGGTGCCGATGAGGCGGCCGTTGTCGGCATTGGCTGAGGCGACGGCGGTGCGGTTGGAGCTTGCTGTTGTGGAGGAGATTGGGCCACTGGCGGCGTTGGAGTACGTCGTGGAGGAGATACGGCCAGCGGTGGGGATGCAGCCTTGTCTTGTATGAAATCGTCGTCGTCGTGTCCCACGGCACTGTGGTCATGTGGTGAATGGATAGACGAACTTGGGGAGGTCCTGGATTTGGAAAAAACGAACAAGGTATATACATGAGTGAACCGTAATTAGATACAGTACATAATTATTGAAAAGCAATTGCGTTCACAATCATCCACACCTAGGGTTCGGTTGTGGTGGCGGCGCCCCAGGAATAATGATGTACCGTTTCTTCCAACATATGAATGTCTTCTCCGCTTCACCTAGGGTCTTCTCTCCATCGCCACCTTCGATATCCAGAGCCACATTTTCATGGCCTTTGACCACTCTATCCACTGAGACACTAGCATATCCGGGTGGTATTGCGACCGAGTGGATCCTTGGTGTCTTGGTGGGGTCGATAGGAGATACAACACCGGTAGCCACCTTGACTGTGGCATTCCCCTCCGGAATATGCAGCTCACAGGACGTCAACGGAGCAGTGATGTCATCCACCGGGAAGCGCATCCCTGCATCATCATCTTGCCTCACAGGCACCTCCGTAGAAGCACAACTGCTTTTCAACTGAGCTGAGCCGGGGCTGATGTTGGCGGCTGGCTGTGACAAGCTCTGGAGGCGGGAACTTACAACTTCCTCCACGGCCTTTCTGATTTGCTCATTCATAGTGGCCTTAAGCGCTTCCTCCCGCTCTAGTGCCTTACGAGCCACTTCACTAGTCTTCATAACAGCCTCCTCCAACTTGCGTAGCCGTTCCCTATCCTCTTCCTTCTTTCTCTGGCGGCTTCTATAAGTTTCTCTGTCCTGAGGGAAGGCATGCTCCCACGACACGGAGCCATAGCCTCTCGTCCGTCCACCGTGCTCAGGGTTCCCCAGGGCGTATGTCAGCTCATCTTTATCTCTGTTCGGCTACCACTCTCCACTTTGAGCGACGGAGCGGGCTTGATGAAATCTTTCTGCTACAGCTTGGATGCATTCCCCATACATGACCTTTCCGGTCTCTAGGTCTAGGCGGCCTCCGTGAGCGAAAAACCAGTGCTTGGCGCGCTCAGGCCAGTCGAGGGATTCTGGCACCAACCCCCTATCAATTAGCTCTTGCTCGGCTTTTTCCACTTAGGAATGGCAGTAGGGTAGCCACCTGATCCCATCGTATGGTGGTAGGTCTTGTGTCGGGCATTCTCTTGGTTCCTTCTCGCCCGTTGCTGACCCTCTTCCGACGTCTTGAACTATACAAACTCGTCCCAAAACGGCTGCAGCTTGACAAAATGCTTACAGTTGAAATTCGGAGTCTTGTTCTTCTTGATATAGTCGTTATATAGATTCTTCTTATAGCACTGGAATTGTGTGGCCATCTTCTTCATAGACCAATCCTGAACTCTTTTCTTCAACTGTTCATCGTTTGTGTCTAGCGTGAAATGTTGCAACACGTCACCCAAAACTAGTTCCTTGTCACGGTCAGAGACACAACTGATTTCTGGGCGTTGCTTATTTTTCTTCCATTCACGGACATTGATCGGGATCCTATCCCGGGCAAGGTACGCTAAGTGGTTGACAAAGGCCCTTGCATGGGGTCCACGTGGCTGGCCTGTTCCCTCGTCGAAATCCGTGATAACCAACCGGCCCTCCATCGGCTTCTTCGGGCCTCGTACTTTTCTGCTGGTCCACGTGGTTGTCGTTGAGATAGAGGGCTATGTAGGCAGAAACAAGACAATTAATAAAAGAATTTTTTTTGAATTTCATGTATATAAACATAGGAGGTTGCATATATTACGGACCTCGCCAACATTATCTTGGTCATTCGGGTTGACCAAGTACTGAGAACCATCATCGATGCCCTCAGGGTTCTCATCGCCTTCACGATCATCATAACGACCTTCTTCAGCGCTACTGCGGATCATGTTCAATAATATTTCTTCATCTTCTCTCGGGTCGGCCATTTCTGCAAAAATATGTGCGTACGCGTGACAGGGGCTTAGGGCTTAGGGTTTACGGCCTAGGGTTTAGGGTTAAGGGTTAAGGGTTTAGGGTTTAGGGTTTATAGTTTAGGGTTTAGGGTTTAGTATATGTCATTTGATTATGAACAATACCTGTATTTTGAAGCCGGTGAGACGGCGGAGAGGCGACGTCGGAGAGATGGCGGTCGGTGCGGAGACGACGGGGACTTCGGTGACAGCGGCAGAGAGACGTCGATCTGGAAGTAGGAAGAAAGAGGGAACCAATGTATTATAAGAGTGTGTATTAATACATATGAAATATTATATCACATTTATATATATCACATTATTAATATATATGTGTGTGTGTTTAGTGTGTGTGTGTGTTAGTGTGTGTTTATCCCTAATTATCCCTAAATATTAATTATTACATCACTATTTATATAATTATTATATACTAATGTATTTTTCAAATTATTTCTTTTTTTACATCATTTTTTTAGTGACTTCGGTGACTGCATTTTTTTACATCAAATTATTACACCACTAAGCCGGTGAGACGGCGGTGCTCGGGGCGGTGGCAGTGCTCGGGGCGGTCCTCGGGGCGGCGGACGAGGGCACGGACGAGGGCGCGGACGAGGGCGCGCGGCGGTGGTGCGCGCGGACGCGGGCGCGCGGCGGCGGTGCTCGGGACGGCGGCGGTTCGGGTGTGCGCGCGGGTGGGGGAGGAGGAAGAAGCCCCTGCCTTTATAACCCAGGGGACCTTTAGTCCCGGGTCTGGCCACCGCCCGGGACTAAAGGGCCTTTAGTCCCGGTTCTAGCCATGAACCGGGACTAAAGGTCTCACCCTTTAGTCCCGGTTCGTGGCTGGAACCGGGACTAAAGGCCCTTCCACCAAATTCTGGTGCCTGTTTAGGCGCCAGAATTTGGTGAATTTTATTTTTCACCTTTTTTTTCCTTTTGTCTTTCTAAATGCATAGTAAATTAAATATTTATCATAATTTTTTTCAAAAATACACATTAGTTTAGTTTGACTCTACTCTGCGTTACAAAAATTGTAAACACTATTTTTTTCAAATATTTCATATTATCCAAAATAAATGTTATTTATAATGAATATTATGTTAATGCAAAAATATAATGGGCAATTAAAATATATAAAATTGTTGGCTTTCGACAGAAACTTTGTTTTTGGGTCATTTGGACGTTAAACTTTTGTTTCTTCAATAATAATTATCCAAATACGCGACATTAATTGTCTAAATTTTAAATTTTAAAATTTTCGGAGATACACGTCAGTTTTTTAAACCCTGGATGGTCTCAAATGGAAAACTCATGAATACAAAGTTTGTTCCACTCATCAAGACCTACATTTGGTCTAATGGTCAACTTTTCATTTGTAAAAGTTTGAACCACTCAATTTTGAATTTTGAAAGAATTCATAGCCAAATGCCGGTTTTCGGAACCCTGGATGGTCTCGACCGGAAAAGTCATGAATACCAATATTGTTCCACTCATCAAGATCTACATTTCATATATAGACCATTTTTGCATTTGACAAAGTGTTGGTAAAGTGTAGTTGAAAATCCATAATTCCCACATATAGTTTCATATAGTTTGTGTGAGATTCAAGATTTGGTGAGTATTGTTTATTTAAAATTTTTCAAATAGAAAAAATGGTCTATATAAAAAGTTTGGATCTTGATGAGCTCTAACAACTTGGTATTCCAAAGTTTTTCATTTCAAGTCATTTAGTCTGTCATTTGACCAAGTTTGACCAAAACCCGTCTTCGATTTTGAAAACATGTGCCTGGGACTTGCTAAAATTTATCCAGATGAAAATATGGTCCATGTATCAAATGTAGATCTTGATGAGCTCTAACAACTTGGTATTCAAAAGTTTTTCATTTGAAGTCATCAAATGGGTCATTTGACCAAGTTTGACCAAAGTCAAAACATTGGTTTTTAGAAACACACACTTTGACCGAACCCTGGATGGTCTCGAATGGAAAACTTATGAATACAAAGTTTGTTCCACTCATCAAGACCTACATCTGGTCTAATGGTCAACTTTTCATTTCTAAAAGTTTAAACCACTCAATTTTGAATTTTGAAAGAATTCATAGCCAAACGTCGGTTTTCGGAACCCTGGATGGTCTCGACTGGAAAAGTCATGAATACCAATATTGTTCCACTCATCAAGATCTACATTTCATATATAGACCATTTTTGCATTTAACAAAGTGTTGGCAAAGTGTAGTTGAAAATCCACAATTCCCACATATAGTTTCATATAGTTTGTGTGAGATTGAAGATTTGGTGAGTATTGTTTATTTAAACTTTTTCAAATAGAAAAATGGTCTATATAAAAAGTTTGGATCTTGATGAGCTCTAACAAATTGGTATTCCAAAGTTTTTCATTTCAAGTCATTTAGTCTGTCATTTGACCAAGTTTGACCAAAACCCGTTTTCGATTTTGAAAACATATGCCTGGGACTTGCTAAAATTTATCCAGATGAAAATATGGTCCATGTATCAAATGTAGATCTTGATGAGCTCTAGCAACTTGGTATTCAAAAGTTTTTCATTTGAAGTCATCAAATGGGTCATTTGACCAAGTTTGACCAAAGTCAAAACATTGAATTTTAGAAACACACACTTTGACCGAACCCTGGATGGTCTCGAATGGAAAACTCATGAATACAAAGTTTGTTCCACTCATCAAGACCTACATTTAGTCTTGAATGGTCAACTTTTCATTTGTAAAAGTTGGACCACTCAATTTTGAATTTTGAAAGAATTCATAGCCAAGCGCCGGTTTTCGAAACCCTGGATGGTCTCGACTGGAAAAGTCATGAATACCAATATTGTTCCACTCATCAAGATATACATTTCATATATAGACCATTTTTGCATTTGACAAAGTGTCGGCAAAGTGTAGTTGAAAATCCACAATTCCCACATATAGCAAAGTTTGAACCACTCAAATTTGAATTTTCAACACATAATGTTACAATTATATTACACAAGATGTCAAATACACATTATTAATTTGAGTTCACTACCTATATCAAGCGGGCACAGTGGTAAACTTTTTCTTGACGTAATGCCCTTGGTTATGATCATTCCGTAACCATGGAGTGTCCTCAGCAGCGAGCAGGATGCTTGGGTCTTTGGCCACACAGAAGGGTGGGATTCGTTCATCCTTTTCATAATCCTCTGACACGTCTGACTTGTCTTCAATTCCCACGATGTTTCGTTTCCCTATAAGAACTATGTGGCGCTTTGGCTCATTGGTTTTTTTCTCATCGTGTTTCCCTCTCTTGGGTTTTGTAGACATGTCTTTCACATAGAACACCTGATTCACATCAGCAGCAAGGACGAATGGATCATTTCTATACCCAATATTGTTGAGGTCCACTATTGTCATTCCATACTCCTTATCGACTGATACCCCTCCGTTCATCTTCACCCATTGGCATCGGAATAGAGGGACTTTAAAATTATGTGCATAGTCTAGTTCCCAAATCTCCTCTATACGACCATAATATGTGTGTATGTTCCCATTCGGTTCCGTAGCATCCACGCGGACACCACTATTTTGGTTGGTACTCTTTTTATCTTGGGATACGGTGTAAAATGTATTTCCATTTATCTCGTACCCTTTGTACATGAGGACGTGCCATGCTGGTTGCCTAGCCAACAAATACAGTTCATCTCCAATAGTTTTATCACCCTGACATTTTTTTTGCAACCAATCACCGAATATTTCCATGTGATGACGCGTAATCCAAGCCTCATTCTTCCCAGGATTTTCGGATCGTACAAAATTCATGTGTTTGTCAATATACGGTTCCACCACAGTGGAGTTTCGAAGAACTGGGTAGTGCGCTTTATTGAAAGAATCATCACCCTGGCTAATATATGTTTTCTTTTCCAGTGTACCCTTTCCACCAAGCCTCCCCTCATACCATGATTCAGGAAGACCAATCGGGTCAAGGTCAGGAATGAAGTCCACACAGAACTCAATGACCTCCTCTGTCCCGTATCCCTTGGCAATGCTTCCTTCTGGCCGACCCCGCTGGTGAACATATTTTTTCAGTACACCCATAAATCTCTCTAAGGGAAACATGTTGTGTAGGAACACAGGACCCAGGATATTAATCTCTTTGACCAGATGAACTAGGAGATGTGTCATGATATCAAAGAAGGATGGAGGGAACACCAACTCAAAGCTGACAAGACATTGAACCACATCATTCTGTAGAGTAGCTAGATCAAAAGGATTGATTGCCTTCTAAGAAATTGCATTGAGGAATGCACACAGCTTTACGGTGGCCAGACGTACATGTGGAGGTAGAATTCCTCTTAATGCAACCGGAAGCAGTTGCGTCATAATCACGTGGCAGTCGTGCGATTTTAAGTTGACAAATTTCTTCTCCGGCATATTTATTATACGCTTTATATTGGAGGAGAACCCAGATGGGACTTTGATGCTGCTTAGGCACTCAAACATGCTTTCCTTCTTCTCATTGCTAAGAGTGTAGCTAGCAGGTCTTAAGTAATGACGTCCATTATCTGTCTTCTCTAGATGCAGGTTGTCTCGTTCTTTCATGCGCTTCAAGTCCTCTCGTGCCTCAAGGGTATCCTTAGGCTTTCCAAACACACCCATGAACCCTAGGATATTGACACAAAGATTCTTTGTTAGGTGCATCACGTCGATCGAGTGGTGGACCTCAAGGTCTTTCCAATATGGTAGCTCCCAAAATATTGACTTCTTTTTCCACATTGGGGCGCGCCCCGAAGCGTCTTTTGGAACAGGTTCACTTCCTTGTCCCTTTCCAAACACTACTTTCAAATCCTTAACCATCTTGAATACCTCTGCCCCATCTCGGTTGCCTGGCTTGGACCGGTGTTCTGCCGTACCTTTAAAATGTTTGCCTTTCTTTCTCAACTGGTGGTTCTTAGCAAGAAATCGACGATAGCCAAGGTACACGACCTTTCGATATTTTTTAAATAGACAGCCTCAAGGTCACCAAAACAATGGGTGCATGCATTATATCCCTTATTTGTCTGTCCTGAAAGATTACTTAGAGCTGGCCAATCATTGATTGTCACAAACAACAATGCTCGCAGGTCGAATTCTTCCTATTTGTACTCATCCCACACGCGCACACCTGGTTTGCTCCATAGCAGCTGGAGTTCCTCAACTAATGGCCTCAGGTAGACATCGATGTCATTACCAGGTTGCTTCGGGCCTTGGATGAGCACCGGCATCATAATGAACTTCCTCTTCATGCATAACCATGGAGGAAGGTTGTAGATACATAGAGTAACGAGCCAAGTGCTATGACTAGAGCTCTGGTCTCCAAAAGGATTAAATCCATCCGTACTCAATGCGAACCTTAGGTTTCTTGTGTCGTCTGTAAAGTTTAGGAATTCTCTATCTATTTCTCTCCACTGGGACCCATCTGTAGGGTGTCTCAACATGTTGTCCACCTTACGGTCTTCTTTGTGCCATCGCAACAACTTTGCGTGCTCCTTGTTTCTGAACAGTCATTTTAGGCGTGGAATTATTGGAGCATACCACATAATCTTGGTAGGGATTCTCTTCTTTTGATGTTCTTCATCCTCAACATCGCCAGGATCATCTCGCAAGATCTTGTACCGTGACGCATGGCAAATAGGGCATTCATCTAAATTCTCATGCTCGCCACGGTACAGGATGCAGTCATTAGGACATGCATGTATCTTCTCGATTTGTAATCCTAAAGGGCAGACGATCTTTTTTGCTTCGTATGTAGTGGTGGGCAATTCATTAGGCTTCGGAAGCATCTTTTTTTGGATCTTCAGTAATTTCCCAAATGCCTTGTCAGATATACCATTCTCTGCCTTCCACTGTAACAACTCCAGTGTCGTGCCTAGCTTTTTCTGCCCATCTTCGGCCGACGGGTAGAGTAACTTCTTGTGATCCTCTAGCATTTGGTCAAACTTAGCCTTCTCCTTCTCACTTTCACAATCTCTCTGTGTATCACGAATGACATCACCAAGAGCATCGTCATCTTCAGCGATACTGTTTTCTGCATCCGCCTCTTCTTCAACTTCCTCCACCGCGAAGTCACAGTATTGAGCAAAAACATCGTCAGGGTCCGCTTGTTCTTCTTCACCTTCTTCCATCATAACCCCGGTCTCTCTGTGCTTGGTCCAACAAATGTAGTTTGGCATGAAACCCGACTTGAACAAGTGCAAGTGAATACATCTTGAGCTACAAAATTATTTCAAATTCATACACACGGCACATGGGCAGCACATAAAACCATCCCGCTTGTTTTCCTCTGCCACTCTGCAGAATTCTCGCACGCCCTCAATGAACTCGTTTGAGCGGCGATCGGCATTGTACATCCAATGGCGTGTCATTATCTACATTATATGGCATCACATAATTAAAAGCCCAGCATGAGAAAAGAGCGCGGCACAACCTTGTCTAATTGAGTTCAAAATTTTATAAGTGGTTCATCATTTCATAAAATTAATTTGTGGACATTAATAAAAAGATAGCAAAATCATAAAATTTGTATTTTTCTATTAAAAGGTGTAATTTTATCTCTAAATAAAATTAATTTGAAGAATTTTTAAAGTTAAAATTAATTTGTTTCAAAATTACAAAGAATCAACATTATTTAATATTTTAAAATGAGAACATGAACAAATTAAAGTAAAAAGTATCCTAAAAAGTCTATAATAGAACTAAACATTATATGTGTATACTACTTTCTAGGTACTATAATTAGCATCGTTCATAAAAATTCAAACATGGAAAGTGATTGGAGCTAGCAATATGAAATAAAATAGCCATATCAACATGGATTTACATATGGTGCTACTAAAACATAGGAGGATGAAGCTAGCAACCTTTCAAACAAATCGACGACGGCGTAGAAGCGTTTGAAGTGGATTGATCGCCGGAGATGAGACAAGCAAGAACAATGAAAGAACAAGCAACAAGAACATGAACAAGGAAGCTCGGGCTCGAGCAGGGAGGAAGAAGAGGGAGGTTCAATTTGTAGGAGGAGGTTTTAATCCCGGTTGGTAACACCAACCAGGACTAAAGCCAGTCCTATAGTCCCGGTCGGTGTCACGGACCGGGACAAAAGCTGTAGTCCCGGTCGATGGCACCAACTGGGACTAAAGGCGGGGCTTTAGTCCCGGTTGGTGTTACCAACCGGGACTAAAGGTCCCTCCCGACAGCGCCTGATAATAGAGCCGTTGGTGAGGGACCTTTAGTCCCGGTTGGTAACACCAACCGGGACTAAAGCCCTATTTAGTCCTGGGCGCCGAAATCGCCGAGACTAAAGGCATTTTGGGCGATCGACGAAAGATCAGTTGTGTAGTTGTGTATATCACTACTGGAAACTCGAATAGGTCTGTGTGTGCAAAAACCAACAGAAAAATCTATGAATTTTTTTGTAAGCTTTCGTATTTTTCTGTTAGGATTTTTGGAACCGGCATATTAATTACAAATTTTTCTATTTGTACAAAAAAAAACGGACAGAAAAATTCGTCACCCACAAGGCTATTCGAGTTTCCAGTAGTGTATCTGGAATTCTTGTACGTGATTTTCTTTGCTTAAATGTTTTTCCCATTCCAAATTGCATGACTTCAGTGTACGCCATACCATGGAAATTAAATGATGTAACAATCATCATTGGAAGGCTAAACATAAAGTTGGATCCCTCACCAAGAACACGCTTGCTTGAGGAAAAAAATTGGGTAAGGACCATGCCTACCAAGCATGTGCGGACTGTTTAGCTGACATATGGGCCACCGTATCATTTTAACGTACCACATGTACGGTAAATCAGATGTTCCATGGCTTACGCGTCAGCTGTACATTCATACTGTGTTTTGGTAAGAATCATCCCTACCGAATTTTTTTCCTTTAACCTTTGTTACAGTCCAATATCAAATTGAGATAAAAATGTTATATGCACTGTAATATCGTTACACTACTGAGGATTGAGAAATTATTGCCGGTTCTAAACCCCCAAGAATTGAATTCGGCGGAGGGCAATCGACAGTGATTGTGCATCGATATCACTACCGAGCAGTGAAACTATGATAGCACTACTGATGTAAGGATTGACCCGTCAGTAATAAAATAGGGCCAGGATCACTATCGAGTCTACCTTCCACCCGATAGTGATATTGTGGGGGTCTGCTAGCTCATTGGCTTCAACCGACAGTGACCTTCATTTTTCCCATTTTTATAATACTTTATTATTATATTTGAATAGAGGTTTGCCTAATATTTTACATTCCATATTACTAATGTACCACATATATCTCACTGCCATCACATTTGTGATAATATATGGGTGTATTTTTCCTACTCCGAGGTGCGCGAGCAAGATAGAGCAATGTCAAAAGTTAGTTTTCATCTATATGTTGAAGCAGCCACGTGTTGCTCATCTACAGTGTGGATAGCTACAGCACCAAGGTGGTTCGCTACCACCAGTTTTGTGTATGTGCGTGTATTACATGCATATCGTTTGGGCCGGCAATGCTGGTTCTAAGTACATCTTATTTAGTTTGCAAGAATATTGCAATTGTGAAACAAAAATTTAAATGAGATGTCGGGAAATGAAATAATTCAAATATGCATAACTGGTGGACATAATTCTGGATACCTCGCAAGGAAGAGAGAAGATCTAGTATGACTAGGATTCCCACATGTAATTCTAATAGGACTGCTACCTTGTAATCCTACTAGGACTCATCTCCTGCATTCTAATCGACTAAGAGACTTGCCTTCTGGAGTATATAAAGGAGAGCAGGGCTCCCTAGATGGGCAGGCACTACTAGGAATTTTAACTTTCATGACGAACAACTTTCGTCACTGAAGAAGCCAAATTCGTGATAATTTCAGTTTTATGAAAAAAAACGGCTCGTCATAGAAAGCGCATCACACTTGAACTTCCATGACGAATCCAAAAACATCATCATAGAAGTGGCTTAATCTGTGATGAAAAACAGACCGTCATAGAACTATTTTCGCATGCGTGTAGGGGGCTACCACACTAGCGGGCGCTTCCGTTGAAGATGCTTTCCACGTGTACATGCTATAGCCGGTTGCATTGGTGATGGTTCGGTACATGTCACCTTCTTATTGCACAACGTGGCCATCTCTAGTTCTTGCACGTATCATGTTCTTACTGGACCACGTGTCGGGTCCCTATTGTTCCACATGTTAGTTTTCTATTGGCACACGTGTCATGTTGTGGTTGGATCATGTGTCACTTCTTCATTGGACCATGTGTTGTATTTTTATTGGTCCACGTGGCCGTTTCTTATTCGATCACAAGTCACGGCCCTATCTGTCCACGTTTCGTATTTTTATTTGGCCACGTGGCTTGATGACTTCCGTCCACATGTCTGATATTAATAGCCCACATGTTGTGTCCTGGCTATTTCATGTGTCACGCACTGGTTCGTCCATGTGTCGTATTTTTATTTGATCATGTGGCTTATCCTAGTTCTACCACGTGGAGTACAATCAATTCGTCATATAATTAATTCAAGATTGTTACTACTGCACAGATTGACTACATAACTATTTAGCATGGCAATCAAATAACTACAATTAACATTTCACACGTCAACAGCGAACCACTGACAGAGTATCACCACATCAAACCGGCATACGAGTCCACACATCAAACTGGCACATAAGTCCACACATCAAATCATACATGTCCACTGCATCAAGCCGTAGGAGTTGAAGACTGAGAGTTAGCAGAAGAGCTGAAAGCACGTGCATAGCTCATGGAGATTATTGTACTCCTCCTGTTGCCATTTTTTGTATTCCTCAATCTCCCTTTCAGTCTTTTCTGTCTTCCTCTTTAGTTCATCCACTTGATTGATGAGGGCAACAAAACTTTCCTGTTCAGCAGCAAACTATTCCCAAAGCGTTCTCTCCACCGATGTCTCCTCTCTGGTGGAGCTTGTCTGGTTAGCATCATTCTTCAAAAAAGGTTGTTGCTGCTTCCCTAGGAGGGGGCCTTGCCCTAGTAGATGTAGAGGACATTGCAAACAACATCAGTACTAGTCATTGGTTGCTGCCCATCAGCAACAGGTTCTGCTTGTATAGTTTACATACCTTCCTGCGAAATGCAATGAGTAAAATATTAGGTTACAAATAGTGTAAGTGGACTTCAATTGAAAACCCAAGAGATTGATTCATAACAAGTAATACATAGGTCTTCCTTAGCCTAGTGCTAATAGAGGTTACATAAGCTTTAGTAGATTTTATTAGATTTCCATAACACTAGGCTCCTGCTACGTTTTCTTCTTTTATGGCAATGGCTTCAGTAGATTTCAAGGAAAACAAAAAAAGGTACTTACAACTGCTGCTTTTGTAGCATCGCTCAGGCCCTTTTTACTACTGGTATGGAAGTCCCTAAAGACTTCCACATCATTAACATCTTCATCAGGTGGACCATGTCGTTCTTCAAGTCCTTCATCGTGTTCTGCTGCCTTCCTCTTGTTCTCTTTCTGTTCACATTGCACATGAGTTTCTGTTTATATTTATACAAAGGCAAGAGTAACAATAAAACACAACCATCACTTACAAATTTTTGCAGCTGGACAACATAGGAGCGAGATCCTGTAGCCTAGTGGTACTTCACTTTTGCACGGTTTCGCTTGTTGTTCTCAGATGTTTCCTATAACTTTATTTGTATTAGACTGCAGCACAAGTAGACCATAGCAAGACGGGACAGGAAATTATTGGGTTCACACACACCTTATTCTTAACACTAGACCAAATCTCGACAAGTTCACACCACTGTGCATCGTTCTTGGACGAGACAGGAGAGGTCGTACGGATCTGATCAGCAGGGACGCCATTGAAGTATTTTTTCTTCAACCTATAGCGTGCCTGCCGTATCGCAGACTGCACTACATTCTTGCAAGCTTCTTTTGTTGGTGGGTGAGCCTGGTTAACACGTAGCCTTGACTGCACACAATAGTGTGAATGAAAAGTAAATCCATTAAAGTTGCTCAAAGTAGAGTTGAATGTCAAGAGAGGATACCCATACTTACATTTAGCCTATCCATAAATTTTGTGCAATGGATGGCGCTGGGCCTCTCCCCCTTATATTGTTTCCAATGCATCAAAAGTCATATTTCACGCCTAACTAGTATGCCTGCTGATGGGATCCTAACATATGGTATGTTAAGCCTTGGGTCTAATAGTTCCTGAATAAAGAAGACCCCTCGACCGACCCCTTCAGGATCGCCCATGGGCTCGGGGGCTATACACATCGGGTACGCTCGCGCGCACCCTTTGGAGAAGAAACCCTGCCGAGCCTGACTATGACGCGACTTCCACTGGGGGCTCGGGGCATGCCCGATCCCTGAGGCTCCAGATCTACGGCAACACTTTAGCCCAGCCCTTGGCTCCTGCCCAGCTAGTGACGTCAGCGAAGGCCTAGGCACAAGAAGATATTGTAACACCCCAGGTGTTTATTACCAATTAAGTAGTGGGTTTAAGCTCAAACATGATAGATTAGTGGAGATGACGATGTCAAGGTCAACCTATGGAGATGAGCCTAACTTAAAGTTGGATGCTGCACCATTGCTTTACATATAGGCCATTTTCAAAGATATATGCTTGGATGGTGTTATTGCCATATCTTCATATGTCTCACCTTGGTACCTATCTATATTGATCCCTGGAAAAGTTTCATGAAATTTGGAATCAAAAAGTCACATGAAATGATAAGTTATATCCTGGTTGGAATGGTTTTACTAAGTGCTTGAATCGCACTATTAAGTGAATGGAATTATAGATCATCAACCAAATCTTGAAAACTTATCCAAATGACTATAGATGAACTCTACAACAAAAGTCATGAAGGGTTCATATTGAGCAAATGTCAAGAAAATGCCCCGATTGGCCTAAAACCCTAGTTTCGGCTTTATCGAGTTGTTACTTTGACCAAAGTGAAAGTTTGACTTCTGTACCAGTTATGAGGTTTGACCTTAAACAAAAGTTGAAGTTCATCTTGTGTAGAACAAACTTTGTTTAATGGTAAAGTGCCAGTTTGGCTTCTAGCTTGGTCAAATAGAGCTCACAATATTGAATAAGCTGCTGTTTTTGGAAGATCAGAAATTTTTCTAAGTCCTCGAGTGGCAGCAATAAGTTGACATGTTTGGTGATCTTTATCTCCCTAACCATGCTGAACCAGTCCATGAGTCTTTAATCAAAGTTGTAGCCTGAGTTGTATGCAACAAACTTGGTTAAAAGTCCAAAGGCTAAATCCATCTCTAAGCCTGTCAAATAGGGGTCACCATTTCGAATCTTCTAAATGTTTTCAGACTTAGCAATGTCTAAGTTAGTGACAACTTGAGTGGCATCCCGCGTTCTCAAGTTTTCGTTAAGCAACATGAGTAGGTCCAAATGTAAAAGTTGGAGCTTAGATCTTGGAGTAGGATATACCAAAAGTTGACATTGTTTTGACCACTGTTGACCAACTAATAGGAGTAAAACACCAAAGTTAGATTAATCATCGACAATGTCAACTTAGGGTCTAATTACTCCCTAATCCATTGCTCTAATGACCTGGGTCCTTAAACAAGAATTGTAGGGCATCACGAAATGAACAACTTTGTTTCAAGGCCCATGATGAAATTCGGTCCGTAGATAGCCCATAACTGGAACCCAAGCTGCCTACCACGTCGCCCGCAACGTGTTCGACGTTTTGCCTCCGTGGCGACCATGCAAGGCAGCGCACCCCACCATGCCGCCTAGCGCCCTACGCCCTGCCACCGGGGAAGAGCAGCACCCGAGCGCCCTCCCCATCTTGCTCCACTCCCTCAATTACTCCCTCTGCCCTCTCCTTGCCTCACCGTCGCGCTCGGCTCGCGAAAATGGAGTCGCCATGGATGCCGCCGCGAAGCTTCATGACCGTCGCGTACCCGCAGCTTCGAGCCATCACCGCCGTAGTCACATGTACTGCCGCCTCCGCCTCGTCGTGCTCCGCCCTGCACGCACGCTCGCCCGAGCTCTAGGTCACCAGGGCGCGCCGTCGCCATGGCCGCCCGGCCAAGCTCCAAGGCCACCGTCGCTCCATCGCCTCTGGCCTCCCTCCACCCGAACCGACCGTGCCATCACGTTCCCCGTACCACGCCGCCCCTCCGGAGCGCCGACCGGCAAGCCGTCTGCTGCCATGCCCCGATTGGCCTAAAACCCTAGTTTCGGCTTTATCGAGTTGTTACTTTGATCAAAGTGAAAGTTTGACTTCTGTACTAGTTATGAGGTTTGACCTTAAACAAAAGTTGAAGCTCATCTTGTGTAGAACAAACTTTGTTTAATGGTCAAGAGCCAGTTTGGCTTCTAGCTTGGTCAAATATAGCTCACAAGATTGAATAAGCTGCTGTTTTTGGAAGATCAGAAATTTTTCTAAGTCCTTGAGTGGCAGCAATAAGTTGACATGTTTGGTGATCTTTATCTCCCTAACCATGCTGAACCAATCCATGAGTCTTTAATCAAAGTTGTAGCTTGAGTTGTATGCAAGGCCACCAGGGTGCGCCGTCGCCATGGCCGCTCGGCCAAGCTCTAAGGCCACCGTCGCTCCATCGCCTCCGGCCTCCGTCCACCCGAACCGACCGCGCCATCATGTTCCCCGTACCACGCCGCCCCTCCGGAGCTCCTCACCTCACCGGCTTCGCCCTCGTAGTTGACCGCCGTCGGAGCGCCGGCCGGCAAGCCGTCTGCTGCCGTGGCCGCACCACCACGGGCCTCTTTGGGCCGAGCCAGGGGCACCAGCTAGGGCGCGGAGGCCCCCTGGTGCTCGTGCCGCCCTTAGCCGCCGCCGC
Organism: Saccharum hybrid cultivar R570; assembly: GCA_038087645.1. Classification (NCBI taxonomy): domain Eukaryota; kingdom Viridiplantae; phylum Streptophyta; class Magnoliopsida; order Poales; family Poaceae; genus Saccharum; species Saccharum hybrid cultivar. The sequence goes on from JAQSUU010000066.1 coordinate 16,454,938, forward strand.
CGGTGACCCCCTCGCCGGAGCCGTGAAGTCCGGTCCCCTCCTCTGCCCGGCGTCGGGAGGTAGAAGAAGGCCTCCGGCTCCCTCTCTCTGTATCTCTCTCTATGTTGATGACAGGCGGGCCCCGCTGGGTAACGGGTCCCACATGGCAGTTTGAGTGGTGGCTGAGTTGGATACACATTCGGGTGCACCTAGCAGTTTTGTAGGTCTGAGTGATTTCGTTTTTGAATTTCAGATTTGTGTTAAATCTTCTAAAAATCATATCTCATGCTAGGTAATTCAAAAAATAGCAAAAGTGGACTTTTTGGAAACCTTGAGAAAAGATCTATGCAGTGGAATCATAATATGTTACATGTTTGTAGATGTTTTCTGATGTCTTTATTTAAGCTTGAAAAATGCTCCAAAAATGCTTATAAACTTGACCAGAGCCATATCTGGAGTTTTAGAACTCCAAAAATAGTGATTCTTGTTTTGTTAATTTTATGATGACATGTACTTGCTAGGAAAAATATTAAACACACTAGTGGTTCATTGTTTTCTTAAGGTTTTGATTTAACCTTGATAAATAAGGAAATCTACATGATATTGCTTGTCATTTCTATATCTTGAGTTGTGTTGCTCCAAATAAGGTGAAATTTTTATGGTAGTCTTGTCATGCTATGTATGTACTGTGGTATAAATTTCTTGGTCACTGCTTATTGTATGATCTAGTTATTGATTTAACTTGTTTACGGCTTGATAAATAGCTTATAAATAATATATAAATGATAAAATGGAAAATATTATTCCATTACCTTAGTATGATTTTTATCTATAATGTTGATTCATACTATGGCCATGTGTTCATAGAAAATATTGAGTTTTAGGTTTAACTTGCTCTCACATGATTTATTGTATTAGTCAATTGTCTTTTTCATAGAGGTTGATATACTTGTCCAAATGGCTTGAGAATTGGATAGTAGACTTTTGGGGGCATATGTATGCCACTGTAATTTTGGTAGAATTTATTGTGCACTTTTGATAGGTGTTCATAATTCCACCTAATTATCTAAATAAATTAAGAAAATGTATTAAAAGAATTTATTTAGTAATTGACACTATGTTTTCTGGTGTTCATTAGTCATGTATGAAATGTTGGTAAAGTTGGTTTTATCCAATTATATGTTTGCTCGCCAAGTGAATAGATTGGAGGATGCTCGCCAAGTGAATTCATCTGACATACTCTAACTTGAGTCGGATCCCAGGCATGCCCCGGAGCATTATAAGCCTCCTATCTTCAAAGCAATTAATTCTATATATGTTATAAGTATTGTTGCATTAAGTGATAGGAGTTGGTTGGAAACTCTTGCTGCATTAAGCGGTAGAAGTCAGGTGATTTCCTATCACCTGCGAGATGTAGGGATATTCATATATGGCACGGTTGGCTATATTTGCTATCGTGGAATGGAACCATGTGTTAATAAAATGAAATGAGACCGGGCGGGATGACGATAGTGAAGCAACAAGGCATGGAGGTCTTGGGTGTAGAACTATCCCTGTCTGAGTCGTTTAAGGACCGATTCGCTGTACGTCCTTGAGTCATGTTGAACGTAGTCTAACACTTAGTTGGCCGGATAAGTCGTTCCGACCGCGAAGCCGAGTAATACAGTTCAGGCCAGGAATCGAATGGTAGGTCGCATCTTGGAGGAGAGTAAGGATGTGCTTGGGGACATTAGCGTGACACCAAGGGGGGGTTAGAGTCCCTAGCACCTGGTAGAGTGTCGCCCTTGGGGACGCGGCATCAGTCGGACCCGCGGCTCCTGAACTGTACCAAAGGTGACCTGAGCAGCCCTCGCCAGGCGTGACTCGGTGAGTGTTAGAAATACCCCTCCAGCTGGATAGGAATTCGATTCGAATCGCCGTCGCTCCCGGTTAGTGAGCACTTGACTTGAGCAGCGGCAACGTAGATTCCATTAAATTGAACGGATGGTTAATTGGATAACGATGGAAAGGTTGCCTCAATTTATACCTGCTATGGTTAATATTGTTTGCTCCTAATAAAGTGAGTGCTCTAGTACAGGTTCTAATATAGAGGATAGGTTAATGATAATTAACTTGATGCTTAAGCATTAATGATTACTTATCCATATTAAGCTTTTATGCAAAATGTTGTCAAGCTAGCCCACTTTATATCAGCCTTGCATGATCCTTGGTGTCACTTTATTTCTGGTTTCTGACGGGTAAGTCTAGCTGAGTACCTTCTCGTACTCAGGGTTTTATCCCCACTTGTTGCAGGTTGTGATGTATCATGGCGACTGCAAGAGTTGGTGGGCTCCTGCCGTAGAGGCGGAGTGTGATCACGGGCATGATCCTTCTGAGTTATCTTCTCTCTAATGCTTTTGTTGGAAGGCGACCTTGGTACTGGCATGTATTTGAAATAAGGGTGTTGTTAGTTTCAAATTACTTTGCTTCCGCTACTTTTGAACTTAAGTTGTAATAACTATGTTGAACTCCGATGTATATTGAATTACTTGTCAAATGGTTGTAACATGTGACTTGTTATGTTGAATCACTATGATCTTGGCTTGTATGTTGGTTGGTTTGAAATCCCTCGTGATTTCATTGGACTACCGGAGTTATATGGGCTCAAGTGCGAGAATTTGATCACTCCGGTGATTGTTTTTGTACTTGTGCTCTTATAATTTGGACGGTTCCGTTACAGCTGGTATCGGAGCAAGATTCAACATTAAACTTGTCGTATGTGTATTTAAAACAAAGGTTTTGTTTTATAAAATCAGTTTTATCAACTTATAGCTATATATAGGTTTGTGAAAACTGAATTCTATATCTAAGTATGCCAATGGTCAATTTCCTTATGCCCATATATGGATTATTTGGTGGCTTATATAAGTACTAACTTGGGGGTTTTCATTTATGCATCTACGCCCAGGCCAAGGTATGTATGTGTGATGACTCTCCCACACTATGCTACCCGGTGTGTTAGATTGGTGGTAGCCTTCATATATGAGATAGTCATATATATCGCTAGTTTACTTTTATGCAACATCGCACCTACGCTTAGGTAAGTGTGAGTTGTGAGAGCATGACCGTACAAACTGCGGTCTAGGGGAGAGCTAGTTTTGGTTACTGGATTATTTACATGTTACACACATGTATATATGAAGGTACTTAATTGTGGGTGATCGAATGATTTGGGTAGTTTTGGTGCTACATGTATATATACGGGGGTATATGTACATGGGAGTACTTAGAATTTTACTTCTCTGTTTTCATTGTGTGCTATATTGGGAAATGTTGGGCTGTAATGAAACTTTTCTGCATGTACGCTAACCACGAATGCATAAGTCGAATGTAGCTGACGACTAGCTATATATCGAGAGAGTGCGTGTTGTGCCACCGACATAGAACGTGATCGCCACCTTAGGTTGGCAATCTTGTGAGGACGAATAGGACGAAGCATGCATCATCATGTTGTTGCTTAATACATAACTATACTCCTCTCACCCTTGTTCTATAGTAAGTAACTTGTGAGTGATGTGGTATACTATCTTCCTTGTGTGGAGTTAGACAAGAATGCTTTGTTCCATGTTGCTTGAATAGAAAATGCTTGAGAAAAGTGTGGTTACATGCTGGAAACTATAGTTGTCCTCTAGTTTAGCCAAGTGGTGGATATGTTGTCATACAAGTTTTTGAAAATGTTTTAGACCTCACTTAAGCAAATTGGATTATCGTGAATGAATTAAATTGGTGTTGGTCTAAGGTAACAATGTTTAGAGCTACTAGGATGATATGTTTGTGTGCTCTCTTGTTAAGTAGAACAAAGGCAAACTTTGTTTTGCTTATGAAACATTGGCTTCTAGAGCGGTCTCTGTTCTAGTGATGCTTTCGTGGCCATCATTGTGTTTTCTGTGGTGATGGAGAATACCAAAGTTTTAGCTAACTTACTTTTCTAGCTTGTCCTAAAATTTCACGACTCTAGGTCTTTTGGTTTGAGAGTTATGAATTTTTAAAAGTTTGCTGTCAGGTTTTGATTGTGCTTTGAATAGATCTGAATGTTTGGTTTGTTTGACCTATGTGCATAAAGAATCATGTCTTGGAGGTAATAGAAGAAGTGTAGTACTTTTTCTAAGCTTTCCAAAATGTCCTATAGCACTAATTGTGGTGGTCTAAATCTCTAATTTATGAGCATGCAAAGTGGAATGACAGAATCTGTCCAAATCTGGGCACATATGTCTTCTTTGTCTTATTTGGCCTTGTTAGTTGTAGAATCATCTTACGATGATAATAAGAAAGTTATAGACAACTTAATAAGATTTACATAAAGTTAAGGATCACTTTTGTTATGTCCCTAGAACTCCAGTTATGCATTTTGAAGTTCTTGTCAGTTTTCTGTCCATATTGGTACAGATCTGAAACATTAGCATTTTGGTCATGTTAATCTATGAATTTGCTTTTGGTATGAATAACTGAAGTGTAGTCATCTTCCTAAGCTTTCTAGAAAGTCTAGGATCACCTTTGTGGGATGTCTACAACCTTAGTTATGGTTGAAACAAGTAACTACTGTGCTGCCATCCATATTCTTTGAACATAGTAAGTTAGCTACCTTAGATAACGTTTGTTTGGACTGAACTTGTAGTTAGTTCTTGCTTTAGATAAAGCTTGTTGGGGGTTGTTGATACTTGGTAACGCAATTAGGAAATGATCCGCAAGCGCACGGATATCGGTGAGCACTTCACCCGGGATGTTATCCAGAGTATCGTATTTATTTTTTACCACTAGGAGAAAGCGTGCATCTGACTAACCAAATCTATTACTACTAACCTTTAGGCTACAACCACTGTGATTTGATGTGAGCGATGTATAGAGAAGACTGCAACTGCACTCTCGTTCTAACCTTGGTAAGGATGATCTACTGCTCTATTGGGGAGGCTCACGGAATCTAGACACCTCAAAGGATGTTCGACCCGCACCTATAAACCCTATCGATCCTGCTAACGGGATATGGAATACAAAGGTAGCTACGGAAATGTCACGTTCCTCGCTACTACCACGGTCCGGCTAGACAGGGGATATCTATGAGTATCCTAGCCCAAACACCTCGTTTACGCTAGAGATGATTACTCTAAACTCTACGCGAAGAGATTAAAGTAAACTCATAAACCAAAGAACAATAAAACAAAGAACTTACTAGAATTTAGAAGTCGAAATACTGAAGAATCCTAGGAGCAAGCCTCGGGTTAGGAGAACTTGATCCCGTAGGTACAACCTCAAAGTAGTCACCGACAGGCCGGGCGTCCTTCGATCTATACCTCCACTCTATCTCTCTCAATCTAGAAGAACTAAGTCTAATCTCACATTGGATGCTAAGCCCTAATGAGGTGGGAACCCTAAGGGAACCTCTCTCTCTGAATCCTCTCTGGAAACTATGAAAATAATGGACTTGGATTCTCCTCTCCAGGGGCCAGGGGTCCTGCTTATATAGTCCCTTCAAGTGAACCTGGGCCGTCGGATCAAACCGACATTAATCGCACGGTTTTCCTTGATCCTTTAGGTCGGTGGGGCATAATCCACGAGACTCATCCTGATTGGTTGCAGACCTAGGGCGGGCGCCCCAGGGTCCAGGGCGGGCACCCTGGTCCCGGGCCCGTTCGGCCTCCCGTTCGATCCCGTGGCTTCTGGAGTCTTCTAGATGATAGAAAATCGGTGAACACGTTAATATCTCTATGTAATTCCGACGTGTGGGCCTTTCCTTTGTATTTCCTGATAACCCCCTGCAGAAATAGATAAACAACAAAACTCGTGGAATTCTGTCAGATCAAACCCTAATTCCAGGTGTTGCTTGCATATAGGTCCTTTTCCTTATTTATTGGATAATTAAAATTGATACTTAAGAACCGTCAACAAACACCCCCATACTTAGGCTTTTACTCGTCCTCGAGAAAAGGATGGTTCAGAAAAATAACTGGGGTTGAAACATTGTAAAGCATTCTTTTTATACCTGCAGGGTGTTGTGAATGTCCACTGTGCACTGTAGTCAGGGAAATATATGGTTGAAGTAGAGATCCTTTCTTCTCATCCTGTCACTTGGAGTTTTTATATATTTTTTTTGAATAGAAAACTTAGCATACCTTTATCCTCATAGGGGCTCTCAGATCACTCATTTATCTTTTGTATATCTCACTGAGGCTGTTTTAATTTGTAGAAATTCTCAAGCATACTTACTTTGCATATATTGCCTGGGTCAAAACGGGATCTGAGGAGAGGAATGCCATACTCTTAGGTCAAGACTTTGAAAATTAAAACTTGTCAACTCTTACTGGCATATTGCTTATTAGAGGGACCATGGGCTATCATTTTCTTTTTACCATATATATATTTTTATCATCTCATTTTTTTTCAGGTGGATACTGAGGTACCCCTAATTCTACTTCCGGACACTTGTCCATTTTTCTGCGAGGTTGTCGAGCACTTGCTCCTTTTTATTTCCTCGAAATATATTTTTGCATAGCCCATGCCTCTAATGCAATAATACTTCGGAAGAGTGAATCTTTCTGAATAAAAATGTCTTGATCTTGGGAGCATGATAAATCTCTCAACAAGGGTCTAACTCGTTTTGCACAAACTCAATACAAAGCAAATTAATATTTTTAGGTTTATCAGGCATATAAAATATTGAGGATGGTAGCTATATTTTTGAAGTTTTTGAAAAGAAAATCTCCAAGCGACAAAGATTTCAAGAATAAGATAATCATATTCTACCATCTCACATTCCACAATGACTTGAGTAACACATGGTTTTTAAAATGATTTTCAATAAATACAGGTTTTCAGAAATATCACAGAGTGAGATTGATCATGATTAAAAATATTTTTGTCTTTTTAAATTATCATGTTAGGAACAATATTCTACACAGCCCAATATGTATTTGTATATATGTAAATAAAGCGTGCAGAGTATGTACCTGAATCGTGGAGTGGTGCAATCGAAGTGCTTTTACCATGTCGAGGGGATTCCCCCATACTTGTTTCCTGCTTTCTTGCATAAAAATAAAGTGGAGATACACGAGGCATAATAATAATAATAATCTTTATTTGTCTTGAGGCATTTATTACACTGACTAATGAAATGAACTAATCTAAACTGAATTTAATCGAATCTAATTGAATCTAATGATGAAGACTAAGACACACTGCCTCAAGGTCTAATCTAGATAGCTCAGTGTTGCTCTAAATCCCTGATCCTAGCAAGGGCATCAGAAAGGTCACGTTTAAGCGCGAGCACAGTAATGTTCAGGTTGGAGACCTGCCTACTAAGGGAGCTAACTGTGGACTGAAGTTCCATAATATGTCTATTTGCTGTCCTGATGTCTTCATCCACATCCGCTATGGTCCTGCGGCGCTTCGGTGGTGTCTCAAACGAATTGAGAGCGTGCTTAGGAGCTTCCTTTGGTGGGATGAAGCGAACTTTTGCTGTCTTAACTCCTTCAAAGCGGGGCCTCTCCTTCTCCGTAGTGTAGTGGACGCTGCTGATCTCGCCGCTCCGGTTGGTCTTGACGCCTATAACCCGCTCATTGGGTTTAGGTGGCAGGATCTTCGTGCCGGCTGGTACCTTGACGATGGCTTCTTGCTTGGACGACGGTCCCTTGGGAAGAAGGGGCTGCGGTGGTGCAGTAAGAACTGGTTGGGCATAGTAGGATGAGGTTGAGCTGCGCTGGTTTGATGGTGGGGCTGCTAGCTGTCGCTCTGTGTTGGCCGGGACGAGAGCGTAGGCGTCGGGGTCATCCTTGGGCTTGCGGTTGAGGTCGTAAGGGACGATCTCCCAGTTGCGGTGGGTCTTGTCGGCCATTGGAGAAGCAAGGAACTAGACAAGCTCTAATTGAGGAGGAGAGAAGGATTGAATGAATTGGTGTTGAAAGCTGACGTCAGGGGTCTGTTTATATAGGGGTCAAAAAGTGCCTCTAGGGTTTCCATAGATCCATCCCGCCGCCGGGCGTGCGTAACAACCCATTCGCGGAATTTTCTGGATAACCATAGATGAGGAAAGCACGTCGGAAGAGGCCGGGGCCGAGGGGACACTAGGGCAGGGTGCCCACCCTCATCACAGGGCGCTCGCCCTGGGCCTGCCTCCTCTGCGGGCCCGCTTGCTCGAGCATGTTTCTAGAAGTATTTTTATCCCGAAAAATATATACGTGGCCCAAAAACGTCAGATTAAAAAGGTCGGGCTTTAATTCTCCATCGGAAGGTAAAAATGGATCACGTCTATTTCTTCTAATTCTTTATTGGGTTCTAAAAATAATTTAAGACGTTGACCATTTACCTTGAATAACGTACCTTCGTCGTTTTGAAGTGTAATAGCTCCATGGGATGATGAATTGACTACCTTGTATGGTCCTTCCCATTTACTCCGGAGTTTTCCATGCCCGAAAAGCTTCACCCTGAAATTAAAAAGTAATACCTTATCTCCGGGTGAGAACTCCTTCTTCTTGATCCTCTTGTCATGCCATCTTTTGACTCTTTCTTTGTAGATCTTCGAATTGTGATATGCTTTCTCTCGCCATTCTTCCAATTCTGATAGTTGCATTCTTCTATGATCTCTAGCAACATCTAGGTCCATATTCCATCTTCTTATGGCCCAGTGTGCTTTGAACTCTAGTTCAACAGGCAAGTGGCAAGTCTTCCCGTACACCAATTGGTATGGGGTCATTCCAATTGGGGTCTTGTATGCTGTCCGGTATGCCCAGAGTGCATCGGGTAACTTTTCCTTCCATGCTGTTCCCATCTCATTTACTGTTTTCTAAAGAATGTTCTTGATTTGCTTGTTGGAAGTCTCTGCTTGGCCACTTGTCTGAGGATGATATGGGGTAGCAACGTTGTGATGGATTCCATGTTTTGCTAGATAATGCTCAAAGCGTTTGTCGATGAAGTGTGATCCCCCATCACTTATCACCACCCTAGGGACTCCAAATCTTGGAAATATAATCTCTTCAAACATCCTCTTTGAATTAATATTGTCGGCACGCTTGCAAGGTAGTGCTTCTACCCACTTGGAGACGTAGTCAACTGTCACCAAGATGAATTCACACTTCTTTGATGGAGGAAATGGACCCATGTAGTCTATTCCCCAAACATCAAAGAGCTCAATCTGAAGGTTGTTGGTGAGTGGCATAACATCTCTTGTATTTATGTTTCCGTGCCTTTGACATGGCCCACATCTTCTGATATATTGCCTTGTGTCTTCATACATTGTAGGCCAATAGAATCCACATTGCCAGATCTTTGAATGTGTACGGAATGCTCCATAATGACCTCCGTATGGTGATGAATGGCATCTGTCGATGATCTTCCACCCTTCCTCAGTGGTCACACACCTTCTGAGTAAGCCATCAGCGCATACTCGGAAGAGGTATGGCTCATCCCATATGTGTGAACGACTTTCTTGAAAAAGCTTCTTCTTGTTCGCTCATGGTGGTACATACCCTGAAACCATAAAATTAACAATATCTGCATACCAGGGGTCAGACCTGTTGATTCCATAGAGCATGTCGTCCCGGAGTGAATCATTAATGGGTGTTTCCTGTGGATCCTTAAAGTGCATTCTAGACAAGTGATCAACAACAGAATTTTCTACTCCCTTTTTATCTTTTTATTTCTAAGTCAAATTCTTGGAGTAACAAGATCCATCTAATTAGGCGAGGTTTAGCATCTTTTTTAGTGAGAAAATATTTTAGTGCAGCATGATCAGTGTAAACAATTATTTTAGCTCCTACTAAGTAAGATCTAAATTTATCAATGGCAAAGACAACAGCTAGAAGCTCTTTTTCAGTGGTTGCATAATTAAGTTGAGCTCCTGTCAAAGTTTTACTGGCGTAAGCAATTGCATGATGCTTCTTGTCTTTTGTTTGCCCCAAAACTGCCCCCACAGCATAATCACTAGCATCACACATAATTTCAAAAGGCAACGACCAATCAGGGGGTTGAATGATTGGTGCAGAGATGAGTGCATTCTTTAATAATTCAAAAGCTTTTAAACATGCATCATCAAATTCGAAAGGAGCATCCTTGGCTAGCAAAAGAGTGAGTGGTCTAGCAATAAATGAAAAATCTTTTATGAATCTGCGATAAAAACCAGCATGGCCAAGAAAGCTTCGAATTCCTTTTATATTCACAGGTGGAGGTAGTTGTTCTATTACTTCAATTTTAGCTTTATCTACCTCAATACCTCTTTCAGACACTAGGTGTCCTAGCACTATTCCTTCCCTAACCATAAAATGACATTTTTCCCAGTTAAGGACTAAGTGCTTTTCTTTGCATCTTTGCAAAACCTTGTCTAAGTTTTCAAGACAATTATCAAAAGTTTTTCCATAAACAGAAAAATCATCCATGAAAACTTCCATAATCTCTTCAATCATATCAGAAAATATAGACATCATGCATCTTTGAAAAGAAGCTGGTGCATTACATAGCCCAAAAGACATTCTACGATAAGCATAAGTTCCGTATGGACAGGTAAAAGTGGTTTTGCTTTGATCATCAGGATGGATCGGGATCTGGTGGTACCCTGAATATCCATCTAAGAAACAGAAGAACGAATGGTTCGCTAACCGCTCTAACATCTCATCTATAAAAGGTAAAGGAAAGTGATCCTTTTTCGTGGCTTTATTCAGTTTTCTATAGTCAATGCACATCCGCCACCCTGTGACGGTGCGTTGCGGAATTAGCTTGTTCTTCTCATTTGTAACAACAGTCATGCCTCCCTTTTTAGGCACAACTTGAACAGGGCTCACCCACTCACTATGCGGCACAGGATATATAATCCCTGCATGCAGCAACTTTATAACTTCCTTTTTAACTACTTCTCTCATCGCGTTGTTGAGTCTACGTTGGGGTTCCCGAGAAGGTGAAACAGAAGGATCTGTCGGAATGCGATGGGTGCAAATCATAGGACTGATTCCTGTAAGATCTTGGAGTGAGTAGCCAAAGACTGAGTGATGTTTTTCTAAAACGGTCATTAATCGCAGAGTTTGTTCCTGAGTGAGTTTATTACTAATGATCACAGGAAACTCTGGATTATTGTTTAGGAAAGCATAGATAAGACCGGGTGGTAAAGCTTTAAGCTCTATAGGAGGTCTGGGTGTTTCTGCAAACTCATCTAAAGGTTTAGGTTCAGAAGGTTCAGCTTCCTCTTCTATGAAGAAAGGGGCTTCTTCTTCTAAGTCTGATTCATTTAAAAGCTCTAGAGACGCAGCTTTTACCTCTTCCATAGGATCAGGCAAAAGAGATGACTCGATCTTATTATTCAAGGAGTGAGAAATTGTCATAGGGAATTTAAAATCCTTTCCAAAAGAAATGTGTAGCTTTCCAGTTTGACCTTCATAAAGGAGTCTTCTAAATGGTTGTCCTATCAACAGGTCGAAGTCCCATGTATCAAAGATATAAAAGTTCAAATGAATCATGGAGCCTTCTACCATAAAGGGTAGGACATTCACAATTCCAAGACTGGGGACCAATCGTCCCGAAGATTCCTTCATGAACTTTGTTGTGGGGGTTAAAATTAATTTTCCAAATAATTTAAGTGCAAAAGCTTCAGACATGATATTGATCCCCACAACAGGATTATAGAGAGCATCAAATTGATCAGAATCATAAGCACAACGTATAGTGATAGGAGGTGTATCCAAATGGATCACTTCAGAGGAAAGCTCTGACTCCTCCAACCATTCGCTACTCATGACTGAGATAAGCTCTCTCAATTGATATTCACTTGGTAAACAAATGCTATAATGGCCGCTTTGGGGTTTGTCTATAGAATGGTAGTTTGAAATGTTTCCAAAATCGGCAAAAAGATCGGATTCTATATCTAGCATGAAATCAGGTGGTGGGATTTCTTCCTTTTGTGGCTCAAAACTTGGGATAGCTGAAGTAGGTGAAGAATTCGGCAGAGTGTCTACTTCGGCTTCGTAGGTTTCATCATGGAGGGTATTATCCATCTCAGCTTCTAGGATTCTATCTAGGATCACTCTAGCTTCATCAGTAGGGATACGAAAGAAAGAACCTCTAGACATTGTATGTAGCATTTGTTTATGATCTTTCTGAAGACCTCGAAAGAAATGAAAAAGGAGAATAGGGTCTTCAATATTGAGTTTTGGACCAGATTCTAAAAGATCAGAAAAACGTTTCCAGGATTTTCCCAAAGTTTCATTTTCTTTTTGTTTAAAAGATAGAACTTCGAGTCTAAGGTCGGCGATACGATCGAGGGAATAAAAATCTAAACAGAAGTTGGCTCGTAAGACTCCCCATTCACCTCGTTGTTGACTTACCTTCTGACTATCCCATCGTCTAGCTTCTCCTCTTAAGGAAAAAGGAAAAAGCTTCCAACGTAAAGTCTTATCAGAAATGCCTTCAATGCGAAGACAATCGCATGTTTGCTCAAAATCTCTAATATGAAGGTAAGGATTTTCGTCTTCCTTTCCCGAAAAGGATAAGTTCTCAATCATGGCAATTAACCTTGAACTTAACCTATACTGGGATGTTTGGATAGGCTGTGATGACTCCCATGGTAAAAGGTCAGTTTCCGAAGGTGTTGCAAATTGATAGATTGATTTAGAATCTTGGTTCTCCATAAGGTAAGAATAAAGAATATAAAAAGATAAGGAATAAAAAGATAAAGAAAGATAAAAGTATAGGTACAAGCTAGTAGTAAGATTCAAGGTTATCTCAGCAAACCGTCTTTCTCCCCGGCAACGGCGCCAGAAATGCTTGTTGATATTTGGTAACGCAATTAGGAAATGATCCGCAAGCGCACGGATATCGGTGAGCACTTCACCCGGGATGTTATCCAGAGTATCGTATTTATTTTTTTACCACTAGGAGAAAGCGTGCATCTGACTAACCAAATCTATTACTACTAACCTTTAGGCTACAACCACTGTGATTTGATGTGAGTGATGTATAGAGAAGACTACAACTGCACTCTCGTTCTAACCTTGGTAAGGATGATCTACTGCTCTATTGGGGAGGCTCACGGAATCTAGACACCTCAAAGGATGTTCGACCCGCACCTATAAACCCTATCGATCCTGCTAACGGGATATGGAATACAAAGGTAGCTACGGAAATGTCACGTTCCTCGCTATTACCACGGTCCGGCTAGACAGGGGATATCTATGAGTATCCTAGCCCAAACACCTCATTTACGCTAGAGATGATTACTCTAAACTCTACGCGAAGAGATTAAAGTAAACTCATAAACCAAAGAACAATAAAACAAAGAACTTACTAGAATTTAGAAGTCGAAATACTAAAGAATCCTAGGAGCAAGCCTCGGGTTAGGAGAACTTGATCCCGCAGGTACAACCTCGAAGTAGTCACCGACAGGCCGGGCTTCCTTCGATCTATACCTCCACTCTATCTCTCTCAATCTAGAAGAACTAAGTCTAATCTCACATTGGATGCTAAGCCCTAATGAGGTGGGAACCCTAAGGGAACCTCTCTCTCTGAATCCTCTCTGGAAACTATGAAAATAATGGACTTGGATTCTCCTCTCCAGGGGCCAGGGGTCCTGCTTATATAGTCCCTTCAAGTGAACCTGGGCCGTCGGATCAAACCGACATTAATCGCACGGTTTTCCTTGATCCTTTAGGTCGGTGGGGCATAATCCGCGAGACTCATCCTGATTGGTTGCAGACCTAGGGCGGGCGCCCTGGTCCCGGGCCCGTTCGGCCTCCCGTTCGATCCCGTGGCTTCTGGAGTCTTCTAGATGATAGAAAATCGGTGAACACGTTAATATCTCTATGTAATTCCGACGTGTGGGCCTTTCCTTTGTATTTCCTGATAACCCCCTGCAGAAACAGATAAACAATAAAACTCGTGGAATTCTGTCAGATCAAACCCTAATTCCAGGTGTTGCTTGCATATAGGTCCTTTTCCTTATTTATTGGATAATTAAAATTGATACTTAAGAACCGTCAACAGGGGTGAGCCTAGTGATTAGTAATGATTGCTGTGTGCGAGCTTTTCGCTTGGTAATAGTTGCTTGAGTTTGTTTGTGTAAGCTTCTTCATGTGTTGCTTGAAGTTATGATGCGTGTATGTATGCTTGTTATCTAGGTAGTACCCTAGTTGTCACCTCGTTTGTCCTCGGTGAGCACACGAGGGTCACATAGCTTTATCTAGAACAAAGTTCACGTACGTAATTGTATGGTTGTTGTCTTCAATTAGGTTCTCTCTTAGGAGTCTGAGCCTGTAGACTTGGTGGTTAGCCCTTGAATGTTTGTATCCATGCCTTTGCTTGACCGAAAGTCCAAAAGTTTAGTTCTCCTATATGTTTGCATAAGCCGTGGATGTTTTGCAACTCTTTTTGTGAAGACCCTTGTCGACTGACCCACCAAGTTGACTTCCATCAACGCTAGCCTTTGACCATGGTTCGTATATTGCTAGTTGTAGAGACCGTACCCAAATCCATGTTGGACCTTCCGGTTACCTCTCTCAAAGGTTAGCTAGTTTGACGCAATGTATCTCTGCTATGGCCTCAAAATCGTTTGTTTGCAAATTCGTGTATCCACCATATCAACTCAATCTTTGAGTGGTACCTAAATTTTGTCCATGAAGTTTGCTTAAGCCATCCTCAACCTTCCCAAGTTTCGGGATGTTTATCAATCTTGATCTCATGTTGTTGCTCAACATGATCGAATCTCCGTTAATTAATTATCTGGTAGTTTCCTTAGTCGATGCAAGGTATCCGTGGAATTACGCAAAAATCGCCAGCTCAGTCGCCTTCGGCAATGGAGCTATGTTCTCTTGTGAGGAGTTTTGATCTGCGAATAGCTTCCCTATTGATTCTAAACCTTATGACTACCTTTGCTTGCTATTCTTTCCTTATATAATGCTTGTTTTTACCACCCAAAATGTGTCACTTGAAATTTCACCTTGGTGATGTGATCGGTAATGGTGTTATGAGTAGCAACTAACGGTGCCGCGACGAAACCGAGAGCCTCCTGTGGGCGGCCGACACAAGGTTGTGCTGCTCGGCACGCGCTGGTATCATGGTTTCTAGTCATGATCCATTGTGGAACAATATCAACGTGTTATTCTCTGGTGAACTCTTCCTTGGTTATCTCCCCATATCTTATCGTAAGACCCATATCTCAGACCGAAAGTAGTAGAACTTCCATTTGAAGTTATATAAAGGATAATCTTTGAAGAACAGGTCACCAACATAAACATTAACATACTACAAGAGGTGGTAGACAAGTGACTCTACTTAGTTGTTCCAGTATTGACAACTCAATCTAGTGAGCAACATATCTCATCTCTGTTGGATAAAAAGGACACACAACACTTAATGTTGGACAAGTTATCTATGGGATGAGAATCGATTGTTGCATTGTGCATATGACCGGAGCTATCCAAGTCACAATCTTGGGTGCATAATGACCATACAATCGAAATCAACCATCTCTAGAATAACTTCGTATTTGCTAACTTCGATGGCAACCATCTGTTCTGCATCAACCACAGTTGTTGTGGTCAAGAGTGAAGATTTGGAACTTTTTAGTGTTGAGAGACAACTGATTAGTTACCAATAGGAAGGTTAATCTCCAGCTAGGTAACGACTCTTTGATAGCTACGAAGGCTATGTCTTACAGAGCAATAACCAACAAGAAGTTAATCAACTAGCCAACAACTTGAGAGATATTCTATCTTCTAGAGCCATTGTGATCAAGTCAATTCTGTCTTGGACAATCACACAGATACTGCAAGGTGTTCAATCAGCTGCGGTGAAGAATTAGAGAAAGCATGCCCTAGTTTCGATCAACATCCTTGTGCCCTTAGGTGCCACAAATGGTTTGTTCATAACTTTATTGGACAAAGTGTTGAGGAATATTCGAAAGCAATTTGAGAAGTGTCAAACAACAGATTTCCTATCTTAGAGCTGCTGTTTGATCCTAAAAAGGAAGCCTCAAGGTGAAAGTTGGCCTGACAAAGTTGCTACGCTGCAAGTTAACTCAACTTACAATACAACTAAATCGCCAAGGAAAATTTTACTCAATCGCTTGGTGGTAGACTACTCCCTGCGGTTTAGTAAATATTACAACTTTTGTTGTCCTTAAGGCCTCGTTACATCTTTCTTGGGGAATTATTTTCCAATGATGACATACTCTGGTACCTTATACATGTTTTTACCCAAGAGGTTGCATCTGATTCAACCCAGATAATTGTTGTCTTTGGATAAAAGAATCTTCTTAGGTAACACTTGGCAGAAATACAAAGCCGACAGAGTCAGCTATCACATTCACTAATCCCTCGACCGACTCAGATAATACAGTGTTGTCATCAAAGAAAGAGAACTACACACATGAAACCTTAAGTAGTGTTCCATTAGTTGATATCTGAAGGATTGAACCATTACGACCAGAATAGACCTTGTCTATTGGTTAGTTAGTACCATATAACCTCAGAGAATGTTTGTCGTCTATGATCTCACCCTTTTGGAAGGTTGTACTCAAGCCATTTTGGTAGAGAACTGCTTTTCAAAACCGTGTGAACATAGAGCCATTTCAACGAGTATACTTCTGAATATTCGGTCTAGTGTCAAGTTCATATGGCCTATGTTGTGTTCATTAGAGAGTTAGATACTTGTGAGTGGTTCACTCATGGGCCAAATGATCTCCGTACACTGAGAATGCAGTACGTGCTATCTTGGATTCCTCCCAAAGTAACAATGCTTCATGGAAGTCAATGAAGGAAATTCTTCAGACAAATTTTACCATAAAGAGTAAGTATCAAAAAGTGCCTTTGACCAAATTGTTCACCGATGTTGAAGCTTTGTAGCTGAATGCTATACTAGATGTTGGGAGCTAGATAACGTGCCTCTCTTCCGTAAAAGGTCTTCCATTTCGAATCTCGGGACGTGATTCTTTTAAGGGGGGAGGGCTATAACACCCCAGGTGTTTATCACCAATTAAGTAGTGGGTTTAAGCTCAAACATGATAGATTAGTGGAGATGACGATGTCAAGGTCAACCTATGGAGATGAGCCTAACTTAAAGTTGGATGCTGCACCATTGCTTTACATATAGGCCATTTTCAAAGATATATGCTTGGATGGTGTTATTGCCATATCTTCATGTGTCTCACCTTGGTACCTATCTATATTGATCCCTGGAAAAGTTTCATGAAATTTGGAATCAAAAAGTCACATGAAATGATAAGTTATATCCTGGTTGGAATGGTTTTACTAAGTGCTTGAATCGCACTATTAAGTGAATGGAATTATAGATCATCAACCAAACCTTGAAAACTTGTCCAAATGACTATAGATGAACTCTACAACAAAAGTCATGAAGGGTTCATATTGAGCAAATGTCAAGAAAATGCCCCGATTGGCCTAAAACCCTAGTTTCGGCTTTATCGAGTTGTTACTTTGACCAAAGTGAAAGTTTGACTTCTGTACCAGTTATGAGGTTTGACCTTACACAAAAGTTGAAGTTCATCTTGTGTAGAACAAACTTTGTTTAATGGTCAAGTGCCAGTTTGGCTTCTAGCTTGGTCAAATAGAGCTCACAATATTGAATAAGCTGCTGTTTTTGGAAGATCAGAAATTTTTCTAAGTCCTCGAGTGGCAGCAATAAGTTGACATGTTTGGTGATCTTTATCTCCCTAACCATGCTGAACCAGTCCATGAGTCTTTAATCAAAGTTGTAGCCTGAGTTGTATGCAACAAACTTGGTTAAAAGTCCAAAGGCTAAATCCATCTCTAAGCCTGTCAAATAGGGGTCACCATTTCGAATCTTCTAAATGTTTTCAGGCTTAGCAATGTCTAAGTCTAAGTTAGTGACAACTTGAGTGGCATCCCGCGTTCTCGAGTTTTCGTTAAGCAACATGAGTAGGTCCAAATGTAAAAGTTGGAGCTTAGATCTTGGAGTAGGATATACCAAAAGTTGACATTGTTTTGACCACTGTTGACCAACTAATTGGAGTAAAACACCGAAGTTAGATTAATCATCGACAATGTCAACTTAGGGTCTAATTACTCCCTAATCCATTGCTCTAATGACCTGGGTCCTTAAACAAGAATTGTAGGGCATCACGAAATGAACAACTTTGTTTCAAGGCCCATGACGAAATTCGGTCCGTAGATAGCCCATAACTGGAACCCAAGCTGCCTACCACGTCGCCCGCAATGTGTTCGACGTTTTGCCTCCGTGGCGACCATGCAAGGTAGCGCACCCTACCATGCCGCCTAGCGCCCTACGCCCTGCCACCGGGGAAGAGCAGCACCCGAGCGCCCTCCCCATCTCGCTCCACTCCCTCAATTACTCCCTCTGCCCTCTCCTTGCCTCACCGTCGCGCTCGGCTCGCGAAAATGGAGCCGCCATGGATGCCGCCGCGAAGCTTCATGACCGTCGCGTACCCGCAGCTTCGAGCCATCACCGTCGTAGTCACATGTACTGCCGCCTCCGCCTCGTCGTGCTCCGCCCTGCACGCACGCTCGCCCGAGCTCTAGGTCACCAGGGCGCGCCGTCGCCATGGCCGCCCGGCCAAGCTCCAAGGCCACCGTCGCTCCATCGCCTCCAGCCTCCCTCCACCCGAACTGACCGCGCCATCACGTTCCCCGTACCACGCCGCCCCTCCGGAGCGCCGACCGGCAAGCCGTCTGCTGCCATGGCCGCACCACCACGGGCCTCTTTGGGCCGAGCCAGGGGCACCAGCTAGGGCGCGGAGGCCCCCTGGTGCTCGTGCCGCCCTTAGCCGCCGCCGCCAGTGACCCCCTCGCCGGAGCCGCGAAGTCCGGCCCCCTCCTCTGCCCGGCGTCGGGAGGTAGAAGAAGGCCTCCGGCTCCCTCTCTCTCTGTATCTCTCTCTGTGTTGATGACAGGCGGGCCCGGCTGGGTAACAGGTCCCGCATGGTAGTTTGAGTGGTGGCTGAGTTGGATACACATTCGGGTGCACCTAGCAGTTTTGTAGGGTTGAGTGATTTCGTTTTTGAATTTCAGATTTGTGTTAAATCTTCTAAAAATCATATCTCATGCTAGGTAATTCCAAAAATAGCAAAAGTAGACTTTTTGGAAACCTTGAGAAAAGATCTATGCAGCGGAATCATAATATGTTACATGTTTGTAGATGTTTTCTGATGTCTTTATTTAAGCTTGAAAAATGCTCCAAAAATGCTTATAAATTTGACCAGAGCCATATCTAGAGTTTTAGAACTCCAAAAATAGTGATTCTTGTTTTGTTAATTTTATGATGACATGTACTTGCTAGGAAAAATATTAAACACACTAGTGGTTCACTGTTTTCTTAAGGTTTTGATTTGACCTTGATAAATAAGGAAATCTACATGATATTGCTTGTCATTTCTATATCTTGAGTTGTGTTGCTCCAAATAAGGTGAAATTTTTATGGTAGTCTTGTCATGCTATGTATGTACTGTGGTATAAATTTCTTGGTCACTGCTTATTGTATGATCTAGTTATTGATTTAACTTGTTTACGGCTTGATAAATAGCTTATAAATAATATATAAATGATAAAATGGAAAATATTATTCCATTACCTTAGTATGATTTTTATCTATAATGTTGATTCATACTATGGCCATGTGTTCATAGAAAATATTGAGTTTTAGGTTTAACTTGCTCTCACATGATTTATTGTATTAGTCAATTGTCTTTTTTATAGAGGTTGATATACTTGTCCAAATGGCTTGAGAATTGGATAGTAGAGTTTTGGGGGCATATGTATGCCACTGTAATTTTGGTAGAATTTATTGTGCAGTTTTGATAGGTGTTCATAATTCCACCTAATTATCTAAATAAATTAAGAAAATATATTAAAAGAATTTATTTAGTAATTGACACTATGTTTTCTGGTGTTAATTAGTCATGTATGAAATGTTGGTAAAGTTGGTTTTATCCAATTATATGTTTGCAACATATGTTAATAATTATTTCTTGCGATTATTAGTTTCTGGACAGTTCTGGGGGCAATGTAGATTACCCCATGATAATGATGTTTTCTGAGCACCTTGTCTATAGCAAAGTTGTATATAATTCATGTATCTAGCTTGTGTTAAAATTTGGTGGCATTTGGTCAAGTAGTATTTGAGTTAGAGATGTTTAAAGTCAGGTTCCAGAGTTAGTTGCTCTCTGTTTGGAGCAGACCAGAGTCTGTAGTTTCATCTTTTTGACCTATTAAACTTGAGAATTAGGCTTAGGTGATTATAAATGAATTGTAGACAATTTCATAAGATTTCTATATTATCCTCTTTAATGTCATTTGGATTTGTGTAGCTTCTGGAATGATGTTATTTCTGGACTGTTCATGTTGTTTGCAAATCTGAACTTTTCCTGTTAAGCATAGTTTGAGTTACATAAGTATGTTGGTGTTGCTATTTGGTACTTCGGTTGGTACCCTAGGATCTTATAAGACTCGTGTCTTGATTGATGTGCTTGCAATCTTCTATGTTTTGCCTTAATGAGGATTAAGTTAATTAGCTCTAGGTGTTTATAAGAACTTTGGTATGCTTGTTTGATTACTCTGTTGATTGCACTTCTACGCATTCATACATATGCATTGTTGCACCTCATTTAGGTACGTTAGCTGAAGCACGTGAAGGACCTAAGGTGGAGCCCAATCCAAAGACGGAGTTGGTGGATCCATCCCGAAGATAGAAGGACCGGACAAGTGATAGATTGGAGGATGCTCGCCAAGTGAATTCATCTGACATACTCTAACTTGAGTCGGATCCCAGGCATGCCCCGGAGCATTATAAGCCTCCTATCTTCAAAGCAATTAATTCTATATATGTTATAAGTATTGTTGCATTAAGTGATAGGAGTTGGTTGGAAACTCTTGCTGCATTATATCATTCCTTGTCCAGATATATGAATCCTTGAATCCTACATAGACTAGGATCGAGTAGATGCTTAGCCCTGCTTTAAGCGGTAGAAGTCAGGTGATTTCCTGTCACCTGCGAGATGTAGGGATATTCATATATGGCACGGTTGGCTATATTTGCTATCATGGAATAGAACCATGTGTTAATAAAATGAAATGAGACCGGGCAGGATGACGATAGTGAAGCAACAAGGCATGGAGGTCTTGGGTGTAGAACTATCCCCGTCTGAGTCGTTTAAGGACCGATTCGCTGTACGTCCTTGAGTCATGTTGAACGCAGTCTAACACTTAGTTGGCCGGATAACTCGTTCCGACCGCAAAGCCGAGTAATACAGTTCAGGCCGGGAATCGAATGGTAGGTCGCATCTTGGAGGAGAGTAAGGATGTGCTTGGGGACATTGGCGTGAGACCAAGGGGGGGTTAGAGTCCCTAGCACCTAGTAGAGTGTCGCCCTTGGGGACGCGGCATCAGTCGGACCCGCGGCTCCTGAACTGTACCAAAGGTGACCTGAGCAGCCCTCGCCAGGCGTGACTCGGTGAGTGTTAGAAATACCCCTCCAGCTGGATAGGAATTCGATTCGAATCGCCGTCGCTCCCGGTTAGTGAGCACTTGACTTGAGCAGCGGCAACGTAGATTCCATTAAATTGAACGGATGGTTAATTGGATAATGATGGAAAGGTTGCCTCAATTTATACCTGCTATGGTTAATATTGTTTGCTCCTAATAAAGTGAGTGCTCTAGTACAGGTTCTAATATAGAGGACAGGTTAATGATAATTAACTTGATGCTTAAGCATTAATGATTACTTATCCATATTAAGCTTTTATGCAAAATGTTGTCAAGCTAGCCCACTTTATATCAGCCTTGCATGATCCTTGGTGTCACTTTATTTCTGGTTTCTGACGGGTAAGTCTAGCTGAGTACCTTCTCGTACTCAGGGTTTTATCCCCACTTGTTGCAGGTTGTGATGTATCATGGCGACTGCAAGAGTTGGTGGGCTCCTGCCATAGAGGCGGAGTGTGATCACGGGCATGATCCTTCTGAGTTATCTTCTCTCTAATGCTTTTGTTGGAAGGCGACCTTGGTACTGGCATGTATTTGAAATAAGGGTGTTGTTAGTTTCAAATTACTTTGCTTCCGCTACTTTCGAACTTAAGTTGTAATAACTATGTTGAACTCCGATGTATATTGAATTACTTGTCAAATGGTTGTAACATGTGACTTGTTATATTGAATCACTACGATCTTGGCTTGTATGTTGGTTGGTTTGAAATCCCTCGTGATTTCATTGGACTACCGGAGTTATATGGGCTCAAGTGCGAGAATTTGATCACTCCGGTGATTGTTTTTGTACTTGTGCTCTTATAATTTGGACGGTTCCATTACAGATATGCCCTGGGCTACCGAGGCTCGGGGGCTCCCCGGCGCTTCCCCTTGGGCATGGCATTGCCGGCCACTTTCTCGATAAGGTCACGCACGGGGCGTGACACGAGAAGACAAAGCTTCCTCGCAACCTCTAGGGGCTCAGGAGCTTCCAGGCCCGCACGTCAGCCCCTGGAGCCGACCTCCTTCACCGCCTAGAAGACTCTAGAAGGTCCACTTGAGGGAGGCTGGTCCAAGCCAAATAGCCTGACATGCAGAGTGTCAGAACAGAGCAGCCGAACGACGGCCAGGGCTTCTTCGGCTCCACGACACCACCACGGTCCACACCGCATCACTGCAAGGCCCTCCTAGACTCCGGCGCATGTAGACCATAGACTCATTCCCCCAAACCACCATGTACCCAACCTATCTCATTATATAAGTGATAAGGTCAGACCTAGGGGTGGGACGATCATTAGAAGATAGATCATTCCATTTCACTCCATCCTTTGGCCTCTGCTTAGCACTGAGAGCAAGGAAATCTAGAGAGGGGCACCGAGAGCTCCTCCACTGCATCCCGTCATCATCCTCCTCTCTGATGAGGGGAAGGCTCCACCGGTGGTGAGGCAACCTTAGGATTAGCACCGAGCTAAACCCCTACCAAATCTCTTTCTATAACCCTGTTGTAACCCCTCGATTTTGGGTGCTTTTGAGTATAAGGATCATTAGCTGCTAGACGTAGGGCACCGATTGGTCTGAACCGGGATAAACTGTTGCGTCCTCTCTATAATTCTTGTGTTCTTGAGTCCACCTAAGCCACCGAAGACCCATACTCTGACACCAACTCGAACAACAATGCTTGTCGCGGTTCTAACCCTGTGACAGTTGGCACGCTAGGTAGGGGGCAGCGTCAAGTGTGTTTTAGGCTATATGGTGTCCAGAGCCACCCAACTCGTCACCGTTGCAAGCAACACCGCCCTAGACAGGGTGTCCACTTACCCGGTGAGTTCTCCGTCATGGCCGGTGCCTTCGCTTCGGGCCAGGTCCTCAACTTTGGGAGCCTAGCCTACATCGCTAACTGCTATGGCGAGCTTTGTCCACTCCACGGGGCTGCATCGGTGGGCAACGAGCCCCCAGCATCGCCCCCTCTACCAGGACTTCTGGGAGTAGATCTCGAGGTCCTGGCCTGATAGATCTGGCGCGGTTTGGGCCTGAACCCCACTGTGTCAGACTATCGCTAGATGTGTTACATGCTGGCCGCTTCTGGAACTACCTCCCAGACCTGCCTTTTGGGATCCAGAATGTGGCATCGTGTAACACCCCAGGTGTTTATCACCAATTAGGCAGTGGGTTTAAGCTCAAACATGATAGATTAGTGGAGATGATGATGTCAAAGTCAAACCTATGGAAATAAGCCCTAACCTAAACTTGGATATTGCACCCTCGCTTACATATAGGCTCAATTAAAATATATATGCTTGGTTTTTGTTATCAAAGTATCTTCACATGTCTCACATCAATAACTATCTATATTGATCCCTGGAAAAGTTTCGTAAAGTTTGGAATCAAAAAGTCACATGAAATGATAAGTTATATGCTTGTTTGGATTATGACTAAAACCTGCCTTACATCCCATGGGAACTAGTGTTGTGCAACATACAAATGCAATATGTGCAACACATCTTGGACACATGTGGAACACCCTAGTGGAACATGTGTAGCATGTATCTTGAAACAACCACATGAAATGACTATAGCATTTCACTTGAGTTCTATGTTTCAAGGCATGTGAGGCCTACACTTTTGTGCAACCTATGCATGGCGGGTATGTTTGGCCTCTACAACACCTTAACAACACTTAGGACACTCCATGGAACAATGTTCATGTTGATCATTGTGCCTAAATGTGCTTCTAAGTGATGGTTGACCATGTATGGACCCGGGAACACTTTTGTTTGACCGTTTCAAAAGTGTGACCTAGAAGCTTTGTATGACTGTGCACCCTTTGACAAAGTTGTAGAGAATTTTATAAGGAACAAACTTTATTTAAGAGTCAAGTCATGAAAATGTGTGGAACATGCTCAACACAGGGCTCACAAGTCAGTTTTAGGGCTGATTTCAGCACTTAGCCATTTTAAAGCCCCGATTTCTGTGTCTCCGACGTGGGCATCTCGCGTTCTCCAAATTTCGTTAAGTAACTTGAGTTGACCCAAAAATAGAAGCTGGAGTATATTCTTTGGAGAAGAGCAGGTGAAGAGATGGATGAAGTTCGACTCCGTTTTGGTCATCGATTTTGGGTTTATTTAACCGCTGTCAACGTGTTGACAGTGTCAACTTCGGACTTGATTATCCACTAATCTATAACCCTAATTGCAGTGCACCTTAAATAAAAATTGTAGCTCTTCATGTGGGGTTCAAACTTTGTATTTGGCCCAAGGTCCAGTTCGGCCAGTATCTAGCCCAAATCGTCGTCCAACCGGCCCACGTCGTAACCCGACACGTGTTCGGCAGAATGTCTGAACTGTCGACACGTGCTCTGGACGTGCCGGCCATGCCGCACCGCGCCCCCACTCCCTGTCCACGTGCCGTTTCCCCCCCCTTCGCGTGTGGAGAACCAAAGCCAGTCGCTCCTCCACTTCCCAAGCTCGTTCCCTGCCTTCCCCTCGTTCGGCTCCGCACTGAACGCGCGTGCCGCGACGACCGCCGTGGCCGAGCTCGTGGCCGCCATTGCCGGCTGAATTGAGCTCCACGGCCGACGACCAATCCGCTCCGCCATACCTTTCCCGTCCTAGCCTTGTACCGCGACACCTTCACCGCCATCCACCGCCGTCGACGCGCCCTTCATTTGGCTTTCCCGCGCGCTGCAGACGGCCGCCGCCGGAGCTGTTCGCGCGTCGCGACCCGCTTCCATGGCCAGCCGGCCATGGGTCACCTCAAGCTGAGCTGGGCCGTTCCTCAGTTGCACCAGGCACCACCGGTGCTCGCGCGGCCATTCCCCTTGGCCCGCCGCTACCGGTGCTCGCCTGCCGCCGATGGCCGCGGCCGCAGCCGCCCGCCTCCGCGGCCAAGAGGCCATGGACCACCTCTGGCTGAGCCAGGTAGCTCTGCGGGTGCGCAAGGGCGTGTTGGAGCTCGTGCCACCCTTAGTCGCCGCCGCCGGTGACCCCCCCTCGCCGGAGACCGACCGGCCGAGCCACTCCCCTGCTCTCGGCCGACGGCCTGAGGAAGGAGAAGGAGAAGTTTTGTGTACGTTCTCTTTTATATGACAAGTGGGCCTAGTGGTCCAGCGGGTCCC
Source organism: Saccharum hybrid cultivar R570 (assembly GCA_038087645.1). Lineage (NCBI taxonomy): Eukaryota > Viridiplantae > Streptophyta > Magnoliopsida > Poales > Poaceae > Saccharum > Saccharum hybrid cultivar. The sequence continues at coordinate 16,480,486 of JAQSUU010000066.1, forward strand.
GCGAGTCAGCGTTATGAAGGGCAGGGATGGGGTACACGTTCGGGTGCGCCTAGCAATTTCAATAGGGTTTGAGTAATTCCGATTTTGAATTTCAGATTTCATGTAAATCTTCAAATATTCATATCTCATGCTAGGAGACTCCAAAAATAGTAAAAGTGGACTTTTTGGAATCCTTGAGAAGAGATCTATGTAATAGAGTCATAAAATGTTACATGTTTGTAGATGTTTTCTGATGTCTTTATTTAAGTTTTAAAAATGCTCTTAAATACCTTTAAACTTGACCAGAGCAAGGTCTGGAGTTTTAGAACTCCAAAAATAGTGATTCTTGTTTTGTTAATTTTGTGATGACAATTACTTGCTAGGAAAAATATTAAATACCCTAGTTGTTGACTGTTTTCTTAAGATTCTGAGTTGACCTTGTTAAATAAGGAAAGCTACATATATTGCTTGTCATTTTTATATCTGGAGTTGTGATGCTCCAAATGGTGTGAAATTTTTATGGTAGTCTTGTTATGCTATGTATGTACTGTGATATAAATTTCATGGCCATTACCTACTGTTTGATCAAGTTATTGATTTAACTTGTTTAGGGCTTGATAAATAGCTTATAAATAATATATAAATGATAAAATAGAAAATATTGTTCCATTACCTTAGTAAGATGTTCCTTTATCATATTGATTCATAATATGGCCTTGTGTTCATAGAAAATATTGAGTTTTAGGTTTTACTTGCTCTCACATGATTTATCTCAAGAGCTATTTGTCTTTTTCATAGAGGTTGTTATACATGTCCAAATGGTTTCAAATTTATACAGTAGACTTTTGGGATCATGTGTAGGCCTCTGTAATTTTGGTAGAATTTATTGTGCACTTTTGATAGGTGTTCATAATTCCACCTAATTATCTAAATAAATTAAGAAAATGCATTAAAAGAAATTATTTAGGAATGGACAATATGTTTTCTGGTGTTCATTAGTCATGTATGAAATGTTGGTAAAGTTGGTTTTATCCAATTATATGTTTGCAACATAAGTTAATAATTATTTCTTGCAAATGAGCTTTCTGAACAGATTTGAGAATATTGTTAATTACCCTATGCAAATGATGTTTTCATGTCTTGTGTGCTATAACAAAGTTGTTGTGAATTTCATGATCTAGCTGCTGTTAAATTTTGGTGGCATTTGGCCATATGGTTTAGAAACTACAGCTGTTCTAATTTGGGTTCAGATTTATGTTGCTCTCTGTCCTTCCAGGACATATTCTGTACCTTCTGTATTTCGACCTTGTAAATGTTAGAATCAGGTTTAGATATTTATAAATAAAATGTGAACAATTTCATAAGCTTTCCATAATGTCTTCTTGCAAGTCATTTGGAGTTGTAGATCTCCAGTTATGATTAAATTACTCAGCTGTTGGTCTGATGTCCAGAAGGTAGCAATTTCTAGTTCTAGTACTTTGATTAACTTTGTCATGCTTGGGTATTGAAGTGTGACTCATATCCTTGATGATACTTGGGTGGTACCCTGTAATCTTGTGAGGCTTGTGTCTTGCTTGATGTGCTTGCCACCTTCTATGTTATGCCCTAATGTGGATTAAGTTAATTAGCTCTAGGTGTTGATGAGAACTTTGGTATGCTTGTTTGATTACTCTGTTTATTGCACTTCTATGCATTCACACATGTGCGTGGTTGCATCTCATATAGGTATGGTAGCAGAAACGTGTGAAGGATGTGGCGTTGGAGCCAAACCCGAAGACGGTGTTTGGTGGATCCATCCCGAAGATAGAAGGATCGGGCAAGTGCTAGATGGGAGGATGCTCGCCAAGTGAATTCATCTGACATACTCTAACTTGAGTCGGATCCCAGGCAAGCCCTGGAGCATTATAAGCCTCCTACCTTCAAAGCAATTTATTCTATATATGTTATAAGTATTGTTGCATTAAGTGGTAGGAGTTGGTTGAAAACCTTGCTGCATTATATCATTCCTTGTCCAGATATATGAATCCTTGAATCCTACCTAGACTAGGATCGAGTAGATGCTTAGCCCTGCTTTAAGCGGTAGAAGTCAGGTGATTTCCTGTCACCTGCGAGATATAGGGATATTCATATATGGCACGGTTGGCTATAATTGCTATCGTGGAATGGAACCAGGTGTTAATAAAATGAAATGAGACCGGGCGGGATGACGATAGTGAAGCAACAAGGCATGGAGGTCTTGGGTGTGGATCTATCCCCGTCTGAGTCGTTTAAGGACCGATTCGTTGTACGTCCTTGAGTCATGTTGAACGCAGTCTAACACTTAGTTGGCCGGATAAGTCGTTCCGACCGCGAAGCCGAGTAATATGGTTCAGGCCAGGAATCGAATGGTAGGTTGCTTCTTGGAGGAGAGAAAGGATGTGCTTGGGGACATTGGCGTGAGACCAAGGGGGGGTTAGAGTCCCTATCTCCTGGCAGAGTGTCGCCCTTGGGGTCGCGACATCATTCGGACCCGCGATTCCTGAATCATATGAAAAGGTGGCCTGTGCGACCCTGGCAGGGGTCTGCACGGTGAGTGTTAGAAATACCCCTCCAGCTGGATAGGAATTCGATTCGAATCGCCGTCGCTCCCGGTTAGTGAGCACTTGACTTGAGCAGCGGCAACGTAGATTCCATTAAATTGAACGGATGGTTAATTGGATAACGATGGAAAGGTTGCCTCAATTTATACCGGCTATGGTTAATATTGTTTGCTCCTAATAAGGTGAGTGCTCTAGTACAGGTTCTAATATAGATGATAGGTTAATGATAATTAACTTGATGCTTAAGCATTAATGATTACTTATCCATAATAAGCTTTTATGTAAAATGTTGTCAAGCTAGCCCACCTTATATCAGCCTTGCATGATCCTTGGTGTCACTTTATTTCTGGTTTATGATGGGTAAGTCTAGCTGAGTACCTTCTCGTACTCAGGGTTTTATCCCCACTTGTTGCAGGTTGTGATGTATCTTGGCGACTGCAAGATTTGGTTGGCTCCTGCCTTAGTGGCGGAGTGTGATCATGGGCATGATCCTTCTTATTTATCTTCTCTCTAATGCTTTTGGTTGGAAGACGACCTTGGTACTGGCATGTATTTGAAATAAGACTAATGTTAGTTTCAAATTACTTTGCTTCCGCAACTTTTGAACTTAAATTGTAATAACTATGTTGAACTCCGATGTATATTGAATTACTTGTGAAATGGTTGTAACATGTGACTTGTTATGTTGAATCACTACGATCTTGGCTGGTATGTTGGTTGGTTTGAAATCCCTCGCGATTTCATTGGACTACCGGAGTTATATGGGCTCAAGTGCGAGAATTTGATCACTTCGGTGATTGTTTTTGTACTTGTGCTCTTATAATTTGGACGATTCTGTTACAGCTAGTATCGGAGCAAGATTCAACATTAAACTTGTCGTATGTGTATTTAAAACAAAGGTTTTGTTTTATAAAATCAGTTTTGTCAACTTATAGCTATATATAGGTTTGTGAAAACTGAATTCTAAATCTAAGTATGTCAGTGGTCAATTTCCTTATGCCCATATAAGGATTATTAGGTGGCTTATATAAGTACTAACTTGGGGGTTTTCATTTATGCATCTACGCCCAGGCCAAGGTATGTATGTGTGATAACTCTCCCACACTATGCTACCCGGTGTGTTAGATTAGAGGTAGCCTTCATATATGAAATAGCCATATATGTCGCTAGTTTACTTTTATGCAACATCGCACCTACGCTCAGGTAAGTGTGAGTTGTGAGAGCATGACCGTACAACCTGCGGTCTAGGGGAGAGCTAGTTTTGGTTACTGGATTATTTACATGTTACACACATGTATATATGAAGGTACTTAATTGTGGGTGATTGATGATTCGGGTAGTTTTGGTGCTACATGTATATATACGGGGGTATATGTACATGGGAGTACTTAGAATTTTACTTCTCTGCTTTCATTGTGTGCTATATTGGGAAATGTTGAGCTGCAATGAAATTTTTCTGCAGGTACGCTAACCACGAATGCGTAAGTCGAATGTAGCTAACGACTAGATATATATCGAGAGAGTGGGTGTTATGCCACCGACATAGAACATGATCGCCACCTTAGGTTGGCAATCTTGTGAGGACGAATAGGATGAAGCATGCATTATCATGATTGTTGCTTTATGCATAGCTATGCTCCTCTCACCCTTGTTCAAATGATGAGTAATTTGTGAGTGATGTGGTATACTATCTTCCTTGTGTGGAGTCAAACAAGAATGCTTTGTTCCATGTTGCTTGAATAGGAAATGCTTGAGAAAAGTGTGTGTTTAGGCTTGCTAGAAATAATTATGGTTACATGTTTGAACATATAGATGCCCTCTAGTTAGCTAAGTAGTGGATATGTTGTTCATACAAGCGTTTGCAAATGCTTTAGACCTCACTTAAGTAATTGGATTCTCATGAATGAATTAAATTGGTGTTGGTCTAAGGTAACAAAATTTAGAGCTACTAGAATAACATGTTTGTGTGCTCTCTTGTTAAGTAGAACAAAGGCAAGCCTTGTTTTGCTTGTTGGACTTTGGCTGCTAGAACGATTCTGTTGTAGTGAGGTTTTTGTGGTCATAATGGTGTTTTCTGTAGTTATGGAGAATACCAAAGTGGTAGCTAACTTACTTTTCTAGATTGTCCTAAAATTTCATGACCCTAGGTCTTATGGTTTAGGAGTTATGAATTTTATGAGTTTACTGTCAGGTTTTGCTTATGCCCTGAATAGATCTAAATGTTTGGATTGTTTGACCTGTGTGCATATGGAATCATGTCTTGGAGATAATAGAAGAAGTGTAGTACGTTTTCTAATCTTTCCAAAATGTCCTATAACACTAATTGGGGTGGTCTAAATCTCTACTTATGAGCTTGTAAAGTGGAATGACAGAATCTGCCCAAATCTGGGTAGAGATGTCTTCTTTGTCTTATTTGGCCTTGTTAGCTGTAGAATCATCTTAATCTGATAATAGTAAAGTTATAGAAAACTTAATAATATTTACATAAAGTTAAGGCTCAGCCTTGTTGGGTCCCTAGAACTCCAGTTACGCATTTTTGAAGTTCATGTTAGTTTTCTATCTATATTGGTACAGATCTGAAACATTAGCATTTTTGGTCATATTAATCTATGAACTAGCTGTTAGTATGAATAACTAAAGTGTAGTCATCTTCCTAAGCTTTCTAGAAAGTCTAGGATCACCTTTGTGGGATGTCTATAACCTCGGTTATGGTCGAGACAAGTAACTACTGCGTTGCTGTCCAGATTCTGGGCACATGCTAAGTTGGCTTCCTTAGCTAGCATTGTTTTGAGCTAAACTTGTAGTTAGTTCATGCTTGAGATAAATGCTTATTTTAGGTGAGCCTTGTGCCTTGTATTGGTTGCTTAAGCCCATTCGTTTGAATTTTCTCAAATGACTGCTTGATTGAGATGTTGTATGTGTGTTTGTTATCTAGGTAGTGCCCTAGTTGTCACCTCGTTTATCCTCGGTAAGCATACAAGGGTCACATAGCTTTATCCTAGGACAATGTTCACGTACGTAATTGTATGGTTGTTGTCTTCCATTAGGTTTTCTCTCTTAGGAGCCTGAGCCTGTAGACTTGATGGTTAGTCCTTGAATGTTTGTATCCATGCCTTTGCTTGACCGAAAGCCCAAAGTTTAGTTCTCCTATATGTTTGCATAAGCCGTGGGTGTTTTGCAACTATTTTTGTGAAGACCTTTATCGACTGACCAACCAAGTTAACTTTTATCAACGCTAGCCTTTGACCATGGTTCGTACGTTCCCAATTGTGGAGACCGTACCCAAATCCATGTTGGACCTTCCGGTTACCTCTCCCAAAGGTTAGCTAGTATGACGCAATGTATCTCTGCTATGGCCTCTAAATCATGTGCTTGCAAATTCATGCATCTACCTTATCAACTCAATCTATGACTACGTGTCGGTTTTCGCCCTTAAAATTTGCTTAATCCGTCCCCAACCTTCTCAAGTCGCGAGATGTTTATCAGTCTTGATCTCATGTTGTTGCCCAACATGAATGAATCTCCTGTTAATCTTTTATCTGGTACTCCCCTCGGTGGACGCAAGTCGTACGTAGAATTTAAGCAAGGGTCTCTTGCTCAGTTATCCTTGGCAATTATGCGATGTTCTCTTGTGCTATATTTTGATCTTCGGATCATTTTCGTGTTGATTCTAAACCTTGTGACTACCTTTGCTTGCTATCCCTCCTTGTATGGCGCTTGCTCTTACAGCCCATTGGTGCCACTTGAAATTTCACTTTCGTTGTGCGTTTAGTAATGGTGTTATGAGTAGCCGCTGATGGTGCCGCGACGAAACCAAGGGCCTCCTGTGGCTGCAGACACATGGCTGGCTGCTTGGCACGCGCTGGTATCACGGTTTCTAGTCATGATCCATTATGAAACGACAGTCGATGTGTTACTTTCTCGTGTTCCTTTTCTTGATTATCTCTCCAAATCGTATCATAAGATCCATATCTTAGACCGAAAGTAGTGGAGTTTCCTTCTGAAGTTGCTAAGAGGATAACCTTTGAAGAATAGGTCACCAACATAAACATTAACAGACTGCAATATGTGGTAGCCCAATGACTCTATTTAGTTGCCCCTGTATTGACGAACATCATCTAGTGAGCAACGTATCTCATCTCTGTTGGATAAAAAGGACACACAACACTTAATGTTGGACAAGTTATCTGTGGGATGAGAATCGATTGTCGCATTGTGCATATGACCGGAGCTATCCAAGTCGCAATCTTGGGTGCATAATGACCGTACAATCAAAATCAACCATCTCTAGAATAACTTCGTATTTGCTAACTTCGATGACAACCATCTGTTCTGCATCAACCACAGTTGTTGTGGTCAAGAGTGAAGATTTGGAACTTTTAGTGTTGAGAGACAACTGATTAGTTACCAATAGGAAGGTTAATCTCTAGCTAGGTAACGACTCTTTGGTAGCTACGAAGGCTATGTCTTATAGAGCAATAACCAACAAGAAATAAATCAACTAGCCAACAACTTAAGTGATATTCTATCTTCTAGAGCCATTGTGATCAAGTCAATTCCGTCTTGGACAATCACACAGATAGTGCAAGATGTTCAATCAGCTGCGATGAAGAATTAGAGAAATGCATGCCCTAGTTTCGATCAACATCCTTGTGCCCTTAGGTGCCACAAACGGTTTATTCATAACTCTATTGGATGTAGTATTGAGGAATATTCCTAAACGGTTCCTTATTCTCGTACATGTCCTCCAGGCGGAGTATGCATGTTGCCTTGCAAAAAGTAACCCGCAAGTTCAAAGCGTGTGCATCATCGGATTGGTATATAAATTAATGGTCGAGATCTGCTACTGGATGGCCCTTTTGAGGTCCCAAAGATACTAGTTCATACTCTTTCATTGCTTTTGCGTTCTCGTATCAATAATGTACGAGCAGCCTTGGTTTCTGCAAATCAATGTATACCATCGCGTATCAAAAGCAAATTGAAAAGTGTCAAACAACAGATTTCCCAGCTTAGAGCTGCTGTTTGATCCTAAAGAGGAAGCCTCATGGTGAAAAGTTAGCCTGACAAAGCTAGTTTCACTACGTTGCAAGTCAACTCAACTTACTATGCAACTGCCTCACGAAGGGAAATTTGCTTGGTAGTGAGCTAATTACCGAAGTTGGTAAATACTTGCAATTTTTGCTGTCTGCCAGACCTCGCTATATCCTTATTTGTCAATAATTGATAATACTCACTGATCTTTGGTATCTTAAAGTGTTTTTACCCAAGTGGTTGTATCTGATTCAACCCAGATAACTGTTGCCATTGGATAAGAGAATATTCTTAGGTAACATTTGACAGAAAGACGAAGCCGACAGAGTCAGCTATCACATTCACTAATCCATCGACATACTCAGATAATACAGTGTTATCATCAGAGAAAGAGAACTGCATGCATGGAATAGTAAATAGCTTTTCCTTAGTTGATATCTGAATGACTGAACATTTACAACCAACATAGACCTTGTCTATTGGTTAGTCAGTATCATATAACCTCTGAGGGTTGTTTGTCGTCTATGATCTCACCCGTTTGGAAGGTTGTGCTCAAGCTATTTTGGTAGAGGACTACTTTTCAAACTTTGTGAACATAGAGTCATTTCAACGAGTATACTTCTGAAGATTTCGGTCTAGCGTAAAGTTCATATGGCCTATGTTGTGCCCATTAAAGAATTGGATACTTGAGAATGGTTCGCTCATGGACCAAACGATCTCCGTACATTGAGAATGCAGTACTGTGCTATCTAGGACTCCTCCCAAAGTAACAATGCTTCATGGAAGTCAATGAAGGAAATTCTTCAGACAAATTTTACCATGAAGAGTAAGTATCGGAAAGTGCCTTTGGCCAAATTGTTCACCGATGTTGAAGCTTTATAGCTGAATGCTATAGCAAATGTTGGGAACTAGATAACGTGCCTCTCTTCCTTAAAAGGTCTTCCATTCTGAATCTCGAGACGCGATTCTTTTAAGGGGAGAGGGCTGTAACACCCCAGGTGTTTATCACCAATTAGGCAGTGGGTTTAAGCTCAAACATGATAGATTAGTGGAGATGATGATGTCAAAGTCAAACCTATGGAAATAAGCCCTAACCTAAACTTGGATATTGCACCCTCGCTTACATATAGGCTCAATTAAAATATATATGCTTGGTTTTTGTTATCAAAGTATCTTCACATGTCTCACATCAATAACTATCTATATTGATCCCTGGAAAAGTTTCGTAAAGTTTGGAATCAAAAAGTCACATGAAATGATAAGTTATATGCTTGTTTGGATTATGACTAAAACCTGCCTTACATCCCATGGGAACTAGTGTTGTGCAACATACAAATGCAATATGTGCAACACATCTTGGACACATGTGGAACACCCTAGTGGAACATGTGTAGCATGTATCTTGAAACAACCACATGAAATGACTATAGCATTTCACTTGAGTTCTATGTTTCAAGGCATGTGAGGCCTACACTTTTGTGCAACCTATGCATGGCGGGTATGTTTGGCCTCTACAACACCTTAACTACACTTAGGACACTCCATGGAACAATGTTCATGTTGATCATTGTGCCTAAATGTGCTTCTAAGTGATGGTTGACCATGTATGGACCCGGGAACACTTTTGTTTGACCGTTTCAAAAGTGTGACCTAGAAGCTTTGTATGACTGTGCACCCTTTGACAAAGTTGTAGAGAATTTTATAAGGAACAAACTTTATTTAAGAGTCAAGTCATGAAAATGTGTGGAACATGCTCAAACAGGGCTCACAAGTCAGTTTTAGGGCTGATTTCAGCACTTAGCCATTTTAAAGCCCCGATTTCTGTGTCTCCTACGTTGGCATCTCGCGTTCTCCAAATTTCGTTAAGTAACTTGAGTTGACCCAAAAATAGAAGTTGGAGTATATTCTTTGGAGAAGAGCAGGTGAAGAGATGGATGAAGTTCGACTCCGTTTTGGTCATCGATTTTGGGTTTATTTAACCGCTGTCAACATGTTGACAGTGTCAACTTCGGACTTGATTATCCACTAATCTATAACCCTAATTGCAGTGCACCTTAAATAAAAATTGTAGCTCTTCATGTGGGGTTCAAACTTTGTATTTGGCCCAAGGTCCAGTTCGGCCAGTATCTAGCCCAAATCGTCGTCCAACCGGCCCACGTCGTAACCCGACACGTGTTCGGCAGAATGTCTGAACCGTCGACACGTCCTCTGGACGTGGCGGCCATGCCGCACCACGCCCCCACTCCCTGTCCGCGTGCCATTTCCCCCCCCCCCCATTCGCGTGTGGAGAACCGAAGCCAGTCGCTCCTCCACTTCCCAAGCTCGTTCCCTGCCTTCCCCTCGTTCGGCTCCGCCCTGAACGCGCGTGCCGCGACGACCGCCGTGGCCGAGCTCGTGGCCGCCATTGCCGGCCGAATTGAGCTCCACGGCCGATGACCAATCCGCTCCGCCATGCCTTTCCCGTCCTAGCCTTGTACCGTGACACCTTCACCGCCATCCACCGCCCTCGACGCGCCCTTCATTTGGCTTTCCCGCGCGCTGCACACGGCCGCCGCCGGAGCTGTTCGCGCGTCGCGACCCGCTTCCATGGCCAGCTGGCCATGGGTCACCTCAAGCTGAGCTGGGCCATTCCTCAGTTGCACCAGGCACCACCGGTGCTCGCGCGGCCATTCCCCTTGGCCCGCCGCTACCGGTGCTCGCCTGCCGCCGATGGCCACGGCCGCAGCCGCCCGCCTCCGCGGCCAAGAGGCCATGGACCACCTCTGGCTGAGCCATGTAGCTCTGCGGGTGCGCAAGGGTGTGTTGGAGCTCATGCCACCCTTAGTCGCCGCCGCCGGTGACCCCCCCCCTCGCCGGAGACCGACCGGCCGAGCCACTCCCCTGCTCTCGGCCGACGGCCTGAGGAAGGAGAAGGAGAAGTTTTGTGTACGTTCTCTTTTATATGACAAGTGGGCCTAGTGGTCCAGCAGGTCCCGTGAGTCAGCGTTATGAAGGGCAGGGATGGGGTACACGTTCGGGTGCGCCTAGCGATTTCAATAGGGTTTGAGTAATTCCGATTTTGAATTTCAGATTTCATGTAAATCTTCAAATATTCATATCTCATGCTAGGAGACTCCAAAAATAGTAAAAGTGGACTTTTTGGAAACCTTGAGAAGAGATCTATGTAATAGAGTCATAAAATGTTACATGTTTGTAGATGTTTTCTGATGTCTTTATTTAAGTTTTAAAAATGCTCTTAAATACCTTTAAACTTGACCAGAGCAAGGTCTAGAGTTTTAGAACTCCAAAAATAGTGATTCTTGTTTTGTTAATTTTGTGATGACAATTACTTGCTAGGAAAAATATTAAATACCCTAGTTGTTCACTGTTTTCTTAAGATTCTGAGTTGACCTTGTTAAATAAGGAAAGCTACATATATTGCTTGTCATTTTTATATCTGGAGTTGTGATGCTCCAAATGGTGTGAAATTTTTATGGTAGTCTTGTTATGCTATGTATGTACTGTGATATAAATTTCATGGCCATTACCTACTGTTTGATCAAGTTATTGATTTAACTTGTTTAGGGCTTGATAAATAGCTTATAAATAATATATAAATGATAAAATAGAAAATGTTGTTCCATTACCTTAGTATGATGTTCCTTTATCATATTGATTCATAATATGGCCTTGTGTTCACAGAAAATATTAAGTTTTAGGTTTTACTTGCTCTCACATGATTTATCTCAAGAGCTATTTTTCTTTTTCATAGCGGTTGTTATACATGTCCAAATGGTTTCAAATTTGGACAGTAGACTTTTGGGATCATGTGTAGGCCTCTGTAATTTTGGTAGAATTTATTGTGCACTTTTGATAGGTGTTCATAATTCCACCTAATTATCTAAATAAATTAAGAAAATGCATTAAAAGAAATTATTTAGGAATGGACAATATGTTTTCTGGTGTTCATTAGTCATGTATGAAATGTTGGTAAAGTTGGTTTTATCCAATTATATGTTTGCAACATAAGTTAATAATTATTTCTTGCAAATGAGCTTTCTGAACAGATTTGAGAATATTGTTAATTACCCTATGCAAACGATGTTTTCATGTCTTGTGTGCTATAACAAAGTTGTTGTGAATTTCATGATCTAGATGCTGTTAAATTTTGGTGGCATTTGATCATATGGTTTAGAAACTACAGCTGTTCTAAGTTGGGTTCAGATTTATGTTGCTCTCTGTCCTTCCAGGACATATTCTGTACCTTCTGTATTTCGACCTTGTAACTTTTAGAATCAGGTTTAGATGTTTATAAATGAAATGTGGACAATTTCATAAGCTTTCCATAATGTCTTCTTGCAAGTCATTTGGAGTTGTAGATCTCCAGTTATGATTAAATTACTCAGCTGTTGGTCTGATGTCCAGAAGGTAGCAATTTCTAGTTCTAGTACTTTGATTAACTTTGTCATGCTTGGGTATTGAAGTGTGACTCATATCCTTGATGATACTTGGGTGGTACCCTGTAATCTTGTGAGGCTTGTGTCTTGCTTGATGTGCTTGCCACCTTCTATGTTATGCCCTAATGTGGATTAAGTTAATTAGCTCTAGGTGTTGATGAGAACTTTGGTATGCTTGTTTGATTACTCTGTTTATTGCACTTCTATGCATTCACACATGTGCATGGTTGCATCTCATATAGGTACGCTAGCAGAAACGTGTGAAGGATGTGGCATTGGAGCCAAACCCGAAGACGGTGTTTGGTGGATCCATCCCGAAGATAGAAGGATCGGGCAAGTGCTAGATGGGAGGATGCTCGCCAAGTGAATTCATCTGACATACTCTAACTTGAGTCGGATCCCAGGCAAGCCCCGGAGCATTATAAGCCTCCTACCTTCAAAGCAATTAATTCTATATATGTTATAAGTATTGTTGCATTAAGTGGTAGGAGTTGGTTGAAAACCTTGCTGCATTATATCATTCCTTGTCCAGATATATGAATCCTTGAATCCTACCTAGACTAGGATCGAGTAGATGCTTAGCCCTGCTTTAAGCGGTAGAAGTCAGGTGATTTCCTGTCACCTGCGAGATATAGGGATATTCATATATGGCACGGTTGGCTATAATTGCTATCGTGGAATGGAACCAGGTGTTAATAAAATGAAATGAGACCGGGCGGGATGACGATAGTGAAGCAACAAGGCATGGAGGTCTTGGGTGTGGATCTATCCCCGTCTGAGTCGTTTAAGGACCGATTCGCTGTACGTCCTTGAGTCATGTTGAACGCAGTCTAACACTTAGTTGGCCGGATAAGTCGTTCCGACCGTGAAGCCGAGTAATATGGTTCAGGCCGGGAATCGAATGGTAGGTTGCTTCTTAGAGGAGAGAAAGGATGTGCTTGGGGACATTGGCGTGAGACCAAGGGGGGGTTAGAGTCCCTATCACCTGGCAGAGTGTCGCCCTTGGGGTCGCAACATCATTCGGACCCGCGATTCCTGAATCATATGAAAAGGTGGCCTGTGCGACCCTGGCAGGGGTCTACACGGTGAATGTTAGAAATACCCCTCCAGCTGGATAGGAATTCGATTCGAATCACCGTCGCTCCCGGTTAGTGAGCACTTGACTTGAGCAGCGGCAACGTAGATTCCATTAAATTGAACGGATGGTTAATTGGATAACGATGGAAAGGTTGCCTCAATTTATACCGGCTATGGTTAATATTGTTTGCTCCTAATAAATTGAGTGCTCTAGTACAGGTTCTAATATAGATGATAGGTTAATGATAATTAACTTGATGCTTAAGCATTAATGATTACTTATCCATAATAAGCTTTTATGCAAAATGTTGTCAAGCTAGCCCACCTTTTATCAGCCTTGCATGATCCTTGGTGTCACTTTATTTCTGGTTTATGACGGGTAAGTCTAGCTGAGTACCTTCTCGTACTCAGGGTTTTATCCCCACTTGTTGCAGGTTGTGATGTATCTTGGCGACTGCAAGAGTTGGTTGGCTCCTGCCTTAGTGGCGGAGTGTGATCATGGGCATGATCCTTCTTATTTATCTTCTCTCTAATGCTTTTGGTTGGAAGACGACCTTGGTACTGGCATATATTTGAAATAAGACTAATGTTAGTTTCAAATTACTTTGCTTCCGCTACTTTTGAACTTAAATTGTAATAACTATGTTGAACTCCGATGTATATTGAATTACTTGTGAAATGGTTGTAACATGTGACTTGTTATGTTGAATCACTACGATCTTGGCTGGTATGTTGGTTGGTTTGAAATCCCTCGCGATTTCATTGGACTACCGAAGTTATATGGGCTCAAGTGCGAGAATTTGATCACTTCGGTGATTGTTTTTGTACTTGTGCTCTTATAATTTGGATGGTTCCGTTACACGTCGTCCTTCTAGATGGAGCTGGAGCACCTCATCAGCCGTGAGGCGCTACAGAGCGCCATCCTCTCCCGTGCGGCAGGTACCGATGTCCCATCACTGCACGCCTTCCTCAAGATCCTTTTAGGGAATGGCCTAGAGTACGACTTCGATGACATCAACTTCTGCGCTTCGCCCCACATGTGCTACCATATCGACAGTGAGGTTCTTGCCAAGGAGGCACCCAGACTCATGCCACCGAACTAGAGTCCCCGCAGCTATGCGGCCTACCTTTAGGAGAAGGCAGACCACTTGCGAGGTCGGTAGGTAGACCTGGAGGCCGTTGAGGCAGAACTCAAGCACCAAAGGCAGGACCTTGCACAGCAACGAGCCGCGCACCCCCTCGACGATGATGATGACACCCGCACGGGGGCTCCCAGCGGCCTCTGCTTTCCCTGTGCGGCGTACAACATGGCGGCCACCGGCTACCGCCTGGAAGACATCTCCGACATGCTGTTGGCGGTCACTAATGACCATTTCTAATCGCCAATTATAGTCTAAAATAGAAGAAATAAACGTACTTTTGACAAATATGCATATACTATTGACCAGTTTCACTTGTATTCGAGAAAATATGTTTTGTAGGACACATCTCTGGAAACAAGTGGAAAATACACAAAATCAAGTAAAAAAAGCAAAGCAAAATACGTATTTCAGAAATGCACAAAGGAAAGAAATGGAGAAAGCCCACCTTCGTGCAAAACTTAGGCAGAATACTATCGATGTTTTACCACCGATAGCCTGTCACGGGGGTACTCAGGAAAATTGTTCGGGTTTCGGCTGGTGTAGAACTCAACGGTGAGCGCAAGAGATAGTCGATTTATACTAGTTCGGGCCCTCGACCTTGATCGAGCAATAGCCTTTACGTCCTGTCCGCGTTAGCCTTTTGCGTTGGATTGATTGATATGTTGTGTTGTTGTTATAGGGTGCCCAAAGTCTCTCTTTATAGCAATAGAGAAGACTATAGTGTCGTTGCAATCCTAGTCGGATCCAAAGAAGGTGTTCTGATCTAAATACAGAAGGTACTTTCCTATAGGAGTCTGGCTAGTCTGGCCTATTCTACTCGGATTAGGTGTAGCTGTCGCTGCACCCTTTCCTGCTTTGGTCCATGGGCCAGACCAGGGCCCATGACTTGTAGTCGTATTGCTGGGGAATCCAGTGGATTCTGCTACTGCTTGTGTTGCCTTGCACTGGAGTGCTTGTAGTAGGGGTTACAAGCTTTCGAGAGAGGGAG
Organism: Saccharum hybrid cultivar R570; assembly: GCA_038087645.1. NCBI lineage: Eukaryota > Viridiplantae > Streptophyta > Magnoliopsida > Poales > Poaceae > Saccharum > Saccharum hybrid cultivar. The sequence continues at coordinate 16,495,718 of JAQSUU010000066.1, forward strand.
CGGATCCCAAGTCTCTTTGGTGGCGTATGAGTTTGTTCTCTTGGTTAGTGAGATGTCTCGAACCAGAGTCTGTTTCCTCCGGGGGTCTTTCTAGATGTGGCCCCTGCCTCCCTTTTTATAGTTCCTAAGGGGAGGGCTTGGGTTACATTTGTGGCAAAAAGGTGAAATGGGGAAAAGACGAAAGAGAAAAACGAAAAAGGTGACCTTGGGTGCGGCCGTCTTCCTCCTTATCTGGTGTGAGCAGTTTTCCCTGTAGTGCAGAGGTGTTGTGGGTGTTAAGCTTCTGGCCTCTCCATTCACTGGTGCAACACGCTGTGGCCATGCTTCGTCCTGTGTGATTCTATGCCCTCAAGGTTGGGCAATGCGTGCGCTCAGATTTGCTTAGAGAGGGAGTTAGGTGGTATAGTTGCCATTACCCCCGTCGCTGTAGAGGTATGGATATCATCGTGGTGGAATGACCGGAGTCATGTTGGATCAGAGCGCGGTTCCCATACTCCCATCCACTGTGCATGGTCATGCTCGTCCCATCAGTGGGGATGGGTGCCATGGTGGGGGCCCCCGTGGCTCCCCACCTTACCAGAGGGCTCCTTCAGAGGCTTGAGGTCGAGTATTCATGAGTAGCTATTGTTCGCTTGGTTTGGATGAAGTTGTCCGGTGTGTAGCCCTCGAGGCCTTGGAGGGATGAGTTATCCCTTCAAGGGCTTTAAATTGAATGGGCCCGTCTGGGGAAGATGAGACGTCATGCTGGGATGCGGTTACTACGATGCCTCGTATCTCGGTGCATGGGAGGGTGGAGAGGTGCCCGGATTTTCGCATACATGGGGAGTTGGGCAATAGGCGCCCGGTTAGTTGCCTTGTACGACATTATAAATACAGGCGTTGGTGGCGCATAGGAGCCCATCTATTCTTCTTAGTTCTACATAGTAGCCAACAACCCCTTTGCTCCCCTCTCGCTGCGGCATCTTTCCTATGCCTTCGCGATGGACACGGGCAAACGCCCTACTGGTGACGCGTCTAGAGACAGGTGGTCCATGTGATGCCGCCTGATGAGGGTGGGGTCACCCTCCGGTGACCAACGCGGGAGGCCCCTACCTCTGGCCGTGTCTCTAGAGCCGACGCAACCGTCAGACGCCGCGTCGGTCGTGGCAGTGGAAACGGAGGTGGAGAGATCAGGAGATACCTAGAGGTTTCCTAGGCTACCCTTGAGGCGGTGGAACAGGAGATGCAGACCATCCAAGACCAACAGGTGGCCGCGGACAGCTGGGTGGCTGGTGAGTTCTCCGTTTGTCGTTCTGGTTTGACGACGTGTACTCGTTTCTCCCACTTATCATGTTCGTGTGTTGAGCAGAGTTGGAGGCGGAGCTGCTGGGGGATCTGAGAGACCACAGATGCCGTGGTGGGGTACGTCTATGCCTGCGGCATGAGCCAGGAGGAATGCCTCCTGGACATCCCCAACCGCATCCGGGACGCGGTGGAGCTCGGCATCCATCGTGGGGCGGCGGTGGCCCTAATGGTGGCGCAGGTGCACTCAGGGCACGCGCTCCACCACTTGGTAGGGCTCCCGGAGGGCTAGGAGCTGGCTGACCGCGATGGGTCCCTAGAGGACTTTGACGAGGTAGTCGACGCCGTCTTCGACCTGGTCCCCGTCGAGGGGATCATGGATGACACCGAGCACCTGGGACCCTGAGCAGTGACCAACATCAAGGTTGAGCCCTATTGGCCGACGCTCTTTTGCCCTGTTCCAAGGACGTCGATGCTGAGGCCACCTTGATCCCTGCTTAGGATAGGCTCTTTGCATTTTTTATTCACATTTCGCATTATAAGTAATCTTGTAAAAGGACTCGTCATCTTTTTAATGGAATGTGTCCTTCGTTAATGTGAGTTACTGTGTATTTTTAGCAATGTTGTGCGGGGTGACCGTTCTTTGGGTTAGAACGCAAGTGCAGACCCCGAGCCTTTGCTCGATGTAGGGCCATGATCGTTTGTTGGGTCAGGAGGCTAAGCATCTTTGGTTCGACCCCTCGCGCGTTCCTTTGTGGAACGGAGGGGGTGAGCCAGACCACGCTATCCTCGTTGGATGAACCATGGCACTCAGTGAGCCATTAGCGGGTAGGTCTGAGTGGAGCCCCAGTCCCATTCGTTGGGCGCCGGCTAGTGGTCAAGCTGGTGACGCACTCCAAACTATCGATGGCCGATTCATATAGTTCTCGAGGCCGTCCAACCAGTCCCAAGGGTTCGCTGCCTTTCATCAAGGAATACCATGAATTGGACATCCATCAGGACTCAAACATGGGTCGGAATGCCCTCGGCGCCCGCGCATTAGGGTATTGGCCGCTAGTGTGCCCATTCTTCGCCATCCCTGACTCTAAGTGTCCTGAGGCGGCTGTCGAACCCACGGTGGGCCAGCCTTTGAACTCCTGGACCATAATTGGGCCATAGGAGCACACATAGCTCTGTACTCTATTCTTTCCTGCCGAGGCCTATAATCGGCCCGTGGAGCGGGGATGCGTCTGAGCCTCATGCGGTGATGGGATAACGGCAAGCGCGGCATGTGAGGCAGATGGTGCGAGGTGTCAGGGCGAATTTGCAGGGGGCATGTGCACGGTTACCAAGATATCTGAGATGTGACGAGACGGTTCTGTGGCTGCATTTAATGCGGGTGGTTGGGGTCTTAAATCGCTCCATCTTGCCCCTTTTTATCCTGCCAGTTTTTCCCTTCCCTTGCACACCTCTGCTTTTTGCCTTCCTCATGCTCGTGTTTCCCTTCTACCTTAACAAGTAGACGATAGAAAGAGAGAGAGAGAGAACTCTCCCCGCAGCTGTTGTCATACCTATTGCTATCGGAGTGCTTTCTTGCCCTTCTCAATGGATTCGTGGGGTCACTCTAGCTTCACTAAGAAGATCGCGTTGCAGCTCATTGAGGATGGGCTCCTCTGTCCAGTGATGAATGTCACACAGCCAGAGTGGATCACCCTCGGCAATGAAGACGAGCCGAACCCCCCCACTGGCTACGTCGACAGCTTTGCGCACTTCCATGAGCGGGGGTTGAAGATGCCTGCGAGCAACTTCTTCCACAGGCTCCTGCATTACTATGCGATTGAGCTGCAGAATCTCAACCCCAACTCGATTCTATAGATTGCAGTTTTTGTCACACTATGCGAGGGCTATCTAGGCATCAAGCCCAACTTTGCCCTGTGGAAGTACTACTTCTGCGCCACCGTCTCTCTCAAGACGGTGAGGAGGGGCGAGACGGTGTTGGTGCACATCGGCAGCTGCGCGATCCAGCTCCGCTAGAGCCGGGCAGATGGGTACATCACCATGAAGGGGTCGTCATCCAACAAGGGGTGGCACTAGAGGTGGTTCTACCTCAGGGGAAACGCCGACGCGCCCCTGCCTCCGTACACCGATCGTTTCTTCGATGAAGCACCGACACGGTGGGGCTATGGTCCCATTGCTGGCGATAAGGAGAAGATCAACACCCTCCTCTAGGTGGTCAAGCATCTGATGAATGAGGACATAACTGGTGCTGAGGTCATCGCTGCATTCCATGAGAAGAGGGTGCTGCCGCTGATGCGGCGGGCACGCCGCCTAGACAAGATGGTGTCGAACGCGCCCCTCGAGGGGACCGTGCTCGTGACAGGGGAGCTTGATCGTGAGGAAATCAAGAAGCACATCAAATCAGCGCTTGGGAGTGTTCCTTCCGACGCCGTCCTCGATGTTCACCCACCGATGCGTCCCGATGATGGCTTCATTGAGATGGTGAGTGCCCCTCACTCTTCCTCTCCTCCCTGTTCCCTTGGCTTTTTTGTGTTCCTTTTTGCCTAACCCGGGGCCCGGGCGGCTGCAGGGGAATCTTAGCTTGGTCCCTGACTTCGACCCACCCCTTCCCGAGGATGCGATCTAGAGGGCGCGGAACCCGGCTCACACCGAGGGGGTGAAGAAGAAGGATGGGGAGATGGTGAAGAAGGCCAACAGGGTCCAGAGGAAGGAGGAGCACGAGAAGCGCCGGAAGATGCAGCGGTAGGATGGGGAAGAGGAGTCATCGAGCATCAATGAGGGGGACTACTCATATGACTGGCTAGACTCCATGGCTGAGGAGGGGGAGTAGCCTAGGGGGTCAACCCTCTCGATCGAGGGGCGGACGTCGTAGGCTCAGCTACTGCACGGCGAGTCGGAGGACCTCAACCTCGGGGGAGCTATGGCGATGGATGGAGGAGAGGAGCCCCCAAGGCTGTAGGGGTCGGCCCATCTTGAGGGGAGGAGGAATCCTAACCCCAGGAGACTGTAACAGAACCGACCAAATTATAAGAGCACAAGTACGAAAACAAGCACCGAAGCACTCAAATTTTCAAACTTGAGCCCATATAATCCCGGTAGTCAATCGAAATCACGAAGGATTTCAAACCAAACTGCTTACAACCAGGATCGCATCATTCAACAGACACATCGTACGTTACATTTCACCAGTAGTTCCGAAATAAGTTTACACCACGGAGTAGCAAATATTACAAACCAAGTTTGGAAGTAGCGGAAGCATAACACACACATAATTTACTTAAATACTGCCAGTCTGGATGATCGACATCCTGCAAAAGCATGAGGAAAGTACATAAAGACGATCACGCCCTTGTGACCTAGTCATCATCACCCGCAGGGTGGAGACATGTCTTGCAGAATCCCTGATAAAGCATGTCATCTGCAACAGGAGGGAATAAACCCTGAGTACTGGAATGTACTCAGCTAGACTTACCCGTCATAAACCAGAAATAATATGACACCAAGGATGATGCAAGGCTTACACAAGAGGCTAGCTGACACCACATTTTGCATAAAGGCATAAGTAGTTGAAACTCTTATAACCTGTACTAGCATTTATTTTTAGCATTTACCTGTCATCTATCTTAGCACCTGTACTAAACATGCACTTGATTATCATCAAACAATTATTCATTTTATTTCCATAGCAGGTATAAATTGTGGCAACATTGTATCATTCACTTAACCATCTGTTCAATTAATGAGATCTACGTTGCCGCTGCTCAAGTCAAGTGCTCACTAACCGGGAGCGACGGCGATTCGAATCGAATTCCTATCCAGCTGGAGGGGTATTTCTAACACTCACCGTGCAGACCCCTGCCAAGGTCGCACAGGCCACCTTTTCATATGATTCAGGAATCGCGGGTCCGAATGATGTCGCGACCCCAAGGGCGACACTCTGCCAGGTGATAGGGACTCTAACCCCCCCTTGGTCTCACGCCAATGTCCCCAAGCACATCCTTTCTCTCCTCCAAGAAGCAACCTACCATTCGATTCCCGGCCTAAATCACATTACTCGGCTTCGCGGTCGGAACGACTTATCCGGCCAACTAAGTGTTAGACTGCGTTCAACATGACTCAAGGACGTACAGCGAATCGGTCCTTAAACGACTCAGACGGGCATGGCTCCACACCCAAGACGTGAAGTGTCTTGCGGCTGTACCATCGAACTCCCGCCCGGTCTCAATTTCATTTTAATTCATGGTTCCATCACGATAGCCATAAGCCACTCGCGACCCAATCCTATCTCTCGCGGATGACCGGAAATCACCCGACTTCTACCGTACTAAGCAGGGCTAAGCATTGACACGTGCCTAAACCTAATATAGGATTTAAGTACAATATCTGGACAAGGACAGGTATAATGCAACAATTGTTTTCATACAACTCCTACTACTTAATGCAGTAAACAATTTAAGAGTACTCAAGATATATTTATAAAACAATGGGTTCAGCATGCACCGGGGCTTGCCTTTGAGAAACGTTGCGGGTCTGTGGTCCGGACACTCGGGTAGATCTTCTGACGGAGCTTCCCCGACGTTTGGTTCTTCTGCTGACTCCTCCGGTTGACTCTGCACCTCCTCCGGTATCGCTTGATCGAATTCGAGGAGTGTCACCCCCTCCGGTACACCTATTGCATGAGTGCATAATAAATCCCATGAATGCATAATGAAAGATGCAATATGCTCGGAATGAAATGCATTACAACAATTTAACGCTCTACTCAAAACACTTCAAAAGAGTAGGTGCAAATTTCCTCTCCGGTAGAGAAGTACTCACCTAATCTACTTAACCTAAGATAAAGCTGCTCATCTTCAGTTAAGGCCCTAACACCTAACAATTACAAAAGTAGCATTTCTTAAGATACCACACCACAAAAATCAGCAAAATACCACAGTAAAGCATTCTGGACAGCAGCCACTTGTTTTTATCATAACTAGAGATTTCCAATTCCAAAAGATGTGATCTAAGACAATCTGGAAAGCCTAAGAAATGCTCTACAATTCATTTTCAGACCTTAACTCCAAACTCCTAAGTTTTCCATGTCAAACTTCACAAGTTCCAGAATCTGTCCTCTCAAAACAGAGAGTAGCAGATTCTGAACTGCCACTTTAAACAACAGTATCTCTCAAACTACTAAGCCAAATGCCCCCAAATTTTGACACAAGCTAGTTCATCAAGTTTACTCCAACTTTGGTATTTACAAGTTTTCCAGCAACCAATTTTATCAAAGGCCAAATTTAGAATTACTACTAGCTGTCCAGAAAACCTAAAATTACAAAGGTTAAACATTTATTGATGTGGCCAAAGACCCTTAAAACCAAACTGAGATTTCCAAAAGTTCACATGGGGTATAACAACACCAGAAAGTAGGGTGTGACTACCTAGAACATTTATTTATACTCATTTCTTATTTTACTTAATTAATTAGGTGGAATTTTAAACATATATGTAAACTACTCCTAAAATTCTACAAAAATTACAGGGGACTCTCTGACCTAAAAAGAGACCACAGTAAAAATTTGAACAAGTTTTATTTACAGAAACTCTCTATACAAAATTCACAAGTCAAAAAGGCTGATTTTTGTATAATTAATAAACCATATTGAAAAGTATCAAACAACAGATTTCATATTTTTCTTAGACACTCTAGGGTACCAAGACATTCTCCAAAAAGTTACAAGAACATTGCACATGTAGAAAAATTACAAAAATTCCTCCAATTATCTCCTAGAATAAAATGATAGCCTTATAACTTGGAAATTACTTAAGCACTGATGCCCAAATTTTTACCAGAGCTAGGGCTAGCATAGAGTAACCTACCCACCAAATTTCATGATTTATGGAACACTACAGCTCAAGTTATAAATTTAACAAATTTGCATGCATTCCAAAACACATTTAAAAGATCTATTAAATTCTTACAGAATTTAAACATCTCATGCCAGATCTATATTTTTCTAAAATACTACACATCAAGTAGATTCTAACAAAATTTATCTCATGATTTTTGGATCATTAAAACCCTAGATCTATATTTTTCCAACTTGTACAAAAATCAGTGACAAAATAATAAAAATGAAATTCATTTCGGATGACTGGGCCGGCCCGGGAACTCGGCCCACACACTCGAGCGCGCGCGGCCCGCTCAGCGCCCCCGCCCGCGCGCGACACTGACGGGCGGGCCCCCGCGGTCAGTGACCGGAGGCAGGGGAGGCGGCGTACCGCGAGCTCCGACGAGCTCGAGCTCGCCGGAGAAGGACTCGCTCGGCCAATAGAACACCGCCTCGTGCTCTCCGTCACCCGGTGCGTCGATTGGTGCCCGTGGAATGGATGGGGATGGGGTGGAAGGGGCCTGCCACCGCGAGCGGCGGCCGGTGAGGTCCGGTGGCTGCGTACCGTCGCCGGTGAGGGTGTATGGTGTGGGCTAGGCTCGGTACGAGCTTCACCGAAGCTAGGCGGATCCATTTTGATAGTAAGGGGAAATGGAGAGGGACCCGAAGCACCCCGACCACGGTGAGGTCCCATGGCGGGCTCCGGCGACCTCTCGGAGACGGGGAAGAAGGCAATGCGGCTCACCTCGGGTCAAATCGCGGGCGTTGGTGGGTCGAGGGGATGGAGGGTGGTGAGGCGGAGGCAGAGGCGAGGTCTGGCGGCCGGCGATGCGGTGTAGCTCGCGCTTGAGCTCGTCGGAGAAGAACGGAAATGGCGGCTCGGTTTCGGTTTTTCTCGCGACTGGAAGAGAGGGGGCGGAGGAATGGAATGGCACGTGCGAGGGAGGTGTAGGTGGCCGCTCGGGTTTCAATTTACGCCAGAGCTCGCGACGTGAAGGGGGGTTGCAGCACCTGGTCGACACGTGGCGGCGTTCTCCTGCCCGGGCGCCACGACGCGCGGTGTCGAGCTCGTGACTGAAACCGGCTGAAGGGTCATCGATGGTCGACTGACAGGGGGATTTCAACGCTGATTAAGTTCCAATATAGCCTGAACCAGTCCAAGTTGACAATATAAAGTTTGTAGAGCTATGTTAGGGCAACAAGTTTGTTAATTAGTGTTTGGGCTAGTTTGGCCTATATTTGAAACTATATGACCCCAAAGTAGTGCTCGGTGAAACTGAAACAGGGTTTCAGTTAACGCAACCGACTGAAACCCTAACTTCAAGACATCATAACTCATAAACCATGGAGAACCAGACTTGGGTAGTGTTGATAAAGTTGTAGGGCTACATGAGGACTACATGTTTGTCAATATGGGTGAGAGTTGGTTTGGCCTGGTTTGCAAACTACAAGCTCCTAAAGTAAGCATCAGTAAAACTGTAGGGTCAGATTCCAGACTTAGAAAAATTCTAAGTCTTGGAGCTACCTCTCTAGCTGACTTGTGGGCCACTTTTGAGCATGTTAGGGTCAATTTCATGAGATGGTCATATTGAGACTTTTGTTCCCCATGAATTTCTTTAAAACTTTGCTTAAGGGTGCTCTACCATGCAAGGTCTCTAAATTAGACTTTTTAATTGGTCAAACTAGAGCCTTCTATGGTCAAATGGTGGTCAAACTTGTCTTGGAGGGCAATTTTGTAATTTTGGTCAACATGAACCTTGTTCCAAATGTTACCCTAAGTATAACTAAGGTGTTGTAGGTAATGATTGGCTACCTTACCTTTTTGTTACACCAACTATCAATTACTCATGACACAAACCAAACAAACCCTAAACAATCACATGAATTGCATTACATAAAATAGTAAACATGGATTATGCATGTTATGCTTATGCAAATGCAATGCAATTAAGGACTAAACACTTGAAGTGTTACAGCCCTCCCCCCTTATAAAAATCTCGTCCCGAGATTTGGAAAACGTACCATTTTTCATAGAATTCCTTATAACCATCCCGCAAATAATCTTCCCGTTCCCACGTAGCATCACTTTCACTTCCCTGATTACTCCACATCACTTTGTACCACTTAACCACTTTACTTCTAGTTACTCGTTCCTGAGTATCGATCACTCGGACTGGCTTTTCTTCATAGGTTAGGTCGGATTCCAACCTGATATCACCTAAAGGAACTTGTTCCTCAGGAACTCGAAGACACTTTTTAAGCTGAGATACATGGAAAACGTTGAATATGGCTCTCATCTCAGGAGGCAACTGGATTTTGTACGCCACAGCTCCACTCTTGCCTATGATCTGGAAAGGACCCACGTATCTTGGTGCAAGTTTCCGCTTAACCCCAAAACGTTGGACACTCTTCATTGGAGAAACTTTCAAATAAACGAAGTCCCCAACTTCAAACTCGAGTGGTTTTCTACGACGATCAGCATAACTTTTCTGTCTAGCTTGGGCTGCAGCCATGTGTTTCTGGATAGTACGGACTTGTTCCTCGGCTTCCTGGACAAAATCAATGCCATAATACCTTCTTTCCCCAGCTTCTACCCAGTTTAGCGGAGTTCGACACTTACGACCGTACAAAGCTTCGAATGGGGCCATCTTAATACTCTCTTGGTAACTGTTATTGTACGAGAATTCGGCTAGAGGTAACCATTTTTCCCAAGAACCCTTGGATGAAATGACGCATGCTCGCAACAGATCTTCCAAGATTTGGTTAACTCGTTCCGTCTGACCAAACGTCTGGGGGTGATAAGCAGAGCTTCTCACTAACTTGGTTCCCAGAAGGTGATGCAAATGCTCCCAAAAACGAGCAGTGAACTGGGGACCACGGTCAGAAACAATAGTACGAGGTATCCCATGAAGCCGGACTATCTGACTGAAGTACAACTCAGCATAGTCAGTGGGACGATAGTCCACTCTAACTGGAATAAAATGAGCTGATTTGGTCAATCGATCAACAATTACCCAGATGGAGTTATGATTTTTGACAGTAGGAGGAAGTCCGACAATGAAATCCATGCTTATCTCTTCCCATTTCCAGCCTGGGATAGAAAGTGGTTGCAGTAACCCAGCTTTCATGTGTACCGCTTTAACTCTACAGCATGTGTCACATCTAGCAACATATGCCGCTATCTCTTTCCGCATCTTGGTCCACCAATAAAGTGGCTTCAAATCATAATACATCTTATTACTACCAGGATGGATGGACAACTTGGAAGAATGTGCTTCAGACAGGATCTGATCTCTAAGCTCTCGGTCCTTAGGTACCACTAACCTATCCTTAAACCACAGCACACCTTCGTCATCTAACCTGAAATGCTTAGTTTCTTCCTCTTTCATCTTCCGTTTTATGTGAAATATACCCGGATCAGTCTTTTGGAGCTCAATGATTCTATTTCTGAGAGTGCCACTGACAGTGATGTTGTACAAAACTGCCGGATGTAACAGGCGGGATCGGTGAAAATCAGTTTCAACTAAGGAATGGCAGTGAGACTTACGGCTCAAAGCGTCCGCAACCACATTTGCCTTTCCTGGATGATAGTGCACTTGAAGATTATAATCTTTAATCAACTCGAGCCATCTTCTCTGACGCATATTTAGCTCGGGTTGGGTGAAGATGTATTTGAGGCTCTTGTGGTCTGTATAGATATTGCAGACATTGCCCAGCAGATAATGCCGCCATACCTTCAAAGCATGAACAACTGCGGCCAGTTCTAAGTCATGCGTTGGATAATTCACCTCATGCTTCCGAAGTTGCCGCGAGGTATATGCAATTACTCGGCCTTCCAGCATCAAAACGCCTCCCAAACCTATGCCTGAGGCATCACAATAAACATCAAATGGTTTCTCGATGTCCGGTTGTGCCAAAACCGGAGCCGAGGTTAGGAGGGTTCGCAGTTGGTGAAAAGCCGCATCACACTCAGGAGTCCAGACAAACCTGGTGTCTTTTTGCAGCAACCGAGTCATGGGTTTGGCTATTTTTGAGAAATCCAGGATGAAGCGACGATAATAGCCAGCCAACCCAAGGAAACTCCGGACCTCATGAACCGAAGTAGGAGCCTTCCAATTCAATACTTCTTGTACCTTAGTGGGATCCACCATAATTCCCCCATCGGACAACACATGCCCAAGGAAAGGTACTTCACGAAGCCAGAATTCACATTTACTGAACTTCGCATATAGTTGATGTTCACGCAGTCTGGTGAGGACAATACGCAAGTGTTCAGCGTGTTCTTCCTCATTTTCAGAATACACCAAGATGTCATCGATGAACACCACCACAAACTTGTCCAATTCGGGCATAAACACCGAATTCATCAAGCACATGAAGTGTGCTGGGGCATTGGTCAGGCCGAAGGACATAACAAGATACTCATAAAGACCGTATCTTGTCGAGAAGGCTGTTTTTGGAACATCTTCAGGACGGATTTTGATCTGATGGTAACCAGACCTCAGATCAATCTTGGAAAAGACTTTAGCCTTGGACAACTGATCGAACAAGATATCGATACGTGGCAGAGGATACTTATTTTTTTACAGTGACTGCATTCAGAGGTCTATAGTCCACGCACATCCGCAAGGTCTGATCCTTCTTCTTTACAAAGATAGCAGGGCATCCCCACGGAGACGAGCTAGGACGAATCAACCCCTTCTTTAACAGTTCATTCAACTGCACCTTAAGTTCAGCTAACTCATTTGGAGGCATCCTATAGGGTCTCCTAGAGATGGGTGCGGTGCCAGGCAACAACTCGATTTTAAATTCCACATCCCGATCCGGAGGGAGTCCCGGCAAATCATCGGGAAAAACGTCCGGAAATTCATTTACTACAGGAATTTCAGCCAACACCTTTGCTTGCACAGCATGAATTTCCCCCGACAATTCAACTTTTCTGGGAAGTTGTACTAGAAAACCCTTTTGATCTGTAGGATCACTGAGCATAACTACCCGAGCGGATGTGTCAATGAGTACCCCATTCTGACTCATCCAATTCATGCCCAAGATAACATCTATGTCTAAACCCGGTAAAACCAATAGAGCAAGCGAATAATTTCGCCCTTCTATCTCAAACTTAAGGTTCCCCACTACTTTGTTTGTGGAAATATTCCCACTTGCAGCACTAATGCAATAACCCACACCTTCAACAGTATGCAACTTGTGTGCAAATTTGGATGCAAACTTAGGACTGATAAAGGAATGCGAAGCACCTGAATCAAAAAGTACCACTGCGGGATGTTGGTCAACTAGGAACTTACCAGCAGTGACCACCTCACCAGATGGAATTTCCTCAATGCTGTTATAATGAGCGTGTCCCTGACGGCCACCTTGATTGACATTTTTCTTAGGGTAAGGACAGTTCCGGGCCCAATGGCCTGGCTTGTTGCAGTTCCAGCAAGGCATATTACTGGGAGGAACACTAGAGCTGCTCTATCCAGAAGTCCCCTTTGGCAGAGCGACTGTATAAGCCTTACGGAATCCAGTTTTTGCAGCAGGCTTTTTCTGTGGCGGACGGAACTTTATATTCTGAGCAGGTGGGCGCGGAGAAGACCTTGGTGCAGCTGAGGCCCTTGACTGAGAAGCACTTGCCTCAAGGGCCCTCTTACGGCTCTTAGAGGCGGAATAAATAGCATTGTTATTCTCCTAGGTCAAAGCATCGCTGATGAAATCATTGAAAGTAGTACATTTGCTAGTGCCCATAGTTTTCATCAGCTTTGGGCCGAGGCCCCTTTTGAAACTAGCAATCTTCTTTGCATCAGTGTCCACAAACTCTGTGGCATACCTTGCCAGGTTGTTGAAGGACTGCAAGTATTCAGTCAAGCTTTTGTTTCCCTGCGAGAGCCTCATAAACTCCGTGTGCTTGATTGCCATAAGACCGGGAGGGATATAATTTCCCCGGAATGCCGCCTTAAACTGATCCCAAGCAATCGGGACATTGGCAGGCAGTGTGGAACGATAGTGGCTCCACCAGATGCCCGCTGGACCATGCAACTGATGGGAAGCATACTCAGTTTTCAGCTCATCAGTTAGGCGTAGCAGACGAAACTTTTGTTCAATGGTATTCAACCACTCATCAGCCTGCAGTGGTTCTTCTGCTTCCTTGAAGAGCGGGGGCTTTGTATCCAGGAAGTCCTTGAAATCGCTGTACTGATTTGGCTCTGGGCCCTGGCGGCCATGACGAGCCTCTCGATTAGCCAGTTGGCGCATGGCGTCAGCCAACATACGCTGTCCCTCAACCACTGATTGCATCAACTCGGCCGGAGTAGGTGGTGGCGGAGGGGGCGGCTGTTCCTCCTCCTCATTTCCACGACCCCGACGTAGATTGTACGACATCTGCAAAATGCATAGCCAATGAGCACTGATGATGTGGGAAATTTGTAGATGAATTATTGCGAAATGTCAATCTGACTGCATGAATAGATTTCTCATAATAATTAAGGCACAATAATTCATCACAACCGCACAATCCATTCAAGCGCATCAATTGGCGAGATCATACTTGGTAATCTAACAAGATGCTCTTTGATAAAGGCTCACTCACAGGGAGCACAACGGTTACCGGACCGTTTACGTTGCTATCTACGTGATTTTTGACCTTTCGCACGGTACTTGGATTCGAACTCGAGATTTTTAGTTGATTGTGAAAGGCTACTTCAAACTGACCACAAAGAGACTTCTCAATGGAGAGTTCCATGGTGGATCATGACTAGCCACCTCGATACCTGCGCGTGCCAAGCAGCACAGCCTTATGTCGCGCGCCATAGGAGGCCCTCGGTTTCGTCGCGGCACCGAAGGGTGCTAATCGTGACACCATCATCGAACACAACATAATAAGACATCAAGTTGTGATCGAAATTAACAGGTTCAAACTAACATTCAGGAAACATACGGTTCAAACTTACATCCCAAAGTCAAGTTATTACAAGGCCTCACTCCTACACCGGGAGGGCACAAAAGACGATCCTAACATTATAGGTACGTGATGACTACTCTAAGCATCATCCTCAGTGTCGGTGTCAAGGATCTCCCCGCCGTCCTCATCACTGACAGGCTCTAACTCCTCGTCTTCTTCTTCTTCTGGCTCGTCCTCTGGTGCTTCTGCAGGTGGGGCATCCTGTGGTCCATCGACCTCCACTTCATCATCATCCTCAGCCATGAAGATTCCTGAACCCATGTCCTCATCTACATTGTTGTTTCTAGGTAGCAGAGGATTAAGCTGGTTGTTCAGGCGATGCACTTCTTCATGAAGGTTGTCATTGTATTCTTCAGCATTCTCTAACTGCTGTTCGAGCTCAAACTGACGAGCCCTCAGAACGTTTTCCTCGTGCCAGGCTTCATCCCTCTGTTCCATCACACGGACCAACATACGTTGACAGTTGCGATTTGCCACTGTCAACCTCTGGACTACAAGCGTTTCTTGATCACGATCATGAATCACTTGTTCCAGTTGTTGCCGTGCTGCATCCCTAGCAGCAGTCACCTCTGCCAGCTCAGCCCGTAACCTATCCACCTCAGAGGGCTCAGGACGGGGCTCGCGTGGAGCCAGCTGGTGGCGAGGGACCCTTCCACCAGTTGACTTACGGGCTGTCATCCTGGTACGTGCCATCTGTATCAACAAGATATGACTTAAAGTGAGGATCATTTAGGGGATACGAAATTTAATTTAGTCGGGACTATTGAAAGTTTTAAGGAGGGAGTGAATGACATGTATGCTATAATTAAACATGATGCATGCACGTTCCGTACGTTCTCTCACCTTAGTAGAAAACTAAAGGGCTAACGCTAAGCGGTGGCATACATACGTTCTCTCATATAAGCGAAACTATCGGTCTACTCGTTACGCTGTTAGTGTACCTGCAGAAAATTTCATTGTAGCCCAACAATTCCCAAAATATCATACAAGAAAGCAGTAAACTAAATACTTTCCATATACACATCCCCGGATGTATATATTTCAGTATCAAAGCTACCCGATTGATAGATGCCCACAATTAAGTGCTTTTACATAGTTACATGGTTTAAACATGTAAAGATGTAAGTCACCAAAACTACTCTCCCCTAGACCGCCGGTTGGACGATCATGCTCTCACAACTCACACTTACCAGAGCGTCGAGGTAATTGATCCATACATTACCACCCAAGTGGATGGCATCCATACAATATCACGCCGTATGGACGACGAAACAGAAACAAACAAGGCCCCCAAGTTAGTCTTTATAATAAGCCACCTAAGAGTCCTTATTTGGGCTAAGGGATGTGATCACTGGCATACCTATAAAAATAATTTTTAGAGTTTAACCCTTTTCGCAAACAAATACTTTTGTTTTTAATTACTCGTAAGATGTGTTTAATGTTGAATTATGCTCCGATACCAGCTGTAACAGAACCGACCAAATTATAAGAGCACAAGTACGAAAACAAGCACCGAAGCACTCAAATTTTCAAACTTGAGCCCATATAATCCCGGTAGTCAATCGAAATCACGAAGGATTTCAAACCAAACTGCTTACAACCAGGATCGCATCATTCAACAGACACATCGTACGTTACATTTCACCAGTAGTTCCGAAATAAGTTTACACCACGGAGTAGCAAATAATACAAACCAAGTTTGGAAGTAGCGGAAGCATAACACACACATAATTTACTTAAATACTGCCAGTCTGGATGATCGACATCCCGCAAAAGCATGAGGAAAGTACATAAAGACGATCACGCCCTTGTGACCTAGTCATCATCACCCGCAGGGTGGAGACATGTCTTGCAGAATCCCTGATAAAGCATGTCATCTGCAACAGGAGGGAATAAACCCTGAGTACTGGAATGTACTCAGCTAGACTTACCCGTCATAAACCAGAAATAATATGACACCAAGGATGATGCAAGGCTTACACAAGAGGCTAGCTGACACCACATTTTGCATAAAGGCATAAGTAGTTGAAACTCTTATAACCTATACTAGCATTTATTTTTAGCATTTACCTGTCATCTATCTTAGCACCTGTACTAAACATGCACTTGATTATCATCAAACAATTATTCATTTTATTTCCATAGCAGGTATAAATTGTGGCAACATTGTATCATTCACTTAACCATCTGTTCAATTAATGAGATCTACGTTGCCGCTGCTCAAGTCAAGTGCTCACTAACCGGGAGCGACGGCGATTCGAATCGAATTCCTATCTAGCTGGAGGGGTATTTCTAACACTCACCGTGCAGACCCCTGCCAGGGTCGCACAGGCCACCTTTTCATATGATTCAGGAATCGCGGGTCCGAATGATGTCGCGACCCTAAGGGCGACACTCTGCCAGGTGATAGGGACTCTAACCCCCCCCCTTGGTCTCACGCCAATGTCCCCAAGCACATCCTTTCTCTCCTCCAAGAAGCAACCTACCATTCGATTCCCGGCTTGAATCACATTACTCGGCTTCGCGGTTGGAACGACTTATCCGGCCAACTAAGTGTTAGACTGCGTTCAACATGACTCAAGGACGTACAACGAATCGGTCCTTAAACGACTCAGACGGGCATGGCTCCACACCCAAGACGTGAAGTGTCTTGCGGCTGTACCATCGAACTCCCGCCCGGTCTCAATTTCATTTTAATTCATGGTTCCATCACGATAGCCATAAGCCACTCGCGACCCAATCCTATCTCTCGCGGATGACCGGAAATCACCCGACTTCTACCGTACTAAGCAGGGCTAAGCATTGACACGTGCCTAAACCTAATATAGGATTTAAGTACAATATCTGGACAAGGACAGGTATAATGCAACAATTGTTTTCATACAACTCCTACTACTTAATGCAGTAAACAATTTAATAGTACTCAAGATATATTTATAAAACAATGGGTTCAGCATGCACCGGGGCTTGCCTTTGAGAAACGTTGCGGGTCTGTGGTCCGGACACTCGGGTAGATCTTCTGACGGAGCTTCCCCGACGTTTGGTTCTTCTGCTGACTCCTCCGGTTGACTCTGCACCTCCTCCGGTATCGCTTGATCGAATTCGAGGAGTGTCACCCCCTCCGGTACACCTATTGCATGAGTGCATAATAAATCCCATGAATGCATAATGAAAGATGCAATATGCTCGGAATGAAATGCATTACAACAATTTAACGCTCTACTCAAAACACTTCAAAAGAGTAGGTGCAAATTTCCTCTCCGGTAGAGAAGTACTCACCTAATCTACTTAACCTAAGATAAAGCTGCTCATCTTCAGTTAAGGCCCTAACACCTAACAATTACAAAAGTAGCATTTCTTAAGATACCACACCACAAAAATCAGCAAAATACCACAGTAAAGCATTCTGGACAGCAGCCACTTGTTTTTATCATAACTAGAGATTTCCAATTCCAAAAGATGTGATCTAAGACAATCTGGAAAGCCTAAGAAATGCTCTACAATTCATTTTCAGACCTTAACTCCAAACTCCTAAGTTTTCCATGTCAAACTTCACAAGTTCCAGAATCTGTCCTCTCAAAACAGAGAGTAGCAGATTCTGAACTGCCACTTTAAACAACAGTATCTCTCAAACTACTAAGCCAAATGCCCCCAAATTTTGACACAAGCTAGTTCATCAAGTTTACTCCAACTTTGGTATTTACAAGTTTTCCAGCAACCAATTTTATCAAAGGCCAAATTTAGAATTACTACTAGCTGTCCAGAAAACCTAAAATTACAAAGGTTAAACATTTATTGATGTGGCCAAAGACCCTTAAAACCAAACTGAGATTTCCAAAAGTTCACATGGGGTATAACAACACCAGAAAGTAGGGTGTGACTACCTAGAACATTTATTTATACTCATTTCTTATTTTACTTAATTAATTAGGTGGAATTTTAAACATATATGTAAACTGCTCCTAAAATTCTACAAAAATTACAGGGGACTCTCTGACCTAAAAAGAGACCACAGTAAAAATTTGAACAAGTTTTATTCACAGAAACTCTCTATACAAAATTCACAAGTCAAAAAGGCTGATTTTTGTATAATTAATAAACCATATTGAAAAGTATCAAACAACAGATTTCATATTTTTCTTAGACACTCTAGGGTACCAAGACATTCTCCAAAAAGTTACAAGAACATTGCACATGTAGAAAAATTACAAAAATTCCTCCAATTATCTCCTAGAATAAAATGATAGCCTTATAACTTGGAAATTACTTAAGCACTGATGCCCAAATTTTTACCAGAGCTAGGGCTAGCATAGAGTAACCTACCCACCAAATTTCATGATTTATGGAACACTACAGCTCAAGTTATAAATTTAACAAATTTGCATGCATTCCAAAACACATTTAAAAGATCTATTAAATTCTTACAGAATTTAAACATCTCATGCCAGATCCATATTTTTCTAAAATACTACACATCAAGTAGATTCTAACAAAATTTATCTCATGATTTTTGGATCGTTAAAACCCTAGATCTATATTTTTCCAACTTGTACAAAAATCAGTGACAAAATAATAAAAATGAAATTCATTTCGGATGACTGGGCCGGCCCGGGAACTCGGCCCACACACTCGAGCGCGCGCGGCCCGCTCAGCGCCCCCGCCCGCGCGCGACACTGATGGGCGGGCCCCCGCGGTCAGTGACCGGAGGCAGGGGAGGCGGCGTACCGCGAGCTCCGACGAGCTCGAGCTCGCTGGAGAAGGACTCGCTCGGCCAATAGAACACCGCCTCGTGCTCTCCGTCACCCGGTGCGTCGATTGGTGCCCGTGGAATGGATGGGGATGGGGTGGAAGGGGCCTGCCACCGCGAGCGGCGGCCGGTGAGGTCCGGTGGCGGCGTACCGTCGCCGGTGAGGGTGTATGGTGTGGGCTAGGCTCGGTACGAGCTTCACCGAAGCTAGGCGGATCCATTTTGATAGTAAGGGGAAATGGAGAGGGACCCGAAGCACCCCGACCACGGTGAGGTCCCATGGCGGGCTCCGGCGACCTCTCGGAGACGGGGAAGAAGGCAATGCGGCTCACCTCGGGTCAAATCGCTGGCGTTGGTGGGTCGAGGGGATGGAGGGTGGTGAGGCGGAGGCAGAGGCGAGGTCTGGCGGCCGGCGATGTGGTGTAGCTCGCGCTTGAGCTCGTCGGAGAAGAACGGAAATGGCGGCTCGGTTTCGGTTTTTCTCGCGACTGGAAGAGAGGGGGCGGAGGAATGGAATGGCGCGTGCGAGGGAGGTGTAGGTGGCCGCTCGGGTTTCAATTTACGCCAGAGCTCGCGACGTGGAGGGGGGTTGCAGCACCTGGTCGACACGCGGCGACGTTCTCCTGCCCGGGCGCCACGACGCGCGGTGTCGAGCTCGTGACTGAAACCGGCTGAAGGGTCATCGATGGTCGACTGACAGGGGGATTTCAACGCTGATTAAGTTCCAATATAGCCTGAACCAGTCCAAGTTGACAATATAAAGTTTGTAGAGCTATGTTAGGGCAACAAGTTTGTTAATTAGTGTTTGGGCTAGTTTGGCCTATATTTGAAACTATATGACCCCAAAGTAGTGCTCGGTGAAACTAAAACAGGGTTTCAGTTAACGCAACCGACTGAAACCCTAACTTCAAGACATCATAACTCATAAACCATGGAGAACCAGACTTGGGTAGTGTTGATAAAGTTGTAGGGCTACATGAGGACTACAAGTTTGTCAATATGGGTGAGAGTTGGTTTGGCCTGGTTTGCAAACTACAAGCTCCTAAAGTAAGCATTAGTAAAACTGTAGGGTCAGATTCCAGACTTAGAAAAATTCTAAGTCTTGGAGCTACCTCTCTAGCTGACTTGTGGGCCACTTTTGAGCATGTTAGGGTCAATTTCATGAGATGGTCATATTGAGACTTTTGTTCCCCATGAATTTCTTTAAAACTTTGCTTAAGGGTGCTCTACCATGCAAGGTCTCTAAATTAGACTTTTTAATTGGTCAAACTAGAGCCTTCTATGGTCAAATGGTGGTCAAACTTGTCTTGGAGGGCAATTTTGTAATTTTGGTCAACATGAACCTTGTTCCAAATGTTACCCTAAGTATAACTAAGGTGTTGTAGGTAATGATTGGCTACCTTACCTTTTTGTTACACCAACTATCAATTACTCATGACACAAACCAAACAAACCCTAAACAATCACATGAATTGCATTACATAAAATAGTAAACATGGATTATGCATGTTATGCTTATGCAAATGCAATGCAATTAAGGACTAAACACTTGAAGTGTTACAGAGACCATGGGGTCACTGCCGCCACCCCCTCAGCCTAGCATGGCCGAGGCCATGGCGGCCGGGAAGGGGCCCTTCCCTGTGACATGTCATGGAAGCATCCCCGTCCTATGACACAGAGGTAAGGGGTGCCTTTCTATGTTGTTTGTTTGGGGCGAGGCTTGGTAATGCTGACGCCTATTATTCTTGCAGGAGGGTCTAGTCTGACTCCCCCCGCTTGCGCTGTGGAAGGCACTGAGGCAACAAGGCCAGGCCTCAGCGGGCAGTGTGCCGGGTTCAGACATCTTCACCTTGGGGATGGCTGGCAGCGTCCCTCCAGCGTCCACGAACGTAGGGGGATGCGAGGTGCCGGATGCCCCTGCTTTGCCTCCGCCTAACCCTACCCCGTCAGCCAGGGCGGCGCTTCTAGAAGCAGAGGTGGAGAAGTCCATCCACATGGGGATGGCGATACTAGAGCAGCTGCCGTGGTTTGGGCCAGATCCCGCTCTTAAGGGGGCACCCCCTCAAGAGAGTGGGGCACCTCCGCCCCCGATGGCGGAGGCATCAGGATTCACCGCAGGAGCGGGTGCGGGCGCCGAGGCCCAGGAGGTGGCAAAGGAGGCTGTGCCCAAGGGCCTTTCGGCGTAGGTGTGGTCCGCTATAGGAGGTGGGCTCTAGGAAGAGGAGACAGCGATGGGCGGGCCCAACGTCATCGAGGTGGAGGTGGTGTTGGTCTCATCCGACGAGCCTTCCGACTTAGCTGAGGTGGTTGAGCCCTCCCGCGTCAAGGAGCCCGCAGCCCTCATGCGGGTGGGACGTGATCCCTACTAGTGGGGCAGTCCGTGCCTCACTTGGTTGGATCGGAACCAACCAGAGGCGCCACCGGTTTTCGTGCTGGATGACATTGAGGAGTAGGAGTACCGGGGCCAGATTTAGGTGGGGTGCTAGACCTTCAACCAGACTTTGTCCTCGATGTTGTCCATCCTGCATGATGATATCTGCCCAGCTAGCCAGGTGCGTTGAGTAGGGTGAATGTTCATCGTTCGGTGCTTTCCCTTTTTGGTGACCTTGACGTGGCTCCTTGCGCAAGCGCTACTCGAATGGAGTCGTGCGAAGTCAGGGATCCTCCATCACGAGCAGGGCTCCTAGGGACACCGGTCAGAGGAAGCGGGAGGACCACGCGGCTGAGGCATAGCTCGCAGAGGCTCGGTGAAAGATGGCCGACCTCAACAGCGAAATGGTGGATCTCCGTATCTGTTATGATGAGACAGTCACCAATGCCAAGGAGACGAGGGAGAATCTGCTGGCCCTCATCGAGCGTGCTTGTAAGGACCAATAGGAGGCCCAAAAAGTGAAGAGCGAGCATGACGAACTGTTGCAGGCCTCGGAGTGGTTCCAGACCGAGCTTGAATCCATCCGCGATGAGCGTGAGCATGCTCTTGGTGAGCATGACGAAGCTCGCCAAGAGTGCGTCATAGCTCAGAGGGAGAATACCGCAGAGGACCAAATGAAGGAGGCTACGCGCATGGCCTCTCGGCTTGCTAAGGAGATCCGCCTGCTAAAGCCCGAGATGCAGTCCCTCTGAGCCATGGTGGCCCAAGGGCATCAGCAGGACTTGGCCAGGGTCTAGGAGCTAGAAGGTAAGTACCTTTGCTCGTCCATCGTTGGGGTTTTCAAAATCTGCTTCTCATCTCTTACAATGATTAGGGCTGAAGGGCAAGCTTGCGACGATGGAGGCAGAGCTTCTGTCAGTGCGGGAAGCCCTAAAGATGGAATAGCTCGAGCACTTCGAGCTGCATGCCATCGCCAAGCTAGTGTGCGACGCCCTTGGGGCGATCCAGGTGCGCCCCGGGGCAGGCTCGCTGCAGAGTTGTCTTAGGGTCGCCTTCAAGTGGGTTTGGACCCAAGTGAAGGAGGCGCTTCACCTTGGGATGGGGCATGCACTTGCCATCTTTAGGTCCCACTACCAAAAGATCGATCTGGAGGCACTTAGTGAGGGCTACATCGATATCCCCGACGAGGAGCTCGACGCCATCGATGAGGAAGTGCTGGAGCCGGTGAAGACGCTGGAAGCCAAGTTCAAAGAAGAGGTCATCCCCCCGCCTTTGAATCTGTAAAAAGCGTTGGGCAAGGTGCCCGTGTAAAGGCTTAGGATGTTGAACAAGTCCGTGCCCCTTAGGGCACTTGTAAAACTTGTGTTTATCGTTCTAAGTTTTTACGTGTTCTCCCCGATCCTCATAGTGTGGCTAGTCCTGCGGTGTTTAGAATCAAGTCCGATGCCCTGGGTCGGGGTTAATGGGTGAGAGTACCGTAGCCGTAGGGGCGTAGGTTTTTTGTAGTCCGATTAACTCGACCTGAGAGATCCCCGTACTCTAACGCACCTGCATTTCTCGGTCACCATCGGAGGGCTCGGGTGGATAACTTTTCATAAAGTTTTTCGGGTGGTTGCCTGATCCTTGTGTTGTGTTTAAGTTCATGGATTTTTTAGGAGTGTGAGTTGGTCCCTTAGGCCAAGATTGGTGACCAAAGGCACCGTAACCGCCGGGTTGTAGGTTTCTCGCAATCCGACCGATCTGGCCTGAGGGGCTATTCGCTTTCTAAAACGTCCGCTTTCTTAAACAACACTTTAATGGCTCAGGTACGAAAAACTTTTTGAAAAGTATTGTGAAAAATTGTAAAAAATTTTGTAGCGTTGGGGGGTTCCCCTAGCCCCCGAGGGAGCCCTGACCCTAACCAAAGGTAGGTTCGGGTCTCTCTTAGAGTTAGACAGAATAAGAAATAGTGAGCACTCTTTTTATTCTTTCGAGATAAAACATGTTTCAAGCCTAGAAATATATGGGTAGAAGCGACATAGCTATTTGATGTTCCAAGCATTGGTGAAGGCTTTGCCATCTGTGGTGGCCAGCTTGTAGGTGCCGGGTCGGAGTACTTCTGCGACGACGAATGGGCACTCCCCTGGTGACGTTAGCTTGTGGCGGCCCCTGTTGTCCTGTCTGAGGCGAAGCACTAGGTCCCCAACATTGAACGCCTGACCCCATACATGACGATGGTGGTACCGGCGTAAGGCTTGCTAGTACTTGGTGGAGTGGAGTAGGGTGACATCACGGGCTTCCTCCAGCTGGTCCATGACGTCCTCAAGGACGGCTTGGTTCCCTTGGTCGTCATACGCTCTGACCCTTGGCGCTCCATACTCTAGGTCGGTGGGGAGGACGGCCTCGGATCCATAGACCATGAAGAAAGGCATGAAACCTGTCGCTTGGCTCGGGGTTGTTCTCAAACTCCAATGCACCACGGGGACTTCTGTGACCCATCGCCGGCCAAACTTGTTCAACCGGTTGAAGATCCTTGGCTTGAGGCCCTGCAAGATCATGTTGTTGGCACGCTCGACCTACCCATTTGTCCAGGGGTATGCCACGGCTGCCCAATCCACGTGGATATGGTGATCGTCGTAGAAATTAAGGAACTTTCTGCCAGTGAACTGCGTGCCATTGTAAGTGATGATGGAGTTTGGGACCCCGAAGTGATGAAATATGTCAGTAAAGAAGAGCACCACCTACTCAGATTTGATTCACGTGATTGGCCGAGCCTCGATCCACTTTGAGAACTTGTCGATGGCGACAAGCAAGTGGGTGAAGCCACCGTGCGCTTTCTGGAGCAGACCAACAAGGTTCAGACCCCAGACCACGAAAGGCCAAGTGATGGGGATCGTTTGTAGTGCTTGGGCTGGTGAGTGAGTCTGTCGAGCATAGTACTGACATCCTTCGTAGGAGCATATGACCTCGGTTGTGTTAGCCACGGTAGTGGGCTAGTAGAAGCCCTATCGGAGCGGGTTTCCGACAAGGGTGCGTGGCGCTGTGTGGTGACCGCAGACACCTCCATGGATAGCTTCTTCCCCTGCTCGCTAGGGATGCAGCGTTGCAGGATTCCAGTGGGGCTCTACTTGTAAAGTTCCTGATCTAGCAGGACAAATGACTTGATGTGGCACGCAAGGCATCGGGCCTCGGTCCTATCGGTTGGGAGTATGCCGCGGACTAAGCAGTCAATATACGGGATTCTCTAGTCCGACAGGGGGTCGGGCCCTGTGTCTCGGTCCTCCTCGATTTACATAACCTTTGGGTCAGCCCCCGAGGCTGGCGGCTCGCTACCGTCCTGTGCCAATTCTTGGTAAGTGACTGAGGGCTTATACAGGTCACTAGCGAAGATGCCGGCGGGAACTGGTGCCCGGTCGGACGCCAGCTTCGCAAGCTCGTCTGCTGCCTCGTTAGATCATAATTTGATGTGGTTGAGCTCGAGGCCGTCAAATTTGTCTTCCAGGAGGTGGACCATCCTACAGTATGCTGCCATCTTGGGGTCATGACAGCTTGACTCCTTCATGACTTGGTCTACGATCAGCTATAAGTCACCTCGGGCATCAAGCCATCGGATCCCAAGCTCGGTGGCGATGTGCAAACCGTTGGCAAGTGCCTCATATTCAGCCACATTGTTAGAGGCCGGAAAATGGATCCGGATCATATACCTCATGCGCATGCCGAGGGGGAAGATGAAGATGATCCCCGCTCCGGCCCCGCTTTTCATCAGCGACCGTTCAAAATACATCATCTAGTATTCCTGCTCCACCGGGGCTGGTGGCATTTGGGTCTCGGTCCATTCTGCCACAAAGTCTGCCAGCACCTGGGACTTGATGGCTTTCTGAGGAGCATAGGTGATGCCCTCTCCTATGAGTTCAAGCACCTACTTAGTGATTCTTCCTATCACCTCACAGCTCTGAATCACCTCCCTGAGGGGGAAGGATGACACGATCGTGATCGGGTGTGACTCAAAGTAGTGGCGCAGCTTCCTCCGAGCGATGAGGACAGCGTACAAGAGCTTCTAGATCTGTGGGTAGCGTGTCTTGGTGTCGAACAAGACTTCACTAATGAAGTAGACCAGACACGGGACTTTGAGGGCGTGACCCTCCTCCTACTGTTCCACCACGATGGCGGCACTTACTACCTGAGTGTTGACATTAATTAACACAATCGCAACGATGCTAAAAATGCATGGTAATAAATTAACATGTCTCTAAATACTAGTCACCTTTTATATTTACCTATACTTCTTAGCATGGAACTAGGTTGTCATCCCTAATGAATAAAGCTTAGAAGTATATAAGTGGCACTATGATTTTATATGACTAGACAGAAATATAAATCATATAAAGATATGAACAATTAAGAATAAGAACAATTACGAACATCTGTAAGCGGACAGATAATTATACCATTGTAACATTTAAGAATAAGAACAATTACCAGGTTGTCATTTATAATTTTACCAATGGGAAGGTCTAGCTAAACTTCTATCTAGAGTATTGATAAACTTTATATTCATGATAAAGAGAGTAAACCAATGTTATGCACTCTTACTCAATAACAGGGATAAGTCACATGATAAAAGATATATATGATAAGTAATGATCAGTCGTCATAAATAAATAAGTAGATACACTCCGAGCTCCCTAACTGTTACTAATAACGCAATCCAATTAGAATATTAGAGGAATAATTCATAAGTATTCAAGTTACATGTCAAGCTACTACAACTAATAATCATCGTCAAGTAATACTACCATATGTTCCAAACACAATGGAGCCATGAACAGGGATATTTGAGTTCAGAAACCTCTGATATACGAATATATCCTTAACCAGACAATGCTGCTCTACCAATAATCCACTGCACAGGGGGAGGACTACAGAGGACTCAATGGGCCTATAAAAGTCACACCCATTATCTACCACACGACCCTAAACAACTGGAGGTATCCACAGATATGCAAAGCATCTAAGCACCACGCTTACATAATGCATACCACTCATCTTATGGCCAAATAGACGAGCACTATACGAACATGTGTCGAACTAAATAACAACCTAACTATACTAGAATTGAAGTAGACAATGAACGATGCATTCAAGAACATAATAAAGATGAAGAATAATGTTGACATTGCAATAATTGTGCAAAGACAGAATTACAATAAGAGCAGAGAACTAGAACATTTCCAAAACTCCACGCTCACCAACGATCGGGAATCTAAGCTAGGTTGACTCAGCTTGACTTCCTCTAGACCTGATCTAACTATGCTAAAGCTATGAACTAGAGGAAGTCTGATGATCTAGGGTTTCTGGCTCCAGATGAACTAATCTTCAAATGACTTGATGCCTTCAAGGGGGTCTGCACCTGTATTTATACCCTGGTGGGACGCACGTGAGCCATTGGACCAAACCGACTTCACGTAGGGCTAGGATTGATCCTCAAGGTTGGTAGAAGAATACTCTAGAAGCTCGTGGAAGGGGGGAGAAGGGGGTGGCTACCCGGCTACCCCCTGGCCGGCCGACCCCACCTGGCAGGCACTCGGCCTCCGCTTCGTTCCGGTGTCTTCTAGGGTCTTCTATAATATACTAGTATTTATCTCGCGGTGAAATTCTAAAAATTCTTTTAATAATTAGGTATCTCTCTCCACTTTTCTGCATAACTCCCTATAAGCATTAAAATTCAACAAAGCTTGTGGAATTCGTCAGATAACACCCTAGTCTTCTATGTTTTCATGTATTTTGACCATTCTCTCATGTTTATTTCACTATATATTGTTGATGTTAAGGACTGTCAACAAGAATCCCCAAGCTTGCCCTTTGCTAGTCCCTTAGCAAAGCTTAATTAGATAAACTTGGATCAGGAGTTGCTTCAATGCTTTCACGCCTTAAAAGTACACATGCTTTCAAACAAAAATTCTCCTTCGGATTAAACAAAATTGTTCTAACTTTCAAACTCACCCATATTACCTTCAACTATGGAGCTTCTTAGCCTTCACTTGGGTCTTGAGCAATTGAAAGACAGAACAATTAAGTCAAGCACTATGTCTCAAGCTCTTCGCTCAACCGATATTCTAGAGTTTTTGTAAGTTTTCAAAAGAAAACTTAGAGCTTTCATTGTATGACACTCTCAAATCTCTCAATATATGTGGTATTTGTGAATCCTTACCAAGGCATTAACAATGTTATGCCTTTCTCTCCCGATAACTAAGGATTATAGTGGAGCTCAAAGGAGTGGCAAAACAAGGAAAAACATACTTGTAATTCATATATTGTAAAGTCAAACAATGAATCCAATGAGAGTTAAGTCATACAATCAAATCAAGATGTGCATGTGTATAAAATATGCTGGATAGGTGTATATAGGTGTCTAATTCTAATTCTACTTTTGCTCTTTTGAAGACATTTCTCTCATTTAGATTTGAAAACAATTGCAGGAAAACATGGGCTATCTTTATTTTCTTTTCTTCTTCTTTTTCAGTGGGTTTTTGCCCCTAATTCTATTTCGGACACTTGTCTATTTTTTTCTTCTTTTTTTTTATAGCCACATGGCTTTTCTTTCTGCATACAAAATATTTGAGAGAGATTGCAACAAGAAATTAGAGCATTTATTTGGGGGCTGTCCTATAGGTTAAATTTTTGGGTGTTCTCTCCATGTGTAGAAGAAAAACATTTTAAGGTGGATCTGAGTGGAAAATGAAGAATGATTGCGCCTACTCCTAGTGTAGGAATAGTGCATATGTGGGTGGTGTGTACGTGATCTTGATTTTAAAAGCCTGATAAACCTCTCGTAAGGTATACAACAAAGCTCGACTAAACTCAATGCAAAACAAGCAGCATATATGAGCAAAGGTTTTCTTCATCTAAAATGTATATTATATCCCACTTTGGTAGGAATTTAAGCTTTGTCATACAAGAGCTCATTATGATTTTTAATTTTTCAAAAGATAAATCTCCAGAACTTAGTATGGCTAGGAACAAGATAAATAGCAGCTCAGACTTTCTCATATCATATCCCTCTATCACCTAGACTTAGATCAAGCATATGCTACCCACAAGTTTCAGGTTCAAAGTGAATTCTTGTCTCAAAGCAGTAATATCCAAAACTCGGGAGAATTCAAGGTTAAAAACTAGGCACTTGAAAGGAATTATGGCAGAGCAACTATTCATCATCTCCAATGCAAAATTTTAATCTTCATCTTTTTATTTGACTCCTAACTAGATAGAAATATAAACTTTAATTCTCTATGATCACACCTTAATATAATTAAGACTTACTAAGATAGGCACTTTTATTTGGTTTTAGTTGTTATGTATCTTTTTATTTTTTTAACTAATAGACTTGAAAAATAATAATAAGACTGTAGATACTTAGCTAGATAAGCGGGGAATGCTCCTCCCCCAAGCTAGATGTTGCTGTGGTCAGTTATTGAATGAACTTCAGAGCGAGTTCATCAGCAGCAATTGGTTGCCACTGAGTAGACTCTTTCTTTAGTCATAGTATTATCCTGCAAAATTTATATTCCAACAAGAACACCAAAAACTTGAAGCTTGGATTATACAAGGGGTTAGCGATCAGCTAAACAAGCAATTGATTATTCTTATGAGTTAATTTAACTTGATATACTTTAGCAGGAATTATTCTATCTTCTTCTCTCTTTTTTTAGGAGTTTTATTTCACGATGCAATTAAGTAATAGCAAATGACATGCATGCATATTTATTTTTATGCCACCATAGTAAATATTCCTATGGGGAATTACCACAAGTTTATTCACATGGGGCTTTAGTATTTTTAATAATGCATAAGTAAGAGCAATAAGGATTTTTTTCTATGCGCAATAAAGTAAATATACTTTTATTTTCTTAATGTGCAACAATAGTGAATATTATAGAGTATACATATATTTTAATACGATGATGGCAAGTATGCAATAAAGTCTTTTTATTTTCTTTTTTTTAATAATGCAAGATGTATGAAATGAATTTAACTAATAAATGTATTTAGATAACTACCATTATTACCTCGTGGCAAGGGTGCAGCATTTAAAGTCTACTGACAGGACTAGGAAGGAGAGAGTCCTTACTTATCGGTTGCATCATCTGATCCTGATGACGGTTCAGATGCCTGCTCTTCTTGCGGTGTTGCGAACGTTACCTTCTTCTCCTTCCACATCTTGACTCGATTCTTCATAAGTTCGGCTTCTTCTTTTAGAGCTAGCTCTTGTCTCTCAGCTTCTTTCTCCCACTCGTTCCAGCGAGGTTCTTTGACTGACTTATCTTCAATCTTTGTAGCTTCTACTTTTGGTTCGAGGACTACGTCATTAGATCTCATAAATCTAGGAAATCCAGCTCATCCATCCTTGAATGAACGGTGATGGGATTGGCGTCTCCTCCTTATCGGGACTTCTTCGGCTGTTCATGGTTAGTATAACTATTAAATTGACAACATACCATTGGAAGTCGGAAATGGATTTGTCCAGATCCAATGTAGATGACTGCATCGGTGGTGTTGAGGAAAGGTCTCCCCAAGATGATCGGTGTGTCTTCATCTCCCGGCATGTCGAGGACCAGGAAGTCGGCAGGAACGTAGTAATCTTGAATTTTTACCAGGACATCCTTTGCCATGCCTTCAGGCCATCTCAATGACTGATCCGCCATTTGCAGCTGCATATAGGTCGGGTACAATGGTTCGTTACCAAATAAATATTCATATGTTACCTTTGACATTATGTTAGCACCTGATCCAATGTCACAGAAGGTGTTGCAGAAGATCTTTTGGTTGATTGTGCATTCAATTGTTGGTACTCTGGGATCATCCTTCTTGACTAGAAATGGCGGTGAGAGCAAATGGTCACTTTCTGCATTCACTGCATTGATCATCTTGATAGTTTCTTCTAGCACTTGGCTGAGCTTGTTCTTCCTCTGGTTTCTGTTGTTCTGTTTCTTGGGTGCTGGTGTTGTT
Organism: Saccharum hybrid cultivar R570; assembly: GCA_038087645.1. Classification (NCBI taxonomy): domain Eukaryota; kingdom Viridiplantae; phylum Streptophyta; class Magnoliopsida; order Poales; family Poaceae; genus Saccharum; species Saccharum hybrid cultivar. The sequence continues at coordinate 16,525,930 of JAQSUU010000066.1, forward strand.
GGATCTTCAAGTAGGTACAACATTTGTGGGTGTGCAGGGGAATGCAGGATGCATTCCTTGAATGAGAACTTCTCTTTTCTTGTCTTTTATGGAAAAGACAAACTTGACATGCTCTATATAAATGATAGCTTTGGTTGTACATAGGAATGGTTGTCCCAAAATGATTGGTGTTCTTTCATCTCCTCCTGTCTCCACTACCACAAAATCCACTAGGACATATGATTGCCCCACACGAACAATAGCTTCTTCCAGTACTCCCTCAGGGTAGCAGATGGACTGATCTACAAGCTGCAAATGCATATTTGTGTATAACAAAGGATTACCTAATATCTTTTCATAAATTACCTTGGGCATGATGTTGACACTTGCGCCAAAGTCATAGACAGCTTCTGGAAAGACATGGCATCCTATAGAGATAGGAATGACAGGTCTCCCTGGATCACCTTTATTGTCGGGAAGTGAATAGTCAATCCACTTTACTTCTGCTGGTTGAGTGTAGTAGTTGGCTGCATTGTGAATATCAACAAGATTTGTAGTTTCTAAATCTTCCGGCTGGTCCAAAATTTTACCTTTCTCTAGTAGAGGAATAGCAGCTGCCAGCTGAGCTAATTGTGATTCTAACATTTTATTAAAGCTATGCTGGTTTTTAATAGCAGAAGTAAAGGTATCCATTCTAGATTTTATATTTTCTAAAACTTTATCATTAGAGGCCACCATCTTACTCATTTGATCTAGCAGTTTAGATTGACCAGCAACTAAATCTCTCAAAGGTGGTTGATTGTAATTGCTATAATTATTATTACCTTGAAAGTTAGCTTGGTAATTACCTTGATAGTTTGGCCTTTGTTGCTGAATCCATTGATTCTACTGTAACATCCCAGATGTTAAGAAATAGCTAAAACTTGATGATGAGCATCATCAAGCAAAAAACACCAAGCATTGTTGCATGAATGCATCATATGTTTCAAGTATAGCATGCATCTGTTTCTTATGTTGCATAGAAAAGGTTCATATGTTGCATTAAACAAGTGTTTTACATGTTATGTATATGCCTTGTTTCACATGTTTCATAGGCCATGTTTCATATGTTGCAAAGCAATGTTTAATATAAAATATGGATTGATTTTAAAGTAATGTTTCATAGGTTGTTGATAGAATGTTTCACATGTTTCATTTAAATGTTTCACATGTTACTTATTAATGTTTGAATAGTAAATTGTTGTGTCGCTTTTAATAATAAAATGCTTTATATGTGTTTATGCCATGTTTGTTTATCATCTAAAATGATGTTTTATTAGTGTTAAAGGATTGATCATGTTTTAGTTAAAAAGAATAATCAATTGAATCCAAAACCCTAGTTTCGAATGCCATTTCAAATACCTGGATTATACCCAATGTAATTTGAGGTGTAAAGCTATGCTCTACACTAGTGTCAGGTGTAGGGGATAAATTCAAGTGCAACATTTAAAAATGAACTCCAAGTTTGAAGTTGAATTTGAGTTTCAAAACTTGCACTAAGTTTTTCAATTCAAATTCGAATTCAAATTGGAAGGTTTATTAAAATGAATTTATAATTCAAATTTGGTTCAAACAAATGGAGCATTGGGAAGGTCAAGTATGATTTGATCCAATGGTACATTTGGATGATAGTTGTGATCACTAATTAATCATCAATTAATGTAGAAACCAAATCAAGTTTGAATTTGATTCAAAACCTTGATTTTCGGAAAACCCCGTTTTTACCCCCTTTTGTGTAATTCAAAATCTAAAAAGAATTTTAGGGTGAGCCAAAAACCAAAATTGTAGATCTTGTCAAGTTGTACAATTTTGGTTTTTGGAGTTTTCAAAGTTTTAGTATAAAATTTGGAGTAATTTTGAAAAGATTCAAATCTTAAATTTGACCCATTTTCATTCCCCTATTCAAATTTCAAAATGGAGGTAGAATTTGAAAATGGTTTAAAAAGAAAAGTTGTAGATCTTGTCAAGATGTACTACTTTGGTGTTTTAAGTTTTTAAAGTTTCAATGTAAAATTTAAAATAATTTTGAATTTACCAATTTCCAGAAATTGTCCCCTTTTGATTTCAAATTCAAATTTCAAAATCTAAGCTAAATTTGAAAAGTTTTGATTTCTGTCAGTGGCATTTTCGTAAATAATTGAAAATTTAATTTGGGAGCCGGGCACCACCTCCTGCTTGCCACCGTGCTGCTTCACCGGTGGCCACCGCCGTCCCGTGCCGCTTCTGCATACGTCGACATGCACTGTTCGCGGTGGTAGCTGCAAGCTGCTGCTGTCACACGCAGACGCCATGTCTTTACCGCTAGGGTCAAACTGGGCATCGTCATCTCGTTCTCCCCTCTCTGCTCGCCGCCAGCACAGCCGACCGCAGCGTCGTCGTAGGCAGAGCTCCCTCTCACCGGCAAATTCACCACCTCCACTCACTCCTAACCCAATTCCTCTTGCCTGTAGCCTCACCAAGTGCGTGCGCTCCTCTTTGACTCACTCTCCTGGCCTCGCACCGTCTGAGCAGCCGCGCACTATCATCTTCTTCACAACGGTTGCCATCACCGCCGTGTGCTCCTCCGCCGTGGCCAGCCCTTACCGGCACTGGGTCTCGCCTCCGCTTCTCATGTTTCACGCTCGCCTCGGCACCGTGAAGCTCACCGAGGTGACCGTTTTCATTTTCCTCCTTAGCTTGCCTTGGGACACCACCTGCCACCATGTTCGCACCGCCGTCGTCAACTATCTCGACGACAGCCGCCTCTGCTCCACATCCGCCTTCACCTGGCGGGTTGGCAAGTCGGGGTGAGCTCCTGCATCATGTAACAAGCATCAATTAGTCTGAGTAGGTGCCAAAGTGGCAGGCTCACAGTCGCACCACCGTGTCGTGCGCTGCTGTGCCGCCATGGCCGTAGCTGTGCATGAGCCGAACCCGAATTAGTGTAACCGGTAGCGTAGGCGTCTTCGTGGAGGCATGGGGAATGTGTGGGTGTCATCTCGGTTGCAAGAGACCATGCTGTCATGGAACCGTCCAAATTATAAGAGCACAAGTACAAAAATAATCACCAAAGTGATCAAATTCTCGCACTTGAGCCCATATAACTCCGGTAGTCCAATGAAATCACGAGGGATTTCAAACCAACTAACATACAAGCCAAGATCGTAGTGATTCAACATAACAAGTCAGATGTTACATCCATTTCATAAGTAGTTCAATATACATCGGAGTTCAATATAGTTATTACAACTTAAATTGAAAAGTAGCGGAAGCAAAGTAATTTGAAACTAACATTACTCTTATTTCAAATACATGCCAGTTCCAAGGTTGACTTCCAACAAAAGCATTTGAGATAAGGTAACTCAGAAGGATCACGCCCATGATCACATTCTGCCACTAAGGCAGGAGCCAACCAACTCTTGCAGTCGCCATGATACATCACAACCTACAACAAGTGGGGATAAAACCCTAAGTACAAGAAGGTACTCAGCTAGACTTATCCGTCATAAACCAGAAATAAGGTGAAACCAAGGTTGATGCAAGGCTGATGTAAGTGGGCTAGCTTGACAACATTTGCATAAAAAGCTTAATATAGATAAGTAATCATTAAAGCTTAAGCATCAAGTTAATTATCATTAACTTGTCATCTATATTAGCACCTATACTAGAGCACTCACTTGATTAGGAGCAAACAATATTAACCATAGCAGGTATAAATTGAGGCAACCTTTTCATCATCATCCAATTAACCATCTGTTCAATTTAATGGAATCTTCGTTGCCGCTGCTAAAGTCAAGTGCTCACTAACCGGGAGTGACGGCGATTCAAATCGAGTTTCTATCCAGCTGGAGGGGTATTTCTAACACTCACCGCGCAGGCCCCTGCCAGGGTCGCACAAGCCACCTTTCGTACAATTCAGGAGTCGCGGGTTCGACTGATGCCGCATCCCCCAAGGGCAACACTCTGCCAGGTGATAGGGACTCTAACCCCCCTTGGTCTCATGCCAATGTCCCCAAGCATATCCTTACTACCTCCAAGATGCGACCTACCATTCGATTCCCGGCCTGAACTGTATTACTCGGCTTCTCGGTCGGAATGACTTATCCGGCAAACTAAGTGTTAGATTGCGTTCAACATGACTCGAGGACGTACAGCGAATCGATCCTTAAACGACTCAGATGGGGATAGATCTACACCCAAGACCTCCATGCCTTGTTGCTTCACTATCGTCATCCCGCCCGGTCTCATTTCATTTTATTAACACATGGTTCCTTTCCACGATAGAAAATATAGCCGACCATGCCATATATGAATATCCCTACATCTCGCAGGTGATAGGAAATCACCTGACTTCTACCGCTTAAAGCAGGGCTAAGCACCTATTCGATCCTGGTCTACATAGGATTCAAGGTATGCTTTCTGGACAAGGATGGAATATCAATGCAGCAAGTGTTTTTATCCAACACCTATAACTTAATGCAACAATATATATAACATAATGCTCAATTGCATTTCAGAAATTAGGAGGCTTATAATGCTCCGGGGCTTGCCTGGGATCCGACTCAAGTCAGAGTTTGTCAGAAGAAACTCGCTTGGCGAGCATTCCCTCATTCTAGCACTTGTCCGATCCTTCCATCTCCGAGATAGGTCCACCAACACCATCTTCGGGTTTGGCTCCATATCAGGTCCTTCACGCGTTTCAGCTAGCGTACCTAAATGAGGTGCAATAATGCATATGTATGAATGCATAGAAGTGCAACAAACAGAGTAATCAAACAAGCATACCAAAGTTCACATAAACACCTAGAGCTAATTAACTTAATCCTCATTAAGGCATAACATAGAAGATTGCAAGCACATCAATCAAGACACAAGTCTCATAAGATCATAGGGTACTAACCCAAGTACCAAGTAGCAACACCAACATACTTATGTAACTCAAACTATGCTTAACAGAAAAGTTCGGATTTGCAATCAGCATGAACAGTCCAGAAATAACATCATCCCAGGAGCTACACAATTCCAAATGACATGAAAGAGGATAATATGGAAAGCTTATGAAATTTTCTACAATTCATTTAATATCAACTAAGCCTGATTCCTAGGGTTAATAGGTCGAAAATATGAAACTACAGAATCTGGTCTGCTCCATACAGAGAGCAACCAATTCTGGGACCTGACTTTAAACATGTATAACTCAAAAACTACTTCGCCAAATGCCACCAAATTTTAACACAAGCTAGATAAATGAATTATATACAACTTTGATATAGACAAGATGCTCAGAAAACATCATTAACATGGAGTAATTTACATTGCCCCCAGAACTGTCCAGAAACCACATTAGCAAGAAATAATTATTAACTTATGTTGAAAACATATAATTGGACAAAACCAACTTTACCAACATATCACACATGACTAATGAACACCAGAAAACATAGTGTCCATTGCTAAATAAATTCTTTTAATACATTTTCTTAATTTATTTAGATAATTAGGTGGAATTATGAACACCTATCAAAATGCACAATAAATTCTACCAAAATTACAATGTCCTAAATATGCTCCCAAAAGTCTACTATCCAAATTTCAAGCCATTTGGACAAGTATATCAACCTCTATGAAAAAGACAAATAGCTATTGCAATAAATCTTGTGAGAGCAAGTTAAACCTAAAACTCAATATTTTCTATGAAAATATGGCCATAGTATGAATCAAAATGATAGAGCAACATCATACTAAGGTAATGGAACAAAATTTTCCATTTTATAATTTATATATTATTTATAAGATATTTATCAAGCCGTAAACAAGTTAAATCAATAACTTGATCATACAGCAAGCAATGACCATGAAATTTATACCACAGTGCATACATAGCATGGCAAGACTACCATAAAAATTTCACATGATCTGGAGCATCACAGCATCATTTATGAATTTCCCAACCAACATATGCAAGAAATGGGCAAGAGTAAATCACAACCCTAAGAAAATAGTGAACAACTACTAGGTTTAATATTTTTATTAGTTATTACATGCTATCACAAGATTAATAGAACAAGAACCACTATTTTTGGATGTCTAAAACTCCAGATCTTGCTCTGGTCAATGTTTAAGGCATTTTTAGAGCTCTTTTCCAACTTAAATCAAAACACCAGAAATTTTCTACAAACAAGTAACATTTTAGGATTCTACTGCATAGAGATTTTCTCAAGGTTTCCAAAAAGTCCACATTTTCTATTTTTGGACTTTCCCATCAAGAGATATGGATTTTCAAAGATTTAATAAAATTCTGAAAAGAAATCAGGAAAACCAATCCTAACCCTAACACGCTAGGTGCACCCGGACGTATACCCCAAACCTGCCACTACTTAAACCGACACGTGGGACCCATCGTTCAGCCGGGCCCGCTTGTCACACACCGAGAGACAGAGAGAAAGGAGAGGTGCCGGCTTCCTCCGTTCACCGGAAACAGAGGAGGCGGAGGAGGTTTGCCGGCCGGCCATCTCCGGCCGGTGAGGTCGTCGGCGGTCGCGGGGAAGTGGTGGGAAAGCGCCAGGGCGACGAGGTGCATCCATAGGCGTTTGCATTATGGGTCGAGGTGGTCTGTGGCCTGCTGACCATGTGCGCGGGTGGCTCCGTGGGGGCAGTGCCGGCGGCGGCGGCGCTCCGGTGGCTGGGCGACCGGGAAAGGTGTGTAGGAGAGTCCTCGTGAGATGGCGCAACCGGGGAACGTCTTGACGCGGCTGGAGATAGTCCATGGCGACCCGTCCATGAGCACCGGCTGCTTGCGGCCGTAGCGGTCAGCTTCGACGGCGGTGGATGCACGGCCCCAGCGACTTCCGACCTGAGCTAGCGCGCGCACGGCGTAGGGCATAGCGGGACGACTATGGTGGCGCAGGTGGTGGAACGGGAGAAGGATGCGGAGTGGGGAATGACGCCGATGGCAATCTTGGCCATGGCGGCCATGGCTCCGGTGGCACGCTCTAGTCGGAGTCGAGCGAGGAAGAGCGAGGAAGAGAGAGAGGTGAGTGGCCGTGGACGAGCTCGGCTCTCCACCTTGCGAAGAGAAGGACCGAGCACGTGTCCAGGGAGTGGTGGCGCGATGTGGGCATGAGCGCCATGCCCTTGTCCATGCGTCGCCTTTGGAGCAAAAGCATGAGCAAGTGGCGGGCAGTGAAGTAGTCCGATTGGAGTCCAAATTTGGGCTTGCTACGGGCCAAATCTGGACATGGGCTAATTACAAGATTTGCTCATCTCTTGATGCTCTACAGTTTATGTTAAGTCACTTAGGTCATTGGGTTAGCCATTTAAGAGATAATGACATGTCAAGACGGCATTGTCAATGTGTCGACCACCATTAACAAATACTCCAAATTGATGGGCCAAATGGAGTCCAACTAATGCCATCTTTTTATATGCTCTTCTCCATAATGTCTACTTCAACTTTCATTAAGGGGTCAACTAAGTTGCTTAACAAAATCTTGAGAACGTGACATGTCAATCAATTTGACTAATCTCGGCCTTCAATTTATCCAAGTCTGAAAACATTTAGCAAGTTCAAAATGGTGACCCCTATTTGGCAATCTTAGAGATAGATTCAGCCTTTGGTCTTTTAACAAAGTTTGTTGTATACAACTTAAGCTACAACTTTAATTAAAGGACGTCTACTGGTTCAGCATGGTTAGGGAGATAAACATTACCAAACATGTCAACTTATTGCTGCCATTCAAGGACTTAGAATAATTTCTGCCCTTCCAAAAACAGCCGCTTATTCAATCTTGTGAGCTCTATTTGACTATGTTAGAAGCCAAACTAACTATTGACCATTAAACAAAGTTTGTTCCACACAAGATGCACTAAAACTTTTGTTTAAGGTCAAACCTCATAGCTAGCCTAGAAGTCAAATTTTCACTTTGGTCAAAGTAGCAACTCGATAAAGCCTAAACTAGGGTTTTAGGCCTAATCGGGGCATTTTCTTGACATTTGCTCAACATGAACCCTTCATGACTTTTGTTGTAGAGTTCATCTAGAGTCATTTGGGTAAGTTTGCATGGTTTGGTTGATGATCTATAGTTCCATTAACTTAATGGTGCAAGTTCCAATAGGAATAGAACTTATCATTTCATGTGACTTTTTGATTCCAAACTTCATGAAACTTTTCCAGGGTTCACTATAGATAGAGAGTGATGTGAGACACATGAAAGAAGTGACAGCAACACTCACTTGCATTACCAGGCATGAGCACCTAACATACACACTTGAAACACAATTAACAAAAGTATGTTGCATATGTTTCAAGGAGGTGTTGCAAGCACATTCCATATACACATGTCTCATATCTTCCATGCTCGTATATGAACAATGAAGCTTAGGCTCATGCAATGCAAGTGTCCAAAAAGCAAGCCTAACACCTGGGGTGTTACACATGCCATCAGTCCTCTCTGTCGCGGCGGAGCGCCGCCATGCTGCCCTGGCCGGTGTCAGCATCGCCGTGGTGTTGGAAAAGTTCTTCGAGTACCTTGGTCGTGTGCAGATGTGGTTGGGGAGTACGTCGGAGCAAACTGCGTCACCGGGGAGGTCACCGATGGCAAGCTCTACCGCTTACCCGCCGGTGTACCCACGGTCAGCGCAGCCTAGGTCGGGTTTGACCCGGCCCCGCGTGTCAGCAGTAGTGGGTAGAGAGAAGGTGGGTGAGGAAATGATTTTTTTTGTAGAAAATGATTTATCTTTTTCCAGAAATGCTTTTATGTGTAGATTCTTGTAAAATTCATAACTAATTAATGAGGGCTCCTAAAATTATGAAATTTTGTGGGTAGCCTTTTCATATTATGCTCTATCATACAAAATGTTGAACTGGTCCATTTCAGTACTTTTGATATGCTTTTAATAATTAATAAATGCATGCTCAATAATTTTTGTAGATTAAAATATGTATCCAAAAATTCATGAAAATTTATGAGTATGTTTAATCTGCTATTATGAACCCACACAAAAAGTTTGGTACTAATTGAAGGTAGAATGGTTTGATCATTTAGTTAAGCTTGCTTTTATGAATTAATAAAAATACTAAAATGATTTTATATAAATCCCTAAAATACTTTGTTGTGATTTTAGAGTTTATTGTGGACCTTGGAACACTAAATCCTATACTATTCCTTAGCAACTTAATCCTTTTATGTTATACTCAAATCAACTTGTTATTAATAAGTAGATTGTTTATTTAAATGCTTAGTAGGAAAATAAATATGGAAATGCATTCTTTAAGTCACTAACTTTAGGAGATGTGATTTTGGGATCGTATGAGGACCATGGAGCACATCACCCTAGCTGGTCCATGCAAATGTTTATATTAATGTTATGATCATGATTGAATTATTAGTTAATGAATGGAGTAGTTTACTTAAGTGATTATTTTAGGAAATGCATGTGAATAGGTCATGTAGTAATCTTTGTTGGTCCCATGGTTGTCTTCATGCTATGATCTATCTTATCTTAAGTGTTGTTCATGTTGATAGCCTTTCCACTTGTTTAGTTAGTTTTAATGTTTTTAAGGGTTAACAAATATGTTAGAAGGTTTCATCTAATCATTAAGTAGGTTAAGTGTGATTGTTGGGTTATGTGAAGTCCTGGGAACATAAACACTTTAATGTTCTAAGGTAAATGCTTGTGGCCATACTATAATCTTTACATGCTTTTATGTTGATAGTTAATTATCTTGTTAGTAGCTAATTAGGTGTATGTTGGTAAACATGATCGTTTCTTAGATGCAACCTCTTGGGTAAAAAGTAACAGTTATATATTTCCCTGTATGTTGTTTGTGCATGTCTTTCCCTAGTAAAAGCTTTAGTTGGTAAGCATGTTTTAATAAGTAAACCTTTGCCTTGTTAGGAGAACAATTAAAGATGCTTTAAGACAATTACTTGTAACCGTACTGCGAAGGAAAGTTGTACTCAAGTAGATAACTAATGTTTATCATTTCTAAATGTTATTCATCATAATGTATCATGGCATCCATTCCATCATGTTAAGCATCGCATCATTTATATATATGTGTAGTGCATACGAGAGTGAGAAGGTCCATGTTGAGCAAGTGTTGACGAGGTTGGTGTTGATCAATCTCAGAAAGGTGTCGTCCACCCGTGGTGTTGAAGAAGGTCATCCATCAATGGTTCTGGTGTCATCCATCCGTGGAGTGGTGCCAAATCTGACTTCTGTGAACTAACCTCCTCTGCAACGAGGGCAAGCCCCGGACATACAACTACTCTTCTGTTTTATAAATACTTTATTACACCTTAAGTCTAGTGTGATGTGCATTATGTTAGTTGGAGTTGGTTGATACCGTTGCTACATGGTTACCTTGATCTACATTTATATCCAGATGATATCCCACTAGTATGTGTAGGTCGATCTCTTATGCTTAGTAATGCTTAGACTTCGGTAGAAGTCGAATAGTGGTTTCATCATTCGTGAGAAACAGGTTTACCTTTGCGTCTCCTGACCTAATGACGGGTCATGAAAGCATATAAATATGAATATGATAATATTAAGCTGAGACCGGATAGGTAACTTGCATTGGGAAAGGAGTCTCAATGTAGTGTTTCCACCTGTGTCGGTTAAGGACCGTACCATTGATTGAATAGTGTGCGTCGAGACTTTGCAACTAGCCACTGTTGATTGTAATTAAATATCAATTTTAAATGTCAACAAAAGAAGATAAAGGACTTAAAATGAACATCACCATAGACTTAGGGGTTTTAACTAACGATTTCCACAAGTTTTGGTGAATGTTTATTTCTACAGGGGGTTATTAGGAAATAACCAAAGAAAGGCCCACATGTCATGTTTACATAGAGATAAAGACCCATGCATCTACAAGAAGACTCTACAAGACTCGGGAAGGCACCCCCCTGGAGGATGGGGCCCACCTGTCAGGTGGACAGGGCGCCCGCCCACGTCATCAGGGCACCCGCCCTACCCCTCAGCCGATTAGGGCCGAGCTCGTGGATCATGCCCCTAACCGCCTTTGAGGATCAATCTACACCGTGCATGAAGGTCGGTTTGATCCGAGGGCTCTGGTGCATTTGAGGAGGCTATATAAGCAAGGCCATATCCCTGGGTTGAAACCCTAATTTATTTTATTATTATTATTATTATTATTATTATTATTATTATTATTATTATTATTATTATTATTATTATTATTATTAAGAGGAAGCCATCATCAGAGATAGGGTTTAGAGATCTCTCTCCCCCAGAGAATTAGAATAGCAACTCCAATACTTCAAATTCTACATAGGTTTAGACTAGATAGATTCAAGAGTTGGGCGCCTATGCCCAAGATTCGGATCATCGTCTACAAGTTTGGTACTATCTTGTATCTTTCTCTACGACTTTATTCTAAATATCATTATGTTTCTATTTATTATGTTCCTAGTTTGCTCTAGTTCTATATTTGATATAGTTATGATTGATGATGAGTTTATGTATAAGTTTGCAAAGCGCTTAGCTCTTTTCTCGTGGGAGTTAAGTGGTAGATTACATGTAGGCATGGTGCCTAGATGTTGTTTACCTACAAATGCACCTTATTGGCTGGGTCGTGTGGTAGTTCGCGGAAGTGACAGTTTCGTTGAGTCTTATATAATCCACCCCTGTTAGTAGGACAAGTAGAATTGGTATTACGTGGGAAGTCTTATATAATCCTCTGAGCTTATCAATTCATTATATTTATTTATCATGGCTTACCCCCTGTCAAAGCAAGTGACTGTGTGATTGATTCTCATAAGTAGTCGTGTTTTGCAAGTTCATCTCTAGCTTAAATCCTTAGTTCTTTCCCTTGAGCTAAATATAAATTAACGATACCTGGAATATTTCCTGGTGAAGTGCTACAATGGTATTTAATTTGTGTGCTTGTGGATCCCTTATTTATTTTCTAGAAGAGCATTTATAATACCAACACTTCTGGCGCCATGCTAGGGATGACAACCTAGTACTTAAAGTGGTGTTAGAAGTGTCAACAAGCATTTCTGGCGCCATTGCCAGGGAAGAAATAAACTATTGAGAAAAATTATGTAAATAGATACTTATAAAAATGAGAAATCATAACAAGGCACCTCTGCTTTGACAGGATCACCCCTGTTGTTTTTCTATGTTTATATTTTATACAGGGTATAGCAGGATTGATTCTAATTCACTCAACTCTTCATCATCAGAATCGGATCAACCAAAGAAGGAGCTCGTCACCAATTGCTGAAGCTATGGCAGAAAAGACCTTGCAAGAATTCTCTGCTCCACGCATTGAGAACATTCTCACCGGTCCATCACTTCAAACTGAGAATCTTGAGTTTGAGCTTAAGCCAAGCCTCATAAATATGGTGCAAGCTACCTAATTCAGCGGAAAGGTACATGAAGATGCAAGTGCTCATCTATAGAATTTTCTGGAGATTAGAAGCACCATCACCATTGATGGTGTCGCTCAAGACATTATACTACTTTGCCTCTTTCCATTCTCACTTGTGGGAAAAGCGAAGTAGTGATTCTATGCTAATAAAGAAGACATCAACACATGGGCAAAATGTTCGAAGGCCTTTCTAGCAAAGTTCTTCCCTGTAGGCAAAACCAATGCCTTAAGAGGAAAGATTACCAATTTCCAATAGTAGAAGACAGAAACCATTTTAGAAGCATGGGAGCGTTTTTAAGGATATATATTAGATTGTCCTCATCATGGAATGGAAGAATGGTTACTCATGGAAGGATTTTATTATGGATTAATCCCAAAGACCCGTGAGCACCTGGATGCAACTACTGAAGGATCATTCTTATCACTCACTCTTGGAAAAGCTAAGATACTTATGGATAAGATAGCAGATAATCAAAGCTGGCCCTAAGACAACGTTCAACATTGTCATCAAAGTGAAGAAACCATTGAAGAAGTAAATGCGCTGTCTACCAAGATGGATAATTTGCTCAACTGGCTTGATCAGAGGGCCAAATACATAGAAGATCAGAGAGCCATTGAAACAGCTTACCAGAATTCAAATATTGCCGTTAGAAAGATTCCACATCAACCAAGTTGGAAACAGCAAAACATTACCCAAGGTATGAATCCAGGTAATTCTACCAAGCAACCTACTTTAAGAGAGTTAGTCATGCAGCAAACTAGAATCAATGAAGACATTAATAAAAGGCTTGCTGTAAATGATAATATTTTCAAAGACATTCATGGTAAGCTGGAAATTTTCTCATCTGTGGCTGAAAAGCAACATAAGTTTAATAAAAAGATTGAAGACAAATTAGCACAGCTAGCTGCTACATTGCTTGTTGCCACTAACCCTGAGCAGGTAAGTGCTATAACTACAAGAGGAGGAAAATCTACCAGAGATCCCCCTTATCCTAAATGGACCAGAAGGGCACCAGTAGTACCAGCAGTGGCAGAAGAGGAAAAGCACAATGAAGTTGAAGAATTATTACAAGAACCTCAAGAAAGGGAAATGAGACAAGATTTTCATGATATAAATTATTTACCATTTCCCCGAAGAAATAGAAGGCTGCAATCAGATGAACAGTTTGGTAAGTTCATGGAGGTTATTCAGAAGTTATGTGTCAACATACCTCTACTGGACGCTATACATGTCCCTACATATGCAAGGTACATCAGAGACATTCTCAACAAGAAGAGACCACTGTCAACCACTGAGGTGATCAAACTGACAGAAGAATGTAGTGCAGCCATCCTTAATAAATCACCAGAGAAGAAGAAAGATCCAGGATGTCATGGAACCATCCAAATTATAAGAGCACAAGTCTAAAAACAATCGCCGAAGTGATCAAATTCTCAAACTTGAGCCCATATAACTCCGGTAGTCCACGAAATCATGAGGGATTTCAAACCAAACCAAGAGCAACCAAGATTGTAATGATTCAACATAACACAACACTTGTTACAATAGTTCATAAGTAGCTCTCATACATCGGAGTACTAAATAATTTATTACAAAAACAAAGTAAAGTTTAGCGGAAGCAACATGATTTCTAAAACCATTTAAAGTCAAATACTGCCAGTATAGAGTCACATCCTGCAAAAGCATACCAGAAGAGGTACTACAGAGACCATGCCCATATGGTCTAGTCTTCATGCCCACATGGCGAAGATAATACTTGCAGCAACAAGTACGAATCTGCTACCTACAACAGGTGGGAATAAACCCTGAGTACGAGAAGGTACTTAGCTAGACTTACCCGTCAAAAACCAGAAATAAAGTGACACCAAGGAGTATGCAAGGCTTTATAAAGTGGGCTAGCTTGACTCATTTGCAGAAATGCTTAATACAAATAAGTAACCATTATTTGCTTAAGTATCAAGTTGATCATCATTAACCTGGTAACTATATTAGCACCTGTACTATAGCAATCACTTGATTAAGCTAAGCAAGCAATAATAACCATATCCAGTTTAATCATGGCTATCATCATCATCCTTATCATCAATTCTGAACCATCAATATAATTAGTGTATCTACGCTGGAGATAACCAGTCAAGTTTCTCACTATCTGGGAGAGACGGCGACTCGAATCGATTCCAACTCAACTGAGGGGGATATTCCTGACACTCACCAGGCAAACCCCGCTAAAAGCAGCCGTAGATAACCTTTGGTACAACTCAAGGTGGGCCCGAACAGCGCCGCGTTCTCAGGGATACCAGTGGCCAGGATGCTCAAGACTTTAAACTCACCTGCCCTTGGACCCTCTGGCTCCCTTCCGAGGCGACTTCCACTTTTCGACTTCGCAGCCTGAGTTGAGCTACTAGGCTTCACGGTCGGCAACCTCAGGCCAGCCAGCTAAATGTCAGGCATGCGTTCAAAATGACATAGAAGGCTCCAGGTCTCGGTCCTTAATCGACACAGGCGGCATCACTACAACCGTAAGACCCCGCCCAGTCTTTTATTCATATTAACACATGGTTCTTTTCCACGATAGAAAATATAGCCAACTGTGACCTGATAAAGCCCTATATCTCGCAGGAGATAGGAAATCACCCGACTTCTACCGGTCTAATTAAGCAGGGCTAAGCATAGATACGATCCTGTCTACATAGGATTCAAGGTTCAAATTGCTGGACAAGGAGTGTTATCAATGCAGCAAGGGTTTCCAACCAACTCCTATAACATAATGCAACAATACATATATAACACATATATAGATAATTGCTTCAAAAGTAGGAGGCTTATAATGCTCCGGGGCTTGCCTTAACCGAAAAAAGATAGATCAAGGTTCGGGTTCAAGAACGGTTCCCACGCCTTCTCCGGCTTCGTCGGACTGGACCTCCGGCTCCCGAACGGACTCCAACTTCGGGGTTCACGCCTTGCGGAGCTTTACGGTCACCACGATTCTTGGCACACCTATTGTATGTATATGCATCCAATGAATTTCATGTATGCACCAAGGATGACATGATGATTTATGAACATGTATGAATGATGTGAAGATGAATATAATGATATTGCAACATCATGGGCACAAAACCAAGTCATGTGGTGCTCTATTCAAATCACTTCAAGCTTAGGTGCAAATTTCCTCTCTGGTATTAACATGTTCAAACATCCCTAAGAAAACCACTAAGTGCCACAAAGTTAAGACTAAACACACATGTAACAAGATTCCAGAAATTAGTATTTCCATCATGTTAACAGCAGTAGCTAAGAACATTCATAACTGGAGTTCTACAAATTCAAATGACTAGCAAGAGGACATTCCGGAAAGCTTATAAAATTTTCTATATTTCATTTATAAACATCTAAGCATGATTTCATCATTTACCAGATCGAAATAGCACATGTACAGAATCTGTTCTAAAGGACAGAGAGCACTTCCAAAACTGAACCCAGCTTGGAACAGCTGTCATTTCAACACTATAAGTCCAAATGCTACCAAAATTTACCAGCAACTAGTTCATGAAGTTCCCAACAGCTTTTCTATAAATCACCAAGCATGAAAACATCATTAACATAACCTAATTTGCTTAGCCACGAAATCTGTCTAGAAAAGGTAGATTTGTACAATTAATATTAAGTGATGTTGAGAACATCACAAATGACCTACCCAACTCCACTAATAGTTAGATCATGTTTAAGTAACACCAAATCAAGTCATGGCACTGGCATAAACATTTATCTAATCACCCTTTTCTATTTATTTTGAGTGCATAAGCATAAATGGCATCACATATAAAATGTACCCAGAAAATTCTAATAAAATTACAGAGGTAAATACATGCTACCAAGAGACTATGATAAAATTTTCACTTCATTTTGACAAGAAGATATGGAGACATCAAAATAACAAAAAGATAAGTGCTAATAAAGCCTATAACAAAGAAATTTCATAATTGGAGCAAATGACCTTCAAAAAGGCTGAAAATTTAACTACAGCATCTTTATACCATACTTAGCATCTCACAAAAAATTCATGGCAAAAGGATCACTACACAGTGAGATACAAAAATTACCAAAATCACATAGTTAAATAGAGGCCTAGCAAAATTAATTACATACTTCAGAAAACATTAATAAACATGACATATATTATATTTTCTAAATAAACTAGAGGTCATACAAAGCACTACACATTTTGAACCAACTCCTTTGGATCTACCAAACTCAACTTAGTTATTTTACAAACTTAGCACAATTTGTATTTTTCAGAAAAGAATAAAACAGAAAACACTAACAGGCCTCAAGCCCAACTAGGCCTTTGCCTTGTGCTTAGCTCAGCCCAGCTACCGGCCCACAAAGTCAGAAACAGGGGGACTCCTGCCAGCCGATTCCTCGCCGGCGGCGAGGTCTCTGGCAAGGGCGTGGTCGCCATCGCACTCTCCGTGACAAGACGAATGCAACGAGGTACAACACGCACCCTACGACGCACGGAGCAGAGTACGCTGTTGACCATGGCGGGTGGCGGAGCAGGTCTGGTGGTGTGCCGGTGACCATGACTGGGCTAGGGAAGGACCCCTACATGACCAGTGTGACACGACGGAGCTACAGAAACCAAAAACGCGACGCCTGATTAGTAGGCGAGGCGCAGCCACATGCGAAGCACCATGGCGGCAACGATGGACTCCTCGAGCGACAGCGTTCCCCGACGATGGGGCGACCGCTGGCAATAGTGTCATACAAGTTGCTAGATCTACACCTAAGACGCACTAGACACAATCTAGCTGAGAAGAATACGGCACAAGCGTGAGGAGCGTGAGCTCGTCGGTGATGGCGGTCGCGGCGGAGCGCTTACCGCAGTGAAGTTGTTCCGGTGGGTCTACCGCAGTAGAGGTGGAATCCATGGGCGCTCCACGGTCCACGTGACTTGGCAGCACGGGAACGAGGTGGACGTAGCTCGGTGAGGCTCGATGCGGGGCCGGCCACGGTGGCGGCCTTGCTCGGTGAGGTACGAAGTAATGGCGGTGGTGGAACATGACCTCCGGTTAGCGTGTGGCCCCAGAGGCGAGGCCAACGTGTCAATGCGGTAGGCTAGGCACTGGCAGAACTGCTAGTGAGAGTGGGCGAGTTGTGATGTGGCGGTGGTGGTGTGCGGGTCAACGGCTTGCCGCGGCGGCCATACGCGTGCCTGTGCTCCAGGGCCGAGAGAAGAGAAAGAAATGGGAGCGAGAAGGAGAAGGCAGGGCGCTCGGTTTCCCTTCTGTCCAAGGTCGACGAGTGTGATCGAGGTGGCACAACGAGAGCGCGCAAGAGAGCCACGCGGTGGCTCAACCCTGCCCCGGTCGGCCATCATGGCGAGGTCAGGTTGGCCATCAGAGCTCCTCTGGCCGACTGACAGCCCGACTTTGCCCCCTAAGATCTCTTAAACCACTTATTCTTGGCAAAAACTCCTTTTAATGAAATTTGTAGAGCTACAAGAGGACTACAAAGTTGTTAATTGAAGTTTGAACTAGTTCAGCCTGGATTGGAAGATAAAAGGTCCCAAAGCGAGGCACCTTGAAACTGAAATGCACCCTGACTTAGAATATTTTTCTAAGTACTGAAACAGCATGAATTCCTAGATTGTGGGCCCTATTTGAGGATGTTCTAGCTATTTTCATGAGATGTTCATGTTGAGACTTTTGTTCCTTGATAAATTGGCTACAACTTTGGTAAAGGGTGCACATCCATGCAAGGTATCTAGGTTAGACTTTTTAAATAGTCAAAGTAAGACATTCTATAGGTCACCTCATGGTCAAACCTCACCTGGAGGGCAAATTAATCAATTTGGTCAACATGAACAGTGCTCCAGTAGGTGTCCTAAGCATAGTTAAGCTAATAGAGATCATGTTAGAGCATCACAAGTGTCATCTACACCAAAAACCCTATTGAAATATTGTGTTGCAAGCATGTGTTGCCTAGTTTAACTAAGCATGTTACATATGTTGCATGATCATGTTTCAAGATGTTGTGTCACCCATCATAATAATACAAGTCTAAGGCATACATGAGCTATTACTGCAAGCAAGAATACACATAGTACATACACTCAACATGAATGTTGCAGATGTTTCAATGTTATGTTTCAATGACAATGCACATGAAATGATGGTGCACATGCTCATGTCATGCTCATATGGATGCATAGATGCAAGGCAAACACCTGAGGTGTTACACAGGATGCCCCACTATTGATTGTTCAATTAGAGACCAACATTTCAATAATGCACTCTATGACCTTGGAGCAAGTGTCAGTGTGATGCCAGCAGTAGTCTATCACAAGCTCAATTTTGCAACACTCGAACCAACATCAATGTGCTTACAACTGGCAGATCAATCAGTTTGATACCCGCTGGGCATTGTTGAGAACATCCCAGTCAAGATAAGAGAATTCTTTGCTCTAGTAGACTTTGTGGTACTAGACATGAGTCCAGACTCAAAAGTGTCACTCATCCTTGGGAGACCATTTTTGAGCACTGCCAATGTACACATTGATGTCGGGAAAGGAGAAATCAAGTTTACTATAAATAGGCAAGAAGAACAATTCACATTCAAGCCAAAACCCGAACTCAACTCCACTATGAAGATGGTATGCCAGGACAAGGAAGACATATCAGAGTCATCGTCACAGGAGTCAGACACTCAGAAAGAATAAAATTGAGAGTCCAGTTTGGAGGACTTTAAAAAATTCGAACCCTTGCCGAAAGGTAAGTCGGTAGTTATCTGAGTTTACTTTTAAATTTACATAATTATTTTTTTTGTCACATTATAAAATTCATGCCCCACATAAATAATTTTTACGGTGTGTAAAAACCCGTATCAAGAATTTACTGTGGTGGCATAAAAATATTTCTACTTATGCATTTTATTTTACCTAAACGATTCTGCATATGTAAATATTTATAATAGGGTCCACTCCTATGGGACCCACATGTCATAGACTCCACCTCACATACATCATATCATATTATTTCATCCACTTCCACTCACCTCCACTATCTTCTCTTTTCCACCGTCCAAATCCACCACCAGCACACTTATTTTGCTTAGTCATGAAGCAAAGAGGTGAGTGGCAAACATTTAGCCATGGAGGAGCCAGGAGGTGGGCGGCCGCCCCCACCACTTGGGCGCCCGCCCTGCTCTCTCCCCCTCTATAAATACCCTGCCTTTCCTCACTTCTTTGCATCACAAGCATTCCAGAAAACCTCTCATAGCTCGAGCTCTCAACTTCTAGTGTTCTGCTCCAAGCATAGGCAAGAAAAGAGAGAGTAGGAGTAAGAGAAGAAGTAGAGGAAGGAAGAAGAGTAGTAGTGATCTTGTGAGAGGAGACTGTAGTGCTACAATAAGTAGAAGAAAGTAGTGCACTTAGTGGACATGATGTCCTGGAAGTAATTAAAAAGAATTAGGGGGAGGTTCTGCTGATTTCTCAACTAAAATCTTGTTCAACTAACCCCTAGACCACTAATTCTAGATAGCTAACAACTAACCCGCTAATATTCTCCACAAGTTTTGTTTTTGCTAAGGTTTTTGTAGGATATTCAAGATGTTCAAAGTTGCCAAAGGAGCCGCAAAGAGCGCGCTCAAGAGTCTTGGATCGGGACGCATGAACCGATCCGCTTCACGAGGCAACTCTGAGATGAGCGTCGACCCGCTGGCCGACCAACCACCATCATCATCATCAGCACCAACAAGGAAGATTCTCCTCAAGGAAAGTCATCTTGGTTTGAATGATTCTCGGGAGAGGAAGATTTTCAAGGAATTGAAGAACAAGGCCTACACTCACACACCAGTCCTCAACCTCACACTTCTCCATGAGACAGGTATGGATACTAAATTTGATTTAATATTTCCATTGGTGAGTTGGGAGTCGTTTTGGGACATAAATGAGTTAGGGTCAAAGCTTTCGACCATTGAATTCCTGTGCACTTTACAAAACCATGGAGGATGGGGTAACCTTTAGAGTTTTCAAGGAGACGTTTAATCTTACTTGGAGGGAACTAAGTAACCACCTTGGTTTCCACCCAAGAGCTGCGATAGATTTAGATGACGCGTTGCCAGGCTTTGAGAAAAATCAATTTTGGAAAGAAATGACTGGAGAAGACTTTTATTTTCATGCCCGTACCAATAGCATACAACTCCCCACTCTTCATTTCTTACATAAATGGATGGGTTATGCTATGTTTCCTAGAGATGACATCTGCAAGGTCAGGGTAGGAGATTTACAGTTGCTTTATGTTGCGCTAAAAAATATTAGAGTCTCACCTGTTCGTCTCTTGGTAGCTCATTGGTTTTCCACTCATGAATTGATGGGCCTTGTTGGTTGCACTTCTTTAATTACTCATCTGGCCACCAACTTAGGGGCGCTAAATAATTCTTCAGTTAACTTTATCGAGGAAGCCCAACCATATTATGGATATGAATCTTTTAGACATGCTAGAATATTAAAAAGGGAGCACGATGGGCTATACATGATTTTTTGAAAATAGAGGCAGGCTCCGGTTACCCAACCCGGGACTTAGCCTTTACATTGTGCAAGTTCTCTTAGTTGATGTGCAGGTAGCACCAGTGAATTGTTGGATCCCTCGGAGGGCAGCCTCTGCTAGGATGGGATATCAGCCTGAGCCGACATGGCTTGGCGCTGACCCTGGTCTTGAGGCGCCAGTTCATACAGGCTATGATGATTTCGATGCTCGCAACCCCCGCATCCTGAGGAACCCTTGGGAGCATTCTGCCTCCCAACCTGCTCCCCAGTACATGGAAGAAGATTGGCCGCAAGGAGATGATGAACAATGGCAACACCGCCCATATAGTCAGCCTGCAAGACACTTGGTTGACCCTCTTGGAGCATCATCCTCTGGTGCTCATCATGGTCATCACCACTAGAATTTCCAACCTGGACATGCTTCTGATGCAAGATTCTACTACACCCCAAAGATACATGAAGAGAATGTGGCGTTCCATCAGCGCACTGACAACTCCCTCCAGACCATACAAGAAAACCAAGCTCAAAGAACTAGTGGTGGAAAGACCAGCGCCAGTGGAATGAAAACACCACCCAGACCTTGAATGAGATCCGTGATGGCCAAGAAACCATGAACCAGAACATGAGCACCCTGTTCAGGTACTTCTACTTGGAGTGATCGACTACAACAAGATCTAGCTTGGGGGAGGACCCCCATTTATCCAAGGTAAGTTTTTCTTTTCTATAAGTTTATTTTCTTTCATTTTATTTCACGCATTTAAAAAAAGCTGAAAACCTCAAAAGCAAATAAAAAATTTTATTTACTGCTTTTCTTCGTAGTGATGTTTATGTTTGCATAAAAATTTAGAAAACCAAATAAATATTTTCTATTTGTTTTAATGTGCTTCTTAAATATGAAAAACAAATAAAAAGAGTGTGTACAAAGGTGTGCTTTAATCTTGTTGCTATAGATAAGTAGATTTTTAAGAATGCATGATGGAAATGATGAACAGTTGCTCTGCTGTAATTCTTTTCAAGTACCTAGTATTCAACCTAGAGTTCTCCCAAGGATTGGATAAAATTGTTAGACATGAAGATTTACTCTAAATTGGAAACCTGTGGGAGCATATGCTTAATATAAAGTCTAGGTAATTGACGGACATGATATGATATGGTTGAGCTGCTGTTTATCTTGTTCCTAGCAACACTAAATTCTAGAGATTTGTTTTTGAAAATTAAAATTACCACATGATGAGTTCCTAATATGACAGAGTGTGAAATTCCTACCATAGCCATACATAATTATTAGTATAGGAAACTTCTACATATTTGCTACTTGTATTTGTATTGAGTTTGGTCGAGTTGTGTAGACCCTTAGGAGCTCTTCATGCGGTTAAAATCAAGATTCACTTTCACACATCATGCATCCTTGCTACTTCTACCCTAGAAGTACGCACCACATATTTATCCTATTTAGATTCACCAAAAATGTTCTACTCTTACCCTGAGAGTGAGCACCAAAAATATTTTCCCCATAGGATTCATTTATTTTGCTAGCCACTTATCATTACAACTGCTCCAAGTATTATCATTTATCCTCTCAATTATGTTTCATCAAAGAGTTTGTTGGCAAGTATTTTAAAAAGAAGAAGAAGAAGAAAAGAGAAGAGAGAGAAAGAGAAAGAAGGGAGAGCAAGAGAAAAATAAATGCTCTGAAAAAAATCCTCTCTCATAAAAGCCCAAGTATTTCTTTCAAAGTTTCAAAGAGGACTTTTCATCAATGGAGCATTGTAGAATCAGACATTCATCCATTTTCCTTTCTACCCCTTGTTTTATCCACCATATTAACCACACATGCACATCTTGATTTGATTGTATGACGAGTCCCTTTGGATCCATGGTTTGACTAGGCAACATATGTAGTGAAAGTATGTGAGCTATTTCCATACCTATGAACTCCACATAAGCTTTATTAGTTATAGGGTGAGCAAGAGCAGGCATGACACAGTTTTCCTTGAACTAAAAATACTACATATTTTGAGAGAAGAGATAAGGCATAATCCTTTCTAATGCCTTAGTGAGGAACCACAAATACCACATATGGAGAGACT
This sequence comes from Saccharum hybrid cultivar R570, assembly GCA_038087645.1. Lineage (NCBI taxonomy): Eukaryota > Viridiplantae > Streptophyta > Magnoliopsida > Poales > Poaceae > Saccharum > Saccharum hybrid cultivar. The sequence goes on from JAQSUU010000066.1 coordinate 16,548,972, forward strand.
TGTGAGAGTCATATTTATGAAACTCTGAGTTTTATTTTGAAAATCTCTAGAAAACTCCAGAACAGAGGTGGAGCAAAGAGCTTGAGACATAGTGCTTAACTTAATTGTTCTGCCTTTTAATTGCTCATGACCCAAGTGCAGGTAAAAACCCCATGGTTGGAAGTAACATGAGTAAGTTTGAAAGTCATAACAATCCACTCTAGTCTAGAAAAGAACTCCTGTTTGAATGCATGTGTACTTTTAAAGCGTGAAAGCATTGCAGCAACTCCTGATTCATCTAGGTTTAGCTGTTTGCCCAGGGACGAGCAAAAGGTAAGCTTGGGAGAGTTTGTTGATAGTAATTAACTATCAATTTTAAATGTCAACAAAAGAAGATAAAGGACTTAAAATGAACATCACCATAGACTTAGGGGTTTTAACTGACGATTTCCACAAGTTTTGGTGAATGTCTGTTTCTACAGGGGGTTATCAGGAAATAACCAAAGAAGGCCCACATGTCATGTTTACATAGAGATAAAGACCCACGCATCTGCAAGAAGACTCTAGAAGACTCGAGAAGGCACCCCCTAGAGGATGGGGCCCACCTGTCAGGTGGATAGGGTGCCCGCCCACGTCATCTGGGCGCCCGCCCTTCCCCTCAGCCAATTAGGGCCAAGCTCGTGGATCATGCCCCTAACCGCCTTTGAGGATCAAGGTACAGCGTGCATGAAGGTCGGTTTGATCTGAGGGTTCTGGTGCATTTGAGGAGGCTATATAAGCAAGGCCATACCCCTAGGTTGAAACCCTAATTCATTATTATTATTATTGTCAAGAGGAAGCCATCATCGGAGCTAGGGTTTAGAGATCTCTCTCCACCAGAGAATTAGAATAGCTACTCTAATACTTCAAATTCTACATAGGTTTAGACTAGATAGATTCAAGAGTTGGGCGCCTGTGCCCAGGATTCGGATCATCGTCTACAAGTTTGGTACTATCTTGTATCTTTCTCTATGACTTTATTCTAAATATCATTATGTTTCTATTTATTATGTTCCTAGTTTGCTCTAGTTCTATATTTGATATAGTTATGATTGATGATGAGTTTATGTATAAGTTTGCAAAGCGCTTAGCTCTTTTCTTGAGGGAGTTAAGTGGTAGATTACATGTAGGCGTGGTGCTTAGATGCTGTTTACCTGCAAATGCACCCTATTGGCTGGGTCGTGTGGTAGTTCGCGAAAGTGACAGTTTCATTGAGTCTTATATAATCCACCCCCCATTAGTAGGACAGGTAGAATTGGTATTACGTGGGAAGTCATGCTATGTTGTGGCTTTCTTCAGTGATGTTCCTTATACATAGATGAAGAGTCTTTTGTGCTATATATGATAGTGTATGTGCTAGAGTAGATGAAAGACTTAGTTGATTAGAACCTAAGATGTCTACCTACCTTTATGATGAGTAGTCTATCTCTAATCTCTGCGTGTGTTATGCTCTGAGCTTATCAATTCATTATATTTATTTATCATGGCTTACCCCCTGTCAAAGCAAGTGACTGTGTGATTGATTCTCATAAGTAGTCGTGTTTTGCAAGTTCATCCCTAGTTTAAGTCCTTAGTTCTTTCCCTTGAGATAAATATAAATTAACGATACCTGGAATATTTCCTGGTGAAGTGCTACAATGGTATTTAATCTGTGCACTTGCAGATCCCTTATTTATTTTCTAGAAGAGCATTTATAATACCAGCACTTCTGGCGCCATGCTAGGGATGACAACCTAGTACTTAAAGTGGTGTTAGAAGTGTCAACAGCCACATGCTCCGGTAAGCCTAAGACCTCGGTAATTCTATCATGTGAATGGCCAACCGCGCACTGGGAGTGGAGAGATGGCGAGAGGAGTGTGTACCCTCGTAGCGAAGGGCTGGATTGGAGGTGTACTGTACCCTCGGGTGGCGTTGGACCCGGTCATGTTTTGGAGGATCCGGGTGAAGGTTGATATATGTAGGTTTGAGTCCTACATATGTCATGTAGTTAGGGATCCCCAGCTGGGTATAATCGGTTCGAATCATCGTTGCTCCTTGGTTAAGGAGACTCGATTCTCTGTTCATCATCGTAGTTAACAATGGTACATGGTGATTATGGAAATGAGGCAAAGAGATGAATCTGAAAGGTGATGCTTGATACAAGTGATTGAGATAGAACAAGTGCAAATCTAGCTATAATAAGCTTCACTAAAACTAATGCTAAAACTTGTTTAAAATATTGAAAGTAAGGATCCACTCATAGTAAAGCTTTTCTGCAAAACTCCTCTTTTCTAGCTCTACTACTTCCCTTAAAGCCAGCATATCCTTGGAGTCTTTTCTTTTCATCGGGTAAGTCTTGCGGAGTACAATTGAGTACTGAGGGTTTGTTAACCCCTGTTGTAGGTACTGACTGGTGTTGTTAACCGAGGTCATGTCGGTGGGCTCAATATGATCTGGTTGTCCTCTCCTGACTTAGGTGCTCTACCTAAGTTGTCTTTTGTAGTTCTACTCGACTTCCGCAATTAAAGTTAAGTTGTAAAAGTAACTTGTTTTTGATATGTAAAATACTGTTGTAAATTCTTCCGCACTCTGATATAAAGTTTTGTATCAAATGCTATAATACTGTAGTTACTCATTTGTTGATCCTATGTGAGTTGTAAAGTGTGGATGATTCAGGTTTCCCGAGGACACCCGACAAACTTTTTAAGTTATATGGAACACATGCATAACCGTCAAAGGTCTTTGGGACAATGATAGGTGCGTGTGGGCCATATAATTTAGGAGGTTCTGCCACATGTGGTATCAGAGTTCATACAATGGATCAGCTACAACATTACATTTGAAAATTTCAAATTGATTTTGCAATGTAAAAGTTTTTGAAGATAACAAGTTAAAAATGGACTTCCATCTATCATCTTGCTTGCTGGAAGGCTTCATGAGGAATTTCTAATGACTCAAGTAAAAAGGCTTCAAGAAGTTCTTCAAATCATCTTTGGAAGGTCAAGAGGAGAGTCAACTTCACCGATAAAGCTCTACTGCCTCTTAATAATCCGTCTTGGCCAGTGAAGATAGTGTATAAATAAAGCCTTATAGTCTAATAACATGATGAAGATGAAGCACTCCTGACGTTGGAAAGACATATAGGATGAGCATATCTCATATCATGCATAACATGATATTATAATGATACTTAAAATTCCCTCCTTATATTGGAAAGCAGTTATTATTCGTTATAACTGTTCTATTGATGAATCTCGTCATGTACCAGGTTTTGTTTATCGATTGATACTCTTTTACTCCATAAGTTCCTAATCCTTGGGAATTTGTGGATATACCTTGCTATACACCGTTACCTCAAAACTGAAACCTAGGACTAATCCTTGATTCTCTTGCTATGCATGTGGCCTGCCTTGAATTTATCCAACTCAACACATGCTACCTCCTTGATGTCATTTGAAGATGTGTGTGTTGATTGAATATCACTATGCTTGTGTCCTCTTAAGGTACCATGATCTGTGACCATGAAATAGCGTCAAAACCTAGGGTCTCCTGTGGCTCGCGACCAAAATGAAATACTGCTGGGCGCTCGCTGTTATCGAAGTCTGTGATCATGATCCCTTATAGTCCACAATTAGGGTGATTTCATTCTTTGGACACTCCTTAGGGATTCAAAGTTGTCCTTTTGAGTCCCTAGACGCCTTGTGATTGTGATCGACTTCTGATCCCGGTTACATTCTCAATATTGTGAGACAGGGTTATCGCAGTTGTGCCCTATAGTGGTGCCATGTCCCGTGACCACGGTGCCGCGTCGAAACCTAGGGTCTCTTGTGTGTCCGGATCACACAAGTTTTTGCTGGGCACGCACAGGTATCGAGGTCTACGATCATGATCCATTTTTAGTCCCGCAACTGATGTGCTCTCTCTCATTTGAATACTCTTGGGAAATTCATGTTCGTGTTTTTATTGATGTTCGTGTTTTTATTGAATTTCTGAAATCCCTTGTTGCTTGCAACCATCATTTTGAAATTGGTTGTAATTCTTGAACCAATCCTTGTTGCTTTATGAACTTCTTGAAGGTCAATGTGCTTGACACGTTGAAAGTCCTATGTTTGGTGTTGGTAATTAGTGACAATGCCTAAGTACTAATCCTATGCCTAAGTTGTATGTAGCATATGAGGATTAGTACATTCCAAGGTTGGTGGCAAGATGGACATGGTGATCATGATGGCCACACTTGGATTTGGATGCAACCCTACGTGATCAAGGCAAAGGTATATGCTTAAGGGTTGTGTTTTAGTAACCAAGACACCTAGTGGGTGTGGTTACATTATAGGATAGATAGCCATACTATAAAGAGGGGAATGACACGGCTATTTAACTCCTAAGTGCCTCTAGATGTGCATTTCATAATCATATGCATTTGGATAGAACTAATAACGCCTCGAAAAATGATTGTGAAAATGCTAACACACTCACACATGACGTGATCACTTGGTGGTGTTAGCACATTTGCGATGGCATTGGAGTTTGAGCGGTAGAGAGGGATTGGGGTCCTCTCTCCCTCCTGCTGAGCTTGCGAGGCGGGATTCAGGCATTTTTGAGGAGTTGAAACGACTATTTTTCCACTACGCCGGAAGTCGGAAAAGAAACGGAGGCGAACGGAGGTCACAGTGGTGACCGGACGCTGGACCGGACGCGTCCGGTCAGTGTTCAGCTTTTGCGCGTTTCTCAGTTGTCTGATCGGACGCGGTGGCGCGTCTGGTCATTGTCGACCGGACGCGTCCGGTCGATCAGGGAGCTTACTGGACTCCAACCAGACGCTGGCACTGTGGCGTCCGGTCAGTTCTCCAGTGCGTCCGGTCGCTGTTTCGTTGTGCGCTGCTCAGGCTTGACCAGCGCGTCCGGTCCATTACGGGACCAGCGCGTCCGGTCGTACTTCGCGCGTCCGGTCCGCGCGACCAGCGCGTCCAGTCGGTGTTTCGCAAAAGAGCCGTTGTGTGATCGGCGCGTCCGGTCCGCGCGACCAGCGCGTCCGGTCAGCGCGACTTCGGCTGTTTCAAGTTCCTAACGGCTATATTCGAAGGGGTACGTCTACAAATACTCGTTGGCTGGCTCAAGGCTCCCACTCTTGGACATTTGACATACTTGTGAGCACTTTGAGCTAAGCAACTCCCCTCCCACTCATCTCTCTTGCTTCTTTGCATATTCGAAGTGAGATTGAGTGATCCAAGTGCATTTGCATTGTGAGATAGCATCTAGTTGGCACTTGGTGGTTGATTTGCTGCGGGATTCTTGTTTCTCTTGGTGGTTGCCGCCACCTAGATGGCTTGGAGCAGCTTGGAGGCGTTGGCAAGAGTTGGTGATTGTTCTTGGCCACCTCCGGTGATTGTGAGGGGTTTGTGCCTACCTCGGCGAAGCGCCAAAGGCAACATTAGTAAATTGCTTGTGTCATTACAACCTTTTGCCATTTGGTAGGTTCTTGTGGCGCCTTTTGAGAGGCTTGGTGTGAGACCGATTAGCCACCGAACCACGTGGTGAAGAGGGACACAACGGGGACTAGCGTGCCGGCAAGCACGTGAACCTCGGGATAAATCTTCGTGTCATCACTTTCATATTGTGATTGATTGATCTCGGTGTTCGGTTGTCTTGGAATTCATTGTTGATCATATTGGTTGGCTCAATACTTCACCCCTCGGTGAAACTCTCCTAACTCAACTCCACATTACTTTCTTAGTTATCTTTGCTAGCTAGTTAGTTTGCTAGAGTAGCTCTTTTGTGTAGCTTGCTAGTTGTAGTTGTAGTTACCTTCTCGGTTTGACTTGTGTGGTTGAGTGCCATTATACTAGAATTGTGAATTGGATAGGTGGCTTGCAAACACCCCGTAGGCTAAGCAAAACTCGCATATCGCTTTTTGTTGTATTGATAAACTTGTTTAGCTTGTCTTTGTAGAAAATTTTAAAAGGCTATTCACCCCCCCTCTAGCCATCAAGACCTTTCAAGTGGTATCGGAGCCGTGGTTACTGTTTGCAAGGCTTAACAACCTCGGTGCAAGATGGCTCAAGTTATGTTCAATCATGTTAATGGCAAGCCTCCATTCTTTGATGGCGTCTCTTCCTTTGATCATTGGAAAAGGAAGATGAAGCAATATCTAGGCAATATACATGAGAAGGTTTGGGATGTGACCAATGAAGGATACATCATTCTTGATGAAGAAAATCTCACTCCAAATGACCGTATCAACAAACAATGCAACACGGCGGCACTTGACACAATCTACCGTGCCATTGATGACAAAGTATTTGAGCAAATTAAAGATCTTGAAAAGGCAAATGAGCTTTGGATAAGGCTTGAAGAAACATATGAAGGCACTTCAACGGTAAAAAGTGCCAAGCTATATATGCTCAAGGACAAGTTCTCCACTTTCAAGATGAAGGATGATGAATCCATCCCGGAGATGTTCTATAGGCTCCAAGTCATTGTCAATGATCTCAAGGGGCTTGGAGAGAAGGTTGAGGACAAGGACTTCTCACACAAGTTCTTGATGTGCTTACCCAAGAAGTTTGCCACCTTGAGAAGAATGATCTTTAGAGAGGGATTGGACAAGGTCAAACCAACCGATGTGCTTGGAGATATAATGACCGATGCCCAATACAATGATGATGAAGATGAGGTAGAAGAGAAGAAGGAGACCAAGGTCAAGCAAGAGAAGCCCATTGCATTCAAGGCTTCATCTTCTAAGGGCAAGAGCAAGGTGGAGAGCGATGATGATGATCCATTCGATGATGAGACCATGGCCCTCCTAGTGCACAAGATGGGGAGGTTCATGAAGAAGAAAGGATATGGGGCAAGGAAGAGAAGGGACTTCATGAAGGCAAAGGAGGTGCTTTGCTACAATTGCAATAGCCCCGATCATGTAGTGGCAAAGTGCCCCTATGAAGAGAAAAGATATCATGATGGGGAGTTGAAGTTGAAGAAGAACAAGAAGGACAAGAAGGAGAAGAAAGAGAAGAAGAGCTTCACTATCAACAAGAAGAAGAAGGGTGGTGGTTATGTGGTCACTTGGGATAGTGACAACTCCGATAGTGATGATAATGAAAGCTCTAGTGATGATGAGAGGACCACTCGGCGAGCCATTGCAAGCATCGCCCTCTCCAACAAGTCATCCATCTTCGACACTACATCGACATGCCTTATGGCCAAGCCTACCAAGGTAAAATATGATGATAGTGATGATGATTCTTGTGCTAGTGATGGTTGTAGGAGTGATGATGAGGAGGATGAGGACTACTCCAAGGATGATCTATTGGGCATAATAGATCAAATGAGCAAGGGCTACAAGAGGACAACCAAGAAATACAAAATCTTGGAACAAGAGCTCATTGCCAAGAGCAATGAAAATGATGCCTTGATGGAGGAGCTTGTTGCTCTCAAAAAGAGTAAGGAGTGCAAAGGAATTGAACAAGAGCTCAAAGCTCTTAGGAAATCCTTTGATGAGCTAGAGGCCTCTCGTGAGTGTCTAAAGGAAGACCACGAGGACCTTGAAGTTGCTCACACTAGGCTTAAGGAAGCCCACTCCACTCTACTTGAGCTCATCAAGGAAAAGGACCTCAAGTTGGAGAAGTTCATGAAGGAAGCTAAGGAGGAACAAGTGATTGTCACTTGTGATATTGGACTAACATGTGATATTATTGATGATTCTTTATTTGTTGGTCCTACTAATGCTTCATGTAGCTCATCATCATCCACCACAACCAACTCTACCTCTACTACTAGTGATGCATCGCTTGTGGTTGAGAATGAGACTCTCAAGAGAGAGGTGGATGATCTCACCCGCGCATTGGGCAATGCCTATGGTGGGGATGCCCGCTTGCTAAAATGCTTGGGTAGCCAAAGGTTCTCTCTTAATAAAGAGGGTTTGGGCTATACTCCCAAGAAGGGCAAGGCGGCCTTTGCTACTCCAAAGCCTCGCTTTGTGAAGAGCAATGGTCGTTATTGCAATAGATGCAAGCAAGTTGGACATCTAGAGATTAATTGTAATAAAATGAACAAGAACAACAACAATTTTCATGCTAAAATGGATTACATTCCTTTTGATTCTTGTTATGTTCTTACCAAGGGTGAGAAGGGTGTGTGCGCTAAGTTTGTTGGTACACCAATTGTGGGTCCAAAGAAGAAGGCCATTTAGGTACCAAAGAGCTTAGTTACTAACCTCCAAGGACCCAAACAAGTATGGGTACCTAAGAAACAGTAATTTATTTTGTAGGTAAATTACAAGGCCGGAGGAAGGCATTGGGTGCTTGATAGTGGGTGCTCTCAACATATGACCGGTGATTCAAGAATGTTCAACTCTCTCAAATCAAATGATAGTGGCATTGATAGTATCACATTTGGTGACAATAGCAAGGGTGATGTGAAGGCTCTTGGAAGGATTGCAATCTCAAATGATCATAGCATTTCCAATGTGCTCCTAGTTGAAAAGTTGAACTTCAATCTTCTCTCGGTTGCTCAATTGTGTGATCTAGGTTTCAAGTGCATATTTGGTGTTGATGATGTGGAGATAGTTAGTGTTGATGGCTCCAATTTGATCTTCAAGGGCTTTAGATATGAGAATATATACTTGGTTGATTTTAATGCTAGTGACACTCAACTTTCAACATGCTTGCTCACCAAATCAAGTATGGGTTGGTTATGGCATAGAAGACTTGGTCATGTTGGCATGAAGCAATTGAACAAGTTAGTGAAGCATGACTTAGTTAGAGGCTTGAAGGATGTCACATTTGAGAAAGATAAGCTATGTAGTGCATGTCAAGCCGGAAAGCAAGTGGGCAACACTCATCCATTGAAAAGCATCATGAGTACTTCCAAGGCATTTGAGTTGTTGCACATGGATCTATTTGGGCCAACTACATATACAAGCATTGGTGGCAACAAGTATAGCTTTGTGATTGTGGATGATTTCACTAGATATACTTGGGTATTCTTTCTTGTGGACAAGAGTGATGTATTTGACATATTCAAGAAGTTCATCAAGAGGGTACAAAATGAGTTTGAGACCACAATCAAGAAAGTGAGAAGTGACAATGGAAGTGAGTTTAGAAATACAAGAGTTGATGAGCTATGTGAGGAGCTTGGAATCAAGCATCAATTTTTGGCCAAGTATACACCTCAATCCAATGGCCTAGTTGAGAGAAAGAATAGAACTTTGATTGATATGGCAAGATCAATGTTAAATGAGTATAATGTGAGTCATTCATTTTGGGCCGAAGCAATCAACACGGCTTGCTTCTATAGCAACCGCCTCTATTGCCACAAGTTTCTAGAGAAGACACCATATGAGATCTTAAATGGAAGAAAGCCCAACATTGCATACTTTCGGGTATTTGGTTGCAAATGCTACATCTTGAAGAAGGGCACTAGATTGAGCAAGTTTGAGAAGAAATGTGATGAAGGATTCTTACTTGGTTATTCCACTACTAGCAAAGCTTATAGAGTTTGGAATTTGGCTAGTGGTTTACTTGAGGAAGTTCATGATGTTGAGTTTGATGAAACAAATGGCTCTCAAGATGAGGAAAATAACTTGGATGATGTGAGAGGAACTCAATTGACCAATGCTATGAAAGAAATGAATATTGGTGATATTAGGCCGAAGCAAGTGATTGATGTGGATGACAACAAAGATCAAGTGCTCCAAAGTCCAATTACACAAGCTAGTGGGTCTCTAATGCAAAATCAAGCTAGTACATCATCTCAAGTGCAACAAGATCAACAAGTGGCTAGTTCATCATCTCCAACTCATGATCAACATCAACATCCAAGCAATCAAGTGCAAGTGCTTCAACCAACCAACATTGCTAGAGACCATCCATTAGATTCCATCATTGGTGACATACAAAGGGGAGTTCAAACTAGATCAAGATTGGCATCATTTGTGCTCACTCTTCTTTTGTGTCAATGGAAGAACCCAAGGACATTGATAAAGCATTGAGAGATCCGGATTGGGTAAATGCAATGCATGAAGAGCTCAACAACTTCAAGAGAAATGAAGTATGGGAACTAGTTGAGAGGCCTAAGGATCATAATGTCATTGGAACAAGATGGGTCTTTTGCAACAAGCAAGATCAAGATGGGATAGTAGTAAGGAATAAAGCAAGACTAGTGGCTCAAGGTTACACACAAATAGAGGGTCTTGACTTTGGTGAAACTTATGCCCCAGTTGCAAGATTGGAAGCAATTAGAATCTTACTTGCCTATGCTTGTGCTCACAATATCAAGCTATATCAAATGGATGTGAAGAGTGCATTTCTCAATGGGTACATTCAAGAAGAGGTGTATGTAGAGCAACCTCCCGGTTTTGAAGATGACAAGAAACCCAACCATGTGTACAAGTTAAGGAAAGCTTTGTATGGATTGAAGCAAGCACCAAGAGCATGGTATGAAAGATTGAGGGATTTCTTGCTAACCAAAGGATTTGTCATGGGCAAAGTGGATACTACTCTCTTCACCAAGAAGATTGAGAAAGACTTGTTTGTGTTACAAATCTATGTTGACGATATCATATTCGGTTCAACCAATCAAGATTATTGTGATGAGTTTGGGAAAATGATGGCAAAGGAATTTGAAATGTCAATGATTGGTGAACTTAGTTTCTTTCTTGGACTTCAAATCAAACAAATGAAGGAAGGAACATTTGTGAGTCAAACCAAGTACATCAAAGATATGCTCAAGAAGTTTGGCATGGAAGATGCAAAGGGCATTACAACCCCAATGGGCACTAGTGGAAGTTTGGATAGTGACAAGAGTGGCAACATGGTGGATCAAAAGCTTTATAGATCAATGATTGGTAGCCTACTCTATGTGACGGCATCAAGGCCCGATGTGATGTTTAGTGTATGCATGTGTGCAAGATTTCAAGCCTCACCAAGAGAAAGTCATTTGAAGGCAACAAAGAGAATATTGAGGTATTTGAAGCATACACAAGATGTTGGATTATGGTATCCCAAAGGTGCAAGCTTTGAGCTAGTTGGATATTCGGATTCTGACTATGCCGGTGACAAAGTGGAGAGAAAGAGCACTTCCAGGACTTGTCAATTGTTAGGAAGATCACTTGTCTCATGGTCATCCAAGAAGCAAAATAGTATTGCACTATCTACCGCCGAAGCCGAATACATTGCCGCGGGTAGTTGTTGTGCACAAATCTTGTGGATGAAGGCAACATTGAAGGATTTTGGAATCAATTTCAAGAATGTGCCATTGCTATGTGATAATGAAAGTGCCGTGAAGCTAACCAACAATCCGATTCAACATCAAAGAACAAAGCATATTGATGTTCGTCATCATTTTATTAGAGATCATCAACAAAAGGGTGACATTGCTATTGAGAGTGTGGGCACCGAAGATCAACTAGCCGATCTATTCACCAAGCCACTTGATGAGAAGAGATTTCACAAGCTAAAGAATGAGTTGAACATACTTGACTTCTCCAACATGAGTTGATGCACCTCATTTATGACATGTCTCTCCTTCGAGCCCCAAGGTACAATTGGTTGACATGTCATATATTCTATGCTAAGGACTTGTTTAGTGCATCTAGTCATGATTTCTTATGTTCTAGGCTCATTCATGAAAATCAAATGACTTTGAAGTTTATATGGTGCCACTATTGTTTCCATGACTTGTATGATCTAGTGGTAGCATATAACTTGTTTAAGTAGCTTGTGATCCTAAGTGTTTAATCTAGATCACTTGTCTAAATATTTGCTTCAACATGGTGCATGATAACCCTTCTAGTGAGGTGTGAAGAAGCTTGCCCTTGGATCAAACCGAAGCATTTTATTTATGCGAGCAATCTAGGTTGAATCACAAACTTGATCCTCACCCCATAATTCAACATGATAATCTATCTAAAATTGGACCCTTGTGGTCATTGGTGCCAAAGGGGGAGAAAATGTTGTTCACAAAGATAGATTATAAAGGGAGAGAAAACCTAAAGGGGAGAATTGGTAAAAGAAGGGGATCAACTAAAATTTTGAGCACACAAGTAGGGGGAGCAAGCTCTTAAACATGAATGTTGCATTTCCATGTGCACTTCATATGCATGATGCATAGTTATGTATTTCTTTTTCTCCGATACTTTGCTTGTGTGATGTTTTGCTAGTATACAATTGAATGGTGTATTGAAGTACTAGCATGAATAGGAAGTAGTTAGATTTTTCTTGCTTCATGTCTTTCAAAGTGGTACTAGAACCTTGCTTATAATGTTGATCTCACGAGGTTTCTAGTTATGTTTGTGCTTTTCCAAGTGGAATCTAACTACACAAGGTGCTAAGATGGTGTTTATCGCTACTCTGATGGTATCACGCTTCAAAGGTCTATAATCTAAAACACTTAGCACCTATTGGTAGTCAATGCTCCTAATCTTTCCTATCTAAGCATGTATGCTTCCTAAATCCAAACATATAGCATACATGTAGGGGGAGCCATTGCTATCAATTTGAATTCATAATCACATGTCCATAATTCTTACACATGGTAATATACTTGGACAATGTGACATGGGTTCAATCAAAATTTTATCATAATATCTTTGTGAAAGGGTTGTCACCAATTACCAACAAGGGGGAGATTGAAAGTCCTATGTTTGGTGTTGGTAATTAGTGACAATGCCTAAGTACTAATCCTATGCCTAAGTTGTATGTAGCATATGAGGATTAGTACATTCCAAGGTTGGTGGCAAGATGGACATGGTGATCATGATGGCCACACTTGGATTTGGATGCAACCCTACGTGATCAAGGCAAAGGTATATGCTTAAGGGTTGTGTTTTAGTAACCAAGACACCTAGTGGGTGTGGTTACATTATAGGATAGATAGCCGTACTATAAAGAGGGGAATGACATGGCTATTTAACTCCTAAGTGCCTCTAGATGTGCATTTCATAATCATATGCATTTGGATAGAACTAATAACGCCTCAAAAAATGATTGTGAAAATGCTAACACACTCGCACATGACGTGATCACTTGGTGGTGTTAGCACATTTGCGATGACATTGGAGTTTGAGCGGTAGAGAGGGTTTGGGGTCCTCTCTCAGGCGTTTTCGAGGAGTTGAAACGACTATTTTTCCACTACGCCGGAAGTCGGAAAAGAAACGGAGGCGAACGGAGGTCACAGTGGTGACCGGACGCTAGACCGGACGCGGTCTCTGTTTGACCGGACGCGTCCGGTCAGTGTTCAGCTTTTGCGCGTTTCTCAGTTGTCTGATCGGACGCGGTGGCGCGTCCAGTCATTGTCGACCGGACGCGTCCGGTCGATCAGGGAGCTTACTGGACTCCAACCGGACGCTGGCACTGTGGCGTCCGGTCAGTTCTCCAGTGCGTCCGGTCGCTGTTTCGTTGTGCGCTGCTCAGGCTTGACCAGCGCGTCCGGTCCATTATGGGACCAGCGCGTCCGGTCGTACTTCGCGCGTCCGGTCTGCGCGACCAGCGCGTCCAGTCGGTGTTTCGCAAAAGAGCCGTTGTGTGATCGGCGCGTCCGGTCCGCGCGACCAGCGCGTCCGGTCAGCGCGACTTCGGCTGTTTCAAGTTCCTAACGGCTATATTCGAAGGGGTACGTCTATAAATACTTGTTGGCCGGCTCAAGGCTCCCACTCTTGGACATTTGACATACTTGTGAGCACTTTGAGCTAAGCAACTCCCCTCCCACTCATCTCTCTTGCTTCTTTGCATATTCGAAGTGAGATTGAGTGATCCAAGTGCATTTGCATTGTGAGATAGCATCTAGTTGGCACTTGGTGGTTGATTTGCTGCGGGATTCTTGTTTCTCTTGGTGGTTGCCGCCACCTAGATGGCTTGGAGCAGCTTGGAGGCGTTGGCAAGAGTTGGTGATTGTTCTTGGCCACCTCCGGTGATTGTGAGGGGTTTGTGCCTACCTCGGCGAAGCGCCAAAGGCAACATTAGTAAATTGCTCGTGTCATTGCAACCTTTTGCCATTTGGTAGGTTCTTGTGGCGCCTTTTGAGAGGCTCGGTGTGAGACCGATTAGCCACCGAACCACGTGGTGAAGAGGGACACAACGGGGACTAGCGTGCCGGCAAGCACGTGAACCTCGGGATAAATCTTTGTGTCATCACTTTCATATTGTGATTGATTGATCCCGGTGTTCGGTTGTCTTGGAATTCATTGTTGATCATATTGGTTGGCTCAATACTTCACCCCTCGGTGAAACTCTCCTAACTCAACTCCGCATTACTTTCTTAGTTATCTTTGCTAGCTAGTTAGCTTTGCTAGAGTAGCTCTTTTGTGTAGCTTGCTAGTTGTAGTTGTAGTTACCTTCTCGGTTTGACTTGTGTGGTTGAGTGCCATTATACTAGAATTGTGAATTGGATAGGTGGCTTGCAAACACCCCGTAGGCTAAGCAAAACTCGCATATCGCTTTTTGTTGTATTGATAAACTTGTTTAGCTTGTCTTTGTAGAAAATTTTAAAAGGCTATTCACCCCCCCTCTAGCCATCAAGACCTTTCACACGTTTCCTTTTCCATTACTTAACCCCACAGGTTGTCCCACTCTCGAAATCTTGGGACGAGATTTCTTTAAGGGGGGGTGATTGTAATATCCCAGATGTTAAGAAACAGCTAAAACTTGATCATGAGCATCATCATGCATAAAACACCAAGCGTTGTTGCATGAATGCATCATATGTTTCAAGTATAGCATGCATCTGTTTCTTATGTTGCATAGAAAAGGTTCATATGTTGCATTAAACAAGTGTTTTACATGTTATGTATATGCCTTATTTCACATGTTTCATAGGCCATGTTTCATATGTTGTAAAGTAATGTTTCATATAAAATATGGATTCATTTTAAAGTAATGTTTCATAGGTTGTTGATAGAATGTTTCACATGTTTCATGTAAATGTTTCACATGTTACTTAATAATGTTTCAATAGTAAATTGTTATGTCACTTTTAATAATAAAATGCTTTATATGTGTTTATGCCATGTTTGTTTATAATCTAAAATGATGTTTTATTAGTGTTAAAGGATTGATCATGTTTTAGTTAAAAAGAATAATCAATTGAATCAAAACCCTAGTTTCGAATGCCATTTCAAATACCTGGATTATACCCTATGTAATTTGAGGTGTAAAGCTTTGCTCTACAGTAGTGTTAGGTGTAGGGGATAAATTCAAGTGCAACATTTAAAAATGAACTCCAATTTTGAAGTTGAATTTGAGTTTCAAAACTTGCACTAAGTTTTCCAATTCAAATTCGAATTCAAATTGGGAGGTTTATGAAAATGAATTTATAATTCAAATTTGGTTCAAACAAATGGAGCATTGGGTTGGTCAAGTGTGATTTGACCCAATGGTACATTTGGATGATAGTTGTGATCACTAATTAATCATCAATTAATGTAGAAACCAAATCAAGTTTGAATTTGATTCAAAACCCTAATTTCCGAAAAACCCCGTTTTACCCCCTTTTGTGTAATTCAAAATCTAAAAAGAATTTTAGGGTGAGCCGAAAAGAAAAATTGTAGATCTTGTCAAGTTGTACAATTTTGGTTTTTTGAGTTTTCAAAGTTTTAGTATAAAATTTGGAGTAATTTTGAAAAGATTCAAATCTTAAATTTGACCCCTTTTCATTCCCCTATTCAAATTTCAAAATGGAGGTAGAATTTGAAAATAGTTTAAAAAGCAAAGTTGTATATCTTGTCAAGATGTACAACTTTGGTGTTTTAAGTTTTTAAAGTTTCAATGTAAAATTTAAAGTAATTTTGAATATACTAATTTTCAGAAATTGTCCCCTTTTGATTTCAAATTTAAATTTCAAAAACTAAGCTGAATTTGAAAATTTTTTATTGATAAAGTTGTAGAATTTGAAAAGTTGAGCAACTTTTGTATTTGGAGATTTTCAAGTTCTATAGAAAATTTGAAAGTAATTTGGAAATTTCTGTCTGTGGCATTTTCATAAATAATTGAAAATTTAATTTGGGAGCCGGGCGCCACCTCCTGCTTGCCACCGGGCTGCTTCACCGGCGGCCACCGCCGTCCCGCGCCGCTTCTGCGTACGTCGACACGCACTATTTGTGGTGGCAGCTACAAGCTGCTGCTATCACGCGTGGACGCCGCGTCTTTACCGCTAGGGTCAAGCTGGGCATCATCATCTCCTTCTCCCCTCTCTGCTCGCTGCCAGCACAGCTGACCACAGCGCCGCCGTAGGCAGAGCTCCCTCTCACCGGCAAATTCACCACCTCCACTCACTCCTAGACCAATTCCTCTTGCCTGTAGCCTCACCAAGTGCGTGCGCTCCTCTTTGACTCACTCTCCTGGCCTCGCACCGTCTGAGCAGCCGCGCGCCATCGTCTTCTTCACGGCGGTCGCCATCGCCGCCGTGTGCTCCTCCGCCGTGGCAAGTCCTTACCGGCGCTGTGTCTCGCCTCCGCTTCTCATGTTTCACGCTCGCCTCGGCATCGTGAAGCTCACCGAGGTGACCGTTTTCCTTTTCCTCCTCAGGTTGCCTCGGGACACCACCTGCCACCGTGTTCGCGCCGCTGTTGTCAACCCTCTCGACAACAGCCGCCTCTGCTCCACATCCGCCTTCACCTAGTGGGTTGGCAAGTCGGGATGAGCTCTTGCATCATGTAACAAGCATCAATTAGGCTGAGTAGGTGCCAAAGCGATAGGCCCGCAGTGGCGCCACCGTGTCGTGCGCTGCTATGCCGCCATGGCCATAGCTGTGCATGAGCCGAACCTGAATTAGTGTAACCGGTAGCGTAGGCGTCTTCGTGGAGGCACGGGGAACGTGTGGGTGTCATCTCGGTTGCTAGAGACCATGCCATCGGTCCTCTCTGTCGCGGTGGAGCACCGCCGAGCTGTCCTGGTTGGTGTCAACATCGCCGTGGTGTTGGAAAAGTTCTTCGAGTACCTTGGTCGTGTGCGGATGTGGTTGGGGAGTATGTCGGAGCAAACCGCGTCATCGGGGAGGTCAGCGGCGGCAAGCTCTGCCGCTTACCCGCCGGTGTACCCGTGGTCAGCACAGCCTGGGTTGGGTTTGACCTAGCCCCGCGTGTCAGCCACAGTGGGTAGAGAGAAGGTGGGTGAGGAAATGATTTTTTTCGCAGAAAATGATTTATCTTTTTCTAGAAATGCTTTTATGTGTAGATTCTTGTAAAATTCATAACTAATTAATGAGGGCTCCTAAAATTATGAAATTTTGTGGGTAGCCTTTTCATATTATGCTCTATCATAGAAAAATATGAAATGGTCCATTTCTATACTTTTGATATGCTTTTAAATTAGCTCTTTTAATTAATAAATGCATGCTCAATAATTTTTGTAGATTAAAATATGTATCCAAAAATTCATGAAAATTTATGAGTATGTTTAATCTGCTGTTATGAACCCACACAAAAAGTTTGGTACTAATTGAAGGTAGAATGGTTTGATCATTTAGTTAAGCTTGCTTTTATGAATTAATAAAAATACTAAAATGATTTATATAAATCCCTAAAATACTTTGTTGTGATTTTAGAGTTTATTGTGGACCTTGGAACACTAAATCCTATACTATTCCTTGGCAACTTAATCCTTTTATGTTATACTCAAATCAACTTGTTATTAATAAGTAGATTGTTTATTTAAATGCTTAGTAGGAAAATAAATATGGAAATGCATTCTTTAAGTCACTAACTTTAGGAGATGTGATTTTGGGATCGTATGAGGACCATGGAGCACATCACCCTAGCTGGTCCATGGCAAATGTTTATATTAATGTTATGATCATGATTGAATTATTAGTTAATGAATAGAGTAGTTTACTTAAGTGATTATTGTAACAGAACCGACCAAATTATAAGAGCACAAGTACAAAAACAAGCACCGAAGCGCTCAAATTTTTGAACTTGAGCCCATATAATCCCGGTAGTCAATCGAAACCACGAAGGATTTCAAACCAACTTGCTTACAACCAAGATCACATCATTCAACATACACATCATACGTTACATTTCACAAGTAGTTCCGAAATAAGTTTACACACACGGAGTCGCAATTATTACAAACCAAGTTTATAAAGTAGCGGAAGCATAACACACACCAGTTGTTTAACTACTGCCAGTCTTGTTGATCACAACCCGCAAAAGCATCAGGGAAAGTACATAAAAGATGATCACGCCCTAGTGATCTAGTCTTCGCCACCCGCAGGGTGGAGACAAGTTTTGCAGAAGCCTTGATAGAGCATATCATCTGCAACAGGAGGGAATAAACCCTGAGTACTGGAATGTACTCAGCTAGACTTACCCGTCTAAAACCAGAAATAAGATGACACCAAGGATTATGCAAGGCTTACACAAGAGGCTAGCTGACATCACATTTTGCATAAAGGCATAAGTAATTGAAACTCTTATAACCTGTACTAGCAGTTATTTTTAGCATTTACCTATCATCTATCTTAGCACTTGTACTAAACATGCACTTGATTATCATCAAACAATTATTAACATTATATCCATAGCAGGTATAATTTGTGGCAACATTGTATCATTCACTTAACCATCTGTTCATTTAATGAGATCTACGTTGCCGCTGCTCAAGTCAAATGCTCACTAACCGGGAGCGACGGCGATTCGAATCGAATTCCTATCCAGCTGGAGGGATATTTCTAACACTCACCGAGTCACGCCTGGCGAGGGCTGCTCAGGTCATCTTTCGTACAGTTCAGGAATCGCGGGTCCGAATAATGTCGCGTCCCCAAGGGCGACACTCTACCAGGTGATAGGGACTCTAACCCCCCTTGGTCTCACGCCAATGTCCCCAAGCACATCCTTTCTCTCCTCCAAGATGCAACCTACCATTCGATTCCCGGCCTGAACCATACTACTCGACTTCGCGGTCGGAACGACTTATCCGGCCAACTAAGTGTTAGACTGCGTTCAACATGACTCAAGGACGTACAGCGAATCAGTCCTTAAACGACTCAGACGGGCATAGCTCCACACCCAAGACGTGAAGTGTCTTGCAGCTGTGCTATTGAACTCCCGCCCGGTCTCAATTTCATTTTAAAGCATGGTTCCATCCACGATAGCCATAAAAGCCACTCGTGACCCAATCCTATATCTCGCGGATGACCAGAAATCACCCGACTTCTACCGGACTAAGCAGGGCTAAGCATTGACACGTGCCTAAACCTAATATAGGATTAAGTACGATATCTGGACAAGGACAGGTATAATGCAACAAGTGTTTTCATATAACTCCTACAACTTAATGCAGTAAACAATTAAAAGTACTCAAGATTAATTTATAAAACAATAGGTTCAGCATGCACCGGGGCTAGCCTTTTAGAAAGGTCGAGGGCCGGTGGTCAGGGCACTCGGGCAAGTCCTCAGCGGCGTCTCCTCCGCCGACTGGTTCCGCTGGCTCCTCCGGCTAGTCCTGGACTTCCTCCGGAATCACTTGCTCGCACTCGAGGAGTGTTACCCCCTCCGGAACACCTATTGCATGAGTGCATAATAAATCTCATGGATGCATAATGAAAGATGCAGCATGCTCGGAATGAAATGCATCACAACACTCTTAAAGCTCTATTCAAATCACTTCAATTATTAGGTGCAAATTTCCTCTCCGGTAGAGAAGTACTCACCTAATCTACTCAACCTAAGGTATAGCTGTTCATCTTCGGTTAAGGCCCTAACACCTAACAATCACAAGAGTAACATTACTTAGGTTACCACATCCTACCCCAAAATATCATAGCAAAGCATTCTAGACAGCAGCTAATTGTTTCTAACTCCAAAAGATATGATCTAAGACAATCTGGAAAGCTTATGAAATGCCCTACAAATCATTTTCAGACCTCAACCCTTAATTCCTAAGTTTTCCATGTCGAATTTCCCAAGTTCCAGAATCTGTCCTCTCTAAACAGAGAGCAGCCAATTCTGGACTGTCACTTAAAACAGCAATAACTCCCAAACTACTAAGCCAAATGCTCCCAAATTTTGAAACAAGCTAGTTTATCAAGTTTACTACAACTTTGGTATTTACAAGTTTTCCAGCAAACACCTTTATCAAAGGTCAAACCTAAAGATACTACCAGCTGTCCAGAAAACCTAGAATTGCAAGGATTAAATATTTATTGATGTGGCAAATTTCCCTTAAGACCAAACTAATGTTACCAAAAGTTCACATGGGTTACAAAAACACCAGAAAGTAAGGTGTGCCCACCTAGAACATTTATTTACACCCCTTTCTTTATTTATTTAATTAATTAAGTAGAATTTTAATCATATATGGAAACTGCTCATAAAATTCTACAAAAATTACAGGAGACTCTCTGACCCAAAAAGAGGCTACTGTAAAAATTTGAACTAAATTTATTCCCAGAAACTCCCTACACAAAATTCACAACCCAAAAAGGCTGATTTTTGTATAATTAACAAATCACATTGAAAAGTATCAAACAACAGATTTCCTATTTTTCTTAGACACTTTAGGGTATCAGGACATTCTCCAAAAATTTATAAGGACATTGCACATGTAGAAAAATTACTAAATTTCATTCAAGTATTCCCTAAAATAATATAATAGCATTATAACTTGAAAAGTACTTAAGTACAAATGCCCAAATTTTTACCAGAGCTAAAACAAGAATAAATTAACCTACCCACGAAATTTCATAATTTTTGGAACAGTACAAGTCAAGTTATACATTTAATAAATTTGCCTTCATTTCAAAACACATTTGAAAGACCTATTTAATTCTCCTAGAAACTAAACATCACATACCAGATTTATATTTTTCTAAAATACTACACATCATGCAGAGTCTAACAAAATTTACTTCACAATTTTTAAGCAAGTGAAACCCTAGATATACATTTTTCCAAACAATATCTAAATCTGTGGCAAAATAAAAAGGAAAACAAAACTAAAAACCTAAACCCCACTAAAGGGCCGGCCCACAGCCGACGCGGCCCAACTCCCTCGGCGTGGCCCGCTCCCACGCGCGGCCTGCTCCGGCTCCCGCCCACGCGCACGTGCGAGTGACAGGTGGGGCCCGATGCCAGAGAGAGAAGAGCGAAGGGGGGGAAAGGCCGCGGCTCCGGCGAGCTCTAGCTCGCTGATGACGGCGTCTCCGGCGACGGGAAGAGCACCAACGGCTTCCACGTGACTTCCCGCATCGACCAACCCTTGATTTGTGGATCCTACCCCACCCTAGCTACGACGGCCATGGCGACCGCGGCTCGGAGGCGGCACCTGGTGGCGCTCCGGTGAGCTTCGGGAGCCAGGGACCTAGGTGGTGTGTGCTACGGCTTCCTGAGGATATGGCGGACCTCTCCATGCCAAGGACTAGGACAGAGGTGGAGCGAGTGCAGCTGACCGCGTGAGCACCGCACCGGCGGCCATGGCGCGGCAGCGCACGATGGTGTTCCGGCGTGTACCGACCATCCCATCCGGTAACGTCATCACCTAGGCTTCTCTACCCACCCCGGAACCCAGAACACGTACTAGTGAGAATGGAAGGTGATCGTAGGGAGCTGGCCACGGTGAGCCGCCACGCGGACAGTACACCGGCGAGGACTCGCAGTGGCGGAAGCGGAAATTCACCCTCACCTCGGCACAATCAGGTCAGGTAACGAGTGGAGGAGGTGGAGGGGATTCTGGCGGAGCGGTGGACGGGATTTGGGGAACGATGGTGAGGCGGTGAGCTCGCGCAAGCACGGAGAAGGCTGCGGTGGCAATGGCGCCTCCGTTTTCCACCTCAGTGAACCCGACCAGAGCAAGAGTGAAGGAGAGAAGAGTGAGCGCGAGTGTGGGGGTGGAGGTGTCCGCTCGTCCTTCAACTTTGCTCCTGGGCTCGCGACGTGGAGGTGATGGCAGGACACGCGCGACACGCGGCCACCGGACTCTGTCCGAGCGCCACGACACGGCCGGCTGTCTGACTGACGACGTCGACTGAATGAAGCCCGAGATGGTGGTCTGACAGTGAAAGTTTGGCGCTGATTATCTTCCAAAACAGCTCGATTCGGTCCAAGATGACTACATCAAATATGTAGAGCTATGTGAGGGCAACAAGTTTGTCAATTGGAGCTTGGACTGGTTCGGCCTAGATTTGAAACTACATAGCTCCAAAGTGGTGCCCTTTGAAACTGAAACGTATTTTCAGTTATTGAAACCGACTGAAACCCTATTTTCTAGACACCATATCTCCTAAACCATTTAGAACTAGGTGATGGTGATGTTGACAATGTTGTAGAGCTAAGTGAGTACTACAAAAGTGTCAACATGAGTTGGAGCTAATTTGGTCTGGTTTGCAAACTACATGCTTCCAAAGTAGGTCGCTGTAAAACTGGGGGGCACTTTTGAGACTTAGGAAATTTCTAAGTGTTGAGACAGCCCCTCTAGCTGACTTGTGGGCCAATTTTGAACATGTTCTGGTCAGTTTCATGAGATGGTCATATTGAGACTTTTGTTCCCCATAAAATTTCCTACAACTTTGATTAGGGGTGCTTCTCCATGCAAGGTCTCTAAGCTAGACTTTTTAATTGGTCAAACTAGAGCATCCTAGGGCTAAATGCTGGTCAACCACACCTTGGAGGGCATTTGGTGATTTTGGTCAACATGAACCTTGCTCCATTAGTGACCCTAAGTATAACTAAGGTGTTGTGAGATATAATTAGCTGCTCTACCCCTTAGTTACACCAACTCCCTAGTGTCACATGATGTGAACCAAACAAAATTCTAAAACATCCACATTGGTTGCAAACAACACAAAATGACATGAGATGATGCATGCTTATGCTTATGCAAATGCAATGCAATTATGGAGCTAAACACCTGAGGTGTTACAGCCCTCCCCCCTTATAAAAATATCGTCCCGAGATTTGGAAAGCGTACCATTTTTCATAGAATTCCTTATAGCCATCCTGCAAATAGTCCTCCCGTTCCCATGTAGCGTCACTTTCACTCCCCTGATTACTCCACATGACTTTATACCACTTAACCACTCGACTTCTAGTCACTCGTTCTTGAGTATCGATCACTCGGACTGGCCTTTCTTCATAAGTTAAATCAGATTCAAGCCTGATATCTCCTAACGGGACTCTTTCCTCAGGAACTCGAAGACACTTCTTGAGCTGAGATACATGGAAGACGTTGAATATGGCGCTCATTTCAAGAGGTAACTAGATCTTGTACGCAACAGCTCCACTCTTGCCTATGATCTAGAAAGGACCCACATATCTCGGTGCAAGTTTCCGCTTGACACCAAAACGTTGGACACTCTTCATTGGAGAAACTTTCAAATAAACGAAGTCTCCAACTTCAAACTCGAGTGGCTTTCTACGATGATCAGCATAGCTTTTCTGTCTAGCTTGGGCTGTAGCCATATGTTTTTGGATGGTACGGACTTGTTCCTCAGCTTCCTGAACAAAATCAATACCATAATACCTTCTTTCACCAGCTTCTACCCAGTTTAGTGGAGTTCTACACTTACGACCGTACAATGCTTCGAATGGGGCCATCTTAATACTCTCTTGGTAACTATTATTGTACGAAAACTTGGCTAGAGGTAACCATTTTTCCCAAGAACCCTTGGATGATATTACACATGCCCGCAATAGATCTTCTAAGATTTGGTTAACTCGTTCCGTCTGACCTGACGTCTGGGGGTGATAAGCAGAGCTTCTCACTAACTTGGTTCCCAGAAGGTGATGCAAGTGCTCCCAAAAGCGAGCAGTGAACTGGGGACCACGGTCAGAAACGATAGTACGAGGTACCCCATGGAGCCGGACTATCTGATTGAAGTACAACTCAGCATAGTCAGTGGGACGATAGTCCACTCTAACCAGAATGAAGTGAGCTGATTTGGTCAAACGATCCACAATTACCCAGATGGAGTTATGATTTTTGACAGTAGGAGGAAGTCTGACAATGAAATCCATACTTATCTCTTCCCATTTCCAACCTGGGATAGAAAGTGGTTGAAGTAACCCAGCTTTCATGTGCACAGCTTTAACTCTACAGCAGGTGTCACACCTAGCAACATATGCAGCTATCTCTTTCCGCATCTTGGTCCACCAATAAAGTGGCTTCAAATCATAATACATCTTATTACTACCAGGATGGATGGACAACTTGGACGAATGTGCTTCGGACAGGATCTGATCTCTAAGCTCTCGGTCCTTAGGTACCACTAATCTATCCTTAAACCACAACACACCTTCTTCATCTACCCTGAAGTGCTTAGTTTCTTCCTCTTTCATCTTACATTTTATGTGGAATACACCAGGATCAGTCTTTTGGAGCTCAATAATTCTGCTTTTGAGAGTGCAACTGATAGTGATGTTGTACAAGACTGCTGGATGTAATAGGCGGGATCGATGAAAATCAGTTTCAACTAAGGAATGGCAATGAGACTTACGGCTTAAAGCATCCGCAACCACATTTGCCTTGCCAGGATGACAGTGTACTTGAAGGTTATAATCCTTAAGCAACTCGAGCCATCTTCTTTGATGCATATTTAACTCGGGTTGGGTGAAGATGTATTTGAGGCTTTTGTGGTCCGTATAAATATTGCAGACATTGCCCAACAGATAATGCCGCCATACTTTCAAAGCATGAACAACTGCAGCTAGTTCTAAGTCATGCGTTGGATAATTCACCTCATGTTTCCGAAGTTGTCGAGGGGTATATGCAATTACTCGGCCTTCCTGCATCAAAACACCTCCCAAACCTATGCCTGAGGCATCACAATAAACATCAAATGGTTTCTCGATATCCGGTTGTGCCAAAACCAGAGCCGAGGTTAGGAGGGTTCGCAGTTGGTGAAAAGCCGCATCACACTCAGGAGTCCAGACAAACCTGGTGTCTTTTTGCAGCAACCGAGTCATGGGTTTGGCTATTTTTGAGAAATCCGGGATGAAGCGACGATAATAGCCAGCCAACCCAAGAAAACTCCGGACCTCATGAACCGAAGTAGGAGCCTTCCAATTCAGCACTTCCTGTATCTTGGTGGGGTCCACCATAATTCCCCCATCGGACAACACTTGCCCAAGGAAAGGTACTTCACGAAGCCAGAATTCACACTTACTGAACTTCGCATACAGTTGATGTTCACGCAGTCTGGTGAGGACAATACGCAGGTGTTCAGCGTGCTCTTCCTCATTTTCAGAATATATCAAGATGTCATCAATAAACACCACCACAAACTTGTCCAATTCGGGCATAAACACCGAATTCATCAAGCACATGAAGTGTGCGGGGGCATTTGTCAGGCCGAAAGACATAACAAGATACTCATAAAGGCCGTATCTTGTCGAGAAAGCTGTTTTTGGAATATCTTCGGGACGGATTTTAATCTGATGGTAACCAGACCTCAGATCAATCTTGGAAAAGACTTTAGCTTTGGACAACTGATCGAACAAGATATCGATACGTGGCAGAGGATACTTATTTTTGATGGTTACTGCATTCAGAGGTCTATAATCTACACACATCCGCAAGGACTGATCCTTCTTCTTCACAAAGATAGCAGGGCATCCCCATGGAGACGAACTAGGATGAATCAACCTCTTCTTCAAAAGTTCATTCAACTACACCTTAAGTTCAGCTAACTCATTCGGAGGCATCCTATAAGGTCTCCTAGAGATGGGCGCCGTGCCAGGCAACAACTCGATTTTAAATTCCACATCCTGATCCGGAGGGAGTCCCGGCAAATCATCGGGAAAAACGTCAGGAAACTCACTCACTACGGGAATTTCAGCCAACGCTTTTGCTTGTACAGCATGAACTTCACCAGACAAGTCAACTTTTCTGGGAAGTTGTACTAGAAAACCCTTTTGATCTGTAGGATCTCTGATCATAACTACCCGAGTGGATGTATCAATAAGTACCCCATTCTGACTCATCCAATTCATGCCCAAAATAACATCTATGCCTAATCCCGGCAAAACCACTAAGGCAAGCGAGTACTTTCGCCCTTCTATCTCAAACTCAAGATTCCCCACTACTTTATTTGTGGAAATATTCCCACTTGCTGCACTAATGCAATAACCCCCACCTTCAACAGTATGTAATTTGTGTGCAAACTTTGATGCAAACTTAGGACTGATAAAGGAATGCGAAGCACCTGAATCAAAAAGTACCACTGCACGATGTTGGTCAACTAGGAACTTACCAGCAGTGACAACCTCACCAGATGGGATTTCCTCAATACTGTTATAATGAGCATGCCCCTGACGGCCACCTTGGTTGACATTCTTCTTAGGATAAGGGCAGTTCCTGGACCAATGGCCTGGCTTGTTGCAGTTCCAGCAAGGCATGTTGCTGGGAGGAACACTGGAGCTGCTCTGTCTAGAATTTCCCTTTGGCAGAGCGACTGTATAAGCCTTGCGGAACCCAGTTTTGACAGCAGGCTTCTTCTGTGGTGGACGGAACTTGGTATTCTGAGCAGGTGGGCGAGGGGAAACCCTAGGTGCAGCTGGAGTCCGAGACTGCGAAGCACTCGCCTCAATGGCCCTTTTGCGGCTCTTAGAGTAGAATAAATAGCATTATTGTTTTCCTGAGTCAAAGCATCACTGATAAAATCATTGAAGGTAGTACACTTGCTAGTGCCCATGGTCTTCATCAGTTTTGGGCCAAGGCCTCTTTTAAAGCTAGCAATTTTCTTGGCATCGGTATCCACAAATTCTGTTGCATACCTTGCCAGGTTGTTGAAAGATTGCAAATATTCAGTCAAACTTTTATTACCCTGCGACAGCCTCATGAATTCTGTGTGCTTGATAGCCATAAGACCTGGAGGAATATAGTTCCCACGGAATGCTGCTTTGAACTGATCCCAAGCCACCGGGACATTTGCAGGCAAGGTGGAACGATAGTGGCTCCACCAAATACCCGCTGGACCATGCAGTTGATGAGAAGCATATTCAGTTTTTAGCTCATCGGTCAAGCGAAGCAGACGAAACTTTTGTTCAATAGTGTTCAACCACTCGTCGGCTTGCAGTGGTTCCTCTGCCTCCTTAAAGAGCGGGGGCTTAGTGTCAAGAAAGTCCTTGAAATCACTGTACTGATTGGGTTCTGGGCCCTGGCGGCCATGACGAGCCTCCCGGTTGGCAAGCTGGCGCATAGCATCTGCCAGCATGCGCTACCCTTCGACCACGGTCTGCATCAGCTCAGCCGGGGTAGGTGGTGGCGGAGGGGGTGGCTGTTCCTCATCCTCATTGCCATGACCCCGACGGAGATTGTACGACATCTGCAAAATGCATAGCCAATGAGCACTGACGATGTGGGAAATTTGTAGATGAATTATTGCAAATATGTTAAACTGACTTCATGAAATGGACTTCTCAAAATAATCAAGGCACAATAATTCATCACAACCGCACAATCCATTCAAGCGCATCAATTGACGCAATCATGCGAGGGAATCCAACAAGATGTACTTTGATAAAGGCTCACTCACAAGAAGCACAACCGTGACTGAACCGTTTACTTTAATATCTACGTGATTTTTGACCTTTCGCACCGTACTTGGATTTAAAGATGGCAACGGGGAATTCCCCGTCAGGGAATGAGCCACCATCCCCGTCCCCGCGGGGGAGAAATTTCTCCATCCCCGTCCCCGCGAAGATCAACGGGGAGCGTTTCTTCCCCGTCCCCATCCCCGAGCGGGGATTTAATCCCCGCGGGGATCCCCATCCCCGAAAAGTAAATGATAATGAACTTACATATTCAAGAGGTTTACAAACAAGAAAATATTATGTACTGAGAAAAATCCAGAAGCAAAAGAATTGTCACCGCAAAACGCATCTTGCAACAATCATAGAAGAGTATCGCATAGTTTATAGATCACAAGTATCTTGCTACCAGAAGCACAAAGATCCCATAAAAAGCTTGAGCTGATCTAATCAATCTGACCCAACCGAACACTAGCAACACTATTGCTTGGACTAGAGTCTTGGACCCAAAAATAAAGAAGCTGCAAGATGACAACAGACACCTAGCTGTTGTCTCGGATTGCAGACTCAACAGAGAGAACTTGGGAGCGGGATCCCTGGGCAGAGGCACGGTCACAAGCAGGTGCTCGTACAGTGCTGCAGCACGCCAGGCTACGCCTATCCTTTTCGCCATGGCTGTCGGCGGGTGGCAGCTAGATAGCGACGCGCGCCTGGCGGCTGTGTTTCGCGAGAGAGAGGATGGGAGGAGGAGGAGAGCTAGTGGATAAGATTAGGGTTCAGTTCTCCATTATATACTCTATCTCGTAATGGGCCTCTGGTTGGCCATTTGTAGGCATTCACGGGGCAGGGAAGCGGGGATCGGGGACGGGGGATGACGATCCATCCCCGTCCCCACCAGACCCGACGGGGACATGTTTCCCACCGTTTGTATCCCCGTGGGGACTAAACTCACTCCATCCCCATCTCCTAATAGGGGAATTCCCCACGGGGATTCGGGGATCGGGTCCCCATTGCCATCTTGACTTGGATTCGATCTCAAAATTTTTAGTTGACTGAGAAAGGCTACTTCAAACTGACCACAAAGAGACTTCTCAACGGTAGAGTTCCATGGTGGATCATGACTAGCCACCTCGATACCAGCGCGTGCCAAGCAGCACAGCCTTATGTCGCGCGCCACAGGAGGCCCTCGGTTTCGTCGCGGCACCGAAGGGTGCTAATCGTGACACCATCATCGAACGCAACACAATAAGACATCCAATTGTGATCGAAATTAACAGGTTCAAACTAAACATCCAGGAAACATAGGGTTCGACCTTACATCCCAAAAGCCAAGTTATTACAAAGCCTCTCTCCAACACAGGGAGGGCACAAAAGACGATCCTAACATCATAGCTACGTGATGACTACTCTAAGCATCGTCCTCAGAGTCGGTGTCAAGGATCTCCCCGCCATCCTCGTCGCTAACAGGCTCTAACTCCTTGTCTTCTTCTTCTTCTGGCTCTTCTTCTGGTGCTTCTTCTGGTGCGGCATCTTGGGGCCCATTGACCTCCACTTCATCATCATCTTCAGCCATGAAGATTCCCAAACCCATGTCCTCATCTGCGTTGTTGTTTCGAGGCAGCAGAGGATTTAGCTGGTTGTTCAGGCGGTGCACTTCTTCATGAAGATTGTCATTGTATTCTTCAGCATTCTCCAACTGTTGCTCGAGCTCAAACTGACGAGCTCTCAGAACGTTCTCCTCATGCCAGGCTTCATCCCTCTGGTTCATGACATGGACCAGCATGCGTTGACAGTTGCGATTTGCTACTGTCAATCTCTGGACTGCAAGTGTTTCCTGATCACGGTCACGAATCACTTGCTCCAATTGCTGACGCGCTGCATTCCTAGCAGCAGTCACTTCGGCCAACTCAGCCTGTAGCCTTTCCACCTCAGTGGGCTCGGGGCGGGGCTCACGTGGAGCTAGCTGGTGGCGAGGGGCCCTTCCTCCGGTCGACTTACGGGCGGTCCTCTTAGTGCGTGCCATCTGTATCAACAAGGTACGACTTAAGGTGAGGATAATTTAAGGGATACGAAATTTAATTTAGTCGGGACTATTAAAATTTTTAAGGAGGGAGTAAATGACATGTATGATATAATTAAACATGATGCATGCACGTTCCGTACGCCCTCTCACCTTAGTACAAACCTAAAGTTCTAACGCTAGGCGGTGGCATACATACGTTCTCTCATATAAGCGAAACTATCGGTCTACTCGTTATGCTGTTAGTGTACCTGCAGAAAATCTCATTTCAGCCCAACAGTTTCCCAATATAAGCACACAAGAAAGCAGTAAATTAAATACTTTCCATATACACATCCCCTGATGTATATACTTCAGTATCAAAGCTACCCAATATAAAGGTTCCCACAATTAAGTGCTTACATAATTACACGGTTTAAACATGTAAGTATGCAAGTCACCAAAACTACTCTCCCCTAGATCGCCGGTTGGACGATCATGCTCTCACAACTCACACTTACCAGAGCGTCGAGGCAATTGATCCATACATTACCACCCAAGTGGATGGCATCCATACAATATCACGCCGTATGGACGACGAAACAGAAACAACCAAGACCCCCAAGTTAGTACTTATAATAAGCCACCTAAGAGTCCTTATTTGGGCTAAGGGATGTGATCACTGGCATACCTATAAAAATAATTTTTAGAGTTTTAACCTTTTTCATAAACAAATACTTTTGTTTTTAATTACTCGTATGATGTGTTTAATGTTGAATTATGCTCCGGTACCAGCTGTAACAGAACCGACCAAATTATAAGAGCACAAGTACAAAAACAAGCACCGAAGCGCTCAAATTTTTGAACTTGAGCCCATATAATCCCGGTAGTCAATCGAAACCACGAAGGATTTCAAACCAACTTGCTTACAACCAAGATCGCATCATTCAACATACACATCATACGTTACATTTCACAAGTAGTTCCGAAATAAGTTTACACACACGGAGTCGCAATTATTACAAACCAAGTTTATAAAGTAGCGGAAGCATAACACACACCAGTTGTTTAACTACTGCCAGTCTTGTTGATCACAACCCGCAAAAGCATCAGGGAAAGTACATAAAAGATGATCACGCCCTAGTGATCTAGTCTTCGCCACCCGCAGGGTGGAGACAAGTTTTGCAGAAGCCTTGATAGAGCATATCATCTGCAACAGGAGGGAATAAACCCTGAGTACTGGAATGTACTCAGCTAGACTTACCCGTCTAAAACCAGAAATAAGATGACACCAAGGATTATGCAAGGCTTACACAAGAGGCTAGCTGACATCACATTTTGCATAAAGGCATAAGTAATTGAAACTCTTATAACCTGTACTAGCAGTTATTTTTAGCATTTACCTGTCATCTATCTTAGCACCTGTACTAAACATGCACTTGATTATCATCAAACAATTATTAACATTATATCCATAGCAGGTATAATTTGTGGCAACATTGTATCATTCACTTAACCATCTGTTCATTTAATGAGATCTACGTTGCCGCTGCTCAAGTCAAGTGCTCACTAACCGGGAGAGACGGCGATTCGAATCGAATTCCTATCCAGCTGGAGGGGTATTTCTAACACTCACCGAGTCACGCCTGGCGAGGGCTGCTCAGGTCATCTTTCGCACAATTCAGGAATCGCGGGTCCGAATAATGTCGCGTCCCCAAGGGCGACACTCTGCCAGGTGATAGGGACTCTAACCCCCCTTGGTCTCACGCCAATGTCCCCAAGCACATCCTTTCTCTCCACCAAGATGCAACCTACCATTCGATTCCTGGCCTGAACCATACTACTCGACTTCGCGGTCGGAACGACTTATCCGGCCAACTAAGTGTTAGACTGCGTTCAACATGACTCAAGGACGTACAGCGAATCGGTCCTTAAACGACTCAGACGGGCATAGCTCCACACCCAAGACGTGAAGTGTCTTGCGGCTGTACTATCAAACTCCCGCCCGGTCTCAATTTCATTTTAAAGCATGGTTCCATCCACGATAGCCATAAAAGCCACTCATGACCCAATCCTATATCTCGCGGATGACCGGAAATCACCCGACTTCTACCGGACTAAGCAGGGCTAAGTATTGACACGTGCCTAAACCTAATATAGGATTAAGTATGATATCTGGACAAGGACAGGTATAATGTAACAAGTGTTTTCATATAACTCCTACAACTTAATGCAGTAAACAATTAAAAGTACTCAAGATTAATTTATAAAACAATAGGTTCAGCATGCACCGGGGCTTGCCTTTTAGAAAGGTCGAGGGCCGGTGGTCAGGGCACTCGGGCAAGTCCTCAGCGGCGTCTCCTCCGCCGACTGGTTCCGCTGGCTCCTCCGGCTGGTCCTGGAGTTCCTCCGGAATCACTTGCTCGAACTCGAGGAGCGTTACCCCCTCTGGAACACCTATTGCATGAGTGCATAATAAATCTCATGGATGCATAATGAAAGATGCAGCATGCTCGGAATGAAATGCATTACAACACTCTTAAAGCTCTATTCAAATCACTTCAATTATTAGGTGCAAATTTCCTCTCCGGTAGAGAAGTACTCACCTAATCTACTCAACCTAAGGTATAGCTGTTCATCTTCGGTTAAGGCCCTAACACCTAACAATCATAAGAGTAACATTACTTAGGTTACCACATCCAACCCCAAAATATCATAGCAAAGCATTCTGGACAGCAGCTAATGTTTTCTAACATAACTGGAGATTCCCAACTCCAAAAGATATGATCTAAGACAATCTGGAAAGCTTATGAAATGCCTTACAAATCATTTTCAGACCTCAACCCTTAATTCCTAAGTTTTCCATGTCGAATTTCCCAAGTTCCAGAATCTGTCCTCTCTAAACAGAGAGCAGCCAATTCTGGACTGTCACTTAAAACAGCAATAACTCCCAAACTACTAAGCCAAATACTCCCAAATTTTGACACAAGCTAGATTATCAAGTTTACTACAACTTTGGTATTTACAAGTTTTCCAGAAAACACTTTATCAAAGGTCAAACCTAAAGATACTACCAGCTATCCAGAAAACCTAGAATTGCAAGGATTAAATATTTATTGATGTGGCAAATTTCCCTTAAGACCAAACTAATGTTACCAAAAGTTCACATGGGTTACAAAAACACCAGAAAGTAAGGTGTGCCCACCTAGAACATTTATTTACACCCCTTTCTTTATTTATTTAATTAATTAAGTAGAATTTTAATCATATATGTAAACTGCTCATAAAATTCTACAAAAATTACAGGAGACTCTCTGACCCAAAAAGAGGCTACTGTAAAAATTTGAACTAAATTTATTCCCAGAAACTCCCTACACAAAATTCACAAGCCAAAAAGGCTGATTTTTGTATAATTAACAAATCACATTGAAAAGTATCAAACAACAGATTTCCTATTTTTCTTAGACACTTTAGGGTATCAGGACATTCTCCAAAAATTTATAAGGACATTGCACATGTAGAAAAATTACTAAATTTCATTCAAATATTCCCTAAAATAACATAATAGCATTATAACTTGAAAAGTACTTAAGTACAAATGCCCAAATTTTTACCAGAGCTAAAACAAGTATAAATTAACCTACCCACCAAATTTCATAATTTTTGGAACAGTACAAGTCAAGTTATACATTTAATAAATTTGCCTTCATTTCAAAACACATTTGAAAGACCTATTTAATTCTCCCAGAAACTAAACATCACATACCATATTTATATTTTTCTAAAATACTACACATCATGCAGAGTCTAACAAAATTTACTTCACAATTTTTAAGCAAGTGAAACCCTAGATATACATTTTTCCAAACAATATCTAAATCTGTGGCAAAATAAAAAGGAAAACAAAACTAAAAACCTAAACCCCACTAAAGGGCCGGCCCACAGCCGACGCGGCCCAACTCCCTCGGCGTGGCCCGCTCCCGCGCGTGGCCTGCTCCGGCTCCCGCGCGCGCGCGCGTGCGAGTGACAGGTGGGGCCCGATGCCAGAGAGAGAAGAGCGAAGGGGGGAAAGGCCGCGGCTCCGACGAGCTCTAGCTCGCTGACGACGGCGTCTCCGGCGACGGGAAGAGCACCAACGGCTTCCACGTGACTTCCCGCATCGACCAACCCTTGATTTGCGGATCCTACCCCACCCTAGCTACGACGGCCATGGCGACCATGGCTCGGAGGCGGCACCTGGTGGCGCTCCGGTGAGCTCCGGGAGCCAGGGACCTAGGTGGTGTGCGCTACGGCTTCCTGAGGATATGGCGGACCTCTCCATGCCAAGGACTAGGACAGAGGTGGAGCGAGTGCAGCTGACCGCGTGAGCACCGCATCGGCGGCCATGGCACGGCAGCGCACGACGATGTTCCGGTGTGTACCGGCCATCCCATCCGGTAACGTCATCACCTAGGCTTCTCTACCCGCCCCGGAACCCAGAACACGTACTAGTGAGAATGGAAGGTGATCGTAGGGAGCTGGCCACAGTGAGTCGCCGCGCGGACATTACGCCGGCGAGGACTCGCGGTGGCGGAAGCAGAAATTCACCCTCACCTCGGCACAATCAGGTCAGGTAACGGGTGGAGGAGGTGGAGGGGATTCTGGCGGAGCGGTGGACGGGATTTGGGGAACGGTGGTGAGGCGGTGAGCTCGCGCGAGCACGGAGAAGGCTGCGGCAGCAATGGCGCCTCCGTTTTCCGCCTCGGTGAACCCGGCCAGAGCGAGAGTGAAGGAGAGAAGAGTGAGCGCGAGTGTGGGGGTGGAGGTGTCCGCTCGTCCTTCAACTTTGCTCCTGGGCTCGCGACGTGGAGGTGATGGCAGGACGCGCGCGACACGCGGCCACCGGACTCTGTCCGAGCGCCACGACATGGCCGGCTGTCTGACTGACGACGTCGACTGCATGAAGCCCGAGATGGTGGTCTGACAGTGAAAGTTTGGCGCTGATTATCTTCCAAAACAGCTCGATTCGGTCCAAGATGACTACATCAAATATGTAGAGCTATGTGAGGGCAACAAGTTTGTCAATTAGAGCTTGGACTGGTTCGGCCTAGATTTGAAACTACATAGCCCCAAAGTGGTGCCCTTTGAAACTGAAACGTATTTTCAGTTATTGAAACCGACTGAAACCCTATTTTCTAGACACCATATCTCCTAAACCATTTAGAACTAGGTGATGGTGATGTTGACAATGTTGTAGTGCTAAGTGAGTACTACAAAAGTGTCAACATGAGTTGGAGCTAATTTGGTCTGGTTTGCAAACTACAAGCTTCCAAAGTAGGTCGCTGTAAAACTGGGGCACTTTTGAGACTTAGGAAATTTCTAAGTGTTGAGACAGCCCCTCTAGCTGACTTGTGGGCCAATTTTGAGCATGTTCTGGTCAGTTTCATGAGATGGTCATATTGAGACTTTTGTTCCCCATAAAATTTCCTACAACTTTGATTAGGGGTGCTTCTCCATGCAAGGTCTCTAAGCTAGACTTTTTAATTGGTCAAACTAGAGCATCCTAGGGCTAAATGCTGGTCAACCACACCTTGGAGGGCATTTGGTGATTTTGGTCAACATGAACCTTGCTCCATTAGTGACCCTAAGTATAACTAAGGTGTTGTGAGATATAATTAGCTGCTCTACCCCTTAGTTACACCAACTCCCTAGTGTCACATGATGTGAACCAAACAAAATTCTAAAACATCCACATTGGTTGCAAACAACACAAAATGACATGAGATGATGCATGCTTATGCTTATGCAAATGCAATGCAATTATGGAGCTAAACACCTGAGGTGTTACAATTATTTTAGGAAATGCATGTGAATAGGTCATGTAGTAATCTTTGCTGGTCCCATGGTTGTCTTCATGCTATGATCTATCTTATCTTAAGTGTTGTTCATGTTGATAGCCTTTCCACTTGTTTAGTTAGTTTTAATGTTTTTAAGGGTTAACAAATATGTTAGAAGGTTTCATCTAATCATTAAGTAGGTTAAGTGTGATTGTTGGGTTATGTGAAGTCCTGGGAACATAAACACTTTAATGTTCCAAGGTTAATGCTTGTGGCCATACTATAATCTTTACATGCTTTTATGTTGATAGTTAATTATCTTGTTAGTAGCTAATTAGGTGTATGTTGGTAAACCTGATCGTTTCTTAGATGCAACCTCTTGGGTAAAAAG
The DNA here is from genome assembly GCA_038087645.1 of Saccharum hybrid cultivar R570. NCBI lineage: Eukaryota > Viridiplantae > Streptophyta > Magnoliopsida > Poales > Poaceae > Saccharum > Saccharum hybrid cultivar. The sequence continues at coordinate 16,584,629 of JAQSUU010000066.1, forward strand.
TAACAGTTATATATTTCCCTGTATGTTGTTTGTGCATGTCTTTCCCTAGTAAAAGCTTTAGTTGGTGAGCATGTTTTAATAAGTAAACCTTTGCCTTGTTAGAAGAACAATTAAAGATGCTTTAAGACAATTACTTGTAACCGTACTATGAAGGAAAGTTGTACTCAAGTAGATAACTAATGTTTATCCTTTCTAAATGTCTCTTGTATGCTATGCCTTATTCATCATCATGTATCATGGCATCCATTCCATCATGTTAAGCATCGCGTCATTTATATATATGTGTAGTGCATATGAGAGTGAGAAGGTTCGTGTTGACCAAGTGTTGACGAGGTTGGTGTTGATCAATCTTTGGAAAGGTGTCGTCCACCCGTGGTGTTGAAGAATGTCATCCATCAACGGTGCTGGTGTCATCCATCCATGGAGTGGTGCCAAATCTGACTTCTGTGAACTAACCTCCTCTGCAATGAACGCAAGCCCTGGACATACAACTACTCTTCTGTTTTATAAATACTTTATTACACCTTAAGTCCAGTGTGATGTGTATTATGTTGGTAGGAGTTGGTTGATACCATTGCTGCATGATTACCTTGATCTACATTTATATCCAAATGATATCCCACTAGTATGTGTAGGTCGATCTCTTATGCTTAGTAATGCTTAGACTTCGGAAGAAGTCGAATGGTGGTTTCATCGTTCGTGGGAAACAGGTTTACCTTTGCTTCTCCTGACCTAATGACGGGTCATGAAAGCATATGAATATGAATATGGTAATATTAAACTGAGACCGGACGGGTAACTTGCATTGGGAAAGGAGTCTTAATGTAGTGTTTCCGCCTATGTCGGTTAAGGACCGTACCGTTGATTGAATTGTGTGCATCGAGACTTTGCAACTGGCCACATGCTCCGGTAAGCCTAAGACCTCGGTAATTCTATCATGTGAACGGCCGACCGCGCACTATGAGTGGAGAGATGGCGAGACTAGTGCGTACCTTCGTAGCCAAGGGCTGGATTGGAGGCGTACTGTACTCTTGGGTGGCGCTGGACCCGGTCACGTTTTGGAGGACATGGGTGAAGGTTGATTTATGTAGGTTTGAGTTCTACATATGTCGTGTGGTTAGGGATCCCTAGCTGGGTATAATCGGTTCGAATCGTCGTTGCTCCTCGGTTATGGAGACTCGATTCTTAGTTCATCATCGTAGTTAACAATGGTACATGATGATTATGGAAATGAGGCAAAGAGATGAATCTGAAAGGTGATGCTTGATACAAGTGATTGAGATAGAACAGGTGCAATTCTAGCTATAATAAGCTTCACTAAAACTGATGCTAAAACTTGTTTAAAATATTGAAAGAGGATCCACTCATAGTAAAGCTTTTCTGCAAAACTCCTCTTTTGTAGCTCTACTACTTCCCTTAAAGCCAGCGTATCCTTGGAGTCTTTTCTTTTCATCGGGTAAGTCTTGCGGAGTACAATTGAGTACTCAGGGTTTGTTAACCCCTGTTGCAGGTACTGACTAGTGTTGTTAACCGAGGTAATGTCGGTGGGCTCGATATGATTTGGTTGTCCTCTCCTGACTTAGGTGCTCTACCTAAGTTGTCTTCTGTAGTTCTACTCGACTTCCACAATTAAAGTTAAGTTGTAAAAGTAACTTGGTTTTGGTATGTAAAATACTGTTGTAAATTCTTCCGCACTCTGATATAAAGTTTTGTAGCAAATGCTATAATGTTGTAGTTACTCCTTTGTTGATCCTATGTGAGTTGTAAAGTGTGGATGATTTGGGTTTCCCGAGGACACCCGATAGACTTTTTAAGTTATATGGAACACATGCATAGCCGTCAGAGGTCTTCGGGACATTGACAGGTGCGTGTGGGCCATATAATTTAGAAGGTTCTGCCACATCTGCTGAGGAAGATAGTTGTTGTTGTTATTGATGTAGTTCACATCCTCTTGAAATTCTGGGCAGTTGACTCCTGAGTGCCCAACATCTCCACATTCTTTATAAGTCATGCGAGAATCACTGATGTGCATGACTTCCTTCTTCATCGTGCTCTAGCTTCAAGCTTCTTCATGATGAGGTCGAGCTTCATAGACACCATGTCAGCTTCCTTGAGCTGATGCATACCTCCTCCTCTCTTGTGAGGTTGAACACATTCTTCATTCCAGCTCTGATTTGAGGCCATCTTCTCAATGAGCACTATTGTATCTGTGAGGTTTAGTGACAAGAATGCACCTCTAGCTGCAGCATCGACTGATTCACGGGTACTAGTGAATAGCCCGTAGTAGAAGGTCTGCATAAGCAACCACTTCTCCATCCCGCGATGAGGGCATTCTGATATGTAATCTTAGAAATGCTCCCATGTCTCAATGACAGATTCATCATGTTGTTGCTGAAAGCTTGCAATTTTCCCATGTAGAGCATTGGTCTTGCCCGTAGGAAAGAACTTGGCTGGGAAAGCAGTTGAGCAATGTCCCATGTAGTGTGACTCTCTTTATTGGCGTAGAACCACTACTTGGCTTTCCCCAATAGTGAGAATGGGAAAAGACAGAGTAGAATAGCATCTCTGGTTACTCCCTTGATCGTGAAGGTGCTGTAGATCTCGAGAAAGTGTTGTAAATGTGCACTTGCATCTTTATGAGCCTTTCCACAAAACTGACTTGCTTGCACCATGGTAGTGAGCACAGGCTTGAGGTCAAATCCATCTTCTCTAACGTTGACTTGAGGTCCAGTATGGATGTTTTCTGTTGTCAGAGCATGTAACACCCTAAAAATTTGTCTCTTTTGAAAAAGAGCTAAAATGATTTATTTGTAAATTTTTGTGCTCATAAAAACATAGGAAAATAAAATTTTTTCATTAAATTAAAATTTATATTAAGGTAGCAACTTGTTTGAGCATACATGCCTCAGCATTGGTTTTAATGTGTTGAGTGGTGTGGTTTTTATTTTATTTGATTTGGATTTGAAACTCTATTTGAAAAGGTTTTGGAAAATAAACAAATGAAGAAAAGAAAGAAGAAAAAAAATAAAACAGCTTACCTTCTCACCTGGCGGCCCGAAGGCCCGCTCGGGTCGGCCTGCTCTTTCGCGCCCGCGCTGTGCTGCGCTGACGGGCCGTTGCCACGTCGGTGGGCCAGCCCAGAACCGAAGCCACGCCCTCTTTCTTCCTTGTTTCGCTGACCACTGGACCCCACTTGTCAGCGCCCTCTTCTTCCTTCTATCGTGACCGAGCCGGTCTCGAACGTGATATCCACCGAATCAAAACCGTAGTTCTCGGGATTTCCAATCAAATTGAGGTGTCCCAACCCTATTTAAGCTAGATCCGAACCTGCCCTTCCTTTTTGTCTGCAAATTGAGTAGCAATTTTGCCCTATCCGCGTCGCCGAACCCTAGAAGCCGCCGCGAGAAGCAATTCGACGAGTACGTCATCGTTTTGCCACTGTAAACTACCCTATCGGTTTTAGCATGTTCTTGTGAACATAAGGGTGCCTTCAATTGGGTTGCTAATTGTTTATTGTGCCGTCACCGTGAGCAGGAGCTCGGTCGTCCGCCCTTTTGAGCCGCCCGATTTGTACGAGCCGTTTTCGTTTTCATCTTCGCATCAGGTGAGATCGTCTTGAGTTCCTCAGTCGATTGGTATAGGTTTTGCTGTAAATGGTGGTCTGGGGAGCTTGGTTGGTTGCTCCGGTGAGCCGCCGGCCATGGCGCCACCGTGGGGTTGGGGAAGAACGGCGACAGCACCGCCGGGTTCCCTCTGGGAAGATGTGGACCGTCCGTTCCTAGATCAACGGCTAACAATAGAAGATACCCCTTCGCGGGGTAAGTTTTCTAAAGAGTCCCTGCCCTTTTTCTTAATAGAACCCACAGTCCCTAAGAGTAATCCCCGAAAGGTGTTTTCGTGTTTTGAAAGCGTATTTCTTCGCGGTAAATCAAAAATACATTTTTAGATATTTACAGTTTTGCCACTAGGATTGTTTTGGTCATAAAATCTTCGTTTTAACTCCGATTTGATCCATTCAAGTTGCGTTAGGTTCGTATTTGCGAGCTCTACATGTTAGTATAGTTGTACAGCCAGTTTGGACAATTTAATTTTCGAGTTTATAATTAAGTATTTATTTATCTATAGGAAATCTTAGAAAATTTGTAACTTTCACGTTTTAACTCTGAATTTGGTGATCTTTACGCCTGTGTGATCGTAGGAACGTGTAGAAGAGTTTTATAAACTTTTATTACTGTTTTTTTACTGTTGGTGTACTGTTCTAATTATATTTCTTTGTTTGCTTCGTGTATGTTTGATTGGATGCATGTGTGTTGTTGATTGATGATCGAGTATAGAAGGTGAGCAGTTTCTTGACGATCAGGAGTATTATTTTGAGCCAGACCAGCAGTATCACCCGGAAAGCTTTGATCAAGGCAAGTATAACATGGGACCATCCTTGTTACCTATTCACTAAAATTATCATATATATGCATGTGTCCTCCTTGGCAACCATAGAGATTATAACGTAGCTATTGATATCTTGTTTCCTTGTCACCTATGGGTTATGCATTTGGGTAGCTATTGCTAGTGCTTAATAATAAACAATGATCTTGTAATATGACTAATGAATTGTGCAATCACCCATTAAGATGATTTAATTACTGTTAAAGGGTGCTAGAGCATTATGTTGTTTTTATGTTGCTCTAGTTTCTCTCCGTAAGGACTTATCTGTAAGTGATAACCAGGATTTACAGTACAACTGTGAGGGCTATATGGCTCTAGCTCTAGTTGTTTAAGAGACCTTTTCTAGCTTGTTAGTGGTTACCGAAAGGCGCAAGAGGGGTCATGTCTAGTATGGTCTTGGCCTGCCAAGGTGGGTGCAGTCTTTTGTAAGTCGCCCCTTGGAGGGAGGTTCATGCTTTCCAATTGAGAATCCTTAGCGGCCCTAACTTGTTAGACGAACTTTTGAATGGCTTTATATGGTTCTCCGGTGTTTGGGTTTGATCTCCCCACACATTTGGAAATCATGACTCACAGTGAAAGTGTACACCTCTGCGCAGAGTTAAAAACTAGTATACTAGCCATGCCCACGGACACGGGCGGCCTTGGGGATTCTTACAGAATAAATGTTCACCATTGTTACGTCATGCTTATTATGGTTGATATTATTATGCTTATGTTAATTGCTATTTCATTATTCTTATTACAATTGATCATTGGTTTATAATGGGAATTTGGTTATCTTGTTGCTACTCAATTTGCTAAGCAAATGATGAATAAAAGCTAAATGCAGTAAACCAGCGCCTAACCTTTTGAGCCTCATGAACCCCATGATATATTTGCTGAGTTCGACATGGACTCACTCTTGCTATCTCCCACACCTCAGGATAGTCTCTGGAGTTATGAGGCTTGTGATCAACCAGTCAGTTTGTTCCTGGAGTGAAGTCTACACCCGGTGTTCAGAGTTGTCTTTCCGCTATGTTGCTCTTTAAGGTATATTTTATACTATTGTGTTATGTATATTAAGCATTTGTCTCTTGATATTACACTTATCTGTGGCTATATGTGAGATTTGACTCCTTTATTTCACATATAGTGTATGTCTGGTTTTGTCCTTAAAACCGGGTGTGACAGAGTGGTATCAAAGCAATGCTGACTGTAGGACGCAAGCCTAGTTAGAAATTGGTCGTGTCAAGGTTTTGAAATTGCTATAACAATCCTTGTTCTATAAAACCTTGGTATTTTCTTCTATACTATATCCTTACCTTGTTATTCATCTCCACCTTGTTGCTTATTTTATAAAGTCTTGTGCTCATCCTATTCCTTGATTTGGTATGCTTTTAGAACCTCATCTTACCATCTTCTTGCGACATCAGAAGAGAAGCATTAGGATCTTTTCCCTTTATACAAAGAAAACGATAGCATCGCAAGTTGAGTCAATGTTAAGTTGTGCTCCTATATTGCCTTGTTGGATTGTCATTATGCCTATGCTTGTTTTGGATCTTTGTATTGTTTGCAATGAGTTTGTGGATCCCACAATTTCATTTAGATATAGGTTTAAGATATAAGGATTAGTGAATAGGTAGATGGGTTGGTTTATTTTGACTCTCTACATCCTATCCTTCTAGAGCAGTCTGTCTCATTTGGCTTATACATCTGCCTGTGGATGACCGTAAATCATGAGAAAATTCTGGACAATAGTAGACTTCAACATGTTTGTCTGACCGCAAGAATCACCCTCATAGCTATTCTGGTTTGGGAGTTATGAAAATCACAAAATGATGAATCTGTGCTGTCTGAAACCTGGAACAGAATCTGTTATGTGCTGTTTTCGGCCAAGTTAAATGCAGAATCTGGGAAAGTGTTCTATAATTAAGTTGTAGATAATTTGATAATCTTTCCAACGGTATAAGGTGCAACCTAATTGGATTAACAGAACTGGAGATATGGATGTTTTACTGTGCCACTGTTTTTCTGCTCGCGAGGAATTTCAGATTACTTGTTCTTGTTTATATCCACGAGTTTTTAATGGATATCGGAAGGTCATCATGATAGTATATCCATTGAGAAGAAGGTTCAGGCTACTCTTTCGTTCCCCTAGTGGATATTTTCTTAAGGGGGGTAGCCAAGATGAAGAGTTCGGTTGTCTATGTGGTTGGGTTTTCTCTTACCTCTCATGTTATCAAGTCTTATCTTGTCATCTCATGAAGTTGCACTTAGGAATGTTAAGAATGACTAAATCCTAAAGTATTCATGTTACAAACAGATGGTTAATACCCGGAGAAGTTCTTCACATGGTGACCGAAGGGACTCTACAAATTTAACTAATCCTTCGCCGGCAACAAATTCTCCAACTATAGAGCAAGCTTTGACAACACAGACTCAATTGTTGCAGACTCTCGTTCAACATGTGGTGCATAACCAGCATCAAGCACTGCCTATTAGTAAGCGTGGTGAATTTATGATGGGACACCCGCCGACATTTTCTCATGCGAGTGATCCACTAGAGGCAGATGATTGGCTTAGAGCTGTGGAGCGACATCTTGACATAGCTTAGTGTGATGACCATCAAAAGGTGCTCTATGCTTCCGGACAACTCTATGGTGCTGCTCTAGATTGGTGGGAATCTTTCCAGGATGGACGTACTGATAATGCTTCTCAGATAACCTGGCAGGAGTTTAGAGATAAATTTAAAGCTCACCACATTCCCAAAGGGTTGATAGAACTTAAGCAGGACGAGTTTTGGGCTCTAAAGCAAGGATCTATGTCAGTGTGTGAGTATCATGATCGGTTCACTTAGTTGTCTCGTTATGCTCCTAATGAGGTGAGAGAAGATGCAGATAAGCAACGTCTTTTTCTCAAGGGAATTTATTATGATCTCAGGTTACAACTGAAAGGCCACACCTATCCAAATTTCCAAGCTTTGGTGGACCGTGCTATTGTGCTTGACGATATGCGCAAGGAGCATGATAGGAGAGAAGGAAAATGCAACATCAATCTGTAGGTAGCAACACTTGTCTCGGTTTTGCTGCACAACCAGAGTATCAGTCACACTCTATGCATCTACTTGGTAGTATAGATCGGGATCAGTACCAATTTAAGCAACCCAATAATGAAGTGCACTATTTTAACTCTCAAGAGCCATGTCTGCCACCACCCATTATTAATACCAGTGAGGAAGGTCATGGTTGTGGTGTGATTGAGCACTATGAGAACGCTTGTCTGGAGAAGCTTACTAAGAGTAATTGTAGCTAGAATCAACAACAACAAGGGCCAGAACAAAGTGTCCATAATTAGGAGGTACAAAGAAATAAATTGAATCGAAAATATATCCAAGGAAGGTTGAACAATGTGGATGTGGTTACCATTTACGAAGCTAAAGAGGTTGTTCTCAGCTATATTGGTGCAGGCTCAGACACTGCTATGGTTTTGTTTGACCCTAGGGCTACACATTCATTCATCTCTCGGAAATATGTAGAAGATCATAAGATAACTATGCTTCCAATGAGGAAACAGGTGGTAGTTAACTCTCCAGAAGGAGAAAAGAAGGCCAACCGCATATGCCCAAAAGTTAGTCTTGACATAAAGGGGGTGAAGTTTGAGGCAAATCTTATTGTTCTGGAGTTAATGGAAATAGATGTTATCCTTGGAAAAGGTTGGTTACTTGCTTGCAAAGGAGTGATTAATTCTGCCCAACGTTCGGTGTTTCTAACCACACGGTCAGGAGAAAGAATTGAGTATGTAGGTGTTCAACCGGCACCTGAGGAAAACGAGAAAGACCAATTAGAAGGTGGTTACACTGAGGATAGCAAAGTGGACCATGAGTTTACAGAAGTCATGGCAGAGGAACAAATGACTTTGGAGGAGCTCAATATGAGAGATGATCATGCTTACGCAGATTAGCTAGCGAGGATCTCAGGAACTGTCTCATGATTCTCATTGAAAGATGTAACTTGGAAATATGAGGATCGAATGAAGACAGAATGACACTATCTCTTTTATCATCATCTTTCGAATCTCGGGACGAGATTCATCTTAAGGGGGGTAGAATTGTAACACCCTAAAAATTTGTCTCTTTTGAAATAGAGCTAAAATGATTTATTTGTAAATTTTTGTGCTCATAAAAACATAGGAAAATAAAATTTTTTCATTAAATTAAAATTTATATTAAGGTAGCAACTTGTTTGAGCATACATGCCTCAGCATTGGTTTTAATGTGTTGAGTGGTGTGGTTTTTATTTTATTTGATTTGGATTTGAAACTCTATTTGAAAAGGTTTTGGAAAATAAACAAATGAAGAAAAGAAAGAAGAAAAAAATAAAACAGCTTACCTTCTCACCTGGCGGCCCGAAGGCCCACTCGGGTCGGCCTGCTCTTCCGTGCCCGCGCTGTGCTACGCTGACGGGCCGTTGCCACATCGGTGGGCCGGCCCAGAACCGAAGCCACGCCCTCTTTCTTCCTTGTTTCGCTGACCACTGGACCCCACTTGTCAGCGCCCTCTTCTTCCTTCTATCGTGACCGAGCCGGTCTCGAACGTGATATCCACCGAATCAAAACTGTAGTTCTCGGGATTTCCAATCAAATTGAGGTGTCCCAACCCTATTTAAGCTAGATCCGAACCTGCCCTTCCTTTTTGTCCGCAAATTGAGTAGCAATTTTGCCCTATCCGCGTCGCCGAACCCTAGAAGCCGCCGCGAGAAACAATTCGACGAGTACGTCATCGTTTTGCCACTGTAAACTACCCTACCGGTTTTAGCATGTTCTTGTGAACATAAGGGTGCCTTCAATTGGGTTGCTAATTGTTTATTGTGCCGTCACCGTGAGCAGGAGCTCGGTCGTCCGCCCTTTTGAGCCGCCCGATTTGTACGAGCCGTTTTCGTTTTCATCTTCGCATCAGGTGAGATCGTCTTGAGTTCCTCAGTCGATTGGTATAGGTTTTGCGGTAAATGGTGGTCTGGGGAGCTTGGTTGGTTGCTCCAGCGAGCCGCCGGCCATGGCGCCGCCGTGGGGTTGGGGAAGAACGGCGACAGCGCCGCCGGGTTCCCTCTGGGAAGATGTGGACCGTCCGTTCCTAGATCAACGGCTGGCAATAGAAGATACCCCTTCGCGGGGTAATTTTTCTAAAGAGTCCCTACCCTTTTTCTTAATAGAACCCGCAGTCCCTAAGCGTAATCCCTGAATGGTGTTTTCGTGTTTTGAAAGCGTATTTCTTCGCGGTAAATCAAAAATACGTTTTCAGATATTTATAGTTTTGCCACTAGGATTGTTTTGGTCATAAAATCTTCGTTTTAACTCCGATTTGATCCGTTCAAGTTGCGTTAGGTTCGTATTTGCGAGCTCTACATGTTAGTATAGTTGTACAGCCAGTTTGGACAATTTAATTTTCGAGTTTATAATTAAGTATTTATTTATCTATAGGAAATCTTAGAAAATTCGTAACTTTCACGTTTTAACTCCGAATTTGGTGATCTTTACGTCTGTGTGATCGTAGGAACATGTAGAAGAGTTTTATAAACTTTTATTACTGTTTTGTTACTGTTGGTGTACTGTTCTAATTATATTTCTTTGTTTGCTTCGTGTATGTTTGATTGGATGCATGTGTGTTGTTGATTGATGATCGAGTATAGAAGGTGAGCAGTTTCTTGACGATCAGGAGTATTATTTTGAGCCAGACCAGCAGTATCACCCAAAAAGCTTTGATCAAGGCAAGTATAACATGGGACCATCCTTGTTACCTATTCACTAAAATTATCATACATATGCATGTGTCCTCCTTGGCAACCATAGAGATTATAACGTAGCTATTGATATCTTGTTTCCTTGTCACCTATGGGTTATGCATTTGGGTAGCTATTGCTAGTGCTTAATAATAAACAATGATCTTGTAATATGACTAATGAATTGTGCAATCACCCATTAAGATGATTTAATTACTGTTAAAGGGTGCTAGAGCATTATGTTGTTTTTATGTTGCTCTAGTTTCTCTCCGTAAGGACTTATCTGTAAGTGATAACCGGGATTTACAGTACAACTGTGAGGGCTATATGGCTCTGGCTCTAGTTGTTTAAGAGACCTTTTCTAGCTTGTTAGTGGTTACCGAAAGGCGCAAGAGGGGTCATGTCTAGTATGGTCTTGGCCTGCCAAGGTGGGTGCAGTCTTTTGTAAGTCGCCCCTTGGAGGGAGGTTCATGCTTTCCAATTGAGAATCCTTAGCGGCCCTAACTTGTTAGACGAACTTTTGAATGGCTTTATATGGTTCTCCGGTGTTTGGGTTTGATCTCCCCACACATTTGGAAATCATGACTCACAGTGAAAGTGTACACCTCTGCACAGAGTTAAAAACTGGTATACTAGCTGTGCCCACGGACACGGGCGGCCTTGGGGATTCTTACAGAATAAATGTTCACCATTATTACGTCATGCTTATTATGGTTGATATTATTATGCTTATGTTAATTGCTATTTCATTATTCTTATTACAATTGATCATTGGTTTATAATGGGAATTTGGTTATCTTGTTGCTACTCAATTTGCAAAGCAAATGATGAATAAAAGCTAAATGCAGTAAACCAGCGCCTAACCTTTTGAGCCTCATGAACCCCATGATATATTTGCTGAGTTCGACATGGACTCACTCTTGCTATCTCCCACACCTCAGGATAGTCTCTGGAGTTATTAGGCTTGTGATCAACCAGTCAGTTTGTTCCTGGAGTGAAGTCTACACCCGGTGTTCAGAGTTGTCTTTCCGCTGTGTTGCTCTTTAAGGTATATTTTATACTATTGTGTTATGTATATTAAGCATTTGTCTCTTGATATTACACTTATCTGTGGCTATATGTGAGATTTGACTCCTTTATTTCACATATAGTGTATGTCTGGTTTTGTCCTTAAAACCGGGTGTGACAGAGCAGAGAACTCACGGAGAGTATTATTAGCCATAGCTTCAAATTCCGGTGCTAAATTTCTCTTGGCTTGGCTAACTTCTGAATTTTCTACAGAAACCTTCTTGAGCATGGCTCTGGTCTTCTTTAAGATTGCTTCTGGGTTGTCTGTGTAATTCTCTAGAAAGTCAAAGCCCATACATTACCCTATATAAGATAACTAAATAGATAAGAATAAGGGTAAGCCTGTTTGAGTTAGAGGTCAATTGGTTACTTCGATCTTTTCATAAATATAGGTTATCAATATTTCCTAAGTTTAATACCTTCCCCACCAATGGCGCTGAAAATACTTGTTGACAATAATTAACGCAATCGCTAAATAGCAACGGCATTAAAAATGCATGGTAATAAATTAACATGTCTCTAAATACTAGTCACCTTTTATATTTACCTATACTTCTTAGCATGGAACTAGGTTGTCATCACTAATGAATAAAGCTTAGAAGTATATAAGTAGCACTATGATTTTATATGACTAGGTAGAAATATAAATGATATAAAGATATGAACAATTAAGAACATCTACAAGCGGACAGATAATTATACCATTGTAGCATTTTGCCTAGAGTATTACTAGGTTATTATTTATAATTTTACCACTGGGAAGGTCTAGATAAACTTCTATCTAGAGTATTGATAAACTTTATATTCATGATAAAGAGATGTCACACCCAAAATTTCCTATTTTGGGTTGTGCATGAAAAACACTAAATAAAATAAATGATTTCAATATTTGAATAAATTTATTAGATAAGTTAAGTTGCTGCTAATTTAAATATAGAAAATTATGGTTTTAAATTTTTTTTATATTAATTTGATAATGTGGTGTTTGTGTGATGCTTGTCTTTGGTGTTGGTGAGTGCTATTATTTTCAAAATATCATAGGACGACGTTTACTTTTCATCGGAAAACTTTTTGGCATTTTCTGGATTTACAATTTCAATTTCCGTGAGCTTAATCTTTTTCCTTGGTCTCTTCATCAATCTTTTCATGAGCTCAAACTCATTTGGTTGAGTTCCTTATCTCCCCAAGAGTCTCCAAGATTTTTCCCGTGATTTTTCTGAGCTCCGGGCTATTTTTCGTGGCTTAAAAGGTAATTCTAGATTTTCTGGAATTATTTTATTCGCGGAATTAAAATAATCCCGAAATTAAGAAATTCTGAAAAGTTTCCAAACCCTACAACTATATATATGCCGGCGTAGCCCTCGACGTCCTGGTTTCAGAAGTACAACCCTTATCGCGAGCCGCCGCTCGTAGCTCCCTCCACTTCTCGTTGAAGTTCTGCATCTACAGCTTGCGTTCCGGCGAACTTCCGACGAAGGTTCGGCGAGCTTTTCCGACCACGTTTCTCATCTCCAGCGAATTCCGCTTCCACCCCGAGGTTCATCTCGATCTTCTCTACGCCGTCATGTATTCCTTTCCTCGAATCCATCGTTCGTTGATCGTTTTCCATGTTTTCTTTTTCATCTCCGGCGAACTACACCATGACTGCTCGTTCATCTGTTTTCCGGCTACCACAGATCAGGGCCGTGACTTTCTCGGCCGGCGCACTCGGACGGCCATCTCACGTCCCTTCGCGGCACCTTCTCGCGCCCCACGCGATGCGCTGCAGAGCAGCAGCGCCGCCGCCGTCGATGGTCGCTCGGCCAGTGCTGTGAGCGCCCAGCCGGTCATCGTTCCTGTCCTTCCGCGGGCGGGCCCAACGTGCCACCGTGCAGCCGCGTGCTGACGCCGGCCGGCCAGGCCCCTCCCCGCTGGCCAAGCCCTTCTCCCCACGATGTGCACCAGCAGCACCTCCATGGTCACGTTTATGAACGTGACAACCCAAGGTACAAGATGCTGTAATTACAGAATTGCCACTCAATCATGTAATCTCCACCGTTTAGTCGTTTTAAGTCCGATTCGAGTCGTTCCGGTTGCGTTAGATTCGTGTAGTCGCGCTCTACGCGGTAGTACCAACGTTGGTCATGTCTCATAATTATAAAGTTATTGATTTAGAAACTTTTTGATTAATAATTACTTAATCACTGTTAAATAGAAAATAACTTAGGGTTGTAATTTCGTTCGCGTCGTGTCGTGTTTGTGTCGACGTAAACCACGTATTAGTAACGATGTTTATCATGTCACATTATGTGTTTATGAATTTAATCATATTAGTTTGATTAACGTTTATTTAATTCCTTTCTAAATAAAAAAAACGATTTAGATTTACACTTTGGTCTTTTCGTAGTCCAATATTAACTTGATTAATATTAACTTAAAAGTTTCCGATTCATATGAAGATGGTTTAGATGCAATTTAGTTAGTATTTATTTAATGCATTTCTAATTAAAGGCAACCTAACATAGTAACTCGTTCTTGTTACTTTGCGGTCGCACTCATTAAGACTACGTGTTGCAGTGATGTTTAGCATGTCTCGCAACTGTGAAAATCATAAGTTTAAGTATTAAATTGATTAATGTTTATGCAACTGAGCATCTGTTAAAAGTGATTTGTGGTTTTATCTCCGGTATTTTATGAATAAATAAGTATTAACTTTAATATGTGTTTATCAATTGTAACTTACTTAGTTAAATAGAAAACATATAGTTAATTATATGAATGCTATTTAATGTCTTTTAGACTTAAAAGCAACTTAGGTTTAAACATTAGGCATCTCATAACTCAATGTTAATGTGATTAATATCGACATGAATGCCTTTTCATTTAGGACTTGTTTAGTTCAACCATAAATCATAAATGCTTACATTTAGTTTTTGTCACATGTTCTACCTTTCTAAAGTATAAATGTATAAATGGCTTAAATACTATAAAATATATATATATAAAAAAAATATAACTAAGATTTAACTTTGGCTTTATAATTTGATTAATTCAACTTTAGAATAACTCTTTGAAATGTCTAATGCCTTATTTTATTAAGTAAATTGAAATCATGTTTATAGTCTGTATTTTCTGTTATGATTGCAAACTTCGATAGTCGTGACCTTTTAACAGTAGCTCTGTTCTTAGTCATTCTTGTGCTCTCGTGATCGTAGCAACGAGTTGTGACGTTTAGTGCGCTCTCTTTTAAAGTGTCTCTTTTGTATGATGCCTATTCTTAGATGTGTCTGCTGTTTGTCTATGTGTGGTGCTTTGCTGTGAGTAGAACGAGAACCGTACGTAAGAGTTGCCGGAGACCAGAAGATGGGTGCCAGAAGTTGCTAATGGAGGATAAAGTTGAGGTTTTTCTAAGAAAATTGCTTTGGGCGTAAAGCAAATTCAAGGCAAGTATAACATGGGACCATCCTTGTTGTCCTATTCACTGAAAATATCATACATATGCATATGTCTTCCTTGACAACCATAGAGATTATAACTTAGCTATTGATATCTTGTTTCCTTGTCACCTATGGGTTGTGCATTTGGGTAGCTATTGCTAGTGCTTAATTATGAACAATGATCTTGTAATTTGATCAATGGATTAAGCAATCAACCATTAAGATGATTTTATTACTGTTGAAAAGGGGGCTAGAGCAAGGGGTTATATTGTTGCTCTGGTTTCTCTCCATAAGGACTTATCTGTACGTGATCATCCGGGACATACAGTACAGCTGTGAGGGCTATATGGCTCTGGCTCTAGTTGTTCAAGAGACCTTTTCTAGCTTGTTAGTGGTTACCTTAAATGGCGTAAGAATGGCTTGCCACGTTGGGTGTAGGGCGAGCCCCTGTCCTTAGTGTGTATAGGCTGCGGTTGTTGTGCCACTGGGAAGGGGGGTTCTACATCTGCCTGCCGAGTGAATCTAATGGCCCTAACTTGTTAGACGAACTCTTGAATGGCTTTATATGGTTCTCTGGTGTTTGGGTTTGATCTCCCCACACATTTGGAAATCATGACTCACAGTGAAAGTGTACACCTCTGCGCAGAGTTAAAAACTGGTATACTAGCCGTGCCCACGGATACGGGCGGCCTTGGAACATTTACAGATAGATGATCACCATTGTTATATCATGTTTAATTACTGTTGTTATTATTATGCTCATGTTAATGCTATTCATTATCGTTATTGCAATTGATCATTGGTTCATTAATGGGAATTGGAATACCTTGATGCTACTCAATTGCTAATTATATGATGATTAAAAGCTAAACGCAGTCAAACAGTGTCTAGCCTTTTTGAGCCTCATGAACCCTGTGTTGTACTTGTTGAGTTCGACATGGACTCACCCTTGCTATTTCCCCACACCTCAGTGTGTAGTAAGGTACTATTCAGAAGAAGGATTAAGAGGTAGTGGAGTTTCCAGAAGTCTTTCAGAAGTGTTTGGCATACGGAGCCACCAGTCAGCCGTCCCTGAGAAGAATGGAGCCTGAAGTTTAGTCACCGTTCCGCGATACTCTGATGTAAGTATTAATATAGCTATGTATACGTTATATAATAACATTGTTTCTGATACTTTTTCATTCTGGCATATGTGTGGACTTCCTGGGCACACATATGATTAGCCTGGTTTTGTTCCTTAGAAAATCGGGTGTGACAAGAGAGTAAACCAATGTTATGCACTCTTACTCAATAACAGGGATAAGTCACATGATAAAAGATATATATATATATATATATATATATATATATATATATATATATATATATATATATATATATATATATATATATATATATATATATATATATATATATATATGATAAGTAATGATTAGTCATCATAAATAAATAAGTAGATACACTCTGAGGTCCCTAACTATTACTAATAACATAATCCAATCAGAATATTAGAGGACTAATTCCTAAGTATTCAAGTTACATGTCAAGCTACTACAACTAATAATCATCGTCAAGTAATACTACCATATGTTCCAACCACAATGGAGCCATGAACAGGGATATTTGAGTTCAGAAACCTCTGATATACGAATATATCCTTAACCAGACAATGCTGCTCTACCAGTAATCCACTGCACAGGGGGAGGACTACAGAGAACTCAATAGGCCTATAAAGTCACACCCACGATCTACCACATGAGCCTGAACAACTGGAGGCATCCGCAGATATGCAAAGCATCTAAGCACCACGCTTACATAATGCATACCACTCATCTTATGGCCAAATAGACGAGCGCTATACGAACATGTGATCGAACTAAATAGCAACCTAACTATACTAGAATTGAAGTAGACAATGAACGATGCATTCAAGAACATAATAAAGATGAAGAATAATGTTGACATTGCAATAATTGTGCAAAGACATTACAATAAAAGCGGAGAACTAGAACATTACCAAAACTCCACGCTCGCCAACGATTGGGAATCCAAGCTAGGTTAACTCAGCTTGATTTCCTCTAGACCTGATCTAACTATGCTAAAGCTATGAACTAGAGGAACTCTGATGATCTAGGGTTTCTGGCTCCGGATGAAATGATCTTCAAATGACTTGATGCCTACAGGGGGGTCTGCCACCGTATTTATACCCGGTGGGACGCACATGAGCCATTGGATCAAATTGACTTCACGTAGGGCTATGATTGATCCTCAAGGTCGGTAGAAGAATACTCTAGAAGCTCATGGAAAGGGGGCCACCCCTGGCCAGCCGGCCCCACCTAGCAGGCACTCGGCCTCCGCTTCATTCCGATGTCTTCTGAGGTCTTCTATAATATACTAGTATTTATCTCACAGCAAAATTCCAAAAAATCTTTTAATAATTAGGTATCTCTCTCTACTTTTCTGCATAACTCCCTGTAAACATTAAAATTTAACAAAGCTCATGGAATTCGTTAGATAACACCCTAGTCTTCTATGTTTTCATGCATTTTGACCATTCTCTCATGTTTATTTCACTATATATTATTGACATTAACGACCGTCAACAAGAATCCCCAAACTTACCCTTTGCTAGTCCCTTAGCAAAGCATAATTAGATAAACTTAGATCAGGAGTTGCTTCAATGCTTTCACGCCTTAAAAGTACACATGCTTTCAAATAAAAATTCTCCTTCGGATTAAACAAAACTGCTCTAACTTTCAAACTCACCCATATTACCTTCAACTATGGAGCTTCTTAGCCTTCACTTGGGTCTTGAGCAATTGAAAGATAGAACAATTAAGTCAAGCACTATGTCTCAAGCTCTTCGCTCAACCGATATTCCAGAGTTTTTGTAAGTTTTCAAAATAAAACTGAGAGCTTTCGTTGTATGACACTCTCAAATCTCTCAATATATGTGGTATTTGTGGATCCTTACCAAGGCATTAACAATGTTATGCCTTTCTCTCCCTATAACTAAGGATTATAGTGGAGCTCATAGGAGTGGCAAAACAAGGAAAAACATACTTGTAAGTCATATATTGTAAAGTCAAACAATGAATCCAAAGAGATTTAAGTCATACAATGAAATCAAGATGTGCATGTGTATGAAATATGCTGGATAGGTGTATATAGGTGTCTAATTCTAATTCTACTTTTGCTCTTTTGAAGACATTTCTCTCATTTAGATTTGAAAACAATTGTAGGAAAACATGGGCTATCTTTATTTTCTTTTCTTCTTCTTTTTTAGGTGGGCTTTTACCCCTAATTCTACTTCAAACACTTGTCCATTTTTTGTTTATTTTTTTATAGCCACATGCCTTTTCTTTCTGCATACAAAATATTTGAGAGAGATTGCAACAAGAAATTAGAGCATTTATTTGGGGTTGTCCTATAGGTTAAATTTTTGGGTGTTCTCTCCATGTGTAGGAGAAAAATATTTTAAGGTGGATCTAAGAGGAAAATAGAGAATGATTGCGCCTACTCCCAGTGTAGGAATAGTGCATATGTGGGTGGTGTGTATGTGATCTTGATTTTAAAAGCATGACAAACCTCTCATAAGGTATACAACAAAGCTCGACTAATCTCAATGCAAAACAAGCAACATATATGAGCAAAGGTTTCATCTAAAATGTATATTATATCTGGCTTTGGTAGGAATTTAAGCTTTGTCATACAAGAGCTCATCATGATTTTTAAATTTTCAAAAGATAAATCTCTAGAACTTAGTATTGCTAGGTACAAGATAAATAGCAGCTCAGACTTTCTCATATCATATCCCTCAATCGCCTAGACTTAGATCAAGCATATGCTACCCACAAGTTTCAGGTTCAAAGTGAATTATTATATCAAAGCAGTAATATCCAAAACTCGGAAGAATTCAAGGTTGAAAACTAGGCACTTGAAAGGAATTACGGTAGAGCAACTATTCATCATCTCCAATGCAAAATTTTAATCTTCATCTTTTTATTTTGACTCCTAACTAGATAGAAATATAAACTTTAATTCTCTATGATCACACCTTAATATAATTAAGACTTACTAAGATAGTCACTTTTATTTGGTTTTAGTTGTTATGTATCTTTTTACTTTTTTTAACTAATAGACTTGAAAAATAATAATAAGACTGTAGATACTTAGCTAGATAAGCGGGGAATGCTCCTCCCCCAAGCTAGATGTTGTTGTGGTCGGTTATTGAATGAACTTTAGAGCGAGTTCATCAGCAGCAATTGGTTGCCACTGAGTAGACTCTTTCTTTAGTCATAGTATTATCCTACAAAATTTATATTCCAAAAAGAACACAAAAAACTCGAAGCTTAGATTATACAAGGGGTTAGCGGTCAGCTAAACAAGCAATTGATTATTCTTATGAGTTCATTTAACTTGATATACTTTAGCAGGAATTATTCTATCTTCTTCTCTCTTTTTTAGGATTTTTATTTCATGATGCAATTAAGTAATAGCAAATGACATGCATGCATATTTATTTTTATGCCACCACAGTAAATATTGCTATGGGGAATTACCATAAGTTTATTCACATGGGGCTTTAGTATTTTTAACAATGCATAAGTAAGAGCAATAAGGATTTTTTATGCGCAATAAAGTAAATATATTTTTATTTTCTTAATGTGCAACAATAGTGAATATGATAGAGTATATATATATTTTAGTATGATGATGGCAAGTATGCAATAAAGTCTTTTTATTTTCTTTTTTTAAATAATGCAAGATAATTGAAATGAATTTAACCAATAAATGTATTTAGATAACTACCATTATTACCTCATGGCAAGGGTGCAGCATTTAAAGTCTACTAACAGGACTAGGAAGGAGAGAGTACTTACTTATCGGTTGCATCATCTGATCCTGATGATGGTTCAGATGCATGCTCTTCTTGCAGTGTTGCGAACGTTACCTTCTTCTCCTTCCACATCTTGACTCGGTTCTTCATAAGTTTGGCTTCTTCTTTTAGAGCTAGCTCTTGTCTCTCAACTTCTTTCTCCCACTCGTTCCAGCGAGGTTCTTTGACTGACTCATCTTCAATCTTTGTAGCTTCTACTTTTGGTTTGAGGACTACATCATTAGATCTCGTAACTCCAGGAAATCTAGCTCATCCATCCTTGAATGAATGGTGACGGGATTGGCGCCTCCTCCTTGATCAGGACTTCTTCGGCTGTTCATGGTTAGTATAACTATTAAATTGACAAAATACCTTTAGAAGTCGGAAATGGATTTGTCCAGATCCAATGTAGATGACTGCATCGGTGGTGTTGAGGAAAGGTCTCCCCAAGATCATTGGTGTGTCTTCATCTCCTGGCATGTCGAGGACCAGGAAGTCAGCAAGAACCTAGCAATCTTGAATTTTTACTAGGACGTCCTTTGCCATGCCTTAAGGCCTCTCAATGACTGATCCACCATCTATAGCTGCATATAGGTCGGGTATAATGGTTTGTTACCAAATAAATATTCATACGTTACCTTTGACATTATGTTAGCACCCGATCCAATGTCACAGAAGGTGTTGCGGAAGATCTTTTGGTTGATTGTGCATTCAATTGTTGGTACTCTGGGATCATCCTTCTTGACTAGAAATGGCGGTGAGAGCAAATGGTCGCTTTCTGTGTTGACTGCATTGATTATCTTGATAGTTTCTTCTGGCACTTGGCTGAGCTTGTTGCTCCTCTGGTTTCTGTTATTCTTTTTCTTAGGTGCTGGTGTTGTTGGCTCTTTAGGTAGGTATGACATCTGCGGGTGTGCAGGTGAGTGCAGGATGCGTTCCTTGAATGAGAACTTCTCTTTCTTGTCTTTTATGGAAAAGACAATCTTGGCATGCTCTGTATAGATGATAGCTTTGGTTGTACATAGGAACGGTCATCCCAAAATGATTGGTGCTCTTTCATCTCCTCCTGTCTCCACTACCACAAAATTCACTAGGACATATGATTGCCCCACATGAACAATAGCTTCTTCCAGTACTCCCTCAGGGTAGCAGATGGACTGATCTACAAGCTGCAAACGCATATTTGTGTACAAAAAAGGATTACCTAATATCTTTTCATAAATTACCTTGGGCATGATGTTGACACTTGCACCGAAGTCGTAGACAGCTTCTAGAAAGACATGGCATCCTATAGAGATAGGAATGACAGGTCTCCCTAGATCACCTTTCTTGTCAGGAAGTGAATAGTCAATCCACTTCACTTCTACCGGTTGAGTGTAGTAGTTGGCTGCATTGTGAATATCGACAAGATTTGTAGTTTCTAAATCTTCTGGCTGGCCCAGAATTTTACCTTTCTCTAGTGGAGGAATAGTAGCTGCCAGCTGAGCTAATTGTGATTCTAACATTTTATTAAAGTTATGCTGGTTTTTAATAGCAGAAGTAAAGGTATCCATTCTAGAATTTATATTTTCTAAAACTTTATCATTAGAGGCTACCTTCTTACTCATTTGATCTAGTAGTTTAGATTGGCCAACAACTAAATCTCTCAAAGGTGGTTGATTGTAATTGCTATAATTATTATTACCTTGAAAGTTACCTTGGTAATTACCTTGATAGTTTGGCCTTTGTTGCTGATTCCATTGATTCTGCTGAGGATGATAGTTGTTGTTGTTGTTGTTATTGATGTAGTTCACATCCTCTTGAAATTCTGGGTAGTTGACTCCTGAGTGCCCAACATCTCCACATTCTTCACAAGTCATGCAAGAATCACTGATGTGCATGACTTCCTTCTTCATTGTGTCTCTAGCTTCAAGCTTCTTCATGATGAGGTCTAGCTTCGCAGACACCATGTCGGCTTCCTTGAGCTGATGCATACCTCCTCCTCTCTTGCAAGGTTGAACACATTCTTTATTCCAGCTCTGATTTGAGGCCATCTTCTCAATGAGCACTGTTGCATCTGTGAGGTTTAGTGACAAGAATGCACCTCTAGCTGCAGCATCGACTGATTCACGGGTACTAGTGAATAGCCCGTGCTAGAAGGTCTGCATAAGCAACCACTTCTCCATCCCATGATGAGGACATTCTGATATGTAATCTTAGAAATGCTCCTATGCCTCAGCGATAGATTCATCATGTTGTTGCTGAAAGCTTGCAATTTTCCCATGTAGAGCATTGGTCTTGCCCGTAGGAAAGAACTTAGCTAGGAAAGCAGTCGAGCAATGGTCCCATGTAGTGTAACTCTCTTTGTTGGCATAGAACCACTGCTTGGCTTTCCCCAATAGTGAGAATGGGAAAAGGCGGAGTAGAATAGCATTTCTGGTTACTCCCTTGATCGTGAAGGTGCTGCAGATCTTAAGAAAGTGTTGTAAATGTGCACTTGCATCTTCATGAGCCTTTCCACAAAACTGACTTCCTTGCACCATGGTAATGAGCATAGGCTTAAGCTCAAATCCATCTTCTCTAACATTTACTTGAGGTCCAGTACGGATATTTTTTGTTGTCATAGCAGATAACTCACAGAGAGTCTTATTGGCCATAGCTTCAAATTCCGGTGCTAAATTTCTCTTGGCTTGGCTAACTTCTGAATTTTCTACAGAAACCTTCTTGAGCTTGGCTCTGGTCTTCTTTAAGATTGCTTCTGGGTTGTCTGTGTAATTCTCTAGAAAGTCAAAGCCATACATTATCTTGCATAAGATAACTAAATAGACAAGAACAAGGGTAAGCCTGTTTGAGTTAGAGGTCAATTGGTTACTTTGATCTTTTCATAAATATAAGTTGTCAATACTTCCTAAGTTTAATACCTTCCCCAGCAACGACTTCAAAAATGCTTGTTGACATTAATTAACGCAATCGCTAAATAGCAACGGCGCTAAAAATGCATGGTAATAAATTAACATGTCTCTAAATACTTGTCACCTTTTATATTTACCTATACTTCTTAGCATGGAACTAGGTTGTCATCCCTAATGAATAAAGCTTAGAAGTATATATGTGGCAATATGATTTTATATGACTAGGCAGAAATATAAATGATATAAAGATATGAACAATTAAGAATAAGAACAATTAAGAACATCTGCAAGTGGACAGATAATTATATCATTGTAGCATTTTACCTAGAATATTATTAGGTTGTCATTTATAATTTTACCACTGGGAAGGTCTAGCGAAACTTCTATCTAGAGTATTGATAAACTTTATATTCATGATAAAGAGAGTAAACCAATGTTATGCACTCTTACTCAATAACAGGGATAAGTCACATGATAAAAGATATATATATGATAAGTAATGATCAGTCATCATAAATAAATAAGTAGATACACTCTGAGCTCCCTAATATTACTAATAACATAATCCAATCAAAATATTAGAGGAATAATTCTTAAGTATTCAAGTTACATGTCAAGCTACTACAACTAATAATCATCGTCAAGTAATACTACCATATGTCCCAACCACAATGGAGCCTTGAACAGGAGAAGTTGCGTTTAGAAACCTCTGATATATGAATATATCCTTAACTAGACAATGCTACTCTACCAATAATCCACTGCACAGGGGGAGGACTATAGAGGACTCAATGGGTCTATAAAAGTCACACCCACGATCTACCATACGACCCTAAACAACTGGAGGCATCCGCAGATATACAAAGCATGTAAGCACCATGCTTACATAATGCATACCACTCATCTTATGGCCAAATAGACGAGCGCTATACGAACATGTGATCGAATTAAATAGCAACCTAACTATACTAGAATTGAAGTAGACAATGAACGATGCATTCAAGAACATAATAAAGATGAAGAATAATGTTGACATTGCAATAATTGTGTAAAGACAGAATTACAATAATAGCGGAGAACTAGAACATTATCAAAACTTCACGCTCACCAACGATTGGGAATCCAAGCTAGGTTGACTCAGCTTGACTTCCTCTAGACCTGATCTAACTATGCTATAGCTATGAACTAGAGGAACTCTGATGATCTAGGGTTTCTGGCTCCGGATGAACTGATCTTCAAATGACTTGATGCCTTCAGGGGGTCTACCCCTGTATTTATACCCCAGTGGGACGAACACGAGCCATTGGATCAAACTGACTTCACGTAGGGCTAGGATTGATCCTCAAGGTCGGTAGAAGAATACTCCAAAAGCTCATGGAAGGGGGTAGCCGCCCGGCCACCCCCCTGGCTGGCCGGCCCTACCTGGTAGGCACTCGGCCTCTGCTTCGTTCTGGTTTCTTTTGGGGTCTTCTATAATATACTAGTATTTATCTCGTGGCAAAATTCCAAAAATTCTTTTAATAATTAGGTATCTCTCTCCGCTTTTCTGCATAACTCCATGCAAACATTAAAATTCAACAAAGCTCGTGGAATTCGTCGGATAACACCCTGGTCTTCTATGTTTTCATGTATTTTGACCATTCTCTCATGTTTATTTCACTATATATTGTTGATGTTAATGACCATCAACACTGAGTAGTGGCCACGACGTATATCAGGAGTGGTTCCCCTCAGCTGGGGGCACAAGGATCGGAGCTTTTGTTAGAAGCGCCTTGAGTTCGTCAAGCGCCTCTTGGGCCTCAGGAGTCTAGGTAAAGCGGTCAGTCTTTTTCAAAAGATGGTAAAGGGGCAGGCCTCATTCACTGAGGCATGAGATGAAAAGGCTCAGCGCTGCCAGACATCCTATGACTCGTTGTACCCCTTTCAAATCCCGAATCGGGCCCATGTTTGTGATAGCGGAAATCTTCTTTGGGTTGGCTTTGATGCCGCGCTCAGAGACGATAAAGCCAAGTAGCATTCCCCTTGGGATCCCAAAGACACATTTTTCAGGGTTGAGCTTGATATTCTTGGCCTGTAAGCATTTGGATGCCTGATCGAGATCAACAACCAGGTCATCAGCTCATTTTGACTTGACTATGATGTCATCAAGATAAGCCTCAATGGTCCACCTGATGAGGTCCCCAAAAATGGTGAGCATACAGTGCTAAGACATAGTGGCTGCCCCGACGAGGGTGGTAGCCGCAGCTGGCACCATCCTCCTTGTGCCTTTTGCGCGCGTTGAGAACATCACACGCGTCGTAGTTGTGACCGACGCGGTGGTGGACGGATGGGGGCTTGTCCCCTGCTTTCTGTTGATCCGAGTGGACCAAAGCTTTCTTCTCACGTGGCACCGATGGTGCGAGCTGGTCAAGCTCGGGCCCACGTCACTAAGACGTGGATCTTTTGGCCTACTGCACCGTAGCACACTCGAGAAGGGCATGTAGCTCCTTATGGGCTTGCCACCCCTCCAGAGTTGATGGTTCGGGCATCGTCCGAAGGAGTATTGCTATAGCAGCAATGTTCTGTCTCGCCCAACCGAAGAACAGTGGATGATCTCTGCCATTGTCATCACAGATGCGGCGGTAGACATCACGAGCTCTGTGTCGAGCTGTGCTGCCATCGTTGCAACTCCTGAGCTCTTGCTTGAGCGCCGCGTGCAGTTGCGCTAACTGCTGTTGCTCTTCCTCGAGCTTTCTCTCTAGCTCATGGAGTTGCTCCAACTAGGGCCGTGATTGCCTCACAGGTGGTGGCATAGCTGCACCCCCGACGCACGCGGCCTTACGAGTTGCGGCATTAACCGGGGTGTGTTCGCCCTCATTCTCGTTAGGGGTTCCTTCATGGAATTCCCCATCGCACATAAAACACTCTCGAGATGGGTCATGGCTCTCATTGTCAGAGTCAAAATCCTCGAGAAGGTAGTTGCTGCTGAAAAGGAATTAGCGCAGAGTGTTTGGGTCATTGAGCCTAGAAAAGTCAGCACCAGCCCAGCCACCGTCCTCCTCCTCAGAGTCAACGCTTGTGGTCATCGTGGTGCTCACAAGAACCTCTAAGAGGGACTCCAGGTGGTGGGGTGGCAAACCCACGGATGCATCCTCCGTAGGCCGCGAGAAATGGCAGTAAGTCCTCGTAGCATTGTGCAGCCCATAAGGACATGCCATTTGCGCTGGCGTGGCGCTTATCTCTGGGGAGAGCGATGGTTCCCCTGAGGGCTATGACAAGGCACTGGCGGACACAAAATAGAGGTGATAGAGATCTCCTTGGGACGGGCATGGCTCCAGGATGGCATCAAGCTGACGCTCCAGCCTTGGGTGGTCAAAACCATGGGGCTGAGCGCCCCTAGGAGCTTGTGCCTCATTGGCATGCAGACAAAGGCCAGCCATCAACTCGGCGATGGAGTCGATGTTGGCAGGTGAGTCAGATGACTTAGTAGGGGATGGCAAGGTGCACTCCCCCTCTGCACCGATGGGATCCAGGTCTCCGACACGCTCGTCAGAAACTGAAGGGGACACAGAGTCAACCGGCATGGACGGGGGAAGTAGGACCAAGTCATGATCCACCCCCATGCAGAGAAAATCTAGGCTCTAAAACCAGATGTGGGAGCCTAGAGTAAAGCAAACATGATGATCAGCCATCCAAAGCCTGACAAAACGGATCGTGGCGCACAGAAGGCCCCAACCTGGCGCGCCAACTATCAGTGTGTAGAACCGCGTCCTAGATACTAGACGAGGGAATTTATGACTGCGCGTTTAGGCCCGGATAGTGTACAATGCGGACACAAGGGTTTATACTGGTTCAGGCAAGAATGTCCCTATGTCTAGTGAATTTTGCTGCTGCTCGTGTTGCCTTACACCAGAGTGCTTGTAGTAGGGGTTGCAAGCTTTTGAGAGAGGGAGCGGATCCCAAGTCTCTTTGGTGGCATATGAGTTTGTGCTCTTGGTTAGTGAGATGTCTCGAACCGGAGTCTGTTTCCTTCGAGGGTCTTTCTAGATGTGGCCCCTGCCTCCCCTTTTATAGTTCCTAAGGGGAGGGCTTGGGTTACATTTGTGGTAAAAAGGTGAAATGGGGAAAAGATGAAAGAGAAAAACAAAAAAGGTGACCTTGGGTGTGGCCGTCTTCCTCCTTATCCGGCGTGAGCAGTTTTCCCTGTAGCGCAGAGGTGTTATGGGCATTGAGCTTTTGGCCTCTCCATTAGCTGGTGCAACGCGTTGTGGCCATGCTTCGTCCTGTGTGATTCTGTGCCATCAAGGATGGGCGGTGCGTGCACCCGGATTTGCGAGAGGGAGTTAGGTGGTATAGTTGATGTTACCCCCGTCGCTGTAGAGGTATGGATGTCGTCATTGTGGAATGACCGGAGTCATGTTAGATCAGAGCACAGTTCCCATGCTCCCATCCACTGTCCACGGTCATGCTCGTCCCATCAGTGGGGATGGGTGCCGTGGTGGGGCCCCCCGTGGCTCCCCGCCTTGCCAGAGGGCTCCACGTGTCCCTCTGGTGAGGCAGAAGTATGCCAAGAGGGTCAGGTGCTCCTGTGCTTACGTTGCAGGGGTCGGGCGAGGCGGAGGTTGTTCCCAATGGGGTGCAAGGGTCGGGCGCTTTGATGACATCATGGGGGCTCGGGTGAGGCGTAAGTCATCCCTAAGCCTTGGGCGATCTAACAGCTGACATGCTATTAAAGCCCTTGGTTGGGTATGCCTACTATTGACTCGTGACACAATGCAAACCTCGTGACACACATGAATAATGTTCTTGTAATGCAGGTTGATTTAGGAAAAGCTCAGGGTCCTCAGTGCAAAAGTGTTTGTCCTTTTTGGTTTTAATCTTTTGCTTATTCTATAAATCGGCTAAAATTTCAATAAATCATAATAAATCATAGAAAAATAAAAAATAGCAAATAAAGATGTTTTGGAATCCTTGTCAGTAGATCTACGTAGTAGAGTCATAAAATGATATGTGTTAATCGAAGGTTTTTGCTATTTTTATTTATCTATGTTAATTAGAGTTTTCTAGGAATAAATTCATATATAAAGTTGTGTTGCTCCAATTGCTGTGAAATTTTTATGATAGGCTACTAATGTCATGTGTGAGCTCTGGGTAAAATTCCATAAATTTTGGATGCAATTTGACTTAATTATTGATTTAACTTGATTAATGCTTGAATAAATGGTTTATAAATAATTTATATATGAAAAAATGTGAAATGTGGTTCCTTTGCCTCTGCATGGTGGTATTGTGGCTTGAAAAACCCTAACGTGGCTATGTGTTTATAGAAAATAGTGTGTTTTAGATTTATCTTGCTCTCAAATGCTTGATTGCAATAAAAACTAATAATGAATATATAAAACCTGAGCATGCAATATTTCTACAGTAGTCATGTTTTGTCATCACCTATCACCTATAAAAATATTAGCCTCAAACTAAGTGTTTGGAACATCACCTATAATTAATATATATGTTGAATTATATAATTGGATAATTATAGTTTGCTAGTAGATGTATATAATTAAGTCATCTAGTGCTTCTTGTTTTACTTTAGCTTGGGTGGTACATGGTTGAGCCATGTTGGTGTTGGTTGGAACTTTTGAGTAAATTATGTGTATGCTCTTTTATTAGCCAAAGCAAGAGATGCATATGTTGCCTTTATAACACAATTCTTCATGAATGTTGAGTGACTTGAAATGTCTTAGGTAGATGCTTAACTCTTATAGAATGTTTAGAATATACTCTTCCTGCTATTAGTGATACTTTTAATCTGATTAAATGGTCATAGGTATGCTCCTTGTTAGTGAGCCAAGTGAAGGACTTGGTTAAGCATGTGTGCTGTATGGCTACAGAGCAGTTCTAGTTGTGATGATATTTTCATGATGTTAATAATATTTTTAGTAAGTATGTCAAATACAAAAGTAGTAGATAACTTCATTACCTTGCTTGTCCTAAAATTTCATGATTTTAGGCCTGATGGTTTAGGGGCTATAGATTTTACAATTTCCCTGTCAGGTTTTGCATGCTCTCTGTGCAGATCTGAATGATTGTGTTGTTTGGCTTAGCTAAGCTTTGAATCACCTTCTAGTGATGATTATAAGAGTTGTAGTGCTTCTCATAAGCTTTCTAAAATGCCTAAGATCGCTGCTTTTGGTGGTCTAGAACTCCAGTTATTGTTGTTCAAAGTAGAATGGCAGATTCTATCCAAATCTGGATAGAGATGCTTTCTTTGTGTTGTTTAGCCTTGTTGGCTATGAAATGATCTTAAGGTGATAATACAAAAACTATAGCTAACTTAATAAGCTTTCTAAAAAGTTAAGAATCATGTTTGTTGAATGTCTAGAACTCTAGTTATGTATTTTTGAAATTCAGGTCAGTTTTCTATCCTAGTTTGTGCAGATCTGGTTGTTAGTGTTTTTCAACCTTGTGAACTAATGAATCAGCTCTAGGTATAAATAACAAAGTTGTACACAATTTCCTCAGCTTTCCAAAAAGTCTAGGATTACCTTCATTTGATGCCTATAACTCTAGTTATGGATGAAACAAGTGACTGCTTTGCTGCTGCCCAGAACCTGTGTGGTACCTTAAGTTGATTGTTTCACCTTGCTTTGCTTTGGGTGTTGCTAAGTATGGATTATGCCTTTGAGGGTATTAAGTTAATATACCCGCCTTGTGAAACTTGTGTCATGCTTGGTGCTGCCTTCCTTGCTATCCTAGCATGATAGGTTGTGGGATGTTTAATTAAGTAACGTGAAGTGCTTATGTATGTTCGGTGTAACCTTGTGCTCATCTTGAACACTTCTATGTGATGCATCGTCCATTCCACACCCATGTGTTGTTATTTCTTAACGCATACAGAAATAATCCACAAGCGCATGGAATTACCATTGTAGTATTTCACCCGGAAGTATTTAGGGTATCGTATTTCCATGAGGAACGGAGGTGTAAGAGTCTCTTAGCTAGTTCACCTAGGGTAATAAGAAGAAAGATAGCTCGGGTAGCAAGGTTATCTAGGGATAGAGATCCTAAGTTAAGATAGCTTTGCCACTATATACTTACTTCAAGCACCAGCGTATACTTGGTCTGCCAAGTACCTCCGGCTTCTAGCTCTATGCCGTACCCTGGACGTGGGGGGTTATGAGGGACGGACAGGGCTATCACCACCTGCCGCCTACCCCTCAACCATCAGGCACGAGGCAAATGAAGGTAACCTCTAGCCTAGACACCACGTCTATGCTATTGACTACTACTCTGGCACTGTACAGGGTGATCCGTCTTTATCAGGAGCCCTCTACTATAGTATCCACCATGGGGATGGACGACGAACCCACAAGCAAATAGTAAACAAGACTAACTTAAAGTAAGAGCTCACCACCGTAGAAGAACATGAACCTTTGCACTCCAAATAGTACTAGATTCACCGAGGTACAAGTGAAGAGGGAGCCAACATTCACGATATTCCTTCCACTATGTGTACAAGGGGCCCCAAATACACTAATGGAGGTAGCCGATAATTATAGTACTTCTCCATCTCTTTCTCTTCCTCATTCAGTCCCTAAACTAAAGAGCTATCTAGAGAGCTAAGATATGAATGGAGCTCTTCTCTCTTCTTGCTACATTGTGTCTCCTTGTGTTGATGAATCAAGTGATGCCTGAATGGAGGAGGGGGCTTCTTATATAGTGCTGCAGTTTGCTTGGTTATTTTAGGTAAGCACCTCATGCAACCGACCCCAGGCGCATTGATGATACCGCCATAGGAGAGTGGGCCTAGGAGGCGGTTCCTAAGGTGCGCCCGCACCCTGGTGGAGCCGCCCCATGATCGCCTTCTTCTGGTTGGTTGCTACGTGGACCTAGAGCTCCCTTGTGGTGGTGTTCTGCCCAGATGCATCGGTTATTTGGGCTTTTGCTATGATTCTCCTCATGTTCGAGCCTTGATTTTCCTGGTGACTGGGCCTCTTTTCTTTGGCTATGTGTAGGATGGAAATACGCTTTGCATTATTGCATATTCTTGTCATATTTCCATGCTTTTCAGGTAAGTCATCCTGCAAAAGGTAATTCACCAAAACTAGTGGAACTTGTGAGTTTGTAAGTCCTAATTCTAAGTTTGGTGATCATTTGAGTGGATTTTGTATGAGAATTGGCTGATAGAAATCAGAGTCAAGGATTGCCAACACCATGCATTCATACATCGACATTGTGCATCTCATCTAGGTACACTAGATGTACCACGTGAAGGATGTGATGTTGGAGCTGAACCCGAAGATGGTGTTTGGTGGATCTATCCCGAAGGTGGAAGGTGTTGGTATTTTTAACGCACACAGATAAATCTGCAAGCACATGGATACCGTTGTAGCTTTCACCCGGAGGGTTTTAAATATTGTATCCACAGGTAAACGTGTGTGAGTTGCCCAACCACTAGTTCATCCAGGGGAAGCAATCAAGGTTAAGGTATGATGATTAGAGAGGATTCCTATGGTATTGATCCTATGCAAGGCAAGGTTATAATTCAAATGTCCTTCTAATGTTCACTTTGGGACGCCGCTTAGACGGGAAAGTACTACTAAAGAGAACTCTACCAACACGACTACGGTCCTACTCATTTAAGAACCTACTCAATTCGGTGTGGACAGGATAGAGTCACTCCCTGTAACTACCACACAACCAGAGAATGGGGTGCAAACACAGGTAACCAATAGCCTAAGCACCATGCTTATGCTAACAATTACTACTCTTATTTAGAGTACTAACAAGAACTAGAGCACTCAAAAGGACTATGAACCCATGAACAAAAGAGTAAAATAAATACTTGAATAAAGATCAATTACCAAAAGTATCCCAGATGCAGGCTTGGAGAAGCCTGAACCCGACGAAGTACAAGCCGTAGAGGGAGCACCGACAGGCCGACATCCCCTCCAACTCTTCCCTCACTCTCTATCTCTCTATTTGCTAAGACTAGATCCTAAAGAGGACTAATCTTCTCTTGATGGCTAGCTATGGACAGGTGATCTATTCAAGGGACCCCTCTCTGCTGATCCTAACTTGAAATAATGAATTAGGGTTTCAAGGATTGCCTCCTCCAGGGGCCAAGGGCCTTGCTTATATAGGCCCCTAGGATGAACCGCAGTCATTGGATCAAACCGACCTTAAATGAATGATTATTATTGATCCTCAAAGGCGGTGGAACCAAGATCCGTGAGACTTGCTGTGATTGGATGCCAGGGGAGGGCAGGTGCCCTAGGAGAGAGGGTGGGCACCCTATTTTCATTGTGGCTCAGCCTCCCGTTTGTTCCAGAGCCTTCTCGAGTCTTCCAGGTTCCAAAAAAGTATGTGTAGCCCCTTTGTCTCTATGTAAACCAGACATGTGGCTCTTCCTTGGCTCTTTTTAGCTGACACCCTGTAGAAACAGACATTCACCAAAACTCATGGAATTTTGTCAGTGTACCCCCTATATCTATGTGGTATTTGCTTTTAGGTCTTTTCCATGTTTCGTTGACCGTTAAAAATGAGAGTTATCTACCGTCAACAAGTCCCCCAAGCTTACCCTTTGCTTGTCCTTGAGCAAAGATAAACTCAGTGATGGATCAGGAGTTGCTACAATGCTTTCACGCCTTAGAAGTACACATGCATTCAAACAAGAACTGTCTCCTTCGGATTAGAGTGAACTATTCTGACTTTCAAACTTACCCATATTACCTTTCGCCATGGAGCTTTTAGCCATCACTTGGGTCTTGAGCAGTTGAAAGACAGAACGGTTAAGTCAAGCACCATGTTTCTAGCTCTTTGATCAACCTTCATTTCAGAGTTTTTGCAGATTTTTAAATAAAACTCAGAGATTCCTTTGTATGACCCTCTCAAATCTCTCATATGTGGTATTTGTGGATCCTTACCAAGGCATTGTTGATGTATGCCTTCTCTTTCTCTCTCTCACCCTATGACTAATAGGCTTATGTGGAGTTGAATGTATTTCAAGGATGTAGCATACTTACCTTGCATGTATTGCCCAACCAAAATGGGATCCGAGGAAGGGAGTGTCATACCCTTAGATCAAGATGTGTATGTATGTGGGCCTATATATGGGATATTGGATATATGGTGGTAATGGTAGGTGCAAATATGGTGGATGTATGGAGGAAGTGGTTATGAAAGGGGAATATATGATGGCAATGGTGAAAACCTAATTCTACTTTTGCTCCTTGAAGAAACACATACCTCTCTTTTGGATTTGAAGACTTTGGGGAGAACTTGGGTCACTCAATCTTTTTTTTTCATTGGGACATTTGTCCTCTTTCTTTTATTTTCTTTCTCTCTTTTTCTTTCAGAGCACCCAAGCCTCTTTATGGATATATTGATGGGAGGTAGCAATAGGGATATTTGGAGCTTTATTAGATAGCAGGGGATGAAACGGATGGAAAACATATTTTTGATGCTCACTCCCAGTGTAGGAGTAGAACAATTGTGGGGTGGATCTAGATGGAAAGCATGTGGATGCGTACTTCAAGGGTAGAAGCAGCATATATGGGTGGAGTGTACGTGATCTTGATCTTGGGAGCATGACCATCCTCTCGACAAGGGTCTTACATGGTTTGACCAAACTCAATACAAAGCAAGCAGCTTATGAGCTGGTTTTCCTAGTCTAGCAAGCATGTAAATATAGTTGTGGTCAAGGTTTTCCCTATCAGTATTTTAAAAATCTCGGTGGTCACCGATAAACAGGAATATCGGATATATCAGCGATAGAAATAAAATTTCAGAAGAAATTTAGACAAAAAAATGACTCATTTTGTTCAGGAAAGCACATAAATCATTTCTAAACTATCTAACATAAAAAACTAAATAAAACATATTATCAATTGCTTATTCAATGAGGAGGGCAGTGACATGGCTGGAGCATGCTTAGTGTGTTGCGGCAGTGACAACTTGAACTTAGAAGAGAAGGGGAGAGAAAATTAAACATGGATTAAGGTCAGAGTATTGGGTGGACTTTGGCATCTATTTGGATGACAAAATTTTAAAAATATGTAAATTTTGGATGATAGAGGAAAAATTTCAGACCCAGCCGGTAAACGGGATATCTCAGAAATTTCGGATTCTACCAGCCGATATTTTTTTCCCTGGTTGTGGTACGAATTTAAGCTTTCGTCATACAGGAACTCATCATGCAGCAATTTTTTTTCAAATGATCAATTCTCTAGAACTCTAGCATCTCTAGGAACAAGATAAACAACAGCTCAGACCTTCCCATATCATATCCACCAACTACCTAGACTTAGATCAAGCATTCGCTACCCACAAGCTTCAAGTTCAAAGCAAATCTTAGATCAAAACAGTTGTGTCGAAAACTCAAGAGAGTTCATGGTTGAAAACTAGGTACTTGAAAGGAATTACAGCAGATTAACTATTCATCATTTCCATGTAAGAGATTATTCTGATAGTCCTCTTTTAACAATTTCTTAAAAACAAAACAAGTAAACTAGACACACCTTTTTATTTCATTTTTATTATTTTTAGACCATCATTATTACTAAATAAGAGAACTCATAAGGATTAAAGTAAAACTAAGGGAAGAGAATACTTAGCTAGATACACAAGGGTGCCTCTTCCCCCAAGCTGGATGTTGACATAGTCGTTCGATCTTATGGTGTAACAGACTGATAGCAGAGATCCACTTCCTCTACTAGAGCACTGATTGATGCTGATGACGATTGTGGTAGTGCTCTCATAGTGGATGGAATATCTACCTGCATGTCAGGTTTTTCCTCTTCTTAATAACTCCTGCACACTCAAATAGACAACACAACTCATGGAACAGATTAAGGGTTAGGCAATTGAGCATCTAGAGTGTTTGCTTAAGATTTCTCTTCTAGGTAGAACTTAGCAGGATATCTTTCTCTCTCTTTTTAGTAATATCAAATTCTATATAACTAATTATATCCAATTCTTCTTCTGGCAATTGTGTATCATGAAAAACTTTTAAACGTTGGCCATTTACCTTGAAAAGCATACCTTCATTATTTTGAAGTGTGATTGCACCATGTGATGCAACTTCAATCACCTTGAATGGTCCTTCCCATTTGCTTTTAAGTTTTCCATGACTGAAAAGTTTCACTCTTGAGTTAAATAGTAGAACCTTATCGCCTGGTTTGAATTCCTTCTTCTTCAATCTTTTGTCATGCCACCTCTTTGTCCTCTCTTTGTAGAGCTTTGCATTATGATATGTCTTTTCTCGCCATTCCTCTAGCTTAGAGAGTTGCATTTTTCTTTTCTTCCTAGCTTCTTCAAAGTCTATGTTCCATCTCTTTATGGCCCAGTGTGCCTTAAATTCTAACTCGACCGGTAAGTGGCATGTCTTCCTGTGGACCAGCTGGTATGGTGACATTCCAAGAGGTGTTTTGTAGGATGTTCTATAAGCCCATAGTGCTCCTGAAGCTTATCCTTCCAGGCTGTCCCCATCTCATTGATAGTCTTTTGCAGAATGTTCTTGATTTGCTTGTTTGATGTTTCTGCTTGTGCACTGGTTTGAGGATGGTATGGTGTTGCAACATTGTGACGGACCCCATGATTGTGTAAGAAGCGTCGAAACTTCCTATCAATGAAGTGAGAACCTCCATCACTAATCACCATGCGTGGAACTCCAAAGCGTGGAAAGATGGTTTCTACAAACATCCTCTTGACGTGATTGGAATCTGCAGCTCGACATGGTAGAGCTTCAACCCACTTTGAGACATAGTTAACTGCCACTGAGATGTATTCACACTGCCAGGACTTTGGAAATGGCCCCATGTAGTCAATTCCCCAGACATCAAAGAGTTCTATCTGGAGGTTGTTGGTGAGTGGCATGGCATCTCATGCATTTATGTTCCCATGCCTCTGACATGCTCCACATCTTCGGATGAAATCTTTTGTGTCTTCATACATGGTTGGCCAGAAAAATCCACACTACCAAATTTTTGCATGAGTGCGGAATGCCCCATAATGTCCTCCATATGGTGATGAGTGGCATCTTTCAATGATCTTGGTTCCCTCTTTAGTTGGTACACACCTCCTGAGTAGACCATCAGAGCAGACTCAGAAGATGTATGATTCATCCCATATGTGGAGATGACTTTCTTGGATGAGCTTGCATTTATTCTCCCTTGGTGGTACATAACCTGCAACCATAAAATTGACAATATTTGCATACTAGGGGTTGACGCTCGTGACCTTGTACAGCATGTCATCTTGCAGTTAGTCATTGATGGGCCATTCCTGTGGATTTTCAAATTGCATCCTAGACAAGTGAGCGACTACAGAATTTTCTACTCCTTTTTTATCTTTTATTTCTAAGTCAAATTCTTGGAGTAACAAAATCTATCTTATAAGTCGTGGTTTAGCATCTTTCTTAGCGAGCAGGTGTTTCAAAGCAGCATGATCAGTATGAACAATTACTTTAGCTCCTACTAAGTAAGATCTAAACTTGTCAATAGAAAAAATAACAGCCAGGAGCTCTTTTTTCAGTTGTTGCATAATTAAGTTGAGGTCCTAACAGAGTTTTACTAGCGTAAGCAATTGCATGATCCTTTTCTATCCTTTGTTTGACCCAAAACTGCCCCCACAGCATAGTCACTAGCATCACACATGATTTCAAAAGGTAGCGACCAATCAGGGGGTTGAATGATTGGTGCAGAGATGAGTGCTTTCTTAAGAATTTGAAAAGCATCTAAACACTCATCACCAAACTCAAAGGGTGTATCCTTGGCTAACAAACTTATGAGGGGTCTAGCAATGTGAGCAAAGTCTTTTATAAAATGTCTATAGAACCCTGCATGACCAAGAAAACTTTATACCCCTTTGATGTTTGTGGGAGGAGACAAATTCTCTATCACTTGTATCTTTGCATGATCTACCTTGATCCCACGTTCGGACACTAAGTTTCCAAGCATTAAGCCTTCTCTAACCATGAAATGACATTTTTCCAATTAAGGACTAAGTGCTTTTCCACACATCTTTGCAAAACCTTATCCAAATTTTCTAAGCACTCATCAAAATTTTCCATAAATAGAAAAGTCATCCATAAAAACTTCCATGATTTGTTCTATCATATCAGAAAATATAGACATCATGCACCTTTGGAAAGAAGCTGGAGCATTGCACAGACCGAAAGACATCCTATGATAGGCATAGGTTCCATAGGGACAAGTGAAAGTGGTCTTGCTTTGGTCATCAGGATGGATCAGGATTTGATGATAGCCAGAATACCCATCAAGGAAACAGAAGAAAGAGTGCTCTGCAAGCCGTTCCAACATCTCATCGATGAAGGGTAACGGGAAGTGGTCTTTCTTTGTTGCCTTATTGAGTTTTCGATAATCGATGCACATCCGCCATCCGGTGATAGTTCGTTGTAGGATTAATTCATTTCTCTCATTTCTTGCCACAGTCATACCCCCTTTCTTGGGTACAACTTGCACTAGGCTCACCCACTCACTATGTGGCACAGGATAAATTATCCCTGCGTGCAAGAGTTTCAAAACCTCTTTCTTAACAACATCCCTCATATCATTGTTTAGCCTACGTTGGGGCTCCCTAGAAGGTGTATAAGATGGGTCTATGGGGATGCGATGAGTGCAAAGAGCAAGACTAACTCCCTTGAGGTCTTCGAGTGAGTAGCTAAAAGCTAAGCGATGCTTTTCTAAAACAGTAAGGAGTCGAAAGGTCTCATCTTTAGAAAGCTTATCACTAATTATCACAGGAGACTCCCCATCGTTGTTTAGAAAAGCGTATTTCAATCCTGAAGGAAGGGGTTTAAGCTCAATGGGGGGTTTTGGAGGTTCTTAGTTTCATCCAAAGGGAAAGGATTTCACAGTTGTTCTTCCTCTTCGATGAAACCATGGGCGACTTCTTTGAAATCTTTGTCGGATGATTCTAGGAGAGACATTGCCATTATCTCCTCCATTGGATCTTGCTTGGGACTTAACTCCATCTTGGCGTGGAGTGAATGGGTGACAGGAATGGAAAGATTTAAGCTTTTCGCAAGATGCATATTTACATTCCCCTTTTTTCCTTCATGAATAAGTCTCTCTATTGGATGCCCTATCATAAGATTGAATTCCTAGATATCGAAGATATAGAAGCTAAGGTACACCTTGGTTTCATCTACTTTGATAGGGATGAGGTGGAAGATTCCTTCACTAGGAAGGATTTGGCCTGAGAGACTTTTTAGAAGCTTGGTTGTTGGAGTTAATTTCATATCTTCAAAAAGTGTACATGCAAAAGACTTAGACATGATATTTACTCCTACAACCGCATTGTAAAGAGCATCGAAGGAGGTTTGATGGATATGACAATGAATGGAGGTGGAAGGAGAATCTAGACAAATGATATCAGCAGAAAGCTCAGAATCCCTCAACCACTCATTGCTTATAATCATAGTAAACTCCTTCACGGTATCTTTAAGGAACTCATCTTTGGTTGGGTCAGAAAGGTGCTGGTTAGGTGCAGATAGTACTGAAGATTTCCTTATTGCAGAATAATTCGAGGTGTTTCCAAAATCAGAGAAAAGGTCCTCCTCGAATTCAAACATGTCTTCTGAAAGTGGAATTTCTTCCTCCTTCTGCAGTTCAGGAACTTGGAGGATAGTTGAAGCTTCAGATGGAGTAGCTAAAGGTTCAGACTCAACTACCTCAGGTTCTTCCTCAGGAGCTGTCTCAACTACATCTTCTGGGGGATCATCTGGAATGCTAGTGCAAGGAGTGTTCTCAAGGAATTTTGTAAGGATTTCTCTCCCTTCACTAGCTGAGAGATGCAAGAAAGTACCTCCAGAGGATGTGTAAAGAACTTGTGCAGTTTCTCCACTAAGACGCACATAAAAATGTTGTAAGAGCATTTGGTTTTGAATGGAAAGTTTAGGGCCATAATTGACTAGGTCATTAAAACGTGCCCAAGCTACACCAAGAGATTCTTTTTCTTTTTGTTTAAAGTTAGAACCTCTGTTCAAAGTTTAACCACACTAGAGATGGGAAAGAAATGTAAGCAAAAGCTAGAGCGTAAAGTTTTCCAATCTCCTCATACACTCCCTATGGTTTGGAAATACCAATGTTTAGCTTTTCCCATTAAAGAGAACAGAAACAGCTTCCACTTTAATGTTTCATGTGACATGCCCTCAATTTGCAAGCATGCACAAATTAGCTCAAATTCCCGTAGGTGGGTCTATGGGTTTTCATCATGTTCTCCTGAGAATGGATGGTCCTGGACCATATTTATCAAACATGGACGCAACTCATAGCAAGGTGCGAGGATAGGTTTGGAAGATTCTGGTCGCTCTAGTTGCGCGCCCGTGGGAGCAGCATATTGATTGATAAGAGTGATGTTATCCATGCTTGAAAAGGAAAGATACAAGGACAAATTTGGTTTGACGAA
Organism: Saccharum hybrid cultivar R570; assembly: GCA_038087645.1. NCBI lineage: Eukaryota > Viridiplantae > Streptophyta > Magnoliopsida > Poales > Poaceae > Saccharum > Saccharum hybrid cultivar. Next base: position 16,623,489 of record JAQSUU010000066.1, read on the forward strand.
TCACAATAACCGTTTCCCTGGCAATGACACCAGAAAGCTTGTTGGTATTTTTAATGCACACAGATAAATCTGCAAGCGCATGGATACTGTTGTAGCTTTCACCCAGAGGGTTTTAAATATCATATCCATAGGGAAACGTGTGTGAGTCGCCCAACCACTAGTTCATCCAGGGGAAGCAATCAAGGTTAAGGTGATGAGTAGAGAGGATTCCTATGGTATTGATCCTATCCAAGGCAAGGTTATGATTCAAATGTCCTTCTAATGTTCACTTTAGGACGCAACTTAGACGGGAAAGTACTACTAAAAAGAACTCTACCGACGTGACTACGGTCCTACTAATTTAAGAACCTACTCAATTCGGTGTGGATAGGATAGAGTCACTCCCTGTAACTACCACACAACCAGAGAATAGGGCGCAAACATAGGTAACCAATAGCCTAAGCACCACGCTTATGCTAACAATTACTACTCTAATTCAGGGTACTAACAAGAACTAGAGCACTCAAAAGAACTGTGAACCCATGAACAAAAGAGTAAGATAAATACTTGGATAAAGATCAATTACCAGAAGTATCCTGGATGCAGGCTTGGAGAAGCCTGAACCTGATGAAGTACAAGCTGTAGAGGGAGCACCGACAGGTCGGCATCCTCTCCAACTCTTCCCTCACTCTCTATCTCTCTATTTGCTAAGACTAGATCCTAAAGAGGACTAATCTTCTCTTGATGGCTAGCTATGGAGAGGTGATCCATTCAAGGGACCCTCCTCTGCTGATCCTAACTTGAAATAATGAATTAGGGTTTCAAGAATTGCCTCGTCCAGGGGCCAGGAGCCTTGCTTATATAGGCCCCTAGGATGAACCGCAGCCGTTGGATCAAACCGACCTTAAACGAATGATTATTATTGATCCTCAAAGACAGTGGAACCAAGATCCGCGAGACTTACTATGATTGGTTGCCAGGGGAGGGCGGGCGCCCTACTTCTGTGGTGGCTCGGCCTCCCGTTTGTTCTAGAGCCTTCTCAAGTCTTCTAGGTTCCAAAAAAGTATGTGTAGCCCCTTTATCTCTATGTAAACTTGACATGCGGGCCTTCCTTGGCTCTTTTCAGCTAACACCGTGCAAAAATAGACATTCACCAAAACTTGTAAAATTTTGTTAGTGTACCCCCTATATCTATGTAACACCCCAAGCACCTCAAAAGCCAAGGATGTCACTAACATCCCTTCCCTCATGCCAAATTCTAAAAATTCGGTAACATAAACCCATGAACAAAGTGTAACGCAGAAGCAACAGCGAGAACAAAACTATAAATAAGTAAACCTCCAACTTAAATGTTTCTTATTAAACCATGAAGGATCACCATGAAGTTAAACTAAGTTTATTACAGCAAACCAAGAGTGACATATTTTATCTAAATGTGGGTGAAACCGTGAAGATGTGCCGCTAATCCCATCCCTTCAAAAAAAGCATCCAATCAAGCACCTGGAAAGATAGAGGGGTGAGAATAAATCTCAGCAAACAAACTGCCTGAACATGTCATTCATACTACAATTTAATTAGACATCGATTTAATCATAGAAGAATGTACAACATGTGAAACATAATAATTAATAGTCAATTTATTTATCTAATGACATTGCCATAAAGAAGTTACCAACATTACACAAGATATCCAACAAAATTTCCATAAAGAAGTAAAGGGTATGATATACCATAAATAAACCACCTCCATATATGATTAAATTAATTCTCCTCATAATAAAAACAATACTCCTCATCTCCACTTCATGCCAACAAAAAAATTTCAAGACATATAAACCACAAAGAGTGCAAATGCAATGCATATGCATGTCTCCTGCCTACATACCCAACAAGGTATGGAGCTGCATCGTACCCCTCCTCGGGCAACATACAATGTTGTATTGGTACAGTCATGACCATAGGTCAATGACATAATCCACAAGAGCACTACGGAATAGTCTTATAACTTTCTCACCGACCTGGCTCAGAGCACTCCGGAATAGTTATATGACTTTCTCACCGACCTGGCTCGATGCACATGCTCATGACAAGAATGCATATGATGCATTGACATGACTCAACTGCAACAGTACTTACCACATATGCCATATACATCCACAACCATAAACATACCACTTACCTCATGAAGAAAGATTACTTACCACATATGTCACATGTCTCCATATAAACATATCACTTACCTTTCGATGGTAGACAAATGAGATCAAACAATTTTGATCATAGCATACAAAGGATCTGTTAATTATAATAGTTATATCATCTTGATTCAATTAATGTTATGATAGGGTGTAGGTAGAATAAACAACACGTCAAGCTGTAGCAACCACCGCTATGTTTACTTGCCTCGAAACGACGATGCAAGAATATGAGCTAAAAACGATCCAAAGGCGCGCCACCTGTTCAAACATCCTCACCTTAGAAAACATACCCATACAAACATTCACAAATGACAAATAAAACCCTTCTACGCCTATGCTTCACATTTTTGGCATGGATAAATTACATGTTCAAAAATTATGAAACTTTTAAAGAAGATTAAAAAAACCATTATATATAACTTTTATATAAAACAATCTAGCACATGAGATCTCCAAGATAACATAAACTACCTCTGAACATAACTGAATATTTCTGACAACCAAAACAGGACAGCAAATTCTAAAATTAATAACTAGACATATATTGACTCAAAAATTATAAAAATTACCAATCTGGAAACCTTAACTAATAGTGTACAACTTTTATGTTATAACATTTAGATTTTGTAGATCCTAAGATACACAAATCAAAACTGCAAAGCAACTGAACACTTTTGTCGACTGAACAATAATAGATCAGTAAAACAATCATAACTCAAGGTATGTTGATCCAAAGTTAATGATCTTTAACAATATGGAAAGCATATGAAATTACCCACAACTTTGATTCAGATCACATCAAGAGATTCAGGACTTAAGATATCTTAAAATGGAATGCATCTACTGCTGTTCAGAATTCTGACAGCATAAATGTGACATCAAACAACAGTCATATCTCCCAATTTATAAGGGCTATAAACGTGTTATCAACACCAAAAGAAAGATACTGAAATATACTACTTGATTATAATTTTTATATGATTTTTGGATAAATAAAAACAGTGCTAAACAGCACCCAACCATGACTGCACAATCCAGAAAAAACAGCAGAGCCCAATTCGAGATTAGAACCCTAAACCCGTCAACTAATCAAACGAATACGCTAAACTCTAGCATGGATTTCACATCAATACAGTAGGGAGAAGTGAGATCTTACCCTAAACAGCGAATACCACAAGGACCCGCAACGATTAACCTCCCGTTTAACCCCTTCTTCCTTATGGCGATTCCCGCTGCTACACCTTCTGCTGTCTCGATCTACTCCACAAGCGTCATCGCTATCATGGACAGCAAGGGGAAGTATGGAATTGAGGGCAAAACAAGAAGAGAAGAAGAGGACCAACCAGTTTTAAGAGAGGAATGAACACGACGACGAACAGCAATCAAGCCCTAACTCTCTCCCTCTCCTCTCTTCTCAATCCTTCGGTCTTCTCTTGTTTTTCTCCGATGCGTGAGAGAGGCGGCGGCTCAATAGATGAAGGGGATTAGGTTTTGTGGGAAGGGATGAGAAAAGGCACGCAACAAAAGGTTGGTCGGGTACTGTAGCGTCGCCACAGTAACCATGCTCCTGTTTACATTGTTTTTTTTCCTTCCAATCTTCCAATGAACATAACTTGTTGAGCTGAACTCCAATTAACACGTATGAGTAGTGAAACGGAAAGCACTCGACGAGCTCTATGCATCTATGATATTTGATCGTCCATCCAAGCTACGTATAAAAATTATTTGTTTGCCACTCATTAAAAACTTTCGTTGAACCTTTTGCCACTTTACGCTTTCTAATACACAAAACGTATTTTGGGGTATTACATTCTACCCCCCTTAAAAAGAATTCGTCCCCGAATTCATCCACTTCAAAGTACAACTAATGAATTAGGCACATATCCACCAATACACATATTGATTAACAACACGACGTATCAAGCAAGGATCTACTACTATATTAATAAAATAGTTCAACCATGGACTGACTTCTCCATGGAACTACTATTTGACTCAACTACAAAGACATGACTGAAGAACGTCTATCTACTCTCAGCTCAGAAATCCAGATCTTCCAATTCGAGATTAACTTAGCAAGTGAGGCATGCTTCATCAGTTACCAATCCCAAAAAAAAACTTCCATTCACACAACATATATCGATACGAACTACAAACCATGACCAAAAGACTTCTCCTCTCTAGTAAACTAAAACACGAAAGAGGAAATGGCTCATCTATTGGCCATGGAGAACCTCGCCATGAACCAACCTGACTTAGTCGTACACACACCATCTAACTGCAATTCAAACCTTGATCATCACAAAAACAGTTCAACAATGTGGCACTGTGCCAGTTTAGCTAATAATGTCAACATGACTGCTACATCTATAGCCTGATCACCACTCAACTTGGCTAACTCCTAAACTTCTCAAAAGCAAAAGATAGGCTTTATGGCCATTAGAACAAATAGGAACATTAAAGAAAACTTGGCCTCTTAGGCATTAAGAAAACACTTTTAACATCAGCCAACACACATCATATGCATAGTGTTAGACACCATGTTTCAAACAACAATAGCTCACTCCACCACATGTCTACAACACTACAAGAAAATTCTCTTACACTTCAATTGTGTCCTACTCTATTCACACATCTGTGGTCAGCATAAAGAAGCAATTATTCTAGTGTAGAACCCTACATCATGTGTGCCAAGCAAAAAAATGTGGTCACCCCACTCTGTAGAAAAAGGAGCACCATGGCTCACCACTCCGGTTCAAAAGAAATTAGCTAAGAAAACATGATAAGATGCCTATCCACCCATCACTCAACTATTCGCACCATTATGCATATATAGAGTTGGGTCACAACCCTTACACCTAGGCGATCCACGCTTAGCAATGCAAAGAGCTATTGTGGGAGGGGCTCTACTCAACTTATCAGCACTGCTATGCACTCTATTATTTTTATAGCACTTATTGGGTACTACAAACTACAACTAATTCAAAAGCCCCAGAACATCATCACCATTCAATCATTAATATTGGCAACACTTTTCACCAATTAATGGAACACCAAGGTTCTGAACCATTCAAGCATATGAACATAAAAGGTAAAGTATGTATAAACAACAAAATATACATAATTAAAGAGATAAACAAGATGAACATAAACATCATGTTAAGCTTAACAAGCTCGTGAAAAAAAACGAGGCTTAAATCAACAAACTTATCCAACTTTGCTATTCATGCACTTGCAAACCAACATGACTTCTATAGCTTATTGGCCACATCACTTAGTCAAAAGAAAACATACTCAAACCAAGGCATAGACTTTAAGGCAAATTATAACAAAATACTCATGCCATAGAGCACAATAAAGACATGGCTTCAAGCAAACACTTCACGCCAAACATTACTAGCGCAAGCTAACATACATGGATACTAGGAATTTGATAACCAGCATGTTCTCCACAAAAAACACATGATTGCATCTAACCCTCAAAACCACTTGTAACTCTTTCTATGTACTTCTATCACTAAATCACTATGATCTGCACAAGGTTACAACTACACCACGGGAAAAAAAATCCTACACCATTCTAGGGTCAGGCTTAAAAGTCGCAACAGCCACATATAGGGCAAGGCACACAACGATCCACCAATCCGATATATGTCGAGAGAGAATAGCCAAAGTGCACGGTATGGGGGCCAATCCACCCGTCACTCCACTATTTTCTTCGAATATGGATAGTTGGGTCGCAACCTATCTCTCAGGCAATCCTCACATAGTAGTACAGAAAAAGCATTATGGGGGCCCCCCACTCCGCCAATCTGCACCACTAGACTACAGCTAATCTATGAGTTTTCGAAAACCTTTTACCATCAACAAAACCAAAAGGAACATTTCAGCATCCTCATAGCTCAAGCACTCACAACTACAACACCTTTTAAGGTACAGTCATGAACAAACATCATCCTAAAAAAACTAGATAATCATATACTTGTAGGAATAAAGAAGCATTACTGTCCAGATTTGGGCAGATTCTGACATCTAACTTTGAACATTTATATCTAGAGTTCTAGACAACCAAAAGCTATGTTTTTAACATTTTGGAAATGTTATGAAAAGCACTACAACTCTTTATTTGTCATCAAGAGATGATTTACAATTTAGCTTACTCAAACAGGTACAACATTGCAGCACTGCATAGAAAGCAAGCAAAACCTGACAGGGAATTTGTAAAACCTATAACTCCTAGACCTGTTGTCCTAAAATCATGAAATTTTAGGAAAACCAAGATATGCAAGTTATCTACAAATTTTGTATTCAACATATCTACAGAAAACATCATTTGCATCACGAAATTATTACCACAACAGAAACTGCACAGCCAGCCATTTTCTGCACATAAGTAAAACAGATCCTAACTTGATTCATTAACAAGATTATGTATGTACAACTAATTACATGGCTCACCAACTACTATTATCATAGTTAATTATCATTATTCATAGTTAACATAAAAAGCACACTAAACATGTTTATATGCATGGAGGTCACAAAGTGATGCTTATCTCTCATTTCCCTTTACTAGGCACTCGTTTACCAAGTAGCAAACATGAGCAACACACAAGGAAATGTAACCTGCCCCAAGGGAATTTAGTGCTGGTCTTCACCACATACAAACATTCTCAACATTCACATAACTATCATCTCATTCAAAGTTAAAGAAGGATTAGAGTCTCGCATAAACAACCTATATTCATTATTGTGGTACTTAACAAAGAGAGCATCATAACAAGCCATCTTAAGGTTTGACCAAAACTAGCATAACTCAACAACATCTCCAAGTTAGTCTAAGCAAGTAAGCACCAAAAGTATTAAGCATGAACAACATATGGCAACATCAATTAAAGACTATGTAAATAAAACAAATAAAATTTGCGCTTAACTCAAAATTAACAATAGCAATGGTATACAACATAAACGTCAAGGAAAGTTAAGCAAAAACAAACACCTCAATCTCAACAGGCATAGCTACAACCACGATAAACACAAACAGGCAAGTGCATCAAATTCAGGCAAGTCATAGCCTAAGAGAACAACTATGAATGAGTAACAACAAAGTATAAGCAATGATAAGCAAACTCATACCCAATCTATATGTGCAAGTGTGTCAAATTAATCCTTAGTTTCCGAGAATCTACAGCCTAAGCTTTGATACCAACTGTAACACCCCAAGCGCCACAAAAGCCCAGGATGTCACTAACATCCCTTCCCTCATGCCAAATTCTAAAAATTCGGTAACATAAACCCATGAACAAAGTGTAACGCAGAAGCAACAGCGAGAACAAAACTATAAATAAGTAAACCTCCAACTTAAATGTTTCTTATTAAACCATGAAGGATCACCATGAAGTTAAACTAAGTTTATTACAGCAAATCAAGAGTGACATATTTTATCTAAATGTGGGTGAAACCGTGAAGATGTGCCGCTAATCCCATCCCTTCAAGCAAAGCATCCAATCAAGCACCTAGAAAGATAGAGGGGTGAGAATAAATCTCAGCAAGCAAACTGCCTGAACATGTCATTCATACTACAATTTAATTAGACACCGATTTAATCATAGAAGAATGTACAACATGTGAAACATAATAATTAATAGTCAATTTATTTATCTAATGACATTGCCATAAAGAAGTTACCAACATTACACAAGATATCCAACAAAATTTCCATAAAGAAGTAAAGGGTACGATATACCATAAACAAACCACCTCCATATATGATTAAATTAATTCTCCTCATAATAAAAACAATACTCCTCATCTCCACTTCAAGCCAACAAAAAAATTCAAGACATATAAACCACAAAGAGTGCAAATGCAATGCATATGCATGTCTCCTGCTTACATACCCAACAAGGTATGGAGCTGCATCGTACCCCTCCTCGGGCAACGTACGATGTTGTACCGATACAGTCTTGACCATAGGTCAATGACATAATCCACAAGAGCACTCCGGAATAGTCTTATAACTTTCTCACCGACCTGGCTCAGAGCACTCCGGAATAGTTATATGACTTTCTCACCGACCTGACTCGATGCACATGCTCATGACAAGAATGCATATGATGCATTGACATGACTCAACTGCAACAGTACTTACCACATATGCCATATACATACACAACCATAAACATACCACTTACCTCATGAAGAAAGATTACTTACCACATATGTCACATGTCTCCATATAAACATAAAACATATCACTTACCTTTCGATGGTAGACAAATGAGATCCAACAATTTTGATCATAGCATATAAAGGATATGTTAATTATAATAGTTATATCATCTTGATTCAATTAATGTTATGATAGGGTGTAGGTAGAATAAACAACACGTCAAGCTGTAGCAACCACCGCTATGTTTACTTGCCTCGAAACGACGATGCAAGAATATGATCTAAAAACGATCCAAAGGCGCACCACCTGTTCAAACATCCTCACCTTAGAAAACATACCCATAAAAACATTCACAAATGACAAATAAAACACTTCTATGCCTATGCTATCGTTTCCCTCAAAATAGCAACCAAACAACCAACTAACAGCAGCAACCCTGCTTCACATTTTTGGCATGGATAAATTACATGTTCAAAAATTATGAAACTTTTAAAGAAGATTAAAAAAACCATTATATATGACTTTTACATAAAACAATCTAGCACATGAGATCTCCAAGATAACATAAACTACCTCTGAACATAACTGAATATTTCTGACAACCAAAACAGGACAGCAAATTCTAAAATTAATAACTAGACATATATTGACTCAAAAATTATAAAAATTACTAATCTGGAAACCTTAACTAATATTGTACAACTTTTATGTTATAACATTTAGATTTTGAAGATCCTAAGATACACAAATCAAAACTGCAAAGCAACTGAACACTTTTGTCGACTGAACAATAATAGATCAGTAAAACAATCATAACTCAAGGTATGTTGATCCAAAGTTAATGATCTTTAACAATATGGAAAGCATATGAAATTACCCACAACTTTGATTCAGATCACATCAAGAGATTCAGGACTTAAGATATCTTAAAATGGAATGCATCTACTGCTGTTCAGAATTCTGACAGCATAAATGTGACATCAAACAACAGTCATATCTCCCAATTTATAAGGGCTATAAACGTGTTATCAACACCAAAAGAAAGATACTGAAATATACTACTTGATTATAATTTTTATATGATTTTTGGATAAATAAAAACAGTGCTAAACAGCACCCAACCATGACTGCACAATCCGGAAAAAACAGCAGAGCCCAATTCGAGATTAGAACCCTAAACCCGTCAACTAATCAAACGAATACGCTAAACTCAAGCATGGATTTCACATCAATACAGTAGGGAGAAGTGAGATCTTACCCTAAACAGCGAATACCACAAGGACCCGCAACGATTAACCTCCCGTTTAACCCCTTCTTCCTTATGGCGATTCCCGCTGCTACACCTTCTGCTGTCTCGATCTACTCCACAAGCGTCATCGCTATCATGGACAGCAAGGGGAAGTATGGAATTGAGGGCAAAACAAGAAGAGAAGAAGAGGACCAACCAGTTTTAAGAGAGGAATGAACACGACGACGAACAGCAATCAAGCCCTAACTCTCTCCCTCTCCTCTCTTCTCAATCCTTCGGTCTTCTCTTGTTTTTCTCCGATGCTTGAGAGAGGCGGTGGCTCAATAGATGAAGGGGATTAGGTTTTGTGGGAAGGGATGAGAAAAGGCACGCAACAAAAGGTTGGTCGGGTACTGTAGCGTCGCCACAGTAACCATGCTCCTGTTTACATTGTTTTTTTTCCTTCCAATCTTCCAATGAACATAACTTGTTGAGCTGAACTCCAATTAACACGTATGAGTAGTGAAACGGAAAGCACTCGACGAGCTCTACGCATCTATGATATTTGATCGTCCATCCAAGCTACGTATAAAAATTATTTGTTTGCCACTCATTAAAAACTTTCGTTGAACCTTTTGCCACTTTACGCTTTCTAATACACAAAACGTATTTTTGGGGTATTACAATCTATGTGGTATTTGCTTTTAGGTCATTTTCCATGTTTCGTTGACGGTTAAAAATGAGAGTTATCTATTGTCAACAGAAGGACCCCTGGAGTGCATGCCTAAAGTGGAGATGTCACAATGATGCAAGCTAACTAAACTGACTTATGTCGGATTCCATGCAAGCCCCGGAGCATTCTAAGCCTCCCATAATTTATAAATGTCATCTTGAGTTCTCTATGTTTGATGCATTAAGTTATAGGAGTTGGATGGAACCACTTGATGCATATATCTTTCCTTGTCCAGAGATATATCTTGAATCCTATGTAGGTCCAGGATCGAACATATGCTTAGCTATGCTTAGTCCGGTAGAAGTCGGGTGATTTCCTGTCACTTGCAAGATATAGGTGGATACTTGGTCACGGTTTGCTATATTTGCTATCATGAAAATAACAATGTTGGTGGTGTTGGCGGAACCTTATATGTTGCTGGTGTTGTGACTTATAGTAATTTCGTCTGTGTTGATTAAGGACTGGATCATTGAAGGCCCTCTTGTCATGTTGAACGCATGCCTATCACTTAGCTGGCCAGATAAGTCGTTTCGACCGTGAAGCTGAGTAGCTCAACTCAGGCTAGGCCCCATTCTGTTAAAGTGCACACACTGGAGGTAGTACGTATGTGCAGGGAGTCAGATGTGAGACCAAGGGCAGGTCGGGCCTGATCGTCCTAGCAACCGGTGAGTCCCTGAGGGTGTGGCGTTGATCGGACCCATGAATTGGACCTGAGTTGTACCAATGGTGACCCGACACGACCCCGACTGGGGAATTGTGGGTTTATCTTAGGAATACTGCCCAGCTGGTTGCAATCGATTCGAATCGTCGTCTCTCCCGGATAGTGAGAACTTGACGGAGCTTCTTTCCTCATATGAACTTAATAGAATGTGATGGTTATGAAATTACTACATCGGATATGGTTATTACTATCATGACTTAATTGTACACAACATGTGTGGTTCTGTCACAAACTGCTAGTGGGGTAGCGGAGGAAGAAGTGGTATGGGACCTGTTCTACCTTAGTAGCGCCTCTAGATTATCAATGTAGTTTTTTTACAAGACAAAACCACTCATACACTATCCTATTTTCATCCACAACAGGAAGAAAACAAGCAAAGTTAGCCTGCATAAACTATGCCTACCATTACATGCATGTGATCCTGATCATGTCCTACTAGATTCTTTTAACCTATGCCCTCCCCGGCAACGGCGCTAGAAATGCTTGTTGGGATCTCTTAGCGTCACTACCAAGTTTGGAGTTTGGAGTCCATCCCTAGCAGTTGCACTAGAAATGCCTGTTGGTATTTCTTAACACCATAACTAAGATTAAGTAAATCTTAGTGATGCTGCCAAGAAAACCAACCATGATAGTTCTTAATGATTACAAAAAGTATCTACAAGCACATGGATTTATCGTTATAGCATTTCACCTGAAAGTATTTAGGGTGTCGTTATTTATATTTTCCCAATGGAGGGCAAGGTGTAAAGAGTCTAGCATGGATATGAATAAGATTACATACTTGCATAGTGAACCAAAGTTCATGATAGGGGTAAATATGGTATTTCAAGGATAGTGGACACACACTTGGGCCAACCTCAAGGATAAAAGGAAAACAAAGAATAAAAGAATATTCCTAAGCGGAGTAGCCATGTTCTAATATAGTTGTGCTAAGAACAATTGATGATCGTACAAATTATATGGTTAGAGCTAGACCTAGGTGTAAGATGGATAGGGTGATCTCCAGGAACTGGTCTGCCAGCGCATGGGAGACTTTAAGACTCCTACACAATATCCGAACATGGGAGGTTACAAGGGATGGATAGGGTTGTCACCACCTGCCACCTGCCCCTCAACCTGGGGATACCATCATATCCGAAGGTTCCCATGCACCCAAGCACCACTCCTATGTACAAGAAAACTACCCATATCCCCCTAGAACTCTGACCCTATGGATCGACAAGCAAGAATTTGGGCAAACCTGAAGGAACGATGAACTGCCACCTCAACTTAGCTCTAGTTCTACTCATACAAGTCATATGAATGGTTAAGCATAAAGTTGCACATGTTAAGATCATAACACACAAACTATATGCTAGTTCATATGTCAAAATTATAACATGGGAACTATATAGTTCATATGCACTACTATAATAAAATGAGAGCAAGACTTTGGAAGAACTCATTGTATTATTCATACCAAAGATCCTTTCTTCCAAGGAGCCAAGCTCTCCTTGCTAGCTTTGTCTTACTCCAAATACTACTAAAAAGTAAAAGAGTACAAGTAGAGAAGTGGAGGTGTAGAGGCTCCAATGGTGTGTGTTGAAGGAGAGCTCCACCCATGCTTATATACTACTAAGTGGTTGGTTTTGACACTGGTAAATTAGGAAACCACCCTGAGCTGCCTTTGCATGCGCCATGCAACCACCAGAGCAAGGGGGCCCGAGAGGTGGTGGTGGGGGTGCGAGCGCACCCCTGGTGTGACCACTCTAGGGCTGGCCCCGCTCACCACTGCCTTTCTCTGATGGGCTACTAGCTGGGCCTGGGTTGCTTCCTCAGTGGTGCCCGGTCCAATTTTGGTGTGTAGGTGGGCTTCTCCATTTATTTCTCTTGTGCACTTCTGCTTTACACTTTCTATTTTGCGCCTTTTGTTCTGTTTTCCACTTGTATTCAAATGTATGTCCTGCAAAACATGTTTCTTCCAATACAAGTGGAACTAGGTTAATAGCAAAAGTATATGTGCCAAAAGTTTATTTCTCCCATTTTGGGTATTAATTGGTGGTCGGATATGGTCGTTAATGACTGCCAGCAATACCTTTATCAGTCTATGATGACGTGTTACAACTCGGGGCCCTAGCTGACCCAGATATACGGGTAAGGCTACTAGATCAGTCAACTCAAAGAATCAAGGGGATTTTAGATGATATCTGCTTGACAGTTGCTAGCTGTTACATAACGGTAGATTTTGTGGTCCTAAATACCTATCGTAACCTAAAAGCGCCCATCATCTTGGGTCAACCTTTCTTACACACCGTGAAGGCAACCATCAACGTTGCGACCGCCAACATGCGTTTCATATCAATGGGAAGAAGAGGAGGTTCTTTCTCGGCCCTCCATGCCTATGAAGTCACTCATCTCAAGCCAATGGGACCAAGCTCAATAATGTCAATTCCATTGAGAGTGAAAACAAAATTCTATTGAGAGCCGGTCATCAAGGGGTGGCAAGACATCTCTTGGCCAGTCAAGAACGGAGACCCTGGCCGTCCCATTATCTTATTCTCAATCGGTCACCACACTCTGGAAGCTGTTTTTGATCTCGGCACAACCATCAACATTATCCCCATGTCTGTCTGTGATAATGTACTATGAGTCGCGCCGTTGTTGAAGACAAATATGCGCATCAGATTTGCAGAACGATCGACTTGCCGCGTTGAAGGAATTGCTGATGATGTTGAAGTCTTAGTCAGGAATTCTCACGTGGTGTCTGACTTTGTGATATTAAACACAGGGCGTGATGAAACAACACCCATTATTCTAGGTCAATCGTTCTTGCGTACGGCTAGGGCCACTATCTACGCTAGGACATGTAATGTCCGTTCTGACATTGTAGGGAATATCAAGGAGTTCTTCTTCAAAACTCATAGGCCTTTAAGCGTGTCACAAGGATGGCATTCCAACAAGAATTATAGGGCAGCTCAGGCTCTAAGGGCTCTGAAGCCCTCGTGGCCAGAGAAGCACTATTGATCTCTCCGATCGCCTGGGTTGGTCATCATCTAGGACACAACTCGGGCCAATACTCTTGCAACCACTCCTTGATCAAGGGACGCATACGCAGGGGCTCTAGGGCAGGCTCGACGACACACCTCGTTCTAGGGGGAAGTCACAACAGAGCACCCAATAATTGGACGACTCTATTTGGCCCCTAATGATCCAATGAAGCCACATCATTAGGACAAATCCGAATGTAACTCTAGCTCATTGCTTTTCTCTGGGCAAATAAAGATGTATTCACTTGGGAACCATTAGATATGCCTAGGATCCCTAAGGAGGTAATCGAGCACAAATTGGGTCTATGAGCTGGCGTTTGACTAGTAAGACAAAAGCAAAGATGCTATACACCTGAGAAGCAAGCCGCCATACGAGATGAAATCAACTGACTACTGAAGGCTGGTTTTGTACTAGAGGTCCCCTTCCTAGAGTGGTTAGCAAACCCTATCATGGTCAAGAAGCCTAATGGTACATGGTGAATGTGCGTGGACTACACCAACTTGAATAATGCATGCCCTAAGGATGAATATCCCCTTCTGAGGATAGATCAAATTGTAGATTCAACCTCCGGATGTGAATTGCTATGTTTCTAGATACCTATTCGGGGTATCACCAAATTAGCATGTGCATAAATGATGAGGAAAACTGCATTTGTAACTCCATTTGGCGTGTACTGTTTTACTAAGATGCCTTTGGGCCTTAAGAATGCTGGTTCTACGTAACAAAAGTGTGTTCATATTGTTCCTGAAGGCCAAATTGGCCGTAATGTGGAAGCATATGTTGATGATATCATTGTTAAAAGCAAATTCAAAGGTGATTTAATCGCTGATCTAGAAGAAACTTTTAATAACTTACGTAAGAGCAAGATGATGATAAATCCTGATAATTTTTTTTGGTGTTTCCTTGGGTAAGCTACTCATGTACTTGGTGTCTCATCGGGGCATCAAAACTAACCTGAAGAAGGTCAAGGCTATCCACGACATGCAGTTGTTGGCGGTCCTTAACGACAAGATCTGACCGCCAATTAAGATATAAAAAGAGGAGAAATTAACAATCTTAAACACATGCATTTACTATTAACACAGTTCCACATGTATTTGGAGATTAGTGTTTTGCAGGACACAAGTACAAATACAAGGGAGAATACAACAAAATGCGCTTTCCAACACTGATTTGCGCAAAGGAATAAAAGGAGAAGCCCACCAACTTAAATTTATCGGAGCAAAATACCCACCAAGGAGCTACCCAGGAACCATTACCAACCCACCACGCGAAGGTGGTGGCGATAGGGCTAGGTCAGGGGGCGGTCGACCCCTAGCGGCAGCCAACCCCCTGTCGGTGCCTCTCTACCGCCCCTTCAAATGGCAGTGTCATGGCTCCATGCAGAGGCGGTGCAACTCGGTCCTCACGCCAATTATAGTCTCTAGCATTGCCTTACTCACTGTATAAGTAGGGGGGCACCCCCGCTCACAACACAACACCACAAGGCAAAAAGCTACTCCACCTTTGAACAACACTCCAAGGGCTTTGGCCCTAGCTAGCGAGCTAGAGTTGAGTAGTTGGGAGAGATGTGAGGGAGAGTTTGGGGAAGTGCCAGACTTGTCGGTATCTCCCCGCTTGTACCTCAACGAACACCTACGCTATACTTTGTCGGGTTCGCCCGCTAAGTGAGTATTTGTTGGTGATCCTTATTGCATACTTTTAACCACCAACTTTACATGTAAACAAATACCAAAACTTAGTAAATAGGATTCATACTAACGAATTCCATGAGTTTTGGTAAGTTGTGCATTTGTAGGACATATATCTAAAATACGATACCCTGAATATAACCGGGTGATGTGCTACAACGTTATTTCCGTGCGCTTGCGGATTATTCTGCTTTCGCTAAGAAACACCAACAAGCATTTATGGTGCTGTTGCTGGGGAACGGTTGCATAATTGTCCCTGAACCTAGTTCACCTGTGTGTCCTTGTGTTTTATCTTCAAATGAAAAAACATATTTTACTCTTTTTTGTTTCTTATCTTCTCATGAAGCCTACCTTTCGAAAAAAATTCAATTATATTTTAAAAGTGCATGTTCAAATTTTTGCACATGCACCAAAATTTTCAAAATTCAAAATATCCACTTTCTAGTTATTGAAACTCTTATCTAAAAAAACCTTGATAATAATTTTCAAAATTAACATATTCAACATTTTCCTAGGAAATCCCTATCAATAATAATAATAATAATAATAATAATAATAATAATAATAATAATAATAATAATAATAATAATAATAATAAAATAACATTAAAATATATTTTTTGAATAATAAAAACTCTTTTGTCATCAATTCTCATTTTAGAAAATATCTATAAAAAATCTTTTTATTTGTTTTTACTATAAAAACCCTTTGTTAAAATTAATTCCCCTTAGGACGAGCCACCGCCATCGAAGCCAATCATAGCTTCTGGCTACAAGCTCCATCCTAGTTTTGGCAGGTCAAGCTTATGACCATAAACTAAGCACTGCTAGGAGATACCGCGGATTATCATAAAAAACAAAAGCACAACACATTTTTCACTAATCAATAAAAGCAAGGACATGTTATCAAGTTAACATGCACCTTCGGGTATTCTTGTCACTAACCATTTTAGGTAGACCAAGAAGAACAAAGGGGCATTCAATGCTCAAGGACATAAGAGCTGCATCACATAAACACCTTGATGTCCCTTAGTGGTGAGACACACTCTAAATTAATCCGAACTCTGCACACTTCACTTTCACACAAAGTTCAAGTGTGGGGGATGATGGTGAGAATCTCACCACAAGGCCATCTTGATTAAAAGAAAAAAGATGTTAGCTCTACCTTGCTAAAAAAAGAAAATAAAAGAAACGAAAAAAGAAAGAAAAATAAAATAAAAGTATTTTTAAAAAATGTGTGAAAAAAAGAAAAGAAAATTGGAGAGGAGAGAGAAGGAGCAGGCTAGCCCTACATATCCGAAGATAAATATCAATGTGCTGCCTGACTCCACCAAGCATTGCTTCTACGAGCAAGAAGGGTTCGCCTCCAAGCCTTTGCTACTACCATCAAGGCCCATGGCCCATACACAATGGCCCATACACACTGGGCCATGTGTGTGGCCTAGCCTTGTGGTTCACCTGGGCAGAGCCATCAAGCCACCAACACAGTAGCTTCAAAAGCCTCCATCCACATCCATTGTTAGTAAGTACACCCAGGTATGCAAAGGTCAATTTACGTTCACCAACACCTTTACTCACATTTGTCCCCATGAAAATATAAGTCATGCTTCTTGTGTTATGTCAAATGCTCTAGTTTAGGTGTACTTGTATATAGATCATATACGTACATCTATAGGCCTTTTTAAATTAAGCATGGTGCTTAGGTTAATATGGCCTCCTTTAAACAAACTTAGACATGGTGTTTAATTTTGATTAATGAACTAGAGCAATTATTGTCATAATCAGTGGAAGTAATTTATGATGGAGATAAATCAAGGCTATGCTTTCATTGCATCTTTATCTTAGCCTTGCCTGAGTAATGCTAAAAAAAGTTGGGTGAACAAATAAAATAAAATAAAATAAAAAATAATAATATTTATATATAAAGTAATGAATAAACAAAATAATAACAATTATAACAATAGTAATAGTAGTAATAATGATAATAAAATGACTTAGGCTCCCCGATGTTCAAATCGGCAGAGCCCATGTTTATTTCCACCTTTTTTTTCTTTTTGTTTGAATAAAGATAGGTACAAAAATAAGTGTGGGGGAGATCTCTCATACATAACAAACACTCATTTGAGATCTCCCAGCAATACATTGCACAACCTCGGACGATTATCATGTAGAAGGATAGGACATATAGCTTTAGAGAGGGTTGGCTGAACCTCTAGTTTAACCAAACCACGTCTGAATTCCTAAAAACTCCTTCCTCTACAACGATGGTTTGTGCAATCTCTTCCTCAACTCCCTACAGCTTTGAGCTTAAATAAAAATAATTTTTATCACTAAAATTGAACTCAAATGAGCCAACCATGACTCCATGCATATCTTGAACCACACTTCGTTTAAAAATCTAAAAAGTGACATGATCGTAACATTCTTGAGATAGAAGCTTGCATGAAGTTTGTTTCACATACACATGCTTATGCTTGTGGGAAATATTCTAATAGGGTAATCATGTTGGCTAAGTTATTGTGAGGTGTGATATAGTTCTAACTTAGAAATCCTTCCATTTCACTTGGAGAATTTATTTTCATAAAATTATAAAACCATAGTATCACATACTCCTCAATTGGTGAGCAATACCTACCAAAGCCATATGACAATGATATACATTCAATTTCAAAACCTGAAGTCATATGCTACTTGTTTGATCATTGAGCTTTGTCAAATTGTTGTGACCCGTGTTAAGATTCTTGTCATGCACCCATGATCAAGACACACATACACCCACAAATAAAATTGCCGACTCTTACACTGAGAGTTGCGCACAACATGCATTCCTCCATCCACCAAATAATTACTCCATTCAATTTATCATGATGTCTCTCTATTCAAAGTTTTATATGCCAAGTAAGAAAGATATGGGCTATACTAAAAAATTCCATGCCAAAAAGGCATGAAAAAAATGGACACAAAAGTGTTCGAGTGATAAAATAATGGGTAATTAGATGCCCACCAAAAAAAAAGAAATAAAATAGCCCATACTTTTAATAAAAGGCATCAATCAAAAAGAGAGAGTCATGATTCAAGGAGTACAAAAATATGTAGAATTAGGAACATTACATTCCACACACTCACACGTATTGATCAAAGTGTATGTCTTGCATCTCCTTGTGGTCCAGTCTTTGACTTAGCAAAATATGTGATGCAAGTATGCCCACTCTCATTCCTACCCAAAACTCCACTCAAAGCCTTTAGTGGTAGGATATGAGAAAGGCAAAAGTTCAAATGCCTTTCATGAAATTTCATACAAACTGAGTGATTCGAGAGTACCCTTTGGGGAGTATAAAGTGATCTATGCTTTTTCTTAAGAAAACTTTCAAAACTCCAAGTTGCTAAGATATGAAATATGGGAGACGACTTTGTTTTGGGAACTATTCCACTTTTCAACAACCCAAGGAAACATGTTAGATAACGCCACATATTCCACTTGTGTAAAACATGTGTTGGAATAGCTTTCATGTAAGCCATATATCTTATGATGTTATGTTCATGATCGCTTTTATCTCTAAGCTTTGGTCGAGGATGAGCAAAGAGGTAAGTGTGGGGGTACTTGTTGGCGATCCTTATTGCATACTTTTAACCACCAACTTTACATGAAAACAAATACCAAAACTTAGTAAATAGGATTCATACTAGCGAATTCCATGAGTTTTGGTAAGTTGTGCATTTGCAGGACACATATCTGAAATACATATAAAAAGAGTCAAAATGCGCAACCAAGAAAGCGTAAACAGAAATCCATTCAAGGGGAAGAGAAAGAGGCCTAATCATAAGAAGAATCCAAGGCCAAACAAATGAAGAGGAAGCCCATACCAAGACCAAACCAACCCAACTCTATGGATACCTACCATGGGCCAAGTCTAGGAGATAACACGAAGCAGCCCAATGAAATTGGACTCAAGGTGGCCCATCTAGGGCGTGGGGGCGCTCAGGGCGTGGGTGCGCCCTTGGTTGTAACACCCAGGTGTTTGGCTTCCACATTTGCACTTGCATTTCATAAGCATGAGCATCATTCATCTTCTTTATGCCTTTGTTTTGCTTGAAACATGAGCATGTAACATGTCAATGGGTGCTTGTTTCATAATTGTTTGCTTATGAAATATGGTTGGGGTAACATGTAGATGCAACATGAGCTTCTCATACATTGAAACATGGCAATGTTGCAAGTATGGCATGATAAGTTTAGTTGTTGCAACAAAGGCTTGAAACATATGCAACATGGTAGTGAAACAAATGAAGTGAATTGCTTGTTTTATTTGTTTCAACATTTGTGACACTTGGACATTTGTGGAGCCACTATGTAGAGTGGTTAACTAGGTCCTAAAACACCTTAACTACACTTAGGATAATTAGTGGTGCAATGTTCATGTTAACCAAAATGACCAAATTGCCCTCCTAAGTGATGTTGACTATGTGTTGACCTATAGAGTGTTTTGTTTGACTGTTTAAAAAGTCCAACCTAGAGATCTTACATGGATGTCTACCCTTAAACAAAGTTGTAAAAAATTTGTTAGGGAACAAAAGTGGAAATATGACCATCTCATGAAAATGACCAGAACACCCTCAATAGTGGCCCACTATTTAGTTGGGGTATTGTTTCCCTAGTAATTTGAGATGTACATCTGCTGAAATGGCCAAAATGTCCATCTTAGACTCCAAATCTGTCAAAGTCGTCTATAGCAAAGTTGTGGCACATTTTATCAGCTACTGACATTATGTTTGGGTCATCTCATGACTCTCCCTCTAACAATCCCAAAATTTAGCTTTTCTGCTTTGCTGGATTCCTGTTATCTCCTCAAACCAGTTTGTATTCTTTGCCTTGTATCTCTCCAACTGTGCCGATCTGGACTTAACTCATTGAAACAAAGTTGTAGAGAATTTCTCAAGCTCCAACTTTTATAATTGGCTAATCTCAATATTCAGCCTAGATCAGGAGATATAGGTCAAAGAATTTGCTGCTGTTTCTGGCATTGTAATGTTGCAATGTTTCAATACATTGTTGCATGTGTTGCAGTTCAAACCGAACGGGGGGGGGGGGGGGGGGGCGGGGATGGCCAACCGGCCTCAGGCCATGACCGCCGCGTGGGAACGCCGTGGCGCCTGTACGCCGGCCGCGGGCCCACCGGTCAGGCCGCGAGGGCCTCAAGGCCACCACGACGTCGATCGC
Source organism: Saccharum hybrid cultivar R570 (assembly GCA_038087645.1). NCBI lineage: Eukaryota > Viridiplantae > Streptophyta > Magnoliopsida > Poales > Poaceae > Saccharum > Saccharum hybrid cultivar. The sequence continues at coordinate 16,644,455 of JAQSUU010000066.1, forward strand.
TCGCCCCTCACTCCATTTCGCCCCTCTTCTCCCTCTGTGTGCTCGCCGAGGCGCAGGAGCCGACCGCCATTGCCGCCGCATCTCCGCCCTGCTCACACACCGCCATCGTTGTGCCATTGCCCAAATTCCACCGCACAAAGCTTCGCCATCACCTCCTCTAGCTTCTCCACCCCTTCGTTGAACCTATCGTCGCAAGGTGAGGGCATATTCGCCGATTTCGCCGCTGCTACCATGTGCGGGACCTAACCGGAGTTCGAGGCTGCCATGGTCGGGGTAGCTAGGATCCTTCCCATCCTCCCCTTTCCTCTCCTTTAGCTCTGTGGTGACCTCGGGAAGCTCGTACCGAGCTCAGACGAGGCAATGTGGCCTCTCCATCGCCGGCGCACCGCCACTGGAGCCCCGCCGTCCGCCTTGGCCAACAACGAGCACCCCCAACCACACCTAGGGTCACTGTAGTACATCACTCAGTTCGGATTAGTGCGGAGAGCACGAGGGTGGCCTTGGCTTCGCCAACCGGCTCGTTGGCAGCGAGCTTCGCCGTCGCCTTCTCCTCCCCTGCTCGCTGTCCCTCTGACTGGTGGGCCCTCCTTGTCAGTGCGGGCGCGGGCGGGAGCAGCCGCGGGCCACACAGCGTTAACCAAGCTGGCCCAATAGGCGGTTTAGTTTGTCATTTTTGTTTTTCTTTTTCTTTATTCACAGATTTGAATGCTAGTTTGTAAAATCCATATCTCAAGAATCTTGGATCCAAATGAGGTGATTCCAATTTTATTAGGTTCAGTATAAAGTGTATTTAGGAAAAATATAATATGTACACTTTATATATAAAAATTGGGAAGCCTACATAGAAACTTGATGTGATTCCAATTTTAAAATGGATTCAAACTTGTTAATTTTATAACTTGAGTTCTATTGCTGCAAAAATTATGAAATTTGGTGAGTGTGCTGTTCTAGGTATATGCTGGCTCTGGTAAAAATTTGAGGGTCAGTGCTTGAGTAGTTTTCTAGTTATGCCTTTGTCATTTTATAATTGGTGATAATGGATTGAATTTTCATAATTTTTCTATATGTCTAATAATCATGAAATTTTGTGGAGAGTGTCATGGTACTTTAGGATTGCTAGGAAGAATATTGTTTCTATTGTTTGCTACCTTTCAATAGGATTTCTAAATTATGCTAGAAGCAGCCCTGCTGGCTTAATAATTTTGTGTAGAGAGTTCCTTTGGGCAACTTTGGCTCAAATTTTTGCAGTAGTCTCCTGGTAGTGTATAGGGTCCACTGTAATTTTTGTAGAATTTTCTGAATAGTTTGCATATAGGTTTAATTTCCCACTTAATTAACTAATTAAATTAAGAAAGGGATTAGAATAAATGATTTGGGTTGACACACCTTACTTTCTGGTGGTTTTGTGTTATATGTGAACTAGTGGTGCAATTGATTTGGCCAAAAAGTTGGTTTGGCACCTAAGTAAATATTTAATTTTAGCAATATTAGGTCTTTTGGACAGTTGGTAGCATTTCTGGGGTTAGGCTTTGATAAAAGTGTTCGCTGAGAATCTTGTGAATACCAAAGTTGTAGTAAACTTCTTAAACTAGTTTGTGTCAAAATTTCGTGGCATTTGGCCCAGTATTTCAGGAGTTCTAGTAGTTTGAAGTTGCTGTTCAGAAATGGCTGCTCTCTGTTTGGAGAGGACAGATTTCTGGAACTTTAAGAATTAGACTAGGTAAACTTGGGAATCAGGTCTTGAGATCTGAAAATGAATTGTAGAGCATTTTAGGAGCTTTCTATATTATCTTATGTCATGTAATTTGGATTTGTAGGTCTCCAGTTATGGTTAAAAGACTGAGCTGCTATCTAGATTCTAGTTGTGCTGAAATGTGTTTGTGTTTGTGTGAGCCTAAGTAATGTTGCTCTTGTTCGTTGTTTAGGTGCTAGGTCCTTAACTGAGGAAGAGCAATTATACATTAGGTTGTGTAGACTTGGTAAGTACTTCTCTACCAGAGAAGAGATTTGCACGTATTGGTAAGGTGATTTGAATAGAGTGTCAAATTGTTACTGCGGTTCACATTTGCATTCACCGAACATGTTGCATTCATTCTTATGCATCCATGAAATTTATCTGTGCATCCATGCAATAGGTGTACCGGAGGGGGTGACGCTTCTGGAGTTTGAGGGAGCACATTAGGAGGAGGAGCAGGAGCAGCCGGAGGAGCCCGAGGTGCCGGCAAGCGAAGAAAGCACCGTTGAGGAGTTACCCGAGTGCCCTGATCACCGTCCCTCATCTTTTCTGAAAGGCAAGCCCCGGTGCATGCTAACCCAGTATATTTATAAATAGCATTTGAGTACTTTTACTTGTTTGATGCATTAAGTGGTAGGAATTTGTTGGAAACACTTGCTGCACATATCCTTCCTTGTCTAGAAATTATCCTGCAAATCCTATTTACAGTTCGGGAACGTGGTATATGCTTAGCAATGCTTAGTACGATAGAAGTCGGGTGATTTACTGTCATCCATGAGCTTTAGGAGAAAGTGGGTCATGGTTGGCTATATTTGCTATCGTGGAAGGAACCATGCTCGAAAATGAAATTAATACTGGGCGGGAGTTCGATTATGCAGCCGTAAGACACTTCACATCTTGGGTGCGAATCTATGCCCATCTGAGTCATTTAAGGACCGATTCGCTGTACGTCCTTGAGTCATGTTGAATGCAGTCTAACACTTAGTTGGCCGGATAAGCCGTTCCGACCGCAAAGCCAAGTAATACAGTTTAGGCCGAGAATCGGGGGGTCAAGTGCGCATTCTGGAGGAAGTAAGGATGTGCTTGGGGACATTGGCCTAAGACCAAGGGGGGTTAAAGTCCCTATCACTTGGCAGAGTATTGCCCTTGGGGATGCGGCATCAGTCAAACCCACGATTCCTGAATTGTACCAAAGGTGACCTGAGTAGCCTTCACGAGGCGTGTCTCGTGAGTGTTAGAAATACCCCTCCAGCTGGATAGGAATTTGATTCAAATCATTGTCACTCCCGGTTAGTGAGCACTTGACTTGAGCAGCGGCAACGTAGATTCAATTTAATTGAATAGATAGTTGATCGGATGATGATTTTATTATTGCCTCAACTTATACCTGCTATGGTTAATAATGTTTGCTTAATCATCACATGATTGTTTAGCACAGGTGCTAAGATTGTTGACAGGTTAATACTAAAAATCACTGCTAGCATAGGTTTAAAATGGTTACTATTACTTATGCTTTTCCACAAATAAAATGTCAGCCAGCTCCATTTAAGAAAAGTCTTGCATGATTCTTGGTGTCCTTTATTTTTGTTTTGACGGGTAAGTCTAGCTGAGTAATTCTCGTACTCAGGGTTTATTCCCTCCTGTTGCAGATGACACACTTTACCAAGGCTTCTACAAGTACTGCTTCTACTCGACGGGTGACGAGGACTAGATCACTTGGGCGTGATCATCATTTAGTCTACTTTCCTTAATGCTTTTGTGGGAACGTGATCTGTAAGACTGGCAGTCATATTTGAACTATGTGTGCATTTAACTTATGCTTCCACTACTTTCTAAATCTGGTTTGTAATAATTGCCACTCTGATGTGTTGTAAGCATCTCTTAACTACTTATGGACTGTAACGTGTGATGTGTTATGTTGAATGATGCGATCTTGGATGTAAACGAGTTGGTTTGAAATCCTTCGTGATGTGTTATGTTGAATGATATGATTAAGGCAAGTTAATGGACAACCAGTCTAAGAAGTTAGCATCCAATGATAAAGTGCTAGAAACAATTAATAATAGGACGGATAACTTCTCTACTGCCATTAAGAATTAGCTTAGCTTTAATAAGATGCTAGAGTCTTAGTTGCAACAGCTTGCAAATGTTGTCCCTCCTGCTAAGCAAGGTAAGATTCTGGGACAACCGAAAGATCTAGAAACTGCAAATCTTGTAGACATATTCGATGCAGGAAGCTACTGGAGTGATCCTATATCCAAAGGATGGAACAACGAGACTCTGCCAATCAAGAAAGGTGACCTAGGAAGACCGGTCATCCCGATCTCCATTGGAAGCATAAATTTCAACGAGCCTATTTGTGACTTCGGTGCAAGCGTCAACATCATGCCTAAGGTGATCTATGACAAAATGTTCAATTATCCTTTATTGTATACAACCATGTGCTTACAGCTTGCAGATCAGTCATTATGCTACACAAAAGGAATCCTAGAAGACATCTGTGTATGAGTTGGCAGCTCATATGTCCCTGCAAACTTCGTGGTAACAGAGACAGGTGGTGATGAGAGGTCACCCATCATTTTGGGACGACCATTCTTGAACACCGCCGAAGCTATCATGTATGCCAACACTGCCAAGATCTGCTTTAACATCAAAGGTAAGAGAGAGACCTTCTTCTTCAAGAACAGGGTGCTACAGTTCCCTGCACACCCCCAACATCCATACGAGCCAAAGAAGAAGAACAATTAGAAGAACAAGAACAAGAAGCCACAACAAATGGAGTCAGTAAGGATGATCAATGCAGTGCATAGAGAGCATGATCATAAGCTCAAGTCCCCCTACCTGATCAAGAAGGATGACCCAGGTGTCCCAACCATAGAGTGCACAATCAAAAGAAGCTCCTTTCAGAAAGTTGTCTGTGACACCGGATCGGATGTCAACATAATGGCCAAGGTAACTTATGAATATTTATATGGTACTATGCCCTTGGAACCTACCTATGCACAGCTACAGATGGCAGACCAAACATTTCACTTCGTGGAAGGACTAGTAAAAGACGTCCCGATTCAGATCGACGACCACTTCATCCCAACTGACTTCCTAGTCATTGACATGGGTGAGGATGAGTATGATCCACCCATCATCCTAGGAAGACCATTCCTGAGCACCACCAAGGCCATCATCTACATTGCAACGAGAGAAGTTCATTTCTAATTTCCCTCAGAGAAGGTACGCCGCCATTTCAATAATAATTATATAGTTGATGAAGAACCTAAGAAGAACAGATCAAGAAGAAGGTGTCGCACCCGTAACCAGAAGAGCCAGCCAGCTATGGACGGCTGGGCTGACTATGAAGGAGAAGTAATACGAGACATGAAGATCTATTCCCTGAAGACAATGCATCTCCTAAGGAGGAATTTGTACCACCAACAGAAAGTGACCTAGTCACTGATGATCACATAGAAAACAAGACAGAAGAGCAAGCTTCTCCCTCAGAGTCAACCTCACCAACAAAACAGGTATGGAAAGTAAAGGTAAAATCAATTTCAGATTCAACACAAGAAGAGGTTCAGCTAGTGGCACCACTCGAGCCATCTGAGGTGCCCCAGAAGGATTGAGTAGACAAGAGGTCCTGTTCGGAGGACTTAAATCACCGAACACCGTGCCAAGAGGTAACTTGGTAGTTATCAATATTTCCCTTTTTCAATTCTACATTTACTTTTTTCTCATCATATTTACTTTCCCTAATTGCATGTTTAGTTACACTTTATTTCTGCATAGAAAAAGAAAATAAATATGTCTTGCATTGCATCCTAAAACTGCTAAGCCCCATGCAAATAAATTTATGGCATAAAACCCATAAGTCTAGTTGCTGCGGTGGCATAAAAATAAATAAAGACGCATTCATCATTCTTTATAAATTCCTTGCATAGTATAAAATATAAAAGTATAAAAATATAGCTACAAGCGATCCTGCTAGAAAGATACTTTTAAGGTTCTAGATGTTCAAGGCTTGGAGGTTCATCACTAACGCTTAATCAAGTTCCACAAGATTTGTTGTCTATTTAAGCCCCACATAATTCGAAGGATCGAGGAAAGCAAACAGATAAGGACGATCTGTCCCCTATCGGAGTGTTGTCTCAACAGTCATCATCATAAGCACTCCGATGAGAGGAGTACACCTTCACTATCTGTCAACTTCATCAAGCAAGACTACGTCAACATCTAGCTTGGGGAGTGCATCCTCCGTGTATCCAGCTAAGTATTTTTACCTATCTATTTACTTATATATTTTTGCTTTGATTTATGAGATAAAAAGATGCATAACCTTTAGAAACCCAACTAAATGTTTTCCTATTTATATATATATGTTTTTCTATATGATCTTTAAGTTTGTTAAATAAATAAAGGAGAGTGTGCTAAGTTTCATCTTGCTAAAATGAACCCCCAGAACAAACTCTCATATGGAAATGATGAATAGTTGCTCTGCCGTAATTCCTTTCAAGTACCTAGTTTTCAACCTCGAGTTCTCCCGAGTTTTGGATACAATGGTTTTAATTTAAGATTTGCTCTAAACCTGATCTTGTGGGTAGCGAATGCTTGATCTAAGTCTAGGTAGTTGAAGGATATGATATGGGAAGGTTTTGAGCTGCTGTTTATCATATTTCTAGAGATACTAGACTTCTGGAGAATTTATCTTTTGAAAATTAACTTACTACATGATGAGTTCCTACATGACGAGAGTTTAAATTCCTACCACAGCCATATACATGCTTGTTAGATTAAGAAACCTTACATTCATATTTACTGCTTGTGAGCATTGAGTGTGGTCAAGTTGTGTAGACCCTTAAGAACTGGTCATGCGGTTAAAATCAAGATCCACATACACACTCCTATACGTGCTACTTCTACCCTGGAAGTACGCATCCATATCCATCCATATACATTCACCCATATATTTTGCTTCTATCCTGGAAGTATGAATCCATATATATATCCCATTTAGATCCACCTAGAAAACAGTTCTACTCCTACACTGGGAGTGAACTGTCCAAAAATACTCCTACCATCTATGATTATCCCTTGCTAACCAATAAAGCTCCAAATATCCATTATGCTACCTCTTGTTGTTATATCCCCAGAAAGAGGCTTGGGTGCTCTAAAAAAAAGAAGAAAGAGAAGAAGAAAAGGAAAAAATAAAAGAAAGAGGACAAATGTCCCACTCAAAAAAAATTCATTGAGCATCCCAAGTTCTCCCCAAAGTCTTTAAGTTTTCGAGAGAGGTATGAGAAATTCTCAAAGGAGCTAAGTATTCACCATCACTATTTATTTACCCCTACATATACCACTTACTATCTATACACCACCTACCATATAGCCTATACATATGCATATCTTGATTTGACTGTATGACTCGTTTCTCTGGATCCATGGTTTGACTGTGCAATAAATGTTTCCAAGTATGTATTTGCTGTCTCCCCACCTATGAGCTCCATATAAGCCTATTAGAAGTAGGGTGAGAGAGAGAAGGTAGTGCTACTATGCCTAATACCGTAAATACCACATATCTTGAGAGGAGAGAAAAGGCATACACCATAAAATGCCTTGGAGAGGATCCAGAAATACCACAAAGGAGAGAATTGAAAGGGTCATACAAAGAAATCTCTGAGTTTTATTTTGAAAATCTTACAAAACTCTGGAACAATAGTTGATCAAAGAGCTTGAGACATGGCGCTTGACTTGACCATTCTGTCTTTCAACTACTCAAGACCTAAGTGACGGCTACAAGCCTCATGGTGGAAGGTAATATGAGTAAGTTTTTCATCAGAATAAATCATTCTAATCTGGAGGAGAATTCTTGTTTGAACGCATGTGTACCTGTAAGGTGTGAAAGCATTGTAGCAACTCCTGATCCATCACTGAGTCTATCTTTGCTCAGGGACGAGCAAAAGGTAAGCTTGGGGGAGTTTGTTGACGCTAGATAAGTATCATTTTTAACCATCAACATAGCATGAAATAGGACCTAAAACATAATTACTATCTAGATATAGGGGTTACACTAACAAAATTCCATGAGTTTTGGTGAATGTCTATTTCTGCAGGGGGTTATCAGGAAACAACCAAAGGAGGCCCACATGTCATATTTACATAGAGAGAAAAGGGCCACATATATAAAAAGAAAAATCTAGAAGACTTGGGAAGCCACCCCCTGGGGGTGGGACCCACCTATCACTGTGACAGGGGTGGGCGCCCCCACCCCCTAGGCGGCCACCCCACCTAGGTGGCCAATCAGGGCCAAGCTCGTGGATCGTGCCTCCACCGCCTTTGCGGATCAATAATAATCGTTCATCAAGGTTGGTTTGATCTGAGGGTTATGGTGCTTCCTAGAGGGCTATATAAGCAAGGCCCTGGCCCCAGGAGAAACCCTAATTCAGTAGCAATCTCATTCCAAGATACAGAGCTTTCATCTGAGAAGCCCTAGAGCCATCATCTCAATTAGATCTCTATAGTTTAGCATAGCTACATAGGATTAGAACTAGAAGGAGGCAAGCATCGCTTGGTTTTTGGATTTGTCAAGAGAAATACTTGGTAATTCTCTCCTACTTTTATATTCATACTTGTATTATTTATCTAGTTCATCATTTGTATGAATATGACTTTAGTCTATTCTATCATATTGGATATGACTTTGCTCTATTTGATTATGTTCTCAATTATATTGTTCTTAGTCTACTTTGATTATATGCTTGGCATAGTTCGATCAGAATTATATTTAAGTATAGGATCGTATAGTGCTTGCTCATTGGTACCATGGGTGAGTGGTCAATATTGTGTAGGCATGGTGCCTATACCGTATTTTTCTGCGATTGCACCCTATATTCCGGACCGTGTGGTAGATCGCGGGAGTGACAGTCCTATTGAGTCATTCGTAGTCCACCTCCTGAGTATAGGGTAGGCAGAACATAACTATTACGGGGAAGTGATTGCTATGTTCTTCATCTTCCTTCGTAATATCACTATGCATAGATATAACCTTTTCTTGCTATAATTGCCAAGTGTAATTACACTAATCATTGTATGCTTTGACCTTATAGTTAGAATAACTTAGGATTTATCCCTGTAGTTTGTCCTAATCCATGCTAGTGCTATAAGCTTAGAGTAATCTATTGAGATGTTTATCATTTATTATATGGCTATGTGCTTATCAGTTATTCTTTATCATTTATATATACTATTATCTTGTGACACTTACCCTGTATGAGAAGATCGATAAAGACATGGTTATACTCTCCATTACCACATGCAATGATGCTCATTGCTCATTATCCTTAGCATTCCCTTCCCAGTGGTAAAAATATAAAAACGATACCAGGATTACTCCCGGTTAAAATGCTACATCGGTATTATCTATGCGCTTACGGATTTCATATTTATTCTAAAGGAGCATTTGCATTTATTAATACCAGCACCTCTAGTGCCATGCTAGGGATGACAACCTAGGTTATGTGGCATTAGAGGTGTCAACACTGGCCTCCTACTGCTCATCGTGGCCTCCCAACTGCTGCAACAGCATGCCATCGTCACCTCGCCGGTGGAAGGCAGCTGCCCCGGGCTGCACCTCGTCCACCTCCATTTAGGACAACCATGAGCACACCGTGCTGCTCCATTAGCACCCAGGGAGCACCTCCTTGCTGTGTGGTAATGCCTGACACCGCCAGAGCCCTTCCCTGCCATCGGGAAGCCACCACAACCCTTCTGCACCTCGCCGGGTCCACTGCCGACGGTGAGCCACCAAGAGCAGAAGCCCCTTCTTTTCCTTCATTTTGATGCGGATCCACTGAGCCCGGCCTTGTGCCATGGTTTTCACCATAGTAGAGAAGCCACTGTCAGAGTCATGGCCATCGCCACCCTCCACCCTCGGTGGAACGGACAACAGCACCACCTTGCCATGTCCATCCTTGTGTCCGGCCTTCGTGCCATGAATCTTTGCCTTGCAGGGAGGCTACGCCTCATTTCTCTTGGTGTGGCTGCCCCATTCTGCAACACTTGTGCTCCATCATCTCTCGGCTGCCTGCTGCCATGTTTCGGGACAAGCCGCAACAGCCCTCCACCTCCCTGCTTTCATCAAGGTCGACCCCTCGAACCTAGTCGACGCCGTACGCGACATCGACAAGACCCATGCCTTTCTTTTCCATGTTCTTTTCATACTTGTGATACATGATATCTCTATCTATAAATGCCTGTGCCGTGCCTTCATGCCAATCTATCTATCTCTCATGCTATGGATGTGTGTGCTACTCCTCCGTCGGTCGTCATGTCATTTGCGTCATGGTTCTCTTGTGTTGTTTGTTTGTGGAACATGCCTTCGAGCCAGTAGGAAAGCGACGTGCTTGATCATTGCAATCGTGAGTCTACCTCACCATGGCCATAACGCCCAGCATGGACCCTTCCCTCACTTTTTAGTTGTCTCTGAGGTAATATGATTGTTACCTCCTATCTACATCCCTAGGATGCGGTCACATGGACTCGACATCGATATTGACACGGATCTTACCCGCATAGTTGAGGCCTATGTGACCTAGTCCAGTGGGATACGAATTAGGGGATGAACGTCATAGAACCGTCGGATGCCAACTCATAGGTGAAGCTCAAGGCCGTGAGTCATTTTGCCATGACCATCAGGGCTTTACCCTTTTGCTCGTTGTTTATCCTAGCCACCTCGTATGTTTGTACCACTTCTACCCTGGCAATTCTTTGGATCTAGCGATGACAACCACATCGCTATGAACCATAGGGATAGCCTTGTGCCGTTTAGTTGCACGGTCATGGTGCCTTATGGGTTGGTTTGGATCATGGGACCGTGCCTTTTCTTTCAACCCTTGTCCATTCCTTGACGAATTGGTCCAAAGAGTGTGGGTTCCATTCTTTCTTCGTTCCTCTCTTGTTCTCAATCCCCATCGATCTAGTTAGATGTGGGTTGAGCCTTTCGCTTGCTGGTGCTTGTTGCACTTTGATCCCATTCCTTCGATTCTAGTCGATTACTATGGCTTGAGGATCAAAGGAAAGGGAGTCCCATGTCTCTTCCGTCTTTTGCTCTTCGTGCTCAAGCCCTTGTATGCTTGTACCTTCGTCGACCATAGCATTTCTGTGGATCCTGTGGTGACAAGCGCACCACTGAGGACCCTAGAGATGTCTTAGTGCATTTAGTGCACCTAGGTTGTGGTACCCTACAAGGAGTTTGAGCACTCATGTTCTTTTGTGTGTCACTTCTCTCCGATGTCTTGCCTTCTACCATGGCATGTGTATTGGAAGAAGTAGACCGCCTCTCTTCTCTCTTCTCGTCTCTCCCCGTTCCACCTTCTCTTGGCTCTTATCAATTATAATGGCGTATGGATTAGGAGAGAACGGAACTTCTCCTGCTTGTGGCCTGTTCGATTCTTGTCAGTCTACATGATGTTCGGATAAGAAGACCACGAGCCGTGGTGTTTGCTTGGGATGTGCTCGAGTCTATGCAATTTTATTAAAGTCATATAGGTCGACATGATCGACCAGGAAAGTACTAGCTAGGCTAAGACTTAAGCTTATGCTTAGCACACCACCACTTGTGTTCTTTGGCCTAGGGATCAGACATCCACTGAGAGGGCTAAGTCATCTGCCTTTTTGCGTTCTTTCGGTGTAGTTGTTGTTCCTTCTGCGCCTTGTTGCTTCTCTTTTCGCAATCTTTCTAGGTTTAGTGTTCTGACTGCTCTTTCGCTTGTTGCTATTTTGAGGTAGTTGTGTCGAGGTTAGCGATGATCAGATCAAAAACCGTTGGAGGAGGGGCACGCGAGGAACAACCAGACTTGGAGGAGAATGACTACAAGTACGCTAAGGATCTCGAAGTTAACATTCAACAGGTGTCCCACCCAACCTCGTAGAACCTATTAGACATGCTACATGTAGATGCTAGTGCTTTACTTTTATGCAAATGAACTGCTATAGGTTGCATGGTAGATTGCTTGTAAGCCATTACCTTGTCACAACCTAGTCCCCTGCACTCCTGCTGTTAGGCTAGATACTCGCATTCTACTTACTGCTTTACTTTCACTATGCATTATACCTATGATGTGATGCTTGGTGAAGGGATAACATGAGTGGATAAGGCATGAGGTGCCGATAACTTGGTAAAACTGGATAATGAACTTGGGGAGATCTTGGCGTGCATCTTGGGTGTGTGGTGAGGGTTGAGTCGATCGGATAGGATCCTACGACGAGTCTTTGGGGCAAGTCATGCCGGAGGGGTGCGACCTGGGCATCCCTCGTGAGAGGTACCTATGGCGGGTGCGTGTGTGAGCGTACGGGGTGTTGGTTATCCCTAGTGGAGGTGCCGTCGAGGCATGGGGTGTTGGTTATCCCCTTGAGAAGATATCCTGTCCGATCCCCCTAAGGACCGGTATGTCTTGAGAACTGGAATCATAGGACCCTTCGTGCACACAACTCGCTCCTGATGGGTGGGAGACGATTACCCGATTGATAGGGCGGTGCCATTACTACTAGGTTGGAAGGTGATAGTGTAGGGAGGTACGAGCATGGGGGCCCACACCCTCCTAAGACAGCATAGTGACCTTGGGGGCCCGGTACTACATCTCACAGTCTCAGCATTTCGGTGGACTGCGGGGTGGCCTAGGGTTGAGTGGTAGGGTGGTACCGTACCAGTTGGGAGGCAATCGGCATTAGCCTAGGCGGGGCACCGCCGATGATGGTGATCTTGTGGATTTCCAGGTCTACGCGCTCTGTAGAGTTGATCGATCTATACGTATAGCCGCATCTGTAGATATGGACATTCCTATGACCTATGCTTCACTTGATTAGTGAGATGAGTCCTTTCTACCTTTCCCCTGGGTTTTGGTGTTGGATCCGGCTTTGGCCATTGAGGCAAGGTACGAGCAGGAGTCGACCTTGCCACCTAGAGAGAGAGTGAGATGAGATGAGATGAGATGAGATGAGATGTGTGTTGGGATGGGAGAACATGTGGATGAGATGGGTTAAAACTTGATGAACTATTATTATAAAATCTTGTTGAACTTGCATAGGAAACCTACAACCATATATAGGCCTTTTCATCTACCCTTGCATTCGACTTACCACAAAGCATACGCAAAAGCATAGGGTGGGAGACAGTGGCTAGTACAAATCGTACTGATAGATTTTGGACAGGTTTGGATGAAATCTACGACGACCATGAGGAGTTGGATTACGAGTAGATGGTCTCGTGCCTATGCTCAAGTGTGGTTGAGAAGATGGAGTCTACACCCGCTGACATTCTACACCAACTCTGATGACTGCTGTGAAGGAGGAGCCTTCACCCGCCGATGCGCTACAACGACTCTAATGAAGATGTGTGTGCATTTCTACTAGATTAATTGATGTAATAAGTGTGTTAACCAGTGTTGTAAAGCCTTGTAACTTGTAATTCTACGATGTATGACTATGATGTCAGCTGATAATTGATAATGTGATGGATTGCTCTCGTGATCTACTACATTATAAATTGTATCTGTGGATTTTCCCTTCGAGGAAAATTGAGATCGTTTCAGTTGGTATCAGAGCCATACTTGACCCTAGGACGTGACCTGTAGAGCCAAACACTAGTTTAGAAGCCAAACATTATGTCTGGTGTAGGACTCTAGAAGCTAAACACTTGCTTCTCCCTCCGCCTTGAATCCTGGTACTAACTGACCTCCCTATTTTGGAAAGGTGACCCATAGAACCCTCTCCCGTCTTACCGTCCATGCTAGAGATGTAGCATGTGAGACATTGAAGGCCTTGGAGTTGCCTTAAGTCTACACTATACATTAGGAGTTGTAATGCTGTATGAGTGTCTGTTTCTTGCGTCATTGTGTTTCCGTGCTTCTTGTTGCCACGTAGATACACCTGTTTTCACGTAGGACTCCGAATAACCTAGCCGGCTAAACCCAAGGCCATCCTGTGACTAGATAAGTGACCCCCGACTAACAGAGTTAAAATACTAAGAAAATGCATCATATCTTCACCAACCCTATTTCAAAACTATTTTTGGCTTCCAATTAAATGCATCTTCAAAATTACCCTCCCTCCTTATGGTTGAAAAAGTCCCTCCTTAACAAAAGCAATTCTAATTCAAAGGAAAATGGTTTCAAAACCTCTTAAAAGGTTCTCCTCTTTCAAAAGAAAAGCAGTTTTAATTCCTTTGTCAACCCGATTTGGTTTCAAAAGCAATTTGCGAAACAGTTTGAAAACCCGTCTCCCTTCAAAAAGTGTTTCACTTCCGAAAATTAAATATTTTTCCTTTCAATCAACAAAATGTTTTCAAATCAGAGTCCTTGGCTCAGTTTTGTTTCAAATGCTTTTGATTTCAACCTAGGAGCCAAATTCCTTTCAAAATAAACCTCGCTTTCAAAGAAAAAAATGGTTTACAATTGATTTATTAGACAAAATCCTTGCAAAAAGATTTTGTTTGTAACCTTTCCAAAAATTTTAGTGAAAACCAAAATGAGTTTCACAAATCTAGTTTCAAAAGGTTTGCTTTATAAAAGGGTTTCTAAAGACTAAGTTTGATTGCAAAACCTTTACTTTTCAAACAAAAATGAATTAAAAACCATTTCAAACTAACTTTGTTGACTCAAACAAAAAGGGAAGCAACTCCCTGTTTTCAAAACTAAAATGTGTTTCAAAATCTATTGATTAGAAATCATCAAAACTAGAGGGTGTGTTTTGACTTGAAAAAAAACAAAAACAAAGGCTTTCAATAGATTTTGTTTTCAAAACTTGCGTTGATTTCAAACTGGATTTCAAAAGTTTTGCAAGTCATCCCCCTCATCGTTCAAATAGGGTTTCAAAACTGCTCATCTTGAAAAGTTTTGGGTATTTGCAAATTGTTTTCATCAAAATGATTGTGAACTCCGCGTACCCACTATTTCAAAACATCATTTGTCCAAAAAGCCTGTTTGGGAAAAATTTATAAGATGATTTGATTTCTAAAACCCCCTCTTCAAAAGGTCAGATGTTTTTGAAAATTGTTTCAAAAGAGATTTAAAAATCAAAAACCGCTTAAAACTTTTGATTTCATAAGCCAAAAACATATTTAAAGCGTTTTCCAAATTCTTTTAAAGGGTTTGATCCATTTTGACAAAAATTCAAAAGTTTTGATTTGAGTTTCAAAGCAAACAAAGCGGGTTACAACCTATTTCAAATATTTTTGTGTTGATTTCAAAATCCAAAGGTTGTGACCTTCCTCTTTGCAAGAATTACAAAACAAAATATTTGAAATTGTGTTTTCAAAAACATGACTACCAAAACCATTTCACAAAGGCTTTTTCTCATCCCTTTTGAAAACTCTCCCCTCCCTCCAGCTTGGTATGTTAGGTTGTTGCCGGGGACTTAATTGGTAGTGTGTCGTAATCATAACCCTTGGTGCCGCTACGAAACTTGGGGCCCCATGTGTGATGCATCCACATGGCTTGCTACCGGGCATATGCAGGTATCGAGGTACATGACTGTGACCACTCCAAGTGCTACCCGCATACCACCGTAATCCTAAGCTTAGCTTTTCAAAATCTTGCTAACAAAAACAACCGCTTTAAAAGAGTTTTACTCAAAACAAAGGATGTCTGGGATTAAAAAAATCTCCATTCAAATACCCTATCTCGTTTTTAAAACAAAGAGATTTCAAAAAAAACTTTGTCAAAACAAACTCTTGTTGGAGTAAAAACAACTTTAAAAAAGAGAGAGGATCTTGAAAAAGTTTCTTTCCCTTACCTTCTTTACTGTCAAAACTCTTGGCCTCTTTCAAACATTTTAAAAACCTTGCACTAATTTCAAAATGCTTTGTGAAAAGATGCTTCAAACCCTTTGTTTGTGTTTTTGAAAATTTTGAGAAAAGTGGCCACCTCCAAATGGCGTTTTCCAAAAATGGATTTTTGAAAACCTGTTTTCAAAGCCTCTTAAAAATGCTTTATTTGCAAAAGGTTTTGGTTTACCAAATCTGAAACCAATTTCAAAAAGGGAATTTGTTTTCAAATGAAAACTATTTCAAGTTGCTTCCCTATCTTGCAAAATGGATCTTGTTTCAAAAAGGAAAACTATTTTCAAAGTTGTATTTTGATCCAAAAACTATTGTTTAAAGCAAAATAGCTTTCACGAATGGCTTTCAAAACTCGCCTTGGAAATTTTGGCACATCAAAATGTTTTCAACTAGTATTTAAACTTGCTTCCCAAAAACCCTTGATTACCAAAAACAAAATGGTTTCAAAGAGGAATTTTCAACTTGGTTTGTGAAAGTTTCAAAAGTTCTTTCATAAAAAGGCTTTTCTCCCAAACACCGATTTGAGTACGCAAAATTGCCTTCCTCTCCTTTGAAAACGACCTTCTCCATTCAAAATGGTTTTACAAGAATGATTTTCCAAAAGTCCTTACTTCAAAAGCTCCTTGTAGAACTTGATGCATTTATGCACGAAGAATGTCCGATAAAAGCCATCAACCTTAGGTGAACCTGTCGACCATCCTTCTAGACCAGTAACCCTTAAATCTCGGGGACGAGATTCCTATAAGGGGGTGGACTGTAATATTCCGGGTTTTTGCCTAATCAAAAATATGAACTTTTTAAAAATTTTCCTGCAAATATGTGAAGCATGTAGTTCTAGGTCTAACTCATGTCTTACCACTAATGAATCGTTGCATTCATGTAGGCTTACTTGCAGGAGAGTGCTTGTGCTCTTGAGTCGGTTTCATGTTTGAGTCTTGTCGGTGTTGGAGTACGCATATCTGTAGCATAGTTCCTCTCAAATCTACATTAAATTACATCTCAAATTCCCTCTTGGAATTCAACTCTAAATCTCTTTCGAATTTCCCTCTCGGGCTCACCGTTGAACGCATCGCAAATCATGTTTGAGCTCGTCTCAAGTTCTCGTGAAATTTCACTTCTCAAATCTCTATCCAAGTTCCTAAACCCCCTTGAATTCCATCCCAAATCTCTCGCTTGAGTTCATCCCAGAAACTCTTTCCAAAATTCTCCTCTCAAGTTCCCCTTTGGATCATCCCCAAAATACCTTTTGGATCCTTCTTAAAATTCCTTGGATCAAAATCATAAAAGGAATTTTTCCTTTTCCACACAACCCCTCTTGAAATCCTCCCCTCTCAAAACCCCACTTTCAATTTAATTCAATGCCCTTTTAAATTGCTTCCCAATTTCCTAAGTCACTTTTGGTTAAAAGGAAAATCTCATTCTCCTTCTTTTTCCCCAACCAGCCCAACTGGCCCATCCTTACTCCCCCTCCCCATTCCTCTTTTCACTAGCCCAAACAGTCGCACCAGGCTAGCCTTCCCGCACCACCTCGCCTGGCCCAGCACTACTTTCCCCCGTCTGGCCCATGCGCGCGCAGCGCCGTAGCCCAACTACCGCTCGGCCCCTATAGGCCCAGCTCTAGCCCTCGTAGGCCCACGCGTGAACCCACAAGCACAGGCGACTTGAGCCGCCGCGCCAACCCGAGTGTGCCCCAGCGCGAGTCGTGCCGCCACCGTAGTTACCACTCGTGACCGCGCCCCCTACCTCTGTGCTCCGCCCTTCGATGCATGCTACACATCCTAGGCACGGAAGTCAAGGATCAGCGCCGTCCACAGGAGTCGTGCAGCCAGCCACGGCCGCCGCTGCTCCTCCATTTCCCATCCGTCGCCGCCCTCTGTTTCTCCTTCCTCCCTCTACTGCTCCTCGCCACCGAGCCGCAGCCACGCCTCCGCCTCGCCAAGCTATGACTACGACGTCATAGCCGAGCAGCGCCACCTCCTTGACGTAGTACCATGGTCCGCACCTCCATCGCCTCGTCGTGACGCGACATCAAGCGCACGCGCGTGCGCCCTACCATTCCTGATCTGTGGCCGCACCAGCGTCCATGCTGTGCCACTGAATACCACCATGACCGTGCCTGAGCAGCTGCTCCACCGTGCCACCACAGTCTTGGCTTTCTCTTCGTTGAGCCAGTTGCCAAGCTGCATGACATCGTGGCGAGACACTATGCGCCACCTTCCTTCCTCGCTAGAGCATGCCCCCACCTCGATTGCCACTCATGCTTGCAGCCATCGTGAGCAAGACCCGGAGCTGCACGAACCACGTCGGCCTCTTACTGCCCACCGTGGCCTCCTAACCGTTGCAACAGCATGCCATCGTCTCCTCACCGGTGGAAGGCAGCTGCCCTGAGCTACACCTCGTCCACCTCCATTCGGGACGACCGTGAGCACGCCGTGCTGCCCCATCAGCACCCAGGGAGCACCTCCTTGCTGTGTGGTCACACCTAACACTGCCAGGGCCCTTCCCTGCCATCCGAAAGCCGCCACAGCCCTTCTGCACCTTACCGGGTCCGCTGCCGACGGTGAGCCACCAGGAGCAGAAGCCCCTTCTTTTCCTTCATTTTGACGCTGATCCACTAAGCCCGGCCTTGTGCCATGGTTTTCATCATAGCAGAGAAGCCGCTGTCGGAGTCATGGCCATTGCCCCACTCCACCCTCGGCGGAATGGACAACAGCACCACCTTGCCATGTCCATCCTTGTGTCCGGCCTTCGTGCCGTGAATCTTTGCCTTGTAGGGAGGCTACGCCTTATTTCCCTTGGTGTGGCTGCCCCATTCTGCAACATTGATGCTCCATCATCTCTTGGCTACCTGCTGCCATGTTCTGAGACAAGCCACAACAGCCCTCCACCTCGCCGCTTTCATCAAGGTCGACCCCTCGAACCTAGTCGACGCCATACGCGACGTCGACAAGACCCTTGCCTTTCTTTTCCATGTTCTTTTCATACTTGTGATACATGACATCTCTATCTAAAAATGCCTGTGCCATGCCTTCGTGCTAGTCTATCTATCTATCTCTCATGCTATGGATGTGTGTGCTACTCCTCCGTCGGTCGTCGTGTCATTTTCGTCGTGGTTCTCTTGTGTTGTTTGTTTGTGGACCGTGCCTTCAAGCTAGTAGGAAAGCAACTGTAACACCTCAAGTGTTAGTCCTTAATTGCATTGCATTTGCATAACCATAAGCATGCATAATCCATGTTTACTATTTTATGTAATGCAACTCATGTGATTGTTTAGGGTTTGTTTGGTTTATATCATGAGTATTTGATAGTTGGTGTAACAAAAAGGGAAAGTAGCCAATCATGACCTACAACACCTTAATTATACTTAGGGTAACATTTGGAGCAAGGTTCATGTTGACCAAAATTACAAAAATGCCCTCCAAGAGAGGTTTGACCACCATTTGACCCTAGGAGGTTCTAGTTTGACCAATTAAAAAGTCTAACTTAGAGACCTTGCATGGAAGAGCACCCTTAAGCAAAGTTGTAAAGAATTTTATGGGGAACAAAAGTTTCAATATGACCATCTCATGAAATTGACCATAACATGCTCTAAAGTGGCCCACAAGTCAGCTAGAGAAGTGGCTCCAATACTTAGAATTTTTCTAAGTCTGAAATCTGACCCTCCAGTTTTACTGATGCCAACTTTAGAAGCTTGTAGTTTGCAAACCAGGCCAAACTAGCTTTCACTCATATTGACAAACTTGTAGTCCTAATGTAGCTCTACAACATTGCCAATATTACCCAAGCCTGGTTCTCACTGGTTTAGGAGTTGAGCCTTGATCTTTATTGGCTGTCAGTCATCTCTCTGACTGAAACTCGGTGTCAGTTTTCTTGTGACCTACTTTGGAGAGCTATAACTCCCTAAATAAACCGAACCAGCTCGAGCTCTAGTTGACAAATTTGTAGAAATCATGTCCCTCTACAACTTTACTAACTACGGATCATACCAGATCGGCCTAGATTAGGAGATAATCACCCTGGAAATCACGCTGTCAGTCACCATATCCGGCATCATCGATTCAGTCATCCCATTCTTCAGTCGGTGGCCGACCGACGGCAGGACAGCGCCGATGCGTGGCCGCACGGTGGCAGCCGTACGCCGACCGCGGTCCCACCCGTCAGGCCACCAGGCCTTCAAGACCGCCACGACGCGCGAGCCGGCCTCCATTCCCTCCGCCTCGCTCTCCCGGTTTCAAATCGCCACACCGAGTCGCCATTGCCGCTCCATCTCCGGCGAGCTCACGCGCGAGTTCCACTGCATCACCGGCCACCAAACCACGCCATCTCCTCCGCCTCACCGCCCTCCATCTCCTCAACCCACCGACGGCCGTGATTGGACTCGAGGTGAGCCACATTGCTCCCTCCGCCGCTTCCGAAGAGGTCACCGGAGCCCGCCATGGAGGCTCACCGTGGCCGGGGTAGCTCGGGTCCCTCTCCGTCCTCCCTTCCTACCTCAATAGCTCCGCCTAACTTCAGTGAAGCTCGTACCGAGCTTAGCCGGGACCGTGCACCCTCACCGGCGACGGTGCACCGCCACCGAACCTCACCGGCCGCCGCTCGCAGTGGCGAGTCCCTTCCGCCCCATCCCCATCCCTCCTAATGGCCCAAATCGATGCACCGTGTGACGGAGAGCGCGAGACTGTGCTTGATTGGACGAGCGAGCTCCTCTCCGGCGAGCTCGAGCTCGTCGGAGCTCGCGGGTCGCCGCTCCCCCTGCTCCCGGTCGCTGACCGCGGGGGCCCGCACGTCAGTGCCGCACGCGCGCGGGAGGCTGAGCGGGCTGCGCGCGCGCGTGTCGTGGGCCGCGCTTTCCCGGGCCGGCCCAGTTCGTTCGAAGTAGATTTCATTTAATCATTTTTGTCACAGATTTTTGTAGAAGTTTGAAAAATGTAGATCTAGGGTTTTACTGACCCAAAAATCATGAGATAAATTTTGTTAGGGTCTACATGATGTGTAGTATTTTAGAAATATATATATATGGTATGTTATGTTTAGTTTCTGGGAGAATTAAATAGATCTTGCAAATGTGTTTTTAAATGCATGCAAATTTGTTAAATTTATAACTTGAGCTGTAGTGTCCCAAAAATCATGAAATTTGGTAGGTAGGTTACTTTATACTTGTCCTATCTCTGGTAAAATTTTGGGCATCAGTGCTTAAGTAAATTTTAAGTTATAAGGCTATCATGTTATTCTAGGAAATAATTGAATGAATTTTAGTAATTTTTCTACATGTGCAATGTTCCTGAAAATTTTTGGAGAATGTCTTGGTACCTTAGGGTGTCCAAGAAAATTATGAAATCTGTTGTTTGATACTTTTCAACATGATTTATTATTTATACAAAAATCAGCCTTTTGGACTTGTGAATTTTGTATAAGGAGGTCTTGTGAATAAAATTTGTTCAAATTTTTACAGTAATCTCTTTTTAGGTCAGAGAGTCCCCTGTAATTTTTGTAGAATTTTAGGAGCAGTTTACTTATATGTTTAAAATTCCACCTAATTAATTAAGTAAATTAAGAAATGAGTTTAAATAAATGTTCTAGGTGGTCACACCTTACTTTCTGGTGTTTTTGTACCTCATATGAACCTTTGGTAACATTAGTTTGGTTTTAGGGGACTTTGGCCACATCAATAAATATTTAACCTTTGTAATTTTAGGTTTTCTGGACAGCTGGTAGTATTTCTAAGCTTGGCCTTTGATAAAAATGGTTGCTGGAAAACTTGTAAATACCAAAGTTGGAGTAAACTTGATAAACTAGCTTGTGTCAAAATTTGGGAGCATTTGGCTTAGTAGTTTGAGAGTTACTGTTGTTTGAAGTGGCAGTTCAGAATCTGCTACTCTCTGTTTTGGAGAGGACAGATTCTGGAACTTGTGAAATTTGACATGGAAAACTTAGGAGTTTGGAGTTGAGGTCTGAAAATGAATTATAGTGCATTTCTTAGGCTTTCCAGATTGTCTTAGATCATATCTTTTGGAATTGGAAATCTCCAGTTATGATAAAAATAAGTAGTTGCTGTCCAGAATGCTTTACTGTGGTATTTTGCTGATTTTTGTGATGTGGTATCTTAAGAAATGCTACTCTTGTAATTGTTAGGTGTTAGGGCCTTAACTGAGGAAGAGCAGCTTTATCTTAGGTTAAGTAGATTAGGTGAGTACTTCTCTACCGGAGAGGAAATTTGCACCTACTCTTTTGAAGTGATTTGAATAGAGCTTTAAAATTGTTGTAATGCATTTCATTCCGAGCATACTGCATCTTTCATTATGCATTCATGGGATTTATTATGCACTCATGCAATAGGTGTACCGGAGGGGGTGACACTCCTCGAATTCAAACAATCGATACCAGAGGAGGTGCAGAGCCAACCGGAGGAACCGACAGAACCAGTCGGCGAAGGAGACGCCGCTGAAGATCTACCCGAGTGCCCGGACCACAGACCTTCCACTTTTCTCAAAGGCAAGCCCCGGTGCATGCTGAACCCATTGTTTTATAAATATATCTTGAGTACTTTTAAATTGTTTACTGCATTAAGTAGTAGGAGTTGTATGAAAACAATTGTTGCATTATACCTGTCCTTGTCCAGATATTGTACTTAAATCCTATATTAGGTTTAGGCACGTGTCAATGCTTAGCCCTGCTTAGTACGGTAGAAGTCGGGTGATTTCCGGTCATCCGCGAGAGATAGGATTGGGTCGCGAGTGGCTTATGGCTATCGTGATGGAACCATGCTTTAAAATGAAATTGAGACCGGGCGGGAGTTCGATGGTACAGCCGCAAGACACTTCACGTCTTGGGTGTGGAGCCATGCCCGTCTGAGTCGTTTAAGGACCGATTCGCTGTACGTCCTTGAGTCATGTTGAACGCAGTCTAACACTTAGTTGGCCGGATAAGTCATTCCGACCGCGAAGTCGAGTAGTATGGTTCAGGCCGGGAATCGAATGGTAGGTTGCTTCTTGGAGGAGAGAAAGGATGTGCTTGGGGACATTGGCGTGAGACCAAGGGGGGGTTAAAGTCCCTATCACCTGGCAGAGTGTCGCCCTTGGGGTCGCGACATCAGTCGGACCCGCGATTCCTAAACTGTACGAAAGATGACCTGAGCAGCCCTCGCCAGGCGCGTCTCGGTGAGTGTTAGAAATACCCCTCCAGCTGGATAGGAATTCGATTCGAATCGCCGTCGCTCCCGGTTAGTGAGCACTTGACTTGAGCAGCGGCAACGTAGATCTCATTAAATGAACAGATGGTTAAGTGAATGATACAATGTTGCCACAATTTATACCTGCTATGGAAATCATATGAATAATTGTTTGATGATAATCAAGTGCATGTTTAGTACAGGTGCTAAGATAGATGACAGGTAAATGCTAAAAATAACTGCTAGTACAGGTTATAAGAGTTTCAACTACTTATGCCTTTATGCAAAAATGTGGTGTCAGCTAGCCTCTTGTGTAAGCCTTGCATAATCCTTGGTGTCACTTTATTTCTGGTTTGTGACGGGTAAGTCTAGCTGAGTACATTCCAGTACTCAGGGTTTATTCCCTCCTGTTGCAGATGACATGCTTTATCAGGGATTCTGCAAGACGTGTCTCCACCCTGCGGGTGATGATGACTAGATCACAAGGGCGTGATCGTCTTTATGTACTTTCCTCATGCTTTTGCGGGATGTCGATCATCCAGACTGGCAGTAATTAAGTAACTAATGTGTGTGTTATGCTTCCGCTACTTTCAAACTTGGTTTGTAATAATTGCTACTCCGTGGTGTAAACTTATTTCGGAACTACTTGTGAAATGTAACGTACGATGTGTATGTTGAATGATGCGATCCTGGTTGTAAGCAGTTTGGTTTGAAATCCTTCATGATTTCGATTGACTACCGGGATTATATGGGCTCAAGTTTGAAAATTTGAGCGCTTCGGTGCTTGTTTTCGTACTTGTGCTCTTATAATTTGGTCGGTTCTGTTACAGCTGGTACCGGAGCATAATTCAACATTAAACACATCTTATGAGTAATTAAAAACAAAAGTATTTGTTTGCGAAAAGGGTTAAACTCTAAAAATTATTTTTATAGGTATGCCAGTGATCACATCCCTTAGCCCAAATAAGGACTCTTAGGTGGCTTATTATAAAGACTAACTTGGGGGCCTTGTTTGTTTCTGTTTCGTCGTCCATACGGCGTGATATTGTATGGATGCCATCCACTTGGGTGGTAATGTATGGATCAATTACCTCGATGCTCTGGTAAGTGTGAGTTGTGAGAGCATGATCGTCCAACCGGCGGTCTAGGGGAGTGTAGTTTGGTGACTTGCATACTTACGTGTTTAAACCATGTAACTATGTAAAAGCACTTAATTGTGGGCAATTATCAATCGGGTAGCTTTGATACTGAATTATATACATCAGGGGATGTGTATATGGAAAGTATTTAGTTTACTGCTTTCTTGTATGTTATTTTGGGAATTATTGGGCTGCAATGGAATTTTCTACAGGTACACTAACAGCGTAACGTGTAGACCGATAGTTTCGCTTATATGAGAGAACGTATGTATGCCACCGCTTAGCGTTAGCACTTTAGTTTTCTACTAAGGTGAGAGGACGTACAGAACGTGCATGCATCATGTTTAATTATATCATACATGTCATTCACTCCCTCCTTAAAAAAATTTCAATAGTCCCGACTAAATAAATTTCGTATCCCCTAAATGATCCTCACTTTAAGTCATATCTTGTTGATACAGATGGCACGTAATAAGATGACAGCCCGTAAGTCAACTGGTGGAAGGGTCCCTCGCCACCAGCTGGCTCCACGCGAGCCCCGTCCTGAGCCCTCTGAGGTGGATAGGTTACGGGCTGAGCTGGCAGAGGTGACTGCTGCTAGGGATGCAGCACGGCAACAACTGGAGCAAGTGATTCATGATCGTGATCAAGAAACGCTTGCAGTCTAGAGGTTGACAGTGGCAAATCGCAACTGTCAGCGCATGTTGGTCCGTGTGATGGAACAGAGGGATGAAGCCTGGCACGAGGAGAACGTTCTGAGGGCCCGTCAGTTTGAGCTCGAACAACAGTTAGAGAATGCTAAAGAATACAATGACAACCTTCATGAAGAAGTGCACCGCCTGAACAACCAACTTAATCCTCTGCTACCTAGAAACAACAATGTAGATGAAGATATGGGATCAGAAATCTTCATGGCTGAGGATGATGATGAAGTGGAGGTCGATGGACCACAGGATGCCCCACCTGCAGAAGCACCAGAGGAAGAGCCAGAAGAAGAAGAAGACGAGGAGTTAGAGCCTGTCAGTGATGAGGACGGCGGGGAGATCCTTGACACTGACTCGGAGGATGATGCTTAGAGTAGTCATCGCGTACCTATAATGTTAGGATCGTCTTTTGTGCCCTCCCTGTGAAGGAGTGAGGCCTTGTAATAACTTGACTTTGGGATGTAAGGTTGAACCGTATGTTTCCTGAATGTTAGTTTGAACCTGTTAATTTCGATCACAACTTGATGTCTTATTATGTTGCGTTCGATGATGGTGTCACGATTAGCACCCTTCGGTGCCGCGACGAAACCAAGGGCCTCCTATGGCGCGCGACATAAGGCTGTGCTGCTTGGCACACGCAGGTATCGAGGTGGCTAGTCAGGATCCACCATGGAACTCTCCATTGAGAAGTCTCTTTGTGGTCAGTTTGAAGTAGCCTTTCACTATCAACTAAAAATCTCGAGATCGAGTCCAAGTACCGTGCGAAAGGTCAAAAATCACGTAGATAGCAACGTAAACGATCCGGTAACCGTTGTGCTCCCTGTGAGTGAGCCTTTATCAAAGAGCATCTTGTTGGATTACCAAGTATGATTTCGTCAATTGATGCGCTTGAATGGATTGTGCGGTTGTGATGAATTATTGTGCCTTAATTATTATAAGAAATCTATTCATGCAGTCAGATTGACATTTCGCAATAATTCATCTACAAATTTCCCACATCGTCAGTGCTCATTGGCTATGCATTTTGCAGATGTCGTACAATCTACGTCGGGGTCGTGGAAATGAGGAGGAGGAACAGCCGCCCCCTCCGCCACCACCTACTCCGGCCGAGTTGATGCAATCAGTGGTTGAGGGGCAGCGTATGTTGGCTGACGCCATGCGCCAACTGGCTAATCGAGAGGCTCGTCATGGCCGCCAGGGCCCAGAGCCAAATCAGTACAGCGATTTCAAGGACTTCCTGGATACAAAGCCCCCGCTCTTTAAGGAAGCGGAAGAACCACTGCAGGCTGACGAGTGGTTGAATACAATTGAACAAAAGTTTCGTCTACTACGCCTAACTGATGAGCTGAAAACTGAGTATGCTTCCAATCAGTTGCATGGTCCAGCGAGCATCTGGTGGAGCCACTATCGTTCTACACTGCCTGCCAATGTCCCGATTGCTTGGGATCAGTTCAAGGCGGCATTCCGGGGGAACTACATCCCTCCAGGTCTTATGGCAATCAAGCACACGGAGTTTATGAGGCTGTCGCAGGGAAACAAAAGCTTGACTGAATACTTGCAGTCCTTCAACAACCTGGCAAGGTATGCCACAGAGTTTGTGGATACCGATGCCAAAAAGATTGCTAGCTTCAAAAGGGGCCTCGGCCCAAAGCTGATGAAAACTATGGGCACTAGCAAATGTACTACTTTCAATGATTTCATCAGCGATGCTTTGACCCAGGAGAATAACAATGCTATTTATTCCGCCTCTAAGAGCCGTAAGAGGGCCCTTGAGGCAAGTGCTTCTCAGTCACGGGCCTCAGCTGCACCAAGGTCTTCTCCGCGCCCACCTGCTCAGAATACAAAGTTCCGTCCGCCACAGAAAAAGCCTGCTGCAAAAACGGGGTTCCGTAAGGCTTATACCGTCGCTCTGCCAAAGGGGACTTCTGGACAGAGCAGCTCTAGTGTTCCTCCTAGCAATATGCCTTGCTGGAATTGCAACAAGCCAGGCCATTGGGCCCGGAACTGTCCGTACCCTAAGAAAAATGTCAACCAAGGTGGTCGTCAGGGACACGCCCATTATAACAGCATTGAGGAAATTCCATCTGGTGAGGTGGTCACCGCTGGTAAGTTTCTAGTTGACCAACACCCCGCAGTGGTACTTTTTGATTCAGGTGCTTCGCATTCCTTTATCAGTCCTAAGTTTGCATCCAAATTTGCACATAAGTTGCATACTGTTGAAGGTGTGGGTTATTGTATTTGTGCTGCAAGTGGGAATATTTCCACAAACAAAGTAGTGGGGAACCTTAAGTTTGAGATAGAAGGGCGAAGTTATTCGCTTGCCCTATTGGTTTTACCTGGTTTAGACATAGATGTTATCTTGGGCATGAATTGGATGAGTCAGAATGGGGTACTCATTGACACATCCGCTCAGGTAGTTATGCTCAGAGATCCTACAGATCAAAAGGGTTTTCTAGTACAACTTCCCAGAAAAGTTGAATTGTCAGGGGAAATTCATGCTGTGCAAGCAAAGGCGTTGGCTGAAATTCCCGTAGTAAATGAATTTCCGGACGTTTTTCCCGATGATTTGCCGGGACTCCCTCCGGATCGGGATGTGGAATTTAAAATCGAGTTGTTGCCTGGCACCGCACCCATCTCTAGGAGACCCTATAGGATGCCTCCAAATGAGTTAGCTGAACTTAAGGTGCAGTTGAATGATCTGTTAAAGAAGGGGTTAATTCGTCCTAGCTCGTCTCCGTGGGGATGCCCTGCTATCTTTGTAAAGAAGAAGGATCAGACCTTGCGGATGTGCGTGGACTATAGACCTCTGAATGCAGTCACTGTTAAGAATAAGTATCCTCTACCGCGTATCGACATCTTGTTCGATCAATTGTCCAAAGCTAAAGTCTTTTCCAAGATTGATCTAAGGTCTGGGTACCATCAGATTAAAATCCGTCCTGAAGATGTTCCAAAAACAGCCTTCTCAACAAGATACGGCCTTTATGAGTATCTTGTTATGTCCTTCGGCCTGACCAATGCCCCAGCACACTTCATGTGCTTGATGAATTCGGTGTTTATGCCCGAATTAGACAAGTTTGTGGTGGTGTTCATCGATGACATCTTGGTGTATTCTGAGAATGAGGAAGAACACGCTGAACATTTGCGTATTGTCCTCAGCAGACTTCGTGAGCATCAACTGTATGCGAAGTTCAGTAAGTGCAAATTCTGGCTTCGTGAAGTACCTTTCCTTGGGCATGTGTTGTCCGATGGAGGAATTATGGTGGATCCCACAAAGGTACAAGAAGTTTTGAATTGGAAGGCTCCTACTTCGGTTCATGAGGTCCGGAGTTTTCTTGGGTTGGCTGGCTATTATCGTCGCTTCATCCCGGATTTCTCAAAAATAGCCAAACCCATGACTCGGTTGCTGCAAAAAGACACCAGGTTTGTCTGGACTCCTGAGTGTGATGCGGCTTTTCACCAACTGCGAACCCTCCTAACCTCGGCTCCGGTTTTGGCACAACCGGACATCGAGAAACCATTTGATGTTTATTGTGATGCCTCAGGCATAGGTTTGGGAGGTGTTTTGATGCAGGAAGGCCGAGTAATTGCATATACTTCGCGACAACTTCGGAAGCACGAGGTGAATTATCCAACGCATGACTTAGAACTGGCTGCAGTTGTTCATGCTTTGAAGGTATGGCGGCATTATCTGCTGGGCAATGTCTGCAATATCTATATAGACCACAAAAGCCTCAAATACATCTTCACCCAACCCGAGCTAAATATGCGTCAGAGAAGATGGCTCGAGTTGATTAAGGATTATAATCTTCAAGTGCACTATCATCCAGGCAAGGCAAATGTGGTTGCGGACGCTTTGAGCCGTAAGTCTCACTGCCATTCCTTAGTTGAAACTGATTTTCACCGATCCCGCCTGTTACATCCGGCAGTCTTGTACAACATCACTGTCAGTGGTACTCTCAGGAACAGAATCATTGAGCTCCAAAAGACTGATCCGGGTATCTTTCACATAAAATAGAAGATGAAAGAGGGAGAGACTAAGCATTTTAGACTAGATGACGAAGGTGTGCTATGGTTTAAGGATAGATTAGTGGTACCTAAGGACCGAGAGCTTAGAGATCAGATCCTGTCCGAAGCCCATTCGTCCAAGTTGTCCATCCATCCTGGTAGTAATAAGATGTATTATGATTTGAAGCCACTTTATTGGTGGACCAAGATGTGGAAAGAGATAGCTGCATATGTTGCTAGGTGTGACACCTGTTGCAGAGTTAAAGCTGTGCACATGAAAGCTGGGTTACTCCAGCCACTTTCCATCCCAGGCTGGAAATGGGAAGAGATAAGTATGGATTTCATTGTCGAACTTCCTCCTACTGTCAAAAATCATAACTCCATCTGGGTAATTGTTGATCGATTGACCAAATCAGCTCATTTCATTCCAGTTAGAGTGGACTATCGTCCCACTGACTATGCTGAGTTGTACTTCAATCAGATAGTCCGGCTTCATGGGATACCTCGTACTATCGTTTCTGACCGTGGTCCCCAGTTCACTGCTCGCTTTTGGGAGCATTTGCATCACCTTCTGGGAACCAAGTTAGTGAGAAGCTCTGCTTATCACCCCCAGACGTCTGGTCAGACGGAACGAGTTAACCAAATCTTGGAAGATCTGTTACGGGCATGCGTCATTTCATCCAAGGGTTCTTGGGAAAAATGGTTACCTTTAGCCGAATTCTCGTACAATAACAGTTATCAAGAGAGTATTAAGATTGCCCCATTCGAAGCTTTGTACGGTCGTAAGTGTCGAACTCCACTAAACTGGGTAGAAGCTGGGGAAAGAAGGTATTATGGCATTGATTTTGTCCAGGAAGCTGAGGAACAAGTCCGTACTATCCAGAAACACATGGCTGCAGCCCAAGCTAGACAGAAAAGTTATGCTGATCGTCGTAGAAAACCACTCGAGTTTGAAGTTGGAGACTTCGTTTATTTGAAAGTTTCTCCAATGAAGAGTGTCAAACGTTTTGGTGTTAAGTGGAAACTTGCACCAAGATACATGGGTCCTTTCCAGATCATAGGCAAGAGTGGAGTCGTTGCGTGCAAAATCCAGTTACCTCCTGAAATGAGAGCCATATTCAACGTTTTCCATGTATCTCAGCTTAAAAAGTGTCTTCGAGTTCCTGAGGAACAAGTTCCTTTAGGTGATATCAGGCTGGAATCCGACTTAACCTATGAAGAAAAGCCAGCCCGAGTGATCGATACTCAGGAACGAGTAACTAGAAGTAAAGTGGTTAAGTGGTACAAAGTGATGTGGAGTAATCAGGGTAGTGAAAGTGATGCTACGTGGGAACGGGAAGATTATTTGCGGGATGGTTATAAGGAATTCTATGAAAAATGGTACGCTTTCCAAATCTCGGGACGAGATTTTTATATGGGGGGAGGGCTGTAACACCTCAAGTGTTAGTCCTTAATTGCATTGCATTTGCATAACCATAAGCATGCATAATCCATGTTTACTATTTTATGTAATGCAACTCATGTGATTGTTTAGGGTTTGTTTGGTTTATATCATGAGTATTTGATAGTTGGTGTAACAAAAAGGGAAAGTAGCCAATCATGACCTACAACACCTTAATTATACTTAGGGTAACATTTGGAGCAAGGTTCATGTTGACCAAAATTACAAAAATGCCCTCCAAGAGAGGTTTGACCACCATTTGACCCTAGGAGGTTCTAGTTTGACCAATTAAAAAGTCCAACTTAGAGACCTTGCATGGAAGAGCACCCTTAAGCAAAGTTGTAAAGAATTTTATGGGGAACAAAAGTTTCAATATGACCATCTCATGAAATTGACCATAACATGCTCTAAAGTGGCCCACAAGTCAGCTAGAGAAGTGGCTCCAATACTTAGAATTTTTCTAAGTCTGAAATCTGACCCTCCAGTTTTACTGATGCCTACTTTAGAAGCTTGTAGTTTGCAAACCAGGCCAAACCAGCTTTCACTCATATTGACAAACTTGTAGTCCTAATGTAGCTCTACAACATTGCCAATATTACCCAAGCCTGGTTCTCACTGGTTTAGGAGTTGAGCCTTGATCTTTATTGGCTGTCAGTCATCTCTCTGACTGAAACTCGGTGTCAGTTTTCTTGTGACCTACTTTGGAGAGCTATAACTCCCTAAATAAACCGAACCAGCTCGAGCTCTAGTTGACAAATTTGTAGAAATCATGTCCCTCTACAACTTTACTAACTACGGATCATACCAGATCGGCCTAGATTAGGAGATAATCACCCTGGAAATCACGCTGTCAGTCACCATATCCGGCATCATCGATTCAGTCATCCCATTCTTCAGTCGGTGGCCGACCGACGGCAGGACAGCGCCGACGCATGGCCGCACGGTGGCAGCCGTACGCCGACCGCGGTCCCACCCGTCAGGCCACCAGGCCTTCAAGACCGCCACGACGCGCGAGCCGGCCTCCATTCCCTCCGCCTCGCTCTCCCGGTTTCAAATCGCCACACCGAGTCGCCATTGTCGCTCCATCTCCGGCGAGCTCACGCACGAGTTCCACTGCATCACCGGCCACCAAACCACGCCATCTCCTCCGCCTCACCGCCCTCCATCTCCTCAACCCACCGACGACCGTGATTGGACTCGAGGTGAGCCACATTGCTCCCTCCGCCGCTTCCGAAGAGGTCACCGGAGCCCGCCATGGAGGCTCACCGTGGCCGGGGTAGCTTGGGTCCCTCTCCGTCCTCCCTTCCTACCTCAATAGCTCCGCCTAACTTCAGTGAAGCTCGTACCGAGCTTAGCCGGGACCGTGCACCCTCACCGGCGACGGTGCACCGCCACCGAACCTCACCGGCCGCCGCTCGCGGTGGCGAGTCCCTTCCGCCCCATCCCCATCCCTCCTGATGGCCCAAATCGATGCACCGTGTGACGGAGAGCGCGAGACTGTGCTTGATTGGACGAGCGAGCTCCTCTCCGGCGAGCTCGAGCTCGTCGGAGCTCGCGGGTCGCCGCTCCCCCTGCTCCCGGTCGCTGACCGCGGGGACCCGCACGTCAGTGTCGCACGCGGGCGGGATGCTGAGCGGGCCGCGCGCGCGCGTGTCCTCGGCCGCGCTTTCCCGGGCCGGCCCAGTTCGTTCGAAGTAGATTTCATTTAATCATTTTTGTCACAGATTTTTGTAGAAGTTTGAAAAATGTAGATCTAGGGTTTTACTGACCCAAAAATCATGAGATAAATTTTGTTAGGGTCTACATGATGTGTAGTATTTTAGAAAAATATATATATGGTATGTTATGTTTAGTTTCTGGGAGAATTAAATAGATCTTGCAAATGTGTTTTTAAATGCATGCAAATTTGTTAAATTTATAACTTGAGCTGTAGTGTCCCAAAAATCATGAAATTTGGTAGGTAGGTTACTTTATACTTGTCCTATCTCTGGTAAAATTTTGGGCATCAGTGCTTAAGTAAATTTTAAGTTATAAGGCTATCATGTTATTCTAGGAAATAATTGAATGAATTTTAGTAATTTTTCTACATGTGCAATGTTCCTGAAAATTTTTGGAGAATGTCTTGGTACCTTAGGGTGTCCAAGAAAATTATGAAATCTGTTGTTTGATACTTTTCAACATGATTTATTATTTATACAAAAATCAGCCTTTTGGACTTGTGAATTTTGTATAAGGAGGTCTTGTGAATAAAATTTGTTCAAATTTTTACAGTAATCTCTTTTTAGGTCAGAGAGTCCCCTGTAATTTTTGTAGAATTTTAGGAGCAGTTTACTTATATGTTTAAAATTCCACCTAATTAATTAAGTAAATTAAGAAATGAGTTTAAATAAATGTTCTAGGTGGTCACACCTTACTTTCTGGTGTTTTTGTACCTCATATGAACCTTTGGTAACATTAGTTTGGTTTTAGGGGACTTTGGCCACATCAATAAATATTTAACCTTTGTAATTTTAGGTTTTCTGGACAGCTGGTAGTATTTCTAAGCTTGGCCTTTGATAAAAATGGTTGCTGGAAAACTTGTAAATACCAAAGTTGGAGTAAACTTGATAAACTAGCTTGTGTCAAAATTTGGGAGCATTTGGCTTAGTAGTTTGAGAGTTACTGTTGTTTGAAGTGGCAGTTCAGAATCTGCTACTCTCTGTTTTGGAGAGGACAGATTCTGGAACTTGTGAAATTTGACATGGAAAACTTAGGAGTTTGGAGTTGAGGTCTGAAAATGAATTATAGTGCATTTCTTAGGCTTTCCAGATTGTCTTAGATCATATCTTTTGGAATTGGAAATCTCCAGTTATGATAAAAATAAGTAGTTGCTGTCCAGAATGCTTTACTGTGGTATTTTGCTGATTTTTGTGATGTGGTATCTTAAGAAATGCTACTCTTGTAATTGTTAGGTGTTAGGGCCTTAACTGAGGAAGAGCAGCTTTATCTTAGGTTAAGTAGATTAGGTGAGTACTTCTCTACCGGAGAGGAAATTTGCACCTACTCTTTTGAAGTGATTTGAATAGAGCTTTAAAATTGTTGTAATGCATTTCATTCCGAGCATACTGCATCTTTCATTATGCATTCATGGGATTTATTATGCACTCATGCAATAGGTGTACCGGAGGGGTGACACTCCTCGAATTCAAACAAGCGATACCAGAGGAGGTGCAGAGCCAACCGGAGGAACCGACAGAACCAGTCGGCGAAGGAGACGCCGCTGAAGATCTACCCGAGTGCCCGGACCACAGACCTTCCACTTTTCTCAAAGGCAAGCCCCGGTGCATGCTGAACCCATTGTTTTATAAATATATCTTGAGTACTTTTAAATTGTTTACTGCATTAAGTAGTAGGAGTTGTATGAAAACAATTGTTGCATTATACCTGTCCTTGTCCAGATATTGTACTTAAATCCTATATTAGGTTTAGGCACGTGTCAATGCTTAGCCCTGCTTAGTACGGTAGAAGTCGGGTGATTTCCGGTCATCCGCGAGAGATAGGATTGGGTCGCGAGTGGCTTATGGCTATCGTGATGGAACCATGCTTTAAAATGAAATTGAGACCGGGCGGGAGTTCGATGGTACAGCCGCAAGACACTTCACGTCTTGGGTGTGGAGCCATGCCCGTCTGAGTCGTTTAAGGACCGATTCGCTGTACGTCCTTGAGTCATGTTGAACGCAGTCTAACACTTAGTTGGCCGGATAAGTCATTCCGACCCCGAAGTCGAGTAGTATGGTTCAGGCCGGGAATCGAATGGTAGGTTGCTTCTTGGAGGAGAGAAAGGATGTGCTTGGGGACATTGGCGTGAGACCAAGGGGGGGTTAAAGTCCCTATCACCTGGCAGAGTGTCGCCCTTGGGGTCGCGACATCAGTCGGACCCACGATTCCTGAACTGTACGAAAGATGACCTGAGCAGCCCTCGCCAGGCGCATCTCGGTGAGTGTTAGAAATACCCCTCCAGCTGGATAGGAATTCGATTCGAATCGCCGTCGCTCCCGGTTAGTGAGCACTTGACTTGAGCAGCGGCAACGTAGATCTCATTAAATGAACAGATGGTTAAGTGAATGATACAATGTTGCCACAATTTATACCTGCTATGGAAATCATATGAATAATTGTTTGATGATAATCAAGTGCATGTTTAGTACAGGTGCTAAGATAGATGACAGGTAAATGCTAAAAATAACTGCTAGTATAGGTTATAAGAGTTTCAACTACTTATGCCTTTATGCAAAAATGTGGTGTCAGCTAGCCTCTTGTGTAAGCCTTGCATAATCCTTGGTGTCACTTTATTTCTGGTTTGTGACGGGTAAGTCTAGCTGAGTACATTCCAGTACTCAGGGTTTATTCCCTCCTGTTGCAGATGACATGCTTTATCAGGGATTCTGCAAGACGTGTCTCCACCCTGCGGGTGATGATGACTAGATCACAAGGGCGTGATCGTCTTTATGTACTTTCCTCATGCTTTTGCGGGATGTCGATCATCCAGACTGGCAGTAATTAAGTAACTAATGTGTGTGTTATGCTTCCGCTACTTTCAAACTTGGTTTGTAATAATTGCTACTCCGTGGTGTAAACTTATTTCGGAACTACTTGTGAAATGTAACGTACGATGTGTATGTTGAATGATGCGATCCTGGTTGTAAGCAGTTTGGTTTGAAATCCTTCGTGATTTCGATTGACTACCGGGATTATATGGGCTCAAGTTTGAAAATTTGAGCGCTTCGGTGCTTGTTTTCGTACTTGTGCTCTTATAATTTGGTCGGTTCTGTTACAGCAACGTGCTTGATCGTTGCGATCACGAGTCTGCCTTGCCATGGCCGTAACACTAAGCATTGACCCTTCCCTCGCTTTTCAGTTGTCTCTAAGGTAATATGATTGTTACCTCCTATCTACATCCCTAGGATGCGGTCATGTGGACTCGACTTCGATATCGATGCAGATCTTACCCACATAGTTGAGGCCTATGTGACCTAGTCCAGTGGGATATGAATTAGAGGATTAACGTCATAGAACCATCAGATGCCAACTCATAGGTGAAGCTCATGGCTGCGAGTCATTTTGCCATGCCAATCAGGGCTTTACCCTTTTGCTCGTTGTTTATCCTAGCCACCTCGTATGTTTGTACCACTTCTACCCTGACAATTCTTTGGATCTAGCGATGACAACCGCATCGCTATGAGCCGTAGGGATAGCCTTGTGCCATTTAGTTGCATGGTCATGGTACCATATGGGTTGGTTTGGATCGTGGGACCATGCCTTTTCTTTCAACCCTTGTCCGTTCCATGACGAGTTGGTCAAAAGAGTGCGGGTTCCATTCTTTCTTCGTTCCTCTCTTGTTCTCAATCCCTGTCGATCTAGTGAGATGTGGGTTGAGCCTTTCACTTCCTAATGCTTGTTGCTCTTTGATCCCATTCCTTCGATTCCCGTCAATTACTATGGCATGAGGATCAAAGGAAGGGGAGTCCCGTGTCTCTTCCGTCTTTTGCTCTTCGTGCTCAAGCCCTTGTATGCTTGTACCTTCATCGACCATAGCATTTCTATGGATCCTGTGGTGACAACCGCACCGCTAAGAACCCTAGAGATGTCTTAGTGCATTTAGTGCACCTAGGTTGTGGTACCCTACAAGGAGTTTGAGCACTCGTGTTCTTTTGTGTGTCACTTCTCTCTGATGCCTCGCCTTCTACCATGGCGTGTGTATTGGAAGAAGTAGACCGCCTCTCTTCTCTCTTCTCATCTCTCCCCGTTCCACCCTCTCTTGGTTCTTGTCAATTATAATGGTGTCCAGATTGAGAGAGAACGGAACTTCTCTTTCTTGTAGCCTTTTCGATTCTCATTGGTCCCCATGATGTTCGGATCGGAAGACCACAAGCCATGGTGTTTGCTTGGGATGTGCTAGAGTCTATGCCATTTTATTAAAGCTGTATAGGTCGACACGATCGACCTGGGAAGTACTGGCTAGGCTAAGACTTATGCTTATGCTTAGCAAACCACCACTTGTGTTCTTTGGCCTAGGGATCAGACATCCACCAAGAAGGCTAAGTCGTTTGCCCTTTTTGTGTTCTTCTAGTGTAGCTATTCCTTCTGCGCCTTGTTGCTTCTCTTTTCACAGTCTTTCTAGGTTTAGTGTTCTAATTGCTCTTTCGCTTGTCGCTGTTTCAAGGTAGTTGTGTCGAGGTTAGCGATGATCGGATCAGAAACCGTTGGAGGAGGGGCACGTGAGGAACAACCAGACTTGGAGGAGAATGACTACAAGTATGCAAAGGATCTTGGAGTTGACATTCAACAGGTCTTCCACGTCCCACCCAACCTGATAGAACCTATTAGACATGCTACATGTAGATGCTAGTGCTTTACTTTTATGCAAATGAACTATGATAGGTTGCATGGTAGATTGCTTGTAAGACATTACCTTCTCGCAACCTACTCCACTGCACTCCCGCTGTTAGGCTAGATACTCGCATTCTACTTACTACTTTACTTTCACTATGCATTATACCTATGATGTGATGCTTGGTGAAGGGATAACATGAGTGGATAAGGCATGAGGTGCCGATAACTTGGTAAAACTAGATAATGAACTTGGGGAGATCTTGGCGTGCGTCTTGGGTGTGTGGTGAGGGTTGAGTCGATCGGATAGGATCCTACAATGAGTCTTTGGGGCAAGTCATGCCGGAGGGGTGCGACTTGGGCATCCCTCGTGAGAGGTACCTGTGGCGGGTGCATGTGTGAGCAGACGGGGTGTTGGTTATCCTCGGTGGAGGTGCCGTCGAGGCATGGGGTGTTGGTTATCCCCTTGAGAAGATATCTTGTCTGACCCCCCTAAGAACTGGTATGTCTTGAGAACCAGAATCATAGGACCCTTCGTGCACACCACTCGCTCCTGATGGGCGGGAGACGATTACCCAATTGACTAGGGTGGTGCCACTACTACTAGGTTGGAAGGTGATAGTGTAGGGAGGTACGGGCATGGGGGCCCACACCCTCCTAAGATAGCATAGTGACCTTGGGGGCCCGGTACTATGTCTCGTAGTCTCAGCATTTCAGTGGACTCCGGGGTGGCCCAAGGTTGAGTGGTAGGGTGGTACCGTACTGGTTGGGAGGCAGTCGACATCAGCCTAGGCAGGGCACCGCCGATGATGGTGATCTTGTGGATTTCTAGGTGTACATGCTCTGCAGATTTGATCGATCTATACGTATAGCCACATCCACGGATATGGACATTCCTATGACCTACGCTTCACTTGATTAGTGAGATGAGTCCTTTCTGCCTTTCCCCTGGGTTTTGGTGTTGGATCCGGCTTTGGCCGTTGAGGCAAGGTACGAGCGGGAGTCGACCTTGCCGCCTAGAGAGAGAGTGAGATGAGATGAGATGTGTGTTGGGATGGGAGAACTTGTGGATGAGATGGGTTAAAACTTGATGAACTATTATTATAAAATCTTGTTGAACTTGCATAGGAAACCTACAGCCATATATACCCTTGCATTCCACTTACCACAAAGCATACGCAAAAGGATAGGGTGGCAGACAGTGGCCAGTACAAATCGTACTGATAGATTTTGGACAGGTTTGGACGAAATCTACGACGACCATGAGGACTTGGATTAGGAGTAGATGGTCTCGTGCCTACGCTCAAATGTGGTTGAGAAGATGGAGTCTACGCCCGCTGACATTCTACACCAACTCTGATGACTGCCGTGAAGGAGGACCCTTCACCCGCCGATGCGCTACAACGACTCTGATGAAGATGTGTGTGCGTTTCTGCTAGATTAATCGATGTAATAAGTGTGTTAACTAGTGTTGTAAAGCCTTGTAACTTGTAATTCTACGATGTATGACTATGATGTCAGCTGATAATTGATAATGTGATGGATTGCTCTCGTGATCTACTACATTATAAATCGTATCTGTGGATTTTCCCATCGAGGAAAATCAAGATCATTTTAGAAATGGCCGACCGGCCACAGGCCGTGACCACCATGTGGGCACGCCGTGGCGCCCGTACGCCGGCCACGGGCCCACCGGTCAGGCCGCGAGGGCCTCAAGGCCGCCACGACATCGATCGCTCGCCCCTCACTCCATTTCACCCCTCTTCTCCCTCTATGTGCTCGCCGAGGCGGAGGAACCGACCGCCATTGCCACCGCAGCTCTGCCCTGCTCACGCACCACCATCGCCACGCCTATGCCCAAATTCCACCGCATAAAGCTTTGCCATCACCTCCTCTTGCTTCTCCACCCCTCCGTTGAACCTATCGTTGCAAGGTGAGGGCGTATACGCCGATTCTGCCGCCACTGCCATGTGCAAGACCTCACTGGAGTTCGAGGCCGCTGTGGTCAGGGTAGCTAGTATCCTTCCCATCCTCCCCTTTCCTCTCCTTTAGCTCCGTAGTGACCTCAGGAAACTCGTACCGAGCTCAGACGAGGCAATGTGGCCTCACCGTCATCGGCGCACTGCCACTGGAGCCCCGCCGTCCGCCTTGGCTGGCAACGAGCACCCCCAGCCACACCTAGGGTCACCATAGTACATCACTTGGTTCAGAGTAGTGCGGAGAGCACGAGGGTGTCCTCGGCTTCGCCAGCCAGCTCGCCGGCGGCGAGCTTTGCCGTCGCCTTCTCAACCCTGCTCGCTGTCCCTCTGGCTAGTGGGCCCTCCTTGTTAGCGCGAGCGCGGGCGGGAGCAGCCGCGGGCCGCACAGCATTAACCGGGCCGGCCCAATAGGCGGTTTAGTTTGTCATTTTTGTTTTTCTCTTTCTTTATTCATAGATTTGAATGCTAGTTTGTAAAATCTATATCTCAAGAATCTTAGATCCAAATGAGGTGATTCTAATTTTGTTAGGTTCAGTATAAAGTGTAGTATTTAGGAAAAATATAATATGTACACTTTATGTATAAAAATTGGGAAGCCTAAAAGAAACTTGAAAGGTGTTTTAAAATGGATTCAAACTTGTTAATTTTATAACTTGAGTTCTAGTGCTCCAAAAATTATGAAATTTGATGAGTGTGCTGTTCTAGGTATATGCTGGCTCTGGTAAAAATTTGAGGGTTAGTGCTTGAGTAGTTTTCAAGTTATGCCTTTGTTATTTTATAATTGGTGATAATTGATTGAATTTTCATAATTTTTCTATATGTCCAATAATCATGAAATTTTGAGTGTCATGGTACTTTAGGATTGCTAGAAAATATATTGTTTCTGTTGTTTGATACTTTTCAATAGGATTTCTAAACTATGCTAGAATCAGCCCTGCTAGCTTAATAATTTTGTGTAGAGAGTTCCTGTTGGCAACTTTAGCTCAAATTTTTGCAGTAGTCTCCTGGTAGTGTATAGGGTCCACTGTAATTTTTGTAGAATTTTCTGTATAGTTTGCATATAGGTTTAATTTTCCACTTAATTAACTAATTAAATTAAGAAAGGGATTAAAATAAATGATTTGGGTTGACACACCTTACTTTCTGGTGGTTTTGTGTTATATGTGAACTAGTGGTGCAATTGATTTGGCCAAAAAGTTGGTTTGGCACCTAAGTAAATATTTAATTTTAGCAATATTAGGCCTTTTGGACAGTTGGTAGCATTTCTAGGGCTAGGCTTTGATAAAAGTTTTTGCTGAGAATCTTGTGAATGCCAAAGTTGTAGTAAACTTCTTAAACTAGTTTGTGTCAAAATTTGGTGGCATTTGGCCTAGTAGTTTAGGAGTTCTAGTAGTTTGAAGTTTCTGTCCAGAAATGGCTGCTCTTTGTTTGGAGAGGACAGATTTCTAGAACTTTAAGAATTCGACTAGGTAAACTTGGGAATCAGGTCTTGAGGTCTAAAAATGAATTGTATAGAATTTTAGGAGCTTTCTAGATTGTCTTATGTCATATAATTTGGATTTGTAGGTCTCCAGTTATGGTTAAAAGACTGAGCTTCTATCTAGATTCTAGTTGTGCTGAAATGTGTTTGTGTTTGTGTTTGTGTGAGCCTAAGTAATGTTGCTCTTGTTGGTTGTTTAGGTGCTAGGTCCTTAACTGAGGAAGAGCAATTATACATTAGGTTATGTAGACTTAGTAAGTACTTCTCTACCAAAGAAGAGATTTGCACGTATTGGTAAAGTGATTTGAATAGAGTGTCAAATTGTTAGTGCGGTTCACATTTGCATTCACCGAGCATGTTGCATTCATTCTATGCATCCATGAAATTTATCTGTGTATCCATGCAATAGGTGTACCGAAGGGGGTGACGCTTCTAGAGTTTGAGGGAGCACATCAGGAGGAGGAGCAGGAGCAGCCGGAGGAGCCTGAGGTGCTGGCAAGCGAAGAAAGCGCCGTTGAGGAGTTACCCGAGTGCCCTGATCACCGTCCCTCATCTTTTCTGAAAGGCAAGCCCCGGTGCATGCTAACCCAGTATATTTATAAATAGCATTTCAGTACTTTTACGTGTTTGATGCATTAAGTGGTAGGAATTTGTTGGAAACACTTGCTGCACATATCCTTCCTTGTCTAGAAATTATCCTGCAAATCCTATTTACAGTTCGGAAACGTGGTATATGCTTAGCAATGCTTAGTACGGTAGAAGTCGGGTGGTTTACTGTCATTCGCGAGCTTTAGGAGAAAGTGGGTCATGGTTGGCTATATTTGCTATCGTGGAAGGAACCATGCTCGAAAATGAAATTGAGACCGGGCGGGAGTTCGATAGTGCAGCCGCAAGACACTTCACGTCTTGGGTGCAAAGCTATGCCCGTCTAAGTCGTTTAAGGACCAATTCGTTGTACGTCCTTGAGTCATGTTGAACACAGTCTAACACTTAGTTGGCCGGATAAGCCATTCCGATCGCGAAGCCAGGTAATACAGTTTAGGCCGGGAATCAGGGGGTCAAGTGCACATTCTGGAGGAAGTAAGGATATGCTTGGGGACATTGGCGTAAGACCAAGGGGGGTTAAAGTCCCTATCACCTGGAAGAGTGTTGCCCTTGGAGATGCGGCATCAGTCGAACCCGTGATTCCTGAATTGTACCAAAGGTGACCTGAGCAGTCTTCGCGAGGCATGTCTCAGTGAGTGTTAGAAATACCCCTACAGCTGGATAGGAATTCGATTCGAATCGCCGTCACTCCCGGTTAGTGAGCACTTGACTTGAGCAGCGGCAACTTAGATTTAATTGGTTTGAACAAATGGTTGATTGGATGATGATTTAATTGTTGCCTCAATTTATACCTACTATGGTTAATAATGTTTGCTTAATCATTACATGATTGTTTAGCACAGGTGCTAAGATAGATGACAGGTTAATACTAAAAATCACTGCTAGCACATGTTTAAAATAGTTACTATTACTTATGCTTTTCCGCAAATAAAATGTCAGCCAGCTCCACTTAAGAAAAGCCTTGCATGATCCTTGGTGTCCTTTATTTCGGTTTCAACGGGTAAGTCTAGCTGAGTATATTCTCGTACTCAGGGTTTATTCTCTCCTGTTGTAGATGACATGCTTTATCCAGGCTTCTGCAAGTACTGCCTCCACCCAACGGGTGATGAGGACTAGATCACTTGGGCGTGATCGTCTTTTAGTCTAGTTTCCTTAATGCTTTTGTGGGAACATGATCTATAAGACTGGCAGTCGTATTTGAACTACGTGTGCGTTTAACTTATGCTTCCGCTACTTTCTAAATCTGGTTTGTAATAATTGTGACTCCGATGTGTTGTAAGCATCTCTTAACTACTTATGGACTATAACGTGTGATGTGTTATGTTGAATGATGCGATCTTGGTTGTAATTGAGTTGGTTTGAAATTCTTCGTGATTTCAATTGACTACCAGAATTATATGGGCTCAAGTTTGAAAATTTAGGCATTTAGGTGCTTGTTTTTGTACTTGTGCTCTTATAATTTGGACAGTTCTATTACACTGGTGGCCTCCCTCAAGCTCATCCTTGGCCTGATAACACATACTGGCTTGCTCAATGTCGGTGCATGGTGGATGACTAGGTTCAGTGTACCTTATGGTTGGTTTGGAGCTTTCATGAGGGGATCAAGAGAATATTCCATGGAACATCCCTTCCTCTCCACCTATAAAAGGAGCCACCATCTCCTCACAATACACCACTCAAGATACACAACTGAGAGAGGAGAGGGAGAGTGAGCTTCACTCCTACCTAGGTTAGCTAGAATTAGAGAAGGGAGTGAGTGAGCTACAAGTTGGAGGAACACCAGGGTATCGGTCACTTCTCCTTGAGCGCAACTCCCTGAGTTCACCGAGTGGACGGAGTGCCAGGATTGTCGGCTCCCTCTACATTTGTACCTCAACGAACCGCATACTATTTGGAGTATAAGGTTTGTGTTTATCTTCGGTATTAAGCTTCTTAAGAAAAGTTATCTTTGTTACTATTTACTTGTGGGTTCGTCGTCCATCCCCGTGACAGGTGTTCTAGTAGAAGGGCCCCGCCTGATGGGTAACCCTTGGATCCACGCTAGAGCAGTAGTCGCTAGCATAGACGTGGTGTCTAGGCTAAAGCTAGCTTCGTTTGCCTCGTGTCCTATGGTTGAGGGGTAGGCGGCAGGTGGTGACAGCCCTGTCTATCCCTAACACTCCCCCATGTAAGGGCTCGGTGTAGAGCTGTTGGCTGGAGGTACTTGGCAGACCAAGTATAAGCCGGTGCCCGAAGTAAGGCTATAGTGGCAAAGCTATCTTCACTTAGGATCCTTACCCTTAGATAACCTCACTACCCGAGCTACTTTTCATCTCATCTCTCTGGGAGAAGTAGTTTAGAGACTTCTTACACCTCCATTCCTCATGGAAATACGATACCCTGAATATCACCGTGTGAAGTGCTACAACAGTATTTCCATGTGCTTGCAGATTATTCTGCTTTCGCTAAGAAACACCAACAGTGTTCATTATTCTTTTGGTTATAAAGTCTTTGATTTATTAAGCTTTACTCTTACTTGTTTGCGGGTTCATCATTCGTCCCCATGATGGGTACTCTAGTAGAAGGGCCCTGATAAATATTGATAACCCTTACATGTGCGCTAGAGTAATAGTCGATAGCGTAGACACGATGTCTAGGCTAGAAGCTATCTTCGTTTGCCTCATTCCCCATGGTTGAGGGGTAGGCGGTAGGTGGTGACAGCCCTATCCAACCCTTGTAATCCCCCATGTCCGGGTTCCACGTAGAGCTACAGGTCGGTATCGCTTGGAAGACCAGGTGTACGCCGGTGCCCAAAGTAAGCGAGTTGAAGTGAAGTTTATCTATCCATAGATCCATAGGAATCCATCTCTACCCTCTACCTACTCTATCCTTGTTTTGTCCTTGGATGAACTGACTAGAAGAGTATCTCCATTCCCTGTGGAAAATACGATACCCTGAGTACTTCCGGCTGAAATGCTATAACGGTAATTCTGTGCGCTTGCGGATTATCTCTGTTTGCGTTAAGAAATACCAACAAGCATTTCTGGCGCTGTTGCTGGGGAACGGTTGCCGTATTTTCTTTGAACCTAGT
Organism: Saccharum hybrid cultivar R570; assembly: GCA_038087645.1. Taxonomy (NCBI): domain Eukaryota; kingdom Viridiplantae; phylum Streptophyta; class Magnoliopsida; order Poales; family Poaceae; genus Saccharum; species Saccharum hybrid cultivar. The sequence continues at coordinate 16,687,973 of JAQSUU010000066.1, forward strand.
TCGTGCTCATATTTGTTTCTTTGTTTTTATAAAAACAAAAAAAAATCTTTTATCTTTGTCACCATGAAACCTACACCAAATCCAACCCTTTCCGCTTCAAAGGGGAAGTTCTCTAAGCCACCTTCAAAACCAAATCCTAACCTTTCATTTGGTAGTGAACTCCACCCTAGTTGAAAAAGCCATGGTTCAGGCACAACCCTTCTTAGGGCTAGAAAATGAAAACCCTTGCAATCGCCTGCTAGAGTTCGAGGAAATGTGTTCATGCTTGAGCATTTCGGGCATGACACAAGAAACTTTAAAGTGGAAATTGTTTCCCTTTTCTCTCATAGAGAAGGCAAAGCGATGGTACACACTTGTCGTAGAAAGTATGAATGGGGACTGGGATGAACTTAAAGACAAGTTTTACCTTGCATTCTTCCCTATGTCCCGTATCGACTCTCTACCAAGGGCGATCCTCGACTTTGAGCTTTACAGGACGGAGTCTATAGGTGCAGCCTAGGCCAGGTTTTCAGCATTAATACACACTGGCCCAGACTTGTCTTTACCCAATAGCATATTGCTGTGCTCTTTTGTTTGGGTATCGACATACATGCTGACCTATGCCTAGACGTGATTGCCGGAGGTCATTTTACACACAAACCCATGACAAAACAAGTGAAATTTCTTGAAAACTTCCAAGAAAGCTACACTTCCCTCATCATGAGAAATAGAACCCTCCAGGTGAAAGTCATGTCGAATGTTGAGGAGTCCTCATCAGTTGAATCTGAACCCGTAGCATCCTTATATTCAATCTATGAGCCCTCACCCAAACAACGAACACCAAAGGAAACATTAATCCATCCTTCAGAATACCTCAAAACACTTGTGGCACAATCCTCATGAGGAAGTTTCCCCAAGGTGGAACCATCTAAGGAATGGTAAATGGAAGTGAAGCATTCTTCTGAAGCAATTCAGATTCTTTCACCTTCCACTACCATACCTTGTTCAATAAGGGGGACCGTCATAAAAGCCCTGTACAACCCCACAGTCGGGACTAGCATCATGTCCAAATTTCTTGCAAAAAATCTTCTGGGCGACATGCCGTTAGTCCCGACCAACAAACTTTTTAAAAGTCCATCAGGACTCATCTTTGAGTGTAGTGGGATTGTTAGGGCTGTGCCAATTGAAATTAATGAAACCGAGGTTCATTTAGATTTCAACATCTATGGCATCCTCCATTTTGATCTTCTTATAGGCTTCCCTCTTGAAGTACTTTTTCAAGAAAAATCTTCCCATGGGAGACTTAACGAAGAGTTCAAAAAAACTACTTCCGCCACTCACTAAAAAATTCCAAAGGCGAAGCATTACCCCAACCATGACCCATTCGAGGAGGTGAAGCTCCAATCCCCATTTATTTCACCTGAACTTTGTAGTGAAACTGAACATCCATTGCCAACCTTGCTTGAACCCAAGCCATGTCCCTCTAGCCATCCAAACGTTGCTCTCGATAATGGTTGAGATTCAATGTTGATCTTACACGATATATCTTTTCAGGACAAAAACTTCTATGCCATGGACATGTTACTTAGTACCCCATGCCCCTATGAGGATCCCAACCTCCTCTTGATTCTCATTTCAAAGCTTTTTAGGAGAATGGTTGTGGATGCATATGTTTATAAAAAATACTGCAGATCTCATGTATGCATTTGGTACTAACCTTGCAGCTTGAACAAAATTGCTAAATGCTTGGTGGTAGGGTTGGGAACTAAACCACCATTGTTAACTGCAAGATGAAGTTCCCATGGTCAAGCTTAAGACCATAAATCAAGCACTGCTGGGAGATATGCCGGATTATCATAAAAAAGGGGAAATATATAATGATTATCATAAAAAACTATTTCTTCTTTAATAAAAGCAAGAACATGATATCAAGTTAGTATGCACCTTCGGGTATTCTTGTTTGCTAACCCTCTTAGGTTAAGAACAAGAATAACAAGGGACATACGATGCGTGAGAACATGAGAGCTGCATCAACTAAACTCCGTGATACCCTTTGGTGATGAACACACTCAAAAGGAGGCCCTAACTTTGCACACTTGACTCTTACACAAAAGTCCAAGTGTGAAGGAGGATGGTGAAAATCTCACCACAAGTTCCATGCACAAAGGCCATCTTGGTTAAAAAGAAAAAAGTAATGACATCTCTGTCTTGCTGAAAAAATATATGTAAAAAAAGAGAAAGAAGAAAGTTGAAAAAATATATGATATAGAGAAAAAAAGAAGAGAGAGAAGGTGCATTCTCCTCTTCTAGACATTTGCTATCACTAAGGCCCATGGTCCATACACACTAGTTGTATGTGTGGCCTAGCCTTGGTGATAACTGTTGACGGTAGATAACTCATAATTTTAACCGTCAACTAAGCATGAAAATGGATCTTTTTATAAATACTTGGTAGATGTAGGGTTATCACTGACAGAATTCCATGAGTTTTGGTGAATATCTATTTTTGTAGGGTGATAGCTGAAAACTACCAAGGATGGTCCACATGTCAGGATTACATAGAGATAAAGACTAAACGTATAAAAAAGAACAATCTGGAAGACTCGGGAAGGAAACCCCTAGAAGCTGGGGCCCACCTGGCATAGGCCAGGGGCGGCCGCCTCTCCCCCTCAGCCAATGAGGTTGAGTCTCGTGGATCCTGCCTCCACCGACTTTGAAGATGAATAAAAACTATTGATTTAGGTTGGTTTGATCTGAGGGCTGTGGTGCATCCTAGAGGGCTATATAAACAGAGCCCCTAGCCCCTGGATCCCAGCGAATTCAGAAACCCTAATTCATATTTTCCAGAGAGAATTAGCTAGAGAAGAGTCCCTTGAATGGATCTATCTCTATAGGGTTTTAGCAACAAGAGAGATTGAGAGAGTATAGAGTAGAGGTAGATTTGGAGGAAGCCCAGCCTGTCGGTGTCTCCTCTCCAGTTGTACCTACGGGATCAAGTCTCCTCGCCCAAGGCTTGGTTCTAGGATCATTCAGCAATTCAACTTCTAATACTAGTAAGTTTATTGTTATTATTGTTCTTTGGTTTACGAGTTTACTTTATTCGCTTCGCATTAGGAATAGAGTAATCGTTCATTAGTGTAAGCATGGTGCTTGGGCTAGGTTCACTCGTAGATGCTCCCTATCTGGCCGGAACCGTGGTAGTAGCGAGGGAAGTGACAGTCCCTTTGTTATCTTTGTAGCCCAATTCCCATCAGTAGGTAAGGTAGGTCCGTAGTGCCGAGGTTAAGCATCCTCTGTGGTGTCTCTTTTCCTTAGGTACCCCCTTAGAACAATAGTCTCAAAAGCTTGCCATTGGTTAGAGGGAGACTGACGAAGGAGTTCTCTCTATATCGCTTAATTCTCACTATCTTGTCTTGCAGCCCAGGGGTAGTAGTTAAGATCAGGTTAGTCTTTTGCACGTTTTCTCCTAGCGGATAAACAAATACAATACTCTGAATTTATCTCCCGGGTGAAGTGCTCACCGATATCCATGCGCTTGCAGATTATTTCTCTTTGATTCTTTTGTGTGCGTAACTAATATCAATAATAACCTGAAGATGAATCATATACAAGACGTCGCTATAGCAGCCTAAACGTTTCCATCCATATATGCGGCCGGTAAGTATACTCAGGTATGCAAAGATAAATAAAAATGTTCACCAACACCTTTTACTCATGTTTATCTCCATGTGAATTTAGCTTAATCATAAAAATTCATACTCCTTTTTGTTTATGTCATATGCTTTTGGTTTGGGTGTATTCGATATCAATACATCCATATGCTTTTTAAATTAAGCATGGTGCTTAGGTTAAAATAGCCTTCTTTAATCAAAATTTGACATGGTGTTGAAATTCGATTAATGAACTTTGAGTATTACTTTCATAAACAATAGAAGTAATCTACTATGGAGATAAATCAAGGCTATGTGTATTCTTGCAAACTTTACCTTAGCCTTGTTTATACTAAATGATAAAAAGTTGGGTGAACACATGAAATAAAATAAAAAAAATAATAATAACAATAGTAACAATAAATAACAAAAATAAAAAGTAATAATAATTAATAATAATTGTTATAAAATTAAGGCTCCCAGTGTTTCAACTGGTAGAGCTCTTGTCTGTTTCTTTTTGTTCTTCTTTGTTAAATAAAAAGTAGGTACAACAATAAGTGTGGGGGATATCTCTCAAGCAAGACGAACACACTTTCGAGATCTCCCACCAACACGTTGCACAAACATCGACGGATCCAACATGCAGAAGGACAAGACAAATGGCTCTAGAGAGGATTGGTTGAACCTCTGGTTTAGCCAAACCACCTCTGATCCCCTCAGCTCCTTCTTCAACTGATGGTTTGTGCAACACTACCCTCAACTCCCTACAGAACCTTGAGTTTAAAAAAACATAATCTTAATCACTAAAATTAAACTTAATAAACAACAAATGCCTCTATGCAATTTTGCAAGCCACACTTCATACAAACTTTGTGAGAAGTGACATGTTCATAACATCTCTAAGATAGAAGCCTATATAAAGTTTGTTCCATATACATACACTTATGCTTGTGGGAAAATATTCTAATAGGACAATCATGTTGAATAAGTTGTTGTAAGGTGTGATATAGTTCTGACTTAGAAATCCTACCATTTCTATTCAAAGTACTTGGAGAATTTATTTTGATAAAAATACAAAACCATAGTATCACATACTCCTCAATTGGTGAGCAATTCCTACCAAAGCAAAATATGATATCTTGCAAAATTCAAGCCTTCTACATAAGTTGCTTGTTATTGTGTTGAGTTTGGTCAAGTCTTGTTGATCCTTGTTGAGAGATTTATCATGCTCCTAGGATCAAGATCACGTACACTCCACATACACATTCTGCTCCTACACTGGGAGTAGGCAAAAATATGTTGGTTAGGGAAATACTCCATGTTCTAAAAAGATAATGATCTCTCTAAATATGTGGTTTAGAAGAAGAGACATGGGCTATGCAAAAAGTTTATGATAAAAAAATATATATGGACACATGAAGGTCCAAGTACAAAAGAAAAAAATGATGAGCACAAAAAGGCTCAGAGAAGGAAGAAAGATAGCCATGTTTCAAAATAATAAGTTATAGAGAGAGATCATATCTACAAAAGGAGTATAGTTTTAGTTTACCCTTTTTTCACACACATGCACATCTTGATCTAAGAGTATGGCACTTCTCTCCTCGGATCCTCAATTTGACTTTACAACATATGCAATACAAGTATGCTATATTGTTTATCCCTACCTAAAGCTCCACATAAACCTTTTCAGAAGTAGGAGAAGGCAAAACATTACTATGCCTTGGTAAGGATTTATACACAATTGAGTGATTTGAGAGTGCCATTTGAGGAGTATAAAGTGAACTATGCTTTTTTCTTGAGAAATACCTTCAAAAATCCAAGTTGCTAAGATGTGAAATTGGGAAGATGACTTTGTTTTGAGAACTATTCTGCTTTTCAACAACCCAAGAAAACATGTTAGCTAACGCCACAAATCCCACTTGTATAAAGAATGTGTTGGAATAACTTTCATGTAAGTCAGGAACGGAGGTACTCTTCTAGTTAGTTCATCCAAGGATAAAACAAGGGTAGAGTAGTGTCGATGCGGGACTCACAGGATTCCCCAGCGATATGACTACAAGTCATGGGCCCTAGCCTGGCCCATCTATCAAAGCAGGAAAGGGTGCAGCGACTGCTACACCTAATCCAAGTAGATTAGGCCAGACTAGCCGGACTCCTATAGGAAAGTATCTTCTGTTTTTAGATCAGAACAACTTCTTTGGATCTGACTAGGATTATAACCGCACCATAGTCTTCTCTATTGATATAAAGAGAGTATGGGCACCCCTATAACAACAACACAACATATCAATCAATCCAACGCAATAGTCTAACATCGACTGGACGTAAAGGCTATTGCTCGATCACGGTCGAGGGCTCAAACTAGTATAAATCGACTGTCTCTTACGTAGACCGTTGAGTTCCGCACTAGCCGAAACCTGAACAACTATCCTGGGTACCCCCATGATAGGCTATCGGTGGTAAAACATCAACAGGTGGCGCGCCAGGTAGGGGCTTTCGACAGATTTGCATCTAAGAGCTCGACGGACCTCGACAACATGATCTTCTCGATGGGATCAACTTTCATCTTCGGATCATGGATCTGTGAGGCGGGCAACAAAGGCAAGCTCCAAGGACATCTCCTTGATGATCGAGAAAACTAGAAAGACCTCACTCTTTCGATGAGATCGACAAAAGAACTCGCCGGAATGCTCTCACGTCTCGCAATGTCTAAATCAATTCAGGTTTTGCCGACAATCAAATTCAACTTAGACTCTGGGATGGAATGCACCTCGAAAGCCAATCTGGGTTCTCTTCATGGCAAACCGGGTTCTTTTCCAATGGGACTCTAGAACACAGCTTCAATCCATCAAGAGATCAAGTCAAGCTTACTTTAGAATTTTCCTGTGAAGTTGGGCCCTTTCCCTTTTGGACTCAACAACATGGCAAAGTCATGCCAGATTCTAGTCCAAGAAGCGTCCGGATCATTACAAGGGGTACCACTCACAAGAGCCCTAGAAGGCCTCGTACTGACCATGACTCTACAAGATTGCCTCGTCCACTAGCCAGGTTTTGTCTCCAGGAGTGGCGACATCCGACTAATTGATGAAGCAACGATTCTACCTTACCAAGAAGGAAGCGCGCTCTACGACATCGACGCCTCTATAGAGATCATTAGCAACTCTGATGGCATAGACATAGACGCGGAAGCAACGCACGCCCGAGAAGTATTCATGATTCAGAGACCTCCTTTGATTCCACCAAAAGCACCCAATGTCAGGTCCTTGGATGAATCAGAGTCCAACATATCACCCAACGCTCTAAAGTACAATGGCGAGACCAAAAGCCAGAAACAAGGCAGAGAAAGAAGGAACAAACTAAAGTAGGGACACAAACGTTGGGCCCAGCAGCGCAAAGAAGCTTGGGTCAAGTACGAATCGGATATGGCCAAGTACAATAAGAAGAAATTAGAACAAGAAGCTGAAGAAAGGCATGCAACTAGGATGCACAATTCCCCGTACAATAAAATCTGAGAAGCATTGGAAGAACTTGAAGCCATTTCGCATCCCAATGAAGAACAAGAACGACTTAGGGAGGTTCTCCGATCGATAGCCTTTAGAGCACACGACGAAAGGACCCGCTTAAGACTACCCGCCAGATCAGCATCCCACAGACAAGAAAATCAAAGTCAAAGGAGGTCCGCCTTCAAAAGACTAGGGCCAAGCGAAAGCCACAACAGAGAAAGTAGAAGGAACCATAGTCAAAGCAATCAAGTTGAGCGGCCGAGGGAAAACAGAAGTAGAGTACCCATCCAAACAACCCCACAGAACTACTCTCACCAGAACGATAGCTAGCAGGAAGGAGGGGCTGAATTAGAGTATAAAGAAGCCGGAGCACACGACAGGTTCCCTTGCTTTGCAAAATGACTTGCTTCGGTACGGCTACCTCACAAATTCAAGCCTTCTAACCACTCCAAGTACGATGGCAAAACCGAACCTAGGCAGTGGCTCAGGATCTACTCTCAGTCAATTGAACTAGCCAGCGGAGATGATGACATCAAAGCACTCTTCTTTCCTATGGCATTGGAGACAATGCCTCTCCAATGGTTTAACAAATTGAGCCCAGGATCCATTAGGGGGTGGGAAAATTTGCAAAGAGTCTTATGTGAAAACTTTGCAGGCATCATCACACATCCTATCACACATGCAGAGCTAAAAGGGCTCAAGCAGAAAGGAGGTGAAAGCCTCAGAGATTATTATTGTCGATTTGGTGAACTACGTGCTCAAGTACATGACATCACTGAATGAGAAGTAATCGAAGCTTTCTCCCAAAGGATCATGGCCAAATGGTAGTTTTAAGACTTTTGCAAAGAAAACCCAAGGAACAATGAAAAATTTAGACACACAGTGGAAAAGATGATCAGTGCAGAGGAGAAAACACAAGAAAGGTTCCCAGATAGAAACAACCGAGATAACCCGGATAGGCAAAATCATCAAAACAATGGGCATCAAGATAGAAAGCGTGGACCTGACAACACCATAGCTGTGGCTGACAAATCAAAGAAATTCTCAAAATTCAAGAAGTTTGAAGACATTGAGAATATGCATTGTATATGGCACCCCCAAGAAAATCACACAACTGAAGATTGCTGCATCTTCCTCGACAGATATACAAGAAAAGGCAACAATGGAGATAAGAAAGAAGATAACCAGAAGAAAGATGAGGACAACCCAGGAGATAAGGGATTTCAACAATCAAAGGGAATAGTAGTAGTCATCTTCGCTGGAATTCTAGGTTCTAGGAGCAAACAACAGGACAAGTTAGCTCTATGGACCATCATGGCAGCAGAACCAGCTACTCCCAGATACCTCAATTAGTCGGAGTACCCAATCTAGTTTTCAAGAGTGGATCAATGGACTAGCATGGGAAATGCTGGCCAGTACCCACTGGTTTTAGATCCAATAATCGCTGGTATGACCACCACAAAGGTGCTAATCGATGGGGGAGCCAGACTCAACATAATATTTTTAGAAACACTAAGAAAGATGGGACTAGAATTCACCGGGATGATCACTCCAACAAGCGTTCCTTTCTACGGGATGGTACCTGGTAAGGCAGCCATGCCACTTGGATAGATCACTCTACTGGTTACTTTTGGGACTCCCTCAAACTACCATACAGAGTTCATCAAATTTGAGGTTGCAGACTTCGAATCTTCATATCACGCTATCCTTGGAAGACCAGCATTAGCCAAGTTCAAGGCAATACCACACTACCCATACCTCCTACTCAAAATGCCAGGGCCCAATGGGACCCTTTCCCTCAGAGGTGACCTAAGGTGTGCTTTCGACTACGATGTACAAGCAGTCCAGATCGCAGCTAAGCACAAGCAGCCAGCAGAAGAGAAGAGATAGCAATCATAGTAGCCAAATTCAACCTGGAAGAATTAGAGATCCTAGCCAAGAAGCCTAGCATTCTCGCTCCTCCAAAAGAAGCCGACGTGAAGCAAATCGACCTGGGTACTGGTGATCCCTCCAAAACGGCGACCATCAGTACCCACCTATCGGCAAAATAGGAACTCGTGCTCACCAACTTTCTTTGGGACAACAAAGATATCTTCGCTTGGAACCTGGTCGACATGCCAGGTGTCCCAAGAGAGTTGGCTGAGCACAGAATTGATATTAATGAAGGCTCCAAGCCTATGAAGCAACGACTACGACGATTCTCACCTGACAAAAAGGCGGCAATTAAAAAGGAAATTGCAAAGTTGATGGCAGCAGGGTTCATAAGAGAAATCCTTCATCTAGATTGGCTGGCCAACCTAGTTGTAGTATAGAAAAAGAACACGATCGAGTGGTGCATGTGCGTTGACTACACATATCTCAACAAACATTGCCCGAAAGATCCGTTTGGACTACCACACATTGATCAAATAGTTGATTCAACAGCAGAATCTACCCTATTGTCTTTTCTTGATTGCTATTCAGGATATCATTAGATCGCATTAAAGGAAGAAGACCAGAGCAAGACACCTTTCATCACTCCGTTCAGAGCCTACTACTACAAAACCATGTCATTTGGACTCAAGAACGCTGGCGCCACTTACCAAAGAGCCATCCAGACATGCCTTGGTGAGCAGATTGGTGAGAACGCAGAAGCATATGTGGATGACATAGTAGTAAAGACAAAAAATCCAGACACACTAATTGAAGACTTGAAACAAACTTTTGAGAATCTAAAGAAGTGCAAGTGGAAATTGAACCCAAACAAGTGTGTATTCAGAGTACAATCAGGACAACTACTTGGATTCTTGGTCAGTCATCGTGGAATCGAGGCCAGTGCCAAGCAAATTTGAGCTATAACAGAGATAGGCCTGCCATGATGTGTAAAAGATGTGCAGAAACTGACAGGTTGCAAGGCAGCCCTCAATCGTTTCATATCAAGACTCGGCGAAAAAGGGCTACCTTTCTTCAAGTTACTAAAGAAAACGGGTAAGTTCAAGTGGACAGAGGAAGCCAAGGAGGCTTTCGAAAGCCTTAAGGCGTACCTCACCTCCTCACTCGTCCCCACACCTCCAAAGAAGCATGAAGACATGATGATATACATTGCTGCAACTTCTATGGTGGTCAGCGCAGCGATCATTGTGGAGAGAGAAGAAGAAGGATGCATGCACAAAGTATAGCGGCCAGTTCAATACATCAGTGAGGTACTATCAGATTCCAAAATTTGATACCCACATATGCAAAAACTACTGTACGCCCTCCTGATCACCTCCTGCAAGCTTCGCCACTATTTTGAAAGCCACAAGATTACAGTGGCAACAGATTTTCCACTCGGAGACATCCTACATAATAGAGACGCAACGGGGCACAAATCTAAGTGGCAGTTGAACTTGGCGCTCTCAACATTGATTTCACCCCACAAAAAGTGATCAAATCTCAAGCCCTTGCTGATTTTGTTGCCGAATGGACAGAAATCCAACACCCTACGTCAGATTCCATCCTTGACCATTGGAAGATGTACTTTGATGGATCACTCAAACTAGATGGAGCTGGCGCAGACATTCTCTTCATCTCTCCATACAGAAAGCAACTCAAATATGTCCTTCAGATATTATGGCAAGCCACGAACAATGAAGTAGAGTACGAAGAACTCATCCATGGGCTCCGGGTAGCTATCTCCCTTGGAATCAAGCGGCTTCTCGTCTACGGTGATTCAGCAGTAGTAGTCAATCAAGTCAACAAGGATTGGGATTGCACCAAAGATAACATGGACGCTTACTGTGCCAAAGTACGCAAACTAGAGAAAAACTTTCAAGGATTAGAAATTCTATATGTTCTGCATGACTCAAATGTCACAGCAGACATCCTCGCAAAGCTAGGATCAAACAGGGCGAAGGTCCTACCTGGTGTGTTCGTGGAGGAGTTGTCAGCTCCCTCTATCAAACAACCTGGTGAGATAACCCCTGAACTCTCAGCACCAACAACCCAGATTTTGATAATCACAACATCATAGACATAGGATTTCATCGACTACATCAAAGAAAATAAGTTACTAGCAAATAAAGAAGAAGCTACTCAGATAATTCGAAGAACCAAGAACTATGTCCTCATGAGAGACAACCTATACAGAAGAGCCACATCATCAGGAGTACTCCTCAAATGTGTCTCATCAGAAAAAGGCAAAGAGCTCTTGGACGAAATCCACTCAGGTTGTTGTGGAAACCATGCCACTTCAAGAACGTTGGTTGGTAAAGCATTCCGCTTTGGCTTCTACTGGCCAACTGCTTTGAAAGATGTAGAAGAACTCATCAAAAAATGTAAAGGTTGCCAAATGTTTGCAAGATAGGCTCACGTCCTAGCACACAATCTCATTTCCATCCCGCCCGCTTGGCCTTTCTGTTGTTGGGGGCTGGATCAAGTAGGACCTCTCAAGAAAGCCAAGGGCGGTTTCGATTACACCTTTGTGGCCATTGACAAGTTCACCAAGTGGATCGAGTACAAGTCACTCATGAAATACAGCGCATCCAAAGCAGTTGAGTTCATCTAGGACATCATGCACCGCTTCGGCATGCCCAATCAAATCATCACAGATTTAGGTTCTCCCTTCATGGCTATAGAATTCAAAAGTTGGGCACAGGATTGCAGCATCAGTAATAACATGACTTTTTGAAAATGAGCTTCAGGACATATTTGTGAATTCGCTCCTTCAGGTATTTTTGTCACTAACCTTTCAGGTTTGAGCAAAAAGAACGAAGGGTTGAAACGCAAGGTAAATCCAATGAAACAGCATTCAACAATGAAGCAAATTCAACGGAGAGTGCTACCATCCAAATTTGATTTTGCATATTGCAAAATTCAAGTGTGGGGGTGAACTTCTCTAAGAACATCTCATGACATGCTTCACTAATTGATTTTGTCTTGGTTGTCTCTACTTTGTTTCACCTTTATGCCTTGCTCACTATGTGAAAGTCACTCAAAAAAATATTATATAATGATAATAAAAAAACATGCTTCTTTGTTTCCTTTCAGTTACTAGAACTTTTCAATAATAAAAAATAAATAAAAATATATTTTTTTTGTTCTGCATAATAAACTTGTTATAGCTTAGCTTTGTTTTTTAAAATAAAGCTCTGACCTTTCTGAGACTCCCACAATAAACAAAGAACATGGTGCTCGACAAGTTCTCTTTGAGTATTCTTTGTCACTAACAATAACAGGAACGAAGGATGAACAATGTCTAAGTTCATGGGTCCTACTATACACGTGAAGGAGATGCCCGAACATACACATTTGGCTTTTAGTGTCAAATGACATAAAAGTCCAAGTGTGGGGGACCCGACCCTACCATGCTTTTTCTCAGATACATTGGTTTGCACTCCATCTTCTCACCCATATCTTGTGCCTATAAGTTTGATTATGTTTGAAAATGCCATACATGATAATCAAACTTAAAATATGAAACAAAAGCACTGAACCACATCATGATCTAGTGGAGAAGCCCGTACACAACTTGGTTTGTTTCCCTCCCACTTATTCATGTGCTTGCTCTTGGTTCTACACTCGTTTAAACATACAAAATTAAAAAGAACCAAGTTTCACACTTAGACTCAAAATTTGAAAGTGAACTTGAATATAGCTTTTTGAGATTGGCCTATATAATCTTTATTCCTTACATACACTCAGTGCTTGTGGGAAAAATATCTTATAGGAAAAACATATTGACTAAGTTGTTGTGAAGTGAGATATGGCATTGACATGGAAATCCAACCTTTTCTATTCAAAGTACTTGGAGAATTTATTTTTGATAAAATGTCAAAATCCATAGCTTCACATACTCCTCAATGGTGAGAAAAATTCCTACCAAGGCCAAATATCATGATGAAAACCTTCTACATATGCTACTTGTTTTTGTGTTGAGCTTTGTCAAACTTTGTTGACCGATGTTGAGAAAATTATCATGCTTTTAAAATCAAGATCACACACACGCCACCAAATATATGCACTACTCCTACACTGGGAGTAGGCGCAAAAACATGCATTCCACTTAGATCCATCCAAAAATGTTCTACTTCTACACTAGGAGTGAACAAAAATATGTTTGTTAGGTTCATCAAAATAAATGCTCCAAATCCTTGTTGATATCTCTCTCAAAAAGTTTTTTTTTGCAAAAAGAGGCATGAGGCTATCATCCAAAAGAAAGAAAGAAAGTAAAAAAGGGGAAAGAGAAAGAAAAAAAGAGATAAAAAAGAAAAGAAAGATGAGAATAAAGATAACCCATGTTCTCACAAAAACTTTCCAAGTCCCAATAAAGAGAGAGATATGTTTTAAAGAGCATAGTAGAGTTAGGATAACCACCATATAAATATTCCACACACATGCACATCTTGATTTGATTGTATGACATCTTTCTCCTCGGATCCATTATTTGACTTAGCAAAATATGCAATGCAAGTATGCCCTCATACTTTTCCCTACCTGAGCTCCACATAAGATTCTTAGAAGGAGGGAGAAAAAGAAGGCAATGCTACAATATGCCTTGGTAAGGAACCAAACACCATTGAGCAATTCGAGAGCACCATTTGAGGAGTACATGTGAACTATGCTTTATTTCAAAAAGTTTACAAAAAACTCCAAGTTACTAAGATAAGAAAATGGAAAGAGATGACTTTGTTTTAGAGCCGTTCCACTTTTCAACCACTCAAGAAGGTATGTTAGCCACTCCACAATCCAACAGGTATGACGTGAAGTTTTGGAATAAAACCTTATGCTAGCCCATATCTTGAATAGCTATGTTTCGTTTACTTTATCCTCAACCTTTGCTCAAGAGGAGCAAAGATCGAAGTGTGGGGAGCTTGTTGGCAGCCCTTAAACACCTAAAAATAATTGCCAACTCCCACATAAAATCATCCCATATAAACACCAAACTTTTGGTGATTGTTCAATTGCAGGAGGATATATTGGGAAAGACATGGAAAAGTAGTCAAAAAGCGCAATCAGGCAAAGCGTAAAATAGAAACGCGCAAAGAAACAAGAGGAAGCCCAATCAATTGTCAAAATTTGGGCCAACCACTAGTGTAGACGCGGCCTAGGCCCAACATACAACTGCCATGCAGAAGGCAGTCGCGGGAAGGTAGCACCTGGGTGTGGCTGCATCCAGGGTGCGCCCATACCCTAGCATGCAGGCACCGCCTTCCTCTTCCATGTGGCATCCCCTGGCGGCCTCTCCATGGTGGTTGCATGCAGGCTTTCCAAAGATAGCCCTCCAAACCGACCATAGGAGTACTATATAAGGAGGGGGGCCTCCTCATTCAAACACACCTAGACTTGAGCTCCTTTCTTCATTTATATTTAGTAGTAGTGTCCCTCTAGGTGCTAGCACCTAGTTGTAATAGATAAGAGAGGAAGAGAGGAGAGGAATAGAGCGAAGGAGGAGCCGGGCTTGTTGGGTCCTCCTCGACTTTGTACCTCTACAGAGCCGACTCATTCATGAGTAGTACCCGGGTTCTTTCTTTGGAATTTCCAAGTTCTCTATTTGGTTCTTACTTTACTTACTTACGGGAACTCTGCTCGATCGAGTGCTCTAGTCTAATAATTTGGGCTAGAGTAGTAATCGTTAGCGTAGACGTGGTGTCTAGGCTAGTGTTTACCTGAGTTTGCGCCCAATCCTATGGATAGTTATGGTAGCCTCGGAGGTGACAGCTCCGACCAAGCCTTTGTAATCCACCATGTTTGGATTGGTGTTCTCGTAGAGTTTTTTGGCAGCCTTCCCCCGACCACTTTTTCTCACCCCCCTCTGGGGTCAGAAAGGTACTGTTGCTCCGAAGTAAGTGGTATAGTAAGCCTAAACTTTGGCTATCTAATGATCTTGGGAAAACCTTAGAAAACCCCTCTATAACTACAAAAACACTTCTTTTTTGGACGACCTTGATCTTTTCTAGTACACTTCACGTTCCCCGTGGAAATCGATACCTAGGAATACTTCAGGTGAAAGCTACAGTGGTATCCGTGCGCTTGCAGATTTGTCTGTTTGTGTTAACATATACCAACAACTTACCCATCATAAACCAAAAATAATGTGACACCAAGGATTATGCAAGGCTTTATCGGTGGAGCTAGCTTGACAACATTTTTGCATAAAAGTTTAAGTAACATAACTTGGATATTTAATATCTTTAGCATCAAGTTAATACCTATTTACATTAAGCATGTCTAGGTTGGCACCTATAACACCCTAGGTGTTTGTCACCAGTTAAGCAGAGGGTTTGAGCTCAAACATGATAGGTTAAGTGGTGATCAAGATGTCAAGGCCAAATCTATGAAAATGAGCCCCAACTTAAACTTGAACCATGCACCTTTGCTTGCATGTTGACCCCTTTTCATATATATGTTTGAGTAATGTTGAAGGTGCTTCTTTCATGTGTCTCACATCAATCATAAGAAATGATGAGTTATATTCTTGCTTGAATTGCACTACTAGGTGAATGAGAACATGTGTCATCAACCAAAACTTGCAACCTTGACCAAAGGACTCTAATTGAACTCTACAACAAAAGTCATGAAGGGTTTGTGTTGAGCAAATGTCAAGAAAAAGCCTCAATTGGCTTAAAACCCTAGTTTAAGCTCTATCATGATGTTACTTTGACCAAAGTGGAACTACAGACTTTATTCAAGATATGAAGGTTGACCTTTAAGAAAAGCTAAAGATTAGGACGTGTAAAACAAATGTTATTTTAGGATCCAAGTGTAAATCCCACTCCAAGCTTGTCAAATAGAGGCTCCAAAACTGAATCAGCCGCTGTTTTCAGCACTTAGAAATTATTCTAAGTCTGGAATCTTGGACATCGACGTTGGCATCTCGCGTTCTCTGAAATTCGTTAAGCAACTCAAGTTGACCCAAAAGTGAAAGTTGGAGTTAACTCAATGGAGAAGAGCATACAAAAAGTTGGATTTAGTTTGACCGAGTTTTGACCTCTAAAAGAGAGTTTCCGTGACCTTTGTTGTCATGCTGACATTGTCACCTTGACATATATTTATCTCCTAATCCATAGCTCTAATGGCTATACACTCTTAATAAAAAATGTAGAGCATGCCGTGTAGATCAAACTTTGTTTTTGGCCCATGACCAAATTCAGCTTAGAAGCTAGCCCAAACCGGCACCCACCTTACCCACACCACTGCCCGCCACGTGTTCGGGAAAATGCCTCCGTGGCTGCATGCATGGTCGCCGCGTGCCCCATCTCTGCCACGCACCCCTGCCTTCTCCTCACATCGATGTGGACACCGAGCCCTAGCACTAAGTCCTAGCTCCCTCTCTGCCACTCGTGCTCCTCCCTGCTTGACCCCGCGCTCGCTCTAGCCCGCTTCAGAGCACACACCCACCATGACCGTGTGGAGCTCTGACCATCACTGCATTCCCCTACTCCATCCCTTCCTGCTCCTAACCACCACCACCACCACCTTCACCGTAGTGTGCCGCACCTCCAGCGCCTCTTCCTTGGACCCGACCATCACCGGAGGCCGCTGTCGCCGTGCCGCTCCGCCGCCGAGCCACTGCTGCTCGTGGCCCGGTCTCGTCAGGCTGCCACCACCTGAGCTGCATCCCTCCATGGGTGCACATAATCCCAAGCATGCCCTAGCACCTCTCCCTTGCCACCTGCGAGCACCCCATCACCGAAAATCATGAGCTCCAATGCCTTCTCTGCTCCCAAACACCGTCAAGGGCCGCGGGCTCAAATTCGAGAAAGGGGGAGGGGCTAACTGTGAAGCTATGTCTATGTGAATAGTGCAGGGCTGTGTCTATAGGACCACGGGTAGATTTGGGGAAAGTACAAGGGCCTCGGTGCAAAGTTCCTGTCCTATATGGTTTATCCTTTTTCTTTTATGCATAATTCTGGCTGAAGGTTTGGAAATTCATAGTAATTCATACAAAAATAATAAAATAGAAAATGAGGAGTTTTTGGAATCCTTGTGAGTAGATATACGCATTAGAGTCATAACATGGCATGTTTTAGTTTAACGTTTTTGCTGTAAAAATAGATTTATGCCGGTTAGGGTTTTAATGCTAGTCTTACTTGTCTTTTTCATAACTACAGTTTTATTGCTCCAATAAATGTGAAATTTTTATGGCATGATAATTATGTGATGGTTGATGGATTTTAAAAATTTCAGGATTTTACAATTGATAGTTTAGGAGCCATAAAAATAACAAATACTCTGTGTTGCTTTGCTCCTGTTCTAAACAGACTTGAAAGATTGTATTATTTGGCTAAGTTAAGTTTTGAATCATGGTTTAATGATAATAAACTAGTTGTAGTAGTTTTCTTAAGATTTTTAAAAAGCTAAAGAGCACAATTTTTGGTTAAATATATTTTTAGTTATAGTTGCTTAAATTTCTGTGGCTGTTTCTGCCCAAACCCAGACAGAGTTGCCTTGTTGGTAATGTGTGGCCTTGTTAATAGTAGAATTAGCTCTAGGTGTTTGTAACAAAGTTGTTTACAATTTTCTAAGATTTCTAAAAAGTCTAGAACCACATTTATAGTTGTTTAAAGTTGCATATCAGATTCTGTCCATGTTTTGGACAGAGATGCATTTATTGGATTAATTGACCTTGTTAACTCTAGAATCATCTTAAGATGAGAATAACAAAGTTGTAGGTAACTTTATAAGATTTTCAAAAAGTTATGAGTCATGTTTATTGGAGGTTTAGAACTCCATTTATGCTTCTCTTAAGTTCCTATCAGTTTTCTATCTATAATTGTACCACTGCTGTTTGGGCTGCATGTGCAGTTTTGCTTGTGCAATTATTTTCATGGTGTAAATGATGTCTGCTGTGGTTGTAGTGAATACCAAAGTTGTATCTAATTTCATAATATTGCTTATGTTCAAATTTCATGACCATAGGCCTGATAGTTTAGGAGTTACGAATTTGACAAATGATCTGTCATGTTTGGTTTATGCTCTGTGCAGATTTGAAGGATTTCATTGTTTGACCTAGTTAAGTATGAAATAATGTCTTAGTGATAATATAAGAGTTATAGTGCTTTCCTTAAGCTTTCCATATTATCCTAGATCACCCCTTTTGGTGTTGTAGAGCTCCAGTTATAAGCTTGTGAAGTTGCATGGCAGAATCTGTCCAAGTCTGGACAGAGGTGCTCAATTGTGCTTGATTGACCTTGTTAATTGTGGAATCACCTTGTGATGATAATAAACATATTTTGGATAATTTAATAAGCTTTGTAGAAAATTAAGGTTCATGTTTTTTGATGTCTGTAACTCCAGTTATGCATTTTTGAAATTACTACTACTTTTCTATCCTAGTTCTGTGTAGATCTGAAACATTGGCATGTTTGACCTTGTTAGCTTTGGAATAAGCTTTTGGTGATAATAACAATGTTGTAGGCAATTTCATTAGCTTTCCAGAAATTCTAGGATCACCTTCTTTGGGTGTTTGGATCTCCAGTTATGGTTAAAACATGTGGCTACTGTGCTGCTGTCTAGAAACTGCATGTGTAGGTTGATTGCTTTAGCTTACTCTTGCTTGGATAAATATGATTAACTAGTTTTTGTTTGATGGATGCTTGCAGCAGCTTGAATGTACTTGTCTTGTGTGTCATGCTGGATGTGCTTGCCATCTCCTATGTTATGCTTAAGTGATGATTAAGTTAAATAGCTCTAGGTGCTTATGCTAAGTTGGTGTGCTTTCATGAATGCTTTGCATATTGCACTTCTATGCATTCATATATATACATTGTTGCACCTCATTTAGGTACGCTAGATGCACCACGAGAAGGACATGATGTTGGAACCGAACCCGAAGATGGTGTTTGGAGATCTATCCAAAAGACGGGGGGACTAAGCAAGTGTCAAGATGGGAGATACTCGCCAAGCGAGTGTCATTTAACAAACATTGACCTAGTGTTGGATCCCAGGCAAGCCCCGGAGCATTCTAAGCCTCCTATGTTTTTATAAATATCAAATTAAGTTCTATATGTTTGATGGATTAGGTTGTAGGAGTGGGATGAAAACACTGGATGCATATATTTTCCTTGTCCATATATATATACCTTGAACCCTATGTAGGTCCAGGATCGAATACATATGCTTAGCCATGCTTAGTCGGTTGAAGTCGGGTGATTTCCTATCACCTGTGAGATATAGGTGAATATCAGATATAGGTGAATATCTGATCATGGTTGGCTATATGTGCTATCGTGGAAAATAACCATGTGTTAATGAATGAAAGGAGACCAGGCGGGATTGTGATAGAAAAGCAACAAGGCATGGAGGTCATGGGTGCCTATTTATCCTCATCTATGTCAATTAAGGACTGTACCGTTGTCGGCACTTCTGTTGAGATTGAACGCATGCCTCTCGCTTAGCTGGCCGGATAAGCCGTTCTGAGCGCGAAGCCGAGTAGATCAACTCAGGTCAGGAATCATTCTATAAGAGTGCACACACTGGTGGAAGTAAGGATGTGCGGCGAGCCAGTGGCATGAGTCCAAGGGCAGGTTAGAGTCCTGAACTTCCTGGCGGACTGGTAGTATCCCCAAGGGTGCGGCGCTGGTCGGACCCGCGAATGGACCTGAGTTGTACCAAAGGTGACCTAAGGCTGCCTTCGCGAGGTATCCCTGGGTTTGTGTTAGAAATAATTCCCCAGCTGGGTTGGAATCGATTCGAATTGCCATCTCTCCCGGATAGTGAGAAACTCGACTAGCTTCGGCATCATAGTAATTTGATGGAACTTGATGGTTATGATGATGCTCGAGTTACTACACCGGGTATGGTTACTAATGTTTGTTTAGCTTAATCAAGTGATTGCTCTAGTACAGGTGCTAATCTAGAGATGCTTAATTGAATAGGTACAAGTTGATGCTAAAGATATTATATATCCAAGTTATGTACTTAAGCTTTTCATGTAAAATGTCATCAAGCTAGCTCCACGTAAAAAGCCTTGCATACTCCTTAGTGTCATATTATTTCTGGTTTATGACGGGTAAGTCTAGCTGAGTACATTCGAGTACTCAGTGTAACACCCCAAGTGTTTATCACCAATTAAGCAGTGGGTTTGAGCTCAGACATGATAAATTAAGTGTAAATGACAATGTCAAGGTCAACCTACGGAGATGAGCCTAACTTAAAGTTTGATGCTGCATCATTGCTTTACATATAGGCCATCTTCAAAGATATATGCTTGGGTGTTGTTATCAAAGTATCTTCATATGTCTCACATCAATAACTATCTATATTGATCCCTGGAAAAGTTTCATGAAGTTTGGAATCAAAAAGTCACATGAAATGATAAGTTATATGCTTGTTTGGATTATGACTAAAACCTGCCTTACATCCCATGGGAACTAGTGTTGTGCAACCTACAAATGCAATATGTGCAACACATCTTGGACACATGTGGAACACCCTAGTGGAACATGTGTAGCATGTATCTTGAAACAACCACATGAAATGACTATAGCATTTCACTTGAGTTCTATGTTTCAAGGCATGTGAGACCTACACTTTTGTGCAACCTATGCATGGTGGGTATGTTTGGCCTCTACAACACCTTAACTACACTTAGGACACTCCATGGAACAATGTTCATGTTGATCATTTTGCCTAAATGTGCTTCTAAGTGATGGTTGACCATGTATGGACCCTAGAACCCTTTTGTTTGACCATTTCAAAAGTGTGACCTAAAAGCTTTGCATGATTGTGCACCCTTTAACAAAGTTGTAGGGAATTTTATAAGGAACAAACTTTGTTTAAGAGTCAAGTCATGAAAATGTGTGGAACGTGCTCAAAAAGGACCCACAAGTCAGAAATAGGGCTGAATTCCACACTTAGCATTTTTAAACCCTGATTTCTGTGTCATCGACGTTGGCATCTCGCGTTCTCGAAATTCCGTTAAATAACTCAAGATGACCCAAAAGTAGAAGTTGGAATGCACATAGTAGAGAAGCTCATGTAAGAAGATGACACTATTTTGACTCCTTTTGGCCCATCAATTTGAAGTATTTGGCATGGTTGTCGACACATTGACAATGCCATCTTGACACATCATTATCTCCTAATCTAAAGCTCTAATGACTATGACCCCTAAATAGAAAAGATAGAGCATACTGAGATGAACAACTTTGCTATTTGACCCAATTCGAAAATCGGCCTGTATCGAGCCCAACATGGCGTATACACTTGGCTTCGCTGATGTCTGCCGCGTGCTCGACAGAATGCCTGAACCACCGACGCGTGGCCAGGTGCGTGGCAAGCATGCCACAGCGCGCGCCCCACCGTCGCTGCTCCTCCCTGTCTTGTATGCCGTGCCCTGGGTCACTGGGAGAGGCCGAGGCCGAGCTCTCCATCTCCCACTCCTTTCCCACTTTCACTCGCCCTTTTCTCGTTCTGAGACGAGCGCGGACGCCGAGCCGCCATGGCCGGTTCGAGCTCCAGCTCGAGCTTCCTAACTGCGCCATCCCTCCTCCCTTCCCTAAAACAAGCACAACATCGCCTTCCCCGCCACACGCCGACCTCGATGCGCCCTTCCCGAGCTCCTCTCACCGTCGGGGGAGCGTGGCCACCGGTGCCTTGGCCGCCGCAGTCCCTGTGCTCGTGGCCGGGCCACCACGGACTGCCGCTAGCCGCACCAAGCCCCTCATCGGATGCGCCGGAGTCTGAGCTTGCTCCTCTGCCGCCGCTCACCGCCGGCGACCTCCTCGCCGGAGACTGGCAGGGCCGCACCTCCCCTCCTCTGTACCGTTCCAAGGAAGGAGAAGGCAAAACTCTGTGTGCGATTTCTCTTTGTATGAGCAGCGGGCCCGAATGAACAGCGGGTCCCGCGGGACAGTTTAAGTAAGTGGCTGAGTTGGGTAAGCGACCGGGTGCGCCTAGCGTTAAGCTAGGGTTGTGTTAATTCCGAATTTGAATTTTCAGATTTTATTTAGTTCTTCAAAAATTCATATCTCCTGTTAGGTAACTCCAAAAATAGTAAATGGGGACTTTTTGGAAACCTTGAGAAGAGACCTATGTAATAGAGTCATAAAATGTTACATGTTTGTAGATGTTTTATGATGTGTTTATTTAAGTTAGAAAAGAGCTCTAAAAATGCCTTTAAAATTTACCAGAGCCAGATCTGGAGTTTTAGAACTCTAAAAATAATGATTCTTATTTTGTTAAATTTGTGATGACATGTACTTGCTAGGAAAAATATTAAACACACTAGTTGTCACTGTTTTCTTAGGATTTTGATTGGACCTTGATAAATAAGGAAATCTATATTATTTTGCTTGTCATTTTATATCTTGAGTTGTGATGCTCCAAATGATGTGAAATTTTTATGGTAGGTTTACCATGATATGGATGTACTGTGGTATAAATTTCATGGTCATTGCTTATTGTATGATCTAGTTATTGATTTAACTTGTTTAAGGCTTGATAAATGGCTTATAAATATTATATAAGTGATAAAATAGAAAATGTTGTCCCATCACCTTATTATGATGTTGCTCTATGATTTTGGTTCATTCTATGGCCAGGTATTCACAGAAAATATTGAGTTTTAGGTTTTATTTGTTCTCATATGATTTATTTCAATAGTTGATTGTCTTTTTCATAGAGGTTGATGTACTTATCTAAATGGCTTGAAATTTGTACAGTAGACTTTTGAGAGCATTTGTAGACCCCTGTAATTTTGGTAGAATTTATGGAGCATCCTTATGATGTGGTCATAATTCCACCTAATTATCTAAATAAATTAAGAAAATGTATTAAAAGAATTTATTTAGTAATTGACACTATGTTTTCTGGTGTTCATTAGTCATGTATGAAATGTTGGTAAAGTTGGTTTTATTCAATTATATGTTTGCAACATAAGTTAATAATTATTTCTTGCAAAGGAGGTTTCTGAACAGATTTGAGAATATTGTTAATTACCCTATGCAATTGATGTTTTCATGTCTTGTGTGCTATAACAAAGTTGTTATAAATTTCATGATCTAGCTGCTGTTAAATTTTTGTGGCATTTGGCTATATGGTTTAGAAACTACAGCTGTTCTAAGTTGGGTTCAGATGTATGTTGCTCTCTGTCCTTCCAGGACAGATTCTGTACCTTCTGTATTTCGACCTGGTAAATGTTAGAATCAGGTTTAGATGTTTATAAATTAAATGTGGACAATTTCATAAGCTTTCCATAATGTCTTCTTGCAAGTCATTTGGAGTTGTAGATCTCTAGTTATGATTGATTTACGGAGCTACTGCATGTATGTCTAGAAAGTGACAGATTTTAGTTTTAGTGCCTTGTTTCACTTTGCCATGCTTGTGTGTTAAAGTGTGACTCATATCTTTGATGGTACTTAGGTTGATACCCTGTAATCTTATAAGACTTGTGTCTTGATTGATGTGCTTGCAATCTTCTTTGTTATGCCCTAATGAGGATTAAGTTAATTAGCTCTAGGTGCTTATGTGAACTTTGGTATGTTTGCTTGATTGCTTTGTTTATTTCACTTCTATGCATTCATACATATGCATTATTGCACCTCATTTAGGTACGCTAGCTGAAACACGCGAAGGACCTGATGTGGAGCTAACCAGAAGATGGTGTTGGTGGGCCTATCTCGGAGGTGGAAGGATCGGACAAGTGTTAGATTGGAGGATGCTCGCCAAGCGAATTCATCTGACAAACTCTGACTTGAGTCGGATCCCAGGCAAGCCCCGGAGCATTATAAGCCTCCTATCTTCAAAGCAATTAATTATATATCTATGTTATAAGTATTGTTGCATTAAGTGGTAGGAGTTGGTTGGAAACCCTTGCTGCATTATATCATTCCTTGTCCAGATATATGAATCCTTGAATCCTACATAGACTAGGATCGAGTAGATGCTTAGCCCTGCTTTAAGCGGTAGAAGTCAGGTGATTTCCTGTCACCTGCGAGATGTAGGGATATTCATATATGGCACGGTTGGCTATATTGCTATCGTGGAATGGAACCATGTATTAATAAATGAAATGAGATCGGGCGGGATGACGATAGTGAAGCAACAAGGCATGGAGGTCTTGGGTGTGGATCTATCCCCGTCTGAGTCGTTTAAGGACCGATTCGCTGTACGTCCTTGAGTCATGTTGAACGCAGTCTAACACTTAGTTGGCCGGATAAGTCGTTCCGACCGCGAAGCCGAGTAATGTGGTTCAGGCCAGGAATCGAATGGTAGGTTGCTTCTTGGAGGAGAGAAAGGATGTGCTTGGGGACATTGGCGTGAGACCAAGGGGGGGTTAGAGTCCCTATCACCTGGCAGAGTGTCGCCCTTGGGGTCGCGACATCATTCGGACCCGCGATTCCTGAATCATATGAAAAGGTGGCCTGTGCGACCCTGGCAGGGGTCTGCACGGTGAGTGTTAGAAATACCCCACCAGCTGGATAGGAATTCGATTCGAATCGCCGTCGCTCCCGGTTAGTGAGCACTTGACTTGAGCAGCGGCAACGTAGATTCCATTAAATTGAACGGATGGTTAATTGGATAACGATGGAAAGGTTGCCTCAATTTATACCTGCTATGGTTAATATTGTTTGCTCCTAATAAAGTGAGTGCTCTAGTACAGGTTCTAATATAGATGACAGGTTAATGATAATTAACTTGATGCTTAAGCATTAATGATTACTTATCCATAATAAGCTTTTATGCAAAATGTTGTCAAGCTAGCCCACTTTATATCAGCCTTGCATGATCCTTGGTGTCACTTTAGTTCTGGTTTCTGACGGGTAAGTCTAGCTGAGTACCTTCTCGTACTCAGGGTTTTATCCCCACTTGTTGCAGGTTGTGATGTATCATGATGGCTGCAAGAGTTGGTTGGCTCCTACCGTAGAGGCAGAGTGTGATCACGGGCATGATCCTTCTGAGTTATCTTCTCTCTAATGCTTTTGTTGGAAGTCGACCTTAGTACTGGCATGTATTTGAAATAAGGGTGTTGTTAGTTTCAAATTACTTTGCTTCCGCTACTTTTGAACTAAGTTGTAATAACTTTGTTGAACTCCAATGTATATTTTGATTACTTGTGAAATGGATGTAACATGTGACTTGTTATGTTGAATCACTACGATCTTGGCTGGTAAGTTGGTTGGTTTGAAATCCCGTGCGATTTCATTGGACTACCGGAGTTATATGGGCTCAAGTGTGAGAATTTGATCACTTCGATGATTGTTTTTGTACTTGTGCTCTTATAATTTGGACGGTTCCGTTACAGCTGGTATCGGAGCAAGATTCAACATTAAACTTGTCGTATGTGTATTTAAAACAAAGGTTTTGTTTTCTAAAACCACTTTTATCATCTTATAGTTATATATAGGTTTGTGAAAACTGAATTTTAAATCTAAGTATGCCAGTGGTCAATTTCCTTATGCCCATATAAGGATTATTAGGTGGCTTATATAAGTACTAACTTTGGGGTTTTTCATTTATGCATCTACGCCCAGGCCAAGGTATGTATGTGTGA
Source organism: Saccharum hybrid cultivar R570 (assembly GCA_038087645.1). Taxonomy (NCBI): domain Eukaryota; kingdom Viridiplantae; phylum Streptophyta; class Magnoliopsida; order Poales; family Poaceae; genus Saccharum; species Saccharum hybrid cultivar. The sequence continues at coordinate 16,713,559 of JAQSUU010000066.1, forward strand.
TGACTCTCCCACACTATGCTACCCGGTGTGTTAGATTGGTGGTAGCCTTCATATATGAGATAGTCATATATGTCGCTAGTTTACTTTTATGTAACATCGCACCTACGCTCAGGTAAGTGTGAGTTGTGAGAGCATGACCGTACAACCTGCGGTCTAGGGGAGAGCTAGTTTTGGTTACTGGATTATTTACATGTTACACGCATGTATATATGAAGGTACTTAATTGTGGGTGATCGAATGATTCGGGTAGTTTTGGTGCTACATGTATATATACGGGGGTATATGTACATGGGAGTACTTAGAATTTTACTTCTCTGCTTTCATTGTGTGCTATATTGGGAAATGTTGGGCTGCAATGAAACTTTTCTGCAGGTACGCTAACCACGAATGCATAAGTCGAATGTAGCTGTCGACTAGCTATATATCGAAAGAGCGCGTGTTATGCCACCGACATAGAACGTGATCGCCACCTTAGGTTGGCAATCTTGTGAGGACGAATAGGACGAAGCATGCATCTTCATGATTGTTGCCTTATGCATAGCTATGCTCCTCTCACCCTTGTTCTATAATAAGTAACATGTGATTGATGTGATGTCCTATCTTCCTTGTTTGAGTTAGACAAGAATGTCGTGTTACATGTTGCTCGAATAGGAGGTACTTGAAGATAGTTTGTGCTTATCTTACTAGCGATAGTTGTGGTTACATGCTTGAACCTGTAAATGTCCTATAGTTTAGCCAAATGGGGGATGTGTTGTTCATACAAGCATTTGTAAATGCTTTAGACCTTACTTCAGTAATCATGGATTCTCATGAATGAATTAAATTAGTGTTGGTCTAAGGTAACAAAGTTTAGAGCTACTAGGATGATATGTTGGTGTGCTCTCTTGTTAAGTAGAACAAAGGCAAGCTTTGTTTTGCTTGTCGAATGTTGGCTGCTAGAACGTTTTCTGTTGTAGTGATGCTTTCATGGTTATAATGGTGTTTTCTGTAGTTATGGAGAATACCAAAGTTATAACTAACTTACTTTTCTAGCTTGTCCTAAAATTTCATGACCCTAGGTCTTATGGTTTGAGAGTTATAAATTTTAGAAGTTTGTTATCAGAATCTGCTCATGTTCAGAACAGATCTGAATGTTTGCTTTATTTGACCTATGTGCTTATGGAATCATGTATTGGAGATAATAGAAGAAGGGTAGTACTTTTTCTAAGCTTTCCAAAGTGTCCTATATCACTAATTTTGGTGGTCTAAATCTCTAGTTATGAGCTTGCAAAGGGAAATGACAGAATCTGTCCAAATCTGGGCAGAGATGTCTTCTTTATCTTGTTTGGCCATGTTAGCTATAAAATCATCTTAATACGATAATAAGAAAGTTATAGACAACTTAATAAGCTTTATATAAAGTGAAGGCTCAGCCTTGTTGAGTCCCTAGAACTCCAGTTGTACATTTTTGAAGTTATTGTCAGTTTTCTGTCCATATTGGTACAGATCTGCAACATTAGCAATTTTGGTCATGTTAATCTATGAATTTGCTTTTGGTATGAATAACTAAAGTTTAGTCATCTTCCTAAGCTTTCTAGAAAGTCTAGGATCACCTTTGTGGGATGTCTATAACCTCAGTTATGGTTGAAACAAGTAACTACTGCGTTGCTGTCCAGATTCTGGGCACATGCTAAGTTGGCTTCCTTAGTTAGCGTTGTTTTGAGCTAAACTTGTAGTTAGTTCATGCTTGAGATAAATGCTTATTTTGGATGAGCCTTGTGCCTTGCATTGGTTGCTTAAGCCATTCGTTTGAATTTTCTCAAATGACTGCTTGATTGTGATGTTGTATGTGTGTTTGTTACTTTGGGTAAAGCCATAGTTATCACCTCGTTTGTCCTCGGTAAGCATACGAGGGTCGCATAGCTTTATCCTAGAACAACGTTTACGTTACATAATTGTATGATTGTTGTCTTCCATTAGGTTCTCTCTTAGGAGTCTAAGCCTGTAGACTTAGTGGTTAGTCCTTGAATGTTTGTATCCATGCCTTTGCTTGACCGAAAGTCCAAAGTTTAGTTCTCCTATATGTTTGCATGGGCCGTGGATGTTTTGCAACTCTTTTTGGGGGAGACCCTTATCGAATGACCAACCAAGTTAACTTTTATCAACGTTAGCCTTTGACCATGGTTCGTACGTTGCCAGTTATGGAAAACCATACCCAAATCCATGTTGGACCTTCCGGTTACCTCTCCCAAAGGTTAGCTAGTATGACGCAATGTATCTCTGCTATAGCCTCTAATTCGTGTGCTTGCAAATTCGTGCATCTACCTTATCAACTCAATCTATGACTACATATCGGTTTTCGCTTTGAAAATTTCTTAATTCGTCTCAAACCTTCCCAAGTCTCGGGATGTTTATCAATCTTAATCTCATGTTGTTGCTCAACGTGATCGAATCTCTATCATTTAATTATCTGGCAGTCTCCTCAGTCGACGCAAGGTGCGCTTAGAATTAAGCAAAAATATCATGCTTAATCGCCTTCGGCAATAGAGCTATGTTCTCTTGTGCTATGATTTGATCTTTGAATCACCTCCTGGTTAAATCCAAACCTTGTGACTACCTTTACTTGCTATCCCTCCTTGGTATGGTGCTTGTTCGGACAACCCGATCGGTGCCATTTGAAATTTCACTTTCGTTGTGCGTTTAGTAATGGTGTTATGAGTAGCTGCTGATGGTGCCGCGACGAAACCAAGGGCCTCCTGTGGCTGCAGACACATGGCTGGCTGCTTGGCACGCGCTGGTATCACGGTTTCTAGTCATGATCCATTATGAAACGACAGTCGATGTGTTATTTTCTCGTGTTCCTTTTCTTGATTATCTCTCCAAATCGTATCGTAAGATCCATATCTTAGACCTAAAGTAGTGGAACTTCCTTCTAAAGTTGCTAAGAGGAAAATCTTGAAGAATAGGTCACCGACATAAACATTAACAGACCGCAAGAGGTGGTAGACAAGTGACTCTAATTAGTTGTCCCAATATTGACGACCACCATCTAGTGAGAAAAATATCTCATCTCTATTGGATAAAAAGGACACACAACACTTAATGTTGGACAAGTTATCTATGGGATGAGAATCGATTGGCGCATTGTGCATATGACTGGAGCTATCCAAGTCGCGATCTTGGGTGCATAATGACCATACAATCAAAATCAACCATCTCTAGAATAACTTCGTAGTTGCTAACTTCGATGGCAACCATCTGTTCTGCATCAACTACAGTTGTTATGGTCAAGAGTGAAGATCTAGAACTTTTTAGTGTTGAGTGACAACTGATTAGTTACCAATAGGAAGGTTAATCTCCAGCTAGGTAACGACTCTTTGGTAGCTACGAAAGCTATGTCTTACAGAGCAATAACCAACAAGAAGTTAATCAACTAGCCAACAACTTGAGTGATATTCTATCTTCTAGAGCCATTGTGATCAAGTCAATTCCGTCTTGGACAATCACACAGATATTGCAAGGTGTTCTATCAGCTAAAGTGAAGAATTAGAGAAAGCATGCCCTAGTTTTGATCAGCATTCCTGACCCCTTAGGTGCCCCAAACAGTTTTGCTCAGGACTCTATTGGATAAAGTGTTGAGGAATATTCGAAAGCAATTTGAGAAGTGTCAAACAACAGATTTCCTATCTTAGAGCTGCTGTGTGATCCTAAAAAGGAAGCCTCAAGGTGAAAGTTGGCCTGACAAGGTTGCTACATTGCAAGTCAACTCAACTTACAGTGCAACTAAGTCACAAAGGAAAATTTTACTCAACCGCTGGGTGGTAGACTACTCCCCACGGTTTAGTGAATATTTACAACTTTTGTTGTCCTTAAGGCCTCACTACATTTTGCTTTGGTAATGATTTTCCAAATGATGACATACTTTGGTACCTTATAAATGTTTTTACCCAAGAGATTGCATCTGATTCAACCCAGATAACTATTGGCTTTGGATAAGAGGATCTTCTTAGGTAACATTTGGCAGAAATACAGAACCAACTGAGTCAGTTATCATATTTACTAATCCCTCGATAGACTTAGATAATACAGTGTTGTCATCAGAGAAAGAGAACTGTACACATGGAACCACAAGTAGTTTTCCATTAGTTGGTGTCTAAATGAATGAACATTTACGACCAACATAGACCTTGTCTATTGATTAGTCAGTATCCTATAGCCTCCGAGTATATTTGTCGCCTATGATCTCACCCTTTTGGAAGGTTGTGCTCAAGCCATTTTGGTAGAGGACTGCTTTTCAAACTTTGTGAACATAGATTCATTTTAACGAGTATACTTCTGAAGATTTTGGTCTAATGTAAAGTTCATATGGACTATGCTGTGTTCACTAAAGAATCAGATACTTGTTAGTGGTTCACTTATGGACCAAATGATCTTCGTACACTGAGAATGCAGTATGTGCTATCTTGGATTCCTCCTAAAGTAACAATGTTTTATGGAAGTCAATGAAGGAAATTCTTCAGACAAATTTTACCATGAAGAGTAAGTATCAGAAAGTGTCTTTGGCCAAATTGTTCACCGATGTTGAAGCTTTGTAGCTGAATGCTATAGCGGATGTTGGGAACTAGATAACGTGTCTCTCTTCCTTAAAAGATCTTCCATTCCGAATCTCGGGACGCGATTCTTTTAAGGGGGGAGGGCTGTAACACCCCAAGTGTTTATCACCAATTAAGCAGTGGGTTTGAGCTCAGACATGATAAATTAAGTGTAAATGACAATGTCAAGGTCAACCTACGGAGATGAGCCTAACTTAAAGTTTGATGCTGCATCATTGCTTTACATATAGGCCATCTTCAAAGGTATATGCTTGGGTGTTGTTATCAAAGTATCTTCATATGTCTCACATCAATAACTATCTATATTGATCCCTAGAAAAGTTTCATGAAGTTTGGAATCAAAAAGTCACATGAAATGATAAGTTATATGCTTGTTTGGATTATGACTAAAACCTGCCTTACATCCCATGGGAACTAGTGTTGTGCAACCTACAAATGCAATATGTGCAACACATCTTGGACACATGTGGAACACCCTAGTGGAACATGTGTAGCATGTATCTTGAAACAACCACATGAAATGACTATAGCATTTCACTTGAGTTCTATGTTTCAAGGCATGTGAGACCTACACTTTTGTGCAACCTATGCATGGTGGGTATGTTTGGCCTCTACAACACCTTAACTACACTTAGGACACTCCATGGAACAATGTTCATGTTGATCATTTTGCCTAAATGTGCTTCTAAGTGATGGTTGACCATGTATGGACCCTAGAACCCTTTTGTTTGACCATTTCAAAAGTGTGACCTAAAAGCTTTGCATGATTGTGCACCCTTTAACAAAGTTGTAGGGAATTTTATAAGGAACAAACTTTGTTTAAGAGTCAAGTCATGAAAATGTGTGGAACGTGCTCAAAAAGGACCCACAAGTCAGAAATAGGGCTGAATTCCACACTTAGCATTTTTAAACCCTGATTTCTGTGTCATCGACGTTGGCATCTCGCGTTCTCGAAATTCCGTTAAATAACTCAAGATGACCCAAAAGTAGAAGTTGGAATGCACATAGTAGAGAAGCTCATGTAAGAAGATGACACTATTTTGACTCCTTTTGGCCCATCAATTTGAAGTATTTGGCATGGTTGTCGACACATTGACAATGCCATCTTGACACATCATTATCTCCTAATCTAAAGCTCTAATGACTATGACCCCTAAATAGAAAAGATAGAGCATACTGAGATGAACAACTTTGCTATTTGACCCAATTTGAAAATCGGCCTGTATCGAGCCCAACATGGCGTATACACTTGGCTTCGCTGATGTCTGCCGCGTGCTCGACAGAATGCCTGAACCACCGACGCGTGGCCAGGTGCGTGGCAAGCATGCCACAGCGCGCGCCCCACCGTCGCTGCTCCTCCCTGTCTTGTATGCCGCGCCCTGGGTCACTGGGAGAGGCCGAGGCCGAGCTCTCCATCTCCCACTCCTTCCCCACTTTCACTCGCCCTTTTCTCGTTCTGAGACGAGCGCGGACGCCGAGCCGCCATGGCCGGTTCGAGCTCCAGCTCAAGCTTCCTAACCGCGCCACCCCTCCTCCCTTCCCTAAAACAAGCACAGCATCGCCTTCCCCGCCACACGCCGACCTCGATGCGCCCTTCCCGAGCTCCTCTCACCGTCGGGGGAGCGTGGCCACCGGTGCCTTGGTCGCCGCAGTCCCTGTGCTCGTGGCCGGGCCACCACGGACTGCCGCTAGCCGCACCAAGCCCCTCATCGGATGCGCCGGAGTCTGAGCTTGCTCCTCTGCCGCCGCTCACCGCCGGCGACCTCCTCGCCGGAGACTGGCAGGGCCGCACCTCCCCTCCTCTGTACCGTTCCAAGGAAGGAGAAGGCAAAACTCTGTGTGCGATTTCTCTTTGTATGAGCAGCGGGCCCGAATGAACAGCGGGTCCCGCGGGACAGTTTAAGTAAGTGGCTGAGTTGGGTAAGCGACCGGGTGCGCCTAGCGTTAAGCTAGGGTTGTGTTAATTCCGAATTTGAATTTTCAGATTTTATTTAGTTCTTCAAAAATTCATATCTCCTGTTAGGTAACTCCAAAAATAGTAAATGGGGACTTTTTGGAAACCTTGAGAAGAGACCTATGTAATAGAGTCATAAAATGTTACATGTTTGTAGATGTTTTATGATGTGTTTATTTAAGTTAGAAAAGAGCTCTAAAAATGCCTTTAAAATTTACCAGAGCCAGATCTGGAGTTTTAGAACTCTAAAAATAATGATTCTTATTTTGTTAAATTTGTGATGACATGTACTTGCTAGGAAAAATATTAAACACACTAGTTGTCACTGTTTTCTTAGGATTTTGATTGGACCTTGATAAATAAGGAAATCTATATTATTTTGCTTGTCATTTTATATCTTGAGTTGTGATGCTCCAAATGATGTGAAATTTTTATGGTAGGTTTACCATGATATGGATGTACTGTGGTATAAATTTCATGGTCATTGCTTATTGTATGATCTAGTTATTGATTTAACTTGTTTAAGGCTTGATAAATGGCTTATAAATATTATATAAGTGATAAAATAGAAAATGTTGTCCCATCACCTTATTATGATGTTGCTCTATGATTTTGGTTCATTCTATGGCCAGGTATTCACAGAAAATATTGAGTTTTAGGTTTTATTTGTTCTCACATGATTTATTTCAATAGTTGATTGTCTTTTTCATAGAGGTTGATGTACTTATCTAAATGGCTTGAAATTTGTACAGTAGACTTTTGAGAGCATTTGTAGACCCCTGTAATTTTGGTAGAATTTATAGAGCATCCTTATGATGTGGTCATAATTCCACCTAATTATCTAAATAAATTAAGAAAATGTATTAAAAGAATTTATTTAGTAATTGACACTATGTTTTCTGGTGTTCATTAGTCATGTATGAAATGTTGGTAAAGTTGGTTTTATTCAATTATATGTTTGCAACATAAGTTAATAATTATTTCTTGCAAAGGAGGTTTCTGAACAGATTTGAGAATATTGTTAATTACCCTATGCAATTGATGTTTTCATGTCTTGTGTGCTATAACAAAGTTGTTATAAATTTCATGATCTAGCTGCTGTTAAATTTTTGTGGCATTTGGCCATATGGTTTAGAAACTACAGCTGTTCTAAGTTGGGTTCAGATGTATGTTGCTCTCTGTCCTTCCAGGACAGATTCTGTACCTTCTGTATTTCGACCTGGTAAATGTTAGAATCAGGTTTAGATGTTTATAAATTAAATGTGGACAATTTTATAAGCTTTCCATAATGTCTTTTTTCAAGTCATTTGGAGTTGTAGATCTCTAGTTATGATTGATTTACGGAGCTACTGCATGTATGTCTAGAAAGTGACAGATTTTAGTTTTAGTGCCTTGTTTCACTTTGCCATGCTTGTGTGTTAAAGTGTGACTCATATCTTTGATGGTACTTAGGTTGATACCCTGTAATCTTATAAGACTTGTGTCTTGATTGATGTGCTTGCAATCTTCTTTGTTATGCCCTAATGAGGATTAAGTTAATTAGCTCTAGGTGCTTATGTGAACTTTGGTATGTTTGCTTGATTGCTTTGTTTATTTCACTTCTATGCATTCATACATATGCATTATTGCACCTCATTTAGGTACGCTAGCTGAAACACGCGAAGGACCTGATGTGGAGCTAACCAGAAGATGGTGTTGGTGGGACTATCTCGGAGGTGGAAGGATCGGACAAGTGCTAGATTGGAGGATGCTCGCCAAGCGAATTCATCTGACAAACTCTGACTTGAGTCGGATCCCAGGCAAGCCCCGGAGCATTATAAGCCTCCTATCTTCAAAGCAATTAATTATATATCTATGTTATAAGTATTGTTGCATTAAGTGGTAGGAGTTGGTTGGAAACCCTTGCTGCATTATATCATTCCTTGTCCAGATATATGAATCCTTGAATCCTACATAGACTAGGATCGAGTAGATGCTTAGCCCTGCTTTAAGCGGTAGAAGTCAGGTGATTTCCTGTCACCTGCGAGATGTAGGGATATTCATATATGGCACGGTTGGCTATATTGCTATCGTGGAATGGAACCATGTATTAATAAATGAAATGAGATCGGGCGGGATGACGATAGTGAAGCAACAAGGCATGGAGGTCTTGGGTGTGGATCTATCCCCGTCTGAGTCGTTTAAGGACCGATTCGCTGTACGTCCTTGAGTCATGTTGAACGCAGTCTAACACTTAGTTGGCCGGATAAGTCGTTCCGACCGCGAAGCCGAGTAATGTGGTTCAGGCCGGGAATCGAATGGTAGGTTGCTTCTTGGAGGAGAGAAAGGATGTGCTTGGGGACATTGGCGTGAGACCAAGGGGGGGGTTAGAGTCCCTATCACCTGGCAGAGTGTCGCCCTTGGGGTCGCGACATCATTCGGACCCGCGATTCCAGAATCATATGAAAAGGTGGCCTGTGCGACCCTGGCAGGGGTCTGCACGGTGAGTGTTAGAAATACCCCTCCAGCTGGATAGGAATTCGATTCGAATCGCCGTCGCTCCCGGTTAGTGAGCACTTGACTTGAGCAGCGGCAACGTAGATTCCATTAAATTGAACGGATGGTTAATTGGATAACGATGGAAAGGTTGCCTCAATTTATACCTGCTATGGTTAATATTGTTTGCTCCTAATAAAGTGAGTGCTCTAGTACAGGTTCTAATATAGATGACAGGTTAATGATAATTAACTTGATGCTTAAGCATTAATGATTACTTATCCATAATAAGCTTTTATGCAAAATGTTGTCAAGCTAGCCCACTTTATATCAGCCTTGCATGATCCTTGGTGTCACTTTAGTTCTGGTTTCTGACGGGTAAGTCTAGCTGAGTACCTTCTCGTACTCAGGGTTTTATCCCCACTTGTTGCAGGTTGTGATGTATCATGATGGCTGCAAGAGTTGGTTGGCTCCTGCCGTAGAGGCAGAGTGTGATCACGGGCATGATCCTTCTGAGTTATCTTCTCTCTAATGCTTTTGTTGGAAGTCGACCTTAGTACTAGCATGTATTTGAAATAAGGGTGTTGTTAGTTTCAAATTACTTTGCTTCCGCTACTTTTGAACTAAGTTGTAATAACTTTGTTGAACTCCGATGTATATTTTGATTACTTGTGAAATGGATGTAACATGTGACTTGTTATGTTGAATCACTATGATCTTGGCTGGTAAGTTGGTTGGTTTGAAATCCCGCGCGATTTCATTGGACTACCGGAGTTATATGGGCTCAAGTGCGAGAATTTGATCACTTCGGTGATTGTTTTTGTACTTGTGCTCTTATAATTTGGACGGTTCCGTTACACTCAGGGTTTATCCCACCATTTTGCAGGTGAAGTTCTTGACCTGCTGAAGATGGCGGCTAACTGCCGGTGGGCTCGGTGACTCTATATAGTGTTCTCATCTATATGCTTTTGCCGGAGGATGTCACTTAAGCTAGGAATGTATTTAGAACTTATGTTATTATAATCATTTGAAAGCTATGTTGTTTTCACTAATCGGTTTTGAAACCCAAATTTGTACTATTATTTGTAAATTCATTTGTATTATTATTTTTGCTGCAAGTCCGTGTATGTGATGTGTATTTGCTTAATCATGAGATCTTGATTGTAAAGTTGATTTACCGAGGTCCATTGTGACACTCGGTGGACTACTGAATTTATATAAGTGAAAGTATGTGCGTGTCAACGTGTTTAGCAGGGATAGTCGTACTTGATCTTGTATAAATTGGGCGATTCTGTCACAACACCTGTACTAGAGCAATCACTTGATTAAGCTAAACAAGCATTAGTAACCATATCCAGTGTAGTACATTGGGCATCATCATAACCAACATATTCCATCAAGTATTACTACGATGCCGCTGCTCGGTCAAGTTCTCACTATCTGGGAGAGACGGTGACTTGAATCGATTTCAACCAGCTAGGAATTTATTCCTAACACAAACCCATACTTCCCCCGTCAGAGTCGCGTTGGGTCACCTTTAGTACAACTCAGATACAGTCACGGGTCTGATCAGCGTCACACCCTCAGGGATACAATGGTAGCCAGGCTATTCAAGCCATGCCTACCCATGGACGATGCCTGTAACATCCCGACCCAAGGCCTAACATGATTAATAGGATACTCATACCAATAAGTTGCAACTTCTTTTTCGGAAGCCCATCTCCAAAGAACTCCAAAGTTAAGCGTGCTTGGCCTGGAGCGATGGGTGACCGACCGGAAAGTTCTTCCCGGGTGCGCACGAGTGAGGACAAAGTGAACAGAAAAGACTTGTGTTGGTCTGTGAGGACAGTCTATGTACTAGAAAAGCGGCCAGATGTAAGCGGACCGGCCTCGAGGAGGTGGGACGTTATATAATGGTATCAGAGCCAACTCTCGCGGTTTCTCATAGGTGAGTGTGTCACAATTGCGCAGGCATGGTGCGCATGGCTGGTGTGGAACCAGAGTGGTCACACAACATGGCACGTGCGCTGGCACTGGACACACGGACGTGGCCAAAAGAGGACGTTCCTGGCTTGGGATTGACCGATGAGGACGTCGGTCTCGGTGAGGATGTAACATCCCAGCCCAAGGCTTAATAGGATTAATAGGATACTCATACCAACAAGTTACAACTTCTTTTCCGAAAGCCCATCTTCAAAGAACTCCAAAGTTAAGCGTGCTTGGCCTGGAGCGATCGGTGACCGACCGGGAAGTTCTTCCCGGGTGCGCACGAGTGAGGACAAAGTGCGTAGAAAAGACTAGTGTTGGTCTGTGAGGACAATCTATGTCCTAGAAAAGCGTCCAGATGTAAGCGGGCCCAGCCTCGAGGAGGTGGGACGTTACATAAAAAATTCCTTCCCTCTTTCTTCCCCTGAATCCAGCCCAACCAGTACTCCCTTCCCTTCCTCCTCCCCAACCCACGCTAGGCCTAGTGCCCCTTTCTTCTCTTCCCTGGCCCAATCGCGCAGCAACCTACCAAGGCCACAACGCCACCCGCGGCCCAGCCTGGCCTGCCCTATGCCCTTCCCTATTTGGCCCACCTTATAGACGAGCTCGCGCTGGCCCATTCCACCAAGCAGCCCAGCTGCAGTAGCTCCCGCACGGCCTGCTCGGCCCAGCGCCGCGACCGCGACCCGCTAGCCCACGCACCGGCCCCCGCGGGCCCGCCAGCGCAGCACCCAGCCCCCGCGGGCCCGTTCACGCACCCGGGGCTAGAACCCTAGCTAGAGCGCCCTCTGCTCCCAGAGCCGCCGCCGCCTAGCTGGTGAGCCGCGCCCTACGCTCTGGACTTTGACCCATGCCCGCACGATGTGCACCACGCGTTCGCTGGGTACGGACGTTGAGGATGCCCACCGTCCGTCACCTCACAGCCCTAGCGTCGCGCCTACATAACGCCAGCCACCACTCTGCTTCCCTATCTCCCAGCACCGGCCGCCATCGCCTTCCTGCTCCTCTCCTTCGGTTCCTCGCCAAGGCCACAGCTCGGCCGCGTCGCGCCTCCATAGTGGCCGCGATGTCACAGCCAGGCCATGTAGCTCCACCCACTGCTGACCCCCCTTCCTCGAAGCAGCGTCGGCCACCAAGCCTGCAATGCCGCTCGGCACCTCGCTGTGCCTCGCCGTCAGCCGAGCTCCACCTTGCCATCCATCACGCCCGCGAACCGGAGCCGCCTCGCCATCGGCCTGTTGCCGACGTGCCACTATCGGGTTTCCTCCCTGTGGCTGCCCACGGCCATGCCTTGGCTCCCCCTCCATCAAGCCACGGGTGATGCCATGCAGCGACGTTGAGTCTCCACCTGCTTCCCCACCAACGCCATGGTGCAGGGTCACATCCACGTCATGCCTCTGCCCCCGACGCCGGCCGATCTTCCCCCAGTCACGAATAGTAGCAGCTGCTGCCATGCACTATCGCCTAGGAGCACGCCCTCGTTATCACCGTGACTATGATGCTGTTCCTCGGTTTGCCACCACCTGCACCAAACGTCATCGACCAGCAGCACCTCCTCGGTGATCTGTGCCCTTCCCCGAACATTCGGTGAGCTGCCATCACCAAAGCCCTACCTTTTCTTCTCTCCCATCGTGTTCCCACCTAAAAACCGGCCTTCGTGCTGTGCCTTGTCACCATCGCAGGGGCGCTAGAATGCTGCTGTGCCATTGCCTACCTCACCGAAGACCCTCTGTCCGGCCTTCGAGCCGCTATCCTCTCTGTTGCAGGGAAGCCGTCAATCTTGCTCACCGCCCGCTGGAGCTGGATGTTGCTGCCAGCCCTCATCAACCAGCCCTAGCCACGTCCAGTGAGTCGCAACCAGCCCGGCCATGCCCAGCTAGCCACTGATCAGTCACAGCCAGCCCTAGATAGCTGCAACAAGCCGTAGCTTGCCAGAGCACTTCATAGCAGCCCTCCCATGTCAAGGTCGAGTTTTTGAACCCGTCGACAAGCCCTTACTATCACCTCTTTTCATTTCTAAACTTGTCCGTACTGGGTACTTTATCTATCAATGTCATCATCTTGTTGAATGATCTATATCTATACCAATGCCTGCGCCATGCCTTCGTGCCGGTCCACCTCCTATGCCTGATGTCTCTCTTGTGTCACTACGGAAATGTGCTACTCCACCGTTGTGGTCGTGTCTTGGTTCTTGTGTAGCGTTGTCGGTTCTTGTGCTGGAGTTGGTTGTTGCCTGTGGACCGTGCCTTCGAGCCGGTTGGCAAGCGTTGTTTTCGTCCCTTCAACCGGGGGTTTACCCTGCCATGGCCATAGTGCCGAGCGTAACTCGTTTTTCATGTTTAGTTGTCTTCGTGGTGCCCTGGTCGCTAGCTCCTATCGACATCCCTAGGACACGGTCACAGTGAACTCAAAGTCGATATCGACGCGGTTCTTATCCGCACATTTCAAGCCCTCCGTGACCTACTCTAGTGGGGTTGGAATTAGGGGATGGTAATCGTGGAATGGCAAAGCCAACTCGTTAGGTTAAAGCTCATGGCCGTGAGTCGCCTCGCCATGACCATCGGGCTATTACCTCTTTTTCTCGTTCTTGTCCTAACCAACTCGTATGTTTGTGCCACTTCTACCAGGGCATTTCTTAGCGATGACAACCGCATCACTATGAGCCGTAGGAATAGCCATGTGCCATTTGGTTGCACGGTTGTGGTGCCCTACGAGTGGGTTTGGATTGTAGGATCGTGCCTCTCTACTTCCAACCTTCGCCCGTTCCATGGCGAGTTGGTTGAAGGAGTGCGGATTCCATTCTTTCTTCGTTCTTCTTTCATTCTCATTTCCTCGTCGATCCAGTAAGATGTGGGTTGAGCCTCTTCACTTGTTTGGTGTTTGTTGCTCTTTTGATTTCCTTTCTCTGATTCCCGTCGTTACTATGGCGTGTGGATCAAAGGAAGGGGAGTCCCGTGTCTCTTCTGCCTTTTGCTCTTTGTGCTCAAGCCCTTGTATGCTTGTACCTTCATTAACCGTAGCATTTCTATGGTTCTCACGGTGACAACCGCACTGCTCTAGACCCTAGAGATGTCTTAGTGCATTTAGTGCACCTAGGTCTTGGTACCCTACTAGTAGCTTGAGCACTCATGTTCTATTGTGTGTCGCTCCTCTCCGATGCCTTGCCTTTTTCCATGGCATGTGTGTTGGGAGAAGTAGACCGCCTCTCTCTTATTTTCTTCCTTGTTCCGCCCTCTCTTGGTTCTCGTCAGTTACAATGGCATGCAGATTAAGAGAGATCAGAACTGCTTTAGTCGCTTCCCTTGGTTTTCGGACCCAAAAGCCACGAGCTGTGGTGTTTGCTTAGGATGAGTTAGAGCCTATGCCATTTCTTTTTAAGCCGTACAGGTCGACTCGATTGACCTAGGAAGTACCGGCTAGGTAAAGACTTAAGCTCGTGCTTAGCGAACCGCCATTTGTGTTCTATTTTGGCCCAGGGATCGGACATCCGCCGAGAGGGCTACGTCGTTCCCCTTTTTGTGTTCTTTCGGTGTAGTTGCTCCCTTGCGCCTAGTCACTTCTCTTTTCGTAGTCTTTCTAGGTTTAGTGTTCTGATTGCTCTTTCGCTTGTCGTTGGAATGAGGTAAATGCGTCGGGGTTAGCGTCGATCAGGCCGGAGCCCGTTCGAGGAAGAGAAGGCAGAGGATAGCAGACCGATTGACTACACTAGCTGTCTGAGACTTGCACCTCTACTACCTCGACATCGTAGGTGTCATGGCAGCAACTTATCTTTAGAGAATCCTATTAGGCATGCAACAATGTAGATGCTAGTGCTTTACTTTTATGCAAATGAACTGTGATAGAGTGCATGGTAGATTGCTTGTGAGCCATTATCTTGTCGCAACCTTTTTCCCCTGCACACCCGCTGTTAGGCTAGACGCTCGCTCGCTGCTTACTGCTTACTGCTTTACTCTTACTCGCATTATATCTGTGATGTGATGCTGGTGAGTGAGAGGCGTAATGAGATAAGGCACGAGGTGCCAATAACCTGATAATAATGTGATAATGAACATGAGTAGATCTTGGTGTGAGTCTTGGGTGTGTGGTGAGGGTCAAGTCGACCGAGCAGGGTCTACGACGAGTCGTGAGGACAAGTCTCGCCGGAGGGCGCTACCTGGGCGTTCGCCATGTGAGAAGCCTGTGGCGGGCAATGTGACAGGGAGAGGTCCCGAGGTGGAGTGTCTTTGTGGGACAAAGCCCTGGGATGGGAGGTGTTGTGATGGCACGGGGTGTCGGGTGTCCCGTCGAGTGGGAAACGATTGCCCCTTGTGAAGATATCCTGCTTAGTCACCCTAAGGACTGATATGTCCTGTGAACCGGGTCTTAGGAAGCCTTACACTCCCATTCACTCTAAATGGGTATGAGGCAGACGTTCGACTTTCTAGTGCGGTGCCACTACTATTGGGAGATTAGCGGATAGTGTAGGGAGGTACGGACGTTGAGCGCCCACACCCTCCTAAGACAGCGTAGTACCCGAGGGGTCAAGTACTACATCTCACAGTCTCAGCGTGGTGGTGTACGAGGTACTCCGACACGGCCCCAGTTCTGAGTGATAGGGTGGCATCATGTCTAGTTGGAAGGCGGCCCGTTATCAGCCTAGACGACCCAGATCGTCGATGATGGTGATCTTGTGGGTAGTGTAAACCTCTGCAGAGTTTTTGGTTGATCGATGATACATATGCCGACTTGTCGGCTATGGACCTTTCCTAAGTACAGCTTCACTTGACTAGTGAGAGGAGTCCTTCTACCTTCCCTAGGTTTCAGTGTGTGATCCGGCCTTGGCCGTTGAGACATGGACGAGAGGGAGTCGTCCATGCCGATGAGAGAGTGAGATGAGATGTGGAGTGGTGATGAGATGTGATGGGATGGGAGAACATGTGTATGAGATGGGTTAAAACTTGATGAAATATTATTATATAATTATTAATGAACTTGCATTATAGGAAACCCACATCCAAATATTTAGGATCGCCAGATCCTTTTTCTGTTTTCCACTAAAGATCATCGGTGCTGACCATGGCCTGCACACATCTGGTGGTGTGCAGATTTCCTAACTTGCAGTATTAGCAAAATTAGAAGGATTAGGTGGTCTCGCTCCTACGGTCAAGCTTGGTCGAAGATGGAGTCTACGCCCGCTGCCTTTCTACGCCAACTCTGATGATTATAGTGGAGAAGGAGCCTTCACCTGCTGGCGCACTACAACAACTCTGATGAAGAAGCGTGAGTTTCCGCTAGATTACGATGTAATAGGTGTGTTAACAAGGGTTGTAAAACTTTGTAACTTGTAATTCTATGATGTATGACTGTGATATCATCTGATAATTGATAATGTGATGGGTTTCTCTCATGGGCTATCACATTATAATTCGTATCTATGAATTTTTCCTTCGAGGAAAATCGAGATCGTTTCAGGTGGTATCAGAGCTGACTCTCGCGGTTTCTCACGGGCACGTGTGTCGCAGTTACGCAGGCATGGTGCGCATGGCTGGTGTGGACCCAGAGTGGTCACACAGCATGGCACATGAGCTGGCACTGGACACACGGACGTGGCCAAGAGAGGACGTTCCTGGCTTGGGATTGACCGACGAGGACGTCGGTCTCTTAAGGGGGTGAGGATGTAACATCCCGACCCAAGGCTTAACAAGATTAATAGGATACTCATAC
The DNA here is from genome assembly GCA_038087645.1 of Saccharum hybrid cultivar R570. Classification (NCBI taxonomy): domain Eukaryota; kingdom Viridiplantae; phylum Streptophyta; class Magnoliopsida; order Poales; family Poaceae; genus Saccharum; species Saccharum hybrid cultivar. The sequence goes on from JAQSUU010000066.1 coordinate 16,730,269, forward strand.
CAACAAGTTGCAACTTCTTTTCCGGAAGCCCATCTCCAAAGAACTCCAAAGTTAAGCGTGCTTGGCCTCGAGCGATGAGTGACTGACCTGGAAGTTCTTCCCGGGTGCGCACGAGTGAGGACAAAGTGCGGAGAAAAGACTTGTGTTGGTCTGTGAGGACAGTCTATGTCCTAGAAAAGCGGCCAGATGTAAGCGGGCCCATCCTCGAGGAGGTGGGACGTTACAATGCCAGGTCACTCAGGTCATGCTTGCCCACAGTCTATTGATCCGCACCCCGCACGTACTTACTTCCTCCAGCGTGCGCACTCGAACAGAACGGGGCCCGACCTGAGTTGAGCTACTCGGCTTCGTGGTCAGAACGACTTATCCGGTCAGCTAAGTGATAGGCATGCATTCAACATGACATGAGGACGTACAACGAATCGGTCCTTAACCGACACAGACGAGGATAAATAGGCACCCAAGACCTCTATGCCTTGTTGCTTCTCTATCATAATCCCGCCCGGTCTCCTTTCATTCCTTAACACATGGTTATTTTCCATGATAGTACATATAGCCAACATGACCAGATATTAACCTATATCTTGCAGGTGATAGGGAATCACCTGACTACTACCGAACTAAGCATGGCTAAGCATGTATTCGATCCTGGACCTACATAGGATTCAAGATATATTCTTCTGGACAAGGAGAGTATATGCAGCAAGTGGTTCCAATCAACTCCTAATACTTAATGCATCAAACATAAAGGACTGAAGTTGATATTTATAAACATAGGAGGCTTAGAATGCTCCGGGGCTTGCCTAGGATCTGACACAAAGTCAATTCAGTTAGCTTGCACCGTCTTGGTGACATCTTTGGCCCTAGCACTCGCTTAGTCCTTCCATCTTCGGGATAGATCCACCAACACCGTCTTCAGGTTTGGCTCAAACATCACATCCTTCACGTGGTGCATCTAGCGTACCTAGATGAGATGGAAGATGCGAGTGCATAAATGCGAAGAATGGTAAAATGAGATGCATCATGTGAAAGCATTCAAGACAAGCACAAGGTAACATCACATAACATGAGCACCTAGAGAGCAAATTATTTACATCAAGTCTAACATAGGGATAGCAAGCACATCAAGAAGGGCATGCTAGTTAACTCCAATTCAGTTACATCAAGCATTTGTCAATCAAGAACTAGCTAACATGTTTAGCCAAAACAAGAGCAAGCTAAGACAATCAAGTTAGCATATGCACAGAATCTGGACAGTAGCATAGAAGGCAATTGTTTCAACCATAACTGGAGTTATAAACATTCAATAAAGTTGATCTTGGACTTTCTAGAAAGCTAACGAAATTTACTACAACTTTGTTACTATCATATTTAGGTGATTCAACAGTTATTTAGCCTTAAACACACAAAGCAACAATTCTGTCCAGAACATGGACAGAAAACTGACATGAACTTCAGAATTACATAACTGGAGTTCTAGTAATCCAACAAACATGATTCTTAACTTTATGGAAGGCTTATTAAGTTATCTATAACTTTCTTATTATCATCTTAAGATGATTCTATAGCTAACAAGGTCAAACAATACAAAGAAGACATCTCTGTCCAGATTTGGACAGATTCTGACCTTACACTTAAGACAGCCATAACTGAAGATTTGGACCACCAAAAGGTGTGATCTTTAACAATTTCGAAAGATTATGAAAAGTACTTCAGCTCTTCAATTATCACCAAGACATGATTTCATATGTACATAGGTCAAACAAACCCATCATTCAGATCTATTCAGAGGACATGCAAAACATGACAGAGCATTTGTTAATTTCATAACTCCTAAACTATCAGGCCTGTGGTCATGAAAATTTAACACAAGCTAGATTATGAAGTTAGCTACAACTTTGGTATTCATCCCGTCTATAGCAAACATCATTATCATCACGAAAATAGTTGCACAACCAGAACTATACATGCAGCCCAACAGCAGAGGCATACTACACTCACCTATCATTTTGTTGCTACAAATTAACATGTTATTGACATATATGCTACTCCAAACAGCTTGTAATCATATTCAACAATCATAGAACATAGTAATAGCTATTAGAAAACATCATATGACAATAAATACATATATTTATTAACAAGCTTTCATCCTCTATTTATATAATGCAACATATATATTACTTTTAGCACTATATGAGACACAAGTAGTTTGGGGCTGAGATTTTTATGAGTGGTAGATGTTATCAAAACATGGCGACTGCATAAATTTCACATGCTCAGGTTTTATAATTTAAGTACTATGAAAAAGACAAATTGCTATTGCAAGAAATCATGTGAGAGCAAGATAAATCTAAAGATCATTATTTTCTATAAACACATAGCCATATTAGGGTTTCTCAGGCCACAATATCACCATGCAAAGGCAAAGGAACCACATTTCACATTTTTGCATACATAAATTATTTATAAACCATTTAAAATCATTTACCAAGCATTAATCAAGTTAAATCAATAACTCAATCATACTATATCCAATAAACATGAAATTTTTACCACAGCACACAGATAGGAGCAGTAGCCCACCATAAAAATTTCATAGCAATTGGTGCAACACAACTCTAGTTATGAATTTCCTCCTAGAAAACCCTAATTAATGTAGATAAATAAAAACAGCAAAAACCCTTCTACTAACACATATCATATTATGACTCCACTGCATAGATCTACTTACAAGGATTCCAAAGAGTCCTCATTTGCTATTTTATGATTTTTCTATGATTTACTATGTATTTTCAAAGTTTTAACCAATTAATTGCAATAATCCAAAAAAGAAAAAGAAAAACATTTTTGCAAAGTGAACATTGGACTTTTCCCTAATTGATTAAGCCCATATATGTAAATGCATGTGTCTAGGCATTAAGCAAGTGGACCCAGTGAAGAGTTTCTATTTACGATTCACCCCCTCTTCTTTCTCTCGACGTAGGACACAGGGAAGACTGTCGGGGAGGCCGAGCTCCACTCCGCTGGTGGCTGGTGGCAACGAGGAAGGGGGCGGCCAGGCTCCAACTATGGCCATGCCTACCTAGCCCTAGCTTGGCCGGCTACAGCCAGCAATGGCCAGGCCGTGCGGCAGCAGGCGGCATCCAGAACGATGTGGCGGAGCAGTACGAACGAGGACAGAGCGGCGAGGTTGGTGAGTGCCGAGGCTGTGGCAGTGGGAAGACAAAGGGAGGGGCCAGTCTGCGTGGAGTCAAAGGGAGGCAGCGGCTGCAGTGCTCCTTGCTCAGGCTGCAATAGTGAGCACAATTGCGAGCACGAGAGGGAGGGAGCGAGACCGAGAGAGAATGAGAGAGCGAGGTAGAGCGGCTCGGGCTTTTCTACTTCGGCGCGACGACGCGTGGGTGCGAGGTGGGGGTGACGCCGAGGCATGGGCGCCATGCGCCATGTGTGACCTGGGCTGGTCGGCCACTTCCCTACATGGATTCAGATTCAAAACTGAAACTGCAAACTAATACCACCCCAAAACTACAACTGAAACTCCATTTTCTCCCCTTCATATCTCTCCAACCGGTTAGTGATTTGTTCAACCAATTGCACCGTTGTGTAGAGCTATGTGTGTACTACAACTTTGCTTAAAGAAGTGTAGCCAAAATCAAATTGGTTTGCAAACTAAAATTCACCAAAGATAGGTACATGAAAACAGAAACACGAAATTCAGTCATCCTAGACTTGGCCAAATTTTAGGATTCCAAAATAGCGTTTTGTTGATTCTTGTGAAATCTATTTGGCTAAGTTGGGCACTAATTTAGCTCTTGACCATTAAACAAAGTTTGTTCTAGATAAGATGAACTACAACTTCTATGTAGGTTCCACTGCCATGCAAAAAATCTAGGCTATAGTTCAACTCTAGTCAAATTAGCATCACGATAAAGCTTAAATTATCCTTTTTGATCCATGGAAGCATTTCCTGGCCACTTGCTCAACATGAACCCTTCATAACTTTTGTTCATGGATTTAATTAGATTTGTTTGAGCAAGGTTGAAAGGTTTGGTTGATGACATATGTTCTCATTCACTTAATAGAGCATTTCAAGAAAGGTTATAACTTATCATTTCATGTGACTTTTTATTCCAAACTTCATGAAACTTTTCCTGTGATCAATATAGATAGAGATGGATATGAGACACATGAAAGAAGCACCTCCAACATTACTCGAGCATATATTTTGGAAAGGGTCAACATATAAGCAAAGGTGTGTTGTCCAAGTTTAAGTTGGGGCTCATTTACATAGATTTGACCTTGACATCTTCATCACCACTTAACATGTCATGTTTGAGCTCAAACCCACTGCTTAACTGGTGACAAACACCTAAGGTATTACATTCTACTAGAGTACCCATCACGGGGATGGACGATGAACCCGTAAACAAGTAAGAGTAAAGCTTAACTAATCAAAGACTTTATAACCAAAAGAACAATGAACACTCACTTAGCGGGCGAACCTGATGAAGTATAGCACAGGTGTTCATTGAGGTACAAGCGGGCAGATACCAACAAGTCCGGCATTTCCTCAAACTCTCCCTCACATCTCTCCCAACTACTCAACTCTAGCTAGCTAGCTAGGGCCAAAGCCCTTGGAGTGTTGCTCAAAGGTGGAGTAGCTCTTTGCCTTGTGGTGTTGTGTTGTGAGAGGGGGGTGTCCCTCTACTTATACAGTGAGTAAGATGGTGCTGGAGGTTATAATTGGAATGAGGACTGAACTGCACCACCTCTGCATGGAGCCATGCCACCGCCATTCAAAGGGGCGGTAGAGAGGTGCCGGCAGGGGGTCGGCCGCCCCCTGACCTGGCCCTCTCACCACCGCCTTCGCGTGGTGGGTCAGTAATGGTTCTTAGGACGCTCCTTGGTGGGTATTTTTCCCAGATAAATTTAAGTTGGTGGGCTTCTCTATTTATTCCTTTGCACAAATCAGCGTTGGAAAGCACCTTTTGGTGTATTCTCCCTTGTATTTGTACTTGTGTCCTGCAAAACAATAATCTCAAAATACATGTGGAACTATGTAAATAGTAAATGCATATGTGTTTAAGATTGTTAATTTCTCCTTTTCTATATCTTAATTGGCGATCGGATGTTGTCGTTAAGGACCGCCAACAACTACATGTCATCGATAGCCTTGACCTTCTTTGGGTTAGCTTTGATGCCTCGATGAGACACCAAGTACCTAAGTAGCTTACGCAAGGAAACGCCAAAATAACATTTATTGAGACTTAGCATCATCTTGTTCTTACATAAGTTATTAAAAGTTTCTTCTAGATCAGCGATTAAATCGCCTTTGAATTTGCTTTTAACAATGATATCATCAATATATGCTTCCACATTGCGACCAATTTGGCCTTCAAGAACAGTATGAACACACTTTTGATATGTAGAACCAGCATTCTTAAGGCCAAAAGGCATCTTAATATAATAGTACATGCCAAAAGGAGTTACAAATGTAGTTTTTCCTCATCATCTATGCACATGCTAATTTGGTGATACCCCGAATAGGCATCTAGAAAACATAGCAATTCGCATCTGGAGGTTGAATCTATAATTTGATCTATCCTCGGAAGGGGATATTCATCCTTAGGGCATGCTTTATTTAAGTCGTTGTAGTCCACGCACATCTGCCATGTGCCATTATGCTTCTTGACCATGATGGGGTTTGCTAACCACTCCGGGAAGGGGACTTATTATACGACACTGGCCTTTAGTTGTCAGTTGATTTCATCTCATATGGAGGCTCACTTCTCGGGTGTATAGCATCTTTGCTTTTGTCTGACTAGTCAAACGCCAATTGGTAGACCCAATTTGTGCTCGATTACCTCCCTAGGGATCCTGGGCATACCTAACGATTCCCAAGCGAACACATCTTTGTTTGCCTGGAGGAAAGCAATGAGCTTGAGTTACATTCGGATTTGTCCTAATGATGTGGTTTCATCGGATCATTAGGGGCCAAATAGAGTCATCCAATTGTTGGGTGCTCTATTGCGACGTTCCCCTAGATTGGGGTGTGTCATCGAGCCTATCTCAGAGCCCCTGCATATGCCTCCCTTGATCAAGCAGTGGATGTAGGAGTATTGGCCTGAGTTGTGTCCTGAACGATGACCAACCTGGGTGATCGGAGAGATCAATAGTGCTTCTCTGGCCACGAGGGCTTTGGAGCCCTCGGAGCTTGAGCTGCCCTATAATTCTTATGGGAACACCATCCTAGTGACATGCTTAAAGGCCTGTGAGTTTTGAAGGAGGACTCCTCGATCTTCCCTGCAATGTCAAAATGGATAGTAGAGGTCCCAGCGTAGATAGTGTCCCTGGCCATACATAAGAACGGTCGACCTAGAATAATGGGTGTTGTTTCTTCACGCCCTGTGTTTAGTATCATGAAGTCGGACAGCACATGAGAATTCCCCACTAAGACTTCAACATCATCAGCAATTCCTTCAATGCGGTGAGTCGACCGGTCTGCAAATCTGATGCGCATATTTGTCTTCAGCAACAGTGTGACTTGTAGTACATTATCACAGACAGACATAGGGATAATGTTGATGGCTACACCGAGATCACAAACAGCTTCCAGAGTGTGGTGACCAATTAAGACTAAGATAATAGGATGGCCAGGGTCCCCCTTCTTGACTAGCCAAGAGATTTCTTGCCACCCCTTGATGACCAGCTCTCGGTAGAATTTTGTTTTCACTATCTCAAGGGAATTGACATTGTCGAGCTAGGTCCGATTGGCTTGAGATGAGTGACTTCATAGGCACGGAGGGCTAAAAAAGAACCCCTCTCCTTCCCATTGATATTGAAATGCATGTTGGCGGTCGCAATGTTGATGGTGGCCTTCACGATGTGTAACAAAGGTCGACCCAAGATGATGGGCGCTTTTAGGTTACGACAGGTATTTAGGACCACAAAATCTACTGTTACGTAATAGCCAGCAACTGTCAAGCAAATATCATCTAAAATCCCCTCGATTCTACGAGTAGATTAATTTGTCAGCCTTAAGCGTATATCTAGGTCAGTTACGGCCCTGAGTTGTGACAAATCATCATAGACTGATAAAGGTATTGTTGGCGGTCCTTAACAGCCATATCCGACTACTAATTAATATCCAAAATGGGAGAAATAAACAAACTTTTGGCACATATGCTTTTACTATTAACCTAGTTCCACTTGTATTGGAAGAAACATGTTATGCAGGACATACATTTGAATACAAGTGGAAAACATAACAAAAGGCACAAAACAAAAAGCATAAAGCAGAACTGCGCAAGAGAAATAAATGGAGAAGCCCACCTACACACCAAAACTAGGCCAGGCACCACTGAGGAAGCAACCCAGGCCTAGCCAGCAGCCCACCAAAGCAAGGCGGTGGTGAGCGGGGCCAGCCCTAGTGCGGCCACACCAGGGGTGTGCCCACACCCCCACCACCATCTCTTGGGCCCACCTTGCTCTGGCAGTTGCATGGCGGCACGCAAAGGCAGCTCAGGGCGGTTTCCTAATTTACCAGTGCTAAAATCGACCACTTATAAGTATATAAGCATGGGTGGAGCTCTCCTTCAACACACACCATTTGAGCCTCTACACCTCCACTTCTCTACTTGTACTCTTTTACTTTTTAGTAGTATTTGGAGTATGGCAAAGCTAGCAAGCAGAGCTTGGTTCCTTGGAAGAAAGGATCTTTGGTACGAATAATGCAATGAGTTCTTCCAAAGTCTTGCTATTATTTTATTATAGTAGTGCATATGAACTAGACTATAGTTCCCATGTTATAATCTTCACATATGAACTAGAATATAGTTTGTGTCTTATGATCTTAACATGTGCAACTTTATGCTTAACCATTCATATGACTTGTATGAGTAGAAGTAGAGCTAAGTTGAGGTGGTGGTTCATTGTTCCTTCAGGTTTGCCCATATTCTTGCTTGTTGATCCGTAGGGTCAGAGTCCCGAGGGGACATGGGTAGTTTTCTTGTACACGGGCGTGGTGCTCGGGTGCACGAGAACCTTCAAATATGACGGTATCCCCCGGTTGAGGGTTAGGCGGCAGGTGGTGATAGCCCTGTCCGTCCCTTATAATCCCCCATGTTCGAATATTGTGTAGGAGTCTTAAAGTCTCCCATGCGCTGGCAGACCAGTTCCTAGAGATCTCCTTATCCATCTTACACCTAGGTCTAGTTCTAACCATATAATTTGTATAATCATCAACCGTTCTTTGCACGGCTATATTAGAACATGCCTGCTCCGCTTAGGAACATTCTTTTATTCTTTGTTTTCCTTTTGTCCTGAAGGTTGGCCCAAGTGTGTGTCCACTATCCTTGAAATACCATTTTTGCCCCTATAATGAACTTTGGTTCACTATGCAGGTATGTAATTATCGCGGGGTCAAAACTATGGCAAGCATGTTGTTCGAGTCGGGGTCAGAGTACGAGGTCTTCGGTGGCTCGGGTGGACTTAGGAACACAAGAATCATGCAGAGAAGACACAACGGTTTATCCTGGTTTAGGCCAATTTGGTGCTTACGTTGATGAGGACATCGCCACACTGGACACACCGATGCCATGGTCTTCCCCAAGTTGCAATTCGTCCCCAACTCAGCTGCCACGTAGCCCTCGGATTTAGCATACACGTCGTCACTGTTTCGGTCATAACTTTCTCATACGACATCGAAACGGGGCATTCTTGGATGCATTGGAAAGGGGACGACGACATCGTCATTTTGGATCTAGTCCCAGGTCCAGAAGGTCCATGAATCATTCTGTGGGCAAGGTGCTACGTCACCTATTTGGGCCAACTTGGCCATGTATCGTATCGGGCCTTAAGCCCAAGTTGTGGGCGCCCAACCCCTGGCCGTCCCCAACCCTAGGTCGAGTCTTAGACTATAAACACAGTCGCTGCTGCCACTAGACAATTGGGTTTTGTTTAGAGTTTAGTTTTCCATCGAGAAACTGAATCGTTCATTGTAAATGTGGTGACAAATCCTTTAAAGTGATCTAGGGCCCCTGTTCTTGATCTCCTCCACTATGTCGATTAGTCCTTTCGAACTGAGTTTTCGAACCCTCTATTGATATTTGTGTCATTCATATTTGCAATTTTAGATTGCGTGTTTTACCTTCTTGCTTGTGCTCTTCGATTCGCTTGCAGAAAAAGCCTTCTTGGCGAGGTCAATCAAGTTGTGCTTGGTTCATAACCAACGGAGCAGTGGTGTAACGGTTGCAGGGTTCGAATCATGTCTGATTTGAAGCCAGATCACCAACGTCGAGATCTTCACAAATCAAACTTACCGGCTACCTCTCGGAAGATCGGGCTTGTACTCATCAATTGGTATCAGATATTTCAGGTTTACCGTGAGATATAATCTCATTTGCCTTAGATTCATATTTGTTCATTACCTAGAGTCCACAAAAAGCCCAAAAATATTTCAATTTCTGCCATCCTCTCACGCTTTGTGCCTTTGCAATTTCGTTTTAGATTCGCGTTGTTGAGTTTGTGTCCGTGGTCGGGTCTTGTTGCTAGTTTAGGATTGTGTTCGTGGTCGTAGTTCAATCGCCCGTTGCTGTGATTTTTGTTTTTTGCCACTATCCCATCCACCATTTCCAAACAACAAGTCGAAGCCACCACATTACTTGACTTGCCCCGCTAGCCGCCTTGTGTAACTTCTCGCCGCCGCACAAACCCTAGATAGGTTGCTTGCCGCTCTTATTTTGCCTGCATCGCAGCCCTCCTTACATCATCAGGCGAATACCTACTGCTGTTACTCATAGGGACGATCTTGTGATCGGTGTTGGAGTTTAGGGACACTTTTCCCTAACTGTCGCTGCCATGTTGTGCCTGCCAGAAAACATAACTTGAGATACCTTAAGAAAAATAGGCATAACTTTTTGCTCGTTTATCAGAAAAATCTGAAATTTTTACAGCAGCTTCTCGACACCATTTGAGCCTCTACACCTCCACTTCTCTACTTGTACTCTTTTACTTTTTAGTAGTATTTGGAGTATGGAAAAGCTAGCAAGCAGAGCTTGGCTCCTTGGAAGAAAGGATCTTTGGTACGAATAATGCAATGAGTTCTTCCAAAGTCTTGCTATCATTTTATTATAGTAGTGCATATGAACTAGACTATAGTTCCCATGTTATAATCTTCACATATGAACTAGAATATAGTTTGTGTCTTATGCTCTTAACATGTGCAACTTTATGCTTAACCATTCATATGACTTGTATAAGTAGAAGTAGAGCTAAGTTGAGGTGGCGGTTCATTGTTCCTTTAGGTTTGCCCATATTCTTGCTTGTTGATCCATAGGGTCAGAGTCCCAAGGGGACATGGGTAGTTTTCTTGTACACAAGCATGGTGCTCAGGTGCATGAGAACCTTCGGATATGACGGTATCCCCCGGTCGAGGGTTAGGCAGCAGGTGGTGATAGCCCTGTCCGTCCCTTATAATCCCCCATGTTTGGATATTGTGTAGGAGTCTTAAAGTCTCCCATGCGCTGGCAGACCAGTTCCTGGAGATCTCCTTATCCATCTTACACCTAGGTCTAGTTCTAACCATATAATTTGTATAATCATCAACTGTTCTTTGCACGGCTATATTAGAACATGCCTGCTCCGCTTAGGAACATTCTTTTATTCTTTGTTTTCCTTTTGTCCATGAGGTTGGCTCAAGTGTGTGTCCACTATCCTTGAAATACCATTTTTTCCCCTATAATGAACTTTGGTTCACTATGCAAGTATGTAATTGTCGCGGGGTCAAAACTACGGCAAGCATGTTGTTCGAGTCGGTGTCAGAGTACGAGGTCTCCAGTGGCTCGGGTGGACTCAGGAACACAAGAATCATGCAGAGAAGACACAATGGTTTATCCTGGTTTAGGCCAATTTGGTCCCTACGTTGATGAGGACATCGCCACGCTGGACACACCGACGCCATGGTCTTCCCCAAGTTACAATTCGTCCCCATCTCAGCTGCCACGTTGCCCTCGGATTCAGCAGACACGTCGTCACTGTTTCGGTCATAACTTTCTCATACGACATCAAAATAGGGTGTTCTTGGATGCGTTGGAAAGGGGATGATGACGCCATCATTTTTGTTCTAGTCCGAGCTCTAGAAGGTCTATGAATCATTCTATGAGCAAGGTGCTGCATCCCCTATTTAGGCCAACTTGGCCATGTATCGTGTCGGGCCTTAAGCCCAAGTTGTGGGCGCCCAACCCCTGGCCGTCCCCAACCCTAGGTCAAGTCTTAGACTATAAACACAGCCGCCACTACTGCTAGATAATTGGGTTTTGTTTAGAGTTTAGTTTTCCATCGAGAAACTGAATCATTCATTGTAACTGTGGTGACAAATCCTTTTACAGTGATCTAGGGCCCCTGTTCTTGATCTCCTCCACTGTGTCGATTAGTCCTTTGGAACTGAATTCTCGAACCCTCTATTGATATTTGTGTCATTCATATTTGCAATTTCAGATTGCGTGTTTTACCTTCTTGCTTGTGCTCTTCGATTCGCTTGTAGAAAAAGCCTTCTTGGGGAGGTCAATCAAGTTGTGCTTGGTTCATAACCAACGGAGCAGTGGTGTAATGGTTGCAGGGTTCGAATCACGTCTGATTTGAAGCAAGATCGCTAACGTCGAGATCTCCACAAATCGAACTTACCGGCTACCTCTCGGAAGATCGGGCCTGTACTCATCAGTTGGTATCAGATATTTCAAGTTTACCGCGAGGTATAATCTCATTTGCCTTAGACTCATATTTGTTCATTACCTAGAGCCTACAAAAAGCCCAAAAATATTTCAATTTCTGTCGTCCTATCACCCTTTGTGCCTTTGCAATTTCGTTTCAGATTCGCGTTGTTGAGTTTGTGTCTGTGGTCGAGTCTTGTTGCTGGTTTAGGATTGTGTTCGTGGTTGTAGTTCAATCGCCCATTGCTATGATTTTTGTTTTCCGCCGCTATCCCATGCACCGTGTAACAGAACCGCCCAAATTATAAGAGCACAAGTACAAAAACAATCACCGAAGTGATCAAATTCTCGCACTTGAGCCCATATAACTCCGGTAGTCCAATGAAATCATGAGGGATTTCAAACCAACCAACATACAAGCCAAGATCGTAGTGATTCAACATAACAAGTCACATGTTACAACCATTTCACAAGTAATTCAATATACATCGGAGTTCAACTTAGTTATTACAACTTAAGTTCAAAAGTAGCGGAAGCAAAGTAATTTGAAACTAACAACACCCTTATTTCAAATACATGCCAGTACCAAGGTCGACTTCCAACAAAAGCATTAGAGAGAAGATAACTCAGAAGGATCATGCCCGTGATCACACTCCGCCTCTACGGCAGGAGCCAACCAACTTTTGCAGTCGCCATGATACATCACAACCTGCAACAAGCGGGGATAAAACCCTGAGTACGACAATGTACTCAGCTAGACTTACCCGTCAAAAACCAGAAATAAAGTGACACCAAGGATCATGCAAGGCTGATATAAAGTGGGCTAGCTTGACAACATTTTGCATAAAAGCTTAATATGGATAAGTAATCATTAATGCTTAAGCATCAAGTTAATTATCATTAACCTGTCATCTATATTAGAACCTGTACTAGAGCACTCACTTTATTAGGAGCAAACAATATTAACCATAGCAGGTATAAATTGAGGCAACCTTTCCATCGTTATCCAATTAACCATCCGTTCAATTTAATGGAATCTACGTTGCCGCTGCTCAAGTCAAGTGCTCACTAACCGGGAGCGACGGCGATTTGAATCGAATTCCTATCCAGCTGGAGGGGTATTTCTAACACTCACCGTGCAGACCCCTGCCAGGGTCGCACAGGCCACCTTTTCATATGATTCAGGAATCGCAGGTCCGAATGATGTCGCGACCCCAAGGGCGACACTCTGCAAGGTGATAGGGACTCTAACCCCCCCTTGGTCTCACGCCAATGTCCCCAAGCACATCCTTTCTCTCCTCCAAGAAGCAACCTACCATTCGATTCTCGGCCTGAACCATATTACTCGACTTCGCGGTCGGAACGACTTATCCGGCCAACTAAGTGTTAGACTGCGTTCAACATGACTCAAGGACGTACAGCGAATCGGTCCTTAAACGACTCAGACGGGGATAGATCCACACCCAAGACCTCCATGCCTTGTTGCTTCACTATCGTCATCCCGCCCGGTCTCATTTCATTTTATTAACACATGGTTCCATTCCACGATAGCAATTATAGCCAACCGTGCCATATATGAATATCCCTATATCTCGCAGGTGACAGGAAATCACCTGACTTCTACCGCTTAAAGCAGGGCTAAGCATCTACTCGATCCTAGTCTATGTAGGATTCAAGGATTCATATTTCTGGACAAGGAATGATATAATGCAGCAAGGTTTTCAACCAACTCCTACCACTTAATGCAACAATACTTATAACATATATATAATTAATTGCTTTGAAGATAGGAGGCTTATAATGCTCCGGGGCTTGCCTGGGATCCGACACAAGTCAGTGGTTGTCAGACATCACTCGCCGAGTACTTCCATCTTCGGGATAGTTTCACCAAACACCGTCTTCGGGTTTGACTCCAACACCACATCTTTCACGCGTTTTAGCTAGCGTACCTAAATGAAATGCAAGATGCAAGTACATGAATACAAGGAAATGCAATAGATGATGCATCACACGTTAATCAAGGCAAGTATAAGGTTATAGTAAAGACACGCAAGCACATCACATTACTTAAGTAACCTTACACAAACAAACATGCTAAAATAGCAAAGAAAGCAATACCAAGCATGAAATAAGATTTACAAAGTCTCAGGTGTACTAGCTTAATCACCAAAGACATGAATCACACTTAGCAATACGCAAGCAAAGTAACCAAGCAATCATGTATTTTCAACAATTCTGGACATACATGCAGTAGTATCTGAAGTTCTAAAAATCCAAATGACTTGCAAGAAGACATCCTAGAAAGCTTATAAAATTGTCCACATTTCATTTATAAACATCTAAACCTGATTCTAACATTTACCAGGTCGAAATACAGAAGGTACAGAATCTGTCCTGAAAGGACAGAGAGCAACATAAATCTGAACCCAACTTAGAACAGCTGTAGTTTCTAAACCATATGGCCAAATGCCACCAAATTTTAACAGAGGCTAGATACATAAATTATCTACAACTTTTGTATAAACAAGTTTTACAACAAAGCACATTATCATGAAGAACTTTGCCAAGTTTCCAGATCTGTCCAGAAACCTCATTTGCAAGAAATAATTATTAACTTATGTTGCAAACATATGCTTGGACAAAACCAATTTTACCAACATGTCACACATGACTAATGAACACCAGAAAACATAGTGCCCACTCCTAAATAAATTCTTTTAATACATTTTCTTAATTTATTTAGATAATTAGGTGGAATTATGAACACCTACCAAAATACTCAATAAATTCTACCAAAATTACAGTGACCTACATATGCTCTGAATAGTCTATTGTCCAAATTTCAAGCCATTTGGACACGTATATAAACCTCTATGAAAAAGACAAATGGCTATTGCAATAAATCATGTGAGAGCAAGATACACTAATAACTCACTCATACAGTACCCAAAATTCATGAAATTATTACCACAATTCAAACATCACATGAGTAGCATGACACAAAAATTTCACTTCATTTCGAGCTCTAAATTTGCAGTTATGAAAATGACAAATACAACTAGCAATGAAAACCTAGATGCAAAGATCTATTTTTAGAACTAAAATTTTAAACTAAAACATTACATATTATAGATCCACTGCATAGATAATTTCACAAGGATTCCAAAAAGTCCTCATTTGCTATTTTATGATTTGTCTACTAATTACTACACATTTTCAAAGTTTGGCATAATTTTCTAGAAAAGAAAACCAGAAAAACGAAAAAGGAAAAACAACTTTGCAATGGAGTCCCTGCAGTTCTTCCAAATCAACATGCAGTACAAAGTCACTATTCATATGAGTCAGTGGTGTGTAGATAGGCCCCTCCCTTTAGTCGAATTGCCGCGCGAGGTCCCTGACGCGAATCAAAATAGAGGAGGCGCTGGAGGTCGTCGGTGGCTCGCCGATGTCGGCCGGAGAAGGCTCGTCGGTGGCGGCTGATGAGCGGAGGAGCATCCCCATCACCCCGCGCACTCACCGGTACCCGCAGCTTGTCATGAGATGGTTCGAGGTGGCCCAGCCACGTGCGCCGGCGGCCATGCTCGGGGCGTCTCCGGCGGCAGGGTGCTCTAGGGACCGAGGCAGCCGACGAATGGGCGCGGGAGGTGCAGCGCGATGCGGAGAAGATGATGCTGTGCACGGCTGATGACGAGGAGGTGCGGAGGCGAGGAACGCGGTGGCGGCTCGGAGCTTGGTCATGGCGGCCATGGCCACGGCGTGCACGGTGGCCGTGCTCTACGACGGCGATGAGAGGCCGGGGATGGTTGCGGTGGTTGCGGCAGTGAGAGGCAGAGGTGGTGGTGTGCTTCACTCAACATTCGACCGAACAAATTCGCGAGAACGTCCGCACGGCCGCGAGCTCAGGAGCTTGGCCATGGCGGCATCCGCGACCACGAGCCTAGAGCGGAGCAAAGTGAGATAGGAGGGAGCGAGAGGGAGTGGAGAGGATGGGGAGGGCGCTCGGGTGCTGCTCTTCTCCGGTGGCAGGGTGTAGGGCGCGTGGCGGCATGGTGGGGTGCACTGCCCTGCATGGTCGCCACGGAGGCCAAACGTCGAACACGTTGCGAGCGACGTGGTGGGCAGCTTGGGTTCCAGTTATGGGCTATCTACGGGCCGAATTTCGTCATGGGCCTTGAAACAAAGTTGTTCATTTCATGATGCCCTACAATTCTTGTTTAAAGACCCTAGTCATTAGAGCAATGGATTAGGGAGTATTTAAACCCTAAGTTGACATTATCGATGATTAATCTAACTTCGGTGTTTTACTCCAATTAGTTGGTCAACAGTGGTCAAATCAATGTCAACTTTTGGTATATCCTACTCCAAGATCTAAGCTCCAACTTTTACATTTGGACCTACTCAAGTTGCTTAACGAAAACTCGAGAACGCGGGATGCCACTCAAGTTGCCACTACTTAGACTTAAATATTGCTAAGTCTGAAAACATTTAGAAGATTCGAAATGGTGACCCCTGTTTGACAGGCTTAGAGATGGATTTAGGCTCGGGTCCTTTAATAAAGTTTGTAGCATACAAACTAAACAACACTTTTTATTAAAGGGCCATGGACTGGTTCAGCATGGTTATGGAGATAAAGATTACCAAACAAGTCAACTTATTGCTGCCCATTCTAGGACTTAGAATATTTTCTAGCTTCGAAAAAAACAGGATCTGATTCAAACTTGTGAGCTCTATTTGACTAGATTAGAGGCCAAACTAGCTCTTGACCATTAAACAAAGTTTGTTGTACACAAGATGAACTACAACTTTTGTTTAAGGTCAAACCTCATAACTAGTACAGAAGTCAAACTTTCACTTTGGTCAAAGTATCAACTCGGTAAAGCCTAAACTAGGGTTTTAGGCCAATCGGGGCATTTTCTTGACATTTGCTCAACATGAACCCTTCATGACTTTTGTTGTAGAGTTCATCTAGAGTCATTTGGACAAGTTTGCAAGGTTTGGTTGATGATCTATAGTTCCATTAACTTAATGGGACAATTTCCAATAGAAATGGAACCTATCATTTCATGTGACTTTTTGATTCCAAACTTCATGAAACTTTTCTAGGGATCAATATAGATAGGTACTAAGGTGAGACACATGAAGATATTGCAATAACACTACCCAAGCATATATCTTGAAAAGGGGCTTATATGTAAAGCAATGGTGCAGCATCCAACTTTAAGTTAAGCTCATCTCCATAGGTTGACCTTGACATCGTCATCTCCACTTAATCTATCATGTTTGAGCTTAAACCCACTACTGAAAGTCCTATGTTTGGTGTTGGTAATTAGTGACAATGCCTATGTACTAATCCTATGCCTAAGTTGTATGTAGCATATGAGGATTAGTACATTCCAAGGTTGGTGGCAAGATGGACATGGTGATCATGATGGCCACACTTGGATTTGGATGCAACCCTACGTGATCAAGGCAAAGGTATATGCTTAAGGGTTGTGTTTTAGTAACCAAGACACCTAGTGGGTGTGGTTACATTATAGGATAGATAGCCGTACTATAAAGAGGGGAATGACGCGGCTATTGAACTCCTAAGTGCCTCTAGGTGTGCATTTCATGTCATATGCATTTGGATAGAACTAATAACGCATCGAAAAATGATTGTGAAAATGCTAACACACATGCACATGGTGTTGATCACTTGGTGATGTTAGCACGTTTGCGATGGCGTTGGAGTTTAAGCGGTAGAGAGGGTTTGGGGTCCTCTCTCCCTCCCGCCGAGCGTGCGAGCGCGGGATTCAGGCGATTTCGGAGAAATGAAATGCCTATTTTCTACTACGCCGGAAGTCGGAATTCTAACGGAAAAGAAACGGAAGCGAACGGAGGTCACAGTGGTGACCGGACGCTGCACCGGACGCTGCACCGGACGCGGTCACTGTTTGACCGGACGCGTCCGGTCAGCGTCCAGTATCGGCGCGTTTTTCAGTTGGTTGATCGGACGCGAGGCGCGTCCGGTCACAGGCGACCGGACGCGTCCGGTCGTCCAGGGAGCTTACTGGACTCCCACCGGACGCGGGCACTGTGGCGTCCGGTCAGTTCACCAGCGCGTCCGGTCGTTGGTTTGTTTTGCGCGACTCAGTGTTGACCGGCGCGTCCGGTCAGTCACGGGACCGGCGCGTCCGGTCGTGACCAGCGCGTCCGGTCGTTGCGACCGGCGCGTCCGGTCAGTGTTTCGTGAAAGAACCGTTGAGCGACCGGCGCGTCCGGTCGTTGCGACCGGCGCGTCCGGTCGGTGCTTCGCGAACTAGCCGTTGCGCGACCGGCGCGTCCGGTCAGTTGGACCAGCGCGTCCGGTCAGCGCGATTTCAGCTGAATCAAGTTTCTAACGGCTATATTCGAAGGGGTACGTCTATAAATACTCGTTGGCCGGCTCAAGGCTCTAACTCTTGAACATTTGACATACTTGTGAGCACTTTGAGCTAAGCAACTCCCCTCCCACTCATCTCTCTTGCTTCTTTGCATATTCGAAGTGAGATTGAGTGATCCAAGTGCATTTGCATTGTGAGATAGCATCTAGTTGGCACTTGGTGGTTGATTTGCTGCGGGATTCTTGTTTCTCTTGGTGGTTGCCGCCACCTAGACGGCTTAGAGCAGCTTGGAGGCGTTGGCAAGAGTTGGTGATTGTTCTTGGCCACCTCCGGTGTTTGTGAGGGGTTTGTGCCTACCTCGGCGAAGCGCCGAAGGCAACATTAGTGGATTGCTCGTGTCATTGCAACCTTTTGCCATTTGGTAGGTTCTTGTGGCGCCTTTTGAGAGGCTCGGTGTGAGACCGATTAGCCACCGAACCACGTGGTGAAGAGGGACACAACGGGGACTAGCGTGCCGGCAAGCACGTGAACCTCGGGATAAATCTTCGTGTCAACACTTCCATATTGTGATTGATTGATCCCGGTGTTCGGTTGTCTTGGTATTCATTGTTGATTATATTGGTTGGCTCAATACTTCGCCCCTCGGTGAAACCATTCTAACTCTATCTTGTATTACTTTCTTAGTTATCTTTGCTAGCTTGTTAGCTTTGCTAGAGTAGCTCTTTTGTGTAGCTTGCTAGTTATAGTTGTAGTTACCTTCTCGGTTTGTCTTGTGCGGTTGAGTGCAATTTTACTAGCCTTGTGAATTGGTTAGGTGGCTTGCATACACCCCGTAGGCTAAGCAAAACTCGCATCTCGCTGTTTGTTGTATTGATAAACTTGTTTAGCTTGTCTTTGTAGAAAATTTTAAAAGGCTATTCACCCCCCTCTAGCCATCAAGACCTTTCAAGTGGTATCGGAGCCGTGGTCACCGTTTGCAAGGCTTAACAACCTCGGTGCAAGATGGCTCAAGTTATGTTCAACCATGTTAATGGCAAGCCTCCATTCTTTGATGGCGTCTCTTCCTTTGATCATTGGAAAAGGAAGATGAAGCAATATCTAGGCAATATACATGAGAAGGTTTGGGATGTGACCAATGAAGGATACATCATTCTTGATGAAGAAAATCTCACTCCAAATGACCGCATCAACAAACAATGCAACACGGCGGCACTTGACACAATCTACCGTGCCATTGATGACAAAGTATTTGAGCAAATCAAAGATCTTGAAAAGGCAAATGAGCTTTGGATAAGGCTTGAAGAAACATATGAAGGCACTTCAACGGTAAAAAGTGCCAAGCTATATATGCTCAAGGACAAGTTCTCCACTTTCAAGATGAAGGATGATGAATCCATCCCGGAGATGTTCTATAGGCTCCAAGTCATTGTCAATGATCTCAAGGGGCTTGGAGAGAAGGTTGAGGACAAGGACTTCTCACACAAGTTCTTGATGTGCTTACCCAAGAAGTTTGCCACCTTGAGAAGAATGATCTTTAGAGAGGGATTGGACAAGGTCAAACCAACCGATGTACTTGGAGATATAATGACCGATGCCCAATACAATGATGATGAAGATGAGGTAGAAGAGAAGAAGGAGACCAAGGTCAAGCAAGAGAAGCCCATTGCATTCAAGGCTTCATCTTCTAAGGGCAAGAGCAAGGTGGAGAGCGATGATGATGATCCATTCGATGATGAGACCATGGCCCTCCTAGTGCACAAGATGGGGAGGTTCATGAAGAAGAAAGGATATGGGGCAAGGAAGAGAAGGGACTTCATGAAGGCAAAGGAGGTGCTTTGCTACAATTGCAATAGCCCCGATCATGTAGTGGCAAAGTGCCCCTATGAAGACAAAAGATATCATGATGGGGAGTTGAAATTGAAGAAGAACAAGAAGGACAAGAAGGAGAAGAAAGAAAAGAAGAGCTTCACTATCAACAAGAAGAAGAAAGGTGGTGGCTATGTGGTCACTTGGGATAGTGATAACTCCGATAGTGATGATGATAGCTCTAGTGATGATGAGAGGACCACTCGGCGAGCCATTGCAAGCATCGCCCTCTCCAACAAGTCATCCATCTTCGACACTACATCGACATGCCTTATGGCCAAGCCTACCAAGGTAAAATATGATGATAGTGATGATGATTCTTGTGCTAGTGATGATTGTAGGAGTGATGATGAGGAGGATGAGGACTACTCCAAGGATGATCTATTGGGCATAATAGATCAAATGAGCAAAGGCTACAAGAGGACCACCAAGAAATACAAAATCTTGGAACAAGAGCTCATTGCCAAGAGCAATGAAAATGATGCCTTGATGGAGGAGCTTGTTACTCTCAAAAAGAGTAAGGAGTGCAAAGGAATTGAACAAGAGCTCAAAGCTCTTAGGAAATCCTTTGATGAGCTAGAGGCCTCTCGTGAGTGTCTAAAGGAAGACCACGAGGACCTTGAAATTGCTCACACTAGGCTTAAGGAAGCCCACTCCTCTCTACTTGAGCTCATCAAGGAGAAGGACCTCAAGTTGGAGAAGCTCATGAAGGAAGCTAAGGAGGAGCAAGTGATTCTCACTTGTGATATTGGACTAACATGTGATATTATTGATGATTCTTTATTTGTTGGTCCTACTAATGCTTCATGTAGCTCATCATCATCCACCACAACCAACTCTACCTCTACTACTAGTGATTCATCACTTGTGGTTGAGAATGAGACTCTCAAGAGAGAGGTGGATGATCTCACCCGCGCATTAGGCAATGCCTATGGTGGGGATGCCCGCTTGCTAAAATGCTTGGGTAGCCAAAGGTTCTCTCTTAACAAAGAGGGTTTGGGCTATACTCCCAAGAAGGGCAAGGCGGCCTTTGCTACTCCAAAGTCTCGCTTTGTGAAGAGCAATGGTTGTTATTGCAATAGATGCAAGCAAGTTGGGCATCTAGAGATTAATTGTAATAAAATGAACAAGAACAACAACAAGTTTCATGCTAAAATGGATTATATTCCTTTTGATTCTTGTTATGTGCTTACCAAGGGTGAGAAAGGTGTGCATGCTAAGTTTGTTGGTACACCAATTGTGGGTCCAAAGAAGAAGGCCATTTGGGTACCAAAGAGCTTAGTGACTAACCTCCAAGGACCCAAGCAAGTATGGGTACCTAAAAGACATTAATTTGTTTTGTAGGTAAATTACAAGGCCGGAGGAAGGCATTGGGTGCTAGATAGTGGGTGCTCTCAACATATGACCGGTGATTCAAGAATGTTCAACTCTCTCAAATCAAATGATAGTGGCATTGATAGTATCACATTTGGTGACAATAGCAAGGGTGATGTGAAGGCTCTTGGAAGGATTGCAATCTCAAATGATCATAGCATTTCCAATGTGCTCTTAGTTGAAAAGTTGAACTTCAATCTTCTCTCGGTTGCTCAATTGTGTGATCTAGGTTTCAAGTGCATATTTGGTGTTGATGATGTGGAGATAGTTAGTGTTGATGGCTCCAATTTGATCTTCAAGGGTTTTAGATATGAGAATCTATACTTGGTTGATTTCAATGCTAGTGACACTCAACTTTCAACATGCTTGCTCACCAAATCAAGTATGGGTTGGTTATGGCATAGAAGACTTGGTCATGTTGGCATGAAGCAATTGAACAAGTTAGTGAAGCATGACTTAGTTAGAGGCTTGAAGGATGTCATATTTGAGAAGGATAAGCTATGTAGTGCATGTCAAGCCGGAAAGCAAGTAGGCAACACTCATCCATTGAAGAGCATTATGAGTACCTCTAAGGCATTTGAGTTGTTGCACATGGATCTATTTGGGCCAACCACATATACAAGCATTGGTGGCAACAAGTATGGCTTTGTGATTGTGGATGATTTCACTAGATATACATGGGTATTCTTTCTTATGGACAAGAGTAATGTATTTGACATATTCAAGAAGTTCATCAAGAGGGTACAAAATGAGTTTGAGACCACAATCAAGAAAGTAAGAAGTGACAATGGAAGTGAGTTTAGAAACACAAGAGTTGATGAGCTATGTGATGAGCTTGGAATCAAGCATCAATTCTCGGCTAAGTATACACCTCAATCTAATGGCCTAGTTGAGAGGAAGAATAGAACTTTGATTGATATGGCAAGATCAATGTTAAATGAGTATAATGTGAGTCATTCATTTTGGGCCGAAGCAATCAACACGGCTTGCTTCTATAGCAACCGCCTCTATTGCCACAAGTTTCTAGAGAAGACACCATATGAGATCTTAAATGGAAGAAAGCCCAACATTGCATACTTTCGGGTATTTGGTTGTAAATGCTACATCTTGAAGAAGGGCACTAGATTAAGCAAGTTTGAGAAGAAATGTGATGAAGGATTCCTACTTGGTTACTCCACTACTAGCAAAGCTTATAGAGTTTGGAATTTGGCTAGTGGTTTACTTGAGGAAGTTCATGATGTTGAGTTTGATGAAACAAATGGCTCTCAAGATGAGGAAAATAACTTGGATGATGTGAGAGGAACTCAATTGACCAATGCTATAAAAGAAATGGATATTGGTGATATTAGGCCAAAGCAAGTGATTGATGTGGATGACAACAAAGATCAAGTGCTCCAAAGTCCAATTACACAAGCTAGTGGGTCTCTAATACAAAATCAAGCTAGTACATCATCTCAAGTGCAACAAGATCAACAAGTGGCTAGTTCATCATCTCTAACTCATAATCAACATCAACATCCAAGCAATCAAGTCCAAGTGCTTCAACCAACCAACATTGCAAGAGACCATCCATTGGATTCCATCATTGGTGACATACAAAGGGGAGTTCAAACTAGATCAAGATTGGCATCATTTTGTGCTCACTCTTCTTTTGTGTCAATGGAAGAACCCAAGAACATTGATAAAGCATTGAGAGATCCGGATTGGGTAAATGCAATGCATGAAGAGCTCAACAACTTCAAGAGAAATGAAGTATGGGAACTAGTTGAGAGGCCTAAGGATCATAATGTCATTGGAACAAGATGGGTCTTTCGCAACAAGCAAGATCAAGATGGAATAGTAGTAAGGAACAAAGCAAGACTAGTGGCTCAAGGTTACACACAAATAGAGGGTCTTGACTTTGGTGAAACTTATGCCCCGGTTGCAAGATTGGAAGCAATTAGGATCTTACTTGCCTATGCTTGTGCTCATAATATCAAGCTATATCAAATGGATGTGAAGAGTGCATTTCTCAATGGGTACATTCAAGAAGAGGTGTATGTGGAGCAACCTCCCGGTTTTGAAGATGACAAGAAACCTAATCATGTCTACAAATTGAGAAAAGCTTTGTATGGATTGAAGCAAGCACCTAGAGCATGGTATGAAAGATTGAGGGACTTCTTGCTATCCAAAGGATTTGTCATGGGCAAAGTGGATACTACTCTCTTCACCAAGAAGATTGGGAAAGACTTGTTTGTATTACAAATATATGTTGATGATATCATATTCGGTTCAACCAATCAAGATTATTGTGATGAGTTTGGAAAAATGATGGCAAAGGAATTTGAAATGTCAATGATCGGTGAACTTAGTTTCTTTCTTGGACTTCAAATCAAACAAATGAAGGAAGGAACATTTGTGAGCCAAACCAAGTACATCAAAGATATGCTCAAGAAGTTTGGCATGGAAGATGCAAAGGGCATTACAACCCCAATGGGCACTAGTGGAAGTTTGGATAGTGACAAGAGTGGCAACATGGTGGATCAAAAGCTTTATAGATCAATGATTGGTAGCCTACTCTATGTGACGGCATCAAGGCCCGATGTGATGTTTAGTGTATGCATGTGTGCAAGATTTCAAGCCTCACCAAGAGAAAGTCATTTGAAGGCAACAAAGAGAATATTGAGGTACTTAAAGCATACACAAGATGTTGGATTGTGGTATCCCAAAGGTGCAAGCTTTGAGCTAGTTGGATATTCGGATTCCGACTATGCCGGTGACAAAGTGGAGAGAAAGAGCACTTCCGGGACTTGTCAATTGTTGGGAAGATCACTTGTCTCATGGTCATCCAAGAAGCAAAATAGTATTGCACTATCTACCGCCGAAGCCGAATACATCGCCGCGGGTAGTTGTTGTGCACAAATCTTGTGGATGAAGGCAACATTGAAGGATTTTGGAATCAATTTCAAGAATGTGCCATTGCTATGTGACAATGAAAGTGCCGTGAAGCTAACCAACAATCCGGTTCAACATCAAAGAACAAAGCATATTGATGTTCGTCATCATTTTATTAGAGATCATCAACAAAAGGGTGACATTGCTATTGAGAGTGTGGGCACCGAAGATCAACTAGCCGATCTATTCACCAAGCCACTTGATGAGAAGAGATTTCACAAGCTAAAGAATGAGTTGAACATACTTGACTTCTCCAACATGAGTTGATGCACCCCATATATGACATGCCTCTCCTTCAAGCCCCAAGGTACAAATTGGTTGACATGTCATACATTCTATGCTAAGGACTTGTTTAGTGCATCTAGTCATAATTTACATGTCCTAGGCTCATTCATGAAAATCAAATGACTTTGAAGTTTATATGGTGCCACTATTGTTTTCATGACTTGTATGATCTAGTGGTAGCATATAACTTGTTTAAGTAGCTTGTGATCCTAAGTGTTTAATCTAGATCACTTGTCTAAATATTTGCTTCAACATGGTGCATGATAACCCTTCTAGTAAGGTGTGAAGAAGCTTGCCCTTGGATCAAACCGAAGCATTTTATTTATGCAAGCAATCTAGGTTGAATCACAAACTTGATCCTCACCCCATAATTCAACATGATAATCTATCTAAAATTGGTCCCTTGTGGTCATTGGTGCCAAAGGGGGAGAAAATATTGTTCACAAAGATAGAACTAAAAGAGAGAAGCACAAAGGGGGAGAAAAATGTTGTTCACAAAGAGAAAACCTAAAGGGGAGAATTGATAAAAGAAGGGGATCAACTAAAATTTCGAGCACACAAGTAGGGGGAGCAAGCTCTTAAACATGAATGTTGCATTTCCATGTGCACTTCATATGTATGATGCATAGTTATGCATTTCCTTTTCTCCGATACATTGCTTGTGTGGTGACTTGCTAGTATAATTTGATTGATGTATTGAAGTACTAGCATGAATAGGAAGTAGTTAGATTTCTCTTACTTCATGTTTTTCCAAAGTGGTACTAGAGCCTTGCTTATAATGTTGATCTCACAAGGTTTCTAGTTTTGTTTGTGCTTTTACAAGTGGTATCTAACTACACAAGGTGCTAAGATGGTGTTTATCGCTACTCCGATGGTATCACGCTTCAAAGGTCTATAATCTAAAACACTTAGCACCTATTGGTAGTCAATGCTCCTAATCTTTCCTATCTAACATGTATGCTTCCAAAATCCAAACATATAGCATACATGTAGTGGGAGCCATTGCTATCAATTTGAATTCATGATCACTTGTCCATACTTCTTACACATGGTAATATACTTGGACAATGTGACATGGGTTCAATCAAAATTTTATCATAATATCTTTGTGAAAGGGTTGTCACCAATTACCAACAAGGGGGAGATTGAAAGTCCTATGTTTGGTGTTGGTAATTAGTGACAATGCCTATGTACTAATCCTATGCCTAAGTTGTATGTAGCATATGAGGATTAGTACATTCCAAGGTTGGTGGCAAGATGGACATGGTGATCATGATGGCCACACTTGGATTTGGATGCAACCCTACGTGATCAAGGCAAAGGTATATGCTTAAGGGTTGTGTTTTAGTAACCAAGACACCTAGTGGGTGTGGTTACATTATAGGATAGATAGCCGTACTATAAAGAGGGGAATGACGCGGCTATTGAACTCCTAAGTGCCTCTAGGTGTGCATTTCATGTCATATGCATTTGGATAGAACTAATAACGCATCGAAAAATGATTGTGAAAATGCTAACACACATGCACATGGTGTTGATCACTTGGTGATGTTAGCACGTTTGCGATGGCGTTGGAGTTTAAGCGGTAGAGAGGGTTTGGGGTCCTCTCTCCCTCCCGCCGAGCGTGCGAGCGCGGGATTCAGGCGATTTCGGAGAAATGAAATGCCTATTTTCTACTACGCCGGAAGTCGGAATTCTAACGGAAAAGAAACGGAAGCGAACGGAGGTCACAGTGGTGACCGGACGCTGCACCGGACGCTGCACCGGACGCGGTCACTGTTTGACCGGACGCGTCCGGTCAGCGTCCAGTATCGGCGCGTTTTTCAGTTGGTTGATCGGACGCGAGGCGCGTCCGGTCACAGGCGACCGGACGCGTCCGGTCGTCCAGGGAGCTTACTGGACTCCCACCGGACGCGGGCACTGTGGCGTCCGGTCAGTTCACCAGCGCGTCCGGTCGTTGGTTTGTTTTGCGCGACTCAGTGTTGACCGGCGCGTCCGGTCAGTCACGGGACCGGCGCGTCCGGTCGTGACCAGCGCGTCCGGTCGTTGCGACCGGCGCGTCCGGTCAGTGTTTCGTGAAAGAACCGTTGAGCGACCGGCGCGTCCGGTCGTTGCGACCGGCGCGTCCGGTCGGTGCTTCGCGAACTAGCCGTTGCGCGACCGGCGCGTCCGGTCAGTTGGACCAGCGCGTCCGGTCAGCGCGATTTCAGCTGAATCAAGTTTCTAACGGCTATATTCGAAGGGGTACGTCTATAAATACTCGTTGGCCGGCTCAAGGCTCTAACTCTTGAACATTTGACATACTTGTGAGCACTTTGAGCTAAGCAACTCCCCTCCCACTCATCTCTCTTGCTTCTTTGCATATTCGAAGTGAGATTGAGTGATCCAAGTGCATTTGCATTGTGAGATAGCATCTAGTTGGCACTTGGTGGTTGATTTGCTGCGGGATTCTTGTTTCTCTTGGTGGTTGCCGCCACCTAGACGGCTTAGAGCAGCTTGGAGGCGTTGGCAAGAGTTGGTGATTGTTCTTGGCCACCTCCGGTGTTTGTGAGGGGTTTGTGCCTACCTCGGCGAAGCGCCAAAGGCAACATTAGTGGATTGCTCGTGTCATTGCAACCTTTTGCCATTTGGTAGGTTCTTGTGGCGCCTTTTGAGAGGCTCGGTGTGAGACCGATTAGCCACCGAACCACGTGGTGAAGAGGGACACAACGGGGACTAGCGTGCCGGCAAGCACGTGAACCTCGGGATAAATCTTCGTGTCAACACTTCCATATTGTGATTGATTGATCCCGGTGTTCGGTTGTCTTGGTATTCATTGTTGATCATATTGGTTGGCTCAATACTTCGCCCCTCGGTGAAACCATTCTAACTCTATCTTGTATTACTTTCTTAGTTATCTTTGCTAGCTTGTTAGCTTTGCTAGAGTAGCTCTTTTGTGTAGCTTGCTAGTTATAGTTGTAGTTACCTTCTCGGTTTGTCTTGTGCGGTTGAGTGCAATTTTACTAGCCTTGTGAATTGGTTAGGTGGCTTGCATACACCCCGTAGGCTAAGCAAAACTCGCATCTCGCTGTTTGTTGTATTGATAAACTTGTTTAGCTTGTCTTTGTAGAAAATTTTAAAAGGCTATTCACCCCCCTCTAGCCATCAAGACCTTTCAACTACTTAATTGATGATAAACACCTGGGGTGTTACAGCCCTCCCCCCTTAAAAGAATCGTGTCCCGAGATTTGGAATGGAAGACCTTTTAAGGAAGAGAGGCACGTTATCTAGTTCTCAACATCTGCTATAGCATTCAACTACAAAGCTTCAACATTAGCGGAACTAATTTGGTCAAAGGCACTTTCTGATACTTACTCTTCATGGTAAACTTTGTCTGGAGAATTTCCTTCATTGACTTCCATAAAGCCTTGTTACTTTGGGAGGAATCCAAGACAACGCAGTACTTCATTTTCAGTGTACAGAGATCATTTGGTACATGAGTGAACCACTTACCAGTATCTGATTCTTTAGTGAACGCAGCATAGTCCGTATGAACTTTACATTAGACCAAAATCTTTCGAAGTATACTCGTTAAAATGACTCTATGTTCACGAAGTTTGAAAAGCAGTCCTCTACCAAAATGGCTTGAGCACAACCTTCCAAAAGGGTGAGATCATAGACGACAAATATACTCTGAGGCTATAGGATACTGACTAACCAATGGACAGGGTCTATGTTGGTCTTAAATTTTCAATCATTCCGATATCAACTAATGGAAAGCTACTTACTATTCCATGCATGCAGTTCTCTTTCTCTGATGACAACACTGTATTATCAGAGTCTATCGAGGGGTTAGTGAATGTGATAGCTGACTCTGTCAGCACCATATTTCTGCCAAATGTTACTTAAGAAGATTCTCTTATCCAAAGGCAACAGTTATCTGGGTTGAATCAGATGCAACCTCTTGGGTAAAAACATTTATAAGGTACTAAAGTATGTCATCATTTGGAAAATTAGTACCCAAGCAAAATGTAGTGAGGCCTTAAGGACAACAAAAGTTGTAATATTTACTAAACCGCGGGGAGGAGTCTACCACCAAGCGATTGAGTAAAATTTTCCTTGGTGACTTAGTTGTACTGTAAGTTGAGTTGACTTGCAGCGTAGCAACTTTGTCAGGCCAACTTTCACCTTGAGGCTTCCTTTTTATGATCAAACAGCAGCTCTAAGAGGGGAAATCTGTTGTTTGACACTTTTCAAATTGCTTTTGATTTGCAAATTTACTCGTAGAACCCTTGATTGTCCCAATAATTGTTGATGAGAGAACATAAAAGCAAAGCGAAAGGGTGTACAACAGGATCCTTAAGACCACTTAAGAGATCATCCAATAGAGTTATGAACAAACCATTTGTGACACCTAAGGGCACAAGGATGTTGATCGAAACTAGGGCATGCATTTCTCTAATTCTTCACCGCAGCTGATTGAACACCTTGCACTATCTGTGTGATTGTCCAAGACGGAATTGACTTGATCACAATGGCTCTAGGAGATAGAATTTCAGTCAAGTTGTTGACTAGTTGATTAACTTCTTGTTGGTTATTGCTCTGTAAGACATAGCCTTCGTAGCTACCAAAGAGTCGTTACCTAGCTGGAGATTAACCTTCCTATTGGTAACTAACCAGTTGTCTCTCAACACTAAAAATTTCCAAATCTTCACTCTTTACCACAATAATTATGGTTGATGCAGAACAGATGGTTGCCATCGAAGTCAGCAGATAAGGAGTCATATCAGAGATGGTTGATTTCGACGGTATGGCCATTATGCATACAAAGGTTAAAATTTGCATAATGTGATGATCGAGTCTTATCCAACGGATGACTTGTCCAACATTAAGTGTTGGTTGTCCTTTTTATCCAACAGAGATGGATACGTTGCTCACTAGATTGAGTTGTCAATACTGGAACAACTGAGGAGAGTCACTTGTCTACCACCTATTGCGGTCTGTTAATGTTTATGTCGGTGACCTGTTCTTCAAAGGTTATCTTCTTAGCAACTTCAAAAGGAACTCCACTACTTTTGGTCTAAGATATGGATCTTACGATATGATATGGAAAGATAACCAAGAAATGAACACGAGAAAATAACACATCGACTGTCGTTTCATAATGGATTATGACTAGAAACCGTGATACCAGCGAGTGCCAAGCAGCCAGCCATGTGTCTACAGCCATAGGAGGCCCTTGGTCTCATCGCGGCACCATCAGCGGCTACTCATAACACCATTACTAAACACACAACGAAAGTGAAATTCCAGTGGCACCAATGGGTTGTAAGAACAGACGCCATACAAGGAGGGATAGCAAGCAAAGGTAGTCACAAGGTTTAGAATCAACAGGGAAGCTATTCGCAGATCAAAACACTGCACAAGAGAACATAGCTCAATTTCCGAAGGCGACTGAGCATGGGACTCTTGCTTAAATCCTACGCACGACTTGCGTCCACCGAGGGGAGTACCAGATAAAAGATTAACATGAGATTCGATCATGTTGAGCAACAACATGAGATCAAGGTTGGGGATGGATTAAGCAATTTCAAGGAAAAAACCGATACGCAATCATAGATTGAGTTGATAAGGTGGATGCACAAATTTGCAAGCAAACGATTTTGAGGCCACAGCAAAAAGACATTTCGTCGCATTAGCTAACCCTTGGGAGAGGCCACCGGGAGGTCCAACATAAATTTGGGTGCGGTCTCCACAACTGGCAATGTACGAACCATGGTCAAAGGCTAACGTTGATGCGAGTTAACTTGGTTGGTCAGTAGATAAGGGTCTTCACAAAAGGATTGCAAAACATCCATGGCTTATGCAAACATATAGGAGAACTCAACTTTGGGCTTTCGGTCAAGCAAAGGCATGGATACAAACATTCAAGGACTAACCACCAAGTCTACAGGCTCAAGCTCCTAAGAGAGAAAACCGAATTGAAGACAACAACCATATAATTATGTAACGTAAACGTTGTTCTAGGATAAAGCGATGCGACCCTCGTATGCTCACCGAGGACAAACGAGATGACAACTAGGGCACTACCTAGATAACAAGCATACATACAACATCACAGTCAAGCAGACATGGGAGAAAATTCAAACGAATGGGCTTAAGCAACCAATACAAAGCACAAGGCTCACTCAAAACAAGCATTTATCTAAAGCAAGAACTAACTACAAGTTTAGTCCAAAACAAACGCTAGCTAAGGTGGGTAACTTAGCATAGGCACAGAATCTGGACAGCAGCACAGTGGTTACTTGTTTCCACCATAACTGAGGTTGGAGACATCTCACAAAGGTGACCCTAGACTTTCTAGAAAGCTTAGGAAGATGACTACACTTTAGTTATTCATACCAAAAACAAATTCATAGATTAACATGACCAAAAATGCTAATGTTTCAGATCTGTACCAATATGGACAGAAAACTGATAAGAACTTCAAAGATGCATAACTGGAGTTCTAGGGACATAACAAGGCTGAGCCTTCACTTTATGTAAAGCCTATTAAGTTGTCTATAACTTTCTTATTATCATATTAAGATGATTCTATAGCCAACAAGGCCAAACAAGACAAAGAAGACATCTCTGCCCTAATTTGGGCAGATTCTGTCATTCCACTTTGCAAGCTCATAACTAGAGATTTAGACCACCACAATCAGTGCTATAGGACATTTTGGAAAGATTAGAAAAAGTAATACACTTCTTCTATTATCTCCAAGACATGATTCCTTATGCACACAGGTCAAATAAACCAAACATTCAGATCTATTCAGAGCATAAGCAAAACCTGACAGTAAACTTTTAAAATTCATAACTCTCAAACCATAAGACCTAGGGTCATGAAATTTTAGGACAAGCTAGAAAAGTTAGTTTGCTACAACTTTAGTATTCTCTATAACTACAGAAAACACATTTATGACCATGAAAGCATCAATACAACAGAAATCGTTCTAGCAGCCAACATTTACTAAGTAAAACAAAGCTTGCCTTTGTTCTACTTAACAAGAGAGCACACAAACATGATATTCTAGTAGCTCTAAATTTTGTTACCTTAGATCAACACGAATTTAATTTATTCATGAGAATCCACAATTACTTAAATGAGGTCTAAAGCATTTACAAATGCTTGTATGAACAACACATCCACCATTTGGCTAAACTAAAGGACAACTATAGTTCAAGCATATACCCACTTATTTCTAGCAAGGCTAAGCACACACTATCTTCAAGCACTCCCTATTTAAGCAACATGGAACAAGGCATTCTCGTTTAACTCCACACAAGGGAGATAGTGCAACACATTGATCACAAAGTTACTTATTATCGAACAAGGGTGAGAGGAGCATAGCTATGCATAAAGCAACAATCATGATAATGCATGCTTCGTCCTATTCGTCCTCACAAGATTGCCAACCTAAGGTGGCGATCACGTTCTATGTCAGTGGCATAACACGCGCTCTTTCGATATATAGCTAGTCGCCAGCTACATTCGACTTACGCATTCATGGTTAGCGTACCTGCAGAAAAGTTTCATTGCAGCCCAACAATTCCCCAATAAAGCACACAATGAAAGCAGGAAAGTAAAATTCTAAGTACTTCCATATACATATACCCCCGTATATATACATGTAGCACCAAAACTACCCGAATCATCAATCACCCACAATTAAGTACCTTCATATATACAAGTGTGTAACATGTAAATAATCCAGTAACCAAAACTAGCTCTCCCTTAGACCGCAGGTTGTACGGTCATGCTCTCACAACTCACACTTACCTGAGCATAGGTGCGATGTTGCATAAAAGTAAACTAGCGACATATATGACTATTTCATATATGAAGGCTACCTCTAATCTAACACACCGGGTAGCATAGTGTGGGAGAGTCATCACACATAGATACCTTGGCCTGGGCGTAGATGCATAAATGAAAACCCCCAAGTTAGTACTTATATAAGCCACCTAATAATCCTTATATGGGCATAAGGAAATTGACCACTGGCATATTAGGTATAGAATTCAGATTTCACAAACCTATATATAGCTATAAGTTGATAAAACTGATTTTATAAAACAAAACCTTTGTTTTAAATACACATACGACAAGTTTAATGTTGAATCTTGCTCCGATACCAGCTGTAACAGAACCGCCCAAATTATAAGAGCACAAGTACAAAAACAATCACCGAAGTGATCAAATTCTCGCACTTGAGCCCATATAACTCTGGTAGTCCAATGAAATCACGAGGGATTTCAAACCAACCAACATACAAGCCAAGATCGTAGTGATTCAACATAACAAGTCACATGTTACAACCATTTCACAAGTAATTCAATATACATCGGAGTTCAACTTAGTTATTACAACTTAAATTCAAAAGTAGCGGAAGCAAAGTAATTTGAAACTAACAACCCTCTTATTTCAAATACATGCCAGTACCAAGGTCGACTTCCAACAAAAGCATTAGAGAGAAGATAACTCAGAAGGATCATGCCCGTGATCACACTCCGCCTCTACGGCAGGAGCCAACCAACTTTTGCAGTCGCCATGATACATCACAACCTGCAACAAGCGGGGATAAAACCCTGAGTACGACAATGTACTCAGCTAGACTTACCCATCAAAAACCAGAAATAAAGTGACACCAAGGATCATGCAAGGCTGATATAAAGTGGGCTAGCTTGACAACATTTTGCATAAAAGCTTAATATGGATAAGTAATCATTAATGCTTAAGCATCAAGTTAATTATCATTAACCTATCATCTATATTAGAACCTGTACTAGAGCACTCACTTTATTAGGAGCAAACAATATTAACCATAGCAGGTATAAATTGAGGCAACCTTTCCATCGTTATCCAATTAACCATCCGTTCAATTTAATGGAATCTACGTTGCCGCTGCTCAAGTCAAGTGCTCACTAACCGGGAGCGACGGTGATTCGAATCGAATTCCTATCCAGCTGGAGGGGTATTTCTAACACTCACCGTGCAGACCCCTGCCAGGGTCGCACAGGCCACCTTTTCATATGATTCAGGAATCGCGGGTCCGAATGATGTCGCGACCCCAAGGGCGACACTCTGCCAGGTGATAGGGACTCTAACCCCCCCTTGGTCTCACGCCAATGTCCCCAAGCACATCCTTTCTCTCCTCCAAGAAGCAACCTACCATTCGATTCCCGGCCTGAACCATATTACTCAGCTTCGCGGTCGGAACGACTTATCCGGCCAACTAAGTGTTAGACTGCGTTCAACATGACTCAAGGACGTACAGTGAATCGGTCCTTAAATGACTCAGATGGGGATAGATCCACACCCAAGACCTCCATGCCTTGTTGCTTCACTATCGTCATCCCGCCCGGTCTCATTTCATTTTATTAACACATGGTTCCATTCCACGATAGCAATTATAGCCAACCGTGCCATATATGAATATCCCTATATCTCGCAGGTGACAGGAAATCACCTGACTTCTACCGCTTAAAGCAGGGCTAAGCATCTACTCGATCCTAGTCTATGTAGGATTCAAGGATTCATATTTCTGGACAAGGAATGATATAATGCAGCAAGGTTTTCAACCAACTCCTACCACTTAATGCAACAATACTTATAACATATATATAATTAATTGCTTTGAAGATAGGAGGCTTATAATGCTCCGGGGCTTGCCTGGGATCCGACACAAGTCAGTGGTTGTCAGACATCACTCGCCGAGTACTTCCATCTTCGGGATAGTTTCACCAAACACCGTCTTCGGGTTTGACTCCAACACCACATCTTTCACGCGTTTTAGCTAGCGTACCTAAATGAAATGCAAGATGCAAGTACATGAATACAAGGAAATGCAATAGATGATGCATCACACGTTAATCAAGGCAAGTATAAGGTTATAGTAAAGACACGCAAGCACATCACATTACTTAAGTAACCTTACACAAACAAACATGCTAAAATAACAAAGAAAGCAATACCAAGCATGAAATAAGATTTACAAAGTCTCAGGTGTACTAGCTTAATCACCAAAGACATGAATCACACTTAGCAATACGCAAGCAAAGTAACCAAGCAATCATGTATTTTCAACAATTCTGGACATACATGCAGTAGCTGAGTAAATCAATCATATCTGAAGTTCTAAAAATCCAAATGACTTGCAAGAAGACATCCTAGAAAGCTTATAAAATTGTCCACATTTCATTTATAAACATCTAAACCTGATTCTAACATTTACCAAGTCGAAATACAGAAGGTACAGAATCTGTCCTGAAAGGACAGAGAGCAACATAAATCTGAACCCAACTTAGAACAGCTGTAGTTTCTAAACCATATGGCCAAATGCCACAAAATTTTAACAGAGGCTAGATACATAAATTATCTACAACTTTTGTATAAACAAGTTTTACAAAAAAGCATATTATCATGAAGAACTTTGCCAAGTTTCCAGATCTGTCCAGAAACCTCATTTGCAAGAAATAATTATTAACTTATGTTGCAAACATATGCTTGGACAAAACCAATTTTACCAACATGTCACACATGACTAATGAACACCAGAAAACATAGTTCCCACTCCTAAATAAATTCTTTTAATACATTTTCTTAATTTATTTAGATAATTAGGTGGAATTATGAACACCTACCAAAATACTCAATAAATTCTACCAAAATTACAGTGACCTACATATGCTCTCAATAGTCTATTGTCCAAATTTCAAGCCATTTGGACATGTATATAAACCTCTATGAAAAAGACAAATGGCTATTGCAATAAATCATGTGAGAGCAAGATACACTAATAACTCACTCATACAGTACCCAAAATTCATGAAATTATTACCACAATTTAAACATCACATGATTAGCATGACACAAAAATTTCACTTCATTTCGAGCTCTAAATTTGCAGTTATGAAAATGACAAATACAACTAGCAATGAAAACCTAGATGCAAAGATCTATTTTTAGAACTAAAATTTTAAACTAAAACATTACATATTATAGATCCACTGCATAGATAATTTCACAAGGATTCCAAAAAGTCCTCATTTGCTATTTTATGATTTGTCTACTAATTACTACACATTTTCAAAGTTTGGCATAATTTTCTGGAAAAGAAAACCAGATAAACGAAAAAGGAAAAACAACTTTGCAATGGAGTCCCTGCAGTTCTTCCAAATCAACATGCAGTACAAAGTCACTATTCATATGAGTCAGTGGTGTGCAGATAGGCCCCTCCCTTTAGTCGAATTGCTGTGCGAGGTCCCTGACACGAATCAAAACAGAGGAGGCGCTGGAGGTCGTCGGTGGCTCGCCGATGTCGGCCGGAGAAGGCTCGTCGCGGCGGCTGATGAGCGGAGGAGCATCCCCATCACCCGGCACACTCATCGGTACCCGCAGCTTGTCACGAGATGGTTCGAGGAGGCCCAGCCACGTGCGCCGGCGGCCATGCTCGGGGCGTCTCCGGCGGCAGGGTGCTCTAGGGACCGAGGCAGCCGACGAATGGGCGCGGGAGGTGCAGCGCGATGCGGAGAAGATGATGCTGTGCACGGCTGATGACGAGGAGGTGCGGAGGCGAGGAACACGGTGGTGGCTCGGAGCTTGGTCATGGCGGCCATGGCCACGGCGTGCACGGTGGCCGTGCTCTACGACGGCGATGAGAGGCCGGGGATGGTTGCGGTGGTTGCGGCAGTGAGAGGCGGAGGTGGTGGTGTGCTTCACTCAACATTCGACCAAACAAATTCGCGAGAACGTCCGCACGGCCGCGAGCTCGGGAGCTCGGCCATGGCGGCGTCCGCGACCGCGAGCCTAGAGCAGAGCAGAGTGAGATAGGAGGGAGCGAGAGGGAGTGGAGAGGATGGGGAGGGCGCTCGGGTGCTGCTCTTCTCCGGTGGCAGGGCGTAGGGCGCGTGGCGGCATGGTGGGGTGCATTGCCCTGCATGGTCGCCACGGAGGCCAAACGTCGAACACGTTGCGAGCGACGTGGTGGGCAGCTTGGGTTCCAGTTATGGGCTATCTACGGGCTGAATTTCATCATGGGCCTTGAAACAAAGTTGTTCATTTCATGATGCCCTACAATTCTTGTTTAAAGACCCTGGTCATTAGAGCAATGGATTAGGGAGTATTTAAACCCTAAGTTGACATTGTCGATGATTAATCTAACTTCGGTGTTTTACTCCAATTAGTTGGTCAACAGTGGTCAAATCAATGTCAACTTTTGGTATATCCTACTCCAAGATCTAAGCTCCAACTTTTACATTTGGACCTACTCAAGTTGCTTAACGAAAACTCGAGAACGCGGGATGCCACTCAAGTTGCCACTACTTAGACTTAAATATTGCTAAGTCTGAAAACATTTAGAAGATTCAAAATGGTGACCCCTGTTTGACAGGCTTAGAGATGGATTTAGGCTCGGGTCCTTTAATAAAGTTTGTAGCATACAAACTAAACAACACTTTTTATTAAAGGGCCATGGACTGGTTCAGCATGGTTATGGAGATAAAGATTACCAAACAAGTCAACTTATTGCTGCCCATTCTAGGACTTAGAATATTTTCTAGCTTCGAAAAAAACAGCATCTGATTCAAATTTGTGAGCTCTATTTGACTAGATTAGAGGCTAAACTAGCTCTTGACCATTAAACAAAGTTTGTTGTACACAAGATGAACTACAACTTTTGTTTAAGGTCAAACCTCATAACTGGTACAGAAGTCAAACTTTCACTTTGGTCAAAGTATCAACTCGGTAAAGCCTAAACTAGGGTTTTAGGCCAATCGAGGCATTTTCTTGACATTTGCTCAACATGAACCCTTCATGACTTTTGTTGTAGAGTTCATCTAGAGTCATTTGGACAAGTTTGCAAGGTTTGGTTGATGATCTATAGTTCCATTAACTTAATGGGACAATTTCTAATAGAAATGGAACCTATCATTTCATGTGACTTTTTGATTCCAAACTTCATGAAACTTTTCTAGGGATCAATATAGATAGGTACTAAGGTGAGACACATGAAGATATTGCAATAACACTACCCAAGCATATATCTTGAAAAGGGGCTTATATGTAAAGCAATGGTGCAGCATCCAACTTTAAGTCAAGCTCATCTCCATAGGTTGACCTTGACATCGTCATCTCCACTTAATCTATCATGTTTGAGCTTAAACCCACTACTTAATTGATGATAAACACCTGGGGTGTTACACACCGTTTCCAAACAACAAGTCGAAGCCACCACATTACTCGACTTGCCCCGCTATCCGCCTTGTGTAACTTCTCGCCGCCGCGCAAACCCTAGATAGGTTGCCAGCCGCTCTTATTTTGCCTACATCGCAACCCTCCTTACATCATCAGGTGAATACCTACTGCTGTTACTCACAGGGACGATCTTGTGATCGGTGTTGGAGTTTAGGGACTCTTTGCCCTAACTGTCGCTGCCGTGTTGTGGCTTCCGGAAAACATAACTTGAGATACCTTCGGTAAAACAGGCATAACTTTTTGCTCGTTTATCAGAAAAACCTAAAAATTTTACAGCAGCTTCTTGATACCATTTGTAGCCGACCCAAACTCAGCTTTGCCCTGTTTGGTTTCATCAGAATTGCCAAAAAAATTCAGGAAAATATAAAAAAAAATTGTCAAAGTTTTTGCACGCTTTTCAGAGAATGTGCTGTATTTCTGTAGACCACATCCCACCTCAGTTGTAGGTGCCAATTTTTGTGGTTGCATCTTTTGTGATCCTTGTTCAGAGAAAAATATAAAAAAAAATAGTGAAAAAATAAAAAAAAGTTTGATTCCTACTAGTGCCTTTTGGAAAATTCCGGGAAAAATTCAGGAAAAAGGAAAAATCCGGGTTATTTGCTGGTTCTGTGAGTTCTTTCCATCGTCCTTTGTTTTCACCTTGTTACGCTACGTCTCGACACGTCTTAGCCAGCACCTGTGATTTGTACTTTGGATCCGGATTGAACAATCGCTAATCTGCATTCGTTAATTGCTAATCCTTGCTGTCATATTGTGTGCCTACCCATAGCTCCACATATTCTTCTGTCAGTATAGGTTCATCTTGCAACTGTTTCCCATGCTCAACAACAGATTGTTTCGCCACTTTGGTTTTGCTCCTGTTTGGCGTTGGTAAGAATACAGGCAAGACGGTGGTAAGCCGCTTGTAATTTTGCATTCCACTTACACCACCATCACCACCACCACCACTTGTTTCCTTTTAGTTGATAGGGATAATACTTTGGTGTTATCTTTTTCTATCTTCTAACCATGGCAGGAACTCCGACGGACTTCAATGAGTGCGTGTCCAAGGGTGAGCTTACAGTGTTCATGACTGAACAACACAATCTTATGACCGAGCTGATGCGCAACGTGAACAATCTGATCACCCGCATTGAACAGCTTGAGCAATGCCCTCTACCTCATCGTGCTGATGATGAAGATGCGGATGCTTTTGGTGATGAAGATGCGGGTGTTGACGGTGATGCCCGTCGCCGCCTCAACTTTAATCATCGTGGTATGGGAGGTAATAATCATGGTAATAATGATCCTTTTGCTAAAATTAAATTTAGCCTACCTCATTTTGCTGGTAATGTTGATCCAGAGGTATATTTAGATTGGGAGCTTGCTGTTCAACAAAAATTTGATTCTCATAATGTTCCTGCTGAGCATAGAGTTCGACTTGCTACTAGTGAGTTTACTAATTTTGCTTTGTTCTGGTGGAGTGATCTTTGCAATGCTAATAATGCTACTGCTGTGCCTCAAACTTGGAATGCTTTAAAGCAACGTATGAAATCTCATTTTGTTCCTCCTTATTACCAACATGATTTACGTTTGAAACTACAAACTTTAAAACAAGGTGATAAAGGAGTAGAAGCATACTATCAAGAATTGCTTATTGGTTTAGCCTGTTGTGGTATAAATGAAGATGATAATGATGCTAGTGCTAGATTTTTTGGTGGTTTAAACCATGATATACAGAACATACTTGATTGCAAAGAATGGCACAATTTTTTCCAATTGTATCATCTTGCTATTAAGGCAGAACGAGAAGTACAGGGACGCAAACAACACCAGCCTTTCAGGTCTAACAATGGGAGGAATTTTCAGCAGCGTTCTGAGCTGGAGACGCCCAAGCTTCCTGTTGCACCACAGCCATTTACACCTCCATTTTCTTCTGGGGTAAGTAAATTGTCTAATGTACAGTTTCCACAGCTGAAGAAAGGTGCCACTCCGGGTGCTTCTACTAGCTCCTTCTTGTCCAGCTCTAAAATCATTTGCCACTGATGCAAAGGCATGAGACATGTCATGAAGGATTGCCCCAGTCGTCGCGCTTTCATTGCTACCGAGGATGGATATGTAAGTGCTAGTGATGTTGAAGATGATTTAGCCCTTGTTGCTAACATTGATGCAGATTCCACCAAGGGCGATCAAGACAAGGAGGCCATCATCATTGACTCTGTGGCTACTGCCGTGGACTACCCTAGCCTTCTTGTGCAGCGTGTGTTGAGTACATGTGTGGGACATGAAGAAGAGATGAAGATCCAATGCCATAATTTGTTCCACATGTATTGCATTATGCAGGGTTGTCGTGTTCTCACTATCATTGATAGCGGGAGTTGCAACAACTTGGTGAGTTCAGATTTGGTTAAGAAGCTTGGCTTGACCACACGACAACATTCGTATCCATAGAAACTTCAATGGTTCAATAATAGTGGTAAGACTAAGGTAACTAAATCAGCACGCATTAGCTTTTTTACAGGCTCTTATCATGATACTGCTGATTTTGATGTTGTCCCTATGCAAGCTTATTCCATTTTGTTAGGTCGCCCATGGGAATTTGATAATGATGCTTTACACCATGGTAGAACTAATACATACACTATCATACATAAGGACAAGAAAATTACATTGCTGCCTTTGTCTCCAACGGATATTATGAAACATGCTAATGAGATTAAAAATAAACCTCCAATAGACATTGCTAAAAATAATGGGATTAAGTTAAAAGGAGGTGCTTTTCTTGCTACAACTTCTGCTACTGCTGAGTTATGTGATAATCCTAATGCACCATGTTATACTATATTTTGTCAACCTATTATGCCTGGTGCATTGCCTGCTGTCCTAACCTTTTGCAGGAGTTCGCTGATGATGGGATGGAGTCCAGGACGACTCCAATTCTAGAAGGAGGGGATGATGAGGACATCGCCAGGATGGAGTCAAGGATGACTCCAATTCCAGAAGGGGAGGATGATGAGAACATCACCACGCTAGACACACCGACGCCATGGTCTTCCCCAAGTTGTAATTCGTCCCCAACTCAGCTGCCACATAGCCCTCGGATTCAGCAGACACGTCATCACTGTTTCGGTCATAACTTTCTCATACGACATCAAAACGAGGCGTTCTTGGATGCATTGGAAAGGGGACGACGACGTAGTCGTTTTGGATCTAGTCCCAGCTCCAGAAGGTCGACGGATCATTCTGTGTGACCACGGCAAGGTGCTACATCACCTATTTGGGCCAACTTGGCCATGTATCGTGTTGGGCCTTAAGCCCAAGTTGTGGGCGCCCAACCCCTGGCCGTCCCTAACCCTAGGTCGAGTCTTAGACTATAAACACAGCTGCTGCTACTGCTAGACAATTGGGTTTTGTTTAGAGTTTAGTTTTCCATCGAGAAACTGAATCGTTCATTGTAACTGTGGTGACAAATCCTTTTACAGTGATCCAGGGCTCCTGTTCTTGATCTCCTCCACTGTGTCGATTAGTCCTTTGAAACTGAGTTCTCGAACCCTCTATTGATATTCGTGTCATTCATATTTGCAATTTTAGATTGCGTGTTTTACCTTCTTTCTTGTGCTCTTCGATTCGCTTGTAGGAAAAACCTTCTTGGCGAGGTTAATCAAGTTGTGCTTGGTTCATAACCAATGGAGCAGTGGTGTAATGGTTGCAGGGTTCGAATCGTGTCTGATTTGAAGTCGGATCACCAACGTCGAGATCGCCACAAATCGAACTTACCGGCTAGCTCTCGGAAGATCAGGCCTGTACTCATCATACGTCCAACAGCTGATGATCCTTATACTCAAGAGCACCCAAAATCTGGGGGTTACAATAGAGTGTAGAGGAAGAAGAGTTTGGTAGGGGGTTAGCTCAGTGCTAATCCTAAAGTTGCCTTGCCGCCAGTGGAGTCTCTCCCTCATCAAGGAGGAAGGAGACGGTGGGATGTGGTGGAGGAGAGGCTCTTGGTGTCCCTCTCTAGGTTGCCTTGCTCTCGGTGTAGAGCGAAGGCGGATGGAATGGAATGGAGTGTCTGGTGATCAAATCAGGATCCTCCCCCTCTATGTCTGACCTTATCACTTATATAATGAGATAGGTTGGGTACAAGGCAATTTGAGGGTTCTAGTCTACAGTCTATGTGCACCAGAGTTCAGGAGGGCCTTGCAGTGGTGCGGCATGGACCGTCGAGGTCTCTTGGTGCCAAAGAAGCCTTTGTGTTTGTAGACGGTAGTTATTGTTCATTTTAAACCATCAACTAAACATGAAAAAGGGCATATATCAACCTCCAACATAGAATTAGGGTTTGAACTGATAGAATTTCATAGGTTTTGGTGAATCTGTGTTTCTATAGGGGTTTATAAGAAAAAGGAGGCAAGATATTAAGGACGTCGGACTAAAAAGCATATTCCACCGCGAAACCAAGTTGAGAAGAATCTAGAAGACACGAGAAGGTGACCGACCAAAGGGGGGCCCACCTGGCATAAGCCTAGGTCGGTCGACCCCACCCCAGGTCAGTCGACCCAGGGGCCCACCTGTTAGCCACGGCCTTCTACATTGGTTCCTCCATCGCCTTAAGGTTTGCATCTTCGCCATTGATTGAAGTTGGTTTGATCTGAGGGCCCTGGTTCATCCCACCGGCCTATATAAACAAGCCCTACCCCTTCTCTGGGGAGAGAAGCCATTAAGCAAAGGAGCCAGAAGATCAGGAGGATCTCTTCTCCACCAGAGAATTAGATTAGCTACTCAAAGTTCTAGTATAGGCTAGTTAGCAAGGTTTTTGTAGAGTTCGGGCTCCTGCTCAAGATTCTAGATTCATCGTCATCTGGAGGCTGGTATAGCCATTGTATCCCTCTTGTTATGACTTTATTCTATTTCAATACTATGTTTCTGTTTGTTATGTTCCTAGTATGCCCTAGTAGTATATTTGATATATCATGATTGATAATGAGTTTATGCATAAGATCGCAAAGCACTTAATTCAGTACTTGAGTGAGTTAAGTGGTCGACATTATATAAGCATGGTGCTTAGATATTGTTTGCCTACGAATGCACTCTATATGGCAGGTCATGTGGTAGATCATGAAAGTGACACTCCTGTTGAGTCCTTTGTAGCCCACTCCCCGTATGTAGAACAAATAGAACCTGGTTGTGAAGGAAGTCTTGCTCTGTTCTTGATTTTCCTTAGTAATGTTCCTTATGTGTAGATGAAGAGTCATTATGCTATACATGAGAGTATATATGCTAGAGTGTATGAAAGACTTAGTAAATAAGAAACTACATAAGAATCTAATCTCTTAACTAATCTCCTGTCTAGTCTTACTAACTTATGAGCAGTCTATTTCTATCTCTAGATGTTATCAATATTTATACTTATCATTTATCATTATTGGCTTACCCCTGTTTGAGTATGTGCTATGTGATTGATTCCATCATAAGTAATGTACATTTGTTCATCATCTCTAGCCAACCCCATAGCT
The DNA here is from genome assembly GCA_038087645.1 of Saccharum hybrid cultivar R570. Classification (NCBI taxonomy): domain Eukaryota; kingdom Viridiplantae; phylum Streptophyta; class Magnoliopsida; order Poales; family Poaceae; genus Saccharum; species Saccharum hybrid cultivar. The sequence goes on from JAQSUU010000066.1 coordinate 16,773,572, forward strand.
CCTCCCTGTGGTAAAAATATAAATTACGATACCTGGAATACTCCCGGTAAAATGTTACAATGGTATAATTATCTATGCACTTGTGGATTACTTTCCATCCATATCTTTATATTCTTTCTGGTCACATGAAATGATAAGATAACTGCTTAGTAGTAATGCTAAGTAATGCCATCAAACATTTTTAGCTTCATTACCGGGGATGACAACCTGGTACAAATAGCTAAGAGAGTAGGTAATTAGTAAGTGACTATCCAAAACAAGTGTCAAGTTAATAAATACCAACAAGCATTTTTCGCGCCGTTGCCGGGGAAGGGCAATAAAGGCTATAGAGAGAATGATCAAATGCATACTTATTGATGAAATCATAACTAGTACCTCTACTTTTACAGGCTTACCCTTGTTTGTTTTTGTTTATATCATATACATGGTATTGCAGGGTTGGTTGTGATTCACCAAACTCCATTCATCAGAATCAAATCAATCAAGAAAAAGCTCAACATCAGTTTTTGAAGCTATGGCTAACAAGACACTGCGTGAGTTTACTGCTCCAAGCACTGCGAATATCCGCACTGGACCAACACTCAACACCAATAATCTTGAGTTCGAGCTCAAGCCAAGCCTCATTAACATGGTGCAAGCTACCCCATTCAGTGGAAAGGCACATGAAGATGCTAGTGCTCATCTTTAGAATTTTCTAGAAATTAGTAGCACAGTTGTTATCAAGAACGTTGCTCAAGATATCATACTACTCCACTTATTCCCATTTTCACTAGTGGGAAGAGCAAAGAAGTGGTTCTACACCAACAAAGATAACATCAACACATGGGCAAAATGTTCAAAAGCCTTCCTAGAAACGTTCTTCCTGGTAGGCAAAACCAATGCCTTAAGAGGAATGATTTCAAACTTCCAATAGCAGAAAGGAGAAACCATTCCAGAAGCATGGGAGCGTTTCCAAGAATATGTTTTAGATTGTTCCCATCATGGAATGGAAGAGTGGTTGCTCATACAAGGCTTCTATCATGGATTAATTCAGAGGGCTCATGAACAACTAGATGCCACTGCTAGAGGATCATTTCTATCACTCACTCTTGGGAAAGTTGAAGTTCTTATGGAAAGGATAGCTAAAAACCAAAGCTGGTCCCAAGACAACATTCAACACTGTTACCAGAGTGAAGAGGCACCAGAAGAATTATGTGCACTGTCAACTAAGATGGACGTACTATTGGATTGGCTCGAACAGCGAGACAATTACAAGAGAGATCGTCAGGTTATTCAAGATGCCTTCAATTCTCAAAACAGTTGTGGAGAATATCTAGGAGTGGAATTCCCTAAATCCCAAGAAGACATAAACATTGTCATCAATACTTCTGCTTCTCCACAACAGAAGCAAGGATGGAATTAAAAGCGATCCAACTACCAAGGTAAGTACCCATGTAATTACTCCAAACAACCATCCTTGAGAGAGTTAATTTTAGAGCAGGCTAAGATTAATGATAGTATTGCTAAGAAGCTTGCTGCTAATGATAAAATTCTAAAAAACATAAATATTAAAATTGATAGTTTTTCTTCTGCCATAAAAGATCAACTTAGCTATAATAAAAAGATAGAATCACGAATAGCACAGTTATCTGCTGCACTGCCTTTTGCCACTAACCATGAGCAGGTCAATGCTATAACCACGAGAGGTGGCAAGTCTACCCAAGATCCCCCATATCCAAAAGGGACAGGAAGGACACCGACAGTACCAGTAGTACTAGATGAAAAGAAAGATGAAGTGGAAGAAGTTGTCTGACAAGAGTCACAAGATTAAGAAATGAGACAAGATTTTCATGACACCAACTTCTTACCATTCCCACACAGAAATCGGAGAATCCAAATGGATGAGCAGTTTGGTAAGTTTATAGAGGTCATTGAAAAATTATACATCAATATACCTCTGCTAGATGCTATATAGGTCCCTACCTATGCAAAGTACCTCAGAGACATTTTGAACAAGAAGAGACCACTGCCCACCACTGAGGTGATTAAGCTGACAGAAGAATGTAGTGCGGCCATCCACAACATATCACCTACAAAGAAGAAGGATCCTGGATGTCCCACTATAGACTGCTCAATTAGAGATCAACACTTCAACAATGCACTGTGTGACCTTGAAGCAAGTGTCAGTGTGATGCCCAAGGCAGTCTTTGACAACCTAAGTTATTCAACACTAGAGCCAACATCAATGTGCATACAATTGGCCGATCAATCGATTCGCTACCCTGTGGGAATTGTCAAAAACATTCCGATAAAGATAAGAGATTTCTTTGTGCCAGTAGACTTCGTGGTACTGGACATGCAACCAGACTCAAAAGTGTCACTCATCCTAGGGAGACCCTTTTTGAGCACTGCCAATGCTCACATCGATGTCAGAGCACGAGAAATCAAATTCAACATAAATGGAAAAGAAGAACGATTCATATTCAAGCCAAGACCAGAACACAATCTCACTGTAAACATGGTAAGGCAAGAAGAGGAGGATCAATCATTAGGACTACCATCTCCGGGATTGGATGGTGCACCCAAAGAATAAACAACAGAGAAGTCTGGTTCGGTGGACTTAAATCACCGGACCCTCGCCGTGAGGTAACTCGGTATTTACCCATATTTACTTTTTTGCATTGCATATTCACTCTCATCACTTGCATTGGAAACAAAATAAAAATTCTCATCGTGGCATAGTAAAAATCCAGGTCCCATATGAATAATTTTTATGGAGCGTAAAAACCCCGTAAGAAATATTTATCATGGAGGCACAAAAATATAAAAATACCATCATTTTTCATAGTTTCATAAAAGTAATATTTTTGCATAGTATATACATAGAAAATATAGGTCTACCAGACCCACACTTGGGACGCACATGTCATAGCATATCTCATCTTTTAATGTGCTCCGTTCATTTTTATTCTTGCACCTGGTGCCTCCGTTATTCTACAATCAAATTGGCACCTTATTTTGCTTGGATTCCACACGAGATGGCACCAGGAATGAGCACCACACAAATGGGCCCAAGGTGGGGTCGGCCGACCCCCTCTCACTTCCTCCTATAAATACCATCCTCCTGTGCTCACTTATCTTCACAACACTCCTCATTCCACTACCTACGCTCAGAATTTCATAGTGCAAGATTTCGATATCATTAGAGCTAAGTAGAGAAAGAGTGAGAAGGTAAAAGAAGAAGAGTGAAGTAGTGGAGTATTATGGAAGTTTGGGAGTGAAATCTTGAGAGTAAGTAGAGAGCAACATCATTAGTAGAGGAGCTATCCATGAATTAAGAGAAGATTAAAATTTTGTAGGGAGGTGCTGTCCAACTTTCATCTAGAATAATCACTAGAAAATTGCTCGGATGATTGATCCCCAGAATGACTGATTCCTTGGACCACTAACTGCTAACCCTTTTCCTAATCGTCTCCACAAGTTTTTCATTGTCTACTAAGTTTTTGCAGGATGAGTGGTTTCTGGAGGAAGATATCCCGCTCAGGATCATACTGATCGCTCCGGAGTAACTCTTCAGCAGGAACTGAAATGAACATTGACTCTTCGCCAGCTCAATCTTCACCATCTCCATCAACAACCACCATGAACATCGTAATGAAGGAAAAGAACATGAAGCTAAGGGGAGGAGGGAGATCGAAATACACGACATTGAAGGATTGTACCTTCACCCTCACGAGCATCTATGATCCTCGCCTCATGAAAGAGTCAGGTATGGACACTGAGTTCCTGCTTATTTTTCATGAAATAGGGTGTAACACGCCAGGTGTTAGGCTTGCATTTTGGCACTTGCATTGCATGAGCCTAAGCATCATTTGTTCATATATGAGCATGGAACATATGTGATGCACTAGTGAAACAAATGCAACATACCCTTGTTATTTGTTTCAATGTGTGTATGTTAGATGCTCATGCTTGGTAATGCAAGTGAGTGTTGATGTCGCTTCTTTCATGTGTCTCACATCACTCTCTAACTATAGTGACCCCTGGAAAAGTTTCATGAAGTTTGGAATCAAAAAGTCACATGAAATGATAAGTTCTATTCCTATTGGAATTGCACCATTAAGTGAATGGAATTATAGATCATCAACCAAACTTTGCAAATTTGCCCAAATGACTCTAGATGAACTCTACAACAAAAGTCATGAAGGGTTCATGTTGAGCAAATGCCAAGCAAATGCCCCAATTGGCCTAAAACCCTAGTTTAGGCTTTATTAAGTTACTGCATTGACCAAAGTGAAAGTTTGACTTCTGCACTAGTTATGAGGTTGGACCTTAAACAAAAGTTGTATTTCATCTTATGTAGAATAAACTTTGTTAAATGGTCAAGAGCTAGTTTGGCCTCTAACCTAGTCAAATAGAGCTCACAAGATTGAATCAGCTGCTATTTTTCAAAGCCCAGAAAATATTCTAAGTCCTGAATTGAAAGCAGAAAGTAGACATGTTCATGCATTTGTATCTTCTAAATTTGTGTGATAGATCAATTTAATTCCTTACTATGAGTTGAAGTACTTTTCATGGTGGAAGCAATGAATCAAGTGTCACTCAATTTGGAGCTCAGTTGGACCTTCAATAATAGTTTCCAAAACAGCAAAAAGTGGTTTTATCACTAATTGACCTTGACATGTTGACATGCCGCGTTCTCCTATTTTTGTTAAACAACTCAAGTTGAGGCAAATACAAAAGTTGGAGTAGACATTATGAAGAAGAGCATGTAAAAAGATGGCATTAGTTTGACTTCGTTTGGACCATCAATTTTGGAGTTTTGTTAATCGCTTGGAGTGCTTTGATAATACCATCTAGATGCTTAATTATATCCTAATCCATAGCACTAATGGTCATGAACCCTAAATAGATTTTGTAGAGCATCGAGTGGGCTTCGACTTTGCCTTTTGGCCTATGTCCAAATTTGGCCCGGATGTGGCCCAAACATGCGTCCCACTCTGGCCGCTTCGCCGCACGCCGTGTGTTCTGGAAAATGCCTCAAAGGGGGACACGCGTCATGGACGTGTCTGCCATGGACAAGGTCGCGCCCCCACTGTGTTGCCGCGCATCCCTGCCCTTCTGACGTCGGCACCCAGCTCCTCCACTCCCTCGGTCACTCCTTGGCCTTTCCCTTGACTCGCCGCGCTCACTCTCACCCTCTGCAGAGTGTGCTCGCCATGGGTGCCGCCGCCATGATCGTCATCGTTGCTCGCTCCTCCTCCTTTGTTCCTACTCATCCGCAACCAAGTGCAGCACCACCATCCTCTCGTCGCGCCGCCCCAGCTCTACCCCTTTCCTGGTCCCAACCAGCACCAGAGCACGCCCGCCATGGACGGTCGGGCCGAGCTCGCTGCCACGCCGCCCTCGCTGCTCTGCACCTCCTCTGCCCTAGCCAGCCGTGCCACCAACTTCATCTCGCCGTGCCGCAACCGACATACCTTTGCCCGGCCGCCCTTCGCCGCTGTGGCACGCTGCCGTCGTGCTATGGTAGCCGCGGACGCCGATGCGCCGGCCAGGAGGCCATAGGCCACCTCGGTCTGTGCCGCGAGCACTAGCGAATGTGCGCTGACCTAGAGGTGTTGCGCCGCCCCTCCCTGCCACCGGCGCCCGCCATCAGCCGCCGGAAACCGCGAGCCGGCCTCGACGCTGCCCCTGCCTCTGTTCCCCGGCGTCCTGAGGAAGGAGACAACCTCTCCTCTCTCTGTCTCTCTCTGTTTGTATGGCAAGCGGGCCCAACTGGGCAGTGGGTCCCACATGTCAGCGCAACCAGTGGCCAAGTTGGGTATATGTTTGGGTGGATTTAGCATTTAAGTAGGGTTTGGTTTATTTGCCTTTTGAATTTCAGATTTTGTGTTGATCTTTGAAAATCCATATCTCATGCTAGGAAGTTCCAAAAATAGCAAATATGGACTTTTTGGAAACCTTGAGAAAAGATCTATGCAGTAGAGTCATAATATGTCATAGGTTTGTAGAAGTTTGCTGGTGTTTTTATTAACCTTGAATAGTACTCCAAAAATGCTTCCAAACTTGACTAGAGCCATATCTGAAGTTTTAGGAGTCCAAAAATAGTGATTCTTGTTTAGTTAGTTTTATAATGACAAGTACTTGCTAGGAAAAATATTAAACATACTATTTATTAACTGTTTTCTTAAGGTTTTGATTTAACCTTGGTAAATGAGCGAATCTATAGTGTGTTGCATGTCATTTTTATATCTTGAGTTGTGGTGCTCCAATTTAGATAATTTTTTATGGTAGTCTCCTGAGGTTATATGGGAACTGCGGTTAAAATTTCATGAGCTTTGGATGCTGGATGTGTGAGATATTGGTTTAACTTGCTCTCTAGGGTTATTTAGCTTAAGCTACTTGTCTTTTGCATAAAGGTTGTTTTGCTCATGCAAATGGTCTGAAATTTTTATAGTAGTCTATTGGGAATATATGCGAGATACTATAATTTTGGTAGAATTTCTTGTACACTTTTAGTATGGGTTCATAATTCCACCTAATTATTTAAATAAATTAAGAAAATGCATTAAAAGAATTTATTTAGGATTGGACCCTATGTTTTCTGGTGTTCATTAGTCATGTGTGATATGTTGGTAAAGTTGGTTTTGTCCACTTAGATGTTTGCAACATAAGTTAATATTTATTTCTTGCAAATGAGGTTTCGGGACAGATCTGGGAACTTAGCAAAGCTCCTCAAGATAATGTGCTTTGTTGTGAAACTTGTTTATACAAAAGGTGTAGATAATTTATGTATCTAGTTGGTGTTAAAATTTGGTGGCTTTTGGTCAAGTACTTTTTGAGGTATAGATGTTTAAAGTCAGGTCCCAGATTTGGTTGCTCTCTGTTTGGAGCAGACCAGATTCTGTAGTTTCATCCTTTCGACCTATTAAACTTGGGAATCAGGCTTAGGTGATTATAAATGAATTATATAAAATTTTATAGTCTTTCTAGAATGTCTTGTTGCACATCATTTGGAGTTGTAGATCTCCAGTTATGATTAAATTACTCAGCTGCAGATTCTAGTTTTAGTGCTTTGATTCACTTTGCCATGTTTGTGTGGTGCTAAGTGTGACTCATAGCTTTGATGAAACTGAGTTGTTACACCTAAGATCTTGTGTGACTTGGTCATGATTGATGTCCTTATTATCTCCTATGTTGTACTTTAGTGATGATTAAGGTACATAGCTCTAGGTACTTATATTGAACTTGGTGTGCTTGCATAAGTGGTTGCTTGTGGTATGTCTATGTATTGATACATATGCATTGTTGCACCTCATTTAGGTATGCTAGCTGAAACGCATGAAGGATGTGGTGTTGGAGCCAAACCCGAAGATGGTGTTTGGTGGAACTATCCCGAAGATGGAAGTACTCAGCGAGTGGTGTCCGACAAACACTGACTTAGTGTTGGATCCCAGGCAAGCCCCGGAGCATTATAAGCCTCCTCATTTCTAAAAATGCAATTGAGGATATATGTTATATGTATTGTTGCATTAAGTGATAGGTGTTGGATGAAAACACTTGCTGCATATATATCCTATCCTTATCCAGAAAGTATACCTTGAATCCTATTTAGGTTCAGGTTCGAGTAATTGCTTTGCCCTGCTTTAAGCGGTAGAAGTCGGGTGATTTCCTATCACCTGCGAGCTTTAGGGATATTTATATATGGCACGGTTGGCTATATTTGCTATCATAAAAAAGAACCATGTGCTAAAAATATGAAAGGAGACCGGCCGGGATGACGATAGTGAAGCGACAAGACATGGAGGTCTTGGGTGTGGATCTATCCCCGTCTATGTCGGTTAAGGACCTATTCGCTGTACGTCCTTGAGTCTTGTTGAACGCAGTCTAACACTTAGTTGGTCGGATGAGTCGTTCCGACCGCGAAGCCGAGTAATACAGTTCAGGCCGGAAATCGGGGGTCAAGTGCGCATTCTGGAGGAAGTAAGGATGTGCTTAAGAACATTGGCGTAAGACCGGGAAGGGGTTAGAGTCCCTATTGCCCGACAGAGTGTTGCCCTTGGGGATGCGGTATCCGTCAAACCCACGATTCCTAAATTGTACCAAAGGTGACATGAGCAGCCTTCGCGAGACGTGTCCCGGTGAGTGTTAGAAATACCCCTCCAGCTGGATAGGAATTCGATTCGAATCACCGTCACTCCCGATTAGTGAGCACTTGACTTGAGCAGCGGCAACGTAGATTCAATTAATTGAATGGATGGTTAATTGGATGATGATTTAAATGTTGCCTCAATTTATACCTGCTGTGGTTAATATTGTTTGCTCCTAATCAAGTGAGTGCTCTAGCACAGGTGCTAATATAGATGATAGGTTAATGATTATTAGCTTGATGCTTAAGCATTAATAATTACTTGTCTGTATTAAGCTTTTATGCAAAATGTTGTCAAGCTAGCCCACTTTATATTAGCCTTGCATACTCCTTGGTGTCACTTTATTTCTTATTTTTGACGGGTAAGTCTAGCTGAGTACCTTCTCGTACTCAGGGTTTATTCCCACTTGTTGCAGGTTGTGATGTATCATGGATCCTGCAAGAATTGGATGGCTCCTGCCATAGTGGCGGAGTGTGATCGTGGGCACGATCCTTCTGAGTTATCTTGTCTCTAATGCTTTTATTGGAAGTTGACCTTGGTACTGGCATGTATTTGAAATAAGAGTAATGTTAGTTTCAAATTACTTTGCTTTCTCTGCTATTTAACTTAAGTTGTAATAACTATGTTGATCTCCAATGTAAATTGAATTACTTGTGAAATGGATGTAACATGTGACTTGTTATGATGAATCACTATGATCTTGGCTTGTATGTTGGTTGGTTTGAAATCCCTTGTGATTTCATTGGACTTCCAGAGTTATATGGGCTCAAGTGTGAGAATTTGATCACTTCGGTGATTGTTTTTATATTATTTGGATGGTTTCCTGACAGCTGGCATCGGAGCAAGATTCAACATTAAACATGTCATATGTGTATTTAAAACAAAGGTTTTTGTTTGCAAAAGTCAGTTTGATAACTTATAGCTATTTATAGGTGTTCAAATCTGAATTTTTAACCTAAGTATGCCAGTTGTCAATTTCCTTATGCCCATATAAGGATTATTAGGTGGCTTATATAAGTACTAACTTGGTGGTTTTCATTTATGCATCTACTCCTAGGCCAAGGTATGTATGTGTGATAACTCTCCTGCACTATGCTACCCTGTGGGTCAGATTGGAGGTAGCCTTCATATATGAAATAGTCATATATGTCGATAGATTTACTTTTATGCAACATCGCACCTACGCTCAGGTAAGTGTGAGTTGGGAGAGCATGACTGAACATTCGTCGGTCTAGGGGAGTGATATATATTTTGTGGTGACTGGAATAACCTACATGTTGTAAACCATGTAAGTTAGGAAGGTACCAATTGTGTGGGCTATCCTCTAGCGATCGAATGGTTCGGGTAGGTTTGGCGCTACATGTACATATATGGGGGTATATGTATATGGGAGTACTTAGAATTTTACTTTCCTGCTTTCATTGTGTGCTATATTTGGAGAATCGTTGGGCTGCAATGAAAATTTTCTGCAGGTACGCTAACCACGAATGCGTGAAGTTGAATGTAGCTGCCGACTAGCTATATATCGAGAGAGTGTGTGTTATGCCACCGACATAGAACGTGATCGCCACCTTAGGTTGGCAATCTTGTGAGGACGAATAGGACGAAGCATGCATCATCCTGATTGTTGCTTTATGCATAGCTATGCTCCTCTCACCCTTGTTCTATATTAAGTAACTTGTAATTGATGTGGTACACTATCTTCCTTGTGTGGAGTTAAACAAGAATGCCTTGTTCCATGTTGCTTGAATAGGAAGTGCTTAGAAAAGTGTGTGTTTAGCTTTGCCAGAAATAAGTGTGGTTACATGCTTGAACCTATAGATGTCCTCTAGTTTAGCCAAGTGATGGATATGTTGTTCATACAAGCGGTTGCAAATGCTTTAGACCTCACTTAAGTAATTGTGGATTCTCATGAATGAATTAAATTGGTGTTGGTCTAAGGTAGCAATGTTTAGAGCTACTAGAATAACATGTTTGTGTGCTCTCTTGTTAAGTAGAACAAAGGCAAGTTTTGTTTTGCTTGTTGAACGTTGGCTGCTAGAATGGTTTCTGTTGTAGTAATGCTTTTGTGGTCATAATGGTGTTTTCTGTAGTTATGGAGAATACCAAAGTTATAGCTAACTTACTTATCTAGCTTGTCCTAAAAGTTCATGACACTAGGCCTTATGGTTTGGGAGTTATGAATTTTAGAAGTTTGCTATTAGGTTTTGCTTATGCTCTGAATAGATTTGAATGTTTGGTTTGTTTGACCTGTGTGCATATGGAATCATGTCTTGGAGATAATAGAAGAAGTGTAGCAATCTTTCTAAGCTTTCCAAAATGTCCTATAGCACTAATTTTGGTGGTCTAAATCTCCAATTATGAGCTTGCAAAATGGAATGACAGAATTTGTCCAAATCTAGTAGAGATGTCTTCTTTGTTATGTTTGTCCTTGTTAGTTGTAGAATCATTTTAATATGATAATAAGAAAGTTATAGACAACTTAATAAGTTTTACATAAGTTAAGGATCACTTTTGTTGGGTTCCAAGAACTCCAGTTAAGTAATTATGAAGTTCATGTTAGTTTTCTGTCCATGTTTGTACAGATCTAAAACATTAGCATGTTTGGTCATGTTAATCTATGAATTAGCTTTTGGTATGAATAACAAAAGTGTGGAAAACTTCCTAAGCTTTCTAGAAAGTCTAGGATCACTTTTGTGGGATGTCTACAACCTCAGTTATGGTTGAAACAAGTAACTACTATGCTGTTGTCCAGATTCTGTGCACATGCTAAGTTGGCTACATTAGCTAGCGTTTGTTTTGGGCTAAACTTGTAGTTAGTTCTTCCTTTAGATAAATGCTTGTTATGGGTGAGCCTGGCGCTTAGTAATGGTTGCTTAAGCTAATTTGATTGAATCTCTCAAATGCTTGACTGTGATGTTGTATGTATGCTTGTTATCTAATTAGTGTCATAGTTGTCACCTCGTTTGTCCTCAGTGAGCATACGAGTGCCGAATAGCTTTATCTTAGCGCAATACTCGAGTTATGCAAAATGATCTCTTGGTGTCGTCTCCAATTAGGTTCTTTCCCTTAGGAGCCTGAGCTTGTAGTCGTGGTTGCTTGCTTTAAATGTTTGTGCACCATGCCTTTGCTTGATATGTAAGCCTGAGCCGGGACCCTTAAATATTCGCGTATACCATGGCTGTCCTGCACCCCCACGTGAATACTTTTGTTTGATCTACCAACCAAGATAGATTCTTGCAAACACTTCCTTTTGGCCATAGTTGTTCGCTGCCAAGTTGTAAGGCCTATAACCAATTCTATGTTAGACCTCCTAGCTACCTCTTCTACAGATGTTTTGGTACAACGCTATATCTCGCTGCTGGATCTCAGAATCTTGTGCTTGCAAATCATGTAGTACCTTATCAACTCAATCTTCGATTGGTACATCGATTTTGTCCTTGGAGTCTACTTACTTCATCTCCAACTTCTCCCCATGTCTCGGGATGTTTATCAGCCTTGATCCCTTGATCCTGCCCAACATGGTCGAGTCTCATGTTAATTAATTGTCTGGTAGTTTCCCTAGTGGACGCAAGGTGTGCGGGGAATTAAGCAAAACTCTCATGTTGAGTCACCTTCGGCAATTGAGCTATCTTCTCTTGTGCTATGTTTTGATCTTCGGATCGCTTCCTTATTGATTCTAAGCCTTATGACTACCTTTGCTTGCTATCCCTCCTTGTATGGTGCTTGTTCTTACAACCTAATTGGTGCCACTTGAAATTTCACTTTCATTGTGTGTTTAGTAATGGTGTTATGAGTAGCAACTGATGGTGCCGTGACAAAACCAAGGGCCCCCTGTGGCTGCAGACAGATGGCTGGCTGCTTGGCATGCGTAGGTATCACGGTTTTTAGTCATTATCCATTATGAAACGATAGCCGATGTGTTATTTTCTCATGTCCCTTTTTCTTGTTTATCTCTCCATATCGTATCGTAAGAACCATATCTCAAACCAAAAGTAGTAGAGCTTCCATCTGAAGATACATAAAGGATAACCTTTGAAGAACAGGTCACCAACATAAACATTAATGGACTACCAGAAGTGGTAGACAAGTGACTCTACTTAGTTGTCCCAATATTGACGACCACCATCTAGTGAGCAAAGTATCTCATCCCTGTTGGATAAAAAGGACACACAACACTTAATGTTGGACAAGTCATCTATTGGATAAGAATCGATCGTCACATTATGCAAGTCTTAATCTTTGTATGCATAATGACCATACCATTGAAATCAACCATCTCTGGTGTGAGTCCTTATCTGTTGACTTCAATGGCAATCATTTGTTCTGCATCAACCATAATTAGTGTGGTCAAGAGTGAAGATTTAGAACTTTTTAGTGTTGAGAGACAACTGATTAGTTACCAATAGGAAGGTTAATCTCCAGCTAGGTAACGACTCCTTGGTAGCTACGAAGGCTATGTCTTACAGAGCAATAACCAACAAGAAGTTAATCAACTAGCCAACAACTTGAGTGATACTCTATCTTCCAGAGCCATTGTGATCAAGTCAATTCCATCTTGGACAATCACACAGATAGTGCAAGGTGTTCTATCAGCTAAAGTAAAGAATTAGAGAAAGCATGCCCTAGTTTCAATTAGCATCCTTGTGCCCTTAGGTGCCACAAACGGTTTGTTCATACCTCTATTGGATGAAGTGTTGAGGAATATTCGAAAGCGGTTCCTTATCCTTGTAGGAAGGTCCTCTAGGTGGAGTATGCATTGTGCCTCACTAAAGCAGCCGCAAGTTCAAAGAATGTGCATCATCGGATTGATATGTAAATTAATAGTTGAGGTTATTCCTAAGAAGCATATGAGGTAAAGCCTTAGCCTCCATCCACAGAGAGAAAGCTACTATTTGATCCTAAAGAGGAAGCCTCCAGGTGAAAAGTTGGCCTGACAAAGTTGCTACGCTGCAAGTCAACTCAACTTACGGTGCAACTAAATCACGAAGGAAAATTTTACTCAACCGCTTGGTGGTGAACTACTTCCCACGGTTGAGTGAATATTTACAACTTTTGTTGTCCTTAAGGCCTCGCTACATCTTTCTTTGGTAATGGTTTTCCAATGATAACATACTTTGGTACCTTATAAGTGTTTTTACCCAAGAGGTTGCTTCTGATTCAACTCAGATAACTGTTGCCTTTGGATAAGAGGATCTTCTTAGGTAACATTTGATAGAAATACGGAGCCGACAGAGTCAGCTATCACATTCACTAATTCCTCGACAGACTCAGATAATACAGTGCTGTCATCAGAGAAAGAGAACTGCACACAGGGAATAGTAAGTAGCTTTCCATTAGTTCATATCTAAATGATTGAACATTTATGACCAGCATAGACCTTGTCTATTGGTTAGTCAGTATCCTATAGCCTCTGAGGGTGTTTGTCGTCTATGATCCCACCCTTTGGAAGGTTGTGCTCAAGCCACTTTGGTAGAGGACTGCTTTTCAAACTTTGGGAACATAGAGTCATTTCAATGAGTATACTTCTAAAGATTTTTGATCTAGTGTAAAGTTCATGTGGCCCATTCTATATTCACTCGGGAAAGAGATACTTGTGCATGGATAGCTCATGGACCAAATGATCTCCGTACACTGAGAATGAAAGTACTGTGCTATCTTGGATTCCTCCCAAAATAGCAATGCTTCATGGAAGTCAATGAAGGAAATGCTTCAGACAAAGTTTACCATGAAGAACAAGTATTAGAAAGTGTCTTGACCAAATTAGCCTCTCTGATACTTGAAGCTTAGTAACCTAATGCTATCACAGATATTGGATAATGGGAATATGCTTCTCTTCCCTTGAAAAACCTTTCGTCCTGAATCTTGGGACGAGATTCTTTTAAGGGGGGAGGGCTGTAACACCCTAGGTGTTAGGCTTGCATTTTGGCACTTGCATTGCATGAGCCCAAGCATCATTTGTTCATATATGAGCATGGAACATATGTGATGCACTAGTGAAACATATGCAACATACCCTTGTTATTTGTGTTTCAATGTGTGTATGTTAGATGCTCATGCTTGGTAATGCAATTGAGTGTTGATGTCACTTCTATCATGTGTCTCACATCACTCTCTAACTATAGTGACCCCTGGAAAAGTTTCATGAAGTTTGGAATCAAAAAGTCACATGAAATGATAAGTTCTATTCCTATTGAAATTGCACCATTAAGTGAATAGAATTATAGATCATCAACCAAACTTTGCAAATTTGCCCAAATGACTCTAGATGAACTCTACAACAAAAGTCATGAAGGGTTCATGTTGAGCAAATGCCAAGAAAATGCCCCAATAGCCCTAAAACCCTAGTTTAGGCTTTATTAAGTTACTGCATTGACCAAAGTGAAAGTTTGACTTCTGCACCAGTTATGAGGTTTGACCTTAAACAAAAGTTGTATTTCATTTTATGTATAATAAACTTTGTTAAATGGTAAAGAGCTAGTTTGGCCTCTAACCTAGTCAAATAGAGCTCACAAGATTGAATCAGCTGCTATTTTTCAAAGCCCAGAAAATATTCTAAGTCCTGAATTGACAGCAGAAAGTTGACATGTTCATGCATTTGTATCTTCTAAATTTGTGTGATAGATCAATTTAATTCCTTACTATGAGTTGAAGTACTTTTCATGGTAGAAGTAATGAATCAAGTGTCACTCAATTTGGAGCTCAGTTGGACCTTCAATAATAGTTTCCAAAACAGCAAAAAGCGGTTTTATCACTAATTGACCTTGACATGTTGACATGCCGTGTTCTCCTATTTTTGTTAAACAATTCAAGTTGAGGCAGATACAAAAGTTGGAGTAGACATTATGGAGAAGAGCATGTAAAAAGATGGCATTAGTTTGACTTCGTTTGGACCATCAATTTTGGAGTTTTGTTAATCGCTTGGAGTGCTTTGACAATACCATCTAGATGCTTAATTATATCCTAATCCATAGCACGAATGGTCATGAACCCTAAATAGATTTTGTAGAGCATCGAGTGGGCTTCGACTTTACCTTTTGGCCCATGTCCAAATATGGCCCGGATGTGGCCCAAACACACGTCCCACTCTCGCCGCTTCGCTGCACGCCGTGTGTTCTGGAAAATGCCTCAAAGCGGGGACACGCGTCGTGGATGTGTCTGCCATGCGCGACGTCACTCCCCCACTGCGTTGCCGCATGTCCCTGCCCTTCTGATGCCGGCACCCAGCTCCTCCACTCCCTTGGTCACTCTTTGGCCATTCCCTTGACTCGCCGCGCTCACTCTCACCCTCTGCAGAGCGCGCTCGCCATGGGCGCCACCGCCAAGCTTGTTGTCGTCGCTTGTCCTCCTCCTTCGTACCTCCTCATCCGCAACCAAGTGCAGCACCACCGTCCTCTCGTCGTGCCACCCTAGCTCTACCCCATCCCTGGTCCCAACCAGTGCCAAGGCATGCCCGCCATGGATGGCTAGGTCGAACTCGCCGCCATGCCACCCTCGTTGCTCCATGCCTCCTCTGCCCTAGCTAGCCGCACCACCGACTTCGTCTCACCATGCCACAACCGGCATACCTTTCCCCGGCCGCCCTTCACCGCTGTGGCACGCGGCCATCGTGCCGTGGCAGCCGTGGACGTCGATGTGCTGGCTAGGAGGCCATAGGCCACTCGACCCGTGCCGCGAGCACTAGTGGATGCCACCGACGCCTGCCATTAGCCGTCGGAAACCATGAGCCGGCCTCTACGCTGCCCCTGCCTCTGTTCCCCAGCATCCTAAGGAGACACCCTCTCTTCTCTCTGTCTCTCTCTTTGTGTATAGCAAGCAGGCCCAACTAGGTAGCGGGTCCCGCATGTCAGCGCAACCAGTGGCCAATTTGGGTATATGTTCGGGTGGATTTAGCATTTAAGTAGGGTTTGGTTTATTTGTCTTTTGAATTTTAGATTTTGTGTTGATCTTTGAAACTCCATATCTCATGCTAGGAAGTTCCAAAAATAGCAAATGTGGACTTTTTTGAAACCTTGAGAAAAGATCTATACAGTAGAGTCATAATATGTCATAGGTTTGTAGAAGTTTGCTGGTGTTTTTATTAACCTTGAAAAGTACTCCAAAAATGCTTCCAAACTTGACCAGAGCCATATCTGAAGTTTTAGGAGTCCAAAAATAGTGATTCTTGTTTTGTTAGTTTTACGGTTGCATGTACTTGCTAGGAAAAATATTAAACATGCTAGTTGTTTACTGTTTTCTTAAGGTTTTGATTTAACCTTGGTAAATGAGCAAATCTATAGTGTGTTGCTTGTCATTTTTATATCTTGAGTTGTGGTGCTCCAATTTAGATAAAATTTTTATGGTAGTCTCCTGAGGTTATATGAGAACTGTGGTTAAAATTTCATGAGCTTTGGATGCTGGATGAGTGAGATATGGGTTTAACTTGCTCTCTAGGGTTATTTAGCTTAAGCTAATTGTCTTTTTCATAAAGGTTGTTTTACTCATGAAAATGATCTGAAATTTGTACATTAGTCTATTGGGAGTATGTGGGAGCTACTGTAATGTTGGTAGAATTTATTGTGCATTTTAATGTGTTCATAATTCCACCTAATTATTTAAATAAATTAAGAAAATGCATTAAAAGAATTTATTTAGGATTGGACCCTATGTTTTCTGGTGTTCATTATTCATATGTGACATGTTGGTAAAGTTGGTTTTGTCCACTTAGATGTTTGCAACATAAGTTAATATTTATTTCTTGCAAATGAGGTTTCTGGACATATTTGGGAACTTAGCAAAGCTCCTCAATATAATGTGCTTGGTTGTGAAACTTGTTTATACAAAAGTTGTAGATAATTTATGTATCTAGCTGCAGTTAAAATTTGGTGGCATGTGGTCAAGTAGGTTTTGAGTTATAGATATTTAAAGTCAGGTCCCGGATTTGGTTGCTCTCTGTTTGGAGCAGACCAGATTCTGTAGTTTCATCCTTTCAACCTATTAAACTTTTGAATCAGGCTTAGGTGATTATAAATGAATTATAGACAATTTCATAAGATTTCTATAATTTCTTATTGCACATCATTTGGAGTTGTATATCTCCAGTTATGATTAAATTACTCAGTTGTTGTTCTGATGTCCAGAAGGTGGCAGATTCTAGTTTTAGTGCTTTGATTCACTTTGCCATGTTTGTGTGGTGCTAAGTGTGACTCATAGTTTTGATGAAACTGAGTTGTTACACCTAAGATCTTGTGTGACTTGGTCATGATTGATGTCCTTATTATCTCCTATGTTGTACTTTAGTGATGACTAAGGTACATAGCTCTAGGTACTTATATTGAACTTGGTGTGCTTGCATAAGTGGTTGCTTGTGGTATGTCCATGTATTGATACATATGCATTGTTGCACCTCATTTAGGTATGCTAGCTGGAACGCATGAAGGATGTGGTGTTGGAGCCAAACCCGAAGATGGTGTTTGGTGGAACTATCCCGAAGATGGAAGTACTCAGCGAGTGGTGTCCGACAAACACTGACTTAGTGTTGGATCCCAGGCAAGCCCCGGAGCATTATAAGCCTCCTCATTT
Organism: Saccharum hybrid cultivar R570; assembly: GCA_038087645.1. NCBI lineage: Eukaryota > Viridiplantae > Streptophyta > Magnoliopsida > Poales > Poaceae > Saccharum > Saccharum hybrid cultivar. The sequence continues at coordinate 16,791,265 of JAQSUU010000066.1, forward strand.
CTAAAAATGCAATTGAGTATATATGTTATATGTATTGTTGCATTAAGTGATAGGTGTTGGATGAAAACACTTGCTGCATATATATCCTATCCTTATCCAGAAAGTATACCTTGAATCCTATTTAGGTTTAGGTTCGAGTAATTGCTTAGCCCTGCTTTAATCGGTAGAAGTCTGGTGATTTCCTATCACCTGCGAGCTTTTGGGATATTTATATATGGCACAGTTGGCTATATTTGTTATCGTGAAAAAGAACCATGTGCTAATAATATGAAAGGAGACCGGACGGGATGACGATAGTGAAGCGACAAGACATGGAGGTCTTGGGTGTGGATCTATCCCCGTCTGTGTCGGTTAAGGACCGATTCGCTGTATGTCCTTGAGTCTTGTTGAACGCAGTCTAATACTTAGCTGGCCGGATAAGTCATTCTAACTGCGAAGCCGAGTAATACAGTTTAGGCCGGGAATCGGGGGGTCAAGTGCGCATTCTGGAGGAAGTAAGGATGTGCTTGGGAACATTGGCGTAAGACCGGGAGGGGTTAGAGTCCCTATTGCCCGGCAGAGTGTTGCCCTTGGGGATACAGTATCAGTCGAACCCGCAATTCCTGAATTGTACCAAAGGTGACCTGAGCAGCCTTCGTGAGACGTGTCCCGGTGAGTGTTAGAAATACCCCTCCAGCTGGATAGGAATACGATTCGAATCGCCGTCGCTCCCGGTTAGTGAGCACTTGACTTGAGCAGCGGCAACGTAGATTCAATTAATTGAACGGATGGTTAATTGGATGATGATTTAAATGTTGTCTCAATTTATACCTGCTATGGTTAATATTGTTTGCTCCTAATCAAGTGAGTGCTCTAGCACAGGTGGTAATATAGATGATAGGTTAATGATTATTAACTTGATGCTTAAGCATTAATAATTACTTATCTATATTAAGCTTGTATGCAAAATGTTGTCAAGCTAGCCCACTTTGTATCAGCCTTGCATACTCCTTGGTGTCACTTTATTTCTTATTTTTGACGGGTAAGTCTAGCTGAGTACCTTCTCGTACTCAGGGTTTATTCCCACTTGTTGCAGGTTGTAATGTATCATGGATACTGCAAGAATTGGATGGTTCCTACCATAGTGGCGGTGTGTGATCGTGGGCATGATCCTTCTGAGTTATCTTGTCTCTAATGCTTTTATTGGAAGTTGACCTTGGTACTGGCATGTATTTGAAATAAGAGTAATGTTAGTTTCAAATTATTTTGCTTCCTCTACTTTTCAACTTAAGTTGTAATAACTATGTTGAACTCTGATGTAAATTGAATTACTTGTGAAATGGATGTAACATGTGACTTGTTATGTTGAATCACTAGGATCTTGGCTTGTATGTTGGTTGGTTTGAAATCTCTCGTGATTTCATTGGACTACCGAAGTTATATGGGCTCAAGTGTGAGAATTTGATCACTTCAATGATTGTTTTTATACTTGTGCTCTTATAATTTGGACGGTTCCATGACAAAGGGTGGGGAAATTTCTAGACTATAGAGGAGCCAGGTTGCAAATTGCTTACTGCGGAATTTTTGTGCACCCTCCAACTTTTTAATACTAGAGTAACATTTAGAATGTTCACAAAAGAATTCTCCCTCATGTGGAAAGACCTTAGTCAGCATCTTGATTTTCGAGATGACTGTGTCATAGATGTAGATTTTGTTATGCTGGAGTTTGGGAGGACCAAATTCTGGAAAGAAATTTCCGATGAAGATATATGTGACCACCCCCGTACTAATTCTATTTAGTTACCTACCTTGCATTTTATGCATAAGTGGTTGGGGGATGACCCTTTTTCCTAGGGAAGACACCCGTGTTGTTAGGATAGAAGACTTGAAATTAATATTTTCTATGATCAAATGTAGGAAGGTGTCACCCGTGCAATTCATGATAGTCCATTGGTTAGGAATTTTCAGACGAAAGGGCGAGATCGAGTATTCTTCTTTGGTCACTCGAATTGTCAATAAACTTGGACTAATGGAGAATTCGTTGGTAGGGTACATTCCTGGGGGCGGCCATATATAACTATTGATTATTTCCAGCAAGGTCAAATGCTGAAGGGAGGAAAAAATACCGGTATTATCATGATTTATCATGGTCGTACAACTGAGATCCCGTTACCTAACCTGTGTCTTGGTTTGTATGCCATGAACTCTTTGATTGTGTTGCCATCTAGTGCAGCAGTAGGAAGAAGTGCTTCTACGAGAATAGACCGAGGGCCACCGACATGCTACTATGGTACAAACACTGCTCCACAAGGCCCCACCTACACCGCCTACCAAACTTTTGACCATACAGGATCCTCTCAAGGTTTTCCAAGCTGTACATAGTCCATGGGAGCAAGCCACGCCCCAGTGTTCTAACGGTTCCTGGCAGCAATGAGCAAGTGCCCAGTGGTAGCAAGGTTATTTTGACCATTACCGCCAAGGTAGTGGGCGTCACTCTATTGATACACAGGAGGTGTCTTGTGGAGGCCACCACTTCTAGCCCAGCCCGTGCGTCTTTCTCTGGACAAGGGTACCATGAACAACAGATGGAGAGGCAGGAGATTCACTCCAGACTCAGAGGAATCAAAGAAAGCCAAGTCACCATCCAGCAGACACTTCATCAACACCAGCAATGGCAAGACCAGGCTGCACAGAATCTTGCCAAAATACAACAGAACCAAGCACAGCAAAACCAACACTGGATAGGTTTTGGAGCCTTCCCCAGTTTCGCTCGCCTTACTGATGACTAGTTTGGGAGAAGTTTTCCCCGTGTACCGAGAAGACCGACCGACCACAACACTAGCTTGGGGGAATGAGTCCCCGTATCAGATAAGTTTTTCTTTCTTAGTTTATTTTTACTTTTACTTTATTTTCTGTTTGTATTCTACAATTATTTAAAAAATAAATCATAAAATGAAAATCAAATAAAAAGAGTGTGTATATAGGTTTGCTTTAAATTCTTGTCTTTAGAGTCAATAAAAGGAACTTTGAAGATGCTTACAATAAACATGATGAATAGTTGCTCTAAGTACCTAGTTTTCAACCTAGAGTTCTCCCAAGGTTTGAATGAAATTGGTTTGACTTAAAGATTCACTCTGAACTTAAAATCTATGGGAGCATGCTTAAGCTAAGTCTAGGTAATTGATGGATATGATATAAGGTCTGAGCTACTGTTTATCTTGTTCACAATGACATTAAATTTCGGATGCTTTACTTCTTGAAAATTTGAAAAATGTTACATGATGAGTTTCTTGTATGATAGAGCTTGAATTCCTACCACAACCATACATGAATGCTAGACTAAGAAAGCCACATATCATTACTGCTTGCATTTGCACTGAGTTTAATCAAGCTTTGTTGATACCTTATGAGAGCTTTGTCATACTTTTAAAATCAAGATGACGTATACACCACCAACATAGGCACTACTCCTACATTGGGAGTAGGCACCAAAACATGCCATCCATCCATTCAAAAATGTTTTACTCCTACACTAGGAGAAAACACCAAAAATATTCCATGTAGGTTGCTGCAAAATAAATGCTCCAAATTCTTGTTGCTATCTCTCACGTATTTTCATTGCAATAGAGAGGCATGGGCTATGCAAAAGTTATTCAAAAAGAGAAAGTATTAGGAAAAAAATAGACAAGTGTCCAAATAAATAAAACAATGGGTACTTTGATGCCTACCTAAAAAAGAAAAAGAGAGAAGAAGAGAAAAGAAAAAAATATATGAATAAGATAGCCCATGTTTTTCTTGCAAAAGTTTTCAAGTTTTAAATGAGAGAGATGTTTTCAAGGAGCAAAGTAGAATTATGATTAGCCACCATATATGCTCATTATTCCACACACATGCACATCTTGATTTGATTGTATGACTTAACTCTCTTTGGATCCATTGTTTGACTTTACAATATATGCTTGCAATTATGTATGTGTTGTTTTCACACCTAAGAACTCCACATAAGCCTTATTACTTGTAGGGTGTGAGAGAAGGCATAACATCATTATTGCCTTGGTAAGGATCCACAAATACCACATATATTGAGAGACTTGAGAGTGTCATACAATAGGAATCTCTGAGTTTTATTTTAAAAACTTATAAAAACTTTGGAACAGAGGTGAAATAAAAAACTTGAGACATAGTGCTTGACTTGATTGTTCTGTCTTTCAATTGCTCAAGACCTAAGTGAAGGTAAAAGCTCCATGGTTGAAGGTAATATGGGTGAGTTTGAAAGTCAGATCAATTATTCTAATCCAAAAGAGAATTTTTGGTTGAAAGCATGTGTATTTGAGACAATTCATAATCTATCTCTGGTTAGTTGTTTGCTCAGGGACAAGCAAAGGTTAAGCTTGGGGGAGTTTGTTGACGGTAGTTATTGTTCATTTTAAACCATCAACTAAACATGAAAAAGGGCATATATCAACCTCCAACATAGAATTAGGGTTTGAACTAATAGAATTCCATAGGTTTTGGTGAATATCTATTTCTATAGGGGTTTATCAGGAAAAGGAGGTAAGATATTAAGGACGTCGGGCTAAAAAGCATATTCCATCGCGAAACCAATTTGAGAAGAATCCAAAAGACACGAGAAGGTGACCCACCGAAGGGGGGCCCACCTAGCATAAGCCTAGGTCGGCCGACCCCATCCTAGGTCGGCCGACCTAGGGGTCCACTTGTCTACCACGGCCTTCTACGTCAGTTCCTCCACTGCCTTAGGGTTTGCATCTTCACCGTTGATTGAAGTCGGTTTGATCCGAGGGCCCTGGTTCATCCCATCGGCCTATATAAAACAAGCCCTACCCCTCCTCTGGGGAGAGAAGCCATTGTTGACGATGGATATCTACCATAATAAAGGGTTAAAATAAATATATAAAGGGCTAATAAATAATCACCAACATAGGTTTAGGGTGTCAACTAACGAAATTCCACGAGTTTTGGTGAATCTATATTTTACAGGGAGTTATCAGAATAATTCAGGAATTGATATCTTCCACAAGAAGGAACCCATGTCAATCGGCCTAATCTCCACGTCACAAATACGCAAGAGTCTTCTAGAGGACACTAGAGGACTCCACGAGGAGGGCCACCACGAGGCACCGCTAGGTGGGGCCGACCGGCCTCAACCCTAGGCCGACTGGCCCCTGGCCGTCGCCCCTCGGCTCCTTCCTTTGCAAGCTACTTCAACTGTCTCCAAGGATGCATCCTAACCCTACATGAAGGTCGGTTTGATCCAAGGGCCACGGTTTCATGCTCTAGGCTATATAAACGAGGCCCCAGACCCACCTCAAAAGGGGAACTCATTCAATCAATCATCAACCAAAAGGCAGAAGACCAACCAGCAACTCTCATCTCCTTAGAGCTCCATCAAATCTAGGCATAGCTAGATTAGAATTAGAAGTAGAGGAGTCAAGCAGCCTTGGGCTCCAGATCTAGTCAAGAGGATCTTGGTAAATCCAGTTCTTCTCTCTTGTATCAACATTGTTCTTCAGATATTCATCTAGTTCATCAGTTCTTCTAGTTCTTGATCTTGTTCATGTTCTAGTTCTTCATGTTCTAATTGTTTATGTTCTAGTTCGTAATTGTTCTAGTTCATCATTGCCTAGTTCTAGTTCATTGTTCTTGATCATTATTCTTGATACATTAGATATGATCTTGTTCTTAATCTATATTATATCCTTGATTATTATGAGATTTGTCTGCTTTGATTATATATTTGGCATAGATAGTTTATCATTATGTTTATACACATGTTTGCAAAGCACTCACCTTATTGAGTCATGGGTGGGTGGTCAACATTGTGTAAGTGTGGTACTTATACACTGTTTACCTGCAAATGCACTCTATACTCCGGGCCATGTGGTAGATCGCGGGTGTGACATTCCTGTTGAGTCCTTTGTAGTCCACTCCCCGAGTGTAGCACTTAGTAGAATGCGGTCTCATTACTTAGTTGTTACTCTGTTTCTCAGCTTCGTAATGGAGATGTTCCTTGTTTATGGATATGAGATAACCTAGCCAATGATTGCCTAATATAATTGTACTAATCAATGTAGATTATGACTAATAGTTAACTGATTACTTAGGAGTTATTCTCTTACTTTATATTCTGATCAATGACTTGCCATAGTAGTACTGCTCTAAGAAATATCATCTGAATGGTCTGATTATCATATATTTTATCTCTTTTATTTGATTGATTCTTGTTTGAGAGTAAAGGATAGTGATTTCGAATATTCATATCACATGTGTAGAGTAGCCTTTAATTAATATATGCCCCTCTGTTTGTTCTCCTTTGGTTAAATATAAAAAACAATACCTAGGGTAAACCTGGGTGAAATGCTGCAACGGGTGTATTTATCTGTGCGCTTGTGGATATATACTTTAATATCTTTATATAGTTAAGTGGCATGAGTACAATACAACCGCACTCTTGGTGTCATGTTGGCGATGACAACCTAACGCGAGTGATGCTAAGAAGTGTCAACAAGCATTTCTGGCGCCGTTGCCGGGGAGGCAACGGAATGGCACACTAAGTTAGAAAACATTCATAAGAGCATAAACACACTTCCGCATCTAGGAACACTCTTACACATGTGATATTCGAATTACATCACTTGATCCTTTACTCTAATAGGCTCACCCTGTCTTTTGTCTATTTTTTTGATCTTATGCAGGGTGATGTATTGTAACACCCCTGGTGTTAGTTAGCCTCATAATGCATTCATAATGCATGATCATGGCATCCTAGTCTCTTATCATGAGCATAGCATCATGTTTGATTAGTAAAAGTGTGAAACATTCAATTGCAACATTTGAAACATAGTTTTGAAACAATTGCAACATTGTGGTTTCTATGTGTTCCTTTATGTGTTGCTAGGGTTTTTGTGTAGATGACACATGTGATGTTCTAACATGATCTCTGGTAGCTTAACTATGCTTAGGACACCTAGTGGAGCACTGTTTATGTGGACCAAAATGACTAATTTGCCCTCTAAAGGGAGGTTTGACTTGGGGTGACCTATAGAGTGCCTCTGTTTGACTGATTAGAATGTCCAACCTAGAGACCTTGCATGGAGGTGCACCCTTTACCAAAGTTGTAGCCAATTTATCAAGGAACAAAAGTCTCAATATGACCATCTCATGAAATTGACTGGATTATGCTCAAACAGGACCCACAATGCTCGAAGCAGTGCTGTTTCAACACTTAAAATTTTCTAAGTCTAGAACTGCAGTTATAGTTTCAAGATACACTACTTTGGAGCTCTTTATCTTGCAAACCATGATGTTTCAGCTCAAACTCTTATTGACACTTTTAAAGCCCACCTGTAGCTTGACAACTTTGTCAATTGCATCTTGATCTAGTTCGAGCTGGTTTGGGAGTTGGAGGCCTTTGGAGTTGCTCTGTCAGTCGACGTCGGTACTGAATCGCCACCCTCATTCAGTCAATTGAACTCGGTGGCCGACCACCGCAGTCCGTTGCCGCCGCGTGGAGGCATCGTGGCAGCCGTACGCCGGCGTGGGCCCCACCCGGCCGAGCCGAGCGTCTCGCCAAGACGCCACGCCGCCCCCTCTTGCTGCCCACTCCCTCCATTTCCCTCCCTCGCCCTTGCCGCGCTCGCCAGGGCGGAGCACCGAGCCGCCCCCGCCACCGCGAGCTCGCCGAGCTCGTGAGCTGCTACCGTCGCACCTCTGCCCCATCCCAACCACACGAAGCCCCACCTTAACCCCCTCCACCTCGCCATCCCCTCCGTGGAGCCACCCGAGCACTGACAAGGCCGCATTGCTCGGTTCGCCGCCGCGGTGACCTCGCCGGAGCTCCTCCGCGCGAGCGCTCGCCGTGGTCCCGCCTCTCCATAGCACCTCTGTGCATGTGCTTGTGCGCAACGGAGTCGCCTGGACGTCGTGCAGCTAGGAAGCCCCTCACGGCCTCACCGGTGACCACCGTGCCTCCTACCGTCGGCGCGCCGCCACCACATCACCACCGCCAGCCGCTCACGCCGGCAAGCATCTCCGGTGGCCCCGCGCTCCACTCCAACCCATCCCGCTACTCGCCTGGCTGAGTAGAGCACGCTGGTGCCCTCACCGGTGCTCGAGAACTCGTCGGCGGCGAGTTACCGCCGGTGACCCACCATCTTCTGCTTTGTGTGCGACTGACGGGCGGGGCCCGCGTGTCGGCGTCCCTCCCCTGTCTCGGCATGGTTGGGCCGGCGAGCTGGGCCGAGCCGCACGCTGGGCCGAGCGCGTGCCGGGCTGAGCCGCGTGCGAGGCCCAAGCAGTCAAGCCGGGCCGGCCCAGTTAGGTTTAGGGCTCCAGTTTCGTTTTATTTTTATTCCTTTTCATAGAATTGTGCCTAAATTCAAAAATATGTATCTCCTGTTCCAGAGGTCCAAATAAGGTGCTTTAAATTTTGGTGTGCTCTACATAATGTCTAGTTTATTATAAAAATATAATATGTGCCATGTTTTGTGATGAATTAAATAGTTATTAATTATACCTTTTATTCATGAAGAAAAAGGAGAAAATGATATCTCTTTCTGTAAAGCTCCAAATGACATGAAATTTTTATAGTGAACTGTTCATACCATGAATAGATTATGGTTAAATTTTCATGCAATTTGGATGTGTGTTGGTGGAGTTATATAATTATCTTGTTTGCTTGAATGGATCTTGTGTGAATTTTCATAATTTTTCTATAGATCCAGTAAGGGTGAAACTTGGTGAATGTTGTTCTTATATTAGAAGGATGCTAGGAAAAATATGAAATCTATTGTTTGATACTTTTCAATAGGGTTTCCTATTTATGCTAGAAATAGACCTGCCATCTGTTATTTTTGATATCTCCATATCTGCTTGTCAAAATGAAGTGAAATTTTTATGGTAGCCTACGTGAAGCATTAGGTGGCTACTGTAATTTTTGTAGATTTTTATATATAGTTTTACTGTATGTTTCTTTAATCACCTAATTAACTAAATAAATTATAAAAGAATATTAAATAATTTATTAGAAGTTGGCACTATACTTTCTGATGTTCCTTTGGTATGCACAACAATTTGGTAAACTTGGTTTGGTCCAATTGTGCTTTTGAATCGTCATTAATTATTTAATTTAGTGAATCTGCCATTTCTGGACAGATTTGCTAGTTAAGAGAATTAACCTTTGTTAATGATGTTTTCATGCTTGGGGAACTATAACAAAGTTGTTAATAACCTCATGAACTAGTTGCTGGTAAATTTTGGTAGCTTTTGGACATATAGTTTAGAAATGACAGCTGTTCCAAGTTGGGTTCAGTTTTGGGAGTGCTCTCTGCCTTCTAGAACAGATTCTGTACATGTGCTATTTCAACTTAGTAAATGATGAAATCATGCTTAGATGTTTATAAATGAAATGTAGACAATTTCATGAGCTTTCCAGAATGTCCTCTTTCAGGGCATTTGGATTGGTAGAACTCCAGCTGTGAGTTTTCTTAACTACTGTGATAATATGTTGTAAATGCTAATGTCTGGAATCTTGTTACGTGCGTGTTTAGTCTTAACTTTGTGATACTTAGTGGTTTCTTAGGAGTGTTCAAGCATGTTAATACTGGAGAGAAAATTTGCACCTAAGCTTGAAGTGATTTGAATAGAGCACCACATAACTTGGTTTTGTGCTTACAACGTTGCAATGTCATTGCATTCATCTTCACATCATTCATGCACGTCCATAAATCATCTTGTCATTTTTGGATGCATACATGAAATTCATTGGATGCATATACATGCAATAGGTGTGCCAAGAATCATGTTACGAGCGAAGTCCCGCTGGGCATGGGACCCGAAGTTGAGGTCCGTTCGAGAACCGGAGGTCCAGTCCGACGAAGCCGGAGAAGACGTGGGAACCGTTCTTGAAGCCGAACCTCGATCTCTCTTCTTTCGGTTAAGGCAAGCCCCGGAGCATTATAAGCCTCCTACTTTCAAAGCAATTATCTATCTATACATGTTATATGTATTGTTGCATTACGTGATAGGAGTTGGTTGGAAATCCTTGCTGCATTGATAACACTCCTTGTCCAGCAATTCAAACCTTGAATCCTAAGTAGACAGGATCGTATCTATGCTTAGCCCTGCTAAATTAGACCAGTAGAAGTCGGGTGATTTCCTGTCACCTGCAAGATATAGGGCTTTATCAGGTCACGGTTGGCTATACTTGCTATCGTGGAAGTGAACCATGTGTTAATAAAATGAAATGAGACCGGGCGGGATGACGATAGTGAAGCAACAAGGCATGGAGGTCTTGGGTGTGGATCTATCCCCGTCTGTGTCGATTAAGGACCGAGACCTGGAGCCTTCTATGTCATTTTGAACGCATGCCTGACATTTAGCTGGCCGGCCTGAGGTTGCCGACCGCGAAGCCTAGTAGCTCAACTCAGGCTGCGAAGTCGAAAAGTGAAAGTCGCCTCGGAAGGGAGCCAGAGGGTCCAAGGGCAGGTGAGTTAAAAGTCCTGAGCATCCTGGTCACTGGTATCCCCGAGAACGCGGCGCTGTTCGGGCCCACCCTGAGTTGTACCAAAGGTTATCTATGACTGCCTTTAGCGGGGTTTGCCGGGTGAGTGTCAGGAATACCCCCTCAGCTGAGTTGGAATCAATTCGAGTCACCGTCTCTCCCGGATAGTGAGAAACTTGACTGGTTATCTCCAGCGTAGATACACTAATGATTAATGATGGTTCGGAATTGATGATAATGATGATGATAGCCTTATTATACCTGCTATGGTTAATATTGTTTGCTCTTAATAAAGTGATTGCTCTAGTACAGGTGCTAATCTAGTTATCAGGTTAATGATGATCAACTTGATACTTAAGCATATAATGGTTACTTATCTGTATTAAGCTTTTCTGCAAATGAGTCAAGCTAGCCCACTTTATAAAGCCTTGCATAATCCTTGGTGTCACCTTTGTTTCTGGTTTTTGACGGGTAAGTCTAGCTGAGTACTTTCTCGTACTCAGGGTTTATTCCCACCTGTTGCAGGTAGCAGATTCGTACTTGTTGCTGCAAGTATTGTCTTCGCCATGTGGGCGTGAAGACTAGACCATATGGGCATGGTCTCTGTAGTATCTCTTCTGGTATGCTTTTGCAGGATGTGACTATGTACTGGCAGTATTTGACTTCAAATGGTTTCAGAAATTATGTTGCTTCCGCTAATCATTACTTTGGTTTTGTAATAAAAATAATTGTACTCCGATGTATGAGATTACTTTTGAACTGTTGTAACAAGTGTTGTGTTATGTTGAATCATTACGATCTGGTTGCTCTCGGTTTGGTTTGAAATCCCTCGCGATTTCGTGGACTACCGGAGTTATATGGGCTCAAGTTTGAGAATTTGATCTTTTCGGCGATTGTTTTTGAACTTGTGCTCTTATAATTTGGACGGTTCCGTTACCGCTGGTATCGGAGCAAGATTCAACAGTAAACACATCATTTGTGTATTTAAACAAAAGCTTTTGTGAAAAATCTTAATTCTAATCTAAAAAGTGCCAGTGGTCATATCTTATATGCCCAAATAAGGACTATTAGGTGGCTTACTAAAGTACTAACTTGGGGGGTTCTTGCTTGTTTCTGTTTCATTGTCCATACGGCGTGCTATTGTATGGATGCCATCCGCTTGGGTGGTAATGTATGGATCAAAATACCTCTACACCCTGGTAAGTGGGAGTTGTGAGAGCATGACCGTCCAACCGTCGGTCTAGGGGAGAGTAGTTGTGGTTACTAGCATACTTACATGTTTAATCATGTGATTATGAAAGTACTTAATTGTGGGTATATCTGTCGGGTAGCTTTGATACTGAAGTATATACATCGGGGGATGTATGTATGGAAAGTATTTAGTTTACTGTTTTCTTGTGTGCTATATTGGGAATTGTTGGGCTGAAATGCAATTTTCTGCAGGTACACTAACAACGTTTCCTGTAGAACGACTAGTTATCGTTATTGAGAGAATGTGTGTATGCCACCGAACTATACGCTAGAATTTTGAAATTCTTCCTAGGTTTGTGAGGACGTACGGTTCGTGCATGCACCATGTTCGCATCATACATTGCATTCTGCATTACTCCCTCCCTTATAAATTGCTTATCCCATTCTTTTAAAATTTTCTTCCCTCCAAACAGTTGTCCCATAAATAGTTGCATTTCTTTCATGAAGAATTGTGGTAGTCAACCAACCTAGTGGAGTGGTCATAGTGTCAGCCTTAAAACCCAATTCATACCTGGCCGTGAAGGAAAGCAAGACAATTTCAAGATGTATCTCCTCGAGCTGGGACGCGTTTTGATCTACAACTTGTCTCTCCATTGCTTCTAACCTTGTATCCATCCTTGTTTGCTACCCCTCTTTGGATGATATTGTTTCTACACGCCTAATTCCTGACACGTGAGGATTCCTCATGGGTGTGTGTTCGGTAATGGTGTTGCGATTAGTACTCCATGGTGCCGCGACGAAACCGGGAGCCTCCTGTGGCGCGTGACACAAGGTTGTGCTGCTCGGCACGCGCAGGTATCAAGGATTGCTAGTCATGATCCATTATGGAGCTACACCAATGTGTTATCTTCTCGTGAACCTTTTCCCTTGGATGTCATTCCCTATCTTGTCAGAAGATCAGTACCTCAACCCAAGAAATTTCCTTCTTTTGGAGATTGGAATTTGGATAGTTGGATATAATCTCTTCCTCCTACCTATATAATTCATCAGCAGCCTTCTGACGCCATCAACGCTTACTAGTTTCACCTACTTGCAGATGTCTCGTCAGCTTCGCTCTAGCAGTCAGAGTCGTGGCAATACAGAACCGTCATCGTCTCCTCCGCAACCTATCTCTGCTGAGTTGCTGCAAATGCTTGCCGAAAGTCAGCGTGCCTTGGACGAGAGTGTCAGAAACCATGTCCATCAGGAACCTGAGCCTGCCCAGTACAACAACTATAAAGATTTCTTGGATACTGAGCCTCCTATTTTTCGAGAAGCAGAAGAACCACTTCAAGCAGACGAATGGTTGAACACTATCGAACAGAAGTTCCGTGTGCTCAAGGTGGCAGATGATATGAAAACAGAATATGCTTCGCAACAGTTGCAAGGGCCTGCAGGTGTTTGGTGGTGTCAGCATCGGAGTACCCTGCCTGAGAATATGGAAGTAGTTTGGGATCAGTTCAAGGAAGCATTTCGGGGACATTACATTCCTGCTGGTCTCATGGCAATCAAGCACACCGAGTTTATGAAGCTCACCCAAGGAGACAAAAGCGTAACAGAATATCTGCATGCTTTCATCAACTTGTCAAGATATGCCCTAGAATTTGTTAATACGGAGGTTAAGAAGATCGCAAGTTTTAAAAGAGGGTTGTGTCCCAAATTGATGAAGGCCATGTGCAATAGCAAGTGTGCAACTTTCAACGAGTTTGTCAGTGATACTATCCTTCAAGAGAACTGTAATGCTGTGTATGCTGCTTCTAAGAGCCACGAGAAATCTCATGAATCTAATGCACCTACGACCAATACTCTTGTGGTGATTACACCTCAGTATTATTCGCCTGGCATATCTACCAGATATCACCCATATCAGAAACAGGATTCGGTCAAGAGGAGCAGTATTAAGAAAGGAAAGCCTAAGGCACCGCCAAGTAACCGGCCATGTTGGAATTGCAAGATGTCAGGTCATTGGGCCAAAGATTGTCCTCTTTCGCAGAAGAAATCAAATGATAATAATGTAGATGTGTGTAAAGGGTATGTTCGTTACACCACGGTGGAATCCATTCCTACGGGTGAGATTATCACTGCCGGTGCATTTTTAGTAAACCAACATCCTGCAATTGTGCTGTTCGATTCAGGTGCTTCCCACTCTTTTATCAGTTCAACGTTTACAACCAAGCATGGTATGAAGGTCGTTACCTTAGATAATAGTGGTTATAATATTAGTGCTGCTGGAAATAATATTTCAACCAACCAGTTGGTCTTAGGAGCAAAGATCGAGATAGAAGGACGTCTGTATGATCTAGATCTCGTGGTATTACCAGGATTGGGCCTAGATGTAATCTTAGGTATGAAGTGGATGAGTGGAAATGGTGTTCTGATCGATACCTCTACGAGAGTGGTTATGTTGAGGGATCCAAAAGATCAACAAGCTTTTCTAGTGCAACTTCCTAGAGACGTTAGTCCTCAGACTACAGTTAACGCTATGATAGCAAAAGCAAAAGAGATTGCAGAAGTTCCGGTAGTGTGTGAATTTCCAGATGTTTTTCCCAATGAATTGCCAGGATTACCTCCAGATCGTGATGTAGAGTTTAAGATTGAGTTAATTCTGGGTACCGCACCAATTTCCAAAAGACCGTATAGAATGCCGCCGAATGAGTTAGCTGAACTCAAGACCCAACTTAGTGACCTTTTACTGAAAGGGTTGATCCGTCCTAGTTCTTCTCCGTGGGGTTGTCCTGCTATCTTTGTAAAGAAGAAGGACCAGTCTCTGCGTATGTGTGTAGACTATCGACCACTCAATGCAGTCACTATCAAGAACAAGTATCCGTTGCCTCGTATTGATATCTTGTTTGATCAGTTGTCTAAAGCAAAGGTATTCTCGAAGATTGATCTGAGATCTGGGTATCACCAAATTAAAATCCATCCAGAAGACATACCAAAGACCGCTTTCTCTACCAGATACGGGTTATATGAATATCTTGTCATGTCTTTTGGTCTGACCAATGCTCCTGCACATTTCATGTACCTGATGAATTCAGTATTCATGCAAGAGCTGGACAAGTTTGTGGTGATATTCATTGATGATATTCTCATCTATTTTGAAAATGAAGAAGAACATGCCGAGCATCTGAGAATTGTTTTATCCAGATTACGTGAACATAAGCTTTACGCCAAGTTCAGTAAATGTGAATTCTGGTTAAAGAAGGTACCTTTCCTTGGTCATGTATTGTCTGGTGAGGGAATTTCAGTAGACCCGACTAAGATACAGGAAGTTGTGGATTGGAAGGCACCAACTAC
Source organism: Saccharum hybrid cultivar R570 (assembly GCA_038087645.1). NCBI lineage: Eukaryota > Viridiplantae > Streptophyta > Magnoliopsida > Poales > Poaceae > Saccharum > Saccharum hybrid cultivar. The sequence continues at coordinate 16,806,290 of JAQSUU010000066.1, forward strand.
AGTGCATGAAGTTCGGAGTTTTCTTGGATTGGCTGGCTACTATCATCGTTTTATTCAGGATTTCTCTAAAATAGCTATGCCTATGACTCGACTACTTGAGAAGGATAGGAAGTTTGATTGGACTCCGGAGTGTGAACAAGCTTTCCGCACTCTACGGACTTTGTTGACATCAGCTCCTGTATTAGCGCAACCTGACATTGAGAAACCGTTTGATGTGTATTGTGATGCATCGGGTACTGGTTTAGGTGGCGTACTGATGCAGGGAGGCCGAGTTATTGCGTATGCTTCACGTCAGTTAAGAAAACATGAAGTTAACTATCCGACTCATGACTTGGAGTTAGCTGCTGTCGTCCATGCTCTGAAAATCTGGAGACACTATTTGCTTGGAAATATATGCAATATTTATACAGATCATAAGAGTCTTAAGTACATATTTACTCAACCTGAGTTAAATATGCGCCAGAGAAGATGGTTAGAGTTGATCAAGGATTATAACCTTCAGGTGCATTACCATCCGGGTAAAGCAAATGTGGTTGCCGATGCCTTGAGTAGAAAATCTCACTGCAACTCTCTGATAGAAGAAGATTTTCATTTGTCTCACCTCTTACATCCTGTGGTAATCCATCATATCACTGTAGATTGTTCTTTGAGAATTAGAATCATGGAGTTACAAAAGACTGATACTGGTGTATTTCACATTAAGAGAAAAATGAAAGAGCAAGAAACTAAGCATTTTCGAATCGATGAGAGGGGAATTCTCTGGTTCAAAGATAGACTTGTTGTGCCAAAAGATAGAGAGCTCAGAAATCAAATCCTATCTGAAGCCCATTCTTCTAAGCTGTCCATCCATCCTGGTAGTAGTAAGATGTATCAGGACCTCAAGCCGTACTATTGGTGGACCAAGATGAAAAAGGAAATTGCAGCCTACGTCGCTAGGTGTGATAATTGTTGTAGAGTTAAGGCCATTCACATGAAGCCTGGTTTACTCCAGCCTTTGTCTGTTCCCGGTTGGAAGTGGGACGACATTGTTATGGACTTTATTGTCGGATTACCAACCACCCAAAAAGGTTTTGACTCTATTTGGGTTATAGTTGATCGTTTGACAAAATCTGCTCACTTTATCCCTGTGAAGAGTAACTATCACCCACACCAATATGCTGACATTTACTTCCAAGAAGTCATACGTCCTCATGGAGTGCCTGGGTCTATTGTCTCTGACAGAGGGCCACAGTTTACTGCTCGTTTTTGGGAGCGCCTACATCAGAATCTTGGAACTAATTTGGTCCGTAGTTCTGCTTATCATCCACAGACATCGGGGCAGACTGAGCGTGTGAATCAGATTCTTGAAGACATGCTTAGAGCTTGCATCATCTCTTGTAATGGCTCCTGGGAGAAATGGTTGCCTCTCGCTGAATTCTCTTACAACAACAGTTATCAAGAGAGTATCCAAATGGCTCCTTTTGAAGCTTTATATGGTCGCAAGTGTAGAACTCCTTTGAACTGGGTGGAACCAGGAGAAAGAAGATTCTATGGTATCGACTTTGTAAAGGAAGCCGAGGAGCAAGTTCGTGCTATACAGAAAAATATAGCAGCTGCTCAGGCTAGACAAAAGAGCTATGTAGATAAGAGGAGGAAACCTATTGAGTTTGAGGTAGGTGACCATGTCTATCTGAAGGTGTCCCCTATGAGAGGAGTAAAACGTTTTGGTATCAAAAGAAAGCTTGAGCCTCGATATGTTGGACCTTATCGGATTATTGAGAAAAGTGGAAGAGTAGCCTATAAGCTCAATCTACCCCGTGAAATGGGAGCTATCTTTCCAGTATTCCATGTATCTCAACTAAAGAAATGTCTTCGTCTTCCTGAGGAAAGAGTAGAAGTGAGACGCATCAAGCTGAAATCCGATCTTTCTTATGAGGAGAAACCGGTATATGTTCTGGATACTCTGGAAAGGGTGACTCAAAATCGAGTAATCAAATTATACAAGGTGGTTTGGAGTAATCATGGTGAACGTGATGCAACTTGGGAAAAATAGGATTATTTACAGGACAACTATTCCGCTTTCTATGAAAAATGGTACGACTTTCAAATCTCGGGACGAGATTTTTATAAGGGGGGAGGGCTGTAACACCCCTGGTGTTAGTTAGCCTCATAATGCATTCATAATGCATGATCATGGCATCCTAGTCTCTTATCATGAGCATAGCATCATGTTTGATTAGTAAAAGTGTGAAACATTCAATTGCAACATTTGAAACATAGTTTTGAAACAATTGCAACATTGTGGTTTCTATGTGTTCCTTTATGTGTTGCTAGGGTTTTTGTGTAGATGACACATGTGATGTTCTAACATGATCTCTGGTAGCTTAACTATGCTTAGGACACCTAGTGGAGCACTGTTTATGTGGACCAAAATGACTAATTTGCCCTCTAAAGGGAGGTTTGACTTGGGGTGACCTATAGAGTGCCTCTGTTTGACTGATTAGAAAGTCCAACCTAGAGACCTTGCATGGAGGTGCACCCTTTACCAAAGTTGTAGCCAATTTATCAAGGATCAAAAGTCTCAATATGACCATCTCATGAAAATGACTGGATTATGCTCAAACAGGACCCACAATGCTTGAAGCAGTGCTGTTTCAACACTTAAAATTTTCTAAGTCTAGAACTGCAGTTACAGTTTCAAGATACACTACTTTGGAGCTCTTTATCTTGCAAACCATGATGTTTCAGCTCAAACTCTTATTGACACTTTTAAAGCCCACCTGTAGCTTGACAACTTTGTCAATTGCATCTTGATCTAGTTCGAGCTGGTTTGGGAGTTGGAGGCCTTTGGAGTTGCTCTGTCAGTCGACGTCGGTACTGAATCGCCACCCTCATTCAGTCAATTGAACTCGGTGGCCGACCACCGCAGATCCGTTGCCGCCACGTGGAGGCATCGTGGTAGCCGTACGCCGGCGTGGGCCCCACCCGGCCGAGCCAAGCGTCTCGCCAAGATGCCACGCCGCCCCCTCTTGCTGCCCACTCCCTCCATTTCCCTCCCTCGCCCTTGCCGCGCTCGCCAAGGCGGAGCACCGAGGCGCCCCCACCACCGCGAGCTCGCCGAGCTCGTGAGCTGCTGCCGTCGCACCTCTGCCCCATCCCAACCGCACGAAGCCTCACCTTAACCCCCTCCACCTCGCCATCCCCTCCGTGGAGCCACCCGAGCACCGACAAGGCCGCATTGCTCGGTTCGCCGCCGCGGTGACCTCGCCAGAGCTCCTCCGCGCGAGCGCTCGCCGTGGTCCCGCCTCTCCATAGCACCTCCGTGCATGTGCTTGTGCACAACAGAGTCGCCTGGACGTCGTGCAGCTAGGAAGCCCCTCACCGGTGACCACCGTGCCTCCTACCGTCGGCGCGCCGCCACCAGATCACCGCCGCCAGCCGCTCACGCCGGCAAGCATCTCCGGTGGCCCCGCGCTCCACTCCAACCCATCCTGCTACTCGCCTGGGTGAGTAGAGCACGCTGGTGCCCTCACCGGCGCCCGAGAACTCGTCGGCGGCGAGTTACCGCTGGCGACCCACCATCCTCTGCTTTGCGTGCGACTGACGGGCGGGGCCCGCGTGTCGGCGTCCCTCCCCTGTCTCGGCATGGTTGGGCCGGCGAGCTGGGCCGAGCCGCACGCTGGGCTGAGTGCGTGCCGGGCTGAGCCACGTGCGAGGCCCAAGCAGTCAAGCCGGGCCGGCCCAGTTAGGTTTAGGGCTCCAGTTTCATTTTATTTTTATTCCTTTTCATAGAATTGTGCCTAAATTCAAAAATATGTATCTCATGTTCTAGAGGTCCAAATAAGGTGCTTTAAATTTTGGTGTGCTCTACATAATGTATAGTTTATTACAAAAATATAATATGTGCCATGTTTTGTGATGAATTAAATAGTTATTAATTATAGCTTTTATTCATGAAGAAAAAGGAGAAAATGATATCTCTTTCTGTGAAGCTCCAAATGACATGAAATTTTTATAGTGAACTGTTCACGCCATGAATAGATTATGGTTAAATTTTCATGCAATTTGGATGTGTTTTGGTGGAGTTATATAATTATCTTGTTTGCTTGAATGGATCTTGTGTGAATTTTTATAATTTTTCTATAGATCCAGTAAGGGTGAAACTTGGTGAATGTTGTTCTTATATTAGAAGGATGCTAGGAAAAATATGAAATCTGTTTTTTTGATACTTTTCAGTAGGGTTTCCTATTTATGCTAGAAATAGACCTGCCATCTGTTATTTTTGATATCTCCATATCTGCTTCTCAAAATGAAGTGAAATTTTTATGGTAGCCTACGTGAAGCATTAGGTGGCTACTGTAATTTTTGTAGATTTTTATATATAGTTTTACTGTATGTTTCTTTAATCACCTAATTAACTAAATAAATTATAAAAGAATATTAAATAATTTATTTAGAAGTTGGCACTATACTTTCTGATGTTCCTTTGGTATGCACAACAAGTTGGTAAACTTGGTTTGGTCCAATTATGCTTTTGAATCGTCATTAATTATTTAATTTAGTGAATCTGCCATTTCTGGACAGATTTGCTAGTTAAGAGAATTAACCTTTGTTAATGATGTTTTCGTGCTTGGGGAACTATAACAAAGTTGTTAATAACCTCATGAACTAGTTGCTGGTAAATTTTGGTAGCTTTTGGACTTATAGTTTAGAAATGACAGCTGTTCCAAGTTGGGTTCAGTTTTGGGAGTGCTCTCTGCCTTCTAGAACAGATTCTGTACATGTGCTATTTCAACTTAGTAAATGATGAAATAATGCTTAGATGTTTATAAATGAAATGTAGACAATTTCATAAGCTTTCCAGAATGTCCTCTTTCAGGGCATTTGGATTGGTAGAACTCCAGTTGTGAGTTTTCTTAGCTACTATCATAATATGTTGTAAATGCTAATGTCTGAAATCTTGTTACGTGCGTGTTTAGTCTTAACTTTGTGATACTTAGTGGTTTCTTAGGAGTGTTCAAGCATGTTAATACCGGAGATAAAATTTGCACCTAAGCTTGAAGTGATTTGAATAGAGCACCACATAACTTGGTTTTGTGCTTACAACGTTGCAATGTCATTGCATTCATCTTCACATCATTCATGCACGTCCATAAATCATCATGTCATTTTTGGATGCATACATGAAATTCATTGGATGCATATACATGCAATAGGTGTGCCAAGAATCATGTTATGAGCGAAGTCCCGCTGGGCGTGGGACCCGAAGTTGAGGTCCGTTCGAGAACCGGAGGTCCAGTCCGACGAAGCCGGAGAAGACGTGGGAACCGTTCTTGAAGCCGAACCTCGATCTCTCTTCTTTCGGTTAAGGCAAGCCCCGGAGCATTATAAGCCTCCTACTTTCAAAGCAATTATCTATCTATACATGTTATATGTATTGTTGCATTACGTGATAGGAGTTGGTTGGAAATCCTTGCTGCATTGATAACACTCCTTGTCCAGCAATTCAAACCTTGAATCCTAAGTAGACAGGATCGTATCTATGCTTAGCCCTGCTAAATTAGACCGGTAGAAGTCGGGTGATTTCCTGTCACCTACGAGATATAGGGCTTTATCAGGTCACGGTTGGCTATACTTGCTATCGTGGAAGTGAACCATGTGTTAATAAAATGAAATGAGACCGGGCGGGATGACGATAGTGAAGCAACAAGGCATAGAGGTCTTGGGTGTGGATCTATCCCCGTCTGTGTCGATTAAGGACCGAGACCTGGAGCCTTCTATGTCATTTTGAATGCATGCCTGACATTTAGCTGGCTGGCCTGAGGTTGCCGACCGCGAAGCCTAGTAGCTCAACTCAGACTGCGAAGTCAAAAAGTGAAAGTCGCCTCGGAAGGGAGCCAGAGGGTCCAAGGGCAGGTGAGTTAAAAGTCCTGAGCATCCTGGTCACTGGTATCCCCGAGAATGCGGCACTGTTCGGGCCCACCCTGAGTTGTACCAAAGGTTATCTACGGCTGCCTTTAGCGGGGTTTGCCGGGTGAGTGTCAGGAATACCCCCTCAGCTGAGTTGGAATCGATTCGAGTCGCCATCTCTCCCGGATAGTGAGAAACTTGACTGGTTATCTCCAGCGTAGATACACTAATGATTAATGATGGTTCGGAATTGATGATAATGATGATGATAGCCTTATTATACCTGCTATGGTTAATATTGTTTGCTCTTAATAAAGTGATTGCTCTAGTACAGGTGCTAATCTAGTTATCAGGTTAATGATGATCAACTTGATACTTAAGCATATAATGGTTACTTATCTGTATTAAGCTTTTCTGCAAATGAGTCAAGCTAGCCCACTTTATAAAGCCTTGCATAATCCTTGGTGTCACCTTTGTTTCTGGTTTTTGACGGGTAAGTCTAGCTGAGTACCTTCTCGTACTCAGGGTTTATTCCCACCTGTTGCATGTAGCAGATTCGTACTTGTTGCTGCAAGTATTGTCTTCGCCATGTGGGCGTGAAGACTAGACCATATGGGCATGGTCTCTGTAGTATCTCTTCTGGTATGCTTTTGCAGGATGTGACTATGTACTGGCAGTATTTGACTTCAAATGGTTTCAGAAATTATGTTGCTTCCGCTAATCATTACTTTGGTTTTGTAATAAAAATAATTGTACTCCGATGTATGAGATTACTTTTGAACTGTTGTAACAAGTGTTGTGTTATGTTGAATCATTACGATCTGGTTGCTCTCGGTTTGGTTTGAAATCCCTCGCGATTTCGTGGACTACCGGAGTTATATGGGCTCAAGTTTGAGAATTTGATCGTTTCGGCGATTGTTTTTGAACTTGTGCTCTTATAATTTGGATGGTTCCGTTACATGTATGACTGGTTTTGAACTCCCGACAAACTATGTTGAGAACCCCAAAGCTCTAATCAGAAGAACAAGAGCAAAGCTCAAGAATGCTCCAACCACTTTGTCTGAGATCAACCAATTGAGAAGAAGCTTAACACCAGACTTTGAAGCCATGGCCGACCGATCACTCCATGAATTATTTGCTCCAACCACTGCTAACGTCAGGACTGGACCGACAGTAAATGTGAGAGATAATGGATTTGAGCTCAAGCCTGCTTTGATCAACATGGTGCAAGCAAACTAGTTTTGTGGAAAAGCACATGAAGATGCGAGTGCTCATCTCCAACACTTTTTGGAGATTTGTAGCACCTTCACCGTCAAGGGAGTCGCAAGAGACGCCATATTGCTCCACTTGTTCCCTTTCTCACTCCTAGGAAAAGCAAAGCAATGGTTCTACGCCAACAAGGACAAGAATACCACATGGTCGATCCATGCTACTGCTTTTCTAGCAAAATTCTTTCTAGTGGGGAAGACAAATGCTCTACGTGCGAAGATTTCAACCTTCCAGCAACCACACGATGAATCAATCCCTGAAGCCTAGGAACGCTTTCAAGATTACATATCAGAATGCCCTCACCATGGGATGGAGAATTGGCTACTCATGCAGATATTCTACCATGGGCTCACTTCTAGTACCCGTGAGAATGTGGATGCAGCTACTAGAGGATCATTCTTATCGCTCAACATCACTGAAGCAACCACTCTGATTGAGAAGATGGTCTCTAACCAGGGATGGAACAAGGAACGCACTCAACCTCGCAAGAGAGGAGGAGGAATGCATCAATTGAAGGAAGTAGACATGCTTTCTGCCAAGATAGACCTGCTCATGAAGAAGTTCGATGAAAGCACCACTGAGAAGAATGAAGTCACGCACATCAACGATTCTCGCATGACCTGTGAAGAGTGTGGAGGCACTGGCCACTCAAGGAGCAACTGCCCTGAGATTCAAGAGGATGTGAACTACATCAACAACAACTTCAACAATCATCCTCAACAAAATCAAGGATGGAATCAACAATCAAGGCCTAATTACTCAGGTAACTACTCAGGTAACTACCAAGGTAATAATCTTAATAATAACTTTAATCAACCACCCTTGAGAGAAATGATTTCTAATCAGAATAAAGTTATTGATACTATGTCTAGAAAGATAGCTTCCAATGATAAATTGCTTGAAAATATTAATACTAGAATGGATAGCTTTACTTCTGCCATAAAGAATCAACATAGCTTTAATAAAATGATAGAATCACAAATATCTCAGCTAGCAGCTTCTGTACCAGTGACTGAAAGAGGTAAGATTCCAAGGAAGCCAAAGGATTTAGAAACTGCAAATCTTGTAGACATTTATAATGCAGGGCAATACTTCACCGCACCTCCAAAGCAATGGGGAACATGGGTAGACGACACTCTACCAGTGAAGAAAGGAGACCTAGGGAGACCTATCATCCCTATTCACATTGGACCCCACAGCTTTGAAGAAGCTATCTGTGACCTTGGAGCAAGCGTCAACATCATGCCCAGGGTAATCTATGAGAAAATTCATGGTGATCCTTTATTGTATACAACTATGTGTTTGCAGCTTGCAGATCAGACATTGTGCTACCCCAAGGGAATTCTTGAAGATGTCTGGATCGTAGTTGGACACTCGTATGTGCTGGTAGACTTTCTAATTGTAGAAACAGGTGGAGACGAAAAAGCACCCATCATCTTGGGGCGACCGTTCCTAAGCACCACCAAAGCCATCATCTACGCAGATAGCACCAAGATCTGTTTCACAATCAATGGGAGAAAAGAAAGATTCAATTTCAATAAGCGTACCCTCAACATTCGAGTTCACCCACAGACATCGTACCTCTACGAGGATACAACCGCTGCCCCAACAAAAAAGAAGAACAAGAATAGGAGGAGGAACAAAGCTAAGCATCAGGCAAAAGAAACAGTATGGATGGTCAACACTATTGATTCAGAACTTGACCACCTCCTTCCATCACCATACCTCACTAAGCTGGGAGATCCTGGAGTACCCACCATCGATTGTATGATCGAGGGAAGTACTTTCTACAAGACATTCTGCGACATCGGCTCTAGCACCAACATAATGTCTAAGGTAACATATAAACATTTGTATAATACTAGACCCATGTATCATACATATGTGCAGCTGTAGATGGCGGACCAATCATTTCGACGTCCGGAGGGAGTAGTGAAAGATGTTATGGTCAAAATAAGAGATCACTACATTCCTACCGACTTCATGGTTCTTGACATGGGAGAAGAATACGATGTCCACCTCATTTTAGGAAGACCCTTCCTCAACACTACTAGTGCAATCATCTACATAAGAACTAGAGAAATCCACTTCCAATTCCCTAGAGAGAAGGTATGTTGTTACTTTAATAGTTACACTACTTGTGAGCAGCCTAGAAAGAATAAGAGGAGACACCACTCTCAACACCAAAAGAAACAAGCCATCAAAGAGAAAGAAGTTCCCCAAGAAGAAGCTATTCTAAAGGAAGAAGAAGAGAAGCCCAAGAAGAGTGAACCACAGGAAGAGACTCCTCAGTCCAAGAAAGTATGGAAAATAAAAGAAACATCAACATCATCATCAAGTTCTCCAACACTTGACGAGCAACCATCTAGCTCTTCAGTTAAGCTAGAAGAAACCTCTAAAGACTGAACCAGACGTAAGGTCCAGGTCGACGGACCTAAATCTCCGAACCTTCGCCGAAAGGTAAATCGGTATTTATCCGCACATTTAAATTAAGCATATCTACTTTGTTTACATTCCCTTAGCATATCATTGCATTAAAAATAAAAATACTTTTTCCATTAATAACATGCATACTATTTAGAATTAAATACATATTTAAATTCTACATTGCATTTGAAAAGAAAATAAAAATAACTTTTATATTTTGAATCATCTCATTGCATCTAGAAATATATAAACTCTAAGCCCCATGTGAGTAATAGTGTGGTGTGTAGCAACCCATAATAATTACTCACTGTGGAGGTATATATATATAATCTAAAAATGAAGAAAAACGAGTTGAATAATAAAAGATAATTCAAAACTCCAAAATAATTAGGGAATAGTTTTCCACTAACCCTTAATATGTTCCACGAGTTTTGTTGTCTATTTGAAATTCAACAGGAAAAAGAGAAATTCCCTATGAAGCCCATGATGTCTTCACTCACTCAAGAGCTCTGCCTTGAACAATCATCAAAGAAGGAACGATGAGCATCTACGCAATCGAGGACTCAAGATGAACGACTACGTCAAAATCCAGCTTGGGGGAGAGCGTCCCCTGTATATCTCGATAAGTATTCCTTTTCGAGTGATTTATCTTTTATTCTAAAAATTATAAAAAGATGCATAACTTAAGAAAACTAAATAAAAAGAGTGTTGTGTGATAATATTAGCTAGATAATATATTAGTTAAAATAAAAGATACAAGAGAGTATTAGAACTTAATTACCATAGAACTCAATTTTAAACATAATGGAAATGATGAATAGTTGCTCTATCGTAATTCCTTTCAAGTGACTCGTTTTCAAACATGAATTCTCTCGAGTTTTGGGTAGAACTGTCTTGATCTAAAGATAAACTCTGAGCCTGAAACTTGTGGGTTGCAAATGCTGGATCTAAATCTAGGTAGTTGAGGAGTATGATATGAGAAAGTTTGAGTTGCTATTTATCTTGCTCCTACTGATGCTAGAGTTCTGGAGAATTTTATCTTTTGAAATCTTAAAATACCATGATGAGTACTTGTATGACAAAGCTTAAACTTCCTACCATAGCCATACATAGGATAGAAAACTCTATTCATACTTTTTACTACTTATACTTGCATTGAGCATTGTCGAGCCCTGTTGACCCTTAGAGGCTTGTCATACTTTTAAAATCAAGATCACGTACACTCCACTCAAATATGCTGCTTCTACACTTGAAGTACGCAACAACATGCCTTTTCATTTAGATCCACCAAATATATTTTTTTCCTACACTGGGAGAGAACACCAATCACATGTCTTATAGGATTTTTGTCACCTATCCATACATTTCATAAGCCCCAGTTATTGTTGCTCCAGGTTATTATTATCTCTCAATCTTTCATTATAGACAAGAATGTTCTGGGCTTATATATTTAAAAAAAAGAAGAAAGAGAAATATATAGAGAGTAAAACATGGACAAGTGTCCTACCAAAACAATGGGTACTTAGATGCCCGCCTCTCTAAAAAAAATTATAGCCCAAAATATCTCTTAGTCTAAGTTCTTCAATTATTCAATGAGAGATCAAAATCCCTTTCAAAGGAGCAAAAGTAGAATTAGATCCACTATCACCTTCATCATAAATAAACCACTCCTTGATCCATACACATGCACTTCTTGATTTGATCGTATGCCTCGTTTCTCTGGATCCACTATTTGACTTTACAAAATATACTTTGCAAGTATGAACACGCTGTCTCCATACCTATAAGCTCTAGATAAAGCATTAGATGTAGGATGAGAGAAGGAAAATCTCACTTTGCCTTGGAGAGGATCCAAAAATACCACATATATTGAGAGATTTGAGAGAGTCATACAAAAAGATACTCTGAGTTTTATTTTAAAAATCTTGCAAAACTCCGAAATAATAGTTGAATGAAGAGCTTGAGACATAGTGCTTGATTTGATTGTTCTACTTTTTGACTGCTCAAGACCCAAGTGAAGCCTAATAAGCTCCATAGTTAAAGGTAATATGGGTAAGTATGAAGGTTAGAGTGGTTAGACATAATCCAGAGGAAAATTCTTGTTTGAACGCATGTGTACTTTGAGGTGTGAAAGCATTGTAGCAAACCCTGATCCATTATGAATATTTGCTAAGGGACTAGCAAAAGGTAAGCTTGGGGGAGTTGTTAATGATGGTTATCTACCATAATAAAGGGTTAAAATAAATATATAAAGGGCTAATAAATTATCACCAACATAGGTTTAGGGTGTCAACTAACGAAATTCCATGAGTTTTGGTGAATCTATATTTTGCAGGGGGTTATCAGAATAATTCAGGAATTGATATCTTCCACGAGAAGGAACCCACATCAATCGGCCTAATCTCCACATCACAAATATGCAAGAGGCTTCTAGAGGACACCAGAGGACTCCACGAGGAGGGCCACCATGAGGCGCCGCCAGGTGGGGCCGACCGGCCTCAACCCTAGGCCGACCGGCCCCTGGCCGCCGCCCCTCGGCTCCTTCCTTTGCAAGCTACTTCAACCGCCTCCAAGGATGCATCCTAACCCTACATGAAGGTCAGTTTGATCCAAGGGCCACGGTTTCATGCTCTAGGCTATATAAATGAGGCCCCAGACCCCCCTCAAAAGGGGAACTCATTCAATCAATCATCAACCAGAAGGTAGAAGACCAACCAGCAACTCTCATCTCCTTAGAGCTCCATCAGATCTTGGCATAGCTAGATTAGAATTAGAAGTAGAGGAGTCAAGCAGCCTTGGGCTCCAGATCTAGTCAAGAGGAGCTTGGTAAATCCAGTTCTTCTCTATTGTATCAACATTGTTCTTCAGATATTCATCTAGTTCATCAGTTCTTCTAGTTCTTGATCTAGTTCATGTTCTAGTTCTTCATGTTCTGTAACGCCCCAGAGTCCAAACGGCTCAGATCCACTCTACACGCTGAATGAACCACACCTACCACCATCCCACTTACGCTTTCGTCCTCGCTTCGCGTAAAAGGATTAACCCGAGGATGGTGAGATGGACTCTAGAAGCCTTATATGTTGGTCTATCCCACTCTAAACAACCAAGGTGGGACTAAACTCTCCACAATATCTCATAACATTCACATGGGCCACTATGGGTCAAATTCCAAATTGGGTCGGGTGTGACATACACCCCCCTCAAAGAACCCGACGTCCTCGTCGGGCCCAACATACCCACAATCAGGCAAACGATAACTAGGAACGTTCCCTCTTAGCACACGTGACCGTGCGCCCAGTGCCGGCACATGTGCCACGCCGTGCACTCTGCAGAGCCTACACGCGCAATGAACCCCATGTCCAACCCCTGGCCCACACACGCCCGTGGCCGCGAAGGTCGGCTTCGATACCATTTGTAACGTCCCAGAGTCCAAATGGCTCAGATCCACTCTACACGCTGAATGAACCACACCTACCACCATCCCACTTACGCTTTCGTCCTCGCTTCGCGTAAAAGGATTAACCCGAGGATGGTGAGATGGACTCTAGAAGCCTTATATGTTGGTCTATCCCACTCTAAACAACCAAGGTGGGACTAAACTCTCCACAATATCTCATAACATTCACATGGGCCACTATGGGTCAAATTCCAAATTGGGTCGGGTGTGACATTTTCTAATTGTTTATGTTCTAATTCGTAATTGTTCTAGTTCATCATTGCCTAGTTCTAGTTCATTGTTCTTGATCATTATTCTTGATACATTAGATATGATCTTGTTCTTAATCTATATTATATCCTTGATTATTATGAGATTAGTCTACTTTGATTATATATTTGGCATAGATAGTTTATCATTATGTTTATACACATGTTTGCAAAGCACTCACCTTATTGAGTCATGGGTGGGTGGTCAACATTGTGTAAGTGTGGTACTTATACACTGTTTACCTGCAAATGCACTCTATACTCCGGGCCATGTGGTAGATCGCGGGTGTGACATTCCTATTGAGTCCTTTGTAGTCCACTCCCCGAGTGTAGAACTTAGTAGAACACGGTCTCATTACTTAGTTGTTACTCTGTTTCTTAGCTTCGCAATGGAGATGTTCCTTGTTTATGGATATGAGATAACCTAGCCAATGATTGCCTGATATAATTGCACTAATCAATGTAGATTATGACTAATAGTTAACAGATTACTTAGGAGTTATTCTCTTACTTTATATTCTAATCAATGACTTGTCATAGTAGTACTACTCTAAGGAATATCATCTAAATGGTCTGATTATCATATATTTTATCTCTTTTTATTTGATTGATTCCTGTTTGAGAGTAAAGGATAGTGATTTCAAATATTCATATCACATGTGTAGAGTAGCCTTTAATTAATATGTGCCCCTCTGTTTGTTCTCCTTTGGTTAAATATAAATAACGATACCTAGGATAAACCTGGGTGAAATGCTGCAATGGGTGTATTTATCTGTGCGCTTGCGGATATATACTTTAATATCTTTATATAGTTAAGTGGCATGAGTACAATACAACCACACTCTTAGTGTCATGTTGGGGATGACAACCTAACTGGAGTGATGATAAGAAGTGTCAACAACCATTAAGCCAAGGATCCAGAAGATCAAGAGGATCTCTTATCCACTAGAGAATTAGATTAGCTACTCAAAGTTCTAGTATAGGCTAGCTAGCAAGGTTTTCGTAGAGTTCGGGCTCCTACTCAGGATTTTGGATTCATCATCATCTGGAGGCTGGTATAGCCATTATATCCCTCTTGTTATGACTTTATTCTATTTTAATACTATGTTTCTATTTATTATGTTCCTAGTATGCCCTAGTAGTATATTTGATATAGTCATGATTGATAATGAGTTTATGCATAAGATCACAAAAAAGCTTAATTCAGTACTCGAGTGAGTCATGGTGCTTAGATATTTTACTCTATATGCCAGGTCATGTGGTAGATCGCGGAAGTGACACTCCTATTGAGTCCTTTGTAGCCCACTCCCAGTATGTAGAACAAGTAGAACCTAGTTGCGAAGGAAGTCTTGCTCTGTTCTTAATTTTCCTTAGTAATGTTCCTTATGCGTAGATGAAGAGTCATTATGCTATACATGAGAGTATATATGCTAGAGTGTATGAAAGACTTAGTAAATAAGAAACTACATAAGAATTTAATCTCTTAACTAATCTCATGTCTAGTCTTACTAACTTATGAGTAGTCTATTTCTATCTCTGGATGTTATCAATATTTATACTTATCATTTATCATTATTGGCTTACCCCTGTTTGAGTATGTGCTATGTGATTGATTCCATCATAAGTATTGTATATTTTTTCATCATCTCTAGCCAACCCCATCGCTCCTCCCTGTGGTAAAAATATAAATAACGATACCTAGAATACTTTGGGTAAAATGCTACAATGGTATAATTATTTGTGCGCTTGGAGATTGCTTTTCATCCATATCTTTATATTCTTTTTGGTCACATGAAATGATAAGATAACTACTTAGTAGTAATGCTAGGTAATGCCAACAAACATTTTTAGCTTCATTACCGAGGATGACAACCTGGTACAAATAACTAAGAGAGTTGGTAATTAGTAAGTGACTATCCAAAACAAGTGTCAAGTTAATAAATACCAACAGCGTCATCTGGCTGCTCTATTCTGACACTGTGTGTTAGACGGTGTCGGCTTGGACTGGCCTCCCCTAGGTGAGACCTTTTGGAGTGTTCTTGGTGGCGAAGGAGGATGGCTCCGGGGGTTGATGTACGGGCCCGGAAGCCCCCGAGCCCCCGGAGGCCACCGGAAGCTTTGTCTTCTTGTGTCATGCCCCGGACGTGACCCTATTGAAGGAGCAATTGGTAGGGGCACGCCTTGGGAGCGATGCTAGGGAGCCCCGGGCATTGATAGTCTAGGGCTTGTCTTCTTGTGCCCAGGCCTTGGTTGGCATCATTAGCCAGGCAGGAGCCAAGGGCTAGGCTTGGAGGTGCTGTAGATCATGAGCCCAAGGCTCGAGGAAGCCCCCGAGCCCTAGGCGGAAGCTACGGTCGAGTCAGGCTCGACCAAATTCTTTGCTAGAGGGTGCACGCAAGCGTGCCTGATGGGCATAGCCCCTGAGCCCCTAGGCGATCCTGAAGGGGTTGGTTGGGGGGTCTTCTTCATTCAGGAACCATTGGACCCGAGGCTTAACATACCTGTATGTTAGGATCCCGTCAGGAGCCCCCAAGCCCTTTGTGGCCTCACCTAGCATGATGGCAATAAAGGGTTGAATTCGATCTTCTGGTGACCGAACCTTCCATGTCAGGGATGACTTCCGTTGGCAAGAGTGTTGTACCTTGCTGGGGGTCTTCTTCTCTAGCGTGGTGGATGGTGCTCGGCTATCAAGGCTAAGCGAAAATGATGCTAATCCCTTTGTATGTCCATGTCACATGGGTCTTCAACCTGAGCTAGAGCTCGGCGATCTTGTCTGGGAGTCACCGACTGTAGGCTCAGAGGCACCCTCCTTTCCAATCGAAGCCTACCATGGGCTGGGTTATCAAGAGCGCTGGGCTCTAGCTCGGGGCCATCTGACCATCTGGAGCTCCACACCCTTCTGAGGGCTATGATAATAGGTCCTGATCTTCTCAAGCTAACCTTCTAGGGCCGACCCTCTATAGCCACAGATCGGGGAAGTGGGAGCACGCCGAGGCTCAAACGGGGTTCCTCATTGGCCCACTACTCAGTGGCTCCTGACCTAACTCCGGGGAGTTGGTTGGTTTTTGGGGGATGCGCCACATGAGCACCCATTGGTCAGGGGGTCAGGCTGCTCCATCTGGGCAGCCGGTGTAGCCCCCGAGGCCATTGTGGGGCATCCTTGCTAGCGAAGGGGGTGGCTTCTGGGCGCGTCCTATCCACTGATGCCTTGCGCAGGCAGTTGTTGGCATCTGGGCCATCATGCCTGGTGGATGAGTTATCATGCACGCGTGCCCCCACACCGTCCTGTCTCATCTGGGAGATGAGCCATCGAGGCCATATGGAGCAGGTCTGGTGGAGGACGAGCCGTGGCACTTGGTGCACGTGGATTCGAGTTGTCGATGATAGCCGGTGGGCCTAGGGGAGGTGAATCCCCCCAAGTCCCGTGAGGAGGCATGCACGGAGTGGGCGGCACATTTAGGGGAAAGTGCAGTGGGGACTTGACTCATGGCTAGTGGTTCCCTAACTTTGCCCTTACTACACGACCGTCATCACGCAACCACCCAGAGGCATGCTGCGGGGATTGAAGGGATGCCTAACCGGTTCCCAAGGGTCCTTTGTTGTCGCTGATGGCTGATCGAAGGGACTGAAGCCACTCACAGCATATGCCCCCAGGGGACGCTATGTCCTCAATCCCTTCCTCTAGCCCCTTCTCTTCTTCTTCCTCAGATCCATCTTCTTCAACGGTGATGGCCGTAGCGATGAAGTACGATGCTTCTCTCCTGGTGAGCTTGGTGTTGTCCGCTAGGCAACTACTTCTTTGAGGGTGGAAGGACTCCAGCGATGCTAGAGGCATCTGCTACATCCCCCCTCCCTAGAGGGCGTAAGGACTCTAGTGATTTCGCTGGAGTTCTTGTACCCTCTAACAAGGGAGCAGGGTCATGATGCGCAGGTCGCTGTCCCTCTATCCCAGTGACAGCAAAGGAGAGCCTGGGCCTATCAGCGGCGTACACAACCGTCGTTGTCCGCCCCCGAGCTCTAGGGAGGAGTCCTGGGGTAGGCCTGCCTAGCCTGAGCCATGCACACCGTGGGGCCCCGACCCAGAGGTCGGGCGTGCCCCACGGTTTTTGCCACTTTATATTGTAATCGGGTCGTTCCCTATTAAAGAAATGAAATTACTTCTGTGTGTAATCCCATTTTGCTCTTGAGTCATGCTTAGAGACTTGATCCCTTGTTGGGATGGGCTATTACGACGATGGCCTCATTGGCCAAGATCACAGCACCTGTGCTGCTAGCGGGTAAGTCCGTGAGAACCCTGGGTTTATGGTCGTTTCGTGCCCCGATCATGTCCCCTAGGGGGAGATCCTCGGCTTCTCGACCAAGCCACTCATATAGTTCCTGAGCCTGTCTATCGATGCTCAGGGGCTCGCTGCCTCCCTCATTGGGTCACCACAAGTGACTCAAGGACATACTCAGACATCATTCATCACAACGGTCAGGGCGCTGTTGGATGCCCCAGCTACAGCCACGTGGGCTCGCCTCCCGAACATCCCTTGCACTTTTAGTTGATTCAGACAACATTGAGCCCTCAGCAATGCCCATTCTAGGGGGCTATGGCAGAACCACCTAAGTTATATGGCCCATATGTGCTTGTCATTGTCCTTCAGACTACTGAAACATTGCAGAAACATTATAGTATTACAATAGTTTGTACAAATATACAATTATATTACATCAGAGTAAGTTTTAGCCATTCAAGTAGTGGGGTAGCAAAATAGGTACCACATATATGCAATCAAAAGAAACTCACCTCGCCCAAGGGTGCACCACAACAACAGCTCTACTGCTGGGATTCCTCCTCCTGAACCGTCATGCAGCGAGGACAAAAGACTAGCTGCTCATGAGACTCACCTACAACAAGGGTTTAAGAAACCCTGAGTACAAAGGTACTCAACAAGACTTAATCGATGAAAAAGAAAGATTCCAAGGATATGCAGGCTTTACGAGGAATCAAGGTAAGTTTGAAGCAAGAATCAAGATTAACGTGTGCAGAAAAGCTTACTAAAGGTTGATCCTTACTTTCAATCATTTTAGCTTAAGTTAAATCATTATAAGTCTCTTGTTTGCACCTATTCTAATCCAGTTGCTTCTTTATCCAGTTATCTCATGATCACAATACTAATGTTCGAGTGATTAACTACGATGTAGAGCAGAGAATCAAGTCTCCTTCTCCGAGAAGCACGGCGACTCGAATCGATTTGGCCTAGCTAGGGTTTCCTTTCCACACGACATATGCAGGTCTAGGTCTAGACCCAAACCTACATATATCAACCCTCACTCAAATCCTCCAAACAAGAACCAATCTACACTACTTGAGAGCATAGTACTCGACCTCCCTGTGCCACTCCTGTGGATCCACAGGATGTGTACACGATACTCTTACCATTCCCATGCCTGGCATGCAGTTGTCTTTTCACATAATAGAATAACTGAGGTATTAGGCTTACCAGAGTATGTGACCAGTACTACAATGTCTCGACTCACAACGGGTCTACAATGGTACGTGTTGACGGTCACTAACGTCAAATATAAACTATCAACATAACCTGCATATGTATTTAATTCCATCACCAAACATAGGTATAGGGGTTTAAACTAATAAATTTCATGAGTTTTGGTGAATTTGTGTTTTTAGTAGGGTTTATCCAGAAAACCACCAAGGGGGACCTATTCGTCAAAGGAAACGATGCAAATCCACCACGAAACCAACTCTAGACGACTTCAGAAGACTCCAGGAGGCAACCCCCCAAGATAGACCCCGAGAGGCTACCAGGTGGGGCCGGCTAGCCCCACCATGGCACCGCCCAGCCCCCTATGGGCCCTGCTATCAGTCTGCTTCCCAAAAGCTCCTCCACCGCCTCCTAGGATTGCATCTACATCGTTCCTTAAGTCGGTTTGATCCGAGGGCTCACGGTGGACGCTCCGGCCTATATATACAGCCCTGTACCCCCTCCCTGGAGCCATCTTGAAACCCTAATTCATATTCTCTAGTCAGGATCAATTGAGAGGTGTCCTATAAAAGGATCAACCTCTCAAAGCCAGTTATCAAGAGAAGATCATTAGGATCTAGTCTTTGTATACAAATAGAGAGAGAGTAAGGGAAGAGTTTGGAGGGAGTGCTGGCCTATTGGTGCTACCTCTATAGCTTGTACTTTGGTAGATCTAGGCTTCTCCAAGTCTACATTTGAGAAACCTCTGGTAATTGATTTCTATTTAAAGTAAGTTTTGTGCTCTTTTGTTCATGGATTCATAGTTCTTTTGAGGGCTCTAGGTCTTGCTAGCTGGATTAGAGTAGTAATTGTTAGCGTAAGCATGGTGCTTAGGCTATCAGTTACCTGTGTTTGCTCCCTGCTTTCTGGTTGTGTGGTAGTAGCAGGTAGTGATAGCCCTGTCTATCCATTGTAGTCCACACCGAATTGAGTATGTTCTTAAATTAGTAGGACCGTAGTCATGTTGGTAGAGTAATATTTCAACAGTGCTTTACCATCTAGTGGCGTCCCAAAGTGAACATTAGAATCATAAGCCTTACTTTGCATAGGGTAATAACTATAGGAATCCTCTCTACTAATATCTTAAACCTTGATTGCTACCCCGAGATAAACTAGAGTTTAGACAACACACATTTCCCTATGGATTCGATACTTGGAATACTTTGTGCCTCCACAAGTGTTAACAAATTTTCTAGCGCCATTGCTGGGGAAACGGTTGCTGTGATTCATCGAAGCAGGTTTGTCCTTGTATCTTTTTTTATTTATCTTTAAGCATGGATAATATCATGCCTATTAATCAATTTGTTGCTCCCTCAGGCGCACACTTAGAGCCATCGGAATCATCGAAACCCATCCTTACACCTGGCTATGAGTTGCGTCCATCTTTAATAAGTTTGGTCCAGGAACAATCATTCTTAGGAGAAGGTGATGAAAACCCATATACTCACCTACAAGAGTTTGAGCAAACTTGTGCATGCTTGCATATCATGGGCATGTCACATGAAACCTTGAAGTGGAAGCTATTTCCGTTCTCTTTGATGGGAAGAGCTAAACACTAGTATATGCGAACCATAGGGAGTGTACAAGGAGATTGGAAAGCTCTATGCTCTAGCCTTTGCTTATATTTCTTTCCCATCTCTGGAGAGATTAGTCTTCAAATAGAGGTTCTATCTTTTAAACAAAAAGAAAAAGAATCTCTTGGTGTGGCGTGGGCGCGTTTTAAGGACCTCGTCAATTTTGGCCCCAACCTTGCCATTCAAGACCATATGCTTTTACAACACTTTTATGTGGGTCTTAATGGAGAGACCACACAGCTTCTTGATATAACTTCTAGAGGTGCCTTCTTGCATTTCTCTGCTAGTGAAGGGAGAAATATCCTTAGAAAAATCTTAGAAAACATCCCCAACACCAGCGTTCGTGACGATGGCCCAGAAGATGTAGTTGAGAAAACTCCTGAGGTAGAACCTATGATAGTTGAGCCTAAGTCTTTAGCTACTCCACTTGAAGCCTCAACCGTCCTCCAAATTCTTGAACCACCAAAGGAGGAAGAAATTCCACCTTTGGAAGACATGTCTGAATTCGAGGATGAGCTCTTCTCCGATTTTAGAAACACCTTGAATTATTCTGCATAAGGAAATCTTCGGCAAAATCAGCATCAAACCAACATCTTCCTGACCCAACCAAAGAGAAGTTCCTTAAGAAGACTATGAAGGAGTTGACAAAGATCATAAGCAATGAGTGGTTGGGAGAATCCAAGCTTTCTTCGAAAGTCATTCATTTAGATTCTCCCTCTACCATCATTCGTTGTCAAATTCATAAAACCTCCTTCGATGCTTTTTATAATCAAGTTGTAGGAGTAAATATTATGTCTAAATCTTTTGCACATACCCTTCCTAGAAATTTTCAATTAACTCCAACAACCAAACTCTTAAAAAGTCTCTCCGGACAAATCCTTCCTAGTGAAGGAATTTTCCACCTGATCCCTATCAAAGTAGACGAAACCAAGGTGTACCTTAGTTTCTATGTTTTCGATATTTGGGAGTTTGATCTTTTGATTGGGCATCCAATAGAGACTTCTTCATCAAGAAAGGGGAGTATAAATGTAAGACTCAGGAAAAGCATAAATCTTTCTATTCCCATCACTTGCTCAGTACATGCTAAGACAGAGTTGAGTCTCGAGCAAGATCTAATGGAGGAGATTATGGCCGCTTCACTCCTAGAAGCTTCTGAAAAAAATCTCAAAGAAGACGCCCAGGATTTCATCCAAGACGAAGAAGAACCACGAGATCCTTTCCCTCTAGATAAGACTCAAGAGTTGCCAAAACCCCCCATTGTGCTCAAACCCCTTCCTTCAGGTTTGAAATACACCTTTTTAAACAATGACAGGGAGTCTCCTATGATTATTAGTGATAAACTCTCTAAGTATGAGACTCTTTGACTCCTTACTGTTCTAGAAAGACATCGCTCTGCCTTCGGCAACATAGTAAGTCCTATCCTTTGCACCCATCACATTCCCATAGATCCAGCATATCCACCTTCTAGGGAGTCCCAACGTAGGCTTAATAATGCGATGAGAGAAGTTGTTAAGAAAGAGGTTTTGAAGCTTTTACATGCAGGGATAATTTATCTCATGCCACATAGTAAGTGGGTAAGCCCGGTATAATTTGTACCAAAGAAAGGGGGCATGACTGTGGTAAAAAATGAAAAAGATGAATTAATCCCACAACGAATAGTCACAGGATGGTGGATGTGTATTGATTACCGAAAGCTTAACAAGGTAAAAAAAGAAAGATCATTTCCTATTACCTTACATCGACGAGATGTTGGAATGGCTTGCAAAGCATACTTTCTTTTGTTTCCTTGATGGGTATTCTAGCTATCATCAAATCCCGATCCATCCTGCTGACCAAAGAAAACTACTTTTACTTGTCCCTATGGAACTTACGCTTATCGAAGGATGTCTTTTGGATTGTGCAACGCTCTAGCTTCGTTCCAAAGGTGCATGATGTCTATATTTTCTGATATGATAGAAGAAATCATGGAAGTTTTTATGGATGATTTTTCTGTTTATGGAAAAACTTTCAATGATTGCTTAGAAAACTTAGACAAAGTTTTGCAAAGATGTGAGGAAAAGCACTTAGTCCTTAATTGGAAAAAATGTCATTTCATGGTTAGAGAAGGCATAGTGCTTGGACACTTGGTGTCCGAACGTGGGATTGAGGTAGACTGAACTAAGATAAAAGTAAAAGAACTACTTCCTCCTACAAATGTCAAAGGGGTAAGAAGTTTCCTTGGTCATGAGGGGTTCTATCGCCGCTTTATAAAAAAACTTTTCTCATATTTACAAGTTTGCTAGCCAATGATGCTCCCTTTGAGTTTGATGATGAGTGTTTAAATTCTTTTCAAACCCTTAAGAAAGCACTCATCTCTGCACCAATCATTCAACGCCCTGATTGGTCACTGCCTTTTGAAATCATGTGTGATGCTAGTGACTATGCTGTGGGGCAGTTTTGGATCAAACAAAAGATAGAAAGAATCATACAATTTCTTATGCTAGTAAAACTCTGTCAGGACCTCAACTTAATTATGCAACAACTAAAAAAGAGCTCCTGGCCATTGTTTTTGCTATTGGCAAGTTTATATCTCACTTAGTAGGAGCCAAGGTTATTGTTTACACTGATCATGATGCTCTTAAGTATCTCTTTACTAAGAAAGATGCTAAGCCTTGGCTTATAAGATGGATCCTTTTGCTTCAAGAATTTGATTTAGAAATTAAAGATAAGAAAGGGATAGAAAATTCTGTAGCTGATCACTTATCAAGAATGTAGTTCAAGAATCCACAGGAGCTACCCATCAATGATTTTCTATGGGACGACATGTTCCTAAAGGTCGCAGGATCCGACCCCTGGTATGCAAATATTGTTAATTTTATGGTTACAGGTTATGTACCACCAGGGGAGAATAAGTGAAAGCTCATCTATGAAAGTCACCTCCACCTATGGGATGAACCATACCTTTACCGAGTCTGCTCCGATGGACTGCTTAGGAGGTGTGTTCTGACTGAGGAAGCAACCAAGATCATTGAAAGATGCCACTCATCACCGTATGGAGGACATTATGGGGCATTCCACACTAATGCTAAGATCTAGAAAAGTGGATTCTTTTGGCCAACCATATACGAAGACACCAAAGACTTCATACGGAGGTGGATCTCATGTCAAAAACATGGGAATATCAATGCAAGAGACGCCATGCCACTCACCACCAATCTCTAGTTAGAACTCTTTGATGTCTGGGGAATCGACTACATGGGGCCATTTTCAAAATCCTGGTAGTGTGAATACATCTTGGTGGCAGTCAACTATGTCTCAAAATGGGTTGAAGCTTTACCATGTCGACCTGCAGATTCCAATAACGCCAAGAAGATGTTTTCAGAGACCATCTTTCCACGTTTCAGAGTTCCACACATGGTAATAAGTGGTGGAGGTCCTCAATTCATTGATAAAAGGTTCCGACGCTTCTCATCCGATCATGGGGTCCGTCATAACATCGTGACCCCATATCATTCTCAATTAAGCAGACAAGTAGAAACGTCAAACAAGCAAATCAAGAACATTCTACAGAAGATTGTTAATGAGATGGGGACAGCATAGAAAGATAAGTTACATGGAGCACTATGGGCTTACAGACTAGCTTACAAAACACCTCTTGGAATGTCACCATACCAGCTTGTCTACGGGGAGACATGTCACCTACCTGTCGAGTTAGAATTCAAAGCTCATTGGGCCATAAAAAGGTGGAATATGGACTTTGAAGCAGCTGGGAAGAAGAGAAAGATGCAACTCTCTAAACTAGAGGAATGGCGAGAAAAGGCATATCATAATGCAAAACTCTACAAGGAGAGAACAAAAAGGTGGCATGACAAAAGATTAAAAAAGAAGGAATTCAAACCAGGTGACAAGGTGTTGCTTTTCAACTCCAGAGTAAAATTGTTTGGACATGGAAAACTACGAAGCAAATTGAAGGACCTTACAAGGTAATTAGCACATCGTCTCATGGGGCAGTTACACTTCAAAATGATGAAGGTACGATTTTCAAGGTAAATGGTCAACATTTAAAAGTTTTTCATGACACACAATTGCTAAAAGAAGAATTGGATATAATTAACTTCATAGAATTTAAATAACAATTTCAATTTAGCTCTTCTTCTTTACTTTGTGAAAACTCCTTAAAACCATGTTTACTTGCTTAAGTATTGCCAAGATCTTTCTAGTCTTTGTTGGTGCTTGTCTCCACATGTTGTTCATGCAAGGTAATAGAGTTCAAGTGTGGGGGGACAACCATCCCAAGCAAAGCATGACATCATTCAAGCAACCACGACAACAACCAGCTTGGGGGAGAAGGCATCTCCCATGTATCCAAGTAAGTATCTCTTCCCTGCTTGTTTTATTGTTTTAAGTTTGCTCTTTATATATATGTTAGAAAAACTAAAAACAAAATAAATAGTTATAGTCATTTATAGTAACAATGTGTAGAGTGTGTCTAGTTTGCTTTAATTTATTTTTAAGAGCTAATAAAATAAAGAGGACTCAAAATAATCTCTTAAAATAGAAATGATGAATAGTTGCTCTGTTGTAATTTCTTTCAAATACCTAGTTTTTAGCCTTGAATTCTCCCGAGTTTTGGATAAGACTGTTTTGATATAAGAATTTACTTTGAACTTGAAACCCGTGGGTAGCATATGCTTGATCTAAGTCTAGGTAATTGACAGATATGATATGAGAAGGTCTGAGTTGCTGTTTATTTTGTTCCTAGTGAAACTAAAGTTCTGAAGATTTATCTTTTGAAAAACATAAAAATGCTACATGATGAGTTCCTGTATGACAAAGCTTGTATTCCTACCAGAGCCATACAAATTATTTAGGCTAGGAAAACTTCCACATATATGCTACTTGCTTTTGCATTAAGTGTTGTCAAGCTTTGTTGATACCTTATGAGAGGTTTGTCATACTCTCAAAATCAAGATCATGTACACATCACCCACATATGCAAAGGCTGATGAAATGGAATGGAGTGTCTGGTAATCAAATCGAGATCCTCCCTCCACTAGGTCTGACATTATCCCTTATATAATGAGATAGGTCGGGTATAAGGCAGTTTGAGGGTTCTAGTCTACGGTCTGCGTGCGCCGGAGTCCAGGAGGGCCTTGTAGTGGTGTAGCGTGGACCATCGAGGTGTCTTGGAGCTGAAGAAGCCTAGGTGTCGTCCGGCTGCTCTATTCTAACACTCTACGTGTCAGACGATGTTGGCTTGAACTAGCCTCCCCCGAGTGAGACCTTCTGGAGTCTTCTTGGTGGTAAAGGAGGTCGGCTCCGGAGGCTGATGCGCGAGCCTGGAAGCCCCCGAGCCCTCGGAGGCCATGGAGAGCTTTGTCTTCTTATGTCATGCCCCAAACATGACCCTGTCAGAGGAGCAATTGGTAGAGGCATGCCTTGGGAGTGATGCTAGGGAGCCCCTGGGCATTAGTAGCCTGGGGCTTGTCTTCTTTTGCCCGGGCCTTAGCTGGCGTCGTTAGTCAGGCAGGAGCCAAGGGTCGGGCCAGGAGGTGCCATAGATCGGGAGCCCAAGGCTCGAGGAAGCCCCCGAGCCCTAGGCGAAAGATGCGGTCGAGTTAGGCTTGGCCAAATCTCTTTGCCAGAGGATGCGTACGAGCATGCCTGATGGGCATAGCCCCTGAGCCCCTAGGCAATCCTGAAGGGCTCGGTCAGGGGTCTTCTTTATTCGGGAACCATTTGTCACACCCGGTTTTAAGGACAAAACCAGACATACACTATATGTGAAATAAAGAAGTCAAATCTCACATATAGCCATAGATAAGTGTAATATCAAGAGACAAATGCTTAATATACATAACACAATAGTATAAAATATACCTTATAGAGCAACATAGCGGATAGACAACTCCGAACACCGGGTGTAGACTTCACTCCAGGAACAAACTAACTGGTTGATCACAAGCCTAACAATTCCAGAATCTAGCAGTCTGGTACCCTTCCTGAGATGTGGGGGAAATAGCAAGAGTGAGTCCATGTCGAACTCAGCAAATATATCATGGGGTTCATGAGGCTCAAAAGGTTTGACACGGGTTTACTGCAATAGCTTTTAGTGAGTCAATTTTTTTAGCATTTGAGTAGCAACAAGTTTACCATAAGCCCCAAATAACCTCATGATCATGTAAACGAGAATAATGTATAGCAAGAAACAATAATCATTAGTGAACATCAATATCGTCAGTGTTATCATTATCATCAGTGTTCATCATTTATTCTGTAAGGGTCCAAGGCCACTCGTGACCGTGAGCACGGCTGCTATAATAGTTTTACACTCTACAGAGGTTGTACACTTTCACTGTGAGTCGTGATTACCCATATGCCTGGGATCGCGACTCCCAAAACACTTCCAAGGTGAGCAGGCAGGGAATCACTATGAAGCCTTTCAAAGGTTCGTCTAACAAGTTAGGGCCGCTAGGTTTCAGAAGTCAGTCCGTGTGATACACCACGCAGGGATCCACAGTCTGCTTTACCCCATTTGCGCCACAAGGGTAACCTCTAACAAGCTAGAAAAGGTCCTCATACTGAGCTAAAGCCAGAGCCATATAGCCCTCACAGTTGTACTGTAAGTCCCGGATGTTCGCTTACAGATAAGTCCTTATGGAGAGAAACTAGAGCACCATAAAAACAACCCAATATGCTCTAGCCCTCTTGAGCCATGTTTCTATAAAGCATCTTTTAAACGTTTATTGCATATACCATTAGTCAAGTTACAGATCATGGTTATTCAAAAAGAGCACTAGCATCACTACCCAATGCAATGTCCCATAGGTGTCAAGGTACAAGATACAAAAACTAGGATATCCTTAGTGGTAACAAGGTAGACACATGCACATGAATTAAGTATATTAAAGGTGAATAGGAAACAAGGATGATCCCATGCTATACTTGCCTTAAATCAAGATCCTTCTCTGATCCAAATCTTCAATTAATAGCTTCTTGAATCTCCACGTAAATCTCACTGACTGGACTTGATCAATAAATCACCACACACACATCGAGCAATCATACATGAAGCAAACAATGAATAATAATTAGAACAGTACACCAAACATGTGAAACAATATGTGAAAAGGTTTTAAAGATGTTCTACGCATTGCTATGAACACACAGACGCGAAAAACACGCTAATCGGAGCTACGGTGAAAGAAACGACTACCGAAATATTTTGTTGTATAAAACGGAAAATTATAGGTCTCATTTGTTTTAACTATATAAAATCATATAGTTCATTTGTTTTAAAATACTTTTCATAGATATTCAAAAGTGACTTAGGCTAAATTACATTTAAATTTAGAAAATTAAAGGAGAAATCAATAATATTTTATTTATAATTCTAGTTGCATAGTTATTAATCAAGTTAGATCTAAACTATGAAATTCCAGAGATTTTGATAAAGAAAACATTAATACTAATACGTAGTTCATGTTGTTATAAATCCATTGCAATTTGAACAGACTAATTCGGAATTAAAACAAAAAAGTTATGAATTAAACGAGATTTTCTTTAGTAAAATAATAGATTAAATCTAACCTTGAATCTTAAAGGTGGAAAACCTAATCAACAGTTGCACTAACAGTATAAAAAGTTTGTAAAACTCTTCTACATGTTACTACGATCACGCAGACGTAAAAATCACGAAATTCGGATTTAAAACGTGAAAGTTATGAATTTTCTAAGATTTCCTATAGATAAATAATTACTTTAATATAAACTCAAACATTAAATTTTCCAAACCTACTGTACAACTACACTAACATGTATAGCTCGCAAATATGAACCTAACGCAATTTGAATGGGTCAAATCGGAGTTAAAACAAAGATTTTATGACCAAAACAAGTTTAGTGGCAAAACTGTAAATATCAGAAAACGTATTTTTGATTTACCGAGAAGAAATACGCTTTCAAAACGAAGAAACGGATTTCGGATAATACGCCAAGGACCGCGGGTTAAACCTTAAAGAAATCCAGGGTCTCTTTAGCAAAAAGTCAAGACGAAGGGGTATCTTCTTTTCTAGACCGTAGATCCGGATTTGGACGGCTGTGACTTAATCAAGGGGGAAGGCCCGGCGGCGCTACCATCGGAAAGGGCGACCGTGCGGTGGCGCCACGGCCGGAACCTCGCCGGAGACGCGGTTTTTGCGATTTTG
The DNA here is from genome assembly GCA_038087645.1 of Saccharum hybrid cultivar R570. Taxonomy (NCBI): domain Eukaryota; kingdom Viridiplantae; phylum Streptophyta; class Magnoliopsida; order Poales; family Poaceae; genus Saccharum; species Saccharum hybrid cultivar. Next base: position 16,834,868 of record JAQSUU010000066.1, read on the forward strand.
ACCATCAATCGACTCGCGGCCGGTACCAAACGAAAGAGGAGTCCATCGCGAACCCACCTAAGTAGAGGATGACGTCGAAGACGATTCGGAGATGACGCAGGGCTCGGCGAGGCGGTCGGTTGCTTCCTACGAAGTTCAGTGATGCCGCGGGTGAGCTACAACACCAAAGAGACAGGAAGAGAGGAATCTACTACTTCGTCACCTTGACGCGGAGCTCGGTGGAGGGTGAAACGCTTCGACGGAGTAACGAAAAGCGGCAAGGATGGCGGCGGCTCTGCTCCTTGCGGCGAGATGCGGCGTGCACGGCGGTGATATCTAGGGCTTTGGGGCGTCAGCCAGATGGGAAACAAAGACACGTCGGGGTCCTCTCCTTATAGGGGTGGCTTGGCTTGCAGCATACGCAGGGAATCCCATGAAGATCGGGATATGCTCCCGCGATTTCCAACCGAAGGACAGAGGGAGAGTCCGACTCGGCTACGTGAGGAGGAAGACGCGGCTGATAGCGGGGCCCGGCCATCAGCGACACAGAAGAGAGAGAGCGCTCGCAGCCGTAGTTCTGGGCCGGCCCACACGGGCGCGGGAGAAAAGGGCAAGCGGGCTTCGGCTCCGTCGGCCCAGCAGCAGGGAAAAGGAGAGCAGGCCGTCCGAACGGGCCTCCAGGCCGCCAGCAACACAGGTAAGCTTTCCCTTCTTTTTTTCTCTTTTTTTTCAAAGCCATTTTCAATCATTTTGAAAACAATTTGAATTCATTTTGAATTTTGAACCAAAACCACTCAGCACATTAAAACCAATGCAGAGGCATGTATGCTCAAGCAAGTTGCTACCTTAATATAAATTTTAATGTAATGAAAATTTTTATTTTCCTATATTTTTATGAGCACAAAAATTTACAAATAAATCATTTTAGCTCTATTTCAAAAGAAACAAATTTTTAGGGTGTTACACCATTGGACCCAAGGCTTAACATACCTATATGTTAGGATCTCATCAGTAATCCTGTTCATATCCATTCTAGACTCTTTACACCTTGCCCTCCTTTGGAAAAATATAAATAACGATACCCTGTATACTTCCGGGTGAAATGCTACAACGATAGATCCGTGCACTTATGGATACTTTCTATAATCATTAAGAACTATCATGGTTGGTGTTTCTTGGTGGCACCGCTAAAATTTGCTTAATTATAGTGATGGTGTTAAGATATACCAACAGGCATTTCTGGTGTCACTGCTAGGGATGGACTCTAAACTCCAAACTTGGTAGTGATGCTAAGAAATGCCAACAACGATTTCTGGCGACGTTGTTAGGGAGGGCATAGGTCAAAAGAATCTATGATCAGGATCACCTGCATGTAATGGTAGCCATAGTTTATGCAAGCCAACTCTGCTTGTTTTCTTCCTATTGTGGATGAAAACAGGATAGTGTATGAGTGGTTTCATCTTGCGGGAAAACTACATCGATAATCCAAAGGCGCTCCTAAGGAAGAACAAGTCCCATACCGCTTCTTCCTCTGCTACCCCGTGTCACACCCGGTTTTCTAAAGAACAAAACCAGGCTAACATATGTGTGCCCAGGAAGTCCACACATATGCCAGAATGAAAAAAATATCAAAAACAATGTTATTATATAACGTATACATAGCTATATTAACACTTACATCAGAGTATCGTGGAACGGTGACTAAACTTCAGGCTCCATTCTTCTCAGGGACGGCTGACTGGTGGCTCCGTATGCCAAACACTTCTGAAAGACTTCTGGAAACTCTACTACATCTTTATCCTTCTTCTGAGCAACACCTTACTACACACTGGGGTGTTGGAAAAATAGCAAGAGTGAGTCCATGTCGAACTCAACAAGTACAACACAGGGTTCATGAGGCTCAAAAAGGCTAGACACTGTTTGACTGCATTTAGCTTTTATTCATCATATAATTAGCAATTGATTAGCATCAAGATGAACCAATTCCCATTAACGAACCAATGATCAATTGTAATAAGGATAATGAATAGCATTAACATGAGCATAATAATAATCAACAGTAATTAAGCATGATATAACAATGGTGATCATCTATCTGTAAATGTTTTAAGGCCGCCTGTATCCGTGGGCACGGCTAGTATACCAGTTTAGAAACTCTGCGCAGAGATGTACACTTTCACTGTGAGTCATAACTTCCAAATGCATGGGTTCGCGACTCCCCAAAACACCAGAAATCATATAAAGCCACTTAAAGGTTCGTCTAACAAGTTAGGGCCATTAGATTCACTCGGCAGGCAGATGTAGGAACCCCCCTTTTCAAATGGCACAATTCCTTCTCGGCTATACTCATTGACTAGAGGCTGTCCTACACCCAACGTGGCAAGCCATTCTTACGCCATTTAAGGTAACCACTAACAAGCTAGAAAATGTCCTTTAAGCAACTAAAGCCAGAGCCATATAGCCCTCACAGCTGTACTGTATATCCCGGATGATCACATACAGATAAATCCTTATGGAGAGAAACCAGAGCATCAAAATAACCCACATGCTCTAGCCCCCTTTTCAACAGCAAATAAAATCATCATTAAAGGTTGATTGCTTAATCCATTAATCAAAATTACAAGATCATTATTCATAATTAAGCACTAGCAATAGCTACCCAAATGCATTCCCAAGGTTGACAAGGAATCAAGATAACAATCACTAAGTTATAATCTCTAAGGTTGTCAAGGTAGACACATGCATATGATATTGATTATAGTGAATAGGTAACAAGGATAGTCCTATGTTATACTTGCCTTTTTCCCAAAGTTAAGCAGCTCATAGGTCTTCAACCTCCGTCTCTGATCTTCAGCTTCTGCTATACTCGTCGGTCCTCAGCTCCTAGTCTTCAACGCTCGTGAATCACACTTCTACTCGCAGCAACCAAGCACAGCAAACAGACAACAAACACATCTAAGAACATACATCATACAAAGAAGACACTTTAAAAGGAAGTGCACTAAACGTCACGGTTTGTTGCTACGGTTACGAGAATGCAAGAACGACTAAGGACGGAGCTATCGTTACCGAGGACACGCCTATCAAGATTGACAACATAACTAAAGAAGACAAACTATACACTTGATCTATTTTGGTTAATGAATTAAGGTGAAGGACATTTCAGAGAATTATTCTAAAGTTGAATTAATCAAATTATATTTATATTATATAAAAGAAATAACTACACGCTGGATTTATTTTAGCCGACAAGATCATGGAAAAGTTATTAGTTCAGATCGATTAGACAAATCATATTTGAATTTAACACTAAGCAAATTAGTCATATGGATATTTGTATACAAAAACACACGAAGTAAAATCTATGTTGATTTTAATTATAAAACTAGATGCAAGTGTATTCACCAATTTATTTAACCATATATAGAAAAGCATATGGTAACTAAACAAAAGCACTTATGTTTCAAGGTTGAACTAATCATCTTATAATTTAAAAGACATTCAGGTTGATATTAATCAAGTTAACATTTATTTATGTAAGACCAAAATTATAAACCTAAGTTGTAATTCAAAAAGGCATTAAATAAATATTAATGAAATTGCATCTAAACTGGCTTTATCCGAATCATGTTTAAACTAGACAATTTAAAATAAATAAATAAATATTTAAGTTGGCAAGTAATTATAAAAAGATCCATATTCTCCTATGTTGCTTTTATTTGGAAACCATTTGCGTAATCATTAATCTAATTAATATTTAACTTACAAAATTTAGAGATGTGAGACATGTTAAAAGTTCCTACTAACATGTAACTTATAGTCGGCACAGCTGTACCACAACCAAAACAGAGTTAAACTTAGATTGCTTTTAGTTGTAAAGCTATTAAATAAATATTAATCTAATTAGCATTCAAGTTAATAAATTCGTGGTCAAGTGACATGAAAAACATCGATACTAACTAAATTATAATCATAAACACACATGTTAACATGAATTAAATTAATATTTATTTATAAAACCATGGGTATATAGTCTAAATTGCTTTTAATTTAGAAACTGATAGCATGCACGTTTATCAAACTAGTATTTAATTTATAAATAAAATTCAGAAACATGTGTCGTGATATTCGCTGCTGCTGAGCTACGCCGTGGATTACGTCTAAACAGTGCAGGCATGACGTTAACAGTATTTACAACCAAGATAATAATGGGGCAAGGAAGCTGGGCTGACCATTGATCATGGACGTGGTCATTTGCTTGCATGCTGGTGATAGATGGCTTGGAAATCTGGAAGCAGCAGCGAGCAACGTTGACGTATTCTGTAGGTTATTTCCTCGGCATGCTCATTGGCTTGGGCAGGAGGAGCATGGCCATGGCGACCAGGGAACGCCGGGACAGCTGCGGCATGTCGGCAGGCGGCACCGTGTACATGAATGGCAACACAGGTCAGCTGCCGATGGCGTTGACAGGACTGCTCAACTAGATGAGAAGAACTCTAGCGATGCATCAGCATGTGTGAGTCTCAGAAAGACTTCAACAATGGTTGATCCTTTGCGGTTGATGATATAAAGCTTCATGCAAAGCCCACGGCGTTGCCTTCACTTCGGCGGATTGACATGCAAACCAAAGATCGATGGTAGCTTCTTCGAGTAGACGAGACCGGCGACGATCTGATGAAGTTCGTTGTGGTGACAGTATAGCCTCCTGTAGAACTCGGTGCAGATGCAGGGGTTGGATGTATATATTAATCACGACGACGGCAGCTAAACTCAGGTGGCTTTTCTTCTAACTTCGATGGTTAGGCAAGATCATGTGGAGGCCGGCGGAGGCGAGGAACAGAGCAGCGGCATACATCACGATAGATTGGTTTGTTTCCATTGGTTTGGAAAAAAAGATCGATGGCATGATATAAATAGGGAGGCTCCGATTGATCCACCGATTTGGATTCCAATTAGATCGGCCTTTGTTGGAGCGACGGGAAAGGAGCAAACACTAGCACGTATTGCACTTGCATGCACGTATACATATATATGTATATTTAAGATACGGCGAGAGATAGAGGGAGCTACGAGCGGCGGCTCGCGATAAGGGTTGTACTTCTGAAACCAGGGCGTCGAGGGCTACGCCGGCATATATATAGTCGTAGGGTTTGGAAACTTTTCGGAATTTCTTAATTTCGGGATTATTTTAATTCCGTGAATAAAATAATTTCAGAAAATCTAAAATTACCTTTTTGGCCGTGAAAAATAGTCCAGAGCTCAGAAAAATCACGGAAAAAATCCTGGAGACTCTTGGAAAGATAAGGAACTCAACTAAATGAGTTTGAGCTCATGAAAAGATTGATGAAGAGATCAAGGAAAAAGATTAAGCTCACGGAAATTGAAATTTTAAATCTAGAAAACACCAAAAAGTTTTTCGATGAGAAGTAATCGTCGTCCTATGTTATTTTGAAAATAATAGCACTCACCAACACCAAAGACAAGCATCACACAAACACCACATTATCAAATTAATATGGAAAAGTTTAAAACCATAATTTTCTATATTTAAATTAGCAACAACTTAACTTATCTAATAAATTTATTCAAATATTGAAATCATTTATTTTATTTAGTGTTTTCTAAGCACAACCCAAAATTGAAAATTTTAGGGTGTGACACCCCACCAGTAGTTGAACCAGTCACCCCTGTACCATCCACTACTTCACTCATGGCCAAGTCACTCCTCGTCTACTCTACCCCTGCTGTTGCCAACGTGACCGTTGGGCCTGCTATCAACATGAGCAATGGAAACTTTGAGCTTCGCACTGGCCCAATCATGATGGTGCAGGCAAACCAGTTTTGTGATTTTCCTAGCAAGGACACAAATGCACACCAACAACACTTCCTTGAGCTGTAAGACACCATCATCATCAAAGATGTCGCACTAGCTAGCATAAGGCCAAATAGTGGTTCGACAAGGAGAAGGAAGCTGTCAACACGTGGGACAAATGTTCCGTGGTGTTCCTCGTGAAGTTTTCCCCATGGTCAAAACCAATGCCTTGAGGGGGAAAATTTCAAATTTCTAGCAGACTTCAATGGAATCCATCCCCGAGGTGTGGGAGAGGTTGCAGGATTACATCCAGGCATGCCCACATCATGAGATGGAGAACTGGCTCGTGCTCTAGAACTTCTATGAGGGGCTTACTCCCATGTCGAAGGGGCATGTAGAGGCCCCTGCTGGAGGAGCGTTCCTTTCCCTCACCATCGATGAAGCTACAGCTCTCATCGAAAAGGTGGTGGCCAATCAAAGCTGAGGGAGGAAAGAAAACAATAAAAAGGCATGCATACCGTGAAGGAGGCGGATATGTTTGCCGCAAAAATGGATTTGTTATTAAAGAGACTTGACGAGCATGTCGCCAACAAGAAGGCTATGAAAGGCACCGTTAAGGCCATGGACTCGCAAATGACTTGCAAAGTTTGTAGAGAAGTCGAACACTCGGGGAACGACTACCCCGAGACCCATGAACAAGCATCGTACATCAACAACGGGTTCTGACAGCAGAACAATAATGGGTGGAATAACCAATCCCACCCACAAGGAGGTAATTCGAACTTCAATTCCAATTTTAATTCGAATCAACCATCCTTGAAAGACCTGGTCACAGGCCAAGCTAAAATTAATGAGAATATAACCAAAAAGTTAAATGTTTAATGATAAAATGATTGAAAATATAAATACATAACTTGAAAATTTATCCTCCTTTGTTAAAAATCAACTAAGTTTCAATAAAATAATAGAAACACAAATTGCTCAAATAGCTTCAGCTATTCCTGTCAACCATTCGGGGAAAATCCCGGGGCAACCCGAGAATTCCCTAGAATTTGTAAATGCAGCTATAAAAAAACTGATGGAGGAGAGGTCTTGCCCGACGGACCAAAAATGTACAGCCCTTGCCGAAGGTAAATCGGTAGTTATCTTAAAAAAATTCAAAAAAAGAATTTTAAAAAAATTCAAATTTTCAAAATTTAAAATTTAAAATTTTACTTCAAAATAAACTTTTTAGAAAAATAAAATAAAAATCATTTTCTAATAGTATAGATTTTTCTATTATCATTTATCATTTTTAAAATATTTATGAAAATTCAAAATAAACTTTGTTGGAAAATCAATTTGGTGAGCAAAATTTTGAAACTGAGGAAAGCACCAATAGCTACATCTTGAAAACACCCGTTGGGAGCAACTGGCCAAAGGGGGGATCGAGCGGGCCCACCTCTGGTGCGCACCCCTGCCCAGCGCCACTGCGGCTGTTGCAGCTCCAATGGCTCCTAGCCGTTGCCCCCCTCCCCCTCTTGGCCGGTGCTTCACAATATAAGTAGAAGAGCTCAGGCGTAAGCCCTCACTTACACTCCACTCTCCTTTTTCCACTCTACCAGTTGCAAAATATTTTTCCACTTGAAAACAAGGAAACTATGCAAAAATTTCCTAAGCTCATCACCACCAAGCCAAGCTCGTAAGTTGTTTGATTTGTTTTCACTAATGTAACCCCGTTTTCGAGTTTGTGTTCTTATTTTTCAATATGGGCACTCCTCCGACTCCAAGGGACTACCACCACCCATCCAGCCACGACAGTCTACTTCGGATCGTCGTGAGCTGGATGGCATCAACACCTGCCTCGGAGGACTGGAGATCCGCACATGTGAAATTCAAAATACTCTTAACACTCATGTGCAGGATACAACCCAATGGCAGCTTCAATAGCAGCAACAGATGGCGCAAATGAACGCGATGTTGAAGCAACAACACGATGCACAGGTGGCCTACTAGCGGTCCATGGGCTACAATCCTGCACCATAGGCCACGAGCTAGCTTGGAGGAGGACCCCCGTAGAGGTACCTTGTGTCTTTTTCATCTTTTTAATTTTTGCATTTATTTTATGTATTTATTTATTTATCAGCATTTAAAAAAGAAAAAAAATCAAAAAATTAAAAATACCAAAAATATGAATTCCACTCTCATATGTGTTTTAAGAATGTTTAGTTTCTCCTAAATTGAAATGATGAATAGTTGCTCTATCTATAATTCATCTGTTCCTAGGCTAAAAATGTTTGATCCTAAAACTTGAAAACTTATGGATTGCAAATGCATCCTCCTTTTCTAAATTGTTGCGAGTTATGATATGGTACAAATAGAATTTGCTATGATTTTTTTCTAAGAGAAACTAGACATCCAGAGTTTTAAATTTAAAAAATGATAAATTCAAAGTTCCTCAATGATTATGAATACCTACCAAGGCCATATAACATGATACTCATGTAAAACCTTAGTCATATGCTACTTGTTATTCCATTAAGCTTTATCAAATTGTTGTGACCTTGTTGAGATTCTCATCATGCGCCATGATTAAGACACACATACACTCACAAATAAACTGCTGACCCTTATACGGAGAGTTACGTAAAAATATATTTTTCCGTCTACCAAAATAATACTTCATTCATTTTGTCATGCATCTCTCTCAAAAATTTCATATGCCAAAAAAGAATAGTATGGGCTATGCTAAAAAAGAGAGAAGAAAAAGAAAAAGAAAAATATCTAGGTCAAAAGGCATGAGAGGAAAAAATGCATACCAAAGAGCATGAAGAAAAGAAAAGAAAAAGAAAGAAAGAAATAATGATAGCCCATACTTTCAAATAAAAGGCATTTCCTCAAAAAGAGAGAGATTCATGATCAAAGGAGTATCAAAAATATATAGAATTAGGAACAATATGAAAAATTCCACACACTTGCATGTCTTGATCAAAGTGTATGACTTACATCACCTTGAGGTCCGGTTTTTGACTTAGCAAAATATGCGATGCAAGTATGCCTCAATTTCATACCTACCCAAAACTCCACTCAAAAGCTTTTAGTGGTAGGGTGAAAAGAAGGCAAAATATCAAAATGCCTTGGTGAGGTTTCATACACATTGAGTGATCGAGAGAATCACTAGAGGAACTTATATATATTTTGTAAAACTCATAAAACCTTTGGATAGACAGTTTATCAAATAATGAATGATTTGTGATTCTGTTATAACCGTTCTATCTTGCAACTGCCCAAGAACATGGAAAAGCTATACGCTCCACAAGAGATCAAGGTAGAGGGTGGATAAAAATGTTGACTTATTTAAATTGTGGAAGAATACTTTGTTATAGGTGTGGCACTTGTGAAATATATTTGGCATAGTAGCAACTCCTGATCAACAACCAAATACTTAGCTATTTGCTCGGGACGAGCAAAGGTCAAGCTTGGGGGATTTGTTGGCGGTCCTTAATGACCATATCTGACCACCAATTAATATCCAAAATGGGAGAAATAAACAAACTTTTGGCACATATGCTTTTACTATTAACCTAGTTCCACTTTTATTGGAAGAAACACGTTTTGCAGGACATATATTTGAATACAAGTGGAAAACGGAACAAAAGTCACAAAACAGAAAGCGTAAGGCAGATGTGCACAAGAGAAATAAATGGAGAAGCCCACCTACACGCCATGGGCTGGGCATGACTGAGGAAGCAACCTAGGCCTAGCTAGCAGCCCACCGGAGCAAGGCTGTGGCGAGCGGGGCTAGCCCTAGTGTGGCTGCACTAGGGGTGCGCCCGCACCCCCACCATCACCTTTGGGGCCCACCTTGCTCCGATGGTTGCATGGTGGCATGCAAAGGCGGCTCAGGGTGGTTTCCTAATTTACTAGCATCGAAACCCACCACTTAGCAATATATAAGCATGGGTGGCGCTCTCCTTCAACACACCATTTGAGCCACTACACCTCCACTTCTCTACTTGTACTCTTTTACTTTTTAGTAGTATTTATTAAACCCCAGCGGCAACAAGTGATATGCAAGCCATCGGCTCCCATAGGTCAGATGGAGATGGAGAAAGGTCCCACAGGTACACATGACACGTAAGTTGTCGGGTTGCCACCGAGCCTCTTGTAAAGCGGATATGGCATCAAGTTTGCTATTGCCCCACTGTCCACCAACATACTATGGACCAGTGTGCCATTAATATGACCCTTCACATGTAGAGGATTGAGATGGTTGATGGAGTCATCTGGTTTCTGAAATACAGTGCTCTTTGTTGCGAAATTAAATTCCACCGCCATAGAATCATCCACTACGATATAGTAATCGGTAGATAGAACAACCACATTGATTTCCCCCTTTCCAGAGTAGCCTCATAGTCAACCATCTCCTCATCGGGAACCTCAGGGACCTCCATGCCAACTAGAGCAGCCACGTGGAAGTGAAATCATCAGAAGACATCCCGGAGGCACCCGGGATAGTGGGAGTCGGCTTTGCCAACTCTAGAACTTCAAGAGCAGCAAGGGCAGCAGCAATTGGCTTAGCCGACTCCTCAGTCAGCTTATCCGACTCTAGGCCTCCTAGAGTAGCAGCAAGGGTGTCAGTTGGCTTAGCCAACTCTAGAGTCGGCTTAGCCAACTCTGAAGTCAGCTAGGCCGACTAGCCAGCAGTAGTAGCAGTGTTTTGATCTTTTAGAGGGATTTTGACATATTTGGGGTTGAAGATTTCACCCTCCATCTTAGCAAGCTTCTCCCTCTTTTGTTGCTTATGCCAGGCATGCTGCAACTTGCGTCGTTGAGTCTTATTCAACCCATGAGAACACCATATGGGTTGCTGGAACTTAGACTCTCCTTTGGCGTGCTTCTTTTCTTCAGTTCCACCAACATCTTTAGGAGCTTCATCTTGCTTAGATACTAAAATTTCTTCAATTACAATTGGCCCATCATGATTAGTGATAGGAGCTTCCATGGAGCCGATTTTGATAACCAATTGAGGCCTAGCTAGCTCTTGGTGTGGAAATAGTGAGAACTTCAACCTTCTTAGGCACAAAAACATGCTGCATTGGTGCCTTTCTCGATTCTTGTGGAGTCAACATCCTAGAAGTAATCACACGATCTTGGCTTGCACCGCCGGAGCTCAATTAACCATTATTCAATCAGCTAAACACGGAGGTCCTTAGGACTTGACCAGCAAGATCTCCCCACCTTTGTTAACTATGCATAGGCGCTGTCGGAGGATACGACACCCAAACTCCATAGGGATTGTTGGTGTTTCTTAACACAATCACCAAGTCAGGAGGGTTTAAGTCCTTTCTAGGTAACAATGCTAGAAACACTAGTTGGTAATCCTTGACACCATTACTAAGATTGAGTTAATCTTAGCAACGTTGCCAAGAAACACCAACTATGATAGTTCTAAACGATCACAGAACAAATCCGCAAGTGTACTGAATTATCATTGTAGCATTTCACCTGGAAGTATTCAGGGTATCGTTATTTATATTTTCCCAAAGGAAGGCATGGTGTTAAGAGTCTAGCATGGATATGAACAGGATAACATGACTGTATACTAGACCGATACTCAATACAGGGGTAAGCCATGATAGGTTTTAAGATAGTGTGACACACATTCAGGCCAACCTCAAGGATAAAAGGAAAATAAAGAATAAAAGAATATTCCTAAGTGGAGCAGGCATGTTCTAATATAGCCATACAAAGAATAGTGAGTAATCATACATATATATGGTTGAGAGTTAGAACTAGGCATGAAATGGGTCAGGAGACCATCGAGTATTGGTCTGCCAGCATCCTCATGTGGCAATTTAGACTCCTACACCCCATACGAACGTGGGGGATTACAAGGGATGGACAGGGATGTCACCACCTGCCACCTACCCCTCAACCGGAGAAAGGGAAATGTATCCGCCTACTCCCTTGTACCCAAGCACCATGCCTATTTACAAGAAAACTACCCACATACACCTATGACTCCAACCCTACGGATCGACAAGCATAGGACATGGGCACACCCGAAGGCACAACAAACCACCACCTCAACTTAGCTCTAATTCTCATAATATATATAGTATGAAAGGTTATGCATAAAGTTCTAAATGCTAAGTTCATAACATAAGAACTATACTCTAGTTCATATGCTAAGATCATAACACAAGAACTATACTCTAAATCATGAGCATAACTATAATGATAAGTAAAGAACAAGACTTTGGAGAAAAGCTTTATCTTATTTATACCAAGATCCTTCTCCAAAGTACAAGCCCTCCAATGAAGCTTTGCCTAACTCCAAATGACTACTAAAAGTAAAAAGAGTACAAGAGGTAGTGAAGTGTTTGGCTCCAAATGTTGTGTGTTTTGAAAATGAGCCTAACCCATCTATTTAAACTAGTAGAAGGACGATTTGGTGCAGCTAAACATGGTAACCACCTGGAACCACCTATGCATGGCTGTATGAAACCGCCAAAGAAGAATGGGCCCGGGCCATGCTAGGAGTAGTGCGGCTGCACCCAGGGTGCGGCCGCACCCTGCCAGGCTCCGCTGGCCACCACCTTTGGCAGGTGGGCTGGTGGCTGGCCCAGGGCCTCTCCCACGTCGGTGCTTCGGTCTAGGTATTTGCATAAGTGGGCTTCTCTTCTCATTCTCTTTTGCGCATTTTGGAAATACGTGTTCTGCTCTGCGCTTTTTCTTCTATTTTTATACCTTTTTCACTTGATTTCAGATGTTGACCTGCAAAACATATTTTCTGGAAATACAAGTGGAACTAGGTCAATAGTATATGCATATGTGTCAAAGTTTGCTTATTTCTCCTATATTGGACTTAAATTGGTGGTTCTAAATATGCGTTAGTGACCGCCAACAAATCCCCCAAGCTTAACCTTTGCTTGTCCTGAGCAAATAGCTAAGTACTTGGTTGTTGATCAAGAGTTGCTACTATGCCGATAGAATTCACAAGTGCCATATTTATAACGAAGCATTCTTCCACAATTCAAATAAGTTGGCATTTTATCCACCCTTTACCTTGATCATGTGGGGCATATAGCTTTTCCAAGTTCTTGGGTGGTTGTAAGATAGAATGGTTATAACAGAATCACCAATCATTCATTCTTTGATTAACCATCTATCCAGAGGTTTTATAAGTTTTGCAAAATAAATATAAGTTCCTCAAATGATTCACTCGATCGCTCAATGTGTATGATACCTCACCAAAGGCATTTGAGATCTTGCCATCTTTTCATATCCTACCACAAAGGCTTTGAGTGGAGTTTTGGGTAGGTATGAAAGTGGGCATACTTGCATCACATATATTGCTAAGTCAAAAACCGGACCACAAGGAGATGCAAGTCATAGATCAAGACGTGCAAGTGTGTGGTATTTTTCATATTTTTCCCATTCTAAATATTTTTGGTGCTCCTTTGGATCATGATCTTCTCTCTTTTGGAATGAATGCCTTTTTGAAAGTATGGGCTATCTTTATTTCTTTTCTCTTCTTTTTTCTCAGGTGGGCATCTAAGTACCCATTGTTTTATTCGGACACGTGTCCATTTTTTCTCATGCCCCTTGGCATGGATTTTCTCTCTCTCTTTATTTTAATATAGCCTATATCTTTCTTTTGGCACATGAAATTTTTTGAGAGAGAGACATCATGATAAAGTGAATGGAGTAATTATTTGGTGGACGGAAAACTGCATGTTGTGCGTAACTCTTAGTGTAAGAGTTAGCATTTTATTTGTGGGTGAACGTGTGCCTAGATCATGGGTGCGTGATGAGAATCTCAACACGGGTCACAACAATTTGACAAAGCTTAATGCTCAAACAAGTAGCATATGACTAAGGTTTTGAATTTTTTGAATCACGTCATATGGCCCTGGTAGGTATTCATAATCATTGAGGAACTTTTGATTTTAGCATTTTGATAATGAAAACTCCAGATGTCAAGTCGCTCTTAGAACAAAGTTATAGTAAATTCTATTTGTACTATATCATAACTTGCAACAACTTAGAAAAGGGTCATGCATATGCAAACCCACAAGTTTTCAAGTTTTAGGATGAGACATTTTTAGATAACAAACTTAAATCTTGGGGAATACTAAGTTATAACCTAGGCATAGATGAATTAAAGACAGAGCAACTATTCATCATATCAACTGAGGAGAAACAAAACATTCCTTAAAACACAAATGAGAGTAGAATTAATATTTTTGGTATTTTCAAATTTTTAGATATTTTTTAGATGCTAATAAATAAAATGTAGAAAGTAAAATACAAGGTACCTCTATGGGGGTCCTCCCCCAAGCTAGCTTTTGGCCTTAGGTTCGGAGTTTGTTTGGTGTAGACTCCAACATAGGTACATTATTTGGTTTATTGCATGTATTTTCATTTATCCATGTTTTATACTTAGTATATTTGGTGCAGTGATCAAAACTAGACATCATGTTTAATTTGATCAAGGTAAGCTAGATAATCTAAGCACCATGCTTAAATTAAAAGCTTATGAGAGCATGATTGCGCAAGAACCATACTCAAACCCAAGCATACTTTGTATAGAACATGGAGAAGTAACAAGGATTTTATTTAAACGTAAAGAATTTTTGCCTTAGTTTCATTGTTCAAAGTTTGCACTTAGCAACTTTTGGTACAATGATCAAATTTAACATTAAATCAAGGTAGGCTAATTAACCTAAGCTCCATGCTTAATTTAAAAAGCCTATGAAGATATGGTCGTACAAAAACCATACTTCACACCAAAGCATGCTTGATGTAAAACTTTTGAAGACTAACTAAGTTTTTATCAAAAGTATTTATTTTATTTTAACATGATTAATTATGGCTTTCTTATCAAATAATTCTAAGTTAAATCATAAATATAAAGAATAACTACCAATTTACCTTCGGCAAGGATTCATTGTTTTAAGTCCAATGAACAGGACTTTTCTCCTTCAGTTCTTGCTTGTTGAAGGTACTTCCGTGCCCGGAGAAGTAGGCTATAACTTTTTCACCGGCCATCCCTGCTTAACAATTTTTTTATGGTTGTACCTTGGACTATTTGTTTTTAGTATATTTATGCATGTTAAATCCATTGAATGGGCATCTCATTGTTTGACCTTGAATGTGAAAGCTAACATGCCCGGACCCTACGTGTAAAACTGCATTCGTAGTGTTAAGAAATGGCCTTCCCAGGAGGAGGGGGTCTTTCTTGTTGTGGCCCATGTCTAGAATGATGAAGTCCGTAGGGATGTATGTATCTTGAATTTTCACCAAGATATCATTGGCTACTCCCTCCGGATTTCGTAGGGATTGATCCACCGTCTGCAGTTGGAAATGTGCAATGGACAAAGGTCCACCTAGTATTTTATCATATGTTACCTTGGACATGATGTTGATACTTGCTCCAAGATCACAGAAGGAGTTGTGGAAGACATGCGGGTCAATTGAGCATGTGATTGTCGGGCGTCCAGGATCTTCTTTCTTGGTGATGAATGGTGGATCTGTGAGATGATCGTGGCTTTCTCGACATAGAGGCTTTGGAGTTTGCCCCCTTAGGGCACGGGTTTTGCCCATGGGGAAAATTTTTGTGAGGAACACTGTGGAATATTTGTCCCATGTGTTGATAGCTTCCTTGTCCTTGTAAAACCACTGTTTCGCCTTCCCCACGAGGAAGAAGGGAAACAGATGGAGCCTGATGCTTGCTGGTGTGATGTCTTTTATGACGATGGTGTCACATAGCTCAAGGAAGTGTTGCAAGTGAGTACTTGCATCCTCACTGGGCAAACCACAAAACTGGTTTGCCTGCATAAATGTGATTAGGCCAGTCCAGAACTCAAAGTTTTCAGTGCTCGTGTTGACAGTGGGCCCAACGGGCATGTTGGCAACAGCGGGGGTGGAGTAGTTGCGGAGTGACTTGGCCATGAGTGAATTAGCGGATGATGCGGGGGTGACTGGTTCAACTACCGGTGGAGTAATAGAGGAAGAAGCAGTATGGGACCTGTTCTTCCTTAGGAATTGCTTCCGGATTATCGGTGTAGTTTTTCGGCAAGACGAACCGATCATACACTATCCTATTTTCATCCACAATAGGATTTTCATCCACAATAGGAGAAAACATGAAAGATTAGCCTATATGAGCAATGGCTACCATACATGCATATCATCATGAACATGTCCTACTAGATTCTTTTGACCAATGCCTTCCCCAGCAACAGCGCCAGAAATGCTTGTTGGCGTTTCTTACCACAATCATCATGTAAGGAGGTTTTAAGTCCTTTCTAGGTAACAACACTAGAAACGCTAGTTGGTAATCCTTGACACCATTACTAAGATTGAGTTAATCATAGCAACGCCGCCAAGAAACACCAACATGATAGCTCTGAACGATCACAGAATGAATCCGCTAGCGCACGGAATTATCGTTGTAGCATTTCCCCCGAAAGTATTCATGGTATCGTTATTTATATTTTCCCAAAGGAAGACATGGTGTTAAGAGTCTAGCATGGATATGAATAAGATAACATGACTGTATACCAGAACAATACTCAATACAGGGGTAAGCCATGATAGGTTTTAAGATAGTGTGACACACATTTGGGCCAACCTCAAGGATAAAAGGAAAACAAAGAATAAAAGAATATTCCTAAGTGGAGCAGGCATGTTCTAATATAGCCATGCATAGAATAGTGAGTAATAATACATATACATGATTGAGAGTTAGAACTAGGCACGAGATAGGTCGAGAGACCACCGAGTACTGATCTGCCAACATCCTCATGTGGCAATTTAGACTCCTACACCCAAGATGAACATGGGAGATTACAAGGGATGAACAAGGCTGTCACCACCTGCCGCCTACCCCTCAACCGGAGAAAGGGAAATGTATCCGCCTACTCCCTTGTACCTAAGCACCACGCCCGTTTACAAGGAAACTACCCACATCCCCTAGGACTCTGACCCTATGGATTGATAAGCATAGGACATGGGCACACCCGAAGGCACGATGATCCGCCACCTCAACTTAGCTCTAATTCTCATCATATATATAGTATAAAATGTTAAGCATAAAGTTCTAAATGCTAAGTTCATAACATAAGAACTATACTCTAGTTCATATGCTAAGATCATAACACAAGAACTATACTCTAAATCATGAGCATAACTATAATGATAAGCAAAGAACAAGACTTTGGAGAAAAGCTTTATCTTATTCATACCAAGATCCTTCTCCAAAGTACAAGCTCTCTAGTGAAGCTTTGCCTAACTCCAAATGACTAGTAAAAGTAAAAAGAGTACAAGAGGTAGTGAGGTATTTGCCTCCAAATGTTGTGTGTTTTGAAAATGAGCCTAACCCATCTATTTATACTAGTACAAGGATGGTTTGGTGTAGCTAAACATGGTAACCACCAGGAACCGCCTATGCATGGCAGTATGAAATTGCCAGAGAAGAATGGGCTCGGGCCATGCTGGGGGCGGTGTGACCGTACCTACCCTGCCTGGCTCTGCTAGCCACCGCCTTTGGCAGGTAGGCTGGTGCCTGGGCCTGGGCCTCTCCTACATCGGTGCTTCGGTCCAGGTTTTTACGTAAGTGGGCTTCTCTTCTCATTCTCTTTTGCGCATTTTGGAAATATGTGTTCTGCTCTATGCTTTTTTGTTCTATTTTTGTACCTTTTCCACTTGATTCCAGATGTTGACCTACAAAACATATTTTTTTGGAAATACAAGTGGAACTAGGTCAATAGTATATGCGTATGTGTCAAAGTTTGCTTATTTCTCCTATTTTGGACTTAAATTAGTGGTTCTAAATATACGTTAGTGACCGCCAACAGGGACCCAATTATGGTGTAACCGGAGGCGAAATCAGGGGACCCCAGCGAGATACACGAGGAGCAACTCTCTGAGGCAGAACTGCTGGTTGCACTACTGCAAATTGCTTGGTCTTGTCATCTTCTCAGTTAGGCGGAGTAGATTCTCTTTTTTTAACGGCCGATTCTGGGAATCGGCCTTTTGTTGCTTATACTTGGTCATGAGGCTGTCAAAAGTGCATTGCTTCTTCATGAGCTCTCCCTGGTTCTTCTTTTCATTTGTCTTCCAAGTACCAATCTCCGACCATCGTAGAACAAATGTGCATAAAACACGAACACTAGAGGAACCAGGGCTGCTGTAATTAGGGGAGTCGGCTAAGCTGACTAGGGTAGTCGGCTCAGCTGACTTGGCTGAGGTGGTGGTAGAGTCAGCTAAGCCGACACCTTGGGTCGGTTGAGCCAACTGGCTCTGCTGTGTGGTAGAGTTAGCTTGGCCGACTGGTGAAGTCGGCCTAGCCGGCCTCTGCTGTGCCGCCGTTGTTTTGTACCACCACTACCTTCTCAAGTATTGCGTTGATCCAGCGATGATCTTCAGCTCGTTCTTGCCTTCATCATCCTTCTCAAGCACCACCTAGCGCCCTGAATTCTTTTCGACATTCGATGCTACACGTGGTTCGCTGATAATCACATTCTTGCCTTGAGTTGTATCGGCTTGCTCTGAACAAATCAAAACAATGGGTGCCCCTGCTTCAACCATATGCATGGGAAAAGGGGTCTTATCAACTTGCATCTCAGTAAGACTCAATCGTCCCTCATTAAGGGCCAATTGGACCTGCCTACGAAAAACATTGCAATCATTAGTGGCATGAAAAAAGAATTATGATATTTGCAATAAGCCCATCTCTTTAACACATCAGCTGAAGGCAATGTACAATTAATTCTAATATAATCAAATTTCAGTAATTCATCAAAGATTCGGTCACATTTAGATAAATCAGAAGTAAATTTCATTTCCTCATTCTGATTCTTATGAATCGGTTTGAGAGAAGGACAAGTAACCAATTTATTTTCTACTAGCCATTTAATTTTAGCAGCTAAAAATTCTTTATTATCATCATCAGAATCATCAGAACAATCACCAACAAAATGCACATTCGGATGATGAGACTTGTAAGCATCATGAGACTCTTAAAGGCGTGAAACGACCTTTTGTAGCAATTGATTGATATTAATAAATTCATAATGCTTAAGTTTCTCCTTAATACTAGGATGTAAACCAGCAAAGCATAAATCAGTTAAATCTTTTTGAAATCATCAATGAAAGAATCGGTTCTTGATTTCTCTAAATCATTTGAAAAAATCAAGGACTAACTCATCACGCCCTTGATGAACCGATGCAAGGTGAGATAATCTAGCTTCATGAGCACCATTATAAAAGAGATTATGAAAATTTTCTTCTAATTCAGCCCATGAACCAATAGAACAAGATAGTAGTGAAGTAAACCATGCAAAAGCTGTGTCGGTAAGTGATAAAGGAAAATTACAAACTTTCATGAAGTCATAGGTACTAGCTTCACCTAACTATGCAAGAAACATGCTAATATGCTCCATGGTTGATTTACTATCATCACCACTAAATTTATTAAAATTAGGTACCCTCCACCCATCAGGTGCTTTCATGAAATCAAAATACGAAGGGTACAGTTTGCGATACGTAGTCCTACTAGGCTTGATTTGTACACCCAAACTTTCCTCAAGTGATTTAGACAATTCCTCTATAAACCAATTCAAAGTATTATTAAAATCAGTAGTACGAGTAGTAGGTGTATTATCAAGTATAGGGATTTGACTTGGTGACTTCGGCGGGTTAGGAAGAACCGTCTTTTGCCCTGCCGAAGCTCAGTCTATTGCTAATCTTTGATCAGTTCATGTGTTTCAAGCCAAATTTTGATCATAGATAACCAACTATGAAGATGGAGAAACACTGGCTAAACCGGCCTCATCGGTTTCAAATGCCCAAGGGGTTGATTTGCCTTTGTTTCCTGCTGCATATAATCCTTGATTGTCATAAAAATTCAAAGGCATGCCAAATTTAGGTTGTTTAGAAGTAGAAGCAACACCCGATTGATTACCATCGGTTGTTTTCCCTTCTAACTTATCAAAACGAGCCATGATCATATTTACCGCAGCGAAAAGATTATTATCTATTACTTTCTTATGATCTTCCATCATAGTTGCGTATTTGGCATGCGTAGGATAAGGATCAACATCATCATCATATTTGGGCTTAGTGGTCCTTATCTCAGATGCAGCATGTGCGGATGATGTAGAAGTGATCAACTTGCTAAAATCTGGCTCCTTGTATTAGGTGACCTTGTCCCGCCGATCCTTAGTGCAACTCTAAAGAAAAGCCTTCAGAACGGCGTTGAACTTGGCCTCCACTTGTTGCTTCAGCTCCTTGGAAAGCTCTTCAATGATCTCACGATGGTTGATGTTAGCACCATGGGGCATGTTAGTTCCATCGCCCTTCTCACCCGCATCATCACCATTGCTTCCCTTGCCGATCTTGGAGTGGATCTTGGATCACTTTGCTTTCCCCAGCGGAGTCGCCAAAAAGTATGTTAACATTGAAGATGACCTCAAACCAACACACCAACAGGGCCTTGGATGCCCAAAGAGGTTGTAATACCCAAAAATTTTATTTACAATTTAGTAATTAAATTTGAGCATTTAATTAATTTTTGAGCATTTTAACCTAGGTCAAATAAATGATTTTTGGTTAATTAAGATTAATTATAAGGTTTAGAAACATGTATGTTGCATTCATGCCAGTGCATATTGTTTTTGGTTGAGTGTAGGGCTAGCTTGTTTGAGGTTGAATTCAAATTCCATTTGAATTTGACCTAGTTCCAAACTCTAAAAATTAGAAAAGAGTTTTCTTTTTGAAACTTTCTTCTTTTCTCCTTTTCGGCCCAGCAACAGAGCCAACCCAGCCCCATTTCCTTTCTTTCTCCCGCGCCTGGTTCATGGCCTTGGGTCGTTGGTGGCCATGTGGCCCGCTCTCCCTTTCCCCTCCCCTCTCACCCGCGAGCCTAGCTCAGCTCCGCACTGGCCCGCTCCTGCACTTCCCCTCTCATTCCCCTTTCTCACATGCGCAGCCTAGCTCAGCGGCCAGCGCCCTGGCCCAACCTACGGCCCGCTCCACCCCGCACTCAACTTTTCACTCTAGCTAGCAAGGCTCGCATGTCGGTGTCCCCACCCTTCTTCCTCGCCAAGACGGAGATGCCGCACGACATTCATCATGACATTCACTGCTCATTTGGAAACACCAACTGATGCAGGCCATCAATCGGACGTCTTCAAGCCCCGCCTTGACATCAGGCATTAATCCTGTGCTCGTCTCTGCTTCCATAGCCCTCGCTCGCCTATAAAACCCGCTGCCAAGCCTACCCTCTCTCCCTTCTATTCCCCATTCAAGCACGCATCGTCCCACTCCCAATTCGTCATTCTAGAGCTTGGACGTCGCCATGGTCGTGCCCGGAAGCTTCGCGAAGCTTTGCCGTGACCGTAGGTGTTCTCCACCCTCAATTTCATCAAGGTTTTGGCCACTAATGTGCTCACCGACACCATTTCCCCTTTCCAGTCTTCCTCCGCATGTCGACGGTCATATTGGAGCTCTCTTGGGCGTCGCAAGCACCTTCATCGAGCTCGTGGTATACCCCTCGCGCTCCCCGTCCTTTCTTATTCGCGTTTAGTTCATGGAATCACCATTTTGGCAAGCTCCGCATCACGCTAGCCATGGCACCACTGTGGGACCGTCGCCTCAACGTGCTTCCCCGCCATCGCTTTGTACCCCGCTGAGCTCACGATGTTCCGCTCGTCACTCCCATGCTTTTGGTTTCGAATGTGGTGGACGAAAATGCCATACCAGCGTTTGCCATGGTGCTCGGCTTGCCACCGGTCATGGCAGGCTCGCCGGCGTCACTATGAAGCGGTGGAGGACCTTCCCCTTTGTTTCTCGCCGTCCAATCTGTGTTGAACAGTCGAGATTAGATCATACCCTTTCTGGTGTGTAACCGGTCCATCGTGGACCCGTAGACAGAGTCCACGACACCAGCGCACCGCGTCCACAGCACGCGTGGTGACCGCACCAACCGGCGTACGCCACGTGGCCGCCCAGTAAGCCGGCGACGCGGTCAGCCGCGAGCCACCGCGTGACTTTTGTGCTTTAGCCCCTGTGTTTTGTAGAAATCAACTCGCAGTACATCTTAGATCAAAATAATTTCTTTTTAGCCCTGTATTCATCTGTTTTAGCCCTTGGGTTTTTGGTAAATATGATGTGCGGTCCAGAGCACATTAGAATTTAGATTTATTTAGTTTTCGAGTTTAGTTTATTTACAGATTTGCCATTACATCTTGTTTTGTGCATAACTTGTGCATTTTAAATCCGATTAGAGTGATTCTTTCGCTCATGTGTTCGTAGCAGTACGTAGATTAGTTTTATAAGCTTTTCAGTCACTATTTTTTACTGCTTGGTGTACTGTTCTAATAGAAATGTATTTGTATGCATGTAATGTTGGGAATGGATGCTTGATTGGTGATTTGGATCACGTTTAGAGGGTGATCAGTTTGAGGTTGCCGAGGAGCAGGTTGTTGACCAGTACTAGGAAGGTCAATTTGAGGAAGGCAAGTGTAACAAAGGCTTCCTTGTACCTATGAACTTTATAATTCATACATATACATGTGTCTAACATGAATCACCGTTAAGGACCCTACCTAGATTACTTTTGTACCACATATCCTTGTTACCTATGGTTTGGGATGCATTTTGGAATAGATGCTACCGCGCATAACCAAATAAAATGATAACATGACTAACGGTATATGCAACTTGTTAAAATTAGCTTTTTAGCAACTGTTTAGGGGGCTAGAGTACTGGGTTTTGAGTGCTCTAGTACCTCTCCATAAGGACTCAATCCTGAAGTGGCCACCCAGGAGGTATCGTACAACCCTGAGTGTCACATGGCTCTGGCCTTAATCGTATAGCTAGTACGTCTCTAGCATGTTAATGGTTACCGAAAGGTGCAAGAGGGGGTGCCTCATGGTGTATAGTTTTGCTCCTACCTTGGTGTGTACAGTGCCGCGACCACATGTGCCTCTTGGAGGAGATCTCTATGCACACTTGCAGCTGAAACCTTAGCAGCTACTAACTTGTTAGGGTGTCTAGTGAAAGGTTAAGTAGTGAAACCCTACCACACTTCCTTGGCAGAGGTGATGTGGGCCTTGCAAACCTCGGCATTGGGAATCACGGCTCGGTGGGTAAAGTTGTACAATTTCTACAGAAATATTTAACGTGTTATAACAGCCATGCTCACGGACACGAGCGGCCTGGATCCTTCATGATTAGTGGTTACTATGGTTGGTTTGGGAAGGACTTAATGTTGATTAATCATTACTATAACTTGGGATGGTTCATTCACTACAGTAGTGATTCAGGTGTAATAAAACTTGACCAACTAAAATTTCTTACCGTAGTCAAACCGTGTCAAACCTTTGAGCCTCATAGATCCCTTTGTTATGCTTGCTAAGCATGGTGTGCTTACACTTGTTTTACATTCAATGAAAATCCCGAATGGGTAACAGATGTCATGTATGAGGAGTTTTCTAAAGATGTCCAGGATTACTAGCTTGATGTTAACCAGTTGGAGTCCCTGTGGCTACATGAGTTTACTTTTCCGCTATATGTAATAATGTTGCTGATGAGCAAAGACTATGTGATAACTTTGTGATGAGATATGCGATGTAATAAAGTACTTTACTTTGATATAATTGCAATTTGAGATTATATGTGTGTTTGGACATATTAGGCGCACATATATGAGTACTTGATTTTGCTATGCAAAATTGGGTGCGACAAATTGGTATCAAAGCTTTAATTGACTGTAGGACGATCAACCTAGTTAGAAATGGACGTTTTTAGGATCATATCTACTTTATTTTGTTACTTTTAATTTACTATAAAATTATTGCTTATATTCTGTCTAATGTATATTGAGAAAATTATCTTTGTTCTAATAGTCAACCATTTCAATCTTATAGATGGCCCGCACCAAGTTGATAGCCCGCAAGCGCACCATTGTGATGCCAACAAGGAGGACGAGGTTCACGCTTGGCAAGCGCATTCCCCTGTACCTAGTTGAGGCACTAAGGGACATGGAGGAGGAGCCTCAGGAGGTGCAGCCTGTGGAGGCACCTATGGAGGAGCCTCTGGAGGACGAACTTGAAGATGAACCCATAGATGAGGAGGCTGAAGATGAGCTCATG
This sequence comes from Saccharum hybrid cultivar R570, assembly GCA_038087645.1. Classification (NCBI taxonomy): domain Eukaryota; kingdom Viridiplantae; phylum Streptophyta; class Magnoliopsida; order Poales; family Poaceae; genus Saccharum; species Saccharum hybrid cultivar. The sequence goes on from JAQSUU010000066.1 coordinate 16,858,805, forward strand.
TTTGAGGAGCCTATTGAGGTGGAGGACTCCGAAGAGGAGCCCATGGAATATGATGTGCAGGAAGGAGCCGGTGACCCAGATGATGGAGATGGTTCTGATGACTCTGATTCTGGTGGTGGGGATGATGGTGGCGATGATGGAGGTGATGGTGATGACGGTGATAATGATGGTGGTGACGGTGGAGACGGTGAAGATGGTGGGAATGGTGGAGATGGCGGTGATGACTACCATGCCGCACTACTGGAAAAGGGGTGGTCAGTGGAGATCCACTTTGATATGCATGGTGATGCCTACTACCATCCAAAGCTTCTCTCCCTTGTATGCCGCTACGACACTAGGTGTACCGTATAGTACCGGACAGAGCATTGGACCCACCCCGACTACATGGGCTTCTAGGAGACGGAGGTGTACATCCGCGAAGGGAGTCAAGTGTGCCACATCCACCGTGCTATCACAGCCCGGTCCACACGTGCAGCTGCCATCCGAGATGCTGCCAGGCAGGCGTTGGTGGTCAATCGTGACCGCCACTTCACCGACATTGCATGTGAAGAAGATCGCTATCTTCCTCATCGTCGGAGTGGCCAGACCACCTGCAACATCGCTGCTCCACTTGGGGAGGAGAACTTCAGGCTTAGGCCTACTTTGGTGAGCTTAGCCCAGACCAACACTGACTTGGATCATATCTCAGACGAGCTAGATGCCATGAGGAAGGCGTACCTAGAGCTTGTAGTTGAGAATGCTATGCTGAAGCAACAGCAAGGTGGTCCTATTGAGGATGCACCAAGTATCCCTGCCGAGTCGCCCCCAGGAAACCATGGAGACCCCAACACCAGCACCAACATTGACCCATAGGAGGTTTTCCCCAAATATGTAATAAACACACATAGATATGCGAGAGTGTGTTTAGTTTTCTTTTCTTTCCAATGGTTGAACTTTTGTCATTTAAGTGGTTGGATGCTTGTAATAGTAGATAATGTTTGATTTGGAATTTTGACATGATTCTGATTATTGTGGGCATGTCCGCAATCATTTAGTTTAAGACTAAGGATTAAGGATAATATGAATAAATAGTTGGGTTTCTTTTTATCCTGCTGTCCAGTTCTGTTTCATTCTGAGCAGTCTACATTTATCAGTTCATATCTCGTGTTCTGGATGTCTAATGGTCATGAAATTTTTATGGATAAAAGTATACTTCTACATCTTTCTTTTGGATCTAGAATCACCTCAATACCTGTTACGATTTGTGAGATATAGCTGTTGCAAGATGATGACTCTGTGCTGTCGGAAATCTAGAGCAGTACTGCTTGTTGTCTGTTTTTGACTGTTTAAACGTCAGAATCTGAGAATGTGTTCTGAATAAAGATTGTAGAGAATGTCGTATTCAGATGATAACCAGAGAGCAAGATATGTTCATTTTACTGCATTACTATCTGACCAACTCGCTGAAAAAGTTCAAACTGCTTATCTATCTTATATACCTTATATATCTCTTGACTTTGGTTCTGTAATATCTAACTTCAGCATGCTGTTATCTCTTAAATATTACATATACTGGACATGTGGGACTTATATGATGTATCCGGTCCAGATGGTGAACACCAGGAGGGCTAACTAGGGAGGCGAGAACCTGCTGCCACCATCCCATGTCACCATGGAGCAACTGATGATGATGCAAACCCAGTTGCTGCAGCAGATGGCTCAGAACATGCAGAATAATGGGAATGCACCCCCTCAAGTTAGAGACAAGAGGGGAGAGTTTTTGAAAGGACACCCACCTGTGTTCAAACATTCCACTGATCCTCTCCAAGCTGATGACTGACTACGTGCAGTTGAGAGGCAACTTGAAATTGCACAATGTGATGATAGGGAGAAGGTGTTGTACGCTGCTGGACAACTGCAGGGGGCTACACTTGACTGGTGGGAGTCATTTCGCTTTGGCCGTACTGAAGCAAACCCCATAACTTGGCAAGAGTTTTGTAATGCTTTCCACTCTCACCATGTTCCTGCTAGGTTAATGAAATTGAAGAAGAAGGAATTCCTTGCTCTCAAACAGGGGAGCATGACTGTTGCTGAGTATCGTGACAAGTTCATACAGTTGTCACGCTATGCACCTACTGAAGTGGAGGATGATGAGAAGAGGCAGGATCTGTTCATGGAGAGTTTGAATGATGGTCTTCAGTACCAGCTGCTGTCCCACACCTTTGCTACCTTCCAGCAGCTAGTGGACAAGGCCTTAGTTGTTGAGAACAAGCGCCGTCAAATGGAGGACAAGAAGAGGAAGTTTCAGGGGCAGCAATGTAGGAGCAACACTCGCTTCCATACCGCTTCTCAGCAAGCTTACCCACAACAGTGCTATCAGGGACAGTCAAGCCTGATCAACCGTAACCAGCAGCCACAGTGTGCACAGCAGCAGCAGTACAGGGCACCGGTTCAGCGTCAGCAGCAAGCCAACAATGCTCATGTGAGGGGCAATGCTCCTAATGCTCCACCAAAGAATGGCACACCCAAGGTGCCAAATGCTATTAATGATAACAGATGCTTCAATTGTGGTGAACTAGGACATTACTCCAATAGATGTCCTAAGAAGATGGCTAATGTACAGCAGAACCAAGTCCGTGGCAAACTTGTAGAGGTACACGTGAACCAAGAAGACGACCGACTGAAACTCATTTTTCACCACCCCACAACTCTCAAACTAGCCCGATCTAGTTCCTGGTGCAGTTGGCAAACTTGTAGAGGTACACGTGAACTTCAACTTTGTCAATTGGAGCTCAAACTAGTTTGGCTTGGTTATAGAGTTATAGAGTCCCAAAGTAGCGTACTTCGAACTGTAGTGCAGTTAGGACTTAACCGAAATGGCTAAGTGCTAAAGAGCATGTCATTGAGCATGTTAGGTCCATTTTCATGAGATGACCATTAAATAACTTTTGTTCCATAGAAAATTTGCTACAACTTTGTTTAAGGGTGCACCACCCTGCATTGAATTTTGGTAGCACTTTTTAAACAGTCAAACAAAATAGACCTAGGGTCAACACAAGTCACACCAATATTTAGAAGCATAATTAGAACTAATGACCTTCATGAACATTGTTCCTAATGACATTCTAAGTGTAGCTAGGGTGTTTTGGTGAGTCACCACATTCATTTGCATGTGATTCATGTACTCTAGCTTCTCAAATCAACTGAAACATAGACTTGAAACATATGAAACATTTCACTGAAACAAACGAAACAATCATTTGAAACATTGAAACAAAGTCATGCAACACTTAAAACATGGCCTATGGGGCATGCCAAACCCCTCTAGTGTACTAGGCATATCACAGAGACATCACATATGATACACACCTGCACAAGCACTAATGAAACATCATGTTGCAATATTGAAACATAAGATGATGCACATGTGATAATGGGATGAATGTGCTCATGTGATGCAATGCACAAATGCAAGACAAAACACCTTGGGTGTTACAGCCTTCCCCCCTTATAAAAATCTCATCTCAAGATTTGGAAAGCATACCATTGTTTATAGAAATTAGGATAATTGTCCTTTAAATAATCCTCTCTTTCCCATGTTGCATCACGTTCCCCATGATTACTCCAAACCACCTTGTATAATTTGACTACTCGACTTCGAGTCACCCTTTCCTGGGTATCCAAAACATATACAGGTTTCTCCTCATAAGCGAGATCTGATTTCAGTTTGATGCGTCTCACATCTACTCTTTCCTTAGGAAGGTGGAGACATTTCTTCAATTGAGAAACATGGAAAACTGGAAAGATAGCTCCCAGCTCACGAGGTAGATTGAGCTTATAAGCTACTCTCCCACTTTTCTCGATAATCTGATAAGGTCCAACATATCGAGGCTCAAGCTTTCTCTTTATTCCAAAACGCTTCACGCCTCTCATAGGTGATACCTTTAAATAAACATAGTCACCTACTTCAAACTCAATGGGTTTCCTTCTCTTATCTGCATAGCTCTTTTGCCTAGCCTGAGCAGCTGCCATATTTTCTGTATAGCACGGACTTGTTCCTTGGCTTCTTCTACAAAGTCAATACCATAGAATCTCCTTTCCCTAGGTTCCACCCAGTTCAAAGGAGTTCTACACTTACTCCCATATAAAGCTTCAAACGGAGCCATTTTGATACTCTTTTGATAACTATTGTTATAAGAGAACTCAGCGAGTGGCAACCATTTCTCCCAAGAGCCATTGCAGGATATAAGTGTTGGGTATCAAAATACCCAGGGTACCCAATAGGGGATAAAATACGACACCCTACATGTTTGTTAAATTGGCCCACCGAAGGGGACCCAAAAAACACTAACAACATGTCAGCCGCTCAAGGCGTGAACGACAAACTCTATCTCGCCCGAGCCCTGCGAAGAGACCTCGGGCACAATAGGCATCTCGGGCGACATCTCTCCATCTCGCCTAAGCCCCCGCGGCGTCATCAAATGTGCCCAACCCCCCCCCCCCCGTGGCGCGTTTCTGCCTCGCCCGAGGGGCACGTGAAACCATCAGGCAAGATGGGGAGCCACAAGGGCCCCCAATTACGGTACTCGCTCCATCGATGTGATGGACGAGACCGTGCACAGTCAACAGGAGCACAGGAACCATGCCCTGACTTGACATGACCCTGGTCATTCTACCACGATGACATCCATCCCTCCACAACAATGGGCGTGACGGCAGCTGTGCCACCTAACCCCCTCGCTACAAAAATCTCGGTGCACACGCCGCCCACCTTCACAACACAGAGGCGTACAGGTCAAGGCATGGCCCCGGCATGTCGCACCAGCGAACGGAGAGGCCAAAAGATCAATGCCCCGCATGACTCCATGCTACAGGGAAACTGCTCCCACTAGATAAGGAGGAGGACAGCCATGCTCGAGGCCACTTTTTTGCCTTTCTCTTTCAGTTTCCCCGTTTTTACCACTTTACCGCAAATGTAACCCGAGCCCTCCTCTTAGAAGTTATAAAAGGGGAGGCAGGGAAGAGACAAAAAAACAACCAAACAACAATAGCTAGAATCCATCTCAGTCAAAACAACAACCACAACCACCACCACCACTGAAGAGACTTGGGACCTACTCCCTCTCTCGAAAGCTTGTAACCCCTACTACAAGCACCCCGGTGCAAGGCAACACGAACCGCAGTGAAACCTACTAGACGTAGGGTTGTTCATGCCCAAACTAGTATACATCCTTGTGTCCACTTTGCACACCATCAAGGTCTAGACACGCAGATACAAATTCACTAGTCGCTCTGTTTAGACATCCGGTCTTCTAGACATCGACAGTTGGCGTGCCAGGTAGGGGCCTTCTGCACGTCACAATCCATCTACTAGATCTTGATGGCCAATCCCCGCATCTATTTCACTTCGGGCTTTCATATTCGCTTTGGGAGCCTGAACTTCTTCTACATAGGAGTGGATCACGATTTGGTCCGGCTCCCCCCTCCGCATCGATCCATCATGCTTTCCTTCTAGGCCTCGACGAGCGCGCTAGAGGCCTGGACCTCATGGACGTGGAGGGGGAGAGCGCTCCGTCTGTGGAGCCACTTGGCACACTTCTCAATGTTAACTCCATCTCCAAGTCAATGGGTGGTCCATGCCTGCATGCCAACAAGGCACGGGCTTCTAGGGGCCTCCAGCCCCATGGATCTGACCACCCGGGGCCGGAGCATCAGCACAACACCGTCCAGGGACCACGTCTGGCTCAGGAAGGTCTCCATCAGCTTTGCCCCGGCACCACCGACGCCTTGTGGTAGTCACAGCATTCCCCAGACATAAGCGCCACGCCAGTAGAAATAGCATGGCTTTATGGGCTGCACAACGCTGCAAGGACCTATAGCGACTTCATCTGGCCAGCAGGGGATTCCTCTGTGGGCTTGTCACAATACCACTGGGCGTCCCTCTCGGAGCTCCTCATGACCTCGGTGATGGCCTCAAGTGTCGACTCCGAGGAAGACGATGGCACCTGGGCTAACACCGATTTCCTTAGGCTTAATCACCTAGGGACTTGGCACCAGTCCCCTGTCGGAGATAACTACCCTCACGAAGGTTTCTACTTCGATGATGAGAGTCATGACCCATCTCGAGAATGCTTCATGTGCGATGGGGAGGACCGCGAAGGAACCCCGACGAAAATTAGGGCGAACGCACCCCGCCTAATGCTGTGAACGCTGCACGTGCAGCCATGCCACCACCTTTGGGGCAAACACAGCCCTAGCTGGAGCAACTCTGAGAGCTTGAAAGAAAGCTCGAGGAGGAGCAACAGTGGCTAGCACAACTGCGTGCAGCACTCAAGCAGGAGCTTGGGAGTCACAATGATGGTGGCGCAATTCGACAAAGTGCTCGTGACATCCACCAGTGAATCTGCGATGACGATGATGGCAGTCATCCACCACTCTTTGCCAGGGCAAGCCAGAATGTCGCTGCTGTGGCAATCCTCCTCCGGATGATGCCCAAACCATCGACTCCGGAGGGACGGCAATCCCACGGAGAGCTGCGTGCCCTTCTTGAGTGCGCCGTGGTGCAGCAGGCCAAAAGCTACGTGTCTTGACGACGTGGACCTAAGCCCGAATAGCCCGCACCATCAGTGGCATGTGAAAAGGAAGCCTCGGTCCACCCAGAGCAACCAAGAGCAAGGGACAAGCCCCCATCCGTCCACGCCCGTATTGGCCACAACTACGATGCACGCAACATCCTCAACGTGCATAAAAGGCACAAGGAGGATGGAGCCAGCCGCGGTTACCACCCTCAATGGGGCGGCTGCTACGATAGTGGAGAGGACCAGAGCCCATCCCCCAAACCCCCGGGACCACGCGTCTTTAGTCAAGACATCCGCAACATACCATTCCCGACACGATTCTGACAACCTGCCAACGTCACCAAGTACGCTAGGGAAATGAATCCCGAGCTATGGCTTGATGACTACGGCCTCACCTGCTAGCTAGGCAACACAGATGACGATCGCTTCATCATCCGCAATCTCCCGCTATTATTGGCCGACTCAGCGAGAGCTTGGCTAGAACATCTCCTGGCCTGACTCATCCACAACTGGGCTGACCTTGTGAAGGTTTTCATGGGGAACTTCTAGGGCACCTATGTCCACCTTGGTAACTCTTGGGATCTCAGGAGCTGCCACCAAAAACCAGATGAGACTCTTCATGAGTACATTCGACATTTCTCTCGGCAATGCATCGAGCTACCCAACGTAACTGACGCCGACGTCTTTGGGGCGTTCCTCGCGGGAACCACCTGCAAGGAACTCATCCACGAGTTGGGGCGCAAGGGCCCATGCACCACCAGGGAGCTCCTAGACATTGCCACCAACTTTTCTTCCGGCGAGGAAGCGGTAGGGGCAATTTTCCACGACACTAAGGGAAAGGAGAAGCAGCAGGAGAACGCCGATGAAGGCGGCACCAGCCACAACTTCAAAAAGAAAAAGAAGGCTAAGCAGCCATGCAAGGATCCCCTTGTCACCGTTGTCGAGCGCAAGAACCCCAAGGCCCCTCCCGAGGGAGGCCCGGGAGTTTTTGATGAGATGCTTGACAAAGCGTGCCCATACCATCGGTACCCGGTTAAGCATACCCTCAAGGAGTGTGGCATGATGAAACGCTACTTCTTTGGGGGCACCCAGGGGAAAGGCGATACCGGCAAGGGGCCCGAGGATGACAAGGGTGACGGTAGGGAGAAAGATGATAGGAGAGCAGAGGCCGCCACAAGCTGACACCACCGTAGGAAGGCCCGTCCATTGTTGTGGAAGTACTCTGACCTGGCACCTACAAGCTAGCCACCACAGACGGCGAAGTCTTCATCAACGCCTAGAACATCGAATAGCTACGTCTCTTCTACCCTTAGATTTCGAGGCTGTGTACATATTTGATCTCAAAATAATAAAAAGAGCGCTTGATTGTTCTTCTTTATCTTGTCTGACTCTGAGGAAGACCCGACCCTAGGGTCGGGCCTCCCTCGGGGGCTTGAGGGGGGAGCCCCCCCCCGATGTTTCAAAATGTTTGAAACTTTTTGAAAGATTTTTTTGTCATACCTGAGCCCGCGGCACTGTTTAGGAACACGGATACTTTAGAAAGCGAAGAACCCCTCAGGCTGGATCGGTTGGATTGTGAAGAAACCTACACCCCGGTGGTTACGGTGCCTTTGCTCACCAATCTCGGCCTAAGGGACCGATTCAAACTTCTAAAGAATCCACGAACTTAAACACAACGCGAGGATCAGGCATAACACTCGAAAAACTTATGAAAAGTTAGCCACCCGAGCCCTTCGGTGGCAACTAGGAAGTGCGGCTGTGCTAGAGCGTGAGGATCCCTCGGGTCAGGTTAATCGGACAGCGAAAAGCCTACGCCTCTACAACTACGGTACTCTCGCCCATTAACCCCAACCTAGGGTATCGAACTCTAAACACCGCAAGCCTAGCTGCACTACAAGGATTGCGATGAACATGTAAAAACTTGAAATGAAAGATAAGTACAAGTTTTAAAAAGCGGCCCCGACTGCCCTAGACTTGTTCAATATCCCAAGTTCTTACAAGGGCACCTTGCTCATCACTATTCATAGATTTAAAGGCAGGGGGACGACCGCTTCTTCGAACTTGGCCCCTAGAATCATCGCTGGCTCCAGCACCTCCTCATCGATCGCATGAAGCTCCTCATCAGGGCCAGCGACATAGCCTTCGCTAAGTGCCTCCAGATCAATCTTCTGATAATGAGACCTGAAGACGGCGAACGCACGCCGCATCCCAAGATGAAGGGCCTCCTTCACCTGGGTCTGAACCCGCTTGAAGGCGGCACCAAGACGACTTTGCAATGTGCTCGCTCCAGGGCACACATGGACCGCTTCAAGAGCATCACATAATAGCTCGCCAGTGGCATGAAGCTCGGAATGCTCATGCTGCTCCACCTTTAGCGCCTCCTATGCTGACAAAAGCTCCGCTTCCACCATGGCGTGCTTACCTTTCAGCCCTGATCATCCCAAGAGATAAGAAGCACATTTTGAAGAAAACGCTCAACAGCAGACAACCAAGGATACTTACCTTCTAACTCCTCAGCCCGGGCCAAGTCTTGCTGACGCCCTTGAGCCACCATAGCCCGGAGGCATCCCACCTCAAACTTGAGCTGGCGGTTCTCCTCGGCAACCCGAGAAGCCGCACACGTGGCCTCCTTCAGCTGGTCCTCTGCGGTGATCTTCTCTCGCCACACTATGTTACATTCTTGGCGGGCCTCATCACATTCACCAAGAGCATGCTCGCGCTCAAGGCGAACAGAGTCAAGATCGGCTTGAAGCTATTTTGAACCCTGTGACAGCTCATCATGCTCGCTTTTCACCTTTTGGACCTTCTCTTGGTCCCTATGAGCATGCTTTGTAACGAATACGAAGATCCGCCATTTCATTATGGAGGGCGGCCATCCTCTTCTGGGCTACCGCAAGCCACGCCTCGACCATGGCAGTCCTTTGCATTTCTTTTGACCAGCATCCCTAGGAATCCCACTCGTGACGGAGAAACTTTGACTTCGCTTGGCTCCGTTCGAGTAGTCCCTATGCAAGAAATCATGTCCAAAGGCACCAAGAGGCAAAAGCACCAAGTGACAACCATTCACCTTGCTCAACGCACCTGACCAGCGGGGTGGATGCCATCATGCAGGGCGTTGAATACTGTGGTCAGAGCCTGGTTTAGGGTCTGGCACTCGGTCTGGATCCAGCTCCAGGCATCCAACTCCTCAACGTCATCCAACACGAAAACCGATGGCGCCTCTGGCTGATTTCGGTCTAACCAGGTGAGGCGCGGACCGCCCCACTGGAAGGGATCTGTAACAGAACCGCCCAATTTATAAGAGATTAAGTAAAGAAATTAACCACCAAGGCGATTAATCACCATACTTAACCTCCAATAAACCCGGTAGTTCATGAAATCTCAAAGGATTTCAAACATTTTCCACAATACAGCCAAGATCGTAATAGTTTAGCGGTCACCATTCACATACATACATTTGGTCAAATGTAGTTTAAAACAACATCATCGGAGTGCGGAATTTAAGAGTTATTACAGACCATAGTTTTAAAATGAAATAGTAGTGGAAGTCTTTAACAAAGTTCACACATGCTTAGTTCAAATACTTGTGCCAACATAACAGTCATCTCCAACAAAAGCAACGGATGAGATAAGGATTGACCGTGCCCACGATCTACGCATCTTCCCCAGCGAGGTAGAGGCAATTGATATAGTAACCAAATAGGATCTGACCATCTGCAAAACAACATGGGAATGGAACCCTAAGTATGAGAATGTACTCAGCTAGACTTACCCGTCAAAACTTAAAATAAATGACTCCAAGGATCATGAAGGCTTTATAGTGGACTAGCTAGCATTTTACCCAAAATCGCATTATTACCTTTCATCGAAATGGTAGCATTTGCATACACCTTTTTAGATTATTATCCTATTTGTCTACATTGTAAACTATCTTACAACATTCATTTAAAATAGGACAAGAAGTGATTCATCTTTTCTTTTGCTTGCCACATTCAAATAGACACATCAACCATTCTAATTATAAACTTTGTAGTGATGTCATAACCCATGTCAAGTGCTCACTAACCAGGAGCGATGTGATTCAAATCGGATTCCTACTCAGTTGATGGGGTATTCCCTACACAAACCACACTCGTTGTACAAACGAGATGTCGATCACCAAAAACACTATTTGGGTCAAGTTGTGGGATGGATAGAGCCACCATTGCCCAAGAGCCACTGAATGCCAGGCCAGCGAAAGGACTTAATGTCGGGATCTCGTTCCATTCCCCGCCACGCTTCGGCAAGGTGCAGTGAATCCATACCCGGCCCGAATAGGCACCGGCTTCACAGTCGGAATGACTTATCCTTCAAGTTAAGTGCAGAGCATTGTTCAAAATGACATGAGGTACCACTTTCACGAATGATTATAAGGAGCACCAGACGACAACCCTCCGTCTGGTCCCCGGTGTATTAGCAACAGGGTTGACCCAATAAAATCATCAGGCCAAAGAAGTGACATCCACCTAATTCTCGCAGGTGATAGGAAATCACCCGACTTCTACCGGTCTAAGCCAACTAAGCATTGACTGACTCGTACTCGATAGGATATATCTAGCAGGATTATGGAGCAGGGTAACACAAGGTATAATGCATCAATGGTTTCACCCAACTCCTAGTACTTAATGCATCAGATAATAAAGCAATAAATAAGTTAGTTCATTAGCAAACTGGTGGGATGCTCCGGGGCTTGCCTTTCTTTGTTCCTCCACAACGCCTTCTTCCTGATGCACCTCTAGAAGTACTTGCTCTGGCTCCTCTTGATGAACTTCCAAAGTCTCCTCCGGTGATCTTGTATGATGCATATGTATAAATAGCAGGAATACATATGGAATGATGACAGGATGATGATGAATGCTTTCATATGCATGAACATGGTTAACTTTATTCTACTGAGTAGGTGCATATCTCTTCTCTAGTTAACAATTCTCATCAAGCATATACATACACACATACTTCATCAAGAAGCAATTGCTGCATAAAAGGTACTCCCAAATGAACTACAACAATCATACCAGCAGAGCATGCACATTCCAAGGGTACAAAAGGGTAGCATGTGATGTTAGAATTCATTTATTAAAGCCCTAGTATTCCATTCATAAAAGTAGGACAGAACTGCAACATATATTTTGACAGCTCAGAAAATTCTACAAAAATTACAGGAGCTTAAACATGCTTACTGGGGTCTACCATAAACATTTCAGCTCAAAACAGTAAGTACTTTATGCTACACAAAAATGACAAGGCAGTACATTTAAATGGGCCTAAAATACTTTGTACAGCAAAAAGTGTCAAACAACAGATTTCATATTTTTCTTATACACTTCATGACACAAGAACAGTACACAAAAAATTCCAAATTTTTATTCTATCATGGAACCTCCAAATTATAAGAGCACAAGTACAAAAACAATCACCGAAGTGATCAAATTCTCGCACTTGAGCCCATATAACTCCGGTAGTCCAATGAAATCACGAGGAATTTCAAACCAACCAACATACAAGACAAGATCATAGTGATTCAATATAACAAGTCACATGTTACATCCATTTCATAAGTAGTTCAATATACATCAGAGTTCAACATAGTTTTTACAACTTAAGTTCAAAAGTAGCGGAAGCAAAGTAATTTGAAACTAACATTAATCTTATTTCAAATACATGTAAGTACCAAGGTCGACTTCCAACAAAAGCATTAGAGACAAGATAAATAAGATGGATCATGCCCATAATCACGCTCTACCACAAAGGCAGGAGCCAACCAACTCTTACAGTCGCCATGATACATCACAACCTGCAACAAGTGGGGATAAAACCCTGAGTACAAAAAGGTACTCAGCTAGACTTACCTATCAAAAACCAGAAATAAAGTGACACCAAGGATCATGCAAGGTTGATATAAAGTGGGCTAGCTTGACAAAATTTTGCATAAAAGCTTAATATAGATAAGTAATCATTAATGCTTAAGCATCAAGTTAATTATCATTAACCTATCATCTATATTAGAACCTGTACTAGAGCACTCACTTTATTAGGAGCAAACAATATTAACCATACCAGGTATAAATTGAGGCAACATTTCCATCATCATCCAATTAACCATACGTTCAATTTAATTGAATCTACGTTGCCGCTGCTCGAGTCAAGTGCTCACTAACCGGGAGCGACGGCGATTCGAATCGAGTTCCTATCCAGCTGGAGGGGTATTTCTAACACTCACCGAGACACGCCTGGCGAGGGCTGCTCAGGTCACCTTTGGTACACTTCAGGAAAGCACGGGTTCGACTGATGCCGCATCCCTAAGGGCAACACTCTGCCAGGATGATAGAGACTTTAACCCCCCTTGGTCTTATGCCAATGTTTCCAAGCACATCCTTACTTCCTCCAAGATGTGACCTACCCTTCGATTCCCGGCGTGAACCGTATTACTCGAATTCGCAGTTGGAACGACTTATCTGGCCAACTAAGTGTTAGACTGCATTCAACATGACTCAAGGACGTACAGCGAATCGGTCCTTAAACGACTCAGACGGGATAGATCCACACCCAAGACCTCCATGCCTTGTTGCTTCACTATCGTCATCCCGTCCGGTCTCCTTTCATATTATTAGCACATGGTTCTTTTCCATGAAAGCAAATATAGCCAACCGTGCCATATATGAATATCCCTACATCTCGTAGGTGACAGGAAATCACCTGACTTCTACCGCTTAAAGCAGGGCTAAGCATCTACTCGATCCTGGTCTATGTACGATTCAAGGATTCATATATCTGGACAAGGAGTGATATTGATGCAGTAAGGTTTTCACCCAACTCCTATACGTAATGCAACAATACATATAACACATATATAGTATTTGCATTGAAAAGTAGGGAGTCTTATAATGCTCCGAGGCTTACCTGGGATCCGACTCAAGTTGGAGTTCGTCAGGTGAAACCCGCTTGGCGAGCATCTCCCAATCTAGCACTTGTCCGATCCTTCTATCTTCGGGATGGATCCACCAACACCATCTTCGGGTTTGGCTCCACATCAGGTCCTTCACGTGCTTCAGCTAGCGTACCTAAATGAGGTGCAACCGTGCATATGTATGAATACATAGGAATGCAATAAACAAATAAATCAAGCAAGCATACCAAGGTTCACATAAGCACCTAGAGCTAATTAACTTGATCCTCACTAAACCATAACATAGAAGAGGACAAGCACATCAATCAAGACACAAGTCTCACAAGATCACAGGGTACTAACCCAAGTACCATCAAGGATATGAGTCACACTTCAACACACAAGCATGGCAAAGTGAATCAAAGCACTAAAACTAGAATTTGCCACTTTCTGGACCTCAGAACAGTGGCTGAGTAATTTAATCATAACTGGAGATACAAAACTCTAAAAGATGTAAAACAAGACATTCTGGAAAGATTATAAAATTGTCTACAATTCATTTAATATCACCCAAGCCTGATTCTCAAGTTTAATAGGTCTAAAAGATGAAACTACAGAATCTGATCTGCTCCAAACAGAGAGCAACCAAATCTGGGACCTGACTTTAAACATCTATAACTCAAAAACTACTTGACCAAATGCCACCAAATTTTAACACAGGCTATATACTTGAATTATATACAACTTTTCTATAGACAAGATGCTCAGAAAACATCATTAACATGGGGTAATTTACATTGCCCCCAGAACTGTCCAGCAACTACATTTGCAAGAAATAATTATTCACATATGTTGCAAACATATAATTGTGCAAAACCAACTTTACCAATATGTCACACATGACTAATGAACACCAGAACACATAGTGTCCATTCCTAAATAAATTCTTTTAATACATTTTCTTAATTTACTTAGATAATTAAGTGGAATTATGAACACCTATCAAAATTGCACAATAAATTCTACCAAAATTACAGTGGCCTAAATATTCTCCCAATAATCTACCATCCAAATTTAAAGCCATTTGGACAAGCATGTCAACCTCTATGAAAAAGACAAATAGCTATTGCAATAAATCATGTGAGAGTAAGTTAAACCTAAAACTCAATATTTTCTATGAACACATGACCATAGTATGAATCAAAATCATAGAGCAACATCATAATAAGGTAATGGAACAACATTTTCTATTTTATCGTTTATATATTATTTATAAGCTATTTATCAAGCCATAAAAGAGTTAAATCAATAACTTGATCATATAGTAAGCAATGACCATGAAATTTATACCACAGTACACACACAGCATAAAAAGACTATCATAAAAATTTCACATCACTTGGAGCATCACAGCATCAGTTATGAATTTCCCAACCAACATATGCAAGAAATGCCGAATTAGCAAGAGTAAATCACAACCCTAAGAAAACAGTGAACAACTACTAGGTTTAATATTTTTCTTAGTTATTAAATGCCATCATAAGACTAACAAAACAAGAATCACTATTTTTGGACTTCCCAAACTCTAAATATGGCTCTGGTCAAGTTATAAGCATTTTTAGGAGCACTTTTAAGCTTAAATAGAGACATCAGAAAACATCTACAAACACCTAATACTTTATGACTCCACTGCATAGATCTCTTCTCAAGGTTTCCAAAAAGTCCACATTTGCCATTTTTGGATTTTCCTAGTAGGAGATATGGATTTTACAAGATTTAGCACAAATTCTGAAAAAATAAAAACAGGAAACCTCTTCACCCTAGACGTGCTAGGCGTACCCGGATCTGTACCTAGCGGGGGCCTCCAGTTCTCGCTAACATGTGGGACCCACTGTCCACCTAGCCCCACCTGCCATTCAAATAAAAGGAAAACAGAGGGAGCTGGTTTTCTTCCTTCTCAGGTGAACGGCTGAGAGGGAAGGTGACCGCCGGTGCTACTGGCCGGCTCAATCATCGAGGAGAAGCTCACCGGCGTCCAGGGCCGGACCAGTCGGTAAGGAGAGGCCCATGATGGCGGCGCACCCCTCGTCGAGCACGACATGACCAGAGGTGACCTGCTGGCTTTCCCCCTCCCCCGGCCGCGGCACATAGGCCGACGGCGCTTGCAGCACCAGCGACGGTGAGGCACCGGCGGCGAGGAAAAGCGAGCACAGGGTGGAGGAGAGAGAAGCGAGTCCAGCGGGGCTGTAGGTGAGGCACACGAGAGCTTGAGTGGGGGTGAACGGTGGTGGATAGGGAGCTCGGCCACCGGCAATGGCTGGCCGCGGCGGTGAGCTCTGAAGCTCGAGCTGGGCGCACGAGAAGGAGAGGAGAGGGTCTGGGGAGAGCAGCGATGGGCGAGGAGAGTGAATGAGGGCACACCTAGGCACTCCCCATCGACACAGGCGCGGACAGAGAAGGTGGAGAGGTCGGCCATGGCAAGGTGTGCTCTGTGCATGGGCGCCACGTCCCTCCCTTAGGGTACATTTGTCGAATACGTGGCAGGCGTTGGTGAGACCACATTGGGACGCCAGTTTGGGCTTATTGCTCTGAGATTTGGGCCATGGGCCTTTGAAACAAAGTTGTTGCCCAGATGATGCTCTATGACTTTCATCTAGGGAGCGAAGTCATTAGTGTTCCAGATTAGGAGATAATCAGTCCCCAAATTACTAGTGTCAACATGTTAAGCTAGGGCTCGGTTTTGGGATTTTGCAATGCCAAACTTAGTCAAACTGAGTCCAACTTTTTACATGTTGTCCTCCCATGAATTGTCCCCAACTTTTATTTTTGACTCAACTTGAGTTGCTTAACAAAAACATGAGAACGCGGCATGCCAACATCGATGACTATGGATTCTAGACTTAGAATATTTTCAAGTCTGAAAACTGTAGAACATTCAAAGTTCAAGCCTCTGTTTGACAAACTTAAAGATAGATTTAGACCTAGGTCCTTAAACAAAGGTTGCAGCACATAAACTAAACTACATCTTTTATTACAGGGTCATGGACTGGTTCTACTTGGTTAGGAAGATACAAGTCTCCCAACTAGGGGACTTGAAACTGAAACACAGTTTTGACTTAGCCGATTTCTTGGGGCTCCAAATCAGCACTTTATTGAATCTTAGGAACTCTATTTGACTAGGTTAGAGGCCAACCTAGCTCTTGACCATTAAACAAAGTTTGTTCCACACAATATGAACTACAACTTTTCTTTAAGGTCAAACCTCATAACTGGTACAGAAGTCAAAGTTTCACTTTGGTCAAAGTAGCAACTCGATAAAGCCTAAACTAGGGTTTTAGGCCAATCGGGGCATTTTCTTGACATTTGCTCAACATAAACCCTTCATGACTTTTGTTGTAGAGTTCATCTAGAGTCATTTGGGTAAAGTTGCAAGGTTTCATTGATGACCTATATTTCCATTCACTTAATAGTGCAATTCAAGCACTTAGTAAAACTATTCCAACAAGGATATAACTTATCATTTCATGTGACTTTTTGATTCCAAACTTCATGAAACTTTTCCAGGGATCAATATAGATAGATACTAAGGTGAGACATAGGAAGATATTATAATAACACCACCCAAGCATATATCTTGAAAAGGGGCCTATATGTAAAGCAATGGTGCAACATCCAACTTTAGGTTAGGCTCATCTCCATAGGTTGACCTTGCCATCGTCATCTCCACTTAATCTATCATGTTTGAGCTCAAACCCACTACTTAGTGAGTGACAAACACCTAGGGTGTTACATATTCCACATATATGATTTACCATGATTTTCTAATCATACTAGCAAATAAAGCAGCAAAAATAAATAGAGCAATCTTTACACATGACATGGCAAGTAAACATTTTTCGTAGATCAAGCATGTCATAAGAAGACTAACAAAGCTGGAATCACATTTTTGTGACTTTTCTACAATTAGTTATGAATTAAACAAGATATCAAGCATTTAACGTAAATAAATCAATTTAAATAAGGCTATACAGAAAAGTATCACAAAAATGCAAATTTAAAATTTTAACATGTAGATATGCTCATGAGAAACCTAACAAAATTTGTTTCGCTCGATTTGGACTTAAAATGACCAAGTTGTGATTTTCCAAAGATTCAAAACAAAATCTGAAAATCTATTTTCTTTTTGTAATAAAAAAACCCGAACCCCTAAACGCTACGGGTACCCAAATCCGTGTACCCAGACACACCAGCAACCAAACCTAAAACGCTAGGTCTACCCGCACACGTGCACACCGAATCTGAACCCTATACGCTAACAAGCGGGACCCAGGGTCAACCCGACTCCACCTGTCATGCCCATAATGACAGGGGAGCGGTTTGACCGCCGAAAACTCGCCAGCGGTGAGGTCAGCACTGCAGGGCTCGTCTCGATGAGGCGAGTCCAAAGAGCTACGAAAAGCAAGCTGTCGCGGCTCTGAGAAGGGCGGCGGCGGCCATGGCGCACGACGGCCCGATGGTGGCGGCGTGCCAACCATTTCTGGCCATGGCGAGGCGAGGTGAGGTGAGCTAGAGTCGAGCTAGGCCAAGGCAAAGCTGATGCTCATGACAAACGAGATAGAGGAGAGCCAGAGCGGCTCCAGCCACGTGCATGGTGGCACGGGCGGCATGCACGACGACGGTGAAGCAGCGGTCCGGCGAGGCTAAGCCAAAATCGGTCGAACCAACTTCACCGAAGGATTTTATGGGTCCTAGTGACCACGGAATGCAAAACAGGAAGGGAAAAAGGGGACTGGAAGAGGGCCATCGGTGGCGCGCCAAAGCTCTACGCCACGGCGGCCATGGCCGGCGGCGGAAAACTTGGCCGATTGGCCCTAACCTAAGCTCGGTTGCCTAGGATGCTCGGTGGTGAAGCTAGGCAAGGTGATGGCAGAGCCGTGGGCGAGCGAAATCGGATGGAGGTGTGGTGGCAAGGGTGGACGGCGGTTGCGACGCTGTTCCTGCTGCTGTGCGGCGCGAGAGGACGAAGAAGAGGGAGCGGAGGGCGAGGCAGAGCAAGGGAGGAAGAAATGGCAAGCGAGAGGGAGAGCGGGCAGCGCTGGGCAGAGGAAGGAGGGCGCGTGGAGGTGCTGGTAGGGTGTGGGCGCCGCGTGGCGGTCGATTCCTAGCACCGGTCGGCCGCGCGCGCGAAGGAGGAGAAGAAACGGGCAGGGGCCGACAGGTGGGTCCCACTGGTCAGGTTTGAAAACAATGCATTTTCTGTTAAATTCAAAAACTCAAAAACCATGCCGAATCTGAAGATGGTCCAAAAATATGAAACGTGTATATTGAAGAGAGGAACATTTCATCTTTAAGGACCACAAGCTAATTCTGCACTGATTTTGAAAATGCAGTTCAAATTCAAATCTGCCTTTCTAAAATAAAAGGAAAAGCTGATTTTGAACTGATTTGATGGTTTTTGCAATTTTTGAGCATGTTCCATCCATTTTCATGAGATGACCTTTAAAAAAAGTTTGTTCCTTATAAAATTCCACACACTTTTTATTAAGGGCCTACCAGCATGCAAAGTCTCTAGCAAGCACTTTCTAAAAGGTCAAACAAAGTCACTCCTAGGGTCAAATTGGTCAACTATGCAAACAAAGCTCAATTAGCCGAAGTCATTAACATAGACATGACTTCAAATTGCACCCTAAACATTTATAAGTGGTTACTAGGGATCATTAGCACACAATTGCATTAGTTCATGAACCAATTTGCATCTAGGGCAAACAAATCAAACAAGGCAAATAATGACCATGTTAAGTAGATGAATTACTATGCAATGACATGCTGATGCTCATGAAATGCTAATGATGCAGGCTTAACACCATGGGTGTTACAGGATCATGCCCCATCATAAAAATCTCATCCCGAGATTTTGAGTTACGAACCATTTATCATAAAAAATTTTATATGCTTTCTTATGATATTCTGCTGTTTCCCAAGTTGCATCTCTCTCATCATGTTGACTCCACTAAATCTTATATGTTCTCACAGTCCGGTTATGGGTCTCATGATCCTTGATTCCAACACTTTAAATGGCTCTTCTTTATATGTCAAACTAGGTTTTAACTTAATTCTCGGACCCTTCAAACTCTCTTCAGGCACTCTCAAGCACTTTTTCAATTGCGACACATGAAAAACATGGTATATTGAACTCATAGCTTCTGGCAACTGCAACTTATAAGCCACTGAATCCATTATCTCAATGATCTTATATGGTCCAATATATCTAGGAGACAGTTTCTTTTTACTTCCAAACCTTTTTACTCTTTTCATTGGACTGACTTTGAGATATACATAGTCACCGACTTTAAACTCAAGTGGTCCTCTTCTCTGATCTGCATAGTGTTGACGGTAATTAACTATCATTTTAAATCATCAACATAAAAGGAATAAATGATAAAAAGGATCACCACCATAGGTATAGAGGTTTAAACTAACAAATTCCATGAGTTTTGGTGATTCTGTGTTTTTCAGGGGCTAAGCTGCATAATACAGAACTAATCTCCTTCCAAGAGAAGAAACCGAAGCAATCGGCCTAATATTCACGTCACGGATGCGGATAGGGATTCTAGAAGACCTAAACTGACTCCACGAGGCGACACGAGCCAACCCGCCACCAGGTGGGGCCGACCGGCCCTCCCCTGCGCCGCCTCGGCTCCTTCTCTTGCAAGCTACCTATACCGCCTCTAAGGATGCATCTAAACCCCACGCCAAGGTCGGTTTGATCCAAGGGCTGCGGTTCCATGCCCTGGGCTATATAAATAGCCCCTAGGATCCCCTCTTAAAGAATCAGTTGAAGAATTAGATCATCTCTTCCTCATTTGTGAAGGCAAGGCCAGAAGTTAGGGTTTCCAGAGAGAAAGAGAGTTAGAGTTCTAGTTTAAGTTTAGAGTTTAGTCTAGATTGATTCAAGTAGAGGCAAGCAACTGCTTGGGATCAGGATCGTTCATCGAAGACTTGGTAATTTCGTTGTAATCATCATTCGACTTTATGCTACTTCAATATATTTCTATATTTCAACTTTATTCTATTCTTGAGATTGTTCTTGTTCTACATCTTGATATAAATATGATTAGTAGAGAGTTTATGAATATGTTCGTAGAAAGCTTGATCCAATTCTGGATAGGATTGAGTGGCTGGCATATTGTAGGCGTGGTGCTTAGATTATGCTTGTCTGCGAATGCACTCTATGCTCCGGGCCATGTGGTAGATCGCGGGTGTGACATTCCTGTTGAGTCCTTTGTAGTCTACTCCTCGAGTATAGAACTTAGTAGAACGCGGTTACAGGGAAGAGATCATTACTCTGTTCTTGACTTTTCTCTCAGTAATGTTCCTTATTCATAGATGACATGTTGATTATATCATAGATGATTATGTATAGCTAGATTGATTAATAGACTGATTGAATAAGAAATACTTATGATTTACATCTCTAAATTAATCTCCACGACAACTTGACTTGAATAATGTTAACTCCCTCTTGTCTCTGGAATACCCATGATTATCATTTACCATTTATCTTATTTGTCTTACCCCTTTCATGACAAGTGATTAGTTGTTTTGATATTTATTATTGAGTAAGTGCAAATGATTATCTCTACTACCATTGTAATTATTTATATTGTCCCATTTTGATTTTCCTTTCCTTGGTAAAATTATAAATAACGATACTTAGGAAAACCTGGGTGAAATGCTACAATGGGTGTATTTATCTGTGCGCTTGCGGATATATACTATAATATCTTTATTTAGTTAAATGGCATGAGTATAATACAACCACACTCTTGGTGTCATTTTGGGGATGACAACCTAACACGAGTGACGTTAAGAAGTGTCAACACATAGCTTTTCTGTCTCGACTATGCGGCTACCATATGTTGTTGGATGATTTTAACTTTATCCTCTGCCTTTGCTACAAAGTCAATGCCATAGAACCTCCTTTTGCCAGGTTGGATCCAATTTAGTGGTGTTCTGCATTTCCGACCATACAATGCTTCAAATGGTGCCATCTTAATGCTTTCTGGATAACTGTTATTATACACAAATTCTGCCAAAGGTAACCAACTTTCCCATGATCCTTTGGAAGACAACACACATGCTCGTAGCAAATCTTCTAGAACTTGGTTGACTCTTTCGGTCTAACCCGATGTCTGTGGATGATAAGTTGTACTATGAAGTAATTTTGTACCCAAACCTTCTTGCAAATGTTCCCAAAAATGAGTAGCAAACTGAGGACCTCTATCGAAAACTATAGTTTTTGGGACTCCATGCAACTTTACAATCTCTTTTACATATAGGTCAGCATATTCTAGTGCTCTTACTGAGGTGTTTACAGGTAGAAAGTGAGCTGATTTAGTTAAGTGATCCACTATTACCCAAATCGAATCATGGCCTTTCCGAGTAGTGGGAAGCCCTGTGATAAAATCCATACTTCTATCATCCCACTTCCAATTTGGTATAGGTAGAGGGTTCAACAACCCAGCAAGTCTCATATGAATAGCTATAACTCTACAACACGTGTCACATCGAGCCACATAAGCTGCTATTTCTTTCTTCATTTTTGTCCACCAAAAGTGAGGTCTCAGATCTTGATACATCTTACTACTACCAGGATGAATAAATAATTTGGACTTGTGAGCTTCATCCATGATCTGATTTCTGAGCTCACAATCTTTCGGCACAATCAGACGATCATCAAACCATAGCACCCCATTCTCATCTATTCTGAAATGTGGGATAGACTCATTTTCCATTTTCTTTTTCAAGTGGAACAACCCCTTATCTGTTTTCTGCTATTCTATTATCTGCCGTCTTAACGAGCATTGGACCTCAACATTCATCAATACTTCACGGTGCATCAAGAAATTCTGGCCTACTCTGAAAGGTTGAACATGGTTGCAATGAGATTTCCAACTCAACGCATCTGCTACTACATTTGCTTTGCTAAGATGATAATGAATTTGCAAATCATAATCCTTAATCAACTCTAACCATCTTCTCTGTCTCATATTCAGATCTGGCTGGGTAAAGAGGTACTTCAAACTCTTATGATCGATGTACACATTGCACAAGTTTCCCAACAAATAATGTTGCCAAATCTTCAAAGCATGAACCGCAACAGCTAGTTCTAGATCATGAGTTGGATAATTCACTTCATGTTTCCTTAACTGGCGAGAAGCATACACAATAACTCTGCCATCTTGCATTAACACACAACCCAAACCAAACTTCAAAGCATCACAAAACACATCAAAAGGTTCCTCTATATTAGGCTGTGCTAGAACAGGAGCAGTGGTCAACAACTTCCGCAAGGTACGAAAAGCTGTTTCGCACTCTTCTGTCCAAGCAAACTTCTTCTCTTTTTTGTAACAAACTGGTCATTGGCTTTGCAATCTTTGAAAAATCTGGAATAAACATGCGGTAATACCCAGCTAAACCCAGAAAACTGCGAATCTCTCCAACGGTTGTAGGTGCTTTCCAATCCATTACTTCCTGCACTTTGCTCGGATCCACTGATATACCCTCTTCTGACAACACATGACCTAAGAAATGTACTTCCCTCAACCAAAACTCACATTTACTGAACTTGGCGTACAATTTATGTTCTCGAAGTCTCTGTAAGACAATTCTCAGGTGTTTTGCATGATCCTATTCATTCTCAGAATATATCAATATATCATCAATGAACACTATGACAAACTGATCCAACTCTAGCATAAATACTGAGTTCATTAACTGCATGAAGTAAGCTGGTGCATTGGTTAATCCAAAAGACATGACTAGGTACTCAAACAACCCGTACCTTGTGGAAAAGGCAGTCTTTGGAATATCTTGGGGTCTAATCTTAATCTGATGATAACCTGATCTCAAATCAATCTTGGAGAACACTCTAGCCTTAACTAATTGATCAAAGAGAATGTCAATTATAAGCAACGGATACTTATTCTTTACGATTACTGCATTGAAAGGTCGATAATCTACACACATTCTCAAGGTTCCTTCCTTCTTCTTTTTCACAAATAGGGCAGGACATGCCCAATCTGACGTACTTGGTTGGATCAGACCCTTTTTCAACAATTCTTGAATCTATTTCTTCAGCTCTGCTAACTCATTGTGAGGCATTCTATAAGGCCTTCTGGATATAGGCGTAGTACCTGGTAACTCATCGGGAAAAACATCCGAGAACTCACAAACAACTGGAACATTCTGAATCGAAGTAACCTTGGTAGCACATGGCATACTCTGCAAATCTGTCCGAGAGGGCAATGGTACCAAGAAAGTACCTTCTTTCACGGGTTCCTTAAGAGAGACTACTCTTTTAGCTGTTTCTATAACCACTTCCCATTGTTTCATCCAATTCATCCCTAGTATCACATCCACACCTAAGCCAGGCATAACTACTAAATTCAACTAATAATTTCTATTCTCCAAACCAAGAGTTACCCCTAATACCATCTGATTAGTCAACATATCAGCTCCTGCTGAGCTGATGTGATAAGCATACTTCATTTCATAGATCTTAAATTCATATTTGCGTGCATAAGCATGACTCATAAAAGAATGCGATGATCCAAAATCAAATAAAACAACTACAGGGTGAAGGTCGATGGAAAACTTACCAGTAGTGACAGGTTCTCCCTCTGGGACTCCATCCAGAGAAGTGTGATGCACACGAGCAGGGTAGGTGTTCGACCTCTTCTTAGGCGGGAGTGGGCAAGATCTAGAGAAATGCCCCGTCTGACCACAATTATAGCACGGTCCCTTGACCCAACTGCCACTAGCATTAGCATTGCCCTGACTGCTCTGTCCTATCTTGGCCACGGCCTTGTGCTGATTCCCAGGTGCCCTATAGTTCTTCTGACCATGATGAGACGGAAAGCGCTTGTGAGGAGGCTTGAACTTAGCACCAGTAACCGAGGGACGATATGCAGGACGTCCACCAGTTGGTGCCCTTGGCTGAGATGGGCCATAAGTGAAGGCCCTCTTGCGGTTCTCGGTAGCAGCAATGTCGCACCCGGTTTTCCAAAGAATACCAAGCGCTAACTACATGTGTGCCCAGGATGTCCACACAACACATATAGTGACAAATATGGAGAATATCAAGAGCAATGCTTTATTATATATTGACCATAGTTACAACAGGACTTACAACTACTATAAAAGCATAGTAGAAACTATTCTTGATCTTCTCTTCAGGGCTTCATACTCCACAGGGACGGTTGACTGGGGGAAGCACTCGCCTAGTACTCATGGACTCCGCAAGAAACTCTTCACTTGATTTACCATCTAGTACCCATCCGGGATTTTTATTGGTGACAACGACAAGCGTCAGCTCACCATGCTCAGCAAGTATACCATGAGGTTATGCAAGGCTCAAGAAGGCTTGACTCGGTTGTACTACGGTAAGCATTTTTAGTTGGTCATATTTTATTTATTATGCCTATGTTTCTAAGTTGTGCTTATGGCTCCCATGTGAATATAATTAGTTATCACCATCAAGATTAATCATATCCCAAACCATCCATAGAACCATCTATCTCGAAAAGGATCCAGGCCGCTCGTGACCGTGAGCACGGCTGATATATCAGTTTGATCAACCTCTGCAGAGTGTGTACACTTTCACCTTGAGTCGTGAATACCCCTATGCCCGAGGTGGCCAACCTCTTGACTCACTTCCAAGGTAAGTCGGCAGGGTTCACTACGAAGCCTTTCACTAATTACCCTAACAAGTTAGTACCCGCGAGGTTTCAGCGTCTAGGCGAATGGAGCCCCCCTTCAAGAGTGGCACACCATGACCGTAGCCCAGTAGTCACCTTGATAGGCAAGAAGCCATTCTGCAACCTAGTCCCCCCTCTTGCGCCGAAAACTTTTGGTAACTACTAACAAGCTAGAGAAAACTAGCTATACGACTAAGATCGTGCCCATTTTGATTCTCAAGGCTGTACGGAAGTCCTGGGTTGCCGCTTTAAGATTCAGCCCTTACGGAGGGCAAACTAGAGCACCCAACAAGGCCCAATGCTCTAACTTCCTTTCTGTCCATGTTGCCGAAAAGCACCATTTTATCCAATGATTTCATAAGTCATTAATCAGGATTAACATTATAATATTTGGTGACTGCAAGCTAAGCAAAACTACCCATATGCATGAACCCAAGGTAACAAGGAAGAGGGTACAAAAGTACTAGGTAAAGTCCTTACCATCATATTAGACACATGCATATGAAGTGATTATAAGGTTATCAAGTAACAAGGGAACTCATGTTACACTTGCCTCAAATAGTGCTCAAACTTGTCCAACTCTCCTTCTGGATCATCCTTGTATAGCTTCATCTAACGATAGCAACAACCATCACAAGCATCATCGACAAACCTAGAAGCATTACATCAATCATTATATATAAAACAAGATATAAAGTTTATTAAACAAGTAGGGCTTGTTCTAAGACCACGAGAGTGTAAAACTAACCAAAGCAGGAGCCACGATTAAAAGATGTGATAGTTAAAAGGTATAGATGGGAAGGATTGAATTCATATGAGAAGGTGGAGTTTGGACTTGAAGATACATATTCGGAACAAAAAGGGTTGGACATGTGTATAGGTTACTTGGGAACATATCATGATAAACCAGTGCACTAAGGTGGATGATAGATCAAAGGGAAACACAATTATGGCGATTTGTGCATCGGTTGAGCGTACCCGGTGGCAGACAGCGGCGGGTAGCAGCGGCTGCGGCCATGAGAAGGTAGAGATGCATCGAACTTATTGGCATAGAACTTGGTAGGATCATGTGCAACTAGGAAACACATGGTCATGGTAGAGGGCTTAGCGAATCATGTAGCGGTTTAGCGGGGAACGTGGCGAATTGCCGAGCTATCCAAAACATACACGCCGGCGGACAGCGGTGGTTATGATGACTAATTGCATGGTTATAACAAAGATAAATGGTGATTCATTGGATGGGGTTGCAAGGCACTGCATGGAACATATTGTGATAAAAGGACATGATGTTTTGACCGTCGGTTAGGCGGGGAACAAGATTGCATGGTGGCACTACGTGGCTGTTGACATGGCAGGTGCAGCGACATGGTGATGCTTATATCCTCAGTGTTGTGGTTCATATGACCAAGAAAACTTGCGGATATGTGTGCAAGTATATGATGCACATTGTGGTCGAAGGGCTTGACCACCGGAGCGGCGAAACATCGGGAACACGCATGCCAACCGGCATCAGCACGTCTGCGGGGCAGCAGGGACAGCGAGCACAAGATAGGAACATATATCTTTCATCTTTGGTCATATCACCATGAAACTTTGCAGAGGCATGTGCAACTATATAGATTATGGTATAGCCAAAGAATGCATCCTGGGGTTCACTGGATCAACAGGAACGTTGTTGCCAAAAACAGGGTGACTGCTGTTTGGACAGCAGGCGTAGTAGGCACTTCGATCCCCATATCTCGGCCATCGGGGATTGCATAGCCGAACCAACTTGTGGGATCATGTGCAGGGATGTCATAAACATGTAGGTTCAAGGGCTCGATGATTTGGATAGTGGATTAGCGGGGAACGCCAAAACCACTCAGAGCTGCAATCTGACCAAACAGCAGGAACAGCGGGCGCGGTGATGACGATATCTCTAGTTCCTGAACTCCTATGGTAAAACCATCTTACAGAGGCATGTTCAAGGATGTTAGCTACAATTTGACCAAAGGGTTTGATGATAGGAGTAACGAAAAAGCGAGGAACGCCAATTCCGTCAGCAGCAGCAAAACTGGCCGCGAGGACAGCAACACATACATCGGGTAAACTTTGCCGGGGATCAACCATACATCATCTAAGGTAC
The DNA here is from genome assembly GCA_038087645.1 of Saccharum hybrid cultivar R570. Taxonomy (NCBI): domain Eukaryota; kingdom Viridiplantae; phylum Streptophyta; class Magnoliopsida; order Poales; family Poaceae; genus Saccharum; species Saccharum hybrid cultivar. The sequence goes on from JAQSUU010000066.1 coordinate 16,886,171, forward strand.
TTGATATCCAGAGGTGAACGTGAAAACATGATGGGAGAGATGATGGAGTGTTCTCACCAAGGGGAAGGGTGTGGTGGAGTGAGGAGATGCATCGACGACGGCCGGTGATGACGATATAGTAGAACGGGGCATCCTTCTCGCGGTGCGGTTGATCGGGGCAGCCATGGGGAAGAAGGAGGAGCTGTAGGGGCTTCCCTCCTCTGTTCTTCACGTGAGAAATGAAGGGGGAGGCGTGAGGGGGAGATGGGGGAGGTATATATGAAGGGGAAGTGATGGGAGGTGAAGGGGTAGAAAGGCAAAGGGTCATGGCTTGATATTCTTCGCCTTGGTTGATATTTTTGCAAGATTGGAGAGGGCTTCTAGGGAGGTGACGTGGGAGAGGGGAGAGGAAGAGATAGAGGACTAGTTGGGCTTGATGTTGGACCCCAAAGGAGAGGAGGATGGTTGGGCTTTGACCCATGGCGAGAGCTAAGGCAAAGTTTGGACCGGGTTTGGCCCGAAGCGAAGATAGAGTTATGGGGCAGGTTGCTTGTGGTCTTTCTTGGATTGTGGGCTTTGATCAAAAGGATAAAAGGTAGAGAGAAAAGAGTCCATGATGATGTTGCCCAAGGTGAGGAAAGGAGAGAAAAGAATAAGCCCATTAGAAAGAGAGAACAATGTTAGGGCTGCCATTGGGTTGATAAGAGGAAGAAATGAGATTAACTTGGGTATGTGATATCTGAGTGATTTTACTCGAACATGATGGTAGAATTGCGTGAGAGTGATGACATACAATGATTGGTCATCAAGCATAGATTTAGTGCTTTGGAGGAAACTGGGTCAGAAATAATTAGAAGCTCTAAAATGAGGAGAAAAGAGAGAAAGAGAGATCGGGCTAGTTACGGTTTTGACAAGATGAAACTTGAAGACCCCCCAAGGTTTTTTGGAACAAGGATCAAGATGAATGGTTTCTAAGGATTTGATCATGGTTCTGAGGTTATGGAAACTTGATCAAAGATCTTGAGAGATTTGATTTGAATCAAACCCTAAGCGCGTTTAAAAACATTTAAACTCATTTTTCATATAAAGAAACTATGCAAAGACATGAAATGCAACAAACCATTTATTTAAATTCCAAAAAAAAAATTAGAAACTCACATTTTCCAACATCTAAATTGTGGACAACTTAAGTAAAGTTGGATATTTTAGAAAATAGTAAAAATCTTCTATTATGTTTTTAGTGTTTTCTAGTCACATCCCAAAACTGAAATTTTTGGGGTGTAACAAGCAAACCCTAAATTGTTACTTTCCTAGGTCAAACAGTCACTGATAAAGGCACGAAAAGTAGGCCGGCTATTGGTACCCACAAACTTCTTCATTTCAGGATTTAGGCCTCTCTTGAAACTAGCTATCTTCTTAACATCGGTGTCCACAAACTCAGAATAGTAACGAGACAGACTGTTAAACTAATGCAGATATTCTCTGATAGTTTTAGTGCCCAGATTTAGAGCCATTAAATCTTTCACTTTTAGTGTCAACAACTCGGGAGGAATATAGTTGTTTCTAAAGGTAGTAGTGAACCTATCCCAAGTAATCTGCACACCTCCAGCATAAGCAGCACGCTGGTTCCTCCACCATGTCCCGACAGGACCCTGAAGCTGATGAGCTGCATACTCCACTTTCAATTCCTCAGTTAGCCTCAATAAGCGAAACTTCTCTTCTATAGTGCCAATCCACTCTTCAGCATTGAGTGGCTCCACAGCATCAGAGAATACTAGGGGATTAGTCTGCTGAAACTCTTTGAAGTTACTGTACTGATTAACCTCATTGTCAGGGAGACGATGACCATCACGATTGTTATTCTGCAACATTCCACGAAGCAAATCTTCCATGTTTCTCTGTGATTGCTCGGTATTTCTCTGGCTACCAAGCATAGCTGTCATGAACATCTCGGGTGTTAGGGGAAGGAGGAGGAGGAGGAGGCGGTGCGGCTCCATCACCACCACCACTTCCACCAGTACCACTACCACTGGCACCATTGTCGGGAACTCCATCATGATGGTTAGTACGAGTGTTGGCCACCATCTGCACAAATCATGCATAACCATGTGTCAAACTGCTGTTGTGACATTGTGAGAGTAACAATATTCATTCACAGAGAATTAATCAAGGTGATAATTTCTGAAGATAATAGAAAACTTATTAATCACAGAGGAAAATGATCAAACACAACGACTTAAATTAATGTGAAACCATAAATTTGTCCACATCCAAGTTGCCAGCATACATACACTAGACTTTTAGGCGTTCAGATATCGCCGCACAACACAACATCCAAGGCACAACATAGCCTCAATGTTACAAGTCTGACATGCATGCAAAGATAAGAAACAAAGGACCGAGACATCTAATGATAAGAGACAACTAGACTAAAACTAATCTAATCGTCATCCTCCATAGGCTCGTCGATCACAGGCTCGTCGGTGAAGGCGTCCTCGTCGGTGAAGAAGGCATGGGGGAGTTGGGGTGAATGTCGGACTCCTCGTCAGCATCCGCCACAACGACTCTAGGCTGCACTCTAGCTGGTCCAGGTGGAACATACGGATCCACTCCATGATACATGGCATAGTAAGCTTCACGCAGGTTGGCATTGGAGGCCTCTAACTCAAGCACTCGATCCCTCATCTGGTTCCTCTGGTCCTAAGCCTCATTCCTATGCTTGGTCAACATATCAATCAAATCCTCATCACTCTCAACATCATCCTCCAGTTCCTTCACCTGCTTCAATGCCTTCTCCTTTTCCTCCACTGCTTCATTCCTCTATGCAGTCATATCAGCCAACTGATCCTGCAACCTAGTAATAGCCCTTGCCTGCTTCCTCTGCTTCTTCTCAGCCTTCCTCTGGTCCTGAACACGCAAAGATGTGCTCCTGCAAAAGGTCTGCTCCATGCTATCATAGGCCTTCATGGTAGCAAACATGGCACTCATAGCAGCATTGTCACTAGCCAGACCCTCCTGTGGACCTCGAACCAAGGCACTCCCTACTGGCTACTCCCAGACGTGGTCGAGAGGATCGCCCTAGGCAAAGATGCTGAGGGAAGCATGCCATGATATTCCTGACAATCCCCATGGTTGCACGCTCAGCTGCGTCCTCAAGAGTGCATCCCTCTGCTTCATACTCCCAACCAATCCAGTCAGTAGCACCCTCCAAAGCTAGCACAACTACTCGCACAAAGCCATGTTGTTCTCCTCATACTGGCGCACACTCTAAGAGTACACAGGCTCCTGCCCCTCCACATAACCTACATCATACAACACCCTCCACAGCAGACTAGGCATGCCAAACCGCTGTAGAAAAGTATCCGTATGGCGGAGGTTACCTGGTGCAAGTTGCCTGCGTGGTGCTCTCCCTCCAGTAGACTTACGGGTTGTCTGCTTGGTGCATGTCATCTGCTGAAAGATTACATTCCGTGTGAGACTGAGAACCAGTTTATAAATTTTAATCCAAAAGCGAGATAAGCAATTTATAAGGGGAGGAGAAATGCAATGATAATGACATGATATGATTTATGAGATGACATGATGCATGCACAAAACTTACGTCCTCACAACCTAAGACAACTAACGTTGTAAGCAGTGGCATACATCGAACTCTCATAACACGATAACTAGTCGTTCTACACGTTTGCGTTGTTATGTACCTGTAGAAAATCCATTTCAGCCCAACCCAATAGTATGAATAAATGCATTGCAGAATTTAAAATTTTATGCACTCACACATACGTATATCCCCAAATATACACACATGTAGTGCCAACTACCCGAACCATCGTCCTAGTGACGGCATCGTCCCGAAGATGGAATCTCCCACACATGCGGACCTTCGTATAAACATGTGTGTAGCATGTGAATACTCCATTACCATTAAGCACTCCCCTAGACCGGTGGTTGTCCGATCATGCCCTCATGAGCTCCCACTTACCATGGGTGTAGTGGCAAATTGATCCATACATTACTATTCAAGTGAATAGCACCCATACAATTTTAGATTGCCGTATGGACAACATAAATTAAAACATGATGCATGTCCTTAAAGTTAGTACTTAGATAAGCCACCTAGGATCCTATTGGGCATAAAGGATATGACCATTGGCACACTACTACTTTTTGAACAACTCACTCCAAGAGAAAATTTCGAAATTAACTTTGCTAATTGAGTTGATTTTGTGTTTTAATTGCACATGTGAACAGTAATCCGCTAAACCTGGCTCCGATGCCAGCTGTAACAGAACCACCTAATTTATAAGAGATTAAGTAAAGAAATTAACCACCAAGGCGATTAATCACCGTACTTAACCTCCGATAAACCCCGTAGTCCATGAAATCTCGAAGGATTTCAAACATTTTCCACAATACAGCCAAGATCGTAATAGTTTAGCGGTTGTCATTCACATACATACATCCCTTCGAACGTAGTTTAAAACAACATCATCGAAGTGCAGAATTTAAGAGTTATTATAGACCATAGTTTTAAAACAAAATAGTAGCGAAAGTCTTTAACAAAGTTCACACACGCTTAGTTCAAATACTTGTGCCAACATAACAGTCATCTCCAACAAAAGCAACGGATGAGATAAGGATTGACCTTGCCCACGATCTACGCATCTTCCCAGCGGGGTAGAGGCAATTGATACAGTAACCAAATAGGATCTGACCATCTGCAAAACAACATGGGAATGGAACCCTGAGTACGAGAATGTACTCAGCTAGACTTACTTGTCAAAACTTAAAATAAATGACTCCAAGGACCATGAAGGCTTTATAGTGGACTAGCTAGCATTTTACCCAAAATCGCATTATTACCTTTCATTAAAACGGTAGCATTTGCATACACCTTTTTAGATTATTATCCTATTTGTCTACATTGTAAACTATCTTACAACATTCATTTAAAATAGGACAAAAAGTGATTCATCTTTTCTTTTGCTTGCCTCATTCAAATAGACACATCAACCATTCCAATTATAAACTTTGTAGTGATGTCATAACCCATGTCAAGTGGTCACTAACTAGGAGTGATGGTGATTCGAATTGGATTCCTACTCAGCTGAGGGGGTATTCCCTACACAAACCACACTAGTTGTACAGACGAGATGTCAGTCACCGAAAACACTATTTAGGTCATGTCGCGGGATGGATAGAGCCACCATTGCCCGAGAGCCACTGAATGCTAGGCCAGCGGAAGGACTTAATGTCGGGCTCTCGTTTTGTTCCCCGCCACGCTTCGACAAGGTGCGGTGAATCCATACCCGGCCTAAATATGCACCGGCTTCACGGTCGGAACGACTTATCCTTCCAGTTAAGTGCAGGGCATTGTTCAAAAGGACATGAGGTACCACTTTCACGAATGATTATAAGGAGCACTAGATGACATCCCTCCATCTGGTCCTCGGTGTATTAGCAACAGGGTTGACCCGATAAAATCATCAGGCGAAAGAAGTGATATCCACCTAATTCTCGCAGATGATAGGAAACCACCTGACTTCTACCGGTCTAAGCCAACTAAGCATTGACTGACTCATACTCGATAGGATATATCTGGTAGGATTATGGAGCAGGGTAACACAAGGTATAATGCATCAACGGTTTCACCCAACTCCTAGTACTTAATGCATCAGGTAATAAAGCAATAAATAAGTTAGTTAATTAGCAAACTGGTGGGATGCTCTGGGGCTTGCCTTTCTCAAAAGTGCTAGGAATGTGATTTGGACACTCGAGAAGTTGTTCCTCCTCAATACCTTCTTCCTGATGCACCTCTGGAAGTACTTGCTCTGGCTCCTCTTGATGAACTTCCAAAGTCTCCTCCGGCGATCCTGTATGATGCATATGTATAAATAGTAGGAATACATATGGAATGATGACTGGATGATGATGAATGCTTTCATATGCATGAACATGGTTAACTTTATTCTACCGAGTAGGTGCATATCTCTTCTCTAGTTAACAATTGACATCAAGAAAAGTCATGTCATCACATATAAGCATATACATACACACATACTTCATCAAGAAGCAATTGCTGCACAAAAGGTACTCCCAAATGAACTGCAGAAATCATACCAGCAGAGCATGCACATTCCAAGGGTGCAAAAAGGTAGCATGTGATGTTAGAATTCATTTATTAAAGCCCTAGTATTCCATTCATAAAAGTAGGACAAAACTGCAACATTTATTTCGATAACTTAGAAAATTCTACAAAAATTACAAGAGCTTAAACATGCTTACTGGAGTCTACCATAAAAATTTCAGCTCAAAACAGTAAGTACTTTATGCTGCACAAAAATGACAAGGCCGTACATTTAAATGGGCCTAAAATACTTTGTATAGCGAAAAGTGTCAAACAATAGATTTCATATTTTTCTTAGACACCTCATGACACAAGAACAATACACAAAAATTTCCAAGTATTATTCCACATATATGATTTACCATGATTTTCTAATCATACTAGCAAATAAAGCACCAAAAATAAATAGAGCAATCTTTACACATGACATGGCAAGTAAACATTTTTCACAGAACAAGCATGTCATAAGAAGACTAACAAAACTAGAATCACATTTTTCTGACTTTTCTACAATTAGTTATGAATTAAACAAGATATCAAGCATTTAACATAAATAAATCAATTTAAATAAGGCTATACAGAAAAGTATCACAAAAATGCAAATTTAAAATTTTAACATGTAGATCTGCTCATGAGAAACCTAACAAAATTTGTTTCACTCGATTTGGACTTAAAATGACCAAGTTGTGATTTTCCAAAGATTCAAAACAAAATCTGAAAATCTATTTTCTTTTTTAATAAAAAAACCTGAACCCCTAAACGCTACGGGTACCCAGATCCGTGTACCCAGACATACCAGCAACCAAACCTAAAACTCTAGGTCTACCGGCACACGTGCACACTGAATCTGAACCATATACGCTGACAAGCGGGACCCAGGATCAACTCGACCCCACCTGTCATGCCCACAGTGACAGGGGAGCGGTTTGACCACCGGAAACTCGCCGGCGGCGAGGTCAGCACTGCAGGGCTCGTCTCGACGAGGCGAGTCCAGAGAGCTATGAAAAGCAAGCTATCGCGGCTCCGAGAAGGGGGGGCGGCCATGGCGCATGGCGGCCCGACGGTGGCGGTGTGCCGGCTATTTCCGGCCATGGCAAGGCGAGGCGAGGTGAGCTGGAGTTGCGCTAGGCCAAGGTGAAGCTGATGCACATGACAAACGGGAAAGAGGAGAGCTAGAGCTGCTCCGGCCATGTGCATGGCGGCGCGGGCGGCATGCACGACGACAGTGAAGCGGCGGTCCAGTGAGGCTATGCCAAAATCGGTTGAACCAACTTCATCGAAGAATTTTACGGGTCATAGTGACCACGGAACGCAAAACAGGAAGGGAGAAAGGGAACCGGAAGAGGGCCGTTGGTGGTGAGCCGAAGCTTCGCGCCACGGTGGCCATGGCCGGTGGTGGAAAACTTGGCTGATTGGCCCTAACCTGAGCTCGGTTGCCTAGGATGCTCGGTGGCGAAGCTAGGCAAGGTGATGGCGGAGCCGGGCGTGTGAAATCGGATGGAGGTGCGGTTGGAAGGGCAGATGGTGGTTGCGACATTGCTACTACTGCCGTGCGGCGTGAGAGGACGAAGAAGAGGGAGCGGAGGGCGAGGCAGAGCGAGGGAGGAAGAAATGGCAAGCGAGAGGGAGAGCGAGCAGCGCTGGGCAGAGGAAGGCGGGCGCGTGGAGGCGCTGGCAGGGCGCGGGTACTACATGGCAGCCAATTCCTGGTGCTAGTTGGCCGCGCGCACGAAGGAGGAGGAGAAGAAACGGGCAGGGGCCGACAGGTGGGTCCCACTAGTCAGGTTTGAAAATAATGCATTTTCTATTAAATTCAAAATCTCAAAAACCGTGCCAAATCTGAAGATGGTCCAAAAATATGAAATGTGTCTTTTGAAGAGAGGAACATTTCATCTTTAAGGACCACAAGCTAATTCTGCACCGATTTTGAAAATGCAGTTCAAATTCAAATCTACCTTTCTAAAATAAAAGGAAAAGCTGATTTTGAACTGATTTGACGGTTTTTGCAATTGTTGAGCATGTTCCATCCATTTTCATGAGATGACCTTTAAACAAAGTTTGTTCCTTATAAAATTCCACACACTTTTTATTAAGGGTCCACCAGCATGCAAAGTCTCTAGGAAGCACTTTCTAAAAGGTCAAATAAAGTCACTCCTAGGGTCAAATTGGTCAACTATGCAAACAAAGCTCAATTAGCCGAAGTCATTAACATAGACATGACTTCAAATTGCACCCTAAACATTTATAAGTGGTTACTAGGGATCATTAGCACACAATTGCATTAGTTCATGAAACAATTTGCATCTAGGGCAAACAAATCAAACAAGGCAAATAATGACCATGTTAAGTAGATGAATTACTATGCAATGACATGCTGATGCTCATGAAATGCTAATGATGCAGGCTTAACACCATTGGTGTTACAGGATCGTGCCCCATCTACACAAGGGTTGTGGATCCCCTGGCACCAGAAGACTGGGCTACCTCGGCCAGGTCAGAAGGATCACTAGAGGATATCGACACCACCTCCCCTTCGATGGCGCCGGGACTGCTCGTCACTGCATCATCCGCTCGGGACCCATCTCCCACTGCGGACCACTTTTGCACCGAAGGGCCCTCGGGCATAGCATCCTTCATTGTCGCTTGAGCCCCGATGCTTGGGCCCGCCCCCATGGTCAGTGCAGGCACCTCCACCATCAGAGGCGGATGCGCCTCGCCCTCCTAAGGGAGCGCACCCTCGAGAGAGGGGTCTGGCTTGAATCGCGGTAGCTCCTCTAGCTCCGCCATCTCCTCCTGTGCGGATTTCTCTGCTTCTGCCTCCAAAAGCACTGCCCCAACGAGCAGGGTGGGGTTAGGTGGAGGTGAAGTAGGGGCCTCCGGCGCCCCGTGTCCCCCCATGGCCGCAAACACCGAAGGAACTCCACCGGCCGCCTCTGAGGCGGAGACATCCGACCCTGGCATGCTGCCAGCTGAAGCTTGGCCTTGCCACCTTAGCGCCTTCCGTGACATGAGTGGGGGACCGTCAAGCTAAACCGTCCTACAAGGACAACAGGCATTAACTCTTCCAGGCCTCGGCGCAAACAAGCAACAAAGAAATAACTGTCCCTTACCTCAGTGGTGTAGGACGGGGACATTTCTGTGACAGCTCGCTCAGGCTTGACCCCGTGGTTTTAGGGCAGGGCCTCTTCCTAGCCGCCACGGCCTCGGCCGTGGCGGGCTGGGGAAGCGGCTGCAGCAAGCCCGCCATCCACTGGGGTTGAGCACCCTTCGCCCTCTCAAGACGGGCTAATTCTTGCGGCCTCGAGGGCTCCAGTCCCCCGCCCATTGTCACGGCACCCCCAGACTGGGGTCCCCTTATTCCCGATGAGGTTATTCAGCCCACGGTGATCGCCCCTCGATCGGGAGGGATGACTCCCTGGGCAGCTCCCCCTCTTCGAACATGGAATCCAGCTAGTCATACTGGTCGACCCCCTCCTCCTCCTCATCATCATCATTAGTACTCAATGACTCCTCCTCTTCCCTGGCCTACCGTTGTAGTCTTCGGCACTTGTCACGCTCCTCTTTCCTCTTGGCCTTCTCAGCCGTTTTCTTCTTCCTTTCCTCCTTCTGCTTCCTCTCCCCTTCGGCGTGGGCCTGATTCCACGCCCTCTGCATCGCGTCCTCGGGGAGGGGGTGGGTCGAAATCAAGGACCAAGGAGAGATTCTCCTGCAGCCACCCAAGCCCTAGGTCAGGAAAAAAGAAACATAAAGAGGCTATAGGGAAGAAGAAGAAGAGGAAGAAGAAGAAGAAGAAGAATGGGGGATGCTCACCATCTCAATGAAATCGTCATTAGGACGCATTGGCGGGTGGACATCAAGGACGACATCAGTAGGGACAATCTCGAGCATTGACTTGATGCGCCCCTTGATCTCCTCCCTATCAAGCCCCCCTGTCACGAGCACGATCCCCTCGAGGGGCGCGTTAGGCACCATTTCGTCCAGGCGGTGTGCTCGTCGCATCAGCGGCAACACCCTCCGCTCATGAAACATGACGAGGACTCTGGCTCCTGTCATGCCCGCGTCTACCAGGCGCTTGACCGCCAGGAAAAGGGAGTCGATCTTCCTCTTTTTGGAGGTGACGGGACCATAGCCCAGTGCTTGGGTGCTTCTCTGAAGGAGCGACCGATGTATGGAGGCAGGGATGCGTCGACGTCGCTCCTAAGATAGAACCACCGCTGATGCCACCCCTTGTTTGACGATGACACCTTCATGACGATGTACTCGTCCGCCCGGCTTTGTCAAATCTAGATCGCACAGCTACCAATGCGCACCAGTACCGACTTGCCCCTCCTCACTGTTGGGCATTCTTAACGTCATTACCAAAAGTAGACTTAGTTTTCTAATTCTGATAACGGCGCCAAAAATGCCGAACCTATCCCTCATGCCACTTAAGCCAAGTTGTCATCCCCAGCATGACATGAGAGACGCGGTATTGAAATATGCAACTGCTCTTCTAAATAAATAATAAATAAGATCTGCAAGCGCACAGATTAATACCGATGTAGCATTTTAACCGAAAAGTATTCCAGGTATCGTTATTTATATTTTTACCACTGGGAAGGGATTACTAACATCAATGTTGATTATGGAATGGAATATAGGAATGAGTATCAATCATTGCATGTATAAGTGAGAGCATTCATCTATCTCTTGCATACAGGGGTAAGTGTCACATAAAATATAGATAAAGTATGAATGGTGACAAAGATAATTAATCTGATCAGCTAGCCACATATAATAATGATAAGCACCTCAACAGATATTCTAGCAAGTCATTAGCATGGTATTAGGACGAACTACAAGGATATTTCCTAAGTTATTCTTAACTATAAAGTCTAGCATATCATAGTTAGTGCAAGTACACTTGGCAATCATTGCGAGAAAGGACTACGCCCATGCATAGTGATATTATCAAGGAAGATGAGAAACATAGCAATCACTCCCCCGTAATAATGTTGCTCTGCCTGCCTTACACATGGGAGGGGGACTATATAAGAACCAACGAAGCTGTCACCATCGCGGACCACCCCACGATCCGGCATATAAGGTGCAATCACAGATAAATATGGTCTAAGCACCACGCCTACACAATATTTATCATTTACCCATGGATCCGATGGATAAACGCTATACGATCCTAAACATGTATATAATTCCAATCTAACTAAGCCAAGCGTATAACTACGATAAACTAAGAACAATATAATTGCAAACATAAACAAGTAGAGCATAGTCATAATCAATATATTGAAATAGAACAAAGTTGTATTCATAATATTGAAGAACAAAGATGAACAATGAAGAACATTAAAGGAATTACCAAGAATCCTCTTGACAGATCTGGAAACCAATCGAAGATTGACTCCTTCTAGTTCTAATCCTATGTAGCTATGCTATACTAGAGATCTAGTTGATGTGGTGGCTCTAGGGCTTGATCAGAGACTCTCCTCCTGAGATTAGGGTTTGAAGAATTGAGAATGAGGGAGTGCCTCCTCCAGGGGCCAGGGGTCCTGCTTATATAGCCCCCTCAAGTGAACGTAGGCCGTCGGATCAAACCGACATTAATCACACGGTTTTCCTTGATCCCTTAGGTCAGTGGAGCATAATCCGCGAGACGGAGCCTGATTGGCTCTCAGGCCAGGGCAGGCGCCCTAGGGAGCAGGGCGGGCGCCCTGCCTCTGGGCCCGTTCGGCCTCCCGTTCGATCTCGTGGCTTCTGGAGTCTTCTAGATGATAGAAAATCGGTGAACACGTTATTATCTCTATGTAAACTCGACGTGTGGGCCTTTCCTCCGTATTTTCTGATAACCCCCTGCAGAAACAGACAAACACCAAAACTCATGGAATTCTGTCAGATAAAACCCTAAGTCTAGGTGTTGGTTGCATTTGGATCCTTTTCTTTATTTATTTGATAACTATATTTGGTACTTAAGGACCGTCAACAAACTCCCCCAAGCTTACCTCTTGCTCGTCCCTGAGCAAGGATAGACTCATTATGGATTAGAAGTTGCTGCAACGCCTTTGAACGTTGACGGTACATATGCTTTCAAATAAGGTCTCATCCCTGAGTTAGAGTAAACTGTCAAGACTTAAAACTTACTCATTTTACCTTTCACCATGGGGCTTGCAACCGTCACCTGCATCTTGTGTGGATAAAAGATAGAACGGTCTAGTCAAACGCCATGTCTCTTATTCTTGATCAGCTATAGCTCTGGAGTTTTTGCAAATTTTTCAAATAAAACTCAGAGATTCCTTGTATGACTTTCTCGGGTCTCTCTTTTGTGGTATTTCTGGATCCTTACCAAGGCAGTAATGGTATATGCCTTCTCTCTCAAAGTATGTGGTATTTATGGTATAAGGCATAGTGACATTGCCTTCTCTCTCACCCTACTCTAATAAGGCTTTGATATCTGGAGCTCATAGGTGGGAGATACAGTATACATACTCATAGAACATTTATTGCATAGTCAAACCATGGATCCAGAGAAACAAGTCAATAAGTCAAATCAAGATGTGCATGTGTGGTGAATGAGTGGTGTATGGTGATAACAAAAGTCTAATGCTCTTTTTGAGGGAATACATACCTTTCTTGCTTTTTAAAACTTTTGAGGGGAATGAGATGCTCTATTATTATTTTTTTTTCTCTCAGGTGGGTATCTTGTACCCCTAATTCTACTGTCGGACACTTGTCCATTTTTACCTCTCGTCTCACTTTTTCTTTCTTCGAGGTTCCGAGCACTTGCTCCTTTTTATTTCCTCGTATTTATATTTTTTTAGAGCAATCTCCCTCTTTTGAAAATATAGCAAGTGGTAGTAGAAATGACTTGAGCATTAACTTCACAGGGAATAACAGGAATGGGATAATGTTTTTGGCTATTCTCTCCCGGGTCAGGTGTAGAATAATTTTGGGTGAATCTAGAGATGGAAATGAGTGGATATATGTGGATGCGTACTTCTGGAGTAGAAGCAGCATGTATGAGTGAACGTGCAAGTGAATCTTGATTTTAACCACATGACAAGTTCCTAAGGGTCTACACAGCTTGACCACACTCAATGCCCATAAGCAGTAAGTAGTAAAAGTGCGGCTCTTATTATAACAAGCATGTATATATGGCTGTGGTAGGAATTTAAACTCTCATCATACAGGAACTCATCATGCAACATTTTAAAGATTTTCAAAGATAAAATTCTCCAGAATTCTAGCATCTCTAGGAACAGATAAACAGCAGCTCAACCTTCCCATATCATATCCGTTAACAACTTAGACTTCATATCAAGTTCTCTTCCCACTAGTTCAGGTTTAGAGCCAGTTTTAAATTATAACAGTTATGTCTAAACTAGAGAGAAAACAAATTTGAAAATTAGGCAGAGCAACTATTCATCATATCCATGCTAGAGTTTTATTTTCAAGATTCAGTTTAGCATAGCTACTTTATTTATTTATTAAACTAAGCAAATATATATAAACACAAAATATTTATTTGGGTTTTCATGATTATGCATCTTTTTATTTTAATAAAGCATAGGTATAAATGTAGATAAAAATACTTATCGGGATAAATGGGGGTGCTCTCCCCCAAGCTGGATCTTGACGTAATTTCTTCTGATGTAGCTAGCAGGTGCAGAGGTGTATTTGAATGTCGGCAGCACCCTAACAACGATTAGGATGTCCTCCATCTGCTAGTCTTCCTGAATTCTGTGGAGCTCAAATAGACAACAAAGCTTCGTGGAACTTGATTAAGCGTTAGCATAAGTATCTAGCCTTTATCATGTTTGAGCTTCCTTGATAAATGTCACTCTCTATTTTTATTTTCATTTTTATAGAACAGAAAAAATATATATTATTATTATTTTTTTATGCCACCACAGTGAATGTACTTATGGGTTTTATGCCACTCGCATACTCACATGGGGCTTACCGTTTTTAACATTTTTTTTAAGACAGAAAGAACATGATTAACTGAGCAATAATTAAAGGGAAAATGATAACTACCAAGTTTACCTCTTGGCACGGCGTTCGGCATTTTTAAGTCCTCCAAACAGGACTTCTTTTCTTCTTAGTTGTCCTAGGATTTGGGTGGCATAGACGGTGGTTCCGGCAGCGCCTCCTCTTCTTGTGTAACTGTCTTCGCTTTCCATACCCGACTTGGTGCTTCGGTCTCCTGTTGTGTATCCTCGGGCCTTATGACCTCTCCTTCATAGTCTGCCCATATGTCCTTGATGGTTTGCCTCCTTTGGTTACGGTTACGTCGCCTTCTTTTTGTCCTGACCTGCTTAGAATCTTCAACTATATAGTTAGGGTCATTAAAGTAGCGGCGTACCTTCTCAGAGGGGAAATGCATATGGACTTCTCCGGTTCCAATGTAGATGATTGCTTTGACGGTGCCTAGGAACGGTCTTCCTAGGATGATGGGTGGATCGTACTCGTCGTCTCCCATGTCAATGACCTGAAAGTCTGTATGGACAAAATGATCGTTAATTTTAACAGGGACATCGGTTACTATACCTTCGACCTTTCGGGATGTCTGATCTGCCATCTGGAGCTGAGTGTATGTTGGTTTTAAGGGCATGGTTCCGTACAAGAGCTGATAGGTGACTGTGGCCATTATGTTGACGCCTGATCCAGTGTCGCAGAGCGCCTTCTGAAAGGAGTATCCATTGATTGAGCACTCAATACTTGGCATACCTGGGTCGTCCTTCTTGATTAGGAACGGCGACTTGGGTCGTCGGTCTTGACCTCCTTGAACTGCAGTGACCATCTTAGCTGATTCGGTCCATCCTTAGTTGTTCTTGTTCTGCTTGATCCTCCTGTTGGTCCTCTTCCTTGGTTCATGTTGGGGTTGCTCTGGGATTTGTGTAATCTTGTTCTTGAAGGAAAACATCTCCTTCCTCCCCTTGATGTTGAAGTTGATCTTCGCAGCGCTGGCGTAGATGACAGCTCCCGAGGTGTTCAGGAATGGCCTTCCTAGAATAACTGGTGACCTCTCATCGGACCCGGTCTCTATCACCACGAAATCAGCTGGAGCATACGAGGTACCAACTCGGACACACATGTTCTTTAATATTCCTTTAGGAAAGCTTAGTGTCCGATCTGCAAGCTGCAAACACATAGTTGTTTCTGATAAAGGATATGTAAAGAATTTTTCATAGAGTACCCTGGGCATAATGTTGACGCTGGAGCCAAAGTCACAGAGTGCTTCTGGGAAGTCCACCATGCTGATGGAGATCGGGATGATGGGGCGTCCTGGATCGTCTCTCTTGACTGGCAGAAGGTCATTATGTACTCCGACAGCGGGATTACTCCAATAGTTACCTGCATCAAACATGTCTACAAGATTTGCAGATTCTAATCCTTCCGGTTGTGATGGTATACCAGGGTTAGTAGCAGGAACAGCAGCAGCTATTTGATTTAACTGAGATTCAATCATTTTATTAAAGCTAATTTGGTTTTTGATGGCAGTAGAGAAATTATCCATTCTATTATTTATGTTTTCTAGTATTTTATCATTGGATGCCAATTTCTTAGACAAGTTATCCATTAGCTTTCCTTGATTAGACACTAACTCTCTCAGGGGTGGAAAATTATTATTGTTGTTGTAAGAGTTATTACCTTGATAATTACCTGAGTAGTTACCTGAGTAGTTAGGCCTCTGTTGATTCCAACCTTGATTTTGTTGAGGACAGTTGTAGTTGTTGTTGTTGTTGATGTACCTTGCATCCTCAAGCATCTCATGGCAGTGATTGCCTGAGTGTCCAGTGTCTCCACATTCCTCACAAGTCATGTGAGAGTCGTAGACGTTCATGACTTCTCTTTTATCTCCAGCTTTGTCATCGAGCTTTTTCATGAGTAGGTCTAACTTTGCAGACAGCATGTCTACCTCCTTGAGCTGGTGCATACCTCCACCCTTCTTGCGTGTTTGGATCCTCTCTTCGTTCCAACCTTGGTTGGATGCCATCTTCTCCACAAGGGCTGTAGCTTGTGGTATGGTGAGTGATAGAAATGCGCCTCCAGCTGCAGCATCCATGGTCTCACGAGCACTAGTGATGAGCCCATGATAGAAAGTCTGCATAAGTAGCCAGCTCTCCATTCCATGATGGGGACATTCTAGGATGTAATCTTGAAAGCGCTCCCATGCTTCTGGAACGGATTCATCATGTTGTTGCTGAAAACTTGTAATCTTCCCACGGAGAGCATTGGTCTTGCCCATGGGAAAGAACTTAGCCAGAAAGTTCATAGAGCAGAGTGCCCACGTAGTGTTCTTATCCTTCGTCGCGTAGAACCATTGCTTCGCTCTCCCCAATAGTGAGAATGGGAAAAGGCGAAGTAGTATGGCGTCTCTGGGAACATCTAATAAAGTGAATGTGCTGCAAATCTCCAGGAAGTGTTGGAGATGAGCACTTGCATCTTCGTGCGGCTTCCCACAAAACTGGTTGGCTTGTACCATGTTGATGAGCCCTGGCTTGAGCTCAAAGTTCTTGTCGATGGCCGCGGCAGGTCCAGTGCGGATGTTGTCCGTAGTGGGAGCTGAGAACTCGCGGATCGTCTTGTTCGCCATGGCTGCGAACTCTGTTGACAAATTCCGGATGAAACTTCGGCGGTCTTCTGAATTGGATGAAGTGTTGCATCGAAGTGTTGACTTCTTGAGCTTGGCTCTTGCCCCTCTGATTAATGCTTCGGGGTTGTCAACAAAATTTTCGGGAAGATGTCCTCTATTCATACATCACCCTGCAAAACAATAAGAATGGAAAAATACAGGGGTAAATCTGTATGGGAGAATTGATGATCTCAATCACTTAATGATGCGAATGATGACTCAAATTCCGTATTCATTCCTTGTTAGTAAATCAACCTTCCCCGGCAACGGCGCCAAAAATGCTTGTTGGGCATTCTTAACGTCATTACCAAAAGTAGACTTAGTTTTCTAATTCTGATAACGGCGCCAAAAATGCTTGTTGGGCATTCTTAACGTCATTACCAAAAGTAGACTTAGTTTTCTAATTCTGATAACGGCGCCAAAAATGCCGAACCTATCCCTCATGCCACTTAAGCCAAGTTGTCATCCCCAGCATGACATGAGAGACGCGGTATTGAAATATGCAACTGCTCTTCTAAATAAATAATAAATAAGATCTGCAAGCGCACAGATTAATACCGATGTAGCATTTTAACCGGGAAGTATTCCAGGTATCGTTATTTATATTTTTACCACTGGGAAGGGATTACTAACATCAATGTTGATTATGGAATGGAATATAGGAATGAGTATCAATCATTGCATGTATAAGTGAGAGCATTCATCTATCTCTTGCATACAGGGGTAAGTGTCACATAAAATATAGATAAAGTATGAATGGTGACAAAGATAATTAATCTGATCAGCTAGCCACATATAATAATGATAAGCACCTCAACAGATATTCTAGCAAGTCATTAGCATGGTATTAGGACGAACTACAAGGATATTTCCTAAGTTATTCTTAACTATAAAGTCTAGCATATCATAGTTAGTGCAAGTACACTTGGCAATCATTGCGAGAAAGGACTACGCCCATGCATAGTGATATTATCAAGGAAGATGAGAAACATAGCAATCACTCCCCCATAATAATGTTGCTCTGCCTGCCTTACACACGGGAGGGGGACTATATAAGAACCAACGAAGCTGTCACCATCGCGGACCACCCCACGATCCGGCATATAAGGTGCAATCGCAGATAAATATGGTCTAAGCACCACGCCTACACAATATTTATCATTTACCCATGGATCCGATGGATAAACGCTATACGATCCTAAACATGTATATAATTCCAATCTAACTAAGCCAAGCGTATAACTACGATAAACTAAGAACAATATAATTGCAAACATAAACAAGTAGAGCATAGTCATAATCAATATATTGAAATAGAACAAAGTTGTATTCATAATATTGAAGAACAAAGATGAACAATGAAGAACAGTAAAGGAATTACCAAGAATCCTCTTGACAGATCCGGAAACCAATCGAAGATTGACTCCTTCTAGTTCTAATCCTATGTAGCTATGCTATACTAGAGATCTAGTTGATGTGGTGGCTCTAGGGCTTGATCAGAGACTCTCCTCCTGAGATTAGGGTTTGAAGAATTGAGAATGAGGGAGTGCCTCCTCCAGGGGCCAGGGGTCCTGCTTATATAGCCCCCTCAAGTGAACGTAGGCCGTCGGATCAAACCGACATTAATCACACGGTTTTCCTTGATCCCTTAGGTCGGTGGAGCATAATCCGCGAGACGGAGCCTGATTGGCTCTCAGGCCAGGGCGGGCGCCCTAGGGAGCAGGGCGGGCGCCCTGCCTCCGGGCCCGTTCGGCCTCCCGTTCGATCTCGTGGCTTCTGGAGTCTTCTAGATGATAGAAAATCGGTGAACACGTTATTATCTCTATGTAAACCCGACGTGTGGGCCTTTCCTCCGTATTTTCTGATAACCCCCTGCAGAAACAGACAAACACCAAAACTCGTGGAATTCTGTCAGATAAAACCCTAAGTCTAGGTGTTGGTTGCATTTGGATCCTTTTCTTTATTTATTTGATAACTATATTTGGTACTTAAGGACCGTCAACACTCACCGACTTGAGGAAGACGGTGGTGCAAAAGTAGTACTTCCACAGGGCGAAGTTGGACCTGATGCCCAGATAGCCCTCACACAGGGCGACAAAAACCACAATCTACAAATCAAATTAGGATTGAGATTTTGCGTCTCAATCCCATAATGGTGAAGAAGACCGCGGAAGAAATCGCTCGCAGGCGTCCTGAACCCCTGTTCTTGAAAATGCACGAAGCTACGACATAACTGGCAGGGATTCGGTTCGTCCTCGTCGCCGGGGAGGACCCACTCCGGCCGCGCGGTGTTCATCACCGGACGAAGAAGCCCATCCTCGATGAGCTGTGATGCAATCTTGTCATTGAAGCTGGAACGGCCCCACGCATCCATTGAGGTGACTGAGAGAGCGCTCCGGCGGTGAATGCAACGGCGGCGGCTACAGGGTGAGTTTTTTTATCTTTCTTTATCCCCTTCTCTCATGCTTCCTTGCCAGGGTACTGGAAAGGAAAAAGGCAGAGGTGTGCAAGGAAGAGAAAAATCACCGGGTTAAAAAGGAGGCCGGGCGATTCGAGGCTCCAACCACCCGCATTTAATGTGGCTACAAAAACATCTAGTCACATCCCGAATATCTTGGTAACCGCTCACACGCCCCCTATGAATCTGCTCCCACACCTCGCACCCTCCGCCTCGCACGCCACGCCTGCCATTATCCCATCACAGCGAGGGGCCCGAGCACCCCTCCTCTCCACGGGCCGGCACTAGGCCCCGGCAGATAATCGATTAAACACGAACCACCCACCTTCTCACGCACCGCAACACAAAGCGCCACGACAGCAACTGCCTGGCACGACCCCTCACCTTCCCTAGGTGGGCCCACTTGTCGATTATAAGCCCTTGAAGGGATAACTCATCCCTCTAAGGCCTCGAGGGCTACACCCGGTGGGTGTGCTCGTGCGCACCCACCGGATAGTCTCCTCAAAATCAAACAAGCCGCAATAAGGCCCAAATGGGATGACGGGGGCCCAAACAAACCCCTCTGTTCTGCTAAAGATCGCAAGGGAAACAATACGATAGCCTAGAGGCCATCCGGTCAGTCCCTTGCAATGCACAGGGGCTTGGGGGCTTCTCCTGCATCCCGACCTAGCGAATGGTCCAAGCCAAGGCCGCAAGGGCTCTCCACCCAACCCATGGTCATACTGGAAACACCATGCTTGCTCGATTATAAGCCCTTGGAGGGATAACCTCTGAAAGGCTCCACTCCTCCAAAGGCTCGGGGGCTACTGTCGAGTATCAAAATACCCAGGGTACCCAACAGGGGTCAAAATATGTCACCCTACACGTTTGTTAAATCGACCCACCGAAGGGGACCCAAAAGGCACTAACAGCATGTCAGCCGCTCAGGGCGTGAACAACAAACTCTATCTCGCCCGAGCCTTGCGGAGAGGCCTCGGGCACAATAGGCGTCTCGGGCGACATCTCACCGTCTCGCCCGAGCCCCCGTGGCATCATCAAAGGCGCCCGAGCCCCCGCGGCGCGTTTCTGCCTCGCCCGAGGGGCGCGTGGAACCCTTAGGCAAGACGGGGAGCCACGGGGGCCCCCAACTACGTAACTCGCTCCATCGATGTGATGGATGTGACCGTGCACAGTCAACAGGAGCACGGGAACCATGCCCTGACCCGACATGACCCCGATCATTTTACCACGATGACATCCATCCCTCCACAGCAACGAGCATGACGGTAGTTGTGCCACCTAACCCCCTCGCTACGAAAATCCTGGCGCACGCGCTGCCCACCTTGACGACACAGAGGCCTACAGGTCAAGGCATGGCCCTGGCATGTCGCACCAGCGAACGAAGAGGCCAAAAGATCAACACCTCGCATGACTCCACGCTACAGGGAAACTGTTCCCACCGGATAAGGAGGAGGACGGCCACGCCCGAGGCCATTTTTTGCCTTTCTCTTTCATTTTCCCCGTTTTTACCACTTTACCGCAAATGTAACCCGAGCCCTCCCCTTAAAAGTTATAAAAGGGGAGGCAAGGAAGAGACAAAAAACAACCATGCAACAATATCTAGAATCCATCTTAGTCAAAACAACAACCGCAACCACCACCACCACTCAAGAGACTTGGGACCTGCTCCCTCTCTCGAAAGCTTGTAACCCCTACTATGAGCACCCCGGTGCAAGGCAACACGAACCGCAGTGAAACCCATTGGACGTAGGGCCATTCATGCCCGAACCAGTATACATCCTTGTGTCCGCTTTGCACACCATCAAGGTCTAGACGCGCAGATTCAAATTCACTAGTCGCTCTGTTTAAACACCCGGTCCTCTAGACACTAACAATAAGGCAAGCTCTCAGCATGTCCTCAAGAATTTGATTCTCCCGCTCAGTTTGCCCAAACATTTGTGGATGATAGCAGAACTACGAATCAGATTTGTACCAAGATTTTTACGTAAATGTTCCCAGAAATGAGCTATGAATTGAGATCCCCTATCAAAAAAATAGACTTGGGAACACCATGAAGACGTACCACTTGTTGAAAGTAAACGTCGGCATACATGTGAGGGTGATAGTTAGACTTGATAGGAATAAAATGAGCGGATTTGGTCAGATGATCCATGATAACCCAGATGAATCAAAACCCTTCTCCGTAGTGGGTAATCCAACAATGAAATCCATAACAATTTCTTCCCACTTCTAGCCAGGAATAGAGAGTGGTTGCAATAAAATAGGCTTCATGTGAATAGCCTTGACTCTGCAACAGTTATCACACCTAGCAAGGTAGGCTATGATTTCTTTCTTCATCTTGGTCCACCAAAAGTATGGCTTAAGATCTTGATACATTTTACTACTACTCGGATGGATGGACAGTTTAGAAGAATGGGCTTCAACCATGATTTGGTTTCTATGCTCCTTGTCTTTGGGTACGACAAGTCTATCATTGAACCAGATAATTCCTTTGTCATCCATTCTAAAGTACTTGGTTTCTTGCTCTTTCATCTTACGCTTGATGTGAAACACACCCACATCAGCCTTCTGGAGCTCGATAATCTGCCTTCTAAGAGAGCAATCCATAGTGATATTGTGGAGTACCACATGATGAAGGAAATGTGATAGATGAAAATCTTCACTCACCAAAGAATTGCAATGAGATTTTCTGCTTAAGGCATCAACAACCATATTTGCCATGCCAGGATGATAGTGCACTTGGAGATTGTAGTCTTTGATTAACTCTAGCCGTCGGTGTTGACACATGTTCAACTCCGACTGAGTAAAGATGTACTTGAGACTCTTATGGTCAGTATAAATGTTGCACACACATTACCAAGCAAGTAATGTCTCCAAATCTTCAGGTTATGAACCACTGTGGCTAGCTCTAAGTCATGAGTAGGATAATTGACTTCATGCTTTCGAAGTTGGCGTGAGGCATAAGCAATGACTCGGCCTTCTTGCATAAGAACACACCCTAAACCGGTGCCTGATGCATCACAATATACATCAAAAGGCTTCTCGATATCAGGTTGTGCCAAAATAGGAGCAGAAGTTAGCAGAGTCCGCAAAGTGTGGAAAGCCTCTTCACACGTTGGGTTCCAGACAAACTTCACATCCTTATGAAGCAATTGAGTCATAGGCTTAGCTATTTTAGAGAAATCTAGGATAAAGCGACGATAATAGCCAGCCAAACTGATGAAACTTCGGACTTCAAAGACCGTAGTAGGTGCCTTCCAATCCAGCACCTCTTGCACCTTGGTAGGGTCAATAGAGATTCCATCTCCAGATAGCACATGACCTAGGAAAGGTACTTTCTTCAACCAAAACTCACATTTGCTGAACTTGGCATAAAGCTGCTTGTCACGCAATCGAGTCAAGACAATTCTCAAATGTTCAGCATGCTCTTCTTCATTCTGAGAATAGACAAGGATATCATCGATGAAAACCACCATGAATCGGTCTAACTCCGACATGAATACCAAATTCATCAGGTACATGAAATGTGTAGGAGCATTTGTCAAGCCAACAAACATGACAAGATACTCGAACAAACCATAGCGAGTAGAGAAAGCCGTCTTAGGTATATCTTCAGGACAAATTTTGATATGATGGTAGCCAGACCTTAAATCAATCTTGGAGAATACCTTAGCTTTGGATAGTTGATCAAAAAGAATATCAATGCGAGGAAGGGGATATTTGTTCTTAATGGTGACAGCATTGAGTGGTCGATACTCCACACACATGCGCAGAGATTCATCCTTCTTCTTCATAAAGATAGCAGGACAACCCCAAGGAGAGGAACTAGGCTGAATCAAACCTTTCTTCAACAGCTCATTTAACTGAATTTTTAGCTCAGCCAACTCATTGGGTGGCATTTGATACGGCCTTTGAGATATAGGAACTGTGCTTGGAATGAGTTCTATCTTGAATTCCACTTCATGGTCTGGTGGCAGTCCAGGCAAGTCATTAATAAAGACATCCGAAAACTCATAGATAACAGGTATATCCTCAATGGCCTTGGCTAGAGTAGCATTGGCCGTATTGTGGATAGTGATATGACGAGGAAGCTGAACTAGAAAACCCTTCTTATCTACAGGATCCTTCAACATTACCACATGGGTTGAGGTATCGATTAACACCCCATTACCACTCATCAATTTCATGCCTAGGATTACATCGATTCCCACGCCCGGTAGGACTACCAGATCAACTAAAAACTCTCGATCACCAATCTCAATCCTCACATTGTTAACTACTTGATTCATCGAGATGTTGTTCCCAGCAGCACTAATACAGTAACCACCCTTGGCTATTGTAATCATATTCAACTTATGCTCAGATGCAAAAGTAGAACTCACAAAGGAATGTGAGGCACCTGAGTCAAAAAGCACAACTGCGGGATGATCGTTAAGAAACTTACCAACGGTGACCACTTCACCAGCAGGAATTTCCTCAACAGTGGTATAGTGAACACGCCCCTGATGGATGTTTCCCTGAGAATTCTGCTTGGGAGGATAAGGACAATTATTAGCCCAGTGACCAGGATTGTTGCAATTCCAGCATGGCCTGTTAGATGGTGGAACATTGGAACTGCCCTGCCCAGAAGTATTCTTTGGCAGAGAAACTGTGTACCCCTTGCGAAAGCCAGTCTTAGCCTAGTTCTTCTTCTGAGGTGGGCGATACTGGATGTTGGCAGCAGGCGAACGATACTGAGTTTTGACCACCATAGGAGCTTTAGACTGAGAAGCACCTGCTTCATAATTCCTTTTGCGGCTCTTAGAAGCAGCATAAATATTATTATTGCTCTCTTGAGTTAAAGCATCACTGATAAACGCATTAAAAGTTGTACACTTGCTGTTGCCCATAGACTTCATCAGCTTAGGGGAAAGTCCCCTATTGAAGCTAGCAATCTTCTTGGCGTCTGTGTCCACAAATTCTGGGGCATACCTTGCCAGGTTATTAAAAGCCTAGAGGTACTCACTCAAGCCCTTGTTGCCTTGAGTCAGCTTCATGAACTCTGTATGCTTGATTGCCATAAGGCTAGGAGGAATATAATGCCCCCTAAAAGCTTGCTTGAACTGATCCCAAACAACCTTGACATTTGCAGGGAAGGTGGTCCGGGGATGATTCCACCAAATACCCGTGGGTCCATGCAGCTGATGTCCAGCATATGATGCCTTCATACTCTCAGTTACCCAGAGCAAGTGAAACTTTTCCTCTATGGTGTTCAGCCACTCATCAGCTTGAAGCAGTTCTTCTGCTTCTCTAAAGATAGGAGGCTTTGTATCCATGAAATCCTTGAAGGTACTATATTGATTCGGCTTGGGTCCTTGGCGGACATGACGATCATCACGGTTGGCCATCTGACACATAGCTTCAGCCAACATGCGCTAAATTTCAACAATTGTTTGCATAAGCTCAGCCGGTGTGGGCAGCGGCAGAGGAGGTGGTGGTTGTTCCTCATCCCCAATGCCATGACCTCGATGAAAGTTGTAAGACATCTGCAAAATGCATAACCAATGAGCACTGATGGGGTGGAAAACTTGTAGATGAATCGTGTAATTATGCCAAACTAATTTCATTGGAGAGAATAAATTCATACAATAAACAGAGGCACAATAATTCATCACAATCACTCAACCCCATCAAGCACATCAATTGGCGTAACAGTGCGATATTCTCAACAAACAACAATTTTTACTGACAACAAAGACAGAATTAATTAAAGGCTCACGCAATATGGAGCATAAGCACATCTGATAGGTTATTTCCAAACCATCAAGGTTCCAACCTTACATCGAAGATAACATAGGGTTCGATATTACATCCCAAGGATCAGTTTACAATAAAGCTACTTGTCCATGCATGAGGGTCAATAAAAAGACTAGCTCTAACGCATTAGCTAAGTGGTAATCTAAACTAAGCATCATCCTTTGAGTCAGTATCGAAGATCTCTCCTCCGTCCTCATCACTAGCAGGCTCCAGCTCCTCATCTTCCTCTTCTTCAGGCGGAGCATCCTCAGGTCCATTAATCTCAATGTCATCATCATCTTCAGCCATGATGACACCAGAGCCCATCTCATCATCATCACCATGAGGAAGGATCGGATGGAGCTGATTGTGTAGCTGATGAACTCCCTCATGGAGGTTGTCGTTGTACTCATCTGCAGCTACCAATTACTACTCAAGCTCAACCTATCGAGCCCTCAAGATATTCTCTTCATGCCAGGCTTCATTCTGTTGATTCATCACGTGAACCAACATACGCTCACAATTGCGGTGAGCAATAGTCAACCTCTGAACTTTGAGTGTCTCCTAATCTCTTTTCCACGTCACCAACTCCAAACACTGTTGGACTATAGTCCTTTCAGCAGTCACCTGTGTCAGCTCAGCCCTCAGCCTCTCCTCCTCAGTAGGCTCGGGATGGGGCTCATGAGGTGCTAACTGGTGACAAGGAGCCCTGCCTCTGTGGACTTGCGAGCAGTGGTTTTTGTGCGGGCCATCTATAGCAAAAGATTATAACCTAAGGTGAGGATCATTAAAGAGATACAAAAATTTAATTAGTCAAGATAATCAAATTTTTAAGGGAGGAAGTAATGCAAGAATGCAATGTATGCTTGAACATGATGCATGCATGATCCGTACGTTCCCATAAACCTAGGAAAACAAAAATTTCTAGCAGATATATGGTGGCATACACACGTTCTCTCGAATGGCAGTAACTAGTCGATCTACAATGGTACGTTGTTAGTGTACCTGCAGAAGAGTTCATTTCAGCCCAACAATTTCCCAATAAAGCACACATAGAAAGTAGTAAACTAAATACTCTCCATACATACATCCCTGATGCATGTACTTTAGTATCACAGCTACCCAACAGATATACCCACCATTAAGTACTTTCACAAATACATGGTTGGACATGTAATTATGCTAGTAACCACAACTACTCTCCCCTAGACTGACGGTTGGACGGTCATGCTCTCACAACTCACACTTACCAGAGCGTAGAGGTATTTGATCCATACGTTACCACCCAAGTGGATGGCACCCATACAATAGCACGCCGTATGAACAACGAAATAGAAAACAAGCAATAACCCCCAAAGTTAGTTCTTTAATAAGCCACCTAAGAGTCCTTAATTGGGCATAAGGGATATGACCAGTGGCAACGCTTAGTATTTAATTTAGAGTTTTCACAAATACTTTTGTTTTAAATACACAAATGATATGTTTAGTGTTGAACCTTGCTCCGATGCCAGCTGTAATAGAACCGACCAAATTATAAGAACATAAGTACAAAAACAATCACCAGAGTGATCAAATTCCCGTACTTAGGCTCCCACAACCCCGGTAGTCCGGAAATCTCGAAGGATTTCAAACAACTTCCAACACACAAGCCAAGATCGTAGTGATTCAACACAACACATCATTCGTTACAACAGTTCGCAAGTAGCATACGGATTACATCCATTGGAGTTCAAAATAAAATATTACAAACTGAGTTTGTTTCGTGGAAGCAACATAGTTTGATACGTACTTCATAAGTTCAAATATATTATCAGATAGTAATCATGTCCACAAAAGCAACTTAGATAAAGGTAACTAGTAGAGACTGTGCCCAACGATCTAGTCCTCATCTCTAGCTGGGAGGAGACAGTACTTGCAGCACCTAGAATAGAACAAGTCATCTGCAACAGGTGGGAAATAAACCCTGAGTACGAGAAGGTACTCAGCTAGACTTACCCGCCCAGAACTAGAAATAAAAGACACCAAGGATCATGCAAGGCTGATATAAAGTGGAGCTAGCTTGACACATTTTGCATAAAAGCTTGCATAGATTCAGTAACCATCTAGAGCTTAGCATCAAGTTAATAATCATTAACCTGTCATCTATTTTAGCACCTATACTAAAGCACTCACTTTATTAGGAGCAAACAATAATAACCATAGCAGGTATAATAAGGCCATCATCATATCATCATTCTAGAACCATTGTAATATTTAGTGTATCTACTTTGGAGACACTCCCGTCAAGTTCTCACTAACCGGTGAGAGACGGCGACTCGAATCGAATTACAACTCAGCTGAGGGGGGTATTCCTAACTCTCACCTTGGCATACTTTATAAGGGTAGCCGTGGGTCACCTTTGGTACAACTCAAGAACCAACTTCGTGGGTTCGGTCAACGCCCGCACTCTCAGGGATTACCCTTCTGCTAGGATGATCAGGACTTTTAAATCACCTGCCCTTGGACTCACGCCTATGGCTCCCTTTTGAGGTGCACTTTATACTTGCTGAAGCCCGGCCTGAGTCAAGCTACTCGGATTCACGGTCAAGCACCCGGGCCCGGCCAACTAAGAGAGAGGCATGCGTTCAATATGACAAAGAAAGGTTCCAAGAATCGGTCCTTAAGCGACAAAGACGGAGTCACTGCAAGCCTACAGCCTTACAAGCCCCCGCCCGGTCTTCATTCAAATTATACCAGGTTCTTTTCCACGATAGCACCACATGTATAGTCCTATAGCTCGTAGGTGATAGGAAATCACCCGACTTCTACTGCTTAAAGCAGGGCTAAGCTTCTACTCGAGCCTGAGCTACATAGGATTCAAGGTAATAATATCTGGACAAGGATTGGATATCAGTGCAACAAGTGTTTTCATTCAACACCTATAACTTAATGCAACAATATATATAACATAATACTTAATTGCATTTTACAAATTAGGAGGCTTGTAATGCTCCAGGCCTTGCGTTTCATGAAATTGCATGGGACGTGGTCAGGGAAGTCAACGATGACCTCGCATGGCACTTCTATTGCGACCTTCACCTCCTGAATTCTAGGTTCGGGCTGCTGCACCTCTGGAGCTTCCTAGTTCGTCCCATCGAATTCTAGCAAGGTCATGCCCTCCAGTACACCTATTGCATGTATATGTACAAGATGAATACTATGAATTCATAAGAGTGACATGATGCTTATGATGGATGAATAACCGCAAGTAACAAAACATCACAAGACATTCATTGACCGAGTAGGTGCAGCGGTAACAGAACCGTCCAAATTATAAGAACGTATGTACAAAAACAATCACCAAACTGATCAAATTCCTGTACTTAAGCTCCCATAATCCCGGTAGTCTAGAAATCTTGAAGGATTTCAAACAACTTTCAACATACAAACCAAGATCGTAGTGATTCAACACAACACATCATTCGTTACAATAGTTCACAAGTGGCATAAGGATTACATCCATCAGAGTTCAAAATAAATATTACAAACCGAGTTTGTTTCATGGAAGCAACATAGTTCAGTACATAACTTCATAGATTTAATTACATTGCCAGCTAGTAGTCATGTCCAACAAAAGCAACTTAGATAAGATAACTAGCAGAGATCACGCCCGATGATCTAGTCCTCATCTCCGGCCGGGAGGAGACAGTATTTGCAGCACCCAGAATAGAACAGGTCATCTGCAACAGGTGGGAAATAAACCCTGAGTACAAGAAGGTACTCAGCTAGACTTACCCGTCAAAAACCAGAAATAAAGGACACCAAGGATCATGTAAGGCTTTATAAGGTGGAGCTAGCTTGACGCATTTGCATAAAAGAGCTTACGAGCATAAGTAACCAATTAAACTTAGCATCAAGTTCATCATCATTAACCTATCAACTATATTAGCACCTGTACTAGAGCACTCACTTAGTAGGAGTAAACAATATTAACCATAGTAGGTATAATAAGGCTGTCATCATCATATCATCATTCCTGAACCATCATGTTATTTAGTGTATCTACTGCGGAGATATGTTTGTCAAGTTTTCACTAACCGGTGAGAGACGGTGACTCGAATCGAATTACAAATCAGCTGAGGGGTATTCCTAACTCTCACCCAGGCATACTTTGCAAGGGTAGCCGTGGGTCACATTTGGTACAACTCAGGAACCAACTTCTCGGGTTCGGTCAGCGCCAGCACTCTTAGGTATTACCCTTCTGCCAGGATGATCAGGACTTTTAAATCACCTACCCTTGGACTCACGCCTATGGCTCCCTTTCGAGGCATACTTTATACTTACCGAAGCTCGGCCTGAGTTGAGCTACTCGGCTTCGTGGTCGGTCTCCAGACCCGACCAACTAAGAGAGAGGCATGCGTTTAACACGAATAGGAAAGGCTCCAAGAATCGGTCCTTAATCGACACAGACAGAGTCACTGCAAATCAGCAAGCCTCCGCCCGGCCTTTATTTCAAATTAAGATAGGTTCTTTTCCACGATAGCAAATATACCTAACTGTGCCACATGTATTTTTCCTATAGCTCGCAGGTGACAGGAAATCACCTGACTTCTACCACTTAAAGCAGGGCTAAGCATCTACTTGAGCCTGAGCTACATAGCATTCACGGTAATAATATATAGACAAGGATTGGATATCAATGCAGCAAGTGTTTTCATCCAACACCTATAACTTAATGCAACAATATATATAACATAATACTTTAATTGCATTTCAGAAATTAGGAGGCTTATAATGCTCCGGGGCTTGCCTTTAACAAAGTTGCACAGCTTGTGATCTGGGCACTCAACCACCATGTCTCCTGGCTCCTCGACTGCGAGCTACACGTTCTAAGCTTCGGGTTTGGGCTGCTGCACTTCGGGAGCTTCCGGGCTCGTCCCGTCGAACTCCAGCAACGTCACGCCCTCCGGTACACCTATTGCATGCATATGTAGAAGATGAATACAAGGAATGCATAAGAGTGACATGATGCTTATGATGGATGAATGACAGCAATTAACAAAACATCTTGAGACATTCGTTGACCGAGTAGGTGCAACGCTCTAATCAAATCACTTTAGAACAAGTCTCAATTCTTTCTTCTAAAGAGCAAGATTACTCACCAACTTGCACAACCTAAGATAAATGTGTTCATCCTCAGTTAAAGGCCTAACACCTGCACCTAAACTCACCTTAATCAATTTAAACTCCTAATACATCCCAACATGTTTAAGTATAGTAAAGACATACTTAATCCAAAAGCTTCAGGTTAAACATAGAAATGAGCAGTTCATTCAATCAATCACAACAGGAGTTCTACAAATCCAATGGACTTGAAAGAGGACATTATGGAAAGCTTATGAAATTCTCTACAAATCATTTAAAAACATCAAAGCATGATTCCAAAGTTTACTAGGTCGAATTAAAGCAAACATAGAATCTGTTCTGTGCAAACAGAGAGCAACAAAAACTGAGAACCAACTTTGAACAGCTATAACTCTTAAACTATAAGGTCAAATGCCACCAAAATTTAACAACAACTAGATCATAAAATTCATAACAACTTTCCTATAGATGACAAGACATGAAAACATCATTTACATAGAGTAATTTAACAATATCTTGAAATCTGTCTAGAATTGACAGATTCACTAAATTAAATATTTAGTGATGTAGCAAAAGCACATTAAAGCTAAAATAAGTTTACCAACTTATTATACATATCCAAAGAACACCAGAAAGTATGGTGCCAACATCCAAATAATTTCTTTAATGTCCTTTATTAATTTATTTAGATAATTAGATGAATAAAGGAACCTATATCAGAACTCCACAATTAATTCTATAAAAATTACAGTGGCTGCCACATACATCCAGAAGGCTATCATAAAATTTTCATAGCAATTGAGCAAGTATATTTTTCTATACCAAAAATAACAAACAGAAAGGCTGATTTTGGCATAATTAAGAAACCCTATTGAAGGGTATCAAACAACAGATTTCATATTTTTCTTGGGTTCCTAATAACATGAGAATAACACTCACCAAATTTCACCTTTACTGGATCTACATATAGTTCATGAAAATTCACACAAGATCCACCCAAGCAAACAAGATAAATATATAACTCCACCATACAATATCCAAAATTGGTAAAATTTAAATTACAAGCTACTCAATGCATAAACAACACCCCATAAAGATTTCAAGTCATTTGGAGCTATACAATAGTAGATAAAATTTCCTCCTATTTCCTTATGAATAAAAGAGATAATTTATAGCTTCAATTCCCATAACAGAACATAGTATATTCTATATTTTAAGAAAAACTAGGATTCACTAGGAACACCACAAAATTAGAATCACATCATTTGGATCTATAAATCTTGAGATATGGAATTTTGAATCTAACATTAAAATATGTGAAATAATAAAAGAAAAATGAAAACGAAAGCCTAAACCAGCTACTGGGCCGGCCCGGTTAAGCCTGCACGGCCCGCGACCGGATCCCGCCCGGCCATCCGCCTGCTGACACCCGGGGCCCACAGGCTAGAGAGACAGAGACAGGGGAGGAGGCGGTCAACGGTGAAGCTTAGCTGGCCGGCGAAACCGAGGGCACTAGCGCGACCAGCACCTCAAGTCGCACCGGTTGACCTAGTTAAACGAAGGGCGGAGCTACCGGGGATGGCTCACCGTCACGCATAGTGGCTCGGCGGGGCACGTGGTGGCGCATCTCACCGGCGGTGGCCGTTGGACCCATCCTAGACCCTCAGTGAGCATCCCCGCACTACCCAGCCCTAGTGCACCTACTAGCAAGAGAAGAGGATGGCCGGAGAGCCCTGGCCATGGTGAGCCACCGTGCGAACGCACTCTGGCGAGGTGCCGCGGTGGCAGAAATGGGCAATGCGGCCCTACCTGTGCTCGGCTTGCCACGTTGAGAGGACGAGAGGGTAGAGGGGCTCAAGGCGGAGCGGTTGATGCGATTCGGCAGGTGAGGGTGCGGTGGTGAGCACGCGCGAGCTCGTCGGAGTGGGCAGCGGCAATGGTGGCTCGGTTCTCCGCTCAGAGAGAACGAGAGGGAGGCAGGGACAAAGTGAAGGCGAGGGATGACATCATCGCGCTCTTGAGGCTCTCGCGACCTGATCCGTGGGCCCGCGGCCGGCGTATGGACACCACGGCGCGTCCACACGGCAGTAATGGCCTGTGGCCGGTCGGCCACCGAGCTCATCATGTTCTCGATTCAGAGACTGACGAAGCCGACTGACAACCGATTTTGATCACCCTATATCTCCCAAACTGGCTCGATTTAGGTCATGACGTTATTGACAAAATTGGAGAGCCATATGAGTACTACAAAGTTGTCAATTGGAGCTTGAGCTGGTTTGGCCTGGTTTGAGAGATACAATGCTCCCAAGTGGGGCACATGAAAACTGTGAACTGCATTTTAGATTTAGAAAATATTTTCTAAGTGTTGGACAGCACTTCAACTGACTTGTGGGCCTTGTTTGAGCCTGTTCCAGCCATTTTCATGAGATGGCCCTAAAACAACTTTTATTGCTTACCAAATTTACTACAACATTGTTTAAGTTGTACATCCATGCAAGATCTCTAGGCTGGACTTTTTAAATAGTAAAACAAAAACACTCTGTAGGTCATCATATGGGCAAACTTCACCTAGAGGGCAAATTAGTCAATTTGGTTGACCTAAACAGTGCTCCACTAATTATCCTAAGTGTAGTTAAGGTGTATTAGGACATAATTAACCACTCTACCCATTTGTTACACCAACTTCTAAGTATCACATATGTTGAAACAAGCAAAACAAGCAAGTTACTTCATTTGTTTCAAAACCATGTTTCACAATTTCATGACTTTGTTGCAAAGCTTAAACTTGTCATGTTACACCAGTAGGTTTGACATGTTTCAAGGTATGGAAAGCACATGTTGCACAAACCATATTGCATAATCAAGAAACTATGAAACAACACACATTGACATGTTGCATACTCATGTTTCAAGCAAAACAAATGCATAAATGAGATGAATGATGCTCATGCTTATGAAATGCAAGTGCAATTTGTGGAAGCCAAACACCTGGGGTGTTACAGCCCTCCCCCTTATAAAAATCTCGTCTCGAGATTTGGAAAGCATACCATTTAGCATAAAAAGTTAGATGATTCTCCCTTAAATAATCTTCCCTCTCCCATGTTGCATCCCAATCACTATGATTACTCCAAACCACCTTGTATATAACTTAACTACTCGATTACGAGTCACCCTTTCTGGAGTATCTAGAATATATACAGGTTTTTCCTCACAAGAGGGATTGGATTCCAATTTGATTCTCCTCACTGCTACCCTTTCCTCATGAATGCAGAGACATTTCTTTAATTGAGAAACATGGAAGACCGGAAAGATAGCGCCCAGCTCATGAGGTAGATTGAGCTTATAAGCTACTCTTCCATTTTTCTCGATAATCCGATATGGTCCAACATAGCGTGGCTCAAGCTTTCTTTTGATTCCAAAATGTTTTACTCCCTGCATAGGTGAGACCTTTAGATAAACATGGTCACCTACTTCAAACTCAATAGGTTTCCTTCTCTTATCTGCATAGCTCTTTTGTCGAGCCTGAGCGGCAGTCATATTTTTTTGTATAGCACAGACTTGTTCTTTGGCTTCTTTTACAAAATCAATACCATAGAACCTCCTTTCTCCAGGTTCCACCCAGTTCCAAGGAGTCCTACACTTGCGACCATATAAAAGCTTCAAAAGGAGCCATCTTGATACTCTCTTGATAATTGTTGTTATAAGAGAATTCAGCGAGGGGCAACCATTTCTCCCAAGAACCTTTGCAAGAGATAAGGAAAGCTCTAAGCATGTCTTCAAGAATTTGATTAACACGTTCAGTCTGCCCAGAGGTTTGTGGATGATACGCATAACTGTGGATTAGATTGCTGCCAAGATTCTAATGTAAACGCTCCCAGAAACGAGCTGTGAACTGAGGTCCTCTATCGGAAACTATAGTCTCGGGTACCCCATGAAGACGTATAACTTGTTGGAAATAAATGTTCATTAAACGATCCACAATTACCCAAATAGAATCAAAACCCTTCTCTGTAGGGGGTAACCCAACAATGAAATCCATAACAATTTCTTCCCAATTCCAGCCTGGAATAGAGAGTGGCTGCAATAACCCAGGCTTCATGTGAATAGCCTTGACTCTACAACAGTTATCACACCTAGCAACGTAGGCTACGATTTCTTTCTTCATCTTGGTCCACCAATAGTAAGGCTTGAGATCTTGATACATTTTACTACTACCAGGATGGATGGACAATTTAGAAGAATGGGCTTTAGCCATAATTTGATTTCTAAGTTCTTTGTCTTTGGGTACGACAAGTCTATCATTGAACCAGAGGATTCCTTTGTTATCCACTCAAAAGTGCTTGGTTTCTTGCTCTTTCATCTTACATTTGATGTGAAACACACCCACATCAGTCTTCTAGAGCTCGATAATCTGACTTCTAAGAGAGAAATCCACAGTAATATTGTGGAGTACCACAGGATGAAGGAGATGTGATAGATGAAAGTCTTCACTAACCAACGAATTACAATGAGATTTATGACTTAAGGCATCCACAACAACATTTGCCTTACCAGGATGGTAGTGTACTTGGAGATTGTAGTCTTTGATTAACTCTAACCATCGTCATTGATGCATGTTCAACTCTGGTTGAGTAAAGATGTACTTAAGGCTTTTATGGTCAGTATAAATGTTACACACATTACCGAGCAAGTAATGTCTCCAAATCTTCAGGGCATGAACAACTGCAGCTAGCTCCAAGTCATGAGTAGGGTAATTGACTTCATGCTTTCGAAGCTGGCGCGAGGCATAAGCAATGACTCGGCCCTCTTGCATAAGAACACACCCTAAACCGGTGCCTGATGCATCATAATAGACATCAAAAGGCTTCTCGATGTTAGGTTGTGCCAAAATAGGAGCAAAAGTTAGTAAGGTCCGCAAAGTGTGGAAAGCCTCTTCACACTTCAGAGTCCAAACAAACTTCTCATCCTTTTGAAGTAATCGAGTCATGGGCTTGGCTATTTTAGAGAAATCCGGGATGAAGCGACGATAATAACCAACCAAACCGAGGAAACTTCAGACTTCAGTGACCGTAGTAGGTGCCTTCGGATATAACACTTCTTGCACCTTGGTAGGGGCAACCAAGATTCCATCTTCAGATAACACATGACCAAGGAAAGGTACTTTCTTCAACCAAAACTTGCATTTGCTGAACTTGGCATAAAGCATATTGTCACGCAATCGAGTTAAGACAATTCTCCGATGTTCAGCATGCTCTTCTTCATTCTGAGAATAGACAAGGATATCATCGATGAAAACCACCACAAATCGATCTAACTCCAGCATGAATACCGAATTCATCAGGTACATAAAGTGTGCAGGAGCATTTATCAATCCAAAGGACATGACAAGATACTCGAACAAGCCATAGCGAGTAGAGAAAGTCATCTTAGGTATATCTTCAGGACGAATTTTGATCTAATGGTAGCCAGACCTTAAATCAATCTTAGAGAATACCTTAGTTTTGGATAGTTGATCAAAAAGAATGTCAATGTGAGGAAGAGGATATTTATTCTTGAAGGTGACAGCATTGAGTGGTCGATAGTCCACACACATGCGCAAAGACTCATCCTTCTTCACAAAGATGGCAGGACAACCCCAAGGAGAGGAACTAGGCCGAATCAACCCTTTCTTCAATAGCTCGTTCAACTAAATTTTTAGCTCAGCCAACTCATTGGGTGGCATCCAATAGGGCCTTTGAGAGATAGGAGCCATACCCGAAATGAGTTCTATCTTGAATTCCACTTCACGGTCCGGAGGTAATCCAGGCAAGTCATCGAGGAAGACATCTGGAAACTCATAGACAACCGGTATATCCTCAATGTACTTGGCTAGAGTAGCATTGGCTGTGTTGTGGATAGCGATATCACGTGGAAGTTGAACTAGAAAACCCTTCTTATCTATGGGTTCCCTCAACATTACCACACGGGTTGATGTATCGATCAACACCCCTGTACCACTCATCCACTTCATTCGTATGATTACATCAATTCCCAGCCCCAGTAGAACAACCAGATCAACTAAAAACTCTCGATCACCAATCTCAACCCTCACATTATTAACTACTTGATTCGTCGAGATGTTGTTCCCAGCAGCACTAATACAATAACCACCCTTGGCAATTGTAATCACATTCAGATTATGCTTTGATGCAAAACTAGAACTCGCAAAGGAATGTGAAACACCCAAATCAAAGAGCACAACTGCAGGATGATCATTAACAAGAAACTTACCTGCAGTGACCACTTCGCCAGTAGGAATTTCCTCAACAGTAGTATAGTGCACACGCCCCCGACGGATGTTTCCCTGAGAGTTCTGCTTGGGAGGATAAGGACAACTGTTAGCCCAGTGACCAGGCTTGTTGCAATTCTAGCACAATCGGTTGGAACTACCCTGCCCAGAAGTATTCTTTCGTAAAGAAACCGTGTACCACTTGTGAAAACCAGTCTTAGCCTGGTTCTTCTTCTGAGGTGGGCGGTACCGGACGCTGGTAGCAGGTGGACGATATTGAGTTTTGGACACCACTAGAGCCTTAGCCTGAGAAGCACCTACCTCAAAATTTCTCTTATGGGTTTTGGAAGCAGCATATATCTTATCATTGTTCTCCTGAGTCAGGGCATCACTGATAAACTCATTGAAAGTGATACACCTGTTGCCCATAGACTTCATCAGTTTAGGGGAAAGCCCCTCTTGAAGCTAGCTATCTTATTGGCATCAGTATCCACAAATTCAGGGGCATACCTCGCCAGGTTGTTAAACGCCTAGAGGTACTCATTCAGGCTTTTGTTGCCTTGTGTCAGCTTCATGAACTCAGTATGCTTGATTGCCATAAGGCCAGGAGGAATAAAATGTCCCTTGAAAGCTTCCTTGAATTGGTCCCAAATGACCTCAACATTAGCAGGAAAGGTGGTTCTATGATGGTTCCACCAGATGCTTGCAGGTCCCTCTAGCTAATGACTAGCATATGAGGCTTTTAAACCTTCAGATAACCTGAGCAATTGGAATCTCTGTTCTACGGTGCTTAGCCACTTATCAGCTTGAAGCGGTTCTTCTGCTTCTCTAAAGATAGGAGGCTTCATGTCCATGAAGTCCTTGAAGCTACTATACTGATTTCGTTTGGGTCCCTGGCGGACATGTCGATCATCACAGTTAACAAACTGGCGCATAGCTTCAGCCAACAAACGCTGGCTTTCAACAACCGTCTGCATTAGCTCTGCTGGTGTGGGCGGTGGCGGAGGAGGTGGTGGTTGTTCCTCATCCCCAACGCCATGACCGTGATGAAGATTGTACGCCATCTGCAAAAATACATAGCCAATGAGCACTAACGATGTGAAAAATTTGTAGATGAATTGTGTAATTATGCCAAACTGATTCCATTGGAGACAATGATTTCATACAATAAACAGAGGCACAATAATTCATCACAATCACACAACCCATTGAGCGTGTCAATTGACATATTAATGTGATGTACTTAACAATTAACGATGTTTACCAACAACAAAGACATAATTTATTAAAGGCTCACATACATGGAGCACAAGCACGTCTAATAGATTACATCCAAACCATCGAGGTTTCAACCTTACATCAAAGATAATATAGGGTTCGATGGTAAATCCCAAAGATCAACTTACTACAAAGCTACTCATCCATGCATGGGGGTCAACAAAAGACTAGCTCTAGCGCATTAGCTAAGTAGTAAGCTAAACTACGTGTCATCCTTCGAGTCAGTGTCGAAGATCTCTCCTCCGTCTTCATCACTAGCAGGCTCTAACTCCTCATCTTCCTCTTCTTCAGGCGGAACATCCTCAGGTCCATTAATCTCAATGTCATCATCATCATCTTCAGCCATGATGACATTAGAGCCCATCTCATCATCATCGTCATGAGGAAGGAGAGGATGGAGCTGATTATGTAGCAGATGAACCTCCTCATGAAGGTGATTGTTGTACTCCTCTGTAGCTGCTAACTGCTGCTCAAGCTCAACCTGCCGAGCCCTTAAGATATTCTCTTCGTACCAGGCTTCATTCCACTGATTCAGCAAGTGAACCAACATACGTTCACAGTTGCGGTGAGCAACGATCAACCTCTGAACTTCAAGAGTCTCTTGGTCTCTTTCCCACGTAACCTGCTCCAAATGTTGCTGAACTGCATTCCTCTCAGCAGTCACCTAGGCCAACTCCGCCCTCAGCCTTTCCTCCTCAGTAGGCTCAGGGCGGGGCTCACGAGGAGCTAACTGGTGATGAGGAGCCCTGCCTCTGGTGGACTTGCGAGCAGTGGTCCTAGTGCAGGCCATCTGTAGAAACAGGGTATAACTTAAGATGAGGATCATTTAAGAGATACGAAGATTTAATTAATCAGGACAATCAAATTTTAAGGGAGGGAGTAATGCAAGAAATGCCATGTATGCTTGAACATGATGCATGCACGATCCGTACGTTCTCACAAACCTAGAAAATTTAAAAGCTAGTGGAATATACGGTGGCATACATATGTTCTCTCATATACGATAACTAGTCGATCTACAACGATGCGTTGTTAGTGTACCTGTAGAAAATTTCATTTCAGCTCTCTCATATACGATAACTAGTCGATCTACAACGATGCGTTGTTAGTGTACCTGTAGAAAATTTCATTTCAGCCCAATAATTTCCTAGTAAGGCATGCAAAGAAAGTAGTAAACTAAATACTTTCCATACATGCATCCCCCGATGTATATACTTCAGTATCACAGCTACCCGACAGATATACCCACATTAAGTACTCTCATAGATATATGATTGAACATGTAAGTACGCTAGTAACCACAACTACTCTCCCCTAGACCAACGGTTGGACGGTCATGCTCTCATAACTCACACTTACCAGAGCGTAGAGGTATTTGATCCATACATTACCACCCAAGCGGATGGCATCCATACAATAACACGCCGTATGGACAACGAAGCAGAAAACAAGCAAGAACCCCCAAGTTAGTACTGTAATAAGCCACCTAAGAGTCATTAATTGGGCATAAAGGATATGACCACTGGCAACACTTAGCATTTAATTTGGAGTTTTCATGATTACTTTTGTTTTAAATACACAAATGACATGTTGAGTGTTGAACCTTGCTCCGATGCCAGCTGTAACAGAACCATCCAAATTATAAGAACGTAAGTACAAAAACAATCAACGAAGTGATCAAATTCCTGTACTTAAGCTCCCATAATCCCGGTAGTCCAGAAATCTCAAAGGATTTTAAACAACTTTCAACATACAAACCAAGATCGTAGTGATTCAACACAACACATCATTCGTTACAACAGTTCACAAGTGGCATGCGGACTACATCCATCGGAGTTCAAAATAAAATATTACAAACCGAGTTTGTTTCGTGGAAGCAACATAGTTTAGTACATAACTTCATAGATTTAATTACATTGCCAGCTAGTAGTCATGTCCAACAAAAGCAACTTAGATAAGATAACTAGCAGAGATCGCGTCCGACAATCTAGTCCTCATCTCCGGCCAGGAGGAGACAGTATTTGCAGCACCCATAATAGAATAGGTCATCTGCAACAGGTGGGAAATAAACCCTGAGTACGAGAAGGTACTCAGCTAGACTTACCCATCAAAAACTAGAAATAAAGGACACCAAGGATCATGTAAGGCTTTATAAGGTGGAGCTAGCTTGATGCATTTGCATAAAAGAGCTTACAAGCATAAGTAACTAATTAAACTTAGCATCAAGTTCATCATCATTAACCTATCAACAATATTAGCACCTGTACTAGAGCACTCACTTAGTAGGAGCAAACAATATTAACCATAGCAGGTATAATCACTGTTCGCCTAAACGGCCATTTAGTCCATTTAAACACCGTTTAAACGGTAAACAGAAGTCAGCCATGTTGTTTAGGCCATAAACGGTGAATTAAATGGTTGGGCCATTTAAACCCGTTTAAACTGTTCAATCCCGTCTAAATGGTCTAAACAAAATCAGAATAAACAAGATTAAATGAGCTAAACAACCATTTAATCCATAATTAAGTGAATTAAAGGGCTACATCTATCACAATCAACATGAAACTAATTAACATTGTAATTATATGAAGTGTTGTGGGATTTAGATTTCTTCCAACAAGATTATTTGGTAGAATATTTGATTTTGACTTGTGTAAATATGTATGGGTTCTAGCAAATTTTATTTTTACCTATAGAAATATGTATATTTAAT
Source organism: Saccharum hybrid cultivar R570 (assembly GCA_038087645.1). NCBI lineage: Eukaryota > Viridiplantae > Streptophyta > Magnoliopsida > Poales > Poaceae > Saccharum > Saccharum hybrid cultivar. The sequence goes on from JAQSUU010000066.1 coordinate 16,926,526, forward strand.
TGTTATTGTACAAAACCATTTAGGCCGTTTAACTCCGTTTAAACACCATTTAAATGGTTTAAACGCTAAATGAAGGGTGACCGACTGTTTACCGTTTCGCGTTTAGAAAAACATTCGGTATAATAAGGTTGTCATCATCATATCATCATTCCTGAACCATCATGTTATTTAGTGTATCTACTGTGGAGATATGCCTGTCAAGTTCTCACTAACCGGTGAGAGACGGCGACTCGAATCGAATTACAACTCAGCTGAGGAAGTATTCCTAACTCTCACCTTGGCATACTTTGCAAGGGTAGCCATGGGTCACCTTTGGTACAACTTAGGAAATAACGTTGCGGGTTCGGTCAGCGCCAGCACTCTCAGGGATTACCCTTCTGCTAGGATGATCATGACTTTTAAATCACCTGCCCTTGGACTCACGCCTACGGCTCCCTTCCGAGGCGTACTTTATACTTGCCAGAGCCCGGCCTAAGTTGAGCTACTCAGCTTCGTGGTCGGTCTCCAAACCCAACCAACTAAGAGAGAGGCATGTGTTCAACATGAACATGAAAGGCTCCAAGAATCAATCCTCAAATGACACAGATAGAGTCACTACAAACCGGCAAGCCTCCGCCCGGTCTTTATTTCTAATTAAGACAGGTTCTTTTCCACGATAGCAAATATAGCCAACCGTGCCACATGTATTTTTTTCTATAGCTCGCAGGTGACAGGAAATCACCTAACTTCTACCGCTTAAAGCAGGGCTAAGCATCTACTCGAGCCTAAGCTACATAGGATTCACGGTAATAATATCTGGACAAGGATTGGATATCAATGCAGCAAGTCTTTTCATCCAACACCTATAACTCAATGTATCAATATATATATAACATAATACTTTAATTGCATTTTAGAAAATAGGAGGCTTATAATGCTCCAAGGCTTGCCTTTAACAAAGTTGCACGGTTTGTGATCCAGACACTCAACAACCACGTCTCCTGGCTCCTCGACTGTGACCTGCACGTCCTGAGCTTCGGGTTCGGGCTGCTGCACTTCGGGAGCTTCCTGGCTCCTCCCGTCAAACTCCAACAACGTCACGCCCTCTAGTACACCTATTGCATGCATATGTAGAAGGTGAATACAAGGAATGCATAAGAGTGACATGATGCTTATGATGGATGAATGATAGCAATTAACAAAACATCCCGAGACATTCGTTGACTGAGTAGGTGCAACGCTCTAATCAAATCACTTTAGAACAAGTCTCAATTCTTTCTACTAAAGAGCAAAATTACTCACCTAACTTGCACAACCTAATATAAAGGTGTTCATCCTCAGTTAAAGGCCTAACATCTGCACCTAAACTCACCTTAATCAATTTAAACTTCTAATACATCCCAACATGTTTAAGTATAGTAAAGACACACTTAATCCGAAAGCCTCAGGTTAAACATAGAAATGAGCAGTTCATTCAATCAATCACAACAGGAGTTCTATAAATCGAATGGACTTGCAAGAGGACATTTTGGAAATCCTATGCAATTCTCTACAAATCATTTAAAAACATCAAAGCATGATTCTAAAGTTTGCTAGGTCGAATTACAGCAAACATAGAATCTGTTCTGTGCAAACAGAGAGCAACCAAAGCGGAGAACCAAATTTGAACAGCTATAACTCTTAAACTATAAGGTCAAATGCCACCAAAATTTAGCAGCAACTAGACCATGAAATTCATAACAACTTTACTATAGACCACAAGACATGAAAACATCATTTACATAGAGTAATTTAACAATATCTTGAAATCTGTCCAGAATTGACGGATTCGCTAAATTAAATATTTAGTGATGTAGCAAAAGCACATTTAAGCTAAACTAAGATTACCAACTTATTACACATATCTAAAGAACACCAAAAAGTGTGGTGCCAACATCCAAATAATTTCTTTAATGTCCTTTATTAATTTATTTAGATAATTAGGTGAATAAAGGAACCTATATCATAACTTCACAATTAATTCTATAAAAATTGCAGTGGCTGCCACATACATCCAGGAGGCTACCATAAAATTTTCATAGCAATTGAGCAAGTATATTTTTCTACACCAAAAATTATAGACAGAAAGGCTGATTTTGGCATAATTAAGAAATCCTATTGAAAAGTATCAAACAACAGATTTCATATTTTTCTTGAGTTCCTACTAATATGAGAATAACATTCACCAAATTTCACCTTTACGGGATCTATAGATAATTCATGAAAATTCACACAAGATCCACCCAAGCAAACAAGATAAATATATAACTCCACCATACAGTATCCAAAAATGGTGAAATTTAAACTACAAGCTACTCAATGCATAAACAACACCCCATAAAAATTTCAAGTCATTGGAGCTATACAATAGTAGATACAATTTCCTCCTATTTCCTTATGAATAAAAGAGATAATTTATAGCTTCAATTCCCATAACAGAACATAGTATATTCTATATTTTTAATCAAAACTAGGATTCACTAGGAACACCACAAAATTGGAATCACATCATTTGGATCTATAAATCTTGAGATATGGAATCTTGAATCTAACATTAAAATATGTGAAATAATAAAAGAAAAACAAAAATGAAAGCCTAAACCGGCTACTGGGCCGGCCCAGTTAAGCCTGCGCAGCCAGCGACCGAATCACGCCCGGCCATTCGCCAGCTGACACTCGGGGCCCGCAGGCCAGAGAGACAGAGATAGGGGAGGAGGCGGTCGACGATGAAGCTCGCCGACGGCTAGCCGGCCGGCGAAACCGAGGGCACCAGCGTGACCAGCACCTCAAGTCGCACTGGTTGACCTAGTTAAACGAAGGGCGGAGCTACCGGGGATGGCTCGCCGTCGCGCATGGCGGCTCGGCGGGGCGCGTGGCGGCGCATCTCGCCGGCGATGGCCGCTAGACCCATCCTAGACCCTCAGTGGGCATCCCCGCACTACCCCAACCCCAGCGCACCTACTAGCAAGAGAAGAGGATGGTCAGAGAGCCCTGGCCATGGTGAGCGGCCGCGCGGACGCACTCCGGCGACGTACCGCGATGGCGGAAATGGGCAATGCAGCCCTACCTGTGCTCGGCTTGCTGCGTGGAGAGGATGAGGGGGTAGAGGGGCTCAAGGCAGAGCGGTTGACACGATTTGGTGGGCAGGGGTACGGTGGTGAGCGCACGCGAGCTCGTCGGAGCGGACGGCGGCAATGGTGGCTCGGTTCTCCGTTCGGAGAGAACAAGAGGGAGGCAGGGACGAAGTGAAGGCGAGGGACGATGTCGTAGCGCTCTTGAGGCTCTCGTGACCTGACCGGTGGGCATGCGGCTGGTGTACGGATGCCACGGTGCATCCACGCGGCGGCATTGGCCTGTGGCCGGTCGGCCACCGAGCTCAGCGCGTTCTTGATTCAGAGACTGACGAAGCCGACTGACAGCCGATTTTGATCACCCTATATCTCCCAAACTGGCTCGGTTTAGGTCATGACGTTATTGAAAAAATTAAAGAGCCATATGAGTACTACAAATTTGTTAATTGGAGCTTGAGGTAGTTTGGCCTGGTTTGAGAGATACAGTGCTCCCAAGTGGGACACATGAAAACTGTGAACTGCATTTTATACTTAGAAAATTTTCTAAGTGTTAGACAGCACTTCAACTGACTTGTGGGCCCTGTTTGAGCATGTTCCTTCCATTTTCATGAGATGGCCCTAAAACAACTTTTGTTCCTTAACAAATTTGCTACAACTTTGTTTAAGGTTGCACATCCATGCAAGATCTCTAGGCTAGACTTTTTAAATAGTCAAACAAAAACACTCTGTAGGTCATCATATGGTCAAACTTCACCTAGAGGGCAAATTAGTCAATTTGGTTAACCTAAACAGTGCTCCACTAATTATCCTAAGTGTAGTTAAGGTGCATTAGGACATAATTAACCACTCTACCCATTTGTTACACCAACTTCTAAGTATCACATATGTTGAAACAAGCAAAACAAGCAAGTTACTTCATTTGTTTCAAAACCATGTTTCACATGTTTCATGACTTTGTTGCAAAGCTTAAACTTGTCATGTTACACCAGTAGGTTTGACATGTTTCAAGGTATGGAAAACACATGTTGCATCTACATGTTGCACAAACCATATTGCATAATCAAGAAACTATGAAACAACACACATTGACATGTTGCATACTCATGTTTCAAGCAAAACAAATGCATAAATGAGATGAATGATGCTCATGCTTATGAAATGCAAGTGCAATTTGTGGAAGCCAAACACCTGGGGTGTTACAGCAACGCTCTATTCAAATCACTTTACTGAGTAAGTACAAATCTCTTCTCTAAGCATGGATACAAACTCACCAAGTTCTAGCAATCTAAGGTACAACTTTTCATCACCAGTTAAAGGTCTAGCACCTGCGCCTAAATTCACCTTAATCAATTTAAACACATAGGAACATCACAAACGTGCTTATAAATAGTAAAGGCACACTTAACAGAAGTTTCAGGTTCAACATGCAAAGAAGCAGTTCAGTAAATCAATCACAACAGGAGTTCTACAATTCCAATTGACTTGCAAGAGGACATTATGGAAAGCTTATAAAATTCTCTACAATTAAATTATAAACCCCACAGCATGATTCCAAAGTTTACGAGGTCAAATTTAACTAAACACCAAATCTAGTCTATGCAAGACAGAACATAAAGAAAACTGTGACCTAACTTTAAACAGCTATATCTCATAAACTACATGGCCAAATGCCACAAAATTTGAATAGCAGGTAGATGTATAAGTTATCTACAACTTTTGTAATAACAGGTTTCACAACAAAGCAACATATCATGGAGAACTTTGCCAAGTCCCCAGATCTGTCCAGAATTGGCAGATTCACTAAATTAATTAATTTAAAGATGTAGTAAAAACACATTTGAGCTAAACCAAGTTTACCCCCTCATTACTCATGTTAAAATAACACCAGAAAGTGTGGTGCCAACATCTAAATAATTTCTTTAATACCCTTTATTAATTTATTTAGAGAATTAGGTGAATAAAGGAACCTATATCAAAACTGTACAATAAATTCTATAAAAATTACAGCAGATACAGCATGCTTCCAGGAGGCTACCATAAAATTTTCATAGCAATTGAGCATGTATATTTTCCTATACTAAAAATATCAGACAGAAAGGCTGATTTTGGCATAAATGAGAAACCCTATTGAAAAGTGTCAAACAACAGATTTCATATCTTTCTTAGGTTCTTACTAACATGAGAACAGCACTCACCAAATTTCACCTTTACTGGATCTATAGATAAATTATGAAAATTCACACAAGATCCGATCATGCAAAGAAGATAAAGGTATAACTCCATCATATAGTACCCAAAATTGATGAAATTTAAACTACTGGCTACTCATGGCATAAAAAGCACACCATAAAAATTTCAAGTCATTGAGAGCTATCTACAGAGAGATATGATTTTCCTCTTTTCATGCATGAATAAAAGGCATAAATAATAACTCCATTTTTCATAACAAAACATAGCATGTTTCCTATTTTTAATAAAAACTAGAGTCCTCAAGAAACCCAAAAAAATTTGAACCAACTCATTTGGATCCATAGAACTCGAGATCTGCATTTTACAAATTAGGATTCAAATCAACATAAATGAATAAAAGAAATACAAAAACCTAAACCAAAACTAACTACTAGGCCAGCCCGCGTGAGCCGCTCGGCCCACGGCCACCTTCGGCCGATGGCGCTGACAGCAGGGTCCGCTGGTCAGAGGGACAGAGATAGGGGAGGGAGGAGTCGACGGTGAAGCTCGCCGCCGGTGAGCCGGACAACGAAACCAAGGGCATCGTCATGCTCCTCGCGCAATTCCACACCGATGGAGGTGCTCGGGGTTCCTAGGGTTAGCCAGAAGGACACGCCGCCGGCAATGGTGGGTGCGGTGGTGCTGTGCGGGGCACGCCGGCCAACTTCGGCCATGGTGGCCCAACCTAATACTGGCATGAGCATCGAGGCTACGTAGGGCTCCTAAAATGCTACGGAGAAGAGGAAAGGTGGGTACTAGAGAGCTCGACCGCTGCAAGCGCGAGCATGGCAGTGCTCTGGCGAGGTTTTCACGGCGGGGAAGAAGCAATGAGGCCTCTACCTTGACTCAGCGGCTCAACCCAGAGGATAAGGAGCAAGAGGAGATGATGGCGGCATGATGTGCAGGTTGGAGCGAGTAGAGATACGACGGCGCGCGCGCACGAGCTCACCAGAGCTCGCGGCGGAGAAGAAAGCGCCACTGCTGCTTTTTGATTTGGAAAAAAGGGGGCGAGAGTAGAGGCAATGACAAGGACGCGGCGTTGTGGTAGGCTTAAGGACACCCCCGGCCTGACTGGTGGGGCCAGCACTGGCGTACAATTGCCACGGCGCGACCACACGGCAATCGCGGCCTGTGCGCGGTCGGCCACCGAGCTCAGCTCGTTCTGATTCAGAGAAGATGACGACCGACTAAAACTCATTTTTCACCGCCTCGCAACTCTCAAACTAGCCTGATCTGGTTCCTGGTGCAGTTGGCAAACTTGTAGAGCTACACATGAACTTCAACTTTGTCAATTGGAGCTCGAGCTGGTTCGGCTTGGTTACAGAGTCCCAAAGTAGGGTACTTTGAACTGTAGTGCAGTTAGGACTTAACCGAAATGGCTAAGTGCTAAATAGCATGTCAAAACCAACTTGTGGGCCCTGTTTGAGCATGTTAGGTCCATTTTCATGAGATGACCATTAAATAACTTTTGTTCCATAACAAATTTGCTACAACTTTGTTTAAGGGTACACCACCATGCATTGACTTTTGGCAGCACTTTTTAAGCAGTCAAACAAAATAGTCCTAGGGTCAACACAAGTCACACCAATACTTAGAAGCATAATTAGAACTAATGACCTTCATGAACATTGTTCCTAATGACATTCTAAGTGTAGCTAGGGTGTTTTGGTGAGTCACCACATTCATTTGCATGTGATTCATGTACTCTAGCTTCTCAAATCAACTGAAACATAGACTTGAAACATATGAAACATTCCACTAAAACAAATGAAAACACTCATTTGAAACATTGAAACAAAGGCATGCAACACTTAAAGCATGGCCTATGGGGCATGCCAAACCCCTCTAGTGTACTAGGCATATCACAGAGACATCACATATGATACACACCTACACAAGCACTAATGAAACATCATGTTGCAACATTGAAACATAAGATGATGCACATGTGATAATGGGATGAATGTGCTCATGTGATGCAATGCAATGCACGAATGCAAGAAAAACACTTGGGGTGTTACAGTCTTCTTTGTGCAACGTTATTGGAGTTCATCATGTGCCTTGCTTCATCTCTGATTTGAATTCATCTCGTGACTTACCCAAATTGAATTGAGAGTTTCTTGCAGGGGTTAGTCTAACAAAATATCCAGTATCTACTAAAGCATACTCTTGGTTCAAAAATTAAACTAGACACCATGTCTAATTTAATCTAGGAAAGCATTTTAACCTAAGCACCACGCTTAATTTAAAAGCCTTTGGAAGTAAAATCAGCACCCCTAAACTAAGCATCATGCTTAATTTAAAAGATATATGAACATACTCCAAAACTTAAGCATACTATAGCAAACAAAGGTAGCATGAAAGCATTATAGAGATTTATTCAAATAGAGATGAAAGAGCATGGTTGTTATGTAGCAAATGGAGCATGGCTTAAAGGTAGAGACAACCAAAATGAATTAGCAACATGGTATAAGATTTTTTAGAGAAGTCCATCCCCCATGCTTGAATCTTACAAACACAAAATCAAGTTTGCATGGATATGATTAAAGGTTGCATGATAATTGATTGGACATATTGCATCGTCATCCTTTGTTCTTTTTGCTTCAAACCTAGAATGGCTAGTGATTGATTCCGTGCATCGCAACGATAGTGTCAAAGCCATCTATCCAGCTTTGGTATCAGGCAAGGATGTACTTCGCGTTGTCCGTGCGATTCTTGTTCAGGTAGGCTGGCAGTTCTTCTAGGACATCGGCGAGTTGGTGAAAAATGAAGACGTAACTGCTCAGCATTTCCTCTCGAGGCGGATTGAGGGTGCCTAGACCGGTGTTTTGTAGCACATGCCTAATCTTCAAGAAAGCCTTACTCATGATGCCAACGGTCCAATCGTCTCTAACCAGAGCTTCATCTTGATTCACCATGGGCACGACGTCATTCTCCTTCACCACGGGCATGGTGTCATCCTCCTTTACCACAAGCACGGTGTCATCCCCTTCCCATGCGCACTTTGCAAAAGGCTCAGCCTTCACCATGGTGGTGGCTAAGAGTGAAGTAGGTTTGGAGAATACAACCGCACATTCCTGGTGATTTTAGATCTACAGTGGGAATGGGAGGGCTTGGGGAAGGAAGGAAAACAAGCGGAGTTGCGGAAGAGATCGCGGCGGTTAATATATCACTACTATAGAGGAGCCATTGGTGTTTTTTTGGAACAAAGAGGGCCATTCATGTTAAAATGTTACTGCACACGCAAGAAAGTCCGACCTTTGTAGGTTTGAACGCGTCTGACACACTGCACAGACCTTAGCTTACATTACAAACAAGTTAAAGTTGCTGCAAAATAATGACAACATCCATCCAAGAGGAAATTAACATGTGCTTAGACAATCAAACAACATTGATCCATTTAAACATGTCATGACAGAGAGATACATCAAATGCAGCTTTATTTACTACTTTGCTAATGACTCCAACTCTAAGAACAAGGGAACATAGGGAAGATAGTAAGATCTACTGTTGATTTCTAGCAGGATGTCACGTCTACCATACAAAATGTAATGTGTAGGGATAACATGAACTTTTCTGTTGTCCATGTTATATGCGATGACGGCTCTTTCCACCCCAACCCCAACAAAGAAAACCAAATTCCATTCTGGGTGAACTATAACCACTGTGTAGCATGACTCAAAATCAAAGTAACCCATTTGTTTCTTAGTCTATCCAAACAACTTATGTAGGCTGATATTATGCTTCAATGTCCATTTATTATTAGTACCATAGTCTTCAAGGATCTAGATTGAAAGCTTGGACATATTGCGACCACCAACAGTACATTGACAAGTGACCCTGAGCATGATGGATAGAGTGTGACAAACCACGTGGGCTGTTAGGAATTTTCCTCCATGCCTTTCTCTCCGTATCCACAGCAAGTATACGATGGTAAACCTCGTAGAACCCAATATAGTGCAGACAACCGTTAAGAAACACAGTTGATAATTTTGAAAATGTCCACTCAGCCTCCTTGCTCCATTTAGATTCCTTAAAGATCCATGCTGTAGTTTTAGATGGGTAGATATCCACACCCACGCACTGACCATCCTCCTCCATATATTCAAAAACATGGAAGTGCGAGGAGGCTATCGGATCGAACCCCAATCGAGCCTCACCAATAGAATGGATTCTACGCGATAGTACCTTCAATTTCTGAGTTGCCGGATTGCAGATGACATAGCGGTATCCATCAGCCCCAAGGCACCAGCATAGGATGAGGCCGTTGCAGTAATCTAAGACAGCTACATTGTTCATGGTGAAGAGCAAGAAGGACAAGGAGGGCTAAACACCGGTGATGCTGGTGAAGTTTCGTTGGTCATAGATTCCATTGTAGAAGAAGCCGGCCATAGTCTGGGGCATCAACTTATGGTTGTCCGAGATGAGGCGTTTCCAGGAGTGACAGACACATTTGTAGTGGAACAAGGAGCGGGCTAGGAGGCGATAGAGGATCTCAACAAAGACATCATCCATGAGGCTAGCCAATGCATTCCTCTTATTGGGGGCCTCCTCCATTTCATCAGTGTGCATGCAGTAGGATGAGAGCTTACTTAGTAATGAGATCATTGTGGAGGAAAATAATCCAACAAAGATCTATCGGTGAAGTCCACAACTCATACCAAAGTTTCATAAAAAATGCATACTAGGGCAACTTTAACAACCATTAACAATTTTCAAGGTACGACCTCATCTAAATTTAGAGTAGCACCACATAGATGTATATATAACTCAAACTAGAGTAGCAGTTAATGGAGCTGTAACCATTACAATTCTAGCTAAATCAAGTCTAACCATCACACTTACAATCAGTACACGAGCTCAGAGCTTCTTCCATAGAAGACAAAGATCAAGAGGACTATAATTACATTAGTTTTGGAGGACAAAGAGGGTGGAGCAGCTATTGGGTTTTGAAGATAGAAGTCATCATCATGAGCTAAGGCTGGATTTGAGTTGGTTCTTGACTTGAAGGCAGCAACTCCTTCTTCATAGGAGTTGTACTTTTTATAAGAAGCACCACGAAACCTATGAACTTGCTCCTGGCAGTTAGACTAGTTATAGTAAACTCCTGGCTCACGGCCATTGAACACAACATAGCAGGGATGACTCATCTCAAATTTGCACAACCCAAACAGTATACCTTAGTTTTCACAAGTAGAATGTCAGTGAACAAGTGGTAGTGATCATCATTGGCATCAATAGCAACATGTGTAGCTTAAACATTAGTGGCCTCAATCATATGAATGATGGACACAAAGCATTGATTTTCTTTCAATGCATTCATCTTGTTTGGAACCAAATGGGTAACTTGGTTGTCCACAAGCAGAAGACATAGAAAGCAAACATATGAGCTACATCCTAATACATCCAACAACCATGTAGACATTATTAGCATAGAAATGTGGCCTCAGATATGTTACAAGTTCAAAATACCATAAGGATTCATTGGTGGCACTAGAGCATATGAAACAGAAATGTAGAATCAAGCAAGAACTAGATAGGAAAAATAGTTTAAGGCAAAAGCGAAGGGCTTGTTTGTTTGCCTAGACAGATCTGGAAGTGACACGCGCCAGTAGAAAACCAACCAGTGCCACCTCCTAGTTCTTTTCATCATCATTAGCCTAACCAGATCTGAAACGCTATAATGTTTCTTGTATACCACATGTTCAAGCAAGGATCAAAGTAGTGAAGCAAATAGGAAAAGGCGAGAAAGGAGACTTATGGATCAGATCTGTCGCCTCTGTTGCGGCACACGATGGACACGGACGCCAATGCCACTACACTCCACTAGGAAGACCTGCCGCCTAGCCTCCAAAAGGACGCTTGAGCCACCACAGCACACTAGGGATCCTCCGTTGCTGCCGCCGTCGCAAGTCCAACGGGTATAGATTTGTTTCCACTTGCAGGGGATATATCCAATATATATGTCAACGCATCCACACAGAGAACATATACTACTCCAAAGACATATCAACGCAACCAAGCGTCTAGCGCAATGGTGAAGACAGTCTATTCCTTGCTCTGGGTCCCGGGTTTGACTCCTAGGTCTCATGGTTTTTTAGTTTGAATTTATTAAACCCTAGAGGCAACAAGTGACACACAAGACATTGGGTCCCATAGGTCGGATGGAGATGGAGAAAGGTCCCACAAGTACATGAAACACGTAAGTTGTTGGGTCCCAAAGGTCAGATGGTCCCATAGGTACACGTGACACGCAAACCATCGGGTCCTACAGGTCGGATGGTGATGGAGAAAGGTGCCGTCGGCTCCCATGGGTCGAATGGAGATGGAGAAAGGTGCCATTGAGTCCCACAAGTCAGATGGAGAAGGATCCACAAGCACAAGTGACACGCAAGCCATCGGGTCCCTGTTAATAGTAGTTAACATACATCAAGAACCATCAACTTACCTTGCATAAATGATGAAAATAGATCAATATCATAGAATAGGAGGTTTATACTGAAAAATTCCACAATTTTTAGTGAATCTATGTTTCCAGCAAGATTTAATCAGAAAACCGGCAAGGAGGATCAAAACGTCAAAAAGAATCAAACTTAACCGTGACGAAAACTACTCTAGAAGGTTCCAAACGACACCAAAAGACACCACATCGTAGTGGACCCCGAGAGGATGCCAGGTGGGACTGGCCGGTCCCACCACCATGCCGCATGGCCCCCTATGGGGCCCACTTGTTAGCAGCTTCCAGAATGATCCTCAACTGCCTCCTAGGATTGCATCTACATCGTTCTTTAAGTCGATTTGATCCAAGGGCTCACGTTGTACCCCCTAGGGCTATAAATACAGGCTTGCACCCCCTAGAGAGATGCCAAGTCTGGATCCTAAGAACTGAAAGGCCAGGAACCCTAATTCATATTTCTACCGAGATCTAGGGCTAGCAATCAAGAGAAGATTAGTCCTCCATAGTATCTAGTCTTGTATTAGAGATAGAGAGATAGAGTGAGAAAGTAGAGTGTCAGAGGAGTTCTGGCCTATCGGTGCTCTCTTTATGGCTGTACTCTAGCGGAATCAAGTTCTACTAGAGCTTGCTTTTGAGATTTCTCTGGTAATCGACTTCTGATTCAAGTAAGCATTTTATTCATATTGTTCTTTAAGTTTACGACTCTCTTTTGAGTGCTTTGATCTTGGTGGCTCTAGATTAAAGTAGTATTCATAGTGTAAGCATGGTGCTTAGACTAGGGTTACTCGTAAATGCACCCTCATTTTTTGGATCGGTGGTAGCTCGCAAGGTGACTTTTTTAGCTTCGTTGAATCCTCTGTAGTCCACCTCTCGTTAATAGGACTAGCAGGAATTTGATTGCTTTTAGGAAAGAAACTCTGAATTTGTTCCTTATAAGACATCTCTCACAATAGAACAATAGAAGGCAAAGCTTACTGAGATTAGAACTAGACATATCTAGGTAGTCTCCTTTATATTCCTATTTTCTGACCTTGATTGGGTTAAGATTAAGACTTAGTTATTCTCACTAACTGTTCCTTTGGGTTCGATATTAAAACTAGGTTATTCTCGGTAAAGTGCTACAACAGTATAATATCTGTGCGCTTGCAGATATATATTCTCTCTGTGTGCATTTAATTTATACCAACAAGCATTTCTAACACCGTTGCCGGGGAACGGTTTGCTGAGCTAACTTTGAGTCTAGCTTAATCTTGTATTATACTTTTATCTTTACCTTTTATCACGGACCCAGTATCCACCCTTCTCTACCAATATGGTGCACCCATGGGCACTAGCCTAAAGCCAGTAGAATCTTCGAAACCCATCCTAGCACCTGGCTATGAGCTACGCCCGCGGTTAATTAACATGGTTCAGGACAAACCTTTTTCTAGCAAAGTAGATGAAAACTCCTATGCCCACCTACGTGAGTTTGAGCAGACCTGTGCCTATCTACACATTGAAGGCATGTCAGATGAGACCTTACGATGGAAGCTTTTTCCTTTCTCTTTGACGGGAGAAGCTAAACGTTGGTATTCGCTCAATATTGGGAATAGCCAAGGAGATTGGGAAGCGCTGTGCTCTAGCTTTTGCTTACAATTCTTCCCCACCTATAGGGTAGTCAAACTTCATGTGGAGGTTCTAACTTTTAAACAAAAGAAGAAAGAATCTCTAGGCAAGGCATGGGAACGCTTTAACACTCTTCTTAATTTTGGCCATGACCTTACCATTCTAAAACCTATTCTTCTCCAACACTTTTTTATGGGCCTTACTAGAAAAACCATAGAATATCTTAATATGGCCGTAGGAGGTTTGTTCTTGCATGTCTTCGCCGAACAGGGGAGAAGCATTCTCACAAAAATCTTACAAGACCTTCCTAAAGAAAGAGAGAAGTTGTCAAAAGAAGAATCCCAATTAGCTGAACCTGAATCTATACCAGAACCATCACCAACTTCAGCTATTCTAGATCCTGAACCACTGAAAAATGAGGAAACTCTAATTTTGGATTTTATTCTTGAATTCGAGGATGAACTTTTTACCGAATATGGAAATACCTCGAATTACCACATAATGAGGAAACCTCAGGAGCCTAGGAAATCATCATATGTAGAACCTTTAGACCCTTCTGAGGAGGCTTTTCGTAAAAAGACAACGAAAGACCTAGTGTCCATCATGAGTGATGAATGGTTAGAAGAATCAGAGCTTTCTCCTAAAGTAATTTGCTTAGATTCACCCTCTATTACCATTTATTGTCAAATTAACAAGGATTCTTTCAATGCTCTTTACAATCCGGTTGTAGGTGTTAACATCATGTCTTCGGTTTTTGCTCATGTTTTATTAAAAGACATGCCATTAGCCCCAACAACCAAGTTACTAAAAAGTCTTTCAGGATACATTGTCCTAAGTTTGGGAATTCTTTGTGCCCTTCCTATTTTGGTAAATGGAACCAAAGTGCACTTGAATTTCTATATATTTGATGTTATGGAGTTTGACCTATTGATAGGACAACCAATAGAAAGACTTATCCATGAAGGAAAAAAGGGGAAATTGAACATAAAACTTGGGAAAATTTTTGAGCTCTCTATGCCCATCACTCACTCTCTGAATGCTAAGATTGAGCCAATTCCTGAGCTAGACCCAGTGGAAGAGGTTAAGGTTGCATCTCTTGATGACTTGATTGAACCCAACCTTGAAGATGATGCCCGGTTCTTCATCGATGAGGAAGAAGACGAAGGCCCCATAGAACCTGAACCTCTCGATGAATTCCTAGAACCATCTAAGCCCTCCATTGAGCTTAAACCCCTACCTTCTGGTCTTAGATATGCTTTTCTCAATAATGACCAAGATTCTCCTGTGATCATAAGTGATAAACTCTCTCAGGAAGAATCTTTACATTTGCTAACTGTCTTAGAAAAGCATCATTCTGCTTTTGGCTATTCACTCCAAGACCTTAAGGGAATCAGCCCTGCTCTTTGCACCCATCGTATCCCTATGGATCCAGATTCTATACCTTCTAGGGCGCCCTAGCATAGGCTTAACAATGCGATGAGAGAGGTTGTTAAGAAAGAGGTCTTAAAACTTTTGCATGCTGGGATCATCTATCCTGTGCCACATAGTGAGTGGGTAAGCCCTGTTCAAGTTGTGCCTAAAAAGGGGGCATGACTATTGTTAAAAATGAAAAGAATAAATTAATCTCCTAAAGAACTGTCACTGGTTGGCAGATGTGCATTGATTACCGAAAACTTAACAAGGCAACAAAGAAAGATCACTTTTCATTGCCCTTCATTCATGAAATGTTGGAGCGATTAGCGAACCACTCTTTCTTTTGTTTTCTTGATGGGTATTTAGGTTATCACCAGATTCTGATTCATCTAGATGACCAAAGCAAAACTACTTTTACATGTCCATATGGAACTTAGAATGTCTTTTGGATTATGTAATGCTCCAGCTTCTTTTCAAAGATGCATGATGTCTATATTTTCTGATATGAGTGAAGAAATCATGAAAGTTTTTGTGGATGACTTTTCTGTTTATGGAAAAACTTTTGATGATTGTGTTGAAAATTTAGACAAGGTTTTGCAAAGATGTGAAGAAAAGCACTTAGTCGTTAATTGGGAAAAATGTCATTTCATGGTTAGAGAAGGCACAGTGCTTGGACACTTGGTGTCCGAAAGAGGGATTGAGGTACATAGAGCTAAAATTGAAGTAATTGAACAACTACCTCCACCTAAAAATATCAGAGGGATCTGAAGCTTTCTTGGTCATTGTGGTTTTTATCGCCGCTTCATAAAAGATTTTTCACATATTGCTAGGCCACTAACAAATCTTTTGGCTAAGGAAGTTCCCTTTGAATTTGATAATGCATGCTTGAAATCTTTTAATATTCTTAAAGAAGCACTCATCTCTACACTAATCATTCAAACCCTTGATTGGTTGCTACCCTTTGAAATTATGTATGATGCTAGTGATTATGTTGCGGGGGCAGTTTTAGGACAAATAAAAGATAGAAAGCATCATGCAATTGCTTATGCTAGCAAAACTCTAACAGGACCTCAACTTAATTATGTAACAACTAAAAAGGAACTCCTAGCTGTTGTTTTTGCTATTGATAAGTTTAGATCTTACTTAGTAGGAGCTAAGGTGATTGTTTATACTAATCATGCTGCTTTGAAATACCTGCTCACTAAGAAAGATGCTAAACCAAGATTGATAAGATGGATTTTGCTACTCTAAGAATTTGATTTAGAAATAAAAGATAAAAAGGGAGTAAAATTTTTTGTTGTCGATCACTTGTCTAGAATGCAGTTTGAGAATTCGCAAGAACTGCCCATCAATGATTCACTGAGGGACGACATGCTCTTCAAGATCACCAGATCAGACCCCTAGTACGCGAATATTGTTAATTTTATGGTTGCAGGTATGTGCCACCAGGGGATAACAAAAGGAAGCTTATCTATGTGAGTCATCTCCACATATGGGATCCACCGTACCACTTTAGAGTCTGCTCTAACGGTTTACTCAAGAGATGTGTACCGGCAGAAGAAGGCATCAAGATCATTGAACGATGCCACTCATCACCATATGGAGGACATTATGGGGCATTCTGCACTCATGCAAAGATTTGGCAGAGTGGATTCTTTTGGCCAACCATGTATGAAGACATGAATAATTTCATCAGGAGATGTGGAGTGTGTCAGAGGCATGGGAATATCAATTCAAGAGATTCCATGCCACTCACCAACAACCTCTAGATTGAGCTCTTTGATGTCTAGGGAATTGACTACATGGGACCATTTCCAAAGTCAAAGAACTATGAGTACATCTTGGTGGCAGTTGATTATGTCTCCAAGTGGGTTGAAGCCATGCCATGCAGAGCTGCTGATGCAAAGAACTCCAAGAAGATGTATGAAGAAATAATATTTCCAAGATTCAGAGTTCTGAGGATGGTGATTGGCGATGGAGGAACTCATTTCACCGATAAGGGCTTTCATAGATACTTAATGAAGCATGGGATTCGCCACAATGTTGCTACTCCATACCACCCTTAGACAGGTGGTCAGGCAGAAACATCCAATAAGCAAATCAAGAATATTCTACAGAAGACGGTCGATGAAATAGGAACTGGATGGAAAGATCGATTACCCAATGCACTATGGGCTTACAGAACGGCTTATAAGACACCATTGGGTATGTCACCATATTAGTTGGTCTATGGGAATACCTGTTATCTACCTGTGTAGGTAGAATTCAAAGCTCAATGGGCCATCAGGCGATAGAACATGGCTTTGAAACCACAGGAGTAAAGAGGAAGATGCAACTCTCTGAGTTGGATGAATGGCGTGAACGAGCATATCACAACTCCAAGATATACAGGGAGAGAACCAAAAGATGGCATGACAAGAGGATGAAGAAGGAGTTTACACTAGGAGATTAGGTATTACTTTTTAATTCTAGGGTCAAATTATTCGGGCATAGAAAACTTCAAAGCAAGTGGGAAGGACCATTTACGGTGATAAACACTTCATCGCATAGAGAGGTAACTCTTCAAACCGATGAAGGTACATTATTCAAGGTAAATGGCCACTGTCTCAAAATCCTTTTAGAACCTAAACAACCACCTAAGGTTGTTGATGAGGTGGATTTTTAGATTTTACATTAATTACACCACCGCCATCAACCGTTACGAGATATATCGTAAAAATATGATTTTTGGGGATAGAAACAAGTTAGAAACCCACGCGAGGAAAGTCACCCTGAGGGGATGACCTTTGGGGCTAGCCAGCCCCACCCCTATGCCGGGTGGTCCCCTGTCAGCACCTCTCGTCCTCCGTCGACTCTCTCACCTTTTCTACACTCTTCCACGATAAGATCACGTATATTTTAGATCCATTCGCATATTCCCTCGTACGGAGCCTCTAGGGATAAGATTTTGACACCTGCTGCAAGATGAACCCCCTATATAAACAGACCCCTGCCTACCTCCTTCCTCATTCCATCCAAGCCTCCTCTTTCTCATAGCAGAGATCTCCTCCTCTTTAGATTAAATGGCCGGAAAAGAGATCATCCCTTTCGGAGTTGACCTCAACAAACTTTCTCCTAGGGAAGACTCTCTTGCCATCATCCCTATAGAGGAGCCTTTGCCTCTCGCTATCATTCCTCTGAAGCAAGTAGCTACGGTGCCGCCAAAAAGAAGCTACGAGCAAGCCTACTACGCTCAAGTTTATCAGCCGATGCTTCCTCCACTGCAAGATCGTCTACTCCTAAAGGACACGCTGAAGGGACCGAAGATTGCCATACCAAAGGACGTCAAGCTCTTACCTCCAAGACCTAATGAGATGCCAGTGGGTGTCAAGACCAACAAACTTGGAGAGATCTCTTGTGTGAAGTACACTACAGCCACTCCTCGAGTGTCTCTTGATGGTATTTGAGCTGCACCAGGCCAAGTCAAATTCATTCCACCAAGGGAGACACCAAAGAGACCTGCTCCACCATTGGAACGAGAAGAGAAGCATCCAAGGACAACCATCGCGATGCTAGAGACAAGGATTTACCATATTTCCCAAACTATCACATCTCTCCAACAGCAAAACACTCTCGTCATTAGGACTATAGACGCTCTGAATAAGAAGATAGAATTAGAAACTATTGAGCGAAAGAAATTAGAGAAGAAGATCGAAATTCTTTCAAATTGTGTTGGGAAGAAGAGAGAGAGTTGAGAGTTAATGAGTAATAATAAGGCAAAATTTTTAGTTAGGTTAAAGTTTTTAGGTTTGTCATTTGAGATGTTAGGTAGGTTTGCATTTGAGATATTAGGTACGTCGCTAGCTTAGTTGTTAGATCGATTAAAGTTAGGTTGAATTTTGTGATTTGTAATAAAGTGCCTTATTCATTGATTAATGGAGATTTATTATCATGATTACCTATTCGCTATCTCTATTTTGGATATGTGTTTGTCTCCACATGTTGTGCAGAAAAGGTTATACAGGAAAAGAAGTATGGGAGAGACACACCGCGACGACGGAACGAAATTTGATCAGGAAATTCACAAAATACGGAAGGTAATTAACCAAGGATCACGTACGACGAAGTAAGCCCTAAGAGGCTACCAGAGCAGGCCGCCTAGCATCCCCTATGGGCCAGTTAGCCCACCACCTCACTGTCTTGCCTCGCGCTTCGTCCATGGTCAGATTGAGCCCAATACACTCTATTTTCATATGTTTCATCTTCTGTCTCGAACCGAATTGAAAATCACATGATAAAACAACTTAAAACATGAGGAAAGATTATTTTAGTCATGACTTATGGATAGACTCACATAATACTTTTCCTAGATGTCTTGCTACTATTGGGAATTTATTTTTAGGGACCTCATGTCAGTTAAGTTGTTGTGGAATGAGATATAGTAGAATAAGCGAACTTGATTCTTGATGTCTAGTCATTGGAGAATTTTATTTCAAAAAGAAAAATGAATAGCTATACTTCTCCTTTGTGCTAAGCAATGACCTACCAGAGCCATATATAGGATAGATAAACCTTCTATATATACTACTTGTCTTCGTATTGAGTTTGGTCAAACCTTGTGACCCTTGTTGAGAAACTTATCATGCTCTCAAGATCAAGATCACGTACACTCGACATATATCTACTGCTCCTAAACTAAGAGTATGCAAAAACATGTTTTCCATCCACCCAAAATGTTCTACTCCTACACTGGGAGAAGACACAAAAAAAGTTTGTTAGGAATAAATGCTCCAAGTTCTTGTAATTACCTCTCTTGAAAGTTTTCCAATTGCAGAAAGAGGCATGTGGCTATGTAAAAAAGAAAAGTATTGAAAAAATGGACAAGTGTCCAAGATATCTAAAACAATGGGTACTCAGATGCCTACCATAAAAAAAAGAAGAAAAAAGAAAAAAAGAGAAAAGAAAGATAACCCATGCTCTCTAGCAAAAGTGGTTTCCAAGTTTCAAACAAGAGAGACATGATTCAAGGAGCATAGTAGAATTAGGATAGCCACCATATATATTTTCCACACACATGCACATTTTAATCTGAGGGTATGACACTTTTCTCCTTGGATCCTTGTGTTGACTTTACAATATATGTAGTGCAAGTATGTTTTCACTTCCATTCCTACCTGAGATCCACATAAGCTTTTAAGAGTAGGTAAAAGAAGGCAAGATCATCTATGCCTTAGTGAGGATCTGTAACATCCCATATGTTAAGAAGCAGCTAAAACATGATCATGAGCATCATCATGCATAAGCATCCAGTATTGTTGCATAAGTGCACCTTATGTTCCAAGTTAAGTACTCATATGTAACACACCAGGTGTTAGGCTTGCATTTGGCACTTGCATTGCATGAGCCTAACCATCATTTGTTCATATATGAGCATGGAACATATGTGATGCACTAGTGCAACATGTGAAACATGCCTATATGGAATGTGCTTTGAAACATCTGCAACATCTCTTTGAAACATATGCAACATACTCTTGTTAATTATGTTCCAATGTGTGTATGTTAGATGCTCATGCTTGGTAATGCAAGTGAGTGTTGATGTCACTTCTTTCATGTGTCTCGCATCGCTCTCTATCCATAGTGACCCCTGGAAAAGTTTCATGACGTTTGGAATCAAAAAGTCACATGAAATGATAAGTTCTATTCCTATTGGAATTGCACCATTAAGTGAATGGAATTATAGACCATCAACCAAACCTTGCAAACTTGCCCAAATGACTCTAAATGAACTCTACAACAAAAGTCATAAAGGGTTCATGTTGAGAGCTTTCCCAGAAAATGCCTCAATCGGCCTAAAACTCTAGTTTGAGCTTTTATCGTGATGCTGCATTGACTGAGATGAAAGAATGGTTTCTGTTCAAGATACAAGGTTTGACCTTAAACAAGAGTTGTAGTTTAATTTGAATAGAACAAACTTTGTATAATGCTCAAGAGGTAATTTAGTGCCTAGCTAGGTCAAATAAAGCTCACAAGAATCAACAAACTGCTGTTTTTGGAACCCAAAAATTTGGCTAAGTGTAGATGACTGAACTTCCAGTTTTTGGTTTCAATGTACCCACATTTGGCGAATTTTAGTTTGCAAACCATTTCGAATTTGGGCAAACTCCTTTAAGAAACATTGAAGATTAGGATGTGTACAACAAATGTTATTTTTGGACCATGCCATGATTCAACCTCAAACCATGGACTCAAGAGGGATGGAAATACTATTTTCATGGTCCCAAAAATAGGCTAAGCATGGAACTGAACTTTTCTAGATTTTAGTTTGCAAGTACCCTACTTCGGGTATTTATATCTTGCAAACCGGTTGGAATTTTACCAAGTACCTGTAAGCAATGTTGTAGTACTCTTATAGCTATACCACACGGTGTGATTGGCTTAGCTTTTCATTGCTCATTTTGGGAATTAGAATGGGGAGAAGAATGCCATTTCAGTCGGTATGGAACCAAAGTGCATATTTTAGTTTGAGGTGCCCTCTTTCGCAGCTCCATATCTTCCAATATAGGCCGAATCAGACTTTGACACTTAAAGAAAAGTTGGAGATCTTGCGTAGCTCTACAACTTTGGTTACTACAGGTCGTGCCAAAACTAAATGGCATAGGAGTTACAAAGGGAGGAAAGTTGACATTTCAGTTGTACATTTGAGGTGGTATTGGAAGTTTGAAATTTCTGAAGCAGCAGCAATGGCCGAGCGCCGCATAACTGAGGCCGAGCGCCGCGTGGCCCTCTGGTGCCCTCGCTGCTCGACACCTCGTCCTCGCGTCAAGTGAAGAGGCCGACGCCCTCTGCCCTCTCCATTCTCCTTCTCCCTCTCACTCTCTGCCTTTCTCTTGCTATGGCCGAGCAGCAGAGCTTGCGCCGCCGCTGCTCCTCCGCCGCAGCCGGTCCTTCCTCCTCCCTTCTCTAGTCATGCTGACCATCGCGCTGCCCTTTCCCAACCACCCTCGCCCTTGCCACTCACACGCGTAGAGCACGGCCACGTCCGCCATGGCCGGCGGGCCAAGCTCACTACCGCCCGCATCCTCGCTGCCCCATGGCCGCCGCCGTTGCAACTCCTTGTCGTGCCCCTCTCCGTCCAACCAAGCATGGCATCGCCTTCTCCCACTCGTGCCACACCTCCTGCATTCCTTTGCCTATTGCCTTCGTCGCCGGAGCACCTCGCCACCTGTGCCATGATCGCCGCCGGCTCCGGTGCTCGTGGCCAGGATACCATAGCTCGTCTCCCGGCCATCCGTGACCACCAATGGGTGCGCGCGAGGCCCCTGCCTCACCCCTCAGCCATCGTTGGCGAGCCCCCTCCGGCCGGCACCGCGAGCCTCCGACAAGCTCCCCTGTCAAATTCGCGTCAGGGACTCCACGCTAGAATTTGAGAAAGGGAAGGAGCTTAACTGCAATGTCATTGACTCAGATGAATAGTGTCATGAGGACTGTTTTGTGATGATTTTGCAGGAACATTGGAAATTCATAGTAAATCATAGGAAATTCATAAAATAGAAAATGAGGACTTTTTGAAAAATCCTTGTGAAATTTTCTATGCAATGAATCTATAATATGTCATGTTTTAGTTTAAAGTTTTAGTGGTAAAAATAGATTTATGCATCTAGGTTTTCAATGCTAGTTGCATTTGTCTTTTTCAAAACTGAAGTTGTAGGACTCCAAATGAAGTGAAATTTTTGTGGCATGCTAATCCTGTGATGTTTGATATTTGGTAAACATTTCATGAATTTTGGTGGCAGTATGAATGAGTTATTGATTCATCTTGCTCTCACATGAATTCTTGTAATAGCAATTTATCTTTTTCGTAGAGGTTGATATACATCTCCAAATGGCTTGAAATTTGGATAGTAGACTACTAAGGGAATATGTAGCCCACTGTAATTTTGGTAGAATTTATTGTGCAATTTTAATAGGTGTTCATAATTCCACCTAATTATCTAAATAAATTAAGAAAATGTATTAAAAGAATTTATTTAGTAATGGACACTATGTTTTCTGGTGTTCATTAGTCATGTGTGACATGTTGGTAAAGTTGGTTTGTCTAATTATATGTTTGCAACATAAGTTAGTATTTATTTCTTGCAAATGTGGTTTCTGGACAGATCTGGGAACTTAGCAAAGTTCTTCATGATAATTTGCTTTGTTGTGAAACTTATTTATACAAAAGTTGTAGATAATTCACGTATCTAGCTGCTGTTAAAATTTGGTGTCATTTGGAGAAGTAGTTTATGAGTTATAGATGTTTAAAGTCAGGTCCCAGATTTGGTTGCTCTCTGTTTGGAGCAGACCAGATTCTGTAGTTTCATCTTTTCGACCTATTAAACTTGAGAATCAGGCTTAGATGATATTAAATGAATTGTTGAAAATTTCATAGTATTTCTATAATGTCTTGTTGCATATCATTTAGAGTTGTAGATCTTCGGTTATGATTAAATTACTCAGATGTTGTTCTGATGTCCAGAAAGTGGCAGATTCTAGTTTTGGTGCTTTGATTCACTTTGACTTGTTAGTGTGTTGAAGTGTGACTCATATCTTTGATGGTACTTGGGTTGGTACCCTGTGATCTTATGAGACTTGTGTCTTGATTGATGTGCTTGCCCTCTTCTATGTTATACCCTAGTGAGGATTAAGTTAATTAGCTTTAGGTGCTTATGTGAACCTTGTTATGCCTGCATGATTACCTTGTTTATTGCACTTCTATGTATTCATACATATGCATTGTTGCACCTCATTTAGGTACGCTAGCTAAAACACATGAAGGACCTGATGTGGAGCCAAACCCAAAGATGGTGTTTGGTGGATCCATCCCAAAGATGGAAGGATCGGACAAGTGCTAGATTGGGAGATGGTCGCCAAGCGGGTTTCAATTGACAAACTCTGACTTGAGTCGGATCTCAGGCAAGCCTTGGAGCATTATAAGCCTTCTACCTTTAAAGCAATTAATTCTATATATGTTATAAGTATTGTTGCATTAAGTGGTAGGAGTTGGTTGGAAACCCTTGCTGCATTATATCATTCCTTGTCTAGTTATATGAATCCTTGAATCCTACATAGACCAGGATCGAGTAGATGCTTAGCCCTGCTTTAAGCGGTAGAAGTCAAGTGATTTTCTGTCACCCGCGAGATGTAGGGATATTCATATATGGCACAGTTGGCTATATTTTCTATCGTGGAAAAGAACCATGTGCTAATAATATGAAAGGAGACCGGGCCGCATGACGATAGTGAAGCAACAAGGCATGGAGGTCTTGGGTGTGCATCTATCCCCGTCTGAGTCATTTAAGGACCAATTCACTGTACGTCCTTGAGTCATGTTGAACGCAGTCTAACACTTAGTTGGCCGGATAAGCCGTTCCGACCACGAAGCCGAGTAATACAGTTCAGGCCGGGAATCGAAGGGTATGTCGCATCTTGGAGGAAGTAAGGATGTGCATGGGGACATTGGCGTGAGACCAAGGGGGGTTAGAGTCCCTATCACCTGGCAGAGTGTTGCCCTTGGGGATGCGCTAACAGTCGAACCCGCGACTCCTGAATTATACCAAAGGTGTCTTGCGCGACCCTAGCAAGGGCCTGTGCGGTGAGTGTTAGAAATACCCCTCCAGCTAGATAGGAACTTGATTTGAATCACCCTCGTTCCCAATTAGTGAGCACTTGACTTGAGCAGCGGCAACGTAGATTCAATTAAATGAACGGATGGTTAATTGGATGATGATTTAAATGTTGCCTCAATTTATACCTGCTATGGTTAATATTGTTTGCTCCTAAATAAGTGAGTGCTCTAGTATAGGTTCTAATATAGATGATAGGTTAATGATAATTAACTTGATGCTTAAGCATTAATGATTACTTATCTATATTAAGCTTTTATGCAAAATGTTGTCAAGTTATCCCACTTTATATCAGCCTTGCATGATCCTTGGTGTCACTTTATTTCTGGTTTTTGATGGGTAAGTCTAGCTGAGTACCTTCTCGTACTCAGGGTTTTATCCCCACTTGTTGCAGGTTGTGATGTATCTTGGCGACTGCAAGAGTTGGTTGGCTCCTACCGTAGTGGCGGAGTGCGATCATAGGAATGATCCTTTTTATTTATCTTGTCTCTAATGCTTTTGTTGGAAGTCGACCTTGGTACTGGCATGTATTTGAAATAGGATTAATGTTAGTTTCAAATTACTTTACTTCCGCTACTTTTTAATTTAAGTTGTAATAACTATGTTGAACTCTGATGTATATTGGATTACTTGTGAAATGGATGTAACATGTGACTTGTTATGTTGAATCACTATGATCTTGGCTTGTATGTTAGTTGGTTTGAAATCCCTCGTGATTTCATTGGACTACCGGGGTTATATGGGCTCAAGTGCGAGAATTTGATCACTTCGGTGATTGTTTTTGTACTTGTGCTCTTATAATTTGGACGGTTCCATGACAGCTAGTATCGAAGCAAGATTTAACATTAAACTTGTCATATGTGTATTTAAAACAAAGGTTTTGTTTTCTAAAATCTGTTTTATCAACTTATAGCTATATATAGGTTTGCAAAATCTGAATTCTAAACCTAATATGCCAGTGGTCAATTTTCTTATGCCCATATAAGGATTATTATGTGGCTTATATAAGTACTAACTTTGGGGTTTTTCATTTATGCATCTACGCCCAGGCCAAGGTATGTATGTTTGATAACTCTCCCACACTATGCTACCCGGTGTGTCAGATTAGAGGTAGCCTTCATATATGAGATAGCCATATATGTCGCTAGTTTACTTTTATGCAAAATCGCACCTACGCTCAGGTAAGTGTGAGTTGTGAGAGCATGACCATCCAACCAGCGGTCTAGGGGAGAGCTAATTTTGGTTACTGAATTATTTACATGTTACACACATGTATATATGAAGGTACTTAATTGTGGGTGATCGAATGATTCGGGTAGTTTTGGTGCTACATGTATATATACGGGGGTATATGTACATGGGAGTACTTAGAATTTTACTTTCCTGCTTTCATTGTGTGCTATATTGGGGAATTGTTGGGCTGCAATAAAAATTTTCTACAGGTACGCTAACCACGAATGAGTAAGTTGAATGTAGCTACCGACTAGCTATATATCGAGAGAGTGTGTGTTATGCCACCGACATAGAACGTGATCACCATCTTAGGTTGGTAATCTTGTGAAGACGAATAGGACGAAGCATGCATCATCCTGATTTTTGCTTTATGCATAGCTATGCTCCTCTCACCCTTGTTCTATATTAAGTAACTTGCGATTGATGTGGTACACTATCTTCCTTGTGTGGAGTAAAACAAGAATGCCTTGTTCCATGCTGCTTGAGCAAAGTGTGTGCTTAGTCTTGTTAGAAATAATTGTGGGTACATGCTTGAACCTATAGATGCCCTCTAGTTTAGCCAAGTGGTGGATATGTTGATCATACCAGCATTTGCAAATGCTTTAGAACTCGCTTCAGTAATTGTGGATTCTCATGAATGAATAAAATTGGTGTTGGTCTAAGGTAACAATATTTAGAGCTACTAGAATAACATGTTTGTGTGCTCTCTTGTTAAGTAGTACAAAGGCAAGCTTTGTTTTGCTTGTGGAACGTTGGCTGCTAGAACGGTTTCTGTTGTAGTGATGATTTCATGGTCATAATGATGTTTTCTATAATTATGGAGAATACCAAAGTTGCAGCTAACTTACTTATCATGACACTAGGCCTTATAGTTTGGGAGTTATAAATTTTAGGAGTTTACTGTCAGGTTTTGCTTATGCTCTGAATAGATCTGAATGTTTTGTTTGTTTGACCTATGTGCATATGGAATCATGTCTTGGAGATAATAGAAGAAGTGTAGTACTTTTTCTAAACTTTCTAAAATGTCCTATAGCACTAATTTAGTGGTCTAAATCTCTAGTTATGAGCTTGCAAAATGGAATGACAGAATCTGTCCAAATTTGGCAGAGATGTCTTCTTTGTCATGTTTGGCCTTGTTAGCTGTAGAATCATCTTAATATGATAATAAGAAAGTTATAGACAACTTAATAAGATTTACATAAAGTTAAGGCTCAGCCTTGTTGTGTCCCTAGGACTCCAGTTGTGCATTTTTGAAGTTCTTGTCAGTTTTCTGTCCATGTTGGTACAGATCTGAAACATTAGCATGTTTGATCATGTTAATCTATGAATTAGCTTTTCGTATGATTAACTAAAGTGTAGCCATCTTCCTAAGCTTTATAGAAAGTCTAGGATCACCTTTGTGGGATTTCTACAACCTCTGTTATGGTTAAAATAAGTAACTATTGTGCTGCTGTCCAGATTTTGTGCCCATGCTAAGTTAGTCACCTTAGCTAGCGTTTGTTTTTGGCTAAACTTGTAGTTAGTTCTTGCCTTAGATAAAGCCTGTTATGGGTGAGCCAGGTGATTAGTAATGATTGCTGTGTGAGAGCTTTTTGCTTGGTAATAGTTGCTTGAGTTCGTTTGTTTAAGCTTCTTCATGTGTTTGCTTGAAGTTATGATGCGTGTATGTATGCTTGTTATCTAATTAGTCCCATAGTTGTCACCTCATTTGTCCTCGGTGAGCATACGAGTGTCGAATAGCTTTATCTTAGAGCAACACTCGAGTTACTCGAAACGATCTTTTGGTGTCGTCTCCAATTAGGTTCTTTCCCTTAGGAGCCTGAGCCTGAGCCTGTGACGTGGTTGTTAGCCTTTGAATGTTTTGCGTCTGTGCATCTGCTTGACCTAAAAAGCCCAAGCTTGTTTCATTATATGTTGGTTATACCGTAGACGCCCTTACCCTTTGGGGAAGACCCCTGTTGACTGACCAACCAAGTTAACTCTCGTCAACGCTAGCCTTTGACCATGGTTTGTACGTTGCCAGTTATGGAGACCGTACCCAAATCCATGTTGGACCTCCTGGTTACCTCTCCCAAAGGTTAGCTAGTGTGACGCAATGTCTCTTTGTTGTGGCCTCAAAATTGTTTGCTTGCAAATTCATGTATCTACTTTATCAAATCAATCTTTGATTGGCACATCGATTTGTCCTTGGAGTCTACTTATTTCATCTCCGACCTTCCTAAGTCTCGGGGTGTTTATCCATCTTGATCTCATGTTGTTGTCCAACATGACCAAATCTTGTGGTAGTCTTTCATCTTGTCATCACTTTGGTGAATGCAAGGTGTGCATGGAATTAAAGCAGGAAGCCTTGCTCAGTTATCCTTGGCAATTGCGCGATGTTCTCATGTGCTATATTTTGATCTTCGGATCATTCTCGTGTTGCTTCTAAACCTTGTGACTACCTTTACTTGCTATCCCTCCTTGGATGGTGCTTGTTCGGACAACCCAATCTGTGCCATTTGAAATTCCTCATCGGGCATATGTTTGGTAATGGTGTTACGATTAGCATTCTGCGGTGCCGCGATGAAACCTAGGGCCTCCTTGTGACCGGCCGGCACATGGTTGTGCTGCTGGGCACGTGCTGGTATCGAGGTTGCTACTCATGGCCCATTATGGAACTACATCGATGTGGGCTTTCTTGTGAGATGTTCCTTGGTTATCTTCCCATATCTTATCGTAAGATCCATATCTCAGACCAAAAGTAGTTGATCTTCCATCTGAAGATACATAAAGGATAACCTTTGAAGAACAGGTCACCAACATAAACATTAACAGACTGCAAGAGGTGGTAGACAAATGACTCTACTTGGCTGTCCCAATATTGACGACCATCATCTAGTGAGCAACGTATCTCACCCCTGTTGGATAAAAAGGAACGCACAACACTTTAGTCTGACAAGTCATCTGTTGGATAAGAATCGATTGTCACATTGTGTATATGACGGAGCTATCCAAGTCTCAATCTTATATGCATAATAACCATACAATCAAAACTAATCATCTCTGGTGTGACTCCTATCTGCTAACTTCGATGGCAACCATCTGTTCTGCATCAACCACAATTATTGTGATCAAGAATGAAGATTTGGAACTTTTTAGTGTTGAGAGACAACTGATTAGTTACCAATAGGAAGGTTAATCTCCAGCTAGGTAATGACTCCTTGGTAGCTACGAAGGCTATGTCTTACAGAGCAATAACCAACAAGAAATTAATCAACTAGCCACAACTTGAGTGATACTCTATCTTTTAGAGCCATGGAGATCAAGTCAATTCCATCCTAGACAATCACACAGATAGTGCAAGGTGTTCTATCAGCTAAAGTAAAGAATTAGAGAAAGCATGCCCTAGTTTCGATTAGCATCCTTGTGCCCCTAGGTGCCACAAATGGTTTTGTTCAGAACACTATTGGACGAAGTGTTGAGGAATACTCAAAAGCGGTTCCTTATCCTTGTAGGAAGGTCCTCCAGGTAGAGTATGCATTTCGTCTTGCTAAAACAGCCGCAAGTTCAAAGCGTGTGCATCATCGGATTGGTATGTAAAAAATGGTCGAGATCTGCTGTTGGATAGCCCTTTTGAGGTCCCACAGATACTAGTTTACACTCTTTCGTTTGCTTTTGCTTTCTCATATCAACAATGTACAAGCAGCTTTGGTGTTCTACAAATCAATGTATACCATCGCGAATTGAAAGCAATTTGAAAAGTGTCAAACAACAGATTTCCCATCTTAGAGCTACTGTTTGATCCAAAAGAGGAAGCCTCACGGTGAAAAGTTAGCCTGACAAAGCTAGTTTCACTATGTTGCAAGTCAAACTCAACTTACTGTGCAACGCCTCATGAAGGGATTGTACTCAACTTGCTCGGTAGTGAGCTATTTACCGAAGTTGGTAAATACTTGCGATTTTTGCTGTCTGCCAGACCTCGCTATATCCTTCTTTGGCAATAATTGCTAATACTCACTGATCTTTGGTATCTTAAAGTGTTCTTACCCAAGAGGTTGCATCTGATTCAACCCAGATAACTGTTGTCTTTGGATAAAAGAATCTTATTAGGTAGCTTTTGGCAGAAATACAAAGCCGACAGAGTGAGCTATCACATTCACTAACCCCTCGACAGACTCAGATAATACAATGTTGTCATCAGAGAAAGAGAACTGCACACATGAAACCTTAAGTAGTGTTCCATTAGTTGATATCAGAAGGATTGAACCATTACGACCAGTATAGACCTTGTCTATTGGTTAGTCAGTATCATATAACCTCTGAGGGTGTTTGTCATCTATGATCTCAACCTTTGGAAGGTTGTGCTCAAGCCACTTTGGTAGAGGACTACTTTTCAAACTTTGGGAACATAGTCATTTCAACGAGTATACTTTTCGAGGAAATTCGGTCTAGTGTAGAGTTCATACGGCCCATACTATGTTCACTAGAGAAGAAGGGATATCGTGCGTGGTTAGCTCATCGACCAAATGATCTCCGTGCACTGAGAATGAAGGACTGTGCTATTTTGGATTCCTCCCAAAGTAACAATGCTTCATGAAAACCAATGAAGGAAATTCTTCAGGCAAAAGAAGTTATTACAAAGATCAAGTACCAGAAATTTGCCTGGACCAAATTAGTTCCGCTGATGTTGAAGCTTTGTAGCCGAATGCTATAGTAGATGTTGGAAACTAGATAACATGTCTCTCTTCCTTAAAAATCTTCTGTTCTGAATCTCGAGACGCGATTCCTTTAAGGGGGGAGGGCTGTAACACCCCAGGTGTTAGGCTTGTATTTGGCACTTGCATTGCATGAGCCTAACCATCATTTATTCATATATGAGCATGGAACATATGTGATGCACTAGTGCAACATGTGAAACATGCCTATATGGAATGTGCTTTGAAACATCTGCAACATCTCTTTGAAACATATGCAACATACTCTTGTTAATTATGTTTCAATGTGTGTATGTTAGATGCTCATACTTGGTATTGCAAGTGAGTGTTGATGTCACTTCTTTCATGTGTCTCGCATCGCTCTCTATCCATAGTGACCCCTGGAAAAGTTTCATGAAGTTTGGAATCAAAAAGTCACAAGAAATGATAAGTTCTATTCCTATTGGAATTACACCATTAAGTGAATGGAATTATAGACCATCAACCAAACCTTGCAAACTTACCCAAATGACTCTAAATGAACTCTACAACAAAAGTCATAAAGGGTTCATGTTGAGAGCTTTCCCAGAAAATGCCTCAATCGGCCTAAAACTCTAGTTTGAGCTTTTATCGTGATGCTGCATTGACTGAGACGAAAGAATGGTTTCTGTTCAAGATACAAGGTTTGACCTTAAACAAGAGTTGTAGTTTAAGTTGAATAGAACAAACTTTGTTCAATTCTCAAGAGCTAATTTAGTGCCTAGCTTGGTCAAATAAAGCTCACAAGAATCAACAAACTGCTGTTTTTGGAACCCAAAAATTTGGCTAAGTGTAGATGACTGAACTTCCAGTTTTTGGTTTCAATGTACCCACATTTGGCGAATTTTAGTTTGCAAACCATTTCGAATTTGGGCAAACTCCTTTAAGAAACATTGAAGATTAGGATGTGTACAACAAATGTTATTTTTGGACCATGCCATGATTCAACCTCAAACCATGGACTCAAGAGGGATGGAAATACTATTTTCATGGTCCCAAAAATAGGCTAAGCATGGAACTGAACTTTTCCAGATTTTAGTTTGCAAGTACCCTACTTCGGGGATTTATATCTTGCAAACCGGTTGGAATTTTACCAAGTACCTGTAAGCAATGTTGTAGTACTCTTATAGCTATACCACACGGTGTGATTGGCTTAGCTTTTCATTGCTCGTTTTGGGAATTAGAATGGGGAGAAGAATGCCATTTCAGTCGGTATGGAACCAAAGTGCAGATTTTAGTTTGAGGTGCCCTCTTTCGCAGCTCCATATCTTCCAATATAGGCCGAATCAGACTTTGACACTTAAAGAAAAGTTGGAGATCTTGCGTAGCTCTACAACTTTGGTTACTACAGCTCGTGCCAAAACTAAATGGCGTAGGAGTTACAAAGGGAGGAAAGTTGACATTTCAGTTGTACATTTGAGGTGGTATTGGAAGTTTGAAATTTCTGAAGCAGCAGCAATGGCCGAGCGCCGCGTCACTGAGGCTGAGCGCCGCGTGGCCCTCTGGTGCCCTCGCTGCTCGACACCTCGTCCTCGCGTCAAGTGAAGAGGCCGATGCCCTCTGCCCTCCCAATTCTCCTTCTCCCTCTCACTCTCTGCCTTTCTCTTGCTATGGCCGAGCAGCAGAGCTTGCGCCGCCGCTGCTCCTCCGCCGCAGCCGGTCCTTCCTCCTCCCTTCTCTGGTCATGCTGACCATCGCGCTGCCCTTTCCCAACCACCCTCGCCCTTGCCACTCGCACGCGCAGAGCACGGCCACGTTCGCCATGGCCGGTGGGCCAAGCTCACTGCCGCACGCAACCTCGCTGCCCCATGGCCGCCGCCGTTGCAACTCCTTGTCGTGCCCCTCTCCGTCCCAACTAAGCATGGCATCGCCTTCTCCCGCTCGCGCCACACCTCCTGCATTACTTTGCCTGTTGCCTTCGTCGCCGGAGCACCTCGCCGCCTATGCCATGTTCGCCGCCGGCTCCTGTGCTCGTGGCCAGGATACCATAGCTCGTCTCCCGGCCATCCGTGACCACCAATGGGTGCGCGCGAGGCCCCTGCCTCACCCCTCAGCCATCGCTGGCGAGCCCCCTCCAGTCGGCACCGCGAGCCTTTGACGAGCTCCCCTGTCAAATTCGCGTCAGGGACTCCGC
Source organism: Saccharum hybrid cultivar R570 (assembly GCA_038087645.1). Lineage (NCBI taxonomy): Eukaryota > Viridiplantae > Streptophyta > Magnoliopsida > Poales > Poaceae > Saccharum > Saccharum hybrid cultivar. Next base: position 16,959,042 of record JAQSUU010000066.1, read on the forward strand.
GCTAGAATTTGAGAAAGGGAAGGAGCTTAACTGCAATGTCATTGACTCAGATGAATAGTGTCATGAGGACTGTTTTGTGATGATTTTGCAGGAACATTGGAAATTCATAGTAAATCATAGGAAATTTGTAAAATAGAAAATGAGGACTTTTTGGAATCCTTGTGAAATTTTCTATGCAGTTAATCTATAATATGTCAAGTTTTAGTTTAAAGTTTTAGTGGTAAAAATAGATTTATGCATTTAGGTTTTCAATGCTAGTTGCATTTGTCTTTTTCATAACTGAAGTTGTAGGTCTCCAAATGAAGTGAAATTTTTGTGGCATGCTAAACCTGTGATGTTTGATATTTGGTAAACATTTCATGAATTTTGACGGTAGTATGAATGAGTTATTGATTCATCTTGCTCTCACATGAATTCTTGTAATAGCAATTTATCTTTTTCATAGAGGTTGATATACATCTCCAAATGGCTTGAAATTTGGACAGTAGACTACTGAGGGCATATGTAGCCGACTGTAATTTTGGTAGAATTTATTGTGCATTTTGATTGGTGTTCATAATTCCACCTAATTATCTAAATAAATTAAGAAAATGTATTAAAAGAATTTATTTAGTAATGGACACTATGTTTTCTGGTGTTCATTAGTCATGTGTGACATGTTGGTAAAGTTGGTTTTGTCCAATTATATGTTTGCAACATAAGTTAGTATTTATTTCTTGCAAATGTGGTTTCTGGACAGATCTGGGAACTTAGCAAAGTTCTTTATGATAATGTGCTTTGTTGTGAAACTTATTTAGACAAGAGTTGTAGATAATTCATGTATCTAGCTGCTTTTAATATTTGGTGTTATTTGGCCAAGTAGTTTATGAGTTATAGATGTTTAAAGTCAGGTCCCAGATTTGGTTGCTCTCTGTTTGGAGCAGACCAGATTCTGTAGTTTCATCTTTTCGACATATTAAACTTGAGAATCAGGCTTAGATGATATTAAATGAATTGTTGACAATTTCATAATATTTCTATAATGTCTTGTTTCACATCATTTGGAGTTGTGGATCTTTAGTTATGATTAAATTACTCAGCTGCTGTTCTGATGTTCAGAAAGTGGCAGATTCTAGTTTTGGTGCTTTGATTCACTTTGACTTGTTAGTGTGTTGAAGTGTGACTCATATCTTTGATGGTACTTGGGTTGGTACCCTGTGATCTTATGAGACTTGTGACTTCATTGATGTGCTTGCCCGCTTCTATGTTATACCTTAGTGAGGATTAAGTTAATTAGCTTTAGGTGCTTATGTGAACCTTGGTATGCTTGCATGATTACCTTGTTTATTGCACTTCTATGTATTCATACATATGCATTGTTGCACCTCATTTAGGTATGCTAGCTGAAACACGTGAAGGACCTGATGTGGAGCCAAACCCGAAGATGGTGTTTGGTGGATCCATCCCAAAGATGGAAGGATTGGACAAGTGCTAGATTGGGAGATGCTCGCCAAGCTGGTTTCAATTGACAAACTCTGACTTGAGTCGGATCCCAGGCAAGCCCCAGAGCATTATAAGCCTCCTACCTTCAAAGCAATTAATTCTATATATATTATAAGTATTGTTGCATTAAGTCTTAGGAGTTGGCTGGAAACCCTTGCTGCATTATATCATTCCTTGTCCAGTTATATGAATCCTTGAATCCTACATAGACCAGGATCGAGTATATGCTTAGCCCTGCTTTAAGCGGTAGAAGTCAAGTGATTTCCTGTCACCTGCGAGATGTAGGGATATTCATATGTGGCACGGTTGGCTATATTTGCTATCGTGGAAAAGAACCATGTGCTAATAATATGAAAGGAGACCGGGCAGGATGACGATAGTGAAGCAACAAGGCATGGAGGTCTTGGGTGTGGATCTATCCCCGTCTGAGTCATTTAAGGACCGATTCGCTGTACGTCCTTGAGTCATGTTGAACATAGTCCAACACTTTGTTGGCCGGATAAGCCATTCCGACCGCAATGCCGAGTAATACGGTTCAGGCCGGGAATCGAAGGGTAGGTCGCATCTTGGAGGAAGTAAGGATGTGCTTGGGGACATTGGCGTGAGACCAAGGGGGGTTGGAGTCCCTATCACCTGGCAGAGTGTTGCCCTTGGGGATGCGGCATCAGTCGAACCCGCGACTCCCGAATTGTACCAAAGGTGGCTTGTGCGACCCTGGCAAGGGCCTGCGCAATGAGTGTTAGAAATACCCCTCCAGCTAGATAGGAACTCGATTCGAATCACCGTCACTCCCGGTTGGTGAGCACTTGACTTGAGCAGCGGCAACATAGATTCAATTAAATAAACGGGTGGTTAATTGGTTGATGATTTAAATGTTGCCTCAATTTATACCTACTATGGTTAATATTGTTTGCTCCTAAATAAGTGAGTGCTCTAGTATAGGTTCTAATATAGATGATAGGTTAATGATAATTAACTTGATGCTTAAGCATTAATGATTACTTATCTATATTAAGCTTTTATGCAAAATGTTGTGAAGCTATCCCACTTTATATCAGCCTTGCATGAGCCTTGGTGTCACTTTATTTCTGGTTTTTGACGGGTAAGTCTAGCTGAGTACCTTCTCGTACTCAGGGTTTTATCCCCACTTGTTGCAGGTTGTGATGTATCTTGGCGACTGCAAGAGTTGGTTGGCTCCTGCCATAGTGGCGGAGTGCGATCATGGGCATGATCCTTCTTATTTATCTTGTCTCTAATGCTTTTGTTGGAAGTCGACCTTGGTACTGGCATGTATTTGAAATAAGATTAATGTTAGTTTCAAATTACTTTGCTTTCGCTACTTTTCAATTTAAGTTGTAATAACTATGTTGAACTTCGATGTATATTGGATTACTTGTGAAATGGATGTAACATGTGACTTGTTATGTTGAATCACTACGATCTTGGCTTGTATGTTGGTTGGTTTGAAATCCCTCATAATTTCATTGGACTACCGAGGTTATATGGGCTCAAGTGCGAGAATTTGATCACTTCGGTGATTGTTTTTGTACTTGTGCTCTTATAATTTGGACGGTTTCGTGACATCATATGTATCACATGTTGCATTGATAACACTACCATGTTGCATTTATAAGGGTTCATATGTTGCCTAGAAATGTTTCACATATTATGCTTATGTTGCACAAATAATGTTTCATTAGTAACTCTGTTATGTTTCAATGTTTGCATGACTATGCTACATATACCATGTTTCATATGTTTTAGGGTAGTGTTTCATAGATGTTACCATATATGGATCATGATACATGAAATGTTGATAATAATATCAATTAGGGTACTTTATGAATTTATAAAGTAATATCTGCTTAAATAATTAATACTTTGTTATTTAAATTATGCCTTTTATCATGGAAGTAAAGATGGGAATTGGTTTCAAATCAAACGTGTTGGAATATGAGCTCAAAGATTGAATCCTATAACTAATTCCCATACTTAGTCATCCTTGCCTAAGTATTTGTATTGGTTATAAAGTTCAATAATTGGGGATTTATTAAATGAAGTATCATAAATAAAATTTATTTAAACTTTATTCCATTGCTTGCTTCAATGTTTGGGCTATGTTAATAAGTAATTATTTGATATGTTTGATCAGTGTTTAGTCTTGAATTGATTGTGCAATGTTGCTTAAACAAAAATATTTTTGAAACTCTATACTGAAACATTATGTTTCAGTGATACCCCTTTCAAAGTACCCTTGTTCCTCTCCCTAAATCTCTTCACCCAGTGAGTTTTGATGGTTGATCCTATAAGCCAAGATGGAGCATGCTTGTAGATGAACAACTTCTATGTTTGGAGATCATCAAGTTTCAATGTGGAATCTGGAGAACGTGAGCCCCCAAGTTCGTCTGTCAGGCATGAATAGTGGGCATCAGCAGCAGGCAGGGTGTCTGCTTCACCGATGAGCCGCCGCTCTTCTCCACCGCCTGTGCGCACATCGCCATGCAGTAGCCTGCGTGGAGAACTCAAGCTAGAGCTAGCGCTTCTGGACACCGCGACCCCGTCGATAAAACGCGCACTCGACCGGTCGTCTTCTTCTTTTCCTCATCCCTGCTCGCCGCCGACGAGCTTCTCGAGTTCGCCCAATTCATCGCTGTTGTAGTGCCTCTCTTCAATTCCTCTTGCCAGATGCTCTGTCCCGACCTTGCGCAACTGCCTAGTCCATCCGCAGCACCTCACTTCTCCTGAGGTGGCCGCACCGCTGTTTCCGCTGAGCGCACCCCGCCACCGCTGCCACAGCTCACCTCACCGTGGCCAGCTTTCTCCGCTGCACCCCCAGCACCTCTGAGTAGCCGAGCCAGTCCGTGGTATGTCCTTGGTGTTGCTCGACCTGTCCATTGAACCTCTACTGCTCCGTCATGCCCGGCATGTCGTCGCTGTCCTGTCGTGTCTGCCATGGCCGGCGGTGAGCCTGTTGCGCAGCCCTAGCCGCCTGGTTAGCACCCTAGATGTGTGCGTGGCATCACCCTGAGCACTTTGGTGCTAGCCGTGTCGCCGGAGGAGCCACCGGCGGCGAGAACCCACCGGTCAGCACAGTGGTGTCGCCGGAGTTGACCCGGGCCCGATGCCAGTGGGTGTGGGTAGGCGGGCTCTGAGTGAAAATAGATTTTCTCCGTTTTCATCTTTTCCAAAAATGAATATATATGTTATATCTTGTTTAATTCATAAGTAAATAGTGGAGCATGCTAAATTCATGAAATTTTATGGGTAGCTTTGTTATGATATGTTTTATCATGGAAAATATGAAATGGTCAATTCCAGTACTTTTGCCATGCTGAAAAATTAGCTCCTTTAATTAATAAATGCATGTTCTATGATTTTTATAGATAAGAATAATTATGCTTTGATCATGGAACTTTGTGAGTGTGTTTCATATGCTTAGTACTTCCTTCACAAAAAGTTTGGTGTTGTTCTGATAATTTTAAATTATATACTTATTTATATGCTTTAATTAATTAATTAATTAATTAATGCTTAATTGATTAGGGTTCATCACAACATGTCTTGAGTGTGATTTAGGGTTGATTGTGGACCTTGGAACATAAAACCCATGTTGTTCCTTGACATCCTTATTCCATGATAGTTGCTCTCATATTAGATTGTTAAATAATATATAAATAGTTTATTTATTAAACTAGTTAATACATGCATGTAATTAGATCATTTTGTAATCCTTGCTTAATCTTCATGGTTGTACTTAAGTGTAATATTAAGTTATATACCTTGCCATGCTTAACTAATATAATATGAGAAGTGTTACATTCCATGCTAAATAACTAATTAACTTATTTAGTTAAATAATGAAAATGCCTTTATGAGAATAACCCTAGCCTTTAGTGAAGGAAAGTTGTACTCAACTTCCTTAACCTTGTTAGAATTCTATCATGCACTTACATGTCTTTCATCTTACATCCTGCATCATGTCATGCATTCCATCATGGTAAACAAAGCATCATTTATTACGTATAGTCTGTACGAGAGTGAGAAGACTCGTGTTGATCAAGTCTCGGAGGTGGTCCATCCACCAGAGGTGTTGGTGTCTATTGGATCACTTTGAGAGAACTAACCTTCTCTGCAACACAGGCAAGCCCCAGAGCATAACCCAATTCTTGTATTTTTATAAAAGTTATTCACATAAGTCTATGTTTGATGCATTAAGTAGTAGGAGTTGTATGATATACCGTTGTTGCATATCTTTCTTGTCTACTAATTACTTATCCCATGTTACACAACTTTTATAATAAATAGTTTTATGCTTAGCCCTGCCTAGATGATAAAGGTGATAAAGTAAAGTGTCACACCCGGTTTTGTAAAGAACAAAACCAGGCTAATCATATGTGTGCCCAGGAAGTCCACACATATGTCAGAATGAAAAAGTATCAGAAACAATGTTATTATATAACGTATACATAGCTATATTAACACTTACATCAGAGTATCGCGGAACGGTGACTAAACTTCAGGCTCCATTCTTCTCAGGGACGGCAGACTAGGGGTAACATATGCCAGCACTTCTATTAGTCTTCTGGAAACTCCACTACACCTTTGTCCTTCTTCTGAGCAGCATCTTACTATATACTGGAGTGTGGGGGAAATAGCAAGGGTGAGTCCATGTCGAACTCCGCAAGCATAGCAACAAGGTAGTATAGATCCCATAAACTCATGATCAATGTAACATAATCAATATAAAGCATAATCGATAAGTAAATGAACATCTTAACAAAACAAGAATCATCATCTTTAATGTAGATGTCTCCAAGGCCGCTCGTGTCCTTGAGCAAGGCTAGTATACCAGTTTAATAAACTCTGCACAGAGGTGTACACTTTCACTGTGAGTCGTGATTACCCATATGCCCGGGGCGGCCAATCCCTAAAACACTCCCAAGGTGAGCAGGCAGGGTTCACTATGAAGCCTTTCAAAGGTTCGTCTAACAAGTTAGGGCCGCTAAGGATTCTCAATTGGAAAACATGAACCTCCCTCCAAGGGACGACTTACAAAAGACTGCATCCACCTTGGCAGGCCAAGACCATACTAGACATGACCCCTCTTGCGCCTTTCGGTAACCACTAACAAGCTAGAAAAGGTCCTCATACTTGACTAAAGCCAGAGCCATATAGCCCTCACAGTTGTACTGTAAATCCCGGAGGTTCACGTACAGACAAGATCTTATGTTGCTAAAAAGTCATTTCTCAACCATCATAGCTCTTACATTAATTAAGTCACAAGATCATAGTCACAGAAAGAAAACCCAAGCTATACTTGCCTTAAATCACGATCCTTTCTCTGATCCAAATCTTCAATTAATAGCTTCTTGAATCTCCACGTAAATCTCACTGACTGGACTTGATCAATAAATCACCACACACACATCGAGCAATCATACACGAAGCAAACAATGAATAATAATTAGAACAGTACACCAACATCAAGAAAACATGTTTAAAAGTCTATAAAAATATTCTACACGTCACTACGATCACACAAACGTGAATTTCACGAAAATCAGATTTAAAATGCAAAAGTTATGAATTAAACCATATTTTCTTTAATAAAATAATAACTTAAATCTAACCACAAATTTTAAAAGTGATAAACATGTATAACAGTAGGAAGAACATGTAGAGTACGCAATTACGAATCTAACGCAAGTTGAATGGGTTAAATCGGAGCTAAAACATAAAAACAGTGGTGATCGATTGCTAATTATAGGTCACGTGTTTCTATCGTATTTTTGGATTTGTTTTTCTATAAGAAAACGGCCATAATACATGCATGACGCGATGATGAGGTCATCAAACTAGCAAGTAATTGGAGCAGGGGCAGCACGCACGGTTCCTGGCTGGTGGTGCACGGCCGGCATCTGGATGATCGTCTTCTTCAACAGAGGACATGGGGTTGTGTATCTCGATCTCGCGAGCTCGACGGGGCATCGGGGATGGCCGCGAAGGCTCAACGTACAGCAGCGCTGATCTTAGCTAGGCGGCTTGGCAAGTGTGGCGAGCATGTATGCAACATAGAGAGCGAGAAGGAGAGAAAACATACACCTGCGGATTTTGATGGCGGTGAAACACCAAACAGCGTCGATGGCGGCGGCAACGGAGTTGCGGTCGTGTAGATCGTCGTGCGGCAGCGAGGATTTGCGGCGGCGGCACGAGAGCACCGGAGGACGCAGCGGCTGTTGCGAAGAGATCGGGAAAAGGGAGGCGATGTGTGCTGCATCGCTTTTATACATTGGCTTGTTCCAAAGATGGAAAGGTGGAGATCAACAAGGATTCGGGCTTGTAGTTATTTGGGCTGCTGCGCTGCGTTGCTGGCTCATCTACGGAGGCAAAACAGGCCAGCGCAGGAAGCAAACAAAAGCAATCAGAGAAGACCAAGTTTATTTTCCCTTGTTTATTTCTGAAAACCGAATTTTCCAAAGTCTTTCAAATCCACTTAAACATTCAGTTCTTAATTCAGTTTCGAGTTTAGTCAAGATTTAGACATCACAATAAAAATAATGCACCAGCATGAATGCTTAAACATTAATCAATTTAATATTTAATGGTATATAGAAAAACATGTGCCAACTGAACGAAATCACTTATGTTTCAAAGTTGAACTAAGCATCTTATAATTCAGAAGACATTTAGTTTAATATTAATTAGATTAACATTAATTTAGGACAGACTGAAGTATAAACCCATGTTGCTTTTAATTAGAAACTCAATTGCACAAGCATAAATCAAATTAATATCTAACTTATAAAATTCAATGAGGTGGGATAGGTTAAACGTTCCTACTAACATGTAGCTTTGGTCGGCACGACCGCAACACGACAAGAACGGATTTGAATCACTAGATAGCTTTTAATTAACAAAGCATTAAATAATCATTAATTAAATTAGTATTTAAGTTAATAATTTTTAGAATTGTGTGACATGACAAATGATAGCACCACTGCGTAGAGCGCAATGACACGAATCTAACGACTCAAATCAGAGTTAAAATGATAAAGATATAAGGTAAACAATGTACCTTTGTATGCGAGAGAGTAGACAGTCATGCACCGTCTTATACGATTTCAGTAGAGCACAGTTTTTACACGCACAAAATCTGGAATTTAGAAATAGATAGAAAACAAGGATGGATCATTGGGCAAGATCAAAACACTTTGATCGACAAAACAATGGACAGGGAGATGCAGCTGACCTTTATCTGACCACCATGGTGTTTGCTGCTGATGTTACGGTGAGGGAAAACATTGCACGTACATGATGTCATGGTGCATTGCACGGCAGGTGGCTCAGGCGTGCGAGCAATGAAAGAAACGGGTCGGCAATCTCGCATGGTAAAGGATGAATTAATCTGGACGTGAGCATATGTATGCCATAGAGGAGGAGATAAAAGCATGCTGGAAACAGGAGTTCTCACCCGCGATTACGAAGCAACAGAGCCGAGGGAAACAGCAGTGGCTGGACGTGGTGAAGCTCACAGGGGCTGAAGCATTCATGGAGCGCCGAGATCCAGCTGCCAGCAGACGACGATGAGGCACGGAACAGTTCAGAGGCAGGTCGGCGAAGCTTTTCCTTGGATGGCTTTGGTCAGACATGATGGTTTGGATCATGCAAGCGGCCGGTGATGCAAGACGAGGCGATGGCAGCGGCGACGCTTAGACAAGAGCTAGGGCACAAGCGATATGATTCTTGATTCGCCGTAGAGAAAACAACCTAGACGTACGGCAGCTTGATATAAATAGGAAGTCTAGTCCGATTGATCCTGAGTCCAACTTGATCAGGCTGCGACGACGAGCAAACAGACTCTACACCTACGTGACTTAGCCCAAATTAAGCCCAACCCATATGTGAATTAAAAATTGCTAACTAATACTAGTGCTGCAAATATATATTAAAATATTGCGGCAAGGGCCCTAATCAACGTGAGCACATGTGACCTTCACGGCTTCACCTGTTGACCACCGGCATGAAGCAAAAAGCGTGCACTTCTCCAAGCTTTCCTTGATGCAAATAATTTCCAAGTGACGTCAACTTTCATAGAACCCAAATAAATATATATATATTTTTTTCCTTCATGCTCTTGGTTCTTGAATGTTGCACCAGCATGTATGCACAACCTTGTTACTAACTTTCTATGATGAATTTTAATTTAATGAAAATTTTAGTTTCTTATGTTTTCATGAACACAAAACTCCAATTTAAATCATTTGAACCCTATTCTCAAAAAGCGCAAATTTTAGGGTGTTACATAAAGTTATCCTAAAACTTTGATGAACCTGAAGTATAAGGATGATCATAGCATACTTTTAATATGAGACCGGGCGGAACTGGTTGTCAAGGTAAGTTGAGCAGACAGGTTCGCCTGGTCGTGCTCGTTCTGCCTGTGTCGATTGAGGACCGTTCGTTGTAGGCCTGTGTGTGGTTGAGACTTTGCTAGTACTGGCCACATGCTCCGGTAAGCCTAATACCTGGGCTATTCCATTATGTGAAATGACAACCACGCACTGGGAGTGTGGAGATGGTGAGAGTAGCGTGTACCCATCCTGTGAATCCACCTGGAAGTGGCACAGGGAGGTGGTGTACTGTGCTCTCGGGTAGCGCTGGACCGGTTCACATTTTAGAGGATCCGAGTGAAGGTTGATATATGTAAGTTCGGGCTGGATCCTAGTCCAGACCTAGACCTACATATGTCATGTGGTAAGGAAACCCCAGCTGGACCAAATCGATTTGAATTGTCGTTGCTTCTCGGAGAAGACTCGATCCTCTGACCATACATCATAGTTAACAACTGAAATTTGATACTCATGATCACATGATGAGATGGTTTAAGAAGTGATTGGATTAGATCAGATGCTTATATATAATGCTGTTGTTTAATAAACTTAAAGATATAATATTGAAAGTAAGGATCCACTATTAGAAGGCTTTTCTACAAAATATACTTCTTACTTCTACCTTACCTCAAAAGATTGCATATCCTTGGAGTCTTTTCTTTAGTCGGGTAAGACTTGTTGAGTACCATCAAGTACTCAGGGTTTGTTAACCCCTGTTGCAGGATCTTCATAGTGAGATCAAGTTAGTGGGCTCGACATGGTCTGGCTACCTCTTCTACCTTAGATGTTTCTTCTCGGATGCTTTCGCCTTCCTACTCATCTTTTGGAGCTTAAATTAAAATTTTAACTTATATATGTTTTGTAAACTAGAGTTATATTATTCTGCACTCTGATGTAAGTATTTTTGTATCAATTGTTGTAATGTTGTAACAACTCCATTGTTGATCCTGTATGAGTTGTAAAACATGGATGATTCAGGGTTCCCCGAGGACACCCGACAGACTACCGGAGTTGTCTGGCTTGCATGTGTTCTATCAGAGGCTTGAAAGGCAATGGTGAGCACATGTGGGCCATATAATTCAGGTGGTTCTACCACAGGATCCAAAAATACCACATACATAAGTGATTTGAGAGTACTACAAAAGGAGAAGGTAAGCTATGTTTTGTTTTCAAAATCTTAAATGTTTCTCCAATTGACTTGACTAAAGAAAGATGGTGATCTGGTTCAAGCTATTCCATTTTTTAACCACCCAAAATTTCATGGTAGACACATTGAATCCTATAGAGCATGTATGACTAGGAATGGTTTTATTTTGATGTATTGTCCTAAGGTTGTCTTGAGTAATCTATCCTTTTATCAAGGACGAGTAAAAGCCTAAGTATGGGGGAGCTTGTTGATGGTAGTTAACAAACATCAAGAACCATCAACTTACCTTGTATAAATGGTGAAAACATATCAATATCATAGAATAGGAGGTTTATACTGACAAATTCTATAAGTTTTGGTGAATTTGTGTTTCCAACAAGATTTAATCAGAAAACCGGCAAGGAGGATCAAAACGTCAAAAAGAATCAAACTTAACCACGATGAAAACTACTCCAAAAGGTTCTAGAGGACACCAGAAAACACCATATCACAGCGGACCCTAAGAGGATGCCAGGTGGGATCGGCCGGCCCCACCACCATGTCGCCCGGCCCCCTGTGGGGCCCACTTGTCAGGAGCTTTCAGAATGATCCTCCACTGCCTCCTAGGATTGCATCTACGCCATTCTTTAAGTCAGTTTTATCCAAGAGCTCGCGTTGTACCCCTAGGGCTATAAATACAGGCTTGCACCCCCTGGAGAAGCCAAGTCTAGATCTTGAGAGCTGAAAGGTCAGGAACCCTAATTCATATTTCCACTAGGATCTAGGGCTAGCAATCAAGAGAAGATTAGTCCTCCATAGGATCTAGTCTTGTATTAGAGATAGAGAGATAGAGTGAGAGAGTAGAGTTTTGGAGGAGTTTTGGCCTATCGGTGCTCTCTCTACGGTTGTACTCTGGCGAAATCAAGTTCTACTAGAGCTTGCTTTTGAGATTTCTCTGGTAATCGACTTCTGATTCAAGTAAGCATTTTGTTCATATTGTTCTTCAAGTTTATGGCTCTCTTTTGAGTGCTTTGATCTTGGTGGCTCTAGATTAAGGTAGTATTCATAGTGTAAGCGTGGTGCTTAGACTAGGGTTACTCGTAAATGCACCCTCATTTTCTAGATCGGTGGTAGCTCGCGAAGGTGACTTTTATAGCTTCGTTGAATCCTCTGTAGTCCACCTCCTGTTAATAGGGCTAGCAGGAATTTGATTACTTTTAGGGAAGAAACTCTGAATTTGTTCCTTATAAGACATCTCCCACGATAGAACAATAGAAGGCAAAGCTTACCGAGATTGGAACTAGACATATCTCAGTAGTCTCCTTTATATTCCTATTTTCTGACCTTGATTGTGAAATTGGGTTAAGATTAAGACTTTGTTATTCTCACTAACTATTCCTTTGGGTTCGATATTAAAACTGGGTTATTCTCGGTGAAGTGCTACAATGGTATAATACTGTGTGCTTGCGGATATATATATTCTCTCTGTGTGCATTTAATTTGTATCAACAGTCACATAGGTCGGATGGAGATGGAGAAAGGCCCCATAGGTACACGTGACATGTAAGCCATCAGGTCCCACAGGTACACGTCGCATGGAGAAAGGATCGAGTGGAGAATTTTATGATGAATTGCAAGCGTCATGGATGAGTAACTGCAGGTCCCACAGGTACACGTCAGATAGAGAAAGTACTGTGTGGAGATCTATGACGAAGCACCATCATTATAGATCGAATGTTATTCATCACAAATCAGTAATTAGTTCAATGATGAAGCCCTATTTAGCACAGTTCTATCACAGATGAGTAGGAATACTTGCGTGAGTGATCTATGATGAAACCATGTGCTGTTCTATGATGTTTTTTTGTGACGATGCCCAATTTAGCCATAGATGAGGGGGGTTCGTGGTTCGTCACCGATGATCTATGATGAAACCAAAATTTTCATCATAAAAAGCGATTTTTTATGATGGTTTCAGATTCGTCATTAAGATTTTCGTCATAGAAGTGGATATTTCTAGTAGGGTTTGCAATGAACCAACATAAATTATAGGAGTTCAAGATAGCGTTTATCCCATCTAAAGTTGATGTCTCGAATCACTCACACATAGGCTTCGGAGTTAACTTGTAAAGCACTTGGAGTAGCACACTCCAGGGCTTACTATGCAGCGGTGAATAGAGCATAACTCCAATCAACCATATTAACTTTACCTGCAAAACAACTTAACGGGAGCACCATGAGTACATTTCATACTCGCAGGACTTAATTCCAACAAATACATATTTGGTGGATGCAAGGGTATTATTAGGCAATTGTACATTTGTAGAAAAGCAATGGCATTTCTTAAGATGACATGCTCAAGATTCATTATTAAGATACTAACGTTAATAAGCTCATAGTAACAAGAATAGTGATCGACATTTGGAATTCATATCATAAACAAGTTTCACCATTAACATTACCATGGGTATAGAAAGTAGGAACACCCATAAGGGGCCTGTCCCGAGGGACTTCAGGCTTTCAAAACTCTGTAGAGGTGTCCAATTTGTATCCATACGGAAATCGAGACTAACCACCATACCCGTGCCTAAGTAAGGGTTGCCCAAGTATGGGTTTCCACAACTTCACTTTGGCTGTTGATTGACAAATGCTCCACTATAAGTGTTGGACTCTCTGCCAGATTAGTTTTTGATGTAACATGGTTCTGGTTTGGTTTGACGGACACTTCGTGCAAGTTGACAGATGCTTCGATAAGAACTAGGTACTCTCAGGTTCGCTGGATATTTAAGCTAATAAATCATCGGACACTCTGTGCAATGTCACGAACGCTCTGATACAAACTAGTTGTTCTTGGGTTTCTGGGTGTTGGTCTATATAATTCAATGGACACTCCGACATATGTCGTGGACACTATGCTGAATCATACTGAAAGGGATATAAGGTTCTGGTGACTGGTTTAGGGAATGACAAACGCTCCGATAAGATTTGGTGGACTCTTCGTCAGTTGAGCGATAGAACCTATGTTCTTGTGTTCTTGGGTGAAGGCTTAAGTGTTCAAACCTAGACGTTGGGTTGAGGCCTCCATGCATGTGCAAGGTATTCCTATGGTAACTTGGGTAGTTTGTTAGGCATAGGATACTAGTGTTTTGTCTTGATCTAGCTAGTGCAACTAGTGATTCCGTAAGCCACTAATAAAGTACTTAAAAAGGATTGAAAGCTTGAGATTGAGCATGGCAACTTAGCTTGGGATTTTGGTGAATTCCTTATCACCAAGATTATAAATCCAACTCTTAGCATCCTTGCTTCTAAGCTTGAGAGAGATTCCACCATCTCATGCATCATATCCAAAAATCCAAATGAGAGAATATCAAGGGAAAATCTTGAGAGGATTGAGTTGTAGCATACTTGATTCTTACCCTTGAGATGATAAACTCCAAGTAATCCTCATGATCCATCCATGCAAGGGGATAAAGTTAGATTAGGGTTTGAGGATCGCTCTCAAGATAATGAGAAGAGAGAGTTCTTGTGCTAACCATGAGATGAGAGATTGGTGAAGCTCAAGGTCTTAATCTAGTGTTGATCTTACTGCCCTTTGTAGACTTGATTCTCTTCTCCCTCTTCTTCTTCTTCTTCACTTTCTCACTCTAGTTCATCCTTTCTTCTTTCTTGTTCTTCATTCTAGAGAGAGGGAGTGAGGGAAATGAGAGGGGAGTGAGTGGAGCTGAGGCTCAGCCACTGGGATATGCATCCATTTCATGATGACATGTGGGCCATGCCCTATAGTGAACAACAGCTCACTTTCCACTCAATCTATTGTCTCTGCCTTTTTATCGGATGGTTCGGTACATGGATTCGTCAGACTATCTGGTAAGTCTCTATCTTTGCACAAATGAGCCATGGTTCATGGTGCTTAGCTTAAGGGTTAATCTCAAGGTTCACTCACGTCTTGTCTTACTTCGGAGAAAATAAGGAGCCCTTGTCTGAGTCCTTATGAGATATTTCATGTGGGTGTTTGCTTGTTGGACTTTTAGATGACTAGAGTTTAACCATAAGTAATTGACCGACGAAGATTCCCATTCTCTTGGTCCAGGTATCCGGGATCTCTGTAGGAGCTCGCTTGGTTGCTTTGGCGATGCCCAAAATGAGACCCTACATTGTAACGAACTCGGGTCGTTACAAAACCTCCCCCCACTTGAAATCAAGCTCATCCTCGAGCTTGCCAAGTGGTTGTCTTTGGCGTACTCTAGAGTTTCTCCAAAAAATCCAATTCTCCTTTGCTTGAACCAATTTTGGCTAAGATGATTGTTGGTCTTTCTGAGTTTTTGATGGACAGTCCAAATATTTTGGCGGACTATCTGGTAGAATATCAGATTCCATTTCTATAATCGCTAGGCCCGCCAACTTGGCGGATGCTCCGCCACTGATAGCAAACTATCTAGTAAATGTTGGGATATAAAAGGCCCAACAACCCCTGGACAAGACCATTTCTTTTCTTCCACCTGTAGGTCCCCCACACGCACACGCCCGCACCGATGACCACACTGCGATGCCGACCCTTAGAGGCTTCTCAATCGATTTCTGCGGTGGTGCATATGCTACACGTCGAAAATAGCTTCTCCACCGCCTTGCTCCTTGTATAAATAGAGGGGCAATCCCCCTCTACAACACACACCTACCTTGAGCTTCATCTTCACATATTTTGTAGTAGTATCCCTCTAGGTGCTTCACACCTAGTTGTAATAGAGAAAATACGGACAGTGAGAGGAAGAGAGCAAAGGAGGAGCCGGGTCTGTCGGATCCTCCTCAACTTTGTACCTCTACAGAGTCGACTCAACTATTAAGTAAATTCTAGGTTATACTTTGGTAATTCCAAGTCCTCTATTTGACTAAGTTCAAGTTTTACTTCACTTTACTTACGGGAATTCTGCTCGACTGAGTGCTCTAGTCTAAGGATCTAGACTAGAGTAGTAATCGCTAGCATAGACGTGGTGTCTAGGCTAGAGTTTACCAGAGTTTGCGCCTAAACCTACGGATAGTTGTGGTAGCCCCAGAGGTGACAGCTCTGACCAGGCCTTTGTATTCCACCATGTTTGGTTTGGTGTTTTCGTAGAGCTTTTGGTGGCCTGACCCCGATCACCCCTTCCCAGTCTTTTCAAGGATTGCAAAGGAACTGCTGCTCTGAAGAAAGTGAGTTTAGTAAGCCTAAGCCTTGGTTATCTGGTTTATCTTAGAAAAACATTAGAAAACCCCTCTCTACCACAAAAACACTTTTCTACCGTCATTCTTGGGTGACCTTGATCTTTTCTAGTTCACTTCTCGTTCCCCGTGGAAATCGATACCTAGGAATACTATGGATGAAAGCTACAGTGGTATCTGTGCACTTGCAGATTTATCTGTTTGCATTAACTAATACCAACAAGCTTTCTGGCGCCATTGCCGAGGAATGGTTGTTGTTCTAGAATCAAACCAAGTTTGTCTGTGTATCCTTTTTTCTTTCACCCCCATCATATGCACCTCACCACCACAACCACTACCATCCCTACCACATGGATTCTACTCCTATCTATAAACTCTCTGCTCCAAAGGGTGAATTGTTAGAGCCACCACCATCATCACATCCCATTCTTACAAATGGCTATGAGCATCGCCCTACTTTCATAGCCATAGTTTGGGAGTAACCCTTCTCTGGGTGAGATGACAAAAATCCTTACACCCACCTTTGGGAATTTGTGCACTTGTGTCTTGCCTAATTTTTTCTGGCATGACACAAGAGACCATTAAATGGAAATTGTTTCCGTTCTCCCTTTTGGGAAGAGCAAAACAATGGTATGCTCATACCGTAGGAGGTGTTCATGGAAATTGGGATGAACTTCGAGACAAATTTTGTCTTGCTTTCTTCCCTCTTTCTCAAATTTGCCGCCCTTCGAATAGAACTTCTTACCTTTCAACAGAAGGAGAAGGAGACTCTAGGAGCAGCATGGGCTAGGTTCTTGAGCCTTATCAATACCGGTCCAAACCTTTCCTTGCATGACCATGTCCTTCTTTACCACTTCCATCTTGGTCATAGCAAGGAAGCTGCTCTCCAACTAGACCTATCTTCAGGAGGCTCGTTCACACACAACTCCATTAGTGAGGGGAAAGCAATTCTTGAGAAAATCCTTGAAAATGCCCGTTACACTGGCATTTATGATGAGTTTCCTGGAGAAACAATTGAATCAGGCCCCGACCAACAAAAGGAGGCATATGCAGCTGAATACAAAATTCCTTCAAATCCTTCCAATGATCTGGTTGCCATAGAACCACCCATTCAGGGGACACATCACACTCCTAGGGATGATGAACCTCATCCTTTTACATACCCCTTCGAATTCAAGGATGACCATTTCTTTGATGTTGAACTTAGCAACACCTTAGAACCTCCCATTTCAACATCATCTCATGCCTTGAATTCCTATACGAGACATCAAGGAAAATTCAAGGATGAAATATCAAACGAACCCATGGAGGAAGAACCAATTCATATAGAAGCCATTTCTATCCTCTCCCTCTCTATGCCTGCATTCAATGTTCCATCCAAATCCGTTCTTGATCCTAGGGGTGAGCTTATGTCAATCTCCCTAACAACCATGACCTATCCAAGATCTATGGAGGGTTTGAATTGTCATAAGAATGAAAGAGCTCCCCCTGAAATGGAAGGTATTATCGATGAGCATGGAAGTTATTTTCTAATCATCCCATCAAATCCATGCTCATATGAGAAATCTCCCAAATCAATTTGTAACTCTGCCATCACTTGCCAAATCTACAACCCCTTCTTGATCTCTGTCCATAAAAATTTTAAAAGGGTTGTTGTAGATACTTTTGTCTATCATAAATTTTACAAATTTCATGATGTCTTAGCATGAGTTTTACAGATAGGCCCACAAAGGTTAGTGTTGGAGGGGAAACCTGAAAGGACCTTGATGTCACCTAGAGGGGGGTGAATAGGCCTACAAAAGTTTTAGCTCAAACAAAAGTTAGAACTAAGGGCAGCACTGCCTCCCTTTGAGGGCGGCACTGCCTTCCAGCGGCCATGAGTCCAACACAGCCCAAACTTGGTGGAGATGTACTAGGGATATCCAATGATGATCCTGCAAAATTTCAACTCGAAGCTCTGTTAGAACAGAGGGTGGCACTGCCGGCCTATGAGGCACTGCCGCCCTTATGTAGAAGGAACTTAGCACAATTCAAAAAAATAACCAACAAAATTTAGATCAGGTAAATTTCCCCGCTTCTTGCAGAAGTATTAGTCACAGAATATCAACTATTAGCTGTAGATCGAGCACCACCAAGTAGATCGGGACCAAACCCTAGAATCACCACAAATACAAGGCAAATCACAAGAACACAAGTGAGATACCGATTTATCCCGTGGTTCAGCTCGCCACTAAGGCTTGCCTACATCCACGTTGTTGAGGTTTGCCACAAATGGCTAGGGCTTGCCCCAAGGCTTGCCTTTCCCTCGTTCTCATATCAAGAGAGTGAAATCTTGAAGTGAGGGGAGACTTCACTAGAGATTGGGGTGATTACAAACCTCCTAGGGCTGCCACACAAGTTGGCAAGCTCACGGGTGACGCTCTTGCTGGCTAGGAGCAAGCTCCAAGAGTAACAAACACAATCCATCGGCTTGAACGCGAACCAAGTGCTCTAGGAGATGAAGAACAGTTGGGGCTGCTCTCTATTGTAGTTTGGAGGCTCCATCTCTCAAAGAATCAGGGAGTAATCAAAGGGAGAAGCTTGAGGAGCTCCAATGGTGAGTGAGTGAGTCAGAGAGCTGCTCTGGTCGCACCTGGAAGGGAATGGTTGAGAGATGACGTTTGGAGGGGATGAGGGAGAGATTAAATACCCCCTCAGCACAACGGTCACTTTAAGTGTGGCACTGCCGCCCTAAAGAATGAAAAACTATTTTGCTAGCTATTTGGTGGATGGATAAGGAAGTCCTGGACAAGATATGAGCACTTGGTCACACATTTAAGCTTGTGCATTGTATCCCCCTTTATAGTACGGCATTTCCTAAATCAAAAACAAAACATAAAAGAATTTAACCTCCTTTGAGTTGATTGCCGCTTTCTTTTGTAATTGGGGTTTCTACCATCGAATGGACTGTCCTCATTCTCAATGTCACTTCATAAGAGCTTTGTAATCTTCTTTGTGTCATCTCTTAGAGAAAACATACTTTGAACATGTGACTTGAACCATTTCCATATATATGAGTTCACTTCATGGCTTCAAATCACTTTTACTGATAATTTGATCCTCAACACAATATGACTCCTCATAGCTTGATTAGTTCCTCGACTAAATGCAAGTAATCTCTTCTTCACCTTAGCCATGGTACCTCGGACCTTAAGCCATCGCTAGCCCTTCACCTTCGCTTAGTACCTCGAAGCCCTTTCCTTGCTATCTTCGCTTTATCAAGCCAAACTCAAATCACATCATATTAAGCATCCATTGAAAGAAACCATTTCTTCAATATTGTGATCCTTACTTGAATATCTTCTAGATATGGATGTTGATATCAAACAAGCTTTAGTTTGACTCACATAGAGACATATATGAATATGGTCAAGCCAATTCACGATTCCTTATATCCTCTTTATTTTGGCTTGACACTCCTGACACTTACATCAATATCTATCTTCATACTTCCAGCTTGATCAAATCAATGCAAAGTGATTTCCCAATCTTTATTCATACAAGCAAACCAATGTAGAGAACATCCCATAATCATTATACATTGTCTGCATTGTCATTTCTCCTTTGCTTGATATTTCCTCACTAATGCACTCTTGATTCATTCTTCAACCTTGATCAAAGCTAGTCCACTATCAAACTCTAGTTGTTCATGCAAAGCAAGCCATTATAGAGACCAATCCAAAATCATCAACTCATGTCTCATTTGCCATTTGCCAAATATGCTTGCTTCCACATGATACTATGATATCCCACAACATCGAAGCCATTTCATTAATTCCATTTGCATTGTTGTCTTTTGCTTGAACTAGATTGTTTCCATGATCTTCCAATACAACAACACACAACTTTGGCCTTCATTTGAACAATATGTGAAATATCACCAAGTTTGCCTTCTTGTTGAACCTATATGTGCTTATCATTCCATAATCCACAAGTGTATGCAATAAACTCAATTTCCTGTTCAACACTTAGCAAACTTATTAGACCTTTAATTCTGTTGTCATTCAATTCACCAAAACCCACTAAGGGGCTAGATGCACTTCCAATCTCCCCTTTTTGGTGATTGATGACAACACAATTAAAGCTTACAAGAGATTGATAAAAATAACATTTTGAATCCTACGATATAGTGAGCTCCCCCTAAATGTGTGCATAGAATGGAATTTCAAGTTTTGGCCTCAAATGCCACATGCACATATTTAAGAGAGTGTGGGAACTCTCCTATATCTTAGCATCCATGGGGTGCAAGGTGTCATCATGATAAACGTGATGCTCATGACAGTTCATGCACAACAAGCCCTGGCTGCTAGATCTGAGGGCGGCACTGCCGCACCCTAGGAGCGGCACTATCACACTCACCACAGCAGTCAGTTCATAATCAGGTTTGCACAACAGATGATGTGATTATAAATGAACATCTAGCATAAAAGATCCTTATCAAGAGCATCAATTTAAACTATCCTTGCATACACCACAAAATTTGAAAAATCTTATATGCCTTTGTTTTACCCCCTTAAATCCGCATATCAATCTCTCTCCCCTTACACCCTCCCCCCAATATTTCTCCCCATTTGGCATTAATCTCCAAAAAGGATCTCTCCACTGAAAGGAAGAAATAATGGTAGACAAGTGAGGGCAAGAGGTAGGTAAAAGTTTGGCATATAGGATTTCTCTCCTACGTTTTCTACCAAACAAAGTATGCAACACTTTAAGTCAATATTCTTGAGAAGTTAGCATATTTAGCTCATACCTCACTTAGATGACAATTTTAACATGAGACAAACTCATTTCATCACCACAAGAGGTATCAACCAAATATCTAACTCATTCTCTAATCGTCACCATAAGAACAAACTCATGGTGTGACTCAAATATTGCATACACATGCACACACTAGCATGTAAGGGCCTAGATGCACAAAGGTAACACAAGAGTTCATGGAGCGATATACCTTTGTTCTAAGCCTCATAATCTCCACTGTGATCATGAAATTTTGTATTTAGTGCTTTGATGGGCTTGACATAATGTGAAAAGACTTCATTTGTGCCCATCTCTCTTGATCATTGGAGATATCATAAACTTGTGCTTGATTTCAATTGAAAGTTCATTGCTACCTCTTGTTGTCATTTTGAGATACCAATTGAAGATAATATTTCAATTATTATTGGTGGACAATCTTTCAATTTGGTATATCAATGAATGCTCGTATCTCATAATGTCTCCTAGGAAATGCTCACAAAGACAAGAGATAGCATTAAATTGCACAAGCTAGAGTTTCACAACTAGTGACCTTTTGGATGTGGAAGGCATGTAGATCACTAATTGCAAAACCTCATAACATAGACTAAATTCCCCCTTTTGATAGTGCATACATATATATGTGAAAGGCAAGAACATATGCACTTTTGGTCAATTAAGTCCAAACAAGGGAATTTAAGCTATATTATGGAGAGTAGCTACTTTAAGAGATAAAATTGCAATCCAAATGAATATGAGAGATAACTTTACCTATTTGGATTGAGTTAATGTAGCATACCCAAGAGAAACTCATTCTCACCAAGAGGTCACAAATTCACTAGAAGAAAAGGTTAGTCTTAAAAGACACAAGACATAGAATGTGCTCCCCCTTAATATGTGCATCAAGTACTCGAATCACTTGTGAAATGCACTTGAATCGATTTAAGAGTCAAAAGGAGTTCATTCTATATCTTAAATGTGGAACTTCACAACATACACTTGAGAGAAACCATCAGTCCCACAAGATATATAGGCAAAACTCCCCCTAAATTTGTGCATACAAGGATACACATAGTACACTTATGCATATCAACAAGCTGAGGTCATGGGAGAAGTTTACACTATATTCCAGCTGATTAAAACTCCTTCAAGCTGCCTACAATCCAATTAGTTTCACCTGGTTTCAGTTGCTTTCAATTGATTTCAGCAAGTTCCAACTGATTGTAACTCATTGCTACTACTTGTGACTACTGAAGTCAACTGGTTTCATCTAGTTTCAATTGATTTTAGCTGTTGTTTCTAAAAGCCTGCAACTGATATTTTCTAGTTCCAGCTAGCTACAACATATTGCCACTGCATATAATTTGATCGCAACTCATTTGGACCCAAGTATGAGTCATTTTATTTCATTGAAACTTCTTCAGACCAAACTGATGCTTCTCTTTTTATAATGAATCTTCATGGCCAACTTGAGAGCCAATCTGAATCTTGTTGTTACAATCCAATCCAATTTCATACAATCAGTTTTTAGATTCTGTCTTGCTCAAAGAAAAAAATTCATATCTAACAGACCACTAGCCCAATATGCATGAAATTTGGTAGATATGTGCATCTATGAGTCCTATAACTTCTGTCAAAAATTCAGATCATTTGGACTCCATTTGGTCAGTCAAAACAATTTTCTAGCAAAATTGCTCAAATCTGAAACTGCACTGCTGAAGCTGACAGAAACCAACTCGAAACTGATTTTCTTCTAAACCAATCTTCATGCCAATTGTACAACAACAAGTAATAGATTTTTGTAGCAAGCTCACAAAGTTTCAGGCCAATTGATTAACATTTGAATCTCCAAATCCATGCTTGAAGGCAGCCAACCTAGAATTCTATTTTTCTGGACAGATTTGGTAATTGACAATTCTTTTCTTCTTCTTGTCCAATCTTGAGGTGAATTTGATTAAGAATACTCACAAGGTGTTATTTCCATTCAGTCCTCTTATAAATGCTTGTAATCTTGTGAATTCTTCTAATATAGCTTATTTAACTCAGCCTCAAGCTTGATTTTGCTTAATTTTATATTTTGATCTCTTTGGCCGTTAGCAAAACTCATCTTTCTTTAGGTGAAGAGGAACCTTCTGGCTTGTGATTTATCCAATTAAACAAAGCACAACCTCTTCTCATGATTTTTTTGTGGATAAACTCAAACACAAGAGGGCATTAGTAACATAAGCACTAGTTTCTCATTTAGTAACCCTTTATATGTGTGGAAGGCAAGTGGGTCAATAAATAGAGAAACCTCATAACATGGACTAAATCTCCCTTGATGTCTCATGCACACTCTTTTGAGTGGAATGGAAATGTGAATGTGCATGATTGGTCAATTAAGTCCAAAGGGTAGATTTAAGCCATATTATGGTAAGTGGCTAACATAGATAAAGCAACTCCAAATTAACTAGAAAGAGAATACATCACATAATTTTGGATTGACGACTTTCATATGATAGCACACTTCATTTGAGAAACACATTCTTATTAAAGTGAGACTACATAAATCACTTAGAGAAATGGTTAGTCTCACAACTCTAGTCATAGAGTAAATTCCCTTTTTATAAGTACTCTAAGTATTTGAATTTCTCACATAGCACCTTATTCATTTAAGAACTTGGGATTTTCACTCTATGTCTAGGTCATGGCAACAATAGTGTAATCAAATTGAACTATGCCAAGAGATACTCACAACCATTGCAGCCTGTAGATGCCCATAAGATAAAAATAAGAATTTTAGCAATCTACCATATGACAAGATCCCATCAAGTAAAGGCTTCATGAAATGTGAGTAATAAGTGCCTCTACTTGAGCTTTCTTGATATTCTTGGTTTGAGGTCCACAAAGGAAACTCAAGTCATCTATGTTTCTTGGTGTGGATGATCAATTCAATTCCAATTCCAATCACACCTCTCTTTCATGACCAGCAACCAATAATATCTCCAAGTACTTCATTTATCTGGCTACACAAGACACAAAGAAGTTTAGTTTTTAAATAAATTGCACTTAAGATTTGGTTGTTACCACCCTTTTTTATTGTAGTGGATGAGGTGGTCTCTTCATCTTCATCTTGCTCATATATGGGTTGTAGGTTTCGTCCTTGATTTGGAGTTGGACTTGCTGCTACTTCTAGAGAGGGTAAGGCACTGCCGCTCCTAGGTGTGGCACTGCCGCCCTGCTGGACTCAAGCAGGGGTCTGCTTCCCCTCACTATCAGGTACATCAGTGAAAGCTTGTTCATTAGCAGCTTGAGAAACCACAACATTAGTGACTTCATCTTCTCTTGGCCTAATATCGCCAATAGCCATATACTTGATTGCCTCACAAGGTGGTTCCTCATTTCCTACAACATAAATAAGATCTTGCTCTACTAGAGAACCATTAAAAGTATCATATGGCAAATGATTCATTTAAACTTGAAGTACTCGAGCCATTCTTAATAATTTCACAAACACACACATATTTGTGAACTACTAGAGACTACACAAGTCAAATGGCTAGCTAGCAAGGGTTAGGTACTAGTTACCGAGGTGAATATGAAGTTTGAAATATTTCTATTGATTCATCTTTTGGACAACCATATAAGAGAATACTATATGAAATGATTGATAGCTTGAGTGAATATTTTCAATCAACTTGCTCAAGCACCCCGAAGCTTCATATCACCTTCAAGTACCTACAACACTTATCAAGCATAATGTGGTACCCAAACTATGTTGGGTCCATCATGGTTAGTCACAAGAGACTTAGGCACCCAAATTGCCTTTGTGCTAGCACATGGTGAACCAATCACCTTTCTAGCACAAGTATCATTCTTGGGCCTCCTAAGCATATTTGAATCAATTGACAAGTTGAGCTTAGGAGTGTTACCCATGGGACAATCCATACTTAGGTGTCCCTTTTCTCTACAAGTGTAGCATAGGCAACTCTTGTTCTTGTTAGCCTTCTCTTCTTATGTTTTACTTGCTACCTTGCAAATGAGCCTCTTTGTTGATGACACAAGGCCTTCACTTTTCTTGTTTGGACACGAGCCAATTTCATGTCCCTTCTCATTGCATCCATAAACTTCCTCTTGCTTCTTCTTGTCTTGTTCTTTGGAAGTGTTGCTTGGTCACCAACCTTGTTGGAACACATAGAGACATTGTGTCCCATGTTGAAACACTTGACATGAGCCATCTTCTTCTTCTCCTGGATCTTGCTCATGCCCTTCTTTTCTTTCTTGGTGACCTTGGAGTCTTTGCTGTTTTGCCTAGGCATCTTTATTATGAGCTTAGTTTGATCAGAAGTCAAATTGGTAGCCTTCACATTTTGGCGGGGCGTGGCACTGCCGCCCTTGGGGTGCGGCAATGCCGTGGTCTGTGTAGGCTGAACTGTACCAATCTGCTTCATCCTCTCAAACTGCACACATTCAAAGCAATTTACTAGTTTCCTACCATTTTTCTTGGCTCCTTTTGTGTGCTTGAGCTCATCTTTGATTGAGGGATGCCACCCATTCTTGTATTGTGGCCTTTTTGTTTTCTCAATTTTCTTGCCACCACTTTGAGTCATATCATTCATGCACCCTCCTGCTATCATTTCATTGAGCCTAGCAATCTCTTTTCTCATAGCCTCCATATTAGCAAGGTTGATGGCATAAATATTCAAATCAAGATTAAAGCATTTTTCACAACCTTGGTTAGAGGAGGGAGTAGAGGCATCCTTTGCCTTAGAGGGATGTGAGGTACTGTCCCAAAGAAGACTATATTGCAACTCAAGCTCTTTGTACTTTTCATCTAAGTCACAATACTTTTGGTTGAGTGTAATATTTGCCGTCTTTGTGAGAGCATGGTCCTCTTGCTCTTTAGCCAAAGCCTTGCGCAAAGAGGTCAACTCACTTCTCTCTAATGCAAGAGCTTCCTTACTAGCAATATAGATATTTTCTTGGGCAATGAGATCATCATCTCTAGTTGCTAGTTTGGCTTAGACGCTCTCTAAATCTTCCATTAGCTTAGAGATGAAGAGTTTGGTCTTAGGATCTAAATTTTTAATTGTGTTATCAATATCTTCATCACTAGAGCTATCACTAAGATCACTACTAGAGATCTCACTAGGAGGTGGAGGGGGTTTTGCTTTTGATGTTACCTTCCCACCTTTTGCCATGAGGCACATGGGAGAAGTGGCATGAAGAGTTGAGCTTCTAGGTGAGGTGGATTCATCATTTGGTTTCCACCGATCACAAGCTTCTCCTTCCTTCAAAATGTTAGTCTCACAAGAACTAGAGGAAGTAGAAGTACCACATGTAAAATCATTATTCTCACAAACCATTTCATTACCATCCATTAAGTCATGTGTTGGTGAGGAAGTGGATGTGGCATGATCCATTAGGCCTTTTGGGAGAATCACTTGAGGCTCATCATTTGTTGGTGAAGTTGAGCACTCCTCAAGTGGTTCCTCTAATGAGAGCAACTTCTCATTACATTTGTACTTGCCATATCTTTCTTTAAGCATGGTCTAAATTATATGAGCATCATCAAGAGGTTCACCATCTCCAAATATGACGGCATCAAGAACATCTTCACTCAAAGCACTAAATAAGACATTAGTAGCTTGAACATTGTATTGTAAGCATTTCACTTCCTCTCTAGATAAGATGGCCAAATCATCACTAGGAGGTGAACCGCTCACATCTACAATCCGCTCGATATGAGGACCCATGTCCTTGAAAATAGTAAGCACACTAGCGGACCAAGATGCACAATTTAAGCCATCTAAAAGTAAAAGTTCTAGAGATATCTCCTCACTTGTCGACATTCTCTCAAGGCAGTTAAGCCCGAAATTGAGAGTTCGGGCTCTGATACCAATTGAAAGGACCTTGATGTCGCCTAGAGGAGGGGTGAATAGGCCTACAAAAATTTCAGCTCAAACAAAAGTTAGAACTAAGGGTAGCACTGCCTCCCTTTGAGGGTGACGCTGCCTTCCAACGACCATGAGTCCAACACAGCCCAAACTTGGTGGAGATGTACTAGGGATATCTAGTGACGATCCTACAAAATTTTAGCTCGAAGCTCTGTCAGAATAGAGGGCGGCACTGCCGGCCTATGAGGGCGGCACTGCCACCATTGTGCAGAAGGAACTTAGCACAATTCAAAAAATAACCAACAAAATTTAGATCAGGTAAATTTTCCCGCTTCCTGCAGAAGCATTAGTCACAGAATATCAACTAGAAGTTGTAGATCGAGCACCACCAAGTAGATCAAGACCAAACCCTAGAATCACCACAAATACAAGGCAAATCACAAGAACACAAGTGAGACACCGATTTATCCCGTGGTTCAGCTCGCCACTAAGGCTTGCCTACGTTCACGTTGTTGAGGTTTGCCACAAATGAATAGGGCTTGCCCCAAGGTTTGCCTTTCCCTCATTCTCAAATCAAGAGAGTGAACTCTTGAAGTGAGGGGTGACTTCACTAGATGATTGGGGTGATTACAAACCTCCCGGGGCTGCCACACAAGTTGGCAAGCTCACGGGCGACGCTCTTGCTGGCTAAGAGAAAGCTCCAAGAGTAACAAACATAATCCACCAGCTTGAATGCGAACCAAGTGCTCTAGGAGATGAAGAACAGTTGGGGCTGCTCTCTAATGTAGTTTGGAGGCTCAATCTCTCAAAGAATTGGAGAGGAATCAAAGGAAGAAGCTTGAGGAGCTCCGATGGTGAGTGAGGGAGTGAGAGAGCTGCTCTGGTCACACCTGGAAGGGAATGGTCGAGAGATGACCGTTGGAGGGGATGAGGGAGAGATTAAGTACCCATTAAATACCCGCTTAGCCCAACGGTCACTTTAAGTGTGGCACTACCGCCCTTATAGGGCGGCACTGCTGCCCTCACCAAATAGTAAAGAATGAAAACTATTTTGCTAGCTATTTGGTGGATGGATAAGGAAGTCCTAGACAATATATGAGCACTTGGTCACACATTTAAGCTTGTGCATTGTATCCCCTGATGAAGACAGGCCTACGCTGTCCAAATAATTTTGCCCAATCTTTCACAGTGCAACAACAAGTAGAGGCAAATATCTGAATTTATTCTGAAGCAAACTATAGAATATATGTATTATATATATAGACGAGTTATATCTAGGAACTAGTGAATATCAGGATTTTGCCGCTAAATAAATACAAGCGGCTCGCCTGATGAAATTCTCGATGGAAAAACAGTGATCAGCAACTCAACAGGTCTGATCCTTCAACGTGAAAGCAAATACTAGCAGCAGGTAATCTCACCAATAAAGAAAGCACAGCTGACTTGATCTGTGAGTAATCTGGATCAACGATCCCAACCGAGAAAAACAATATAATAATCTTAACTTGCCACCAATAGTCCACGGCGGGAACAATCAATAATTCTGACAACTAATCAAACAATATGCTACTCTTATTTCCAATAAGAAGCATCCAACTGGTTGGTCAGCTGCAATTCCAGAACTCTAAGACAATCGACAAATATAGGAGTACTTGATAGCAGTCGCGTAACAAAAATCAAGATGTGTCACGGGGATCAGTAGCACGACAGAGTAGCAAAAATAATCCAGGTATTCCTTCAGCAAATCAAACACGAATTGTAGCAATAATATTGATAGATGGATTTGGCTTACACGAGATGAGCAATCCAAACCCTAGGTAACTTCTTCCACCCGTAGCCTCGACGACCACGATCAGAAGAGAGGGAACTCCAAGAATTCCAATCGACGCACCCAAGCTGTAGCAGCTCGATCACGCAACTCCACGCAAATCCGTTAGGATCCGGTAACACCCACTAGGGTTTCACGAGCGGCGGCTCGACGAGGAATAACTCCACGAATAAAAATCCAATCTAACCTGTTACATGGCCAACCCTGGCCTTTTAAATGTGCACGCAGGCACCTGGCGGCGGAAAACAAAAATCACAGCAACGGGCGAGTGAACTACGACCACGAACACAATCCTAAACCAGCAACAAGACTCGACCACGGACACAAACTCAACAACGCGAATCTAAAACGAAATTGCAAAGGCACAAAAGGTGATAGGACAGCGGAAATTAAAATATTTTTGGGCTTTTTCTGGACTCTAGGTAATGAACAAATATGAATCTAAGGCAAATGAGAATATACCTTGCGGTAAACCTAAAATCTTTGATACCAATTGATGAGATACAGGCCCGATCTTCCGAGAGGTAACCGGTAAGTTTGATTTGTGGAGATCCCGACGTTGGCGATCCGGCTTCAAATCAGACACGATTCGAACCCTGCAACCGTTACACCACTGCTCCGTTAGTTATCAACCAAGCACAACTTGATTGACCTCGCCAAGAATGCTTTTCCTGCAAGCGAATCGAAGAACACAAGCAAGAAGGTAAAGACACGCAATCTGAAATTGCAAATATGAATGATGCGAATTTCAATAGAGGGTTCAAGAACTCGGTTCCAAAGGACTAATCGACACAGTGGAGGAGATCAAGAACAGGGGCCCTGGATCACTGTAAAAGGATTTGTCACCACAGTTACAATGAACGATTCAGTTTCTCGATGGAAAACTAAACTCTAAACAAAACTCAATTATCTAGCAGCAGCGGCGGCTGTTTTTATAGTCTAAGACTCGACCTAGGGTTGAGGACGGCTTGGGGTTGGGCGCCCACAACTTGGGCTTAAGGCCCGACACGATACATGGCCAAGTTGGCCCAAATAGGTGATGCAGCACCTTGCCGTGGTCACACAGAATGATCCACGGACCTTCTGGAGCTGGGACCAGATTTAAAACGACGGCGTCATCGTCCCCTTTCCAACGCATCCAAGAATGCCCCGTTTCGATGTCGTATGAGAGAGTTATGACCAAAACAGTGACGACATGTCTGCTAAATCCGAGGGTGACGTGGCAGCTGAGTTGGAGACGAATTGCAACTTGGGGAAGACCATAGCGTCGGTGTGTCCAGCGTGGCGATGTCCTCATCATCCCCCTTTATAGTACGACATTTCCTAAACTCAAAAACAAAACATAAAAGAATTTAACCTCCTTTGAGTTGGTTGCCACTTTCTTTTGTAATTGGGGTTTCTACCATCGAATGGACTGTCCTCATTCTCAATGTCACTCCATTAGAGCTTTGTAATCTTCTTTATTTCATCTCTTAGAGCAAACATACTTTGACCATGTGACTTGAACCATTTCCATATATATGAGTTCACTTCATGGCTTCAAGTCACTTTCACTGATAATTTGATCCTCAACACAATATGACTCCTTATAGCTTGATTAGTTCCTTGACTAAATGCAAGTAATCTCTTCTTTACCTTAGCCATGGTACCTCAGACCTTAAGCCGTCGCTTGCCCTTCACCTTCGCTTAGTACCTCGAAGCCCTTTCCTTGCTACCTTCACTTTATCAAGCCACACGCAAATCACATCATATTAAGCATCCATTGAAAGAAACCATTTCTTCAATATTGTGATCCTTACTTGAATATCTTCTAGATATGGATGTTGATATCAAACAAGCTTTAGTTTGACTCACATAGAGACATATATAGATCAACATCAATATGGTCAAGCCAATTTACGATTCCTTATATCCTCTTTATTTTGGCTTGACACTCCTGACACTTACTTCAATATCTATCTTCATACTTCTAGCTTGATCGAATCAATGCAAAGTGATTTCCCAAATCTTTATTCATACAAGCAAACCAATGTAGAGAACATCCCATATTCATTATACATTGTCTCCATTGTCATTTCTCCTTTACTTGATATTTCCTCACTTATGCACTCTTGATTCATTCTACAACCTTGATCAAAGCCAGTCCACTATCAAACTCTAGTTGTTCATGCAAAGCAAGCCATTATAGAGACCAATCCAAAATCATCAACTCATGTCACATTTGCCATTTGCCAAATATGCTTGTTTCCAGATGATACTATGATATCCCACAACATAGAAGCTATTTCATTAATTCCATTTATATTGATGTCTTTTGCTTGAACTAGATTGTTTCCACGATTTTCCAGTATAACAACACACAACTTTGGCCTTCATTTGAACAATATGTGAAATATCACCAAGTTTGCCTTCTTGTTGAACCTATATATGCTTATCATTGTATAATCCACAAGTGTATGTGAAAGTCCTATGTTTGGTGTTGGTAATTAGTGACAATGCCTAAGTACTAATCCTATGCCTAAGTTGTATGTAGCATATGAGGATTAGTACATTCCAAGGTTGGTGGCAAGATGGACATGGTGATCATGATGGCCACACTTGGATTTGGACGCAACCCTACGTGATCAAGGCAAAGGTATATGCTTAAGGGTTGTGTTTTAGTAACCAAGACACCTAGTGGGTGTGGTTACATTATAGGATAGATAGCCGTACTATAAAGAGGGGAATGACGCGGCTATTGAACTCCTAAGTGCCTCTAGGTGTGCATTTCATGTCATATGCATATGGATAGAACTAATAACGCCTCAAAAAATGATTTGTGAAAATGCTAACACACATGCACATGGTGATGATCACTTGGTGATGTTAGCACATTTGCGAAGGCGGTGGAGTTTGAGCGGTAGAGAGGGTTTGGGGTCCTCTCTCCCTCCCGCCGAGCTTGCCAGGCGGGATTCAGGCGTTTTCGAGGAGTTGAAACGACTATTTTCCACTACGCCGAAAGTCAGAAATCGAACGGAAGTGAACAGAGGTCACAGTGGTGACCGGACGCTGGACCGGACGCGGTCACTGTTTGACCGGACGCGTCCGGTCAGCGTTCAGCGTCTGCGCGAGTTTCAGTTTGTTGATCGGACGCGTGGTGCGTCCGGTCACAGTCGACCGGACGCGTCCGGTCGATCAGGGAGCTTACTGGACTCCAACCGGACGCTGGTACTGTGGCGTCCGGTCAATTCTCCAGCGCGTCCGGTCACTGTTTCGTTGTGCGCTGCTCAGGCTTGACCAGCGCGTCCGGTCAGTTACGGGACCAACGCGTCCGGTCGAGCCCAGCGCGTCCGGTCGTTGCGTGCAGCGCGTCCGGTCGGTGCTTCGTGAGTAGCCGTTGTGTGATCGGCGCGTCCGGTCAGTTGGACCAGCGCGTCCGGTCAGCGCGACTGCAGCTGTTTCAAGTGAGTAACGGCTATATTCGAAGGGGTACGTCTATAAATACTCGTTGGCCAGCTCAAGGCTCTCTCTCTTGGACATTTGACATACTTGTGAGCACTTTGAGCTAAGCAACTCCCCTCCCACTCATCTCTCTTGCTTCTTTGCATATTCGAAGTGAGATTGAGTGATCCAAGTGCATTTGCATTGTGAGATAGCATCTAGTTGGCACTTGGTGGTTGATTTGCTGCGGGATTCTTGTTTCTCTTGGTGGTTGCCGCCACCTAGACGGCTTGGAGCAGCTTGGAGGCATTGGCAAGAGTTGGTGATTGTTCTTGGCCACCTCCGGTGATTGTGAGGGGTTTGTGCCTACCTCGGCGAAGCGCCAAAGGCAACATTAGTAAATTGCTCGTGTCATTGCAACCTTTTGCCATTTGGTAGGTTCTTGTGGCGCCTTTTGAGAGGCTCGGTGTGAGACCGATTAGCCACCGAACCACGTGGTGAAGAGGGACACAACGGGGACTAGCGTGCCGGCAAGCACGTGAACCTCGGGATAAATCTTGTGTCATCACTTTCATATTGTGATTGATTGATCCCGGTGTTCGGTTGTCTTGGTATTCATTGTTGATCATATTGGTTGGCTCAATACTTCGCCCCTCGGTGAAACTCTCCTAACTCAACTCCGCATTACTTTCTTAGTTATCTTTGCTAGCTAGTTAGCTTTGCTAGAGTAGCTCTTTTGTGTAGCTTGCTAGTTGTAGTTGTAGTTACCTTCTCGGTTTGACTTGTGCGGTTGAGTGTCATTATACTAGAATTGTGAATTGGATAGGTGGCTTGCAAACACCCCGTAGGCTAAGCAAAACTCGCATCTCGCTATTTGTTGTATTGATAAACTTGTTTAGCTTGCCTTTGTAGAAAATTTTAAAAGGCTATTCACCCCCCCTCTAGCCATCAAGACCTTTCAGTATGCAATAAACTCAATTTCCTGTTCAACACTTAGCAAACTTATTAGACATTTAATTATGTTGTCATTCAATTCACCAAAACCCACTAAGGGGCTAGATGTGCTTTCAAAACCACATCACCAACATGAGATATAATTCAAAGGTTTTCCAAGGATGAGCTTTTGTCCTAAAACAAGAACTTCCAGGAGATAACCCGTTCTTCCATCATTCCTTAAAAAATTGTTCTTTAAAAAAATAAATCATTTTGCTTCCATAAAATAAATACAATAATAATTAATAACATGACTGTTGAAAATGAGCTTAAGGACATATTTGTGAATATGCTCCTTCAGGTATTTTTGTCACTAACCTTTTAGGTTTGAGCAAAAAGAACAAAGGAGTGAAACACAATGTAAATCCAACCAAACGTCATTCAACAATGACGCACATTCGACGGAGAGTGCTATCATCCAAACTTGATTTTTGCATACTGCAAAATTCAAGTGTGGGGGTGAACTTCTTTAAAACATCTTGTAACATACTTCACTCATTGATTTTGTCTTGGTTGTCTCTACTTTGTTTCACCTCTACGCCTTGCTCACTATGCTAAAGTCACACAAAAAATATATATTATATAATGACAATTAAAAAACCATGCTTCTTTGTTTCTTTCAGTTACTAGAACTTTTCAATAATAATAATAAAATAAAAAATAAAAAATATATAAAATAAATATTTGTTTTGCATAATAAACTTAGCTTAGTCTTGTCTTTTAAGAATAAAGTTATGACCTTGTTGGTGTAATACCCCGGGTGTTAGGCTTGCATTTTGGCACTTGCATTGCATGAGCCTAAGCATCATTTGTTTATATATGAGCATGGAACATATGTGATGCACTAGTGAAACATATGGAACATACTAGTGCCACATGTGAAACATGTATGTATGGAATGTGCTTGTAACATCTCCTTGAAACATATGCACATACTCTAGTTATTGTGTTTCAATGTGTGAATGTTAGATTCTCATGCTTGGTAATGCAAGTGAGTGTTGATAAAACTTCTTTCATGTGTCTCACATCACTCTCTATCTATTGTGACCCCTAGAAAAGTTTCATGAAGTTTGGAATCAAAAAGTCACATGAAATGATAAGTTCTATTCCTATTGGAATTGCACCATTAAGTGAATGGAATTATAGATCATCAACCAAACCTTGCCCAAATGACTCTAGATGAACTCTACAACAAAAGTTGTGAAAGGTTCATGTTGAGCAAATGTCAAGAAAATGCCTAAATCGGCCTAAAACTCTAGTTTGAGCTTTTATGGTGATGCTGCGTTGACTGAGATGAAAGAATGATTTTTGTTCAAGATACAAGGTTTGACCTTAAATAAGAGTTGTAGTTTAGGTTGAGTAGAACAACTTTTGTTTAAGGACCAAAACCTAGTTCAGCCTCTAAGGTAGCCAAATAGTGGGGTCAAAGTTTGAATCCTGAGCTGTTTTCTGGAACCCTGAAAAATTGGCTTAAGTGTAGACTGAACTTGCAGTTTTCAGTTTCAAGGTACCCACCTTTGGCGACTTTTACTTTGCAAACCATTGCGAATCTAGCCAAACTCCTTTAACCAAAGTTGGAGTACTCATGTAGATCTAGCTGATGGTGAAAATGGTTGATCAAATCAGTGCACAGTTTTGGAGTTATAAGGTGGAGAAGAACGCAGTTTCTGTCGGCTTGAAACTGTATTTAGTTTTCAAGTTTCATGTACCCCACTTTAGAGCTCCATATCTTTCAATATAGGCCGAATCAGACTTTGACACTTAAAGAAAAATTGGAGATCTCGCGTAGCTCTACAACTTTGGTTACTACAGATCATGCTAAAACTAAACGGTTTATGAGTTACGAAAGGAGGAAGTTTGATGTTCAGTTGTAATTTCGCGGTAGTATTAGTAGCTCCTTCAGAGTTTGAATTGCTGGTGTGCTCGTCATGGTCGACCGGCCGTAGCCCTTCACTGCCGCGTGCCTCGCGCGCTCATCGCATGCTCGCCACGTCGCTCCTCCAAATGGGGAGATGCCGAGGCAGAGCCCTGCCTCCCTACTCTCTCCATTCTCTTCCTCCCTCTCGCTGTTCTTCTTTGCCAGGAACAACGAGCTGAGCAGCAGTCGCCACTGCTCGCTCCTCCACCGCGCCACACGCTCGCCTGGGCCAAGCATCGCCTGAGCGCCGTCGCCGCCATGCCGCCCGGCTGCAAGCCGCCAGAGCACGTGGCCAGGCCACCTGGGCCCGGCTCGAGCCAAGCCGTGCAGCCCCGTGGGTGCGCGGGGGCCCCCTAGTGCTCCGCCGCCACTCCACCGCGGCCGACAAGCCTCCTCCAGCCGTCAGTGGCGAGCTCCTGCACCTCCCCTGCTCTGATTTGCGACCAAGGATCTCGCGCATGAATTAGAGAAAAGGGAAGGGCCTATTTGCACAGCTTGTGACTTAGATGAATAGTGCACCTAAGGACCTATTTGTTGTAAATCGGATGAAACTTTGAAAATGCATAGTAAATCATAGGAAATTCGTAAAATAGAAAATGAGGACTTTTTGGAATCCTTGTAAAATTGTCTATGCAGTGGATCTATAATATGTCATGTTTTAGTTTAAAGTTTTAGCTGTAAAAATAGATTTGTGCATCCAGGTTTTCAATGTTAGTTGCATTTGTCTTTTTCATAACTGCAGTTGTACAGCTCCAAATGAAGTGAAATTTTTGTGGCATTCTGCTCATGTGATGTTTGATGTGTGGTAAAAATTTCATGAATTTTGGTTGCAGCATGGGTGAGTTATTAGTGTATCTTGCTCTCACATGATTTATTTCAATAGCAATTTGTCTTTTTTATAGAGGTTGCTATGCTTACTCAAATGGCATGAAATTTATATAGTATACTATTGGGAGCATATGTAGGCCACTGTAATTTTGGTAGAATTTATTGTGCAATTTTTATATGTGTTCATTATTCCACCTAATTATCTAAATAAATTAAGAAAATGCATTAAAAGAATTTATTTAGGAATGGACACTATATTTTCTGGTGTTCATTAGTCATGTGTGACATGTTGGTAAAGTTGGTTTTGTCCACTTATATGTTACAACATAAGTTAATAATTATTTCTTGCAAATGAGGTTTCTGGACAGATCTGAGAACTTAGCAAAGTTCTTTATGATAATGTGCTTTGTTGTGAAACTTGTTTATACAAAAGTTGTAGATAATTTATGTATCTAGCTTTTGTTAAAATCTGGTGGCATTTGGCTAAGTATTTTAGGAGTTACAACTATTCAAAGTTTGGTTCAGTTTTGATTGTTCTCAGTTTTGTGAAAAGCTGATTCTGTTCTTATGCTATTTTGACCTGGTAAACTTTGGAATCATGCTATGATGTTTATAAATTAAATGTAGATAATTTCATAAGCTTTCCAGAATGTCTTCTTGCAAGTTATTTGGATTTCTAGAACTCCAGATATGATTGATTTACTTCGCTACTGCATGTATGTCCAGAATTGCTAAAAATACATGAATGCTTGGTTACTTTGCTTGCATGTTGCTAAGTGTGATTCTTATCCTTGGTGATGAAGTTAGTACACCTGAGACTTTGTAAATCTTGTGTCATTTGGTATTGCTTTCCTTGCTATCTTAGCATGATAGGTTGTGTGATGTTTAATTAAGCAATGTGAAGTGTTTATGTGTGTTTAGTGTAACCTCATGTTTGTCTTACTTTAGTAATGCATTGTCTATTGCACTTCCATGTGTTCATACACTTGCATTTCGCATCTCATCTAGGTACACTAGATGCACCACGTGAAGGATGAGATGTGGAGCTGAACCCGAAGATGGTGTTGGTGGATCCATCCCGAGGAGGGAAGGACCCTGGAGTGCATGCTTGGAGTGGAGACATTGTCAAGACGGTGCAAGCTAACTTGACTGAGTTATGTCGGATCCTAGGCAAGCCCCAGAGCATTATAAGCCTCCTAATTTCTGAAATGCAATTGAGTATTATGTTATATATATTGTTGCATTAAGTTATAGGTGTTGGATGAAAACACTTGCTGTATTGATATCCCATCCTTATCCAGAAAGGATACTTTGAATCCTATGTAGACCAGGATCGAGTAGATGCTTAGCCCTGCTTTAAGCGGTAGAAGTCAGGTGATTTCCTGTCACCTACAAGCTATAGGAATATACATGTGACACGGTTGGCTATATTTTCTATCGTGGAAAAGAACATGGTATAACGGCGGGATAATGATAGTGAAGCAACAAGGCATGGAGGTCTTGGGTATGGATCTATCCCCGTCTGTGTCGATTAAGGACCGATTCTTGGAGCCTTTCCTCTTCATGTTGAACACATGCCTCTCTCTTAGCTGGCCGGGCCTGAGTGCTTGACCGTGAATCCGAGTAGCTCAACTCAGGCCAGGCTCCGGTAAGTATAAAGTGTGCCTCAGAAGGGAGCCGTAAGCGTGAGTCCAAGGGCAGGTGATTTAAAAGTCCTGATCGTCCTGGCAGAAGGGTAATCCCTGAGAGTGCTAGCGCTGACCAAACCCGCGAAGTTGGTTCCTGAGTTGTCCCAAAGGTGACCTAATGCTCCCCGACGGGGGAAGTCATGGGTGAGAGTTAGGAATACCCCCTCCACTGAGTTGTAATTTGATTCGAGTCGCCGTCTCTCACCGGTTAGTGAGAACTTGACGGGCTTATCTCCAATGTAGATCTCACTAAATAAATTGATGGTTCAGGAATGATGATGATGATAATGACAGCCTTATTATACCTGCTATGGTTAATATTGTTTGCTCCTAATCAAGTGAGTGCTCTAGTACAGGTGCTAATATAGATGACAGGTTAATGATTATTAACTTGATGCTTAAGCATTAAATGCTTTCTTCTCTGTACTAAGCTTTCTACAAAATGTTGTCAAGCTAGCCCCACTTATATCAGCCTTGCATACTCCTTGGTGTCACTTTATTTCTGGTTTATGACGGGTAAGTCTAGCTGAGTACCTTCTCGTACTCAGGGTTTATTCCCACTTGTTGCAGGTTGTGATGTATCATGGCTACTGCAAGAATTGGATGGCTCCTGCCATAGCGATGGAGTGTGATCATGGGCATGATCCTTCTGAGTTATCTTGTCTCTAATGCTTTTGTTGGAAGTTGACCTTGGTACTGGCATGTATCTGAATTAAGAGTAATGTTAGTTTCAAATTACTTTGTTTTCGCTACTTTTCAATCTAAGTTGTAATAACTAGGTTGAACTCTGATGTATATTGAATTACTTATGAAATGGATGTAGCATGTGGCTTGTTATGTTGAATCACTACGATCTTGGCTTGTATGTTGGTTGGTTTGAAATCCCTCGTGATTTCGTTGGACTATCGGAGTTTTATGGGCTCAAGTGCGGAAATTTGATCACTCCGGTGATTGTTTTTGTACTTGTGCTCTTATAATTTGGACGGTTCCGTGATAGTTGGCATTTCTTAGCACCACTACTAAAAATAGAATTAATCCTACTCTTAGCAATGACACTAGAAATGGTATGGTAATTATTAACTTGTCACTTTTATAGTAGCCACCTATGATTACCTACATCTCTAATATTAAACTAGGTTGTCATCCCTAGTAATAAAACTAGAAATGTTTGTTGGTACTATCTAGCATTACTACAAGAATAACACTAAACAAAAATATATTATTTTATGTGACTATAAAGAATATAAAGATATGAATGAAAAGAATTCTGCAAGCGGACAGATAATTATACCATTGTAGCATTTTACCTAGAGTATTACCAGGTTGTTGATTTATAATTTTACCACTAGGAAGATATGACTATGCATGTAGTATTGATAATTTATGATTATGCATGAGAGAATGAATCAATATCACATGCTCTACTCAAAACAGGGGTAAGTCACAAGATAAATATAGATATATATGATAAGTACTCATCAAGCATCATGATAAATAAATAAATTACTCAGAGCACTCTAACTATGGCAATAGCATTAGTCCAATCAGAATATTAGAGGAATAATTCCTAAGTCATTCTATAACTACAAGTCAATGAATGCTTCAATTAGTACAATTACATCTAGTAATCATCGTTAATATTACTATCGCATCCACACATAAGGAACATCAACTAGGGAGGATCGGAAACATAGTCCTCCCCTCCTTCGAGATCGGGTTCTACAAGTCCTACACACGGCGGATAGACTACATAGAACTCAATAGACCTGTCACACCCGCAATCTACCACACATCCTAGCGTGTAGGGGGCATTCACAGATAAACAATATCTAAGCACCACGCTTACATAATGCCTACCACCCACCCATGGATCCTGCATATTAGGATGGGCACTATACGAACATATGCATGAACTTAATAATAAACTAACTATACTAGACATATAACCAAAGTAAACAATGAACATTGCAATCAAGAACATATAAAAGATGAAGATTAATGTTGACATAAACATTGTAGCAAGCACACAAAAACAGTGGAGAATACAATGAAGAGGGGTACAAAGAATTGTACTGAACCACGCTCTTGCCAACATTAGGAATCCAAGCTTGTAATTTGCTTGCCTCCCTCTAGACCTAATCTAACTAGCTAAAGCTCTAGAACTAGAGGAACTCTGAGAAATTAGGGTTTCTGGCTCTGGATGGCTTGATCTCCAAATGACTTGATGACTTGATGCCTTTAGGGGGGCTGGGGTCTCCTTATATAGCCCAGGGGGTCCAACGTGAACCCTTGGATCAAACCGACTTAAGGTACGGCTGAGATGCATCTTAGGAGGCGGTGGAAGAATACTCTAGAAGCTCGTGGAGGAATCCCCCAGGGGGCCTGGGCGGCTTGCAGGTGGGGCCGACCGGCCCCACTTGGCAGCCCCGCGCCTCCCGCTTCATTCCGGTGTCTTCTCATGTCTTCTAGAATCTTCTCACATATATGCCGTATTTTAATTCTGAATTTTCCTTTGATGAATAGGTCCCTCTTGGTGGTTTTCTAGAATAATCCTGTAGAGAACAAAGATTCACCAAAACTCATGGAATTTGTCAGTTTAAACCCTAGACCTATGTATATTCTCTCATTTGTACCATTTCTCATGTTTATTCAACTAAAAATTGTTGACGCTATCCACCGTCAACAGACCTCCCTTTCTCCCACAATAAAAAAAACTAGGTGCTAGACATGTTTCCTTCGGGTATTCTTCCTCACTAACAATTACAGAAACAAAGGATGAATGATGTCTAGAAACATGGGTACTGCAATACACACTAAGAAGATGCTCCAACATTCACACTTGGCTTTTAGTGTCAAATGACATAAAAGTCCAAGTGTGGGGGACCTGACCCTACCATGTTTTTTCTCGGGCACAATGGTTTGCACTCCATCTTCTCACCCATGCCTTACACCTATAAGTTTGATTGTGTTTGAAAATGTCATACATGATAATCAAACTTAAAATATGAAACAAAAGCACCGAACCACATCATGAACTAGTGGAGAAGCCTATGCACAACTCAGTTTGATTCCTTCCCACTTATTCTTGTGCTTGCTCCTAGTTCTAC
Organism: Saccharum hybrid cultivar R570; assembly: GCA_038087645.1. NCBI lineage: Eukaryota > Viridiplantae > Streptophyta > Magnoliopsida > Poales > Poaceae > Saccharum > Saccharum hybrid cultivar. The sequence goes on from JAQSUU010000066.1 coordinate 16,999,667, forward strand.
ACTCGTTAAAAACATGCAATTTAAAAAGAACCAAGTTTCACACTTAGAGTCAAATTTGAAAGTGTATATAAATATAGCTCTTTGAGATTGGCTTGCATAATCTTTATTCCTTACATACACTTAGTGCTTGTGGGAAAATATCATATAGGAAAAACATATTGACTATGTTGTTGTGAAGTGAGATATGGCTTTGAAATGGAAATCCAACCTTTTTATTTAAATTACTTGGGGAATTTTCTTTTTGATAAAATGTCAAAATCCATAGTTTCACACATACTCCTCAATGGTAAAGAAAATTCCTACCAAGGCCAAATGTCATGATGAAAACCTTCTACATATGCTACTTGTTTTTGTGTTGAGCTTTGTCAAACTTTGTTGACTCGTGTTGAGAAAGTTATCATGCTTTTAAAATCAAGAATCACGTACACGCCACCAAAAATATGCACTACTACACTGGGAGTGGTTGCAAAAACATGCCTTTTACCTAGATCCATCCAAAAATGTTCTACTCCTACACTGGGAGTGATCAAAAATATGTTTGTTAGGTTCCATCAAAATAAATGCTCCAAATCCTTAATATATCTCTCTCAAAAATTTTGTTTCAAGAAGAGGCATCAGGCTATCATAAAAAAAGAAAAAAAGAGATGACACGAAAAAAGAGAAGAAAGGAAGAATAGAAAGATGAGAAAAAAGATAGCCCATGTTCTCACAAAAATTTCCCAATAAAGAGAGAGATATGTTTTAAAGAGCATAGTATAATTAGGATAGCCACCATATGTTCCACACACATGCATATCTTGATTTAATTGTATGGCATCTTTCTCCTTGGATCCATTGTTTGACTTAGCAAAATATGAAATTCAAGTATGCCTTCATACTTTTCCTACATGAGCCCCACATAAAATTTCTAGAATTAGGAAGAAAAAGAAGGCATTGCTATGATATGCCTTGGTGAGAAACCAAACACCATTTGAGAGCACCATTTGAGGAGTACATGTGAACTATGCTTTATTTCAAAAAAATTCAAAAGCCTCCAAGTCACTAAGATAAGAAAATGGGATGCGATGACTTTGTTTTAGAGTCGTTCCACTTTTCAACCACTCAAGAAAATATGTTAGCCACTCCATATATCCCACAGATATGAGGTAAACTTTCGGAATAAACCTTATGCTAGTCCATATCTTGAATAGCTATGTTTACGTTTACTTTATCCTAACCTTTGCTCGGCACGAGCAAAGATCTAAGTGTGGGGAGCTTGTTGGCGGTCCTTAATGATCAAATCCAACCACCAATTAAGACACAAAAGGAGGAGAAATTAGCAATCTTAAAACACATATGCATTTACTATTAACCTATTCCATATATATTTGGAGAATATTATTCTGCAGGACATAAACACAAATACATGGAGAAAGTCACTGAAAGGCGCTTTCTAACGCTGATTTGCACAAAGGAACAAGAGAGACGCCCATCAGCTTGTTTCAACTGGGGCAAAGCACCACCGAGGAATGATCCAGACCCAGCCCACAACTTGCCATGCGAAGGCGGTGGCGAGGGGGCTCAGTCAGGGGGTGGCCGCTCCCTAGGGGTGGCTGGCCCCCTGCCGGCGCCGCTCAGCCACCCCTTGCTCTGGCGGTGGCATGTGGCCATGCTGAGGCGGTGGTGCATGTGCTATGTGCCAGAAATAGTTTCTCCACCACCTTGCTCCTTGTATAAATAGAGGGGCAATCCCCCCTCTACAACACACACACCTACCTTGAGCTTCATCTTCACATATTTTGTAGTAGTGTCCCTCTAGGTGCTTCACACCTAGTTGTAATAGAGAAAATAGGGAGAGAGTGAGAGGAAGAGGCAGAGGAGGAGTCGGGTCTATCGATCCTCCTTGACTTTGTACCTCTACGGAGTCGACTCAACTCTTGAGTAAATTCCAGGTTATACTTTGGTAATTCCAAGTCCTCTATTTGACTAAGTTCAAGTTTTACTTCACTTTACTTACGGGAATTCCGCTCGACCAAGTGCTCTAGTCTAAGGATCCAGACTAGAGTAGTAACTGCTAGCATAGACGTGGTGTCTAGGCTAGAGTTTACCTGAGTTTGCGCCCAAACCAACGAATAGTTATGGTAGCCCAGAGGTGACAGCTCTAACAAGGCATTTGTATTCCACCATGTTTGGTTTGGTGTTTTCGTAGAGCTTTTGGCGGCCTGACCTCGATCACCCCTTCCTAGTCTTTTCGAGGATCGGAAAGGAACCATTGCTCTGAAGTAAATGAGCTTAGTAAGCCTAAACCTTGGTTATCTGGTTTATCTTAGAAAAACCTTAGAAAATCCCTCTCTACCACAAAAACACTTTTCTACCGTCATTCTTGGGTGACCTTGATCTTTTCTAGTTCACCTCTCATTCCTCGTGGAAATCGATACCTACGAATACTCTAGGTGAAAGCTACAGTGGTATCCATGTACTTACGGATTTATCTGTTTGCGTTAACTAATACCAAGACCACCCACGTGCTTCTCCAAGATGTGGGGTGCCAAGTAAGCATCTTTTTCCTTCATTTTTGTTTAATGCCCCATGATTAAAAAGCTAGGGTTTGCTCGATCTATTCAATGGGGTTCCTTCAAATCCGTCTTAGGGATCTTGTCTAGCATGCTTAGATGTACCTCTGTGCAAGTTTTGATGCACTGTCATTGATCGAATCACAAGATTTTGAGGATTGAATCCTAAGGCAGTTACTGTTCACTGTTCTTCATAGTCAACCCGTTTGACGGACGGTCCATCACTGTAGCGGAAGATTCCGCTGGCTCACGAATGACTTAGAAAATTTTCATATACTTGCCTGTTGAGTTGGCGGATGGTCGTGAAATTTCGCGGATGCTCCATTGACTAGTCTGTAGCTTGCAATTGCTCTCTGTGTAGATCGAGTTGATTGATGAAATGTTTTGATGTACTGACGGAATGTTTCGGCAGTGACTGACTGCTCTTGGGTTGAATTAATTCTGTGTGTCTATAATTCGACGGACGGTCTGCGGACTCTGTTGGACACTCTGTCAGTGTCTGTCCAGTGCCGACTTAGTTCTAATTTATCCCAAATGTTATCCAGTCTTGTATATGTTTCTGACATGCTTCATATAACTACTGGACATGTTGTAGATCACATTGTCATACCATTCTTGTGTCCATACTTACATTCACTCCAAATGTTTCATTTACTCTCGTTTTTGTCAACTAACTCACTGATCGTTGTTTTCTCTTTGGTTGTAGGCATGATGTGCTTCGTCTTCGTGGTGGTGTCTGAGAGAAGAAGCCAAGGAGGGATACTAGCAGCAGCAATCGTCGGGTCAACGATGGTGATGATCCGACAGACCATGACTATGAGATGGAGGAGGACAGTGGGAGCAGGAGGAAGCCCCCGTACAAGCCAAGGTCTAAGTGGGCTAGCAACGCGGTGTGAAACCCCACACCGCCAACTTTGGAGGATGATTGTGAGGAGGAGGAGGATGAAGATGAGGAAGACAAGGAGGATGAGCAAGAGCAACAAGCTGATGATGATGGGGAGGATGGGGATGATGAGGAGGAGGGTGATGATGAGGACATGGATGAGGAGCTTGGTGAGGGGGATGCGGAGTCTGATGATGATGACGTGGAGTACAATCCACGGATGAGGGTGTCCCCCATTGATGTGTCAGGCCCACCAGCCAGAAGGACAAATTGGCAGGAGGATTAGTTCAGGGAGTTCCACAGGGTGTGTGACATCAAGCAGTTTAGCCAGAGAGCTTCTTCTCCAAACTCATTCTTCCACACCCAGAACCAGCACAATCTTTTCTAGGGTATGTTCGAGCATGCCAAGATGTTCCAAAATCAAAAGTGGGTGGATTGGAATTTCATGATGAAGTTTGAGCGCCTTCATCCTTTATTGACCAAGATCGAAGAAGCAGGATTGAGGAAGGTGATAACTTTGCAGCACAATTAGAATGAAGCCGTGGTCTGATAGTTCTACTCCACTCTAGAGGTGAACATGAAGAAGGAGACGATCAAATGGATGACTGGAAAGGGGAAGTACAAGGCCTCTTTCAGGGAGTTTGCAGTGGCTTGTTGTCTCAACTACACTGTCATGAAGAATGGGGAGCAGATGAATGCGCTTCCCAAGGTGATGAAGGAGGAAGCTTGTGGGGGATATACCCCTGGGTACCACAAGATGGTACATGGGCCGCACCACCTGGCCTAGCCCACAAGATGAAGACGTGCGACGCACGGCGCTAGTCAGCGTGCACCATAAGGCTTATTGTAATGGTACCAAATAGAATACTTTACCTTGTAATCCTACCCCTCCAGAGTATATAAAGAGAGGCAGGAATCCCCTAGAAGGCATGTTCTTGCAGATCACCATATAGATCTCATACCCAATCAATACAAAATAACAGAGCACAGGATGTAGGGTTTTACGTCATGCTAGCGGCCTGAACCTGTATAAATCTTGTGTCTTGTGTCTCTATTACCATCCGGTTCCTGATTACGCGCACCTCTACCGATCAATCTACCATCGGGGGTATATTCCTCGATGGACTGCCGACCATATTTCATCGACAGTGGCGCGTCAGGTAGGGGTCGTGCGCTTGATCCCATGGCGAGCCAGATGGGATTTTTCATCAACGGTGTCGGCGGCAACTCGGCATCTCGCGGTGGACTCTCGCTGGCCTACGATGGGACTCTACATCGCCGGGCAATCTGCGACAGCTCGTGACAAGATTCTGAGTCAAGTGGCGCCCTTCCCTCGACGTTCAACAACAGCCCCCCGTCGCCCCATCTCGAAGCGCCGGCCCTCGGGCTGCGACATCGAATAGGGCTGGCTTCCACCCTGCTCGATGCGGCGTCCAACAAGAAGCGGCGCTACATCGTCATTGGATCATGACACGGCAACACTCCATACGCATGCATTCATACGCATTCATTCATACATGCATACATGAGGCATACGCGTATAGATTGGTTGCTGCATGTCTGTTTTATTTTGGTGAGCCCGACTCCAGTGCAAGATTGACGCCGTCCACGACAACTTGCACCCTCAACTGGATCCAGGGGCGGACTACGATGTTGCGGCAGCGTGTTTCGAGGGCAGCTCCCAATGGCATGTTATGGTGCACGAAGTCAAGCTGCAGCCCTAATCTTGTGAGTCCGACGTTGGGTCCTATCGCGGAGCACTTCGCTGTCAAGATCCTAATCACGTCCTATCGAAAGCTCAACAACCAATCAGAAAGGATGCAAGCCAAACCAAGATACGTCAGATCAACTTGCATATATAGGCATCACGTGCAGCCATGCAAGAAAATAAGGAAGACGTACGATCTACAAGACAAGCAAGCGGACAAACATGCGATCTGCATGTCCATCTGATTAGAATAATCATACTTCAGTTTGCATGGACACAGCACGCGAGCACATCCAGATTTAGCAACGGAAACAGCTAAGTCGATTCCTTAATCTGCAATTCAATATTTTTTATACGTATGCGGGCTTATTTGTCTTTACTTTACTATTATCAACGGCAGCCGTGATGATCCTCGTCGCCCTCGAGATCACGTACTTGCTAGCAGGCGACACGCAGGAGTTTCTGGGTTTTCAGGCTACGGCGGCGGCGGTGAACTGTCCAGCAGCAAGCCATCCTGGCAGATCGGATCGGCAAGCGTCTGCCGAGGGAGCGAAGCCGGTGAGCCAGGGTGTCTCCATACGATTCCGATTTGATGTCATCGGCAACGACACCACGCAGCACCGGACTAATCAAGATCGAAAGCATGCATCCGCCATATACACAAGACGATTAATCGACCACAAGCAAGCAAAAGGAGACACGGATCTACAGTGCCATGCAATGCAAATTTACATATACGGACGGGAGCATATACACATACAACATGAATGCATGGAGGTCGCAAGCACAAACACGCCCAGCTACTTGACAACAAGCTAAGTCGTGTTTCTATTTTCTGGTTAAGCATTCTATTTCATGTATGCTTCTACATCTGCCTTCACGATTTTCCACAGCTTCCACAGCACGGTCGAACGTGCCCGAGGGCCTCGCCTCTCCACGCGGATTGACTCCGTCAAGCTCTGACTACATCTATTCGCCTACAACTCCACATACCCGTCCGAGTTTCCAAGCAAACCGCCGAGCTCCGTCCGAGCTGTCAAGCGAACCGCCGAGCTCCATCCGAGCTGTCAAGCGACTCATCCGAGCTATTAAGAAAGTCGTCCGAGCTGCCTAGCCATAGCCATCTCTTCGGACATCACGACATGCAACTACTCCATCGGATCGTCATTCAAGCTAAGTCGAGCTTTAATATTTTTCTAAATATTCTTTCATCTTCATACGTCTCCAGATCTTAACTCCAAATGACAATTTTTCTCCATACATACAATCTTAAAGATGTATATGTTTTACAACGGTTAGTCAACTGGTTATGTCTCCTACTCGAGTTTCTCAGAGCCGGCGCTGTCTCCGGCTCCTCCCCACACGTGCATGAGATCCGCTCTTTACGTTCCAGGTGGTCGGCAGCAGCTCTCTAGCGAGGCCAGTACTCTCACGGGTGCCTAGGCTCCGCGCCTCACGCTCTAGGGTCGCTGGTCAGACCAGAGCTGATGAATCTCTAGGACCAACTAATTACTCGCGCCGATCTAAACGACCCAATGACTGAAAACTGAGTTTTTTGCATAACGAATTATACTGAGTATAATGCATAACCAAATAAACTCATAACCAAATAAACACTGAGTGTTTATACCAACTAGTCGGAGCATGTTTATACTGAGTATAAACACTACAAAAAGAACATGAGCTCTTATACTTTATTTGTACACAATGTACTACCATTCTACGTATTTATGTTGCAGGAGCTTGGTTCAGTCATCGTCAGCTATGCTCGGGGACTGGATCATCCAAGAAGGACAAAATGATCATCTTCCAGGTGGTGCGTGGTCGCACCACCTGGTAGCCGGACTTCACCATCAACCAACTAGTCGGAGCATTCGGTACTCATTCCTGCTCGGTGTTCGCTCTGCCACCGACCAGTTGGTTGGACTGCTCGGTGCTCGCTGACCAGTCATTCTGACCAGTTGATTGGACTGCTCAGCGCTCGCCAACCAGTTGGTTGGACTGTTCGGTGCTCACCGACCAGTCATTCTGACCAGTTGGTTGGACTGCTCGGTGCTCGCTGACTTGTCATTCCGACCAGTTGCTTGGCTTTATCGTTAGCTTCACTAGGGGGCTCACCAGCTAAGTTGGGGACTCCTTAGGCGTTCGTCTTCTTCGTACAATAGTTTCCAACTAAGCTAGGAGCTCCCTTGGTGGTCGAGTTTTGCTACATCTTCGCTTCACTCCGATTAAGCTAGTGTGCTATCAGGTTGCTCCACGCTGTTCGGATTAGGGTGCTGGTCTTAGGGCAGCACATCGGGGCCTTGATAAGTACATTTCAGACTTATTTCCTTTGACCCTACTACAAGATTCATTCTTTGTCTTCTAGCAGGCTCGAGGACTATGTGTGTACATGTCATCTTGCGATGAGTGTACTACTTTTTCTGCAAGTTTCTCTTGGCTGAGCTGGGGACTGGTTTTCAGCTAAGCTGGAGACTTCTACATGGTAGAGCCATTCGTGTGCATCAGTTTGATGCCTTTTGTCCTACAGTAGAACATGGATTGGGCCCACAGCTGAGCTGGGGGTCGCCTCACAGCAAAGCTGGGGGTTGCCGCGTGGCAGAGCCATGGGCTGTTTTTTAGAGCCCACAACTAAGTTGGGGGACGTCTCGCAGCAGAGCCAGGGATCGGGTCCACTGCAGAGCTAGGGCCTAGGCCCACAGTAGAGCTGGGGACTGTGCCGTGACAGAGCCACGGTGCTTATTTCTCAACTGAGTTGGGATTGTTGCTCTTTAGACCCTGGCACCACGTGATCAAGTCACCTACTGTCAGGCTCAGGGACTAAGTGGCTACACTTCACCTCGCGGTGAATGTAGTGATTCTCTTCTGATTTACCCTCCTTATCGACAAAGGAGTCTAAGTGGCTACACTTCATCTGAGATGGAGAATTTTAAAATTTATCTTGAGCCCCTTACATCCTTCTAGCAAGCCTTACTTGGTTAAGTCCGAGGTCTGCTCACTAGTTGAACCGGTTGCCGTCCATTATCTTCGCTCGGATTACCAGTTAAACTGGTCGGATTCGTGTTAAACTGCTCGGACTTGATCAAGACGGCGTCGCTAAGCGGATACAAGGCGCTCGGGGACTAGCTGTGGGGATATACCCTCGGGTACCATAAGATGGTACATGGACCACACCATCGGAGGTGACCCAGCCCACAAGATGAAGACGTGCGGTGCACGGCACTGGTTGGCGTGCACCGCAAGGCTTATTGTAATAGTACCAAATAGGATACTTTACCTTGTAACCCCATCCCTCCAGAGTATATAAGAAGAGGCAGGGATCCCCTAGAAGACACGTTCCTACAGATCACCATACAGATCTCATACCCAATCAATACAAAATAACAGAGCACAGGATGTAGGGTTTCACGTCATGCTGGCGGCCTGAACCTGTATAAATCTTGTGTCTTGTGTCTCTGTTACTATCTAGTTCCTGATTACGCGCACCTCTACCGATCAATCTACCATCGTGGGTATACCCCTCGGTGGACTGTCGACCATATTTTGTTGACAAAGCTGCTCGGTTCTATTCGGGCAATGACTATGAATTCCTTTTCAGCAAGGGACTAAAGATGGAGCCAAGTGTGTTGAATAGTTTGCTGCGCTACACCATGCTGCCTAAGGATGGCAATTCTGACGAGATTCTCATGAAGTACTATGTGGCCATTAAGTGCATCTTGGATGGCATGAAGGTGAACTGGGTTGACTTTATCATTGAAGAGATTATGGGATGCAAGCACACAGTGAAGAATGCCTTGGCCTATCAGCCTTACATCATGGCGCTGTTAGGTCTAAGGCGTGTTTCTAGGGCATTGAGGAAGTCGATCACAAGTCCTTTCGCCCATGTGCAAATGAAAAGGATTTCTTCATGGGTGGCTCATCATCGTCTTAGGCTGCAGAGAGAGGTCAGTCTTTAGCTCAGGGAGGTGTTGTTGCTCGTAGGAGAGGTGCTAGTGTTGTTAGCAAAGGTGTCTAGATGCCTCGGGCCAGTTACTTTGATCCATACTTTGAGGGCATGGGAGCTCAACTCCAGACCATGACAGCACCACGGGAGAGCGGCTTTGATAGGAGATTTGAGCGCCAGCAGGAATTCTTGCAGCAACGCTTTATCAACCCAGTGCAGACCTCGGTGCAGAACTTGGCTGCAAGGATGGAGTTGCTTGCCACCAAAGAAGAGGTGCAAGTAGTTCGCGATGACTTGGTGGCTCACATCCAGAACTTCACGCAGTTTAGGCAGTCCCACGATGACTTTGCTGCCCACTTCTATCGCCTCTACCAGCCCGTGACTCCAGGTAATTTCAATCTTGTTCTATTTTGGAATTTTCTTACTTTTGGTAGTATGTTGCACTTTATCTTGATAACCATTCAACTGATGCTCATGTTTGCTTGCAAGTGCCGCTCCAGTGGCTCCCTACGCGCCATACCCCTAGGGCTATGCTGCATTGAGCTCCACCCCGTCCGGTACATACTTGATTTCCTTTAATTTTTGCTTTGTAACCTTTTTTATTCCAACTTAGCAAACCTAGACTCATAGTTGCATTGTCACTGTAGGAGTGCCCTCAACTTTGCCTTCATCAGCACTGTGTCCTCCGTCATTCCAGGAGATGCCCCCATCGCTGTACACTTCACAGCAGCATTAGCAATAGTCGTTCCCACCGCCACCTCAACAGCAGTGATGGTCGCCTTGATCTCTCGGTGGTCATCTCGTGATGGTTATGATTAGATACTTTGTGTTGGTCCTTTGGTTGCCGCTCAGCCATATCGGGTGTGATACTTTGTTAGAATACACTTGATGCTTTGATTGCTTGTGTGTCACCCATCGAGGTGACAGTTTGCTACTTTAGCCATGGTGAACTTGGTTGAACCTTAATGTGCTAGTTATGGACCATAATTGTGAGTCTTGTGATATCTGTGGTGTATTGTTGAGTATCTCTGTATATATATCTACTCTACTTGTTCTATGATTGGGAGATAAGGCCAAAATACAGGGGAGACTCTGTCAAAATTTTCTAACGAGATAAAGGATAAGGATTGCCTTTGGGTGACTGAAAGATTGGAAGAGCTAAGAGAGAGCTCGATAAGAAACTCTGAGATTCGCTATCGCTCTCTCAGTCTACTAACAAACCATACTAAAAAATAGGGTGATATAGAAGATGACTCCTCGTTTAGGTGATCCTATTAATTCCCACCCAAAATCTTAGCATTTGAAGTTTTTACCAACTTTTGTTAATCTAAAAGTTAGCTTGAAAAATCGACATTAAGTAAAGATGAGATGAGAGGCTAGATTCTGCTATTTAGAGAAGAGTTACTATTAACCTTTAGTTTTCATCCTATAGCATAGAAGTTCAAAATTTTAATCCAAGTCTTAGGTACTATGCACTGGTCAATGAAAGTTTAGTAGAAGGATTGGATATGCGAGTGTTGACGATGGTTATCTACCATAATAAAGGGTTAAAATAAATATACAAAGGGCTAATAAATGATCACCAACATAGGTTTAGGGTGTCAACTAACGAAATTCCACGAGTTTTGGTGAATCTATATTTTGCAGGGGGTTATCAGAATAATTCAGGAATTTATATCTTCCACGAGAAGGAACCCACATCAATCGGCCTAATCTCCATGTCACGAATACGCAAGAGGCTTCTAGAGGACACCAGAGGACTGCACGAGGAGGGCCACCACGAGGCGCCGCCAGGTGGGGCCGACCGGCCTCAACCCTAGGCCGACCGGCCCCTAGCCGCCGCCCCTTGGCTCCTTCCTTTACAAGCTACTTCAACCGCCTCCAAGGATGCATCCTAACCCCACGTGAAGGTCGGTTTGATCCAAGGGCCATGGTTCCATGCTCTGGGCTATATAAACGAGGCCTCAGACCCCCCCTCCAAGGGGAATTCATTCAATCCATCATCATAATCACCTTTAAGAGAAAAGCTAGGGTTTGGGGAAGAGAGGTGTCCCTCGAACATATGTCCTCTCAACTCCTAAGTTAGAATAGATCTAGTCTTCTAGATAGTAGAGAGATGGAGAGCGAGGGAGGAGTTCGGAGGAGGTGCTGGCCTGTCGGTGCCTCTTCAACAACTTGTCTTCGGCAGGATCAAGCTCTACGTGGGCTTGCTCCTGAGATGGCTCAGGCTCTGGCAATCAACTTCTGATTCAAGTAAGATTCATGTTTATATTATTCTTCTGGTTTGCGAGTCTCTTTTGAGCGCTTTAATCTAGTCGACTAGGTTAGAGTATAATTCGTAGTGTAAGCGTGGCACTTAGACTAGGGTTACTCGTAGATGCACCCTATATTCCGGATCGGTGGTAGATCACGAAGGTGACAGCTTCGTTGAGTCCTCTGTAGTCCACCTCCCGACTGTAGGCCTAGCAGGATACATAATTACATGGTCTGTTTGTGGTCTTCCATAGTAATTCCCCAGTTGAATAGTAGAAGATGTGGACTGCCCAAGTTAGAAGTAGAAACCCTGATCGAGTTATCCTCTCTATACTCCTACTATCGACCCCATACTAGATTGATCATCTCTTACGTTTTAGTCTTGTTTTCACTTTGTTGTTCCCACCTTATTTATATTTCCAACTCATTCACCTTTTCTGGTTAAGTTAGAACACGTAGTTGACTTACACGTTTCCCTGTGGATACGATATTTAAAACCCTCTAGGTGAAAGCTACAACGGTATATGTGCGCTTGCGGATCTTTTCTGTTCATGTTAATAAATACCAACAAGCTTTCTGGCGCCGTTGCTGGGGAAACGGTTGCTGAATTGACTACGAACCTAGCCTAACCTTTTTCAAAAACAAAAATAAATAAATATATATACATAAAAGAAAAAAATCTCTTTTCTTATCTTTACCCTTTTGTTTTGTATTTTCTAAAAAGAAAAAAATCTTTTCTCATACCTTCTTTCTTTTTATCCTTCATCTCATCCCTTCTATTCTTTTTCCTTTCATCGTTTGTTAGCATGGATAATAATACTCCTATCTATCAATATGCTAACCCTATGGGCACACACCTTAGACCACTAGAACATTCCGAGCCTATCACAGCATCTGGTTTTGAGATAAGCTCGGATTTCATAGAATTTGTTCAGAAAAAACCCTTCATGGGGGAAATTGAGGAAAACCCATATTCACACCTACGAGAGTTTAAGCGGATCTGTGACCTCATTCGCATAAAAGGGCATGTCCGATGAGACCATCCAATGGAAGCTATTTCCATTCTCTTTAACGGGAAAAGCTAAACATTGGTATAAACTCAATGTAGAACGTGCGCAAGGAGATTGGAAGACACTATGCAATGAATTTCTATCAAAATTTTTTCCCATCTCCAAAGTGAATGACCTACGGAAAGAGGTTCTAACTTTTAGACAACTAGAAGAAGAATCTCTTGCCAAATCATGGGATCGCTTTATTGACCTTACCCTCATTGGCCCGGACCTTGCTATTCCAGACCCAATACTTTTTCAACATTTTTATGAAGGTCTTAGCAAGGATTCTAGGGAATTTCTTGATTTATCCTCTGGAGGAGCTTTTCTTCATTTGCTTACAAGTGAAGCAAGGGTCATGCTTGAAAAAATTACTAGTCAAGCCACTCGCTGGACTAAAATTCATTTTAAGCCCCCCAAGAAAAAGAAGGAGTTCTCTCCTGAACAAAAAGAGGAAGTTTTGATAGCTAAGTCACAACCACTTCAATCCTGAGGTTCAGCTGTCAATCCTAAGACATCAATACCCCAACGTAATGATGATAGCTTAGACTTCCAGTTTTGTAAGATGCTGGTAGATCAATATAAAAATAGAATGGCATCTAGAAAAAGGTGTTCTCAACTACCTTTCCCCCATAGAGCACATTAGAAGAAATGCAAGGATGGCATGTCTAGCGATGCCATAGAAGGAGAGCCAAGCAATTTTGGAAATTATTCTATCTTATCCCCTTCTATGCCCACATTAGATGACTTACCTCAACCCATTTTTCAATCAATCCTTGACCCCGATGATCCCTCGTATGCTCTCCCTCCTAAGTCTCATGATGATCCTAGAAATCCATTAAGATAACCAAACCATAGGACTCATAATGACCACATGGATGACGAAGAGATGCTACGACATTGGCAGGAATGTGTAGAATGGATGGACAAGGAAGAAGCCTAAATAGAATCTAATCTTGGCTCAAACTCAAATGGTGAGTTTTTAACTCCCTTTGACTTTGAGGACGATACTTATCCATCTATGGAGGAAGCCCTAGACGAGGCCAATTCAAGAGTCACCAATCCAAGTGAAATTCTAAACATTCAGATTGGAGACAAAGATGACATCAATGAGCATAGAATCTATTCCATAACCACCTTATTAAATCCATGTTCATATGAGACATCTCCCAATTCAATTGGTCTCTTCAACCTCCCCACATTCGAGATCTCCAACCCCCTCACTCTTTCTGTTTATAAAAATTTCAAAAGGGTGGTTGTAGATGCATATGTTTATCATAAATATTGTAGATCTCTTTGTGCTCTTAAGGTTGGTGTTGGAGGGGAACCCACTTCACTAAAACACATTTTGAAGGTTTCCCAAGGACCAGCTTAGTGTCCTAAAACAAGCACTTTTTAGATCCTAACACGAGTATTCACCTTTCTGCTACGCTGCCCTTATGAAACGAGCATAGAGATATAATTGTAAAAATATTCCTTCAGGTACTCTTGTCACTAACTTTTCCAGGTCTAGAGCAAAAAGATCAAAGGAATAACAAACACAAGGAAAACACAGCTCACGCATCATGAAGAGATCCCTGGAACAAAAAGATGAGTGCCACGAAACAAGATCTATAATAAAAGCACTAACTCCATGGAAGAAGGTGAACAAATCTCCACCAAGCCCCTTCAAGACAAAGACCATCATGGAGAAATTCTCAAGACAATGAGGGGAGCACAAGGACCGACAAGAATGTCAAGATCAGGAGAACAAAAAGATGGTGAAGACAAGCCATTCATGAGCAGAACCAGCTGGGCAAGAGAAGCTTCCACAGGGTGATTCAGTACCATCACTCTTCAATGACAAAAGTAATATCTTGAGGTACATAATCACTATTTAAAAAGCTTTTCTCGATCCTGGTATGCACATAAATGAAGAACCAAACATGTTTAAGTTACAACTTCGCTTGATCCAACCTGATCAACTTAACATGTTTAGTTCTTTAATCTTTGTTCTTAGCTTCACTCTCTTGATCTCACTGTCTTAACCAAATGAGCTAAAAATATTGCATATTCACACTCATGCTCATCTTCTGATCTTATCACCCATAACTTCAACTTTATCTTGTTTACCATGCCTAAGGTTAGAGAAGAACGAACAAAACTTTTGGTTCTGTTGGTGTTTTTCCACCAACAGAGCCCATGCACTTGATCTCTACCTTGTCTTTATGAGCAGGACACACTTTGAACAAAACATGGATGAGTTTGTCAACTCTCCCAAATTCTACAAAGTGAAGGTCCTAGATCCATAAGAACCTGCACACTGAGCAAGATGCTATCAACTTCCACAATTAATGCTTCATTTCAAACGGCTGTTGGACGAATGAAGAACATGGGTAACACCATATCAAGAGGATCAAGGTCTCCACCTCTGAGACCAAATGATTCACCTAAGGAATTAACATGGTGAGAAGTCCTGTTCAGAGGACTTAAAACAATGAACCCTCGTCGGGAGGTAAAATCGGTAGTTATCCATATTTATCTTTTCTGCATAATCATTTTCATTTAGCATATTGAAAGCTCTATGTTTGGTGTTGGTAATTAGTGACAATGCCTAAGTACTAATCCTATGCCTAAGTTGTATGTAGCACATGAGGATTAGTACATTCCAAGGTTGGTGGCAAGATGGACATGGTGATCATGATGGCCACACTTGGATTTGGACGCAACCCTACGTGATCAAGGCAAAGGTATATGCTTAAGGGTTGTGTTTTAGTAACCAAGACACCTAATGGGTGTGGTTACATTATAGGATAGATAGCCGTACTATAAAGAGGGGAATAACGCGGCTATTGAACTCCTAAGTGCCTCTAGGTGTGCATTTCATAATCATATGCATTTGGATAGAACTTGCAAGGTCCTCTCTCCCTCCCGCCGAGCTTGCGAGGCGGGATTCAGGCGTTTTTGAGGAGTTGAAATGACTATTTTCCACTACGCCGGAAGTCGGAAAAGAAACGGAGGCGAACGGAGGTCACAGTGGTGACCGGACGCTGGACCGGACGCGGTCTCTGTTTGACCGGATGCGTCCGGTCAGAGTTCAGTGTCTGCGCGAGTTTCAGTTTGTTGATCGGACGCGCAGTGCGTTCGGTCACAGTCGACCGGACGCGTCCGGTCGATCAGGGAGCTTACTGGACTCCAACCGGACGCTGGCACTGTGGCGTCCGGTCAGTTCTCCAGCGCGTCCGGTCGCTGTTTCGTTGTGCACTGCTCTGGCTTGACCAGCGCGTCTGGTCAGTTACGGGACCAGCGCGTCCGGTCGAGCCCAGCGCGTCCGGTCGTTGTGACCAGCGCGTCCGGTCGGTGCTTCGCGAAAATAGCCGTTGTGTGATCGGCGCGTCCGGTCAGTTTGACCAGCGCGTCCGGTCAGCGCGACTTCGGCTGTTTCAAGTGAATAACAGCTATATTCGAAGGGGTACGTCTATAAATACTCATTGGCCGGCTCAAGGCTCTCTCTCTTGGACATTTGACATACTTGTGAGCACTTTGAGCTAAGCAACTCCCCTCCCACTCATCTCTCTTGCTTCTTTGCATATTCGAAGTGAGACTGAGTGATCCAAGTGCATTTGCATTGTGAGATAGCATCTAGTTGGCACTTGGTGGTTGATTTGCTGCGGGATTCTTGTTTCTCTTGGTGGTTGCCGCCACCTAGACGGCTTGGAGCAGCTTGGAGGCGTTGGCAAGAGTTGGTGATTGTTCTTGGCCAACTCCGGTGATTGTGAGGGGTTTGTGCCTACCTCGGCGAAGCGCCAAAGGTAACATTAGTAAATTGCTCATGTCATTGCAACCTTTTGCCATTTGGTAGGTTCTTGTGGCGCCTTTTGAGAGGTTCGGTGTGAGACCGATTAGCCACCGAACCACGTGGTAAAGAGGGACACAACGGGGACTAGCGTGCCGGCAAGCACGTGAACCTCGGGATAAATCTTCGTGTCATCACTTTTATATTGTGATTGATTGATCCCGGTGTTCGGTTGTTTTGGTATTCATTGTTGATCATATTGGTTGGCTCAATACTTCGCCCCTCGGTGAAACCCTCCTAACTCAACTCCGCATTACTTTCTTAGTTATCTTTGCTAGCTAGTTTGCTTTGCTAGAGTAGCTCTTTTGTGTAGCTTGCTAGTTGTAGTTGTAGTTACCTTCTCGGTTTAACTTGTGCGGTTGAGTGCCAATATACTAGAATTGTGAATTGGATAGGTGGCTTGCAAACACCCCGTAGGCTAAGCAAAACTCGCATCTCGCTATTTGTTGTATTGATAAACTTGTTTAGCTTGTCTTTGTAGAAAATTTTAAAAGGCTATTCACCCCCCCTCTAGCCATCAAGACCTTTCACATATTTACTTTTCTGCATTAGCATTGCATTATAAAATATATATATATATTATTTGCTGCATCATAAATCCTAAAGCCCCATGTGGATAATTTTGTGGTGTGTAAAAAACCCATAGGAATATTCACCGTGGTGGCATAAAAATAAAAATAAATATGCATGCATTCATCCTATTGCATTTTCTTTTGCATCATAGAAAATAAAAAAATACAAAAATATTGAGAAAGAAATCCCACTGAAACTCTGCCTAGAAGAAAAGCTTTGGACAATTGAGACTTAAGTGGCCAAACCACTAATGCTTAACATGTTCTACAAGTTTTGTTGTCTATTTGAGTTTCACAAGATTTGAAGGACCAAAAAGAGCTGACAAGCAAGTGGATGCTCTATCCATTGTTGGAGCACTGTCTCATTAGTCATCAACATCAATCAATTTCTGACAGAAGACGTACATCTCCACTGCCAGTCTGCTACATTGCAAGATCAAACGACTACGTTAACATTTAGCTTGAGGGAAGGCACCCCCGTGTATTCCAGGTAAGTATCCTTACCCCTTAAAATTTTCTTCCTATAAATAAATTCAAAAAGAAAGAAAGAAAAATAGTGAGCACACGAAGGTTCACACTTACATAATTATGGTCAGGAGACATACTTTTTAATATTTATGGATTTTTATTGTGTCTACTTTATCTAGTCGAGTATTTGTTTTATATTATGCTATTTTGTAATAATGGGTGTTAGTTAGAGTGTGTCAAGTTTGCTTGAATTAGTTTGTGAATAGAGAGCACTCAGAATAATCTCTGTTATGGAAATGATGAATAGTTGCTCTGCCGTAATTCCTTTCAAGTGCCTAGTTTTCAAACTGCCAGTCTGAGTGCTCTCTTTTGAGTGCTTTAATCTAGTCGACTAGGTTAGAGTATAATTCGTAGTGTAAGCGTGGCGCTTAGACTAGGGTTACTCGTAGATGCACCCTATATTCCGGATCGGTGGTAGATCACGAAGGTGATAGCTTCGTTGAGTCCTCTGTAGTCCACCTCCTGACTGTAGGCCTAGCAGGATACATAATTACATGGTCTGTTTGTGGTCTTCCATAGTAATTCCCCAGTTGAATAGTAGAAGATGTGGACTGCCCAAGTTAGAAGTAGAAACCCTGATCGAGTTATCCTCTCTATACTCCTACTATCGACCCCATACTAGATTGACCATCTCTTACGTTTTAGTCTTGTTTTCACTTTGTTGTTCCCACCTTATTTATATTTCCAACTCATTCATCTTTTCTGGTTAAGTTAGAACACGTAGTTGACTTACACGTTTCCCTGTGGATATGATATTTAAAACCCTCTAGGTGAAAGCTACAACGGTATTCGTGCGCTTGAGGATCTTTTTTGTTCACGTTAATAAATACCAACAGCGAGCCAACCATTGCTCTGATACCTGGTTTTGGGTCTATGAGGGATGGTCTCCCGCACCGGCTGGGGTGACATAGGTGTCATCCTCTTGACCAACCTGAGCCGCACCAACTGACACAGTCCCCTTAGGAGGGCGCCATCCGCACCTCTTCTTTAGGATCTTTGCAGTTGAGTGGCATACAGCAATCCAAGTATTAAACTAACACTTGACCCAATGGATAATACCACAACATTAAAGATTAAGAAATCTTTTTGATGAACCAACATAAATTACAAGAGTTCAAGATAGCGTTTATCCCATCGAAAGTGGACGTCTCGAATCACCCATACATAGGCTTCGGAGTTAACTTGTAAAGCACTTGGAGTTGCCCACTCTAGGGCTTACTATGCAGTGGTGAATAGAGCATAACTCCAATCAACCATATCACTTTACCTGCAAAACAACTTAACGGCAGCACCATGAGTACATCTCGTACTCGCAGGACTTAATTCCAACAAATGCATATTTGGTGGATGCAAGGGTATTATCAGGCATTTGTACATTTGTAGAAAAGCAATGGCATTTCTTAAGATGACATGCTCATGATTCATTATTAAGATATTAACATTAATAAGCTCATAGTAACAAGAACAGTGATCAACATTTGCAATTCATATCGTAAACAAGTTTCACCATTAACACTACCATGGGTATAGAAAGTAGGAACAACCATAAGGGGTTCGTCCCAAGGAACTTCAGGCTTTCAAAACTCTGCAGAGGTGTAGAACTTGTATCCACACAAAAATCGAGACTAACCACCATACCCGTGCCCGAGTAAGGGTTGCCTCATGATTTCTAACCCTTACCTAAGTCGGCCCGAATATCCCATGAAAGGTTCGACTAGTGCCCGGTTAATGCTACCACCATCTAACCAGTGCCACCCCCTTGCCAGTCTCACGAATAGACTGGTCGCAATTAGTTACCAGGCTTACCTGCTCCATTCCTAGCATGTGGTCTGTATGGACGGTTACTCGGACTCACGTATCCCTATGCACGGTCCTTAACTGCTCCACAAGCTATGTCACTTACGATCCCACACTCAAAGTGACCTACCCCTCGCATGAGCAAGAATTACCAAATTGATCATCAAGTTCATATGTCAAGATTAGGTTTAGTCCTTAGTCAAGTTTAGGGAAGTAGACAAGTTGTAACCCTCATTCATTTTAGTAGTTATTTATCCTGGTGTAACATCCTACACACGCAAGTATGAGTTCCCTTATCATACTCGACTTCTACCGTCGTCTAAGCAAGTAAGCAATTAAGCGTTACCAAACCCGTTGATTAAAGGAAAGCTCTAATTAATTGGTGAGTATTTCTAACTTAGTGAAGCATCATTAAGTTAATTAACCAAATCGACATGGAGTGCATGACTCATATTGAAACATGATAAGTATCCAAAATAGAGCTTATAATAGTGGGGTGCCCGCCTGGTTTAGCCGCTCGAACAAATTCGAAGTTGTAGATGATAACTCATACATGTTCCTCTCACTATAGTCAAACCTGAAAGAAAACCCAAGGGTTGGAGATAGCCGCACGATCATTAAAGAGATAAGGATTGGGAACTTGATTAGAAACTTAGAAAGAGACATCTATCTATGGCTCTACTATTGTGCTATTTATAACTAAGCTTAGTCTAGTGTCATTGGTCTCTTGGGTAAGCTTCCTAAACAACTTCACTTTGGCTGTTGATTGACGGACACTTTGCTATAAGTATCGGACTCTCTGCCGGATTAGGATCTGACATAACTTGGTTCTAGTTTGGTTTGATGGACACTCCGTGCAAGTTGACGGATGCTCCGATAGGAACTAGGTACTCTCGGGTTCACTGGATATTCAAGCTAATGAATCATCGGACACTCCGTGTAATGTCATGGACACTCCAGTACAAACTGGGTGTTCTCGGGTTTCTGGGTGTTGGTCTATATAATTCAATGAACATTCCGACACACGTCACAGACACTCCGCTGAATCATACCGAAAGGAATATAAGGTTCTAGTGACTGGTTTAGGGAATGACGGACGCTTCGACAAGATTTGGTGGACTCTCCGTCAGTTGAGCGACAGAACCTATGTTCTTGTGTTCTAGGGTGCAAGCTTAGGGGTTCAAACCTAGATGTTGGGTGGAGGCCTCCATGCATGTGCAAGGTATGACTATGGTAACTTGGGTAGTTTGCTAGGCTTAGGATACTTAGGCTTTTGGCTTGATCTAGCTAGTGCAACTGGTGATTCCTTAAGCTACTCAAAAATAACTTAAAAAGGATTGAGAGCTTGAGATTGAGCATGGCAACTTAGCTTGGGATTTTGGTGAGTTCCTTGTCACTAAGATTATAAATCCAACTCTTAGCATCCTTGCTTCCAAGCTAGAGAGAGATTCCATCATCTCATGCAACATATCCAAAAATCCAAATGAGAGAATATCTAGGGAAAATCTTGAGAGGATTGAGTTGTAGCATACTTGATTCTTACCCTTGAGATGATAGACTCCAAGTAATCCTCATGATCCATCCATGCAAGGGGATAAACTTAGATTAGGGTTTGAGGATTGATCTCAAGATAATGAGAAGAGAGAGTTCTTGAGCTAACCATGAGATGAGAGATTGGTGAAGCTCAAGGTCTTGATCTAGGGTTGATCTTGCTGCCCTTTGTAGACTTGATTCTCTTCTCCATCTTCTTCTTCACTTTCTCACTCTAGTTCATCCTTTCTTCTTTCTTATTCTTCATTCTAGAGAGAGAGGGAGTAAGGAGAATGAGAGGGGAGTGAGTGGAGCTGAGGCTTAGCTACTGGGATATGCATCCATTTCATGCTGACATGTGGGCCATGCCCCATAGTGAACAATTGCCCCCGAGTCTTTAGTTTTGACCATTCGCTAGGTTGGAATGCGGGAACAGCCCCCGAGTCTTTAGTTTCGACCATTCGCTAGGTCGTAATGCGGGAACAGCCCCCGAGCCCCTACACGTTGCAAGAGACTGACCGGGTGGCCTTTGTGTCCTTCAGCAGAACAGAGGGGTATGCGTGAGCCCTCGTCATCCCATCTGGGTGTGTTGTGGAGTAGAGTCCTGGGGCATGTTCCGGCCCCCGTTCACCAAGAGCAGGATCGTTACCGGGCCAAGGGCTCTCTCAGGCCACGTATCCACTTATGCAATGTTTGCGACCCACGAGGAGTTGAAGCATTCGAGGCTCAATGTCGTAAGTGCGACTGCGAGGAAGATGAATGGGGCAAGGCCGGCCTTTTCAAACGGTTCACTTGCCGTGATTAAGTGGACCATGTGTCGTTATCGAGAGATGGTTTGCCTTCTCAAGGCGCAGCATGAGACCGACGCGGTTCCCTTAGGGAACGAGCAGGGTGGTTGATAGATGGGCGATGCATTGAATGAAATGGGAGTCGAGAGGCCTCCTCGGGGTCCTTTATAACCCGAGCCACAGCGCCTGACCCTAGCATCTCCTTTCCTCCACTTCTGCTCTCTGTCTTCCTTCACCACTTCAGCCATCATTATGGAGCACGGTGACTCCTCCAGGGGCTCATGTGTAGGTGCGTCAGGAGAGAGGGGCGGGGCGCCCTTCCGCCGCCGTCGTCTTGATCCTGGCGCTATTTCCATGTCTGGCTATGGCTAGGCCCAGCACGCGGCATGCTGGGGCGTCCCTACGCCGCTGCAGGATGCCCGGGAGGAGCTCGCCACCATTAAGGCGGTGGTGACATCACTAGAGGAGGAGGTGGCGCTCGCCTGCTCGCAGCAGATGGAGTCTAACTGTCGGTGCACCGGTGAGTGGCCCTCCATTTCCTCTCTTTGTTTTTAGTTGGTGTGTATGCCTTATTCTTGGTTTTGTTTTGTGAGCAGAGCTGCTCGCGGAGGTGGAGTTCCTCCGTGGCGCCACCGACATCCTGGCCAACTTCATTCGCACTCCAGCAGGGCGCCAAAAGGAGCGCCTTCTCAGTGCGCGGGCACTCATCCGGGTGGCGATTGAGCATGGCGTCTGTCGAGGAGCGACCGTTGTGCTAACGATGGCCCAGGCGGCCACCGACGTGGAGCTCCAGGACGTCGAAGGCTTTCCCATGGCGGAGGGGCTGGGAGACTATGAGGACCTCCTCAAGGGCTTCAAGCCGACGGAGAACATCGTCGCTGCTCTTGTCCCTGCGGACCAGGTCCTCAACGAGGATCCGTAGGCTTTGCTTAGGACCTCTCCCTTCCCTTAAATGTAAAAGAAAATTTTATCTAAGAATTAAGCTTGTCTAATCGCTGTCGTGTTTATATCGCTTCCATGTCTTTCCTTGCTTTGCCTTGGTTGGATTGGCAATGGCGGCCGGCGAGGCCGCCAAGACTTCGTTCGTTGGGAGATCCGAAGGGTTTTTAGAAAGGAAATAACTCGTGTGCGCGTAGCTTATGCAATTTTTGACAGAACGATCAGACGTTTAGGAGTTGCGGTTTCGCATGTCCCGAGGTGGGGTCGTATACACCCTCATTGATGCCTCTACCTAGACCTAGGGTCATAGGCTCGACGTGGCGCTCTGGAGGGTTCATTCGTGGGTCGGACATTTCTGCCCCGAGGTCCCCCGAAATCCCCGCTCGCACGTGGACTCGGTCAAGAGGCTTAGTTAACGTATCCCTCGCGCATCTTTTTTGCAAAGAGAAGGGTTTGGACAATGCCACGGCATCCCTCGCTGGGTCGAGCCACGGTGTCCGTTGAGTTACAATCAGGTTAGTTCAAGTGAAGCCCCAATTCCCGTTCGTGAGGATCCAACAGAGGTAAGCTAGTGACCAGCTTCAAAAGTTCCTGGCGGTTGGTTCAGGGAGTTCCCGGGGTTGTTCGACCAACCTCGAGGGCTTGTTGCCTTTTTTCCAGAAAAAAAACTCCCAAACCATAAACCAGCCTGGACTTGAACATGGCTCGAGAAGGCCCTCGACGCTCTGCGCATCCGGGTTTTGGCCGCTCATGTGCCCCTTCTCATGTCATCCCCCACTCGAGTGACTCGGAGCGGCTGTCGAACCCTTCATGGGCCAGCCTTTGAACTCCGTGTCGTGACGGACCGTAAAGGGGACAAACCGCATTACGTAATTATCGCTGACGATTTAACTCATGGTTTAAATGATAGGATAAATTACAGCAAGTAACGTGCTTAGGTTTCGAATGTATGCGCAGACTGATTAACTTCCCAAAAGCAAGATAATTAAATCCTGAGCAAGGGGTGATGCGATGATCTACCGATCGTGGTGTGTCGACGTCATGCGTAGCCGCCGCCTCCTAGCGTCATGGCCATGTAAGCTCATAGCCATCATTGTCAGAGTTGCCGCCATTGAGGAGGTAGTCACTGACGCTGACGAAGCGACGCAGAGCCTCTGGGTTGTCGAGCCCGGAGAAGTCGGCACCGGCCCAACTGCCGTTCTCTTTGTCAGAGTTGGTGCTAGAAGCCATCTCGGTGGTCGCGAGGACTTCCACGATAGCCTGCATATGGTGAGTCACAGATCCGTGGGAATCTCTCCCGCAGATGGATCGAGGTGAAAAATAGTCGAGGACTGGCCACGGGCTTTCTCGTGGCCTGCGGCTTATCGGCCCACGTCGATCTGTCACGGGAACCTCCTGGCCAGTCACCCTCTAGGGCCTGCCCCTCGTCGATGTACGGGCGAAGGCTGGACAGGGTCTCAGAGATGGCGTCGATGTCGACGGAAGGGGGAAGAAGGACCAAGTCGTAGTCCACTCCTGTGTAGAGAAAATCTAGACTGCCGAATCAGATGTGGGAACCTAGAGCAAAGTAGATGCAGGGGTGGCCATCGAGACCTAGGAGATGGAGCGTGACGCGCAGAAGGCCCATACCTAGCGCGCCAACTGTTGGTGTCTAGAAAACCGAGGGTCTAGACAGAGCGACGAGTGAATTTATATATGCGCGTCTAGGCCCGGATGGTGTGCAAAGTGGACACAAGGGTGTATACTGGTTCGGGCAAGAATGGCCCTACGTCCAATGGGTTCTACTGCTGCTCATGTTGCCTTGCACAGGAGTGCTCATAGTAGGGGTTACAAGCTTTCGAGAGAGGGAACGGATCCCAGGTCTCTTCGGGGGAAGTGGGTGTATGTTATCTAAGGGAGTCTGTTTCCATCAGTCGTTGTGAAATCTTGTCCTCCCGTGAGGTGTCTCGTGCCTCCCCTTTTATAGTTTTCAAAGGGAGGGCTTGAGTTACATTTGTGGTAAAAAGGGTGAAGTGGGAAAAGATGAAAGAGAAAAACAAAAAATGTGGCCTCGGGTGCGGCCGTCTTCCTCCTTATCCGGTGGGAGCAGTTTCCCCTATTGTGCAGAGATGTAATGGGCATTGATCTTTTGGCCTCTCCATCCGCTGGTGCAACATGTTGTGGTCATGTTTCATCCTGTGTGCTTCTGTGCCATCGGGGATGGGCGGTACGGGCACCCGCATTTGCGCAGAGAGGGGGTAGGTGGTACAGTTGCCGTTACCCCCATCACTGTAGAGGTATGGATGTCATCATGGTGGAATGACCGAGGTCACGTTGGGTCAGAGCGTGGTTTCCGTGCTCCTGTTCACTATGCACGGTCACGTCCATCCCATCGGCGGGAGTGGGTGCCGTGGTGAGGGCCCCTATGGCTTCCCGCCTTGCCAGAGGGCTCCGTGTCCCTCGGGCGAGGCAGAAGTACGCCAAGAGGGTCAGGCGCTCCCGTGCTTACGTTGCCAGGGTCGGGCGAGGCGAAAATCGTTCCCGATAGGGCACAAGGGTCAGGTGCTTTGATGATGTCATGAGGCTCGAGCGAGGTGGAAATTGCCGCCCGAGGCGCCTATCTCACTCGAGACCCTTCTTCAAGGCTCAAGCGGGATGGAGGTTGGCTTTTGGCTGACACACTGTCAGTGCCTTTAGCGGGTTGTTTTAGTGGGGCCCCTACTATGGGGCTTTAGCAGATGTACAGGGTGCCGTATTTCGTCATCCGTTGGGTACCCTGGTATTTTGATACCCGACAGCTACCAAGTGCAAAATCGACATTCGACAAGGACTACCATGGCAAAATCGAGACATGTCTCTCATATCAATCTTTGACATGACGATAACTAACTACTTACTAACTTAAGTAAAGATTAAAATTACAAATTTTTACTGAGTCCACAGAGGAAGTCCCGTAACTCAATATTTAACAATACCAATGCTTTGATGTATAAAGTTAAAGTTATAATATATTTATGAGTAAGTATTTTTGTATCGTACAGGCATGTTTGCTAGTTTTCATATGAATTTTTTAGATGAAGTTTGAGCCTTAAATTTGCTATAATGCATATCTATAGATGCGCTATGGCATAATTCAAAATTTTTGATAACTTCTAAATATGTTTTTCTAAAGGATTTCATGATTGTACCAAGCAAAGGTTTTCATTAAATATTTTGCCTAGTTAAAAACTTAAAATATATCCTAGTGTAAGGTAGAGATATTTCCCTTATGCTCACACTGCTATCTCTAAAGCTGAAAATAGACAGGATAATTCTTGACCTGACCTGGCCAGACTTTTACATTTGACCCGCCCACAGAAAAATTCAGAAACGGGGACGGGATGCGGGACAGAAACCCGAGAGTTGTTTTTGGTCCGTTTTCTCGATTCCCGTATTTCACCCGAAAATACCAGTATTTGACCCGATTTTAGAAATACGGAAAAGGCCCAATAGCAAAGGTAATAGGTAAAGGCCCATGCCTATCTAGCCCAACATTTTGTAAAGAGTTAAATGCATCGTAGGTCTATGGACTTGTCTGAGTGTGCCAAATAGGTCATGGACTCTCAAATTGCATTTATGGGCCCTTAAACTTGATTATACGTTCATTGCAGGCACAATCTACCTCGTTAGCGAATTTTTGCAGACGTGGCTTGGCCAGCATGGACCAAGCCATTGCCTAGGCGCACCTAACGGGCACGTGAGGAGGGTTGGCCCCTAGATTTATGCACCTTGCCCCTCCTGGTTTCTCCCTCTTACAGTCTGGGTGGGGTTTTCTTCCTCCATTGTTTCATCTCGTGTGGGAGGGAAAGGGGCGGCGAGGGAGTTAGCAGGAGTGGTGAAGCAGGGACGCGATCAACGGCTACACCTTCAAGGAGCAAGCTTGCTAGAGCTAAAAGGCTAGCAATGAAAAAGGTGTTCGGTGATGAGGCACAGCAATACAACATGCTATGGGACTATGCCCATGAGTTAAGGAAATCCAATCCATACAGTTCCTTCTACCTCAATCTTGATGGCAACCTTTTCAAATCTCCTTATGTGTCTCTTGAAGCTTGCAAAAGGGGTTTTCTAGCTGCATGCAGGCCTCTAATCTGCTTGATGGGTGTCACTTGAAGACTAAGTATGGTGAGATCATGCTTACAGCTGTTGGTATTGATCCTAATGATTGCATCTACCCCATTGCATATGCTGTGATTGAAGGAGTGCCTAGAGTCTTAGAAATAGTTTCTTGAGACGCTGAAGAAGGACCTTGGCATACAGAATAGCTACCCTTGGACCATTATGACTGACAAGCAAAAGGTGATCATTCTTTAGTACTTACTACCTCAAATCTACCTTGCCTTTATTAAACCCCCTTGTACCTTTGTATTTGTTTACTGATAGTACCTTTATTTATGCAGGGACTTATTAAAGTCATGGCTGAAGTTTTCCTAGAATCTGAACATAGATTGTGTTAGACATATGTATTCTAACTTCTAGCAACTTTTCAAAGGTGAGAACCTCAAAAACCAACTCTGGACTTGTGCTAGGTCTACATTTGTGGTGCAGTTCAATAAGAACATGGAGAAAATGAGGGTACTTAATGAGAAAGCATTTAAGTGGTTAGAGAAAATGCCTGCTAATACTTGGTCTAGAGCATTCTTTTAGTACTTACAGTAAGTGTGACCTTTTACTGAACAATAGTTGTGAGGTTTTCAACAAATTCATCCTAGATGCAAGAGAAATGCCTATGCTCAGTATGCTAGAACAAACAAAAAGACAATTGATGGCAAGGCACTATTACAAAAAAAGAGCCTAAAGACATGTGGTAGGGTCCTATTTATCCTAAAATCAAGAAAAAAGTTAACAAGATATCATAGTGGGCAAACACATGCTATGCCACACCTTCAGGTAATGGAATTTTCCAAGTTCAAGGTAGGGACCACACTTTCATTGTTGACATAGGGCTTAGGAGATGTGAGTGCAGGGGATGGGACCTCACTGGGATCCCTTGCTTACATGACATCTCATGCCTCAGACATGAGAGAATACCCATTGAATCTATGGTACATGACTGCTACAATTTAGCAAGGTTTCTCTTAGCATATGGGCAAAAAATCATGCCATGCAGTGACCCTACCACTTGGGAGAAGGCCCTAGACCAGATGTCCTGCCCCCAAGTATGGGAAAAAAGTTGGACGACCCCCAAGAATATGAAGAAACAACCAATAGAAATTGAAACCACTCAAGGAACTAGATTGCCAAGGCATAGGGGCTCTATGACATGCATCTATTATGGACAGACAGGACACAATAAGAAAGGTTGTACTTTCAGGAAGTTTGGGTTGTAGCCACAGCACAATGTGGCTAGTGCAAGTGTGGAACCATCAGCAGAGGATGTAGTGCCAAAGGAACAACGAGATGGAACCCAAGAGTTTGCATTTCAGTATGATGAAAACATGTATGGAGAGCCACCAATTGCTCAGGTACTTACATAACTACATAATTTTTTTCATTACTTTCACTACCTTAACCTGACAATCTGATCATTTTTGCAGTATACAATGCATTATGAAGAAGGGACTGAGCAACCATTTTCTATGCTGGTAGGAGAAAAGCCAGCCCCCTTTGTCACAACTAACAGGAGACAACCAGCCCTCTTTCTCACAGTAATGCATTATGAAGAAGGGACTGGGCAACCATTTTCTATGCTGGTAGGAGAAAAGCCAGCCCCCTTTGTCACAACTAACAGGAGACAACCAGCCCTCTTTCTCACAGCTGGTAGGAGACACCATGATTTCAAGGCTAGATGCAGAGGTGAACACATTTTCATCTATAATAATGTCTTTACATGTACCTGTTGCTCTTACTGGTTCACCATGTAACAGGGTTCACAGGTTGTAGCAAGGATGGTGGAACCTGTTGGTCTACCTGATTCAAGCTTCATCATGTTAAACTTACCAGCTGTAAGACCTGTGTCTCCATCCACTGCTACAAAAATAGGTAAAGCAGCAGTAGGAAAACGCAATGGCACTACCTCAACTATGCAAAAAGGAGAGAATGCTAAGAAGACCAAAAAACCTGTGTGAATCTAGGATGATACTTTTGTGTGTGTAGGCATTTATTTTGGAGAAGGAACTGATATGGACAGTTCATGTCAATGTACAGAAATACACCAAAGACAGCTGGATGGGTGCTTTCTAATCTTTTGGATGATAGATAGGGCTAAGGTAGATAGCTAGATGGATGCATCATACTGTTTCTCAGTGATGCTTGGATGGTTGGTCTCTAATTTTTTGTATGTATGATATATAGATGCATCAAACTGTGATGCCTCTCATGCTCATTTATGCAATCTGAAACTATCAGGATGCTCAGTTATCTTATATATATATATATATATATATATATATATGTATATATATATATATGACATATCAGTTCTATGAAACTGTTACATACATGTTGCACTTTTTAAGATGCTTTAACTGTTACATATCAGTTGTGTGAAATTGTGTGTGCACATTTTAGAACTGGTGTTTTCACAAGAACTGTAATTTCAGAGGCCTTGAACAACATAACAACTCGTATTAAACATATAGGTACAAAATACAGTTGTTACTCACTACAACTCACACAAGCTAGCAGCGATAACACATCACAGGTACATGGAATTCACTTCATCAACAATACTATGAGCATCAGAAATTGGACTAACAAGATACCAACACACACAACACATATAGCTCGCAGCAACAACAATTCTTCTTGTCCACCTGGTACACATCTCGCCTCCTTCTTCACCTTTGCTGCTCCAGATCAATATGTATCATCTATCTCTGATTGCTTCTGCTTTTTTACATTGAACGCTGAACTGTTCCCTTCCCACTCATTCCCCAACAGGCCGGCCAACTCACCCTTTCTGGACAATTCCTTGAGTTGATCCTTATACTCATCTTCCCGGTACATAAAAGGACCTAGAGTTCCTCTGCAATCAAATTGAAACCAACATCAAATCCCAACTACGACCAACAACGAATCACAAGTTCCCAAACCCTAACTGACCTTATGCAAGGGGCAATAGTAGAAGACGTTCCCATAGCTCGTCAGCTGCGAAGACACATGCTGCACCACACGGCGCCGCCTCTGCAAACCGAGAAGATGATGAGGGAGAGTCCTCCATTAGGCGCCGTGTCACTCCCTTTGCTGCGCCATGGAGATCGACACAGAGTCGGTAGGAAGAAAGAGAGAGCCACAAACCAAGAGGAACGACAGGAGGAAGGACCTATGATTCAATGTGGAAGAAACTAGAGGGGCAATGTGCATAAATCCAGGGGCCAACCTTTCTCACGCGCCTGTCACATGCGCTTGGGCAACGGCTTGGTCCACGCTGGCCAAGCCACGTCTGCAAAATTTCGCTAATGAGACAGAATAGGTCTGTAATGAACGCATAATGAAATTGAAGGGCCCATAAATACAATTTGAAAGTACACGAAGGGCTTGTTTAGTTCCTGAAATATTTTGCGAAATGCTACTGTAGCACTTTTTGTTGTTATTTGGTAATTAGTGTCTAATTATGGCTTAATTAGGCTTAAAAGATTCGTCTCGTCCATTTCGTTTAAACTGTGTAAGGGTGTGTTTAGTTACCCATTTCACCCAAAAAATTTTGGGTTTTGGTCCATCGTTTTGCAAAATGGAACTAAACACCATGCAAAAATTTTGGTAAAAAGGTATCCATTCTCCATTTTGAATTGAGGAAAAAAGCCAAAAAGCTCTCACCTACCTCATAAAAAATTTGACATTTTGGATGAAACTAAACACACCTATAAAAATTTTGGCATTTTACATCATCCTTCCAAAGTAGTTGACATTTTGCATTTTGCATTCCATATATACATGTGTCAAAGATTCGATGTGACGAGAAATTTCGTGTTTTTTCGCGAAATATTTTCGAACTAAACCAGGCCGAACCTATTTGGCACACTCTGGCACACTCAGTCCGTAGACCTGGTGCATTTAACTCTTTTGTATTTACCCCTGCCAGCCCTGCTGCTCGACTCCTCGTCCGGTCGTCCCGACCCCGACCCCAGAGTGACAGCCGCCGCCGTCGCTCTCTCCGAGAGGAGAGACCCCGCGGCTGCCAGTCCCCGTGGCCGCCGCCGGCCGCCGGTCCCCGCGGTCCCCGCGTCCCCCACCGTGGCGCCGGCCGCCGGTCCCCGTCGCCCCTGCGCCCCCCTGCCCCACGAGATCTGTCTCAGTTTCATCCCCGCGAGATCTGCCCCTTGCGCTCACCCTGCCCCAATCCCCATCGCGCCCCGATCCACCCGCTAAAGAGCGGCCTCCGAAATCCGCCGGCGATGGTCGTGTGCAAATGCCGAAAGGTAACTCATTCACTCTCCGCCGATCTGCCGATCCCGGCCCCGTACCCCACGGTTTCTCGCGTTGTGTTTGTATTGGTCAGCCGGCAGCACACGGGCCGATTTGGGATCTGGGGTGTAAGGTGAGTGGGTCGGCGGCGGCATGATCCCGATTCGACCAAGCGGCGCCAAAGCTCCCATTTTGGGGCCTGTATGCGTTCACAGCGAGTGTTGAGGTTTGCTGGCTCGACGCTTGGGCAATTTCATCGAATACCTCCCTTGTGTTCTTGTAGCAGAATTGATGGTTGTGTTTTGCGATTTGGAGTGCGTTGGTTGACGCCGTCAATGGCTTCAGCTGCAGTTTTGAGCTGATGGGTTTGCGTGCTTGTTTCAGGCGACGAGGGTTTACTGCTTCGTCCACCAGGTCCCCGTCTGTGGCGTGTGCATATGCTTTCCGGAGCATCAGCTATGCGTGGTGAGTGGCCTTCTCAACTTTTCGATGTTGCCTCTGCCGCGAACAAAGGGCATCTAAAGTGAAAACTGGTTCACTCAGAATAGCAATTGAGCTACTGTTGTGGTGTCTAGAATTAGCACTTCTTTATATGCTGCTACCTGGATCTAGTCCTCTGCAACTTTGTCCATCTCATCCACCATACTTTACATTGTTTTGGTTTTCCACATGTGACAATGAGCTTGTTGGTCTATTGTCCATAGGAAATGAATATGTTTTACTTATGTTACGAAACATAAAAGGAACGCGATATAGCTGTTACATCTTTACAGTCTGAGGGGAATGGAATAATCTGGGTTCCATGGCAAGAAGCTAGTCGCAAAAGGTTTTTGTTTTGCTTGTGCCTCTGCTGGAAAATCAGCTTTTCGTTTGGATGCATATTGCCTTAAGCACCTTGACTATGCTTATGTCTCAGGGTTTGGTTTTGAGAATCTGCTCCCTATAATGCTTGCATTGTCTTTTGTATTTAGCTTGTCCTATTATCCTTTGCCTGATTCTATCCATTGGGTAGAATGCTGATATCTCCAGGACACAGATTGATGGTCTAAACTATAATAGGTTTTTGGAAATTGAAATATAACCTCAGATTTTGAGTGGCAAACATTTCAGTTTTTATATGTCAGGTAAGAAGATCGGCATGCTGCTTGCATTTTACCTTGGGTTCATAGTGTATTACATTTCAGCTTAGATGGGTGCATCACATCATTATATATGCTCTCCATTTGTTTTGTGCTACCAGAAAGTTCAGAATTTAATGTACAGAACTAGTAACATCTATCTGCAAATTAGTGTCTTTGCAAGTCTGTTAGGAAAGGAACTTTTTCCTAGAAACTAACATCTGTCATATTCGTAGGTGAAAAACTATGCTGAATGGGTTGTTAATTCTGAGTATGACTGGCCACAACACTGTTCATCTTGCAATTCAGTTCTCGAAGTTGGAACTGAAGAAACAACACGACTGGGTTGCTTGCGTATGTGATTGTCAATAGAATGTTTGAAGTCACTCATTTTATAATGCCATCTTTATTTAGCATAACTGGTAATTGGTTTTTTGGGTATCCTATAGATGTGTTGCACACGAAATGCTTGATATCGCATATCCAAAATTTTCCTTCCCAAACAGCACCAGCTGGATACGTCTGCCCTTCCTGTTCTGCACCTGTAAGTTGAACCCAGTCTCCCTCTGCATGCAAACATATTCTTTTATTTTTTTAACTATAATTATTTCCAAACAGATATGGCCACCTTCAAGCATTAAAGATACAGGTTCGCGCCTTCACTCTAAACTGAAAGAAGCGATAGTCCAGGTTAGATCCTTAAAATCTGTTCCTGATTGTGCAGCTCCTTGTAGTCACAATATTTATGTCACTTCATGTCCAAGTGTTAAAATATCTGCAAGTTAATACTCTCCGTTCCAAATTGTAAGTTGTTTTGACTTTTCTAGGTACATAGCTTTTGTTATGCACCTAGATATATGCTATGACTAGGTACATAGTAAAAA
Source organism: Saccharum hybrid cultivar R570 (assembly GCA_038087645.1). Lineage (NCBI taxonomy): Eukaryota > Viridiplantae > Streptophyta > Magnoliopsida > Poales > Poaceae > Saccharum > Saccharum hybrid cultivar. The sequence goes on from JAQSUU010000066.1 coordinate 17,032,407, forward strand.
AAAAAACTACTTCCTCCATTCCAAATTATAAGATGTTTTGACTTTTCTAGATACATTGCTTTTACTATGTATCTAGACATAGTGTATATCTTAGTGCATAGCAAAAGGTATGTATCCAGAAAAGCCAAAACATCTTATAATTTGGAATAGAGGGAGTAGGGATTCATTTCATACATTTATTTTTTCATTCCAAGTGCTAGTGCTGCTCAATTTCCATTTTTTTATGAACAAGGAAATTTGCATAGTGGAAAATAGAATGCAGAAGTCAGATTAATCCAAATGATTTACCTGATGATATTGACTTTTAGTATTATAATTCGCTGATGGCTTGATTCTTCTATCTACTTATAAACAAATTTTCTATGCTTGTGCAAGTACATTCGACTTTAATGTATGTTTACTGCAAGATTTTTTTTCTGGTTCTGATACCAGACTGACACCTGCTTTTGCATCAGATCCTCTCAAAAATTTATCCAGTACTGATGATAGAGAATCTAATAGTGCAAATTCAGCTAAAGATGCAGCTTTGCCATCAACATTACATTCTGGAATATACTCTTCTGCTGTAGGATCTGGGACAACTATTCACGTTGAACCAGAAATTGTTGAAATAGAGAGTCCTAGTCCTGTATTGACCCAAATTTCAGAACAGGAGTCCAATTTCATCAGAAGTCCAAGCCCACATGGGGTAAGACCTGAGAAATCCCTGTATTTTTCTTCTTTGTTACAATATGTTTGTCTTCTTTCGAGATTTGCTTATTCAGAGCACAGCGATCCTATTTCTTCTTTGTGTAGCCTGGTGCCATGACAAGAAAAGGTGCTACCACTGTTGATAGACAAAATTCTGAGATTTCTTATTATGCTGATGATGAAGATGGAAATCGCAAAAAGTATACTAAAAGGGGTAAGCATGCAATTGGCAGGATGATTTTTTAACAATTATCTGAACTCCGTATTGTGTTAAAATTCGTTTGATGCTACAATTTGGTTACAGATGACTTAAACTAAAGGGAATTTGGTGTTTCTGCCCTACTCTAGGGTCCAATGGTGATTTTACCTTGCTTTTGTAACTTTGTGATTTTTCCATCGTGATTGTGAATTGAAGTGTCAGTTGGGGGATTAAATGGCGAAAAAAATAGAAAAAGAAAAGATGTCCACGCAGAAGGACAACCGTTTGGCTGTTCGACTTCGACAGTCCCTGATCCAACCGAATTCTCTACCCTAACTGCAGCGACAGTGGAGCGTGGCTAGTGGGGCGTGCTGGCCGGCGTGGCTAGGCAGGCAACCCCCTCCCCGGGCGGCCGGCGTGCAATGGGAGCCCAGCGGCCCTGCGCCCGTACTGCAGGGCAGCTTCGGAGGCATGCTGCGGGCTGCTTAGGGGCGGTGGGTGGCCACCAAGCGTGAGCAGGCGGGCAGGCGGCCATTGAGCTCAAGTGGGTAGGCAGGAGACCGGGCGTTCCTCGGCGGCCTTGCGGACGATTTGGTGGAGGGTGACTTGGCAGCGGTTTGCGGCCATGGAGTCCGGTCGTCGTGGGGCGCGTTGCCGCGGTGATGGGTTGTGAGGCTAGGCGTGGTGGGCTCGAAGCACGGAGAAGGTGGCATGGAGTCTAGTGACGGCCGCTCATGGCGGTGTCTTCTACTAGTCCGGCTTCAGCATCGCGCTGGCCAAGGTGCGGGATTTAGTGGTGGCTTGTGGGCTACACGCAGATGAGCCAGTGCTGCCTTCCCAACCCAGGCAGCCACTGCCCGCCGCCAAGACGAGTGGCCTGGGAGGCCGCGACCACTCTGCTGTGCTCCCGCGCTGCTTGTATCGCTTGCAACAACAATGGCAAACGGGAGGTTGTGAATTGCTAGCAGGTAGCCGTGTAGCAGCCAAGCTCAAGCCATCTCTAGTCTCTCTTCCTTGCTGAAAGATTGAAGGCTGAGCATGGCAGCATGCGAATTCTTGAGGCGAGGTCGTCCGCCTGGTGCATCTTTGTTTCGATTTAATATTTCGATGCATAAAGGATTGAATTTGTTAAACTTGTGAAAACTGCATGACTATTGGCAGTTCGTGACTATTTTTGCTAGCAGGGTAATATCCCGTTAACAAGCGATTATTAGACAAGCGGTTCCAAACAGGGCCATAGTCTAAACCGGGTAAACTTCTCTTTTCGTCCATAAGTTAACACCATTAAGAGGACTTCTCATGGAATAGGGGCAAGCTTATCCTTCAGTTTGAAAACGTAGGGGTAAAATCACAGTTTAAAAACAGGGGCATGGACGCCAAAGCCCCTGAACCAAACTATTACTTGGAATATTACTGTTCCACAAGTTGGTTACCATGCACTATCATATTAGCTATCACCAAGTTCTTAAGTATGATGATACTTTCAGACTGTGTTTGGTATGTCAGTGTTTACCCAGATTCTGCTGGAATTATGAAATGTTTCTGGTCAAATTTCTGAGTTCCAAAAATGCCTTTTTTATTTTTATTTTTTGCTTGTTATGTACACTTTAACATGTCATCTTCCTGTTCTGAGCATGCATGACCTCAACTGACTTGAACTTACATTTATAGGCCCAACTAGGGCTGTCTAAACTTTCAAAAATTGTGCTGGTACCAATGTTTTAGATAGCAGGCTAAGCCCCTTAGCGGCTGCCTTTCCCAAAGGCTAAGGCAGGCTATAGTGGGCTAAGCCTTTTAGTGGCTGAGCAAAAAATATGTCAATCATCAGGTAATTTTACACATAATAAACATAGAAGATGAAGACATTACAAATACCAATTACCAACTAACTAGTGCCAGATAGTTCAAAGTCTTACTAACACATCAGATCATAGCTTCATAGTTCATACATGATACATCACGGACGCATGAGTTCAAAGTTCAAATTCAAACACAGTTGACAGACATTACATTACCTACCAACTAAGCAGTGACAGATTGATAAACAAACATAAAGGCATGGAGCCATTGACTGATAGTCTGATACACATCACACATGCATTTCAGCCTTTGAATAGTTAGTTGTACTCATCTAATCTTCAGTATTAGAAGATTCCATATGCACTGAAGTGTTAGCATCTTGATTTTCCTCTGATTCAGAAGAAGAGGCTGCAGGCTCAGGCTGCATCAGAGATGCCACAATCCTGAATTTCTTCCTAGGGCGCACAAGCCTTTTCCTTTTGGATTTTGCTTGTGATGCTGATGCTCGTTGTGCTTCTGCTGCTGTTTGTGCACATTCCTGATCTTCTTGTCCTTGATTTGCATTTGGTTCTAATCCAGTAATGAACTCATTGCTGTCATCCTCCAGCACATCATTTATTTCCTTCTCTATGGGATCTCTACTCTTTTTCTTTTTCTTATACCTTAGTTTGGAGTTAAATTTCAAAATAAAGGTCTCATCCTGTCATGAAGTATTGCGCTTTTTTTGTGTGCACCTGGTTTTGTTTAGGTGAACAGAATTCAAGGAATGAACTAAGATGCAAAATATATTCATGTAAGTGAACTGTGAAATAGAACCATTTTTATTACCTGTTAAAATACTGACCAAGTCCTCTCACAACCAGAAGAGCTACATGTCAAACTTAGAATCCTTATGCCAATAGCCTCAAATCAGGTGTAATTGTGCCATGATTCAGCCACCATGTTGCTGCATGAAAAAGATTATATTGGATTATTCATCAATCACATTAGTTCCACAATTTTCACCTGGATTGAAGTTCTTATTTCTCCCGTCTTGTGGCAATGTCATGTCCAAATGACCCTTGCTGTTCCTGATATTTGTTGAGCTCTTCGATGATATTGTCTTGAATTTTGGATTATTCATCTATCACATTAATTTCACTATTTCCACCTGGATTGAAGTTCTTATTTCTCCTGTCATGTGGCAATGCCATGTCCAAATGACCCTTGCTGTCTTGGTTCAAGCTTCCCAATATCCTCCAACATGAGATCCAGGCGGTGAGCTGCACATCCATTCCAAAATATAGGTCGTCTCTTTGCTGCTAGTAGACTTGCTGCTGCTATATTAACACTAGCATTATCAGTGACCACTTGGACAACATTTTCCTCCCCTATGTCTTCAATGCATCTGCCCACAAGGTCAAAGACATTTACCATCTTTCTTGTCACCAGAGGAGTCCAAGTCCACAGAATCCACAAAAGGACCCCATGAGTACTATGAAGACTAAATTCATTACTCCCCTGCCCTTATTTGTCCATGCATCTATCGTAGGTGTACAGCCTAAGGTTTGCCATGATTCGTTATGGCTCTTGAATCCATCCGACACCTTCTGTTTCCTATTGTGCAAAAGTGGTCCACTCATCTCATAGGGACTAGGCCCTCAAACCTCGACCAAGCCTCAGCCATATTGGCAAAGCTAGGAAGGACTGTATTGTGTGCAATGCTAGCTTCATAAAAGGACTGCCATATATACTCACAAGCTCTATCCGTCCTCTCTCAGGCTGGGCATTCGGTTTAAACCGCAATTTTGGTTCGGTTTTTTCGGTTTTAAAAATTTCGGTTTTCAACGAGCAAGAGCTGATCGGTTTGCTCGGTTTTCGGTTCGGCTTTCAACGAGCAAGAGCTGATCGGTGCCTTAGATGCGCTTCCTGGCTCCCGCGCTCCCTCTTCCCTGCTCGTCGCTGGCTCGCGGTAGCCTGCACCGCTCGCAAGTCGTGGCCGCTCGTGCCGCTCGCAGCTTGTGGCCGCCCGGCGCTGGCGCTCCCTGCTCGTGCTCGCAGCTCGCGGCCGCCCGGCGCTGGCGCTCCTTTCCCTGCTCGTGCCGCGTGCGCTTGCCTCCTGCTCATGTGCCGGCTTCCTGCTCGCCCGGTTAGGGTTTGAGAAGTGGGGAATTTGTCACAGGTCACTGGGTCAGGGGTGTTCGGTTGGTGAGTGGGAAATTGGGCCGCGAAGTAGGCCTTGCAACATCTGTGGGCTTCGCCGAGTGGGGGATTGGTGGAGGTGGACAGGAGTACACCGTAGTTGTCGTAGTTTCCTCGGTTTGCTCGGTTTTCGGTTCGGTTTTTGTGTAAAACCGAGCACCAAGCCGAACACCGGAAAACCGAAGCCGAACCGAAAAACCGACATTTCGGTTCGGTTTTGGTTTGGTTTTCGGGTAAAAAGTGCCCACCCTGACTCTTATCTTTTCTGAGTTGTTAGCTTTGTTTGAACCTTTTGGCTGATATGAACTCCTTTCTGGTTCTTCTGAACAGCCTCTTCTATAGAAGCCGGCTTGTAGAACTTCTTGATAGAGCCACTAACCGATGAAGCAACACTACAACTAGGTCCTTTTGTTGACTTCACCACAACAAAAGGAGAGCTGCATTTCATTGTATTAGAGAGAGAAACATGGTCCCCTACTCCCCTTATAACTCCTTCCTCTCATACAGGGACCGGACATGGTCAGAGTCTTCACTGCACATTTCACCATCTGAGCGCTCCAGATCAATTTCAATTTCACTCTGGCCCTTTGCTTATCCTTCTGCTTTTGTTTCTTTTCACTAGTTTTCTTGGTAAGCAAAGCTAGCATCTCTTCCTTCACATCGGCTGGAACCTTGCCACACTTACTAACATTGTTGCCACCGAGACAAGCAAGATGGTATTTCACTCTTGTAATTCCAGCTTTTGTCGTCTTAGAGTAGTTGCACGCCAGTGAATGTTTCTTCTTCTTGTCTGGGCAATAACAATGATTCCATGCAGGGTCATCTGAGTTGATAACAACTTTGGTTGAAGCTGATTGTGTTACAGATTCAGATGCAACACTTGATGGGGCACCTAAGCAACAAAAATTAATATGAGATAAAAATGTCAGCTTACTGCACCAACCTAGAACAGATATGATACTCTACTTGCTTCATGGTATAAATGCCAATTTATTTACAGGAAAGAGTAAACCAATGAACAGCCACAGTAGCAAGCTTCATGCATCAGTACAAAAAACCGTAAGCGAATCAATTATTCAGTTCACCATGAGATGCAGCACTACCATTCACATCCAGGCATCCAGCAGCCCAATACGTAAAGAACAGAGGAAATATGAGAAGAATGGGAGGAATCTTGCCTTCTGGCTGGGGCATGGCCGTCGCAGCAACAGCAGCAGCCGATGCCGCCGCTCGCCGCTTGCTGCACTCCCACGGCCTGCTGCTTACCACTGCCTCTCGCATCAACAGAAGCAGCCACTGCTGCCGCTCACCGCAGCCCGCCGCTTGCCGCTGCCCCTCGCAGCAATGGTCCTGAACTCTGGGCGCCGCCTGCACTCCTGCCGCCCCTCGTCGGTCCCAGTAGCAGAGCAGCAGCAGCCGCCGCCGCCAGCACTCGTGAGCTCGGAGAGGAGCAAGACTACGAGAGAATGGCTAGGGTTACTGCATCGGCATGTATTGACTCAGCGTGGGCCTGCACGTGATTTGGTCCAGAGGGAATGAAAGCCCACGCAGAATCTTGCCCAATAGCGGCGCTAAACGGACATGTTTAGCAGCAATAGCGTGCTATTAGCCACTAATAGAGGAAATTTCCTGTAGCGCAAAATATGTCAAAGCGTAGCGTCAGCCCCTGAAACGCTATACGCCGCTATAGCTGAGACTAAATCCCGCTATTTCAAACATTGGCTGGAACCCAACTGTTTCCTGTGAACTTTTGTTGCAGATGATCTTTTTATTTTTTGCCTTGTTATGTTTACTGCAGGTTTTGACATGTGATTACCTGAGTTAGATATCGCCTAATGAAATGTGATTTATTGACCAGCACATTTTTGTTTGCCTACTGGTGCTGGTCCTAAAATATGCAATAATAATTAGCTTCAGAGAACTCTTTCCTTCTATTCGAAATTCTTGAGTTAATCTCAGGGTTGTTGAGGGGTCAACCAAGTTGTTCCACAGCCAATCTAAAACTTGCATAGACATAACCACTGACATTTGCAACACCATTGCAACTCAGAGTAGAGTTGCCAAAAACACATCCAGTGATTGGGTCTATTTAGATAAAGTTGTCTGGAAGATATTTATGATTGATTATGTAAAACATGTTTCTATGGTTGAAATCTGTGACTCTTGAGTAGAGTTGCCAAAAACACCTCCAGTGATTGGGTCTATTTAGATAAAGTTGTCTGGAAGATATTTATGATTGATTATGTAAAACATGTTTCTATGGTTGAAATCTACTGAATTTGAAATTTCGGTTCAGTTGACACTTGAGCATTACTTTGTTCTCCGTCCTGCAATAAGCAAATATAAAATCTAAACTTGCTTGAAACTCTGCACCTTACATATATATAGTCAGCTTAAGCTTGAATTTAGCTCAGGCTCATCTTTGTGCTATTTGATGCTTACATTTCCTTTATAGGTACATTTCGTCACAAATTTCTAAGGATGCTGCTGCCTTTCTGGTCTAGTGCACTGCCAACACTACCAGTCACAGCACCATCAAAAAAAGATAGTGATGCTCCAGAGGGGAGTCGACCACGCCATCAGAGATCATCAAGAATGGACCCCACTAAGATCTTACTTGCAATGGCTATCCTGTAAGCCTTCCACCATTATTTTATTATTCTGGTTATATGCCTTCCCACCCTTAATGATGCTTTTCCTGATTAGCAGTAAAGTAGGACAAGCTTGCCTTCCCCCCCCCCCCCCCCCCCCCCTGAGTGCATGCTGTAAAGAATGTGCCCTTTTCCTGGTTAGCGGTGTAGTAGGATAAGAATTCTGAGTTACCTTTAAAATAGTACATTCTTATTTTCTCATGAACATGCATAAGAACTATGTTGTATTAAGTAGATGAAAAACAGTTTTTCATTACACAGTTCACTTGCATAATCATAAGAGATGGAGAACAGTAACTGATCTGAAATGATGCATTGGAGCAGGCATTATAAAAGTATATATCTTGTACGCTGAACCAATAACATGTATTGTAAAAGCTGCATTCCCTTTTTTTTTCTTCTCGAACACGCAGGGCTGCAGGAGAGCTGCGGATCATTATATTAAGAAGAAAAAATGGGATAAGAACCCATACAAGGCACACCCACTCACATCACTATGTCCAAACAGACTAGCCGTTGACATACAAAGAAGGCGACCTCGACCAAAAAATTAACTCTCATTCAGCCCTTGGGCAAGGAATTATTGATACCCCGTGCCCCTGCCAAGGCCCAATAGAGAAGTTCCTCACCAGCGAGCAACAGAGCTCTAGCTAGGTTTGGAGATTCGGCATCAAACACACACCGATTACGAATATTCCACAAAGTACATGCTCCCAGAATAATGGAGTTGAGGCCCTTTCTTAAGGGAGCAGCCACTGCATTTGAACTTCCGTCCCACCAATCATCAAAGGAGGTCTCATCAGGCTAAGCACTTGTAAGCCCACTCTTCGCAGGAGGAAGAACAAGAATTCACGAGCAAAGACACAGGTTGATAGGAGGTGATTGATGTCTTCTTCGTCTTGATCGCAAAGTGGGCAACAGCCTGGGTGTGGGAGGCCTCTTCTTGCAAGATGGTCAGCTGCCCAGCATCTATCTCGAACAACTAACCACATGAAAAATCGACATTTACCTGGGCCCAAGATTTCCAAATCCGCTCATAGGGATTGAAAACCACCATTCCCCGCAATAGATTTTCATAAGCAGATTTTGCTGAATAGTGCCCATCACTTGAGAATCTCCACACATGGGAGTCTTCTAGTTCTGGCTGCAACACAACCTCAGAGATGAGGTCCCAAAGCGCTAGATAATCTGAAAAGAAAGCAGCCGGCATGGCACCCTGTATGTCTCAAACCCATGAATGATCTGTAAGAGCCTCTAGAACAGTTTTCATCTTTCTTTTTCTGCTGGGAACCAAAGCCAAGACATGAGGAGCCAGATCAGCAATACTTTGGCCATGAATCCATCTGTCTGTCCAGAACAGAGTCGCTGTACCATTGCCCACTACTGAGATGATAGCAACAGAGAAGAAAGCTTGGACACAATTGTGGACCGGGGATGTGAAACATATGCCAAGGACGGTTAGTGTTTGTTTTTTTCAACCATAGGCATCTCATGTGAATAGCCCAACTAAGATTTTGGAGATTAGAAATTCCTAGACCACCAAGCTCTTTGGGGAGGCACACTTTAGGCCACGCCACCAGACAATGACTGCCTTTGGCCTCTTTTCTTCCTCCATAAAAAACCCATTCTTATTTTATCAATAGACTTGATGATCCAGGAAGATGGATGGCCATAGCTAAGTAGATCAACATAGAAGTGAGAACATGCTGCACTAAAATTCGTCGTCCTTCCTTGCTCAACAGATCAGCCTTCCAACTGGGCAGACGTGCAGTGATTCGTATATCTGCAGCTGGGCTTTTGATAAGCTCTTCAGTGACAGCGGGGCACCAAGGTATTTACAAGGAAATTGTAGCACCTGGTTTTAAGGACAAAACTAGATACACATCATATGTGAGCCCAGGAAGTCAAATCACACATATGGCTACAAATATTTTTTTTTCTCAAAAACGCAGGAGAGCTGCGCTTCATTATATTAAGAAGAAAGAAAGGGGCTAGAGCCCTACAACACACGCCACACACAACCCCACACAACTCAGAGATTACATTCGCACCCGATGGCTACAAATAGGGGTAATATCAAAAAACAATGCTTAATATATAACGTACTTAGTGCAAGAAATACAGCCATGGACAACAAACAGCGGGAAGACAACTCCGTCCTTCAGGCGAAGGCTCCAACACCACAAGGATAGTTGTCTGGTTGATCACAAGTCTAACTCCTCCAGACTCTAGCAATTTGGTATCCATCCGGGATTTTTTCAAAGTATAGAAACGTAAAGCAAGCGTAAGTATGTATCGTACTCAGCAATATAACATGGGTTCATGAGGCTCAAAAGGTTCACATTGGTTTACTGCGATTAGCTTTTAATGAGTCACAATTTTAGCATTTGTAGCAACAAATTTAGCAATTGCCCAATGTTGTGGACTCGTTTGTGGGCTGCCAATACCGGCGTCGCCCCAAACCAGCCCACAGCCCAAGCCTCCATGGCTGATAGCTGAATAGGAAAAGGAGGAATTAAGGGAGGAGTTTAGTAGATTGGTTTATTAGTAGATTGGTTTTATGGAAGTGCACCTGTACTATAAAGGGGCACCTTTGTAGATTGTAATAGGCATCGAAGAAGGAATAAACCTCCCTGTGTATCGGGGTGGGTTTTACCCTTCGACGGTGGCGACTGGCGATTCGGCCGCCGTCACCGGAGAAGTTCCCACCGCCGAGGTACCTCGCTAACCCTCTGCGTTCCAATTCCCAGTCTAGCCTCCTCCACTCCTCTCTGCTCACCTCACCGTCGATGCCATAACAATTTGGTATCAAAGACCTTCACGGGTGCATCGACTACCATGTCCGCCACCTTCGATCCTAGGGCCATGGATGCCAAGTTGGATCGCATCTTGGGGTAGCTCACCACCATGAACAATCGCCTCAACTCCCATGATGCATGGCTCACGCGTGTGGAGATAGGGAAACCTGATGCTGGCAAGAGTAGCGGCGAGGACGACACCTGTGGCGGCGGGGACGTTCACCGCAACGCCCGGGACGATCACTGTGACAACCGTGACGAGCACGATGGTGGGGACTTCGATCGGGACCGCGCCTGGGTAGAGTTCCGTGATCGGGCTATTCGCGATCGGGAACGATTCCTAGACTCGCGCGATCGTGTTGGTCGTCGCGAGACGGGTCGCTACGACCGTGACTACACGCGCGGCTCCGACGGTGACTTCGCGTGGCTTCTACTGCAAGGACGCGCACAGCTATGACCGCTAGGACGCGCGTGACTACGAGCGCGGCTATGACCGCGACTGCGGGCATGACCGCGGCGGCGTGCCTTCGACCAGGGCGCCCGTGCCTTCGACCGTGGCGACCGCTTTAGTGGACATCCTGATGGCTGGCGGGAACCCCATTGACCACCAAAGATTCCGTTTGCCACCTTCAACGGTGTATCAGACCCTTTGACTTGGCTCAACAAGTGCGACAACTACTTTCGAGGGCATCGCGTTCCAGAGGATGAGGTGTGGATGGTGTCTCTACATCTGGACGGCACTGATGCGGAGTGGTACAGATGGAGCGCGACTTCAGCATGGTCTCTTGGCCGTGCTTCGTCGATTTCGTTAACCTCCGCTTCTGGCTGCCCATCCGCTCAAACTCTGCTGGGGAGATCAAGGCCTTGTTTCGGACAGGCACGGTGGAGTACTCGTGGCGCTACCTCGCCTTGCTCTCTCGCTGCGACCACCTCAGTATGCGGACCAAGATCGATCTGTACATCGGTGGCCTGGGTCAGCCACTAGCCACCGACGTGGAACTGCAGCATCCCGTCGACCTACAGCAAACTATCAGTCTGGCACGGGTGTACGAGCAGCGCCAAGTGGAGGCTTCCACCATCCACAGTTCGGTGGCACCCAAGTATTCTTCACGCCGCACCACTGCTTCATCCAGCGCTGTAGGCTTTGGTGCCAGTCTGCAGGATGGCAAGACGGACGTGACGCGCTCTCGCTTTCGCCGCCTCATGCAAGCTGAGATGCAAGAGAAGCGGCAGAACGAGCAGTGCTATTACTATCCGGAGCCTTATTCCAAGGATCACGAGTGCGTCGCGAAGGGCGTCTTTCTCATGGAGCTTGCGGAAGGCGAGGACCCGCTCGGCGAAGACGTCACCAACCTGGAGATATCCTTACATGCCCTCACCGGCCTTGGGCTTGCTAATTCCATGATGCAGGTGGCCGTCGGTGGTGTTGAGGTGGTTGCTCGTTTGGGATTGGTGATCACCGAGCACGCTGGGCTCTCAGTGATGGTGGCCAACGGCGATCAGTTGCATAGCCCCGGCATATGTCTTGCTACGAACGTCCTCATCCACGACTTGCGCTTCTCCATCGGCTGCTTCGCTCTCAATTTTGGCGGGTTCGATCTCGTCCTCGACATCCAGTGGCTACGAACCTTGGGGCCCATCGTCTGGGACTTCGACGCCCTTTCGATGGCCTTTTGGTTCAATGGTCGCTTCCATCACTGGAGCGGCTTGGGTAGCCGTGGCATGGCTACAAACGCCGTTGCCGATCTGGAAGAGTTGCTGCTGTCCTACAAGGACATCTTCGACGAGCCCCACGGCCTGCCACCGGTTCGCTGCCATGACCACCGCATACACTTGTTGCCGGGATCTCCGGTGGCGGTATGGCCGTACCAGTATCCATAGCTTCTCAAAGATGAAATTGAGCGCCAGTGTGACGATATGCTGGCCCAGGGGGATCATCCGGGAGTCGACATCGCCCTTTTCCTCCCCGGTGCTCCTGGTCCGCAAGCAGGACGACACTTGGCGTTTTTTTGTCGACTATGGGGCGCTCAACGATTACACCATCAAGGACAAGTTCCCTATTCCAGTTGTTGATGAGCTTCTCAACAAACTCAAAGGTGCCTGCTTCTTCACCAAGATTGATCTCCGCAGAGGGTATCATCAGGTGTGCATGCACCCCGAGGACGTCGCCAAGACCGCGTTTCGGATGCATCGTGGCCAGTTCGAGTTCTTGGTCATGCCGTTCGGCTTGACCAACGCTCCAACGATGTTTCAGGCCTTGATGAATGATGTGTTGAAGCCCTTCCTCCGGCGTTTCGTACTTGTTTTCTTTGATGATATACTAATCTTCAGTCCCACGTGGGCTGGACATTTACAACATGTACGAACTGTGCTGCAGCAACTCCGTGATCACCACTCTTCGCCAAGCGCTCCAAATGCCTCTTCGGTGAGCCGACGGTCGCATACCTTGGCCATATCATATCAGCTGATGTAGTCTCCATGGACAGCGACAAAGTGGCTGCGGTGGAGGCCTGGCCGCGTCCTCGTTCGGCTCGGACCTTGTGCAGTTTTTGGGGCTCACCGGCTACTACCGCAAGTTCATACCAGTTATGGTGGTGTGGCTGCACCATTGACAGCCCTCCTCAAGCGGGAGGCCTTTTCCTGGACCGATGAGGTGGAGGCGGCCTTCCTCTAGCTCAAGGCAGCGCTTGTGTCTGCTCCACTGCTGCAGCTACCTGACTTCAGCAAGCGTACTCGCCTGGATGCCTAGGCGACAAGGTGCCACTGTTTCCCAAGGCGAGCTGGGTACGCCTGGACGCCTTTGAAACACTGCTCATCAGCCAAAGTGACCAGATGACTCAACGTGTCCATCGCTAAAATAAAAAACATAGGTAACAATGGGTCACCCTGCATCAGCCCTCTCTGATGATAGATGATCTCACCAGGGATGCCATTTAGGACTTGTGTTGAAGAGGAAGCAAGCAGACCACTGAGGATGTCATGCCAAAGAATACCAAATCCTAGTTTTTGTAGCACCTCCAACAGAAAACTCCAAGAAACTGAATCAAAGGCTTTAGAGATGTCTAGCTTGAGGAGCATACGTGGCTGTCTTTGCTGGTGTAGAAATTTTGCAGTTTGCTGTACCAACATGAAGTTGTCTTGAATGAACCTTCCTTTGATAAAAACACTTTGATTATGTGACACCAGCCCATGTAACTGACTTGCTAGTCTGTTTGCAAGAATTTTTGTGATGAGCTTAGCAAAACTTTGTACCAAGCTGATTGGCCTAAAATCTTTGACATGTGTTGCATCATCTCTTTTTAGCAGAAGTGTGATATAGGCTGAATTGAGGAGCTCGAAATTTCTAAATCTTCGGCCCTAGACAGCTGAGATCGCAGCCATGATGTCATTTTTAATAATTGGCCAGCACACTTGATAAAAGAGACCTGTAAAACCATTGGGGCCTGGGGCTTTGTTAGAAGGCAAATCAGAGATGGTTCTCCAAACCTCTTCAGAAATAGGGATTTCCAAACAGGAAAGATTATGTGATGTGAGGCAATGTTGAGCTCGTCCAGATTAATTGTGCGCTCTCGATGCACACTGGTGCCAAGTAATCCATTGTAAAAATTATAGATAACCCTCTCCTTGTCTTCATGTGTTGTGAGCACTTGATCTCCATCTAAAATTTTCCCAATGAAATTCTTCCTCCTGTTCTGGGCATGGAGATGGAAGAGCTCTGTGTTAGCATCTCCTTCTCTGAGATGGAAGCCGCATTCCCATAAGGACTTCAAGCTATCAAAAAGGCAAAATTGACAACTTTTCATTATGTCTATTATAGCCTATTTGGTTCTCACCTTACTAAACCATACTAATAATTCAGAAGGGGCATTCAAATTTGATTTGACATTGAATCCGTAGACTACTTCCAATAGTGATATTGGTATCACTTGGTGATGAATTATGGTCAAAGCCATCTAACATTACCAATGATTTCATTATCTTCAATTTTTTGCACTTTTTAATATAACATGGGTATCTAATTTATTTAACAAATACTTGTCATTTCAAGATATTTAGCTTGTTCATTGATTCTGCTATTAATAGCTGGTTACTTGTTATATCTATGAAGCTATTATGCTCTGCTACTGGATAACATTTACCTTTTCTATTTTCTTGAATAAACAGTATCTTTCTCTTGCACCATCATGCAAAGTAGCTAGTTTGCTAACAGCCATGTCAATTTGTTACCCTGCTGATATTTTCTCATTATGTATGGTTCAGAAAGAGTGCTTTCTGGGCATATGCCTTATGACCTGTTTGCATTAGGAGGCTGTAGACCCAACTTGTTGTTTGTTCTAATTAGTTTGACATATAAACCAAAATCTAAAAGTTAGGTATTACTAGAGGGCTTACATAATTTATTCCAAACCTGTCAATCATAAACTCTTAAGCAATGGATGATGTGATCTATGGAGGAAAGCAATTCTTGCATATAATAAAGTAACTCTGGGTGTTTTACCCAACCATTGAAACCGTCATTGATTGGACAAATGGACACCCCTATAAAGATTGGTATTTGTTTGTAATATGCTCAGGTTTCTCTAATCTTTATCTGGTTTTCAAGAGAACTTGGCTAATGTACCAAAAACAAAATGTTGTTGCAGGGCATGTATACTAACGATGGGAATACTCTATTACCGGTTGTCGCAGCGAGGTCTTTCTGAAAACTTCCTTGAGGATGCTCAGTAATCTTGCCTTCCAATATTGCGTTGTGGCTGATTCAAAGGGTTTCCCCTCCCTGTAATTCTTTTTTTCGTTTACCCGTTCTGGGCCTTTTTGGTGGTTTGAAGGTGGGGTAGTGGTTAGTTATATAAGAGTTATAAAGTAGACTGTTTCTATATTCTGATTCTTGCTCATGTTTATGTGACTACTATAATGGTATACAATATTGTATTATCCACATGAGAAATCATAGAAAGTTTAGCCCCTCGACAGTTTAAACCGGGTTAGCTCATCTAATGTAGTAATTTCTATTTTCTGTTTCTTCTCGTGCAAGTTATGATTCAATTTTAAATTTAATGGGTTGGTAGAATATGTACTCTGTTTTTTTAAAAAAAAACATTTGCATGGTTTGTGTGGATACAATCACTGGACGCATGTGAACGCCCATCAAAAATGAAAACGAACGCTGATATTGTGTATCTTGATGATAGCAGGCCTGTAGATTCGGGCTCGGCTATTAGAAACGAGTGTAATACCGATGAGCTGCTCGATCGCTGCTCTACTATGTAGAGTAGCCGCTTTGTTCCATCAGATGCAGAGGCTGTTGCTGCAACCATGTGTGCACGAAAAAAACAATGTTGTCTACACTAGATCTTGTGCAGGAAAGGAGAGAAAATTCATACTCCCTTTGCGGGCAAATATAAGAACTTATGTGATATTTAGAACAATTTTTTTTTGGGGTTGGGGGGGGGGGGGGGGGGGGGGGGGGTGCGGCGGTGTTGTTGGGAGAAAATCTTTGCAATGCCTCTTGTTAAAGCACATTGGCCAGCTCTTAACTGGAGAATAAAAATTCTTATATTTGTGGACAAAATTTGAACACAAGAAGTTTTTTTTTATGAAAGGGTGAGCAGGGGAGGCTCCTACTTGTAATTTTTTTGTATATATATTGGAAAAAAAAAGTATATACAGTAGAGTTACAGGACTTCGGCAGCCAAAAAGAAAAGGGGGGTAACAGCTTAAATAAAATTCTCTCTAAAAACTAAGTTTACTGCTAATCTTTTGCGTTGATGCACACAAGCCAAGCTCTTCTCTAAAAGATTCCTTCACCGTGGAATAGATATATATTTTTATTGTCGAAGATGACCCTATTCCTAGTAGTCCAAAACCATTCCTGGTGGTCCAAATTATACATCACGTCATGATCATAATTTCCCTGAAGATGGGACTGCCAAAGGATGTTCTAGCCTCTATCAACATGTCTAGTGGTTGGAGGCTAGAGTTCCACTTAATAGATAAAGACTGCTAGCAGTCCCACATCGTCAGATTTATGGTCGCCGCTATTGCAGTTCCCATCTATCTGAAGTGGTCAGAGCGCTCGATCACCTTTGTCCGGGATGACCACCCCGACCTTGTTATCGAGGTAGGACGGTTCCCTCTGGTGGTTAGCACGGTGGTGGAAGGCGTGAAGATGACGAGGGTCCTGATGGACGGAATAACACCCCAAGCGCCACAAAAGCCTAAAATGTCACTAACGTCCCTTCCCTCAATCTAGAGTATAAAACTCTACAACAAAACCCCCTGCGCAACGTATAACGCAGAAGTAACAACAAGAACAAAACAAGTAAACTCCACCTCAGACGTTATTATTAAAACACAAAGGGTCTGTCGACAAAACCTGGTCGGCAGTCTACCGAGGGGTATGCCCAAGGTAGTAGATTGTCGGCAGACAGGTGTGCAAGCCAGGAACAAGATGGTGATGCAGAACAACACGCGGGTTTACCCAGGTTCAGGCCGCCGTATGGGCGTAATACCTTACGTCCTGCTCTGCTTTGTTATTGCTGTCTTGAACAATGTATTACAAGCTAGATTGCCCTAGAGTATGTTTCGATGTTTTTTGAGGGGGGTCCCCTGCCCTCCTTATATAGTCCGGGAGGCAGAGTTACAGATCTGAAAACTAATCTTAGCTGGTTACAATTGCCATATAGAGCCGGATAAGGATTCCTAATCTAACCAACCAAGACCTTGCTTGATTCCCAAGTCCGGTTTGATGCCTTGCGCGAGACTCCATCCCGATGATCTGGATCGCGCGTCGTCATGTAATGGGCCGGACCGTCTGGTCTGGGCCTGCCCATGTCTAGCCGTAAGGGTATAGGGGTTTATACCTCCACAGCTAGTCCCCGAGCACTATGTATTCTGTATCGACACACTGTCTTAGTCTTCTTCAACTTACGAGGTTCGTCTTCACATCACCTTGAAATGTTAGCCGAGCATGCGCTAGTGTTCCGTCTGGATCAGGAACCGTGATTGTTGATGAAGATCGCAATTGTCGGTGAAGATTGCATAGTGGTCCAAAAAGAAAATTTTCTTTCCTGGTGAAGTGTACCCACTTGTATTTCTAAGAAGAAATGTAAGTGTGCGTATTTGATGAAAGTAACTTACAAAAAATTCTAGATCGTAGGGGTCGACAAATAGAAACAATTCACCGTCAGGTGATGTGTACCCACTTAGTCCCCGAGCCTGGTAATAGGTGACGTAGGCACGTGATGCTAGGGTCTAAAAAAGAATCTTCAAGAACCAATGGTCATTATGCACTGTTAGGTGCATCATATACGATGTAGTCCCCGAGCTTGCTGGAAGGCAAGAAACGAGCCGTGTAGCAAGGTCTAAGAATATCAAGCGTCCATCGACTGTATGCAAAGCATAGTACATGTAGTCGAGCAAGACGAATCCTGCGGCAGGAAATGGTGTAACAAGTCCCCGAGCTCGAAGGTCTAACGACGAGTCCCCGAGCTCAGAGGTCTAGGAATGAGTCCCCGAGTTCAGAGGTCTGAGAATGAGTCCCTGAGCTTGGAGATCTGACTGCAGGTCCCAGAGCTCAGAGGTCTGGCTGCAGGTCCCAGAGCTCGGAGGTCTGGCTGCAGGGCCCAGGCTCGGAGGTCTGGCTGCAGGGCCCAGAGCTCGGAGCTCTGGCAAACGGTTCCAGAGCACACTGGTCTTATCTAATCCATCACCACGCTGTCTCGGTATCTCTTTTTTTGGTTTTGACTAGTCCAATTGGACGCGATGATGACGTGGGCAACGCCGCAGGTCCTTTCTGGCGCATACTGTGAACAGTGACCCAGTGTCTGTAACAAGACACGTTTGGGTCGCGTATGAAACGCCGCCAAAATCGAAGGGACGCAATTTTTGCGGAGGAAATCTGTCAGTTACCGCAAATATCGCCCCACGTGCGCCATTCTTTCAGAAACTGAATCGACCCTGCCTCTTAAAGACCAGGGAGGGAACGATTCAGTTTACTCACACTCGCCGATCCACAATCAACCATCTTCTTGCTGCCGCCGCCGCCGCGCCATTGTCATCACAGAGCCCATTCGAGCCCCAGTGCCACCACCATAGTGTAATCCAAAATCGCCGCCGTAGGCACCGACAAAGTCACCCCAATTTCCTCACGCGCCGCCGCCGCTTGACTCGCCGCCACCAAACCCTAGCCACTGGTAAGAGCGGCGCCCTCCTTTTCATTTGTTGAAAGGAAGAGTCCAAAGAGTCAAAGAATGGCCGCGAAGAAGACGAAGACGGAGACTGAAGTTCGAAAGGAGATCATGAAGAAGGAGTGGAGTATGTCGAAGTGCACCCCACTCAGTCTTGAGCGACTGGTGTGGATTGGTGTGCTGCATGCCCAAGAACTGGCGGGATGGTGTGCACCCGATCTGGAGCCATTCCCAGATCCCAAAGGAGGTGAAATTGTTGTTGTGCACCCGATCTTGAGCGACTCATGGATTTGGTGTTCCCGTACATCCATTCTTGCAAGGGCTCTGTAACTACTATGAGATCAGCATTTGCAATCTGCATCCAAATTCTGTGTTACTTGTTGCTTGCTTCATCCATCTCTGCGAAGCATACGATGGTTTCCAACCCCACTTCGACTATTTTCGTCACCTATTTTGGTTGAAGAAAGGAGGTCGAGGCGGCTCCAATGTTGCTGGTGGCTGCTATCTTCGGAAGGGATCAGGGCAGAGTATCTACACTGCCCTTGGAAAACCACATTAGAGGACTGGTACAGGCACTGGTTTTACATCCGTGAAGAACCAAGCCAGGCCTCATACTACGACGTATCTTTGGTCCCAGAGAAAACTGACAGTTGGAAAGAGCTGCCGCAGAACACAATACAGATCGAAGCAATTATGCAACTGCTACCTTGGTCGAGGCTGGATGGACCAAGTGTAGTCGGTAATTTTATCAGTCGTCGGATCCAGCCATGCCAGGCCAGAATACACACGGCATATGAATACCAAGGTCGCATGGACCCGACCAGGATGAGGAATGAAGACCTCGAGCCGAAAGAAGTGAAGATGAGGGTCCGAGATCTGTTTAACCTGAAAGATCCTAGCTTCAAGAAGCTGACATTCATTGAGCCAGCGTTCAAGCTTACTCGCCCACCACCACTGGTAAGTCAAATGCTGTCTGATAGTTTATCCTTGAAATTGAAATGCTGCATAACAACCATGGAGTTGGTGTACTGTCATTCTGAAATTCATGTTGCTGTTTGTTGCCCAGTTTAATGGACAGGAGAGAGCGCATGCATTCATCTCTTGTCCTCCATGCGTGGAGTGGCCAGAGGTCGTGCCACGGCCCCAGGATGCACAGCCACTGCCCATGGACGACGATCCTTCTAAAGTTGATTGGCTTGAAATTGAGGATGAATTAGAGCAAGCCAGCCGACTTGCAGGGAAGAAACCAGTGGCCGCCCCAACGAAGAAAAGGGGCCAGACCTCACTAGGAACCTCTGCAAGTGAAAAGCCAAAAGAGATAATTGACCTGAAGGAAGCAGAGGACCCAACAAGTAAACGTCGACGCGTTATTGCAGATTGGCCAGAAGATGAAGACGAGGAGGTCGAGGAGGTCTCCGGTATCATAGCAAGCAGTCAAAGGGAGCGACTTGCTAGAAGACAGGAGCTGACGCCGCCGTTGCAAACAACTGAACCACCACCTCGTCCACCGCAACCACAGGTGCAGGCCGTAGGAATCCCAAAGCCAACTGCCGTTGTTAGGAGCGACGTGGCTAAGCCGGTCCCGACCACTAGAGCAGTAGCAGAGAAGGGTGCCGGACCCGAGAAGACAAAGAAATCTCGGTTTGCCACCGTTTTCCATGCTACAGACCTGTAAGTCATCGAAAACTCGCGTAAGTATGACATAATTGGTCAATAGCACCGCCTTTATAACTTGTTATTGATTTGTATAGCTCTGCATCGACCCAAAAGCCGGAAGAACTTTCTGGCAGTGCAACACCGCCACCAACTGATACTGCCAGCATCGAGCAGCGGGTCTTGGAGCAGACCAAAGCAAATAGAGTAGTCCCCGAACCGCAAGCTCCTTCAACTGCCGATCCTGGTCCACAAACAGCCCCAGAAGACCCAAAACAGCCTTATCCGGCCCCTGAGAAACAAGTCCCAAAATCTACAGAAGTTGGTGGAACCATCGAGGAGCCAACTAGAAGTGCAAAACCAGAAGGAGAAGCCGAGCCTTCAACCCCAGCCATAGAAGAAATCCTCGGGCATTATGAAGAAGAAAGCAGATTTTGTGGCACCCGCTCCTACACTGTGGAGATTCCAGTAGGAGACAAGGTCGGGGCTGTAGAAGCAGTTGGTAAAATATTCCTGGAGGAGGTTAAGGTAAGCCTCACATAACTGTATAAGCTGTTATTGTACAATCCATAAGAACTGCATTTATGATCCTGTATGCTGCAGACTATGGCCGAAAAGAACAAACAGCTGAGTGCAGAACAGAAGAAGCTGCAGCAGCAGTTAGAGAGTTACGCGAAGCAAAACATTGATCATGAAGAAAAGATGCGCACTGTCCTTCGACGGCTAGAAGTGGTCGAGAAACAGAAATCGGGTAAGGGTTCCTTCTGTTGTTAGGTACTCGAGCTCTGTAGGGTGCTGTATTACTGTACTGTACATAATCAGAGGATTGCTACAGGTCTGGACATCGAAGTCAGCCGGCTTTGTGAAGAAAATGCTCAGGTAGCTGCTGAGCGTGACCGGCTAACTGAAGAGAAGACCAAATGGCTGCAAACACAGCAGTCCATGAAGGAAGAAAAGGCTAAACTAGCCAAGGATCTGGAGAGTAAGCATTCCTCAACATTGTCGTAGCGTTCATTGAATTTTGCGGTGTTAAATTCCTATCAACATAACACCTTGCAGTTGTGAAGAAGAATGCCAAAATGCACCTTGAGAAGATGAAGAAAGATTGCGATGACCTGGAGCTTCAAAACCAGGCTGGTGCAAAAAAGATCGAGGCGTGGTCCCAGAAGTGCAACAAGCTTATGACGGAGCAAGAAGCCCTTAACGGAAAATGCAAGACGCTCATCAAGGAGCGAGAGACTTGGAAGCATGCCTGTGCAGAGATGGCAAAAGGGATCGCACCAGTGCTCGACATCGTTGGCCCCGACTCCACCGAAGCTGGAGCGGAGGCACCAAAAATAGGCCTGGTCGAGAAATCCCAAAAAGCCTGGGGATGGCTCCAACAATGGACAAAGGGCATCAAGGAGTATGTGGGTGCACATGTACTTAGCTTGGTACGTGCCCACTACCCTTTGTTGGAAATTACTCGCCTGGAAGCCGGTTATCCTAGGGAGGTCGGGGCGGAGCAAGCTGACGAGCTGCGGTCAGAGGAGATGAAGCATACTGCCGCGATTACGAAGGACATCATCCTGTGCCCAGCTACAGCCCCATCGACCGGAGGTACAATCCAATTATACATGGGTCAAATACCCGTGCCGCCATCTTTGGCTTCCAGCGAAACACATCCTGCTCCATCCTCGACCACGCCAAAGGTGGCAGAACTACCAAAGGGTCCACAGTAGGAGGAACCTACGAATAGTTCATAGGAATAGTTAAGTTTCATAAACTTATTGTAAACTCGTGCCTGCAAAGAGGCGAGCTTGTAATAAGTTAATGAATAGTACAATGTAAAGCTGTTTATGTTTTTGTGTGAAAAAAACGTTAAAGCTCTGTATTGCATGCAAATTTAACTAAATTAGAATAGCAGTGTGTTCTGTTTTAGTTGTTCTGGCGTAATCGACGAGAACTAAGTTAGAACAACGAAATGTTCTGTTTTTAGTTGTTCAAGCGTAGTTGACGAGAACTAAGTTAGAACAGCGAAATATTCTGTTTTTAGTTGTTCAAACGTAGTCGACGAGAACTAAGTTAGAACAACGAAATGTTCTGTTTTTAGTTGTTCAAGCGTAATCGACGTCATCTTGTAGGTCTGTACAGCTTTGGAGAGGCCAGTAATCCGAGTGTAAGGCTGTCATAGCCTGTATACACGTAAGAGTACAACTGGTCTGGCCAAAGGGTGTTTGTCGACCACTCAAAACGCAGAGGACGGATCTCGTGCACGCTATGTTGAGGACAGAGCTGCTCCGAGAACCTGAAGGGATTGGTGATCCGTGTACTGTTGTTTCAAAAAGGTGTTGTAGTTGCAGGATCAACAATGTAAACAAGTGTAGTCAACTGAATTCAAACATATATATATATATTATAATTTAAAGTACAGAAAAAGATACATATCTGTAATTGAGAATTAGGGGTAAAAACGCCTAAGCTTGTCGATATGAACGGAGTTAGGCACGTCAGTGCCGTCAAGTCTTGCACTATACGAGGTAGGTCGTGTAACAGCCTTGATGATGTATGGCCCTTCCCATGGAGTTGCCAATTTGTGAACACCATCTTGGTTAGTCTTCCATTTTAATACCAAGTCACCGACCACAAAGAAACGTTCCTGAACATTTTTGTTGTAGTACCTTCGTAACACAGCTAAGTCCTTGATCTTCATTGTAGTTCTTGACCCGAGGTGACCGGAATTCAATGTCTGCTGGGAGCACAGCCTCAGCGCCGTAAACCATGAAATATGGAGAGACACCAGTATTGCGACTAGGCTGTGTCCGAAGTCCCTAGACCATGGCTGGTAACTCCTTAATCCACCGTCCAGGGGCCTTGTCATTCTCTCTGTACATCCTTTTCTTTAATGCATCTAGGATCATTCCATTAGCCCGTTCGACCTGTCCATTAGCTCTGGGATATGCCACCGAGACATATTTTACTACAATGCTCCGTTCATCACAAAAGTCCCAAAATGTGTTCCCGGTAAACTGAGTCCCCAGGTCTGTAATGATACTGTTGGGTATACCGAAGTGGTGGATGACCTGGTCAAGGAACTCGACTGCTTTTTCGGAAGATGCCTTGACCAAGGGCATGTACTCTATCCATTTGGAAAATTTATCAATCAGCATGAATATGAACTTGAAGTTACCTGGTGCTAGTTTGAAGGGTCCAATCATATCCAGACCCCAGCACACAAAGGGCCAAGAGGCTGGTATGGTCTGGATCTCGTGGGCTGACACGTGAAGTCTTTTGGAGAAAAACTAACAATTGGCGCAATGTCTGACAAGCTTCTCTGCATCCGCTACGGCGGATGGCCAGTAAAAACCTGCACGGAACGCTTTACCGACCAGTGTCCGAGATGCGGCGTGATTACCATAGGTGCCAGAATATATTTCTTTCAAGAGTTTAATACCGTCTTCTTGCTTAATGCACTTCATCAATACTTCTGCTTTTGCATTTTTGCGCCATAGCTTACCCTCGACCACCAGGTATTATTTGCTCCGGCGTATAAGGTGTTCATTCTCAATTCGATCAGAATACCCGGTGCCATCTGTTAGATACTGAATAAATGGAACACACCAGTCCGATATCTTAGTCGAGGTCTAAGATGATCCGTGCGGGAGATAATGCCATAGTGGTCGGTGATAAAGCCATAGCTACCAGAGGCTCGTCCGGGGGCTTCTCGACCACGGGGTCGCCTTCTTGCTTAATTGATGGTTTTAAAAGGTCTTGAACAAAAACGCCATGTGATACGTGGGCTCTGGATGATCCTAACTTCGACAGCGCATCGGCTGCTTGGTTTTTGTCTTGGACCACATGGGAATATTCAATAAGCTAAGTTTATTACAGCAAAGCTAAAAATTTTATTATTATCTCTAAATGTGGGTGAAACAGTGAAGATGAGCCGCTAATCCTACCCCTTCAAGCAAATCATCCAATGAAGCACCTATAAAGATAGAGGGGTGGGAATAAATCTCAGCAAGCAAACTGCCTGACCATGTCATTTAAACTACAATTTAATTAGACATCGATTTAATAATAGAGGAATGTACAAGTAAAAATAATAACTAATAAACAATTTATTTATCCAATGACATTGACATAAGAAGTAAACATTATGCAACATGTCCAATAAAATTTTCATAAAGAAATAAACGACATGATATACAATAAATAAACTACCTCCACATACGAATAAAGTAATACTCATAATAAAAGCAATACTCTTGTCTTCACTTCATGCCAACATAAAATATCAATACCAATAAACCTTAAAGAGTGCAAATGTAATGCATATGCATGTCCACTGCCTCCATACCCAACAAGGTATGAAGCTGCATCGTATCCCTCCTCGAGCAACGTATGATGCTATACCAGTACGGTCATGACCATAGGTCAACGACATAATCCACAAGAGCACTCTGTAATAGTCATATAACTTTCTCACAGACCTGACTCAAGAGCACTCCAGAATAGTTATATGATTTTCTCACTGACCTGGCTCGATTCATATGCTCATGACAAGAATGCACATGATGCAATAATATGATGCAACTGCAAGAATACTTACCACATAGGTCATACATTTCCACAATCATAAAATATATCACTTACCTTCCGATGATACCACATATGTCATACACCTCCACAATAATAAAACATATCACTTACCTTCCGATGGTAGACAAATGGGATCCAACAATTATGATCCTATATTCATTACTTTAAAGGTGAATTCACAATTAGGTATATCATCTGCTTTCATTCATGTTACAACAAAGTTTAGGTAGAATAAATAACATGTCAAACTGTAGGAACCACCGCTATGTTTACTGCCATGAGACGACGATGCAAAAACTTAAGCTAAGAATGATCCAAAGGTGCACCACCTATTTGATGAGGACATGACACCAGCGGATACGACCATTGATTATAAGGTGCGCTTGTTCCTATATTTGCATAGTGATTTTGGGTACAATTCACTTGGTTCCATATGTACATGTCGCTATTTGAATGTTGGTACAAATATGTCTCAAAGTGCAAGTCCATCAAAGTTGAACTTTCGGTTCGTCGGCAGCCCGATAGTGCTTCATTGCGAAGGTCATAAGTCGTCCATCCGGAGTGCGATTGAGGTTAATGAGCACTTGATGAAAAGATTATTTGATAAGCTTTCAAATAGATCTTGTCCCACCTCAATATCACGTCAGCAAGGTCTCTAAATCATTGTGACAAGTTGTCGCTGTTTCTGCCGAGAGCTACGATGTCGTCGTGGGCTTGTTATTCACACTTGGGACCCAGACCCAAGTTGGATCACACCCCAAGAAGATGGAGAACACCCAAGAGATGCTCAAAGACGTCCTCCACCTTGGCCACCACCTTAGGAGGCAACCAAGGGCGTCCAAGCCAAGTTGGAGGCCCACTCCATGTGAAGTTCGAGTCCATCTTGGGCTCCAGGAGCAGTCTGTAGTAAAACAAACGCCCAGGTCGCATATGGACTTCATTTTCGATGATCCATATATGGATGGAAAGATAATTTCATAAGCTAACCAGTGGCTTTGGTTTGAGGGCCAAATTCTATCAGAATCAACGGAAATCGTCGAAACAAATTGACGTCCAGAATCTATCAGGGCGCCGCGTCGCCATCTTTTGGGCCGTTTGGGCCTTGTAACATGTCGAGACTCCTTAGCGACGTGAGTAGGGGTTCTTGGATGCCCCTTAGGCTTTATAATTAGTAGTCGCCGCCTACGTTAGGGTTTGTGTTTTGCTTAGATCATTCTGTCCATTGACAGTCGTCGTCTATTGGTTTGCGAGACCCCAACTTCGAGTGCTTAATCATTCATCTGCAATTGTCACTTCAATTGAGTTGTGTTTTATCTTGTTCTTGTTTGTGTTCTTTGATTCACAGCAGGGATTAGCCTTCGTGGCGAGGTCAACCGGATTGTGACACGGTTGATAAATAAAGGAGACGTGGTGCTAAGGTTGCAGGGTTCAGGTCTTTGTGATCTGAAGCCGGATCGGTGTGTCGCTTCTGACCAAATCGATAGTTATCTTGAACCTGACGGAAGATCGGGAATCTCGTCCCCATCAAGTGGTATTCAGAGCCTCAGGTATACCGTCAAGTTCGCATTTACCCTAGATTAGTTGTGATTTTGTCTTCGTCCTACAAATCCAGAAAATTGCCCCACAAAAATATTGTGTTCGTCATCGTTTTTCCCTTATCCCATCACCCATTGTGCCGCTGGAATTTTTTATTTCAGTTTGCATTCTTGAACGGTTGTCCCTCGCATGTCACTGTGTTCGTCGTGTCTGGTCGCGTCCAATTGTCTGGTTCAGGTTTTGAGTTTCTACATGATCATAGTGTTTTTCACGGAGATTTTAGGGTTTGTGTTGGGTCGCGTTTTGGCCCTGCGTTTTCTGTTTGGTGTCTGTTGCAGCCATAGAGATTTAAGTTGACCTACACCTTGGTTAATAATTAAAGAAAGCGGTCAGCTGTAGCTTTTGATAAATTTCTGGTCACTAGTTTTGGTGTTGCATGGTGCAAAAGCTGCTGCACCCGTCGAGATTTATCTGAGGGCTCATTCAAGTCATGCCCTCTCCCTGGCTGTCCTGTTATTCATATTGCTAATCTATTGGCCAGCAGTCACATCCAATTAAATTTCAGGTGCTTACCTAGGCCATCAGGATTGTTCATCACAAATTGCTTTTGGTGAGTTGGCTTGTATCAATTTTTTTTGCAGCACTCTTCTGAGAAGCAATAAAAAAAGAAAAAGGCAAGACGTGCTAAAAGAGTCACACAAAAAAAAGACAAGAGGTGCAAAAAAAAGAGAAGAAAAAGGCGCACCAAAAAAAATAGAACCAAAAAAAAAGAGAAAGAATTGAAAAAAAATCAGAAGTGCTTGCATCCTTTTGTGCCCAGTGTCCTTGTGCTGAGTTGCATTGTTGCTTGCTTCAACTATGTCCAGGATGAGTTTAGGCTGGCGACATAGACTAGCATGGGACTACTTTTCAATCTTGCAATTTCTGAATTAAATTATAGCTATTCCTTGCTACCATATTTTAAGCCTCCCAAGCTCCACATATATACTTCAGCTCAGTATAGAAAAAGGTCCTTGCAATCTTGGTGCCACGCCCTCACAGGTATCATGAACTAGCCACCGGTTGTACCGTCCACTGCTTTGCATTGGTAAGAACACTTGTAAGAGCTTGGTAAGACATGTGAGAGTGTGATTCCACCAACCCATAAATAGTTGATAGGACATTTGTTTTGATTGCTAATCGAACGAGTTTCTATTTAAGTGTGGGTTGCAGGAAATCATGGACTAGATGTTTGCAAGGATGGACTGGATAAAGAAAAATCAGCCATCACAAATATATCATAATTATCAAGGTATGAGAGGTAAATTAACCATACCATTATATTCTGGATTTTATGATGGAGAAAAATATTTTGATTGGGAGATAGTTGTAGAATAAGAGTTTAATTTACACCTAGTTCCTGAGAAACATAGAGTTAAATATGCCACTAGGGAATTCAAAGATTTTGCTCAATTCTGGTGGTGAGAACTAGGCAATTTGCATCAACAACCTCAATCATGGGATAGACTTAAAGAAGCAATGTGTGATCATTTTATTCCTCCATCTTATAAACGTAAAATGCAAGGCTTAGATCAAGGTAATATGTCTATCCAGGAATATTATGTAGAGTTTCAAAAGTGTGCAATATGTTGTGGGATAGAGGAGGATCCGAAGAATAAAGTGTGTCGTTTTTATGGTGGTTTGCGATGTGAAATTCAGGATATTGTTTATTATAAATATTTTAACACTACAAACTAGTTGTTTCAGCTAGCTATGCTTGCAGAAAAAGAATTGCAGGGACATTAACAAAAGAACCAGACCAACATTGGCGACAACCTCAATCAGGTTTTAGCAAGGGTGGAGCAAGCATTCACGAAGATCGAGACTGTGATAAGCAGACGAGTGACCGTTTCCACCGCTACAGTGACATCTTCACCACCACCTCCCACACCCACTTTGGAGCATGGTAAAATTTTAAACTCAGCTGAAATTGTACAACTTCATAAAGCGAGTGTTTCTACTAAGAACAAAGAGGTTGATATAAAAAATGAAAATCACCAAGTACCTAAACTGGAAGATTCTTTTATGCTTGCTACAAAATATGATAATGTTCAAATTGGTGATGATGTGCTGAATTTGTCCACCACTCATGCTATAATAGAGCAACATTTAGTGGACACAAAGTTTGAATTTCCTTTGTCACAAAATAATTGTTCTGACAGTGCTTGTGATAAAGAAGAGTTGTGTGACAATGCTTTTAATATACCTATGCCACAACTAGTGAATGAGCATGACGCTTTTATTTTGGAACCGAATACTTGTGCTAAAAATAAGAATTTGAATGAGCATGATGCTTTTGTTTTGAAACCAAATACTTGTGCTAAAAATAAGAATTTGCTTCCCATTGCCGCTAAAAAAGATGAGCTAAAATTATTGTATTCTTTAGATACTTTGGGTTATATTAAGTTTGATACTCTGTATGCTCTTACTACTTTGGAAGAGAAATTTACATTTGCTGATTTGTCATGGTTATCTAGATATACATTTCACTTTATTGGCAAATATAATAATAAAGGAAAGTATATGGTACACAGAGTTTATATTTGTTTAAATCTGAAATATCCTTTTGTTTTGCAACAATATGATAATTTCGAGGCCTACAATAGATATAATCATATGATGTCAAGATCCCCAAGTTTTGTTATAAAGTAACAGGTTAAATTTCAAGAAGGGGAGCAATATTGGCTACTACCTATAATCTGTCCTCCAACTAAGCTCAAACCAAGGATAGTTTGTTGTCAAGAAGGGGAGGATGATGAGAACATGACACCAGCGGATACGACCATTGATTATGAGAAGCACTCGTTCCTATATTTGCATAGTGATTTTGGGTACAATTCACTTGGTTCCATATGTACGTGTCACTATTTGAATGTAGGTACAAATATGTCTCAAAGTGCAAGTCCATCAAAATTGAACTTTTGGTTCGTCGACAGCCCAATAGTGCTTCATTGCGAAGGTCATAAGTCATCCATCCGGAGTGCGATTGAGGTTAATGAGCACTTGATGGATAGATTATTGGATAAACTTTCAAATAGATCTGGTCCCAACTCAATATCACATCAGCAAGGTCTCCAAATCATTGTGACAAGTTGTCGCTGTTTCTGCCGAGAGCTATGACGTCGTCGTGGGCTTGTTATTCACACTTGGGACCCAGGACCAAGTTGGATCACGCTCCAAGAAGATGGAGAACACCCAAGAGATGCTCAAAGACATCCTCCACCTTGGCCACC
Organism: Saccharum hybrid cultivar R570; assembly: GCA_038087645.1. Lineage (NCBI taxonomy): Eukaryota > Viridiplantae > Streptophyta > Magnoliopsida > Poales > Poaceae > Saccharum > Saccharum hybrid cultivar. The sequence continues at coordinate 17,061,957 of JAQSUU010000066.1, forward strand.
ACCTTAGGAGGCAACCAAGGGCGTCCAAGCCAAGTTGGAGGCCAACTCCATGTGAAGTTCGAGTCCATCTCGGGCTCCAGGAGCAGTCTGTAGTAAAATAGACGCTCAGGTCGCATATGGACTCCGTTTTCGATGATCCATATATGGATGGAAACATAATTTCATAAGCTAACCAGTGGCTTTGATTTTAGGCCCAAATTATATCGGAATCAATGGAAATCGTTGAAACAAGTTGACGTCCAGAATCTGTCAGGGCGCTGCATTGTTGTCTTTTGGGCCGTTTGGGCCTTGTCACGTGTCGAGACTCCTTAGCGATGTGAGTAGGGGTTCTTAGATGCCCCTTAGGCTTTATAATCAGTAGCCACCACCTACGTTAAGGTTTGGGTTTTACTTAGATCATTCTGTCCATTGACAGTCGCTGTCTATCGTTTTGCGAGACCCCAACTTCGAGTGCTTAATCATTCATCTACAATTCTCACTTCATTTGAGTTACGTTTTATCTTGTTCTTGCTTGTGTTCTTTGATTCATAGCAGGGATTAGCCTTCGTGGTGAGGTCAACTGGATTGTGACACGGTTGATAACCAGAGAAGTGGTGCTAAGGTTGCAGGGTTCAGGTCTTTGTGACCTGAAGGCAAATCGGTTGTCGCTTCCGACCAAATCGATAGTTATCTTGAACCTGACAAAAGATCTAGAATTTTGTCCCCATCACTGTTTAAACATCATCACCTCAGAAAATAAACTCATACAAACATTCACAAATGACATAAATCGCTTCTATAGTGTTGGTGTTTCGAACCACCGACTAGTAAATTTGTGTTTGCGCGTCTGGCCTGTATGGTATGCTTGAAGGACACTAGGATTTATACTGGTTTAGGCAAAAGATCCCTACGTCCAGTGTGGAGCTGCTCATGTTACCGACACTAGTTTGTAGTAGGGGTTACCAACGGGCGAGAAAGGGAGAAGGTCCTAAGTCTCTGATGGAAGAGTCGAATGAAGTTGAGTTAGATTCAGTTGGATCATGTTCCTCCCCGTGGGGCATCCTGCTTCCCCTTTTATAGTTCAAGGGGAAGGTACAGGTTACACGAGAGAGAGAGAGAACGAGGAGGAAAAGGGCTTCCTAGGTCGCATTGTCCTTTGCCTCCTTGCGTGGGTCCCATCGGTCCTGTATATGATGGGGACGGCTCCACGTCGTGGCGTAGATGATGATGGGGACAGCTCCACGTCGTGGCCCCATTTGCCACTGTCGCCACATGCGGGTGTCGTCAGTCGATCATGGCACCCCGTCCTATCTCGGCAGGTAGTATGGGCAACAGGCGCCCTTGATGGAAACCGTATAGGAGTTAGGTGGCATAGTGTTGGCCTGCCTAATGCTATGGGGGTCGTGAGTCCCCAGGCATGGCCTGTTGCAGCCATGGGTCATGTCGAGGCATGCCCGCTCCCTTCCCGGTGTCAGAAGTTTGACCCTAGGCTCGTGCTTTCACATCTATAGTGGTTGGAGATAGTGCGGGCCCCGTGAGGCCTGCACTTTAGCCCGAGACCGAGTCCGCGCTATCGTGGTCGGGTGAGACGGAGCCCGTGCTCCTGGGGTCAGACGAGACGGAGTCTGCGCCCTCAAGGTCGGGCGAGACGGAGCCCGTGCCCCCGGGGTCAGATGAGGCGGAGCCCACGCCCTCGAGGTCGGACGAGACGAAGTCTGTGCCCCCGGGGTCAGATGAGGCAGAGTCCATGCCCTTTACCATCCGAGCAAATTAATGTTTGTAGCCATCAGCTCCATTCCTCCGGGTATCCCTAATATCGATATCTGACAGTTGCCCCCGAGCTTGTGGAGGAGTAGAATACACCTCTAGAGGCTTTTTTGGATGGAAGGACTCTGAGGGCCCTACTCTCCCTTAGCGGCGCGCAGGACATCTTGGTTGGGTTGTGATTCCTTCCTGTTGCGATCAGACTCAAGAGTATGCAGGTGCGGGGCCTGGGAGGTCGGAAAAGATTCCTCTCGGTTCCGACCCCTTCCTAGGATTTGACCGATCCGCCATTCATAGGCGACCGCGTACTTAGCCTCTTTGTGTGTCCAACCTCTGAGCCCTTGTGCGCAGCAAGGGTCCGATCAAGGGGTCAGCTCATCTTGTGATCATCTTCCCTTAAGCATTTTTTCTGATAAAAGGAGGGGCTGAGCCATGCCATGTTTTCCTTGTTGGACGATTCATGGTGCTCGGTGAGCTGTTATCGGGCTAGTTCGAGTCGGGCCCTAGCTTCCCGTTCATGGGGTTCCAACATGGGTTAGCTAGTGACTGACTCTAGATTTTTTACGGCCAGTCCATATAGTTCTTGAGTCCATTCGACCGGTCCAAAGGGCTCATTGCCTTTCTTTGAGGAAAAACCATAGGCCATGCACTAGCCAAGACTCGAACATGGGTCGGGATGCCCATGGCACTCGTGCGCCCAGATACTGGCTGCTAGCGGGCCCATCCTTAACCACCCCTCACTCTAACGGTGCCCTAGAGCGGTTGTGAACTCGTCGGTGGGCCAACCTTCGAACTCCTGGGCCTTAATGGGCCGTGGGAGCATTTGCAGCCCTGTATCCCTTCTTACCTGTGGTGGTTCATGGCCTTTTAGGGTGAACCGTCGTCTAGCGTGCCCTTCGAAGAGGCAGCTGGGGGTGGCGTGTGCACGACTCCTGAAGAGGTGGAGTGACGGGACACGGTAGGCATGTTGATCGAGGCAGACAGTTCACCTCTCGCTCCACCTCCCCCTATAACTAGGGTTTTCCCCCTTTGTCTTCGATACGCCTAACTGCAGCCTCGTCCCCTCTGCTTCTCCACCGCAGGCGCCTGGGTTTCTTGCTCTCACTCTTCCATCGTTGGCAAAGTTCTCATTCCTCCACCCTTGCTTCTTCATGGAGCCGTGGTACCGCTCCGACGTCACCCCACGTACACATGGAGGGCCTTGTCAAGCGCGGTCTTCTCCGTGAGAGAACAGAGGCGGCCGGCGCTACCCGATGGCTATGTCATGTCCTTCACGCCCTTCCACGAGCATGGACTCGTGACTCCTCCCTACATCCTTCAGGGGCTGCTGCACCACTACCAAATCGAGTTGCAACACCTAAATCCCAGATCGAGTTGCCTTCGTCACGCTGTGCGAAGGGTATCTGGGGATTGAACCCCACTTCGAGCTGTGGAGGTACTTCTTATCTGTCTCCCTACACAAAAGAGGGAGAGAAGTGGAGACCTATCGGTGGCGATGGGATGCGCGGGTATCCATCTTCAGGGCAACCAGTCCACCGAGTACATGGCGCTCATGCTGTCAAAGTCTAACAAGGCATGGCACAGGCTTTGGTTCTACGTGAAGAATGATGCTGCTGCCCCCTTGCCAGCCTTCTCCGGTCACCTAATCGAGGAGGCGCCGCCGGTGTGGGGGTGGGTACCGCCCGAGAAGGAGAAGAAAAGGCTTCACGACCTCCTCGATGCTTTGGTGCTCCTGAAGCGCAACGGTCTCTGCTGGGCTGGCATCATCGAGGCATATCACGTGTGGAGGGTGGCGCCACTGATGGCGTGCACCCACCCACTATATGAGATGGTGCCCAGTGCATGACTCAATGGGACGGTGCTTGCCTAGGGGACACTCCGCGACAGCGAGGTTGCACAGCGCACCAAAGAGGTGATGGAGGAATCTAATGTCGGGTTTCTGATTTCGGGACATCCCGCGATGCGGCCGGACATGGGTTTTGTTGATCTAGTAAGTTCCTTTTGGTTTTCTTCCCTAGCCGACCCTTTGACCCTATTATTCGATTCTAAGAGCTAGGATCTGTAGGCGGGCTTTGGCTTTCAGACCTCCATCGTGTCGTTGCCAGAGCACTTGGCCGTGAGGGCGGCGAACCGTGCCGCGGACGAGGAGAAGAAGAGGAAGAAGGATAAGGAGAAGGTGAAGTGGTGGGCGAAGGAGCGGGCGAGGCTGAATCGAGGAAGGCAGCGGTAAGGTTCGGAGGAGGAAGAGGGAGAAGGAGAGGGAGGTGATGGTTTTGAGCCATCCGTCCAATGGGATGAGCTAGAAGGTGAGGACGAGGATTCATCTTTGCAGTAGGCGGGCCCTTCCCATGGCATGCCTTGGAGCAAGAGGGGGAGGACGCGCCCTCGAAGTCAATGGAATCGGGCCGTCCCACTCTATCTACGCCTTTCGAGCAGAAGGGATGCCCAAAACGACAACGTGCCGACGAGGCGCGGCCGGGGTAGGGCGGGCCGACCCCAAAACGTTACTGTCTGGTGGCACCAAGGTGAGTCGAGAAACTCTCCGCTCCTTTACTTCGATGAATTTTGTCGTAAACTGATCATTGTGCCCTTTGTAGCGTTGGCGAAGGTAGGACTCCCCTAAGGGTGGCACCAAGGAAGAGCCTCATGATTTTGCGAACACACCAGGAGTCGGTCGGTGGCGCACCAGAGGCGAGCGAGAGTAGCGCTGGGATGGCCACGGCTCTAGCTGGGGAGGTACCACTGATGGTGGCATCCATGGGGGAGCAAACGGAGGAGGAAGGACCCGTGGCGGACGTGGTGTGGCCGGGTGCGGCTATGACGTCACAGGCAAAAACGGTGAAACCGAAGCCGTCATCTATGCAGGCGTCTGCGTCTGTGATGGGGTGAACGGAAGAGGATGCACCCAAGGTGTCCTTGGCAATCGTGGTGAGGGGGTAGGCCTCCGTGCCCATGCCACCGGCTCCCTCTACCACCGGAGGGGCCGTTCCAGAGGAGGCGTCGCCGCAGGAGGGGTCAGCACCACTTGGGGTCAATGCGTAGCCATCCCGGCCCCTGGTCCGGGTGGGCGATGACCCACACGCGTGGGGAGGACCCCAGATCCAGTGGGTTGACTAGTGGGACCCAGGAGCAATGCTCTTCACCCTCGATGACGTCATGGAGAAGGAATGAGGGAGCGTCCACACGGAGGTTGGGACCGTGGTTCGCGCCCTGACCATCGTGCTACGCGACATCGTTACCCTGGCTGGCCAGGTATGATACATCCATGCTTCTGACCCTCATTTTCCCTTTTCACGCCTCTAACTCGTATCCTCTCTTAGTACCTTATGGCTCGTAGCTAGGAGAAGTCCTTGTTCCTTCATTGCGAGGACATTTGAGACCGCCTCGCTAAAGAGACGTGGCTACGTGAGGGGCTGGCCGAACAGCTCGCTGCCGCTCATCGAGAGGTGGCTGAGCTTGCCCCCACTGGCTAGGAGTTGGCCGACCTCTGAGCCAAGGAGACAAACGCCCGCGATGATGCTCGCGAGGCCAAGGAGAAGCTCACGGCCCTGATCAAGAGGATAATTTTCTATGTTTTCTTCCTTGTTGTGGATAAAAACAGGATAGTGTATGAGTGGTCGCGACTTGCCAGAAAACTTCGTTGACAATCCGAGGCACTCCTAAGGAAGAAGAGGTCTTGTGCCCCTACTTCCTCTGCCATACCACCAACAACCGCTCCACTCACGTCTGTATCAGCTACTACTACTACCATGGCCCAGAAGTCTCTCCGTGAGTTCTCTGTTCCGGCTGTTGCCAACGTGCCTGCCGGGCCTGCTGTCAACCTCGGGGACAAGAACTTCGAGATCCGTACTGGCCTAATCACAATGGTATAGGCGAGTCCATTCTGTGGACTTCCTAGTGAGGACGCCAATGCTCATCTACAATAGTTCCTTGAACTGTGTGACACCATCGTCATCAAGGACATCACACCCGAGGCTATCAAGCTCCGTCTGTTTCCATCCCATATCGGAGGCATAGGAGAGGCTGCAGGGGTACATCCAAGCCTGTTCCCACCATGGGATGGAAAGCTGGTTGGTGCTTCAAAGTTTCTACAATGGGTTAACACCCATGTCAAGGGGGCACCTAGATGCAGCTGCTGGAGGTGCATTTCTGTCACTCACTATCAACGAGGCCACGACCTTGATTAAAAAGATGGTGACAAATCAGGGCTGGGGCAAGGACAGAGCCCTAGCTAAAACACAAAAATGCATGCATACCGTGAAGGAGGCGGATATGCTTGCCACAAAAATAGACTTGCTCCTCAAGAAGTTTGATGAGCGTGCCACCAATGCCAACACTGGCACCGTCAATGCCTTGGACTCACAGATGACGTGCGAGGTCTGTGGGAATGTTGGCCATTTGGGCAATGATTGCCCGGAGACCCGCGAAGACGCCGTCTACATCAACAACGAGTTTCGCCAACAAGGAGGAGGCAACAATAATGGCTGGAACAACCAACCCCGACCACCATTCCAAGGTAACTTGAATTTCAATTCCAATTATAATTCAAATTTTAATCATAGTTTGAATCAACCTTCACTCAAGGATTTGGTTATAGGCCAGGCAAAAATAAATGAAAATCTAAATAAAAAGATGATGAGTAGTGATAAAATTCTAGAGAACATTAATTCACAAATAGAAAGTTTATGTTCTGCTGTTAAGAATCAACTAAGCTTTAACAAAATGATAGAAACACAAATAGCTCAAGTTGCTGTTGCTATGCCAGATAATGGAGAAACCTTAAGGCAACTTAAGAATTCTCTTGAAAATGTTAAAGCGGTGACCACGAGGGGTGGTAAGACTACTCGTGATCCACCACATCCTAACCATGCAGCATAGAGACAACCACGACAGCAAGAAGAAGATGAACCTTCTACATCAGCGCAGAAGGGGTCCGAAGGGGAACCGACACCACTAGAGTACACGGACACAACATATCTACCGTTCCCCATGAGGACCAGAAAGCAGGCCGTGGATAAGCAATTCGCACGCTTTGTTGAGATGGTGAAGAAAGTACATGTAAGCGTCCCGCTGCTGGATGTCTTACATGTACCTTCACGCTAAGTACATCAAGGACATCATCAACAATAAGCGGCCATTGCCCTCCACGGAGATGGTAAAACTGACGGAAGAGTGTAGCGCAGCTATACTCAACCGTCTACCCAAAAAGAAAGATCCAGGGTGTCCCACGATCACCTGCACAATTGGGAACCAGGTCTTCAACCATGCCTTGTGTGACCTTGGGGCTAGCGTAAGCATGATGCCCAAGGCTGCCTTTGACAAGCTTAGCTACACCCAAATGACTCCAACCACCATGATGCTTCAGCTGGCCGATTCATCGGTCTGCTACCCGGCAGGAATCACGAAAGACATTCCAGCGAAAATCTAGAACTATTTTGTCCCTGTCGACTTCGTGGTGCTAGACATGGAGTTCACCAAAGAATCGCCGCTCATCCTTGGGTGACCATTCCTCAGCATCACGGGAGCACACATTGATGTTGGAACTGGAGTAATCCATTTCAACATCAATGGAAAAGAAGAAAAATTCAAGTTTAGGCCCAGACCGCAGGAGGTCTGCAAGATGGTCCGCATCGAGTATGGCCCGAACCAACAGAGCTTACAAGAGGTGGAGATCCAACCCCACCTGGTCTTTAGCTGCTCCCAAAAGATACCGAGAGGCAGAAAGGAAGGACCTGGAAGAGGTACCTACAACCCACAACCCAAGGTGGTGCAACAACCGAAGTTGGAACCAAAGGAACCCAAGAGAAAGAAGAAATTCGTACTCACTCCCCCGGGTACAGAGAACCCTTCATCGAGCAATCAATGAAGGGGGAGGAAGTCCTGTTCATAGGACTATAAAGCTATGGACCCTCGTCGCAGGTAAATGGTAGTTATCCTTCTTACTTTCTGCAATTAAATAAAACATTACTAGTATAGTAGTAATGATAAAAATGAAAACAACAAAAACATTTACTGCTTTAGAAAATACAAAACTTCATTCATATAGAATCATTTAGCTTGGGGGAGCGATGCTTGCGCCATCACCTTCCCATAGGTACATAATGCAAGCATGGTGCTTGGATTATTTAACCTACCTTGACCATGCTAAGTTCTTAGCTTGATCATGGAGCTAGATTGGTTATATATGACATGAAAACAAAAATATTTCATAACCTAACAAAATTTGGTTAAAAGTTTAAAGTCTTATATGAAACATGTTATTGTTTGGAACATGGTTTTCCTATCATGCTCCATAGGTCTTTTAATCTAGCTCATGCTAAGGTTAAGATACCTGCCTTGATTAAATTTCAAATTTGATCATTGTGCTAAAACTTGTCAAGTATAAAACTTTGAATGATTAACCAAACCAAAAATATTTACTATTTCAAATAAACTCTTGCTTATGCTAAGTAAAACTTTGGTTTGAAAATATGGTTTCATCGAGTCATGTTTTCATAGACTTCTCAAATTAAGCATGGTTCTTAGGTTGACCAGTCTACCTTGATCAAATTAAACAATCTGCTTGATTTGACCATTGTCCCAAAATTTGCTAAGTATAAGACAAGCTTAAAATATAAAAATTCAAAAAAAAACTACATGCCTTGGAGTCTTCATCAAGCAACCTCGCTTCGAGCTAGCTTGGGGGAGGGCCCCGCTTAGGTATGGCTGCATTGCATATTTACTTCCTAACAATTTGCTTTCTGTTTGCATGTTTGCTTATTCCCTTGCATAGAAAACCAAAATAAAAATATTAATAATATTATTAGTAATAAATAAAAATAAAATGAATAAACAAATTCTACTCTATACATATGTGATGTAGAAATGTTGATTCCATCCTTGTTGAAATGATGAATAGTTGCTCTGCATTATATTTCATACTATGCCTAGCTTATAGCTTAGCTTTCTCCAATATTTGAGTTTATTGGCTTAAAACATGTTTATCCTGAAAACCTGAATCTTGTGGGTAGCAAGTGCTTAATCTATCTAAGTAGTTGCCTGACATGATATAGAGAAATAGACATTGCCATGACTTTGTTCCAAAGAAAAACTTATCATCCAGAGATTTCAATTTCAAAACTTAAAATTAAAAGTTCCTCAATGATCAAAATTCCTACCAAAGCCATATGGCACATACATATTCAAAACCTTAGTCATATGCTGCTTGTATTCAAGGTGAGCTTTGTCAAATTGTTGTGACCAATGTTGAGATTCTTTTCATACACCCATGATCAAGATTCACGTACACTTTATAAAATAAAAACTCTATCAAAACTTTTCCTCCATAAGTGATCAGAAAGAGTTTGGGCTATATTGATGAGGACATCACTCCTTCAGATGCACCCGCTGTTCCTTCATCCGGTATGCAAGGAGGTCCAATGACCCGAGCCCGAAGACGACAACTTAATTTAGAGGTGAGCTCGATCCTAAGTGATCCTTTTTATACTTTTGAGAATAGATTGCTACCTAATGATGTTATATTAATTAGGAATATTGGAGAGGGTCATGAGGAACTTAGAGGAAGTGGTGGAGGTGATGATGACCAGCCAGGACGTCCAATAGAAGTCGGAGGTCCAGCCCAACATGATTTCGAGTCTGCTTCGGTTTCCAGGACCCGTCTGTCTTGAACTGGTCACCCAGGATGCGTCCGGACTCCGTTTTCGATGATCCACATATGGTTGGAAAGATAATTTGATAAGGAAGCCAATACAAGTGGTCTCACGTCAAAAGCTCTTCGGAATCCATGGAAATTTTCGAAACAAGTCAGCGTCCAGATTCTGTCCAGGTGCTGCGTCACCGTATTTGGTCCAATAGACCATGTATCGTCTTGAGCCCATTAGGAGGGCGCGTCCAGGTTGGCGGTGACCCTAAGACCTTTATATTCATGTGCCATCACCATCATTAGGTTTTGGGTTTTGCTTAGATCAATCTATCCATTGACAGTCGCCGTTTTATCGGTTTGTGAGACCCCACTTGAGAACTTAATCATTCATCTGCAGTTTGTCCCAAATCTTGAGCTGCGTTCTTCTGAGTTCTTCGTTTCGCAGGCAGGGATTAGCCTTCGTGGCGAGGTCAACCGGTTGGAGACACAGTTGATAACCAGAGGAGTTGTGGTGCTAAGATTGCAAGATTCAGTCTTTCGATCTGAAGCCGGATTGGTGTGTCACTCTCCGCCTAAAACGATAGTTACCTTCTACCTGACGGAAGATCGGGAATCACGTCCCCATCAAGTGGTATTTAGAGCTAAGGTATACCGTTAGGTTCGCATTTATTCCCTAGTTTGAGTGTTTCGCATTTGTCCCATAGTCCACAGCCATAATTGTTTTCCTGTCCTAGAACCTTTCCGCGCCATAGCCTTTGCATATTTCAGTTTCAGAGTCTGTCGTGTTGAGTTTGTGTCCTGATTGAGGTCTTGTTGCTGGTTAGTTTGTGTTAGAGTCTAGTTCGTGTGTTTTCCCCCATCGATTCCATCAAATTCTAGCCTTCGTGACCACTTTTGTGCGCATTGTTCCTGTTTTGTCCTCTAATTCGGAGTCCAAACTTGAAACTGGTCCAGTTTTCGCGTACGAACTCGGATTTTGACGTTCCAGATATCAAAATCGATCAGAAATTTTTTTTGGATCCGTCCATCCCCTGCTTTGCTAGGGTTCGAAAATTTTATTTTGGCCAAAAACTGGTTACAAGATCCTCTTTTCCTAGTCACAAGCTTTTTCTCAATTTTGGACCCATCTTCTAAATTTTCCACAGGCCACGTCTTTCACTTGTGTAAGCTCAAATTTTCTGTGGTTACTTCTTGTGTGCTCCTAAGTGAAGAAAAAATATCAAAAAAATAAAAATAAAAAGTCAAAGATTCCCAAAAAAACAACGACAACCCAAAAATAGGGAAAAAAGAGGGGCAAAATTGGAACAATATCTAGAGGAGCACATAGAGAAGGCCTAAGTGAGCAGTGTTAGCGTGTGCTGTCTTGAGAATTGTTCCTGTTGCTTCTGCTATCCATCATACTTGTTTCTCTGCACTTGTTGTCACACATACTTGGTACTTGGAACACGTGAGACCAGCAACTAGAACAAGTAATTGGGACTATAATTCAACATTACTATCTGTTACTAACTTGTGTGCCACATATACATATTTTTCCTACTTGTGTGCCTTCCAAGCTCCACATATTCTTCAAATCAGTACAGAAAAGGACCTTGCAATCGTGGTGCCACTTCCTCACAGGTATCACAACCAAGCCTCCGGTTGCCATCCTCTGCTCGTATTGGTAAGAACTTGGTAAGACGTGTGTGAGGGTGTGATTCCACCAACTGATCCCAAGTAGTTACTAGGATCTTTTATTGATAACTAACCATGCCAGACGACGTTCCTGTTTTGTCTAGTCAATTGCAGGACCTTTCGGATCTCCTGAAGCAAGAGATGGGCACACTAAAAGAAGAAATTAGAGGTCTCCATCATGACTTTGAGAGTATGGATAGGCGAGTTGCCAACTTAACAGGGAGGATTCAAAATTTAGAGATCAATCCTTCTCCTGAGGATGAAGATAACAAAAACAAGGATGATGACAATAATGCTATCCATCATGGTAGAAGTAATACATATACTCTTATGCATAATGGATGATGCAGCGCTGGAGGGTGCCGACTGGCATGGGCATTGGATCGGGCGGCCCACTATAGTGGCCATTCGGGCCCATCTTCAGTCTGGTGTCTTCTCGTGTCCTCTGGAACCTTCTAGTGCATGTGTGGTCGCGGATTGATATCTTTTTATTCTGAACCCCAAATATAGCAAGCAATATATCCGTTTTGATCATCTCAACGAGCCCTTCGCAATGGTGCACTCCAATTCATCATTTGAGATACTTTTATTATGTGAAAAATTGCATATCCTACAAGACAAATGAGAGCACCAAAACTCGTGGAAATTGTTAGAATCAAATCCTAGTTCTATGTGTATTATTTCATTTGTACCATTTCTTATGTTTATTTAACTATAGAATGTTGATGTTATCCACCGTCAACAAGCTCCCCCAAGCTTACCCTTTGCTAGTCCCTTAGCAAAGCCAAACTTAGCAAACTTGAAAAAAGAACTTGAAGCTTTTGGAAATTTTGGAATAATTCCTAAAAAGTACACATGCATTCAAACAAAAATTCTCCTCTGGATCCTGATCTGACTTTCAAACCTACCCATATTACCTTTAACCATGGAGCTTCTTAGCCTTCGCTTGGGTCTTGAGCAACTGAAAGACAGAACAATCAAGTCAAGCGCTATGTCTCTAGCTCTTTTCTCAACCATTATTCTAGAGTTTTACAAGTTTTCAAAATAAAACTCAGAGCTTCTATTGTATGACACTCTCAGATCTCTCAATATATGTGGTATTTGTGGATCCTTACCAAGGCATTAATAATGTTATGCCTTTCTCTTCCTACAACTAAAGCTTATGTGGAGCTCATAGGAGTGGAGAAAACATAATAATAGTTGCAAGCATGCCTTTTCATGTATTGTAAAGTCAAACAATGGATCCAAAGAGAGTTAAGTCATACAATCAAGTCAAGATATGCATGTGTGTAATAGAACCGACCAAATTATAAGAACGTAAGTATAAAAACAATCACCGAAGTGATCAAATTCCTGTACTTAAACTCCCATAATCCCGGTAGTCCGGAAATCTCAAATGATTTCAAACAACTTTCGATATACAAACCAAGATCGTAGTGATTCAACACAACACATCATTCATTACAACATTTTGCAAGTGGCATGCAGATTACATCCATCGGAGTTCAAAATAAAATATTACAAACCAAGTTTGTTTCGCAGAAGCAACATAGTTCAATACATAACTTCATAGGTTTAAATACATTGCTAGGTAGTAGTCATGTCCAACAAAAGCATCCCAGGTAAGATAGCTAGCAGAGATCATGCCCGACGATCTAGTCCTCATCTTCGGCAGGGAGGAGGCAGTATTTACAGCAACTAGAGTAGAACAGGTCATCTGCAACGGGTGGGAAATAAACCCTGAGTACGAGAAGGTACTCAGCTAGACTTACCCATCAAAAACCAGAAATAAAGGACACCAAGGATCATGCAAGGCTTATAAGGTGGGCTAGCTTGACATAATTGCATAAAAGAGCTTATGAGCATAAGTAACCAATTAAACTTAGCATCAATTTCATCATCCTTTACTTGTCAACTATATTAGCACCTGTACTAGAGTACTCACTGATTAGGAGCAAACAATATTAACCATAGCAGGTATAATAAGGCCATGAACATCATATCATCATTCCTGAACCATCATTATCAATAGTGAGATCTACGTTGCCGCTGCTCTGTCAAGTTCTCACTAACCGGTGAGAGACGGTGACTCGAATCGAATTGCAACTGAGCTGAGGGGGTATTCCTAATTCTCACCTTGGCATACTTTGCAAGGGTAGCCGTGGGTTACCTTTGGTACAACTCAGGAACCAACTTCATGGGTTCGGTCAGCGCCAGCACTCTCAGGGATTACCCTTCTGCTAGGATGATTAGGACTTTTAACTCACCTGCCCTTGGACTCATGCCTACGGCTCCCTTTTGAGGCGCACTTTATACTTGCCGACTCCCGGCCTGAGTTGATCAACTCAGCTTCGTGGCCGGTCTCCAAACCTGGCCAACTAAGAGAGAGGCATGCGTTCAAAATGACAAGAGGACGTACAACAAATTGGTCCTTAATCGACACAGACGGAGTCACTGCAAACCGGCAAGCCTCCGTCCGGTCTTTCTTCAAATTAAGCCAGGTTCTTTTCCACAATAGCAAATATAGCCAACCGTGCGACATGTATATTCCTAAAACTCACAGGTGATAGAAAATCACCTGACTTCTACTGCATTAAAGCAGGGCTAAGCATTCTACTTGATCCTGAGCTACTTAGGATTCAGGGTATCAAAATCTGGACAAGGATTGGATAACATGCATCAAGTGTTTTCATCCAACACCTAAAACTTAATGCAACAATATATATAACAATAATACTTTAATTGCATTTCAGAAATTAGGAGGCTTATAATGCTCCGGGGCTTGCCTTTCACGAAGTTACAAGGTGTGTGGTCCGGACAAACCACCACGTTTTCTTCTGCTGCTTCTTCGGGGGCCTCCACCTCCTGCTATGAGGGTTGCTCCTCCGGGTTCTTCTCGAATTCTAGAAGCATGACTCCCTTCGGAACACCTATTGCATGCATATGCACAAGATAAATATCATGGATGCATAAGGAATGACATGATGCTCATAATGAATGGATAATAGTAAGTAAGTACTTAGCCAAAACATCACTGGACACTCGTTTACTAAGTACGAATAGCTCTATTCAAATCACTTTAAACATGTATCTATCTTAACTCGGAAGCACAAGATCAACTTACCTAACTTGCATAACCTAAGATAAAGATGCTCATCCTCAGTTAAAGGCCTAAAACCTGCACCTAAACTCACCTTAATCAATTTAACCATCTAGTAAGACCACGAACATGCTTAAGTATCACAGAGACACAATTGACAGAAAGTTCAGGTGAAACATAGAAAAGGGCAGTTTACTCAATCAATCACAACAGAAGTTCTACAAATCCAATTGACTTATAAGAGGACATTCTGGAAAGCTTATGAAATTATCTACAAAACACTTGTAATCACCAAAGCATGATTCCACAGTTCACTAAGTCGAAATCAAGCAAACACAGAGTCTGTTCTGTAAACACAGAGAGCAACCAAAGCTGAGAACCAACTTGGAACAGTCTTAACTCCTAAACCATATGACCAAATGTGTCCAAAATTTAACAGCATTTAGATCATGAAATTCACAACAACTTTGCTATAGACCACTAGACATGAAAACATAATTTATATGGAGTAACTAACAACATCCCAAAATCTGTCCAGAATTGGCAGATTCACTAAGTTAATTATTTAATGATGTAACAAAAGCACATTTGAGCTAAACCAAGTTTACCAACTTATTTATCATATCAAAATAATACTAGAAAGTGTGGTGCCAACATCTAAATCATTTCTTTAATGCCATTTATTAATCTATTTAGATAATTAGGTGGATAAAGGAACCCATATCAAAACTACACAAATAATTCTATAAAAATTACAGTGGCTACCACATACATTCAGGAGGTTACCATAAAATTTTTATAGCAATTGAGTAAGTATATTTTCTGATACTAAAAATAACAGACAGAAAGGCTGATTTTGGCATAATTGAGAAACCCTACTGAAAAGTATCAAACAATAGATTTTATATTTTTCTTGGGTTCTACCTAACATGAGAATAACACTCACCAAATTTCACCCTTTCTAGATCTACAGTTAATTCATGAAAATTCACACAAGATCCACCCAAGCAAAAAAGATAAATAAATATCTCCACCATGCATTATCCAAAATTGATGAAATTTAAACTACAAGCTATTCAAGGCATAAACAGCACCACATAAATTTTTCAAGTCATTTGGAGCTATACAATAGTAGGTACAATTTCCTCCTAATCCTTTATGAATAAAAGAGATAATTTATAGCTTCAAATTTCTTAACAGAACATAGCATATTTTATATTTTTAATAAAAACTAGACTTTACTAGGAACACCATAAAATTGGAACCACACCATTTGGATCTACCATTCAAGAGATATGCAATTTTGAATCTAGCATCAATTCTGTGAAAAAGAATAAAACCAAAACAATTTGAAACCCTAAACCATTTCACCCGGCTATAGGGCCAGCCTGTGACCCTGTGTGGCCCGCTAACTCGGCATGGCTTGCTCACCTGCGAGGCCCACCTGGCCTGCCAGCCCGTGTCGGCCTCCCGCCCGTGCCGCCCGTGCACGCGCTGACCGCGAGGTCCCTCGCGCCAGAGAGAGGGGGACAGAGGAAAAGGCAACGGCGAGAGCTCGCTGCCGGTGGTGACTTCGGCGAGGCCGAGGGCACCAGCATGCTCATCTTGACTGTGCGCATCTAGGGGTATGGCTAATTGAAGCTAGGGTAGTGGCTAGGGAGGGTGGCGACGGTAATGGCAGCCCACGGCCGCGGGCTTGCCAGCTCCGGCGAGCCAATGGCAGCTCGGCCCTAGTGGCCTACCCCGTGAGCATTAGCAACTCAAGACGGACATAGAGTAATGAAGAGAGGAGGTGGTAAGAGGCCCGAGAGGCATGGCCATGTGCGAGCTCGGCTTGGCGGCATCAATGGCGACGCGGTGAAGCCGCAAGCATGGTGAGCTCTACCTGAGGAAAAAATGGTTGCTCGGTGAGGTCGAGGATGTGGAGGGGCTCAGGGTGGTGCTACAGCTCAGAGGAATTAGACAATGGTGCTTGGGTTTAGTGGGTTTCTTGGTGGCAGCCGCTGCTCACCTTCGGTTGCCGCTCTCGCTCAGTGGAGAAGAACAGGGAGGGCGGAGTGGAATGGAATGGCGAGAGAGAGGGAGGGAGTGCGGTGTCCACACGGCCTTCACTTGTGAGCACTCGCCTGCAACGTGGAGGAGCTAGCTAGGCATGAATGCCATGCGGCAGCTCGGCTCTGAGCCGGTCGGCCACGCCGTGGTCTGAATGTCTGAATCGGAGTTCGATATCGGTGACTGATAGATGAACTTTGGTGCCATAGATCTCCCAGTCTAGGCTGATTTGGTGTGAGCTGTAGTTAGCAAAATTGTAGAGGGACATGAGATCTACAAGTTTGTCAATAAGAGCTTGAGCTGGTTCGGCATGGTTTGAGAGTTACAATGCTCCAAAGGTGGTCAGTTTGCAACTGCAAACGTCAATTTCAGACTTAGTAAAAATTCTAAGTGTTGGACAGCACTTCCACTGACTTGTGGGTCCTGTTTGAGCATGTTCTGGCCATTTTCATGGGATGGCCATATTGAAACTTTTGTTCCTTGATAAATTTTCTACAACTTTGTTAAAGGGTGCACATCCATGATAGATCTCTAGGCTAGACTTTTTAAATAGTCAAATAAAGACACTCTATAGGTCATCTCATGGTCAAACCTCACCTAGAGGGCAAATTAGTCATTTTGGTCAACATGAACAGTGCTACACTAATTACCCTAAGTGTAGTTAAGGTGTATTAGGACATAATTAACCCCTCTACACATTTGTTACACCAACCTCTAAGTATCACACATGTTGAAACAAACAAAACAATCAAATTACTCAATTTGTTGCAAAACCATGTCGCACATGTTTCATGACTTTGTTGCAAAGCTCAAGCTTGTCATGTTACACTAACAATATTGCCATGTTTTAATGTATGGAAAACACATGTTGCATCTACATGTTGCACAACCCATATTTCATAAGCAAACAACTATGAAACAAGCACAAGTGAGAATGTTGCATACACATGTTTCAAGCAACAAATGCATGATGAGATAAATGATGCTCATGCTTATGAAATGAAAAATGCAATTTGTGGGAGCCAAACACCTAGGGTGTTATAGCCCTCCCCCTTATAAAAATCTCGTCCCAAGATTTGAAAAGCGTACCATTTATTAAAGAAAGTTGGATGATTTTCCTTTAAATACTCTTCCCGTTCCCATGTTGCATCCCGATCACTATGATTACTCCAAACCACCTTGTAGAGTTTCACTACTTGGCTACGAGTCACCCTTTCCTGAGTATCCAGAACATATACTGGCTTCTCCTCATAAGAGAGATCGGATTCCAATTTGATTCCCCTCACTACTACTCTTTCCTCGGGAAGACGGAGACATTTCTTCAATTGGGAAACATGGAATACTAGAAAGATAGCTCCCAACTCACGAGGTAGACTAAGCTTATAAGCTACCCTTCCACTTTTCTTATTAATCTAATAGGGTCCAACATATCGGGGCTAAAGCTTCCTTTTGATTCCAAAATGTTTTACTCCTCTCATAGGTGATACCTTTAGATAGACATGGTCACCTACTTCAAACTCAATAGGTTTTCTTCTCTTATCTGCGTAGCTCTTTTGCCTAGCCTGAGCGGCGGCCATTTTTTTTGAATAACACGAACTTGCTTTTCGGCTTCTTCTACAAAGTCAATACCATAGAATATCCTTTCTCTAGGTTCCACCTAGTTCAAAGGAGTCCTACACTTACGACCATATAAAGCTTCAAACGGAGCCATCTTGATACTCTCTTGATAATTGTTGTTATAAGAGAATTTAGCAAGTGGCAACCATTTCTCCCAAGAGCCCTTGCAAGAGATAAGACAAGCCCTAAGCATGTCCTCAAGAATTTGATTAACATGCTCAGTTTGCCTAGAGGTTTGTGGATGATAAGCAGAATTGCGGATTAGATTAGTACCACGCACATGCACAGAGATTCATCCTTCTTCACAAAGATAGCGGGACAACCCCAAGGAGAGGAACTGGGCCGAATCAAATCTTTCTTCAACAGCTCATTCAACTAAATTTTTAACTCAGCCAACTCATTGGGTGGCATTCTATAGGGCATTTAGGAGATAGGAGCCATACCCGGAATGAGTTCTATATTGAATTCCACTTCACAGTCCGGAGGTAGTCTAGGCAAGTCATCAGGGAAGACATCTGGAAACTCATAGACAACCGATATATCCGCAATGGCCTTGGCTAGAGTAACATTGGCCGCATTATGGATAGCAATATCACGGGGAAGCTGAACTAGAAAACCCTTCCTATCTACGGGATCTCTCAACATTACCATGCGAGTGGAGGTATCGATTAACACCCCATTGCCACTCATCCACTTCATTCCCAAGATTACATCGATTCCTACACCCGCTAGAACTACAAGATTCGCAAGAAACTCTCGATCACCAATCTCAATCTTTACATCCTTAACTACTTGGTTAGTCATGATGTTGTTCCCAGCAGTACTAATACAATAACCACCCTTGGCAATTGTAATCACATTCATATTTCGCTCATATGAAAAAGTAGAACTCACAAAGGAATGTGAAGCACCCGAATCAAAGAGCACAACTACAGGATGATCATTAACAAGAAACTTACCAGCAGTGACCACTTCACCAGCAGGAATTTCCTCCACAGTAGTATAGTGAACATGCCCCTGACGGACGTTTCCCTGAGAGTTCTGTTTGGGAGGATATAGACAGCTGTTAGCCCAGTGACCAGGCTTGTTGCAATTCCAGCATGACCTGTTGGATGGTGGAACATTGGAACTGCCTTGCCCAGAAGTATTCTTTGGCAAGGAAACTATGTATCCCTTGCGAAAACCAGTTTTAGCTTGATTCTTCTTCTAAGGTGGGCGGTACCGGACATTGGCAGTAGGTGGACGATATTGGGTTTTGGACACCAATGGCGCCTTAGACTGAGAAGCACCTGCCTCAAAATTCCTTTTACGAGTTTTGGAAGCAGCATATATCTTATCATTATTGTCCTAAGTCAGGGCATCACTGATAAACTCATTGAAGGTGACACACTTACTGTTGCCCATAGACTTCATCAGTTTAGGGGAAAGTCCCCTCTTGAAACTAGCTATCTTCTTGGCATCAGTATCAACAAACTCAGGAGCATACCTTGCCAGGTTGTTAAATGCTTGGAGGTATTCATTAAGACTCTTGTTACCTTGAGTCAACTTCATGAACTCGGTATGCTTGATTGCCATAAGACCATGAGGAATAAAATGGCCTTTGAAAGCTTCTTTGAATTGGTCCCAAACGACCTCAACATTAGCAAGAAAGGTGGTCCTATGATGATTCCACCAGATGCCTACAGGTCCCTGTAGCTGATGACCAGCATAAGAGGCTTTCAACCCTTCAGATAACCTGAGCAATTGGAATCTCTGTTCTATGGTGCTCAACCATTCATTAGCCTGTAATGGTTCTTCTGCTTCCCTAAAGATAGGGGGCTTCGTATCCATGAAGTCCTTGAAACTACTATACTGATTTGGTTCGAGTCCCTGGCAGACATGTCGATCATCACGGTTAACTAGCTGGCGCATAGCCTCAGCCAACAAACACTGGCTTTCAACAACCGTCTACATCAGCTCAGCCTATGTGGGCTGTGGTGGAGGAGGTGGTGGTTGTTCCTCATCCCCAAGGCTACGACCATGACGAAGATTGTACGCCATCTGCAAAAATGCATAGCCAATGAGCACTGACGATGTGGAAAATTTGTAGATGAATTATATAATTATGCCAAACTGATTCCATTAGAGAGCATGAATTCATACAATAAACAGAGGCACAATAATTCATCACAATCACACAACCCATCAAGTGCATCAATTAACACATTAATGCGATGTACTTAACGAACAACGATGTTTGCTGACAACAAAGACGGAATTTATCAATGGCTCACATACGTGGAGCACAACACGTCTAATAGGTTACATCCAAACCATCAAGGTTCCAACCTTACATTAAAGATAACATAGGGTTCGATGTTACATCCCAAAGATCAACTTACTACAACTCTACTCGTCCATGCAAGAGGATCAACAAAAGACTAGCTCTAGTGCATTAGCTAAGGGGTAAGCTAAACTACGCATCGTCCTCGGAGTTAGTGTTGAAGATCTCTCCTCCATATTCATCACTAGTAGGCTCGAGCTCCTCATCTTCCTCCTCTTCAGGCGGAACATCCTCAGGTCCATTAATCTCAATGTCATCATCATCTTCAGCCATGATGACACTAGAGCCCATCTCATCATCATTATCATTATCATCATTAGGGCGAAGGAGGGGATGAAGCTGATTGTGTAGCAGATGAACTTCCTCATGGAGGTGGTTGTTGTACTCTTCTGCAGCTGCCAACTGCTGCTCAAGCTCAACCTGCCGAGCCCTCAAGACATTCTCTTCGTGCCAGGCTTCATTCTGCTGATTCAGCATGTGAATCAACATACATTCACAGTTGCAGTGAGCAACTATCAACCTCTATACCTCCAGTGTCTCTTGATCCCGTTCTTGTGTCACTTGCTCCAAACGCTGCTGGACCGCATTTCTCTCAGCAGTCACCTAGGCCAACTCCGCCCTCAGCCTTTCCTCCATAGTAGGCTCAGGGCGGGGCTCACAAGGAGCTAACTGGCGCCGAGGAACCCTGCCCCTGGTGGACTTGCAAGCAGTAGTCCTTGTGCGGGCCATCTGTAGAATAGGGTATAACTTAAGGTGATGATCATTTAAGAGATACAAAAATTTAATTAGTCGGGACAATCAAATTTTAAGGGAGTAATGCAAGAAATGCCATGTATGCTTGAACATGATGCTTGCATGATCCGTATGTTCTCACAAACCTAGGAAAATTAAAGGCTAGCGGAACATATGGTGGCATACATACGTTCTCTCGTATACGGTAGCTAGTCAATCTACAACGATACGTTGTTAGTGTACCTGCAGAAAATTTCATTTTAGCCTAACAATTTCCCAATAAGGCATGCGAAGTAAGCAGTAAACTAAATACTTTTATACATACATCCCTCGATGTATATACTTCAGTATCACAGCTACCCTGACAGATATACCCACAATTAAGTACTCTCATATATACATGATTGAACATGTAAGTATGCGAGTAACCACAACTACTCTCTCCTAAATCGACGGTTAGATAGTCATGCAATCACAACTCACACTTACCAGAGCGTAGAGGTACTTTGATCCATACATTACCACCCAAGAGGATGTCATCCATACAATAGCACGCCGTATGGACAACGAAACAGAAAACAAGCAAGAACCCCCAATTTAGTACTTTAATAAGCCACCTAAGAATCCTTATTTGGGCATAAAGGATATGACCACTGACAACACTTAGTATTTAATTTAGAGTTTTCACAAATACTTTTGTTTTTAAATACACAAATGACATGTTTTGATGAGGACATGGCCTCCACACATATGACCATGCTTGGAGAATTACATGGAGGCCAAGGAGATCAGCAAGGGCATCCAAATCGAGAAGGAGGCCCAAAGCTTATCCGGTTCGAGTCACCAAGGTGGAGGCCCAAATCAAGTTCGAGTCCACCTCGGAATACAGGACCAGTCTGCCTTGAACTGGTCACCCAGGACGCGTCCGGACTCCGTTTTCCATGATCCATATATGGATGGAAAGCTTATTTGATAAGGAAGCCAACCCAAGTGGTCCTACGTCAATAGCTATTCAGAATCAACAGGAATCGTCAAAACAAGTCACCGTCCAGAATCTATCAGGGCGCTGTGTCGCCGTCTTTTGGGCCGTTTGGGCCTTGTAACGTGTCGGCGCTCCACAGGGATGCAAATAGGGGTCCTTGAACGTCCCTTAGGCTATATAATCAGTAGTCGCCACCTACATTAGGGTTGGGGTTTTGCTTAGATTATTCTGTTGACAATAGTTTCACCGCCGCCGTCGGTTTATGAGACCCCAACTTTGTGAGATTAATCATTCATCTGCAATTTGGTTGCATTCCTTTGTGTTCTTGCGTGTGTTCTTGATTTGCAAGCAAGGACTTAGCCTTCTTGGTGAGGTCGACCGTGCAACGCCGGTCGATAACCAGAGGGGTCGTGGTGCTGCGATTGTGGGGTTCAGAACCGAGTTGTTCGGAAGCCGGATCGAATTGTGTCGTGACTCCACCAAATCGAGAGTTATCAGAACCTTTCGGAAGATCGGGAACCCTAGTTCACATCAATTTGGTGAACTATGTAACAGCCCAGGTGTTTATCACCAATTAAGTAGTGGGTTTGAGCTCAAACATGATAGATTAGTAGAGATGACGATGCCAAAGTCAAACCTATGGAAATAAGCCCTAACCTAAACTTGGATATTGCACCCTAGCTTACATATAGGCTCAATTAAAAGATATATGCTTGGGTGTTGTTATCAAAGTATCTTCACATGTCTCACATCAATAACTATCTATATTGATCCCTGGAAAAGTTTCATGAAGTTTGGAATCAAAAAGTCACATGAAATGATAAGTTCCATTCCTATTGGAATTTGCCCCGTTAAGTTAATGGAACTATAGATCATCAACCAAGCTTTGCAAATTTACCCAAATGACTCTAGATGAACTCTACAACAAAAGTCATGAAGGGTTCATATTGAGCAAATGTCAAGAAATTGCCCCGATTGGCCTAAAACCCTAGTTTTGGCTTTATCGAGTTGATACTTTGACCAAAGTGAAAGTTTGACTTCTGTACTAGTTATAAGGTTTGACCTTAAACAAAAGTTGTAGTTCATCTTGGATAGAACAAACTTTGTTTAATGGTCAAGAGCTAGTTTGGCCTCTAACCTAGTCAAATAGAGATCACAATGTGGATTCAGCTGCTGTTTTCAGCACTTAGAAAAATATTCTAAGTCCTAGAATGGGCAGCAATGAGTTGACTTGTTGGATGATCTTTATCTCCCTAACCATGCTGAAACAGTCCAAGGACCCTTAATAGAAGTTGTAGATCAAGTTGGGTACTACAAGTTTTGTTTAAGCCTCAAGGCCTAGTACAGCTTCTAACCTAGTCATATAAGGAACCCAAGTTTGAATGTTGCTGTTATTTTCCAGCCCTATGTCCGTACATTGGCGTGTCGTGTTCTCAAAATTTCGTTAGGTAACTTGAGTAGGTCCAAATGTAAAAGTTGGTGCTTACATGATGGGGAAGAACATATGAGAAGATGGCACCAGTTGCATTTCATGTTGACCATCAATTTGGATAATTGCTCATTTCTATTAATTCGTTGACAGTGCAAACTTTGGAGCTAATTACCTCCTAATCCAGAGCCCTAATGCTTATGGTACCTTAATAAAAGTTGTAGAGCATCATCAACACAACAAACCTCGTATTGGGCCCATAGTTCAATTCGGCCCGGATGTAGCCCAAACACGCGCTCCAACTGACCTACCCCGGCACCCGCCATCTGTTCGATGAAACGTCGATGTGGTTGCCATGCGCTGCTCGCGCCCCCACCATGGATGACACGCGCCCACCGGTGCCATCCTCTGCCGCATGCCCTTCCATGTGCCCACGCTCCTGAGTCGATGAGGTGAGGCCCAGACGCTCCCTTCTCACTTGCTCGCCGCTGCCTCGCTCTCCCATTCCTCTCTGTGCTTGCCTCGTCGTGCACAGCCATGGCCGCCATGGCCGGTTCAAGCTCCAGCTCGAGCTTCCGAACCACGCCGTCCCTCCTCCCTTCCCCAAGACAAGCATGGCATCGCCTTCCCCGCCACACACCGACCCCGATGCGCCGCTTTCCTCGGTCGCGAGCCGCCTGCGGCATGCTGCCGCCGGGGCACCGACCACCGGAGCCGCCGCCTCCATGGCCAGGAGGCCATGGGCCACCTCACACCAAGCTATGACCATCTTCGGGTGCGCCTCTCTGCCCTAGTGCCTCCCCACCACCTCACCACGGCCGCCGGCGAGCCGTAGGCCAACTTCTCCCCTCGCCGGTGTTCACCCCCCTGCTCTCGGCCGACGGCCTGAGGAAGGAGAAGGGGAAGTTATGTGTACATTCCCTCTTATATGACAAGCGGGCCCAGTTGAAATAGGGGTCCCACGTGTCGGTTATGAATGGCAAGGATGGGGTACACGTTCGGGTGCACTTAGCAGTTCTAGGGTGAAGTAGTTAGACTTCGTTTTTGAATTCAAGAAATTATGTAAATCTTCTAAAAATCATATCTCTTGCTAGGTAATTCCAAAAATAGTAAATGGGGACTTTTTGGAAACCTTGAGAAGAGATATATGCAGTAGAGTCATAAAATTCTATATGTTTATAGATGTTTTCTAATGTGTTTATTTAAGTTGAAAAAGAGCTCTAGAAATGCCTTTAAACATAACCAGAGCAAGATCTGGAGTTTTAGAACTCCAAAAATAGTGATTCTTGTTTTGTTAATTTTGTGATGATATTTACTTGCTAGGAAAAATATTAAACACACTAATTGTTCACTGATTTCTGAAGGTTTTGATTTGACCTTGATAAATAAGGAAATCCACATTATATTGCTTGTCATTTTTATATCTTGAGTTGTGTTGCTCCAAATGGTGTGAAATTTTTATGGTAGTCTTGTTATGCTATGTATGTACTGTGGTATAAATTCCATGGTCATTACTTACTGTTTTGTCAAGTTATTGATTTAACTTGTTTAGGGCTTGATAAATAGCTTATAAATAATATATAAATGATAAAATAGAAAATGTTGTTCCATTACCTTAGTATGATGTTTTTCTATCATATTGATTCATAATATGGCCTTGTGTTCACAGAAAATATTGAGTTTTAGGTTTTACTTGCTCTCACATGATTTATCTCAATAGCTATTTGTCTTTTTCTTAGAGGTTGATATACTTGTCCAAATGGATTGAAATTTGGATAGTATACTTTTGGGAGCATTTGTAGACCCCTGTAATTTTGGTAGAATTTATTGAGTATCTTTTTGATGTGGTCTTAATTCCACCTAATGATCTAAATAAATTAAGAAAATGTATTAAAAGAATTTATTTAGTAATTGACACTATGTTTTCTGATGTTCATTAGTCATGTACGAAATGTTGGTAAAGTTGGTTTTGTCCAATTATATGTTTGCAACATAAGTTAATAATTATTTCTTGCAAATGAGGTTTCTGAACAGATTTAAGAATATTGTTAATTACCCTATACAAATGATGTTTTCATGTCTTGTGTGCTATAACAAAGTTGTTGTGAATTTCATGATCTAGCTACTGTTAAATTTTGGTGGCATTTGGCCATATGGTTTAGAAAATACAGCTGTTCTAAGTTGGGTTCAGATTTAGGTTGCTCTCTGTCCTTCCAGGACAGATTCTGTACCTTCTGTATTTCGACCTGGTAAATGTTAGAATCAGGTTTAGATAATTATAAATGAAATTTAGATAATTTCATAAGCTTTCCATAATGTCTTCTTGCAAGTCATTTGGAGTTGTAGATCTCTAGTTATGATTAAATTACTCAGCTGTTGGTCTGATGTCCAGAAGGTAGCAATTTCTAGTTCTAGTACTTTGATTAACTTTGTCATGCTTGGGTATTGAAGTGTGACTCATATCTTTGATGATACTTGGGTGGTACCCTGTGATCTTGTGAGACTTGTTTCTTGAGTGATGTGCTTGCCCTCTTCTATGTTATGTCTTAATGAGGATTAAGTTAATTAGCTCTAGGTGTTTATGTGAACTTTGGTATTCTTGTTTAATTACTTTGTTTATTTCACTTCTATGCATTCATACGCATGCATTATTGCACATCATTTAGGTACGCTAGCTGAAGCACGTGAAGGACCTAATGTGGAGCCAAACCGAAGATGGAATTGGTGGATCTATCCCGAAGATAGAAAGACCGAACAAGTGTTAGATGGAGGGAATGCTCGCCAAGCGAGTTTCTTCTGACATACTCTAACTTGAGTCGGATCCCAGGCAAGCCCCGGAGCATTATAAGCCTCCTATCTTCAAAGCAATTAATTATATATATGTTATAAGTATTGTTGCATTAAGTGGTAGGAGTTGGTTGGAAACCCTTGCTGCATTATATCATTCCTTGTCCAGATATATGAATCCCTGAATCCTACATAGACTAGGATCGAGTAGATGCTTAGCCCTGCTTTAAGCGGTAAAAGTCAGGTGATTTCCTGTCACCTGCGAGATATAGGGATATTCATATATGGCACGGTTGGCTATATTTGCTATCGTGGAATGGAACCATGTGTTAATAAAATGAAATGAGACCGGGCGGGATGACGATAGTGAAGCAACAAGGCATGGAGGTCTTGGGTGTGGATCTATCCCCGTCTGAGTTGTTTAAGGACCGATTCGCTGTACGTCCTTGAGTCATGTTGAATGCAGTCTAACACTTAGTTGGCCGGATAAGTCGTTCCGACCGCGAAGCCGAGTAATATGGTTCAGGCCGGGAATCAAATGGTAGGTTGCTTCTTGGAGGAGAGAAAAGATGTGCTTGGGGACATTGGCGTGAGACCAAGGGGGGGTTAGAGTCCCTATCACCTGGCAGAGTGTGGCCCTTGGGGTCGCGACATCATTCGGACCCGCGATTCCTGAATCATATGAAAAGGTGGCCTGTGCGACCCTGGCAGGGGTCTGCACGGTGAGTGTTAGAAATACCCCTCCAGCTGGATAGGAATTCGATTCGAATCGCCGTCGCTCCTGGTTAGTGAGCACTTGACTTGAGCAGCGGCAACATAGATTCCATTAAATTGAACGGATGGTTAATTGGATAACGATGGAAAGGTTGCCTCAATTTATACCTGCTATGGTTAATATTGTTTGCTCCTAATAAAGTGAGTGCTCTAGTACAGGTTCTAATAGAGATGACAGGTTAATGATGATTAACTTGATGCTTAAGCATTAATGATTACTTATCAATAATAAGCTTTTATGCAAAATGTTGTCAAGCTAGCCCACTTCATATCAGCCTTGCATGATCCTTGGTGTCACTTTATTTCTGGTTTTTGACGGGTAAGTCTAGCTGAGTACATTGTCGTACTCAGGGTTTTATTCCCACTTGTTGCAGGTTGTGATGTATCATGGCGGCTGCAAGGGTTGGTTGGCTCCTGCCTTAGTGGCGGAGTGTGATCATGGGCATGATCCTTCTTATTTGTCTTGTCTCTAATGCTTTTGTTGGAAGTCGACCTTCGTACTGGCATGTATTTTAAATAATGGTGTTGTTAGTTTCAGATTACTTTGCTTCCGCTACTTTTGAACTTAAGTTGTAATAACTATGTTGAACTCCGATGTATATTGAACTACTTGTGAAATGGTTGTAACATGTGACTTGTTATGTTGAATCACTACGATCTTGGCTGGTATGTTGGTTGGTTTGAATTCCCTCATGATTTCATTGGACTACCGGAGTTATATGGGCTCAAGTGCGAGAATTTGATCACTTCGGTGATTGTTTTTGTACTTGTGCTCTTATAATTTGGACGGTTCTATTACAAACTAGGGTTCCCGATCTTCTGAAAGGTTCTGATAACTCTCGATTTGGTGGAGTCACGACATAATTCGATCCGGCTTCCGAACAACTCGGTTCTGAACCCCACAATCGCAGCACCACGACCCCTCTGGTTATCGACCGGCGTTGCACGGTCGACCTCGCCAAGAAGGCTAAGTCCTTGCCTGTGAATCGAGAACACACGCAAGAACACAAAGGAATGCAACCAAATTGCAGATGAATGATTAATATCGCAAAGTTGGGGTCTCACAAACTGACGGCGGTGGCGAAACTGTTGTCAACAGAATAATCTAAGCAAAACCCCAACCCTAATGTAGGCGGCGACTACTGATTATATAGCCTAAGGGACGTCCAAGGACCCCTATTTGCGTCCCTGTGGAGCGCCGACACGTTACAAGGCCCAAACGGCCCAAAAGACGGCGACACATCGCCCTGACAGATTCTGGACGGTGACTTGTTTCGACTATTCCCATTGATTCCGAATAGCTTTTGACGTAGGACCACTTGAGTTGGATTCCTTATCAAATAAGCTTTCCATCCATATATGGATCATCGAAAACGGAGTCTGGACGCGTCCTAGGTGACCAGTTCAAGGCAGACTGGTCCTGGATTCCGAGGTGGACTCGAACTTGATTTGGGCCTCCACCTTGGTGACTCGAACCGGATAAGCTTTGGGCCTCCTTCTCGATTTGGATAACCTTGCTGATCTCCTTGGCCTCCATGTAATTCTCCAAGCATGGTCATATGTGTGGAGGCCATGTCCTCATCATGTTTAGTGTTGAACCTTGCTCCAATGCCAGCTGTAATAGAACCAACCAAATTATAAGAACGTAAGTACAAAAACAATCACCGAAGTGGTCAAATTCCTATACTTAAGCTCCCATAATCCCGGTAGTCTGGAAATCTCAAAGGATTTCAAACAACTTTCAACATACAAACCAAGATCGTAGTGATTCAACACAACACATCATTTATTACAACATTTTGCAAGTGGCATGCGGGTTACATCCATCGGAGTTCAAAATAAAATATTACAAACCAAGTTTGTTTCATGGAAGCAACATAGTTCAATACATAACTTCATAGGTTTAAATACATTGCCAGGTAGTAGTCATGTCTAACAAAAGCATCCCAGGTAAGATAGCTAGCAGGGATCATGCCCGATGATCTAGTCCTCATCTCCCGCAAGGAGGAGGCAGTATTTGCAGCAACCAGAGTAGAACAGGTCATCTGCAACAGGTAGGAAATAAACCTTGAGTACCAGAAGGTACTCAGCTAGACTTACCCATCAAAAACCAGAAATAAAGGACACCAAGGATCATGCAAGGCTTATAATGTGGGCTAGCTTGACACAATTGCATAAAAGAGCTTATGAGGATAAGTAACCAATTAAACTTAGCATCAATTTCATCATCCTTTACCTGTCAATTGTTGACGATGGTTATCTACCATAATAAAGGGTTAAAATAAATATATAAAGGGCTAATAAATGATCACCAACATAGGTTTAGGGTGTCAACTAACGAAATTCCACAAGTTTTGGTGAATCTATATTTTGCAAGGGGTTATCAGAATAATTTAGGAAATGATATCTTCCACAAGAAGGAACCCAGGTCAATCGGCCTAATCTCCACGGCATGAATACGCAAGAGGCTTCTAGAGGACACCAGAGGACTCCACGAGGATGGCCACCACGAGGCGCCACAAGGTGGGGCCGACCGGCCTCAACCTAGGCCGACCAGCCCCTGGCCGCCGCCCCTCGGCTCCTTCCTTTGCAAGCTACTTCAACCACCTCCAAGGATGCATCCTAACCCCATGTGAAGGTTAGTTTGATCCAAGGGCCACGGTTCCATGCTATGGGCTATATAAACGAGGCCCCCAACCCCCCTCTAGGGGGGAATTCATTCAATCCATCATCATAATCACCTTTAAGAGAAAAGCTAGGGTTTAGGGAAGAGAGGTGTCCCTCGAACGGATGTCCTCTCAACTCCCAAGTTAGAATAGATCTAGTCTTCTAGATAGTAGAGAGATGGAGAGCGAGGGAGGAGTTCGGATGAGGTGCTGGCCTGTTGGTGCCTCTTCAACAACTTGTACTTCGGCAGGATCGAGCTCTATGTGGGCTTGCTCCTGAGATGGCTCAGGCTCTGGCAATCAACTTCTGATTCAAGTAAGATTCATGTTTATATTATTCTTCTGGTTTGCGAGTCTCTTTTGAGCGCTTTAATCTAGTCGACTAGGTTAGAGTATAATTCGTAGTGTAAGCATGGCGCTTAGACTAGGGTTACTCATAGATGCACCCTATATTCTGGATCGGTGGTAGATCACGAAGGTGACAGCTTCGTTGAGTCCTCTGTAGTCCACCTCCCGTCTGTAGGCCTAGCAAGATATATAATTATGTGGTAGATTCATACTCTGTTTGCGGTCTTCCATAGTAATTCCCCAGTTGAATAGTAGAAGATGTCGACTGCCCAAGTTAGAAGTAGAAACCCTGATCGAGTTATCCTCTCTATACTCCTACTATCGACCCCATACTAGATTGATCCTCTCTTACGTTTTAGTCTTGTTTTCACTTTAGTTGTTCCCACCTTATTTATATTTCCAACTCATTCACCTTTGCTGGTTAAGTTAGAACACGTAGTTGACTTACACGTTTCCCTGTGGATACGATATTTAAAACCCTCTGGGTGAAAGCTACAACAGTATCCGTGCGCTTGCGGATCTTTTCTGTTCGCGTTAATAAATACCAACAGCAACTATATTAGCACCTATACTAGAGTACTCACTGATTAGGAGCAAACAATATTAACCATAACAGGTATAATAAGGCCATCAACATCATATCATCATTCCTGAACCATCATTATCATTAGTGAGATCTACGTTGTCACTGCTCTGTCAAGTTCTCACTAACCGGTGAGAGATGGCGACTCGAATCGAATTGCAACTTAGCTGAGGGGGTATTCCTAACTCTCACCCTGGCATACTTTGCAAGGGTAGCTGTGGGTCACCTTTGGTATAACTCAGGAACCAACTTTGCGGGTTCGGTCAGCGCCAGCACTCTCAGGGATTACCCTTCTACCAGGACGATCAGGACTTTTAACTCACCTGCCCTTGGACTCACGCCTTCGGCTCCCTTCCAAGGCGCACTTTATACTTGCCGACTCCCGACCTGAGTTGAGCTACTTAGCTTCATGGTCGGTCTCCAGACCCGACCAACTAAGAGAGAGGCATGCGTTCAAAATGACAAGAGGACATACAGCGAATCGGTCCTTAATCGACACAGACGGAGTCACTGCAAACCGGTAAGCCTCCGTCCGGTCTTTCTTCAAATTAAGCCAGGTTCTTTTCTATGATAGCAAATATAGCCAACCGTGCCACATGTATATTCCTAAAACTCGTAGGTGATAGGAAATCACCTAACTTCTACTGCATTAAAGCAGGGCTAAGCATTCTACTTGATCCTGAGCTACTTAGGATTTAGGGTATCAATATCTGGACAAGGATTGGATAACATGCATCAAGTGTTTTCATCCAACACCTAAAACTTAATGCAACAATATATATAACAATAGTACTTTAATTGCATTGGCCGACGGTGGCTCGGCCCTAGTGGCCTATCTCTGTGCATGTGCGTAGAATGCCAACGACGGCTCGGCCCTAGTGGCCTACTCCACGAGCATCAGCAACTCAAGATGGACACAAAGCAATGGAGAGAGGAGGAGGTAAGAGGTCCGAGAGGCAGGGCCACGTGTGAGCTCGGCTTGGTGGCATCAATGGCGACGCGGTGAAGCCGCAAGCACGGTGAGCTCTACCTGAGGCAAAAACGGTTGCTTAGTGAGGTCGAGGATGTGGATGGGGCTCAGGGTGGTGCTACAGCTCAAAGGAATCAGACAATGGTGCTCGGGTTTGGTGGGTTTCTTCGTGGCGGCCGCTGCTCACCTCTGGTTGCTGCTCTCGCTCAGTGGAGAAGAACAGGGAGGGCGGGGTGGAATGGAATGGCGAGATAAAGGGAGGGAGTGCGGTGTCCACACAGCCTTCACATGTGAGCACTCGCCCATGATGTGGAGGAGCTGGCTAGGCATGAATGCCATGTGGTGGCTCGGCTCTAAGCCGGTCGGCCACACTGTGGTCTAAATGTCTGAATCAGAGTCCGATATCAGTGACTGATAGACGAACTTCGATGCCATAGATCTCCCAATCTAGGCTGATTTGGTGTGAGCCGTAGTTAGCAAAATTGTAGAGGGACATGAGATCTACAAGTTTGTCAATAGGAGATCAAGGTGGTTCAGCACGGTTTGAGAGTTACAATGCTCCAAATGTGGTCACTTTGCAACTGCAAACGTCAATTTCAGACTTAGTAAAATTTCTAAGTGTTGGACAGCACTTCCACTGACTTGTGGGCCCTGTTTGAGAATGTTCCAGCCATTTTCATGATATGGCCATATTGAAACTTTTGTTCCTTGATAAATTTGCTACAACTTTGTTAAAGGGTGCACATCCATGTAAGATCTCTAGGCTAGACTTTTAAATAGTCAAACAAAGACACTCTATGGGTCTTCTCATGGTCAAACCTCATCTAGAGGGCAAATTAGTCATTTTGGTCAACATGAACAGTGCTACACTAATTACCCTAAGTGTTGTTAAGGTGTATTAGGACATAATTAACCCCTCTACACATTTGTTACACCAACCTCTAAGTATCGCACATGTTGAAACAAACAAAACAATCAAATTACTCAATTTGTTGCAAAACCATGTTGCACATGTTTCATGACTTTGTTGCAAAGCTCAAGCTTGTCATGTTACACTAACACTATTGCCATGTTTTAATGTATGGAAAACACATGTTGCATCTACATGTTGCACAACCCATATTTCATAAGCAAACAACTATGAAACAAGCACAAGTGAGAATGTTGCATACACATGTTTCAAGCAACAAATGCATGATGAGATAAATGATGCTCATGCTTATGAAATAAAAAATGCATTTTGTGGGAGCCAAACACCTGGGGTGTTATAATGTGTATGGAGTATGATGGATATATGATAGGTGTATATGGTGGCTAATCCTAATTCTACTATGCTCCTTGAAATATACCTCTCTTTTGAAGTTTGAAGAACACTTTGCAAAGAAAACATGGGTTATCTTATTCATCAGCATTTTTTTCTTTTTAGGTGGGCATTAGAGTACCCATTGTTTCATTTTCTTAGACACTTGTCCATTTTTTTCCAATACTCTTTTTTTCTTCTCTTTTCATGAATAACTTTTGCATAGCCCTATGTCTCTTTCTGCAACAAAACTTTGGAGAGAGATCAACAAGAACTTGGAGCATTTATTAGGGCTATCTTATAGGGTATATTTTTGGGTGTTTACTCTCAGTGTAAGAGTAAAATATTTTGAGATGGATCTAGATGGAATGGAAAATTATTGCGCCTACTCCCAGTGTAGGAATAGTGCATATGTGGGTGGTGTGTACGTGATCTTGATTTTAAAAGCATGACAAACCGCTCATAAGGCATCAACAAAGCTTGACCAAACTCAATGCAAAACAAGCAGCATATAAGTGTGGAAGGTTTCCTATTCTAAATATCATATATGGCTTTGGTAGGAATTCAAGCTTTATCATATAGGAGCTCATCATGTAAGATTTTAAGTTTTCAAAAGATAAATCTCCAGAATTCTAGTATCGCTAGGAACAAGATAAATAGCAACTCAGACTTTCTTATATCATATCCATCAATTACCTAGACTTAGCTTAAGCATATGCTACCCACAAGTTTTAGGTTCAGAGCAAATTCTTCTATCAAACCCAATCCAAAACTCAGGAGAATTCAAGGCTGAATACTAGGTACTTGAAAGGAATTATAGCACAACAAGCATTCATCATTTTATGACTCTTAAAAACAAAAATTCTAAACACACTCTTCATTTTGTTTTCAATGTTTAAGATCACACCTTAATATATATAACTAGCTAGATAAAATTTTATTTGGTTTTAATTTGTTATTCATCTTTTTATTTCTTTTGACTGACAGAAGCAAACTCAAATATAGTAAACTAAAAAGGAAAAGAAATACTTAGCTAGATACACGGGGGATGCTCCTCCCCCAAACTGGATGTTGTCGTGGTCGAAAATGAGTAATCTTTAGAGCGAGCTCACCAGTGGCGTTCCTTCTTATTCAGGCAGAGTGTAGTGACTACCACTGAGTGAACTTACTCTTGATCAAAATGTCATCCTGCAAAATATACTCCAACAAGAACACCAAAAATTCGAAGCTTTGATTATAACAAGGGGTTAGCAGTTAGCTGTTGAGAAATTGATTGTTCCTATTGCATAAGATTGATTTCATAGTTTGAAGACTTTTTGATAGGACGTTGACTTTCATGTCTTTTTGGGATTTTCTCTTTTATAATGCAAATGGAAATACATATGCATGATATTTTTATTTTTATGCCACCACAGTGAATATTCCTTTAGGGTTACCATAGGTTACTCACATGGGGCTTAAGATTTTTATGATGCAATGATGAATGTAATAAAGATTTTTATTTTCTTTTCTAATGCACTGCTAATGCAGAAAAATAAATATGCTAAAGTGAAAATAATTAATGTAATGCAAAAAAAGTAAATATAGATAACTACCAAGTTTACCTCCTGGCGAGGGTTCATTGTATTTAGTCCTTTGAACAGGACTCCTCCATGCAGTGGTTCACTCCTAAGGATAAGGATTTGTGGTGGTGCCTCCATTAGTGGTGCTTCCAATGGTGGTGCCACCTTCTTCTCTCCTCAGAAATAAGGATTGTCTTCTCTCCACACTTCACTTGAAGTGTGTTCACTTCACTTAAAGTGTGTTATGCTCATAAGGACAAGGTAGAGATCAAGTGCGTGTGCTCTGTTGGTAGGAAAACACCATTGGAACCAAAAAATTATTCATTTTTCTCTATCCTTAGGCATGATACGATTGATGCTGCGTACATGGTTCCTTTATAATATGGGTGAGAAGATCAGAAGTATAAATGTAGCATTTAAGCATTTCAAACAAAAGAGTGGAGTTGCTTTAACCTATGGAAGGATTGTTCATCTTATTTAATGTATCAATGTTTACATGATTATGACTATCATCTTCCAAAGATAAGATATGCAATATTTTAGCTCGTTTGGTTAAGACTGAGATCAAGAGAATGGTGCTATGAACAAACTTAAAGTACAAATCGTGTTGAGTTAATTAGGTTGAATCAATTAAAGTTGTAACTCTAACATATTTGTATCTTCATTTATGTGCATACCAAGATCAAGAGGAAAATGATGACCACTTACCTTAAGATGTTACCTTCATTATGGAAGCGTAATGGCATCATGTGATGAAGGGTAGATGACTTTCGGTGGTCCTTTCCTTTCTTGTATCTTGGGTTGTTCATGAGCATCTTGTCTCATATGTTGCACTCCTTTCTCACTCTTCAGACCTTCTGCTTCTCTCGTTAATTATTTCTTCTCTGCAAGGGATTAGTAGACAACACATACCTGAAGGAGTATACAAATGATTCAAAGTAAGGATAGTGTTATCAAGGATTTATCTATAGCCCATCATATGCTTTTATTGTTCACCACAACTTCAACTTTTCAACAAGGTTAATGACAAGGATGTGTGTAATTGTTTTGAAGAACACCTCTAACCTTGATTTATTTCTACAAATGATCTCCTGACATTCCTAATGAATTTGAATATTTTCCTATAAGGGCTAGTCCACATATGCAACCAAATTCTATATAAGTTTGTTCTGATTTAATAGTTATGTTCAAGTAATGTTCCAAAGCATACTTATCACAGAACAAGGAAGATGCAAGACTAAAGGGGATTCATTCAAGTAGAAACAATGATATGTATGGTGAACTAAAGAAGCATATAATTTAGCAAGTTAAGCATGGCATAAAGGTAAAGATGACCAAGATAAATTAGCAACATGGTATAAGATGTTGAATGTATTTTAATGTTGCATAATGCTTGGATGAACTTACCTTTATATTTCCTTCTTTTGAAGTAAGTAGTGACAAACTTACCTTAACGAGGAAGTTTACTAGTTGGTGTGAGTTTGTGGTCCACTGAGCAAGGCCTTTTGAGACACCATAGGTAGACCATTGATCTAGAATGTATGGTGGCATCATCATCTTGGTGCTTGTTGCCGACATGTGAGATGGTGTCTTCGAGGGTGATGAAGATAGGACATTGATTTGCTGATATGAAATGAATTGCTCCCTGCTTCTCATCAACCTCCTAGTCTTGAGACTTGGAAAGGCTCAATCCTAGGTTACCTTCATTGTTACTCATGGCCAGTTGATTCATCTGTCCACTTCTTATGAGTAAGTGCTTCTATTGTAAACCCTTCTTGTGGCACTTGTCTCATTTCGTCTTATTCATTCCATTGTTGAAGTGGTGGTTTGGCTGTTCATAGACTCATACCAAACCATGGACAGGCACAACTTATATTCATTCTTTCCTGCAAAATGTTAATGGACACATACCCGAGGGAATATAGCAAATTTGAATACGAGTTTTGTTGTCCATAATTTTTGTGACTTTTCCTCTATGCTAATGAAATGATGGTTTTTAGAATTACTTTAGCATAGATTTTGTCTAGCATGTGTTATGTGGTTGCTGCATTGTAACATGGTTCAAGGCAAAGATAACTAGCAACAAAAGATAAGTGAATGAACTTTGATACTCGCAGTCCTTCCTTCTATGAGGAATGAGTTGGGTCTTCTATATGCAAAGTTATTGGAGTTCACTTGCCTTGATTCTTCTCCAACATGAAATCATTCTTGACTTACCCAGATTGAATTTGAAAATTTCCATGTCTCACATGATGGAATTTGTGAGTGATGTAGCATCTATGTTCCCATCACTTGAGATGTGATTTGAATTCTTGTGACGACGACCTTTTCTCCAATCTACACATGGTTAGAATAATATATATATATATATGTATACACAAACCTATGAGATGGCAGGGTTCCAATGTTTCTCTCATCTTTTCTTGTGGAAGTTTGCCGAAAGGTCGAAACGGTGACTGTTTTCCTGTCTATTCCACAACTCAACAGAATAGGGGTAATCCTACTAAAGCTAGTGGTACACTAAATTTGCAAACATCAAGATCATTATCAAAATCTTTACGCTAATTGCTTCCCCGATAATGGCGCCAAAAAGCTTGTTGGTAATTGTTAACGCACATAGAAAATTCCGCAAGCGCACGGATATCGTTATAGCTTTTACCCGGGAGTATTCCAGAGTATCATATTTATCCATAGGGAAACAATGGTTAAAGAAGCTAATAATTCACCATCATGCATCTACTAACTTAATATATCAACTAGAATAAAGTAGGGGTAAATGATAAATGACAGGAGTTATGCATAATGACACACACATAGGAGAATTCCATGATAAAAAATTGAGAGGACAACGGGAGAGTTCAAGGTTCCTAAATACTTCTCTATTACTTTGGTTCTATGATAACTGAAATATAGGTAGACATAGTAATCATACAATAACACTTTCGAGCAACAGTACCTTTCTAACTCTCAAAAAGACTGGGGAGGGGTAGTCGGGGGATGGCTGCCAAAAAGCCTTACGAACACCAATCCGAACGTGGTGTGGATTACAAAGGCCTGGTCAGAGTTGTCACCTCTGGGGCTACCACAACTATCTGTGGGACTAGGCGCAATCTTAGGTAACCTGTAGTCTAGACACCATGTCTACACCATCGATTACTATTCTAGTCACACATGATAACTAGCGCACTCAATACCAGCGGAGATCCCATGCAAAAGTATAACAACTATACTAACCACACATATCAAGGCATAAAAGTAAATAGAGAAGATAAATATATTAAAGCATAAGTCTTGCAAAGGTAAGATACAAAGATATACCAGACCTTCGAAGAATTCTCTAGAACTTGAGCATAGCCCGACTCTCCCTAACTCTCAACTAGAACTAATCTACTACATTGGAGAGTCTAGCCCTAATTCTTTGGTGTTGTGCCTTGATCTGAATGAGAGATGGCCTCCTGAAGGGGGTAGGGGGCATCCTTATATAGGTCGAGGTGGAGTAGAGGCCAAGTAACTGCCATGTCATCGATCCGTGTGACCTCCCTCGACCACCGTTGGATAAACCGACTTCAATTAGACGTAGATGGGACCCTAGGAGGCGTAGAAGGAACATTCTAGAAGCTCGGGACAAGGCGGCATAGGGCGGTGCCAGCTGGCCCACTATAGTGGCCATTCGGGCCCATCTTCGGTCCAGTGTCTTCTCGTGTCCTCTGGAACCTTCTAGTGCATGCGTGGTCGTGGATTGATATCATTTTATTCCGAACTCCAAATATAGCACGTAATATATCCGTTTTGATCGTTGTTGGTATAAATCAATGCACACTCTACTTTATCTGCAAGCGCACAGATAACGTCTACCGATGTAGCACTTCACCAGGATGACCCAGTTTTAATATCGAACCCAAAGGAACGGAGTATGGTCTTCTTAAGTCTTAAGCTTTAATCCTTGAGTAGCTATCAAGGACTGAGAATTTTGAAGTAGAGGGGATCACTAAGGCTGTCTAATTCTACTTCAAGTATGAAATGCTAATAGTGTTCTTGATAGGGAAATTGTCAAAGGAGGTCATAAGTAGATTATGAATTCTCCTACCAATAAATTATCCTGCTAGTCCTACAAACGGGATAGTGGGCTATAGAAGAATCAACAAGGCTATAAGAGTCACCCTTGCGAACTACCACTGAAATCCAGAATATAGGGTACATTCATGAGCTATCAAGTCTAAGCACCACGCTTACACCCTCTAACTCCTCTAATCCTAGCACTACTAGAATTAAAGTACTCAAATGAGTCACAAACCTCAAGAACAATATGAACAATAAGAACAACTTGAAAATAGACGTTGATTACCAGAGAGATCTAGATGCAAGATCTTGAAGAACTTGAATCCACAGGTACAAGATGTTGAAGAAGATCCGATAGGTCGGAGCGCCCTCTAAATCTCCTCCTCTTCTCTCTCTCTGTTCTAGTTCTAATTCAAGACTAGATTCTATTCCTAAACTAGAGGGAGAACTAGTCTTCTTGATCACTGGCTCTTCAATCGTTCTCCTATGATTTCTAATTCTATTGGAGGTTCTGATCTGGAGGAATTAAATGAGGCCTGGGGGTCTGGAAGCCGCTTTATATAGCCCTAGGGGATCAACCGTGGCCCTTGGATGAAACCGACCTTCACGTAGGGTTGAGATGCATCATAGGAGGCGGTAGAGGCAGCTTGCAAAGGAAGGAGCCGTGACGACGTGGGGGGAGGCCGGTCGGCCTAGGGTTAGGGCCAGTCGGCCCCACCTGGCACAGGTCGAGGTGGGCCACCTTGTGGAGTCCTCTAGTGTCTTCTAGAATGTCCTTGCATGGCCGTGACGTGGAGATAAGTCCGATAGGCGTGGGTTCCTTCTCATAGAAGATATCCTTTTCCTGTATTTTCCTGTTTAATCCCTGAAAAATCACAATTCACCAAAACTCATGAAAATTGTCAGTAGAACCCCCATTCTAAGGTGGGAATCATATTTTTATCCTTTTTATATGTTTATTTGATGATTTATAATGATAGTTAATTACCGTCAACAACTCCCCCACACTTAGTCTTTGCTCGTCCTCGAGTAAAGGTTGAATTACCTCAAGACATAACTTTAAGATAAGACATCAACACTAGATTGCGGGATTCAATGTGTCTACCACAACACTTTGGGTAGTTGAAGAACAGAACAGCTTGAATTTGATCACCTTCTTCCTATCAGTCAAGTCAATTGGAGATTTTTGCACAAGTTTAAAATAAAAGCATAGTTCACCTTCTCCCTATGTAGCTTACTCAAGTCACTCATATGTAGTATTTATGGAATCCTCTCCAAGGCATAAATGACTGGTGCCTTAAAACATCCTATCTCTAAAAGCTGTATCTAGAGTGAAAGGTATGATCAAGGATGTAGCACTTTTACCTTGCATTTATTGCTAGGTCAAAACTCGGACCCACAGAGGGAATTGTCATACTCTTAGATCAAGATGTGCATGTGTGCGGTATATAGTGGCTAACTTATTTCTACTTTGCTCCTTTGAGTGTATATCTCTCTATTTTGAAGAATTGAAAAATTATATAGAGGCTTTTAAGATCATGGGCTATCATTGTTTTTCTTCTTCTTTCTCTCTTTTTTTCTAAGTACTTGCCTATATTTTTATTTTTCTTTTATTTTTGCATAGCCCAAGTCTTTTTTTTTGCCTGTAACAGAAAACTTATAGAGAGATATTGATCAAAGAACTTGGAGCATTTATTCAACCTATAAAATATTTTTGAATGGTAAGGAATGTTTTTGCGTACTCCCAGTGTAGGAATAGCAGATGTATGTGGAGTGTAAGTGATCTTGATCATGGGAGCATGAAAAATCTCTCGACACAGGTCAACAAGGTTTGACAAAACTCAATCCGAAAATAAAAGGCTTATAAGCTGGTCTTAAAAATTTATCATGTAAGGCTTTGGTAGGATATTACTCAGCTACAAAGGAGAAGTGAAACTATTAATTTTGCAAGTTTAAAAATAAAAGTTCTCCAAGGACAAGACTTAAAGATTTAGGTTCTCTTATTCTACTATCTCATATCCCACAACAACTTAAGCAATGCGGGGTCCCTAAAAAGGTTCCCAACAGTAACAAGACTTCTAGGAAAAGTGTTATGTGAGTCTATCTTTAAATTATATCAAAGTAATTTATTCCTTTAATCAGGATTAATAGATCATGTGTTTATTCAGGGAATTCTTAATTTAATTCAAAATAGAAGATTAAATAGTGAAAAATAGAATGTATGGAATATGTACCGAACCATGGACGAAGGAGGAGGCAAGGCATGGTGACAGGGGACCGGTCGGCCTGGCCCTAGGGCCGATCGGCCTGGGCTGAGGCCCAGTCGAGGCCCGCTTCATCGTGCGAGGTCTTGGCGACGTTTGCTTCTGTGTTCTTTTATTTTCGTGACCGAATCTTCTCTGGTAATCCTATGGTCTTCCTCCACACTTATTTCCTGTTTTCTTTTAAGCGCAACATGTGGAGACAAGACAAAATATTCCAAATAATAATAAAGAGAGAAAACACTTGACTCTAATAAAACTTTATTGATATCATTTAAGGCACTTATTACATATCTAGCTAATAATAGGACTCTCACACTATAACAACTCGATAACTCTAAATAATAAATCTCATTTTTAATAAAACTCTCACACTCAAATGACTCTGTGCCTTATCAATCTACTAACTCATACTCTCTCTATTCTTCATCTAACTCATCAAGTCTACGGCATAGAGTGTTTGCAAGAGTTTTAGTGCTTTTTTGCCTGATGACTAGCTTATTGATCCTAGCATCAGACTTCCCTATTGTGTCAGCTAGCGTAGCCATTAGGCCTTGAGTCTGCTCGACAGTCTGATCAGTCATAGAGTTGGATTCTCTCAATCGGGTGAGCAGTTGCCACTGCTCACCTAGCCTTCTATCTAAGGAGTTTATCATCTTCTCTTGATCATATATCCTCTTCTCCTGTTCTTGTAGCTTCTCTTTTTGATCTTCTATCTCCATCCCTTGCTCTTCTATCATCTTCTCCAGCTGCACTATGGTAACTCTAGGCTGCTTAGGCTCGCGAGAAGAGGAAGAAGATGATGAAGATCTCTTTGTAGGAGGAGTGACACAAATCTGATCTGGGTTGGCTCTAACTCCTTCGAAAGCAGGACGAGGAGTGGTAGATTTGTATTTGGCGCAGGTTACATCTCCAAACTTGTTGGTCTTTAACCCCGTCAGTGTCTCATTGGGCTTGGGAGGAAGAAGAGCAATTTCTTTAGACACATTGAACTGGCGAGATCTATTTGTGACAGTGTGGCGCGGAGGAGGTGGCTCTAGCCTAAGCGTAGAAACTTCGTGGGTGTAGAAAGATTATTGCAGAGGGTGCTCCCGCTGAGTTCCTGAGGATGCAAGGATTATCTCCTTTGATGGCATGGTGGCAAGAGGCTTTGGCGGAACAACGGCGAGCAGTTTTGGTGGAACA
Source organism: Saccharum hybrid cultivar R570 (assembly GCA_038087645.1). Lineage (NCBI taxonomy): Eukaryota > Viridiplantae > Streptophyta > Magnoliopsida > Poales > Poaceae > Saccharum > Saccharum hybrid cultivar. The sequence goes on from JAQSUU010000066.1 coordinate 17,103,746, forward strand.
ATGGCGAGAGCCATTGATCTGTTGTTGGAGTTGCGCTCATTGGAGTTGTTGCTGCGTTGGCTGGCCATTGGAGGAGGAAGAGAGCTTCACTGCTAGTTGGAGGCTTCGTAGATGGAAAGTTATGAGTCTAGGGGCAGGCAGGGGCCTAGTTTATAGTCCGGATCAGCTTGTAGAAGGGTTCAATCTGGATTGGATGGCTTCGGTATGAGGGACGAAAAAAATTCGCAGATCACGACTGCGTAACTGTCAAGAGGATAAGATAAGAAGGGACTCGAGAGGTGACGCAGGGTGAACCATGCCCAGAGGGGGCCGGTCGGCCTGGGGGTGGGGCCAGTCGGCCTGTCCTCAGGAGATCCCACGACCAACTTTCTCGTGGCGCCTAATAACTCTTAACTAACCTCTAAAAACTATCCCTCGGTGTATGAAACGTATCGGAGGTGGCAGATATGTAGTATTTAAGGAAAAACGAGGAATTGGATGACATCCAACTCCTCATGACTTTTGTTAGATTCTAGAAAAATTTTAAGGTGTTGTCCATTTACCTTGAATAACGTACCTTCATCATTTTGAAGTGTTACTGCTCCATGTGATGAAGTTGCCACCACTGTGAAAGGTCCTTCCCACTTGCTTCGTAGCTTTCCATGTCCGAATAGCTTTACCCTAGAATTAAAAAGTGGTACCTTGTCTCCTGGAGTGAAACTCTTCTTCTTGATTCTTTTGTCATTCCTCCTTTTGGTTCTTTCTTTGTAAATCTTCGCATTGTGGTATGCTCGTTCATGCCATTCATCGAGTTCTGAGAGTTGCATTTTTCTTCTAACTCCTGCGGCTTCTAAATCCATGTTCCATCTCTTGATTGCCTAGTGGGCCTTGAATTCAAGCTCCACTGGTAAGTGACAAGTCTTTCCGTAGACGATTTGATAGGGGGACATTCCTAATGGTGTCTTGTAGGCTGTGCGGTAGGCCCACAGTGCATCAGGAAGCTTATCTTTCCACATCGTTCCCATCTCATTGACTATCTTTTGTAGAATATTTTTAATTTGCTTATTCGATGTTTCTGCCTGGCCACTTGTCTAGGGGTGATAAGGAGTAGCAATGTTGTGATGGATCCCATGTTTTGACATATACTTGCAAAAGTTCTTATCAGTGAAGTGGGTTCCTCCATCACTAATTACCATTCTGGGTACTCCAAATCTTGGAAATATGGTTTCTTCAAACATCTTCTTAGAGTTCTTGGCGTTCGCAGCATGACATGGCAAGGCTTCTACCCATTTGGAGACATAGTCGACCATAACCAAGATATACTCGCAATTTCTTGACTTCGGAAACGGCCCCATGTAATCGATTCCCTAGACATCAAAGAGCTTAATCTGAAGGTTGTTGGTGAGTGGCATGGCATCTCTGGTGTTGATATTACCGTGCCTCTAACATAATCCACACCTCCGGACAAAGTCCTTTGTATCTTGGTACATGGTTGGCTAGAAGAATCCATTTTCCTAGATTTTTGCATGTGTTCGGAATGCTCCATAATGTCCTCCATATGGTGATGAGTGACAGCGTTCAATGATCTTGAGTCCTTCCACTGGTACACACCTTCTGAGCAACCCATCTGAGCATACTCTAAAGAGGTACGGCTCATCCCATAGGTGAATGCGACTTTCATAAATGAGCTTCTTTTTGTTCCCTCCTGGTGGTACATAACCTGCAACTATAAAATTGACAATGTCTGCATACCAGGGGTCAGATCTGTTAACTTGAAAGAGCATGTCATCCCTTAGTGAATCATTTATGGGCAATTCCCATGGATCTTTAAATTGCATTATAGACAAGTGATCAGCAACAGAATTTTCTACTCCCTTCTTATCTTTTATTTCTAAGTCAAATTCTTGGAGTAGTAAAATCTATCTAATCAAACGTGGTTTAGCATCTTTCTTAGTGAGCAAATATTTAAGTGCAGGATGATCAGTGTAAACAATCACCTTAGCTCCAACCAAGTAAGATCTAAACTTATCAATAGAAAAAACAACAGCCAGGAGTTCTTTTTTAGTAGTAGCATAATTAAGTTGAGGTCCTGTCAAAGTTTTGCTAGCATAAGCAATTGCATGATGCTTTTTATCTTTATATTGTCCTAGCACTGCTCCTACAGCATAATCTCTTGCATCACACATAATTTCAAAAGGCAATGACCAATCCAGTGGTTAAATAATTGGTGCAGAAGTGAGTGCGAATTTCAAAGTTTCAAAAGCTTTCAAGCATGCATCATCAAATTCAAAGGGTACATCCTTAGCCAGTAGATTTGTAAGCGGTCTTGCAATATAAGAAAAGTTTTTAATAAACTGACGATAAAATCTAGCATGGCCTATAAAACTTCTAATCCCCTTGACATTAACAGGAGGAGGTAGTTGTTTAATTACTTCAATTTTAGCTTTATCTACCTCAATTCCACGTTTAGAAATTAAGTGTCCCAACAATATTCCCTCTCTAACCATGAAATGACATTTTTCCCAATTAAGGACTAAGTGCTTTTCTTCACATCTTTGCAAAACCTTGTCTAAATTTTCAAGACAATCATCAAAAGTTTTTCCATAGATAGAAAAATCATCCATGAAAACTTCCATAATTTCTTCGATCATATCAGAAAATATAGACATCATACATCTTTGAAAAGAGGCAGGTGCATTACATAATCCAAAAGACATTCTACGGTAAGCATAAGTTCCGTATGGACATGTAAAAGTGGTTTTGCTTTGATCATCTGGGTGGATTGGAATCTGATGATATCCAGAGTACCCATCAAGAAAGCAAAAGAAAGAGTGATTTGCTAAACGTTCTAACATTTCATCAATGAAAGGCAGCGGAAAGTGATCTTTCTTTGTTGCCTTATTAAGTTTCCTGTAATCTATACACATTCTCCAACTAGTGATGGTTCTTTGTGGAATTAACTCATTCTTCTCATTTTTAACTACAGTCATGCCTCCCTTCTTAGGCACAACTTGAACAGGGCTCACCCACTCATTGTGTGGCACAGGATAAATAATCCCAGCGTGTAAGAGTTTCAAAACCTCTTTCTTTACTACCTCTCTCATCGTATTGTTAAGTCTTCGTTGAGGTTCTCTAGAAGGTGTAGCATTAGGATCTGTAGGAATGCGATGGGTGCAAAGAGCAGGGCTGATTCCCTTGAGATCTTGGAGTGAATAGCCAAAAGCTGATCTATGCTTTTCTAAGATAGTGATCAGACAAAATGTCTCTTCTTGAGAAAGTTTATCATTTATGATCACGGGAGATTCCGGATCATTGTTTAAGAAAGCATATCTAAGGCCAACAGGTAGGGGTTTTAACTCTATGGGAGGTTTAGGTGGTTCTTCGAGGAAGTCTAAAGGATCAGGAACAGAAGGATGATCTTCTTCCTCTATGAAGAATTCAGCATCTCTTCAAGCTTAGCTTGTTCTAAAGTTTTAAGGGATGCTTCCTTAATTTCTTCCATAGGATCTATCTCGGGACATGGATCACTCTCAGTATTTAGGGAGTGAATGATTGGTATGGATCTTTGAAGATTTTTCCCAAGACAAATATTTAATTTCCCCGTTTGACCTTCGAGAAGAAGTCTTTGGATTGGTTGATCTATCAGGAGGTCGAATTCAATGATGTCATAGATATAAAAGCTCATACGCACTAGAATTCCATCTACCACGATAGGTAGGACATATAAAATTCCCAAACTAGGAAGAATATATCCTAAGGGGCTTTTTAACAATTTTGTTGTTGGGGTCAATGGTATGTAACTCAATAAATCTTGAGCAAAAGATGTAGACATGATGTTGACACCGACAACAGGATTATAAAGAGCTTCAAAAGGTTCCAGATTAATTTGGCATTGAATGGAAGTGGAAGGTGAATCTAGGCGAATCACTTCAGAAGAAAGCTCTGATTTTTCCAACCATTCATGGCTTAGTACAGAAGCTAGATTTTTCGTAGTCTTTGTAAGGAAAGTGTGTTCAGTAAACTGCAAAAGTTCTTCGAGATAATGTTTTGATTTCTGAGGCTTCCTTATAAGGTGATAATTCAAGGTATTTCCAAATTCGGAAAAATATTCATCCTCGAATTCAAACACATTCGCTGAAACTGGGGTCTCCCTTGTATCAGGAATTATAGCTGAAGGTTGATATGGATTAGGAAAGTATTCAGGCTCAGCTATTTGTTTTTCTACAAGTTCTTGTGGTGGCTTAGCTTCATAGGTAGGAGTAATTTGTGAAAGGTTGAGCAGTAATTCCCTTGCTTTAGTAGCTGGGGTATGCAGAAAGGATCCATTTGAAGCGAAGTTAAGAAATGTAGTTGTTTCTCTATTCAGGCCCATATAAAAATGTTGAAGAAGAACAGGGTCTGGGATAGATAAAGATGGACCAGAGCAGACAAGAGTATCAAATCTCTCCCAGGCAGTAATTAGAGACTCATCACTTTTTCTTGTGTGAAGGATAATATCTCTAAGCATAGGCAAACGATTTTAGAAACTGGAAAGAATTCTAAGCAAAAGCTAGAACATAAAGCTTTCCAATCCCCATCCTTACTTGGTGCTGTTCGATCGTACCAGGTTTTAGCTTTCCCTTCTAAAGAGAAAGGAAAAGGCTTCCATCTTAGGGTTTCATCGGACATGCCTGCAATGTGTAGGCATGCACAGGTCTGTTTGAACTTGTTTAGGTGAATGTGAGGATTTTCATCTTTCTTGACTGAAAAGGATTGGCTCTTAACCATTTCTACCAAACATGGTCGTAGCTCATAGCTCTCAGAAAGAATAGGCTTAGCTGATTTTGGGAGCTCTAAGTCTACTATGGTGGGGTAGATATACTGGTTGAGTGGAATGGAATCTATGGAGCTAGTGGATGGCTCTAAGAAATCCATGGGTAAAAAGATAAAAGATAAAAGTATAGCACAAGATTAAGCTTGACTCAAGATGAACTCAGCACCGCTCCCCGGCAACGGCGCCAGAAATGCTTGTTGGTATAAATTAATGCACACTCTACTTTATCCGCAAGCGCACAGATAACTCTACCAGGATGACCCAGTTTTAATATCGAACCTAAAGGAACGGAGTATGGTCTTCTTAAGTCTTAAGCTTTAATCCTTGAGTAGCTATCAAGGACTAAGAATTTTGAAGGTAGAGGGGATCACTAAGGCTGTCTAATTCTACTTCAAGTATGAAATGCTAATAGTGTTCTTGATGGGAAAATTGTCATAGGAGGTCATAAGCAGAGTATGAATTCTCCTACCAATAAATTATCCTGCTAGTCCTACAAACGAGATAGTGGGCTATAGAAGAATCAACAAGGCTATAAGAGTCACCCTTGCGAACTACCACTGAAATCTAGAATATAGGGTACATTCATGAGCTATCAAGTCTAAGCATCACGCTTACACCCTCTAACTCCTCTAATCCTAGCGCTACTAGAATTAAAGTACTCAAATGAGTCACAAACCTCAAGAACAATATGAACAATAAGAACAACTTGAAAATAGACGTTGATTACCAGAGAGATCTAGATGCAAGATCTTGAAGAACTTGAATCCACAGGTATAAGATGTTGAAGAAGATCTGACAGACTAGAGCTCCCTCTAAATCTCCTCCTCTTCTCTCTCTCTCTTCTAGTTCTAATTCAAGACTAGATTCTATTCCTAAACTAGAGGGAGAACTAGTCTTCTTGATCGCTGGCTCTTCAATCCTTCTCCTATGATTTCTAATTCTGTTGGAGGTTCTAATCTGGAGGAATTGAATGAGGCCTGGGGATCTAGAGGCCGCTTTATATAGCCATGGGGGATCAACCGTGGCCTTGGATGAAACTGACCTTCACATAGGGTTGAGATGCATCATAGGAGGCGATAGAGGCAGCTTGCAAAGGAAGGAGCCGTGGCGGCGTGGGGGAGGCCAGCTGGCCTAGGGTTAGGTCCGGTCGGCCCCACCTGGTAGCAGGTCGAGGTGGGCCACCTTGTGGAGTCCTCTGGTGTCTTCTAGAATGTCCTTGCGTGGCCGTGACATGGAGATAAGTCCGATAGGCATGGGTTCCTTCTCATAGAAGATATCCTTTTCCTACATTTTCCTGTTTAATCCCTGAAAAATCACAATTCACCAAAACTCGTAGAAATGATCAGTAGAACCCCTATTCTAAGGTGGGAATCATATTTTTATCATTTTTATATGTTTAGTTGACGGTTTATAATGATAGTTAATTACCGTCAACAATCGTCTCGACGAGCCCTTCGCATGGTGCACTTGAATTCATCATTTGAGATACTTTTATTCTATGGAAAATTACATATCCCACAAGACAAATGAGAGCACCAAAACTCATGGAACTTGTTAGAATCAAATCCTAGTTCTATGTGTATTCTTTTATTTGTACCATTTCTTATGTTTATTTAACTATAAAATGTTGACGTTATCCACAGTCAACAAGCAGCCCGTGTCTCAGCCTGTGCCGCATATCTATCTGTTATAGCATTCTTCATCTGGGTTTGGAGAGCTCCCAGCGTTGTATGAGCATCATGTATGTGCCACTAGGACTCTCTAGCCTTCTTCTTGAGCTTACGCACATGCTATCTCAGCTTCCACTGTGTATCCTTAGCTTCCATGAGCTTGTTCTTGCAGAGATCATAGGACTCTTGCTAGAAAAAGCGAGGGTCCTCCTTGGCATAGAACATCTACATGATTGCAAACATAGCACTCATAGCAGGGCCCGAGCTCTATGCACGTGTTGACGGTAGTTATTGTTCATCATAAACTGTCAGAACTTGAATAAATGCTTGAAATACATCACCAATAGAAAGTTAGGGGTTTAAATTGACAATTTCCACAAGTTTTGGTGAATCTGTATTTTCAGCAGGGTTATTCTAGAAAACTAGAAAGAGGGATCAAAACGTGAAAAAGAACTAAACGTAACTGCGATGAAAACTATACTAGAAGACTCCAAAGGACTCCAGGAGCCAACCCCCTAAGGCAAACCCTGAGAGGCTGCCAGGTGGGGCCGACTGGCCCCACCATGGTGCCACCCGGCCCCCTAGGGGCCCCTCTCATCAGCATCTTCTAAAATGTTCCTCCATCGCCTCCTAGGATTACATCTATGCCGTCCTTTAAGTCGGTTTGATCCAAGAGCTCATGTTGCACCCCCCCCTAGGCAATATAAATAGACCCTAGCCTCTCTAGAGGCATCAAGTCATTTGAGATCAAGTCATCCAGAGCATGAAACCATAATCTCCTCAGAGCTCCTTGTTGACACTTCTTAACGTCACTCGTGTTAGGTTGTCATCCCCAACATGACACCAAGAGTGTGGTTGTATTATACTCATGCCATTTAACTAAATAAAGATATTATAGTATATATCCGCAAGCGCACAGATAAATACACCCATTGTAGCATTTTACCCAGGTTTTCCTAAGTATCGTTATTTATAATTTTACCAAGGAAAGGAAAATCGAAACAGGACTATATAAATAATTACAATGGCAGTAGAGATAATCATTTGCACTTACTCAATAATAAATATCAAAACAACTAATCACTTGTCATGAAAGGGGTAAGACAAATAAGATAAATGGTAAATGATAATCATGGGTATTCCAGAGACAAGAGGGAGTTAACATTATTCAAGTCAAGTAGTCATGGAGAATAATTTAGAGATGTAAATCATAAGTATTTCTTATTCAATCAATCTATTAATCAATCTAGCTATACACAATCATCTATGATATAATCAACATGTCATCTATGAATAAGGAACATTACTGAGAGAAAAGTCAAGAACAGAGTAATGGTCTCTTCCCTGTAACCGCGTTCTACTAAGTTCTATACTTGAGGAGTGGACTATAAAGGACTCAACAGGAATGTCACACCCGCGATCTACCACATGGCCCGGAGCATAGAGTGCATTCGCAGACAAGCATAATCTAAGCACCACGCCTACAATATGCCAGCCACTCAATCCTATCCAGAATTGGATCAAGCTTTCTATGAACATATTCATAAACTCTCTACTAATCATATTCATATCAAGATGTAGAACAAGAACAATCTCAAGAAAAGAATAAAGTTGAAATATAGAAATATATTGAAGTAGCATAAAGTCAAATGATGATTACAACGAAATTACCAAGTCTCCGACGAACGATCCTGATCCCAAGCAGTTGTTTGCCTCTACTTGAATCAATCTAGACTAAACTCTAAACTTGAACTAGAACTCTAACTCTCTTTCTCTCTAGAAACCCTAACTTCTGGCCTTGCCTTCACAAATGAGGAAGAGATGATCTAATTCTTCAACTGATTCCTTGAGAGGGGATCTTGGGGGCTATTTCTATAGCCCAGGGCGTGGAACCACAGCCCTTGGATCAAACCGACCTTGGTGTGGGGTTTAGATGCATCCTTAGAGGCGGTATAGGTAGCTTGCAAGAGAAGGAGCTGAGGCGGCGCAGGGGAGGGCCAGTCGGCCTAGCCCTAGGGCCGGTCAGCCCCACCTAGCGGCGGGTTGGCTTGTGTCGCCTCGTGGAGTTGGTTTAGGTCTTCTAGAATCCCTATCCGCATCTGTGACGTGGAGATTAGGCCGATTGCTTCGGTTTCTTCTCTTGGAAGGAGATTAGTTCTGTATTATGCAGCTTAGCCCCTGAAAAACACAGAATCACCAAAACTCGTGGAATTTGTTAGTTTAAACCTCTAAACCTACTGTGGTGATCCTTTTTATCATTTATTCCTCTTATGCTGATGATTTAAAATGATAGTTAATTACCGTCAACACTCCTCTAATTTCTAGGGCATTAGCTAGTTAGGCTAGGTTTAGAGGGAGGCAAGCAGTTCTTCACTTGGATTCCTGACATTGTCAAGAGCTTGGTTCGGTATAGTTCTTGTACCCCTCCTTTGTTGTATCTCTATTATTTTCATATGCTTGCTACAATCATTATGACAATATTAGTATTCATCTTGCTCATGTTCTTGGTTTCAATGTTCATCGTCTACTTTGATTATATGCTTAGTATAGTTAGTTTATCATTGTGTTTATGCATAAGTTCGTATAGCATTCACCCTATTAAGGATCCAAGGGTGGGTGGTAGAGATCATGTAAGCGTGGTGCTTATATGCTATTTACCTACGAATACACTCTATATTTCGGGTCATGTGGTAGATTGCGGTTGTGACATTACCATTGAGTTCTTTGTAGTCCACTCCCCGAGTATAGGTCGAACAAGTAGGGCCCGGTTGCAAAGGAAGCGAAAGCTCTATTCTTGAACTTCCTGAAATAATACCCATTATATGTAGATTTAATGGTGATCTTAGCAATGACTACTAGGTATAATTGCACTAATCAACATATGCTTTGACTTGTAATTAAGAATGACTTAGGAATTTGTCAAGTATAGATAGTACACATACCCAACCAAGGGCGTTAATAGTGTGTCAGCTATTAAGTCACCCGAGGCTTAGGGACGGCTTCCACCTCGCCTGAGCCCCCTGACGTCATCAAAGTGCCCGACCCCTGCGCCCTGTCGAGAACAATCTCCACCTCGCCTGACCCTCTTGGCGTACTTCCGCCTTGCCCGAGGGACACGTAGAGCCCTCTAGCAAGGCGGGGAGCCACGTGGGCCCCCACCATGGCGACTGTTCCCACTGATGGGACGGACATGACTGTGCATAGTTGACGTACACATGGGAACCGCGCTCTGATCCAACATGACCCTAGTTATTCCACCATGATGACGTCCATACCTCTACAGTGGCGGGGGTAACGGCAACTATACCACCTACTCCCTCTCTACGCAAATCCGGACGCACGCGCCACCCATCCTCGACGGTATAGAAGCACACAAGACGAAGCATGGCTACAACATGTTGCACCAGTGGACGGAGAGGCCAAAAGCTTGATGCCCACTGCATCTTTGCACTACAGGATAAACTGCTCATGCCAGATAAGGAGGAAGACGGCCACACCCGAGGCCACCTTTTTGTTTTTCTCTTTCATCTTTTCCTCATTTTACCTTTTTACCACAAATGTAACCCGAGCTCTCCCCTTAGGAACTATAAAAGGGGAGGCAAGGGCCACATCTAGTGGGACTCTCTAGGATCAAAATAGACTCTTGTTCAAGAACACACCTCACTAACCAAGAGCACAAACTCATACACCACCAAAGAGACTTGGGATCCGCTCCCTGACTCGAAAGCTTATAACCCTACTACAAGCACTTCAGTGCAAGGCAACATGAGCAGCAGCAGAATCCACTAGATGTAGGGACATTTTTGCCTGAACCAGTATATGCCCTTGTGTCCGCATTGCACACCATCTGGGCCTAGACGCACAGTCAAAAGTTTACTCGTCTTAGTGTCTAGGGTGGTTCTAGACACCGACAGTTGGCACGCCAGGTAGGGGCCTTCTGTGCATCATGATCCGCTTTGTTAGGCTTCAGATGGCTGATCACCGCATTCGCTTCACTCTGGGCTCCCACATCTAGTTTGGTAGCCAAGATTTTCTTTGCACGGGGGTGGATCACGACCTGGTCCTGCTCTCCTCATCCGTGCCGGTTGACTCTGCGTCCCCTTCAGGTTTTAACGAGCATGTCGGAGACCTGGATCCCACCAGTGTGGAGGAGGAGTGCACCCTGCCATCCCCTATTGGGTTGCCTGACTCACCTTCCAACATTGACTCCATCACCAAGTCGATGGTTGACCTTTGTTTCATGCCAACGAGGCGCAAGCTTCTGGGGGTGCTCAGCCCCATCACTTTGACTACCCAAGGTTGGAGCGTCAACTTGACACCATCTTGGGACCACACCCGTCCTAGGAGGATCTCCATCGCCTCTACTTTATCTTCGCCAATGCCCTGTCACAGCTCTCGGGGGGACTGTCACTCTCCCCAGAGGTAAGTGCCACGCCAGCGCAACTGGCGTGGCCTTACAGGCTGCACAATGCCGCGAGAACTTACGGTCACTTCACACGACTTGTGGAGGATGCATCTGTGGGTTTGCCACGCCACCACCTGAAGTCCCTCTCGAAGCTCCTCGCGATCACCGTGATGACCTCAAGCGTCGACTCTGAGGAGGACGACAGTGGCTGGGCTGGTGCTGACTTCTCTAGGCTCAACGACCCGGACGCTCTGCGCAAGTTCCTTTTCAGCAGCAACTACCTTCTCGAGGGTTTTCACTCCGACAACGAGAGCCACAACCCAATGAGAATGACCGTGAACACACCCCGGCCGATGCCGCGACCTGCATCGCTATGCACGCCGGGGGTGCAGCCATGCCTCCACCTGTGGGGCAATCACGGCCCCAATTGGAGCAACTTCGTGAGCTAGAGAGAAAGCTCGAGGAAGAGCGACAGCAGTTGGCGCAACTACGCGCGGCGCTCAAGCAAGAGCTCAGGAGTCGCAACGATGGTGGCGTAGCTCGATGTAGAGCTCACAACGTCCACCGCTGCATCTATGATAACGACGGTGGTGATCATCCACCACTATTTGGTCGGGCAAGCCAAAACATTGCTACCGCCGCAATCCTCCTCTAGACGATTGCAGAACCATCAACCCCGGAGGGACGACAAGCCCTCGAGGAACTACATGTCCTTCTCGAGTGAGCTGCGGTGCAGCAGGCCAAAAGCTCCACATCTTGGTGACACGGGCTCAAGCCTGACCAGCCCACGCCATCGGCGCCATGCGAGAAGGAAGCTTCAGTCCACCTGGAGCAACAGAAAGTGGGGGATAAACCCCCATCCGTGCACGACCGTGTCGGCAACAACTACAACACGTGTGACGTCCTCAACGCGCACAAGAGGCATAAGGAGGATGGTGCCAGCCGTGGCTACCACCCTTGCCGGGGCAGCTGCTATGATAGCGAGGAGGACCAGAGCCCATCACCTAAACCCCCTAGACCATGAGTCTTCAGCTAGGACATTCGTAATGTGCCGTTCCCGGCGCGGTTTCGGCAGCCTGCCAACGTCACCAAGTACTCTGGGAAACAAACCCCAAGCTCTGGCTTGATGACTACCACCATGCCTGCCAGCTAGGCAGCACAAACGACAATCGCTTCATCATCCGCAATCTCCCTTTGTTCCTGGCTAACTCAGGGAGAGCCTGGCTAGAGCACCTCCTAGCCCGTCGCATCCACAATTAGGCCGACCTCATAAAGGTTTTCGTGAGGAACTTCCAGGGCACCTACATGCGCCCTGGCAATCCCTTGGACCTTAGGAGCTACCACCAAAAGTCAGATGAAACTCTTTGCGAGTACATTCGGTGCTTCTCCCAGTAGTGTACCGAGCTACCCAATGTTACTGACGCTGATGTCGTCGGAGCATTCCTCGCGGGAACCACCTGCAAGGAATTGGTCCACGAGCTAGGATGCAAGGGCCCATGCACCACCAGGGAACTCCTGGACATTGCCACCAACTTTGCCTCTGATGAGGAGGCGGTTGGGGCAATCTTCCATGACACCAAGGGCAAGGAGAAGCGGCAGGAGGGTGCCGATGAGGGCGGCTCCGGCCACAACTCCAAAAAGAAGAAAAAGAGCAAGTAGTCACGCAAGGACCCTCTTATTGCTGCCATCGAGCGTAAGAACCCCCGAGCCCCTCCCGAGGGTGGCCTAGGAGTTTTTGACGAGATGCTCGAGAAGCCATGCCCATACCACCGGGGCCTGATCAAACATACCCTCAAGGAGTGCGGCATGATGAAACGCTACTTCTCTAGGGGTGCCCAGGGAAGGGCGACCCCGGCAAGAGACCCAAGTAGGACAAGGGTGACGATAAGGAGAAGGACGATGACTTTCCTGTCATCAACAACTGCTTCATGATCTTCGGCGGCCCCGTGACCTACGACTCCAGGTGCCAGCACAAATTGGAACATCGAGAGGTCTATGCTGCCGAGCCAGCCACGCCTGCCTTCCTTGACTGGTCCGGATCTGCCATCATGTTTGACCATGATGACCATCTGGATCGCGTCCCACAGTCGGGCCGATACCCGCTTGTTGTCGACCCTATCATCGGCAACACGTGGCTCACCAAAGTACTGATGGATGGAGGCAGCGGCCTCAACATCATGTACGCCGAAACCCTTGACGCCATGGAGATCAGTCAGACCCAGCTTCGATCGAGCAGAGCACCTTTCCATGGTATCGTAATAGGGAAGCAGGCCCTGCCCCTTGGGCAGATCGACCTACCTGTCACCTTTGGGGATCCGTCCAACTTTAGGAAGGAAAGCCTCACCTTTGAGGTGGTGAGGTTCCACGACACATATCATGCCGTGCTAGGACGGCCATGCTACGCGAAGTTCATGGCCATCCTGAACTACACCGACCTCAAGCTCAAGATGCCTAGCTCCAACAGAGTCATCACTATCCGTACCACTTACCAGCACGCCTACAAGTACGATGTCGAGTGCTACGAGTACGTAGAGGCCATCATCGAGTCTGAGGCGCTTGTAGCCAAACTAGAAGCGTGCCTCAAGGAGGCACCTGACCCCAAGCGGTCCACTGGCTCCTTTGAACCTATCAAAGGAGTCAAGGAGGTCCCCCTTGACCCTAGCAGCTCCAATAGTAAGATGGTGCATGTTGGCACCGCCCTAGATCCCAAATAAGAAGCATTGCTCGTCAACTTTCTCCATGCGAATAACGACATGTTCGCGTGGAGTCCCTCGGACATGCCTGGCATCCCGAGGGAAGTCGCCGAGCACTCCTTGAACATCCAGGATGGCTCTAAACTAGTGAGGCAATGATTGCGCTGCTTCGATGAGGAGAAGCACAGAGCAATCGGGGAAGAGATTCACAAGCTACTAGCGGCCGGGTTCATCAAGGAGGTTTTCCATCCCGAGTGGTTAGCTAACCCTATACTTGTAAAAAAGAAAAATGGTAAATAGAGAATGTGTGTTGATTACACTGGTCTCAACAAGGCTTGTCCTAAACATCCATTCCCTTTACCATGCATCGATCAAATAGTCGACTCCACTTCGGGTTGTGAAGCTCTCTCTTTCCTTGATGCTTACTCCGGTTACCATCAAATCATGATGAAAGAGTCTGACCATCTCATGACCTCTTTTGTAACCCCATTTAGGACCTACTGCTACGTAACCATGCCTTTTGGCCTCAAGAACATGGGGGCTATGTATCAATGTTGTATGCTCACCGTTTTTAGGGACCTCATCAGGTGGACCATTGAGGCTTACGTAGATGACGTTGTAGTCAAATCAAAATGAGCTGATAGCATGATTGCCAACCTCGATCAAGCCTTCAAATGCTTACGAGCCAAGAATATCAAGCTCAACCCTGAAAAGTGCGTCTTTGGGATCCCAAGGGGGATGCTACTTGGCTTTATCGTCTTTGAGCACGACATCAAAGCCAACCCAAAGAAGATTTCCGCTATCACAACCATGGGCCCAATCTAGGATTTGAAAGGGGTGCAACGAGTCACAGGATGTTTGGCGGCGCTGAGCCACTTCATCTCATGCCTTGGCGAACGAGGCCTGCCCCTTTACCGCCTTCTGAAAAAGACTGACCACTTTACCTAGACTCCTATGGCAGAAGCACCTGAATTATATGGCCCACATGTGCTTACCATTGCCTTTCAGGCCTCTGATACAGCACATGCAAGCCAGACAGCCCTAGTAGTCTGTCGGGTGTCCTCGGGGAACACCGAATCATCCACGTTTTACAACTCATACAGGATCAACAATGGAGTTGTTACAACATTACAACAATTGATATAAAAATACTTACATTAGAGTGCGGAATAAGATAACTCTAGTTTACAAAACATGTATAAGTTAAATTTTAATTTAAGCCCCAAAAGATGAGTAGAAGAGCGGAAGCATCCAAGAAGAACATCTAAGATAGAAGTAGCCAGAACATGTTGAGCCCACCGACATGATCTCACTGAGCTGCTCAAATCAGATCCTGCAACAGGGGTTAACAAACCCTGAGTACATGAGGGTACTCAACAAGTCTTATCTGACTAAAGAAAAGACTCCAAGGATATGCAAGCTTCTGAGGTAAGGTAGAAGTAAGAAGTATATTTTGCAGAAAAGCCTTCTAATAGTGGATCCTTACTTTCAATATTATATCTTTAAGGTTATTAGGCAATAGCATTATATATAAGCACCTGATCTAATCCAATCACTTCTTAAACCATCTCATCATGTGATCATGAGTATCAAATTTCAGTTATTAACTACGATGTATGGTCAGAGGGTCGAGTCTTCTTCTCCGAGAAGCAACGGCGATTCGAATCGATTTGGCCCAGCTGGGGTTTCCATACCACACGACATATGCAGGTCTAGGTCTGGACCCAGAGCCAGCCCGAACTTACATATATCAACCTTCACTCGGATCCTCCAAAATGTGAACCGGTCCAGCGCTACCCGAGAGCACAGTACACCACCTCCCTGCGCCACTCCTGGTGGATTCATAGGATGGGTACACGCTACTCTCACCATCTCCACACTCCCAGTGCGCGGTTGTCGTTTCACATAATGGAATAGCCAAGGTATTAGGCTTACCAGAGTATGTGGCCAGTACTAGCAAAGTCTCAACCACACATAGGCCTACAACGAACGGTCCTTAATCGACACAGGCGGAACAAGCACGACCAGGCGAATCTGTCTGCTCAACTTACCATGACAACCAGTTCCGCCTAGTCTCGTATTAACAACATGATCATTCTCATATATCAGGTTTATCAAAGTTCTAGGATAACTTGCCTTATCACCTTTATCATCTAAGCAAGGCTAAGCATATGACAACTATCATATTAACTGTGTAACATGGGATAAATAATTGGTAGACAAGGAAGATATGCAACAACGGTATATCATTCAACTCCTATTACTTAATGCATCAAACATAGACTTATGTGAATAACTTTTATAAAAATACAAGAATTGGAGAATGCTCTGGGGCTTGCCTTCATTGCAGAGAAGGTTAGTTTCCTCAGAGAGATCCAATAGACACCAACACCTCTGGGGATGGATCTACTCCAGGACTTGATCAACACGAGTCTTCTCACTCTCGTACAAACTACGCGTAGTAATTGATGCTTTGCTTAATATGATGGAATGCATGCCATGATGCATGATGTATGATAAAAGACATGTAATTGCATGATAGAACTCTAATAGAGTTAAGAAAATTGAGTACAACTTTCCTTCACCAAACAACTAGGGTTATCATCATGGAAGCATCTTAATTATTAACTAATCAAGTTAATTAGTTGTTATCATGAAAGGATTAATTTAACATGGACTAGCAAGATTAATATGAAAACACCTACAAAGTATAACTACTCACTCAACAATTGCATACAAGGAACAAACAAGGTTTGATAAACATGCATCTACTAACTGAGTATTTAATTAAAGAATTTATTTATAAGCATAAACTAATCATATGATCAAACTTTAACAAAATAGTACCAGGAATTTTGTGAAGGTTAATCTAGGCATAAGAAACATTCATACCAAATTTCATAATTTTTGGACATTTATTATTATCAATAAAATTCATTTAAGTTGCATTTCTTAAATAAAGAAAGTAATTTTAATAGATAGCAAAAAGTATTGAAACTACTCATTTCATAATTTTCCTAAGTAGAGCATACCAAGATAAACATCCACCTTTAAAATCATAATTTTATCATGCTTCTATATTTTTCTATGAATTAAATAGTAATCAGCTCAGAAAACATTTTTCAGAAAAAACAAAATTCATTTTCTTTTACCCCGGCCCACGATCTCACTCTCTACCCGGCCTGCTAAGGCCCAACAAGCGGCACAGAGGCCCGTGGCCTTTCGGCCCAGCTGCGGTCACGGGGTGCACCACCGCTCATCGGCGCAACCACGCCGACGGCGAGGTCTTCGACGACGGGGAGCACCCCAACGTGATCACTAAACCAACGCGGGAGCATCTAGAGCACTACGCCAAAGAACAAGGCTAAGTTTAGAGTGCCACCACAGCCGTGGCAGCCCGGCGGCGGCCTGCACGGCGGCACATCGGCACAGACATCGATACAGTGCGGTAGCAGCAAAACGGAGACGAGAATCATGCTTAGGAGCTCACCACGAACACGGCAAGCTGCTTGGGTAAGGCGAAGATGCAATGGAGAGGTGTTGCCGTTGAAGCGGGCGGCAACAGTTACGCAGGCACAACGGCGATCACCGTCCAGAGGATTCTTGTGCAGTAGAGGCAAAATTGATTATATGATAAGCATTTGGGTGGTAGGGCAGAGCTGAAACACGAATGCGCATGGCGGATGGCTCATTGGAGTGGCCTAGCCACTGTGAGCGGAACCACAGCGGCGCTGGTAAGCCGCTACGACGAGAAGAGGCAGTGCGGTCGACTCTGACGAACCGGAACCGATACAAGATGTCCAGGAGACGCGCAACGATGAGGCGGTTGCGACTGCGTGAGCAATTATATGGAGATGGGAAGATGGTGGTGAATTTGGCGTCGACGGGAGCAAGGTCGACGACGGCGAGGGAATGGGAAGAACGACAACGGTGACGGCTCAGTTAGATAAGGGCGTCGAGGATCCTTCAGGACGTCCACCTCCTGCTCGTGACGCGTCCCCGGATGCTGCTGCGTGTCGAGAGGCGAGGAAACGGCGACCTGTTCATCGGCGGTGGCAGCGAGCAGCCAGGCAAGCTGCTGCCAGTGTAGCAACTATAGCAGCCTGATGACCCCACTTCTCCCTCCATTTTCTCTGGATTCCGATGAGCAACTCGAAATTTTCCAATAATCAAAGTTGTTTTACTTCATGTGATCTCCATCTTTGCTTACAAGCTCGAGCTCAGATTCTTCATGGTTCGAGAGATCAAGATCAAGAAGGAGAGGTAGAAACAAACTAGAACAGATAAGTTCAGTTAAGCTTTTCAAAACAGTTAGAAACTGCCTTCTTATCCTCCTCTGTTCTCCATCTTTTGCTAAGCAACTTGATCAACATCCAAAACAAGAGTTGTGCCCTGATCACTGGTCTCCATCTTCAGTTAAGAAACTAACCCCAAAAACTTTATAGTTTTGAAGATATTTATTTCCAAACAAGGGTACTTTTAAACTGTTAAGATAGAACAGTTAGAATTTTCAGAAACTAGAGCTGATTAGCTACTCAGGGATTTTATTTAGGACTAACCTTCAATCGAACATCTCAACTAGTTGCACAGTAAGTTATCTCAAAGATTGTACTAAACAATTGATCAAAAGTTTGACACATTTTATTTATGAAAATCCATTTATTAGTTCTCCCAAAAATGAACTTAAGAATTGTTTTTCAAAGACTTAGTCACAATGACTAAATGTTGACAATAGTTCTCGAATTCAAACTTTGGAGCACAATTTTAACATATTGGGTTCAAAAACAACATTCAACCTTTATTACTCATGAAAGCTCATACTTGGCACTAAAAATCTTGTATTAACAAAATTTTACTTATTTAAGCAAATTCTCATATATATAAATTCACAAAGAACCTAAAGCATTAACATGCTATCATTTCATGTATCTAGTAACACACAATATATGAAGCATATGAACCATGGTAAGGTACACATGAAATATCACTATGCAACATAAGCATGGCATTTTTGAAACATGACATAACAGGTGAAATACTTTGATGCAACATGTGAAACATGTATTACACTATCATTGCAACATCGACATGTAACAATTAAAACATAACAGAGTTACTAATGAAACATTATTGTGAAACATAACCTATTGTGTGAAACATTTCTAGGCAATATATGAACCCTTATAAATGCAATATGATAAAGCAACACA
Source organism: Saccharum hybrid cultivar R570 (assembly GCA_038087645.1). NCBI lineage: Eukaryota > Viridiplantae > Streptophyta > Magnoliopsida > Poales > Poaceae > Saccharum > Saccharum hybrid cultivar. The sequence goes on from JAQSUU010000066.1 coordinate 17,122,516, forward strand.
TGAAACATTGTAGGTGCAACATCAACATGCTCGTACTGAAACATTACCATGCAACCTATGAAACATATGAGTGCTTTTATGCAACAATGCTTGGTAATTATGCATGATGATGCTCATGACCAAGTTTTAGTTGCTTTTAACATCTGGGATGTTACAATCATTCCCCCTTAAAGAAATCTTGTCCCGAGATTTTAAAGTACTAAAACCCATGGGTCAAATAATGGAAAAGGAAATGTGTCAAGCACATGATCTTGTGAGAAGTTCGCAAAGCAACAAGGATCAGTTTGAGAATTACAACCAAGATCAAGGGAAAGTTGTAATTGACAAGGAGTTTGTAACTTAGGAGAAACATTGATATGAATTTTTCCCAAAAAGAGATTCCATGAAGAGAGAGAAATCACATTAATAATGAACTATAATGGACCATGACCGTAGACCCAACTAGCAAGCGCTTAGCAGTACTTCCTTATGGCGGCCAACCATATGTGACCACAGGTTTCAACACTGCACGGAGATCACAGATCATGATACCTTCATAGAACACAATTATTGTAACTCTCAACCAACATATTCTAAAGGTCAAGGATCACATCCTAATTACTTACACATTATATAAAGCAAGTTATTAAACTAAACACCATATATAAACTTGTCATGCTAGGATGACAATGCATATCAAGCTTAGATAAATAAACACTCCATGCAACATGAACCACTATTAGTTAATGATTCACTTAACTTTAACTAAAGGATCATAAAGAGATCAGGTGGACAGGATTAACATCAAAGAAACCTTACATATTCCAGACTATCATTTCTTAAATAAAAACTATGTGAGACCCTTATATGCAACATTTTAACACCCAACTTAAAACATAGCAAAGCTATATCTGAACATTGCTGTGCAACACTTATGAAACCTAGACATGCTACTATCGAAACATATCATATGCACATATGAAACAAGACTTATAACTTAACTACTAGCAAGCTTATGCATGAGAGACTAATTATATAGACCCTAAGCAGCTTATTACATAGCTAATCATCAAAAATTAAAGATCACATGATACATATTTAAACTTATATAGAGATTTAATATGGGTGTTTAAAACTACTCATTTTTACCAGACAAAGTTTAGATAGTAACAACCATGTCTTAAACATATGAAAACGGAAAACAAGAGTTGTAACTTACATGAGAAACACACTTTACTACTTTGATTAATGAGGAATCATGGTAGACAAGGAATAACTACAAGAATTATATACATACCTCTAACAACTAAGTACTTAAGTAAATCATTTTAATATTTAAACAACAGGTGAATTATGAACATCATTAAGAAGTGAAAGGGTTGTCAAGTTTTGATACTATACCAGTACCACCATATGGTACAGTTGTAGTAACCTTCAACCACATATGTTGGCCAACAATTCAAGGCGTAACATGTGTTAGGATAGAGAAAACTAAGGGATGACACATGTTTAGGTGGAGAAGCCAAGGATCTTTCCTAGGTTTTTGTATTGTGTTGGCATAATAAATAATTGCTTCTCGAAGTTCCTCAAGAACTAGGAACTTATGTAGCAAAGATAATTAAAAGAAAGTTTATGGGTAGAAACCTGGTACAAGATGAGATAAAATGAAATAACTATAACAGAGAATAGTTGTCCCTATATTGGAAGGAGGAAATCATAACATCATTATTTTATTTTAACTTTAAGTGATTGGTATGATGCATGCTCATCCTAAACGTCTTCACAATGTTAGTTAGTATATAACTTACTTATATAGGGCAATACTTTATTCACTATCTTTTCTGTAGCAGACGGGATATTGAAATGCACTTGGTAGAGCATTGTCGGAGAAGTTTGACTCTCTATCTGGCTTGTCGAAGAAGTTTGACTCTCTACTTTCACTTGTTGAAGAAGAGTTAAAAACTTTTCACCATCTTCTATTTGAGTCACCAGCAAGTCTTCATCATGCCTTACAGCAAGCATAAGGGAGGTTCAAGAGCATTTTTAGTTTGTTACCTTCAAAAACTTTTAACTTACAAAATCATTTTAGTTTTCACAAGTAATGTTGTAGTAGATCCAATGAATCAGCTCTGATAGCAGCTCTGGCAGAAGCACCTGAATTATGTGGCCCACAGGAGCTTACCATTGCCTTTCAGGCCTCTGATACAGCACATGCAAGCCAGACAACCCCGGTAGTCTGTCGGGTGTCCTCGGGGAACCCCGAATCATCCACGTTTTACAACTCATACAGGATCAACAATGGAGTTGTTACAACATTACAACAATTGATACAAAAATACTTACATCAGAGTGTGGAATAAGATAACTCTAGTTTACAAAACATGTATAAGTTAAATTTTAATTTAAGCCCCAAAAGATGAGTAGAAGAGCGGAAGCATCCGAGATGAACATCTAAGATAGAAGAAGTAGCCAGAACATGTCGAGCCCACTGACATGATCTCACTAAGCTGCTCAAATCAGATCCTACAACAGGGGTTAACAAACCCTAAGTACATGAGGGTACTCAACAAGTCTTACCTGACTAAAGAAAAGACTCCAAGGATATGCAAGCTTTTGAGGTAAGGTAGAAGTTAGAAGTATATTTTGCAGAAAAACCTTCTAATAGTGGATCCTTACTTTCAATATTATATCTTTAAGATTATTAGGCAATAGCATTATATATAAGCACCTGATCTAATCCAATCACTTCTTAAACCATCTCATCATGTGATCATGAGTATCAAATTTCAGTTATTAACTACGATGTATGATCAGAGGGTCGAGTCTTCTTCTCTGAGAAGCAACAGCGATTCGAATCGATTTGGCCTAGCTGGGGTTTCCATACCACATGACATATGCAATATGATAAAGCAACACATGAAACATTATAGGTGCAACATGAACATGCTCTTACTGAAACATTACCATGCAACCTATGAAACATATGAGTGCTTTTATGCAACAATGCTTGGTAATTATGCATGATGATGCTCATGACCAAGTTTTAGTTGCTTTTAACATCTGGGATGTTACAACTCCTGAGGCCTAAGAGGCGCTTGACAGGCTCATGGCACTTCTAACAAATGCTCTAATCCTTGTGCCACCGGCTGAGGGGGAACCGCTCCTACTGTACATTGCGGCCACCACTCAAGTGGTGAGTGCCGCCGTCATAGTGGAATGGCAGGAGGAGGGTCGTGCCCTCAAAGTCCAGTGTCCAGTCTACTTCATCAGTGATGTCTTGTCTGACACCAAGACACGCTACCCGCAGACCTAGAAGCTCTTGTACGCTGTCCTCATCGCCCAGAGAAAGTTGCGCCACTACTTCGAGTCGCACCCGATCACGATCATGTCATCCTTCCCTCTTAGGGAGGTGATTCGGAGCCGTGAGGTGATGGGAAGAATCGCTAAGTGGGCGGTTGAACTCATGGGAGAGGGCATCACCTATGCTCCTCAGAAGGCCATCAAGTCCTAGGTGCTGGCAGACTTTGTGGCAGAATGGACCGAGACCCAAACGCCACTAGCCCCGATGGAGCAGGAGTACTAGATGATGTATTTTGACGGGTCACTAATGAAGAGCCGAGGCGGGACTCATCTTCATCTCCCCCCTTGGCGTGCACATGAGGTACATTATCCGAATCCATTTTTTGGCCTCTAACAATGTCACTGAGTATGAGGCACTTGTCAATGGTTTGCACATTGCCACCGAGTTGGGGATCTGATGGGTCAACGTCCGAGGTGACTCCTAGTTGATCATAGACCAAGCCATGAAGGAGTCAAGCTATCATGACCCCAAGATGGTGGCATACTGCTAGGTGGTCCGCCGCCTGGAAGACAAGTTTGATGGCCTCGAGCTCAACCACATCGCAAGATGATCTAACGACGTAGCAGACGAGCTTGCGAAGCTAGCATCTGATCGGGCACCAGTTCCCGCTGATGTCTTCCCCAGCGATCTGTACAAGCCCTTGATCACTTACTAGGGATCAGTGTAGGATGGCAGCAAGCCTCCAGCCTCGGGGGCTGGCCTGACCCCGGCCCCCACCGACCCTGAGGTTATGCAAATCGAGGAGGACCCAGACACAGGGCCCGACCCTTGCTGGACTGGAGAATCCTGTACCTTGACTGCTTAGTCCGTGCATACTCCCATCTGATAGAACCAAGGCCTGATGCCTTGCGCGCCACGCCAAGTCATTCATCTTGTTAGAACGGGAACTTTACAAGTGGAGCCCCACTGGAATCCTACAATGTTGCATCCCCAGCGAGCAGGGGAAGAAGCTACTGTAGGACATCCACGGGGGCGTCTGCAGCCACCACGCAGTGCCACGCACCCTTGTCAGGAACGTGTTCTGGCAAGGTTTCTACTAGCCCACTACCGTGGCTGACACCACCGAGGTAGTACGCTCCTGCGAAGGGTGTCAGTACTATGCTTGACAGACTCATCTACCAGGCCAAGCGCTCCAGATGATCCCCATCACTTGGCCTTTCACAGTCTAGGGTCTAGACCTTGTCAAGCCACTTCAGAAAGCGCCCAAGGGCTTGACCCACTTGCTTGTTGCCATCGACAAGTTCTCAAAGTCGAACGAGGATCGGCCAATCGCGCGAATCAAATCCGAGCAGGGGGTGCTCTTCTTTATCAACATAGTTCATCGCTTCGGGGTCCCAAACTCCATCATCACTAACAATGGCATGCAGTTCACTAGTAAAAAGTTCCTTAATTTTTGCGACGATCACCATATCCATGTGGATTAGGCAGCCGTGGCACACCCCCGGACGAACGGGCAGGTCGAGCGCGCGAACGGCATGATCTTGTAGGGCCTCAAGCCAAGGATCTTCAACCGGTTGAACAAGTTTGGCCGCCGGTGGGTCACGGAACTACCCGCGGTCCTCTAGAGTTTGAGAACAACCCTGAGCCGAGCGACATGCTTCACACCTTTCTTCATGGTCTACGGATCTGAGGCCATCCTTCCCACCAACTTGGAGAATGGAGCGCCAAGGGTCAGAGCGTACGATGACCAAGGGAACCAAGACTCCCTTGAGGACGCCATGGACTAGCTAGAGGAAGCGCGTGATGTTGCCCTACTCCACTCCGCCACGTACTAGCAAGCCTTACGCCAGTACCACTATCGCCATGTGTGGGGTCAGGCGTTCAACATCGGGAACTTGGTGCTTTGCCTTAGATAGGACAACAGGGACCGCCACAAGCTAACACCACCATAGGAGGGCTCGTTTGTCATCGCAGAAGTACTCTGACCCGGCACCTAAGAGCTGGCCACCACAGATGGCAAAGTCTTCACTAACGCTTGGAATATCAAACAGCTACGTTGCTTCTACCCATAGATTTCTAGGCTGTTCACATGTTTAATCTCGAAAGAATAAGAAGAGTGCTCACTATTTCTTACTCTATCTAACTCTAAGAGAGACCCGACCCTACCTTTGGTTAGGGTCAGGTCTCTCTCATGGGCTGAAAGGGGGAACCCCACAACGCTGCAAAATTTTTACAATACTTTTTGAATAGTTTTTCGTACATGAGCCCTTACAGCGTTGTTTAAGAAAGCAGACACTTTAAAAAGCTAAGAGCTCCTCAAGACGGATCAGTCGGACTGTGAGAAACCTACACCCCGACGGTTACGGTGCCTTTGCTCACTAGTCTGGGCCTAAGGGGTCGACTCATATTTCTAAAAAATCCATAAACTTAAACACAACGTGGGGATCGGGCAACCACTCGAAAACTTTACGAAAAGTTATCCACCCGAGCCCTCCGATGACGACTAGGAAATGCGGGTGTGTTAGGGTACGAGGATCTCTCGGGTCAAGTTAATCAGACTATGAAAAACCTATGCCTCTATGGCTACGGTACTCTCGCCCATTAACCTCGACCTAGGGCATCGGACTCAATTTTAAACGCCGCAGGCCTAGGCGCACTATGAGGATCGGGGCAAACACGTAAAAATTTGGAACGAAATATAAACACAAATTTTAAAAGCGCCCCGAGGGCCATGGACTTGTTCAACATTCTAAGTTTTTACACAGGCACCTTGCTCAACGCTGTTTACTGATCCAAAGGCGGGGGGATGACCTCTTCTTTGAACTTGGCCACCAGGGTCTTCACCGGCTCCAGCACTTCCTCATCGATGGTGTCAAGCTCCTCCTTGGGGATATCAACGTAGCCCTCACTAAGCGCCTCCAGATCGATCTTCTAGTAGTGAGATCTGAAGACGGCGAACGCATGCCACATCCCGAGGAGAAGCGCCTCCTTCACTTGAGTCCGAGCCCGCTCGAAGGCAACCCTGAGATGACTCTGTAGTGAGCCCGCCCAGGGGTGCACCTAGATCGCCCCAAGGGCATCGCACACCAGCTCGACGGTGGCGCATATCACAGAGTGCTTGTGCTATTTCGTCTTTAGGGCCTCCCGCACTGACATAAGTTCTGCCTCCACCTCGGCAAGCTTGCCCTTCAGCCCTGATCATTGCGGAGGTTAAGAAATAGATTTTGAAAAACCCAATGATGGAAGGGTAAAGTCACCTACCTTCTAGCTCCTGAACCCTGGCCAAGTCCTACTAACGCCCATGGGCCACCGTGGCTCGGAGAGACTGCACCTTGGGCTTTAGCTGGCGGTTCTCCTCGGCATGCTGAGAGGCCGCACGCACAACATCCTTCATCTGGTCCTCTGCGGTGGCCTTCTCCCTCCGAGCTATGATGCATTCTTGGCGAGCCTCGTTGCGCTCACCAAGAACATGCTCACGCTCATGGCAGATGGACTCAAGCTCGAACTAGAACTGCCCCGAGGCCCGTAATAACTCATCACGCTCGTTCTTCACCTTTTGGGCCTCCTCCTAGTCTTTGTGAGCATGCTCGATGATGGCCAGCAACTTCTCCCCCGTCTCCTTAGCATCAGTGACCGCCTCCCCATATTGGATGTGGAGATCCACCATTTCACCATTGAGGACGGCCACCTTCTGCTGGGCCTCAGCAAGCCATGCCTTGGCCGTGGTGGTACTTCGCACCTCCTCTGATCACCACCCCCACGAGCCCTGCTCGTGATGGAGAAACTCTAACTTTTCTCGGCTCCATTCAAACAGTGCCGCACAGGAGGCCACGTCAAAATCACAAAAAGAGGAAGAGACCAAATGATGAGCATTCACCTAGCTCGACGTACCTGGCCAGCCAGGCGGATGTCGTCATGTAGGGTGGACAACGCCGAGGATAGGTTCTGGTTGAAGGACTAGCACCTCACCAGAAGCGGTCCCAGTACACCTACTCCTCAACATCGTCCAGCAGAAAACCAGCAGTGCCCCCAGTTGGTTCCGATCCGACCAAGTGAGGCGCGGACCACCCCACTGGTAGGGATCTCACCCCACCCGCATGAGGGCCGTGGGCCCCTTGACACGGGAGGGCTAGGCCACCTCGGCCAAGTCAGAAGGCTCGCCAGACGAGACAAACACCACCTCTATCTCGGTGACATCGGGATTGCGTGACACCGCCTCCTTTGCCAAGGACTTGCCTCCTACGGCAGACCCCACCTGAGCCGAGGGGTCCTCGGGCGTGGCCTCCTTCACCACCTCATGAGCCCCGGCATCAGCACCTGCTCCTGTGGTCAATCCCGATGCCCCAATCGACGGAGGTGGAGGTGTCATACTCTCCTGGGGGAGCGCCCCCTCGAGAGCAGGATTTGGCACGAACCATGGCATCTGCTCTAGCACTGCCATCCCCATCTGGACGGACTCCTCCACCTCTGCTTCTGAAAGCACCACCCCAGCTGACGGGGTGGGGTTAGGTGGAGGCGAAGCAGGGGCGTTCGGCACCTCACGTCCCCCTACGGCCACAGACGCCATAGGGACGCTGCTAGCCGTCCCCAAGGCAGAGATGTCTGAACCCGGCACATTGCCAACTAAGGCCAGGCCTTGCCACCTCAGTGCCTTCCGTGGCGCAAGTAGGGGGACGTCGGACTGAACCCTCCTACAAGAACAATAGGCGTCAGCATTACCAAGCCTCAGCGCAAACAAACAACACAGAAAGTCACCCCTTACCTCTGCGTCATAGGATGGGGGCGTTTCCGCGATGGCTCACTAGGGCCTGACCTCGTTGTCACAGGGCAGGGCCTCTTCCCGGTCACCATGGTCTCGGCCGTGCTGGGCTGAGGGGGTGGTGGCAGTGACCCCACCGTCTCCTGGGGTTGGGATTCCTCTATGCCCTCAGGGCTGGCCGACCCCTGTGGCCTTAGGGGCTCCTCTCCTCTGCCCATCGCCATAGCTCCCCTGAGGTCAAGGTCCTCCTACTCGTGACATAGCAGTTGAGCCTATGGCGTCCGCTCCTTGATCGAGAGGGATGACCCCTCAAGCTGTTCCCCCTCCTCAGCCATGGAGTCCAGCCAATCGTATGTGTAGTCCCCCTCATCGTCCTCATCAATGCTCGATGACTCCTTCTCTTCCCTAGCTTACCGCTGCATCTTCCGGTGCTTCTTGTGCTCTTCCTTCCTCTAGTCCCTACTAGCCTTCTTCTTCTCCTCGTCCTTCTTCTTCTTCACCCCCTCGGCGTGAGCCTGGTTCCGCACCCTCTGGATCACGTCCTTGGGAAGGGGTGGGTCAAAGTCACGGACCAAGCAGAGATTCCCCTACAGCCGTCCGAGCCCCGGGTCAGGCAAAAAGGAACACAAAGAAGCCAAGGCAAAAGGGAGGAGAGGAAGAGTGGGGGCGCAAACCATCTCGATGAAGCCATCATCAGGACGCATCGGCGGGTGGACATCGAGGGTGGCATCAGAAGGAACACTCCCAAGCACTGACTTGATGCGATTCTTGATCTCCTTGTGATCAAGCTCCCCTGTCATGAGCACAGTCCCCTCAGGGGGTGCGTTAGGCACCATCTCGTCCAGCTGGCGTGCCCACCACATCAGAGACAACACCCTCCTCTCATGGAACATGGCGATGAACCCAGCCCTTATCACGTCCTCATTCACTAGATGCTTGACTGGAGGGTGTTGATCTTCTCCTTGTTGGTGGTGACGGGACCATAGCCCTAGCGCACCAGTGCTTCTTCGAAGAAAAGACCGGTGTACGGAGGCAGGGGCACGTCAGCGTCACTCCTAAGGTAGAACCATCTCTGGTGCCACCCCTTGTTGGACGACGACACCTTCATGGTGATGTACCCATCCACCTGGCTCTGGTGGAGCTGGATTGTGCAGCTGCCGATGCGCACCGGCACCGTCTCGCCCCTCCTCACCATCTTGAAGAAGATGGGGGTGCAGAAGTAGTACTTCCATAGGGCAAAGTTGGGCTTGATGTCCAGATAGCCCTCGCATAGGGCGACAAAAACCATGATCTGTAGAATCGAGTTGGGATTGAGATTCTGCAACTCAATCCGATAGTAGTGAAGGGGCCACAAAAGAAGTTGCTCGCAGGCGTCCCGAACCCCCACTCATGGAAGTGCACACTGATGACGTAGCCGGTGGGGGGGGTTGGCTCATCTTCATTGCTAGGGACAATCCACTTTGGTTGCATGGCATTCATCACCAGACAGAGGAGCCCATCCTCAATGAGTCATGATGTGATCTTATCGGTGAAGCTAGAGCGACCCCACGGATCCATTGAGGGGGTGAGAAAGCACTCTGGCAGCAACGACGATGGCGGCGGCTGTGGGGTGAGTTCTCAATCTCTCTGTCTCTCTTTCTATCGCTTACTTGCCAAGGCAGATGGGAAATGTGAGCGCGAGGAAGGCAAAAAGCAGAGGTGTGCGAGGGAAGGGAAAAACCACTAGGTTAAAAAGAGGTGAGACGGAATGATTCGAGACCCCAACTACCCATATGAATTGCAACCGCAGAAATGTCTCATCACATCTCGGATATCACGGTAACTGTGCGCATGCCCCCTGCAAATCTGCCCCATCACCTTGCACCATTCGCCTCACATGCCGCGCTTGCCATTATCCCACCACCGCACGAGGCTCTGGTGCATCCCCGCTCCATGGGTCAATCATAGGCCTCGGCAGGTAAGAATAGAGTATGGAGCTATATACGCTCCTACGACCCAATTACGGTCCAGAGGTTCAAAGGCTGGCCCACCATGGGTTCGACAGCTGCCTCAGGACACTTAGAGTCAGGGATGGCGAAGAATGGGTGCACTAGCGGCCAATACCCTAGCGCACGGGCTCCGAGGGCATTCCGACCCATGTTTGAGTCTTGATGGACGTCCGATTCATGGTATTCCTCGACGGAAGGCAGCGAGCCCTTGGGACTGATCAGTCGGCCCCAAGAACTATATGAATCGGTCATTGGGAGTTTAGAGTGCGTCACCAGCTTGACCACTAGCCGGTGCCCAGCGGATGGGACCAGGGCTCCACTCAGACCTACCCGCTAACAGCTCACCGCCATGGTTCGTCCAACGAGGATAGCGTGGTCTGGCTCACCCCCTCCGTTCCATGGAGGAACATGCGAGGGGCCAAATCAAAGATGGGTGGCCTCCCGATCAGACCCCTGCGTCGAGCAAGGGCTCGGGGGCTGCGCTCGCGTCCTGACCCAACGAACGGTCACGACCTTGCGTCAAGCAAGGGCTCGGGGGCTGTGCTCGCGTCCCGACCCAATGAACGGTCATGACCCTACGTCGAGCAAGGGCTTGGGGATAACGAATGACCCAACAGACGGTCACCCCCACAACAATGCTAAAAATACACAGTAACTCACATTAACAAAGGACACATTCCATTAAAAGATGACAAGTCTTTTTACAATGACATTCCTAACGCAAAATGCGAGAACCTATCCTAGGCAGAGATCAAGGCGGCCTCGGTGTCGACATCCATGGAGCCAGGCAAAAGGGTGCTAGCCAATAGGGCTCAACCTTGATCTTGGCCGTCACTCAGGCTCTAAGGTGCCCGGTGGCCTCCTCGACGATCCGCTCAGCGGGGACCAGGTCGACGACGACGTCGGCTGCCTCATCGAAGTCCTCCTGGGACCCATCGTGGTCAGCCAGCTCCTGGCCCTCTAGGAGCCCTACTAGGTGGTGGAGTGCATGCCCCGAGCGCACCTGCGCCACCTTCAGGGCCACCACCACCCCATAATGGATGCCGAGCTTCACCGCATCCCGCGCGCGGTTGGGAATGTCCAAGAGGTGCTCCTCCTAGTTCACGTCGCAGGCGTGGACGTACCCCGCCATGGCATTTGTGGCCTCCCGGATCCCCAATAGCTCTGTCTCCAGCTATGCTCAACACACGAACATGATAAGTGGGAGAAACGAATTCACGCCATCAAACCAGAACGACGAATGGAGAACTCACCGACCACTCGGCTATCCGCAGCCACCTACTGGCCTCGGACGGCCTGCATCTCCCATTTCACCGCCTCAAGGGTGGCCTGGGAGACCTCTAGGTACCTCCTATGTCTCTCCACCTTCGTCTCCACTGCCATGGCATCCGATAGTTGTGCCGGCTCCGCAGACACGATCAGAGGCAAGCGCCTCCCGCGTCCGCCACCGGAGGGCGATCCCACCCTCGTCAGGCGGCACCACATGGACCACTCATCTCCGGACGCGTCACCGGCAGGGCATTTGCCTGGATCCATTACGAGGGCAGGGGGAGGATGCCATGGCGAGAGGGGAGCAAAGAGGTTACTGGCTGCTATGGGGAACTAAGAAGAAGCGATGGGCTCCCACACCCCGCCAGCACTTGCATTTATAGTGCCATATGAGGCAATTGAACAGCAGCCAAGTACCCAACCCCCAAGCATGCGAAGACCAAGGCACCTCTCCACCTTCCCACACACCAGGATATGAGGCATCATAGTAACCGCATCCTAGCATGACATCTCATCTTCCTCAGATGGGCCCACTCAATTTAAAGCCCTTGAAGGGATAACTCATCCCTCCAAGGCCTCGGGGACTACACCCGGCGGGTGCGCTCACGCGCACCCACCAGATGACTTCATTCAAACCAAGCAAACAATAACTACCCATGAGCACTCGACCTCAAGCCTTTGAAGGAGTGCTCCACTCCTCCATAGGCTCAGGGGCTATATCGGGTATCGATAGTAGGCATACCTGAAACGATCTCGATTTTCCTCAAAGGGAAAATCCACATATACGATTTATAATGTAGAAGATTACGAGGGCAATCCATCACATTATCAATTATCAGCTGATATCATAGCCATACATCGTAGAGTTACAAGTTACAAGGCTTTACAACACTGGTTAACACACCTATTACATAGATTAATCTAGTAGAAACACACACACACATCTTCAACAGAGTCGTTGTAGCACAACGACAAGTGAAGGCTCCTCCTTCACGGCAGTCATCAGAGTTGGCGTTGAATGTCAGCGGGCATAGACTCCATCTTCTCAACCACACTTGAGCGTAGGCACGAGACCATCTACTCCTAATCCAAGTCCTCGTGGTCATCGTAGATTTTGTCCAAACCTGTCCAAAATCCATCAGTACGATTTGTACTGGCCACTGTCTCCCACCCTATGCTTTTGTGTATGCTTTGTGGTAAGTGGAATGCAAGGGTAGATCAAAAGGCCTATTTATGGCTGTAGGTTTCCTATGCAAGTTAATCAATATTTTATAATAATAGTTCATCAAGTTTTAACCCATCTCATCCACACGTTCTCCCATCCCAAACACACATCTCATCTCACTCTCTCTCTAGGCGGCAAGGTCGACTCCTGCTCGTACCTTGCCTCAACGGCCAAAACCGGATCCAACACCACAACCCAGGGGAAAGGTAGAAAGGACTCCTCTCTCTAATCAAGTGAAGCGTAGGTCATAGGAATGTCCATATCCACGGACGCGGCTATACGTATAGATCGATCAACTCTGCAGAGCGTGTACACCTAGAAATCCACAAGATCGCCATCATCGGCGGTGCCCCGCCTAGGCTAATGTCGACTGCCTCCCAACCAGTACGGTACCACCCTACCACTCAGCCCTAGGCCACTCCGGAGTCCTCCGAAACGCTGAGACTATGAGACGTAGTACCGGGCCCCCAAGGTCACTATGCTGTCTTAGGAGGGTGTAGGCCCCCATGCCCATACCTCCCTACACTATCACCTTCCAACCTAGTAGTAGTGGCACCGCCCTAGTTAGTCGGGTAATCATCTCCCGCCCATCAGGAGCGAGTGGTGTGCACGAAGGGTCCTATGACTCTGGTTCCCAAGACATACCAGTCCATAGGGGGACCGGACAGGATATCTTCTCAAGGGGATAACCAACACCCCGTGCCTCGATGGCACCTCCACCGGGGATAACCAACACCCCGTCTGCTCACACATGCACCCGCCACAAGTACCTCTCACGAGGGATGCCCAAGTCACACCCCTCCGGCATGACTTGCCCCAAAGACTCGCTGTAGGATCCTGTCCGATCGACTCAACCCTCACCACACACCTAAGACGCACGCCAAGATCTCCCCAAGTTCATTATCCAGTTTTACCAAGTTATCGGCACCACGTGCCTTATCCACTCACGTTATTCCTTCACCAAGCATCACGTCACAGATATAATGCATAGTGAAAGTAAAGCAGTAAGTAGTAAGCGAGCGTCTAACCTAACAGTGGGTGTGCAAGGGATTAGGTTGTGACAAGGTAATGGCTTACAAGCAGTCTACCATGCAACCTATCACAGTTCATTTGCAAGAAAGTAAAGCACTAGCATCTACATGTAGCATGTTTAATAGGTTCTACGAGGTTGGGTGGGATGTGGAACACCTGTTAAAGGTCATATCTGAGATCCTTGATGCACTTGTAGTCGTACTCCTCCATGGTCTTTCCTCCATCCGCTTGTCCTTCCTCCAATGGGTTCTGATCCGATCAACGCTAACTTCGATGCAATTACCTCGATACAGCGACAAGCAAAAGAGCAATCAGACCACTAAACCTAGAAAGACTAAGGAAGGAGAGGCAACAAGGCACAAAAAGACAACTACATCAAAAAAACACAAAAAAGGGAGAACGACTTAGCCCTCTTGGTGGATGTCTGATCCCTGGGCCAAAGAAACACAAGTGGTGATTTGCTAAGTACAAGCTTAAGCCTTAGCCAAGCCAGTACTTCTCGGGTCGATCGTGTCAACCTATACGGCTTAAATGGAAATGACATAGGCCTTAGCCCATCCTAAGCAAACACTACAGCTTGTGGCTTTTGATCCAATCATCATGGAGACTGAAGAGAACCAAAAAAGACTACAAGCAAGAGAAGTTACATTCTCTCTCAATCCGTATGCCATTATAATTGACGAGAACCAAGAGAGGGTGGAACGGGGAGAGAAGAAGAGGGGTGGTCAACTTCTTCCAATACACGTGTCATGGCAAGAGACGAGGCATTGGAAAGGAGCAACACACAAAGAACACGAGTGTCCAAGTTACTTGTAGGGTACCACGACCTAGTGCACTAAATGCACTAAGACATCCCTAGGGTTCTTAGCGGTGCAGTTGTCACCGCAAGAACCACAGAAATGCTACGGTCGAAAAGGGTACAAGCATACAAGATCTTAAGCACGATAGAACCATAAGAGGGGAACATAAGATTCACCTTCCTTTGATCCACTCGCCATGGCAACGACAGGAATCAGGGAAGTGGAATCAAAAGAGCAACAAACACCAAACAAGCCAAAGGCTCAATCCACATCTTACTAGATCGACGGGGATTGAGAAAAAGAGAGGAAGAAGAAAGAATGGAACCCGCACTCTTTCGACCAACTTGTCATGGAACGGACGAAGGTTGGACAAAAGGAGGCACGATCCACGATCCAAACCAAATCATAGGGCACCACAACCGTGCAACAAAATGGCACAAGGCTATTCCTGCGGCTCTTAGTGATGCGGTTGTCATCGCTAGACCCGAAGGAACGCCGTAGTAGAAGTGGTACAAACATACGAGGTGGTTAGGACAAGAACGAGAGAAAGAGAGGTAGAGCCTGATGGTCATGGCGAGGTGAACCCGTGGCCACAAGCTGTACCTACATGAGTTGGCTTCCGCTGGTACCACGATCGTCATCCCCTAACTCATTTCCCACTAGATTAGGTCTCACAGGGCTCAAATGGTGCGGATGAGAACCGCGTCTATAACGACATCAAGTCCATGGTGGCCACATCCTAGGGATGTAGGTAGGAGCTCTCGATCATGTCACCACGAAGACAACAAAACACAGGGGAACAAGTTATGCTCGGCACCACGGCCACAGTGGGATAAACCCACGACCGGGATAGATGAACACAACGCTTCCCAACCGGCTTGAAGGCACAGTCCACATATGACAAACGAACAACCCAACAAGAACCACGACAACCGACCACACTACATGGAGTAGCACATGTCCCAAGCATTCAAGAGATGGATGGATAAACAAGTAGACCGACACGAAGGCACGACACAGGCATTGGTGATGACAAGTGATCAAGTAACAAGTATAGATACATGATATTGATGATCAAGTGTCATGCACGAACGATGATATGTATGTAGGCGACAAGTATGTAAAGAAGAAATGAAGAACAAAGGTTTGTTGACGTCGCGAATGGCATCAACTGGGTTCAAAGGTTGACCTTGATGAAGGAGCGCTGCTGCTGGTCGGAGGCTGGCCACTGTTGGCCTGGATGCAGCAGCATGTGTCCGAGAGGTGGCGGAGCACTAGCGTCGTGGAACAGAGCAGCCACTCCAAAAAGAAATGAGGTATAGCCTCCTTTCAAGGAAAAATTACCACGGCACGAAGGCTGAACAGAGAAATTCCGATGAGGTAGGCAGTGATGTCCCACTCCGACGGGTGGTGCAACCAGGTTGCAGCTTCCCTGTGACAATGTAACAGCTCGGCACGAAGGCTGGCTCAGGAGATCAGGGACGGCCTCAGGGAAAGGTCAGAGTTGACTGCTGCTGTTAGATGCGGTCCAGGACAGGGGCTCACCATGGCCGAGGGATGGCAGAGGCGTGATCTCCTGGTGGTTGCATCAGGCATCCATGGTCAGACATATTGAGCGCGTCCGCGTGGTTGGCTACAAGGCGAATGTGATGGCGGGGCTTCAGGTCGGCATCGCTGCTGTGCCCGTCGTAGGGGGCAGAGGCATGCTCACGTACACACCGGGTTGAGGGGAAGCTCGATGTTGACGCAGTGGAGAAACAGCAGGGTCACACGGTCGTCTGCGAAGGGAATTGGTGGTGCCGCAGCATGGTGACCGTGGCCTTGGTTCGACGGGGCGAGGACGGACCGCATCACGGTGAAGTAAATAGGCTCGTCGAGGTAGCTTCGCTGCTGGCCGATGAGCAGCAGCTTCGGGCCACGGCTCTAAGGTGGCAGAGTACGAAGATGCCAGGGCAGAGTCGGTGTAGTCGCGGGCGTGGACCGGTGGTGACGTTGCGACGTGGCCGAGGCAGAGCCAGTGCCGAGGATGCCGCTTTCCAGGGTAGCTCGGCTGCGCGGGTTCGCAGCTACAGTGGCGCAGCTACTGGCTTGGTGGTGCAGCTGCTGGCTGTGGCTAGAGCGCGGCGGTGCTTGGTGGAAGAAGTGGCAAGAGGGAGGAGCGGAGATGGAGCGGCGGCAGGTTAGGGAAGAACAGGGAAGCAGCAGCTGCGGGGTTCTTATACCCACGGAAGGCTAGGGTTAGGGTAGCATCTCGCGCATCCACACCATTGTTGTGATGGCTGTGACACGCGTCGACAGATGTGGGGATTTGCGGTACGGACGTCGAGGCGGCCAGGGTGCGGTCTGTGGCTGCGACGGCTCCTAGAATGTCTAGGCGTGGGCGTGGTCTGGGGTTCAGACAGGGATGTCGGCGGCTAGGCCTCAGGCTCGCGTGCTGGGCCTATCCGGCTGGGCCAGCTGGTTGGCGAGCGGGCCAAGGCGCCTGGGGATGAGCCGGGCTATGGGTGGCGCGGTGGGCCATGGGGTGAAGGGGCAGGCCGAGGGAGCTGCTGCGTGAGCTGGGCCTTGGCTCCCGCATGGGGCAAAGCAAGGAGGACGCGAGCTGGGCTGCTGCAGCTCTGTGCTGGGCCAACGACGTGAGTGGGCTGGTGGAAGGCTAGCTAGGACGCGCAAAGGTTAGGCTAGTGAGGCTAGATGAAAAAGGGAAAATTGTAATCCCTAGTACAAACTCAAGTGCAAGTAACACGAACAGCTCGCCACTGGACGTAGGGACATTCCGCCTGAACTAGTATACATCTTCGTGTCCTCTTTGCACACCATCTAAGCCTAGACGCGCAATCCACAAATTTTACTAGTCGGCGGTTCTAAGCACCGACAGTTAGCGACTTAATAAGGGTTAAGCCTTGCTTTGCTTGAGTTCCAATTACTTGGTCCAAACAAGATCAAACTTAATCCAACTTCTTCCATGTTTTTCTTCAATTACTTGTTAGTAACCTATTCTTCAAGGGTTATCCTCTTTGCAACTTCAGAAGGAAATTCTCCTATATCTAATCCGATATATAAAGATCTTTAGATAGGATATGGAGGGATAACCTAGGGAAAAGCCCATGAGAAAGAACACATCGATGTAGTTCCATAATGGATCATGACTAGAAAGCTCGATACTAGTGCGTGCCGAGTAGCACAACGTTATGTACACACCCATAGGAGGCTCTCGGTTTCATCGCGGCACCATAGAATGCTAATCGTAACACCATTACTGAACATACACTCAATACGAAATTTCAAGTGGTACAGATTGGGTTGTATGAACAAGCACTAAGCAAAGGAGGGATAGCAAGCAAAAGTAGTCACAAGGTTAGGAGTCAATAAGGGGTGGTTAATGGTATTTATTATCGTACAAAGAAAATTCCGTAAGCACACAGACACCATTATAGCTTTTACCCGGGAGTATTCCAGAGTATCGTATTTATCCATAGGGAAACAATGGTTAAAGAGATTGATAATTCACCATCATGTATCTACTAACTTAAAACACCAACTAGTCTAAAGTGGAGGTAAATGGTAAATGATATGAGTTATGAATAATGACACACACTTAGGAGAATTCCATGAATAAAGAGTAGATTAATTAAACTGAGAGGACAACGGGAGAGTTCAAGGTTCCTAAATACTTCTCTATTGCTTTGGTTCTATTCTAGTCTAGACTAGATGATAACTAAAACATGGATAGATATAGCGATCACACAATAACACTTCAAAGCAATAGTACCTTTGCGACTCTCGAGAGGGGTGAGAAAGTGTAGTCGGGGGAAGGCTGCCTAAAGCTCGATGAATGCCAATCCGAACATGGTGGATTACAAAGGCCTGGTCAGAGCTATCTCCTCTGGGGCTACCACAACTATCCGTGGGATTGGGCATAATCTCAGGTAACTCGTAGCCTAGACACCATGTCTACACTATTGATTACTACTCTAATCACATATAATAACTAGAGCACTCAATACGAGTGGAGATCCCATGCCAAAGTATAATAACTATACTAACCATTAGAGAAGATAATATATTAAAGCATAAGTCTTGCAAAGGTAAAGTACAAAGATATAACAGACCTTTGAAGAATTCTCCAGAACCTGAGCGTAGCTTGACTCTCCATAACTCTCAACTAGAACTAATCTACTACATTGGAGAGTCTAGCCCTAATTCTCCTGATGTTGTGTCTTGAGAGATGGCTTCCTAGAGGGGGTCCAGGCATCCTTATATAGGGAGGAGATGGATTCATGGATAAGGAAGTGCCACGTCATTGATCCGCGTCATCTCCCTCGAGCACCGTTGGATAAACCGACCTAAAACCACCTTAGAATCAACAAAGTAGATCGTAAGGAGTACGAGGCGGTGGAGGGTGAGTGGGCCCCACATTGGACTGGGCGGCTTCCCCCATGGGCCAGCCGACCCACTATGGTGGAAACTCGACCCATGCTTCGTCGTGGTGTCTTCTGGAACCTTAGAGTTGTATTTCGCAGTTTTCGCCAATTGAATCACTTGTTATCACTGGTTTGCTTGTTTGGAGTGTATGACAGTGGTCTAGGGGCTATTTTCTAGATAAATCCTCCTGCATACAAATATTCACCAAAGCTCATGGAATTCATTAGTTTAAACCCCTATACCTATGTTTGGTGATGGAATCAAGCATAAATGCAAGTTATGTTGATGGTTTATAATTTGTGTTAATGACCGTCAATAAGTTCCCCCACACTTAACCTTTGCTAGTCCCTAAGCAAAGCCAGACTCAGTAATGGATCAGGAGTTGCTACAATGCTTTCACGCCTCAAAAGTACACATGCGTTCAATTAAAAATTCTCCTCTGGATTAGAATAAACTGATGTGACTTTCAAACTTACCCATATTACCTTCAACCATGGGGCTTCTTAGCCTTCACTTGGGTCTTGAGCAATTGAAAGATAGAATGATCAAGTCAAGCACTATGTCTCAAGTTCTTTGCTCCACCATTGTTCTAGATTTTTTATAAGTTTTCAAAATAAAACTCAGAGATCCCAATGAATGACACTCTCAAGTCTCTCAATATATGTGGTATTTGTGAATCCTCACCAAAGCAATAAAGATGTTATGCATTTTTCTCTTCCTACTACTAAGGCTTATGTGGAGTTCATATGTAGGGAGAAATCTAGAGCATACTTGCAATGCATATATTGTAAAGTCAAACAATGGATCCAAAGAGAGTTAAGTCATACAATCAAATCAAGATGTGCATGTGTGTGGATATATGGTGGCTAATCCTAATTCTACTTTGCTCTTTGAAAACATATCTTTCTTTTAAAACTTGGAAACAATTTCTAGAGAATAGGGGCTATCTTATTCATTCTTTTTTTCTTTTCATGCGAGCATCTAAGTACCCATTCTTTTAGATATCTTGGACACTTGTCCATTTTTTTGAACTCTCTTCTTTTTTTCTTTACTTTTTTGAATAACTTTTGCATAGCCCCATGTCTCTTTTTCTGCAACAAAACTTTTGAGATAGCAACAAGAACTTGGAGCATTTAATTGGTGGATGGAAAACCTAGCAAACATGTTTTTGTGTTCACCCCCAGTGTAGGAGTAGAACATTTTTGGGTGGATCTAGATGGAAGGCATGTTTTTGTGCCTACCCCCAGGGTAGGGGTAGTGCATATGTGGGTAGTGTGTACATGATCTTGATTTTAAGAGTATGACAAACCTCTCATAAGGGTCAACAAAGCTTGACAAAACTCAATGTAGTTGCAAGTAGCATTTAAATGGAAGTTTTCCTAGCCTAAATAACATGTATTGCTCTGGTAGGAATTCAAGCTTTATCATATAGGAACTCATCATAACATTTTTTTATGTTTTTCAAAAGATAAATCCCCAGAACTTTAGTGTCACTTGGAACAAGATAAATAGCAGCTCAGACCTTCTCATATCATATCCGTCAATTACCTAGACATAGATCAAGCATATGCTACCCACAAGTTTCAAGTTTAGAGTAAATCTTTATATCAAAATAATTTTATCTAAAACTCGGGAGAATTCAAGGCTAAAAAGTAAGCACTTGAAAGGAATTACCATAGAGCAACTATTCATCATTTTCATGTTAAGAGATTATCTTTAGAGACCTCTTTATTTATTTAGCTCTTAAAAGAAATTAAAGTAAACTAGACACACCTTTTATTTTCAATTTTACTACTATAGAAATAACTATTTATTTTATTTTTATGTTTAAAGAAAACTAAAGACAACAAAACAAAAGGAAAGAAATACTTACCTAGCTATGGGGGATGCCTTCTCCCTCAAGTTGGTTGTTGTTGTGGTCACTCAACGAGGTGGCCGAATGTGAAGGTGCTTGAATGGCAGCTATCCTCTCATCAATGGTTATGAGCCTTCATCATTGGAGCATGATGACACCATGTGAAGGGTAGATGAGTTTTAGTGGTCTTCTCTTCCTACTTGAACCTTTCCTTGCTTGAGCTATCATGAGCATCTTGTCTCTTGTTGACGCAAAAGTGGATCTGCAAACACAAAGGGCTAATACCCGAAATCGATATCCAAAGCATGCCAGTCGATTTGACCTGTTAATCGACAAGGATGAAGATACGAGCACTTTGGTCCTGACAACAGCGATACGCCCGGAAGTCACGGCCAAGAGATACTCACGCGGAACTCGAGGATCGTCAAAGATTGCACTGGAGCAATGCAACTCGCCGAATCGATGAGAACTCGTAAAAAGAAAAAAGTATGCAAATTGACGAAGTCGCCGAAAAGTAGATGTAAATAAGAGTAAAAGCTGGTTTTTTTATATTGATTCCTCATTACATTGCCCTTCACCCTATATTTATATCCTGATCTATAGAAATGTAACCAAATACGACTAGGACACTAAATCCAAATCTAAGGAAACACATGACTTTGATACAACTCAGACTCTAATAAACGTATACAAGGAAATTGACTTCTATCTTATTCTATAGTCCACCTCAATCACGATGGTATTCTCATCGACCTTCTTTCCATCGGCACACTCCCTGTTCCATCGGCAGCAGCCTTCAAGTCTCTTCCATCGGCACACCCCCTGTTCCATCGGCAGCAGCCTTCAAGTCTCTTCCATCGGCATCGGCAATAGTACCCTTAACCTTATCGGCAACACTTCAATCCGAATCCACATGCCACCACCACTCAAGCAGCCTTCTTTACAAAGCTCATTTTCATCGGCTATCAATCTTCATAGTAATCTTTCCTCTGCTGATTAACCCTTCCTGACCATCTTGACACGTGCCGAAAAACGATGTCAACACATGCCCCCCAATTTCAGAGTATAAGATACTGATGCTCCAAAATTTACTCCAGATAATGCTTGTTGTTACCTATTTTTTCAACCCATTCTCCAAGCATAACACAATCTGTTATCAAATTTAATCAAATCTAGTTCTAATCCATGTATCTCAGTAAATATCACACAATTTCCAACTGTTTTTTCCTCAATCACGGTTGAGATACCAAAATAACAATCCATCGGCAAGATCTTATCATAGCAACATCACCATTTTAGAACTGACAAATCCTGTACCAAGATCTCTTCCAAGTCATGATTACTTGCCATCAAATCTTCTGTACAATCCCTTGATTGTCGTGCGAACAGTTACCATATCCATCTGAACCACATCGATCCACCCGCGCGCGGCATAGAGATAAGTCAAGAATACCCCTACTCCAAATGGCCTATAAATAGATTTCTCTAGACTGCTCATCTTCTACCTTCAAACCTCAACCTTTGGCATTCTCTCTCTGGCGGCAACCCTAGCAAACAACTGCGCATCCTCAACCCACCAGAGCTCCTTTCATTGTCAACTTCAAGTCCCCAGCTCGTGCCCTCATCCTTCTTGAAGCAATGGCGGTCAACTTCAACGTTCCTGCGGTTCGTTCTTCTTTTATTACCTTTACTTTGATCCTCCTGGTTCCTTGCGAATTCTTACAGTTGGTATTTTTCTTCTTCCATTCTTTTGATCTTCTAAACTCAGGAACTACGCAACACATTGGTTATTCCAACCAACCAACCTCCCCTCCATTGCCTAGGTCCAATGGGCGACCCAGATCCAACTGACTTGATTAATGCAGAGGCTAACCGAATTCCCTTCAAAGCTCAAAATTTCTCTCTGAATCTATGGAAGGATACATTCCGATCTTGGCCCAAACCCACCAAAGGGTGGAAAGATTGGTACTTGAGGGTCAACAGATCGATGCAAGTGTTCTGGGCAGAGCGGAAGATAGACTAATGCATCAGGCTATCCATTGCCGATATGCAAAAGAATGAATCTATGATGATAGCCACCGCTCACTTCTGGTCAGATACCACAAATACCTTTATGTTTGGTCATGGCCCATGTGCCCCCACTCTTGCCGATGTATACATGCTCACCGGCTTGGACATCTCAACCGTCGATGAAGGCCACATCTATGGCAGAAAAGCTGAATACAGAGTGAATACACGCAACATCGGCGGTTGGACAGGATACATCCAGGAATACCAAAAGACTGGTACTGTCAATCAAAGGGAACACGCCATATTTTTGAACATGTGGTTGGAGAAGTTTATTTTCTGTGGCCGATCGGTAGGACCAACCAACGCCTTCCTCCCAGCAGCCGAACTCTTGGCCAATGGCGTCAGATTCCCGCTTGGCCGATACCTCCTGAGCTCGACCTACCACCTCCTCCACCAAGTGTCTCAGAAGCTTCTACTTGGTGAACCCATCGGCAATTTGGGAGGCCCATGGTGGTTCATCAATATGTGGTTAAACGCTCATATGCATAAGCGCCTACAGTGGGATTTCTTCACCCAAGAATTCCCACGAGAGATTATCGAAGATTATGTTCTTGGAGACGAGGAATCGGCAACACGCCCTCCTCTCAACTTCGGCGAAGCTATAATTGTCCTCCCTGGAACAGAGGCTAATGAAGATCAAATCGGCAGGTTTTTCCAGAATTTCTACCATGGTCTCCCTCATGATCTTAGGGCTTGGGTTCCCTATATTGATGAAGATAACAAGTTCCCCCTTCTCTTCAACTTTGCCGATAGTGACCTGAATCAAGATAATGAGCTTATGATGGCCATCATTACTCCCAGGGCAATCCCGGTGAATACATTTGGTAGTGGGAAGAATTCCAACACTACTTATGAATTCTACAGTCCATCGGCAGTATCTCGTCAACTAGCTTTTGGGTAACTGCCAATCAAGCTATGCTTTGCCGATGTGATCAAACCCAGAGAAACCATCACCACTGGAACTGAGTGGAGTAGGGTAGTAAGACTTGCTCCTGATGCCGATATTTCAAATGTTGATCTCTCCGCCTGGTCACCAGCGTCTTTCATCATAGAATCATATAAGCAATGGTGGCAAGAGTGGAAAGAATAGTTATTTTCAACATCCGTCCACACATATCGGCACATGATCGATCCCGGCTATGCCATACCTGACGATGCAGTAAGTTCCTTTTAACTTCTTTTGTCTTTCTCCCCTTTTATATATATATATATATCGGCAGCTAATCTTTCCCGTAACAGGCCGATGATCCAGTTCCATCAGTAAGCAAGAGTGGGAGACCCTTCAACCTCCACCCTATTTCTCCAGTTTCAATAATCGGCTACAACGCCCCTACCTTAGACGCCTTAACCTTCTAGAGGACCCGTACCAAAACTATCACCTCCAGACCAAGACTGGCAACATCTAGAGCCACTCCAATGGCGGCTGCCACAAGCCTAATTAAGGCTTTTAAGGTAATAACCTTGCTTATTTTGTTTTCTGCCGATACAAACTATATTAACATATAACTATCAGGGTGTAAGAGCTGCAACTGGATCATCATCGGCAACTCTTCCAACATCAAGCACCATGACCTCTAACCAGCCTTCAGAGGTATTCTTTTATTTTCATATTTTTCCTGTTAAATATCTGATCTCACACCCATTTTTGCAGCAACAAATGGGTACATCGGCAAGCACACCAAGCACTCAAGTTCCCCAATCAACAAGTGTCAATGCCCCCCAGCCAATTGTCGCTGAGACCCAAACAAAGCGCAAAGCTTCAACCGATGCCGAAACTCAGCAAAAGCGATAGAAATCAGCCCCTGCGTCCGCTTCAACACCTATTAGTCAGCCACCTGATGTAATTGAACAAGTTGACCCTCCTACACAAAATATACCCTTGGCCATCATACCCCAAGGGCCAACTACTGACGAGGTCGTAGAAGACATCCCATCGGCATCCTCTGCCGATCCTTTGCATGACCCTCTTCAAGCTGCTCTCTCAAGCCAGGCCCAAGAAATTGCCCTGAAGCAGGTAAACTGATTGACTATTTGGTTTATAATAACCACCACTATCCTCAAATAGGATTTCTAACTTTCTTTTCTTCACAGGAACAAGATTCTCCTGACAGCTTGTTTTCTTTTGCTATCGACGTCTCCGATGATGACGGAGAAGAGGCGAGTTCTTCCCTAGCATTGGGAACAATATCGGCAGACATCTATGGCCAGCTAGAAGCTCTTCTGAATCTGCTGCAACAAGATACTGCTCAACTGATAATCGATTCAGACCCCACAAAGACTATCTTCAAAATGATCCGTGGCCAAGTTCCTGCCGATGTTGAAGAAACCATCTTCCCAGCAGTCCACCTAGAGAGTAGACAACTCCAATATCAACGGGCCGCTCATCGTATTGCCGATAGAGCAGCTCAAGCTCAACTCAAGGAAGAAATGCTGCAGCTGAAGCAAACTGCCGATGAGAAGCACAAAAGCATCAGCAACTTGCAAGCCTCCGGTACTGATCTTAAGCAGAAAATCCTAAATCTATCGGCAAAGAGAGCAGCTTTGCTAGTTGAACTGGAAGAGGTTGAAGCAGCTCTGACTCAAGCCAAGCAAGAAGAAGACCAGCTTCCTGACGTTATCAAAGCCCTTCAACAGGAACGAGATGCCCAAGCTCGCAAGGCCTTGACCTTGAAAAAGAAACTCAAACCTGTGGAAGGAACTGCCGATGAAGATGCCAAAGAATTAAAGGAAGCCGATGAAATTCGCCTGCGTGCTATATCGGCTATCCAAACTTTGTTAAATTAGCGCATCGGCAACAATACATTGACACTTTGTTTTAACTCTAGCCGATAGGATTGTTATCGGCAATTACACTTTTATGCATCTATCCAGATACTAGGGTAATATTTCTTTAAGTATTTTCCATTTAATGCTCTGGGAAATATAACCCCTTCGAGGGTTTCGAGAATATATGCATTACCAGGAATAGATTGATTTATCCGATATGGACCTTCCCAATTAGGTGACCATTTGCCAAACTTAGAACTCTTAGTCCCAATCGGTAAAATCAACTTCCAAACCAAATCTCCATCGACAAACTCCTTTACCTTCACCTTCTTGTCATACCATCTGGCTACTCTTTTCTTATTCTCCTCAATGCTAGCTAAAGCTTTTAACCGATGACTTGCTACATCTTCCAACTCATCTTTCATAAGGGTATCATAGTCATCGGCTGTCAATTGATCTTGAGAGCGTATTCGCCTAGAGCCAGTTTTAACTTCCTAAGGTAATACTGCATCGTGTCCATACACCAACTGATAAGGTGTTACCTTGGTTGCACCATGACACGCCATCCGATATGACCATAAGGCTTCATTTAATATTGTATGCCACCTCTTAGGATATTCTTTAATTTTGCGCTTAATGAGCTTGATAATTCCTTTGTTAGAAGCTTTAGCCTGACCATTAGCCTGGGCATAATATGGTGAAGAATTCAAAACCTTAATCCCCATACCTATAGCAAACTCATCAAATTCACCCGATGTAAACATGGTACCCTGATCGGTAGTAATGGTTTGAGGAATACCAAATCGGTAGACAATATGCTCTTTCACAAAATCAATCATATTAGCCGATGTCACCTTTTTCAAAGGAATTGCTTCAACCCACTTTGTGAAATAATCGGTAGCAACCAGAATAAATTTATGCCCCTTACTCGATGGTGGATAAATTTGACCGATGAGATCAATAGCCCAACCCCGAAATGGCCAAGGCTTAATTATGGGATTCATAGCCGATGCGGGTGCTCTTTGAATATTACCAAATTTTTGACACTCCTGACATCCTTTAAAATATTTAAAACAATCTTCGATAATAGTCGGCCAATAATATCCATTCCTTCTGATCATCCATTTCATCTTGAAAGCTGACTGATGAGCTCCACATACTCCTTCATGAATCTCACCCATCAAACTTTTTGATTCATCGACACCAACACACCTGAGTAAAACTTCATCTATGGTACGGTAATACAATTCATCATCGAGGAGCACATACTTGGTAGCTTGGAACCTTATACGTCTTTCAACCTTTTTAGATGGATTCTTTAAATAATCAATAATCTCCTTTCTCCAGTCATCGGTATCAACTGCCGATGTTAACACTTCTTGAATAGGCTGATATCCTGAAGCATGCTGAGCCAATCGATTAGCCTCTTCATTATGCAATCGAGAAACATGTTCTAGATGAAAATTCCTAAACCCTTTCAACAACTGCAGACACCTCTCATAATATGAAATTAAAACTTCACTTCGGCATTCATAAATCCCAGCCAACTGATTTATAACTAGCATAGAATCACCAAAGACTTCAACAGCATCGGCACGTACTTCCTTAAGCAATTCTAATCCTTTTATCAGGGCTTGGTACTCAGCCTGATTGTTTGTCGATGTAGCAACAATCGGCAATGAAAACTCATACTTTCTCCCCTGAGGGGAAATTAACACAATGTCGATGCCTGCTCCTTCACCACATGTAGATCCATCAAAGAAAAGTGTCCAAGGAGCAATTTCCAGAGAATCTACTGTGTTGCAATGTTGAGTAACAAAATCAGCCATAACTTGTCCTTTAACTGCCTTAGCCGATTCATAACATAAGTCAAATTCTGATAATGCTAAAATCCATTTACCAATTCTACCACTTAATATCGGCATCGACAGCATATATTTGACCACGTCATCTTTGCATATGATAGTGCACTCAGCCGATAGTAAATAATGCCTCAACTTAATACAGGAAAAGTATAAACACAGACATAATTTCTCGATAGCTGAATACCTGGTTTCAGCATCCACTAACCGTCTGCTCAAATAATAAATAACACGTTCTTTCCCTTCAAATTCTTGAATAAGAGCTGAACCGATAACAGTATCATCAGTTGACAAATACAATATGAAAGGTTTCCCATGTTGAGATGGAACTAGCACTGGAGGATTTGTTAAGTAACTCTTAATTTCATCTAAAGCTAATTACTGCTTATCTCCCCATTTAAATTCCTGATCGGCTTTCAATTTCAATAATGGACTGAAGGCCTTGATCTTACCCGACAGATTAGATATGAATCTCCTGATGAAATTAATCTTGCCGATCAAGGATTGTAATTTAGTTTTATTGGTAGGAGCAACAACCTTGTTGATTGCCTCAATAGACTTCCTACTAATTTCAATGCCTCGTTGATGCACCATAAAACCCAAGAACTGTCCTGTCGATACACCAAATGCACACTTATTAGGATTCATCTTTAATCCATGTTTCCTTGTGCACTCCAGTATCTTTCGTAGATCAGCTAGATGCTTTGTGATATCTCCAGACTTAATTACTATGTCATCGATGTAAATCTCTACTAATGTGCCGATGTATTCATAAAAAATAAAGTTCATAGCCCTTTGATAAGTAGCACCGGCATTCTTCAAATCAAACGTCATAACTATCCATTCAAATAATCCCACATGACCTAGACACCTAAAAGCAGTCTTGAGAATATCCTCTTCAGCCATGAATATTTGATTATAACCTGCATTACCATCCATGAAACTGATAATTTGATGTCCTGCTGCAGCATCAATTAACAGATCAGCAATCGGCATTGGATAACCATCCATCGGTGTGGCTTTATTGAGATTCCTGAAATCAATACAAACACGAAGTTTCCCATTTTTCTTGTAAACAGGAACCACATTAGAAATCCACTCCGCATATCGACACTGCCGAATAAACTTTGCCTCAATCAATTTAGTTATTTCGGCCTTAATATCTGGAAGTATATTAGGATTGCATCGGCGCGCTGGCTGCTGATGTGGCCGAAATCCAGACTTAATAGGCAACCGATGTTCAACTATCGATCGGTCTAATCCAGGCATTTCAGTATAATCTCAAGCAAAACAATCTTTGTATTCTTTTAACAAATCGACTAATTGCTGTTTACACTTGGAATTTAACTTAACACTAATAAAAGTAGGCCTTGGCCTATCGCCTTCACCAATATCTACTTCTACTAATTCATCAGCCGATGTAAACCCTTGGCCTAATTTTCCATCATCGGCAAACCTATCCATTAAAATTCTTCTTCAGAACCGACTGCTTGGATCGGTGTAATTTCGTAATCGGCAACCTTGAGGAACTCTTTTTCCCAAGCTTCTCCTGATATGCACTTGGTTCGTTCATAAGTGTCTGATTCTGCCGATGCGATGATATAAGAAGAATCACCAGGAACGACTTCAATTTTATCTCCAATCCATTGTACAAGGCACTGATGCATTGTAGAAGGAACACAACAATTAGCATGAATCCAATCCCTTCCTAGAAGCATATTATATGCACCCTTGCCATTAATGACAAAGAAAGTCATCGGTAAGGTTTTGCTGCCGATGGTCAACTCAACACATACTGCCCCTTTAGCTGGTGATACATTGCCTTCAAAATCCTTTAGCATCATATCGGTTTTAGTCAAGTCTTGATCTCCCTTACCAAGCTTCCGATACATCACATAAGGCATGATATTAATTGCAGCTCCTCCATCAATAAGTATCTTAGATACAGGCTGCCCATCAACTCTGCCTTTTACAAACAAAGCCTTGAGATGTTGTCTCTCATCATCGGCAGGTTTCTCAAAAACAGCCAACATCGGATCTAACGTTAATTGAGCTATTTGGTCAGAGAAAACAGCTTCTTCCTCATTATCAGAGAGTGCCAAAAATTCCATCGGCAACATAAACACCATATTAACATCTGCCGATGGGCCTTTATTTTTGTGCTTTATCTGCCACTGTTGATTACCAGATCTCTCATTGGAGGAATTCTCTTCTTGGTATAAGTCCTCTTGACGCTCTCGCTGCATTCTCCTTTTCTGTGTCTTTGTCAAACCTTCTGGACACCATTGAGGAAGTTTAGTTTTCCACACTGGCTGGTAGGTCCTGGTTGACTCTACACGACGTATATTAGGGTCCCTATAAAATATTTCTTCATCAGGAACTCTCGCGTTTGCCATCTCTTCAAGTTCCTCCTGGTTTCTTGGAAAATATGCAACGCGTTTACCAAGCCTTTCATGTACACTGAGCCTGCCCCCCAGCCGATCATGTACTGATGCTTTACCCCTGATCGACTCATTGATGGACAAACCTTGACTACCAGATTGAAACCTTCTTTCTGGACGATTAACCCCATAATAACCATTGCATTCTGGGCAATTTTCAACAGTAGGTAACTTAATACCTTCTTCCCAACAATGAATAAAAAACGGACACCTCCAATGATCCTTATGCTGATTCCACTCTTCTCGGCGTCTTTCTTCTTGCTGTTGTCGATATCGGTCCCTTCGCTGATGCCAGCCTTCCTGTTGCCTTTGATGGGTAATTACAATGCCAGATCGAGGTGGCTTTCCAGAACTGCCACCTTCTCTTAGTAGTCCCTTGCCTTTTGCATCATCGGTAGTTATCCGATGTTGGGGATCTACTGATGCGTTTTTCTCAGCAGCTTCCGATGTCAACACCTTAGTCTTTCCTTCAGCATCCAACATATTTGCTGGAAAAGGATGTTGATCAATTTTCATCGGCTTCTGAATTTTGGAATTACCAAATTTTATTCTCCCAGACTCAATAGCTAATTGTAACTGCTGTCTAAACACTTTGCACTCATTTGTATTGTGTGAAGTTGCATTATGCCATTTGCAATACAGCATTTTCTTCAACTCTTCTGCCGATGGGATCACATGATTAGGTGATAGCTTAATCTGGCCCTCTTGAAGCAAAAGATCAAATATCTTATCGGCTTTGGTGATGTCGAAAGTAAACTTTTCTGGCTCTTTATGACCAAAGGGACAAGATATCGGCTTTTTATTCTTAACCCACTCAGCCAAACCGATAACTGGTTCTTCATCCGAACCAGAATCTTCTACCTCTCCGACAAATGAAACCTTATTGTTCCAATTCCTTTTGGGTTCAAAAACCCTATTATCTTGATCAGAAATCCTTTGAACGAGATGACTTAGGCTTTCGAACTCCTGAGAAGCATATCTGTCCTTAAGGTGTGGCAACAATCCCTGAAAGGCCAAATCGACAAGTTGCCGATCATCCAATACCAGGCTATAACACTTATTCTTTACATCTCGTAGCCTTTGCACAAAGCCTTCTACCGATTCATCATTGCGCTGTTTCAACTTTACCAAATCAGTAAGCTTCTTTTCATGAACTCCAGCAAAGAAATATTTATGAAATTGCTTTTCCAGATCAGCCCAAGTAATAATAGAATTTGGCGGTAACGAAATAAACAACGTAAATGCTGATCCAGATAGAGATGATGAAAACAAATGAACTCTCAATTCATCTCTACTAGCTGCCTCTCCACATTGAATAATGAAGCGATTAACATGCTCCATGGTTGATGTATCATCTTGCCCAGAGAACTTGGTGAAATCTGGCACCTTGTACTGATTTGGGAGAGGAATTAAATCGTATGCCGGAGGATATGGAGTCCGATAAGAATAGGTATTGACCTTGGGCTTGATCCCAAACTGATCCTTCATAATTTCTGCTATTTTATCGGCCCAAAAAGCATCAACATCTTGTTGACGATACGGCTGAATTTCTACTAGAGGTATTTGCTGATACCCTTTATATCTTTGTGGCCCACGATCTCCAGCAATTGGCATATTTGCTACTATTTACGGTCCATTAATCTGCTAGAAAGGATTCATCGGCTGAGCTGCCGATGCTTGATTCTGAAAACCAGCATGCATGTGACCTTGATGAATACCTGTAGCTTGCTGACTTGACTGAACTATATGCTGAGTGGGAAACTGCCCTGACCAATTATTACTAGCGTTCATCGGTACAAAATTTGCCGATGGCTGGTAACTTGTTGGCATTGCTGGATAATTACAACCAACTTGAGGTATAACCTGGACTCCAGGTTGACTTACAATAGGAGCCTTCTGTTGCATCGGTAACAAATTTGCCGATGGACTTGAATTAGATGTTTGACCCAAAGGCATCTGGAAACCTCCTAGAGTTGGCTGCACAGTAGTTGCTGTAGTATATTGAGGTACTTGAGCTATCGGTGAACCAGCCGATGTCATAGTAGCTTTTCCTGCTGTGTCAAATACTTGAGGTAATCCAGTGTTAAAAGCAGATGGCTCTGGAGGCATACCGTATCCCCACCAATTAGCAGGAATCTGATTACTTTGTGGCACAGAACCTGATAAAGCCGATGCTGATAGATCTGTATTAAGCTGAACTCGTCCTGATAATGCTGAATCTGATCGCATCGGTGTAGACTGTACGTTAGATAAACCTGCTGATACTGGAGGGGAAGTAATCTCTGTACCCACAACGGCTGGGGGAGCCAATGGAGTAATAACAGATGCTGATTCTGGTTGATGATAAGCAGGCCCAACGTAACGAGGTGACGCTTGCCCTTCTTTGAAAGTTCGAATCACAGCATTATGAACAGTATTGGACAGCACATTGGAGTGATTAATTAAAGCATGATTTACTGCAGAATTAACCATCTCTTGAAGTTTACCCGGATTAGAATCGAAGGTAACTTGCCGAGGCAACGGCAAATCTTGCTTCTGGATGACTTGTCCACTCTTGTTCAAGCTGAATGACTTCAAGCAAAGCTGTCTGTATTCTTCTATAGCCCTTTCCATAGCCTGCTTCTGTTCTTCCTTAAGATCTTCTTCTGTTACCGCGATGATGTTCCCCGCATCGATCTCAGGATTAAGCATATTGACTAGATCTGTCCCACCAGGCGTGCCAAAAGATGTGTTGATGCAAAAGTGGATCTGCAAACATAAAGGGCTAATACCCGAAATTGATATCCAAAGCGTGCCAGTCGATTTGACCTGTTAATCGACAAGGATGAAGATACGAGCACTTTGGTCCTGACAACAGCGATACGCCCGGAAGTCACGGTCAAGAGGTACTCACACGGAACTCGAGGATCGTCGAAGATTGCACTGGAGCAATGCAACTCACCGAATCGATGAGAACTCGTAAAAAGAAAAAAGTATGCAAATTGACGAAGTTGCCGAAAAGTAGATGTAAATAAGAGTAAAAGCTGGTTTTTTGATATTGATTCCTCATTACATTGCCCTTCACCCTATATTTATATCCTGATCTACAGAAACGTAACCAAATACGACTAGGACACTAAATCCAAATCTAAGGAAACACATGACTTTGATACAACTCAGACTCTAATAAACGTATACAAGGAAATTGACTTCTATCTTATTCTATAGTCCGCCTCAATCTCGATGGTATTCTCATCGACCTTCTTTCCATCGGCACACTCCCTGTTCCATCGGCAGCAGCCTTCAAGTCTCTTCCATCGGCACACCCCCTGTTCCATCGGCAGCAGCCTTCAAGTCTCTTCCATCGGCATCGGCAATAGTACCCTTAACCTTATCGGCAACACTTCAATCCGAATCCACATGCCACCACCACTCAAGCAGCCTTCTTTACAAGCTCATTTTCATCGGCTATCAATCTTCACAGTAATCTTTCCTCTGCTGATTAACCCTTCCTGACCATCTTGACACGTGTCGAAAAACGATGTCAACATCTCTTATGTCGCACTCCTTTCTCATGCCATCTTTTTGTTCTTTGCTTTGTGGATCTTGTCATTCTGTTGGACCTTCTGCTCTACTTATTGTTTCTTCTCTACAAACAATTAGTGGAAAACACATACTCAAAGGAGTATACAAATGATTCAAAATGAGGATAGTATTGTCATAGAGCTAAAGGTCATCTGTATCCCATGTTTTAAATAATGTGCCTTTATTATTCACCACTACTTCAATCTTTTAACAAGGCTAAGGTGTGTGAAATCATTTTGAAGAATACCTCTAACTTTGATTTGTTTCTACGAATGATCTCCAAATATTCCCAACAAAATTTGAATATTTTACTATAAGGGTTAGTCCACATATACAACCAAATTCTATACAAGTATGTTTTGATTCAATGATTATGTTTGAATAGTATTTCAAAGCATACTTATTACAGAACATGGAAGCTTGAAAAACTAAAGAGATTCATTCAAGTAGAACCAAGAATATGTATGGTGAACCAAAGAGCATGATCATTAAAATTTATTTATGATTTAGCAGGTTGAGCATGGCATAAAGGTAGAGATACTCAAGACAAATTAGCAACATGTCATGAGATCTTTTGGGAGAACTCTATCCCCCACACTTGAATTTTGTAGAATGTAGAATCAAGTCTAGTTGATGGAATTCTCCTATGAATGTGATTCCATGTTGCATAATACTTGGTTGAATCTACCTCGTGTTTTCCTTTGTTTTATCGAAATGATAAGTGACAAACATACCTGAAGGGAACTTGTCCGATGTACCTATTAGTGAGGGCTTCATGGCTTTAGGTCCATTGAGTAGGACCTCTTCTTGCCTTCAGCTTTTCTTTGCACCTTCCAATCCTGGAGATGAGGTTACAAACAATTGCATGCTTTTCTTCCATCAACCTTTCTTGATTTTTGTTGATCCTTGGTTGATGAGTTAGGGTTCATTGGATATGCAAACTCAACTTCCTCCTTGATTGTCTTTACCTTCTAGTGGCATGGCGGAGAGTTGTTCTTCTTTGTTTGTTAGCAATACGCCAGCCGTCTTAATGGCCAAGGAAGGAACTTCTTTGGAATTTGCATGAAAACTTCATCTCCAATGACTTAGGGGGTGTCATGTGTGACCATGGTTGTTCATGGCTTCACAAGACACAGTCGATAATCCACCATTGATCATGCTGCCAACGTGCAAGATGGCATCTTCGAAGATGATGAAAATAGGTCTCAAATTGGATATTATGAGGTGAGTTGCACCTTGCTTCTCATCGGCATCCTAGCTTGAGTGTTGGAAAGACTCAATGCTAGGGTGTCTTCAACCTTGCTCATAGTCTATCGATTTGCTCGCTCACTTCCTATGAGTCAATGCTATTTATGGCACCTGTCTTCTTCCTTTTTGTTCCATTACTGAAGTGGCGGTTTGGTTTGGGTTTGCAAGTTCATTCCAAACCATGAATAGGCATAGCTTGTACTGATTCTTCCTACAAAATGTTATTGAACACATATCTGAGGGAATATAGTGAATTTGAAACATGGGTTGTTGTCCATAACTTTTGTAATTTTCCTCTATGCTAATAGAAAGATGTTTTTTGAATTATCTTAGCATAGATTTTGTTTATTAACAAATTTTATGTGTTGGCTGCATTCTAGCATGGTTCAAGGCTAAGGTAACTTGCAATAAAAGATAAGTGAATTAACCTTGATACTCATAGTTCTTCCTTCCATGAAGAATGAACTAGGCCCTCTTTTGCGCAAAGTTATTGGAGTTCATCGCATGCCTTGATTCATCTCTGATGTGAATTCATCTCTTTGACTTACTCCCATTGATTTTTAGAGTTTTCTATAGGGGTTAGTCCAACAAAATATCCAGTGTCTACACAAGCAATTTTTAGTTCAGTAACCAAACTTGACTCCATGTCTAATTATGATTAAGGAAGGCGTTTCAACCTAAGCAACACACTTAATTTAAAAGCCTATGGAAGTGTGTCAAATACTTCCAAACCAAAGCATACTATAGCAGACAAAGGTAGCATGAAAGCAATACAGAGATTTATTCAAATAGAGATGAAAGAGCATGATCATGGTGAGTGATCTTTTTTTAAGATAAAGTGGCATGAATATATGCAAGGAGCTAAACATGTTGTGGATAACTAAGTGGACGCATAGATTATTCAAAGTAAACATGCAATGGAATGCAAAAATTTAAAGATAACTACTCATTAAGTTTAAGTCCATGAGCAAGACTATCTCACCTTTCTTAATCGTACATACCATGACTCACATGATAGAATTTATGAGTAGTGCAGCGTCTGTTTCCATCACTTGAGATGTGAATTGAATTCTTGTGACGACGATCTTTTTCTCCAATCTTCACATGGTTAAAGGATATATATATATGGCTATACAAACCTATCAGATGGCAGGGTTACAATGTTGATGGATCATGAATGTTCAGGCACCTGGGGTTCTTTAATGTTTCTTCTTCTCTTGTGGAAACTTGCCGGAAGGTTGAAATGACATTTGTTGTCCTGTTTATTCCATAATTCAATAGAACAGGAGTAATCCTACTAAAGCTAGTGGTACACTAAATTAGTAGACATCAAGATCACTATCAAAATCTTTATGCCAATTGCTTCCTTGGCAATGGAGCCAAAAAGCTTGTTGGTATTTATTAACGCACACAAAAAATTCCGCAAGCGCACGGATACCATTATAGCTTTCTGACAAGGAAACAATGGTTAAAGAGATTGATAATTCACCATCATGTATCTACTAACTTAATACACCAACTAGTCTAAAGTGGAGGTAAATGGTAAATGATATGAGTTATGAATAATGACACACACTTAGGAGAATTCCATGAATAAAGAGTAGATTAATTAAACTTAGAGGACAATGGGAGAGTTCAAGGTTCCTAAATACTTCTCTATTGCTTTGGTTCTATTCTAGTCTAGACTAGATGATAACTGAAACATGGATAGATATAGTGATCACACAATAACACTTCGAAGCAGCAGTACCTTTCTGACTCTCGAGGGGGGTGAGAAAGCATAGTGGGGGAAGGCTGCCTAAAGCTCTATGAACACCAATCCGAACGTGGTGGATTACAAAGGCCTGGTCAAAGCTGTCACCTCTAGGGCTACCACAACTATCCGCGGGATTAGGCGCAATCTTAGGTAACCCATAGCCTAGACACCATGTCTATACTATTGATTACTACTCTAATCACATATAATAACTAGAGCACTCAATACGAGCGGACACCCCATGGTAAAGTATAATAACTATACTAACCATACATATAAAAGGTATATAAACAAATAGAGAAGATAATAGATATACCAGACCTCTGAAGAATTCTCCAGAACCTGAGCGTAGCTTGACTCTCCCTAACTCTTAACTAGAACTAATCTACTACATTGGAGAGTCTAGCCCTAATTCTCCTGATGTTGTGTCTTGATTTGAATGAGAGATGGCCTCTTGGAGGGGGGTCTGGGCGTCCCTATATAAGGGGAGATGGAGTAACAGCCAAGGAAGTGCCACATCATCGATCCACGTCATCTCCCTCGACCACCATTGTATAAACCGATCTAAAATCACCTTAGAATCAATGGTGTAGATCGTAGGAAGGAGTACGAGGCGGCGGAGGGTGAGTGGGCCCCACACTAGGCTGAGAGGCCTCCCCCATGGGCTGGCTAGCCCACTATGGTGGAGACTCGGCCCACGCTTCGTCGTGGTGTCTTCTAGAACCTTCTAGAGTTGTCTTTCGCAATTTTCGCGGATTGAATCACTTGTTGTCACCGGTTTGCTTGTTTGGAGTGTATGACAGTGGTCCCAGGGCTATTTTCTAGATAAATCGTCCTACATACAAATATTCACCAAAGCTTATGGAATTCATTAGTTTAAACCCCTATACCTATGTTTGGTGATGGAATCAAGCATAAATGCAGGTTATGTTGACGATTTATAATTGGTGTTAATGACCGTCAATAGTGATCCAAGGTCAAGACATGGCACAAGAGAAACATAAATTAGCCAATGAAGACAATTGAGTGGGAGACTCTTGCTTAAATTTCCATGCACGCCTTGCGTTCACCAAGGAGATTGTAACAGAACCGCCCAAATTATAAGAACAAAAGTACAAAAACAATCACCGAAGCAATTAAATTCCTGTACTTAAGCTCCTATAACTCTGGTAGTCTAATGAAATCATGAGGGATTTAAAACCAATCAACATACAAGCCAAGATCGTAGTGGTTCAACATAAAAAAGTCACATGTTACATCCATTTCACCAGTAATTCAACATAGATCGGAGTTCCATAGAGTTATTACAACTCCAGTTCAAAAGTAGCGGAAGCAAAGTAGTTTGAAACTAATATCATCTTAATTCAAATACATGCCAGTACCAAGGTCAACTTCCAACAAAAGCATTAGAGACAAGATAGCTCAGAAGGATCATGCCCATGATCACACTCCGCCACTACAGCAGGAGCCATCCAATTCTTGCAGTAGCCATGATACATCATAACCTGCAACAAGTGGGAATAAACCCTAAGTACGAGAAGATACTCAGCTAGACTTACCTGACAAAACCAAATAA
The DNA here is from genome assembly GCA_038087645.1 of Saccharum hybrid cultivar R570. Taxonomy (NCBI): domain Eukaryota; kingdom Viridiplantae; phylum Streptophyta; class Magnoliopsida; order Poales; family Poaceae; genus Saccharum; species Saccharum hybrid cultivar. Next base: position 17,160,432 of record JAQSUU010000066.1, read on the forward strand.
AAATGACACCAAGGAATCATGAAGGGCTTTATAGTGGTGTAGCTGACTCATTTGCAAAAGGCAATTTTAGCATTTTAAGAATCTTTTTCAAAAGCATTATATCAAGTTAATCATTATTAACTTGTCGGCTACATTTGCACCTACACTAGAGCAAGCATATGATTAAACAATTAATGATAACCAATGGTCATTAGCAACTTCCATAATGTCATATTCATTATAACCATCCAAGTGTTCCATCAACGTTACTACGATGAAGTAACTCAAGTCAAGTGTTCACTATCCAGTGAACGATGGTGATTCGAATTGATTATTAACCAGCTGGTAATTTATTCCTCGCACAAACCTCACTCACCCGCTAAAGTGAGATATTAGTCACCGAGTCAACTATCTAAGTAAAGTCTCGAGTTTGCCAGGAACCACATGTACCCGGGGGTCGACCGACTGCCTTTCGGTCTTATCATCACGCCCCCGTGTCCTACCACACCTTCTCCGGTACAGTGCGCTGCGGGCAATCCACTCGGCCCGAATAATCTCCTAGTTTTGCTGTCGAAAGGTACATTATTTGGCCAGCTAAATGTGAGGCATGCATTCAACATGACCCGAGGCCCAACAACGGTCAGTCCTTAATCGACATAGACGGAAATCACTATAGTCCGAAACCCTGTAAGTTTTCGTCCGGTCTCAACTTCAAATTAACACTTAGTTATCCCAGAATGACATAATTATCCAAGCAGATCCAGGTAACCACCTATAGCTCGCAGGTGATAAGAAATCACCCGACTTATACCGGTCTAAGCCGGCTAAGCATTGAATCGACTGTGAATACCAGGGTAGCAAGGGTAGGGTATAAGAAAGGTAGACAAGGTATAATGCAGCAACGGTTGCAAACAACTCCTGAACATAATGCATCAATTAAAGTAAAGCATTAATCAAATATTTGCAAACCGAGGGAGAAATGCTCCAGGGCTTGCCTGGGATCGAACACTTAGGTTAGTGTTTGATAGATAACACTCGCTTGGCGAGCATCTCCCATCCTGGCACTTGCTTAGTCCTTCCATCTTCGGGATAGGTCCACCAAACACTGTCTTCGGGTTTGGCTTCAATATCTCGTCCTTCACGTGGTGCATCTAGCATACCTAGATGAGATGCAAGATGCATGTATATGAATATGATGAATGGTAACACAAGATGCATCACATAAGCATTCATACAAACCAAGACATAGACACCAATAGCTATTTAACTAGCATCACAAAACCAATTATAGAGGGCAAGTACATCAAGCATAATACAATTTTAACAAGATCACAAGTATCTTAACTTGACCATCATCAAGGGCATAAGCCACACTTAGCAACACATGGAGTAAACAACCACAACTAGCATCTGTCTATTTCTGGACTGCAAACAATAGCTGCATGTTTGGATCATAACTAGAGTTATACAAATCCAATAACCATGCAACAAGACATTATGGAAAGCTTATGAAATTATCTAGAATTAATATTTAATCATATTAGCATTATTCTCAAGTTAACCAAGTCAAACATGCATATTTACAGAATCTAGTCCAGAGATTCCAGAGAATAACTATTTCTGGAACCCAACTTGAAATAGGCATAACTCACAAACTATAAGGCCAAATACCACCAAAATTTGACACAAGATAGACTAATGAGTTGTATACAACTTTGTTATAAGCATGTTTCTCAGCAAACATCATTTTCATGGTGCAATTACCAAAGTCCCAGAAACTGTCCAGGAAAGCATCAATTGCAAGATAAATATTAACTTATATTCCAAACATACATTTGGCCACAACCAATGTAACCAACATAAAGTACATGTTAAATGATCACCAAAAAGCATAGTGCTCATCACTAAATAAATTCTTTTAATACATTTCTTAATTTATTTAAATGCCTAGGTGATTTAATGGACATATACCAAAAGTGCACCATAAATTCTACAACAATTATAGTAGCTAGAATATCATCACAATAGTCTACTGTATAAATTTCAAGCCATTTGGACATGCATATCAACCTCTATGAAAAAGACAAATTGCTATTGCAAGAAATCATGTGAGAGAAAGATACACTAATAACTCACACAGACAGCAACCAAAATTCATGAAATTTTTACCACACATCACACGAGTAGCATGCCACAAAAATTTCACTTCATTTGGAGCCCTACATTTGCAGTTATGAAAATGACAAATACAACTAGCACTAAAAACCTAGCTGCACAAATCTATTTTTACAGAGAAAACTTTAAACTAAACCATGCCATATTATAGATCTATTGCATAGAGAATTTGACAAGGATTCCAAAAAGTCCTCATTTGCTATTTTACGAATTTCCTATGATTTACTATGCATTTTCAAAGTTTCAGCAAAACTAAAACAAATAAGTCCTTGTGGGCACTATTCATGTGAGTCTAGGACTATGCATATAGGTCCCTCCCTTAAGTCAAATTGCTGCTGGAGGTCCCTGGTCACGATTTCAGTAGGGGGGTCGTCGGGAGCTCGCGGATCTCAGTTGGGAAGGCTCGTCGGCGGTGATGGAGTGGCTGGCTACCTGCGTGGGGTCTGTGCGCACCCGCAGATGGCCTCAGTTCGGCCCGAGACCGCCCGTGGTGGGCTGCCCGCGTGCAGCCGCGAGCGACGGCCGCTACTCGCGACGGTGGCGCAACGCAGCAGCGGAGGCGGTCGGAAAAACATCGTGAGGGAGGAGGCGCTAGCTGAGGAAGGCGATGGCAGCACCGGCAGGACGTGAGGGCACGCGGTGGAGAGGGAGCAAGTAATGGCGGAGCTCCAAGCTTGGCAGCCATGGTGAGCGTGCGCTCGTGCAGTAGCGGCGCTAGCGATGGGAGGCAGCGAGGCAAGCGTGAGTGAGGGCGCAGATGAGTGAGGTGCGCGAGGAGCTCGGCCTCCACTATGAGTAGCAGAGGCACAGCAGGGCGGCAAGGACGCGCGGCGTCCATGCACGACATTTCACCGAGCACGCGGCGTGCAGTGAAAGGGGTAAGGTGGAGCACCAATTTGGGCTAGACCCGGGCCGAATTTGGACATGGGCCAAAAACAAAGTTTACTCACCTCGGCCTGCTCTACATTTCTTATTTAAGGTGCAAAGTCATTAGAGCCATGGATTAACAGATAATTGGCCTCCAAGATGACACTGTCAAAGAATTGACAGTGATTAAGCTCCACTCGGTCTTTTGGGATGCCAAACTTGATCAAACTAATTCCAACTTTTTATATGTTCTTCTCCAAGGAATATAATCCAACTTTTATATTTGGACCAACTCAAGTTACTTAACAAAAACACGAGAACGCGGCATGTCAATCTAATGATGTTGGTTAACTTCTCCAAGACTTAGAATATTTTCTAAGTGCAGAAATCAGCAGCAGGTTCCAACTTTGAGCCACTATTTGACTTATTTCCAAGATGAATCATGGTATGCTCCAAAAACAAAGTTTGTTGTACTCAAAATAAACAACAACTTTTATTAAAGGATCTTCTACTGGTTTTGCCTAGTTAGGAAGATACAAAGCTCCCAAGTAGAGTAACCGAACTAAAACAGCAGTTAGAACTTAGCCAAAACTTGGTTCTAGAAAACAGCAGCAAATTCGATCTTGTGAGCTCTATTTGACTAAGTTAGGTACCAAACTAGCTCTTAACCATTAAACAAAGTTTCTTCTCCATAACAAGAACTACAACTTTCATTTAAGATCCAACCTCAAAATTGGTATAGAGCCTACTATTATACTTTGACCAAAATAGGATCATGATAAAGCTTAAATTATCCTTTTTGATCCATTGGAGCATTTTCTGGGTATTTGATCAACATAAACCTTTCATCACTTTTGTTGTAGAGTATATCTAGAGTCATTTGGGCAAGATTGCTAGGTTTGGTTGATGACCTATATTTCCATTCTCTTAATAGTGTGCAATTCAAGCACTTATGGCTCTTCGCCGGGGAAGGTGCAAAGCCCCTCACAAGTCACCGGAGCCGGCCACGAACAATATCCAACTCATGCCGGACCTCCTCCGCTGCTCTAAGCCATCTAGGTGGTAGCAACCATCAAGAGAAACAAGAATCCCGCAGCAAAAGAACACCCAAGTGTCAACAAGATGCAAACTCACAAGCAAATGCACTTGAGAACACTCAATCTCACTTTGATTAGGCAATCAAGCAAGGGAGATGAGTGGGAGGGGATGTGCTCAGCTCAAGAGGATGTTAGGATGTTAAAATGTCCAAGGGAGAGCTCCCCAAACTGGCCAAACACATATTTATAAGAAACTCCAAAGAATAGAGCCGTTAGGAACAAAGTGTTGCTGTTATCGTGTTGACCGGACGCGCCGGTCGATCTGACCAGACGCGGACATAGCGTCCGATCACGTCTCGCACCACCACCCGATGTTCGCCACGTGTCAAGTTTTTAATCTCGTTCGTTCGATCATAACGGTCACGAAACGAAGTCACACGTGCAGACAAGTGACCGGACGCGCCGACCAGAACTGATCGGACAAGCCCTAGCGTCTAGTCGCCAGATGCTCACGCTGTTGAGAGGTCTGACTGGACACGCCGTAACATGGCATCCAGTCGAGTACAAAGAGCTACCAGAGAGGGTTTTTCATGACCGGACGTGTCTGATCGTGACTGACCGAACGCGCCACCGCGTCCGATCAACCTCTCGCGTTTTGCTATCCCTCTAGGCGCCTGACCGGACACGCAGGTCCCGTGAGTGACCGGACACGCCGGTGGCAAACCCTAGTCCACGCACCTCTGCTGCTGCGTTGAACTGACCGGACGCGCCTGCCGCGTCCGGTTACTTCGACCTCAGCATCCGGTCACTACTAGTGACCTCCGTTCACCTTCGTTTCTTTCCACGATGACTTAGAGAAAATCTCCGCCTCCGGCGTAGTGGAAAATAAGCATTTTACTTCCATGAAAGCGCCGAATCTCGCCGAGCTTGCTCGGTGAGAGGGAGAGAGGGCCCCAAATCCATCTCTACCACTCAAACTCCACCTCCTTCGCAAAAGTGCTAACACCACCAAGTGTACATCACCATGTGCATGTGTGTTAACATTTTTCACAATCATTTTGAAGCAGTTAAGTTAGCTCTCCACTAGATCTAAATGCATGTTGTTGGGTATTCTTAACGTCATTACCAAAAGTAGACTTAGTTTTCTAATTCTGATAACGGCGCCAAAAATGCCAAACCTATCCCTCATGCCACTTAAGCCAAGTTGTCATCCCCAGCATGACATGAGAGACGCGGTATTGACATATGCAACTGCTCTTCTAAATAAATAATAAATAAGATCTGCAAGCGCACAGATTAATACCGATGTAGCATTTTAACCGGGAAGTATTCCAGGTATCGTTATTTATATTTTTACCACTGGGAAGGGATTACTAACATCAATGTTGATTATGGAATGGAATATAGGAATGAGTATCAATCATTGCATGTATAAGTGAGAGCATTCATCTATCTCTTGCATACAGGGGTAAGTGTCACATAAAATATAGATAAAGTATGAATGGTGACAAAGATAATTAATCTGATCAGCTAGCCACATATAATAATGATAAGCACCTCAACAGATATTCTAGCAAGTCATTAGCATGGTATTAGGACAAACTACAAGGATATTTCCTAAGTTATTCTTAACTATAAAGTCTAGCATATCATAGTTAGTGCAAGTACACTTGGCAATCATTGCGAGAAAGGACTACGCCCATGCATAGTGATATTATCAAGGAAGATGAGAAACATAGCAATCACTCCCCCGTAATAATGTTGCTCTGCCTGCCTTACACACGGGAGGGGGACTATATAAGAACCAACGAAGCTGTCACCATCGCGGACCACCCCACGATCCGGCATATAAGGTGCAATCGCAGATAAATATGGTCTAAGCACCACGCCTACACGATATTTATCATTTACCCATGGATCCGATGGATAAACGCTATACGATCCTAAACATGTATATAATTCCAATCTAACTAAGCCAAGCATATAACTACGATAAACTAAGAACAATATAATCGCAAACATAAACAAGTAGAGCATAGTCATAATCAATATATTGAAATAGAACAAAGTTGTATTCATAATATTGAAGAACAAAGATGAACAATGAAGAACAGTAAAGGAATTACCAAGAATCCTCTTGACAGATCCGGAAACCAATCGAAGATTGACTCCTTCTAGTTCTAATCCTATGTAGCTATGCTATACTAGAGATCTAGTTGATGTGGTGGCTCTAGGGCTTGATCAGAGACTCTCCTCCTGAGATTAGGGTTTGAAGAATTGAGAATGAGGGAGTGCCTCCTCCAGGGGCCAGGGGTCCTGCTTATATAGCCCCCTCAAGTGAACGTGGGCCGTCGGATCAAACCGACATTAATCGCACGGTTTTCCTTGATCCCTTAGGTCGGTAGAGCATAATCCGCGAGACGGAGCCTGATTGGCTCTCAGGCCAGGGCGGGCGCCCTAGGGAGCAGGGCGGGCGCCCTGCCTCCAGGCCCGTTCGGCCTCCCGTTCGATCTCGTGGCTTCTGGAGTCTTCTAGATGATAGAAAATCGGTGAACACGTTATTATCTCTATGTAAACCCGACGTGTGGGCCTTTCCTCCGTATTTTCTGATAACCCCCTGCAGAAACAGACAAACACCAAAACTCGTGGAATTCTGTCAGATAAAACCCTAAGTCCAGGTGTTGGTTGCATTTGGATCCTTTTCTTTATTTATTTGATATCTATATTTGGTACTTAAGGACCGTCAACAAACTCCCCCAAGCTTACCTCTTGCTCGTCCCTGAGCAAGGATAGACTCATTATGGATTAGAAGTTGCTGCAACGCCTTTGAACGTTGACGGTACATATGCTTTCAAATAAGGTCTCATCCCTGAGTTAGAGTAAACTGTCAAGACTTAAAACTTACTCATTTTACCTTTCACCATGGGGCTTGCAACCGTCACCTGCATCTTGAGTGGTTAAAAGATAGAATGGTCTAGTCAAACGCCATGTCTCTTATTCTTGATCAGCTATAGCTCTGGAGTTTTTTGCAAATTTTTCAAATAAAACTCAGAGATTCCTTGTATGACTCTCTCAGATCTCTCTTTTGTGGTATTTCTGGATCCTTACTAAGGCAGTAATGGTATATGCCTTCTCTCTCAAAGTATGTGGTATTTATGGTATAAGGCGTAGTGACATTGCCTTCTCTCTCACCCTACTCTAATAAGGCTTTGATATCTGGAGCTCATAGGTGGGAGATAAAGTATACATACTCATAGAACATTTATTGCATAGTCAAACCATGGATCCAGAGAAACAAGTCAATAAGTCAAATCAAGATGTGCATGTGTGGTGAATGAGTGGTGTATGGTGATAACAAAAGTCTAATGCTCTTTTTGAGGGAATACATACCTTTCTTGCTTTTTAAAACTTTTGAGGGGAATGAGATGCTCTATTTTTTTTCTCTTTTTTTTCTTTTTTTTTCTCAGGTGGGTATCTTGTACCCCTAATTCTACTGTCGGACACTTGTCCATTTTTACCTCTCGTCTCATTTTTTCTTTCTTTGAGGTTCCGAGCACTTGCTCCTTTTTATTTCCTCGTATTTATATTTTTTTAGAGCAATCTCCCTCTTTTGAAAATATAGCAAGTGGTAGTAGAAATGACTTGAGCATTAACTTCACAGGGAATAACAGGAATGAGATAATGTTTTTGGCTATTCTCTCCCGGGTCAGGAGTAGAATAATTTTGGGTGAATCTGGAGATGGAAATGAGTGGATATATGTGGATGCGTACTTCCGGAGTAGAAGCAGCATGTATGAGTGAACGTGCAAGTGAATCTTGATTTTAACCACATGACAAGTTCCTAAAGGTCTACACAGCTTGACCACACTCAATGCCCATAAGCAGTAAGTAGTAAAAGTGCGGCTCTTATTCTAACAAGCATGCATATATGGCTGTGGTAGGAATTTAAACTCTCATCATACAGGAACTCATCATGCAACATTTTAAAGATTTTCAAAGATAAAATTCTCCAGAATTCTAGCATCTCTAGGAACAGATAAACAGCAGCTCAACCTTCCCATATCATATCCGTTAACAACTTAGACTTCAGATCAAGTTCTCTTCCCACTAGTTCAGGTTTAGAGCCAGTTTTAAATTATAACAGTTATGTCTAAACTAGAGAGAAAACAAATTTGAAAATTAGGCAGAGCAACTATTCATCATATCCATGCTAGAGTTTTATTTTCAAGATTCAGTTTAGCATAGCTACTTTATTTATTTATTAAACTAAGCAAATATATATAAACACAAAATATTTATTTGGGTTTTCATGACTATGCATCTTTTTATTTTAATAAAGCATAGGTATAACTGTAGATAAAAATACTTATCGGGATAAATGGGGGTGCTCTCCCCCAAGCTGGATCTTGACGTAATTTCTTCTGATGTAGCTAGCAGGTGCAGAGGTGTATTTGAATGTCGGCAGCATCCTGACAGCGATTAGGATGTCCTCCATCTGCTAGTCTTCCTGAATTCTGTGGAGCTCAAATAGACAACAAAGCTTCGTGGAACTTGATTAAGCGTTAGCATAAATATCTAGCCTTTATCATGTTTGAGCTTCCTTGATAAATGTCACTCTCTATTTTTATTTTCATTTTTATAGAACAGAAAAAATATATATTATTATTATTATTTTTCTTTTTATGCCACCACAGTGAATGTACTTATGGATTTTATGCCACTCGCATACTCACATGGGGCTTACTGTTTTCAACATTTTTTTTAGACAGAATGAACATGATTAACTGAGCAATAATTAAAGGGAAAATGATAACTACCAAGTTTACCTCTTGGCATGGCGTTCGGTGTTTTTAAGTCCTCCAAACAGGACTTCTTTTCTTCTTAGTTGTCCTGGGATTTGGGTGGCGTAGACGGTGGTTCCGGCAGCGCCTCCTCTTCTTGTGTAACTGTCTTCGCTTTCCATACCCGACTTGGTGCTTCGGTCTCCTGTTGTGTATTCTCGGGCCTTATGACCTCTCCTTCATAGTCTGCCCATACGTCCTTGATGGTTTGCCTCCTTTGGTTACGGTTACGTCGCCTTCTTCTTGTCCTGACCTGCTTAGAATCTTCAACTATATAGTTAGGGTCATTAAAGTAGCGGCGTACCTTCTCAGAGGGGAAATGCATATGGACTTCTCCGGTTCCAATGTAGATGATTGCTTTGACGGTGCCTAGAAACGGTCTTCCTAGGATGATGGGTGGATCGTACTCGTCGTCTCCCATGTCAATGATCTGAAAGTCTGTATGGACAAAATGATCGTTAATTTTAACAGGGACATCGGTTACTATACCTTCGACCTTTCGGGATGTCTGATCTGCCATCTGAAGCTGAGTGTATATTGGTTTTAAGGGCATGGTCCCGTACAAGAGCTGATAGGTGACTGTGGCCATTATGTTGACGCCTGATCCAGTGTCGCAGAGCGCCTTCTGAAAGGAATATCCATTGATTGAGCACTCAATACTTGGCATACCTGGGTCGTCCTTCTTGATTAGGAACGGCGACTTGGGTCGTCGGTCTTGACCTCCTTGAACTGCAGTGACCATCTTAGCTGATTTGGTCCATCCTTGGTTGTTCTTGTTCTGCTTGATCCTCCTGTTGGTCCTCTTCCTTGGTTCATGTTGGGGTTGCTCTGGGATTTGTGTAATCTTGTTCTTGAAGGAAAACGTCTCCTTCCTCCCCTTGATGTTGAAGTTGATCTTTGCAGCGCTGGCGTAGATGACAGCTCCCGAGGTGTTCAGGAATGGCCTTCCCAGAATAACTGGTGACCTCTCATTGGACCCGGTCTCTATCACCACGAAGTCAGCTGGAGCGTACGAGGTACCAACTCGGACACACATGTTCTTTAATATTCCTTTAGGAAAGCTTAGTGTCCGATCTGCAAGCTGCAAACACATAGTTGTTTCTGATAAAGGATATATAAAGAATTTTTTATAGAGTACCCTGGGCATAATGTTGACGCTGGAGCCAAAGTCACAGAGTGCTTCTGGGAAGTCCACCATGCCGATGGAGATCAGGATGACGGGGCGTCCTGGATCGCCTCTCTTGATTGGCAGAAGGTCATTATGTACTCCGACAGCGGGATTACTCCAATAGTTACCTGCATCAAACATGTCTACAAGATTTGCAGATTCTAATCCTTCCGGTTGTGATGGTATACCGGGGTTAGTAGCAGGAACAGCAGCAGCTATTTGATTTAACTGAGATTCAATCATTTTATTAAAGCTAATTTGGTTTTTGATGGCAGTAGAGAAATTATCCATTCTATTATTTATGTTTTCTAGTATTTTATCATTGGATGCCAATTTCTTAGACAAGTTATCCATTAGCTTTCCTTGATTAGACACTAACTCTCTCAGGGGTTGTTGTAAGAGTTATTACCTTGATAATTACCTGAGTAGTTACCTGAGTAGTTAGGCCTCTGTTGATTCCAGCCTTGATTTTGTTGAGGACGGTTGTAGTTGTTGTTGTTGTTGATGTACCTTGCATCCTCAAGCCTCTCATGGCAGTGATTGCCTGAGTGTCCAGTGTCTCCACATTCCTCACAAGTCATGTGAGAGTCGTAGACGTTCATGACTTCTCTTTTGTCTCCAGCTTTGTCATCGAGCTTTTTCATGAGTAGGTCTAACTTTGCAGACAGCATGTCTACCTCCTTGAGCTGGTGCATACCTCCACCCTTCTTGCGTGTTTCGATCCTCTCTTCGTTCCAACCTTGGTTGGACGCCATCTTCTCCACAAGGGCTGTAGCTTGTGGTATGGTGAGTGATAGAAATGCGCCTCCAGCTACAGCATCCATGGTCTCATGAGCACTAGTGATGAGCCCATGATAGAAAGTCTGCATAAGTAGCCAGCTCTCCATTCCATGATGGGGACATTCTAGGATGTAATCTTGAAAGCGCTCCCATGCTTCTGGAACGGATTCATCATGTTGTTGCTGAAAACTTGTAATCTTCCCACGGAGAGCATTGGTCTTGCCCATGGGAAAGAACTTAGCCAGAAAGTTCGTAGAGCAGAGTGCCCACGTAGTGTTCTTATCCTTCATCGCGTAGAACCACTGCTTCGCTCTCCCCAATAGTGAGAATGGGAAAAGGCGAAGTAGTATGGCGTCTCTGGGAACATCTAATAAAGTGAATGTGCTGCAAATCTCCAGGAAGTGTTGGAGATGAGCACTTGCATCTTCGTGCGGCTTCCCACAAAACTGGTTGGCTTGTACCATGTTGATGAGCCCTGGCTTGAGCTCAAAGTTCTTGTCGATGGCCGCGGCAGGTCCAGTGCGGATGTTGTCCGTAGTGGGAGCTGAGAACTCGCGGATCGTCTTGTTCGCCATGGCTGCGAACTCTGTTGACAAATTCCGGATGAAACTTCGGCGGTCTTCTGAAGTGTTGCGTCGAAGTGTTGACTTCTTGAGCTTGGCTCTTGCCCCTCTGATTAATGCTTCGGGGTTGTCAACAAAATTTTTTGGAAGATGTCCTCTATTCATACATCACCCTGCAAAACAATAAGAATGGAAAAATACAGGGGTAAATCTGTATGGGAGAATTGATGATCTCAATCACTTAATGATGCGAATGATGACTCAAATTCCATATTCATTCCTTGTTAGTAAATCAACCTTCCCCGGCAACGGCGCCAAAAATGCTTGTTGGGTATTCTTAACGTCATTACCAAAAGTAGACTTAGTTTTCTAATTCTGATAACGGCGCCAAAAATGCCGAACCTATCCCTCATGCCACTTAAGCCAAGTTGTCATCCCCAGCATGACATGAGAGACGCGGTATTGACATATGCAACTGCTCTTCTAAATAAATAATAAATAAGATCTGCAAACGCACAGATTAATACCGATGTAGCATTTTAACCGGGAAGTATTCTAGGTATCGTTATTTATATTTTTACCACTGGGAAGGGATTACTAACATCAATGTTGATTATGGAATGGAATATAGGAATGAGTATCAATCATTGCATGTATAAGTGAGAGCATTCATCTATCTCTTGCATACAGGGGTAAGTGTCACATAAAATATAGATAAAGTATGAATGGTGACAAAGATAATTAATCTGATCAGCTAGCCACATATAATAATGATAAGCACCTCAACAGATATTCTAGCAAGTCATTAGCATGGTATTAGGACGAACTACAAGGATATTTCCTAAGTTATTCTTAACTATAAAGTCTAGCATATCATAGTTAGTGCAAGTACACTTGGCAATCATTGCGAGAAAGGACTACGCCCATGCATAGTGATATTATCAAGGAAGATGAGAAACATAGCAATCACTCCCCCGTAATAATGTTGCTCTGCCTGCCTTACACATGGGAGGGGGACTATATAAGAACCAACGAAGCTGTCACCATCGCGGACCACCCCACGATCCGGCATATAAGGTGCAATCGCAGATAAATATGGTCTAAGCACCACGCCTACACGATATTTATCATTTACCCATGGATCCGATGGATAAACGCTATACGATCCTAAACATGTATATAATTCCAATCTAACTAAGCCAAGCGTATAACTACGATAAACTAAGAACAATATAATCGCAAACATAAACAAGTAGAGCATAGTCATAATCAATATATTGAAATAGAACAAAGTTGTATTCATAATATTGAAGAACAAAGATGAACAATAAAGAACAGTAAAGGAATTACCAAGAATCCTCTTGACAGATCCGGAAACCAATCGAAGATTGACTCCTTCTAGTTCTAATCCTATGTAGCTATGCTATACTAGAGATCTAGTTGATGTGGTGGCTCTAGGGCTTGATCAGAGACTCTCCTCCTGAGATTAGGGTTTGAAGAATTGAGAATGAGGGAGTGCCTCCTCCAGGGGCCAGGGGTCCTGCTTATATAGCCCCCTCAAGTGAACGTGGGCCGTCAGATCAAACCGACATTAATCGCACGGTTTTCCTTGATCCCTTAGGTCGGTGGAGCATAATCCACGAGACGGAGCCTGATTGGCTCTCAGGCCAGGGCGGGTGCCCTAGGGAGCAGGGCGGGCGCCCTGCCTCCGGGCCCGTTCGGCCTCCCGTTCGATCTCGTGGCTTCTGGAGTCTTCTAGATGATAGAAAATCGGTGAACACGTTATTATCTCTATGTAAACCCGACGTGTGGGCCTTTCCTCCGTATTTTCTGATAACCCCCTGCAGAAATAGACAAACACCAAAACTCGTGGAATTCTGTCAGATAAAACCCTAAGTCTAGGTGTTGGTTGCATTTGGATCCTTTTCTTTATTTATTTGATATCTATATTTGGTACTTAAGGACCGTCAACACATGTGCAAATGAATCCTCATCTAGTGGCACTTAAGTGATCAATAGCCCTGAAAATTCCCCTCTTTGTAGTACGGCTATCGATCCTAAGTGTGATCACACCCTCTATGGTGTCTTGATCACCAAAAGCAAATCCTATCTATACCTTTGCCTTGAGCTCCATAGGGTTGCACTCCATCTCCTTTTTTCTCTAAGTATGGCACCAAGTCATCATGATCAACATGCATCTTGCCATCACTTAGGAGTGTACCAATCACCTTTTGCTATCAACACTCAAGCACATGTGATTAGTACTTAGGTTGTCATCAATTAGCCAAAACTAAACTAGGGACTTTCATCGGACTCAGCCAAAGAGACTTTCTCGTGGCTTGATTCAGATTCTACACAGAGGGGTTTGATGAAAAGAGTGTTTTCTAGGATGTAATCTAGAAGCGCTTCTCCTTCTGCTAAGGTTCTATCATCAAGGGACCCTTTGTTAATGATATCAAGCTATAACGCAGTTTCCTTGCTAAGACTTGACCAAAAGTGCTATAAAAACTCATGGTCTGGTATAGACAAGGCTGGGCTAGAGTGTGTTAAGATTGAAAATCCAACCCAGGCTACACCTATGGTTTCTTTCTCATGTTGGCGGGAACTGAGAAGCTCTTGTCATAGGGAAGCGATTTGAGATATAGGGAAGAATGCAAAACAAAATATGTTCCTCAATTCTTCCCAATCTCTGTTTACCTTCCCTACATTGTGGGTGGAAGTTGATCTGCCCTCTCAAAAGAAGGGAAACATCTTCTATAGAAGGTTTTTCTTGTGCCATGCCTAAGATTGTCAAGCGCGCACGAGCTGCTCAAAACTCCTATAGGTGATAGCAAGAGTTTTTGTAAACTTAACATGACAAGGTTTATTCCTGAACCATGGCTATAAAGCCAAGACAGAGTTCATAGCCAGAAGCTGTGATTGGCTTCGATGGCAGTGGCTCTAAGAACTTGTCCTTAGGAGCAAAAAGTGTTTTGAAAGGTATGTTGCTCCATGGTGAAAAAAGAAATGTTTTTTGAAAAGGAAGATAAAAACAAGGATACACGGGTGAACTAGGTTCAGAGATGATACAGCAACCATTCCCCGGCAATGGTGCCAGAAATGCTTGTTGGTATTTCTTAATGCATACAGAAATAATCCGCAAGCGCACAGAATTATAGTTGTAGCATTTCACCCAGAAGTATTCAGTGTATCGTATTTCCACGAGGAACGGATGTGTAAGAGCCTCTTAGCTAGTTCACCTAAGGTAACAAGAAGAAAGATAGCTCGGGTAGCGAGGTTTTCTAAGGATAGAGACCCTAAGTTAACATAGCTTTGCCACCATATACTTACTTCGGGCACCGGCTTATACTTGGTCTGCCAAGTATCTCCGGCTTCCAGCTCTACACCATACCTAGATGTTGGGGATTACAAGGGACGGACAGGGCTATCACCACTTGCCACCTACCCCTCAATCGTAGGGTACGAGGTATCCTCTAGCCTAGACACTATGTCCATGCTATCGACTACTATAGTGCTGTATAGGGTGATCCGTCTTTATCGAGAGCCCTCTACTAGAGTATCCACTACGGGGACAAACGACGAACCCGCAGTAAATAGTAAACAAGACTAACATAAAGTAGAACTCACCACCGAAGATAAACACGAACCTTTGCTCTCCAATTAGTACTAGGTCCGTCAAGGTACAAGTGAAGAGGGAGCCGACATTCCTGGCATTCCTTTCACTACAAATGGAGGTAGCCGACAATCCTGGTACTTCTCCATCTCTTTCTCTTCCTCACTCACTCCCTAAACTAGTCTAGCTAGAGAGCTAAGATATGAATCGACCTCTTCTCTCTACTTGCTACATTGTGTCTCCTTTGTGTAGTATTTTCCCAAGTGTTGATGATGCTGAATTGTGAAGAGGAGGTCTCCCTTTATAGCTTGAGGAGGTCGGTTTGGTGAGGTATTTTAGGAAAGCACCCATGCAACCGACCTCCCCATGCATTGATTGCACCGCCAGAAGAAGGTAGGGCTAGACGAAGCTGGGGGCGGTGTGGCCTCACCCTGGGCTGTGTGCCTGGCCACCGTCTTTAGTGTGTGGGCTCTTGGCTAGGCCTGGATGCCTCCCACGTTGGTGTTCTAGCCCAAAGTTGGACTTTGGTTGGGTTTTGCTTCTATTTTGCTTGAATGCGCCTTCTCTGTTGCGCATTTTGGTGCACTTTGATGTGTTGCCCTGTAAAGCATGTATATACCGAAACTCATGGAAAATGTGAGTTATAAAATCCTATTCTAAGTTTTGGTATTCATATTTGTTATATTTTGTGTAAATGTTGGCGGTAGAAATGTGAGTTAAGAACCGCCAATAACAACAATAGCTGTGATGACCACCTAGTTGGTCATCGCGATGTAGACTAGCTGGGTTTCACTAGCTTGGGGTGCGGTCATGATCGGAGGTGAGGTAAGAAACCGCTTGAGCACAGCGAATGCCTTGTCAGCGTCCTCTAACCAGACGAACTTTTCTTGAGCCTTGAGTAGCTTGAAGAAGGCGAGTCCCTTTTCGCTCAGACGGGATATGAAATGACTCAAAGCCACCATGCACCCTGTTAGCTTATGGACATCCTTGACGTAGGACGATGGTTTCATCTTAGTTATCTCCTTTATCTTCTCTGGATTGGCTTCCCACAGCGGCTGATGATGTTGCCTAGTAGGATACCGGATGCGATGCTGAAAATACACTTAGTGGAATTCAGCTTCCATCGGTACACCTTCAGGGCTCTGAAGGTTTCAATGAGGTCAACGATGAGGGTATCAGCAGTCTTAGACTAAACCACCACATCATTGACGTAAGCCTCAATGTTCTTCCTGATCTGGTCTTTAAGGCAACGCTGGATGGCTCTTTGATAAGTAGCACCCGCATTCTTGAGCCCGAAGGACATGGTCATGTAGCAGTAGGCACTGAAGGCATGATGAACGACATTTTGATCTGGTCTTCTTCTTTTGGAGCGATCTGGTGATAATCAGAGTAGCAATCTAAAAAGCAAAGGAGCTAATCAGCTGTGGAATCTATGACCTCGACAATGCGAGGTAAGCCGAAGGGGTCTTTAGGGCAGTGTTTGTTGAGATCGGTGTAATCAACGCACATTCTTCATTTTTTATTCTTCTTCTTACAAGAACCAGGTTGGCTCACCACTCCGGATGATACACCTCTTTAATAAAACTGGTAGCTAAGAGCCGTGTTATTTCTACCCTAATAGCCTCCTTTTTGTCTTGCGTGAATCGTCGAAGCTTCTGCTTGATCGGCTTGGCGGTTGCCGAGATGTTTAAGGAGTGCTCGATCAGCTCCCGAGGTACGTCGGGCATGTCATCAAGTTTCCATGCGAACACATCGATGTGCTCCCTTAGGAAGTTGACGAGCACATCTTCCTATTTAGGATCAAGGTCGGCCCTGATCCGAGCGATCTTAGACCAGTCACTAGGGACGAGGACCACTTCCTTCACCTCCTTGGACTTGGTTGATGCTCGGGCGGCCTCCATCGTAGAGATCTCAAGCTCCTCCGATGGTATCTGCTGCAAAGTAGTGATACAGTCCTGCATACGGATGGAGATGTCGATAGCCCCGGTGAGCGCAAAGCTTTACTTCTCGCAGGCGTAGGCGATAACGAGGTTGGCGCACAGGGAGAGGATCCCCTGCTCTGTCAGCATCTTCAGCACCAGGTATGTGTAGTGCCGCAAGGCCATGAACTTGGCGAGAGCTGGTCTGCCAAGGATGGCATGGTACGCTGTGTTGAAGTCAGCGATGAGGAAGTTGATGTAGTCGGTGCGGAAGTGCTAGGCGGTGCCGAATAGTACCGGCAAGGTGATCTGCCCTAGAGGTTGGGACGCCTTCTCGGGAACGATCCCTAGAATGGAGAGTCCATGGGGGTGAGGTCTTCCTTCTTGAGCCCTAGCTCAACTAGGGATCCAGCGAACAAGATGAGGACCTTCTAGAAACGCATGCCCTGGATGATAGGGTCCAGGATGAGGAGGAAACACCCAGGGTATGGGATATCTGCCAACCGGCCCTAGAGAAGGTGATCGAGTGCTTCGACCAGTTAATGTACTTTGGATCTGTGATTTTGCCATCGTAGGTGGTGACTGACATGATCTGCTAGGCAGTGAGCTTCTGTTCCCGCTTGTCCTCGGAGGTGGCTCTCCCACCGAAGATGGAGGCGATGGTCTTGGTGGCATCCTGGTAAGCAGGGCCTGCATCTTTCTCCCGTCCTCCGCCTTGGCCGTCGTCTGTTTCATCGTCGTTGCGCCATGACCTATTTGCATCCTCCACGCGAAAAGCCCTATTCAGGCCTTTGCACTCTCCCATGGTATGCTTGGCGCCTTTATGAATAGGGCATGGACCATCCAGGAGCTTGGCGTAGTCTATGTCATAAGTGCGCTTAGCGTGAGGAGTGTTGACAGCGTTGACTGAGCTATCAGGCCTGCGACGGCGATTCGGCCTACCTCTAGAGCTTTCTGGGCGATCATCGCGCCGGTCCTTGCGATCATCGGTGCGATGGTCACGTTCGTCGTGGCGGCGGTCACGGTCATCGTGGCGCCGGTCACGGTCGTCGTGGCGTCGGTTGCAGTCATCGTAGCGCCTTTCTTCGCGACGATCGTGATGACGGTGTTGGGCGATCGAAGCGAGCAGCTCGGTCGGCTTCCTCACCGTCAGCGTAGCCGTTTGCTACTTGTATCAGCTCGCCGATGGTCGTAGGCCTCTTACGATATAGCTTTTCCATGAAGCTGCTCGTGCTAGAGCTCCTTGGTGAATGTGATAGCCTCACCATCGCTGATGTTGGGGATGGAGTTCCTGGTCTCCGAGAAGCGCATGATGAAACCGTGCAGGGACTCCTCGGAGGTCTGATGAAGCTTCTCCAGATCATACTTGGTGCTTGGCTGCTCGCAGGTGGCCATGTAGTTCTCAGTGAAGATCTTCTTGAGGTCATCCCAAGATCGGATGGAGTCGTCTTGTAGGCTAAGAAGCTAGTTGTTCGTAGATTGGTTGAGCATGATAGGTAGATAATTTGCCATCACATCTTCGCTTCCGCCTGCGGCTCTCATGGCGATCTCGTAGAGCGTTAACCACTGCACGGGGTTGGCCTTGCTGTTGTAGGTGTCCACCCTAAAAATCTTGAATCCCGCGGGCCACCGGACAGCTCGGAGTCTCGCCGTGAAGGGACGAAGCTCGGGGGCGCTAGGGGCAGGTGGTGCTCGGGCGGCACCATGCTTGGCATCGAACTTGCGCCAACGTTCCATCTTTGCGTCATAGCGCGCAGCCCTACTGTTCTTGATGTGATCACAGGCATCAATGTTGGCGTTGATGTGTTCGCGAACGTCATATGGCAGGGGTAGATTCACCTCCTGGTTGGTGCTGCGGTTGTCGCCTCGGCCGCCCGGTGGACGAGGAGGGCGTCCGCCCTGGTTTGAATATCCTTCGTAGTTACCCCTGGATCCTCTGTAGAGGTAGGGGTCGCTAGCTTGGGGTCATGGGTGCTTGGAGCCCTGATGTCGACCTCCTCTATCATGGTGGGAGCGATGGCTGTGAGCCGACGTGGTCGAGTAAGACGGAGCAGGATGGCGGATCTCATTGACTTGAACTTGAGCCACTTTTATATGCACCTAGATCTTCTCGAGTTCTAGAGTCGGTGGGAGCTTCTCCAACTCGTTGAAAATGACAGCGAGGTTGGTGCTTGGCGTCTTTCTGCACCGGGTGGTTCCCACCATGTCGAATTCATCCTCCAGATTGCGGTGTGCGCGATGCGGGGCGTTAAGATCCCCGTCAGCCCTGCAGGTGGCTTCTTCATCTCGGCGACGTTGATGATCGGCATTCTTCGCTAGGCGAGCATCGCACTGGTCGAAGGTTTCGCCATCTCTGGTGACGCTTGTCGTGGCAGGTGGAGATGGTCTCGGTGGAGCCCTAAGAATATTCATCAAGGCTTTCCTCTAAGATGTTGTGGAGGGAGTTGTCCGGAAGTTGGCGAATAGACACCATGTTCACCACGGGAGCGGGTTGATCGGCCTCAGGCAGATCGATCATGTAGAGGTCGTTGACGCGGTTGTGCTCGACGTGGTCGATGATGAGGTGGTGGATGGCGTTTTGATACGTAGATCTTGCACCCTCCAGCCCAAAAAGGATAGGGCCCCGGCATGTTCTCCATCGGGGCTTCATAGTCGGCCAAGCACAGGGAGGAGCAGGGAGTGGTCGGCGTCGCACCGTACGCCATTCTAGAGTAGCCATGATCACCAGATCTGAATCTAGCCACCCCGGATGATGTGGCCGAGCAGGTTGCTTGGTCGTTGTGGCTCGGTGACCTCGGAGTGCAGGAAAATCATTGCTCGCAGCAGATCGATCTAAGATCGAGTCCACGAGGAACTGACATTCCGCTAAGCGGTCTGTGACCCGATCGATAGATGTGATCAGATCATCGTTGTCAATGGATCTCCTAACCCAGCGGTGAGGCGCCGAGATCGGAGATGTCATTGTATATGTTAGCACGATTAGCGCAGGGTGTTCTGCACCGCCTCCACGATTTCCTCGATGCCGTTGGCGCCGATGACCCAGGTCATAGATCCGATCGTGAAGGTCCGATCTGGCTCGGGAAGGATCATGGAGCTCGGGAAGCGGACCATCTGGCTCGTCATGGAATCAACACGCACACCCCTACCTGGCGTGCCACTGTTGATGAAATACAGCCGACAGTCTACCAAGGGGTATGCCCATAGTTGTAGAAGAATCGGTGGAGGCGCGCATGACGGGAACTAGATGGTGACACAGAATGAAAGAGACAACGATTAGACAGGTTTAGGCCGTTAGATTGACATAATACCCTACGTCCTGTGTCTTTGGTGGATTGTATTATGAGATGAGAGATGAAAATGAGGGGGTCCCTACCCGCCTTATATAGCTCGGGGGTAGGGTTATAGGTTGGTTGAATCTATTCTGATCGGTTTACTTCATAGAAATTATAAAGATTGCGGTATCTTAGCATATCCAAATGGACTTTCCTTGATCGCCAAGGATCTTCACGTAGCCTTGCGAGGCATGCTGACCCGTGCCGAGCTCCACATGGCATAGTCTTCTGGGTTGGGCCTCCCCTGGCGGCTCGGCCCATGTACAACCCTGTGGGTATCGGAGGCCATACCCCCATAGATTTGGCAAGTCAAATGTGAGAGGTTGGCAGATTTTGGTAGTAAACCAAACAATAGCAAAAATGCTTCAAAGACCTTCGTCTATTCAATCAGTCCCTGCTCGCTCGGCAAGCGTGGCACCTCCTAATATATCCTGACAGTCTTGCAAGATTGCTGAAAGCGAGATATTTCCCTCGTGGTCACTTTCTTGACACAACCTTTTGCTGTAACACTTCATCCACTTGGCAGGCAATAATGCATGGTTTAAATCTACTAAAAAAAGGAGTCATCTGGAGAGTGGGTGATGGGAAACAAATTCGAATTTGGAGGGACCCCTGGATCCCTTGGGAGTTCTTGCATCGAGTCACGACCAGATCAGACGTGGGAGGTCCCGCCTTCACTGGGTTGCTGAGCTTCTGAACTCGGAAGGTAACGACTGGGACTATAACACGCTACATGGTCTGTTCAATGCTGTAGATATAGAAGCCATCTCAAGAATCAGGCTCGCATCAAGAAGAACGGAGGACTTTGTTGCATGGCATCTGGAAAAATCAGGAATATTTTCAGTAATAATGTGGCATTCATGGATCGGATAAGGGATAGTAGTTCAACTTCTAGCTCCAGGCCGGCGGGTGATAGGATTTTGTGGAATAATATTTGGAGCTGTGATGTCCCTCCCAAGGTGAGAATTTTTGCCTGGAAGTTGAGCAGGGATATTCTACCGACTAAGGGAAACAAATTCAAAAGAAGACTGGAAGTATCCCTAGCTTGTGATTTGTGTGAAGACGAGAATGAAACAAGTCATTATGCTGTGGTCGTCTGTCCGCAGGCAAGGATTTTGCGGCTCGCTATATCTGAACACTAAAACTTGCCGGACGAGGATCAGTTCATGCACATGTACACTGGTAAGGATTGGCTACTCCTCCTGGACATGTGCTCAAAGGAGCAACGCTGTCTGATTATGTTGCTTCTTTGGCACGCTTGGCATGTCCACAACTGCATAACACGTGATACGGGACAAGTACCTGTGTTGGTTTCGGTCGGGTTCCTGCTAAGCTACCGTGAAAGCCTGGAATCAGCAGGTTTGGCTCTTTCGCATGACAGCAAAGGAAAGCAGGAAGTGCAAAAAGATGGACAAGCAGCAGCAAACATTGACCGGGTCCCTGGGCTGGCACGGCGATGGGAACCCCCGCAGGAAGGATGGGCCAAGACAAATGTAGATGGCTCTTACCTGGAATCCGGTGATGCTGGTGTGGATGCTGTTGTCAGGGACAAGAATGGAATAATGATCTTTAAGGCTTGGAAATTTGTTGGAAAATGCAGCAGTGCGCCGAAGGCAGAGGTCCTTGCGTGCATTGAAGGCTTATGTTGGGTACATCATTGGGGATTATCACATATAATTATTGAATCAGACTGCGCAATAATTATTTCCCCTCGAGAGTCCAGCAATGGACAGGTCGGAGGTTGGCCCAATCATAGCGGAGGCAAGAGGACTGTCTTGGCTGATGACAGATCGGAAGTGCTTCGAAGCAAAGGGAGAATGCAATCAAGTTGCTAATGAATTAGCTTGAGCAAAATTCACCATTGGTCCTAAATTTGGTCTATGGTGTTATTCATGCCTCTGAACTTCTAAAGTGATATCTGTGGGTCCCTAAACTTGGCAGACGATGTCATTCAGCCCTAAATTTTCAGAGTGATCACCGCAGGTCCCTAAACTTAGCCAACGGTGTCATCCCGGCCCCCGAACTTTCAAGGTGATCACCGTAGATCCATAAACTTAATAAACAGTGTCATCCTTGTCCAAATATGGTCTAAACTACTTTATAAGCTGGCATGATGTCATCCCCACCGGTTTAATGCTACCAGGTTAAACCGCCGGTTTGATAGGGCCAAGTTTAGGGACCGACGGTGAATTTTGCTCAATTAGCTTTATTAGCTAGATGAAAGTTTGGTCCATCCTGTGTCGATTCACTGGTTTATTGGTCTGGCCGTTAAGAACCGGTTACACCACCGGTCCGATAGTTCTGGACCCGATGGGATTAAGCCCTTGTTTAGTTCCCAAAATATTTTGCAAAATATTTCAGATTCCCGTTACATCGAATCTTTGGACACATGCATAAAGCATTAAATATAGATAAAAAATAAAACTAATTACACAGTTTAGTTGTAAATCACGAGACGAATCTTTTAAGCCTAATTAATCTATGATCGGACAATAATTTTCAAATAACAACGACAGTGCTACAATAATGCTATAGTTATATTTTGTAAAATATTTTGGAAACTAAACGAGGGCTAAACTGCTCGCAAATCCTTTCTGGGCTAAGAGCCTGTTTAGTTGCCAAAAAGCCCAAAAAAGTTTGCACAGTAACTGTCACGTCGAATCTTTGAACGCATGCATGGAGCATTAAATGTAGGTAAAAAAATAACTAATTGCATAGTTTGTCTGTAAATGTCGAGACGAATCTTTTGAGCCTAGTTAGTCTATGATTAGATAAATTTTACCAAATAATAACGAAAATGCTACAGTACTTTACCCTAACTTTTTCACAGTCAAAACATGCCCAAGAGTTCGCAACCGGGGGTTCGGACAAGGAGTCTCCGCCCGAGACGAATCCGCCGTTTGCCATCCCTGCCTCGCGCTTATCTGGACACTGCTTTGCTCGTCAGATACGCAACTTGCTTCTAGGCTTCTAACTGTACTTCTCGGGCCCCACCCATGAACAGTGACAGCGATTGCGGCTCCGACGCCGGCGCCGAGTGGGTCTGGGTACGTCGCCCGTCGGAGGCGGAGGCCGTTGCCGCGGCGGCCGGGTGGCCGGCGGATGAAGAGGCGCGGCCGCTCAAGGTGGTCTTCGGCTCCCCGGCGAAGTACTTCACCGACGCGGCGCCGATCGGGAACGGCCGCCTTGGCGCCATGGTCTGGGGCGGCGTCGAATCTGAGAGGCTTCAGCTTAACCGTAAGCCACCGCTTCCCCTCCATCCATGTTCTTGATAGTACTTGGATGCTTTGCTCCACTATCTAATATCACTTCAAGAAGGGGGAAAAAAACTTTGGTTCTTTAGGTCAACTTCTTTGCTCTCTATTTAGCCGAGGCGGGGGAGGCTGTGGAGGGTGGTTGGGGCGGGGAGCTCACGGAGGGCGGCGGCCATGGAGGAATGTCGGCCGTGTATTGGGGGGAGGCAGTGATGACGGCAGTTCACCTGCTCAATCGCTCGCCCACCAAGAGTTTGCAAGGCAAGACCCCCTATGCGGATTGGCACGGACGCACACCTGCAGTGTGGCATCTGTGGACGTTCGGTTGCATCGCCTACGTCGAAGGGCTGAATCAGCTCGGCAAGCTCGACGACGGCAACAAGCCTGGCATCTTCATCAGGTACGCAGAGGGTGCGAAGGCGTACCGCATCCTCAACCCGGTGGCTCAGCACGTGCGTGTGGCGTGCGATGTGGTCTTCGACGAAGGCCACGGCTAGGATTGGACAAAGACAGGCCTTGGAGGCTCGGCACTGGCGGTAACAGACTTCGTAGTCGAGTACGCGTGGCCTGGAGGAACTGCGGGAGCACAGACTGCGTCCCCAGCGGCGGCTGGATCTTATGCTCTGACGTCGCCCACATCACCAGCTCCACCACGCTCGTGTCACCAAATCCGGGGGAGCCCGAAGGTATACCCGCACCGGCGGCTACTCCACCAGCCCACTCCGCCTGCGTCCTCGGCTTCTGCTTCCCCGCTATGCCGGCTGCTACACCAGGGCATGGTGGACAACTTGTGGTCGAGTTCGCCATGCTGCTAGAGGATTTCAAGGATCGTCTGGACGCCTACCACGACGATGAACCTCTGCGCTACCGTACAGTGACCAACATCATCGGCGATTAGCCACTGCCAGCCCCTGCGCAGCGTGACGTCGACGTCCAGCTCCACCTGACGCACGCCGGTGTACCTGCTACCTATGCCGAGGCTGAGGGCGATTCGGCGTGGCGTGCTGCAATGGAATAGGAGCTCAAGACCGTCGAGCAGAACTGCACTTGGGAGTTGGTCAATTTGCCCGACGGCCATCGCCCCATCACCATGAAATGGGTGTTCAAGCTGAAGAAGGACAAGACTAGGGCGGTGATCAAACACAAGGCGTGGCTGGTTGCGCGCGGTTTTGTCCAGCAAGTGGGGATCGACTACGACGATGCGTTCGCTCCTGTGGCGCGCATGGTATCGGTCCGTGTCCTCGCGCTGGTGTCTCAGGAAGTGTGGCGCTTCCACCACATGGATGTCAAGTCTGCTTTCCTTAACAGCGACCTCAAGGAGGAAGTCTACGTGCGTCAACCACCCGACTATGCCATCACCGGAAGAAGGCAAGGTGTACCGCCTACGCAAGGCCCTCTACGGCTTGCGTTAGGCCCTGCTTGCCTGGAACGTGAAGCTAGATGCCACGCTCAAGGACATGGGTTTCCAGCAAAGTGCGCACTAGGTGGCGGTGTACCGGCGGGGCAGCGGACACTCTGTCCTGCTCGTCGGCATCTACGTCGACAACTTGATCATCACTGGCGCTGAAGAGAAGGAGCTGGAGGCCTTCAAGGCACAAATGAAGGAGGTGTTTGACATGAGTGACCTGGGGCTCCTCTGCATCTACCGTTGTTCCCCACGCCGCCTGTTCTGGTGCCCGGCGGCGCTCACAGGTGCTGCCGTGCTGGTGGAGTGGAGGTGAGCCAAAATTCATCCCCTGTCATCGCCGAGCGATGAGAGACAACATAAGGTACAACGCACAAGCTAGGTAGAATTAGCAGGTGTGCGTGGGACCCGTGTTGTGGAACAGCATGATTTTCACTCTTTTGCACGTTTTGGTTCGCTTGATTCATTGGATGTGTAGAATGATTTGGATTTTAATGGAAATGGATTGGATGGCAAGAGGTATTTTTTTAGGATTGGACTGGATGGTGGGTGATTTTGGTTGGATTCTCTATTGAATTTTGTTTGTTGGACTTGGATGTCTGTCTATTGCTAGGTCTACCAAGCGGTCCAAAACAGTGTATTCTTCCCACTACCAATCTTGGTAGCCACTGCCATAGTGAAGAAACCTTTGACTGATGCATGAAAGGGGATGGTCGCCCATGGTTGATCAGGTTCCGCCTTCTATAGCCAAAGCCATCTCATTCTAAGTGCCCATCCCAAGTTTTGAAGGTTGTTGATACCAAGCCCAAGTTCAATTGGTCTAGTAACTTTTGGCCAGGCCAACAAATAATGTCCACCATTTACCTCCTTTCCTCTTCAAAGAAAGTTCAAAATTGTAAAAACCTCTCACAAGTAGCATACTATGTTCCTCGACCCCGTCGACTAAGGAAATTTGTGGCTATGGTCTAGCTCTAGTGTGTAGTTCCTCTCCACAGCTGAACAATGCAAATTGTCATAGAAATCCTGAACAGCCCCATGTTTATCTTGTGAGATCAATCTGATCACCGACCTGAAGTTTGACAATGGAATTCTTCTTTTCTCGAAACCGGGCTTGCTGGTGAATGAACAATGAATTTGCATCCCCTTCATGGAGGTAGAGAACTTGGGAACGAAAACGAGCAATAGTGCGCTCAAGAGAGGCTAAGCCTAGACAGTGATGCTTGAGTTTTTTCTGCGGCCACTGTTCAGTCCTTACCATGGTATAAATCATGAGAATCCCTCATATTTTCAGTTCCAGTTCGATGAAGTATCTCCTTGGTCATGCCCAATTGGACCTTAATATTGCTGACCTTGCGCTGGCTCCATTTTCGTAGCCCCCAACCAAGGCTGTGTTTGGTTTGGGGGCAGGACTGTTCTGGGACACAGGGGATGGGACGATCCCTGAAACTCTTCAGATGCCGTCGTGGTAGCCAAAATTGGGTGCCTCCTGTTGAGCGCCAGGCCTGTGCTGCCCGTAGTGGCTCCTTGTCGCCGCTGACCAGGCCAGCTCCGCCACAACGGCCACTTCTCCGACCTGGCTCACTTCGATCGCGTCGGCACGGACGGGCGGCCTCGGACCAACACGCAGCGGACGGCGGTGTGAGCTCCAGCGGACTTCGGCGCAACCAACATGGGCGGGCAGCAGTGCGAGCTCTAGGAGAACTCCGGTACAAGCTCCGGAAATGGCGGCCTGGATCCTCCCGTTGCCAACGGCCGCATTCGTCGGGTGCTACTTCTGACTCCGATGGGCAAAGATGAGGAACTGGATCGACTCCTTTCCGTGAATGACTGAAGATTGAGATTAGGCACCAGAACAAAAAAACCATAGTTATAAAAAGTAGAGAAGATGACATGTGGGTCCATGGACGATTAATTTAATGGTGGCTAACGGTGTGAAAGAGTGGCTCTCATCCTATCTCTTCGGTCACTCCAACCAAAAGGAAACAGGGATGACCATAGCCCTCTAACCAAACATAATACTGGGACCGTCCCATACCAGATAACAGGGATAGGATCGTCCTGTCCCCAGTATCCCAAAACCAAACACACCCTTAGTCGTTGCAGCTTGAGAAAAAGGTGCTCAGCGGTGCAATTGGAGGAAAGGAGAATTTAAGCATCCAAGTTGGTAAATTTGAAATCTTTGTTTCACATTTCTGTAAATATCTTTGTAATTACCTTTATTTTTAGCTGATTGCTTTGTATTAAAAATGTCTCTGAACATCTCAAAGAAAAAATGTTGGTGCAGATGACACTCTATGGACAGGTGGGCCTGGTAATTATACAAATCCCAAAGCACCTGCTGTTCTTTCTGAAGTAAGGAGCTTTGTTGACAATGGAAAGTACCCTGAAGCCACAGCTGCTGCATATGATCTGTCTGGTGACCAAACACAGGTATGTGTTGTACTTTTAGATCGATAGAAGGATCATGTAACTACACAAAAAGAATTGGAGACATTACCAATTTGAAATATTACCTATTGTTTCTACTGAAGGTCTTTCAACCTCTTGGGGATATTGATCTGGTATTTGGTAAGAAGATCAAGTACACAAATTACAAACGAGAGCTAGATCTTCACACTGCAACAGTCAACGTCACATATACTGTTGGGGAGATAGTCTACTCAAGGGAACATTTCTCCTCAAATCCACATCAAGTCATTGCGACTAAAATCTCTGCAAACAAACCAGGAAATGTCTCTTTCACAGTGTCTTTAACTACTACACTAAACCACAAGATTCGTGTAACACATGCAAATGAAATAATCATGGAGGGAAGCTGTCCAGGCGAAAGACCTCAAGAGGGCAACACTGCTGCTGATCCTCCCATTGGAATTAAATTTTGTGCAATTCTTTATCTGCAGATAAATGGTGCCAATAGCAAAGTGGAAGTATTGAATGATAACATGCTGAAACTCGATTGTGCCGACTCTGTTGTTTTACTTCTTGCAGCCACTACTTCATTTGAAAGTGCATTCATCAAACCCTCAGAATCTAAATTGGATCCAACAGTGTCTGCTTTTACGACATTAAGTATTGCTAGGAGCACGTCATATTCACAGCTAAAAGCCTACCACATTGATGATTACCAGACTCTTTTCCAGCGTGTTTCCTTGCAGCTATCACAAGGCTCTAATTATCATCTTCGGGGGAGTAGGCTAGTTCAGTCAGCAGAGACTAGTTCTCAGTATGCTACTGTATCAGATTATGCTTTTCAAATATCTGACCGCACACGCTCAAAAAAAATATCTGACCGCACCACATTGACAGCCCTTAAAGATTTTGTGAAGCCTACGGTAGAAAGAATTGTAACTTTCAAAGACAATGAAGACCCTTCTCTTGTGGAACTTCTATTTCAGTTTGGTCGTTATCTACTCATTTCGTGCTCAAGGCCTGGAACCCAAATTTCCAATCTGCAAGGGATATGGAGCAATGACCCTTCACCACCATGGGAGTATGGTTTTGCAATGACATTTTGTTTTTCTTTATTTCTTTGCCTTATTAAATTATGTATTTCTTGGATTATTAATTTTGTTTATAGCTTTCGAATGGAAATAGCTGGAGCAGAATATGGATTTCACCCTAAGTCGATCCTTTAATTACTAGTTTTTATTTTGGGAAAATTCTGTTAAACATCACCATTTAGTTTCCACATCTTTTAGTCGTTGGTATTGTGATAATCTTTTTTGGTCTTCTTTTTGATGTTTTGCTGTTTGGTAAGCCTTTTTTTTCTAAGTCAAATTGCTATTGGAGATGATGTAATATTCCAAACACAAACAAATTAATGGCAATGTGGGAAGAATATACACCATATTCTTTTTTCTCGAATTCACAGGAGAGTTGCGTATCATTATATTAAGAAGAAAAGAATGATACCATATAGCTTTAGTTTGTTTGCTAAATAAGCTTTAAATTTTCTTACCCACTTTTCCACAGCAGCTTTATGTAAGGACAACACTACATGTTAAACTGGTCCTTGCTATTATATATTTTGATTGGATCATGTCAATATGATTTGCCTCAGACACTATCCTGGTTTACTTGCGGATGGCAATAAATTTTTATAATTCCAAAAAGATGTACATAAATCTAGAGTACTTCTGCAAAGAAAAAAAGCGGAAAAATATTTAGTGTCGAACAATCATGTATAAATCTGAACTTGCACATCTTTCTAATGCCGGTTCTCCTGCATTACATTAAAATTGTTTTGTTTCCTCTTTTTTCCTAGTAACTACTGATTAATAACTTTTCTGAAAATTTCTTATTTGTGTGCATTATCTTGTTCTCTTATATTTTCTGTTTCCACTATTTTCCACCATCCCATCATCCCATGTTTGAATTAACATGATGTATGATTCATTTCCCAGTGCAGCACCCCATCCAAATATAAATCTGCAAATGAATTACTGGCCTGCGCTTCCTTGTAACCTTAGCGAATGCCAAGAACCACTGTTTGACTTTATTGGCTCCCTCTCAGTCAATGGGGCTAAGACAGCAAAAGTAAGTCAATTGGCAGAAAAATCTAATGTTTATAGTTTTCTACCTTCTATACGTGAGAAAATTAGCATTTCTTTTTACTCTCTAATCTCTACTGAACATACTGACATGTATATCAATCTGAATTTTTAGTGTTGTTCTTGCTAACCCTGTGTTGGATATTATCAGGATGATGGAGAATTTTTCTGTCATGTTGCTAATGACTTATAATATGACACTGTAAACCTGAATGCAGGATTTTAAGTTTTAGTTACAAACATTTCTTTAATGAGGGAGTTACAAGAACTTGCGCTCAAATATGTAGGAATCATCAATACATGCGAACTAACTAGTAATGGCATGCACTGTAAGCCTAAGCAGTTAGTATTGTGATTTTCGGCTAGCAGATTCTCTTTCCAAACACCTTAATGTAGGTATTTGATGTTTGTAACAAATGGAATGTAGCATTTGCATTGCAGCAGGGGATAGGAATCTATGCTTCTTGTATCTTTGAAATCAAACAATTCTACTCCATTGAAGTATAAGTGAACTGCCCACCTTTTCCTATCAGCTTAAGCTTTTGGGTTGCATTGGTCAACTCAATACGGTATTAGAGTTTGAATCCTAGTGGGTGCAATTAAATAAAATAATTGCGGGAAAAGTTTAAGGACAACAATGCATGATTAAACAATGTTGAAGGACCTTTTTTCTCGAAAATGTAGGAGAACTGCACTTCATTATATTTGGAAGAAAAAAAGGGGAGGAGACCCCAAACACAACACACACCACACCACCCAAAAAAAGTCAAAATTACATACGCGCCTGCATAAACCAAGAGGCGACCAAGCTATACTGACTCCAGGCTACAGAAAACTACTGTGGGAGGGGGGGAGGGGTACCCAAGAAAGATAGCCTCCGCGCTCCAGCCAAAGTCCACAGCCGACTCTCCTCCAAAGCCCATTGCACCAACCAAGTTGGGAGTAGCTCCATCAAAAACACATATATTGCGGTGATTCCACAAGGTCCAAGCTCCTAGAATCACAAGAGAGTTTAACCCCTTCCTTGTTAACCCAGCAGCGGCATTGCTTGAATTTTCCCACAACAAATCAAAAGAAGCATCTGTAGGCTGTGGACCGAATTGATGGATCCCAAAATGTTGGAGTAGAAAGAACCAAAACTACCGAGCGAAGACACAAGACACCAGCAACATGATTAATGGTTTCCTCCTCTTGATCACACAGAGGACACTGTGCCGGGTTTGGCAGTCCTCGCCTTGCCAGCCGATCAGCCATCCAACATCTATCGTGTGCGACCAGCCACATGAAGAAACGGCACTTGGGTGGAGCCCAGGATTTCCAGATTCTCTCATATGGGCCAAAAAGAGTGGATCCTATGGAAAAACCTTCATATGCTGACTTGGCCGAATAGTGGATCCTATGGAAAAACCTCCGTCTGTAGCTGGAAGTCATAGAGAAGATTCCATAGATTGAGAAACTCCACTATTACTTCCACTGACATGTCACCACGAATATCCAGAACCCAAGAACAATCAGTAAGAGCTTGTTCAACTGTGTGTCTATTTGCTGTCCTCTTTGGTATTACAGCAAGAAGATGAAGGGCGAGGTCCGCAATTGATTGGCCAGCACATGAGGACAAGGCACGAGTTGTGGATGATTTCTATGATAAATTGCTTGGTACAAGTGAACCTAGAGAACGTACCATCAATCTGCTTGAGTTGGGGATTCCTACACATACACATAACCTTGCTGATCTTGATTCACCTTTCACGGAGGAAGAAGTGTGGCTGACAATCAAGCAACTACCCTCAGATAAAGCACCGGGTCCAGATGGGTTCACAGGGCGTTTCTACAAAGCTTGCTGGTCGATAATAAAAAATGACATTATGGTGGCTATCTCTGCTGTTTGGAGTAGGAGGCTGAGGGGTCTCGGCCCTCTTAACACTGCATATATCACGCTGATTCCGAAAAAAGAAGATGCTGAACAGCCCAAGGATTTTAGGCCAATAAGCCTAGTACACAGCTTTGCCAAGCTCATAACCAAATTATTGGCTAATCGATTGGCAGGTCAGTTAAACCAAATGGTATCTCCTAATCTAAGTGCCTTCATCAAAGGGCGCTTCATACAAGATAATTTCATGTTAGTGCAGCAGACAACGCGATTTCTGCATCAACAAAAACAGCCCCGTATTTTGCTGAAACTTGACATTTCAAAGGCTTTCGATTCGGTTGCTTGGCCCTTCTTACTTGAGGTCATGGAACACTTGGGTTTCGGACAAATATGGAGGGATATCATCAGTGGACTGCTATGCTCTTCCTCTACTCAAGTGCTTTTGAATGGGATCCCTGGTGAGCGAATAACGCATCGACGAGGATTGAGACAAGGTGACCCCCTATCTCCAATGTTATTCATTTTGGTCATGGACGTGCTAGGACATATGATTTCAAACGCTGCTGAGCTAGGCTTGCTGCAACCATTATCAAGACGTGCTTTGCAACATCGCATCTCTATGTATGCGGATGACGTGGTTTTATTTCTTCATCCAAATGCCACTGATATTGCTGTCACTATGGACATCCTTCAGCTGTTTGGTACAGCATCTGGGCTCAAGACTAATCTACAAAAAAGTAACGTACTTCCTATCAGATGTGGTGAACAAGAGATTGAGGTTGTACAGCAGCAACTCCCTTGTGCATTATCTGATTTTCCATGCAAATATCTGGGTTTACCCCTCTCATTGCGAAGATTAACGAAAGAGCATGTTCAGGTCATCATTGACCGAATAGCTGATCAATTACCGGGATGGAAAGCAGACTTGTGGACACGAGCTGGGAGGCGAATCCATGTGCAATTTGTTCTTACTGCGATGCTTGTTTATCTTGTGATGGCCATTGATTTGCCTCAATGGGCTATTAAAGCGATTGACAAAATTCGAAGAAGCTATCTGTGGAGAGGGCGCAAGGAAGCACGTGGGGGGCATTGTCTCGTGGCATGGGAGACAACCTGCTCTCCAACTGAACTAGGTGGTTTGGGCATTTCCAATCTCAGAAATCTTGGCTGGGCGTTACGTGCAAGATGGCTCTGGTTACAGAAAAAGGAGCCACACCGTCCTTGGTCTGCACTGTCTATACAGGTTCCTGTTCAAGTTCAGAAGCTTTGTTCAATGGCAATTATCTCTGATGTTGGCAATGGCGAGAATACTTTGTTCTGGACTGATAGGTGGCTTCATGGGCATTGCATTAAGGATCTTGCGCCTCGACTCTTTGCTGTGATTCCGCAGAGAAATAGAAAATTGCGGACTGTGCAGCAGGCTCTAGCCAACAGGACTTGGATCTCGGACATCAAAGGTGCTCTCACAGTAGGGGTCATCATTGGAGTATTTTCAGCTTTGGGACCTCCTCTATGATTTTGAGTTACAACCTCAGGTGGACGACTCTCACACATGGAAATTATCAAATGATGGACAGTACTCCGCCAAATCCGCATATGATAGCTTATTCATGGGGAAAATCCTTTTCAGGCCATGGGAAAGAATTTGGAAAACTTGGGCGCCTGCTAAATGCCGCTTCTTCCTATGGCTTGTAGCGCATAAGCGCTGCTGGACCTCAGATCGCCTTGCACGACGAGGACTGCCTCATCCTGAGAAGTGTCCACTCTGTGATCAAGCCGACGAAAGCATTGATCATCTCCTAATCGAATGTGTATTTTCAAGGCAATTTTGGTACTATATTTTGAGGCAGGTCAGTCTCCATTCTCTAGCTCCACAGCCATCTGACACTTCATTCGATGTTTGGTGGGAAAAAGCAAGTGCAGCAACTTCTGGTTTAACGCAAAAAGGTTTGAACTCCCTGATAGTTCTGGGAGCATGGATAATTTGGAATCATCGCAATAGCTGCGTCTTTGATGGAGCAATTCCTAACATAGCTGAAACCTTGAAGTTGGCCGGTGATGAGCGTCGACGTGGACAATGGCAGGGGCTCATGGGCTATCTCACTTGACTGCCCCTGCCCAAGTTGTTAGCTGATTTGTTGTAGGTGCAGGGTCGCTTTTTCTTTCTTTATCGGCGCAAATGTAGCTTATGAGATAAGGATAAGGGTGTGTGGGTGTGTGTTGTACTTTGGGTTCTTTACCCCCTTTTTCTTCTTAATATAATGAAGCGCAGCTCTCCTGTGTTTTCGATATACATTCAGCCATCTGTCTGTCCAGAAAAGGGTGTGTGCCCTGCTGCCAACTTCAGAGACAACTGCTAAATTGAAGAAAGCTTGGACCTGTCCGGGAACCTGGACAGGAAAGTTTGCAAGGCCTGTGGGGTTCAGTTTTCTGAAGCCAAACCCAGCACATCTGCAGTGCCCATCCAAGACTTTTCAGGTCTGAAATCCCCAATCCTCCTAGCTCTGGTGGACGGCATGCCTTTCCCCACGCCACAAGACAATGTCCCCCTTTTGCTTCTCTTCTCCAAAGGAATCCTCATCTGAATTTGTCCACAGCTTTGATGGCCCAGGGAGGGAAGTCAATGGCCATAACAAGGTTCCTCACTCATACAGGGACCAGATATGAGTGAGGCAATTACACAGACTCATGGTTCAAACACGTAGCGAACAAACACGACTCGACCTAGCCCAAAGTGACCTAGGCTGCAAGCGCCAAGCGTAGCCCTTGTAGTTTCTTCGCCAAGCCATGCACCAAAGGCTGTGCTCATCCTTCAGCTCACTCCAAATCATGTTAATCGAAGGAGATGTCCTCTTAAATACACATGCATTCCTATGTTTCCAAACAATCCAGGCACCGAGAATAATTAAAGTGTTCACTCCTTTTCTGTGCTCCTTGTTAACTCTTCTCATCGTCTTGCACCACCAATTAGCAAAACTCAGTTTGTTTTGTCGGGGGACTGAATCTGCTAGGTTCAGTGGATTGAATAATCTGAACCATACTTGTCTTGCCACAAGGCATGTTGTTAATGATGCTATATCGTCTCATCTTCTTTGATCACGTAGTGGGCATTTATCCGGATGAGAGAGGCCCCTCTTAGCAAGCCTATCCGCCATCTTGAGAGACATTGACAGTGATTAGTGTTAGAAACTAACTGAAGGCTGAGTAGGTATTATTGTATGAGTCCATACTAATATGCAGTTATAATCAAAGCTGTGTAAATAAAAAGGTGCATCGGTCTTATTGACAGACAACAATTACTCAAATTCTAACAGAACAGTCTAAAGCTAGATATTTCATGTTTTGCTACATCTGATTTTTTATATTTTTTCTGACAGGTGAATTATGATGCTAGCGGTTGGGTCAGTCATCAAGTCACAGACTTATGGGCAAAAACATCACCAGATGCTGGTGATCCTGTATGGGCTCTATGGCCAATGGGTGGGCCTTGGCTTGCAACTCACCTCTGGGAGCACTACTGTTTTACTTTGGACAAAGTGAGCCGCACAGGAACAAAATATACATTACTTTCGTGCATCACACTAAAAAGAGAATTGTTAGTGTTTCCATAGTTAGATTAGATATTAGAAGAGACAAAGAGTAGTGTCGTGGTCATTTTTATTTAGTGACCTCTTGATGGTACTTCCATTCTTCTGCGCAATATCTTGTGTTACTATGAGTTGAATCTCATCTGCTGTCATCATGGGAGGGCATGCTCTCTAATTGGTCATGACACTTGTCTATGAATAGTAAAAGCACAACGCAATCAACACTAGGAAATGTGTTAGGAATTGATGGTCATGTGAACTACACATGTTACATGTAGCATACTAGCACCAGAAAGAATGAAAGATGTATGTTTTCATTTTCTCATTACGTTTTGTACTTGTACCATTTTGAATCATGTGTGCCAACTTGTTATGTCAATAGTGTGCTGAAGATGCTCAATGATTCACATGCTGCACTTCAGTGCTATTCTAAAAACTGCACTAGAGTGTCGTCTGTCGTTTACTGATACACAAGCTTTATCTATGTCAATTATTATCTGCACATTGTAATATATGGATAGTTTATTTTGATTACATGTGATGATTTGGTGAACTCTGAACTGACTGTTTTCTTTTAACTAATTGCATGCTCACATTCCCTGAATATTTTAAAAGTTGCATAAAACTAAACAAGATCAAATGTGAGTTATTCCACTTTCCTTGCAGGAATTTTTAGAGAAAATAGCGTATCCAATATTGCAAGGATCAGCTATCTTTTTGTTGGATTGGTTAACTGAAGGACACAGGGGATATTTGGAGACCAATCCTTCTACTTCTCCAGAACATTATTTTATTGCTCCAGATGGTAAGAAGGCCTGTGTGAGCTACTCAACAACTATGGACATGTCAATTATAAGGGAAGTTTTCTCAGCTGTTATATTGTCTGCTGATGTAAGTCTTTTGTCCTTTTTGTCCCTACTGCAGTGTTATAGTTTGAAAATAAGAATAATCTTAATTTCTATTTCTTCCCGAATCATCTATTTGTTAGTAATAAATATGCATTGTAAACATTTATCAGATTTTAGGTAAATACGACACTAATGTCGTTCAGAGAATAAAAAAAGCACTGCCACATCTCCCACCAATGAAAGTTGCTAGAGATGGTACAATCATGGAGTGGGTAAGTGGATGCTGCTCTTTCTTTTGCTATCATTCCATCTCATATTCTGCTACAATATTGTCTTGACACTTGTGCTCTATCTTCTATGTGCAGGCACAAGACTTTCAGGATCCTGAGATTCATCACAGACATTTGTCTCACTTGTTTGGTCTTTATCCTGGACATACTATGTCACTTGAGGAAACACCTGACCTCTGCAAAGCTGTTGCCAACAGTCTTTATAAAAGAGGTACCTTTTTTTCTTAAAGTAAATGTGCATAAGAATATGTATTAGTTTTTTGTTGTTTTCAATTCGAGTAAACTACTTAAAACATATTCCTCTAAGAGTGATCAACCTCAAAGCAGGTACTTATGTTCATATAGAAATATTGGATGTCAAAGTTGTTTTCTTTGGACTGTGTACCTTCATTTAGCAAATAATCATTTTCTTCTTCGTTATGCTTGGTCAGAACTTGCAAAGGCTTATCCATGTATTTGCTGATAGATTAGATGTTTACGTTTTCAGCTCCATATAAAGTTAATCTGTAAATATTAAAATTTTCAACAGTTTCATTACACTGCCAGAAATGTTCACTTTGTTTAGTGACAAATCCATTGCTCAGGTGATAAAGGCCCAGGCTGGTCTACTTCATGGAAAATGGCCCTATGGGCCCATCTTCACAACGGTGACCATGCATACAAAATGATACTGCAGCTAATCACTTTGGTGGATCCAGAACACGAGGTTTCAAGGGAAGGAGGCCTATACAGCAATCTGTTCACTGCACATCCACCTTTCCAAATTGATGCAAATTTCGGGTAAAGATGATCATTTAACTTGGATCTAGTTTATACAGCATAGCGTAATAGGCCTGTTTGGCATAGCTGTAGTATGTTGTCATAGGGCACAGGAAGAAGCCAGCAGCAGCAATCACTGGCTAGGATCACTGAATTAGCCAAATCAGTGGCTGCAG
Organism: Saccharum hybrid cultivar R570; assembly: GCA_038087645.1. Taxonomy (NCBI): domain Eukaryota; kingdom Viridiplantae; phylum Streptophyta; class Magnoliopsida; order Poales; family Poaceae; genus Saccharum; species Saccharum hybrid cultivar. The sequence continues at coordinate 17,197,445 of JAQSUU010000066.1, forward strand.
TCACTGAATTAGACAAAGGAAAGGACTGAGAGTGATTTTAGGAAATCACAGAGAGAGATTTCAGGAATAAACTCAGGCCTCATGGCTATGTAAAGGAGTCGTTGGAAGGAAGAAAGCAAGAAAGATTTTGCCTAATCCCTCTCTTCTTCCTCTAAACACAATAGGGAGCCGACGGGCAGAACCTCGCTCCAATCCCAGCCGAGACTATGATCTACATCTACGTTGTCGAGGTGAGTTACCTACGCCTCCACCATTGCCGCCATACCGGCGACATAACATCCTGGTATTTGATCCCAGGCCATCCTCCCCTACCCCTTTTGCCGCCCAAAACCTCCACGCAGCCGCCGACGCCATCATGCCGGGCACTGTGGTGTCCCAACTCAAGGACCTCACAGCCAGTCACCGCCCTGTCCGCCACCACTGCCGCTCACTCTTAGGCGATTACCCTCCTGGAGCAAGCCCGCCAGCCATCTCATCGCACAGGGGACATCTCCTCTGGCTCCAGTCACACCGGCGAACACCACAATGACCGGCCGCCAAAATTAGAGAAGATGGACTTCCCCAAGTACGATGGCACCAGCGATCTGCTGACCTTCATCAACCGCTGCGAGTCGTACTTCTTCTAGCAGCGCATTGCTGAAGAGAAGATTTGGATGGCCTCCAATAACCTGTTGGACGGCGCACAGTTGTGGTATATGCAGGTTCAGCATGATGAGGGCACTCCTCCATGGCGCCGCTTCACCAAGCGCCTCAACCTCCGGTTCGGTTTGCCACTCCGCTCCAACCCCCTGGGCGAGCTGACGGTGTGCAAGCACACCAGCACCGTGGTGGAATTCCAGGATCGGTTCCAGGCGCTTCTCCCTTGCGCGGGCGCCCTCACTGAAGCACACCGCGTCCAGCTGTTCACAGCGGGCCTCCAACCGCCCCTCTCCCTCAATGTCGAGATCCACAACCCCCAGTCCTTGGCTGTCACCATGAGTCTGCATGAAAAGTCTAGCTGCGTGAACAGCTGGCAGCTCCACTGGCACCCGCCCGCTCGTCGGCCAGGGGCATCCTGTGGGTTCTCAGGGCACTGGTCCTGTCCACACTCGCTTTGCCAGTGCCACCAGCAGTGACTGACCGTCGAAGGCCGCCAGGTCAAGCGGCTGCCGCCGGCCGAGATGGATGAGCATCGGCGCCTCAGACTCTGCTTCAATTGCAATGAGAAGTTTGGCCGCGGCCACAACAAGGTCTACCAGCGCCTGTTTCTCCTGGAGCTTGGTGATGAGGAGTACGACGAAGCAGAGACCTCCGGGGAGCCCAAGGGGGACGACGACCCACTCCCTCCACACGATTGCACAGGTGCGCACCAGTTGCTGTTGCATCTCCTTACTCCGAAGAAACATCGGTTGCTGCTGCATCTCCTTGCACCGAAGAAACATGAACGCCATCGGTCGCTACTGCATCTGAAGAAACGTGAACGCCATCTGTTGCTGTGGCTTAAGAAACATGAACTCCATAGGCTGCACGATCACCTTGCACTCCATCTGCTCCATCTTCGTCATCTATGGCATGAAACAAAAATGGAAGAATGAAACCATAACCAGAAGGAAGACGTGGCAAAACTTGAAACTGAGTAAAGGAGCACCTTGAATTCCATCGTCGCACACCATGTCATAATTGAGTTCATGAGCAGGGGCATCAAACTCTGCAACATCATCCCAATCTATGGGATAGATTTGGCCTGATTTGGGTGGCTGTAGGTTTAAATCGGTACCTAATCCAGGCATTGCTTTGGTTCTCCAGCATGAATCGGAGGTAGAGAGAGAGGAAGCGAGGGGGATAGTTCGCTGGAAGTACCTGGGCATAGCGATCCTCCATGGTGATTTATATTGGCCATGGCAAAAATGAACTTGAGGAGTGGCTGGCAATGAAATTTTGATGCATTGGCGGCTAAGTTTTGTTCTGTGGTGCAGCCAAATTTTAGTCTAGGCAACATCTAATGGAAGATCAAATGAAAAAAGAACTGGTTGTAGGCATGATTGCGCGATTATGAGCGGGCTAATGACATTTTCAGCAGCTTCAGCACACGATTACTTGGGGAAACGAACGTACGCCAGGGCATTAAGAGGACCGTGGCGATTAAATGGAAATCTGCGATGCTTTGCTGCTCCTTGGTCACCGTGCCGAAGGCTAAAACGATTTAAACTGTTGGATGGAGGAAGTATTACTGGACATGCAGAATGTGCTAGACTTCAATTCCAGGGAAAAAAAACTAGCAATAGAATCACTGCTATCTGTAGAGGGCCATGTTGTGCTTGTCCTAGCGAGGGAGAGTTGTGCTTGTCCTAGCAAGGGAGAGCGGAGACTCCGGCCCCTCCCCGTGCTCCAGCGAGCTTGCCGGCGAGGGGGAGGTGGGCTGCCCCCGCCCACCCTCCCTCCTAGCTTGCCCAAGTTTTAGGCTACCCAGTTGTGAAGTAGTTGCCCGGATGGGTGCGGCATCGAGGACAACGGTGGCTCGGATCCTCTAGGTGTGGCATTGTGAAGTAGTTTCTCCTTTCTTCTCATGGTGCTCAGCTCCTCCGGTGGCTCGGCAGCGATGTTGGCTCTTGGTTGCCACAGCCTAGGGAGGCTCTGGCCGCAAGATCATCGTACCCTTCGCCTGCGGCACCACTGCCATGGCCGCTAGGGCCTTTGTCCCCGGCTGTGAATCCGTCATCCTCGTCTCCAGTGGCAGCGACTCCTCCATCCCAGAGGTTGGCTGCATCCGCCATCGCTACCTCCCAGAGGTCGGCTCCATCGCCACCTCCACCTATGGAGGTGCCGGGGCCATGAGAGTCTCAAGCCACGCCAAATTCGACTCCATCCCCATCTGCGCCACCGGATCCTCCTGCCCCACCGGATCCTCCTGCCCCACGGCTGGCTTCGATGTCATCTTTGCCCTTGGAGTGCACTCGGTCCCTGCTGGCTCTGCCACCAAGGGAAGCGGGTGTCCTGCTGGTCGTCCAGTCTACCAACAGCGGCAACCTCATCGGGTAGGCGTTGTCGTGTGCATCTAAATCGCGGGCGCGGGGGTCTTGTTCATCGGCGGGGCCGTGGTCATCGTGCCTTTTCCTCCGTCGTGCTGTTGTGGCGAGGGCACAACAGGGAGGCGAGTCTTTGCAAGGAGGTTGCTGTGGGCGGCACCGTCCATGGGTTAGATGGGCTGGCCATGGCAGCCAGTGGCGGATCCAGAAACAGAACAAGGGGGGCTAAATAATATAAGCCTAGAAATCATAGTAGCTATACAATAATGGAAAGGCTGGCAATACAGTTTCATGATAGATACAGAGATGCACATACCTGCTCAGTCATTTCGTCGAGCACATTGTAAGCACCTGCCAACGCGATCACTACGCCCTCATGCCGTGCGCTCGCCGCATGCCGTGCAAGCAAGGCAACCTGCGCCCACATTACAACAAGCAAGGCTTCTAGCTGTGGGGTTTGATGGCTGACCAGCAAGCAAGATGACTGCACACGATTTTACCTCAGCAAGGCAACAAGTAATTAAGCACCTGCAGCCTGCAGCCCTGCTCGGAGTGACGGAGTTGGAACTTGGGAGTCCATCGGACACCGCAATGCCAACGCGGATGGGAACAGGAGGGGGGCATGGCTTCTGGTGTCTGGTGACAGGCTGGTTTAGAGGAGCTGTGAGTTCGGCCACGAGGATCTGCTCCCTAGACATGGGGGGCTGCAGCCCCCATGCATCCGCCCATGATGGCAGCTAGTCATTGCGTCCGCCAAACATGGCTGGCCCGACGGAAAGGTTCCATCGCGTTTCTATCTGCCTTGATTTGGGCGGTCATCGGTGTCGTGGTCTAGCGGCAGCGCCGGGCACCGTGCTGCTGCTCTCTGGCTGCCAAGCTTCCCTGGGAACCGGCACTGTTGTGCCCGCTGTGCTCCTCAATGCTGCTGCTGCTGGCCCTCCATGTCAGCCTTTCTTGGCTTTTGGTAAGGGTGGCGGCACATGTTCATACAGGTGCAGAAAGGTTTGTGCAGGAAGGTTGGGCTTCCAGGTCTCCTGTTGCGGCATGTGCTCTTACGTGTCCAACTCGCTTGGCCTGGCTTGCTCTTGCGTGTCCAGCTTGCTTAGTAGTTTCTTTTGGAGCAAGAAGTTTCAGTTCAAAGCTACTTTCTCGAGAGGTCTTGCTTCAGACAGCACTCTAATGCTCTGCTCTTCAGTAGGCAATCGATATGGAAGTGGCATAATTTTTCAAGCGTTCGGGTTGACCGCTGGCTGTTGCTTGTCCTCAGATTTAATGATTGGAGAGATGAAGCTAATTTCTCATGTCCGGTAACACTCAATCAGCATCTACAACTCAAGACTGTAAATCCTCTAAGACATACCTGATCAGATAGCTGAGGGGAGCATTGGTTGTACTATTGGAGTGCGATAATGAGGATCCTTAGTGTCTTCGTCGTGGCCAGTTCTTCCCCGTGCCCCCGACGAGACATCCCCTATGTTGTTTACAGCGGAAGTGCATGTTTACATTTTTTGGACTGCTTTGGTCCTTTGTTTGGGAACGCCTCTGTTCAAGTCACTGTGATGACTCTTTGGTCATAGTCTTAGAGCTACATGTGTCTTTTGGGATTGGTTATCCCAAACCTTTGTAATCATGTTTCTTTGTTTTAATTAATATATTTGGAGATCTTGTAAAAACAAACGGTTCTCTTACAGGTTCCCGGCTGCATTGTCGGAAATGCTGGTACAGAGCACTGGGACCGATTTGTACCTTCTCCCAGCTTTACCCCGCAACAAGTGGCCTCAAGGCTATGTTAAAGGTCTGAAGGCCCGAGGTGGTGTGACTGTAAACATCAGCTGGAAGGAAGGGAGCCTCCATGAAGCTCTGCTATGGTCTAGCGGCGGGCAGAATTGCCTTGCAAGGGTGCACTATGGGGACCAGACAACCACCGTCAGCCTATCGTTGTGTCAAGTTTACAGGCTTGGCGGGGATTTGAAGTGCTTGAAGACTTTGCCACTGTGATAGCACACATTTGCTGAAATGGAAGGTACAATTGGCTGTGGAAAAATTCATGAAAATGTTCTGCGTGGCCAGCAAATAATCGATTTCATACATCATCACACGTATCGGACATTTGATTTGCTATGTTTTTTTTTCACATAGTGTGTGTTTATTTACATTTCAGTGTGTACATGTTTAGACGTTGCCCGTGCTATACAGTGAATGTGCATTCTGTCAACATTTTCTTAGATGGCTACATCTGCAGAACGGGTAAGAGATCAAACTTGCTAAAGTTGAATTACATGCTCCTTTATTTGGTGAAAGATCATCTAGCCGTTGCTGTTGGCCTCGCGCCTCCAACACCAATCATAGTTTTCTTCACTCAGCACGCTATAGCCTTTCTGCTGTTGCTCCATTTTTGAGTTCGAGAAAAGACATTCTACTCCCGACCTGCCTCGCTTTACAAGAAGCTTGGTGGCATGTGTTAAGGTATATAATAGACAAGTTTGGTTTCTTTCCTATGTACTCTACATAGTGCCCCCCCCCCCCCCCCCCCCCCCCCCCCCCACTTTTGGGCTTCAATAGTATTAATCCAGTTCAGTCTTCCTTTATTTGTAACATGGTACCAAAACTCTAGGTTTTCGATCCGGCCACCATCCTTCCATTCATTGTGCTGTCCTCGGATGATCAACTCTATTCTGGGGTAGACCTCGTCGATCTTTGATTTTGGTTTTATTTTTCTTCGTGTCCATAGTCATACAGTAGCAGCCACCGCAATTCGTTCAAGCCAGCAACTCTGTTTTGCTAGATCTAGATCTACAAATCAGCACATTGCGGTCCCGTCGTGGGCATCTGTGCAGTCCGTGCACCCGGGATTTCTCATATGCGCGCGTGTTGCCGTGGTCTTCTTGACGCGTGCGGTCATGGGGGATTTGTCATTCACAGCCTTCACCTGCGTCGTCCGTGGTCTCCACCATGCGGCCTTTATCCGTGCCGTCCGATCTCCGTTGCGCATTAGTTTGTCTTCACCCGCGCGCTCATCACCACGTTGTCTGTGCGGCCCATTGCCGCGCTGTCCATCTACATCCGCCTCAGCCATCGTTCGCCCCCACACGCACCATCCACGCGGGAGTTCGCCGCTGTTCGTTGGGGCAGTCCATACCGCTCGCATGCCTGTAGCCCTTCTCCTTCGTCTATTGCGCGCCGTCCACGCAGCCTGCCTGTGCGCGCATCGTGTACGCTGCCTGCCCTTTCGCGCGCCGCCTGGCCATGTGCGCACCGCTCGCTCGTCTTCCTCTGCTTCTCCACTACTGCATCCAGCCGTCGTGGAGGTGTGCTTCTCGGATCCGCCTGGTCTGCTCCTCTGTTTTGTGCCTAGTCTACTCCCGCTCTTCAAACATCGGTGGTGCTTCCAAACCTTTTGCTGCTGTTATCATTCCTGCTGCTTGCTGCTAGTATATTGAGGTCCATTTTTTTTTCTTAATTCCATTGCATCTGTTGCATCAACATCCATTCAAGTCTAGTTCTCTACAGTTTGTTGATACCGTGTGAGCACAAATTTATCGTCAAATCAGTCAATTTTTATTTTTTTTCTTTGGTTAGCCGAGTCCGAGCTAATCATTATCATCATTGATGCGACTATGCCCTCTTGGTCTCTTTCGTAGCCATTTTGCTTCACTTCATGATCAATGGCCATCTATTTGTCGTCATCACTATTATGTCCTACTGCTTGCCATTTTGCAGTAGTGATCTATCTGTTCTTCCTTTGGCTTGATTTGACACATATCTATTCTCGTTGAGTTCAAAGTCTCCAAAGCAAGGTTCATATTCGAAGAGTCAATGTACTGTACTGTGAAGACTTGAGGTATTTGCTAAAGTACATGTTGTGAAGGCAGTACCCTCTTATGGAGGAGACCATTTTCTACCTCGACATTGTTCAAGAGTTGCACGCTTCGACAACATCTTTTATTTTGGATTTTGGAAGTAATTCATCTCTTTAAATTTTCAAATCTAGTGTGTAGTAACAACTCTCCAATGCAATGCCATTGCATTTGAGAGGGGGTGTTAAGGTATAATAGTCAAGGGTATCAGTGTAATCTCCTGTGTCTAGGGTTTTCTTCCTATGTCTCCATGTAGTCTATATATTGTCCCCCCTTTTGGTCCTCAATAGTATTAATCCAGTTCAGTCTTCCCTTTATTCGTAACATGGTATCAAAGCCAAATGAAGAATGGAGAGATTACTGCTACAAAATGGCAAGCAGTAGGACAAAATAGTGATGACGGCAAATATATGGCCATTGATCATGAAGTGTAGCAAAATGGCTACTAAAGAGACCAAGCGGGCATAGTCGCATCAATGATGATGATGATTGATGAGCTGATCAAAACTAACATGATGATCAATGGCGTTGGAGGCGAGGCTATTCTAGCCAAGGGAGTTGCATCAATGGAGCTTACCGTCAGGAGCAAGACTTTGGCCACAACTTTCTTCGTCACGGAGGTGCAAGGTAGCTATAACTTGATACTTGGATGCCATTGGATTCATGCCAATTAGTGTGTTCCTTCTAGCTTGCACCAGTTTCACATTCAGTGGGTGGGGACGATATTGAGATTGGCCATGCAGATTCATCGGCCTGCATTGCTATGGCCAATGCTCCTTCGCTCATTGTTATGGCCGATGCTCCTTCGCTCGAGGGGCATAATAGTATTGTCTACTTATCTAGTTGTGACCTTACTGATTTTCAATTTATTAGTGTCAGTAGGGAAGGATTTGTATCTGTTTCTTTGAAGCTGATTGACAATCGGCTCAATATCATGTAATCATTTTTAATGGAGTTAATACTAAATGGTTAAGACATTGTGTCGAACAGTATTGGGATAGAGGGAGTATGTTGATTGTTTTGCATAGAATTATATAGAGATGTCTAGATTAAGCTGCGAGCTTGTTGAGCATCGACTGTACATTGAACCTAGGTTCAGGCCTCAAAAGCAACATCATCGCCACTTCAACTCCACAATATACGATTAGACTTAAGATGAGATTAATCGGTTACCAAAAGCAGAGTTCATTAAGCCATGCAGGTGTGCGGAGTGGGTCTCTAATATTGTACCGGTTGAGAAGAAAGACTATAGGAAGCCGAGGGTCTACACTAATTTTAGATATCTGAATAGACCTACTCCAAAAGATGAATATTTATCCTATGCCTATCTCTGAAGTCCTTATCATGATGCTTCAGGACATCAAGTTATCAATTTTCTTGATGGTAACGTTGGCTACAATCAGAATTTTATGGCCCAAGAGAACATGTCCAAAATGGCCTATGTTCTAGGTTTGTTGGTCTCTTTAAGTGAGTTGTGATGACATTTGGATTCAAGAACGCCAGTGCTACGTATCAACGGGCTATGAACTTGATCTTTCATGATTTGATTGGTGTGATCATGGAGGTGTATATTGATGATATGGTGATCAAATCAGCTGCTCATATATCTTATTTGGCCAATTTACGTCTTGCTTTTGAGAGGGCTGTTGACGGTCTCTACCACAAGAATAAACCATCAATATTACCTACATTAATCCTTAAAATTAAACATCAAAAATAGGTGTAGAGGTTTAAACTAACGAATTCCACAAGTCTTGGTGAATATTTGTGTAACGATTCAAGTTTGTTACAATGTAGGCTCTCATTTTAGGTCAACCGAAGAGTATGCCACTATTCCAACCAACCACGTGATCTATTTTTCGGCAACCACCCAGGTCATTGCAATTCAACCTCTAGTCAACCAAAGTCAACCGAGAGGTTACCGCAAGAAATCCTCTCTTGAGAAATGTAAACAAGGATCCCTTATCTTCTCTGGAGCTAAGCAAATCTTGTGGACTATAAGATTGGCCCCAGTGCCAAGTGCCCCAGTCCTTAACTTAATTATGCAAAGACAGAGATTTACCAGACATTTCGCTAGTGTCACAGGATCATCCGATAAAAGTGCAGAAACAACAAATTGAGTGGAGGATGAGCTGTTGTCCACTATGTGGTGTGCCCACATGTCAGCATGAAATGGAGATATTTCTCAGCAGCTGAACCTCAGCTCTACTCACTCATCTCCCATTCGCTTCACTCCCTCTCTCTCTCTCTTTAGAATGAAGAATAAGAGATAGGAAAGGATGAACTAGAGTGAGAAAGTGGAGAAGATGAAGAAGGAGAGAAGATTCAAGTCTACAAAGGGCAGCAAGATTAGCTTTGGATCAAGACCTTGAGCTTCAACAATCTCTCATCTCATGGTTACCTCAAGAACTCTCTCTTCTCATCATCTTGAGATCAATCCTCAAACCCTAACTTCAGTTTCTCCTCTTGCTTAGATGGATCATGAAGATTGCTTGGTGTTCAACATCTCAAGGGTAAGAATCAAGTGTGCTACAACTCAATCCTCTCAAGATTTCTTGAGGTTCCCTCATTTGGATTATTGGATATTTTTGCAAGGTATGGTGGAATCCTTCTCTTTAGCTTGGAAGAAAGGATGTCAAGTGCTTGATCTCTAATCTTGGTGACAAGGAACTCACCACAACCCCAACCTAAGTTGCCATGCCCAAATCTCTATCTCTCAATCTCTTTTAGGATTTTAAGTAAATTCATGAATCACTAGTTGCACTAGCTAACTCATGCGCAAACCCTAGATATCCTAAGCCTAGTAAGCTACCCAAGTCACCCTAGGATTATCTTGCAATGCATGAAGGCCTCAATGCAACATCTAGGTATGAATTCCCAAGCTTTCACCCAAGAACTCAAGAACATAGGTTCTGTCACCCAACTGATGGAGAGTCCATCAAGATTGATGGAGAGTCCGTTAACCCTTAGCATTTTCGGTGAGTCCCCTTAACTTTGGTGTGAACCAGTGGAGTGTCCGTGACATTTAGTGAAGTGTCCGCTGAATTATAAAACCAACAGCCAGGGAACCCGAGAGTACCTAGTTGCTACCGGATCATCCGTTGAACCTCACGGAGAGTCTGCTAATTTATAAGCCTGGACCCTTAGTATAATCGAGACCTCCCCATTTTCTCCGGAGAGTCCGTCAAAGTCCATGGATTGGCTTCCAACCACAAACTCACCGAAAATGCCTAAGTCCCAAACCACCGGAACGTTCCACAGAACCTTCCGCGGGTAACGGAGAGTTCATCACCCATGACGAGAGTCCATCAACTAAACCAGAGCTAAAACAAAGACTATTAAACATAGGCACCCAAACCAGCGGAGTGTCTACCACATGTGTCGGAGTGCCCGGTGAATGATAGAAATAGTAGCTATTGTGTACAACCCTACCTTAGAGTTCGGTCAACCTTAACCACACTAGTAAACTAGTCAATGGTAGAGCATAGTTTGATGTCTCTTCCCATGTTCCAAATCAAGCTCTCAATCTTTATCTCTTAATCAATCGTGCAGTTATATCGAACCCTCGCATCCTCTTTTTCAAGTCCAGTTAGCGTGTGAGGATCGTGTATAAGTCATCATCGTCATCCCTAATCGTGGAGAATGGTGTAACCAGGCAGGCACCCTACTACTATGAACCCTATTTTGGATACTCATTGCTTGTTTCATTGTGAGTTATGCATCTCATTTGAATATGATTAACAACTTAATGTTGCTTCATTAACTTAGAACCACTCATTAATTAATTAGAACCTTTCATTCAATCAACGGGGATCAGAACACTTAATTGCTTATTTGCTTAACAACGTTAGAAGTCGAGTGTGAGAAGGGAACTCGCTCTCACGCGTGTAGGATGTTACATCGGGTAATTAATTACTAAAACTTGTGAGGGTTACAACTTATCTATTTTCCTAATCATGACTAAGGACCAACCCCAACATGACATAACTTAGTGGTCAATTTGGTAATTCCCGCTCATCCGAGGGTAGGTCGCTATGAGTGTGGGATCTCAAGTGACATAGCTCGCGGAGCAGTTAAGGACCGTTCATTAGGATAAGTGAATCTGAGTGACCATCCGTACAGACCACATATCACATATGGGGGAGATAAGCTAAGTAACTAAATGCGACCGGTCTATTCGTGAAACTGGCAAGAAGGTGGTGCCGATTAGATGGTAGCATTAACCGGAAACCAGTCGAACCTTTCATGAGACATTCTAGTCGGATTGGGGAAAGGTTGAAGATGTGAGGCAACTGTTACTCGGGCACGGATATGGTGGTTCATCCCGTTTTTCGTGTGGTACAATTTGTACACCTCTGCAGAGTTTATTTGAAAGCCCAAAGTCCCCCGGGACGGAACTTGTTCGGTTGTTCCTACTTTCTATGCCCATGGTAGTGTTGATGATGCTTGATTATGAGTGAATTATAAATGTTGATCACTTTAATTATGTTACTAATTAGTACTTGTCGTGAGCTTATAATTGCTAAGTATTTTATCCATGAATCATGAGCATATATTCCTTTAACAAACGTCATGCTTTTATGAAAATGCACAAATACCTATTAATTCCTTTTGCATCCACCAAATATTATATCTTGGAATTAAGTCCTGCGAGTACGCAATGTACTCAGGGTGCTACCATTAAGTTGTTTTGCAGGTGTTCTTGTTTCGGTCGTTTTGAGACAATGCTCCATTCACCACTGCATAGTAGACCTTGGAATGGGCGAATCCAAGTGAGCTACAAGTTAACTCCGATATTCAAGTACGAGCAACTTAGAGATATTAACCATAGACGGGATTGGATCTCAATATGAATTCTTGTACTCCGATATATTTTATATATGAACAGCTTCTGAACCCTTATTCATCATATGTAATAATAATAATGTATTATACATTGAATCATGTGCTAGTTTATTACTTGGATTGCCATATGCCACTCAACCGTACAAAGATCCTAAAGAGGAGGTACAAATGGTATCCTCCTGGGGGGCCTCGTGTCGGTTGAGAATGACCCAGGCTGGTCAGGTGGTTGATGCCTATGTTGGTCTGACAGGTGTGGGAACACTCCCCCCGACAAACAGGTATCAGAACGATGGTTGGCTCGCATATTCAATCCTTCAACTCACTAGTGTATGGTACCTAAGAAGTTAACTAAAATTTTGAACTTCTATGCTCTAGGTTAAACACTAAACTTTAAGAGTAACTCTTCCCTACTTAGCTTATTCTAGTCCCTCATCTCATCACTAGTAAGCATTAAATATTCAAATGTTTTCAGAATAATAAAATTGATAGATTAGAAAACACAAGTTTTGGGTGGGATTGATAGGATCACATAAGCGAGGAGTTATAGTTTAAATCGCCCTATGTTATAGCGTGTCCTTCTAGTTAGTTTGAGAGAGCGGTAGTAATCCTAATCCCAAATCCCTTATCTAGCTTCTCTAGCTCCCAATCTCTCCATCATCCGAAGGCAATCTTTATCCCTTATCTCGTCTGGAAATTTCGGCAGGGTCTTCTTTGTATCTTGGCCTTATCTCCCAATCACAGAACAAGAAAGATAGATATATATATAGAGAGATATTCAATCGATATCACAAATATCACAAGACTCACAGATATGGTTCATAGGTAGAAGATAAAGGTTTAACCAAATTCACAACCATCCAACCATGACATTGTAGCAAACTGTCACCTCGATGGGCGACCACACAAGCAACCAAGTATCAAGTACATCCCAACAAAGTATCACGCTCGATGTGGCTGGGCGGCAAGCAAAAGATCAACTTAAAGTTTTCTGACACTCTCACTCAAGAGATGAAGACCATGTCCAACCAAGGAGACGACGACTGTGAATCACTATTGCGAAGGCGGCGGTGGGTACGGCTGGTGCGGCTGCTGCTGTGAAGTGTGCAATGCTGGAGGCATCTGCTGGTACAGCGGTGGGAAGACTATTGAAGGAGACAAGCTCGGGGTACTCCTACAATAAATGTTCAGCAATAAGTCTAGGTTTGCTAAGTTGAGTTAAGTAAAGTTACGGTGCAAAAATTAAAAGGAATCAAGTATGTACCGGTCGGGGTAGAGCTTGATGAAGGTTAGCCTTGCGGGTGCTACGCATAGGAAGGCATTTGAGTAGCACCTGCAAAAGACATATGAAGTATTGATTAGGTGGTCACCATAGATTTTGAAGTATAGTTAGCTAACGAAAAATAAGAGACTCAGGAATTAAATTATTTTATAGTACCTAGAGTCACCGACGGGTAGAGGTGGTAGAAGTGAGTAGTAAAGGCATCATGGGACCACCTAAACTGTGTGAAATCCTGAATATGAGCTGCTAGGTCATTGTGGACTCATTGCACCTCCTCCCGTGTGGCGCGCTGCTCCATCCTCAGTAAGTTATGCATCGAGGTCTGCACCGGATTGATGAAGCGCTGCTGTAGAAAGTCCTGCTAATGCTCAAACCTCTGATTGAAGTTTCCCTCCATTGGCGCGAGCATGTTTTGGACCCGTGCTCTTATGCCATCGAAGTAGCCATCTGGAGGCACCCAAACTCCCTAACCAACAACACCAGCACCCCTCCTACGGCTGATAGCACTGCCCTAAGCTGAAGAATGACCCCTCTCTACTACCTGAGCCTAGATCTAAGACGGAGACGATGGCCCATCCGTCAATGAATCCTTCATGAAGAACTCCTTGTCATTGGCGTGCGGACTGAAGGACTTGTGCAATGTCTCCTCTACGCCCTAGAAGGACGCCTTGGACTTTACCAATGCCATGATGTATGACTGGTAAGCCAAAGCATACTTCAAGTTATGCTTGCACTCCAGCATCTCCTCAACCAGGTAATCTACCCAATTCACCAGCACACCGTCCATGATAGCCTTGATCGCTATGTAGTAGGTATGCGAATCCTGCCAGCGTCACCACCCTTGGGTATCACCGTGTAATATAGCATACTGTTCAGCACACTCGGTTCTCTCCTCAGCCCCTTGCTCCATAAGAACTTGTCGTCCTTGCCCTTATGGAACCAGGGAGCCTCATCCTCCTTCACCTCGGGAAGCTCTTTCATCTGCGCCCCTCCCTTCATCAAGTCATAATCAAGACTGCAAGCACAAGGAAACTCCCTAAAAGTAGCCTTGAACTTCCCCTTCCCAGTCATCCACTTGATGGTCTCATTAACCATGTTCACCTCAAGAGTAGCATAGAACCAACGGACCATGACTTCATTCTAGTTTTGCTACAACACCATGACATTCTTCAAACTAGCCTACTCAACTTTGGTCAACAATGCATGGATGTGCTCGAACCTCATCAAGAAATCCCACTTTATCCACTGCTGATTCTTGTTCATGGTAAACTACTCAGAGACACCCCAGAAGAAATGACACTGGTCTCGGGTGTGAAAGAATGAGTTTGGACAAGAGGGCGGCTGACTGAATTGCTTGATCTTCCATGCAACATGGAAGTCCCTGTATTGGTGGTCTCTCCAATTCTACCTCCTAGTTGGTGGGCTCAACACGTCGATTGGACTCACCACCATCAGTGGATTGTACTCCACATCCTCATCATCAGACTCCATGTCCTCCTCTCTAGCACCATCACCCTCCTCACCCTCACCCTCTTCATCCCCCTCAACCCCATCATTGTCATCATCAGATTGCTACTCCTGATCCCCCTCTTCCTCTTCCTCCCCCTCCTCATCATCTTCATCCTCAGAAGATGAAGATGAGGGATGCAGCGTTGGCTCTCTGGCCCTCTTCATCCTTGGCTTTTACAAAGACATCTTCTTGCTCCCACTCCCATCCTCCATCTCGTAATCCTGACCATCGAGTCATCACCATCAGTGACTCGACAGCTACTGCTGCTGTTAGTATCCCTCTTTGGTGTCTTCTTCTCCTGACCACCACCGTGCAGCCGAATGAGTAACGGTTAGTAGACTTGGATAAAATAAGGCTAGGATTGGAAATTTTGAGTAAATACGTGCATGGATGTAAGAACAGTATGACAATGTGATCCACAGCATGTATATAAGGTATATGAAGTATATAAGAAACATCTATAAGGTTTCCATAATAGTTGGAAAAAGTTAGAGTTAATTCAGCACTAGATAGGCACTGATGGAGCGTTTGCCATGCTCCGCAGACTGTCCGTCAAATTATAGAGATGCAAAATAAATCAACCTGAGAGCGGACTATCACCACCAAAACATTTCTCCTAGTACCGGAACGTTCCGCCACTCAAATTAATTTACACAGAGAGCAACTACAGGCTACACACTGGCCATCTGAGAGTCCACGAAATGTCATAGACCGTCCGCTAGCGCAACAAACAGTATCAGGTCATACTTCAAAAAAAATTCTAAGTCTCCACAGATTCAGCAGAACATTTCACTATAGTGACGGATAGTCCGTCAAAATATCGACAGTGAAGAACAATATACAGTAACTACCCAGAAGTTCAATCCTCAGCGTCTTTTGATTCAACCAACGCCAACACATAAAAACTTGCACAAAGGTACATCTAAGCATGCTTTACAAGATCCCCAAGATGGAATTGAAAGAACTCTAGCCATTGAGTAGATCGAGGAAACCATAGCATTTCAACCATGGAAAACAAACCAAAACAGAGGAAAAAGAAGCTTACTTTCCACCCCACATCTTGGATTAGCACGTGGATGGACACGTGACCGCAGGATTCAGTGAGGAAGTATCCAAGGGCTGGTGTTGTGGTGTGGTCGGCGGCGTGGGCGTGTGTGCGTGGGGGGACCCACGGGTGGAGAAAAGAAAAGGACATGTCTAGGGGCTGTCGGGCCTTTTATAGGTTGACTTTCAGCAGATAGTCCACCACGAGCGACAGAGAGTCTGCCAGCCAGTGTGCCCAATAGTTATAGAATTTGGAATCTAATGTTTCAGCGGAGCATCCGCCGAATCGAGTGGACCGTCAGCCAAAAACCCAGCAAGCCAGAACACCTTATCTGAATTGATCCGAGTAAATGGAATTTGAACTTTTGAGAATCCTTGAGTATGCCAAAGTCAACCACTTGGCAAGCTCGCGGATGAGCTTGAATTCAGGTGGGGGGGATTTTGTAACGACCCGAGTTCGTTACAATATAGGCTCTCATTTTAGGTCATCAGAGATGACACCTATCGGGCTCCTGTGGATGTCTCTAGTGCTTTGAACCGAAGTGTATGCTACTATTCCAACCAACCACATGATCTATTTTCTGGCAACCACCTAGGTCAATGCAAGTCAACCTCTGGTCAACCGAAGTCAACCAAGGGTTACCGCAAGGAACCCTCTCTTGAGAAATGTAAGCAAGGATCCCTTATCTTCTCTGGAGCTAAGAAAATCATGTGGACTATAAGATTGGCCCCAATGCCAAGTACCCTAGTCCTTAACTCAATTATGCAAAGACAGAGATTTACCGGACAATCCGCTAGTGTCACCGGATCATTCGATAAAAGTGCAGAAACAACAGATTGGGTGGAGGATGAGCTGTTGTCCACTATGTGGTTGAAAGCCCAAGTTTGGTTTTGGTAATTAATGACACCAAGTTGCTAATGCCATGTGTTAAGTGTTTTGAGTTAGGCATAAGCAACACATGTGATGAAGGTGTATGTGGCAAGGAGTGGTGGCCACAAGATCACAAAGAAGATGGTGCATGGACATGAAATGACGATCATGGTGGAGATGCAAATGAAATGATGATCATGGTGATCAAGCATGAGGAGATGGACATGGAACAAAGTGTTCAAAGCAAAGGTATAATCATAGGGTTTGCTTTTGCCGGTCTAAGATGAGTAGAGAAGTGATTGACCGGGTTTAGGATTGATAGCCGACTGTCAAGAGGTGCAATCATGGTTAGCTCGTGAATCAAGTGCTACTAGGCCATCATCTTGAGCATATGCATTAGGATCTAGTAGAAAGCTAACGTAACACCTTGAAAAATGATTGTGAAAATGCTAACACATAGGCACATGGTGATATACACATGGTGGTGTTAGCACATTTGCGAAGGCGGTGGAGTTTGAGCGGTAGAGAGGGGTTTGAGTTCCTCTCTTGTGGATTCGACGCTTTTGTGGAAATGAAACGCCAATTTTCCACTGCACCGGAGGTGAAGAAACGGAGGTGAACGGAGGTCACTGGGGTGATCGGACTTTGGACCAGACGTGGTCTCGGCATGACCAGACGCATCCGGTCAGTGCTCAGTGTATGCGCGCGTCTCGGTCTTGTGATCAGACGCGGTGGCGCGTTCGATCACGATCGATTGGACACGTCCGGTCGCACATGGAGGCTTACTAGAAATGACCAGACGCTGGCACTATGGCGTCCGGTTCATCAAGCGTGCGCGTCCGGTCACTGACTCACTGGTGCGCGGCTCGGTTTGACCAGCGCATCCGGTCGATCGTGGGACCGGTGCGTCCGGTTGCGTTTGACTGTTGAGCGCTGTGGCGACCGTTGAAATCGAGCAGTCACTGTTGAATCCAGAGAGACACGTGGTCAGCGCAGGGTGACCGGACGCGGTGCTACGCGTCTGGTCAGTTCGACCGGCGCATCCGGTCATCCCAAAAAATCGCCCAGTGAAGATGTAACGGCTATATTCGTTCGTGTGGCTATAAATAGTTGCTTGGCTGGCTTAGGGAGTCTCTCTCTTGACTCTTTGAACACTTGAGACATACTTTGAGCTAGAGAACTTCCCCTCCACTCATCTCCTTACTTGGTTGCATACTCTAGTGATATTGAGTGAGATTCAAGTGCATTGCTTAGTGATTTGCATCTAGTGGCACTTGATCCTTGAGTTGGCTATGGATTTCTTGTTACTCTTGGGTGTTTCCTGACTCCCTAGATGGCTTGAAGCAGCGGTGGTGTTGAGCTCATGATTGGAGATTATTTTGAGCCTCACCAAGTAATTGTGAGGGGTTCTTGAGCCTTCTCCGCGTGAGTTCACAAATTGGCTACTCTAGTAGAGCTCGTGGCTTGGAGGATCCCCATCTTGTGAGTGGATGTGTGGCACCCGCTGAGGGTTTGACTCTTGATAGTCAATTAGCTCATGATCCATCAAGTGGGTGCTTCGTCACAACGAGGAGTAGCTTGCCGGGAAGCAAGTGAACCTCGGTAAAAATTCTTATGTCATCTCTTGCTGAGGATTCTCATTGTGATTGTGTGTGATTGATTCTTTGGATACATCTCATCTCTACACCGTCGGTATAGCACTATATTTTGTCTAGTGTGCTTAGAGTAGTCTGTATCACCTAGGGGTAATTAGTTTAGAGACTTAGCTTTGTTGGTGTGAACTAGAGATCATAGCCTTACACTAGATTTGAATTTGTGGCTTGCATAAAAGTAGTTGAGCTAGTGCTAGAATTAGCTTCGCCATGTTATATACTAACTTTGTTGTTTAGTGAAGCTTGTAGAAAATTTAAATGGGCTATTCACCCCCCTCTAGCCATTTGGATCTTACAGTGGTGTGTCTCACAAGTCAGCGTGAAATGGAGATATTTCTCAACAGCTGAACCTCAGCTCTACTCACTCATCTCTCATTCTCTTCACTCCCTCTCTCTAGAAAGAAGAACAAGAGATAGAAAAGGATGAACTAGAGTGAGAAAGTGAAGAAGATGAAGAAGGAGAGAAGATTCAAGTCTACGAAGGGCAGCAAGATTAGCTTTGGATCAAGGCCTTGAGCTTCAACAATCTCTAAACTCATGGTTAGCTCAAGAACTCTCTCTTCTCATGATCATGAGATCAATCCTCAAACCCTAACTCAAGTTTCTCCTCTTGCTTGGATGGATCATGAGGATTGCTTGGTCTTCATCATCTCAAGGGTAAGAATCAAGTGTGCTACAACTCAATCCTCTCAAGATTTCTCTAGATTCCCTCTCATTTGGATTATTGGATATTTTTTCAAGGAATGGTGGAATCCTCCTCTTTTGCTCGGAAGCAAGAATGTCAAGTGCTTGATCTCTAATCTTGGTGACAAGGAACTCACCACAACCCCAACCTAAGTTGTCATACCCAAATCTCAATCTGTCAATCTCTTTTAGGATTTTAAGTAAATTCATGAATCACTAGTTACAGTAGCTAAATCAAGCCCAAACCTTAGATATCCTAAGCCTAGTAAGCTACCTAAGTCACCCTAGGATTATCGTGCACATGCGTGAAGGCCTTAATCCTACATCTAGGTATGAATTCCCAAGCTTTCACCCAAGAACTTTAGAGCATAGGTTCTATCACCTAACTGATAGAGAGTCCGTCAAGATTGACGGAGAGTCCGTTAACCCCTTAGCTTAGCCAACAGAACCTTATACCCCTTCGGTGTGAACCATCGGAGTGTCCGCAACATTCAGCGGAATGTCTGCTGAATTATAAAACCAACTTCTAGGGAACCTGAGAGTACCTAGTTCCTTCCGAATCGTCCGTTGAACCTCACAGAGAGTCCGCTAATTTATAAGCTTGGACCCTTAGTACAACCAAGACCTCCCCATTTTTACCAGAGAGTCCGTCAAAGTGCATAGAGTGTCCACTAACCACAAACTCACCGAAAATGCCTAAGTCCCAAACCACCGAAACGTTCCACGGAACCTTCCGCGGGTAACGGAGAGTCCATCACCTATGATAGAGAGTCCGTCAACTAAACCAGAGATGAAACAGAGACTGTTAACCATAGGCACCCAAACCAGTGGAGCATCCGCCACATGTGTCGGAGTGTCCGGTGAATGACAGAAATAGTAGGTATTGTCTAGAACCCTACCTTAGAGTTCGATCAACCTTAACCACACTAGTAAACAACTAGTACAATGGTAGAGCACAATTAGATGTCTCTTCCCAAGTTCCAAATCAAGTTCTCAATCTTTATCTCTTAATCAATCGTGCAGTTATCTCCAACCCTCGCATCCTCTTTTTTAGGTTCAGTTGGTGTGTGAGGATCATGTATAAGTCATGTGTCGGTATTTCTTAATGTCTATAGAATTAATCCGCAAGCGCACGGAATTACCACTGTTGCTTCCACCCAAAAGTATTTAGTGTATCGTATTTTTCACCGGGAACGGAGGTATTTCTTCTAACTAGTTCCTCTAAGGACAACACAAGGATAGCTGATAAGGGTAGAGATGAATTCCTATGGCTTTAGGGTCTATAGATAGATAAACTCTACTTCTAATTGCTTACTTCAGGCACCAGCGTACACCTAGTTTGCCATGTGATACCGACCTGTAGCTCTACGTTGAACTCGAATGTGTGGGATTACAAGGGACGGACAGGGCTATTGTTGACGGTAGTTAATGGCAATCATAAACCATCGATATGCCCTACATAAATGACTAAAATAGATCACCAACATAGCTATAAATTTTTAAACTAATGAGTTCCATGAGTTTTGGTGATTTCATGATTGTAGGAGGATTTAATCAGAGAACCGTCAAGGAGGACCTATTCGTCAAAACAAATCACGTTTATCCGCAATGAAACTGCATTGGGAAGACTCTAGAACACTCCAGAAGGCCACCCACCATGACTCAACCTACGAGGATGACATGTGGGGCTAGCCGGCCCCACCTGTAGGCCGCTTGGCCTAAGGGCCCCACAAATTAGTCCCTCCTTCAAACGACGGTTCTCCGCCACCTTAAAGATCAAATCTACGCCGTTGCTCAAGGTCGGTTTGATCCAAGGGTCTAGATTTGACGTAGCCCCCTATATATACACCCCTGTACCTCCTCCAGCAGAGCATCCTGATATCCAGAAACCAAAGCCACAATTCACATCCTCATCATCAGGATTGAAGCCAGTAATCAAGAGAAGATTAGTCCTCCAAGTTAGGATCTAATCTTTTTAATAAAAATTAAGAGATAGAGAGTGAGGGAAGAGTTTGGAGGAAGTGCCAGCCTATTGGTGCTCTCTCTACGGCTTGTACCCTAACGGGATCAAGTTCATATTGAGCTTGCTTCTGAGATTTCTCTGGTAATCAACTTCTGATTCAAGTAAGTAACGTGCTTATATTGTTCTTTACGTTTGCGACTCTTTTTGAGTACTTTAATCCTTGTCGCTCTTAGGTTAGAGTAGTATTCATAGTGTAAGCATGGTGCTTAGACTCAGTTATTCGTGGATGTACCATACATTTCGGATCGATGGTAGATTGCAAGGGTGACTATAAAGCCTTGTTGAGTCCTTTGTAGACTATCTCCCGTTTGTAGGCCGAGTAGGACCTAATTACTAGGAAAACACACTCTCATTATGTTTTTCCTTGGTAATATCCCTAGTTGAATAGTAGAAGACATAGCTTACCAAAGTTAGAACTAGAGAACCCTAGTGATCCTCTCTATGCTCCTGTTTATCTTAAGTCTTGTTGCTACTCCGGGTTAAGTTAGACTTAGTTAAATCTCACACACTTTCCTCGAGTTTGATATTCTAGAATACTTTTTGGTGAAGTGCTACATTGGTATCCATGCGCTTGCGGATTTATCTGTGTGCGTTTAAATATACCAACAAGCATTTCTGGCACCATTGCCGGAGAAACGGTTACTGAGTTAACTTCGAACCTAGCTTAACCTTGTATCTTTTATCTTTTTATTCTTTTATTCTTTTCTTTACTATGGATTTGGAATCCACTCATATCCATATGCTGCACCTATGAGCGCATGCCTAGAGCCACCAAATTCTTCCAAGCCTATCCTAACATCTAGCTATGAGCTGCACTCATGTTTAATTAACATGGTCAGGGAACAATCCTTTTTAGGCGAAGATGATGAAAATCCATACTCCCACCTACATGATTTTGAGTAGACCTATGCATGCTTGCATATCATGGGCATGTCAGATGAAACCTTACAATGGAAGCTTTTTCCTTTCTCTTTGATGGGAAGAGCTAAACATTGGTATAAGCAAACCATAGGAAGTAGGCAAGGAGATTGGGAAGCTTTATGCTCTAGCTTTTGCTTGAATTTCTTTCCCATCTCGAGAGTAGTCACCCTTCGTTCAGAGGTTCTATCTTTTAAAAAAAGAATAAGAATCTTTGACACGTCATGGGATCGTTTCAATGATCTTATTGATTGTTGGAGGTCCTTAACTCAAACTTTTAACCACCAACATTTACATAAAACAAACACTAAAACTTAGAACTAGAGCTTATAACTAATCAATTCCACAAGTTTTGGTGATTTCTTATTTACAGGAGGACATATAAGGAAATACACATAAATGGGCCAAGAAATACAAGAAAACCATGGGAAGAGAAAGAGGCCCACTTACCAGACAATCTGGGCCTCAAACATAGGTCAAAATGTCCAACAATGAACCCAAGAAGTGGAGGCCCAAAACCCAGTCCAAATCCATCTCAGGCTGCAGGAGCAGGCCCGGGTAAAATGGACGCCCAGGATGCATCTGGACTCCATTTTGGGTCATCCACCTGTCCACGAAAAGCTAACAAAAAGATCTACAAGCTCACAAAAGATGGGGCTGAGGGCGTGCAGCCAGGGCGCGCCTGTGCCAATGTGGCTGCCAAACAGGCCCAGCTTTGGCCTGCTAGCCCATGCCGACAGGTCCAAGGTGGTTGCGCGCCACGTCGGTACAATAAATGTGCTGATAGTCGGTTTGAGGGAGTAAGTGAGGGAATATTCCATGGCACATTCCCCCTCTCCTCCCCTATATATAGAGGGCCTCTCCCTCTCATTTGGACATGACTCCAAGGGAGAAAAGAGCACCACTACACTAGAGTTAGAGCACCACTCCAAAAGGCTATGCCCTACTAGCTAGTTAGAGCTAGAGAGGGAGATGTGAGGGCGAGAGTGGGGAAGTGCCGGGCTTGTCAGTGTCTCCCCGAGCTTGTACCGCTACGAATAGGTACTTGGCTCCTTAGCGGGATCTTGGCTAAGTAAGTGTTCGTGGTTCCTATAGTTTCTTATGTCTTTTGTTTAGTTGAACTTTACCTATACTTGTTTGCGGGTTCATCGTCCGTCCCCATGGTGGATGCTCTATTAGAGGGCTCCTGATAAAGACGGAATAACCCTGATCGACACTAGAGTAGTAGTCGATAGCGTAGACGTGGTGTCTAGGCAAGAGGCTACCTTTGTTTGTCTTGTGCTCCACGGTTGAGGGATAGGCGGCAGATGGTCGCAACCCTGTCCGTCCCTTGTAATCCCCCACGTTCGGGTATGGCATAGAGCTATAGGCTGGCATCGCTTGGCAGACCAAGTGATCTTCAGTGCCTAAAGTAAACATGTAGAAGTACAGTATCGCTATCATTAAGACCTAAGAGCTATAGGAATCCATCTCTACCCCTTTCTATCTCTACCCTTGGGTTGTCCTTGGACAAACTAGCTAGAAGGAAGTACCTTCGTTCCCTATGGAAAATACGATACCCTAAATACTTTCGGGTGAAGGTTACAACGGTAATTCCGTATGCTTGCGGATTCTTCTGCATTCGTTAAGAAATACCAACAAGCTTTCTGGCGCCGTTGCCGGGGAACGGTTGCTATTTTCTTCGAACCTAGTTCGTCCTCGTATCTGTATCCTTTAACTTATAAAAACAAAAATAGTTTTCTCTTTACCTTTTTCATTATGAACCAAACTCCCATTCATAACCCATCCATTTCAAAGGGGGAGT
This sequence comes from Saccharum hybrid cultivar R570, assembly GCA_038087645.1. Taxonomy (NCBI): domain Eukaryota; kingdom Viridiplantae; phylum Streptophyta; class Magnoliopsida; order Poales; family Poaceae; genus Saccharum; species Saccharum hybrid cultivar. The sequence goes on from JAQSUU010000066.1 coordinate 17,220,937, forward strand.
TCCAAGAGCCACCACTTTCTCCAAAACCAAACCGTTCATCTGGCTATGTACTCCACCCAGGCTTAATAGCCATGGTTCGGCCATTATGCTTCTCAGGGCACGATGATGAAAACCCTTGCCAACACCTGCTAGATTTCGAGGAAATATGTTCGCTAGATTTCAAGGAAATATGTTCGTGTCTGGGCATCTCGGGCATGACACAAGAAACCTTAAAGTGGAAATTATTTCCCTTCTTTCTCACAGGGAGGGCGAAACAATGGTACACAGAAGCTGTAGAAAGCATGAATGGGGACTGGGATAAACTTAAGCACAAGTTTTGTCTTGCTTTTTCCCCATGTCCCGTATTAGCCCTCTACCTAGGGCGATCCTCGATTTTGAGCAACCCGAGGAGTCTATAGGTGCAGCCTAGGCCGATTCTTAACATTACTACATGTTAGCCCAGACTTGTCATTACCCGATGGCGTGATTTTGCGTCTCTTTTGTACGGGTCTTGACATAGCTGACCTATGCCCAGACATGACTGCCGGGGGGTTGATTTACACACAAAACTATGACGAAACAAGTAGAATTCCTTGAGCACTTCATAGCCAAACACACTTCTTCCGTCATAAGAACCAAACCCCTCCTGGCGAAAGTCATGTCGAGTGTAGGAGAGTCATCATTAGTGAAACCAAACACATACCATCTCTAGGTTCGACTCATGAGCCCTGAACCACGAACATCGAAGGAACGAGTAATTCATCCTTCGAAGTTCCCAATCGAATTCAAGAATTATGACAATACGTCAAACTTTTCTTGGCACGAAAAGCACACAAAGGAAGTTTTCCCTAGAGCAGAACCATCAAAGGAATGGTTAATGGAAGTGAAACGTTCTTCTAAAACAATTCAGATTCTTTCACCTTCCACAACCATACCTTGCTCGGTAAGGGGAACATACTTAGAAGCCCTGCACAACCCCACAGTCAGGACTAGTATCATGTCAGAATTTTTAGCGAAACACCTTTTGGGTAACATGTTGCTAGTCCCGACCAATAAACTTTTCAAAAAGTCCTTTGGGACTATTCTTCGAATGTTATGGGATTGCTAGGGCCGTGCAAATCACAATTGACAAAATCGAGGTTCACTTAGATTTCCACATCTATGCCATCCTTGATTTTGATCTTCTGATAGGTTACCCACTTGAAAAACTTTTCAAGGAAAAATCTTCCTTTGGGAGCCTTGATGAAAAGTTGGGAACAACTGCTTCTACCACTCATATCCCTAGTCCCCAAAATCCAAAGGTGAAGCAACAACCAACCATAACACGTTCAAGGAGGTGAAGTTCATATCTCCGTTTGTTTCACCTAAGCTTGCTTGTGAAACATAACGTATACCATCACCCTTGCTCGAACCCAAGTCGTGTCCCTCTGGCCATCCAAACATTGCTCTCGATAGTGATCGAGATTCAACATTAACCCTTCACAAAATATTTCGTGCCATGGACATGCCCAAAGCACCAAATTTGGAGACTAAGGATTTCACCGATAAGCATGAAAGTTTCTCTTTCAAAACTCTTCACTTTTCATGCTCACTTGTGGAGTCTCTAGAGTTTGTTGTGCTTAGTATTGCTTGTTTCTATGAGGAAGACAACCACCCATCACTCCTTGTCTCCAGACCTTTTAGGAGGATGGTTGTGGATGTGTTTGTTTATCACAAATATTGCAGGTTCCTAGAAGCATGTGGTACTAACCTTGCCGCTTGATCATTGATGCTAAACGTTTGGTGGTAAAGCTGGGAACTATACCACCATTAATAGCTACAAGATAAAATTCTTATGGTCAAGCTTAAGACCGTAACTTAAGCACTGCCGGGAGATACACTGGATTATCATAAAAAAACTTTCCTTTTTAATAAAAGCAAGATCATGTTGTCTAGTTAGTATGCACCTTCGGGTATTCTTGGCTGCTAACCATTTCAGATAATATCAAGAAGAACAAGGGTGTGTACCATGCTGGAAAACATGAGAGCTGCATCAAGCATATACATTGATGTCCAGCGCTGATGGAACATACTCAAGAGGAGGCCCTGACTTTCCACACTTGACTTTTACACAAAAGTCTAAGTGTGGGGGAAGGATGGTGAAAGTCTCACCACAAGTTTCATACACACAAAGGGTCATTGTGGTTAAAAGATGATGATTGTAACAGAACCGACCAAATTATAAGAGCACAAGTACAAAAACAAGCGCCGAAACGCTCAAATTTTTGAACTTGAGCCCATATAATCCCGGTAGTCAATCGAAACAACGAAGGATTTCAAACCAACTTGTTTACAACCAAGATCGCATCATTCAACATAACACATCACACGTTACATTTCACAAGTAGTTCGGAAATCCACTTACAACACACGGAGTCACAAATTATTACAAACCGAGTTCATAAAGTAGCAGAAGCATAACACATGCACACTATTCAAATACTACTGCCAGTCTTACAGATCAACATCCCACAAAAGCATTAAGGAAAGTACTAACAGACGATCACGCCCGAGTGATCTAGTCCTCATCACCCGCGGGGTGGAGGCAGTTCTTGCAGAAGCCCTGATAAAGCATGTCATCTGCAACAGGAGGGAATAAACCCTGAGTACTGGAATGTACTCAGCTAGACTTACCCGTCAAAAACCAGAAATAAGATGACACCAAGGATTATGCAAGGCTTTTATAAGTAGAGCTAGCTGACATCACATTTGCGGAAAAGCATAAGTAATTGAAACTCCTTTAACCTGTACTAGCAGTTATTTTTAACATTAACCTGTCATCTATCTTAGCACCTGTACTAAACATTCACTTGATTATAATCAAACAGTAATAACCATAGCAGGTATAAATTGCGGCAACATTATATCATTCACTTAACCATCTGTTCAATTTAATGAGATCTACGTTGCTGCTGCTCAAGTCAAGTGCTCACTAACCGGGAGCGACGGCGATTCGAATCGAATTCCTATCCAGCTGGAGGGGTATTTCTAACACTCACCGAGTCACGCCTGGCGAGGGCTGCTCAGGTCACCTTTGGTACAGTTCAGGAGCCACGGGTCCGACTGATGCCGCATCCCCAAGGGTGACACTCTGCCAGGTGCTAGGGACTCTAACTCCCCTGGTCTCACGCCAATGTCCCCAAGCACATCCTTACTACCTCTAAGATGCGACCTACCATTCGATTCCCGGCCTAAACTGTATTACTCGGATTCACGGTCGAAACGACTTATCCGGCCAACTAAGTGTTAGACTGCGTTCAACATGACTCAAGGACGTACAACGAATCGGTCCTTAAACGACTCAGACGGGCATAGCTTCACACCCAAGACGTGAAGTGTCTTGCGGCTGCACTATCGAACTCCCGCCCAGTCTCAATTTCATTTTAAGGCATCCTTCCATCCACGATAGCCAACATAGCCACTCGTGACCCATTCCTACATCTCGCGGATGACCGGAAATCACCCGACTTCTACCGGACTAAGCAGGGCTAAGCATTGACACGTGCCTAAACCTAATTTAGGATTTAAGTACAATATCTGGGCAAGGAAAGGTATAATGCAACAAGTGTTTTCACACAACTCCTACAAATTAATGCAATAAACAAGTAAAAGTACTCAAGATTGATATATATAAATAATTGGGTCAGCATACATCAGGGCTTGCCTTTCAAGAATGAGGAAGGGCGATGATCCAGGCACTCTGGTAACTTGTCAATGGCGTTTCCTTCGCTGGCTGACTCTTCGGGTTCTCCCGGCTGCTCTTGAACCTCCTCCGGAATCGCTCCCTCAAACTCGAGGAGAGTCACTCCCTCCGGAACACCTATTGCATGAATGCACAATAAATTTCATGGATGCATAAGAAGGAATGCAGCATGCTCGGAATGAAATGCACCACAGTAAACCCTAGTGCTCTATTCAAATCACTTCAATAATAAGTGCAAATCTCTTCTCTGGTAGAGAAGTACTTACCTAATATACACAACCTAATGTATAATTGTTCCTCCTCTATTAAGGCCCTAACACCTAACAATCACAAGAACAACATTACTTAGGTTACCACTAACCAAGCACAAAATAGCACAAGAACAGATTCTGGATAGCAGCTAAGTATTTCCATCACAACTGTAGATTCAAAATTCCAAAAGGCATGATACAAGACAATCTGGAAAGCTTATAAAATGCTCTACAATTCAGTTTGAGACCTCAAGACTTAATTCCCAAGTTTACCTAGTCGAAATTCTAAAGTTCCAGAAATCTGCCCTCTCCAAACAGAGAGCAGCCATTTCTGGACAGCCACTTTCAATAGCTATAACTCCTACACTACTAGGCCAAATGCCACCAATTTTTGACACAAGCTAGTTTATCAAGTTTACTACCACTTTTGTATTCACAAGTTTCCCAGCAAACACTTTTATCAAGGATCAAATCCAAAAATGCTACCAGCTGTCCAGAGAACCTAGAAATGTGAAAATTAAATATTTATTCATGTGTCAAACTTCCCCTATGACCAAACCAATGACACTACTAGTTCACACATGTCATGAAAACACCAGAAAGTAAGGTGTGCCAACCCAAACATTTATTTTGACCCCCTTTCTTAATTTACTGAATTAATTAATTGGGAAATTAAACTTATATGCAAGCTGCTTAGAAACTTCTACAAAAATTACCGGAGGCTCTCTGCCCTACAAGGAGGCTACTGTAAAAATTTGAACTAAAGTTATCCACAGAAACTACCTATACAAAATTCACAAGCCAAAAAGGCTGATTTTTGCATAATTAACAAATCATATTAAAAAGTATCAAACAACAGAAACCATATTTTTCTTAGCATTGCACATATAGAAAAATTACTAAAATTCATTCAAGTATCTTCTAATATAACATGATAGAATTATAACTTGAAAAATACTCAAGTACTAGTACCCAAATTTTTACTAGAGCTAGTACGGACATGAAATAACATACTCACCAATTTTCATAATTTTTGGAACACTACAACTCAAGTTATCCATTTAACAAGTTTACATTCAATTTAAAACACATTTCAAAGCCCTAATTAATTCTTCTAGAAAATAAACATCACATATGTATTTGATATTTTTCCTAAATACTACACTTCACACAGAGTCTAACAAAATTTAAATCACCATTTTTGGACAAGTCAAACCCTAGATATGGAAATCACAAACAACATTCAAAACTGTGAAATAAATAAAGAAAAATCACAATTTTCAAATCAAACAGGCTACTGGGCCGGCTCGACCCGTCAGCGCGGCCCGCTAAGGTCGTCCCGCCCGCGCGGGCATCTGCCAGGCGGGACCCGCAGTCAGAGAGAGAAAGGCAGGGGAGCGGCGAACCGCGCGCTCCGGCGAGCTCAAGCTCGTCGGAGGGGAGCTCTCCCGGGAAACCAAGCCCACCCTCGTGATCTTCGTCAAGCCATGCATCAATTCGTGTAGGTAGGGTGGCTTGGGTTGGAGCGGAAGGGACTCGCCGTCGTGAATGGCGGACGGTGGGGGTCCGGTGACGGTGCGCCGCCAACGGTGAGGCCGCACTGCCACCCCAGAGCTCGGTATGAGCTTCCCCACACCGAGGCGGATCTAATGAGGTAGAAAAGGGAGGTCGAGAAAAGCTCTATCCACCCCGGCCATGGAGCGCCCCATCTCCGGCGAGGTGTCACCCATGGCGGCAATGGCGGAATCGGCCAAGAGGCCCTTACCACGACTCGGTTCGCTAGACAAAAGGGTGGAGGAGATAGTGGGCAGTGTGTTGAAGCTCCGGACAGAGGGGATTGGGCAATGCCTTGATGACACGGTCGGACAAGCTCGTCGGAGGTCACGGCGGTGAGGGAGGCGGCGTTTTTCCGCCTCAGGTGCGCGCGGGGAGGGAGGGAAATGGCAGGGAGAGGTCGGGAAGGCATCTGGGACACCTTCTACATGTTGAGCAGCTGGCCAAGGCGCCAGGTCGTGCGCGGCGCATGGAGGACACGCGGCGGCGATGGCCTGCAACTGTCGGCCACCCCGCGCTCTGAATGTCTGAACGAGGCCGGCAATGGTGACTGATAGGGCAACTTGGTCGATGATTAACTCCTAATCCAGCTCGAGTTAGCAGTAGATGTTAACAGCAAAATTATAGAGCTACATGAGGACTACAACTTTGTCAATTGGCTAATGGACTAGTTCAGCCTGGTTTGTGAGTTATATGGCATCAAAGTGAGGCACATTGAAACTGAAATGTCAGATTTTGAGACTTAGAATTTTTTTCTAAGTGTTGGGTAGTCCTTCAACCGACTTGTGGGCCATTTTAGAGCATGTTCTGGTCATTTTCATGAGATGGCCATATTGGAACTTTTGTTCCTTAGGAAATTCTCTACAACTTTGCTTAAGGTTGCTCCTCCATGCAAGACCTCTAAGCTAGACTTTTTAAATGGTCAAACCAAAGCATTCCAGGGGTCAAGGGTTGGTCAACAGCACTTAGGAGGGTATTTTAGTCATTTTGGTCATCATGAACTTTGTTCCACTAATTACCCTAAATGAAATTAAGGTGTTATAAGATATAATTAGCCACTCTACACCTTGGTTGCACAAAATTACTAGTGCCACATAAGTTGAAACAAGCAAAACACTAATTCCACCAAAATGTTGCAATATCATGTTGCACATGTTTCAAGACTTTGTTGCATCCATTGAGCCTACCATGGTGTACTAACAACATTGTCATGTTTCAAAGTATGAGATCCCATGTTGTATCTACAAGTTGCACCACCCACATTTCATAAGCAAGTAAATTGTGAAACAAGCACATTAGGGTATGTTGCATACTCATGTTGCAAACAAAATTAAGACATGAATGAGATGATTGATGCTCATGCTTATGAAATGCAATGCAATTATGGAAGCCAAACACCTGAGGTGTTACAGCCCTCCCCTCTTATAAAAATCTCGTCCCGAGATTTGGAAAGCGTACCATTGTTGATAGAATTCCTTATAACCATCACGTAAATAGTCTTCTCGCTCCCACGTAGCATCACTCTCACTACCCTGATTACTCCACATTACTTTATACCACTTAACCACTCGACTTCTAGTTACCCGCTCTTGAGTGTCAATCACACGGACTGGCTTTTCTTCGTAAGTTAGATCAGATTCTAGCCTGATATCCCCTAATGGAACTCTTTCTTCAGGAACCCGAAGACACTTCTTTAACTGAGATACATGGAAAACATTGAAAATGGCGCTCATTTCAGGAGGTAACTGGACCTTATACGCGACAGCTCCACTCTTTCCTATGATCTGGAAAGGACCCACGTATCTCGGTGCAAGCTTCCGCTTAACACCAAAACGTTGTACACTCTTCATAGGGGAAACTTTCAGATAGACGAAGTCTCCCACTTCAAACTCGATCGGTTTTCTACGGCGATCAGCGTAACTTTTCTGTCTAGATTGAGCTGCAGCCATATGTATTTTGATGGTACGAACTTGTTCCTCAACTTCCTTGACAAAATCAATACCATAATACCTTCTTTCGCCAGCTTCTATCCAATTTAGGGGGGTTCTACACTTATGACCGTACAAGGCTTCGAATGGGGCCATCTTAATACTCTCTTGGTAACTATTATTATACAAAAACTCAGCTAGAGGCAACCATTTCTCCCATGAACCCTTGGATGAAATAACACATGCCCGTAACATATCCTCCAAGATTTGGTTAACTCGTTCAGTCTGACCTGACGTCTGGGGGTGATAAGCAGAGCTTCTCACTAACTTGGTTCCCAGAAGATGATGCAAGTGCTCCCAAAAATGAGCAGTGAACTATGGACCACGGTCAGAAACGATAGTACGAGGTACCCCATGGAGCCGGACTATCTGATTGAAGTACAACTTGGCATAGTCTGTAGGACGATAGTCTACTCGAACAGGAATGAAGTGAGCTGACTTGGTTAAGCGATCTACAATTACCCAGATAGAGTTATGATTCTTGATAGTAGGAGGAAGTCCAACAATGAAATCCATACTTATCTCCTCCCATTTCCAACCTAGGATAGAAAGTGGTTGAAGCAATCCAGCTTTCATGTGCACAGCCTTAACCCTACAGCAGGTATCACACCTAGCAACATATGCAGCTATCTCTTTCCGCATTTTGGTCCACCAATAGTATGGCTTCAAATCATAATACATCTTATTGCTACCAGGATGGATGGACAACTTAGAGGAATGTGCTTCAGACAGGATCTGATTTCTAAGCTCTTGATCCTTAGGCACCACTAACCTATCTTTGAACCACAGCACACCCTCTTCATCTACCCTGAAATGTTTAGTTTCTTGCTCTTTCATCTTACGCTTGACGTGGAATACACCAGTGTCAGTCTTTTGGAGCTCAATAATTCTGCTCTTGAGAGTGCAACTGACAGTGATATTGTACAGAATTGCTGGGTGTAGAAGGCGAGACCGATGAAAATCACTTTCAACTAAGGAGTGGCAATGAGACTTACGGCTTAAAGCATCGGCAACCACATTGGCCTTGCTAGGATGATAATGCACTTGGAGATTATAATCCTTAATCAACTCAAGCCATCTTCTCTGACGCATATTCAACTCGGGTTGGGTGAAGATATATTTGAGGCTTTTATGGTCAGTATAGATATTGCAAACATTGCCCAACAGATAATGTCGCCAAACTTTCAAAGCATGAACAACTGCAGCGAGTTCTAAGTCATGCGTTGGATAATTCACCTCATGCTTCCGAAGTTGTCGAGAGGTATATGCAATCACTCGGCCTTCCTGCATCAAAACACCTCCCAAACCTATGCCTGAGGCATCACAATAAACATCAAATGGTTTCTCGATATCCGGTTGCACCAAAACCGGAGCCAAGGTTAGGAGGGTTCATAGTTTGTGAAAAGCTGCATCACACTCAGGAGTCCAGACAAACCTGGTGTCTTTTTGCAGCAACCGAGTCATTGGCTTGGCTATTTTAGAGAAATCTGGGATGAAGCGACGATAATAGCCGGCCAATCCAAGAAAACTCCAAACCTCGTGAACCGAGGTAGGAGCCTTCCAGTTCAATACTTCTTGTACCTTGGTGGGATCCACCATAATTCCCCCATCGGACAACACATGCCCAAGGAAAGGTACTTCACGAAGCCAGAATTCACACTTACTGAACTTTGCATACAGTTGATGTTCACGCAGTCTTGTGAGGACTATACGCAGATGTTCAGCGTGTTCTTCCTCGTTTTCAGAATATATCAAGATGTCATCAATAAATACCACCACAAATTTATCCAATTCAGGCATAAACACCGAATTCATCAAGCACATGAAGTGTGCAGGGGCATTGGTCAAGCCGAAGGACATAACAAGATACTCATAAAGACCGTATCTTGTAGAGAAAGCTGTTTTTGGAATATCTTCAAGACGGATTTTAATTTAATGGTAACCAGACCTCAGATCTATCTTGGAAAAGACTTTAGCTTTAGACAACTGATCAAACAAGATGTCGATGCATGGTAGAGGATACTTATTTTTGACAGTGACTGCATTCAGAGGCCAATAATCTGCACACATCCGCAATGACTGGTCCTTCTTTACAAAGATAGCAGGACATCCCCACGGAGATGAACTAGGACGAATCAGCCCCTTCTTCAAAAGTTCATTCAACTGCACCTTAAGATCAGTTAGTTCATTCAGAGGCATCCTATAGGGTCTTCTAGAGATGGGTGCCGTGCCAGGCAACAACTCGATTTTAAACTCCACATCCCGATCCGGAGGTAGTCCCGGCAAATCATCAGGAAAAACGTCAGGAAACTCACTCACTACAGGAATATCAGCTAAGGCCTTCGCTTGCACCGCATGAACTTTACTAGAAAGATCAATTTTTCTGGGAAGTTGCACTAGAAAACCTTTTTGATCAGTAGGATCTCTGAGCATAACTACCCGGGTGGATTTATCAATGAGTACCCCATTCTGACTCATCCAATTCATGCCCAAAATAACATCTATGCCTAATCTAGGCAAAACCACTAAGGTAAGCGAGTACTTTCGCCCTTCTATTTCAAATTCTAGATCTCTTACTACTTGATTTGTGGAAATATTCCCACTTGCCGCACTAATACAATAACCCCCACCTTCAACAGTATGTAATTTGTGTGCAAACTTCGATGCAAACATAGGACTGATAAAGGAATGCGAAGCACCTGAATCAAATAGTACCACTGCAGAATATTGGTCAACTAGGAACTTACCAGCAGTGACAACCTCACCAGATGGAATTTCTTCAATACTATTATAGTGAGCATGCCCCTGACGGCCACCTTGATTTGCATTCTTCTTAGGATATGGACAGTTCCTAGACCAATGACCTGGTTTGTTGCAGTTCCAGCAAGGCATGTTGCTGGGAGGGACACTGGAGCTGCCTTGACCAGAACTACCCTTTGGCAGAGACACTGTATATGCTTTGCGAAACCCAGTCTTAACTGTAGCCTTCTTCTGCGGGGGACAGAACTTAGCATTCAGGGCAGGAGAGCGAGGGGGAGCCCTCGGTGCAGTTGGAGTTCGGGACTGTGAAGCACCCGCCTCAAGGGCCATCTTGCGGCTCTTAGAAGCAGCATAGATGGAATTATTGTTTTCTTGAGTCAGAGCATCACTGATAAAATCATTGAAAGTAGCACACTTGCTAGTGCCCATGGTCTTCATCAGCTTTGGACCGAGGCCACGCTTAAAGCTAGCAATATTCTTAGCATCAGTATCCACAAACTCAGTTGCATACCTTGCAAGATTGTTAAAGGATTGCAGGTATTCCATCAAACTCTTATTGCCTTGGGATAACCTCATGAACTCAGTGTGCTTTATAGCCATCAAACCTGGAGGAATGTAATTCCCACGGAACACCGTTTTAAACTGGTCCCAAGCAATTGGGACATTAGGAGGCAACGTGGAGCGATAGTGGCTCCACCAAATACCAGCCGGGCCACGCAGTTGATGGGAAGCATACTCAGTCTTCAGCTCCTCAGTCAGACGAAGCAGATGGAACTTCTGCTCAATGGTATTCAACCACTCATCAGCTTGCAGAGGTTCCTCCGCTTCCTTAAAGAGCGGAGGCTTGGTGTCAAGAAAATCCTTGAAGTCACTATGCTGATTCGGTTCCGGTCCCTGACGACCATGCCGAGCATCCCGGTTGACTAGCTGGCGCATAGCGTCTGCTAACAGGCGCTGACCTTCAACCACTGTCTGCATCAGCTCTGCCGGGGTGGGTGGTGGCGGAGGGGGTGGCTGTTCCTCATCCTCAACGCCACGACCACGACGGAGGTTGTACGCCATCTGCAAAATGCATAGCCAATGAGCACTGACGATGTGGGAAATTTGTAGATGAATTGTGTAAATATGCCAAACTGACTTCATTAGAAATGAATTCGCAAACAACCACGGCACAGTAATTCATCACAACCGGACAATCTCATCAAGCGCATCAATTGACGCAATTATGCGATGGACATAACAAACAAGATATCTTCCGATGAAAAAGTGGAATTTATTAAAGGCTCACATACAGGGAGCACAAACGTGACTGAACTGGTTACATCAAGATCAACAGAATTTCAACCTTATGTAACAAGTGTCCGGATTCGATCTAAACTTCTAGCCAAATAGGAAAAGGCTAACCAAGAAATGACCACGAGGAGACATCCCATTGGTAGAGTTCCATGGTGGATCATGACTAGCCATCTCGATACCAGCGCGTGCCAAGCAGCACAGCCTTATGTCGCGCGCCACAGGAGGCCCTCGGTTTCATCGCGGCACCGAAGGGTGCTAATCGTGACACCATCACCGAACACAACACAATGAGACATCCATTTGTGACCGAAATTTAACATGTTCAAACTAACATCCAGGATAACATAGGGTTCGATGTTACATCCCAAAAGCTAAGTTATTACAAAGCCCCACTCCCACACAAGGAGGGCACAAAAGATAACTCTAGCGTCATAGCTATGCGATGACTACTCTAAGCATCGTCCTCGCAGTCAGTGTCGAAGATCTCCCCGCCATCCTCGTCACTAGCAAGCTCTAACTCCTCATCCTCTTCTTCTTCTTCTTCTGGTGGGGCATCCTATGAACCATTGACCTCCACGTCGTCATCACCTTCAGCCATGAAGACTCCAGAGCCCATCTCCTCATCCTTGTCATCATCAGGAGGAAGCAGAGGATTGAGCTGATTGTTCAGGAGGTGCACTTCCTCATGAAGATTGTCATTGTATTCTTCTGCATCTTCTAACTATTGCTCAAGCTCCACCTGACGAGCTCTCAGGATGTTCTCTTCGTGCTAGGCTTCGTCCCGCTGGTTCATCACGTGGACTAGCATGCGCTGACAGTTGCGATTAGCCATAGTCAACCTCTGGACCACAAGTGTCTCCTGATCTCTGTCATGTATCACTTGCTCCAGCTGTTGCTGTGCCGCATTTCTAGCAGCAGTCACCTCAGCCAACTCGGCCCTCAACCTTTCCACCTCGGTGGGCTCAGGGCGGGGCTCACGTGGAGCGAGCTGGTGGCGAGGGACCCTGCCTCCCGTTGACTTGCGAGCGGTCCTCTTGGTGCGTGCCATCTGTAGCAATAAGATATGACTTAAAGTGAGGATAATTTAGGGGATACGAAATTTAATTTAGTCGGGACCATCGAAATTTTTAAGGAGGGAGTAAAATGAAATGTATGACATGAATTAAACATGATGCATGCACGTTCCGTACACCCTCTCACCCTAGTAGAAACATAAACTTCTAACGCTAGGCGGTGGCATACATACGTTCTCTCATATAGGCGAAACTATCGGTTTATTCATTTGCGCTGTTAGTGTACCTGCAGAAAATTTCATTTCAGCCCAACAGTTTCCCAATATAAGCACACAAGTAAGCAGTAAACTAAATACTTTCCATATACACATCCCCGATGTATATACTTCAGTATCACAACTACCCGACAGATATACCCACAATTAAGTACTTTCATAATTACATGGTTTGAACATGTAAGTATGCAAGTAACCACAACTACTCTCCCCTAGATCGCCGGTTGGACGATCATGCTCTCACAACTCACACTTACCAGAGCGTCGAGGTGTTTGATCCATACATTACCACCCAAATGGATGGCATCCATACAATATCACGCCGTAGGGATGACGAAACAAAAACAAACAAGACCCCCAAGTTAGTCTTTTAATAAGCCACCTAAGAGTCCTTATTTGGGCTAAGGGATGTGATCACTGGCATACCTATAGAAATAAATTTCAGAGTTTTAACACTTTTCGCAAACAAATACTTTTGTTTTCAAATACTCGTACTATGTGTTTAATATTGAATTCTGCTCCGGTACCAGCTGTAACAGAACCGACCAAATTATAAGAGCACAAGTACAAAAACAAGCGCCGAAACGCTCAAATTTTCGAACTTGAGCCCATATAATCCCGGTAGTCAATCGAAACCACGAAGGATTTCAAACCAACTTGTTTACAACCAAGATCGCATCATTCAACATAACACATCACACGTTACATTTCACAAGTAGTTCAAAAATCCACTTACAACACATGGAGTCGCAAATTATTACAAACCGAGTTCATAAAGTAGCGGAAGCATAACACACGCACACTGTTCAAATACTACTACCAGTCGTACAGATCAACATCCCACAAAAGCATTAAGGAAAGTACTAACAGACGATCACGCCCGAGTGATCTAGTCCTCATCACCCGCGGGGTGGAGGCAGTTCTTGCAGAAGCCCTGATAAAGCATGTCATCTGCAACAGGAGGGAATAAACCCTGAGTACTGGAATGTACTCAGCTAGACTTACCCATCAAAAACCAGAAATAAGATGACACCAAGGATTATGCAAGGCTTTTATAAGTGGAGTTAGCTGACATCACATTTGCGGAAAAGCATAAGTAATTGAAACTCCTTTAACCTGTACTAGCAGTTATTTTTAACATTAACCTGTCATCTATCTTAGCACCTGTACTAAACATTCACTTGATTATAATCAAACAGTAATAACCATAGCAGGTATAAATTGCGGCAACATTATATCATTCACTTAACCATCTGTTCAATTTAATGAGATCTACGTTACCGCTGCTCAAGTCAAGTGCTCACTAACCGGGAGCGACGGCGATTCGAATCGAATTCCTATCCAGCTGGAGGGGTATTTCTAACACTCACCGAGTCACGCCTGGCGAGGGCTGCTCAAGTCACCTTTGGTATAGTTCAGGAGCCGCGGGTCCGACTGATGCCGCATCCCCAAGGGCGACACTCTGCCAGGTGCTAGGGACTCTAACCCCCCCTTGGTCTCACGCCAATGTCCCCAAGCACATCCTTACTACCTCCAAGATGCGACCTACCATTCGATTCCCGGCCTAAACTGTATTACTCGGATTCACGGTCGGAACGACTTATCTGGCCAACTAAGTGTTAGACTGCGTTCAACATGACTCAAGGACGTACAGCGAATCGGTCCTTAAATGACTCAGACGGGCATAGCTTCGCACCCAAGACGTGAAGTGTCTTGCGGCTGCACTATCGAACTCCCACCCGGTCTCAATTTCATTTTAAGGCATGGTTCCATCCACGATAGCCAACACAACCACTCGTGACCCATTCCTACATCTCACGGATGACCGGAAATCACCTGACTTCTACCGGACTAAGCAGGGCTAAGCATTGACACGTGCCTAAACCTAATTTAGGATTTAAGTACGATATCTGGACAAGGACAGGTATAATGCAACAAGTGTGTTCACACAACTCTTACAACTTAATACAGTAAACAAGTAAAAGTACTCAAGATTGATATATATAAACAATTGGGTCAGCATGCACTGGGGCTTGCCTTTCAGGAATGAGGAAGGGCGATGATTCGAGCACTCCGGTAACTTGTCAAAGGCGTTTCCTTTGCTGGCTGACTCTTCGGGTTCTCCCGGCTGCTCCTGAACCTCCTCCGGAATCGCTCCCTCGAACTCGAGGAGAGTCACTCCCTCTGGAACACCTATTGCATGAATGCACAATAAATTTCATGGATGCATAAGAAGGAATGCAGCATGCTCGGAATGAAATGCACCATAGTAAACCCTAGTGCTCTATTCAAATCACTTCAATAATAAGTGCAAATCTCTTCTCCGGTAGAGAAGTACTTACCTAATCTACACAACCTAATGTATAATTGTTCCTCCTCTGTTAAGGCCCTGACACCTAACCATCACAAGAACAACATTACTTAGGTTACCACTAACCAAGCACAAAATAGCACAACAACAGATTCTGGACAGCAGCTAAGTATTTCCATCACAACTGTAGATTCAAAATTCCAAAAGGCATGATACAAGACAATCTGGAAAGCTTATAAAATGCTCTACAATTGACTTTCAGACCTCAACACTTAATTCCCAAGTTTACCTAGTCAAAATTCTAAAGTTCCAGAAATCTGTCCTCTCCAAACAGAGAGCAGCCATTTCTGGACAACCACTTTCAATAGCTATAACTCCTAGACTACTAGGCCAAATGCCACCAATTTTTGACACAAGCTAGTTTATCAAGTTTACTACCACTTTGGTATTCACAAGTTTCCCAGCAAACACTTTTATCAAGGATCAAATCCAAAAATGCTACCAGCTGTCCAGAGAACCTAGAAATGTGAAAATTAAATATTTATTCATGTGTCAAACTTCCCCTATGACCAAACCAATGACACTACTAGTTCACACATGTCATGAAAACACCAGAAAGTAAGGTGTGCCAACCCAAACATTTATTTTGACCCCCTTTCTTAATTTACTGAATTAATTAATTGGGAAATTAAACTTATATGCAAGCTGCTTAGAAACTTCTACAAAAATTACCGGAGGCTCTCTGCCCTACAAGGAGGCTACTGTAAAAATTTGAACTAAATTTATCCAAAGAAACTCCCTACACAAAATTCACAAGCCAAAAAGGCTGATTTTTGCATAATTAACAAATCACATTGAAAAGTATCAAACAACAGAAACCATATTTTTCTTAGCAACCTTAGGGTACCAGGACACTCTCCATACAATTTCATGAGCATTGCACATATAGAAAAAATACTAAAATTCATTCAAGTATCTTATAATATAACATGATAGCATTATAACTTGAAAAGTACTCAAGTACTAGTACCCAAATTTTTACCAAAGCTAGTACGGACATGAAATAACATACTCACCAATTTTCATAATTTTTGGAACACTACAACTCAAGTTATCCATTTAACAAGTTTACATTCAATTTAAAACACATTTCAAAGCCCTAATTAATTCTTCCAGAAAATAAACATCACATATGTATTTGATATTTTTCCTAAATACTACACTTCACACAGAGTCCAACAAAATTTAAATCACCATTTTTGCACAAGTCAAACCCTAGATATGGAAATCACAAACAACATTCAAAACTATGAAATAAATAAAGAAAAATCATAATTTTCAAATCAAACAGGCTACTGGGCCGGCTCAACCTGCCAGCACGGCCTGCTAAGTTCGTCCCGCCCACGCGGGCATCTGCCAGGCGGGACCCGCAGTCAGAGAGAGAAAGGCAGGGGAGCGGCGAACCGCGCGCTCCGGCGAGCTCAAGCTCGTCGGAGGGGAGCTCTCCCGGGAAACCAAGCCCACCCTCATGATCTCCGTCAAGCCATGCATCGATTCGTGTAGGTAGGGTGGCTTGGGTTGGAGCGGAAGGGACTCGCCGTCGTGAATGGCGGACGGTGGGGGTCCGGTGATGGTGCGCCGCCAACGGCGAGGCCGCACTGCCACCCCAGAGCTCGGTATGAGCTTCCCCACACCGAGGCGGATCTAATGAGGTAGAAAAGGGAGGTCGAGAAAAGCTCTATCAACCCCGGCCATGGAGCGCCCCATCTCTGGCGAGGTGTCACCCATGGCGGCAATGGCAGAATCGGCCAAGAGGCCCTTACCACGGCTCGGTTCGCTAGACAAAAGGGTGGAGGAGATAGCGGGCAGTGTGTTGAAGCTCCGGACGGAGGGATTGGGCAATGCTGTGATGACATGGCCGGACAAGCTCGTCGGAGGTCACGGCGGTGAGGGAGGCGGCGTTTTTCCGCCTCAGTTGCGCGCGGGGAGGGAGGGAAATGGCAGGGCGAGGTCGGGAAGGCATCTGGGACACCTTCTACGTGTTGAGCAGCTGGCCAAGGCACCAGGTCGCACGCGGCGCGTGGAGGACACACGGCGGCGACGGCCTGCAACTATCGGCCACCCCGCGCTCTGAATGTCTGAACGAGGCCGGCAATGGTGACTGACAGGGCAACTTGGTCGATGATTAACTCCTAATCTAGCTCGAGTTAGCGGTAGTTGTTAACAGCAAAATTGTAGAGCTACATGAGGACTACAACTTTGTCAATTGGCTCAAGGACTAGTTCGGCCTGGTTTGTGAGTTATATGGCGTCAAAGTGAGGCACATTGAAACTGAAATGTCAGATTTTGAGACTTAGAATTTTTTCTAAGTGTTGGGCAGTCCTTCAACCGACTTGTGGGCCATTTTAGAGCATGTTCTGGTCATTTTCATGAGATGGCCATATTGGAACTTTTGTTCCTTAGGAAATTCTCTAAAACTTTGCTTAAGGTTGCTCCTCCATGCAAGACCTCTAAGCTGGACTTTTTAAATGGTCAAACCAAAGCATTGCAGGGGTCAAGGGTTGGTCAACAGCACTTAGGAGGGTATTTTAGTCATTTTGGTAAACATGAACTTTGTTCCACTAATTACCCTAAATGAAATTAAGGTGTTATAAGATATAATTAGCCACTCTACACCTTGGTTGCACAAAATTACTAGTGCCACATAAGTTGAAACAAGCAAAACACTAATTCCACCAAAATGTTGCAATATCATGTTGCACATGTTTCAAGTCTTTGTTGCATCCATTGAGCCTACCATGGTGTACTAACAACATTGTCATTTTTCAAAGTATGAGATCCCATGTTGTATCTACAAGTTGCACTACTCACATTTCATAAGCAAGTAAATTGTGAAACAAGCACATTAGGGTATGTTGCATACTCATGTTGCAAACAAAATTAAGACATGAATGAGATGATTGATGCTCATGCTTATGAAATGCAATGCAATTATGGAAGCCAAACACCTGAGGTGTTACAATGATGATAGCTCTGTATTGCTAAAAAAGGAGAGAAAAAAGAGGGATATAAAATAAAAAACGATATAGAAAAAAGAGAAGAAGTGAGAAGGAGCATTCTCCTCTTCATAACCTTTGCTACCACTAAGGCTAATGGTTTATGCACACTACATGTGTGTACGGCCTAGTCTTGTGGTTTTGCCTGAGTGGGGCCATGTGCGACCAAGCCACTGATGCAGCAGTTCCAACGCTTCCCATCCACATTCGTTGTCGGTAAGAACAATCAGGTATGCAAAGGTAATAAATGTTCACCAACACCATTACTCATATTTATCTCCATGTGAATAACTTGCGCAAACAACTTCATAATGTCGTTGTTTATGTCATATGCTCTAGTTTCGGTGCATTCATATTGTCAGGTATTGTCAGGTATCAAAATACCAGGGTACCCAACAGACGGCAAAATACGGCACCCTGCACGATCGCTAAAGCCCCATCATAGGGGCCCTAGCAAAACCGATTCGCCAAATGTACTGACAGCGTGTCAGTCGCTCGAGGCACGAACGATAAACTCCATCCCACCCGAGCCTTGTGGAAAGGTCTCGGGCGAGATAGGCACCTCGGGCGGCATTTTTCCGCCTCGCCCGAGCCCCTGTGACGTCATCAAAGCGCCTGACCCCCTCAACTCACTCCTACCTCGCTCGAGGGACACGTGGAACCCTCAGGCAAGACGGGGAGTGATGGGAATGTGATTCCCGATCTTCCGTCAGGTTCAAGATAACTATCGATTTGGTCGGAATCGACACACCGATCCGGCTCCAGATCACAAAGACCCGAACCCTGCAACCTTAGCACCACGTCTTCTCTGGTTATCAACCGTGTCACAATCCGGTTGACCTCACCACGAAGGCTAATCCCTGCTACGAATCGAAGAACACAAGCAAGAACAAGATAAAATGCAACTCAATTGAAGTGACAATTGCAGATGAATGCTTAAGCACTCGAAGTTGGGGTCTCGCAAACTGAAAGACGGCGACTGTCAATGGACAGAATAATCTAAGCAAAACCCAAACCCTAACATAGGCGGCAGCTACTGATTATAAAGCCTAAGGGGCGTCGAAGGACCCCCACTCACGTCCCTAAGGAGTCTCAATACGTTACATGGCCCAAACGGCCCAAAAGACGACGACGCAGCGCCCTGACAGATTCTGGACGTCAACTTATTTCGACGATTTCCATTGACTCTGATGGAATTTGGGCCTCAAACCAAAGCCATTGGTTAGCTTATGAAATTATCTTTCCATCCATATATGGATCATCAAAAACGGAGTCCGTATGTGTCCTGGGCGTCCGTTTTATTGCAGACTGGTCCAGAAGACCGAGGCAGACTCGAACTCGAATTGGACTGGGCCTTCGGCTTGGCTTGGACGTCCTTGTTGGCCTCCTAAGGTGGTGTCCAAGGAGGAGGACGTCCTTGGGCATCTCTTAGGTGTTCTCCATCTTCTTAGAGCATGCTCCAACTTGGGCCTGGGTCCCAAGTGTGAATAACAAGCCTACGACGACGCCGTAGCACCCGACAAAAATAGCGGTAGAATGTCTCGATAATTTGGAGACCTTGACAATGTGATATTGAGGTGGGACTAGATCTATTTGAAAGCTTATCAAGTAAGGTTTCCATCAAGTGTTCATTGACCTCGATCGCACTCCGGATGGATGAGTTATGGCCTTCCCAATGAAGCACTATCGGACTGCTGACAAACCGAAAGTTCAACTTTGATGGACTTGCACTTTGAGACACATTTGTATCTACATTCAAATAACGACATGTACATGTGGAACCAAGTGAATTGTACCCAAAATTACTATGCAAATGTAGGAACGAGCGCACCTTATAATCAATTGTCATATCCGATGGTGTCATGTCCTCATCATCCTCCCCTTCTTGACAACAAACCGTCCTCGGTTTGAGCTTAGTTGAAGGACAGATTGTAGGTAGTAACCAATATTGCTGCCCTTCTTGAAATTTAACTTGTTGCTTTATAACAAAACTTGGGGATCTTGACATGACATGATTATATCTAATGCAGCCCTTTGATTGGTCATATTGATGCACAGCAAAAGGAGATTTCAGATTTGAACAAATATAAACTCGGTGTACCAATACTCTCCTTTACAATTATATTTGCCAATAAAGTGATATATACATGTAGACAACCATGGTAATTCAGCACATAACAATTTCTCCTTCAAATTACTTAGAGCACACAAAATATCAAATTCTATATAACCCAAAGTATTTAAAGAAGACAACAATTTCAGTTCATCTTTTTCAGTGGCAATTGGAAGCAATTGTTTATTTCTAGCACAAGTATTTTGTTCCAAAACAAAAGAAGCATTCTCATTCACTGGTTGTTGCACATGAATAATCATACCACTATCACACAACTCTTCTTTATCACAAAGATCAGTAGAACATTCGCCATGTGACAAAGGTAAATCAATAGAAGATTTTATTATAGAATTATTAGCATCATTGGTGGGAAAATTCAGTACAACAAGAGAGCTCTTATCTGATACATTTACCTGTTCTTTCTCAGTCACCTTGTCCTCGTTTTTGGATACATGCTGCAAAATATTAGTTCCAACAAGAGGCAAAGTAATATCTTCATTTTGTAAAAATTCAGATCTAGATGAAGGTATTGTAACATTTGAAATAACCCATTCTTTTCTAAAAGGCTCATTCTTTCTCCTCTCGGCCCTTAGGAGATCTTCCCTTAAAATTTGAGCAATAGTCATAGGCATAAGTGTAATTTTTGTACCATTATATTTGAACAAATATTTATTAGTAATTATATTGTGCACAACATTATTTTTCAGATATCCATGGTTTACCAAATAACAATTGACATGATTGCATAGGTACTATATCAAATTCAGCGCTATCCTTATAAGGACCAAGGGAAAAACTCAATGCGTGCAATTTCAGTTACCTTTATCTTATCCCAAGAATTTACCCATTGGACGTAGTATGGATGTGGATGTGGCTTTGTGGTCAGACCAAGCTTCTCAACCATCTCTAAGCTTGCAAGGTTGTTGCAAGTCTCACCATCAATCATGACACGACAACGCCATTCCTTCACAACAAAGTATGTTTGGAACAAGTTGTTGAACTGGTTTTGCTCCGCCTTCTCCATTTGAGAACTAAGCACTCGCTGTGCAAACTCCGTTAGTCCATTCATGATGTCCTGCAATTCACTCTTAAAAAGAAACTCGTTGTTTGGCATATATTGTTAACAGTCAAAACAAATGTCCTGTCAACTATTTATGGGTTGGTGGAATCACACTCTCACACGTCTTACCAAGCTCTTACGAGTGTTCTTACCAACGCAAAGCAGTGGACGGTACAACCGGTGGCCGGTTCATGATACCTGTGAGGGCGTGGCACCAAGATTGCAAGGATCTTTTTCTGTACTGATCTGGAGTATATATGTGGAGCTTGGAAGGCACACAAAGAACAAATATATATATGTGGCACACAATTCAGTAACAGATAGCAATATTGAATAAATGTCCAGAGCACTTGTCCTAGTTGCTGGTCTATACATGTTCCTAGCACCAGTTGTGAAGAACAAGGGAGTGAAACAATTACGAAAGGTAGCAACAAAAATACAAGCAAGGTAAAAAAAAGGCACCACAAATAATAGAGCTATCGAGGTGTTCCTTATGTGCTCCTTTTCTCTTATCTTCTCTTTTATTTTACTATTTTTCTTTTCTTTTTTTTGTCCAAACTTTTTTTTAAAATTTTGCTCTTTTGATATTTTTTCTCATCAAGGAGCACACAAGAACAAATCTCAAAAAATTTGAGCTCAATTGGATAAAAGATGTGGCCTATACAAATTCAGGATTGTGATATAAAAAGCAGGCCAAAACTTGTGGACCCTAAAACTCGATGTTCCTGATCGAATTTCATAATTATAAATTTTTCAAACCCAGCAAAGCTGGGATGAAACAGATCTAAAAGTTTCTGGTGTTCTCTGTAGATATAAAATTTGCCCCGTTTCGAGTTCGGATGCAAAAGTTATGACTGTTTTACGAAAACTACTCGAATCAGGGTTTTATGTGGACACAAGATGCAAACTGATAATGAGACGGGATGATGGCGGATGGAGGGATAAACACAAACTAGAAAAGAACACAATCTAAACCAGCAACAAGACCTTAACCTAGGACACAAACTCAATACGGCGGACTCTGAAACTGAAATATGCAAAGGCTATGGCGCGACTGGTTGTAGGACAGGAAACAAATATGGCGGTGGACTATGGGACGAAGGTGAAAATCAAATAAACTAGGATAAATATGAACTTGATGGTATACCTGAAGCTCTGAATACCACTTGATGAGAACGTGATTCCCGATCTTCCGTTAGGTTCAAGATAACTATCGATTTGGTCGGAAGCGACACACCGATCCGGCTCCAGATCACAAAGACTCGAACCCTGCAACCTTAGCACCACGTCTCCTCTGGTTATCAACCGTGTCACAATCCGGTTGACCTCACCACGAAGGCTAATCCCTGCTGCGAATCGAAGAACACAAGCAAGAACAAGATAAAATGCAACTCAATTGAAGTGACAATTGCAGATGAATGCTTAAGCACTCGAAGTTAGGGTCTCGCAAACCGAAAGACAGCGACTGTCAATGGACAGAATAATCTAAGCAAAATTCAAACCCTAATGTAGGTGGCGGCTACTGATTATAAAGCCTAAGGGCCGTCCAAGGACCCCCACTCACGTCCCTAAGGAGTCTCAATACGTTACATGGCCCAAACGGCCCAAAAGACGACGACGCAGCGTCCTGACAGATTCTGGACGTCAACTTGTTTCGACGATTTCCATTGACTCTGATGGAATTTGGGCCTCAAACCAAAGCCATTGGTTAGCTTATGAAATTATCTTTCCATCCATATGTGGATCATCAAAAACGGAGTCCGTATGTGTCCTGGGCGTCCGTTTTATTGCAGACTGGTCCAGAAGACCGAGACAAACTCGAACTTGAATTGGACTGGGCCTCCGGCTTGGCTTGGACGTCCTTGCTGGCCTCCTAAGGTGGTGTCCAAGGAGGAGAACGTCCTTGGGCATCTCTTAGGTGTTCTCCATCTTCTTAGAGCATGCTCCAACTTGGGCCTGGGTCCCAAGTGTGAATAACAAGCCTGCGACGACGCCGTAGCACCCGACAAAAATAGCGGTAGAATGTCTCGGTAATTTGGAGACCTTGACAATGTGATATTGAGGTGGGACCAGATCTATTTGAAAGCCATCAAGCGCTCATTGACCTCGATCACACTCTGGATGGATGAGTTATGGCCTTCCCAATGAAGCACTATTGGACTGCTGACGAACCGAAAGTTCAACTTTGATGGACTTGCACTTTGAGACACATTTGTATCTACATTCAAATAACGACATGTACATGTGGAGCCAAGTGAATTGTACCCAAAATTACTATGCAAATGTAGGAACGAGCGCACCTTATAATCAATGATCGTATCCGATGATGTCATGTCCTCATCATGGAGCCACGGGGGACCCCAACCGCAGCACCCGCTCCCACCGATGGGACGGACATGACCGTGCACAGTCAACAGGAGCACGGGAACCACGCCCTGACCCAACATGACCCTGGTCATTCCACCACGATGACATCCATACCTCTACAGCACGTGGGCTAGCAACCACTATACCCCCTCACCCCCCTCTCTACGCAAATTCGGGTGCCCATATCGCCCTACCTCGATGGCACAGAGGCGCACAGGACAAAGCGTGGCCACACCACGCAGCACCAGTAGATGGAGAGGCCAAAAGATCAACGCCTATCACATCTCTGCGCCATAAGAAAACTATTCCCACCGGATAAGGAGGAAGACGGCCACGCCCGAGGCCACCTTTTTTGTTTTTCTCTTTCATCCTTTCTCATTTTCATCTCTTTACCATGGATGTAACCTAAGCCCTTCCCTTAGAGGCTATAAAAGGGGAGGCAGGGGCCACATCTAGGGAAGGAGTAAAAAACACAATCAAGTAGAGTTCACTTCAACTGCATAACACACGTACACACCCCAAAAGAGACCTGGGATTCTCTCCCTCTCTCGAAAAGCTTGTAACCCCTATTACGAGCACTCCGGTGCAAGGCGACACAAGCAGCAGCAAAACCCACTGGACATAGGGTCATTCATGCCCGAACCAGTATACATCTTTGTGTCCACTTTGCACACCATCTAGGCCTAGATGCGTAGATACAAATTTACTCATCGCTCTGTTTAGACCCCTGGTTCTCTAGACACCGATAGTTGGCGCACCAGGTAGGGGCCTTCTGCACATCACGATCCATCTCTTAGGTCTCGATGGCCAACCCCCACATCCGCTTCACTCTAGGCTCCCATGTCTGGTTCGGCAACCTAGATTTCTTCTACATGGGAGTGGACTATGATCTGGTTCTTCTTCCCCCTTTCGTCAACATTGACACCATCTCTGAGGCCCTGTCCAACCTCTGCCTGTGCACCGATGAGGGGTAGGCCCTCAAGAACAACTGGCCAGGAAGTTCCTAGGACAAAACAACATGGGCCGGTAAGCCGCACGACCACGGGAAGGCCCATGGTCAATCCCCGACTACAGTTCATCTTAATCCATCTGCGGGGGAGATTCCCGCGGATCTACCGACTAACCATGCGCAGGCTATCATGGAAGTACTCGCGACCACCGAGACGACCTTGTTGGCGGTTGTTATCGATAAATATTTACCACCAACATTCTACTAAAAAGGAAGGAAGAAACATTAAATACACACATATACATGTGATAATGCCTTGTTTCCAGTTATGCCCTCAAATTATTAGGAATGCAGAAATAGGGATAGAAACAGGCAGAGTAGAGGAGAAAAGTGCACTTTCTGGAAAGCGCACTAGAGGGAGAAGAGGAAAAGGGCCAGCTCGGGATAGAATTGGGCCAAGCCCACACCACCATAGCAATCCAGGCCCAGAGGAGAGGCGGTGGAGCGAAGCTGGGCTGGAGGGGTGCCGGCCCTGGCGCGCGTGAGCTCCCCGCTGCAGCTCGGCCCTACTTCGTGCACACCGACTGCAATTAATGCAGTGGAGGCGGTGTGGGGGTGGGTTCTCTGAACCTGGACGCCAGGGAGCCTCCACCAGCTCCTATATAAAGGAGGGCACACCCCCCACACACAACACACAACACACTCAACACACCACACTACATTCTCTCACTCCTCACTCCCTCTAGCTCAAGGAGCTCCCTCTCTCCCTCTACCTCACTCTCACTTAGCTAGGTTAGGAAAGTAGAAAGAGAAGTAGAGAAGCTACAAGGAGAGCTTGACTCCTTGGTGGAATATTGGTGAGAATAAAGCTGGATTCTTTCTACCTTATGATCATCATGTTCTATCATACCGTCTTGTTCTTATATTGATATAGTTGTTATCAACTAGAGTATAGTCATATTGATATGTTCATGACATGTGTACTAGTCTACTGTCCATGTGTTATGAGTATTTCATATATGGTTATGTATGGTTTGTTTAGTATATTTGTGATGTGTAGATTAGTCTATAGTTTACATATCATTCATATGCTAAGCTAACCTAGGTGCTACACTCACATATTTGTCATGAGTAGAGCTACTTGTGTGTGGGGAGGTGCTTCATCATGCTTTCAGGTACATCCTAGTCTCTTATATGTCGACCCGTAGGGTCAGGGACCCGGGGGGGCTAGGGTGGTCAATATATGCGGGCGTGGTGCCCGGGTATATAGTGGTGGGTGTTTGCATGCCTAGTCCACGATCGAGGGGTAGGTGGGTAGGTGGTGAAGCCATGTCCATCCCTTGTATTCCCCCACGTTCGGCTAGGGTGTAGGAGTTCGTAAATATGCTATTCGGGGTTGATGGCAGACCAGTACTCGGTAGTCTCCCGATCCAATACACACATACTTAGCACTACCTTTTGTGAGCATATATGTTAACTTAGCTCATTTGCAAACTAACTATATTAGAACCCTCTACTACTCATTAGGACATTCTTTTATTCTTATTCTTGAGAGTTGAGAGCACTTGACTAGATTAGGTGTAGGTGTATTTGTGTGGGTGTCCACTATCTTAAGAACTGTATGCTTACCCCTATTATGATCATCCGGATATTATGCATACATAAGTGCTTTGCTCATACACATGTCTGACCATTTGTTATCACCGCCTTCTTCAGCAGAATATAAATAACGATACCCTGAATACTTCCGGGTGAAATACTATAACGATAGATCTGTGCGCTTGGGGACATTGTCTGTAATTGTATGGACCTATCAGCTGGTGTTCCTTAGTATCCTTGTTAGGGGATGCCAACACGGCCTTTCTGGCGTCATTGCTAGGGATGGGTCCTAAGCCTGTTCTTAGTAGCGACACTAAGAAATGCCAACAACCATTTCTGGCGCCATTGCCGAGGAAGGCAAATGATAACAAATGTCTGACATGGATATGTTCATAGCATGCATGTGTGTTTGGTAGCCATTTGCTCATACATGATAATCTTCTACGTTTTCTTCCTTGTTGTGGATGAAAATAGGATAGTGTATGAGTGGTCGTGACTTGTCGGAAAACTTCGTTGACAATCCAGAGGTACTCCTAAGGAAGAAGAGGACTTGTGCCCCTACTTCCTCTGCCATACCACCAACAACTGCTCCACTCACTTCTGTATTGGCTACTACTACTACTACTATGGCCTAGAAGTCTCTCCATGAGTTCTCTATTCCGGCTGTTGCCAACGTGCCTACCAGGCCCGCTGTCAACCTTAGGGCAAGAACTTCGAGATCTGTACTAGCCTGATCACAATGGTACAGGCAAGTCCATTCTGTGGACTTCCTAGCGAGGATGCCAATGCTCATCTACAACAGTTCCTTGAACTGTGCGACACCATCGTCATCAAGGATGTCGCACCCGGGGCTATCAAGCTCCGTCTGTTTCCTTTCTCCCTAATGGGGAAAGTGAAACAGTGGTTCTACCAGGACAAGGCTGCTGTTGACACATGGAGCAAATGCTCTACTGTGTTCCTTGCCAAATTCTTCCCCGTGGGCAAAACCAATGCTCTGCGAGGAAGGATCGCCAATTTCCAGCAAACACAAATGGAACCCATACCGGAGGCGTGGGAGAGGCTGCAGGAGTACATCCAAGCCTGTCCCCACCACGGGATGGAAAGCTGGTTGGTGCTTCAAAGTTTCTACAATGGGTTAAACCCATGTCAAGGGGGCACCTAGATGCAGTTGCTGGAGGTGCATTTCTATCACTCACTATCAATGAGGCCATGACCTTGATTGAAAAGATGGTGACAAATCAGGGCTGGGGCGAGGACAGAGCCCCAGCTAAAACACAAAAAGGCATGCATACCATGAAGGAGGCGGATATGCTTGCCACAAAAATAGACTTGCTCCTCAAGAAGTTTGATGAGCGTGCCACCAACGCCAACACTAGCACCATCAATGCCTTGGACTCGTAGATGACGTGCAAGGTCTGTGGGAATGTTGGCCATTCGGGCAATGATTGCTCGGAGACCCGCGAAGACGCCACCTACATAAACAACGGGTTTCGCCAACAAGGAGGAGGCAACAATAATGGCTGGAGTAACCAACCCCGACCACCATTCCAAGGTAATTTGAATTTCAATTCCAATTATAATTCGAACCAACCTTCAATTAGGGATCTAGTGCTAGGCCAAGCTAAAATAAATGAAAATCTCACCAAAAAGATTAGTGATAATGCTAAAATCTTAGAAAATATAAATACTAAACTTGAGGGATTGTCAGCAACTGTCCAAACACAGTTGAGCTTTAACAAACACTTAGAGAAACAAATAGCTCAACTGATAGCTACTATTCCTATGCCTGATTTGGAGAAGACTCCGAGGAAACCTGAAGTCCAATTCGAATCAGTTAACCTTGTCTCCACAATTAAAGCTAAATGCAGATCCTAGAAAAGGCATGGCTACTTCGTAGACCTGCCTTTCATCACCAAGCAAGAAGACCCAGGCCACCCAATAATCACCATCGGCATTGGTCTGTCATGAAACCGTCCAAATTATAAGAGCACAAGTATAAAAACAATCACTGAAGTGATCAAATTCTCACACTTGAGCCCATATAACTCCGGTAGTCTAATGAAATCACGAGAGATTTCAAACCAACTAACATACAAGCCAAGATCGTAGTGATTCAACATAACAAGCCACATGTTACATCCATTTCATAAGTAGTTCAATATGCATCGAAGTTCAACATAGTTATTACAGCTTAAATTGAAAAGTAGTGGAAGCAAAGTAATTTGAAACTAACATTACTCTTATTTCAAATATATGCCAGTACGAAGGTCAACTTCTAACAAAAGCATTAGAGACAAGATAACTCAGAAGGATCATGCCCATGATCACACTTCGCCACTATGGCAGGAGCCATCCAATTCTTGCAGTATCCATGATACATCACAACCTGCAACAAGTGGGAATAAACCTTGAGTACGAGAAGGTACTCAGCTAGACTTACCCATAAAAAACCAAAAATAAAGTGACACCAAGGATCATGCAAGGCTGATATAAAGTGAGGCTAGCTTGACAACATTTTGCATAAAAGCTTAGTGCAGATAAGTAATCATTTAATGCTTAAGCATCTAGTTAATCATCATGAACCTGTCATCTAGATTAGCACCTGTACTATAGGAATCACTTTATTAGGAGCAAACAATATTAACCATAGTAGGTATAAATTGAGGCAACATTTAAATCATCATCCAATTAACCATCCATTCAATTAATTGAATCTACGTTGCCGCTACTCAAGTCAAGTGCTCACTTACTGAGAGCGATGGCGATTCGAATCGAATTCCTATCCAACTAGAGGGGTATTTCTAACACAAACCACATAGACCCCGCGCTAGGGTCGCACAAAGTCACCTTTGGTACAATTCAGGAATTGCAGGTTCGACTGATGCCGCATCCTCAAGGGCAACACTCTGCTAGGTGATAGGGACTTTAACCACCCTTGGTCTCACACCAATGTCCCCAAGCACATCCTTACTTCCTCTAGAATGCGCACTTGACCCCCCGATTCCTGGCCTGAACTGTATTACTCGGCTTCACGGTCAGAATGACTTATCCGGCCAGCTAAGTGTTAGACTGTGTTCAACATGACTCAGGTACGTACAGCAAATCGGTCCTTAAACGACTCAGACGGGGATAGATCCACACCTAAGACCTCCATGCCTTGTTGCTTCACCATCGTCATCCCACCTGGTCTCATTTCATTTTATTAACACATGGTTCTTTTCTACAATAGCAAATATAGCCAACCATGCCATATATAAATATCCCTAAAGCTCGCAAGTGATAGGAAATCACCCGACTTCTACCGCTTAAAACAGGCCTAAGCAATTACTCGAACCTGAACCTAAATAGGATTCAAGGTATACTTTCTGGACAAGGACAGGATATATATGCAGCAAGTGTTTTCATCCAACGCCTATCACTTAATGCAATAATACATATAACATATATACTCAATTGCATTTTCAGAAATTAGGAGGCTTATAATGCTCCGAGGCTTGCCTGGGATCCGACATGAGTCAATCAAGTTAGCTTGCACCGTCTTGGTGACACCTCCACTTCAGGTATGCACTCCAAGGTCCTTTCATCCTCGGGATGGATCCACCAACACCATCTTCGGGTTCGGCTCCACATCTCGTCCAATAGAGTTATGAACAAACCATTTTGTGGCACCTAAGGGCACAAGGATGCTAATTGAAACTAGGGCATGCTTTCTCTAATTCTTTACTTTATCTAATAGAACACCTGGCACTATCTGTGTGATTGTCCAAGATGGAATTGACTTTGATCACAATGGCTCTGGAAGATAGAGTATCGCTCAAGTTGTTGGCTAGTTGATTACTTATTGTTGGTTATTGCTCTATAAGACATAGCCTTCGTAGCTACCAAGGAGTCATTACTTAGCTGGAGATTAACCTTTGTATTGGTAACTAATCAGTTGTCTCTCAACACTAAATGGTTCCAAATCTTCGCTCTTGACCACAATAATCATGGTTGATGCAGAACAAATGGTTGACATTGAAGTCTACCGATAAGGAGTCACACCATGGATGGCTGATCTCAAATGTATGATCATTATGTATACAAAGATTAAGACTTAGATCGCTCCGTCATATGCACAACGTGATAATCGATTCTTATCCAATGGATAACTTGTCCTTTTTATCCAACAGGGATGAGATACTTTGCTCACTAGATGGTGGTCGTCAATACGGGGTCAACTAAGTAGAGTCACTTGTCTACCGCCTCTTGCAGTCCGTTAATGTTTCTATCGATGACTTTTCTTCAAAGGTTATCCTCTTAGCAACTTCAGGAGGAAGCTCTACTACATTTGGTCCGATATAAGGGTCTTTTGCTAGGATATGGGGAGATAACCAAGGAACTTCCCACAAGAAAGCACGCATCGATGTAGTTCCATAATGGACCATGACTAGTAACCATGATACCAGCGCGTGCCTAGTAGCACAACCATGTGTCGGCCGGCCACAAGAAGGCCTTAGGTTTCGTCGTGGCACCGCAGAATGCTAATCGTAATGCCATTACCGAACATACAACCGATGAGAAATTTCAAGTGGCACAGATTGGGTTGTCTGAACAAGCACCATACAAAGGAGGGATAGCAAGCAAAGGTAGTCACAAGATTTGGAGTCAACAAGGAGGTGATCCAAAGATCAAATACATAGCACAAGAGAACATAACTCGATTGTTGAAGACAACTGAGTAGGGGTTCTTGCTTAATTTCCACGCATGCCTTGCGTCGACCAAGGAAACTACCAGATAATTAATTAACATGAGACTCGACCATGTTGGTGTTGACGATGGTTATCTACCATAATAAAGGGTTAAAATAAATATATAAAGGGCTAATAAATCATCACCAACATAGGTTTAGGGTGTCAACTAAAGAAATTTCATGAGTTTTGGTGAATCTATATTTTGCAAGGGGTTATCAGAATAATTCAGGATATGATATCTTCCACGAGAAGGAACCCACGTCAATCGGCCTAATCTCCACGTCAGGAATATGCAAGAGGCTTCTAGAGGACACCAGAGGACTCCACGAGGAGGGCCACCACGAGGCGCCGCCAGGTGGGGCCGACCGGCCTCAACCCTAGGCCGACCGGCCCCTGGCCGCCATCCCTCGGCTCCTTCCTTTGCAAGCTACTTCAACCGCCTCCAAGGATGCATCCTAACCCTACGTGAAGGTCGGTTTGATCCAAGGGCCACGGTTTCATGCTCTGGGCTATATAAACGACGCCCCAGACCCCCCTCCAAAGGGGAACTCATTTAATCAATCATCAACCAGAAATCAGAAGACCAACCAGCAACTCTCATCTCCTTAGAGCTCCATCAGATCTAGGCATAGCTAGATTAGAATTAGAAGTAGAGGAGTCAAGCAGCCTTGGGCTCCAGATCTAGTCAAGAGGAGCTTGGTAAATCCAGTTCTTCTCTCTTGTATCAACATTGTTCTTCAGATATTCATCTAGTTCATCAGTTCTTCTAGTTCTTGATCTAGTTCATGTTCTAGTTCTTCATATTCTAATTGTTTATGTTCTAGTTCATAATTGTTATAGTTCATCATTGTCTAGTTCTAGTTCATTGTTCTTGATCATTATTCTTGATACATTAGATATGATCTTGTTCTTAATCTATATTATATCCTTGATTATTATGAGATTAGTCTGCTTTGATTATAT
The DNA here is from genome assembly GCA_038087645.1 of Saccharum hybrid cultivar R570. Classification (NCBI taxonomy): domain Eukaryota; kingdom Viridiplantae; phylum Streptophyta; class Magnoliopsida; order Poales; family Poaceae; genus Saccharum; species Saccharum hybrid cultivar. The sequence continues at coordinate 17,252,943 of JAQSUU010000066.1, forward strand.
ATTTGGCATAGATAGTTTATCATTATGTTTATACACATGTTTGCAAAGCACTCACCTTATTGAGTCATGGGTGGGTGGTCAACATTGTGTAAGTGTGATACTTATACACTGTTTACCTGCAAATGCACTCTATACTCCGGGCCATGTGGTAGATCGCAGGTGTGACATTCCTGTTGAGTCCTTTGTAGTCCACTCCCCGAGTGTAGAACTTAGTAGAACGCGGTCTCATTACTTAGTTGTTACTCTGTTTCTCAGCTTCGTAATGGAGATGTTCCTTGTTTATGGATATGAGATAACCTAGTCAATGATTGCCTGATATAATTGCACTAATCAATGTAGATTATGACTAATAGTTAACGGATTACTTAGGAGTTATTCTCTTACTTTATATTCTGATCAATGACTTGCCATAGTAGTACTGCTCTAAGGAATATCATCTGGATGGTCTGATTATCATATATTTTATCTCTTTTTATTTGATTGATTCCTGTTTGAGAGTAAAGGATAGTGATTTCGAATATTCATATCACATGTGTAGAGTAGCCTTTAATTAATATGTGCCCCTCCGTTTGTTCTCCTTTGGTTAAATATAAATAACGATACCTAGGATAAACTTGGGTGAAATGCTGCAACGGGTGTATTTATCTGTGCGCTTGCGGATATATACTTTAATATCTTTATATAGTTAAGTGGCATGAGTACAATACAACCACACTCTTGATGTCATGTTGGGGATGACAACCTAACGCGAGTGATGCTAAGAAGTGTCAACAGTTGGGCTGGGTCAAGGGATCAAGGCTGATAAACATCCCGAGACATGGGGAGAAGTTGGAGATGAATTAAGTAGACTCCAAGGATAAAATCGATGTACCAATCGAAGATTGAGTTGATAAGGTACTACATAATTTGCAAGCACAAGATTCCGAGATCTAGCTGCGAGATATAGCATTGTACCAAAACATCTGTAGGAGAGGTAGCTAGGAGATCCAACATAGAATTGGTTATGGGCCTTACAACTTGACAGCGAACAACTATGGCCAAAAGAAAGCATTTGTGAGAGTCTATCTTGGTTGGTAGATCAAACAAGGGTCTTCACCAAAGGGTGTGGCGTCTACGGCATAAACAAACATATAATGAAACAAGCTTGGGCTTTTTAGGTCAAGCAGATGCATAGGTGCAAAACATTCAAGGGCTAACAACCACGTTATAGGCTCAGGCTCCTAAGAGAGAAAACCTAGTTGGAGATGACCATTGTGCGATTATGTAACTTGAGCATTGTTCTAGGATAAGGCTATTTGACACTCGTATGCTCACCGAGGACAAATGAGGTGACAACTATGGCACTAATTAGATAACAAGCATACATACAAACATCACAGTCAAGCATTTGAGAGACTCAATCAAATTAATTAAGCAACCATTACTAAGCACCAGGCCCACCCATAACAAGCATTTATCTAAAGCAAGAACTAACTACAAGTTTAGCCTAAAACAAACGCTAGCTAAGGTAGCCGACTTAGCATGGCACAGAATTTGGACAGCAACACAATAGTTATTTGTTTTAACCATAACTGAGGTTGTAGACATCCCACAAAGGTGACCCTAGACTTTATAGAAAGCTTAGGAAGTTTTTCACACTTTTGTTGTTCATACCAAAAGCTAATTCACAGACTAACATGACCAAACATGCTAATGTTTCAGATATGTACAAACATGGACAGAAAACTAACATGAACTTTATAATTACTTAACTAGAGTTCTAGGAACCTAACAAAAGTGATCCTTAACTTTATGTAAAGCTTATTAAGTTTTCTATATCTTTCTTATTATCATATTAAAATGATTCTACAGCTAACAAGGACAAACATAACAAAGAAGACATCTCTGCTAGACTTGGACAGATTCTGTTATTCCATTTTGCAAGCTCATAACTGGAGGTTTAGACCACCAAAATTAGTCCTATAGGACATTTTGGAAAGCTTAGAAAAATTACTACACTTCTTCTATTATCTCCAAGACATGATTCCATATGCACACAGGTCAAACAAACCAAACATTCAGATCTATTCAGAGCATAAGCAAAACCTGACAGCAAACTTCTAAAATTCATAACTCCCAAATCATAAGGCCCAGTGTCATAAAATTTTAGGACAAGCTAGATAAGTAAGTTAGCTACAACTTTGATATTCTCCATAACTACAGAAAACACTTTTAGCTACCCTTTTAAAACAGTCAAGCAACTATGCTCTCTAGGTCAAACAAGGTCAACTATCATTTAGAGACTTAATTAGTCAACATGGTCAACATGAACATTGCTCCATTAAGTGTCCTAAGCATAGTTAAGGTATTGTAGAGGCTAAACATACACACCATGCATAGGTTGCACAAAAGTGTAGGCTTCACATGCACTAAAACATAGAAATTACTATAATTGAAGTGCTTGTTTCAAAGCCATGTTTCAATTGTTCCATTGTTTTTTGCATGGTAAAAGTTACCAATGTTTCCCTAAGTTGTTCCACATGTTGCACTTATATGTTGCATGAGCTCTAGTTCACATATAAGTCACATGAATTAGAAAAACATGTTTCAGTGTTTCAAGGACATGTTTCAGCTATAATCCAAACAAGACTATAATTTATCATTTCATGTGACTTTTTGACTCCAAACTTCATGAAACTTTTCCAAGGATCACTATAGATAAAGAGTGATGTGAGACACATGAAAGAAGCACCTTCAACACTCACTTGCATTATCAAACATACACACATTGAAACACAGAATAACAAGGTATGTTGCATATGTTTCAAGGAGATGTTTCAAGCACATTCCATATATACATGTTTCACATATGTTCCATGCTCATATATGAACAAATGATGCTTAGGCTCATGCAATGCAAGTGCCAAAATGCAAGCCTAACACATGGGGTGTTATAGCCCTCCCCCCTTAAAAGAATCTCGTCCTAAGATTCAGGGCGAAAGACTTTTAAAGGAAGAGAAGCATGTTATCCATGTTTCAACATCTGTGATAGCATTAGGCTACTAAGCTTCCAACATCAGAGAGGCTCATTTGGTCAAGACGCTTTCTGATACTTGCTCTTCATGGTAAACTTTGTCTGAAGAATTTCCTTCATTGACTTCCATGAAGTATTGTTACTTTGGGAGGAATCCAAGATAGCACTGCCCTAGGTACTCTGGTTTTGGTGTAGGGAAAGTGTTCTAGGACATAATTGAATTACTCACAACATCTGTCTCTCTAGTTACTACAGTTTAAACCATATGAACTTTGCACTAGACCGAATTCCTCAAAAGTACACTCATTGAAATGACTCTATGTTCCCAAAGTTTGAAAAGCAGTCCTCTACCAAAGTGGCTTGAGTACAACCTTCCAAAGGGGTGAGATCATAGACGACAAACACCCTCCGAGGCTATAGGATACTGATTAAAAAATAGACAAGGTCTATGCTGGTCGTAAATGTTTAATTATTCAGATATCAATTAATGGAAAGCTACTTACTATTCCATGTGTGCAGTTCTCTTTCTCTGATGACAACACTGTATTATCTGAATCTGTCGAGGGATTAGTGAGTGTGATAGCTGACTCTGTCGGCTCCGTATTTCTGCCAAATGTTACCTAAGAAGATCCTCTTATCCAAAGGCATCAGTTATCTGAGTTGAATCAAATGCAACCTCTTGGGTAAAACACTTATAAGGTACCAAAGTATGTCATCATTAGAAAATTATTACCAAAGAAAGAGGTAATGAGGCCTTAAGGACAACAAAAGTTGTAAATATTCACTCAACACTTCATGTTGGACAAGTTATCCATTGGATAAGAATCGATTATCACGTTGTGCATATGACGGAGCGATCTAAGTCTTAATCTTTGTATACATAATGATCATACATTTGAGATCAGCCATCCATGGTGTGACTCCTTATCGGTAAACTTCAATGTCAACCATTTGTTCTGCATCAACCACAATTATTGTGGTCAAGAGTGAAGATTTGGAACTTTTTAGTGTTGAAAGACAACTGATTAGTTACCAATAGAAAGGTTAATCTCCAACTGAGTAACGACTCCTTGGTAGCTACGAAGGCTATGTCTTACAGAGCAATAACCAACAAGATGTAATCAACTAGCCAACAACTTGAGCGATACTCTATCTTCCAGAGCCATTGTGATCAAAGTCAATTCCATCTTGGACAATCACACAGATAGTGCAAGGTGTTCTATCAGCTAAAGTAAAGAATTAGAGAAAGCATGCTGTAGTTTTAATTAGCATCCTTGTGCCCTTAGGTGCCACAAATGGTTTTTTCATAACTCTATTGGACGAGATGTGGAGCCAAACCTGAAGATGGTGTTGGTGGATCCATCCCGAGGATGGAAGGACCTTGTAGTGCATGCCTATAGTGGAGGTGTCACCAAGATGGTGCAAGCTAACTTGACTGACTCGTGTCGGGCAAGCCCCGGAGCATTATAAGCCTCCTAATTTCTAAAAATGCAATTGAGTATATATGTTATATGTATTGTTGCATTAAGTGATAGATGTTGGATGAAAACACTTGCTGCATATATATCCTATCCATGTCTCAAAAGTATACCTTGAATCCTATTTAGGTTCAGGTTTGAGTAATTGCTTAGCCCTGCTTTAAGCGGTAGAAGTCGGGTGTGTAACACCCCAGGTGTTTGTCATTCACTAAGCAGTGGGTTTGAGCTCAAACACGATAGATTAGTGGAGATGACGATGCCAAGTCAAACCTATGGAAATAAACCCTAACCTAAACTTGGATATTGCACCCTTGCTTACATATAGGCTCAATTAAAAGATAGATGCTTGGGTGTTGTTATCAAAGTATCTTCACATGTCTCACATCAATAACCATCTATATTGATCCCTGGAAAAGTTTCATGAAGTTTGGAATCAAAAAGTCACATGAAATGATAAGTTATATGCTTGTTTGGATTATGACTAAAACCTGCCTTACATCCCATGGGAACTAGTGTTGTGCAACATACAAATGCAATATGTGCAACACATCTTGGACACATGTGGAACACCCTAGTGGAACATGTGTAGCATGTATCTGAAACAACCACATGAAATGACTATAGCATTTCACTTGAGTTCTATGTTTCAAGGCATGTGAGGCCTACACTTTTGTGCAACCTATGCATGGTGAGTATGTTGGCCTCTACAACACCTTAACTACACTTAGGACACATAATGGAACAATGTTCATGTTGATCATTTTGCCTAATTGTGCTTCTAAGTGATGGTTGACCATGTATGGACCCTGGAACACTTTTGTTTGACCATTTCAAAAGTGTGACCTAGAAGCTTTGCATGACTGTGCATCCTTTAACAAAGTTGTAGGGAATTTTATAAGGAACAAACTTTATTTAAGAGTCAAGCCATGAAAATGTGAGGAAGATGCTCAAACAGGGCTCACAAGTCAGTTTTAGGGCTGATTTCAGCACTTAGCCATTTTAAGCCCTAATTCCGGTAACATCGACGTTGGCATCCCGCGTTCTCGTGATTTTGCTAACCAACATGATTTGATCCCTTAACAAAAGTTGGAGTTTATGTTATGGAGAAGAACATTCTAGAATGTGACACTTGTTGGATTTCAAATTTGCCCATCAATTTTGGATAGTTGCTGATCTTGTCGATGCGTTGACATTGCTATATTGGCATTCGATTATCTACTAATCTATTGCCCTAATGACCATGACCATTAAATAGGAAATGTAGAGCATGGTACGGGCTACAACTTTGCTTTTAGGTCCAAGACCCAGATCGGCCCAGATCAGGCCCAGATTGGAGCTCCAAATGGTCCACTTCGCTGCCCGCCACCTGTTCGCGTTTTTGCTTCAAAGAACGACGCGTGGCCAAGTGCGTGGCGACCATGCCAGCGTCGCGCCCCCACCAAACCGCCGCGCGTCCATGCCTTCTACCCCGCCCTGCTGCTCCCTCCCGCGTTTGGCAAGCCGAGCAGCACCAGAGCACTCCCCATCTCCGTCCGTGCTCACGCGCGCGCACACCACAAATGGCCGTGGCCACCATTGCCGGCCGAATTGAGCTCCATGGCTGACAATCAATCCACCCCGCCATGCCTTCCCCCTCCTAACCTTGTACCGCGGCACCTTCACCGCCATCCGCCGCCCTCGACGCGCCTTCATCTTGGCTTTCCCACGCGCTGCAGACGGCCGCCGCCGGAGCTTCTCGCGCGCCGCAACCCGCGTCCATGGCCAGCCCGCCATGGGTCGCCTCAAGCTGACCTGGGCCGTTTCTCAGTTGAACCGGGCACCACCGATACTCGCACTGCCTTTCCCCTCGGCCCGCCGCTACCGGTGCTCGCCTGCCGCCGATGACCGCGGCCGCAGCCGCCTGCCTCCGTGGCCAAGAGGCCATGGGCCACCTCGGCCCACGCCGCAAGTGCGTGCGGGTGCGCCTCACAACCGCGAAGCCGGCCAACCTTCCAATCGCCATCGCCGGCCACTTCTGGCCCGAGGCCGGCCATTTTCCGGCCGCCTCCTCTGCTCCTCAACGGCCGGAGGAAGAAGAGGAGCGACACCCCTCTCTCTATTCTTTCTCTGAGGATGACCGGTGGGGCCATCTAGGCGTGGGACCCGCGTGGCAGTTTAAGTAGGTGGTAGATCCGGGTGCACGACCGGGTGCGCCTAGCCTGTCTCGAGTTAAGTACTAATTTCGTTTTTGAATATCAGATTTGATGTAAATCTTCTAAAATCTATATCTCCTGTTAGGTAATTCCAAAAATAGTGAATGGGGATTTTTTGGAAACCTTGAGAAAAGATCTATGCAGTGGAGTCATAATATGTACATGTTTGTTAGTATTTTCTAATGTCTTTATTTAAGTTTTAAAAATGCTCTAAAAATGCCTTTAAACTTAACCAGAGCAAGATCTGGAGTTTTAGAACTCCAAAAATGGTGATTCTTGTTTTGTTAATTTTTTGATGCCTTGTACTTGATAGGAAAAATGTTAAACACCCTAGTTGGTCACTGTTTTCTTAAGATTTTGATTTGACCTTGTTAAATAAGGAAAACTACATTATATTACTTGTTATTTTATATTTTGAGTTGTGATGCTCCAATTGATGTGAAATTTTTATGGTAGCCTTTTCATGCTATGGATGTACTGTGGTATAAATTTCATGGCCATTGCTTACTGTATGCTCAAGTTATTGAGTTAACTTGTTTATGGCTTGATAAATAGCTTATAAATAATATATAAGTGATAAAATAGAAAATGTTGTTCCATTACCTTAGTATGGTGTTTCTCTATCATATTGATTCATAAATATGGCCTTGTGTTCATAGAAAATATTAGGTTTTAGGTTTAACTTGCTCTCACATGATTTATCTCAATAGCTATTTGTCTTTTTCTTAGAGGTTGATATTCTTGTCCAAATGGCTTGAAATTTGGACAGTATACTTTTGGGAGCATTTGTAGGCCACTGTAATTTTGGTAGAATTTATTGAGCATCTTTATTATGTGGTCATAATTCTACCTAATTATCTAAATAAATTAAGGAAATGTATTAAAAGAATTTATTTAGTAATTGACACTATGTTTTCTGGTGTTCATTAGTCATGTATGAAATGTTGGTAAAGTTGGTCTTGTCCAATTATATGTTTGCAACATAAGTTAATAATTATTTCTTGTAAATGAGGTTTCTGGACAGATCTGGGAACTTAGCAAAGTTCTTCATGATAATTTGCTTTGTGGTAAAACTTGTTTATACAAAAGTTGTAGATAATTTATGTATCTAGCTGCTATTCAAATTTGGTGACATTTGGCCATATGGTTTAGAAGCTACAGCTGTTCTAAGTTGGGTTCAGATTTATGTTGCTCTCTGTCCTTCCAGGACATATTCTGTACCTTCTATATTTCGACCTCGTAAATGTTAGAATCAGGTTTAGATGTTTATAAATGAAATGTGGACAATTTCATAAGCTTTCCAAAATGTCTTCTTGCAAGTCATTTGGAGTTGTAGATCTCCAGTTATGATTAAATTACTCAGCTGTTGGTCTGATGTCCAGAAGGTAGCAATTTCTAGTTCTAGTACTTTGATTAACTTTGTCATGCTTGGGTTTGATGATACCTGGGTGGTACCCTAAGATCTTATAAGACTTGTGTCTTGATTGATGTGCTTGCAATCTTCCTTGTTATGCCCTAATAAGGATTGAGTTAATTAGCTCTAGGCATTTATGCGAACTTTGGTATGCTTGTCTGATTACTTTGTTTATTTCACTTCTATGCATTCATACACATGCATTATTGCACCTTATTTAGGTACGCTAGCTGAACCACGTGGAGGACGTGATGTGAAGCCAACCAGAAGCTGGTGTTGGTGGACCTATCTCGGAGATGGAAAGATCGGACAAGTGCTAGATTGAGGGAATGCTCGCCAAGCGAGTTTCTTCTGACATACTCTAACTTGAGTCGGATCCCAGGCAAGCCCCGGAGCATTATAAGCCTCCTATCTTCAAAGCAATTAATTATATATATGTTATAAGTATTGTTGCATTAAGTGGTAGGAGTTGGTTGGAAACCCTTGCTGCATTATATCATTCCTTGTCCAGTGATATGAATCCTTGAATCCTACATAGACTAGGATCGAATAGATGCTTAGCCCTGCTTTAAGCGGTAGAAGTCAGGTGATTTCGTGTCACCTGCGAGATATAGGGATATTCATATACGGCACGGTTGGCTATATTTGCTATCGTGGAATGGAACCATGTGTTAATAAAATGAAATGAGACCGGGCGGGATGACGATAGTGAAGCAACAAGGCATGGAGGTCTTGGGTGTGGATCTATCCCCATCTGAGTCGTTTAAGGACCGATTCGTTGTACGTCCTTGAGTCATGTTGAATGCAGTCTAACACTTAGTTGGCCGGATAAGTCGTTCCGACCGCGAAGCCGAGTAATATGGTTCAGGCCGGGAATCGAATGGTAGGTTGCTTCTTGGAGGAGAGAAAGGATGTGCTTGGGGACATTGGCGTGAGACCAAGGGGGGGTTAGAGTCCCTATCACCTGGCAGAGTGTCGCCCTTGGGGTCGTGACATCATTCAGACCCGCGATTCCTGAATCGTATGAAAAGGTGGCCTGTGCGACCCTGGCAGGGGTCTGCGCGGTGAGTGTTAGAAATACCCCTCCAGCTGGATAGGAATTCGATTCGAATCGCCGTCGCTTCCGGTTAGTGAGCACTTGACTTGAGCAGCGGCAACGTAGATTCCATTAAATTAAACGGATGGTTAATTGGATAACGATGGAAAGGTTGCCTCAATTTATACCGGCTATGGTTAATATTGTTTGCTTCTAATAAAGTGAGTCCTCTAGTACAGGTTCTAATATAGATGACAGGTTAATGATAATTAACTTGATGCTTAAGCATTAATGATTACTTATCCATATTAAGCTTTTATGCAAAATGTTGTCAAGCTAGCCCACTTTATATCAGCCTTGCATGATCCTTGGTGTCACTTATTTCTGGTTTATGATGGGTAAGTCTAGCTGAGTACCTTCTTGTACTCAGGGTTTTATCCCCACTTGTTGCAGGTTGTGCTGTTTCTTGGCGACTGCAAGAGTTGGTTGGCTCCTGCCTTAGTGGCGGAGTGTGATCATGGGCATGATCCTTCTTATTTATCTCCTATCTAATGCTTTTGTTGGAAGACGACCTTGGTACTGGCATGTATTTGAAATAAGATTAATGTTAGTTTCAAATTACTTTGCTTCCGCTACTTTTCAATTTAAGTTGTAATAACTATGTTGAACTCCGATGTATATTGAACTACTTGTGAAATGGATGTAACATGTGACTTGTTATGTTGAATCACTACGATCTTGGCTTGTATGTTGGTTGGTTTGAAATCCCTCGTGATTTCATTGGACTACCGGAGTTATATGGGCTCAAGTGCGAGAATTTGATCACTTCGGTGATTGTTTTTGTACTTGTGCTCTTATAATTTGGACGGTTCCATTACAGCTGGTATCGGAGCAAGATTCAACATTAAACTTGTCATATGTGTATTTAAAACAAAGGTTTTGTTTTATAAAATTAGTTTTATCAACTTATAGCTATATATAGGTTTGCCAAATCTAAATTTTAAACCTATGTATGCCAGTGGTCAATTTCCTTATGCCCATATAAGGATTATTAGGTGGCTTATATAAGTACTAACTTGGGGGTTTTAATTTTGTATCTACGCCCTTGCCAAGGTATGTATGTGTGATGACTCTCCCACACCATGCTACCCGGTGTGTTAGATTGGTGGTAACCTTCATATATGAAATAGCCATATATGTTGCTAGTTTACTTTTATGCAACCTCGCACCTACGCTTAGGTAAGTGTGAGTTGTGAGAGCATGACCGTACAACCTGCGGTCTAGGGGAGAGCTAGTTTTGGTTACTGGATTATTTACATGTTACACACATGTATATATGAAGGTACTTAATTGTGGGAGATTGATGATTCGGGTAGTTTTGGTGCTACATGTACGTATACAGGGGTATATGTACATGGGAGTACTTAGAATTTTACTTCTTTGCTTTCATTGTGTGCTATATTGGGAAATGTTGGGCTGCAATGAAACTTTTCTGCAGGTATGCTAACCACGAATGCGTAAGTCGAATGTAGTTGACGACTAGCTATATATCGAGAGAGTGCGTGTTATGCCACCGACATAGAACGTGATCGCCACCTTAGGTTGGCAATCTTGTGAGGATGAATAGGACGAAGCATGCATCTTCATGATTGTTGCTTTATGCATAGCTATGCTCCTCTCACCCTTGTTCAAATGATAAGTAACTTGTGATCAATGTGATACACTATCTTTCTTGTGTGAAGCTAAACAAGAATGCCTTACTCTATGTTGTTTTTACAAGCGTTTGCCAATGCTTTAGACCTCACCTAAGTAATTGTGATTCTTGTGAATGAATTAAATTGGTGCTGCTCTAAGGTAACAATGTTTAGAGCTACTAGAATAATATGTTTGTACGCTCTCTTGTTAAGTAGAACAAAGGCAAGCTTTGTTTTGCTTGTCGAATGTTGGCTGCTAGAACATTTTCTGTTGTAGTGATGCTTTCATGGTCATAATGGTGTTTTCTGTAGTTATGGAGAATAACAAAGTTGTAGCTAACTTACTTATTTGGCTTGTCCTAAAATTTCATGACCCTAGGCCTTATGGTTTGGGAGTTATGAATTTTAGAAGTTTACTATCAAGTTTTGTTTATGCTCTGAGTAGATCTGAATGTTTGGTTTGTTTGACCTATGTGCATAAGGAATCATGTCTTGGAGGGAATAGAAGAAGTGTAGTACTTTTTCTAAGCTTTCCAAAATGTCCTATAGCACTAATTGTGGTGGTCTAAATCTCTAATTATGAGCATGCAAAGTTGAATGACAGAATCTGTCCAAATCTGGGCAGAGATGTCTTCTTTATCTTGTTTGGCCTTTTTAGCTGTAGAATCATCTTAGTATGACAATAAGAAAGTTATAGACAACTTAATAAGCTTTATATAAAGTTAAGGCTCAGCCTTGTTGTGTCCCTAGAACTCCAGTTATGCATTTTTAAAGTTCTTGTCAGTTTTCTGTCCATATTGGTACAGATCTGAAACATCAGCATGTTTGACCATGCTAACCTATGATTTAGCTTTTAGTATGAATAACAAACACGTGGAAAACTTCCTAAGCTTTCTAGAAAGGCTAGGATCACCTTTATAGGATGTCTGCAACCTCAGTTATGGTTGAAACAAGTAACTACTGTGCTGCTGTCCAGATTCTGTGTCCACGCTAAGTTAGTCACCTTAGCTAGCGTTTGTTTTGAGCTAAACTTGTAGTTAGTTCATGCTTGAGATAAAGACCTATTTTAGGAGAGCCTTGTGCTTTGTATTGGTTGCTCAAGCCCATGGTTTGAATTTTCTCCAATGTCTGCTTGATCGGGATGTTGTATGTGTGCTTGTTATCTAAGTAGTGCCCTAGTTGTCACCTCGTTTGTCCTCGGTGAGCATACGAGGGTCACATAGCTTATCCTAGAACAACGTTTACATTACGTAATTATATGGTTGTTGTCTCCAATTAGGTTTTCTCTCTTAGGAGCCTGAGCCTGTAGACTTGGTGGTTAGTCCTTGAATGTTAGTATCCATGCCTTTGCTTGGCCGAAAGCCCAAAGTTTAGTTCTCCTATATGTTTGCATAAGCCGTGGATGTTTTGCAACCCTCTTTGTCAAGACCCTTGTCGACCGACCAACCAAGTTAAGTTCTAGAGAACGCTAGCCTTAACCATGGTGTGTACCTTGCCAATCGTGGAGACCATATCCAAATCTATGTTGGACCTCCTGTTTGCCTTTTTCAAAGGTTAGCTGGTATGACGTAACGTCTCGTTGTCGAGATCCTGAAACCTTTTTGCACATTAATGTAGCAGCTTTATTGGCTCAATCTCTGGTTGGCATATCGGTTTATGCTTTAAAGTTGCTTAATCCGTCCCCAACCTTCTCAGTCTCGAGATGTTTATCAGTCTTGATCTCATGTTGTTGCCCAACATGAATGAATCTCCTATTAATCTTTTATCTGGAACTCATCTCGGTGGATGCAAGTCGTGCATAGAATTTAAGTAAGAGTCCATTGCTCAGTTGTCTTTAGGAATTGAGCTATGTTCCCTTGTGGTGTGTGTTAATTTTTGGATGCCTCCTTGTTGATTCTAAACCTTGTGACTACCTTTACTTGCTATCCCTCCTTGGTATGGTGCTTGTTCAGACAACCCAATCTGTGCCATTTGAAATTCCTCATCAAGTGTATGTTCAGTAATGGTGTTATGAGTAGCAACTAATGGTGCCGCGACGAAACCGAGAGCCTCCTGTGGGTGCACACACAAGGTTGTGCTGCTCGGCACGCGCTGGTATCATGGTTTCTAATCATAATCCATTGCAGAACAACGCTGATGTGATGTTCATGTGACCTTCTTCCTTGGTTGTTTCCCATACCGTATCAAAAAGACCCTTATATCGAACCAAAAGTATTAGAGCTTACTCCTGAAGTTGCTAAGAGGATAACTTTTGAAGAACATGTCACCGACATAAACATTAACAGACCGCAAGAGGGGTAGACAAGTGACTCTAATTAGTTGTCCCAATATTGACGACCACCATCTAGTGAGAAAAATATCTCATCCCTATTGGATAGAAAGGACACACAACACTTAAGGTTGGACAAGTCATTCGTTGGATAAGAATTAATCGTCACATTATGTAAATCTTAACCTTTGTATGCATAATGACCACACCATCGAAATCAATCATCCCTGGTGTGACCCCTTATCTGTTAACTTCGATGGCAACCATTTGTTCTGCATCAACCACAATTGTTGTGGTCAATAGAGAAGATTTAGAACTTTTAGTGTTGAAAGACAACTAATTAGTACTAGTAGGAAGGTTAATCTTCAGCTAGGTAACAACTCCTTGGTAGCTACGAAGGCTATGTCTTACAGAGCAATAACCAACAAGAAGTTGATCAACTAGCCAACAACTTGAGTGATACTCTATCTTCCACAGCCATTGTGACCAAGTCAATTCCATCTTGGGCAATCACACAGATAGTGCAAGGTGTTCTATCAGCTAAAGCGAAGAATTAGAGAAAGCATGACCTAGTTTCAATTAGCATTCTTGTGCCCTTAGGTGCCACAAATGGTTTGTTCATTACTCTATTGGACGGTCTCTTAAGTGGTCTTAAGGATCCTGTTGGACACCCTTTCTCTTTGCTTTTATGTTCTCTCATCAATAATTATTGGGACAATCAAGGGTTCTACGAGCAAATTTGCAAATCAAAAGCAATTTGAAAAGTGTCAAACAACAGATTTCCCATCTTAGAGCTGCTATATGACCCTAAAGAGAAAGTCTCATGGTGAAAGGTTGGCCTGACAAAGTTGTTATGCTGCAAGTCAACTCAACTTACAGTACAACTAAGTCACCAAGGAAAATTTTATTCAATCGCTTGGTGGTAGACTACTCCCCGCGGTTAAGTGAATAATTACAACTTTTGTTGTCCTTAAGGCCTCGTTACATCTTTCTTAGGGAATTATTTTCCTAAGATGACATACTTTGGTACCTTATAAATGTTTTTACCCAAGAGGTTGCATCTGATTCAACCCAGATAACTGTTGTCTTGGATAGAAGAATCTTCTTAGATAACTGTTGGCAGAAATAGGAAGCCGACAGAGTCAGCTATCACATTCACTGACCATCGATAGACTTAGATAATACAGTGTTGTCGTCAGAGAAAGAGAACTGCACACATGGAACCGCAAGTAGTTTTCCATTAGTTGGTGTCTAAATGAATGAACATTTACGACCAACATAGACCTTGTCTATTGGTTAGTCAGTATCCTATGGCCTCAGAGAATGTTTGTCGTCTATGATCTCACCCTTTTGGAAGGTTGTGCTCAAGCCATTTTTGGTAGAGAACTGCTTTTCAAACTTTGTGAACATAGGATCACTTCAATGAGTATCTTTTTGAAGATTTCGATCTAATGTAAAGTTCATACAGACTATGCTGTGCTCACTTAAGAGTCAGATACTTGTGAGTGGTTCACTCATGGACCAAATGATCTCCGTACCCAGAGAATGCAGTACGTGCTATCTTGGATTCCTCCCAAAGTAACAATGCTTCATGGAAGTCAATGAAGGAAATTCTTCAGACAAATTTTGCCATAAAGAGTAAGTATCAGAAAGTGCCTTTGACCAAATTGTTCACTGATGTTGAAGCTTTCTAGCTGAATGCTATAGCAGATGTTGGGAACTTGATAACGTGTCTCTCTTCCTTAAAAGATCTTCCATTCCGAATCTCGGGACGCGATTCTTTTAAGGGGGGAGGGCTGTAACACCCTAGGTGTTTGTCACTCACTAAGCAGTGGGTTTGAGCTCAAACACGATAGATTAGTGGAGATGACGATGCCAAGTCAAACCTATGGAAATAAACCCTAACCTAAACTTGGATATTGCACCCTTGCTTACATATAGGCTCAATTAAAAGATAGATGCTTGGGTGTTGTTATTAAAGTATCTTCACATGTCTCACATCAATAACCATCTATATTGATCCCTGGAAAAGTTTCATGAAGTTTGGAATCAAAAAGTCACATGAAATGATAAGTTATATGCTTGTTTGGATTATGACTAAAACCTGCCTTACATCCCATGGAAACTAGTGTTGTGCAACATACAAATGCAATATGTGCAACACATCTTGGACACATGTGGAACACCCTAGTGGAACATGTGTAGCATGTATCTGAAACAACCACATGAAATGACTATAGCATTTCACTTGAGTTCTATGTTTCAAGGCATGTGAGGCCTACACTTTTGTGCAACCTATGCATGGTGAGTATGTTGGCCTCTACAACACCTTAACTACACTTAGGACACATAATGGAACAATGTTCATGTTGATCATTTTGCCTAATTGTGCTTCTAAGTGATGGTTGACCATGTATGGACCCTGGAACACTTTTGTTTGACCATTTCAAAAGTGTGACCTAGAAGCTTTGCATGACTGTGCACCCTTTAACAAAGTTGTAGGGAATTTTATAAGGAACAAACTTTATTTAAGAGTCAAGCCATGAAAATGTGAGGAAGATGCTCAAACAGGGCTCACAAGTCAGTTTTAGGGCTGATTTCAGCACTTAGCCATTTTAAGCCCTAATTCCGGTAACATCGACGTTGGCATCCCGCGTTCTCGTGATTTTGCTAACCAACATGATTTGATCCCTTAACTAAAGTTGGAGTTTATGTTATGGAGAAGAACATTCTAGAATGTGACACTTGTTGGATTTCAAATTTGCCCATCAATTTTGGATAGTTGCTGATCTTGTCGATGCGTTGACATTGCTATATTGGCATTCGATTATCTACTAATCTATTGCCCTAATGACCATGACCATTAAATAGGAAATGTAGAGCATGGTATGGGCTACAACTTTGCTTTTAGGTACAAGACCCAGATCGGCCCAGATCAGGCCCAGATTGGAGCTCCAAATGGTCCACTTCGCTGCCCGCCACCTGTTCGCGTTTTTGCTTCAAAGAACGACGCGTGGCCAAGTGCGTGGCGACCATGCCAGCGTCGCGCCCCCACCAAACCGCCGCGCGTCCATGCCTTCTACCCCGCCCTGCTGCTCCCTCCCGCGTTTGGCAAGCCGAGCAGCACCAGAGCACTCCCCATCTCCGTCCGTGCTCACGCGCGCGCACACCACAGATGGCCGTGGCCACCATTGCCGGCCGAATTGAGCTCCATGGCCGACAATCAATCCACCCCGCCATGCCTTCCCCCTCCTAACCTTGTACCGCGGCACATTCACCGCCATCCGCCGCCCTCGACGCGCCTTCATCTTGGCTTTCCCGCGCGCTGCAGACGGCCGCCGCCGGAGCTTCTCGCGCGCCGCGACCCGCGTCCATGGCCAGCCCACCATGGGTCGCCTCAAGCTGACCTGGGCCGTTTCTCAGTTGAACCGGGCACCACCGATACTCGCACTGCCTTTCCCCTCGGCCCGCCGCTACCGGTGCTCGCCTGCCGCCGATGACCGCGGCCGCAGCCGCCTGCCTCCGTGGCCAAGAGGCCATGGGCCACCTCGGCCCACGCCGCAAGTGCGTGCGGGTGCGCCTCACAACCGCGAAGCCGGCCAACCTTCCAATCGCCATCGCCGGCCGCTTCTGGCCCGAGGCCGGCCATTTTCCGGCCGCCTCCTCTGCTCCTCAACGGCCGGAGGAAGAAGAGGAGCGACACCCCTCTCTCTCTATTCTTTCTCTGAGGATGACCGGTGGGGCCATCTAGGCGTGGGACCCGCGTGGCAGTTTAAGTAGGTGGTAGATCCGGGTGCACGACCGGGTGCGCCTAGCCTGTCTCGAGTTAAGTACTAATTTCGTTTTTGAATATCAGATTTGATGTAAATCTTCTAAAATCTATATCTCCTGTTAGGTAATTCCAAAAATAGTGAATGGGGATTTTTTGGAAACCTTGAGAAAAGATCTATGCAGTGGAGTCATAATATGTACATGTTTGTTAGTATTTTCTAATGTCTTTATTTAAGTTTTAAAAATGCTCTAAAAATGCCTTTAAACTTAACCAGAGCAAGATCTGGAGTTTTAGAACTCCAAAAATGGTGATTCTTGTTTTGTTAATTTTTTGATGCCTTGTACTTGATAGGAAAAATGTTAAACACCCTAGTTGGTCACTGTTTTCTTAAGATTTTGATTTGACCTTGTTAAATAAGGAAAACTACATTATATTACTTGTTATTTTATATTTTGAGTTGTGATGCTCCAATTGATGTGAAATTTTTATGGTAGCCTTTTCATGCTATGGATGTACTGTGGTATAAATTTCATGGCCATTGCTTACTGTATGCTCAAGTTATTGAGTTAACTTGTTTATGGCTTGATAAATAGCTTATAAATAATATATAAGTGATAAAATAGAAAATGTTGTTCCATTACCTTAGTATGGTGTTTCTCTATCATATTGATTCATAAATATGGCCTTGTGTTCATAGAAAATATTAGGTTTTAGGTTTAACTTGCTCTCACATGATTTATCTCAATAGCTATTTGTCTTTTTCTTAGAGGTTGATATTCTTGTCCAAATGGCTTGAAATTTGGACAGTATACTTTTGGGAGCATTTGTAGGCCACTGTAATTTTGGTAGAATTTATTGAGCATCTTTATTATGTGGTCATAATTCTACCTAATTATCTAAATAAATTAAGGAAATGTATTAAAAGAATTTATTTAGTAATTGACACTATGTTTTCTGGTGTTCATTAGTCATGTATGAAATGTTGGTAAAGTTGGTCTTGTCCAATTATATGTTTGCAACATAAGTTAATAATTATTTCTTGTAAATGAGGTTTCTGGACAGATCTGGGAACTTAGCAAAGTTCTTCATGATAATTTGCTTTGTGGTAAAACTTGTTTATACAAAAGTTGTAGATAATTTATGTATCTAGCTGCTATTCAAATTTGGTGACATTTGGCCATATGGTTTAGAAGCTACAGCTGTTCTAAGTTGGGTTCAGATTTATGTTGCTCTCTGTCCTTCCAGGACATATTCTGTACCTTCTATATTTCGACCTCGTAAATGTTAGAATCAGGTTTAGATGTTTATAAATGAAATGTGGACAATTTCATAAGCTTTCCAAAATGTCTTCTTGCAAGTCATTTGGAGTTGTAGATCTCCAGTTATGATTAAATTACTCAGCTGTTGGTCTGATGTCCAGAAGGTAGCAATTTCTAGTTCTAGTACTTTGATTAACTTTGTCATGCTTGGGTTTGATGATACCTGGGTGGTACCCTAAGATCTTATAAGACTTGTGTCTTGATTGATGTGCTTGCAATCTTCCTTGTTATGCCCTAATAAGGATTGAGTTAATTAGCTCTAGGCATTTATGCGAACTTTGGTATGCTTGTCTGATTACTTTGTTTATTTCACTTCTATGCATTCATACACATGCATTATTGCACCTTATTTAGGTACGCTAGCTGAACCACGTGGAGGACGTGATGTGAAGCCAACCAGAAGCTGGTGTTGGTGGACCTATCTCGGAGATGGAAAGATCGGACAAGTGCTAGATTGAGGGAATGCTCGCCAAGCGAGTTTCTTCTGACATACTCTAACTTGAGTCGGATCCCAGGCAAGCCCCGGAGCATTATAAGCCTCCTATCTTCAAAGCAATTAATTATATATATGTTATAAGTATTGTTGCATTAAGTGGTAGGAGTTGGTTGGAAACCCTTGCTGCATTATATCATTCCTTGTCCAGTGATATGAATCCTTGAATCCTACATAGACTAGGATCGAATAGATGCTTAGCCCTGCTTTAAGCGGTAGAAGTCAGGTGATTTCGTGTCACCTGCGAGATATAGAGATATAAGCGGTAGAAGACCGGGCGGGATGACGATAGTGAAGCAACAAGGCATGGAGGTCTTGGGTGTGGATCTATCCCCGTCTGAGTCGTTTAAGGACCGATTCGCTGTACGTCCTTGAGTCATGTTGAACGCAGTCTAACACTTAGTTGGCCGGATAAGTCGTTCCGACCGCGAAGCCGAGTAATATGGTTCAGGCCGGAAATCGAATGGTAGGTTGCTTCTTGGAGGAGAGAAAGGATGTGCTTGGGGACATTGGCGTGAGACCAAGGGGGGGTTAGAGTCCCTATCACCTGGCAGAGTGTCGCCCTTGGGGTCGCGACATCATTCGGACCCGCGATTCCTGAATCGTATGAAAAGGTGGCCTGTGCGACCCTGGCAGGGGTCTGCGCGGTGAGTGTTAGAAATACCCCTCCAGCTGGATAGGAATTCGATTTGAATCGCCGTCGCTCCCGGTTAGTGAGCACTTGACTTGAGCAGCGGCAACGTAGATTCCATTAAATTAAACGGATGGTTAATTGGATAACGATGGAAAGGTTGCCTCAATTTATACCAGCTATGGTTAATATTGTTTGCTTCTAATAAAGTGAGTGCTCTAGTACAGGTTCTAATATAGATGACAGGTTAATGATAATTAACTTGATGCTTAAGCATTAATGATTACTTATCCATATTAAGCTTTTATGCAAAATGTTGTCAAGCTAGCCCACTTTATATCAGCCTTGCATGATCCTTGGTGTCACTTATTTCTGGTTTATGACGGGTAAGTCTAGCTGAGTACCTTCTTGTACTCAGGGTTTTATCCCCACTTGTTGCAGGTTGTGCTGTTTCTTGGCGACTGCAAGAGTTGGTTGGCTCCTGCCTTAGTGGCGGAGTGTGATCATGGGCATGATCCTTCTTATTTATCTCCTATCTAATGCTTTTGTTGGAAGACGACCTTGGTACTGGCATGTATTTGAAATAAGATTAATGTTAGTTTCAAATTACTTTGCTTCCGCTACTTTTCAATTTAAGTTGTAATAACTATGTTGAACTCCGATGTATATTGAACTACTTGTGAAATGGATGTAACATGTGACTTGTTATGTTGAATCACTACGATCTTGGCTTGTATGTTGGTTGGTTTGAAATCCCTCGTGATTTCATTGGACTACCGGAGTTATATGGGCTCAAGTGCGAGAATTTGATCACTTCGGTGATTGTTTTTGTACTTGTGCTCTTATAATTTGGACGGTTCCGTTACAGGGTGATTTCCTGTCACCTGTGAGCTTTAGGGATATTTATATATGGCACGGTTGGCTATATTTGCTATCGTGGAAAAGAACCATGTGTTAATAAAATGAAATGAGACCGGGCGGGATGACGATGGTGAAGCAACAAGGCATGGAGGTCTTGGATGTGGATCTATCCCAGTCTGAGTCATTTAAGGACCGATTCGCTGTACGTCCTTGAGTCATGTTGAACGAAGTCTAACACTTAGCTGGCCGGATAAGTCGTTCTGACCGCGAAGCCGAGTAATATAGTTCAGGCTAGGAATCGGGGGGGGGTCAAGTGCGCATTCTAGAGGAAGTAAGGATGTGCATGGGGACATTGGCGTAAGACCAGGGGGGTTAAAGTCCCTATCACCTGGCAGAGTGTTGCCTTTGGGGATGCGGCATCAGTCGAACCCGTGATTCCTGAATTGTACCAAAGGTGACTTGTGCGACCCTAGCACGGGGTCTACGTGGTTTGTGTTAGAAATACCCCTCCAGCTGGATAGGAATTCGATTCGAATCGCCATCGCTCCTGATTAGTGAGCACTTGACTTGAGCAGCGGCAACGTAGATTCAATTAATTGAACGGATGGTTAATTGGATGATGATTTAAATGTTGCCTCAATTTATACCTGCTATGGTTAATATTGTTTGCTCCTAATAAAGTGATTGCTATAGTACAGGTGCTAATCTAGATGATAGGTTCATGATGATTAACTTGATGCTTAAGCATTAAATGATTACTTATCTACACTAAGCTTTTATGCAAAATATTGTTAGGCTAGCCCCACTTTATATCAGCCTTGCATGATCCTTGGTGTCACTTTATTTCTGGTTTTTGATGGGTAAGTCTAGCTGAGTACCTTCTCGTACTCAGGGTTTATTTCCACTTGTTGCAGGTTGTGATGTATCATGGATACTGTAAGAATTGGATGGCTCCTGCCATAGTGGCAAAGTGTGATCATGGGCATGATCCTTCTGAGTTATCTTGTCTCTAATGCTTTTGTTGGAAGTTGACCTTGGTACTGGCATGTATTTGAAATAAGAGTAATGTTAGTTTCAAATTACTTTGCTTCTGCTACTTTTCAATTTAAGTGTAATAACTATGTTGAACTCCGGTGTATATTGAACTACTTGTGAAATGGATGTAACATGTGGCTTGTTATGTTGAATCACTACGATCTTGGCTTGTATGTTAGTTGGTTTGAAATCCCTCGTGATTTCATTGGACTACCGGAGTTATATGGGCTCAAGTGTGAGAATTTGATCACTTCGGTGATTGTTTTTATACTTGTGCTCTTATAATTTGGACGGTTTCATGACAGCTGGTATTGGAGCAAGATTCAACATTAAACTTGTCATATGTGTATTTAAAACAAAGGTTTTGTTTTATAAAATCAGTTATCAACTTATAGCTATATTATATAGGTTTGTCAAATCTGAATTTTAAACATAAGTATGCCAGTGGTCAATTTCCTTATGCCCATATAAGGATTATTAGGTGGCTTATATAAGTACTAACTTGGGGGGTTTTCATTTATGTATCTACGCCCAGGCCAAGGTATGTATGTGTGATGAATTTCCCGCACTATACTACCCTGTGGGTCAGGTTGGAGGTAGCTTTCATATATGAAATAGCCATATATGTCGCTAGTTTACTTTTATGCAACGTCGCACCTACACTCAGGTAAGTGTGAGTTGGGAGAGCATGACCGAATATCCGTCGGTCTAGGGAAGTGATATATATTTGTGGTGACTGGAATAACCTACATGTTGTAAACCATGTAAGTTAGGAAGGTACCAATTGTGTGGGCAATCCTCTGATGATCGAATGGCATCGGAGCCAACTCTCATGGTTTCATGGGCATGTGTGCCACAGTTGCGTAGGCATGGTGCGCATGGCTAGAGTGGACCTAGAGTGGTCACATAGCATGGCACATGCGCTGGCACTAGACACACAGACGTGGCCAAGAGGGGACGTTCCTGGCTTGGGATTGACCGACGAGGACGTCGGTCTCTTAAGGGGGTGAGGATGTAACATCCTGGCCCAGAGCTTAACAGGATTAATAGGATACTCATACTAACAAGTTGCAACTTCTTTTTCGGAAGCCCATCTCCAAAGAACTCTGAGGTTAAGCGTGCTTGGCCTAGAGCAATTTCAGGATGGGTGACCCCTAGGTGCGCACGAGTGAGGACAAAGTGCGTAGAAAAGACTTGTGTGGGTCTGTGAGGGCAGTCTATGTCCTAAAAAAGCAGGCAGATATAAGTGGGCCCGGCCTCATAGAGGCAAGACATTACATGGCCCACATGTCATTGAGAACGCCTACTGCGACCTTGGTGCTAGCATCAATGTGATGTCCAAGGTAACATTTGATAAAGTTCTAGGAGGTCCTTTGGACCCCACAGACTTCAGAATGCAAATGGCAGATGAAACGTCACGTGAGGTGGTGGGGATAGTACGTGACATACTGGTAAGGCTGCAGGACCAGTACATCCCCACCGACTTCGTCATCATTGACATGGGCCCAAACAGGAAAGTTCCTCTCCTTGGGAGACCATTCCTATATACCACTCATGCTGAACTGCATGTAGGAACGGGGTTCACTCATTTTCATATTAAAGATAAAATATTAACATGTCCATTCAATGGGTATAAAATGTATAATCAACCCAAAAGCAAGCGGACCGGGAAACAAAAGCGCAACCCTGTTTTGCAGGCACAGCCGGAGCAGTGCTCCATGATTCAGATCAAATACGGTCCGAATCAACAGGGCATAGCCGAGGTTGAAATTCAACCTCAGCTGGTGGATGGCCTCAAGAAGAAGAACAAGAGGCCGGAGCAGAATAGCTCCAAACCTACAAAGGTAAGTCCAAAGGTTGTTCCTTCACCTTCTAAAAAGAAGGTAGAGAAGCCGCTCAAGGAAGCTCCAATGTCCACCACCACACTAGCAACAAAGAAAAAGAAGGTGTGGGTGCCCAAGGAGAAGTTTGTACTCACTCCCCCGGGTACGGAGAACCCTTCATCGAGCAATCAATGAAGGGGGAGGAAGTCCTGTTCATAGGACTATAAAGGTATGGACCCTCGCTGCAGGTAAACAGTAGTTATCCTTCTTACTTTCTGCAATTAAATAAAATATTACTAGTATAGTAGTAATGATAAAAATGAAAACAACAAAAAGATTTACTGTTTTAGAAAATATGAAACTTCATTCATATAGAATCATTTAGCTTGGGGCAGCGATGCTTGCGCCATCACCTTCCCATAGGTACATAATGCAAGCATGGTGCTTGGATTATTTAACCTACCTTGACCATGCTAAGTTCTTAGCTTGATCATGGAGCTAGATTGGTTATATATGACATGAAAACAAAAATATTTCATAACCTAATAAAATTTGGTTAAAAGTTTAAAGTCTTATATGAAACATGTTATAGTTTGGAACATGGTTTTCCTATCATGCTCCATAGGTCTTTTAATCTAGCTCATGCTAAGGTTAGGATACCTGCCTTGATTAAATTTCAAATTTAATCATTGTGCTAAAACTTGTCAAGTATAAAACTTTGAATGATTAACCAAACCAAACCAAAAATATTTATTGTTTCAAATAAAGTCTTGCTTATACTAAGTAAAACTTTGGTTTGAAAATATGGTTTCATCGAGTCATGTTTTCATAGACTTCTCAAATTAAGCATGGTGCTTAGGTTGACCAGTCTACCTTGATCAAATTAAACAATCTGCTTGATTTGACCATTGTCCCAAAATTTGCTAAGTATAAGACAAGCTTAAAATATAAAAAATCAAAATAAACTACATGCCTTGGAGTCTTCATCAAGCAACCTCGCTTCGAGCTAGCTTGGGGGAGGGTCCCGCTCAGGTATGGCTGCATTGCATATTTACTTCCTAACAATTTGCTTTCTGTTTGCATGTTTGCTTATTCCCTTGCATAGAAAACCAAAATAAAAATATTAATAATATTATTAGTAATAAAATAAAAATAAAATGAATAAACAAATTCCACTCTATACATATGTGATGTAGAAATGTTGATTCCATCCTTGTTGAAATGATGAAGTTGCTCTGCATTATATTTCATACTATGCCTAGCTTATAGCTTAGCTTTCTCCAATATTTGAGTTTATTGGCTTAAAACATGTTTATCCTGAAAACCTGAATCTTGTTGGTAGCAAGTGCTTAATCTATCTAAGTAGTTGCCTGACATGATATAGAGAACTATACATTGCCATGACTATGTTCCAAAGAAAGACTTATCATCCGGAGATTTCAATTTCAAAACTTGAAATCAAAAGTTCCTCAATGATCAAAATTCCTACCAAGGCCATATGGCACATACATATTCAAAACCTTAGTCATATGCTGCTTGTATTCACGGTGAGCTTTGTCAAATTGTTGTGACCAATGTTGAGATTCTTTTCATACACCCATGATCCACATTATAAAATAAAAACTCTATGTCAAAAATTTTCCTCCAGAAGTGATCAGAAAAGAGTTTGGGCTATATACAAAAGATGCCATGCCAAAGAAGCATGAGCCAAATAAAAGATGCCATACCAAAAGGGTATGTGCCAAAAAAAATGGGAGAAAACAATGGGTACTTAGATGCCCGCCAAAAAGAGAGACAGAAATGGGTACAAAAGTACCCACGAAAAAGTGAGAATAAATATAGCCCATGCTCTCAAAGATCTCAAAAGGAGAAAGGTATGGCATATGAGTTCATAAAAACACAAAAATATTCACTTGCACAATCTTGATCAAAGTGTATGACTAGTCTCTCCTATGGTCCAGTTTTTGACTTAGCAACATGACATGATGCAAGTAAGCCACTTTTTTCCATACCAAGCTCCATAAAAGCCTATATAAATGGTAGGATAAAGGAAAGGCAAAGTCAAAAGCCTTTGGTGAGGAAAACTTATACACTTTGAGTGATTGAGTGTATGATTTGAGGAACTACATTCATCTTATAAAAACTTTCAAAACCTCCGGAATGATCGTCATCAGAAGAATAGAGGATAAGCGAGTCTATCTATCTGTTCTGTCTTGCAACTACCCATGACCAGAGAGGGCCAAAAAGCTCCACATGCTCCAAGGTAATACATGGATAAGAAGTAGCCAATTTATTCAAATTGGATAGAAAACTTTGTTATAATCTATGCATATTTGAAATGTAATTGGCATAGTGGCAACTCTTGATCAACAACCAATGTCTTAGCTTTTGCTCGAGGACGAGCAAAGGGTAAGCTTGGGGGAGTTTGTTGGTGGTTGTTATTGAAAAATATTTATCACCAACATTCTACTAAAAAGGAAGGAATAAACATTAAATACACACATATACATGTGATAATGCCTTGTTTCCAGTTGTGCCCTCGAATTATCAGGAATGCAGAAACTGGGACGAAAACAGGCAGCGCAGAGGAGAAAAGTGCGCTTTCTAGAAAGCGCACTAGAGGGAGAAGAGGAAAAGGGCTAGCTCAGAACATAATTGGGCCAAGCCCACACCAGCATAGCAATCCAGGCCCAGAGGAGAGGCGGTGGAGCGAAGCTAGGCCGGAGGGGTGCCGGCCCTGGCGCGCGCGCGCCAGGGGCTCGATCGCGCCCTCCCCGCTGTAGCTTGGCCCCACCTCGCGCACACCGACTACAATTAATACAGTGGAGGAGGTGCGGGGGTGGGTTCTCTGAACCTAGACACCAGGGAGCCTCTACTAGCTCCTATATATAGGAGAGCACACCCCACACACACAACACACAACACACTCAACACACCACACTACATTCTCTCACTCCTCACTCCCTCTAGCTGAAGGAGCTCCCTCTCTCCCTCTACCTCACTCTCACTTAGCTAGGTTAGGAAAGTAGAAAGAGAAGTAGAGAAGCTACAAGGAGAGCTTGACTCCTTGGTGGAATATTGGTGAGAATAAAGGTGGATTCTTTCTACCTTATGATCATCATGTTCTATCATACCATCTTGTTCTTATATTCATATAGTTGTTGCTATGAACTAGATTATAGTCATATTGATATGTTCATGACATGTGTACTAGTCTATAGTCCATTTGTCATGAGTATTTCATATATGGTTATGTATGGTTTGTTTAGTATATTTGTGATGTGTAGATTAGTCTATAGTTTACATATCATTCATATGCTAAGCTAACCTAGGTGCTACACTCACATATGTGTCATGAGTAGAGCTACTTGTGTGTGGGGAGGTGGTTCATCATGCTTTTGGGTACATCCTAGTCTCTTACCTGTCGATCCGTAGGGTCGGGGACCCGAGGGGACTAGTGTGGTCAATATATATGCGGGCGTGGTGCCAGGGTATATAGTGGCAGGTGTTTGCATGCCTAGTCCACGGTCGAGGGGTAGGTGGGCAGGTGGTGACAACCCTGTCCATCCCTTGTATTCCCCCACATTCGGCTAGGGTGTAGGAGTTTGTAAATATGCTATTCGGGGTTGCTGGCAGACCAGTACTTGGTAGTCTCCTGATCCAATACACACATACTTAGCACTACGTTGTGAGCATATATGTTAACTTAGCTCATAGCATACTAACTATATTAGAACCCTCTACTACTCATTAGGACGTTCTTTTATTCTTATTCTTGAGAGTTGGGAGCACTTGACTAGATTAGGTGTAGGTGTATTTGTGTGTGTGTCCACTATCTTAAGAACTGTATGCTTACCCCTGTTATGATCATCTGGATATTATGCATACATAAGTGCATTGCTCATACACATGTCAGACCATTTGTTATCACCGCCTTCTTCAGCAGAATATAAATAACGATACCCTGAATACTTTCGGATGAAATGCTACAATGATAGATCCGTGTGCTTGCGGACATTGTCTGTAATTTTATATACCTATCGGCTAGCATTCCTTAGTATCCTTGCTAGGAGATGCCAGCATGGCATTTCTAGCGCCATTGCTAGGGATGGGTCCTAAGCCTATTCTTAGTAGTGACGCTAAGAAATGCCAACAGGCCTCTAGCACCAGCTCCGACAAAGACGACAGCAGTTGGGTCGGCGCCGACTTCTCCGAGATCGATGACCTGGAGGCTTTATGTCATTTCATCAACACTGCGACTACCTCCTCGACGGCGGCGACTCCGACAACAGTGGCTATGAGCTCACGTGGCCATGACGCCAAAAGCCGAAGGCTGCGCACGGCGACGACTAGCCACGATCGGTAGATCACCGCATCACCCTCTGCCCAAGATCTATTATTCTGTTTTTGGAAGATAATCAGTCTATGCATGTGTTTGAAATCTTTGCACATTTTTTGCTGTAATTTGTTTTCCTCATTTAAACCATGAGTTAAATTGTCAGCGATAATTACGTAATACGGTTTTCGCCCTTTACAGTCTGTTACGACGTGGAGTTCGAAGGCTAGCCCACGATGTCACACCGCAAAATTTTCAATTTTGGGTTGTGCATGAAAAACACTAAATAAAATAAATGATTTTAATATTTGAATAAAACTTATCCGATAAATTAAGTTGCTGCTAATTTAAATGTAGAAAATTATGGTTTTAAACTTTTTCATATTAATTTGATAATGTGGTGTTTGTGTGATGCTTGTCTTTGGTGTTGGTGAGTGCTATTATTTTTAAATTACCATAGGACGACGTTTGCTTCTCACCGGAAAACTTTTTGGTATTTTCTGGATTTAAAATTTCAATTTCCGTGAGCTTAATCTTTTTCCTTGATCTCTTCATCAATCTTTTTATGAGCTCAAAATCATTTAGTTGAGTTCCTTATCTCCCCAAGAGTCCCCAGGATTTTTCCCATGATTTTTCTGAGCTCCGAGCTATTTTTCGCGGCTTAAAAGGTAATTCTAGATTTTCTGGAATTATTTTTATTCGCGAAATTAAAATAATCCCGAAATTAAGAAATTCTGAAAAGTTTTCAAACCCTACAACTATATATATGCCGGCGTAGCCCTCGACGCCCTGGATTTATAAGTACAACCCTTATCGCGAGCCGCCGCTCGTAGCTCCCTCCACCCCTCGCCAAAGTTCTTCATCTATAGCTTGCGTTCCGGCGAACTTCCGGCGATGGTTCGGCGAGCTTTTCCGGCCACGTTTCTCGTCTTCGGCGAAAACCGTCACTGCTGCAAGGTAGCCCTCGTCGTTCTCTACTCCGTAGTATACTCGTTTTCTCGAATCCGTGTTCGTTTGATCGTGTTCCTAATTTATCTCGTTTTTCCGGCGAGCTCCACCATAGACGCCAGTTTCTTCGTGGTTTCCGGCCAACCCTTGTATAGCGCCCTCGGTCCACGTGTCCTCCGCTCCCCCGTGCGGGTAGCCTCTGATGCGGAGCCGACCCTGCGCCACTTCGCCGCACCCCGCACTCGGCTGACCCACTGCTGAGCCACGAGCCGGCGAGCTCGAGCAACCGCCGCTGCCCTACCTCGGTGCACGCACGCGTGGCTCCGTGCTGCTGTGGCCAAGCCGGCTAGTTCCAGCCAAGGCCGGAGGCCTCAGGACCCCCACCCGCCAACCGTGAAGACCTGAACAAGAAAAGAACGGCATGTCATCTTCTGTACATGCAGCTCACCATAAGGAAGAAGACGAGATATTTACAACTTTGCCACTGGTTCATAACCTCAGCAGTTTAGTTATAATAGCTCTGATTTAGTTGGTTCCAGTTGCGTTAGTTTCGTATCGTCGAGCTCTACGTGATAGTACCAAAGTTTTTATGTCACGTATTTTTCTATATATCGCTAAATATTATATTGATTAATATGTTCGTACTAGCTTTATAATTAAAAGCAATTTAGACTATATACCCACGGTTTCATAAATAAATATTAATTTAATTCATGCTAACATGTGTGTTTATGATTATAATTTAGCTAGTATCGATGTTTTTCATGACACTTGACCATGAATTTATTAACTTGAATGCTAATTAGATTAATATTTATTTAATAGCTTTCCAACTAAAAGCGATCTAAGTTTAGTTTTGTTTTGGTTGTGGTACAGCTGTGCCGACTATAAGTTACATGTTAGTAGGAACTTTTAACATGTCTCACATCTCTAAATTT
Organism: Saccharum hybrid cultivar R570; assembly: GCA_038087645.1. Taxonomy (NCBI): domain Eukaryota; kingdom Viridiplantae; phylum Streptophyta; class Magnoliopsida; order Poales; family Poaceae; genus Saccharum; species Saccharum hybrid cultivar. The sequence continues at coordinate 17,282,195 of JAQSUU010000066.1, forward strand.
TGTAAGTTAAATATTAATTAGATTAATGATTACGCAAACTGGTTTCCAAATAAAAGCAACATAGGAGAATATGGATCTTTTTATAATTACTTGCCAACTTAAACATGATTCGGATAAAGCCAGTTTAGATGCAATTTCATTAATATTTATTCAATGCCTTTTTGAATTACAACTTAGGTTTATAATTTCGGTCTTACATAAATAAATGTTAACTTGATTAATATCAACCTGAATGTCTTTTGAATTATAAGATGATTAGTTCAACCTTGAAACATAAGTGCTTTCGTTCAGTTGCCACATGTTTTCTATATATATAGTTCAATATTAAATTGATTAATATAATTAATGTATATTATATTTCAAATTAATAATTTGCTTAGTCTAAGTATGTTGCATATATGATAGACTTGTGTAGATAATTTCATATTACAGTACGTATCTGCTTTTCATAGTTATACAGCTTTAATCCTCGAGCATTTATTCGTTTGAAATCTATTTTGCTCCAATTAAGTTGCGTTAGATTAGCATCGACGTTCTCTGTACAGTAGTACTAATGTTTTTCATGCCATATGCTTTTCCATATATAGCTGAATATTATATTAATTAATATGTTTGTTATTAGTTTTATAATTAAAAATAATATACAATCTTGTCACGTCAGTCCTTTGTAACTAAGCATGAACTTAGCTAATGGCAACTTAAATATGTTTAAATTATAATTTACTTAGCCCAAGCACATATCTCATATAATTGGAATAGTTGTTCTCACATGTTCTTTTATCTCTGCAAAGTCGGCAATACTTATAAATAAAATATGACCAGGGTTAAACCTAGCTTTGTAATTCACCTGATTAATCTAATTTTAGAATATTTCTTCAGAATGTTTATCACCTTATTTCAATAACTAACTGCGTTATGTTGTAATCATCTCGATAGTCGCGTGTCCTCTTTAATGGTAGCTCCGTTATCCGTTGTTCTTGCATTTTTGTGACTGTAGCAACGTACCGTGTCCTTTCGTGCGTTCTCTTTTAAAGCATTTCTTTTGTTTGATGCATGTTCTTAGATGTGTGTATTGTTTGTCTATTTGTGTTGCTTGGTTGCTGCGTGTAGAGGAAGCGTGGTTCGTCAGCGCCGAAGACTAGGAGTTGAGGACTGACAGTCGAAGCAAAAGTTGAAGACCGGAAGATAGCAGCTAAAGATTCTGAGCAGCCTAACCTTGGGAAAAAGGCAAGTATAACATGGGACCATCCTTGTTGACCTATTCACTGAAATTATCATACCTATGTATGTGTCCTCCTTGACAACCATAGAGATTATAACTTAGCTATTGATATCTTGTTTCCTTGTCACCTATGGGTTGTGCATTTAGGTAGCTATTGCTAGTGCTTAATTATGAACAATGATCTTGTAATTTGATTAATGGATTAAGCAACCAACCATTAAGATGATTTTATTACTGTTGAAAGAGGGCTAGAGCAAGGGGTTATATTGTTGCTCTAGTTACTCTCCGTAAGGACTTACCTGTAAGTGATAACCGGGATATACAGTACAGCTGTGAAGGCTATATGGCTCTGGCTCTAGTTGTTCAAGAGACCTTTTCTAGCTTGTTAGTGGTTACCTTAATTGGCGTAAGAATGGCTTGACACGTTGGGTGTAGGACAACCTCTAGTCTATGAGTATAGCCGAGAAGGAATTGTGCCATTTGAAAAGGGGGTCCCTACATCTGCCTGCCGAGTGAATCTAATGGCCCTAACTTGTTAGACGAACTTTTGAATGGCTTTATATGGTTTTCGGTGTTTTGGGACTAGCTATCCCATGCATATAGAAATTATGACTCACAGTGAAAGTGTACACCTCTGTGCAGAGTTAAAAACTGGTATACTAGCCGTGCTCACGGATACGAGCGGCCTTGGGGATTCTTACAGAATAGATGATCACCATTGTTATATCATGCTTAATTACTGTTGTTATTATTATGCTCATGTTAATGCTATTCATTACCCTTATTACAATTGATCATTGGTTCATTAATGGGAAGTGGATTATCTTGATGCTACTCAATTGCTAATTATATGATGATTAAAAGCTAAATGCAGTCAAATAGTGTCTGGCCTTTTTGAGCCTCATGAACCCTATGTTATACTTGTTGAGTTCGACATAGACTCACTCTTGCTATTCCCCCACACTTCAGTGTGTAGTGAGGAGCTGCTCAGAAGAAGGATAAAGAGGTAGTGGAGTTTCTAGAAGTCTTTCAGAAGTGTTTGGCATACGGAGCCACCAGTCAGCCGTCCCTGAGAAGAATGAAGCCTGAAGTTTAGTCACCGTTCCACGATAGTCTGATGTAAGTGTTAATATAGCTATGTATACGTTATATAATAATATTGTTTCTGATACCTTTTCATTCTGACATATGTGTGGACTTCCTGGGCACACATATGATTAGCTTGGTTTTGTTCTTTAGAAACCAGGTGTGACACATGAAGGGTTTGATAGCCGCTCCAAGTCACCCAAGTGAGGGATGGCATGAGAAGGGGCACACAAGCGGCCAATACCCGGACGCGCTGAGCGTCAAGGGCCTTCTTGAGCCATGTTCAAGTCTAGGCCGGTTTACGGTTTGGGAGTTTTTTTGAAAAAAGGCAACGAGCCCTCGGGGTCGGTCGAACAACCCGGAGAACTCATTGAACCAACCACTAGGCAATATTGAAGCCGGTCACTAGCTTACCTCCGTCAGATCCCCGCAAATGGGAACTAGAGCTTCACTTGAACCGACCCGATTGTAACTCAACGGGCATCACGGCTCGACCCAGTGAGGGATGCCGTGGAATTTCACAAACCCTCCTCTTTGTGAAAAAGACGGGTGAGGGATTTGCTAACTAAGCCACTTGACCATGCCCACGCGCCAGCGGGGATCACGGAGGACCCAAGCGTAGAAATGTTCGACCTGCGAACGAACTCTCCCGAGCATCCTGACGAGCCTATGACCTTAGGCATAGGCGGAGGTATCAATGAGAATGCATCCAACCCTGCCTCAGGACGCGAGAAACTGCTACACCTAAACATCTGATCGATCTATCAAAAATCACGAGAGCTACGTGTACATGAGTTTTTTCCTCTCTAAAAACCTTCAACGAGCGAAGTCTCGGCGACCTCACCAGCCACCATTACCGATTGAATCAAGGCAAAATGAGGGAAACAGGGAAGTAAGATGAACATGACAATGATTAGACAAACTGATTTCTTAGATAGAGAACTATTTTACATTTCTTTTAGGGGAAGGGGAAGTCCTAAAACTAGGCCTACGGGTCCTCATTGAGGATTTGGTCCGTGGAGACAAGGGTAGCGATGACATTCGCCGCTGGCTCAAAACCCTCAAGGAGGTCCTCGTAGTCTCCCAGCCCCTCCCCCATCGGGAAACCTTCGACGTCCTGGAGTTCCACGTCGGTGGCTGCCTAGGCCATCGTTAGTGCAACGATCGCTCCTTGACGGACGCCATGCTCGATTGCCGCCTAGATCAGTGCTCATGCACTAAGGAGGCGCTCCTCTCGGTCTGGAGCACTCACAAAATTGGCCAGGACATCGGTGGTGCTACAGAGGGACTCCACCTCCACGAGCAGCTCTGCTCAAAACAATGCCAAAAATAAGCCATCACACCGGCTAAAAAACAAAACGAGGGGACGGAGGCCCACTCACCAGCACATCGGTGGTCGGATTCCATCCGCTATGAGCGGGCAAGCGCCGCCGCCTCCTCCAGTGAAGTCACCACCGCCTTGACGGTAGCCAACTCCTCCTAGGCCTCCTGGAGCAGAGTAGGGACACCCCAAGACACCGCATGCTGGGCCTACCCGTACCCCAATGTGGAGATGGTGCCAGGATTAAGGCAACAGTGATAGGAGGGTGCCCTGTCCCCCTCTCCTGGCGTGCCCATGTAGGAACCCCTAGAGGAGTCGCCTGCTCCATAACGGTGGCTGAGGTGGAAAAGAAAGACAGAAAGCAGGGACGGAGGAAGGGAGATGCTAGGGTCGGGCACCATGGCTCGGGTTATAAAGGGCCCTAGGGAGGCCTCTCAACTCCCATGGCATTCAGTACGTCGCCCATCCTCCCAACTGCCCTACTCGTCTCCCGAGGGAGCCGCATCGGTCTCACGCCATGCCTCGGGAAAGCGAACCATTCTCATAGATGGTACGCGGTCCATTTAATCATGGCAAGAGAGTCGTGTGAAAGGGCAATTGACTGGGCGCTAGTCGCCCAACTCTCCATGTACACAAAAAATCCGGGCATCTCCCCACCTTCCCATGCACCGGGACACAAAGCGTCACAACAACCGCTACCCGGCGTGACCTCTTGTCTTCCCTAGGCAAGCCCACTCGCTTGATTCAAAGCCCTTGATGGGATGACTCATCCCTCCAAGGACTCAGGGGCTACACCCAGCGGGTGCGATCGCGCACACCCACTGGATAGTTTCCTTCAAAACAAATAAACCGCAATGCACCCAAATGGGATGACGAGGGCCCACACATACCTCTCCGTTCTACTAAAGAACGCAAGGAGGAATGACGCGGTGGCGCAAGGGCCACCAGGTCAGTCCCTCGCAACGTGCAGGGGCTCGGGGGCTTCTCTCGCATCCTGACCTAGCGAACGGTCAAAGCCACGGGCTTAGGGGCTCCTCGCACACCCCGCAGTCATACGAGAAGCACCATGCTCGCTCAATTAAAAGCCCTTGAAGGGATAACTCATCCCTCCAAGGCCTCGGGGGCACACCCGTCGGGTGCACTCACGCAAACCCACATGGATAGCTTCCTTCATACACAAACAAATCAAAACCACCCACGGTCGCTCATTCTCAAGCCTCTGAAGAAGTGCTCCACTCCTCCACAGGCTCGGGGGCTACCATCGGGTATCAAAATACCAGGGTACCCAACAGATGGCAAAATACGGCACCCTGCATGATCGCTAAAGCCCCATCGTAGGGGCCCCAGAAAAGCCGACTCGCCAAATGCACTGACAGCGTGTCAGTCGCTCGAGGCACGAATGGCAAACTTCATCCCACCTGAGCCTTGTGTAAAGGTCTCGGGCGAGATAGGTGCCTCGAGCGGTGTTTTTCCACCTCGCCTGAGCCCCCATGATGTCATCAAAGCGCCCGACCCCCTCAGCTCACTCCCGCCTCGTCCGAGGGACACGTGGAACCCTCAGGCAAGACGGGGACTCACGGGGCCCTAACCGCGACACCCGCTCCCACCGATGGGACAGACATGACCATGCACAATCAATAGGAGCACGGGAACCACGCCCTAACCCAACATGACCCTGGTCATTCCACCACAACGACATCCATACCTCTACAGCAATGAGGGTAGCAACCACTATACCACCTAACCCCTCTCTACGCAAATCCAGGCTCCCATATCGCCCTACCTCGATGGCACAGAGGCGCACAGGACAAAGCGTGGCCACACCACACAGCACCAGCAGACGGAGAGGCCAAAAGATCAATGCCTGTCACATCTCTGCGCCATAAGAAAATTGTTCCCACGGGATAAGGAGGAAGACGGCCATGCTCGAGGCCACCTTTTTTGTTTTTCTCTTTCATCCTTTCTCATTTTCATCTCTTTACCATAGATGTAACCCGAGCCCTCCCCTTAGAGGCTATAAAACGGGAGGCAGGGGCCACATCTAGGGAAGGAGTAAAAAACACAATCAAGTAGAGTTCACTTCAACTGCACAACACATGCACACACACCCCAAAAGAGACCTAGGATCCACTCCCTCTCTCAAAAAGCTTGTAACCCCTACTACAAGCACTCCGGTGCAAGGCAACACGAGCATCAACAAAACCCACTGGACGTAGGGCCATTCATGCCTGAACCAGTATACATCTTTGTGTTTGCTTTGCACACCATCCGGGCCTAGACGCGCAGATACAAATTTAGTCATCGCTCTTATTTAGACCCCTGGTTCTCTAGACACCAACATGTATCGATAGTAGGCATACCCAACCAAGGGTGTTAATAGCGTGTCAGCTATTAAATCACCCAAGGCTTAGGGACGACTTTCGCCTTGCCCGAGCCCCCATGACGTCATCAAAGCGCCTGACCCCTGTGTCCCGTTGTTGACATTTCTTATGCACAACTAGAATAAAAGGGATTCCGCAAGCGCACAGAAAAATATCATTGTAGCATTTTAACCGGGAGCAATTCAGGTATCGTTATTTATAATTTTACCACTGGGAAGGGAATGCGCTGGCTAATGAGCAATGAGCACTACCTGTTATAATGGAGAGCTTAACCTTGTCTTTATCTATCTTCTCATACAGGGTAAGTGTCACATAAAATATAGAAATGAATAGTAATTGACATATGATAAATGAGAGCACATAGCCACATAAAACAATGATAATCATCTCAATAGAGTACTCTAAGTTTATAACACTAGCATGGACTAGGACGATCTACAAGGATAAATCCTAAGTTATTCTAACTATAAGGTCAAAGCATACAATGATTAGTGCAATAACATCTAGCAATCATGGCGGGAAAAGGTTATACCTATGCATAGTGATATTACCAAAGAAGATCAAGAATAGAGCAATCTCTTCAGTGTAATAGAAGTATTGTACTAGTCCTATATTCAGGAGAAGGATTACAAAGGAATCAACAGGACTGCCACTCCCGCGATCTATCTCATGATCCGGAATATAGGGTGTAATCGTAGATAAATACAGTCTAGGCACCACACCTACACAATATTTACCACTCACCCATCGATCTAATGAGCAAGCGCTATATGATCCTATGCATAAACATAATTCTAGTCCAACTATGCTAAACATATAATCAAAGTAAACTAAGAACAATATAATTGAGAACATAATCAAATAGAGCAAAGTCAATTCTGATATAATAGAATAGAATAAAGTACTATTCATAGTAGCAAGAACAATGATGAATATTACAAGAATGTAGAGAAAAATTACCAAGAACTCTGACAGATCTGGACTCCAAGCTAGGCTTGACTCCCTCTAGATCTATTCCTATGTAGCTATGCTACTAAACTATGGAGCTCTAATTGAGATGGTGGCTCTAGGCTTCTCTGAATTCTTCAGATGAACTCTTGAATTGAATTGAATTATATTAGATTAGGGTTTCTCCCAGGGCCAGGGGCTCTGAATATATAGCCCTCTATGATGCACCACAGCCCTTGGATCAAACCGACCTAAATGAACGGTTTTTATTCATCCTCAAAGTCGGTGGAGGCATAATCCGTGAGACTCTCCCTGATTGGTGGAGGGGGAGAGGCTGCCCTCTGGGCGGCCACCCCTGGCTGGCTGCCAGGTGGGCCCAGGTTTGCAGGGTCACCTTCTCCAGTCTTCTAGAGTATTCTTTTTAATACGTATGTCTGTTTCTCTCTATGTAAATCTGACATGTGGACCTCTTTTGGTTCTCTTTCTGATAACCCCCTGTAGAAATAGACAATCACCAAAACTCGTGGAATTCTGTCAGTGTAACCCCTATATCTAGTAGGTAAACATGTTTTAGCCCTTTCTCTTACTATGTTGATGGTTTAAAAAGGATACTTATCTACCATCAACAAACTCCCCAAGCTTATCTTTTGCTCGTCCCTGAGCAAAGATAGACTCAGTGATGGATCAGGAGTTGCTACAATGCTTTCATGCCTCAAAAGTACACATGTGTTCAAACAAGAACTCTCCTCCAGATTAGAGTGAACTATTCTGACTCAAAACTTACTCATATTACCTTTCACCATGGGGCTTGTAACCGTCACTTGGGTCTTGAGCAGTTGAAAGACAGAACGGTCAAGTCAAGTGCCATGTTTCTAGATCTTTGATCAACTATTATTCTAGAGTTTTTGCAAGATTTTCAAATAAAACTCAGAGATTCCTTGTATGACTCTTTCAAGTCTCTCATTTGTGGTATTTTTGGATCCTTACCAAGGCATGAATGATGTATGCCTTCTCTCTTCTCTTAGAATATGTGGTATTTGTGGAATTAAGGCGTAATAAGGTTGCCTTCTCTCTCTCACCCTACTTCTAATAGGCTTATGTGGAGTTCATAGGTGGAGGGACAACTCAAAACTCATTTGCATATATTGCATAATTAAACCGTGGATCCAGAGGAACTAAGCATACAATCAAGTCATATGTGCATGTGAATGAGGGGAATGAAATGAGTGATAAAATAATGGTGATAGAAAAAGGAAATGAGGGGTGGTAAATGGTGAGGATCTACTTCTACACTTGCTCCTTTGGGGATAACATACCTCCCTTTATTTGGAAACTTTGAAAACTCTCTAAGGAGGACTTGGTTGCTTCTTTCTTTCTTCTTTCTTTTTTTCTCTTCTTTTTTAGAGCAACCAATCCTTTTTGAAATGAAACTCATAGCAATGACAATAGGGAGTATCAATTGGAGTAATGAATGGAGCTTTATTGTAGGTAGACAAAGATAGAATGTCAAGGAATGTTTTTGGGGTGTTCACTCCCAGTGTAGGAGCAGAACACTTTTTTAAATGGATTAGAATGAATGACGTATATTTATGTGGATGGATGAATGCGTACTCCTAGGGTAGGAGTGTTGACACTAGCTAACACCACTTGAATACTAGGTTGTCATCCCTAGCATGGTGCTAGAGCGTACTAAGGTATTTATAAACATAAAGGCTCTCTAGAAAATAATCTATTCTATCCGCAAGCGCACAGATAAAATACCTCATTGTAGCATTTCACCAGGATAAGTATTCCAGGTATCGTTATTTATAATTTTGCTTAAGAGAACGGTGAAAGCGAAAACAGGGGTAAAATCTATCAAGGCATAGACTAGAGATAAACTTGCAAGAACATGATTACTATTGAGAAACTCGTCACACAGTCACTTGCTTTGGCAGGGGGTAAGCCATAATAATAAAGATAATGAAATATAAGCTCATGGGTAAATAACACAGCGATTAGAAATAGACTACTCCACATAAATATAAGGTGACGTCGGACTAGCAAGAGAATGGATTCTAAGTATCTACTATTTACTAAGTCATAATCTACTCTAAGCATCTACAAGATCATATATAGCACAAAAGACTCTTCATTCATGTATAAGGAACATTGCTAAAGTAAATCAGAACATAGCAAGACTTACTCCGCAATACAAATTCTGCCTGTCCTATCAACGGAGGGTGGACTATATAAGAATCAATGAAGCTGTCACCATCGCAAACTACCACACGACCCGGCCAATAGGATACATTTGCAGGTAAATAACATCTAAGCACCACGCCTACATGTGATCTACCACTTAACTCCCACGTGAAAAGAGCTAAGCGCTTTGCAAACTCATGCATGAACTCATCATCAATCATAACTATATCACTTATAGAACTAGAGCAAACTAGGAACATAATAAATAAAGACATAACGCAATTAGAATAAAGTCATAGAGAAAGATATGAAATAATACCAATCTTTATTGACGAAGATCCGAAATCCAGAGCGCTAGGCCCTACTTCTCTAATTCTATCTAGTCAATCCTATAAAACTTGAAAGAATTGGGAGTAGCTAAATCTAATTCTCTGCGGGAGAGAGAGTTTCTAAACCCTAAACTTGATGGCTTCCTCTGATAATGATTTCTCCTCCTCCCCTGGGGTGGAGAGGCCCTGCTTATATAGCCCCCTCAAATGATCGTGGGCCGTCGGATCAAACCGACATTAATCGCACGGTTTTCCTTGATCCTTTAGGTCGGTGGAGCATAATCCGTGAAGTTGACGCTAATTGGCCATGGAAGTAGGGCGGCCGCCCCAAACCCTAGGGCGGGCGCCCTGGGCTGGGCCCCGTTTGGCCTCCCGTTCGTTCACGTGTCTTCTGGAGTCTTCTAGATGATAGAAAATTAGCGCACATGTTAATATCTCTATGTAAACCCGACGTGTGGGCCTTCTCTCCGTATTTTCTGATAACCCCCTGCAGAAATAGACAAACACCAATACTCATGGAATTCTATCAGATAAAACCCTAATTCTAGATGTCTAGTGCATATTGATCCTTTTCCATGTTTAGTTGACAATTAAATTTGATACTTAAGGATCGTCAACAAACTCCCCCAAGCTTACCCTTTGCTCGTCCCTGAGCAAACAACTAAAACTCAGATGGATCAGGAGTTGCTTTGATGTTTTCTTTCCTGACAGGCACACATGCTTTCATATAAAATTCTCCCAGATTAGAGTGAAGTGTCTTGGGGATTAGCACCTGTACTTAAGCCTTAGGTAATTGAAAGACAAAATAATTAAGCCAAGCACTATTCCTCCTGTCTATACCTCACCTTTGTTCTAGAGTTTTGCATAAGTTTTCAAAATAAAGCTCAGAGTTCCTAGACATGATTCACTTCAACAGCCCATACATATGTTTAATCGAACTGCGGATCCAAAGGAACTCAACATACAATTAAATCAAGATGTGCATGTGTGGTGGAGTGATGGTGATGATAAAACTTATTGCTCACTGTTCCTCATATTGCTATCTCTCCTCCTCTCTTGATCTTTTATTGGGAGAGAACATGGGCTATCTCTTTTTTTTCAGGTGGGTAGTAAATACCCCTAATTCTACTGTCGGACACTTGTCTATTTTTTCCGCTCAGGTGGGTATCTTTGTACCCCTAATTCTACTGTCGGACACTTGTCCATTTTTACCTCTCGTCTCACTCTTTTTCTTTTCTTTTTCGAGGTTCCGGGCACTTGCCCCTTTTTATTTCCTCGCATATTTTTGCATAGCCCATGTCTCTTTCTGCATTTGATCTTTTAGGAGAGAGAGAATAACAATACTTTGGGACAGTGAGTGATAACAATATTTTTAACAGATTTTTAATGATTGGTGTAATAGATGTGTGCAAGTGAGTATCTTGATTTAACCACATGAAAAGCTCCTAAGGATCTACACAGCTCAATGAAACTCGAAAGATACAGCAATTATAGCAAGTATGGCTGTGGTAAGAATGTTATGCTAGGAACTCATCATGTGATTTGCAGGTTTTTTTTTTCAAAATAAATTTCCAGAACTTAGTGTTGTAAGAACAAGATAAACAGCAGCTCAAACTTTATATCATGTCTTATCTTTTACCTAGACTTTAGTTTTAGGCTCATGTTCCCACAGATAGTAAATTTCAGATTTTAGCAAGTCTTAGGAGAACTCTAATATAAAAGCTAGGCACTTGAAGGTAAGTAAACAGAGCAACTGTTCATCATTTCCGTCATACATATTTTTGGATTTTCTTCATTTATGTCTAGAGATTGAACTAAACAGGAAAATAAAGCACACTTATCTACACACTCTTTTTATTTGGTTTTCATTTTTTAGGAATGCAGTAAATTAAGAAAGAAAATATTTATTGGGTTTTCTAAGTTTTTTTTAAGATATAAATATCTAAAACAGAAAAAGAAAAATTGAAAAGTAAATAGGAAAAACAATTAAAACTCACTCGGTAACTGGGGAGGAACTCCCCCAAGCTGGTTGTTGTCGTGGCTCTCTTCACTCAATGTTGAAGTAGCGCAGCATGGTCGTGATGTTGTTGTTCAAGGTTGTGGTGTCTTCCCTTATTGCTTGCACTCTAGTGGCTTGCTCCTGGTTCCATTTTTGTTGCTCCTCCAGGAGTCTTCCGTGCTCTGCTTGCGTAGTGCGAATGTCGAGGAGAGTGTTGTCGGTGCGGGTGTAGAAGGCGGCAGTCTCTTGGTAGTAGTCCCCCGAGAAGGCGTAGGAGGCATCGGAGTATCTTCCTGTATCAAACTGGGGCTGGGGCCTAGACCCTGAAGCTCCATATGGGTCAGTGGAGTACCTTCTTGTAAAAGGCGGGTTCTCCCACTGGTGATATTGTCCCTCCGGCCATGTCTCTTGTGGTGGTTCTTCTGACTGGACGTGTCACGCCCATGGGTCCCGAAGAACTCTGGGGTTGTAATCATTATAGTGCAGATGTGCTGCCTCTTCTGGCCCGGGATCAGCTCCTTGCCATGTATGTTCCTGATGGGTGGCCATCCTTGCGGATGCCGCGCGCTGTGGAGCTCTCCGGTTCATCGGTGCTGCAGTCTCAATCAAATAATTTCGAACAGAATATATGCCAAGGTCCAGGTTAGGTAACCGAACCTTGGTGTTGTTGTCATACAGCATGTACATTATCCCTGCTTCCCTTTTTAACATCCATGCGTATCTAAAAGTGTCGTAGCCGTGATAAAATCTAGGTTCCTCAATGAATTCTAACGATGAATTTTCTAACAACTTAAGGCTAACGGCTAAACGAGTTATGAGTGAAGTACACCCGACAGGTCCCTGAAGAGTAGGTGTGCCAAGCCAATGGGCAACTAAAAGAGTAACAGGTGAAACTTGGATTTTGTTTATGGCGGCGTAAATGAGTTGTAGATCTCCCACACGCACCTTTCTCAAGTCATCACGAAAGAAAAGATTGTACCCGAGCCATTTGTGGAACATCCGGAGTGTAGGATGCTCCATGTCGCTGGTTCGGGGTTGGTAAAAGAGTTCGTCCCTAGAGATTTCTCTCCAAAACTGATGTTTCTCAAAATTGGGCAAGCCGGAGTCAAGGTCCAGAATGCTCCGTGGAGGAAAACTGAGGTGATTACTCAGCTCTCTCCAGGACAGCATAATGTCCTGCTTGAACATCCGAAAAGAAATTCCCCCTCACAATATTGTAACGTGCAAAGAAATTCAATAGTAAGGAGACGGGAACCATGCTCAGTGATATTCCAAAAGTCCGTCCATCCTATCATTTGAAAAATTAAGTCAAATTCAGCAGCCATACCTGTCTCTTGGAGTAAGGCGAAATCGATGGTGGGAGTGTGAATGAATGTCTTGTTTTTCAACTGCTGGAGAATCTCCTTCTCCCTGCGATTCCTGAGCCCAAGGTCTCCTATCTTGAGTAGGACCTTGTTTGGTGCACCCGATGAAGACGATGGAGCTTGCGGAGGTGCCGGATCGACACTCATCTCCGACTGGCGTGAGAAGAGTCGAGACGAACTCCTCGTACCACTCCTGAGAGACTTGGCCGCGCTCTTTACTTTCTTAAACATCCTGCAGAATAATAGGGACAAACAGAAACTCGTGGAAATATATGAGAAAAATATGTTAGTGGTTAGCTGTCCGAGAAGTCAGTCGTCCAGGGGTTAGTCGTCCGAGAGAATTATAAATTTTAGCAGCACTTCCCCCTAAACAACTTTTAATTCCGCTTGGGACAGCGGGAACACTAATTACTAGGTGATCTCACTCTCTATCTCAAAAATTTTCCAAACTCTCTTCCACTCTTTCACTAAATCACTTCTTCTGAAAGTCGAGAGCTCAAGCTTGCATATGTTTTCTGGAATGTGTGTGAGATGAGAATGAGGTAGAGAGGTGGCCTTTTATAGTTGGAGCTGGGGGCAGGGCGGGCGCCCTGGCCAACAGGGCGGGCGCCCCACTTGAGTGCCCTCTGTGGCTGAAACTTTCCCACTCCCTCACATGCTTCACTCCTACGCCAAATAATGCTGCATAGGTGGTGGTTGGTCGGTGGAAGTTGTCTGGTTGAGTGGAGATGAGTTGGTGGGTGAAATTATGTGTTATGATGTATGTGAGGTGTAGTGTATGACATATGGGACCAAAGGATGTGGGTCATGCTTCTAGAAGATTGCTATAAATAAATATAATACAGGAAAAATTATGAGAATTGAAACTAAAAAATGATCATGGAAAAATATTTTTGTGCCTCCACAATAATTAATAATTATGGGTTTTTACACACCACAAATACTATTTATATGGGACTTTTGATTTTTATAATAATGCTATGGATGAGTATGACTAATGCAAGAATTAATTATGCAAAAAATTAAATGATGTGGATAAATACCGAATTACCTCCCGGCGAGGGTTTGGGAATTTTAGGTCCCCCAAGCTGGACCTCCAAATCTTTTTAAACTTCTGAATTGCCTTCCTCTGGAGATGGTGTCTCCAGTGGTTTCTCTTCGTGAACCTCCTCCACTGTAGAGTCTCTCTCTGGTCTGGGCTTGAATGTGAAGTGTTCTTCTTGTCCGTTTATGCTGAACTTGATTTCTCCCTTACTGACATCAATGTGGGCATTGGCGGTGCTCAGAAATGGCCTTCCAAGGATGATGGACACTTTTGAGTCGGGGTTCATGTCCAGTACCACGAAGTCTACTGGCACAAGGAAATCTCTTATTCTAACTGTGATATTTTCTGCGATGCCCATCGGGTGTCGAACTGATTGATCTGCTAGTTGTAGGCACATTGATGTTGGTTCTAGGGTTGTGTGTTCAAGCTTCTTGTAGACTGATGCTGGCATCACACTGACACTTGCTCCGAGATCACAAAGTGCATTGTTAAAGTGCTGGTCTCCGATTGAGCAATCAATGGTAGGACATCCTGGATCTTTCTTCTTCCTTAGTGGTTGGTTGAGGATGGCCGCACTACATTCTTCTGTCAGCTTGATTACCTCAGTGGTGGGCAGTGGCCTCTTTTTGTTAAGAATATCTCTAATGTACTTCGCATATGTGGGTACCTGTATGGCATCAAGTAGAGGTATGTTGACATATAACTTTTGAATGACCTCTACAAACTTACCAAACTGCTCATCCGACTGTAGTCCTCTATTTCTTCTGGGAAATGGCAAATAGTTGGTGTCGTGAAAATCTTTCCTCATTTCTCCAGTTCTTGATGGTTGTAGCAGATCTTCTGCTTCAACTGGTCTCTCTTCTTCTATCATTGCTGGTTGCACTGGAGCTGGTGTTCTTTGCTTCTCTCTTGGGTGTGGGGGATCTCTGGTAGATCTCCCTCCTCTAGTAGTTATGTTCTTTACCTGAATTCATACCTTTGCTATTGGGTTGACTTGAGGTGGTTTGATATTTGTATACTGTCTCTATAGCCCTTTGATCTTCTTTGAACTTGGCCCTCTGGTCAATCCAATGGAGCAAATCTTCCATCTTAGTTGATAGTGCTTTTACTTCTTCTGGTATTTCTTTAGTTTGATGACAATGTTGAGTCTTGTCTTGGAACCAGCTTTGGTTTTCTTCTATCTTATCCAAAAGTGTCTCTGCTTTTCCAATTGTAAACTCCAAGAATGATCCTTCAGCAGATGCATCTAGGCACTCACGAGACTTTCGGTTTAATCCATGATAAAAGGTCTGCATAAGTAACCATTTGGCCATTCTATGGTGAGGACAATCTGATATGTATCCTTGAAAATGCTCCCATGCTTCTGGAATGGTTTCTGTCTTCTGCTGTTGGAAACTGACAATATTTCCTCTTAAGGCAGCTATTTTGCCTATAGGGAAAAACTTTGATAGAAAGGCATCTGACAAGTTCGTCCAATTTTTGATGTTTGCTTGATTGGTGTAGAACCACTTCCTCGCCTTCCCTTCTAGTGAAAATGGAAAGAGGCGAAGTAGTATGACGTCTTTGTCAACTCCGTTGATGCTAATTGTGCTTCCAATCTCCAAGAAATTCTGCAAATGTGCACTAGCATCTTCGTGTGCCTTCCCACTGAATTGTGTAGCTTGCACCAAGTTGATGAGGTTTGACTTGAGCTCGAACTCAGGTACTCCTTCTTCTACTTCAAATCTTGGACCAGTAAGAATGTTCTCAAGACTTGGGGCAGAAAATTCCTGTAAGGTCTTCTGTGCCATCACTTCAACAATTGGTAGCTAGCTTCTTCTTCCTTGATTGCTTTGGTTCTGATGATGAAGAATTTAATTCACCAAAGTCAATCCTGATATACCCTGTAAAAAATATAAACATAGGAAAACAACAGGGTGAACCTACCAAAGCAGAGGTGCCTTGCTATGATTTCTCATTTATATAGTAGCTGTTATGCAATTATTTCTCAATAGTCTAGTCTAAAATTTTATTTGAATAACCTTGACCGACTTCCTGACTTTCCTTACCGTTCCCCGGCAACGGCGCCAGAAATGCTTGTTGACACTAGCTAACACCACTTGAATACTAGGTTGTCATCCCTAGCATGGTGCTAGAGCATACTAAGGTATTTATAAACATAAAGGCTCTCTAGAAAATAATCTATTCTATCCGCAAGCGCACAGATAAAATACCTCATTGTAGCATTTCACCAGGATAAGTATTCCAGGTATCGTTATTTATAATTTTGCTTAAGAGAACGGTGAAAGCGAAAACAGGGGTAAAATCTATCAAGGCATAGACTAGAGATAAACTTGCAAGAACATGATTACTACTGAGAAACTCGTCACACAGTCACTTGCTTTGGCAGGGGGTAAGCCATAATAATAAAGATAATGAAATATAAGCTCATGGGTAAATAACACAGCGATTAGAAATAGACTACTCCACATAAATGTAAGGTGACGTCGGACTAGCAAGAGAATGGATTCTAAGTATCTACTATTTACTAAGTCATAATCTACTCTAAGCATCTACAAGATCATATATAGCACAAAAGACTCTTCATTCATGTATAAGGAACATTGCTAAAGTAAATCAGAACATAGCAAGACTTACTCCGCAATACAAATTCTGCCTGTCCTATCAACGGAGGGTGGACTATATAAGAATCAACGAAGCTGTCACCATCGCGAACTACCACACGACCCGGCCAATAGGATACATTTGCAGGTAAATAACATCTAAGCACCACGCCTACATGTGATCTACCACTTAACTCCCACGTGAAAAGAGCTAAGCACTTTGCAAACTCATGCATGAACTCATCATCAATCATAACTATATCACTTATAGAACTAGAGCAAACTAGGAACATAATAAATAAAGACATAACGCAATTATAATAAAGTCGTAGAGAAAGATATGAAATAATACCAATCTTTATTGATGAAGATCCGAAATCCAGAGCGCTAGGCCCTACTTCTCTAATTCTATCTAATCAATCCTATAAAACTTGAAAGAATTCGGAGTAGCTAAATCTAATTCTCTGCGGGAGAGAGAGTTTCTAAACCCTAAACTTGATGGCTTCCTCTGATAATGATTTCTCCTCCTCCCCTGGGGTGGAGAGGCCCTGCTTATATAGCCCCCTCAAATGATCGTGGGCCGTCGGATCAAACCGACATTAATCGCATGGTTTTCCTTGATCCTTTAGGTCGGTGGAGCATAATCCGCGAAGTTGACGCTGATTGGCCACGGGAGTAGGGCGGCCGCCCCAAACCCTAGGGCGGGCGCCTTGGGCTGGGCCCCGTTCGGCCTCCCGTTCGTTCACGTGTCTTCTGGAGTCTTCTAGATGATAGAAAATTAGCGCACATGTTAATATCTCTATGTAAACCCGATGTGTGGGCCTTCTCTCCGTATTTTCTGATAACCCCCTGCAGAAATAGACAAACACCAAAACTCGTGGAATTCTGTCAGATAAAACCCTAATTCTAGATGTCTAGTGCATATTGATCCTTTCCCATGTTTAGTTGACAATTAAATTTGATACTTAAGGATCGTCAACAAGGAGCAGCAAGGGTGTGTGTCTCTAGGGTAGAAATAGCACATGATGCAATGGATGTGGATCTTATATGTGGGTGGTACTTCTAGGAACAAAAGTAGCACAGAATGAATGTAGCGTTATGAATGGGTGCATGCTTCTGAGGACAGAAGTAGCATAGATCAATGGGTGGAGAGCACATAGTATTGACTTTAACTGCATGACTAATTCCTAAGGGTCAACACAGCTCAACTACGCTCAATGCCTACAGAATGATATATATAAGCAAAGTTGGTTTTCCAAATCTAGTAAGCATGTATATATGGCTATGGTAGGAATTTGAACTCTCGTCATAAAGGAACTCATCATGCAATTTTAGGATTTTCACAAATAAATTCTCTAGGACTCTAGTATCTCTAGGAACAAGATGGACAGCAGCTCAAAACTTTTTCCATATCATATCCATCAACTACCTAGACTTAGATCAAGCATTCGCTACCCACAAGCTTTAGGTTCAGAGTAAATCTTAAATCTAAACAGTTGTGTCTAAAACTCGGGAGAGTGCAAGGTTGAAAACTAGGTACTTGAAAGGAATTATGGCAGAGCAACTATTCATCATCTCCATATAGAGTTTATTCTAGGGATCATTTTTAAAGACAGATTCTATCAAAGAGCTCTCCTAAATAGAAAAGATAAAATAAGGAAATCTTTCTGGATTTCTATGGTTAATCATCTTTTTTAGTTGTTTTAGCAAAGCAAACTATGAAATAAATAAGTAGACAAGTTGGGGACACTTAGCTCGGTACACGGGGGATGCTCTCCCCCAAGCTGGATGTTGACATAGTCTGTTGATGTTGCTGACTGGCAGTGAAGGCGTACAGGTCCTCTTGGAGTGTCGTAGATAGTTGCTGTTTGGGAACAACACTTGACTGTTGAGAGCAGCACTCCAACAGGGGACAAGACGTCCTTCTGCCTATTTAGCTCTTTTTGATCCTTTAAGTTCTGTGTAGCTCAAATAGACAACAAAGCTTGTGGAACTGATTAAGTGTTAGTAATAAAAACCTCTAAGCCTTGGTTGCCTGGAACTTTCTTAACCCAACTATCTTTTAGCAGGATCATAAGACATTTTTATATTTTTATAATTAGGATATGCAAACAGAAGAATAAATATGCTGAGGAAAAAAATTTATGCCACCACGGTGAATAACTGTGTGAACTGATGTACCAAACCTTTATTCACATGGGGCTTAGCATTTTTCTCGATGCAGACGCACAAAAAAACTTTTTATTTTCTTTTTCTAATGTAGAAACAATAAAGATGCAACTAAGATGTATTTAGGGAAAATAAATATGCTAAGGAACAATGCAATGCTGAAAAGGGAAATGCTGATAAATACCAAGTTACCTCTTGGTGTGGCATTCGGTGATTTTGAGTCCTCCGAACAGGACTTCCTTGTTCGCTCATTGTTCAAGGGGCGCATCAGATGGCGCCTCTGGTGGTGTTGTGCCTTGAGCAAGTTCTGAATCTGATTTTTCTTTTACCTTCCAAACCTTCTTTGTTGGTGAGGGTGACCTAGAGGAGGAAGCTTCTGTGGTCACTATCTTTTCTTCTGCTGGTTGTATCTCTTCTACTTCTTCCGTGACCTTCTCTTGATCCTCAAATCTAGTCACTTCTCCTTCATAGTCAGCCCATCCATCTACTATGACATTCTTCTTGTTTTAGCGATGGGTACGCTGCCTTCTCTTTAATTTGTTCTTCTTGGGTTCCTCACTAATTATATAGTTGTCATTAAAATAGCGGCGTACCTTCTCAGAGGGGAAGTGGAAGTGGATCTCCCCTGTTCCAATGTAGATGATGGCCTTGGTGGTGTTTAGGAACGGTCTTCCTAGGATAATAGGTGGATCGTAGTCTTCTCCCATGTCGACGACTAGGAAGTCTATGGGGACATAGTGATCGTCGATTTGGATAGGGACATCTTTTACTATTCCTTCAACGAAGCAGAATGTTTGATCTGCCATCTGCAGCTGCGCATAGGTAGGTTCCAAAGGCATCGTACCATATAGATATTCATAAGTTACCTTGGACATTATGTTGACGCCCGATCCGGTGTCACAGACAGCTTTGTTGAAGGAGCTTCTGTTGATGGAGCATTGAATGGTCGGGACACCTGGGTCATCTTTCTTGATCAAATGTGGGGACTTGAGCAAGTGGTCATGCTCCATGTGGACTGCAGTGTCCATCCTTACTGTCTCCGTCTTCTTGGTCTTCTTAGTCTTGGTCTTATTCTTCTTGTCAACAGTCTTCTTCTTTTGATTATTTTGTTGATGAGGATGTGCTGGGAATTGTAACACCCTATTCTTGAAGAAGAAGGTCTCTCTCTTGCCCCTAATGTTGAAGATGATCTTGGCAGTGTTGGCGTACATGACGGCTCTAGCAGTGTTCAAGAATGGTCATCCTAGAATGATGGGGGACCTTTCGTCATTGCCTGTATCCACTACCACGAAGTCTGTAGGAACGTACGAGTTGCCCACTCGCACACAGATGTCTTCTAGTATTCCCATGGGGTAGCGGAGTGACTGGTCTGCAAGCTACAAGCACATGGTTGTGTATAATAAAGGACAATTAAACATTTTCTCACATATCACCTTGGGCATGATGTTGATGCTTGCGCCGAAGTCACAGATCGCCTCATTGAAGTTAACACTTCCAATGGAGATCGGGATGATCGGTCTCCCTAGATCGCCCTTCTTGATTGGCAGAGTTGAGTCAATCCATGATCCTCTTGGAGGGTCACTCCAATAGCTTCCTGCATTGAATATGTCTACAAGATTTGTAGTTTCTAACCCTTCCAGTTGTCCCGGTATTTTACCTTGATCGGCGGAGGGAACAAAGTTGGCAAGCTGTTGTAACTGAGACTCTAGCATCTTGTTGAAGCTAAGTTGGTTCTTTATAGCATTGGAAAAACCATCCATTCTATTGCTAATTGTTTCTAGAGTTTTGTCATTGGATGCTAGCTTCTTGGACAGGATATCCATTAACTTGCCTTGGCTGAGCACTAACTCTCTTAAAGGTGGCTGATTGAAATTATTGTAAGAGGAGTTGTTACCTTGATAGTTACCTGAGTAGTTAGGCCTCTGCTGTTGATTCCAGCCTTGATTCTGCTGAGGATGGTAGTAGTTATTGTTGTTGTTGTTGAGATAGTTCACATCCTCCTACAGCTCTGGGCAGTTGGCACCCATATGCCCAGTTTCTCCACACTCTTCACAAGTCATGCGGGGCATCGTGTACGTGCATGACTTCTTTCTTCTCAGTGGCTCTCTCATCAAGCCTCTTCATCAGCAGGTCCATCTTGGTAGACAACATGTCTACCTCCTTGAGCCGGTGCATACCTCCACCTCTCTTGTGGGTCTGAGTTCTCTCCTCACTCCAACCTTGGTTGGACGCCATCTTCTCCACAAGAGCTGTAGCTTGAGAAATGGTTAGTGATAAGAATGCACCTCCAGTAGCAGCATCCATGGTTTCACAAGTGCTATTACTGAGCCCATGGTAGAACGTTTGCATGAGCAGCCAATTCTCCATTCCATGATGAGGACATTCGAGGATGTAGTCCTAAAAGCGCTCCCAAGCTTCTGGGACAGTCTCATCATGTTGTTGTTGAAAGCTTGATATTTTCCCATGGAGAGCATTTGTCTTGCCCATGGGAAAGAACTTCGCCAGGAAATTGGTGGAATAATTCGCCCATGTATTATTCTTCTCCTTATTGGCATAGAACCACTGCTTCGCTCTCCCCAAGAGTGAGAATGGGAAGAGGCGAAGTAGTATAGCATCTCTGGGGACATCCTTGATGGTGAAAGTGCTGCAGATCTCCAAAAAGTGTTGAAGATGAGCACTGGCATCTTCATGGGCCTTCCCACAGAATTGACTTGCTTGCACCATGTTGATTAGCACAGGCTTGAGCTCAAAAAACTTGTCGATGTCCGTAGTTGGTCCAGTACGGATGTTGTCTATAGTGGGAGCTGGGAACTCGTGGAGTGACTTGTTGGCCATGGCTTCAAATGCTGGTGTCAAGTTTCAAACAAAAGTTCGATCTTCTGAATCCGACGAACTTTCAAGTTGAGACAATGATGATAATGGTTGGGTCTTCCTCAACTTGGCTCTGGTCTTCTTGAATAATGCTTCTGGATTGTCGAGATAGTTATCTGGAAGGTCAAACTTTTTCATACATTACCCTGCATATAATATATAGAATAGACAAAAGACAAGGGTAAGGCTGTATGAGTAGAGAATGGTGAAGGTGCTCAATCACATTAGTGGATGTAGTGATGCTCATTATCCATTGGCTTTCAACCTTCCCCGGCAATGGCGCCAAAAATGCTTGTTGACATTTCTTATGCACAACTAGAATAAAAGGGTTTTCGCAAGCGCAGAGAAAATATCATCGTAGCATTTTAACCGCGAGTAATCCAGATATTGTTATTTATAATTTTACCACTGGGAAGGGAATGCGCTGGATAATGAGCAATGAGCACAGCCTGTGATAATGGAGAGCTTAACCTTGTCTTTATCTATCTTCTCATACAGGGTAAGTGTCACATAAAATATAGAAATGAATAGTAATTGACATATGATAAATGAGAGCACATAGCCACATAAAACAATGATAATCATCTCAATAGAGTACTCTAAGTTTATAACACTAGCATGTACTAGGACGATCTACAACGATAAATCCTAAGTTATTCTAACTATAAGATCAAAGCATACAATGATTAGTGCAATAACATCTAGCAATCATGGCGGGAAAAGGTTATACCTATGCATAGTGATATTATCAAAGAAGATCAAGAATAGAGCAATCTCTTCAGTGTAATAGGGGTATTCTACTAGTCCTATATTCGGGAGAAGGATTACAAAGGACTCAACAGGACTGTCACTCCCGCGATCTACCTCACGATCCGGAATATAGGGTGTAATCGCAGATAAATACGGTCTAGGCACCACACCAACACAATATTTACCACTCACCCATCGATCTAGTCCAACTCCTGGGACCACAAGCGCTATACGATCCTATGCATAAACATAATTCTAGTCCAACTATGCTAAACATATAATCAAAGTAAACTAAGAACAATATAATTGAGAACATAATCAAATAGAGCAAAGTCAATTCTGATATAATAGAATAGAATAAAGTACTATTCATAGTAGCAAGAACAATGATGAATATTACAAGAATGTAGAGGAAAATTACCAAGAACTCTGACAGATCCGGACTCCAAGCAAGGCTTGACTCCCTCTAGATCTATTCCTATGTAGCTATGCTACTAAACTATGGAGCTCTAATTGAGATGGTGGCTCTAGGCTTCTCTGAATTCTTCAGATGAACTCTTGAATTGAATTGAATTAGATTAGATTAGGGTTTCTCCCAGGGCCAGGGGCTCTAAATATATAGCCCTCTAGGATGCACCACAGCCCTTGGATCAAACCGACCTAAATGAACGGTTTTTATTCATCCTCAAAGTCGGTGGAGGCATAATCCGTGAGACTCTCCCTGATTGGTGGAGGGGGAGAGGCTTCTGATGGGGATGTGATTCCTGATCTTCCGTCAGGTTCAAGATAACTATCGATTTGGTCGGAAGCGACACACCGATCCGGCTTCAGATCACAAAGACCCGAACCCTGCAACCTTAGCACCACGTCTCCTCTGGTTATCAACCGTGTCACAATCCGGTTGACCTCACCATGAAGGCTAATCCCTGCTGCGAATCAAAGAACACAAGCAAGAACAAGATAAAATGCAACTCAATTGAAGTGGCAATTGCAGATGAATGATTAAGCACTCGAAGTTGGGGTCTCGCAAACCGAAAGACGGCGACTGTCAATGGACAGAATAATCTAAGCAAAACCCAAAACCTAACGTAGGTGGCGGCAACTAATTATAAAGCCTAAGGGGCATTCAAGGACCCCCACTCACGTCCCGAAGGAGTCTCGACACGTTACATGGCCCAAACGGCCCAAAAGACGATGACGCAGCGCCCTAACAGATTTTGGACGTCAAATTGTTTCGATGATTCCCATTGACTCCGATGGAATTTGGGCTCAAACCAAAGCCATTGGTTAGCTTATGAAATTATCTTTCCATCCATATCTGGATCATCAAAAACTGAGTCCAGATGCGTCCTAAGCATCCGTTTTATTACAGACTGGTCCAGAAGACCAAAGCAGACTCGAACTCGAATTGGACTGGGCCTTCGGCTTGGCTTGGACGTCCTTGCTGGCCTCCTAAGGTTGTGGCCAAGGAGGAGGATGTCCTTGGGCATCTCTTAGGTGTTCCCCATCTTCTTGGGGCGTGCTCCAACTTGGGCCTAGGTCCCAAGTGTGAATAACAAGCCCGTGACGACGCCGTAACACCCGACAGAAATAGTGGCAGAATGTCTCGATGATTTGGAGGCCTTGCCAATGTGATATTGAGGTGGGACCAGATATATTTAAAAGGTTATCAAATAAGCTTTCCATCAAGTTCTCATTGACCTTGATCGCACTCCGGATGGATGAGTTATGGCCTTCCCAATGAAGCACTATTGGGCTGCCGACGAACCGAAAGTTCAACTTTGATGGACTTGCACTTTGAGACACATTTGTACCTACATTCAAATAACGACATGTACATGTGCAACCAAGTGAATTGTACCTAAAATTACTATGTAAATGTAGGAACGAGTGGACCTTATAATCAATGGTCGTATCCGTGGGTGTCATGTCCTCATCATCCTCCCCTTCTTGACAACATACTATCCTCGGTTTGAGCTTAGTTGGGGGACAGATTGTAGGTTGTAGCCAATATTGCTTCCCTTTTTGAAATTTAACCTGTTGCTTTATAACAAAACTTGGGGATCTTAACATGACATGATGATATCTAATGCAGCCCTTTGATTGGTCATATTGATGCACAAAAAAAGGAGATTTCAGATTTGAACAAATATAAACTCGGTGTACCATATATTCTCCTTTACAATTATATTTGCCAATAAATTGATATATACATGTAGACAACTATGGTAATTCAGCACATAAAAATTTCTCCTCCAAACTACTCAGAGCACACAGTGTTTCAAACTCAATATATCCCAATGTATTTAAAGAAGTAAACAATTTTAGTTCATCTTGTTCAGTGGCAATTGGAAGCAATTGTTTATTTTTAGCACAAGTATTTTGTTCCAAAACAAAAGAAACATTCTCATTCACTGATTATTGCACATGAATAATCATACCACTATCACACAACTTTTCTTTATCACAAAGATCAGTAGAACATTCGCCATGTGACAAAGGTAAATCAATAGAAGGTTTTGGTATAGGATTATTAGCATCATTGGTGGGAAAATTCATTACAACAAGAGAGCTCTTATCTGATACATTTACCTGTTCTTTCTCAGTCACCTTGTCATCGTTTTTGGATACATGCTGCAAAATATTAGTTCCAACAAGAGGCAAAGTAATATCTTCATTTTGTAAAAATTCAGATCTGGATGAAGGTATTGTAACATTTGAAATAACCCATTCTTTTCTAAAAGGCTCATTCTTCCTCCTCTCGGCCCTTAGGAGATCTTCCCATAAAATTTGAGCAGTAGTCATAGGTATAAGTGTAATTTTTGTACCATTATATTTGAACAAATATTTATTAGCAATTGTATGGTGCACAACATTATTTTCAGATATCCATGGTTTACCAAATAACAATTGACATAATTGCATAGGTACTATATCAAATTCAGCGCTATCCTTATAAGGACCAAGGGAAAACCTCAATGCGTGCAATTTTAGTTACCTTTATCTTATCCCAAGAATTTACCCATTGGACGTAGTATGGACGTGGATGTGGCTTTGTGGTCAGACCAAGCTTCTCAACCATCTCCAAGCTTGCAAGGTTGTTGCAAGTCTCGCCATCAATCATAACACGACAACGCCATTCCTTCAAAACAAAGTATGTTTGAAACAAGATGTTGAACTGGTTTTGCTCCGCCTTCTCCATTTGAGAACTGAGCACTCGTTGTGCAAACTCCGTAGACAGTCCATCCATGATGTCCTGCAATTCACTCTTAAAAAGAAACTCGTTGTTTGGCATATATTGTTAGAATCAAAATAAGTACCCTATCAACTATTTATGGGTCAGTGGAATCACACCCTCACACACGTCTTATCGAGTTCTTACCAACGCAAGTAGTGGATGGTACAACCGACGACTGGTTTATGATACTGATGAGGGCGTGGCACTAAGATTGCAAGGATCTTTTTTTTACTAATCTGGAGTATATATGTGGACCTTGGAAGGCACACAAAGAACATATATATATATATATATATATATATATATATGTGGCACACAATTCAGTAACAGATAGCAATATTGAATAAATGTCCAGAGCACTTATCCTAGTTGCTGGCCTATATGTGTTCCTACACCAGTTGTGACAAACAAGAGAGTGAAACAAGTATGAAAGATAGCAATGGAAATACGGACAAGGCAAAAGGCACCACAAACAATAGAGCTATCGAGTGTTCCTTATGTGCTCCTTTTTGATCTCTTCTCTTCTATTTTGCTATTTTTTTTCTTTTTTTTTGTCTAAATTTTTTTTCTTGCTTTTGCTCTTTTGATATTTTTTCTCAGCAAGGACCACACAACAATAAACATCAAAAAATTTGAGCTCAATTGGATAAAAGATGTGGCCTATAGAAAATCAGGATTGTGCTCCAAAAAGTATATCAAAACTTGTGGGCCTGGAAACTTGATTTTCCTGATCGAATTTCAC
The DNA here is from genome assembly GCA_038087645.1 of Saccharum hybrid cultivar R570. Lineage (NCBI taxonomy): Eukaryota > Viridiplantae > Streptophyta > Magnoliopsida > Poales > Poaceae > Saccharum > Saccharum hybrid cultivar. Next base: position 17,308,447 of record JAQSUU010000066.1, read on the forward strand.
AAATCTAATTTTTATGAACCTAGCCATGCTAGGATGAAACGGATCTAAAATTTTCTGGCATTCTCCGTAGATATAAAATTTGCTCTGTTTCGAGTTTGGATGCAAAAGTTATGACTATTTTATGAAAACTGCTCAAATCAGGGTTTTTTGTGGACACAAGATGCAAACTGATGATGAGACGGGATGATGGCAGATGGAGGGATCAACACAAACTAGAAAAGAACATAATCTAAACTAGCAACAAGACCTTGACCTAGGACACAAACTCAACACGGCGGACTCTGGAACTGAAATATGCAAAGGCTATGGCGCGGATGGTTGTAGGACAAGAAACAAATATGGCGGTGGATTATGGGACGAAGGCAAAAATTAACTAAACTAGGATAAATATGAACTTCACGGTATACCTTAGCTCTGAATACCACTTGATGGGGATGTGATTACCGATCTTCCGTCAGGTTCAAAATAACTATCGATTTGGTCGGAAGCGACACACCAATCCAGCTTCAGATCACAAAGACCCGAACCCTGCAACCTTAGCACCACGTCTCCTCTGGTTATCAACCATGTCACAATCTGGTTGACCTCGCCACAAAGGCTAATCCCTGCTGCGAATTGAAGAACACAAGCAAGAACAAGATAAAATGCAACTCAATTGAAGTGACAATTGCAGATGAATGATTAAGCACTCGAAGTTGGGGTCTCGCAAACCGAAAGACGGCGACTGTCAATGGACAGAATAATCTAAGCAAAACCCAAAACCTAACGTAGGTGGCGGCTACTAATTATAAAGCCTAAGGGGCGTTCAAGGACCCCACTCACGTCCGTAAGGAGTCTCGACGCCCAAACGGCCCAAAAGACGACGATGCAGCGTCCTAACAGATTCTGGATGTCAAATTGTTTCAATGATTCCCATTGACTCCGATGGAATTTGGGTCTCAAACCAAAGCCATTGGTTAGCTTATGAAAGTATCTTTCCATCCATATGTGGATCATCAAAAATGGAGTCCGGATGCGTCCTGAGCGTCCGTTTTATTGCAGACTGGTCCAGAAGATCGAAGCAAACTCGAACTTGAATTGGACTGGGCCTCCGGCTTGGCTTGGACGTCCTTGCTGGCTTCCTAAGGTGGTGGCCAAGGAGTAGGACATCCTTGGGCATCTCTTAGGTGTTGTCCATCTTCTTGGGGCATGCTCTAACTTGGGCCTGGGTCCCAAGTGTGAATAATAAGCCCGTGACGACGCCGTAACACCCGACAGAAATAGTGGCAGAATGTCTCGATGATTTGGAGGCCTTGCTAATGTGATATTGAGGTGGGACCACCTATATTTGAAAGGTTATCAAATAATCTTTCCATCAAGTTCTCATTGACCTCGATCGCACTCCGGATGGATGAGTTATGGCCTTCCCAATGAAGCACTATCGGGCTGCCGACGAACTGAAAGTTCAACTTTGATGGACTTGCACTTTGAGACACATTTGTACCTACATTCAAATAACGACCTGTACATGTGGAACCAAGTGAATTGTACCTAAAATTACTATGCAAATGTAGGAATGAGCGGACCTTATAATCAATGGTCGTATCCGTGGGTGTCATGTCCTCATCAGCTGCCCTCGGGGTGGCCGCCCCTGGCTGGCTGCCAGGTGGGCCCAGGTTTGCAGGGTCGCCTTCTCTAGTCTTCTAGAATATTCTTTTTAACACATATGCCTATTTCTCTCTATGTAAATCCAACATGTGAACCTCTTTTGGTTCTCTTTCTGATAACCCCCTGTAGAAATAGACAATCACCAAAACTCGTGGAATTCTGTCAGTGTAACCCCTATATCTAGTAGGTAAACATGTTTTAGCCCTTCCTCTTGCTATGTTGACAGTTTAAAAAGGATACTTATCTACCATCAACACCTGTCGAGAACAATCTACGCCTCGCCCGACCCCTGCAATGTAAGCACGGGAGCGTCGGACCCTCTTGGCATACTTCTGCCTCGCCCGAGGGACACGTAGAGCCCTCTAGGAAGGCGGGGAGCCACGTGGGCTCTGTTGGCATTTCTTAGCATCACCGCCAAGAGCAGACATAGGGTCTACCCTTAGCAGTGGTGCCAGAAATGTCGGTTGGTATTTCTAAGCACAATCACCAAGAATAGGGGTTTAAGCCCTCTCATGGTAACTGTACCTAGAAACACCTGATAGGTCATAATGTTTACAGATGTTATCCGTAAGCGCATGGATCTATCATTGTAGCATTTCACCCAGAATTATTCAGGGTATCATTATTTATATTTTCCCAAAGGAAGGCAATGGTAACAAGTATTCTGACATGGATATAAACAAGGCAAACATACGTGCAAGATTGACTAACTGACTATACAGGGGTAAACAATTTATGTTGCAGATAGTGGACACACACATACAATTCAACACCACACTTTTGGGGTGGAGGAAATATGAATAAAGAATAAAAGAATAATCTAATAGGAGTAGAGTCATCTAATATAGTTATGTACTAGAATTGTAGTAGTCATACATATACATGAGCTAGAACTAGATAAATGCAAGATGGATCAGGAGGCCACTGAGTACTGGTCTGCCAGCAACCTCATGTGACATTTTACGTACTCCTACACCATGGCCGAATGTGGGGGAGTTCAAGGGATGGATAGGGTTGTCACCACCTGTCGCCTACCCCTCGACCGTGGGACATGAAATGCATTCACCTGCCCCTATATATCAGGGCACCTCGCCCGCATACATAGTGATCACCCAAGTCCCCCGCAGTCCCTGACCCTATGGATCGACAGATAAAGAATTTGGGCATACCTGAAAGCATGACGAACCACCACCTTAACATAAACCTATTTCTATTCATTAATATGGTATGAACATGAAAGCATTGAATCATGTATAATATAAACATGACATGTTGACTATATGCTAGTTCATAAGCCATGGCTATATCAACATGATTATGACTAGTCAAATATAACATGACCAAGATATAAGAATTATTTACCATCAAGATCATATCAAAGTGACTATGCTCTAATCAACAACACACACTATATATATGATAAGAACATGACTAATTGGATAGAAGAGGCAATCTTTATAAGCTCACCAATCCTTCCAAGGAGCCAAGCCCTCCAAGGTAGCTCTTCTACTCCTCTACTACTAATCCTACTCCTAATCCTACTCTAAAGAAAGAAGAGAGGTAGAGAGGAGTGCTCAAGTGTGAGTGACTTGTGTAGTGGTGTGTGTGTTGTGAGAGAGCACCCCCTCTTCTTATATAGGGTGTGGGCAGGTGGTTCCTAGGGGAATATTCCCTGGCGCATCCCGCACAGCCAGCCTCCACTTCAATGTCGCACCGCCAGCCGAAGTTGGGCCCAGGAGGCAGAGAGCAGGGCGTGGCCGAGCCCCTAGCGCATCCATGCCTAGGGTGGGCTCGCCTGCCTCCTCCTTAGCGTTGTTGGCTGCCAAGTGGGTCTAGATGTCGGTGGTGCTATGGGCTTGGCCTAGTGTTGTGCTGGTTTTTGGCTCATTGCCCTCCTTTGCCCTTTTGCGCTTTCCTAGAAAGCGTATTTTCATTGTATTCCACTTGTATCTAGTGTATGTTCCTGCACGGTGATAATAACTAGAGTACAAGTGGAAATATGTTAGTAGTAATGTATATGTGCATAGAAACATGTAGTTCTTCCCCTTTTTGGATGAATGTTGGCGGTATAAATGTGTCGATAAGAACCGCCAACAGGTCCCCACCACAGCGCCCATTCCCACTGATGGGATGGACATGACCGTGCACAGTGGACGGGAGCATGGGAACCACAGTCTGATCTAACATGACCCCAGTCATTCCACCATGATGACGTCCATATCTCTATAGCGACGGGGGTAACGACAACTATACCACCTAACTCCCTCTCTACGCAAATCCGGGCGCACGCACCGCCCATCCTCGGTGGCACAGAAGCATGGCCACAGCACGTTGCATCAGCGGATGGAGAGGCCAAAAGCTTGATGCCCACTGTGTCTCTGCGCTACAGGATAAACTACTCACGTCGGATAAGGAGGAAGACGGCCACACCCAAGGCCACATTTTTGTTTTTCTCTTTCGTATTTTCCCCATTTCACCTTTTTACCACAAATATAACCCGTGCCCTCCCCTTAGAAACTATAAAAGGGGAGGTAGGGGCCACATCTAGGGGCTGGGGGGAGATCAAAACAAACTTCGATTGAGTCACACCTCACCGATTCAACAGTCAAAAACACCACGAGACTTGGGATCCACTCCCTCTCTCGAAAGCTTGTAACCCCTACTACAAGCACTCCGGTGTAAGGAAACATGAGCAGCAGCAAAAACCATGGACGTAGGGACATTCTTGCCTAAACTAGTATAAGCCCTTGTGTCCGCATTGCACACCATCCAGGCCTAGATGCGCAGTCACAAATTCACTCGTCTAGTGTATAAGATGAGGTTCTAGACAATGACAGTTGGCGCACCAGGTAGGGGCCTTCTGCGCGTCATGAGCCATTTTGTCAGGCTTTGGATGGCTGATCACCGTGTTCGCTTCACGCTGGGCTCCCACATCTAGTTTGGGAGGCTAGATTTCCTCTGCACGGGGGTGGATCATGACCTATCCTGCTCCCCCCGTCCGTGCCGGTTGACTCTACGTCCCCTTCAGGTTCCGATGAGCATGTCAGAGACCTGGATCCCACTAGCACAGTGGGGGAGTGCTCCTTGCCATCCCCTGCTGAGTCGCTTGACTCACCTGCCAACGTCGACTCCATCGCCGAGTCGATAGCTGGCCTTTGTCTACATGCCAACAAGGCGCAGGCTCCTGGGGGCGCTCAGCCCCATGGTTTCGACCACCCAAGGCTAGAGCATTAGTTTGACGCCATCCATAGGTGGATCCACCCATAGGGCGAGCTAGGGCGGCCGCCCTACCTCCCCTTGGGTGAGCACCACTACAGCTCGGTACCCAGGTGCCACTGCGAGCGTCCGAGCATGAGGCCGCGAGTTGAAAGACGGGCGGAGGTTGAAGACAGACGCACAGATGAGGCTTAGGGGGTGTGAGGTGCGTTACTGGGCCTACTGGCGGCTTGGCCCAATGGCCCATCAAGCAAGTTTTTTTGAGGGGGGCCCATCAAGCGAGTTAGGGTAGGCAACAAAGCAGGGTCGTTTGAACTCGAAGCTAGCTGCTCAGGGCATCAGGCGTATCCTCTCCACCTAGATTCGCCTGCTGCTAGCCTCCTGTCTCTCTTTTTTTTGGAATGGTGAGTTTGTGAATTGGTGATGATGGATGGGGGAGGAGAGAGTAAAAGGTGTTGAAGAAGCACCTCCACAAGAGCAAGAAACAGTACAAATTATATGGACTATGAAAAAAATCTCCTTATATGCTTTTCATGTAAGAGGTAATCATCTTTAAACTTTGCCAACCATTTGTTTATTGAATTATCAATTAGAATATAATTATTAGTATAAATATGGTATGCATATATAGCTAGACCAAAATACCGGTAAAATTTACAGAGGTGGTCCGTCGGTCCGCCCTACCTCATTTTTTCGGCTGGATCTGCCACTGATGCCATCCTAGGGCCACACCCATACTAGGAAGATCTCCATCGCCTCTATTCCATCTTTGCCAATGCCTTGTCGCAGTTCTCAGGGGAACCACCGCTCTCCCTAGAGATAAGTGTCGCGCCAGCGCAACTGGTGTGGCCGTACGGGCTGCACAATGCTGCGAGGACTTAGAGCCACTTCACGTGGCCTGTGGAGATGTATCCGTGGGTTTGCCATGCCACCACCGGGAGTCTCTCTTGGAGCTCCTTGCGAGCACGACGATGTCCTCGAGCGATGGCTCAGAGGAGGACGACGGTGGCTAGGCTGGTGTTGACTTCTCTAGGCTCAATGACCCGGACGCTCTGTGCTAGTTCCTTTTCAGCAGCAACTACCTTCTCGAAGGTTTTGACTCTGACAACGAGAGCCATGACCCATCTCGAGAGTGTTTTATGTGTGATGGGGAGCTCTGCGAAGGAACCCCCAATGAGAATGAGGGTGAACACACCCCGGCCAATGTCATGACTCGCAACGCCGCACGTGCCGAGGGTGCAGCCATGCCACCACATGTGGGGCAATCACGGCCCCATCTAGAGCAACTCCGCGAGCTAAATAGAAATCTCGAGGAAGAGCGATGGTAGTTGGCGCAACTGCGTGTGGTGCTCAAGCAAGAGCTCAGGAGTCGTGACGATGGTGGCGCGGCTCGATGCAGAGCTCGTGACGTCCACCACCGCATCTACGGTGACGACAGCAGTGATCATCCACCACTCTTCACTCGAGAGGGCCAGAATGTTGCCACCGTGGCAATACTCCTCCGGACGATGCCTAAACCATCAACTCTGGAGGGGCGGCAAGCCCACGAGGAGCTACGTGCCCTTCTCGAGTGTGCTGTGGTGTAGCAGGCCGAAAGCTCTGCATCTTGTCAATGTGGGCCCGAGCTCAACCAGCCCGCACCATCAGTGCCATGTGAGAAGGAAGCTTCAGTCCACCCAGATCAACAAAAAGCAGGGGACAAGCCCCCATCAATCCACCACCGCGTCGGTCACAACTACGACATGCGTGATGTTCTTAACACGTGTAAAAGGCATAAGGAGGATGGTGCCAGCCGTGGCTACCACCCTCATCAGGGCAGCCGCTAAGATAGCAGGGAGGACTGAAGCCCATCACCAGAACCCCTGGGACTGCGGGTCTTCAGCCAAGACATACGCAATGCGCTGTTCCCGGCGTGGTTCCGGCAACCTACCAATATCACCAAGTACTCTAGGGAAACAAGCCCCGAGCTTTAGCTTGATGACTATCGCCTCGCCTGCCAGCTAGGCGGCATGGACAACGACCGCTTCATCATCCGCAATCTCCCTTTGTTCCTAGCCGACTCGTTGAGAGCTTGGCTGGAGCACCTCTCGGCCCGTCGCATCCACAACTGGGCCGACCTCATGAAAGTTTTGGTGGGGAACTTCCAGGGTACCTATGTCCACCCTGGTAACTCCTGGGACCTCAGGAGCTTCCGCTAAATGCCGGATGAAACTCTCCACGAGTACATTCGGCGCTTCTCCCGGCAGTGCACCGAGCTACCCCACGTGACTGACACGGATGTCATCGGGGCATTCCTTGCAGGAACCACCTGCAAAGAGCTTGTCCATGAGTTGGGGCGTAGGGGCCAATGCACCACCAGGGAGCTCCTGGACATTGCCACCAACTTTGCCTCTGGTGAGGAGGCGGTAGGGCAATCTTTCATGACACCAAGGGCAAGGAGAAGCGGCAGGAGGACGTCGACGAGGGTGGCTCCAGCCGCAACTCCAAGAAGAAGAAGAAGAAGGTTAAGCAATCATGCAAGGCCTCCCTTATGCCTGCCGCTGAGTGCAAGAACCCTCGAGCTCCTCCCGGGGGTGGCCTAGGAGTTTTTGATGAGATGCTCAAGAAACCGTGTCCGTACCACCGGGGCCCGATTAAACACAGCATCAAGGAGTGTGGCATGATGAAATGCTACTTCGAGGGTGCCCAGGGGAAGGGTGACCCCGGCAAGAGACTCGAGGAGGACAAGGGTGACGACAAGGAGAAGGACGATGACTTTCCTATCGTCAACAACTGCTTCATGATCTTTGGCGCCCCCGTGGCCTATGACTCTAGGTGCCACCACAAGCTGGAACACCGAGAGGTCTACGCTGCTAAGCCTGCCACGCCACCCTTCCTCGACTGGTTTGGATCTGCCATCACTTTCAACCATGATGACCATCCAGATCGTGTCCCTTAGCTGGGCCAATATTCGCTTGTTGTTGACCCCATCATCGGCAACACACAGCTCACCAAAGTACTGATGGACGGAGGCAGCGGCCTCAACATCATGTATGCCAAGACACTTGACGCCATGGGAATCAACCGGACCCAGCTCGCTCGAGCATAGCACCTTTCCTCGGTACCGTACTAGGGAAGTGGGCCCTGCCCCTCATGCAAATCGACCTACCTGTCACCTTTGGGGATCCCTCCAACTTTAGGAAGGAAACCCTCACCTTTGAGGTGGTAGGTTTCGTGGCACATATCATGCCGTGCTAGGGCGGCCATGCTACATGAAGTTCATGGCCATCTCGAACTACACCTACCTCAAGCTCAAGATGCCAGGGCCCAACGGGGTCATCACCGTCCGCACCACTTACCATCACGCCTGTAAGTGCAATGTTGAGTGCTACAAGTACACAGAGGCCATGATCAAGTTCGAGGCACTTGTAGCTGAACTAGAAGCGCGCCTCAGGGAGGCACCCGACCCCAAGCGGTCCACCAGCTCCTTTGAACGCGTCGAGGGAGTCAAGGAGTCCCCCTCGACCCTAGCAGCTCCAACAGTAAGATGGTGCGTGTTGGCACAACCCTAGATCCCAAATAGGAAGTAGTGCTCATCGACTTTCTCTTCGCGAATAGCAACATGTTTGCGTGGAGTCCCTCGGACATGCCTGGCATCTTGAGGGAAGTTGCCGAGCACTCTTTGGACATCCAGGCCGGCTCAAAACCGATAAGGCAATGACTGCACCGCTTCGATGAGGAGAAGCACAGAGCAATCGGAGAGGAGATTCACAAGCTACTGGCAGCTAGGTTCGTCAAGGAGGTGTTCCATCCCGAGTGGTTAGCTAACCCTATACTTGTAAAAAAGAAAAATGGTAAATGGAGAATGTGTGTTGATTACAGTAGTCTCAACAAGGCTTGTCCTAAACATCCATTCCCTTTACCACGCATCGATCAAATAGTCGACTCCACTTTGGGTTGTGAAGCTCTCTCTTTCCTTGATGCATACTCCGGTTACCATCAAATCACGATGAAAGAGTCCTACCAGCTCATGACCTCTTTTGTCACTCCATTTGGGATCTACTGCTATGCAACCATGTCATTTGGCCTCAAGAACGCAAGGGCTATGTATCAACATTGTATGCTCACTGTTTTTGGGACCTCATCGGGCAGACCGTTGAGGCTTACATAGGTGACATCATAGTCAAGTCAAAATGAGCTGACAGCCTGGTTGCCGACCTCGATCAGACCTTCAAATGCTTACGAGCCAAGAATATCAAGCTCAACCCTAAAAAGTGTGTCTTTAGGATCCCAAGGGGGATGCTACTTGGCTTTATCATCTTTGAGTGCGGCATCAAAGCCAATCCAGAGAAGATCTCCGTAATCACAAGCATGGGCCCTATCCAGGATTTAAAGGGGGTGCAACGAGTCACAGGATGTTTGGCGGTGCTGAGCCGCTTCATCTCATGCCTCGGTGAATGAGGCCTGCCCCTTTACCGTCTTCTAAAAAAGATGGACCACTTTACCTGGACTCCCGAGGCCCAAGAGGTGCTTGACGGGCTCAAGGCACTTCTAACAAAGGCTCCGATCCTTGTGCCCCCGGCTGAGGGGGAACCGCTCCTACTATACGTCGTGGCCACTACTCAGGTGGTGAGTGCCACCGTCATAGTGGAATGGTAGGAGGAGGGTCATGCCCTCAAAGTCCAGCGTCTGGTTTACTTCATTAGTGAAGTCTTATCCGACACCAAGACACGCTACCCACAGATCCAGAAGCTCTTGTACGTTGTCCTCATTGCCCGAAGGAAGCTGCGCCACTACTTCGAGTCGCACCCGATCATGATTGTGTCATCCTTCCCTCTTGGGGAGGTGATCCAGAGTCGTGAAGCGACAGGAAGAATTGCTAAGTGGGCGATCAAGCTCATGGGAGAGGGCATCACCTATGCTCCTCGGAAAGCCATCAAGTCCCAGGTACTGGTAGACTTTGTGACAGAATGGACCGAGACCCAAACGCCTCCAGCTCCGATGGAGTAGGAGTACTAGACGATGTATTTTGATGGGTCGCTGATGAAAAACAGAGCCAGGGCGGGACTCATCTTCATCTCCCTCTCGGTGTGCGCATGAGGTATATGATCTAAATCCATTTTCTGGCCCCTAACAATGTCGCTGAGTATGAGGCACTCGTCAATGGTTTGCACATCGCCACCGAGCTTGGGATCTGATGGGTTGATGTCCTAGGTGACTCCCAGTTGATTGTAGACCAAGTTATGAAGGAGTAAAGCTGTCATGACCCTAAGATGGTGGCATACTGTTGGGTGGTCTGCCTCCTGGAAGACAAGTTCGACGGCCTCGAGCTCAACCGCGTCGCAAGACGATCTAACAAGTCAGCAGATGAGCTCACGAAGCTAGCGTCTGACCAGGCACCAGTTCCCGTTGGCGCCTTCGCCAGCGATCTGTATAAGCCCTTAGTCACTTACCAAGAATCAGCATAGGATGGCAGCGAGCCGCCAGCCTCGGGGGCTGACCCAACCTCAGCCCCCGTCGACCCTGAGGTTATGCAAGTTGAGGAGGACCCGGACACAGGGCCTGACCCCCTGCCGGACTAGAGAATCTCATACCTTGACTACTTAGTCCTTGGCGTACTCCCAATCGATAGGACCGAGGCTCGATGCCTTGCGCGCCACGTCAAGTCAATTGTCCTGCTAGATTGGAAACTTTACAAGCGGAGCCCCACTGGAATCCTGCAACGCTGCATCCCCAGAGAGCAGGGGAAGAGGCTACTACAGGATATCCATGGGGGCATCTACGGTCACCACGCAGCACCACGCACCCTCATCGAAAACGCATTCCAACAGGGCTTCTACTGGCCCACTGCCGTGGCTGACGCAACTGAGGTAGTACACTCCTGCGAAGGATGTCAGTACTATGCTCGACAGACTCATCTACTAGTCCAAGTGCTCCAGATGATCCCTATTACTTGGCCTTTCGTGGTCTAGGGTCTGGACCTTATCGGGCCACTCTAGAAAGTGCCTGGGGGCTTCACCCACTTGCTTGTCGCCATCGACAAGTTCTCAAAGTGGATCAAAGCTCGGCTAATCATGCGAATCAAATCTGAGCAGGCGGTGCTCTTCTTTACCGACATTATTCATCGCTTTGAGGTCCCGAACTCCATCATCACCGACAACGGCACACAGTTCACCAGCAAAAAGTTCCTTAATTTTTGCGATGATCACCATATCCGCGTGGATTGGCCAGCTGTGGCACACCCCCGGACAAACAGGTAGGTCAAGCGTGCCAACGGCATGATCTTGCAGGGCCTGAAGCCAAGGATCTTCAATCGGTTGAATAAGTTTGGCCACCGATGGGTCACGGAACTCCCCACGGCCCTCTAGAGTTTGAGAACAACCCTGAGCCGAGCGATAGGCTTCACACCTTTCTTCATGGTCTATGGATTTGAGGCCATCCTCCCCATCGACTTGGAGTATGGAGCGCCAAGGGTCAGAGTGTACGATGACCAAGCCTCCCTTGAGGATGCCATGGACCAGCTGGAGGAAGCGCGTGATGTCGCCCTAGTCCACTCCACCAAGTACCAACAAGCCTTACGCTGGTACCACCATCGCCATGTGCGGGGTCAGGCGTTCAATGTCAGGGACCTGGTGCTTCACCTTAGACAAGACAACAGGGGCTATCACAAGCTAACGCCACCATGGGATGGCCCATTCGTCATCATAGAAGTACTCTGACCTGGCACCTACAAGCTGGCCACTGTAGACGGCAAAGTCTTCACCAACACTTGGAATTACCGAGGTCTTAGGCTTACCAGAACATGCGGTCAGTTGCAAAGTCTCAACCAAACAGGACTACAACGAACGGTCCTTAACCGACACAGTCGGAGACACTACATTGGGACTCCTTTTCCAATGCAAGTCCACCGACCGGTCTCAAATTATCATCTTTATTCATTAAGTTGTTCCACAACAACCCTTCAAACTTTGTTAAACATTTTTAAAGTTTTCTCATTTAAGTAGGGCTAAGCATACTAAGCATTTTTAAATAAAACAGTATCAAGGACAATATTGAAGTATCAGGGATGGTAATGCATCAATTAGGTTATCACTTAACTCCTATCACCTAATGCAACAAAGCATAAGCATAAGTAATGTAAACTTTGTAAAACACAAGGAGGGTTGAATGCATTCGGGGCTTGCCTTGGTCGACAGGGTAGTCGGGTTCTGGGTCTGTTCCACAGATGTCGAACCCAACCTCCACTGCTAGATGTCCTTCCTTGGGAACTGGTTCGACAACGTTTACCTCTTCGTTCACGGGGACTACATGAGATAACATGACATGCTTCAACATGATGAAGTAATAAACATGATGCTTGATGATGGTATGACAAGATTAAGAACTTGAGTACAACTTTCCTGCACGGTACAGTTGTAAGCCAACAAAACACATTAACCTTTCACACTAACTCTTTTTACTCAAGAGGTTGCATCTACTAAGCAAGTATTACTATTCACTAATGACTCTTATTAATTACATAAAAAGGTCATTAATATTCCTTAATTACAAGTTGATTATGAACTCAAGCAACTAAGTAAAATGCCAAGGAACATCATCATGGTCATGTCCCAAGGTCAACAATCAATACAAAAGTCAAATCAAACCCTAAGTCATTAAGGTTAATTACTTGGTTAATTAATGAATTAATTAAGCATAAAATTAGGTATAAAATCAACTTTGTCTAAATGAGCCCCAAATTTTTATGTAGGTTGGTTACATCATGAAACAATGGCAAAACAAATTTCATAATTTTCTGGACAATTAGTTAAGCTTAGAAAAATAGTAGAAGTTGCATTTATTAATTAATGGAGCTAATTTTTAAGCATAGCAAAAGTATTGGAATCGACATTTCATATTTTTCATGGATAAAACATGCCATAATAAAGATACACATAAAATTTCATGAATTTACCATGCTCCAATAATTAGTTATGAAATTAACAAAGTCAGCTTCAACAAATCCTTTTCTAGAAAAAGGCATTCATTTTTCCTGTTTTGAAAACCGTTTCTCAACCGGCCCGCAAACCAGCCCAGCTCGCATCCACGAGGGGCCGTGGCCAATTTGGCCCAAGGCCGTGCTTGACCGCGGTGCACCCCACCGCTCTTCGGTGGTAGCTCATCGCCGGTGAGCCATCCGGCCGCAGGGCTTGCACTGGCGTGCACAGGATGCTACCCTACATCGATCTAGGTCGTTAAGCAGACTACTAGGGCTACGGGATGAGCTCGATGTCGGCCATGGTGGCCACGGTGGAGCAACGGCAGTGCGCGGGGCATGACAAGGCGGTAGCAGTTAAACGAAGGGGTCAGCGAGCACCAGTGATTGACCACGGACACGATGGAGTGCTCGGTTGAAGCGGAGAGGCGGTGGATGGAGCTGCCGACATGGAGGGTGGATGTAGCATCGCTCTGCTCGGTGGTGAGAGAAACGGCGCGGTGCAGGCAGCTCAGGCGGATAGAGATGGCTCAGGTGGTTGGAATCGGCGCGGTGCAGGCAGCTTAGGCGGATAGAGACGGCTCAGGTGGTTGAAATCGGAGCTCAAGGATTGGGCGACTCTGTGGGCGTGGTGAATTGAAGCAAAGTGGAGTGACAATGGTGAATTGCTCGTCGGGTTCGCCGATGGCTCGACAGAGTAGAAGGGGAAGAGAAGGAGATGACGGCCTGGCTCGACTCTCATCCACGAGGAGAAGGCGGATGGAAACAGCGAGACGTGGCCAACAGCTACTAGCAACGCAGCAGGCAAGCAGCTGCGCGTCCCTGCGCAGGCAAGCGGTGAGACAGCGGTGGTGAGCAGCAAGCAGCTCGGTGGCGAGCTGCTGCTGGCCATTGCAACATCTAGAGATGTTGCATTGTTGCAGCACTGCAATAGTCTCCTTCCTCCATCTTTTTCTTTGAATTTTCAAAATTACTTTCAAAATCATTTAATAACTTGAAAATCTCCAAAAACAAAAGTTCTTCAACTTTTCAAAACCTACAACTTTTCTTTTGAAACCATTTTCAAATTCTGCCTCCATTTTGAAATGTGAGTTTAAAATTAAAAGGGGACAAATTCTGGATTTTTGTATTTTCAAAATTGCTTCAAGTTTTACATGGAAACTTTGAAAACTCAAAACACCAAAGTTGTACATCTTGACAAGACCTACAACTTTGCCTTTTGGTTCACCCTCAGATTATTTTTAAATTTTGAATTACACAAAATGGGGTAAAACAGGGTTTTCTAGAAATCAGAGTTTTGAATCAAATTCAAACTTGATTTGATTTCTACATTAATTGGTGATTAATTAATGTTCACAACTATCATCCAAAGGTGTCATTGAGTCAAACCACACTTGGTAAACTCAAAGTCACATTTGGGTGAACCAGATTAAATTTGAAATTCATTTGAATTGGCTCCCAATTTGAATTCAAATTTGAATCGCAAGACTTAGGGCAAGTTTTGGAATTCAAATTCAACTTCAAACTTGTAGTTCATTTTTAATGGTTGTACTTAGATTTATACACTATGCTTGACACTAGTGTAAAGCACAGTTGACACCTCAAAGTACATAGGGCATAAATCAAGTATTTGAAGTGACATTCAAAACTAGGGTTTTAGATCCAAGTCAAACATCACAAGAACTCAATCAACCTAAGAAATGTAAACTTGTTTTAGTTGATGCACATCAAGGTTGACTTAAACATGAATTCTTTGCAATGCATATGATGACATGGCCAATTTTAGTTACCATAACACTAGGGGTGTTACAGCCCTTCCCCCTTAAAGAAATCTCGTCCCAAAATTTAAAGCCTTGGGTTAAATAATGGAAAAGGAAACATGTCAAGCAAAACACATCTCAAGCTTGTTCATTAAACACGTAGGGGGTTTTCACATTACACGTTCAAAAAGGGATAAGTTACAACTTCTAGAGGATATTGTAACTAGATAGAAGTATAGAACTCGGGGAAGTTCTCCGACAGATACTCCTCGGATTCCCAGGTAGCTTCTTCTTCAGAATGTTGATTCCATTGTACCTTGTACCACTTAGTTGTTTGACTTCGTGTAACACGATCTTTCTGATCCAGAACACAAATCGGATACTCAGAATATGACAAATCTGGTTCAAGTTCAACTCCCTCAAAGTCAATCACCTGATTAGGTACACCAAGACACTTCTTCAACTGAGATACATAGAACACATTATGCACAATTGAGAGTTGTTCGGGTAACCTCAGGCGGTATGCTACTTTACCACATTGTGCCAAGATCTGAAATGGCCCAATATAGCAAGGTGCCAATTTGCCTTTAACCCTAAATTGGTTAAGTCCTTTCATAGGTGACACCTTCAAGTATACGTAATCTCCCTTGCTAAACACTAGTGGTCAACGTCTCCTATCTACATAGCTTTTCTATCAAGATTGTGCCACTTTTATGTTATTCTGTATTTGTCTGGCTTTCGCTTCTGTCTCTTTGACAAGGTCAACCCCAAAGAACCACCTTTCTCCAGGTTCAGACCAATTCAATGGAGTTCTATACCTACGACCATATAGTGCCTCAAATGGTGCCATTTTGATGCTCTCTTGATAACTATTGTTGTAAGAGAACTCTGCTAAAGTAAACACTCATCCCATTTAGCTAAAAAGTTAAGAACACAGGATCTCAACATATCCTCAAGAATTTGATTGACCCTTTCAGTCTGACCTCTAGTTTGTGGATGGTAAGCAGTACTATGAAGGAGTTTGGTTCCCAAATACTCATGTAAACATTTCCAAAACTTGGAGACAAACTGATTACCCCTATCAGAAATAATGGTCTTTGGCACTCCATGCAAACTCAGTATCCAATCAATGTATAGCTTGGCGTATACCATGACACGATATTCAGCCCTTACTGGAAGAAAGTGATCTAACTTCGTTAGTCGATCAACAATAACCCAAATTGAATCAAAACCTTTTACTATCTTGGGTAAACCAACAATAAAGTCCATGCTGATATCATCCCACTTCCAAGCTGGAATAGGCAATGGTTGTAGTTCTACAGCTGATTTCAGATGAACAACTTTCACTTTCTGACAAGTGTCACACTTGGCTACATATCGGGCAATCTCAATCTTTATTTTAGTCCACCAGAATCTCTGTTTCAGATCATGATACATCTTATTACTCCCTGGATGGATAGAGAATCTAGTCAAGTGTGCTTCATTAAGGATCAACTGGCGTAGTTCAGGAACTTTTGGTACAACCAACCGATTCTTGAACCATAACACATCTGAATCATCAATTCTGAAATAAGTCTCTTTTTTATTTCTAACTTTTTCTTTGATATGCCCAATACCCTTGTTGCCTTTCTGAGCAGCAATAATCTAATCTTTGATAGTTGATTCCACAGTGATATTATTCAAACTTCCTTGTTGAATTATCTCTATATTCAACTTTTCTAACTCATGACACAAAGTAAGATCAATTGGCTTAACAATAAGACAATTGCAATGAGTCTTATGACTGAGGGCATCGACAACAACATTAGCTTTACCAGGATGGTAATGTACTTCAAGATCATAATCCTTTATTAGTTCTAACCATCTTCTTTGGTGCATATTTAGGTCAGACTGAGTAAAGATGTACTTCAAACTCTTGTGATCTGTGTAAATGTGACAAGTATTACCCAACAGATAATGATGCCAGATCTTTAGAGCATGAACAACAGTTGCTAACTCCAAATCATGAGTTGGATAGTGCTCTTCATGATGCTTGAGTTGTCGAGAAGCATAAGCAATTACTCTGCCTTCTTACATCAGTACACAACCAATGCCAATGCCAGAAGCATCACAGTAGACATCAAACAACTTCTCAATGTCTGGTTGAGCTAAAACTAGAGCAGTGGTCAACAACTTTTTTAAAGTCTGGACGGCTTCTTCACATTCTGGTGACCAGACAAACTTGACTTGATTCTTCAGCAATTCGGTAATAGGCTTGGATATCTTTGAGAAATCAGGAATGAAACGACGGTAATAACCCACCATTCCAAGGAAACTGCAAACTTGATGAACAGTAGTTGGTGGCTTCTAGTCTAAGATATCCTTCTCTTTGCCAGGGTCAACAGCAACACCCTTGGTAGATAAGACATGTCCAAGGAACGGCAGCTCATCAAGCCAGAATTCACATTTGCTAAACTTGGCATATAACTGATGTTCTCTTAGACGACTCAGAACAATGAGTAAATGTTTCGCATGTTCCTCTTTAGTTTTGGAGTATATCAGGATATCATCAATGAAGACAACCACAAATCTGTCAAGCTCTGGCATGAAAATTGAGTTCATCAAGTACATGAAATGAGCCAGTGCATTGGTGAGGCCAAAGGACATGACTAGGTACTCGTACAGACCATACCAAGTAGTGAAAGCAGTCTTTGGAATATCTTTCGAACAAATCTTGATTTGATGGTATCCAGATCGAAGATCAATCTTAGAGAATACTTTGGCTCCAGCAAGTTGATCAAAGAGTAGATCAATTCGGGGAAGAGGATACTTGTTTTTTATAGTCACCTCATTCAAAGGACGATAATCAACACACATTCTTAGGGTTTGATCCTTCTTTTTCACAAAGATAGCTGGACATCCCCACGGTGATGAACTAGGTCTGATATACCCTTTATCAAGCAACTCATTCAACTGTCTTAAGTTCTGCCAGGTGTAACGGTGGCATTCTATAAGCTCTTCTGGATACTGGAGTAGTACCAGGTTTCAATTCAATCACAAATTCTACATCTCTGTCTGAAGGTAGACTAGGTAAGTCATCAGGAAACATATCAGGGAACTCACAGATTACAGGAATGTTCTCAATTTCCTTAACAGTGGTTGCACATACTCTCTAAACTGCCCTCTTAGGTGTTGGAAGTTGGATAAGAGGCTGAGATGTGCTATTAGGTAAGTTCAACCTTATTGTTCTATTCAGAGTGTCTATCACAGCTCCACGCTGATGCATCGAATTCATACCCAGGATCACACCTATATCTTGATCCTTCAGAATTAGCATGGATGTGGGAAATATGTGACTACCCAATTCTATAGGCACCTGATGTACCATTTCCTTAGTACACATACGTCTCCTAGGTGAATATATATGGAAATTTTCTATTGTTTCCCCAATTGGAATATCATGCTTCACAACAAATGTTTTATTGATGAATGTATGCGATGCACCAGAATCGAAAAGCATAACTGCGGGGTGATTTGCAACAGGAAATATACCCATCATAACAGGTTCTCCCTCAGGTATAGCCTCCATGTGAGTGTAGAAGACTCATCCAGACTTCTTCTCCAGTTTGCCCTTCTGAGCGTTCTGATTGTTGTTCCTGTTCTAGTTCTGCTGCTGATTTACAGGAGCTTTCTGAACATTAGCATTGTCACGCCTTGGATACGGGCATGACCTAGAGTAGTGCCCCAGCTTTCCACAATTGTAGCATGGGAAACTATTGCTCTGTGGGTTCTGGGTACGAATGTCAGGGGCATTCGGCTGTTGTGGAGTGGTAGCAATGGCAGCAGGATGGACAAATGTCTACTGCTTGGCTTGAAACTAGGGTGGACGAAAGGGAGGGCGAGAATGATTAACAGGGTGATAAACAATTTTTCTGGCGCTTTTGGTTGTTACTAGAAAACTTGGATGCCATGCTCTTCTTCTTGCCATCTTTGTGCTTGCGATACTCTTCCTCAGAAGAAATGGCAATATTAACCGCCTCATGATAGGTTGCATTGGGGCAAGTCATCATCATCGTCCGAATCTTAGAGTTCAGACCCGAAAGCAAGCTTTCTTCTTGCGGTCGGAATTAACATGGTCAGATGCATATTGTGCTAAGTGATTAAACCTGCTCACATAGTGCATGACAGAGTTATCCCCTTGAGTTAGAGCGAGGAACTCCTCTAACTTCATGGCCACTATTCCATCTGGTATGAAACGAGCACGAAAGCCATTACGGAACTCTTCCCAAGTCACACGATGACTAGCAGGCTGGGCAGCAAGAAAATTAGCCCACCAAGCTCCCGTAGCACCTCAAAGATGTTGGGCTATGAACACTGGCTTCTAGTATTCAGTGCAGTGAATGAGATCAAACTTTTGCTCCATAGTATGGAGCCAGTCATCTGCTTCCAGTGGATCATCTGCCCTGGTGAAAGGTCCTTGTTTGGTTTTGGTAATTGAGTGACAACTTAGGTGGACTAATATGTGGTTATGTAAGATACACAGGAGATTAGTCCACAGGTAATGGTGTCATGAAGGAGCTCATTGCATATGAGACATGACATGGAATTAATTTGGCTTGTGAAGCCTTGTTTTTGAGCATTGCTAGTGAGCTTAGGCTTTGTGCGCTTTGCTTACTAGAATTGTGTAGGAGCTCCCTCTTGCTTGCAAAGTACTAGTGCATAGGTTTGTGTGACCTTGCTCTAGAATTAAATAGGAGAGCTCTTGCTAAGGAAAGCACCTTAGTTGCTTAATTAGGATCTTTGCAAGGTGCTAGAGAACTTAGATAGAGGGGTGTAGTCTTGGCTAGACCGATAAGTTTAATTCCGCATTTGTTTTGGTTAGCCAACGCGTTTAAGTTTTATAAAGGACTATTCACCCCCCCTCTAGTCCGCCATCTCGACCCTTCACCTGGTGAATACTAGAGGACGGGTGTCAGTGAAGTCAACATAAGTGTCTCATCTCTATTGTTATAACGACCACGGTTGCCCTATGGTGCATTTTGGTTACTCTAAGCCACCTCCCTCAAAAGACGTGCATTGTCAGCAGCGGCAGTGAAGAAGGCTGCAATGGCATCAGCCAAGGTTGGCGAAACTAGTGGTGGATTGGGAGCATCACCCCCACCTTGGGAGGTTCCAGCACCTTGGGAGCCATCTTGTAGAGGTTAAGATTAGGATTGGTAAGGATAGCTGGGGAGGATCTGAAGGTTAGCATGAATAGGATTGATGTTACTTAACCCAAACCATATTAAAAGGGAAGGTAATTAACAGGTTAATTAAGCATGATGCATGAAGCGAACTTAAAAACTAAGCATAAAAGATTTGGATGTAAACATATACATTCAAATTTTATACATAGGGCAATATAACATACTATTCCACCACAAAGCTTTTGGATATGAACTAAAGAATCACGGGAATGAATTAAGATAGATCAAAAGCAATTTGGACCAAAGTAACAAATAAATTCATTTGACCCAAAGTGTTTTGAAGTTTTGTAAAGCAATACTACAATAGCCCTAGCAATGATCGCTCTGATACCAGCTGTGGTAGAACCTCCTAAATTATATGGCCCACATGCACCTGTCATTGTCCCGAAGACCTCTGACGACTATGCATGTGTTCCAAATAACTTAAAAAGTCTGTCGGGTGTCCTCAGGAAACCCGAATCATCCATGATCTTCTGAGCAGGATCACATTATAGAGGCATTACAGTATTACAACAGTTTATAAAATAAATTACATCAGAGTAAAAGTGCAGAAGTCTTACATAACTTAAGTTTACAAACCATTTGTTTCAAACCTTACAAACCTTAAGTTTAGTTATTACAACCATAGTAGTGGAGTAACATTAGTAACTTTATTACAAATCACCAAAATAGAGTGCCCTGCCCAAGAGCCAAACACACTACTCGTCGTCGCTTACCGCAAAGACTGTCATGCGGCAGGGTCTGAAACACACCTGCTCGTGAGACACACCTGCAACAAGGGTTTAACAAACCCTGAGTACAAAAGTACTCAACAAGACTGACCTGACAAAAAGAGAGGAGAAGACTCAAGAATGCAGGCTCAGGGGATTCAAGGTAAGGCTTTAGCAAGAATCAAAGTCTTTTGCAGAAAAGCTCACTAATAGTGAATCCTTACTTTCAATCTTTTAAACTCATCATTAATTATGACTATCAACTGGGTCAACCTATACTATAGCAATCACTTCTTAACATTCATCTCAAGATTCTAATTCCAAAGTTGCATCCATTAACTATGATGTAGTTGTGGAGGTCAAGTCTCCTTGTTTGAGAAGTAGCGGCGATTCAAATCGATTATACCTGTATGGGATTCCTAACCACACGACATATGCAGGACTCAAACCTACATATATCAACCTTCACTCAAATCCTCCAAAAAGTGATTGGGTCTAGTGCACCTGAGAGTACAATATACCTCCAATCCAGCCATTGGCCACGAGGGTACACGCTACTCTCGCCATCTCTCCACTCCTAGTGCGCGGTCAGCCGTTCACATGATAGAACTACCGAGGTCTTAGCTTACCGGAGCATGAGGTCAGTTGCAAAGTCTCGACCAAATGGGACTACAACGAATAGTCCTTAACCGACATAGTTGGAGACACTACATTGGGACTCCTTTCCCAATGCAAGTCCACCGACCGGTCTCAAATTATCATCTTTATTCATTAAGTTGTTCCACAACAACCCTTCAAACTTTGTTAAACATTTTTAAAGTTTTCTCATTTAAGCAGGGCTAAGCATACTAAGCATTTTTAAATAAAATAGTATCAAGGATGATATTGAAGTATTAGGGATGGTAATGCATCAATTAGGTTATCACTCAACTCCTATCACCTAATGCAACAAAGCATAAGCATAAGTAATGTAAACTTTGTAAAACACAAGGAGGGTTGAATGCATCGAGGCTTGCCTTGGTCGACAGGGTAGTCGGGTTCTGGGTCTGTTCCACAGATGTCGAACCCAACCTCCACTGGTGGATGTCCTTCCTTGGGAACTGGTTCGATAATGTTTACCTCTTCGTTCACGGGGATTACACGAGATAATATGACATGCTTCAACATGATGAAGTAATAAACATGATCCTTGATGATGGTATGACAAGATTAAGAACTTGAGTACAACATTCCTTCATGGTACAGGTGTAAGCCAACAAAACCCATTAACCTTTCATACTAAATCTTTTTACCCAAGAGGTTGCATCTACTAAGCAAGTATTACTATTCACTAATGACTCTTATTAATTACATAAAAAGGTCATTAATATTCCTTAATTACAAGTTGATTATGAACTCAAGCAACTAAGTAAAATGCCAAGGAACATCATCATGGTCATGTCCCAAGGTCAACAATAAATACCAAAGTCAAATCAAACCCTAAGTCATTAAGGTTAATTACTTGGTTAATTAATGAATTAGTTAAGCATAAAATTAGATATAAAATCAACTTTGTCTAAATGAGCCCCAAATTTTTATGTAGGTTGGTTACATCATAAAACAGTGGCAAAACTAATTTCATAATTTTTTGGACAATTAGTTAAGCCTAGAAAAATAGTAGAAGTTGCATTTAATATTAATAAAGATTTAAGCATAGCAAAAGTATTGAATCGACCATTTCATATTTTTCATGGATAAAGCATGTAATAATAAAGATACACATAAAATTTCATGAACTTACCATGCTCCAATAATTAGTTATGAAATTAACAAAGTTAGCTTCAACAAATCCTTTTCTAGAAAAAGCCAAATTCATTTTTCCTGTTTTGAAAATCGTTTCTCAACCGGCCCACAAACCAGCCCAGCTCGCAGCCACGAGGAGCCATGGCCAATTCGGCCCAAGGCCGCACTTGACCGCGGTGCACCCCGCCGCTCTTCGGTGCTAGCTCATCTTCGGCGAGCCGTCCGACCGCGGGGCTTGCACCGACGTGCACAGGACGCTACCCCGCATCGATCTAGGTTGTCAAGCGGACTACTGCGGCTACTGGATGAGCTCGATGCTGGCCATGGTGGCCACGGCGGAGCGGCGGCGGCGCGCGGGGCACGACAAGGGGGTAGCGGTTAAATGATGGGGTCAGCGAGCACCAGTGACTGACCACGGACACGATGGAGTGCTCAGTTGAAGCGGAGAGACGGCGGATGGAGCTGCCGATGTGGAGGGCGGATGTGGCGTCGCTCTGCTCAGCGATGAGAGAAACATCGTGGTGTAGGCAGCTCAGGCGGACAGAGATGGCTCAGGTGGTTGGAATCGAGGCTCAAGATTTGGGCGACTCTGTTGGCGTGGTGAATTGAAGCGAGGTGGAGTGACAATGGCGAATTGCTCATCGGGTTCACCGATGGCTCAATGGAGCAGAAGGGGAAGAGAAGGAGACGACAGCCCGGCTCAACTCTTATCTATGAGGAGAAGGCGGTTGGAAACAGTGAGACGTGGCCAGCAACTGCTAGCGACGCTGCAGGCAAGCAGCTGCGCATCCCCTCATAGGCAAGCGATGAGACGATGGCGGTGAGTGGCAAGCAACTCGGTGGTGAGCTGCTGCTAGCGACTGCAACATCCAGAGATGTTGCATTGTTGCAGCACTGCAATAGTCTCCTTCCTCCATCTTTTTCTCTGAATTTTCAAAATTACTTTCAAAATAATGTAAGAACTTGAAAATCTCCAAAAACAAAAGTTGTTCAACTTTTCAAAACCTACAACTTTTCTTTTGAAACCATTTTCAAATTCTACCTCCATTTTGAAATGTGAGTTTAAAATCAAAAGGGGACAAATTCTAGATTTTTGTATTTTCAAAATTGCTTCAAATTTTACATGGAAACTTTGAAAACTCAAAACACCTAAGTTGTACATCTTGACAAGACCTACAACTTTGCTTTTTGGTTCACCCTTAGATTATTTTTAAATTTTGAATTACACAAAACAGGGTAAAATAGGGTTTTCTGGAAATCAGAGTTTTGAATCAAATTCAAACTTGATTTGGTTTCTACATTAATTGGTGATTAATTAATGTTCACAACTATCATCCAAAGGTGTCATTGAGTCAATCCACACTTGGTAAACTCAAAGTCACATTTGGGTGAACCAGATTAAATTTGAAATTCATTTGAATTGGCTCCCAATTTGAATTCAAATTTGAACCGCAAGACTTAGGGCAACTTTTGGAATTCAAATTCAACTTCAAACTTGGAGTTCATTTTTAATGGTTGTACTTAGATTTATACACTATGCTTGACACTAGTGTAAAGCACAGCTGACACCCTAAAGTACATAGGGCATAAATCAAGTATTTGAAGTGACATTCAAAACTAGGGTTTTGGATCCAAGTCAAACATCACAAGAACTCAATCAATCTAAGAAATGTAAACTTGTTTTAGTTGATGCACATCGAGGTTGACTTAAACATGAATGCTTTGTAATGCATATGATGACATGGCCAGTTTTAGTTACCATAACACCAGGGGTGTTACAGGTTGGTTTCGATCCGACCAAGTGAGGCGTGGACCGCCCCACTGGTAGGGATCTCACCCCACCCGCATGAGGGCTGTTGGCCCCTCCACGTAGGAGGGCTGAGCCACCTCAGCCAAGTCGAAGGCTCACCGGACGAGACCGACACCACCTCCACCTCGATGACATCAGGCCCGCCCGTCGTCGTCTCCTCTGCCTAGGACCCACCTCCCACAGCAGACCCCACCTGAGCCAAGGAGTCCTCGGGCGTGGCCTCTTTCGCCGCCTCCTGGGCCCCGGCATTAGCACCCGCTCCTACAGTTGATCCCGACGCCTTCGCCGCTGGAGGTGGAGGTGCCACACTCTCCAGAGGGAGCGCCCCCTCGAGAGCGGTATCTGGCACGAGCACCGCCATCCCTATCTGGATGGACTTCTCCACCTTTACTTCTAAAAGCACTGCCTCGGCTGACGGGGTAGGGTTAGGCGAAGGTGAGGCAGGGGCGTCCGGCACCCCACATCCTCCTACGGCCGCGAAAGCCGGAGGGATGGTGCCGGCTGTCCCCAAGACGGAGACATTTGAACCCGGCACACTGCCAGCTGAGGCCTGGCCTAGCTACCTCAACGCCTTCCACGGTGCAAGCGGGGGGACATCGGGTTGAACCCTCCTGCAAGAACGATAGGCGTTAGCATTACCAAGCCTCAGCGCAAACAAACAACACAGAAAGGCACCCCTTACCTCCGTGTCATAGGATAGGGGAGTTTCTATGATGGCCTGCTAGGGCCTGACCCCGTTGTCACAGGGCAGGGCCTCTTCCCGGTCGCCACGGTCTCGGCTGTGCCGGGCTGAGGGGGTGGCGGCGGTGACTCCGCCGTCTCCTAGGGTCGGGATTCCTCCACCCCCTTAGGATGGGCCGACCCCTGTGGCCTTAGGGGATCCTCTCCTCCACCGGTCACTGCAGCCCCCCCAGGTCCAGGTCCTCCAACTCGCGGTGCAACAGTTGAGCCTATGGCGTCCACCCCTCGATCGAGAGGGACAACCCCCCGGGTTGTTCCCCCTCCTCGGCCATGGAGTCTAGCCAGTCGTATGGGTAGTCCCCCTCATCGTCCTCATCAATGCTCGATGACTCCTCTTCCCTGGCCTGCCGCTGCATCTTTTGGTGCTTCTCACGCTCCTCCTTCCTCTGGGCCCTGCTGGCCTTCTTCACCTTCTCCTTGTCCTTCCTCTTCTACACCCCCTCGACGTGAGACCAGTTCCGCGCCCTCTGGATCGCGTCCTCGGGAAGGGGTGGGTTGAAGTCGGGGACCAAGCAGAGAATCCCCTGCAGCCGCTCAAGCCCTAGGTTAGGCAAAAAGGAACACAAAGAAGCCAAGGGAAAAGGGATAAGAGGAAGAGTGGGGGGCGCTCACCATCTTCATGAAGCCGTCATCGGGACGCATCGGTGGGTGGACGTCAAGGGTGACATCAGAAGGAACGCTCCCGAGCATTGACTTGATGCACTTCTTGATCTCCTCATGATCAAGCTCCCCTGTCACAAGCAAGGTCCCCTCAAGGGGCGCATTCGGCACCATCTCGTCCAGGCGGCATGCCCGCTGCATCAGCGGCAGCACCCTCCTCTCATGGAATGTGGCGATGACCCTAGCCCCAGTTATGTTCACATTCACCAGATGCTTGACTGCCTAGAGGAGGGTGTTGATCTTCTCCTTGTCGGTGGCGATGGGACCATAGCCCAAGCTCGCCGGTGCTTCTTTGAAGGAACGACCGGTGTACGGAGGTAGCGGCACGTTGCCGTCGCTCCTGAGGTAGAACCACCTCTGGTGCCACCCCTTGTTGGACGATGACCCCTTCATGGTAATGTACCCGTCCACTCGGCTCTGGCGAAGCTAGATCGCACAGCTACCGATGTGCACTGGCACCGTCTCGGCCCTCCTCAGCGTCTTGAGAAAGATGGTGGCATAGAAGTAGTACTTCCACAGGGCAAAGTTGGGCTTGATGCCCAGATAGCCCTCACACAGGGCGACAAAAACCATGATCTGCTGAATTGAATTAGGGTTGAGATTCTGTAGCTCAATCCCATAATAATGCAGGAGCCCACGAAAGAAGTTGCTCACAGGCATCGTGAACCCACGCTCATGGAAGTGTGCGAAGCTGACGATGTAGCCGGCGCGGGGGTTCGGCTCGTCTTTGTTGCTGGGGACGATCCACTCTAGCTGCGCGGTGTTTGTCACCAGATGAAGGAGCCCATCCTTGATGAGCCGCGATGTGATCTTATCGGTGAAGCTGGAGCGACCCCACGGATCCATTGAGAAGGGCAAGAAAGCACTTCGGCAGCAATGGCGATGACGACGGCTGTGGGGAGAGTTCTCGATCTCTCTCTCTTTTTCTATCGCTTACTTGCCAAGTCAGATGGGAAACATGAGCGCGAGGAAGGCAAAAGGCAGAGGTGTGCAAGGGAAGGGAAAAACCACTAGGTTAAAAAGTGGCGAGACGGAGCGATTTGAGACCCCAACCACCTGCATTAAATGCGGCCACAGAAATGTCTCGTCACATCTTGGATATGTCGATAACCGTGCGCACGCCCCCTATAAATCCACCCTAGCACCTCGCATGACACGCATGTTGTTATCCCACCGCCGCACAGGGCTCGGGCGCATCCCGGCTCCATGGGCCGATCATAGGCCTCGGCAGGTAAGAACAGAGTACGGAGCTATATATGCTCCTATGGCCTAGTTATGGTCCAAGCATTCTAAGGCTGGCCCACCATGGGTTCGATAGCCACCTCAGGACACTCAGAGTCAGGGATGGCAAAGAATGGGCATACTAGCAGCCAATACCCCAGTGCGCGGGCGCAAAGGGCATTCTGACCCATGTTTGAGTCCTGATGGACATTCGATTCATGGTATTCCTCGACAGAAGGCAGTGGGGACTCGGGACCGGTTGGATGGCCCTGAGAACTACATGAATCGGCCATCAGGAGTATGGAGTGCGTCACCAGCTTGACCACTAGCTGACGCCTAGCGGATGGGACCGGGGCTCCACTCAGACCTAGCCGCTAGCAGCTCACCGAGAGCCATGGTTCGTCCAATGAGGATAGCGTGGTCTGGCTCACCCCCTCCGTTCCATAGAGGAATGCGCGAGGGGCTGAATCAATGACGGGTGGCCTCCCGATCAGACCCCTGCGTCCAGCAAGGGCTTAGGGGCTGCACTTGCGTCGTGATCCAACGAACTATCATGACCGTATGTCGAGCAAGGGCTCAAGGGCTATGAACAACCCAATGGATGGTCACCCCCATAACATTGCTAAAAATACACAGTAACTCACATTGGCGAAGGACACATTTCATTGAAAAGATGACGAGTCTTTTTACAAGATTACTTCTAATGTGAAATGCGAATACAAAATGCAAAGAGCCTATCCTAAGCAGGGATTAAGGCGGCCTCAGCGTCGACGTCCTTGGAACTGGGCAAAAGAGTGTAACAGAACCGTCCAAATTATAAGAGCACAAGTACAAAAACAATCACCGAAGTGATCAAATTCTCGCACTTGAGCCCATATAACTCCGGTAGTCCAATGAAATCACGAGGGATTTCAAACCAACCAACATACAAGCCAAGATCATAGTGATTCAACATAACAAGTCACATGTTACAACCATTTCACAAGTAATTCAAGATACATCGGAGTTCAACATAGTTATTACAACTTAAGTTCAAAAGTAGCGGAAGCAAAGTAATTTGAAACTAACATTAATCTTATTTCAAATACATGCCAGTACCAAGGTCGTCTTCCAACCAAAAGCATTAGAGAGAAGATAAATAAGAAGGATCATGCCCATGATCACACTCCGCCAATAAGGCAGGAGCCAACCAACTCTTGCAGTCGCCATGATACATCACAACCTGCAACAAGTGGGGATAAAACCCTGAGTACGAGAATGTACTCAGCTAGACTTACCCGTCATAAACCAGAAATAAAGTGACACCAAGGATCATGCAAGGCTGATATGAAGTGGGCTAGCTTGACAACATTTTGCATAAAAGCTTAATATGGATAAGTAATCATTAATGCTTAAGCATCAAGTTAATTATCATTAACCTGTCATCTATATTAGAACCTGTACTAGAGCACTCACTTTATTAGGAGCAAACAATATTAACCATAGCAGGTATAAATTGAGGCAACCTTTCCATCGTTATCCAATTAACCATCCGTTCAATTTAATGGAATCTACGTTGCCGCTGCTCAAGTCAAGTGCTCACTAACCGGGAGCGACGACGATTCGAATCGAATTCCTATCTAGCTGGAGGGGTATTTCTAACACTCACCGAGTCACGCCTGGCGAGGGCTGCTCAGGTCACCTTTCGTACAGTTCAGGAATCGCGGGTCCGAATGATGTCGTGTCCCCAAGGGCGACACTCTGCCAGGTGATAGGGACTCTAACCCCCCCTTGGTCTCACGCCAATGTCCCCAAGCACATCCTTTCTCTCCTCCAAGATGCAACCTACCATTCGATTCCCGCCCTGAACTATACTACTCGACTTCGCGGTCGGAACGACTTATCCGGCCAACTAAGTGTTAGACTGCGTTCAACATGACTCAAGGACGTACAGCGAATCGGTCCTTAAACAACTCAGACGGGGATAGATCCACACCCAAGACCTCCATGCCTTGTTGCTTCACTATCGTCATCCCGCCCGGTCTCATTTCATTTTATTAACACATGGTTCCATTCCACGATAGAAATATAGCCAACCGTGCCATATATGAATATCCCTATATCTCGCAGGTGACAGGAAATCACCTGACTTCTACCGCTTAAAGCAGGGCTAAGCATCTACTCGATCCTAGTCTATGTAGGATTCAGGGATTCATATATCTGGACAAGGAATGATATAATGCAGCAAGGTTTTCAACCAACTCCTACCACTTAATGCAACAATACTTATAACATATATATAATTAATTGCTTTGAAGGTAGGAGGCTTATAATGCTCCGGGGCTTGCCTGGAATCCAACACAAGTCAGTGGTTGTCAGATGACACTCGCTTGGCGAGCACCTCCCATTCTCTCACTTGTCCGGTCCTTCTATCTTCGGGATAGATCCACCAACTCCATCTTCGGGTTTGGCTCCACATCAGGTCCTTCACGTGCTTCAGCTAGCGTACCTAAATGAGGTGCAATAATGCATATGTATGAATGCATAGAAGTGCAATAAACAAAGTAATCATGCAAGCATACCAACGTTCACATAAACACCTAGAGCTAATTAACTTAATCCTCATTAAGACATAACATAGAAGAGGGCAAGCACATCAATCAAGAAACAAGTCTCATAAGATCACAGGGTACCACCCAAGTATCATCAAAGATATGAGTCGCACTTCAATACCCAAGCATGACAAAGTTAATCAAAGTACTAGAACTAGAAATTGCTACCTTCTGGACATCAGACCAACAGCTAAGTAATTTAATCATAACTGGAGATCTACAACTCCAAATGACTTGCAAGAAGACATTATGGAAAGCTTATGAAATTATCTATATTTCATTTATAATCATCTAAACCTGATTCTAAAATTTCCCAGGTCGAAATATAGAAGGTACAGAATCTGTCCTGGAAGGACAGAGAGCAACATAATTCTGAACCCAACTTAGAACAGCTGTAGTTTCTAAACCATATGGCCAAATGCCACCAAATTTTAATAGAAGCTAGATACATGAATTATATACAACTTTGCTATAGACAAGGTGCTCAGAAAACATCATTATCATGGGGTAATCTATATTGCTCCCAGAACTGTCCAGAAACTAGAAATTGCAAGAAATAATTATTAACTTATGTTGCAAACATATAATTGGACAAAACTAACTTTACCAACATGTCACACATGACTAATGAACACCAGAAAACATAGTGTCCAATGCTAGATAAATTACTTTAATACATTTCTTAATTTATCTTAGATAATTAGGTGGAGTTATGACCACATACCAAAAGTACTCAATAAATTCTACCAAAATTACAGTAGCCTACATATGCTCTCAAAAGTCTACTGTCCAAATTTTAAGCTGTTTGGACATGTATACCAACTTCTATGAAAAAGACAAATAGCTATGGAAATAAATCATGTGAGAGCAAGTTAAACCTAAAACTCAATATTTTCTGTGAACACAAGGCCATAGTATGGATCAAAATGATAGAACAACCTCATACTAAGGTAATGGAACAACATTTTCCATTTTATCATTTATATATTATTTATAAGCTATTTATCAAGCCCTAAACAAGTTAAATCAATAACTAGATCATTCAATAAGTAGTGACCAAGAAATTTATACCACAGTACATACATATCATGACAAGACTACCATAGAAATTTCACATTATTTGGAGCATCACAACTCAAGATATAAAAATGACAAGCAATATAATGTAGTTTTCCTTATTTAACAAGGTCAAATCAAAATCTTAAGAAAACAGTAAACAACTAGGGTATTTAATATTTTTCCTAGCAATTACATGTCATCACAAAATTAACAAAACAAGAATCACCATTTTTGGATATCTAAAACTCTAGATATGGCTCTGGTCAAGTTTATAAGCATTTTTGGAGTATTTTTAAGGCTTAAATAAAGACATCAGAAAATATCTACAAACAAGTAACATATTATGACTCCACTGCATAGATCTTTTCTCAAGGTTTCCAAAAAGTCCATTTTTGCTATTTTTGGAATTACCTAGCAAGAGATATGCATTTTAGAAGATTTAACCAATTTCTAAAATTCAAAATCGGAATAAAACAACCCTAACAATATTCGCTAGGCACACCCGATTACACACACAAGACGGCCACTTCCTTAAACCGACAAGTGGGACCAGCTGCCCGGTTGGACCCACCGGTCATATACACAGAGAGAGAGACAAGGGCAGAGGCGTCGGTTGTCTCCTTCCTCCCGACGGCCGACAGGGGAGGCGGTGGTCCGGCTCGGCCGGCCGGCGTAGGGCGGCGCCGGTGGCGAGGAAGCAGCCGGGGAGGTTCACGGCGTCGAGGCGCATCCACAGGTGGTCACGGCTCGGCGTGAAGTGGTCCACAGCGGCTGGCCCACGAGCTCCGGCGGCGTGCTCACGGCGGCTCCGTCGGCGGAGTCTCTCGGCGACGAACACGGCCAGGAAAAGGGGGCGTCGGGGGCGGTGCGAGGAGGGCAAGGTGGTGCGGTGGTTTGATTTGATGGTAGTTGCTTGGTGGTGGCCGGCCACGAGCTCGACTTGGCTCGGCAATGGCGGCCACGGCCACAATGGCGTGCGCGCGCGCGAGCTGGGACGGAAAACAGAGGGAGCGGAGGAAATGGAGTGGGGCGAGATGGGGAGGGCGCTCAGGTGCTGCTCTTCCACGGTGGCAGGGCGTAGGGCGTGTGGCAAGGTGGAGGACGCGCGGTGGCCATGCACGGTGGACGCGTGACCAACGTCGAACACGTGGTGTGCATGAACCAGTTCGACTTGGAGGCCGTGTTCGGGCTGGTTAAGGGCTGAACTGGGCTATGGGCCTAAAACAAAGTCTACTCTCCTCCTAAAGCTCTACAACTTTGATTAAGGGTGCTTGACCATTAGGCTATTGGATTAGCAGATAATTAGTACCAAACTTGGTAGTGTCAACGATTTGACAGCGACAAGCAAACATCCAAAATTGAAGGTCAACACTAAGTCAAATTGATGCCATACTTTTACATGCTCTTCTCCATAATGTCTACTCCAACTTTTGTATTTGCCTCAACTTGAGTTGCTTAACAAAATTTGGAGAACGCGGAATGCCAACGTGTCGATGTCGAAAGGTAACAAAGTACACTTTTGCTGTTTTCGGAACTGTTTTCGAAGATCCAAATGAACTCCAAACTTGATGAGACCTGATTCATTGGCTCCATCATGAAAAGTACTTCAACTCCTAGTAAGGAATTAAATTGAGCTACCACATGAAATTGGAGGATAAAATGTTGCCAACTTGTCAACTTTCTGCTGTCCACTCTAGGACTTAGAATATTTTTCTAAGTGCTGAAAACAGCAGCTAATTCCACATTGTGATCTCTATTTGACTAGGTTAGAGGCCAAACTAGCTCTTGACCATTAAACAAAGTTTGTTCTATCCAAGATGAACTACAACTTTTGTTTAAGGTCAAACCTCATAACTGGTACAGAAGTCAAACTTTCACTTTGGTCAAAGTATCAACTCGATAAAGCTGAAACTAGGGTTTTAGGCCAATCGGGGCAATTTCTTTACAATTGCTCAACATGAACCCTTCATGACTTTTGTTGTAGAGTTCATCTAGAGTCATTTGGGCAAGTTTGCAAGGTTTGGTTGGTGTTCTATAGTTCCATTAACTTAATGGGGCAAATTCCAATAGGAATGGAACTTATCATTTCATGTGACTTTTTGATTCCAAACTTCATGAAACTTTTCCAGGGATCAATATAGGTAGTTATTGATGTGAGACATGTGAAGATACTTTGATAGCAACACCCAAGCATATATCTTTTAATTGAGCCTATATGTAAGCAAGGGTGCAATATCCAAGTTTAGGTTAGGGCTTATTTCTATAGGTTTGACCTTGACATCGTCATCTCCACTAATCTATCGTGTTTGAGCTTAAACCCACTACTTAATTGGTGATAAACACCTAGGGTGTTACCAAGAGCACCGGCTAGTAGGGCTCAACCTTGATGTTGGCCGCTGCTTAGGGTCCCAAGTGCCCGATGGTCTCCTCCATGATCCCCTCGGCGGGGACCAGGTCGACGACGGCATCGGTTGCATCGTTGAAGTCCACCTGGGACCCATCATGGTCAGCTAGCTCTTGGCCCTCCGAGAGCCCAAGTGGTGGAGCACGTGCCCCGAGCACACCTGCGCCACCGTCAGGGCCACCACCGCCTCGTGATGGATGTCGAGCTCCACCGCGTCCTAGACATAGTTGGGGATGTCCAGGAGATGCTCCTCCTGGTTCACACCGCAGGCGTGGACATACCTCGCCGTGGTGTCTGTAGCCTCCTAGATCCCCAGCAGCTCCGCCTCTAGCTCTGCTCAACACATGAACATGATGAGTGCGAGAAACAAATACATGCCATCAAATCAGAATGACAGACGGAGAACTCACAGGCCACTCGGCTATCCGCAGCCACCTGCTAGTCTCGGACGGCCTGCATCTCCCATTCTGCTACCTCAAGCACGGCTTGGGAGACCTCCAGTTACCTCCTGAGTCTCTCCACCTCCGTCTCTGCCACCGTGGCTGGTGTGGCGTTCGATGGTTGTACCGGCTCTGAAGACATGGCCAGAGGCAAGGGCCTCCCATGTTCACCACCGAAGGGTGACCCCACCCTCATCAGGCAGTGCCATGTGGACCGCCTGTCTCCGGACGCATCACCGGCAGGGCGGTTGCTCGTGTCCATCATGAAAACAGAGGAAGGATGCCGCGGTGAAAGGGGAGCAAAGGGATCACCGGTTGCTATGTAGAACTAAGAAGAACAAATGGGCTCCTATGCCCCGCCAGCACCTATATTTATAATGCCATACAGGGCAACTGACTGGGTGCCGGTTGCCCAACTCCCCACATACGTGAAAATCTGAGCACCTCTCCACCTTCCCACGCACCGAGAGACGAAGCGTCATAATAACTGCTACCTGGCATGGCACCTCGTCTTCCCTAGGAGGGTCCATTCGATTCAAAGCCCTTGAAGGGATAACTCATCCCTCCAAGGCCTCGGGGGCTACACCCAGCGGGTGTGCTCGCGCGCACCCACTGGACAACTCCCTTCAAACCAAACAAACAGCAACCACCCATGTGCACTTGTCCTCAAGCCTTTGAAGGAGTGCTCCACTCCTCCATAGGCTCGGGGGCTACTGTCGGGTATCAATAGTAGGCATATCCAACCAAGGGTATTAATAGCGTGTCAGCTGTTAAATTGCCCAAGGCTTAGGGACGGCTTCCGCCTCGTCCGAGCCCCCATAATGTCATCAAAGCGCCCGCCCTCTGCAATGTTAGCACGGGAGCACCCGTCCCTCCTAGCATACTTCCACCTCGCCTGAGGGACACGTAGAGCCCTCTAGCAAGGTGGGGAGCCACGTGGGCCCCCACCACAGCGCGTATTCCCACTGATGGGACGGACATGACCGTGCACAGTGGACGGGAGCATGGGAACCATGCTCTGATCTAACCTGACCCCAGTCATTCCACCATGATGACGTCCATACCTCTATAGCGATGGGGGTAACGGCAACTATACCACCTAACTCCCTCTCTACGCAAATCCGGGCGCACGCATCGCCCATCATCGATAGCACAGAAGCATGGCCATAGCACGTTGCACTAGCGGATGGAGAGGCCAAAAGCTTGACGCGCCACTGCGTCTCTGCACTATAGGATAAACTGCTCACGCCGGATAAGGAGGAAGACGGCCACACCCGAGTCCACCTATTTGTTTTTCTCTTTCGTCTTTTCCCTATTTCACCTTTTTACCACAAATGTACCGCGTGCCCTCCCCTTAGGAACTATAAAAGGGAGGCAGGGGCCACATCTAGGGGCTGGGGGGAGATTGAAACAGACTTCGATCGAGTCACACCTCACCGATTCAACACTCAAAACACCACGAGACTTGGGATCCGCTCCCTCTCTCGAAAGCTTGTAACCCCTACTACAAGCACTCTGGTGCAAGGCAATACGAGCAGCAGCAGAATCCACTAGACGTAGGGACATTCTTGCCCGAACCAGTATAAGCCCTTGTGTCCACATTGCACACCATCCGGGCCTAGACGCGCAGTCACAAATTCACTCGTCTAGTGTCTAGGACGTGGTTCTAGACACCGACACATATGGTACATCCATAGGTCTTTTAAATTAAGCATGGTGCTTAGGTTAAAATGACCTTCTTTAATCAAAATTTGACATGGTGTTGACTGTTGAATCTTGGTTAATGAACTTTGAGCAATATCTTCATAAACAATGAGCATAATTTATCATGGGGTAAATCAAGGCTAGAATTATTTTACAAACTTCACTTTAGCCTTGTTTATGCTAAATGATAAAAAGTTGGGTGAACACATAAAATAAAATAAATAAATAAATAAATATTATAGTAATAATAATAATAGTAATACTAAGTAAAAAAAGAAACAATAATGATAATAAAAGTTAGGCTCCCCGGTGTTCGAACTGGTAGAGCCCTTGCTTGTTTTCTTTTTCTTTTTGTTTTGTTTCTTTGTTAAAAATAAAGTAGGTACAAGAATAAGTGTGGAGGAAATCTCTCAAGCATAACAACCACACACTAGAGATCTCCCCAACACGTTGCACAACACTAAAAGGTCCAAATCATAGAAGGATGAGATAGATAGTTTCAGAAAGGTTTGGCTGAACCTCTGGTTAGCCAAACCACATCTGAATCCTTTAACTCCTTCATCTTCAGCGGTGGTTTGTGCAACTCTTCCCTCAACTCCCTACGATTGAGTTTGAAAATAAAATTTTGATCACTAAGAAAATAAACTCACATAAACCCTCAGAAGCCCCATACAAACCACATTTGTTCAAAACTTCAAAAAAATGACATGCTTATAACATCCTTAAGATAGAAGCTTGCATAAAGTTTGTTCCATATACATGTATTTATTCTAGTGGGAAAATATTCTAATAGGACAATCATGTTGACTAGGTTGTTGTGAGGTATGATATAGTTTTGACTATATTATACGAGTGCGGAAGAACGCTATCCTAGAACAACTCTCAAGTTATGTAATCCATGATCATCTCCAAGTAGATTCCCTTTTGCTTAGGAGCTTGAGCCTATAGACGTGGTTGCTAGCTCCTGAATGTTGACCTGCAAAAGACCTATATCCAAACCTTGCTTGATCCATAAGCCCAAGCTTAGTTTCCTTAAATGTTTGCGTATGCCGTGGTTGTTCAGCACCCTTTTACTAAGACCTTGTTTGATTGACCAACTGAGACACCAGCATTCGACCATGGTTGTTCCTTGCCTGTTGTGGAGACCATACCCAAATCCATGATGGACCTCCCGATTGCCTCTTCCAAAAGTGAACTGGCGTAATGTAATTTCTCTTGCTATGATCTCGGAATCCTTGCTTGCAAATCTTGTAGCTACCTTATCAACTCAATCTTTGATCGGTATATTGGTTTTGCCTTTAAGTTTATGCCATTCCTCTCCAATCTCCTCAAGTATCTGAATGTTTATCATTCTTGATCTCATGTTGTTGCCCAACATGTCCAGATCTCATGTTAATCTTTTATCTAGTAATCATCTTGGTGGATGCAAGGCGTGCGTGGAATTTAAGCAAGAGTCCCATGTTCAGTTGTCGTCGGCAATTGAGCTATGTTCTCTTGTGTTGTGTGTTGATCTTCGGAACGCCTCCTTGTTGATTCCAAAGCTTGTAACTATCTTTGCTTGCTATCCCCTTGCTTAGTGCTCGTTCTGATAATCCAATTTCCATCACTCAAAAATTCACCTCGGTTGTGTGATCAGTAATGGTATTATGAGTAGCAACTGACGGTGCCATGATGAAACCGAGAGCATCCTGTGGGTGCCCGACACAAGGTTGTGCTGCTCGGCACGCGCTAGTATCATGGTTTCTAGTCAAGATCCATTGCAGAACAACACCAATGTGATATTTTCTCGTGATCCTTCCTTGGTTATCTTCCCATATCTTATCAGAAGATCCTTATATCGAACCGGTTGTAGTAGAGCTTCCTCCTAAAGTTGCTAAGAGGATGACCTTTGAAGAACAGTCATCGACATAAACATTAACAGGCTGCAAGAGGTGGTAGACAAGTGATTCTACCTGGCTATCCCAGTATTGATGACCACCACCTAGTGAGCAACGTATCTCATCCCCATTGGGTAAAAAGGACACACAACACTTAATGTTTGAGAAGTTATCTGTTGGATCAGAATCGATCGTCATATTATGCATATGACCGGGTTATCCAAGCCATAATCCTTGTATGCATAGTGATCATACAGTCGAAATCAACCCTCTCGGGTGTGACTCCTTATCTGCTGACTTTGATGGCAACCGCTTGTTCTACCACAATTGTTGTGGTCAAAAGTGAAGATTTGGAGCTTTTTAGGGTTGAGAGACAACTGATTAGTTACCAGTAGGAAGGTTAATCTCCAGCTAGGTAACGACTCATTGGTAGCTATGAAGACTATGTCTCACAGAATGATGTTAAGCAAGGGAGCAACAAAGCCGGTCAGCAATGCAAGTGTTGCTTCTTCCCCAAATGTGCTATCAAGTCAATTCCATCTTGGACAATCGCACAGATAGTACAGGATGTTATGTCAGTTAAGTATGGAGCTAGAGAAAGCACGTCCTTAGTTTTGGTCAGCAACATTGTGCCCTAGGTGCCATAAACAGAAATTGTTCAGGACTCTATTAGACGAAGTGCCAAAGGATATTCAGAAATGGTCCCTTATCTATGTAGGAATGCCCTCCATGTAGAGTATGCTTTGTGCCCTACAAAAGTAGCCTACAAGTTCAAAGCGTATGTATCATCGGGTTGGTATCTAAATCAACGGTTGAGGTTATTTCCTAAGAAGCATATGAGGTAAACTTTAACCTCCATCCTCAGTAAGAAAAGTTGCTGCTGCTGTGAGAAGAGTCAGAAAGTACAAAACACACACCACAATGTGTGAAGCGAAGAAAAAGATGAACAAGCAATCTGTCCGGATTTTGTGGCACTAAACCGGTTACATTTAAGCCGGTAATTAGTGACACAAACGTGGTTGGATTGGACCCAAACTCGGTAATCTCATTCCTCACTTAGGACTCTTCGATGCCTTAAGTTGGTTTGAGGATTGGTTGAGTAAAACATCAGAGTTGAGAGAGGTTTGGTCCGTTCACTTTGCTGCAATCTCAGGACAGAGCAGTTTTGGTAGATGAATTGTTTGATAGCCAAACGGTGTTAGTTTGAGCTAAATTTTGGTCAGTAGTTAGAAGACTCATGGATCTATATGCCTACCAAAATTTGTGCAAATTGGAGTAGTATTTTGTGAGATATAAACCGAAAACCAAAGGGGACAGAATCTGCAATTTCTCTGGCAGCTTCTACCATCCCTCTTATTAGAAGGTTGTGTTTGCAATTGATGCCAAGATTAGTAACATGGTCAATGTCTTGCCGTTAGATAAACCTTTAGATGCCTAGAGGAGACTCCATGCATCCCTTTTTGCCTTGCTTGTGCCCACTCCTATAAACAATGTCTGAGCAGTCAAGGTGTTCTACAAGTCAGATGGGGCCATTGCGAGTCGGAAGCAAATGGAAAGGTGTCAAACCATAGATTTCGGATTATGATTTTGAGATATTGATTGACCTTAGAATGGAATCCTTAATGTCAAATGTAGTTCTAGAAGGCTAGTTTGGCTACAGTGCAAGTCAACCCAACTTACTGCGCAACTGCACCATGAAGGAAATCGCACTCAACTTGCTCAGTAGTGAACTATTTCCTGAAGTCTGACGAATACTTGTAACCTTTGTTGTCCTCCAGGTCTAGCTTTCATCCTTCCTCTGCAAGGATTTCCAATGCTAGCTTGATCTTTGCTACCTTATATGTGTTTTTACCCAAGAGGTTGCATCAGATTTGAAGGTTTCCCTAATGGTGGATCATCGAGAACATTGAGCCGACAGAGTCAGCTATCACCTTCACCCCTTGCTTGACAGACTTAGATAATACAGTGTTGTTATCAGAGAAAGAGATCTGCACACATGGAACATTATGTAGTTTTCCATTAGTTGGCATCTGAGTGGTTGAGCATTTTCGACCAGCATAGACCTTGTCTATTGGTTAATCAGTTTTGCATCGCCTCAAAGGATGTTTACCCGTTTATGATCTCATCCCTCTAGAAAGTTGTACTCAAGCCACTTTGGTAGAGGACTGCTTTTTAAACTTTGTGAATAAACATATAGTTATTGTAATGAGTATCCTTTCGAAGATTTATGGACTAGTTCAAAATTCATATGGCTTATACTATATTTCCTAAAGAAGCAAATATTTGTGAGTAGTTAGTTTGTGATCCAACACACTCTCCGTATACCGAGAACGAAGTATGGTGCTATCTTGGATTCCTCCCAAAGTAACTATGCTTCATGGAAGTCAATGAAGGAAATTCTTTAGATAGAATTTACTACGAAGAGCACATATCAGAAAGATGTCTTCACTAGATTAGCCTCTCTGATGCTTGAAACTAAGTAACCTAACGCCATCACTGATGTTGGGAATAAAGATAACATGCTTCTCTGCCATTGAAAGTCTATCGCCCTAAATCTCGGGACGAGATTCTTTTAAGGGGTGAGGGTTGTAACACCCTAGGTGTTTATCAGCAGTTAAGCAATGGGTTTGAGCTCAAACATGGCAGATTAAGTGGTGTAGAAGATGTCAAAGCCAAGCCTATGGAATTGAGTCCCAACTTAAACTTGGATATTGCACCATTGCTTACATATCAGCCCTTTTCAAAATGTATGCTTGGGAGATGTTAATGGAACTTATTTCATGTGTCTCACATTACTCTCTATCTATAGTAATCACTGGAAAAGTTTCATGAAGTTTGGAACCAAGAAGTCACATGAAATGATAAGTTATATCCTTGTTGGAATGGCTTTAGTAAGTGCTTGAATTGCACTTTTAAGTGAATGGAAATATAGGTCATCAACCAAACCTTGCAACCTTGCCCAAATGACTCTAGATAAACTCTACAACAAAAGTCATGAAAGGTTAATGTTGAGCAAATGCCAAGAAAATGCTTCAATGGATCCAAAAAGGACAATTCAAGCTTTATCGTGATACTACTTTGGTCAAAGTGGAACTGTAGGTTCTGTACTTGTTTTGATGTTGGACCTTAAATAAAAGTTGTAGTCTATATTATGGAGAACAAACTTTGTTTTTGTACCCAAGTATAAATCAACTTCTAAGTGTCTCAAATAGTGGCCTCAAGACTGGATACAGTGCTGTTTTGGTCCCTCCAGGAATTTTTCTAAGTCCCTGATTGACAGCAATGAGTTGGCATGTTTGTAACATTTTATCTTCCAAATTCATATGGCAACTCAATTGGATTCCTTAATACAAGTTGAAGTACACTTTGTGATGGAAACAACGAAACAAGTCTTGTTAGTTTTGGAGTTCAGTTGGATCTTCAAGAATAGCCTCCAAAACAACAAAAGTTACTTTGTCACTTGAATGATAGTGACATTGGCATTCCTCGTTCTCCAAGTTTTATTAAACAACGTGAGTGGATCCAAAAATAAAAGTTGGAGCTAACAGTATGGGGAAGGTCTAGGAAGAAGTTGGCTTGAGTTGGACCACGTTTGGATCATCCTTTTGGGTTTCCTTGATCATTGTCAAGTGTGTTGACAATGCTAACTTGGACCTTAATTATCTCCTAATCTAGAGCCCTAATGGCCGAGCACCCTTAACCAAAATTTGAGGGCTTTAGGTGAGAGTCCAATTCGGCCCGGAAGCGGCCCAAAATCGGCTTCCACGTTGGCCACTCCGTCGTCCGCCACCTGTTCGGGGAAAGGCCAGAACGGGCGACGCGTGTCATGGACGTGTCCTCTATGTGCTGGTCGCTCCCCCACCATGGCCTACTCCTCCCTGCTTGCCCCCACTCGTCCTTCTCACTCTCCACCGTGGGAACACGGGCACGGCCGCCATGGCCAAGGCAGCCGAGCTCACCGCCATCGCCGTTCTCCCACCTCCGAGCCTTCCCACGCCCAACCGACCGAAGCACCGCCTACCCCACGTCGTGCCGCCCCCTACGCGCCCCTCCGCGGCCACTCTTCATCGCCGTAGAGCGCTGCCATTGGTGACGTGACAGCCGCGGCCGCGTGCATGCGGGTAGCCTGCCACGGGCAAGCTCCGGCCGTGCCGAGGCCACCTGCGGGTGCGCCAGACGCCGCCATGCCTCGCCAGCCCATTCCCTACGGTCGACGTGCAGCCGGAGCACCAGAATCCGTGAGCTCCAGTGCGCCCCCTCTGTGATTCGTGACTAGGGACTTCGGATTCGAATTCGAGAAAAGGGAAGGACCTATCTATGAACTCCTAGACTCATGTGAATAGTGCCACAAGGACTGATTTGTGTTAAATTGGCTGAAAGTTTGGAAATTCATAGTAAATCATAGAAAATGAGGACTTTTTGGAATCCTTGTGAAATTGTCTATGCAGTGGATCTATAATATGGCATGTTTTAGTTTAAAGTTTTAGCTGTAAAAATAGATTTATGCAGTTAGGTTTTTAATGCTAGTTGTATTTGTCTTTTTCATAACTGCAGATCTAGGGCTCCAAATGAAGTGAAATTTTTGGGGCATGCTACTCATGTCATGTTTGATGTGTGGTAAAAATTTCATGAATATTGGGTGTAGTACGAGTGAGTTATAGATTTATCTTGCTCTCACATGATTTCTTGCATTAGAAACTTGTCTTTTTCATAGAGGTTGCTATGCTTATTCCAATGGCATGAAATTTGTACAGTAGACTATTGAGAGGATAGGTGAGCTACTGTAATTTTTGTAGAATTTACTATGCACTTTTGTTGTATGTTCATTAAACCACCTTATTATCCAAATAAATTAAGAAATGTATTAAAAGAATTTATTTGGTGGTGGTCACTATGTTTTGTGGTGTTCATTAGTCATGTGTGATGTATTGGTAAAGTTGGTTTTGTCCAATTATATGTTTGCAACATAAGTTAATAATTATTTCTTGCAAATATTAGTTTCTAGATAGCTCTAGGGGCCATGTAAATTACCCCATGTTAATGATGTTTTCTGGGCATCTTGTCTATAGAAACGTTGTGGTGAATTACATGATCTAGTTACTATTAAAATTTGGTGGTATTTAGCTAAGTAGTTTTTGAGTTACAGGTGTTTAAAGTTAGAGTACAGGATTGGTAGCTCTCTGTCTTGTCAGGATCAGTTTCTGTAATTATATAATTTGACCTACTTAACTTGTGAATCATGCTTTGATGTCTAAAGATGAAATGTGGACCATTTCATAATCTTTCCAGAATGTCTTGTTGCATGTCATTTGGATTTATAGAACTCCAGTTATGATTTAATTACTCAGCTGCTTCTTGTGTGTCCAGGATTTGGTAGATTCTAGTTTTAGTGTTTGCTTCACTTTGCCTTGCTTTGCATGTTGCTAAGTGTGATTCATGTCTTTGATTCTTTGTCTATTGCACTTCCATGTGTTCATGCACTTGCATCTCATCTAGGTACACTAGATGCACCACATGAAGGACAAGATGGTGTTTGGTGAACCTATCCCGAAGATGGAAGGACTGGACAAGTGCTAGGAGGGGAGATGCTCACCAAGCGAGTGTCCTCTAACAAACATTGACTTGTGTCGGATTCCAGGCAAGCCCTGGAGCATTATAACCCTCCTATTTTATGAAATCAATTGGGTATATATGTTATATGCTGCATTAAGTTATAGGAGTTGGTTGGAAACACTTACTTCATATATATCCTACCTGTAACACCCCAGGTGTTAGGCTTGCAGTTGACACTTGCATTGCATGAGCCTAAGCATCATTTGTTCATATATAAGCATATAACATATGTGATGCACTAGTGCAACATGTGAAACATGCCTATATAGAATGTGCTTTGAAACATCTGCAACATCTCTTTGAAACATATGCAACATGATCTTGTTAATTATGTTTCAATGTGTGTATGTAGATGCTCATGCTTGGTAATGCAAGTGAGTGTTGATGTCACTTCTTTCATGTGCCTCGCATCACTTTCTATCTATAGTGATCCCTGGAAAAGTTTCATGAAGTTTGGAATCAAAAAGTCACATGAAATGATAAGTTATATGCTTGTTTGGATTAGAACTGAAACATGCCTTACATCCCATGGGAACTAGTGTTTATGCAACATACAAATGCAACATGTGCAACACATCTTGGACACATGTGGAACAACCTATTGAAACATGGGTAGCATGTATCTTGAAACAAACACATGAAACAATTGAAACATGGTGATGAAACAACTATAGCATTTCACTTGAGTTCTATGTTTCAATGCATGTGAGGCCTACACTTTTGTGCAACCTATGCATGGTGTGTATGTTTGGCCTCTACAATACCTTAACTACACTTAAGACACTTAATGGAACAATGTTCATGTTGATCATTTTGCCTAAATGTGCTTCTAAGTGGTGGTTGACCATGTATGGACCCTAGAACCCTTTTGTTTGACCATTTCAAAAGTGGGACCTAGAAGCTCTACATGACTGTGCACCCTTTTACAAAGTTGTATAGAATTTTATAAGGAACAAACTTTGTTTAAGGGTCAAGTCATGAAAATGTGTGGAACATGCTCAAAAAGGGCCCACAAGTCAAATTTTGGGCTGTTTCCCA
Organism: Saccharum hybrid cultivar R570; assembly: GCA_038087645.1. NCBI lineage: Eukaryota > Viridiplantae > Streptophyta > Magnoliopsida > Poales > Poaceae > Saccharum > Saccharum hybrid cultivar. The sequence goes on from JAQSUU010000066.1 coordinate 17,351,899, forward strand.
ACACTTAGCATATTCTAAGTCCCTAATCGGCATCATTAAGTCAACAGGTTCGTGACATTTTATCTTCCAATTTCATATAGTGGATCAATTAGATTCCTAAATATGAGTTGGAGTATTGTTCATGAGGGAAACAATGAATCAAGTGTCATCACATTTGGAGTATATTTGGATCTCCAAAATTAGTGGCTAAAACAGCATGTTTGCAACTTTGTCGCTCAAATGACCTTGACATTGGCATGTCGCGTTCTCCAAAATTTGTTAAGTAACTTGGGTAGGTCTAAATGTAAAAGTTGGAGCTTATATGATGAGGAAGAGCATACAACAAGACGGCACCAGTTGCATTTCATTTTGACCATCATTTGTTGGAGTTTGTTGATCGCTGTCAACGCTCTGACACCGTCATTTTGGACCTTCATTAGCCGTTGATCCTTAGCTCTACTAACTGATGGCCCTTAACAGAAGTTGGAAAGCAGCCTAGGATCAGCAACTTTTCTTTTAGGCCCATTGGCCAACTCCGCCCGAAAACGGCCCAAATCGGCGTCCTAACTGACCCACACCATAAACCGCCAGCTGCTCGGTAAAATGCCTCAGAGGCCGGCATGTGCCGCGGGCATGGCGACCATGCAGGAGCCGATGCCCCACCTCCTCCGACATGTGCCCCATGCCCCTGAGTCAACAAGGCGATGCCCTGGCTCACTCTCTGCTTCTCCCTCCTCACTCGCCTTGACTCCCCGCTTTCGTTCTCGTCGTGCACGCGCACAGAGCGCGGCCGCGCCATGGCCGGGCCGGCAGAGCTCCCTACTATCGCCTGTGCTTTGCCTCCACGCCGCCTCTGCTGGAGTCAACTACATCATCGCATTCTCCAGTTCGTACCACCACCATCGGCACTCTCTGGCAGCGTCGCTAGCCGCTGCTGCTCCTCACCGGTGGAGCAGCTGCCGTCGGTCCGTGCAGACAAGCGACCGGCCCTGCACGCCGTGTCTCCAGCCAAGTCAAGCCTGGCCAACCCTCCCCAGCGTCATCACCGCCCTCCTGCGAGCCTAGCGCACCATTTACCCGCCTCCCTCTGTCGCCGGAGCAGCGCGCCGCCGTGCCGCGTTGCCTCCGCACCGGGGCCGTACGTGGCTGGGCCTCCTCGGGCCACCTCGGGTCAAACCATGGGAACCTAAGGATGCGCCTGGTGATGGGGATGCTTCCCCACCATTTCTCCATCGCCGGCAAGCCTCCTCCGGCCGCCACCAGCCGGTTCCCCCTCCATCCTCTGCTCTCTATTCGTGGGAAGAAGAAGAGGGACTCCGCGCTCGAATTCGAGAAAAGACAGGGGGTTAAGTGTAAACCGCAGACTCATATGAATAGTGCAGGGAAGGACCTTTTTGTGTAGTTTAGTTTGTGAATAGTTGAGGGGCACCGAAGCAAATGTGTTTTCCCTTTTCTGTTATTCTTTTCTTTTATGCATATAAATCGGCTAAATCTTTGAAAATTAATATCTCATGCTAGGAAGCTCCAAAAATAGCAAATGAGGACTTTTTGGAATCCCTATGAAATTATCTATGCAATGGATCTAGAATATGTCATGTTTTAGTTTAATATTTTTGCTGTAAAAATAGATTTTTCAGATTAGGTTTTCAATGCTAGTTGTATTTGTCATTTTCATAACTGCAAATTTAGAGATCTAAATGAAGTGAAATTTTTGTGGCATGCTACTCATGTCATGTTTGATGTGTGGTAATAATTTCATGAATTTTAGTTGCTTTATGAGTGAGTTATTAGTGTATCTTGCTCTCACATGATTTATTGCAATATCCATTTGTCTTTTTCATAGAGGTTGATATACATGTCCAAATGGCTTGAAATTTGGACACTATACTATTGAGAGCATATGTAGGTCACTATAATTTTGGTAGAATTTATAGTCTACCTCTGGTAGGTGTTCATAATTCCACCTAATTATCTAAATAAATTAAGAAAATGCATTAAAAGAATTTATTTAGAAACGTACATTATGTTTTATGGTGTTCATTAGTCATGTGTGACATGTTTGTAAAGTTAGTCTTATCCAATTATATGTTTGCAACATAAGTTAATAATTATTTCTTGCAAATGAGGTTTCTGGACAGATCTGGAAACTTAGCAAAGTTCTTCATGATAATGTGCTTTGTTGTAAAACTTATTTATACAAAAGTTGTAGATAATTTATGTATCTAGCTTCTGTTAAAATTTGGTGGCATTTGGCCATGTTGTTTAGGAGTTATAGCTGTTGAAAGTTGGGTTACAGAATTGCTTGCTCTCTGTCTTGTTAGACCAGTTTCTGTGTTTGTGTAAATTCGACATATAAACTTTGGAATCATACTGTGATGATTATAAATTAAATGTAGATAATTTCATAAGCTTTCCATAATGTCTTCTTGCAAGTCATTTGGAGTTGTAGATCTCCAGTTATGATTAAATTACTTAGCTGTTGTTCTGATGCCCAAAAAGTGGCAAATTCTAGTCTAGTGCTTTGATTAACTTTGCCATGCTAGTGTGTTGAAGTATGACACCTATCTTTGATGGTACTTGGTTTAGTACCCTGTGATCTTGTGAGACTTGTTTCTTGATTGATGTGCTTACCCTCTTATATGTTATGCCTCAATGAGGATTAAGTTAATTAGCTCTAGGTGATTATGTGAATTTTGGTATGCTTACTTGATTACTTTGTTTATTGCACTTCTATGCATTCATACATATGCATTGTTGCACCTTATTTAGGTACGCTAGCTGAAACATGTGAAGGACCTGATGTGGAGCTAACCAGAAGATGGTGTTGGTGGATCCATCCCGAAGATAGAAGGATCGGACAAGTGCTAGATTGGAGGATGCTCGCCAAGCGGGTTTCACCTGACATACTCTAACTTGAGTCGGATCCCAGGCAAGCCTCGGAGCATTATAAGCCTCCTACCTTCAAAGCAATTAATTCTATATATGTTATAAGTATTGTTGCATTGAGTGGTAGGAGTTGGTTGGAAACCCTTGCTACATTATATCATTCCTTGTCTAGATATATGAATCCTTGAATCCTACATAGACTAGGATCGAGTAGATGCTTAGCCCTGCTTTAAGCGGTAGAAGTCAGGTGATTTCCTATCACCTGCGAGATGTAGGGATATTCATATATGGCACGGTTGGCTATATTTGCTATCGTGGAAAGGAACCAGGTGTTAATAAAATGAAATGAGACCGGGCGGGATGACGATAGTGAAGCAACAAGGCATGGAGGTCTTGGGTGTGGATCTATCCCCATCTGAGTCGTTTAAGGACCGATTCGTTGTACGTCCTTGAGTCATGTTGAACGCAGTCTAACACTTAGTTGGCCGGATAAGTCGTTCCGACTGCGAAGCCGAGTAATACAGTTCAGGCCAGGAATCGAATGGTAGGTCGCATCTTGAAGGTAGTAAGGATGTGCTTGGGGACATTGGCATGAGACCAAGGGGGGCTTAGAGTCCCTATCACCTGGCAGAGTGTTGCCCTTGGGGATGCGGCATCAGTCGAACCCGCGACTCCTGAATTGTACAAAAGGTGGCTTGTGCGACCCTGGCAGGGGCCTGCGCGGTGAGTGTTAGAAATACCCCTCCAGCTGGATGGGAACTCGATTCGAATCGTCGTCGCTCCCGGTTAGTGAGCACTTGACTTGAGCAACGGCAATGTAGATTCCATTAAATTGAACGGATGGTTAATTGGATGATGATGTAAATGTTGCCTCAATTTATACCTGCTATGGTTAATATTGTTTGCTCCTAATCAAGTGAGTGCTCTAGTACAGGTGCTAATATAGATGACAGGTTAATGATGATTAACTTGATGCTTAAGCATTAATGATTACTTATCGGTATTAAGCTTTTATGCAAAATGTTGTCAAGCTAGCCCCACTTTATATCAGCCTTGCATGATCCTTGGTGTCACTTTATTTCTGGTTTTTGACTGGTAAGTCTAGCTGAGTACCTTGTCGTACTCAGGGTTTTATTTCCCACTTGTTGCAGGTTGTGATGTATCATGGCGACTGCAAGAGTTGGTTGGCTCCTGCCTTAGTGGCGGAGTGTGATCATGGGTATGATCCTTCTTATTTACCTTATCTCTAATGCTTTTGTTGGAAGTTGACCTTGGTACTGGCATGTATTTGAAATAAGATTAATGTTAGTTTCAAATTACTTTGCTTCCGCTACTTTTCAATTTAAGTTGAAATAACTATGTTGGACTCCGATGTATATTGAATTACTTGTGAAATGGTTGTAACATGTGACTTGTTATGTTGAATCACTATGATCTTGGCTTATATGTTGGTTGGTTTGAAATCCCTCGTGATTTCATTGGACTACCGGAGTTATATGGGCTCAAGTGCGAGAATTTGATCATTTCGGTGATTGTTTTTGTACTTGTGCTCTTATAATTTGGACGGTTCCGTGACACTATCCTTGTCCAGAAAGTATACCTTGAATCCTATTTATGTTCAAGATCAACTAAATGCTTAGTCATGCTCAGACTGGCAGAAGTCAGGTGATTTCCTGCCACCTACGAGATGTAGGGATCTATTTGGTCACGGTTGGCTATATTTGCTATCATAAAAAAGAATCATGTGTTAATAATCTAAAATGAGACTGGGCGGGATGACGATAGTGAAGCAACAAAGCATGGAGGTCTTGGATGTGGATCTATCTCCGTCTGTGTTGATTTAGGACCAAGGCATGGAGCCTTGCGTAATCATGTTGAACGCATGCCTATCACTTAGCTGGCCGGACCGGAGTGTCTGACCGCGAAGCCGAGTAGCTCAACTCAGGCCGGGACCCTGGCAAGTATAAAGTGCGCCTCAAAGGGGAGCCAATGGCGTGAGCCCAAGGTCAGATGTTTAAAAGTCCTGATCGTCCTGGCAGATTTGGTATCCCTAAGAGTGCTAACGCTGATCGAGCCCGCGAAGTTGGTTCCTAAGTTGTACTATTGATGGTCGTTAATGTACATTATAAACCAATAAATTACCATGCACGTATGCACAATATATGATAGAATAGGAGGTTTTTACTGACAAATTCTATGAGTTTTGGTGATTTATAATTTTCTAGGGTGTTATCCAGAAAGTTGACAAAAGGTACCTAGGAATTAAAATAATTCACGGAATTTCACCACAAGACATATACTAGAAGACTATAGAAGACACCAGAAGACACCAGAGCGAGCCAGGGCCCCACCCCCTGCCAGGTGGGGCCGGCCAGCCATAGGGGTGGCTGGACGGCCACCCCCCTCTACATCCTTCCACGAGCTTCTGAAGTATTCTTGCACCGCCTTTGAGGAGTCATCTAGGCCGTCCCTTAAGTCGGTTTGATCAAAGGGCTCATGTGCATCCCACCAGGGTATAAATTGAGCCAGACCCTCCCTGCAGAAAGGAAGCCAGATCAAGAGCTGAAGAGCCAGAGTTCCAATTCCATATCTAGAGATCTAAGCTAGCAATCAAGAGTAGACTAGTTAATCATAGGTTAGTCTCAATTAGAGATAGAGAGATAGAGTAGAAGAGCAGAGTTCTGGAGGAGTTCTGGCCTGTTGGTGGTTCTCTGCTGCTGTGTTCGTCAGGATCAAGTTCCTTCGCAGAGGGCTTACTTCTGAGACTCTTTGGTAATCAACTACTAATTCAAGTAAGCAATTTATTCGTATTGTTCTTCAAGTTTGTAACTCTTTTGAGTACTTTGATCTTGGTAGCACCTAGGTTGAAGTTGTTTTCATAGTGTAAGCGTGGTGCTTAGGCTAGGATTACTTGTGAATGCCCCCTGATTTGCTAGATAGTGGTAGCTCACGAAGGTGACTTTATAGCTTCGTTGAATCCTCTATAGTCCACTTCCAGTTAATAGGTAAAGGTAGGCTTATGCATGCTGATAGGGGAGAACTCTGATTTCATCCCTTATTGAAAGTTATCGTTCATTGAATGAATGATTAAGAACATAGTTTATTGAGATTGGAATTAGATAGTCCTTAGTAGTCTCCCTATTTTCACTATTATCTGAGCTTGATTGTGAATTAGGTTAAGTTTATAGACTCAGTCATCGTTGCCAACCGTTCCTTTGGGTTCGATATTAAAACTGGGATTATCTTGGTGAAGTGCTACAACAGTATTATATCTATGCGCTTGCGGATAGTTATCTTTTCTAGTGTGCATTTAATTTATACGAACAAGCATTTCTGGCACCGTTGCCGGGGAACGATTGTTTTTCTCTTTGCTGAGTTGACTTTGAGTTTAGCTTAATATTGTATTATACTTTTATCTCTATTTTTAGTTTTTAAATTTAGTTTTATTATTTTACCATGGAACCCGTACCTACACCTTTAAGCCACTAAAATCATCTAAACCATTACATCATCTGGCTATGAGCTACGTCTGGAATTAATTCACTTAGTTCAGGAAAACGTCTTTTCTGGTAGTGATAATGAAAACCCCTATTCTCACTTAGGTGATTTTGAGCAGACCTGTGCATGCCTAAGCATTGAAGGCATGTCCAATAAAACTTTAAGATGGAAGCTTTTTCCCTTTACTTTAACGGGAAAGGCTAAACGTTGGTATAATTGTCACGTTGGGAGTAGTCAAGGAGATTGGGAAGTTTTATGCTCGAATTTTTGTTTACAATTTTTCCCTATCTTTAAAGTTGCTAAACTTCATAGAGAATTCATATGTTTTGAGTAACAGAAAAATGAATCACTAGGTGAGGCTTGGGAACGTTTTGATACTGTAGTTATTTCAGGCCCTAGTCTTGCTTTTCCAGAACTTATGCTTTTGTAACATTTCTTTATAGGCCTTAATAGAAAAACTAGAAAATATCTTAATTTGGCCTCAGGAGGAGCGTTCATGCATATCACTGTTGAGCAAGTAAAAACTATTCTTATGAACATTTTAAATGATCTTCCTAAAGAGAAGTTGTTAGAAGACAAAGAAATCTCAATAGCTGAGCCCAAACTTTTGCTTGAAACATCTCAACCTTTAGCTATTATAGAACCTGAACTACCACAAAAGGAAGAGGAAGAATTTCTGCTTCCTGACTTTTTGTTTGATATTGAGGATGATTTGTTTACTGATTTTAGAAATACCTCAAATTATCATTTGATAAAGAAACCTTAGCAGCCTAGAAATTTTGCAACTATAGATCCTACACATTCTGATGAGATAGATTTTCTTAAAAAGACAACAAAAGAATTAATATCTGTTTTGAGTGACGAGTGGTTAGAAGAATCAGAGTTTTCAAATGAAATTATTCGTATAAATTCTCCCTCTATCACTATTCAATATCAATTAGATAAATATCCTTTTGAAACTCTTTATAATCTAGTAGTAGGTGTTAATATTATATCTGTTACATTTGCTAAACATTTATTAAAAACATACCATTAGCCCCGACTAATAAATTGTTAAAAAGTCTTTCAGGACACATTATTCCAAGTTTAGAAATTATGTGTGCCCTTCCTATTTATGTGAATGATTTTCGAGTCCGATTGAATTTCTACATCTTTGATGTTTAGGAGTTTGATGTGTTGATTGGGGAACCTATAGAAAGACTTATCTAAGAAGGACAAATAGGAAAAATAAATGTTAGGCTTGGGAAAGGATTTATGCTCTCTGTGCCTATAATTCACTCTTTGAAAGCTAAGGTAGAGCCATTTCCTGAGTTAGAATCAATAGAAGAGGTTAAGGTAGCATCTCTTGAAGAATTAATCGAACCAACTTCAGAAGATGATGCCTAGTTTTTCACCAATGTGGTAGAGGATGAGGATCCCACTGATCCTGAACCTCTCGATGAATTGCTAGAGCCACCTAAGCCCCCTATTGAACTTAAACCTTTGCCTTCTAAACTTAAATATGATTTTCTAAATAATGATCAGGATTTTCTTGTAATCATAAGTGATAAATTATCTCAAGAAGAATCTTTGCGCTTAAAAACTGTGTTAGAAAAGCAACGTTCTGCTTTTGGCTATTCACTCCATGACCTTAAAGGAATTAGTCTTGTTCTTTGCACCTATCGCATTCCAACTGATCCAGAAATTACACCATCTAGAGAGCCCCAGCGTAGGCTTAATAATGCGATGAGGGAGGTTGTGAAGAAGGAGGTTTTAAAACTTTTGCATGACGGATCATTTATTATGTGCCTTATAGTGAGTGGGTTAGTCCTGTTCAAGTTGTACCTAAGAAAGGTGGAATGACTGTTGTTAAAAATGAAAGGAATGAATTAATACCCCAATGAACTGTCACTGGATGGAGAATGTGCATAGATTATAGAAAACTTAATAAAGCAACAAAGAAAAATCATTTTCCACTACCCTTCATTGATGAAATGTTAGAGCATTTAGCGAATCATTCTTTCTTTTGTTTTCTTGATGGTTATTCGCAATATCACCAAATTCCAATCCACCCTGATGATCAAAGCAAAACCACTTTTACATGTCCATATGGAACTTATGCTTATCGAAGAATGTCTTTTGGATTATGTAATACTCTAGCTTCTTTTCAAAGATGTATGATGTTTATATTTTTTGATATGATTGAAGAAATTATGGAAGTTTTTATGGATGATTTTTCTGTTTATCGAAAAACTTTTGATGATTGTCTTGAAAATTTAGATAGAGTTTTGGAAAGATGTGAAGAAAAGCACTTAGTACTTAATTGGGAAAAATGTCATTTTATGGTTAGAGAAGGAATAGTGCTAGGACACTTAGTGTCTAAAAGAGGTATAGAGGTAGACAGAGCTAAAATTAAAGTAATTGAACAATTACCTCCACCTGTGAATATAAAAGGGATTCGAAGTTTTTTTTGGTCATTGTGGTTTTTACCGTAGGTTTATAAAAGATTTTTCACATATTGCTAAACCACTGACTAACTTGTTAGCTAAGGATGTTCCTTTTGAATTTGATGATGCATGTTTGAAATCTTTTAATATTCTTAAAGAAGCACTCATCTCTGTACCAATCATTCAACCCCCTGATTGGTCAATACCTTTTGAAATTATGTGTGATGCTAGTGATTATGCTGTGGGGGCAGTTCTAGGACAGACAAAGGATAAAAAGCATCATGCCATTGCTTATGCTAGTAAAACTCTGACAGGAGCTCAACTTAATTATGCAACAACTGAAAAAAAACTCCTAGCTATTGTTTTTGCTATAGATAAATTTAGATCTTACTTGGTAGGAGCAAAAGTTATTATTTATACTGATCATGCTGCTTTGAAATATTTGGTCACTAAGAAAGATGCTAAACCACGTTTGATAAGATGGATTTTATTACTCTAAGAATTTGATTTAGAAATAAAAGATAAAAAGGGAGTAGAAAATCTTGTTGCCGATCACTTGTCTAGAATGCAATTTAAAAATCCACAGGAATTACCTATTAATGACTCACTAAGGGACAACATGCTTTTTAAAGTAACAAAATCCGACCCTTTGTACTCGGATATTGTGAATTTTAGGGTTGTAGGTTAGGTACCACCAGGGGACAATAAAAGAAAACTTATTTATGAGAGTCATCAACACCTATGGGATCCACCGTACCTCTTCAGAATATGTGCTGATGGACTACTAAGAAGATGTGTACCGGCGGAGGAGGGCATTCAAATCATTCAGAAATGCCACTCATCGCCATATGGAGGTCATTATGGGGCATTCCGCACTCATGCAAAAAATTTGGCAAAGTGGATTCTTTTGGCCAACCATGTATGAAGACACCAAGAACTTTATCCATAGATGTCTATCATGTCAGAAGCATGAAAACATCAACACAAGAGATGCCATGCCACTCACCAACAATCTTCAGATAGAGCTCTTTGATGTTTGGGGAATCGATTACATGGGACCATTTCCGAAATCAAAGAATTACGAGTATATATTGGTGGCAATTGACTATGTATCCAAGTGGGTAAAAGCCATGCCATGCAAGAATGCTGATGCAAGACATTCCAAGAAGATGTTTGAAGAAATAATATTCCCAAGGTTTGGAATGCCAAGGATGGTGATTAGTGATGGAGGAACACATTTCACTAACAGGAAGTTTCACTTATATTTGAAAGATCATGGAATTCGTCACAACATCGCTACACCATATCATCCTCAGACAAGTGGCCAGGCAGAGACATCAAATAAGCAGATCAAGAATATTCTACAGAAGATGGTAGATGAGATGGAAACTGCATGGAAAGATCGTTTACCAGAGGCACTTTGGGCTTACCGGACTGCCTATAAGACACCATTGGGTATGTCACCATACCAATTGGTGTATGGAAAGACCTGTCATCTACCTGTGGAGCTAGAACACAAGGCTCATTGGGCTATAAAGCGTTGGAACATGGATTTTGAAGCTGCAGGAGAAAAGAGAATGATGCAAATATCAGAGCTAGAAGAATGGAGAGAAAAAGCTTATCATAGTTCAAAGCTTTATAAAGAAAGAACTAAGAGATGGCATGATAAGAGAATCAAGAAGAAGGAGTTTGTACCTAGAGACAAGGTATTACTTTTTAATTCTAGGGTCAAATTATTCAGGCATGGAAAATTACGAAGCAAATGGGAAGGACCATTTACAGTGGTAAACGCGTCATTGCATGGAGCGGTAACTCTACGCATAGATGAAGGTACGTTATTTAAGGTAAATGGCCAACGTCTCAAGATCTTTCTAGAACCTATTAGACCCTCTAAGGTAGTTGATGAATTAGATTTTATTATTTTGCCTCAATATTATATATCCTTTTTTCGTTACGAGAAAATATGTGAAATAATACTTATCAGGTAGTAAATAATAATAGAAGACACCGCGCACGAGATCACCCTGAGGGGATGACCTGTGGGGTCGGCTGGCCAGGCCTGTGGCCGCCTGGCCACCCACCTCCTTGTCCCCCCTCGTCTCGATCCTCGTGAGTCTTCTACACCCTTTCTCGTCCAAATCCCGTAGATTTAACCGACAAATCGCATATTCTTCCGTACAGACCCATTACTCCCTAGATCTCGACCCATTCTGCAAGACAAACCCTCATATAAATACATACCCATGCCTCCTTCAACCACATCCTATTCAAGCCTCCTCTTCCCTCCTTAGAAAAATTTTGCTCCTTTCCATCTCCAAGCTCTAATGGCTAGAAAAGAGATCATCGTCTATAGATCTGACCTCAAGCAAATCCAGTCAAAAGAAGAAGCTTTGGCCATCGTACCTATGCTAGATCCCAAGCCTCTCACTGTCATCCCACTAAAGTAGCTGCTGACAGTTCCTCCACGTCATCATTATGAGCAAGCTTATTTTGCTCAAGCTCGCCAGCCCGCTCTCCCATCACCTCCTAGAAAGCTGCTCCTAAAAGGCCCAAAAGTTGCTGTCCCTCAAGGCACCAAGTTGCTACCTACTACAGATAATGAGAAGCTCATCAAGGTGACTACCAACGAATTTGGGGATGTGACTTGTGCAAAGTACGCTACCTCTCGCGTCTCCCTTGATGGAATCCGTGCACCTCTTGGCCAAGTCAAGTATGTTGCTCCAAGAGAAATTGGTAAGAGATATGCTGCACCCCAGATTGAGAGAGAAGCAAAGCGTCCTAGGATGACCATGTCTATGATGAAAGAAAAGTTTAATGCTCTCAACCAGTCAGTTGAAGTTATGAAGATATCTAGCAAGCTCCAAGCTGGTTCAATCACCAACCTGCAGAATCTGCAGTCCGATGATCTTAAGGAGATCCATAGTTTGACTAGGATCATAGCTGTGCTCTCTGAGAAGAATAAGAATAAGGAGTATATATCTTAGTTATCTTAGCAATAAGGCACAAGTGTGTTAAATTAGTTCGATTTAGGTTCATAATTTCAAGTTAAGTTGTGATTTGCTCGGTTTATTAATTATTAGCTCGGAATGAATAAAATGACTTATTGTTATTATTATTTTGTTATGATTACATATTCTCTCTATTTTTGGTATGTGCTTATCTCCACATATTGTGCAGAAAAGATATACAGGAAAACAAGTGTGGGGGTGACACACTGCGACCACAAAAACAAAATTTGTCACGAAAATTATGTAATTCAGAAGATAATTGATCGAGGACCACGTACGGCAAAGTGGGCCCTGAGGGGACCCCCTGGGTGGCCGCATGGCTAGGCTCATGGCTGGTCGGCCCACCACCTCCACCTCTCTTGCCTCACTCCATCCACGGTCAGGTTTGAGCCCAATATACTTTAATTATATATATTTCGTCTTTCTTTTCGATCCAAATTGAAAATCACATGTTAAAAACACTTAAACAGATAGGAAAAATTATTTAATTCATGACTTAAGAATAGACTCACATAATACTTTTCCTGGTAAACATGTTACTGTTGGGAACTAATTATTAGGGACCCCATGATTACTTAAGTTGTTGAGGAATATGAGATAGTAGATTAATGAGAACTTGATTCTTGATGTCTTGTCTTTGGAGAACTCTTATTTCAAAAGTAAAAATAAATAGCATTACCTCTCCTTAGTAGTAAAAGCAATATCCTACCAGAGCCATATATTGGATAGATAAACCTTCTACAATTCATTGCTTGTATTTGTGTTGAGTTTGGTCAAACCTTGTTGACCCTTGTTGAGAAATTTATCATGCTTTCAAGATCAAGATCACATACACTCCACATATATCTGCTGCTCCTACACTGGGAGTATGCAAAAACATGCTTGTTCATCCACTTAAAAATATTTTACTCCTACACTGGGAGAAACCACAAAAATATTTGTTAGGAATAAATGCTCTGAGTTCTTTGTAATTGTCTTCTCTTCAAATTCCAAGTGCAAGAGAGAGGTATGTGGCTATGCAAAATAAAGTATAAGAAAATGGACAAGTGTCCAAGTAAGTAAAAAAAGAGAAAAAGAAAAAAGTATGAAAAGATAGCCCATATACTCTAGCAAAGTTTTCAAGTTCGAAATAAGAGAGACAAGTTTCTAAAGAGCATAGTAGAATTAGGTTAGCCACTATATATATTCCACACACATGCACATCTTGATCTAAGAGTATGACATCTTTCTCCTTGGATCTTTATTTTGACTTTACAATATATGCAATACAAGTATGTTCTTACATTCTTCATACCTACCTGAGATCCACATAAGCTTTTTAGAAGTAGGATAAAGAAGGCAATCATCTATGCCTTGGTGAGGATCCAAAAATTATACATATATGAGTGATTCGAGAGTACTACAAGAGGAGAAAGTAAGCTATGTTTTGTTTTCAAAATTTTAAACTAATTCTCCAATTGACTTGACTGAAGGAAGAGAGTAATCTATTTCAGCTGTTCTATTCTTCAACTGCTCAAAGATTTATGGTAGACACATCAAATCCTACAGTACATGAATAACTAGGAATCATTTTGTGTTGATGTTTTGTTCTAGAGTAATGTCTTAAATAATTTATTCTGTGAACCAACCTTTTCTCGAGGATGAGTAAAAGCCTAAGTGTGGGGGAATCTTGTTGACGGTCATTAATGTACATTACAAACCAATAAATCTTCTTGCTCGTATACACAAATATCATAGAATAGGAGGTTTTTACTGACAAATTTCATGAGTTTTGGTGATTTATAATTTTCCAGGGTATTATCTAGAAAGTTGACAAAAGGGACCTAGGAATTAAATTAATTCATGGAATTTCACCGCAAGACATATACTAGAAGACTATAGAAGACACTAGAAGACACTAGAGCGAGCCAGGGCCCCAGCCCTTGCCAGGTGGGGTCGGCCAGCCATAGGGGTGGCTGGGCGGCCACCCCCCTCTACATCCTTCCATGAGCTTCTAGAGTATTCCTGCACCGCCTTTGAGGAGTCATCTAGGCCATCCCTTAAGTCGGTTTGATCGAAGGGCTCACGTGCATCCCACCGGGGTATAAATAAAGGGCCAGACCCCCCTGGAGAAAGGAAGCCAGATCAAGAGCTAAAGAGCTAGAGTTCTAATTCCATATCTAGAGATCTAGGCTAGCAATCAAGAGTAGACTAGTTCATCTTAGGATTAGTCTCAATTAGAGATAGAGAGATAGAGTAGAAGAGTAGAGTTCTGGAGGAGTTCCGGCCTATTGGTGCTTCTCTGCTGCTGTGTTCATCGGGATCAAGTTCCTTTGCAGGGAGCATGCTTCTGAGACTCTTTGGTAATCAACTTCTGATTCAAGTTAGCAATTTGTTCGTATTGTTTTTCAAGTTTGCAACTCTTTTGAGTACTTTGATCTTGGTAGCACCTAGGTTGAAGTTGTTTTCGTAGTGTAAGCGTGGTGCTTAGGCTAGGATTACTTGTGAATGCCCACTGATTTGCTGAATAGTGGTAGCTCATGAAGGTAACTTTATAGGTTCGTTGAATCCTCTGTAGTCCACTTCTAGTTAATAGGTAAAGGTAGGCTTATGCATGCTGGTAGGGGAGAACTCTGATTTCATCCCTTATTGAAAGTTATCGCCCACTGAATGAATTATTAAGAGCATAGTTTATCGAGATTGGAATTAAATAGTCCTTAGTAGTCTCTCTATTTTCACTATTATCTGAGCTTGATTGTGAACTGGGTTAAGTTTATAGACTCAGTCATCGTCGCCAACCGTTCCTTTGGGTTCGATATTAATATCGGGATTATCTTGGTGAAGTGCTACAATGGTATTATATCTGTGTGCTTGCAGATAGTTATCTTTTCTAGTGTGCATTTAATTTATACTAACATGTTCCAAAGGTGATCTAGGGCTGCCTTTAGCGGGGTTTGCCGGGTGAGTGTTAGGAATACCCCCTCAGCTGAGTTGTAATTCGATTCAAATCGCCGTCTCTCCCGGTTAGTGAGAACTTGATGAGTTTATCTCCATTGTAGTCACACTAAATGATTTAATGGTTCAGTAATGATGATGATGATGACAGCATTATTATACCTGATATGGTTATTACTGTTTGCTCCTAATCAAGTGATTGCTGTAGTATAGGTGCTAATCTAAATGGCAGGTAATGATTATTAATTTGATGCTTAAAGCAATAAATGATTACTTATCTATACTAAGCTTTTATGCAAAAATGTTGTCAAGCAAGCTCCACTTATATGTCAGCCTTACATACTCCTTGGTGTCACTTTATTTCTGGTTTTTGACAGGTAAGTCTAGCTGAGTACATTCTCGTACTCAGGGTTTATTCCCACTTGTTGCAGGTTGTGATGTATCATGGCTACTGTAAGATTTGGATGACTCCTACCATAGTGGTGGAGTAAGATCATGGGCATGATCCTTCTTAGTTATCTTGTCTATGATGTTTTTGTCGGAATTGATCTTGGTACTGGCATGTATTTAAAATAAGGGTGATATTAGTTTCAAAGTACTTTGCTTCCGCTACTTTTCAACTTGAGTTGTAATAACTTTGTTGAACTCCGATGTATGTTGAACTATTTTGTGAAATGGATGTAATATGTGACTTGTTATGTTGAATCACTACGATCTTGGCTTGTATGTTGGTTGGTTTGAAATCCCTCGTGATTTCGTTGGACTACCAGAGTTACATGGGTTCAAGTATGACAATTTGATCACTTCGGAGATTGTTTTTGTACTTGTGCTCTTATAATTTGGGTGATTCCATGACAGTTGTGATGTTTGGTTATTGGTTGCTCATGAATTAAATCCCAAAGTTGCTAAAAACTCAGCTTTTCAAAACCTAAAACTAAAACCCTAAGCCCTTTGGAGTGATGCTCTTGCTCAAGTGTGGTAGCTCTTCTTCCTTATGGTGTTGTTCTCATGAGGAGGAGGGAGCCTCCTTTTATAGGTGGAGAGGAGGGGGTCATTTAGAAAATGCTTCATCCCCTCATCGAAGGCACTAAACCGCCTATCTGCACATTTAATTTACTGCCTTCACCCATGCAACCGTCAGTGGAGAGGCTGTAACATCCCAGATGTTAAAAAGTAGTTAAAACTTGATCATGTGCATCATGAAGCATAATCACCAAGCATTGAGTCATAAATGCAATTTATGTTTCAAGTATAACCTTCATATGTTGCTAAAGTGATGGTTCATATGTGGCTTTGTTATGTTGCAAATGTGGTTTTTATATGTTGTTTTAGTTTCACTAGACCCATGTTTACAATTCAAAATCTCAAAATCCTTTGATTTCTTGGTGTTGATCCTTTAAGCAATCTTGGAGATCTTAGGTAGATGAACAATTTTCCTTAATGGAGCTCATCGAGTTTAGTAGAGAAATCAGGAGAAAAAGTATGAGGAAGTTGCTCTATCAGCATGAACAGTGTCACCGGGGAAGCAGGTGCCACTGAGCTGCTTGCTGCTATTCGCCATCCTCTAGTGCCATGTTCATGCACGCCTGCACACAGCTGCTTCTATGGTGCAGCTCAAACAGCTGCTGGCTCGCCTAGAAGTCATGCCCACATCGCTATAATGCTGAGCCAATCACCATCTCTTCCTTCTCTTCTTTCCGCCGCCGTCGTGCTCCCTTGGCTCACCGGCCAAATTTGCCATGCCTGCTCCACCTCAACCCTATTCCTCACACGCGTAGCCTCGCCTTGTCGTTGCACACTCGCTGAGCCCGCCTGCACTATCTAGCTCCACCAGAGCTGACCAGAGGCTCCATCTCCTTCCTTGCTGTCCGGAGCGCCGCCATGAGCACCTACTCCATGGTCAGGCCTCTCCAGAGCACCTTCCACCTTTTCGTTTTGTGTTTTAGCTTTGCCTTGGCATACTAGTTGTGACCGGCTCCTCCTTTTTATCGCTACCATGTAGGGTGCACTGGAACGCCATCATCTTCCCTAGTTCAGGGCGCCGTGACTACCCTCACCGTCGCCAGTCCCATCCGCTGCGTCCCCGCCTCAACCAAGTAGCCAGACGGAGTCACGGTGGCTCCTCATCGTACCCTCACGTCAATTTTACCTCTATCACACCACAGCCACCGGAACACCATCGTGCCACTGTGCTCTGCCCCACCGTGCCACCATGGCCACGGGCAAGCTCACGTGGAACCCTAATCCTTTCAACCTATAGCGCCAACATGACCGCTTGTGTGTGGGGAATGCGTGGGTGTCCTTGTCGTGGCCAGTAGTCTTGCCATCGATCATTTCCATCACTCACCGCACCGCCATGGCTGACGATGAGCATGCCATGTAACCCTAGCCACCCAACTAGTACCCTAGATCGATTCGCAGGGTGATGGGGAACACGTAGGAACCGACCTCGTCGCCGACGATCTCACCGTTGACGAGCACTCGCTGGTCAAACGGCCAGGGAGCCATGGTCAGCATGGGCAACCCTGTGCTATTGACTCTGGCCTGCACGTCAGTGACAGTGGCTGGCTAGGGCTGAGTAACAAAAGATTTTCAACAGTTTTTGATTTTTAGAAATTAATTAGAAGTGCTGATTCTTGCTAAATTCATAACTAATTATTGGTGCATGATAAAATTATGAAATTTGTTGTGTAGCTTTGTTATGAGATGCTCTACCATGAAAAAATATGAACTAGTCATTTTTAGTAGTTTTGTTATGCTTAAAATTACCTCTTTTAATTAATAAATGGACCTTCCATGATTTTTATAGGCTAAAATAAATATCATTTAATCATGAAACTTTTTTTGTATGCTTTATATGCCTAGACCAGTCTGCACAAAAAGGTTGGTATTGTTTTGATAATTCTAACGTGGTTAATTAATTTAAGTATGTTTAAATACCTTTTTCTTTATTTAATAAATACTAAAATTATTTATATAAATCCTTAAATGACTTTGGTGAGTTTTATACTTTGATTGTGGACCTTGGTCTACTGTTCCTTGCCAACTTAATTACTTTTTTGATTTGATTGTAATCCACTTGTCAGTTAATAATTAAAATGATTTACTCAAATGTATAGTTATTAGATACATGTATATGCTTTATGTGATTGCCTTGTGTATGCAATGACTTGAGATGATGGCTGAAGCATAGTAATGCTAGTTTAATCTTTTGGATAACATGTATACATGCTCTCCTATCAATATGTTAATTAGTAAATGTGTGTTGCTTAAGCAAGTTTCCACCTACATGTAATATTCATGTTTAATGTGTTTAAGTATGTTTCATACTAGCTCTAATTAATGTTAAGTAGCTGAGTTAATAGTGGTTTATGATCCATGTAATTAGTTATTTATACCTAGACTTGTTAGTAGATTAAGTAAAACACTTGGTTGCACATGTTTGCTGAAATGGCTGCATGAGTAGTTCTTGTTCAGAGGCTGTTTTCATCATGCTAATCATGTTTTCTATGAATGTGTTAAATACAAAAGTTGTAGATAACTTCCATGTCTTGAATGTCCTAGAATTTCATGATTTCAGGCTTGCTAGTTTAGGAGTTATCCCTTTTGGAAGTTTCCTATCATTTTCTGTTTACTTTCAGTACAGATCCAAAAGATGATGTTTTTGCCCTAGCTAATCTTTGAATCACCTCTTGGTGACAATACAAGTGTTGCAGTGCTTTTCATAAGCTTTCCAAGTTGTTCAAGAACACCTTCTTTGTGGTATAGAACTTCAGTTATAACTATTTAAAGTTTGATGCCAGATTCTACCCAATTCAGGATAGAAATGTTTCTTTGAGTTGTATGACCTTGCTAGTTGTTGAATCACCTTTTGATGATAATAAGAAAGTTGTAGACAAGTTCTTATGCTTTATAGAAAGTCTAGGATCACCTTTGCTAGATGTTAGATCTTTAGTTATGGTTAAATAAAGTAGTTGTTGTGCTGCTATTTTGAGTCTGTGTGTAACTGGAGCTGATTGTTTAGCTCTCTCTTGCTTAAGTGTTGATGGTATAACTTAATGCTTTATTAATGTTAACTTAGTACACTTAAGACATTTTGTAATCCTGCTATTAGTGTTGAGCAAGTCATTAGCCTTTAATTAGTCATGTTTGTATAATGCTTTGAAGTGTTGTTTTATATATATAGTTGTAAAGTTTGACCATGCTTGTTATAGCTTGATAATCAAGCATGAGGTGTTTAACATAAAAGTGAAGCCTTTAATTACTTCTAATTTGCTGTTTGGGTGAAGTACTTGTATGTGTTAAGCTAGTATAGGCCTGTGTAGTGTGAGTGATGCATCTCTTTGTATGTTGCTTGTGCATGCCCTCTCTTTATGTAGCGTAACCTTAGTTGTACTGCGAAGGAAAGTTGTACTCAACTTTCTTAAGTTAGTTTAAGATCTGTAATGCACTTGTATGTCTCTCATCATGCATCATGTCATGCATTCCATTATTTTAAGCAAAGCATCATTTATTATGTGTAGTTCATACGAGAGTGAGAAGACTCGTGTTGATCAAGCTTTGGAGAAGGTCCATCCACCAGTGGTATTGGTACCAAAGTGTAACTTCTAGACCTTTCTGTGCAAACTAACCTTCTCTGCAATGCAGGCAAGCCCCGGAGCATACCTCCCTTCTCTAGTATTTACCAATCTTTATTACACTTTCAGTTTTGTGAGATGTGCATTAAGTAAGTAGGAGTTGGTTGAATATCGTTGATGCATGATTACCTTGATAAACAAGTATCCTTAGTGATGAGGACATGGCCTCCACACATATGACCATGCTTGGAGAATTACATGGAGGCCAAGGAGATTAGCAAGGGCATCCAAATCGAGAAGAAGGCCCAAAGCTTATCCGGTTCGAGTCACCAAGGTGGAGGCCCAAATCAAGTTCGAGTCCACCTCGAAATCCAGGACCAGTCTGCCTTGAACTGGTCACTCAGGACGCGTCCGGACTCCGTTTTCGATGATCCATATATGGATGGAAAGCTTATTTGATAAGGAAGCCAACCCAAGTGGTCCCACATCAAAAGCTGTTCGGAATCAACAGGAATCGTCGAAATAAGTCACCATCCAGAATCTGTCAGGGCGCTGTGTCGCCGTCTTTTGGGCCATTTGGGCCTTGTAACGTGTCGGCGCTCCCTAGGGACGCGAATAGGGGTCCTTGGATGCCCCTTAGGCTATATAATCAGT
The DNA here is from genome assembly GCA_038087645.1 of Saccharum hybrid cultivar R570. Taxonomy (NCBI): domain Eukaryota; kingdom Viridiplantae; phylum Streptophyta; class Magnoliopsida; order Poales; family Poaceae; genus Saccharum; species Saccharum hybrid cultivar. The sequence continues at coordinate 17,371,861 of JAQSUU010000066.1, forward strand.
AGTTGCCCTTACATTAGGGTTGGGTTTTACTTAGATTATTCTGTTGATAACAGTTTCGCCGCCGTCGTCGGTTTGTGAGACCCCAACTTTGTGAGATTAATCATTCATCTGCAATTTGGTTGCATTCCTTTGTGTTCTTGCGTGTGTTCTCGACTCGCAGGCAAGAACTTAGCCTTCTTGGCAAAGGTCGACCGTGCAACACCGGTCGATAACCAGAGGAGTCGTGGTGCTACGATTGCGGGGTTCAGAGCCGAGTTGTTCGGAAGCCGGATCGAATTGTGTCGTGACTCCACCAAATCGAGAGTTATCAGAACCTTTCGGAAGATCGGGAACCCTAGTTCACATCAATTGGTAATCAGAGCTTCAGGTATACCGTCAGGTTCAATTTTACCCTAGTTTAGTTTGATTTCGCCTTCGTCCTAGAGTCCACATAAAAGCCAAAAAAATAGTGTTAGGTTTTTTTTCCTATCCCATAAACCACATTTAGCCTTTTGCATAATTCTTTTCAGATTCCGTCATGTTGAGTTTGTGTCCTGATCAAGGGCTTGTTGCTGGTTTAGATTGTGTTCTTTTCTAGTTTGTGTTGATCCCTCCACCCACCGCCATCCCGTATCACCATCAGTTTGCATCTTGTGTCCACTGAAACCCGGATTCGAGCAGTTTTCTTAAAACAGTCATAACTTTTGTATCCGAACTCGAAACAGGGCAAATTTTATATCTACGGAGAATGCCAGAAAATTTTAGATCCATTTCATCCTAGCAAGCCTAGGTTCGTAAAAATTAGATTTGCGAAATTCGATCAGGAAAATCGAGTTTCCAGGCCCACAAGTTTTGATATGTTTTTTGGAGCACAATCCTAATTTTCTATAGGCCACATCTTTTATCCAATTGAGCTCAATTTTTTTGGTGTTTATTGTTGTGTGCTCCTTGCTGAGAAAAAATATCAAAAGAGCAAAAGCAAGGAAAAAATTTTGGACCAAAAAAAAAGAAAAGAAAAAATAGCAAAAGAGAAGAGAAGAGATCAAAAAGGAGCACATAAGGAACACTCGATAGCTTTATTGTTTGTTGTGCCTTTTGCCTTGTCCGTATTTCCATTGCTATCCATCATACTTGTTTCTCCATTTTGTTATCACACATCTGGTATTTGGAACACGTTAGACCAGCAACGAGAGCAAGTATTTGGGACTATAATTCAGCATTACTTTCTGTTTTTGAATTGTGTTCCACTCACATATTTGGCCTGCTTGCCTTAACTCCACATACTTCTTCTGGACAGTATAAGTTTTGACCCCTGTAATCGCAGTGCTATGCCTTCCAGGTATCCTTGACCTTGTTGGTAAGAACCTTGTAAGAGCTTGAGAAGGGGTCTCCTTTTGCTGTGATCTTGAGAGGCACTACTCCACCTGCTTAGTAGATTATTAGGGATAACTTTCACTGTTTGTTCCTGTTTTGTGTCTACAATGACAGGTTACAACACTCACCGATACGAGACATCAATGATGCATGAGCCACGCACTATTGTTGCTACTCCTCCTTCCGCAGGTCGTTCTATTCTTTCTTCTCCACCTACTTATGATGGTATTGGTGCTGATGAGTACATTGAGTGGGAAAGTAAAATAGATAATATTTTTGCACACTGTCATATGTGTGAACGGAGGAAGATTAAGAATGCATCTAGTGTTTTGAGACATTTAGCATCAATTTGGTGGGAGTCTTTAAGTTCTTTAGATAAACCTCATACATGGAACGATATGAAAATTCTTATGAGAGAAACTTTTGTTAATCCATCTCTTGTAATTAATTCATATGATGAGGAACATCAACTAGACCAATCTCCTATTATTCCTCCTACTGTGCCTAACCTTTTGCAGGACAATGCACAAAAGAGCGGGGATGACATGACAGAAAATGAGGTGCTCCCAGTCTCATGTAAAAATTCAACACGTGATACTTCCGCTGACAGTGAGAAAAAAGGTAATGCCAATGATGCTAATCTCACAGAAGATAAGAGTTCTCTTGATGTGCTGAATTTTTCCACCAATCATGTTATGATAGAGCAAATATTAGTGGAACCTTCGCTTGATTTACCTTTGTCACAAGATGATTTGCTTGATGTTCCTTGTGATAAAGATGACTTGAATGATGATATTTATATTATTCCAATGCAACCATTAATGAATGAACATGCTATATGTATGTCGGAATCGAACACTACTGCTGAAAATAGACATGTTATTCATAATATTAGTAATGTTGATGAGTTGAAAATGATGTCTTCTTTAAATACTTTGGGATACATTGAATTTGATGTTCTTTGCAATCTTAATTATATAGAGGAGAAACTTTATGCATATGCTGATTTGCCATGGTTATCTAGACATACATATCATGTTTTTGGCAAATATAGCAACCAAGGACAATATATGGTACAACGAGTTTACATTTGTACAAATATGAATTCTTCTTTTGTTGTGCAAAATAATGATCAATTAGAGGACTATAAAATCAACAATGTTGTCATGCCATATTCCTCTAGTTTTGCTTTACAATCCCAAGTGGAATCCAAAGAAGGGGAGCATATGTTTCTTGTTAGTACTAATCTTTTGCAGGATAGTATTGACAAAGATCGTGTGTATTTTAATCGAGGAGACTACATGTTTGTAGGAGAAGGCGTGCTGCAAACCGAAACATGTGGTCATATTCTTTCTCCCAACATTGTCAATTTCCAATATTTTGGCAACCTCGTTTGTCTTCATGCTGTGCAGAATGGACTTCAAGCAACATCGACGCCGAGGACGGCTTTTCATCAAGAAGGGGAGGATGATGAGGACATGGCCTCCACACATATGACCATGCTTGGAGAATTACATGGAGGCCAAGGAGATCAGAAAGGGCATCCAAATCGAGAAGAAGGCCCAAAGCTTATCCGGTTCGAGTCACCAAGATGGAGGCCCAAATCAAGTTCGAGTCCACCTCGGAATCCAGGACCAGTCTGCCTTGAACTGGTCACCCAGGACGCGTCCGGACTCCGTTTTCGATGATCCATATATGGATGGAAAGCTTATTTGATAAGGAAGCCAAACCAAGTGGTCCCATGTCAAAATCTGTTCGGAATCAATGGGAATCGTCAAAACAAGTCACCATCCAGAATCTATCAGGGCGCTGTGTCGCCGTCTTTTTGGCCGTTTGGGCCTTGTAACGTGTCGGCGCTCCCTAGGGACGCGAATAGGGGTCCTTGGATGCCCCTTAGGCTATATAATCAGTAGTTGCCCTTACATTAGGGTTGGGTTTTACTTAGATTATTCTGTTGATAACAGTTTCGCCGCCGTCGTCGGTTTGTGAGACCCCAACTTTGTGAGATTAATCATTCATCTGCAATTTGGTTGCATTCCTTTGTGTTCTTGCGTGTGTTCTTGACTCGCAGGCAAGAACTTAGCCTTCTTGGCAAAGGTCGACCGTGCAACGCCGGTCGATAACCAGAGGAGTCGTGGTGCTGCAATTGCGGGGTTCAGAGCCGAGTTGTTCGGAAGCCGGATCGAATTGTGTCGTGACTCCACCAAATCGAGAGTTATCAGAACCTTTCAGAAGATCGGGAACCCTAGTTCACATCACTTAGTCCTACCCTGCTAGTATGAATAGGTCACTACCTTTAATGCTTAGTAATGCTTAGACTTCGATAGAAGTTGAATGATGGTTTCATCATTCGCAAGTTATAGGTTTAACTTGATCTTCTCAGCTCCGCTGATGGGCCATGAGAATACCATGATAATATTAAATTGAGACCGGGCGGACTCTTGGCTTGCGTCAAGTTTGAGTGTTGATGTAATGCCCTGCCTGTGTCGATTGCGGACCGATCGTTGTAGGCTCGCTTGTGATCGTGACTTGTAGTACTGGCCACATACTCCGGTAAGCCTAATACCATGACAAGTTGTAACACCCCTAGTGTTATGGTAACTAAAACTGGCCATGTCATCATATGCATTGCAAAGCATTCATGTTTTATCAATTTGATGTGCATCAACTAAAACAAGTTTACATGTTCTAGGTTGATTGAGTTCTGGTGATGTTTGACTTGAATCCAAAACCCTAGTTTTGAATGCCATTTCAAATACTTGGATTATGCCCTATGTAATTTGAGATGTAAAGCTATGCTCTACACTAGTGTCAGGTGTAGGGGATAAACTCAAGTGCAACATTTAAAAATGAACTCCAAGTTTGAGGTTGAATTTGAGTTCCAAAACTTGTCCTAAGTTTTCCAAATCAAATTCGAATTCAAATTGGGAGGTCTATTAAAATGAATTTATAATTCAAATTTGGTTCAGACAAATGGAGCACTGGAAAGGTCAAGTGTGATTTGACCCAAGGGTACATTTGGATGATAGTTGTGATCACTAATTAATCATCAATTAATGTAGAAACCAAATCGAGTTTGAATTTGATTCAAAACCCTGATTTCCGAAAAACCCCGTTTTACCCCCTTTTGTGGAATTCAAAATCTAAAGAGAATTTGAGGGTGAGCCAAAAAGCAAAGTTGTAGATCTGGTCAAGTTGTACAACTTTGGTTTTTGGAGTTTTCAAAGTTTTAGTATAAAATTTGGAGTCATTTTGAAAAGATTCAAATCCCAAATTTGACCCCTTTTCATTTCCCTATTCCAATTTCAAAATGGAGGTAGAATTTGAAAATGGTTTAAATAGCAAAGTTGTAGGTCTTGCCTAGATGTACAACTTCAATATTTTGAGTTTTTAAAGTTTCAATATAAAATTTAAAGTAATTTTGAATTTACCAATTTTCAAAAATTGTCCCCTTTTGATTTCAAATTCAAATTTCAAAATCTAAGCTGAATTTAAAAAAGTTTTTATTGAGAAAGTTGTAGGATTTGAAAAGTTGAGCAACTTTTGTATTTGGAGAATTTCAAGTTCTTTAGAAAATTTTTGAGAAATTTGAAAAATAGAGTTAGTGGCAATTTTGTAAATTTTTCCAAATCGAGCAAGACAGCAGGTAGCTCACCGCCGACGTCCTTCCGACCGTTTCCAGGCGTGTCCGCGATCGCCAGCAGCTGCTTCACGCTGGCAGGCTGTCCTGCATGTTGCTCTCGGGCAGCTTGGCCTCGTTTATAAAGTCCAGGGTCGGCCACCGACGCCTTCTCTTCCTTTCTCTCCGCCACCGCCTTTGCACCCTCGCTCCACCTTTCGCCGCCGTTGCTACCAAGCCATCTCCGGCCAGGCTGCGAGTGCCACTGTGTTTGCCTCGCTCCTGTACCCCCGCCTAGCTCGCTTGTGCTGCGTCTCTCCACCAAGGTTGCCCGAAGGGCGTCATCTTCTTCCTCAACGACCACCGAGTGCCACCGTGCTCGCCTCTCCGTGGTCGGCCATTTCTGCTGCCCTTTCGCATCTACCGATCACTCAGTCATGATCGTGGTGAGCCACTAGAGCTCGCTGTGCTCTCAATTTCGTCTTTACCGGCTTGGTTCGCCAGAGCGTCGTGTACCATCGCCACCGTGGCCGCCATGGGCGGTGTGGAGCTCCCTCCGGTGTGCTTGCTGCAGTTAACGGTGCTGTAGTAGCTTTGTGAGGTTGTGTAGGTCATGCTGGTGCGGTTCGGCTCACCGAAGCCTTGCTGCCAGCGAGATAGCCACCGGTCGGCCACTGCCTTGGCCATCGGCCGAAGCAGGGGAGCGGCGTGCTCCTGCTGGGCTGGCCCGGTTGGTTGGGCCAAGCAAAGGAGAAGTGGGCCAGGGGGAAAGAGAGAGAGAGGGGCACGCGCCTAGGTGCCGGTTGGGCTGGTTGGGCCAGAGAGAGAGGGGAGTGGGCCGAGCGGGTGAAATGGATTTTTTTCCCATTTTTCTTCTTTTCCAAAATATCAAACAGTGTTGATTTTGTTTATTTCATTATGAATTAACCAGAGCTCCAAAAATTATAAAATTTTTTGTGTAGCCACTTTGTGATGTGTACTGTCTAGAAAAAATATGAAATGCCAATTTTTATTACTTTTTGCATGTCAATTAATTAGCTCCATTAATTGATAAATGAGTTTTCTATAATTTTTCTAGGCTTAAATAATTATCCAAAATTTGTGAAAATTGTTTTGCCACTTAGTTATGATGTACGCTTCTTAAAATAAAAATTTGAGCCTAATTGGACAAATTTGATTTTATACTTAATTTAGATCTTTGGCATCTTATTTAGTTATTTGAGCTCATGTTTAACATGTAATTAGTGAACCCTAATGACATTTCATGTGAAGTAAAACTTGTCGAAACCCTAATACACTTAGTTCATTTTGTTGTTTTGCAACTGTACCGTGAAGGAAAGTTGTACTCAAGTTCTTAATCTTGTTATACATTCATCAAGCATCATGTTTATTACTTCATCATGTTGAAGCATGTCATGTTATCTCGTATAGTCCCCGTGAACGAGGAAGTTAATGTTATCGAACCAGTCCCCGAAGAAGGGCAGTCATTAGTGGAAGTCAGATTCGATATTTGTGGGACTAACCTAGAACCAGAAATTCCCATCGACCAAGGCAAGCCCCGGATGCATTTAAACCTTCCTTGTGTTTTGAAAAGCTTTACTTCACTTATGTTAATGCTTTGTTGCATTAGGTGATAGGAGTTGAATGATAACCTAATTACTGCACTACCATCCTTGTTACTGTTTTATTTGAAAAATACTTAGTATGCTTAGCCTTGCTTAATGAGAAAACTTTGAAAATGTTTAACAAAGTTTGAAGGGTTGCTGTGGAACAACTGAATGAATGCTAATGTTAATTTGAGACCGGTCGGTGGACTTGCATCGGGAAAGGAGTCCCAATGTAGTGTCTCCGATTATGTCGGTTAAGGACCGTTCATTATAGGCTTGCTTGGTTGAGACTTTGCAACTGATTGCATACTCCAGTAATCCTAAGACCTCGGCTATTCTATCCCATGAACGACCGACCGCGCACTGGGAGTGGAGAGATGGTGAGAGTAGTGTGTACCCTCATGGCCAAGGGCTGGATTGGAGGTGTACTGTACTCTCGGGTGGTGCTGGACCCAGTCACGTTTGGAGGACCCGAGTGAAGGTTGATATATGTAGGTTTGAGTCCTGCATATGTCATGTTGTTAGGGATCCCCAGCTAGGTATAATCCGTTCGAATCGTCGTTGCTCCTCGGTTAAGGAGACTCGATCAACTGCCCTGCATCGTAGTTAATCGATGAAACTTTGGACTTGGAATCATGAGATGGATGTTAAGAAGCGAATACTATTGTATAGGCTCACTTAGTGATAGTCATAGTAAATCATGAGTTTAAAAGATTGAAAGTAAGGATTCACTAATAGTGAGCTTTTCTGCAAAAGACTTTGATTCTTGCTAAAGTCTTATCTTGAATCCCCTGAGCCTACATCCCTGAGTCTTCTTCACCCTTTTCGTCGATTAAGTCTTATGGAGTACTTTTGTACTCAGGGTTTATTAAACCCTTGTTGCAGGTACGTCTCATGAGCAGGTTTGTTTCGGACCCTACTGCATGACCGTCTTTGCGGTAAGCAACGATGAGTAGTATGTGTGGCTCTTAGGTAGAGCACTTCGTTTTGGTGACCTATAGTAAAGTTACTAATGCTACCCCACTACTATGGTTGTAATAACTAAACTTAATGTTTGTAAGTTTTGGAATAAATGGTTTGTAAATTATGATATGTAAGACTTCTGCACTTTTACTCTGATGTAATTTGTTATATAAACCGTTGTAATACTGCAATGTCTCTGTAATGTGATCCTGCTCGGAAGATTGTGGATGATTCAGGTTTCCCAAGGACACCCGACAGACTTCTTAAGTTCTGTGGTACACATGCATAGCCGTCAGAGGTCTTTGAGACAATGACAGGTGCATGTGGACCATATTATTTAGGAGGTTCTGCCACAGTAGTCCATTAAGTGAAAGGCCAGCCCCGCACGGGGAGTGGAGAGATGGCGAGAGTGGTGTGTATACATCCTGTGATTCCACCAGGAGTGGCGTAGGGAGGTGGAGTACTAGACTCTTGGGTAGCATTGGACACATTCACATTTTGGAGCATCCATGTGAGGGTTGATATATAGGTTCGGGTCACTTGGATCCTCCAAAACATGTGGTAAGGACCTACATATATCAACCCTCACTTGGATCCTCCAAAACGTGCATATGTCGTGCAGATATCAACCCTCACTTGGATCCTCCAAAATGTGCATATGTAGGATCCAAGTGAGGGTTGATATAAGTGGATCCAAGTGTGGAGTACCTAGACCTGCATATGTCATGTGGTAAGGAAACCCCAACTAGCCAAATCGATTCAAATCGCCGCTGTTTCTCAAAGAAGAAGACTCGATCAACTGACCTGCATCATAATTAATCTATGGAACATGGTTACTTGTGGATAAGAGATGAACTTGAGATGAGATGGGTAATGAAGTGATTGAGCTAGATCAGGTGCAAACTGGATACTACTAATGACGTAATACAAAGTTAAAATGTTGAAAGTAAGGATCCACTTATAGTGAGCTTATCTACGAAAGTACTTATTGCTTCAATCTTTCCTTTAAGCCAGCATGCCCTTAGAGTCTTTTCTTTTAGTCGGGTAAGACTTGTTGAGTACCCTCAAGTACTCAAGGTTTGTTAACCCTTGTTGCAAGATCTGACTTGCGCTGCTAATGAAGGTTATGTCGGTGGGCTCGACATGATCTGGCCACCTCTTCTACCTTAGATGCTTCACCTAAGTTGCTTCCATAGTCCCACTCATCTTTTGGAACTTAAGTTAAGTTGTTACTTGAACATGGTTTTGTAAACTAATGTTATAAGTCTTCCACACTTCGTTGTAAGATAATTTTTGTATCAACTGTTGTAATGTTGTGGTAACTCCATGTTGATCCTGTATGAGTTCTAAAATGTGGATGATTCAGGGTTCCCCGAGGACACTTGACAGACTACCAAAATTATCTGGCTCTCATGTGCAGCAGTCAGAGATCTTAAGGACAATGATAGGTGCATATGGGCCACATAATTTGGGTGGTTCTGCCACAGATGTGGCATGAGGTAGCCCACCAAAGATGGGCCGGAGGCACGCCAGAGACGGTGTAGCCACACCCCCAACTAGGCGCAAATGGCCCTATCTTTAGTAAGGGTGGGCAAAATACCTGATACCTAATTCCCGAACCTGAATTACCCGAACCCGAATTACCCGATCACAATTTCGGATAGTGATTGTAAAAACCCGAAATTAGTTTGGGTAATTCGGGTAATGTTTTTCGGTGCCTGAACTACCCGAATTACCTAAAATATCTCAAATATTTGCTCTCCTATTCCTAATATGAAGACATGAGGTAGTTCAATGCCATATAAATATATTATTTGGCATGAATTAATGTAGATTTAAGCTAACTTGATCAATGATTTTTTGGTAATTGATATGAAGACATGATGTGATTTAAAGGACTATTGTTTATTGCTTTAAAATGGTACTTGAATTCTTCCAAAATGGTTGGTTTTGTCAATTTCGGGTATATCAGGTAAAACCCGAACCCGAACCCGAATTATCGAGTACCGAAATTTTGGGTAATGCTTTTTCAGGGCAAAAATTGGGTAGCAATTTTCAATACCCGAATTTCCAATTACCCGAATTACCCGACCTAAAATTTTTGGGTAACCCGAATGCACAACCTTAATCTTCGGTGGGTTGCCTTCATTGGGCCTCTAGATGGATCCTGCAAAGTTTCACGTCGAGTTTATTTGGTATGGGTCTTGGCCTTTTTTCTCCACCTAACTGGGCCCTGATTTGCCTAGTAAGTGGGCCTTCTCCCCTTGGGCTCATATCGGGTGATGTTACGCCTTGTTCTTTGTGTACTTTTGACACGTTTCTTGTGTTATCTCGACATGTCCTGCAATTGATGAATCACCAAAACTCGTGGAACTTTATTAGTTATGAGCCCTATTTCTAAGTTTGGTGTTCATTTGGATGGATTTTATATAAATGTTGGTGTTAAAAATGTGAGTTAAGGACCACCAACAAACTCCCCCACACTTAGCCCTATGCTCATCCTCGAGTAAAGTTAAGGACTAAGATGGATCATCTCCTTGATATGACATCAGCATACAAGTTATTCCAAGCTTCACCTGCACTTGTGAACTTTGGAATGTCTACCACATGATCTTATGTAATTGAATAATGGAATAGCATGGATTCAAGTCCCCTTGCATCACTTAGTTCAGAAACTTGGGTTTTCATTTGATTTTGAAAACATAAATATAGCTTTGCTCCTCAAATGATTCTCTTAGATCACTCAAGTTTGTGGTTGGTACCATACCATGTAATTATGATAGTACTTAATTGTGGGTATATTTGTCAGGTAGTTGTGATACTGAAGTATATACATTGGGGAATGTATATATGGAAAGTATTTAGTTTACTGCTTACTTTGCATGCTTTATTGGGAAATTGTTGGGCTGGAATAAAATTTTCTATAGGTACACTAACAACGTATCATTGTAGACCGATAGTTTCGCCTATATGAGAGAGCGTATGTATGCCACCGCCTAGCGCTACAAGTTTAAAATTCTACTAGGGTGAGAGGACGTACGGAACATACATGCATCATGTTTATTCATGTCATACATATCATATTACTCCCTCCTTAAAAATTTGATTGTCCCGACTAAATTAAATTTTGTATCCCCTAAAATATCCTCACCTTAAGTTATACCCTGTTTCTACAGATGGCTCACACCAGGACTACCGCTCGCAAGTCCACCGAAGGCAGGGTTCCTTAGCACCAGTTAGCTCCTCGTGAACCCCGTCCTGAACCTACCGTGGAGGAAAGGCTGAGGGCGAAGTCGGCTGAGGTGACTGCTGAGAGAAATGCGGTCCAACAACGTTTGGAGCAAGTGACACAGGAAAGGGATCAGGAAACACTTGCGGTTCAGAGGTTGACAGTTGCTCATCGCAACTATGAGCGCATGCTGGTCCACGTGTTGAACCAGCGGAATGAAGCCTGGCACGAAGAGAACATCTTGAGGGCTCGGCAGGTTGAGCTTGAGCAGCAGTTAGCAGCTGCAGAAGAGTACAATGACAACCTTCATGAGGAAGTTCATCTGCTAAACAATCAGCTCAATCCTCTTCTTCCTCATGACAATGACGATGATGAGGAGATGGGCTCTAGTGTCATCATGGCTGAAGATGATGATGACATTGAGATCGATGGACCAGAGGATGTTCCGCCGGAAGAAGAAGATGAGGAGCTAGAGCCTGCTAGTGATGAAGACGGAGGAGAGATCTTCGACACTGACTTGGAGGACGATGCTTAGTTTAGCTTATCACATAGCTAATGCGTTAGAACTATCTTTTGTTGTCTTTCATGCATGGGAGAGTGACTTTGTAGTACGATGATCTCTGGGATGTAACATCAAACCCTATGTTATCCTTGATGTTTGTTTAAACACGCTGAATTCAGGTCACGTGGGATTTCTCATTTGTGTTGTGTTCAGTGATGGTGTCGCGATTAGTACTCTTCAGTGCTGCGACGAAACCGAGGGCCTCCTGTGGCGCGCAACATAGGGTGTGCTGCTCGGCACACGCTGATATCGAGTTTGCTAGTCATGATCCATCATGGAACTGCACCAATGTGTTATCTTCTCGTGATGATTTCCTTGGTTATCTTTTCCTATTTTGTCGGAAGGTCTTATATCGAATCAGGACACCTCTGTTATGTAAGGTTGGAACCTCGATGGTTTGGATGTAACCTGTCAGACGCGTTTGTGCTCCATGTATGTGAGCCTTTAATAAATTCCATCCTTGTTGTCGGTAAACATTGTTATTGTTCAGTACATCGCATGAATGCGTTAATTGATGCACTTGATGAGGTTGTGTGATTGTGATGAATTATTTTGCCTCTGTTTGTTGTGTGAATTCATTCCCTCTAATGAAATCAGTTCGGCATAATCACACAATTCATCTACAAATTTTCCCACATCATCAGTGCTCATTGGCTATGCATTTTGCAGATGGCGTACAATCTTCGTCGAAGGTGGCGGTTGTGGCGTTGAGGATGAGGAACAACCGCCACCTTCTCCGCTGCCACCCACCCCGGCAGAACTGATGTAGACAGTGGTCGAAGGCTAGCGCCTGTTAGCTAAGGCCATGCGTCAGCTAGTCAACTAGGATGCTCGGCATGGTCGTCAGGGACCGGAGCCAAATCAGTACAGTGATTTCAAGGACTTTCTTGACACCAAGCCCCCGCTCTTTAAGGAGGCGGAGGAGCCTCTGCAAGCCGATGAGTGGTTAAATACCATTGAGCAGAAATTTCGTCTGCTTCGTCTGACCGATGAGCTGAAGACCGAGTATGCTTCCCACCAATTGCATGGTCCAGCTGGTATTTGGTGGAGCCATTACCGCTCTACGCTGTCCCCTAATGTCCCAATCACTTGGGACCAGTTCAAGGTGGCTTTCCGTGGGAATTATATTCCTCCTGGTTTGATGGCGATGAAGCACACTGAGTTTATGAAGTTAACTCAAGGCAATAAGAGTTTGACTGAATACCTGCAAGCCTTCAATAACCTTGCAAGGTATGCAACTGAGTTTGTTGATACAAATGCAAAGAAAATTGCTAGTTTCAAGCGTGGCCTCAGTCCCAAGCTGATGAAGACCATGGGTACTAGCAAGTGTGCCACTTTCAATGAATTTGTCAGTGATGCCCTGACCCAGGAGAACAACAATTCTATTTATGCTACTTCTAAGAGCTGTAAGAGGGCCTTTGAGGCGGGTGCTTCACAGTCCAGAGCTCCAGTTGCACCGAGGGCTCCTTCTCATCCGCTTGCAATGGGTGCTAAGTTTCGTCCCCCGCAAAAGAAGGCTCCAACCAAGACTGGGTTTCATAAGGCTTATACAGTTTCTCTTCCTAAGGGTAATTCTAGCCAAGGCAACTCCAGTGTTCCTCCATGTAACATGCCTTGCTGGAATTGCAACAAGCCAGGTCATTGGGCTAGGAAGTGCCCTTATCCTAAGAAGAATGCAAATCAAGGTGGCCGTCAGGGGCAAGTTCATTATACTAGCATTGAAGAGATTCCATCGGGTGAGGTAGTCACTGCCGGTAAGTTCCTAGTTGACCAACATTCCACAGTTGTGCTGTTTGATTCAGGTGCTTCGCATTCATTTGTAAGTCCTCTGTTTGCATTGAAGTTTCCACACAAGTTACACACTATTGAAAGGGAGGGTTATTGCATTAGAGCTACGAGTGGTAATATTCCCATAGATCAAGTAGTTAGTGATGTAGAATTTGAAATAGAAGGGCGACAATACTTGATTACCTTAGTAGTTTTGTCTAGACTGGGCATAGATGTCATTTTGAGCATGAATTGGATGAGCTAGAACGGGGTGCTCATTGATACATCAACACGGGTGGTTATGCTCAGAGATCCTACCAATTAGAAAGGTTTTCTAGTGCAACTTCCCCGAAAAATTAATCTCTCTGGTGAAGTTCATGCGGTGCAAGCGAAGTCAATAGCTGATATTCCCGTAGTATGTGAGTTTCCTGATGTCTTTCCCGATGATTTGCAGGGATTGCCTTCGGATCGCGATGTGGAGTTTTAAAATAGAGTTGTTACCTGGCACAGCACCAATCTCTAGAAGGCCATATAGGATGCCTCCGAACAAACTAGCTGAACTTAAAGTCCAGTTGAATGAACTTTTGAAGAAGGGGCTAATTCATCCTAGTTCATCCCCGTGGAGTTGTCCTGCTATCTTTGTGAAGAAGAAGGATCAGTCATTGCAGATGTGTGTAGATTATAGACCTCTGAATGTGGTTACTGTCAAAAATAAGTATCCTCTACCATGAATCGACATCTTGTTTGATCAGTTGTCTAAAGCCAAAGTCTTTTCCAAGATTGATCTGAGATCTAGCTATCATCAAATTAAAATTCGTGCTGAAGATATTCCAAAAACTGCTTTCTCTACAAGATACGGTCTCTATGAGTATCTTGTTATGTCCTTTGGCTTGACCAACGCCCCCGCGCACTTCATGTACTTGATGAATTCGGTGTTTATGCCCGAATTAGACAAGTTCATGGTGGTATTTATAGATGACATCCTGGTATATTCTAAGAATGAGAAAGATCACGCTGAACATTTGCGTGAGGTCCTCACAAGACTGCATGAACATCAGTTGTATGCAAAATTCAGTAAGTGTGAATTTTGGCTTCATGAAGTACCTTTCCTTGGGCATGTGTTGTTGCTGACACTTCTTAACATCACTTGTGTTAGGTTGTCATCCCCAACATGACACTAAGAGTGTGGTTGTATTATACTCATGCCATTTAACTAAATAAAGATATTATAGTATATATCCGCAAGTGCACAGATAAATACACCCATTGTAGCATTTCACCCAGGCTTTCCAAAGTATCGTTATTTATAATTTTACCAAGGAAATGAAAATCGAAACAGGACTATATAAATAGTTAAAATGGCAGTAGAGATAATCATTTGCACTTACTCAATAATAAATATCAAAAACAACTAATCACTTGTCATGAAAGGGGTAAGACAAATAAGATAAACGGTAAATGATAATCATGGGTATTCTAGAGACAAGAGGGAGTTAACTTTATTCAAGTCAAGTAGTCATGGAGATTAATTTAGAGATGTAAATCAAAAGTATTTCTTATTCAATCAGTCTATTAATCAATCTAGCTATACACAATCATCTATGATATAATCAACATGTCATCTATGAATAAGGAACATTACTGAGAGAAAAGTCAAGAACAGAGAAATGATCACTTCCCTATAACTGCGTTCTACTAAGTTCTATACTCGAGGAGTGGACTACAAAGGACTCAATAGGAATGTCACACCCGTGATCTACCACATGGCCTGGAGCATAGAGTGCATTCGCAGACAAGCATAATCTAAGCACCACGCCTACAATATGCCAGCCACTCAATCCTATCTAGAATTGGATCAAGCTTTCTACGAACATATTCATAAACTCTCTACTAATCATATTCATATCAAGATGTAGAACAAGAACAATCTCAAGAACAGAATAAAGTTGAAATATAGAAATATATTGAAGTAGCATAAAGCCAGATGATGATTACAACGAAATTACCAAGTCTTCGACGAACGATCCTGATCCCAAGCAGTTGCTTGCCTCTACTTGAATCAATCTAGACTAAACTCTAAACTTGAACTAGAACTCTAACTCTCTTTCTCTCTGGAAACCCTAACTTCTGGCCTTGCCTTCACAAATGAGGAAGAGATGATCTAATTCTTCCACTGATTCTTGAGAGGGGATCCTGGGGGCTGTTTATATAGCCCAGGGCATGGAACCGCAGTCCTTAGATCAAACCGACCTTGGCGTGGGGTTGAGATGCATCGATAGAGGCGGTATAGGTAGCTTGCAAGAGAAGGAGCCGAGGCGGCGCAGGGGAGGGCTGGTTGGCCTAGCCCTAGGGCCGGTCGGCCCCACCTAGCGGCGGGTTGGCTCGTGTCACCTCGTGGAGTCGGTTTAGGTCTTCTAGAATCCCTATCCGCATCCGTGACGTGGAGATTAGGCCGATTGCTTCGGTTTCTTCTCTTGGAAGGAGATTAGTTCTGTATTATACAGCTTAGCCCCTAAAAAACACAGAATCACCGAAACTCATGGAATTTGTTAGTTTATACCTCTAAACCTACTATGGTGATCCTTTTTATCATTTATTCCTCTTATGTTGATGGTTTAAAATGATAGTTAATTACCGTCAATGACTCCCCCAAGCTAAACTTTTGCTAGTCCCTTTGCAAAACTAAATCCAGAGATAACTAAGTTACTTCAAATTATCATCCTTCAAAAATACACAAGCCATCAGAAAAGAATTATCCTCAAAAAGATTTTGAAAATTTGCTCTAGTTCCTTAGCCATGGGGTTTTAACTTTCACTTGAGCTTTGGATAATCAGAAAACAGAAGTAATCAAGTCAAGCACTATGTCTCAAATTCTTCATCTCTATTTCCATACTGAAGTTTTTAATTATATTTTTGAAATAAAACTCAGAGTCTGTATTGTATGACACTTACAAATCTCTCAATATGTGACATTGGAATTCCTTACCAAGGCAATGATGGTGTTTTGCCTTCTCTCAAGGTATTTTGGAATAAGGCAGAATATCATTGTGCCTTCTCTCTCACCGTATGACTAAGAAGCTTATATGGAGTTTATGGGTGAGATCACTCACACATACTTGCAAAACATATATTGTAAAGTCAAACAATGGATCTAGAGAAACTAGTCATACAATCAAATCAAGATGTGCATGTGTGTGGATACAAGGAATAGGTTAAATATATGGTGGAAGTAATAATGAATCCTAATTCTACCTTGCTCCTTTAGAAAGATTGATCTCTCTTAAAACTTAAGAACTTAGACAAAGAAAGTCTTGGCTATATATATTTTTAAGAGAGGCGAGTGTCTAGCACCCATTGTTTTGGTAGGACACTTGTCCATGTTTTACTCTCTATATATTATTATTATTTTTTTACATAGCTCAGACTTCTTGTCTATCATGAAACAATTGAGAGATAATAACAATAAACATTTGGAGCAATAATAACTGAGGCTATGAAATGTATGAATAGGTGGAAAAATCCTACAAGGCATGTTTTTGTTGTTCACTCCTAGTGTAGGAGTAAAACATTTTTATGGTGGTTCTAAATGGAAAGGCATGTTGTTGAGTACTTCTAGTGTAGAAGCAGCTAATTTAAGTGGAGTGTACGTGATCTTGATTTTAAGAGTATGACAGGTCTCTAAAGGTCAACAAAGTTTGACAGTACTCAATGTAAATACAAGTAGCAATAAAATAAGTGCTGGTTTTCTATCCTAGCATGTATGGCTGTGGTAGGAATTTGATCTCTCTGTCATACAAAGACTCATCATGTGCATTTAAATTTTTTCAAAAGTGAACTCTTAAGGACTTCATTGAAACTTAGGACAAGATAAATGGCAGCTCAAAACTCTTTCACTTCTTATCTCCCAACTACCTAAGCTTTGGATCAAACATATTCCTCCACAGGTTTAAAGATTTGGCAATGAATATTTTTGGAACAGAGGAATAATTCTTAAATGAAGCTAGGTACTTTAGAAGAATTACAAATGAAGCAACTATTTATGATAGTTCAAGTTTTTTATTCGACACAAAAACAAGTTCATACACACTCTATTTTTATTTCAAAAGGCTCGCAAAGAAAAATAATCTAAACATATTAATATATATTTTTGTATTTTTATCATATTCTCCCTTTTTTAGATATAGTAGTAATACTAATATTAATACTAATAATAATATGGCTAAGAAAAACTTACTGTCTGAGGGGGTCCTCCCCCAAGCTGGCTCAACTTCGGTCACTGAGGTGGTGCTGGTGGTGGGTAATCGACACCCATTTGCTCGAAGAAGTAGAGGAGGCCTTCATACGTTTGTGTCCCTTGTTCACGCATCTCCCCAAGCATGTTGCTCGTGCTCTCCTACCACTGTGTATGCTGATGTAGCGTGTTTATGATACCTTGTTGCCCCGTCTCAAGATGAGTGAGACGGGTATCAAAGTTCTAGAAGTCTGGCTGGTGGTACGACTGAGGCTCAGGATGAGGTGGGTATTGCTCCGGCTGGTACCCAGGGTAGCCATGAGAGGCATGGTATGAGTACGGTGGTGGTGTAGGTGCTGCATCATGGACTCCCCTCACAGAGAAAGACATGCGTCCTCTCTGGATGTACGCCGAATCTTCATATTCATGCGGAATATAATTAGAAAAATTACCTTGCCCCCAATTTTCTTCTAGCGTGGGCGGATCATAGGAAGTTTGATCTTCCCATGCCCGATGTCTCAGTTCAGATGGTCCTGGTTGGTCAAATCCTTGATAGTGAGTGAAAGCTGGTGCAGGGGGTGCACCATCTTCCCCTGTGTACCTAGGCACAATGTTTCTCATTATTCTGGCGGACGGACTTCTTCCAACTCCCGTGGTCGGTCTCTACAAATCAAGCAAAAATGTCTCCACGGCATATAGACCAAGTGGTCTGTTCGGCATTTATAAATCCCTTGTATGTTACAAAGATTCTATTGCCCTTTTGTTTCAACAGATGTGCTTGACTGAAAAAGTAAATGTTAAGAGATCGGCGGAGTGTGGAGATGTAGGTAATACTAGCATTCCCTAACAAATTCAAGTTTCCGGCAAGACGTGTAATCCAAGAAGTGATGGTGATAGGGCCTCACAAAGTGTGAAGGATAGCCCAAAATGTTACCATGAGCCTAACAGGAGATATTTTACGTTTCTTGATCATAGCATACATTAATTTCATCTCCTCGATCCTAACTATACGACCTTCCCTCCTAGGAAAGAAAGTGATCCCTAACCATTTATGCATAATTCTCAAAGTGGGATTGTGAATGTCATTCGTGCATGGGTCGGAACAGTAGTCTTTGCCCGAAATATCTTCCCAAAATTGCTCTCTATGAAAATCGCTCAAAAGTTCATCTATTTCTACTTCGCAAGCATCAGGGAATCCTAGTCTGAGGCTGAATTCTTTCCAAGTAAATTCATATTATTCGTTAAACAGCCTAAAGGAAACATAAGTCTCAGTGAAAGATAGAGTGCAGAGAAATTCTAAAGTAAGTAATTTGCATCCATCCTCTGAAATACTTCAATTATTATCCCATCCAATATTGCGAAAAGTAAGGTCGAATTCAGCATCCATACCTGTTTTTTGTAAGAAGTAGGGGTCGAAGGTTGGGGTATGCTCAAACTCACGATCTTTGTACAATCTCATCAGATCCTTCTCGTAGGTGGTGCGAACCTTTATATGACGCTCTTGAAGGAGTACGTGGTGTTCTGGCTGGCTGGCGGATGAGGACCAGGGAACGGATGACATGTCTAAGTCAGAACCAGCCCATGATGATGATCCGGTCTGGGAGCGGGTTCTCTTGCGAAAAGAGAATGCTCCAGCCGCACTCCTAATTGTTTTCTTGAGTCCACTCATCCTGTTACACAGACAGAAACACAAACACAACTGGTGGAAATAATGAGGGGTTAGAATAAATAAATAGTTAGGAGTCAGTGATCTAAAAGTCAGTCGTCCAGAAGTCAGTCGTTCAATTTGGAAATTTTATATCTTGACTTCTCCTAGTACTTAGATTATTCAGGCAGCACTTCTCCTTACTAAATGATTTTCTAAACAACTTCTAGCACTTCTCTCTTACTGATTCTTATCTCAATGTGGCTCTAAAAATTTCAGAATACTTCTCTCCACTCAAGAACTTCTAGAATCTACTCAAAAACTAAGAATTCTCAAACCATACTTGGATTTTGGAATTTCGAATTGGGGGTATGTTTTCTGAGTGTTTTGTGGTGTGTGAAGTAGAGGGAGAAGCAGCATTTTTATAGGCGTGAGAGAGGGAGGCCGGCCGGCCTGGTGGTAGGGCCGACCGGCCCCATGTGGGGCCCATTCATCCATCCCTTCCTCCACTAACTTTCTTGCTTCGTTATTAAGAGATGCCTTTACCTGCCAACGCTCCATATGATGTGGTGGTTGAAAAAGGATGGAGGAGAGTGAAAGAGATGGAGTGAAGTGAAGTGATGTGAGGTGATTGAGGTGGGTCCCATGGGTCTGTATGTCTCCCGTATTTGCACCGTATAATCACACAAGTATGCAAAGAAAAATTACTTTTATAAAACTATGAAAAATTAGAATTCTAATGATGGTATTTTTATATTTTTCTGCCACCATAGTGATTATTATTTACTAGAGGTTTTCACGCTCGGTAAATATTAATTATATGGGGCTTTAATAATTATGCCATGAGTTGATTTTTATTATTATTATTATTATTTCTATGCATGAATAAGTAAATATGCTATGCAAAAATTAAATGCAGATAAATACCGAGTTACCTCCCAGCGATGGTTCGGGATTTTTAAGTCCACCGAATCGGACTACTCCAGCTGGATTTATTCTTCGGGGGTCATAGTCATCCCTGTGAGTGGTGACTGTGTGACTCCTTCATCTATCATCTTCGCAGTGGAGCTTAACTCAGGTCTTGGTCTGAATGGAAAACACTCTTCTCGTCCATCAATGTTGAATTTGACTTCTCAAATTCCGACGTCGATGTGGGCATTTGCGGTACTCAAAAAGGGTCTCCCAAGAATGAGTGACACTCTTGAGTCAGGTTGCATGTCCAGAACCATAAAGTCGACTGGTAAGAAAAATTCTCTAATCTTGACTGGAATATTCTCGGTGATTCCCATAGGGTAATGGAGTGACTGGTCCGCTAGCTGCAGGCACATCAAGGTTGGATCGAGCTTTGCATGTGGAAGTTTATTGAAGATCACCTTGGGCATCACACTAACACTTGCTCCAAGGTCGCACAATGCATTGTCAAAATGTTGATCTCCAATTGAACAGTCGATAGTGGGGCATCCTGGATCCTTCTTCTTGATTGATGTGTTGAGGATGGCCGCACTACACTCTTCTATCAGCTTGATCACTTCAGTGGTAGGAAGTGGTCTTTTATTGTTGAGGATGTCTCGAACATACTTTGCATAGGTGGGAACCTGCAACGTATCTAACAAAGGGACATTGATATATAATTTTTTTGAATAATCTCAACAAACTTACTGAACTGTGCATCCATCTTGAGTTTTCGATCTCTGCGTGGGAAGGGTAAGATATTGGTGTCTTGGAAATCTTGCACTTATGGTTGAACTTCTTCTACTTCATCATCCTTTTCTTCTATCACTGTGGGTATCACTGGTACTGGTTGTCTTCTCTGTGCCCCTTCTGGATAAGGTGGGTCTTTAGTGGTTTTACCATGTCTGGTGGTTATACCCTTGACCTGCTCATTGTTAGTGGCAAAAGAAGCAGCTAACCTTGATAATTGAGTTTCTACTTTTTTATTATGATCAAGTTGGTCTTTTATACCAGAAGAAAAGTCATCCATTTTAGTATTTATATCCTCTAGAATTTTATCATTAGAAGCAAGTTTCTTAACAATAGTATAATTAATTCTAGCTTGTTCCAAAATTAAATTTTGTAGAGGGGGTTGCTTAAAATTGGAAGAATTATTAAAATTGCCTGAGTACTTAGCTGGATATGTAGTCTGTTGCTTTTGATTCCATCTTTGCTTTTGCAGCGTGGAAGAGTTGTTGATAATGTTTGCATCTTCTTGATTCTTCGGAATTTCCATTCCTAGGTACTCTTCACATCTGGTCTGAGCATCGAATGCATCTTGAATTGCTTGACGATCTTTCTTAAAATTGGCTCTTTGGTCAAGCCAGTTCAACAGTGTATCCATCTTTGTTAATAGTGCACACACTTCTTCTGGAACTTCTTCAATCTGGCGACAGCGTTGAGTGTTGTCTTGTGTTCCAACTCTGGTTCTTTGCTATCTTCTCCATCAGATATTCTGCTTTTCCAAGAGTGAGTGACATGAATGAACCTTCAGCAGTAGCATCTAGTTGCTCACGCGATCTTTGGGTTAATCCATAGTAGAATATGTGCATGAGTAACCAATCTTCCATTCCATGGTGTGGGCATTCCAAGATGTTCTCTTAAAAATGTTCCCATGCCTCTGAAATGGTTTCTCCTTTTTGCTGCTAAAAATTGTAAATCTTTCCTCTTAAGGCATGAGTTTTGCCTATAGGGAAAAACTTTGATAGAAAGGCCTTCAAACATCTATCCCATGTGTTGATGTCTTCTTTGTTGGTGTAGAACCACTGCTTTGCTCTCCCTTCTAGTGAGAATGGAAAGAGATGAAGGAGTCTGATATCTTGGGCGACGTCCTTGATGATGATGGTGCTTCCAATCTCTAGAAAATTCTGCAGATGTTTAGTGGCATCTTCTTCTTCCTTTCCACCAAATGTAGTAGCTTGCACTAGGTTGATTAGACTTGGCTTGAGCTCGAATTCAAGGTTGTCCGTCTGGAGTGTTGGTCCGGTACGAATGTTCCTTACACTTGGAGCTGAACATTCAAGTAAAGTCTTATTAGCCATAGCTTCACTGCTGGTGTTGATCTTCCTCTAGATTTGGTTGACTCTTGGATTAGAAATTGATAAGTCACAACCAAACCTGTATTACCTAGCATAAGATATGAACAAAGACGAAACAAGGGTAAGCCTGTCAAGACAGAGGTACTAGTTGTGATTTTTATTATGAGAAAGTGGTATTGATTAATCTCTTATTGCCATAAAGGTAATTCCCTTGAAAAGTAAATCCCTATGACATCCCATGTCAGAAAGTGAAGTTTTCCATCTCCCCGGCAACGGCGCCAGAAATGCTTGTTGACACTTCTTAACATCACTCGTGTTAGGTTGTCATCCCCAACATGACACCAAGAGTGTGGTTGTATTATACTCATGCCATTTAACTAAATAAAGATATTATAGTATATATCCGCGAGCGCATAGATAAATACACCCATTGTAGCATTTCACCCAGGTTTTCCTAAATATCGTTATTTATAATTTTACCAAGGAAAGGAAAATCGAAACGGGACTATATAAATAGTTACAATGGCAGTAGAGATAATCATTTGCACTTACTCAATAATAAATATCAAAACAACTAATCACTTGTCATGAAAGGGGTAAGACAAATAAGATAAATGGTAAATGATAATCATGGGTATTCTAGAGACAAGAGGGAGTTAACATTATTCAAGTAAAGTAGTCATGGAGATTAATTTAGAGATGTAAATCATAAGTATTTCTTATTCAATCAGTCTATTAATCAATCTAGCTATACACAGAGCATAGAGTGCATTCGCAGACAAGCATAATCTAAGCACCACGCCTACAATATGCCAGCCACTCAATCCTATCTACAATTGGATCAAGCTTTCTATGAACATATTCATAAACTCTCTACTAATCATATTCATATCAAGATGTAGAACAAGAACAATCTCAAGAACAGAATAAAGTTGAAATATAGAAATATATTGAAGTAGCATAAAGTCGGATGATGATTACAACGAAATTACCAAGTCTCCGACGAACGATCCTGATCCCAAGCAGTTGCTTGCCTCTACTTGAATCAATCTAGACTAAACTCTAAACTTGAACTAGAACTCTAACTCTCTTTCTCTCTAGAAACCCTAACTTCTGGCCTTGCCTTCACAAATGAGGAAGAGATGATCTAATTCTTCAACTGATTCCTTGAGAGGGGATCCTGGGGGCTGTTTATATAGCCCAGGGCGTGGAACCGCAGCCCTTGGATCAAACCGACCTTGGCATGGGGTTGAGATGCATCCATAGAGGCGGTATAGGTAGCTTGCAAGAGAAGGAGCTGAGGCGGCGCAGGGGAGGGCCGGTCGGCCTAACCCTAGGGCCGGTCGGCCCCACCTGGTGGCAGGTTGGCTCATGTTGCCTCGTGGAGTCGGTTTAGGTCTTCTAGAATCTCTATCCGCATCCGTGGCGTGGAGATTAGGCCGATTGCTTCGATTTCTTCTCTTGGAAGGAGATTAGTTATGTATTATGCAGCTTAGCCCTTGAAAAACACAGAATCACCAAAACTCATGGAATTTGTTAGTTTAAACCTCTAAACCTACTGTGGTGATCCTTTTTATCATTTATTCCTCTTATGTTGATGGTTTAAAATGATAGTTAATTACCGTCAACAGTTGTCTGATGGTGGAATTATGGTGGATCCCACCAAGGTACAAGAGGTATTGGAATGGAAGGCTCCCATCTTAGTGCATGAGGTTTGGAGTTTTCTAGGATTGGCTGGTTATTATCGTCGCTTCATCCTGGACTTCTCTAAAATAGCCAAGCCAATGACTCGGTTGCTGCAAAAAGACACGAGGTTTGTCTGGACTCCTGAGTGTGATGCAGCGTTTCACAAATTGCAAACCCTTCTAACCTCGGCTCCAGTTTTGGCGCAACCGGATATCGAGAAACCTTTTGATGTGTATTGTGATGCATCAGGCATAGGGTTGGGAGGTGTTCTTATATAGGAAGGCCAAGTTATTGCTTATACCTCTCGCCAACTTCGGAAACATGAGGTGAACTATCCAACACATGACTTAGAACTCACTGCAGTTGTTCATGCTTTGAAAGTCTGGCGACATTATTTGTTGGGTAATGTGTGCAATATCTATACTGACCATAAAAGCCTTAAATATATCTTCACCAAACTAGAGTTGAACATGTGTCAAAGAAGATGGCTTGAGCTAATTAAAGATTACAATCTCCAAGTTCATTATCATCCTAGCAAGGCAAACGTGGTTGCCGATGCTTTAAGCCGTAAGTCCCATTGTCATTCCTTGGTTGAAAGTGATTTTCATCTATCCCGTCTTCTACACCCGACAGTCCTACACCACATCACTGTCAGTTGCACTCTCAAGAGTAGAATTATTGAGCTACAAAAGACTGACACTGGCATATTCCACATCAAGCATAAGATGAAAGAGCAAGAACTTAAGCATTTCCGAGTAGATGAGGATGGAGTGTTGTGGTTTAAAGATAGGTTAGTTGTGCCAAATGACTGAGAGCTTAGGTACCAGATTATGTCCGAAGCCCATTCCTCTAAGCTGTCCATCCATCCGGGTAGTAGTAAGATGTATCATGATCTAAAGCCACACTATTGGTGGACCAAGATGTGAAAAGAGATAGCTGCATATGTTGCTAGGTCTGATACTTGCTGTAGAGTTAAAGTCGTGCACATGAAAGCTAGATTGCTTCAGCCACTTTCTATCCTAGGTTGGAAATGGGAGGACATAAGTATGGATTTCATTGTTGGACTTCCTCCCACTGTTAAGAATCATAACTCTCTTTGGGTAATTGTAGACCGCATAACCAAGTCGGCTCACTTCATTCCTGTCCGAGTAGATTATTGTCCTACCAACTATGCTGAGTTGTACTTTAATCAGATAATCCAACTTCATGGAATCCCTCGTACTATTGTTTCTGACCAAGGTCCGTAGTTCACTGCTCGTTTTTGGGAGCACTTGCACCATCTTTTGGGAACCAAGCTAGTGAGAAGCTCCGCTTATCATCCCCAAACGTCAGGTCAGACTGAACGAGTTAACCAAATCTTAGAAGATATGTTAAGGACGTGTGTTATTTTGTCCAAGGGTTCATGGGAGAAATGGTTTCCTTTAGCTGAATTTTCGTACAATAATAGTTATTAGGAGAGTATTAAGATGGCCCCATTCGAAGCATTGTACGATCGCAAGTGTAGAACACCCCTGAATTGGGTAGAAGCTAGGGAAAGAAGGCATTATGGTATTGATTTTGTTGAGCAAGTTGAAGAACAAGTTTGTACTATCAAAACACTTTTGGCTGCAGCCCAATCTAGACAGAAAAGTTACGCTGATCGCCGTAGAAAACCAATTGAGTTTGAAGTCGGAGACTTCGTGTATCTGAAAGTTTCACCTATGAAGAGTGTAAAACATTTTGGTGTGAAGCAAAAGCTTGCGCCAAGGTATATTGGTCCTTTCCAGATCATAGGAAAAAGTGGAGCGGTTGCATATGAGATCCAACTGCCCCCTGAAAGGAGAGCCATTTTCAATGTCTTCCATGTATCTCAGTTAAAGAAATGTCTTCGGGTTCCTGAAGAGAGAGTTCCGTTGGAGGATATCAAGCTAGAATCCGATCTGACTTATGAAGAGAAGCGGGTAACTCAGAGTCGAGTGGTTAAGTGGTATAAAGTAATGTAGAGTAATCAAGGTAGTGAGAGTGATGCTACTTGGGAAAGAGAAGATTATTTACGAGAGGGTTACAAGGAATTCTATCAACAATGGTACGCTTTCCAAATCATGGGATGAGATTTTTATAAGGGGGGAGGCCTGTAACACCCCAGGTGTTTGGCTTCTGCATTTGCACTTGCATTTCATAAGCATGAGCATCATTCATCTCATTTATGCCTTTGTTTTGCTTGAAACATGAGTATGCAACATACTCCAATATGCTTGTTTCATAATTGTTGGTTTATGAAATGTGGATGGTGCAACATGTAGATGTAACATGAGTGTTTCATACTTTGAAACATGGCAATGTTGTTAGTGATGGCGGGAAACGGGCGGCTAAGACCCGCCTCCACATCAGCAGAGACAAATATAGATTTAAATGGGACAATATAAAAAGAACAGGTATTGCGAGTCCATACTTCTATAATTCTTATATTTGCATAAAAATTATGTTAATTACATCTCTGAAGAGAACACCCCTGATTAAGAGTTCCAACATGAGTACATGGAAAATATGGTTACATCATATGGCTTCCTATTACAGACTACAAAAAAAAAAAGGAAAACAATAGTCTTCAATGTCTTGTAGACGTAGATGAACGCATATGCATGCTAGGCATGAACTTGGACGTGACGACGTCATTTCTTCTGACCATGACATGAGTTCGTTTCTGGTAAGCTAATGCATACTCTTTGTAGATATGAGTGACGTACAACTGGCTTGCTTAGGCATTTTGACGGACCAAGTTGTGTATTTGGTACGGCGTGCATGTAATTTACTTATGATTTAACATAGTCACTTGGATCATGTGAGAGATCCTAATTTGACATATTTTGAAGCACTCAGCATATGGTGCATGATTTTATTTGGGCCAAGACAAAATATTTATCTCGCCAAGATTTCAAACTTGTGATGTTAGCCGGGCCTGGCCGCGGGGTATGCAACTAATTTAGTTTATTATATATGCTTATGACATAGCATTTGACCATGGGTTGAAAATGTACGGCGTTATTGAGTCGACTTTGATTTGATTTAGTTAGACACATGATCGTATATGAGTGTACGTAGTCTAACCGAGATGCAGGATTTAAGTTGATCGTGATGCATATATAGCATCTGGACGGCCTACATGAGGCGTAACTAACATATATGTTTATCCAAAATAATTGGAAATTGTGATGGTTGATGAGGATGACGAGTTTATTTGAATCAGTTGAATTTACACCAAAATCTATAATATTTTTTATTACTCTGACCATGGCTCAAATGCATGTTAATTAGTATGAGCTAGCAGCAGTTGTTTGGGATCTGACATTAGGGAACTAATTTTGTTTAGTTCGACTTATGATTTGGCAGGAGATTAAGTTTCGGTGTGACAGCCACCTAGACATATATATACGAAGGAGTTATTAATTTACTTCTTGACTTTGGCTAGGACGGCAAACACATGCATGGGAGTGACCATATTTTATTTTTGTCTCCAAAATTCATTAGATATATGAATGCACCGCATATGTTGATTTTTGGGCAACATCAGATTGGCACTCTTTTATCTATTTTGCGCCGTTATTTGGCGAGGATGCATGGACCGGATATGCACTGTATGGCAAGTTCGATATATGAGTATACGTGCACATGCTAGCTAGCTAATCTGTGATGCATGGATGGCTATATATACCCATATACATGTAAACGCTAACTAGCTAATTGATGATGCATGGCCGGTTTAATATATACGGATATACAAGCACGTGCTAGTTAGCTACTTTATGCAAGAAACGCTAACTGACTAGAGATCTGCATATGTATCATATATGACTGCTTTTAGGCAGCACTTGGCATGGGATTTATGTTTCTCCCGTGCAAGGCGATGGTTCTTGTTGATTTGAACCCATGCACAGAGCGCAGCAAGGAACATCTTTGCATGTTGATGGCTTTAACTCTTGTTCTACGCAACAATGCTCTTCCTTGTCCGGTTTGTACGTCAAATCCGGCATGGACATCTCATGAGAACTTGCTCGATGGAGTCAAGCCATATCTGAGGCCTTGATTTTGGAGACGATGGTGAACATAGCTCTTGTTCATGGGAATAAGGCTCTTTCCTGTTCAGTTTGTATGACAAATCTGATATGGGGTCTTGAATTATCTCATGGCAACTAACTCAATAGAGTGAAGCTACGCATGAGGCCTTGATCATGATGTTGATGAAGTTGCCATGGAGCCGTGAAGATGAAGAGGGGGAAGAAGATCAGAAGAGCGCCATGAGGCTCTGTTCCCACCTTCCGAGGAACTTCGACGTGCAGCGATGGGGGCGTGGACTCCTTGATTGGCTTCCGGCGAAGCGGCAGCAGAGAGGCAGCCTCACGGCAAGGCACTCCGGTGACTCGATGGCGCTGCTTGGACGAGCGGATGCGGCAGCCTGGCGGCGGTTTGCTTTAGCGATGCAAGAAGGCAGCAGTATGGAATGGATGTGTCTGCCCCTCGAACACTTGCCTGCTATTTAAAGAGCAAGCGGCAAGGCGGTTCTCGTGACGTCCAGGTCTGCCGCGGTGGGAGTGGTTGCCCACAGATTTGGCGCTCTTTTCATTTGATTTCTTTTCACTAATCCCGTACTTAAGCGCCACTTTGACTCATTTGAATCAATCATCCCGCGCGCCAGGCACACAGGGCGCCATCGTGCAGGCGGGAGTAATTGCCAAGACCACTTGGCGCTCCTCTTATTTGATTTCAAATCATCGGTACAGGTGGCGCCCGGCGCCTTTCTTTGCGTCGCCGCGTGCGCTGGCCGGGAACAACTGCGATCGTGGCTTCATTTGAATTTGGTCAGAGCAGTTCGCGATGAGCCTGGTCATGGCGGCGGCGAATAAGAGACCTGACGACGCGTTTGTCAAGCGCGCGCTCAGGAGCTTTCTTGCCGTGCCCGTCAGACATTTCACGTGTATATATATATATATATATATATATTGGTTGATTTATGAAATAGAAAATGATTTGTTTCTTGCCAATGCACAACCGTCGATCACGCATATACGCGTATACATACAGTGTACATGTGCAACAAACTGCCGCTAGCTAGCTAGTGTGCCTGCACATATATGTGTATAGCTGTACTTGTTTCTACTTTATTTTATTATTTCCTTTTTGCCTTCTCTCTTGTGCTAATTATCACGTTATGGACTGACCACTTATGCATGGAAAAGCCAAAATATATTTTCCTCCACGTTTTTACACGAGCGCATATGACACGTAATATATGAAGGGTATATTTGCACATGCTTTTGCATGTAGTGCATACTTATGCACTAAATTTCAAGGTTAACATTATTTCATTAATAATTCATTTCTTATTTATATATATTATCTGTATTTATTTAAATTGGAAGAATTTCACACATATTATAAGTGAGCCAAAAACCGTGTCAACAAATGCCCCCTCGAGGTCCGGATGCGGAAAATATATGTTTCACGGATCCGGAGCTCGAAACTTGAAATACTTTGTTAGATTCTCCTTTTCTTTTGTTTTGAAGGAGATATATTTGTGTGTATAGCACCTGAGGAAATTATAATACCTCAGGTATGTACCGAATGCCACACGTATATCCTTGTCACGTGCCATGTACGGTAGTTACCGGTGAGTTACTCATCTACATTTTTTTTAAATAGGCCTATTTCTTTAATCCAAATTCCGAACTTGCTGGGAAGTGGGGAAACCGGTGGCCCAATAATAGGAGTCTGTTGCTCGCATTTGTTTATCAAGCAGGGAAGCTCTTGTGACAGAACCCATCTGAAGGCTGTTCCGTCGACCTCCCTAGATCACGGTAGTTTTTTTTCTTTGACTCTTGTTTCATTCTCCTGGCATTTTTACTTCTCCCTTTCCATCGTTGAAGTTTCCTTGCATTTCTTTTCGGTTCATCAAAGATTGGTCGACCAAGAAACTTCATTTTTGGTGCGCGGACTTCTCTTTGCCGTCTTTACAGGCGACGGCAGAAAGGTACATTTTCCCTTGTCACCGCTTGCTCAGAAAGGTACATTTTCCCTTGTCACCGCTTGCTGAACTGGTCATAGGCTAGACTTTTGGGATTCAGAAATCCCTGATATAATACAATGGTAAGATTGTTAAAATTCGTTTGCGCAACCTCAGCAGCGATTGCATTCTTTTTTTTAGTACCATATCTCATCTGATATCTATATTTACATAGATATACTGTATTTTGATGTAGATGGAAGCAAACGAGCCACCTCTTTCATTTGAGAGGCTGCCACTTTCTCGTGTGGCTCAATTTCAAACATATGCCCCGACATCTGGTGATGAGGCTAATCCTGTGATTATAGAACGTGAGTTGACAATAGGTGAGAGAGATAATAGTGCTCGCGGGTGGAGATCGGTATCCAATTTACCCGGCCGCTGTTTTTACCCTCCTGCGCAATCATCTCAACCTGTGCAAGCATTCACTTTGGGCAATCGTATGATAGCCCAGGGTTTTGGATGGGTGACATAGAGTATGTTCCAATTCCCTCAGGATATGTGGAATGGGGTACTGCAGTCTTAAACCATCATTGTTTAAATCTGAAAGGGGATGGAGAAGGTACCGATTACATCTATGGGGCCATTTACTGTTCTTTAGGACGTTATTCCATTTCGCCTTCACTACTAAAGACTCTATTACAAGCATGGAATCCAGACACGAACACTTTTATATTTGCTAACGGTGAACGCACAATAACTCTTTTAGATATGTGTCGGATCGGGGGTTTGCCCATAGATGGGGAATTTTATGAGGAATTTATCCCCTTCCACCGTGAACAAGATCCTTCTCTCGTATCCTATCCCAAAAGCCTGTCCTGACTTTTAAAAGTGTGGGGAGATCTACAAGTGGGAGGTGAGGTTTCATTCCAAGAATGGTGTGATTATTTTCATAATACACCATGTCCTCCTCTATCAGACGATATTGAGTTTTCACTTACATACAAAGCAGCTTTTTTGGCACTCTGGCTCTGTAGTTTTGTTGTTATTGGGGGAGGGCCAAGGATTCGATCTGGGGTATTAGTTATGGCTTCTTGGATGGCTATGGGCTGTCGATATGCTCTAGCGCAGCCAGCACTATGTTCATTATACTATCCTTTGAGGCTGATTAGCACAAATCCGGTTGGTCCCTCTTATATGAAGAGGTGTTGGCCTGTCCATTACATTATTGGTGGGATGGGTGCTTATATCAGGAATATTTTTGGGGATAAAGTGCGGAGACCACAGATTCCGCCTTATAACCATGTTTCAAATAAAACTATGATGGCGAACATTATGTTCAGGATCCCCAAACACTTTAATCCTGCAGAGGCATTCAATTTACTATGTAACGGTGCCAACATTCTTTGGTATGCCTATAAGCCAAATTTCACAGACCAACCAAGAGCGCCTCCTCCAGCATGGGTCAGCAGAACATTTTGTTTATCTCTTCACCGTGGCATGCTTCCTTTCAGGCGTGCTAGTTTGTGCATCGCTGAACCATATCACCCAGATCGTGTGGCTCGTCAATTCAGACTTGACCAAGTGATCCCTTATCCTCCATTAACAAGTTTGTACACTGAGGAAAATTTCGGAATTGCCTATGCTTATTGGAGGCACCTTCTGCGTCCAGTGCAGAATAATTTGCATCTTCTCCCAAATGATGCCCGCATTGGCAGTTGCACCATATATTGGATCAAGTGGTATAAAAAATTTTCAGAGCCCTTTATTTCGATTTTAAATAGCCTCAGCCGTGGTATTGTTTGGGGTAAAGTGCCATATGAAGATCGGAAAAGACGGGCAGTTGACAGAGTCGTCACTAGCCGTCGATTTTCACACCATGACTTGTTTGTGGTACATGAAGTGCCTAAGCAACACCGCCCCCAGCACATTGAGTTCATTAAAACAAGAACAGCAGAAATTAATGGTTCCTGGAGGAAAATACTTTGCGACTTCCTCTAGACGAGGACCCTTCCTTCTATCCAACCTAGTCAGGCACGTACCTTCTTTTCTCTAAATATTAATAAATTTATAAATTTGATCTCTCAATGTACAAGGTTTTTTTTTGGACCAGCTTCATTTATCCTGCTCTATGCATTCTTTTCTGTAGCAAAGAAGCAATTCTTGCATGGGTCCTGCTGCTGGTTCTTCATCTGAACCTATATTGGTTGAGAATATACCAGCTCAAGAGAACCTGGTCGACAATCAGGTTGCCCAGCTGCCTGAAGATAATCAGAGACAACAATCTTCCAGAATTATTGCTCCAAATGTCAATGCAGTGCCCCCGGCGAAGAGGAAGCTTGATTTCAGTGAGACGGATGAGGATTGTGGCCCAGCCATTGCACCTGTCCCCAGCAGCACCATTGATGATGAAGATTTTAATCAGTCTCTTACTGGTGTTGAACATCTTGAAGATAAAGATGAAGATGATACAGCCATTACGGCTTTTTCTATAGTAGGGAGGGAAGGCAATATGCAGCCTCTTCCTTTTATTGAGAGTTACGTCACTACCACGGCGTCAGGTGGGGATTTTTCAAAGTCCCCATATAACATGACTCGTGTTGTCCTTCCTAAGATTGACTCGCCTGACATTTCTGCTTTTATCAATGGTAGTTTTATTATTATTATTATTATTATTATTATTATTATTATTATTATTATTATTATTATTATTATCTTTAGACGTGTAGAAGTTGTCTTTGCACATAACATCCATATGCCATTTAAATATTATGAACCTGTTCAATATATTTATATATATAGGTTTTTCGCAGATTGTGGACAGCAGTTTGACCATCCATCCTCCAGCCAAGCATTATCTGAAGGTACGCAAAGCATGGACACGGCTGAGATCGAGAAGATTTTCTTGGCAACCACCTATCAGGTGTTACCAAAAGTTCTCAACGGTCTGGATGTTACTACATTGAAAGAGCCGGAGCGATGTGACGCCCTGCAACTTACTTCAGCTAGCCTCCCTGGGAATTTTGCTAGTATTTCCAAGATCAAAGCCATGCTGGACAAGCTGGTTGATACTTCCAAACAATTGCAGCTTGCCTACTTTGAGTTTGAAGCAAGCTCTGAACGAGTAGACCAAGCTTGCCTTGAAGGAACTGGAGGAGAAGAAGAAACAGCTACTGGAGATTCAATCTGCCCAGGATTTAGAAGTGAAGAAGCAGGAACAGGCGCTACGTGATGCTACTACAAAGGCAAACAAGGGAGCCAATGATGACCTCCAGGCAAAGACGATGGTTCCTGTCCAGGAAGCTGAGAAGCTTTTAACTGACCTGAACCAAATCCTCTCCGAAGTCAACTGATGGATCCAGTTAGTTTGACCAGCTTTGCCAAGTCTTATGTTAGCCTCTAAATATTTTATCGCTCACAGCTAGTTCCGATCATTTCATTTCCTTTAGTTTGTTGGACATGTATCATGTTTGATTTGGTTTTGTAATTACCAGTCGTTTGTTTCCGAACCACTTGTTTAATTCAGATATGCATCAGGACCTTTATTTCTTTCCCATGTATCGGAAGGGCTCATTGGTCTGCCACATTTATCCACCTCTCTTTCTTTTATATATATATATATATATATATATATATATATATATATATATATATATATATATATATATATATATATATATATAATTGGTAGATCAATGTCCTGTAACTATATGCAGTGAAACCCATGGATTGCACGCTGCCCACAAATTAAACTTTGTTACCAGCAGCTTATGCTCGTGCCGCAATGGTGCATATACCTATATATTTTTCTTTTCTTACAGTTTAAGCTCATGAAAGGAGAGTCTCTCTCTTTTCTTAATACAGTTTAGGCTCACGAAGGAGCTATATTTTTTTTGTTTCAGTTTAGGCTCATGAAGGAGCACATTAGCTTCAGTTTAAACTCGTGAAGCGATGGAGTATTGTGATTTTTTTTATTCTTGACGCTACAGGTTAAGCTCATGAAGCGATGGAGCATCTTTTTTCATTGACGCTACAGTTTAAGCTCATGAAGCGATGGATCATTTTTTTTCATTGACGCTACAGTTTAAGCTCATGAAGCGATGGAGCATTTTTTTCCTTGATGCTACAGTTTAAGCTCATGAAGCGATGGAGCATAATATGCATATTTTCTATGCATAGTATCGCTTTAGAAATTTTCCATTTATCGGTGGTGGGCAATATTCACCATCCGGGGATATGATTCTATAAGCGCCACTAGAGTAGACATCCTTCACAATATAAGGACCCTCCCATTTAGGCTTGAATTTGCTTTGCATTCGATGAGTAATATTCATAGGCCGAATGACCGCGAGAACCAAATCCCCTTCTTTGAACGACCTTCTTTTTACGCCCTTATCAAAAGCTCGAGACATTCTAGCTTGATATGCCTCCAAGTTTTGTAATGCACGAAGTCGCTTTTCTTCGAGATTGTCTAATTCCTCTAAGCGTGATTTTGCCGATTGATCTTCATTGAGTTTCTATTGGATAGCGACTCTTAAGGAGGCAATTTGCACCTCCAGTGGCAGGACCGCCTCTCCTCCATACACAAGTGAGTAAGGAGTCATTTTTGTTGGCGTCCGAGTCGTGGTCCTATATGCCCACAAGGATTCGAGTAACTTTTCATGCCAGTGTCTCTTATTTTGCGAGACCATCTTTTTAAGCAACTTGCATAGCACTTTATTGAATGCTTCTGCTTGACCATTAGCAGCTGGATTATAACCCGTGGAGAAGTGATGCTTAATTTTGAATTTAGCACACATCTTCTCTATTTGTTTATTTTTAAAAGATGTTCCATTATCAGATATCATTCGGGCTGGAACCCCAAATCGATATATAAGGTTCGTTCTTATAAAATTTTCAACATTTTCCGCTTTGACTTCTTTTAGTGCTACGGCTTCTGCCCACTTAGAGAAGTAATCAGTAGCGGCAAGAATGAACTTGTGTCCCTTGGAAGACGGGGGATTTATTGGCCCAACTACATCCATTCCCCACATTTCAAAGGGCCAAGACATATTGGTTGGATGTAATGGATCATGCGGCTTATGTATGAAATTACCATGTATTTGACATTCATGGCATTTCCTTGCAAATTTCATAGAATCATCAAACATTGTAGGCCAATAATAACCTAAATGTCTCAGTTGGTAAATGCAGCTTGGGTCCAGATTGGTGTGCGCCACACACTCCGGAATGCACTTCATTCAAGGCTTCAATCACCTCATTGCCTGCAAGGCAGCGAAGTAAAATACCATCGCATGAACGCCGATAGAGCACATCATTTATACACATATAATTTATTGACCTTTTTCGAATTCTAGACCTTTCGCTAGAATCCAAGGGCAAGTATCCGTGAAGCAGATAGTCAAGAAAAGGTGTTCTCCAATCACCCCTCTCAATTTCGCATGTATCTATAGTCATGGCTGAAGTAGAAGGTATATTTTCTTCCTCAGCAAGTATAGGGAGGACTCTTCGTTCCTCTACGTGAACATCCATTGTTTGATTTGGATTTAGTGACATGCTGGCAGCTAAGCTTGCCAATGCATCCGCTTTTCATTTTGGTTTCTTACAACGTGCTGAATTTTGAGATCAACGAACATAGCCATTAGTTCTTTTGCTCTTTTGAAATATGGCAAAAGCCCTTGCTTTTTTACCGTATATGTTCCCAACAATTGATTGATTATCAATTGGGAGTCTCCGTATATAGAGACTGTGGTTAGGCCCATATTGTGGGCAATTTCTAGCCCAATAATTAGAGCCTCATACTAAGCAGCATTATTTGAGACCGCCGAAGTTAAAGTGAAAGAATATGGGAGTATTGCCTCATCGGGAGTGACAAACACGACTCCCGCACCTGTTCCTGACTTTCGGCAAGCACCATCAAAATACATTTGCCATGTCGATTTAGACACGGTAGTGGTGAGGACTACCTCATCTGGTAGATCATCATCAATGGGAAAGTCATCCGGTATAGGATGTGCGGCTAGAAAATTAGCCAAAGCTTCTCCCTTAACGGCTTTTTGAGGCACAAACACAATATCAAACTGTGAGAGGAACATCGCCCACTTGGCCAATATACCTGAAAATGTCATTTTACTTAAAATATGTCAGAGTGGATCAGCTCTTGAGACGAGATGTACTGTATGTTCTAGCATGTAATGGCGAAGCTTTAGAGCTACAAATACAAGCGCTAGGCATATTTTTTCTATATCTGGTGTTGGGCATTCTTAACGTCATTACCAAAAGTAGACTTAGTTTTCTAATTCTGATAACGGCGCTAAAAATGCCGAACCTATCCCTCATGCCACTTAAGCCAAGTTGTCA
The DNA here is from genome assembly GCA_038087645.1 of Saccharum hybrid cultivar R570. Taxonomy (NCBI): domain Eukaryota; kingdom Viridiplantae; phylum Streptophyta; class Magnoliopsida; order Poales; family Poaceae; genus Saccharum; species Saccharum hybrid cultivar. The sequence continues at coordinate 17,407,889 of JAQSUU010000066.1, forward strand.
TCCCCAGCATGACATGAGAGACGCGGTATTGACATATGCAACTGCTCTTCTAAATAAATAATAAATAAGATCTGCAAGCGCACAGATTAATACCGATGTAGCATTTTAATCGGGAAGTATTCCAGGTATCGTTATTTATATTTTTACCACTGCGAAGGGATTACTAACATCAATGTTGATTATGGAATGGAATATAGGAATGAGTATCAATCATTGCATGTATAAGTGAGAGCATTCATCTATCTCTTGCGTACAGGGGTAATTGTCACATAAAATATAGATAAAGTATGAATGGTGACAAAGATAATTAATCTGATCAGCTAGCCACATATAATAATGATAAGCACCTCAACAGATATTCTAGCAAGTCATTAGCATGGTATTAGGACGAACTACAAGGATATTTCCTAAGTTATTCTTAACTATAAAGTCTAGCATATCATAGTTAGTGCAAGTACACTTGGCAATCATTGCGAGAAAGGACTACGCCCATGCATAGTGATATTATCAAGGAAGATGAGAAACATAGCAATCACTCCCCCGTAATAATGTTGCTCTGCCTGCCTTACACACGGGAGGGGGACTATATAAGAACCAACGAAGCTGTCACCATCGCGGACCACCCCACGATCCGGCATATAAGGTGCAATCGCAGATAAATACGGTCTAAGCACCACGCCTACACAATACTTATCATTTACCCATGGATCCGATGGATAAACGCTATACGATCCTAAACATGTATATAATTCTAATCTAACTAAGCCAAGCGTATAACTACGATAAACTAAGAACAATATAATTGCAAACATAAACAAGTAGAGCATAGTCATAATCAATATATTGAAATAGAACAAAGTTGTATTCATAATATTGAAGAACAAAGATGAACAATGAAGAACAGTAAAGGAATTACCAAGAATCCTCTTGACAGATCCGGAAACCAATCGAAGATTGACTCCTTCTAGTTCTAATCCTATGTAGCTATGCTATACTAGAGATCTAGTTGATGTGGTGGCTCTAGGGCTTGATCAGAGACTCTCCTCCTGAGATTAGGGTTTGAGGAATTGAGAATGAGAGAGTGCCTCCTCCAGGGGCCAGGGGTCCTGCTTATATAGCCCCCTCAAGTGAACGTGGGCCGTGGGATCAAACCGACATTAATCGCACGGTTTTCCTTGATCCCTTAGGTCGGTGGAGCATAATCCACGAGACGGAGCCTGATTGGCTCTCAGGCCAGGGCGGGTGCCCTAGGGAGCAGGGCGGGCGCCCTGCCTCCGGGCCCGTTCGGCCTCCCGTTCAATCTCGTGGCTTCTGGAGTCTTCTAGATGATAGAAAATCGGTGAACACGTTATTATCTCTATGTAAACCCGACGTGTGGGCCTTTCGTTCGTATTTTCTGATAACTCCCTGCAGAAACAGATAAACACCAAAACTCATGGAATTCTGTCAGATAAAACCCTAAGTCTAGGTGTTGGTTGCATTTGGATCCTTTTCTTTATTTATTTAATAACTATATTTGGTACTTAAGGACCGTCAACAAACTCCCCCAAGCTTACCTCTTGCTCATCCCTGAGCAAGGATAGACTCATTGTGGACTAGAAGTGCTGCAACGCCTTTGAACGTTGACGGTACATATGCTTTCAAATAAGGTCTCATCCCTGAGTTAGAGTAAACTGTCAAGACTTAAAACTTACTCATTTTACCTTTCACCATGGGGCTTGCAACCGTCACCTGCATCTTGAGTGGTTAAAAGATAGAACGGTCTAGTCAAACGCCATGTCTCTTATTCTTGATCAGCTATAGCTCTGGAGTTTTTGCAAATTTTTCAAATAAAACTCAGAGATTCCTTGTATGACTTTCTCGGGTCTCTCTTTTGTGGTATTTCTGGATCCTTACCAAGGCAGTAATGGTATATGCCTTCTCTCTCAAAGTATGTGGTATTTATGGTATAAGGCGTAGTGACATTGCCTTCTCTCTCACCCTACTCTAATAAGGCTTTGATATCTGGAGCTCATAGGTGGGAGATACAGTATACATACTCATAGAACATTTATTGCATAGTCAAACCATGGATCCAGAGAAACAAGTCAATAAGTCAAATCAAGATGTGCATGTGTGGTGAATGAATGGTGTATGGTGATAACAAAAGTCTAATGCTCTTTTTGAGGGAATACATACCTTTCTTGCCTTTTAAAACTTTTGAGGGGAATGAGATGCTCTGTATATATATATATATATATATATATATATATATATATATATATATATATATATATATATATATATATATATATATATATATATATATATATATATTTTCTGGTGGGTATCTTGTACCCCTAATTCTACTGTCGGACACTTGTCCATTTTTACCTCTCGTCTCACTTTTTCTTTCTTCGAGGTTCCGAGCACTTGCTCCTTTTTATTTCCTCGTTTTTTTAGAGCAATCTCCCTCTTTTGAAAATATAGCAAGTGGTAGTAGAAATGACTTGAGCATTAACTTCACAGGGAATTACAGGAATGAGATAATGTTTTTGGCTATTCTCTCCCGGGTCTGGAGTAGAATAATTTTGGGTGAATCTGGAGATGGAAATGAGTGGATATATGTGGATGCGTACTTCTGGAGTAGAAGCAGCATGTATGAGTGAACGTGCAAGTGAATCTTGATTTTAACCACATGACAAGTTCCTAAGGGTCTACACAGCTTGACCACACTCAATGCCCATAAGCAGTAAGTAGTAAAAGTGCGGCTCTTATTCTAACAAGCATGTATATATGGCTGTGGTAGGAATTTAAACTCTCATCATACAGGAACTCATCATGCAACATTTTAAAGATTTTTTTAAAGATATAATTCTCCAGAATTCTAGCATCTCTAGGAACAGATAAACAGCAGCTCAACCTTCCCATATCATATCCGTTAACAACTTAGACTTCAGATCAAGTTCTCTTCCCACTAGATCAGGTTTAGAGCTAGTTTTAAATTATAACAGTTATGTCTAAACTAGAGAGAAAACAAATTTGAAAATTAGGCAGAGCAACTATTCATCATATCCATGCTAGAGTTTTATTTTCAAGATTCAGTTTAGCATAGCTACTTTATTTATTTATTAAACTAAGCAAATATATATAAACACAAAATATTTATTTGGGTTTTCATGATTATGCATCTTTTTATTTTAATAAAGCATAGGTATAAATGTAGATAAAAATACTTATAGGGATAAATGGGGGTGCTCTCCCCCAAGCTGGATCTTGACGTAATTTCTTCTGATGTAGCTAGCAGGTGCAGAGGTGTATTTGAATGTCGGCAGCACCCTGACAGCGATTAGGATGTCCTCCATCTGCCAGTCTTCCTGAATTCTGTGGAGCTCAAATAGACAACAAAGCTTCGAGAACTTGATTAAGCGTTAGCATAAATATCTAGCCTTTATCATGTTTGAGCTTCCTTGATAAATGTCACTCTCTATTTTTATTTTCATTTTTATAGAACAGAAAAAAATATATATTATTATTTTTTTAGACAGAATGAACATGATTAACTGAGCAATAATTAAAGAGAAAATGATAACTACCAAGTTTACCTCTTGGCACGGTGTTCGGTGTTTTTAAGTCCTCCAAATAGGACTTCTTTTCTTCTTAATTGTCCTGGGATTTGGGTGGCGTAGACGGTGGTTCCGGCAGCGCCTCCTCTTCTTGTGTAACTGTCTTCGCCTTCCATACCCGACTTGGTGCTTCGGTCTCCTGTTGTGTATCCTCGGGCCTTATGACCTCTCCTTCATAGTCTGCCCATACGTCCTTGATGGTTTGCCTCCTTTGGTTACGGTTACGTCGCCTTCTTCTTGTCCTGACCTGCTTAGAATCTTCAACTATATAGTTAGGGTCATTAAAGTAGCGGCGTACCTTCTCAGAGGGGAAATGCATATGGACTTCTTCGGTTCCAATGTAGATGATTGCTTTGACGGTGCCTAGAAACGGTCTTCCTAGGATGATGGGTGGATCGTACTCGTCGTCTCCCATGTCAATGACCTGAAAGTCTGTATGGACAAAATGATCGTTAATTTTAACAGGGACATCGGTTACTATACCTTCGACCTTTCGGGATGTCTGATCTGCCATCTGAAGCTGAGTGTATGTTGGTTTTAAGGGCATGGTTCCGTACAAGAGCTGATAGGTGACTGTGGCCATTATGTTGACGCCTGATCCAGTGTCGCAGAGCGCCTTCTGAAAGGAGTATCCATTGATTGAGCACTCAATGCTTGGCATACCTGGGTCGTCCTTCTTGATTAGGAACGGCGACTTGGGTCGTCGGTCTTGACCTCCTTGAACTGCAGTGACCATCTTAGCTGATTCGGTCCATCCTTGGTTGTTCTTGTTCTGCTTGTTCCTCCTGTTGGTCCTCTTCCTTGGTTCATGTTGGGGTTGCTCTGGGATTTGTGTAATCTTGTTTTTGAAGGAAAACGTCTCCTTCCTCCCCTTGATGTTGAAGTTGATCTTCGCAGCACTGGCGTAGATGACAGCTCCCGAGGTGTTCAGGAATGGCCTTCCCAGAATAACTGGTGACCTCTCATCGGACCCGGTCTCTATCACCACGAAGTCAGCTGGAGCGTACGAGGTACCAACTCGGACACACATGTTCTTTAATATTCCCTTAGGAAAGCTTAGTGTCCGATCTGCAAGCTGCAAACACATAGTTGTTTCTGATAAAGGATATGTAAAGAATTTTTCATAGAGTACCCTGGGCATAATGTTGACGCTGGAGCCAAAGTCACAGAGTGCTTCTGGGAAGTCCACCATGCCGATGGAGATCGGGATGACGGGGCGTCCTGGATCGCCTCTCTTGACTGGCAGAAGGTCATTATGTACTCCGACAGCGGGATTACTCCAATAGTTACCTGCATCAAACATGTCTACAAGATTTGCAGATTCTAATCCTTTCGGTTGTGATGGTATACCGGGGTTAGTAGCAGGAACAGCAGCAGCTATTTGATTTAACTGAGATTCAATCATTTTATTAAAGCTAATTTGGTTTTTGATGGCAGTAGAGAAATTATCCATTCTATTATTTATGTTTTCTAGCATTTTATCATTGGATGCCAATTTCTTAGACAAGTTATCCATTAGCTTTCCTTGATTAGACACTAACTCTCTCAGGGGTGGAAAATTATTATTGTTGTTGTAAGAGTTATTACCTTGATAATTACCTGAGTAGTTACCTGAGTAGTTAGGCCTCTGTTGATTCCAACCTTGATTTTGTTGAGGACGGTTGTAGTTGTTGTTGTTGTTGATGTACCTTGCCTCCTCAAGCATCTCAGGGCAGTGATTGCCTGAGTGTCCAGTATCTCCACATTCCTCACAAGTCATGTGAGAGTCGTAGACGTTCATGACTTCTCTTTTGTCTCCAGCTTTGTCATCGAGCTTTTTCATGAGTAGGTCTAGCTTTGCAGACAGCATGTCTACCTCCTTGAGCTGGTGCATACCTCCACCCTTCATGCGTGTTTGGATCCTCTCTTCATTCCAACCTTGGTTGGACGCCATCTTCTCCACAAGGGCTGTAGCTTGTGGTATGGTGAGTGATAGAAATGCGCCTCCAGCTGCAGCATCCATGGTCTCACGAGCACTAGTGATGAGCCCATGATAGAAAGTCTGCATAAGTAGCCAGCTTTCCATTCCATGATGGGGACATTCTAGGATGTAATCTTGAAAGCGCTCCCATGCTTCTGGAACGGATTCATCATGTTGTTGCTGAAAACTTGTAATCTTCCCACGGAGAGCATTGGTCTTGCCCATGGGAAAGAACTTAGCCCGAAAGTTCGTAGAGCAGAGTGCCCACGTAGTGTTCTTATCCTTCGTCGCGTAGAACCACTGCTTCGCTCTCCCCAATAGTGAGAATGGGAAAAGGCGAAGTAGTATGGCGTCTCTGGGAACATCTAATAAAGTGAATGTGCTGCAAATCTCCAGGAAGTGTTGGAGATGAGCACTTGCATCTTCGTGCGGCTTCCCACAAAACTGGTTGGCTTGTACCATGTTGATGAGCCCTGGCTTGAGCTCAAAGTTCTTGTCGATGGCCGCGGCAGGTCTAGTGCGGATGTTGTCCATAGTGGGAGCTGAGAACTCGCGGATCGTCTTGTTCGCCATGGCTGCGAACTCTGTTGACAAATTCCGGATGAAACTTCGGCGGTCTTCTGAATTGGATGAAGTGTTGCGTCGAAGTGTTGACTTCTTGAGCTTGGCTCTTGCCCCTCTGATTAATGCTTTGGGGTTGTCAACAAAATTTTCTGGAAGATGTCCTCTATTCATACATCACCCTGCAAAACAATAAGAATGGAAAAAATACAGGGGTAAACCTGTATGGGAGAATTGATGATCTCAATCACTTAATGATGCGAATGATGACTCAAATTCCGTATTCATTCCTTGTTAGTAAATCAACCTTCCCCGGCAACGGCGCCAAAAATGCTTGTTGGGCATTCTTAACGTCATTACCAAAAGTAGACTTAGTTTTCTAATTATGATAACGGCGCCAAAAATGCCGAACCTATCCCTCATGCCACTTAAGCCAACTTGTCATCCCCAGCATGACATGAGAGACGCGGTATTGACATATGCAACTGCTCTTCTAAATAAATAATAAATAAGATCTGCAAGCGCACAGATTAATACCGATGTAGCATTTTAACCGGGAAGTATTCCAGGTATCGTTATTTATATTTTTACCACTGGGAAGGGATTACTAACATCAATGTTGATTATGGAATGGAATATAGGAATGAGTATCAATCATTGCATGTATAAGTGAGAGCATTCATCTATCTCTTGCATACAGGGGTAAGTGTCACATAAAATATAGATAAAGTATGAATGGTGACAAAGATAATTAATCTGATCAGCTAGCCACATATAATAATGATAAGCACCTCAACAGATATTCTAGCAAGTCATTAGCATGGTATTAGGATGAACTACAAGGATATTTCCTAAGTTATTCTTAACTATAAAGTCTAGCATATCATAGTTAGTGCAAGTACACTTGGCAATCATTGCGAGAAAGGACTACGCCCATGCATAGTGATATTATCAAGGAAGATGAGAAACATAGCAATCACTCCCCCGTAATAATGTTGCTCTGCCTGCCTTACACATGGGAGGGGGACTATATAAGAACCAACGAAGCTGTCACCATCGCGGACCACCCCACGATCCGGCATATAAGGTGCAATCGCAGATAAATACGGTCTAAGCACCACGCCTACACAATACTTATCATTTACCCATGGATCCGATGGATAAACGCTATACGATCCTAAACATGTATATAATTCCAATCTAACTAAGCCAAGCGTATAACTACGATAAACTAAGAACAATATAATTGCAAACATAAACAAGTAGAGCATAGTCATAATCAATATATTGAAATAGAACAAAGTTGTATTCATAATATTGAAGAACAAAGATGAACAATGAAGAATAGTAAAGGAATTACCAAGAATCCTCTTGATAGATCCGGAAACCAATCGAAGATTGACTCCTTCTAGTTCTAATCCTATGTAGCTATGCTATACTAGAGATCTAGTTGATGTGGTGGCTCTAGGGCTTGATCAGAGACTCTCCTCCTGAGATTAGGGTTTGAGGAATTGAGAATGAGGGAGTGCCTCCTCCAGGGGCCAGGGGTCCTGCTTATATAGCCCCCTCAAGTGAACGTGGGCCGTCGGATCAAACCGACATTAATCGCACGGTTTTCCTTGATCCCTTAGGTCGGTGGAGCATAATCCGCGAGACGGAGCCTGATTGGCTCTCAGGCCAGGGCGGGCGCCCTAGGGAGCAGGGCGGGCGCCCTGCCTCCGGGCCCGTTCGGCCTCCCGTTCGATCTCGTGGCTTCTGGAGTCTTCTAGATGATAGAAAATCGGTGAACACGTTATTATCTCTATGTAAACCCGACGTGTGGGCCTTTCCTCCGTATTTTCTGATAACTCCCTGCAGAAACAGACAAACACCAAAACTCGTGGAATTCTGTCAGATAAAACCCTAAGTCTAGGTGTTGGTTGCATTTGGATCCTTTTCTTTATTTATTTAATAACTATATTTGGTACTTAAGGACCATCAACATCTGGGTAATTGCATTCTGACCTAGTAGCGTGTGGCTTAAATAATATAGGGAGACTTCTTTCCCTTCATCATTGGTTTGTGCTAAAAGAGCGCCCAATGAAGTTGGCATGGTTGCGGTTTAGAGGATTAGCGGCCGCCTCTTGATTGGTGCACATAAGACAGGAGGATTTGTTAGATACTTCTTTTATATCATCAAATGTGTTTTTGCATGCTTGATCCCATTGGAATAGGACTCCTTTTTTCATGAGCCGGGAGAAAGGTTTGCATCTCCCGGACATATTTGAGATGAACCTCCTTATGTATGCTAAATGGCCTTGGAGGCTCTTTAATTCATGCAAGTTTGTTGGTTGAGGCATGTCGACTATTGTCTTTATTTTGGTAGGGTCAATTTCAATGCCATGTTTGGTGACCACAAAACCAAGGAATTTCCCTGAGGATACCCCGAAGGCACACTTCATAGGATTCATTTTCAGTTTGTGCTTTCTAAACCGCTCAAACACCATTTCCAAGTGTTTTAAGTGATCTTTCTCGCACTTACATTTTACGACAATATCATCTATATAGCACTCAACGATTTTGTACAATAATCCATCTAGAATAATGGTCATTGCACGTTGATATGTGGCACCCACATTTTTTAATCCAAAGGGCATCACTTTATAACAATATATGCCCTTAGGTGTGTGGAATGCTGTTAACTCTTCATCTTCTGGCGACATTTTTATTTGGTTGTAGCCAGAAAAACCATCCATGAAGGAGAATATTTCGTATCCCATAGTTGCATCAATAAGGATTTCAGAGATCGGAATTGGAAAGTCATCTTTTGGACATGCTTTATTTAAATCTCTAAAATCAACACATACACGTATCTTCCCATTTTTCTTTTTAGTGGGTACAATACTAGACACCCATTTGGGGTATTTCACTTCTCGAATAAACCCAGCAGCTATGAGTTTATCAACTTCAACTTCTATTTGTGGGAGAAGTTCTGGACGATATCTTCTTTGTCCCTGCTTCACCGGAGGAACATCTTTTCGGACGGCCAATTTATGTACAGCCACCGCAGGATCTAGACCTGACATTTCTTCATAAGACCAAGCAAACACATCTCTATTTGCATAAAGAAATTTATGGTATTCTTCCTTACTTTCTTTAGATAGATGCTTGCTAATGAAGATTGGACGAGGATCATCATCCGTGCCAATATTAATTTCTTCCAACACATCAATGGTTTGCTGATTTCCATCTTCCATTTGTGGAGATGCTTCGGCAGCATCAAGAGGTTCGGCAGAGGTCATATTAACTTCATAACCTAACCCATATTTCTCTTCTTTTAATGCTTGATCTTGGTGTAGAGCTTCAAGCTGAGCCCGGGACATCAACTTTTCAAATGGTGCGAGCTGCCCCCGCCCATCACATAAAGAAGGACCAGTAGAAATATCATAGCCCATCTGTTGCATAATATAAAGAACTTTGTTGTCACATAAAGAGATGGGTAATGTTTTATCATCTCTATTTAACAACGTAACTTGTGCAGCCAATTTACTTTTATTATCCCTTTCAATTTGAGCTTGTTTTATTTTATATTGCACCAAAGAAGGTAAGGGAGTTGGAAATGAAATACCTCTATTTTGAGAGGGTTTATTATTTATGACGTGAAATATTGGATCGCCTTCCTTTCTTTGGTTGCTCGGTATATACCGATATACCTTTTGGCTTGACGTGGTCTCGCCAACTTCTATTTTTGGGATATTTTGTTCTAATGGTAATGTTGATTTTGGCTTTGAGACTTTATCAACAGGCTCAAAGTAGAACTTTGCTTCAGCGTAGAAGGTTTCTGCTGTAGTGAACGGCTTTTTATCCGCAAAAATCCTTACTATGTCTCCCGAAGGATCTTTATACTTGATGCATTGATGGAGGGTAGATGGAATAACCCTGTTTTCATGCAGCCAAGGGTGACCAATGAGAGCATTATATGAGGTTACCGCATCGATCACATAAAACTTTACATATGTCATGAAGTTTTCAAACTTCAGAACTAGAGATATGGTACCCAACGCTTCTTGGCCTGATTGGTTGAAGCCGTGAATAACAACATTTGAGAGACATAAGTCTCCTTTAGAATACCCTATCCTTTTGAGAGTGCGCATAGGCAGCAAGTTTATGGTTGAACCACCATCAATCATTATATAATTAACGAGAAGATCGTCAATCTCGCCGAACATAAAAAGCGGTCTGTTATGCTTTTTATTTCCTAATAACAGATCCTCATCATTGAATGTGATGCTTTGAGTTTGAGATAATTTTGTTTCTGCTTGTGAAACCTCAACCCTATAATCTTTAGGGAACGAAAGTGCAGTAATAAACGCTTTTCGTAAATCAGAAGAGAGACACAAAGCATCATACACAGACAACATAGCTGGTATTTTCTTCAAGTGCGAGATTACATCATATTTGACCGATACATCAGGAACATGGTCAGTCACATCATTTGGAGTTACATTTGGGGGATTTCTTTGTTGAGGAGATGGTCTAGGAAGTTGACGGCCAGATCTAAGCTGAACTTCATCAACTTCTAATGTCTCTTCTTCGGGGAAGTGAAAAGACTATCATCATCATCCTCAAAAACTCCGATGGGGAAGGCATCGTACTTTTCAGGGGAGTCGGCCTCGTGCTTCTTGGTATTTTGGTAGAAGCACGGGCCTTCGCCCTCTTCCATCATTCGTCTTAGAGCAAGTCGTCTTGAGAGTTGTTGTCGACGCTCTCCTGATCTTTGGGGACTTGATGGTCCACCTTTTGGGGAGTGGATCCACCGAAGGAAAGCCTTGCCTTCATGCTGGCGCTCAGCTTGCTATTTTGGATATCCTGAGAAAGACATATTAACATGCTCAGGTTTTGATATCATATATTGATCATACGTTGGCCACATTTTTGGAGTTGCACAACTCACCGAATCATTTTGGAAGGTGGCGTCATTTGACGTAGCCGTTTTCTTTCCACCCTTCATGCTTTTTTGTTGATCAGCGTTTATGGTGCCATCATCTATGAGCTTTTGTATCACGTTCTTGACCACAAAGCAGTCCTTAAGCGTATGACCTAGGATGCGATGATAGTGGCAAAAATTTGGATCATCACACTTAGAAGCTTCTTCAGGCCTCTTTGGTTTGGGGAGCTCAATAAGTCCCAATTCCCTTAATCCTATGAAGAGATCATCCACTTCTTCAATAGGGAAGGGGTATTTCTGATTTTGGCACTCACTAAGAGTTGGCCTCCTAGGAGCGGGTGCACCTCCTTTGCTTGGTACTCTTGTGGTCATGCCCCTAGTTTGGAATTTTTGGGGCACCACACTCGCCTCCATGGCCTGCATTTGCTTTGGCTTTGAGGAGGTTGGTTTATCTCGTTGGTTATTTTTGTCCAACGGTGCCTTACTGAACGTCCTTGGCGGACGAGACAGGTGATGCATGTAGTTTTCTATGTCCGTAGCCTTTGAGGACAATTCTTCAAATGTTATTGGCCTCACACCCTGCAGGTGAATAGCCATGTCCGGACTCAAGTTGTTCATACACATACAAACTGCTTCAGGTTCGGTGATTGGCTGTGGGCAGTGGAGGCTTAAATTCCTCCACCTATTTATGAAGTCTGCTGCCTTCTCATTTGGCCTTTGCAATGTTTGAGTTAGCTCAGTTATTCCCACCATCCTTTGAGTGCTATAAAAGCGCTCTAGGAAGGCATCCTGTATTTGTTCCCATGTGCGGATTGAGCCTGGTGCCAACTTACTGTACCATGTGAAAGCTGGACCTGATAGTGTTTGCACAAACTGACGAAGGAGAAGGGCTCCATTGTGTGCTGTATCTTGGCATGCAGCAAGAAAGTGAGCCACATGCTCATGTGGTGACCCAGTTCCGTTGAACTTGGTGAACTGTGGTTGGCGATAATTGTCAGGAAATGGTACCATGTCCACTTCTGGAGGATACGGTTTAACATACCCTAGGAGCATGGAGTAATGTGTTTGCATGTATTATGCTTTCACGCCCTCAGAAATCATCCTTTGTATGCTTTCAAGGGTGATTTCAGGTGGAGCACGGGGATGAGGACCATTCTGACTGGTCGAAGCATTGACATCATTTGCACGATTTCTGGTATTGGCCACCTGCTCACGGAGAGTGGCTAATTCTTCTTCTTTTTGTTGCAGAGCAGCCATCATTTGGTTCATCTGCTCTTCAACAGATTGTCCGTGATTGGTGGCAAGTACTTGTTCAGCCTCGCCAGACTCACTCTCGCTATGCGGAGAGGGTGAGCCATCATCACTTGAGGTTTGTGGATCGTCACCATTTGGGGGGTTTGGATTGGCTGAGCCTGCAGTATCCAATAATTCATTTTTAAAATTAGAATGATCATCAAATAGGGGATTATAAGACCCTACATAGATCTCATGATTTTTTGAATTACCAGAGTTTGTTTAGCTTCGAGTCACAGGGCGATGACCCAATGGAATTTTCTTGCGAGGCTTCTTCCTTTTGAAGTGCGCAGAAGCTGAGGAAGCATCACTTGTGTTGCAAGCTTCTTCCTCCACACTCACTGGCATGCAAGAGAACACCTTGAAAGGATTGCTCACCACCCTTTTATGAGGGGGTTGATAAGGCATTGTTGTTGCACTCTCCATTCTTGGAGTGTTTGATTTTATCTCATTTCGGGTGCCATCAGCATGGCTTGATGATGCAGCCCCTTGTACCTTACTAGATGTAGAGTTGGTCGGGATTGCTAGCTCTCATTGCTTCAAGCTGGCACGTCTTGCGCGTACATTGGCAGCTTGCTTGGCATACTTGCTACGCCATGAGTCCTTTTTTGTGAACTCTTTATGCTCGGGCAATTTGGCTAGAGCTTCAGCATGACGCATGATTTCACCTTCCATATTATCGGCAGAGGTGGATGTTCCAGGCAACAAGCTTCTTAGGTCCTGGCATATTACCCTTTCCATGGACGCTTGAAAAGCTTGCCTCGCAGCATTTTGAACCCTGAGATATTCTCTGCTTTGTCGGGCCAAAATTGAATCCATCACATAAGCATGTTGTGCATTAGTCAAGGAGTCAATTGAGTTGTTGAAGTTCACCCACGCTTCATGGATGTTGTGTTGCCTTCGGCGGCGACGCTTTGGAGATACAGAATCTTGTACAGAAGGCCGCGATGGTTCCACCTCTGATGATATGGGATCAGAGAGTGTTGCAGCAGGTTCTACGTGTCCCCTTCTTATATCATTGAGGGAAAGGTGAATCCCTTGCCACCGTAGCTCATGATTGGGTGGCTCATTGCTGGGATTATAGACCAGCATGGGGATGAACTCTGGGGCTTCAACCCGAAGTCGGCTCTTGATGGATGAATCACTGTCAGTGGATGACGTGTCATCTTCTGTCGCCACGGCCTTTTCTTTGCGTGAGTGATCTTTTTCTTCCACCACTTTGACTCTTTCCTTGTTGTTGGGCTACGGGCATTGGGGTGGATCCCGCAACACAATTCCCCTATTTGGAGGTGGGAAAGCTGTGGTTGAAGTAGCCTTCATGGGTGGTGCCATGCTTGGTGCAGGAGTGGCAGATGATGGCATCACCCCTTTGTTGTTGGGGCTGATGCTGAGGACACCCTTGACAATGTCGGCTTGGGCGATGGTGCCTTTTTGGCACAAATAGGCCACTCCCCCAATGTGGTGGGGCGAAAACTTGGCGCCATCTTAGAGCTTGAGGGCTTGATGCCCTTGGGCTTGGAGGAGCTAGGAGCTACTGAGCTGGTAGGCACGGCCTTGCTCCAGCTAGTAGCATGATCATTGGAGGCCGCCATCCTTGCTTTGGCAGCAACCCTTCTTGCCCTCCGCTTGGCAGCTTTGGACAGGACAGGAGTGAACCCTTCTTCGGGCTTGGAGTTGACCTCCTGGTTTGAGCGACAACAGCTGGAGAAGCAGCTGTGGTGTTGAGCGAACTTGCACTGTTGGAAACTTGAGCGGGACCCATGGGAACATCGATCCAAAGGGAACCAATGCAGATGCTGACGAACTCTTGGACGCGTCCTACCATACCTTCATATAAGAAAACCATATATGAATTTTCTTGAATGCAAAATATATATGCATATAGTATAATTTCATTTGACAATTTTGGTCAAAGCCATATGATGTAAACATGTTGGAACTCAAAGATGAGGGGAGAAGTAGGTCCCACTGGGCATGCTAGAATCTGATGGCGGGGAAACGGGTGGCTAAGACCTGCCTCCACATCAGTAGAGACAAATATAGATTTAAATGGGACAATATAAAAAGAACAGGTATTGCGAGTCCATACTTCCATAATTCTTATATTTGCATAAAAATTATGTTAATTACATCTCTGAAGAGAACACCCCTGATTAAGAGTTCCAACATGAGTACATGGAAAATATGGTTACATCATATGGCTTCCTATTATAGACTAAAAAAAGGAAAACAATAGTCTTCAATGTCTTGTAGACGTAGATGAACGCATATGCATGCTAGGCATGAACTTGGACACGACGACGTCATTTCTTCTGACCATGACATGAGTTCGTTTCTGGTAAGCTAATGCATACTGTTTGTAGATATGAGTGACGTACAACTGGCTTGCTTAAGCATTTTGATGGACCAAGTTGTGTATTTGGTACGACGTGCATGTAATTTACTTATGATTTAACAGTCACTTGGATCATGTCACTACGCTAGATTCTTACCGTAGGAACGGGGCATTTTTACTATAGGGGCGGCTGGGGTTGGGGGCGCTCCTACAGTGGGCGTCCTCGAGCCCCAGCATCCCAGCCACCCCTACAGATGGCACTGTAGGGGCGGCTGGTAACCTGAGCCGCCCCTACAGTTGGGCTGATCTGTAGGGGCGGCTCAATCACCAGCCGCCCCTGCAGTGCCCATTTGTAGGGGCGGCTACCGCCAGCCGCCCCTACTATTCGACTATAGGGGCGGCTGAATCACCAGCCGCCCCTACTGATGGCGCACGAATAAATAGCAGCCACCACCTTCTTCCACCTCGGGACACACTCTTCTACACAAAAAAAAGTTAGGAGGCCTTGGGCTCCTCCTAAAATTGCTCTACTAAGGGGGAAGGTTTTGATCTCAAATCCTTTGGTGGAGAGGCTTTAAAAGGTAAGGAAATGCTTCTCCAACTCTTTATTTGAAGTTTAATTGGTTGGTTAGTGAGTAATTTGATTTTTGGTTTTCTCTCTCTTCCATGGAGCTTGAGCTAGTTATGAGTGAAATTGAACCCTAATTTTCACTATACAAGGGTAAATTAGGTAGGGAAGTAGGATTGCACCCTTTGTTAGTACATCTTTGTTGATTTTAGTGTAGTATTTGTGAAGTTTGGTACATGTGTCATGAAACCCTATATCTAGATCTAGATCTAGGATTTTGTTTTTTTCTTTTTCATTTTTTTCTTTATGTGACTAGGGTTTGCATGAATGTGTTAGATTTTAATTGTTGCTAATGTGTAAAATATCCTCTACCATGGCTACTAATTATCATTTAATATTTATTTTGATTCCTTTCTATAATGTGTGTTTTTAATTAGTTATGGATAAATAGGCCATTAATTAATTATCCTCTACCATGAAATTGGAATGGAGTTTGCATGAAAGGTAGTGGATGAAATATTAAATGTTGCTAATTGTTTTCTTTGAAATTGTTTATTTGAACCAATTAATTTATAATTTAAAATATTTATGCAATAATAGTCAATTAAATAACTATCCTCTACTACCATGGTGCGTGTGTCACGTATATACAATTATTCTCGAGTAATATTCTTTCTTTGGTTGTTTTGTTTCTATAAGATGGACTACAGGAACTCTTAGATGTATGGTTCGTTAAGACACGACGCTCTTTTCCGTGATGAGGTGGACAAATTCATCAAAGCCGCAGAGAAGCATGCAACGATGTTGAAAGAGAATAGTGACACGATTATTTGTCCCTGCAAAGATTGCAAGAACCTTATTGCATTTTGAGATGTGAGTACCATCAAAGAACATCTGATTAGGAGAGGATTTGTTTTGGACTACACAGTGTGGATTCATCATGGAGAAACAGTGGTTGTTGATGACAGCGATGATGATCTAGCTGATGAAGCTGAAACCCAAGCATACTTGTCCCAATTCACAGACGATCTTGAGCAACAAATGGATCGTGACTATGGCAATCAACAAGGTGGTGACTTTGGCAATCAACAAGGTGGTGGCTTTGGCAATCAATAAGGTGGTGATGATGCTGGTGGTGCCAGCAATAATGGCGAAGCACGTGAGGGGGATGCAGATGACGGTGACAACTTGGATGAAATGCTTGGGGCCTTTGGACCAGAAATAATAGAAAAGAGCAAGAGAGGTCTAGAAAATCTTGAGATGGTGACAAAAGCATCGAAGAAGACTATGTATGATGCTGAGAAGGGTTGTCCAACATACTTCACACTGCTACGTTTTGTGCTTGAGCTACTCATCCTGAAGGCTAAGTACGGCTGGTCGGACTGCAGTTTTGATGATCTATTCTGCCTCATGTCACGGTTGCTCCCACAGCCGAACACAGTTCCCGCCAACACATATCAAGCAAAGAAGGTTATAAGTCCACTCACATTGGGCGTTGAAAAAAATTCATGCATGCCCCAACCACTGTATCCTTTTTCGGCATGGCACATTGTTCGAGACTTTAGATACATGTCCTAGGTGTAGGGCTAGTCGGTACAAGAACAGCGACCTTCAAAGTGGGGTGGAAGCCTCCACAGGAAAGAGGAAGAAGGGTGGGAAGAAGGTGGTGCAAGAATCTCAGCCCCTAGAGGAAACTCCATTAGGCAATGATGCAAATAAGAGAAGAATTCCTGCCCTGGTTATGTGGTACTTGCCAGTGACCAACCGCTTGAGGCGTATGTTCCTAAACCCTAAGGAAGCCGCACTGATGACATGGTGGTTTGATGAGCGCAAGGTGGATGATGATATGATCGCACACCCGGCCAATTGTAGCCAGTGGCAAGCATTCAATGCCAAGTACAAAGCAGAATTCAGTGATGACCCACAGAATGTATGGTTCGGCTTGAGCACCGATGGAATGAATCCCTTCAATGAGAGGATGACCGACCATAGCACATGGCTAGTCATCTTGACCATGTACAACCTCCTAACATATTTGTGTCAGAAGGGGAAGTACCTTCTCCTCACCATTCTTATCTCCGGCCCCAAACAACCAGGCATTGATATAGACATGTTCTTGGAGCCTCTGATGCAAGAAATGGAGAGGCTATGGAGGTATGGGGAGCCGATGTATGATGCGTTCCGGCGGGATGACTTCATATGCAAAGCAATAATATTTGTTACTACCAATGATTACCCCACGCTGTTTGCCCTGTCTGGACAGTTCAAAGGCAAGACTGGATGCTTAGTTTTGTTTGGATGGTACTAAATGGGTGTTCCTAGATGGATCCAGGAAGATAGTTTACATAAGGAACCGATGCTTCTTAAAGACAGGTCACAAGTACCGTGATAAATTATACCTAAGATACTATGGCAACATCTCGGAGGATGAACCCCCTCCGGAGAGACGTCGTAATGGAGAACATGTGTTTAGAATGGTCCAAAACATACACATCGTCTATGGAAAGAAGAATCCGGATGGAACAATCAGAGATAGAAGCACACCTCCCATCGAAGGCGTACCATTCAAGAAGCTATCGATCTTTTTTTAGTACCTACCTTATTGGCTAGACTTGGAGGTCCCCCATGCCATTGATGTGATGCACGTGCAGAAGAATGTCTTTGAGAGTCTCATGGCTACCTTGATGGACACAGGCAAGTCAAAGGATGGTCTCAGATCACGGAAAGACATGGTGCAGCTGAACGTGATGCGGGACCTTTGGCCAGTACAACAGGATAATGGCAAGTACAGTCTTCCCGCGGCTAGCTTCAACCTAACCCTAGAGGAGAGGAGAGCTATATGCAATTTCCTTAGGGGGGTCAGAGTGCCGACTGGGTTTTCAGTGAACCCGAAGAAGCTAGTGTCGATGAAGGACCTGTCATTAACATATTGCAAGGCTCACGATTGTCATGTGATGTTGACAGTGTTCCTACCAATTGCAATCAGGGCTATAAAGCCAGAGTTCCTAAAGATGGCCATCACCCGCATGTGCTACTTCTTTTCGAAGATCTCACAGAAGACGATTTGCAGGCAAGAGCTGAGTCACCTACATGAATTCATGGTGGAGACCCAGAACCAGCTAGAGATGTGTTTACCTCCCGCTTTTTTTTGATATAATGGTACATCTCATGATTCACCTGGTTCATCAGATCGAGGCGTTGGGCCCTAGCTTCTTGCATGAAATGTGGTCCTACGAACGGTTCATGTCAGTTCTAAGCCAATACGTGCATAACCGAACACACCCAGAGGGCTCCATGATAGAGGGTTATAATTCCGAAGAAGTCATCGAGTGCTGCCAAGAGTGGCTAAAAGTACAGAGAGGGATTGGTAATCCCAATTCTTGTCACAAGGGAAGGCTGGCTGGGAACGGCACAAGTGGTAGGAAAGTGTTCCTCGACAATGATTACAGAGAGGTGAGTCGAGCGCATTACAGTGTCTTGCAGAGTATGGCAGTGATGCAACCATACATTGATGAACACATGGCTATCATTATGGCTGATAGGAATGGCCGTTCAGATGATTGGGTCATGAAACAACATAAGCAACGCCTGACATCATGGTTGAAGTACCAGAACATACAGCCTGGAGAAACCATAGATTCTATTACCATCAGTCGGTTGGCGGCCGGGCCATCAAAACAGGTGACGTCTTGGAATGCTTATGATATCAATGGGTACACATACTATACCGACACAAAGGACAGGAAATCTATGAATCAGAATAGCGGTGTCCGAATAGAGGCTCTCGACGGAGTGGGGTGAAAGGTCCTGTACTTTGGCATCATTGAAGATATATGGGAACTTGACTATGGAAGGGATATAAAGGTGGCCCTGTTTCGATGCCGCTGGATCAAGCAACATCAATTCAATGAGATCGGACAGAGAGTCATCAACCTCCAGAATGTAGGCTACGAGGATGACCCTTGGGTGCTCGCTGAACGTGTCGCGCAAGTCTTCTATATGCCCGACCCGCAAAGTAATCTCCCCCCCCGAAGAAGAAGACAAAGCACGTGGTGGCCTCCGGAAAACAACATATTATCGGAGTTGATGGCGTGGACGATGTTAAAGCTTACAATAAGTGTGATGAGATGCCACTATTCACAAACTTTTGTAAGAAGATTGAGGCTGTGGAAAAGAACCTGCCCAAAGATGTATTGCCATGGGAACGAAAAGGTGTCAAGGGGAAAGTTGTCACGGCGGGGTAGCTAGTTTATGTAAGTGTGTCAGTGTTCGTAAGACTACATTCATGTATGTGTGTGTGAGACTACATTCATGTATGTGTGTGTGAGACTACATTCATGTATGTGAGACTACATTTATGTATGTGTGTTTGAAACTACATTTATGTGTGTGTTTGAGACTACATTCACGTATGTTTGTGTGAACAATGTGTACTAAGAATTTATCAAATTATGAAATTACCAAAATAAAGTTGTAGATCTCCATGAGTTATTCAACTTTGGTATTCATTACTTTTTTAGTTGAAATGATTTGGGGGTCCAAATTATGGTTTCAACTTATCTTTTTTTCAAATTTCAAAATTTGAAAGGTTCAAATTTAGTCAAATGACAAAATAACCAAAATAAAAGTTGTAGATCTTGATGAGTTGAACAACTTTTGCATTCATCACTTTTTATGTTGCAATCATTTAGGGTTTCAAAATTTGCTTTGAATTTGTCAAATTTCAAATTTTAAAATGTGTAAAACATTGCCACATCTAAGTTTGATCAAACTTAAATGCTGAAGCAAGATTTTAGAAATTTTTAGGAAAAAAACCATCACATTTGGAGTTAGTATGAGGGAGAAAAACTAGTTACAAAGTTTACCCACAGATTAAAAAGAGAAATCACACTGTTCTAGATGATCCTTACATGATCATGGTGAACAGTGTGATTTATTTTTTTAATCTGTGGGTCAACTTTGTAACTAGTTTTTCTTCCTCATACTAACTCCAAATCTGATGATTTTTTTCCTAAAATTTTCTAAAATCATTCTCTATCAATTTATTGTGTTGGTTTTGTCAATATATACATATGAAAAGTTTGAGCAATTCAAATTTTGAATTTCAAAAAAATACAACTTCGGACAAGATTTTGGTACCTCAAATGATTTCAGCTGAAAAAGTGATGAATATCAAAGTTGAATAACTCATCAATATCTACAACTTTTGTATTGGTTATTTCTTCATATGACAAAGTGATAATGACATTGTTCACAAATGTGACACATCTCTTATAAGGTTTTATAAACTATATGAGACATGTGTAAGATTAGTGAACAATGTGTGCTAAAAAATTGTCAAATGAAGAAATGACCAAAATAAAAGTTGTAGATATTCATGAGTTGAACAACTTTGGTATTCATCACTTTTTATGTTGAAATCATTTTGGGTCTCAAATTTTGGTTCGAACTTGTCGTTTTTCAAAATTTCAAATTTGAAAGGTTCAAATTTTGTCAAATGACAAGATGACTAAAATAAAAGTTGTAGATATTAATGATTTGAACAACTTTGGTATACATCACTTTTTATGTTGAAATCATTTTGAGTCTCAAAGTTTGGTTCGAACTTGTCATTTTTTAAAATTTCAAATTTGAAAGGTTCAAATTTTGTCAAATGACAAGATGACCAAAATAAAAGTTGTAGGTCTTCATGACCTCTACAACTTTATGTTTATCAAATTTTTATTTGAGATCATTTGGTGTCTCAAAATTATTTTAGTAGTTTTGATTTTAATTTTTTAAAATTTATTTTTTTTCCATTTTTAAAGGTTCAATTTTGCAATTTTAAACTGTTGTAGTTGTTTTAGTTATTGTATATGTAAATATATCTATATAAAAAATAATTATAAAATTTTGTACTGTATTATTTATTATTTACATGTAAATAATTCATTTTGATTTAGAATTTTGAAAAAATATTCAACTGTAGGGGCGGCTTATAACCTCAGCCGCCCCTACAGTGGCTCTGAGGTATATTAGAGTGAACGTCGTTGTGGGCCCTAAGTGTTGGGCGAAATCGGGCACATCGACGCCGGTAGGCTGCCCAATTTCGTCGCCGGCGCCGCCTACACCGTCGCAGCCTGCCCCTCCCTGACCCCTCCACCGCCTCCTCCACCGTCTCCCTGACCTCAACCGCCGCCCCCGCCCCATCCACCGCCGTTCCCCAGGCCGTGACGGCGGCTAGGGTTTGGGAGCGCTCGCCCGTGGCCGGCTGCCCCGTCTCGGACCTCGACCTCGACCTCCATCCTTGCCGGGCCGGCTAGGGTTTGGGAGCGCTCCTCGGCGCGGCCCGTCCGTCTGCCCGGAGAGGCGATTAGAGAGGCGACCTCGCCGCTTCGCCAAGCCCCATCTCTGCGCATCATCTCCCCCTCGCCGATTCGCTTGCTCAGTGTCGTTTGCCATTGCTAGAGCTCGCGAGGTACGTGCGTTCGTCGGTTTTCTCCCTTGATTTGAAGTTTGCCTCATCTGTTGCCTGACGGATGGAGATTTGGGTGGGGGATTCATGGATGTCGAAAAAAGCACCTGAATATACATGTGAAAAAAAGATGATGTGAATTGGTATGTGTTGTGTGTACCCGTGGGAAATTAAAATGGATTTACACCAAGATGTTTGGTCATTGCCATGTATGACTCCCAATGGTCTACTACTGTGGCCTAATCACTTGTTGTTTTGAACAAGATGCTGCATTGGTGTGAAAAGGTAAATTACAAGTATGTGGGCACATCTACCAGGCACATGCATATTTCAAGCATTTATGCAAAATCAATGAAGAAAGAAAGCATCATACATGATTTTGTGCCGCTGTCTCCTTGAGAATCTGTAGCAAAGTATCTATCTCCTGCAAACAACATCACACAGTGTTTTCACTCAAGAAGTCCATGCAAGCACGAGTATTTAACATAAAGCCCTGATGTTTGACTCATTAATAGAATCCAGATTTATAACCATGATGCTTGATAGCTCAACTAATATGCTAGTTATCAACTTATCAAGCATAAAGTCAGAATGATTTTGGGTGCTTTGCCATGCAACGTAGGAATCCAAAGTTGATGAATATTTAGCATGAAACCCTTAACTGTTTTATCAGTAATTGTAGTTCTCATGTTGCAGATGTCTGTTTTAAGCTTTAGTAATTGTAGTTTTCATGTTGTAGATGTCTAACCTCTCTTCATAATTAAGTCTTATCAGTATCTTTGGGGCATGTTATTGTATCATATAATATGGTATTATGATACAAGCTTTAGTAATACATTATGAAGCTTGTGTTATTATGATGTGGCATGTCACCTTCATATTGATGTTTGAAAGATGGATTTAACTTGAGATACTCAAATACATTATGATGCTTGTGTTATTATGATGTGGCATGTCGTCACTTCTATTTTCTGAAACAGTGGGATGCTTCTGTTATTGTGGCATGTCATCACTTCTAAATGGCATGTCAACACTCTACTATATACTGCAGGGGTCTTGCAAACATGTGGCAGCAGTCTGTTGAACATATGTTGCTTTTTTTCACCTAATGTACCCTCTCCTCTCCTCTCCTTTCCTTTGTTTTGCCAATGATGATATTGTCCAATCCATTACATGACATGGATTATGAGCTGATGATCAACACTTGTGAGGAACTTGGCATCATTCCCTTAGCTCTTCGTCCTGTGTTTTTTTGTCAACCATGTGGCAACCGTTGCTGTTTTTTTTTGCCAACTCTTCCCTCAGCTCTCCTCTCCTGTGTTTTGCCAGTGATGAAATTGTCCAAGTCTATTTAATATATGGATTATGAGCTAATGGTCAACATTTGTGAGGAACTTGGCAACATTTGTGATGAAATTCTCTTCTCTGTTATGATGCCATAGAGCTCCAAGTGTATGATCAAATGATGATCAACATATTTCTGAGGACTCTCTTCTCTCTTCTCCTCTCTACTCTACTTTGTGAGCAGCAAATGCATGAGTTTATTTGCTTGTCAATCTGGTGGTCTTGTATCTGACTTGTGACTTTTTGAAGCCAAAAACTGTTGCTTGGACTGTTTTCCTCTCTTCGTTATCTGTCAATGCCAAATTTTTGTCTGCCTAAAAAATGTCACGATAGTAGATTGGTCTTTTCAGTGTGTTCAACTAGTGCAGGGTCATGTTTGGGGTGGTGCACATGGTGTAATGGCAATATAAGAATTTATTCAAAGTACCTGAATATAGGACTGCTATGTGTCTAAAAAAGCAGTTTAAATTAGTTATGATGTATCTTCTATTATGGATAAGTGAAATTTAAAGGGTTGTGGGTGTCATGTTCTACATTTTCATCTCTAGCAGAAATGATGAACTGTACCATCTTGTAGTAGGCATATATTTGTCTATGTCCATCCTTGTAGTCCATCTTGTTTGAGTCATACAACATATGCAGTGGTTGGAGCAGTGCTTTTCGGAATGTCTATACATGTGAAAAAAATGATGATGTGAATTGGTATGTGTTGTGTGTACCCGTGGGAAATTTAAATGGATTTACACCAAGATGTTTGGCCATTGCCATGTATGACTCCCAATGGTCTACTCCGGAAACCTGAAGTCTATTGTGGATACTACACATGTATTATGATGAGTACCATCGGTGGCTACAACAGAAACCCCAATCTGGTAAGTTTGAACCTCTTTACTCGTAGTATGAAAAGTTCGCATATGTTGTGATATAGTAAACCTAAACTTGTTTTCTTGTAGTTGGAGAAAGATAAAGACATGAGAAGGAACCCATACAAGGATGATGAGCTCTTAGAGATGATCGGTGACCTTTGCAACTTCATAATGGACCAGATTATGTATCATAAAGACACTTATTATCATCTTCTTTCCGACTTAGGTAGTAATCCTCTATACCAACACCTTCATGAGACTGATAGGCTAGCCCTAGGCCGTTGATGACAATGTGGACTTGTGGTATGGTTTGGATCAGACTTTGGAACGGTTTGGACTTTGTTTTGCATGTGGACTTGTGGATTTCTTAATGGACTATGTTACAATGATGACTTCATAATGGAATATGTTGTAATGATGGACTTTTGTGAATTATGACTTCTGATGATGTTCTAAATAATGGTCTTGTGTTTGTGGATGTATATATGTGTATATGTGGCGGTCAGATTCGAATTTGAATTATATATATATATATGTGGTCAGATTTGAATTTGAATTATTTTTTTTTTGCTAGAAAATCCACTGTAGGAGCGGTTCTTGATTGAGCCGCCCTTACAAATACACACAGTAGGGGCGGTTGGTGATACAGCCGCCCTTACAGAAGTCCACTACAGGGGCGGCTGAGATTACCAGCCACCCCTATAGAGGACACTATAGGGGCGGCTGAAAACACTAGCCGCCCCTATAGAGGGCACTGCAGGGGCGGTCAAGGAACCGCCCCTACAGAGGCATCCTCCGTAGGAACACCCTGGGAAGGGCGGCTGGCGCAGCCGCCCCTACAGAGGCTCTAGAGCCGCCCCTACAGTTAACTTCTGTAGTAGTGTGTGAGAGATCCTAATTTGACATATTTTGAAGCACTCAGCATATGGTGCATGATTTTATTTGGGCCAAGATAAAATATTTATCTCGCCAAGATTTCAAACTTGTGATGTTAGCCGGGCCTGGCCGCGGCGTATGCAACTAATTTAGTTTATTATATATGCTTATGACATAGCATTTGACCATGGGTTGAAAATGTACGACGTTATTGAGTCGACTTTGATTTGATTTAGTTAGACACATGATCGTATATGAGTGTACGTAGTCTAACCAAGATGCAGGATTTAAGTTGATCGTGATGCATATATAGCATCTAGAGGGCCTACATGAGGCGTAACTAACATATATGTTTATCCAAAATAATTGGAAATTGTGATGGTTGATGAGGATAACGAGTTTATTTGAATTAGTTGAATTTACACCAAAATTTATAATATTTTTGATTACTCTGACCATGGCTCAAATGCATGTTAATTAGTATGAGCTAGCAGCAGTTGTTTGGGATCTGACATTAGGGAACTAATTTTGTTTAGTTCGACTTATGATTTGGCAGGAGATTAAGTTTCGGTGTGACAGCCACCTAGACATATATATACGAAGGAGTTATTAATTTACTTCTTGACTTTGGCTAGGACGGCAAACACATGCATGGGAGTGACCATATTTTATTTTTGTCTCCAAAATTCATTAGATATACGAATGCACCGCATATGTTGATTTTTGGGCAACATTAGATTGACACTCTTTTATCTATTTTGCGCCGTTATTTGGCGAGGATGCATGGACCGGATATGCACTGTATGGCAAGTTCGATATACGAGTATACGTGCACATGCTAGCTAGCTAATCTGTGATGCATGGATGGCTATATATACGCATATACATGTAAACGCTAACTAGCTAATTGATGCTGCATGGCCGGTTTAATATATACGGATATACAAGCACGTGCTAGTTAGCTACTTTATGCAAGAAACGCTAACTGACTAGAGATCTGCATATGTATCATATATGGCCTTGTTTAGTTCACCGATTCGGTGAGCAAAACACTGTGCTGAATCACTGTAGCACTTTTGTTTTTATTTGGTAATAATTGTCTAAACATTGATTAATTAGGATCAAAATGTTCATCTCGCAAAGTACAACAAAACTGTGCAATTAGTTTTTGATTTCATCTACATTTAGTACTTCATGCATGTGCCGATATTTTGATGTGATGGGAAATCTTCTTTTTGCATAGTGGAATTTGGGGTGAATTTGGGGAACTAAAAAGGCCTATGACTGCTTTTAGGCAGCACTTGGCATGGGATTTATGTTTCTCCCGTGCAACTCACGGCGATGGTTCTTGTTGATTTGAACCCATGCACAGAGCGCAGCAAGGAACATCTTTGCATGTTGATGGCTTTAGCTCTTGTTGTACGCAACAATGCTCTTCCCTGTCCGGTTTGTACGTCAAATCCGGCATGGACATCTCATGAGAACTTGCTCGATAGAGCCAAGCCACATCTGAGGCCTGAATTTTGGAGACAATGGTGAACATAGCTCTTGTTCATGAGAACAAAGCTCTTCTCTGTCCAGTTTGTATGACAAATCTAGCATGGGGTCTTGAATTATCTCATGGCAACTAACTCAATAGAGTGAAGCTACGCATGAGACCTTGATCATGGTGTTGATGAAGTTGCCATGGAGCCGTGAAGATGAAGAGGGGGAAGAAGATCAGAAGAGCGCCATGAGGCTCTGTTCCCACCTTCCGAGGAACTTCGACGTGCAGCGACGGGGGCGTGGACTCCTTGATTGGCTTCCGGCGAAGCGGCAGCAGAGAGGCAGCCTCACGGCAGGGCACTCCGGTGACTCGATGGCGTTGCTTGGACGAGCGGACGCGGCAGCCTGGCGGCGGTTTGCTTTAGCGATGCAAGAAGGCAGCAGTATGGAATGGATGTGTCTGCCCCTCGAACACTTGCTGCAGCCTGCTATTTAAAGAGCAAGCGGCAAGGCGGTTCTCGTGACGTCCAGGTCTGCCGCGGTGGGAGTGGTTGCCCACAAATTTGGCGCTCTTTTCATTTGATTTCTTTTCACTAATCCCGTACTTAAGCGGCACTTTGACTCATTTGAATCAATCATCCCGCGCGCCAGGCACACAGGGCGCCATCGTGCAGGCGGGAGTAATTGCCAAGACCACTTGGCGTTGATTTCAAATCATCGGTACAAGGGGCTCCCGGCGCCTTTCTTTGCGTCGCCGCGCGCGCTGGTCGGGAACAATTGCGATCGTGGCTTCATTTGAATTTGGTCAGAGCAGTTCGCGATGAGCCTGGTCATGGCGGCGGCGAATAAGAGACCTGACGACGCGTTTGTCAAGCGCGCGCTCAGGAGCTTTCTTGCCGTGCCCGTCAGACATTTCACGTGTATATATATATATATATATATATATATATATATATATATATATATATATATATATTGGTTGATTTATGAAATAGAAAATGATTTGTTTCTTGCCAATGCACAACCGTCGATCACGCATATACGCGTATACATACAGTGTACATGTGCAACAAACTGCCGCTAGCTAGCTAGTGTGCCTGCACATATATGTGTATAGCTGTACTTGTTTCTACTTTATTTTATTATTTCCTTTTTGCCTTCTCTCTTGTGCTAATTATCACGTTATGGACTGACCACTTATGCATGGAAAAGCCAAAATATATTTTTCTCCACGTTTTTACACGAGCGCGTATGACACGTAATATATGAAGGGTATATTTGCACATGCTTTTGCATGTAGTGCATACTTATGCACTAAATTTCAAGGTTAACATTATTTCATTAATAATTCATTTCTTATTTATATTTGTATTTATTTAAATTGGAAGAATTTCACACATATTATAAGTGAGCCAAAAACCGTGTCAACAGTTAGTATAACATGATAAGTTTAATTGTTGCAACAAGGGCTTGAAACATATGCAACATGGTAGTGAAACAAAGTGAGGGAATTGTTTGTTTTGCTTGTTTCAACTTATGTGACAATTGGAAATGTGTGTAGTCAATGTGTAGAGTGGTTAAATATGTCCTATAACACCTTAATTACATTTAGGATTATTAGTGGAACAATGTTCATGTTGGCCAAAATGACCAAATTGCCCTCCTAAGTGATGTTGACTAGGTTTTTACCTCTAGAGTGCTTTCATTTGACTGTTTAAAAAGTCTAGCTTAGAGATCTTGCATGGAGGTGCACCCTTAAACAAAGCTGTAGAGAATGTTATAGAAAACAAAAGTTGCAATATGGCCATCTCATGAAAATGATCATAACACCCTAAAAAATGGCCCACAAGTTAGTTAAGGGGGCTGTTTTGGGACTTAGCAAATTTGGTTAAGTGAAATGCAGTAACAGTTTCGATGTACCCTACTTTGGAGCCATGTAACTATCAAACCGTGTCGAACCAGCTTGAGCTCCTATTGACAAACTTGTAGATCTCATGTCCCTCTACAACTTTTCTAACTACGGCTCAAGCTAGAGCGGCCTGGATTAGGAGAAATTGGAGGCCAAAGTTCGGCTGTCAGTCGGTTTCGGCGGTCTCTGAATGGGAACGAGCTGAGCTTGGTGGCCGACCAGCCACAAGCCAGTGCCACCGTGTGGGGATGCCGTGGTGTCCGTACGCCGGCTGTGGCCCCACCGGTCAGGTCGGGGAGTGCCTCTAGAGCACCACGACGCCACATTCGCCTTCACTTCCGCCTCTGTCTCTCTCTCTTGCTCTCTCCAAGCCGAAGCGAAAAAAAACCGACCCACCATTACCGCCATTGCTCCGACGTGCTCACGCGCGCTCGCCATCGCATCATGACCGGCCAAACTATATCCCTCGCTCCACCTTAAGCCCCTCTACATCCTCATCCTCTTCGCGTAGTGAGCTGAGCCTGGGTAAGGCTCCATTTCTGACGCCACCTCCGCGGGAGGCTAGCCGGAGCTCTGCCCTGCTCGAGATCATCATGTCCAACCCCTCTGGCACCTCCCTCTCCCTCTTCTTAGTACCATAGCGAGTTGCCTAGGTCCCTGTGATGCTCACGCAGCCTTAGGTCGGGTCACCGTGGTCAGAGTTGGCCGGCGCACCCCGCCCGACGCCGCTGCACCCGCCATCGCCGACGGCGTGCCCTTCCGGCTAACCCTAGTAAGCCCGTATCACATCAACCGGTGCAGATTCGTGTGGGGAGCAAGATGGTGGCCTCGGCTTCGCCAGCCGGCTCGCCGGTGGCGAGCTTCACCATCACCTCCGCCTCCCCTGCTCGCTGGCTCTCTGGCCGGTGGGCCCTCCTCGTCAGCGTGTGCGCGTGGGCAGGAGGCCGCCATGGGCCACGCAGGCCAAGTGGGTCGCACTGGCCAGGCCAGCTGCGCGAGGTAGCGGGCCGTGCCGGGGTAGCAGGCCGGCCCGGTATTTGGTTTAGCGTTTTCATTTTGTGTTTTTCTTTATTGATTTCACAGATTTGCATGCTATTTTGTAAATTCTAAATCTCAAGATTGGTAGATCCATTTGAGGTGATTCCAAGTTTGTTAGGTTCTGTATAAAGTGTAGTATTTAGGAAAAATATAACATGTATATGTGTTATTTAAATTCTGGATGAATTAAATAGAAACTTAAAAGGTATTTTTAAAATAGATGCAAACTTGTTAATTTTATAACTTGAGTTCTATTGCTCCAAAAATTATGAAATTTGGTGAGTGTTCTGTTATATATGTATGCTAGCTCTGGTAAAAATTTGACTGCTATTGCTTGAGTAGTTTTCATGTTATGCCTTTGTCATTTTATATTAGGAGATACTTGAATGAATTTTCATAATTTTTCTATATGTCCATTAAGCACAAAATTTTGTGGAGAGTGTCCTGGTACCTTAGGATTGTTAGGAAAAACATTTTTTCTGTTGTTTGATATGTTTCAATAGGATTTCTTAATTATGCTAGAATTAGCCTTGCTGGCTTGTGAATTTTGTGTAGGGAGTTCCTACAGGTAAATTTGGCTCAAATTTTTACAGTAGCATACTAGCTGTGCTTAGGGTCCCCTGTAATTTTTGTGGATTTTTCTGAATAGTTTGTATATAGGTTTAATTTCCCACTTATTTAATTAATTAAATTAAGAAAGGGATTGAAATAAATGACTTGGGTTAGCATACCTTACTTTCTGGTGGTTTTATGTCATGTGTGAACTAGTAGTGCCATTGGTTTGGTCAAAAGATTAGTTTGGCACATAAGTAAATATTTAATTTTAGCAATATTAGGCCTTTGGGGGCTGTTGGTAGCATTTTTGGGATTAGACCTTGATAAAAGTGTTTTCTGGGAATCTTGTGAATACCAAAGTCGTAGTAAATTTGTTAAGCTAGCTTGTATCAAAATTTAGTATCATTTAGCTTAGTAAGTTAGGAGTTCTAGCAGTTTGAAGTTGCTGTTCAGAAATGGTTGCTCTGTTTGGAGAGGACAGATTTCTGGAACTTTAAGTTTTCGATTTGGTAAACTTGGGAATCAAGTCTTGAGGTCTGAAAATGAATTGTAGATAATTTTATAAGCTTTCCAGATTGTATTGTATCATGTAATTTGGATTTGTAGATCTCCAGTTAGGGTTAAAAAACCGAGTTGCTGTCCAGATTTCTGTATTATTGAAATGGGTTAGAATTGTGATAAGCTTAAGTAATGTTGCTCTTGTTGATTGTTTAGGTGTTAGGTCCTTAACCGATAAAGAACAATTATACATTAGGTTGTTTAGACTTGGTAAGTACTTCTCTACCTGAGAAGAGATTTGCACGTTTTGTTAAAGTGATTTGAGTAGAGCGTTAAGTGTTGCTGCAGTTCACATTGCATTCACCGAGCATGTTGCATTTATTCTTATGCATCTATAAAATTTATCTGTGCATCCATGCAATAGGTGTTCTGGAGGGGGTGACACTTCTGGAGTTTGAGGGAGCACATAGCAATTGAGTACTTTACGTGTTTATTGCATTAAGTTATAGGAGTTGAGTGAAAACACTTGCGGCATTATATCTATCCTTGACCAGATATCGAACTTGAATCCCAATTAAAGTTTAGGCATGTGTTATTGCTTAGCCATGCTTAGTGCGGTGGAAGTCGGGTGATTTTTGGTCATCCGCAAGCTTTATGATGAAGTGGGTCACGGTTGGCTATATTTGCTATCGTGGAAAAGAACCATGCTAAAAAATAAATTGAGACCGGGCGGGAGTTCGATAGTGCAGCCACAAGACACTTCACGTCTTGGGTGCGAAGCTATGCCCGTCTGAGTCATTTAAGGACTGATTCACTGTATGTCCTTGAGTCATATTGAATGCAGTCTAACACTTAGTTGGCCAAATAAGTCGTTCCGACCGTGAAGCCGAGTAATGCAGTTCAGGCCGGGAATCAGGGGGTCAAGTGCGCATTCTAGAGGAAGTAAGGATGTGCTTGGGGACACTGGCATAAGACCAAGGAGGGTTAAAGTCCCTATCACCTGGCAGAGTGTTGCCCTTGGGGATGTGGCATCAGTCGAACCCACGCTTTCCTGAACTGTACCAAAGGTGACTTGTGCGACCCTGGAGTAGGGCCTGCACGGTGAGTGTTACAAATATCCCTCCAGCTGGATAGGAATTCAATTCGAATTGCCATCGCTCCCGGTTAGTGAGCACTTGACTTGAGCAGCGGCAACGTAGATTCAATTAATGGAACGGATGGTTAATTGGTTGATGATTTAAATGTTACCTCAATTTATACCTGCTATGGTTATTATTGTTTGCTTAATAATAAGATGATTGTTTAGCACAGGTGCTAAAATAGATGATAGGTTAATGCTAAAAATAACTGCTAGCACAGGTTAAAAGAGTTACTATTACTTATACATTTCCGCAAATGAACTGTCAGCCAGCTCCACTTGAGAAATGACTTACATGATCCTTGGTGTCCTTTATTTCTGTTTTGACGGGTAAGTCTAGCTGAGTACATTCTTGTACTCAGGGTTTATTCCCTCCTGTTGCAGATGATATGCTTTATCAGGGCTTCTACAAGAACTATCTCCACCCGGCGGGTGACAGGGACTAGATCACTTGGGCGTGATCGTCTTTTAGTCTACTTTCCTTAATGCTTTTGTGGGAACGTGATCTGTAAGACTGGCAATCGTACTTGAACTAAGTGTGTGTGTAAAGAGTTTGTAATAATTTGCGACTCTGTGGTGTTGTGAGTCTCTTTTAAGTACTTGTGAAATATAACGTGTGATGTGTTTATATTGAATGATACGATCTTGGTTGTAATCAGGTTGGTTTGAAATCCTTCGTGAATTCGATTGACTACTGGGATTATATGGGTCCAAGTTCAAAAATTTGAGCGTTTCAGCGCTTGTTTTTGTACTTGTGCTCTTATAATTTGGATGGTTCTGTTACACTCTTCTAGTTAGTTTGTCCAAGGACAACACAAGGGTAGAGTTGGTAGATGATAAAGATGGATTCCTATGGTTTTAGGGTCTAATGATAGATAAACTCTACTATTACTCGCTTACTTTGGGCACTGGGTTGCACCTGGTCTGCCAGGCGATGCCAGTCTATAGCTCTATGCCGTACCCGAACGTGGGGATTGCAAGGGACGGACAAGGCTGTCACCACCTACCACCTACCCCTCAACCATAGGATATGAGGCAAACAAAGGTAGCCTCTAGCCTAGACACCACATCTATGCTATCGACTACTACTCTAGTGTCGTATAGGTGATCCGTGTTTATCGAGAGCCCTCTACTTCAGTATCCACCACGGGGATAGATGACGAACCTGCAAACAAGTAAGAGTAAAGCTTCGCTACACAAAAGACTTAATAACATAAGAAACATGAACACTCACTTAGCAGAAAGATCCGTTGAAGAATAGGTGTTCATTGAGGTATAAGATCAGGAGACACCGACAAGTCCAGCGCTTCCTCAAACTCTCCCTAACATCTCTCCCTTACTACTAAACTCTAGCTAGCTAGGGCCTAAGCCCTTTGGAGTGATGCTCTTGCTCAAGTGTGGTAGCTCTTCTTCCTTGTAGTGTTGTTCTCATGAGGAGGACGTGAAAGCTCTATGTTTGGTGTTGGTAATTAGTGACAATGCCTAAGTACTAATCCTATGCCTAAGTTGTATGTAGCACATGAGGATTAGTACATTCCAAGGTTGGTGGCAAGATGGACATGGTGATCATGATGGCCACACTTGGATTTGGATGCAACCCTACGTGATCAAGGCAAAGGTATATGCTTAAGGGTTGTGTTTTAGTAACCAAGACACCTAGTGGGTGTGGTTACATTATAGGATAGATAGCCGTACTATAAAGAGGGGAATGACGCGGCTATTGAACTCCTAAGTGCCTCTAGGTGTGCATTTCATGATCATATGCATTTGGATAGAACTAATAACGCCTCAAAAAATGATTGTGAAAATGCTAACACACTCGCACATGACATGATCACTTGGTGGTGTTAGCACATTTGCGATGGCGTTGGAGTTTAAGCGGTAGAGAGGGTTTGGGGTCCTCTCTCCCTCCTACGCCGGGGAAATGAAATGCCTATTTTCCACTACGCCGGAAGTCGGAAAAAGAAACGGAGGCGAACGGAGGTCACAGTGGTGACCGGACGCTGGACCGGACGCGGTCACTGTTTGACCGGACACGTCCGGTCAGTGTCCAGTGTCTGCGCGTGTTTTAGTTGTTTGATCGGACGCGAGGCGCGTCCGGTCACAGTCGACCGGACGCGTCCGGTCGTCTAGGGAGCTTACTGGACTCCAACCGGACGCGGGCACTGTGGCGTCCGGTCAGTTGGACCAGCGCGTCCGGTCGTTGTTTCGTTGTGCGCGGCTCAGGGTTGACCAGCGCGTCCGGTCAGTAACGGGACCGGTGCGTCCCGTCGTGACCAGCGCGTCCGGTCGTTGCGACCGGCGCGTCCGGTCAGTGCTTCGCGAAACTAGCCGTTGCGCGACCGGAGCGTCCGGTCAGCTGGACCAGCGCGTCCGGTCAACGCGACTTCGGCTGTTTCAAGTTTCTAATGGCTATATTCGAAGGGGTACGTCTATAAATACTCGTTGGCCGGCTCAAGGCTCTCTCTCTTGGACTTTTGACATACTTGTGAGCACATTGAGCTAAGCAACTCCCCTCCCACTCATCTCTCTTGCTTCTTTGCATATTCGAAGTGAGATTGAGTGATCCAAGTGCATTTGCATTGTGAGATTGCATCTAGTTGGCACTTGGTGGTTGATTTGCTGCGGGATTCTTATTTCTCTTGGTGGTTGCCGCCACCTAGACGGCTTGGAGCAGCTTGGAGGCGTTGGCAAGAGTTGGTGTTTGTTCTTGGCCACCTCCGGTGATTGTGAGGGGTTTGTGCCTACCTCGGCGAAGCGCCAAAGGCAACATTAGTAAATTGCTTGTGTCATTGCAACCTTTTGCCATTTGGTAGGTTCTTGTGGTGCCTTTTGAGAGGCTCGGTGTGAGACCAATTAGCCACCGAACCACGTGGTGAAGAGGGACACAACGGGGACTAGCGTGCCGGCAAGCACGTGAACCTCGGGATAAATCTTCGTGTCATCACCTTCATATTGTGATTGATTGATCCCGGTGTTCGGTTGTTTTGGTATTCATTGTTGATCATATTGGTTGGCTCAATACTTCGCCCCTCAGTGAAACCCTCCTAACTCAACTTCGCATTACTTTCTTAGTTATCTTTGCTAGCTAGTTTGCTTTGCTAGAGTAGCTCTTTTGTGTAGCTTGCTAGTTGTAGTTGTAGTTACCTTCTCGGTTTGACTTGTGCGGTTGAGTGCCTATATACTAGAATTGTGAATTGGATAGGTGGCTTGCAAACACCCCGTATGCTAAGCAAAACTCGCATCTCGCTATTTGTTATATTGATAAAATTGTTTAGCTTGTCTTTGTAGAAGTTTTTAAAAAGGCTATTCACCCCCCCTCTAGCCATCAAGACCTTTCAAGTGGTATCGGAGCCGTGGTCACCGTTTGCTAGGCTTAACAACCTCGGTGCAAGATGGCTCAAGTTATGTTCAACCATGTTAATGGCAAGCCTCCATTCTTTGATGGCGTCTCTTCCTTTGATCATTGGAAAAGGAAGATGAAGCAATATTTAGGCAATATACATGAGAAGGTTTGGGATGTGACCAATGAAGGATACATCATTCTTGATGAAGAAAATCTCACTCCAAATGACCGCATCAACAAACAATGCAACACGGCGGCACTTGACACAATCTACCGTGCCATTGATGACAAAGTTTTTGAGCAAATCAAAGATCTTGAAAAGGCAAATGAGCTTTGGATAAGGCTTGAAGAAACATATGAAGGCACCTTAATGGTAAAAAGTGCCAAGCTATATATGCTCAAGGACAAGTTCTCCACTTTCAAGATGAAGGATGATGAATCCATCCCGGAGATGTTCTATAGGCTCCAAGTCATTGTCAATGATCTCAAGGGGCTTGGAGAGAAGGTTGAGGACAAGGACTTCTCACACAAGTTCTTGATGTGCTTACCCAAGAAGTTTGCCACCTTGAGAAGAATGATCTTTAGAGAGGGATTGGACAAGGTCAAACCAACCGATGTACTTGGAGATATAATGACCGATGCCCAATACAATGATGATGAAGATGAGGTAGAAGAGAAGAAGGAGACCAAGGTCAAGCAAGAGAAGCCCATTGCATTCAAGGCTTCATCTTCTAAGGGCAAGAGCAAGGTGGAGAGTGATGATGATGATCCGTTCGATGATGAAACCATGGCCCTCCTAGTGCACAAGATGGGGAGGTTCATGAAGAAGAAAGGATATGGTGCAAGGAAGAGAAGGGACTTTATGAAGGCAAAGGAGGTGCTTTGCTACAATTGCAATAGCCCCGATCATGTAGTGGCAAAGTGCCCCTATGAAGACAAAAGATATCATGATGGGGAGTTGAAGTTGAAGAAAAACAAGAAGGACAAGAAGGAGAAGAAAGAGAAGAAGAGCTTCACTATCAACAAGAAGAAGAAGGGTGGTGGTTATGTGGTCACTTGGGATAGTGACAACTCCGATAGTGATGATGATGAAAGCTCTAGTGATGATGAGAGAACCACTCGGCGAGCCATTGCAAGCATCGCCCTCTCCAACAAGTCATCCATCTTCGACACTACATCGACATGCCTTATGGCCAAGCCTACCAAGGTAAAATATGATGATAGTGATGATGATTCTTGTGCTAGTGATGGTTGTAGGAGTGATGATGAGGAGGATGAGGACTACTCCAAGGATGATCTATTGGGCATAATAGATCAAATGAGCAAGGGCTACAAGAGGACAACCAAGAAATATAAAATCTTGGAACAAGAGCTCATTGCCAAGAGCAATGAAAATGATGCCTTGATGGAGGAGCTTGTTGCTCTCAAAAAGAGTAAGGAGTGCAAAGGAATTGAACAAGAGCTCAAAGCTCTTAGGAAATCCTTTGATGAGCTAGAGGCCTCTCGTGAGTGTCTAAAGGAAGACCATGAGGACCTTGAAGTTGCTCACACTAGGCTTAAGGAAGCCCACTCCTCTCTACTTGAGCTCATCAAGGAGAAGGACCTCAAGTTGGAGAAGCTCATGAAGGAAGCTAAGGAGGAGCAAGTGATTGTCACTTGTGATATTGGACTAACATGTGATATTATTGATGATTCTTTATTTGTTGGTCCTACTAATGCTTCATGTAGCTCATCATCATCCACCACAACCAACTCTATCTCTACTACTAGTGATTCATCACTTGCGGTTGAGAATGAGACTCTCAAGAGAGAGGTGGATGATCTCACCCGCGCATTGGGCAATGCCTATGGTGGGGATGCCCGCTTGCTAAAATGCTTGGGTAGCCAAAGGTTCTCTCTTAACAAAGAGGGTTTGGGCTATACTCCCAAGAAGGGCAAGGCGGCTTTTGCTACTCCAAAGTCTCGCTTTGTGAAGAGCATTGGTCGTTATTGCAATAGATGCAAGCAAGTTGGGCATCTAGAGATTAATTGTAATAAAATGAACAAGAACAACAACAAGTTTCATACTAAAATGGATTACATTCATTTTGATTCTTGTTATGTGCTTACCAAGGGTGAGAAAGGTGTGCATGCTAGGTTTGTTAGTACACCAATTGTGGGTCCAAAGAAGAAGGCCATTTGGGTACCAAAGAGCTTAGTTACTAACCTCCAAGGACCCAAACAAGTATGGGTACCTAAGAAACATTAATTTATTTTGTAGGTAAATTACAAGGCCGGAGGAAGGCATTGGGTGCTTGATAGTGGGTGCTCTCAACATATGACCGGTGATTCAAGAATGTTCAACTCTCTCAAATCAAATGATAGTGGCATTGATAGTATCACATTTGGTGACAATAGCAAGGGTGATGTGAAAGCTCTTGGAAGGATTGCAATCTCAAATGATCATAGCATTTCCAATGTGCTCCTAGTTGAAAAGTTGAACTTCAATCTTCTCTCGGTTGCTCAATTGTGTGATCTAGGTTTCAAGTGCATATTTGGTGTTGATGATGTGGAGATAGTTAGTGTTGATGGCTCTAATTTGATCTTCAAAGGCTTTAGATATGAGAATCTATACTTGGTTGATTTCAATGCTAGTGACACTCAACTTTCAACATGCTTGCTCACCAAATCTAGTATGGGTTGGTTATGGCATAGAAGACTTGGTCATGTTGGCATGAAGCAATTGAACAAGTTAGTGAAGCATGACTTAGTTAGAGGCTTGAAGGATGTCACATTTGAGAAGGATAAGCTATGTAGTGCATGTCAAGCCGGAAAGCAAGTGGGCAACACTCATCCATTGAAGAGCATTATGAGTACTTTCAAGGCATTTGAGTTGTTGCACATGGATCTATTTGGGCCAACTACATACACAAGCATTGGTGGCAACAAGTATGGCTTTGTGATTGTGGATGATTTCACTAGATATACATGGGTATTCTTTCTTGTGGACAAGAGTGATGTATTTGACATATTCAAGAAGTTCATCAAGAGGGTACAAAATGAGTTTGAGACCACAATCAAGAAAGTGAGAAGTGACAATGGAAGTGAGTTTAGAAACACAAGAGTTGATGAGCTATGTGATGAGCTTGGAATCAAGCATCAATTTTCGGCCAAGTATACACCTCAATCCAATGGCCTAGTTGAGAGGAAGAATAGAACTTTGATTGATATGGCAAGATCAATGTTAAATGAGTATAATGTGAGTCATTCTTTTTGGGCCGAAGCAATCAACACGGCTTGCTTCTATAGCAACCGCCTCTATTGCCACAAGTTTCTAGAGAAGACACCATATGAGATCTTAAATGGAAGAAAGCCCAACATTGCATACTTTCGGGTATTTGGTTGCAAATGCTACATCTTGAAGAAGGGCACTAGATTGAGCAAGTTTGAAAAGAAATGTGATGAAGGATTCCTACTTGGTTACTCAACTACTAGCAAAGCTTATAGAGTTTGGAATTTGGCTAGTGGTTTACTTGAGGAAGTTCATGATGTTGAGTTTGATGAAACAAATGGCTCTCAAGATAAGGAAAATAACTTGGATGATGTGAGAGGAACTCAATTGACCAATGCTATGAAAGAAATGGATATTGGTGATATTAGGCCAAAGCAAGTGATTGATGTGGATGACAACAAAGATCAAGTGCTCCAAAGTCCAATTACACAAGCTAGTGGTTCTCTAATGCAAAATCAAGCTAGTACATCATCTCAAGTGCAACAAGATCAACAAGTGGCTAGTTCATCATCTCCAACTCATGATCAACATCAACATCCAAGCAATCAAGTCCAAGTACTTCAACCAACCAACATTGCAAGAGACCATCCATTGGATTCCATCATTGGTGACATACAAAGGGGAGTTCAAACTAGATCAAGATTGGCATCATTTTGTGCTCACTCTTCTTTTGTATCAATGGAAGAACCCAAGGACATTGATAAAGCATTGAGAGATCCGGATTGGGTAAATGCAATGCATGAAGAGCTCAACAACTTCAAGAGAAATGAAGTGTGGGAACTAGTTGAGAGGCCTAAGGATCACAATGTCATTGGAACAAGATGGGTCTTTCGCAACAAGCAAGATCAAGATGGAATAGTAGTAAGGAACAAAGCAAGACTAGTGGCTCAAGGTTACACACAAATAGAGGGTCTTGACTTTGGTGAAACTTATGCCCCGGTTGCAAGATTGGAAGCAATTAGGATCTTACTTGCCTATGCTTGTGCTCACAATATCAAGCTATATCAAATGGATGTGAAGAGTGCATTTCTCAATGGGTTCATTCAAGAAGAGGTGTATGTGGAGCAACCTCCCGGTTTTGAAGATGACAAGAAACCCAACCATGTGTACAAGTTAAGGAAAGCTTTGTATGGATTGAAGCAAGCACCAAGAGCATGGTATGAAAGATTGAGGGACTTCTTGCTATCCAAAGGATTTGTCATGGGCAAAGTGGATACTACTCTCTTCACCAAGAAGATTGGGAAAGACTTGTTTGTATTGCAAATATATGTTGATGATATCATCTTCAGTTCAACCAATCAAGATTATTGTGATGAGTTTGGGAAAATGATGGCAAAGGAATTTGAAATGTCAATGATTGGTGAACTTAGTTTCTTTCTTGGACTTCAAATCAAACAAATGAAGGAAGGAACATTTGTGAGCCAAACCAAGTACATCAAAGATATGCTCAAGAAGTTTGGCATGGAAGATGCAAAGGGCATTACAACCCCAATGGGCACTAGTGGAAGTTTGGATAGTGACAAGAGTGGCAACATGGTGGATCAAAAGCTTTATAGATCAATGATTGGTAGCCTACTCTACGTGACGGCATCAAGACCCGATGTGATGTTTAGCGTATGCATGTGTGCAAGATTTCAAGCCTCACCAAGAGAAAGTCATTTGAAGGCAACAAAGAGAATATTGAGGTATTTGAAGCATACACAAGATGTTGGATTATGGTATCCCAAAGGTGCAAGCTTTGAGCTAGTTGGATATTCGGATTCCGACTATGCCGGTGACAAAGTGGAGAGAAAGAGCACTTCCAGAACTTGTCAATTGTTGGGAAGATCACTTGTTTCATGGTCATCCAAGAAACAAAATAGTATTGCACTATCTACCGCCGAAGCCGAATACATCACCGCGGGTAGTTGTTGTGCACAAATCTTGTGGATGAAGGAAACATTGAAGGATTTTGGAATCAATTTCAAGAATGTGCCATTGCTATGTGACAATGAAAGTGCCGTGAAGCTAACCAACAATCTGGTTCAACATCAAAGAACAAAGCATATTGATGTTCGTCATCATTTCATTAGAGATCATCAACAAAAGGGTGACATTGCTATTGAGAGTGTGGGCACCGAAGATCAACTAGCCGATCTATTCACCAAGCCACTTGATGAGAAGAGATTTCACAAGCTAAAGAATGAGTTGAACATACTTGACTTCTCCAACATGAGTTGATGCACCCCAATGTTATGACATGCCTCTCCTTCGAGCCCCAAGGTACAAATTGGTTGACATGTCATACATTCTATGCTAAGGACTTGTTTAGTGCATCTAGTCATGATTTCTTATGTTCTAGGCTCATTCATGAAAATCAAATGAATTTGAAGTTTATATGGTGCCACTATTGTTTCTTTGTCATGTATGATCTAGTGGTAGCATATAACTTGTTTGAGAGCTTGTGAGCCTAAGTATTTAATCTAGAAAACTTGTCTAAATATTTGCTTCAACATGGTGCATGATAACCCTTCTAGTGAGGTGTGAAGAAGCTTGCCCTTGG
This sequence comes from Saccharum hybrid cultivar R570, assembly GCA_038087645.1. Taxonomy (NCBI): domain Eukaryota; kingdom Viridiplantae; phylum Streptophyta; class Magnoliopsida; order Poales; family Poaceae; genus Saccharum; species Saccharum hybrid cultivar. The sequence continues at coordinate 17,448,460 of JAQSUU010000066.1, forward strand.
ATCAAACCGAAGCATTTTATTTATGCAAGCAATCTAGGTTGAATCACAAACTTGATCCTCACCCCATAATTCAACATGATAATCTATCTAAAATTGGTCCCTTGTGGTCATTGGTGCCAAAGGGGGAGAAAATGTAGTTCACAAAGATAGAACTCGATGGGGGAGAAGCACAAAGGGGGAGAATTGATAAAAGAAGGGGATCAACTAAAATTTTGAGCACACAAGTAGGGGGAGCAAGCTCTTAAACATGAATGTTGCATTTCCTTGTGCACTTCATATGTATGATGCATAGTTATGCATTTCTTTTTCTCCGATACATTGCTTGTGTGGTGACTTGCTAGTATAATTTGAATGGTGTATTGAAGTACTAGCATGAATAGGAAGTAGTTAGATTACTCTTGCTTCATGTTTTTCAAAGTGGTACTAGAACCTTGCTTATAATGTTGATCTCACGAGGTTTCTAGTTATGTTTGTGCTTTTCAAGTGCTATCTAACTACACAAGGTGCTAAGATGGTGTTTATCGCTACTCTGATGGTATCACGCTTCAAAGGTCTATAATCTAAAACACTTAGCACCTATTGATAGTCAATGCTCCTAATCTTTCCTATCTAACATGTATGCTTCCAAAATCCAAACATATAGCATACATGTAGGGGGAGTCATTGCTATCAATTTGAATTCATGATCACTTGTCCATACTTCTTACACATGGTAATATACTTGGACAATGTGACATGGGTTCAATCAAAATTTTATCATAATATCTTTGTGAAAGGGTTGTCACCAATTACCAACAAGGGGGAGATTGAAAGCTCTATGTTTGGTGTTGGTAATTAGTGACAATGCCTAAGTACTAATCCTATGCCTAAGTTGTATGTAGCACATGAGGATTAGTACATTCCAAGGTTGGTGGCAAGATGGACATGGTGATCATGATGGCCACACTTGGATTTGGATGCAACCCTACGTGATCAAGGCAAAGGTATATGCTTAAGGGTTGTGTTTTAGTAACCAAGACACCTAGTGGGTGTGGTTACATTATAGGATAGATAGCCGTACTATAAAGAGGGGAATGACGCGGCTATTGAACTCCTAAGTGCCTCTAGGTGTGCATTTCATGATCATATGCATTTGGATAGAACTAATAACGCCTCAAAAAATGATTGTGAAAATGCTAACACACTCGCACATGACATGATCACTTGGTGGTGTTAGCACATTTGCGATGGCGTTGGAGTTTAAGCGGTAGAGAGGGTTTGGGGTCCTCTCTCCCTCCTACGCCGGGGAAATGAAATGCCTATTTTCCACTACGCCGGAAGTCGGAAAAAGAAACGGAGGCGAACGGAGGTCACAGTGGTGACCGGACGCTGGACCGGACGCGGTCACTGTTTGACCGGACACGTCCGGTCAGTGTCCAGTGTCTGCGCGTGTTTTAGTTGTTTGATCGGACGCGAGGCGCGTCCGGTCACAGTCGACCGGACGCGTCCGGTCGTCTAGGGAGCTTACTGGACTCCAACCGGACGCGGGCACTGTGGCGTCCGGTCAGTTGGACCAGCGCGTCCGGTCGTTGTTTCGTTGTGCGCGGCTCAGGGTTGACCAGCGCGTCCGGTCAGTAACGGGACCGGTGCGTCCCGTCGTGACCAGCGCGTCCGGTCGTTGCGACCGGCGCGTCCGGTCAGTGCTTCGCGAAACTAGCCGTTGCGCGACCGGAGCGTCCGGTCAGCTGGACCAGCGCGTCCGGTCAACGCGACTTCGGCTGTTTCAAGTTTCTAATGGCTATATTCGAAGGGGTACGTCTATAAATACTCGTTGGCCGGCTCAAGGCTCTCTCTCTTGGACTTTTGACATACTTGTGAGCACATTGAGCTAAGCAACTCCCCTCCCACTCATCTCTCTTGCTTCTTTGCATATTCGAAGTGAGATTGAGTGATCCAAGTGCATTTGCATTGTGAGATTGCATCTAGTTGGCACTTGGTGGTTGATTTGCTGCGGGATTCTTATTTCTCTTGGTGGTTGCCGCCACCTAGACGGCTTGGAGCAGCTTGGAGGCGTTGGCAAGAGTTGGTGTTTGTTCTTGGCCACCTCCGGTGATTGTGAGGGGTTTGTGCCTACCTCGGCGAAGCGCCAAAGGCAACATTAGTAAATTGCTTGTGTCATTGCAACCTTTTGCCATTTGGTAGGTTCTTGTGGTGCCTTTTGAGAGGCTCGGTGTGAGACCAATTAGCCACCGAACCACGTGGTGAAGAGGGACACAACGGGGACTAGCGTGCCGGCAAGCACGTGAACCTCGGGATAAATCTTCGTGTCATCACCTTCATATTGTGATTGATTGATCCCGGTGTTCGGTTGTTTTGGTATTCATTATTGATCATATTGGTTGGCTCAATACTTCGCCCCTCGGTGAAACCCTCCTAACTCAACTTCGCATTACTTTTTTAGTTATCTTTGCTAACTAGTTTGCTTTGCTAGAGTAGCTCTTTTGTGTAGCTTGCTAGTTGTAGTTGTAGTTACCTTCTCAGTTTGACTTGTGCGGTTGAGTGCCTATATACTAGAATTGTGAATTGGATAGGTGGCTTGCAAACACCCCGTATGCTAAGCAAAACTCGCATCTCGCTATTTGTTATATTGATAAAATTGTTTAGCTTGTCTTTGTAGAAGTTTTTAAAAAGGCTATTCACCCCCCCCTCTAGCCATCAAGACCTTTCAGGATGGAGCCTCCTTTTATAGGTGGAGAGGAGGGGGTCAATTATAAAATGCTTCATCCCCACATGGAAGGCACCAAACCGCCTATCTACACATTTAATTTATCGCCTTCACCTATGCAACCATCAATGGAGAGGCGGCATGAGGCAGCCCGCCAAAGATGGACCCAAGGCACGCCAGAGATGGTCTGTCCATACCCCAACTAGGCCCAAATGGCCCCATCTTCAGTGGGTTACCTTCATTAGGCCTCTAGATGTGTCCTGCAAAGTTTCGCATCATTTGGAGTATATTTGATATGGGTTTAGCCTTTTTGCCACCTAATTGTGCCCTGATTTGCCTAGTAAGTGGGCCTTCTCGTCTTGGGCTATGTCAGGTGATGCTACACTTGTTCTTTGTGTACTTTTGACATGTTTCTTGTGTTATCCTGACATGTCCTCCTACAATTGATAAATCACCAAAACTCATGGAACTTTGTTAGTTATGAGCCCTATTTCTATGTTTGGTGTTCATTTGGATGGATTTTATATGAATGTTGGCAGTTAAAAGTGTGAGTTAAGGACCGCCAACAGTGAGCAAGTTCAAAAGAACCCACCACCCATCTCGATGGATAGGTCACAAACAAACCAAGTGTGTCAGACAGCGACATGACAATAGTTACATGAGTTCATCACCATCAGGACTAACCAACAACTAGTTTTGAACCAAGACATGATAGTTGGACATGGAAACCACTAAGATCCATGGAGCAGCAACCAAGCAGAGGAGTCAAACCTAAGATCCATGGTGACATGAGGCACCATGGCCTCGACCATGACCCCGATGAGTAGAAGGTCCTAACGAGGTAGCACCTGTGAAAGGCAAATAAAAGAACAAGGATCAAAACAATGGAAGCTAAGTAAAGAATTGCAAAAATAAATGTAGAAGCATGGCAAATGGCATCAATGAGATACCCTGAGAAGAAAGTTACCCGCAGCCTCGGAGCTAGAAGCAAAGGAGGGATCATATTACATTCTCGACAAAGGCGGTATGACTTCAATCAGCATTGGACTGTCAAGAGGAACGATCTCCAACCGAATAGGCTCTATACAATCAAAACATGATGAACTAAGGATTTAAAGATTGCACAACCAAGTATGATACCGGATTGGATGCAGTATTGAAGGAAAAAGAGAAATTGTTGGAACTTACCTGGAGAGTTTGGCCCCGGATCCTACAAGCCATGGGAGATGATTCTCGTGCAAGGTAGGCTTCATTATCAATGAATGGCTAGTAAACCTGATGGCTGACCTCACAAGACCCCCAGAAGTCTTTGACAGTGTGAAGCACCAGAAACATGATGTACAGCTATAGAACCAAAGGAGCATTCACATTCCGCTTACCCTCCAACATCTGATGCACCATCTAGTCCAGTAAATTAATCCAATCACTGGACAGCACCACATTAATGACCTCAAAGAAGGGCCACTACACAGTATTGTCGTCACCTCCGACTGAAGGAACCACAATATGCCTCAGAACCTCGAAGATCACCTTTGGAAGCCTTCTCAAGCCTCCCTGTGGGCCATAAGTAGATGTCTCCTGGTAAAGGAAACCAGATACCTCATTTGTCCCCAACACTGAAAGGTCAACAACCAACTTGCCTCTCTTCATGGCACAGTAACTCAACTTCACCGCAACTGCAAGATCCTTGAAAGTAGCCTTAAACCTGCGAGTGCCATTCATCTAGATCAACTTTTCCTTTTTAGCTCAAACCTCCAAGGTGGCATAGAATTGCCGAATCACTGCCTCATTCCAGTCTTGCTTGAACTCGAGGATTCTTCTCCAACCCATGACACCAAGAAAATCAACCAAGCTGCTCATATGCGGGAAAGATTCCAACTAAGACCAACTTAACCACTGTTGTTCTGCAAACATCGGCCTGACATCAATACCTCCTCGGTATAGCATGTACTGACTCTTGGTGAAGAAGGGAGTTGGAGAATCCCTAGCTTGACCAAAGTGCCTAGACAGGGCAACCTTGCTAAACTCTGTCGAAACCCAGCGGAAGTGATCTTTCAAGATAGCTGACATGTCTATCGATAGAACATCATCGCCATCGTCCTCATCCGACGAAGATACCAGCATAGCCTTCTCTAGCTAGCAACTAGAACCCGCACCAGACCTGCAACACCACAAGGAAGATAAGAGAATCAACAACCTTTGGATATGCAAGCAAAGCACAGGTCCTACAAGTAAATGATTCAGGGTAGTGGAGTACAATAGTCATGCAAGTCATATGACTTGTCTAAGCAAGCCCCACAAACTTGGATGAAAATTGGAAGTCAAAAGGATATGAAACAACAAATGACAAGCATTGATGGAGTATCCACCAATCCTGTGGACCGCCCAATGAATTATAAAATGATAGCACTCAGGCAGACCGAGGACAATGTATGCGTACCGAAATGTTCCGCCAAACTAGGAAATGGTGCAGAGACCGAACAGAGCATGTGAATCGGTTTTGCAGAGTATCCGCTACGTTCACCGAACTATCCATCACTATCATAGCAAGCACAACAAGAACAGTAACCGCAAGAAAAACTTGGAATCCTCAAACCTTTGCAACCAATGTTATCCTAAACGCTAAACGCTAAACAGTCGGTCATCCTCTGTTTAGCGTTTAAACGGTTTAGACTGTGTTTAAACGGATTAAACGGTCTAAACGGTTTTACACAATATTACCCAAATATGCATATTTTTTGATGTAAAATCAATTATTCTAGCATTTATAAATATTAATCCAAGTAAAAATCAATTATTTTAGTATGTATATATATTTATGCATGTGAAAAGAATCAAATGTACATATTTATGCCTATAACAAATCAAGTGGCATATTTATAAATATACGAAACTTAAGTATACAAATTTATACATGTAAAACTTAACTAGATTTACCTTGTGTTCGCCTAAACACCTGTTTAAATAGCTATTTAGCCCGTTTAATTCCGTTTATCCCCATTCCGTTTAGGCCGTTTAGACCGTTTTCCCCGTTTTTTGACCGTTTAAATGGCCAACCGTTTAATTTTCTGCTTACCCCCTAAACAAAACAGTTTATCACCGTTTACCATTTAGTGGCCATTTAATCAGCCGTTTAGGCGAACACGGTTTGCAACCAAGCCATTCTACTTACAGATCGTACACAGATTACTATCAAAATGCTCTACCAAATCCCCAATATGATTTACCCTAAACCCTAACCAAATCGTGGATTGGAGTAACCCTAGGTGAAAACAAGAAAGGATGTGAATAAAGTGAAAGGAAGAAGGAAAGGAATCAATGTACCCCCTAGGCATGATGGAGAAGCTCGATGATGCCCTAAACCATGAGCAAAACCACACAGAGCACGTGCACGGCAGTGATGGCGGCAACAAGGACCACGATGGCAGTAGTTTCTAAAAATGGAAATGAGATGACCTACTCAGTCACTATTGGCCTATTTATAGGTCATGAATCACCGGAGAGTTCGACAGTTGAGACGGACCATCTGCCAGAACGGAAGAAGGAAACCCTAAACTAAAGTGTCAATACTCTAAATTTATTAGACCGTCCAATGAGAGTATCAGACCGTCTGTCAGCAAACATAAGATTTCCCAGACATCGTTCCCCTAAACCCAAGGCCCCAACCTCAAAAGGTTGTAAAGACTATAACCAACATCAGTAAGAAGGAACCTGAACTGCATTGGTCGAAACACCCAACCAAAGTAAGAGATGAGGTGATGCTCAGAATCCTGGAGAGGAAAAGGTCACCAAGTTTCAAAACTACTAGAAGAGTCACCATAAGATGCCCAGTCATTGGAAAGTTTCCCCAAGCACCCTCGGGCGAGCTTGAGGATGAGCTCTATTTTAAGGAGGAGAGGTTTTGTAACGACCCGAGTTCGTTACAACATAGGCAGTCAATTTCGAACATCTGAGTGGGCAGTCATCCAAGCTCACTGATAAATCCCTGATGCCTTGAACTAGATTGACCGTTGAGGGTCTACCAAAAAGAAACCCACAATCATCTCCGGATAGCCATGGTCATGCTCATACCCAGAGCAATGGAAAGAAACTTGGTTGGATTAGGAGATATCCTATTCACACCATCAACATCAACTCAACCTCAGAGAGCACTTTAAGATATGGTAACTTAGCCCGCAATACCAAGACAGTTAATGATAGAGTCATTTGAGCAAAAACAGTAATATATCGGATAGTCTGCCAGCTCTACCAGACCATCCGATAGAACTCAGACCAGCAGTAGATATTAGGAAAAGAGTTGGTTGCCACTTAAGTGAGTGGGACCCTCATGTCAGCATGATTTGGGATATTTCATTAGCTAAAGCAACACCTTCTCACCCAATCTCTCACTCACCCATTCATTTGCCACTCTCCCTCTCTCTACACCCCAAGAACAAGGATGAACCTTAGAACTAAAGAGAAGAAGGATTGGAAGTGAGATTGAAGGAGGAGGAGAGAAAGAAGAAGAAAACACCGACACATCCATGAGCATCACCAACGTCTTCAACCTTGTTCATGGTGAGCTCAAGAAGAGTAGTTCAAATTTCTTAGATTTTCCACCAAGTGCTTAAGTTTTGGTTTTTGGTGAAGCGTGGAGGGATTCCTTGCTGATGGTGATTCCATCATATGTAAGTAAGTTCAAGAAACCTTCACCTAGCTCAATCATTCAAGAATCTCATGGAATACCCTTTGCACTATCTTTTTGGTTCATTGCAAGATGAACCTCAAGAGCAAACCATTTTGTGAGTAAGAAGCAAGAGAAGAAGGATTGAATTTTCAACCTTTTGGCTACGAAAGCTCTTAATCTTAGAGCTAAGGATTCAATCCCAATCTCATGGCTTTATCTTTATGTTCTTGTATCCCTAAGTTTGACCATAAACCTATAGCCACACATAGCAAAACAAGTTCCAAACCCCAGCTACCTTGAGCCCAATAAGCCACCTAAGCTACCCCCAAGATATCTTGCACATGCATAGATCACAGCTGAGCACATCCAAGCTTTAACCCCAAGATCACCTAAGAGCATAGGTTCTGTCGACAGTTTGATGGAGTGTCTGTCATATCGGTGGAGTGTCCGATAACTCCAGAAAGCCACCCATCAGAGCCTTATCTCCTGTCGACTTAAGTCAATGGAGTGTCTGTGGCCTTACCAGAGTGTCTGTTGATTTATAGGAGTGTATAACCTAGTAACCCAAGAGCACCATGTCCTCAACGAGCATCCATGACAGCTCATGGAGTGTCCATTGATTTATAGACTCAGCAACCCAGCAAACCCGAGACCTCCCAGTTCCTACCGGAGTGTCCATCACCTCTAACGGAGCGCCCAAAAACCCAAAAAGAGTCAAGCCAAACCTAAGTCACCTCAAAGCTAAACCAGATGCAGTGTCCACCATCCTGGTCAGAGTGTCAGTCAAGCTAACAGTAAGGTTGTAGTTTCCCAGATAGCTTACCCAAGAGGTCAACAATACTAAGTTAAGTTCAGTTGTCAATAGTGCAATAGTAGAGCCATAGTTAGATGTCTTTTCCCAAGTTCTAAAGCAAGCCTTTGTCTCTAAGTCCCCATTGGTTGTCCTCAACCCCGATCTTCACCTTCTTTCAGGAATCGACTAGCGTGAGGACATGTGTGAGTTGTCGCCTGCAACTCTGGATTCATTCGAACGGCAAAACCAGGCAGGCACCCCACTACTATGAACCCTATTTTGGATACTTATTATGTTTCATTATGAGTTATCCATTTCATGTACATTTGGTTAATAATCTAATGATGCTTCACTAAGTTAGAGCTACCCACCCTTAATTAGAGCCTTCTTTTAATCAATGGGTTTGGTAATGTTTAATTGCTTACTTGCTTGGCAACGGTAGAAGTAGAGTATGAGAAGGGAACTCATGCTTGCACATGTAGGATGCTACTAGGCTAATTAATTAATAAAATAAATGAGGGTTACAACTAGTGTATCTTCCCTAATCTTGCCTAAGGACCCAACTTAATCTGGTATAAGAACATGATGATCAATTTGACATATCTTGCTCAAGTGAGGGGTAGGTCACTATGAGTGTGGATCTCAAGTGACATAGCTTGTGGAGTAGTTAAGGACCGAATGTTGGGATATGTGAGTCCGAGTAACTACCGTACAGGCCACATGTCACATATGGGGGCAGCAAGCCTAGTAGCTAAATGTGACCGGTCTATCCGTGAGACTAGCAAGAAGGTGGCGCTGGCAAGTGGCTGGAAGCACTAACACTAGCCGGGCTCCAGTCGAACCTTTCTTGTGATATTCGGGCCAATTTAGGGAAAGGTTGGAAATCATGAGGCAACCCTTATTCTAGGATCCAAAGTATGGTGGTTAGTCCTGTATTTCTATGTAGATACAAGTTGTACACTTTTGTAGAGTTTTGAAAGCCTGAAGTCCCTAAGGACGGAAACCTTAGGTTGTTCCTACTCAATATACCCATGGTAGTGTATTGATGGAACTTGTTGGTGATATGGTTTGTTGACGTTGATCACTCTTTTGGATATCGTAATTTGCTAATGTTAATATCTTTAATAATGAATTCATAGCATGTCATCTTAAGAAACACCATATGCCTTTCTACAAATGTACAAATTCCTGATAACACATTTGCATCCACCAAATATCTATGTGTTGGACTTAAGTCCTACGAGTATGAAATGTACTCACGGTGCTGCCATTAAGTTGTTTTGTAGGTGTTGTTACATTGGTGGACACGATGTAATGCTCTATTCACCGCTGCATAGTAGACCTTAGATCGGGCGAATCCAGAATGAGCTATGAGTTAACTCCGATAAGTACTCGAAAGAATTGCCAAAGAGTTGAGCCTAGTGGAAGAAACTAAACTTGTGTATGTTTATGTATTATGTATTTTCTTGTAACTAAACAATCTTGATAGTTGGGCATGATGTCAGGTGTTATATGTGTTGGTTTGCCACATGGGGTGTTTTGTGTCACTCGACCGTTACAAAGATCCTGAAGCATCGCGGTAGGGGCCGCGACATGATCCTTCACAATATATTTCTTGAAAAAAACTCTTGTGCCATGGACATCTTTCTTAGTGGCACGTGCTCCTACAAGTAATCCAACCATCTCCTCATCCTCGTTTGAAAACTCTTTAGGAGGATGGTTGTGGATGCATTCATTTATCACAAATATTGCAAATCACATAGTTATAGTATGGCCCTCGGTCAAGCTTACGACCATAAACAAAGCATTGCTAGGAGGTACCCTGGATTAACATGAGAAAAAAATATTTATATTTATTTAATCATAAAAAAGAATATCATAAAAAAATAACTTTCTTATTAATAAAAGCAAGAACATGTTTTCAAGTAAGTATGCACCTTCAGGTATTCTTCATCGCTAACCCTTTCAGGTTAAGAACAAGAAGAGCAAGGGACATACGATGCACGAGAACATGAGAGCTGCATCAATGCCATGATGCCCTTTGGTGATGGAACACACTCAAAAGGTTAGGCTCGAGTAGATGCTTATTCCTGCTTTAAGCGGTAGAAGTCGGGTGATTCCCTGTTACCTGCGAGCTTTAGGGATATACATATGGCACGGTTGGCTATATTTGCTATTGTGGAAAAGAACATGGTATAATATGAATGAAGACCGGACGGGGGCTTGTAAAGCTATAGGCTTACAGTGACTCTGTCTGTGTTGCTTAAGGACCGATTCTTGGAGCCTTTCTTTGTCATGTTGAACACATGCCTCTCTCTTAGCTGGCCAGACTCGAGTGTCTCTGACCACGAATCTGAGTAGCTTAACTCAGGCCAGAAGTCGATAAGTATAAAGTGCACTTCGGAAAGGAGTCACGGGCGTAAGTCCAGGTAGGTGAGTTAAAATTCCTGAACCCCCTAGCAGAAGGGTAATCCTTGAGAGTGCTGGCGCTGATCGAACCCGCGAAGTTGGTTCCTGAGTTGTCCCAAAGGTGACCTAATGCTCCCCGATGGGGGAAGTCATGGGTGAGAGTTAGGAATACCCCCTCAGCTGAGTTGTAATTCGATTCGAGTTGCCATCTCTCACCGGTTAGTGAGAACTTGACGGGAGTATCTCCAAAGTAGATACACTAAATAATATAATGGTTCAAGAATGATAATGATGATGATGACAGCCTTATTATACCTGCTATGGTTAATATTGTTTGCTCCTAATAAAGTGAGTGCTCTAGTACAGGTGTTAATATAGATGGAAGGTTAATGATTATTAACTTGATGTTAAGCTTAAAATAGTTACTTCTGTTATGCCAGCTTTTATGCAAAATGTTGTCAATCTAGCCCACTCTATATTAGCCTTGCATGATCCTTGGTGTCTTTTATTTCTAGTTTATGTCAGGTAAGTCTAGCTGAGTACCTTCTTGTACTCAGGGTTTATTTCCCACCTATTGTAGATGACCTATTCTATCATGGGTGCTGCAAGTATTGCCTTCTCCCTACTGGGGATGAAGACTAGACTGTTGGGCGTGGTCTCTACTAGTGTTCTTATCTGAAGATGCTTTGGTTGAACATGACCTTTAATGTGGCAATGTATTTGAACTTATGGAGTTATGTATTGAACTATGTTGCTTCCGCTAATCAAACTTGGTTTGTAATATTTTATTTCAAACTCCGATGGATGTAATCCGTATGATACTTGTGAACTATTGTAATGAATGATGTGTTGTGTTGAATCATGTATGATCTTGGCTTGTATGTTGAAAGTTGTTTGAAATCCTTCGAGATTTCTGGACTACCAGGGTTATGAGAGCCTAAGTATAGGAATTTGATCGCTTCAGTGATTATTTTTGTACTTACGTTCTTATAATTTGGTCGGTTCTATTACGGCTAGCATCGGAGCAAGGTTCAGCACTAAACATGTCGTTTGTGTATTTAAAACAAAAGATTTTGTGAAAAATCTAAATTTGAAACTAAGTATGCCAGTGGTCATATCCTTTATGCCCAATTAAGTACTCTTAGGTGGCTTATTGAAGTACTAACTTTGGGGGTTGTTTGCTTTCTATTTCATTGTCCATACGACATGCTATTGTATGGGTGCCATCTGCTTGGGTGGTAACATATGGATCAAATACCTCTACGCTCTGGTAAGTGTGAGTTGTGAGAACATGACCGTCCAACCATCGGTTTAGGGGAGAGATAGTTGTGGTTACTAGCATAATTACATGTTCAACCATGTATTTATGAGAGTACTTAATTGTGGGTATATCTGTCGGGTAGCTGTGATACCAAAGTATATGCAATGGGGGATACATGTATGGAGGGTATTTAGTTACTGCTTTCTTTGTGTGATTTATTGGAGAAATTATTGGGCTGAAATGAAATCTTCTGCAAGTACACTAACAACGTACCATTGTAGATTGAATAGTTACCATATATGAGAGAACGTATGTATGCCACCATATTGTAATAGAACCAACCAAATTATAAGAGCACAAGTACAAAAACAAGCGCCGAAACACTCAAATTTTCGAACTTGAACCCATATAATCCCGGTAGTCAATTGAAACCACGAAGGATTTCAAACCAACTCGCTTACAACCAAGATCGCATCATTCAACATAACACATCACACGTTATATTTCACAAGCAGTTCAGAAATAAACTTACACCACGGAGTCGCAATTATTACAAACCAAGTTTATAAAGTAGCGGAAGCATAAACACACACACTTAGTTCGAATACGATTGCCAGTCTTACAGATCATCATCCCACAAAAGCATTTAAGGGAAGTAAACTAACAGATGATCACGCCCGAGTGATCTAGTCCTCATCACCCGTAGGGTGGAGGCAGTTCTTGCAGAAGCCCTGATAAAGCATGTCATCTGCAACAGGAGGGAATAAACCTTGAGTATGGGAATGTACTCAGCTAGACTTACCCGTCGAAACGGAAAATAAAAGACACCATGGATCATACAAGACTTTCTTCAAGTGGAGCTGGCTGATACCATGTTTTGTGGAAAAGCATAAGTATAGGTAACTCTTTTAACCTGTACTAGCAGTTATTTTTAGCATTAACCTGTCAGCTATCTTAGCACCTTTACTAAACAATCATGTGATGATTAAGCAAACCATAATAACCATAGTAGGTATAAATTTGAGGCAACATGTACTTCATCATCCAATTAACCATCTGTTCAATTAATGAGATCTACGTTGCCGCTGCTCAAGTCAAGTGCTCACTAACCGGGAGTGACGGTGATTCGAATCGAGTTCCTATCCAGCTAGAGGGGTATTTCTAGCACAAAGCGCGCAGAGCCCTTGGCAGGGTTGCACAAGTCACCTTTGGTACAATTCAGGAAAGCGCGGGTTCGACTGATGCCCCATCCCCAAGGGCAATACTCTGCCAGGTGATAGGGACTCTAACCCCCCTTAGTCTCACGCCAATGTTCCCAAGCACATCCTTACTTCCTCCAAGATGCGACCTACCCTTCGATTCCTGGCCTGAACCGTATTACTCGGCTTCGCAGTCGGAACGGCTTATCCGACCAACTAAGCGTTAGACTGCGTTCAATACGACTCAAGGACGTACAACGATTGGTCCTTAAATGACTCAGACGGGCATAGCTTCGCACCCAAGACGTGAAGTGTCTTACGGCTGCACTATCGAACTCCTGCCCGGTCTCAATTCATTTTTAAGCATGGTTCCATTGTCACACCCATTTAAAGACCAAATGGAATGCATACTCTTATGTGTGCCTAGAGATCAATCACACATAAGTTAACAAATTATAACGGAAGTATCATCACAAATGTTATTACATCACGATAATTAACACATAGTCTTTACACAAATATAGCGGAAGTAAAAAATATAAATCTCTCGTGGTAGCTCCAATCACAGGCACATTGACTGGTTGACTGCAAGTCTAGTAATCTTGAGGGAAGTAGGAGTAGTAGTCATTATTTGCACCATCTGTTACCCATCCGGGATTTTTATCCAAGTAAGAAAAATAAACAAGCGTAAGTACATATCGTACTCAACAAGTGTAACATGGGGTTCATGAGGCTCAAAGGCATGACATTGTTTATTAGCATGTAGCTTTTAGTTAGCATAATTCTAGCATATCAATAGCATCAAGATGTCTCAATGTAAACAATAAACATATGATCCATGTGAAATGATTAACGAATAGCAAAAACATAACCATTATTAATTATCAACTATTCCATAAGGGTCCAAGGCCACTCGTGACCGTGAGCACGGCTGTTATAACAGTTTTACACTCTGCAGAGGTTGTACACTTTCATTGTGAGTCGTGTTGCCCATATGCCCGGGTTAATTACTCCCAAAACACTTCCAAGGTGAGCAGGCAGGGAAACACTATGAAGTCTTTCGAAGGTTCGTCTAACAAGTTAGGGCCATTAGATTTACTCGGCAAACAGATGTAGAGCCCCCCTTCCAAATGGCACAATGACACGCAGCCTATACACATAAGGACAGAGGCCGCACTATACCCGATTCGTCAAGCCATTCTTACGCCAAAAAGATTACCACTAACAAGCTAGAAAAGGTTCTTCTATATGACTAAAGCCAGAGCCATATAGCCCTCACAGTTGTACTGTAAATCCCGGATGTTCGCTTATAGATGAGTCCTTATGGAGAGTAACTAGAGCATCAAAAATAACCCCATGCTCTAATCCCCTTTAAACATTAATCAAAATCATCTTTTAATGTTTGTTGCATATTCCATTAATCAATTTACATGATCATAGTCCATGTTTAAGCACTAGCCATACTACTCAATGCAATATAATGGGTATCCAAATGATATGATACAAGTTAATCTGAAAATCTTATAACATGCTCTACAATTCATTTTCAGATCTCAAGACTTGATTCCTAAGTTTACCTAGTCGAATTCCCAAAGTTCCAGAACTCGGCCCTCTCCAAACAGAGAGCAGCCATTTCTGGACAACCACTTCAAACAACTGTAACTCCTAAACTACTAAGCCAAATGCCACCAAATTTTGACACAAACTAGTTTAACAAGTTTACTACCACTTTGGTACTCACAAGATTCCCAGCAAACACATTTTTTCAAGGTCTAAACTCAAAAGTGCTACCAGCTGCCAGAGAACTTAGAAATGTGAAAATTAAATATTTATTCATGTGTCAAACTACCCTTATGACCAAACTAATGACACTACTAGGTCACATATGACATGAAACCACCAGAAAGTAAGGTATGTTCACCAAAATCATTTATTTTAACCCCTTTCCTAATTCACTTAATTAATTAAGTGGGAAAATAAACCCATATGCAAACTGCTCAGAAAATTCTACAAAAATTACAGCAGACTCTATACCCTACTAGGAGACTACTGTATAAATTTGAACTAAAGTTATTCACAGAAACTCCCTACACAAAATTCACAAGCCAGAAGGGCTGATTTTTGCATAATTAACAAATCATAATGAAAAGTGTCAAACAATAGAAACCATATTTTTCTTAGCAATCTTATGGTACCAGCACACTCTCCATAAAATTTCATGAGCATTTTGCATACTAAAAAATTATTAAAATTCATTCAAGTATCTCCTAATATAACATGACAACATCATAACTTGAAAAGTACTCAAGCAATAGTACCCATATTTTTACCAGAGCTAGTATAGACATGAAATAGCACACCCACCAAATTTCATAATTTTTGGAGCAATACAACTCAAGTTATCCATTTAACAAGTTTACATATATTTTAAAACACATTTCAAAGACCTATTTAAATCTTCCAGAATTGGAATAACACATATCCATTTTATATTTTTCATAAATACAGCACTTCACATAGATCCTAACAAACTTGGAGTCACCTCATTTGGATCTATATTGCTTGAGATATGAAATTTACAAAACAGCATTCAAATATGTGAAATAAATAAAGAAAATACCAAATAAAATTCCTAAACCGACTACTGGGCCGGCCCTCGTACGCCAGCGCGGCCCATAACGACGCGCGGCCTGCGTCGGCTCCCGCCCGCGCACGTGCCTAACAGCCTGGACCCACCAGACAGAGAGAGGGAAGCAGGGGAGGAGCGGCGGTGGTTGGAGCTCGCCGCCGGTGGCGATTCCGGCGAGACTGCGGGCACCACTAGGTTCGCTTCCTCCTTCCACGTCGAGTCAACCCTAAATTCTAGACTCTACCGTCTTGGGGAGGGGTTGTTCGCGGCGGTGGCGGACGGCGGTGAGCGGGCGGCGCTACGCCGGCCAACTCCGGCCATCTCCGGCCAACCTAAGCTTGGTACGAGCTTCACCGACCTCAAGCACACCTAGCTAGACTAGCGCGCGGAGCAGAGATAGACCAGCAGGGGCTGGCCATAGTGGCGCTCAACTTCGGCGAGACACAGTCATGGCGGACGCGCCCAGTGCGGGGCTTGTTCCGGTGAGACGACGATGAGATAGGGCCCTACACCTTCGAAGGACACACTACGACCAACGGCGCACCCCATGCGCACCCTAACTCGGCCAAGGGCTAGCCACAGAGAGCAAATGGGAAGAAGCTCGTCCCTGCGGCAATGGCGACCGCGGCGAGAGCGCGCTATGTTCACCTTCCGTTCCGACCTCTACAACTCAAACCGTGAGATGACATCTTCGCCTAAGCTTCTATAGGCCACGAGAAGGATGAAACGGGGGTGAGGTGGGATAGAGGCGTGCTATGCAGTGCTGGCCATGGAGGACAGTGGGGGCGGCGGTGCTTCGGTGAACTCCGAGTGGGGAAAATCGGCAAATGTCGCTTACCCTAAGCTCGGTTGCCTCAAATGAGTGGTCGACAAGATACGTGAGGTGGTGGCAGAGCCATGGGCACGATTTGGTGGGCTATGGTGGGATGTCGCCCGTGTGCGTCCGTGGCGATCTCACGGTGGCGCTGCTCGTCGGAGACAACCCCGAGAGGAGAAGAGAGGCGACGGAAATGAGGAAAACCGAACTAGGATCTAGATTTCTGCTTCCACGACATGCACAAGTGATGCTGTGACAGCCTATGCGCGCTGGAGAGCAGCCACGCGGCGCTCGGCCCCTGACTGTGGTCGGCCACAGCAATGCTCTGAAGTCTGAATGGAAGCCTGAAACCAGTGACTGACAGCGCCATTTGGAGGCCTCATTATCCCTAATCTAGCTCGAGTTAGCAAAAGGTGATAACAGTAAAGTTGTAGAGCTACATGAGTACTACAACTTTGCCAATTGGAGCTTGGTCTGATTTAGCATGGTTTACGAGTTACATGGCTCCAAAGTAGGGTACACCGAAACTGTAAACTTCAATTTCAGACTTAGAAATTTTCTAAGTGTTGGGCAGCCCCTCAAACTGACTTGTGGGCCACATTTGAGCATGTTCTGGTCATTTTCATGAGATGGCCATATTAGAATTTTTGTTCCTTATGAAATTCTCTACAACATTGATAAAGGGTGCTCCTCCATGCAAGGTCTCTAAGCTAGATTTTCTAAACAATCAAACTAGATTATTCTAGTGGTCAATACTTGGTCAACATCACATAGGAGGGCATTTTGGTCATTTTGGTCAACATGAACATTGTTCCACTAATGATCCTAAGTGTGATTAAGGCAATATAGGACATAATTGACCATTGTACCCTTTGGTTACACAAACTTTCAAATGTCATATTGGTTGAAACAAACAAAACAAGCTTTTTAACTAATTGTTGCCACACCATGTTACATCTATATGTTGCAATACACACATTTCATAAGCTACCACCTTTGAAACAAACTTAATAAAGTATGTGGCACACTCTTGTTACAAGCCAAACAAATGCATAATGAATGGAATGATGCTCATGCTTGTGAAATGCAGGTGCAATTATGAAAGCCAAACACCTGGGGTGTTACACGTATATTCCGTTAGCACTTAAATTTTTCCTAGGTTTGTGAGAATGTACGGATTGTGCATGCATCATGTTCGAACATCCATTACATTCTTGCATTACTCCCTCTCTTAAAATTTGATTATCCTGACTAATTAAGTTTTCGTGTCTCTTTAAATGATCTTCTCACCCTAAGCTACACCCTTTTTGCTATAGATGGCCCGCACAAAAACCACCGCTCGTAAGTCCATCGGAGGCAGGGCCCCTCATCACCCGTTAGCCCCTCGTGAGCCCCATCCTGAGCCTACTAAGGAGGACAGGTTGAGGGTTGAGTTAGCACATGTGACTACTAAAAGGAATGCAGTCCAACAACATTTGGAGTAGGTGACGTGGGAAAGGGATCAGGAGACACTCGAGGTTCAGAGGTTGACTGTTGCTCACCACAACTGTGAGCGTATGGTGGTTCACGTGATGAATCAGCGGAATGAAGTTAGCACGAAGAGAATGTTTTGAGGGCTCGGCAGGTTGAGCTTGAGCAGCAGCTGGCAATTGCAGAAGTGTACAATGACAACCTCCATGAGGAAGTTCATCTGCTACATAATCAGCTCCATCTGATCCTTCTTCCTGATGATGATGAGATGGGCTCTGGTGTCATCATGGCTGAGGATGATGATGACATCGAGATTATTGAACCTGAGGATGTTCCGCCTGAAGAAGAGGAAGATGAGGAGTTGGAGCCTGCTAGTGATGAGGACGGAGGAGAGATCTTCGACACCAACTTGAAGGACGACACATAGTTTAGTTTACCGCTTAGCTAATGCGTTAGAGCTAGTCTTTTGTTGACCCTCATGCATGGACAAGTAGCTTTATTGTAAACTAATCTTTGGGATGTAATATCGAACCCTATGTTATCTTCAATGTAAGGTTGGAACCTCGATGGTTTAGAAGTAACTAGTCAGACATGCAAGTGCTCCATGTTACGTGAGACTTTAATTAATTCCATCTTTGTTGTCGGTAAAAATTGTTGTTTGTTGAGAACATCGCACTATTGCGCCAATTGCGCTTGATGGTGTTGTGTGATTGTGATGAATTATTATGCCTCTGCTTATTGTATGAATTTATTCTCTCCAATGAAATTAGTTTGGCATAATAACACAATTCATCTAAAATTTTCCACATCATCAGTGCTCATTGGCTATGCATTTTTGCAGATGTCTTACAACCTTTGTCGGGGTCGTGGCATTGGGGATGAGGAACAACTGCTACCTCCTCCGTCGCCACCCGTACCGGCTGAACTTATGCAGATGGTTGTTGAAAGTCAGCGCATGTTGGCTGAGGCTATGTGTTAGATGGCCAACCGTGAGGATCGCCATGTTCGCCAGGGACCCGAGCCAAATCAGTATAGTAGCTTCAAGGACTTCATGGACACAAAGCCTCCTATCTTCAGAGAGGCAAAAGAACCACTACAAGCTGACGAATGGTTGAGCACCATAGAGCAGAGGTTTCGCTTGATCAGGTTGACTAAAGGTATGAAGGCATCGTATGTGGGATATCAGCTACAAGGACCTGTAGGTATCTGGTGGAACCATCATAGGACCACCTTCCCTGCAAATGTTGAGGTTGTTTGGGACCAGTTCAAGGAAGCTTTCAACGAACATTTTGTTCCTCCTGGCCTTATGGCAATCAAGCATACAGAGTTCATGAAGCTGATCCAAGGCAACAAGAGCTTGAATGAGTACCTCTAGGCTTTTAACAACTTGGCGAGGTATGCCCCAGAATTTGTGGATACAGATGCTAAGAAGATTGCTAGCTTCAAGAGGGGACTTTCCCCTAAGCTGATGAAGTCTATGGGCAACAGCAAATGTATAACTTTTAATGAGTTTATCAGTGATGCCCTAACTCAAGAAAACAATGATAATATTTATACTACTTCCAAGAGTCGTAAAAGGAATGATGAGGCAGGTGCTTCTTAGTCTAAAGCTCCTATGGTGGCAAAAACTCAGTATCGCTCACCTGCTGCCAACATTCGGTATCATCCATCCTAGAAGAAGAATCAGGCTAAGCCTGGCTTTCGCAAAGGATACATAGTTTCTCTGCCAAAGAATACTTCTGGGCAGGGCAGTTCCAATGTTCCACCAGCTAACAGGCCATGCTGGAATTGCAACAAGCCTGTTCACTGGGTGAAGAATTGTCCTTATCCTCCCAAGAAGACTTCTCAGGGAAACATCCGTCTAGGGCGTGCTCACTATACCACTGTTGAGGAAATTCTTGCTGAAGAAGTAGTAACTGCTGGTAAGTTTCTTGTTAATGATCATCCCACTGTTGTGCTCTTTGATTCGGGTGCCCCGCATTCTTTTGTGAGTTCTACTTTTGCATCTGAGCATAAGCTGAATATGGTTACAATAGCCAAGGGTGGTTATTGTATTAGTGTTGCTGGGAACAACATCATGACTAACCAAGTAGTTAAGGATGTGAAAATTGAGATTGGTGATCGAGAGTTTTTAGCTGATCTTGTAGTCCTACCAGGTGTAGGAATTGATGTAATTCTGGGAATGAAGTGGATGAGTGGTAATGGAGTGTTGATCGACACCACAACTCGCATGGTGATGTTGAAAGATCCTGTAGATAAGAAGGGTTTTCTAGTTCAACTCCCTCGTGATATCACTATCCATAATGTGGCCAATGCTACTCTAGCCAAGGCCATTGAGGATATTCCTGTTGTCTGTGAGTTTCTGGATGTCTTTCCTGATGATTTGCCCAAATTACCTACGGACCATGAAGTGGAATTCAAGATAGAACTCATTCCGGGTATAGCTCCTATCTCTCGAAGGCCTTATCGAATGCCACCCAATGAGTTAGCTGAGCTAAAAATTTAGTTGAATGAGTTGTTGAAGAAAGGTTTGATTCTGCCTAGTTCCTCTCCTTGGGGTTATCCTACTATCTTTGTGAAGAAGAAGGATGAATCTCTGCGCACGTGTGTGGATTATCGACCACTTAATGCTGTCACCATCAAGAACAAATATCCTCTCCCTCGTATCAGTATCTTTTTCGATCAGTTATCTAAAGCTAAGGTCTTCTCTAAGATTGATTTGAGATTTGGCTATCACCAGATCAAGATTCGTCCTGAAGATATACCTAAGACTGCTTTCTCCACCAGATACGGGCTATATGAGTATCTAGTCATGTCTTTCGGTCTGACTAATGCTCCTGCACACTTCATGTACCTGATGAATTCGGTATTCATGCCAGAGTTGGATAGGTTCGTGGTGGTTTTTATTGATGATATCCTTGTCTATTGTCTATTCTCAGAACAAAGAAGAGCAGGCTGAGCATTTGAGAATTGTTTTAACTCGATTGCGTGACAAGCAACTTTATGCCAAGTTTAGCAAATACGAGTTCTAGTTGAAGAAAGTACCTTTTCTAGGTCACGTGCTATCTGATGAAGGGATCTCTGTTGATCCTACCAAGGTGCAAGAAGTGCTGGATTGGAAGGCACCTACTACGGTCTTTGAAGTCCGAAGTTTCCTTGGTTTGGCTGGTTATTATCATCGATTCATCCTGGATTTCTCTAAAATAGCCAAGCCTATGACTCGATTATTGCAAAAGGATGAAAAGTTTGTCTGGACTCCGGAGTGCGAAGAGGCTTTCCACACTTTGCGGACTCTGCTAACTTCTTCTCCTATTTTGGCACAACCTGACATCGAGAAGCCTTTTGATGTATATTATGATGCATCAGGCACCGGTTTAGGGCGTGTTCATATGCAAGAAGGCTGAATCATTGCTTATGCCTCGTGCCAGCTTCGAAAGCATGAAGTCAATTATCCTACTCATGACTTAGAGCTAGCTACAGTTGTTCATGCTCTAAAGATTTGGAGACATTACTTGCTTGGTAATGTGTGCAACATTTATACTGACCATAAAAGTCTCAAGTACATCTTTACTCAGTCGGAGTTGAACATGCGTCAACGCCGATGGTTGGAGTTGATCAAGGACTACAATCTGCAGGTGCACTATCATCCTGGCAAGGCATATGTTGTTGCTGATGCCTTAAGCAGAAAATCTCATTGCAATTCTTTGGTTAGTGAAGACTTTCATCTGTCACATCTCCTTCATCCTGTGGTACTCCACAATATCACTGTGGATTGCTCTCTTAGAAGTCAAATTATCAAGCTCTAAAAGACTGATGTGGGTGTGTTTCACATCAAGCGGAAGATGAAAGAGCAAGAAACCAAGCACTTTCGAGTGGATGACAAAGGAATTCTCTGGTTCAACGATATACTTGTCGTAACCAAAGACAAGGAACTTAGAAACCAAATCATGGCTGAAGCCCACTCTTCCAAGTTATCTATCCATCATGGTAGTAGTAAAATGTATCAAGATCTCAAGCCTTACTATTGGTGGACCAAGATAAAGAAAGAAATCGCAGCCTATGTTGCTAGGTCTGTTAACTGTTGCAGAGTCAAGGCTATTCACATGAAGCCTGGTTTAATGCAACCACTCTCTATTCCTTGTTGGAAGTGGGAAGAGATTGTCATGGCTTTTATTGTTGGGTTGCCCACAACTGAGAAGGGTTTTGACTCGATTTGGGTTATTGTTGGGCATTCTTAACGTCATTACCAAAAGTAGACTTAGTTTTCTAATTCTGATAACGGCGCCAAAAATGCCGAACCTATCCCTCATGCCACTTAAGCCAACTTGTCATCCCTAGCATGACATGAGAGACGCGGTATTGAAATATGCAACTGCTCTTCTAAATAAATAATAAATAAGATCTGCAAGCGCACAGATTAATACCGATGTAGCATTTTAACCGGGAAGTATTCCAGGTATCGTTATTTATATTTTTACCACTGGGAAGGGATTACTAATATCAATGTTGATTATGGAATGGAATATAGGAATGAGTATCAATCATTGCATGTATAAGTGAGAGCATTCATCTATCTCTTGCATACAGGGGTAAGTGTCACATAAAATATAGATAAAGTATGAATGGTGACAAAGATAATTAATCTGATCAGCTAGCCACATATAATAATGATAAGCACCTCAACAGATATTCTAGCAAGTCATTAGCATGGTATTAGGACGAACTACAAGGATATTTCCTAAGTTATTCTTAACTATAAAGTCTAGCATATCATAGTTAGTGCAAGTACACTTGGCAATCATTGCGAGAAAGGACTACGCCCATGCATAGTGATATTATCAAGGAAGATGAGAAACATAGCAATCACTCCCCCATAATAATGTTGCTCTGCCTGCCTTACACACGGGAGGGGGACTATATAAGAACCAACGAAGCTGTCACCATCGCGGACCACCCCACGATCCGGCATATAAGGTGCAATCGCAGATAAATATGGTCTAAGCACCACGCCTACACAATATTTATCATTTACCCATGGACCCGATGGATAAACGCTATACGATCCTAAACATGTATATAATTCCAATCTAACTAAGCCAAGCGTATAACTACGATAAACTAAGAACAATATAATCGCAAACATAAACAAGTAGAGCATAGTCATAATCAATATATTGAAATAGAACAAAGTTGTATTCATAATATTGAAGAACAAAGATGAACAATGAAGAACAGTAAAGGAATTACCAAGAATCCTCTTGACAGATCCAGAAACCAATCGAAGATTGACTCCTTCTAGTTCTAATCCTATGTAGCTATGCTATACTAGAGATCTAGTTGATGTGGTGGCTCTAGGGCTTGATCAGAGACTCTCCTCCTGAGATTAGGGTTTGAGAAATTGAGAATGAGGGAGTGCCTCCTCCAGGGGACAGGGGTCCTGCTTATATAGCCCCCTCAAGTGAACGTGGGCCGTCGGATCAAACCGACATTAATCGCACGGTTTTCCTTGATCCCTTAGGTTGGTGGAGCATAATCCGCGAGACGGAGCCTGATTGGCTCTCAGGCCAGGGCGGGTGCCCTAGGGAACAGGGCGGGCGCCCTGCCTCCGGGCCTGTTTGGCCTCCCGTTCGATCTCGTAGCTTCTGGAGTCTTCTAGATGATAGAAAATCGGTGAACACGTTATTATCTCTATGTAAACCCGACGTGTGGGCCTTTCCTCCGTATTTTCTGATAACCCCCTGCAGAAACAGACAAACACCAAAACTCGTGGAATTCTGTCAGATAAAACCCTAAGTCTAGGTGTTGGTTGCATTTGGATCCTTTTCTTTATTTATTTAATAACTATATTTGGTACTTAAGGACCGTCAACAAACTCCCCCAAGCTTACCTCTTGCTCGTCCCTGAGCAAGGATATACTCATTATGGATCAGGAGTTGCTGCAACGCCTTTGAACGTTGACGGTACATATGCTTTCAAATAAGGTCTCATCCCTGAGTTAGAGTAAACTGTCAAGACTTAAAACTTACTCATTTTACCTTTCACCATGGGGCTTGCAACCGTCACCTGCATCTTGAGTGGTTAAAAGATAGAACGGTCTAGTCAAACGCCATGTCTCTTATTCTTGATCAGCTATAGCTCTGGAGTTTTTGCAAATTTTTCAAATAAAACTCAGAGATTCCTTGTATGACTTTCTCGGGTCTCTCTTTTGTGGTATTTCTGGATCCTTACCAAGGCAGTAATGGTATATGCCTTCTCTCTCAAAGTATGTGGTATTTATGGTATAAGGCGTAGTGACATTGCCTTCTCTCTCACCCTACTCTAATAAGGCTTTGATATCTGGAGCTCATAGGTGGGAGATACAGTATACATACTCATAGAACATTTATTGCATAGTCAAACCATGGATCCAGAGAAACAAGTCAATAAGTCAAATCAAGATGTGCATGTGTGGTGAATGAGTGGTGTATGGTAATGATGGTGATAACAAAAGTCTAATGCTCTTTTTGAGGGAATACATACCTTTCTTGCTTTTTAAAACTTTTGAGGGGAATGAGATGCTCTATTTTCTCTTCTTTTTCCTCTCAGGTGGGTATCTTGTACCCCTAATTCTACTGTCGGACACTTGTCCATTTTTACCTCTCGTCTCACTTTTTCTTTCTTCGAGGTTCCGAGCACTTGCTCCTTTTTATTTCCTCATTTTTTAGAGCAATCTCCCTCTTTTGAAAATATAGCAAGTGGTAGTAGAAATGACTTGAGCATTAACTTCACAGGGAATAACAGGAATGGGATAATGTTTTTGGCTATTCTCTCCCGGGTCAGGAGTAGAATAATTTTGAGTGAATCTGGAGATGGAAATGAGTGGATATATGTGGATGCGTACTTCCGGAGTAGAAGCAGCATGTATGAGTGAACGTGCAAGTGAATCTTGATTTTAACCACATGACAAGTTCCTAAGGGTCTACACAGCTTGACCACACTCAATGCCCATAAGCAGTAAGTAGTAAAAGTGCGGCTCTTAATCTAACAAGCATGTATATATGGCTGTGGTAGGAATTTAAACTCTCATCATACAGGAACTCATCATGCAACATTTTAAAGATTTTCAAAGATAAAATTCTCTAGAATTCTAGCATCTCTAGGAACAGATAAACAGCAGCTCAACCTTCCCATATCATATCCGTTAACAACTTAGACTTCAGATCAAGTTCTCTTCCCACTAGTTTAGGTTTAGAGCCAGTTTTAAATTATAACAGTTATGTCTAAACTAGAGAGAAAACAAATTTGAAAATTAGGCAGAGCAACTGTTCATCATATCCATGCTAGAGTTTTATTTTCAAGATTCAGTTTAGCATAGCTACTTTATTTATTTATTAAACTAAGCAAATATATATAAACACAAAATATTTATTTGGGTTTTCATGATTATGCATCTTTTTATTTTAATAAAGCATAGGTATAAATGTAGATAAAAATACTTATCGGGATAAATGGGGGTGCTCTCCCCCAAGCTGGATCTTGACGTAATTTCTTCTGATGTAGCTAGCAGGTGCAGAGGTGTATTTGAATGTCGGCAGCACCCTGACAGCGATTAGGATGTCCTCCATCTGCTAGTCTTCCTGAATTCTGTGGAGCTCAAATAGACAACAAAGCTTCGTGGAACTTGATTAAGCGTTAGCATAAATATCTAGCCTTTATCATGTTTGAGCTTCCTTGATAAATGTCACTCTCTATTTTTATTTTCATTTTTATAGAACAGAAAAAAAAAATATATTATTATTTTTTTTAGACAGAATGAACATGATTAACTGAGCAATAATTAAAGGGAAAATGATAACTACCAAGTTTACCTCTTGGCACGGCGTTCGGTGTTTTTATGTCCTCCGAACAGGACTTCTTTTTTCTTAGTTGTCCTAGGATTTGGGTGACGTAGACGGTGGTTCCGGCAGCGCCTCCTCTTCTTGTGTAACTGTCTTCGCTTTCCATACCCGACTTGGTGCTTCGGTCTCCTGTTGTGTATCCTCGGGCCTTATGACCTCTCCTTCATAGTCTGCCCATACATCCTTGATGGTTTGCCTCCTTTGGTTATGGTTACGTCGCCTTCTTCTTGTCCTGACCTGCTTAGAATCTTCAACTATATAGTTAGGGTCATTAAAGTAGCGGCGTACCTTCTCAGAGGGGAAATGCATATGGACTTCTCCGGTTCCAATGTAGATGATTGCTTTGACGGTGCCTAGAAACGGTCTTCCTAGGATGATGGGTGGATCATACTCGTCGTCTCCCATGTCAATGACCTGAAAGTCTGTATGGACAAAATGATCGTTAATTTTAATAGGGACATCGGTTACTATACCTTCGACCTTTCGGGATGTCTAATCTGCCATCTAGAGCTGAGTGTATGTTGGTTTTAAGGGCATGGTCCCGTACAAGAGCTGATAAGTGACTGTGGCCATTATGTTGACGCTTGATCCAGTGTCGCAGAGCACCTTCTGAAAGGAGTATCCATTGATTGAGCACTCAATGCTTGGCATGCCTGGGTCGTCCTTCTTGATTAGGAACGGCGACTTGGGTCGTCGGTCTTGACCTCCTTGAACTGCAGTGACCATCTTAGCTGATTCGGTCCATCCTTGGTTGTTCTTGTTCTGCTTGTTCCTCCTGTTGGTCCTCTTCCTTGGTTCATGTTGGGGTTGCTCTGGGATTTGTGTAATCTTGTTCTTGAAGGAAAATGTCTCCTTCCTCCCCTTGATGTTGAAGTTGATCTTCGCAGCGCTGGCGTAGATGACAGCTCCCGAGGTGTTCAGGAATGGCCTTCCCAGAATAACTGGTGACCTCTCATCGGACCCGGTCTCTATCACCACAAAATCAGCTGGAGCGTACGAGGTACCAACTCGGACACACATGTTCTTTAATATTCCTTTAGGAAAGCTTAGTGTCCGATCTGCAAGCTGCAAACACATAGTTGTTTCTGATAAAGGATATGTAAAGAATTTTTCATAGAGTACCCTAGGCATAATGTTGATGCTGGAGCCAAAGTCACAGAGTGCTTCTGGGAAGTCCACCATGCCGATGGAGATCGGGATGACGGGGCGTCCTGGATCGCCTCTCTTGACTGGCAGAAGGTCATTATGTACTCCGACAGCGGGATTACTCCAATAGTTACTTGCATCAAACATGTCTACAAGATTTACATATTCTAATCCTTTCGGTTGTGATGGTATACCGGGGTTAGTAGCAGGAACAGCAGCAGCTATTTGATTTAACTGAGATTCAATCATTTTATTAAAGCTAATTTGGTTTTTGATGGCAGTAGAGAAATTATCCATTCTATTATTTATGTTTTCTAGTATTTTATCATTGGATGCCAATTTCTTAGACAAGTTATCCATTAGCTTTCCTTGATTAGACACTAACTCTCTCAGGGGTGGAAAATTATTATTGTTGTTGTAAGAGTTATTACCTTGATAATTACCTGAGTAGTTAGGCCTCTGTTGATTCCAACCTTGATTTTGTTGAGGACAGTTGTAGTTGTTGTTGTTGTTGATGTACCTTGCATCCTCAAGCATCTCAGGGCAATGATTGCCTGAGTGTCCAGTATCTCCACATTCCTCACAAGTCATGTGAGAGTCGTAGACGTTCATGACTTCTCTTTTGTCTCCAGCTTTGTCATCAAGCTTTTTCATGAGTAGGTCTAACTTTGCAGACAGCATGTCTACCTCCTTGAGCTGGTGCATACCTCCACCCTTCTTGTGTGTTTGGATCCTCTCTTCGTTCCAACCTTGGTTGGACGCCATCTTCTCCACAAGGGCTGTAGCTTGTGGTATGGTGAGTGATAGAAATGCGCCTCCAGCTGCAGCATCCATGGTCTCACGAGCACTAGTGATGAGCCCATGATAGAAAGTCTGCATAAGTAGCCAGCTCTCCATTCCATGATGGGGACATTCTAGGATGTAATCTTGAAAGCGCTCCCATGCTTCTGGAAGGGATTCATCATGTTGTTGCCGAAAACTTGTAATCTTCCCACGGAGAGCATTGGTCTTGCCCCTGGGAAAGAACTTAGCCAGAAAGTTCGTAGAGCAGAGTGCCCACGTAGTGTTCTTATCCTTCGTCGCGTAGAACCACTGCTTTGCTCTCCCCAATAGTGAGAATGGGAAAAGGCGAAGTAGTATGGCGTCTCTGGGAACATCTAATAAAGTGAATGTGCTGCAAATCTCCAGGAAGTGTTGGAGATGAGCACTTGCATCTTCGTGCGGCTTCCCACAAAACTGGTTGGCTTGTACCATGTTGATGAGCCCTGGCTTGAGCTCAAAGTTCTTGTCGATGGCCGCGGCAGGTCCAGTGCGGATGTTGTCCGTAGTGGGAGCTGAGAACTCGCGGATCGTCTTGTTCGCCATGGCTGCGAACTCTGTTGACAAATTTCGGATGAAACTTCGGCGGTCTTCTGGATTAGATGAAGTGTTGCGTCGAAGTGTTGACTTCTTGAGCTTGGCTCTTGCCCCTCTGATTAATGCTTCGGGGTTGTCAACAAAATTTTCTAGAAGATGTCCTCTATTCATACATCACCCTGCAAAACAATAAGAATGGAAAAATACAGGGGTAAATCTGTATGGGAGAATTGATGATCTCAATCACTTAATGATGCGAATGATGACTCAAATTCCGTATTCATTCCTTGTTAGTAAATCAACCTTCCCCGGCAACGGCGCCAAAAATGCTTGTTGGGCATTCTTAACGTCATTACCAAAAGTAGACTTAGTTTTCTAATTATGATAACGACGCCAAAAATGCCGAACCTATCCCTCATGCCACTTAAGCCAACTTGTCATCCCCAGCATGACATGAGAGACGCGGTATTGAAATATGCAACTGCTCTTCTAAATAAATAATAAATAAGATCTGCAAGCGCACAGATTAATACCGATGTAGCATTTTAACCGGGAAGTATTCTAGGTATCGTTATTTATATTTTTACCACTGGGAAGGGATTACTAATATCAATGTTGATTATGGAATGGAATATAGGAATGAGTATCAATCATTGCATGTATAAGTGAGAGCATTCATCTATCTCTTGCATACAGGGGTAAGTGTCACATAAAATATAGATAAAGTATGAATGGTGACAAAGATAATTAATCTGATCAGCTAGCCACATATAATAATGATAAGCACTTCAACAGATATTCTAGCAAGTCATTAGCATGGTATTATGACGAACTACAAGGATATTTCCTAAGTTATTCTTAACTATAAAGTCTAGCATATCATAGTTAGTGCAAGTACACTTGGCAATCATTGCGAGAAAGGACTACGCCCATGCATAGTGATATTATCAAGGAAGATGAGAAACATAGCAATCACTCCCCCGTAATAATGTTGCTCTGCCTGCCTTACACATGGGAGGGGGACTATATAAGAACCAACGAAGCTGTCACCATCGCGGACCACCCCACGATCCGGGATATAAGGTGCAATCGCAGATAAATATGGTCTAAGCACCACGCCTACACAATATTTATCATTTACCCATGGATCCGATGGATAAACGCTATACGATCCTAAACATGTATATAATTCCAATCTAACTAAGCCAAGCGTATAACTACAATAAACTAAGAACAATATAATCGCAAACATAAACAAGTAGAGCATAGTCATAATCAATATATTGAAATAGAACAAAGTTGTATTCATAATATTGAACAAAGATGAACAATGAAGAACAGTAAAGGAATTACCAAGAATCCTCTTGACAGATCCGGAAACCAATCAAAGATTGACTCCTTCTAGTTCTAATCCTATGTAGCTATGCTATACTAGAGATCTAGTTGATGTGGTGGCTCTAGGGCTTGATCAGAGACTCTCCTCCTGAGATTAGGGTTTGAGGAATTGAGAATGAGGGAGTGCCTCCTCTAGGGGCCAGGGGTCCTGCTTATATAGCCCCCTCAAGTGAACGTGGGCCGTCGGATCAAACCGACATTAATCGCACGGTTTTCCTTGATCCCTTAGGTCGGTGGAGCATAATCCGCGAGACGGAGCCTGATTGGCTCTCAGGCCAGGGCGGGCGCCCTAGGGAACAGGGCGGGCGCCCTGCCTCTGGGCCCGTTCGGCCTCCCGTTCGATCTCCTGGCTTCTGGAGTCTTCTAGGTGATAGAAAATCGGTGAACACGTTATTATCTCTATGTAAACCCGACGTGTGGGCCTTTCCTCCGTATTTTCTGATAATCCCCTGCAGAAACAGACAAACACCAAAACTCGTGGAATTCTGTCAGATAAAACCCTAAGTCTAGGTGTTGGTTGCATTTGGATCCTTTTCTTTATTTATTTAATAACTATATTTGGTACTTAAGGACCGTCAACAAACTCCCCCAAGCTTACCTCTTGCTCGTCCCTGAGCAAGGATATACTCATTATGGATCAGGAGTTGCTGCAACGCCTTTGAATGTTGACGGTACATATGCTTTCAAATAAGGTCTCATCCCTGAGTTAGAGTAAACTGTCAAGACTTAAAACTTACTCATTTTACCTTTCACCATGGGGCTTGCAACCGTCACCTGCATCTTGAGTGGTTAAAAGATAGAACGGTCTAGTCAAACGCCATGTCTCTTATTCTTGATCAGCTATAGCTCTGGAGTTTTTGCAAATTTTTCAAATAAAACTCAGAGATTCCTTGTATGACTTTCTCGGGTCTCTCTTTTGTGGTATTTCTGGATCCTTACCAAGGCAGTAATGGTATATGCCTTCTCTCTCAAAGTATGTGGTATTTATGGTATAAGGCATAGTGACATTGCCTTCTCTCTCACCCTACTCTAATAAGGCTTTGATATCTGGAGCTCATAGGTGGGAGATACAGTATACATACTCATAGAACATTTATTGCATAGTCAAACCATGGATCCAGAGAAACAAGTCAATAAGTCAAATCAAGATGTGCATGTGTGTGAATGAGTGGTGTATGGTAATGATGGTGATAACAAAAGTCTAATGCTCTTTTTGAGGGAATACATACCTTTCTTGCTTTTTAAAACTTTTGAGGGGAATGAGATGCTCTATTTTCTCTTCTTTTTCCTCTCAGGTGGGTATCTTGTACCCCTAATTCTACTGTCGGACACTTGTCCATTTTTACCTCTCGTCTCACTTTTTCTTTCTTCGAGGTTCCGAGCACTTGCTCCTTTTTATTTCCTCGTTTTTTTAGAGCAATCTCCCTCTTTTGAAAATATAGCAAGTGGTAGTAGAAATGACTTGAGCATTAACTTCACAGGGAATAACAGGAATGGGATAATGTTTTTGGCTATTCTCTCCCGGGTCAGGAGTAGAATAATTTTGGGTGAATCTGGAGATGGAAATGAGTGGATATATGTGGATGCGTACTTCCGGAGTAGAAGCAGCATGTATGAGTGAACGTGCAAGTGAATCTTGATTTTAACCACATGACAAGTTCCTAAGGGTCTACACAGCTTGACCACACTCAATGCCCATAAGCAGTAAGTAGTAAAAGTGCGGCTCTTAATCTAACAAGCATGTATATATGGCTGTGGTAGGAATTTAAACTCTCATCATACAGGAACTCATCATGCAACATTTTAAAGATTTTCAAAGATAAAATTCTCCAGAATTCTAGCATCTCTAGGAACAGATAAACAGCAGCTCAACCTTCCCATATCATATCCGTTAACAACTTAGACTTCAGATCAAGTTCTCTTCCCACTAGTTCAGGTTTAGAGCCAGTTTTAAATTATAACAGTTATGTCTAAACTAGAGAGAAAACAAATTTGAAAATTAGGCAGAGCAACTATTCATCATATCCATGCTAGAGTTTTATTTTCAAGATTTAGTTTAGCATAGCTACTTTATTTATTTATTAAACTAAGCAAATATATATAAACACAAAATATTTATTTGGGTTTTCATGATTATGCATCTTTTTATTTTAATAAAGCATAGGTATAAATGTAGATAAAAATACTTATCGGGATAAATGGGGGTGCTCTCCCCCAAGCTGGATCTTGACGTAATTTCTTCTGATGTAGCTAGCAGGTGCAGAGGTGTATTTGAATGTCGGCAGCACCCTGACAGCGATTAGGATGTCCTCCATCTGCTAGTCTTCCTGAATTCTGTGGAGCTCAAATAGACAACAAAGCTTCGTGGAACTTGATTAAGCGTTAGCATAAATATCTAGCCTTTATCATGTTTGAGCTTCCTTGATAAATGTCACTCTCTATTTTTATTTTCATTTTTATAGAACAGAAAAAAAATATATTATTATTTTTTTTAGACAGAATGAACATGATTAACTGAGCAATAATTAAAGGGAAAATGATAACTACCAAGTTTACCTCTTGGCACGGCGTTCGGTGTTTTTATGTCCTCCGAACAGGACTTCTTTTTTCTTAGTTGTCCTAGGATTTGGGTGACGTAGACGGTGGTTCCGGCAGCGCCTCCTCTTCTTGTGTAACTATCTTCGCTTTCCATACCCGACTTGGTGCTTCGGTCTCCTGTTGTGTATCCTCGGGCCTTATGACCTCTCCTTCATAGTCTGCCCATACGTCCTTGATGGTTTGCCTCCTTTGGTTATGGTTACGTCGCCTTCTTCTTGTCCTGACCTGCTTAGAATCTTCAACTATATAGTTAGGGTCATTAAAGTAGCGGCGTACCTTCTCAGAGGGGAAATGCATATGGACTTCTCCGGTTCCAATGTAGATGATTGCTTTGACGGTGCCTAGAAACGGTCTTCCTAGGATGATGGGTGGATCGTACTCGTCGTCTCCCATGTCAATGACCTGAAAGTCTGTATGGACAAAATGATCGTTAATTTTAACAGGGACATCGGTTACTATACCTTCGACCTTTCGGGATGTCTAATCTGCCATCTGGAGCTGAGTGTATGTTGGTTTTAAGGGCATGGTCCCGTACAAGAGCTGATAGGTGACTGTGGCCATTATGTTGACGCTTGATCCAGTGTCGCAGAGCACCTTCTGAAAGGAGTATCCATTGATTGAGCACTCAATGCTTGGCATGCCTGGGTCGTCCTTCTTGATTAGGAACGACGACTTGGGTCGTCGGTCTTGACCTCCTTGAACTGCAGTGACCATCTTAGCTGATTCGGTCCATCCTTGGTTGTTCTTGTTCTGCTTGTTCCTCCTGTTGGTCCTCTTCCTTGGTTCATGTTGGGGTTGCTCTGGGATTTGTGTAATCTTGTTCTTGAAGGAAAACGTCTCCTTCCTCCCCTTGATGTTGAAGTTGATCTTCGCAGCGCTGGCGTAGATGACAGCTCCCGAGGTGTTCAGGAATGGCCTTCCCAGAATAACTGGTGACCTCTCATCGGACCCGGTCTCTATCACCACGAAATCAGCTGGAGCGTACGAGGTACCAACTCGGACACACATGTTCTTTAATATTCCTTTAGGAAAGCTTAGTGTCCGATCTGCAAGCTGCAAACACATAGTTGTTTCTGATAAAGGATATGTAAAGAATTTTTCATAGAGTACCCTGGGCATAATGTTGATGCTGGAGCCAAAGTCACAGAGTGCTTCTGGGAAGTCCACCATGCCGATGGAGATCGGGATGACGGGGCGTCCTGGATCGCCTCTCTTGACTGGCAGATGGTCATTATGTACTCCGACAGCGGGATTACTCCAATAGTTACCTGCATCAAACATGTCTACAAGATTTGCATATTCTAATCCTTCCGGTTGTGATGGTATACCGGGGTTAGTAGCAGGAACAGCAGCAGCTATTTGATTTAACTGAGATTCAATCATTTTATTAAAGCTAATTTGGTTTTTGATGGCAGTAGAGAAATTATCCATTCTATTATTTATGTTTTCTAGTATTTTATCATTGGATGCCAATTTCTTAGACAAGTTATCCATTAGCTTTCCTTGATTAGACACTAACTCTCTCAGGGGTGGAAAATTATTATTGTTGTTGTAAGAGTTATTACCTTGATAATTACCTGAGTAGTTAGGCCTCTGTTGATTCCAGCCTTGATTTTGTTGAGGACGGTTGTAGTTGTTGTTGTTGTTGATGTACCTTGCATCCTCAAGCATCTCAGGGCAATGATTGCCTGAGTGTCCAGTATCTCCACATTCCTCACAAGTCATGTGAGAGTCGTAGACGTTCATGACTTCTCTTTTGTCTCCAGCTTTGTCATCGAGCTTTTTCATGAGTAGGTCTAACTTTGCAGACAGCATGTCTACCTCCTTGAGCTGGTGCATACCTCCACCCTTCTTGCGTGTTTGGATCCTCTCTTTGTTCCAACCTTGGTTGGACGCCATCTTCTCCACAAGGGCTGTAGCTTGTGGTATGGTGAGTGATAGAAATGCGCCTCCAGCTGCAGCATCCATGGTCTCACGAGCACTAGTGATGAGCCCATGATAGAAAGTCTGCATAAGTAGCCAGCTCTTCATTCCATGATGGGGACATTCTAGGATGTAATCTTGAAAGCGCTCCCATGCTTCTGGAATGGATTCATCATGTTGTTGCTGAAAACTTGTAATCTTCCCACGGAGAGCATTGGTCTTGCCCATGGGAAAGAACTTAGCCAGAAAGTTCGTAGAGCAGAGTGCCCACGTAGTGTTCTTATCCTTCGTCGCGTAGAACCACTGCTTCGCTCTCCCCAATAGTGAGAATGGGAAAAGGCGAAGTAGTATGGCGTCTCTGGGAACATCTAATAAAGTGAATGTGCTGCAAATCTCCAGGAAGTGTTGGAGATGAGCACTTGCATCTTTGTGCGGCTTCCCACAAAACTGGTTGGCTTGTACCATGTTGATGAGCCCTGGCTTGAGCTCAAAGTTCTTGTCGATGGCCGCGGCAGGTCCAGTGCGGATGTTGTCCGTAGTGGGAGCTGAGAACTCGCGGATCGTCTTGTTCGCCATGGCTGCGAACTCTGTTGACAAATTCCGGATGAAACTTCGGTGGTCTTCTGGATTGGATGAAGTGTTGCGTCGAAGTGTTGACTTCTTGAGCTTGGCTCTTGCCCCTCTGATTAATGCTTCGGGGTTGTCAACAAAATTTTCTAGAAGATGTCCTCTATTCATACATCACCCTACAAAACAATAAGAATGGAAAAATACAGGGGTAAATCTGTATGGGAGAATTGATGATCTCAATCACTTAATGATGCGAATGATGACTCAAATTCCGTATTCATTCCTTGTTAGTAAATCAACCTTCCCCGGCAACGGCGCCAAAAATGCTTGTTGGGCATTCTTAACGTCATTACCAAAAGTAGACTTAGTTTTCTAATTATGATAACGGCGCCAAAAATGCCGAACCTATCCCTCATGCCACTTAAGCCAACTTGTCATCCCCAGCATGACATGAGAGACGCGGTATTGAAATATGCAACTGCTCTTCTAAATAAATAATAAATAAGATCTGCAAGCGCACAGATTAATACCGATGTAGCATTTTAACCGGGAAGTAATCCAGGTATCGTTATTTATATTTTTACCACTGGGAAGGGATTACTAATATCAATGTTGATTATGGAATGGAATATAGGAATGAGTATCAATCATTGCATGTATAAGTGAGAGCATTCATCTATCTCTTGCATACAGGGGTAAGTGTCACATAAAATATAGATAAAGTATGAATGGTGACAAAGATAATTAATCTGATCAGCTAGCCACATATAATAATGATAAGCACCTCAACAGATATTCTAGCAAGTCATTAGCATGGTATTAGGATGAACTACAAGGATATTTCCTAAGTTATTCTTAACTATAAAGTCTAGCATATCATAGTTAGTGCAAGTACACTTGGCAATCATTGCGAGAAAGGACTACGCCCATGCATAGTGATATTATCAAGGAAGATGAGAAACATAGCAATCACTCCCCCGTAATAATGTTGCTCTGCCTGCCTTACACACGGGAGGGGGACTATATAAGAACCAACGAAGCTGTCACCATCGCGGACCACCCCACGATCCGGCATATAAGGTGCAATCGCAGATAAATATGGTCTAAGCACCACGCCTACACAATATTTATCATTTACCCATGGATCCGATGGATAAACGCTATACGATCCTAAACATGTATATAATTCCAATCTAACTAAGCCAAGTGTATAACTACGATAAACTAAGAACAATATAATCGCAAACATAAACAAGTAGAGCATAGTCATAATCAATATATTGAAATAGAACAAAGTTGTATTCATAATATTGAAGAACAAAGATGAACAATGAAGAACAGTAAAGGAATTACCAAGAATCCTCTTGACAGATCTGGAAACCAATCGAAGATTGACTCCTTCTAGTTCTAATCCGATGTAGCTATGCTATACTAGAGATCTAGTTGATGTGGTGGCTCTAGGGCTTGATCAGAGACTCTCCTCCTGAGATTAGGGTTTGAGGAATTGAGAATGAGGGAGTGCCTCCTCCAGGGGCCAGGGGTCCTGCTTATATAGCCCCCTCAAGTGAACGTGGGCCGTCGGATCAAACCGACATTAATCGCACGGTTTTCCTTGATCCCTTAGGTCGGTGGAGCATAATCCATGAGACGGAGCCTGATTGGCTCTCAGGCCAGGGCGGGCGCCCTAGGGAGCAGGGCGGGCGCCCTGCCTCCGGGCCCGTTCGGCCTCCCGTTCGATCTCGTGGCTTCTGGAGTCTTCTAGATGATAGAAAATCGGTGAACACGTTATTATCTCTATGTAAACCCGACGTGTGGGCCTTTCCTTCGTATTTTCTGATAACCCCCTGCAGAAACAGACAAACACCAAAACTCGTGGAATTCTGTCAGATAAAACCCTAAGTCTAGGTGTTGGTTGCATTTGGATCCTTTTCTTTATTTATTTAATAACTATATTTGGTACTTAAGGACCGTCAACAGTTATCGTGGACCGAATGACCAAGTCTGCTCATTTCATTCCAGTGAAGTCTAATTATCACCCTCACATGTATGTTGACATCTAATTTTAACAAGTGGTATGTCTTCATGGTGTTCCCAAGTCTATTGTTTTAGATAGGGGATCTTAGTTTACAGCTCATTCTAGGAGCGCTTACATCAAAATCTAGGTACTAATCTAATCTGCAGTTCTACTTATCATCCGCAAACATCTGGGCAAACTAAGCGTGTGAATCAAATTCTTGAGGACATGCTTAGAGCTTGCCTTATCTCTTGCAAAGGCTCTTGAGAAAAATGGTTGCCACTCGCTAAGTTCTCTTATAACAACAGTTATCAAGAGAGTATCAAAATGGCTCCGTTTGAAGATTTGTATGGATGCAAGTGTAGAACTCCTTTAAACTGGGTGGAACCTAGGGAAAGGAGATTCTACGGGATTGACTTTGTAGAAGAAGCCAAGCAAGTCTGTGCTATTTAGAAAAATATGGCAGCTGCTCAGGCTAGACAAAAGAGCTATGCAGATAAGAGAAGGAAACCTAGTGAATTTGAAGTCGATGACTATGTTTACTTAAAGGTCTCACCTATGAGAGGCGTGAAACATTTTGGAATAAAAAGGAAGCTTGAGCCTCGATATGTTGGACCTTATCAGATTATCGAGAAAAGTGGGAGAGTAGCTTATAAACTTAATCTACCTCGTGAGCAGGGAGCTATCTTTCCAGTTTTCCATGTTTCTCAATTGAAGAAATGTCTCCGTCTTACCGAGGAAAGAGTAGCCATGAGGAGAATCAAATTGAAATCCGATCTCTCTTATGAGGAGAAGCCTGTATATGTTCTGGATACTCAAGAAAGGGAAACTCATAATCGAGTAGTTAAACTATACAAGGTGGTTTGGAGTAATCATAGGGAGTGTGATGCCACATGGGAGATGGAGGATTATTTAAGGGACAACTATTTTGCTTTCTATAATAAATGGTACGCTTTCCAAATCCCGGGATGAGATTTTTATAAGGGGGAGGGCTGTAACACCCCAGGTGTTTGGCTTGCATTTGTGCATTTGCATTGCATAACATAAGCACATACATCCCTTTATCACATGTGCATCATCCTATGTTTCAATGTTGCAACATGATGTGTCATTAGTGCTTATGCATAGGTGTATCATATGTGGTGTCCCTATGTCATACCTAGTACCCTAGAGGGGTTGTACATGTTCCATGTACCATGTTTCAAGTGTTGCATGTCTCTGTTTCAGTGTTTCAATTGATTGTTTCACCTATCTCAGTTGAATGTTTCGTACGTTTCAGGTGTTTGTTTCAGTTGATTTGAGAAGCTAGAGTATTTGCATCACATGCAAATGAATGTGGTGACTCACCAAAACACCCTAGCTACATTTAGAATGTCATTAGGAAATGTTCATGAAAGTCATTGGCCATAACTATGCTTTTAAGTACTAGTTTGACTTTGGTTGACTTCTAGACCTCGATTGCTTGACTATTTAAAAAGTGCTGCTAGAAGTCAATGCATGTTGGTGCACCCTTAAACAAAGTTGTAGCAAATTTGTTAGGAGACAAAGTTTTAATATGGTCATCTCATGAAAATGGACCTAACATGTTCAAACAGGGCCCACAAGTCGGTTTTGGTATGCTGTTTAGCACTTAGCCATTTTGGTTAAGTCCTAACTGCACTACAGTTTCAAAGTACCCTACTTTGGGACTCTGTAACTCTCTAACCAAGCCAAATCAGTTTGAGGTCCAATTGATAATCTTGTAGTTCACACGTAGCTCTACATCTTTGTTATTTACACTTTTTGCTAACTCGAGTCAGTTTAAGAGCTAGAGGGACGTTTAGGGGGCGGTTTTAGTCGGTGATGGAGTTCTGATTTAGAACTCAAATTCAAAATCTTCAGTGCCTTCATGACCGACTGTTGGGCATTCTTAACGTCATTACCAAAAGTAGACTTAGTTTTCTAATTCTGATAACGGCGCCAAAAATGCCGAACCTATCCCTCATGCCACTTAAGCCAAGTTGTCATCCCCAGCATGACATGAGAGACGTGGTATTGACATATGCAACTGCTCTTCTAAATAAATAATAAATAAGATCTGCAAGCGCACAGATTAATACCGATGTAGCATTTTAACCGGGAAGTATTCCAGGTATCGTTATTTATATTTTTACCACTGGGAAGGGATTACTAACATGAATGTTGATTATGGAATGGAATATAGGAATGAGTATCAATCATTGCATGTATAAGTGAGAGCATTCATCTATCTCTTGCATACAGGGGTAAGTGTCACATAAAATATGGATAAAGTATGAATGGTGACAAAGATAATTAATCTGATCAGCTAGCCACATATAATAATGATAAGCACCTCAACAGATATTCTAGCAAGTCATTAGCATGGTATTAGGACGAACTACAAGGATATTTCCTAAGTTATTCTTAACTATAAAGTCTAGCATATCATAGTTAGTGCAAGTACACTTGGCAATCATTGCGAGAAAGGACTACGCCCATGCATAGTGATATTATCAAGGAAGATGAGAAACATAGCAATCACTCCCCCGTAATAATGTTGCTCTGCCTGCCTTACACACGGGAGGGGGACTATATAAGAACCAACGAAGCTGTCACCATCGCGGACCACCCCACGATCTGGCATATAAGGTGCAATCGCAGATAAATATGGTCTAAGCACCACGCCTACACGATATTTATCATTTACCCATGGATCCGATGGATAAACGCTATACGATCCTAAACATGTATATAATTCCAATCTAACTAAACCAAGCGTATAACTACGATAAACTAAGAACAATATAATCGCAAACATAAACAAGTAGAGCATAGTCATAATCAATATATTGAAATAGAACAAAGTTGTATTCATAATATTGAAGAACAAAAATGAACAATGAAGAACAGTAAAGGAATTACCAAGAATCCTCTTGACAGATCCAGAAACCAATCGAAGATTGACTCCTTCTAGTTCTAATCCTATGTAGCTATGCTATACTAGAGATCTAGTTGATGTGGTGGCTCTAGGGCTTGATCAGAGACTCTCCTCCTGAGATTAGGGTTTGAAGAATTGAGAATGAGGGAGTGCCTCCTCCAGGGGCCAGGGGTCCTGCTTATATAGCCCCCTCAAGTGAACGTGGGCCGTCGGATCAAACCGACATTAATCGCACGGTTTTCCTTGATCCCTTAGGTCGGTGGAGCATAATCCATGAGACGGAGCCTGATTGGCTCTCAGGCCAGGGCGGGCGCCCTAGGGAGCAGGGCGGGCGCCCTGCCTCCGGGCCCGTTCGGCCTCCCGTTCGATCTCGTGGCTTCTGGAGTCTTCTAGATGATAGAAAATCGGTGAACACGTTATTATCTCTATGTAAACCCGACGTGTGGGCCTTTCCTCCGTATTTTCTGATAACCCCCTGCAGAAACAGACAAACACCAAAACTCGTGGAATTCTGTCAGATAAAACCCTAAGTCTAGGTGTTGGTTGCATTTGGATCCTTTTCTTTATTTATTTAATAACTATATTTGGTACTTAAGGACCGTCAACAAACTCCCCCAAGCTTACCTCTTGCTCGTCCCTGAGTAAGGATAGACTCATTATGGATTAGAAGTTGCTGCAACGCCTTTGAACGTTGATGGTACATATGCTTTCAAATAAGGTCTCATCCCTGAGTTAGAGTAAACTGTCAAGACTTAAAACTTACTCATTTTACCTTTCACCATGGGGCTTGCAACCGTCACCTGCATCTTGAGTGGTTAAAAGATAGAACGGTCTAGTCAAACGCCATGTCTCTTATTCTTGATCAGCTATAGCTCTGGAGTTTTTGCAAATTTTTCAAATAAAACTCAGAGATTCCTTGTATGACTTTCTCGGGTCTCTCTTTTGTGGTATTTCTGGATCCTTACCAAGGCAGTAATGGTATATGCCTTCTCTCTCAAAGTATGTGGTATTTATGGTATAAGGCGTAGTGACATTGCCTTCTCTCTCACCCTACTCTAATAAGGCTTTGATATATGGAGCTCATAGGTGGGAGATAAAGTATACATACTCATAGAACATTTATTGCATAGTCAAACCATGGATCCAGAGAAACAAGTCAATAAGTCAAATCAAGATGTGCATGTGTGGTGAATGAGTGGTGTATGGTGATAACAAAAGTCTAATGCTCTTTTTGAGGGAATACATACCTTTCTTGCTTTTTAAAACTTTTGAGGGGAATGAGATGCTCTATATATATATTTTTTTCTCTCAGGTGGGTATCTTGTCCATTTTTACCTCTCGTCTCACTTTTTCTTTCTTCGAGGTTCCGAGCACTTGCTCCTTTTTATTTCCTCGTTTTTATATTTTTAGAGCAATCTCTCTCTATTGAAAATATAGCAAGTGGTTGTAGAAATGACTTGAGCATTAACTTCACAGGGAATAACAGGAATGGGATAATGTTTTTGGCTATTCTCTCCCGGGTCAGGAGTAGAATAATTTTGGGTGAATCTGAAGATGGAAATGAGTGGATATAAGTGGATGCGTACTTCCGGAGTAGAAGCAGCATGTATGAGTGAACGTGCAAGTAAATCTTGATTTTAACCACATGACAAGTTCCTAAGGGTCTACACAGCTTGATCACACTCAATGCCCATAAGCAGTAAGTAGTAAAAGTGCGGCTCTTATTCTAACAAGCATGTATATATGGCTGTGGTAGGAATTTAAACTCTCATCATACAGGAACTCATCATGCAACATTTTAAAGATTTTCAAAGATAAAATTCTCTAGAATTCTAGCATCTCTAGGAACAGATAAACAGCAGCTCAACCTTCCCATATCATATCCGCTAACAACTTAGACTTCAGATCAAGTTCTCTTCCCACTAGTTCAGGTTTAGAGCCAGTTTTAAATTATAACAGTTATGTCTAAACTAGAGAGAAAACAAATTTGAAAATTAGGCAGAGCAACTATTCATCATATCCATGCTAGAGTTTTATTTTCAAGATTCTGTTTAGCATAGCTACTTTATTTATTTATTAAACTAAGCAAATATATATAAACACAAAATATTTATTTGGGTTTTCATGATTATGCATCTTTTTATTTTAATAAAGCATAGGTATAAATGTAGATAAAAATACTTATCGGGATAAATGGGGGTGCTCTCCCCCAAGCTGGATCTTGACGTAATTTGATGTAGCTAGCAGGTGCAGAGGTGTATTTGAATGTCGGCAGCATCCTGACAGCGATTAGGATGTCCTCCATCTGCTAGTCTTCCTGAATTCTGTGGAGCTCAAATAGACAACAAAGCTTCGTGGAACTTGATTAAGCGTTAGCATAAATATCTAGCCTTTATCATGTTTGAGCTTCCTTGATAAATGTCACTCTCTATTTTTATTTTCATTTTTATAGAACAGAAAAAATATATATTATTATTATTTTTTTATGCCACCACAGTGAATGTACTTATGGGTTTTATGCCACTCGCATACTCACATGGGGCTTACCGTTTTTAACATTTTTTTAAGACAGAAAGAACATGATTAACTGAGCAATAATTAAAGGAAAAATGATAACTACCAAGTTTACCTCTTGGCACGGCGTTCGGTGTTTTTAAGTCCTCCAAACAGGACTTCTTTTCTTCTTAGTTGTCCTAGGATTTGGGTGGCGTAGACGGTGGTTCCGGCAGCGCCTCCTCTTCTTGTGTAACTGTCTTCGCTTTCCATACCTGACTTGGTGCTTCGGTCTCCTGTTGTGTATCCTCGGGCCTTATG
Source organism: Saccharum hybrid cultivar R570 (assembly GCA_038087645.1). Lineage (NCBI taxonomy): Eukaryota > Viridiplantae > Streptophyta > Magnoliopsida > Poales > Poaceae > Saccharum > Saccharum hybrid cultivar. Next base: position 17,491,039 of record JAQSUU010000066.1, read on the forward strand.
ACCTCTCCTTCATAGTCTGCCCATACGTCCTTGATGGTTTGCCTCCTTTGGTTACGGTTACGTCGCCTTCTTCTTGTCCTGACCTGCTTAGAATCTTCAACTATATAGTTAGGGTCATTAAAGTAGCGGCGTACCTTCTCAGAGGGGAAATGCATATGGACTTCTCCGGTTCCAATGTAGATGATTGCTTTGACGGTGCCTAGGAACGGTCTTCCTAGGATGATGGGTGGATCGTACTCGTCGTCTCCCATGTCAACGACCTGAAAGTCTGTATGGACAAAATGATTGTTAATTTTAACAGGGACATCGGTTACTATACCTTTGACCTTTCGGGATGTCTGATCTGCCATCTGGAGCTGAGTGTATGTTGGTTTTAAGGGCATGGTCCCGTACAAGAGCTGATAGGTGACTGTGGCCATTATGTTGATGCCTGATCCAGTGTCGCAGAGCGCCTTCTGAAAGGAGTATCCATTGATTGAGCACTCAATGCTTGGCATGCCTGGGTCGTCCTTCTTGATTAGGAACGGCGACTTGAGTCGTCGGTCTTGACCTCCTTAAACTGCAGTGACCATCTTAGCTGATTCGGTCCATCCTTGGTTGTTCTTGTTCTACTTGTTCCTCCTGTTGGTCCTCTTTCTTGGTTCATGTTGGGGTTGCTCTGGGATTTGTGTAATCTTGTTCTTGAAGGAAAACGTCTCCTTCCTCCCCTTGATGTTGAAGTTGATCTTCGCAGCGCTGGCATAGATGACAGCTCCCGAGGTGTTCAGGAATGGCCTTCCCAGAATAACTGGTGACCTCTCATCGGACCCGGTCTCTATCACCACGAAATCAGCTGGAGCGTACGAGGTACCAACTCGGACACACATGTTCTTTAATATTCCTTTAGAAAAGCTTAGTGTCCGATCTGCAAGCTGCAAACACATAGTTGTTTCTGATAAAGGATATGTAAAGAATTTTTCATAGAGTACCCTGGGCATAATGTTGACGCTGGAGCCAATGTCACAGAGTGCTTCTGGGAAGTCCACCATGCCGATGGAGATCGGGATGACGGGGTGTCCTGGATCGCCTCTCTTGACTGGCAGAAGGTCATTATGTACTCCGACAGCGGGATTACTCCAATAGTTACCTGCATCAAACATGTCTACAAGATTTGCAGATTCTAATCCTTCCGGTTGTGATGGTATACCGGGGTTAGTAGCAGGAACAGCAGCAGCTATTTGATTTAACTGAGATTCAATCATTTTATTAAAGCTAATTTGGTTTTTGATGGCAGTAGAGAAATTATCCATTCTATTATTTATGTTTTCTAGTATTTTATCATTGGATGCCAATGTCTTAGACAAGTTATCCATTAGCTTTCCTTGATTAGACACTAACTCTCTCAGGGGTGGAAAATTATTATTGTTGTTGTAAGAGTTATTACCTTGATAATTACCTGAGTAGTTACCTGAGTAGTTAGGCCTCTGTTGATTCCAACCTTGATTTTGTTGAGGATGGTTGTAGTTGTTGTTGTTGATGTACCTTGCATCCTCAAGCATCTCAGGGCAGTGATTGCCTGAGTGTCCAGTATCTCCACATTCCTCACAAGTCATGTGAGAGTCGTAGACGTTCATGACTTCTCTTTGGTCTCCAGCTTTGTCATCGAGCTTTTTCATGAGTAGGTCTAACTTTGCAGACAGCATGTCTACCTCCTTGAGCTGGTGCATACCTCCACCCTTCTTGCGTGTTTGGATCCTCTCTTCGTTCCAACCTTGGTTGGACGCCATCTTCTCCACAAGGGCTGTAGCTTGTGGTATGGTGAGTGATAGAAATGCGCCTCCAGCTGCAGCATCCATGGTCTCACGAGCACTAGTGATGAGCCCATGATAGAAAGTCTGCATAAGTAGCCAGCTCTCCATTCCATGATGAGGACATTCTAGGATGTAATCTTGAAAGCGCTCCCATGCTTCTGGAACGGATTCATCATGTTGTTGCTGAAAACTTGTAATCTTTCCACGGAGAGCATTGGTCTTGCCCATGGGAAAGAACTTAGCCAGAAAGTTCGTAGAGCAGAGTGCCCACGTAGTGTTCTTATCCTTCGTCGCGTAGAACCACTGCTTCGCTCTCCCCAATAGTGAGAATGGGAAAAGGCGAAGTAGTATGGCGTCTCTGGGAACATCTAATAAAGTGAATGTGCTGCAAATCTCCAGGAAGTGTTGGAGATGAGCACTTGCATCTTCGTGCGGCTTCCCACAAAACTGGTTGGCTTGTACCATGTTGATGAGCCCTGGCTTGAGCTCAAAGTTCTTGTCGATGGCCGCGGCAGGTCCAGTGCGGATGTTGTCCGTAGTGGGAGCTGAGAACTCGCGGATCGTCTTGTTCGCCATGGCTGCGAACTCTGTTGACAAATTCCGGATGAAACTTTGGCGGTCTTCTGGATTGGATGAAGTGTTGCGTCAAAGTGTTGACTTCTTGAGCTTGGCTCTTGCCCCTCTGATTAATGCTTCAGGGTTGTCAACAAAATTTTCTGGAAGATGTCCTCTATTCATACATCACCCTGCAAAACAATAAGAATGGAAAAATACAGGGGTAAATCTGTATGGGAGAATTGATGATCTCAATCACTTAATGATGCGAATGATGACTCAAATTCCGTATTCATTCCTTGTTAGTAAATCAACCTTCCCCGGCAACGGCGCTAAAAATGCTTGTTGGGCATTCTTAACGTCATTACCAAAAGTAGACTTAGTTTTCTAATTCTGATAACGGCGCCAAAAATGCCGAACCTATCCCTCATGCCACTTAAGCCAAGTTGTCATCCCCAGCATGACATGAGAGACGCGGTATTGACATATGCAACTGCTTTTCTAAATAAATAATAAATAAGATCTGCAAGCGCACAGATTAATACCGATGTAGCATTTTAACCGGGAAGTATTCCAGGTATCGTTATTTATATTTTTACCACTGGGAAGGGATTACTAACATCAATGTTGATTATGGAATGGAATATAGGAATGAGTATCAATCATTGCATGTATAAGTGAGAGCATTCATCTATCTCTTGCATACAGGGGTAAGTGTCACATAAAATATGGATAAAGTATGAATGGTGACAAAGATAATTAATCTGATCAGCTAGCCACATATAATAATGATAAGCACCTCAACAGATATTCTAGCAAGTCATTAGCATGGTATTAGGACGAACTACAAGGATATTTCCTAAGTTATTCTTAACTATAAAGTCTAGCATATCATAGTTAGTGCAAGTACACTTGGCAATCATTACGAGAAAGGACTACGCCCATGCATAGTGATATTATCAAGGAAGATGAGAAACATAGCAATCACTCCCCCGTAATAATGTTGCTCTGCCTGCCTTACACACGGTAGGGGGACTATATAAGAACCAACGAAGCTGTCACCATCGTGGACCACCCCACGATCCGGCATATAAGGTGCAATCGCAGATAAATATGGTCTAAGCACCACGCCTACACGATATTTATCATTTACCCATGGATCCGATGGATAAACGCTATACGATCCTAAACATGTATATAATTCCAATCTAACTAAACCAAGCGTATAACTACGATAAACTAAGAACAATATAATCGCAAACATAAACAAGTAGAGCATAGTCATAATCAATATATTGAAATAGAACAAAGTTGTATTCATAATATTGAAGAACAAAAATGAACAATGAAGAACAGTAAAGGAATTACCAAGAATCCTCTTGACAGATCCGGAAACCAATCGAAGATTGACTCCTTCTAGTTCTAATCCTATGTAGCTATGCTATACTAGAGATCTAGTTGATGTGGTGGCTCTAGGGCTTGATCAGAGACTCTCCTCCTGAGATTAGGGTTTGAAGAATTGAGAATGAGGGAGTGCCTCCTCCAGGGGCCAGGGGTCCTGCTTATATAGCCCCCTCAAGTGAACGTGGGCCGTCGGATCAAACCGACATTAATCGCACGGTTTTCCTTGATCCCTTAGGTCGGTGGAGCATAATCCACGAGACGGAGCCTGATTGGCTCTCAGGCCAGGGTGGGCGCCCTAGGGAGCAGGGCGGGCGCCCTGCCTCCGGGCCCGTTCGGCCTCCCGTTCGATCTCGTGGCTTCTGGAGTCTTCTAGATGATAGAAAATCGGTAAACACGTTATTATCTCTATGTAAACCCGACGTGTGGGCCTTTCCTCCGTATTTTCTGATAACCCCCTGCAGAAACAGACAAACACCAAAACTCGTGGAATTCTGTCAGATAAAACCCTAAGTCTAGGTGTTGGTTGCATTTGGATCCTTTTCTTTATTTATTTAATAACTATATTTGGTACTTAAGGACCGTCAACACCGACCGGCGTCAGGTGGAGAGCATCACGTGGCTGCCCGCACGCGCGTGGAGCGCCACGGCGTCGCTCGTGCATGCTTGAAGAAGGGAAGAGCCGTGCACCCCACTACCTTACCAACTTTCTGCTCGTTCTTCCTCTCCATCTCACTCTCTGTTCTTCCCTAGCGACGCTATTGCTGCCGCAAGCTCTGCCTCTCCCTTGTGCCTACGTCACCACGCCAGCGCTGCCTCCATCCCATAGTTGGATACGCCTTTGTCTCCTCTACCGTTCTGTGCCTCAAACTAGCTCAATCGCACCGAGGTACGGCCGCATTGCGGCGAGTTTCCCCTCACCGAAGTTCGGTACCACGGCTGACGGTCGTGGTCACCATGGCCAGAGCGACTCCGGTCATCTCTCTCTCTAGCGTGTGCATTAGGTCCGGTGAGGTGCAGGGATGCTCACCGAGGGGGTAGTTTAGGTACAGCGGTGACCTCCAGCGAGATGCGCCGCCGCGCGCTCTCCACCGTCCGCCATGCACGCCGCCGCCCTAGCTAGAGTGCGGTAGTGGTTGAGTGGAGGGCATGAGCAGGTGTGGCTCGTCGAGACGAGCACGCCGGTGACCTCGGCCTCGCCGGAGTTCTCGCCAGCGATGAGCTTGCTGCGGTCAAAATCTTCCCCTGCTCTGCTCCCTCTAGACAGTGGGTCCGTTGACCCCGCGGGTCCCACACGTTAGCGGCTTAGGTTTAGTTTAGGGTTAGATTTAAATGCAAATTTTGATGCCATGTTCAAAAATTCATATCTAGAGTTCTGTCGATCCAAATGACATGGTTCAAATTTTGTTGGGTTTCTTGGGGACTCTAGTCTCTACAACTAAAAAGATCCAAGTGTTATCATCTGATCGCTTCACCCCGCTACTAATCATGTCACCCCATGCGTGGTCCGCAGAAAAAAATCACCCCACTGCCCTCTATCACCTCGACTCATGCGACCTCCTCTCTGAAGAAAAACCAAAACAAATCCGGACCGCTCCCCTCGACGCACTCACCCCACACACACGCCCCCGTCTCCCCATGACCCCATGCCTCTGCCCCATCCTACACTCCGCACCCACTCCCACGCCACCACCACCAGCCCCTGCACGCGGTCGTTGCGACGACCTCTCCTGCATCGTGGACAGTCGACACCGAGCAGCAGCGTCACGCCATGCCATCAGTCATCATCATGGCTGTGAAGCCTTCTCACCCTGCACGGCTATCCAGCATGGCGTCATCCGCCCCGAGCCACGAGCCCATGATCTGGCGTGGCCTCGTCCGACGTCGAGGTCGTCCTCGAGCTAGTGTCCACGGCCACAACTGCCATGCAGAAGCGACGACGCTGCTCCTTCGTCCCAGCTCTGCAACGCCAACCATCCGCCGCTAGGACACCTTGCTGCTCGGCTGTTGGGCGCGGCACCCCGATTCTACGACGTTTGTTGACCTTCAGGACACTAGAGCAACGAGCGTTCGTAGGTGCGAAGCCCACCTACACGGCGATGACTCTCCACGGCCACGACCTCCCAATGACACCGCCAACGCTAGGCCCTTGGCTCTGTGGCACCACCGCTGCACACCAGGTGCTCGAGTCTTTGTCAGTCCCTTCGCCAGATCTTCGAAGAGCATCCAACAGGTATGCATGCCCACACCTTTTGTTTCCTTTATGGAGTGTGAATTTGTGGTCTGATCTGATCTAATTAATTACATCTTGGTGAACAACAGAGAAACTACCCCTAGATGACTAAATCTGTGCAGTGGTTGCAAATTTGATTTTCCATAATGCTTGAAAATATATTCAACTAATTAGAACCTATGTCTCTAGCAGTCCAGCCTAAGTATGGGTTATGGCACATTTATCACTAAGTAGTATTGTTTTTCAGTTGTTTTTTATAGTGAAGAAACAAAGAACAATTTGTACTGAACCAATGGATAGAGTTTTGTGTGTGTTGCTTTCAGGCCTAGCAGCAAGTTATATAACGTTATTATAATTTGAATATGTTAGTTATCTAACCTTATTTTAATTTGTATATGTTAGTGCTGAATTAAGTTCATGCTATATAGTAAGGTCATCCTGCTGCCTCCTGTATGAGATGGTGAGTGCTTGTGTCTGTCTGTCTTGCAAATGGGTGTCATACTGGAACTATATCTGAAACTATAGCTTTGCAGAATTATAGAAAAGTTATCTGTAACTGCAAGACAAGCCATCTTCTTCATGAAATCATTTCAAATCTTGAGTTGAAGCATTACTCAGTAAATATTGGATGAAGCTAATGAGCGCAGTTTAAACATGTATGGTGATTTGTATCTGAATTATGTCTACATACATGGTCAATTTGATTCATGTGCCTTTGTTTGGGAATTATGTCTACAACAAGATGGTTCCTGTGTTTATCAACAATGGATTCATTCATGTGCCATTATTTGGGAATTTGTAAGGTCCATACAGAAACAAATAGTTGAATGAGATGCAGTGAAATTTGTTTGCCGTGAAGCTAAGCAGATGTACTAAGCCAGCCGGTGTCATTCCGAGACTATTCAAAGGTATTTGAATCTTGAACCATGAAATAGATACATAGGTATCCTGAGATTATGCAAATGGGTTCAGTTCTGTAGTTCTTAAATTAGTTGCACATGGTCACAGAAGGCAAAACATTCAAATCAGGTGTATTGGATTAAGTTTTATAGGTGTGGATGATCATAGTCATAACTGTCATTTAGTATATCCTACGGAAAAAACATTTGTTCCAGTACAGCTTGTTCATGACTTTTGGTAAATGTTTTTTCATATGCCTTACTTAATACCACTAGGAACTAGAAATGTAATAACAAAGTTTTGGCATGTGAAGACAAGTAGATTTGTCAGTATAAGATGCTTGCATGTTAGTTGTTTGCTTACATTAGCCTGGAAGCCAAATGGTATTGTTTGAGTGCTTGTGCTCTGTTTTAGGGATCTGTGGCATGTCTATGATTTCAGATTTTTTTCCTCTCTTGATAGTGCTGCCCCTTCTTGTATGCTTTGCAGAGCATGTTTTCATCTAAAATTTTGCAATCACCATCACAGCTAATTTTGTGGTTGTTTTTCAAAGGGTAGAAGTTTGATGCCCTTGAAGTGATGGATGAATTTGATTATGCAGACACCAAAGGTGGTTTAAAATGCAAGAGGCGCGAGGACAACACCCTCCATTGTTGTCAAGAATTAGAATGGTGATCTACTGATCAGTGTCATCGTGAGCTGGTAGGCGGTGACCAAGAACGCCCAGAATACAATTCATGGGTCCAAGCGTCTGATCGGTGGGACTTTTGATGAGCCGCATACCTGAAAGGAGATGTAGATGATGCCTTGCAAGATTGTCGAAGGCACCGATTGGTCATGCCTGGGTGGAGATGGGTGGACAGCAGTACTTCCCTAGCCAGATTGGTGCATTTGTTCTCACTCAGACGAAGGAATAGAGAAAATTACACAGGCTCTAGAAGGATTTATTTATCAAGTTCTTTGGACTCGGTAGTTAGTTTTGAAATATCTATTTCCATATGTCGACCTCCAATCCTAATTCATAAATTTATAGTTTACAATATTCGGGTGACCATATATAATATTCGATACAAAATCAATATGTGCATGCTCTTCTTAAAGATGAAATCATTCTGGACAGATTATAATGACATCTCTTGAATAAACTTTTAGTGTTGTACATCACATCTTCGTGAGTAGCAAATAATCTTGTGTGCACTATGCATTTTTTATTTGCAACTTATAGTTTTTCTAGGTTTAAATGATCAATCGGCCATTGGACACAGGGCAGGACGATTATTTCCTGAGCTCATAGTATTTTACTGTTGCAACGCACGGGCACTCAACTAGTTTTTAATAAAAATATAAAACTAGTTATGTTTTATAGAAAAATAAATGGTTATTATTTATGCCTTTTATTCATGTATGAAAAGAAGAAAATCATATCTATCTGTAGATAGCTCTAAATAATGTGAAATTTTTATGGAGTGTTGTTTATGCCATGAGTAACTTGTAGTTTAAATTTTAGTAATTTTTGATACTGTATGATTTAGTAATGCATTTATCTTATTTAATTAGATGGATCTTGTGCTAATTTTCATAAATTATCTATAAGTCCAATTAAGGTGAAATTTGGTGAGTGATATTCTTATGTTAGTAAGAACCTAAGAAAAATATGAAATCTGTTGTTTAATACTTTTCAATTGGGTTTCCTAATTTTTCTTTTTGAAACCCTAGTGGCTTGTCCTTTTCATGTGGAATGCTACACTTATCTAAAGGGCATGAAAGTTGTACAGTAGTCCTTGTAGAGCATCTCTAAGCCACTGTAACTTTTCTAGATTTTTTGGAGTAATTTTAGTATATGTTGATTTATTCACTTAGTCAACTAAATAAATTAATAAAAGTATTAAAATAAATGTTTTGGTATTGGACACCATGTGTTCCGGTTCTCTTTAGACATGTATTACATGCTGGTTAAATTGGTTTGGCCAATTTGGGGGTTTGCAACGTCACTTAATAATTAAATTGTATGAATTATGTTTCTGGACAGATTTAGGAGCTTTGATAATTAACCCTTGTTAATGATGTTTTCTGGGACACTTGTGAATACAAAAGTTGTAGGGAACTCATGTACCTAGTTGCTGTTAAAATTTGGTGGCAGTTACAGCTATTCAAAGTTAGGTTACAGTTTTCCTTGCTCTCTGTCTTTTTTAGACCAGTTTCTGTAAATGCAGGTTTTTGACCTAATAAACTTGGGAATCATGCTTTGATGTTTAAAGATGAAATGTAGATAATTTCATAAGCTTTTCATATTGTCTTGTTGCAAGTCATTTGAATTTATAGATCTCCAGTTATGAGTAAATTACTTGACTGCTTTTGTATGCTCCGAGTTGCTGAAATTGCCCGATGGCTTGTTTGCTTTGCTTAAGTATGATTGGGATATTTTAGATGCTTAGGCTAATTGAAATAAGTTGATAGATGCAGGTACTAGGCCTCTAACTGAGGATGAGCAATTATACCTTAGGTTGTGTAAACTAGGTGAGTGTGCACTCTTGCTCTACGGAGAGGAGATTTGCACAGACTCTTTAAAGTGTTTTGAATAGAGCGTTGCACCTACTCGGTCCACGACTGTCTAGTGATGTTATGCTAAGCATTGTTTTTCATTCATGATCATCATGTCATCTCCTATGCATCCATGATATTCATCTTGTGCATATACATGTAATAGGTGTACCGGAAGGAGTGACCCTATTGGAGTTCGAGGGACAGTGCCAGGAGAAGCAGCAGCAGCCAACACTGGAGGTTCAGGAGGTGCAACCCGCAGAAGAGGTGCCAGACGAGGTCGTCGTTGACTGCCCTGACCATGTCCCTTGCAATTTCATGAAAGGCAAGCCCCGGAGCATTATAAGCCTCCTAATTTCTGAAATACAATTAAGTACTATGTTATATATTGTTGCATTAAGTTATAGGTGTTGGATGAAAACACTTGCTGCATTGATATCCAATCCATGTCCAGAGAATATACCATGAATCCTATGTAGCTCAAGCTCGAGTAGATGCTTAGCCCTGCTTTAAGCGGTAGAAGTCGGGTGATTCCCTATCACCTGCGAGCTCTAGGGATATATATATGGCACAGTTAGCTATATTTGCTATCGTGGAAAAGAACCTAGTATAATATGAATGAAGACCAGGCGGGGGGCTTGTAAGGCTATAGGCTTACAGTGACTCTGTCTGTGTCACTTAAGGTCCAATTCTTAGAGCCTTTCTTTGTCATGTTGAACGCATGCCTCTCTCTTAGCTGGCCAGATTCAAGTGTCTCTGACCGCGAATCCGAGTAGCTCAACTCAGGCCAGGAGTCGATAAGAATAAAGTGCGCCTTGGAAGGGAGCCGCAGGCATAAGTCCAGGCAGGTGAGTTAAAATTCTTGAACCCCCTGGCAGAAGGGTAATCCCTGAGAGTGCTGGCACTAATCGGACCCGCGAAGTTGGTTCTTGAGTTGTCCCAAAGGTGACCTAATGCTTCTCGACGGGGGAAGTCATGGATGAGAGTTAGGAATACCCCCTCAGCTGAGTTGTAATTTGATTCGAGTCGCCGTCTCTCACCGCTTAGTGAGAACTTGACGGGAGTATCTCTAAAGTAGATACACTAAATAATATAATGGTTCAGGAATGATAATGATGATGATGACAGCCTTATTATACCTGCTATGGTTAATATTGTTTGCTCCTAATAAAGTGAGTGCTCTAGTACAGGTGTTAATATAGATGGCAGGTTAATGATTATTAACTTGATGTTAAGCTTTAAATAGTTACTTCTGTTATGCCAGCTTTTATGCAAAATGTTACCAAGCTAGCCCACTCTATATCAGCCTTGCATGATCCTTGGTGTCTTTTATTTCTGGTTTATGTCGGGTAAGTCCTGCTGCTGGAGGATCTGGCTGACGTCACATGCTGCAAGTGGTACCTGCTCCTGCTGCACATAGAACCATTTGCGGTACCAATCCCTCATCGAGGTGTTCAGAGGGACATTCAAATAATGCGCATTCACGTGATCCTAGAGAAGCAGATACGGTCCTCCAGCTATTTTGGACCCCCCAGATCCCCCTTTCTTTTTGAGGCAGAAGAAATGATGCCATAGATTGAAGTGGGGTTGGATTCCAAGGTATGCCTCACAGAGGTTGATGAAGATGGAGATGGACAGGATAGAGTTGGGATGCAGATTGCACAGACTAACTTTATAGTAGTCAAGAAGCTTGCGTAAGAATGGGTGACAAGGAGTCCCAAACCCGTGCTAGTAAAAATCCTCAAATACAACGAGTTCACTAGGGCGGGGGTCTGGGAAGCTCTCATCGATAGACGGCCTCCACCCTCCGATGGTAGCATCGGGAAGCACCCCACCATCAACGAGCTTGTGGATGGATTTCTTTGTGCTTGTGGATTTCATCCATTCCGGCAACATCATCTGGGGCCCTCTGTCCATAGGACTCGCGAGCCATCTCCCTCTTCTCCGACAACAAAATGCGATTGCGGTATGCGAGATGGATGCGGCGAGGCTAGATCTAGCAGAAATGCGGTGGCTACGAGTGGTTCGGATCTAGGGTTTGAGATTCAACTACAATGGCTATGTGGGAAGTGGAAGAGACGGAGCGAGCAAGGAAGATGAACCGATGAGAAAGGCAAAGTGGAGTAGTGGGGCGGTGCCGCATGGGTATTTATATGAAATGGGTGACCCTTTGACTTCTAGGGTTTTTGGGTAACCGTGCCCCGTGCACCGCATCTGCTTCCTCAATTATTGGCTTTCAGTGGACCGCTAACTAGGCCTCGCCTATTGAGTATCATGGCTCAGTGGGCCTGAGGCTATCGCATTTAGATTTTAGCGCGCCAGTATTTCTTTGGGATATTCCAATTGCTACAAGAGGTCCACAGCAGAGCTGGGGACTGGGTCCATGGCGGAGTTGCGGACTGGGCCCTCAGCTGTGCTAGGGACTACCCCAAAGACAAAAGCTGGGGACTACTCCGTGGTAGAGCCATGGCTTACTTCTCTGGAATTTTGAGGTCAATGCTCCCGTCTACAGTAGATCTGGGGACTGGGCCCATAGCAGAGCTGGGGACTTGGCCTCCAGCAGAGTTGGGCATTGTGGCAGATTCATGGTCTGTTTCTCGACTGAGTTGGGATTATTTCTTTTTGGACCCTGGCACCACTTGACTGAGTCACCTACTGTCAGGCTCGGGGACTAAGTGGGCACACTTCACCTAGTGGTGAATGTGCTTACTATTTTTGCAATAGAGTTGTCAGATAGTGCCTGAGGCACGACCCCTACCTTGGATATACCGATCTTGAGGATCATCTCTTGTTCATTTTGGCAGAGCCAATGGTGTTGAGCATCAATAACCTTCCACAATGAAACTTAAAGTGGGCACACTTCACCAGAGGTGAATTGTTTTTCTTTTTTCTCAGAGCACCATGCATTTTTTTGGACAAATCGCTTTTTCAATCAGGATGGTGGTTGGCATTCAGTTAACTTGGTTGGAGGGATAAACGCTCTTCTAAGATAGTGGTCGACATTCAGTTAACCTCTGGTCGGAAGCCTCAAGACTGCAAGCCTCACTGATCGGAGACGGTGTGTCACATGAAAATACATAGTGCTCGGGGACTAGCTATGGGGGTATGGACCCATATACCCTCATGGCTGCACATGGGCCGCGTCAAAGGAGGTGGCCCAACTCACCAGAACAGGCCACGTGGATCACCCAATTGATCGGCGTACCGCGTGGGATATACGGAGACCAACTTGACGATCAAGGGAACCTAGTCGGTTAGGATAGATTTTGTATCCCATGCGGATGCAGTTATTGTAACCGATTGGAACTAGATTCCTTAGATCTATAACCTTGCCCCCATACTATACAAGGCGGGCAAGGACCCCCCTCAATTCATCTGATACACAATCAATACAATCCACAGAAACGCAAGACGTAGGGTGTTACGCTGTTTTTGCGACCCGATCCTAGATAAACCCTTGTGTTTGCCTTGCGTCACCATCTAGTTCGTTGTCTCGTGCACCTCCACTGATTAATCTACTACCTTGGGCATACCCCTCGGTAGACTGCCGACACATCTCATCGACAGGATCCGAGCTTTGACTTAACAAAATATGCAAAGTAAGTATGCCTTCATATCTTTCCCTACCCAAAGATCCACATCAGCTTTTTAGAAGTAGGAAAGAAAGAGGGCAACACTATGATATGTCTTGGTGAGGAACCAAACACAAATATGAGCAATCTGAGGGAATCATTTGAGGATCTAAGCTATGTTTACATTTCAAAATCAAATGAAAAACCCAAGTTTATGAACTAATTGATGCAAGGGGATTTGAATCCATGTTCCATTATTCAATCACCCAAGATAATGTGGTAGACACTCCAAAGTTCACAAGAGCAGGTGAAGCTTGGAATAGCTTGTATGCAAATGTCATATCAAGGAGATGACCCATCTTAGTCCTTAACTTTACTCGAGGACAAGCAAAGGGCTAAGTGTGGGGAAGTTTGTTGGTGGCCCTTAACTCCTTTTCCTAACCGCCAACTCTGACATAGAATCCACTAAAATGAACACCAAACATAGTGATAGGGTTTATAACTAATCAATTCCACGAGTTTTGGTGATTATTTATTTGCAGGAGTACATGTCGAGATTGCACATAAAATGAGCCTAAAGTGTACAATAAACTTAGCAAAATATATAAATGACATGAGCCCAAGGGAGACAAGGCCCACAACCAAGCAAAACAGGGCCCAAAAGAGAGGAGAACGAGGACAAACCCAAATCAAATGACCTCATCTCCACGAAGCCCTGACATAGGCTCACTCAAGAAGTCAACAGAAGGTCACCCATGAAAGATGGGGCCCAAAGGCCTCAGTGGGGGTGCGGCCGCACCCCTAGTGGCCCCGTTCGGTTCAGGTGGGGATGGCAATAAATTAAATGCTAAGGGCAGTTTGCTTCTTCCATTTGAGGGGATCCAGGAAATATTCCAAGGAATACACCCCTCCTCTCCACTTATAAAAGGAGGACCTCTCCCCCCTCATTCCAACAACACATCAAGGATCAAGAGCTACACAACAAGCATAACACTCCAAAGGGCTTAGGCCCTAGCTAGCTAGTAGACTTGGCTCAGGAGAGATGTGAGGGAGAGTATAGGGAAGCGCCGGGCTTGTCGGTGTCCCCCCGAGCTTGTACCTCGATGAACACTTGTGCCTCAACGGAGCTTTCCGCTAAAGTGAGTGTTCGTGGTTCTTGTGGCATTAAGTCCGTTGAATAGTTAAGCTCTATTCTTACTTGTTTGCGGGTTTGTTGTCTGTCCCCGTGGTGGATACTCTAGTAGAGGGCCCTGATAAAGACGGATAATTCTACGCGGACGCTAGAGTAGTAGTTGACAACGTAGACGTGGTGTCTAGCCTAGAGGCTACCTTTGTTTGCCTCGTACTCCATGGTTAAGGGGTAGGTGGCAGGTGGTGATAGCTCGATCCATCCTTTGTAAGCCCCCGTGTTCGGGTATGGTGTAGAGCTGTAGGCTAGGCTCACTTGGCAGACCAGGTGCTACCCAGCGCCCAAAGTAAGCAAGTGAAAGTAGAGTTTATCTTTCCATAGACCCAAAAGCCATAGAAATCCTTCTTTACCCTTTCCATCTCTACCCTTGTGTTGTCCTTGGATGAATTAAGCTAGAAGAAATACCTCCGTTCCCTATGGAAAATATGATACCCTAAATGCTTCCGGGTGAAAGCTACAACGGTAATTCCGTGCGCTTGTGGAATCTTTCTATTTGCATTAAGAAATACCAACACCGGCGTGGCCATGGATGGTGACAAGGTGGTGACCGTGGCATCGTGGTTGCAACTAGCCTCGGCACATGGCCTGCGTGGCTTCCTTGGCCTCGTCGAATACTATCGATGCTTCATCAAGGACTTCGGCACGCTGGCGGCTCCCCTCACGCAGCTCCTTCGCAACGAGGGGTTCCACTAGACTGAGGTGATGACTGCAGTGTTCACGGCGCTCAAAGAGGTGCTGACGACAATGCTTGTGCTTCACCTACCTGACTTTGCCAAGCCCTTCATGGTCAACTACGACGCCTCCGACACTGGCTTCGGTGCTGTCTTACACTAGGGTGCCAGGCCCCTGTGCTTCTACAACAAGCCCTTCGACAAGAAGGTGGCAGCATATGAGCGCGAGCTCATCAGTCTGGTGTAGGCCGTTCAACATTGGTGGCCTTACCTTTGGGACCACCAGTTCATGGTCCGCACCGATCATTATGTGCTCAAGTACATGCTGGATCAACGCCTCTAGACGGTGCCCCAGCAACAATGGATCAGCAAACTCTTTGGCTTTGACTTTACCATGGAGTACAAGATAGGGCGATTGAACACAATTGCTAATGCACTATCGCGCTAGGAACTATAGGTGTCCTCCCTAGTGGCCCTGTCCGCACCGATGTTCTAGCTCTTTGATGACCTGCATGTGGAGCTTCAAGCCGAGGACACCCTGTGCCACCTCCGTGACATGATCGCGAAGACGCGAGGCGCACCCTGGCACGTCAAAGACGGCCTCATCCTCTATGGTGCTCACGTCTACATGCCCACAAAGCAGCTGCCTTGCTGTCCGTCCTGTAGTTGGCGCACACGGCGGGGCACGAGGGCGTCCAAAAGAGCTTCCAGCGCCTCCGCCGTGACTTCGTGGTGGATCATGACCGCAAGTGATGCGAGACTTTGTGCGCTCATGCGCAACATGCCAGTGCAACAAGATGGAAGCACTCCACCTGGCTGGCTAGCTACAACCACTCGACGTCCCTACTCAGGTTTGGTCTGACATCTCATTTGATTTCATTGAAGGGCTTCCCAAGGTCAATGGCAAAAGCGTCATCCTCATGGTGGTCGATCTCCGTTTGAAGTATGCGCACTTCATTGCCCTTGGCCACCCCTACACCGCGTGCTCTATCGCGAGAAATGTTATGGTTGGAGAGGTATACTAGAGGAGGAAGTATACCCATGGCTAGGAACTGTGCATGCCAGTGCCATGCGTGATCAGCCGCGACTAAGCTAGCAGTGCGTGGTCACCACCGGCCAGCGCCATGTGTGGTCAGCTGTGACCAAGCCTGCGGCCACCAGGGATCTCTAGGATTAGTTCCTTTATAAATTTAGTATGCAAGAGCTTTGAACTTGGAAGTGTTACTTCAACCTTTGGCTGTTTGTAATGAATGATCGATGAATAAGAAATCAGCTGGAGATTGAGATCAATCTCTTCCGCCCCTAGCTCTATCTCTCTCACTGCTCGCTGTGTGCTGACATCGGCCGCTAGGACGGCATCTCAACCGTGCCACCGCCGAGCGCCCAAGCCATGCCCTCCAACCTCATGCGACTACGCCTTATGGAACCTAGACGGTTCTAACATTGGCCTTGGGGTTCTAGATCTAGAGAAATTTGCAAGAGCCCCTTGGCTTCATTTGCTATGGCAAGAGTGGGCACGTCTTGAGAAGCCCTGGTCAGCATGGGAAACCCCTGTTCAAACACTAATCGTCTCTTGTTTATAGCATCCACAACGATATCTATTGGGGATGGGGCAAAGACTTCCTTCCGGCATGTAGCCTGGGTTCAAGGTCAGCATCCTAAGGATATGGCCCCTGCTATTTTTGACATCTCAAGGAAGAAAAATAGGACAGTGAACGAAGCATTTGTTGAGCACACATGGATAAAAGACATCAACCTGCCTAACCAATTACAGTTGTCCATCTGCAACAATTTGTAGAGCTATGGGCCATTATGCATGCAATAGTTTTCTGGCAAGGAATGTAACAACCCAGAAATTTCCAGGAAACAAAAATCACAACTACAATTTTTTTCTAAAATAACCTATGTTTGGTGAGGTGTCTGTAGGAAACCTACCCTTTTTGCACAAGTAGCACCAAGTCTAGTTAATTGCATCCTTGCATTTAATTACATATTCATGAGTTGCTTCTTATATTCTTTGTATTGTTAATTAAAAATAGTCACATTTATTTAATGAATTGCTTAAATTAAATAAATATGTATTTATAACCTTGGCAAATAGCTGGAAACCAAAAATATATTTAGTAGGACCCACTATGTTATACAAGTGTAGGCAACATGCTTTCTCACATATAAATGCTTGGCATAATTAAAATAGAGAAAAAAATAAAATAGAAAAGCTTCTTGAATAAATCAGAAAAAGGAAAGGGGCCTCTCTCGGCCTACCCCGTCAACCGGCCCGGCCCAACCCGCGCCCGGACCCCGCACATGTGCACGCCCCCGCGTGGGCCGGCCCAGCGAGGTCGCGGTCACCCGCATCGCCGCGCCGCACCGCAAGACGCCAAGGCGCCTTCGTCCTTCCCCACACCGCTGACGAATGGGACCCACCCGTCATCCCTCTCCTCCGCTCCCCATTCTCTGCTTCAACCAAAAACAGAGACAGAGGGGGAACAGGGTCACGCCCTGCGCGAGGAAGAGATTCCCTCGGTCCCCTGCTGCTGCCCTGCGCGCCAAGCCTTCACGCTCCCGCACCCGACAGCGCCCACGCCAACCCCAACCACGCGCCCTGCCTTCCTCCGCAAGTAGTGTGACATCACCATGGCCACAGGAGCCCTATCACCACCGTACCCTCTCTAACCGCCCGAGATTCCAAATTGGCGAAGCCAATCCGGTCACCACCAGCCCTAGCCTCCCTAAAACCCTAGCCAAGGCCCCTAGATCGCTGCCACATGGCTCGACCCCCTTCCATCACCGTCCACCATCGCCATGCTCTGAGCTTGGCTATATAAGCCGAGCACCGATGTCCCAGCCCCCCTCCAACTTTTCACCGCCGCCTCTAGTGGACTCACCTCTAACCGCATCGCGCTGCAAGGAAGGGGAAGGAGGGAAGAAGAGAAGGGGAAAAGCAGCAAGGAGGAGCCAGACTACCGTCGCCGCTCGGGACACCGGAGAAGAAGGAGACGCTGCTGTCTTTTTCCTCATCCGAAAGCATCACTGCACGGCCGCTCGACTTCACTGCCTCGAATCACCACCGCACCGCTATCTTTCTGCCACGAGCCCGAGGTGAGCCGCTCCGCTCACAAATCTCCTCTGCTCACCACCATGTGCCCGGACCTCTGTTCACGACCACAAGCATTCACGAGCACACACTAGAGCATGGCACAGCCTTGCGGAGCTATACCAGCGCAGGAACGCCACCATCATGAAGGCGCTCTGAGCATGACCGCCATGGCTAGAGCATGGCCATGGCGAGGCCATTCCTCTTGACTCGGGTCGGTACGGACGAAGAAGAGAGGTCCTAGCTGTATGTCACGGTGAAAGGAGCTCGGCGCTCGAGAGGAAGGAGAGAGGAGCGCCCCGGAGCGCCGAGTCATGACCGCCATGCCGACGATGGCTTGCACGGGAGCGCGGCCGTGAGGCCAGAGAGGGGGGAGGTGAGCCAGGGGTTGCTGGGTGCACTCAGTTCACCGTGGACCATGAGGAGAAGGGAGAGGATGGACCGAGTCCATCGTGAACCACACCTACGATCCATGAACCGCTCGGTCATGCTCACAGTGAGCCATGTCCACCGGTACCCAAGCCTGTTTGAATCCATCTGCGCGACATGGCAGTGCCTAAGCTCGCCACGTGGCGGGCCTAGCCCGGCCCAGACCGGCCCATATCCGGCCCTAGCCCGGCCCACCGAGGCCCGGTCGCGGCCCGGTCAACGTTGACCGTTGACCGGTCAACGCTGACCGTTGACTTGGACCCACATTTCAGTGACTCGCACCCTCTCGGCCAATCAGAGCTTGACACGTGTCACTGCCTGGGTTTTTCAGTTCTTTTTCCTTTTTCAGAAATTCATTTAATCTTTAGAAATTCATAACTAATTCATTTTAACTCAAAAAAATGCCAAACCAGTTTCTAAATTTTTCTAAAAATGAGCTCTACATCTTAGGCTTGTGTTTGAGTGCATTTGGATCTTTTGAATTTCTATTGCTTCTTTGCACACCTCTATAGGAGTCGTTAATGCGACTCTACGTTACGTTTAACACAGCCGGAGGACCTGCCGACTGAGGAGTACGACCCCGACTACAGCGAGGACTTAGGTGACGACCTGCCAGGTGCCAAGCCCCACCCACTTCTGTAGAACCTATTATGCATGCAATTATAGAATTTCTAGTGCTTTACTTTTTATGCAATAATATGATGATAGGTTGCATGGTAGATGCTTTACTTTGAGCCCTTTTCCTTGTTGCAACCTTACTCCTGCTCACCCTGCTGTTAGGCTAGATGCTCGCTTGTTACATATTACTGCTTTTACTCTTACTCGCATTATATCTATGATGTGATGCCGGTGAGTGAGAGGCATATATGTATAAGGCACGTAGTGCCGAGAACTTGGTAAACCTGATAAAAGAACTGGGGATATCTTGGCGTGCGTTTTGGGTGAGTGGTGAGGGTTGAGTCGATCGGACAGGATCCTACAACAAGTCTTTAGGGCAAGTCTTGCTGGAGGGGTGCGACCTGGGCATCCCTAACGAGGGTTACCTGTGGCAGGTTGTTGTGAGGTGAACTGGGGTGTTGGTTATCCCTGGTGGAGGTGCTGTCGTGGCACGGGGGAGTTGGTGATCCCCTCTTGAGAAGATATCCTGTTCGGTCCCCCTAAGGACTGGTATGTCTTGAGAACCGGAACCATGGGACCTTCGTTCATACCACTCGCTCTCGATGGGCGGGAGACGATTACCCGACTGACTAGGGCGGTACCACTACTACTAGGTTTGAAGGTGATAGTGTAGGGAGGTACGGGCATGGGGACCCACACCCTCCTAAGACAACGTACTGACCTTGGGGGCCCGGTACTACGTCTCACAGGCTCAGCGTTTCGGTGGACACCGGGCTGGCCCAGGGTTGAGTGGTAGGGTGGTACTGTACCGGTTGGAAGGCAGTCGAAATCAGCCTAGACGAGCCGGATCGTCGAGGATGGAGATCTTGTGGATTACCAGGTGTACACGCTCTGCAGAGTTGATCGATCTATACGTATAGCCATGTCCGCGGATATGGACATTCCCATGACCTACGCTTCACTTGATTAGAGAGAGGAGTCCTTTCTACCTTTCCCCTGGGTTTCGTGTTGGATCCCGGCTTTGGCCGTTGAGGCGAGATCTGAGCGGGAGTCGATCTCGTCACCTAAAGAGTGAGATGAGATGTGATGTGTGTGATGGGTTTGGGGAAAACGTGTGAATAAGATGGGTTAAAATTTGATGAACATCTTATTATTAAAATATTAACTACTTGCATAGGAAACCCACAGCCTAAATAGGTCTCTTTCTACTTTCATCAATGCATTCCACTTTCCACAAAGCAATGCAAGCATAGGGTGGGCGATGCGTGGATAGTACCAAGTGTACTGATAGATTTTTGACAGGTTTTGAGCCCGAGTACGACTACGAGGGCGATGATTGGGAGGACTAGAGGGTCTGTTCTACGCTCGAGCTGGTTCCAGGAGATCGTTTTCCGCTGCTATCTTCGTCAGATGTTGTTCTAGATGCTATGTGTGAGTGTGTTCCGCCCTGCGTGGCGAAGAGAATAATTTATGTAAAACTCTCTATTGTACTCTGATATTCGTGTATGACTTTGTGTATCACTAAGATTTGGGTAAATTGACGGATTGTTTCGTCATTTTGCACTTTATTTATGTGGATTTCCCTTCATGGAAATCAAGGACGTTTCAAGGAACATTGGACAAAATAACATGGAGGCTCATTGAGTCAGGAGAATACTCGTCAAGATTGGCGTATCGCGCCCAATTCATTGGGTCCACTACCTTCAACCTTAGATAGCTTATTTGGAAGCCTTGGGGTCCACCAAAATGCAATTTTTTTTGCTTGGCTCATCATATGCAATCGTGTTTGGACGTCCGATTGACTAGAGGTCCAAGATTGGTGTTGGTATTTATTAACTCCACTTATTTTAGTAGTCACCTATTAATTACCTACACCTCTAGCATTACTAAACTAGGTTGTCATCCCTAGTGATGGTACCAGAAATGCTTGTTGATACTAACTAGTTTACTACAAGAATAATACTAAGTAGATGTTTATCATTTTATGTGACTAGAAAGAATATAAAGATATGAATGAAAATGATTCTGCAAGCGAACAGATAATTATACCATTGTGGCACTTCACCCGAGAGTAAACCAAGTATCGTATTTATATTTTACCACAGGGAATGTGTAGCTTTGGACATGTATTGATAACTTATAAATTGATGGAGAAATAAACCATAACCAATCACTCTACTCATAATAGGGGTAAGTCATAAGATAAAATGTATATGATAAGCATTGATCAAGTATTATAATAAGTAAATCACTCAGAGCACTTCTATCTATGGCAATAACATGGTCAAGTTAAAATATTAGAGGAATAATTCCTAGGTCATCCTTAACTACAAGTCAGAGCATACGTTGATTAGTGCAATTACACCTAGTAATTATGGCTAAGATCATCATTATATCCACACATAAGGGGCATTACTTAG
Organism: Saccharum hybrid cultivar R570; assembly: GCA_038087645.1. Lineage (NCBI taxonomy): Eukaryota > Viridiplantae > Streptophyta > Magnoliopsida > Poales > Poaceae > Saccharum > Saccharum hybrid cultivar. The sequence goes on from JAQSUU010000066.1 coordinate 17,512,455, forward strand.
GGAAGTTTGAGTACAGAAACCTCTTCCTTCCATCATAACCGAGCCCTACTTCTATGACCTATACTCGGGGAGTGGACTACAAAAGACTCAACGGGAGTGTCACATCCGCAATCTACCACATGACCCAGAATATAGAGTGTATTCGCAGGTAAATAGCATATAAACAGCATGCTTACATGGTCTCTACCACCCACCCTGTGTACATTGGGGTGAATGCTATACGAACTTATGCATAAACACAATGATAAACTAACTATGCCAAGTATATAATCAAAGTAGACAATGAGCATTGCAATCTTGAACATGAATAAGATGAATACTATATTGTCATAACAATTGTACCAAAGCATATAAAAATAATGGAGATACAACGAGAGAGGGGTATAAGAATTATACTGAACCAAGCTCTTGACACGATCGGGAATCCAAGCGAAGATCTGCTTGCCTCCCTCTAGACCTAGCCTAACTAGCTAATGCCCTAGAAACTAGAGGAGCTCTGAGGATATTAGGGTTTCTGGCTCTGGATGACTTGATCTCAAATGACTTATGCCTCATGGGGGTTGGGGTCTTCTTATATAGCCCAGAGGGTCCAACGTAAGCCCTTGGATCAAATCGACTTGAAGAACGGCGTAGATGCAGTCTAGGGAGGCGGTGGAGGAACATTTTAGAAGCTGACAGGCGGGGCCCACCACCAGGGACTGGGTGGCACCTGGGTGGGGCTGACCGGTCCCACCTGGCGGCCTCTCGGGCTCTGTCTCGGGGGGTTGTCTCCTAGAGTCCTCTAGAGTCTTCTAAAATAGTTTTTGTCACAGTTAAGTTAAGTTCTTTTTGACATTTTGATCCCCCTTTCCGGTTTTCTGAATATACCCTGCAGAAAATACAGATTCACCAAAACTTGTGATAATTGTTAGTTTAAACCCCTAAGTTTCTATTGGTGATCCATTTCAAGCATTTATTCAAGTTATGTTGACGGTTTAATATGGTAGATAACTACCATCAACAATTGATCAAGAAATGCTTCCTGCACCCTTTGTCGGCATGCACCGGAGACAGCGCATTACATATTTGTTGAATGTCATTATTCGAGGCGCATGAGCGCGTCTAGAGCCATATCGCCAGTTGGCTATCTCTGCCTCAGCTTGAGCCACAGGGATGGCCCCCTTCCACCACCATCAAGGATTGGTGGATGTTCGTTGGGTCTTTGCCTAGGGTCCCTCGGAAGGGCCTCCACTCCCTCTTGCTTCTAGTAAATTGGGAGATTTGGAAAGAGAGGAATTCACGTACTTTTCAGCAAAAAGAGACGTCATCACTAGACCTCGCCCAAAAGATCAACGAAGAGGCAAGGACTTGGGGTTTGGCTGGTGCAAAGTTTTTGACCACCTTGATTGTGGGTGCCTAGTTTCGCTCTCTTGTTATTAATGTGTTGATTTGTGTGTGTTGGCCCCCGTAAATAGCCTGCCAGGTACTCTCCTTCTATATTAATAGAATTGGTTCACAGTCTCATGCCCATTCCTTCAAAAAATTACGTAGTCTTATCAATGTGCATACTCAAGTGTTTGTGTAATCCCATCAGCTGAGGATACTTTGGCCCCACCATCCATGGTTGGCGCAACGCACATTATTCAAATAATACCGTCAAAATAGCTATAGCACGAATCTATAGTATAATTGATATATTCTACATCTTTTTCTTTTAGTTTGAACATTTATGAAAATAAATAAAATTCCTTCTATAAATCCCGCAGCAACGCACGGGGTTTTTGCCTAGTATTTTATAATGTTAAAATGTTTAACCCTTAACCCTAGGACCTAACCACCCTATCACATGTTGAGATAAAGATTAGTACAACAATAATCCATTGGTAGATTTCTCTTTCTAGCTCTTTATCTTGGATCACTCTCATATGCTCTTTATCTCTCTATCCATCAAGTGAGATCATCTCTAGCACTTTCGACTTTCTCTCACATTTAATCTAGGATGTGAGCAACGTTTATACATCGTCATGATCATCCTTGGTCATCAAGACTTCATGACAGGCAAGCACCACTTTTGGAAGCTCACATGTTGATTCATTATGGATTTGAATTTCATTTAAAATGATGAATTACTCCATTATGATTCACTAAGATTAGGTCAACTCAAGCTAATTATAACCTTACTTAACCAAGGGATTGGATCGCTTAATTTCTTAGATGGCTAGCTTCATTAGAAGTCGATTGTGAGTGGGCACTCATTCTCGTGCATGTAGGAACTACACCGGGATAATTAAATATCTAAAACTTGCAAGGGTGTCAACTCAACCCAAATTGTTTAATGTGACTAAAGACCAACCTTAATTTGAGATAATTAAGTAATGATCAATTCGGTAATCTCTACTCAAGTGAGTGGTAAGGGCACTATGGGTGTTGGACCTCAAGTGACGTAGCTCGTGGAGTAGATAAGGACCGTTCATGGGATATCGAGTTTGAGTAACCACCCGTACAAACCGCATATCGCAAATGGGGGTGGTAAGCCAAGTACTTGGTGGTGACTCGCTTATCGCGCGGATTCAACGCGAGGGGTGACACGGTAGTGTAGATGTGATGGTGTTATATCGGTGCCCAGTCAAACAATTCATCGATTTGAGAGCCTCATTGAGGAAAGGTCAGAACCATGAGGCAACCCTTACTTCCGAACTCGGAATATGGTGGTTTGTCATTTGTGTCCTTGTGGGTATAGCTGTACACCTCCGCAGAGACCTTTTCAAAAGCCTAAAGTCCTTCGCGACGGAACTACCTAGTTGGTCATTCTTCTAGACTCAGTGTAGTGAGAATGATAACACTTGATGATGAGATGGAATTTGATATTGATCACATAAATATGTTTCTCATATGCTACCTATCATATAGTTACAATTGCCATGAAATGAACTATAACTCATGGTCATGTCATCTCTGTAATAAATGCCATGCCTTTTATGCATAGTTCCAAATGCCTATTAGTCCCTATATCCACCAAATATGTATGTGATAGATTAAGTCCTATAAGTATACAATGTACTCATGGTGCTGCCAATAAGTTGTTTTGTAGTTACCCTCGACTTGATGACCATTGAGCCAAGCTCAATGAAGTCGAAGTGAGCTGCCAGTTACTCTAATGATAGTATCTAGTGACTAAGCGTAAACTTAGATGGAACATGGGTTAGCATGCAAACATGTAGAGGTTAAGTATAAGACTACAACTCATTGTAATTTCTTTTATTATCAATGATGTTTCAGCTATTAGCCAAACTATTTCTTGTATGATGACTGTGGTATGCGAATTTGCTTGATGAATGGTTCGTGTTGTGTAACTCAACCATAAAAGGTCCTGAAGCGGAGGTTCGGGTGGCACTCTCCCCCTTGATGTTGGTCTAAGCTAAGATGGGTCGGTCGAGTGGACGAGAACCGGGTTAGCCAGGTAGACGCGTCGGACCCTCACAATAAAAATGCCAAAAAATATTTCCCTATCTTTTATATATATGTTTCATGTATGTTTAAATCTTCCCATCTTGGAGATGATGAATAGTTACTTTGTTAATGTTTCTCTAGTGCCTAGTATACAACCTGGTATTTCTCTAAGTTTGGATTATTAGCTCATATGAAACCATCATGAACCTAAAACTTTTTGGGATCCAAGTGCTATAACTAAGTCCAAGTTGTTGTAAGGTATGATATAGCAAGACAAGAGCTGCTATAAAATTGTTCCAAATGAGTACGATTATCTTCGAAAAATAATCAAAACATTGATGTTCCTCAACGATGATAAATTTTGACCAAAGGCCATATATGATGTTATATGATATAAGCTTTCTACGTAAGCTACTTACTTTGTGTTGAGTTTTGTCTAGTCTTGTTGACCTTTGTTGAGAGGCTTATCATACTCCCAAGATCAAGATATATGCTACACTAGAAGTACGCAAAAAACATGTCTTTAATTTCCACTAAATAAATGCTCCATGTTCTAAAATTATGATCTCTCTCTATGTTTTTAGTAGATGAGACGTAAGGCTATGCAAGAATATGAAAAGATAAAACATGGACACATGAAGGTCCAAAGTGTTGAAAAAAAGTGAGCACATGAAGGCTCAAGAATAAAAAATGAAAAAAAGAGAGAAAGATAGTCATGTCTGAAAATAAGTTAGAGAGATCATATCAAATAAAGGAGTATTTTTCATATACCATGTTCACACATCTTGATTTGAGACTATGACACTTCTCTCCTTGGATACCACTCTTTAGCCTCCACATTTATATTATGTACTTAGGTTATGTGATTTACATTCCTAGCTTAGTTTGATAGGCTAGTGATAGAATTGGAATCTAGGTTGCATAACACTTTTGCGTTAGAGATAGCAACACAATTGTCAAACCTTAGTTGCACAATAGATTTTTTTGCATATGTTTTGACGAGGTGAAATTTAGAGGCATGGTTTTAGAAATATATTTTAAGTTGTCTAATTCAACTCCCTCTTAGGCGTCACCATCCCTTCAGGAGGAAGGAGATGAGGAGTCCGCGGCATGGCGTCGCAGATTGTGTTTTGCATATATTTTGACTCAGGTGAAATTTAGAGGCCTTGGTTTTAGAAATAGATTTTAAGTTGCCTAATTCAAATGCCTAGTAGGTGTCACGGTCTGTTGACAAAACCTGGTCGGCAGTCTACCGAGGGGTATGCCCAAGGTAGTAGATTGTCGGCAGACAGGTGTGCAAGCCACGAACGAGATGGTGATGCAGAACAACACGCGGGTTTACCCAGGTTCAGGCCGCCATGTGGGCGTAATACCTTACGTCCTGCTCTGCTTTGTTATTGCTATCTCGAACAATGTATTACAAGCTAGATTGCCCTAGAGTATGTTTAGATGTTTTTAAGGGGGGTCCCCTGCCCTCCTTATATAGTCCGGGAGATAGGGTTATAGATCTAGAAACTAATCTTAGCTGGTTACAATTGCCATATGGAGCCGGATAAGGATTCTGAACCTAACCGACCAAGACCTTGCTTGATCTCCAACTCTGGCTTGATGCCTTGCGCGATACTCCATGTCAATGATCTGGATCGCGCATCATCATGTAATGGGCCGGAAGGTCTGGTCTGGGCTTGCCCATGTCTAGCCGTAAGGGTATAGGGGTTTATACCCCCACAGCTAGTCCCTGAGCACTATGTATTCTGTATCGACATACTATCTTAGTCTTCTTCAACTTGCGAGGTTTGTCTTCACATCACCTTGAAATGTTAGCCGAGTATGCGCTAGTGTTCCGTCTGGATCAGGAATCAGTAAATCATGATTGTTGATGAAGATTGCAGTTGTCGGTGAAGATTGCATAGTGGTCCAAAAAGAAAAATTTTCTTTCCTGGTGAAGTGTACCCACTTGTATTTCTAAAAAGAAATGTAAGTGTGCGTACTTGATGGAAGTAACTTACAAAAATTCCAGAGCGTAGGGGTCGAAAAATAGAAACAATTCACCGTTAGGTGAAGTGTACCCACTTAGTCCCCGGGCCTGGTAGTAGGTGACGTAGGCACGTGATGCCAGGGTCTAAAAAAGAATCCTCAAGAACCAATGATCATTATGCACCGTCAAGTGCATCATATATGATGTAGTCCCCGAGCTTGCTAGAAGGCAAAAAACGAGCCTTGTAGCAAGGTCTAAGAATATCAACTGTCCATCGACTGTATGCAAGCATAGTACATGTAGTCGAGCGAGACGAATCATGCGGCAGGAAGTGGTGTAACAAGTCCCCGAGCTCGAAGGTCTATCGACGAGTCCCCGAGCTCGAAGATCTGGTGACGAATCCCCGAGCTCAGAGGTCTGGCAATGAGTCCCCGAGCTCAGAGGTCTAGCGACGAATCCCCGAGCTCAGAGGTATGGCAAAGAGTCCCCGAGCTCGGAGGTCGAGCTCGGAGGTCTAGCGATGAGTCCCCGAGCTCGGAGGTCTAGCTACGAGTCCCTGTGCTCAGAAGTCTAGCATCGAGGCCCCGAGCTCGGAGGTCTAGCGACGAGTCCCCGAGCTCGGAGGTCTGGCTGCAGGTTCCAGAGCACAGAGCTCTGGCTATAGGTTCCAGAGCACGTTGGTCTAGCGAGTCCCCGAGCTTGGAGGTCTGGCTGCAGGTTCCAGAGCTCAGAGCTCTAGCTACAGGTTCCAAAGCACGAGGGCTAACGAGTCCATCACCACGCTGTCTCTATATCTCTCATGTTTTTTAGTCCAGTCTGACGCACTGATGACGTGGGCAGCGCCACAGTTGCTTTCTGTCGCATCATATGAACAGTGACCCAGTGCCTGTAACAAGACACGTTTTTGTCGCGGACCAAACGGTGCCAAAATCGAAGGGACGCGATTAACGCGGAAGAAATCCGTCAGTTACCGCAAATCTCGCGCCACGTGCCCCATTCTTGCGGAAACTGAACCGAGATTGCCTCTTAATGACCGGAAAGGGGAACGATTCCAATCTACTCACACTCGCATATTCACAATCAACTGTCTTCTTGCTTCCGCTGCCACGCCATTGTCATCACAGAGCCCTCTCAAGCCCCAGTGCCACCACCGTAGTGCAAACCACAACCGCCGCCGTAGGCATCAACGAGGTTACCTCAAGTTCCTCACGCGCTGCTGCCGCTTGAATCGCCGCCACCAAATCCTAGCCGCTTGGAAGAGCGGCGCCCTCCTTTTCCTCCGTAGAAAGGAAGAGTCAAAAGAGTCAGGGAATGGCCGCAAGGAAGACGAAGACGGAGGCCGAAGTGCGCAAGGAGATCATGAAGGAGTGGAATATGTCAAAGTGCACCCCACTCAGCCTCGAGCGACTGGTGCAGATGGGTGTGCTGCATGCCCAAGAGCTGGCGGGATGGCGTGCACCCGATCTAGAGCCATACCCGGATCCCAAAGGAGGCTTCGTTCATCACAGAAGTCCCAAAACGTGTTCCCGGTAAACCGAGTCCCCAGGTCTGTAATGATGTTGTTGGGTATACTGAAGCAGTGGATGACCTGGTCAAGGAACTCGACTGCTTTTTCGGAAGATGCCTTGACCAAGGGCATGTACTCTATCCATTTGGAAAATTTATCAATCAACACGAATACAAACTTGAAGTTACCTGGTGTTGGTTTGAAGGATCCAATCATATCCAAGCCCCAGCACGCAAAGGGCCAGGAGGCTGGTATGGTCTGGATCTCATGGGCTGGCACATGAATTCTTTTGGAGAAAAACTGACAATTGGCGCAGTGTCTAACAAGCTTCTCTGCATCAACTACTACGGATGGCCAGTAAAAACCTGCGCGGAACGCTTTACCAACCAGTGTCCGAGATGCGTGATGATTACCACATGTGCCAGAATGTATTTCTTCCAAGAGTTTAATACCCTCTTCTTGCTCAATGCACTTCATCAATACTTCTGCTTTCGCATTTTTGCGCCACAGCTTACCCTCGACCACCAGGTATTGTCTGCTGCGGCGTATAAGGCGTTCATTTTCATTTCAATCAGAGTACCCGGTGCCATCTGTTAGGTACTTAATGAATGGAACGCGCCAGTCCGCTATCTTTGGCGGAGTCTGAGATGGTCCCGTGGTGGTGGGAGATGGTTTTGTAGTGGTCAATGATGGAACCATAGCTACCAGAGGCTGGTCTGGGGGCTTCTCGACCACGGGGTCGCCTTCTTTCTTAATTGATGGTTTTTAAAGGTCTTGAACAAAAACGCCATGCGGTACTTGAGCTCTAGATGATCCTAACTTCGACAGCGCATCTGCTGCTTGATTTTTGTCTCAGACCATATGGGAATATTCAATGCCGTAAAATTTACCTTAAAGCTTCCTAATTTCTTTGCAATATGCATTCATCTTCTCGCTAGTTGTATCCCAGTCCTTGTTGAGCTGGTTAATAACTAGGGCCGAGTCGCCGTGGACGTAAAGGTGTTTGATACCGAGGTCGACTGTAATGTGCAAACCATGAAAGCATGCCTCATATTCTGCAACATTGTTAGATGTCGGGAAGTGAATCCTGTGGACGTAGCGCAATTGCTCATTGGTTGGTGATATGAATAATATGCCCGCTCCCGCGCCATCAATAGTCAGGGAGCCATCAAAATACATTTTCTAGTAGTCAACGGGTCCTTGAGAGGTCGGGATACTTAAGTCTGTCCACTCGACCATGAAGTCAGCAAGTGCTTGGGATTTGATAGTATCGCGGCGCGCAAACTCTAGTCGAAAGGACATAACTCCATTGCCCATTTGGCGATGCGCCCGTTTGCATCTTTGTTGCGTATTTATACCAAGAGGAAACTCAGTTTTGATCACCATGTGGAACCCGTCAAAGTAATGTTTCAACTTTTGGGTTGTAATAAGTATGGCGTAGATCAATTTTTGAATATGAGTGTACCTAGTTTTGGACTCATTGAGCACCTCACTGATGAAATAGATTGGGCGTTGAACACCATAAGCGTGGCCGGGCTCCTCACGCTCGACCACAAGGAGAGTGGAGACGACTCGATCAGTCGCAGCAATGTAGAGTTGAAGGACTTCTCCTGACTTGGGGGTAGTAAGGACCGGAGGTGATGCAAGGTACTGTTTTAGCTGTGTAAAGGCAATATCTGCTTCCTCCGACCACTCAAACTTCTCACCTGCCTTGAGTAACTTGAAAAAAGGTAAGCCCTTGTCACCAAATCGAGATAGAAATCGGCTTAGGGAGGCCATACACCCTGTAAGTTTCTGGACATCCTTGACATTTGCTGGTCGCTTCATATTGAGGACAGCTTGCACCTTCTCTGGGTTAGGACGTATGACGTCACGACTGACGACATTGCCTAGTAATATACCAGAGGGAACGCCAAATATGCACTTTTTAGGGTTCAACTTCCATTAATATTGATTGAGCGCTGCAAAAGTACGTGTTAGATCGTCAATCAAGGAGTGGGATTCCTTGGTTTTGACAACTACGCCGTCTACATAGGCTTCGACCAGGTCATCTTGTATCTCCGTTTCGAGGCACTCTTGTATTGCACGGTGATAAGTAGCTCCGGCATTTTTAAGCCCAAACGACATGGTCATGTAGTAATAAGCACCAAAGGGTGTAATAAAGGACGTCTTGATCTGATCGTCCTTGTTGAGAGCGATCTGGTGATAACCAGAGTAATAGTCGAGAAAAGATAGCAGCTCGCAGCCGGCCGTGGAATCCACGACCTCATCAATGCGAGGTAAACCGAAGGGGTCTTTAGGGCAGTGTTTGTTGAGATCGGTGTAGTCAAAGCACATTCTCCATTCATTATTCTTTTTGCGTACAAGAACCGGATTGGCTAACCAGTCCGAGTGATACACCTCTTTGATAAAACCGGCTGCAAGAAGCCGTGTAACTTCTACCCTAATAGCCTCTTTTTGTCCTTCCCGAACCGCCGCAGCTTTTGCTTGACAGGCTTTGCCTTGGGGTCGATGTTCAAGGAGTGCTCGATCCGGTCCCGAGATACACCGGGCATGTCCGATGGTTTCCAAGCGAACACGCTTACGTTCTCTCTCAAGAACCGGACGAGCGCGTCTTCCTATTTGGGATCGAGGTTTGACCCGATCAGTGCCGTCTTGCTGGGGTCACCCTCGACCAGCTAGATCTCCTTGTACTCCTTGGACTTGATGGAGTTGCGTGGTGCTTCAAGCTCTGGAATTTCCAGTTGGTTTGGAGGAGTCTTCTTTGCCTCCATCGTCGTTGTCGCCATGCGCAGGGAGAGGTCGTGAGCTTCAGCTACGTGAAAGCTGTCCTCTTCACAAGTATAGGCAACGAATACATTGCCTCTGAGAGTGAGGACTCCCTTTTCCGTTGGCATCTTAAGCACCAAGTACCTATAATGAGGTACGGCCATGAATTTGGTGATCGCAGGGCGACCAAGGATAGCATGGTAGATGCCCTCGAAGTCAGCGACCACAAAGTTGACGTAGTCGGTATGGAAGTGATCTGCCGTGCCAAACTGCACAGGTAGGGTAATTTGCCCGAGAGGCGTAGAGCTCTGTCCGGGCAGGACCCCCCAGAACTGTGCGTCGTATGGCTTCAAGTCAGCTTCAGATATGTTCAATGCTGACAGGCTATTCTTGAACAGGATGTTGATGGAACTACCGCCATCGATGAGCACCGTGTCAAATTGCACTTTATTGATACAGGGGCTGAGGACGAGAGCGAAACGACCTAGTTTGGGGATGGTAGCCCATTGATCCGCCCTACTGAAGTTGATTTCTCGGTGTGACCAGGGGGTAGTCTTGGATCTGCAATGAGGTCGTCTGTCTTGGCCATGTTCAGGCAAGCGTGGGTGAGCAGCTTCCGCTCGCGTTTGCTTTCAACAGACACCTTGCCCCCGACGATGGTTGCAACATGCCTCACCGGTTCCTAATACTGGTGCTTGGGGTTCTTGTCAGGATCGTCCTCGTCATCGTCCCTGCGGTTACGCTGTCTGTTGCATCATCAGGCTTGGCGGCATTTTCTGAAGCATGTTTGTGACGGTAGATCTCCTTGACGACCTTGCAATTTTTCAACGTATGGTTGGACTTGGGATGAGCTGGGCAAGGCCCCTTCAAGGCTTTAGCGTAGTCTTCTTCATAATTGCGACGCCCACCAAATTTTTTCACGGCGTTGACCTCGCCGTCGTCATCGTGAGCACGCTTGCCCTTGAAGTTGTCACGGCGATCGCCGTGCTGATTTCTGTTGTTGCGCCGATAACGATTGTTGCGCCGGTGCCCTCGTATAGCAGCTTCTTGGCGTCGTCGGCATCCGCATACTTCTTGGCGGCGGTGAGGAGGTCAACCACCGTTATAGGCCGTTTACGAAGGAGCTTGTCCCTGAGGTCGTTGTGGTAGCGCAGACCTGTGATGAAGGCTTCAATAGCCTCATTGTCGGTGATCCTGGGAATCCTGATGCGCATATCCGAGAAGCGTCGGATGTACTCACGCAATGGTTCGTCCCTGGCGTCACGGATGCGCTAAAGGTCGTACTTGTTGCCTGGCTGTTCATAGGTAGCAATGAAGTTTTTGACAAAGGCTTGACGCAAAGCATACCAGGAGTCGAAGTGGTTCTTTGGGAGACTGACAAGCCATTGGTGCCCCACCGGGCCGACCACCACGGGAAAGTAGTTGGCCATGACATGCTCGTCGCCCATAGCGGATCTGCAAGCGGTCTCATAAAGTTGGACCCATAGCTCGGGATTGACCTTGCCGTCGTAATGGTTAAGCTTTTCAAGCTTAAAACCTCTAGGCCAGATGTCCTGTCGTAAGTGGTTGGTGAATTGCTTGGGGCCCGGGGGACCGTGGACCATATCGTACTCCATGCGACGACTGGTTTCATGGGAGGCACGGTCCCGAGCTCTCTGTTCAATGCGAGGACATAGGTCACGGTTGTTGAGGTCGCGATGGAGATCTTAATTGCTATCATGGTGATCTCGTTCGTCACCGTATTGTTGTCCTTGACGACAGTGGTCCCGGTGGTCATTACACCGGTTGTCGCTGCGTCGGTCATTGTCGTTGTTATTGCGGTGGTGGCCGAGGTGGCGGTTATCATCGCGGGGAGGGTTTCCGCGATTATCGTCGTTGCCTCCGTCAGCTCCTGGATTGACACCAGGAGCTATGTTGTCCATAACGCGGTTGTCTGTGCTAGCGGGTGCGCGTAAGCCACGTTGACCAGACCTGAAAGGTCGACTGGAGTGCTGGCGGCTCCTGCTAGTCACGCCAGACACGGACGGCCCCACAACATGTTCATTGGTTTGAACCATGGCCGCCTGGAGATAAGCTTGCAAATCCTCCCAGATGTTCTGGATTTCCGGGGTATCCGGTAACCGCTTCAGGCTTTCAATGGCGACGGCCACGTTGGCGCTTGGGGTTTTGAATACTGGTTTGTTCCCCACCATGTCGAAAGCGTCGTTGAGGTTCCACCCTTGCAGTCGATTACGCCTAACTGCAGCGTCAACTTCTTACTGGTCGTGGTCTGCTTGCTAATGTGCTAGGCGTGCATCTTCATCTATGCGACGTTGAGCTCGGTTGGCATTGCGCTGTTGTCGCTCTTGTCACTGTTGATCGGTCTCGCCTCCAGCAGGTGGATCTTCATCTTGGCTAACCACGTTGACCATGGCGCCACGCCTTCGAGGGAAGGCCAGGATTCGAGGAAACCCTGGAGGATATAGCCTCTCTTCGTCACCGCTACTCACATGGTGTAATACCATGGTTTGAGTAGTCTCATCGGATGCAGTGCTCGATCCGAAGCTCAAACGGCTATCTGTCTGGGTGGTATGGACCGAAACTTGATCAGAGCCCACCATATTGACGAAGTTGCGTAGTCGAGGTCAAGGTGGAGCGGAGCGCCCTTCAGGAGTTGAAGTGACCACTAGATTTGTACCCAACCGTTGAAAACAGGTGGCTCGAGCAGGTCGAGTAGATCTGTTGTGGCCGTTCGAGTTCTGCTTGGTAAACTGTTCTTGGAGCGAATCAACCAGAGCTAAGGTAAACGAGAGTTTGCCACCGAGCCGGTCGATGGAGTCGATCAGGTCAGTGTTGTCGAGTTTTCTCCCCTGGTAGCGAGGAAGAAGTCGATGAGTTGTCGGCGTGGTCGGTGACGGTGCTGGTGCAGGCGGAGCCGGAGCCAGCGTAGTCGTAGTCGATGCCGGTGTCGAGGAAGTAGTCGATGCAGATTGGATCTGCACCTCCTCCATGGTTGTGACGACGAAGTCATTGGAGCCAGTGGTCCAGGTGATCTGGCCGATCGTGAACGTGAGACCCGCCGTCGTGGCCATGGAATCGGAGAAGATGACCATCTCGCACGCCTGAAAAGCAGTACACACAACCCCTACCTGGCACGCCACTGTCGACAAAACCTGGTCGACAGTCTACTGAGGGGTGTGCCCAAGGTAGTAGATTGTCGGCAGACAGGTGTGCAAGCCACGAACGAGATGGTGATGCAGAACAACACGCGGGTTTACCCAGGTTCAGGCCGCCGTGTGGGCGTAATACCTTACGTCCTGCTCTGCTTTGTTATTGTTGTCTCGAACAATGTATTACAAGCTAGATTGCCCTAGAGTATGTTTTGATGTTTTTGAGGGGGTCCCCTGCCCTCCTTATATAGTCCGGGAGGCAGGGTTACAGATCTGGAAACTAATCTTAGCCGGTTACAATTGCCATATGGAGCCGAATAAGGATTCCTAACCTAACCGACCAAGACCTTGCTTGATCTCCGAGTCTGGCTTGATGCCTTGCGCGATACTCCATCTCGATGATCTGGATCGCGCGTCGTCATGTAATGGGCCGGACCGTCTGGTCTGGGCTTGCCCATGTCTAGCCGTAAGGGTATAGGGGTTTATACCCCCACACGGTCCCTTCAGGAGGAAGGAGATGAGTCGGCAGCATGGTCATCGCCTATCAATGGAGGGAGCGTCGGTCACAGCCTAACGGGTCAGGTAGAAGAGGGGTAAGACAGGAAGGAAAGGAGCTGGTGTGACAAGCCGCCACCATTGCTATAGTGGCAACTATAGTGGAAGGGTCGAAAGAGGGTGGTGAGCAAAGGAGTTGAAGGAGGTAGGCAGGCAGACTTAGTGTTGAGGGGTGGCATATATACCTAGGGTTACAATCGGCTAGGCTGTAAATGTCCAGTTGGGCTGAGCTTTCCCAATTAGTTCGATTAACCGGCAGCAGAAACCATATTAGCTGTAGAAATTTCAGTTCATAAATATCCATGACCAAACAAAGAACCAATTTTCCGGTTCCAGTTACTCCAATTTTAGAACAAGTTCTTTTGCTTCGGTTTTTCGTTTCGCTTAATAGCCTAGCCCTAATCATGAGACAGAGATGAGAATTTGTCAACCCCAATAGACATGTGTTTCACAAATATACAATGGATAGATATTACTCAACAAAGCCAAATATTTATGTTTCAAGCTTGTTCTAAGATTAGCCTAGCAAGTTAAAAAGTTAAATTTACAAATGAAGAAAGCTTTAGATACATATATTTAAGAAGGCAGAAGAAGCATGCCCTTCAACGAATCAGCTAGTAGCAACAAAAGGCATGAACCCAAAAAGTAATTCACACGCCTGTAGTTAGTACTTTGGATACCTAAACCCCAGGCTCTGAGGTTTGTATCATTGTATGTCCCACAAGATATCTACGGCTGTACAGAACTTGTGTATATATGCATGTGACCATTGATGGCTAAAGACTTCCAGGAGTGCATAGAGAGCAAGGCTTAACTGGGGGAGAATACTAGTTAGGCCATGTTTTGGTTAATCCCCTCCAGAGGGGGAAGGAGGGGATCAAAGGGTATTGAGGGAGATTTTGACTTGTTAGGGAGTTAATCCGCTTCAACCTCTCCAATCCCCAGCAAATCTAACAAGACTTTTGTGGGGCATGTCTGTATGCATGAGATCATTGACATTAGATAGCTAGAGTTCCCCAGGAATGCGTGGAGAGCAAGGCATTCTAGTAGGGGAGAATACCACAGTGAGGGGGGCATGATCCGAGAGACTGTAGTTTTCTGGCCACATGCCCTTCTCTACTTCTGGGGGAAAGAGAACAGCTTCCTTCACGGTGAAGCCAAAGGCTTCGTTGTTTGCCTCAAAAGTCTCCAGACTTTCATCAGTGATATCGATTTCAGTATCATCCTCCTCTTGACTACAGCAGTTTGGGCTCCAGATGCACTGCTTTAGAATTAAGAAACACTGTTAGATTTCCACTCTCTTGGAAAAAAATATATATGTGATTTAGTTCCTTTGTTATGCATATATAATTATGTGATTTCCAGTTTTTATGCATATGTTATAATTCCTTGAACAATTTTAATGACTGCATGGTTTCATACCTCAGATTTGAAGACTTATTAGCCACAATCTTTTTGCTAGGGCTATGCCATTTAAAGTTAACAGAGAACGATGGTTCACTTATATACAGAAACTCTGATCTATGGTAAAACTGATAAAGAGCAGTATAAATCTAGAATTAATGTAAAAAACTGTCTTGATGACAAAGCAAAAGTAAGCAATGTTTGTAGTCAGATGACTTGTTAGATGAGATTTCATCAAAATCTGACCTTTGTGAAACTTATAGGGTTTTTGGTTTGAGAAATCATTCCATCCTAGATGAGGTGGTGCATCATGAGCTCATTCCTCAAATTTGGTGGGATGACTCCATTCCTCATACTATTACTAGTTATTAGTTTATGAGGAATGAGGTGATGATGCATCAATCTATTCCATTCCATGAACCAAGCAAAAAAAGTGAGGAATGAGGAGATGATGGACTAACTTATTCCTCAAACCAAACACACCATTAAAGATTATATCCACACTCTATCAGAATAATGCATTAGATTCTCCCAAGCATGCATTCTATTGTGACATCTAATTTTTTTATGGTCCACCTGTCCTTGTTAGATCCCATTTCACGCAATTAACTCCTCTCCTAAAGAACTCCATGAGGATTCAACGTGTGTCTCAAACAATCACAAGGAATTACCTGAAATTCTTTGTAGTCAATAACACCATCGCCATCACGGTCAGCTTCACTCCATAGTTTTTCAATTTCTTCTGAATTTAGTCGATCAGGATGGACCATTCCTAACTGCATTTACTTTAATATCAGCACCAGTTTTGTCGACAGTAGTATATGTGTACCAAGGAGCTGTTGTTGATACCTGACCTCTAATTTTTTTATGGTCCACCTGTCCTTGTTAGATCCCATTTCACGCAATTAACTCCTCTCCTAAAGAACTCCATGAGGATTCAACGTGTGTCTCAAACAATCACAAGGAATTAGCTGAAATTCTTTGTAGTCAATAACACCATCGCCATCACGGTCAGCTTCACTCCATAGTTTTTCAATTTCTTCTGAATTTAGTCGATCAGGATGGACCATTCCTAACTGCATTTACTTTAATATCAGCACCAGTTTTGTCGACAGTAGTATATGTGTACCAAGGAGCTGTTGTTGATACCTGACACAGTGCCTGGTAGAAACTTGAATACGTGATGTGATTATAAAGGCTGTCTGCCTTCAGGAGTGCAAATGCATTCTCCTCAGAAAGGAATGCAACTTGGAGCAGGTACTGAAATTAACACAATTTAGATTCTTAGCCCCTGGAGATGATTAAATAAGAGGCCAGAATAATTAGATCTGTTGTTAACAGCATGTACTTCAAGGTCAACTTCTATTTTATATTAGCATTAAGATGTATATATTAGTGATATAAACTGTTCATCGTGTTGCTTACCTTGATGATACCAAAAACAGCTTCGTTCCAGCTGGTCTTCAGGGGTTTCCTGCATTTATCAGGATTCAAAAGCCACATGAAATCAACTCCGCAGACGTTCCCTCGATGGTTTCGGTGACTGACCCACTATGCTCAAGATGTATAAAAAGTAAAAAGTAAAAAGTCAACAATAATTCAGTGCTCATAGTACTTCTATTTTGAACAATCAAAATAGCAAAATATTCTTCTTGTTACCTTATGTGCATCTTCTTCGCTGTCACTGTATTGATGATTAGTGTCATATGACGAAACAAACCATTGCGAGCGAAGGAACTTGTAAACTTGGCCACGTTTACTTCCATTCCAATCCCTGTAATAGATGTCCAAAAAAATATTAACATCATAACTCAGGTAGAATCCAATGAAATTATAAATTACTGTGCACACTAGATACAGAC
This sequence comes from Saccharum hybrid cultivar R570, assembly GCA_038087645.1. Taxonomy (NCBI): domain Eukaryota; kingdom Viridiplantae; phylum Streptophyta; class Magnoliopsida; order Poales; family Poaceae; genus Saccharum; species Saccharum hybrid cultivar. The sequence continues at coordinate 17,529,108 of JAQSUU010000066.1, forward strand.
CCACAAAGGATGATTGGCATTGGACCAAGTTTATGCTCTTCCTGGTAAGCCTCAATATAATGAAGGATTTTATATACCTGCCAATTACACCACTAAATTTTTAGGAATCCTACTGAAATATTGAAAACATTATGCTTAGATGTAGAAAAGAATAATGTCTCTACCTGTCTCAAGCGAACTATTGAAAGGCTGTGATCATGAGGGAACAACAAATGAGTGTTGACAATGATGCTCTGCTGGTGGACACAGCTGGAGCTTCGATTTTGCAAGAACGGCATTGCTGATTCCACATGCAACAGCTGAGCTACTCGATCACCGATGTCATTGAAGAGCAGTTCCCTATAATTCAAAACATTGAAGTAGTTGCTATGTACAGCAGTAAGAAGACCTGCATAGAGATTCATCTTTAGGGAAGAAAAACACCAAGGTGCATTCCATGTATCCAATTCAAATCTGTCTACGCGCATATTCAAGACATTCAGAAAGAAAACATAGATCCCATACTAATTGACAATCACCACAGATGTCAACACCATAGGCATTTGGCAAAGCGATTATCAACACTGGAAAGGGAAAATAGGTGTCACAATACAATGATAGTCATTTTGACATCATCATCAGTGGTATTCAACACAAAGAGCCCATCAACCCCAACATCAATACACTTTGGATTTCGATGACACGAATCGAAAAGGACACACACAGCGACCAAGTTGAATTCCTACCATGGTCCCCTTCAAAAGCACACTCCCACAAAGATCATCTTTTTTACCTTCTTAATATAGCCTATGATCAGGATTTCCTAGATCAATAAATTATTTATATTTTTATGAACCTTCTAAATACAAACAGCAACAATTTGCACAAATGGACGGTGGCAGCAACAACACAGCATAATATGTTTTTCCTCATCCTTCTAGGCTCAAACTGAAATGAGTAATCAGGGCTCACCGTCTCCACGATTGTTGGTGCGCGCAAGCTTGAAGAGCATATAATTGGCATCCCCCAGACGCTTCTGGTACATGTTGACCAGCTCGTCGTTCCCCAACCACACCTCCTGATAGATGAATCATGTATACTGATGGCTCACATCCCAGACATCACCAGAGAGCCGAACAATCGATAGATTCAGCTCACCTGTAGGCAGATGATGGAGGAGTGATCAGCGAGAAGGCGGTCAATGATCTTCTCGTTGCGGCTGAACCAGTAGGCCCTGTACTGGCTCTCCCTGCAAGTCTGCTACCAATGCCAAACACCAACCGTCAAGAATTTTCCATCAAGCCAAAACTAACTAAATAGATTCCCCGCCAAAAGGGAAAGCAGAGCAAGATCCAACCCACCTCGTTTTCCATGCGCTTGTAGATCGGCGCGAGGATGTTAAACGTGGTGCAGGAAACACAGCGCTCGTCCCGCAGCTGCCGGCGGTGATGGTGGTGGCGGTCTCGCCGTCGCTTCGCCCCCGCCTCCCTCCGCTGCTTCTTCGTCTGCACCAAACACACACAACAAAACCTCACCTCAGCAAACAAGCGGGCCGTCAATCCAAGCCCACGGCGGATGCTCACCATTGCGATGATTCGTAGGGCGCGGAATCTGAGACTTGGAGGTCGTGTGGCCTCGGTTTCTTGTTGATTTGGCGGCTACTAGCAGAGGAGAGGAGTGGGATTGATTCTTTTCGCTGGCCTCGGCATCGCCGCATCGGCATGGCTTCTATATAGACCTCACCACCGTCGAAATGGTTAAAAAGAATCTTTGCACGAGAAAATGGGTGCCGGAAAATGCGCGAGACAGAAAGGAGCATCTAAACCACGGGCCGGTCAGCTGAGCGGTCTACGCCACCCACGAGGCCCACACGTCTGCGGGAGGGTGTGGTGAATGTGGCCGTTCGGGTCTCGTGTGGTCACCGTTGTCGCGCGGGTTTTTGCTTTGACGACCCGTGGAGGTTTTTAGGTTGGTTGTCCTTTGGTCCAATTCAGGTGTGTTATTTTTGTTTTCTTACTAGTATGCGTGGTCTAATAATAGGTCCCATTCGAGCACAAGTGTCCAATGACAAAAAATTAGACGATTTAGTCAGGGAAAACATGAGAAGAATGATGGCTAGGTCAGTTCACCTGCAATGCTATTTATTGTGTTGTCTATATAGCAAGTCAGCGAATTAAACAAAGAGAGGGATATATTAGTCATGAGAGGCGGAGCCACCGCTAGGGCGAGCTTAGGTGGCCACCCTAGGTCCCTGAGTCCGGGCATCCCCTCCCCACCCCCGGACTTGGCGTCTGGCGAGAGGGTGTGAGGCGGAAGAGACGAGGAACTGAGAGGTTGAAGACAACGGCGGCACTGCTCTTCAAGACGAGGCGAAGAATGGAGGGTCATGGGCCTGGCCTAGCCGCCTGAGACTAGGCCACGACTATTTGCAACAGCCTAACAAACACCAAGTTGGCCTTAGGGGCAGGCGGCACCGCTCGCTCTTGCGACGCGATCATGCGAACGAGACCAGACAAAGACGACCGGCGCGTGTTGATCGTGTTGATATTCTTATATCTATTGGAGGGTTCTCGCAAGCGTATAGAAAAATATCGTGTAGCACTCCGCTCAGTAAGTATTTCGAGGTCGTATTTATATTTTCCCAAGGGAAGGCGGAAAGGATAGGATGACTGATGAATAGAAATGCTAGGGCCTGGGGTAAAAAGATATGTCCTCAGCCAAAGTGAGTTGATGATAGTGTAGAGGTGTTGATAGAAAGATACGATAAAGGTGGATTAGAAAAAAAGGGTAGAAGTCAAGGAGGCTAGAAGTAAGGTAAAGCTAACAGGAGAGCGAGCGAACTATCTATCTATCTTAAGCAACAAGTTAATCTAAGGATTAGAAAGAACTTTAGTACTTCGGAGCACAATCAGCCTAGACAACCAGGGGATGAACTATACAAGGTCTGCCACGAGCCCTACGATTTGATAACTAGACCCAACGTGGTGGAATACAGAGAATGGACAGGGCTGTCACCGCCTGCCAAATACCACAATCTATCCGGGATCTAGCCGTATCCATAAGCAAGCTATAGCCTAAGCACCATGCTTAATCTATAAACTCACTACATCGATCCGAGCTCCGGTGAAATGAGATTGAAGTACCATAACCAGACGGTGGAACCCGTACTATCGAATATCAAACTAAGTAAAAGGTTATTTATGCTAAGAGCAAGCACCTAAGATCACTAAAGATGAACAAGAGTGAACTAAAACTTGAACAAAGAAAAACTATATTACTGAATAAAGTACTCAACAAAGTAAAGTACTGAATAAAGTAAAGTACTAAGAAAGAATAAAAGAGAGCTATACTAGACCTAGAAGACTCTTCCAAACTTCGAGCACAGCTCCACTCTAGCTCTACTTCCACTGCTAGCCTACTACTACTTCTAGAGCTACTCCTTGAGCTTTTGTGTAGCTTGAAAGCTTGGATATGTTTGGGGATGATCTTCGTCGAGATCCACACCACCTTTTATAGTGTGTAGAGGAGGTGGGGGTACTTGTTGGTAGTGAGTGAGGTGGTGGAAGGCAGGGGGCGTCGGGTGACCAATACTTTAGACAGTTTATCACCTCTGGTTCCAGACCCCCTTCACCGACAATTTTGGCCCCCGTTGGTGAAAGTCGGACTGATCACCGCTGGTTGCGCGCCAGTGGAGGTATTGGTCATCACCACCGGATCAGCGCACCATCCAGCGGTGTTGGTAGTTACTTCACCACCACGTTAGATCACGGTCCAGCGGCACTTGGTCACGTACAAGGATGGCAACGGGGCGGGTTCGGTTCGAGTGGAGTGTCTGGGTAACCAAAATCGAAACCCGAACTTAAAACCCAAATCCGCCCCGAACACCGATTCGGGTTAAAATTCGTCCCCGAAACCGAAACCCGCAGATCCCCGAAACCCACGGATAAACTGAAACCCGAAAAAAATTACAACAAATCAACAAGAACAGCAGCTACAAATGTACAGAATAAATTAGAGCCATGTACAAAATAAATTAGCAAGTAACAGCCGCAGCTAGCCATGTACAACATCAATTAGCAAGCAGCAGCAGCAATTAGCCAGGGCAAGCAGCACCTGCTCGCCTCCGTGACCGCCCCTGGCTGGGTGCGCCCTGCGCCTACGAGCGGCCCGCGGCCCCTGCTGGGCACGCCGCACGCGTGCGCTGAGTGGGCAGCACCGGCCGCCAGCTGCTGCGGTGCTGCCTTGTGGACGGCTAGCAGCGGCCAAGGCGCCGAGGCGGCCGTCGGTGGCTGCTTGGGTGGGGTCGAGCCTCGAGCTTGGAGCACCGGGGTGAGCACGGATCCACAGTTGCACACCGAGAGGAAGAGGTCGAGGGCTCCACCACTCAAGCTCGAGGCGTCCTGCGCCGCCGCCGCGCGCTCGACTGCGATTGCCTGAGCGGCGGCTGGGTATGTGTAAGGTCCAAATAGGCTAGAGGGGGGGGTGAATAGCCTAATAAAAACTTCTACGAGAAATACTAAACCACAAGTTAGTACAAAAGGTGGCGGAGCAAAATGCACTAGCTCTAACTAATTAAGCAAGCCACCTACACAAGTCTAGTACAAGGCTATCCACTAAACACAACAACAACTACAATTTAAAAACAAGATGTAATACGAGAGAAGAGCTTTGAGTGATTATACCGCCGTGTAGAGATGAGAAGCAATGCACTCGTAGAATCAATCACAATAATCAATCACAAGAGAAATCCTCGGTAAAGAGATGACACAAGATTTTTTACCGAGGTTCACTTGCTTCCCGGCAAGCTACTCCTCGTTGTGGCGATGCACCCACTTGTCGGTTCACGAGCTAATCGACTATCAAGAGTCGAGCCCTCGGCGGGCGCCGCACAACCGCACACAAGATGGGGATCCTCCAAGCCACGAGCTCCACTAGAGTATCCAATTTGCGAACTCCCGCGGGGAAGGATCAAGAACCCCTTACAACACTTGGTGAAGGCTCCAACAATCTCCAATTGCGAGCTCAATCACCTCCGCTGCTCCAAGCCGTCTACCGTGTCGGGAAACACGGAAGAGTAACAAGAAACCCGCAGCAACTCGAAGATCAAGTGCCTCTAGAATGCAACTCTCAAGCAATGCACTTGAATCTCACTCAATCTCACTCAAGATGTGCAATCAATCAAAGAGATGAGTGGAGGGGTTGTTCTCTAGCTCAAAGGATGTCTCTAGGTCTCAAAATGTGCAAGAGTTACCCTCAAACCCCGGACATCCTCTATTTATAACGAAGGGGTACGCAGCTAGCCGTTACCGGACGACTCAGCTCAAATCGCACTGACCGGACGCTCCGGTCAGGGTGACCGGACGCGTCCGGTCACTATACGACAGACGAAAATCGCGCGACTCAGAACTAGCCGTTGTGCTGACCGGACGCGCTCCATCGATCGACCGGACGCGACAGTGCCAGCGTCCGGTCGCGTTCCAGTAAGCACCCGACGCGACCGGACGCGTCCGGTCGCACGTGACCGGACGCGCCAGCCGCGTCCGATCGCGCTTCGCTGCGCTCGGCCTCTCTGGACACTTGACCGGACGCTCCGGTCCCGTGAGGCACCGGACGCGCCGGTCGCGCGTTTAACTTTTACGCCCAGTTGAACTGACCGGACGCGCTGGTCAGGCCAGACCCGCGTCCGGTCACAAACCCTAGCACCCGCGCTGCGATGAACTGACCGGACGCGCTGGTCAAGCCAGACCCGCGTCCGGTGCAGCGTCCGGTGCTGCGTCCGGTGCTGCGTCCGGTGCACGCAGTGACCTCCGTTCGCCTCCGTTTCTTTTCCGACTTTCGGCGCAGTAGAAAATAGGCATTTCACTTCTCCAAAAAGCGCCGAATCCCGCCTCGCAAGCTCGGCGGGAGGGAGAGAGGAACCCAAACCCCTCTCTACCGCATAAACTCCTCCGCCTTTGCAAATGTGCTAACACCACCAAGTGTACACCACCATGTGCATGTGTGTTAGCATTTCACAAACATTTTCCAAGGCGTTATGTTAGCTCTTTACTAGATCCTAAATGCATATGCTCAAGACATTGATCTAGTGGCACTTGATTCCCGAGCTAACTGTGATTGCCCCTCTTGATAGTCGGCTATATATCCTAAACCCGGTCAATCACTTCTCTACTCAACTTAGACCGGCAAAAGGAAAACCCTATGGTTATACCTTTGCCTTGCGCTCTTAGATCCTTCTCTTTCACTTGATCATCATGTCCATCATATTATGTGCCTTCCATCATGATCAACATTTCATGTCCATGCACCATCTCTTTGTGATCTTGTGGCCACCACTCCTTGCCACGTACACCTTCATCACATGTGTTGCTTATGCCTAGCTTAATCACACTTGATACAATAGCATTAGCAACTTGGTGTCATTAATTACCAAAACCAAACTTGGGCTTTCAATCTCCCCTTTTTGGTAATTGATGACAACCATCACAAAGATATGAAATGAAATCAATTTTCAATTTTGATAGTATTAGCTCCCCCTACACATGTGCTTCCATGAGTTTGGTTCAATTGTGCACATATGTATGGATTTGAATTTTGGGAGAATTACTACTATCAAATTTATGCTAAGGTATATAGAATGGACCTTTGAAGCGTGATACCAATCGGAGTTGCCTTTATATACCATCCTTAGCATCGATGTAGCTAGACACCACTTGTAATACATCACTTGTAAAGATCACAAACACTAAAGTACCCCGTGAGATCAACATTATAAGCAAAGGTGTCTAGATACCACTTATAAAGCTACTTACAACAAAACATCATTCAAGTTCTATTTCTAGCAATCACCATACAATCATGAATATGAATTTAAGCTTTGCAATGCAACAATTCATCATGTAAATGCACATACAAATGCAACAAATAATTCATGAGCTTGCTCCCCCTACTTGTGTGCTCAAATTTAATTTCTCTCCCCTTACTATATCTTTCTCCCCCTTTGCAACTTAACTTTCTATCTTTGTGACTTTTCTCTCCCCCTTTGTAACTTAACTTTTTATCTTTGTGACTTTTCTCTCCCCCTTTGTCAACAATCACCAAAAAGGTGCCAATTTTAGTGAGAGTTAAGTTAATCAATATGAGGGAGACCAAATTATGGTTCAATCTAGATCACTTGCCTAGAATATGTAATTCGGTTTGAACCAAGGACAAGCTTCTTCACACCTCATAAAGTATAAGGGTTATCTTGACCATGTTGAATTACACATCATGAGCTCATTTTCTAGATTCAACACTAGGTTTGCAAGCCCACAAACATGTCATATGCTACCACTAGATCAATCAAACATAGAAGCAATAGTGGTACCATATATACATTAAAATCATTTGATTTTCATGAATGAGCCTATTTGTCATGCAAATATGTCTATATGTTCTAAACATATCCTTAGCAAAGTATGGATGATATGTCAAACAACTTTACCTTGCTATGTCGGAGGAGAGGCATGTCATATAAGAATGTGGGTTTGCACTCATTTCAAGTTGGAGAAGTCAAGTATGTTCAATTCATTCTTCAACTTGTAAAATCTCTTCTCATCAAGTGGCTTTGTAAAGATATCGGCTAGTTGATCTTCGGTGCCAATGCTTTCAATGCTAATATCACCCTTTTGTTGATGGTCTCTTATGAAGTGATGTCTTATGTCAATGTGCTTTGTTCTTGAATGTTGAACCGGATTTTGAGTCATCTTGATAGCACTCTCATTATCACAAAACAAAGGCACATTCTTGAATTTTATTCCAAAGTCATTTAAGGTGGCTTTCATCCAAAGCAATTGTGCACAACAACTACCGGCACTAATGTATTCGGCCTCGGCGGTAGATAGTGCAACACTATTTTGTTTCTTTGATGACCATGAAACAAGAGACCTTCCAAGCAATTGACAAGTGCCACTTGTGCTCATTCTATCAATCTTGCATCCACCATAGTCGGAGTCCGAATATCCAATCAACTCAAAATTAGACCCCTTTGGAAACCATAATCCAACATTATGAGTGCCCTTAAGATATCTCAATATCCTCTTGGTTGCTTTCAAGTGACTTTCTCTAGGTGAAGCTTGATATCTTGCACACTTGCAAACACTAAACATCACATCCGGCCTAGAAGCGGTGACATAGAGCAAACTTCCAATCATAGACCGATATTGCTTTTGATCTACCATATTGCCACTAGCATCAATACCCAATTGATCATTAGTGCCCATTGGTGTACTCATTGGCTTAGCATCTTGCAATCCAAACTTCTTGATCATGTCCTTGATGTACTTCCCTTGACTTACAAAAGTGCCATTCTTCATTTGCTTAATTTGAAGTCCAAGAAAGTAACTAAGCTCTCCAATCATAGACATCTCAAACTCTTTTGCCATCATATTTCCAAACTCTTCACAAAAATCTTGATTGGTTGATCCAAAAATGATATCATCCACATAGATTTGCAACACAAATAAATCATTTCCAAGCTTCTTGGTGAAGAGAGTGGTGTCAACCTTTCCCATCTTGAACCCTTTAGAGAGAAGAAAGTCCCTCAATCTCTCATACCATGCTCTAGGTGCTTGCTTCAAACCATACAATGCCTTCTTTAGCTTGTAAACATGGTTGGGCTTCTTGTCATCTTCAAAACCGGGAGGTTGCTCAACATAAACTTCTTCATTGATGTAGCCGTTGAGAAATGCACTCTTGACATCCATTTGATAGAGCTTAATGTTGTGTGCACAAGCATATGCTAAAAAGATTCTAATTGCCTCCAATCTTGCAACCGGTGCATATGTCTCTCCAAAGTCAAGACCTTCAACTTGTGTGTAACCTTGTGCTACTAATCTTGCTTTGTTCCTCACAACCATGCCATCTTGATCTTGCTTGTTTCTAAAGACCCACTTAGTACCAATCACATTGTAGTTCTTTGGCCTTTCCATAAGTTCCCAAACTTGATTTCTAGTGAAGTTGTTTAGCTCTTCATGCATGGCATTTACCCAATCGGAATCTTTCAATGCATCTTCTATTTTCTTAGGTTCTTCAAGTGACACAAATGAATAGTGCTCACAAAAGGATGCTAATCTTGATCTAGTTTGAACACCACTTTGAATTCCACCAATGATTTGATCCAATGGATGATCTCTTGCAATGCTAGTAGGTTGGAGTATTGGGAGTTGGTTACTTCCACTAGCTTGACCTTGATCTTGCACTTCATCATGAGTACCACTTGAGCTTGCTTGATTTGTATCAATTTGCACACTTTGGTTGATCACATGAATATCATCATAATCATCAACTTGCCTCGGCCTTATGTCACCAATGTCCATGTTCTTCATTGCATTGGACAATTGATCTCCTCTCACATCATCAAGGTTTTGAGCTTCATTTTGAGATCCTTGGGTTTCATCAAACTCAACATCATGAACTTCTTCCAAGGTGCCATTTGTGAGATTCCAAACTCTATATGCTTTGCTTGTGGTAGAATAACCAAGTAAGAACCCTTCATCACATTTCTTTTCAAACTTGCTCAATTTAGTGCCTTTCTTGAGAATATAACATTTGCAACCAAACACTCTAAAGTATGCAATGTTGGGCTTTCTTCCATTCAATAGCTCATATGGTGTCTTCCCAAGCTTTCCATGGCAATAGAGACGGTTACTACAATAGCAAGCCGTGTTGATAGCTTCACTCCAAAATGCATGACTCACATTGTATTCACTAAGCATTGATCTAGCCATGTCAATCAAAGTTCTATTTTTCCTTTCAACTACACCATTGGATTGAGGAGTGTATGTTGGAGAGAATTGATGTCCAATACCAAGATTATCACATAAATCTTCAATTCTTGTGTTCTTGAACTCACTACCATTGTCACTTCTAATCTTCTTGATGGTAGTCTCAAACTCATTTTGCACTCTCTTGACAAAAGACTTGAATAGATCATAAACATCACTCTTGTCATAGAGAAAGAACACCCAAGTGTATCTAGTGTAGTCATCAACAATCACAAAACCATACTTGTTGCCACCAATGCTAGTGTATGTTGTTGGCCCAAACAAGTCCATGTGCAATAGCTCAAATGCCTTTGATGTGCTCATTTCACTCTTACTAGGATGTGTATTTCCAACTTGTTTGCCAGCTTGACAAGCACTACATGGTTTATCCTTTTCAAACGTCACATCTTTCAAGCCTCTAACTAAGTCATGCCTCAAAAGTTTGTTCAATTGTTTCATTCCAACATGACCAAGCCTTCTATGCCATAACCATCCCATACTAGATTTGCTAAGCAAGCATGATGTCAATTGTGTCTCACTATCATTGAAGTCAACCAAGTATAAGCTACCATGTCTAAATCCTTTGAATATCAAGTTTGATCCATCAACACTAATGACTTCAACATCATCACTACCAAATATGCACTTGAAGCCAAGATCACAAAGTTGTACCACCGACAAAAGATTGAAATCCAAGCTCTCAACTAGCAACACATTAGATATGCTCATGTCATTTGAGATAGCAATTTTACCAAGCCCCTTAACCTTGCCTTTCTTGTTGTTGCCGAAAGTGATAGCATCAAAACCACCATTTTGACTTGTATCAATTGATTTGAACATACAAGAATCCCCGATCATATGTTGAGTGCACCCACTATCAAGCACCCAATGCCTTCCTCCGGCTTTGTAATTGACCTACAAGACAAGATCAATTCCTTTTAGGTACCCAAACTTGTTTGGGTCCTCCAAGGTTAGTGACCAAGCTCTTTGGTACCCAAATGGCTTTCTTCTTTGAGCCCATCCATGGTGCACCAATGAACTTAGCATGAACACCATTTGTACCCTTGGTAAGTATATAGAAAGAATCAAACTTAATTGAGGATACTTTAGCATTGGATTTCTTGTTCATGCAATGTTGCTCTATGTGACCAACTTGCTTGCAATTTTTGCAATAGCTACCATTGTTCTTCACAAAACGAGTCTTGTGAGGAGCAAAAGCGGCCTTGCCTTTCTTGGGGTTATAGCCCAATCCCTCTTTGTAGAGAGAAGCTCTTTGGCTACCCAAGCACATAAGCAAGCGGTCCTCACCACCATAAGCCTTAGCTAAGGTGTGATTGAGCTCTTTTACCTCCTTCTTGAGATTTTCATTCTCAACTATAAGTGTGGAGTCACAAGTGAAACCATCACTACTAGATGAGGATGATGTAGATGTGCTACATGAGGGGTTAGTAGGAGCAACAACAATAGGCTTATGAAAAGGTTCATCAATTATATCACAAGATATGCCTATGTTGCAAGTTTTAGCTTTCTCAACATTAGTTGGCATGTTTTCACATTTTTCAACTAGAGAGGAATGAGCTTCTTCAAGCTTAGTGTGAGACTTTTGAAGCTTCTTATGGTCTACCTTTAGACTCTCATAAGATGCCCTAAGCTCATCAAGTTCTTGCATAAGGTTTTTCTTTTCCTTAAGCAAGCTCTTGCACTCCTTTCTAGATTCTTTATAATGTTGAGTGCAATCTTCAAGCATAGTGATTAGTTCATCTTTAGTGAATTCTTCTTCATCACTATCACTATCACTAGCATTATCATGATCACTCTCATCATCGGATGATACCTTAGCGGCCTTAGCCATGAAGCACGATGGAGTGTCGAAGAGGGAGACCTTCTCTTGGATGGCAATGCTAGCATGTCCCTTCTTCTTGCTCTTGTAGTCATCCTCATCATCACTTGAGGAATCATCACTATCCCATGTAGCAACATGAGAATCATTCTTCTTTTTGTGAGAGCTCTCCTTCTTTTCTTGCTTCTTCTTTTGCTTCTTCCTTTCCTTCTTGATAGCATCTTCATCATCACTATCATAAGGACACTTTGCAATGAGATGATCTTTGCTATGGCATCTAAAGCATCTCATGGTATGCTCATTCTTCTTAGATGAGTTCTTCCTCCTTCTTGCACGATAGCCCTTCTTCTTCATGAATTTGCCAAATTGCTTGACAAAGAGAGCCATCTTCTCATCAATGTCATCACTATCACAAGAGCTTGAGTCTTCTTCACTTGATGATTCAATCTTGGATTTGCCCTTGGATGTGGTGGCTTTGAATGCCACACTCTTCTTCTTTTCATCATCTTTCTTCTCATTCTCCTTCTTCTTCTTCTTGACCAACTCATCCTTCTCATCATCTTCTCTATATGAATCATCGGTCATCACCTCTTGAAATATTTGTTGAGGAGTTGAATCCTTCAATGTAGTCCTTACTAGCACGGTGATCAATGTATCAAACCTCTTGGGCAAGCTTTTCAAGAACTTCATAGAGAATTGGTTGTCCTTGACTTCCTCACCAAGTGCCTTGAGCTCATTGACAATGACTTGCAATCTATGAAACATCTCCGGTACACTCTCATCATCTTGCATCTTGAAGCTTGAAAATTTTTCTTGCAAGATATATGCTTTAGCGGTCTTTGTGCCTTCGGTGCCCTCAAATGTTTCTTCTAGCTTGGCCCAAACATCATGTGCAACTTCTATATTCTTCACTTGCTCAAATGTCTTGTCATCTAATGCCTCATGAAGAGCACTAATGGCAATATCATTGCATTGGAGCTTCTTCTCTTCCACCGGTGTAGGTGCTTCCGGATTAGCAACCTCAAATTTTGTTTCGGTGACCTTCCACACTTCTCTATTGATTGACTTGAGGTGTGCGGTCATCTTAACCTTCCAATAAGCATAGTTTGTGCCATCAAAGTGAGGTGCCTTCTTGGTGTTGTTGATGTGCAAGCTTAATTGAGCCATTTCTTTTTCACCGTAGGATGTTAAGCCTCAAATAAACGGTGCCTCGGCTCCAATACCACTTGTAAGGTCCAAATAGGCTAGAGGGGGGGGGGTGAATAGCCTAATAAAAACTTCTACGAGAAATACTAAACCACAAGTTAGTACAAAAGGTGGCGGAGCAAAATGCACTAGCTCTAACTAATTAAGCAAGCCACCTACACAAGTCTAGTACAAGGCTATCCACTAAACACAACAACAACTACAATTTAAAAACAAGATGTAATACGAGAGAAGAGCTTTGAGTGATTATACCGCCGTGTAGAGATGAGAAGCAATGCACTCGTAGAATCAATCACAATAATCAATCACAAGAGAAATCCTCGGTAAAGAGATGACACAAGATTTTTTACCGAGGTTCACTTGCTTCCCGGCAAGCTACTCCTCGTTGTGGCGATGCACCCACTTGTCGGTTCACGAGCTAATCGACTATCAAGAGTCGAGCCCTCGGCGGGCGCCGCACAACCGCACACAAGATGGGGATCCTCCAAGCCACGAGCTCCACTAGAGTATCCAATTTGCGAACTCCCGCGGGGAAGGATCAAGAACCCCTTACAACACTTGGTGAAGGCTCCAACAATCTCCAATTGCGAGCTCAATCACCTCCGCTGCTCCAAGCCGTCTACCGTGTCGGGAAACACGGAAGAGTAACAAGAAACCCGCAGCAACTCGAAGATCAAGTGCCTCTAGAATGCAACTCTCAAGCAATGCACTTGAATCTCACTCAATCTCACTCAAGATGTGCAATCAATCAAAGAGATGAGTGGAGGGGTTGTTCTCTAGCTCAAAGGATGTCTCTAGGTCTCAAAATGTGCAAGAGTTACCCTCAAACCCCGGACATCCTCTATTTATAACGAAGGGGTACGCAGCTAGCCGTTACCGGACGACTCAGCTCAAATCGCACTGACCGGACGCTCCGGTCAGGGTGACCGGACGCGTCCGGTCACTATACGACAGACGAAAATCGCGCGACTCAGAACTAGCCGTTGTGCTGACCGGACGCGCTCCATCGATCGACCGGACGCGACAGTGCCAGCGTCCGGTCGCGTTCCAGTAAGCACCCGACGCGACCGGACGCGTCCGGTCGCACGTGACCGGACGCGCCAGCCGCGTCCGATCGCGCTTCGCTGCGCTCGGCCTCTCTGGACACTTGACCGGACGCTCCGGTCCCGTGAGGCACCGGACGCGCCGGTCGCGCGTTTAACTTTTACGCCCAGTTGAACTGACCGGACGCGCTGGTCAGGCCAGACCCGCGTCCGGTCACAAACCCTAGCACCCGCGCTGCGATGAACTGACCGGACGCGCTGGTCAAGCCAGACCCGCGTCCGGTGCAGCGTCCGGTGCTGCGTCCGGTGCTGCGTCCGGTGCACGCAGTGACCTCCGTTCGCCTCCGTTTCTTTTCCGACTTTCGGCGCAGTAGAAAATAGGCATTTCACTTCTCCAAAAAGCGCCGAATCCCGCCTCGCAAGCTCGGCGGGAGGGAGAGAGGAACCCAAACCCCTCTCTACCGCATAAACTCCTCCGCCTTTGCAAATGTGCTAACACCACCAAGTGTACACCACCATGTGCATGTGTGTTAGCATTTCACAAACATTTTCCAAGGCGTTATGTTAGCTCTTTACTAGATCCTAAATGCATATGCTCAAGACATTGATCTAGTGGCACTTGATTCCCGAGCTAACTGTGATTGCCCCTCTTGATAGTCGGCTATATATCCTAAACCCGGTCAATCACTTCTCTACTCAACTTAGACCGGCAAAAGGAAAACCCTATGGTTATACCTTTGCCTTGCGCTCTTAGATCCTTCTCTTTCACTTGATCATCATGTCCATCATATTATGTGCCTTCCATCATGATCAACATTTCATGTCCATGCACCATCTCTTTGTGATCTTGTGGCCACCACTCCTTGCCACGTACACCTTCATCACATGTGTTGCTTATGCCTAGCTTAATCACACTTGATACAATAGCATTAGCAACTTGGTGTCATTAATTACCAAAACCAAACTTGGGCTTTCAGTATGGGGTGACCGGGTCAGGGTTCTGAGGGAGAGGATTTCAGGCTTATATACCAGGGTTGTTGATGGGCTGCTAGTGGGCCAAATTATTTCGGGCCTCCAATGGCGATCCGCGGGTGAAACTGAAAACCCACCCCAAACCCGATAACTTTCGGGTATCTGAACCCAAAAACCGTGGGCGAGAACCAGACACCAAAACCGAAACCGTCAGACCCGAAAACCACAGGTAGCCGACCCAAACCCGCACCACTGCCATCCTTAGTCACGTACCACCACTGGTGTTATGCATGATCCGGTAGTGATGACGGGGACAACAACATCGGTTTGGCATACCACCCAGCGAAGATGACTGAGGTATCACCGTCGGTCGGTGTTATGATCTAGCGCTAATGCAGTTACAAGCACAACCAGTCACTGTTTGATCCGGCGGTGTTGATAGCAGTACCAACATCGGTCTAGCATACTATGCGACGATGAAGACCTCTCTGTCACTGTCATACTATGGGGCGGTATTGTTACTATCATCACCACCGGTTGATTCCATATCACCAACAATTTTGACAGGCCATCACTGATACTGCATTTTCTAGAATCAATTGTAATAATAATAGAAATATTATTTCGATTACACCAGACCCTAGGTCGTATACATATATGCACAATGTCACACATATATACATCATTGCCAAGACACAGTTCCATAAAACACATCCATCCACAAGAATGACACAGTTCCATCATAAAACACAAACGACAATTGTCTCCATCGAGATTCACGACTAGGTCCATAATGAAACTGCCAAGGTGTTCTTGCAACCCAAGTGTAGTCGGTCAACATCGTTGTACCTTTACCATAGTTTCTACAACACAAGAAACATAGTTAAGACATGCATTTGCTATAGACTCAAAATTAGGACGCTCAATTGAATAAGGGGGAACAAGCTAAGAGTTGGAGTAGCCATATATATCTTGGATGAGGGTGGTAATGTAATGCAGGACATAACATATTAATCCAGCGCCCAAGTGCTGTGTTGCGATCAAATAGGCATCATGTACATGCATAGTGAAGAAAAAAATTCTAAAGCGGTCGATATTGCTTTGCTCTTTTCGTTGTAATTCTCAAAGGCCGTGTGTGACAAGCTCATCATGAGAGTGACACATAATGATCAAAGCTAACAATAATCTAATATTTGGCCAAATGTGGGATAGTAGTAGCTACGTAGCTTGTCTTACTTGTTCCGTGTGACAAATGTTGGATATTGGTCTCATGGTATCCTTGGAGAGCCGAAAACAGTGAGAGTGCATTCCTGTAAGATGATTTCAAAATGGATAATATAATGGTTCTTGCATTCACAATGTCCCCATGAAAAATAGCTTGGCTAAACCACTAAACATGTAATGTGTACTACAAAATGAGGCATTTGCAACAAACTTACATGGCATTTTGTAGGCTACAAGTATCTAACTTGTTAAACAGCAAGCCCTTTGTCAATTCATCAAAAACAGCGATCACTGACTGAGTTTAAGAACCCCATCTCAACCTGCATTTGAGTACGTTGAACCTACAAAACAATTAAATGTGTAGCTAGACACATTCACCTCGGTGTTCAAATAAATGTATATATATATATATATATATATATATATATATATATATATATATATATATACTAACAAAACTGAAATGGTCGATCCACTACCTGATATGCCTGCCAAGGGTGAACTTTTTATAAAATTAATACTTCTACTCAATCCATGACACCAATTGCCTCCATGGGTTGTCCGACATTGTGTTCACTAACCATGGGCGCCTGCGCAACACCCAGGTGTTTAGGGGCGGAGCCAGGAATTGAGTATAGGGGGCCATGTATTTGAGTAGAACTAGTAAATCGCACCATGGTTGTGGTCACATATATAGTGGAATATGTTTCACAAATCCTAACCAAAAAATTACATATCTATTAATGCATCTAAATATCTGATCCAACTTTGTGTGAGGTGTCACCTGCCCTAAGCACGATTTGTTTGAGGTGAATATTCTAGCCAATTTGGACTGTTGATTAAATGATTAGATAAGAGAATACTACTGGATGATTAGGGATTACCTGCTGCTGCTAGTGGCCTGCAGACAATTTGGACGAGAAACGACGGTGTTAATTTGGGATGCCAGCAGCGACACAATGTCGTGTCTCACATCCAGCCTCCCAGTCCTACTATATCGGCGTCCGACGAACTGACAAAGCAGAAGAGAAGACGAAACAGACTAGAACAGTATAAGGCCAGCGTACACGAGGAAAAGGAAGGCTTGGACGCTTCGTGTTCACAACCGTAATGAAGATAGCAGCTGGGTAAGCTTAAATGGGCTGCTTCTTATTGGGCCTCTAAGACACTTCACGTTTGTGCTAAATGGAAGGGGCTAAATAGCTAGTATTTGTTGACACCTGTGATGGCACACAGAGACAAAATCCGCAAGCGCACAGGTATAGAAGTAGTTTTCACCCAGAGTATTATTGAGTATCGTATCCACGGGGAAATGTGTGTGTTGTCTAACAATTAGTTTGTCTAGGGATAGCAATCAAAGTTTAAGGTAAGAGTAGAGAGGATTCCTATGATTTTGACCCTATGCAAAGTAAGGCTTATGATTCTAGTATTCACTTTGGGACGCCACTTAGACGGTAAAGCACTGCTAATAGATAACTCTACCGATGCCACTATGGTCCTACTAATTCAAGAACCTGCTCAATTCGGAGTGGACTACAGAGGATAGATGGGGCTGTCACCACCTAGTACTACCACGCAACCAGGGAGCAAGGAGCAAACACAGGTAGCCGATAGCCTAAGCACCATGCCTATGCTAACGATTACTACTCTAATCCAGCTAGCAAGAAATAGAGTACTCAAAAGAACTGTGAACCCGTGAACAAAAGAAAACAATACTTACAAAAATCAATTACCAGAAGTATCTCAGATGCAGACTTGGAGAAGCTTGGATTCGTCGAGGTACAAGCCATAGAGAGAGTACCGACAAGCCAGTACTTCCTCCAAACTCTTCCCGCTCTCTCTATTATGTACAAAGAATAGATCCTAACTAGAGGACTAATCTCTCTTGAATGCGATGCCCTGATCCTGAGATGAGGATATGAATTAGGGTTTCAGGATAGCCTCAGGGAGGGGGGTGGGGCTGCTATATATAGGGGAACCATCAATTCTGAGCCCTCAAACCAAATCGACTTGAAACAACAGCGTAAATTTGATCTTTAAGGCGGTGGGAAATCAACGTATGAAGGAGAGATCGACAGGTGGACCCACTAGGCTGGCTAGTCTGCAGGTGGGGCCGACCGGCCCCACTTCGCAGCCTCTTGGCTCGATCTT
Source organism: Saccharum hybrid cultivar R570 (assembly GCA_038087645.1). Lineage (NCBI taxonomy): Eukaryota > Viridiplantae > Streptophyta > Magnoliopsida > Poales > Poaceae > Saccharum > Saccharum hybrid cultivar. Next base: position 17,547,323 of record JAQSUU010000066.1, read on the forward strand.
CGGTGGATAGTCTTCTAGAGTGTTCTAGAGTCTTTCTAAGTCGATACCATCGTGGATAAACGTGATTTGATTTGACGAATAGGCTCTCCTTGATGGTTTTCTAATTAAATCCTCCTGCATTCACAGATTCACCAAAACTCATGGAATTTATTAGTTTAAACCCCTAAACCTATGTTTGGTGATGGAATTAAGTATATATATAGGTTATGTTAACGGTTTATGATTGATGTTAACGACTGTCAACAAGCTCCCCCACACTTAACCTTTGCTCGTCCCTAAGCAAAGCTAAACTCAGTAATGGATCAGGAGTTGCTACAATGCTTTCACTCCTCAAAAGTACACATGCGTTCAATCAAAAATTCTCCTCTGGATTAGAATAAACTGATCTGACTTTCAAACTTACCAATATTACCTTCAACCATGGGGCTTCTTAGCCTTTACTTGGGTCTTGAGCAATTGAAAGACAGAACGATCGAGTCAAGCGCTATATCTTAAGTTCGTTGTTCCACCATTGTTCTAGATTTTTTATAAGTTTTTAAAATAAAACTCAGAGATTCCATTGTATAACACTCTCAAGTCTCTCAATATATGTGTTATTTGTGGATCCTCACCAAGGCAATAATAATGATGTCATGCCTTTTTCTTTCCTACAACTAAAGCTTATGTGGAGTTCATAGGTAGGGATTAAGCTAGGGCATACTTGCAATGCATATATTATAAAAGTCAAACCTTGGATCCAAAGAGAAAAGTCATACAATCAAATCAAGATGTGCATGTGTGTGGATATATGAGGAGGATATATGTGGTGGCGAACCTAATTCTACTTTGCTCCTTGAAAACACATCTCTCTCTTGAAACTTGGAAATATCTTTGCAAGAGAACAGGGGCTATATTATTCATCTCTCTTTATTTCTTTTCAGGCAGGCATTTGAGTACTCATTGTTTTTAATATCTCGGACACTTGTCCATTTTTTTCTTATCTCTTTTTTTCTTTCTTTCTTTTTATGAATAACTTTTGCATAGCCCCATGTCTCTTTTTTGCAATAAAGATTTTGAGAGATAGCAACAAGAACTTAGAGTATTAGATGGAAAACCTAACAAGCATGTTTTTTTGTGTTGACTCCTAGTGTAGGAGCAAAATATTTTTGGGTGGATCTAAATGGAATGTCATGTTTTTGTGCCTACCCACAGTGTAGGAGTAGTGCATATGTGGGTGGTGTGTATGTGATCTTGATTTTAAGAGCATGACAAATCTCTCATAAGGGTCAACAAAGCTTGACAAAACTCAATGCAAAAGTAAGCAGCATATATGAGTGGATGTTTTCCTAGCCTAAATAATCATGTATGGCTCTGGTGGGAATTTAAGCTTTGTCATACAGGAACTCATCATGTAGCATTTTTGTGTTTTTCAAAAGATAAATCTTCAGAATTTTAGTGTCACTTGGAACAAAATAAACAGCAGCTCAGACCTTCTCATATCATATCCGTCAATTACCTAGATTTAGATCAAGCATATGCTATCTACGAGTTTCAAGTTCAGAGTAAATCCTTATATCAAAGCAATTTTTATCCAAAACTCGGGAGAGTTCAAGGCTGAAAACTAGGTACTTGAAAGGAACTACAACAGAGCAAGTATTCATTATTTCCTTTTTAAGAGATTATCTTCAGAGTCTCTTTTTATTTATTTAGCTCTTAAAAGAAATTAAAGCAAACTAGACACACTCTTTTTATTTTGTTTTCATTTTTTTTATAAAGCAAACTAAATAAAACAAAGGAAGAGAAATACTTAGCTGGATACATGGAGGCGCCTCTCCCCCAAATTGGTTGGTGGTAAACCTAGCCAAGGATGAAGTGCAAGGCTAGCAGACCCAAAGTAGGTCGACCTACCTTTCTTATGGTTCTTTCGTCGTTTGTCGATGTCGTGCTTTTCTTGGGAGCCACACTTGAATTTTGTTATCTTGCATAAACAACATGTGGAAACAAGCACCAACAAAAGACTAGAGAAATCTTGGCAATATTTTATTCGAATGTATAGATAGCTTAGTAGGTAAACATTGTTTTTAAAGGTTTTCACGGCGTAAAGAAGAAGAGCTGAATTGAAAATGTTATTTAAATTCTATAAAGTTAATTATATCCAACTCTTCTAGCAATTGTGTGTCAAGGAAAACTTTTAAACGATGACCATTTACCTTGAAAAGCGTACTTTCATCATTTTGAAGTGTGACTGCTCTATGAGACGATGTGCTAACTACCTTATAAGGTCCTTCCCATTTTCTTTGTAGTTTCCCATGTCCAAACAACTTCACTCTGGAGTTGAAAAGCAACACCTTGTCACCTAGTTTGAATTCCTTCTTTTTCAATCTTTTGTCATGCCACTTTTTTGTCCTCACTTTGTAGAGTTTTGCATTATGATATGCCTTTTCTCGCCATTCCTCTATCTCAAAGAGTTGCATTTTTCTTTTTTTCTGTTTGCTTCAAAGTCCATGTTCTACCTTTTTTATGGCCTAATGAGGTTTGAATTCCAACTCAACAGGTAGGTGACATGTCTTCCCGTAGACAAGTTGGTATAGTGACATTCCAAGAGGTGTTTTGTAAGCTATTTTGTAAGCCCATAGTGCTCCCTATAACTTATCCTTTCATGCTATCCCATCTCATTAACGATCTTCTGCAGAATATTCTTGATTTGCTTGTTTAATGTTTCTGCTTGTCTGCTAGTTTGAGGATGATATGATGTCGTGATGTTATGGTAGACCTCATGATCGGATAAGAAGCATCGGAATTTCCTATCAATGAAGTGAGGTCCACCGTTGCTAATTACCATGTGTGGAACTCCGAAACATGGAAAGATGGTCTCAGAAAACATCCTCTTAGTGTTATTGGAATTTGCAGCTTGACAAGGTAGAGCTTCAACCTATTTTGAAACATAGTCGACTGCCACTAGGATGTATTCACACTACCGAGATTTTGGAAATGGTCCCATTTAATCAATTACCCAGACATCAAAGAGTTCTAACTAGAGGTTGGTGGTGAGTGGCATGACATCTCTTGCATTGATACTCCCATGTTTCTGACACGGGGTACACCTCCGTATGAAGTCTTTGGTGTCATCATACATGGTTGACCAGAAGAATCCACTTTGCTAGATTTTTGAATGAGTGCGGAATGCCCCATAATGTCCCCTATATGGTGATGAGTGGCATCTTTCAATGATCTTGGTTGCTTCCTTAGCTAGAACACACCTCCTCAGCAGTCCATCAGAGCAGACTCAATAGAGGTACAGGTCATCCCATAGGTGGAGGCGACTTTCATGGATGAGCTTCCGTTTATTCTCCCATGGTGGTACATAACCTGCAACCATAAAATTAACAGTATTCGCATACCAGGGGGCAAATCCTGCGACCCTTAGAAGCATGTTGTCTCATAGAAGATCATTGATAGGCAACTCCTATGGATTCTTGAACTGCATTCTTAACAAGTGATTGGCTACAGGATTTTCTATTCCTTTCTCATCTTTAATTTCTAAATCAAAATTCTTGAAGCAAAATGATCCATCTTATAAGTCGAGGCTTAGCATCTTTCTTATTAAGGAGATATTTAAGAGCAACTTATTAGTGTAAACAATAACTTTGGCCCCCTACTAAGTAAGATCTAAACTTGTCAATAGCAAAAACAATAGCCAAGAGCTCTTTTTCAGTTGTTGCATAATTAAGTTGAGGTCCTGATAGAGTTTTACTAGCATAAGAAATTGCATGATGCTTTCTATCTTTCGTTTGACCCAAAACTACCCCCACAACATAATCACTAGCATCACACATGATTTCAAAAGGTAGCAACCAATTAGGGGGTTGAATGATTAGTGCAGAGATGAGTGCTTTCTTAAGGATTTAAAAAGCATTTAAACACTCATCATCAAACTCAAAGGGAGCATCCTTGGCTAGCAAACTTGTAAGGGGTCTAGTAATATGAGAAAAATCTTTTATAAAATGGCGATAGCACCCCGCATGACCAAGAAAACTTCATACCCCTTTGACGTTTGTAGGAGGAGGCAGCTGTTCTATTACTTCTATCTTAGCTCGGTCTACCTCAATCCCATGTTCGGACACCAAGTGTCCAAGCACTATGTCTTCTCCAACCATGGAATGATATTTTTCCCAATTAAGGACTAAGTACTTTTTCTCATATCTTTGCAAAACTTTATCTAAATTTCCTAAGTAATCAATGAAAGTTTTTTCCATAAACAAAAAATTATCCATAAAAACTTTCATGATTTCTTCTATCATATCAAAAAAATAGACATCATGCACCTTTGGAATGAAGCTAGAGCGTTGCACAATCCGAAAAGACATCCTGCGATAAGCATATGTTCCATAGGGACAAGTAAAAGTAGTTTTGCTTTGATCATTAGGATGGATCGGGATTTGATGATAGCCAGAATACCCATCTAGGAAATAAAAGAAAAAATGCTTTGCAAGCCATTCCAACATCTCATCGATGAAGGGTAATGAGAAGTGATCTTTCTTTGTTGCCTTGTTAACTTTTTGGTAATCAATACACATCTGCCATCCTGTGACTATTCGTTGTGGGATTAATTCATCTATTTTATTTTTATCATAGTCATGCCCCCTTTCTTCAATACAACTTGTACCGGGCTTACCCACTCACTATAAGGTACGAGATAAATTATCCCTGCTATTGATATTAGTTACGCACATGAAAGAATCTAAGAGAAATAATCCGCAAGCGCATGGATATCGGTGAGCACTTCACCCGGGAGATAAGTCCAGAGTATCGTATTTGTTTTATCCGCAAGGAGAAAGCGTGTGATGACTAACCAAGTCTTTACTATTACCCCTGGGCCACACTACAAGGTAACGAAGATATAAGCGATTAGAGAAGACTACTACGACAGTCTGGTCCCAACCTATGGTAAGCTATGAAACTACTGGTCTAAGGGGACGCGCCGTTAGAAAAGAGACACCACAGAGGATGCTTAACCAGGGCACTTATTTCCTACCAAACCTTCTGATGGGAGGAGGCTCCGAAGGTAACAATGGGATTGTTGCGTCCCACGCTACCGCACACCAATCCCGCTAGACAGGGGATATCTACGAGTATTCGTAGCCCAAGCACCACGCTTACGCTACAAACGATTACTCTATTCCCTACGCGAAGCGAATAAAGTAAGCTCATAAACCAAAGAACAATAATAACAACATACTTACTTAGTCTTAGAAGTTGAATTGCCGAAGAATCCTAGAACAAAGCCTCGGGTTAGGAGACTTGATCCTGCAGGTACAAGCTAAAGAGGAGACACCGACAGGCCAGGCTTCCTCCAACTTCTACCTCCACTCTAACTCTCTCAATCTAGAAGAATAACTCTAATCTTACATAGAGACTATAAAGCTAAACTCTCTTGTATGTGCCCTAGAGAAAGATCCATTCAAGGGACCACTCTCAGGCGAATTCTCTCTAGAAAAAATGAATTAGGGTTTTTGAACTCTCTTGATCCAGGGGCCAGGGGCCTTGCTTATATAGCCCTCTCGGAATCACCACAGCCCTCGGATCAAATCGACCTTGATCAACGATTATTATTTATCCTTAAAGGCGGTGGAGGCACGATCCAGGAGCTTGCTCCTGATTGGTCACCTAGGTGGGGCGGCCACTCAGAGGGTGGGGGCGCCCGCCCCTGTCTCAGTGACAGGTGGGTCCCACCTTCCAGGGGGTGGCTTCCCGAGTCTTCTAGATTATACTTTTTCTGTGTATGGTCCTTTCTCTCTATGTAAACCTGACATGTGGACCATCTTTGGTTGTTTTCAGCTGGTACCCTACAGAAATAGACATTCACCAAAACTCATGGAATTCTGTCAGTTAAACTCCTAGTCTAGGGTGATATTTATATTTATAGCATTCTTTTGTTTAAGTTGATGGTTAAAAATTGATACTTAACTACCGTCAACAAACTCCCCCACACTTAGGCTTTTACTCGTCCTTGAGAAAAAGATGGATTACTTTAGGCATAATCTCTGGACAAGACATCAACAGTAGATTTGTTCCTTAGTCATACCTGTACTGCGGGATTCAAAGTGTCTACCATACCTCTTTGGGCAGTTGAAGAATGGAACAGCTTGAAGCAGAGCCCCTTCCTCCTTTCAACCCTATCACTTGGAGTTTTTTGTATATATTTTTTCAAATAAAAACATAGCTTACCTTCTTCTTTATGTGGTACTCTCATGTCACTCAATATATGTGGTATTTGTAGATCTCCTTGAGGCATATATGATGGATGCCTTGTATAATATCCTACTCTACAAAAGCTTATCTGGAGTTTGCAGGTATTTCAAGGATGTAGCATACTTACCTTGCATGTATTGCCTAGTCAAAATAGGATCCTTAGAGGGGAGTGTCATACCCTTAGATCAAGATGTGCATATGTGTGGAAACATTTAGTGGCTAATCCTAATTCTACTTTGCTCCTTAAACAGGTTTTTCCTTCTTGAGACAAATGAAAAACTTTCTTAGGTAGGGACCTTGAGCTATCAATCGATAATCTTTCTTTTTTTTCTCTTCATTTCCTTCTTCTTTTTTTCTCTTGTCTTTTCTCTCTCTCTTTTTATGGTGGGACTTTTGTCCTCTTTTGATAACTTATTTTGCATAGCCTCATGTTCTATCCCTAGATTACAATAAACTTTGGAAAAAGAATGAAGTAATAACAAGCTTGGAGCACTTATTTTGGAAATCCTAATATTCTTTTTGTATCTTCTCCCAGTGTAGGAGACACATAAAAGGTGGAAAGCATGTTTTTGCATACTCCCAATGTAGGAGCAGCGAATATATGTGGGTGTACGTGATCTTGATCTTGGAAGCATGACCTACCTCTCGACAAGGGTCTCACACAGGTTGACCAAACTGAATACAAAGCAAGCAGCTTATGTGCTAGTTTATAAATGTAAGGCTCTACTAGGTATTTTATTCTTGCCACAGAGGAGAAGCATAGCTAATAATTTTAATACTTTTTGTAAAAGAAATTCTCCAAATGACAAGGTATCGAAAATCAGGTTCTCATGATTCTACTATCTCACATTCCACAACGACTTAAGTGATACGGGATCCCTATAAATTAGGTTCCCAACAGGAACAGGACTGCCAGGAAAAATCATGGTGTGAGTCTATAAAGAGATCATGACTAAAATAATTTACCTTTTTGTTTTTAGTATTTAAATGAGTTTTATTCAAGAATTCAATATGCAAAACGTAACAGGAAGTGTATATATAAAAATTGTAACATGTAGGGAGCAAACCTGACCGTGGTCGAAGGACGGAGTGAGGAGGGCCCATAGGCTGGGCGCCCGCCCCTGGCTGTGGGCGGCCACCCCTACTAGGGTGGCGTTTCAACGTCCACTTCGATGTGCAGGGTCCTTGTGTCATATATTCTCAAAATTTTTCATTCATGCGGTAAAATCTGTTTGTTATGTCGTCGGGTGTCTCCCCCACACTTGTTTCCTATTATACTTTATTCACAATATGGTGGAGATAGAAATAAAGGCAAAACATATCCAATATATAATAACCAACTCTTTATTTCAGTATCATCTAAGGCACCTTTTGTTTACAATTGATGAAATGAAATGGAATTGAATAAAAGAATTAAACTAATCAAACTAAGAATCTAAGCAAGCTCGTGACTAACTCGATGGTGCCTTATCAACTGCTAGATTGACTTGATCTACTTCTTCGGCTTAGGGGTTATAAGGTGCTCAAATGCTTATCTAACTTTTTATTGTCCTTCTGCATGTCTTCTACTTTTTTGTTTGTATGGATAATGCATCTGCTATGAAGACGTAGGCTAGCTTCTGTAGAGGCGATGGTCGCGCACTGAGCTTCAAACTCTTTTTCTAGATCGGCTACAGTCCTACGACGCTTGCGAGGAGTTTCAGAAGCAGCAAGGGTGCGTTTAGGAGCGTCCTTCAGCGGGAGGAACTTGACTTTGCTAGGATGAGCGCGGACTCCTTCGAAGTAGGTGCGATCTCTAGTGCTGTACTTGGCACAGACGATCTCACCACTTTTGTTGGTTTTCACATCCACCAATGTTTCATTGTGCTTCAGAGGCAGGAGCTTGGTTCCTGCCGGTAGATTGACAACTGGTCCCTTCGGTGGTGCATCTTCTAGCAAGAGGGGCTGCGGAGGTGCTGTGAGAACTGGCTGAGCAAAATAGGATTCGCCATAGCTGCGAAGCTTTGGTGGAATGGCGGTGAGAGGGAGAGCATTGCTAACTGGGTTGAGATCTTTGGAATCTGAATCTTCCTTAGGAATGGAGTTGAGGTCAATCCCGTAGGGGACCATCCTCCTATCTTGGTTGGCCATTGGAGCTTTGAGGAGAGCTAGCAACCTTCTAAACAGGAGGAGAGAAATGATCTAATGGAATGAAAATAGCAAAGGTCTTAGTCTGTTTATATAGGGGTCAAAACGAGGCCTAGAAGGTTCCTACGATAGAATTAAATCTAACGAATGCATAAATAGATTTTTCTAATAGAAAAATATAGAAGAATCGAGTAGGCAAAAGGCGGCGGTGAGGCAACGCAGCAGGTGGGGCGGCCACCCAAAATCTAGGGGCGGGCGCCCAGGCTTCGAGCCTGACTCCGGCCAGCTTTTTCACAATCTTTTCTAAATATTTTTGTTGTTTCAAAAAATATGTTGGACCCCAAAAATCAAAAATTAAAAAGGTCAGGCCCAACATTACTTAAGTAAAGAAGAAATTAATTATGTCTAATTCTTCTAATTCTTTATTGGGCTCTAAAAATAATTTAAGGCGTTAACCATTTACCTTGAATAACGTACCTTCGTCGTTTTGTAGTGTGATCGCTCCGTGTGATGACGAGCTTACCACCGTAAATGGTCCTTCCCACTTGCTTCGTAATTTCCTATGTTCGAAGAGCTTTACCCTGGAATTAAAAAGTAATACCTTTTCTCTGGGGGTGAACTCCTTCTTCTTGATCCTCTTGTCATGCCATGTCTTGACTCTCTCTTTGTAAATCTTTGAATTATGATATGCTTTTTCTCTCCACTCATCTAGCTCTCAGAGTTGCATCTTCCTCTTTACTCCGGCAGCATCAAGGTCCATGTTCCATCTTTTAATAGCCCAGTGAGCCTTGAATTCTAACTCAACTAGCATATGACAAGTCTTCCCATACACCAACTGGAACGGAGACATCCCAATAGGTGTCTTGTATGCTGTTCGGTATGCCCAGAGTGCTTCGGGAAGCTTGTCCTTCCATCTAGAACCCATCTCATTTACTGTCTTCTGAAGAATATTCTTGATTTACTTGTTTGACATTTCTACCTAGCCACTTGTCTGAGGGTGATAGGGGGTAGCGATGTTGTGACGTATTCCATGTTTCGACAAGTATTGCTCGAAACATTTGTCGATGAAGTGTGATCCTCCATCATTTATCACTATCCTTGGAACTCCAAATCTTGGAAATATTATCTCTTCAAACATTCTCTTGGAATTGATGCTATCGGCATTCTTTCATGGCAGAGCTTTGACCCACTTGGAGACATAATCTACCGCCACTAGAATGTACTCGCACTTCTTGGATGGTGGGAATGATCCCATGTAATCAATTCCCCAGACATCAAAGAGTTCAACATGAAGGTTGTTGGTGAATGGCATGGCATCTCTTGTATTAATATTGCCATGCCTCCGACATGGTCCACATCTTCGGATGAATTCTCTTGTGTCTTCATACATTGTTGGCCAAAAGAATCCACACTACCAAATTTTAGCATGTGTACGGAATGCCCCATAATGCCCTCCATATGGTGATGAGTGACATCTTTCAATATTCTTTATTCCTTCTTCAGCAGGTACACATCTCCTGAGTAGGCCGTCAGAGCATACTCGGAAAAGGTACGGTTCATCCCATATGTGAGTACGACTTTTCTAGACGAGTTTCTTTTTGTTCCCTCCTGGTGGTACATATCCTGAAACCATAAAATTAACAATATCTGCATACTAGGGGTCAGATCTGTTGATTCCGTAGAGCATGTCGTCCTGGAGTGAGTCGTCGATGGGCAGTTCCTATGATTTCTCAAACTGCATTCTAGACAGGTGATCGACAACAGAATTTTCTACTCCTTTTTATCTTTTATTTCTAGGTCAAATTCTTGGAGCAACAAAATCCATCTTATCAAATGAGGTTTAGCATCTTTCTTAGTGAGCAAGTATTTTAAAGCAGCATGATCAGAATAAAAAATTATTTTAGCTCCCACTAAGTAAGATCTAAATTTCTCAATAGCAAAAACAACAACAAGGAGCTTTTTTTTTCAGTAGTTGCATAATTAAGCTGAGGTCCTGTCAAGGTTTTGCTAGCATAAGCTATTGCATGATGCTTTTTATCTTTAGTTTGTCCCAAAACTGCCCCCACAGCATAATCACTTGCATCACACATAATTTCAAAAGGTAAAGACCAATCAGGGGGTTGAATGATTGGTGTTGAGATGAGTGCTTTCTTTAGAATTTCAAAAGATCTTAAGCATGTGTCATCAAATTCAAAAGGAACATCCTTGGCTAGCAAACGAGTAAGAGGTCTAGCAATAAACAAGAAATATTTTATAAATCCACGATAAAAACTAGCATGGTCAAGAAAACTTCTAATTCCTTTAACATTCACAGGTGGAGGTAGCTGCTCAATCACTTCAATTTTAGCTCTGTCTACCTCTATACCTCTTTAAGACACTAGGTGTCCTAGCACTATTCCTTCTCTAACCATAAAATGACACTTTTCCTAATTAAGGACTAAGTGCTTTTCTTCACATCTTTGCAAAACTCTATCTAAGTTTTTAAGACAATCATCAAAAGTTTTTCCATAAATAGAAAAGTCATCCATGAAAACTTCCATAATCTCTTCAATCATTTCAGAAAATATAGACATCATGCATCTTTGAAAAGAAGCTGGCGCATTACATAAACCAAAAGACATTCTATGATAGGCATAAGTTCCATAGGGACATGTAAAGGTAGTTTTGCTTTGATCATCAGGATGGATAGGGATTTAATGATACCCCAAATATCCATCAAGGAAACAGAAGAAAGAATGATTGGCTAACCGCTCTAGCATCTCATCGATAAAAGGCAACGGAAAATGATCCTTCCTAGTTGCTTTATTCAGCTTTCTATAGTCTATGCACATCCGCCATCCTGTGATGGTTCATTGAGGGATTAACTCATTCTTCTCATTCTTGACAACAGTCATGCCTCCCTTTTTAGGCACAACTTGGACAGGGCTTACCCACTCACTGTGTGGCACAGGATATATAATCCTGGCATGCAACAGTTTCAAAACTTCCTTTTTAACAACCTCCCTCACGTTGGGGTTCTCTGGAAGGTGGAATACTGAGATCTGTGGGAATGCGATGGGTACAAAGAGCATGACTAATTCCTTTAAGATCTTGGAGTGAGTAGCCAAAGACTAAGTGATGTCTCTCTAAGACAGCTATTAAACGCAGAGTTTGCTCCTGAGTGAGTTTATCACTTATGATCACAGGAGACTCTGGATCATCATCTAGAAAAGCGTATCTAAGACCGGCAGGTAAAGGTTTAAGTTCTATAGGAGGCCTAGGAGGCTCTGCAAACTCATCTAAAGGTTTAGGTTCAGAGTAGTTAGCTTCTTCTTTTATGAAGAATTTAGCATCATCCTCTAAACCTGAGTCAAATAAGAACTCTAGAGAAGCAGCCTTAAATTCCTCCAATGGATCGGATTCTAGACATGATTCGGTCTTAGTACTTAGAGATCGAGATATGGACACTGGGAATTGGAGTTTCTTTCCAAAATAAATGTTTAATTTCCCTGTCTGTCCTTCATAAAGGAGCCTTCTAAAAGGTTGTCCTATCAACAGATCGAAGTCCCATATGGGAAAGACATAAAGCTCAAATGAACTAAGATTCCTTCTACCTGGATTGGTTGGATATATAAAATTCCTAAATAGGGGACAATATGTCCTAAAAGACTCTTCATTAATTTTGTAGTAGGGGTTAACATCATGTGCTGCATTAAATGTTGTGCAAGTGAAGTAGACATGATATTTATACCCACAACTGGATTATAGAGAGCATCTATGTGGTCAGAATTGAGTAAGCAATGTATTGTAAGAGAAGGTGAATCCAAATGAATCACCTCAGAGGAAAGCTCTGATTCCTCTAACCATTCACTGCTTATAACCGACACTAGCTCTCCTAAGGTGCTTCTATAAGAAATATCCTCAGAATGGTTTAAAGATTCTCTAAGATGATTACGATGATTCTATGGTTTCTTTATAGAATAGTAATTCATGACGTTTCCAAAATTAGCAAAAAGATCGGGTTTGATATCAAGCATAAAATCAGGAAACAAAATTTCTTCTTTTTCTGGCTCAGAACTTGGAATAGCTGAAATAGATGGTATATCTAGCAAAATATTAGCTTCAGCAACTTTAGGTTCTACTTCTAGGATGTTATCTACTTCAGAGGATAGGATTTGATCTAGGATTGATCTTGCTTTTTTCGAAGAAACATGCAAGAATGATCCTCCAGAAGTTGTAGCCAGCAATTGCTTACTCTCTCTATCAAGACCTTTATAAAAATATTGAAGAAGAATAGGGTCTTGTAAACTAAGGTCTGGGCTAGATGCTAAAAGGTTGGTAAAATGATTCCAGGATGAGGCCAAAGATTCATTAGGCTCTTGCTGAAAAGTCAAAACCTTGACTCTAAGGTCGACGATTTGGGAGATGGGGTAGAAATCTAGACAAAAATTAGAATGTAAGGATCCCCAATCTCCTTGTTGCTTACCTACGGCTTTGTCATACCATTGTCTAGCTTTTCCCTTTAAAGAAAAAGGAAATAGCTTCCAACATAAAGTTTGATCCGACATGCCCTCTATGCGAAGACAATCACATGTTTGCTCAAAATCTCGGATATGAAGGTAAGGGTTTTCGTCTACTCCTCCTGAAAAGGATAGGCTTTGGACCATTGCAATCAACTGTGGACTCAACCTATAGCTAGGGGTTTGGATAGGTTGTGATGACTCCCATGGCACTAGGTTGGTCTCCGTGGGTTCAGAAAATTGAAAGATAGGAATGGAATTTATGTTATCCATAAGGATATAAAAAGGAAAGATAAAAAAGAATAAGGTAAAGAATAAAAAGGAAAAGATAAAAGTATAGGTACAAGGTAAAGCTAGACTTAAGGTTAACTCAGATGACGTCTTTCTCCCTAGCAATGGCACCAGAAATGCTTGTTGATATTAGTTACGCACATGAAAGAATCTAAGAGAAATAATACGCAAGCGCACGGATATCAGTGAGCACTTCACCTAGGAGATAAGTCCAGAGTATCGTATTTGTTTTATCCGCAAGGAGAAAGCACGTGATGACTAACCAAGTCTTTACTATTACCCCTGGGCCACACTACAAGGTAGCGAAGATATAAGCGATTAGAGAAGACTACTACGACAATCTGGTTCCAACCTATGGTAAGCTATGAAACTACTGGTCTATGGGGACGTACCATTGGAAAAGAGACACCACAGAGGATGCTTAACCAGGGCACTTAGGTCCTACCAAACCTTCTGACGGGAGGAGGCTCCGAAGGTAACAATGGGATTGTCACGTCCCACGCTACTACACACGGATCCGACTAGACAGGGGATATCTACGAGTATTCCTAGCCCAAGCACCACGCTTACGCTATGAATGATTACTCTATTCCCTACGCGAAGCGAATAAAGTAAACTCATAAACCAAAGAACAATAATAACAACGTACTTACTTAGGATTAGAAGTTGAATTGCCGAAGAATCCTAGAACCGAGCCTCGGGTTAGGAGACTTGATCCTGCAGGTACAAGCTGAAGAGGAGACACTGATAGGCCGGGCTTCCTCCAACTTCTACCTCCACTCTAACTCTCTCAATCTAGAAGAATAACTCTAATCTTACATAGAGACTATAAAGCTAAACTCTCTTGTATGTGCCCTAGAGAAAGATCCATTCCAGGGACCCCTCTCAGGTGAATTCTCTCTAAAAAATATGAATTAGGGTTTCTGAACTCTCTTGATCCAGGGGCCAGGGGCCTTGCTTATATAGCCCTCTCGGAATCACCACAGCCCTCAAATCAAACCGACCTTGATCAACGATTATTATTCATCCTTAAAGGTGGTGGAGGCACGATCCAGGAGCTTGCTCCTGATTGGTCACCTAGGTGGGGCGGCCACCCGGAGGGTGGGGGCACCCGCCCCTGTCTCAGTGATAGGTGGGTCCCACCTTCTAGGGGGTGGCTTTCTGAGTCTTCTAGATTATACCTTTTCGGTGTATGGTCCTTTCTCTCTATGTAAACCTGACATGTGGACCATCTTTGGTTGTTTTCAGCTGGCACCCTATAGAAATAGACATTCACCAAAACTCATGGAATTCTATCAGTTAAACCCCTAGTCTAGGTTGATATTTATATTTATAGCATTCTTTTGTTTAAGTTGACGGTTAAAAATTAATACTTAACTACCATCAACACCTGCATGCAAAAGTTTCAAAATCTCTTTCTTAACAACTTCTCTCATTGCATTGTTAAGCCTACGTTGGTGCTCCCTAGAAGGTGGACATGCTAGATCTATGGGAATGCGATAGGTGCAAAGGGTAGGACTAATCCCCTTGAGGTCTTCTAGTGAGTAACCAAAGACAGAGTGATGCTTTCCTAAAACAGTATGGAGCCGGAGGGTCTCATCCTTAGAGAGTTTATCGCTAATAATCACAAGGGACTCCCTATCATTGTTTAGAAAAGCGTATTTCAAACCTAAAGGAAGGGGTTTGAGCACAATGGGGGGGTTTTGGTGGCTCTTGAGTTTCATCTAGAGGGAAAGGATCTCGCAGTTCTTCTTCATCTTGGATGAAATCCTAGGAACCTTCTTTGAGATGTTTGTCGAAAGCTTCCAGGGAGAAGCTGCCATAATCTCTTCCATTGGATCTTGTTCGGGACTCAACTCTGTCTTAACATGTAATGAGCGAGTGATGGGAATAGACAGGTTTATGCTTTCCGTGAGACTTACATTTATACTCCCCTTTCTTCCTTGATGTAGGAGTCTCTCTATTGGATGCCCTATTAGAAGACTGAACTCCCAAATTTCAAAAACATAAAAACTAAGATACACCTTGGTTTCATCTACTTTGATAGGGATGAGGTGAAAAATTCTTTCACTAGGAAGGATTTGCCCGGAGAGACTTTTTAAGAGTTTGGTTGTTGGAGTTAATTGCATACTTCTAGAAAGTGTATGTGTAAAAGATTTAGACATAAGATTTACTCCTACCTTATTGCATACTTTTTAAGAGTTTGGTTGTTGGAGTTAATTGCATACTTCGAAGGAGGTTTTATGAATCTGACAACGAATGGAGGTAAAGGGAGAATCTAAATGAATGACTTCTGGAGAAAGCTTGGATTCTCCTAACCACTCATTGCTTATGATCGTTATCAACTCCTTCATAATCTTTTTAAGGAACTTCTCTTTGGTTGGGTTAGGAAGATGCTGGTTAGGTGCTGATGGTGCCAAAGATCTCCTTATTGCATAATAATTTGAGGTGTTTCCAAAGTCAGAGAAGAGCTCATCCTTGAATTCAAACATATTTTCCAAAGACTGAATTTCTTCCTCCTTTGGTGGTTTGAGAACTTGAAGGACAGTTGAGGCTTCAAGTGGAGTAGCTAAAGGTTTGGGCTCAACTATCAAAGGTTCTACTTCTGGAGTTTTCTCGACTACTTCTTCTAGGATTTTGTCATGAACGCTGGTGTAGGGGGTTTTATCTAGGATTTTTTCCCTTCACTAGCAAAGCAATGTAAGAAAGCACCTCCAGAAGCTAAATCAAGAAACTGTGCAGTCTCTCCACTAAGACCCATATAAAAGTGTTGTAAAAGTATAGGGTCTTGAATGGCATGGTCAGGGCCAAAACTGACTAGGTCATTAAAATGCGCCCATGCCGCACCAAGAGATTCTTTTTCTTTCTGTTTGAAAGATAGAACCTCTACTCGAAGGCTAACCACTCCAGAGATGGGAAAATGTTGGTATAAATTAATGCACATAGATAAACCTACAAGCGCACGGATATTGCTGTGGCTTTCACCCAGAGGTTTATAAATATCGTATTCACAGGAAAACGTGTGAGGCTTAATTACGGTCCAACTTAACCCGGAGCAGCAACAAGACTTAAGAAGGTCGAGAGTGTAGAGGAGATCACTAAAGTTTCTAATTCTAATCTAGGTAAGCTATGTCTTCTACTGTTCTATCTGGGGAGATGTCTTGTAAGGAACAAATGCAGAGTTTCTTCCCTACAAGCAACTAAAGCCCTGCTAGTCCTACAAATGGGAGGTGAACTACAAAGGATAGATGGGGCTGTCACCACCTGCTGCTACCACCGATCCAGAATGTAGGGTGCATCCACGATTAACCTAAGTCTAAGCACGACGCCTACACTTACGATTAATACTCTACTCCCTCTAGAACATGAATAAAGCACTCAAAAGAGTCGCAAACTAGAAGAACAATATAAACACGATGCTTACTTAAAGTAGAAGTTGATTACCAGAGAAATCTCAAATGTAGGTTAACTTCCACCAAGGTACAAGCCATAGAGGGAGCACCGACAGGCCGACACCTCCTCCAAACTCTTCCTTCTCTCCTCTCTCTATTTCTAAAGACTAGATCCTAATGAGGACTAATCTTCTCTTGATAGCTAGCTCTGAGAGGTAGATCCTTTTATGCACCCCTCTCTATTGATCCTAACTAGAGAATATGAATTAGGGTTTCAGGATAGCTCCAAGAAGGGGGTACAGAGTTGTATTTATAGGCTAGAACGTCCACCGTGAGCCCTTGGATCAAACCGACTTAAGGAATGATGTAAATGCAACCCTAGGAGGTGGTGGAGGAACCTTCTGGAAGCTAACCATGAGCGGGCTCCATGGGATGCTGGCTGGCATAGGGCCCATACCGACCGGTCCACTATCATGGCCAAATGGCCCAAGCTTTGGTGGTTTGCCATCTTGAATGTTCTAGAGTCTTCCTACATAGTTTTCGTTGTGGAATTCTGTCGTTCCCTTTGAAGAATAGGTCCCCCTTGGCGGTTTTCTAGATAAACCCTACTGAAAATATAGATTCACCAAAACTCATGGAATTTATTAGTTTAAACCCTAAACCTTTGTTGGTGATCTCAATTGTGCCCTTTATGCATGTTTATTTGACTATTAAATATGGTCGTTGTGCGTTCGGCATGGTGTGGCAAAGGTGGTGGCAGCAATTGCTAAGCACAAGGAGGGGTAGAGCAGCGAGGAGCATAGGTGGCCATGGAACAGAGCACTGGCGACAGAAGGCGAGCGGCCTAGTGGAGCTTCAATGGCAGCGATTGGATGGCCGGCGAGGCGCGTGGGGTGAGAGTGGCCCTAGCTTCGCGTGTCGGTGGCCCCGGCCTCACCCAGCGGAGGCGCACAAGTCATGGTCACGTGCTATAGTGATGCAGGCAAGGCCACGGCGGTGGCACGATTGTCGGCCGAGGAGCGAGCGAGGATGGAGTGGGGAGTGAGGAGAGAGTGCTTAGGCACCTCCCCAGTGGCACCGGGTGCGAGGCACATGGCAACGAGTAGGGCGCATGGCGGCCACATCCACGACACGCGTCCCCCTCTTGGACAGTTCCTCGAGCACGTGGTAGGCAGTGGTGTGGGTAAGGTGGGTGCGGAATTGGGCCTGCTACAGGCTGAATCTGGACATAGGCCTTAAATGAAGTTCTTTGTACTCTTGATGCTCTATAATTTCTATTAAGGGCGCCAAGTCATTAGAGCCATGGATTAGGAGATAATTAGTACCAAACTTGATAGCGTCAGTGATTTGACAACGATGAGCAACAATCCAAATTGATGGTCAAAACAAGGTCAAACTAGTGCCATCTTTTTACATGCTCTTCTCCAAAATATATAGTCCAACTTTTATTTTTATCTCAACTTGAGTTGCTTAACAAAAACACGAGAATGCGACACATCAACCATCAATGCTATTGTAATCCCAGACTTAGAATATTTTCTAGGGCTAAAAAACAGCAGCTAATTCAATCTTTGAGCCTCTGTTTGACAAGGTTAAAAGCTGAACTAGATCTTGATGCTTAAACAAAAGTTGTTCTACTTGAACTAGTCTACAACTCTTATTTAAGGTCCAATATCAAAATAAGTACAAAACCTAGAGTTCTACTTTGGTCAATGCAGCAACATGATTAACTCTTAAACTAGGGTTTTAGGCCAATTGAAACCTTTTCTTGACATTTGCTCAACATGTGCCCTTCATGACTTTTGTTGTAGGGTTCAATTAGAGTCATTTGAGCAAGGTTGCATGGTTTGGTTGACATCCCATGTTTCTAAATTCCATGAAACTTTTCCAGTGATCACTATAGATAGAGAATGATGTGAGACACATGAAAGAACATGTTTAGAATTACTCAAGTATGCCCTTTACAAAGGGTCCCATACTAAGCACAATTGTTGTACTTTAATTACAATATTGCAAACTCGAGCTCATGATCATCGCTTAACATACCAGTGTTAATCCACATCTAGTGCCTAGCGGTGACTAACACCTAGGGTGTTACAATGCTACCCATAAGGCTTCGTCCTTGTCCATCCATTCTTTGACAATGGCATATGTGTTCTTCATATATTCGAGGCAATTCTTAATACATTCCTGCCATTGTCATTGCTCTTCTTGGTCATCCTTGTGATCTTCATAACTCCTATGCTTTGATTGTCTTAGTGGATTTCTAGGGTCATTATGAGACTTAGGAGAGAGAGCATAAGAGAGATCATCAGGGTCAAGGATGGATTGAGAGATGGGTTCAGATAAGACATCTAATGTGGACATAGAAGGGAAGAAGATAGGAGTGTCTTCTAAATGGCTTGGCTCTCGTTCTATGACATCACTAGACATATCATCCCTGAATTCTTCCTGATGTCCTATATAGGAATAAGGATGCTTTCTAGTTACAGATCTCTTCTTAAGAGGATTTGAATTATATTCGCTCAAAAGTGTCTTATGAAATTGGAGGTTAAAACTATTCCAAAAATCAACATCAAACAGATCATCCTCATAAGAAATTTCAAAAGGTTGAGTTTCTTCTTCCCTTGGAGGATTTGCATTCTAGGGTGTTGATGGTTTGGGGTTGATAGCTAAATCTTGGGATTGAAGAGGTTGTGATTTAGCTATCAAAATTTCCTCTTCTTGTTCGGGAGATGATTCCTTCTCTTTCTCGAGGAGCTCAAAATGAATGCTACTGCAAGGAGTCTTTTCACTAATCTTATTAAGCATAGACCTTGCTTCACTAGGAGACAGATGAAGAAAAGCTCCTCTAGAGGCTAAATCAAGGGATTCCCTAGAATCCTTGCTAAGACCTATGTAAAAATGTTGAAGGAGTATTGGGTCTGGAATGGCAACGTCTAGGCCAGTGGTATGAGTTCATTAAAATGATCCCATGATGTGCCAAGAGATTCTTCTTCTAGTTGCCTAAAACTTATAACCTCTATTCGAAGGCTAACTACTTTACGAATGGAAAGAAACGTAAACAAAATTCAGAGCATAATGTTTTCCAATCTCCTTGCATACTCCCTACAGTTAGATTATACCATTGTTTAGCTATTCCCATCAAAGAGAACGGAAATAACTTCCATCTTACAGTTTTGTCAGACATGCCAGTGATACGCAAGCATGTACAGGTCTCTTCAAACTCCTATAGGTGTGAGTATGGGTTTTCATTGCCTTCTTCTGAGAAGGATTTATCCTGAATCATTTTTATAAAACATGGGCGCAACTGTTAGCCAAGTGTTAGGATATGCTCTAAAGATTTTGATGGCCTTAGGCTTACGCTCGTGGGTGCAGCATATAAGCAGATAGGAGTGGAATTCATAGTGGAAAACAAAAGAAAAGAATGAAGGAATAAAAAGATAAAAGAGTATGATACAAGGTTAAGCTAGGTTCGAAGTTAACTCAGCAACCGTTTCCCCGGCAATGGCATTAGAAAGCTTGTTGGTATAAATTAATGCACATAGATAAATCCGCAAGCGCACAGATACCGCTATAGCTTTCACTCGGAGGTTTATAAATATCGTATCCATAGGGAAATATATGAGCCTTAACTATGTTCCAACTTAACCCAGAGCAGCAACAAGACTTAAGAAGGTCGAGAGTGTAGAGGAGATCACTAAAGTGTTCTAATTCTAATCTAGGCAAGCTATGTCTTATACTATTCTATCTAGGGAGATGTCTTATAAGGAACAAATATAGAGTTTCTTCCCTACAAGCAACTAAAGCCCTGCAAGTCCTACAAACGGGAGGTGGACTACAAAGGATAGATGGTGCTATCACCACCCACTGCTACCATCGATCCAGAATGCAGGGTGCATCCACGATTAACCTAAGTCTAAGCACTACGCCTACACTTACGATTAATACTCTACTCCCTCTAGAATAGGAATAAAGCACTCAAAAGAGTCACAAACGAGAAGAACAATATAAACACGATGCTTACTTAAAGTAGAAGTTGATTACCAGAGAAATCTCAGACGTAGGTTAACTTTCACCAAGGTACAAGCCATAGAGGGAGCACTAACAGGTCGACACCTCCTCCAAACTCTTCCTTCTCTCCTCTCTATTTCTAAAGACTAGATGAGGACTAATCTTCTCTTGATAGCTGGCTCTGAGAGGTAGATCCTTTCATGGGAACCCTCTCTATTGATCCTGACTGAGAATATGAATTAGGATTTCAGGATAGCTCCAGGGAGGGGGGTAT
Organism: Saccharum hybrid cultivar R570; assembly: GCA_038087645.1. Lineage (NCBI taxonomy): Eukaryota > Viridiplantae > Streptophyta > Magnoliopsida > Poales > Poaceae > Saccharum > Saccharum hybrid cultivar. The sequence goes on from JAQSUU010000066.1 coordinate 17,568,151, forward strand.
AGGGCTATATTTATAGGACGAAGCATCCACCGCGAGCCCTCGGATCAAACTGACTTAAGAAATAGCATAGATGCAACCCTAGGAGGTGGTGGAGGAACCTTTTGGAAGCTGACCCCGAGCGGGCTCCGTGGGATGCCGGCCGGCATAGGGCCCATACCGGGTGGCCCACTATCAGCCAAATGGCCCAAGCTTCGGTGGTTTGCCTTCTTGAATGTTCTAGAGTGTTCCTACATAGTTTTTGCAGTGGAATTCCGTCGTTCCCTTTGACGAATAGGTCTCCCTTGGCATTTTTCTGGATAAACCCTTCTAAAAACACATATTCACCAAAACTCATGGAATTTATTAGTTTAAACCCTAAACCTTTGTTGGTGATCTCAATTGTGCCCTTTATGCATGTTTATTTGACTATTAAATATGGTTGTTAACCACCATCAATAGAAAGAAAGATAAACAAAAGCTAGAACATAAGGCTTCCCAATCTCCTTGTACACTCCTTACAGTTCGCGTATACCAGTTTTTAGATGTTCCCGTCAAAGAGAACAGAAATAGCTTCCACTTTAAAGTTTCATGTGACATGCCCACGATATGCAAGCATGCACAAGTTTGCTCAAACTCTCGTCAGTGGGTATATGGATTTTCATTGCCTTCTCTTGAGAACGATTGTTCCTAGACCATACTTATTAAACATGGACGCAACTCATAGCCTGGTGTAAGGATAGGTTTCAAAGATTTCGGTGGCTCTAGTTGTGCGCCCGTGGGAGCAGCGAATTGATTAATAGGCATGATGTTATCCATGCTTAAAGATAAAGGACACAAGGACAAACCTGGTTTGACAAAATCACAACAACCGTTTTCTCAGCAACGGCGCCAGGAAACTTGTTGACACCTGTGGTGGCACATTAGAGACAAAATCCGCAAGCGCATGGGTATCGAAATAGTTTTCTCTCAGAGTATTATCGAGTATCGTATCCACAGGGAAACATGTGTGTGTTGTCTAACAACTAGTTTGTCCAGGGATAGCAATCAAGGTTTAAGGTATGAGTCGAGAGGATTCCTATGGTTTTGACCCTATGCAAAGCAAGGCTTATGATTCTAGTGTTCACTTTGGGATGCCGCTTAGACGATAAAGCACCGCTAATAGATAACTCTATCGACGCGACTATGGTCCTACTAATTTAAGAACCTACTAAATTTAGAGTGGACTACAGAGGATAGATGGGGTTGTCACCACCCACTACTACCACGCAACCAGGGATACCGATGTAGCTTTCACTCAGGAGTATTTCAAGGTGTCAATTTCCACCTAAACGTGAAGTGTACTTATCAAGAATCAAGGTTGTCCAAGAAAAAGTGTTTTTGTGGGTAGAGAGGAATTTCCTAAGGTTGTGGCAGAATCGCTCGAATTATATAGCCCACATGTGCCCGTCATTGTCTCACTAACTTTTGACTGTAGCACATATAAGCCACACAATCCTGGTAGTCTATCGGGTGTCCTCAGGAAACCCGAATCATCCACTCATTCATTCCGAGTAGGATACATCACAGAAGATATTGCAGTATTACAACAATTTAAACAAATAGATTACATCAGAGTAAATAGCAGAAGTCTTACAAACCATAAGTTTGCAAATCATTCATTAAGTTATTTGAAAGCTTAAGTTTTAGCCAACTAGGCAGTAGGGTAGCATGACATGTACCACTAGAAACACCTAAGAGAGATTCACCCTGCCCAAGGGTGCACAATAAACTTCTCTACTGCTGGCTCTCCTCCTGCAACAAGGGTTAACAAACCCTGAGTACAAAGGTACTCAACAAGACTTAACTGACAAAAAGGAATGACTCCAAGGATATGCAGGCTTATGGGGAATCAAGGTAAGTCTGTAGAAGAATCAAGATTAACTTTTGCAGAAAAGGCTTACTAATGATTGATCCTTACTTTCAATGTTTTCGCTCAAGTTAAGTAATTAGAAGTCTCTAGTTTGCACCTGATCTAAATCAACCACTTTGTTAACCATCTCATCTCATGATCATAGTACTAATGTTTTAGTTATTAACTACGATGTAGATCGGGGGATCGAGTCTCCTTCTCCGAGAAGCACGATGATTCAAATTGATTTGGCCCAGCTGGGGTTTCCTTACCACATGACATATGCAGGTCTAGGACTGGTCCTGAACCTACATATATCAACCCTCACTCGAATCCTCCAAAACATGAATGGGTCCAGTGCTACCCGAGAGCACAGTACTCCAACTCCCTGCGCCACTCTTGGTGGATTCACAAGATGTGTACATGCTATTCTCGCCGTCTCTCCACTCTCAGTGTGTAGTTGGCCTTTCATATAATGGATTAGCTGAGGTATTAGGCTTACCGATGTATGTGGCCAGTACTATAAAGTCTCAACCATGACAGGTCTACAACAGTACTATCCTCAATCAACACAGGCGGGGCACTACATCAAGACTCCTTTCTTAACGCAAGCAAAGAGTCCGCCCTGTCTCAAATTAAATTCATGATCATCATTATTAAACCTCAGGACCAACCCTAAGTATAGAACCATAAACTCATTGTTCAACTCTTAACAACTAAGCATGACTGAGCATCATAAAACTAACATAACTTCATAGGGTGACAAGGATGAGTATTTGATAGTTAAGGAAAGAATGCAGCAACGGTATATCAATCAACTCCTATTCACTTAAATGCACAAAGCATAGACTTATGTGAATAACATTTGTAAAACACAAGGAAATGGTTTATGCTCTGGGGCTTGCCTGCGGTGTCGGGGTTGTCAGTCACTTTAGAAAACCATAGACAAAAGATTCAATCCACTGATAGAAAACCCTTCTCTTGCTCACTTAAAGAATCACCACTCTCATTCACTAAATGTAAATAAAAATGCATGCTTTAGGATGATGATGTACTAAACATGGATTATGATGAGTAAACAAGATTAACTAACTTGAGTACAACTTTCCTTCACTAAACAATTAGGTGAATTATTCACAAAGCAATATTATTATTATTATTATTATTATTATTATTATTATTATTATTATTATTATTATTATTAACAAGTTAGATTTGAGCATATCATGAAAATGATTAAGTTGCCAAGGAACAACAAAGGGATTAATGTTCCAAGGTCCACAATCAAGTTCAACATCACACCAAAGCCATTTAGGGATTTATAGAAATCATTTTAGTATTTTTGTTAATCCATAAAAGGCATTAAAATTAAGTGGACAATTTATTTTCATCAAAATAGATCCAGTGAAGGTTGATTTAAGCATATAAAGTGTAATATCCCACCTCTACGAGGCCAGACCCGCTTACATCTGGCAGCTTTTCTAGGACATAGACTGCCCTCACATACCCACACAAATCTTTTCTGTGCACTTTGTCCTCACTCGTACGCACCCGGGAAGGACTTCCCGATCGGTCACTCATCCTGAAATTGCTCTAGGCCAAGCACACTTAACCTTAGAGTTCTTTGGAGATGGGCTTCTAGAAAAGAAGTTACAACTTGTTGGTATGAGTATCCTATTAATCCTGTTAAGCCCAGGGCCGGGATGTTACATCACTCTCTTGGCAAACCTCCTTCACATGCCCCTCCTTACACTCTCCATCAACCACACTTACTCATTTGATGGCAGCAGAAGCTGTAACACCCTGGTGTTTGGCTCCCACAAATTGCATTTTTGCATTTCGTAAGCATGAGCATCATTCATCTCATTATGCATTTGTTGCTTGAAACATGAGTATGCAACATCCTCACTTGTGCTTGTTTCATAATTGATTGCTTATGAAATATTGGTTTGTGCAACATGTAGATGCAACATGTGTTTTCCATACCTTGAAACATGTCAAGTTTGTTGGTGTAACATGACAAGCTTAAGCTTTGCAACAAAGTCATGAACACATGTGAAACATGGTTTTGAAACAAATGAGTAATTTTCTTGTTTTGTTTGTTTCAACATATGTGGTACTTAGAAGTTGGTGTAACAAATGGGTAGAGTGGTTCATTATGTCCTAATACACCTTAACTACACTTAGGATAATTAGTAAAGCACTATTGATGTTAACCAAATCAACTAATTTGCCCTCTAGGTGAAGTTTGACCATATGATGACCTATAGAGTGTCTTTGTTTGACTATTTAAAAAGTCTAGCCTAGAGATCTTGCATGGATGTGCACCCTTAAACAAAGTTGTAGCAAATTTATTAAGGAACAAAAGTTGTTTTAGTGTCATCTCATGAAAATGGCTGGAACATGCTCAAACAGGGCCCACAAGCCAGGACCCCATGCCATTTCTACACTTAGAAAAATTTCCAAGTCATTCACTGACTTACAATTTCTTTGAACCCCACTTTGGAGCCTTGTAACTTCTTAACCAGACTGAACTAGCCCAAGCTCTTATTGACAAAGTTGAAGCTTGTACATAGCTCTACAACTTGTATTACTATAGTTTTTGCAAACGATGAACAGTTTGGGCGCTAGAGGCGCTAGAGAGCCAATAGCCGCCACCAAAAAATCCACCATGTCTGAGCACCATCGCCCGATTCCTTGTAGCCGTAGCCGCACCCTGAGCTCCTCTAAGTCCTTGACCTCACCGTGCAACCCCTTTGACCTCAGGTAGAGCTCACCGAGCTTGTAGCTCCACCACAGTCGCCATTGTTGCCGCCAAGCCGAGCTTGCATGTGTCTGTGCCGCTCTAAGCTCTTACCGCCTTTCTTCTCCCATGCTTTGTGTTTGCCTTGAGCTGCTGAGGCTCACGGGATATGCCATTAGGGCCGAGCCGGAGCTGGCAAACCCATGGCCATGGGCTGCCATTGTCGCCACACTCCCTAGCCACCATAATAGTTCCAATTAGCTGCACCACTAGATGCGCACAGTCGAGGTGAGCACACCGGTGCCCTTGGCCTTGCCAGAGTCATCACCGGCAGCGAGCTCTCACCGTCGCCCCTCCTCCCCTGTCCTGTCTCTCTTTGACGCGAGGGTCCCCGCCGTCAGTGCACGCGCGGGCGGGATACCGACCGCGGGCCGTGCGGGTCTTGCAGTCTGCGCCGGTCTAGCGGGCCGCGTGGGTTTACCGGCCATGTAGGGTCACTGGGCCGGCCCAATAGCCAGGTGGAAGTTGATTAGGGTTTCAGATTTGTTTTGTTTTTATTCTTTTTTCACAGATTTGATGATAGATTCAAAATTTCATATCTCTAGAATGGTAGATCCAAATGATGTGGTTCCAATTTTGTGGTGTTCCTAGTAAAGTCTAGTTTTTATTAAAAATATAAAATATGCTATGTTCTGTTATGTAAATTGAATCTTTAAATTATCTCTTTTTTTCATAAAGAATTAGGAGGAAATTGTATCAACTATTGTATACCTCCAAATGACTTGAAATTTTTATGTGGTGCTGTTTATGCCTTGAATAGCTTGTAGTTTACATTTTATCAATTTTGGATAATGTATGGTGGAGTTATATATTTATCTTGTTTGCTTGGGTGGATCTTGTGGGAATTTTCATAAATTATCTGTAGATCCAGTAAGGGTGAAATTTGATGAGTATTATTCTCATGTTAGGAAGAACCCAAGAAAAATATGAAATCTGTTGTTTGATACTTTTCAATAGGGTTTCTTATTTATGCCAAAATTAGTCTTTTTGTCTGTTATATATGGCATAGGAAAATATACTTGCTCAATTGCTATGAAAATTTTATGGTAGCCTTTTGAATGTATTTGGTAGTCACTGTAATTTTTATAGAATTAATTGTGGAGTTTTGATATGGGTTCCTTTATTCACCTAATTATCTAAATAAATTAATAAATGGCATTAAAGAAATGATTTAGATGTTGGCACCACACTTTCTGGTATTCTTTTGATATGACAAATAAGTTGGTAAACTTGGTTTAGCTCATATGTGCTTTTGTTACATCATTAAATAATTAATTTAGTGAATCTGCCAATTCTGGACAGATTTTGGGATGTTGTTAGTTACTCCATGTAAATGATGTATTCATGTCTTGTGGTATATAGCAAAGTTGTTCTAAATTTCATGATCTAGATTCTGTTAAAGTTTGGTGATATTTGGTCATATGGTTTAGGAGTTATAACTGTTCAAAGTTGGTTCTCAGCTTTGGTTGCTCTCTGTTTGGACACAACAGATTTTGTGTTTTCTTGAATTCGACTTAGTAAAATTTACAATCATGCTTTGATGTTCATAATTTTTTTGTAGATAATTTCATAAGCTTTCTAGAATGTCCTCTTGCAAATCAATTGGATTTGTAGAACTCCTGTTGTGATTGTTTCATTGAACTGCTCTTTTCTATATTCAACTTGAAGCTTTATGTTAAGTGTGCCTCTGTTATTCTTAAGTAATGTGGTGGTACTACTAGATGCTTAAATTGATTAAGGTGAGTTTAGGTGCAGGTGTTAGGCCTTTAACTGAATATGAGCATCTTTATCTTAGGTTGTGCAAGTTAGGTGAGTTAATCTTGTTTTTAGAGGAAAAGTGGATACATGCTTTTAAAGTGATTTGAATAGAGCTATTCTTACTCGGTAAACGAGTGTCCAGTGATGTTTTTGTTAATTACTTACTTATGGTTATCCATTCATCATGAGCATCATGTCATTCCTTATGCCTCCATGATATTCATCTTGTGCATATGCATGCAATAGGTGTACCAGAGGGTGTAACGTTGCTGGAGTTCAACGGGACGAACCAGGAAGCTCCCGAAGTGCAGCAGCCCGAACTCGAAGCTTAGGAGGTGCAGCTCGTAGCTGGAGAACCAGGAGAAGTTGTGGTTGAATGCCCAGAACACAAGCCATGCAATTTTGTCAAAGGCAAGCCCCAGAGCATTTTTAGCCTCCTAATTTCTAGAATGCAATTAAAGTATTATGTTATACATATTGTTACATTAAGTTATAGGTATTGGATGAAAACACTTGCTGCATTGTTATCTAGTCCTTGTCCAGATATTGATACCCTGAATCCTAAGTAGCTTAGGCTCGTGTAGTTGCTTAACCCTGATTTAAGCGGTAGAAGTCGGGTGATTTCCTGTTACCTGTGAGTTATAGGAATATACATATGGCACGGTTGGCAATATTTGCTATCTTGAAAAAGAACCTATCTGGATTTGAAATATAGACCGGGTGGAGGCTTGCTGGTTTGCAATGACTCCGCCTGTGTTGATTGAGGACCGATTCTTGGAGCCTTTCCTTTTCATGTTGAACGCATGCCTCTCTCTTAGTTGGCCGGATCTGGAGACCGACCACGAAGCCGAGTAGCTCAACTCAAGCCAGGCTCCGACAAGTATAAAGTACGCCTCGGAAGGGAGCCGTAGGCGTGAATCCAAGGGCAGGTGATTTAAAAGTCCTGATCGTCCTGGCAGAAGGGTAATCCCTGAGAGTGCTGGTGCTGATCGAACCCGCGAAGTTGGTTCCTGAGTTGTACCAAAGGTGACCCATGGCTACCCTTGCAAAGTATGCCAGGGTGAGAGTTAGGAATACCACCTCAGCTGAGTTGTAATTCGATTTGAGTCACCGTCTCTCACTGGTTAGTGAGAACTTGACGGGCTTATCTACAAAGTAGATGCACTTCATAAATATTATTATTTAGTAATGATGTTATGATGATGATAGCCTTATTATACCTGCTACGGTTCATATTGTTTGCTCCTAATAAGTGAGTGCTCTAGTACAAGTGCTAATATAGTTGACAGGTAAATTATGATGAGCTTGAGGCTAAGTAATCTCGTTTATGCAAATGTGTCAAGCTAGCCCACCTTATCAGCCTTGCATGATCCTTGGTATCCTTTATTTCTGGTTTTATCAGGTAAGTCTAGCTAAGTACCTTCTCATACTCAGGGTTTATTTCCCACCTGTTGCAGATGACCTGTTCTACTTTGGGTGCTGCAAATACTATCTTCTCCCAACCGAAGATGAGGACTAGATCATTGGGCTCGATCTCCACTAGTTATCTTATCTAAGTTGCTTTTGTTGGACATGACTACTATCTGGCAATGTATTTAAACTTATGAAGTTATGTATCGAACTATGTTGCTTCCGCGAAACAAACTTGGTTTGTAATATTTTATTTTGAACTCCGATGGATGTAATCCACATGCCACTTGTGAACTGTTGCAACGAATGATGTGTTGTGTTGAATCATTACGATGTTGGTTTGTATGTTGAAAGTTGTTTGAAATCCTTCGAGATTTCAGATCTACCGGGATTATGGGAGCTTAAGTACAGGAATTTGATCACTTCGGTGATTGTTTTTGTACTTACGTTCTTATAATTTGGTCGGTTCTGTTACAGCTGGCATCGAAGCAAGGTTCAACACTAAACATGTCATTTGTGTTTTTAAAACAAAAGTATTTGTAAAAATTCTAAATTAAATACTAAGTGTTGCCAGTGGTCATATCCTTTATGCCCAAATAAGGACTCTTAGGTGGCTTATTAAATTACTAACTTTGGGGGTTATTGCTCATTTTCTGTTTCATTGTCCATACGGCGTGCTATTGTATGGATGCCATCTGCTTGGGTGGTAATGTATGGATCAAAATACCTCTACACTCTGGTAAGTGTGAGTTGTGAGAGCATGACCGCCCAACCATCGGTCTAGGGGAGAGTAGTTGTGGTTACTCACATACGTACATGTTCAATCATGTATTTATGAGAGTACTTAATTGTGGTTATATTTGTCGGGTAGCTGTGATACTGAAGTATATACATCGGGGGATGTATGTATGGAAAGTATTTAGTTTACTGCTTACTTTGCATGCCTTATTGGGAAATTGTTGGGCTGAAATGAAATTTTCTGCAGGTACACTAACAATGCATCGTTGTAGATCGACTAGCTACCGTATATGAGAGAACATATGTATGCCACCATATATTTTGCTAGCCCTTAATATTTCTAGGTTTGTGAGAGCATACGGATCGTGCATGCTTCATGTTCAAGCATACATTGTATTCTTGCATTACTCCCTCCCTTAAAATTTGATTGTCCCGACTAATTAAATTTTCGTATCTCTTAAATGATCCTCACCTTAAGTTACACCATGTTTCTACAGATGGCCCGCGCAAAAAGCACTGCTCGCAAGTCCACCGGAGATAGGGCTCCTCAGCACCAGTTAGCTCCTCGTGAGCCCTGCCCTGAGCCTACTGAGGAGGAAAGGCTGAGGGCGGATTTGGCCCAGGTGACTGTTGAGAGGAATGCAACCTAGCAACGTTTGGAGCAGGTTACGCAGGAAAGGGATCAAGAGACGCTTAAAGTTTAGAGGTTGACCGTTGCTCACCGCAACTGTGAGCGTATGTTGGTTCACGTGTTGAATCAGTGGAATGAAGCCTGGCACAAAGAGAATATCTTGCAAGCTCGGCAGGTTGAGCTTGAGCAGCAGTTGGCAGCTGCAGAGGAGTACAATGACCACCTCCATGAGGAAGTTCATCTGCTACACAATCAATTTCATCCTCTCCTTCCTCCTAACGATGATGATGAGATGGGCTCTGGTGTCATCATGGCTGAAGATGATGACGACATTGAGATTAATGGACCTGAGGATGTTCTGCCTGAAGAAGAGGAAGATGAGGAGCTAGAGCCTACTAGTGATGAAGATGGAGGAGAGATCTTCGACACTGACTTCGAGGACGATGCGTATTTAGCTTACCACTTAGCTAATGCGCTAGAGTTAGTCTTTTGTTGACCCTCATGCATGGATGTGTGGCTTGTAGTAAGTTGAACTTTGGGATGTAACATCGAACCTATGTTATCCTTGATGTAAGGTTGGAACCTCGATGATTTGGATGTAACCCATTAGACATGTTTGTGCTCCACGTATGTGAGCCTTTAATAAATTCTGTCATTAAGTACATCGTGTTAATGTGTCAATTGATGCGCTTGATGGGTTGTGTGATTGTGATGAATTATTGTGCCTCTATTTATTGTATGAATTCATTCTCTCTAATGGAATCAGTTTGGCATAATTACACAATTCACCTACAAATTTTCCACATCGTCAGTGCTCATTGGCTATGCATTTTTGTAGATGGCATACAATCTTCATCGCGGTTGGGGCGTTGGGGATGAGGAACAACCACCACCTCCTCCGCCATCGCCCACACCGGCTGAGCTGATGCAGACGGTTGTTGAAAGCCAGCGTTTGTTGGCTGAGGCTATACGCCAGCTGGTTAACCGTGATGATTGACATGTCCGCTAGGGACCTGAACCAAATCAGTATAGTAGCTTCAAGGACTTCATGGACACAAAGCCTCCTATCTTTAGAGAAGCAGAAGAGCTATTACAAGCTGATGAATGGTTGAGCACCATAGAATAGAGATTCCAATTGCTTAGGTTATCTGAAGATTTGAAAGCCTCATATGCTGGTCATCAGCTGCAGGGACCTGTAGGCATCTAGTGGAATCATCGTAGAACCACCTTTCCCACTAATGTTGAGGTCATTTGGGACCAATTCAAGGAAGCTTTCAAAGGACATTTTATTCCTCCTGGCCTTATGGCAATCAAGCATACCAAGTTCATGAAGCTGACTCAAGGCAACAAAAGTCTAAATGAGTACCTCCAGGTGTTTAACAACCTGGCGAGGTATGCTCTTGAATTTTGGATACTGATGCCAAGAAGATAGCTAGCTTCAAGAGGGGGCTTTCCCCTAAACTGATGAAGTCTATGGCAATAGTAAGTATTACTTTCAATGAGTTTATCAGTGATGCCCTAACTCAGGAGAACAATGACAAGATATATGCTGCCTCTAAAACCCATAAAAGAAATTTTGAGGCAAGTGCTTCTCAGTCAAAGGCTCCTATGGTATCCAAAACCCAATATCGTCCACCTGCTGCCAGCATTTAGTATCGCCCACCTCAGAAGAAGAATCAAGTTAAGACCGGTTTTCGCAAGGGATACATAGTTTCCTTGCCAAAGAATACTTCTAGGCAAGGCAGTTCCAATGTTCTGCCATCTAACAGGCCGTGCTAGAATTGCAACAAGCCTGGTCACTAGGCTAATAGTTGTCCTTATCCTCCCAAGCAGAACTCTTAGGAAAATGTCCGTCAGGGGCGTGTTCACTATACTACTGTTGAGGAAATTCCTGCTAGTGAAGTGGTCACCGCTGCTAAGTTTCTTGTTAATGATCATCCTGTAGTTGTGCTCTTTGATTTGGGTGCTTCACATTCCTTTGTGAGTTCTACTTTTGCAACTGAGCGTAATCTGAATGTGATTACAATTGCCAAGGGTGATTATTGTATTAGTGCTGCTGGGAACAACATCTCGACGAATCAAGTAGTTAATAATGTGAGGATTAAGATTGGTGATCGAGAGTTTTTAGTTGATCTGGTAGTTTTGCCGGGGCTGGGAATCGATGTAATCCTAGGAATGAAGTGGATGAGTGGTAATGGGGTGTTGATCGATACATCAACCCATGTGGTAATGTTGAGGGATCCCATAGATAAGAAGGGTTTTCTAGTTTAGCTTCCTCGTGATATCGCTATCCACAACACGGCCAATGCTACTCTAGCTAAGGCCATTGAGGATATACCGGTTGTCTGTGAGTTTCTGGATGTCTTCCTTGATGACTTGCCTGGATTACCTCCGGACCGTGAAGTGGAATTCAAGATAGAACTCATTATAGGTACGGCTCCTATCTCTCGAAGGACCTATAGAATGCCACCCAATGAGTTGGCTGAGCTAAAAATTCAGTTGAACGAGCTGTTAAAGAAAGGTTTGATTCGACCTAGTTCCTCTCCTTGGGGTTGTCCTGCTGTCTTTGTGAAGAAGGATGAATCTCTGCGCATGTGCGTGGATTATCATCCACTCAATGTTGTCACTATCAAGAACAAATACCCTCTTCCTTGCATCGATATTCTTTTTGATCAACTCTCCAAAGCTAAGGTATTCTCCAAGATTGATTTGAGGTCTGGCTACCATCAGATCAAAATTCATCCTAAAGATATACCTAAGATGGCTTTCTCTACTCGTTATGGCTTGTTCAAGTATCTTGTCATGTCCTTTGGATTGACAAATGCTCCTGCACACTTTATGTACTGATGAATTCGGTATTCATGCCAGAACTGGACAAGTTCATAGTAGTTTTCATCGATGATATCCTTGTCTATTCTCAGAATGAAGAAGAGCATGCTGAACATCTGAGAATTGTCTTAACTCGATTGCATGACAATTAGCTTTATGCCAAGTTCAGCAAATGCGAGTTCTGATTGAACAAGGTACCTTTTCTAGGTCATGTGTTATCTGGAGATGGAATCTCGGTTGACCCTACTAAGGTGCAAGAAGTGTTAGATTGGAAGGCACCTACTATGGCACAGAAGTCCAAAGTTTCCTCGGTTTGGCTAGTTATTATTGTTGTTTTATCCTAGATTTCTCTAGAATAGCCAAGCCCATGACTCGATTACTTCAAAAGGATGCGAAGTTTATTTGGGCTCCGAAGTGTGAAGAGGTTTTCCACACTTTATGGACCTTACTAACTTTTGCTCCTATTTTGACATAGCCTGACATCGAGAAGCCTTTTGATGTCTATTGTGACGCATCGGGCACCGGTTTAGGGTGTGTTCTTATGCAAGAGGGCCGAGTCATTGCTTATGCCTCATGCCACCTTCGAAAGCATGAAGTCAATTATCCTACTCATGACTTAGAGCTAGCCGTAGTTGTTCATGCCCTGAAGATTTGGAGACATTATTTGCTCGGTAATGTGTGCAACATTTATACTGACCATAAAAGTCTCAAGTATATCTTTACTCAACTAGAGTTGAACATGCATCAACGACGATGGTTAGAGTTAATCAAAGACTACAATCTTCAAGTGCACTACCATCCTGGCAAGGCAAATGTTGTTGCGGATGCCTTAATTAAAAATCTCATTGCAATTCTTTGGTGAGTGAAGACTTTCATCTGTCACATCTCCTTCATCCTGTGGTACTCCACAACATTACTGTGGATTTCTCTCTTAGAAGTCGAATTATCGAGCTTTAGAAGACTGATGTGGGTGTATTTCACATCAAGCGGAAGATGAAAGAGCAAGAAACCAAGCACTTTAGAGTGGATGACAAAGGAATTCTCTGGTTCAATGATAGACTTGTCATACCCAAAGACAAAGAACTTAAGAAATCAAATTATGGCTGAAGCCCATTCTTCTAAATTGTCCATCCATCCTAGTAGTAGTAAAATGTATCAAGACCTCAAGCCTTACTATTGGTGGACCAAAGATGAAGAAAGAAATTGCAGCCTATGTTGCTAGGTGTGATAACTGTTGTAGAGTCAAGGCTATTCACATGAAGCCTGGGTTATTGCAGCCACTCTCTATTCCTTGTTGGAAGTGGGAAGAAATTGTTATGGATTTCATTGTTGGATTACCCGCTACGGAAAAGGGTTTTGTCACACCCATTTAAAGACCAAATGGAATGCATACTCTTATGTGTGCCCAGAGATCAATCACACATAAGTTAACAAATTATAACGGAAGTATCATCACAAATGTTATTACATCACGATTATTAACACATAGTCTTTACACAAATATAACGGAAGTAAAAATATAAATCTCTCGTGGTAGCTCCAATCACAGGCACATTGACTGGTTGACTGCAAGTCTAGTAATCTTCAGGGAAGTAGGAGTAGTAGTCACTATTTGCACCATCTGCCATCCATAAAAATGCAAACTTTGAGATTTCCAAGTTATCAACCACTTATAAGATAAAGAATGATATCTGAAAGTTTTCTGGACGAGTATCAATATTGACAGTTCAGTAAATCAATCATATCTAAAGCTACAGAAGTCCAAAAGAGGCGTGATTTATATAGTTAGAAAGCTTATGAAATTATCCACAACTTTTATTTAGACCCTGAGATCAGATTCTGTCGTTAAGTTAATGAAAAATAAGGTGCAACAGAAACTGTTCCAGATTCTAGACTGTGTAGAAACTTTAACTTGTGACAATTATATCTCTCGAACCAGATCAGATAAAAAGGTGATTCCAGTGGCATTTGAAAGGTGCTTAAGTCTAGTTTCTCTAATAAAAATTTCATAAATATTGCACGAACCGTTTTTGAACCATAGCAGAAACATTACAGACTGCTCCAGAAAACAGCAAGGACAGAAACGTGACAATACCAAACCCAACTATTATTCCCTTGACTATTAAACTTATTGTTCTTAAAAATGGAACTTGTAGACATGCCTACAAGCCCCAACACTCATAACAAAAATCCAACTCACACATAAGCATAATAATAAAGCAACTAACACACCAAAGTTCAAACCACACGACAGACTCGAAGACTCAACTGACGTTACTAGGAACGTTCTTATTACATAAAGGACTCCTATTTTCTAAGGACGTGGCTCATGCTCTAATGTCTCATAAATCTTGGCCATGCCTTGGTTTGCTTGGAGTTCATCAATTGTTGCCTGGCACCTCTTGATGGTCTTCCCCTGTGCCTTCACCATCTCCTCTAACTGCAGCTTTCTCTCCATCATATCATAGACAAGGTTCACCATTACCCGAGGAAGTGGTTCTAGCTGCACTGGATCCATCATAGCCCATCCAAGGTCGGGGTGTGCACGAGGGAAGTAGCGATGAATATCATGCTTCATGCTGTCAAAGCGAAGGTAGCGGAGACCCATACATGCTTCAAAGGCGGCATCTTCAATGCTATCCTCCATGGTAGCTCGATGACCCATGTGAGAATACATCCTGTCCAGCTGGTATGCCCCTTTTTTCTCATCCTTGGGAAAAATACTCGCCTTTGACTTCCAGTAAGTGTCCTCCAGCAGATGTGTATACTCCCAGCAGACGTACTCCACAGCTGGGTGCCAATCAGCGAAGTAGGCAGAGAGCATTCCCACAAGTCGATGATGAGAGACAGCATTTCCTCCATCCTTGTGGTAGTTCTTCACAGTCCACCCCATTGGAGGAGGTGGCACATCTCCAGCAGCCTCATCATGTGGTGGAGACGGGGGTTGCTCTCCTCCATTAGCTTCCTCCTCTTCATCATCTTTAATCTCAATGATCTCTGGATCTTCTTCAGGCTCGGGCTCTTCCCGGGGAGGTGCTGGTGCTTGGATTGGTGCTTCAGAGGCCTGCTCCTATTCCTAGGGTGCTTTCTCTTGTGGCTCTTCAGGTGCAAGCAAAGCACGAGGTGGGTAGTGTCCTCCAGTGGTGATGCGGGTAGTCTTACGGCCACGAACCATCTATAGAATTTTTAGATGTAGTTAGAATAGAGGCAAAATTTTGTAATAGAATGAGACATAAGAAGCATAAAAATTTATCAAATAACAAGAGCAAGATAATAAGCATAAAAATAGTGTAAAGAAGATACTAAATCGACCATTTCTAGCTAGGCTTGCGTCCTACAGTCAACAAAAGCTCCGATACCAATTTGTCACACCCATTTAAAGACCAAATGGAATGCATACTCTTATGTGTGCCCAGAGATCAATCACACATAAGTTAACAAATTATAACGGAAGTATCATCACAAATGTTATTACATCACGATTATTAACACATAGTCTTTACACAAATATAGCGGAAGTAAAAATATAAATCTCTTGTGGTAGCTCCAATCACAGGCACATTGACTGGTTGACTGCAAGTCTAGTAATCTTCAGGGAAGTAGGAGTAGTAGTCACTATTTGCACCATCTATTACCCATCTGGGATTTTTATCCAAGTAAGAAAAATAAACAAGCGTAAGTACATCTCGTACTCAACAAGTGTAACATGGGGTTCATGAGGCTCAAAAAGGATAGACACTGGTTTACTGCATGTAGCTTTTATTTATCATAATTTTAGCATATCAATAGCATCAAAATGTCTCAATGTAAACAATAAACATATGATCCATGTGAAATGATTAACGAATAGCAAAAACATATTCATTAGTAATGATCAACTATTCCATAAGGGTCCAAGGCCACTCGTGACAGTGAGCACGACTGTTATAACAGTTTTACACTCTGCAGAGGTTGTACACTTTCACTGTGAGTCGTGTTACCCATATGCCCGGGTTAATTACTCCCAAAACACTCCCAAGGTGAGCAGGCAGGGAAATACTATGAAGTCTTTCGAAGGTTCGTCTAACAAGTTAGGGCCATTAGATTCACTCGGCAAACAGATGTAGAGCCCCCCTTCCAAATGGCACAATGACACGCAGCCTATACTCATAAGGACAGAGGCCGCACTATACCCGATTTGTCAAGCCATTCTTATGCCAAAAAGGTTACCACTAATAAGCTAGAAAAGGTCCTTCTATATGACTAAAGCCAGAGCCATATAGCCCTCACAGTTGTACTGTAAATCCCAGATGTTCGCTTACAGATAAGTCCTTAACGAGAGTAACTAGAGCATCAAAAATAACCCCATGCTCTAGTCCCCTTTAAACATTAATCAAAATCATCTTTTAATGTTTGTTGCATATTCCATTAGTCAATTTACATGATCATAGTTCATGTTTAAGCACTAGCCATACTACTCAATGCAATGTAATAGGTATCAAGGTGTAAGATCAACACTAAGTCATCCTTAACAAGGGAATAGATGCATAATGATATTATTTGCATATTGTGAATAGGACAACAAGGATAATCCCATGCTATACTTGCCTTTCTCAAACTGGTCCTGAAGATCTTGCTCGTAGAATGACTCTTGATCCCCAACAAATTGCTCACCGTCTATACTCGATCAACAACAGCAACAATATACATCTAGAGACAATCATGCATAGACAAACAAAACTATAATTAGAACAGTACACCAACAGTAAGATAATAAGATAAAAAGTCTTTAAAATGAATCTACAACTCGCTAGGATCACACATGTGTAAAGATCACGAAAAAAGGAGCTAAAACGACAAAGTTACGAATTTACGAAGATTTCTTATAGAAAAATAATTACTTTAATTCAAACTCAAAAATAAATTGTCACAAACCTACTGTACAGTACTACCAACATGTAGAGCTTGCAAATACAAACCTAATGCAATTTGAACGGGTCAAATTGGAGTTAAAACGGAGATTCTACGCACAATTTAACATAATGGCAGAACTGTAAATAAGTAAAAACATATTTTTTGAAGTTACGCGATCAAAATACGCTTTACGAAAAAGAAAACGTAAATCGGTAATACGCCTTGGACTGCAGGTTCCATACTTAAAAATTACAGGGGTTCTTTAGCAAAAGTACCGGCCGAACCAGTATCTTCTTTTTACAGCCGTTAGATTTAAAATGGACGCTCCAGATTGGATCGGGGAAGAGCCGGGCGGCGCTCCGGCCGGAATAGGGCCGCGACGGCGGTTTTCGCGGTGGCGCCATGGCCGGAGATGGCTTCCTCGCGCTACAGAGCATTACCTCGCGAAAGAAAAACACCAGCGGGTAGAGCGCATCAACGCGAACTCACCACGAGCGAAAACGAAGCCGATGATGAACCGAGAGAGGCGTGCGGCTTGGAGAGGCGGACGGTGGTGGCGAGTTAGGGCTTCTAGCTCGCGGTGGCGCCTCGGGAGCTTGGCCGACGCCGCGAAAAGGTTCGATGAGGGTGGCTGTGCACGGCGCCCATGCTTATATAGCCCGAAGGCGCACCGAGTAAGGAAAGAGGAGATAGGGAGGTGGATTCGGCGTCGGTGATTTTCGGAAAGAAGGATCCGGCGGTGGCGTGGGAAGGAAGAAGGTAACCCTGACATGCGGGCCAGCGTCGTCAGCGACGGGAAGAGGAGGGGAAGGCGCGTGCGCGGTAACTGGGCCGGCGGCTGCGGCTGGGCTCGGCCCGAGAAAGTGAAGCGGGGGAGCGGGGGAAGGACGACAGGCCGCGCGCGGGAGGGCAGGCCGAGGTGGCGCACTGCCGGGCTGAGCTGGGACAAAACCGAATAGGAGATGGTTTTCCTTTTCTTTTTCTTTTTCTAATTTTTCAAAGCATTTTTCCAAAAAGATTTTGAATCCCCTTTTGAATTTGATTCAAACCACTCAACACAAAAATTCAAATGCAGCAGCATGAATGCTCAATCATGTTTCTACCCTTATATTTGATTTTAAATAAATAAAATTATTATTCTTCTAGGTTTGTATGCTCACAAAATTGTATAAAAAGCATATTTTTCCTATTTTTAATTCTTTCAAAATTTTAGGGCGTTACAGGTTTTGATTCAATCTGGGTTATCGTGGATCGTCTAACCAAATCCGCTCACTTTATTCCTGTCAAATCTACCTATCACCCTCACAACTATGCTGATGTTTATTTTCAACAAGTGGTACATCTTCATGGTGTTCCCAAGTCTATTGTTTCTGATAGGGGATCCCAATTCATAGCTCATTTTTGGGAACGTTTACATCAGAATCTTGGCACTCATCTAATCTGCAGTTCTGCCTATCACCTGCAAACATCTGGGCAGACTGAGCGTGTTAATCAAATTCTTGAAGAAGAGCTTGTCTTATCTCTTGCAAAGGCTCTTGGGAGAAATGGTTGCCCCTCACTGAATTCTCTTATAACAACAGTTATCAAGAGAGTATCAAGATGGCTCCTTTTGAAGCTTTATATGGTCGCAAGTGTAGGACTCCTTTGAACTGGGTGGAACCTAGAGAAAGGAGATTCTATGGTATTGATTATGTAAAAGAAGCCAAAGAACAAGTCCGACCTATACAAAAAAATATGACAGCTGCTTAGGCTAGGCAAAAGAGCTACGCCGATAAGAGAAGGAAGCCTATTGAGTTTGAAGTAGGTGACCATGTCTATCTGAAGGTGTCACCTCTGAGAGGCGTAAAATGTTTTGGAATAAAAAGAAAGCTTGAGCCTCGATACGTTGGACCCTATCAGATTATCAAGAAAAGTGAAAGAGTAGCTTATAAGCTTAGTCTACCTCATGAGTTGGGAGCTATCTTTCCAGTCTTTCATGTTTCTCAATTGAAGAAATGTCTCTGTATTCCCGAGGAAAGAGTAGCAGTGAGGAGAATCAAATTGGAATCCGATCTCTCTTACGAAGAGAAACCTGTATATATTCTAGATACTCAAGAATGGGTGACTCGTAGTCGAGTAGTTAAGTTATACAAGGTGGTTTGGAGTAATCATAGTGATCGGGATGCAACATGGGAGCGGGAAGATTAACTAAAGGAAAACCATCTGACTTTCTATACTAAATGGTACGTTTTCCAAATCTTGGGATGAGATTTTTATAAGGGGGAGGGCTGTAACACTCTAGTGTTTGGCTTCCACAAATTGCATTTTTTCATTTCGAAAGCACGAGCATCATTCATCTCATTATGCATTTGTTGCTTGAAACATGAGTATGCAACATCCTCACTTGTGCTTGTTTCATAATTGATTGCTTATGAAATATTGGTTTGTGCAACATGTAGATGCAACATGTGTTTTCCATACCTTGAAACATGTCAAGTTTGTTGGTGTAACATGACAAGCTTAAGCTTTGCAACAAAGTCATGAAACATGTGAAACATGGTTTTGAAACAAATGAGTAATTTGCTTGTTTTGTTTGTTTCAACATATGTGGTACTTAGAAGTTGGTGTAACAAATGGGTAGAGTGGTTCATTATGTCCTAATACACCTTAACTACACTTAGGATAATTAGTGAAGCACTATTCATGTTAACCAAATCAACTAATTTGCCCTCTAGGTGAAGTTTGACCATATGATGACCTATAGAGTGTCTTTGTTTGACTATTTAAAAAGTCTAGCCTAGATATCTTGCATGGATGTGCACCCTTAAACAAAGTTGTAGAAAATTTGTTAAGGAACAAAAGTTGTTTAGTTTCATCTCATGAAAATGGGTGGAACATGCTCAAATAGGGCCCACAAGCCAAGACCCCATGCTGCTTCTACACTTAGAAAAATTTCTAAGTCATTCACTGACTTACAGTTTCTTTGAACCCCACTTTGGAGCCTTGTAACTTCTTAACTAGACCGAACCAGCCCAAGCTCTTATTAATAAAGTTGAAGCTTGTACATAGCTCTACAACTTGTATTACTATAGTTTTTGCAAACAATGAATGGTTTGGGCGCTAGAGGGTCGAGAAGGGGACGGTTTCAGTCGGACAGGGTTCCCAATTCAAACACGATTCAGAAATTTCAATTGAATGATGTGGCCGACCAGTTCAGAGCTGAGCCACCGCGTGGTGTTCATGCCTTGCTAGCACCTCCATGTCACAGGTGAGCGCTCACTTGTGAAGGCCGAGCCGACGCCGTACTCCCTCCCTCTCCCGCCATTCCATTCCCTCCCTGTTCTTCTCCACCGAGCGGAGCGACAACCGGAGGAGAGCTAGCAACCACCACCAAAAAATGCACATTGTCTCCATCGCCCAATTCCTCATAGCCGTAGCCGCATCCTGAGCTCCTCTACGTTTCCGACCTCACCATGTAAACCCTTTGACCTTAGGTAGAGCTCACCGAGCTTGCAGCTCCACCGCGGTCGCCAATGTTGCTGCCAAGCCGAGCTTGCACGTGGTCGTGCCTCTCTAGGCTCTTACTACCTTTCTTCTATCAAGCTTTGTGTTCACATCGAGTTGCTGATGCTCATGGGGTAGGCCATTAGGGCCGAGCCACCACTAGCTTGCCGGAGCCGGCAAACCCGCGACCGTGGGCCGCCATTGTTGCCGCCACCCCCTAGCCACTGTAATAGTTCCAATTAGCTGCACCACTAGATGCACACAGTCGAGGTGAGCACGCCGGTGCCCTCGGCCTCGCCGGAGTCATCACCGGCAGCAAGCTCTCGCCGTCGCCCCTCCTCCCCTGTCCTGTCTCTCTCTGACGCGTGGGTCCCCGCCGTCAGCGCGTGCGCGGGCAGGATACCGACCGCGGGCCGCGCGGGTCTTGCAGGTTGCACTGGTATAGCGGGCCGCATGGGTTTACTGGGCCACGTAGGGTCATCGGGCCGGCCTAGTAGCCGGGTGGAAGTTGATTAGGGTTTTAGATTTGTTTTGTTTTTATTCTTTTTTCACAGATTTGATGATAGATTCAAAATTTCATATCTCTAGAATGGTAGATCCAAATGATGTGGTTCCAATTTTGTGGTGTTCCTTGTAAAGTCTAGTTTTTATTAAAAATATAAAATATGCTATGTTCTGTTATGGAAATTGAAGCTTTAAATTATCTCTTTTATTCTTAAAGAATTAGGAGGAAATTGTATCTACTATTGTATAGCTCCAAATGACTTGAAATTTTTATGTGGTGCTGTTTATACCTTGAATAGCTTTTAGTTTAAATTTCATCAATTTTGGATAATGTGTGGTGGAGTTATATATTTATTTTGTTTGCTTGGGTGCATTTTGTGGGAATTTTCATGAATTATCTGTAGATCCAGTAAGGGTGAAATTTGGTGAGTGTTATTCTCATGTTAGGAAGAACCTATGAAAAATATGAAATTTGTTGTTTGATACTTTTTAATAGGGTTTCTTATTTATGCCAAAATTAGTCTTTTTGTCTATTATTTTTGGCATAGGAAAATATACTTGCGCAATTGCTATGAAAATTTTATGGTAGCCTTTTGAATGTATGTGGTAGCCACTATAATTTTTATATTAATAATTGTGGAGTTTTGATATGGGTTCCTTTATTCACCTAATTATCTAAATAAATTAATAAATGACATTAAAGAAATGATTTAGATGTTGGCACCACACTTTATGGTATTATTTTGTTATGATAAATAAGTTGGTAAACTTGGTTTAGCTCATATGTGCTTTTGTTACATCATTAAATAATTAATTTAGTGAATGTGCCAATTCTGGACAGATTTTGGGATGTTGTTAGTTACTCCATGTAAATGATGTTTTCATGTCTTGTGGTTTATAGCAAAGTTGTTGTAAATTTCATGATCTAGCTACTGTTAAATTTTAGTGACATTTGGTCATATGGTTTAGGAGTTATAGCTATTCAAAGTTGGTTCTCAGCTTTGGTTGCTCTCTGTTTGCATAGAGCAGATTCTGTGTTTGCTCTCTGTTTGCATAGAGCAAATTTGGAATCATGCTTTGATGTTTATAAATGTTTTGTAGATAATTTCATAAGATTTCTAGAATGTCCTCTTGAAAGTCAATTGGATTTGTAGAACTCCTGTTGTGATTGTTTCATTGAACTGCTCTTTTCTATGTTCAACTTGAAGCTTTCTATTAAGTGTGCCTCTGTTATTCTTAAGTAATGTGGTGGTACTACTAGATGCTTAAATGGATTAAGGTGAGTTTAGGTGCAGGTGTTAGGCTTTTAACTGAAGATGAGCATCTTTATCTTAGGTTGTGCAAGTTAGGTGAGTTAATCTTGTTTTTAGAGGAAAAGTGGATACATGCTTTTAAAGTGATTTGAGTAGAGCTATTCTTACTCGGTAAATGAGTGTCCAGTGATGTTTTGGTTAAGTACTTACTTACAGTTATCCATTCATCATGAGCATCATGTCATTCCTTATGCATCCATGATATTCATCTTATGCATATGCATGCAATAGGTGTACCGGAGGGCGTAACATTGCTGGAGTTCGATAGGATGAGCCAGGAAGCTCCCGAAAGTGCAGCAACCCGAACTCGAAGCTTAGGAGGTGCAGCTCACAGCCAGAGAACCAGGAGAAAATGTGGTTGAGTGCCCGGATCTCAAGCCGTGCAACTTTGTCAAAGGCAAGCCCCGGAGCATTTTAAGCCTCCTAATTATGGAATGAAATTAAAGTATTATGTTATATATATATTGTTGCATGAAGTTATAGGTGTTGGATGAAAACACTTGCTGCATTGTTATCCAATCCTTGTCCCGATATTGATACCCTGAATCCTAAGTAGTTCAGGCTCGTGTAGTTGCTTAGCCCTGCTTTAAGCAGTAGAAGTCGGGTGATTTCCTGTCACCTACGAGTTATATGAATATACATATGGCACGGTTGGCTATATTTGCTATCGTGGAAAAGAACCTGTCTGAATTTGAAATAAAGACCGGGCGAAGGCTTTCCAATTTGCAGTGACTCCGCCTGTGTCGATTAAGGACCGATTCTTAGAGCGTTTCCTATTCATGTTGAATGCATGCTTCTCTCTTAGTTGGCTAGGTCTGGAGACTGACCACGAAGCTGAGTAGCTCAACTCAGGCCGGGCTCTGGCAAGTATAAAGTACGCCTCGAAAGGGAGCCGTAGGCATGAGTCCAAGGGCAGGTGATTTAAAAGTCCTGATCGTCCTGGCAGAAGGGTAATCCCTGAGAGTGCTGGCGCTAATCAAACCCACGAAGTTGGTTCCTGAGTTGTACCAAAGGTGACACACGGCTACCCTTGCAAAGTATGCCAGGGTGCGAGTTAGGAATACCCCCTCAGTTGAGTTGTAATTCGATTCGAGTTGCCATCTCTCACCGGTTAGTGAGAACTTGACGGGCTTATCTCCAAAGTAGATGCACTAAATAAAGATTATGGTTCAGGAATGATGTTACGATGATGACAGCCTTATTATACCTGCTATGGTTAATATTGTTTGCTCCTAATAAGTGAGTGCTCTAATACATGTGCTAATATAGTTGACAGGTAAATGATGATGAACTTGAGGCTAAGTTTAATTGGTTACTTATGCTTATAAGCTCTTTTTATGCAAATGTGTCAAGCTAGCCCACCTTATCAGCCTTGCATGATCCTTGGTGTCCTATATTTTTGGTTTTGTCAGGTAAGTTTAGCTAAGTACCTTCTCGTTCTCAGGGTTTATTTTCCACCTGTTGCAGATGACCTGTTCTACTTTGGGTGCTGCAAATACTGTCTCCTCCCAGCCGATGAGGACTAGATCGTTGGGCGCGATCTCCACTAGTTATCTTATCTAAGTTGCTTTTGTTGGACATGACTAATATCTGGCAATGTATTTAAACTTATGAAGTTATGTATCGAACTATGTTGCTTCCGCGAAACAAACTTGGTTTGTAATATTTTATTTTGAACTCCGATGGATGTAATCCGCATGCCACTTGTGAACTATTGTAACGAATGATGTGTTGTGTTGAATCATTACGATCTTGGTTTGTATGTCGAAAGTTGTTTGAAATCCTTCGAGATTTCCGTACTACCGGGATTATGGGAGCTTAAGTACAGGAATTTGATCACTTCGGTGATTGTTTTTGTACTTACGTTCTTATAATTTGGTCAGTTCTGTTACAAAAACAGCAGTGTGTCTCCTCAGTCTCTCCCAGGCAACCAAGCATTCTCACTCTCTCTCCATGCCGACCACCTCATCCCTCCCTCATGCAAAAAAATATATAGATGCAACAATTCCTTCTTTTTATTTTCTAGACACACTTTACTCCTTCATTTGTTTTCCTTTACTTCCAAAGGCATGCAGCCATCCATTCTCCGTGGCTACCCCCATGTTTACTCCTTTTTCTCTCCTGCAAAACAGCAACAACAACTAATTCTTTCTCCTTGAATTCCCATGGTAACACCTCTCTTTAATCTTCTCCTTTGAGCATCCTTTACTCCATCAGTGTGCATGCAACAGGCAGCCATATCTCTTCTCTTCCTCCTCCCCTACTACCAAGGACGCCTCTCCCTTCTCCCCATGCAGAATTATGTGTACACATTCATTCTTCTATTGACTCACCTCTCTTATTTCTATTACATTACTCCACCTTCAATTGCATGCATCCATGCAGGAAATAGCAGCCATATCTTTTCCTCTCTTTCTCACGCACAACAGCAGCCATAACCCCCTCATCTTCTCCTCTCTCTCTCTCTCACGCAAGCACCAGAGCAGGAGCATCCCATCTCCTCCCCTTCCTTCACCATGGACGCCCCCTCCTCTCCCCTCCAAATCCCCCTCCATCCTCTCCATCAAAATGCACTGCCTTCACAGCAACAAATCCGTTTTACTGCTGCACGTTTATCCCCGTCATCGGAGTCCTAGAACTCTTCGCATCATGCTGCAGTAAGTGTCATGGCCTTCTCTGTTCTTCACTGAGAAACCCATGTTCATCATGTCCCCTCTCTGTTGTGACCTCTTAAGGCAACACCATGGTGCTGCAGCGCTTCATGGAGGTCATTCCGGTGTGCCTTGCCACCTCCCCAACCCAGCACCTCGTTAATTGTCATCACCGCTGTTCATGTACAACATGTGGTGAGGTCGTCCCCTTCCCTTCCCTCTCTGATCTTGCTGTTCGTGCCCCTCTCATTGGTCTCTTTGATCTTCATAGATCATCTCTGAAGAGGAAGTGGTGCTGCCCCGTTGATCACTGGCATAATCGTCGATGTTGTCTACCATCATCTTCATCTCCATCTGCTGCCAACCCCGATGTGAGGACCCCCATCATGATCTCCATCTTGTATACATGTTCCTTGCTGTAAATCATGAACCATCATTCATGTTTGATCAAGTTTTGGCAAGGTTTGCTAGCGATACTCTATGCTGTCCATGTGTCAAGAAAAGCTGTTGTCGACAACAACGGCGTTCCCTATTGATCTATTGAATTTTATGATAAATCCTTTGACTATAAAATCCCTCATATACTTGCACATGTATCTGCAAAATTTCATGACAAGAGGATCCAAAACAAAAGATATCTCATTGTTATTGTTCTCGCTGCCCCTGCTGTATCGCAGCAGCCCTCCTGCCAGTTGGCATACGTGTTCCCGTTGTTTTACCAATCCAGTGCTCATTTCCTTCGACCCACATATGTATCACATACTTGCACATGGTTATGCAAAGTTGGTCACCCATCCGACCAGCGGAGACAGTGTTTTGGTCAGCTTTCACACTCACTACCCTGCTGTCCTAGCAGTTGCGCGGCACTAACTTATTTTGGCATTCCCCAGCAAACCGTGATCCCAAGTATCAAATCCTTTGACCGCAGTGCAAATATCATCCTCGGACATGCCTCTGCAAAGATTTATGGCTATAGGATCAAATATGAAAGAGATATGTTCCTATCTTGTGCTCGCTGTCCCTGCTGTCCCGCTGTCCGATGTACACATGCACTAGCATTTTGCTGTGTTCCCCGCTGAATCATTCTCTGGATCGCTGAGCCCTCTGGTGTGGCCGAGTGTTTGTTGGTTGCACATGACTGCACCAAGTTTCATGCAAAGAAATTCAGTGTGGCCCTTCCTTTTGATGGTCACATCCATCGCTGCCCACTGCATGAACATGTTCAGTCGGAGAACAAATTGTTACAATTGTGTCCCTCATTGATCTAGCATCCACCGCAGCACCACGGTTGGTCCTCACAGCCCAGAAATTGTGTGTCACATGATAGTTTCCTTTGTCCGGTCATGTCATTCCTTCATGATGTAAATATCATATTATCCACCTGTCATACTCAAGCCATGATATATCGACTCTACTAACCATGTCATATAATCTAACCATGACTTCTTTGCAATCTATTCCATGTCTCCTAAAATATCCCTATCACCCTCCACATCATATCATGTTCTCCCAGACAGGACTTTGTGTTTATAATCTAACCCTTTTTGTTTCAACAAATGTGTTTCCACTCCTCTAAATTCATCCATGTCCATCTAATCCAATAATCTTCCACCTATACCTTTGACCTTCACATCTTTTAAACTGTGTTTCCTGTTTTAGTTGTTTTTGAGCTCATACATTCATAGTTGCAAACCCTACATGTTTTAAAACCTTTATATCCTATTTTTGTAATGCTTGGTGTATTGTTTTTAGGTTCTCTTGTGATGCTTGTACCGATTGTTTACCGACGTTAGAAATGGAGCTATGCAAGGATGATCTAGAAGACTTGGAAAGTTGGATGGACAAGCTTTTGGAAGGCAAGTGTAACATGAGTACCCTTGTCACCTAATAACCATATATTCAGCATTCATGTGCATGTGTCTAATATGATGAAACATTAAGGACCTTACTTAATATAATTTTGATATCTTATATCCTTGTTACCTATGGGTTTTGCATATGGGTAGACTGGCTTAGTTTGCTATCACCAACGATAATGATCTATAATATTGATTAATGATATATGCAACTATGGATTAAAATGAGCTTTTTAGCAACATGGATAGAAGGGGGCTAGAGCATTGGGCCTTTTTGGGTGCTCTAGTCTGCCCTCCATAAGGACTGAATCTTAAAGCGGCAACCCAAGACTTACAGTACAACCACGAGAACTACATGGCTCTGGTTTTCGCCCAGTATCTTGATTTGTTTTAGTTTGTTAGCAGCTTACTGAAAGGGCAAGAGGGGGGTGCTAGCTCGGGTATAGCTCTTGTCCTGCTGTGGTGTGTGCTGGGCTACGGTCATACGTGTGCCACTCTCGGAGGAGAGCAACTATATCTGCCTGGTCAATCTAAAACCTTAGTGGCTGCTACTTATTAGAACGACTGGTGAAAAGCTTCGTAGTGATCCATGCCGACTTACCTTGGAAGTGAGTCAAGAGGTTGGCCACCTCGGGAAAAGGGAATCACGACTTGTGGGTAAAGATGTACACACTCTGTAGAGTTATTTAAAACTGGTATATCAGCCGTGCTCACGGACACGAGCGGCCTAGATCCTTTTACCTTGGGAGCTTAAGCATAACCTAGCAACATAGGTTTAATAAAATAAAATATGACCAACTAAAAATGCTTACCGCAGTTTAGTCGTGTCTAGCCTTTTGAGGCTTGCATCCCCTCATGTTATACTTGTTGAGTATGGTACGCTCACACTTGCTTTACAATCAATAAAAATCTCAGATGGGTACTAGATGGTGGATCAAGTGATGAGTTTACCAAAAGAGTTCCAAGAGTACTAGGCAAGTGCTTTCCCCTAGTCAACTGTCCCTGTGGAGTATGGAGTCCCGAAGAGAAGATATAGAATAGTTTCTGCTATGTTTTGTAATAGATGTAAGTCTTGATGTAACTATGTTTCGATATATAATGAAGCATTGTTCTTTGATAATTTCCATATTTGTCGCTATATGTGTCGTATGGACATCCTGGGCACACATATAGTTAGCGCTTGGTCTTCTTTGGAAAACTAGGTGCGACACCTATTCTCTATCTCTATTTTGGATATGTGTTTGTCTCCACATGTTGTGCAAAAAAAGTTATACAAGAAAAGAAATGTGGGGGAGACACACCACAACGATGGAACGAAATTTGATCAAGAAATTCATGAACTATGGAAGGGTATTAACCAAGGACCACGTACGATGAAGTAGGCCCTAAGCAGCCACCATGGTGGGCCGCCCAGCCTCCTCCTTGGGCCGCCTGGCCTCTCTCTGTGCCCTCTCGCCTTGTGCTTTGTCCATGGTCAGGTTTGAGCCCAATACACTCTATTTTCATATGTTTCATTTTCTGTTTTGAACCAAATTGAAAATCACATGATAAAAAGAACTTAAAACATGAGGAAAGATTATTTCAGTCATGACTTAAGGATAGACTCACATAATATTTTTCCTAGAAGTCATCCTACTGTGGGAACTTATTTTTAGGGACCCCATGTTACTTAAGTTGTTGTGGAATAAGATATAGTAGAATAAGAGAACTTGATTCTTGATGTTTAGTCATTGGAGAATTTTATTTCAGAAAGAAAAATGAATAGCTATACTTCTCCTTTGTGGTAAGCAATGACCTAATAGAGCCATATATAGGATAGATAAACCTTCTACATATATTACTTGTGTTTGTATTGAGTTTGGTCGAACCTTGTGACCCTTGTTGAGAAACCTATCATGCTCTCAAGATCAAGATCACATACACCCCACATATATTTGTTGCTCTTACACTGGGAGTACACAATAACATGTTTTTTCCATCCACCCAAAATGTTCTACTCTTACATTGGAAGAAAAAAGAAGTTTGTTAGGAATAAATGCTCCAAGTTCTTGTAATTATCTTTCTTGAAAGTTTTTCAATTGCAAGAAAGAGGCATGTGGCTATGCAAAAAGAAAAGTATTGAAATAATGGACAAGTGTTCAAGATATAAAAAAATGGGTACTCAGATGCCCGCCATGAAAGAAAAGAAGAAGAAAGAAATGAAAAAAGATAGCCTATGCTCTCTAGCAAAAGTGTTTTCAAGTTTCAAACAAGAGAGATATGATTCAAGGAGCATAGTAGAATTAGGATAGCCACTATATAGATATTCCACACATGCACATTTTGTTCTAAGAGTATGACACTTTTCTCCTTGGATCCTTGTTTTGACTTTACAATATATGTAATGCAAGTATGTTTTCACTTCCATTCCTACTTGAGATCCACATACTTTTAGAAGTAGGTAAAAGAAGGCAAGATCATCTATGCCTTGGTAAGAATCCAAAAGTACTACATATATAAGTTATTTGAGAGTACTATAAAAGGAGAAGGTAAGCTATGTTTTGTTTTCAAAATCTTAAATGTTTCTCCAATGAACTTGACTGAAGGAAGATGGTAATCTGGTTCAAGTTGTTCTATTCTTCAACCGCCCAAAGTTTCATGGTAGACACTTTGAATCCTGTAGAGCATGTATGACTAGGAATAGTTTTTTGTTGATGTCTTGTTCTAAGGTTATGTCTTAAGTAATCCATCCTTTTATCGAGGACGAGTAAAAGCCTAAGTGTAGGGGAGCTGGTTGATGGTACTTAACATACATCAAGAACCATCGACCTACCTTGCATAAGTGGTGAAAATGGATCAATATCATAGAATAGGAGGTTATTACTGTTGGTATTTATTAACACACATAGAAAATTCTACAAGCGCACAGATACCATTATAGCTTTTACCTGGGAGTATTCCAGAGTATCGTATTTATCCATAGGGAAACAATGGTTAAAGAAGCTAGTAGTTCACCATCATGTATCTACTAACTTAGTATACCAACTAGACTAAAGTGGAGATAAGTGGTAAATGATATGAGTTATGAATAATGACACACACGTGAGAGAATTCCATAATAAATGAGTAGTTTAGCTAAGTTGAGAGGACAACGGGTGAGTTCAAGGTTCCTAAATACTTCTCTATTACTTTGGTTCTATAAGGTATAACTAATTCATGGGTAGATATAGCGATCACACAATAACACTTTGGAGCAGCAATACCCTTCCAACTCTCGAGGCGAGTGAGAAAGTGTAGTTGGGGGAAGGCTGCCTAAAGCTCTATGAACACCAATCCTAACATGGTGGATTACATAGGTCTGGTCAGAGCTGTCACCTCTGCGGCTACCACAACTATCCGTGGGATTGGGCGCAATCTCAGGTAAACTCTAACCTAGACACCATATCTATGCTAGCGATTACTACTCTAGTCACGATCTATAACTAGAGAACTCGATGCAAGCGAAGATCCCATGCCAAGGTATGATAACTATGCTAACCATGCATATGAAAGGCATAAAAGTAAATAGAGAAGATAAATATATTAAAGCATAAGTCTTGCAAAGTGTTAACACTTCTAACATCACTTAAGCTAAGTTGTCATCCCTAGCATGGCGCCAGAAGTATTGGTATAGAACTGCTCCTCTTAGAATAAAAATGGGATCCGCAAGCGTACAGATAAAATACTATTGTAGCACTTCACCGGGAAATATTCCAGGTATCGTTAATTTATATTTAGCTCAAGGGAAAGAACTAAGGACTTAAACCTAAAGGATGGATTTGCAAAATATGACTACTTATGAGAAATCAATCACACAGTCACTTTGGCAGGGGGGTAAACCATGATAAATAAGTATAATTGAATTGTAAAGCATAGGGAATAAATCACGCAGAGATTAGAGATAGACTACTCATCATAAAGGTAGGTTGACGTCTAATTAGTTCAAGAGATTGAATTCTAGGTAGGTTCTAATCTACTAAGTCATTCATCTACTCTAGCAAACACACCATCATATATAGCATAAAAGACTCTTCATCTATGTATAAGGAATATTACTGAAGAAAGCCAGGACATAGCAAGACTTCCTACGTAACGTTGTTTCTGTCTGTCCTATCAATGGAGGGTGGACTATATAAGACTCAATAGAACTGTCACTTCCACGAACTACCACACGACCCGGCCAATAGGATACATTTGTAGGTAAATAGCATCTAAGCACCATGCTTACATGTGATCTACCACTTAATCCCCAAGCGAAGAGAGCTAAGCGCTTTGCAAACTTATACATAAACTCATTATCAATCATAACCATATCAAATGTACTACTAGAGCAAACTAGGAACATAATAAATAGAAACATAATCATATTAGAATAAAGTCGTAGAGCAAAGATACAAAATAGTACCAATACTTTGATGATGAAGATCCAAATTCCGAGCACAAGTCACCCGACTCTTCCTCTATCTAGTCTAAACCTATGTAGAAGTTGAAGAATTGGAGAACTCACTACTAACTTCTGACCCTTATGCCACGCTTTTTTGTCGCAACGGCAAGATTTGGTTGCAATAAGGGGTGTTATCGCAACCTTTCGCACTTTTGGTTGCGATAGGCGGAATTTTTGCCACGCAAATTATTTCGTGGCCGTGAGCCCAAAGATCGTTGCAATAAGTAAGTGCTATCGCAACCAATTGTAAACCGGTTGCAATAAGTGGTCACTGTTGCCACGATTTGATTTGCGTTGCGGGTGGTTTTATTGGCGTTGCAATACTGAGATGATATTGTAACTCTTTAGTTGATGGTTGAGAAAGCGCATCTATGTTGCAACGAATATGATTCGTTGTATGTAATAGTCGCTTGTGTTGCAAAAGAGTTGTACATATAACAACGAAAAAAATAAATTGTTGCAATAAGTAAGGTTCGGGAGCACGACACTTTTAGGAAAAAAAATTAAAAAAAGATGTGTAACCAGGTTTCGATCCTAAGATCTTTAACTCTAAGGGAAAGCTACTAACCACTACACCATAATTATGTTCTTGTCATTAGTAGCCACAAAAGCGTATACAAATTAATAACATGTCTATATTGCAGCGATTATGTTTTGTTGTATGTAATAGTCTCTTGCGTTGCAAAAACATTGTACATATAGCAACAAAAGATTAAATCGTTGCAATACCTAAGGTTCTGGAGCAAAATGGTTAAGTAAAAAAACACTACAAGAAACTTGCTTATCTGTGATGGATTCTTAGGACGAATTTATTTCCGTCATGGATGTGCACCAATGGATATTCCCGGCCCGCTAACTCATGACAGTTTTATCCAGATCGTCACATTGTATGATTTTACATTCATCATACTCTAGTTAGCTCAAAACAATAGGCCCACTATCAATATTTAGTGCAAAGAAAAATAAAAAATATGATTGCAAAAAGAATCAAACTTAAAAGATGATTTGTTAAATTATTTGAACTAAAAGTGAATTGGAAAAGGAAATATATGAAATAAATATTTTACGTTTGGCTATTTCAACATTTTATTCCTGGGTTCTCTAAATAAAATAAAAATTAAATTGAAAAAAGAAAAAAAAATGAAAAAAATAGGATTGAACCCAGAACCTCATATATAGAAAAGAAACACACGTCTTACCGCTGCACCACCCCCGCTTTTGTGCAACCCTTGGTTATTTAACATCTTTTATTCTTGGTTTCTCTAAATTAATAAGAAATATGAAAATAGCAAAAGTTATGCTGCAGGTTGGTTCGAACTCAAGACTAGAAAAACAAAACTTACCACTGCAGTTGCTGGGAGTCTGGGACTTCGTGACCAAACTAGATCCTTTACTCCTTTATTAGTATACTAGTAAAAATGCCCGTGCGTTGCAATAGGAAGCATGATTTATTGTACCCTATTTATTGAATTATTAATTAGGCTTGGTCTAACCTTAAATCTTGGTTTCCAGCGAACTGATCATAGATCAGTTGGTTGGGTTCCTTGTGGTAAAACCTGCCCACCAAGGATCAAGTCCTTGACTTGGCGCTAGTGCTCGTATTTTTCTGGATTTATTCCAGGATTTTTCGGTGTTATGCTTTAAGTGGTAAGCGACGTTCCGTCGACAACGAGGCGCTAGTGGTGACTTCGGGAATTTCCAGATCTGCCGGCTCAGTCCTTCAGAGGTACTCATAGGGGTAGAGTTTGCGTACGTGTGTTCATAGGGGTGAGTGTGCGTGCGTGTTGAGCGTCTGTGTTTGTACTGTGTAATCTCGAAAAAAAATCCTGGTTTCCCTTTTTTCTCTATTTTTTCCGTTTCCTATTTTGTACCATATCTATCCCGGTTGTTCTTTTTTTTCTTTTTCTTTATACAATCTATCTCCATTTCCTATTTTTCCCGTTTCCTTTCATTTTTTTGCATTTGTTTACTTTTGCATTTGTTTTTCTTCACGTTGTGTTTCTGTTTTTTTTCGTCTTTTCTTCTCTTCCGTTTCCTTTTCTCTTTTGCTCTTTTTGTCCACGGGCAGTTAGAGGCATTTAGAAAAGAAGAGTTCTCTCTTTATAACAAAAACCAACCTGGTGGTGTAGGGCTCCTATTCCACTCCCTCCGACCTGGGTTCGACAATTTTGGCCAGAGACCTTCATCAATGTGTTGAACTGACTTGAACCATCTCCACCACGACAACTTTAGTTTCTCTATGCGTTAAGACCAATTATTTGTTTCTATTCCAATTCGGTGTTGTTTTTTTCTGTCGCTGGCAACCGTGAGTTCATATCGGACACGGATTGAGCCGGTCATTGGAGAGGGCTGGACGAAAAAACGCACCAGAAATTTTGCCTCTTTATTATTAGGTAGGTATAGATATAGGTATAAATATATACACATGAGGACAATGAGACTGGAGAACATGCAAATTATGAGAATGAAGATGCGTTACAGCAGGTAATGACATTATTACACTATGTTCCAAGTAATCTTGAGCTATGTACCTTAAACTCTAGCTAAAACAGATCGAACAATTTAATGTTTGTAGACTCATCCAGGAAGCGTTGTCACCGTACAAAAAGATGTAGCACCACCTACTACTCGCTCCAGTAAAAATACTACTATTGTCACCAGAAATCTTTTCAAAGAAAACATTGCAAATGTGGCAGCACCGAAGA
The DNA here is from genome assembly GCA_038087645.1 of Saccharum hybrid cultivar R570. Taxonomy (NCBI): domain Eukaryota; kingdom Viridiplantae; phylum Streptophyta; class Magnoliopsida; order Poales; family Poaceae; genus Saccharum; species Saccharum hybrid cultivar. Next base: position 17,602,054 of record JAQSUU010000066.1, read on the forward strand.
CATATATCACTCAACAACAACTGATGAATAGAACAAGAAATCCTAAAAAGAAGGTAACAGCTACAATATGTTATCAGCTAATTGGAAACTAAATTGTGCTCATTTTATCATAACTCTTTTCTGGATAGACCTGCACTAAGACTACCATGCCATGAGAAATAGATATGATTTGGGTTTAATTCTTGTTTTGCTGTGTTCTTAAATATAGAGTGCGCCAATCTGCAATTTATTGAGATATTGGTCTGCATTTATCTTTGCTGTCCCTGCATGCTTATTAGACACATCTAATGCAAGAAAGGTTGCACCTACACCAAATATGTAAATAATTAGTTAAGGACTTAATTGTATTTCACCATTCCCAGTTAGTAACTCAGTTAGATGTCATGCACTCTTGCATCAACTGCTGAAAGTTTATCAAATGTGACCTTCCTCGTAGAACTAGGAAATGTAGGAAATACATTTATCATACATGCTGAAAACTGCAGCTTGTGCAGTTCTGATTGGGTGAATTATTCCATGTAGTAAATTCCCATTTCTGTGATACTTGATAATACCAAAGTTGTAGAAAGTTTAGAGATGTTTGTCGTTGTGAAAGTTCATGATTTTAGCCCTGGAGAATTGGGAGTTATGAATTTTAGATGTAGCCTGTTAGGTTTTGACCTTGCTCTGCACAGCAGTGGACCTTTTTGATTTTCGACCTTGATAAACGCAGAATCTGATTTTACAAATAACTAGAAAGATGTAGAGAATTTCATGGGCTTTCTGTATTGTTAAAGAATATAATTTTCCATTGTCTAGAACTTTTGTTATGATTTTTCTAAGCAACTGTACTGCTGCTGCCTTAACAATTAAGATACTTTGACAGCAAAATGGTTGTACGTATAACATTTCTTAATTTTTAGTTCTACTTTTGCTTAATTAAATTGACAGCACTCCTTTCATAGTTTTGATTAATTCTTCTTTTGCTTAATTACAACCATGTTCTATCTGAATCTCTTTACATTTTGTGCATGATGTAGTAAATCTAATATTTTTCTAATATCCCAATCTTATTCTTTTGGTCAGTAGGTGGACAAGGTTTGAGTGGGATGCTCCTAATCAAACGAGGACATAGCCGAGCTGATGACATGTTGCTGCTAGGAAAATCTCGAGGGGCTGCATAGATGCTAGGAAGTCTTGTACTGCTGCAAGTTTTAAAAAGTTATGAAATAATGAGTGAACTGTCCACTCGTTTATGATTTTAGCTACTATTTCAATGCTTTGTCAACTTATTGAATCATTGATTATAATTAATATATGTGAGTGCAATTGCTTTTGTTATGATTTCTTGTTTTTTTGCAATTACGATTTATTAAACCACAAATCAAATGCTACTAGTGTTGCAATACAAACTATGCCAACGAGCTACTATGCGTGGCAATATGATATATGACAACGAACTCACTTGCGTGGCAATATGATATATGGCAACGAATGGAATTGCGTGGCAAATGGTACTATTGCCACAACATGACAACCGTGGCAATAACATGATCTCTCACAACAAATAAAATTACGTGGCAAATGATACTATTGCCATGACACAATGATCGTGGCAATAACGTATGATCTCTCGCAACGAATAAGATTATGTGGCAAATGGTGTACTTGCAACGACGCTATTCGTGGCAAATATCTTTATTGCTACGTTATTGATCGTTGCATGTACCACCTCTTGCTACGAAGACGTGCGTGGCAAGTGCTTATGTTGCCATGACCGTGAACGTTGCGACAACGTCCTATTGCCATGCTTGGCAACGGACAGATATGGTTGCAGGAAACCCCAACAGTTGCAACGTCAAACTAGCAACGGTTGCAATACCTTATTGCAACGTGACTTTTTGCAACCATTGGCAACGAACGTGATTTGGTTGCAACATCTACCTTTTGCAACCAAATTGGGCCTATTGCAACGTTTTTTCGTCGTTGCGCAAAGGTTAGAAGTTAGTAGTGACTCTTTGGTGGAGAAAAACTCTCTAAACCCTAGCTCTGCTGATGGCTCCCTCTGCTAATGAATTGCTAATGAATTCTAGGGTTTCTCCTGGGGTCAGGGGCCTTGCTTATATAGCCCTCTAGGAAGCACCACAACCCTAGGATCAAACCGACCTTCATCAACGATTTTTTATTGATCCTCAAAGGCGGTGAAGGAGGATTCACGAGGTTGCATCTGATTGGTCACCTAGGTGGGGCGAGCGCCTAGGGCCAGGGGCGGCCACCCCACTTGTCAGCCCATTTGGCCCTCCCCTTCGAGGGGGTGCCTTCTCGAGTCTTCTAGATTATTCTTTTTCGTAGTAGGGTTGATTTCTCTCTATGTAAATCTGACATGTGGGTCTCCTTTGATCTTTTCCTAATAACCCCCTGCAGAAATTGACATTCACCAAAACTCATGGAAATTATTAGTTTAAAACCCCTAAGTCTATGGTGAAGCTTATTTTAACCCTTCTCTTGACTCTTATTGACTTATAAAGTTGATGGTTAATTACCGTCAACACAAAGGTATGATACAAAGATACACTAGACCTCCGAAGAATTCTCTAGAACCTGAGCATAGCTCGACTCTCCCTAACTCTCATCTAGAACTAATCTACTACATTGAAAGTCTAGCCATAATTCTCCTGGTGTTAAGTCTTGATCTGAATGAGAGATGGCCTCCTGAAGGGGGTAGGGGCATCCTTATATAGGCCGAGGCGGAGTAGAGGCCAAGGAACTGCCACGTCATCGATCCGCGTTACCTCCCTTAACCACCATTGGATAAACTGACCTAAAATCACCTTAAAATCAATGGAGTATATCGTAGAAAGGAGTACGAGGCAGCAAAGAGCGAGTGGGCTCCACACTGGGCCAGGTGGTCTCCCTAGTGGGCCCACACTGAGTATATCGTTATTTATAATTTTATCAAGGTAAGGAAAATTGAAATAGGACTATATAAATAATTACAATGGCAGTAGAGATAATCATTTGCACTTACTCAATAATAAATATCAAAACAACTAATCACTTGTCATGAAAGGGGTAAGAAAAATAAGATAAATGGTAAATGATAATCATGGGTATTCCAGAGACAAGAGGGAGTTAACATTATTCAAGTCAAGTAGTCATGGAGATTAATTTAGAGATGTAAATCATAAGTATTTCTTATTCAATCAATCTATTAATCAATCTAGCTATACACAATTATCTATGATATAATCAACATGTCATCTATGAATAAGGAACATTACTGAGAGAAAAGTCAAGAACAGAGTAATGATCTCTTCCCTGTAACCGCGTTCTACTAAGTTCTATACTCGAGAAGTGGACTACAAAGGACTCAATAGGAATGTCACACCCGCGATCTACCACATGGCCCGGATCATAGAGTGCATTCGCAGACAAGCATAATCTAAGCACCACGCCTACAATATGCCAGCCACTCAATCCTATCCAAAATTGGATCAAGCTTTCTATGAATATATTCATAAACTCTCTACTAATCATATTCATATCAAGATGTAGAACAAGAACAATCTCAAGAACAGAATAAAGTTGAAATATAGAAATATATTGAAGTAGCATAAAGTCAGATGATGATTACAATGAGATTACCAAGTCTCCGACGAACGATCCTGATCCCAAGCAGTTGCTTGCCTCTACTTGAATCAATCTAGACTAAACTCTAAAGTTGAACTAGAACTCTAACTCTCTTTCTCTCTGGAAACCCTAACTTCTGGCCTTGCCTTCACAAATGAGGAAGAGATGATCTAATTCTTCAACTGATTCCTTGAGAGGGGATCCTGGGGGCTGTTTATATAGCCCAGGGCGTGGAACCGCAGCCCTTGGATAACTAACTTTGGCGTGGGGTTGAGATGCATCCTTAGAGGCTGTATAGGTAGCTTGCAAGAGAAGGAGCCGAGGCGGCGCAGGGGAGGGCCGGTCGGCCTAGCCCTAGGGCCGGTCGGCCCCACCTAGCATTGGGTTGGCTCGTGTCGCCTCGTGGAGTCAGTTTAGGTCTTCTAGAATCCCTATCCACATCTGTGACGTGGAGATTAGGCCGATTGCTTCGGTTTCTTCCTTTGGAAGGAGGATCAATTCTGTATTATGCAGCTTAGCCCCTAAAAAACACAGAATCACCAAAACTCGTGAAATTTGTTAGTTTGAACCTCTAAACCTACCGTGGTGATCCTTTTTATCATTTATTCCACTTATGTTGACGGTTTAAAATGATAGTTAATTACCGTCAACAACTCCCCCAAGCTAAACTTTTGCTAGTCCCTTGTATGTTACAAAGATTCTATTGCCCTTTTGTTTCAACAGATGTGCTTGACTGAAAAAGTAAATGTCAAGAGATCGGCGGGGTGTGGAGATGTAGGTAATACTAGCATTCCCTAACAAATTCATGTTTTTGGCAAGACGTGTAATCCAAGGAGTGATGGTGATAGGGCCTCGCAAAGTATGAAGGATAGCCTAGAATGTTACCATAAGCCTAACATGAGATATTTTACGTTTCTTGATCATAGCATACATTAATTTCATCTCCTTGATCCTAACTATGCGACCTTCCCTCCTAGGAAAGAAAGTGATCCCTAACCATTTATGCATAATTCTCAAAGTGGGATTGTGAATGTCATTCGTGCATGGGTCGGAACAGTAGTCTTTGCCTGAAATATCTTCCCAAAATTGCTCTCTATGAAAATCGCTCAAATGTTCATCTATTTCTACTCCACAAGCATCAGGGAATCCTAGTCTGAGGCTGAATTCTTTCCAAGTAAATTCATATTGTTTGTTAAACAGCCTAAAGGAAACATAAGTCTTGGTGAAAGATAGAGTGCAGAGGAATTCTAAAGTAAGTAATTTGCATCCATCCTCCGAAATACTCCAATTATTATCCCATTCAATATTGCGAAAAATAAGATCGAATTCAGCATCCATACCTGTTTTTTGTAAGAAGTAGGGGTCAAAGGTTGGGGTATGCTCGAACTCACGATCTTTGTACAATCTCATCAGATCCTTCTCGTAGGTGGTGCGAAGCTTTATATGATGCTCTTGAAGGAGTACGTGGTGTTCTGGCCGACTGGCGGATGAGGATCGGGGCACGGATGACATGTCTAAGTCAGAACCAGCCCGTGATGATGATCCGGTCTGGGAGCGGGTTCTCTTGCAAAAAGAGAATGCTCCAGCCGCACTCCTAATTGTTTTCTTGAGTACACTCATCCTGTTACACAAACAGAAACACAAACACAACTGGTGGAAATAATGAGGGGTTAGAATAAATAAATAGTTAGGAGTCAGTGATCCAAAAGTCAGTCGTCCAGAAGTCAGTTGTTCAAGTTGGAAATTTTATATCTTGACTTCTCCTAGTACTTAGATTATTCGGGCAACACTTCTCCTTACTAAATGATTTTCTAAACAACTTCTAGCACTTCTCTCTTACTGATTCTTATCTCAATGTGGCTCTAAAAATTTCAGAATACTTCTCTCCACTCAAGAACTTCCAGAATCTACTCAAAAACTAAGAATTCTCAAACCGTACTTGGATTTTGGAATTTCGAGTTGGGGGTATGTTTTCTGAGTGTTTTGCGGTGTGTGAAGTAGAGGGAGAAGCAGCCTTTTTATAGGCACGAGAGAGGGAGGCCGGCCAGCCTGGTGGTAGGGCCGACCGGCCCCATGTGGGGCCCATTCATCCATCCCTTCCTCCACTAACTTCCTTGCTTCGTTATTAAGAGATGCCTTTACCTGCCGATGCTCCCTGTGATGTGGTGGTTGAAAAAGGATGGAGGAGAGTGAAAGAGATGGAGTGAAGTGAAGTGATGTGAGGTGATTGAGGTGGGTCCCATGGGTCCGTATGTCTCTCGTATTTGCACCGTATAATCACACAAGTATGCAAAGAAAAATTACTTTTATGAAACTATGAAAAATTAGAATTCTAATGATGGTATTTTTATATTTTTCTGCCACCACAGTGATCATTATTTACCAGAGGTTTTCACGCTCGGTAAATATTAATTATATGGGGCTTTAATAATTATGCCATGAGATTGATTTTTATTATTATTTTTTTCTATGCATGAATAAGTAAATATGCTATGCAAAAATTAAATGCAGATAAATACCAAGTTACCTCCCAGCGATGGTTCGAGATTTTTAAGTCCACCGAATCGGACTACTCCAGCTGGATTTATTCTTCGGGGGTCATAGTCATCCCTGTGAGTGGTGACTGTGTGACTCCTTCATCTATCATCTTCGCAGTAGAGCTTAACTCAGGTCTTGGTCTGAATGGAAAACACTCTTCTCATCCATCAATGTTGAATTTGACTTCTCCAATTCCGACGTCGATGTGGGCATTTGCGGTACTCAAAAAGGGTCTCCCAAGAATGAGTGACACTCTTGAGTCAGGTTGCATGTCCAGAACCACAAAGTCGACTGGTATGAAGAATTCTCTAATCTTGACTAGAATATTCTCGGTGATTCCCATAGGGTAACAGAGTGACTGGTCTGCTAGCTACAGGCACATCGAGGTTGGATCGAGCTTTGCATGTGGAAGTTTATCGAAGATCGCCTTGGGCATCATACTGACACTTGCTCTAAGGTCACACAGCGCATTGTCAAAATGTTGATCTCCAATTGAACAGTCGATAGTGGGGCATCCTAGATCCTTCTTCTTGATTGATGTGTTGAGGATGGCCGCACTACAGTCTTCTGTCAGCTTGATCACTTCAGTGGTAGGCAGTGGTCTTTTATTGTTGAGGATGTCTCGAACATACTTTGCATAGGTGGGAACCTGCAACGCATCTAACAAAGGCACATTGATATATAATTTTTGAATAATCTCAACAAACTTTCTGAACTGTGCATCCATCTTGAGTTTTCAATCTCTGCGTGGGAAGGGTAAGATATTGGTGTCTTGGAAATCTTGCACTTGTGGTTGAACTTCTTCTACTTCATCATCCTTTTCTTCTGTCATTGTGGGTATCACTGGTACTGGTTTTCTCTATGCCCCTTCTGGATAAGGTGGGTCTTTAGTGGTTTTACCATGTCTGGTGGTTATACCCTTGACCTACTCATTGTTAGTGGCAAAAGAAGCAGCTAACCATGATAATTGAGTTTCTACCTTTTTATTATGATCAAGTTGGTCTTTTATAGCAGAAGAAAAGTCATCCATTTTAGTATTTATATCCTCTAGAATTTTATCATTAGAAGCAAGTTTTTTAACAATAGTATCATTAATTCTAGCTTGTTCCAAAATTAAATTTCGTAGAGGGGGTTACTTAAAATTGGAAGAATTATTAAAATTGCCTGAGTACTTAGCTGGATATGTAGTCTGTTGCTTTTGATTCCACCTTTGCTTTTGCAGCATGGAAGAGTTGTTGATGATGTTTGCATCTTCTTGATTCTCTGGAATTTCCATTCCTAGGTACTCTTCACATCTAGTCTGAGCATCGAATGCATCTTGAATTGCTTGATGATCTTTCTTGAAATTGGCTCTTTGGTCAAGACAGTTCAACTATGTATCCATCTTTGTTGATAGTGCACACACTTCTTCTGGAACTTCTTCAATCTGGCGACAGCGTTGAGTGTTGTCTTGTTTCCAACTCTGGTTCTTTGCTATCTTCTCCATCAGATATTCTACTTTTCCAAGAGTGAGTGACATGAATGAACCTTCAGCAGTAGCATCTAGTTGCTCACGTGATCTTTGGGTTAATCCATAGTAGAATCTGTGCATGAGTAACCAATCTTCCATTCCATGGTGTGGGCATTCCAAGATGTTCTCTTGAAAATGTTCCCATGCCTCTGAAATGGTTTCTCCTTTTTACTGCTGAAAATTATAAATCTTTCCTCTTAAGGCATGAGTTTTGCCTATAGGGAAAAACTTTGACAGAAAGGCCTTCGAACATCTGTCCCATGTGTTGATGTCTTCTTTGTTGGTGTAGAACCACTGCTTCGCTCTCCCTTCTAGTGAGAATGGAAAGAGACGAAGGAGTATGATATCTTGGGCGACATCCTTAATGATGATGGTGCTTCCAATCTCTAGAAAATTCTGCAGATGTTTAGTGGCATGTTCTTCTTCCATTCCACCAAATGTAGTAGCTTGCACTAGGTTGATTAGACTTGGCTTGAGCTCGAATTCAAGGTTGCCCATCTGGAGTGTTGGTCCGGTACGAATGTTCCTTACACTTGGAGCTGAACATTCAAGTCAAGTCTTATTAGCCATAGCTTCACTACTGGTGTTGATCTTCCTCTATATTTGGTTGACTCTTGGATTAGAAATTGATAATTCACAACCGAACCTGTATTACCCTGCATAAGATATGAACAAAGACGAAACAAGGGTAAGCCTGTCAAGACAGAGGTACTAGTTGTGATTTTTATTATGAGTAAGTGGTATGGATTAATCTCTTATTGCCATAAAGGTAATTCCCTTGAAAAGTAAATCACTATGACATCCCGTGTCAGAAAGTGAAGTTTTCCATCTCCCCGGCAACGGCGCCAGAAATGCTTGTTGACACTTCTTAACGTCACTCGTGTTAGGTTGTCATCCCCAACATGACACAAAGAGTGTGGTTGTATTATACTCATGCCATTTAACTAAATAAAGATATTATAGTATATATCCGCAAGCGCACAGATAAATACACCCATTGTAGCATTTCACCTAGGTTTTCCAAAGTATCATTATTTATATTTTTACCAAGGAAAGGAAAATCAAAATGGGACTATATAAATAATTACAATGGTAGTAGAGATAATCATTTGCACTTACTCAATAATAAATATCAAAACAGCTAATCACTTGTCATGAAAGGGGTAAGACAAATAAGATAAATGGCAAATGATAATCATGAGTATTCCAGAGATAAGAGGGAGTTAACGTTATTCAAGTCAAGTAGTTATGGAGATTAATTTAGAGATGTAAATCATAAGTATTTCTTATTCAATCAGTCTATTAATCAATCTAGCTATACACAATCATCTATGATATAATCAACATGTCATCTATGAATAAGGAAAATTACTGAGAGAAAAGTCAAGAACAGAGTAATGATCTCTTCCCTGTAACTGCGTTCTACTAAGTTCTATACTCGAGGAGTGGACTACAAAGGACTCAATAGGAATCTCACACCCACGATCTACCACATGGCATGGAGCATAGAGTGCATTCACAGACAAGCATAATCTAAGCACCATGCCTACAATATGCCAGCCACTCAATCCTATCCAGAATTGGATCACGCTTTCTATGAACATATTCATAAACTCTCTACTAGACATATTCATATCAAGATGTAGAACAAGAACAATCTCAAGAACAGAATAAAGTTGAAATATAGAAATATATTGAAGTAGCATAAAGTCGGATGATGATTACAACGAGATTACCAAGTCTTCGACGAACGATCCTAATCCCAAGCAGTTGCTTGCCTCTACTTGAATCAATCTAGACTAAACTCTAAACTTGAACTAGAACTCTAACTCTCTTTCTCTCTGGAAACCCTAACTTCTGGCCTTGCCTTCACAAATGAGGAAGAGATGATCTAATTCTTCAACTGATTCCTTGAGAGGGGATCCTAGGGGCTATTTATACAGGGCGTGGAACCACAGCCCTTGGATCAAACCAACCTTGGTGTGGGGTTGAGATGCATCCTTAGAGGTGGTATAGGTAGCTTGCAAGAGAAGGAGCCGAGGCGGCGTAGGGGAGGGCCGGTCGGCCTAGCCCTAGGGCCGGTCGGCCCCACCTAGCGACGGGTTGGCTCGTGTCGCCTCGTGGAGTCGGTTTAGGTCTTCTAGAATCCCTATCCGCATCCATGACGTGGAGATTAGGCCGATTGCTTCGGTTTCTTCCTTTAGAAGGAGGATCAATTCTGTATTATGCAGCTTAGCCCCTGAAAAACACAGAATCACCAAAACTCGTGGAATTTGTTAGTTTAAACCTCTAAACCTACTGTGGTGATCCTTTTTATCATTTATTCCTCTTATGTTGATGGTTTAAAATGATAGTTAATTACCGTCAACATATACAGAAATAGAAGGGTGAAACAAGCAAAACAAGTTAGAAATGTGCTTTATGGGAAGCGCAAAGGAGGGAGAAGAGGAGAAAGGCTATTCCAACCCAGAATCTAGCCAAGCCCATCACACCACCTTGGTCCAGGCCCAGAGGGGAAGCGCTAGAGCGAAGATGGGGCCGAGGGGCGCCGGCCCTGGCGCGCGCGTGCCAGGGGCCCGGCTATGCCCTCTAGGCCACCGCCTTGGCCCCACTTTCTCCTACTGGCAGTCATCAATGCTAGGAGGACGGTGTGGTGCTGCATCAAGGAATATTCCCCCCTAAACCACCTGATCCAACACTATATAAGAGAGGGGAGGAGTGCCTCATGGGACACACACACCTCACTTGGGAGCTACCTCACTCCACCGCTCCACCTCTCACTCTCCACTCTTCTAGGATAGCTTAGGAGTAGAAATAGAATAGAAATAGTAGTGGAGAAAGGCTTCAGCTACAAGGAGAGCTTGGCTCCTTGGAGGATTTGGTGAGAATAAAGTTCTACTTTTCTTTCATCATATTTCTCCAACTAGCTATGTTCTTATTCTTTACATATAGTTGTGCTATAGAAATAGAGTATATTTTTCATGTTATAATCTTGACATATGAACTAGCATATAGTTTGTGTGTCATGGTCTTAACATGTTCATATGACATGATCTTAGTATATGAACTAGTCCATAGTCCATATGCTAGGGTTTCGTCATATAAAACTTTATGCTTAAACATTCATGCCATATGTCTGTGGGGATTTAGACCTAAGTATAGGTGGTGTTCATCATGCCTTCGAGTACGCCCAAGTCCTTTACCTGTCGATCCATAGGGTCGGGGAATGCAGGGGATTTGGGTGGTCACTATATATGCGGGAAAGGTGCCCGGGTATATAGGGGCGGGTGATTGCATGCCCTTTCCACAGTTGAGGGGTAGGCATCAAGTGGTGATAGCCCTGTCCGTCCTTTGTATTACCCCACATTCGACTAGGGTGTAGGAGTTCATAAATTGCCGCATGAGGTTATTGGCAGACCAGTACTCGGTGGTCTCCCAATCCATTCTCTTACATAGCTCTAACTCTATACCATGTATGTGTATGATTATTAACTATTCTTTGCACAGCTATATTAGACATGCCTGCTCCACTTAGGAACATTCTTTCATTCTTTGTTTTCCCTTTATCCTTTGAGGTTAGCCCATGAGTGTGTGTCACACTATCTTGAACTTATCATGGCTTACCTCTGTATTGAGTAGCTGGTCTATTATGCAGTCATGTTATCTTGTCCATGTCCCTACTAGAAACTTATACACCATGCCTTCCTCTAGGAAAGTATAAATAATGACACCCTGAATACTTCCGGGTGAAATGCTACAACGATAAATTTGTACGCTTACGGATAATATCTGTAAACATAAAGACCTATCGGTTGGCATTGCTTAGTATTGTTACTAGGATACACCAGTTCTAGTAGCGATGCTAAGTGATGCCAACAAAGCATTTCTGGCGCCGTTGCTAAGGGTAGACCCTGTGTCTACTTTTAGTGGTGACGCTAAGAAACATGAACAAGCATTTCTGGCGCCGTTGGCGGGGAAGGCATTGGTTAAAAAGAATCTAGTAGGACATGTTCATGGTAATGTGTATGTATGGTAGCCATTGCTCTTACAGGTTAACCTTGTATGTTTTCTCCTGTTGTGGATGAAAACAGGATAGTGTCAGAGTGGTTTTGACTTGTCGGACAACTTCATTCCTGATCCGGAGGCACTCTTAAGGAAGAAGAGGTCTCGTGCCTCTACTTCTTCTGCCACTCCACTAATGACTGAACTACTCACCCTGTATCAGCTGCTACCATTGCTATGGTCCAGAAGTCACTCCACGAGTTCTCAGTCCCGGTTGTTGCCAACGTGCCCACCGGGCCTGCTGTCAACATTGGTGACAAGAACTTTGAAATTCAGACCGGGCTGATCACCATGGTACAGGCTAGTCCATTTTGTGGACTGCCAAATGAGGATGCCAACGCATACCTATAGACCTTCCTTGAACTGTGTGACACAATCATCATCAAAGACATCGCACCTGATGCTATAAGGCTCTGTCTGTTCCCTTTCTCCCTTATGGGGAAGGCGAAATAGTGTTCTACAAGGACAAGGAAGTTGTCAATACCTAGAGAAAATGCTCTGAGGTGTTCCTCACAAAATTCTTCCCTATAGGCAAAACCAATGCCTTGAGGGTAAGAATCACCGATTTCCAGCAAGAATCAATAGAAACCATTCCTGAGGCGTGGGGGAAGCTATAAGAACATATTCAAGCATGCCCACACCATGGGATGGAAAATTGGCTTGTGCTCCAGAACTTCTATGAGGGGTTAACACCCATGTCAAAGGAGCACATTGATGCCATTGCTGGAGGGGCATTCCTCTCACTCACCATCAATGAAGCCACGGATCTCATCAACAAAATGGTAGCCAATTGTGGGTGGGGTGAAGAGCGAAGCCAGCCCAAAGAAGAAGACATGCACACCGTGAAGGAGACAGATGTGCTTGTCACAAGGATGGACCTCCTTTTGAAAAGACTTGACGAGCGTGCCACTAAAAAAAGAGTAATGTATGGTACTGTCAAGGCCATGGACTCACATATGATATGTGAAGTCTGTGGTGATGTTGGCCATTCATAGAATGACTGCCCCAAAACCCATGAAGCCATACCTACATCAACAACGGGTACAACCAACATGGAGGCTAGAATGGGTGGAATCAACAGTCGTGCCCACTACAAGGAGGTAATTCGAACTTCAACTCAATTTACAATTCGAACGAACCTTCCTTAAGAAACATAGTCTTAAGCCAAGCAAAAACAATTGAAAATCTTAAAGAAAAATTGAAAATTCATGATAAAATGCTTGAGCTTATGAACTATAAAATAGAAGATTTAGCTGCTTCTATTAAAAATCAACTGAGCTTTAAAGAAAAAGTAGAAACACAATTAGCTTAGTTTGCTACTGCTATACCTATTGCTGATTTGGAAGAAATTTTGGGGCAACCTGAAACTTCTTTTGAATATGTCAAAACAATCTAAACGGGGTTCGGTAAGCCTCTATGTCGGGAAAGCCACGATCAACTCACAAAATCACCATCCATCACCAAGAAAGAAGATCTTGGCCACCCAACAATCACATGCTCAATTGGCCAACATGTCATCCGCAACACCTTCTGCGACCTTGGAGCAAGCATGAACATCATGTCCAAGATAACATATGATGAAATCCTAGGTGGTCCTTTGTCCACTGTAAATTTCCAATTGCAAATGGTAGACTTATCACTACGAAAGCCGGAGGGAGTAGCCAAGGACGTTCTAGTGAAAGTTCGAGAGGCATACATCCCCACGGACGTCGTCATCCTCGACATGGGCCACAAGCAGAGGGTTCCCCCGATCCTAGGGAGACCATTTCTTAACACTACAAAGGCAGTCTTACATGTGGGGTCAGGGCATGTTAGTTTTCATCTGCAAGGACAAACAATGAGATGCCCATTCAATGGGTTCAACAAAAGATAGCCCAAGACACAACCACAGAGTAGTGTTAAGCAGATATGGCAGGCAGAGAGGTCAACATCCGCATCCACTTCCTTGGACACGGATGAACCTTCATCAAGCAAGAACTAAAAGGAGAAGAATCCTGCTCAACGGATTTTAAAAGGGGAGCCCTCGCCGCATGTCACACCCAAAATTTCCTATTTTGGATTGTGCATGAAAACACTAAATAAAATAAATGATTTCAATGTATGAATAAATTTATTAGATAAGTTAAGTTGCTGCTAATTTAAATATAGAAAATTGTGGTTTTAAACTTTTTCATATTAATTTAATAATGTGGTGTTTGTGTGATGCTTGTCTTTGGTGTTGGTGAGTGCTATTATTTTCAAAATACCATAGGACGACATTTACTTCTCACCGGAAATTTTTTTGGCATTTTCTGGATTTAAAATTTCAATTTCCGTGAGCTTAATCTTTTTCCTTGATCTCTTCATCAATCTTTTCATGAGCTCAAACTCATTTAGTTGAGTTCCTTATCTTTCCAAGAGTCTCCAGGATTTTTCCCGTGATTTTTCTGAGCTCCGGGCTATTTTTCGCGGCCAAAAAGGTAATTTTAGATTTTCTGGAATTATTTTATTCGCGGAATTAAAATAATCCCGAAATTAAGAAAATTCGAAAAGTTTCCAAACTCTACGACTATATATATGACGGCGTAGCCCTCGACGCCCTGATTTCAGAAGTACAACCCTTATCGCGAGCCGCCACCCGTAGCTCCCTCCACCTCTCGCCGAAGTTCTGCATCTACAGCTTGCGTTCCGGCGAACTTCCGACGAGCTTTTCCAGCCAAACCGTCGCGTCCCGACGCTAGCCACCACCACCAAAAGGCAGCCCTCGTCGTTCTCTATACCGTGGTATATCCGTTTGCGCGAATCCATCGCTGTTTCATCGAGTTCCCATCTCATCTGGCTTCTCTCCGGCGAGGTTCCACCATGGCTGACCGGAGCTCCTCCAAGCCCAAGGTAGAAGATGATATTATTTACAGTTTTGCCACTAATCTTGTTTTGAGCATAAAATCTTCGTTTTAACTCCGATTTGACCTGTTCAAGTTGCGTTAGGTTCGTATTTGCGAGCTCTACATGTTAGTATAGCTGTACAGTGGGTTTGGGAAATTTAATTTTCGAGTTTATATTAAAGTAATTATTTATCTATAGAAAATCTTAGAAAATTCATAACTTTCACGTTTTAAATCCGAATTTCGTGATCTTTACATCTGTGTGATCGTAGTAACGTGTAGAAGAGTTTTACAAACTTTTTATACTATTTTGCTACTATTGGTGTACTGTTTTAATGATGTCTTTTTGTTTGCTTCATGTATGATTGCTCGGATGATTGTGCGTTGATGCTTGATGATCGAGTATAGACGGTGCGTAGTTTCTTGATGATCAGGAGTATTATTTTGAGCCACACCAGCAGTATCATCAAGAAAGCTTTGATGAAGGCAAGTATAACATGGGACTATCCTTGTTACCTATTCAATGAAATTATCATACATGTGCATGTGCTTTCCTTGGCAACCTTGGAGATTATAACTTAGTGATTGATATCCTGATTCCTTGTTACTTACGGGTTATGCACTTGGGTAGTTGTTGCTAGTGCTAAATTATGAACAATGATCTTGTAATTTGACTAATGAGTTAAGCAATCAACTATTAAGATGATCTTATTACTGTTGACAAAGGGGACTAGAGCATTGTGTTGTATTGATTGTTGTTGCTCTAGTTACTCTCCATAAGGACTTATCTGTAAGTGATAACCGGGATATACAGTACAGCTGTGAGGGCTATATGGCTCTGGCTTTAGTTGCTTAAAGGACCTTTTCTAGCTTGTTAGAGGTTACCTTAAATGGCATAAGAATGGCTTGCCACGTTGGGTGTAGGGCGAGCCCCTATCCTTAGTGTGCATAGGCTGCGGTTGTTGTGCCACTAGGAAGGGGGGTTCTACATCTGCCTGCCGAGTGAAATCTAATGGCCCTAACTTGTTAGATGAACTTCTAAGTGGCTTTATATGATTTCCGGTGTTTTGGGGAGTCGCGAACCCATGCATTTGGAAGTTGTGACTCACAGTGAAAGTGTACACCTCTGCGTAGAGTTAAAAACTGGTATACTAGCCGTGCTCACGGATATAAGCGGCCTTGGGGATTCTTACGGAATAGTTGATCATAACTGTTATATCATGCTTAATTACTGTTGTTATTATTATGCTCATGTTAATGCTATTCATTATCCTTATTACAATTGATCATTGGTTCATTAATGGGAAGAGAATTACCTTGATGCTACACCATTGCTAAATATATGATAAATAAAAGCTAAACGCAGTCAAACAGTGTCTAGCCTTTTGTGCCTCATGAACCCTGTGTTATACTTGTTGAGTTCGATATGGACTCACTCTTGCTATTTCCCCCACACTCCAGTGTGTAGTAAGATGCTACTCGGAAGAAGGACAAAGGTGTAGTGGAGTTTCCAGAAGACTAGTAGAAGTGCTAGGCATATGTTACCCCCAGTCAGCCGTCCCTGAGAAGAATGGAGCCTGAAGTTTAGTCACCGTTCCGCGATACTCTGATGTAAGTGTTAATATAGCTATGTATACATTATATAATAACATTGTTTCTGATACTTTTTTATTCTGGCATATGTGTGGACTTCCTGGGCACACATATGAGTAGCCTGGTTTTGTTCTTTAGAAAACCAGGTGTGACAGAGTGGTATCAGAGCGGTGTTGACTGTAGGACGTATGCCAAGTAGCACCGGACGTATTGTAAAACTCATTTTACTATAAAACTAATTTGTCATCCCTTGACTCATTGATTTTGACTATTTCCTCTTCCTTGTCCTGTTGTATCCCCTCCTTGATATAGCTTCCTTTGAGCTATTTCTACTTATTTCCTTGGTTTTTGATTTGTGTTATTTTACTAAATGTTTTCTAATCTCACCTGGTTCAAAGATTCAATGGTCTTTCATCATCCATACTTTTCCCTTAGGATGACCACCATTGTTGAAGAAGCACATGTAGTACCGATGATATGATGTGTGCTTGTTTTGCTTGATGTGTTACTTGTGTGTTGCCTTGTTCTCATGTTTCAAAGGTGGCTCGGAAGGTATAAGTCTTGAGGAGTAGCTCGATCCATGTTAAGTGGGGTAGGTTTTACGTAATACTCCGCATGCTGATTTCTATAGCAGTCAGCAATGTTTCTATTATATCTCAAGATATGGACATGAGAAATTTATGAAATTTTACTGGGAATAACTAGACTTCTGTATCTTTGCAAACCCACTGGAATTACCTTTTTATCTATTTTGAGCTAAGAGATATACCTGTTCTAAGTTGAGGTTACTGCACAGTTTGGAATTCAGGAACAGTTTTGGCTAAGCTCTGTTTTGATTAATTTTATGACAGAATCTGGAAAAGTGTTGTGAATAAAAGTTTTAGATAATTTCATAAGCTTTCCAACCATTTAAAGATCACTTCATTTGGATCTTTGTAGATCAAGTTATGCCAGATTTACTGAACTGCTAAAATTGGAATTCGCCCAGAAATTTTCTACATTACTTCCTTATCTTGTATGAGTGAATATATCATTGGATATCTTTGAATCTCATTGATTTGCCTTGGAATCTTGCATTAGAGATGATTATGGTTATTTAGTATAAAAGAAGATGCAAGTTACTTTGGTGTCCCCTAGTTTCTTTTTCTTAAGGGGGATAGCAAAGTTGTGAGTGTTGTAAGATGAAGGTTTCGTATGTCCTAGTGCTTCACTTGGAAGAAGTGGTTATCTCTATGATTGAAAGTCTACTCATGTGCTAGTCTTGTTTGCTTGGGATCAGTGCTTTGTTGGATCGTTTATAAGAAGCTCGGGTATTCGTCAGGACTGGTCTTCACTTCAAGCTATCATCAGTTGGGAGTTCAACATTCAATTCAACATACTCTATACAAGTTAGCATGGACGACATAGGAAGGAGATGTTGGAAGTCCATAGTTAGTTTCATGAAAACTTAGATGACATCACTCACATATCAAGTATGTTTAGTAAGTTTTAAGTGAAGGACTTATCATTAGCAGCAAGTGAAAGCCCAAGTTTGGTTTTGGTAATTAATGACACCAAGTTGCTAATGCCATGTGTTAAGTGTTTTGAGGTAGGCATAAGCAACACATGTGATGAAGGTGTACGTGGCAAGGAGTGGTAGCCACAAGATCACAAAGAAATGGTGCATGAACATGAAATGATGATCATGGTGGAGATGCACATAATATGATGGACATGATGATCAAGTGGAGGAGAAGGATCTATGAGCGCAAGGCAAAGGTATAACCATAGGGTTTTCCTTTTGCCGGTCTAAGATGAGTAGAGAAGTGATTGACCGGGTTTAGGATACATAGCCGACTATCAAGAGGGGCAATCTCGGTTAGCTCGGGAATCAAGTGCCACTAGATCAATGTCTTGAGCATATGCATTAGGATCTAGTAAAGAGCTAACATAACGCCTTGGAAAATATTTGTGAAAATGTTAACACACATGCACGTGGTGGTGTTAGCACATTTGCGAAGGCGGTGGTGTTTGAGCGGTAATAAGGGGTTTGGGATTCAGGCGTTTTCGAGGAAATGAAATGCCTATTTTCTATTGCGCCGGAGGCGAGAAAAGGTGGCGAAAGTCCGAATTGTTTTTCACTAAAAAACGGCGATCGGACGCTGCACCGGACGCGGTCCCGGTTTGACCGGACGCGTCCGGTCAGTTCAACGCGGCGCGGGCGCTAGGGTTTGTGACCGGACGCTGGTCTGGCCTGACCAGCGCGTCCGGTCAGTTCACCTGAGCGCAGAAGGAGAGCGCGCGACCGGCGCGTCCGGTCCCTCACGGAACCGGAGCGTCCGGTCAGGCGTCCAGAGGGATAGAGAGCAGCGGAGTGCCGATCGGACGCGCGGCGCGTCCGGTCACGTGTGATCGGACGCGTCCGGTCTCGACGGGAGCTTACTGGAACGCGACCGGACGCTGGCACTGTCGCGTCCGGTCAAACGCTGAAGCGCGTCCGGTCAGGGCAACGGTTACTTCTGACACGCACTGTTCACGGTTGTTTTGTAGTGACCGGACGCGTCCGGTCACCCTGACCGGAGCGTCCGGTCAGCGCGTTTTTCGCTGCGTCGTTCGTAATGGCTAGCTGCGTACCCCTTCATTATAAATAGATGGTGGCCGGGGTTTGAGGGTAACTCTTGCACATTTTGAGACCTAGAGACATCCTTTGAGCTAGAGAACAACCCCTCCACTCATCTCTTTGCTTGGTTGCACATCTTGAGTGAGATTGAGTGAGATTCAAGTGCATTGCTTGAGAGTTGCATTCTAGAGGCACTTGATCTTCGAGTTGCTGCGGATTTCTTATTACTCTTCCGTGTTTCCCGACACGGTAGACGGCTTGGAGCAGCGGAGGTGATTGAGCTCGCAATTGGAGATTGTTGGAGACATCACCAAGTGTTGTAAGGGGTTCTTGATCCTTCCCCGCGGGAGTTCGCAAATTGGATACTCTAGTGGAGCTCGTGGCTTGGAGGATCCCCATCTTGTGTGCGGTTGTGCGGTGCCCGCCGAGGGCTCGACTCTTGATAGTCGATTAGCTCGCGAACCGACAAGTGGGTGCATCGCCACAACGAGGAGTAGCTTGCCGGGAAGCAAGTGAACCTCGGTAAAAAATCTTGTGTCATCCCTTTGCCGAGGATTTCTCTTGTGGTTGATCATTGTGATTGATTCTTCGAGTGCATAACTTCTCTACATCGTTGGTATAAGAATCAAGTCACTTGCTCTTTACTTTCTTGTATTAGTCCTAGTGTAGCTTTTATCACATAGGAGTAAGTAGCTTAGTAACTTAGTCTTGTTGGTGTGTACTAGAGATCATAGCCTTGCTTCACTAGTATTGTATAGGTGGCTTGCATAGTGTAGTTGAGCTAGTGCTAGAATTAGCTTAGCCATCTTTTATACTAACGTGGTTGTTTAGTGAAGCTTGTAGATTTTTAAATAGGCTATTCACCCCCCCTCTAGCCATTTGGACCTTACAGCAAGCCTTAGATAAAGTGTTGCCTTCAATGACATTGCCAGGTGGAACAAAATCTTTGTTAAGTGGGGTAGCATCCGCTACCATCATCAATCTCAAGCGACGAGGTACGAAGAACCGAAGATCAAACTTTATCTTTCTTGTCATCTTTTGGCTATCCTCGATCCATGTCATATATCTCATCAACACAAATCAAAGAAGCATGAAGACTTGAAGATTAGTGTCATCTATCTCTCTAGTCTCTCTGAATCTCGTTTTTACCTTATCCTGTCTTTTCAGAACCGTCTGTCTTCCTTAGCTTATATCTCTATTTTTGGATGCCCAAAAATCATAGATAAATTTTGGATAATAGTAGACTTCAATATCTTTCTCTGACCATAAGAACCACCCTGATAGCTATTATGGTTTGGGATTTATGAAAATCACAAGGCGACGCATCTGTGCTGTCAGCAACCTGGAATAGTTTCTGTTGTGCACAGTTTTCGACTACCTTAACTACAGAATTTGGAGAAGTGTTCTATAAGAAAGTTGTAGTAAATTTGATAAGCTTTCCAACGGTATAAGCTACAACATCATCGGATTCGTAGAACTTGAGTTATAACTGTATCTCTGCACTGCCATTTTCTACTCGCGAGGAAGTGCAGGTTACTTGTTCTTGCATATGCTCATGAATTTCTTTGAGATGATAGAAGGACAGGATGGTAGTCATCACTCAGAAACAAATGCAAGCTATCCTTTGGTGTTCTCTAGTTGATCTCTTCTTAAGGGGGCTTGACAAACTAAAAGACGACACAAGATGGAGGTTTTATACGTTCTATTTCGTCACTTGGAAGCATCAGCTATCTACATGGTTGCAAAGTCATTATCAAGCGCAGGTATCTTTTCTCAGGGTTGGTAACCTGTTAGATACATCTACAAGGATCGTAAGGGTCTAAAGGAGACATTTACCAAGTTGGTTTTGAGTTTGTGGCATCATCATTGGATAGGAGTTGATGAAGGAAAAGTGAAGACTTGCAGATCAAGTTTATCTTTCTTCCTGGTCTCTCCGAATCTCGGGACGAGATTCCTGTTAAGTGGGGTAGAATTGTCACACCCAAAATTTCCTATTTTGGATTGTGCATGAAAAACACTAAATAAAATAAATGATTTCAATGTATGAATAAATTTATTAGATAAGTTAAGTTGCTGCTAATTTAAATATAGAAAATTGTGGTTTTAAACTTTTTCATATTAATTTAATAATGTGGTGTTTGTGTGATGCTTGTCTTTGGTGTTGGTGAGTGCTATTATTTTCAAAATACCATAGGACGACGTTTACTTCTCACCGGAAATTTTTTTGGCATTTTCTGGATTTAAAATTTCAATTTCCGTGAGCTTAATCTTTTTCCTTGATCTCTTCATCAATCTTTTCATGAGCTCAAACTCATTTAGTTGAGTTCCTTATCTTTCCAAGAGTCTCCAGGATTTTTCCTATGATTTTTCTGAGCTCCGGGCTATTTTTCGCGGCCAAAAAGGTAATTTTAGATTTTCTGGAATTATTTTTTTCGCGGAATTAAAATAATCCCGAAATTATGAAAATCCGAAAAGTTTCCAAACCCTACGACTATATATATGACGGCGTAGCCCTCGACGCCCTGATTTTAGAAGTACAACTCTTATCGTGAGCCGCCGCTCGTAGCTCCCTCCACCTCTCGCCGAAGTTCTGCATCTACAGCTTGCGTTCCGGCGAACTTCCGACGAGCTTTTCCGGCCAAACCGTCGCGTCCCGACGCTAGCCACCACCACCAAGAGGCAGCCCTCGTCGTTCTCTACACCGTGGTATATCCGTTTGCGCGAATCCATCGCTGTTTCATCGAGTTCCCATCTCATCTTGCTTCTCTCCGGCGAGGTTCCACCATGGCTGACCGGAGCTCCTCCAAGCCCAAGGTAGAAGATGATACTATTTACAGTTTTGCCACTAATCTTGTTTTGAGCATAAAATCTTCGTTTTAACTCCGATTTGACCTGTTCAAGTTGCGTTAGGTTCGTATTTGCGAGCTCTACATGTTAGTATAGCTGTACAGTAGGTTTGGGAAATTTAATTTTCGAGTTTATATTAAAATAATTATTTATCTATAGGAAATCTTAGAAAATTCATAACTTTCACGTTTTAAATCCGAATTTCGTGATCTTTACGTCTGTGTGATCGTAGTAACATGTAGAAGAGTTTTACAAACTTTTTATACTGTTTTGCTACTGTTGGTGTACTGTTTTAATTATATCTCTTTGTTTGCTTCATGTGTGATTGCTCGGATGATTGTGCATTGATGCTTGATGATCGAGTATAGACGGTGCGTAGTTTCTTGATGATCAGGAGTATTATTTTGAGCCAGACCAGCAGTATCATCAAGAAAGCTTTGATGAAGGCAAGTATAACACGGGACTATCCTTGTTACCTATTCAATGAAATTATCATACATGTGCATGTGCTTTCCTTGGCAACCTTAGAGATTATAACTTAGTGATTGATATCCTGATTCCTTGTTACCTACGGGTTATGCACTTGGGTAGTTGTTGCTAGTGCTAAATTATGAACAATGATCTTGTAATTTGACTAATGAGTTAAGCAATCAACTATTAAGATGATCTTATTACTGTTGACAAAGGGGACTAGAGCATTGTGTTGTATTGATTGTTGTTGCTCTAGTTACTCTCCATAAGGACTTATCTGTAAGTGATAACCGGGATATACAGTACAGCTGTGAGGGCTATATGGCTCTGTCTTTAGTTGCTTAAAGGACCTTTTCTAGCTTGTTAGAGGTTACCTTAAATGGCATAAGAATGGCTTGCCACGTTGGGAGTAGGGCGAGCCCCTATCCTTAGTGTGTATAGGCTGCGGTTGTTGTGCCACTAGGAAGGGGGGTTCTACATCTGCCTACCGAGTGAAATCTAATGGCCCTAACTTGTTAGACGAACTTCTAAGTGGCTTTATATGATTTCCGGTGTTTTGGGGAGTCGCGAACCCATGCATTTGGAAGTTGTGACTCACAGTGAAAGTGTACACCTCTGCGTAGAGTTAAAAACTGGTATACTAGCCGTGCTCACGGATACGAGCGGCCTTGGGGATTCTTACGGAATAGTTGATCATAACTGTTATATCATGCTTAATTACTGTTGTTATTATTATGCTCATGTTAATGCTATTCATTATCCTTATTACAATTGATCATTGGTTCATTAACGGGAAGAGAATTACCTTGATGCTACACCATTGCTAAATATATGATAAATAAAAGCTAAATGCAGTCAAACAGTGTCTAGCCTTTTGTGCCTCATGAACCCTGTGTTATACTTGTTGAGTTCGACATGGACTCACTCTTGCTATTTCTCCCACACTCCAGTGTGTAGTAAGATGCTACTCGGAAGAAGGACAAAGGTGTAGTGGAGTTTTCAGAAGACTTGTAGAAGTGCTAGGCATATGTTACCCCCAGTCAGCCGTCCCTGAGAAGAATGGAGCCTAAAGTTTAGTCACCATTCCACGATACTCTGATGTAAGTGTTAATATAGCTATGTATACATTATATAATAACATTGTTTCTGATACTTTTTATTCTGGCATATGTGTGGACTTCCTGGGCACACATATGAGTAGCCTGGTTTTGTTCTTTAGAAAACCGGGTGTGACACCGCAGGTAAACGGTAGTTATCATTTTTTTACAATAAAATATTGCTAGTATAAAAGTAAAAAATAGAATATCATAACTTGATAAAAATTTGGTTAATCTTCAAAAGTTTTTCATGAAACATGTTTAAGTTTGAATACATGAAAATTGACGTCTTCATAGGCTTTTTAAACTAGCATGGTGCTATGGTTAAAATGCCTACCTTGATTAAATGATAAATTTGATCACTGTTCTAAAACTTGCCCAATGTAAAGATTTGAATGATAAACCAAACCAAAAATATTTACCTTTTTGAATAAACCCTTGTCTATACTAAGTATGCTTTGGTTTGAAAATGTGGTATTATCGCAATCATGTTTTCATAGACTTCTCAAATTAAGCATGGTGCTTAGGTTGATTAGTCTACCTTGATCAAATTGAACAATTTGCTTAATTTGATCACTGTTCCAAAAATTGCTAAGTATAAAACAAGGATAAAAAAATAAAAATTCAAAAAAAATTAATAAAGTACCTGCCTCAGAGTCTTCATCAAGCAACCTCAGACCTCCAGCCTCGAGCTAGCTTGGGGAGGGCCCTGCACAGGTATGATGCATTGCATAGTTACTTTCTTGCATTCATTTTATCATGCATAGAAAAAAAAGAAAAGAGATAAAATAAAAATATAACAATAATAAAATAAAATAACAATAATAAAAAAAAAGTTGCCAAAACCCAAGTATGTTGTCTTGTTATCTCAATGACATCATGAAGACAAGCTTGGGGCGAGCCTCCTAGCATGGTCAAACAGAGGCCACAAACATCAGGCCATAGCATCCACCAGCTAGCAACATACCACAGGCAGTAAGTTCAAAACTAGCTTGGGGGAGGACTCCCATAAAGGTAACTTGTATCTCACATTCCATTTAACAATTTCCTTATCTTATAGAATGTTGAGGTATGATAAATATTCCACTCTATATATATATATGTGTGTTGTAGAAATGTTTAGTTCCAATCCTTGTTGAAATGATGAATAGTTGCTCTGCATTATGTTTCATACTATGCCTAGCTTATAGCTTAGTCTTCTCCAATGTTTGAGTTTATTGGCTTAAAATTGTTTGCCCAGAAAAACTTGAAACTTGTGGGTGCAAAATGCTTGATCCAGTCTAAGTAGTTGCTTGACATGATATAGAAAAATAGACCTTGCTATGACTTTGTCCTAAGAAATACTTGATATCTGGAGATTTTATTTTCAAAAAAAATGCTAAAATCAAAAGTTCCTCAATGATTCAAAATTCCTACCAAAAGCCACATGACATGGTCTTTACATATACAAACCCACAGTCATATGCTGCTTGTATTCATGGTGAGCTTTGTCAAATTGTTGAGACCAATGTTGAGATTCTTTTCATACACCCATGATCAAGATTCATGTACACTTTATAAATAAAACTCTATGTCAAATACTTTTCTCCAAAAGTTATCTAGAAAGTTTGGGCTATATACAAAAAGATGGCATGCCAAAGAAGCATGAGCCAATAAAAGAAGCCATGCTAAAGAAGCATGTGCCAAAAAAAAGAGAGGAAACAATGGGTACTTAGATGCCCACCAAAAAGAGAGACAAAAATGGGTACAAAAGTACCCGCAAAATGTGAGAACAAAATATAGCCCATACTCTCAAAGATTTCAAAAGGAGGAAGTATGGCATATGAGTCCATAAAAATACAAAAGATATTCACAGTTACACAATCTTGATCAAAGTGTATGACTAGTCTCCCCTATGGTCCGGTTTTTGACTTAGCGACATGACATGATGCAAGTAGGCCTCTTTTATCCTTACCAAGCTCCACAAAAAGCCATATTAGATGGTAGGATGAAAGAAAGGCAAAGTCAAAGGCCTTTGGTGGGGAATATGTAACACCCTAGGTGTTTGGCTCCCGTATTTGCATTTGCATTTCATAAGCATGAGCATCATTCATCTAATTTATGTCTTTGTTTTGCTTGCAACATGAGTATGCAACATACTCCCATATGCTTGTTTCATAATTGATTAGCTTATGAAATGTGAGTGGTGCAACATGTAGATGCAACATGGGTGTCTCATACTTGGAAACATGGCAATGTTGTTAGTATACCATGATAAGTTTATTTGTTGCAACAAGGGCTTGAAACATATGCAACATGGTAGTGCAACATTTTGGTGAAAATGTTTGTTTTGCTTGTTTCAACTTATGGGACATTTGGAATTGTGTGTAACCAATGTGTAGAGTGGTTAATTATGTCCTATAACACCTTAATTACATTTAGGGTAATTAGTGGAGCAATGTTCATGTTGACCAAAATGACCAAATTGCCCTCCTAAGTGTTGTTGACTAGGTTTTGACCCCTAGAGTGCTTTCGTTTGACTGTTTAAAAAGTCCAGCTTAGGAATCTTGCATGGTGGTGCACCCTCAAACAAAGTTGTAGAGAATTTTATAGGGAACAAAAGTTTCAATATGGCCATCTCATGAAAATGATAACACCCTCAAAAATGGCCCACAAGTCAGTAGAGGTGGCTGTTTTGGGACATAGCAAAATTTGGCTAAGTCAAGTACTCTAACAGTTTCAAAGTACCCACCTTGGGAGCCTTGTAACTCTTAAACCATGCCGAACCAGCTCAAGCTCCTATTGACAAACTTGTAGACCTCATATCCCTCTACAACTTTGATGTTTACAGTTTTCACTAATTTGGCCTATTTTGGGAGCTCTGGAGCCTCAAAATTCGCCTGTTAGTCGTATCCATCGGCTTTCGATTCAGTGTTTCAGTGAACTCGGTGGCCGACTGGGCATAGGCCTGTGCCACCGCATGGGTGCGCCGTGGCGGCCGTATGCCAGCCGTGGCCCCACCGGTCAGTCCAC
Organism: Saccharum hybrid cultivar R570; assembly: GCA_038087645.1. Classification (NCBI taxonomy): domain Eukaryota; kingdom Viridiplantae; phylum Streptophyta; class Magnoliopsida; order Poales; family Poaceae; genus Saccharum; species Saccharum hybrid cultivar. Next base: position 17,628,256 of record JAQSUU010000066.1, read on the forward strand.
GACATCCCTCAAGGCCACCACGCCATCCCCAGGTCACCTCTCCCTTTACTCCCTCATTCTTCCTCCCTCTGTCATCGCCAAAGCGGAGAAACCGAGCCGCAATTGCCGCCCTTGCTCCTACGAGCTCGCGCGCGCTCAACACCGCACCACCATCCACCAAATCTCGCCCACCACTCTGCCTTGGACCCCTCTACCTCCTCCACCTCTTAGTTGGGCCAATCGCATGGAGGTAAGGGCACATTGCCGCATTCGCCACCGTCCGCCTCAGACGTTTCTTGCCGGAGCGCCACTGTCGTCATGGTCGTGCTTCTCTAGGGTCTCACCGCCTCCCTTCTCTGGTGTTTCGATTCCGCCTTGAGCCGCTGATGCTCCCAGGGTCGGCCGATAGGGCCACGCCGCCGTCTAGCTCACCGGAGTCGGCAAGCCACAACCGTGGGCCGCCATTACCGTCACCACCCGCCATGACTGCCACAATAGTCCCCTTAGGCTGCACCCCTAGGTTCGCATGGTCGAGGTGAACGCGCTGGTGCACTCGGCCTCGCCGGAATCACCACCGGCGGCGAGCTTCGCCGTCGCCTTTGCCTCCCCTGTCTCCTCTCTCTGGCCTGCGGGCCCTACTCGTCAGGCGCGCACGCGGGCGGGAGGCCACCACGGGCCGCGCGGGCCGGGTGGGCCGCGTTGGCCGGGCGAGCCGTGCATGAAAGCGAGCCCCGTCGGGGTAGCAGGCCAACCCGGTATCGAGTTTAGGGTTTTCATTTTTGTTTTCCTTTTGTTATTTTCACAGATTAAATGCTAGTTTTGTAAATTCCAATCTCAAGATTTGTAGATCCATTTGAGGTGATTCCAAGTTTGTTAGGATCTATGTTACGTGTAGTATTTAGGAAAAAAATATAAAATGTATATGTGTTATTTAAATTCTAGAAGAATTAAATAGACCATGGAAATGTGTTTTAAAATGGATGCAAACTTGATTATTTTATAACTGGAGTTCTGTTGCTCCAAAAATTATGAAATTTGGTGAGTGTGCTGCTTTATGTGTATGCTAGCTCTGGTAAAAATTTGAATGTTATTGCTTGAGTAGTTTTCAAGTTATACCTTTGTCATTTTATATTAGGAGGTACTTGAATGAATTTTCATAATTGTTCTATATGTCCAATGATCATGAAATTTTGTGGAGAGTGTCCTGATACCCTAGGATTGCTAGGAAAAATATTGTTTCTGTTGTTTGATACCTTTCAACATGATTTCTTAATTATGCTAGAATCATCCTTGTTGGCTTGTGAATTTTTGTGTAGGGAGTTTCTATGGGTAACTGTAGCTCAAATTTTTACAGTAGCCTCCTTGTAGTGTATAGGGTCCCCTGTAATTGTTGTAGAATTTTCTGAATAGTTTGTATATAAGTTTAATTTCTCACTTAATTAATTAATTAAATTAAGAAAGGGATTAAAATAAATGACTTGGGTTAGCATACCTTACTTTCTGATGGTTTTATGTCATATGTGAACTAATGGTGCCATTGGTTTGGTCATAAGGGTAGTTTGACACATGAGTAAATATTTAATTTTCACATTTCTAGGTTCCCTGGATAGCTGGTAGCATTTCTGGGTTTAGACCTTGATAAAGGTGTTTTCTGAGAATCTTGTGAATACCAAAGTTGTAGTAAACTTCTTAAACTAGCTTGTTTCAAAATTTGGTGGCATTTGGCCTAGTAGTTTAGGAGTTCTAGTAATTTGAAGTTGCTGTCCAGAAAGTTCTACTCTCTGTTTGGAGATGACAGATTTCTAGATCTTTAAGATTTCGACTAAGTGAACTTGAGAATCAAGTCTTCATGTCTGAAAATGAATTGTATAGAATTTTATAAGCTTTTCAGATTGTCTTGTATAATGTCAATTGGATTTGTAGATCTCCAGTTATGTTTGAAGAACCGAGCTGCTGTTCTGATTTCTGTGTTGCTAAAATGGGTTAGGATTTTGGTAAGCTTAAGTAATGTTGCTCTTGTTGATTGTTTAGGTGTTAGGTCCTTAACTGAGGAAGAGCAGCTATACATTAGGTTGCGTAGACTTGGCAAATGCTTCTCTTTCGGAGAAGAGATTTGCACGTGTTGTTAAAGTGATTTGAATAGAGCATTAAATGTGCTGCAGTTCACATTTGCATTCACCGAGCATGATGCATTCATTCTTATACATCCATGAGATTTATCTGTGCATCCATGCAATAGGTGTGTCGGAGGGGTGACGCTTCTGGAGTTCAAGGGAGCACCTCAGGAGGAGGAGCAGGAGCAACTGAGGTAGCCCAAAGATCTAGCCGGCGAAGGAGTTCCCGAAGAAGAGCTACCTGAGGGCCCTAACCATCGCCCTTCGTCCTTTCTGAAAGGCAAGCCCTGGTGCATGCTGACCTAATTTTTTTGTTAATACATCTTTGAGTACTTCTACTTGTTTACTGCATTAAGTTATAGGAGTTGAGTGAAAACACTTGCTGCATTATATCTATCCTTGTCCAAATATCGAACTTGTATCCCAATTAAAGTTTAGGCACGTGTTATTGCTTAGCCATGCTTAGTGCGGTAGAAGTCGGGTGATTTTCGGTCATCCGCGAGCTTTAGGATGAAGTGGGAGTTCAATAGTGCAGCCGCAAGACACTTCATGTCTTGGGTGCGAAGCTATGCCCGCCTAAGTCGTTTAAGGACCGATTCGCTGTACATCCTTGAGTCATGTTGAACGCAGTCTAACACTTAGTTGGCCGGATAAGTCATTCCAACTGCGAAGCCAAGTAATACAGTTCAGGCCAGGAATCGGGGGTCAAGTGCGCATTCTGGAGGAAGTAAGGATGTGCTTGGGGACACTAGCATAAGACCAAGGGGGAGTTAAAGTCCCTATCACCTAGCAGAGTGTTGCCCTTGGGGATGCGGCATCAGTCGAACCCGCGCTTTCCTGAACTGTACCAAAGGTGACTTGTGCGACCTTGGCGTAGGGCCTATGCGGTGAGTGTTAGAAATACTCCTCTAGCTAGATAGGAACTCGATTCGAATCACCGTCGCTCTCGGTTAGTGAGCACTCGACTTGAGCAGCGACAACGTAGATTCAATTAATTGAACGGATGGTTAATTGGATGATGAGTTAAATGTTGCCTCAATTTATACCTGCTATGGTTATTATTGTTTGCTTAATAATCAGATGATTGTTTAGAACAGGTGCTAAGATAGATCATACATAGGTTAATGCTAAAAGTCACTGCTAGCACAGGTTAATGCATTTCTGCAAATGAACTGTCAGACAGCTCCACTTGAGAAAAGCCTTGCATGATCCTTGGTGTCCTTTATTTCTGTTTCGACTTGTAAGTCTAGCTGAGTACATTCCCGTACTCAGGGTTTATTCCCTCCTGTTGCAGATGACATGCTTTATCAAGGCTTCTGCAAGAACTGTCTCCACCCGGTGGGTGACGAGGACTAGATCACTTGGGGGTGTTCGTTTTTTAGTCTACTTAATGCTTTTGCGGGATGGTGATCTGCAAGACTGGCAATCGTACTCGAACTAAGTGTGTATTTAAATTATGCTTCCGCTACTTTCCAAACCTGGTTTGTAATAATTGCGACTCCGTGGTGTTGTAAGTTTACTTCCGAACTACTTGTGAATTGTAACGTGTGATGCATTTATGTTGAATGATGCGATCTTGGTTGTAATTAGGTTGGTTTGAAATCATTCGTGATTTCGATTGACTACCGGGATTATATGGGCTCAAGTTTGAAAATTTGAGCACTTCGGCGCTTGTTTTTGTACTTGTGCTCTTATAATTTGGACGGTTCTGTTACAGAATACATACACTTTTGAGCGATCGAGTGTACCATTTGAGGAACTGCATTCATCTTATAAAACATTCAAAACCTCCAAAATGATAGTCAATCGAAAGAACAAATGATAAGCTGGTCTGTTCATCTATTCTGTCTTGCAACTACCCAAGACTAGAGAAGGCCAAAAAGCTCCATGAGCTACAAGGTAATACATGGGTAAGCAAGAAGCCAATTCATTCAAATTGTGGTAGAAAACTTTGTTATAAACTTTGCATATTTGAAATATAATTGGCATCGTAGCAACTCCTGATCAACAACCAACGTCTTAGCTTTTGCTCGAGGATGAGCAAAGGGTAAGCTTGGGGGAGTTTGTTAGCGGTCGTTATTGACAAATATTTACCGCCAACATAACCCTAAAAAGGAGTTGAATAAACATTAATACACACATATACATGTGATAATGCCTTGTTTCCACTTGTGCCCTAGAATTACCATGTATACAGAGACAGAAGGGTGAAACAAGCGAAACAAGTCAGAAATGCGCTTTCTAGGAAGCGCAAAGGAGGGAGAAGAGGAGAAAGGTCATTCCAACCCAGAATCTGGCCAAGGCCACCACACCACCTCGATCCAGGCCAGAGGGGAAGCGCTAGAGAGAAGACGGGGCTAAGGGGCGCTGGCCCTGGCGTGCGCACGCTAGGGGCGCGGCCGCGCCCTCCATGCCACCGCCTTGGCCCCACTTTCTCCTACTAGCAGTCATCAATGCTGGGAGGACGGTGTGGTGCTACGTCAAGGAATATTCCCCCCTAAACCACCTGATCCAACACTATATAAGAGAGGGGAGGAGTGCCTCATGGGACACACACACCTCACTTGGGAGCTACCTCACTCCACCGCTCCACCTCTCACTCTCCACTCTTCTAGGATAGCTTAGGAGTAGAAATAGAATAGAAATAGTAGTGGAGAAAGGCTTCAGCTACAAGGAGAGCTTGGCTCCTTGGAGGATTTGGTGAGAATAAAGTTCTACTTTTCTTTCATCATATTTCTCCAACTAGCTATGTTCTTATTCTTTACATATAGTTGTGCTATTGAAATAGAGTATATTTTTCATGTTATAATCTTGACATATGAACTAGCATATAGTTTGTGTGTCATGGTCTTAACATGTTCATATGACATGATCTTAGTATATGAACTAGTCCATAGTCCATATGCTAGGGTTTCGTCATATAAAACTTTATGCTTAAACATTCATGCCATATGTCTATGGGGATTTAGACCTAAGTATAGGTGGTGTTCATCATGCCTTCGAGTACGCCCAAGTCCTTTACCTGTCGATCCGTAGGGTCGGGGAATGCAGGGGATTTGGGTGGTCACTATATATGCGGGAAAGGTGCCCGGGTATATAGGGGCGGGTGATTGCATGCCCTTTCCATGGTTGAGGGGTAGGTGGTAGGTGGTGACAACCCTGTCTATCCTTTGTATTCCCCCACGTTCGACTGGGGTGTAGGAGTTTGTAAATTGCCACATGAGGTTGCTGGTAGACCAGTACTCGGTGGTCTCCCGATCCATTCTCTTACATAGCTCTAACTCTATACCATGTATGTGTATGATCATTAACTGTTCTTTGCATGGCTATATTAGACATGCCTCCTCCACTTAGGAACATTCTTTCATTCTTTGTTTTCCCTTTATCCTTTGAGGTTAGCCCATGAGTGTGTGTCACACTATCTTGAACTTATCATGGCTTACCCCTGTATTGAGTAGTTGGTCTATTATGCAGTCATGTTATCTTGTCCATGTCCCTACTAGAAACTTATACACCATGCCTTCCTCTAGGAAAGTATAAATAACGATACCCTAAATACTTTTCGGGTGAAATGCTACAATGATAGATCCGTGCGCTTACGGATAATATCTGTAAATGTAAAGACCTATCGGTTGGCATTGCTTAGTATTGTTACTAGGATACACCAATTCTAGTAGCAATGCTAAGTGATGCCAACAAGGCATTTCTAGCGCTGTTGCTGAGGGCAGACCCTGTGTCTACTTTTAGTGGTGACGCTAGGAAATGCCAACAACGGCCTATTTAGGGTGTATGACAGTGGTCCTAAGGCTGTTTTCTAGATAAACTCTCCCGCGTGCAAATATTCACCAAAACTCGTGAAATTCATTAGTTTAAACCTCTATACCTATGTTTGGTGATGTGTTCAAGCATATATGCAGGTTATGTTGATGGTTTATAATTGTTGTTAATGACCATCAACAAGCTCCCCCAAGCTTAACCTTTGCCAGTCCCTGCGCAAAGCTAAACTCAACAATGGATCAGGAGTTGCTACAATGCTTTCATGCCTGAAAAGTACACATGCATTTAATCAAAAATTCTCCTCCGGATTAGAATAAAACTGATCTAACTTTCAAACTTACCCATATTAACTTCAACCATGGGGCTTCTTAGCCTTCACTTGGGTCTTGAGCAATTGAAAGATAGAATGATCAAGTCAAGCACTATATCTCAAGTTCTTTGTTCCACCATTGTTCTGGAGTTTTATAAGTTTTCAAAATAAAACTCAGAGATTCCATTGTATGACACTCTCAGGTCTCTCAATATATGTTGTATTTGTGGATCCTTACCAAGGCAGTAGTGATGTTATGCCTTTCTCTTCCTACCACTAAGGCTTATGTGGAGTTCATAGGTAGGGAGAAAGCTAGAGCATACTTGCAATGCATATATTGCAAAGTCAAACAATGGATCCAAAGAGAGTTGAGTCATATAGTCAAATCAAGATGTGCATGTGTGTGGATGTATGGTGGATATATTTGGTGGCTAACATAATTCTACTTTGCTCCTTGAAAACATATCTCTCTTTTGAAACTTGGCAACATTTGCTAGAGAACAGGGGTTATCTTATTCTTCTTTTTTTCAAGCGGGCATCTAAGTACCCATTGTTTTATGTATCTTGGACACTTGTGCATTTTTCTCAACTCTTTTTTCTTTTCTTTCTTTCTTTCTTTCTTTCTTTTTTCATGAATAACTTTTGCATAGCCCCATGTCTCTTTTCTGCAACAAAACATTAAGAGTGATATCAACAAGAACTTGGAGCATTTATTTGGTGGATGGAAAACCTAACATGTTTTTATGTTCACCCCTAGTGTAGGAGTTGAACATTTTTAGGTGGATCTAGATGGAAGGCATGTTTTTGCGCCTACCCCCAGTGTAGGGGTAGTGCATATGTGGGTGGTGTGTACGTGATCTTGATTTTAAGAGCATGACAAACCTCTCATAAGGGTCAACAAAGCTTGACAAAACTCAATGCAATAGCAAGCAGCATTTAAATATAAGTTTTCCTAGCCTAAATAACACGTATGGCTCTGGTAGGAATTCAAACTTTGTCATACAGGAACTCATCATAGCATTTTTTATGTTTTTCAAAAGAAATCTCTAGAACTTTAGTGTCACTTGGAACAAGATAAATAGTAGCTCAAACCTTCTCATATCATATCTGTCAATTACCTAGACTCAGATCAAGCATATGCTACCCACGAGTTTCAAGTTCAGAGTAAATCTTATATCAAAACAATCTTATCCAAAAATCAGAAAAATTCAAGGCTGAAAACTAGGTACTTTAAAGGAATTACAATAGAGCAACTATTCATCATTTCCATTTAATAGATTATCTTCAGAGTCCTTTTATTTTATTTAGCTCTTAAAAACAAATCCAAGCAAACTAGACACACCTTTTTTATTTTGTTTTCATTTTTTACCACTATAGAGATAACTATTTATTTTATTTTTATATTTTAGAGCAAACTAAAAATAACAAAACAAAAGGAGAAGAAATACTTACCTAGATACACGGAGGATGCCTTCTCTCCCAAGCTGGTTGTTGTCGTGGTTGCTCAACGAGGTGGCCGAATGTGGAGGTGCTTGAATGGCATCTATCCTCTCATCAATGGTTGTAAGCCTGTTGTCGATTTAGAACTTCCACTTGTAGAATTTGGGGGATCGACTCCCCCACACTTTACTCGAAGTGTGTTATGCTCATCAAGGCAAGGTAGAGATCAAGTGCATGGGCTCTGTTGGCGAAAAAACACCAACAGAACCAAAACTTTATTTATTCCTCTCTAACCTTAGGCATATTGGATCATAATAAAATTGATGTTGTGTGCATTGTTCATTCTTACAACATGGGTGAGAAAATCAAAAGGATGAGCATGTATGTAGCATTTTGGCTATGATAGAAAGGGTGGAGTTGCTTAACCAATGGAAGGATTGTCCATCTTTATTTAATGTATCAAACTTTTCATGATGATGACTATCATCTTCCAAAGATAAGATCTGCAACATTTTTAGCTCATTTGGTTAAGACCATGAGATCAAGAAAATGGTGCTATGAATATACTTGAGGAACAAGACATGTTGAGTTAATCAAGTTGGGTCAAGCAAAGTTGTAACTCAAACATGTTTGTGTCTTCATTTATGTGCATACCAAGATCAAGAGGATAGCGATGACCACTTACCTTAAGATGTACCTTCATCTTTGGAGCATGATAATACCATATGATGAAGGGTAGACGACTTTCGATGGTCCTTTCCTTCCTTGCATCTTGAGTTGTTCATGAGCATCTTGTCTCATATGTTGCACTCCTTTCTCACTCTCCCATCATACCATCTGTTTGGTCTTTCTTTGTGTTTGGACCTTTTTGCTCCACTCATTGTTTCATTCCTGCAAGCATTAGTGGACAACACATACCCAAAGGAATATACAAATAATAACAAGGGTAGTGTTATTATCGAGCTAAAGGTCACTTTCTATGCCACAGAAAAGTTAGTTTGAACATTTTAATCAGCATAGAACATTTATCCCATGTTAATAACTTGTCTTTATTATTCACCATTACTTCTTCTCTTGAGGGTTGATTTTATTTTGTATCTTAAGTTTGATTTTCATGCATGGAAGTTTTAAATACATTCAAACTTATAGAGACAAAGTAACAATGAATGGAGGGATTGCAAACCAGCGTGCCAAAGTGACGGGAGCTTGAGTAGAGGAAAAACATCGTCAGATCATCTTTAGAGGAGTCAGCCTTCCTCCCCCATGCTTGAACCTTGTTGTCGCTCAACACTGTTGGTGAGGAATCATGATTTTAGGTCCATTGAGCATGACCTCTCCCCTGCATTCCACTTTTCTTTGGACTATCCGATCCAGGAGATGAGGATGCAGACAGTTTCATGACCTTCTTTCATCAACCTCTTTGATTTTTAATGATTCTTGGTTGACGAATTGGTGTTCATTAGAGATGTAAACTTGTGTTCCTCGTTGATTATCTTTGTCCTCTAACGGCATGGTGAAAAGTTGCTCTTCTTGTTTGTCAGTGATACGCCAGCCGTCTTGATGGTCAAGGAAGGAACCTCATTGGTGAAAGCTTTATCTCAAATGGCTTAGAGATGTCATCTTGCAATCGTGGTTATTCATGGTCTCATGAGAAATAGTCGGTACTCCACCAATGGTTGATGTTTGTTGACACAAGGATGGCTGCCAAGATGTTTGTTGACACAAGGATGGTTATTCATCTTCTCATCCTTGTCTTTACTGCCAATGTTCAAGATGATGTCTTCGAAGATGATGAAAACAGGTCTTAGATTGGCTATGTGAGATGACTTGCACCCTTCTTCTCATCGTCATCCTATCTTGAGTTTTGGGAAAACTCAATGCTAGGATGTCTTCAACATTACTCATAGCATGTCACATTGTTCATCCACTTCCTTTAAGTGAGTGCTTTTGTTGTAGACCTTTTTGTATGGCACTCGTCTCCTTCTTCTTTGTTTCATCACTAAAGTGGTGGTTTCGTTTGGGGTTTGCAAGCTCTCACCAAACCATGAACAGGCATAGCTTATATTATTTTTCTTGCAAAATGTTAGTGGACACATACCCAAAGGATTGCAACAATTTTGAAATACGGGTTGTTGTCCACAATTTATATGAATATCATCTATTCTAATGAAGGGATGGTTTTTAGGACTACTTTAGCATAGATTTAATTTATCATGTTTCATAACAAATTTTGTTTATCTGCTGCATTTAAGCATGGTTCAAGGCAAAGGTAACTTGCAACAACAGACAAAGTGAATGATCTTTGATACTTATAGTTCTTCCTTCCATGAAGAATGAGCCATGTCTCCTTTGTGCAAAGTTATTGGAGTTCATCATGTGCCTTCCTCCATCTCTGATATGAGTTCATCTCAGGACTTTCCCAATTTTAATTTGAGAGTTTTCTACAGGGATTAGTCCAACAAAAATAACCAGTATCTACTAAAGCATACCATCGGCTCAAAAATCAACCTAGACACCTGTCTAATTTGATTTAGGAAAGCATTTTAACTTAAGCATCATACTTAATTTAAAAAGCCTTTGAAAGTAAGATCACCACTCCTAAACTAAGCACCATGTTTCATTTAAGAGATGTATGAGGATACTCCAAACTTGAGCATACAATAGCAAACAACGGTAGCATAAAAGCATTATAGAGATTTACTCAAATGGAGATGAAAGAGCATGATCATGGTGAGGATTTTTTTATTATTTTTTTAGATGCAAACAACAAGGGTGTATGAAAGGAACTAAACATGTAGTGGATTTGATATGAGATAAACTAAACAGAGAGGATGCATGGATTATTCAAAGTAAACATTCAGTGGAATGCAAAAATAAAAAAGATAACTACTCAAAAAGTTTAAAGTCCATGAGCAAGACTATCTCACCTTCCTTGATCATACTTACCATGATTCACAATTTGGGATTTGTGAGTAGCGCAGCTTCTATATTCGTCACTTGAGATGTGATTTGAATTCTTGTGACGTCGACCTTTTCTCCAATCTACACATGTTTAGAATAATAGATATGTATACAAACCTATGAGATGACAGGGTTTCAGTATTGATGAATCATGAATGTTCAGGCACCCTGGGTTCTTCAATGCTTTCTCTCTTCTTTTCTTGTAGAAGTTTGCTAGAAGGTCGAAATGGCAACTTTTGTCCTGTCTATCCCATAATTCAATAGAACAGGGGTAGTCCTACTAAAGCTAGTGGTACACTAAATTAGTAGACATCAAGATCATGATCAAAATCTTCAATTGCTTCCCCGGCAAAGGCACTAAAAAGCTTGTTGGTATTTATTAACGCACATAGAAAATTCTACAAGTGCACAGATATTGTTATAGCTTTTACCCGGGAGTATTCCAGAGTATCATATTTATCCATAGGGAAACAATGGTTAAAGAAGCTGGTAGTTCACCATCATGTATCTACTAACTTAGTATACCAACTAGATTAAAGTGGAGATAAGTGGTAAATGATATGAGTTATGAATAATGACACACATATGAGAGAATTCCATAATAAATGAGTAGTTTAGCTAAGTTCAGAGGATAATAGGTGAGTTCAAGGTTCCTAAATACTTCTCTATTACTTTGGTTCTGTAAGGTATAACTAATTCATGGGTAGATATAGCGATCACACAATAACACATTGGAGCAGCCGTACCTTTCCAACTCTTGAGGGGGTGAGAAAGCGTGGTTGGGGGAAGGCTGCCTAAAGCTCTACGAACACCAATCCTAACGTGGTGGATTACATAGGCCTGGTCAGAGCTGTCACCTCTAGGGCTACTACAACTATCCGTGGGATTGGGCGCAATCTCAGGTAAACTCTAACCTGACTCCATGTCTATGCTAGCGATTACTACTCTAGTCATGATCTATAACTAGAGTACTCGATGCAAGCGGAGATCCCTTGCCAAGGTATGATAACTAGCTAACCATGCATATGAAAGGCATATAAGTAAATAGAGAAGATAAATATATTAAAGCATAAGTCTTGCAAAGGTAAGATATAATGATATACTAGACCTCCGAAGAATTCTCCAGAACTTGAGTGTAGCTCGACTCTCCCTAACTCTCATCTAGAACTAATCTACTACATTAGAAAGTCTAGCCCTAATTCTCCTGGTGTTAAGTCTTGATCTGAATGAGAGATGGCCTCCTGGAGGGGGTAGGGGCGTCCTTATATAGGTTGAGGTGGAGTAGAGGCCAAGGAACTACCATGTACTAAAGCTTGCTTGGGCTATGTGCATTATACTATGATGGAAGAGATTCCTTCTAGCAAGGTTGTCACAGCTGTTATGTTTCCTATGAACCACCACCCTACAATTGTTCTATTTGATTTTGGAGCTTCACATTCATTTATGAGTCAAGCATTTGCATCCAAGTATGATCAATAGATAGTGGTTGTAGATAAGGGTGGTATTACATAAGTGTAGCATGGAGTAATATTTCTACCAACTAGATAGTCAGAGATGTACTCATCTCAATAAGTGAAAGAGAGTATACCATGGATCTTGTAGTATTGCTAGGGTTGCGAATAGACATGATCTTGGGCACGAAATGGATGAGTGGTCATGGAGTTCTCATTGAGACTTCGACTAGAACCATTATGTTGAGAGAACCCAAGAGTAACATTGCTTTCTAGTACCACTCCCAAGAAGTTTTGACCTTCAAAACTTGTCTTGTGCCATCAAAGCCACCACTCTCTTTGATGTTCCCGTAGTATGTGAGTTTCCGAATATGTTTCTAGATGAGTTGCTTGGTTTGCCACTAGACCGAGATGTGGAGTTTAAGATTGAGCCAGTGCCTGGTACAGCACCCATTTCTAGAAGACAATATAGAATGCCACCCAATGAACTAGCCAAGCTTAGAATTCAGTTGCAAGAGTTTTTAGAGAAGGGCCTCATTCAGGCTAGTTCATCTCCATGGGGTTGTCTGGCCTTGTTTGTGAAGAAAAAGGACAAATTGCTACGAATGTGTGTAGATTACATGCCACTCAATGCCGTAATGATTAAGAACAAGTACCCTTTGCCTCGCATCGATATCTTGTTTGATTAGTTATCAAGGGCCAAGGTATTCTCCAAGATTCATTTGAGGCCTGGTTACCATCAGATTAAAATTAGATCGGAGGATATACCTAAGATAGTCTTCTCAACCAGATACGGTTTGTATGAGTATCTTGTCATGTCTTTTGGTCTGACAAATGCTCTTGTGTACTTCATATATCTGATGAATTCGGTATTCATGCTTGAGCTAGACAATTTCGTGGTTGTGTTTATTGATAACATCTTGGTTTATTCTGAGATTGAGGAAGATCATGCCGAGCATCTAAAAATTGTCCTAACCAGATTGAGGGAACACAAGTTGTATGCTAAGTTCAACAAATGTGAATGAAAGTGGCTTTCCTAGGCCATGTGTTATATGAAGATGGAATCTCGGTAGATCCAACCAAAGTTCAAGAGGTCTTAGATTGGAAGGCCCCGACTTCAGTTCACGAAGTGCGGCATTTTCTTGGGTTAGCAGGTTATTATTATCATTTCATCCTAGATTTCTCTAAGATAGCTAAGCAAATGACAAGATTGCTTCAAAAAGATGGGAAGTTTGCGTGGACTCTGGAGTGTGAAGCTGCTTTTCACACTGTACGGACTTTGATAACTTCCACTACTATTTTGGCACAACCTGATATTGAGAAACATTTTGATGTATTTTGTGATGCATCTGGTACTGGTTTAGGATGTGTTCTTATGCAGGAGGGCTGAATCATTGCTTATGCCTCGCGCCAGCTGAGGAAGCATGAAGTTAATTATTCAACCCATGACTTGGAATTAGCAGCCATTGTCCATGCATTGAAAAATTGGAGACACTATTTGCTTGGCAATGTGTGTCACATCTATACAGATCACAAGAGTCTCAAGTATATCTTCACTCAACCTGAATTGAACATGAGATAGAGAAGATGGCTAGAATTGATCAAGGATTACAACTTAGAAGTGCATTATCACCCTGGCAAGGCGAATGTTGTTGCAGACACCTTGAGCCAGAAGTATTCTTGCAATTCTCTATTAGAAGATGGCTTTAATCTATTGCAACCTACCATATTGCACAATATCACTATCAGTTGTTCGCTTGAGGCCAAGATCATTAAGCTTCAGAGAACTGATGTGGGTGTGTTTTATATCAAGAGAAAGATGAAAGAATAAGAGACCAAGCATTTTAGGCTAGATGAGAAGGGTGTGCTGTGGTTTAAAGATTGACTGGTAGTGCCAAAGGTAAAGAACTTAGAAACCAAATCCTAGATGAAGCCCACTCTTCTAAATTATCTATTCATTCGGGTAGTAGTAAAATGTATCAAGACTTGAAGACCTGCTTTTGGTGGACAAAGATGAAGAAAGAAATTGCAGCCTATGTTGCTAGGTGTGATACTTGTTGCCGAGTCAAGGCTGTTCATTTGAAACATGCTGGATTACTTCAACCTTTGTCTATTCTAGGCTAGAAATGGGAGGAAATAAGTATGGATTTTATTACAGGGCTCCCAAACACATAGCATGGTCATGATTCTATATGGGTCATTATGGATTGCCTTACCAAGATAGCACATTTTGTACCGATCAAAATAGATTATCACATTGGAAAGTATGCTGAGCTGTATGTTTCTCAGATCATGAGGTTACATGGAGTACCAAGGACCATAATCTCAAATCGAGGGCCATAGTTTATGGCTTGTTTTTGGGAACACTTTCACATGGATTTAGGCACCAACTTTGTTAGGAGTTCTGCCTATCATCCTCAAATATCTGAGCAAATAGAACGTGTGAATTAGATTTTAGAAGACATGTTGCACGCTTGTGTCATCTCTTCAAAAGGTTCATGGGAAAAGTGGCTACCTTTGGCTGAGTTTTCCTACAACAATAGTGTCGGGTACCAATTTAGGGTACCTAAAGAAGGGGAACTAATGGTCCCCAATGATTAAAATCAAACAAACGGTTAAAGGGCATAACCGTGGCTTCATCCGACCCCAAGGGATAGGTTCCAGTTCACCCGACCCCTAGGGCACAAGTTCTGCTCGTTCGACCCCTTGGGAGGGGGCTGCACCTCGCCCGACCCTAAAGGAATAGGCCTTTCCTCGCCCGATCCCAAGAAGGGGAGCTCTGCCCCACCCGACCCTAAGGGTGCATGATTACTCTCGGACTGGGGCATTGGCCCAGTAGGGGGCCTGCACTGCCTTCGACCGCCACAGACACAAAAGCTCGAGCACGGGGTCAAACTCCTAACACCGGATGGGAATGGGCATGCCTTGACACAACCCATAGTCATGGCAGGCCATGCTAGGGGGCCCGTGTCACCCACAACGCCAGGCACAATGGAGCGGGGTGCCATGACCGGAAGGCAACGTCTACACGTAGCGCCAACGTCAAACAGGGCCACGACGTGGAGCTGTCTCCATCACCATCAGCAATCACGATGTGGAGACATCTTCATCATCATCTGTAGGACCCATAGGACCCACCCGCAGAGGAGAAGGGAAGCGTAGCCTTAAGGCCCTCTCCTTCTCTGTTGTTCTCTTTCTTCTTTTCCTCTCTTTCCTTCTCTCCATCTCTCGTGTAACCCTAGTCCTTCCCTTGGTCTATAAAAGGGAAGGCCGGGCGCCCCTTTGGGGGATCTTTTTCCCGTGACTTCAAATCCACTTCACCTTCACCAGAGACTTGAGAGCCCATCCCTCTCTCAACCGTTTGTAACCTCTACTGCAAACCCAAGTGCAAGTAACATGAACAGCTCGCCACTGGATGTAGAGACATTCCGCCTGAACCAGTATACATCTTTGTGTCCTCTTTGGACACCATCCTCCACAAATTTTACTAGTCGGTAGTTTCTAAACATCGATAGTTGGAGCGCTAGGTAGGGGACTTTGCGCGTTTCGTTGATTTCATCACCAGGCTTCGGATGGCTAGCCACGACGTGAGCTGGACCCCGGGCGTACACGCGTGTTTTGGGAGTCTGGACTTTCTCACCACTACAGAGAGAGGGTTGGCACAGGCTCCCGCCCCATCTAGGCCCCACGCTCTGCTAGCCTCGACACCACCATCAAGGCCCTCGAGAAGCTACAGCTGCATGCCCTAGAGGCCCACGCCCCCAGAGGCAACCATTTTCTCGACTTCAACTACGTGTGGCTAGAATGCCCGCTCTCCATCTTCCTGGGGCCCCAGCCATCCCAGGAGGACCGACGTCACTTTTCTTTCTTCTACCAATGACACGACACAGCTCGCTAGAAGAAAACCGCTCTCCCCAGCGAATCTTACCCAGAACACCTTGACAAGTGTCTCCATTTGGGTTCCGTGACACTACCGGGACCATCAGTCACCTCGTGACATGACACGTGCATCCGCTCTGTGCTGTCTCTGTCGTAGGGAGGACCATACGTCATCGCGGAGGTGCTCTGGCCAAGCACCTATAAGCTTAAAGCCATGGATGGCTAACTCCTCGCCAATGCACGGAATATTAAATAGATATGTCACTTCTACCCCTAGTTTCTTCCAAGTTGTTAACATGCTTATAAAAAAATCATGTTTCTAAAATAAAATGTACTTTCCCCTATTTTTTGCATTGGCATATCCTTAGTTTTTAGTGACACCCGACCCTAGCGCCGACTCGAGGTCAGGCCTCACTCAAGGGCTAGTAAAGGTATATGATATCCAAAAACACTCTTTGCATCTGACCCCTTCTTACGTTCAGGGCCCAAAGCAAGAGGTCATGGAAAATGAACGCTGATTAAAACTGGGCGAGCCGCAAAAAACCCACGCCCCAGCAGCTACGGTGCTTTTGCTCTCTAGCGTGATCAGAATCTTTTTCGCTCGTACCTCAAACTTTGTAACATTAGCGTCGAAACGGATCAGATCGCACCGACTGACCCTAGCAACAACTGGGAATCAGACCTCACTCGGGAGGGCTGTTATGAGTATCTAATATTCATGAGCACTTTTTTGCAGCTGACCCCTCCTCACGTTAAGACTTAGAGGTAAGAATCACGAAAACAAAACCTGAGTTGAACTGGTCGGACTACGAAAGGCCTATGCCTCGGCGGCTACCATACCATTGCTCACCAGTGCGATCAAAGTTTGTCACCTGTGCCTTGAATTTTCTACTAATTTAGTGTCAGGAGGATACCAAATGATACATCCGGCCCAGGTGGGGTTGGCCGAGGCCCAATAAATTAAGGTTGCCCGGACCCCAACAGTTCTTATGCACACCCACTCGGGGAAAGGCCCAATGTCCCTAAAAGACTAGTCCGATAGGTAAGGGTGGCTCTCTCTTTTAAGGTGGCTTCCTCCTCCCAAGCTAAGCAAGGTGGGATTATTCAGAGGCTCACACGGTCGCCGCTCGACTACAACTAGGCCACTTGGCCTTTTTTTTGTTGCGTCTTTGCCAGTGGGTAATAGTGGAGGATGTCCTCATCATTCTCACCCTCTTAAACAAGGGCCCAGCTAATCACGTTAAACCTTTTTACAATAAAAAGGGACAAGTATTTTAATGGCAAAAGCTAAAAGTTTGTTCATCGGTCAAACTCAAAGCAAAATACTTGCTCGAATTACAAGTCACCAAGCACCATGCCCTAGCTCACTAAGGGACAACCTCATCCTCTATCTGATTTGCTAAGTTTTGTGCAGGGGAGGCTGTCGGCTTCTCGATCTCATCCAGCTAGGTGTCGGTGTAGCTGGGCGCATAGCCTTGCCTCATCACCGCCAAGTCAATGTTCTCGTAATGAGAACGGGCGATTGCGAACAACTGATGGATGCCAAAGTGGAGTGTGATCCTCATGATCTCGCGTGCTCGGTCCATGATCTGGGTGGCATGAACTGTAAGGGAGCTCCCCTCCTGTTCTAGGATCAGTGAGAGATCATCACAGACCAGGCCGACTGTGGCATGCAAGGCTTCATGCTCGTCATGCTCCTTCTAGAGGGAGAACCCTAGGTCTCGGCTCTTCACCACCTCCTTTGCGAGCTTATCTTTGAGACCTGCCCAAGCCATTACGCCAACCATGTCAAAAGGGCACCTTGAATCCGAGAAGAAGAATGACATGGGGCCTGAAGGCCCACCTTTGATGTCTGACCAAAGTTTGTCCATCTCCCTACTCTACCGGGACACCTTAGTCTCCAGGGTATGGATACTTACCTTGCCCCGACCGAGCTCCACGGCAAGCCCGATAGAGACGCCCTCGGCCTTCAACTTTAGGTCCCTCTCCTTTTCAACCTTGCCTAGGTGGTTGCTGACCAAACCATGGCCGTTGTCCCATTCCTGCTGGGTCGAGTCGCGCTCTGCGCAGAGCCTAGCCACAGTTTGGAGCAGATGATCTCACTCCTTTTGAACCCGCTCGGTTTCCGTGTCATCCTTGCGTGCCTTTTTAGCAAAGGCCACAGCCTTCTTCTCTGCCTCGATGGCGTGCCGGCGAGCGTCTGCCTCCTTGGTTTAGAGATTGGCCACCTCCTCAGCGGTAGGGGCGAGCTCGGCTACCCTCTGGCGAGCAACGACAAGTTGCACAGTTAGCTCCCCACCTAGCTATGCTTCCTCGGCAAGATGGTCCCAGACTCCCCTCATGACAGAGGAACAGGGACTTCTCTCAGTTATGCTCCATGAGGGACTACAAAGGGGACATGGGTTAGAAGCACATAAAGGATGAACGAAGCATGGGAGCATGAACAGATCATACCTGACTGACCGAGGCGGCGATGTCGCATAGCGAGTCCAGCATGATCGTCAAAGAGCGGACCACAAGTCCAACCCCTATCTAGATGGTGCCCTAGTCTTTTGCCTCCTCTGTATCATCAAGGACAAAGAACATCGAATTGGGATTTTGCCTTTGAGCCCACTAGATCTGGGGGCCTCCCCACGCATGCGGCTCACCGCCCACCCGAACCAAAGACTAGGACAGCCTAGTACTGACACCAAGCGATGTTGACCCCTCCTGCGGCAACGCCTCCTCTAGAACGGTCCGTCTAGTGGCAGCAGGGGTGGGCGACACGGGCATGAACACCTAACTCATTTCCACATCCTCCGTGGATGCCTCGAACGCGCTTGCCTCTACCCACCCCATCACGGACGCAGCTGCCGGCATGGGCGACGGCTTCGAGCATGCTCTCCTCCATCTGCCCTGCCGTGGCCGCAGCGACCCACCCCAGCGATAGCTCCGGTGACATCACCACCATCACGGACATCCCCACCTCCATTCGTGCGGGCGGCGACACCATCTGTGATGTCTCCTCTTGAGACATGGCAGTCATGCCCAGCCGTGGCACGTCTGCCATAGACGCCGCTGCCTCCACCTGCGGCGTCACAACTACACCTAGCTGCACTGCGTCCTCTGTGGGCACCTCATGCGCGCCCTCTCCTGCTTGCCTTGTAGGCATGGCTGCCACTATTAGTGGCACTCCCATAGATGACACTGAGGATGTCCCAACGCCAACCCTCCCAGCCTTCGGCGCGGTGTCAGTCGGCTCTTGGCGTGTCGATCGGCGAGCAAGCACCTTCTGTGGCATGAGCTATAGGGGAATCCCACATCTGCCAACACTGCAAAGGGTGCAACACTCAGCCATTGGTGAAATTCATCAAAACAAGAGGAGCGAAGAATTTTTATCTCACCTCGGCGCCATCGGAAAGTGACGCTTTGAGGCTAGCCCCCCGATCCTGGCTGCTCCTTGTCGGCGCGTTGCCACTTCGGGCCCTCTCGCTGTTGGTGGCATGGAGGCCGTGGTGCTTCAAAAGCACAATGGCCTTAAGGAGGTCGCCCAACCTCCTCTTCTCCTTATCGATGGGGCCCTACCTCCATGACTATGGTGGCTCCTCGATCAAGCGATTGGAGAGGATCGGTAGGGGGCGTCAGCGTCGTTCTTCAAGTAGAACACTGCTTGTGCTACCCCTTGTTGGACTTCGACAAGGCGATGGGCATGTACTCAGACACCCAGTGGCCTTGGAGGTGGATACTCAGGCATCCCATCAGCACTGGTAGGTCCTCCCCATCTTCTCCCTCTTCTTCTATAGGGAAACAACGAAGAAATATTTGCACAACTCGAAGTGGGGCTCGACCCCCAAATACCCCTCGCACAATGCAATGAAGGTAGCGATGTGCTAGACCCCATTGGGGTTTAGGTGATGTAGCTTGATGTCATAGCAGTGCAGCAGCCCCCGGAAGAATCGGTGAGGGGGAACCGCAAGCCCGCGCTCGTGGAATGGCACGAAGGAGACGACGTAGCCATCTGGCGGCATCAGCACCTTCTTGTCGCCGAGCACGATCCATTCATTCACCTCTGTCCTCGCCCGAAGGAGCCCACGCTTGACAAGGGCCTCCATGCGAGCATAGAGGATGTCAGAGCAATGCCATGACTCCATGAAGAAAGGAGGGCGAGAGACTCTAGGGCTAGTGGCGGAGCGGCGGTGAAAGAACGAGAGTAAGAAATCCTGGAGCGGGCGGCAGGGAAGCGGATGTGACAAGATTGCGATTGGATGTGTCGATGATGGGAGGTAAGGCTCTCTATTAATAGGGGGCGGGCAGAACAAGAAGGTGAACCGTTCGCCTAGATCCGCACGCTTGTTGTGTCCCGTCATCACGCCCCTCTGGGAATCATGTACATGCCACCCCCGGCCGTACCCTCGAAGGACGCACCGGATGACGGTTTGTCCACCCTAATGGGCCATGAACTGCTATAGGTAAGAGGGGCACAAAGCTAAAAATGTTCCTACTGCCCATCAAGGCCCAAGAGTTTGAAGGCTGGTCCACCGACGGGTTCGACAGCCGCTCTAGGGCGCCTTTTAGAGCGAGGGATGGAAAAGGAAGGGCCCGCTAGCAGCTGGTACCCGGGCGCGTGAGGTGTCTAGTGTATCCTTAAGGCAGCTCTCCACCTCACCGGGGGTGATCGCCTCCCTTAAGACCATCACTGTCCCCTCCGGTGCCGAGTCAGGCATCATCTCCCACATCTGAAGCTTGCGCGCCATCAGCGGCGCCAGCCTCCTAACATGGTAAGCCTCGATGACACTGACCCCACGGAGGCCAGTGCCCTTCAGGGTCTCGATGGCCTAGAGGAGGTCACCCAGTTTTCTCTATGCCTTGGCGATGGGCCCATACCTCCACACGTTCGGTGCCTCCTTGATTGGGCAACCAGAGAAGATCGGTAGGGGGCGGCATCGTTATTCTTCAGATAGAACCAGAACTTGTGCCACCCCTTGTTGGACTTCCTTAGCAGGATTAGCATGTACTCTAATGCTTAGGAGCTCTAGAGATGGACGTTGGCGCACCCTATCAGCACTAACAGGTCAGCCGACTTCTTCTTCTCTGCCTTTTTCCTTTGCAGCTCGGTGGTGAAGAAATACTTCTAGAGCTCGAAGTGGGGCTTGATCCCCAAGTACCCCTCATAGAGCATGATGAAGGCCGAGATATGCTAAATCCCATTGGTATTCAGGTGCCGTAGCTCAATCCCATAGTGGTGAAGGAGCCCATGGAGGAACTTGTTGGGGGGGAGACGCCAACCCGCATTCGTCAAAGTGCACGAACGAGACGACGTAGCTGTCGGGCACCACTGGCCCATCTTTGTTGCCAGGTATGAGCCTTCTTGATGAGGCCCTCCATGCACAAATGGCAGACATCAGAGCAAGACCATGACTCCATTAGGGACTGGGGGTGGCGGTGTGAGGACTAAGCTACGACAGAAGGAAGCGCGAGGCATGTAACACCCCAGGTGTTAGACATGCATTTGGCACTAGCATTGCATGAGCCTAAGCATCATTTGTTCATATATGAGCATGGGACATATATGTTGCACTAGTGCAACATGTGAAACATGCCTATATGGAATGTGATTGAAACATCTACAACATCTCCTTGAAACATATGCAACACACTCTTGTTAATTATGTTTCAATGTGTGTATGTTAGATGCTCATGCTTGGTAATGCAAGTGAGTGTGGATGTCACTTATTTCATGTGTCTCACATCACTCTCTATCTATAGTGAACCCTGGAAAAGTTTTGTGAAGTTTGGAATCAAAAAGTCACATGAAATGATAAGTTATATGGTTGTTTGGATTATAACTGAAACATGTTTCTGAAACATGGAAACATGTCTTACATTCAATGTGAACTAATGTTTATGCAACATACAAATGCAATAGGTGCAACACATCTTGGACACATGTGGAACAACCTAGTGAAACATGTGTAGCATGTACCTTGAAGCAAACACATGAAACAATTGAAATATGGCCTTGAAACAAGCACTACAATTATAGTAACTTCTATGTTTCAGTGCATGTGAGGCCTACACTTTTGTGCAACCTATGCATGGTAGGTATGTTTGGCCTCTACCACACCTTAACTACACCTAGGACACTTAATGGAATAATGTTCATGTTGATCATTTTGCCTAAATGTGCTTCTAAGTGATGGTTGACCATGTATGGACCCTAGAACCTTTTTGTTTGACCATTTCAAAAGTGTGACCTAGAAGCTTTGTGTGACTATGCACCCTTTTACAAAGTTGTAGAGAATTTTATAAGGAACAAACTTTGTTTAAGAGTCAAGTCATGAAAATGTGTGGAACATGCTCAAAGATGGCCCACAAGTCAGAAATAGGGGCTGATTTGGCACATGGAAAATTTGGCTGAGTCTTTATGCTGTTTTAGTGATAAGTGTCCTAGTTTGGAGCTCTATATCTTCCTAATTAGGCTGAAATAGATCAAGGTACTTTAATAAAAGTTGTAGCTTGAGTCGGATACAACAAATTTCATTTTTGGATCATACCATGATTCAACTTGGAAGGAAGTGAAACTGAGGCCCCAAGTTTGAACTTACTGTTATTTCAGACACAAATATTCTCAACCTATAATTCATAGTCGTCGGCGTCGGCATGCCGTGTTCTCATAATTTTGTTAAGTAACTTGGCTTGATCCCAAAATAAAGGTTGTAGCCAATGTCTTTGAGAAGGACATACAAGAAGTTGGATCAAATTCGGCCACGTTGTGACCAAGTAATTGGAGCCCAAACCGAGCAAAGCGTAATCTTGTTAGCTCACTGACACTATCATCTTTGAGGTTAATTAAACACTATTATAGAGCCCTAATGACTATGATCCCTTAAGCAATATTGTAGAGTTTGTCGTGGGCTTCAACATTGCTTTTAAGCCCATGGCCAAATTTCTACCCGAGCAGCCCAAAAATGGCCTCCAAGACGCGCTAGACCGCGCCCACAACCTGTTCGGAGAATTGCCCCTTTGGGTGACACGTGCTCCCGACGTGGCCACCATGCGCGAGCCCACGCCTAGCCTTGCTGTTGCGCGTCCCAGCGCCCCGGCCTCTTCCAGCGCGGACGCCCGAGCTCCTCCCCATCCTCCACTTCCTCGCACTCTCCCTCTCGCGCTGTTGCTGCTCGTGGTCACGACCGCCATGAACGAGTGAGCAGAGCTCGCGCC
This sequence comes from Saccharum hybrid cultivar R570, assembly GCA_038087645.1. Taxonomy (NCBI): domain Eukaryota; kingdom Viridiplantae; phylum Streptophyta; class Magnoliopsida; order Poales; family Poaceae; genus Saccharum; species Saccharum hybrid cultivar. Next base: position 17,651,367 of record JAQSUU010000066.1, read on the forward strand.
GCCGCTGCCGCTCCAGATGCTTCAAGCCACCGCGGTCGCAGCTGCGTGCGCCACCAACCTCGCCAACCCCTTCTCCCTCCCGTGCGCACGCCTTGGACGTCTTGCTCACAGCCGGAGCGTGGCTGCCCTAAGCCGGGTCACCATGGCCGCCATGGCCAAGCTCCGAGCCGCCATCGATTCCTAGCCTCCGATCTCCCTCCGCCCGAACGAGGCACCACACCACCTCCCTCGCCTCACGCCACACCTCCCGCGCTCCTCGCCTTAGGCCGCTCGTCACCGGAGCACCGCCACCGCCTGCCGCCGTCGTCCCGTGCTGCCGGCGCTCGCGGCCAGGGCGCCATAGGTGGTCTCCGAGAGAGAGCTGCCACCTCCCTTGGGAGCGCACAGGGTAGGGGATGCTCCAGGCCTACCGCCGCCGCCGGCGACCGCCTCACCGCCGGATGGCCGGCCGGCGCTCGCCCTCCCCTGCTCCTGGTGTCCCAAATTAAGAGGAAGGAGCCGGTCCTGTGTCCCTCTCTCTGTCACTCTCTGTGTGCATGACAAGTGGGCCCAATGGTACGGGTCCCGCATGTCGGTTAAGTGGTCACAGATTTGGGTGTGTAATCGGGTATGTCTAGCAGTTTAGTAGGGTTTGAGTGATTCTGAATTTGAATTTCCAGATTTTATGTTAATCTTTGAAAATCCATATCTCCTACTAGGAAAGTCCAAAAATGGCAAATGTGGACTTGTTGGAAACCTTGAGAAGAGATATATGCAGTAGAATCATAAAATGTTACATGTTTGTAGATGTTTTCTGATGTCTTTATTTAAGCTTTAAAAATGCTCTAAAAATGCCTTTAAACTTGACCAGAGCAAGATCTGGAGTTTTAGATATCCAAAAATAGTGATTCTTGTTCTGTTAATCTTGTGATAATATGTAATAACTAATAAAAATATTAAACCTATTAGTTGTTCACTGTTTTCTTAGGGTTTTGATTTAATCTTGCTAATTAGGCATTTCTTGCATATGTTGTTTGGGAAATTCATAACTGATGTTGTATGCTTCAAATGATGTGAAATTTTTATGGTAGTCTTATCATGCTATGTATGTACTGTGGTATAAATTTCATGGTCATTTTTTGCTGTATGATCAAGTTATTGATTTAACTTGTTTACCGCTTGATAAATAGCTTATAAATAATATATAAATGATAAAATGGAAAATGTTGTTTCATTACCTTAGTATGATATTGGTCTATCATTTTGATTCATACTATGGCCATGTGTTCATACAAAATATTGAGTTTTAGGTTTAACTTGCTCTCGCATGATTTATTGCAATAGCTATTTGTCTTTTTCATAGAGGTTGATATACTTGTCCAAATAGCTTGAAATTTGGCTAGTAGACTTTTGGGAGCATATTTAGGCCACTGTAATTTTGGTAAAATTTATTGTGCACTTCTGATATGTGTTCATAATTCCACCTAATTATCTAGGTAAATTAAGAAATGTATTAAAATAATTTATTTAGCAATGGAAATTATGTTTTCTGGTGTTCATTAGTCATGTGTAAAATGTTGGTAAAGTTGGTTTTGCACAATTATATATTTGCAACATATGTTAATAATTATTTCTTGCAATTATTGGTTTCTAGACAGTTCTGGGGGCAATGTAAATTACCCCATGTTAGTTATGTTTTCTGAGCATCTTGTCTATAGGAAAGTTGTATATAATTCATGTATCTAGCTTGTGGTAAAATTTGGTGGAATTTGGTCAAGTAGTTTTTGAGTTATATCTGTTTAAAGTCAGGTCCCAGATTTGGTTGCTCTCTGTTTGGAGCAGACCAGATTCTGTAGTTTCATCTTTTTGACCTGTTAAACATGGGAATCAGGCTTAGGTGACATTAAATGAATTGTAGAAAATTTCATAAGCTTTCTATAATGTCTTGTTGCACATCATTTAGATTTGTAGAACTCTAGATATGATTGATTTACTCAGCTACTACATGTATGTCCCAAAAGTGGCAGATTCTAGTTTTAGTGCTTTGATTCACTTTGCCATGCTTGTGTGTTGAAGTGTGACTCATATCCTTGATGGTACTTGGGTTACTACCCTGTGATCTTGTGAGACTTGTGTCTTAATTGATGTGCTTGCCCTATTCTATGTTATGCCTTAGTGAGGAATAAGTTAATTAGCTCTAGGTGCCTATGTGAACTTTGATGTGCTTGTTTGACTACTTTGTTTATTGCACTTCTATGTTTTCATGCATATGCATTGTTGCACCTCATATAGGTACGCTAGCTGAAACACGTGAAGGATGTGATGTGGAGCTAACCAGAAGATGATGTTTGGTGGATCCATCCCGAAGATGGAAGAATCCTCAAGTTCATACATGAAGTGGAGATGTTCCGCAAGACGGTGCAAGCTAACTTGACTGACTTGAGTCGGATCCCAGGCAAGTCTCAGAGCATTATAAGCCTCCTACCTTCAAAGCAATTAATTATATATGTTATAAGTATTGTTGCATTAAGTGGTAGGAGTTGGTTGGAAACCCTTGCTGCATTATATCATTCCTTGTCCAGATATATGAATTATTGAATCCTACATAGACCAGGATCAAGTAGATGCTTAGCCCTGCTTTAAGCGGTAGAAGTCAGGTGATTTCCTATCACTTGCGAGAAGTAGGAATATTCATATATGGCACGGTTGGCTATATTTGCTATCGTGGAAAAGAACCATGTTCTAATAATATGAAAGGAGACCGGGCGAGATGACGATAGTGAAGCAACAAGGCATGGAGGTCTTGGATGTGGATCTATCCCCGTCTGAGTCATTTAAGGACCGATTCGCTGTATGTCCTTGAGTCATGTTGAACGCAGTCTAACACTTAGTTGACCGGATAAGTCGTTCCGACCACGAAGCCGAGTTATACAGTTCAGGCCGGGAATCGAAGGGTAGGTCGCATCTTGGAGGAAGTAAGGATGTGCTTGGGGACATTGGCGTGAGACCAAGGGGGGGTTAGAGTCCCTATCACCTGGCAGAGTGTTTCCCTTAGGGATGCGGCATCAGTCGAACCAGCAACTCCTGAATTGTACCAAAGGTGGCTTGTGCGACCCTGGCAAGGGCCTACGCGGTGAGTGTTAGAAATAGCCCTCCAGCTGGATAGGAACTCGATTCGAATCGCTGTCGCTCCTGGTTAGTGAGCACTTGACTTGAGCAGCGGCAATGTACAACAACAACAACAACAACAACAACAACAACATAGCCTTTTATCCCAAGCAAGTTGGGGTAGGCTAGAGATGAAACCCAAAAGAGACGAGAAACAGGGAGACACAATTAAATTGAAGGGATGGTTAATTGGATGACGATGGAAAGGTTGCCTCAATTTATACCAGCTATGGTTAATATTGTTTGCTCCTAATAAAGTGAGTGCTCTAGTGCAGGTTCTAATATAGATAACAGGTTAATGATAATTAACTTGATGCTTAAGCATTAATGATTACTTATCTATATTAAGATTTTATGCAAAATGTTGTCAAGCTGGCCCACTTTATATTAGCCTTGTATGATCCTTGGTGTCACTTTATTTCTGGTTTTTGACGGGTAAGTCTAGCTGAGTACCTTCTTGTACTCAGGGTTTTATCCCCACTTGTTGCAGGTTGTGATGTATTATGGCGACTGCAAGAGTTGGTTGGCTCCTACCTTAGTGGCGGAGTGTGATCATGGGCATGATCCTTCTTATTTATCTTGTCTCTAATGCTTTTGTAGAAGTTGACCTAGGTACTGGCATGTATTTGAAATAAGATTAATGTTAGTTTCAAATTACTTTGCTTCCGCTACTATTCAATTTAAGTTGTAATAACTATGTTGAACTCCGATGTATATTGGATTACATGTGAAATGGATGTAACATGTGACTTGTTGTGTTGAATCACTACGATCTTGGCTTGTATGTTGGTTGGTTTGAAATCCCTCGTGATTTCATTGGACTACTAGAGTTATATGGGCTCAAGTGTGAGAATTTGATCACTTCGGCGATTGTTTTTATACTTGTGCTCTTATAATTTGGATGGTTCTGTGACAAGGCAAACCCTAATGAAGGCGGTGACGGCAGTGGTGAGAAGATGAGCGCAAGAAACGTGAGCACAGATGACGAAGAGGGCAAGGTTGCGGGGCGTGGGTGGCAAAAAACAGGGGAAACCCCTATATTTAAGAGAGGGAAGAGAAAGACAAATCGCCCACCTAGATTCGCGTGCCATCCCATCCCGTCCACCGTTCTGCCCAGCTGTGTGCGTGCCACTGACTAGCTGTCCCTTCGTAGGATGCGTCGGGCGATGGATTGATGGCCACCAGGCCAGGAACCCTCGCAGGCAAGTAGGGGAACAGGACTGAAAATGCTCCTACAGCCCAATACGGCCTAGGAGTTCGCAGGTTGGCCTAGCAATAGGTTCGACAACTTCTCTAGGGTACCACTAGAGCGAGAGGTGGCAGATGATGGGCCCGCTAGCAGCCAGTACCTGGGAGCTCGAGCGCCGCGGGCATCCTGGTCCATGTTCGAGTCATGACTATAGCTAGACCTTGGTTTTTCCTCGAAGAAAGGCAACAAGCCCCCGGGACCAGTCGAATGGACCCAAGAACTATATGGACTAGCCGTTAGGAACATAAAGTCGGTCGCCAGCCGACCCAAACTGGATCCTCACGAACGGGAACAAGGGCCCCACTTAGACTAACCCGTTAACAGCTCACCGAGCACCATGATTCATCCAGTGAGAAAAATTGTGGCACGGCTCAACCCCTTTGTTTCATCGAAAAAATGCTTGAGGGATCATGATCACAAGAGGGGCCGACCCCTCGGCTGGACCCCCACTACATGTAGGGGCTCAAGGGCTCGAACACGCAAAGAGACCCTGTGTAAGGTCACAGACAACTATGAAGCAAGCACCCGGGCACGAGAGTGTCACGGGCTTCTCGACCCCTCGATCCAGCCCTGTTGGCATTTCTTAGCACCACTACTAAAAATAGAATTAATCCTACTCTTAGCAATGACACTAGAAATGGTATGGTAATTATTAACTTGTCACTTTTACAGTAGCCACCTATGATTACCTACATCTCTAATATTAAACTAGGTTGTCATACCTAGTGATGAAACCAGAAATGTTTGTTGGTACTATATAGCATTACTACAATAATAACACTAAATAGAAATCTATTATTTCATGTGACTATAAAGAATCTAAAGATATGAATGAAAAGAATTCTGCAAGCGGACAGATAATTATACCACTGTAGCATTTTACCTAGAGTATTACCAGGTTGTCGATTTATAATTTTACCACTAGGAAGGTATGACTATGCATGTAGTATTAATAATTTATGATTATGCATGAGAGAATGAACCAATTTCACATGCCCTACTCAAAATAGGGGTAAGTCATAAGATAAATATAGATATATATGATAAGTACTGATCAAGCATCATGATAAATAAATAAATTACTCAGAGCACTCTAACTATGGCAATAGCATTAGTCCAATCAAAATATTTGAGGAATAATTCCTAAGTCATTTTATAACTATAAGTCAATGAATGCTTCAATTAGTGCAATTACATCTAGTAGTTGTCGATACGGGACCCACAGGGTTCCATAACAATGTGACTACAAGTCGTGGGCCCTGGCCTAGCCCACGAACTGGAGCTAAGAGAGATGTAGCATCTACTACACCGAATCCGAATAGATAGGCCAGCCAGACTAGCCGGATTTCTATGGAAAGTAACTTCTGTATCTAGTTCAGGACACCTTCTTTGGATCCGACTAGGATTGTAACCACACCACAGCCTTCTCTACCGATATAAAGAGAGGCTGTGGGCACCCCTATAACAACGAACAATACAAGACAATCAATCCAACGCAAAGGCTAATGCCAACTGTACGTAGGCTTATTACTCGATCATCGATTGAGGGCCTAAACCAGTATAAATCAATTGTCTCTGCATTTACCATCGAGTTCTAGCGTGCACCGAAGCCCGAACAATTGTCCCAGGTGCCCCCGTGGTAGGCTATCGGTGGTCAAACACCGACAGCTCATCGAAGCTTGAACAACTGTCTCAAGTACCCCCATGGTAGGCTATCGGTGGTCAAACACCGACAGCTAGCGCGCCAGGTAGGGGCTTTCGGCGCAATCGCGATCAAGAGCTCTACAGATTTCAATGACATGATCTTCCCGCTGGGATCAATCTTCATCTTCGGATCATGGGTTTATGAGATGGACGGTAAGGGCAATCTCCATGGACATCTCGTTGAAGCTCCAGAAGCCCACGAAGATCTCACCCTTCCGACGAAGCTAACCAACGATCTTGAAAAGCTTACGGTGTCCGAACCAACTCAGGCCCTGACAACGATCAATCTCGATTTGACATCTGAGTCGGGTTCCTTCTTGGAGTCTTATCCCAGTTCTTTCAAAGACAAGCCAAGTCCTTTTCCGATTGGACTCCGAAACGCAGCCTTGACCCTACAAGAGATCGGTTCGAATCTACTTCAAGTTTCTTCCAAGAAATTGGGTCGTTTCCCAACCGAACTTAACAATATGGCAAAGACATACCAAAACTTACTCCAAGGCATGGCTGGACAGACACAGAAGCTGCATCTTACCAGGGCACAGGAAGGTCTTGTGTTAACCGTAACACCTAAAGATTGCCTGGTCCACTGGCCGGGTACATATCCCCCGAACAGCAATGCCCGACTGGTTGAAGAAGCTATCAATCTACCCTACCAAAACGTAGTGCGCTCCGCGATGCCAACACTCCAACTGAAGTCATCAGCGGCTACAACAAGGCAAGCCTAGTGCTAGGCCGAGAAGCCTTCATGATCCAGCGACCACTACTGATGCCACCAATTGCACCCGATGTTAGATCTTCAGATGAGTCAGAATCAAACATATCACCCAACATGCCTGAATACAATGGTGAATCTGAGGGCCAACGACGAACTAGAGAAAAAAGGAACAGATTGAAAGAAGGTCGTAGACGTCGTGCTAGGCAACGAAAAGAAGCACAGGACACATACAAAATGGAGCTGGCCGAGTACTACAAGAGAAGATCAGAGAAAGGAGCCGAATAAAGGCGTGCAGCCAAGGCCCATGAAGCCCCATAAAACAAAATACAGGAAGCACTAGAAGAACTCGAAGCAATTTCGCATCCCAACGAAGAACAAGAACAACTCCGAGAAGTTCTCCGGACAATAGCTTAGAAGGTACACAGTGAAAGAGCTCCTTCTAGGCTTCCCACTAGGAGAGCGTCGCATGAACAAGACACGCAAAGTCAAAGGAGGTCCACCTTCCAGAGACTAGGGCCAAACGGGAGCCAAAATCAAGATGAAAGGGGAGACAATGACCGGAGCAATCAAATTGAACGTTCGAGAGAAGAAAGGAGCAGAGCATCTCACCACTCACCACCTCGATTCATTCCAAGGACAAATAACAACTAGCTAGAAGAAGGAGCTGAGTCAGAGCACAGAGAAGTCGGGACACACAATAGATTCCCATGTTTTTCAAGATGACTCGCTTCAAGATAGTTGCCTCACAAGTTCAAACCATCAAACCACTCCAAGTACGATGGGAAGACCGAACCAAAATAGTGGCTCAGAATTTACTCGCAATCAATCGAACTAGCCGGAGGAGATGATGATATCAAAGCATTATTCTTTCCCATGGCGCTAGAAAACATGCTCCTCCAATGGTTCGATAAGTTGAACCCAGGGTCAATCAAAGGCTGGGAGGACTTGCAAAGGGCTTTTTGCGAAAACTTCACGGGCATCATTACGCACCCCATCACACATGCAGAACTAAAAGGAATCAACCAAAAGGGAGGCGAAAGCCTCAGAGATTACTATTGATGTTTTGGAGAATTACGCGCCCAGGTACATGACATCACTGAACGAGAAGTAATTGAAGCCTTCTCCCATGGAATCATGGCTAAGTGGTAGTTTCAAGATTTTTGCAAAGAAAACCCAAGGAACAATGAAGAATTCAGACGCGCGGTAGAAAAAATGATTATGGCTGAAGAAAAGACGAAAGAAAGATTTCCAAACAGAAACAACTGAGAAAACAACAGAGACAACTCGGACCGGAGAAATTTTCCAAACATGAGTCATTTAGACTAGAAACGCGGAGCAAACAACATCATCGCCATGGCCGACAAGATGAAAAAAATTCTCAAGATTCAGGAGGTTCGAGGATATTGAAAATATGCACTGTATATGGCACCCACAAGAAAACCACACAATGGGAGACTACCGAATCTTCATTGATCGGTATGCAAGGAAAGGAAAAAACAAAGATAAGCAAGAGGATAACAAAAAGAAAGACGAAGACAACACAGAAGACAAAGGATTCCAGCAGCCAAAGCGGACGGTGGAAGTAATCTTTTCTGGAATTATGGGTTCCAGAAGCAAGCACCAAGACAAACTGGCTCTCTGCAGCATCATGGCAGCGGAACCAGCGGTCCCAAGGTACCTAAATTGGTCACAATACCCAATCTAGTTTTCAAGAGAAGATCAATGGACAAGCGTTGGAAATGCCGGCCTATATCCACTAGTCCTAGATCCAACTATAGCAGGGATGATGGTCACCAAAGTTCTGATCGATGGGGGAGCTGGACTCAACATCATATTTTTAGAAACGCTAAAAAAGATGGGGCTAGACTTTGTCAGGTTGATCACCCCAACAGGAATACCTTTCTATGGAATAGTACCCGGCAAAGCAGCCATGGCACTCGGGCAAATCACTCTACCAGTCATGTTTGGAACACAAGCAAACTACCAGACCGAATTCATTCAGTTCGAAGTTGCAAACTTTGAAGCATCGTATCATGCCATCCTTGGAAGACCAGCGCTTGCAAAGTTCATGGCTATACCTCACTACCCATACCTCCTGCTCAAGATGCTAGGTCCTCACGAAATACTATCCCTTTGAGGAAACTTGAAGTGTGCCTTCGATTGTGACATTCAAGCAATCCAAATCACAGCCAAAACACAAGCAGCCGATGATAGAGAAGAAATTACCACCATTGCCGCACAAATGAACCCGAAAGAGCTAGAAATCCCAGCAAAGAAACCTAGCATCCTTGCACCTCAGAAAGAAGTCAATGTAAAGAAAATTGACCTAGGTACTGGTGATCCTGAGAAGACAGCGACCATTAGCGCCCACCTCTTAGCCAAATAGGAACTCGCGCTCACCAACTTTCTTCGGGACAACAAAGATATCTTCGCTTGGAAGCCGGCCGACATGCTAGGTGTCCCAAGAGAGTTGGCTGAGCACAAAATTGATGTCAATGAAGGCTCCAAACCAATTAATCAATGGTTGAGAAGATTCTCACCAAACAAAAAGGAAGCAATCAAGAAGGAGATTACAAAATTAATGATAGCCAGTTTTATAAGAGAAATTCTTCATCCAGACTGACTAGCAAATCCTGTTCTAGTACAAAAAAAACATGACAGAATGGCACATGTGCGTTGATTACATGGATCTTAACAAACATTGCCCAAAGGACCCGTTCGGGTTACCGTGAATTGATCAAATTATCAATTCAATAGCAGGATCCGTTCTGCTATCTTTCCTCGATTGCTATTTAGGATATCATTAGATTGCATTAAGAGAAGAAGATCAGAGCAAGACATCTTTCATCACTCCTTTCGACGCCTATTGTTATAAAACCATGTCCTTTGGACTCAAGAACACGGGCGCCACCTATCAAAGAGCTATTCAAACATGTCTTGGTTAACAAATTGGCAACAACGCGGAAGCTTGTGTCGATGATGTAGTAGTAAAGACAAAGAACCCAGACATGCTAATCAAAAATTTGAGGCAGACTTTTGAAAATCTAAATAAATGGAAGTGGAAATTGAACCCAAACAAGTGTGTTTTCGGAGTATCTTCAGGGCAACTACTCAGATTCCTGGTCAGTAATCGGGGAATAGAAGCAAGCACTAAGCAAATTTGAGTCATAATAGAAATGGCACCCCCACGCAGTGTAAAAGATGTGCAAAAATTGACAGGAAGCATGACAGCCCTCAATCGCTTCATCTCACGACTCGGCGAAAAAGGACTCCCTTTCTTCAAGCTACTAAAAATGACAAACAAGTTTGAGTGGATAGAGGAAGCCAAGGAGGCTTTTGAGAGCCTTAAAATGTACCTCACCTCATCACCCATACTTATACCACCAAAGAAAAATGAAGACATGATGTTATACATATCAGCAACATCTATTGTGGTCAGTGCAGCAATTGTGGTGGAAAGAGAAGAAGGGCATGTATACAAAGTACAGCGGCCAGTATACTACATCAGTGAAGTTTTGACAGATTCAAAAATACGGTACCCACATGTACATAAACTACTCTATGCCCTCCTAATCACTTCCCGCAAGCTTCGGCACTACTTTGAAAGCCACAAGATCACCGTAATAACAGATTTCCCTCTTGGAGACATCCAACGCAATAGAGATGCGACGGGATGCATATCAAAGTGGGCAGTCAAACTTGGAGCTCTAAATATTGATTTCTCTCCTCGGAAGGCAATAAAATCACAAGCACTCGCAGACTTTATGGCCGAATGGATAGAAATCCAACAACCCGCACCAGATACCTTCCTAGATCATTGGAAGATGTACTTCGATGGATCACTCAAGTTAGGCAGAGCAGGTGTAGGTGTTCTTTTCATATCCCTAGAAGGAAAACAGCTTAAATACATACTCCAAATCCTATGGCAAGCCACAAACAATAAAGCAGAATATGAAGCACTCATCCATGTGCTAAGAATCGCGACTTCTCTCGGAATCAAGCGGCTGCTTGTCTATGGAGATTTAGCTGTGGTCATCAATCAAGTCAACAAAGACTGGGACTCTACCAAAAACAACATGGACGCCTATTGCACTAAAGTACGAAAACTAGAGAAAATTTTCCAGGGACTAGAAATCCTACATGTTCTATGAGACTCAAACATCGTAGCAGACGTCCTCGCGAAGCTGGGATCAGACAGAGCGAAGGTCCTGCCAGGGGTGTTTGTAGAGGAGTTGCCATCACCCTCCATAAAACAAGCCGGTGGGATAACCCCTGAGCCACCAGCACCAACAACCTAGATCATGGTAATCACCAGATCATGGACTCAAGACTTCATCGACTACATAAAAAAACAAACTACTAGCTAATAGGGAAGAGGCAACCATGATAATCAGAAGAAGCAAGAACTACGTCCTCATAGGCGACAACCTCTATAGAAGAGCCTCATCATCAGGAGTACTTCTTAAATGTATCACAAGAGAAGAAGGAAAAGAAATCCTAGAAGAAATTCACTTAGGATGCTGCGGCAACCACGCAGCCTCAAGAACTTTGGTGGGCAAAACCTTCCACACCGGTTTCTATTGGCCAACAGCTTTAAAAGATGCAGAAGAACTAGTTAGACAATGCAAAGGGTGTCAATGTTCACGAGGCAAGCTCACATACCTACTCACGAACTAATTTGCATCCCTCCCGCCTAGCCGTTCGCATGCTGGGGGCTAGACCAAGTAGGTCCACTCAAAAAGGCCAAAGGTGGCTTTGAATACATCTTCGTCGCAATCGACAAATTCACCAAGTGGATTGAGTACAAGCCGCTCGTAAACTACAGCATAGCAAAAGCAGTCGAGTTCATCCAAGATATCATGCACCGTTTTGGAATACCCAACCGAATCATCATAGACTTGGGTTCCCCTTTTTATAGCTGTCGAATTTAGAAATTGGGCACAAGACTGTGGCATCAGTATAAATTATGCGTTAGTTGCACACCCTGAAGCCAACGGACAAGTAGAAAGAGCCAATGGACTTATACTAGCTAGATTAAAACCAAGATTATATGAAGAACTAGAAGACTACGGCTCCAAATGGATTGAGGAACTACCCAAAGTAGTATGGGGGCTCTACACTCAAGTAGGCAGAGCAACTGGATACTCACCTTTTTTCTAGTATATGGATTAGAAGCCGTGCAACCAGCAGATTTGATCTGGACATCCCCAAAAATAGAGCAATATGAAGAAGGAGAAGCAGAACACACACAAAGATTAGAACTTGACAGTACAGAAGAAATCAGGATAAACGCTACCCTTCAGTCAGCTCGATACCTCCAAGGTCTGAGGCGCCACTACAACAAAAGTACTAAACAATGCTCAGTACAAGTCGGAGACTTAGTACTACGAAGAATACAAAAAACTGACAGACACCATAAATTACTCAGCCCATGGGAAGGTCTTTTTATTGTCACAAAAGTATCTGGACCAGACACATACAAGTTAATGACTGAAGATGGGGAAGAAGTGAAGAATATGTGGCATATCAGCCAGCTAAGAAGATTCTACGCTTGAAGAATTGAAGACAAAATCTATGTAACAATAAAAGCGATATGTAATCAGGATCCACGGTCAATGGAATAAAGATAATATTCCTCATCAGCATTTGTCTTATTATGATCGTTCCCGGGTTGTTTTCACAACCGGATGAGAGCAAAAGAGCTGAAAAGATGCTTGAGCTCGCAATCCCAAGCCTTTTCAGGCTTGGATGAGAGTAAGGCAGATATGCTGACACTCGAACCTATCCTAGGTTGTTTCCAGGGCCTAGATGAGAGCCAAAGGGCTCGACCTATCCCGGGTTGTTTTCACAACCGGATGAGAGCAAAAGAGCTAAAAAGATGCTTGAGCTCGCAATCCCAAGTGTTTTCAGGCTTGGATGAGAGTAAGGCAGAAAGGCTGACACTTGAACCTATCCTAGGTTGTTTTCATGGCCTGGATGAGAGCCAGAGGTGCTCGACCTATCCCGGGTTGTTTTCACAACCGGATGAGAGCAAAAGTGCTAAAAAGATGCTTGAGCTCGCAATCCCAAGTCTTTTCAGGCTTGGATGAGAGTAAGGTAGAAAGACTGACACTCGAACTTATCCTGGGTTGTTTTCATAGCATGGATGATAGCCAGAGGTGCTCGACCTATCTTGAGTTGTTTTCACAACCGGATGAGAGCAAAAGAGCTAAAAAGATGCTTGAGGTCGCAATCCCAAGTCTTTTCAGGCTTGGATGAGAGTAAGGCAGTTAGGCTGACATTCGAACCTATCTTGGTTGTTTTCATGACCTAGATGAGAGCTAGCGGTGCTCGACCTATCCCGGGTTGTTTTCACAACTGGATGAGAGCAACAAAGCTAAAAAGATGCTTAAGCTCGCATAATAACCAAGTTCTTCTTGCTACAAAGGAAAAAGACAAAACACTTGGACAATTATCAGGCCTTGACGAAAGCAAGAAGGCTGACAAATCTAGCACTCGAACCCATCCGGGGTTGTTTCCACAGCCTACATGAGAGCCAGATAGCGCTTGCCCTATCCCAAGTTATTCTACACCAGACGAAACAATCCAACTAATACAGCACCGATGCTCGACAAGACCTACGAAGGTATAAAACAAAGAGCAAACCCAGTTGGAGACACACAACTCAAAGGATCTTGAATTCGCCTACGAAGGCCGAGATTTATATCCAGCACATACTTAAAGAATTTAGAAGTCTGGAAAAACAACTCGGGAAGATTCACTCAAATGATTCAAAGCAAGATATTAAAGACATATCAAAAGAACCAGAAATCCTTTACAAAAAGCACAATACAAAATGTGTCTTTACAAAGAAGAGAGATGTGCCCAGATACTATAGAACCTAACTATCAGCTTTGTCACCAGAAGGCGGGAGATAAATATTAAGCTTATCAGCAATGAAGTTAGATAGGTCTTCAACTTCAGACTCTGCATTCTTGATGGACTCCAGGTAGTTGTCATCATCAGTGTCCTCCCTAAGCTTTTCCAGAGGAACTAACGATGCAAGAACACGGACGTGAGCCAAAACGTTCTTGACACATGCCCGGACCCCGTCCTTCACAAAGTTCTAAAGTCGCTCAGGAATCAGAGGGATGAACTCGCCCTAGGTCTTCCCATCATCTTCAGAATGTAGCAAACTCGCCCTAAGCTTTGCAACAGTCTTGAAAGACTTCCACAATGTAGCGAACCATTGGTCAGATGAAGCTAACCTCTTAGACAAATCATCAATAGTCTTCATCCCCTGCACAAGATCTCGGTCAGCACCAAGCCTAATCAACTCGGCACGAGCAAGCTCTTCTTTGGCATGAGCCTTTACCTCTTTGGCCCTATTATGACTAGATCGGACCGATATCTTCATATCTTTAATATCAGTCAAAAGCACTTGCTTATCTTTTTGAAGGGCTAAATAAGACAATAAAGGAAAATCAGGTAGGAAGGAGCAAGAAACAAAAAGAAGGAACAAGATACAAGAGAACTCAGAATACTATCACACTCTCTCTTCATGGCCTCCACCTTTTCCAAGGCTTCCTAGACCGCAACTTTCCTCCACTCCTCCGCCTCAATCACCTGAGCACCGAGGGCTTTCTCCTCCCGCTGATGTGTCTAATGCTCAATCTCCATCTCGAACCGATAGAGGTCCAGATCCGTCTTTAGAGCACTAATCTCAGAGGTCAACTTCTTCTCGATTTCAGTCAAGAAAAAGAAGTCGACATGGTCCTAAGAGAAAGACTAATCGAACAAGACAAAGGGAAAAAAGGGCAAGGCGTAAGAACCTAAGAAGACCAACAAAATAGTAACTCAAGAAAAACCTACCTGTAGTTTCTCTCCAAAAGAATCCGCACTAGCCGCCAAAACTCCCCCCTCCGTAGTCAACTCCGACAAGCGACGGGTGGCATCGAACTCCCACAACACATCATCATCCAGATGTTGACTACTAGTACCAAGGGAGGCAGGAGGAGAGACAAGCTGATGCAAAGACGACAAGACCAAGGCGGCAACCTAGGCAGTAGAAGCCCTGGCTACATCCTCAGATGGACCTGCCACCACGGTCACTGCCATCCCCGAAGTAGGTGACTCTATGGTAGCATGTTCATCAGAAGCCACCGTCTCCCTCATAGCCGCCTCACTGATCGTGCGTTCTGAGTCATGAGACTCAGTACGTACCGCCGCACCACCGGAATGCGAAGAAGCCGGTCGAGGGACCCACAAAGGCGTAGATGAAGATCTGCGAGATGACAGACAAACCACAACAATACAAGAAAAATGGAAAACAAAGGCAGACAACCTAACCAAGATTCACTTACTTGGCCGACTTCTTCAAACTAAAAGCCCCAAGCCGAGCTGAAGGTTTTGGCGTAGGCATGGCAGCAGAAAAGACATCATCACCATCCCGCGCCAGGAACGGTGTGATCGACAACTGAGCCCCTGGAGAACTCAGTCCCGACGATCGCTTGCTGCGAAAGGAGAAGGACAAGTCAAGTCAAAAGAAGCGATCAAGAATAATAGCAAGAAAAACAAAAATACAACTACAACTCACCGACGAGTGTCGAGGGCCACATCTCCTTCCTCATCCTCCTCACCCTTGAGCAACTTGACCACAGGACTGTCTGAGAAAGGAAAAAGTACTCGGTTAAGAACACGAACAAACAACAAAGATGACAAAAATATTGACATGCTCACCTAGGAGCATGCTACCTACAACTTGAGTACCTGGACGAGTACTTGATTGACGAGGCTTCTTGATTGAAGACAACTCAGCGGAAGCATCGTCTATTCGTGTCCTCTTGTTGCTACGAGGAGCTTGGGGAACTGGACGAGGGACATACTCAACGTATGGGACGGTTTCTATGATGGAAGCACCAGGAAGGATGGTGGTGGCTTGAGACTTACTGGTTGAATACGCTCTAGCAAGGTTCTCCCTAGCTTTTACCATAGAAGGGAGGTCATCCACAGGGAAAAGGTCAACAAAATTCCAACCCAAATCCTACAGAACAACAACAACAACAACAAGGGAAGTAAGGGAAATGAACATAGAAAGTACCAGCAACAAAGGAAATATAAAGAATAAAGTACTTAAAGAAGAAAAACAACTTACAGCAGGAGGCGGGTTGTCAGCACGGTACTCAGGGACCGTGTGCGGAACGATGCTCACTCCCTTCAGGATCTTCTTGAGGTGCTCTAGCACCTCTTCTTCGGTTAACTCTAGAGCCGGGACCATACGAGAAGGGTCCTTGGCCCTGGAATATTCAAAGCCATAGTGCTCCCTTGCCTTCAAGGGTTGAACTCGCCGGCACAGATAACTGGTGATGATCTCGAGGCCATTCAGTTCTTGCTGCTTCAAAACCTAGATTCTATCAAGCAATGGCTGAATCTTCTTGAGCTCTTCGCTTGACAATATGTTCTTATCCCAACAATCATTGACCAAAGGACCAGAGTCAGATTGGACAAAAAGGGCACGGAGCATGTTTCTGGCGTAAAACCACTCGAAACACCACTCCTTCACAGAATCAACCAGGTCATAGTCAAAAAAGAGATTCTTCTTGCCCTGGCGGAATTGAATCCCACAACCACCAGAGGAGAAATATTATCACTCTGGGGGTGTGGTTTCAGATGAAAGAAATAACAAAACAAGGAGATAGAAGGAGGGATTCCAAGGAAGGTTTCATAGAGATGAACAAACATAGACAAGTGAAGCACACCAGTCGGGGTCAAATGATTTAAACAAATCCTGAAATATTGGAGGAAACGATGAAGAAAAGCACAGGCGGGCAAGCAGAGACCAGCCCGAACAAAAGAGATAAACAAGACAATCTCACCAGGACCAGGAGTAGGAACCCGATGTTGGCCGGGGACCTTCTAATCAGCAAAGTCCTTCTCTTGGATTAGACCGTCGTTGACCAAATCACGCAGCTGATCCTCTGTGGTAGTCAGAACTGGCTTGAGCTTCTCCGCAGCCCTCATAGTTATGAATTCTTGATTCTCGATGAACAAGAGCGACGCCTCCTCGTCCACCAAGACCTGCTTCCACTTGCTTGACGACTTCTTCTTGCCCATACAATGTCAAATGTCATGGAACCGTCCAAATTATAAGAGCACAAGTACAAAAACAATCACCGAAGTGATCAAATTCTCGCACTTGAGCCCATATAACTCCGGTAGTCCAATGAAATCACGAGGGATTTCAAACCAACCAACATACAAGCCAAGATCGTAGTGATTCAACATAACAAGTCACATGTTACAACCATTTCACAAGTAATTCAATATACATTGGAGTTCAACATAGTTATTACAACTTAACTTGAAAAGTAGCGGAAGCAAAGTAATTAGAAACTAACATTTCTCTGACTTCAAATACATGCCAGTACCAAGGTCGACTTCCAACAAAAGCATTAAAGGCAAGATGAATAAGAAGGATCATGCCCGTGATCACACTCTGCCACTAAGGCAGGAGCCAACCAACTCTTGCAGTCGTCATGATACATCACAACCTGCAACAAGTGGGAATAAAACCCTGAGTACGACAATGTACTCAGCTAGACTTACCCATCATAAACCAGAAATAAAGTGACACCAAGGATCATGCAAGGCTGATATAAAGTGGGCTAGCTTGACAATATTTTGCATAAAAGCTTAATATGGATAAGTAATCATTAATGCTTAAGCATCAAGTTAATTATCATTAACCTGTCATCTATACTAGAACCTGTACTAGAGCACTCACTTTATTAGGAGCAAACAATATTAACCATAGCAGGTATAAATTGAGGCAAATATACATCGTCATCCAATTAACCATCCGTTCAATTTAATTGAATCTACGTTGTCGCTGCTCAAGTCAAGTGCTCCCTAACCGGGAGCGACGGCGATTCGAATCGAATTCCTATCCAGCTAGAGGGGTATTTCTAACACTCACAGCGCAGGCCCCTGCCAGGGTCGCACAAGCCACCTTTCGTACAATTCAGGAGTCGCTAGTTCGAATGATGCCGCATCCCCAAGGGTGACACTCTGCCAGGTGATAGGGACTCTAACCCCCCCTTGGTCTCACGCCAATGTCCCCAAGCACATCATTTCTCTCCTCCAAGATGCAACCTACCATTCGATTCCCGGCCTGAACCATATTACTCGGCTTCGCGGTTGAAACGACTTATCCGGCCAAATAAGTGTTAGACTGCGTTCAACATGACTCAAGGACGTACAGTGAATCGGTCCTTAAACGACTCAGACGGGGATAGATCTACACCCAAGACCTCCATGCCTTGTTGCTTCACTATCGTCATCCCACCCGGTTTCATTTCATTTTATTAACACATGGTTCCTTTGCACGATAGCAAATATAGCCAACCGTGCCATATATAAATATCCCTACATCTCGCAGGTGACAGGAAATCACCTGACTTCTACCGCTTAAAGCAGGGCTAAGCATCTACTCGATCCTAGTCTATGTAGGATTCAGGGATTCATATAACTGGACAAGGAATGATATAATGCAGCAAGGGTTTCCAACCAACTCCTACCACTTAATGCAACAATACTTATAACATGTATAGAATTAATTGCTTTGAAGGTAGGAGGCTTATAATGCTCCGGGGCTTGCCTGGGATCTGACACAAGTCAGTAGTTGTCAGATGACACTCGCTTGGCGAGCACCTCCCATTCTAGCACTTGTCCAGTCCTTCCGTCTTCGAGATAGGTACACCAAACACCATCTTCGGGTTAGGCTCCAACATCTCGTCCTTCACGTGGTGCATCTAGCGTACCTAGATGAGATGCAAGATGCAAGTGTATGAATACATGGAAATACAATGGATGATGCATCACACACTAAACAAGGCAAGTACAAGGTTATCTAAATACACATAAGCACTTCACATTGCTTAATTAAACACTACACGACCTATCATGCTAAGATAGCAAGGAAAGCAATACCAAACATGACACAAGATTTACAAAGTCTTAGGTGTACTAACTTCATCACCAAGGACATGAATCACACTTAGCAACATGCAAAGCAAGTCAAGATGAAGCAACAACGATAATTGGAATATACCAATTTCTGGACTCGCAAACAGTAGCTTCATAAATCAATCATATCTAGAGTTTTATAAATCCAAATGACTTGCAAGAAGACATTATGGAAAGCTTATAAAATTCTCTACATTTCATTTATAATCATCCTAGCATGATTCCAAAGTTAATCATGTCGAATTTACACAAACACAGAAACTGGTCTAACAAGACAGAGAGCAAGCAATTCTGTAATCCAACTTTAAACAGCTATAACTCCTAAACAACATGTACAAATGCCACCAAATTTTAACAGCAGCTAGATACATAAATTATCTACAACTTTTGTATAAACAAGTTTCACAACAAAGCACATTATCATGAAGAACTTTGCTAAGTTCCCAGATCTGTCCAGAAACCTCATTTGTAAGAAATAATTATTAACTTATGTTGCAAACATATAATTGGACAAAACCAACTTTACCAACATGTCACCCATGACTCATGAACACCAGAAAACATAGTGTCCAATTCTAGATAAATTATTTTAATACATTTCTTAATTTATCTTAGATAATTAGGTGGAATTATGAACACATATCCAAGGTACACAATAAATTCTACTAAAATTACAGTGGCCTACGTATCCTCCCAATAGTCTACTGTACAAATTTTAAGCCATTTGGACAAGTATATCAACCTCTATGAAAAAGACAAATTGCTATTACAAGAATTCATGTGAGAGCAACATGAATCAATAACTCATTCATACTGCCACCAAAATTCATGAAATTTTTACCACACATCAAACATCACAGGAGTAGCATGCCACAAAAATTTCACTTCATTTGGAGCCATACAACTACAGTTATGAAAAAGACAAATACCACTAGTATTAAAAACCTAATCTGAAAAATCCATTTTTACAGAACAAACATTAAACTAAAATATGCTATATTATAGATCCACTACATAGACAATTTCACAAGGATTCCAAAAAGTCCTCATTTGCTATTTTACGAATTTCCTATGATTTACTATGTAATTTCAAAGTTCCTGCAAAATCATCACAAAACAGTCCTCGCAGCACTATTCATATGAGTCACAGGCTCTGCAGAAACCCCCCTGTATTTAGTTGAATTCAAGCTCGAGGTCCCTGGTCGCGAATTAAAACAAAGTCGGCGCTGGAGGTGGTCGGTGCTTGCGGTTCCGGCCCGCAGGGGCAATCTCCGGTGGAGGCGAGTGGCGGGGGAGCACGAGGGGTTTCGTGCGCACCCGCTAGTGCCCTCGGCTTGGCCCATGGTGGCCTGTGGTGGCGTGGCCACTGTAGCAAGCGACGACCATGGCAGCGGCTCCGACGGTCGACTACTCCGGTGGCCGAGGAAGGTGGGGAAACGGTGCGCTGGGTTCGCGGGAGGGTGGCGACGGCGCTAGGGTGCACCGCTCTGGCCGAGGCAGCACGGAGGCGAGGAACGCGGCGTGGCCTAGAGCTCGGCCGGCGGCCATGGTGGCGGCGCTCTGGCATGCACGTCGCTGCAAGAACAAGAGCGGGGAGGGCGAGGCGAGTGAGGGGGGAGTGAGCTGAGGGCGCTCTGCTGTCCCAACGTGAGAGGAAAGGGCGAGGACGCGTGGCAGAAGGTGGGGGCGCTCGGCTCGCATGGCTGCCACGCCCGCGGCACGTGCCGGCCTCTGAGGCATTTTACCGAGCAGCTGGCAGGTTATGGAGTGGTTCGGTTGGGACGCTGATTTGGGCCGTTTCTGGGCGGAGTTGGCCGATGGGCCTAAAAGAAAAGTTGTTGATCCTAGGCTGCTCTCCAACTTCTGTTAAGGGCCATCAGTCAGTAGAGCTAAGGATCAATGGCTAATGAAGGTCCAAAATGACGGTGTCAGAGCGTTGACAGCGATCAACAAACTCCAACAAATGACGTTCAAAATGAAATGCAACTGGTGCCATCTTGTTATATGCTCTTCCTCATCACATAAGCTCCAACTTTTACATTTGGACCTACTCAAGTTACTTAACAAATTTTGGAGAATGCGACATGCCAATCTCAAGGTCATTTGAGTGACAAAGTTGCAAACATGTTGTTTTAGCAACTGATTTTGGAGATCCAAATATACTCTAAATGTGATGACACTTGATTCATTGTGTCCCTCATGAACAGTACTCCAACTCATATTAAGGAACCTAATTGAGCCACTATATGAAATTGGAAGATAAAATGTCATGAACATGTTGACTTGATGCTGCCGATTAGGGACTTGGAATAATTTCTGCCCTTTCAAAAACAGCAGCTTAATCAATTTTGTGAGCTCTATTTGGCCAAACTAGAAGCCAAAATAGCTCTTGACCATTAAACAAAGTTTGTTCTACACAAGATGAACTACAACTTTTGTTTAAGGTCAAACCTCATAAATGGTACAGAAGTCAAACTTTCACTTTGGTCAAAGTAGCAACTCGATAAAGCCGAAACGAGGGTTTTAGGCCAATCGGGGCATTTTCTTGACTTTTGCTCAACATGAACCCTTCATGACTTTTGTTGTAGAGTTCATCTAGAGTCATTTGGGTAAGTTTGCAAAGTTTGGTTGATGACCTATATTTCCATTCACTTAATAGTGCAATTCAAGCACTTAGTAAAACCATCCAAACTAGGACATAACTTATCATTTCATGTGACTTTTTGATTCCAAACTTCATGAAACTTTTCCAGTGACTAATATAGATAGGTAATAAGGTGAGACACATGAAGATATTGCAATAACGCCACCCAAGCATATATTTTAAAAAGGGGCCTATATGTAAAGCAATGGTGCAACATCCAACTTTAGGTTAGGCTCATCTCCATAGGTTGACCTTGACATCGTCATCTCTACTTAAGCTATCATGTTTGAGCTCAAACCCACTGCTTAGTGAGTGACAAACACCTGGGGTGTTACAACCCTCCCCCCTTAAAAGAATCACGTCCCGAGATTCGGTGCGAAGGACTTTTCAAGGGAAGAGAAGCATGTTATCCAATTCCCCACATCTGCTATATCATTCAGCTACAAAGCTTCAACATCGGTGAACAATTTGGTCAAAGGCACTTTCTGATACTTACTCTTTATGGTAAAATTTGTCTGAAGAATTTCCTTCATTGACTTCCATGAAGCATTGTTACTTTGGGAGGAATCCAAGATAGCACGTACCGCATTCTCAGTGTACGGAGATCATTTGGTCCATGAGTGAACCCCTCACAAGTATCTGATTCTTTAATGGACACAACATAGGCCATATGAACTTTACACTAGACCGAAATCTTTAGAAATATACTCGTTGAAATGACTCTATGTTCAAACGGTTTGAAAAGCAGTTCTCTACCAAAGTGGCTTGAGCACAACCTTCCAAAGGGTGAGATTATAGATGACAAACATCCTCTGAGGCTGTATGATACTGAGTAACCAATAGACGAGGGCTATGCTGGTCATAAATGTTCATTCATTTAGACACCAACTAATGGAAAACTACTTGTGGTTCCATGTGTGCAGTTCTCTTTCTCTGATGACAACACTGTATTATCTGAGTCTGTTGAGCGATTAGTAAATATGATAGCCGACTCTGTTGACTTCGTATTTCGGCCAAAAGCAACCTAAGAAGATTCTTTTATCTAAAGACAACAGTTATCTGGGTTGAATCAGATGCAACCTTCTTGGGTAAGAACACTTTAAGATACCAAAGATCAGTGAGTATTACCAATTATTGCCAAAGAAGGATATAGCGAGGTCTTGCAGACAGTAAAAATTGCAAGTATTTACCAACTTCGGTAATTATCTCAATACCAAGCAAGTTGAGTACAATCCCCTTCGTGATGTAGTTGCATAGTAAGTTGAGTTTGACTTGCAACGTAGTGAAACTAGCTTTGTCAGGTTAACTTTTCACCGTGAGGCTTCCTCTTTAGGATCAAACAGCAGCTCTAAGATGGGAAATCTGTTGTTTGACACTTTTCAATTTGCTTTTGATACGCGATGGTATACATTGATTTGCAGAAACCAAGGCTGCTCGTACACTGTTGATACGAGAATGCAAAAGCAATGAAAGAGTGTGAACTAGTATCTGTGGGACCTCAAAAGGGTTATCCAACAGCAGGTCTCGACCATTAACTTACATACTAATCCTATGATGCACACGCTTTGAACTTGCGGCTACTTTTGCAAGGCAAAACGCATACTCTGCTTGGAGGACATTCCTACAAGGATAAGGAACCGCTTCCGAATATTCCTAACACTTCGACCAGCAAAGTTATGAACAAACCATTGTGGCACCTAAGGCACAAGGATGATGATCAAACTAGGGTATGCTTTCTCTAATTCTTTACTTTAGCTAATAGAACACTTTGCTCTATCTGTGTGATTGTCCAAGATGGAATTGATTTGGTCACAATGGTTCTGGAAGATAGAGTATCACTCAAGTTGTTGGCTAGTTGATCAACTTCTTGTTGGTTATTGCTCTGTAAGACATAGCCTTCGTAGCTACCAAAGAGTCGTTACTTAGCTGGAGATTAACCTTCCTATTGGTAACTAATCAGTTGTCTCTCAACACTAAAAAGTTCCAAATATTCATTCTTGATCACAACAATTGTGGTTGATACAAAGCAGATGGTTGCCATCGAAGTCAGCAGATAAGGAGTCATATCAGAGATGGTTGATTTCGATGGTATGGCCATTATGCATACAAAGGTTAAAATTTGCATAATGTGACGATCGAGTCTTATCCAACGGATGACTTGTCCAACATTAAGTGTTGGGTGTCCTTTTTGTCCAACAGAGATGAGATACGTTGCTCACTAGATTGAGTTGTCAATACTGGAACAACTAAGTAGAGTCACTTGTCTACCACCTCTTGTAGTATGTTAATGTTTATGTCGGTGACCTGTTCTTCAAAGATTATCCTTTATATAACTTCAAATGGAAGTTCTACTACTTTTGGTCTGAGATATGGGTCTTACGATAAGATATGGGAAGATAACCAAGGAAGAAACACGAGAAAATAACACATCGACTGTCATTTCATAATGGATCATGACTAGAAACAGTGATACCAGCGCGTGCCAAGCAGCCAACCATGTGTCTACAGCCACAGGAGGCCCTTGGTTTCGTCGCGACACCATCAGCGGCTACTCATAACACCATTACTAAACGCACAACGAAAGTGAAATTCCCAGTGACACCAATGAGTTGTAAGAACAAGCGCCATACAAGGAGGGATAGCAAGCAAAGGTAGTCACAAGGTTTAGAATCAACACGAAAATGATCCGAAGATCAAAATATAGCACAAGAGAACATCGCGCAATTGCCAAGGATAACTGAGCAAGAGACTCTTGCTTAAATTCTACATACGACTTGCGTCCATCGAGGGGATTACCAGATAAAAGATTAATAGGAGATTCAATCATGTTGAGCAACAACATGAGATCAAGACTGATGAACTTTCCGAGACTTGGGAAGGTGGGAGACGAATTAAGCAAATTTCAAGGCAAAAACCGATACATAGTCATAGATTGAGTTGATAAGGTGGATGCACGAATTTGCAAGCACACGATTTAGAGGCCATAGCAGAGAGACGTTGCGTCACACTAGCTAACCTTTGGGAGAGATAACCGGAAGGTCCAACATGGTTTTGGGTATAGTCTCCACAACTGGCAACGTACGAACCATGGTCAAAGGCTAGCGTTGATAAAAGTTAACTTGGTTGGTCAGTCGATAAGGGTCTTCACAAAAAGGGTTGGAAAACATCCACGGCTTAGACAAACATATAGGAGAACAAAACTTTAGGCTTTCGGTCAAGCAACGGTATGGATACAAACATTCAAGGGATAACCACCACGTCTACAGGCTCAGGCTCCTAAGAGAGAGAACCTAATTGAAGACAACAACCAAATAATTATGTAACATGAACGTTGTTCTAGGATAAATCTATGCGACACTCGTATGCTCACCGAGGACAAACGAGGTGACAACTAGGGCACTACCTAGATAACAAGCATACATACAACATCACAGTCAAGCAGACATTGGAGAAAATTCAAACAATGGGCTTAAGCAACCAATACAAAGCACAAGGCTCACCCAAAATAAGCATTTATCTCAAGCATGAACTAACTACGAGTTTAGCTCAAAACAAACGCTAGCTAAGGGAGCCAACTTAGCATGTGCATAGAATCCGAACAGCAGCATAGTAGCTACTTGTTTCAACCATAACTGAGGTTGTAGATATCCCACAAAGGTGATCCTAGACTTTCTAGAAAGCTTAGGAAGATGACTACACTTTAGTTATTCATACCAAAAGCTAATTCATAAATTAACATGACCAACAATGCTACTGTTTTAGATCTGCACCAATATGGACAGAAAACTAACAAGAACTTCAAAAATGCATAACTGGAGTCCTAGAGACCCAACCAGGCTGATCTTTAACTTGATGTAAAGCTTATTAAGTTGTCTATAACTTTCTTATTACCATATTAAGATGATTCTATAGCTAACAAGGCCAAACAAGACAAAGAAGACATCTCTATCCAGATTTGGACAGATTCTGTGACTCCATTTTGCAAGCTCATAACTAGAGATTTATACCACCACAATTAGTGCTATAGGATATTTTGGAAATCTTAGAAAAAGTACTACACTTCTTCTATTATCTCCAAGATATGATTCCATATGCACATAGGTCAAACAAACCAAACATTCAGATCTATTCAGAGTATAAGCAAAACCTAACAATAAACTTCTAAAAGTCATAACTCTCAAACCATAAGGCTTAGCGTCATAAAATTTTAGGACAAGCTAGATAAGTAAGTTAGCTACAACTTTGGTATTCTCCATAACTACAGAAAACACCATTATGACTACGAAAGCATCCCTACAACAGAAACCATTTTAGCAGCCAACGTCCAACAAGCAAAACAAAGCTTGCCTTTGTTCTACTTAACAAGAGAGCACACAAACATGTTATTCCAGTAGCTCTAAATTTTGTTACCTTAGACCAACACGAATTTATGAGAATCCATAATTACTTAAGTGAGGTCTAAAGCATTGGCAAACGCTTGGGTGAACAACATATCCACCCCTTAACTAAACTAGAGGACATTTATAGGTTCAAGCAGGTAACCATACCTATTTCTAGCAAAGCTAAGTACACATTTTTCTCAAACAACATGGAGTAAGGCATTCTTATTTAGCTTCACTCAAGAAAGATAGTGCAACACATTGATCACAAGTTACACACTATAGAACAAGGGTGAGAGGAGCATAGCTATGCATAGGGCAACAATCATGAAGATGCATGCTTCGTCCTATTCGTCCTCACAAGACTGCCAACCTAAGGTGGTGATCACGTTCTATGTCGGTGGCATAACACGCACTCTCTCGATATATATCTAGTCGTTAGCTACATTCGACTTACGCATTCGTGGTTAGCGTACCTGCAGAAAAGTTTCATTGCAGCCCAACATTTCCCCAAATATAGCACACAAGGAAAATAGGAAGGTGAAATTCTAAGCACTCCCACATACATATACCCCTGTATACGTACATGTAGTACCAAAACTACCCGAATCATCAATCTCCCACAATTAAGTACCTTCACATATACATGTGTATAACATGTAAATAATCCAGTAACCAAAACTAGCTCTCCCCTAGACCATAGTTTGTACGGTCATGCTCTCACAACTCACACTTACCTGAGCGTAGGTGCGATGTTGCATAAAAGTAAACTAGCGACATATATGACTATCTCATATATGAAGGCTACCACCAATCTAACACACCGGGTAGCATAGTGTGGGAGAGTCATCACACATACATACCTTGGCCTGGGCGTTGATGCATAAATGAAAATCCCCAAGTTAGTACTTATATAAGCCACCTAATAATCCTTATATAGGCATAAGGAAATTGACCACTGGCATACTTAGGTTTAGAATTCAGATTTCACAAACCTATATATAGCTATAAGTTGGTAAAATTGATTTTATAAAACAAAACCTTTGTTTTAAATACACATACGACAAGTTTAATGTTGAATCTTGCTCTGATACCAGCTGTCACGAAACCGTCCAAATTATAAGAGCACAAGTACAAAAACAATCACCGAAGTGATCAAATTCTCGCACTTGAGCCCATATAACTCTGGTAATCCAATGAAATCACGAGGGATTTCAATCCAACCAACATACAAGCCAAGATCGTAGTAATTCAACATAACAAGTCACATGTTACAGCCATTTCACAAGTAATTCAATATACATCGGAGTTCAACATAGTTATTACAACTTAACTTGAAAAGTAGCGGAAGCAAAGTAATTAGAAACTAACATTTCTCTGACTTCAAATACATGCCAGTACCAAGGTCGACTTCCAACAAAAGCATTAAAGGCAAGATGAATAAGAAGGATCATGCCTGTGATCACACTCCGCCACTAAGGCAGGAGCCAACCAACTCTTGCAGTCGTCATGATACATCACAACCTGCAACAAGTGGGAATAAAACCCTGAGTACGACAATGTACTCAGCTAGACTTACCCGTCATAAACCAGAAATAAAGTGACACCAAGGATCATGCAAGGCTGATATAAAGTGGGCTAGCTTGACAACATTTTGCATAAAAGCTTAATATGGATAAGTAATCATTAATGTTTAAGCATCAAGTTAATTATCATTAACCTGTCATCTATACTAGAACCTGTACTAGAGCACTCACTTTATTAGGAGCAAACAATATTAACCATAGCAGGTATAAATTGAGGCAACATATACATCGTCATCCAATTAACCATCCGTTCAATTTAATTGAATCTACGTTGCCGCTGCTCAAGTCAAGTGCTCACTAACCGGGAGCGACGGCGATTCGAATCGAATTCCTATCCAGCTAGAGGGGTATTTCTAACACTCACCGCGCAGGCCCCTGCCAGGGTCGCACAAGCCACCTTTCGTACAATTCAGGAGTCGCGAGTTCGAATGATGCCGCATCCCCAAGGGCGACACTCTGCCAGGTGATAGGGACTCTAACCCCCCCTTGGTCTCACGCCAATGTCCCCAAGCACATCATTTCTCTCTTCCAAGATGCGACCTACCATTTGATTCCCGGCCTAAACCGTATTACTCGGCTTCGCGGTCGGAACGACTTATCCGGCCAACTAAGTGTTAGACTGCGTTCAACATGACTCAAGGACGTATAGCGAATCGGTCCTTAAACGACTTAGACGGGGATAGATCTACACCCAAGACCTCCATGCCTTGTTGCTTCACTATCGTCATCCCGCCCGGTCTCATTTCATTTTATTAACACATGGTTCCTTTGCACGATAGCAAATATAGCCAACCGTGCCATATATAAATATCCCTACATCTCATAGGTGAAAGGAAATCACCTGACTTCTACCGCTTAAAGCAGGGCTAAGCATCTACTCGATCCTAGTCTATGTCGGATTCAGGGATTCATATAACTGGACAAGGAATGATATAATGCAGCAAGGGTTTCCAATCAACTCCTACCACTTAATGCAACAATACTTATAACATGTATAGAATTAATTGCTTTGAAGGTAGGAGGCTTATAATGCTCCGGGGCTTGCCTGGGATCTGACACAAGTCAGTAGTTGTCAGATGACACTCGCTTGGCGAGCACCTCCCATTCTAGCACTTGTCCAGTCCTTCCGTCTTCGAGATAGGTACACCAAACACCATCTTCGGGTTAGGCTCCAACATCTCGTCCTTCACGTGGTGCATCTAGCGTACCTAGATGAGATGCAAGATGCAAGTGTATGAATACATGGAAATACAATGGATGATGCATCACACACTAAACAAGGCAAGTACAAGGTTATCTAAATACACATAAGCACTTCACATTGCTTAATTAAACACTACACGACCTATCATGCTAAGATAGCAAGGAAAACAATACCAAACATGACACAAGATTTACAAAGTCTTAGGTGTACTAACTTCATCACCAAGGACATGAATCACACTTAGCAACTGTTGGGCATTCTTAACGTCATTACCAAAAGTAGACTTAGTTTTCTAATTCTGATAACGGCGCCAAAAATGCCGAACCTATCCCTCATGCCACTTAAGCCAAGTTGTCATCCCCAGCATAACATGAGAGACGCAGTATTGAAATATGCAACTGCTCTTCTCAATAAATAATAAATAAGATCTGCAAGCGCACAGATTA
The DNA here is from genome assembly GCA_038087645.1 of Saccharum hybrid cultivar R570. Classification (NCBI taxonomy): domain Eukaryota; kingdom Viridiplantae; phylum Streptophyta; class Magnoliopsida; order Poales; family Poaceae; genus Saccharum; species Saccharum hybrid cultivar. Next base: position 17,680,444 of record JAQSUU010000066.1, read on the forward strand.
ATACCGATGTAGCATTTTAACCGGGAAGTATTCCAGGTATCGTTATTTATATTTTTACCACTGGGAAGGGATTACTAACATCAATGTTGATTATGGAATGGAATATAGGAATGAGTATCAATCATTGCATGTATAAGTGAGAGCATTCATCTATCTCTTGCATACAGGGGTAAGTGTCACATAAAATATAGATAAAGTATGAATGGTGACAAAGATAAATAATCTGATCAGCTAGCCACATATAATAATGATAAGCACCTCAACAGATATTCTAGCAAGTCATTAGCATGGTATTAGGACGAACTACAAGGATATTTCCTAAGTTATTCTTAACTATAAAGTCTAGCATATCATAGTTAGTGCAAGTACACTTGGCAATCATTGCAAGAAAGGACTACGCCCATGCATAGTGATATTATCAAGGAAGATGAGAAACATAGCAATCACTCCCCCGTAATAATGTTGCTCTGCCTGCCTTACACACGGGAGGGGGACTATATAAGAACCAACGAAGCTGTCACCATCGCGGACCACCCCACGATCCGGCATATAAGGTGCAATCGCAGATAAATATGGTCTAAGCACCACGCCTACACAATACTTATCATTTACCCATGGATCCGATGGATAAACGCTATACGATCCTAAACATGTATATAATTCCAATCTAACTAAGCCAAGCGTATAACTACGATAAACTAAGAACAATATAATTGCAAACATAAACAAGTAGAGCATAGTCATAATCAATATATTGAAATAGAACAAAGTTGTATTCATAATATTGAAGAACAAAGATGAACAATGAAGAACAGTAAAGGAATTACCAAGAATCCTCTTGACAGATCCGGAAACCAATCGAAGATTGACTCCTTCTAATTCTAATCCTATGTAGCTATGCTATACTAGAGATCTAGTTGATGTGGTGGCTCTAAGGCTTGATCAGAGACTCTCCTCCTGAGATTAGGGTTTGAAGAATTGAGAATGAGGGAGTGCCTCCTCCAGGGGCCAGGGGTCCTGCTTATATAGCCCCCTCAAGTGAACGTGGGCCGTTGGATCAAACCGACATTAATCGCACGGTTTTCCTTGATCCCTTAGGTCGGTGGAGCATAATCCGCGAGATGGAGCCTGATTGGCTCTCAGGCCAGGGCGGGCGCCCTAGGGAGCAGGGCGGGCGCCCTGCCTCCGGGCCCGTTCGGCCTCCCGTTCGATCTCGTGGCTTCTGGAGTCTTCTAGATGATAGAAAATCGGTGAACACGTTATTATCTCTATGTAAACCCGACGTGTGGGCCTTTCCTCCGTATTTTCTAATAACCCCCTGCAGAAACAGACAAACACCAAAACTCATGGAATTCTGTCAGATAAAACCCTAAGTCTAGGTGTTGGTTGCATTTGGATCCTTTTCTTTATTTATTTAATAACTATATTTGGTACTTAAGGACCGTCAACAAACTCCCCCAAGCTTACCTCTTGCTCGTCCCTGAGCAAGGATAGACTCATTATGGATTAGAAGTTGCTGCAACGCCTTTGAACGTTGATGGTACATATGCTTTCAAATAAGGTCTCATCCCTGAGTTAGAGTAAACTGTCAAGACTTAAAACTTACTCATTTTACCTTTCATCATGGGGCTTGCAACCGTCACCTGCATCTTGAGTGGTTAAAAGATAGAACGGTCTAGTCAAACGCCATGTCTCTTATTCTTGATCAGCTATAGCTCTGGAGTTTTTGTAAATTTTTCAAATAAAACTCAGAGATTCCTTGTATGACTTTCTTGGGTCTCTCTTTTGTGGTATTTCTGGATCCTTACCAAGGCAGTAATGGTATATGCCTTCTCTCTCAAAGTATGTGGTATTTATGGTATAAGGCGTAGTGACATTGCCTTCTCTCTCACCCTACTCTAATAAGGCTTTGATATCTGGAGCTCATAGGTGGGAGATATAGTATACATACTCATAGAACATTTATTGCATAGTCAAACCATGGATCCAGAGAAACAAGTTAATAAGTCAAATCAAGATGTGCATGTGTGGTGAATGAGTGGTGTATGGTGATGATGGTGATAACAAAAGTCTAATGCTCTTTTTGAGGGAATACATACCTTTCTTGCTTTTTAAAACTTTTTGAGGGGAATGAGATGCTCTGTATATAATTTTTTTCTCTTTTCTTTTTCCTCTCAGGTGGGTATCTTGTACCCCTAATTCTACTGTCGGACACTTGTCCATTTTTACCTCTCGTCTCACTTTTTCTTTCTTCGAGGTTCCGAGCACTTGCTCCTTTTTATTTCCTCATTTTTATATATTATTTATTTTTTTTAGAGCAATCTCCCTCTTTTGAAAATATAGCAAGTGGTAGTAGAAATGACTTGAGCATTAACTTCACAGGGAATAACAGGAATGAGATAATGTTTTTGGCTATTCTCTCCCGGGTCAGGAGTAGAATAATTTTGGGTGAATCTGGAGATGGAAATGAGTGGATATATGTGGATGCGTACTTCCGGAGTAGAAGCAGCATGTATGAGTGAACGTGCAAGTGAATCTTGATTTCAACCACATGACAAGTTCCTAAGGGTCTACACAGCTTGACCACACTCAATGCCCATAAGCAGTAAGTAGTAAAAGTGCGGCTCTTATTCTAACAAGCATGTATATATGGCTGTGGTAGGAATTTAAACTCTCATCATACAGGAACTCATCATGCAACATTTTAAAGATTTTCAAAGATAAAATTCTCTAGAATTCTAGCACCTCTAGGAACAGATAAACAGCAGCTCAACCTTCCCATATCATATCCGCTAACAACTTAGACTTCAGATCAAGTTCTCTTCCCACTAGTTCAGGTTTAGAGCCAGTTTTAAATTATAACAGTTATGTCTAAACTAGAGAGAGAACAAATTTGAAAATTAGGCAGGGCAACTATTCATCATATCCATGCTAGAGTTTTATTTTCAAGATTCAGTTTAGCATAGCTACTTTATTTATTTATTAAACCAAGCAAATATATATAAACACAAAATATTTATTTGGGTTTTCATGATTATGCATCTTTTTATTTTAATAAAGCATAGGTATAAATGTAGATAAAAATACTTATCGGGATAAATGGGGGTGCTCTCCCCCAAGCTGGATCTTGACGTAATTTCTTCTGATGTAGCTAGCAGGTGCAGAGGTGTATTTGAATGTCGGCAGCACCCTGATAGCGATTAGGATGTCCTCCATCTGCTAGTCTTCCTGAATTCTGTGGAGCTCAAATAGACAACAAAGCTTCGTGGAACTTGATTAAGTGTTAGCATAAATATCTAGCCTTTATCATGTTTGAGCTTCCTTGATAAATGTCACTCTCTATTTTTATTTTCATTTTTATAGAACAGAAAAAATATATATTATTTATTTTTTTTATGCCACCACAGTGAATGTACTTATGGGTTTTATGCCACTCGCATACTCACATGGGGCTTACTGTTTTTAACAATTTTTTTAGACAGAATGAACATGATTAACTGAGCAATAATTAAAGGGAAAATGATAACTACCAAGTTTACCTCTTGGCACGGCGTTCGGTGTTTTTAAGTCCTCCAAACAGGACTTCTTTTCTTCTTAGTTGTCCTGGGATTTGGGTGGCGTAGATGGTGGTTCCGGCAGCGCCTCCTCTTCTTGTGTAACTGTCTTCGCTTTCCATACCCAACTTGGTGCTTTGGTCTCCTGTTGTGTATCCTCGGGCCTTATGACCTCTCCTTCATAGTCTGCCCATACGTCCTTGATGGTTTGCCTCTTTTGGTTATGGTTACGTCGCCTTCTTCTTGTCCTGACCTGCTTAGAATCTTCAACTATATAGTTAGGGTCATTAAAGTAGCGGCGTACCTTCTCAGAGGGGAAATGCATATGGACTTCTCCGGTTCCAATGTAGATGATTGCTTTGACGGTGCCTAGGAACGGTCTTCCTAGGATGATGGGTGGATCGTACTCGTCGTCTCCCATGTCAATGACCTGAAAGTCTGTATGGACAAAATGATCGTTAATTTTAACAGGGACATCGGTTACTATACCTTCGACCTTTCGGGATGTCTGATCTGCCATCTGGAGCTGAGTGTATGTTGGTTTTAAGGGCATGGTTCCGTACAAGAGCTGATAGGTGACTGTGGCCATTATGTTGACGCCTGATCCAGTGTCGCAGAGCGCCTTCTGAAAGGAGTATCCATTGATTGAGCACTCAATGCTTGGCATACCTGGGTCGTCCTTCTTGATTAGGAACGGCGACTTGGGTCGTCGGTCTTGACCTCCTTGAACTGTAGTGACCATCTTCGCTGATTCGGTCCATCCTTGGTTGTTCTTGTTCTGCTTGTTCCTCCTGTTGGTCCTCTTCCTTGGTTCATGTTGGGGTTGCTCTGGGATTTGTGTAATCTTGTTCTTGAAGGAAAACGTCTCCTTCCTCCCCTTGATGTTGAAGTTGATCTTTGCAGCGCTGGCGTAGATGACAGCTCCCGAGGTGTTCAGGAATGGCCTTCCCAGAATAACTGGTGACCTCTCATCGGACCCGGTCTCTATCACCACGAAGTCAGCTGGAGCGTACGAGGTACCAACTCGGACACACATGTTCTTTAATATTCCTTTAGGAAAGCTTAGTGTCCGATCTGCAAGCCTGGGCATAATGTTGACGCTGGAGCCAAAGTCACAGAGTGCTTCTGGGAAGTCCACCATGCCGATGGAGATCGGGATGACGGGGCGTCCTGGATCGCCTCTCTTGACTGGCAGAAGGTCATTATGTACTCCGACAGCGGGATTACTCCAATAGTTACCTGCATCAAACATGTCTACAAGATTTGCAGATTCTAATCCTTCCGGTTGTGATGGTATACCGGGGTTAGTAGCAGGAACAGCAGCAGCTATTTGATTTAACTGAGATTCAATCATTTTATTAAAGCTAATTTGGTTTTTGATGGCAGTAGAGAAATTATCCATTCTATTATTTATGTTTTCTAGTATTTTATCATTGGATGCCAATTTCTTAGACAAGTTATCCATTAGCTTTCCTTGATTAGACACTAACTCTCTCAGGGGTGGAAAATTATTATTGTTGTTATAAGAGTTATTACCTTGATAATTACCTGAGTAGTTACCTGAGTAGTTAGGCCTCTGTTGATTCCAACCTTGATTTTGTTGAGGACGGTTGTAGTTGTTGTTGTTGTTGATGTACCTTGCATCCTCAAGCATCTCAGGGCAGTGATTGCCTGAGTGTCCAGTATCTCCACATTCCTCACAAGTCATGTGAGAGTCGTAGACGTTCATGACTTCTCTTTTGTCTCCAGCTTTGTCATCGAGCTTTTTCATGAGTAGGTCTAACTTTGCAGACAGCATGTCTACCTCCTTGAGCTGGTGCATACCTCCACCCTTCTTGCGTGTTTGAGTCCTCTCTTCGTTCCAACCTTGGTTGGACGCCATCTTCTCCACAAGGGCTGTAGCTTGTGGTATGGTGAGTGATAGAAATGCGCCTCCAGCTGCAGCATCCATGGTCTCACGAGCACTAGTGATGAGCCCATGATAGAAAGTCTGCATAAGTAGCCAGCTCTCCATTCCATGATGGGGACATTCTAGGATGTAATCTTGAAAGCGCTCCCATGCTTCTGGAACGGATTCATCATGTTGTTGCTGAAAACTTGTAATCTTCCCACGGAGAGCATTGGTCTTGCCCATGGGAAAGAACTTAGCCAGAAAGTTCGTAGAGCAGAGTGCCCACGTAGTGTTCTTATCCTTCGTCGCGTAGAACCACTGCTTCGCTCTCCCCAATAGTGAGAATGGGAAAAGGCGAAGTAGTATGGCATCTCTGGGAACATCTAATAAAGTGAATGTGCTGCAAATCTCCAGGAAGTGTTGGAGATGAGCACTTGCATCTTCGTGCGGCTTCCCACAAAACTGGTTGGCTTGTACCATGTTGATGAGCCCTGGCTTGAGCTCAAAGTTCTTGTCGATGGCCGCGGCAGGTCCAGTGCGGATGTTGTCCGTAGTGGGAGCTGAGAACTCGCGGATCGTCTTGTTCGCCATGGCTGCGAACTCTGTTGACAAATTCCGGATGAAACTTCAGCGGTCTTCTGGATTGGATGAAGTGTTGCGTCAAAGTGTTGACTTCTTGAGCTTGGCTCTTGCGCCTCTGATTAATGCTTCGGGGTTGTCAACAAAATTTTCTGGAAGATGTCCTCTATTCATACATCACCCTGCAAAACAATAAGAATGGAAAAATACAGGGGTAAATCTGTATGGGAGAATTGATGATCTCAATCACTTAATGATGCGAATGATGACTCAAATTCTGTATTCATTCCTTGTTAGTAAATCAACCTTCCCCGGCAACGGCGCAAAAAATGCTTGTTGGGCATTCTTAACGTCATTACCAAAAGTAGACTTAGTTTTCTAATTCTGATAACGGCGCCAAAAATGCCGAACCTATCCCTCATGCCACTTAAGCCAAGTTGTCATCCCCAGCATGACATGAGAGACGCGGTATTGAAATATGCAACTGCTCTTCTAAATAAATAATAAATAAGATCTGCAAGCGCACAGATTAATACCGATGTAGCATTTTAACCGGGAAGTATTCCAGGTATCGTTATTTATATTTTTACCACTGGGAAGGGATTACTAACATCAATGTTGATTATGGAATGGAATATAGGAATGAGTATCAATCATTGCATGTATAAGTGAGAGCATTCATCTATCTCTTGCATACAGGGGTAAGTGTCACATAAAATATAGATAAAGTATGAATGGTGACAAAGATAATTAATCTGATCAGCTAGCCACATATAATAATGATAAGCACCTCAACAGATATTCTAGCAAGTCATTAGCATGGTATTAGGACGAACTACAAGGATATTTCCTAAGTTATTCTTAATTATAAAGTCTAGCATATCATAGTTAGTGCAAGTACACTTGGCAATCATTGCGAGCGTATAACTAAGTCAAGCATATAACTACGATAAACTAAGAACAATATAATTGCAAACATAAACAAGTAGAGCATAGTCATAATCAATATATTGAAATAGAACAAAGTTGTATTCATAATATTGAAGAACAAAGATGAACAATGAAGAACAGTAAAGGAATTACCAAGAATCCTCTTGACAGATCCGGAAACCAATCGAAGATTGACTCCTTCTAATTCTAATCCTATGTAGCTATGCTATACTAGAGATCTAGTTGATGTGGTGGCTCTAAGGCTTGATCAGAGACTCTCCTCCTGAGATTAGGGTTTGAAGAATTGAGAATGAGGGAGTGCCTCCTCCAGGGGCCAGGGGTCCTGCTTATATAGCCCCCTCAAGTGAACGTGGGCCGTCAGATCAAACCGACATTAATCGCACGGTTTTCCTTGATCCCTTAGGTCGGTGGAGCATAATCCGCGAGACGGAGCCTGATTGGCTCTCAGGCCAGGGCGGGCGCCCTAGGGAGCAGGGCGGGCGCCCTGCCTTCAGGCCCGTTCGGCCTCCCGTTCGATCTCGTGGCTTCTGGAGTCTTCTAGATGATAGAAAATCGGTAAACACGTTATTATCTCTATGTAAACCCGACGTGTGGGTCTTTCCTCCGTATTTTCTGATAACCCCCTGCAGAAACAGACAAACACCAAAACTCGTGGAATTCTGTCAGATAAAACCCTAAGTCTAGGTGTTGGTTGCATTTGGATCCTTTTCTTTATTTATTTAATAACTATATTTGGTACTTAAGGACCGTCAACAGCAACATGCAAAGCAAGTCAAGATGAAGCAACAACGATAATTGGAATATACCAATTTCTGGACTTGCAAACAGTAGCTTTATAAATCAATCATATCTAGAGTTTTATAAATCTAAATGACTTGCAAGAAGACATTATGGAAAGCTTATAAAATTCTCTACATTTCATTTATAATCATCCTAGCATGATTCCAAAGTTAATCATGTCGAATTTACACAAACACAGAAACTGGTCTAACAAGACAGAGAGCAAGCAATTCTGTAACCCAACTTTAAACAGCTATAACTCCTAAACCACATGTACAAATGCCACCAAATTTTAACAGCAGCTAGATACATAAATTATCTACAACTTTTGTATAAACAAGTTTCACAACAAAGCACATTATCATGAAGAACTTTGCTAAGTTCCCAGATATATCCAGAAACCTCATTTGCAAGAAATAATTATTAACTTATGTTGCAAACATATAATTGGACAAAACCAACTTTACCAACATGTCACCCATGACTAATGAACACCAGAAAACATAGTGTCCAATGCTAGTTAAATTATTTTAATACATTTCTTAATTTATCTTTGATAATTAGGTGGAATTATGAACACATATTCAAGATGCACAATAAATTCTACCAAAATTACAGTGGCCTACATATGCTCCCAATAGTCTACTGTACAAAATTTAATCCATTTGGACAAGTATATCAACCTCTATGAAAAAGACAAATTGCTATTACAAGAATTCATGTGAGAGCAAGATGAATCAATAACTCATTCATACTACCACAAAAATTCATGAAATTTTTACCACACATCAAACATCACAGGAGTAGCATGCCACAAAAATTTCACTTCATTTGGAGCCCTACAACTACAGTTATGAAAAAGACAAATACCACTAGTATTAAAAACCTAATCTGAAAAATCCATTTTTACAGAAAAAACATTAAACTAAAATATGCTATATTATATACCCACTGCATAGACAATTTCACAAGGATTCCAAAAAGTCCTCATTTGCTATTTTACGATTTTCCTATGATTTACTATATAATTTCAAAGTTCCTGCAAAATCATCACAAAACAGTCCTCGCAGCACTATTCATACGAGTCACAGGCTCTGCAGAAACCCCCCTGTATTTAGTTGAATTCAAGCTCGAGGTCCCTGGTCATGAATTAAAACAGAGGCGGCGCTGGAGGTGGTCGGTGCTTGCGGTTCCGGCCCGCAGGGGCAATCTCCGGTGGAGGCGAGTGGCGGGGGAGCACGAGGGGTTTCGTGCGCACCCGCTAGTGCCCTCGGCTTGGCCCATGGTGGCCTGTGGTGGCGTGGCCACTGCAGCAAGCGACGACCATGGCAGCGGCTCTGACGGTCGACTACTCCGGTGGCCGAGGAAGGTGGGGAAACGGTGCGCTGGGTTCGCAGGAGGGTGGCGACGGCGCTGGGGTGCACCGCTCGGGCCGAGGCGGCACGGAGGCAAGGAACGCGGCGTGGCCTGGAGCTCGGCCGGCGGCCATGGTGGCGGCGCTCTGGCACGCACGTCGCTGCAAGAACAAGAGCGGGGAGGGCGAGGCGAGTGAGGGGGGAGTGAGCTGAGGGCGCTCTGCTGTCCCAACGCGAGAGGAAAGGGCGAGGACGCGCGGCAGAAGGTGGGGGCGCTCGGCTCGCATGGCCGCCACGCCCGCGGCACGTGCCGGCCTCTGAGGCATTTTACCGAGCAGCTGGTAGGTTATGGAGTGGTTCGGTTGGGACGCCGATTTGGGCCGTTTCCGGGCGGAGTTGGCCGATGGGCCTAAAAGAAAAGTTGTTGATCCTAGGCTGCTCTCCAACTTCTGTTAAGGGCCATCAGTCAGTAGAGCTAAGGATCAACGGCTAATGAAGGTCCAAAATGACGGTGTCAGAGCGTTGACAGCGATCAACAAACTCCAACAAATGATGGTCAAAATGAAATGCAACTGGTGCCATCTTGTTCTATGCTCTTTCTCATCATATAAGCTCCAACTTTTACATTTGGACCTACTCAAGTTACTTAACAAATTTTGGAGAACGCGACATGCCAATCTCAAGGTCATTTGAGTGACAAAGTTGCAAACATGCTGTTTTAGCAACTGATTTTGGAGATCCAAATATACTCCAAATGTGATGACACTTGATTCATTGTGTCCCTCATGAACAGTACTCCAACTCATATTAAGGAACCTAATTGAGCCACTATATGAAATTGGAAGATAAAATGTCATGAACATGTTGACTTGATGCTGCCGATTAGGGACTTAGAATAATTTCTGCCCTTTCAAAAACAGCAGCTTAATCAATCTTGTGAGCTCTATTTGACCAAACTAGAAGCCAAAATAGCTCTTGACCATTAAACAAAGTTTGTTCTACACAAGATGAACTACAACTTTTGTTTAAGGTCAAACCTCATAACTGGTACAGAAGTCAAACTTTCACTTTGGTCAAAGTAGCAACTCGATAAAGCCGAAACGAGGGTTTTAGGCCAATCGGGGCATTTTCTTGACTTTTTCTCAACATGAACCCTTCATGACTTTTGTTGTAGAGTTCATCTAGAGTCATTTGGGCCAGTTTGCAAAGTTTGGTTGATGACCTATATTTCCATTCACTTAATAGTGCAATTCAAGCACTTAGTAAAACCATCCCAACCAGGACATAACTTATCATTTCATGTGACTTTTTGATTCCAAACTTCATGAAACTTTTCCAGTGACCAATATAGATAGGTATTAAGGTGAGACACATGAAGATATTGCAATAACACCACCCAAGCATATATTTTAAAAAGGGGCCTATATGTAAAGCAATGGTGCAACATCCAACTTTAGGTTAGGCTCATCTCCATAGGTTGACCTTGACATCGTCATCTCTACTTAAGCTATCATGTTTGAGCTCAAACCCACTACTTAGTGAGTGACAAACACCTGGGGTGTTACATCAAAGATCTAGGGTTAGCGGCAAAAGGTCAACAGTGGTGGCGACGGAGGTGGTGGAACTCTGAGGTTAGGGTTTTTGCAAAAGCTAAATGAATAAGGGAAAAGATAGGGTAAGAAAGAAGAAGAAGAAGAGGAGGGCCCTTAAATAGATTTACAACAGTAAAAACTTGGCCCATCGGGCCGCTTAACGTGGCATGGAAACACAATGGTCAGTTTTTCGCCATAACTGACACAGCCGAAACGACGAGTGAAGCAACCTTTCACAACGGTACAGTGCAACGGGCAGATCCCAGACTTATCCGTTCACACCGTGCCATCAATGAATTAATACAAATTGCACAAATCAGAAAGTACTCGCCATCCACAAGATTCACATGATACATTATAGTACACCTCCAGAGAACCCGGATACTTTAGAAACAACCCGGACCATGCTCAAAAGCAATCAGACAACAAAGAGGAGACAACAACGGAGAAAGAAAGACTTTTTATTACAAATATCATCAAAGGACATAAGATTACAGATCTTACAAGACCCAATGAAGTCAGTACTATGATGAGCAAGGCAGCAACAAAGAGCACAGGCAGAACCCGGATCTAGAAATGACTACGTGCTCCTAGCTACAACATGGCAGAAGACAACCAACTCGGATACACTGTTGTCTTCAAAGGAAGGATGCAGTGCATCCAAGACGGATATCAACAGCACAGTGAGACAACCCAGACCAGGCAAGGATCATAGACATCAGTCTACCCAAGCCCGATGTGATCCTGGATCAGACGCTAATTTGCACCGGACAGTCGTAAGGCAGCGTGGAAAGATCAACTCGAAGCTACTGGATGATGGAACGAATCCCACATCACAAGGCTTCTTCCACCTACCACCATGTACTACCTGGTACAATGCTGCCGCGAGATTAGTCTACCTCTAATCTCAATCACAAGACTTTTTCCACTTGCTATAAGACTTACAAGACTCATAACTCACGCCCAGGGGCTCCTCTACTTCACAAACTATCATGGCTATGGAGGTTTTGAACTATATGGCAAGACACATGATGAATAGAAGCAGCACACCAGGAGGGTATTTATAGGCCAAAGAGCGGTGTGCATAGACTGGGAGCACCAACAGAACAAGCCTGATAAAGGTCTCAGTGGAAAGACAGAAAGCAGTAAGAAGAGGACACGCGCGTGAGGAAACAGTATTCGAGGACAAGCATATTCGAAAAAATATACCGACACTATACACCTTGTGACTACAGAGAATTCAATTCAACTACCAACTACCACCAACATTGGATATAAATTCGACTACCTAAGAAGACAACAGAAGACCCTCCATCCGAGTTCCTAACAATCAAAAAGAACTCAGATAGATGCTCGGGGGCTGCAAAGTACATATCCTGAGAAGAGATTTTTTAGTTTTTTTGACAACCAAAGTTCAAGACCCTCCAACTTTCTATTCCAAATAGCAAGAGGCTCGGGGGCTACACTCAATGAGTGCGCTTTTTCTTTGAAAAATCGCACATCACTTGAAAGACTTCATCAAAACAAGACCACTTCAAGGCTTCACGTCGAAAGAACCCGAAATAAAGGAAGCCTTCGAGTTCAACCATGAAATGCTTGGGGGCTTGTCGATACGGGACCCACAGGGTTCCGTAACAATGTGACTACGAGTCGTGGGCCCTGGCCTGGCCCATGAACTGGAGCTAAGAGAGATGTAGCATCTACTACACCGAATCCAAATAGAATAGGCCAGACTAGCCAGATTCCTATGGAAAGTAACTTATGTATCTAGTTTAGGACACCTTCTTTGGATCTAACTAGGATTGTAACCGCACCACAGCCTTCTTTACCGATATAAAGAGAGGTTGTGGGCACCCCTATAACAACAAACGATACAAGACAATCAATCCAACGCAAAGGCTAACGCCGACTGGACCTAGGGTTATTACTCGATCATCGATCGAGGGCCTGAACCAGTATAAATCGACTGTCTCTGCATTTACTGTTGAGTTCTAGCATGCACCGAAGCCTGAACAATTGTCCCGGGTACCCCTGTGGCAGGCTATCAGTGGTCAAACACTGATAGCTCACCGAAGCCCAAACAACTGTCCCGGGTACCCCCGTGGCAGGCTATCGGTGGTCAAACACCGACAGTAGTCATCATTAATGTTACTATCACATCCACACATAAGGAACATCAACTAGGGAGGATCAAAAACATAGTCCTCCCCTCCTTCGAGACCGGGTTCTACATAGGAATCAATAGGCATGTCACACCCGCGATCTAACCACACGTCCCGGCGTGTAGGGGGCATTCGTAGATAAACAATATCTAAGCACCACGCTTATATAATGCTTACCACCCACCCATTGATCCTACATATTAGGATGGGCGTTATACGAACATATGCATGAACTTAATAATAAACTAACTATACTAGACATATAACTAAAGTAAACAATGAACATTGCAATCAAGAACATTTAAAAGATGAAGATTAATGTTGACATAAACATTGTAGCAAGCACACAAAAACGGTGGAGAATACAATGACAGAGGGGTATAAAGAATTATACCGAACCATGCTCTTGCCAACATCGGGAATCCAAGCTTGTAATTTGCTTGCCTCCCTCTAGAACTAATCTAACTAGCTAAAGCTCTAGAATAGAGGAACTCTGAGGAATTAGGGTTTCTAGCTCTAGATGGCTTGACCTCCAAATGACTTGATGACTTGATGCCTTCAGGGAGGGTCTCCTTATATAGCCTAGGGGGTCCAATGTGAGCCCTTGGATCAAACTGACTTGAGGTACAGCTGAGATGCATCCTTGGAGGCAGTGGAAGAATACTCTAGAAGCTCATGGAGGAATCCCCTAGGGGGTGGGGCAGCCCGCTTCGTTTCGGTGTCTTCTCATGTCTTCTAGAGTCTTCTCGCGTATATGTCATATTTTAATTCTGAATTTTCCTTTGACAAATAGGTCCCTCTTGGTGGTTTTCTAGAATAATCATGTAGAGAACAGAGATTCACCAAAACTCATGGAATTTATCAGTTTAAACCCTAAACCTATGTATATTCTCTCATTTGTACCATTTCTCATGTTTATTCAACTATAAATTACTGATGTTATCCACCATCAACAGGCCCTCACTACACGCAGGGGCACAGGGGTCGGCATCACGAAATATCTAGTGCAAAGTCATAGGAAAAATGCTTATATCCTGAATAAGGTTCAAAACTACAAAGACCGCAGAAAATGGTCAATATTGACTAAGACCCCGCCGATTCAGGAATTAAGCATCTGACTACGACAATAGCGCTCGAAACTTGCAAGTTAGATAAAGTCTCATGAATAACAGGAGACAAAAATAGATAGTCTTTATTCATAAGAGAAGGGCCCTAGGTACAAACTAAAGGGCCTCGAGGATGGCCTCCTCGGTGGGCACCTCGGCGGTGATGGCGTCCGTGGCCTCATCGAAGTCCTCAACGAGCCTTTCATGATCGGTCGCCCCTCGCCCTCTAGGAAGCCAACTAGGTAGTGAAGCTCATGGCCCAACCAGACCTAGGCCACTACCAGGGTGACGGTCACTCCACTATGGACACCGTACTCCACCGCATCCTTGATGCGCTCGGGGATGTCGAGGAGGCGCTCCTCGAGAAGCTCACCCAGGGCGCGCATGTAACCAGTGGCAGTGTCCACGGCCTGGCAGAGCATCTGTAGCTCCATCTCTAATTCTAATAAAAGAACATAGGAATCAAAAAAAGGACAAGCAGAGAAGGAGGAAAATAGTGATCGACAAAAGAACTTACCGACCACCCGTCCGTCAATGTCTGCCAACTAGGCACGGACGGTTCCTGCCTCCTCCTCGATAGCCTGAAGTGCAGTCTGGGCAGCCTCGAGGCATTCTCAGAGTCACTCTGACTCTAGGACCAGGCTCGCATATGACATGGCCCTAAACAAGAATAAAAGTCAGAAGGGAACTAATGATAGTAATGAGAGGAACGAGGAGATGCCTCCCTCACCCCTGTTCTTATAGGCGGTGTCGGAGGGGCCTCCTCTCCTCAAGCGCATCACTGGCAGGGCGCTTTGCACGATCCATGGGAGAAGCAACGAAGAGGGGAAGGCAACACCAGGAATCGTCTGGTTAGGGCTGGTGTGGCAATGAACAGCGGAGCACTGTGAAGGCCGCAATTTATAAAAGGCTTACGAGGAGCCCAATCGGCGTCGACACCAATCGTCATAGCAGATGCAGCATAGCGTGCCCCTTCGATTGTTCCCACATTCTCGAATTGGGCGGTTCGCAAAATGGCGCCTCATCTTCTACCCGGTCCTAAGACTGGGCGCAACTCTCTGCACCGTAATAATGAAGGGGGTACAGAGCCAAGAACGCTCCTATGGCCCGTTAAGGACCAGGGGTGTATAGTTTGGCCCGGCGGCGGTTTCAATGATCGCTCTGGGACACCCCCAAGTAAGGGGTAACGAAGGATGGGCCCACTTATGGCCAATGCCTAGGCAACCGGGCGCTACAAACACTCCCGCTCGTGACCGAATCCTGACTGCCGCCAGTCCGAGGAATTCCCTTGAAAAAAGGCAAATAGCCCCTAGGACCAACTAGACGTATCCGGGAACTATATGCCCTCGCCTTCTGGGGCCTAGAGTCGATCGGCCACCCGATCAGACCCCCATAGCACATGCGTGTAACATCCCAGACGTTTGAAATAGCTAAAACATGATCATGAGCATCATCAAGCATAATTACTAAGAAACATGTCATAAAATGCACCCCAGGTTGCATCATTACATACCAATGTTCCATATGTTTCTTTATTGCCTTTAGAATGTTTCATATATTAATTATGCCACGTTTCAGATGTTTCATGTGTATTGCAATGGAATGTTTCATGTTGAATTGTCATGTTTCAAATGTTACATTAGAATGTTACATATATTGTAATTATAAAGGTTTCACATGTTGCATATGTAGAATCTCATATGTTGCAAAAGTCGTGTTTCAATAGAAGTATGTCTAGGTGTCACATGAAATGATGATATTTCTAAATCAAACATGTTAACTTTGAGCTCCAAAGATTGAACTAATGCTAGCTACACACTTAGTCATTTTTATGGTTAAGTCCCTGGACCCTAGTTAATAAGTCCAAACTTTGGAGAATTAATAAATGAAATGTAAAAGTGAAAGGGTGTGCAACACTTCTTCCATGGTTTGGTGTAATGCTAGAATTCTGTTGTTATACTTTTAAGTATTTTGTGTGATGACTAGATTAATCAATAATTAGTTCGCCTAAGTAGTTAACTACAGCTATTTCCAAAACCCTAGTGTACCCCATGATGTTTCGAATCTGAAACATGATGTTTTGTTCTCTAATCCTTATCCTATCTTCTCATCCTCTCTCTTTCACTTCTCCTCACCTTAAAGAATGTTGGAGCTTAGTTCATGAGGATCAACTTCTCTTATTTGACCTAGGTCTAAATCTGCCTTTATCTTGCTTAAATTGGAGAATGTTGCAGCTGTTCTTGGGTTGCAACAAGTGCAACATAATTGGATGTCACATCCTGTCTCTCTCTGTTCCTTCTCGAACTAGCAAGGCAGCGCCACCTCCACCTTGCCGCTTTGCCACCCGCGTCGCACCGCTTGGTCTCACTATGCTATGCAACTGATCGCGTGGTCAAGATCGAACACGAGTTGGACGCCTAGGAAGACTCCCTTCGACCTCGTTTTGTCATGCGGATCACCACCTCACTTTCTCCTCCTCGCTATCGCCACCGCATCCACTTCGCGCTCTTGCAAAGCCACGCACCAGCCATCAAGCCAGGTCACGAGCACGAGATGGACGCCTGGAAGCTGCCCGAGCTCCCTTCTTAAGCCTTGCCATGCCCATCGTCTATTCCATTCCCTTGTTTGCCAACATCATCACTGTGGAGCTCATGATCGCCGATCCAAAATTCACCGTCATTACCTCACCTCCACCAAATTCATCTTGCCATCGTGATCGCCCATGATCTGTGGATCATTTAAGCTAGCTAGCATTGTCCCAACTCGCCAGAGTTGGCCATGGAGCCCTTTCTTCCCCGGTGGTGATCACAACGCCGCCGCATGCCTCATCACCGTGGCGAGGACACTACGGATCCTATCCATGCCACACTTCTTTCAATTTCTACTCCTTATATCACCCTGATCCCCATGCTCGCTTTGGTTTTCACAGCAAAGTCCAAGACGCGCCAGGACAAGGTCTCGCCACTAGAGTTCATCGTCGTAGCTCTGCCGGCCACCTTGCTCATTGGTCTGCGTGTTACCATGTGAGGGAGGGAGTAGTGTCTCTTGGAGCATGTTCTGGAAGTTGAGTGGAGCATGGCAAGCTTGAGAGTTTCGTCGGAGGCGCTGTCATTAGCCGGAGCGACCTCGTCGGAGATCCGAGCGTCGCCAGTCACGTCGTCATGCCCTTGACCAAACTCTGGAGTTGGGGGGAAGAGCCGTAGCAGATACGGGAGGAGGATGGGAGCACAGTGGAGCTCTTGGCTTTGTCAGGGAGCTCGCCGGCGGTGAACTCTGGCCAGCCGGGCCACCGTTGTCGTCGGGAATGGCAAGAGCAGAGGAGGGGGAAGGGAGATAGCCGGCTAGGCCGTTTTTGGCGTGGGCCTTGGCCTCGACCTGGGCCAACTCAGGCTAGCAGAAAGGAAAGGGGAGGTGAGAAGCAGACCGGGCCGCCAGTGTCGCTTGGCCAGACCGAGAAGGTTAAGGAAAGGATTTTCCTTTTCTATTTTCTAAAAACCTAATTAGTGCTGAATCTTTGTAAATTCATAAGTAAATATTCAATGATGATAAATTCATGAAATTAATTTGGTATGCTTGTTATGATATGCTCTACCCATGAAATATATGAAATGGTACTTTTCTGTACTTTTGCTATGGGTGATAATTAGCTCTTTTAATTAATAAATGTAACTTCCATTAATTTTATAGAATAAAATATTTATCCAAAAATTATGAAACTTGGTAGGAATACTTTATATGCTTAGATCTACCTCCCCTAAAATTATGGTACTGTTCTGATGATGTTTAATTATATGCTTAATAATATGCTTTTGTTTAATTAGTTAATAAATGATAAATTAATTAGGATAGTTCCTAAATTGAATTGGGTGCACTTTCGGATTGATTGTAGACCTTGGAACACTCCAACCCTGCTGTTCCTTGGCAACTTAATGCTTTTCATGTTATGCTCATGGTTATCTTGCTAGTAATAAATAAAATAGTTATTTATCCAATTGGTTAATCAATGCATGTGATTAGGTCATGTAGTGATCCTTGTTTAATCTTCATGGTTACACGTAGTATAATGATAAGTTATATATCTTGTCATGCTCAACTAGTATAATAGAATAAGTGTAATTTCCATGCTAGATAACTAATTAAACTTGTTAGTTAAAAAATTGATATGCTTTTATAATAATAACTCTAGTTTCATGATGAAGGAAAGTTGTACTCAAGTAGATAAACTAGTGTTTATCCTTTCTAAATGTCCCTTTTATGCTATGCCTTGTTTATCATCATGCATCATGGCATGCATTCCATCATAGTAAGCAAAGCATCAGTTATTACGTGTAGTGTACGAAAGTGAGAAGAATCGTGTTGATCAAGTCTCGGAGGGGGTCCATCCACCAGAGGTGTTGGTGTCTATTGGATCTCTCTAAGGAAACTAACCTTCTCTGCAACTCAGGCAAGCCCCAGTGCATCACACCCTTCTATAGCTTTTACCAATCTTTATTACACTTTAAGTCTTGTGAGATGTGCATTAAGTAATTAGGAGTTGATTTATACCGTTGCTGCATGATTACCTTGTTATACAGTTATCCTCAATTATACCCTGTTAGTACGGAAAGGTCGTTACCTCTTATGCTTAGTAATGCTTAGTCTACGATGGAAGTCGAACGATGGTTTCATCGTTCGAGAGTAACTGTTTCACCTTGCTCTTCTCAACTCTGTTATGGGTTGTGAATACCATGATGTTAATATTGTTAAATCGAGAACGGGTGGAATCTTGGCTTGCTTTATGGTTTGAGGCCTGACGTAGTGACCCCACCTATGTTAATTAAGGACCGTTCATTATTAGGTCCACCTGTGATCGTGACTTGTAGTACTGACCACATACTCCGGTAAGCCCAACATCTAGGCTATTCCTGAATGGGGAACGATAACCGTGCACTGGGAGTGGAGAGATGGCGAGAGTATCATGTAACACACTCCTGTGAATCCGTTAGGGATGAACGATGTAGTGAAGTGGGTACTGTGCTCTCGGGTAGCGCTGAACCGGTTCCCAATTTGCAGGATCTGAGTGAGGGTTGATATCTGTAGGTTCGGGTCTGCAGACCTAGACCTGCTTATGTCATGTGGTAAGGAAACCCCAGCTGGGCCAAACCGATTCGAATCGCCACAGCTTCTCGGTGAAGAAGACTCGATCAGCTGACCTGCATCATAGTTTAAACAATGAAATGTGGATACTGATGGATAAGAGATGATATGAGTTGAACATGAGCCTTGATGATTAAAGAAGTGATTGATTTAGACCAGGTGCTAATTGGATACTGATAATAACTTAATACACAGCTAAAAGATTAAAAGTAAGGATTCACTTGTAGTAAGCTTTTCTACAAAAGTTACTTCTTGCTTCTACCTTACCTTTAAGCCAGCATATCCTTGGAGTCTTTTCTTTAGTCGGGTAAGACTTGTTGAGTACCCTCAAGTACTCAGGGTTTTGTTAACCCCTGTTGCAGGATCTGACTTGAGCAGCTTAGTGAGGTCATGTTGGTGGGCTCGACATGGTCTGGCTACCTCTTCTACCTTAGATGTTCTTCTCAGATGCTTCCGCTGTTTACTCATCTTTTGGAGCTTAGGTTAAAGTTAATAGCTACATGTTTTGTAAACTAATGTTATATTATTCCGTACTCCGATGTAAGATATTTTATATCAAATGTTGTAATGTTGTAACAACTCCTTTGTTGATCCTGTATGAGTTGTAGAACATGGATGATTCGGGTTTCCCCGAGGACACCCGACAAACTACCGGAGTTGTCTAGCTTGCATGTGCAGCTATCAGAGGTTTGAAAGACAATGGTAGGCACATGTCGGGTATCAATGATCCCAATGACCGAACACATCGCTAAGAACTAGCCTTTCAATAAATCAGGAACGTGATTACGAACCTAGCTGACCCTTTGGTGTGGGACTCCGTCCTGACCGACCATAAGGGAAGTCTTGCCTCGACTGACCCTAAGGATGTGGGCTCCACCTCGCTCGACCCTCTAGGCACGGGCCTCACCTCGCCCGACCCTTGGGTGCGGGCCCAGCAACCTCCGAGCCCTAGGGAAAGGCACCGCCTCGTCTAACCCTGAGGGCGCGGGCTCTGTCTCGCCTGACCCCTTGGAAAGGATACCGCCTTGCCCGACCCAAGGGTTGCGGGGTTGGCCTCGGGTGGGGGCACGAGCTCCTGTGAGAGCCCCCACCGCCCCAACCACTATGAATGTGGGGTGTGGGCCCAAGACCATGCCCCTAACACTAGGGAGGGGGCGGGCGCGTCTTGATGTGACCGATGGCCATCACAGGCTATACCTAGGCATTCGCGTCGCCAACAGCGTCAGGCAAACCGGCACTATGCTGCTCGATCCCCATGTGACTACAAACAAGGGGATCTATTGACCATACCGCATGCCAGGGAGGGATGAGGCGCCACGGCCGAGCGGCGACACCTGCCTGTAGCACCAGTGACGGACAGGGGATCATGACCAAGACAGCGACGCCGGCCTGTAGCACCGAAGACAGACATAACTGCAGCATGTGCACGCCTTCATTGTTGTCTGTAGAACCTAGAGGACCCGTCCGCAGAGGAGAAGGGCGGCACAGCCCCGGGGCTGTCTCCTCTATTTCTCTCTCTCTATCTCTCGTGTACCCCTAGTCCTTCCCTTGGTCTATAAAAGGGAAGGTCGGGCGCCCCTTTGGGGGATCTTTTTCTAGCGACTTCAACTCCACTTCATCTTCACTAGAGACTTGGGAGCCCATCCCTCTCTCGACCGTTTGTAACCCCTACTACAAACTCAAGTGCAAGTAACACAAATAGCTCGCCACTGGACGTAGGGACATTCCGCCTGAACTAGTATACATCTTCATGTCCTCTTTGCACACCATCCGAGCCTAGACGCGCAATCTACAAATTTTACTTGTCGGCGGTTTCTAAACACCGACAAATAGTTATCAAGAAAGTATCAAGCTGGCTCCTTTTGAAGGTTTGTATGGTCGTAAATGTAGAACTCCTTTAAACTGGGTTGAACTCGAGGAGAGGAGGTACTATGATATTGACTTTGTCAAAGAAGCTGAAGAACAAGTATGTACCATCCAAAAGCACATTGAAGCTGCACAATTGAGACAAAAGAGTTATGCTGACAAGAGAAGATGATCTATTGAGTTTGAAATAGGTGATTATGTATATCTAAAAGTGTCACCGATGAAAGGAGTGTAACGATTTGGTGTGAAAAGGAAACTTGCACTAGATATGTAGGCCCATAACAAATCATGGAGAAAGTGGGAGAGTAGCATACAAACTCCAATTACCTCTAGAATTGAGTGTTATTTTCAATGTCTTTCATGTCTCTCAACTGAAGAAATGTCTGTGAGTTCTAGAAGAGAGAGTTGAAACTAGAGATGTCAAGGTAAAATCTAACCTAGCCTATGAAGAGAGGCTCATACAAGTGTTGGATAACAAAGAGAGAGTAACTCAGAATAGAGTGATCAACTTCCACAAAGTCATGTGGAGCAATCATAGTGAATGGGATACAACTTGGGAAAGGGAGGATTATTTACTTGAGGTCTACCCCGCTATTTATGAAATATGGTATGTTATTCAAATCTCAGGACAAGATTTCTATAAGGGGGAGGGCTATAACACCCTAGGTGTTAAGCTTGCATTTGCACTTGCATTACATGAGCATAAGCAGCTTTCATTCATTCATAAACATAAGCATGTGAATTGCATTTTGAATGTTGCACAAGTGATGTTTCATCTGTTACATAGGTAATGTTTCATATGTTGCATAAGTAATGTTCCAAATGTTACATAGGTGATGTTTCATATGTTACATAGATATTGTTCCATATGTTGTACCAGTGATGTTTCATAGGTTACATGAACAATGTTGCATTCATGCAACTTATGTTTCATTAGTAATGTTTCCTATGTTTCATATGTTATTACCACATGTATATTCTTGTGATCATGTGTGGTTAATGCAAATTCTTGATGTTTGGTCACTAAAACACCTTAGACATACTTAGGATGAAAAATGAAGCAAAGTTTATATTCATGACTTGGTCAAATTTGACTTCTAAGTGCTATGTTGCATAGAATGGCTCCTTGACTAGTTTTGTTTGACCAAGATTGAATCACTACTTAGAGTGTTTGCATGTTTGTGGACCCAAAATAAAAGTTGTAAATTTTATAAGGAACAAACTTTGTTTAACAGCCATGAGCCAGATCAGTGCCTAACATGGTCAAAAAGTGCTCACAAGGTGAAAAATAGTGTTGTTTTGGGACTTAGGTTTTTGGTTAAGTCAAAAATGCTTTTCAGTTTCAATGTACCTGACTTGGGAGCTTTGTAGTTTGCAAACCAAGGTGAATTAGGCTAAACTCCTTTAATAAAAATTGAAGTACACATGTAGCTCTACAACTTTGGTTACTATGGTTTTCACAAACTCGCACTAGTTTGGGAGATCGACGAAGGGAAAGAGTTAGGTTTCAGTCAACCGTGCCTGGACTGAATTGGTTTGAACCGATTCAAACCGAGCTCGTCGTGCCCGACTAGGGCTAGGCCACACGCGCCACGTGGTGGCCATACACCAGCGTCAGCCCAGCTAGTCTAGCCAAAGGTAAGAGAAGAGGGAGGCATCACTGCTGCTGCTGTCCATTTCCATCCTCTCCCTCTCTCGTTCGCTCTCGTGCTCGCAGCGGCGACACCGAACAACCTCGATCGCCGCTGTGCCTTCGCCATCGTAGAGCACCACCACCACTGTGTTGTACCCCAATTACTCATGCACATAGCTCTACCTTGCTTCGCTCTACCTCACCGACCCGCTAGCCATGCCCTTCGAGCCGAGGTAAAGGCCATAGGCCATTTCCGTCGCTGTTACCTCATCGGAGCACCGCCAAGCTCCAAACTCGCCGTGGCTAGCTTGGACCAGAGCATCTCCACTCTTCCTCTCTCTCATCATGTCACCTCTGTAAACCCTAGGAGCTCACACCGGTGACCGTTAACTGCTACCGCCCTATCGGCACCAGAACACGGCTACGCATCGCCGTGCTCTCGCCGCCATCAAGACATGCACGCGGTTGGAGCTCACTACCGTGTCACTGAAACCCTAATCCACCCTAGATAGCTTCAATAGGCCACTGTGTAGCTATAGCGAGCCTCACCTGAGCACCCTATGGCTAGAGAACGCTGGCGTACCGCCATGCCACCTCCGCCGTCCACCATGGCCGTCGTCGAGCCTGCTCCGATGAGCCATCGAGCCAACTGAGGGTACCCCTCGACGCGGCTTGGCGAGTAGAGTGTAGTGGTAGTTGTGGCATCGCCGGAGACCTTGCCGTCGGTGAGAAATCATCGGTCAGAGTGTCGCCCCTGCCTCTGTGTCACTGACATGCGGGGCCCAGCTGTCAGTAGGTTTTGGTTTTTCTTTATTTGATTTTTAGATTTCATTGCAAACTTTAAAAAATCATAACCAGAGTTTGGAGTGTCCAAATTTGGTGAACCAAATTTTGTTGGGTTCATCTTGTTGTGTACTATGTATTAAAAATATGAAACATGGCATGTTCTACGCTTTTATATAAGGTTTATATTTATCTTAACTAGTCCTATTAAATTTAGAAAATGCATAACGTGTGTTAGGGGTATGAGAAAAATGTTATTCTAATTTTGTTAGTCATGTTTTGACATGCTGTACCTAGGAAAAATAATGAACCAACAGTAAGCATGTTTGAAATATGGCTTGTCATTTAATTGGATTAAATGCTAGTTTCTTGTGGAATTTATTGTGATAAATATTCAAAACCAATGATCATGAAATTATTTATACAATATTATTCCGTTATGGGGAGTGTAAGAAGAATATGAAATCTGTTGTTTGACACTTTTCACTATGCAACCCTATTTATGCTATTATAAGCCTTGCAAGCTTGTCATTTTTGTAGAGGTTGCTGTACTCATCCAGATAGCATGAAATTTTTAGAGTAGGCTATGGAGAGCATATCTAGCTATAATTTTTCCAAAATTTATTGAGCACTAGAAGTAGCAGTTCCAATTTACACCTAAATAACTTAATAAATAAATAAATAAATAAAGGCATTTTAATAAGTGATTGGGCTTCACCAAGGTGCTTTCTAGTATGGTTGTGATGTATATGAACTGTTGATGCCATAGGTTGTGCCCAAAATTGTTTAGTTATAGGCAACAAACTAATTATTGCTCTATGTTGCATTGTATCAAGTTATGTTGCATGTGTGTGTTGCATGAGTTTGTGCCTGCTAATAGATGCTTAGGCTAATTAAAATAAGTTGTAAGCTGCAGGTCTTAGGCCTCTTACTAATGATGAACAACTGTATCTTAGGTTGATAGAACTTTGTGAGTGTTTGTTTGAGTTACTAGAGAAGAGATATGCACTTACTCAGTAAACCATAATTTACTTACTAGAGAGGAGATATGCACCTACTTGATCAACAAAAGTAATCTTGTGTTATCATGTTACCTTACTATTAACAATGTCCATGTTGATGCACTTCATCATGTCATTTCATCTCTTATGCATTCATGATACTTATTATGTGCATATGCATGCAATAGGTTCCCTGGAAGGAGTCATGCTACTCGAGGTCAAAGCCGGGAATCAGGAGGAGCAGCAGGAGGTGCAGCCCTAGGAGGGCCAAGGAGAAGGACAGCAAAACCCTAAAGCTCTGCCAGAGTGTCCTAACCATCAACCTTCCGCCTTCGTGAAAGGTAAGCCCCAGAGCATTCTAGGCCTCCTATATTTCACAAATGTCATTTTGAGTTCTTTATGTTTGATGCATTAGGTTATAGGAGTTGGTTGGAACCACTTGATGCATATGTCTTTCCTTGTCTAGAAATATATCTTAAATCCTATGTAGGCCCAGGATCGAACATATGCTTAGTTATGCTTAGTCCGGTAGCAATCAGGTGATTTCCTATCGTGAGATATAGGTGGATACTTGGTCACGGTTGGCTATATTTGCTATCATGGAAGAATAACCATGGGATGATGAACAATTGGAGACTGAGCAGAATATTACATGTTGGTGGTGTTGTGACTATAGTGATTCCATCTGTGTCGATTAAGGACCGCACCATTGTTGGAACTTCTGTCGAGATTGAACGCATGCCTCTCACTTAGCTAGCCGGATAAGTCATTTTGACCGTGAAGTCGAGTAGCTCAACTTAGGGTGGGACTCGTTAAGTGGAAGTGCGTACACTGGAGGTAGTAAGGATATGCGGCGAGCCGGTGTGAGGCCAAGGGCAGGTTAGAGTCCTGATCGACCTGACATCCGGTAGTATCCCTGAGGGTGCGGCACTGATCAGACCCATGAATGGACCTAAGTTGTACCTAAGGTGACCGTTGATCTAGTCTACCTGGGTTTGTGCTAGGAATAAATTCCCAGCTGGATGAAATCAATTCGAATCGTTGTCTCTCCCGGATAGTGAGAAACTCGACTAGCTTCGGCATCGTAGTAACTTGATGGAATGTAATGGTTATGATGGATATGAAAATGCTACATTGGATATGATTACTATTGTGATGATGTAATTGTACACAACATGTTTGGCATAGGTTAGTTGCTAATATAGATTGAATAGCTATAATTAACTTGATAACCCAATTATAAAATGAGTAACACAACTAGCGGCTCTTTATGCAAAATGTTGTCAAGCTAGCTCCACTTATAAAGCCTTGCATTATCCTTGGTGTCACTTTATTTCTGGTTTATGATGGGTAAGTCTAGCTAAGTACATTCTCGTACTCAGGGTTTAATTCCCCTTGTTGCGGATGATGTGATGTACCATGGGTACTGCAAGAATTGCCTCCATCCTGCTGTGGATGAGGATTAGACCATGGGGCGTGGTCCTTCTAAGTTATCTTCTCTATGGCGCTTTTGTTGGATGGGACCTTGGTACTGGCATGTAATTGAACTAAGTGTGATGTGGTTTCAAAACTACTTTGCTTCCGCTACTTGAACTTAGTTTGTAATAACTATGTGAACTCCGATGCATGTGAGCTACTTGTGAAATATTTGTGAACTGTGATGTAACATGTAACTTGTTATGTTGAATCATGTACAGTCTTGGTTCTATGTTGGTTGATTTGAAATCCTTCATGGTTTCATCGGACTGCCGGGTTTATATGGGCTCAAGTATGACAGTTTGATCACTTCGGTGATTGCTATTGTACTTGTGCTCTTATAAATTGGACGGTTCTATTACACGCTGCTGCGTTCTCTCCACCTAGGGGTGGCAAAGGCCGAGCCTTTAGGCTCCACACCACACCACACATGATGGAGCAAGTACACGGCCGAGAATCCAGCCTTGCTAAGCCTCAGACACTCAGGAACACCGGTGTGCCCTCACCACGCACCGCACGGTTGCCATGGCTAAGGCCACCCATGCCGCCATCGTGTTCTGGCCACACCAGGCTGGTAGCGGTTCCCAAACCACCATAGGTGGACTCGCCTTGTCAAGTAGCCCCAAAAGCACCCACCTTTTGGCCGTAGAGGGCCTAGAAGTCATAGCTCATGTCCGCCTCAACGGCGCGGCTGTAAGCCGAGCGCCGTCGTGTCGGAGACATTCCTGATGATCCCAGTTACCTCGCATCATGAGGAGGGGCCGGTGAGGTTCACCGTGACCTTGCGCACCTCGTCGCGTAGCTAGATGAATGGAAAGCCCCCGCCTTGACTTGTTTCACCAGAGCCACAAGCTCGCCGGAGTTTTGCCATGTGCCCTTGCCGCGGAGTGGACTCTGTCATGCCCTTTGGTCATCACCGATGAGCCCTTTGGCTCTCTGATGACCCCAATCGAAGGAAAAGAGCCACCTTTGGCTCTGTTAAAGATTGTAGATGTAACACCTCAGGTGTTAGGCTTGCATTGTGGCCACTTGCATTGCATGAGCCTAAGCATCATTTGTTCATATATGAGCATGAAACATGAAACATACTGGTGAAACATATGAAACATACTAGTGCAACATGTGAAACATGTATATATGGAATGTGCTTTGAAACATCTGCAACATCTCCTTGAAACATATGCAACATACCCTTGTTAATTATGTTTCAATGTGTGTATGTTAGATGCTCATGCCTGGTAATGCAAGTGAGTGTTGATGTCACTTATTTCATGTGTCTCACATCACTCTCTTTCTATAGTGACCCCTAGAAAAGTTTCATGACGTTTGGAATCAAAAAGTCACATGAAATGATAAGTTATATGCTTGTTTGGATTATAACTGAAACATGTTTCTAAAACAATGAAACATGCCTTTACATTCCATGTGGGCTTTCATGTGAACTAGTGCTTATGCAACATACAAGTGCAACATGTGCAACACATCTAGGAAATATGTGGAACAACCTAGTGAAATGTGTAGCATGTACCTTGCAACAACATTATGAAACAAGTGAAACAGAGCTTTGAAACAAGCATTGCAATTATAGTGATTTCTATGTTGCAATGCATATGAGACCCATATCCCTATGTAACCTATGCAAGGTGGACATTGTTAGACTCTACAGCACATTAACTATACTTAGGACACATAATGGAACAATGTTCATGTTGATCATTCTGCCAATTGTGCTTCTAAGTGATGGTTGACCATGTGTGGACCCTAGAACACTTTTGTTTGACCATTTCAAACATGTGACCTAGAAGCTTTGTGTGACTGTGCACCATTTAACAAAGTTGTAGAGAATTTTATAAGGAACAAACTTTGTTTAAGAGTCAAGTCATGAAAATGTGTGAAACATGCTCAAAAAGGGCCCACAAGTCAGATATAGGGCTGTTTCCAACACTTAGCATTTTCTAAGTCTAGAATTCATCATCATCGACATTGGCATCTCATGTTCTCCGAATTTTGTTGAGTAACTCAAGTTGACCCAAAAACAAAAGTTGGAGCTGATGTGTTGGAGAAGAGCATGCAAGAAGATGGCACTTGTTGGAATCCATTTTGCCCATCAATTTTGAAGGTTTGCCAATTTTTGTCAATGCATTGACAATATCACTTTGACACTTAATTATCTCATAATCTAGAGCATTAAATAACATGGCCCTTAAACAGAACTTGAAGATCATTAGGTGTACAACAAACTTTGTAATTGGACCTTGGCCCAAATTTGACTAGAGCCAGCCCAAAAATGGACTCCAAGTTGGATACAGCAATGCACACCACGTGCTCGACGTTGGGCCCAGTGGACACGCGCCTACCCTGCATGGTCGCCGTGCACCGCGTTGCTACCGTGGCCATCGACGCGCATCCTCGCCCCTCTCACATTTGGCAAAGCCAGAGCAGCCCCGGACGCTCCTCCACTCCTCCCTCACTCTCCCACGCCCTCTGCTGGCCTCCTCTTTCGCCTCTTCCACGCTCTCTACTCCCGAGCACGGAGCTGCCATGGATAGCGCCAACTGAGCTCTACTGCCCACGTTCCTCGCCTCTGCACCTCCTCGTCATTAGCCATGTGTGGCATCGCCTTCTCCGCGTCGTGCTGCACCTCACGCGCCCCATCACCGGTTGCCTTGGTCGCTAGAGCACCCCGCCGCCGGCGATGCTGCGGGCTTGGCCGTGGGCGTACGTGGCTGGGCCAGCTTGGGCCACCACGGCCACAGCTGTGAGCCCCACCATCTGCGCCTCGTCGCACTCCACCTCGCGTGCGCTCACTGCAGGCCAACGTCGCCGGAGGGTCAGCGCCGCCAGCACGGCCGCCACCGAGCCGCCCGCTCACGTGGCCAGGAGGCCACGGGCCACCGCGGTCCACGCTGCAAGCACGTGTGGATGTGCCTCGCAGCCGCGAAGCCAGCCAGCCCTTCCACCGCCGTCGCCGGCCGCTGCTAGCCCGAGGCTGGCCATTCCCGGCCACCCCCCCCTCTGTTTTTCCCGGCGGCCTAAGGAAGAAGGAGGCCGTCTCCTCTCTTTGTCTCTCTTTGTGTGAATGGCAAGCGGGCCCAACTAGGCAGCGGGTCCTGCAGGTCAGCGTTATTAGTGGTGTAGTTATGTACCGGTTCGGGTACATTTAGCATTTAGGAAGGGTTTGGTTTATTCTGGATTTTAAATTTTAGTTTTTGTGTTAAATCTTCTAAATTCCATATCTCATGCTAGGAAACTCCAAAAATAGCAAATATGGACTTTTTGGAAACCTTGAGAAAATATCTTTGCAGTAGAGTCATAATATGTTATATGTTTGTAGAAGTTTTCTGGTGTTTTTATTTAACCTTGAAAAGTACTCCAAAATGCTTACAAACTTGACCAGAGCCATATCTTGAGTTTTAGAACTCCAAAAATAGTGATTCTTATTTTGTTAGTTTCATGATGACATGTACTTGCAAGGAAAAATATTAAACATACTAGTTGTTCACTGTTTTCTTAAGGTTTTGATTTGACCTTGATAAATAAGAAAATCTACATTATGTTGCTTGTCATTTTTATATCTTGAGTTGTGGTGCACCAATTTAGGTGAAATTTTGATGGTAGTCTCCTGATGTTATATGGGAACTGTGATATAGGTTTAACTTGCTCTCTAGGGTTATTTAGCTTATGCTATTTGTCTTTTTCATAAAAGGTGTTTTATTCATGAAAATTATCTGAAATTTGTACAGTAGACTACTGGGAGCATATGTAGGTCATTGTAATTTTGATAGAATTTATTGTGCACTTTTGATATGTGTTCATAATTCCACCTAATTATCTAAATAAATTAAGAAAATGCATTAAAAGAATTTATTTAGTAATGGACACTATCTTTTCTGGTGTTCATTAGTCATGTGTGACATGTTGGTAAATTTGGTTTTGTCCAATTGTATGTTTGCAACATAAGTTAATAATTATTCCTTGCAAATGAGGTTTCTGGACAGATCTACAAACTTAGCAAATTTCTTCATGATAATGTGCTTTGTTGTGAAATTTGTTTATAGAAAAGTTGTAGATAATTCATGTATCTAGCTTTTGTTTAAATTTGGTGGCATTTGGCCAAGTAATTTTTGAGTTATAGCTGTTTAAAGTTTGGGTACAGATTTGGTTACTCTCTGTTTGGAGCAGACCAGATTCTGTATTTTTATCTTTTTGACCTATTAAACTTGGGAATCAGGCTTAGGTGATTATAAATTAAATATAGAGAATTTCATAAGCTTTCCAGAATGTCTTCTTTTAAGTCATTTCGATTTGTAGAACTCCAGATATGATTGATTTACTCAGCTACTGCATGTATGTCCAGAATTGCTGAAAATACATGGATGCTTGGTTACTTTGCTTGCTTGTTGCTAAGTGTGATTCATGTCCTTGGTGATGAAGTTAGTACACCTGAGGCTTTGTAAATCTTGTGTCATGTTTGGTATTGCTTTCCTTGCTATCTTAGCATGATAGGTGGTGTGATGTTTAATTAAGCAATGTGAAGTGCTTATGTGTATTTAGCGTAACCTTGTGCTTGCCTTGATTACTGTATGTGATGCATTGTCTATTCCACTTCCATGTATTCATACACTTTCATCTTGCATCTCATCTAGGTATGCTAGATGCACCACATGAAGGACAAGATGTTAGAGCCAAACCCGAAGACAGTGTTTGGTGGAACTACCCCGAAGATGGAAGTACTCGGCGAGTGGTGTCTAACAAACATTGGCTTAGTGTTGGATCCTAGGCAAGCCCCAGAGCATTATAAGCCTCCTAATTTCTAAAAATACAATTGAGTATATATGTTATATATATTGTTGCATTAAGTTATAGGTGTTGGATGAAAACACTTGCTACATATATATCCTATCCTTGTCCAGAAAGTATACCTTGAATCCTATTTAGGTTCAGGTTCGAGCAATTGCTTAGCCCTGCTTTAAGCGGTAGATGTTAGGTGATTTCCTGTCACCTGCGAGCTTTAGGGATACTTATACATGGCACGGTTGACTACATTTGCTATCATGGAAAGGAACCATGTGTTAATAAAATGAAATGATACGGGGCGGGATGACGATAGTGAAGCAACAAGGCATGGAGGTCTTGGGTGTGGATCTATCCTCGTCTGAGTCGTTTAAGGACTGATTCACTGTATGTCCTTGAGTCATGTTGAACGCAGTCTAACACTTAGCTGGCCAGATAAGCCATTCCGACCGTGAAGCCAAGTAATACAGTTCAAGCCAGGAATCGGAGGGTCAAGTGCGCATTCTGGAGGAAGTAAGGATGTGCTTGGGGACATTGGCGTAAGACCAAGGGGGGTTAAAGTCCCTATCACCTGGCAGAGTGTTGCCCTTGGGGATGCGGCATCAGTCGAACCCATGATTCCTAAACTATATCAAAGGTGACTTCTGTGACCCTAGCGTGGGGTCTGCGTGGTTTTTTTAGAAATACCCCTCCAGCTAGATAGGAATTCGATTTGAATCGCCGTCGCTCCCGGTTAGTGAGCACTTAACTTGAGCAGCGGCAACGTAGATTTAATTAATTGAACGGATGGTTAATTTGATGATGATTTAAATGTTGCCTCAATTTATACCTGCTATGGTTAATGTTGTTTGCTCCTAATAAAGTGATTGCTATAGTACAGGTGCTAATCTAGATGACAGGTTCATGATGATTAACTTAATGCTTAAGCATTAAATGATTACTTATCAGTACTAAGCTTTTATGCAAAATGTTGTCAAGCTAGCCCTACTTTATATCAGCCTTGTATACTCCTTGGTGTCACTTTATTTCTGGTTTTTGACGGGTAAGTCTAGTTGAGTACCTTCTCGTACTCAGGGTTTATTCCCACTTGTTGCAGGTTGTGATGTATCATGGATACTGCAAGAATTGGATAGCTCCTGCCATAGTGGCGGAGTGTGATCATGGGCATGATCCTTCTGAGTTATCTTGTCTCTAATGCTTTGGTTGGAAGTCGACCTTAGTACTGGCATGTATTTGAAATAAGAGTAATGTTAGTTTCAAATTACTTTGCTTCCGCTACTTTTCAACTTAAGTTGTAATAACTATGTTGAACTCTGATGTATATTGAATTACTTGTGAAATGGATGTAACATGTGACTTGTTATGTTGAATCACTATGATCTTGGCTTGTATGTTGGTTGGTTTGAAATCCCTCATGATTTCATTGGACTACCGGAGTTATATGGGCTCAAGTGTGAGAATTTGATCACTTCAGTGATTGTTTTTGTACTTGTGCTCTTATAATTTGGACGATTCCGTGATAGTAGAGTTCTCGTCGCAGCCTGCCATCACCGTTGATCTATTGCCACCATGGCTAGTGCTGCCTAAGCCCTAAGGGCCATGCCTAGTGCCCTAGCCGCACTCACCGAAGCACGTGGAAGCCATAGGAGTCCCGCTGGAGCCGTGTCAACACATTGAAGAGCCTCACCGCCGGCCCCACGCCGCTGCCGATTTGTCGTGGAGCCAACGTCGGCCACCTGTAGACCAAAGGTGCCACTTTTAGCTCCTCGGCGATTTTGCCTCGAAGCCGCAATGACATGGATGCCCCTAGTTGCCCTGCTAGGCCACCATATTGCTCGACCGAGGGAGCTCACTGCCAGTGGAAGCACCGCCATGAGAGAGAAGGAGGAAGGAGGAGGTAGCAGCGCCGTGGGCGCGTTCCATCATGAGCCAAGGAGAGAAAGGGGTGGGTGAACCCGGTCCACCCGTCGACCAGCCTGTGGTCCTTGGTGCACCAGCCCCGCGCCCACCACGAGCCGACCCCATGGACCGAGTGTAACAACCCAGAAATTTCTAGAAAACAAAAATCACATCTACAAATTTTTTTCTAAAGTAACCTATGTTTGGTGAGGTGTCATGTAGGAAAACTACCCTAGTTGCACAAGTAGTACCTATTATAGATGATTACATCTTTGCATTTAACCAAAACTTACTTGAGTTGCATCTTATGTTCTTTGTAATGTTAATTAAAAATAATAACATTTATTTAATGAATTGCTTAATTAAATGTGTGTGTGTTGTTGCCAACCTTTGGCTTGGAAGCTGGGAACCCTAGATGACCTCTAGTGGACCCCACTAGGGCATACATGTGTTGGCAACACATGTTTATACATGTAGGAACTCTAAATTAGTTAAATGTAGGAAGTAATAAATAGAAAAGCTAATTAGAATAACCTGGAAAAAGAGAAAGCTATTTGGCCTAGCTCCTGAGCCGGCCCGTCGCGCAACCAGCTGGCCTGCCCTACCCCGCTTAGCCACCACCACAGCTGGCCCATTTCTCTAGCCGGCCTAGCCTTCCAGCCAAGCCTCACCCGCAACAGCTGGCCCACGAGGCTGACGTGGCCCAGTAGCGCACCGAGTCGGCCCAACCCCACCACGAGCCACTTCGCTCTTCGCTCCATGACCACAACGCAGTGCCCTTCCCTCACGGTCGCTGATGGGTGGACCCCGCGTGTCATCCCCCTCCTTGAGCTCTCTGTTTTGTGCCGTGGAGGCAAAAGCAAGGGAGAGTGGGAATCTCCATCGCCAGCCGTTCTCTTCACGTCGGTTGGCAACAAGCGCATGGATGTGATGCCACATCACCTATCCACACCGCCACCACCCCTAGCTGGAGCCGTCCATGCCATGACACCATCACTGTGGCCCACACCCTTGCAACCGCCCTTGGCACCATCGTACGAAGCCTGAGCAGGTTGTTACGCCAAAACGGAGGCGCTAAGGCAACCTACGACCGCGCCATGACCTTAACCCTAGACTAAGCGCACCAATCACCTCCACATGGCCCTAAGCCCCCTTTTCACCGTTCACCTCGCCATGATCACCACCTCCCTATAAGAAGGCACCACCGAGGAGCCCTAGCCGTCCCAATGCCCCGCCGCCACTCTGGTGGCCACCACCTTACGTCATGACCAAGGGAGGAAGGGGAAGAAAGGAGAAGGGGAGTAGAGCAGAGAAGGTGCTACCGGAGCCACCGAAGATGAGCCGCTAGAACGAAAGACGATGACCCAATCGGCTACAATGGAGTAGCTGCTCGGCACGGCACGGCCTTGACCCAACACTTCCTCGACTCGCCCTGCACCACCATCCTTCGCCATCACCAACTGCGGTGAGCCCCAGCACCTCGCCCCACTCGCCACGGTGTGCATGCCAGTGCCGCCGCAACAATCCCTATAGTAGGGATGTCCAAGGTTGAAGCCTGGACTTCGTTTGCACCTACACGCACTCGCGCACACACACTTGCGCACGACGCTGCCCTGTCGAGCCATACCGGCTCGGGAACGCCGCCATCACAGAAACGCTCAGAGCATGCCCACCATGGCCCAAGCATGGCCATGGTGAGGTCGTTTCTTTAGACCTGAGCCGGTAGAGGATAGAAGGTGGGGGTAAATCGTTTCGCCACAAGGAGAGACGCGTCGCGCGCTTCAAGGAGGAAGGAAGCTAGGAGGGGCGTTGGTCGTGTTTGCCTCGCCGGCGAGGTTGTGCATGTGGAGCACCGCCGTACCAAGGTCGCTCTACACCGCTCTGACCGCCTTGTCCAACAAGGAGGGGCCGTCAAGTTCCGCCGTGATGACGCGAAGGTAGCCGTGTAGTTGGGAGGGGGTGAATTGACCCCTGTAGCAGCCGTAGTCACCTCGCCACTGCTCGACGGTGCAGCCGAGCCGCCGCTGTCGTGGAGACCCTCTCTGGAGATCCCAATCTGCCGCCTAGACCCCACCGTTCTGATCCTAGAGAACGTGCGAGGCCGTAGAGCCCACTAGAAGCCGTTCCGAGCTGCCACCGGGCGCTAAGCGCTGGAGCTCACCGCCGGCGTAGCACTGCCGTGAGAAGTAGGGGAGGAGGGGACACTCACGGTGCTGTTTGGTGCACCACGTGCACCGTGGACCGAGAGGAAGGAAGGGAAAGTGGACATGGTCCACCGTAGACCTAGACCACGTCCTATGAATCGCACGGCCTGGTTCAACATGCACCAGACCCCATGGACCCGAGCCCGTTTCCAAAATCCAGTAAGCAACGTGGCTACATGTGAAGCCAACACGTGTCTGGGCCCAACCCAGCCCAGACCAGCCCATATCCGGCCATGGCCCGACCCACCGAGGCCCGGACTCGGCCCAGTCAAAGTTGACCATTGACCGTTGACCAGTCAACGAACCCACCTGTCAGTGACTCCCTCTATCCAGGCCAATCAGATATTGCCACGTGTCACTGCCTGGATTTTCTAATTCTTTTTCTTTTTCAAAAATTCATTTAATCTTTGAAAATTCATAACTAATTCATTTTAACTCAGAAAAATACCAAACTAGTGCCCAAATTTTTCTAAAAATGAGCTCCATGTCATAGGCTTGTGTTTGAGTGCATTTGGATCTTTTGAATTTCTGTTGCTTCTTTGTGCACCTCTATAGGAGTCGCTCACGCGACCATATGTTACGTTTAACAGAGCCGGAGGACCTGCCGACAGAGGAGTACGACCCCGACAACAGCGAGGACTTGGGTGACGACCTGCCAGGTGCCACGCCCCACCCAATCTCGTAGATCCTAATATGCATGCTATAACTAGAATTGCTAGCGCTTTACCTTTTATGCAATAATATGATGTTAGGTTGCATGGTAGTTTTACTTGAGCCTTATACCTTGTTGCAACCTTACTCCTGCACATCCGCTGATAGGCTAGATGCTCGCTTGTTACATACTTACTGCTTAACTCTTACTCGCATTATATCTATGATGTGATGCTGGTGAGGGAGAGACATATGTGCGTAAGGCACGAGGTGTCGTAGACTTGGTAAAACTAGATAATGAACATGGGGAGATCTTAGCATGTGTTTTGGGTGTGTGGTGAGGGTTGAGTCGATCGGACAGGATCCTATGATGAGTCTTTGGGGCAAGTCTTGCCGAAGGGGTGCGACCTGGGCATCCCTTGCGAGAGTTACCTGTGGCGGGTATATGTGAGAGGTGGACCGAGGTGTTGGTTATCCCTGGTGAGGTGCTGTCATGGCACGGGGTGTTGGAGATCCCCTTTTGAGAAGATATCATGTCTGGTCCCCCTAAGGACTGGTATGTCTTGAGAACCAGAACCATGGGACCTTCGTGCACACCACTCGCTCCCAATGGGCGGGGGACGATTACCCGACTGACTAGGGCGGTACCACTACTACTAGGTTGGAAGGTGATAGTGTAGGGAGGTACGGGCATGAGGACCCACACCCTCCTAAGACAGCATAGTGACCTTGGGGGCCCGGTACTACATCCCACAGTCTCAGCGTTTTGGTGGACACCGGGGTGGCCCAGGGCTGAGTGGTAGGGTGGTACTGTACTGGTTGGGAGGCAGTCAGAATCAGTCTAGACGAGCCGGATCGTTGAGGATGGCGATCTTGTGGATTACCAGGTGTACACGCTCTACAGAGTTGATCGATCTATACTATAGCCACGTCCGCGGTATGGACATTCCCGTGACCTACGCTTCACTTGATTAGTGAGAGGAGTCCTTTTCTACCTTTCCCCAGGGTTTCATGTTGGTTTCTGGCTTTGGCCGTTGAGGCGAGATCTGTGCGGGAGTCGATCTCGTCACCTAGAGAGAGAGTGAGATGAGGTGTGATGTGTGTGATGGGTGGGGAGAACATGTGAATAAGATGGATTAAAAAAGCCTTGATGAACTTATTATTATTAAAATAATAACTACTTGCATAGGAAACCCACAGCCTAAATAGGTCTCTTTCTACTTCCCTCAATGCATTCTACTTTCCATAGAGCAATGCAAGCATAGGATGGGCGATGCGTGGCTAGTACCCAGTGTACTGATAGATTTTTAGCAGGTTCTGAGCCCGAGTACGACTATGAGGGCGATGATTGGGAGGACTAGAGGGTCTGTTCTACGCTCGAGCTGGTTCCAGGAGATCATTTTCCGCTGCTATCTACGTGAGATGCTGTTTAGGATGATGTGTGTGAGTGTGTTCCGCCCTGCGTGGCGAAGAGAATAATTATGTAATACTCTCTATTGTACTCTGATAATCGTGTATGACTTTGTGTATCACTGAGATTTGGGTAAATTGACGGATTGTTTTGTCATTTTACACTTCGTTTCTGTGGATTTCCCTTCATGGAAATCAAGGATGTTTCACCGAGCCTAGTAGAGGCCCGTGTGTGACACGTGGCTGACCGAGGAGCCGACATGTGTCTGGGCCAGGCCGGCCCAACATGGCCCATAACCCAGCCCGCCAGGCCTAGTCTGAGCCCGGTCAATAGCTGACCATTGACTGCGGTCCCACGTATCAGTGGCCCGCACCACTTCGACCAATCCCATGCTGCCACGTGTCAAGCACTGGATTTTCCATTTCTTTTTCTTTTTCCAAATATGATTTAAACTTAGAAAATTCATAAGACTTCAGAAAAATATGAAACCAGAGTCCAAATTTTTCTAAAATTGAGCTCTAGGTCATAGGCATATGTTTGAGTGCATTTGGATTTTTTGAATTTTCTTTGCTTCTTTGTGATCATGTGGCAGAACCATTTGAATCATATGGCCCACATGTACGTACCATTGTCTTTCAAACCTCTAGTAGTAGCACATGAGTGCCCTATAACTCGATAGTCTGTCGGGTGTCCTCGAGAAACCCAAATCATCCATGTTTTATCTTTTGAGCAAGATCAATTACAGTAGCATTACAAGATTACAACAGTTATACAAATATACAAATTTATTATATCAAAGTACAGCGGAAGTCTTACAATACATAAGTTTACAAACCTATAATAGGTTCTTACAAACTAAAGTTTTTCCATAAAGGCAGTGGGGTAGCAAAAGGATGGTACGTCCCTTAGCTTACATCACCAAAAGAACTTCACCCTGCCCTAGGGTGCACTTCAACACTCTCACTGCTAGGATTCTTCCTCAGGTACCAACATATAGCAGAGGCTAGTGCCAGCCTGCTCATGATCTTCACCTGCAACAAGGGTTTAGCAAACCCTGAGTACTGAGGGTACTCAATAAGACTTAACCGATGAAAAGGAAAGACTCCAAGGATATGCAAGGTAAGAGGAATCAAGATGAGTCTGTAGCAAGATCAAGAATACTTTTGCTGAACAGCTACATTAATGTTGATCCTTACTTTCAAAGTTTTATGCTTTAATTTAATATTAAAGAAATCTCTCTTAGCACCTATTCTAATCCTAAGCACTTCATTATTCTCATCACAATATGATCTCATAGATAAAGTTCCAGTGGATTAACTACGATGCAGGATGGTTGATCAAGTCTCCTTTACCAAGAAGCTGTGGCGATTCGAATCGGTTTGGCCCAGCTAGGGTTTCCTTACCACACGACATATGCAGGGTTAGGCCCGGACCTGTGCCTGCATACATCAACCCTCACTGGGATCCTCCTATACGGGAACCGGTCCAATGCTACCCAAGAGCATAGTACTCACTCTACTACGTTGTTTGTCCCTGACGGATTCACAGGAGTGTGTTACACGGTACTCTCGCCATCTTTCCACTCCTAGTGCGTGGTTATCGTTTCCCATAAAGGAATAGCCCAGATATTGGGCTTACCGGAGTATGTGGCCAGTACTACAAGTCATGATCACAAGCAGTCCATACAACAAACGGTCCTTAACCGACACAGACGGGGTCACTACGTCCAGCCTCAAACTGGGAGCAAGCCAAGATTCCGCCTGGTCTAGATTTAAAAGTCATGATCATCCTCATACTTCAGGTTCATTTTTAACTTTAGAAAAACCTACCTCTAGCATTTACATCTAAGCAGGGCTAAGCATTTTAACAAACATACTTTAACATAAGTACCATGGTGAGAAGGAATAAACAAGGTAGTCATGCATGAAAGTTTCTCATACAACTCCTGATACTTAAATGCAACATTCATAAGACTTATGTGATAACATTTTACAAAACACAAGGAATGGTTTATGCTTCGGGGCTTGCCTGCAGTGTCGGGGTTATCAGATGTATCCAACTCAGCTCCACTCTCCAACCCAACTACCTCTGAGTGATAACCCGCCTTAGAGGTCGGCTCAACTAGCGGTTCTCCACACTCGTTCACTATACGTTAAATAAAGATGCATGCTTCAATGATGATGCTTACATGGCATAAAACATGTATTAAGGTGCCTTATCAAATTATCTACTTGAGTACAACTTTCCTTCAATAATTACAAGTTAATTACTTCACAAAGCAACATTTAACATCTCATGATTAAAAGGTGTTTATTACATTTAAGTAGTATAGATTAACATGGTGAAAAGATATTACTTAACCATTCAATAACCATACCTTGGAACAGCAAGGGTAAAATGTTCCAAGGTCTCCAATCAACCCAAAAATGTACATTAATAATTTAAAGGATATTAAAGAAATCATTTTCATATTTTATTAATCCATAAATCAAGTTTTTTTAAGTGAATAGATCATTTTATCTCCAAATAGTACCAAACTTTTTGCGTAGGTTCACAACAGCAGGTTAAACATGCTCATAAATTTTCATGAATTTAGGATTTATATTTTAAGCTATAAAAAATCATGGAAGTTGCAATTCTTAATTAAAACATGGAATTTTTTAACATAGCAAACTTACTATTTTTCTTAGCTTTACATTTTTCCCATGTTAAGCATATCATGAACAGCTCATACAAAAAGTTTCATATTTTTATCAGCATTATTTATTTAGTTACAAATTTTACAAGTTTCATAAGCAATTAGTTTTTCAGAAAAAAGAAAAAGAGAAACTCTCTTTCTCTCACTCTTGACCCGGCCTGCGACGCAGGTGGCCCAGCTCCTCATCTCCTCTCTCTCACTCGGCCATCTCGAGCTGGCCTAGCTCCATGCCACGGCCCAAGGCCAACAAGCGGCCCAGCTCCTCATCTCCTCTCTCTCACTTGGCCCGCTAGAGCCGACCCAGCTCCAGGCCACGGCCCAAGGCCAATAGGTGGCCTAGGCCTGCCTCTTCCTCCCCTGCTCAGTCTATCCCGGTGGCGACAGCTCTGATCGGTCGGAGTTCACCGCTAGTGAACTCCTCGGTGAGACCAAGCACTCCGCTCGACTCACCTCTTCGCTCCGCACTCCCCGGCACTCTTTTCCCTTTCTTTCCTGGCTAGCGACGAGCACGACCACAGCTCCAATGGCTCGACCAACACCGATGATGCTGCTTTGGTGAATGATGGCTCCTCCGGTCATGTTGTCATCCTCTTCACCTCCCAACGCTTCACAAGACACTCGCCAAACACCCATGTCCCCACACGAGCACGAAGACTCCACGTCGACAACTACGGCGGCCTGGGGGAACTCCGACGAGCTCAGCTCTGCTCCAGGGAATGCCTCTGGCACAATGAACAACGCCAGCACGATCCTTGCTACTCTGCGTACCCACTCGAGGGGTCAATCGGGTGGATTCAAGCGCGGAGCTCACTCATCCTCAGCCATGGTGGCATGGCCGGGCGGCGCTCACTACTAACTTCACGTTCTGGGCACTAGAGCTTCGTAGCGATAGAACTACCACATCTAGCGCGCTCAAGGGCTCACCACGACTTAAAAATGATGGCAAGATGGCTTCGACGAGCGGTGGGTTGTAGTGGTCGTCATGATCAGCAACTTCAGCGGCATGAACTATGGTGGCGAGGTCGTTCTGGTGTGTCTGAGGCTTCTCTAAGGAAATGAACAAGCCGATGAGATTCAAGATGATTCAAGGAACATAAAACGCGATGAACAAGATGAAGGAAGAAGTCATGGTGGCCTGGCCACAGTAGGGCACTCACAGTGGCGCTGTGGAGCTTCGAGGAAGAAGAAGATGGCGTTTGGGTGATGGGGATGGCGTGGGGTGGTGCCAGCGGGCTTAGACAATGCGCAAGAGGGTTGCAGGCATGATGGCAAACTGAATTGGGTGGAGGTGAAGCGATGGAGGTGAGTTTGGAGCTTGAGCTCCAGTAGTGGTGATGGCGTCAGGCGAAAGGAAAGAGGAGGTGGAGGTTCTCCTGTTACTTAAGAGAAGGAAGGAAAAGTCGTGATTTGCTTCGAGATGGCCAGCTCCTGCTTGGAAATAGCAGTGGTCAGCTACTACATGGTGTACGCGCGAGCACGGCGTCGGGCGAGCGGTGGGGTGGCAAGGAGGAGATGGTGAGCTGCTTCTTCTCCCTCCATTGAAATAAAAGAATGAAACATGAAACATGCTTCATTGTTTCAATATGAACAACAGCTTTTCTTCTCAAAAAGAGCAAGATAGAGACAGAATTAGATCAAGGTTCAAGAAGAGAAGTTGATCCCCATACCCTAAGCTCCAACTTTGATTAAGGTGAGAAGATCAAAAACTCAATAGATTAGGAGATAGAAAGAGAAACAAATTGGATTACACATGAAACATTATGTTTCAAAGCTAAAACAGTTCGGTTTCACTACTAAGGTTTCAAAAGTATTAACTTAGCTTCTTAGGGAATTAATTGGTGATTAATGAGTTGACAACCATCCCAACCTAAGCTACCACTGCTTAGTACACAACTTGTACTAAACAATGATACAAATATTGGAGCAAGTTTATTTACGAAATTCATTTTAATAAATCTCCCAAAATTGAATTCAAAACTAAATTCCAGGACTTAGGCAAATTTGCCTAAGTGTTGGATTTCAATTCTGATTTCAGTCTTGAGGCTCCAATTTTAATTAGTTGGACTTGAATTCATGTCCCATCCTTGACACTAGTGTAAAGTACTCACTTTACACCTCAAAGCTTTTTAAGACATAATTCCAAGTTGTTACTGAATTTCCAAAAATACAAGGCCACAAAGTACCTTGAAAGATTTTTGGTTTAAGCTCAACACATCATAACAAAGCATTGTAACTAAATAGAGTAAATATTATTTTTAATAAATGCATCACATGGTGACCTACTAAACATGGTGCATTATGCTTTATGATGATATGACTAGTTTTAGTTCTTGCTTAACACCTAGGGTGTTACATATCATCTATAGGAGTCGCTTATCGTGGCTATATGTCCTGTTTGGCAGATCCGGAGGAGCCGCCGACCGAGAGTACAACCCTGACTACACTAAGGAGCTTGGAGACGACTTGCTAGGTGCCACATCCCACCCAACCTTGTAGAATCCTACTAGACATGCTATAATAGATGCTAGCACTTTACCTTTATGCAATGATCTATGATAGGATGCATGGTAGAATAGCTTATGAGCCATTACCTTGTCGCAACCTATACCCCTACACACCCGCTGTTAGGATACATGCTCGCTTACTTACTTACTACTTGTTGGTATAAATTAATTCACCTGAAATTATCTGCAAGCGCACAGATATTATACCACTGTAGCACTTCACTGAGAGTAACCCAGTTTTATATTAAACCCAAAGGAACGGAGGTGAGAATAACTAAGTCTTTAACTTAACCCAACTTCACAACCAAAGCTAGAGAATAAGAGCATAGAGGAGACTGCTAAGGTCTTCTAGTTCTAACTTTAGTAAGCTTTGTCTTCTATCGTTCCATTTTGGGGATATTATTAGAGAAAACAAAGGCAGAGTATGTTTCCTATAGTAATAAAGTCCTGCTAGACCTACTAGTGGGAGGTGGACTACAAAGGATTCAATGAGGCTATAACAGTCATCGTTGTGAGCTACCACCGATCTGGAAAATAGGGTACATCTATGAGTAACCGAGTCTAAGCACCACGCTTACACTACGAATACTACTTTAACCCATGAGCTACAAGGATTAAAGTACTCAGAAGAGAGTCGCAAACCTAAATAACAATATGAACAAGATGCTTACTTGAATTAGAAGTCGATTACCAAAGAAATCTCAGAAGCAAGCTCAAGAAGAACTTGATTCCGCCAGGGTACAAGCCGTAGAGAGAGCACTAATAGGCCGGCACTTCCTCCAAACTCCTCCCTCTCACTCTATCTCACTAACTCTAATACAAAACTAGATCCTATCGAGGACTAATCTTCTCTTGATTGCTACCTCTGATCCTGGTGGATATGTGGACTAGGGTTTCTGGCTTCTCAGCTCTTAGGATCTAAACATAGTTTGATAGATATGCCCTGAGCGGGGTGCAGGTAGGTATATATAGGCTGAAGCATCAATCCTTAGCCCTTGGATCAAACTAACTTGAATAAATGGCTAAGATGCATCCTAGGAGGTGGTAGAGAACTGACGTAGCAAGGTGGCTGATATAGGTTAACTACCATCAACAAGTTCCCCCACACTTAGGCTTTTACTCTTCCTCGATAAAAGGATGGATTACTCAAGACATAACCTTGGGTCAAAACATCAACATAAAACCATTCCTAGTCATACGTGTACCATAGGATTCAAAGTGTCTACCAAGAAACTTTGGACAGTTGAAAAATGGAGCAGCTTAAAACAGTTCACCTTTTTCCTTTAGTCAAGTCAATCGGAGAAGCATTTAAGATTTTGAAAACAAAACATAGCTTACCTTCTCCTTTTTGTGGTACTCTCAAATCACTATGTATATGTGGTATTTTTTAGATTCTCAGCAAGGCATTAATGATCTTGCCTTCTTTTTACTACATCTAAAAAGCTTATGTGGAGCTCAGGTACAGATGAATGTAAAAGCATACTTGCATTGCATATATTGTAAAGTCAAAACAAGGATCCAAGGAAAAAATGTCATACTCTAAGTTCAAGATGTGCATGTGTGTGGATATAAATATGGTGGCTATTCTAATTCTACTATGCTCCTTGAAACATGTCTCTCTTGTTTGGAACTTTGAAACACTTTTGTAAGAAAACATGACCTATATTATTCATCTTTTTTTCAAGAGAGCATTGTTGGTGGTCCTTAATGCTTAAAATTAACCACCAAATCTCACATGAAATCCAATCATATAAACACCAAACTTAGTATTAGGATTTATTTTTGACTAATTCCACTAGTTTTGGTGCTTGAAGTTATTTTGCAGGATATGTTCAAAATACACGTTAAAAGGAGATTAAATAGTACACATATAGCTCAACGAAAATTGGGCAAGAAAGAAATTCAAATTTTGTACCATAGAAAAATAGTCTCAAACAAAGTTTTGGAGAACACCATTGCGAAGAGCTCATCGAGACAATCAAAACGGACATATTATTTGTTATATTTGGAGTTTGGAATGAAAAGATATTAATTTTTGCAAATAAAGAGAGATATCAATTTTTGAAAAATGGAGCATGACACTTCAAGGCCATGAGGCAGGCGGGCCAAGCCTAGCAAGCAGCCTGGACATGTAGCAGCAGTTGCGGCACAGCAGCAGGACCTCACGGCCAAGAGAAAATCAGGCCCATAGGCTTAACGAAATCAGCAGGCCGGAGGCGCCTAGGTGCAACACACTAAGTTCATTACCATATTGATTAGCTAGGATTGTATTCCACTAGTGACAGCCTATAAATAGAGCCCCTCTTCCTCACTTGTAACACACACCACAAGGGCTCTCCTCTCTACCATTTTCCAAGATGTAGTAGTACTAGCTAGTTGGGAGTTAGGGAGAGATGCTCAAGTTCTAGAGGAGTCCTCGGAGGTTCAATATAATTTTGCATCGCTCCTTTGTAATACTGAAGTATCAATATATTTACCTTCTCTATTTACTGAAATATCTTTCATAGTTATCTAGTTCACACCTTATTGGTTAGCTAAAGCAGGGTTAGTATAGTGGTTTACACCTTGGCATGGAATCTCCGCTCAACCAAGTGCTCTAGTTATCACGTGAGACTAAAGTAGTAATCGATAGTATAGACGTGGTGTCTAGACTATAGGTTACCTGAGTTTGCGCCCAACCCTACGGATAGTTGTGGTAGCCCTAG
This sequence comes from Saccharum hybrid cultivar R570, assembly GCA_038087645.1. Classification (NCBI taxonomy): domain Eukaryota; kingdom Viridiplantae; phylum Streptophyta; class Magnoliopsida; order Poales; family Poaceae; genus Saccharum; species Saccharum hybrid cultivar. The sequence continues at coordinate 17,725,175 of JAQSUU010000066.1, forward strand.
AGGTGACAGCCCCGACTAGGCCTTTGTAATCCACCACATTTGGGTTGGTATTTTTGTAGAGCTATTGGCAGCCTGACCCTGATTACCCCTTCCTAGTCTTTTCGAGAATCAGAAAGGAACTACTGCTCCAAATTGCTATGGTGTGACCGCTATGATTTATCCACTACTAAGTTAATCCCTTTGGTCTGCTCTAGAATAGACCATAGTAATAGAGAAGTATAAAAGAACCTTGTAATCTCCCGTTGTCCTCCTAGCTTAGCTTAACTGCTCTTTTATCTTAACATGGAGTTCTCCTGTATGTGTCATTATATAAAACTCCAATCTTATCACTTACCCCCACATTAGTCTAGTCGGTATACTAGTTAGTAGATACATGATGGTTAATTATCAACATCTTTAACCATTGCTTCTCTATGGATAATTACGATACCCTGGAATACTCCTGGGTGAAAGCTATAATGGTATCCGTGCGCTTGCGGATTTCTCTGTTCGCGTTAACAAATACCAACAGGCATCTAAGTACCCATTGTTTTAAATATCTCAGACACTTGTCCATTTTTTCCAATACTTTTTCTTGTTTCTTTCATGAATAACTTTTGCATAGCCCATGCCTCTTTTTCTACAATTGAAACTTCTCAAGAGAAACATTTACAAGGACTTGGAGCATTTATTCCTAACAAGCATATTTTTGTGTCTATTCCCAGTGTTGTAGAAAATTTTTGGGTGTATGGAAAACATGTTGCGTACTCTTAGTGTAGGAGTAGCAGATATATGTGGAGTGTACGTGATCTTGATCTTGAGAGCATGATAAGTTTCTCAACAAGGGTCACAAGGTTTGACCAAACTCAAAACAATGACAAGTAGTATATGTAGAAGGTTTCCTAGTCTATCATATTTGGCTCTAGTAGGACATTGCTTACCACAAAGGAGAGGTGTAGCTATTCATTTTACTTTTTAAAATAAAATTCTCCAATAACAAGACATCAAGAATCAAGTTCTCATTATTCTACGATATCTCATTCCATAATAACTTAAGTAACATGGGGTCCCTAATAATAAATTCCCAATAGTAGCAAGACTTCTAGGAAAAGTATTATGTGAGTCTATCCTTAAGTCATGAATGAAATAATCTTTCCTCATGTTTTAAAGTTGTTTATCAAAGGATTTTCAATTTGGTTCAAAACAGAAAGTGAAACATATGAAAATAGAGTGTACTGGGCTCAAACCTGACCATGGACAAAGTGTGGGGCGAGGAGGCACTGTGATGGGCTGACCGGCCCATGGTGGAGGCCGGGCGGCCTGCTCCGAGGCCCGTCCGGGTCCAACTTTGTTGAGCATGGTTTTTGGTCCATTACTTCCCGAATTTCATGATTTTTGCGATTAGATTTCGTCTTGTTGTTGCAGTATGTCTCCCCCCACTCTTGTTTTCTTGTATACCTTTATGCACAACATGTAGAGACAAACACATATCTAAAATAGAGATGGAGAATAATAATAATAATAATAATAATAATAATAATAATAATAATAATAATAATAATAAAAAAGACTTCATTAATATATATAAGACACTTTATTACACAAGCACAACTAAACACAAACTTTTATCTAGCTAGCACAAACTTTTGACTAGTCTAACATCTGAGCTAAGTGACAAACCTAAACATATGATTTCACACACTTTAACCTAACACTCATGCCTTATCAAAATGACTACCTAATTCTCCTTCCTAGACTTGACAATGAAGTGATTCAAAGCATTTAGGTTTTCTTTTAAGCTCTTGCAACGAACACGCTCTTCGTCAAGCCTTTGCTCTAGGATATAAACTACATTAGAGGGGTCTTCAATCTTCTTCTCTAGGAGGGCAATGGTCATCCTTGGATGCTTAGGTGGTGATGGCGCCTTCCTCTTCCATGGAGGAACAATCTTGATTTACTCCGGCATAGCCCGGGCTCCATCAACGATTGTACGAGGGGTGATCGACTGGTACTTCACACATGTGACATCCCCAAATTTGTTGGTCTTCAGTCTAGTCAGCACCTCATGATCCTTCAGTGGAAGACGGTTGATCTCCTTCTTCACCTTAAAAAGCTTCTAGGCGTCCAGCTTTGGCTCTTGTTGGAGAGGCTTTCCTTCAAAATTTAGCAGCGGTGGCAGCGGAGTGATTACTGGTTTGCAAATAGCTTGGGCATAGTAGGACTGGCTTGAGCAAATGGGAGTAACTTCTAGAGGAATGGCAGTCAGCACCATGGCATCAGGCTTCTTGCTAAGATCAAAACCGTAGGGAATGATTTCTTTGTTGGCCATGGGGACTAGAGAGGAGAGCTTTGCTACTGTTGGAGAAGGAGGCTTTGCTAGGATGGCTATGGAGGTAGGTAGAGGCTCATTAATATAGGGGGGAACAACTTGTAGTAGGGGTCAAGATCTATCCATAGGAGGTCTCGTAACGAAAAAAAATCAAATGCGTTGTAAAACTAACTGATTACGGAGATGAAGGATCTAGAAGATACGAGAGAGTTGACCGAGCATGAGGGGAGCTGATAGTGGGCCGGGGTGGCCTCTAGGTGGGGCCAGCTAGCCCCACATGTCATCCTCTTGGGGTCATTTTTCTCATGGCGGTTTCTAATCCTAAAAAGTATATTTTCGCGTTACGAAACCTTACGAAGGATGGCAGTGGTGTAAATCTATGGTAAAATCAGAAAATCTACCTCATCCAAATCCTCAGGAGTTTTTTAGGTTCTAGAAAGATCTTGAGACGATAGCCATTTACCTTGAATAATGTACCATCATCATTTTGAAGTGGTACCGCACCATGCGATGAAGTACTTATCACCTTGAATGGTCCTTCCCATTTGCTTCAAAGTTTTCCGTGCCCAAATAATTTAACCCTAGAATTAAAAAGTAATACCTTATCTCGAGGGGCAAACTCCTTCTTTATCCTCTTGTCATGCCATCTTTTGGTTCTCTCCTTGTATATCTTGGCGTTATGATATGCTTTCTCATGCCATTCATCAAGCTCAGAGAGTTTCATCTTCCTCTTGGTTCATGCAGCTTCGTAGTCCATGTTCCATCACTTGATAGCCCAATGAGCCTTGAATTCAAGCTTGACAGGTAGATGACAGGTCTTCCCGTAGACCAGTTGATATGGTGACATGACCAACGGTGTTTTATAGGCCGTTCTATAAGTCCATAATGCATCAGGTAGTCTATCCTTCCATGCAATCCCCATCTCATTGACCATCTTCTGTAGAATATTCTTGATTTGTTTATTTAATGTTTCTGCTTGGCCATTTGTCTGAGGTTGATATAGAGTAGCAACATTGTAATGAATCCCATTCCTCGTTAAGTAGTGGTGATGTCAGTGAAGTGAGCTCCTCCATCACTAATCACCATCCTCGGAACTCCAAATCATGGAAATATTATTTCTTCAAACATCTTCTTGGAGTTCTTAGCATTAGCAGCTCTACATGGCATGGCTTCCACCCACTTGGAGACATAGTCAACTGCCACCAAGATGTACTCATAGCTCTTTGATTTTGAAAAAGGTCTCATGTAGTCGATTCCCTAGACATTGAAGAGTTTTATCTAGAGGTTGTTGGTAAGTGGCATAGCATCCCTTGAATTGATATTCACGTGCCCCTGACACGCTCCACATCTCTGGACGAAGTCTTTTGTGTCTTCATACACAGTTGGCCAAAAAAATCCACTTTGCCAGATCTTCGTATGAGTGCGGAATGCTCCATAATGTCCTCGATATGGTGATGAGTGGCATCGTTCAATGATCTTGATGCCTTCTTCTACTGGTACACACCTTCTCAGTAGTCCATCAGAGCAGACTCTGAAGAGATACGGCGCATCCCATATGTGGAGACGACGCAAGATAGGTGTACGGTATGCGTTGAACATACCACAGGCTCAAAAATTATTTTAGACGCACCCGATGGAACTCGTAGGTGCCGTGGTTATGTGGAATCTTGTTTTGGTCCATTTGGAGACAGTGTTAGAGCCGGTGCGAGATAGGTGCACGGTTTGCACCAAATGTACCATAGGCTCAGAAATCGTTTAGGGTGCACCCGATGGAACTCCAGTAACAGAACCGACCAAATTATAAGAACGTTAGTACAAAAACAATCACCGAAGTGATGAAATTCCTGTACTTAAGCTCCTATAACCCCGGTAGTCCAGAAATCTCAAAGGATTTCAAACAACTTTTCACATACAAGCCAAGATCGTAGTGATTCAACACAACACATCATTCGTTACAACAGTTCGCAAGTGGCATACGGATTACATCCATCGGAGTTCAAAATAAAATATTACAAACTAAGTTCGTTTAGCGAAAGCAAAATAGTTCGATACATAACTTTATAAGTTCAAATACATTGCCTGAGTAAAGGTCATGTCCCGACAAAAGCATCTCAGGTAAGATCACTAACAGAGACTGTGCCCGATAGTCTAGTCTTCATCCCCAGCCGGTAGAAGGCAATACTTGCAGCACCCGTGATAGAATAGGTCATCTACAACAGGTGGGAAATAAACCCTGAGTACGAGAAGGTACTCAGCTAGACTTACCTGACAAAAACCAAAAATAAAGTGACACCAAGGATCATGCAAGGCTGATATATAATGGAGCTAGCTTGACATAATTTGAATAAAAGCTGGCCTAGCATAAGTAACCATTTAGTGCTTAGCTTCAAGTTAATAATCATTAACCTGTCATCTAGATTAGCACATGTACTAGAGCACTCACTTTATTAGGAGCAAACATTATTAACCATAGCAGGTATAATAAGGCTGTCATCATCATATCATCATTCCTGAACCATCATATTATTTAGTGTATCTACTTTGGAGATAAGCCCGTCAAGTTCTCACTAACCGGTGAGAGACAGTGACTCGAATCGAATTTCAACTCAGCTGAGGGGGTATTCCTAACTCTCACCCTGACATACTTTGCAAGGGTACCGTGGGTCACCTTTGGTACAACTCAGGAACCAACTTTGCGTGTTCGGTCAGAGCATTCTCAGGGATTACCTTTCTACCAGGATGATCAGGACTTTTAAATCACCTGCCCTTGGACTCATGCCTACGGCTCCCTTCCGAGGCGCACTTTATACTTGCCAAAGCCCGGCCTGAGTTGAGCTACTCGGATTCGCGGTCAAGCACTCAGGCCCGGCTAGCTAAGAGAGGCATGCGTTCAACATGACAAAGAAAGGCTCCAAGAATCGGTCCATAAGAGACATAGATGGAGTCACTGTAAGCCTACAGCCTTACAAGCCCCTGCCCGGTCTTCATTCAATTGTACCAGGTTCTTTTCCATGATAGCAAATATAGCCAACCATGCCATATGTATATTCCTATAGCTCGCAGGTGACAAGAAATCACCCGACTTCACCGCTTAAAGCAGGGCTAAGCATCTACTTGAGCCTAAGCTACACAGGATTCATGGTAATAATATCTGGACAAGGATTGGATATCAATGCAGCTAGTGTTTTCATCCAACAGCTATAACTTAATGGAACAATATATATAACATAATACTTAATTGCATTTCAGAAATTAGGAGGCTTATAATGCTCCGGGGCTTGCCTTTCACGAAATTGCACAGGACGTGGTCAGGGCAGTCAACGATGACCTCATTTGGCACTTCTCCTATGGGCTGCACCCCCTGAACTTCGGGTTCGGGCTGCTGCACCTCTAGAGCTTCCTGGCTCATCCCGTCGAATTCCAGCAAGGTCACGTCCTCCGGTACACCTATTGCATGTATGTGTAGAAGATGAATATCATGAATGCATAAGAGTGACATGATGTTTATGATGGATGAATAATCGCAAGTAAGCAATTAGCAAAGCATCACTGGACACTCGTTTACTGAGTAAGAATAGCTCTATTCAAATCACTTTAAAAGCATGTGTCTATCTTTACTCTAAAGAGTAAGATCAAACTTACCTAACTTGCACAACCTAAGATAAAGATGTTCATCTTTAGTTAAAGGCCTAGCACCAGCACCTAAACTTATCTCAATCAAATTAAACACCTAGAAACATCACAAATCATGCCTATGAATAGTAAAGGCACACTTAACAAAAAGTCTCAAGTTTAACATGCAAAGGAGTAGTTCTGTAAATCAATCACAATAGGAGTTCTACAAATCCAATTGACTAGCAAGAGGACATTCTGGAAAGATTATGAAATTATCTGCAAATCATTTATAAACCTTAAAGCATGATTCCAAAGTTCGCTAGGTTGAATTAAAGCAAACACAGAATCTGTTCTGAGCAAATAGAGAGCAACCAAAACTGAGAGCAAACTTTGAACAGCTATAGCTCCTAAACTATATGGCCAAATGCCACCAAAATTTAACAGCAACTAGATCAAGAAATGCACAACAACTTTGTTATATACCACAAGACATGAAACCATCATTTACATAGAGTGATTAAGAGCATCTCAAAATCTGTCTAGAATTAGCAGATTCAGTAATTAAATATTTAGTGATGTAGCAAAAGCACATTTGAGATAAACCAAGTTTACCAACTTATTACACATATCAAAAGAACACCAGAAAGTGTGGTGCCAACATCTAAATAATTTCTTTAATACCCTTTATTAATTTATTTAGATAATTAGGTGAATAAAGGAACCTATATCAAAATTGTACAATGAATTTTGTAAACATTATAGCAGCTACAACATGATTCCAGGAGGCTACCATAAAATTTTCATAGCAATTGAGCAAGTATATTTTCCTATACTAAAAATAACAGATAGACAGGCTGATTTTGGCATAAATGAGAAACCCTATTGAAAAGTGTCAAACAACATATTTCATATTTTTTAGGTCCTTACTAACATGAGAATAGGTCCTTACTAACATGAGAATAGCACTCGCCAAATTTCACCTTTACTGGATCTATAGATAAATTATGAAAATTTACACAAGATCCAACCATGCAAACATGATAAATACATAACTCCATCATACAGTATTCACAATTGTAGAAATTTAAACTATAGGCTACTCAAGGCATAACCAGCACCCCATAAAAATTTCAAGTCATTTGGAGCTATAGAACAACAGATACAAATGTCTCCTATTTCCAAATGAATAAAAGAGATAATTTATAGCTTCAATTTCCATAACAGAACATATCATATTTCATATTTTTAATAAAAACTAGACTACACAAGGAACACCACAAAATTTGAATCACTTCATTTGGATCTACCAATCTCGAGATATGCATTTTTCAACTTAGCATTCAAATCTGCATTTTTGAATAAAAGAAAAATGAAACCTAAACCTACTGGGCCGGCCCGCGTGAACCTCTTGGCCCATGATCGATTTCCACCTGACGGCGCTAACATCAGGGCCCCGCGCTTCAGGGAGAGCAGAGACAGGGGAGGGAAGAGTGACGGTGAGAGCTCACCGCTGGTGAGCCAGCGGTCGACGTCGAGGGCACCAATGTGATCTCTGTCCCAAGCCACGTTGATAGGTGGTGAAGATGGAGTGGCAGGAGCACGGGTGGGTGCTCGCCGTTGGCGATGGCGGCACGGTGGTGACGCGCGACAGTACACCGGCGTACTCCGGCTGGTAGGGGCTCGATTGGCGAGGGCTAAAGCTCCTACAGAATACGGAGACCACGAGACGAGCCCAAGATGAAGACAAAAAAGCCCCGACGATAGCCGGCCATGGAGAGCTCAAGCTCCGGCAATGGCGGGTCAGACTTCGGCAAGAAAGAAATGGGCAATACGCCCTATACCTTCACGTGCAAGCCTAGCAAAGGCAACGACATGGTAGAGTGGAGCAAGGCGGAGCTGTGCATGCGATTTGGTGGGCAATGGCACAGTGGAGAGCACGCACAAGCTTGATGAGCTCGTGGCAACGACAGCGGCTCGGTCTTTTCGCTTCGGTGAGCGCGAGGAGAGGCGAGGTGAGGCGAGCTGAGGGTGTCGTGGCCGTCATGCAGGCCTCGACGACCTGACCAGTGGGCCCATGACAGCGTACGGCTTGCCACGGCGCAGCCATGCAGCACCGATGGCCTGTGGCTGGTCGGCCACCGAGGTCGGCTCGAGCTGATTCAGAGCTCGTGGACGATGACTGTCAGAGCAACTTCGAAGGCCTCCATCTCCCAAACTAGCTCGAAATAGGTCATGCCATAGTTGACAAAGTTGTAGAGCTACAGGTGTACTATAGGATTGTCAATTGGAGCTCGAGCTGATTCGGTTTGGTTTGGGAGTTACAGAGCTCCAAAGTGGCGTTCATGAAACTATAACTGCATTTTTGACTTAGCCAAAAATTGCTAAGTCCAAACAACCCCCCCCCTAACTGACTTGTGGGCCATTTTTAGCAAGTTCTAGTCATTTTCATGAGATGACCATTAAATAACTTTTGTTCCATATCAAATTTACTACAACTTTGTTTAAGGGTGCACCACCATGCATTGACTTTTTGGCAACACTTTTTAAATAGTCAAACAAACTAGTTCCAGGGTCAACCCAAGTCACACCAATACTTAGAGGCATAATTAGAACTAATGACCTTCATGAACATTGTTCCTAATGATATTATAAATGTAGCTAGGGTGTTTTGGTGAATCACCACATTCATTTGCATGTGATCCATGTACTCTAGCTTCTCAAATTAACTGAAACATATACATGAAACATATGAAACATTCAACTAAAACAAGTGAAACAATCAATTGAAACACTGAAACAGAGATATGCAACACTAGAAATATGGTACATGGGACATGTATAACCCCTCTAGGGTACTTAAGCATAACACGAAGACATCACATATGATACACACATACACAAGCACTAATGAAACATCATGTTGCAACATTGCAACATAAGATGATGCACATGTGATAATGGGATGAATGTGCTTATGTGATGCAATGCAAATGTACACATGCAAGCCAAACACCTTGGGTGTTACAACTCCTAGGTGATGAGGCTCAAGTGGAAGCTCGATTCAGTCAGTTTGGAGATAGTGCTAATCTTGACGCAAGATAGGTGCACGGTTTGCGCCGAACATACCACAGGCTCAGAAATCATTTTGGACGCACCCGATGGAACTCCTAGGTGACGTGGCTCATGTGGATGCTCGATTTAGTCCATTTGGAGATAGTGCTAATCTTGACATAACATAGGTGCACGGTTTGGGCCAAATGTACCATAGGCTCAGAAATCATTTTGGACGCATCGGATGAAACTCCATGGTGATGTGGGTCATGTGGAATCTCCTTTCGGTCTGTTTGGAGACAATGTTAGTGTGGGTGCAAGATAGTTGCATGGTTTACGCCAAACATATATACCATAGGCTCAGAAATCATTTTGGACGCACCCGATGGTACTCCTAGGTGATGTGGGTCTTGTGGAATCTCGTTTCGGTCCGTTTGAAGACTTGTTAGTGTCGGTGCAAGATAGGTGCAGGGTATGCGCCAAACATACCATAGGCTTAGAAATCATTTTAGACACCCCCGATGGCACTCCTATGTGATGAGGCTCAAGTGGAAGCTCGATTCAGTCCATTTGGAGACAGTGCTAATCTTGACGCAAGATAGGTGCACAATTTGCGCCGAACATACCACAGACTCAGAAACCATTTTGGATGCACCTGATGGAACTCCTAGGTGACGTGGGTCATGTGGAATCTCATTTTGGTCTGTTTGGAGACAGTGTTAGTGTTAGTGCAAGATAGGTGCACGGTTTGCGCCAAACGTACCATAGGCTTAGAGATCATTTTGAACGCACCCGATGGTACTCCTAGGTGACGAGGCTCAAGTGGAAGCTTGATTCAGTCCATTTAGAGATAGTGCTAATCTTGACGTAAGATAGGTGCATGGTTTGGGCCGAACGTACCATAGGCTCAGAAATTATTTTAGACGCACCAGATGGAACTCCTAGGTGACGTGGGTCATGTGGAATCTCATTAAGGTCCATTTGGAGACTGTGTTAGTGTCGATGCAAGATAGGTGCATGGTTTGCGCCAAATATACCATAGGCTCAGAAATCATTTGGACGCACCCGATGTTAGTTCTAGGTGACATGGGTCATGTGGAATCTCGTTTTGGTACATTTGGAGACTGCGTTAGTGTTAGTGCAAGATAGGTGCACGATTTATGCCAAATGTATGATAGGCTTAGAAATCATTTTGGACGCACCCAATTGTACTCCTAGGTGATGAGGCTCAAGTGGAAGCTTGATTCAGTCCGTTTGGAGATAGTGCTAATCTTGACGCAAGATAGGTGCATGGTTTGCGCCGAACATACTATAGGCTCAGAAATCATTTTGGACGCACCCAATGGAACTCCTAAGTGACTGGGTCATGTGGAATCTCATTTTAGTTCATTTGGAGACAGTGTTACTATTGGTGAAGATAGGTGCATGGTTTGCACCAAATGTACCATAGGCTCAGAAATCGTTTTGGACGCAACCGATGGTACTCCTAGGTGACAAGGCTCAAGTGAAGGCTTGTTTCAGTCTGTTTTGAGATAGTGCAAATCTTGATGCAAGATAGGTGCACGGTTTGTGCCAAACGTACCATAGGCTCGGAAATCATTTTGGACGCACCAGATGGTTCTCCTATATGATGTGGGTCATGTGAAATCTTGTTTCAGTCCGTTTGGAGACAATGTAGTGTCGGTGCAAGATAGGTGCACAGTTTGCGCCAAACATACCATTGGCTCAGTAATCGTTTGGGACGGTCCCAATGCTACTCGGTGACGAGGCTCAAGTGGAACCTCGATTCAATCTGTTTGGAGATAGTGCTAATCATGACGCAAGATAGGTACACAGTTTGTGCCAAATGTATCACAGGCTCAAAAATCATTTTGGATGTTGTAACGACCCAAGTTTGCTACCCCATAGGCTTTGATTTTTGGATATCCAGGACAAAACCCATCGAATTCCATGGACATCCTCAACAACCCAAAACAAAGAAATGCTACGTCCTAGTAACCAACTAACCGATGACGCACTGAGTCAACTACCGGTCAACTAGAGTCAACCGAACGACCACCAAATAAAAGTATCACTTGAAGAACCCAACTTAAGGTCCTTGTATTCACTAAAGGGTTAAGTAAAGCCATTGCAAACTCCACTATGGACTCAAGATCAGAGAAATCAGATTTTAAGCTTGGATAGGCGAAGTCAGAATCTACCGGATAGTCTGCCACTTATACTGGACCATCCGATAAGTGTGTAGAGACAACAGATTGAGTGGGAAATGAGCTATCATCCATTCAGGGCTATGGCCCACATGTTAGCATGAAATAGAGGCACTTCCTAGCCTTTGACCCTTAGCTCCACTCACTCTCCCACTCTCCTCATTTCCCTCATCCTCCCTCTCTCTCTCTAGAATGAAGAGTAAGAAGGAGAAAGAAAGAACAAGAGTGAGAAAGTAGAAAGGGTGGAGGAGAGGAGATAGATGAAGCTTACTAAGGGCAGCAAGATCAGCCATGGATCAAGGTCAAGGACCTCAACCACTTCACATTCCATGGTTAGCTCAAGGAACCTTCTCTTCCCACTATCTTGAGATTAATCCTGAAACCCTAACTCAAGTCTCCTCTTGTGCATGGATGGATCATGTGGATCTCTAGGTGAGAAGCAATCCAAGGGTAAGGATCAAGTATGCTACAACAAAGTCTTCTCAAGATTTGGTTTAGGTTTCCTCTCATATGGATTATTGGATATTGTTGCAAGATAAGATGAAATCCCTCTCTCTAGCTTGGAAGCAAGAATGGCAAGTGTTGGATCTCTAATCTTGGTGACAAGGAACTCATCAAGAGCCCAAGCTAAGGTGCCACACATAATCTCTCTTTATCTTTAGGATTTGCTCTTAATTTAGTAAGTCACTAAGATGCACTAGCAACCCAAGCCCAAAACCATAAGTAACCCAAGCCTAGTTACGCACCTAAGCTACACTAGGAACATCTGGCACATGTATGAAGGCTTCAACCCAAGATCTAGGCAAGAACCCTAAAGTCTTCACCTAAGAACCTAAGGCATAGGTTCTGTCACCCAACTGATGGAGTATCCATCATTAGGACGGAGTGTCAATCAATCCTGAGTCTAGCCACTAGAAAGCCTTATCTATAGTCAGCCTGGACCACCAGAGTATCCATTGAATTATAAAGCCTTATAGCCAGTGAACCCGAGAGTACTAGTTCATACCAGAGCGTCTGTCACTCACAACGGAGCGTCCAATGAATTATAAAGAATAGCCACCCAGCAACCTGAGAGTACCCAGTTCATACCGAAGCGTCAGTCAGTCGATCGGACCATCCAAGGGCAACAGTGAACCTTAGAATCGACTAAATCCTAAACCTACCAGAGCCTCCGTGATTTCCCATGGAGTATCCATCAACCTGTATAGAGCCAAGCAGAGGCACCTCACCTCAAAACCCTGAATAGCGAAGCGTCTGTCGCCTAGTATGGAGTATTCATCAATCACAGAGAGTCTGAGATAGTTTGAGTGATCTACCCAAGGAAATATCACTTCCCAAGTTCCCAATCAACTCTGAATCCCTTTATCTATCGCGCAATCGTCTCCAATCATCGAATCCTCTCTTTTAGGTTCGGTTATCTTGTCTTGTGAGGATCATGTGTGAGTCATCACTGCTAACTGGATCATCAGGAATCGGCACTAGTACCAGGCAGGCACTCTAATACTATGAACCCTATTTTGGATGCTTATGAAGTTCCATTATGAGTTATGCATTTCATGTAGATTTAGATAGTAATCTTGATCACCTTACACATAGAGTCACTCATTAATCTAGTAGAAACCTCTCATCTAAACAATGGGAATAGAATGCTTAATTGCTTATTGCTTATTGCTTATTGCTTATTGCTTAGTTGCCTATCAATGGTAGAAGTCAAGTATGAGAAGGGAACTCATTCTCGCGCATGTATGATACTACACTTGGATAAGTAATCACTAAAACCAATGAGGGAACAACTCGACTTACTTCACTAATCTGGCTAAGGAATAATATCACTAAAGGTTATAAACTTGGATACCACTTTGGTAACTTCGCTCATGCGAGGGGTAGGTCATTGTAAGTGCGGAATCTCAAGCTACGTAGCTCGTGGAGCATCTAAGGACCGTTTATTGGGATGCATGAGTCCGAGTAACCACCCGTACAGACCACATGTCGCGGATGGGGTCAACAAGCCAAGTAACTAATTATGACCGGTTTATCCGTGAAACTGGCAAGGGGATGGCATCGGTCGGGAATGTCCGGGACATTGACCGAGCACTAGTCAAACATTTCATAGGACACTCGGGCCAGATTAGGGAAAGGTTGGAGAAGGTGAGGCAACCCTTACTATCGGGCCCGATGTATGGCGGTTAGTCCCGTTCCTCTGTGTGGGTACAGTTGTACATCTCTGCAGAGTTCGAAAGCCAAAACTCCTTCGAGACGGAACCATTAGGTTTTTCCTACTTTCTATATGGATGGTAGCGTCTTTGATGGATTATGAGTACTGTCGGTAAAACTATGATATATGACTTATTTTGTTCTAGTGATAGAGCATAACATGTCATACCTTTAAGAAACACCATTGCTTTTCTGCAAATATACAAATGCCTGATAAATTACCTTTTGCATCCACCAAATATCTGTGTTGGTATTAAGCCCTGTGAGTATGAGATGTACTCATGGCGTTGCCGTTAAGTTGTTTGCAGGTACGTGATGGATCGGGTAGAACCACGGCTCTAACCACCGTGGTATAGTAGCACTTGGAATGGGCGTTCCGATCATGCTACAAGTTAAGTTCAAAGTATGGACTGAGTGATCCTAAGAGATCAACCCTAGAAGGGAAGTTTGATTTTGTCCATTGGTTGGACCGAATTGTGAAACCTATGTAAAGACTTTCCTATTTTTAATTATTGATGTAACAACCAAGTACTATTCATTAGTAAGTGTCAGTTTGCTATTTGGACTATTATGTGCCACTCAACCTGATCCTAAAGAGGAGTTGCTACATGCGCTCCTAGGAGCCTCACGGTGGTGATTTAGCAACAACCCCCGTGCACCCCGTGACGGCCAGGGTATTAGAGCAATGGTTGACTTGCATGTGCAGTCCATTTACTAAACTTTCACTAACTAGTGTGTAATACTTGACAAATTGAATAAAACTTGGAATTCTACTATCTAGAACTAAACACTAAAGGTTAATAGTAACTCTTCCCTAGCTAGTCAATTCTAGCCTCTCACCTAGGTCAATTAGAGGTTAACCATCTAAAAGGTTTTGGAAACAAAACAAGCTTGATAGATTTACAAATACTAACTCAAGGCAGGAATGATAGGATAACCCAAGTGAGGAGTCATCTTCGATAGTCGCCCTACGTGTAGTATGTCATGACAATAGGATAGTCGAGAGAGCGATAGCAATCCCAATCTCTTCGTCATCCAGAGGCAATCTTCATCCCTTATCTTGTCAGAAATTTTGGCAGAATCTTCCCTATATCTTGGCCCTATCTCCCAATCACAGAATAAGCAAACAAGTGTATGTATATGCAACATATTCAAGGGGATCACCAGCGCCACAAGAAATCCACGGATTTGGTCCACAAGCATGACATAAAAGGTTTATCAAGTTCATAGCCATTCAACTACAACTAAAGTAGCAAGATTGCCACCTCGATGGGTGACCGTGCAATCGACCCAAATGTTAAGAGTGTCAAAACAATGTATTGTGCCTGATGTGGCTGGGCGACAAAGGAGCGATCTAACTCAAGTTCCAAACCATCACATGAAGATAGTCGGGAGGCAAGGACAAGCCTCATTGCCATGGAGGTGGTGGCGAGAACTATTGTAGCTGCTGTGAAGTATACATCGTGAGAGGCATCTATATGTACGGTAGAGGAAACATGGTGGAGGCTAGCATTATTAGCGGCACTCCTACAACAAAAGCTCATTGTCAAGTTTAGGTTGGCAAAAATGGGTTGTAGAAAGTACAAGCTAGAAACTAAGGGGCATTTAATTCCATTCCAGACATGGCAGAGCTTGATGAAGCATAAGTTAATAGTATCTAAAGGATTTAAGGTACGGTTCGCTATCAATGGACACAAACTTTAGAAGATGGAGTAAGATGGAAATACCTAGACCCCTGGCGAGAAGAGATGGTAAATGTGACTAGCAAGGTTGTCGTGGGATTGCCTGAGCTATGCGATGTTCTAAGCATTGGCCACTGTCATTGCGGGCTCCCTATAGTTCTTCCATTGCATGAGTCACTCCATCCTCTCAGTCAGATTGCGCACTAAAGCCTATCATAGGTCGATGAGGCGCTCTTGCAAGTAACCCCGCTCACACTCGAACCTTTGATCAAAGTTTCCCACCATGGCGCTATCATGTCATGAACTTGGGTGCGAATGCCTTTGAAATATGGATCACAGTAACTAGGCTGGAGGCACCCAACTACCATGATCAACAGCACCTGCACCCCTCCTATGACCCCTAGCACCACCTTGAGCTAAAGGCTCACCTCCCTTAGCTAACGGGGCCTGAGGTTGAGGCAAGCCCCTAGTAGGAAATCCCTGTTGTTGAAGTGAGGACAGAAGGACTTGTGCATTACTTCCTCGATGCACTGAAGGTATTGTTGGTGGTCACTAATGATCAAATCCAACCGCCAATTAAAGTCCAAAACGGGAGAAATAAACAATCTTTTGACACATATGCCTTTACTATTGACCTAGTTCCACTTGTATTGGAGAAAACATGATTTGCAGAACACACATTCGAATACAAGTGGAAAACCAAGCAAAAGGCGCAATCAGGCAAAGCGTAAAGTAGATTCATGCAACCAAATACCATAGAAGGAGAAGCAAGCCCACTCCAACAAAGAATCTGAGCCAAGCACCGATGTGGGAAGGGTCTAGGCCCACCTAGGAACTGACTACGCGAAGATGGTCGCGGGGCGGCCGCACCAGGGTGCGGGTGCACCCGCGCCCCTGCTGCTGCCTCATGGGCCGGCTTCCTCTAGTGGTTGCATGTTGCCATGCTACGTCGGCCCATGGTAGTTTCCAAAAATACTTGCACCTCACTACCACTTCTTGTATTTTTACTTTAGTAGTGTTTTGTGAGCTAGCAAAGCTATCGAGGAGGCCTTGCCTCCATGGAAGAAGAGAGGAATCTTGGTATGAATACTATAAAGAGTTCTTCCATAGTCATGCTCCCATATCTCCAATATAGTAGTGCATATGAACTACAGTATAGTTGTCTTGTTATAATCATGATATATGAACTAGCATATAGTTTATGTGTTATGATCTTAACATGTTCAACTTTATGCTTAAGCATTCATATGACTTGTATGAGGAGAAGCAGAGCTAGGTTGAGGTGGTGGTTCGTCGTTCCTTCGGGTTTGCCCATGTCCTATGCTCATCGATCCGTAGGGTCAGAGTCCCGGAGGGATATGGGTAGTTTCTTTGTACATGGGTGTGGTGCTCGGGTGCACGGGAACCTTAGGATATGATGGTGCCCCTGGTTGAGGGGTGGGTAGCAGGTGGTGACAGCCCTATAATGTCCCTTGTAATCCCCCACATTCGAGTATTGTGTAGGAGTTTTAAAGTCTCTCACGCTTGCTGGCAGACCAGTGCTTGGAGATCTCCCCGTCCATCTTACACTTAGTTCTAACTCTAATCATATAACTTGTATGATCATTAACTGTTCTTTGCATGGCTATATTTGACCATGCCGGCTCCACTTAGGAACATTCTTTTACTCTTTGTTTTCCTTTTATCTTTTAGGTTGGCCTAGATGTGTGTCCACTTCCTTGAAATACCATTCCAACCCCTGTCATGAATTATTGGTTACTAATGCAAGTATGTAATCTTGTTCATATTCAAGCTAGACTCTTTACACCTTGCCCTCCTTTGCAAAAATATAAATAATGATACCCTAAGTACTTCCGGGTGAAATGCTACAATGATATATCCATGCACTTGCGAATATTTTCGGTAATCATTAAGAACTATCGTAGTTGATGTTTCTTGGCGGCGTTGCTTAGGTTAACTCAATCTTAGTGATGGTGCTAAGAAATACCAACAGGCATTTCTAGCGCCGTTACCGGGGATGGACTTGAAACCTCCATATTTGGTGATTGTACTACGAAATGCCAACAAGCATTTCTAGCGCCGTTGCCGGGGAGGGCATAGGTGAAAAGAATCTAATAGGACATGATCATGATCACATGCATGTAATGGTAGCCATAGTTTATGCAGGCTAAATCTGCTTGTTTTCCTCCTATTATGGATGAAAATAGGACAGTGTATGAGTGGTTTCGTCCTGCCGGAAAACTACATCGATAATTCAGAGATGCTCCTAAGGAAGAATAGGTCCCATACCTCTTCTTCCTCAATTAATCCACTAACAGTTGAACTAGTCACCCCCACACCATCCGCTAATACCGCTATGGCCAAGACACTCCGCGACTACTCCACCCCGCTGTTGCCAACGTGCCCGTTGGGCCCGCTGTCAACACGGCAGCTAGAAATTTCAAGCTGCGCACTGGCCTAATCACAATGGTGCAGGAAAACCAATTCTATGGTTTGCCTAGAGAGGACACAAGTGCACACTTGCAACACTTCCTAGAGCTGTGCGACACCATAGTCATCAAAGACATCACGCCAGCTAGCATAATGCTCTGTCTATTTCATTTCTCCCTCACAGGGAAGGCAAATCAGTGGTTTTATAAGGAGAAGGAAGCTATCAGTATGTGGGACAAATGTTTCACGGCGTTCCTCGCAAAGTTTTTCCCCATAGGCAAAACCAATGCCCTGAGGAGGAAAATTTCAAACTTCCAGCAAACTTCATTGGAATCCATCCTTGAGGTGTGGGAAAGGCTGTAGGATTACATCCAAGCCTACCCACACCACGGAATGGAGAATTGGCTCATGCTCCAGAACTTCTACGAAGGGCTTACGCCCATGTCGAAGGGGCATGTAGATGCCGTTGTAGGAGGAGCTTTCCTTTCCCTCACCATCAATGATGCCACGACACTCATCAAAAAGATGGTTGCCAATCAGAGTTAGGAGGAGGATAGAACAACAAAAAGGCATGCATACCATGAAGGAGGCGAATATGCTTGTCGACAAAAATAGATTTGTTACTATCAAGACTGAACGAAAGGGCCCACGAGAAGGAAGCTATGAAGGCCACCATTCAGGCCATGGACTCAAAAATGACTTGCAAAGTCTGTGGAGAAGTTGGACATTCGGGGAATAACTTCTCTGAAACCCATGAAGATGTTGCGTATATCAATAATAGGTTCCGACAAGGTAACAATAATGGGTGGAATAACCAGTCCTGCCCACAAGGAGGTAATTCAAACTTTAACTCAAATATCAATTTGAATCAACCTACCTTGAAGGACTTAGTTTTAGGTCAAGCAAAAATTAATGAAAATATCACTAAAAAGCTTATGTATAATGATAAAATATTTGAAAATATAAATTCAAAACTTGAAAAATTATCCTCCTCTATGAAGAACCAATTAAGTTTTAATAAAATGATAGAAACTCAAATTGCTCAAATAGTTGCCACTATCCCTGTCAATCCTTCGAGAAAAATCCCGAGGCAACCCGAGAATTCCCTCGAGTTTGTTCATACAGCTGCAGAGCAATAGAGGAGGAGAATGTAAAAGAACCGACCAAATTATAAGAACATAAGTACAAAAACAATCACCGAAGTGATCAAATTCCTATACTTAAGCTCCCATAATCCTGGTAGTCTAGGTAGTCCAGAAATGTTGAAGGATTTCAAACAACTTTCGACATACAAACCAAGATCGTAGTGATTGAACACACACATCATTCGTTACAACAGTTCACAAGTAGCATACGGATTACGTCCATCGGAGTTCAAAATAAAATATTACAAACTGAGTTTGTTTCGTGAAAGCAACATAGTTCAATACATAACTTCAAGTTTAAATACATTGCCAGATAGTAGTGATGTCCACAAAAGCAACTTAGATAAGATAACTAGTAGAGATCGCGCCCAACGATCTAGTCCTCTTCTCCGGCTGGGAAGAGACAGTACTTGCAGCACCCCGAATAGAACAGGTCATCTACAATAGGTGGGAAAATAAATCCTGAGTACGAGAAGGTACTTAGCTAGACTTACCCGACAAAAACCAGAAATAAAGGATACCAAGGATCATGCAAGGCTGATATAAGTGGGGCTAGCTTGACATCATTTTGCATAAAAGCTTAGTACCGATAAGGAAGCATTACTAATTAAGCTTCAAGTTAATAATCATTAACCTGTCAACTATATTAGCACCTGTACTAGAGCACTCACTTATTAGGAGCAAACAATATTAACCATAGCAGGTATAATAAGGTTGTCATTATCATATCATCATTCCTGAACCATAATTAATACTTAGTGTACTTTGGAGATACTCCCATCAAGTTCTCACTAACCGGTGAGAGACGGCGACTTGAATCGAATTACAACTCAGCTGAGGGGGTATTCCTAACTCTCACCCTGGCATACTTTGCAAGGGTAGCCGTGGGTCACCTCTGCTACAACTCAGGAACCAACTTCGTGGGTTCGGTCAGCGCCAGCACTCTTAGGGATTACCCTTCTGCCAGGATGATCAGGACTTTTAAATCACCTGCTCTTGGACTCATGCCTACAGCTCCCTTCTGAGGCACACTTTATACTTGCCGGAGCCTGGCCTGAGTTGAGCTACCCAGATTCGTGGTTGGTCTCCAAACCCGACAAACTAAGAGAGAGGCATGTGTTCAACATGAATAGGAAAGGCTCCAAGAATCGGTCCTTAAGCGACACAGATGGAGTCACTACAAACTGGCATGCCTCTGCCCAGTCTTTATTTCACATTAAGCCAGGTTCTTTTCCACGATAGCAAATATAGCCAACCGTGCCACATGTATATTCCTATAGCTCGCAGGTGACAGGAAATCACCTGACTTCTACCACTTAAAGCAGGGCTAAGCATCTACTCGAGCCTGATCTACATAGGATTCAGGGTATACTTTTTGGACAAGGATAGGATATCAATGCAGCAAGTGTTTTCATCCAACACCTAAACTTAATGCAACAATATATATATAACATAGTACTTAATTGCATTTTAGAAATTAGGAGGCTTATAATGCTCTAGGGCTTGTCTTTAACAAAGTTGCATGGCTTGTGATCTGGGCAATCAACTACCATGTCTCCTGGCTCCTCGACTGTGAGCTGCACGTCCTGAGCTTTGGGTTCAGGCTGCTGCACCTCCGAAGCTTCCTGGCTCATCCTATCGAACTCCTGCAATATCACGCCCTCCGGTACACCTATTGCATGCATATGCACAATATGAATATCATGGATGCATAAGAAATGACATGATGCTTATGATGGATGAATAACAGTAGGTATGGACACTCGTTTACTGAGTATGAATAGCTCTTTTCAAATCACTTTAAAACATGTATCTATCTTAACTCGGTAGAACAAGATCAAACTTACCTAACTTGCATAACCTAAGATAAAGATGTTCATCTTCAGTTAAAGGCCTAACACCTGCACCTAAACTCCCTTAATCAAATTTAAGCACCAATACATCACCAATATGCTTAAGTATAACAAAGACACACTAAATCAGAAAGTTCAGGTTTCACATACAAAGGAGCATTGCAGTAAATCAATCACAACAGGAGTTATACAACTCCATTTGACTTGCAAGACGACATTCTGGAAAGCTTATGAAATTATCTACAAATCATTTATAAACATAAAAGCATGATTCCAAAGTTTACTAGGTTGAATTAAAGCAAACACAGAATCTGCTCTATGCAAACAGAGAGCAACCAAAGCTGAGAATCAACTTTGAACAGCTATAACTCCTAAACTATATGACCAAATGCCACCAAAATTTAACAGAAACTAGATCATCAAAGTCACAACAACTTTGCTATAGACCACAAGACATGAAAACATAATTTACATAGAGTAATTAACAACATCTTGAAATATGTCCAGAATTAGCAGATTCAATAAATTAAATATTTAATGATATAGTAAAAACACAATTGATCTAAACCAAGTTTATTATTACACATATCAAAAGAACACCAGAAGGTGTGGTGCCAACCTCTAAATCATTTCTTTAATGCCCTTTATTAATTTATTTAGATAATTAGGTGAATAAAGGAACTTATATCAAAACTCCTCAATTATTTATATAAAAATTACAGTGGCTACCACATACATCCAGAAGGCTACCACAAAATTTTCATAGCAATTGACCAAGTATATTTTCCTGAACCAAAAATAACAGATAAAAAGGCTGATTTTGGTATAAATATGAAACCCTATTGAAAAGTGTCAAACAACAGATTTCATATTTTTCTTGGGTTCTTACTAACATGAGAATAACACTCACCAAATTTTACCTTTACTGGATCTTCAGATAATTCATGAAAATTCACACAAGATCCACCCAAGCAAACAAGATAAATATATAACTCCACCACACATTATCCAAAATTGATGAAATTTAAAATACAAGCTACTCAGGGCATAATCAACACTTCATAAAAATTTCAAGTCATTTTGGAGCTTACAATAGTATATACAATTTCCTCCTATTTCCTTATGAATAAAAGATATAATTTATAGCTTCAATTTCCATAACAGAACATAGCATATTTTATATTTTTAATAAAAACTAGACTTCCAAAGGAACACTACAAAATTTGAATCACAACAATTGGATCTCTAAAACTCTAGATATGCATTTTTGAATCTTGCATTCAAATCTATGAAAAGAATAAAAACAAAAACCAAAATTTCCTAAATCTACCCGACTACTGGGCCAGCCCGGTTATGTTGTGCGGGCCACGGCTGCTCCTGCCCGCACGCGCTGACACGGGGACCCCACATCTCGGGGAGACAGAGACAGGGGAGGAGGAGCGGACGACGGTGAACTCGCCACCGGCGAGTCAGTTGGCAAAGCCGAGGCCACCCTCGTGCTCCCTATGTGATTCCACACCAAGTGATGTGCTTTGGGGTTCCTAGGGTGAGTCGAAAGGACACACCACCAGTAATGGTGGGTGCAGCGGCGCTGTGTGGTGCGCGCCAGCCAACTCCGGCCACGGCGGCTCCCAGTGACGATGGCTACACCTACACCAACCCAAGAGCTACTCATATGCGAGTCCAGTCAGGATGAGATGTTCCGGAGAGGCAGGACCACGGTGAGTGGCCCGTGCAAAGGGATTCTAGTGAGGTCACCGCGGCGGTGGAACGGGCAATGCGGCCTTACCACGGCTGGGCTCGCTACGCGGAGAGGACGAGGGGATGAAGGAGCTCAAGGCAGAGCTAGAGGCACGGTTTGGCTGGTGGGGGTGCGGTGGTGAGCATGCGTGAGCTCATTGAAGCGGTGGCGGCAATGGCGGCTCGGTCCTCCGCTCGGAGAGAACGAGAGAGAGGTAGGGGCGAATTGAAGGCGATGGAGGGCGTCGTGGCGCTCTTGAGGCTCTCATGACCTGACCGATGGGCCCGCGGCCAGTGTACAGATGCCACGATGCGTCCACATGGTGGCAATGGCCTGCGGCCGATCAGCCACTGAATCAACTGAAGAATTCGAATTTAGTCTTCGAAAGCCGACTGACAGAGCATGTTTGACGCCCTACAACTTCTAATCTAGACCGATCTAGTGCAGGTCGTTATTATAGAAATTGTAGAGCTACATGAACTCTCCAACATTGTCAATTGGATCTCGAGCTAGATCGGCATGGTTAGAAAGATACAGTGCTCCAAAGTGAGGTACATCGAAACTGGATTACAATTTCAGACTTAGAAATTTTCTAAGTGTTGGAATAGCACTTCAAACTAACTTGTGGGCCCTGTTTGAGCATGTTAGGTCCATTTTCATGAGATGACCATATTACAACTTTTGTTCCCCAACAAAAGCACTACAACTTTGTTTAAGGGTGCACCACCATGCAATATCTCTAGGCTGGACTTTTTAAACAGTCAAACAAAAGCACTATAAGGTCAACACCTAGTCAACATCACTTAGAGGGACAAATTGGTCATTTTGGTTAACATAAACATTGTTCCACTAATTATCCTAAGTGTATTTAAAGTGTTTTAGGACCTATTTAACCATTCTACACATTTGTTACACCAACTTCTAAGTATCACATATGTTGAAATAAGCAAAACAAGCAAAATAACTCATTTGTTTTAATACCATGTTTCCTATGTTTCAAGCCTTTGTTGCAGCAATTAAGTTTGTCATGCTATACTAACAATATTGCCATGTGTCAAGGTATGAGAAACTCATGTTGCATCTACATGTTGCACCAACCACATTTCAAAAGCAATCAATTATGAAACAAGCATATTTGAGTATGTTGCATACTCATGTTTCAAGCCAAACAATGCATAAATGATATGAATGATGCTCATGCTTATGAATTGCAAGTGCAAATGTGGAAGCCAAACACCTAGGGTGTTACAGAGAAGTCTTGCTGATGGACTATAAATGTCGAGCCCGTGCCCAAGGTAAATCGGTAGTTATCTTTTAAAATTAAAAAAATCAAAATTTCAAAAAAATTAAAATTTTTCTTCAAAATAAACTTTTCAAAAAAATAAATAAAAACATTTTTTGATAGTATAGATTTTTCTATTATCATTTCTCATTTTTAAAAATATTTATGAAAATTCAAAATATAATAAAAGTTTTGTGGAAATTCAATTTTGATAATAAAGTTTTGAAACCGATGCGAGCGCCCATCTCTGGTGCGGCCGCACCTCCTACCTAGCGGCACTGCTGCTGCTACTTCTCCAACAGCTCCTAGCCGTTGCACACACCCCCTCTCGACTGGTGCTCTAGTCTATAAAACCGAGAGCTTAGGTGTGAGCCCTCACTCACACTCTACTCTCCGTTTTTCACTCCCTCTCAATCTCTTTGCTTCCCCGCTTGCAAAATATTTTTCCACAAATCTTGAGAGCAAGAAAACTCTACAGAAAATCCTATGCTCAAGACTACCAAGCCAAGCTCGTGGGTTGTTTGATTTATTTTTGCTAACGTAACCCCATTTTTGAGCTTGTTGTGTTGTTTTTGCCAGGGGAAAGTTTGGTAGGAAGCTCGCCGGTGCTTTCAAGAAGGCAATGGGAGTGAGCTCGAGTCGCTCCTATGAAAGCTCAAGTGCATGCTACACTAAGCCCGAAGAGAGCCCGATGCATGAAGATGAAGAAACCGAGCCGACAGAAGAGCAAGAAGAGTAAGAGCAGGAGCAACCGATGGAGGAAGGCGATGATGATCCACACCTTGATTTGGAGGGAGACCAGGAGATGCAGGCGTACAACCTCATCAAGAACTATGAGTTCATCCACACGCTGGCATACCACCCTGACCTCCTTGCAAAGATAGGCATGGACTCCAAGTTCGCCATCATTTGGAAAGCTGTTAGATGGGAGAATGTTGCTCCCGTTGACGAGCCTGGTTCTCGCCTCCTAACAATTCAATTCTTATGCTCTTTGCAAGAAGTTGAGGGTGGGATTACTTTCCATCTTTTTGAGAAAGAATATTATCTTACATGAGGAATCTCAGTTCTCACTTAGGCTTTAGTACAAAATGCTCAATTGACTTAGATCATGCTCTCAAAGGTTTTAATCACCATGAATTTTAGAGAGTAATTTCAGGTCAAAACGTAGTTGGCACGTTTCAACCTCGAAATATGAATATTCATCATCCTACTTTGAGGTTTATGCATCATTGGATTGCCATGACTTTGTTTCCTAGGCAAGACATAAGATTTGTTTATCATGCTGAATTGCAAATTCTCTATGTCTTGCTTAAAAGACTAAAATTGCTCCTGTGAAAGAAATGTTTAAACATTGGTTAGAAACATTCAAGGCTTCCACAGCTATTTCTTATACATCCCTTGTGACTCATATTGCCGCTAGTATTGGTGCATTGGATGGACAGGATGTGACATACATCTCTACTCCACGCATCAAAATTGACGAGCACTACTTGATGTAAGGGCACCATTTGAAAAATGATGATGCAGGGAACCTTGTATTTTTCTTTTCATGAGATTTTGCTTCCTAACCCAAAACTCTCTTTGTATAAATCCCCATCACTCACATTCACTCTTATCAAACAAGAGGAAGTGTGCAGGAGTTCTGTTTCTCGTAGGGCAACAAGGAGCAGCGCTAGAGACAAAGCTAGCAGCTCTCAACAGCCATCGCTGACACCGACACCACTCGTGCCTCAGGCATACCATGCGGAGTGCTTCCTGGCCATGCAGATGCCTAGGTTCACCCTCGGATATCAGCCTAGCTAGGGACACACCCCACAACCACACGAGGCCGGTGGATCAGGATGGCAAGATGCTGATGCCGCGGCATGGATGCACCACTCGTTCGACTCTGAGGGGCTACGACCACCTGTCCATCCACAACAGTCTACTTCGGACTGTCAGGAGTTGGACAGCATCAACACTCGTCTCGGAGGATTGGAAATCTGCACAGGTAAAATTCAAAATACACTTAACACTCATGTGCAGGATACAAGACAATGGCACCTACAGCAGTAGCAACAGTTCATGGACATTGATGAGCTGCTAAGACAATAACAAGAAGCACAGGCGGCCTACTAGCGGTCCATGGGATACAATCCCGGACTCTAGGCCTTGAGCTAGCTTGGGGGAGGACTTCTTTTTCGTATTTTTAAGTTTTCACATTAATTTTCTGTATTTATTTATCATTAGCATTTTAAAAAATAAAAAAAATTTAAAAATACAAAAAAAATAAAATATGATAAAAACAACAAAAATATGAATTTCACTCTCATATATGTTTTAAAAATGTTTAGTTTCTTCTATGTTAAAATGATAAATAGTTGCTCTATCTATAATTCATCTGTGTCTAGGCTGTAACTTTGTATTTCCCAAGATTTAAGTTTGTTGGCTAAAAATGTCTCATCCTAAAAACTTGAAAACTTTGGGTTGTAAATGCGTGCTCCTTTTCTAAGTTGTTGCAAGTTATGATATGGTACAAATATAATTTACTATGACTTCGTTCTAAGAGAGACTTGACATCCGAAGATTTCATTTTTAAAAATGCTAAAATTCAAAGTTCCTCTATGATTATGAATACCTACCAAAGCCATATGATATAATATTCAAATTCAAATCTTAGTCATATGCTACTTGTTTGAGCATTGAGCTTTGTTAAATTATTGTGACCCTTGTTGAGATTCTCGTCATGCACCCATGATCAAGTTACACGTATACCTACAAATAAAACTGCTGACTCTTACACTAAGAGTTGTGCACAAACATGTTTTTCGCCCACCAAATAATTACTCCATTCATGTATCATGTCTCTCAAAAATTGTATATGCCAAAAAGAATAGTATGGGCTATGCATGGTTAAGCATAACTAAGCATTTTCAAATCAAAACAGGTATCAAGGATGATATTGAGTAATCAAGGTTGATAATGCATCAATTAGGTTATCACTCAACTCCTAATCACCTAATGCAACATTTCATAAGCATAAGTGATATAAGTTTTATAAACTCAAGGTAAGATTTAAATGCATCCGGGGCTTGCCTTGGTCGACGAGGATCTCAGGTTCGGGTTTAGTCCAACAAATGTTGAACCCAACCTCAACTGGTGACTGTCCTTCCTCTGGGATTGGTTTGACAACATTTACCTCTTCATTCAAGGGGATTACATGAGATAACATGACATGCTTCAAGATGATGAAGTAATAACCATGATGCTAGATGGTGATATGACAAGATTAACAACTTGAGTACAATTTTCCTTCACGGTATAGTTGCAATCTAATCTCATTAAGATACATTATAGAAAACTATTTATCTTTTTCTTTTTACCCCAGAGGCTGCCTCTATTCAACAAGTGATGTTATCATAAAGCCATTAAGCATTAACATAAACATGTCATTACTTATTAATGCCTAAAGTTAATTACATTAAGCATCATTAACAAAACTTAATTAAAGTTAAGTATGAACTCAACAAGTAATTAAAGTGCCAAGGATCATTAAGTGTTAATGACCCAAGGTCATCACACAATCCCAAAATCCCTAAATTACCAAGTTAAACATATGTTTAATTAATTAATTAATTAAGCCATAAATTAAGAATAAAATAAACTTCATCCAATTAAGCCCAAACTTTTTCTATAGATTGATCTTACCCTAAAACAGCACCAAAATAAATTTCATGATTTTTGGTTACATTTAAAAATAAAATAAACTATTATTTTATTTACTCAAATTCATGGAAGTTACATTTATTAATTAATTGAGCTAATTAATTAACTCATAAAAATTAATCAAAATTGGTATTTCATTTTTTTCCTAAATAGAAAACATCACAAAGAGCTTACACAAAATTTGTCATAATTTTTAAAGCTATAAACAGTTCTCTAGAAATTTCCAAAGAAAAAAGCATTTTTAAACTTTATAGAAAAAGAAAACACTTTTTTGGCCTGGCTCGGTGTAGCCAAGCCCGCGCGCACGCGCACTCTCCTTTCTGCGACTAACCGGTGGGGCCGGGCTATCAGCCTCGATTGACCCCGTCGGCGGTGCCGGTTGACCAACGGCAAACTCGCCAGCGGCGAGGTCCCTGACCACGGCGCTTGCACCTATGTGTTCTCCAAGACGCGGTGCATCTCCTGACATGACTAACGCGGGGGGTTAGGGCACCATAGACACCTCGCTGGCAGCCAATGCGGCACAGCGGGGCGCGGAGACGATGATAGAGCTCGCCGAAGCATCAACAGCGACTACAACTACACCACCAACATCGCCAAGCTCAAACGAACAAGATACACCAACCAAACGAACTAAACAAGCTCGCTAACACGTATGACCACGCACATGGTGCACGGCCAAGGCGGAACTCGCCGGCATCACATGAACAGATGGTTACGACATGGTAACGTCTAAATCAAGAGGAGCATCATGCTCAGGAGCTCACCCCGGTGATACTGACGCGCTCAAGCTAGGCGAAGAGGCAGCGGAGGGAGCTTGACCACGATGGCGGTGGTCCGGCGACTTGAACCGGTGGTGGCAGCGGCGTTTAGGCAATTCTGGAGTGTTAGAGATAAAACTAGTGAGCTGACCATGATTAGCACGTCACGGCGATTCTAAGCGTATAGACGCTACCAAAAAGGAGCTCACCGAAGGGCTGGCCATGACAAGGTAGCTCATGGTGGAGCTCTGGCCAGAGGTGGAGAAGAAAGCATCGTGCGGTGGAAAACCAATGGTGAGGCAGGGCGCTGGCTACCTCAACGTGTACATGAGATCATGGCAGAGCTATGGGCAAGGTGGAGTGACCGGAGATGGAGCGACTGCGGTGAATTTTGGCGGCGGAGCAAGCTCGGTGGCGATGGCGGAAAGAAGAGAAACGACGATGTGCTACTCGATTTTTATAGAATGAGTTGAGCAATGGCCAGGCAACACAAAGGGAAGATGTGTGGCCACTTCTAGGAGCTGCTGGCGGTCGTGGGTGCACCTAGAATCGGTGAGAAAATGGCCGGCGGCAAGCAAGCAGCTGCCTGCTCTGCTCTGATTCGATGAGGTACTGTAGCTCCCCCTTCTCTCAAACCCTAGGTCTGTATTTTCAAAATTACTTTCAAAATCTTGTAGAAACTTGAAAAATTCCCAAGATATGAAATCTTCAGAATTTCAAGCTCTACAACTTTCATGTTGAAAACTCTTTCAAATTCTGCCTCCATTTTGAAATTTAAATAGGGAATGAAAAGGGGTCAAATTTGAGATTTGAATCTTTTCAAAATTACTCCAATTTTTATACTGAAACTTTGAAAACTCCAAGAACCAAAATTGTACAACTTGACAAGATCTACAATTTTGCTTTTTGGCTCACCCTCAAATTTTTGCTTAGATTTTGAATTAAAGAAAAGGTAGTAAAACAGAGTTTTCTAGAAATCAGGGTTTTGAATCAAATTTAAACTTGATTTGGTTTCTACTTTAATTGATGATTAATTAATGATCACAACTATCATCCAAATGTACCATTGAGTCAAATCACACTTGACCTACCCAATGCTACATTTGTTTGAACCAAATTTGAATTATAAATTCATTTTAATAACTCTCCCAATTTGAATTCAAATTTGAATTAGAAAACTCAAAGCAAGTTTTGGAACCTAAATTCTAATCCAAACTTGGAGCTCATTATTAAATGTTGTACTTGGATTTATACACTACACTTGACACTAGTGTAAGACACCGCTTACACCTCAAAGTATGCAGGGCATAAATCAAGTACTTGAGATAACATTCAAAATTAGGGTTTTTGGGTTCAAATCAAACTTCATCACAAGATCTCAATCAATCTATGAATGTAAATTTGTTGTAGTTGATGCACATCAAGATTGACTTAACATGGATGCTTTGCAATGCATATGATGACATGGCCAGTTTTAGTTACCATAACACCAGGGGTGTTACAGCCCTTCTCCCTTCAAGAAATCTCGTCCTGAGATTTAAAGCCTTGGGTTAAGTAATTGAAAAGGAAACGTGTCAAGCAAAACACATCTCGAGCTTGTTCATTAAACAGGTAGGGGTTTTCACATTATAAAGTTCAAAGAGGACAAGTTACAACTTATAGGGGAAATTGTAACTTAGATAGAAGCAAGGAACTCGGGGAAGTTCTCCAACAGGTAATTCTCGGATTCCCAAGTAGCTTCTTCTTCTGAATGTCGATCTCACTGTATCTTGTACCACTTAGTTGTCCTACTTTGAGTAACACGATCTTTCTGGTCTAGAACTTGAATTGGATATTCAGAATAGGTTTGGTCTGGCTCGAGCCTAACTCCTTCAAAGTCAGTGACTTAATCAAGCACTCGAAGACATTTCTTCAATTGTGACACATGAAACACATTATGCACAGCTGAGAGTTGTTTGGGTAATTTTAGGCAGTATACTACCTTCCCATATCGTTCCATGATTTGAAATGGTCCAATGTAGCGAGGTGCTAATTTGCCTTTGACTCCGAAGCAGTTAACTCCTTTCATAGGTGATACTTTCAGATACACATAACCTCCCTTGTCAAACACCTGTGATTGACATCTCTTATCTACATAGCTCTTTTGACAAGACTGTCATTTTAATATTATTTTGTATTTGCCTAACTTTCTCTTTAGTTTCTTTTACAAGATCAACCCTGAAAAAACCATCTCTCTCCGAGTTCTAACTGGTTTAGCGGAGTTCTGCATCTACGACCATATAGTGCTTTAAACGGTGCCATTTTGATACTTTCCTGATAACTGTTATTGTAAGAGAACTCTGCTAAAGGTAAACATTCATCCCACTTATCAGAATAATTTAGTACACATGATCTCAACATATCTTCTAGAATCTGATTGACTCTTTCAGTCTGACCACTAGTTTGCGAATGATAAGCGGTATTGTGTAGAAGTTCAGTATCCAGTGACTCATGCAAGTGCCTCAAGAAATTGTTGACAAACTACGTACCTCTATTAGATACAATGGTCTTTGGTACTCCATGAAGACTTAGAATTCGTGCAATATACAGTTTAGCATAAGTCATAGCAGAATGTTCTATTCTGACTGGAAGAAAATGAGCTGATTTAGTAAGGCGGTCTACAATGACCTAGACGGAATCAAACCCTCTTGAAGTCTTAGGTAAACCCACTATAGAGTCCATACTGATATATTCCCACTTATAGGCTAGAATGGGTAATGCTTGTAGCTCTCCGATTGACTTCAAGTGCACAGCTTTCACTTTCTAACAAGTATCGCACCGGGCTACATATCGAGCAATCTCAATCTTCATTTTGGTCCACCAGAATCTCTGTTTCAAGTCATGGTACATCTTATTACTTCCTGGATAAATAGAGAATTTTGTTAAGTGTGCTTCATCAAGGATCTTTTGACGTAGACCAGGAACTTTGGTACCACTAGATGATTCTTGAACCATAGGACATCTACCTTGTCAATGCTGAAACACGATGCTTTTCCCTTTCTAACTTTTTCTTTAATGTGACCTATACCCTTATTTTCTTTCTGAGCAGCAATAATCTGATCTCGGATAGTTGATTCAATGGTGATATTGGCTAAACTACCTTGTTGAACTATTTCTATGCCCATCTTTTCTATCTCATGACACAAGGAAAGATCCAATGGTTTCACTATCAGGCAGTTGCAATGACTCTTACGACTAAGTGGATCGGCAACAACATTTGCCTTACCAGAATGGTAATGCACTTCAAGATCATAATCTTTGATTAGTTCTAACCACCTTCTTTGACGCATATTCAATTTAGCTTGAGTGAAGATGTATTTTAAACTCTTGTGATCTGTGTAGATGTGACAGGTGTTACCCAAGAAATAATGACGCCAAATCTTCAGTGCATGGACAACAGTTGCTAACTCTGGATCATGAGTTAGATAGTGCTCTTCATGTCACTTGAGTTATTGAGAAGCATAAGCAATGACTCAGCCTTCTTGCATCAGTACACAACCAATGCCAATGCCAAAAGCATCATAGTAGACATCAAATGGCTTCTCAATGTCTGGTTGAGCTAAAACTAGAGCAGTGGTTAGCAACTTTTCAAAGTCTAGAAGGCTTCTTCACATTCTGGTGACCAGACAAACTTGACTTGATTCTTCAGCAATTCGGTAATAGGCTTGGATATCTTTGAGAACTAGGTTGGATAAAGCATTTGTCAAGCAACTCTTGCAACTGTGTCTTGAGTTCTGCTAACTCTTTCGGTGGCATTCTATATGCTCTTCTAGATATTGGGGCAGTGCCAGGCTTCAACTCAATCACAAACTCTACATCTCTGTTAGGAGGTAGATCAGGCAGATCATCTAGGAATACATCAGGAAACTCACAAACTATTGGAATATCTTTGATCTCCTTCACAGAGGTTGCACAGACTCTTTCGACTGTCCTCTTAGGTGTTTGAAGTTGGATAAGAAGCTAAGATGTGCTATCAGGTAAGTTCAACCTTTTTGGTTCTATTTAGAGTGTCTATCATAGCTCCACGCTGACACATCCAATTCATACCTAGGATCACATCTATATCTTGATCCTTCAAAATTAGCATGGACGTGGGAAATATGTGACTACCCACTTCTATAGGCACTTGATGCACCATTTCCTTAGTATACAGACGTGCCCTAAGTGACTGTATAAAGAAGTTTTCTTTTGTTTCCCCAATTGGAATTTCATATTTCAAGACAAATGTTCGATTGATGAACGTATGTGATGCACCAGAATCAAAAAGAATAACTGTGGGGTGATTTAAAATAGGAAACATACCCATCATGATGGGTTCTCCCTCTGGAATTGCTCTAGCCTGCGTGTAGAACACATGCCCAATTTTCTTGTCAGCCTTGCCCTTCTAGGCATTCTGGTTGTTGCCTTTGTTGTGGTTTTGGTTCTACTGTTGAGTTGCAGGAGCTTTCTAAAAGTTGCGGTTATACTGCTTCGAATATGGGCACTCCCTCGAGAAGTGTCCCGGCTTCCCACAATTGTAGTAGGGATAGTAAATGTTGTTGCCCTGCAGGGTTGGGGTATGAAAGCCAGGGGCATTCGGCTGTCGTCGATATGGAAGAGCTGCAGCAGGTCAGACAAATGCCTACTACCGGGCCTAGAACTATGGTGGATGATGTGCAGGACGGGGATGGTTAACAAGGTGATAAATAATTTTCTAGCGCTTTTGGTTGCTAACAGAAAACTTGGAGGACACATTCTTCTTCTTACCCTCCTTGTCCTTACGATACTCTTCTTCATAAGCAATGGCAATATTAACCGCCTCATGATAGGTTGCATTGGGGCAAGTCATCATCATCATCCGAATCTTAGAGTTCAGACCCCTCATAAAAGCAAACTTTCTTCTTATGGTCGGAATTAACACGGTCAGATGCATATTGTGTAAGTGATTAAACCTACCCACGTAGTGCATGATAGAGTTATCCCCTTGAGTCAGAGTGACGAACTCCCCTAACTTCATGGTCATCACCCCCTCGGGAATATAGTGTGCATGGAAGGCTTCGCGGAACTCTGGCCAGGTCACACAATGACCAACTGGCTGTGTGGCAAGAAGGTTTGCCCACCAAGCTCCCGCAGCGCCTCTAAGCTATTGGGCTGCAAACACAGGCTTCTGGTATTCAGTGCAGTAGATGAGATCAAATTTCTGCTCCATGGTACAGAGCCAGTCATCTGCTTCCAGTGGTTCATCTGTCCCAGTGAATACTAAAGTATGAGTATTAGTGAAATCAACATAGGTGGTCTCATCTTGGTTATTACGACAATGATTCCCCTGAGGTATGTTCTGGTTGTTCTGAGCCATTTCCCTCAACAGTCGGGCATTCTCAGTAGTGGCGTTGACAAGAGCAGCAATGGCCTCTGCCATTGTTGGTGGAACTGGTGGTGGATTAGGAGCATGACCCCCACCCTGGGAGGTTCTAGTGCCATCATTTGCATGAGTACGAGCAGGCATCTGTTTATAACAAGCCAACTTTATTCACAAACTTTTATTGAACTTGATAAGTTACTACAAGCACACACCACATAGGTTCATTTATTTATTACACAAGTCCGCACTTAGGCAGGACTACCTAATTCAACTAAGGCTGACATAACAAGCAAACTACTAACTCAACACAAGCCCTCGACCACCTCAGTCCTTGTGGTCGGTGTCCATCCTAGAAACACTACTACCTTCATCATCACTCTCATCTATCAGGACCAATTCCTCTAGGTCTTCTTCTTCTTCATTCTCCTCATCAGGTTCACCACCATCAGCCAAGACAATTCCAGGATCCATCTCAGCTGCATCTGCGGGGTTATCATATGGATGCAGACGATTTTGCATCACATGAAGCTCTTCATGTAGGTTGTTGTTGTACTATTCTATGTCTTCCACATAGAACTCTAACTCATCAGTACGGGCTCTTGCTTCGTCTTCCCTACGCCAAGCTTCATTCCTTTCCTCTATTAGATGACCCATCATACGCTCACAGCTTAGATGAGCCCTTGTGAGATGTCTCAACTGACCCTGTAGCTCTCCAACATGGATAGCATCCATAGCCCTGTCTCTTGTAGACTATGCTAACTCTGCTGAGAGCCTCTCAACCTCGGCCTGAGGGTCAGGCCTGGTACTGCTGCTACTAGCACCATCGTCCCAAGGAGTGAGCTGGTGACGAGGAACTCCTTTGGGACCAGTGGACTTGCGGGGTGTCAACTAGGTACAGGCCATCCTAGAGAGGCTAAGGTTATAATTGGTAAGGATAGCTGGGGAGGGTATGAAGGTTAGCATGATTAAGATCGATGCTACTTAACCCAAACCACATTAAAAGGAAGGTAATTAATTGGTTAATTAAGCATGATGCATGAATCAAACTTACGAAACTAAACATAAAAGATTTCCAGTAATCAATTACAATTACACAAGAGTAACGAAACAATCACTCTTTATAACATAATGCAATTTTAGCATGCTATTCCACCACAAATCTTTTAAATATGAACTAAAGAATTACGGGAATGAATTAAGGTAGATCAGAAGTAATTTGGACCAAAGTAACAGGTAAATTTGTTTGACCCAAACTGTTTTCAAATTTTATAAAGCAATACTATAATAGCCCTAACAATGATCGCTCTGATACCAGCTATGGCAGAACCTCATAAATTATATGACCAACATGCACCTATCATTGTCCTTAAGACCTCTGATGGCTATGCATGTGCTCCAGATAACTTAAAAAGTCTGTTGGGTGTCCTCGGGAAACCCGAATCATCCACGATCTTCCTAGCAGGATCACATTAAAGAGGCATTGCAGTATTACAACAGTTTATATAATAAATTACATCAGAGTAAAAGTGTGGAAGTCTTACATAACATAAGTTTACAAACCATTTGTTCCAAACCTTTCAAACCTTAAGTTTAGTTATTACAAACATAGTAGTGGAGTAACACTAGTAACTTTATTACAGATCACCAAAACGGAGTGCCCTGCCCTAGAGCCAAACACACTACTCGTCATCGCTTACTGCAAAGACTGTCATGCAGCAGGGTCCGAAACACACCTGCTCATGAGACGCACCTGCAACATGACACGCTTCAAGATGATGAAGTAATAAACATGATGCTGGATGATGATATGACAAGATTAACAACTTGAGTACAATTTTCCTTCACGGTACAGTTACAATCTAATCTCATTAAGACACTTTATAGGAAAACTATTTATCTTTTTCTTTTTACCTAAGAGACTGCATCTATTCAACAAGTGATGTTATCATAAAGCCATTAAGCATTAACATAAACATGTCATTACTTATTAATGCCTAAAGTTAATTACATTAAGCATCATTAACAAAACTTAATTAACAAGTTAAGTATGAACTCAATAAGTAATTAAAGTGCCAAGGATCATTAAGTGTTAATGACCCAAGGTCATCACTCAATCCCAAAATCACAAAATTCCTAAATTATCAAGTTAAACATATGTTTAAATAATTAATGAATTAAGGCATAAATTAAGAATAAAATAAACTTTATCCAATTAAGCCTAAACTTTTTCTACAGATTGATCTTACCCTAAAATAGCACCAAAATAAATTTCATGATTTTTGGACTATTATTTTATTTACTCAAATTCATGGAATTTGCATTTATTAATTAATTGAGCTAATTCATTAACTTGCAAAAAGTAATGAAAATTGGTGTTTCATATTTTTCCTAAATAGAAGACATCACAAAGAGCTTACACAAATTTTTTCATAATTTTTAAAGCTATAAATAGTTCTCTAGAAATTTCCAAAGAAAAAGCATTTTTAAACTTTATAGAGAAAGAAAAACACTTTTCTGGCCTGACTCCTTTTGGCCCGGCTCGGCATAGCCAAGCCCGCGTGCACGCACACTCTCCTCTCTACGACTGACTGACGGGGCTGGGCTATCAGCCCCGGTTGACCCCGTCGGCGGCGCTGGTTGACCGACGGCAAACTCGCTGGCGGCAAGGTCCCTGACCATGGCGCTTGCACCTATGCATTCTCCAAGACGCGCGCATCTCCTAACACGACTAACGCGGGGGCTAGGGCGCCACAGACATCTCACCAGCGGCCATGGCGGCACGGCAGGGCGCGGAGACGACGGTGGAGCTCGCCAGAGCATCAATGGCGACTACGACTACACCAACAACATCGCCATGCTCAAACGAACAAGATACACCAACAAAACGGACTAAACTAGCTCACTAACGCGTATGACCGCACGCACGGTGGCATAGCCAAGGCGAAACTCATCGGTGTCACATGAATAGATGGCTACGACACGGTAACATCTAAATCAAGACGAGCATCATGCTCAGGAGCTCACCTCGGTGATTCTGACGCGCTTAGGCGAGGCGAAGAGGCAGCGGAGGGAGCTCGACCACGAAGGTGGCAGTTCGGCGACGTGAACCGGTGGTGGCAGTGGCATTCAGGCAATTCTAGAGTGTTAGATATAAAACCAGTGAGTCGACCATGATCAGCTCGTCATGGCGATTCTAAGCGCATAGACACTACCAAAAAGGAGCTCCCCGAAGGGGCTAGCCATGACAAGGTAGCTCGCTGCAGAGCTCTGGCCGGAGGTGGAGAAGAAAGCATCATGCGGCGGAAAACCAATGGTGAGGCAGGGCGCTGGCTACCTCAACGTGTACATGAGATCATGGCAGAGCTATGGGCAAGGTGGAGTGACCGGAGATGGAGCGACTGCGGTGAATTTTGGCGGCGGAGCAAGCTCGGTGGCGATGGCGGAAAGAAGAGAAACGACGATGTGCTACTCGATTTTTATAGAATGAGTTGAGCAATGGCCAGGCAACACAAAGGGAAGATGTGTGGCCACTTCTAGGAGCTGCTGGCGGTCGTGGGTGCACCTAGAATCGGTGAGAAAATGGCCGGCGGCAAGCAAGCAGCTGCCTGCTCTGCTCTGATTCGATGAGGTACTGTAGCTCCCCCTTCTCTCAAACCCTAGGTCTGTATTTTCAAAATTACTTTCAAAATCTTGTAGAAACTTGAAAAATTCCCAAGATATGAAATCTTTAGAATTTCAAGCTCTACAACTTTCATGTTGAAAACTCTTTCAAATTCTGCCTCCATTTTGAAATTTAAATAGGGAATGAAAAGGGGTCAAATTTGAGATTTGAATCTTTTCAAAATTACTCCAATTTTTATACTGAAACTTTGAAAACTCCATAAACCAAAATTGTATAACTTGACAAGATATACAATTTTGCTTTTTTGCTGACCATCAAATTTTGCTTAGATTTTGAATTAAACAAAAGGTAGTAAAATAGAGTTTTCTGGAAATCAGGGTTTTGAATCAAATTTAAACTTGATTTGTTTTCTACTTTAATTGATGATTAATTAATGATCACAACTATCATCCAAATGTACCATTGAGTCAAATCACACTTGACCTACCCAATGCCACATTTGTTTGAACCAAATTTGAATTATAAATTCATTTTAATAACTCTCCCAATTTGAATTCAAATTTGAATCAGAAAACTCAAAGCAAGTTTTGGAACCCAAATTCATATCCAAACTTGGAGCTCATTTTTAAATGTTGTACTTGGATTTATACACTACACTTGACACTAGTGTAAGACACCGCATACACCTCAAAGTATGCAGGGCATAAATCAAGTGTTTGAGATGACATTCAAAATTAGGGTTTTTGGGTTCAAATCAAACTTCATCACAAAACCTCAATCAATCAATGAATGTAAATTTGTTTTAGTTGATGCACATCAAGATTAATTTAACATGGATGCTCTGCAATGCATAGGATGACATGGCCAGTTTTAGTTACCATAACACCAGGGGTGTTACAACCCTTCCCCCTTAAAGAAATCTCGTCCCGAGATTTAAAGCCTTGGGTTAAGTAATGGAAAAGGAAACGTGTCAAGCAAAACACATCTCGAGCTTGTTCATTAAACAGGTAGGGGTTTTCACATTATAAAGTTCAAAAAGGACAAGTTACAACTTATTAGGGAAATTGTAACTTAGAAGCAAGGAACTCGAGGAAGTTCTCCAACAGGTAATTCTCGGATTCCCAAGTAGCTTCTTCTTCTGAATGTCGATCCCACTGTATCTTCTACCCTACTAATGCACCAACATTTTCTTTCTTAGATCCACACCAAAAAGCGTCCCCCGCTGAGAAGCCTTACCTCTATCCACCCAGATAAATATACCCAGAAAAATAACTCCTTTAAAACAGACTGTCTAGATTGTTTTTTGTCTCTTCTCTCTCTTTACTCACTCAAATCCAAGGGTCACGATTGTGTGTATCAACCTCCTCAGCCCCTCCCACCTCCCCACGTCAGCGCTCAGCACTCCGCGCCCGCGTTCCACAGCCAAGGTTCGATCCCTCGCATTGTCTTTTTTTTGGGTCTATTCTTCCCTCGAGCGACTACGGATAAAAAGAATACCACACGACATCCGCCGCCGCCTCTTCGATCCCGTCGCGGTGATCGAGGGCGATGGCACGGTTGGCCTCGGGGACGGCTCGGGCTTGGGGGCCGCGGCGCGCGTGCAGCCGAGGAGCTGGGCGCCCTGAGCGAAGTGCAGGCGCGACTGGTCCGCGGAGGGGCCGCCGCCGCTGCCGGAGCGGCGAGTGGAGCGCGACGAGCATGCCAGGTACGAGGAGGAAGAGGAGGCTCCTCTCTGCGCCTCCTCGCCCTACGGGGCCACGGCGTCCGTACGGCCGCCGCGCAGCCTTGGCCTCCGTGCTACAGTCTCGCAGGCTTTGCCTCCTGCCTCACCGGTCCAGATCCGCCCCAGCTGCATTTTTGCCGCCGCGACGTCCGTGCCGCACGAAGGCTCCGTCCAGAAGGCCGGCTGGATACGCGGTGTCTCAGCGCCGCGTCTTCCTGTCCTGCTGGCCCAACTCCGCCGCGGCGCATCTCTGGCGGACAGGCAGTTCTTGCCGCGCCACCGATGGCTCCGTTCGTGGCGCCTGCGCTGGCTGAACTCCGTAGGGACCCCAGTTTTTGCCGCATCACCACCCGTGCCGTGCAATGAGCCTATGTTCAGTTGCCTGTGCCTGTCGTCTTACTTGCACGAAAAAATGGACATCGTTTTAGATTCACACTGAACAAGCTACGTAGCTGATTCTATTGTTACACGTTTGTGTCAGGCCTCTTTTTACGTAGCTGATTCTTTGACTGTACTGCACTCCTTCAAAGTTTGCTCTGTAGGACATCTATAAAAACATAGAGCTTTCTAACTGCCATAGATTCAGAAATTGATTTTAGAAGGCGTTTTTCTCAAGCAGGCTTTGCTTCTAACTCTGTACAGATTCCTACTTTAGGCAATAGTTTCCTTTTGGAAGTATCAGTACCATAGTTATATTACTATTATGCCAGTATATTGAGAATCAAACATGGACCTGCATATCTGACTTGCTATCTAAATGTAGGGAACTTACCTCATCTTCCATCAAGACTATTGGGGAATACTGTCAACAATTAACTTCATTGGACCTCCGCATCTTGAATAGGATGTGTGATTCAGCAATGAGGCATTTCGTGGTTGTAGGCTTCAAAGAAATGCATTCAGGTATTGCCCCACTTCCCCTATTTTTTTAATTGATCCAAGTTTGAAGTGCCTCATTACTAAGCAGAATTAAGTGATGTGCAAACATTCATGTCCTTTTATGTCATTTTTTAAGCCTTATTTTAGTTTTATGATTTTTTTTCTAGACGCCACCGTAGCGTTAGCACGGGCAATATACTAGTGTACCACTTAGTTGTCCTACTTCGAGTAACACAATCTTTCGGGTCCAGAACTTGAATTGGATATTC
This sequence comes from Saccharum hybrid cultivar R570, assembly GCA_038087645.1. Lineage (NCBI taxonomy): Eukaryota > Viridiplantae > Streptophyta > Magnoliopsida > Poales > Poaceae > Saccharum > Saccharum hybrid cultivar. Next base: position 17,765,042 of record JAQSUU010000066.1, read on the forward strand.
AGAATAGGTCAGGTCTGGCTTGAGCCTAACGCCTTCAAAGTCAGTGACTTGATCAGGCACTCAAAGACATTTCTTCAATTGTGACACATGAAACACATTATGCACAGCTGAGAGTTGTTCGGGTAATTTTAGGCAGTATGCTACTTTCCCACATCGTTCCATGATTTGAAATGGTTCAATGTAGCGAGGTGCTAATTTGTCTTTGACTCCAAAGCAGTTGACTCCCTTCAAGGTGATACTTTCAGATACGCATAATCTCCCTTGTCAAACACTAGTGATTCACGTCTCTTATCTGCATAGCTCTTTTGACGAGACTATGCCATTTTCATATTATTTTGTATTTGCCTAACTTTCTCTTTAGTTTCTTTTACAAGATCAACCCCAAAAAACCATCTCTCTCTGGGTTCTAACCAGTTCAGCGGAGTTCTGCATCTACGACCATATAGTCCTTTAAACAGTGCCATTTTGATACTTTTCTAATAACTGTTATTGTAAGAGAACTCTGCTAAAGGTAAACATTCACCCCACTTATTAGAATAATTTAGTACACATGATCTCAACATATCTTCTAGAATCTGATTGACTCTTTCAGTCTGACCACCAGTTTGCGAATGATAAGCGGTACTGTGTAGAAGTTCAGTACCTAGTGACTCATGCAAATGCCTCCAGAAATTATTGACAAACTGCGTACCTCTATCAGATACAATGGTCTTCGGTACTCCATGAAGACTGAGAATTCGTGCAATATACAGTTTAGCATAAGTCATAGCAGAATGTTCTATTCTGATTGGAAGAAAATGAGCTAATTTAGTAAGGCGGTCTACAATGACCCAGATGGAATCAAACCCTCTTAAAGTCTTGGGTAAACCCACTATAAAGTCCATACTGATATCTTTCCACTTCTAGGCTGGAATGGGTAATGGTTGTATCTCTCCGGCTGACTTCAAGTGCACAGCTTTCACTTTCTAACAAGTATTGCGCCGGGCTACATATCAAGCAATCTCAATCTTCATTTTGGTCCACCAGAATCTCTGTTTCAAGTCATGATACATCTTATTACTTCCTAGATGAATAGAGAATTTTGTTAAGTGTGCTTCATCGAGGATCTTTTGATGTAGACCAAGAACTTTTGGTACCACCAGACGATTCTTGAACCATAGGACATCTGCTTCGTCAATGCTAAAACACGATGCTTTTCCTTTTCTAACTCTTTTCTTTAGTATGACCTATACCCTTATTTTCTTTCTGAGCAGCAATAATCTGATCTCAGATAGTTGATTCAAGGGTGATATTGGCCAAACTACCATGTTGAACTATTTCTAGGCCCATCTTTTCTATCTCATGAAACAAGGAAAGATCCAATGGTTTCACTATTAGGCAGTTGCAATGACTCTTACGACTAAGTGCATCAGCAACAACATTTGCCTTACCAGAATGGTAATGCACTCCAAGATCATAATCTTTGATTGGTTCTAACCACCTTCTTTGACGCATATTCAATTTAGCTTGAGTGAAGATGTATTTCAAACTCTTGTGATCCGTGTAGATGTGATAGGTGTTACCCAAGAAATAATGACGCCAAATCTTCAGTGCATGGACAACAGTTGCTAACTCCAGATCATGAGTTGGATAGTGCTCTTCATGTCGCTTGAGTTGTTGAGAAGCATAAGCAATGACTCGGCCTTCTTGCATCAGTACACAACCAATGCCAATGCCAAAAGCATCATAGTAGACATCAAACGGCTTGTCAATGCCTGGTTGAGCTAAAACTGGAGGAGTGGTCAGCAACTTTTCAAAGTCTGGAAGGCTTATTCACATTTTTGTGACCAAACAAACTTGACTTGATTCTTCAGCAATTCGGCAATAGGCTTAGATATCTTTGAGAAATCAGGAATGAAACGACGGTAATAACCCGCCATTCCAAGGAAACTGCGAACTTGGTGAACAGTGGTTGGTGGCTTCTAGTCTAAGATATCCTTCACTTTGCTAGGGTCAACAGCAACACCCTCGGCAGATAAGACATGTCCGAGCAACGGCACCTCATCAAGCTAGAATTCACATTTGCTAAACTTGGCATATAACTGATGTTCTCTTAAGCGACTCAGAACAATGCGTAAATGTTCCGCATGTTCCACTTTGGTTTTGGAGTATATCCGGATATCATCAATGAGGACCACCACAAATCTATCAAGCTCTGGCATGAAAACTGAGTTCATCAAGTACATAAAATGAGCCAGTGCATTCGTGAGGCCAAAGGACATGACCAAGTACTCATACAGACCGTACCGGGTAGTGAAAGCAGTCTTTGGAATATCTTTCGGATGAATCTTGATTTGATGGTACCTAGATCGGAGATCGATCTTAAAGAACACTTTGCCTCCTGCAAGTTAATCAAAGAGTAGATCAATGCGAGGAAGAGGGTACTTATTCTTGATAGTGACTTCATTCAACGGACGGTAATCAACACATAGCCGCAAGGTTTTGTCCTTCTTCTTCACAAAGATAGTAGGACATCCCCAAGGTGAAGAACTAGGTTGGATAAAGCATTTGTCAAGCAACTCTTGCAACTGTGTCTTGAGTTCTGCTAACTCTTTCGGTGGCATTCTATATGCTCTTCTAGATATTGGGGCAGTGTCAGGCTTCAACTCAATCACAAACTCTACATCTCTGTCAGGAGGTAGACCAGGCAGATCATCTAGGAATACATCAGGAAACTCACAAACTATAGGAATATCTTTGATCTCCTTCACAGATGTTGCACAGACTCTTTTGACTGTCCTCTTAGGTGTTTGAAGTTGGATAAGAAGCTGAGATGTGCTATCAGGTAAGTTCAACCTTTTTGTTCTATTTAGAGTGTCTATCACAGCTCCACGCTGATGCATCCAATTCATACCTAGGATCACATCTATATCTTGATCCTTCAGAATTAGCATGGACGTGGGAAATATGTGACTACCCAATTCTATAGGCACTTGATGCACCATTTCTTTAGTACATAGACGTCCCCAGGGCGACTGTATAAAGAAGTTTTCTTTTGTTTCCCCAATTGGAATTTCATGTTTCTTAACAAATGTTCGATTGATGAACGTATGTGATGCAGCAGAATCAAAAAGAATAACTACGGGGTGATTTGAAATAGGAAACATACCCATCATGACGGGTTCTCCCTTAGGAATTGATCCAGCCTACGTGTAGAACACACGCCCAGTTTTCTTGTCAGCCTTGCCCTTCTGGGCATTCTGGTTGTTGCCTTTGTTCTAGTTTTGGTTCTACTGTTGAGTTGCAGGAGCTTTCTAAAAGTTGGGGTTATACTGCTTCGGATATGGGCACTCCCTCGAGAAGTGTGCCGGCTTCCCATAATTGTAGCAGGGATAGTTATTGTTGTTGCCGTACGGGGTTGGTGTACGAAAGCTAGGGGCATTCGGCAGTCGTGGTTATGGAAGAGCTGTAGCTGGTCGGACAAATGACTACTGCCGGGCCTGGAACTGTGGTGGATGATATGGATTATGGGGATGGTTAACAGGGTGATAAACAATTTTCTGGCGCTTTTGGTTGCTACTGGAAAACTTGGAGGACACATTCTTCTTCTTACCCTCTTGTGCTTATGATACTCTTCTTCAAAAGCAATGGCAATATTAACCGCCTCATGATAGGTTGCATTGGGGCAAGTCATCATCATCGTCCGAATCTTAGAGTTCAGACCCCTCATAAAGCAAGCTTTCTTCTTACGGTCAAAATTAACATGGTCAGATGCATATTGTGCTAAGTGATTAAACCTGCCCACATAGTGAATGACAGAGTTATCCCCTTGACTCAGAGTGAGGAACTGCTCTAACTTCATGGTCATTACCCCCTCGGGAATATAGTGTGCACGAAAGGCTTCACGAAACTCCGCCCAGGTCACACGATGACCAGCTGGCTGTGTGGTAAGAAGGTTTGCCCACCAAGCTCCCGCAGCGCCTCTAGGCTGTTGGGCTGCAAACACTTCTGGTATTTAGTGCAGTGGATGAGATCAAATTTCTGCTCCATGGTACGGAGCCAGTCATCTGCTTCCAGTGGTTCATCTGCCCTGGTGAATACTAGAGGACGAGTGTCAGTGAAATCGACATAGGTGGTCTCATCTTGGTATGTTTCGGTTGTTCTGAGCCATTTCCCTCAACAGTCGGGCATTCTCAGCAGTGGCGTTGACAAGAGCAGCAATGGCCTCTGCCATAGTTGGTGGAGCTGGTGGTGGATTAGGAGCATCACCCCCACCCTAGGAGGTTCCAGCGCCATCATTAGCACGAGTACGATCAGGCATCTATTTATAACAAGCCAACTTTATTCACAAACTTTTATTGAACTTGATAAGTTACAACAAGCACACACCACACAGGTTCGTTTATTTATTACATAAGTCTACACTTAGGCAGGACTACCCAATTCAACTAAGGCTAACATAACAAGCAAACTACTAACTCAACACAAGCCCTCGACCACCTCAGTTCTCGTGGTCGGTGTCCATCCTAGAAACACTACTACCTTCATCATCACTCTCATCTATCCGAACCAACTCCTCCGGGTCTTCTTCTTCTTCATTCTCCTCATCAGGTTCACCACCATCAGCCAAGACAATTCCAGGATCCATCTACGCTGCACCTGCGGGGTTATCATATGGATGTAGATGGTTTTGCATCACATGAAGCTCTTCATGCAGGTTGTTGTTGTACTCTTCTGTCTTCCACATAGAACTCTAACTCATCAGTATGGGCTCTTGCTTCTTCTTCCCTATGCCAAGCTTCATTCCTTTCCTCTACCAGATGATCCATCATATGCTCACAGCTCAGATGAGCCCCTGTGAGACGTCTCAACTGACCCTGTAGCTCTCCAACCTGGATAGCATCCACAACCCTGTCTCTGGTAGACTGTGCTAACTCTGTTGAGAGCTTCTCAACCTCAGCCTAAGAATCAGGCCTGCTACTGCTGCTACTAGCACCATTGTCCCTAGGAGCGAGCTAGTGACGAAGAACTCCTTTGGGGCCAGTGGACTTGCGGGGTGTCAACTTGGTACAGGCGATCCTGTAGAGGCTAAGGTTATAATTGGTAAGGATAGCTGGGGAGGGTTTGAAGGTTAGCATGAATAGGATTGATGCTACTTAACCCAAACCACATTAAAAAGAAAGGTAATTAACAGGTTAATTAAGCATGATGCATGAATCGAACTTACGAAACTATGCATAAAAGATTTCCTGTAATCAATTACAATTACACAAGAGTAACGAAACAATCACTTTTTATAACATAGGGCAATTTTAGCATGCTATTCCACCACAAAGCTTTTAAATATGAACTAAAGAATTACAGGAATGAATTTAGGTAGATCAGAAGCAATTTGGACCAATGTAACAGGTAAATTTATTTGACCCGAAGTGTTTTGAAGTTTTATAAAGCAATACTACAATAGCCCTGACAATGATCGCTCTGATACTAGCAGTGGTAGAACCTCCTAAATTATATGGCCCACATGCACCTGTCATTGTCCTGAAGACCTCTGACAGCTATGCATGTGCTCCAGATAACTTAAAAAGTCTGTCGGGTATCCTCAGGAAACCTGAATCATCCACGATCTTCCTAGCAGGATCACATTACAGAGGCATTGCAGTATTACAATAGTTTATATAATAAATTACATCAGAGTCAAAGTGCAGAAGTCTTACATAACATAAGTTTACAAACCATTTGTTCCAAACCTTTCAAACCTTAAGTTTAGTTTTTACAACCATATTAGTGGAGTAACATTAGTAACTTTATTACAAATCACCAAAACGGAGTGCCCTACCCTAGAGCCAAACACACTACTCGTCGTCGCTTACCGCAAATATTGTCATGCAGTAGGATCTGAAACACACCTGCTCATGAGACGCACCTACAACAAGGGTTTAACAAACCCTGAGTACAAAAGTACTCAACAAGACTAACCTGACGAAAAGAGTGAGAAACTCTGGAATGCAGGCTCAGGGGAATCATGGTGAGGTTCCTGCAAGAATCAAAGTTCTTTTGCATAAAAGCTACTAATGGTGCATCCTTAAGATCAATGTTTTAACTCATCATTAATCATTAATAGAATCTAAATTATCCTATTCTAGATCAAGTAACTCATACAACTTCTTTCTTAATCCTCGACCAAAGTTCCACTTGTTACTATGATGTAGGTCAGGTGATTGAGTCTCCATGACCGAGGAGCAACGATGATCCGAATGGATTATACCTAGTTGGGGATCCCTAACCACACGACATATGTAGGACTTAAACCTACATATATCAACCTTCACTCGGATCTTCCAAAAGGGACCGGGTCCAACGCTACCCGAGAGCACTGTACACCTCCAATCCAGCCCTTGGCCCCGAGGGTACATGCTACTCTGGCCATCTCTCCACTTCCAGTGCGTGGTCAACCATTCACATGATAGACTAGCCGAGGTCTTAGGCTTACCGGAGCATGTGGCTAGTTGCAAAGTCTTGAACACAGGCAGGCCTACAACGGTACGGTCCTTAACCAACACAGACAGAAACACTACATCAAGACTCCTTTCCCAATGCAAGTTACCCGTCCGGCCTTAAATTCATTGTCAAACCTTATTATCCAACAGGTTATGCCAACTTCAACCATTTTGAAACATTTCATTTGAAAGCCTATCTCAGTAAGCATGGTTAAGCATAACTAAGCATTTTCAAATCAAAAGAGGTATCAAGGATGATATTGAGTAATCAAGGTTGATAATGCATCAATTAGGTTATCACTCAACTCCTAATCACCTAATGCAACATTTCATAAGCATAAATGATATAAGCTTTATAAACTCAAGGTAAGTTTTAAATGCATCCGGGGCTTACCTTGGTCAACGGGGATCTCAGGTTTGGGTTCAGTCCCACAGATGTCGAACCCAACCTCCACTGGTGACTGTCCTTCCTCTAGGACTGGTTCGACAATGTTTACCTCTTCGTTCATAGGGACTACACGAGATAACATGACATGCTTCAAGATGATGAAGTAATAAACATGATGCTGGATGATGATATGACAAGATTAACAACTTGAGTACAATTTTCCTTCACAGTACAGTAGCAATCTAATCTCATTAAGATACTTTATAGAAAACTATTTATCTTTTTATTTTTACCCAAGAGGCTGCATCTATTCAACTAGCTATTAACCTGGCAACTATTACCAACTTACATGCAGTAAGGCAGTGGGGTCATAGACCACAGAATTAGAAAGGTATTACAAGGGAAGAATCAGGCGACAAGGGTTCCTTTCAAACAAGGAACAAGAAAATTAAATCTCAAGGCAGATTTAAATTAAGGGGATTCAAGTGTTCTGCTGGGACATCCACAATTAATTGATAGAGTGTCCTCTGTCACCCAAACACGGCTAATCTGCTACATCTGAATAGCTATTCGTCTTGTAACCTACTCATTGTCATCTCAAGAACCCTAAGCAAATCGAACGAGGCCTAAAAGAAGTCGACGTAACAAACACAACGGATAAAGCAAATACTTATTCCAAACGGCCTTACACAGGTGCAACACACAGGCATTCACTCTCCCACACTCGACACATCGCTCGCATCATACAACCAGGCGGTCTTAACAACTACGGATGAGGTACAACGGAAAGATTACAACACTGAAGGGCATTGATGAAAACACTACCAGCTACGATTACATCTTCTCGTAGGACAACTAATCTACTTCACCAGCCCTCATACTTAGGACGATCCTTGACTCCAAGCTTTTGCAGGGTGGCAAACAGGATTTTGGGGAAACCCTCGGTGTTTAGGCTGTAGCTGCTTACCCAGACTCCTACATCTTAGGTGGGTGGTGGTTGCAAGGAAGGCTTGATGAGAAGCTTGCTTAAGGGAAAAGGGCTAAGCGAGATGGAATGCACCGAGTGGTGATACCAAGTGGCTGGGCTTGGCCCCCTTTTTTAAAGGTAGAGCGGTTAGTGGTCCTAGCGCAGACCACCCTCGAGCCATGCGTGGGGACCAGTAAAGTAAAACAGCAGGATTTTTATGTACACAAGGTGAGCGGTGTCCGAGGCCATAAAGACTAGCACGGCTATAGGGCAGAGGTCTAACAAGGGCATAGAAAGGAGTGCAGAAGATGTAAGCCACGATAGGCATGAATCACGAGCGAACATGATGCACGAAGCCATAGTACAGTAGTAACTCATGGACAAGGACGCGTGGTACCTACGAACAGGGCACCTGCAAGCAATACTGGCACGATAACTATGGTAGTAACAGCGCGTCTGACTTTAGGACCACATACTACACACGAGTTAGTTCACCAGACGAAAGCCTATTTAAACCTATTCTGAATACTTAACTATAGTAATAGGGCTACTTAGATAACTTCATATGTAAACACGCTAACCTTTTTGCAAAAATATGTTGTTGGATTTTAATTTAGAAAAGGGTTTTGAAGCTTTTTTTCCTCATTTATGCTCTGATACCACTTGTGGCAGAACCGCCTAATCTAATGCCCTCCCGAGAGTACTTGTCTTCCGTTAGACACTAAGTACCCAAGAGAGAACACTAAATTTTGTGATTCCGTCGAGCACACCCGAGGGAGATCTCAAAAATCCACAATTTTACCTCAGGATCATAAATGAGAGATAAAGCTTATAATATCTTTGCCATTTTTCACATCACTTTTAGTAACATCAGAGTAAATCATCATTGGATAATAATAGCGGAATATATAAAATGTTATCAGAGTTTCAGCAAAATAGAAATCATTTAATGTCAAGTTAAACATTACCATGAAGAACATTTACAGACATGAAATAATAACAGGTTATAAGTTTTTCCTTTGAAAAACATTTTAGGTGGTAGTTTAAATAAACTCTATGTCCGTACGTAAAGGAAATCCTCGCTAATCCCACCAGGAGGTTTCCACACACAAGTGTCATCTCCAGTTATTCCTGTCACCTGCAATAGGGTAGAACAAACCCTAAGTACTCAATTATACTCCACAAGACTTACCCATCAGAAGGAAAGAAAAGACTCCAAGGATATGCAAGGCTATCTGTCTTGTGGGTTATTGCAACTGCAGAAAGCATTACTAAAGGTGCATCCTTATATTCAATTTTTATTAGCAGTCATCAGTAGTTCATTAACCAACCATTCTAGGTAAGCACCTGTTCTCCTTTCAAGCAAGTGTTGAGCAATCAGAACCATTTGATCATCTTCCAAGTTCCGGTTCTTACTACGGTGACAAATCATAGTCAACCCATACTGTTACGCAGAAACAGTGATTCACAAATCAATGTAGCCCAGCTGGGTACCCCGAAAAACACACGCCTCATCTGTACCCGGGGCACAGACAAGACCAACCCGCTCCACTCCTGTCAAGGGGTCCAGGTCCCATCCAAATTGAGACTCCAAGCTCCCAACACTGCAGGCCTGGCCTTAGTGTGGTGCTTAGACCTCCACCTATTTCCCACTCCTAACAGTCAGTTCGGAAAGAGCCGGAACCCATGACAAGAGAGTAACAAGTCTTCTTGCTCCCATAAGCATGTATGTGCTCAGGACAATAAGTCTGTGACTTGACCAGGGTCCAATGCAACGGACGGTCCTTAATCGACACAGGCGGGACAAATGCAACCAGAGCCTCGCTCTGATTGCCCAACCAAGTCCATATCCAATTCCAAGTACAGTCCCGCCCAGTCTCCAATTATTATCCATATATATTCCATGTGATAGTAACATGATAATAGTCACCATAATATATTTCCTACCTCTCGCGAGTGACAAGTAATCACTCAACTTCTACCGGGATCCTATAGCATAGCAATTTACACGATCCTGTCATACTAGTAAGACTCATGGGATAAGGATATATATATATATATGCAAGTGGATTTCATTCAACTCCTTAAAACTTAATGCACAAGCATAAAAATAAAATGCAGAATAATAGGGGTTATGCACCGGGGCTTGCCTAGGTAAGATAACCAAAGTTAGCATTTCATCATGTGCCACGATCATTGAACCATCTTTTCGCTACTCCAGATGACTTCGCGATCCCTCATTGTTCCTATTATGATATACGTGGATGCAATGTAGAGACGTAAATAATCAATGGCAACCACAAAGCTTAAAGTACAATTTCGTTCCCTCAAGCTAACAAGCTAGCTCTAATGGCTAACGCACTAGGCCACGTATCCACATCATCGATTTAAGCATTATTTCCCAACAAATCCAAGGTGTTGCTCTAGGTATTTTATCAATTTAATATATATTCGAACTAGGGCTTCTTAGCTATCCTATCAAACCAATTAATCTGAGACAACAACAATTACAGTGAGTAGCCAATAATATTAGGAATTTATTGTGAAATTTTTAGAGCTAATACTATCACCATTTTCTTAACAAAAATTCTCACAAGTTTATACTTAACAATATTGAGCATTTTAAAATAATTAGCGAACTCCTAAAAATATTATACAACTATGTGGATAAAATACACTAACAGATAAATCCTGATTTTAGGAATCTAACAAAGTTGGTTTCATAATTTTTGGATACCTACACAAACTTATATTGAACTTACAAGTTTCTATCCTTTTACAAAAGGAAAAACTAACTTAATTCGCGAAGCAAAAGGAAAAGGACCGCGTGCTCCTATCTGGCCCAACCGCCAGGGCATGACAATGAGTACAGCAGGTCGGCCCAACAGCGACCCATGGCGGGACCGCACGCTAGCAGCCGACCCAACTGGCCCGCCGCGCGAGCACCTAGAGCACTTTGCAAAAGAGGACTCGCACTCATGGATAATCACACGACATGGTGAGTTACTATTTCCACAGACTCAGGTTTTGCACTAAAGACCCTGACATCTGTTATCCTCACCAAGGGGCGGTCCCCGATGGCTCTGCACGCGGCGGCGCGGCTCCGGCCGGCATCCCACAGTTGCGCCGAGGGTAAAGGGCCTGTTCCGACCAAACTAGAGGGCCAACCACCATATATGGCTCGAACGAGGATGCTAGGTGGCAACTGGAAACCGGGCTACACCCTAGCGCGAGCTATGGTGGAGAGCCACGATTCACGGTGGCGGCGAGGCCGTTCCGACGAGTCTAGGCGGCCCAAGAGCGGTAGAGATGGCGTGCGAGCATCTACGACTTACCCTGATGCTAGCCGTGCCGATGGTTGAGGCAGAGAAGTGCCGACGTGACCTGGCCACGCACACCCGCACCATGCGGCGGTGCTCTGCGATGACACGGTCATGTCACCGGCAGCGGCAGGAGCTCGACTAAGGTGCACGGGAGGAAGAGGGGTTCAAGGCGAGTCTACTGGTGCATTCAATTCAACTCAAGATGGTCAAAGGGAGCGCTGCCCTTGGCAATGTCTGGCTCGGCTTTATCAGCACTACTAGTGAAAAGCTCCAAATCGAGGCTTGTCCAGGCACGGTTCTAGGTGGGGTGGGGTCGGTTGTCTAGCACAGTTATTGGTGAAGACGTGGACGTGCATACTTGACTAGAATTGGTCTCTCCTAGCCATAAGCAATGGTGCGGCTAGATCAGGGTAGCCCAGAGGGAGAGAGAAGGGGGAAAGGAAAGGTGGGTGGCTCAGCTTCACTTCGTCCTTGCAAGATGCGGTCGATGCGATCGGTGAACACACGCGCAGGCGCTACCGTCGAACGCATGCGTCCATGACCGAGCACAGCCCGCACAGCACGGCCACCGTGTCACGAACGGCAAGCGACGACGAGCATGGCCACGTGCTTGTGCAGCGACGGGGCCAGGCCGACAGCGTGCAGGACACGGACGCTGGACCAGGTTGATAGCAGCACAGTGCAGGGCAGCAGTGCGGTAGCGGGCCAACAACGGCCGTTGGGACGCGGTGGCCGGCAGGGGTTGGTCAGCACCAGAGCAATTAGGCGAGCAGCCTTGACTGTGACTCGGCAGGGTGGTAGTGATAGCCGGGCACAGGGCCAACGGCTGGCCGGTAGGTGGCCAGCGGCCAGGTGCTGTGGCCACATGGCCAGCACGGTGACGATGGGCTCCCGTGCGAGGTGACCACGCCCACTCGGTCAGGCAGCCCGAGACAAATGTCATGCACGCACTTTAAAGCATCCCAAACAACTATACCGTCGAGGTTGGAATCAAACCACCTTCGCCATGCTACAACAGACATGTCAGCCTACCCCAAGAGGCCAAAACACGACACCACTCCTAAGCTAAATCCCGCTGAATAATTTCGTGAACTTGGTGTTATCAAACTATTTTGAACTATGATTTTTCTAAGTCTTATGAGATAGATTTGGTTCCATTTTCAAGCTATTTGAAACACTAGCTAGCGCTATTATTTTCCTAAAACAAGGGTTGCATTCGCATCTACAAAGTGTGTACTACCAACTTTACTAATATGTCATATATATGTTCTATAGCATTTTTGTTCATGAAAAATTTGTCTTTTTTATTATTTCTCTTAGGCCCTAAACGTGTGCTAAGTAAGCTAGTAACACCAGGGGTGTTACAAATTTGTGCGGCGGAGTTCGCTCCGCGGTGGCGGACATGATGGAGCTCTAGCAAGCTCTCGGCCTCGGGGGAACTTAGGGGTAGGGTAGGTCCTAGGTCCATCCATCTACATGGCTATGCTCGTAGGGTGATGGCGAACATCAACGGCCCTACCTCACATCGCGAGGTGGCCGAAAGCAACAAGAACCTCGACGGCACGGCGGTGGCATGGGAGCGCGGTGACAGCGGCTACGACGAGGTGGCATGGGAGCGCGGTGATAGCGGCTACGACGAGGTGGCTACGGCCTCGATTGGAGCCAAAGGTGGCTCCTTTCCTTCAATTGGGATCACAAGGAAGTCGATCGACTCGATGGTGGTGACCAAAAGTCACGACGGAGTTCGCACCATGACAAGGCGCGTGGCGAAGCTCCGACGAGCTTGTGGCTATGGTGAACTAGGGGCTCAGGGTGGCTAATAGGCCAACCATCTAGGTGGCTAGGTGCGTGGTACCATGGCGATCATCATCGGCCTTTCCTCGCTCAATGAGGAGGCTAGAATCAACAAGGTTGTCCCCGACATGGTGGTGACATGGGAACACAGCGGGCCCAGCAAGGCAAACACGACCGGTGGCTCCTGAGGCTTTTCTTCCTCAACCAGCTAACACGGGGTGTGTCCCTCGGTGAGGCGAAGCTCGTCATGGTGGTCTTTTTACCTCTACCGGCTGTAGGTGCCAGCATTCCCAAGCACCAGTGGCTTGGTAAGGCTAGTCCATGGCTCGTGTGCATGTGTGCGTGTGTGTAGTGCATCACAACGGCAAAAAGACTGGCCTTTGGCCCTTCCAATGGGGAGAACACGGCGACGCGGCCATGCGTGTCCACAATGAGCACAGGCTAGCAGCGTTGGGGCTTACCATGGTGATAGGGTAGGTAGGATGGTGGTGTGGTGGTGAGTTGAGGCCATAGCGAGTTAGGGCAGTGCAGGGAGAACCGTGACGTCGGTGTAGTCCATCGGGGTGGCGTCCTCCGCTCCAGCGACTCCGACGGTGCTTCAGCGGCTCAGGCCTTCTTCCTTCCCCTTCTCCCTTCTTCTACTCCCTTCTCCTCCCATCTCCGAACTCAGGCCTGGTAGGTGGGTAGCCACAGAGTGGCAGCGGGCGATAGGAGAGCGCTAGGGCACCGGAGGAGGGGTTCTTATAGCTAGGTCATGGCCATGGCGCTCGGTGAACGGTGGGGAAAGGTGGAAGGCCACATGTAGGGTGATCAAGCCCCCTAGGCTAGAGTTTTGGGGTGCGCGGGGTGGTTGCGTGCCCGCTGGCGCTCCCAATTCGAAACCCTAGCGGTCAAAAAGGTGAATGGGGTGACATCCATAGTGCAAGGCCGCAACGATGACGTTAGCATGGCGCGACGCTGGCTAGAGCGGGCTGGCGAACCACGAATCATAGACGTGGCATCCATCCGTGCGTCGGTGCTCAACGGCTTGAGGCACAGATGGCGGGGATGCGAGGCGCGGCCTCAGATGCTCTCGTCAGCAAGGTGCTCTGCCTCAATGGGGGAAAAGCATAGGAGAGGGGGAAATAGAGGGGATGACAGGCGGCGGTGTCATGACATGGGGCGCGAGCACGGGCCATTGCTAGGCCATGTGGCTGCGCACGTGAGTGCAGGCGCGGGCGGGGAGCTGGGCCAGCAGTGGCGGGTTGCGGGCAATGTGGCTGGGCCGCAGTGCTAGGCGGCCACGGCTGCTCGGCTGCTTTCCCCTTTCTATTTCTTTCCCTTTTCTAATTCCTTTTCTATTTCCTATTTCCATTCTATGCTATACCTTGGGCTCCTATGCATGTATACATGTGTTGCCAAGCATGTACACATCCTTGTGGGGTCCACTAGGGGTCAACTAGGGTATTAGGGCCAATGCCAAGGGTTGGCAACACACACAACAAGTTTGTTAAAAGGTTTACTTGATTTTATCTCGTCACATAAAATCATGAAGAAGCAACTCACATGTTGTTTAATATGCAAATGCTCAATCATGCTAACTTGGGATCTACTTGTGCAACTACAAGGGTGGTTTCCTAGCATGCACACTCACCATGCATAGGTTTTGTTAGAAAAATTTTTAAGTTTAGATTTTTGGTTCTAGGAAAACCTAGGTTGTTGCATAGTGTGACACACACACTCAAGCAAATCTTAAGGATAAAGATAAAAGAAAGAATAAAAGAGTATGTCTAAACTATAGTAGGTTGTCCTAACTAGCTATGTTAAGGTGAGCAGATGATCATACACATACATGGTTTTCAAGGGATAGAGATTCTAAGTTAAGATAGCTTTGGTCATTAGAGACTTGCTTTGGGCACCGGATCATACCTAGTCTGCCAAGTGATGCCGGCCTGTAGCTCTACACCGTACCCGGATGTGGGGGATTACAAAGAATGGACAGGGCTGTCACCACCTGCCGCCTACCCCTCAACCATGGAGTACAAGGCAAACGAAGGTAGTCTCTAGCCTAGACACCACGTCTACGCTATCGACTACTACTCTAGTGTGCTAGCAAGGGTTATCCGTCCTTATCAGGATCCTTCTACTAGAGCATTCGCCACAAGGACGAACGACGAACCTGCAAGTAAATAATGACCAAGACTAATTTAAAGCAGAACTCATCACCTCAACCTAGGTCTTGGTCTAAACATGTATGTATGAAAGATTAAGCATAAAGGTTCATATGCTAAATGAATAACATAAGAACTTTGCTCTAATTCTATAACATAACTATATTGATAAGATAAGATAAGATAAGATAAGAATAAGAATAAGAACATAGAACTCTTCATATTGATCATACCAAGATTCCTTCTAGATGTCCAAGCTCTTCACAAGAGTCTTGCCTAGCTCCAAATACTACTAAAAGACAAAAAGAATACAAGTGGAAGAAGAGGCTCTGATGGCCTTCTGGTTGGGCCTAGGTGGCTTCCATGTCGGTGCTTGACCCAGGTTTGGCTTGTAGGTGGACTTTCTCCTTTTATTCTTTTGCATTTTTCTACTTTACGTTTTTCTGAGTTGTGCCTTTTGATCATATTCCCATGTATTTCATGAATAAGTCCTGCAAAATACTAAGTCTCCAATACATGTGGAAATATGTCAATAGTAAAAGTATGTGTCAAAAGTTTGTTTATTTCTCCCGTTTTGGATATTAATTGGCAGTCAGATATTGTCATTAAGGACCGCCAACAACATCTATTATCTTTATTATTATTGCATAATTCTACAATTATTATGTGATGATACAAGAGTGCAAGAGGTGCTGCTAATCCCATCCCTTTCATGAGAGCATTCATCATTAATCACCTGGAAGATAATAAGGGGTGAGATAAACTCAGCAAGCAATGACTATGAATATAGACATATCTCACATATGTTGGGTTATTAAATTTAAACCACAGGGATGTTCACCATGACAACAAATTAAAAGAACAATAAAATACACATCTCAATTATCCAGAAAATCTTGACCATTTAAACATAGTACAACACTTCTTCAATTATTCATAAACTCCAAACATTAGATGAATAATGTATGCATGCTATGATGCAACTCCATTGAGAGTTTCATGTTGGACGGTACCAACCTCTCATGCAACTCCATGTACAGGTACTAGTCACTGCATGATGGCGGTGACAGGCCATTATCTCCATATGAAATGCATATGTATGCATATGAATGATCATGTTTGAATAACTCCATAGTGTAACAATTATATAATGTAATAATCTGCAACCGTCATCTCATAGCGACAAGCGACAACGACATAATAAATGAATCCATAGACAATGTATAAGCAAGAATGAAAGTAAACCATATTATTAGTTTTGCTGCATTTTATTCAAAAAGAATACAAAACATGAATATAAGCATAGCATTACCCACACCCCTATGTTACTTGCCTCAAAATGATGATGTAAACAACACTAGGCACACTTCAGAGCATTACCACCTGTTTAGAAACAAGTTCTCAGTTCAAACATTCACACAAGCATATGCGAAAAGCAAGTAAAGCACCACTACCCTCCAACCCATCGTGCAAAACAAAACAACAAGCACTAATTAAGTTTGGCTAACAGCAGCAGTGATTCTTGATTTTTATGCATCTTTAAATATACAAAGAAATGATAGTAAATAAATACATATTCAGAAACTACAAAACAAGTGCTATAACTTTCATGAAGACACATTATTTTTTATTCCAAACTTAAGCATGCTTAAACTTCAGTTGAATTCAGACAATGGAATCTGCCACGAATTCTGACAGTCATTTGTAAACGATTGATATCTACGACACCACTTCTCCAACAATTATGAAACTTTACCATAACATGTAAAAATGTATTATACACAACTTTTGTTTATATACACTTTAATTAAAAACCATCATGATATCCTAATCAAGGTGGTATTCTCGAGCATAGAATCTGATACCACAACTAACAACTCACTTCAAAAGCACATATTTGAAGATACATTTCAGATATGATAACGTGCTATACGCTGTTGGAAAGATACTGAAAAACTCTACAACTTTGGTATTCATTGCATAAACTAGTTAGACCTTTATCATTATCAAAAACTGAATCAATCTATAACTGTCCAGAGCATCGTCAGAATAGCAACAGGCACACTTAAAAAACCATAACTCCTGAAATATAGAGCCTAAAACCATGAAATTTCATGAGCGGAAGGATCAAGGAATGTTCTATAACTTTGGTATTCAAGTGTTTGGCCAATTCGACCTCTAACATTGAGAAAACCCATGACCCAACAGGACTGCTCAATTTGAAAGTTCAGAATTGTGTGCAGCGATCGATCCGACCAAACGGCGACTTAGATCTTCAATTATCTAGATTTAAACTTGCCAAAAGCCTTTGATCAGGAGGGGAAAAGGTTGGGGATACTCACCTAAGGTTTCCTCTTCAACCAAATAGCGAGGAAAACAAAGTGGAAAAGCCGATCTATCAACCCCTCGTCGATCCTCTCCATATGCATGTTTCGTTTTGCATCTACTTTTGTTGATTCTTCAAGCAATTGTGAAGGGCTATGAAGAAGAGTTGGATGGTGAAAGGGAGGGACGCAAGGGATAGAGAGGGGAAGCCAAGGGAGGTCGACTGTGAGGATAGGAAGAGCCACGGGAAAAAGAAACAGGGGTTACGGTGGCCGCGCACTACAGAGAATGTACTCAATGAGATCTACGCATCTATGGTCTCCGATTGTCCATCCGAGCAATAGGGCAAAAAGTCATTTTTTTGCCACTCATTAGAACTCCTGGTCAACTATTAAACCATTTTCGCTTCCCAACAAGAAAAACATATTTGCTAAACAATTTATTCCATTAAACCACATGAAGAATCAATTTAGAATATGAAACCACATCTTTTCTAGATAAACACAAAAGGCTATGGTCCCATTTTTAGGGTATTACAAGTGTCATATATATTTAGACTAGGAAAACTTTCCATTTTTATCCTGCTTGTATATGTGTTGAGTTTTGTCAAGCTTTGTAGACCCTTATGAGAAACTTATCATGCTTTTAAAATCAAGGTCACGTACATTCCACCCAAATATGCACTACTCCTACACTGGGAGTAGGCGCAAAAACATGCCTTCCACTTAGATCCACCCAAAAATGTTCTACTCCTACATTGGGAGTGAACACAAAAATATGTTTGTTAGATTTCATCTCAAAATAGATGCTCCAAGTTCTTGTTGATATCTCTCTCTCAAAGTTTTATTGCAAAACGAGGCATGAGGCTATCATCAAAGAAAGAAAAAAGGGGGAAAAGAAATAAAGAAAAAAAGAGATGTTGAAAAAAAAGAAAGAAAGATGAGAATAAAGATAGCACATGTTCTCACAAAAAGATTCCAAGTCCCAATAAAGAGAGAGATATGTGTCAAGGAGCATAGTAGAATTAGGTTAGCCACCATATATATCCACCAAATATTGCACACACATGCACATCTTGATTTGATTGTATGACATTTTTATCTTTGGATCTATTGTTTGACTTTACAATATATGCATTGCAAGTATGCTCTCTAGTTTATCCCGTAGAACTCCACAAAGGCTCTAAGAAGAAAAAGCAATAATAAATTACGCCTTGGAGATGATCCACAAATACAACATATAAAGAAAGCTTAGAGAGTGAGGATAAAAAAATACCACATATAGAGGGATCTGAGGGTGTCATACAAAGGGATCTGTGAGTTTTATTTGAAAACTTATAAAACCTCCGTAATAAGGTTGAACAAAAGAACTAGAGACAAAGTGCTTGACTTGATCGTTCTGTCTTTCAACTGCTCAATACCTAAGTGAATGCTAAGAAGCCCCATGGTTGAAGATAATATGGGTAAGTTTGAAAGTTAAGTCAGTTTATTTTAATTCGGAGGAGAATTTTTGATTGAACGCCTATGTACTTTTATGGAGTGAAAGTGTAACACCTCAGGTGTTTAGCTCCATAATTGCATTGCATTGCATAAGCATGAACATGCATCATCTCATTATGTTTTACTTTGCTTGCAACAAATTTGGGTGTTTTAGGGTTTTGATTTGTTTCCAATCATGTGACCCTAGGATTTTTGTGTAACTAAGGGGTAGAGTGGCTAATTATATCCTACAATACCTTAATCTCACTTAGAGTAATTAATGGAGCAATGTTCATGTTGACCAAAATTACCAAAATGCCCTCTAATGTGTTGTTGACCAGCATTAGGCCCTAGAATGCCTTAGTTTGACCAATTAAAAAGTCTAGCTTAGAAACCTTGCATGGAGGAGCAACCTTAATCAAAGTTGTAGAGAATTTCTTAGGGAACAAAAGTCTCAATATGGTCATCTCATGAAAATGATCAGAACATGCTCAAAGATGGCCCACAAGTCAGCTAGAGGGGCTGCCCCAGCACTTATAAAATTTCTAAGTCTCAAAAGTGACCCTTCAGTTTGATGGTGGCCTACTTTGGGAGCTTGTAGTTTGCAAACCAGACCAAACCAGCTCTAACTCATATTGACACTTTTGTAGTGCCCACTTAGCTCTACAACATTGTCAACATCATCATCACCTAGTTCTAAATGGTTTAGGAGATATGGTGCTTTGAAAAATGGGTTTCAGTCGGTGTAGTTGACTGAAACTCAGTTTCAGTTTTCGGGTGCCTCACTTTAGGACGCATTATCTCAATAACCAAGCCGAACCAGCCCTGGAGCCAATTGACAAAGTTATAGCCCTCTTGTACCTCTACAAAATTGGTGTTATTGTCTTCGGCTAACTCGAGCTGGTTTAGGAATAAATCGTCGACGAAGTTGTTCTGTCAGTCGGTCATGGAGGGCTCGATTTCAGTTCAGTCAGACATCACAGTGAGATGGCCGACAGGGGCAGACCGTCGCCGCCGCGTGTCCCTCCACGCGCCGCGTGCGACCTGGCGTCGTGGCCAGCTGCCCGACATTTAGAAGGCGTCCCTGCTGCCTCGCCAAATCTGCCCGGCCATTTCCTTTCTTTCCCATGTGCAACCGAGGCGGAAAAACGCTGCTCCTCCTCGCTGCCGCAACCGCCGGCGTGTTCGACCGCCGTGTCGTCATGATCGAGTCCAATTCCCTCCGCTCGGAGCTTCCTCACCTAACCCTCAAGCTTTCCTACCATCTGACCTGACGAGCCGAGCTGTGGTAAGCAACTTGGGCCATCTCCGCCATTGCCGCCATGGGCGACCTCCTTGCCGGAGATGGGCGCTCTGTGGCCGGGGTAGTTAGGACCTCTCCCCACCCCCCTTTTCTACCTCAATCGGTCCGCCTGGCTGTAGTATAGCTCGTACCGAGCTCAGGTATGGCCGTGCGGCCTCACCGGTGACGGCACACCGTCACCCGACCCGCACCGGCCGCCGCTCACGACGGCGAGCCCCTCCCGCTCCAACCCAAGCTCTCCCACTTGCACAAATCGAAGCGCCGCGGGACGGGGAACGCGTGGGTGGGTTCGGTTTTCCGGGCGAGCTCCCCTCCGACGAGCTTGAGCTCGCCGGAGCTCTCGGTCGCCGTTCCCCTGTCCCTCTGCCACTGACAGAGGGGGCCCTTCTGGCAGTTGCGCGCGCGCGGGCGGGAGCCATAGCAGGCCACGCGCAGGAGCGGGCCGCGCCGCGTGAATTGGGCCGCGTCGGCTTTCCAGGCCGGCCCTTTAGTGGGTTTTGATTTTAGCTTTTGTTTTCCTTTTTATTTTTGTCACAGATTTTAGATAAGGTTTAGGAAATGAATATCTAGGGTTTTACTTGCTCAAAAATTATGAAGTAAATTTTGTTGGGCTCTGCATGATGTGTAGTATTTAAGAAAAATATAAAATAGATATGTGATGTTTATTTTACATGTATTAGCTCTGGAGTTCTATTGTCCCAAAAATTGTGAAAATTGGTGGGTAGGTTAAATTATACATGTATTAGCTCTGGTAAAAATTTGGGCACTAGTGCTTGAGTACTTTTCAAGTTATGATGATATCATGTTGTTTTAGGAAATACTTGAATGAATTTTAGTAAATTTTCTACATGTGCAATGTTCATATAATTTTTTGGAGAGTGTCCTGGTACCCTAAAGTGTTTAAAAAAAATATGAATTCTGTTGTTTGATACTTTTCAATGTGAATTGTTAATTATACAAAAATCAGCCTTTTTGGCTTGTGAATTTTGTGTAGGGAGTTTCTGGGAATAACTTTAGTTCAAATTTTTACAGTAGCCTCTTTTTGGGTCAGAGAGTCTCCTGTAATTTTTGTAGAATTTTATGAGCAGTTTACATATATGATTAATTTTCCACTTAATTAATTAAGTAAATTAAGAAAGGGGTGTAAATAAATGTTCTAGGTGGGCACACCTTACTTTCTGGTGTTTTTGTGACCTATGTGAAATTTTGGTAATATTGGTTTGGTCTTAGAGGAAGTTTGCCACATGAATAAATATTTAATCTTCACAATTCTAGGTTTTCTGGACAGCTGGTAGTATCTTTGGGGTTGACCATTAATAAGGGTGTTTTCTGGAAAACTTGTGAATACCAAAGTTGTAGTAAACTTGATAAACTAGCTTGTGTCAAAATTTGGGGGCATTTGGCTCAGTATTTTAGGAGTTATTGCTGTTTTAAGTGACTGTCCAGAAATGGCTGCTCTCTGTTTAGAGAGGACAGATTTCTGGAACTTGGGAAATTCGACCTAGAAAACTTAGGAATTAAGGGTTGAGGTCTGAAAATGATTTGTAGAGAATTTTATAAGCTTTCCAGATTGTCTTGGATCATATCTTTTGGAGTTAGGAATCTCCAGTTGTGATAGAAACATTTAGCTGCTGTCCAGAATGTCTTGCTGTGATATTTTGTGTTTGATGTGGTAACTTAAGTAAAGTTGTTCTTATGATTGTTAGGTGTTAGGGCCTTAACAGAGGAGGAACAGCTATACCTTAGGTTGAGTAGATTAGGTGAGTACTTCTCTACCGGAGAGAAAATTTGTACTTAATAATTGAAGTGATTTGAATAGAGCTTTAGGAGTGGTTGTAATGAATTTCATTCCGAGCATGCTGCATCCTTCATTATGCATCCATGAAATTTATTATGCACTCATGCAATAGGTGTTCCGGAGGGGGTGACTCTCCTCGAGTTCGAGCAAGTGGTCCCGGAGGAAATCCAGGAGCAGCCCAGGGAGCCCGAAGAAGCAGTCAGCGAAGGAGGCGCCACTGAGGAATTGCCTGAGTGTCCAGATCACCGGCCGTCCACTTTTCTGAAAGGCAAGCCCCGGTGCATGCTGAACCTATTGTTTTATAAATCAATCTTGAGTACTTTTAATTGTTTACTGCATTAAGTTGTAGGAGTTGTATGAAAACACTTGCTGCATTATACCTGTCCTTGTCCAGATATCGTACTTAATCCTAACTTAGGTTTAGGCACGTGTCAATGCTTAGCCCTGCTTAGTCCGGTAGAAGTCGGGTGATTTCCAGTCATCCGTGAGATGTAGGAATGGGTCACGAGTGGCTTTATGGCTATCGTGGATGGAACCATGCCTTAAAATGAAATTGAGACCGGGCGGGAGTTCGATAGTACAGCCGCAAAACACTTCACGTCTTGGGTGTGGAGCTATGCCCGTCTGAGTCGTTTAAGGACCGATTCGCTGTACGTCCTTGAGTCATGTTGAACGCAGTCTAACACTTAGTTGGCCGGATAAGTCGTTCCGACCGCGAAGTCGAGTAGTATGGTTCAGGCCGGGAATCGAATGGTAGGTTGCATCTTGGAGGAGAGAAAGGATGTGCTTGGGGACATTGGCGTGAGACCAAGGAGGGGTTAGAGTCCCTATCACCTGGCAGAGTGTCGCCCTTGGGGACGTGACATCATTTGGACCCGCGATTCCTGAGCTGTACGAAAGATGACCTGAGCAGCCCTCGCCAGGCGTGACTCGGTGAGTGTTAGAAATACCCCTCCAGCTGGATAGGAATTCGATTCGAATCGCCGTCGCTCCCGGTTAGTGAGCACTTGACTTGAGCAGCGGCAACGTAGATCTCATTAAATTGAACAGATGGTTAAGTGAATGATACAATGTTGCCACAATTTATACCTGCCATGGATATAATGTTATTATTTGTTTGATTATAATCAAGTGCATGATTACTACAGGTGCTAAGATAGATGACAGGTAAATGCTAAAAATAACTGCTAGTACAGGTTATAAGAGTTTCAATTACTTATGTCTTTCTGCAAAATGTGATGTCAACTAGCCTCTTGTGTAAGCCTTGCATAATCCTTGGTGTCATCTTATTTCTGGTTTTTGACGTGTAAGTCTAGCTGAGTACATTCCAGTACTCAGGGTTTATTCCCTCCTGTTGCAGATGATATGCTTTACCAAGGCTTCTGCAAGACCTGTCTCCACCCTGCGGGTGACGAAGACTAGATCACTAGGGCGTGATCATCCTTTATGTACTTTCCCTAATGCTTTTGCGGGATGTTGATCAGTAAGACTGGCAGTAGTATTTAAACAACTGGTGTGCATTATGCTTCCGCTACTTTATGAACTTGGTTTGTAATAATTTGCGACTCCGTGTGTGTAAGTGTATTTCGGAACTACTTGTGAAATGTAACGTGTGATGTGTATGTTGAATGATGCGATCTTGGTTGTAAGCGAGTTGGTTTGAAATCCTTCGTGGTTTCGATTGACTACCGGGATTATATGGGCTCAAGTTCAAAAATTTGAGCGCTTCGGTGCTTGTTTTTGTACTTGATCTCTTATAATTTGGTCGGTTCTGTTACAGCTGGTATCGGAGCATAATTCAACATTAAACACATCGTACGAGTATTTTAAAAACAAAAGTATTTGTTTATGAAAAGGGTTAAAACTCTAAAAATTATTTTTATAGGTATGCCAGTGATCACATCCCTTAGCCCAAATAAGGACTCTTAGGTGGCTTATTATAAAGACTAACTTGTGGGCCTTGTTTGTTTTTGTTTCGTCGTCCATACGGCGTGATATTGTATGGATGCCATCCACTTGGGTGGTAATGTATGGATCAATTACCTCGATGCTCTGGTAAGTGTGAGTTGTGAGAGCATGATCATCCAACCGGCGGTCTAGGGGAGAGTAGCTTTGGTGACTTGCATACTTACATGTTCAAACCATGTAATTATGTAAGCACTTAATTGTGGGAATATATATCGGGTAGCTTTGATACTGAAGTATATACATCGGGGATGTGTATATGGAAAGTATTTAGTTTACTGCTTTCTTGTGTGCTTATATTGGGAAACTGTTGGGCTAAAATGAGATTTTCTACAGGTACACTAACAGCGTAACGAGTAGACCGATAGTTTCGCTTATAGGAGAGAACGTATGTATGCCACCGCCTAGCGTTAGAAATTTAGGTTTCTACTAAGGTGAGAGGGCGTACGGAACGTGCATGCATCATGTTTAATTATGTCATACATGTCATTTTACTCCCTCCTTAAAAATTTCAATAGTCCCAACTAAATTAAATTTCGTATCCCATAAATTATCCTCACTTTAAGTCGTATCTTGTTGCTACAGATGGCACACACTAAGAGGACCGCTCGCAAGTCAACCGGAGGCAGGGTCCCTCACCACCAGCTCGCTCCACGTGAGCCCCACCCCGAGCCCACTGAGGTGGAAAGGTTGAGGGCTGAATTGGCCGAGGTGACTGCTGCTAGGAATGCGGCGCAGCAGCAACTGGAGCAAGTGATCCATGACCGAGATCAGGAAACACTTGCGGTCCAGAGGTTGACAGTAGCCCATCGCAACTGTCAACGCATGCTGGTCCATGTGATGAACCAGAGGGATGAAGCCTGGCACGAGGAGAACATCCTGAGAGCTCGTCAGGTGGAGCTCGAGCAACAGTTGGAGAATGCAGAAGAATACAATGACAATCTTCATGAAGAAGTGCACCGCCTGAACAACCAGCTCAATCCTCTACTGCCTCAGAACAATAACGAGGATGAGGAGATGGGTTCGGGAGTCTTCATGGCTGAAGATGAGGATGACGTGGAGGTCAATGGGCCACAAGATGCCCCACCAGAAGAAGAACCAGAAGAAGAAGAAGAAGATGAGGAGTTAGAGCCTGCTAGCGACGAGGATGGCGGGGAGATCCTCGACACCGACTCCGAGGATGATGCTTAGCGTAGTCATCATGTAGCTACGATGTTAAACTCATCTTTTGTGCCCTCCATGTGTTGGAGTGAGGCCTTGTAATAACTTGGCTTTTGGGATGTAATGTCGAACCCTATGTTTTCCTGGATGTTTAGTTTGAACCTGTTAATTTCGATCACAAATGGATGTCTTATTGTGTTGCGTTCGATGATGGTGTCACGATTAGCACCCTTCGGTGCCGCGACGAAACCGAGGGCCGCCTATGGCGCGCGACATAAGGCTGTGCTGCTTGGCACGCGCTGGTATCGAGGTGGCTAGTCATGATCCACCATGGAACTCTACTATTGAGAAGTCTCTTTGTGGTCAGTTTGAAGTAGCCTTTCTCATTCGGCTAGAAGTTTGGATCGAATCTGAGCACCCGTACGTAAGGTCAAAAGTCACGTAGATATTAAAGTAAATGGTTCAGTCACTGCTGTGCTCCCTGTGAGTGAGCCTTTATCAAAATACATCTTGTTGGATCCCCTCGCATGATTGCGTCAATTGATGCGCTTGAATGGATTGTGCGGTTGTGATGAATTATTGTGCCTTGATTATTTGCGAAGTCAATTTCATGAAGTCAGTTTGACATATTTACAATAATTTATCTACAAATTTCCCACATCGTCAGTGCTCATTGGCAATGCATTTTGCAGATGTCGTACAACCTTCGTCGGGGTCGTGGCGTTGAGGATGAGGAACAACCACCCCCTCCGCCACCACCTACCCCGGCTGAGCTGATGCAGACCATGGTTGAAGGGCAGCGCATGCTGGCAGATGCTATGCGCCAGCTTGCCAACCGGGAGGCTCGTCATGGCCGCCAGGGCCCGGAACCCAATCAATATAGTGATTTCAAGGACTTTCTTGACACTGAGCCCCCGCTCTTTAAGGAGGCGGAGGAACCGCTGCAAGCTGACGAGTGGCTAAACACTATTGAGCAGAAGTTCCGTCTGCTTCGCTTGACTGATGAGCTAAAGACTGAATATGCTTCCCTTCAACTGCATGGTCCAGCGGGTATTTGGTGGAGCCACTACCGTTCCACATTGCCTACAAATGTCCCGATTGCTTGGGACCAGTTCAAAGCAGCATTCCGTGGGAATTATATTCCTCCAGGTCTTATGGCTATCAAGCACACGGAATTCATGAGGCTGTCGCAGGGTAATAAAAGTTTGACTGAATATCTGCAATCTTTCAACAATCTGGCAAGGTATGCAACAGAGTTTGTGGATACCGATGCTAAGAAAATTGCTAGCTTTAAAAGGGGTCTTGGCCCAAAGCTGATGAAGACCATGGGCACTAGCAAGTGTACTACCTTCAATGATTTTATCAGTGATGCTTTGACTCAAGAAAACAATAATGCTATTTATTCTGCCTCTAAGAGCCGTAAAAGGGCCCTTGAGGCGAGTGCTTCGCAGTCTCGGACTCCAGCTGCACCGAGGGCTTCCCCTCGCCCACCTGCCCTGAATGCTAAGTTCCGTCCACCTCAGAAGAAGCCTACTGCTAAAACTGGGTTTCGCAAGGCATATACAGTAGCTCTGCCAAAGGGTAATTCTGGTCAGAGCAGCTCCAGTGTTCCTCCCAGCAACATGCCTTGCTGGAACTGCAACAAGCCAGGCCATTGGTCCAGGAACTGTCCTTATCCGAAGAAGAATGTCAATCAAGGTGGCCGTCAGGGGCATGCTCATTATAACAGTATTGAGGAAATCCCATCTGGTGAGGTTGTCACCGCTGGTAAGTTCCTAGTTGACCAACATTCTGCAGTGGTACTATTTGATTCAGGTGCTTCGCATTCCTTTATCAGTCCTAAGTTTGCATCAAAGTTTGCACACAAATTACATACTGTTGAAGGTGAGGGTTATTGCATTAGTGCGGCAAGTGGGAATATTTCCACAAATAAAGTAGTGGGGAATCTAGAATTTGAAATAGAAGGGCGAAAGTACTCGCTTGCCTTAGTGGTTTTGCCTGGATTAGGCATAGATGTTATTTTGGGCATGAATTGGATGAGTCAGAATGGGGTACTCATTGATACATCCACTCGGGTAGTTATGCTCAGGGATCCTACTGATCAAAAGGGTTTTCTAGTGCAACTCCCCAGAAAAATCGATTTGTCTGGTGAAGTCCATGCTGTGCAAGCAAAGGCGTTAGCTGAAATTCCCATAGTGAGTGAGTTTCCTGACGTTTTTCCTGATGATTTGCCGGGACTCCCTCCGGATCGGGATGTGGAATTTAAAATCGAGCTGCTGCCAGGCATGACACCCATCTCTAGGAGACCTTATAGGATGCCTCCGAATGAGCTAGCTGAACTTAAGGTGCAGTTGAATGAACTTTTGAAGAAGGGGCTGATTTGTCCTAGTTCGTCTCCGTGGGGATGCCCTGGTATCTTTGTGAAGAAGAAGGACCAGTCTTTGCGGATGTGTGTAGATTATAGACCTCTGAATGCAGTCACTGTCAAAAATAAGTATTCTCTACCACGTATCAATATCTTGTTCGATCAGTTGTCTAAGGCTAAAGTCTTTTCCAAGATTGATCTAAGGTCTGGTTACCATCAGATTAAAATCCGCCCTGAAGATATTCCAAAAACAGCTTTCTCGACAAGATACGGTCTTTATGAGTATCTTGTTATGTCTTTCGGCCTGACTAATGCCCCCGCACACTTCATGTGCTTGATGAATTCGGTGTTTATGCCCGAATTGGACAAGTTTGTGGTGGTATTTATTGATGACATCTTGATATATTCTGAAAATGAAGAAGAACACGCTGAACATCTGCGTATTGTCCTCACCAGACTGCGTGAACATCAACTGTATGCGAAGTTCAGTAAGTGTGAATTCTGACTTCGTGAAGTACCTTTCCTTGGGCATGTGTTGTCCGATGGGGGAATTATGGTGGATCCCACCAAGGTACAGGAAGTATTGAATTGGAAGGCTCCTACTTCGGTTCATGAGGTCCGGAGTTTTCTTGCGTTGGCTGGCTATTATCGTCGTTTCATCCCGGATTTCTCAAAAATAGCCAAACCCATGACTCGGTTGTTGCAAAAAGACACCAGGTTTGTCTGGACTCCTGAGTGTGATGCGGCTTTTCACCAACTGTGAACCCTCCTAACCTCGGCTCTGGTTTTGGCGCAACCGGATATCGAGAAACCATTTGATGTTTTTTGTGATGCCTCAGGCATAGGTTTGGGAGGTGTTTTGATGCAGGAAGGCCGAGTAATTGCATATACCTCTCGACAACTTCGAAAACATGAGGTGAATTATCCAACGCATGACTTAGAACTGGCTGCAGTTGTTCATGCTTTGAAAGTGTGGCGGCATTATCTGTTGGGCAATGTCTGCAATATATACACGGACCACAAAAGCCTCAAATACATCTTCACCCAACCCGAGTTAAATATGCGCCAAAGAAGATGGCTTGAGTTGATTAAGGATTATAATCTTCAAGTGCACTATCATCCTGGCAAAGCAAATGTGGTTGCCGATGCTTTAAGCCGCAAGTCTCATTGCCATTCCTTAGTAGAGACTGATTTTCACCGATCTCGCCTTTTACATCCAGCAGTCTTGTACAACATCACTATCAATTGTACTCTCAAAAGCAAAATTATTGAGCTCCAAAAGACTGATCCTGGTATATTCCACATCAAGCGTAAGATGAAAGAGGAAGAAACTAAGCATTTCAGGGTAGATGAAGAGGGTGTGCTGTGGTTTAAGGATAGGCTAGTGGTACCTAAGGACCGAGAGCTTAGAGATCAGATCCT
Source organism: Saccharum hybrid cultivar R570 (assembly GCA_038087645.1). NCBI lineage: Eukaryota > Viridiplantae > Streptophyta > Magnoliopsida > Poales > Poaceae > Saccharum > Saccharum hybrid cultivar. The sequence continues at coordinate 17,793,960 of JAQSUU010000066.1, forward strand.
GTCTGAAGCACATTCTTCAAAATTGTCCATCCATCCTGGTAGTAATAAGATGTATTATGATTTGAAGCCACTTTATTGGTGGACCAAAATGCAGAAAGAGATAGCTGCATATGTTGCTAGATGTGACACCTGCTGTAGAGTTAAGGCTGTGCACATGAAAGCTGGGTTGCTACAACCACTTTCTATCCCAGGTTGGAAATGGGAAGAGATAAGTATGGATTTCATCGTCGGACTTCCTCCTACTGTCAAAAATCATAACTCCATCTGGGTAATTGTGGATCGCTTAACCAAATCAGCTCACTTCATTCCTGTTAGAGTGGACTATCGTCCCACTGACTATGCTGAGTTGTACTTCAATCAGATAGTCTGGCTCCATGGGATACCTCGTACTATCGTTTCTGACCATGGTCCCCAGTTCACTGCTCGTTTTTGGGAGCACTTGCATCATCTGCTGGGAACCAAGTTAGTGAGAAGCTCTGCTTATCACCCCCAGACGTCAGGTCAGACTGAACGAGTTAACCAAATCTTGGAAGATCTGTTGCGGGCATGTGTAATTTCCTCCAAGGGTTCTTGGGAAAAATGGTTGCCTCTAGCCGAGTTTTCGTACAATAATAGTTACCAAGAGAGTATTAAGATAGCCCCATTCGAAGCCTTGTATGGTCGTAAGTGTAGAACTCCACTAAATTGGGTAGAAGCTGGTGAAAGAAGGTATTATGGTATTGATTTTGTCAGGGAAGCTGAGGAACAAGTCCGTACCATCCAAAAACATATGGCTGCAGCCCAAGCTAGACAGAAAAGTTATGCTGATCGTCGTAGAAAGCCGCTCGAGTTTGAAGTTGGAGACTTCGTTTATCTGAAAGTTTCTCCAATGAAGAGTGTACAACGTTTTGGTGTCAAGCGGAAACTTGCACCGAGATACGTGGGTCCTTTCCAGATCATAGGCAAGAGTGGAGCTGTTGCGTATAAGATCCAGTTACCTCCTGAAATGAGTGCCATATTCAATGTTTTCCATGTATCTCAGTTAAAGAAGTGTCTTCGGGTTCCGGAGGAAAGAGTTCCTTTAGGAAATATCAGGCTTGAATCTGATCTAACTTACGAAGAAAAGCCAGTCCGGGTAATCGACACTCAAGAACGAGTAACTAGAAGTCGAGTGGTTAAGTGGTATAAAGTAATGTGGAGTAATCAGGGTAGTGAAAGTGATGCTACGTGGGAACGAGAGGACTATTTACGTGATGGTTATAAGGAATTCTATCAAAAATGGTACGCTTTCCAAATCTCGGGACAAGATTTTTATAAGGGGGGAGGGCTGTAACACCTCAGGTGTTTAGCTCCATAATTGCATTGCATTGCATAAGCATGAACATGCATCATCTCATTATGTTTTACTTTGCTTGCAACAAATTTGGGTGTTTTAGGGTTTTGATTTGTTTCCAATCATGTGACCCTAGGATTTTTGTGTAACTAAGGGGTAGAGTGGCTAATTATATCCTACAATACCTTAATCTCGCTTAGAGTAATTAATGGAGCAATGTTCATGTTGACCAAAATTACCAAAATGCCCTCTAATGTGTTGTTGACCAGCATTAGGCCCTAGAATGCCTTAGTTTGACCAATTAAAAAGTCTAGCTTAGAGACCTTGCATGGAGGAGCAACCTTAATCAAAGTTGTAGATAATTTCTTAGGGAACAAAAGTCTCAATATGGTCATCTCATAAAAATGATCAGAACATGCTCAAAGATGGCCCACAAGTCAGCTAGAGGGGCTGCCCCGCACTTATAAAATTTCTAAGTCTCAAAAGTGACCCTTCAGTTTGATGGTGACCTACTTTGGGAGCTTGTAGTTTGCAAACCAGACCAAACCAGCTCTAACTCATATTGACACTTTTGTAGTACCCACTTAGCTCTACAACATTGTCAACATCATCATCACCTAGTTCTAAATGGTTTAGGAGATATGGTGCTTTGAAAAATGGGTTTCAGTCGGTGTAGTTGACTGAAACTCAGTTTCAGTTTTCGGGTGCCTCACTTTAGGACGCATTATCTCAATAACCAAGCCGAACCAGCCCTGGAGCCAATTGACAAAGTTATAGCCCTCTTGTACCTCTACAAAATTGGTGTTATTGTCTTCGGCTAACTCGAGCTGGTTTAGGAATAAATCATCGACGAAGTTGTTCTGTCAGTCGGTCATGGAGGGCTCGATTTCAGTTCAGTCAGACATCACAGTGAGATGGCCGACAGGGGCAGACCGTCGCCGCCGCGTGTCCCTCCACGCGTCGCGTGTGACCTGGCGTCGTGGCCAGCTGCCCGACGTTTAGAAGGCGTCCCTGCTGCCTCGCCAAATCCGCCCGGCCATTTCCTTTCTTTCCCGTGTGCAACCGAGGCGGAAAAACGCCGCTCCTCCTCGCTGCCGCAACCGCCGGCGTGTTCGACCGCCGTGTCATCACGGTCGGAGCTTCCTCACCTAACCCTCAAGCTTTCCCACCATCTGACCTGACGAGCCGAGCTGTGGTAAGCAACTGGGGCCATCTCCGCCATTGCCGCCATGGGCGACCTCCTTGCCGGAGATGGGCGCTCCGTGGCCGGGGTAGTTAGGACCTCTCCCCACCCCCCCTTTTCTACCTCAATCGGTCCGCCTGGCTGTAGTGTAGCTCGTACCGAGCTCAGGTATGGCCGTGCGGCCTCACCGGTGACGGCACAGCGTCACCCGACCCTCACCGGCCGCCGCTCACGACGGCGAGCCCCTCCCGCTCCAACCCAAGCTCTCCCACTTGCACAAATCGAAGCGCCGCGGGACGGGGAACGCGTGGGTGGGTTCGGTTTTCCGGGCGAGCTCCCCTCCGACGAGCTTGAGCTCGCCGGAGCTCTCGGTCGCCGTTCCCCTGTCACTCTGCCACTGACAGAGGGGGCCCTCCTGGCAGTCGCGCGCGTGCGGGCGGGAGCCGTAGCAGGCCGCGCGCAGGAGCGGGCCGCGCCGCGCGAATTGGGCCGCGTCGGCTTTCCAGGCTGGCCCTTTAGTGGGTTTTGATTTTAGCTTTTGTTTTCCTTTTTATTTTTGTCACAGATTTTAGATAAGGTTTAGGAAATGAATATCTAGGGTTTTACTTGCTCAAAAATTATGAAGTAAATTTTGTTGGGCTCTGCATGATGTGTAGTATTTAAGAAAAATATAAAATAGATATGTGATGTTTATTTTTTGGAAGAAATAATTAGGGTTTTGAAATGTGTCTTAATTGGGATATAAACTTGATAAATGAATAACTGGAGTTCTATTGTCCCAAAAATTGTGAAAATTGGTGGGTAGGTTAAATTATACATGTATTAGCTCTGGTAAAAATTTGGGCACTAGTGCTTGAGTACTTTTCAAGTTATGATGATATCATGTTGTTTTAGGAAATACTTGAATGAATTTTAGTAAATTTTCTACATGTGCAATGTTCATATAATTTTTTGGAGAGTGTCCTGGTACCCTAAAGTGTTTAAGAAAAATATGAATTCTGTTGTTTGATACTTTTCAATGTGAATTGTTAATTATACAAAAATCAGCCTTTTTGGCTTGTGAATTTTGTGTAGGGAGTTTCTGGGAATAACTTTAGTTCAAATTTTTACAGTAGCCTCTTTTTGGGTCAGAGAGTCTCCTGTAATTTTTGTAGAATTTTATGAGCAGTTTACATATATGATTAATTTTCCACTTAATTAATTAAGTAAATTAAGAAAGGGGTGTAAATAAATGTTCTAGGTGGGCACACCTTACTTTCTGGTGTTTTTCTGACCTATGTGAACTTTTGGTAATATTGGTTTGGTCTTAGAGGAAGTTTGCCACATGAATAAATATTTAATCTTCACAATTCTAGGTTTTCTGGACAGCTGGTAGTATCTTTGGGGTTGACCATTAATAAGGGTGTTTGCTGGAAAACTTGTGAATACCAAAGTTGTAGTAAACTTGATAAACTAGCTTGTGTCAAAATTTGGGGGCATTTGGCTTAGTAGTTTATGAGTTATTGCTGTTTTAAGTGACTGTCCAGAAATGGCTGCTCTCTGTTTAGAGAGGACAGATTTCTGGAACTTGGGAAATTCGACCTGGAAAACTTAGGAATTAAGGGTTGAGGTCTGAAAATGATTTGTAGGGCATTTTATAAGCTTTCCAGATTGTCTTGGATCATATCTTTTTGAGTTAGGAATCTCCAGTTGTGATAGAAACATTTAGCTGCTGTCCAGAATGTCTTGCTGTGATATTTTGTGTTTGATGTGGTAACTTAAGTAAAGTTGTTCTTGTGATTGTTAGGTGTTAGGACCTTAACAGAGGAGGAACAGCTATACCTTAGGTTGAGTAGATTAGGTGAGTACTTCTCTACCAGAGAGGAAATTTGTACTTAATAATTGAAGTGATTTGAATAGAGCTTTAGGAGTGGTTGTAATGCATTTCATTCCGAGCATGCTACATCCTTCATTATGCATCCATGAAATTTATTATGCACTCATGCAATAGGTTTTCCGGAGGGGGTGACTCTCCTCGAGTTCGAGCAAGCGGTCCCGGAGGAAATCCAGGACCAGCCCAGGGAGCCCGAAGAAGCAGTCAGCGAAGGAGGCGCCACTGAGGAATTGCCTGAGTGTCCAGATCACCGGCTGTCCACTTTTCTGAAAGGCCAGCCCCGGTGCATGCTGAACCTATTGTTTTATAAATCAATCTTGAGTACTTTTAATTGTTTACTGCATTAAGTTGTAGGAGTTGTATGAAAACACTTGCTGCATTATACCTGTTCTTGTCCAGATATCGTACTTAATCCTAACTTAGGTTTAGGCACGTGTCAATGCTTAGCCCTGCTTAGTCCGGTAGAAGTCGGGTGATTTCCGATCATCCGCGAGATGTAGGAATGGGTCACGAGTGGCTTTATGGCTATCGTGGATGGAACCATGCCTTAAAATGAAATTGAGACCGGGCGGGAGTTCGATAGTACAGCCGCAAAACACTTCACGTTTTGGGTGTGGAGCTATGCCCGTCTGAGTCGTTTAAGGACCGATTCGTTGTACGTCCTTGAGTCATGTTGAACACAGTCTAACACTTAGTTGGCCGGATAAGTCGTTCCGACCGCGAAGTCGAGTAGTATGGTTCAGACCGGGAATCGAATGGTAGGTTGCATCTTGAAGGAGAGAAAGGATGTGCTTGGGGACATTGGCGTAAGACCAAGGGGGGTTAGAATCCCTATCACCTGGCAGAGTGTCGCCCTTGGGGACGCGACATCATTCGGACCCGCGATTCCTGAGCTGTACGAAAGATGACCTGAGCAGCCCTCGCCAGGCGTGACTCGGTGAGTGTTAGAAATACCCCTCCAGCTGGATAGGAATTCAATTCGAATCGTCGTCGCTCCCGGTTAGTGAGCACTTGACTTGAGCAGCGGCAACGTAGATCTCATTAAATTGAACAGATGGTTAAGTGAATGATACAATGTTGCCGCAATTTATACCTGCCATGGATATAATGTTATTATTTGTTTGATTATAATCAAGTGCATGATTAGTACAGGTGCTAAGATAGATGACAGGTAAATGCTAAAAATAACTACTAGTACAGGTTATAAGAGTTTCAATTACTTATGCCTTTCTGCAAAATGTGATGTCAACTAGCCTCTTGTGTAAGCCTTGCATAATCCTTGGTGTCATCTTATTTCTGGTTTTTGACGGGTAAGTCTAGCTGAGTACATTCCAGTACTCAGGGTTTATTCCCTCCTGTTGCAGATGATATGCTTTACCAAGGCTTCTGCATGACCTGTCTCCACCCTGCGGGTGACGAAGACTAGATCACTAGGGCGTGATCATCCTTTATGTACTTTCCCTAATGCTTTTGCGGGATGTTGATCAGTAAGACTGGCAGTAGTATTTAAACAACTGGTGTGCGTTATGCTTCCGCTACTTTATGAACTTGGTTTGTAATAATTTGCGACTCCGTGTGTGTAAGTGTATTTCAGAACTACTTGTGAAATGTAACGTGTGATGTGTATGTTGAATGATGCGATCTTGGTTGTAAGCGAGTTGGTTTGAAATCCTTCATGGTTTCGATTGACTACCGGGATTATATGGGCTCAAGTTTGAAAATTTGAGCGCTTCGGTGCTTGTTTTTATACTTGTGCTCTTATAATTTGGTCGGTTCTGTTACAGAAAGCATCGCAGCAACTCCTGATCCATTGTTCAAGTATAACTTTGCTCAGGGACTGGCAAAGGGTAAGCTAGGGGAGTTTGTTGACGGTAGTTAACACTCATCATAAATCGTCAATATAACTTGTACAAACGAGTGATTATGATCACCAACATAGGCCTAAGAGTTTAAACTAACAAATTCCATAAGTTTTGGTATATCTGTGAATACAGGAGGATTTATCCAGGAAGCATGCTAAGTGGGCCATATCATCAGAGTAAACCAAGATCATCCGCGACAAAACCGACTACCAGGGCCACACAACCGCCATACAAGACTTACCACCGAAGATCGGGCCAAGTGGCTGACAAGGAGCAACCGGTCCCACCCCTAGGTCGGCCGGCCTATGGACCCCACCTAACAGCCTCCGCTTCGTATGTCAGTTCCCCACCACCTCTTAGGATCAATCTACGTCGTGAATCAAGGTCGATTCGAATCGAGAGCCTAGATGCAGCGATGCCACGGATTATGGGCCCACAGGATGCCTGGTGCCACCTATAAAAGGACCCCCCTACCTCCTCCAAAAAGCCATCTCCAATCTCTAGAGAAATCCATCAGAGATCAATATCAAGATACACCAGGAGGATAGGCTTAGACTCTCTAATATAGTAGATTAGTATCTTGAGAGTTAGGATCGAGTGGATTCATGTCCAGATTCCGGTTCTAGTCATGGAGGCTTGGTAAGCCATTGTATCTATACTTTCATATCTTATGAGACTTCAATGCCTACATGTTATATTCTGATTTACAAGGTTATGCTTAGGTTGGTCATAAGCTTAGAAGTAGTCGGAGTTAGCATTATATCCATGCATAGGGTCGCAAAGCGCTTAGCTCATAATCGATTGGGTTGATTGGCCAACCGTGTGTAAGCGTGGTGCTTATACATAGTTTGACTGTAGATGCATCCTATATTCCAGACTGGTGGTAGATCATGAGGGTGACAGCCTCGTTAAGTCCTTTGTAGTCCACCTCCCATCTTTAGGCCAAGTAGAACCCGGTTGCTATGGAATAGCATACTCTGTTTGTAGTTTTCCTTAATAATATCTTTTGCTATAACTAAGTGCATGTGCTTGTAGTAAGAATATCATAGGAATCTACCTCACCCACTATACACCCAAGTTATCACGTCTATTTAATCATTAATGATCTAACCCTTGAGTGTCATTATGCTTAATTCCTATCATTACATTTACCCCTGCTATGCTGGCATGTTAATAGATACTCCTTTGTTATTATTTAACAAATCTTTATTCTATTGTTTCCCTGTGGTCAAATATAAATAACGATACCAAGAATACTCCCGATGAAATGCTACAATGGTTCTGTGCGCTTGTGGAATTCTTAATATTATATTTGCACTCACAAACGTCAACACCCATGACTTAGTTTTATATTTTGTTTTTGGTCCTTCGTATTTTTGAGTTCCTTCATCCACTAACCTTAACTTAACCAATCATTAACCTAATTAATGATTTCATTTTTAATGTTAACAGCCATGCTAACACCTAGGGTGTGACAGTAAGCATTCAAAGTTTTCATCATTTGGCATGATCTTGCTCTTGCATTGTATCCTAGCAAGTAGATATTGTTTATTTTCAATTGATATCTATTTTTTTGTTTGCTTTGGTTTTGTTGTCATCAAGCAACAAAAGGGAGGAGATTGTAAGAAAAATGAGCCCTATAGACCATTAAGTTTGATTTTGGTGTTTGATGATCAACATGACCGTTTGGACTAACGACATTTGCTAGTATACAAGATCGACTTAGACTTGGGAAAATTGATGATCCGGATGATCAACATCTCAAGCAAGATATTAAAAGTTATGTTGAAGACCTACAATACATTCTAGAAGTCTAAGATCCTAAGAAGTGAAGCTCGAAAGCACAGACACAAACGAAATTGAAGCCACTGAAGCCGAGACAAAAGAGATGGATGAATTGGGCTTGAGTCATGATTTTGGATCTGCTCAAATTGATATGATATCATTACAAAGTTGTAGAGATCTTCAATAGCTTTCTGAACAGTCCAAGGTCATCAAAATCAAAGTTCGAACTAAAGTTAAGCCCAAAATACGAAAGTGTGTCATGCTAAAAACGACACCTTATAATCTGATGCTTATAATCCAATGCTAACAAAAACAATCTGATGTTCACAGGAATGCTCGGAAAATAACACCCTACAGTCCGATGCTACCAATCTGACGCTCACAAGACCAATTGGATGCTCACAAAGAGTGTGAAACATCTAGTCGACGTGGCACCAAAGGATTGTTCCAACTGTAGGCATAGGATCAATCCGATACTCACAAAAAGTGTACGGCTAGTTTTGGATGCTGGGGCTATATATCGCCATTGCTCAGCCATTTGATGTGTGCTTGCATTTCTACTTTCGGTTGCGAGGCTAGTCAACACGATTGAAAACCTATGATACATAACTCTTTTGCGGAGAGAGCAAAACCCGTTGCACATGATAGATTGTTTTATTGCATATGTTTTAACTAGGTGAAAACTAGAGATCATAGTTTTAGATTAGAAAGCCTAATTCACCACCCCATCCTCCTCTTAGGTGTCACAGTCCCTTGATTTCTTGATCTTTTTGCCTAAGTCTAATCTATACCTGCATCCAAATGAACTATACTAGCAAATATTAGTCCATCTGATCGTGCTGTCAATCAACCACCAAAATCACATATGGCCTATACTAGGTGCCATTGTCCGTACAAAGTACATTAAGCATGAGGAATAATGACAATCCTCAAAAATTCACCACTAACACTTTCATCCCTCATATGCTAATAATTATTTTAAGCATGAGAAATGATGTCAATCTACCCAAATTCATGAGATAAACTCCTAATGGATTTCCATTTATGGCAGGATGTGTAGCGCACGGCCGGATAAAAAAAAATCTGGAATAGTAAAATAAAATCTACGTACACAAGGGTTAGAAGACAATTCTAGTGTATGTTACAAACTTGTTTATCTCCAAGGCAGCATGTTACATATACCTTTATCTCAGTATAGCTAACGGCTGCAATCTCAACACCTTTGTTCAGTTCTTTACTTCTTGTCATCTCTGAGGACAACATAGTTGTGGCCGTTCGTCTTCTGTATCTTCGAAATTTTCTTCAGAATTTCAGCAAATGCATTCTTGTCCTGCAATGCAGCCAAATTCACATCAAATGGACATTAAACCACAACTGTCGGCAAGAACTTAATGCTTGGTGGCTGAGTATACCATAGAAAATGAAGTGACAAGCTCAATGATGAGGTTTGCAGAAATCAAGGTTCTTTATCGCATAGTGTTGACCCATAACAAATCCATTCAGGATCTATTAATAGTTTATGATAAAAGAGCAGAATTATGGTATACAATATGTCCAGTGGTTGAACAAGTGAAGTTGTTCACTAATTATTCTGGTGGGTATCTCATTTTGCGAAGTGGTAAACAGCACCATAACTAAAGAAAAGAATGGTGTCAAAGAGGCCCACCTCTGAACCTCGAAGCCTAGACTTGAATCTGGATACCAAATCTTGTGTGGTGACTGGAGCCACTGCAAGAAGAACACTCCTGATTTCATCCTCTGTGACAGGTGATATGTCTGTCCCACTTTTTGATGAAGCAGAGATCTTCGATGCAGGTTTTGCCGAAGATGATGCCTCCTCTTTGAGGCCTGATGCTTTCGAATCCTATACAGCAAGGAATTATTACTTACATACCTAGAAAACTTGAGCATACTCATGCATAAAAAATGAAGTTTTTATTTCTTTTTTTTTGACACATTTAAAATAAACATAGATCACTAACCAATTCCACCTTTGCTTTCTTTGAAGCTGCACCGCTAGAAGTTTTTGCATCATCAACACCTGATTTTCTCTTTTGCTTGGATTTGGATGCAGGAGGTGTGCCACGAGCATGTCCTAATGGTGTTGGTTTAGCTGGGCTGTTATCCACAGGTTCATCTTTAACTTTGTCCTTCTGTTTTGGAGCAAGCACTGGAGATGACTCATCTTCCTGCTGGATGAAGGAAAGACAGTCTTTTAGATTTTTTTTAAAAAATACCCTTAGTACACAATAAAAATTAAAATATTAAATTTCCAAGAAAATGAATCAGTACATCGTCGTCGTCTTCATCCTCATCCGCATCTGACTCATTTAGTCCAGCAGCACGCCCAAGCAACTTTTTTAGTTCCTTGCCAGACTTGCTCAAGCCACCTTCTTCTTCGTTCTCTTCGTCATCCTGTAAGTACCAATAACCATGGAAAACAAAATGAGGAAGTACCAACTTATAATCCTATACCCCAAAGGTAGAGAAGAAAAATAATTAGCTTATTTGCTTCAAAGAGCTTCATCAAAATATTCATAGCGCGTGGGTATTGTAGCTCCGCCGCTGCTCCCCTCAATCCTCCCAATCCCAACGACGTCCATAACACAAGCAACTTGGATGAATTAACATATAGGCAAAAACAGCATTGTACCCATGGATGTGTACAAATTCTTTGTTTTGAGCTATTATAACTTGCATTTAAACACACAACACAGACAAATGTGCCTAAAAAAGAGCACGGTAAGAGGATATGATATTTGTGGATCTAGAAACATTAGGGACATGATTATAAGAATAACACGAGCACATCATTAAGAGTAATAGGGTGGTTGAACTTTATGTCAATTTGCGAACTATCTTGTGCTCATTTCCATTTAACTCAAATGGTTGTTTCGATCACATGGATCATGTATTTTCACAAAAACAGGTTTTAAGATGGTTCTTAGGAAATTTGGTTTTAGTTTATTAGGGCTTGTTTTGCAGAGCTCTGCTCCCAGCGATCCCTACCAAATGCTTAAAATGCATCTGGATTCTGGTGGGGGAGCCGAGTTGGGAGCTAAAAAACCCGATCTCCACCGCTCCTTACTGCTCCCCGTTCAATCACCATGAGAATCACTTCATAATCGATTCTCACCAGCTCCATCCACCAGAGAATCAAGAATTGAAGCTCAAGAATCAGGAACGGGAGCTCTACCAAACTGGCCCTTAGTCATTAAAATCTAGAATCAAGAAGTGAAGCAAGCTCAAGAATCAAGAACAGGAGCTCTACCAAACTGGCCTTTAGTCATTAAAATCTAGTTTTACAGATTAAAATGTTTGGTTGGTGTCAATGAAAAAGAGTTTTCACTAATACATCAGCATGATTACACCACGCCAAATCAGGGATGGCAATGGTCAGCAGGTAAGACATTTACCCACACAATAAGATACCCGAACTTCCCCATCTTACCCGAGCCTGCCAAACAACAACAACAACAACATAGCCTTTTGTCCGAAGCAAGTTGGGGTAGGCTAGAGATGAAACCCAAAAGAGACGAGAAACAGGGAGACACAAAAACAAGTTGGGTAAAATTTCACACCCATACCCTAACCTGTCTGGTGCCCATTGGGTCTTATAGATCATTCGGAACTACCAACTGTTTGGACATGATAATCTAGTAATCAACAGGTGTTAAATAAAGATATTAATAGCAAGTGCAAAAAAAAATTATTGCAAGCTTGCACTAGGTTAGATCTAGATTTGTTGATTTGTTCCCCAATAGTCATAGACCTCCCTCAAGCTAAGACAAAATTAAAACCAATCAGGTGAAAAGAATTCACCTACTAAGGAACAAGCAGACCACTTCAAGATGGCATGCGTTCAACACTTCAGTACGGGCCTTCCACCCCCAGATGGACAGCCAGTCAGAGGCCACAAGACGATCGCCATGTACCTCCGTTGCATCACCGACAACCATCCCCGCGCATGAGTTGACTGGCTACCGTGAGCAAAGTATTGTATAATACTTACTACCACACCGCCCTCTGTGCCACCCCATTATAGATCGTCTACAGCCGCGAGCTACCACCCCTGCTACCCTACATGGAATGGCATGTGCAGCCAGGGCTAATGCGGTGGACATTCTCCTTCGCAACAGTGATGACTTCCTTGCCGAGCTTCGGGCCTATTTGCTTAAGGCTCAGCAATACGCCAAGCACCACTGCGATGACCACCATTGTGACTTGGGAATTTGTAGTGGGAGATTGGGTGGTGACCGCATCTCCTGCACCATCTAGAACTCTCGTTGGAGCCTCGACCAAAAGGCAAGTTGAGGCCACGCTATGCAGGGTTGTTCCAGGCAACTGAACGTGTCGGGCAAGTGGCGTACAGACTTCGGCTTCCGGAAGACATCAAGTTTCACAACATCTTCCACGTGGGTCTCAAGCCATTCCGAGGCGACCCTCGAGCAGCTCCTCCACCGCTACCATCACGGAACACGTGCTGCGTGCTCAACTCCGTCAGGGCACGTGCCACATCACGACGCTACTTGGAAGCCCCTGACAATGTACCGCGACCTCTACCCCAATGTTTAGCTCGAGGTTGAGCTATTTGCGGAGGGGGAACATAAGTTATAATCGATGTCACATAAAGACAACGAAAACGCCCACCTAGCAAGGCACGAGGAGATTTTCTTAGACAAGCATTAGTTTATTTCCCTTTACAAATTTGGAATCCAGATTGATGTGTTAGGAGGGGAAAACTTGTGGTGGTGCTTCCCTTCTTGCTCTCTGCTATCCCTCATGTGCGACGAGGCCCCCTCGACGTCAAGGTTTCAAGCTCAGACCCCCTTTCTCCCATGCCTACACCTACCTCCTATGCAACCTAAATAGCACCAACAGTTATATGAGACAAGCACAAGAGTGGAGGGAGCTCCAGTACCAACAAATCATGATTTGGTGGGTGGCCAAGATGGATCCGAAGTCTTGGAGAGCATTAGAGAAGAGCACGACGCCAAGGACAGAGGTCGAGAACGGAGAGGTGTTGTTGTCCTGTGATCAAACGCTGCAGCCTTGTTGCCCAGTGCTCTGTGCGCGGTCGCGTCGCCAAGCGGCACGGGGAGACGCACGATGCTGTCGTGGGGCAGAGAAGGCAATTTTAGGGAAAGAGTGCTGGAGGGGAGGGAATGAAGGATTGGGGAGGCCAAGAGGGAATGGCTACGGGCAAGGGAGGCTAACAAGCAAGGTGGGGAAGTGGGGTAGGCATGTTGCATCTGACATAATGGCCTTCTACATCGAGTACCAGAGAGCACCCGCGGGTACGGTTGAATACCCATCCTCGACCCGACACTTCTCCAGTACCCAACTCTACCCATGAGCGAGATGATTTTATGCATATGCCCACGCCTATCAGGTACCTCACACATCTGACTGCCATCCCCACTAGATTGCCTTCCATTTTAACCAATTGAAACAGGATGAGGAATGCATTAGTATTAGAGATATGTATAGCTAACTTGTATTGTACCGTATTGTAAACCATACTTGTACATTAAGCCACTTGGCTATATATATAAAAGGTCACCCCCCCTAATAGGGTGTGTGGTGTTTTCCCCAAACCTATCTCTCTACATGGTATCAGCCGCCTCCTGGACCCTTCCGCTGCCCTAGTCTGTGCGCCGCCGCTCCAGGCCCACACTCCACCGCTCCAGGCTGCCCTAGCTTCTGCGCGCCGCCAATCCAGGTCGTGCTGACCTCCAGCCGTGCCCCATGACGACGGAATCATCCACCACGTCGGCCTCCAGCCCTAGCTCCGCCTCCGGCACGATGCCCGGCGTCTCCGACTCCCTCGTCCCGGTCTTCGTCACCTCGTACGCCTCCGTCAACGTCAAGACTCACGTTCCCATCGAGCTTGACCTCCGACTGCCGAACTACAACAAGTGGAATGCCTTCTTCACCGCCATGTGCGGCAAGTTTGGCCTTCTAGGTCACATCGATCGCACCATCGCCGCCCGTCCCACTGATTCTATTTGGACTCAGCCGGACGCTTGTGTGCGCAGCTGGATGTACGGCTCCGTTTCTGATGGCGTTCTTGATCTTGCCATGGCACCAGAACAGACCGCTCACGACCTCTACACCGCCATCCGCGATCTGTTCCAGGCAAACCAGGAGCCACGCGCCGTCATCCTGAATCAGGAGTTTTCCTCTTCGATTCAAGGTGATCTTCCTGTCGAGACCTATGCTTCGCAACTGAAGCAGACTACTGACGCCCTCCGTGACGTCAGCCATGCTGTCGAGGACCGTCAGCTGGTGCTCAATCTCCTGAACAGCCTCAACCAGCGCCTCGCCAACACCGCCGACATCATCGCCAACACGACACCTCTGCCATCCTTCACTTCGGCTGTCAACATGCTTCGCCTCAAGGAACTCCGTCTCGCCAGTGAGACCAAGGCCACCCCCAACACCGCCCTCGCTGCCTCAACTATAGCGGCCTGCACATCTGCATTGTGTCGTTCCTCGTCCTCGTCCTCGTCTTCTCAGCCACGTGGTGGTGGCAAGGGCAAGGGCAAGGGCAAGGGCAACAAAGGGGGTGGCGGCAGCGGTGGCCGCAAGCAGCAGCAGCAGTCCGGCCAAGGCTCCCAGGGCGGGCCGCGCCCTGGTTTCCAGCCCGGCCTAGGTGTCCAGCCAGCCGGCCCGTGGGTGTGCTACAACCTGTGGGTCTGGGGCCCCCAGCAGCAGCAGCAGCAATGGCGCCCACCTCTGGCGCCGCTTCCTCAAGCACATACTGCCTTCACGCCACCGCAGGTTTCGCCGCCGACGCCGGCGCCCATCACCTACCCTGCACCAGGAGGATGGGATCAGGCGGGTCTCATTGCCGCCCTGAACCAGATGGCTATTCAGGGCGCCAACCCATGGGTCCTTGACTCCGGAGCGACATCGCACATGTCCTCCAATGACGGTATCCTTCTCTCCCGCCTTCCCCATTCGCCATCTTTCATTACTGTTGGCAATGGTTCTTTCATACCAATTTGTAGTCGTGGCACTTCCACTTTGTCTATAGCTGATCATCTTTTTCGACTCAATAATGTTCTTGTCGCTCCTAATCTTGTTCGTAACTTGCTATCTGTTCGACAGCTTACCCGCGATAATAACTGCTCTATTGAGTTTGACGCTTTTGGCTTTTCTGTTAAGGATCCGCAGACCAAGACCGTGATTCTTCGCTGCAATAGCGATGGAGACCTCTACACCATCCCCTCTGCACCGCCACCAGCCGCCTGTCATCTCGCTGGTGCCTCATTATGGCACTCACGTCTTGGTCATCCTGCGCCCGCTGTCATAGCTTCACTTAATAAATTATCAGCTATTTCATGTAAACATACTGTTCGTGGTCTTTGTCATGCTTGTCAGCTTGGCAAACACTTTCGCTTGCCGTTTACTAGCTCGTCATCTAGCACTTCAGCTCCTTTTGAACTCGTTCATTGTGATGTTTGGACATCTCTAGTGTCTAGTATTTCTG
Source organism: Saccharum hybrid cultivar R570 (assembly GCA_038087645.1). NCBI lineage: Eukaryota > Viridiplantae > Streptophyta > Magnoliopsida > Poales > Poaceae > Saccharum > Saccharum hybrid cultivar. Next base: position 17,809,470 of record JAQSUU010000066.1, read on the forward strand.
GATTTAAATATTATCTTATTCTCGTTGATGATTTCAGTCATTATTGTTGGACGTTTTCTCTTAGGCATAAATCAGAGGTCCATACTCATATTGTCAATTTTGTTGCTTACGCTCACACTCAGTTTAGCTTGCCCATTCGCTGCTTTCAGGCAGATAACGGCACCGAGTTCGTTAACAACGCCACAGCTACGTTTCTCGCTGCACGTGGTGTTCTACTTCGCACATCGTGCCCTTACACCTCCGCTCAGAATGGCAAGGCTGAACGGATGCTGCGCACCTTGAACAATACAGTTCGTACCCTACTGATTCATGCTTCCATGCCGCCATCCTATTGGGCCGAAGCCTTAGCCACTGCTGTTGTTCTTCTCAACAGGCGCCCATCTACGTCCATCAACAATGACATTCCCTATCATCGACTCTACCACAAACTGCCAGATTACTCCATGCTTCGAGTCTTTGGCTGCCTCTGCTATCCTAACCTCAGTGCCACGACGCCTCACAAATGGGCTCCTCGTTCGTCAGCCTGCGTGTTCCTCGGTTACCCTTCATCCCAAAAGGGCTACCGCTGTCTTGATCTCTCCACTCGCCGGGTTATCATCTCGCGACACGTCATGTTTGATGACACTAAATTTCCGTTTGCGACTGCAAAGTCGCCTTCAGATTCACTTGACTTTCTTGTGAAGGATCGTTCTACCGTGCTCCCTTTGTCCACGGACAACACGCGACCACGGTCTTCTACTGCTGCTCAGCCGGATTTGGCCGACCTGGACCCTGCCATTATTTGGCATGGCCCGACTCGCCCTAGTCCGGCACCGGCCGACTTCACGCCGGCCACGCAAGCCGCCGATGGACTCCAGCTGGCCCCAGCCTCCTCGACGCCCCCGACCTGTCACCAGCCGGCTGCTGTAGGCGAACAGCGGCTGCCTGCTAGTGTACACAGGTCCTCTTCCTCGCAGACCACGACCGGCCGCCAGTCAGTTGCTGCAGGTTGCTGCAGGTGCACAGCGTCCAGGAGCCCAGCGTCTACCCGCTGGTGTGCATCAGTCGGCTGCTGTAGGAGCACAGCGGCCGCCCTCTGGTGTGCACCGGCCTCTCTGCGTCTACGAACGGCGTGCCCCGGCGCATATCCATGCCCCGGTGCCACCAACTCCGTTCCGGCACATGGCAACCCCGACTCCGTCTCCAATTCCACATGCCCAGCCTTTAGCTGGGCCGCCACGGGTGACGGTACCGCACAAGCCGCCACCATCTCGTGCGGTCACCCGGGCTCAAACGGGCTCCCTGCCACCACCACCAAACCGCTGGGGGTTCTCGGCGAACTCGGCGACTCATGCTTCCCCCTGCCGTCTAACTACCGCAGTGCCCTCGCCGATCCGAATTGGCGCGCTGCAATGGTTGAAGAGTACAGGGCACTCATCGACAACGGTACTTGGCGGCTTTGTTCCTCGCCCTCCTCGTGCTAATGTCGTCTCCGGCAAATGGATTTTCAAGCACAAGTACCACTCGGACGGCTCCCTTGCTCGCCATAAGGCTCGGTGGGTTGTCCGCGGGTTCTCGCAGCAGCATGGCATCGACTACGACGAGACTTTCAGTCCGGTTGTCAAACCGGCAACGATCTAGGTCGTCCTCAGCCTCGCCGTCTCTCGTTCCTGGCCAATCCATCAGCTCGACGTCAAGAATGCTTTTCTTCATGGTCATCTGGAGGAGACGGTGTACTGCCAGCAGCCGCCTGGTTTCGTCGATCCAGCTGCGCCTGATCACGTCTGCCTCCTGCAAAAGTCTCTGTATGGACTTAAGCAAGCGCCTCGGGCGTGGTACAAGCGTTTCGCCAACTACATCCGCACTCTGGGCTTCGTCGCTTCAGCCTCAGACACCTCTCTCTTTGTTTACAAAGAGGGCAGTCATGTTGCTTATTTGTTGCTATATGTTGACGACATCATCCTCACGGCATCTTCAGCTGATCTTCTTCACCGCATCACCACGCACCTGCATTCGGAGTTCGCCATGACAGATTTAGGGGAGCTTTATCACTTCCTCGGGATCTCTGTCACTTGTTCTACTGATGGACTTTTTCTGTCCCAGCGCCAATATGCAGTGGATCTCCTTCAGCGTGCTGGAATGGCTGAATGTCACTCTACAGCGACACCCATCGACACTAGTGCCAAGCTGTCTGCCACAGATGGTGATCCTGTTGAGAATGCTTCTCAGTATAGGAGTCTCGCCGGCGCTCTTCAGTATCTTACTCTGACTCGTCCTGACATCGCCTATGCTGTTCAGCAGGTGTGTCTCTTCATGCATGATCCTCGTGAGCCTCATCTTGCGCTCATCAAGCGAATCCTACGCTACGTCAAGGGCACACTTTCTACTGGTCTCCACATCGGTAATGGACCAGTGGATCGTCTCAGCTTACTCTGATGCAGCTGGGCTGGCTGTCCTGATTCTCGGCGTTCTACATCCGGCTATTGTGTCTTCCTCGGCGACAATTTGGTGTCATGGTCTTCCAAACGCCAGACCACGGTCTCTCGTTCGAGTGCAGAGGCTGAGTATCGTGTGGTTGCACATGCTGTGGCTGAGTCTTGCTGGCTTCGTCAGCTCCTTCAGGAGCTTCATGCGCCCTTGTCTTCGGCGACGATCGTCTACTGCGACAACATCAGTGTTGTGTACATGACGGCTAACCCGGTTCACCATCGTCGAACGAAGCACATCGAGATTGATATCCACTTTGTCCGCGACAAGGTATCTTTGGGACAGGTTCGGGTGCTCCATGTTCCATCCTCCCATCAGTTCGCGGACATTATGACCAAAGGCTTGCCTGTACAGTTGTTTACTGATTTTAGATCTAGTCTTTGCGTCCGGGATCCTCCCGCTTCAACTACAGGAGGGTATTAGAGATATGTATAGCTAACTTGTATTGTACCGTATTGTAAACCATACTTGTACATTAAGCCACTTGGCTATATATATAAAAGGTCACCCCCCCTAATAGGGTGTGTGGTGTTTTCCCCAAGCCTATCTCTCTACAATTAGGAGCTTAAAGGTCCATTTGGATGGATATTTGACCTGCTAGAATTGAATTGGGCACCAATGCCAAATCAGACTAGTATTGGAAATGTGTTACAATACCAAATCTAATGTTTTGATGTAGATGAATTTGCTAGTTGGAATCCAACTAACATGGCAAATACCAATTCATGTTTGGACGTGCAAATCATGGAATTGACCCATCTAACACCTCCCTTGCAACCTCACCCCTACGACCACTCTAATAGTTGTGCTCTTCCCACCGACCGTGCGGACTGCTTCATAACCCCACCTCAAACTCCTCGCCATCGCTGCCCAGCCGCTAGAAACTCCCACGCATGAGTAGGCGCCGGCAATAGGGAAGCAGTCGTGCGTTACTTTGGTGAACTCTTGAGCATCAGAGCGGGAGCCACATGAACGCGGTGGCCACGACGTCCATTAATGGAGGAAGGACAAGGTGGGGCGAGGGCAAGGATTTGAGCGGCCCAGCGGCGCCCCACTTGCCTTGGGCGCTTCTAGTGTTGCAGCGAGGGCGGCGTGCCTCTGGCATTCTTGGCGAGGCGGCACTTTCCCTTCTATTGCTCGAGCACGGCACTGGCGGCGCAATGGCCGACCGCGAGCGGGCTCGGGCACAACCCCAGCAGGATCAATCTACACGAGGACAGACTTGAGGAAAAAGGGGCGAGGGAGGGCGGTGGTTGGGGCCAGACTCGAGGGAGAAAGGTCAAGGAGAGAGGGCGATGGTTGGTGTCGGACTTGAGGATGAAGGCAGGAGAAGGGAGGGTGTTGGTTGGGCCGAACTCGAGGAAGATGCACTTGGTCTACTTGCACAAGATACCTGTACTGGGAGAGGGAGCGTCTAGTTATAGTCCAATACCACGGATACCAAGGAATTGGTTCTATGATTCTAGATTCTCAACTCCACGTGCAACCAAACAGCAGAATTCAGGAAAGTTGATTCCAATTCCCAATTCCATGCACCAATATGTACATCCAAACGGGGTGTAAGACATTTCTTCAGTCATGTAACGTAAGAAGAGAAGGAAAAAAAATGCTATGACCAGGAGAAAAAACACATTATATAAACCTAATATCATGTCTCAACAAAAAGGGAGTTTGGTCTCCCAATTTTATGCTATCAAACCATGATGTTTTAGGTTGTTAGGCCAAAATTTAGTTTAACAAAACCTAATTTGGATAAAAAAATCTTGGAACTCAAAACAACCTGAGATTCATAGCATCAATTTTCAGTACCGAGTGAAGGTGTTCCAAGAGAAAAAGGTATTAGAAGTTATGAAACTACTGAGTATTTCAGTAATGGTGTATATCAACCTGCTTGATTTCAGGTGGAGCAGGAATTTCAGGAGCTAAATCTGCCCGTTCCTCTGGATCAATATCTACGGCCTCATCATCGTCAGTGAATGTTTCTTCATGCTCCCAGTCATCACCTGAAAAAGGAAATTCCCTACTATGATGCTAAACTAGGTGCAATAAATGCACTAATTATATTAAGGGCAATATTAATATTTTCTTAGGAAGGTAAACATTTTGGAATAGCCCTACTGCAGCAACAACAACAAAACCAGTCAATTGCTCTACTATAACAGGTCAAGATTACTTCAATGCGGTGGTACAACATTATGCACAATTATAAAACTCAATTGACCTAACAAAATAAAGCAACATAATTGATAATTTAGGATCACTTATGATCATAATAAGTATAAAATCAAAAGGCTAGTCATGCATGAATATGTAACTATCACAATCATATGCTTCTTAAATTTGGGATAAAAAAATTTGAAGTCCCATGTTTCTTATCCTGTGGCATCAGGCATCACCACATTCATTGTCATAATCAACAAAAGGATAGGATAAGGTTAGGGATACTGTGTGTGTGTGGGGGGGTGCGGGGCAGGGTTGAGTAGAAAGAATATGACCATGAGCATGCCACAAACCAAGAAACGTTTCTTTGAAAAAAAAATAACAAATCAAGACACCAGGATTTTATACACCTATGTCTAGAAAAACATGGTTTTAACTTTAAATTTAAAGATATAGTGTTCTCAAGGAAAACTGAGAAGCGGACCTTTCTCAATTTCATCATCCAAATCAAAGTCTAGATCTTTTCCACCTTCCTCATCATCATCCATGCCCTTTTTAGTTAGTCCAAGCCTGTTCTTGCGTGCAGCTTCCTCTTCTTCATCCTCCTCACCCTTATCAGAATTATTACCCTCTTCGTTATTTTTTCCTTTCTTAGGACGAGCACTTTCTTTTTCCCCGCCATTTGTGGCCTCAAGCTTCTTCATGTCTGAACCAAAGGCAGCTGGTCCATTTGCCGCTGCTTTCATCATCCAACGTTCATAACCAGTTGCGCTGGTCTTCCTCTTATTCATCTTTTCTTCAGCCTCTTCTAGTGTCAATTGTTTGTACTGTGCAATTTTACTGAAATTATACCTGAAACAAGGATATAAGCAAAGAATAGAATACTGGTTTGCTGTGAGAAAAAAATTGAACTTTCTATACGATAATAAACATAGGCAATCATGTCAATGAAGTTTTACCAAGAAAAAACACCTTCGTCAAACTGTTCCCTTCTGCTAACATTGTATATTACTCCCTAAGGTTACCAAAATTGACTTTTCATGTCATGTCAATATAGCTTTGACAAATTATACCAATATCATTGTACCTTGTTTAGAATATGAAGATGATTCAAGTAATATGTTACATGCAACACTTTAGTAGTTTCATAGTGTTTTATTTTGTACCAGCCAAGTGTATGACAGCTAAACAAAGTTACTGTAGAAGAGTGAGACTCTGTGTATTGGATAGATCGATAGAGGGTGAACCCCCAGGGTACATATAGGCAGTGCCTAACCCTAACCCTAATGGGCCTTGCCCTACATGGGCTGGCCTGGGCTGGAGGCCCACACACACACATACTCCAACATCCCCCCGCAGTCACAACGGGGGCGAACACACGATGAGACTGGAGACGAACAAAAGCTGGAAACGATGTCATCCCCCCGCAGTCGCAACCATGTCGCGGACGTTGTGGCTGGAGCGAAGAAGTGGAGGATAGCCCTCTTTGTGCCGAAGTAGCCGAGGTCGAGGTCGTCGTGGTCGTAGCCGAGGTAGAAGTTGCCGAGTCGAGGTGGCAGCGAAGACGGTCGAAGACGGAATCGCAACACCGAGCTGTTGTGGCCGCGGAACGGTGAGCCGAGCCATACGCCTGGGGCGCGCGCCCGCGTCGGCCCCACGCACGCGCTCGGCGGCGGCGCTGGGGGCTTGCAGGGCGGCGACAGGGGGGCCAGGCGATGGCAGCGCACCCGGATACCTCGGAGACCGCGCTCAGAGCAGGGGTGGCGGAGAAGTCGAGGTCCGCGCTCAGATCAGGGGTGGCGGAGGGGGAGAAGTGGGTGGCGGCTTCCCTGCCCGCCCTCGTAGAAGTCCCGCGCTCAGAGCAGGGGTGGCGGGGAGGGGGGCGTCGTCCGCGGTAGACGGCGAAGGGCGTGGACTCCGGACGAGCTTGCTTGACGACAACCGGCGGCGGGTGGCGCGACCGCCTAGAAAGGCGGCGACACCGGCGGTGAAGGCAGACCACGAGCGGCGCCGCTGCAGCCGGAAGGGCGCAGCAGCAGGCTCGTCCTCGGGATTGTCGATGAAGACGACGAACGGCAGGGCGACTCAATCCCGGTCTCGGACCTGGCAGAAGAAAAAGGATACAGAGCAGAGCAGCAGCAGCAGTGGTGGAACGGTACGGCACCCCAGGGAAGGCGGCGGTACAGATGGAGATGCAAAGGCAGGCGGCCCGGCAGGGTGAGGAAGAGGCGGCGACCGGGTCCGGGAGGAGCACGCCGGGCGGGTCCTCGTCGCGGCCCCGCGCGGACAGAAGCTGCGGCCCCGCGCATGAAAAAGCCGCCCGCCGCGCGGGCGCCGGCCTCTGCGCCGCTCCCTTCGCGCCCGCAGCCGCGCCTGGTGGGGGCCGCCCGCACCCGCGCCGGGGGCGCCGGCTCCTGGTCCGCCCGCGTCGGCCCCCCGCGCTCGCGGCCAGAGCAGCGGCGGCGCTGGGGGCGCGCAGGGCGGCGGCGGCGCGCGGCGACGGCGGAGGCGCTGGGGGGCTCGGCCGAGCAGGCGCGGATCCGCGCGGATGCGAGCGCGGGGGGCCTTCTGCGAGCTGGAGGAGAGGGGGGCCGGAGGGAGGGCGTGGGTCAGGGTCGGCGGCGGCGCCGCCAGCCACCTGCGCGGCGTCTACCGGATCGACCGGATCCGGCCATGGCGGCTCCCTGGCGCCGTGCACGAAGAGGAGGTAGGTCCTCTGCTGCTTGCTGCTCCTGCTGGGACTTATTGACGCGACCATGGGCGCGGATCGAATGAGATCGACGCCGAACCAAGGGCGCTGCCCCCGGTGGAGAGGTGGCTCTCCCCGGGGGCGCACTGGCGGCAGCGGAAGAGGTGGTGGTCGGCCTGGATCGGGAACTACACTGATACCATGTAGAAGAGTGAGACTCTGTGTATTGGATAGATCGATAGAGGGTGAACCCCCAGGGTACATATAGGCAGTGCCTAACCCTAACCCTAATGGGCCTTGCCCTACATGGGCTGGCCTGGGCTGGAGGCCCGCACACACACATACTCCAACAGTTACAGCAATGGGACTTAAAGCAAAATCACTTTTACTTAGCAGATTACATGAAAGCTGATTCATGCTAGCAAAATAGCAATCACAAATGCACAACAAAATGTGGAACAAGTGCATTACCAAGAACCAGCAGGATATGCATTAAATTCCTTGCCGTGCCTCATTAACAAATAATACGTAGCTGTAGCCGACTGTGATCCTTCCATTTGACCTTGATACTGATATTGGCCTGTTTCATCTTCCAAAATCCATGGTTTCTTGCTGTATTTTTCCTGGGGTACCCAAAAAGGCATGCATATAGTTACAGAACCTACTGACAAACTTAATACCTAATGGCGAGCAGAATAATTGTTCCTAAAAATGCGATTAAGTATAAGACTTAATCACCAAAAACAAAAGAGTTGACAGCAGGGAAGTATGAGCAGAACTGCAAGAGTGAGTTGTACATTAAATTATAATTGGTGCAAGATTCAAGATTAGGACAAACACGAATCCATGGTAGTTTATCTATTGCCATACACCAGCAACCTATTGTCCTTGAAGATGAATCCTTTTTTAGTAGCAACATGTTACAATGTATGAGGAGCTAAAATCTTGTGGCGGAGTGGCATTTCCTTATATACCTCCAGAAATAGCATTAAGGGAACTTTCAGCGAAAAACAATGATTCTATCACTTATATGAAAAGTACATCTGGAGTGACAGACATATTGACTAGATGATGAGTAATCATCGACTTGGTATCCAATCAGGCACAGCGCAAAAAACATCACTTATTCGCAGCTATATGTAAGATATGGATGAGATTAGGAATGTTGTGGAGTGGAATGTGTGAATTTACAAGGTTTCAGAGGTTCATCATCATCTGGTTGGTCTCACGGGTCCTTGTTCCTTCCTTACCTATCATACTCTTACATAAATTCCTTATCTCACCAGATTATAAAGTATTTCTTTGCTAACATCCCTCCTACCTGCTCCCTCCATTCTAAATTATAAGACGATTTGGCTTTTCTAGATACATAGCATTTACTATACACTTAGATATACACTATGTCTAGATACATAGTAAAAACAATGTATCTAGAAAAGCCAAAACGTCTTATAACTTGGAATGGAGGGAGTACATATCTATTTTCCTATCTTAACTGTAAATGTGCACATGCTAATGTACCAATAATAAGTTGACAGACAATCAGTACACAATGAAAGTCGCAGACTATGTAATATATGTCTTAGTCACCTATAGTGTGTTTGGTTGCCCGCATTTCAACGGGCCAGGCTGGTGGGATGCACTTCGCGCCCGTTTGGTTGCCTGTACCTTGGCTTGGGCCTGGCCCGGCAGGTGTAAGCTACCCCCGGCGGCCAGGCTCCTGAGAAACAAAAACGAAACTCATTTCCCCGCAGCCTGGCTCGTGCAAGACGCGCGCGCACAGTGGTGAGCCATTTTTTCGGCTCCCGGCGGTGCGGCCTGGAACATGTGGGAAGGTTAAGGTTACCACTCCATTTTTTGCGCCACAATCTCTTCCCTTCTACTCCCGCCCTCCTGCTCCAGCTCCATCGTCTTGTTTCGTTGCAAACAGGAGATGTGGAAGCTGTTCCCTCGGCTCTCCTCACTGTCCTCATTTGTTCCAAACATGGTAACCCTAACCTAATGTAGTTTTGTTCTTCCAAAATCTGCAGGTTTGCCGCTGGATTCGTTGGTGGCTTGGGGGTTCTAGTGAAGGTAAACTTGTTTCAAGCCTAGATTTGGTTGCTTTCCCGTTTGACATGCTTGCTGACTCTGCAACACTGCTGCTAACTCCTTTTGTGCAGTTTGACAAAGTATCCTGTGTAGTACCGAGCTAACAGGAGCTGCCTAGGCTTTGCTCCACTATTTTTTGGGAGATACTTCAAAGTTGTCTCTAGGTATTAGTGACCTCATGGCCTCCTAGTATGGTGTGGTTGTGGGTCTGGCACAAACATGTCTCATGTTTCATGTGCCCTACTATATGGCTACTTGCATTAGCTCTGTGATGATATTTATGATCAGTCAATTCTTGCTGCTTGGAACTCAGTAATTGTTATTATGGTGAATGATGAACTATTGCCTTTCATAGGCTCCTTAAATTTGAGCAGCTGTTATATGCCTCTATTTTGTGCTTTTTTTTACCCGTCCGTCTTATGATGCATTGTTCCATTGCCTGTGAGAATATTACTGTGACACATCTTTGACATTTCAATTTGTACTGAGCTCAGTTCCATGCCTGTGAGAATATTACTGTGACACATCTTTGATGTTTCAGTTTGTGCTGAGCTCAGTTCCACTGCCAGTGATATAACCCATTACCTACCTTGCTAGATTATTGCATTATCTGAGCACAACACAATAGCCAATGATTACTTGATTGTGAACATAACTATTGTATTCTCCATTGTTGAGTGTTCCATAGCAGTCCTAAAGTTTGCTTGAATGTTTAGGCAGCAATGGCATGGCATGTAGTGCGTGTTGGGCGAAAATCTGGAATCTACTACACCTGGGAAGTGCATGCTCAAGTCATAGGCTACCCAGGTGACTTTGCACAACAAATACAACACAGAAGCACAAGCTTTCGCAGCCTTCTATGGTGGAAAGAGTGGAAAGAACGGACAAGAAGAGAAACTAGAGACTGCAGAGAAGCCAGATGCTCAAGATATCTACCCTACTAATTCACCATCTTTTTCTTTGCTAAATCCACACCAAAAAACATCCCCCACTGAGAAGTCCCCCATCCATCCACCCACAAAATTGTACCCAGAAAAACATCTTTAAAATGGATTATCCAGATTCATTCTAAACTCTCTCCTTACTCAAATCCAACGGCCAAAATCACGTGTGTCATCCACCTCATCCCTCCCATCTCCCACACCCGCTCCTCCTCAGCGACTCCATCCCTAGGCCCGTGCTCGATTCCCACCTCCCACGTTGTTTTTCCCTTTTTTCCGAAAAACAAAAGCTCAGAACATGGTTCATATTTGTCCTGCGGAAATCACGTGGCAGGAGGCCACAACGTGCTTACGGCTGACGGGTGATGGCCACCACGCGCGGACGCCCGGCAGCGCCAGCCCACCTCACGCGCGGACGCCCGGCGACGCGCGGCCAGTGCCATCATGGCAGGACGCATGGCGGCAGGCCACGACGCACCAAACCCTAGGCATCATCGGCGAGCAGAACCCCCGCCATGGCGCCACCCCGCGTGGCCGCGCGCAGCGCTCCGCCGGTCTGCCGGCATCGGGCGCACCAAGCAGCTGGTCGGCCGTCCAGTTCGTCGCGGCGCTGCCCCGCATGGCCGCGTGCAGCGCTCCGCCGGTCTGCCGATGTCGTGTGCGCCAAGCAGCTGGCCGGCTGTCCACTCCGTCGCAGCGCCGCGTGCCAGTACCGCGATGTCCGAGACTCAAGAGTCCCCACTCCCCCCGTACTGTCAGTTCATGCTGCAAACTGAATTCCTCAAACAATATGCCATATCTGAAACTTGTCTTCAATTGGGTTGATTTTCATCAGTGCCTCTCGGCTAAGGGAGTCCAGTGAAGATATGGCACTTATATGTAGATAGGAGAAATTGCATATATAGCTTTGGATCTGGCAGATTTACAACCCGGCAATCATGGATTATCCAACACTTCATTCAGATATGCATATAAGTCTTGTATTGTAGATATGTCTGATCTTGAATGTCAATTCTTTTTTCCCTCAGCTGCGAGACCTAGCACTGAACTATATTGACTATTTTTCGTACATGGTTCACGGCATAGTTGTACTAGAATTGGTTGCAATGTTGCAGTTTAATTACTTGTTTGTCTTCTTCATAATAAGGATCTCTCTTTTGGAATAATGTATCGTGGGTGCACGGTTTTTGCTACTTCATCAGAGGCTGCTCAGTTGATGCTACTTAATTCATTGGCAGTCTTTGGTTAGTGATTTCTGTGCATGAGGTCCTGGGTTCGAAGCCGTCTCTCTGCAGAATTTCTGCGGGGGTAAGACTTTGCTTCAGTTATTTCCTTCCCCAGACCCCACTCGTGTGGGAGCCTCTGACACTGGGTCTGCCCTTTTTTTAGGCTTCTGTGATTAGCGATTTTTGTGCATGCAGCTTCCTGTCATTAGCAATTTTTGTGTCTACACATACACTCTAAAATTGTTTTTTGGCTGATTCATATTTCTGCAGCTTCCTTTGACATGTATGGAGTACTTATATCATCCTTCCTCGCCTTACACTTCTGGTTCTGTTATCCAGGGAATTCTAACACTACAAGCAAGGTTGAACAAATCAATTACAAATGGCAGTTACATCTATCTTTGGAGATCGCTATGTGCTTACTACTTCACGACAGAATTTTGTGCTTGACCACCAGAGCATCAGGCTACTTCAGTACAGGGTTGTATCCATGATGTACATGTTTTTGGTTGATGGGGAAGGTGTTGGAGAACTGGCCAATGGTTAGGATGCATGTCACTCTTATCTGTGTTCAGACTTGCAGATCAGTAAGTTTTGTCTCTGTGTTTTAGCATTGCCAAGTTACACCTGAACTTGCTTATTGTCAACACCTGGACTTGCCTTTGAAAGGCTACCATATTTGATCAATAAGCTTTTTTCACATTCATACTACATGACTTTGTATTTGATCAATAAGCTTTTTTCAGATTCATACTACATGACTTTGTATTTGATCAGTAAGCTTTTTTCAGATTCATACTATATGACTTTCAGATTCATCGCGGTGTCTGGCTCCGCTGGCGACCACTGCTTTGCAGGCACGGGCGGTGGCGGGCTGGCGGCATGGGCGCGAAGAGGAACAGGGAAGCGAGGTAGCTCGAGAGGCGCAAGGTGATTCCTTTTTCTGTGTTTGGAGCAGAGTGGTTCACTTGGCTTAGATGCATTTGTGTTTTGTTCCTAATGCTTTGATCTAAACCACTGCAGAGGGAGCTGAACCGTGTCTCCAAGCAAGTGAATGAATTGGTGCGTTACCTGCGTTGTTTGGGTGGCATTACATAGATACTCCCTCCGTTTCAAATTATAAGCCGCTTTGACTTTTTTGGTACATCCATTTTGCTATGCATCTAGATAAATAATATGTCTAGATACATAGCAAAATGTATGAATCAAAAAAGTCAAAGCGACTTATAATTTGGAACGGAGGAAGTATTTTTTAGTCCATAGTAAAGTTTCAGATTTCTGAGGAAAAAAACATATTGTTTTCAATGCTTTAAGTTTTACTGCTCTATGGAGTTTGCGGCAACTTTGAAACCATTGGCATGTGGCAAGGTTTTCTTCAGCTTCACCGGCCCATGCTGTCCAAAATCTAGAATTGGGAGCAACTATGCCATATCAGATATCTGCAGCGGTAGAGAAGATGGTGCTTGATGTTTGAAACTCTAATACCAAGGGCATCTTGAGTCCACTGGACATCCAGATAAAGCACCAGCTAATTGGAAGCTCTAAGGGCACCTTCTGAAGATAGTGGAGCTTGAAGACCTGAACCATCTTGCTGTCTAGGCATGTGCTCCTGCAGGAGATGTATTTCTCTGTGCATATATTTCTGGCTACTGGTTTGCTGTTGAAGGTGCAGAACTGGAGTAGTTTTGTTTTGGCTGTCAGCTTTCTATTGCTGGGTGCAATACTGGAGTGGTTTTGTTTTGGCTACCGGCTTGCTGTTGCAGGCAGCAGTACTATAAAGTAGTTAATTGGGTTTGGTAGTAAAATTGTCACCAGGACTTGCAATATCTTCTTTGGGCCTTCTGTTTATAACTACACTGCAAGATTGCAGAGCTGGCCTCTGTGACTGAGTGAAAGCGAGGCTTGCTTATGTTTGTTTGTTGGAAAGTGTTTAAATTGCTTTTTTGCATGAATTATAAATATTTTCTCAATCTATGCTTGATTACTAAAAGATATTCGTTGGTTGTTTGATTTGCATTGATAGATGCTGCCGTAGCGTTAGCACAGTCAATATACTAGTGAAGATAAATAACATTAGTGTTTGGTCTTGAAAATTTGTCATAATTATATTTCAAACCATGGTCATTGCCTTATTTATTTGGAAGTTTATATAAGTGTGTTTGCAACGTATTGTAATGAAGTTTGGACACTGTTGAATTGATGGAGGTAACCTCACCATTCTTAGAACATGGTATCTACACTGTTGCATATCCCCAGCCTAGCCAGCCAGGGCCTGCATCACAAATGCGAGCCAAGCTAGGCAGGGAAGGCATCCAAACACGCTACTAGGCATCCTATCAGTCCATAAAAACTGTTTTGGTAGGGGGGCTTAGGGCTTATGCAGGCTTAGATGGTGCAAGCATCACTTGTTTGGTTCCCTGGCCCAGCTACTGAGCCAGGCTTGCACTGTGCATTGGAGGCCCCTTGGCCTGGCTTAGGTAACATGTAGGAATCAGCCATTGTTCTTAGGCCTTGCCCGTCTAGTGTAGGAGTGGGAGCCTACCAGACTGTGCATCCCACGGTCGGTGACTACACCCTGCCGATGGTTAGGGTTGCCTCCTGTCCTCATTTGCGCCGCACCTCTCTCGCTCTCATCACCCCTTCGGTTCTCCATTCCTACTGCTGTTGGCCCACGAGATATTGGCGGTTAGCAGAAATGAGCATCCAGTATGGCTTCTGGTTCATGTCCTTCCCACACTCCTCACTGTGGTTGTCAATGCTTCTCCCCTTGTATCTGATTTGCACCTGTGATTCGTGACCAGGCATCTAAACAAAGACCTCACCTCCCCTACTATCCAGCATACCAAACAACGCATATCTCTGTGCATGCAACCTAGATTAGGCAACCAAACAACTACACATTGCATTGCTTACTACTGGCCTGGACTAGCTTAGGGTAGAGCATCTCCATCAGTCTCCCGATAGTCGACCCTCCAATATGTTGTCAGTGATAATGACGGAAAGTTATAAAAGTAACCAAGCACTGATGGTAAAGGGTTTATTCATTTTATGGAAAATAGCGAGCAAAACATATAATCACCTAAAAACAGGTGGAGAGTGTAACATATGGCTAAAACTATTCACAAGAAACTAAAACAAGACTCAAATGCATTGCTTCATTTTTCTATTTTTGGAACTTAAAGTGCTTCAGTTATATAAAATATAAGAAAAATAAATATAAATACATACCCGCATATTCTCAGTTATCTGACGTCCTTGTAGACCCTCCTTATGAAGAGACCACTTATTCTCAGCATTCTTCTTCTTTGAGAAAGGAGGTAAGCCAGTGACAAATCTTCCAATAGAGTATGTCTTATCCGTAACAGAATTAGCTCGTACATTATATTCCTGCCAAAGAACGATCGATATCGACAGATGATCAAATTCATCCAATATCAAACCTATAAATGCCATGCATACAGGATTTCTGCAATGAAAAAAAAAAAGAAAACAATCCTTCTGAGAGGTAACACAGCACCCTGTTTCAAAGGCGTCACCTAGGCATCCAGGTGTACCCCAGTCGCCTTGGGAAACAGTGGGGCGTTGTCACCTAGGTGCTGCCTAGGCATCCAAGTGGACCCAGCACTCGCCTCGCCTTTGAAACCATGCCACAGCATTGAATAATTCATCATGAAGCACTTTCAAATAGTGAACCTAGAATGAGCTTTAATCTAACATGTCCTTAGGTAGCGTGCCTTGTAGACAAATCATAAAGAGGCAGACAGATTCCAAACTTGCAGACATAAAACAAAGCCAGTCAGTCTGGTTTAATTGTCATCACCAGCATTGGTGCCATGTCAAAGGGATCACTTCACCAGAACAGAACAAAAAAATTTTGGTATGTTTTTTCTACCAACTAGAGTTTGTCTTACATGAACAAATAATGAAGTTATTTTTTAAATGGTTTAACATTCTGAAGCTTGTTTGGCTACTAATAGAACTTAAACACCACTAGTCCTTTATACGATCAGAAATAAAGAGATATATTACTTTGTTGCCAAGTAAATTCCAATACTATAGCATTCTTTAGGAATGTTAGATTCCCTGGTGCACTATTTCA
The DNA here is from genome assembly GCA_038087645.1 of Saccharum hybrid cultivar R570. NCBI lineage: Eukaryota > Viridiplantae > Streptophyta > Magnoliopsida > Poales > Poaceae > Saccharum > Saccharum hybrid cultivar. Next base: position 17,825,142 of record JAQSUU010000066.1, read on the forward strand.
TTGCCACAATAGACCAATATTCTAGTCTCCAGTTAATCTATTTTTTTTCTGCAAATGATTTCAATAAAATATATTAGGAATGTAACTCATACCATCTAGTTAGTATTTTGCCAAAGTCCCAAATACACTGTATGTACATAAGTTGGCTGATGTCACCTCAAATTTTGTTCAATCGTCACAGTACATTACCATAAATGTCATTTTTGGGTGATATATCCTTTTTTTTCTCATGCCACTGGTTTCTTCCTCCATCTGTCCATCAGACACTACCTCCAAAGGTTATGCTCTTTCGTGACCAAATCTGATTTATACAGTGTTTTTTTCTTTTGTTTAGCTTAGTTCATTTCCAAGGGGCAGAAAAAGTGCCACTTATCCAATGCAGTAGATTCTTAAAATTAAAATAAACATTAATTTAATCGCCATATGCTCTAGCAATAATCTTTCAGATCCTTTATCTGATGGAAGAGCTTAGAGTTTATTGAACCAGCAACCACTGTTTTTGGTCACACTATCTATACTAGTAGAATATGGATTTAGAATCACACATGCTTGTACTGTCATTACACCCCTATGCAGTGTTTTTAAAAAAATGTGATCCACTGCCCAAGGCTAACCTTTGTAAAACTATAAGTTCTTCTTTATTTGAGTGAGTAAATCATCGCATCCACCAAGTTATATTGGCCTAGTACAACAAGCAAGTGATTGCTCTTCCACAATAACTCCCAGGCAGCCAGTGTCATCTAGCAACACCTACTCTTGCATGAACTGTGGCTATTGGTTGCCACTCCAGAGTCCCGAAAAGATAAGCGACAAACTTTGAACTGAATCAGCAATCATCTAAATTTCTAAAATGAATGTCGCCATATATGATTAAATCTACATCACAAGAACAACAGTAACCAATAAACTGATCCCTGTACCCACCCAATCCACAATCCCAATCATTATATTTCCAAAACCAACACAAAGGTCAACATAGTTCAGCTCATTGGTTGTCAAGACTCTTCCGACATCCCAATGTCTCAACCCCGAACTAGCACTGCCATCGGCACAACGGAACCCTAGGTCGCCCGCGCAAAGATAGCTGCCGCGGCGTCGCGCCACCGAACGCGGTCTCGATGCCCGCATGCGCGCGCAGGTAAAGAATAATAAAGCGGAGGAGCGGATCCGTACCCGGATGAGCCTGGTGATGGGCGCCGAGCATACGAGGCAGCGGGCACGGGAGCGTGCCATGGACTTCCCGCAGTCGCTGCAGAGAGTGGTGTGCTTGCACCCCGTGCCGTAGAGATCCGACGTGTTGCCGCAGCCCTCGCACGACAGCTTGAGCACCAGGTCCGCGCTCCCCATCCCGTCGGCAGGCGGCTGTGCTGGGGCTCCGACGGGCGAACTGGGAGCTTCGGCTTCTTCGGCGTAGGCGAGGATGCGGTGTTCCCGTGGGGATCGGCTGAGACTAGCGCAGTGGGAAGTTAAAACGATACTCTAAACCTTTAGCGTACGAATATAGAGTAAAAGCTGTTGCACTGGGTACTCTAAAACAATACTCTATTCTTTCTCTCACTCTATATTTAAAGTGATACTATACTTACTCTATACTCTATAGTGGCGGGCCTCACTAGCTAAACAAAGGAAAAAATACTATAACTCATAATCCAAAAATCCAAATTAAATTTCGATTTCACCATTAAATTCGTCTTAATAAATCCTTCAAAACTAAATCACACATGGATATATTTAGATAAAGTGACAAGTGGGTCCCACAATAGATAGAGTGGATAGAGGATAATATAGAGGATGGATGGGTGCGGGAGAATTGAGTATAGAGGAAAGAATCTTGCTGACTAGGACGTATAGAGGATGAATATAGAGGTCCATGAGTGCGGGTAGTCTGAGTTCGGTTTCTGTCGAGTGCGATTTTTTTTTACGCCTCAACTCTTCAACTGGAAGTGACGCACCAACTCACACCACCTTGTAAAAAAACTCACGCTACCGCGACGCACACTAACTCACACATAGTGTGCAAGACCTATAACTATACGGGAAGGTTGCACATGAACGAGAGGTATTCGAAGTCATCAAAAGCTTCACATGTGATGGGCACAAAAATAGACCAGAGTTATTTTGATCAGTGTCATTACAATTTTTCACCTTCTCACATATGTCCCTATAATTCTCTTGTCGGTGATTTATCGGCCAACTAGTAATTTTGTATGATTATTAGAGTGTTTTAGAAAGACGATGGTAACATCCAAAAGACGCAAGGAATTATATTCGTTCAGTCTGAAACCCTACGTCCAGTCTCAAAGAAGATCGAGTGCGGGTTTTTCGGTTGAATGCTCTAAAGTTCTTACAATAGAGTATGCAAGAAGGATAAAAGAGGCAGAAGAGTGGTGATCTATGAGCCAGATGATCTAGAGATACTTGGAGGGCTGTCCAAACTGCCCTTATATAGAGTCTGGGGCTAGGTTACGTATAAAGTGATAGGTTCTCTCGACCGAAGGGTCATGAGCCTAAGGGAGAGAACCTAGCTAACTTGGCCGCCAAGCAATGTCTTGTCTTGGTATGGTGCACGTCTGGACGTGGTTGTCGTCGTGGTCTTGAACCCACGTCACGGTATGGAGTGGCGTGGTGCTATTGTGTCGGTCGTAACGGCACTGTTGGCACAAGGTGGTTCACCAGCGGTCCTGTGCGACGTGGTCTCCATCTTAGCTTCCTGGTCTCCCGGGCTCGTCGTACGAGACTTGACAGTTGTTGGTATAAATTAAATGCACACAAGTAAATAAGGTATTCACAAGCGCACAGATAAAGTACCGTTGTAGCATTTCACTAAGATTATCCCGGTCTTAATATCAAACTCAGGTGAGGATAACTAAGTCTATAAACTTAACCTAACTTCCCAACCAAGGTCAGAAAATAGGGAGTATAAAGGAGACTACTAAGGACTGTCTAGTTTCAATCTCGATAAACTTTGCCTTCTATCGTTCTATTGTGGGCGATGTCTCATAAAGAACAAAATCAAAGTTTATTCCCTATAAGCACCATTTAGCCTACCAAGTCCTATTAACGGGAGGTGGACTACGTAGGACTCAACGAAGCTATAAAAGTCACCTTCACGATCTACCACCGATCCAGAAAATAGGGGGCATTCACAAGTAACCCTAGTCTAAGCACCACGCTTACACTATGAATATTACTTCAATCAAGGAATTACCAAGATCAAAGCACTCAAAAGAGAGTTGCAAACTTGAAGAACAATATAAACAAATTGCTTACTTGAATCAGAAGTCGATTACTAGAGAATCTCATAAACAAGCTCCAGAAGAACTTAATCCCATAGAGTACAAGCCATAGAGAAGCACCGACAAGTCAGGACTCCTCCAAAACTCTCCTCTCTCACTCTATATCTCTATCTCTAATACAAGACTAAATCCTATGAAGGACTAATCTTCTCTTGATTGCTGGCCTAGATCCTGATGGGGATAGGAATTAGGGTTTTTGGCACTTCAGCTCTCAGGAACTAACTTGGCTTCAGGGGGTGCAGCCCTGTATTTATAGCCTGTGGGTTAAATACGAGCCCTTGGTTCAAACCAACTTGAGGTACGATGGAGATGCATCCTAGAAGGCGGTGAAGGAAGACTCTGGAAGCTCATAGACGTTTCCCATCGTGGCAGCCCGGGAGGCCTGGGGGTGGGGCCGGCCGGCCCTACTTGGCAGGGTCTCGTGCCTTGCCTCGGCGTGGTGTCCTCTGGTGTCCTCTAGAATATTCCTACGTAGTAGCCACGAAATTATCCCGCGATCTCTTTTCATATTTAGGTCCTCCTTGACGATTTTCTGTGTAAATCCTGCTAAAAACATAAATTCACCAAAACTCATGAAAACTGTCAGTTTAAACCTCCTATTTTATGATATTCATCCATTTTGATCATTTATGCAAGAAAGGTTGATGGTTCATGATATACTTTAACTACAGTCAACAAGCTCCCCCACACTTAGGTTTTTACTCGTTCTAAAGAAAAGATGGATTACTCAAGACATAACTTCGGAACAAGACATAAACATAAAACCATTCCTAGTCAGACATGCACTGCAGGATTCAAAGTGTCTACCGTGAAATTTTAGGCGGTTGAAGAACAGAACAGCATGAAACAAATCACCTTCACTCTTTTAGTTAAGTCAACTGGAGAAATTGTTAAGATTTTGAAAAACAAAGCAAAGCTTACCTTCTCCTTTTGCAGTACTTCTCAAATCACTCATATATATGGTATTTTTGAATCCTCATCAAGGCATAAATGATATTGCCTTCTTTCTTCCTACTTCTAAAAGTTTATGTGGATCTCAGGTAGGGATGAAAATATGAAATCATAATTGCATTGCACATATTGTATAGTCAAAACAAGAATCTAAGGAGAAAAGTGTCATACTTTTAGATCAAGATGTGCATATGTATGGAATATATGTGGTGGCTAATCCTAATTCTACTATGCTCCTTGAAAATATGTCTCTTATTTAATACTTAAAAACTTTTGTTAGAGAGCATGAGCTATCTCTTCTCTTTTTTTCTTTTTTACCATGGCGGGCATCTAAGTACCCATTGTTTTAGATACTTGGACACTTATCTATTTTTTCAATACCTTTCTTTTTTGTATAGCTACATATCTCTTTCTGTAATACTTGAAAAATTTCAAGAAAGACATTTACAAGAACTTGGAGCATTTATTTCTATTATTTTTGTGTCTTCTCCCAATATAGGAGTAAAACATTTTGGTGGATGGAGAACATGTGATTGCGTACTCCCAATGTAGGAGCAGCAGAATATATGTGGAGTGTACGTGATCTTGATCTTGAGAGCCTGATAAATTTCTCAACAAGGGTCACAAGGTTTGACCAAACTCAATGCAAATACAAGTAGTATATGTAGAAGGTTTATCTATCCTATATATGGCTCTGGAAGGACATTGCTTTTACTACAAAGGAGAAGTGTAGCTATCCATTTTACTTTTGAAATAAAATTCTCCAATGACAAAACTTCAAGAATCAGGTTCTCTTTATTCTACTATATCATATTCCTCAACAACTTAAGCGATCATGGGGTCCCTAATAGTAAGTTCCCAATAGTAGCAAGACTTCTAGAAAAAGTATCATGTGAGTCTATTGCTTAGTCATGACCGAAATAACCTTTTCTATCTGTTTTAAGTTGTCTTAGCGTGTGATTTTTAATTCGGTTCAAAACGAAAGGCGAAACATATGAAAACAGAGTGTGTTGGGCTCAAACCTGACCGTGGACGAAGCGCGATGCGAGGAGGCGAGGTGATGGGCCAGCCGGCCCTATAGGAAGGCCGGGCGGCCTGCTACTACAGCTGCTCGGGGCCCGCTTTGTTGTACGTGGTCCCTGGTTAATTACCTTCCAAATTCGATTGAACTTTGTTCCGTGGTCGTGATGTGCCTCCCCCACGCTTGTTTTCCTATATAATCTTTTTTGCACAACATGTGGATACAAACACATATAAAAAACAGAGATAGAGAACAAGTAATCATAACAAGACTCATTAAAAATAAATAAGGCACTTTATTTATTAATTCCAAACCTAACTAAACAATCTTCTAATTAACTGAGCTAATGATCGAACCTAACATTTAAAACAACGAACCTAACAACTTTAACCTAACTGATGCTTATTAGCTAGATAACTAATTCTTTCTAACATCTTTGGAAAACATCTCCCTCACGATTCTCTCAGTCTCTTTCCTAACCATCTCTCTCACAAGTCTCTCATTCTCTTTCTTGAGGTTGCTAATTTCTAATATATTCATCTCCATCTGCCTACTTGTTGACGGTAGATAAGTGTCAATTTTAACCGTCAACGAAACATAAAAAAGGACCTAAACATAATTACCACTTAGATATAGGGGGTTTACTGACAGAATTCCATGAGTTTTAGTAAATATCTGTTTCTATAGGGTGTCAGCTGAAAAGAACCAAGGAAAGCCCACATGTCAAGTTTACATATGGACAAAGGGGCTACACATAACTTTTCTGGAATGTAGAAGGTACGAGAAGACTCTAAAAATAAACGGGAGGCGAAACGGGCCCAGAAGTGGGGTGCCCGCCCCCTCCTTGGGCGCCCAGGTCTTGCAGCCAATCAGGCTCTGTCTCGCGGATCGCCCCTCCATCACCTTTGAGGATCAATAAAAAGTCGTTAATCAAGGTCGGTTTGATCTGACGGCTATGGTGCTTCCTAGAGGGCTATATAAGCAAGGCCCCTGGCCCCTAGAGGAGGCATCCCCTAAAACCCTAATTCATTTTCTCCAGTTGGGATCAGCTGAGAGGGGTCCCTCGAATGGATCTCCTCTCCATAGCTAGCCATCAAGAGAAGATTAGTCCTCATTAGGATCTAGTCTTAGCAAAATAGAGAGATAGAGAGCGAGGGAAGAGTTGGAGGCACTGTTCGCCTAAACGGCCGTTTAGTCCGTTTAAACACCGTTTAAACAGTAAACAGAAGTCAGCCGTGTTGTTTAGGCCCTAAACGGTGAATTAAACGGTTGGGCCGTTTAAACCCGTTTAAACCGTTCAATCCCGTCTAAACGGTCTAAACAAAATTAGATTAAATGTGATTAAATGAGCTAAACAACCATTTAATACATAATTAAGTGAATTAAAAGATTACGTCTATCACAATCAACATGAAACTAATTAACATTGTAATTATATGAAGTGTTGTGGAATTTAGATTTTTTCCAACAAGATTATTTGGTAGAATATTTGATTTTTACATGTGTAAATATGTATGAGTTCTAACAAATTTTATTTTTACCTACATAAATATATATATTTTATTGTTATTGTACAAAATCGTTTAGGCCGTTTAACTCAGTTTAAACACCGTTTAAACGGTCTAAACGCTAAACGAAGGGTGACCGACTGTTTACCGTTTAGCATTTAGGAAAACATTGGTTGGAGGTGGTGCCAGCATGTCAGTGCTCCCTCTCTGGCTTGTACTTTGATGGATTCAGGCTTCTCCGAGTCTGCATCCAGGATACTTCTGGTAATTGATCTTTATTTAAGTATTTATCTTACTCTTTTGTTTATTGGTTCACAGTTCTTATGATTGCTCTAGTTCTTGTTAGCGCTCTGAATTAGAGTAGTAATTGTTAGCATAAGCGTGGTGCTTAGGCTGTCGGTTACCTGTGTTTGTGCCCTATTCTCTAGTTGTGTGGTAGTTACGGGAGGTGACAGCCCCGTCCACACCGAATTAAGTAGGTTCTTAAATTAGTAGGACTGTAGTCGCGTCGGTAAAGTTATCCTTAGTGGTGCTTTTCCATCTAGCGACGTCCCGAAGTGAACATTAGAAGGACATTTAAATCATAACCTTGCCTTGCATAGGATCATTACCATAGGAATCCTCTCTACCCATCATATCTTAACCTTGATTGCTACCCTTGGATAAACTAGTGGTTAGGCGGCTCACACACGTTTTTCTGTGGATACGATATTTAAAACCCTCTGGGTGAAAGCTACAATGATATCCGTGCGCTTGCGGATTTATCTGTGTGCGTTAAAAATACCAACACTACTTAGGGTACGTATTGTACTGGTGATGAGAGTGACTGCTTGGGTGAGAGTATCGACTTTAGTTTCTAGCATAGCTATGGTTGTCCTTGGGCGCTTGGCTTCTCTTTCCAATGGAGTAGGTGTAGATCTCTTGGGAGCTTCTCTTGGTGGAATGAACTTGACTTGGCTTCGCGAAGCACGAATTCCTTCGAGAGAGACACGGGGAGTAGCCGTAGTGTATTTCACACATGTGACCTCCCCCAACTTGTTGATCTTCACACCCACGATCCTCTCATTAGGTCTAGGAGGCAGTAGCTTGGTGTCCTTTGGTACAATAATCTTTGGTCCTCTCGGCGCATCTTACAGAAGTAAACGATCTTGTGGCGTCAAGAGTGTTGGTTAACGAGCTTGAGCAAAATAGGACTACCCATAGGTCCTTCTTGGTGGCATAGGCACTACATCCTTGGAAGGAATGATGGCAAGAGGCAGAGGCTCTTCAACTGGGATGATGGCCAGCGTGTCTTCCTTCGAAGGAATCTTGTTGAGGTCGACTCCAAAGGAAACTATCTCTCTTTCGGCCATTGGATCTTGAAATAGGGAGGAGAGCTCTGCTATGAAAAGGAGAGGAGGCTTGAATGGAATGGGGTTGAAGGCAGGCGTGGGCTTGTTTGTATAGGGGAGGTTGACTTGCAATAGAGGTCAAAATCTTCCCCCAGATGGTTCCACATGAAAGAATATGCGAATGGACCAAAAAATGTAGCCATTTACCTTGAATAACGTACCTTCGTTGTTTTGAAGAGTTACCGCCCCATATGATGAAGTGCTTATCACTGTAAATGGTCCTTACCACTTGCTTCGAAGTTTTCCATGCCCGAATAATTTAACTCTAGAATTAAAAAGTAATAGCTTATCTCCGGGTGTAAATTCCTTCTTCTTGATCCTCTTGTCATGCCATCTTTTGGTTCTCTCTTTGTAGATTCTTGAATTATGATATGCTTTCTCTCGCCATTCATCTAACTCCGAGAGTTGCATCTTTATTTTTATTCCTGCAGCTTCAAAGTCCATATTCCATCGCTTGATAGCCTAGTGAGCCTTGAACTCTAGCTCAACAAGTAGATGGCAAGTCTTTCCATATACCAACTAATATGGTGACATACCCAATGATGTCTTGTAGGTCATATGATAGGCCTAAAGTGCCTATGGTAGTCGATCTTTCCATGCACTTCCCATCTCATCAACCGTCTTCTGTAGAATATTCTTGATTTGCTTATTCGACGTCTCTGCCTGGCCACTTGTTTGAGGGTGATATGGAGTAGCAACATTGTGATGAATCCCATGATTCCTCATATATGCATGAAACTTCCTGTCAGTGAAATGAGTTCCTCCATCACTGATCACCATCCTTGGGACTCTAAATCTTGAAAATATTATTTCATAAAACATCTTCTTGGAGTTCCTTGCATCGGCATTTCTGCATGGCATAGCTTCAACTCACTTGGAGACATAATCTACTGCCACCAAAATATATTCACAGTTCTTTGACTTTGGAAATGGTCCCATATAGTTAATTCCCCAGACATCAAAGAGCTTAATCTGGAGGTTGTTGGTGAGTGGTATGGCATCTCGTAAATTTATATTCCCGTGCCTCTGACACGCTCCACATCTCCTAATGAAATCTTTTGTGTCTTCATACATGGTTGGTCAATAGAATCCACTCTGCCAAATCTTTGCATGAATGCGGAATCCCCATAATGTCCTCCATAGGGTGATGAGTGGCATCTTTCAATGATCTGAATGCCTTCCTCTGCCGATACACATCTTCTGAGCAAACCATCAGCACACACTCTGAAGAGGTACGGTGGATCTCATATGTGGAGACGACTTTCGTAGATGAGCTTTCTTTTATTCTCCATTGATGGTACATAACCTGCAACCATAAAATTGGCAATATTTGCATACTAGGGGTCTGATCTGGTGATCTTGAAGAGAATGTCATCCCTCATCAAATCATTGATAGGTAATTCCTGCGGGTTCTCAGATTGTATTCTAGACAAGTGATCAGCAATAGGATTTTCTACTCCCTTTTTATCATTTATTTTTAAGTCAAATTCTTGGAGTAACAAAATCCATCTTATTAATTGAGGTTTATCATCTTTCCTAGTGAGCAAATATTTTAAAGCAGCATGATCAGTGTAGACAATCACTTTTGCTCCTACTAAGTAAGACCTAAACTTATCAATAGCAAAAACAATAGCTAGGAGTTCTTTTTCAGTTGTTGCATAATTAAGTTGAGCTCCTGTCAGAGTTTTGCTAGCATAAACAATTGCATGATGCTTTGTATCTTTTGCTTGTCCCAAAACTGCCCCCACAACATAGTCACTAGCATCACACATAATTTCAAAAGGTAAAGACCAATCAGGGGGTCAGATGATTGGTGCAGAGATGAATGCTTCTTTAAAAATGTTAACAGATTTCAAACATGCATCATCAAATTCAAAGGGAACATCCTTAGCTAACAGGTTTGTCACTGATCTAGCAATATATGAAAAATCTTTTATGAATCGGCGATAAAAACCACAATGACCCAAAAAACTTTGGATCCTTTGATATTTATAGGTGGAGGTAGTCGTTCTATTACTTCAATTTTAGCTCTATCTACCTCAATTCCTCTTTCAGACACTAAGTGTCCTAGCACTATCCTTCTCTAACAATGAAATAACATTTTTCCCAATTAAGGACTAAGTGCTTTTCTTCACATATTAGCAACACCTTGTCTAAATTTTTAAGACAATCATCAAAAGTTTTTCCATAAACAGAAAAATCATCCATGAAAACTTCTATAATTTCTTCAATCATATCAGAAAATATAGACATTATGCATCTTTTGTAATAGATCTGACCAAATTATAAGAACGTAAGTACAAAAATAATCACCGACGTGATCAAATTCCTGTACTTAAGCTACCATAACCCTGGTAGTCCGGAAATCTTGAAGGATTTCAAACAACTTTCATGATAAGCCAAGATCATAGTGATTCAATACAACACATCAAACGTTACAACATTTCATAAATAGCATACGGATTATACCCATCGGAGTTCAAAATAAAATATTACAAACCTAGTTTGTTTCACGGAAGCAACATAGTTCGATACATAACTTCATAAGTTCAAATACATTGCTAGATAGTAGTGATGTCTCACAAAAACATCTTAGATAAGATAACTAGTAGAGATCGCGTCCAACGATCTAGTCCTCATCTCTGGCTGGGAGGAGGCAGTACTTGCAGCACCTAGAATACAACAGGTCATCTACAACAGGTGGGAAATAAACCCCCGAGTACGAGAAGGTACTCAACTAGACTTACCCATCATAAATCGAAAATAAAGGACACCAAGGATCATGCAAGGCTTTATAAGGTGGGTCTAGCTTGACGCATTTGCATAAAAGAGCTTATGAGCATAAGTAACCATTTGAAGCTTAGCATCAAGTTAATAATCATTAACCTATCATCTATATTAGCACCTGTACTAGAGCACTCACTTTATTAGGAGCAAACAATATTAACCATAGCAGGTATAATAAGACTGTTATCATTATATCATCATTCCTGAACCATCATATTATTTAGTGTATCTACTTTGGAGATAAGCCCGTCAAGTTCTCACTAACCGGTGAGAGACGGTGACTCGAATCGAATTACAACTCAGCTGAGGGGGTATTCCTAACTCTCACCCTGGCATACTTTGCAAGGGTAGCCGTGGGTCACCTTTGGTACAACTCAAGAAACCAACTTCACGGGTTCGGTCAGCGCCAACACTCTCAGGGATTACCCTTCTGCCAGGACAATCAGAACTTTTAAATCACCTGCCCTTGGACTCACGCCTACACTCCCTTCCGAGGCGCACTTTATACTTGCCAGAGCCCAGCCTGAGTTGAGCTACTCGGATTCGTGGTCAAGCACTCGGGCCCGGCCAGTTAAGAGAGAGACATGCGTTTAACATGACAAAGAAAGGCTCTAAGAATCGGTCCTTAAGCGACACAAACGGAGCCACTGTAAGCCTACATCCTTACAAGCCCTCGTCCGGTCTCCATTCAAATTATACCAGGTTCTTTTTCACGATAGCAAATATAGCCAACTGTGCCACATATATAGTCTTATAGCTCGCAGGTGACAGGAAATCACTTGAGTTCTACCGCTTAAAGCAGGGCTAAGCAATCTACTTGACTCAGAGCTACATAGGATTCATGGTGATAATATCTGGACAAGGATTGGATATCCATGCAGCAAGTGTTTTCATCCAACACCTATAACTTAATGCAACAATATATATAACATAATACTTAATTGCATTTCAGAAATTAGGAGGCTTATAATGCTCTGGGGCTTGCCTTTAACAAAGTTGCATGGCCTTTAACAAAGTTGCATGCCTTGTGATCTGGGCACTCAACCACCACCTCTCCTGACTCCTCAGCTATGAGCTGCACCTCCTGAACTTCAGGTTTGGGCTGCTACACCTCTGGAGCTCCCTGGCTCATCCTGTCGAATTCCAGCAAAGTCACGCCCTCCGGTACACCTATTGTATGCATATGCACAAGACGAATATCATGGATGCATAAAAGTGACATGGTGCTTATGATGGATGAATAACAGTAAGTAGGTAATTAACAAAGAATTACTGGACACTCGTTGACCGAGTAAGAATAGCTCTATTCAAATTATTTTAAAAATATGTGTCTATCTTTTCTTTAAAGAACAAGATTAAACTCACCTAACTTGCACAACCTAAGATAGAGATGTTCATCTTCATTTAAAGGCCTAACACCTGCACCTAAACTCGCCTTAATCAAATTTAAGCACCTAATACATCACCAACATGCTTAAGTATAATAAAGGCACACTTAATCAGAAAGTTCAGGTTTCACATAGAAAGGAGCAGTTCATTAAATCAATCACAATAGGAGTTCTACAAATCCAATTGACTTGCAAGAGGATATTCTGGAAAGCTTATGAAATTCTCTACAAATCATTTATAAAAATCAAAGCATGATTCAAAATTTTATTAGGTCAAATTAAAGAAAACACAGGATCTATTTTGTGCAAACAGAGAGCAAGCCAAAGCTGAGAGTCAACTTTGAACAGCTATAACTCTTAAACTATATAGCCAAATGCCATCAAAATTTAACAGCAACAAGATCATAAAATTCATAACAACTTTGTTATAGAGCATAGGACATGAAACCATCATTTATATAGAATAATTAACAACATCTCAAAATATGTTCAAGATTGGTAGATTCACTAAATTAAATATTTAGTGATGTAGCAAAAGCACATTTGAGCTAAACCAAGTTTACCAACTTATTACCCATCTCAAAAGAACACTAGAAAGTGTGGTGTCAACATCTAAATACTTTCTTTAATACACTTTATTAATTTCTTTAGATAATTAGGTGAATAAAGGAACCTATATCAAAACTCCATAATTAATTCTATAAAAATTACACTGGCTACCACATACATCTCGGAGGCTACCATAAAGTTTTCATAGCATTGGAGCAAGTATATTTTTCTATACCAAAAATAATAGACAGAAAGGCTGATTTTGGCATAAATTAGAAACCCTATTGAAAAGTATCAAACAACAGATTTCATATTTTTCTTGGGTTCTTACTAACATGAGAATAGCACTTCCAAATTTCACCTTTACTAGATCTACAGATAATTCATGAACATTCACGCAAGATCCAACCATGCAAACAAGATAAATACATAACTCCACCATACAGTAGCCAAAATTGATGAAATTTAAACTACAGGCTACTCAAGGCATAAACAGCACCCCATAAAAATTTCAAGTCATTTGGAGCTACACAACAACAGGTACAAATTTCTCCTATTCCCTACTAAATAAAAGAGATAATTTATAGCTTCAATTTTCATAACAGAACATGGCATATTTTATATTTTTAATAAAAACTATACTGCACAAGGAGCTCCATAAAATTTGAATCACTTCATTTGGATCTACCAATCTCAAGATATGGATTTTTGAATCTAGCATTCAAATATGTAAATAAGAAGAAAAGAAAAACAAAAACAGAATCCTAAACCTAACTCGGGCCGGCCCAACTTGGCTTCCCGGCCCACGGTCGTCTTTCGGCCCACGAACAGAAATAGGGGAAGGGGATGTCGGTGGCAGGAACTTCGCCGGCGGTGAGGTTTCCGGCGAGATGGTCAGCACCATCATGATCTACACGTCAAGCCGCATCGATAAAGGTAGATAACTAGGGTTAGGGTTCACTGGATCGTGCTCGTTGTCGGTGATGGCGGCGTGGTGGAGCTACCAGGCAGTGCGCCAGCGTGCTCGGGCCCTAATCGAGCTAGAAGAAGACGGCTACGGCTACGCTACACCCTAGGGAAGACAACAATGTAGTCTAGGGTTACGGCGAAGGCCCCGAATGTCACAGAACCGTCCAAATTATAAGAGCACAAGTCCAAAAACAATCACCGAAGCGATCAAATTCTCAAACTTGAGCCCATATAACTCCGGTAGTCCACGAAATCATGAGGGATTTCAAACCAAACCGAGAGCAACCAAGATCGTAGTGATTCAACATAACACAACACTTGTTACAACAGTTCATAAGTAGCTCTCATACATCGGAGTTTGAATAATTTATTACAAAACTAAAGTAAAGATTAACAGAAGCAACATAATTTCTTAAAACATTTGAAATCAAATACTGCCAATACAGAGTCACATCCTGCAAAAGCATACCAGAAGAGATACTACAGAGACCATGCCCATATGGTCTAGTCTCCATGCCCTCATGGCGAAGACGATACTTGTAGCAACAAGTACGAATCTGCTACCTGCAACAGGTGGGAATAAACCCTGAGTACGAGAAGGTACTCAGCTAAACTTACCCGTCAAAAACCCGAAATAAAGTGACACCCTGGAGTACGCAAGGCTTTATAAAGTGGGCTAGCTGACTCATTTGTAGAAAAGCTTAATATAGATAAGTAACCATTATTTGCTTAAGCATCAAGTTAATCATCATTAACCTGCTAACTATATTAGCACCTGTACTATAGCAATCACTTGATTAAGCTAAGCAAGCAATAATAACCATATCCGGTTTAATCATGGCTATCATCATCCACCTTATCATCAATTCTGAACCATCAATATACTTAGTGTATCTACGCTGGAGATAACGAGTCAAGTTTCTCACTATCCAGGAGAGACGACGACTCGAATCGATTCCAACTCAGCTGAGGGGGTATTCCTGACACTCACCCAGTAAACCCCGCTAATGGCAGCCGTAGATAACCTTTGATACAACTCAGGGTGGGCCCGAACAACGCCGCGTTCTCGGGGATACCAGTGGCTAGGATGCTCAGGACTTTTAACTCACCTGCCCTTGGACCATCTGGCTCCCTTCCGAGGCAACTTCCACTTTTCGACTTCGTAGATTGCTGTGGAAACAGATTTTCCACTCAGAGACATCCTACATAATAGAGATGCAACAGGGTGCATATCTAAGTGGGTAGTTGAACTTGGTGCTCTCAACATTGATTTCACCCCACAAAAAGTGATCAAATCTCAAGCCCTAGCTGATTTTGTTGCTGAATGGACAAAAATCCAACAACCTAGGCCAGACGCCATCCTCGACCATTGGAAGATGTACTTTGATGGATCACTCAAACTAGGCGAAGCTGGCACAGGCGTTCTCTTCATCTCTCTAGACGGAAAGCAACTAAAATATGTCCTTAAGATATTATGGCAAGCCACGAACAATGAAGCAGAGTACGAAGCACTCATCCATAGGCTCCGGGTAGCTATCTCCCTTAGAATCAAGCAACTCCTCGTCTACGGTGATTCGGCAGTAGTTGTCAATCAAGTCAACAAGGATTAGGATTGCACCAAGGATAACATGGATGCTTGCTATGTTGAAGTACGCAAACTAGAGAAAAACTTTAAAGTATTAGAAATTCTACATGTTCTGTGTGACTCAAATGTCGCAGCAGACATCTTCACAAAGCTAGGATCGGACAGGGCGAAGGTCCCACCTAGTGTATTCGTAGAGGAGTTGTCTGCCCCTCTATCAAACTACCTAGTGAGATAACCCCTGAGCTCCCAACACCAACAACCCAGATTTTGGTAATCACAACATCATGGACATAGGATTTCATCGACTACATCAAAGAAAACAAGTTACCGGCAAATAAAGAAGAAGCTACTCGAATAATTCGAAGCAAGAACTATGTCCTTGTCAGAGACAACCTATACAGAAGAGCTACATCATCAGGAGTACTTCTCAAATGTGTCTCATCAGAAAAAGGCAAAGAAATTTTAGACAAAATCCACCCAGGTTGCTGTGGAAATCACGCTACTTCAAGAACGTTGGTCGAGAAAGCATTCCACACCGGATTCTACTGGCCAACTGCTTTGAAAGATGTAGAAGAACTCGTCAGAAAATGTAAAGGTTGCCAAATGTTTGCAAGACAAGCTCACGTCCTAGCACATAATCTCATCTACATCCCACCTGCTTGGCTGTTCTCCTGCTGGGGGCTGGATCAAGTAGGACCTCTCAAGAAAGCCAAGGGTAGTTTTGAGTACATCTTTGTCGCTATTGACAAATTCACCAAGTGGATCGAGTATAAACCACTCGTGAAATACAGCACAGCCAAAGCAGTTGAGTTCATCTAGGACATCATGCACTGCTTCAGCATGCCCAATCGGCGCATCACAGATTTGGGTTCCCCCTTCATGGCTATAGAATTCAAAAGTTGGGTACAGGATTGCGGCATCAGCATAGATTACGCATCAGTCGCACACCCAGAGGCCAACGGACAAGTAGAGAGAGCTAATGGACTCATACTAGCCGGATTAAAACCTAGGTTATATGAAGAACTAAAGGATTATGGATCCAAGTGGATTGAAGAGTTGCCCAAAGTAGTAAGGGGGCTACGAACTCAAGTAAGCAGAGCTACCAGATACTCACCTTTTTTCCTAGTCTACGGATCAGAAGCTGTACTACCTACCAACCTGATTTGGACATCACTAAGGATTGAGCAATATGATGAAGGTGAAGCCGAACACACCCAAAGACTAGAACTGGATATCACAGAAGAAGTCAGGGTCAATGCCACCTTACAGTCAGCTCATTACCTCCCAAGTTTAAGATGCTACTACAACAAAAGTACCCAACCTCGTTCCGTCCAAGCTAGGGATCTGGTGCTTCAAAGAATACAAAAGGTAGATGGATGTCACAAACTACAAAGCCCATGGGAAGGCCCTTTCATCATCGCTAAGGTCACCGGACCAGGAACATATGAGCTGATAACTGAAGACAGGATACAAGTCAGAAATTCATGGCACATCAGCCAGCTACGAAGATTCTACGCCTAAAAAGCACAAGACTGATTCTTCTGTAGTAAGAAAACACTATGTAATCAAGATTCATGATCAAAGTAATAAAGATAATGTTCCTCACCAATGATTGTCTTGCTAAGATCTACAAAACCTATACCAGAGCTATTCAGCCCAGTTAAGAGCAAAAGAGCTGAAAAGAAGCTTGAGCTCGCCCTATCCCAAGCCTTTTTTTTGGCTTGGATGAGGGTAAGAAGGCTGACAAGCCAACACTCGACCTATCTTGAGTTGTTTTCACAGCATGGATGAGAGCTAGATAGCGCTCGACCTACCACAGAGTTATTCAATCTGGATGAGAGCAAAAGAGCTAAAAAGTAGCTTGAGCTCGCCCTATCCCAAGCCTTTTCAGGCTTGGATGAGAGTAAGAAGGCTGACAAGCCAACACTCAACCTATCCTGAGTTGTTTTCATAGCATGGATGAGAGTCATATAGCGCTCGCCCTATCCTGGAGTTATTCAGCCTGGATGAGAGTAAAAGAGTTAAAAAAAGCTTAAGCTTGCCCTATCCCAAGCCTTTTCAGGCTTGGATGAGAGTAAGAAGGCTGACAAGCCAACACTTGGCCTATCTTGTGTTGTTTTTACAACACGGATGAGAGCTAGCTAGCGCTCACCCTATCCGGGAGTTATTCAGCCTAGATGAGAGCAAAAGAGCTAAAAAGAAGCTTGAGCTTGCCCTATCCCAAGCCTTTTCAGGCTTGGATGAGAGTAAGAAGGCTGACAAGCCAACACTCGGCCTATCCTGAGTTGTTTCCATAGCACAGATGAGAGCCAGATAGTGCTCACCCTATTTTTTATGGCGCGGATGAGAGCCAGATAGTGCTCGCCCTATCATGGAGTTATTCCACACTAGACGAAAGAACCTGACTGACCTAGCACCTACGCTCGACAAGACTCATGAAGACGCAAAAATAAGAGTACAACCAGTTCGAGGGACATAACTCTAAAGCACCTGGATATGCCCATGATGATTAAGGCTTATATCCATCACATAGCTAAAGAAAATTCCAAGATCTAGGAAAACAACTCAAAAACAGTCACAAAAGGACGACTACTCCAATAATTCATGCAAAATAGTAAAGATGTATCCAAAGAGCCAGAGTTTCTTTAGAAGGCAGTATATAAAGTATATCTTTACAAAGGAGGAAGGAGGTGCCTAGGCACTACAAAGCCTAGCTATCAGCTTCATCATCAGAAGAAGGGAGCTGAATATCAAGCTTCTCGGCGATGAAGTTGGCCAGATCTTCAACTTCAGGATCAACCTTCTTGATGGACTCCAAGTAGTTGTCATCATCGACTTCCTCCCTAAGTTTTTCCAAAAGGACCATCAAAGCAAGAACCCGGATATGAGCCAAGACGTTCTTGACGCACGTCTGGACCCCCTTCTTGACAAAACTCTAGAGGCACACGGGGATCTGCGGGATGAAGTCACCCCAGGTCCTTTCATCATCTTCAGGAGTCCAAAGAAGCTTGGCAACGGTCTTGAAAGATTTTCACAAGGTGGCAAACCATTGATCATATACCGCCAGCTTCTTGGACAAATCATCAATGGTTTTCATTCCCTGCACAAGATCCTGGTCAACACCAAGTCTAATCAGCTAGGCGCGAGCGAGTTCTTCTTTAGCATGAGCTTTTACCTCCTCAGCCCTATTGTGATTAGAGTGAACCAATATCTTCATCTCCTTAATATTCTATAAGAGCTTTTTCTTATCTCTACAGAGGGCTGTCAAGCCAATTAGAGAAAGTCAGACAAATGAAGAACAGAGAAGTAAAAGATAAGAGAAAACAAATCATATAAGAACTCAGAATACCTTCACACTCCTTCTTGAGCATGTCAGACTTCTTGAATGACTCTCGCAAGGTGGCCACGACATCATCCCTCCTCTGCTCTACCTCAATGACTTGCGCGTGGAGAGCCCTCTCAGAAGTTTGGCGCCCTTGGTGCTCGATATCTAGCTCCACCACCTTATTGGCTAGCTTCACCTTCAGCTGGCTCAATTCAAAGGATAGCTTCTTCTTAGTCTCACCCAAGCCAAAGAAGTTAGAGTGATCCTGAGAGAAAGACTTCTCCCACAAAAAAAAGGAAGGAAATGAGAAAAAGAAGTAAAAGAAGTCGGAATGCCAAAAACAAGAATGAAGATGCCTACCTGAAGCTGCTATCCAAAAGAAGCCGCTCTAGCTAAGAGGCTCTCCCAAGCCATGGTCAGCTTGGACAGATGATGGGTGGCATCAAACTCTAACACCACATCATCTTCCAAATGCTGACTGCTCGAAGTGTGGCCGATAGGAGAAGAAGTCGGCAGAGGAGCTGAAACCACAACCAGAGCTATGTCTTGCGCGGTTGAGGCCCTAGCCACCTTTGAAGCTAGTTTCTCTACCACGGTCATGGTCACCTCGGGATTGGGTGACTCCACAATGGCTTGATCAACCTGGGCCACCGCCTCCCTCACAGTCGCCTCGTTGACTGTACGCTCTGAATCTTGGGACTCGGTGTGCAGAGGAGCACCAGCCGACTGAGATGAAGTCAGCTAGGGGTTGGGGGAAGGCAATGACGATGGCCTAAAAGATGACAAAGAACTCAACTCTCCAATAAGGAAATGTACAAGAAAAATGAGGAACAAAGACAGAACAAGCTAGTCAGAATTCACTCACCTGGCTGTTCTTCTCTTCAGGCTGATACCCCCAAGCCGAACAGATGACTTAGGCGGGGGCATGATGGTGGAAAAATATCATCGCCACCCTGCATCAAGGTTGGCGAGATTAACGCCTGAGTCCCTGTAGAACTCGAGCTCAACCCCCGCTTACTGCAAAAGATGAAGGCAAGATGAATCAGTAGAAGAACTCGAATCAACACAAGACTAAACAGGAACAAACGCTCTAACTACTCACCGATGAGTAGCAAGGGCTGAACCATCTTATTTTTTTGATGCAAAAACCATGGGGGAGTTCCCCATGGTGTCTCAAAACTTTATATTAAAAATAAACAAAGACCAGTTACAAAGGGAGGAAGGAGAACTTACAAATAGTAGAAGGGAGAGAGGGAGAAAAGCTGTACAAACAGGAGGGAGGGAGGGGGTGAAAGAGAATAGAGCTGATAGAGCTATACATAATTACAAGGCTTCAACCCAAGAATTGACTAATAATCTATCATCATCATTTAAATGAACCATCTTCTTCATCCTCACCCTCGAGGAGCACGACCACGCTGCCATCTGAAAAGGAAAAGAAGTACTCGATTAAGGACGCAAACAAACACCAATGAAGGCGAAGAATATTGATATGCTCACCTAGGAGAATGCTACCTATGACTTGAGTACTTGGATGAGTACTTGGATGATAGGGCTTCTTGGAGGTGGTGTGAGGAGCTCAAGGAACTTGGCGCGGAACATATTCAACATAATGACCGAATTCCCCAAAAGACACGCCAGAAAGTATAGTGGCAGAGTGAGACTTACTAGTTATAGAGGCTCCCGCTTGGTTCTCATCAACCCTCGCCCAATAGGGTTGTTCTCGGAGGAGAGCGGGGGCAAATCATCAAAATTTCACCCCAAGTCCTACAAGCAACAACAAGATAAGCAGAATAAAGAAAGATAGAAAGTACTCACGAAGAGCAAAATAACTTACAGAAGGGGGCGAACGATCAACATAGTACTCTAGGTCCATATGATGGATGATGGTCACCCACTTCAGGACCTTCTTGAGGCGCTCCAACACCTCTTCTTCTGTCAACTCCAAAGCCAGAACCATCTGAGATGGATCCTCAGCTCTAGAGTACTCGAAACCGTAGTTCTCCCTTGCCTTCAGAGGTTGAACTCGATGATGTAGAAAGCTGGTGACAATCCTAAATCTAGTCAGGCCTTGCTGCTTCAGAGTCTGAATCTTCTCAAGCAGTGGCTTGATCTTCTTGAGCTCCTCACTCGTCAGAGGGGCCTTCTCCCAACGGTCGTTAACCATAGGACAAGAGTTTGAATGAACAACAAGTGGAGGGTTCATGTTCCTAGCGTAAAACCACTCGGAACGCCACTCCTTGATAGAATCAACCAAGTCGTAGTTAAAGAACAAGACTTTTTTACCCTAGCAAAATTGAATTCCACAACCACCTAGAGGAGAAGTACTGTCACTCCGGGGGTGTGGTTTCAGGTGAAAGAAATAGCGAAATGAGGAAATAGAAGGAAGGATTCCAAGGAAAGTCTCACAAAGATGAACGAACGCTGACAGATGGAGGATAGTGTTCAGGGTCAGGTGGTTTAAGGAAATACCAAAGTATTAAAGAAAATGATGAAAAAAGAAGATGCTAGGAGGCAGACACCAGCGCGGATGAAAGAGATGAACATAACAATCTCACTAGGGCTGAGGGCAGGAACTCAGTGCTGGTCTAGAGTCTTCTAGTCAGTGTAGCTTTGCTCCTGCATCAAGCCATCACTAACCAGCTCCCTCAGCTAGTCCTCTGTGGTAGTCAGGGAAGGCCAGATCTTCTCCGCAGCTGTTGACGGTAGTTAACTATCATTTTTAACCGTCAACTTACATAAAAGAATGCTATAAAACTAATTACCACCATAGACTAGGTGTTTAACTGATAGAATTCCATGAGTTTTGGTGAATATTTATTTCTGCAGGGTGCCAGCTGAAAATAATCAAAGATGGGCCACATGTCAGGTTTACATAGAGAGAAAGGGCCACACATGGAAAAAGTATAATCTAGAAGGTTCAAGAAGCCAAACCCTGGGAGGTGGGACCCACCTGTCACTGTGACAGGGGCGGGCGCCCAGCCCCAGGGGCGGCCGCCCCACCCAGAGAGCCAATGAGCTTCCACCTCGTGGATCTTACTTCCACCGCCTTTGAGGATGAATAAAAATCGTTGATCAAGGTCGGTTTGATCCGAGGGCTGTGGTGCTTCCTAGAGGGCTATATAAGCAAGGCCCTTGGCCCCTGGAGGAGAGAGTTTAGAAACCCTAATTCATATTTTTCAGAGAGAATTTGCCTGAGAGGGGTCCCTTGAATGGATCTTTCTCTAGGGCACATACAAGAGAGTTTAGCTTTGTAGTCTCTATGTGAGATTAGAGTTATTCTTCTAGATTGAGAGAGTTAGAGTGGAGGTAGAAGATTGGAGGAAGCCCGGCCTGTCAGTGTCTCCTCTCCAAGCTTGTATCTACGGGGTCAAGTCTCCTAACCCGAGGCTTGGTTCTAGGATTCTTTGGTAATTCAACTTCTAATACTAAGTAAGTACGGTGTTATTATTGTTCTTTGGTTTGCGGATTTACTTTATTCGCTTCGCGTAGGGAATAGAGTAATCATTCATAGCGTAAGCGTGGTGCTTGGGCTAGGAATACTCGTGGATATCCCCTATCTTCCTGGATTAGTGAGTAGTAGCATGGGACGTGACAATCCCATTGTTACCTTTGGAGTCTCCTCCCGTCAGAAGGTTTGGTAGGATTTAAGTACCCTGGTTAAGCATCCTCTGTGGTGTCTCTTTTCCATCGGTATTTCCCCTAAGATCAATAGTATCATAGCTTGCCATAGGTTGGAACCAGACTGTCATCGTAGTTCTCTCTAATCGCTTATATCTTCGCACCTTGTAGTGCGGCCCAAGGGTAATAGTATAGACTAGGTTAGTCATCGTACGCTTTCTCCTTGCGGATAAAACAAATACGATACTCTGGACTTATCTCCTGGGTGAAGTGCTCACCGATATCCATGCTCTTGTGGATTATTTCTTGAATTCCTTCGTGTGCGTATCTAATATCAACAAGCATTTCTAGCGCCGTTGCTGGGGAGAAAGACGTCAGCTAAGTTAACCTTAAGTCTTGCTTTACCTTGTACCTATACTTTTATCTTTTCCTTTTTATTTCTTACCTTATTCTTCTTGCCTTTTTCTATCCTTATGGATAACATAAATTCAATTCCTATCTTCCAATTTTCTGCACCCACGGAGACCAGCCTAGTACCTTGGGAGTCATCACAACCTATCCAAACCCCTAACTATAGGCTGAGTCCACGGTTGATTGCAATGGTCCAAAGCCTATCCTTTTCAGGAGGAGTAGACGAAAACCCTTACCTTCATATTAGAGACTTTGAGCAAACATGTGACTGTCTTCACGTAGAGGGCATGTCTAATCAAACTTTACGTTGGAAGCTATTTCCTTTCTCTTTAAAGGAAAAGCTAGACAATGGTATGATAAAGCCATAGGTAAGCAACAAGGAGATTGGGGATCCTTACGTTCTAATTTTTTCTTAGATTTTTACCCTATCTCCCAAATCGTCGACCTTAGAATCAAGGTTCTGACTTTTAAGCAAGAACCTAGTGAATCTTTGGCCTCATCCTGGAATCGTTTTACTACTCTTTTAGAATCTGGCCCAAACCTCATTTTACAAGACCCTATTCTTCTTCAACATTTTTATAAAGGTCTTCATAAAAACAGTAAGCAATTGCTCGATACAACTTCTGGAGGATCATTCTTGCATGTTTTGTCAGAAAAAGCAAGATTAATCTTAGATCAAATCCTATCCTCTGAATTAGATAATCTCCTAGAAGAAGAACTTCAAGTGGAAACGTTATGAATTATTATTCTATAAAGAAACCACAGAATCATCATAATCACCTTAGAGAATCTTTGAATCCTTCTGAGGATATTTCTTATAGAAGCACTTCAACAGAGCTAGTGTCGGTCATAAGCAGTGAATTGTTAGAGGAATCAGAGCTTTCCTCTGATGTGATCCGTTTGGATTCACCCTCTCTTCCAATACGGTGCTCATTTAATTCTGATCACATAGATGCTCTCTATAATCCAGTTGTGGGCATTAATATCATGTTTGTTTCACTTGCACAACATTTAATGAGGCACATGACATTCACCCCAACTACAAAATTGATGAAGAGTCTTTCAGGACACATTGTCCCTAGTTTGGAATTTTACATATCCAACCAATCCAGGTAGAAGGAACCTTGGTTCATTTGAGCTTTTATGTCTTCCCCATATGGGACTTCGGCCTGTTGATAGGACAACCTTTTAGAAGACTCCTTTATGAAGGACAAACAGGGAAAATAAACATTTGTTTTGGAAAGAAACTTCAATTCCCAATGTCCATATCTTATTCTCTAAGTACTAGGACTGAATCTTATCCAGAATCTGACCCGCTGGAGGAATTTAATGCTGCTTCTCTAGAGTTCTTAGTTGACTCAGGTCTAGAGGATGATGCTCAATTCTTCATAGAAGAAGAGGTTGATTACTCTGAGCCTGAACCTTTAGATGAGTTTGCAGAGCCACCTAGACCTCCTATAGAACTTAAACTTTTACCAACCGGTCTTAAATATGCTTTTTCTAAATGACGATCCAGAGTTTCCTATGATCTTAAGTGATAAACTCACTCCGGAACAAACTTTTTACTTAATGGCTGTCTTAGAGAAACATCGATCAGCGTTTGGCTACTCACTCCAAGATCTTAAAGGAATTAGTCCTGCCCTTTGCACCCATCGCATTCCAACAGATCCTACTGTTCCACCTTCTAGAGAGCCACAACGTAGACTCAACAATGCGATGTGGGAGGTGGTTAAAAAGGAAGTTTTGAAACTTTTGCATGCCAGGATTATTTATCCCGTGCCACACAGTGAGCAGGTAAGCCCTGTCCAAGTTGTGCCTAAAAAGGGAGGCATGAATGTTGTTAAGAACGAGAAGAATGAGTTGATCCCTCAACGTACCGTCATAGGATGGCGGATGTGCATAGACTATAGAAAACTTAATAAAGTTACTAAGAAGGATCATTTTCCATTGCCTTTTATTGATGAGATGTTAGAACGGTTAGCCAATCATTCTTTCTTTTGTTTCCTTGATGGATATTCGGGGTATCACCAAATCCCTATCCATCCTGATGATCAAAGCAAAACTACCTTTACATGTCCCTATGGAACTTATGCTTATCATAGAATGTCTTTTGGGTTATGTAATGCTCCAGCTTCTTTTCAAAGATGTATGATGTCTATATTTTCTGAAATGATTGAAGAGATTATGGAAGTTTTCATGGATGACTTTTCTGTTTATGGAAAAACTTTTGATGATTGTCTTGAAAATTTAGATAGAGTTTTGCAAGGATGTGAAGAAAAGCACTTAGTCCTTAATTGGGAGAAATGCCACTTTATGGTTAGAGAAGAAATAGTGCTAGGACACTTAGTGTCTGAAAGAGGTATAGAGGTAGATAGGGCTAAAATTGAAGTAATTGAACAGCTACCTCCACCTGTGAATGTAAAAGGAATTAGAAGTTTTCTTGGCCATGCTGGTTTTTATCGTAGATTTGTAAAAGATTTCTCATTTATTGCTAGACCTCTTACTCGTTTGCTAGCCAAGGATGTTCCTTTTGAATTTGATGATGAATGTTTAAGATCTTTTGAAATTTTAAAGAAAGCACTCATCTCAACTCCAATCATTCAACCCCCTGATTAGTCTTTACCTTTTGAAATTATGTGTGATGTAAGTGATTATGCTGTGGGGGCAGTTTTAGGACAAACTAAAGATAAAAAGCATCATGCAATAGTCTATGCTAGCAAAACATTAACAGGACCTCAACTTAATTATGCAACTACTGAAAAAGAGCTCCTTGCTATTGTTTTTGCTATTGATAAGTTTAGATCTTACTTAGTGGGAGCTAAAGTAATTATTTATTCTGATCATGCTGCTTTGAAATATTTACTCACTAAGAAAGATGTTAAACCACGTTTGATAAGATGGATTTTGTTACTCCAAGAATTTGACTTAGAAATAAAAGATAAAAAGGGAGTGGAAAATTCTGTTGCCGATCACTTGTCTAGAATGCAGTTTGAGAATTCACAGGAACTGCCCATCAACGATTCACTCCGGGATGACATGCTCTACGGGATCAACAAATTTGACCCCTGGTATGCAGATATTGTTAATTTTATGGTTTCAGGATATGTACCACTAGGAGCAAACAAAAGGAAACTCGTCCAGGAAAGTCGTACTCACATATGGGATGAACCGTACCTCTTCCGAGTCTGCTCAGATGGTCTACTCAGGAGATGTGTACCTGTTGAGGAAGGAATAAAAATCATTGAGAGATGCCATTCATCACCATATGGAGGACATTATGGGGCATTCCGCACACATGCAAAGATTTGGCAATGCAGATTCTTTTGGCCAACAATGTATGAAGACACAAGAGAATTCATCTGAAGATGTGGACCATGTCAGAGGCACGGCAATATCAATACAAGAGATGCCATGCCACTCATCAACAACCTTCAGATTGAACTCTTTGATGTCTGGGGAATCGACTATGGGACCATTCCCACCATCGAGGAAATGTGAGTACATTCTGGTGGCAGTAGATTATGTCTCCAAATGGGTTGAAGCCCTGCCATGCAAGAAGGCTGATAATATAAATTCCAAGAAGATGTTTGAAGAGATAATATTTCCCAGATTTGGAGTCCCAAGGATAGTGATAAGTGACGGAGGATCACACTTCATCGATAAGCGCTTTGAGCACTACTTGTCTAAGCATGGAATACGTCACAACGTTGCTACCCCCTATCATCCTCAGACAAGTGGACTAGTAGAAACATCAAATAAGCAAATCAAGAACAATCTACAGAAGATAGTAAATGAGATGGGTACTGGATGGAAGGACAAGCTTCCCGAAGCACTCTGGGCATACCGAACAGCATACAAGACACCTATTGGGATGTCTCCTTATCAGTTGGTGTATGGGAAGACTTGCCACCTACTAGTTGAGTTAGAATTTAAAGTTCACTGGGCTATCAAGAAATGGAACATGGACCTTGATGCTGCTGGAATAAGGAGGAAAATGCAACTCTCAGAGTTAGATGAATGGAGAGAAAAAGCATATCACAATTCAAAGATTTATAAAGAGAGAGTCAAGAGATGGCATGACAAGAGAATTAAGAAGGAGTTCGCCCCAGGAGATAAGGTATTACTTTTTAATTCCAGGGTAAAGCTCTTCGGACATGGAAAGCTATGAAGTAAGTGGGAAGGACCATTTAAAGTGGTAGACGCATCATCACATGGCGCGGTCACGCTTCTAAATGACGAAGGTACGTTATTCAAGGTAAATGGTCAATGCCTTAAATTATTTTTAGAGCCCAATAAAGAATTAGAAGAATTAGATATTATTAATTTCTTTATTACTTAAGTATTGTTGGGCCCGACCTTTTTATTTTTCATTTTTCGGGGCCCAATATATTTTTTGAAATAACAAAAATATTTAGAAAATTCTACGAAAAAGTGGACCAGAGCCAGGCTCATGGGCCAGGCGCCCGCCCCTAGGGCTGGGCGGCCACCCCACCCCTTGCACCGTTTTGCCGCCGCCTTTTGCCTTCGTGATTCTTCTGCATTCTTCTTTCAGAAAAGTTTATTCCTAGTTTATTCGGGCATTTTTATCACGAGATACCATTTAGGTGCCGTTTTGGTCCTTTGAACCCTCCTATATAAACGCCCTGTGTTGTCAGCCATCCTCATTCCATCAAATTATTCCTCTTTTCCTTTTAGAAGTTTGCTAGCCCTCTCTCCCTAGATCCAATGGCCAATCACGACAAGAGGATAATCCCCTACGGTATCGAGTTCAACTCCATCCCCAAGGAAGATCCAAATTGCAAAGCTCTTATCCCAGTTAGCAATGCTCAACCCCTCACTGCCATTCCACCAAGACCTCATAGCTATAGCCAGTCTTACTTCGCTCAGCCAGTTCTCGCAGCACCTCCGTAGCCCCTGTTGCTAGAAGATAAACCGTTGAAGGGGCCTGTCGTCAAGCTACCTGCTAGAACCAAGCTCTTGCCGTTGAAGCACAATGAGACGCTTGTTGGTGTGAAGACCAACAAGAAAGGAGAGATCGTCTGCGCCAAGTATAGCACTGGGGAACGCACCTACTTCGAAGGAGTTCGCGCTCATCCAAGCAAAGTCAAATTTCTTCCACCCGAGGAAGCTCCTAAACACGCCCTTGCTAAGGCTGAAGCTTCGCGCAAGCGTCACAAGACTTTAGCTGATCTAGAAAAGCTGATAGAGGCTCAGCAAGCTACTATCTCCTCTATAGAATCCACTTTACGCCTTCAGAATAGATGTTTTCTTCACACGCACGAGAAAGTAGAGGACATAGAGAAGAACAATAAGGAACTAGAAAAGCGCGTAAGTGCTTTAGAGCCTCCTAAGCCAAAGAAGTAGATTGAGTACCATTTAGCAGTTGATATGGCACCTTCAAGATTAGTCACGAAAATTGTTTAAATTCTTTTGCTTAGATTAATTCTTTTATTTAGAATTCTTGTGAACAAAGCGCCTTACATGATACTGAATAAAGAGTTGTTTTTTATTATTATTGGATATATTTTGCTTGTGCTTTTGTCTCCACCATGCTTTGTATAAAGGAAAATAGGAAATAAGTGTGGGGGAAGCACTCGACGATTTAATGAATAGATTTTACCGCACAAATGAAAAATCTTGAAGATACATAACACGAGGACCCTATACATCGAAGCGGGCTTCGGAAGTCCACCCCAAGTGGGGCGGCCGCCCAGACCTAGGGGTGGGCGTCTAGGTGGTAAGCCCTCCTTGCTCCTTCCTTCGACCATGGTTAGGTATGCTCCCTACATGTTCCAATTTTTATATACACACTTTCTGTTAAGTTTCACATTATGAATTCTTGAGTACAACCTATTTAATGTTGAATTTAAAGAAGATAGATTATTTTAGTCATGATCTCTTTATAGACTCACACCATGATTCTTTCCTGGGAGTCCTGTTACTGTTGGGAACTTAATTTTTAGGGACCCCATATCATTTAAGTTGTTGTAGAGTGAGAGATAGTAGAATCATGAGAACCTAATTTCTGATACTTTGTCACTTGGAGAATTTCTTTTACAAAAATGTTAAAATTTTTAGCTATGCTTCTCCTCTGTGGTAAGAATAAATACCTAGTAGAGCCTTACATATCTATAAAAAAACTAGCTCATAAGCTATTTACTTTGTGTTGAGTTTGGTCAACCCGTGCTAAATCCTTGTTGAGAGGTGGGCCATGCTCCCAAGATCAGGATTCACACTAATTTTTGCACCCCTTGCTACTTTTACCCTGGAAGTACGCACCACCATATTACCTATTTAGATCCACTCAAAAATTTGTTCTGCTCCTACCCTGGGAGTAACAATTAAAAATATATCTCCTATAGGTTTTTCTTGATTGCTAGCCATGATTCTAAAATGCTCCAGAATGTTATTATCGTCTCACAATGTTCCATCAAAATTCAGTACATTTCTTTGTTGTTAAAAAATAAAGAAAAAAAAAGAGAAAGAAGAAAGAAAAAGAAAGTATTGATTTTGCCTTTTGTGAAGTACAAGTTTCAAATTGCAATTCCTCAAATCAAAGTTGAATAAGTGTATCTTTTGTAAAGGAGCATTGTAGAATTATTTTGCACCCCCTCTACCTTCCACAAATATTTCCTATTATGTTTATTCTTTTGAAACCACACCACATGCACGTCCTGATCTAGGGGTATGTCACTCCCCTCCTTGGATCCCGTTTTGACTAGGCAATATATGCAAAGTAAGTATGCTACATCCTTGAAATACAATCAACTCCAGATAAGCTTTTGTAGAATAGGATGGGCTATATGGCATTTGTCATACATACCTCAAGAGGTCTACAAATACCACATATCTTGAGTGACTTGAGAGTACCACATGAGGTAGAAGCTAAGCTATGTTTTTTATTTTCAAATACATACAAAAACACCAAGTGACAGGTTGAAAGGAGAAAGGGGCTCAGTTTCAGGCTGTTCCATTCTTCAATTGCCTAAAATGGTATGGTAGACACTTTGAATCCCGCAGTACAGGTATGACTAAGGAATAAATCTACTATTGATGTCTTGGCTAGAGATTATGCCTAAAGTAATCCATTCTTTTCTCGAGGACGAGTAAAAGTCCAAGTGTGGGGGAGTTTGTTGACGGTAGTTAACTATCATTTTTAACCGTCAACTTACATAAAAGAATGCTATAAAACTAATTACCACCATAGACTATGTGTTTAACTGACAGAATTCCACGAATTTTGGTGAATATTTATTTCTACAGGGTGCCAGCTAAAAATAATCAAAGATGGGCCACATGTCAGGTTTACATAGAGAGAAAGGGCCACGTATGGAAAAAGTATAATCTAGAAGGTTCAAGAAGCCAAACCCTAGGAGGTGGGACCCACTTGTCACTGTGACAGCGGTGGGCGCCCAGCCCCAGGGGCGGCCGCCCCACCCAGAGAGCCAATGAGCTTCCACCTCGTGGATCCTGCTTCCACCACCTTTGAGGATGGATAAAAATCATTGATGAAGGTCGGCTTGATCCGAGGGCTGTGGTGCTTCCTTGAGGGCTATATAATCAAGGCCCCTGGCCCCTGGAGGAGAGGGTTCAGAAACCCTAATTCATATTTTTCAGAGAGAATTCACCTGAGAGGGGTCCCTTGAATGGATCTTTCTCTAGGGCACATACAAGAGAGTTTAGCTTTGTAGTCTCTATGTGAGATTAGAGTTATTCTTCTAGATTGAGAGAGTTAGAGTGGAGGTAGAAGATTGGAGGAAGACCGGCCTGTCGGTGTCTCCTCTCCAAGCTTGTATCTACGGGGTCAAGTCTCCTAACCCGAGGCTTGGTTCTAAGATTCTTCGGCAATTCAACTTCTAATACTAAGTAAGTACGTTGTTATTATTGTTCTTTGGTTTGTGGGTTTACTTTATTCACTTCGCGTAGGGAATAGAGTAATCATTCATAGCGTAAGCGTGGTGCTTGGGCTAGGAATACTCGTGGATATCCCCTATCTGGCCGGATTAGTGAGTAGTAGCGTGGTACATGACAATCCCATTGTTACCTTTGGAGTCTCCTCCCGTCAGAAGGTTTGGTAGGATTTAAGTACCCTGGTTAAGCATCCTCTGTGGTGCCTCTTTTCCATCGGTATTTCCCATAAGATCAATAGTATCATAGCTTGCCATAGGTTGGAACCAGACTGTCATTGTAGTTCTCTCTAATCGCTTATATCTTTGCCACCTTGTAGTGTGGCCCAAGGGTAATAGTATAGACTAGGTTAGTCATCGCACGCTTTCTCCTTGCGGATAAAACAAATATGATACTCTGGACTTATCTCCCGGGTGAAGTGCTCACCGATATCCGTGCGCTTGCGGATTATTTCTTGAATTCCTTCGTGTGTGTATCTAATGTCAACAGCAGCCCTCATGGCGCTGAACTCCTAGTTTTCAATCACCTTGAGCGCCTCCTCCTCATCCACTAGGACCTCCTTCGACTTGCTGCTTGATGCCTTCTTCTTGCACATACATTGACGGTGCTCTAGAGAGGACGATGGAAATGCGTGGGCACCGGCGGCGCTTGAGTGGCAGTGACGGCGGCAATAGAGCTCTAAAGGGAGGTTAGGGTTTTGCGAAGGTAGAATGCTAGAAGGCCAAGGCAAGTAAGGAAAAAGAAGAAGAAGGGCCCCTTATATAGATTTACAATGGTAAAACACGGCTCAAATGGCCTGTTAAGCCAACGGATCATTTCCACCTTTTACGCATTGAATGTAGGATGCAACAGAAGTGACAGATTGCACGCCTTTTCACAATGGAATTGTATAATGGGTAGATTTTAGACTTATCCATTCACATTGCACCGTGGCTGAATTGTTACAGCTCGTACTGTAACACCCCAGGTGTTTGTCCCTCACTAAGCAATGGGTTTGAGCTCAAACATGATAGATTAAGTGGAGATGACTATGTCAAGGTCAACCTATGGAGAGGAGCCTAACCTGAACTTGGATGTTGCACCATTGCTTTATATATAGGCCATTTTCAAGATATATGCTTGGATAGTGTGATTGCAATATCTTCATGTGTCTTACATTAATACCTATCTATATTGATGCCTGGAAAAGTTTTATGAAGTTTGGAATCAAAAAGTCACATGAAAGGATAAGTTCTATTCCTATTGGAATTGCACCACTAAGTGAATGGAATTATAGACCATCAACCAAACCTTGCAAACTTGTCCAAATGAATCTAGATGAACTCTACAACAAAAATCATGAAAGTTTCATGTTGAGCAAATGCCAAGAAAATATCTCAATTGGACTAAAACCCTAGTTTAAAGCTTTATCAGGAGGCTACTTTAATTAGAGTGGACCCTGGTCTTCTGTACTAAATATGATGTTGTGCCTTAAATAAAAATTGTAGACCATATCATGGGGAACAAACTTTGTTTAATGGACCAGAGCTAATTCAGTACCTAGCTTGGTCAAATCAAGCTCACGAAATTGAATCCAGTGCTGTTTTGAAGCTTCGAAAATTGGCTAAGTGTTGGTGACTGAACTTTTTAGTTTCAGTTTGTGTGTACCTTACTTTAGCGCATTTTCTTTTGAAAACCATTGAGAATCAGATGAAAGTCCTTTAAGCAAACTTGTTGTGCTCGTGTAGCTCTACATATTGGTGCAATTGGTTGACCAAATCACACCACATTTTGAGAGATCAAGGGGCTCAAAGTTAGCAGTTTCAGTCGCTTGAAACTAAACTTCAGAATTCAGTTGTGAGGTACCCTTCTTTGGAGCTTGATATCTTCTAATCTAGGCCGACTTAGCTCTTGATTATTAAAGCAATATTGTTTACCTCGCAAAGCTCTACAACTTTGTCTCTTGCGCCAAAATCAATGGACAACCGGTTTGGGAGATAGAGGATGGGAAAGATTGAGCTTTCAGTCATGTGTTTGCAGTAGTATTGTTGGTTTTCAATTTGTGAAATTTGAAGTCGATTGATCGGCTCAACCATCCTGGCCGACCGACCTCAGCAGCTGTGCGTCGCCTGCCTCCCTCGCACCACGCATGCGTGCCAGCTCGTGCCCACGTGTCGTCGTGCTCAACTGAAAAATCCGAACGCTGCTCCTTCGGTCTCCCATCACTCACTCGTTCCAATCCTTCATCGGTCTCTCTCGCTCCCTCTCGTGCCAGACGCCATGGCCGAGTCAGGCAGGAGCTCGCTGATGCCGTCGCCCTTCCTTCGCCCCTCCTTTACCACCAGCAGCCACAACTCCTTGCTCCTCACTCCTCCCCGTGCTGGTTGTCGCCTCGCGCTGGCCGAGCCGAGATCCGACGGGCGGGCGCGCTGGGCGCGACTTGCCGCCACTGTGGCTGAGCAGGTTGCCACCGGTCAGGGTTAGGGCCAGGCGCGGCCACTGATGGCTGCAGCCAAGCCCCAGCACGGCCCCTCCTTGCCGCTGGCAATCAGTCGGCCGGGTTTTGGCCAGTCTCGTTCGTCCCCTGCCGTATTTTGACCGTGAAGAAGGAAGAAGTAGGGCCATCTCGCGAAGCTGAAACTTTTTGCTGTTTCACTTTGCAAAAGTTCCAGGAGAGAAAAGTTTACATATAGGGGCTTACATGAATTATGGAAAGTTTTGTGTTCACTCTGCATAATGTTTTCCTTTTTTCTTTTTCGGAATTAGTATTGCATTTAAATGGCTGAATTTTGAAAATACATAGTAAATCATAGAAAATTCGTAAAATAGCAAATGTGGACTTTTTGGAATCCTTGTAAAATTCTCTATGCAGTGGATCTATAATATGTCATGTTTTAGTTTAGATTTTTAGCTATAAAAATAGATCTATGCTTCTAGGTTTTCAATGCTAGTTCTATTTGTCATTTTCATAACTACAGTTGTACGGCTCCAAATGAAGTGAAACTTTTGTGGCATGCTAATCCTGTGATGTTTGATGTGTGACAAAAATTTCATGAATTTTGGTGGTAGTATGAATGAGTTATTGATTCATCTTGCTCTCACATGAATTCTTGTAATAGCAATTTGTCTTTTTCATAGAGGTTGATATACATGTCCAAGTGGCTTGAAATTTGGATAGTAGACTACTGAGGGCATATGTAGGCCACTGTAATTTTGGTAGAATTTATTGTGCACTTTTGATAGGTGTTCATAATTCCACCTAATTATCTAAATAAATTAAGAAAATGTATTAAAAGAATTTATTTAGGAATGGACACTATGTTTTCTGGTGTTCATTAGTCATGTGTGACATGTTGGTAAAGTTGGTTTT
Source organism: Saccharum hybrid cultivar R570 (assembly GCA_038087645.1). Lineage (NCBI taxonomy): Eukaryota > Viridiplantae > Streptophyta > Magnoliopsida > Poales > Poaceae > Saccharum > Saccharum hybrid cultivar. The sequence goes on from JAQSUU010000066.1 coordinate 17,859,201, forward strand.
GTCCAATTATATGTTTGTAATGTAAGTTAATAATTATTCCTTGCAAACGAAGTTTCTGGACAGTTCTGGGGGCAATTTAAGTTACCCTATGTTAATGATGTTTTCCGAGCATCTTGTCTATAGAAAAGTTGTATATAATTCATGTATCTAGCTTGTGTTAAAATTTGGTGGTATTTGGCCAAGTAGTTTTTGAGTTATAGATGTTTAAATGTAGGTCCCAGATTTGGTTGCTCTCTGTTTGGAGCAGACCAGATTCTGTAGTTTCATCATTTTGACCCCTTAAACTTGGGAATCAGGCTTAGGTGATATTAAATGAATTGTTTACAATTTCATAAGCTTTCTAGAATGTATTATTTCACATCATTTAGATTTGTAAAACTCTAGATATGATTGATTTACTCAGCTACTGCATGTATGTCCAGAAGGTGGCAAATTCTAGTTTTAGTGCTTTAATTCACTTTGCCATGCTTGTGTATTGAAGTGTGACACATATCTTTGATGGTACTTGGGTTAGTACCCTGTGATCTTATGAGACTTGTGCCTTGATTGATGTGCTTGCCGTCTTCCATGTTATGCCTTAGTGAGGATTAAGTTGATTAGCTCTAGGTGCCTATGTAAACTTTGGTGTGCTTGTTTGATTACGTTGTTTATTGCAATTCTATGCATTTATACATATGCATTGTTGCACCTCATTTAGGTACGCTAGATGCACCATATGAAGGACATGATGTGGAGCTAACCCGAAGATGGTGTTGGTGGACCTATCTCGGAGATGGAAGGAGAAGACAAGTGCTAGATTGGGGGAATGCTCGCCAAGCGAATTCACCTGACAAACTCTAACTTGAGTCGGATCCCAGGCAAGCCCCGGAGCATTATAAGCCTCCTACCTTCAAAGCAATTAATTCTATATATGTTATAAGTATTGTTGCATTAAGTGGTAGGAGTTGGTTGGAAACCCTTGCTGCATTATATCATTCATTGTCCAGTTATATGAATCCTTGAATCCTACATAGACTAGGATCGAATAGATGTTTAGCCCTGCTTTAAGCAGCAGAAGTCAGGTGATTTCCTGTCACCTATGAGATATAGGGATATTCATATATGGCACGGTTGGCTATATTTGCTATCGTGAAATGGAACCATGTGTTAATAAAATGAAATGAGACCGGGCGGGATGACGATAGTGAAGCCATAAGGCATGGAGGTCTTGGGTGTGGATTTATCCCCGTCAGAGTCGTTTAAGGACTGATTTGCTGTACGTCCTTGAGTCATGTTGAACCTAGTCTAACACTTAGTTGGCCGGATAAGTCGTTCCGACCGTGAAGCCGAGTAATACAGTTCAGGCCGGGAATCGAATGGTAGGTCGCATCTTGGAGGAGAGTAATGATGTGCTTGGGGACATTGGCATGAGACCAAGGGGGGTTAGAGTCCCTATCACCTGGCAGAGTGTTGCCCTTGGGGATGCGGCATTAGTCGAACCCGCGACTCCTGAATTGTACGAAAGGTGGCTTGTGCGACCCTGGCAGGGGCCTGCGCGGTGGGTGTTAGAAATACCCCTCCAGCTGGATAGGAACTCGATTCGAATCGCCGTCGCTCCCGGTTAGTGAGCACTTGACTTGAGCAGCGGCAACGTAGATTCCATTAAATTGAACGGATGGTTAATTGGATGATGATGGAAAGGTTGCCTCAACTTATACCTGCTATGGTTAATATTGTTTGCTCCTAATCAAGTGAGTGCTCTTGTACAGGTGCTAATATAGATGACAGGTTAATGATAATTAACTTGATGCTTAAGCATTAATGATTACTTATCCATATTAAGCTTTTTATGCAAAATGTTGTCAAGCTAGCCCACTTTATATTAGCCCTGCATGACCCTTGGTGTCACTTTATTTCTGGTTTCTATCGGGTAAGTCTAGCTGAGTACCTTCTTGTACTCAGGGTTTTAACCCCACTTGTTGCAGGTTGTGATGTATCATAGCGACTGCAAGAGTTGGTTGGCTCCTGCCGTAGAGGTGGAGTGTGATCATGGGCATGATCCTTCTTATTTATCTTGTCTCTAATGCTTTTGTTGGAAGTCGACCTTGGTACTGGCATGTATTTGAAATAAGATTAATGTTAGTATCAAATTACTTTGCTTCCGCTACTTTTGAACTTAAGTTGTAATAACTATGTTGAACTCCGATGTATATTGAATTACTTGTGAACTGGATGTAACATGTGACTTGTTATGTTGAATCACTACGATCTTGGCTTGTATGTTGGTTGGTTTGAAAACCCTCATGATTTCATTGGACTACCAGAGTTATATGGGCTCAAGTGCGAGAATTTGATCACTTCGGTAATTGTTTTTGTACTTGTGCTCTTATAATTTGGATGGTTCTGTTACAGCTGGTATCGGAGTAAGATTTAACAGTAAACATGTCATATGTGTATTTAAAACCAAGGTTTTTGTTTGCAAAAGTCAGTTTTGACAACTTATAGCTATATATATAGGTGTTCAAATATGAAGTTTAAAACCTAAGTATGCCAGTGGTCAATTTCCTTATGCCCATATAAGGATTATTAGGTGGCTTATATAAGTACTAACTTAGGGGTTTTTAATTTATGCATCTACGCCCAGGCCAAGGTATGTATGTGTGATAACTCTCTCACACTATGCTACCGGTGTGTCAGATTAGAGGTAGCCTTCATATATGAAATCGCCATATATGTTGCTAGTTTACTTTTATGCAACGTCGCACCTACGCTCAGGTAAGTGTGAGTTGTGAGAGCATGACCATCCAACCCTCGGTCTAGGGGAGAGCTAGTTTTGGTTACTGGATTATTTACATGTTAACACACATGTATATATGAAGGTACTTAATTGTGGGTGATTGATGATTCGGGTAGTTTTGGTGCTACATGTATATATACGGGGGTATATGTATATGAGAGTACTTAGACTTTTACTTTCCTGCTTTCATTGTGTGCCATATATCGGGGAATTGTTGGGCTGCAATGAAAAATTTTCTACAGGTACGCTAACCACGAATGCGTAAGTCGAATGTAGCTGGTGACTAGCTATATATCGAAAGAGTGTGTGTTATGCCACCGACATAGAACGTGATCGCCACCTAAGGTTGGCAATCTTGTGAGGACGAATAGGACGAAGCATGCATTATCATGATTGTTGCTTTATGCACGACTATGCTCCTCTCACCCTTATTCTATATTAAGTAACTTGTGATTGATGTGGTAACTATCTTCCTTGTATGGAGTTAGACATGAATGCCTTGTTCCATGTTGCTTGAATAGGGAGTGTTTGAAGATAGTGTGTGCTTAGTTTTGTTAGAAATAAGTATGGTTACATGCCTGAACCTATAGATGTCCTCTAGTTGAGCCAAGTGGTGGATGTGTTGTTCATACAAGCGTTTGCAAATGCTTTAGACCTCACCTAAGTAATTGTGATTCTTATTAATGAATTAAATTGGTTGGTCTAAGGTAACAATGTTTAGAGCTACTAGAATAACATGTTTGTGTGCTCTCTTGTTAAGTAGAACAAAGGCAAGCTTTGTTTTGCTTGTTGGACGTTGGCTGCTAGAGCGGTTTCTGTTGTAGTGATTCTTTCGTAGTCATAATGGTGTTTTCTGTGGTTATGGAGAATACCAAAGTTGTATCTAACTTACTCATTTAGCTTGTTCTGAAATTTCATGACACTAGGCCTTATGGTTTGGGAGTTATGAATTTTAGAAGTTTACTGTCAGGTTTTGCTTATGCTCTAAATAGATCTGAATGTTTGGTTTGTTTGACCTATGTGCATATGGAATCATGTCTTGGAGATAATATAAAAAGTGTAGTAATTTTTCTAAGCTTTCCAAAATGTCCTATAGCACTAATTGGGGTGGTTTAAATCTCTAGTTATGAGCTTGCAAAATGGAATGACAGAATCTGTCCAAATCTGGGCAGAGATGTCTTCTTTGTCTTGTTTGGCCTTGTTAGATATAAAATCATCTTAATATGATAATAAGAAAGTTATAGACAAATTAATAGTCTTTACATAAAGTTAAGGCTCAGCCTTGTTGTGTCCCTAGAACTCCAGTTATGCATGTTTGAAGTTCTTGTCAGTTTTTTGTCCATATTGGTACAGATCTGAAACATCATCATGTTTGACCATGCTAACCTGTGATTTAGCTTTTGGTATGAATAACAAACACGTGGAAAACTTCCTAAGCTTTCCAAAAAGTCTAGGATCACCTTTATGGGAGGTCTACAACCTCAGTTATGGTTGAAACAAGTAACTACTGTGCTGCTGTCCAGATTCTGTGCCCACGCTAAGTTAGTCACCTTAGCTAGCATTTGTTTTGAGCTAAACTTGTAGTTAGTTCGTGCTTGAGATGAATGCTTATTTTGGGTGAGCCTTGTGCTTTGGATTGGTTGCTTAAGCTCAATCGTTTGAATTTTCTCAAATGTCTGCTTGACTGTGATGTTGTATGTATGCTTGTTATCTAGGTAGTGCCCTAGTTGTCACCTCGTTTATCCTCGGTGAGCATACGAGGGTCGCATAGCTTGATCCTAGAACAACGTTCATGTTACGTAATTGTATGGTTGTTGTCTTCAATTAGGTTTTCTCTCTTAGGAGCCTGAGCTTGTAGACCTGATGGTTAGCCCTTGAATGTTTGTATCCATGCCTTTGCTTGACCGAAAGCCCAAAGTTTAGTTCTCCTATATGTTTGCATAAGCCGTGAATGTTTTGCAACCCTCTTTGTGAAGAACCTTGTCGACTGACTCACCAAGTTAACTTTCATCAACGCTAGCCTTTGACCATGGTTCGTACGTTGCCAGTTGTGGAGACCGTACCCAAATCCATGTTGGACCTTCCGGTTACCTCTCTCAAAGGTTAGCTAGTATGACGCAATGTATCTCTGCTATGGCCTCTAAATCATGTGCTTGCAAATTCGTGCATCTACCTTATCAACTCAATCTATGACTACATATCGGTTTTCACCCTTGAAATTTGCTTAATCCGTCCCCAACCTTCTCAGTCTCAAGATGTTTATCAGTTTTGATCTCATGTTGTTGCCCAACATGAATGAATCTCCTATTAATCTTTTATCTGGAACTCACCTCGGTGGACGCAAGTCGTGCATAGAATTTAAGCAAGAGTCCATTGCTCAGTTGTCTTTAGGAAGTGAGCTATGTTCCCTTGTGGTGTGTGTTAATTTTTGGATCGCCTCCTCGTTGATTCTAAACCTTGTGACTACCTTTACTTGCTATCCCTCCTTGGTATGGTGCTTGTTCGGACAACCCAATCTGTGCCATTTAAAATTCATCATCGGGTGTATGTTCAGTAATGGTGTTATGAGTAGCAACTAATGGTGCCATGACGAAACCGAGAGCCTCCTGTGGGTGCACACACAAGGTTGTGCTGCTCGGCACGCGCTGGTATCATGGTTTCTAATCATAATCCATTGCAGAACAACACTGCTGTGATGTTCACGTGACCTTCTTCCTTGGTTGTTTTCCCATATCTTATCAAAAGACCCTTATATCGAACCAAAAGTAGTAGAGCTTCCTCCTGAAGTTGCTAAGAGGAAAACCTTTGAAGAACAGGTCACTGACATAAACATTAACATACCACAAGAAGTGGTAGACATGTGACTCTACTTAGTTGTCCCTAGTATTGACGACCACCATCTAGGGAGCAATGTTCTCATCTCTATTGGATAAAAAGGACACACAACACTTAATGTTGGACAAGTTATCTATGGGATGAGAATCGATTGTTGCATTGTGCATATGACCCGAGCTATCCAAGTCTCAATCTTGGGTGCATAATGACAATACAATCGAAATCAACCATCTCTGGTGTGACTCCTTATCTGCTGACTTCGATGGCAGCCATCTGTTCTGCATTAACCATGATTATGGTGGACAAGAGTGAAGATTTGGAACTTTTTAGTGTTAAGAGACAACTGATTAGTTACCAATAGGAAGGTTAATGACCCCTTGGTAGCTACGAAGGCTATGTCTTACAGAGCAATAACCAACAAGAAGTCAATCAACTAGCCAACAACTTGAGTGCTACTCTATCTTCCACAGCCATTGTGACCAAGTCAATTCTATCTTGGACAATCACATAGATAGTGCAAGGTATTGTATCAGCTAAAGTGAAGAATTAGAGAAAAACATGACCTAGTTTCGATCAACATCCCTGTGCCCTTAGGTGCCATAAACAGTTTGTTCATAACTCTATTGGAACAATCAAGGGTTCTACGAGTAAAAAAATTACAAATTGGAAGCAATTTGAAAAGTGGCAAACAACCGATTTCCCATCTTAGAGCTACTGTTTGATCCTAATGAGGAAGCCTCAAGGTGAAAAGTTAGCCTAACAAAGCTAGTTTTACTATGCGACAAGTGAACTCAACTTACAGTGCAACGACATCACGAAGGAAAAATTTTACTCAACCGCTTGGTGGTGAACTATTCCTCGTGGTTTAGTAAATACTTACAACTTTTGTTATCCTTAAGGCCTCGCTACATCTTTCTTTGGTAATGGTTTTCCAATGATGACATACTTTGGTACATTATGTGTGTTTTTACCCATGAGATTGCATCTGATTCAACCCAGATAACGATTGCCTTTAGAAAAGAGAATCTTCTTAGGTAACATTTGGCAGAACTGCGGCACCGACAGAGTCAGCTATCACACTCACTAATCCGTCGACAGACTTAGATAATACAGTGTTGTCATCAGAGAAAGAGAACTGCACACATGGAATAGTAAGTAGTTTTCCATTAGTTGGTGTCTAAATGAATGAACATGTACGACCAACATAGACCTTGTCTATTGGTTAGTCAGTATCCTATAGCCTCAGAGGATGTTTGTCGTCTATGATCTCACCCCTTTTTGGAAGGTTGTGCTCAAGCCACTTTGGTAGAGGACTGCTTTTCAAACTTTGTGAATATAGAGTCATTTCAACGAGTATACTTCTGAAGATTTCAGTCTAGTGTAAAGTTCATATGGCCATGCTATGTTCACTAGAGAAGAAGAGATACTTGTGCGTGGTTAGTTCATGGACCAAATGATCTTCGTACACTGAGAATGAAGTACTGTGTTGTCTTGAATTCCTCCCAGAGTAACAATGCTTCATGGAAGTCAATGAAGGAATTTCTTCAGACAAAGTTACCATGAAGAGCAAGTATCAGAAAGCATCTTAACCGGATTAACACTTCTGATGTTTGAAGCTCAGAAGTCGAATGCTATAGCGAATGTTGGAAACTGGACAACATGTTTCTCTTCCCTTGAAAAGTCCTTCGCACCGAATCTCGGGACGCGATTCTTTTAAGGGGGGAGGGCTGTAACACCCTAGGTGTTTTTCCCTCACTAAGCAGTGGGTTTGAGCTCAAACATGATAGATTAAGTGGAGATGACTATGTCAAGGTCAACCTATGGAGAGGAGCCTAACCTGAACTTGGATGTTGCACCATTGCTTTATATATAGGCCATTTTCAAGATATATGCTTGGATAGTGTTATTGCAATATCTTCATGTGTCTTACCTTAATACCTATCTATATTGATGTCTGAAAAAGTTTTATGAAGTTTGGAATCAAAAAGTCACATGAAATGATAAGTTATATTCCTATTGGAATTGCACCACTAAGTGAATGGAATTATAGACCATCAACCAAACCTTGCAAACTTGTCCAAATGAATCTAGATGAACTCTACAACAAAAATCATGAAAGGTTCATGTTGAGCAAATGCCAAGAAAATATCTAATTGGACTAAAACCCTAGTTTAAAGCTTTGTTAGGAGGCTACTTTAATCAGAGTGGACCCTGGTCTTCTGTACTAAATATGATGTTGTGCCTTAAATAAAAATTGTAGACCATATTATGGGGAACAAACTTTGTTTAATGGACCAGAGCTAATTCAGTACCTAGCTTGGTCAAATCGAGCTCACGAAATTGAATCCAGTGCTGTTTTGAAGCTTCGAAAATCGACCAAGTGTTGGTGACTGAACTTTTCAGTTTCAGTTTGCGTGTACCTTACTTTAGCGCATTTTCTTTTGAAAACCGTTGAGAATCAGATGAAAGTCCTTTAAGCAAACTTGTTGTGCTCGTGTAGCTCTACATATTGGTGCAATTGGTTGACCAAATCACACCACATTTTGTGAGATCAAGGGGCTCAAAGTTAGCAGTTTCAGTCGCTTGAAACTAAACTTCAGAATTCAGTTGTGAGGTACCCTTCTTTGGAGCTTGATTCTTCTAATCTAGGCCGACTTAGCTCTTGATTATTAAAGCAATATTGTTTACCTCGCAAAGCTCTACAACTTTGTCTCTTGCGCCAAAATCAATGGACAACCGGTTTGGGAGATAGAGGATGGGAAAGATTGAGCTTTCAGTCATGTGTTTGCAGTAGTATTGTTGGTTTTCAATTTGTGAAATTTGAAGTCGATTGATCGACTCAACCATCCTGGCCGACCGACCTGAGCAGCTGTGCACCGCGTGGCTCCCTCGCACCACGCATGCGTGCCAGCTCGTGCCCACTTGTCGTCGTGCTCGACTGAAAAATCCAAGCGCTGCTCCTTCGGTCTCCCCTCGCTCACTCGTTCCAATCCTTCCTCGGTCTCTCTCGCTCCCTCTTGTGCCAGACGCCATGGCCGAGTCGGGCAGGAGCTCGCTGATGCCGTCGCCCTTCCTTCGCCCCTCCTTTACCACCAGCAGCCATAGCTCCTTGCTCCTCACTCCTCCTCGTGCTGGTTGCCGCCTCGCGCTGGTCGAGCCGAGATCCGACGGGCGGGCGCGCTGGGCGTGACTTGCCGCCACCGTGGTTGAGCAGGTTGCCGCCGGCCAGGGTTAGGGCCAGGTGCGGCCACTGATGGCCGCAGTCAAGCCCCAGCACGGCCCCTCCTTGCCGCCGGCAATCAGTCGGCCGGGTTTTGGCCAGCCTCGTCCGTCCCCTACCGTATTTTGACCGTGAAGAAGGAAGAAGAAGGGCCATCTCGCGAAGCTGAAACTTTTTGCCGTTTCACTTTGCAAAAGTTCCAAGAGAGAAAAGTTTACATATAGGGGCTTACATGAATTGTGAAAAATTTTGTGTTCACTCTGCATAATGTTTTCCTTTTTTCTTTTTCGGAATTAGTATTGCATTTAAATGGCTGAATTTTGAAAATACATAGTAAATCATAGAAAATTCCTAAAATAGCAAAGGAAGACTTTTTGGAATCCTTGTAAAATTCTCTATGCAGTGGATCTATAATATGTCATGTTTTAGTTTAGATTTTTAGCTATAAAAATAGATCTATGCTTCTAGGTTTTCAATGCTAGTTCTATTTGTCATTTTCATAACTGCAGTTGTACGGCTCCCAATGAAGTGAAACTTTTGTGGCATGCTACTCCTGTGATGTTTGATGTGTGATAAAAATTTCATGAATTTTGGTGGTAGTATGAATGAGTTATTGATTCATCTTGCTCTCACATGAATTCTTGTAATAGCAATTTGTCTTTTTCATAGAGGTTGATATACATGTCCAAGTGGCTTGAAATTTGGATAGTAGACTACTGAGGGTATATGTAGGCCACTGTAATTTTGGTAGAATTTATTGTGCACTTTTGTTAGGTGTTCATAATTCCACCTAATTATCTAAATAAATTAAGAAAATGTATTAAAAGAATTTATTTAGGAATGGACACTATGTTTTCTGGTGTTCATTAGTCATGTGTGACATGTTGGTAAAGTTGGTTTTGTCCAATTATATGTTTGTAATGTAAGTTAATAATTATTCCTTGCAAACAAAGTTTCTGGATAGTTCTGGGGGCAATTTAAGTTACCCCATGTTAATGATGTTTTCCGAGCATCTTGTCTATAGAAAAGTTGTATATAATTCATGTATCTAGCTTGTGTTAAAATTTGGTGGTATTTGGCCAAGTAGTTTTTGAGTTATAGATGTTTAAAGGTAGGTCCCAGATTTGGTTGCTCTCTGTTTGGAGCAGACCAGATTCTGTAGTTTCATCATTTTGACCCCTTAAACTTGGGAATCAGGCTTAGGTGATATTAAATGAATTGTTTACAATTTCATAAGCTTTCTAGAATGTATTATTTCACATCATTTAGATTTGTAAAACTCTAGATATGATTGATTTACTCAGCTACTACATGTATGTCCAGAAGGTGGCAAATTCTAGTTTTAGTGCTTTAATTCACTTTGCCATGCTTGTGTATTGAAGTGTGACACATATCTTTGATGGTACTTGGGTTAGTACCCTGTGATCTTATGAGACTTGTGCCTTGATTGATGTGCTTGCCGTCTTCCATGTTATGCCTTAGTGAGGATTAAGTTGATTAGCTCTAGGTGCCTATGTAAACTTTGGTGTGCTTGTTTGATTACGTTATTTATTGCACTTCTATGCATTTATACATATGCATTGTTGCACCACATTTAGGTACGCTAGATGCACCATGTGAAGGACATGATGTGGAGCTAACCCGAAGATGGTGTTGGTGGACCTATCTCGGAGATGGAAGGAGAAGACAAGTGCTAGATTGGGGGAATGCTCGCCAAGCGAATTCACCTGACAAACTCTAACTTGAGTCGGATCCCAGGCAAGCCCTAGAGCATTATAAGCCTCCTACCTTCAAAGCAATTAATTCTATATATGTTATAAGTATTGTTGCATTACGTGGTAGGAGTTGGTTGGAAACCCTTGCTGCATTATATCATTCCTTGTCCAGTTATATGAATCCTTGAATCCTATATAGACCAGGATCGAATAGATGCTTAGCCCTGCTTTAAGCGGTAGAAGTCAGGTGATTTCCTGTCACCTGCAAGATATAGGGATATTCATATATGGCACGGTTGGCTATATTTGCTATCGTGAAATGGAACCATGTGTTAATAAAATGAAATGAGACCGGGCGGGATGACGATAGTGAAGCAACAAGGCATTGAGGTCTTGGGTGTGGATCTATCCCCGTCTGAGTCATTTAAGGACCGATTCGCTGTACGTCCTTGAGTCATGTTGAACGTAGTCTAACACTTAGTTGGCCGGATAAGTCGTTCTGACCGCGAAGCCGAGTAATACAGTTCAGGCCGGGAATCGAATGGTAGGTCGCATCTTGGAGGAGAGTAAGGATGTGCTTGGGGAAATTGGCGTGAGACCAAGGGGGGTTAGAGTCCCTATCACCTGGCAGAGTGTTGCCCTTGGGGATGTGACATCAGTCGAACCCGCGACTCCTAAATTGTATGAAAGGTGGCTTGTGCGACCCTGGTAGGGGCCTGCGCGGTGAGTGTTAGAAATACCCCTCCAGCTGGATAGGAACTCGATTTGAATCGCCGTCGCTCCCGGTTAGTGAGCACTTGACTTGAGCAGTGGCAACGTAGATTCCATTAAATTGAATGGATGGTTAATTGGATGACAATGGAAAGGTTGCCTCAACTTATACCTTCTATGGTTAATATTATTTGCTCCTAATCAAGTGAGTGCTCTAGTACAGGTGCTAATATAGATGACAGGTTAATGATAATTAACTTGATGCTTAAGCATTAATGATTACTTATCCATATTAAGCTTTTTATGCAAAATGTTGTCAAGCTAGCCCACTTTATATCAGCCCTGCATGATCCTTGGTGTCACTTTATTTCTGGTTTCTGTCGGGTAAGTCTAGCTGAGTACCTTCTTGTACTCAGGGTTTTATCCCCACTTGTTGCAGGTTGTGATGTATCATGGTGACTGCAAGAGTTGGTTGGCTCCTGCCGTAGAGGCGGAGTGTGATCATGGGCATGACCCTTCTTATTTATCTTGTCTCTAATGCTTTTGTTGGAAGTCGACCTTGGTACTGGCATGTATTTGAAATAAGATTAATGTTAGTATAAAATTACTTTGCTTCCACTACTTTTGAACTTAAGTTGTAATAACTATGTTGAACTCCGATGTATATTGAATAACTTGTGAACTGGATGTAACATGTGACTTGTTATGTTGAATCACTATGATCTTGGCTTGTATGTTGGTTGGTTTGAAATCCCTCGTGATTTCATTGGACTACCGGAGTTATATGGGCTCAAGTGCGAGAATTTGATGACTTCGGTGATTGTTTTTGTACTTGTGCTCTTATAATTTGGACGGTTTCGTTACACGTACAACTCAGAAAGAACTCGCCATTCGCAAGATACATAGAAGAGATTACAGAATGTTGCCAAAGAACCCGGATTTACCAGAAACAACCCGGATGATACTCAAAAGTACTCAGACAAGCAAAAAAGGAGACAACAACTCAGAAAATAATATTTTTTCTATTACAAATATCTTCAAGAGATACAAGATTATAGATTTCACAAGACCCAACGAACTCGATACTACGACGAACAAGGTAGCAACAATGACTACAGAAAGAACATGGCTCTGGAAACGACTACGTGCCCCTAGTCGCTACTCGACAGAACACACTCTACTCGGTTACACTGTTTTCTTTAAACAAGGAGCGCAGTGCATCCAAGATTGGTGTTAGCGACACAGCGTGACAACTTGGACCAGGTGAGGCTCACTTGCATTTGTCTACTCAAGCCCGATGTGATCCTAGATTAGATGCTGATCTACACCAGATAGTCGCAAGGTAGAGTGAAGGATCAACCCAGAACTGCTGGATGAGGGAACGCATCCCACATCACAAGACTTCTTCCACCTGCCAGGATGGACTACCCAGCGCAATGCCATCATGAGATTAGTCTACCTCTCATCTCTATCACAAGACTTCTTTCACCCACTACAAGATATACAAGACTTACAACTCACGCCTGGGGCTTGCTCTACTTCACAAACTATCATATTCATGACTACAAGACTTCAAGATCTACACCAAGACTTTACCGGTTTGCAGTAGCTTGCCAGGAGGGTATTTATAGGCCAAGGAGCTGCGTACATGGACCTAGTGCACCAACAAATCAAACCTAAAAAAGGATACAAAAAAGTGACAGAAAGCAGTAAAGGAAAAACAACCACGCATGAAGACACAATATTCGAGGAAGGTATATCCGGAATAATATGCCAACACTATACAACTAGTGACTGAGCAGCATTTATATTCAACCACCACCTACCACCTACCTCTGACAAAAAGTAGGCTACCTGAGAACATGACAAAAGACCCTCTATCCGAGTTCTTCTTGAGCAAAAGAACCTAGATATATGCTCGGGGGCTACAGGGTACATATCCTCATAAGAGATTTTTAGTTTTTCCAATGATCAAAATCCAAGACCCTCCAACAACTTTTGTCCCAAATAGCAAGAGGCTCGGGGGCTACACTCAGTGAGTGCCCTTTTTCGTTGAAAAAGCACACATCACTTAGGAGATTTCTTCTAGAAAAGACCACTTCAAGACTTCTCTTCGAAAGAACTTGGACCAGGCTTGTTTCACCAAGCGAGGCTAGAGAAACAAGGAGGCTTTGAGTTCAACCATGAAATGCTCGGGGGCTTGTCGATGTGGGACCCCACAGGGTTCCCCAGCGATGTCGGCCTGGTCCACGGACCAGAGTAGGAAGGGGTACAGCAACTGCTACACCGAATTCGAGTAGAATAGGCCAGACTAGCCAGACTTCTATAGGAAAGTACCTTCTGTATTTAGATCAGAACAGCTTCTTAGGATCTAACTAGGATTGTAACCACACCATAGTCTTCTCTATTGATATAAACAAAGACTATGGGCACCCCTATAAGGAAGAACAGATCATACCAATCAATCCAACGCAAAAGACTAACACTGACTGGACATAAAGGCTATTAGTCGATCACGGTCGAGCGCCCAAACCAGTATAAATCAACTGTCTCTTGCGTTCACCGTTGAGTTCCGCACTAGCCGAAACCTTAAAAACTGTCCCGGGTACCCCCGTGATAGGCTATCAGTGGTAAAACATCGACAGGCACCCGGATCGGCATGCGATGGGGTGGAATGATTTGATGAAGGATCAGGCGATAGGCAGAGAACTGCAAAGAAAAACAGAATGGATACAATAGAGGGGAAAAGGACATAGCTGGTAACACGATGGCCGGGGCCGCTTCTTTAGCGCCTTGTCGATCTTTTGCCTGCTCCTCCTGCTCCATCTGTCCCGTCCCTGCCTCGCTCAAGGACCATCTACAGTGGTCCTCCTTCAGAAAAGGTCAGCAAACGGTTAGCTCAATCGATCCTCCAGTGCGGTCGAGCCATCGGTGAGTGGGATCGGGTCAAGGAAGACAACAAAATAGAGCAAACAGAAGTAAGTAAAGTCGGAAGGTCAGGAGGACGGGACTTATCTTTATTTTTGTTGTTGGAGAGGTAGGCTGGCGAAGAAGGTCGGCAGGCAGGCCATGGGTCGAGAGGCGTCACTTCTAGGTAGATGGCTCGGCGATGGCCTTCCCTCATGGGGTAAGGTCGGAACTCAACTCGATCAGGTCAAACCCTTCTAGGGAGCTGAGCGCTTGGAAGAAGGGGCTAGTCAAGCCGCTACCACCGCTAGAGGTCTTGACTGCCTTGCCGATGCTCGATCGGTCGAGTAGCGCCACCGTCTTGGCTGCTTCCTCCACCGTCGCCCTTCCTATGTCGTCGCCATGGCCATCAGGAGCTGTGGGGGTATAAACCCGTATACCCTCATGGCTCCACATGGGCCATGCCAGACAAGGTGGCCCAACTCGTTAGAAAGGGTCGTGTGGATCTCCAAACTGCTCAGTGAATCGTGTGGAGCAAGCAGAGACTACTTGATGATCAAGGAAACAAAGTCGGTTAGGATGGATATCATATCCTCCGCTGATATAGCTGTTGTAATCAGCTGGGATTAGATTCCTTAGATCTATAACCTTGCCCCCTGAACTATATAAGGTGGGCAAGGACCCCCCTCAAAACACATCATCACGCATCAATACAATCCACAGAGACGCAGGATGTAGGGTATTACGCAGTTCATGGCCCGAACCTAGATAAACCCTGTGTTCATCTTGCGTCACCATCTAGTTCGTTGTCTTGCGCACCTCCACTGATAATCTACTATTGTAACACCCTAGGTGTTTGTCTTGCATTTGTTCATTGCATTGCATCACATGAGCACATTCATCCCATTATCACATGTGCATCATCTTATGTTTCAATGTTGCAACATGATGTTTCATTAGTGCTTGTGTATGTGTGTATCATATGTGATGTCTATGTGTTATGCTTAAGTACCCTAGAGGGGCTATACATGTCCCATGTACCATGTTTCTAGGGTTGCATGCCTTTGTTTCAGTGTTTCAAATGATTGTTCGTTTGTTTCAGTGGAATGTTTCATATGTTTCAAGTCTATGTTTCAGTGATTTGAGAAGCTAGAGTACATGAATCACATGCAAATGAATATGGTGACTCACCAAAACACCCTACCTACATTTAGAATGTCATTAGGAACAATGTTCATAAAGGTCATTAGCCCTAATCATGCTTCTAAGTACTAGTTGACTTTGGCTGACTCCTAGACCTCTTTTTCTTCCTTGAATAAAAAGTGCAGCTAGAAGTCAATGCATGTTGGTGCACCTTCAAACAAAGTTGTAGTATTTTTATTGAGGAACAAAAGTTGTAATATGTTAATCTCATGAAAATTGACCTAACATGCTCAAAAATGGCCCACAAGACAGGTATAGGGGTTGTTTGGGCACTTAGCAAATTTTGCTAAGTCAAATTGCTTTTACAGTTTCATTGTACCACTGTTTGAAGCCCTGTAGTTCCAAATCCAGGCTGAACTAGCTCAAGTTCATATTGTCAAAGTTGAAGCCCCCACATAGCTCTACAAGTTTATCAATTACACTTTGCACTAACTCGATCTGGATTGGGAGGAATTGAATGACAAAAATCAGGTTTCATCGGTTTCACGAGCTCTGATTCAGAGCGAGCAGCAGCTTCAGTGGCTGACCGGCTTAGGTCACGGCCACCACGTGGACACCACACACCATGCTCGCCTCCCCCGTGTCACACCCTGGCCAGCTAGAAGTGAAGAATGCTGCTGCTGCCTCTCCATTTCCGCCCTTCTCTTTTTCCTCTGTGCTCTCACCCGAGGCGGAAAAACCAAGACGCCATTGTTGCCGCAAGCTCCGACAAGCTCGGGCACGCTCGCCACCGCACCACTGTCTGCCAAACCACGTCCACTGCTCTGCCCTGAGCTCCTCTACCTCCTCGTCCTTCCCACACTGCGAGTCCTGCTTGGGTAAGGCCGCATTGCCCACTCCACCGCCGCGGTGACCTTGTCGGAATACCTCTGCATGAGCTGCTCACCATGGTCCCACCTCTCCTGTGCATCCCGCCTTCCCTGGTCTCACTTAGGAGCAGCTCTAGGATCCGTAGTGGTGTAGCCATAGTCATCGGGAGCCACCATGGCCGGAGTTGGCCAGCGCACAACGCGCAGCGCCGCCACACCTGCCATTGCCACCGGCATCTCCCTTCACTATAGCATAGGGGTCCATTTTCTAGCCTAGTCAAAGTGGCTCGTCAAGACGAGCACGTTGGTGCCCTCAGCCTTGTCGGAGTCGTCACCGGCGGCGAGTTCGCGCCGTCACTCCTCCTCTATCTCTGTCCCTCTGACCAGCGGGCCCCGCTGTCAGCACCATTGACCAAAGCAGGACATGGGCCGAGCGGTTCACGCCGGCCGGCCCAGTAGTTAGGTTTAGATTTAGATTTAGTTTTTCTTTTCTTTTATTTACAAATTTGAATGCTAATTTGTAAAATGCATATCTCGAGTTCTAGGGATCCAAATGAGTTGGTTCGAATTTTGTTGGGTTTCTTGAGGACTCTAGTTTTTATTGAAAATCAGAAACATGCAATGTTTTGTTATGAAAAATGGGGTTATTATTTATACCTTTTATTCATGCATGAAAAGAGGAAAATCATATCTCTATGTAGATAGCTCCAAATGACTAAAATTTTTTCTGGGAAGCTATTTATGCCATGACTAGCCTGTAGTTTAAATTTCATCAATTTTGTATACTGTATGGTGGAGTTATGTATTTATCTTGTTTGCATGGGTGAATCTTATGTGGAATTTCATAATTTATCTATAGATCCAGTAAAGTTTAAATTTGATGAGTGCTATTCTCATGTTAGTACGGGACTAAGAAAAATATGAAATCTGTTGTTTGATACTTTTCAATAGGGTTTCTCATTTGTGCCAAAATCAGCCTTTCTGTCTGATATTTTTAGTATAGGAAAATATACTTGATCAATTGCAATGAAAATTTTGTGGTAGCCTCCTAGAAGCATGCGGTAGCCACTGCAATTTTTACAGAATTAATTATGAAGTTTTGTTATAGGTTCCTTATTCCACCTAATTATCTAAATAAATTAATAAAGTGTATTAAAGAAAGTATTCAGATGTTGGCACCACACTTTCTGGTGTTCTTTTGATATGTGTAATAAGTTGTTAAACTTGGTTTAGCTCAAATGTGCTTTTGCTACATCACTAAATATTTAATTTAGTGAATCTGCCAATTTTGGACAGATTTCGAGATGTTGTTAATTGCCCTATGTAAATGATGGTTTCATGTCTTGTGGTCTATAACAAAGTTATTGTGATTTCATGATCTAGCTGCTGTTAAAGTTTGGTGGCATTTGGCCATATAGTTTAGGAGTTATAGCTGTTCAAAGTTGGCTCTTAGTTTTGGTTGCTCTCTGTTTGCTCAGAATAGATTCTGTGTTTGCTTTAATTCGACCCGGTGAACTTTGGAATCATGCTTTGATGTTTATAAATGACTTGTAGAGAATTTCACAAGCTTTCCAGAACATCCTCTTGCTAATCAATTGGATTTGTATAACTCCTATTGTGATTGATTTATGGAACTACTCCTTTGCTTGTTAAACCTGAGACTTTTTGTTAAGTGTGCCTTTACTATTCATAGGCATGATTGTGATGTTCCTAGGTGTTTAATTTGATTGAGATAAGTTTAGGTGAGGTGTTAGGCCTTTAACTAAAGATGAACATCTTTATCTTAGGTTGTGCAAGTTAGGTAAGTTTGATCTTGCTCTTTAGAGTAAAGATAGACACATGCTTTTAAAGTGATTTCAATAGAGCTATTCTTACTCGATCGGTAAACGAGTGTCCAGTGATGCTTTGCTAATTGCTTACTTTTAATTATTCATCCATCATAAACATCATGTCACTCTTATGCATTCATGATATTCATCTTCTGCACCTACATGCAATAAGTGTACCGGAGGGCGTGACCTTGCTAGAATTCGACGGGATGAGCTAGGAAGCTCCAGAGGTGCAGTAGCCTGAACCCGGAGTTCAGGAGGTGCAGCCCGCAGGAGAAGTGCCGGACGAGGTCGTTGTTGACTACCCTGACAATGTTCTGTGCAATTTCGTGAAAGGCAAGCCCCGGAGCATTATAAGCCTCCTAATTTCTGAAATGCAATTAAGTACTATGTTGTATATTGTTGCATTAAGTTTTAAGTGTTGGATGAAAACACTTGCTGCATTGATATCCAATCCTTGTCCAAATATTATCACCATGAATCTTATGTAGCTCAGGCTCAAGTAGATGCTTAGCCCTGCTTTAAGCGGTAGAAGTCGGGTGATTTCCTGTCACCTGCGAGCTATAGGATTATACATGTGGCATGTTTGGCTATATTTGCTATCGTGGAAAAGAACTTGGTACAATTGAATGAAGACCGGGCGGGAGCTTGTAAGGCTGTAGGCTTACAGTGACTCCATCTGTATCGCTTAAGGACTGATTCTTGGAGCCTTTCTTTATCATGTTGAATGCATGCCTCTCTCTTAGCTGGCCAGGCCCGAGTGCTTGACCGCGAATCTGAGTAGCTTAACTCAGGCCGGGCTTCAGCAAGTATAAAGTGCGCCTCGGAAGGGAGCCGTAGGCATGAGTCCAAGGGTAGGTGATTTAAAAGTCCTGATCATCCTAGCAGAAGGGTAATCCCTAAGAGTGCTGGCGCTGACCGAACCCACGGAGTTGGTTCCTGAGTTATACCAAAGGTGACCCACGGCTACCCTTGCAAAGTATGTCAGGGTGAGAGTTAGGAATACCTCCTCAGCTGAGTTAAAATTCACTTTGAGTCGCCGTCTCTCACCGGTTAGTGAGAACTTGACGGGCATATCTCTAAAGTAGATTCACTAAATAACATGATGGTTTAGGAATGATGATATGATGATGGCCTTATTATACCTGCTGTGGTTATTATTGTTTGCTCCTAATAAAGTGAGTGCTCTAGTACAGGTGCTAATATAGATAACAGGTTAATGATTATTAACTTGACGCTAAGCTTCAAATGGTTACTTATGCTAGGTCAGCTTTTATGCAAATTGTGTCAAGCTAGCTCCACTATATATTAGCCTTGCAGGATCCTTGATGTCTTTCATTTCTGGTTTTAGACGGGTAAGTCTAGCTGAGTACCTTCTCGTACTCAGGGTTTATTTCCCACTGTCGACAAAACCTGGTCGGCAGTCTACCGAGGGTATGCCCAAGGTAGTAGATTGTCGGCAGACAGGTGTGCAAGCCACGAACGAGATGGTGATGTAGAACAACACGCGGGTTTATCCAGGTTCAGGCCGCCGTGTGGGCGTAATACCTTACGTCCTGCTCTGCTTTGTTATTGCTATCTTGAACAATGTATTACAAGCTAGATTGCCCTAGAGTATGTTTCGATATTTTTGAGGGGGCCCCTGCCCTCCTTATATAGTCTGGGAGGCAGGGTTACAGATCTAGAAACTAATCTTAGCCAGTTACAATTGCCATACAGAGCCGGATAAGGATTCCTAATCTAACCGACCAAGACCTTGCTTGATTCCCAAGTTTGGTTTGATGCCTTGCGCGAGACTCCATCCCGATGATCTGGATCGCACGTCGTCATGTAATGGGCCGGACCGTCTGGTCTGGGCCTGCCCATGTCTAGCCGTAAGGGTATAGGGGTTTATACCCCCACAACTAGTCCCCGAGCACTATGTATTCTGTATCGACACACTGTCTTAGTCTTCTTCAACTTGCGAGGTTCGTCTTCACATCACCTTGAAATGTTAGTCGAGCATGCGCTAGTGTTCTGTCTGGATCAGGAATCAGTAAACTGTGATTGCTGATGAAGACTGTAGTTGTCGGTGAAGATTGCATAGTGGTCCAAAAAGAAAAAATTTCTTTCCTGGTGAAGTGTACCCACTTGCATTTCTAAAAAGAAATGTAAGTGTGCATACTTGTCGGAAGTAACGTACAAAAAATTCCAGAGCGTAGGGGTCAAAAAATAGAAACAATTCACCATCAGGTGAAGTGTACCCACTTAGTCCCTAAGCCTAGTAGTAGGTGACGTAGGCACGTGGTGCCAGGGTCTAAAAAAGAAGTCTTAAGAACCAATGGACATTATGCACTGTCAGGTGCATCATATATGATGTAGTCCCCGATCTTGCTAGAAGGCAAAAGACGAGCCTTGTAGCAAGGTTCAATAATAACAAGTGTCCATCGACTGTATGCAAGCATAGTACATGTAGTCGAGCGAGATGAATCCTTCAACAGGAAGTGGTCTAACGAGTCCCCGAGATCAGAGATTTGGGGACGAGTCCTCGAACTTGGTGGTCTTGCGATGAGTCCCCGAGCTCGAAGGTCTGGCGATGAGTCCCCGAGCTCGGAGGTCTGGCGATGAGTCCCCGAGCTCGGAGGTCTGGCGATGAATCCCCGAGCTCGGAGGTCTGGCGATGAATCCCTGAGCTCAGAGGTCTGGCGACGAAATCCCGAGCTCGGAGGTCTGGCTGCAGGTTCCATCACCAAGTCTTCCGGAAATCAGTCATCGAGCTGTGATCGGAGAGTGGTCGAAGCAGTCCCCGAGCATAGCGTGAGGTGTGGTCGACAAGTCCCCGAGCGTGGTCGAAGAGTATAATGTGCTCGGTGGTCGAGGAGGAACACTGGTCTAGTGAACAACGAAGTCCCCGAGTGTATCGCAAAATTCCTGCAATATAAATATGTTATATGGAACAATTTAGTTTATTGTAAACTTGTGCCTCATCATCAGGCAAGTTTGTAATAATATACTGTTGTGACAATGTAAGCTTGTTTGTGTTTATGGAAAAACATTTAAAGTTTGTATATTGTGTGGAGGATAACTAAGTTAGGACGCATAAGTGTTCTGTTTTAGTTGTATCAGTTGATAGACGCGTCATCCTGTAGAATCCGTACGGCCCCAGCCGGATCTGCGGTCCGAGTGCGAGGCGCGGAGCCTGTTCGCACGTAAGAGTGCACAGGTCGGACCAGGGAGCGCCCGCCAACCACCCGGAGCGTAGAGAGCGGATCCTGTGCACACGTAGGGAGAAGTCGGAGACGGGGCTGGCTCTGAGAACCCGAGAAAGGATGGTGCTCTGTCAACTTGTCTCATATAAAATATTAATAGAAAGTGATCTTCAGGTAAGCACGTTAGAGTGGTTAGAAGAAATTATATTAAATACGAATATTGGAAGTGTACTTATCTTCGGTCCGACCTGCGAGCTTTCCGATGTGTCGTGATGACAGTGGTCACAGTTGTCGTAGTGCCATTCTTTGTGGTGATCGGTGCGACAGGGGGTCGGAGATGTTGTCGGCGTGGTCGGAGCCGTAACCAGCGTGATTGGAGATGCTGTCGGCGTGGTCGGAGATGTTGCTGGTGTGAGCGAGGCCAGAGCCAGCGTAGTCGTAACCGATGTCGGTGTCGGGGAAGTAGTCGATGCAGATTGGATCTGCGTCCCCTCTGTGGTCGAGGTGACAAAGTCGTTGAAGCCGGTGGTCCACGTGATCTGGCCGATCGTGAATGTGACGCCCGCCACCATGGCCATGGAGTCGGGGAAGATGACCATCTCGCAAGCCTAAAAAGCAGTACACACACCCCATACCTGGCGCGCCACTGTCGACAAAACCTGGTCGACAGTCTACTGAGGGGTATGCCCAAGGTAGTATATTGTCGGCAGACAGGTGTGCAAGCCACTAACGAGATGGTGATGTAGAACAACACGCGGGTTTATCCAGGTTCAGGCTGCCATGTGGGCGTAATACCTTACGTCCTACTCTGCTTTGTTATTGCTGTCTTGAACATTGTATTAAGCTAGATTGCCCTAGAGTATGTTTTGATGTTTTTGAGGGGGTCCCTGCCCTCCTTATATAGTCTGGGAGGCAGGGTTACAGATCTGGAAAGTAATCTTAGCCGGTTACAATTGCCATACAGAGCTGGATAAGGATTCCTAATCTAACCGACCAAGACCTTACTTGATTCCCAAGTTTGGTTTGATGCCTTGCGCGGGACTCCATCCCGATGATCTGGATCGCGCGTCGTCATGTAATGGGCCGGACCGTCTGGTCTGGGCCTGCCCATGTCTAGCCGTAAGGGTATAGGGGTTTATACCCCCACAGCTAGTGGGTACACTTCACCAGGAAAGAAAATTTTTCTTTTTGGACCACTATGCAATCTTCACCGACAACTGCAGTCTTCATTAGCAATCACGGTTTACTAATTCCTGATCCAGATGGAACACTAGCGCATGCTCGGCTAACATTTGAAGGTGATGTGAAGACGAACCACGCAAGTTGAAGAAGACTAAGACAGTGTGTCGATACTGAATACATAGTACCGGGGACTAGCTGTAACGGAACCGCCCAAATTATAAGAGCACAAGTACAAAAACAATCACCGAAGTGATCAAATTCTCGCACTTGAGCCCATATAACTCCGATAGTCCAATGAAATCATGAGGGATTTCAAACCAACCAACATACAAGCCAAGATCGTAGTGATTCAACATAACAAGTCATATGTTACAACTATTTCACAAGTAATTGAATATACATCGGAGCTCAACATAGTTATTACAACTTATATTGGAAAGTAGCGGAAGCAAAGTAATTTGAAACTAACAACACTCTGATTTCAAATACATGCCAGTACCTAGGTCGACTTCCAACAAAAGCATTAGAGAGAAGATAACTCAGAAGGATCATGCCCATGATCACACTCCGCCTCTACGGCAGGAGCCAACCAACTTTTGCAGTCGCCAAGATACATCTCAACCTGCAACAAGTGGGGATAAAACCCTGAGTACAAGAAGGTACTCAGCTAGACTTACCCGTCATAAACCAGAAATAAAGTGACACCAAGGATCATACAAGGCTGATATAAAGTGGGCTAGCTTGACAACATTTTGCATAAAAGCTTAATATGGATAAGTAATCATTAATGCTTAAGCATCAAGTTAATTATCATTAACCTGTCCTCTATATTAGAACCTGTACTAGAGCACTCACTTTATTAGGAGCAAACAATATTAACCATAGCAGGTATAAATTGAGGCAACCTTTCCATCGTTATCCAATTAACCATCCGTTCAATTTAATGGAATCTACGTTGCCGCTGCTCAAGTCAAGTGCTCACTAACCGGGAGCGACGGTGATTCGAATCGAATTCCTATCCAGCTGGAGGGGTATTTCTAACACTCACCGCGCAGGCCCCTGCCAGGGTCACACAAGCCACCTTTCGTATGATTTAGGAATCGCGGGTCCGAATGATGTCGCAACCCCAAGGGCGACACTCTGCCAGGTGATAGGGACTCTAACCCCCCCTTGGTCTCACGCCAATGTCCCCAAGCACATCCTTTCTCTCCTCCAAGAAGCAACCTACCATTCGATTCCCGGCCTGAACCATATTACTCGGCTTCGCGGTCGGAACGACTTATCCGGCCAACTAAGTGTTAGACTGCGTTCAACATGACTCAAGGACGTACAGCGAATCGGTCCTTAAACGACTCAGACGGGGATAGATCCACACCCAAGACCTCCATGCCTTGTTGCTTCACTATCGTCATCCCGCCCGGTCTCATTTCATTTTATTAACACATGGTTCCATTCCACGATAGCAATATAGCCAACCGTGCCATATATGAATATCCCTACATCTCGCAGGTGACAGGAAATCACCTGACTTCTACCGCTTAAAGCAGGGCTAAGCATCTACTCGATCCTAGTCTATGTAGGATTCAAGGATTCATATATCTGGACAAGGAATGATATAATGCAGCAAGGGTTTCCAACCAACTCCTACCACTTAATGCAACAATACTTATAACATATATATATATATAATTAATTGCTTTGAAGATAGGAGGCTTATAATGCTCCGGGGCTTGCCTGGGATCCGACTCAAGTTAGAGTATGTCAGAAGAAACTCGCTTGGCAAGCATTCCCTCATTCTAGCACTTGTCCGATCCTTCCATCTCTGAGATAGGTCCACCAACACCAGCTTCTGGTTGGCTTCACATCACGTCCTCCACGTGGTTCAGCTAGCGTACCTAAATGAGGTGCAATAATGCATGTGTATGAATGCATAGAAGTGAAATAAACAAAGTAATCAGATAAGCATACCAAAGCTCACATAAACACCTAGAGCTAATTAACTTAATCCTCTCTTAAGGCATAACATAGAAGAGGGCAATCACATCAATCAAGACACAAGTCTTATAAGATCTTAGGGTACCACCCAGGTATCATCAAACCCAAGCATGACAAAGTTAATCAAAGTACTAGAACTAGAAATTGCTACCTTCTGGACATCAGACCAACAGCTGAGTAATTTAATCATAACTGGAGATCTACAACTCCAAATGACTTGCAAGAAGACATTATGGAAAGCTTATGAAATTATCTAAATTTCATTTATCAACATCTAAACCTGATTCTAACATTTACCAGGTCGAAATACAGAAGGTACAGAATCTGTCCTGGAAGGACAGAGAGCAACATAAATCTGAACCCAACTTAGAACAGCTGTAGTTTCTAAACCATATGGCCAAATGCCACCAAAATTTAACAGCAGCTAAATCATGAAATTCACAACAACTTTGTTATAGCACACAAGACATGAAAACATCATTTGCATAGGGTAATTAACAATATTCTCAAATCTGTTCAGAAACCTCATTTGCAAGAAATAATTATTAACTTATGTTGCAAACATATAATTGGATACAACCAACTTTACCAACATGTCACACATGACTAATGAACACCAGAAAATATAGTGTCCATTCCTAAATAAATTCTTTTAATGCATTTTCTTAATTTATTTAGATAATTAGGTGGAACTATGAACACCTACCAAAAATACTCAATAAATTCTACCAAAATTACAGTGACCTAAATATGCTCCCAAAAGTCTACTGTCCAAATTTCAATCCATTTGGACAAGTATACCAACCTTTATGAAAAAGACAAATGGCTATAGCAATAAATCATGGAAGAGCAAGTTAAACCTAAAACTCAATATTTTATGTGAACACATGGCCAGAGAATGAGCCAACATCATAGAGCAACATCATAATAAGGTGATGGGACAACATTTTCTATTTTATCATTTATATATTATTTATAAGCTATTTATCAAGCCATAAACAAGTTAACTCAATAAATTGAGCATACAGTAAGCAATGGCCATGAAATTTATACCACAGTACATCCATATCATGAAAAACCTACCATCAAAATTTCACATCATTTGGAGCATCACAACTCAAGATATAAAATGACAAGCAAAATCATATAGATTTCCTGATTTATCAAGGTCCAATCACAACCCTAAGAAAACAGTGAACAATTAGTGTGTTTAATATTTTTCCTAGCAAGTACATGTCATCACAAAATTAACAAAACAAGAATCATCATTTTTGGAGTTCTAAAACTCTAGATATGGCTCTGCTCAAGTTGGTAAGCATTTTTGGAGCATTTTTAAGGCTTAAATAAAGACATCAGAAAATATCTACAACATGTAACATATTATGTCTCCACTGCATAGATCTTTTCCCAAGGTTTCCAAAAAGTCCACTTTTTGCTATTTTTGGATTTACCTAGCAAGAGATATGCATTTTAGAAGATTTACATAAAATCTGAATTTCAAAAACGGGATTTATCCATACCTAACCGAATATGCTAGGCGTACCCGAAAACACACCCCGGATTCGTCACTACATAACTGCCATGTGGGACCCGTTAGACTACTTAGCCCCACCTGTCATTCACCAAGAAAAAGAACACACAGAGAGAGGGAGCCGGCTGTCTTCTACCTCTCGCTGACCACAGAGGAATGGGGAGGGGGCGGCTCTGGCTCGGCCGGCCTCCGGCAAAGGGGTCACCGGCGGCGGCGGCTGAGGGCAGCACGAGCACCAGCGCAGCGAGGCTCACCCGAAGGCGGTCGCAGCTCGGGGTGAGGTGGCCCGTGGTGGTGCGGCCACGGCAGCCGACAGCTTGCCGGCCGGCGCTCCGGCGGCGGTCCACTGCGAGGGTGAAAACGGTGAGGCGAGGAGCTCCGGAGGTGTGGCGTGGTACGAGGAACATGATGGCGTGGCCGGTTCGAGTGGAGGAAGGCCGTAGACAAGGAATCGCGGGGCGGCCGGAGCTCAGCCATGGCGGCCATGGCGGTCGTCGCGGCATGCGCTTTCAGGGCGAAGCCGAATGAGGAGGAGGCAGAGAATGAGCTTGGGAAGTGGAGGAGCGGCCGAGTGGCTCGGTGTCCATGACGCACCATGCGGGGACAGGGCACGCGGCAAGGAGCTGGGACGCGGTGCGGGCATGAGTGCCACGTCCGGACGCGCGTCGCCCATGGAGGCTTTCAACCGAACACGTGGTATACGTGACTCAGCCCGAATTGGAGGCCGTGTTTGGGCTTGTTCTAGGCTGAACTAGGTCTTGGCCCCAACATGAAATTCGAAGCCCACAAGATACTCTACAAAATCCATGTAGTGACTTTGGTCATTAGAGCAACTGGTTAAGAAATAATTTACCCTAAATTTGACACTGTCAGCGACTTGAAAGCAACGAGCAACAAACCAAAATGGGGGTAAAAATGAATTGCAATTGGTGCCATCTTCTTGTATGCTCTTCCCCATCATGTAAGCTCCAACTTTTGTATTTGCCTCAACTTGAGTTGCTTAACAAAAATTGGAGAACGCGGAATGTCATCGTCGATGCCTATGGATTCTAGACTTAGTCAATTTCGTGGGACTCCAAAACAGCATGAACTTCCAGACCTTGTAGCTCATGAACTAGGCCGAATTAGCCAAAGTGCCAATTGACAAACTTGTAGCTCAGGAATTTCTCTACAACTTTGCTTTAAGGAGTCAAGCTTGAATTAGCATAGTTTGCGAGATACAGATCAAGGAATAGAATCTGTTTTTGGGAACTAACAGAATTCCAGAACAGTAGTAAACTGCAGTTTTGACAGGCTTAAGAGCTGAATCATGAGATGGGTCAATTGACAAAGTTGAAGCTTATAAAATTTACTACAACTTTGATATAATTGACTTGGACTGATTCAAACTCTAAGATGGAGATTCTGAGAGGTCAGCTAGCACACTATACTAACAAAGCATGGAAAACAACACTTTAGGAGCTAAGTTAGCATAAGCTATTAACATGAGAAATGCTCCAAATGCATAGTTAAGCAATCCTAACATGTTTACAAACATTCAAAGCAATAACTTACATTTGCACACATGATCATAGCATTACAAGACAAAGAAACATAATGGCACAAGCATGTTTCACTTACTTAAACTTAGGCAACAAGATGAGATGCTTATGATAAGGCTATACTCATGTGAAGCAAGTGCATTAGGAGGCAAGATAACACCCGGGGTGTTACAGCCCTCCCCCCTTAAAAGAATCGCGTCCCGAGATTCGGAATGGAAGGCCTTTTAAGGAGGAGAGGCACGTTATCTAGTTCCCAACATCTGCTATAGCATTCAGCTATAAAGCTTCAACATCGGTGAACAATTTGGTCAAAGGCACTTTCTGATACTTACTCTTCATGGTAAAATTTGTCTGAAGAATTTCCTTCATTGACTTCCATGAAGCATTGTTACTTTGGGAGGAATCCAAGATAGCACATACTGCATTCTCAGTGTACGGAGATCATTTGGTCCATAAGTGAACCACTCACAAGTATCCGACTCTCTCATGAGCATATCATAGGCCATATGAACTTGACACTAGACCAAATTTTTTTTTGAAGTATACTTGTCGAAATGGCTCTATGTTCACATGGTTTTGAAAAGCAGTCCTCTACCAAAATGGCTTGAGTACAACCTTCCAAAAGGGGGATATCATAGACGACAAATATACTCTGAGGCTATAGGATACTGACTAACCAATAAACAGGGTCTATGTTGGTCGTAAATGTTCAATCATTCAGATACCATCTAATGGAAAGCTACTTCCTATTTGATGCATGCAGTTCCCTTTCTCTGATGACAACACTGTATTATCTGAGTCTGTCGATGGGTTAGTGAATGTGATAGCTGACTCTGTCGGCTCCATATTTCAGCCAAATGTTACCTAAGAAGATTCTTTTATCCAAATGCAACAGTTATCTGGGTGGAATCAGATGCAAGCTCTTGGGTAAAAACATTTATAAGGTACAAAAGTATGTCATCATTGGAAAAATAATTCCCAAAGAAAGATGTAGCGAGGCCTTAAGGACAACAAAAGTTGTAAATATTCACTAAACTGTGGGGAGTAGTCTACCACCAAGCGATTGAGTAAAAATTTCCTTTATGACTTGTTGCACTGTAAGTTGAGTTGACTTGCAGCGTAGCAACTTTGTCAGGCCAACTTTCACCTTGAGGCTTCCTTTTTAGGATCAAACAGCAGCTCTATGATAGGAAATCTGTTGTTTGACACTTCTCAAATTGCTTTCAAATATTCCTCAACACTTTGTCCAATAAAGTTATGAACAAACTGTTTGTGGCACCTAAGGGCACATGGATGCTAATTAAAACTAGGTCATGCTTTCTCAAATTCTTCGCTTTAGCTGATAGCACACCTTGCACTATCTGTGTGATTGTCCAGGATGGAATTGACTTGATCACAATGGCTCTAGAAGATAGAATATCTCTTAAGTTGTTGGTTAGCTGATTAACTTCTTGTTGGTTATTGCTCTATATGACATATCCTTCGTAGCTACCAAAGAGTCGTTACCTAGCTAGAGACTAACCTTCCTATTGGTAACTAATCAGTTGTCTCTCAACACTAAAAAGTTCCAAATCTTCACTCTTGACCACAACAACTGTGGTTGATGCAGAACAAATGGTTGCCATCGAAGTCACAGATAAGGGGTTACACCAGAGATGGTTGATTTCGACGGTGTGGTCATTATGCATACAAAGGTTAAAATTTGCATATTGTGATGATTGATTCTTATCCAACGAATGACTTATCCAATTTTTAAGTGTTGGGCGTCCTTTTTATCCAATAGAGATGAGATACTTGCTTACTAGATGACGTTCGTCAATACTGGGACAACTAAGTAGAGTCACTTGTCTACCACCTATTGCAGTCTGTTAATGTTTATGTCGGTGACCTGTTCTTCAAAGGTTATCCTCTTGGCAACTTCAGAAGGAAATTCCACTACCTTCAGTCTAAGATATGGATCTTACGATACGATATGGGAAGATAACCAAGGAACATCTCACAAGAAAGCCCACATCGATGTAGTTCCATAATGGGCTATGACTAGCAACCTCGATACCAGCGCGTGCCTAGTAGCACTACCATGTGCCGGCCGGTCACAGGGAGGCTCTAGGTTTTGTCGCGGCACCGTAGAATACTAATCGTAACACCATTACCGAACAGACGCCCGATGAGGAATTTCAAATGACACAGATTGGTGGTCCGAACAAGTACCATACAAGGAGGGATAGCAAGCAAAGGTAGTCACAAGGCTTAGAACCAACAGGGAAACTATTCGTAGATCAAAACACCTCACAAGAGAACATAGCTAAATTGTCGAATGCGATTAAGCGCAAGATTTTTGCTTAATTCCACGTACGCCTAGCATTCACCACTATGAGGACAAAACAAAAGATTACCATGAGATTTGGTCATGTTGGACCATGACATGAGATCAAGACTGGTACACATCTCGAGACTTGAGAAGGTTGGGGACGGATTAAACCAACTTCAAGGGCGAAAACTGGTATGTAATCAGAGATTGAGTCGATAAGGTAGATGCACGAATTTGCAAGCAACGATTTTGAGGCCACAGCAAAAAGACATTTCGTCGCATTAGCTAACCTTTGGGAGAGACAACCAGGAGGTCCAACATAAATTTGGGTGCGGTCTCCACAACTGGCAATGTACGAACCATGGTCAAAGGCTAACGTTGATGAGAGTTAACTTGGTTGGTCAGTAGATAAGGGTCTTCACAAAAGGATTGCAAAACATCCATGGCTTATGCAAACATATAGGAGAACTCAACTTTGAGCTTTCGGTCAAGCAAAGGCATGGATACAAACATTCAAGGACTAACCACCAAGTCTACAGGCTCAGGCTCCTAAGAGAGAAAACCTAATTGAAGACAACAACCATATAATTACGTAACGTAAACGTTGTTCTAGGATAAAGCTATGCGACCCTCGTATGCTCACCGATGACAAACGAGATGACAACTAGGGCACTACCTAGATAACAAGCATACATACATGCATCATAACTTCAAGCAAACACATGAAGAAGCTTACACAAATGAACTCAAGCAACTAACTACAAGTTTAGTCCAAACAAACGTTAGCTAAGGAAGTCAACTTAGCATGTGCCTAGAATCTGGACAGCAACGCAGTAGTTACTTGTTTCAACCATAACTGAGGTTATAGACATCCCACAATGGTGATCCTAGAATTTCTAGAAATCTTAGGAAGATGACTACACTTTAGCTATTCATACCAAAAGAAAATTCATAAATTAACATGACCAAAAATGCTAACGTTTCAGATCTGTACCAATATGGACAGAAAACTAACAAGAACTTCAAAAATGCAAAACGAGAGTTCTAGGGACACAACAAGGCTGAGCCTTAACTTTATGTAAAGCTTATTAAGTTGTCTATAACTTTTCTTATTATCATATTAGGATGATTCTATAGCCAACAAGGCCAAACAAGATAAAGAAGACATCTCTGCCCAGATTTGGACAGATTCTGTCATTTCCCTTTGCAAGCTCATAACTAGAGATTTAGACCACCAAAATCAGTGCTATAGGACATTTTAGGAAGCTTAGAAGAAGTACTACACTTCTTCTAATACCTTCAAGACACGATTCCTTATGCACATAGGTCAAACAAACCTAACATTCAGATCTATTCAAAGCATAAACAAAACTTGACAGCAAACTTCTAAAGGTCATAACTCCCAAACCATAAGGCCTAGGGTCATGAAATTTTAGGACAAGCCAAATAAGTAAGTTAGCTACAACTTTGGTATTCTCCATAACTACAGAAAACACCATTATGACCACAAAAACATTACTACAACAGAATGGTTCTAGCAGCCAAAGTCCAATAAGCAAAACAAAGCTTGCCTTTGTTCTACTTAACAAGAGAGCACACAAACTTGTCATTCTAGTAGCTCTAAACATTATTACCTTAGACCAACCAATTTAATTCATTAACAAGAATCACAATTACTTAAGTGAGGTCTAGAGCAATTGCAAACACTTAGGTGAACAACATATCCACCACTAGGCTAAGCTAGAGTACATCTGTCGTTTCAAGCATATAACCACACTTATTTCTAGCAAGGCTAAGCACACACTTTTCTCAAACAACATGGAGTAAGGCATTCTTGTTTAGCTTCACACAATAAAGATAGTGTACTACATTGATCACAAGTTACTTATCATTTGAAGAAAGGTGAGAGGAACATAGCCACGTATAAGGCAACAATCATGAATATGCATGCTTCGTCCTATTCGCCCTCACAAGATTGCCAACCTAAGGTGGCAATCACGTTCTATGTCGGTGGCATAACACGCGCTCTTTCGATATATAGCTAGTCGATAGCTAAATTCGACTTACGCATTCGTGGTTAGTGTACTTGCAGAAAAGTTTCATTGCAGCCCAACAATTTCCCAATAAAGCACACAATGAAAGCAGGAAAGTAAAATTCTAAGTACTTCCATATACATATACCCCCGTATATATACATGTAGCACCAAAACTACCCGAATCATCAATCACCCACAATTAAGTACCTTCATATATACATGTGTGTAACATGTAAATAATCCAGCAACCAAACTAGCTCTCCCCTAGACCGCAGGTTGTACGGTCATGCTCTCACAACTCACACTTACCTGAGCGTAGATGCGATGTTGCATAAAAGTAAACTAGCGACATATATGACTATCTCATATATGAAGGCTACCACCAATCTAACACACCGGGTAGCATAGTGTGGGAGAGTCATCACACATACATACATTGGCCTGGGCGTAGATGCATAAATGAAAATCCCCAAGTTAGTACTTATATAAGCCACCTAATAATCCTTATTTGGGCATAAGGAAATTGACCACTGGCATACTTAGATTTAGAATTCAGTTTTCATAAACCTATATATAGCTATAAGTTGATAAAAATGATTTTATAAAACAAAACATTTGTTTTAAATACACATACGACAAGTTTAATGTTGAATCTTGCTCTGATACCAGCTGTAACGGAACCGCCCAAATTATAAGAGCACAAGTACAAAAACAATCACCGAAGTGATCAAATTCTCGCACTTGAGCCCATATAACTCCGGTAGTCCAATGAAATCACGAGGGATTTCAAACCAACCAACATACAAGCCAAGATCGTAGTGATTCAACATAACAAGTCATATGTTACAACTATTTCACAAGTAATTGAATATACATCGGAGCTCAACATAGTTATTACAACTTATATTGGAAAGTAGCGGAAGCAAAGTAATTTGAAACTAACAACACTCTGATTTCAAATACATGCCAGTACCTAGGTCGACTTCCAACAAAAGCATTAGAGAGAAGATAACTCAGAAGGATCATGCCCATGATCACACTCCGCCTCTACGGCAGGAGCCAACCAACTTTTGCAGTCGCCAAGATACATCTCAACCTGCAACAAGTGGGGATAAAACCCTGAGTACAAGAAGGTACTCAGCTAGACTTACCCGTCATAAACCAGAAATAAAGTAACACCAAGGATCATGCAAGGCTGATATAAAGTGGGCTAGCTTGACAACATTTTGCATAAAAGCTTAATATGGATAAGTAATCATTAATGCTTAAGCATCAAGTTAATTATCATTAACCTATCCTCTATATTAGAACCTGTACTAGAGCACTCACTTTATTAGGAGCAAACAATATTAACCATAGCAGGTATAAATTGAGGCAACCTTTCCATCGTTATCCAATTAACCATCCGTTCAATTTAATGGAATCTACGTTGTCGTTGCTCAAGTCAAGTGCTCACTAACCGGGAGCGACGGCGATTCGAATCGAATTCCTATCCAGCTGGAGGGGTATTTCTAACACTCACCGCGCAGGCCCCTGCCAGGGTCGCACAAGCCACCTTTCGTACGATTCAGGAATCGTGGGTCCGAATGATGTCGCAACCCCAAGGGCGACACTCTGCCAGGTGATAGGGACTCTAACCCCCCCTTGGTCTCACGCCAATGTCCCCAAGCACATCCTTTCTCTCCTCCAAGAAGCAACCTACCATTCGATTCCCGGCCTGAACCATATTACTCGGCTTCGCGGTCGGAACGACTTATCCGGCCAACTAAGTGTTAGACTGCGTTCAACATGACTCAAGGACGTACAGCGAATCGATCCTTAAACGACTCAGACGGGGATAGATCCACACCCAAGACCTCCATGCCTTGTTGCTTCACTATCGTCATCCCGCCCGGTCTCATTTCATTTTATTAACACATGGTTCCATTCCACGATAGCAATATAGCCAACCGTGCCATATATGAATATCCCTACATCTCGCAGGTGACAGGAAATCACCTGACTTCTACCGCTTAAAGCAGGGCTAAGCATCTACTCGATCCTAGTCTATGTAGGATTCAAGGATTCATATATCTGGACAAGGAATGATATAATGCAGCAAGGGTTTCCAACCAACTCCTACCACTTAATGCAACAATACTTATAACATATATATATATAATTAATTGCTTTGAAGATAGGAGGCTTATAATGCTCCGGGGCTTGCCTGGGATCCGACTCAAGTTAGAGTATGTCAGAAGAAACTCGCTTGGCAAGCATTCCCTCATTCTAGCACTTGTCCGATCCTTCCATCTCTGAGATAGGTCCACCAACACCAGCTTCTGGTTGGCTTCACATCACGTCCTCCACGTGGTTCAGCTAGCGTACCTAAATGAGGTGCAATAATGCATGTGTATGAATGCATAGAAGTGAAATAAACAAAGTAATCAGATAAGCATACCAAAGCTCACATAAACACTTAGAGCTAATTAACTTAATCCTCTCTTAAGGCGTAACATAGAAGAGGGCAATCACATCAATCAAGACACAAGTCTTATAAGATCTTAGGGTACCACCCAGGTATCATCAAACCCAAGCATGACAAAGTTAATCAAAGTACTAGAACTAGAAATTGCTACCTTCTGGACATCAGACCAACAGCTGAGTAATTTAATCATAACTGGAGATCTACAACTCCAAATGACTTGCAAGAAGACATTATGGAAAGCTTATGAAATTATCTAAATTTCATTTATCAACATCTAAACCTGATTCTAACATTTACCAGGTCGAAATACAGAAGGTACAGAATCTGTCCTGGAAGGACAGAGAGCAACATAAATCTGAACCCAACTTAGAACAGCTGTAGTTTCTAAACCATATGGCCAAATGCCACCAAAATTTAACAGCAGCTAAATCATGAAATTCACAACAACTTTGTTATAGCACACAAGACATGAAAACATCATTTGCATAGGGTAATTAACAATATTCTCAAATCTGTTCAGAAACCTCATTTGCAAGAAATAATTATTAACTTATGTTGCAAACATATAATTGGATACAACCAACTTTACCAACATGTCACACATGACTAATGAACACCAGAAAATATAGTGTCCATTCCTAAATAAATTCTTTTAATGCATTTTCTTAATTTATTTAGATAATTAGGTGGAACTATGAACACCTACCAAAAATACTCAATAAATTCTACCAAAATTACAGTGACCTACATATGCTCCCAAAAGTCTACTATCCAAATTTCAATCCATTTGGACAAGTATACCAACCTTTATGAAAAAGACAAATGGCTATAGCAATAAATCATGGAAGATCAAGTTAAACCTAAAACTCAATATTTTATGTGAACACATGGCCATAGAATGAGCCAACATCATAGAGCAACATCATAATAAGGTGATGGGACAACATTTTCTATTTTATCATTTATATATTATTTATAAGCTATTTATCAAGCCATAAACAAGTTAACTCAATAAATTGAGCATACAGTAAGCAATGGCCATGAAATTTATACCACAGTACATCCATATCATGAAAAACCTACCATCAAAATTTCACATCATTTGGAGCATCACAACTCAAGATATAAAATGACAAGCAAAATGATATAGATTTCCTGATTTATCAAGGTCCAATCACAACCCTAAGAAAACAGTGAACAATTAGTGTGTTTAATATTTTTCCTAGCAAGTACATGTCATCACAAAATTAACAAAACAAGAATCATCATTTTTGGAGTTCTAAAACTCTAGATATGGCTCTGCTCAAGTTGGTAAGCATTTTTGGAGCATTTTTTAAGGCTTAAATAAAGACATCAGAAAATATCTACAACATGTAACATATTATGTCTCCACTGCATAGATCTTTTCCCAAGGTTTCCAAAAAGTCCACTTTTGCTATTTTTGGATTTACCTAGCAAGAGATATGCATTTTAGAAGATTTACATAAAATCTGAATTTCAAAAACGGGATTTATCCATACCTAACCGAATATGCTAGGCGTACCCGAAAACACACCCCAGATTTGTCACTACATAACTGCCATGTGGGACCCGTTAGACTACTTAGCCCCACCTGTCATTCACCAAGAAAAAGAACACACAGAGAGAGGGAGCCGGCTGTCTTCTACCTCTCGCTGACCACAGAGGAATGGGGAGGGGGCGGCTCTGGCTCGGCCGGCCTCCGGCGAAGGGGTCACCGGCGGCGGCGGCTGAGGGCAGCACGAGCACCAGCGCAGCGAGGCTCACCCGAAGGCGGTCGCAGCTCGGGGTGAGGTGGCCCGTGGTGGTGCGGCCACGGCAGCCGACAGCTTGCCGGCCGGCGCTCCGGCGGCGGTCCACTGCGAGGGGTGAAAACGGTGAGGCGAGGAGCTCCGGAGGTGTGGCGTGGTACGAGGAACGTGATGGCGTGGCCGGTTCGAGTGGAGGAAGGCCGTAGACAAGGAATCGCGGGGCGGCCGGAGCTCAGCCATGGCGGCCATGGCGGTCGTCGCGGCATGCGCTTTCAGGGCGAAGCCGAATGAGGAGGCAGAGAATGAGCTTGGGAAGTGGAGGAGCGGCCGAGTGGCTCGGTGTCCATGACGCACCATGCGGGGGCAGGGCACGCGGCAAGGAGCTGGGACGCGGTGCGGGCATGAGTGCCACGTCCGGACGCGCGTCGCCCATGGAGGCTTTCAACCGAACACGTGGTATACGTGACTGAGCCCGAATTGGAGGCCGTGTTTGGGCTTGTTCTAGGCAGAACTAGGTCTTGGCCCCAACATGAAATTCGAAGCCCACAAGATACTCTACAAAATCCATGTAGTGACTTTGGTCATTAGAGCAACCGGTTAAGAAATAATTTACCCTAAATTTGACACTGTCAGCGACTTGAAAGCAACGAGCAACAAACCAAAATGGGGGTAAAAATGAATTGCAATTGGTGCCATCTTCTTGTATGCTCTTCCCCATCATGTAAGCTCCAACTTTTGTATTTGCCTCAACTTGAGTTGCTTAACAAAAATTGGAGAACGCGGAATGTCATCGTCGATGCCTATGGATTCTAGACTTAGTCAATTTCGTGGGACTCCAAAACAGCATGAACTTCCAGACCTTGTAGCTCATGAACTAGGCCGAATTAGCCAAAGTGCCAATTGACAAACTTGTAGCTCAGGAATTTCTCTACAACTTTGCTTTAAGGAGTCGAGCTTGAATTAGCATAGTTTGCGAGATACAGATCAAGGAATAGAATCTGTTTTTGGGAACTAACAGAATTCCAGAACAGTAGTAAACTGCAGTTTTGACAGGCTTAAGAGCTGAATCATGAGATGGGTCAATTGACAAAGTTGAAGCTTATAAAATTTACTACAACTTTGATATAATTGACTTGGACTGATTCAAACTCTAAGATGGAGATTCTGAGAGGTCAGCTAGCACACTATACTAACAAAGCATGGAAAACAACACTTTAGGAGCTAAGTTAGCATAAGCTATTAACATGAGAAATGCTCCAAATGCATAGTTAAGCAATCCTAACATGTTTACAAACATTCAAAGCAATAACTTACATTTGCACACATGATCATAGCATTACAAGACAAAGAAACATAATGGCACAAGCATGTTTCACTTACTTAAACTTAGGCAACAAGATGAGATGCTTATGATAAGGCTATACTCATGTGAAGCAAGTGCATTAGGAGGCAAGATAACACCCGGGGTGTTACACTAGCTATGGGGGTATAAACCCCTACACCCTTATGGCTAGACATGGGCAGGCCTACACCAGACGGTCCGGCCCATTACATGACGACGTGCGATCCAGATCATCGGGATGGAGTCTCACGCAAGGCATCAAACCAAACTTGGGAATCAAGCAAGGTCTTGGTCGGTTAGATTAGGAATCCTTATCTGGCTCTATATAGCAATTGTAACCAGCTAAGATTAGTTTCTAGATCTATAACCCTGCCTTCCAGACTATATAAGGATGGCAGGGACCCCCCTCAAAAACATCGAAACATACTCTAGGGCAATCTAGCTTGTAATACATTGTTCAAGACAACAATAACAAAGCAGAGCAGGACGTAAGGTATTACGCCCACACGGCGGCCTGAACCTGGATAAACCCGTGTGTTGTTCTGCATCACCATCTCATTCGTGGCTTGCACACCTGTCTGCCGACAATCTACTACCTTGGGCATACCCCTCGGTAGACTGCCGACCAGGTTTTGTCGATAGTGGCGCGCCAGGTAGGGGGTGTGTGTACTGCTTTTTAGGCATGTGAGATGGTCATCTTCCCTGACTCCATGCCCACGGCGGCGGGCCTCATGTTCATGATCGGCCAGATCACATGGACCATCGGCTTCAACAACTTTGTCACCTCGACCACAGAGGGGACGCAGATCCAATCTGCATCGACTACTTCCCCGACACCGACATCGGTTACGACTACGCTGGCTCCGGCCTCGCTCACACCAGCAATGTCTCCGACCACGCCGACAGCATCTCTGATCACGCTGGTTACGGCTTCGACCACGCCGACAACATCTCCGACCCCCTGTCGCACCGATCGCCGCAAAGAACGGCGCTATGACAACCGTGACCACTGTCATTGTAACACTCCGGTGTTACGCAAGCATTTGCATGACAATCATAAGCATGACATTTCATATCATCATAATCATATATGGTAATATTATAACTTGAGTGAAATAAAAACTTGGAAAATGGTATTTGTGATGTAATATATTAATGTGCTAATCACATTTCATCAAAATTGTGCAACTACAAGTTTTATATCACTTAGAACTATATTTCAAATTTTTGGAGCAACTAAATGACTCAAAGTTTTGTCAAAAACTTGTTTCAAAAATATTAATTAAAAATATTCAAAAATACTCCCTATTTTAGCTTTTATTCTCCAATTCAAAATCTGTTGAGAATTTTTAGTTGGCCCCTTAATCAAAGTTGTAGAGAATTAAATTCTGAGCAACTTTTATTTTTGGGTCAATTCCAGAAAAGGTCTTTTTCTTGTTCAAAATGGGGTTTGAAATCTGTGTTTGAATTTTGTTTGAAATTAGAATTTGAAAAAAATCCAAACCGACTTAGCAGGCCGCCGCCTCGGTTTCGGCCCGCTGGCCGAAACGGCCTGCGCCACTCCCGCGCGCGCCCGCGTCCGCCTCCGCCTCGGCCCGGCCCAGCCAACCTCCCCCTTCCTTCTTCCCGCTCGCGCCGGCAGAAGTCGCCCGCCGCGTGGCGGCCGCATGCCGGCGACGCCACTGCGTGGCCGCCGTGGACCCCGCGCTCGCGCTCTGCTTCAAAATCGCCCGAGCACCTGGTCTCCCTCCCACTCGCGCCTCATTCGCTCCCCTTCTCCCTCCCTCCGGAGAAACCGAGCGGAACGCCGCTCGCCACCGCGCGCCTCCACCTTCACCGCCGTGTTCCGGCACCGGTGAGCCACCATCGTCCGATTGGTCGTGCACCAAGCTCCGCCCTCTTCCCCTCTCCTCCGAACGGGCGTCGCCATCTCCTCATTTGCTCCGGTAGGGCTCCATTTCTCTCGCCCCGCCGCGCCACCGCGTCGGTGCCGCCGAGGTCGCGCCCCGCGTATCGCCTCACTCGCTCCCTCTCTGTCCTCCCGCGCCTCCCTCTCGGGTTCGCCATTCCATTGCGAACGTCGTGCTCACGATCGCTGGTTGTGGCTTGGTCGGAGCTGGCCGTTGGCCGTCGGCCACCGCCGCGACATCGCGGCTCCGAACGCCGGCGAGGACGCCCTGTCCTCCTTTCCCCCCCCTTCGGTCTGGACTGGGCTACGCCCTGTGGGCCGCGCCCCGAGCGGGCCGGCTCGTCCGTTTCCCTACGCGCGTGAACCAGGCCGAGAACGGCCACGGGCCGGTTGTCTCCCACGGGCCGGCCCAGTACCGCTATCGAAAATTCATTTTCTGTTTTCTTTTATTATTCTTGATGAAAAACACTTTGGAAATGTTTTTGTAGTCATTTCAGCTCCAAAAATTGTGAAATAAATTTCTATAGATTCATTGGAACCAGATCTATGATATAAAATTATTGCATGTCAAATTTGAGATACTTTTCTGTAGAGTTTTTATTTAACTATTGAAATGACTGTTTTCTTGATAAATGCTTAATAAATCATAGAAAAATCAGAAAAATGTGATTCCAAGTTTGTTAATCTTTTTGTGCCATGTACTTGCTAGGAAAATTTTATATCCTGTCTGTTCTGTAGAAAAATGTGTAGGTGTAGTTCAAATGCTTCCTATCACTAATATTTGTTATTTTTGTTAATTAAATAAATTTGAATAAAACATGCAAGTAATAATTTTTCTACAGTGTTTGTTTACTGTGTAGAAAGTAGGAAAATTTCTAAATCTGTTGTTTGATACTTTTCATAATGCAAAGTAATTTTCATACTCATTTTTAGGCCTTAGCTTGTTATTTTTGTATAGACAGTTCTAGTAATCCAAATGCAATGAAAATCTTGTGGCAGGCTAGTTTTGATATTAGTAATCCACTGTAATTTTCTAAGATTTTTTTGTGCTACTAAACTATGTGTTGCTGTTCAAGCATAGGGCTAATTAGGGTTTACATTCACTCTTTAATGCAAGATTAGTTAGTA
The DNA here is from genome assembly GCA_038087645.1 of Saccharum hybrid cultivar R570. Taxonomy (NCBI): domain Eukaryota; kingdom Viridiplantae; phylum Streptophyta; class Magnoliopsida; order Poales; family Poaceae; genus Saccharum; species Saccharum hybrid cultivar. Next base: position 17,899,605 of record JAQSUU010000066.1, read on the forward strand.
AACTATACTTTGGTGTATCTTTGAAGCATCTTGAGTGTCAAAGTGCCTTTGCATGGTAGAGAATAGTGGTGGTAGTTTTCGAGTACATGTTCTTGGATGACGTAGACTACCTTGTAGAAGAGTCGTAAGTTCCACGTAATCCAAATAACGTAACATGCTCATTTACATCTCATGCATTCATCAACATCATCTCATGTCATCCCTGCAATGCACCTAGGCATGAGCACTTATACTTCTGCATCATACAGGATCGCAAGAAGTGACCCCGGTAGCAGTTCCCGAGGACCCGGAAGAGCAGCCTGAGGTGCCAGAGCAGGAGTTGACCGAAGCCGAAGAGAAGGTCGGTGAAGATCTTCCGGAGTGCCCCGACCACCGTCCGAGCTCCTTTGAACGAGGCAAGCCCCGGAGCATTTCTCTCCCGGTTTGCAAATAATTTATTATTAACTTTACTTAATTTGATGCATTACGTTTAGGAGTTGTTTGCAAACGTTGCTGCATTATACCTTGTTTCACCTTGCTTTACCCGCTCCTTGTTACCCTGGTGTCCGCGGTCAATAATTGCTTAGTTTGCTTAGACCGGTAGAAGTCGGGTGATTGCCTGTCATCCGCGAGCTATAGGGGATTACCTGGATTTATGTGAAAGTATGTCATATGAGAATAACTAAGTGTCGAAATGAATCTGAGACTGGACGGAAGCTTGCAGGGTTTCGGACTGTAGTGTTTTCCGTCTGTGTCGATTAAGGACCGACCGTTGTTGGGCCTCGAGTCATGTTGAACGAATGCCTCACATTTAGCTGGCCGAATAAAGTACCTTTCGACCGCGAAGCCGGGAGATTATTCGGGCCGAGTGGATTGCCCGCAACGCACTGTACCAGAGCAGTAGTGGCAGGAAACGGGGGCGCGTTGATAAGGCCAAAGAGCAGTCGGGCGGCCCCCGGGTACATGTGGTTCCTGGCAAGCTCGCGACTTTACCTGAATGGTTGACTCGGTGACCAATACCTCACTTTAGCGGGTGAGTGAGGTTTGTGTGAGGAATAAATTACCAGCTGGTTAATAATCGATTCGAATCGCCATCGTTCACTGGATAGTGAACACTTGACTTGAGCTACTTCATCGTAGTAATATTGATGAAACACTTGGATAGTTATGTGGAAGATGACATGGTAATTATTGTTAATAATCAATGGTAATCCTTACTTGCTTAATTACATTGTTACTCTAGCACAAGTGCAATCATAGTTGACAGGGTAATAAAGATTAAAATACTGCATGCTTTTGTAAAAGAACTGTTAAGTTAAAAATGCTTTTCTTGCAAATGAGTCAGCTACCCCACCAGAAAGCCTATCTTGATCCTTGGTGTCATTTTATTTTGGTTCTATCGGGTAAGTCTAGCTGAGTACATTCTCGTACTCAGGGCTTTGTTCCCACTTGTTGCAGATGGGCAGATGTATTACGGCTACTGTATCAACTGCCTCTATCCTACGATGGGCGAAGCTTAGGACCATGGGCAATGGTCATTCACTACTTCTCGTCTGATGCTTTTGCTGGAGATGATCACAAGCTGGCACTTTATTTCAAAACGCTATGTGTGTGCGTGATTTGTACTACTGCTTCCGCTACTTTTATTCGAACCTGGTTTGTAATAACTATGTTTAAACTCCGATGTATTTTGTGCCGTGAACTTTTATGTAACTTATGACGGTGACCGCTAAACTTAGTACGATCTTGGCTGTTATGTGAATGGTTTGAAATCCGTCGAGATTTCACGGACTACCGGGTTATACGGGCTTAAGTTTGTTAAATTGTCCTCTCGTTGGATGATTTTCCTACTTAATCTCGTATAATTGGGCGGTTCTGTTACAGCTGGCATCGGAGCATGGTTTAGCGTGATTACTGTTCATAAGTGTATTTAAAACAAAATTTGGTTTAAAAAGTGTGATTTTCAAACTAAAAGTGTGCCAGTGGTCATATCCTGTATGCCCAGTTAAGGACTCTAGGTGGCTATTTAAGTACTAACTTAGGGTTCTTGCACCATATTTCTCTTTTCGTTGCTCATACGGCGTGCTATTGTATGAGTGCCACTTAATTGAGTGGTAATGTATGGATCAGTTACCTCTACGCTTCGGTAAGTGTGAGCTGTGAGAGCATGATCGGATACACCGCCGATCTAGGGAGAGTGCTTATATGATACTAGAATAATTACATGTTTTACACATGTTTTTATGAAAGTATCGCATGTGTGGGTGTTCCATCCGTTGAGGCGATGCCGTCAATAGGACGATGTGTTTGGGTAGTCACTACCATTGTACACGCATCTGGGGATTCGTGTAGAGCGTGTAGGTAGATTTACTGCTTTCATGCATTCATGGGGAATGGGCTGAAATGAATTTTCTGCAGGTACATAATAGCGTTATCGTGTAGATCGAATTAGTTACGTATATGAGAGATCGTTTGTATGCCACCGAATTCATCGTTAGATGCCCTTATTTTCTAAGTTTGTGAGAACGTAAGATTTGTGCATGCATCATGTTGCCTGTGCATTTCATTCATGACATGCATTCCTCCCCTTATAAAAGGATTATCCCATTTTGATAAAAGTGACATCAACTTAAAATATGTTCTCACCGGGTAATTAAAATTTGTGCTACAGATGGCCCGCACGAAGCAGACTGCCCGTAAGTCCACTGGCGGAAGAGCACCCCGTCGTCAGATGGCCCCACGGGAGCACCGCAGCACGGACACTTTTCTAAGCGAGTTTGGCATGCCCACCTTGCTTTGGAGAGTGCTCCATGATGTGGGGTACCCGGAGGGTCAAGAGCCGGTGTACTCTTGGAGCGAGAGCCAGTTAGCTGAGGATGGACTTGCAGTCATGGAAATCACCGTCCCTGCTCTTGGTGATGCGCCAGAATGGGATGGTTGGCATTTGGAGTTTGAAGGACGCACTCCTGTTGAGGGTGCAGAGGGCGCAGCCTTTCGCGTCATCCGAGACATAATGAGCAGGTTCCCTAATGAGTTGGCAGCAGCTTTGGCCGGTACTTTTCTGAGAGATGATCCTCGCGATGCCATTTGGGTACAGCCGCAGGGAAGTGCCCTGGTTAGAGGCCCAAGTGAAGGACGGGCTAGCGATAACCACACCATGAGTGCCATGTATGCAACCATCAGAGCATACCAGGGTCTTAAGAATACCTATTGGACTTTGACTGGTCTGCGTGGCGATGACCGGCTTGAAGCAAGGAAGCAGAAGAAGAAGCAAGCACGTGCTATAGCTAGCTTGCAGGAGCAGTTGGCCGACATGAGCTTGCAGCGAGACCGGGCTCTCAAGAGAGGTGAGAGTGCCATGCAGCGAGTGCAGACGTTGACTCAGGCCAACAGAAATGCAGACCGCATGATGGGACAGCTAGTGCAGGAAAGGAATGAAGCCTAGAACGAGAGGGACCTTCTGAGGCAGAGGGTCGAGGAGCTAGAAGAGTACAATGCCAACTTGCATGAAGAGTTTCATGCCCTCTACAACGGGATGGACCCGTATGCTCCTCCGGACGCCGCCCAGATGGACGTCGACGACGACGCTGCTGCTGAAGGTAGCGGTGGTGATGCCTCCGACCTCGACGATGGCCTCGAAGAGTAGGATAGTGTCCTGCGTTAGTAGCTAGGCTTTGTCGCGATGGCCTTCTTTTGGTTTCCATGTATCGTGTTGTATCCTGTTCGATCTTGAGACTGACGATCTTTTGGATCTTGGTTGTGTATGCGATGCCCGAACGCATAAAATTCCAGTGTATGTATGCTGGCAACGTGGTTGTGTTGGACGCGATGTTGCATTCGAAGTAATTTGAGTAGTGATGTTGTTTTAATTGGAATGTGATTATTGTGCCTCTGTTTTATTGTATGACTTGTTCTCTCCAATGAATTCAGTATGGCATGATTGTTCATTCGAATACAATTACTACAACTTCACTCAATTATTGCTTGTTGCTGAAATATGCAGATGGCAAACACTCGCCGTGCCACGTATGAGGCCGCTGAAACTGGTGGCAACGGTGCAGGAGCTGGTGGGAGTGGTGCAAACAACGTCAACCACCAGGAGCCACAGCCAGAGCCACAATTGCCCCCTCCTCCATCGCTCACTACAGAGGTGTTCTTCGCACAGTTCCTTGGAAGCCAGCGCAATGCCGAGCAATCGCAGAGGAATATGGAAGATTTTCTGCGTACCATCGCTGAAAATGTTCAGAGAGGAGATAATCGAGGTGGTGGCCATGGGGTGAACCAGTACAGCAATTTCAAGGATTTCATGGATACTAGGCCACCTATTTTTAAGGAAGCAGCAGAGCCACTCGACGCTGAAGAATGGATCAACACTATGGAAGATAAGTTCCGTGTGTTGAGGCTGACAGAAGTTCTAAAAATAGAGTATGCTGCACATCAACTACAGGGACCGGCAGGAATGTGGTGGAAGCATCACCGCACCACCCTTCCTCCCAATGCCCAGATTACTTGGAGAGATTTCACTGAAGCGTTTAGGGGAGTTTATATTCCCCCAGGGTTGGTTGAGATGAAGCTCGGAGAGTTCTTGGCCTTGAATCAGGGTACCAAGACTATGACACAGTATCTGCATGCCTTTAACAATTTGTGCTGTTATGCTCCAGACATGGTTGACACAGATGCAAAGAGAATTGCTAGTTTCAAGAGAGGGTTAAGTCCGAAGATGATGAAGCATGTGGGTACCAATACCCGCGCCAGATTCAATGACTTTGTCAGTGATTGTTTGAAACAAGAAAAGAACAACAATGCCTATACTGCATCTAAGAATCGCAAGAGGGTGTTTGAGTTAGGACCATCACAGTCCAGAGTTGTCACTGCAAATCGTTCTTCTTATCGTCCGTCCGCACCTGGTGCAAGGTTCAGGCCTCCACAGCATAAGACCCAGAACTACAAGGGACCACAGAAGCCGTACAAGATGGCCGTGCCGCCAGCAAAGATCACCGCAGCTGCAGAACAGAGCAACTCTATGGGAGCCATAGGATCTGCTGGTACAGTGAAGGGGCCCTGCTACAATTGTGGTCAGCCAGGCCACTTTTCAAAGTTCTGCCCTTATCCGCCTAAAAAGAAGCAACAGACTTACACTGCTCGTGTACACCACACCACCGTGGATGAGATTCCTGAGGGAGAGCCTGTAACTGCCGGTAAGTTTCTTGTTAACCATCACCCTGCAGTTGTTCTATTTGATTCTGGATCCTCGCATTCTTTTATGAGTCAAGCATTTGCACGGAAGCATGAACAACTATGCACAGAATTGAGTTATGATTATCGCATAAGTTTAGCGGGGGCTGATGTGTTAACCAATAAGATGGTTAGAGGGGCAACCCTTGAGTTAGGTAGTCAGAAGTTTCGAGTGAACCTGGTAGTTATGCCTGGACTAGTTTTGGATGTAATAATAGGGATGAACTGGATGAAGAACTGGGGAGCAGTCATAGATACTAGCAGTTAGATGCTTACCCTTAAGGATCCCCAGGCAGAGGGTACTTTCCGGGTACCATTGCCTAAAAGAACAGACCTTGTGAGTATGACCTGTGCCATGGAAGTTGTTCCTATCCACCAGATCCCGGTAGTGTGTGAGTTCCCGGATGTGTTTCCAGACGAGTTACCTGGCCTTCCTCCAGATAGAGATGTTGAGTTTGGAATCGAGTTGATCCCCAGGACAGCTCCTATTTCGAGGCGACCCTATCGGATGCCTCCGGATGAGTTAGCTGAGCTGAAGAAGCAACTGGAAGAATTATTAAAGAAGGGGTTTATCCGCCCGAGTAAGTCTGAATGGGGATGTCCTGCCTTGTTCGTGAAGAAAAGAGAAAGAGGGTACTCTAAGGATGTGTGTGGATTATCGACCTCTTAATGCTGTAACTATCAAGAATAAATATCCTTTGCCTCATATCGACGTTTTGTTTGATCAGTTGGCTAAAGCTAGAGTGTTCTCCAAGATAGACCTAAGGTCAGGGTATCATCAGATAAAGATTAGGCCACAAGATGTTCTGAAAACCGCCTTTTCTACCAGATACGGGTTGTACGAGTATCTTGTTATGTCTTTTGGCTTAACAAATGCTCCTGCATATTTTATGTATCTGATGAATACGGTTTTCATGCCAGAGTTGGACAAGTTTGTAGTTGTCTTCATTGATGACATTCTAGTATACTCTAAGAATGAGGAAGATCATGAAGAGCATCTGAGAATTGTCTTGACCAGACTGAGAGATCATAAGTTGTATGCTAAGTTCAGCAAATGTGAATTTTGGTTGAAGAAAGTTCCTTTCCTTGGTCATATTCTATCTGAGAATAGAGTTTCGGTAGATCCGAGCAAAGTGCAAGAGGTTATGGATTGGAAAACTCCAACCACAGTGTCAGAAGTCAGGAGTTTCCTAGGGTTAGCTGGTTACTATCGCCGCTTTATCCCAGACTTCTCAAAGATCGCCAAGCCGATGACAAGTCTGTTACAGAAAGATCACAAGTTTGTGTGGACAGAGGAGTGCGAGACAGCTTTCCACACCTTGCGGAAACTGTTGACCACTGCTCCAGTTCTTACACAGCCAGACATCGAGAAACCTTTTGATGTGTTCTGTGACGCATCAAAAACAGGATTAGGCTGTGTTCTGATGCAAGAAGGAAGAGTCATTGCTTATGCCTCCCGTCAGTTGAGGAAACATGAAATCAATTATCTGACACATGATCTTGAACTTGCCGCCATAGTGCATGCCTTAAAGATTTGGAGACACTATTTACTTGGTAATGTGTGCAATATTTTCACCGATCACAAGAGTCTCAAGTACATTTTCACCCAACCAGAATTGAACATGAGACAGCAAAGATGGTTAGAACTAATCAAAGATTACAACTTGAATGTACAGTATCATCCTGGGAAAGCCAATGTGGTAGCTGATGCTTTGAGTAGAAAGTCACATTGTCTGAATATGCAACCCTTACTCGAAGATGGTTTTAATCTAATGCACCCTGCCGTGTTACATAGTATTCAGATCAGTTGCTTCTTGGAGAGTAAGATAATAGAAGGTCAGAAAGCAGACAAAGGGATATTCCACATCAAAAAGAAAATTAAAGAAGAACCCTCGAAACACTTCAGAGTGGATGAGCAGGATGTGTTGTGGTTCGACAACCGTCTTGTTGTTCCAAAGGATAGAGAGCTTAAGAATAAAATTATGGATGAAGCTCATCTCTCTAAGTTGTCCATTCATCCTGGCAGTAGTAAAATGTATCAAGAGCTAAGACCTCGTTATTGGTGGACAAAGATGAAGAAGGAAATTGCAGCTTATGTAGCCAGATGTGACACATGTTGTAGAGTGAAAGCGATTCACATGAAACCTGCCGGATTGTTACAACCTTTGTCAGTACCTAGTTGGAAGTGGGATGATATAAGTATGGATTTCATCACAGGTCTTCCCACTACTCAGAAAGGCCATGATTCAATTTGGGTAATCGTGGATCGTCTTACCAAGACAACCCACTTTTTGCCTGTCAAGACAGATTATAGACCACCTCATTATGCCGAGAAGTATATTGCGGAGATTGTGAGATTGCATGGCATACCCAAGACTATAGTGTCTGACAGAGGGTCATAGTTCACTACTCACTTTTGGGAGCATTTGCACAAAGGTTTGGGGACTAGTCTGATTCGTAGCACTGCCTATCATCCTCAAACAGATGGTCAGACTGAAAGAGTTAATGCTATTTTAGAGGATATGTTAAGAGCTTGTGTGTTGTCTTCCAGAGGTTCATGGGAGTCATGGTTACCCTTAGCAGAGTTCGCGTACAATAATAGCTATCAAGAAAGTATCAAGATGGCACCTTTTGAGGCTCTGTATGGCCGGAAGTGTAGAACACCTTTAAATTGGATTGAGCCAGGGGAAAGAAGGTATTATGGTATTGACTTTGTGGAAGAAGCCGAAAAGAAAGTTCATATCATCCAGCAGAATATGAGCGCAGCTCAGTCACGTCAGAAAAGTTATGCGGATAAGAGAAGGAGACCGCTTGTATTCGAAGTTGGTGACTATGTTTATCTAAAAGTTATGCCAATGAAGAAGAAGCGGTTTGGAATACGCAGAAAGCTTGCCGCCAGATTTGTAGGACCCTACAAAATCTTGGAAAGAAAGGGTCCAGTGGCTTACAAATTGGAATTACCAGAAGCAATGGGTGCTATATTCCCAGTTTTTCACGTATCACATCTCAAGAAGTGTTTGCGTGTTCCAGAGGAAAGAATTGAACCTCGAGGCATAAAACTTAAGTCAGATCTGGTGTATCGTGAGCAGCCAATTCGAGTCTTGGATTCCAAGGAGAGGGCTACTCGAAACAGTGTGGTGAAAACGTATAAGATACAATGGAGTCATCATGATGAAGGGGATGCATCTTGGGAAACGGGTGAATACCTACAAAAAGCATACGAAGATTTTTATAATAAATGGTTCGTAACCCAAATCTCGGAACGAGATTTTTATAAGGGGGAGGGCTGTAACACTCCGGTGTTATGCAAGCATTTGCATGACAATCATAAGCATGACATTTCATATCATCATAATCATATATGGTAATATTATAACTTGAGTGAAATAAAAACTTGGAAAATGGTATTTGTGATGTAATATATTAATGTGCTAATCACATTTCATCAAAATTGTGCAACTACAAGTTTTATATCACTTAGAACTATATTTCAAATTTTTGGAGCAACTAAATGACTCAAAGTTTTGTCAAAAACTTGTTTCAAAAATATTAATTAAAAATATTCAAAAATACTCCCTATTTTAGCTTTTATTCTCCAATTCAAAATCTGTTGAGAATTTTTAGTTGGCCCCTTAATCAAAGTTGTAGAGAATTAAATTCTGAGCAACTTTTATTTTTGGGTCAATTCCAGAAAAGGTCTTTTTCTTGTTCAAAATGGGGTTTGAAATCTGTGTTTGAATTTTGTTTGAAATTAGAATTTGAAAAAAATCCAAACCGACTTAGCAGGCCGCCGCCTCGGTTTCGGCCCGCTGGCCGAAACGGCCCGCGCCACTCCCGCGCGCGCCCACGTCCGCCTCCGCCTTGGCCCGGCCCAGCCAGCCTCCCCCTTCCTTCTTCCCGCTCGCGCCGGCAGAAGTCGCCCGCCGCGTGGCGGCCGCATGCCGGCGACGCCACTACGTGGCCGCCGTGGACCCCGCGCTCGCGCTCTGCTTCAAAATCGCCCGAGCACCTGGTCTCCCTCCCACTCGCGCCTCATTCGCTCCCCTTCTCCCTCCCTCCGGAGAAACCGAGCGGAACGCCGCTCGCCACCGCGCGCCTCCACCTTCACCGCCGTGTTCCGGCACCGGTGAGCCACCATCGTCCGATTGGTCGTGCACCAAGCTCCGCCCTCTTCCCCTCTCTGAACGGGCATCGGCATCTCCTCATTTGCTCCGGTAGGGCTCCATTTCTCTCGCCCCGCCGCGCCACCGCGTCGGTGCCGCCGAGCTCGCGCCCCGCGCACCGCCTCACTCGCTCCCTCTCTGTCCTCCCGCGCCTCCCTCTCGGGTTTGCCATTCCATTGCGAACATCATGCTCGTGATCGCTGGTCGTGGCTTGGTCGGAGCTGGCCGTTGGCCATCGGCCACCGCCGCGACATCGCGGCTCCGAACGCCGGCGAGGACGCCCTGTCCTCCTTTCCCCCCCTTCGGTCTGGACTGGGCTACGCCATGTGGGCCGCGCCCCGAGCGGGCCGGCTCGTCCGTTTCCCCGCGCGCGCGAACCAGGCCGAGAACGGCCACGGGCCGGTTGTCTCCCACGGGCCGGCCCAGTACCGCTATCGAAAATTCATTTTCTATTTTCTTTTATTATTCTTGATGAAAAACACTTTGGAAATGTTTTTGTAGTCATTTCAGCTCCAAAAATTGTGAAATAAATTTCTATAGATTCATCGGAACCAGATCTATGATATAAAATTATTGCATGTCAAATTTGAGATACTTTTCTGTAGAGTTTTTATTTAACTATTGAAATGGCTGTTTTCTTGATAAATGCTTAATAAATCATAGAAAAATCAGAAAAATGTGATTCTAAGTTTGTTAATCTTTTTGTGCCATGTACTTGCTAGGAAAATTTTATATCATGTCTATTCTGTAGAAAAATGTGTAGGTGTAGTTCAAATGCTTCCTATCACTAATATTTGTTATTTTTGTTAATTAAATAAATTTGAATAAAACATGCAAGTAATAATTTTTCTACAGTGTTTGTTTACTGTGTAGAAAGTAGGAAAATTTCTAAATCTGTTGTTTGATACTTTTCATAATGCAAAGTAATTTTCATACTCATTTTTAGGCCTTAGCTTGTTATTTTTGTATAGACAGTTCTAGTAATCTAAATGCAATGAAAATCTTGTGGCAGGCTAGTTTTGATATTAGTAATCCACTGTAATTTTCTAAGATTTTTCTGTGCTACTAAACTATGTGTTGCTGTTCAAGCATAGGGCTAATTAGGGTTTACATTCACTCTTTAATGCAAGATTAGTTAGTAAACTATACTTTGGTGTATCTTTGAAGCATCTTGAGTGTCAAAGTGCCTTTGCATGGTAGAGAATAGTGGTGGTAGTTTTCGAGTACATGTTCTTGGATGACGTAGACTACCTTGTAGAAGAGTCGTAAGTTCCACGTAATCCAAATAACGTAACATGCTCATTTACATCTCATGCATTCATCAGCATCATCTCATGTCATCCCTGCAATGCACCTAGGCATGAGCACTTATACTTCTGCATCATACAGGATCATAGGAAGTGACCCCGGTAGCAGTTCCCGAGGACCCGGAAGAGCAGCCCGAGGTGCCAGAGCAGGAGTTGACCGAAGCCGAAGAGGAGGTCGGTGAAGATCTTCCGGAGTGCCCCGACCACCGTCCGAGCTCCTTTGAACGAGGCAAGCCCCGGAGCATTTCTCTCCCGGTTTGCAAATAATTTATTATTAACTTTACTTAATTTGATGCATTACGTTTAGGAGTTGTTTGCAAACGTTGCTGCATTATACCTTGTTTCACCTTGCTTTACCCGCTCCTTGTTACCCTGGTGTCCGCGGTCAATAATTGCTTAGTTTGCTTAGACCGGTAGAAGTCGAGTGATTGCCTGTCATCCGCGAGCTATAGGGGATTACCTGGATTTATGTGAAAGTATGTCATATGAGAATAACTAAGTGTCGAAATGAATCTGAGACCGGACGGAAGCTTGCAGGGTTTCGGACTGTAGTGTTTTCCGTCTGTGTCGATTAAGGACCGACCGTTGTTGGGCCTCGAGTCATGTTGAACGCATGCCTCACATTTAGCTGGCCGAATAAAGTACCTTTCGACCACGAAGCCAGGAGATTATTCGGGCCGAGTGGATTGCCCGCAACGCACTATACCGGAGCAGTAGTGGCAGGAAACGGGGGCGCGATGATAAGGCCAAAGAGCAGTCGGGCGGCCCCCGGGTACATGTGGTTCCTGGCAAGCTCGCGACTTTACCTGAATGGTTGACTCGGTGACCAATACCTCACTTTAGCGGGTGAGTGAGGTTTGTGTGAGGAATAAATTACCAGCTGGTTAATAATCGATTCGAATCGCCATCGTTCACTGGATAGTGAACACTTGACTTGAGCTACTTCATCGTAGTAATATTGATGAAACACTTGGATAGTTATATGGAAGATGACATGGTAATTATTGTTAATAATCAATGGTAATCCTTACTTGCTTAATTACATTGTTACTCTAGCACAAGTGCAATCATAGTTGACAGGGTAATAAAGATTAAAATACTGCATGCTTTTGTAAAAGAACTGTTAAGTTAAAAATGCTTTTCTTGCAAATGAGTCAGCTACCCCACCAGAAAGCCTATCATGATCCTTGGTGTCATTTTATTTTGGTTCTGTCGGGTAAGTCTAGCTGAGTACATTCTCGTACTCAGGGCTTTGTTCCCACTTGTTGCAGATGGGCAGATGTATTACGGCTACTGTATCAACTGCCTCTATCCTGCGATGGGCGAAGCTTAGGACCATGGGCAATGGTCATTCACTACTTCTCGTCTGATGCTTTTGCTGGAGATGATCACAAGCTGGCACTTTATTTCAAAACGCTGTGTGTGTGCGTGATTTGAACTACTGCTTCCGCTACTTTTATTCGAACTTGGTTTGTAATAACTATGTTTAAACTCCGATGTATTTTGTGCCGCAAACTTTTATGTAACTTATGACGGTGACCGCTAAACTTAGTACGATCTTGGCTGTTATGTGAATGGTTTGAAATCCGTCGAGATTTCACGGACTACCGGGTTATACGGGCTTAAGTTTGTTAAATTGTCCTCTCGTTGGATGATTTTCCTACTTAATCTCGTATAATTGGGCGGTTCTGTTACAGTCATCACGACACGTCAGAAAGCTCGCAGGCCAGACCGAAGATAAGTACACTTCCAATATTCGTATTTAATACAATTTCTTCTAACCACTCTAACGTGCTTACCTGAAGATCACTTTCTATTAATATTTTATAAGATACAAGTTGACAGAGCACCATCCTTTCTCAGGTTCTCGGAGCCAGCCCCGTTTCCGACTTCTCCCTACGCTTGCACGGGATCCGCTCTCTACGCTCCGGGTGGTTGGCGGGCGCTCCCTGGTCCGACCTGTGCGCTCTTACGTGCGAACAGACTCCGTGCCTCGCACTCGGACCGCAGATCCGGCTGGGGCCGTACGGATTCTACAGGATGACGTGTCTATCAACTGATACAACTAAAACAGAACACTTATGCGTCCTAACTTAGTTATCCTCCACACAATATACAAACTTTAAACATTTTTCCACAAAAACACAAACAAGCTTACATTGTCACAACAATACATTATTACAAACTTGCCTGATGATGAGGCACAAGTTTACAATAAACAAAACTGTTCTATATAACATATTTATATTGCAGGAATTGTGGGCTATGCTCGGGGACTTCGTCATTCACCAGACCGATGTTCCTCCTCGACCACCGAGCACGTTATACTCTTTGACCACGCTCAGGGACTTGTCGACCACACCTCATGCTGTGCTTGGGGACTGCTTCGACCACTCTTCGACCACAGCTCGATGACTGATTTCCGGAAGACTTGGTGATGGAACCTGCAGCTAGACCTCTGAGCTCGGGGATTCATCGTTAGACCTCCGAGCTCGGGGATTCATCGCCAGACCTCCAAGCTCGGGGACTCATCGCCAGACCTCCAATCTCGGGGATTCAACTCCAGACCTCCGAGCTCAGGGATTCATCGCCAGACCTCCGAGCTCATGGACTCAACGCCAGACCTCCGAGCTCAGGGACTCATCGCCGGACCTCCGAGCTCGGGGACTCATCGCCAGACCTCCGAGCTCGAGGACTCATCGCAAGACCACCAAGTTCAAGGACTCGTCCCCAAATCTCTGATCTCGGGGACTCGTTAGACCACTTCCTGATGAAGGATTCGTCTCGCTCGACTATGTGTACTATGCTTGCATACAGTCGATGGACACTTGTTATTATTGAACCTTGCTACAAGGCTCATCTTTCGCCTTCCAGCAAGCTCGGGGACTACATCATATATGATGCACCTAACGGTGCATCATATTTATTGGTTCTTGAGGATTGTTGTTTAGACCCTGGCACCACGTGCCTACATCACCTACTACCAGGCTCGGGGACTAAGTGGGTACACTTCACCTGACGGTGAATTGTTTCTATTTTTTGACCCCTACACTCTGGAATTTTTTGTACGTTACTTCTGACAAGTACGCACACTTACATTTTTTCAAAAATACAAGTGGGTACACTTCACCAGGAAAGAAAATTTTTCTTTTTGGACCACTATGCAATCTTCACCGACAACTGCAGTCTTCATCAGCAATCACGGTTTACTGATTCCTGATCCAGACGGAACACTAGCACATGCTCAGCTAACATTTCAAGGTGATGTGAAGACGAACCTCGCAAGTTGAAGAAGACTAAGATAGTGTGTCAATACAGAATACATAGTGCTCGGGGACTAGCTGTGGGGGTATAAACCCCTATACCCTTACGGCTAGATATGGGCAGGCCTAGACCAGACGGTCCGGCCCATTACATGACGACACGCGATCCAGATCATCGGGATGGAGTCTCGCGCAAGGCATCAAACCAAACTTGGGAATCAAGCAAGGTCTTGGTCAGTTAGATTAGGAATCCTTATCCGGCTCTGTATGGCAATTGTAACTAGCTAAGATTAGTTTCCAGATCTATAACCCTGCCTCCTAGACTATATAAGGAGGGCAGGGACCCCCTCAAAACATTGAAACATACTCTAGGGCAATCTAGCTTGTAATACATTGTTCAAGACAGCATAACAAAGCAGAGCAGGACGTAAGGTATTACGCCCATACGGCGGCCTGAACCTGGATAAACCCGCGTGTTGTTCTGCATCACCATCTCGTTCGTGGCTTGCACACCTGTCTGCCAACAATCTACTACTTTGGGCATACCCCTCGTTAGACTGCCGACCAGGTTTTATCGACACCCACCTGTTGTAGATGACCTATTCTATCACAGGTGCTGCAAGTACTGCCTTCTCCCGGTTGGGGATGAAGAATAGGCTGTCAGGCACAGTCCCTACTAGTGTTCTTACCTAAGATGCTTTTGTGGGACATGACCTTACTCTGGTAATGTATTTGAACTTATGAAGTTATGTATCGAACTATGTTGCTTCCACGAAACAAACTCGGTTTGTAATATTTTATGTTGAACTCTGATGGATGTAATCCATATGCTAAATGTGAACTGTTGTAACAAATGATGTGTTGTGTTAAATCACTACGATCTTGGCTTGTATGTTGAAAGTTGTTTGAAATCCTTCGAGATTTTCGGACTACCGGGGTTATGGGAGATTAAGTACAGGAATTTGATCACTTCGGTGATTGTTTTTGTACTTACGTTCTTATAATTTGGTTAGTTCTATTACAACTACCATGGGCATACCCATCGGTAGACTACCGACCATATCTCTTCGACAGTGGCGCGCCAGGTAGGGGGTGTGCATGTAGACTCCATGGTGAGCCAGATGGTCAACTTCCCTGCTTCCATGGTCCTTCCAGCGGGCCTAATGTTAATGATCAGGACGTTCACTTGGACCACCGGCATTGATGGTCCTACCGAAGTCGTGGAGGTGGTGCAGGCTCCTCCTGCGCCAACCGAATCTACATCAACAATGACGGATTCGATCTCAGGACTAGTCTTGGGGTTGTCTCCTCCGACCACCCGCCGTCCGCTTCCCCGCTACCAAGGGAGGCGTCTCGACAATACCGATCTGATCGAGTCTATCGATTGGGTCACCACAGGCCTGGCTAAAACCCTAACCTTAGTAGATTCGATCAGAGATTGATCTGCTGAGGACTGTCATTCATGACCTGCTCAGGCTGGTTGCTAGAGGCGTCTTGACCCTGATCTCATGATCACAGCAACTCTAGAGGGGTGGACGGTTTGTTATCGACTAGTAACCGCAACCAGTCTGAGGTCAGGCGATTACAAAGCCCTAATGGAGCACTTATCCAACACCTACCCATACGGGCTGGTGAACACGGCGTCTGAGTACACCGCCCACATACCACATCTGTTCGTGGATCCCGCTGAGCGTGACCACATTTTAGATCTCTGTCTGATAGACCTGCCTGAACCAGACCACCCTTTGCCTACTATTAATGTGGTAGAGGTCAGGCAGATCGAAGAGGACTCGCTCTCTACTATCCACGAAGAAAGTACCAGATCTACCAGATCTCACAGGACTAACTATACCCATACCCTCATTGATCCATATGGGTAGGAGTTCCTAGCTTTTCCACCTAGTTTCAAAGGCGCTGTCTTCGCCATTAGCAATGATGAGCCCCCTCGTGATGGGGAGACCAATCAAGAGAGGGTCGCTCGGGAGGAAAGAAACGCTGATCGTAGGGCTCGGAGAGTCAACCTAGAGAATGTTGAAGAGGATGCAGCTGACGCAGGCATGGATGTCCAGCATGATATCTGTCGTGATCTGGCTGACGCATTTGACATGTGCGACAAACAATAAGTTTTCAAGATGCCAAGCGCCAACATTACCGTTGCCATGAATGAACTAAATAAGTTCCCCGAATCCTCGGCACTTGACGCTGTCAAGGCTTATTTGAAGGCGGCCACAGTCCAGGTCAACGAGAGGCGTACACCCGCTCCATCGGTGTCCACCACCCGAAGTCATCGGTAACGAGGTTCCTAGCAACAGGGAGGTCCCTATCTTTACGAGGGCCACGACATGAACTATGAGTCCCATCGTCCCTGAGATTAAGGCGGAAGATGCAATGCTGACCAGTGAGGCGAGCATGATGCTGATCAAGGGGAGGACACAACCAACAAGGCGGGCGTGGCGCACGTCATGGAGGCGAGCGTGCTGCAAACCATAGCGGCGGTCGTGGTAGACAACGCAGTGCCGACTAGGAAGTGGAGCAGCCTGGAGGTGACCTCCACGACCATCTCAGTGCCAACATGAATTTGAGGGATCACATCGAGAACAACCGAGAAGAGCGACATGCATCTGAGATGCAGCGCAGGCGTGATTATGATGAAGCACACGGTGTACCCGACCGTGGCTACGCACCACGTGTTGGCTACATCCCCACCCTTCTGTGTAACACCCTAGGTGTTTGGCTTGCATTGGTGCATGTGCATTGCATAACATAAGCACATTCATTTCATTATCACATGTGCATCATCCTATGTTTCAATGTTTTAACATAATGTTTTAGTAGTCCTTATGTATGAGTGTGTCATATGTGATGTTCCTATGTAATACCTAGTACCCTAGAGGGGTTGTACCTATCCCAGGTACCATGTTTCAACTATTGCATGCCTCTGTTTCAGTGTTTCAATCAATTGTTTCATTTGTTTCAGTGAATGTTGTGTATGTTTTAGGTCATTGTTTCAATTGTTTTGAGAAGCTAGAGTACTTATATCACATGCAAATGAATGTGGTGACTCACCAAAACACCCTAGCTACATTTAGAATGTCATTAGGAATAATATTCGTGAAGGTCATTAGTTCTAATTAAGCTTCTAAGTATTGGTGTGACTTGTGTTGACCCTAGAACTCTTTTGTTTGACTATTTAAAAAGTGCTGCTAGAAGTCAATGCATGGTGGTGCATGCTTAAACAAAGTTGTAGAAAATTTGTTATGGAACAAAAGTTGTAATATGGTCATCTCATGAAAATGACCAGAACACCCTTAAAAAGTGGCCCACAAGGCAGAAGTAGGGGCTATTTGGGCACTTAGCAAATTTGGCTAAGTCAAAATGCAGTTAACAGTTTCAAGGTACCCACTTTTGGAGCCTTGTAACTCTCAAACTAGGCCGAACTAGCTCTAGCTCCAATTGACAAAATCAAAGTTCACATATAGCTCTATAAGATTGTCAATTATAGCTTCTACTAATTCGAGTTAGTTTGGGAGATCTTGATTGTTGAGAAAATGAGTTTTAGTCGGCATCATCGAGCTCTGAACGCTAAGGAGCTAGGCTCGATGGCCGACCGGCCACAGGCCGTTGCCACTGCGTGGCCATGCCGTGGCGTCCGTACGCCGGTTGTGGGCTCACTAGTTAGGCTGGAGTGGCCTCAAGGGCATCACGACACCCCTGCCTCATCTTCTGCTCACTCACTTCACCCCTCCATCTCTTGCTCGCCCACTCAAAAAGCCGTAGTTGTAGCACATCGCCACTGTGAGCTCCGCCATAGCTGAGAACCCACACTGCCGCGTCTCTGCTCCACTGCTCACGTTTGTAGCTCCGCTACGTCCTCCTCTACCCTGGCGACCTCCTCGCTGAGCCAGCGGAGTCCCGATGAGGCCGCATTGCCATTTCTGCCCTCACGGGAACCTCGCCGGAGCACCGCCGTGTTGGTGCTCACCGTGGCTAGGCATCTCCGGTGCCCTTCTCTTCTCTCTTTCTAGCGCATCGAGCTCCTTGTGTAGCCCTGATGCTCGAGCCAAGCCCAGCCGAGCTGCTACCGGCCGAAGATGGCCAGCGCACCGTCGAGTAGCGCCGCCGTGCCGCCATTGCCACCGGTAGGCTAGCTCCGGTAGTTTTGCGCCCCCATCTTCACCACCCTTCAGTGTGGCTCGTCGCGTAGATCACGTAGGTGCCACCCCCCTCGCCGGAACCCTCACCAGCGGCGAGCTTCGCCGTCGTCTTCTCCCTCCCTTGCTCTCTGTCCCTCTGGCCAGCGAGCCCCGCTGTTAGTGCGGTCAGGCAGGAGTTGGCCATGGGCCGAGCGGTTTGACCAGGCCGGCCCAGTTAGGGTCCATGTGGTTCTTTTCTTTTTCTTTTTCCACATTTTGATGCCAACTTTGAAAATGTGTAACTTGAGTTTGGTAGATCCAAGTGAGTTGGTTCAAATTTTGTTAGGCTTTGGGTTGTATCTAGTTTTTATTAAAAATATAAAATAGGTCATGTTCTGTTATGGAAAATGAAGTTATTAATTATGCCTTTTATGCATGCATGAAAAGGGGAAATCATATCTCTCTGTTTATAGCTCCAAATGACTTGAAATTTTTATGGAGTGATGTTTATGCCTTAAGTAGCTTGTAGTTTAAATTTCATCAATTTTGGATGCTGGAGGATGGAGTTAGATATTTATCTTGTTTGCTTGGATGGATCTTGTGTGAATTTTCATAATTTATCTATAGATCCAGTAAAGGTGAAATTTGGTAAGTGCTATTCTCATGTTAGTAGGAACCTAAAAAATATGAAATCTGTTGTTTGACACTTTTCAATAGGGTTTCTCATTTATGCCAAAATCAGCCTTTCTATCTATTATTTTTAGTATAGTAAAATATACTTTCTCAAATGCTATAAGAATTTTATGGTAGTCTCCTGGAAGCATGTGGTAGCCACTGTAATTTTTGTAGAATTAATTGTGGAGTTTTGATATAGGTTCCTTATTCCACCTAATTATCTAAATAAATTAATAAAGTATATTAAAGAAAGTATTTAGATGTTGGCACCACACTTTCTGGTGTTCTTTTGATATGTGTAATAAGTTGGTAAACTTGGTTTAGCTCAAAGGTGCTTTTGCTACATCACTAAATATTTAATTTAGTGAATCTGCTAATTCTAGACATATTTTGAGATATTGTTAATTACTCTATGTAAATGGTGGTTTCGTGTCTTATGGTCTATAATAAAGTTGCTGTGAATTTCATGATCTAGTTGCTGTTAAATTTTAGTGGCATTTGGCCATATAGTTTAGGAGTTATAGCTGTTCAAATTTGGCTCTCGGCTTTGGCTGCTCTCTGTTTGTACAGAATAGATTCTGTGTTTACTTTAATTCAACCTAGTAAACTTTAGAATAATGCTTTGATGTTTATAAATTATTTGTAGATAATTTCATAAGCTTTCAATAATGTCCTCTTTCAAGTCAATTGGATTTGTAGAACTCCTTTTGTGATTGATTTAATGAACTGCTCCTTTGTATGTGAAACCTGAACTTTCTGATTAAGTGTGCCTTTATTATACTTAAGCATGTTGGTGATGTATTAGGTGCTTAAATTTAATTAAGGTGAGTTTAGGTGCAGGTGTTAGGCCTTTAACTGAAGATGAACATCTTTATCTTAGGTTGTGCAAGTTAGGTGAGTTTAATCTTGTTCTTTAGCAGAAAGATAGACACATGTTTTTAAAGTGATTTGAATAGAGCTATTATTACTTGGTAAATGGGGGTCCAGTGATGCTTTGTTAATTACCTACTTACTATTATTCATCCATCATAAGCACCATGTCACTCTTATGCATCCATGATATTCATCTTGTGCATATGAATGCAATAAGTGTACTGGAGGGCGTGACTTTGCTGTAATTCGACAGGACGAGCCAGGGAGCTCCAGAGGTGCAGCAGCCCGATCCTAAAGTTCAGGAGGTGCAGCTCGCAGCCGAGGAGCCATGAGAGGTGGTGGCTAAGTGGCCGGATCACAAGCCATGCAACTTTGTTAAAGGCAAGCCCCAGAGCATTATAAGCCTCCTAATTTCTGAAATGCAATTAAGTATTATATATATATTGTTGCATTAAGTTATAGGTGTTGGATGAAAACACTTGTTGCATTGATATCCAATCCTTGTCAAGAGATTATACCATGAATTCTATGTAGCTCAGGCTCGAGTAGATGCTTAGCCCTGCTTTAAGCGGTAGAAGTCAGGTGATTTTCTATCACCTGCGAGCTATAGGAATATACATGTGGCACAGTTGGCTATATTTGCTATCATGGAAAAGAATCTATCTTAATTTGAAATAAAGACCGGGCAAAGGCTTGCCGGTGTGCAGTGACTCCGTCTGTGTCGCTTAAGGACCGATTCATGGAGCCTTTCCTGTTCATGTTGAAGGCATGCCTCTCTCTTAGTTGGATGGGTCT
Organism: Saccharum hybrid cultivar R570; assembly: GCA_038087645.1. NCBI lineage: Eukaryota > Viridiplantae > Streptophyta > Magnoliopsida > Poales > Poaceae > Saccharum > Saccharum hybrid cultivar. The sequence goes on from JAQSUU010000066.1 coordinate 17,920,028, forward strand.
GGAGACCAACCACAAAGCTGAGTAGCTCAACTCAGGCTGAGCTCTGGTAAGTATAAAGTACACCTCAGAAGGGAGCCATAGGCGTGAGTCCAAGGGCAAGTGATTTAAAAGTCCTGATCGTCCTGGTAGAAGGGTAATCCCTAAGAGTGCTGGCGCTAACCGAACCCGTGAAGTTGGTTCCTGAGTTGTACCAAAGGTGACCCATGGCTACCCTTGCAAAGTATGCTAGGGTGGGAGTTAGGAATACCCCCTCAGCTGAGTTGTAATTCGATTTGAGTCACCATCTCTCACTGGTTAGTGAGAACTTGACGGGAGTATCTCCAAAGTAGATGCACTAAATAATAATTATGGTTCAGGAATGATGATATGATGATGATGGCCTTATTATACCTGTTATGGTTAATATTGTTTGCTCCTAATAAGTGAGTGCTCTAGTACAGGTGCTAATATAGTTGATAGGTTAATGATGATGAACTTGATGCTAAGTTTAATTGGTTACTTGTGCTCATAAGCTCTTTTATGCAAATGCTTTAAGCTAGCCCCACCTTATAAAGCCTTGCATGATCCTTGGTGTCCTTTATTTCGGGTTTATGATGGGTTAGTCTAGCTAAGTACCATCTCGTACTCAGGGTTTATTTCCCACCAGTTGTAGATGATGTTCTTTTCTAGGTGCTGCAACTACTGTCTCCTCCCATCTAGAGATGCGGACTAGATCGTTGGACGCAATCTCTACTAGTTATCTTATCTAAGATGCTTTTGTGGGACATAACTACTATCTGGCAATGTATTTGAACTTATGAAGTTATGTATCGAACTATGTTGCTTCCGCAAAACAAACTTAGTTTGTAATATTTTATTTTGAACTCCAATGGATGTAATTTGTAACAACCTAGATGTTTGGCTCCCATAATTGCACTTGAATTTCATAAATATGAGCATAATTCATATCATTATGCATTCGTTTTGCTTGCAACAGGGGTATGTAACATGCTATCTTTAGTTTGTTTCAAAAAAATAGCTAGCTTATGAAATGTGAGTGGTGCAACATGTAGATGCAACATGGGTATCTCATACTTTGAAACATGGTAATGTGGGTAGTATAACATGATAAGATTAATTGCTGCAACATGAGCTTGAAACATATGCAACATGGTAGTTTGGATGTTTGTTGTGTTTATTTCAACATATTTGACATTGAGTTTGTGTGTAACCAAAGTGTACAGTGGTCAATTATGTCCTATAGTACCTTAATCACACTTAGGATCATTAGTGGAACAATGTTCATGTTGACCAAAATGACCAAAATGCCCTCTATGTGATGTTGAACAAGTTTTGACCACTAGAATGAGCTAGTTTGACTGTTTAGAAAATCCAGCTTAGAGACCTTGCATGGAGGTGCACCCTAAATCAAATTGTAGCCAATTTCATGGTGGACAAAAGTCTCAATATGGCCATCTCATGAAAATGGCTAGAACATGCTCAAAAGTGGCCCAGAAGTCAGGTCTCCATGCTGATTTCAGACTTAGAAATTTTTCTAAGTCATGCACTGACATACAGTTTCACTCTACCCCACTTTGGAGCCATGTAACTCGTAAACCATGGTGAACCAGTCCAAGCTCCAATTGACAAAGTTGTAGTGCTCATCTAGCTCTACAACTTTGCTGTTATCACCTCTTGCTAATTCAAACCTGATTAGGAGTAATATGGCCTCAAAATGGCGCTGTCAGTCACAGTTTTCGGCTTCCATTCAGACCTTCAGAGCATTGTTGTGGCCGACAGTTTCAGGCCGTCACCGCCGCGTATCCTCCACACGCCGCGCATGACCTGGCATCTTGGCCAGCTGCTCAACACGAAGAGGAGCGTCCCCGCTGTCGCCCAGACCACGCGCGCCCATTCCCTTCCTCTCTCGCGCGAGCTTGAGGCATAAAAACGCCGTCTTCCTCCCTCCCGAGACACGCCGGTGAGCTCGTCCAGCTATATCATCATGGCATTCCCCAATCCCCTCCGCCCAGAGCCTTCCTGTCATGGAACCGTCCAAATTATAAAAGCACAAGTACAAAAACAATCACCGAAGTGATCAAATTCTCGCACTTGAGCCCATATAACTCCGGTAGTCCAATGAAATCACGAGGGATTTCAAACCAACCAACATACCAGCCAAGATCGTAGTGATTCAACATAACAAGTCACATGTTACAACCGTTTCACAAGTAATTCAATATACATCGGAGTTCAACGTAGTTATTACAACTTAAGTTCAAAAGTAGCGGAAGCAAAGTAATTTGAAACTAACAACACCCTTATTTCAAATACATGCCAGTACCAAGGTCGACTTCCAACAAAAGCATTAGAGAGAAGATAACTCAGAAGGATCATGCTCGTGATCACACTCCGCCTCTAAGGCAGGAGCCAACCAACTCTTGTAGTTGCCAAGATACATCACAACCTGCAACAAGTGGGGATAAAACCCTGAGTACAAGAAGGTACTCAGCTAGACTTACCCGTCATAAACCAGAAATAAGGTGACACCAAGGATCATGCAAGGCTGATTTGAAGTGGGCTAGCTTGACAACATTTTGCATAAAATCTTATTATGGATAAGTAATCATTAATGCTTAAGCATCAAGTTAATTATCATTAACCTATCATCTATATTAGAACCTGTACTAAAGCACTCACTTTATTAGGAGCAAACAATATTAACCATAGCAGGTATAAATTGAGGCAACATATACATCGCCATCCAATTAACCATCCGTTCAATTTAATTGAATCTACGTTGCCGCTGCTCAAGTCAAGTGCTCACTAACTGGGAGTGACGGCGATTCGAATCGAGTTCCTATCCAGCTGGAGGGTTATTTCTAACACTCACCGAGTCACGCCTGGCGAGGTGAAAGTCCTATGTTTGGTGTTGGTAATTAGTGACAATGCCTAAGTACTAATCCTATGCCTAAGTTGTATGTAGCATATGAGGATTAGTACATTCCAAGGTTGGTGGCAAGATGGACATGGTGATCATGATGGCCACACTTGGATTTGGATGCAACCCTACGTGATCAAGGCAAAGGTATATGCTTAAGGGTTGTGTTTTAGTAACCAAGACACCTAGTGGGTGTGGTTACATTATAGGATAGATAGCTGTACTATAAAGAGGGGAATGAAGCGGCTATTGAACTCCTAAGTGCCTCTAGATGTGCATTTCATAATCATATGCATTTGGATAGAACTAATAACGCTTCAAAAAATGATTGTGAAAATGCTAACACACTCGCACATGACGTGATCACTTTGGTGGTGTTAGCACATTTGCGATGGCGTTGGAGTTTGAGCGGTTTTCGAGGAGTTGAAATGACTATTTTCCACTACGCCGGAAATCGGAAATCAAACAGAAGCGAACGGAGGTCACAGTGGTGACCGGACGCTGGACCGGACGCGGTCTCTTTTGACCGGACGCGTCCGGTCAGCGTTCAGCGTCTACGCGAGTTTCAGTTTGTTGATCGGACGCGCGGTGCGTCCGGTCACGACCGACCGGACGCGTCCGGTCGTTGAGGGAGCTTACTGGACTCCAACCGGACGCGGGCACTGTGGCGTCCGGTCAGTTCTCTAGCGCGTCCGGTCGCTGTTTCGATGTGCGCTGCTCAGGCTTGACCAGCGCGTCCGGTCCATCACGGGACCAGCGCATCCGGTCGTTGCGAGCAGCGCGTCCGGTCGGTGGTTCGCATATGTAGCAGTTGTGCGATCGGCGCGTTCGGTCAGTTTGACCAGCGCGTCCGGTCAGCACGACTTCGGCTGTTTCAAGTGCGTAACGGCTATATTTGAAGGGGTACGTCTATAAATACTCGTTGGCCGGCTCAAGGCTCTCCCTCTTGGACATTTGACATACTTGTGAGCACTTTGAGCTAAGCAACTCCCCTCCCACTCATCTCTCTTGCTTCTTTGCATATTCAAAGTGAGATTGAGTGATCCAAGTGCATTTGCATTGTGAGATTGCATCTAGTTGGCACTTGGTGGTTGATTTGCTGTGGGATTCTTGTTTCTCTTGGTGGTTGCCGCCACCTAGACGGCTTGGAGTAGCTTGGAGGCGTTGGCAAGAGTTGGTGATTGTTCTTGGCCACCTCCGGTGATTGTGAGGGGTTTGTGCCAACCTCGGCGAAGCACCAAAGGCAACATTAGTAAATTGCTCGTGTCATTGCAACCTTTTTCCATTTGGTAGGTTCTTGTGGTGCCTTTTGAGAGGCTCGGTGTGAGACCGATTAGCCACCGAACCACGTGGTGAAGAGGGACACAACGGGGACTAGCGTGCCGGCAAGCACGTGAACCTCGGGATAAATCTTCGTGTCATCACTTTCATATTGTGATTGATTGATCCTGGTGTTCGGTTGTCTTGGTATTCATTGTTGATCATATTGGTTGGCTCAATACTTCGCCCCTCGGTGAAACTCTCCTAACTCAACTCCGCATTACTTTCTTAGTTATCTTTGCTAGCTAGTTAGCTTTGCTAGAGTAGCTCTTTTGTGTAGCTTGCTCGTTGCAGTTGTAGTTGTAGTTACCTTCTCGGTTTGACTTGTGCGGTTGAGTGCCATTATACTAGAATTGTGAATTGGATAGGTGGCTTGCAAACACCCCGTAGGCTAAGCTAAACTCGCATCTCGCTATTTGTTGTATTGATAAACTTGTTTAGCTTGTCTTTGTAGAAAATTTTAAAAGGCTATTCACCCCCCTCTAGCCATCAAGACCTTTCAAGTGGTATCAGAGCCGTGGTCACCGTTTGCAAGGCTTAACAACCTCGGTGCAAGATGGCTCAAGTTATGTTCAATCATGTTAATGGCAAGCCTCCATTCTTTGATGGCGTCTCTTCCTTTGATCATTGGAAAAGGAAGATGAAGCAATATCTAGGCAATATACATGAGAAGGTTTGGGATGTGACCAAAGAAGGATACATCATTCTTGATGAAGAAAATCTCACTCCAAATGACCGCATCAACAAACAATGCAACACGGCGGCACTTGACACAATCTACCGTGCCATTGATGACAAAGTATTTGAGCAAATCAAAGATCTTGAAAAGGCAAATGAGCTTTGGATAAGGCTTGAAGAAACATATGAAGGCACTTCAACGGTAAAAAGTGCCAAGTTATATATGCTCAAGGACAAGTTCTCCACTTTCAAGATGAAGGATGATGAATCCATCCCGGAGATGTTCTATAGGCTCCAAGTCATTGTCAATGATCTCAAAGGGCTTGGAGAGAAGGTTGAGGACAAGGACTTCTCACACAAGTTCTTGATGTGCTTACCCAAGAAGTTTGCCACCTTGAGAAGAATGATCTTTAGAGAGGGATTGGACAAGGTCAAACCAACCGATGTGCTTGGAGATATAATGACCGATGCCCAATACAATGATGATGAAGATGAGGTAGAAGAGAAGAAGGAGACCAAGGTCAAGCAAGAAAAGCCCATTGCATTCAAGGCTTCATCTTCTAAGGGCAAGAGCAAGGTGGAGAGTGATGATGATGATCCATTCGATGATGAGACCATGGCCCTCCTAGTGCACAAGATGGGGAGGTTCATGAAGAAGAAAGGATATGGGGCAAGGAAGAGAAGGGACTTCATGAAGGCAAAGGAGGTGCTTTGCTACAATTGCAATAGCCCCGATCATGTAGTGGCAAAGTGCCCCTATGAAGACAAAAGATATCATGATGGGGAGTTGAAGTTGAAGAAGAACAAGAAGGACAAGAAGGAGAAGAAAGAGAAGAAGAGCTTCACTATCAACAAGAAGAAGAAGGGTGGTGGCTATGTGGTCACTTGGGATAGTGACAACTCCGATAGTGATGATGATGAAAGCTCTAGTGATGATGAGAGGACCACTAGACGAGCCATTGCAAGCATCGCCCTCTCCAACAAGTCATCCATCTTCGATACTACATCGACATGCCTTATGGCCAAGCCTACCAAGGTAAAATATGATGATAGTGATGATGATTCTTGTGCTAGTGATGGTTGTAGGAGTGATGAGGAGGAGGATGAGGACTACTCCAAGGATGATCTATTGGGCATAATAGATCAAATGAGCAAGGGCTACAAGAGGACAACCAAGAAATACAAAATCTTAGAACAAGAGCTCATTGCCAAGAGCAATGAAAATAATGCCTTGATGGAGGAGCTTGTTGCTCTCAAAAAGAGTAAGGAGTGCAAAGGAATTGAACAAGAGCTCAAAGCTCTTAGGAAATCCTTTGATGAGTTAGAGGCCTCTCGTGAGTGTCTAAAGGAAGACCACGAGGACCTTGAAGTTGCTCACACTAGGCTTAAGGAAGCCCACTCCACCCTACTTGAGCTCATCAAGGAAAAGGACCTCAAGTTGGAGAAGTTCATGAAGGAAGCTAAGGAAGAGCAAGTGATTGTCACTTGTGATATTGGACTAACATGTGATATTATTGATGATTCTTTATTTGTTGGTCCTACTAATGCTTCATGTAGCTCATCATCATCCACCACAACCAACTCTATCTCTACTACTAGTGATTCATCACTTGTGGTTGAGAATAAGACTCTCAAGAGAGAAGTGGATGATCTCACCCGCGCATTAGGCAATGCCTATGGTGGGGATGCCCGCTTGCTAAAATGCTTGGGTAGCCAAAGGTTCTCTCTTAACAAAGAGGGTTTGGGCTATACTCCCAAGAAGGGCAAGGCGGCCTTTGCTACTCCAAAGTCTCGCTTTGTGAAGAGCAATGGTCGTTATTGCAATAGATGCAAGCAAGTTGGGCATCTAGAGATTAATTGTAATAAAATGAACAAGAACAACAACAAGTTTCATGCTAAAATGGAGTACATTCCTTTTGATTCTTGTTATGTGCTTACCAAGGGTGAGAAAGGTGTGCATGCTAGGTTTGTTGGTACACCGATTGTGGGTCCAAAGAAGAAGGCTATTTGGGTACCAAAGAGCTTAGTTACTAACCTCCAAGGACCCAAACAAGTATGGGTACCTAAGAAACATTAATTTATTTTGTAGGTAAATTACAAGGCCGGAGGAAGGCATTGGGTGCTTGATAGTAGGTGCTCTCAACATATGACCGGTGGTTCAAGAATGTTCAACTCTCTCAAATCAAATGATAGTGGCATTGATAGTATCACATTTGGTGACAATAGCAAGGGTGATGTGAAGGCTCTTGGAAGGATTGCAATCTCAAATGATCATAGCATTTCCAATGTGCTCCTAGTTGAAAAGTTAAACTTCAATCTTCTCTCGGTTGCTCAATTGTGTGATCTTGGTTTCAAGTGCATATTTGGTGTTGATGATGTGGAGATAGTTAGTGTTGATGGCTCCAATTTGATCTTCAAGGGCTTTAGATATGAGAATCTATACTTGGTTGATTTCAATGCTAGTGACACTCAACTCTCAACATGCTTGCTCACCAAATCAAGTATGGGTTGGTTATGGCATAGAAGACTTGGTCATGTTGGCATGAAGCAATTGAACAAGTTAGTGAAGCATGACTTAGTTAGAGGCTTGAAGGATGTCACATTTGAGAAGGATAAGCTATGTAGTGCATGTCAAGCCGGAAAGCAAGTGGGCAACACTCATCCATTGAAAAGCATCATGAGTACTTCCAAGGCATTTGAGTTGTTGCACATGGATCTATTTGGGCCAACTACATACACAAGCATTGGTGGCAACAAGTATGGTTTTGTGATTGTGGATGATTTCACTAGATACACATGGGTATTCTTTCTCGTGGACAAGAGTGATGTATTTGACATATTCAAGAAGTTCATCAAGAGAGTGCAAAATGAGTTTGAGACCACAATCAAGAAAGTGAGAAGTGACAATGGAAGTGAGTTTAGAAACACAAGAGTTGACGAGCTATGTGATGAGCTTGGAATCAAACATCAATTTTCGGCCAAGTATACACCTCAATCTAATGGCCTAGTTGAGAGGAAGAATAGAACCCTAATTGATATGGCAAGATCAATGTTGAATGAGTATAATGTGAGTCATTCATTTTGGGCCGAAGCAATCAACACGGCTTGCTTCTATAGCAACCGCCTCTATTGCCACAAGTTCCTAGAGAAGACACCATATGAGATCTTAAATGGAAGAAAGCCCAACATTGCGTACTTTCGGGTATTTGGTTGCAAATGCTACATCTTGAAGAAGGGCACTAGATTGAGCAAGTTTGAGAAGAAATGTGATGAAGGATTCTTACTTGGTTACTCCACTACTAGCAAAGCTTATAGAGTTTGGAATTTGGCTAGTGGTTTACTTGAGGAAGTTCATGATGTTGAGTTTGATGAAACAAATGGCTCTCAAGATGAGGAAGATAACTTGGATGATGTGAGAGGAACTCAATTGACCAATGCTATGAAAGAAATGGATATTGGTGATATTAGGCCAAAGCAAGTGATTGATGTGGATGACAACAAAGATCAAGTGCTCCAAAGTCTAATTACACAAGCTAGTGGGTCTCTAATGCAAAATCAAGCTAGTGCATCATCTCAAGTGCAACAAGATCAACAAGTGGCTAGTTCATCATCTCCAACTTATGATCAACATCAACATCCAAGCAATCAAGTCCAAGTTCTTCAACCAACTAACATTGCAAGAGACCATCCATTGGATTCCATCATTGGTGACATACAAAGGGGAGTTCAAACTAGATCAAGATTGGCATCATTTTGTGCTCACTCTTCTTTTGTGTCAATGGAAGAACCCAAGGACATTGATAAAGCATTGAGAGATCCGGATTGGGTAATGCAATGCATGAAGAGCTCAACAACTTCAAGAGAAATGAAGTATGGGAACTAGTTGAGAGGCCTAAGGATCATAATGTCATTGGAACAAGATGGGTCTTTCGCAACAAGCAAGATCAAGATGGAATAGTAGTAAGAAACAAAAGCAAGACTAGTGGCTCAAGGTTACACATAAATAGAGGGTCTTGACTTTGGTGAAACTTATGCCCCGGTTACTAGATTGGAAGCAATTAGGATTTTACTTGCCTATGCTTGTGCTCATAATATCAAGCTATATCAAATGGATGTGAAGAGTGCATTTCTAAATGGGTACATTCAAGAGGAGGTGTATGTGGAACAACCTCCCGGTTTTGAAGATGACAAGAAACCCAACCATGTATACAAGTTAAGGAAAGCTTTGTATGGATTGAAGCAAGCACCAAGAGCATGGTATGAAAGATTGAGGGACTTCTTGCTATCCAAAGGATTTGTCATGGGCAAAGTGGATACTACTCTCTTTACTAAGAAGATTGGGAAAGACTTGTTTGTATTGCAAATATATGTTGATGATATCATCTTCGGTTCAACCAATCAAGATTATTGTGATGAGTTTGGGAAAATGATGGCAAAGGAATTTGAAATGTCAATGATCGATGAACTTAGTTTCTTTCTTGGACTTCAAATTAAACAAATGAAGGAAGGAACATTTGTGAGCCAAACCAAGTACATCAAAGATATGCTCAAGAAGTTTGGCATGGAAGATGCAAAGGGCATTACAACCCCAATGGGCACTAGTGGAAGTTTGGATAGTGACAAGAGTGGCAACATGGTGGATCAAAAGCTTTATAGATCAATGATTGGTAGCCTACTCTATGTGACGGCATCAAGACCCGATGTGATGTTTAGTGTATGCATGTGTGCAAGATTTCAAGCCTCACCAAGAGAAAGTCATTTGAAGGCAACAAAGAGAATATTGAGGTATTTGAAGCATACACAAGATGTTGGATTATGGTATCCCAAAGGTGCAAGCTTTGAGCTAGTTGGATATTCGGATTCCGACTATGCCGGTGACAAAGTGGAGAGAAAGAGCACTTCCAGGACTTGTCAATTATTGGGAAGATCACTTGTCTCATGGTCATCCAAGAAGCAAAATAGTATTGCACTATCTACCGCTGAAGCCGAATACATCGCCGCGGGTAGTTGTTGTGCACAAATCTTGTGGATGAAGGCAACATTGAAGGATTTTGGAATCAATTTCAAGAATGTGCCATTGCTATGTGACAATGAAAGTGCCGTGAAGCTAACCAACAATCCGGTTCAACATCAAAGAACAAAGCATATTGATGTTCGTCATCATTTCATTAGAGATCATCAACAAAAGGGTGACATTGCTATTGAGAGTGTGGGCACCGAAGGTCAACTAGCCGATCTATTCACCAAGCCACTAGATGAGAAGAGATTTCACAAGCTAAAGAATGAGTTGAACATACTTGACTTCTCCAACATGAGTTGATGCACCTCAATGTTATGACATGCCTCTCCTTCGAGCCTCAAGGTACAATTGGTTGACATGTCATACATTCTATGCTAAGGACTTGTTTAGTGCATCTAGTCATAATTTACATGTTCTAGGCTCATTCATGAAAATCAAATGAATTTGAAGTTTATATGGTGCCACTATTGTTTCCATGACTTGTATGATCTAGTGGTAGCATATAACTTGTTTAAGTAGCTTGTGATCCTAAGTGTTTAATCTAGATCACTTGTCTAAATATTTGCTTCAACATGGTGCATGATAACCCTTCTAGCGAGGTGTGAAGAAGCTTGCCCTTGGATCAAACCGAAGCATTTTATTTATGCAATCAATCTAGGTTGAATCACAAACTTGATCCTCACCCCATAATTCAACATGATAATCTATCTAAAATTGATCCCTTGTGGTCATTGGTGCCAAAGGGGGAGAAATTGTTGTTCACAAAGATAGATTCTAAAGGGGGAGAAAACCTAAAGGGGAGAATTGATAAAAGAAGGGGGATCAACTAAAATTTTGAGCACACAAGTAGGGGGAGCAAGCTCTTAAACATGAATGTTGCATTTCCTTGTGCACTTCATATGTATGATGCATAGTTATGCATTTCTTTTTCTCTGATACTTTACTTGTGTGGTGACTTGCTAGTATAATTTGAATGGTATATTGAAGTACTAGCATGAATAGGAAGTAGTTAGATTTTTCTTGCTTCATGTTTTCCAAAGTGGTACTAGAACCTTGCTTATAATGTTGATCTCACGAGGTTTCTAGTTATGTTTGTGCTTTTCCAAGTGATATCTAACTACACAAGGTGCTAAGATGGTGTTTATCGCTACTCCGATGGTATCACGCTTCAAAGGTCTATAATCTAAAACACTCAGCACCTATTGATAGTCAATGCTCCTAATCTTTCCTATCTAACATGTATGCTTCCAAAATCCAAACATATAGCATACATGTAGGGGGAGCCATTGCTATCAATTTGAATTCATGATTACTTGTCCATACTTCTTACACATGGTAATATACTTGGACAATGTGACATGGGTTCAATCAAAATTTTATCATAATATCTTTGTGAAAGGGTTGTCACCAATTACCAACAAGGGGGAGATTGAAAGTCCTATGTTTGGTGTTGGTAATTAGTGACAATGCCTAAGTACTAATCCTATGCCTAAGTTGTATGTAGCATATGAGGATTAGTACATTCCAAGGTTGGTGGCAAGATGGACATGGTGATCATGATGGCCACACTTGGATTTGGATGCAACCCTACGTGATCAAGGCAAAGGTATATGCTTAAGGGTTGTGTTTTAGTAACCAAGACACCTAGTGGGTGTGGTTACATTATAGGATAGATAGCTGTACTATAAAGAGGGGAATGAAGCGGCTATTGAACTCCTAAGTGCCTCTAGATGTGCATTTCATAATCATATGCATTTGGATAGAACTAATAACGCTTCAAAAAATGATTGTGAAAATGCTAACACACTCGCACATGACGTGATCACTTTGGTGGTGTTAGCACATTTGCGATGGCGTTGGAGTTTGAGCGGTTTTCGAGGAGTTGAAATGACTATTTTCCACTACGCCGGAAATCGGAAATCAAACAGAAGCGAACGGAGGTCACAGTGGTGACCGGACGCTGGACCGGACGCGGTCTCTTTTGACCGGACGCGTCCGGTCAGCGTTCAGCGTCTACGCGAGTTTCAGTTTGTTGATCGGACGCGCGGTGCGTCCGGTCACGACCGACCGGACGCGTCCGGTCGTTGAGGGAGCTTACTGGACTCCAACCGGACGCGGGCACTGTGGCGTCCGGTCAGTTCTCTAGCGCGTCTGGTCGCTGTTTCGATGTGCGCTGCTCAAGCTTGACCAGCACGTCTGGACAGTCACGGGACCAGCGCGTCCGGTCGTTGCGAGCAGCGCGTCCGGTCGGTGGTTCGCGTATGTAGCCGTTGTGCGATCGGCGCGTCCGGTCAGCATGACTTCGGTTGTTTCAAGTGCGTAACGGCTATATTCGAAGGGGTACATCTATAAATACTCGTTGGCCGGCTCAAGGCTCTCCCTCTTGGACATTTGACATACTTGTGAGCACTTTGAGCTAAGCAACTCCCCTCCCACTCATCTCTCTTGCTTCTTTGCATATTCAAAGTGAGATTGAGTGATCCAAGTGCATTTGCATTGTGAGATTGCATCTAGTTGGCACTTGGTGGTTGATTTGCTGCGGGATTCTTGTTTCTCTTGGTGGTTGCCGCCACCTAGACGGCTTGGAGCAGCTTGGAGGCGTTGGCAAGAGTTGGTGATTTTTCTTGGCCACCTCCGGTGATTGTGAGGGGTTTGTGCCTACCTCGGCGAAGCGCCAAAGGCAACATTAGTAAATTGCTCGTGTCATTGCAACCTTTTGCCATTTGGTAGGTTCTTGTGGCGCCTTTTGAGAGGCTCAGTGTGAGATCGATTAGCCACTGAACCACGTGGTGAAGAGGGACACAACGGGGACTAGCGTGCCGGCAAGCACGTGAACCTCGGGATAAATCTTCGTGTCATCACTTTCATATTGTGATTGATTGATCCCGGTGTTCGGTTGTCTTGGTATTCATTGTTGATCATATTGGTTGGCTCAATACTTCGCCCCTCGGTGAAACTCTCCTAACTCAACTCCGCATTACTTTCTTAGTTATCTTTGCTAGCTAGTTAGCTTTGCTAGAGTAGCTCTTTTGTGTAGCTTGCTAGTTGCAGTTGTAGTTGTAGTTACCTTCTCGGTTTGACTTGTGCGGTTGAGTGCCATTATACTAGAATTGTGAATTGGATAGGTGGCTTGCAAACACCCCGTAGGCTAAGCTAAACTCGCATCTCGCTATTTGTTGTATTGATAAACTTGTTTAGCTTGTCTTTGTAGAAAATTTTAAAAGGCTATTCACCCCCCTCTAGCCATCAAGACCTTTCACGAGGGCTGCTCAGGTCACCTTTGGTACAGTTCAGGAGTCGCGGGTTCGACTGATGCCGCATCCCCAAGGGCGACACTCTGCCAGGTGCTAGGGACTCTAACCCCCCTTGGTCTCATGCCAATGTCCCCAAGCACATCCTTACTACCTCCAAGATGCGACCTACCCTTCGATTCCCGACCTGAACTGTATTACTCGGATTCACGGTCGGAACGACTTATCCGGCCAACTAAGTGTTAGACTGCGTTCAACATGACTCAAGGACGTACAGCGAATCGGTCCTTAAACGACTCAGACAGGCATAGATCCACACCCAAGACCTCCATGCCTTGTTGCTTCACTATCGTCATCCCGCCCGGTCTCATTTTATTTTATTAACACATGGTTCTTTTCCACGATAGCAAATATAGCCAACCGTGCCATATATGAATATCCCTACATCTCGCAGGTGACAGGAAATCACCTGACTTCTACTGTGCCATATATGAATATCCCTATATCTCGCAGGTGATAGGAAATCACCTGACTTCTACCGCTTAAAGCAGGGCTAAGCATCTACTCGATCCTAGTCTATGTAGGATTCAAGGATTCATATATCTGGACAAGGAATGATATAATGCAGCAAGGGTTTCCAACCAACTCCTACCACTTAATGCAACAATACTTATAACATATATAGAATTAATTGCTTTGAAGGTAGGAGGCTTATAATGCTCCGGGGCTTGCCTGGGATCCGACTCAAGTTAGAGTATGTCAGGTGAAACCCGCTTGGCGAGCATCCTCCAACCTAGCACTTGTTCGATCCTTCTATCTTCGGGATGGATCCACCAACACCATCTTCTGGTTAGCTCCACATCACGTCCTTCACGTGTTTGAGCTAGCGTACCTAAATGAGGTGCAACAATGCATATGTATGAATGCATAGAAGTGCAATAAACAAAGTAATCATGCAAGCATACCAAAGTTCACATAAACGCCTAGAGCTAATTAACTTAATCCTCACTAAGGCATAACATAGAAGACGGCAAGTGCACCAATCAAGACACAAGTTTCATAAGATCACAGGGTACCAACCCAAGTACCATCAAAGATATGAGTCACACTTCAACACACAAGCATGACAAGGTGAATTAAAGCACTAAAACTAGAATTTGCCACCTTCTAGACATCAGGACAGCAGCTGAGTAATTTAGTCATAACTGGAGATCTACAACTCCAAAAGATATGCAACTAGACATTATGGAAAGCTTATAAAATTGTATACAATTCCTTTAATATCACCTAAGCTTGATTCCCAAGCTTAATGGGTCAAAAATATGAAACTACAGAACCTGGTCTGCTCCAAACAGAGAGCAACCAAATCTGGGACCTGACTTTAAACATCTATAACTCAAAAACTACTTATCCAAATGCCACCAAATTTTAACAGAAGCTAGATACATAAATTATCTACAACTTTTGTATAAACAAGTTTCACAACAAAGCACATTATCATAAAGAACTTTGCTAAGTTCCCAGATTTGTCCAGAAACCTCATTTGCAAGAAATAATTATTAACTTATGTTGCAAACATATAATTGGACAAAACCAACTTTACCAACATGTCACCCATGACTGATGAACACCATAAAACATAGTGCCCATTACTAAATAAATTCTTTTAATGCATTTTCTTAATTTATTTAGATAATTAGGTGGAATTATGAACACCTATCAAAAGTGGACAATAATTTCTACCAAAATTATAGTGGCCTAAATATGCTCCCATTAGTCTACTATCCAAATTTAAAGCCATTTAGACATGTATATAAACCTCCATGAAAAGAACAAATGGCTATTACAATAAATCATGTGAGAGCAAGATGGATCAATAACTCACTCATACTACAACCAAAAATCATGAAATTTTTACCACACCTCAAACATCACATGAGTAGCATGCTACAAAAATTTCACCTTATTTGGATCCCTACAGTTGCATTTATGAAAATAACAAATACAACTAACAATGAAAACCTAGATGCAAAGATCTATTTTTAGAACTAAAAATTTAACCTAAAACATGACATATTATAGATCCACTGCATAGAAAATTTCACAAGGATTCCAAAAAGTCCTCATTTGCTATTTTATGAATTTCCTAAGATTTACTATGAATTTCCAAAGTTTCAGCCATAAAATGAATAAAAGGAAAAGGAAAAAGAAAAACTACAATATGCGTCACTATTCATATGAGTCACAAACTTCGCAGTTAGATGCCTTCCCTTTGTCAAATTCTTGCGTGAAGTCCTTGACGGGATTTGGAACAGAGGAGGGCGCCGGAGCTCACTGCCCCAGCTAGAGGAGGCCACGCTGGCGTCGGCTGAGGGGCGGGGAAGCATCCAAGCGTCCGCGCGCACCCGATGGTGGCCTTGGCTCGCTCCACGGCGGTCCGAGGCGAGCCGGCCACGCGCACAGGCACCGGCGGCAAAATAGCTTCGCGACGACGAGCAGTGACGGCGGACTAAAGGTCGGCGTGAGGGTGCTGGAGCTTCGTTGGGATGAAGGAGTAGCCGCGGAGCCGGAGGCAAGCTCGGGTGGCCTGCAAGCACGTGATGCGGAGGAGCGATGGCAGCAGCTCTGTTCGACCATGGAGGCGGTGGCAGTGCTAGCAGCAACCTCGGTGGTGGCCGTGGTGGTGCTCAGCTTCCGCGCTCTGGCAAGGGAGAACAAGGAGGGCGAGCAGGGCAGCGAGGGCGTGGCGGGATGATCGGAGCACTAGGCAGTGACGCCGTGTGGAGGAGGAGCAGCGATGGTCGCGGCTCTGCTTGTGCTCGACTTCCATGACGACAAGAGCGAGACAGAGTGAGAGAGATGAGGGAGACTGAGGGGCTCGGGTTATCCACATTGACGAGCGTGGCGACGCGTGGATACGAGGTGGCGGTCATGCAAGCGAGCACGAGGTCCACACGGCGTAGCGCGTCTGGGTGTGGTCGGCCATGACTCGCTGTAGTTCAAAATCACAATGGAGCTGACAATACCACCGCGAAAGTTCAACTGAAACATCAACTTTCCCATCCTGCATCTCCCGGTCCGGTTGTCTATGGAATCCGGTGCAAGAGGAAAAGTTGTAGATCTTTGTGTGGTGAACAATGTTGCTTTAAGGATCATGAGCTAACTCGGCCTAGATTGGAAGATATGGAGCTCCAAAGTGGGGTACACGAAACTTGAACCCTGCAGTTCAGTTTGAAACTAGCTGAAACTGCATTGTTCGTCCATCTCCATCTCCCAAACCGAGTAAGGAAATGCTAAACCAATTCCATAATGTTGTAGAGCTATATGAGGCCGACAACTTTTCTTACAAAAGTTTGGCCAAAATCGACATGGTTTGCAAACTAATATTCACCAAAGATAGGTACACGAAAACGAAATCCCAGAATTCTGTCATCCCAGACTTAACCGATTTTTCGTCCCTGAAAACAGCACAAGATTCGATTTTGCGAACCCTATCTAACCAAGCTAGGCACAAAATCAGCTCTTGCTCATTAAACAAAGTTTGTAGTACTAAAACCAAACTACAATTATTATTTAAGGATCAAGGTTTGAATCAGCTTGTGTTGCAAGATATAAAGCTCCAACTAAGGCACCTAGTACTAAAACAGCATAAGGACTTAGCCAAATTTTGCAAGGGCCAATCAGCCCCTATTCCTGGCTCGTGGGCCACCTTTGAGATTGTTCTGGTCATTTTCATGAGATGATCATTAAACAACTTTGGTTCCATAACAAATTTGCTACAACTTTGTTTAGGGGTGCAGCTACAGGAAAATACTTTTAGCTACCCTTTTAAAACAGTCAAGCAACTGTGCTCTCTAGGTCAAACAAGGTCAAATCAAGGTCAACTATCACTTAGAGACTTAATTAGTCAACATGGTCAACATGAACATTGCTCCATTAAGTGTCCTAAGCATAGTTAAGGTATTGTAGAGGCTAAACATACACACCATGCATAGATTGCACAAGAATATAGGCCTCACATGCATTGAAACATAGGAATTAAGTGAAATGCTATAGTTGTTTCATCCCCATGTTTCAATTGTTTCATGTGTTTGTTTCCAAGTACATGCTACACATGTTTCACTAGGTTGTTCCACATGTGTCCTAGATGTGTTGCACATGTTGCATTTGTATGTTGCATAAACACTAGTTCACATGGAATGTAAGGCATGTTTCCTTGTTTCAGAAGCGTGTTTCAGTTATAATCTAAACAAGCATATAACTTATCATTTCATGTGACTTTTTGATTCCAAACATCACGAAACTTTTCCAGGGGTCACTATAGATAGAGAGTGATGTGCGACACATGAAAGAAGTGACATCAACACTCACTTGCATTACCAAGCATGAACACATAACATACACACTTGAAACACAATTAACAAAAGTATGTTGCATATGTTTCAAGGAGGTGTTGCAAGCACATTCCATATACACATGTTTCATATGTTCCATGCTTGTATATGAACAAATGATGCTTAGGCCTACGCAATGCAAGTCTCCAAATTGCAAGCCTAACACCTGAGGTGTTACAGCCCTCCCCCCTTAAAGGAATCGCGTCCCGAGATTTAGAACGGAAGACTTTTAAGGAAGAGAACCATGTTATCTAGTTTCCAACATCCACTATAGCACTTGGCTACGAAGCTTCAACCTTAGCGGAACTAATTTGGTCAAGGCACTTTCTGATACTTACTCTTCATAGTAAACTTTGTCTGAAGAATTTCCTTCATTGACTTTCATAAAGCATTGTTACTTTGGGAGTAATCCAAGATAGCACAGTATTGCATTCTCAGTGTACGGAGATCATTTGGTCCATGAGCGAACCACTCACAAGTATCTGATTCTTTAGTGAACATAGCATAGTCCGTATGAACTTTATACTAGACCGAAATCTTCAGAAGTAAACTTGTTGAAAGGACCCTATTTTCACAAAGTTTGAAAAGCAGTCCTCTACCAAAATGGCTTAAGCACAACCTTCCAAAGGGTGAGATCATAGACGACAAACACCCTCAGAGGTTATATGATACTGACTAACCAATAGATAAGGTCTATACTGGTCGTAATGGTTCAATCCTTCAGATATCAACTAATGGAACACTACTTAAGGTTTCATGTGTGCAGTTCTTTTTCTTTGATGATAATATTGTATTATCTGAGTCAGTCGAGGGATTAGTGAATGTGATAGCAGACTCTATCGGCTTTGTATTTCTGCCAAATGTTACCTAAGAAGATTCTCTTATCCAAAGGCAATAGTTTTCTGGGTTGAATCAGATGCAACCTCTTGGGTAAAAACATTTATAAGGTACCAAAGTATGTCATCATTGGAAAATCATTACCAAAGAAAACATGTAGCGAGGCCTTAAGGACAACAAAAGTTGTAAATATTCACTAAACCGCTGGGAGTAGTCTACCAGCAAGCGGTTGAGTAAAATTTTCCTTCGTGACTTATTTGGACCATAAGTTGAGTTGACTTGTAGCATAACAACTTCGTCAGGCCAACTTTTCACCTTGAGGCTTCCTCTTTAGGATCAAACAACAGCTCTAAGATGGGAAATCTGTTGTTTGACACTTTTCAAATTGCTTTCGAATCGCGATGGTATAAATTGATTTGCAGAAACCAAGGCTGCTCATACATTATGGATACGAGAAAGCAAAAGCAAACGAAAGAGTGTAAACTAGTATCTTTGGGACCTCAAAAGGGCCATCCAACAGCAGATCTCGACCATTAATTTACATACCAATCCGATGATGCACACGCTTTGAACTTGCGGGTTACTTTTGCAAGGCAAAACGCATACTCTACCTGGAGAACATTCCTACAAGGATAAGGAACCGCTTTTGAATATTCCTCGACACTTCGTCCAATAAAGTTATGAACAACCGTTTATGGCACCTATGGGCACAAGGATGCGGATCAGAACTAGGGCATACTTTCTCTAATTCTTCACCTCAGCTGATTGAACACCTTGCACTATCTGTGTGATTGTCCAAGACGGAATTTACTTGATCACAATGGCTCTGGAAGATAGAGTATCGCTCATGTTGTTGGCTAGTTGATCAACTTCTTGTTGGTTATTGCTCTGTAAGACATAGCCTTCGTAGCTACCAATGAGTCATTACCTAGTTGGAGATTAACGTTCCTATTGGTAACTAATCAGTTGTCTCTCAACACTAACAATTCCAAATTTTGACTCTTGACCACAATAATCGTGGTTGACGCAGAACGAATGGTTACCATCGAGGTCAGTAGATAGGGAGTCACACCAGAGATGGTTGATTTCGATTGTATTGTCATTATGCACCCAAGATTGAGACTTGGATAGCTCGGGTCATATGCACAATGCAACAATCGATTCTCATCCCATAGATAACTTGTCCAACATTAAGTGTTGTGTATCCTTTTTATCCAATAGAAATGGGAAACGTTGCTCCCTAGATGGTGGTCGTCAATACTTGGGACAACTAAGTAGAGTCACATGTCTACCACTTCTTGCGGTCTGTTAATGTTTATGTGGGTGACCTGTTCTTCAAAGATTATCCTCTTAGCAACTTCAGGAGGAAGCTCTACTACTTTTGGTTCGATATAAGGGTCTTTTGATAAGATATGGGAAAACAACCAAGGAAGAAGGTCACGTGAACATCACATCAGTGTTGTTCTGCAATGGATTATGATTAGAAACCATGATACCAGCGCGTGCCGAGCAGCACAACCTTGTGTGTGCACCCACAAGAGTCTCTCGGTTTCGTCACGGCACCATTAGTTGCTACTCATAACACCATTACTGAACATACACCCGATGAGGAATTTCAAATGGCACAGATTGGGTTGTCCGAACAAGCACCATACTAAGGAGGGATAGCAAGTAAAGGTAGTCACAAGGTTTAGAATCAACGAGGAGGTGATCCAAAAATTAACACACACCACAAGGGAACATAGCTCAATTCCTAAAGACAACTGAGCAATGGACTCTTGCTTAAATTCTATGCACGACTTGCGTCCACCGAGGTGAGTTCCAGATAAAAGATTAATAGGAGATTCATTCATGTTGGGCAACAACATGAGATCAAGACTGATAAACATCCCGAGACTTGGGAAGGTTGGGAATGGATTAAGCTAACTTCAAGGGCAAAAACCAATATGTAATCAGAGATTGAGTCGATAAGGTAGATACATGAATTTGCAAGCAAATGATTTTTAGGCCACAAGAGACGTTGCGTCACACTAGCTAACCTTTGGGAGAGGTAACCGGAAGGTCCAACATGGATTTGGGTACGGTCTCCACAACTGACAACGTACGAACCATGGTCAAAGGCTAGCGTTGATGAGAGTTAACTTGGTTGGTCAGTCGACAAGGGTCTTCACAAAAAGGGTTGCAAAACATCCACGGCTTATGCAAACATATAGGAGAGCTAAACTTTGGGCTTTCAGTCAAGCAAAGGCATGGATACCAACATTCAAGGAAAGCAACCACGGCTACAAGCTTAGGCTCATAAGGGAAAGAACCTAATTGGAGATGGCAACCATGCAATTACATAACGTGAACGTTGCTCTAGGATAAAGCTATCGCCACTCGTATGCTCACCGAGGACAAACAAGGTGACAAATATGACACTAATTAAATAACAAGCATACATACAAACATCACAGTCAAGCATTGGAGAGATCCAATCCAATTAGCTTAAGCAACCATTACTAAGCACTAGGCTCACCCATAACAAACATTTATCTAAAGCAAGAACTAACTACGAGTTTAGCCTAAGACAAACGCTAGCTAAGGTAGCCAACTTAGCATGTGCACAGAATCTGGACAACAGCACAATAGTTACTTGTTTCGACCATAACTAAGGTTGTAGACATTCCATAAAGGTGATCCTAGACTTTCTAGAAATCTTAGGAAGATGACTACACTTTAGTTATTCATACCAAAAGCTAATTCATAGATTACCCTGACCAAAATGTTAATGCTTCAGATCTGTACCAATATGGACAGAAAACTGACAAGAACTTCAAAAATGCATAACTGGAGTTCTAGGGACACAACAAGGCTGAGCCTTAACTTATATAAAGCTTATTAAGTTGTCTATAACTTTCTTATTATCATACTAAGATGATTCTATAACTAACAAGGCCAAACAAGACAAAGAAGACATCTCTGCCCAGATTTGGGCAGATTCTGTCATTCCACTTTACAAGTTCATAACTAGAGATTTAGACCACCACAATTAGTGCTATAGGACATTTTGGAAAGCTAGAAAAAATACTACACTTCTTCTATTATCTCCAAGACATGATTCCATATGCCCACAGGTCAAACAATCCAAACATTCAGATCTATTCAGAGCATAAGAAAAACCTGACAGTAAAACTTCTAAATTTCATAACTCTCAAACTTTAAGACCTAGGGTCATGAATTTTAAGGACAAGCTAGATAAGTAAGTTAGCTACAACTTTGGTATTCTCTATAACTATAGAAAACACCATTATGACCACAAAAACATCACTACAACAGAAATCGTTCTAGCAGCCAATGTCCAACAAGCAAAACAAAGCTTGCCTTTGTTCTACTTAACAAGAGAGCACACAAACATGTTATTCTAGTAGCTCTAAACATTATTACCTTAGACCACCCAATCTAATTCATTAATAAGAATCACAATTACTTAGGTGAGGTCTAAAGCATTTGCAAACACTTGGGTGAACAACATACCCACCACTTGGCTAAACTAGAGGACATTTACAGGTTTAAGCATGTAACCACACTTATTTCTAGCAAGGCTAAGCACACACTTTCCCCAAGTACTTTCTATTCGAGCCACATTGAACAAGACATTCATGTCTAACTCCACGCAAGAAAGATAGTGTAACACATTGATCACAAGTTACTTATCATTTGAACAAGGGTGAGAGGAGCATAGCTATGCATAAAGCAACAATCATGAAGATGCATGCTTTGTCTTATTCGTCCTCACAAGATTGCCAACCTAAGGTAGCGATCACATTCTATGTCGGTGGCATAACACGCACTCTCTCGATATATAGCTAGTCGATAGCTACATTCGACTTACGCATTCGTGGTTAGCGTACCTGCAGAAAAGTTTCATTACAGCCCAACAATTCCCCAATATAGCACACAATGAAAGCAGGAAAGTAAAATTCTAAGTACTCCCATATACATATACCCCTGTATATATACATGTAGCACCAAAACTACATGAATCATCAATCTCCCACAATTAAGTACCTTCATATATACATGTGTATAACATGTAAATAATCCAGTAACCAAAACTAGCTCTCTCCTAGACCGAGGGTTGGACGGTCATGCTCTCACAACTCACACTTACCTGAGCGTAGGTGCGACGTTGCATAAAAGTAAACTAGCAACATATATGGCTATTTCATATATGAAGGCTACCTCTAATCTAACACACCGGTAGCATAGTGTGGGAGAGTCATCACACATACATACCTTGGCCTAGGCGTAGATGCATAAATAAAAAACCCCCAAGTTAGTTCTTATATAAACCACCTAATAATCCTTATATGGGCAATAAGGAAATTGACCACTGGCATATTAGGTTTAGAATTCAGATTTCACAAACCTATATATAGCTATAAGTTGATAAAACTGATTTTATAAAACAAAACCTTTGTTTTAAATACACATACGACAAGTTTAATGTTGAATCTTGCTCCGATGCCAGCTGTCACGGAACCGTCTAAATTATAAGAGCACAAGTACAAAAACAATCACCGAAGTGATCAAATTCTCGCACTTGAGCCCATATAACTCCGGTAGTCCAATGAAATCACGAGGGATTTCAAACCAACCAACATACCAGCCAAGATCGTAGTGATTCAACATAACAAGTCACATGTTACAACCGTTTCACAAGTAATTCAATATACATCGGAGTTCAACGTAGTTATTACAACTTAAGTTCAAAAGTAGCGGAAGCAAAGTAATTTGAAACTAACAACACCCTTATTTCAAATATATGCTAGTACCAAGGTCGACTTCCAACAAAAGCATTAGAGAGAAGATAACTCAGAAGGATCATGCCCGTGATCATACTCCGCCTCTAAGGCAGGAGCCAACCAACTCTTGCAGTCGCCAAGATACATCACAACCTGCAACAAGTGGGGATAAAACCCTGAGTACAAGAAGGTAGTCAGCTAGACTTACCCGTCATAAACCAGAAATAAGGTGACACCAAGGATCATGCAAGGCTGATATGAAGTGGGCTAGCTTGACAACATTTTGCATAAAAGCTTATTATGGATAAGTAATCATTAATGCTTAAGCATCAAGTTAATTATCGTTAACCTATCATCTATATTAGAACCTATACTAGAGCACTCACTTTATTAGGAGCAAACAATATTAACCATAGCAGGTATAAATTGAGGCAACATATACATCGTCATCCAATTAACCATCCGTTCAATTTAATTGAATCTACGTTGCCGCTGCTCAAGTCAAGTGCTCACTAACCGGGAGCGACGACGATTCGAATCGAGTTCCTATCTAGCTGGAGGGTTATTTCTAACACTCACTGAGTCACGCCTGGCGAGGGCTGCTCAGGTCACCTTTGGTACAGTTCAGGAGTCACGGGTTCGACTGATGCCGCATCCCCAAGGGCAACACTCTACCAGGTGCTCAGCTTCCGCGCTATGGCAAGGGAGAATAAGGAGGGCGAGCAGGGCAGCGAGGGCGTGGCGGGATGATCGGAGCGCTAGGCAGTGACGCCGTGTGGAGGAGTAGCAACGGTCGCGGCTCTGCTCGTGCTCGACTTCCATGACGACGAGAACGAGACGGAGCGAGAGAGACGAGGGAGACCGAGGGAGGGGCTCGGGTTATCCACATTGACGAGCGTGGCGACGCGTGGATACGAGGTGGCGGTCATGGAAGCGAGCACGAGGACCACGCGGCGTAGCGCATCAGTGCGTGGTCGACCATGACTCGCTGCAGTTCAAAATCACAATGGAGCTGACAATACCACCACGAAAGTTCAACTGAAACATCAACTTTCCCATCCTGCATCTCCCGATCCGGTTGTCTATGGAATCCGGTGCAAGAGGAAAAGTTGTAGATCTTTGTGTGGTGAACAATATTGCTTTAAGGATCATGAGCTAACTCAGCCTAGATTGGAAGATATGGAGCTCCAAAGTGGGGTACATGAAACTTGAACCCTGCAGTTCAGTTTGAAACTAGCTGAAACTGCATTATTCGTCCATCTCCATCTCCCAAACCGAGTAAGGAAATGCTAAACCAATTCCATAATGTTGTAGAGCTATATGAGGCCGACAACTTTTCTTACAAAAGTTTGGCCAAAATCGACATGGTTTGCAAACTAATATTCACCGAAGATAGGTACACGAAAACGAAATCCCGGAATTCTGTCATCCCAGACTTAACCGATTTTTTGTCCCTGAAAACAGCACAAGATTCGATTTTGCGAACCCTATCTAACCAAGCTAGGAACAAAATCAGCTCTTGCTCATTAAACAAAGTTTGTAGTACTAAAACCAAACTACAATTATTATTTAAGGATCAAGGTTTGAATCAGCTTGTGTTGCAAGATATAAAGCTCCAACTAAGGCACCTAGTACTAAATAGCATAAGGACTTAGCCAAATTTTGCAAGGGCCAATCAGCCCCTATTCCTGGCTCGTGGGCCACCTTTGAGATTGTTCTGGTCATTTTCATGAGATGATCATTAAACAACTTTTGTTCCATAACAAATTTGCTACAACTTTGTTTAGGGGTGCAGCTACAGGAAAATACTTTTAGCTACCCTTTTAAAACAGTCAAGCAACTGTGCTCTCTAGGTCAAACAAGGTCAAATCAAGGTCAACTATCACTTAGAGACTTAATTAGTCAACATGGTCAACATGAACATTGCTCCATTAAGTGTCCTAAGCATAGTTAAGGTATTGTAGAGGCTAAACATACACACCATGCATAGATTGCACAAGAATATAGGCCTCACATGCATTGAAACATAGGAATTAAGTGAAATGCTATAGTTGTTTCATCCCCATGTTTCAATTGTTTCATGTGTTTGTTTCCAAGTACATGCTACACATGTTTCACTAGGTTGTTCCACATGTGTCCTAGATGTGTTGCACATGTTGCATTTGTATGTTGCATAAACACTAGTTCACATGGAATGTAAGGCATGTTTCCTTGTTTCAGAAGCATGTTTCAGTTATAATCTAAACAAGCATATAACTTATCATTTCATGTGACTTTTTGATTCCAAACATCATGAAACTTTTCCAGGGGTCACTATAGATAGAGAGTGATGTGAGACACATGAAAGAAGTGACATCAACACTCACTTGCATTACCAAGCATGAACACATAACATACACACTTGAAACACAATTAACAAAAGTATGTTGCATATGTTTCAAGGAGGTGTTGCAAGCACATTCCATATACACATGTTTCATATGTTCCATGCTCGTATATGAACAAATGATGCTTAGGCCTACGCAATGCAAGTGTCCAAAATGCAAGCCTAACACCTGTGGTGTTACACTTCCCATGCCATTCTCTACCCCCTCGTCCACTCCACGCCGTCAGCCGAGCCTACGGTAAGCGGCATTGCCGATTTCCCTAGCTCGGAGTTCACCAGAGCACCGCCGCCCCATGGTCCTCCGTGGCCAGCACTGCATAGCACATCTCCATCCCATCTCACCCCCGTTTCATCGTTCTAGTGGCCTATAGAATCTTAGGTGAAGATGTTACCCCTCGATTTGGGCTATAGAGGTCGGAACGGATGAGAACCGTAGCAAGCTCTTGCCGCGGTCGCCATTGCCGCATGGGCAAGCTTCTTCCCGTTCCCTCTCTATAGATGGCCCTTGGCTGAGTTAAGGTGCGCATGGGGTGCGTCGGTGGTCTTAGTGTGTCCTCCGAAGACGTAGTGTCCTATCTCGTCGCAGTCGTGCCGGAATGGGCCACCGCATCGGGCGCGTCCGCCATGACCGCGCCTCACCGAAGTTAAGCGCCACCGTGGCCAGCCCCCGCTGGTCCGTCTCCACTCCGCGCGCTAGGGTAATTAGGGGTGCTTGAGGTCGGTGAAGCTCATACCGAGCTTGGGTTGGCCGAAGGTGGCCGGAGTTGGCCGGCGCAGCACCGTCGTTCACTGTCGTCCACCACTACTGCGGATAGCCCCTCCCCAAGCCGGTAGAGTCTGGGATTGATGGTTCAATCGACGCGGGAGGATGAGGCGAAGGCCGTGATGGCCATAGTCTCGCCAGAGTCGTCATCGGCGGCGAGTTCCGGTCACCGCCGTTCCTTCCCCTGCTCTCTCTCTCTCTGACCGGGGAGGTCCACCTGTCTGTGGCCGTGCGTGCGCGGGGCGGGATCTGGAGCAGGCCGCGTGTGTTGGGCCACGTCGACAGGTTGGGCCGGCCCAGTGACCAGTTTAGGTTTTCGTTTTTGTTTTTCCTTTATTCTTTTCACAGATTTTCATGCTATATTGTAAATTCCATATCTCAAGAAATATAGATCCAAATGAGGTGATTCCAATTGTGTTTAGTTCTTTGTAAACTGTAGTATTTAGGAAAAATATCAAAGATATATGTGTTGTTTAGATTTTGGAAGATGAAAATAGATATTGGAAATGTGTTTTAAAATAGATGCAAATTTGTTAATTTAATAACATGAGTTCTATTGCTCCAAAAATTATAAAATTTGGTGGGTGTGCTATTTCATGTCTAAGCTAGCTCTGGTAAAAATTTGGATGCTATAGCTTGAGTGGTTTTCAAATTATGTGGTTTTCATTTTATATTAGGAGATACTTGAATGAATTTTCATAATTTTTCTATATGTGCAATGCTCATGAAATTTTAAGGATAATGTCCTGGTACCCTAAGGTTGCTAAGAAAAATTATTTTTCTGTTGTTTGACACTTTACATTATGATTTGTTAATTATACAAAAATCAGCCTTTCTGGATTTTGAATTTTGTGTAGGGAGTTTCTTTGAATAACTTTGGCTCAAATTTTACAGTAGCCTACTGGTAGGGTATAGAGTCCCCTGTAAGTTTTGTAGAATTTTTTGAGTAGTTTGCATATAAGTTAATTTCCCACTTAATTAATTAATTAAATTAAGAAAGGGATTAAAATAAATGACTCGGGTGAACATACCTTACTTTCGGGTGGTTTAATGTCATGTGTGACCTAGTAGTGGCATTAGTTTGGTCATAGGGGTAGTTTGACACATGAGTAAATATTTAATTTTCACATTTCTAGGTTCTCTGGACAGCTGGTAGCATTTTTGGGTTTGGACTTTGAAAAATGTGTTTGCTGGGAATCTTGTGAATACTAAAGTGGTAGTAAACTTGTTCAACTAGCTTGTGTCAAAAATTGGGGGCATTTGGCCTAGTAGTTTAGGAGTTACAGTTGTTTGAAGTGACTGTCCAGAAATGGCTGCTCTCTGTTTGAAGAGGGCAGAGTTCTAGAACTTTGGGAATTCGACTTGGTAAACTTAGGAATCAAGTCTTGAGGTCTGAAAATGAATTGTAGAGCATGTTATAAACTTTCCAGATTGTCTTGTATCGTATCATTTGGATTTTTGGATCTCTACTTATGGTTAAATTACTTATCTGCTGTCCAGATTTCGGTTGTGTTGTATTATGCTTAGGTTTGTGATAAGCTTAAGTAATGTTGTTCTTGTTGATTGTTAGGTGCTAGGCCCTTAACTGAGAAAGAACAATTGTATATTAGGTTGTGTAGATTAGGTAAGTACTTCTCTACCGGAGAAGAAATATGCACATGTTGTAAAGTGATTTGAATAGAGCACTAGTGTTGCTGTAGTGTACATTTGCATTCTCTATGCATGTTGCACCCATTATTATGCATCCATGAGATTTATTTATGCATTCATGCAATAGGTGTACCGGAGGGGGTGACGCTTCTAGAATTCGAGGGAGCACTTTCGGAGGAGCAGGAGCAGCCAGAGGAGGTCGAGGTGCCAGTCGGCGAAGGAGTTCCCGAAGAAGAGCTACCCGAGTGCCCTGACCATCGCCCTTCCTCTTTCCTGAAAGGCAAGCCCCGGTGCATGCTGACCCACTCTTTGTATATATTTATCTTAAGTAGTTTTATTTGTTTGCTGCATTAAGTTGTAGGAGTTGGGTGAAAACACTTGTTGCATTATATCTATCCTTGTACAGATATAGAACTTGAATCCCAATTAAAGTTTAGGCACGTGTTAATGCTTAGTGCGGTAGAAGTCGGGTGATTTCCGGTCATCCGCGAGATTTAGGTGAAGTGGGTCACAAGTGGCTATAATTGCTATCATGGATGGAACCATGCTTAAAAATGAATTGAGACCGGGCGGGAGTTCGATAGTGCAGCCACAAGACACTTCACGTCTTGGGTGCGAAGCTATGCCCGTCTGGGTCGTTTAAGGACCGATCGCTGTACATCCTTGAGTCTTGTTGAATGTAGTCTAACACTTAGTTGGCTGGATAAGCCATTCCGACCGTGAAGCCGAGTAATACGGTTCAGGCCGACAATCGAAGGGTAGGTCACATCTTGGAGGAAGTAAGGTGGTGCTTGGGGACATAGGCGTGAGACCAAGGGGGTTAGAGTCCCTATCACCTGATAGAGTGTTGCCCTTGGGGATGCGCATCAGTCGAACCCGCGCTGTCCTGAACTGTACCAAAGGTGACTTGTGCGACCCTGCCGAGGGTTCTACGTGATTTGTGTTAAAAATACCCCTCCAGCTGGATAGGAACTCGATTCGAATCGTCGTCGCTCCCGGTTAGTGAGCACTTGACTTGAGCAGCGGCAACGTAGATCTCATTAATTGAACAGATGATTAATTAGATGATGAAGCATATGTTGCCTCAAATTTATACTTGCTATGGCTATTATTGTTTGCTTAATCATCAGATGATTGTTTAGTACAGGTGCTAAGATAGCTGATAGATTAATGCTAAAAATAACTGCTAGTACAGGTTAAAAGAGTTATTAATACTTATGCTTTTCCGCAAAACATGATGTCAGCCAGCTCCACTTTAAGAAAGCCTTACATGATCCTTGGTGTCTTTTATTTTCCATTTCAACGGGTAAGTCTAGCTGAGTACATTCCCATACTCAGGATTTATTTCCCTCCTGTTGCAGATGACATGCTTTATCAGGGCTTCTGCAAAAATTGCCTCCACCCGGCGGGTGATGAGGACTAGATCACTCGGGCGTGATCATCTTTTAGTTTACTTCCCTTAATGCTTTTGTGGGATGTTGATCTGTAAGACTGGCAATGGTATTTGAACTAAGTGTGTGTGTTTATGCTTTCGCTACTTTATAAACTTGGTTTGTAATAATTGCGACTCCGTGGTGTTGTAAGTTTATTTCTAAACTACTTGTGAAATGTAACGTGTGATGTGTTATGTTAAATGATGCGATCTTGGTTGTAAGCGAGTTGGTTTGAAATCCTTCGTGATTTCGATTGACTACCGGGATTATATGGGTTCAAGTTCGAAAATTTGAGCGTTTCGGTGCTTGTTTTTGTACTTGTGCTCTTATAATTTGGTCGGTTCTATTACAGCTGGTACCAGAGCAGAATTCAACATTAAACACATCGTACGGGTATTTAAAAACAAAAGTTTTTGTTCGTGAAAAGTGTTAAAAATCTGAAATTAATTTTATAGTATGCCAGTGATCACATCCCTTAGCCCAATTAAGGACTCTTAGGTGGCTTAGTAAGTACTAACCTGGGGGTCTTGTTTGTTTCTGTTTCGTCGTCCATACGGCGTGATATTGTATGGATGCCATCCGCTTGGGTGGTAATGTATGGATCAGACACCTCGACGATCTGGTAAGTGGGAGTTGTGAGAGCATGATCGTCCAACCATCGGTCTAGAGGAGAGTAGTTGTGGTTACTTGCATACTTACATGTTCCATCATGTAATTATGAAGGTATTTATTATGGGTATATCTGTCGGGTAGTTGTGATACTGAAGTATGCACATCGGGGGATGTGTATATGGAAGGTATTTAGTTTACTGCTTATTTGCATGCTTATATTGGGAAACTGTTGTGCTGAAATGATATTTTCTGCAGGTACACTAACAGCGCAAACGAGTAGACCGATAGTTTCGCCTATATGAGAGAGCGTATGTATGCCACCGCCTAGCATTAGAAGTTTATGATTCTACTAGGGTGAGAGGGCGTATGGAACGTGCATGCATCATGTTTAATTCATGTCATACATTTCATATTACTCCCTCCTTAAAATTTCGGTTGTCCCGACTAAATTAAATTTCGTATCCCCTAAATTATCCTCACTTTAAGTTATACCTTGTTGCTACAGATGGCTCACACCAAGAGGACCGCTCGCAAGTCCACTGGAGGCCGGGTTCCTCTACACCAGCTCACTCCACGTGAGCCCCGCCCTGAGCCCACCGAGGTGGAAAGGTTGAGGGCCGAGTTGGCTGAGGTGACTGCTGCTAGAGATGCGGCTCAGCAACGTCTGGAGCAAGTGATACATGAAAGAGATCAAGAAACACCTGTGGTTCAGAGGTTGACAGTTGCTCATCGCAACTGTGAGCGCATGCTGGTCCACATGTTGAACCAGTGAAATGAAGCCTAGCATGAAGAGAACATCCTGAGAGCTAGACAGGTGGAGCTTGAGCAACAGTTGGCAACTGTAGAAGAATATAACGACAATCTTCATGAGGAAGTTCATCTGCTACACAATCAGCTCCACCCTCTTCTTCCAGAGGAAAATGAGGACAATAATGATGATGAAGAGATGGGCTCTAGAGTCTTCATGGCTGAAGGTGATGATGACATGGAGACCAATGGGCCAGAGAATGTTCCACCAGGAAGAAGAAGATGATGAGGAACTAGAGCCTGGTAGTGATGAAGATGGCGGGGAGATCTTCGACACTGACTCGGAGGACGATGCTTAGTTTAGCTCATCGCATATCTACTACGCTAGAGTTATCTTTTGTGCCTTCCATGTGTGGGAGTGGGGCTTTGTAATAAATTGACCTTTAGGATGTAACATTGAACCCTATGTTGTCCTGGATGTTTGTTTAAACATGCTGAATTTTGGTCACAAGGAATGTCTCATTGTGATGTGTTCGGTGATGGTGTCACGATTAGTACCCTCTGGTGCTGCGACGAAACCGAGGGCCTCCTGTGGTGCATGACATAAGGTTGTGCTGGTTGGCACGCGCTGGTATCGAGGTGGCTAGTCATGATCTATCATGGAACTCCACCAATGTGTTGTCTCCTCGTGATCATTTTCCTTGGGTATCCTTTCCTAATTTGGTTAGAAGTTTAGACCGAATCAGGACGCTTCTGTTATGTAAAGTTGGAACCCCGTTGGTATGTACGTAACCTAGCAGACACGTTTGTGCTCCATGTATGTGAGCCTTTAATAAATTCCACCTTTCGTTGGAAGATATATTGTTCGTTAAGTACATCGCATGAATGCGTCAATTGATGCACTTGATGAGGTTGTGTGGTTGTGTTGAATTATTGTGCCTTGGTTGTTATGTGAATTCATTTTCCCAATGAAGTCAGTTCGGCATATTTACACAATTCATCTACAAAATTCCCACATCGTCAGTGCTCATTGGCTATGCATTGTTTTTGTAGATGGCGTACAACCTCCGTCGTGTTCATGGTGTTGAGGATGAGGAACAGCCGCCACCACCTCCGCCACCACCCACCCCGACAGAACTAATGCAGATGGTGGTTGAAGGTCAGCGCCTGTTAGTAGACGCTATGCGCTAGTTAGTCAACCGGGATGCTCGGCATGGTCGTCAGGGACCAGAACCAAATCAGCACAGTGATTTCAAGGACTTTCTCGACATGAAGCCCCCGCTCTTTAAGGAGGCAGAGGAACCTCTGCAAGCTGATGTGTGGTTGAATACCATTGAGCAGAAGTTTCGTCTGCTTCGTCTAACCGATGAGCTAAAGACCGAGTATGCTTCCCACTAATTGCATGGTCCAGCGGGTATTTGGTGGAGTCATCACCGCTCCACACTACCCCCTAATGCCTAACTTCTATGGGAACAGTTTAAGGCAACTTTTCGTGGGAATTATATCCCTCCAGGTTTGATGGCAATGAAGCACACTGAGTTTATGAAGCTGACCCAAGGCAATAAAAGTTTGACTGAATACCTGCAGGCCTTCAATAATCTTGCAAGATATGCAACTGAGTTTGTTGATACAGATGCAAAGAAGATTGCTAGTTTCAAGCGTGGCCTCGGTCGAAAGTTGATGAAGACTATGGGTACTAGCAAGTATGCCACTTTCAATGAATTTATCAGTGATGTCCTGATCCAAGAGAACAACAATTCTATCTATGCTGCTTCTAAGAGCCACAAGAGGGCCTTTGAGGTGGGTGTTTCACAGTCCTGAGCTCCAGTTGCACCAAGGACTCCTTCTCGTCCTCCTGCAATGGGTGCTAAGTTCCATCCCCCGCTGAAGAGGGCTCCAGTCAAGACTGGTATTCGCAAGGCTTATACAGTTTCACTCCCCAAGGGTAGTTCTAGTCAAGACAGCTCCAGTGTTCCTCCCAGTAACATGCCCTGCTGGAATTGCAATAAGCCTGGTATTGGTCCAGGAATTGCCCTTATCCTAAGAAGAATGCAAACCAAGGTGTCCGGTAGGGGCAAGCTCATACAATAGCATTGAAGAAATTCCATCTGGTGAGGTAGTTACTGCTGGTAAGTTCCTAGTTGACCAGCAGTCCACAGTGGTGTTATTTGATTCAGGTGCTTCGCATTCATTTATAAGCCCCATGTTTGCATCAAAGTTTTCACACAAATTACATACTGTTGAAGGTGGGGGTTATTGCATTAGAGCTGCGAGTGGTAATATTCCCACAAATCAAGTAGTTAGTGATGTAGAATTCGAAATAGAAGGGCGAAAGTTCTTGCTTCCCTTAGTGGTTTTGCCTGGACTAGGCATAGATGTCATTTTGGGCATGAATTGGATGAGTCAGAATGGGGTACTCATTGATACATCAATCCGGGTAGTTATGCTCAAAGATCCTACTGATCAGAAAGGTTTTCTAGTACAACTTCCCTAGAAAATTGACCTCTCTGGTGAAGTTCATGCGGTGCAAGTGAAGTCAATAGCTGATATTCCCATAGTATGCGAGTTTCCTGACGTCTTTCTCGATGATTTGCCGGGATTGCCTCCGGATCGGGATGTGGAGTTCAAAATAGAATTGTTGCCGGGCACGGCACCCATCTCTAGAAGACCCTATAGGATGCCTCCGAATGAACTAGCTGAACTTAAGGTACAGTTGAATGAACTTTTGAAGAAGGGGTTGATTCGTCCTAGTTCATCTTCATGGGGCTGTCCTGCTATCTTTGTGAAGAAGAAGGACCAGTCATTGCGGATGTGTGTAGATTATAGACCTCTGAATGCAGTTACTATCAAGAATAAATATCCTCTACCACGCATTGACATCTTGTTTTATCAATTGTCTAAAGCCAAAGTCTTTTGCAAGATTGATCTGAGGTCTGGTTATCATCAAATTAAAATTCATCCTAAAGATGTTCCACAAACTGCTTTCTCTATAAGATACGGTCTCTATGAGTATCTTGTTATGTCCTTCGGCTTGACCAACGCCCCCGCGCACTTCATGTACTTGATGAATTCGGTGTTTATGCCCGAATTGGACAAGTTGGTGGTGGTGTTTATAGATGACATCTTTGTGTATTCTGAGAATGAGGAAGATCATGTTGAACATCTCCGTATAGTCCTCACAAGACTGCGTGAACATCAATTGTATGCAAAATTCAGTAAGTGCGAATTCTAGCTTCGTGAAGTACCTTTCCTTGGGCATGTGTTGTCCAATGGTGGAATTATGGTGGATCCCACCAAGGTACAAGAAGTATTGGACTGGAAGGCTCCTATCTCAGTTCACAAGGTCCGGAGTTTTCTAGGATTGGCTGGCTATTATCGTCGCTTCATCCAGGATTTCTCTAAAATAGCCAAGCCAATGACTCGGTTGCTGCAAAAAGATACCAGGTTTGTCTGGACTCCTAAGTGTGATGTAGCTTTTCACAAACTGCGCACCCTCCTAACCTCGGCTCCAGTTTTGGCGCAACCGGATATCGAGAAACCTTTTGATGTGTATTGTGATGCCTCAGGCATAGGTTTGGGAGGTGTTCTGATGCAGGAAGACGAGTGATTGCATATACATCTCATCAACTTTGGAAACATGAGGTGAATTATCCAATGCATGACTTAGAACTCACTGCAGTTGTTCATGCTTTGAAAGTCTAGCGACATTATCTGTTGTGCAATGTTTGCAATATCTATACTGACCATAAAAGCCTTAAATATATCTTCAGCCAACCCGAGTTGAATATGCATCAAAGAAGATGGCTTGAGTTGATTAAAGATTATAATCTCCAAGTGCACTATCATCCTAGCATGGCAAACGTGGTTGCCAATGCTTTAAGCCGTAAGTCTCATTGCCATTCCTTAGTTGAAAGTGATTTTCATCTATCTCATCTACACCCGGCAGTCCTACACCACATCACTGTCAGTTGCACTCTCAAGAGTAGAATTATTGAGCTACAAAAGACTAACCCCGGTATATTCCACATCAAGTGTAAGATGAAAGAGCAAGAAACTAAGCATTTCTGGGTAGATGAGGAGGGTGTGCTATGGTTTAAGGATAGGTTAGTGGTGCCTAAGGACTGGGAACTTAAGAATCAGATTATATATGAAGCTCATTCCTCTAAATTGTCCATCCATCCGGGTAGCAGTAAGATGTATCATGATCTGAAGCCATACTATTGGTGGACCAAGATGCGGAAAGAGATAGTTGCATATGTTGCTAGGTGTGATACTTGCTGTAGAGTTAAAGCCATGCACATGAAAGCTAGGTTACTGCAGCCACTTTCTATCCTAGGTTGGAAATGGGAGGAGATAAGCATGGATTTCATTGTTGGACTCCCTCCTACTGTTAAGAATCATAACTCTATCTAGGTAATTGTAGATCGTCTAACCAAGTTAGCCCACTTTACTCCTGTCCGAGCAGATTATCGTCCTACTGACTATGCTGAGTTGTACTTCAATCAGATAGTCTGACTCCATGAGATCCCTCGTACTATTGTTTTTGACCGAGGTCCGCAGTTCACTGCTCGTTTTTGGGAGCATTTGCATCATCTGTTGGGAACCAAGCTAGTGAGAATCTCCGCTTATCATCCCCAGATGTCAGGTCAGATTGAACGAGTTAACCAAATCTTAGAAGATATGTTACGAGCGTGTGTTATTTCGTCCAAGGGTTCATGGGAGAAATGGTTGCCTTTAGCAGAGTTTTTGTACAATAATAGTTATCAAGAGAGCATTAAGATGGCCCCATTCGAAGCATTGTACGGTCTTAAGTGTAGAACCCCACTGAATTGGGTTGAAGTCGACGAAAGAAGGTATTATGGTATTGATTTTGTCGAGCAAGCTAAAGAACAAGTCCGTACCATCAAAATACATATGGCTACAGCTCAATCTAGACAGAAAAGTTACGCTGATCGCCGTAGAAAACCGATCGAGTTTGAAGTTGGAGACTTCGTATATCTGAAAGTTTCACCTATGAAGAGTGTGAAGCATTTTGGTGTGACGTGAAAGCCTGCACCGAGATACGTGGGTCCTTAACAGATCATAGGAAAAAGTGGAGCTGTTGCATATAAGATCCAGTTACCTCCTGAAATGAGCGCCATTTTCAATGTGTTCCATGTATCTCAGTTAAAGAAATGTCTTCGGGTTCCTAAAGAGAGAGCTCTGTTAGGGGATATCAAGCTAGAATCTGATCTAACTTATGAAGAAAAGCTAGTTCGTGTGATTGACACTCGAGAGCGGGTAACTCGGAGTCGAGTGGTTAAGTGGTACAAAGTAATGTGGAGTAATCAAGGTAGTGAGAGTGATGCTACGTGGGAGAGAGAAGATTATTTACGAGAGGGTTATAAGGAATTCTATCAACAATGGTACGCTTTCCAAATCTCGAGACAAGATTTTTATAAGGGAGAGGGCTGTAACACCCCAAGTGTTTGGCTCCCATAATTGCACTTGCATTTCATAAATATGAGCATCATTCATATCATTATGCATTTGTTTTGCTTGCAACAGGGGTATGTAACATGCTATCTTAAGTTTGTTTAAAAAAAATAGCTAGATTATGAAATGTGAGTGGTGCAACATGTAGATGCAACATGGGTATCTCATACTTTGAAACATGGTAATGTGGGTAGTATAACATGATAAGATTAATTGCTGCAACAAGAGCTTGAAACATATGCAACATGGTAGTTTGGATGTTTGTTGTGTTTATTTCAACATATTTGACATTGAGTTTGTGTGTAACCAAAGTGTACAGTGGTCAATTATGTCCTATAGTACCTTAATCACACTTAGGATCATTAGTGGAACAATGTTCATGTTGACCAAAATGACCAAAATGCCCTCTATGTGATGTTGAACAAGTTTTGACCACTAGAATGAGCTAGTTTGACTGTTTAGAAAATCCAGCTTAGAGACCTTGCATGGAGGTGCACCCTAAATCAAATTGTAGCCAATTTCATGGTGGACAAAAGTCTCAATATGGCCATCTCATGAAAATGGCTAGAACATGCTCAAAAGTGGCCCAGAAGTCAGGTCTCCATGCTGATTTCAGACTTAGAAATTTTTCTAAGTCATGCACTGACATACAGTTTCACTCTACCCCACTTTGGAGCCATGTAACTCGTAAACCATGGTGAACCAGTCTAAGCTCCAATTGACAAAGTTGTAGTGCTCATCTAGCTCTACAACTTTGCTGTTATCGCCTCTTGCTAATTCAAGCCTGATTAGGAGTAATATGGCCTCAAAATGGCGCTGTCAGTCACAGTTTTCGGCTTTCATTCAGACCTTCAGAGCATTTTTGTGGCCGGCAATTTTAGGTCATCGCCGCCACGTGTCCTCCATGCATCATGCGCGACCTGGCATCTTGCCTAGCTGCTCAACGCGAAGAGGAGCGTCCCCGCTGTCGCCCAGACCACGCGTGCCCATTCCCTTCCTCTCTCGCGCGAGCTCGAGGAGGAAAAACGCCGTCTTCCTCCCTCCCGAGACACGCCGGTGAGCTCGTCCGGCTGTGTCATCGCGGCATTCCCCAATCCCCTCCACTTAGAGCTTTCCCACGCCATTCTCTACCCCCTCGTCCACTCCACGCCGTCAGCCGAGCCTACGATAAGCGGCATTGCCGATTTCCCCAGCTCAGAGTTCACCAGAGCACCGCCGCCCCGCGGTCCTCCATGGCCAGCACTGCACAGCACATCTCCATCGCATCTCACCCCCATTTCATCATTCTAGTGGCCTGTAGAATCTTAGGTGAAGATTTTACCCCTCGATTTGGGCTATAGAGGTCGGAACGGACGAGAACCGTAGCGAGCTCTCACCGTGGTCGCCATTGCCGCATGGGCAAGCTTCTTCTCGTTCCCTGGTTGGCCGGAGGTGGCCGGAGTTGGCCGGCGCAGCACCGCCGTTCACCATCGTCTGCCACCTTCGCGGATAGCCCCTCCCCAAGCCGGTAGAGTCTGGGATTGATGCTTCAATCGATGTGGGAGGATGAGGCGAAGGCTGTGATGGCCGTAGTCTCGCCGGAGTCGTCATCGGCAGCGAGTTCCGGTCACCACCGTTCCTTCCCCTGCTCTCTCTCTCTGACCGGGGAGGCCCACCTGTCTGTGGTCGCGCGCGCGCGGGCGGGAGCTGGAGCAGGCCGTGTGTGTTGGGCCACGCCGACGGGTTGGGCCGGCCCAGTGACCGGTTTAGGTTTTCGTTTTTGTTTTTGTTTTTGTTTTTCCTTTATTCTTTTCACAGATTTTCATGCTATATTGTAAATTCCATATCTCAAGCAATATAAATCCAAATGAGGTGATTACAATAGTGTTTAGTTCTTTGTAAAGTGTAGTATTTAGGAAAAATATCAAAGGTATATGTGCTGTTTAGATTCTGGAAGATGAAAATAGATATTGGAAATGTGTTTTAAAATAGATGCAAACTTGATAATTTGATAACTTGAGTTCTTGTGCTCCAAAAATTATGAAATTTGGTGGGTGTGCTATTTCATGTCTAAGCTAGCTCTGGTAAAAAGTTGGATGCTATAGCTTGAGTGGTTTTCATGTTATGTGGTTGTCATTTTATATTAGGAGATAATTGAATGAATTTTCATAATTTTTCTATATGTGCAATGCTCATGAAATTTTAAGGAGAATGTCCTGGTACCCTAAGGTTGCTAATAAAAATATTTTTTCTGTTGTTTGACACTTTTCATTATGATTTGTTAATTATGCAAAAATCAGCCTTTCTCGCTTTTGAATTTTGTGTAGGAAGTTTCTTTGAATAACTTTAGCTCAAAGTTTTACAGTAGCCTACTAATACAGTATAGAGTCCCCTGTAATTTTTGTAGAATTTTCTGAGTAGTTTGCATATAAGTTTAATTTCCCACTTAATTAATTAATTAAATTAAGAAAGGGATTAAAATAAATGACTTGGGTGAACATACCTTACTTTCAGGTGGTTTCATGTCATGTGTGACCTTGTAGTGGTATTAGTTTGGTCATAGGGGTAGATTGACACATGAGTAAATATTTAATTTTCACATTTCTAGGTTCTCTGGACAGCTGGTAGCATTTTTAGGTTTGGACTTTGAAAAAGGTGTTTGCTGGGAATCTTGTGAATACTAAAGTGGTAGTAAACTTGTTAAACTAGCTTGTGTCAAAAATTGGGGGCCTTTGGCCTAGTAGTTTAGGAGTTACAGTTGTTTGAAGTGACTGTTCAGAAATGGCTGCTCTCTGTTTGGAGAGGGCAGAGTTCTGGAACTTTGGGAATTCGACTTGGTAAACTTAGGAATCAAGTCTTGAGGTCTGAAAATGAATTATAGAGCATGTTATAAGCTTTCTAGATTGTCTTGTATCGTATCATTTGGATTTTTAGATCTCTAGTTATGGTTAAATTACTTATCTGCTGTCCCGATTTCGGTTGTGCTGTATTATGCTTAGGTTTGTGATAAGCTTAAGTAATGTTGTTCTTATTGATTGTTAGGCCCTTAACTGAGGGAGGACAATTGTACATTAGGTTGTGTAGATTAGGTAAGTACTTCTCTACCGGAGAAGAAATATGCACATGTTGTAAAGTGATTTGAATAGAGCACTAGTGTTGCTGTAGTGTACATTTGCATTCTCTAAGCATGTTGCACCCATTATTATGCATCCATGAGATTCATTTGTGCATTCATGCAATAGGTGTACCGGAGGGGGTGACGCTTCTGGAATTCGAGGGAGCACTTTCGGAGGAGCAGGAGTAGCCGGAGGAGGCTGAGGTGCCAGTCGGCGAAGGAGTTCCCGAAGAAGAGCTACCCGAATGCCCTGACCATCGCCCTTCCTCTTTCCTAAAAGGCAAGCTCCGGTGCATGCTGACCCAGTCTTTGTATATATTTATCTTGAGTACTTTTACTTGTTTGCTGCATTAAGTTGTCGGAGTTGGGTGAAAACACTTGTTGCATTATATCTATCCTTGTCCAGATATAGAACTTGAATCCCAATTAAAGTTTAGGCACGTGTTAATGCTTAGCCCTGCTTAGTGCGGTAGAAGTCGGGTGATTTCCGGTCATCCACGAGATTTGGGTGAAGTGGGTCACGAGTGGCTATAATTGCTAAAGTGGATGGAACCATGTTTAAAAATGAATTGAGACTGGGCGGGAGTTCGATAGTGCAGCCGCAAGACACTTTATGTCTTGGGTGCGAAGCTATGCCCGTCTGAGTCATTTAAGGACCGATCGCTGTACGTCCTTGAGTCATGTTGAACGCAGTCTAACACTTAGTTGGCCGATAAGCCGTTCCAACCGCGAAGCCGAGTAATACGGTTTAGGCCAGGAATCGAAGGGTAGGTCGCATCTTGGAGGAAGTAAGGATGTGCTTGGGGACATTGGCGTGAGACCAAGGGGGGTTAGAGTCCCTATCACCTGGTAGAGTGTTGCCCTTGGGGCTGCAGCATCAGTCGAAGCCGCGGTTTCCTGAACTGTACCAAAGGTGACTTGTGCGACCCTGCCGAGGGTTCTGCGCGGTTTGTGTTAGAAATACCCCTCCAGCTGGATAGGAACTCGATTGGAATTGCCGTCGCTCCTCGTTAGTGAGCATTTGACTTGAGCAGCGGCAACGTAGATCTCATTAATTGAACAGATGGTTAATTGGATGATGAAGCATATGTTGCCTCAAATTTATACCTGCTATGGCTATTATTGTTTGCTTAATCATCAGATGATTGTTTAGTATAGGTGCTAAGATAGCTGATAGGTTAATGCTAAAAATAACTTCTAGTACAGGTTAAAAGAGTAATTAATACTTATGCTTTTCCGTAAAACATGATGTCAGCCAGCTCCACTTTAAGAAAGCATTACATGATCCTTGGTGTCTTTTATTTTCCGTTTCGACGGGTAAGTCTAGCTGAGTACATTCCCGTACTCAGGGTTTATTTCCCTCCTATTGCAGATGACATGCTTTATCAGGGCTTCTGTAAGAATTGCCTCCACCCGGCGGGTGATGAGGACTAGATCACTCGGGCGTGATCATCTTTTAGTTTACTTCCCTTAATGCTTTTGTGGGATGTTGATCTGTAAGACTGGCAATGGTATTTGAACTAAGTGTGTGTGTTTATGCTTCCGCTACTTTATAAACTTGGTTTGTAATCATTGTGACTCCGTGGTGTTGTAAGTTTATTTCTGAACTACTTGTGAAATGTAACGTGTGATGTGTTATGTTGAATGATGCGATCTTGGTTGTAAGCGAGTTGGTTTGAAATCCTTCGTGATTTCGATTGACTACTGGGATTATATGGGCTCAAGTTCAAAAATTTGAGTGTTTCGACGCTTGTTTTTGTACTTGTGCTCTTATAATTTGGTCGGTTCTGTTACATAATCCGTATGCCACTAGTGAAATGTTGTAACGCTTGATTTATTGTGTTGAATCACTACGATCTTGGCTTGTATATTGAAAGTTGTTTGAAATCCTTCGAGATCTCTGGACTACCAAGATTATGGGAGCTTAAGTACATGGATTTGATCACTTCGGTGATTGTTTTTGTACTTACGTTCTTATAATTTGGTCGGTTCTGTTACATCTAGCCATTCACCGATTGGCTCCATGCCGTCGTTTGGCTAAGAAATTTCAAGCTCCATGATTTGGATAACACTGTACGAAATCGCTGTCCGAGCATCGCACGGCGATGAAGACATGATGGCCAATTACTTGCCTATGGTCATCAACCTGTCTGTGAACCAGTGGCTCCTCAGCTTGATGGAAGGCTCCATCGACACCTGGTCTCATCTCAGGAGGGCTTTCATCGATAACTACATGGCCACTTGTCAGCAGCCCAGCAACAAGTACAATTTGGAGAAAGTCAGAGACTATCCAAATGAACCGTTGCACGACTACATCCGCCGCTTCTCAAAAACGTGGATATCCATCCCTAACATCAACAGCGATAAAGCTATCTCCGCGTTCATCAGAGGCCTCCGTCACCATGATGCTCTCAGGACCAAGCTGCTCCGCAAGTGGCCTGACTCAGTCCAGGACCTGCTCATGGTGGCAAAGAAGTGGGCAGACACTGATGAGGCCGACCAGCAGATCAAGGAAGACGTTGGCGAGCTCCTCGACCCGACCAGCAAAATCACCGCCCTGACGACCGGCGCGATGATCGGCGCCGTGACGACCGCCGCGATGATCGGCGCAACGACAACCGCAACCGTCGCAATGACAATCGTGATCGGCGTCGGTAGGAAGACTTTAGGGGGCGGTAGAACCGCAACCGACCAGCTGACAATGCCGTCAACGCCGTCAAGCCAGTGCCCAAGCATAACTACGAGGATGCCTACTCCAAGGTCCTTCAGGGTCCCTACCCGGCTCACCCGGACTCTGGCCATACAATGGGGAACTACAGGGGTCTGAAGTCCATCTACCGCTCGGACGCCCACAAAAGGCAGCACGACAGTGACAAAGACGGCGACAAAGACGACCGTCGGGACGACAAGAGGCCTGATGAGGAGGACAAGACCAAAGAAGAACGCGACAAGGACCCTCATCACGCATAGAAGGATCCTGATAGAAGCGTCTGTAGCATCTTTGGTGGGAAGGTTGCCCTGGAGAACGGGAGATAGAGGAAGCTTACCATCCGAGCTGTCATGGCCCTCAACAACTCCAACAAAAAGGTTGCCGACCCCAAGTATCAAAACTGGTCATACCAGCCCATTACGTTCAGTAGAGCTGACCAGTGGGCCAATATTCTGGAGCTAGGGAACTTCCCCCTTGTTCTAGATCCAATCATCAGGAATGTACAGTTCGAGAAGGTGCTCATTGATGGAGGCAGCGCCCTTGACATCCTCTTTCGCAACGCCCTAAGTTTGGCATCAAGCCGAAAGACCTCGAGCATTACGACGCACCTTTCTGGGGAGTGCTCACGGGGCAGGCTGTCACGAAATCGTCCAAATTATAAGAGCACAAGTCCAAAAACAATTGCCGAAGCGATCAAATTCTTAAACTTGAGCCCATATAACTCTATTAGTCCACGAAATCACGAGGGATTTCAAACCAAACCGAGAGCAACCAAGACTGTAGTGATTCAACAAAATACAGCACTTGTTACAACAGTTCATAAGTAATCTCATACATTGGAGTACTAAATAATTTATTACAAAACCAGAGTAAAGTTTAGCGGAAGCAACATAATTTCTAAAACCATTTAAAGTCAAATACTGCCAGTACATAGTCACATCCTGCAAAAGCATACCAGAGGAGATACTACAGAGACTATGCCCATATGGTCTAGTCTTCACACCCACATGGCGAAGACAATACTTGCAGCAACAAGTATGAATCTGCTACCTGCAACAGGGGGGAATAAACCCTGAGTACGAGAAGGTACTCAGCTACACTTACCCGACAAAAACTAGAAATAAAGTGACACCAAGGAGTATGCAAGGCTTTATAAAGTGGGCTAGCTGACTCATTTACAGAAAAGCTTAATACAGATAAGTAACCATTATTTGCTTAAGCATCAAGTTAATCATCATTAACCTACTAACTATATTAGCACCTATACTATAGCAATCACTTGATTAAGCTAAGCAAGCAATAATAACCATATTCGGTTTAATCATGGCTGTCATCAATATCCCTATCATCAATTCTGAACCATCAATATAATTAGTGTATCTACGCTGGAAATAACCAGTCAAGTTTCTCACTATCCGGGAGAGACAATGACTCGAATCGATTCCAACTCAGCTGAGGGGGTATTCCTGACACTCACCCGGCAAACCCCGCTAAAAGCAGCCTCAGATAACCTTTGATACAACTCAGGGTGGGCCCGAACAGCGCCGCGTTCTCGGGGATACCAGTGGCCAGGATGCTCAGGACTTTTAACTCACATGCCCTTGGACCCTCTGGCTCCCTTCCAAGGTGACTTCCACTTTCAACTTCGCAGCCTGAGTTGAGCTAATAGGCTTCGCGGTCGGCAACCTTAGGCTGGCCAGCTAAATGTCAGGCATGCGTTCAAAATGACATAGAAGGCTCTAGGTCTCGGTCATTAATCGACACAGGCGGCATCACTACAACCGTAAGACCCGGCCTGGTCTTTTATTCATATTAACACATAATTCTTTTCCACGATAGCAAATATAGCCAACCATGACCTGATAAAGCCCTATACCTCGCAGGTGATAGGAAATCACCCGATTTCTACCGGTCTAATTAAGCAGGGCTAAACATAGATACGATCCTGTCTACATAGGATTCAAGGTTCAAATTGCTGGACAAGGAGTGTTATCAATGCAGCAAGGGTTTTCAATCAACTCCTATAACGTAATGCAACAATACACATATAACATGTATATATAGATAATTGCTTTGAAAGTAGGAGGCTTATAATGCTCCGGCGCTTGCCTTAACCGAAAGAAGATAGATCAAGGTTGGGCATCATGAACGGTTCCCACGTCTTCTCCGGCTTCGTCGGACTGGACCTCCGGCTCTAGAACGGACTCCAACATCGAGGTTCATATCTTGCGGAGCTTTACAGTCGACAAGATTCTCAGCACACCTATTGCATGTATATGCACCCAATGAATTTCATGTATGCACCAAGGATGACATGATGATTTATGAACATGTATGAATGATGTGAAGATGAATGTAATGATATTGCAACATCATGAGCACAAAACCAAGTCATGTGGTGCTCTATTCAAATCACTTCAAGCTTAGGTGCAAATTTCCTCTCTGGTATTAACATGTTTAAACATCCCTAAGAAACCACTAAGTGCCACAAAGTAAAGACTAAACACACACATAACACGATTCCAGAAATTTAGTATTTCCAAAATGTTAACAGTAGGAGCTAAGAACATTCATAACTGGAGTTCTACAAATCCAAAAGACTATAAAGAGGCCATTCTGGAAAGCTTATGAAA
This sequence comes from Saccharum hybrid cultivar R570, assembly GCA_038087645.1. Classification (NCBI taxonomy): domain Eukaryota; kingdom Viridiplantae; phylum Streptophyta; class Magnoliopsida; order Poales; family Poaceae; genus Saccharum; species Saccharum hybrid cultivar. The sequence continues at coordinate 17,964,738 of JAQSUU010000066.1, forward strand.
TTGCCTACATTTCATTTATAAACATCTAAGCATGATTTCATCATTTACCAAATCAAAATAGCACATGTACAGAATCTGTTCTAGAAGACAAAGAGCACTTCCAAAACTGAACCCAGCTTGGAACAGCTGCCATTTCTAAACTATAAGTCCAAATGCTACCAAAATTTACCAGCAACTAGTTCATGAAGTTCTCAACAACTTTGCTATAGATCACCAAGCATGAAAACATCATTAACATAGCCTAATTTGCTTAACTACCAATTCTGTCCAGAAAAGATAGATTTGTACAATTAAATATTAAGTGATGTCGAGAACATCACAAATGACCTACCCAACTACACTAACAGTTAGCTCATGTTTAAGTAACACCAAATCAAATCATGGTACTAGCATAAACATTTATCTAATCACCCTTTTCTATTTATTTAGAGTGCATAAGCATAAATGGCATCACATATAAAATATACCCAGAAAATTCTAATAAAATTATAGAGGCAAATACATGTCACTAGAAGGCTACCATAAAAATTTCACCTCATTTTGACGAGCAGATATGGAGATATCAAAATAACAAAAAGATAAGTGTTAATAAAGCCTATAACAAAGGAATTTCATAATTGGAGCAAATGACCTCCAATAAGGCTGAAAATTTAACTAGAGCATATCCATACCATACTTAGCATCTCACAAAAATTTCATGGTAATTGGATTACTACACAGGGAGATACAAAATTACCAAAATCACATAGTTAAATAAAGTGCATCACAAGATTAATTACAAACCTCAGAAATTATTAACCAACAAACCACTTATTATATTTTCTAAATTAACTAGACCTCACATAGAGCACAACACTACTTGAACCAACTTAATTGGATCTCTAAAATAGGATATATGGATTTTCAAAATTTGAATACAAATCATTTAAATTGAATAAAAGAAAACCAAACTCCCACACCCTACTGGGCCGGCCCGACCACGCTATCTCGGCCCAGTGCACGGCTAGGCCCGCGTGACATGCTTGGCCTGCATGGCCCACTCGTCTGCGTGGCCCGCCCGGTGGGATCCCGTCCGCTGGCGCTGACGCTGCTGACGCAGGGACCCCACGCAGCAGCGAGACAGCGACAGAGGAGTGGGGAACGCCAGCGAAACTCGTCGCCGGTAAGCCAGCTGGCGAAGCCGAGGCCACCCTCGTGCTCCCAACAAGATTCCGCACCAGTTGATGTACTTAGGTGGTCGTAGGGTTGGCCGAAAGGGCACGCCATCGGGAATGGCGGTTGCGGCGGCGCTGTGCGCGGTGCGCCGGCCAACTCTGGCCATGGCAGCTCTCGGTGACGACGGCTACACCACAACGGCTCCAAGAACGACTCCTAAGCAGGACTAGGGTAGGTGGGATGCACCGACGAGGCAGGACCACGGTGAGTGCTCGCGCGGAGGAGCTCCGGCGAGGTCACCGCGGCGGAGAACCGAGCAATGCGGCCTCACCGGTGCTTGGATGGTTCCACGGAGGGGATGGTGAGGTAAAGGAAGTTGTAGCAGAGCTTTGTGCGGTCGGGATAGGGCAGAGGCATGACAATGGTGGCTCACAAGCTCGGTGAGCTCACGGCGGCGGCGGTGGTGCGTTCCTCCGCTTCGGCGTGCATAGAGGGAGGGGAAGGAGAGAATGGAGAGGGAGCGACCAGCTGAGGGCATCGTGACCGTCTTGAGGGGTGCCGTGGCCTGACTGGTGGACCCCAAGCCAGCGTACGGCTGCCATGACCCGCCCACGTGGCATCGACAGCCTGAGGCCGGTCAGCCATGACCGAGTTTAGTTACTGAACTGAAGACGCCGATACAGTCAAGAAGCTAACTGGCTGACGAACTTCACTGCCCTAGAGCTCCCAATCTAAGCCGATTCAATGAGAACCGTAATTAGCAAACTTGTAGATCTATGTGAGGGCTTCAACTTTGTCAATATGGACTTGAGCTAGTTTGGCCTGGATTTGGATCTACAGAGCCCTAAAGTGGGGTACATTGAAACTGAAATGCACCCTGACTTAGAATAATTTTGCTAAGTGCTGAAACAACATGAATTCCTGGATTGTGGGCCCTGTTTGAGCATATTCTAGCTATTTTCATGAGATGGTCATATTGAGACTTTTATTCCTTGATGAATTGGATACAACTTTGGTAAAGGGTGCACATCCATGCAAGGTCTCTAGGTTAGACTTTTTAAACAGTCAAAGTAAGACACCCTATAGGTCTTTTCATGGTCAAACCTCACCTAGAGGCAAATTAGTCATTTTGGTCAACATAAACAGTGCTCCACTAATTACCCTAAGTATATTTAAGGTGTATTAGACCATAATTAACCACTTTACACAAGTGTTACACCAACTTCTTAATACCACATGTGTTGAAACAATTCAAACAATCACATTTCTCATTTTGTTGCAACACCACGTCTCATGACTTTGTTGCAAGTTTAAACTTGGCATGTTACCCTAGCAATATTTTGCTCCACTAACACGTTAAAAATGTTTCCAAGTAACAATTTACACAATAGCATCTCACATGAGCAGAAGTCACATCAAAGTGCATTGAAACATTACAAAACTAGCTAATGCAACACAGTGTTGCAACTATGTGTTTCATGAGTCAACTTGGAGTGTTGCATACATTGCATGATCATGTTTCAAGGTGTTGTGTGTCACACATCACACTACTACAAGTGTTGTACACACATAAGCTAGCATTAATAAACAAGCATATACCTAACACATGCATTCAATCATGGATGTTGCAACTGTTGCAGGGTCATGTTTCAAGAACAATGCACATGAAATGATGGTGCACATGCTCATGCCATGCTCACATGGGTGCACAGATGCAAGGCAAACACCTAGGGTGTTACAGCCTTCCCCCTTATAAAAATCTTGTCCTAAGATTTGAAAAGCGTACCATTTTTCATAGAAAGCGGAATAGTTGTCCTTTAAATAATCCTCTCTTTCCCAAGTTGCATCACGTTCACCATGATTACTCCAAACCACCTTGTATAATTTGACTACTCGACTTCGAGTCACTCTTTCTAGAGTATCTAGAACATATACCGGTTTCTCCTCATAAGAAAGATCGGATTTCAATTTGATGCGTCTCACTTCTACTCTTTCCTTGGGAAGACGGAGACATTTCTTCAATTGAGAAACATAGAAGACTGGAAAGATAGCTCCCATTTCATGAGGTAAATTGAGCTTATAGGCTACTCTTCCACTTTCCTCGATGATCCGATAGGGTCCAACATATCGAGGCTCAAGCTTTCGTTTGATCCCAAAACGCTTTACTCCTCTCATAGGGGACACCTTCAGATAGACATGGTCACCTACTTCAAACTCAATAGGTTTTCTTCTCTTATCTGCATAGCTCTTTTGTCTAGCCTGAGCGGCTGCCATATTTTTCTGTATAGCACGGACTTGCTCCTTAGCTTCTTTTACAAAGTCAATACCATAGAATCTTCTTTCTCCTGGTTCCACCCAGTTCAAAGGAGTTCTACACTTGCGACCATATAAAGCTTCAAAAGGAGCCATCTTGATGCTCTCTTGATAACTGTTGTTGTAAGAGAATTCAGCGGGAGGCAACCATTTCTCCCAAGAGCCATTACAGGAGATGATGCAAGCTCTAAGCATGTCTTCAAGAATCTGATTTACACGCTCAGTCTGCCCCGACGTTTGTGGATGATAAGCAGAACTGTGGATCAAATTAGTTCCAAGATTCTGATGTAGGCGCTCCCAGAAACGAGCAGTAAACTGTGGCCCTCTATCTGAGACAATAGACTTAGGCACTCCATGAAGACGTACAACTTCTTGGAAGTAAATATCAGCATATTGGTGTGGGTGATAGTTACTCTTCACAGGGATAAAGTGAGCAGACTTTGTCAAACGATCAACTATAACCCAAATAGAGTCAAAACCTCTTTGTGTGGTTGGTAATCCAACGATAAAGTCCATAACAATGTTGTGCCACTTCCAACCTGGGACAGATAAAGGCTGAAGTAAACCAGGCTTCATGTGAATGGCCTTAACTCTACAACAATTATAACACCTAACGACGTAGGCTGCAATTTCCTTCTTCATCTTGGTCCATCAATAATACGGCTTGAGGTCTTGATACATCTTACTGCTGCCAGGATGGATGGACAATTTAGAAGAATGGGCTTCAGCCATGATTTGGTTTCTAAGTTCCTTGTCCTTGGGCACGACAAGTCTATCGTTGAACCAGAGAATTCCTTTGTCATCCACTTGAAAGTGCTTGGTTTCTTGCTCTTTCATTTTTCTCTTGATGTGAAATATACCAGTATCTGTAACACCCCAGGTGTTTATCACCAATTAAGTAGTGGGTTTAAGTTCAAACATGATAGATTAGTGGAGATGACGATGCCAAAGTCAAACCTATGGAAATAAACCCTACCCTAAACTTGGATATTGCACCCTTGCTTACATATAGGCTCAATTAAAAGATATATGCTTGGGTGTTGTTATCAAAGTCTCTTCATGTCTCACATCAATAACTATCTATATTGATCCCTGGAAAAGTTTCATGAAGTTTGGAATCAAAAAGTCACATGAAATGATAAGTTCCATTCCTATTGGAATTTGCCCCATTAAGTTAATGGAACTATAGATCATCAACCAAACCTTGCAAACTTATCCAAATGACTCTAGATGAACTCTACAACACCTTAACTACACTTAGGACACTTAATGGAACAATGTTCATGTTGATCATTTTGCCTAAATGTGCTTCTAATTGATGGTTGACCATGTATGGACCCTGGAGCCCTTTGGTTTGACCATTTCAAAAGTGTGACTTAAGAACTTTGCATGACTATGCACCCTTTTACAAAGTTGTAGAGAATTTTATAAGGAACAAACTTTGTTTAAAGGTCAAGTCATGAAAATATGTGGAACATGCTCAAACAGGGCCCACAAGTTAGTTTTAGGGCTGATTTCAGCACTTGGTCATTTTAAGCCCTAATTCCGGTAACATCGACGTTGGCATCTCGCGTTCTCGAGATTTCGTTAAGTAACTCAAGCTGACCCAAAAATGAAAGTTGGAAACAATTTAGTGGAGAGCAACATGTAAAAAGTTGGGATCAATTTGACCAAGTTTGGCATTTAAAAATCCCAAAACCGAGCCCTAGCTTAACTTGTTGACGCTGGTGATTTGGGGACTGATTATCTCCTAATCTGTGGGTCTTATGACCATGGTGCTTAAATGAAATTTGTAGAGTATACCGAGGTGAACAACTTTGACAGTTGGCCCATGTCCAAATTTCCACCCGAGCTGGCCCAAAACGGTGTCTCAAACCGGCTGCTCCGTCGCGCACCACGTATTCGGGGAAATGCCCCAACGGGCGACACGCGCCTAGTGCGTGGCGGCCATGTGCGAGCCGAGCACCCCACCGCCGTCCGCGTGTCCCAGCGTGCTAGGCGTCGAAGGGGATCCGTTCCTAGCTCACCTGCTCACCCTACACTCCCTCCTCGCTCTCTGGCGCTCGCTTGCGCATAGCGCGGCCGAGTCCGCCATGGACGGCCGGGCCGAGCACCATGGCCACCGGCACAGCATGGTCGCGCCCCATTCCTTTTCCTTCTCCCACCGCCGGCCACACCACCACTTCTACCTCTCCTTGCTGTAACCACCGCGCCTATCCTCGACCGCTCATCGCCACCATGTCGCCCGGCCACCGACGCCATGTCCGCTGCCGGGGGGGTAGCACGTGGCCAGGGGGCCAGGGGCCACCTCCGGCCGAGCTGTGACTGCTTGAAGATGCGCCCGGGCCCGTGGATGCTCACTATCACTAATCATCCATCGTCATTGACCACCGTGCTGGAAATCGGTTTTTTTCGAAGTCCTCTGCTCCGTCCCGTCGTAGGCCGCCGCGAGCAGAACCGAGCCGCCACCGGCTGCGCTTGGTCGAGCAACACCGCCCCGGCATGCGCCTAAGACCTTTCCTGTCCCCGCGCATCACCACTACGGCCGCCGGTGTCCACCTCGCCGCCGGGAGCGGCAGGAGCCCGGTCTCCCCTGCTCAATGCCGACGGGAGGTAGAAGAAGGTTGTTTCCCCCCCTCCCTGTGTCTCTCTGTTTGAGTAACTGACGTGCGGGCCTGGCTGGACCGTGGGGCCCACATGTCGGTTTAAGAAGTGGCTCAGTTGGGGTACATGTCCGGGTGCGCCTAGCAGATCTAGGGTGGAGTAGTTGATTTCGTTTTTGAATTTCAGAATTTGGTTAAATCATCTAAAATTCATATCTCTGGCTAGGTAATTCCAAAAATAACAAAAGTAGACTTTTTGGAAACCTTGAGAAAATCCCTATGCAGTAGAGTCATAAAATCTTAGGTGTTTGTAGGTGTTTTCTAATGTGTTTATTTAAGTTGGAAAAGAGCTCTAGAAATGCCTTCAAATTTAATCAGAGCAAGATCAGGAGTTTTAGAACTCCAAAAATAGTGATTCTTATTTTGTTAATTTTGTGATGACATGTAATTGCTAGGAAAAATATTAAACACCCTAGTTGTTCACTATTTTCTTAAGGTTTTGATTGGACCTTGATAAATAAGGAAATCTACATTATTTTGCTTGTCATTTTTATATCTTGAGTTGTGATGCTCCAAATGATGTGAAATTTTTATAGTAGGTTTTTCATGATATGGATGTACTGTGGTATAAATTTCATGGTCATTGCTTACTGTATGCTCAAGTTATTGATTTAACTTGTTTATAGCTTGATAAATAGCTTATAAATAATATATAAATGATAAAATATAAAATGTTGTTCCATTACCTTAGTATGATGTTTCTCTATCATATTGATTCATCCTATGGCCATGTGTTCACATAAAATATGGAGTTTTAGGTTTAACTTGCTCTCACATGATTTATTGCTATAGCCATTTGTCTTTTTCATAGAGGTTGATATACATGTCCAAATGGTTTCAAATTTGGACAGTAGACTTTTGGGAGCATTTGTAGACCCCTGTAATTTTGGTAGAATTGATTGAGCATCTTTATGATGTGGTCATAATTCCACCTAATTATCTAAATAAATTAAGAAAATGTATTAAAAGAATTTATTTAGTAATTGACACTATGTTTTCTGGTGTTCATTAGTCATGTATGAAATGTTAGTAAAGTTGGTTTTGTCCAATTATATGTTTGCAACATAAGTTAATAATTATTCCTTGCAAACAAGGTTTCTGGACAGATCTGGGCACTTAGCAAAGTTCTTCATGATAATGTTCTTTGTTGTAAAACTTATTTATACAAAAGTTGTAGATAATTTATGTATCTAGCTGCTGTTAAAATTTGGTGGCATTTGGACATGTGGTTTAGGAGTTATAGCTGTTTAAAGTTGGGGTACAGAATTGCTTGCTCTCTGTCTTGTTAGATCAGTTGCTGTGTTTATGTAAATTCGATATGTTAAACTTTGGAATCATGCTGTGATGATTATAAATGAAATGTAGAGAATTTCATAAGCTTTCTATAATGTCTTATTGCATATCATTTGGATTTGTAGATCTCCAGATATGATTGATTTATGAAGCTACTGTTTGCTTGTCCAGAAATTGATAAAGTCCAATTATAGTTGTTTGCTTGTATATTGTTAAGTGTGACTCATACCTTTGAAAGCACTTGGGTTGGTACCCTAGGATCTTATAAGACTTGTCTTGATTGATGTGATTGCCCTCTTCTATGTTACGCCTTAAGAGAGGATTAAGTTAATTAGCTCTAGGTGCTTATGTGAACTTTGGTATGTTTGTTTGATTGCTTTGTTTATTGCACTTCTATGCATTCATACATATGCATTATTGCACATCATTTAGGTACGCTAGCTGAAACACGCGAAGGACCTGATGTGGAGCTAACCAGAAGATGGTGTTGGTGGGCCTATCTCGGAGGTGGAAGGATCGGACATGTGCTAGATTGGAGGATGCTCGCCAAGCGAATTCACCTGACAAACTCTAACATTGAGTCGGATCCCAGGCAAGCCCCGGAGCATTATAAGCCTCCTACCTTCAAAGCAATTAATTATATATATGTTATAAGTATTGTTGCATTAAGTGGTAGGAGTTAGTTGAAAACCTTGCTGCATTATATCATTCCTTGTCCAGATATATGAATCCCTGAATCCTATATAGACTAGGATCGAGTAGATGCTTAGCCCTGCTTTAAGCGGTAGAAGTCAGGTGATTTCCTGTCACCTGCGAGATGTAGGGATATTCATATATGGCACGGTTGGCTATATTACTATCGTGGAATGGAACCATGTGTTAATAAAATAAAATGAGACCGGGCGGGATGACGATAGTGAAGCAACAAGGCATGGAGGTCTTGGGTGTGGATCTATCCCTATCTGAGTCGTTTAAGGACCGATTCGCTGTACGTCCTTGAGTCATGTTGAACGCAGTCTAACACTTAGTTGGCCGGATAAGTCGTTCCGACCGCGAAGCCGAGTAATATGGTTCAGGCCGGGAATCGAATGGTTGGTTGCATCTTGGAGGAGAGAAAGGATGTGCTTGGGGACATTGACGTGAGACCAAGCGGGAGTTAGAGTCCCTATCACCTGGCAGAGTTTCGCCCTTAGGGACGCGGCATCAGTCGAACCCGTGGCTCCTGAACTATACCAAAGGTGACCTGAGCAGCCCTCACCAGGCATGACTCGGTGAGTGTTAGAAATACCCCTTCAGCTGGATAGGAATTCGATTCGAATCACCGTCGCTCCCGGTTAGTGAGCACTTGACTTGAGTAGCGGCAACGTAGATTCCATTAAATTGAACGGATGGTTAATTGGATAACGATGGAAAGGTTGCCTCAATTTATACCTGCTATGGTTAATATTGTTTGCTCCTAATAAAGTGAGTGCTCTAGTACAGGTTCTAATATAGAGGACAGGTTAATGATAATTAACTTGATGCTTAAGCATTAATGATTACTTATCTATATTAAGTTTTTATGCAAAATGTTGTCAAGCTAGCCCACTTTACATCAGCCTTGCATGATCCTTGGTGTCACTTTATTTCTAGTTTCTGACGGGTAAGTCTAGCTGAGTACCTTCTCATACTCAGGGTTTTATCCCCACTTGTTGCAGGTTGTGATGTATCATGGCGGCTGCAAGAGTTGGTTGGCTCCTGCCTTAGAGGCGGAGTGTGATCACGGACGTGATCCTTCTTATTTATCTTCTCTCTAATGCTTTTGTTGGAAGTCGACCTTAGTACTGGCATATATTTGAAATAAAGGTGTTGTTAGTTTCAAATTACTTTGCTTCCGCTACTTTTGAACTTAAGTTGTAATAACTATGTTGAACTCCGATGTATATTCAATTACTTGTGAAATGGTTGTAACATATGATTTGTTATGTTGAATCACTACGATCTTGGCTGGTATGTTGGTTGGTTTGAAATCCCTCGTGATTTCATTGGACTACCGGAGTTATATGGGCTCAAGTGCGAGAATTTGATCACTTCGGTGATTGTTTTTGTACTTGTGCTCTTATAATTTGGACGGTTCCATTACAGCTGGTATCGGAGCAAGATTCAACATTAAACATGTCATATGTGTATTTAAAACAAAGGTTTTGTTTTCTAAAATTAGTTTTATGAACTTGTAGTTATATATAAGTTTGTCAAATCTAAATCTTAAACCTAAGTATGCCAGTGGTCAATTTCCTTATGCCCATATAAGGATTATTAGGTGGATTATATAAGTACTAACTTAGGGGTTTTTCATTTATGCATCTACGCCCAGGCCAAGGTATGTGTCACACCCGGTTTTAAGGACAAAACCAGATATACACTATATGTGAAATAAAGAAGACAAATCTCACATATTGCCACAGATAAGTGTAATATCCAGAGACAAATGCTTAATATACATAACACAATAGTATAAAATATACCTTAAAGAGCAACACAGCGGAAAGACAACTCCGAACACCGGGTGTAGACTTCACTCCAGGAACAAACTAACTGGTTGATCACAAGCCTAACAATTCCAGAATCTAGCAGTCTGGTACCCTTCCTGAGATGTGGGGAAATAGCAAGAGTGAGTCCATGTCGAACTCAACAAATATATCATGGGGTTCATGAGGCTCAAAAGGTTTGACACGGGTTTACTGCAATAGCTTTAAGTGAGTCATCTTTTTAGCATTTGAGTAGCAACAAGTTTATCATAAGCCCAAATAACCTCATGATCATGTAAACGAGAATAATGTATAGCAAGAAACAATAATCATTAGTGAGCATCAACATCATCAGTATTATCATTATCATCAGTGTTCATCATTTATTCTGTAAGGGTCCAAGGCCACTCGTGACCGTGAGCACGGCTGTTATAACAGTTTTACACTCTGCAGAGGTTGTACACTTTCACTGTGAGTCGTGATTACCCATATGCCCGGGATCGCGACTCCCAAAACACTTCTAAGGTGAGCAGGCAGGGAAACACTATGAAGCCTTTCAAAGGTTCGTCTAACAAGTTAGGGCCGCTAGATTCACTCGGCAAACAGATGTAGAGCCCCCCTTCCAAATGGCACAATGACGCGCAGCCTATACACATGAGGACAGAGGCCGCACTATACCCGATTCGTCAAGCCATTCTTACGCCATGAAGGTTACCACTAACAAGCTAGAAAAGGTCCTCATACTTGACTAAAGCCGGAGCCATATAGCCCTCACAGTTGTACTGTAAGTCTCGGATGTTCGCTTACAAATAAGTCCTTATGAAGAGAAACTAGAGCACAAAAAATAACCCCATGCTCTAGCCCCCTTTAAACAGTAATCAAAAGTCATCTTTTAGTGTTGTTGCATATTTCATTAATCATATTACAAGATCATAGTTTATGTTCAGCGCTAGCAAAAGCTACCCAATGCAAAATCCCATAGGTGACAAGGTATAGATCAAAAACTAGGAAAATCCTTAATGGCATTCAAGATAGACACATGCAATATGATTTTATATGATTAAAGTGAATAGGACAACAAGGAAATCCCATATTATACTTGCCTCAAACTTGCTTCAGACCCAAAACAACTTGCTTAGAGAAGCATCAACTTTATCTTTCATTCTGCAACTTTTGGGCGCTCAGCTTCTGATTCTCCAGCGCCCACAAACGGTCCTTGTTCTACTCGTAACAAGCACCACACATATGCAAATATACAAACAAGAAAAACAACTAAGAACAGTACACCACACAAGGGAAAACAACGTACTAAAATAATGCTAGGTGCTATGGTCACAAGGACGCAAGAAACGCCGAGATCGAAGCTACGATGCAAAAGAAACTATTATCAAAAGATTTATTATATTATAAAAGAAACAACTAAAAACATGATTTTATATTAACTAAGAAAAACTATCTGAGTAGTATTAGTCCAGATTAATTTAATTTCAAAATTTAAGTTAATGCTAATCATATTATATTTATAAATATTTTGAGATTATTTATACCGATAATAATCTTTGACTTGCAAATGCAAATTGACATCTAAGAGCATCTAACCGGATTTAATATGCGGGTTTAGACTAAACAAGTTTATATTTAGAGGAATATTAATATTACCAATTAATCATTTTAATATTTGTATACATATCTCTGACGAGATATAAAGCTTATGTTGCTTTTAAATTAAAGAAGCTAGCGGTTGATGCATATATTAACCAAAATAATATTCATTCAATTTGTATTGTTCACAAATTTATGACAAACATTATTCAAATTGCATCTAAACCAACCTTATATGAATCATGTTTAAACCAATCAAATTGTAATATATTTTGTCCTATGTTGCTTTTGTTTATAAACATTAATATTATTTAAGCCACTTTAACATTTATCTTTTTAGAAAACATAAATCATGTAAAGCACCTGATTAAATCATTATATGTTTCATGCATGAATTAACCAAGTTATAACTAGTAAAGAAATATTCAAGTTGCTATTGATCAAGTTAACATTTGTTTATAAAAGACCAGATATAAAACCTTAAATTACTTTTAATTATAAATTCGGTTGCGTATATATTAATCAAATCAATATTTAACTTATAAAATTTAGAGGTGTGAGACATGCTACATGTTGCCACTAAAACGTAGCAGGCATTAGCTTGACCGCGACGTGTCAAACAGAGTTAATCCCTTGGTTGCTTTTAATTAAAAGGTCATTAAATAATCATTAACTTAATTAGTATTTAAGTAAATAATTTTAGAATTGGGTGACATGATAAAGGTTACCACTATTGCATAGAGCGCGACGACGTGAATGTAATGCAACTGGAATGACTCAAAACAGAATTAAAACGTAAATGATATGGCCTAAACAAGATTATATATGTATACGTATTTTTATTGTATTTTGGGATTTGTTTTTCTAAAAGAAAACGGCAATAAAGCGTAGCATGACGTAATGCCGATGTCAACAAGCTAAGAACGAACCAGAGCACGCATGACACTCGGCCGGCTGCTCGCTCCGCACCGCCCAGTAGCGCGTGTCGATATGAATCTAACGCAACTTGAACGAAGCAAAACGGAATTATAAACCTATGTCACTTTTAATACAAAAAGACGTTGAACGAACATTAATCAATTTGATATTTAAATATAAAATTCAGAAACAATTAATATGTCAGATGTTGCTGAATACTTGAAGCTTATTCGCCTACCACGGTCCTATAAGACGTTAACAACGCTGATTAAGATAAAATCAGGGGCAAAGAAGGGACCTACATGCAAGGAAAAGAGCAGCACGTTGGCTTTTCATGGCCTATTCTTCAGTGCACGAACTCGTTGTTTCTTCATTCTTCATTCATGCAGTACGTTGGTGATGAGCTCGACTTCATGGCCACTACCATATTGGCACCTCTGCTTGGTCTCGAGATAGCAATGTGGACAGGAGACATGCAGAATGCCGCTGACGCACAGCTACGGAATCGTCGGCCAACACACCGCTGAAGGGCATGCATGCTGCAGTCTGTAGGGGCCTCGATCAGATATGCACACTGCATTAGGAGAATGGAAGCTCGATTTGTTGGCATGCTGTTACAGAAACAACGAGGAGTAACAATTGAGTAGATGAGATCGAGATAGTTACGGATAGAGAGCAACGGAAAGTGCTAGATTATTCTTACAGACAATGAAACGATAAGACAGCGACGATGGATCTTACTGGCCGATCTCGAGAAGATGATGAGCACAACAGGCAACTGGGTACGTCCGGACTGGCGAACCGGCAACAAAACCGCGACGTCGAGAACGGGACGAACCGGCAACAGTCGCCCATGGACAAGTCAAACGGCCAACAACGGCTTCGGAAGTTTCGGCATGGTTCACAGCAACGATCATCAGCAGGCTTCACGCGGGCGGTTGCTGCAGGAACAACATCGACGCGTAGATGGAAACAAGATAACGGCGGTTATCAGCATATATATAACTATATGTACGGAGACACACTAGCAGAAAGATGCAATTTCTCGACTGAAAATAAATAGGGAATGATGATGCATGAATGACGAGACATGATATCAGCAAAGTCTTTGATCAATAAAATAATGGTTAGCAAGGTGATGCTGACCTTTTCTTTTAATCGGTCATCAGGAGTTTGCTAATGATGACAGGAACAATGTTGTTGCTGCTTTTTGTTCTTCCTCTGCTGTCCCAAAACCAGAGGGTCTTCTCCTTCCCCAACAGAAGAACCCCTTTTCTTTTGTAGAAAGAATGGGAATTTTCAGACGTAACATGTAGTCAATTTGATTTTCGATCCACCAAAATCATACCAAAATACATAGAAAGAATGAGACGAAAGAAAGATTGATACTGTTGTAGCATTGTACAAGCTAGCAAGGGCAGCGCTCCCACATCTGGACGCCACCACACCAGGATGCACGGCCGTTGCAATCCAGCACTGCGGTGCGGCAGGAGGGCGGCCACGTGGAAGACGCCGTCGCAGCCTGTGATGGCCGCCGCCAGGCAGCCGTAGTCGAGCAGGTCTGCCTTGAACAGCCGCAGCCGCTCCGCGGCGGGGTCCAGCCCCAGCAGGTGCGCGTTCTTGGCGTCGCCGGGATCGCAAGCTGTAGATGCAGAATTTCGGCGAGGGGTGGAGGGAGCTACGGGCGGCGGCTCGCGATAAGAAGGGAGAAAATTCTAATTTACTACACGAGAGATTTCCCAAACTAGGGGCTCCTCCACGGTAGTTTTGGTGTGCTTTGCCCATGGGGTAGGTACGTATATATAGGGAGGAAAACTCTCCACCTCCATGTCAACTAGCGATATGGTGCTAATTGACGTTGCACCCTTCATCTTTACTAATAGGCCTAATTAATTATTAAAGCCCATTAGTAAATAAATGAATGGGCATTTAGGATTATTGCACACAGGCTTTGATGGAAAATGAGATATTTATTATTTTCGGAATTAATTAATTTCGTGGATAAAATAATTCTAGAAAAGTCCAGAATTATTATTTAAGCCGCGAAAAATACTCTGAAAGCTCCGAAAATTTGAGGGAATTTTCTAGAGATATTATAGAACATGAGGAACCCAAATAAAGTATTTGGAGCTCATGATAATATAATTTGGAGCATCTAAAAAAATAGATTATTCTCCTAAAAAAATAGGAAAAGATTCCCGACAAAGCCCGAATAATTCCCGGGAATATTTCAGAGATACCCCGATGGATGATGAAATGAAATGAGTGATTTCGAGTGGAAGAAAAGGATTTTGGGGAAACTCAGAATGAAAAGATTATGACCGAGAAAGCGCAAATTTGATTGTAGAAAAAGACAGAGGCAAGACGGATAACTAATAAAAGACATACTAAACACGCTTTAAAACTTTTCACAATCACAACACATAGTCATGCAACAAGCAAACATTACATCAGGTAAGAGACCACTAAATTAATTTGGAAAAGTTTGAAATACCACAATTTTCTATACTAAATTTGCTAAAACTTAAATTAGTCTTGTCAAGTCTTAAACAAATATTTAAATCATTTGTTTTATTTAGTGTTTTCTATTCACAACCCAAAATCAGAAATTTTGGGGTGTGACAGTATGTATGTGTGATAACTCTCCCACACTATGCTACCCGGTGTGTCAGATTAGAGGTAGCCTTCATATATGAAATAGCCATATATGTTGCTAGTTTACTTTTATGCAACATCGCACCTACGCTCAGGTAAGTGTGAGTTGTGAGAGCATGACCGAACATCCGTCGGTCTAGGGGAGAGCTAGTTTTGGTTACTGGATTATTTACATGTTACACACATGTATATATGAAGGTACTTAATTGTGGGAGATTGATGATTCGGGTAGTTTTGGTGCTACATGTACGTATACAGGGGTATATGTATATGGAAGTACTTAGAATTTTACTTCTCTGCTTTTATTGTGTGCTAAATTGGGAAATGTTGGGCTGTAATGAAAATTTTCTGCAGGTACGCTAACCACGAATGCGTAAGTCGAATGTAGCTATCGACTAGCTATATATCGAAAGAGCGCGTGTTATGCCACCGACATAGAACGTGATCGCCACCTTAGGTCGGCAAATCTTGTGAGGATGAATAGGACGAAGCATGCATCTTCATGATTGTTGCTTTATGCATAGCTATGTTCCTCTCACCCTTGTTCTATAGTGTGTAACTTGTGATCAATGTGTTACACTATCTTCCTTGTGTGAAGCTAAACAAGAATGCCTTACTCTATGTTGTTTTTACAAGCGTTTGCCAATGCTTTAGACCTCACCTAAGTAATTGTGATTCTTATTAATGAATTAAATTGGTTGGTCTAAGGTAATAATGTTTAGAGCTACTAGAATGACATGTTTGTGTGCTCTCTTGTTAAGTAGAACAAAGGCAAACTTTGCTTTGCTTATTGAACGTTGGCTGCTAGAACAATTTCTGTTGTAGTGATGCTTTTGTGGTCATATTGGTGTTTTCTGTAGTTATGGAGAATACCAAAGTTGTAGCTAACTAACTCATCTAGCTTTTCATAAAATTTCATGACACTAGGCCTTATCGTTTGGGAGTTATGAATTTTAGAAGTTTATTGTCAGGTTTTGCTTATGCTCTGAATAGATCCGAATGTTTGGTTTGTTTGACCTATGTGCATAGGGAATCATGTCTTGGAGATAATAGAAGAAGTGTAGTACTTTTTCTAAGCTTTCCAAAATGTCCTATAGCACTAATTTTGGTGGTATAAATCTCTAGTTATAAGCTTATAAAGTGGAATGACAGAATCTGTCCAAATCTGGGCAGAGATGTCTTCTTTGTCTTGTTTGGCCTTGTTAGATATAGAATCATCTTAATATGATAATAAGAAAGTTATAGAAAAATTAATAATCTTTACATAAAGTTAAGGCTCAGCCTTGTTGTGTCTCTAGAACTCTAGTTATGCATTTTTGAAGTTCTTGTCAGTTTTCTGTCCATATTGGTACAGATCTGAAACATTAGCAATTTTGGTCATGTTAATCTATGAATTTGCTTTTGGTATGAATAACTAAAGTGTAGTCATCTTCCTAAGTTTTCTAGAAAGTCTACGATCACCTTTGTGGGATGTCTACAACCTCAGTTATGGTTGAAACAAGTAACTATTGTGCTGCTGTCCAGGTTCTGTGCCCATGCTAAGTTAGCCACCTTAGCTAGCGTTTGTTTGGACTAAACTTGTATTTAGTTCTTGCTTTAGATGAATGCTTATTTTAGGTGAGCCTTGTGCTTTGTATTGGTTGCTTAAGCCCATTCGTTTGACTTTTCTCAAATGACTGCTTGATCGTGATGTTGTATGTATGCTTGTTATCTCGGTAGTGTCCTAGTTGTCACCTCGTTTGTCCTCAGTGAGCATACGAGGGTCACATAGCTTTGTCCTAGAACAACGTTCACGTTCGTAATTGTATGGTTGTTGTCTTCAATTAGGTTCTCTCTCTTAGGAGCCTGAGCCTGTAGACCTGGTGGTTAGCCCTTGAATGTTTGTATCCATGCCTTTGCTTGACCGAAAGCCCAAAGTTTAGTTCTTCTATATGTTTGCATAAGCCGTGGATGTTTTGCAACTCTTTTCGTGAAGACCCTTGTTGACTGACCCACCAAGTTAACTTTCATCAATGCTAGCCTTTGACCATGATTCGTACGTTGCCAGTTGTGGAGGCTGTACCCAAATCCATGTTGGACCTTCCGGTTACCTCTCCCAAAGGTTAGCTAGTGTGACACAACGTCTCTCTCTCTGCTATGGCCTCCAAATCGTGTGCTTGTAAATTCGTGCATCCACCTTATTGTAAGGTCCTAGATGGCTAGAGGGGGGGTGAATAGCCTATAAAAAATTCTACAAGCACCACTAAGCAAACTTGTTAGACTAACAAACGGCGTAAAGCGAGTTTTGCTTAGCCTACGGTTGTGATGCAAGCCTCCTATCCACAAGTCTAGTAGATTATGATCTCTAGTTCACACAAGTGCTAAGTCACTAACTTACACTAGTGAGCAAGCTAATCAACTACTTAGCAAAGACTACCACTAGAGCTACACAAGATAAACTAGTGAATGTAAATGCAAGAGAGAGGATTGTGATTCTTATACCGACGGTGAAGTGAAGATGTTGCCAATCATCAAGATGATATACAAACAATCAATATTGACAACAACCCAAGATGAAGACCAATCACCGGGAGACAAGAGACACAATATTTGTTCACCCGGTGTTCACTTGTGCACCGACAAGCTACGTCACCGGTTGTGTCGACCAACACCTAGATGGTTCCCCGGTGTGACCCTCAAGTCACTTGCCCCTCAAGGCACGCCCCGCAAGGCACCGCAAGACACCACTCTCAAGTGAGGTAACTCAATGACACGCGCAATGTAATAGAGTTGCTTTTGGCGTCCCGCCGAGGAAAGCACAAGAACCTCTCACAATCAACCGGAGGTGGCCAAGAACAATCACCTTCTCTTGCCAACGCCTCCAACAATCTCCAAGCCGGCTAGGAGCGGTACTCTCCAAGAGTAACAAGAAATCCACCGGCTCAACCACCCACAAGTGCCACTAGATGCCCTCAAGCTATGCAATGCACTTTGGGATCACTCAATCTCACTTTTGATTTGCAATCAAGCAAGGGAGATGAGTGGGAGGAGTTGTTCTAGCTCAAAAGATGCACAAGTATGTTAGAAATGCCAAGTTACCTCCCCAAGGGCCGGCCAACAAGTATTTATAAGCATCCCATCCAAATAGAGCCGTTACAACTCCACTTACGTTTTCTGCGGGACCACCGGACGCGCCGGTGGTAACGCACCGGACGCGCTCAACCGCGTCCGGTGTCCCCCGAATTCAAATTCGTCCGTTAGATCCTCCAACGGTCACTGCTCGCCAACGGTCAAACCACCCACCGGACGCGCTGCTGCAAACCACCGGACGCGCCGGTGCGCACAGCACCCGCGCCCGTGAAACAACCACCGGACGCGCTCCTCGCCACCACCGGACGCCACAGTACCCGCGTCCGGTGCGAGTCCAGTAAGCTCCCGAGACCACCGGACGCGTCCGATGGTGTGACACCGGACGCGCACCGCGTCCGATGACTTCGTGACACGCTGTTCGCCAGACCGGACGCGCCGGTCCCGTGGGTCACCGGACGCGCCGGTGTCGAACCCCAGCCCGCGCGCCTGACCCCGACGCTGCACTGACCGGACGCGCCGGTCCACAGTGACCGCGTCCGGTGCAGCGTCCGGTGCGGCGTCCGGAGCTGCGTCCGGTCACCTCTGTGACCGCGTTCGCCTCCGTTTCTTTTCCGACTTCCGGCGCAATGGAAAATAGGCATTTCACTTCCCCGAAATCGCCTGAATCCCGCGCTCGCACGCTCGGCGGGAGAGAGAAAGGAACCAAACCCCTCTCTACCCGCAAACCACAGCGCGACCAACGCCACCTTTGCAAATGTGCCAACACCATCAAGTGTACATCTCCATGTGCTTGTGTGTTAGCTTTTTCTCAATCATTTTCAAAGGTTTTCCAGTTAGCTCACTAGGCCCTACATGCAATGCACTTCATGAATTCACCTAGTGGCACCCATGCGTCGAATCACCGATAAGACTTCCCCTCTTAATAGTTCGGCTATCGACCCTAAACCACTCACACCCTCTATGGTGTCTTGAGTGTAAAACAAAATGGCCCTATGGTTATACCTTTGCCTTGAGCCCATTTTGTTTCTCCAAATGATATGATCCACTTCATATCATCACATGACCATCTCGATCCATCGACCTTGATTTCACTTGCTCTTCACCGTTGCATCGGTCCGTCGGCGCCAAGTCTTGCTCAAGCTTCACCATCGCATGGTCCTTCGCTTCGAAGCCTCGACTTGCCCTTCACCTTCACAACCGGTCCATCGAGCCAAGCCTCATCTTGGTCTTCATCATCTTGGTCACATGAGTCAATGTCATGTCTCATATTCAATGACCACCTTTATCTAAATCATCCACTTAGATACAAAGGTTAGTCCTAGGTTTCATCAATTAGCCAAAACCAAACTAGGGACTTTCAATCTCCCCCTTTTTGGTAATTGATGACAACCCTCACAAAGATGATTTTGATAATAAAAGTTTTGAACTTGTCATACTTGTCCAATCATTTTGCTCATAAGTAAAGTTTGGACAATTATCACAAGCTCGGTTTTGGTAGCATTAGCTCCCCCTACATATGTGCATAGAGTTTGGATTGAAAGCTTTGCACATATGCATGGATAGAAGTGTTGGGAGAGTAATTCTACCAAAATGATGCTAAGGTGTAAGAAATGGACCTTTGAAGCGTGATACCAATCGGAGTTGCCTTTTACACCATCCTTAGCATCATGAGGTAACTAGACATCCATCAAAACTCAAGAACCCCGTGAGATCAACATTATATGAAGGTTCTTGGACCACTTGTAAACACTTTAGGCAAGTCTAGATACCACATGTAAAACTATTCCTATGCATGCTAGTAGATCATTTCATCATCCAAGTTTTATACTAGCATTGCACCACACAAGCATGTATATTGAATCTAAATACATGTGCAAAGAGCAAGTCATATGAAAATGCACAAACAAATGCAACAACTTTGTTTATGAGCTTGCTCCCCCTACTTGTGTGCATCAAAAATTTTATTTACCCCTTTATTATGTTGAATCATCTTTTTCCCTTTTTCTCTCCCCCTTTGTCAACAACTTACCCAAAAATGGGATCAAATTGTGGAGAGAAGAAAAAAAAAGTTTGATGGAGTAGGTTAAGAATTATCAATTTTGGTTCAACCTAGAACACTTGCCAAAGATATTTAATTCGATTTGAACCAAAGACAAGCTTCTTCACACCTCATAATAAGGGTTATCTTGCCTATGTTGAATTAAACACTTATAGCAAATCTTCTAGATTCAACACTAGGTTTGCAAGCTCACAAACATGTCATATGCTACCACTAGATCAAAACAAACATAGAGGCAATAGTGGTAACATATATCCATCAAATTCATTTGATTTATCATGAATGCTCATGCATACCACTTATTATGTCTACATGCTCTAGCAAGTCCTTAGCATAGAATGAATGACATGTCAATCAACTTTACCTTGCAATGTCGAAGGAGAGGCATGTCAATAAGTGAGTGGGGTGCATTCAACTCATGTTTGAGAAATCAAGAATGTTCAATTCATTCCTTAGCTTGCAAAACCTCTTTTCATCAAGTGGCTTAGTGAGAATATCGGCAAGTTGATCATTGGTGCCAACACTCTCAACGGCAATATCTCCCTTTTGTTGATGATCTCTAATGAAATGATGCCTTATGTCAATATGCTTTGTTCTTCCATGTTGAACCGGGTTTTGTATCATCTTGATTGCACTCTCATTATCACATAGCAATGGCACATTCTTGAAGTTGAGACCATAATCCTTCAAAGTTGATTTCATCCATAGCAATTGTGCACAACAACTTCCCGCACTCACATATTCGGCTTCGGCGGTAGAGATTGCCACACTATTTTGTTTCTTTGAGGACCATGACACAAGTGATCTTCCAAGTAATTGACATGTGCCACTTGTGCTCTTTCTATTGATCTTGCAACCCCCATAGTCGGAGTCCGAATATCCAATCAATTCAAACTTTGACCCCTTGGGATACCATAGTCCAACATCTCTTGTTTGCTTCAAGTACCTCAATATTCTTTTTGCGGCCGTGAGATGACTCTCTCTAGGTGAGGCTTGATATCTTGCACACATGCAAACACTAAACATGACATCCGGCCTTGATGCGGTGACATAGAGTAGACTTCCAATCAAAGACCGATATTCCTTTTGATTCACCATATTGCCATCAAGATCACTATCCAAAATGCCATTTGTACCCATTGGAGTTGAACTTGGTTTTGCATCTTGCATTCCAAACTTCTTCAACATGTCCCTTATGTATTTCCCTTGACTCACAAATGTCCCATTCTTCAATTGCTTTACTTGGAGACCAAGGAAGTAGCTAAGTTCACCAATCATAGACATTTCAAACTCTTTGGCCATCATATCACCAAATTCTTCACAATAAGCTTGATCGGTTGATCCAAAGATGATGTCATCAACATATATTTGCACTATGAATAGATCATTTCCAATCTTCTTGGTGAATAGAGTTGTATCAACCTTGCCCATCTTGAATCCCTTAGAGAGAAGGAAATCCCTTAGCCTCTCATACCATGCTCTAGGTGCTTGCTTTAAGCCATATAAAGCCTTCTTCAACTTGTACACATGGTTGGGTTTCTTGTCATCTTCAAATCCGGGCGGTTGCTCAACGAAGACTAACTCATTGATAATCCCATTGAGAAATGCACTTTTGACATCCATTTGATATAGTTTGATGTTGTGTGCACAAGCATAAGCCAATAGAATCCTTATTGCCTCCAATCTTGCCACGGGAGCATATGTCTCATCATAGTCAAGACCTTCAACTTGAGTGTAACCTTGAGCAACTAGTCTTGCTTTGTTTCTCACTACAATGCCATCTTGATCTTGCTTATTTTTGAACACCCACTTGGTTCCAATCACATTGTAGTCATTTGGCCTTTCTACCAACTCCCAAACATCATTTCTTGTGAAATTGTTAAGCTCTTCTTGCATAGCCATGATCCAATCGGCATCCCTCAAAGCTTCTTCTATCTTCTTTGGTTCTATGGTTGACACAAATGATGCATGCTCACAAAACATAGCCAATCTTGATCTTGTTTGCACACCACTTCTAATATCACCAATAACACTATCAATGGGGTGATCTCTTGCAACATGTTGTGGTTGGAGTATTTGCACTTGATTGCTTGAGCTTGGTTGAACACTTGATGTATCTTGATGAGATGAACTAGCACCATGATCTTGCACTTGAGAGTCACTAGCTAGCTTGAATGGTGAATTGAGCACTTGATCTTTATCATCATCTTGAATATCAATTACTTGCTTTGCTCTAATGTCTCCAATGTCCATGTTCTTCATTGCTTCCACTAATAGAGTTCCACCAATATCATCTAGATTTTCTTCTTCATCTTGTGACCCATTGGTTTCATCAAATTGCACATCATGGACTTCTTCTAGAATGCCACTTGAGTTGTTCCAAACTCTATAAGCTTTGCTTGTACTTGAATAACCAAGTAGGAACCCTTCATCACATCTCTTGTCAAACTTTCCCAATCTAGTGCCTTTCTTCAAGATATAGCATTTGCAACCAAAAACCCTAAAGTAAGAAATATTGGGCTTTCTTCCATGAAGTAGCTCATATGGGGTCTTCTCTAGCAATGGATGACAATATAGTCTATTGATGTAGTAGCAAGCGGTATTGATTGCTTCATCCCAAAATGATTGACTCACATTGTACTCATGAAGCATTGATCTAGCCATATCAAGCAATGTTCTATTCTTCCTCTCAACTAGGCCATTTGATTGTGGAGTGTACTTGGCCGAGAATTGATGTCCAATACCATAATGATCACAAAGTTCTTCAATTCTTGTATTCTTGAATTCACTTCCATTGTCACTTCTCACTTTCTTGATTCTAATCTCAAACTCATTGTGAACTCTAGTGAGAAATGTCTTGAAGGTGTCAAACACTTCACTTTTGTCACTAAGAAAGAATACCCATGTGAATCTTGTGAAGTCATCCACTATGACAAATCCATACTTATTACCGCCTATGCTTGTATATGTTGTTGGTCCAAATAGATCCATGTGCATCAACTCAAATGCTTTGCATGTGCTCATTGTACTCTTCTTTGGATGTAAGCTTCCAACTTGCTTCCCGGCTTGACATGCACTACAAAGCTTATTCTTCTCAAATTCAACATCTTTCAAACCATTGACAAGATTGTGAGTTGTAAGCTTCTTTAATTGTTTCATGCCAACATGACCAAGCCTTCTATGCCAAAGCCAACCCATGCTTGATTTGGAGACTAAGCAAGTTGTCAAAGAAGTTTCTCTAGCATTGAAGTCAACTAGGTAGAGATTCTCATATCTAAAGCCCTTGAATGCCATATTTGAACCATCCACACTAATAACTTCCACATCATCAACTCCAAAAATGCATTTGTAGCCTAGATCACATATTTGTGCCACGGATAGAAGATTGAAGTCCAAGCTTTCAACTAGCAACACATTGGAGATACTCATGTCATTTGATATTGCAATCTTGCCCAAGCCAATAACCTTGCCTTTCTTGTTATTGCCAAATGTGATAGAATCAACACCACTATCATTGTCATTGATTGAATCAAACATTCTTGATGTACCGGTCATGTGTTGAGTGCACCCACTATCAATAATCCAATGCCTTCCTCCGGCTTTGTAATTGACCTACAAGCAAATCAATGAAGCTTAGGTACCCATTTTTGCTTGGGTCCTTGTAGGTTAGTAACTAAGCTCTTTGGTACCCAAATAGCCTTCTTCTTTGGGCCCACAATTGGTGTACCAATAAACTTAGCTTGTACACCCTTCACACCCTTGGTAAGCACATAGCAAGAATCAAAAGGTATAGCATTAACAAAGTTCTTGCTTTGGTTCCTTTTATTGCAATTATGCTCTAGGTGCCCAACTTGCTTGCATCTATTGCAAAACCGACCATTGCCCTTCACAAAGCGAGGCTTTGGAGTTGCAAAGGCCGACTTGCCTTTCTTGGGGTTGTAGCCCAATCCCTCTTTGTTAAGAGAGAACCTTTGGCTACCCAAGCACTTAAGCAAGCGGGCCTCACCACCATAGGCCTTGCCTAAGGCGTGAGTGAGCTCATCCACCTCTCTCTTGAGAGTCTCATTCTCAACCATTAGTGAGGCATCACAAGTGAAACCTTCACTAGTAGTGGAGGTAGAGTTGGTGGTGGTGGATGAAGAGCTACAAGAAGGGTTAGCATTTGACATGATGATAGGTTCATTAAAGGATTCATCAATTATATCACATGTAACACCTATATCACATGATACAACAACCTCCTTCTTTGCTTGTTGCTCAAGTAGCAATGAGTGAGCTTTTTCTAGCTTAGAATGAGCCTTATCAAGATCCTCATGGTCTTCCACTAGACTCTCATGAGTGGTCTTAAGCTCACAAAGAGCTTTCTCAAGTATTGCTACTTTCATTGAAAGCTTCTTACACTCTTTGTGCTTGGCAATAGCTATGTCTCTAGTTTGTTGCATCAAGTCATATAGTTGTTCTTTAGTTGGTTCATCATCATCATTTTCATTATCATTATCATTATCATTATCACTATCATGAGCATATTCCATTTCACTTTCATCATCACTCTCATCATATAATACCTTAGCTTCTTTAGCCATGAAGCATGAAGAGGATGAATCAAATAGTGATGGCTTCTTGTTGATAGCAATGGAAGCAAAAGCCTTGTTGGATGATTCTTCTTCTTCTTCTTCTTCATCATCACTTTCCCAAGTCATCACATAGGCACCATTCTTGCCTTTCTTGAATGTCATCTTGGCCTCTTTCTTCTTCTTCTCAAACTTGCCCCTCTTGTTGTTCTTCTTTTTGTCATAGGGACATTCGGCTTGAAGATGTTCGGTGCTATCACAATTGAAGCACTTTCTTTGTTGCTCATTTCTCTTCTTAAAGCCTCTTCTCTTGATGAACATGTGACCCATTTTCTTGACTACAAGAGCAAGTGCCTCATCATCAATTTCAAATTCTTCATCTTCTTCATCGTCATCTTCTTCTTGAATTGAAGCTCTGCCCTTTGAGGAGGTGGCCTTGAATGCCACGGTCTTCTTCTTTTCTTCCTCCTTCTCATCAACATCTTGATCATACTTGTCAAATGTCAATACCTCTCCAAGCAAATCATTGGGCTTTATTGTTTCAAGCCCATCTCTTTGTAGCATCATGATCAACATCTTGAATCTTTTAGGTAAGCTCAACAAGAACTTGTGGCAAAAATCTTGATCTTGTGTCTTGTGCCCTAAGCTCTTGAGATCATTCACAATGACTTGCAATCTATGAAACATCTCTAAGATTGTTTCTTCTTCTTTCATCTTGAAGTTCTCAAACTCACTCTTGAGCCCATATAGCTTGGCACTCTTCACAACCTTAGTGCCCTCATATGTTTCACTTAACCTTGTCCACACTTCATTTGCCAATTCCAAGTCCTTGATGCCCTCAAATACTTTTGTGTCAATACCATTGTAAAGTGTATTGAGAGCCATTCTATTGCATGTTCTATTTGCTCTATCTTCATCGGTGAGATGATCGGGATCAATGATAGCAAAATCATTCTCGGTGACTTCCAATACTCTCTCATGAATAGAACCAAGGTACATTGTCATCTTTCTCTTCCAATGAGCAAAAGAACTAACACCATCAAAGAACGGTGGCTTGCCCCCAACATGATTGAACACAATTTGAGCCATTTTTCACACCGAAGGATGTTAAGCCTTGATTAAAACGGTGACCACGGCTCCGATACCACTTGTAAGGTCCTAGATGGCTAGAGGGGGGGTGAATAGCCTATAAAAAATTCTACAAGCACCACTAAGCAAACTTGTTAGACTAACAAACGGCGTAAAGCGAGTTTTGCTTAGCCTACGGTTGTGATGCAAGCCTCCTATCCACAAGTCTAGTAGATTATGATCTCTAGTTCACACAAGTGCTAAGTCACTAACTTACACTAGTGAGCAAGCTAATCAACTACTTAGCAAAGACTACCACTAGAGCTACACAAGATAAACTAGTGAATGTAAATGCAAGAGAGAGGATTGTGATTCTTATACCGACGGTGAAGTGAAGATGTTGCCAATCATCAAGATGATATACAAACAATCAATATTGACAACAACCCAAGATGAAGACCAATCACCGGGAGACAAGAGACACAATATTTGTTCACCCGGTGTTCACTTGTGCACCGACAAGCTACGTCACCGGTTGTGTCGACCAACACCTAGATGGTTCCCCGGTGTGACCCTCAAGTCACTTGCCCCTCAAGGCACGCCCCGCAAGGCACCGCAAGACACCACTCTCAAGTGAGGTAACTCAATGACACGCGCAATGTAATAGAGTTGCTTTTGGCGTCCCGCCGAGGAAAGCACAAGAACCTCTCACAATCAACCGGAGGTGGCCAAGAACAATCACCTTCTCTTGCCAACGCCTCCAACAATCTCCAAGCCGGCTAGGAGCGGTACTCTCCAAGAGTAACAAGAAATCCACCGGCTCAACCACCCACAAGTGCCACTAGATGCCCTCAAGCTATGCAATGCACTTTGGGATCACTCAATCTCACTTTTGATTTGCAATCAAGCAAGGGAGATGAGTGGGAGGAGTTGTTCTAGCTCAAAAGATGCACAAGTATGTTAGAAATGCCAAGTTACCTCCCCAAGGGCCGGCCAACAAGTATTTATAAGCATCCCATCCAAATAGAGCCGTTACAACTCCACTTACGTTTTCTGCGGGACCACCGGACGCGCCGGTGGTAACGCACCGGACGCGCTCAACCGCGTCCGGTGTCCCCCGAATTCAAATTCGTCCGTTAGATCCTCCAACGGTCACTGCTCGCCAACGGTCAAACGACCCACCGGACGCGCTGCTGCAAACCACCGGACGCGCCGGTGCGCACAGCACCCGCGCCCGTGAAACAACCACCGGACGCGCTCCTCGCCACCACCGGACGCCACAGTACCCGCGTCCGGTGCGAGTCCAGTAAGCTCCCGAGACCACCGGACGCGTCCGATGGTGTGACACCGGACGCGCACCGCGTCCGATGACTTCGTGACACGCTGTTCGCCAGACCGGACGCGCCGGTCCCGTGGGTCACCGGACGCGCCGGTGTCGAACCCCAGCCCGCGCGCCTGACCCCGACGCTGCACTGACCGGACGCGCCGGTCCACAGTGACCGCGTCCGGTGCAGCGTCCGGTGCGGCGTCCGGAGCTGCGTCCGGTCACCTCTGTGACCGCGTTCGCCTCCGTTTCTTTTCCGACTTCCGGCGCAATGGAAAATAGGCATTTCACTTCCCCGAAATCGCCTGAATCCCGCGCTCGCACGCTCGGCGGGAGAGAGAAAGGAACCAAACCCCTCTCTACCCGCAAACCACAGCGCGACCAACGCCACCTTTGCAAATGTGCCAACACCATCAAGTGTACATCTCCATGTGCTTGTGTGTTAGCTTTTTCTCAATCATTTTCAAAGGTTTTCCAGTTAGCTCACTAGGCCCTACATGCAATGCACTTCATGAATTCACCTAGTGGCACCCATGCGTCGAATCACCGATAAGACTTCCCCTCTTAATAGTTCGGCTATCGACCCTAAACCACTCACACCCTCTATGGTGTCTTGAGTGTAAAACAAAATGGCCCTATGGTTATACCTTTGCCTTGAGCCCATTTTGTTTCTCCAAATGATATGATCCACTTCATATCATCACATGACCATCTCGATCCATCGACCTTGATTTCACTTGCTCTTCACCGTTGCATCGGTCCGTCGGCGCCAAGTCTTGCTCAAGCTTCACCATCGCATGGTCCTTCGCTTCGAAGCCTCGACTTGCCCTTCACCTTCACAACCGGTCCATCGAGCCAAGCCTCATCTTGGTCTTCATCATCTTGGTCACATGAGTCAATGTCATGTCTCATATTCAATGACCACCTTTATCTAAATCATCCACTTAGATACAAAGGTTAGTCCTAGGTTTCATCAATTAGCCAAAACCAAACTAGGGACTTTCACTTATCAACTCAATCTATGACTGCGTATCGGTTTTTGCCTTGAAATTTGCTTAATTCGTCTCCCACCTTCCAAAGTCTCGGAATGTTTATCAGTCTTGATCTCATGTTGTTGCCCAACATGAATGAATCTTCTATTAATCGTTTATCTGGAATTCACCTCGGTGGACGCATGTCGTGCATAGAATTTAAGCAATAGTCCATTGCTCAGTTATCTTTAGGAATTGAGCTATGTTCCCTTGTGGTGTGTGTTAATTTTTGGATCACCTCCTCGTTGATTCTAAACCTTGTGACTACCTTTACTTGCTATCCCTCCTTGGTATGGTGCTTGTTCGAACCACCCAATCTGTGCCATTTGAAATTCCTCATTGGGTGTATGTTCAGTAATGGTGTTATGAGTAGCAACTAATGGTGCCGCGACGAAACCGAGAGCCTCCTGTGGGTGCACACACAAGGTTGTGCTGCTCGGCACGCGCTGGTATCATGGTTTCTAATCATAATCCATTGCAGAACAACACTGATGTGATTTTCACGTGACCTTCCTTGGTTGTATTCCCATATCTTATCGTAAGACCCATATCTCAGACCGAAAGTAGTAGAACTTCCATTTGAAGTTATATAAAGGATAATCTTTAAAGAACAGGTCACAAACATAAACATTAACATACTACAAGAGGTGGTAGACAAGTGACTCTACTTAGTTGTTCCAGTATTGACAACTCAATCTAGTGAGCAACGTATCTCATCTCTGTTGGATAAAAAGGACACACAACACTTAATGTTGGATAAGTTATCTATGGGATGAGAATCGATTGTCGCATTGTGCATATGACCGGAGCTATCCAAGTCGCAATCTTGGGTGCATAGTGACCATACAATCGAAATCAACCATCTCTAGAATAACTTCGTATTTGCTAATTTCAATGGCAACCATCTGTTCTGTTTCAACCACAGTTGTTGTGGTCAAGAGTGAAGATTTGGAACTTTTTAGTGTTGAGAGACAACTGATTAGTTACCAATAGGAAGGTTAATCTCCAGCTAGGTAACGACTCTTTGGTAGCTACGAAGGCTATGTCTTACAGAGCAATAACCAACAAGAAGTTAATCAACTAGCCAACAACTTGAGAGATATTCTATCTTCTAGAGCCATTGTGATCAAGTCAATTTCGTCTTGGATAATCACACAGATAGTGCAAGGTGTTCAATCAGCTGTGGTAAAGAATTAGAGAAAGCATGCCCTAGTTTCGATCAACATCCTTGTGCCCTTAGGTGCCACAAACGGTTTGTCCATAACTTTATTGGACAAAGTGTTGAGGAATATTTGAAAGCAATTTGAGAAGTGTCAAACAACAGATTTCCTATCTTAGAGCTGCTGTTTGATCCTAAAAAGGAAGCCTCAAGGTGAAAGTTGGCCTGACAAAGTTGCTACGCTGCAAGTCAACTCAACTTACAGTGCAACTAAGTCACAAAGGAAAATTTTACTCAACCGCTTGGTGGTAGGCTACTCCCCACAGTTTAGTGAATATGTACAACTTTTGTTGTCCTTAAGGCCTCGCTACATCTTTCTTTGGCAATTATTTTCCAATGATGACCTACTTTGGTACCTTATAAATGTTTTTACCCATGAGGTTGCATCTGATTCAACCCAGATAACTGTTGTCTTTGGATAAAAGAATCTTTTAGATAGCTGTTGGCAGAAATAGGAAGCCGACAGAGTCAGCTATCACATTCACTAATCCCTCAACGGACACAAATAATACAAGGTTGTCGTCAGAGAAAGAGAACTACACACATGGGACCACAAGTAGTTTTCCATTAGTTGGTGTCTAAATGAAGGAACATTTATGACCAACATAGACCCTGTCTATTGGTTAGTCAGTATCCTATAGCCTCAGAGTATATTTGTCATCTATGATCTCACCCTTTTGGAAGGTTGTGCTCAAGCCATTTTGGTAGAGGACTGCTTTTCAAACTTTGTGAACATAGAGTCATTTTAACGAGTATACTTTTGAAGATTTTGGGTCTAATGTAAAGTTCATATGGACTATGCTGTGTTCACTAAAGAATCAGATACTTGTTAGTGGTTCGCACATGGACCAAATGATCTCCGTACACTGAGAATGCAGTACTGTGCTATCTTGGATTCCTCCCAAAGTAATAATGCTTCATGGAAGTCAATGAAGGAAATTCTTCAGACAAATTTTACCATGAAGAGTAGGTATCAGAAAGTGCCTTTGGCCAAATTGTTTACCGATGTTGAAGCTTTGTAGCTGAATGCTATAGCAAATGTTGGGAACTAGATAACGTGCCTCTCTTCCTTAAAAGGTCTTCCATTCCGAATCTCGGGACGCGATTCTTTTAAGGGGAGAGGGCTGTAACACCCCAGGTGTTTATCACCAATTAAGTAGTGGGTTTAAGTTCAAACATGATAGATTAGTGGAGATGACGATGCCAAAGTCAAACCTATGGAAATAAACCCTACCCTAAACTTGGATATTGCACCCTTGCTTACATATAGGCTCAATTAAAAGATATATGCTTGGGTGTTGTTATCAAAGTCTCTTCATGTCTCACATCAATAACTATCTATATTGATCCCTGGAAAAGTTTCATGAAGTTTGGAATCAAAAAGTCACATGAAATGATAAGTTCCATTCCTATTGGAATTTGCCCCATTAAGTTAATGGAACTATAGATCATCAACCAAACCTTGAAAACTTATCCAAATAACTCTAGATGAACTCTACAACACCTTAACTACACTTAGGACACTTAATGGAACAATGTTCATGTTGATCATTTTGCCTAAATGTGCTTCTAATTGATGGTTGACCATGTATGGACCCTGGAGCCCTTTGGTTTGACCATTTCAAAAGTGTGACTTAGGAGCTTTGCATGACTATGCACCCTTTTACAAAGTTGTAGAGAATTTTATAAGGAACAAACTTTGTTTAAAGGTCAAGTCATGAAAATATGTGGAACATGCTCAAACAGGGCCCACAAGTTAGTTTTAGGGCTGATTTCAGCACTTGGTCATTTTTAAGCCCTAATTCCGGTAACATCGACGTTGGCATCTCGCGTTCTCGAGATTTCGTTAAGTAACTCAAGCTGACCCAAAAATGAAAGTTGGAAACAATTTAGTGGAGAGCAACATGTAAAAAGTTGGGATCAATTTGACTAAGTTTGGCATTTAAAAATCCCAAAACCGAGCCCTAGCTTAACTTGTTGACGCTGGTGATTTGGGGACTGATTATCTCCTAATCTGTGGGTCTTATGACCATGGTGCTTAAATGAAATTTGTAGAGTATACCAAGGTGAACAACTTTGACAATTGGCCCATGTCCAAATTTCCACCCGAGCTGGCCCAAAACGGCGTCTCAAACCGGCTGCTCCGTCGTGCACCACGTATTCGGGGAAATGCCCCGACGGGCGACACGCGCCTAGTGCGTGGCGGCCATTGCGAGCCGAGCACCCCACTGCCATCCGCGTGTCCTAGCGCGCTAGGCGTCGAAGGGGATCCGTTCCTGGCTCACCTGCTCACCCTACACTCCCTCCTCGCTCTCTGGCGCTCGCTTGCGCATAGCGCGGCCAAGTCCGCCATGGACGGCCGGGCCGAGCTCCATGGCCGCCGGCACAGCATGGTCGCGCCCCATTCCTTTTCCTTCTCCCACCGCCGGCTGCACCACCACCTCTACCTCTCCTTGCTGTAACCACCGCGCCTATCCCCGACCGCTCATCGCCACCGTGTCGCCCGGCCACCGACGCCATGTCCGCCGCCGGGGGGGTAGCACATGGCCAGGGGGCCAGGGGCCACCTCCGGCTGAGCTGTGACTGCTTGAAGATGCGCCCGGGCCCGTGGATGCTCACTGTCACTAATCATCCGTCGTCATTGACCACCGTGCTGGAAATCGGTTTTTTTCGAAGTCCTCTGCTCCGTCCCGTCGTAGGCCGCCGCCAGCAGAACCGAGCCGCCACCGGCTGCGCTTGGTCGAGCAACACCGCCCCGGCATGCGCCTAAGACCTTTCCTGTCCCCGTGCATCACCACT
Source organism: Saccharum hybrid cultivar R570 (assembly GCA_038087645.1). NCBI lineage: Eukaryota > Viridiplantae > Streptophyta > Magnoliopsida > Poales > Poaceae > Saccharum > Saccharum hybrid cultivar. The sequence goes on from JAQSUU010000066.1 coordinate 17,996,984, forward strand.
ACGGCCGCCGGTGTCCACCTCGCCGCCGGGAGCGGCAGGAGCCCGGTCTCCCCTGCTCAATGCCGACGGGAGGTAGAAGAAGGTTGTTTCCCCCCCCCCTCTCTGTGTCTCTCTGTTTGAGTAACTGACATGCGGGCCCGGCTGGACCATGGGGCCCACGTGTCGGTTTAAGAAGTGGCTCAGTTGGGGTACACGTCCGGGTGCGCCTAGCAGATCTAGGGTGGAGTAGTTGATTCCGTTTTTGAATTTCAGAATTTGGTTAAATCATCTAAAATTCATATCTCTGGCTAGGTAATTCCAAAAATAACAAAAGTAGAATTTTTGGAAACCTTGAGAAAATCCCTATGCAGTAGAGTCATAAAATCTTAGGTGTTTGTAGGTGTTTTCTAATGTGTTTATTTAAGTTGGAAAAGAGTTCTAGAAATGCCTTCAAACTTTATCAGAGCAAGATCTGGAGTTTTAGAACTCCAAAAATAGTGATTCTTGTTTTGTTAATTTTGTGATGACATGTAATTGCTAGGAAAAATATTAAACACCCTAGTTGTTCACTATTTTCTTAAGGTTTTGATTGGACCTTGATAAATAAGGAAATCTACATTATTTTGCTTGTCATTTTTATATCTTGAGTTGTGATGCTCCAAATGATGTGAAATTTTTATAGTAGGTTTTTCATGATATGGATGTACTGTGGTATAAATTTCATGGTCATTGCTTACTGTATGCTCAAGTTATTGATTTAACTTGTTTATAGCTTGATAAATAGCTTATAAATAATATATAAATGATAAAATATAAAATGTTGTTCCATTACCTTAGTATGATGTTTCTCTATCATATTGATTCATCCTATGGCCATGTGTTCACATAAAATATGGAGTTTTAGGTTTAACTTGCTCTCACATGATTTATTGCTATAGCCATTTGTCTTTTTCATAGAGGTTGATATACATGTCCAAATGGTTTCAAATTTGGACAGTAGACTTTTGGGAGCATTTGTAGACCCCTGTAATTTTGGTAGAATTGATTGAGCATCTTTATGATGTGGTCATAATTCCACCTAATTATCTAAATAAATTAAGAAAATGTATTAAAAGAATTTATTTAGTAATTGACACTATGTTTTCTGGTGTTCATTAGTCATGTATGAAATGTTAGTAAAGTTGGTTTTGTCCAATTATATGTTTGCAACATAAGTTAATAATTATTCCTTGCAAACAAGGTTTCTGGACAGATCTGGGCACTTAGCAAAGTTCTTCATGATAATATGCTTTGTTGTAAAACTTATTTATACAAAAGTTGTAGATAATTTATGTATCTAGCTGCTGTTAAAATTTGGTGGCATTTGGACATGTGGTTTAGGAGTTATAGCTGTTTAAAGTTGGGGTACAGAATTGCTTGCTCTCTGTCTTGTTAGATCAGTTGCTGTGTTTATGTAAATTCGATATGTTAAACTTTGGAATCATGCTGTGATGATTATAAATGAAATGTAGAGAATTTCATAAGCTTTCTATAATGTCTTATTGCATATCATTTTGATTTGTAGATCTCCAGATATGATTGATTTATGAAGCTACTGTTTGCTTGTCCAGAAATTGATAAAGTCCAATTATAGTTGTTTGCTTGTATATTGTTAAGTGTGACTCATACCTTTGAAAGTACTTGGGTTGGTACCCTAGGATCTTATAAGACTTGTGTCTTGATTGATGTGATTGCCCTCTTCTATGTTACGCCTTAAGAGAGGATTAAGTTAATTAGCTCTAGGTGCTTATGTGAACTTTGGTATGTTTGTTTGATTGCTTTGTTTATTGCACTTCTATGCATTCATACATATGTATTATTGCACATCATTTAGGTACGCTAGCTGAAACACGCGAAGGACCTGATGTGGAGCTAACCAGAAGATGGTGTTGGTGGGCCTATCTCGGAGGTGGAAGGATCGGACAAGTGCTAGATTGGAGGATGCTCGCCAAGCGAATTCACCTGACAAACTCTAACATTGAGTCGGATCCCAGGCAAGCCCCGGAGCATTATAAGCCTCCTACCTTCAAAGCAATTAATTATATATATGTTATAAGTATTGTTGCATTAAGTGGTAGGAGTTGGTTGAAAACCTTGCTGCATTATATCATTCCTTGTCCAGATATATGAATCCCTGAATCCTACATAGACTAGGATCGAGTAGATGCTTAGCCCTGCTTTAAGCGGTAGAAGTCAGGTGATTTCCTGTCACCTGCGAGATGTAGGGATATTCATATATGGCACGGTTGGCTATATTGCTATCGTGGAATGGAACCATGTGTTAATAAAATGAAATGAGACCGGGCGGGATGACGATAGTGAAGCAACAAGGCATGGAGGTCTTGGGTGTGGATCTATCCCCGTCTGAGTCGTTTAAAGACCGATTCACTGTACATCCTTGAGTCATGTTGAACGCAGTCTAACACTTAGTTGGCCGGATAAGTCGTTCCGACCGCGAAGCCGAGTAATATGGTTCAGGCCGGGAATCGAATGGTAGGTTGCATCTTGGAGGAGAGAAAGGATGTGCTTGGTGACATTGGCGTGAGACCAAGGGGGGTTAGAGTCCCTATCACCTAGCAGAGTGTCGCCCTTGGGGTTGCGACATCATTCGGACCTGCGATTCCTGAATTGTATGAAAGGTGGCTTGTGCGACCCTGGCAGGGGCCTGCGCGGTGAGTGTTAGAAATAGCCCTCCAGCTGGATAGGAATTCGATTCGAATCGCCGTCGCTCCCGGTTAGTGAGCACTTGACTTGAGCAGCGGCAACGTAGATTCCATTAAATTGAACGGATGGTTAATTGGATAACGATGGAAAGGTTGCCTCAATTTATACCTGCTATGGTTAATATTGTTTGCTCCTAATAAAGTGAGTGCTCTAGTACAGGTTCTAATATAGAGGACAGGTTAATGATAATTAACTTGATGCTTAAGCATTAATGATTACTTATCTATATTAAGCTTTTATGCAAAATGTTGTCAAGCTAGCCCACTTTACATCAGCCTTGCATGATCCTTGGTGTCACTTTATTTCTGGTTTCTGACGGGTAAGTCTAGCTGAGTACCTTCTCGTACTCAGGGTTTTATCCCCACTTGTTGCAGGTTGTGATGTATCATGACGGCTGCAAGAGTTGGTTGGCTCCTGCCTTAGAGGCGGAGTGTGATCACAGGCGTGATCCTTCTTATTTATCTTCTCTCTAATGCTTTTGTTGGAAGTCGACCTTAGTACTGGCATATATTTGAAATAAAGGTGTTGTTAGTTTCAAATTACTTTGCTTCCGCTACTTTTGAACTTAAGTTGTAATAACTATGTTGAACTCCGATGTATATTCAATTACTTGTGAAATGGTTGTAACATATGACTTGTTATGTTGAATCACTACGATCTTAGCTGGTATGTTGGTTGGTTTGAAATCCCTCGTGATTTTATTGGACTACCGGAGTTATATGGGCTCAAGTGCGAGAATTTGATCACTTCGGTGATTGTTTTTGTACTTGTGCTCTTATAATTTGGATGGTTCCGTTACAGTATCAGTCTTTTGTAGCTCAATGATCCGACTTCTCAAAGAACAATCAACAGTGATATGATGGAGTACGATAAGAAAAACTTTCAAACGTTGGCCATTTACCTTGAATATGTTACCGGTATCATCCTGAAGTGTTATGACACCATGTGATGCAACATCAATCACCTTGAATGGCCCTTCCCATTTGCTTCTGAGTTTTCCATGACCGAATAACTTCACTCTTGAGTTGAACAGTAGGACTTTATCTCCAGGCTTGAACTACTTGTGCTTGATTCTCTTGTCGTGCCACCTTTTTGTTCTCTCTTTATAAATCTTGGATTTCTCTAGTTCATCACTCTCTGATCCACTCGAAAGGAATTCCTTTGCCATCCACTCGAAAGTGCTTGTTCTCTCTTTATTTGTCTCTGGTTCATTTATCACTTGTCATGAAAGGGGTAAGACAAATAAGATAAATGGTAAATGATAATCATGGGTATTCCAGAGACAAGAGGGAGTTAACATTATTCAAGTCAAGTAGTCATGGAGATTAATTTAGAGATGTAAATCATAAGTATTTCTTATTCAATCAGTCTATTAATCAATCTAGCTATACACAATCATCTATGATATAATCAACATGTCATCTATGAATAAGGAACATTACAGAGAGAAAAGTCAAGAACAGAGTAATGATCTCTTCCCTGTAACCGCGTTCTACTAAGTTCTATACTCGAGGAGTGGACTATAAAGGACTCAACAGGAATGTCACACCTGCGATCTACCACATGGCCTGGAGCATAGAGTGCATTCACAGACAAGCATAATCTAAGCACCATGCCTACAATATGCCAGCCACTCAATCCTATCCAGAAATGGATCAAGCTTTCTACGAACATATTCATAAACTCTCTACTAATCATATTCATATCAAGATGTAGAACAAGAACAATCTCAAGAACAGAATAAAGTTGAAATATAGAAATATATTGAAGTAGCATAAAGTCGAATGATGATTACAATGAAATTAGCAAGTCTTCGATGAACGATCCTAATCCCAAGCAGTTGCTTGCCTCTACTTGAATCAATCTAGACTAAACTCTAAACTTAAACTAGAACTCTAACTCTCTTTCTTTCTGAAACCCTAACTTCTGGCCTTGCCTTCACAAATGATGAAGAGATGATCCAATTCTTCAACTGATTCCTTGAGAGGGGATCCTAGGGGCTGTTTATATAGCCCAGGGCGTGGAACCACAGCCCTTGGATCAAACCGACCTTGGCGTGGGGTTGAGATGCATCCTTAGAGGCGGTATAGGTAGCTTGCAAGAGAAGGAGCCGAGGCGGCACAAGGGAGGGCTCGTGTCGCCTCATGGAGTCGGTTTAGGTCTTCTAGAATCCCTATCCATATCCGTGACGTGGAGATTAGGCCGATTGCTTCGGTTTCTTCCTTTGGAAGGAGGATCAATTCTGTATTATGCAGCTTAGCCCCTGAAAAATACAGAATCACCAAAACTCGTGGAATTTGTTAGTTTAAACCTCTAAACCTACTGTGGTGATCCTTTTTATCATTTATTCCTCTTATGTTGACGGTTTAAAATGATAGTTAATTATCGTCAACAACTCCCCCAAGCTAAACTTTTGCTAGTCCCTTAGCAAAACTAAATCCAGAGATAACTAAGTTACTTCAAATTATCATCCTTCAAAAATACACAAGCCATCAGAAAAGAATTATCCTAAAAAAGATTTTGAAAATTTGCTCTAGTTCCTTAGCCATGGGGTTTTAACTTTCACTTGAGCTTTGGATAATCAGAAAACAGAAGTAATCAAGTCAAGCACTATGTCTCAAATTCTTCTCTATTTCCATCCTGAAGTTTTTAATTATATTTTTGAAATAAAACTCAGAGTCTGTATTGTATGACACTTACAAATCTCACAATATGTGACATTGGAATTCCTTACCAAGGCAACGATAGTGTTTTGCCTTCTCTCAAGGTATTTTGGAATAAGGCAGAATATCATTGTGCCTTCTCTCTCACTGTATGACTAAGAAGCTTATATGGAGTTTATGGGTGAGATCACTCATACATACTTGCAAAACATATATTGTAAAGTCAAACAATGGATCTAGAGAAACTAGTCATACAATCAAATCAAGATGTGCATGTGTATGGATACAAGGAATAGGTTAAATATATGGTGGAAGTAATAATGAATCCTAATTCTACCATGCTCCTTTAGAAAGATTGATCTCTCTTAAAACTTAAGAACTTAGGCAAAGAAAGTCTTGGCTATGCATAAATATATATATATATATATATTATTTTTTTTCAGAGAGGCGAGTGTCTAGCACCCATTATTTTGGTAGGACACTTGTCCATGTTTTACTCTCTATATATTATTTATTTATTTTACATAGCTCAGACTTCTTGTCTATCATGAAACAATTGAGAGATAATAACAATAAACATTTGGAGCAATAATAACTGAGGCTATGAAATGTATGAATAGGTGGAAAAATCCTACAAGGCATGTTTTTGTTGTTCACTCCCAGTGTAGGAGTAAAACATTTTGATGGTGGTTCTAAATGGAAAGGCATGTTGTTGCGTACTTCCAGTGTAGAAGCAGCAAATTTAAGTGGAGTGTACATGATCTTGATTTTAAGAGTATGACAAGTCTCTAAAGGTCAACAAAGTTTAACAGTACTCAATGTAAATACAAGTAGCAATAAAATAAGTCCTGGTTTTCTATCCTAGCATGTATGGCTGTGGTAGAAATTTAATCTCTCTGTCATACAAAGACTCATCATGTGTATTTAAATTTTTTCAAAAGTGAACTCTTCAGGACTTCATTGAAACTTAGAACAAGATAAATAGCAGCTCAAAACTCTTTCACTTCTTATCTCCCAACTACCTAAGCTTTGGATCAAGCATATTCCTCCATAGATTTAAAGATTTGGCAATGAATATTTTTGGAACAGAGGAATAATTCTTAAATGAAGCTAGGTACTTCAGAAGAATTACAAATGAAGCAACTATTTATGATAGTTCAAGTTTTTTATTCGACACAAAAACAAGTTCATACACACTCTATTTTTATTTCAAAAGGCTCGCAAAGAAAAATAATCTAAACATACTAATATATATTTTTGTATTTTTATCATATTCCCCATTTTTTAGATATAGTAGTAATACTAATATTAATACTAATAATAATAATAATAGGAGTAAGAAAAACTTGCTGTCTGAGGGGGTCCTCCCCCAAGCTGGCTCAACTTCGGTCATTGAGGTGGTGCTGGTGGCAGGTAATCGACACCCATTTGCTCGAAGAAGTAGAGGAGGCCTTCATACGTTTGTGTCCCTTGTTCACGAATCTCCCCAAGCGTGTTGCTCGTGCTCTCCTGCCACTGTGTATGCTGATGTAGCGTGTTTATGATACCTTGTTGCCCCGTCTCAAGATGAGTGAGACGGGTAACAAAGTTCTAGAAGTCTGGCTGGTGGTACGGCTGAGGCTGAGGATGAGGCGGGTATTGCTCTGGCTGGTACCCGGGGTAGCCATGAGAGGTATGGTATGAGTACGATGGTGGTGTAGGTGCTGCATCATGGACTGTCCTCGCAGAGAAAGACATGCGTCCTCTCTAGATGTACACCGAATCTTCATATTCCTACGGAACATAATTAGAAAAATTACCTTGCCCCAAATTTTCTTCTAGCGTAGGCGGATCATAGGAAGTTTGATCTTCCCATGCCCAGTGTCTCGGTTCAGATGGTCCTGGTTGGTCAAATCCTTGATAGTGAGTGAAAGCTGGTGCAGGGGGTGCACCATCTTCCCCTGTGTACCTAGGCACAGTGTTTCTCGTTATTCTGGTGGACGGACTTCTTCCAACTCCCCTAGTCGGTCTCAGCAAATCAAGCAAAAATGTCTCCACGGCATATAGACCAAGTGGTCTGTTCGGCAGTTCATATTCATTTACAAATCCCTTATATGTTACAAAGATTCTATTGCCCTTTTGTTTCAACAGATGTGCTTGACTGAAAAAGTAAATATCAAGAGATCGGTGGGGTTTGGAGATGTAGGTAATACTAGTATTCCCTAACAAATTCAGGTTTCCGGCAAGACGTGTAATCCAAGAAGTGATGGTGATAGGGCCTTGCAAAGTGTGAAGGATAGCCCAGAATGTTACCATGAGCCTAACAGGAGATATTTTACGTTTCTTGATCATAGCATACATTAATTTCATCTCCTCGATCCTAACTATGTGACCTTCCCTCCTAGGAAAGAAAGTGATTCCTAACCATTTATGCATAATTCTCAAAGTGGGATTGTGAATGTCATTCGTGCATGGGTCAGAACAGTAGTCTTTGCCTGAAATATCTTCCCAAAATTGCTCTCTATGAAAAACGCTAAAAAGTTCATCTATTTCTACTCCGCAAGCATCAGGGAATCCTAGTCTGCGGCTGAATTCTTTCCAAGTAAATTCATATTGTTCGTTCAACAGCCTAAAGGAAACATAAGTCTCAGTGAAAGATAGAGTGCAAAGGAATTCTAAAGTAAGTAATTTGCATCCATCCTCTGAAATACTCTAATTATTATCCCATCCAATATTGCAAAAAATAAGATCGAATTCAACATCCATACCTGTTTTTTGTAAGAAGTAGGGGTCAAAGGTTGGGGTATGCTCGAACTCACGATCTTTGTACAATCTCATCAGATCCTTCTCATAGGTGGTGCGAAGCTTTATATGACGCTCTTGAAGGAGTACGTGGTGTTCTGGCTGGCTGGCGGACGAGGACCGGGGCACAGATGACATGTCTAAGTCAGAACCAGCCCGTGATGATGATCCGGTCTGGGAGCGGGTTCTCTTGCGAAAAGAGAATGCTCTAGCTGCACTCCTAATTGTTTTCTTGAGTCCACTCATCCTGTTACACAGACAGAAACACAAACACAACTGGTGGAAATAATGTGGGGTTAGAATAAATAAATAGTTAGGAGTCAGTGATCCGAAAGTCAGTCGTCCAGAAGTCAGTCATTCAAGTTGGAAATTTTATATCTTGACTTCTCCTAGTACTTAGATTATTCGGGCAGCACTTCTCCTTACTAAATGATTTTCTAAACAACTTCTAGCACTTCTCTCTTACTGATTCTTGTCTCAATGTAGCTCTAAAAATTTCAGAATACTTCTCTCCACTCAAGAACTTCTAGAATCTACTCAAAAACTAAGAATTCTCAAACCGTACTTGGATTTTGGAATATCGAGTTGGGGGTATGTTTTCTGAGTGTTTTGCGGTGTGCGGAGTAGAGGGAGAAGCAGCCTTTTTATAGGTGTGAGAGAGGGAGGCCGGGCGACCTAGTGGTGGGGCCGACTCATCCATCCCTTCCTTCTCTAACTTCCTTGCTTCGTTATTAAGAGATGCCTTCACCTGCCGACGCTCCATGTGATGTGGTGGTTGAAAAAGAATGGAGGAGAGTGAAAGAGATGGAGTGAAGTGATGTGAAGTGATGTGAGGTGATTGAGGTGGGTCCCATGGGTCCGTATGTCTCCCGTATTTGCACCGTATAATCACACAAGTATGCAAAGAAAAATTACTTTTATGAAACTATGAAGAATTAAAATTCTAATGATGGCATTTTTATATTTTTTTGCCACCACAGTGATTATTATTTACCAGAGGTTTTCACGCTCGGTAAATATTAATTATATGGGGCTTTAATAATTATGCCATGAGGTTGATTTTTATTATTATTTTTTCTATGCATGAATAAGTAAATATGCTATGCAAAAATTAAATGCAGATAAATACCGAGTTACCTCCTAGCGATGGTTCGGGATTTTTAAGTCCACCGAATCAGACTACTCCTGCTGGATTTATTTTTCGGGGGTCATAGTCATCCCTGTGAGTGGTGACTGTGTGACTCCTTCTTCATCTATCATCTTCGCAGTGGAGCTTAACTCAGGTCTTGGTCTGAATGGAAAACACTCTTCTTGTCCATCAATGTTGAATTTGACTTCTCCAATTCTGACGTTGATGTGGGCATTTGCGGTACTCAAAAAGGGTCTCCCAAGAATGAGTGACACTCTTGAGTCAGGTTGCATGTCCAAAACCATAAAGTCGACTGGTATGAAGAATTCTCTGATCTTGACTGGAATATTCTCGGTGATTCCCACAAGGTAACGGAGTGACTGGTCTGCTAGCTGCAGGCACATTGAGGTTGGATCGAGCTTTGCATGTGGAAGTTTATTGAAGATCGCCTTGGGCATCACACACTTGCTCCAAGGTCACACAGCGCATTGTCAAAATGTTGATATCTAATTGAACAGTCGATAGTGGGGCATCCTGGATCCTTCTTCTTGATTGATGTGTTGAGGATGGCCGCACTACACTCTTCTGTCAGCTTGATCACTTCAGTGGTAGGCAGTGGTATTTTATTGTTGAGGATGTCTCGAACATACTTTGCATAGGTGGGAACCTGCAATGCATCTAACAAAGGGACATTGATATATAATTTTTGAATAATCTCAATAAACTTACTGAACTGTGCATCCATCTTGAGTTTTCGATCTCTGCGTGGGAAGGGTAAGATATTGGTGTCTTGGAAATCTTGCACTTATGGTTGAACTTCTTCTACTTCATCATCCTTTTCTTCTGTCACTGTGGGTATCACTGGTACTAGTTTTCTCTGTGCCCCTTCTAGATAAGGTGGGTCTTTAGTGGTTTTACAATGTCTGGTGGTTATACCCTTGACCTGCTCATTCTTAGTGGCAAAAGAAGCAGCTAACCGTGATAATTGAGTTTCTACCTTTTTATTATGATCAAGTTGGTCTTTTATAGCAGAAGAAAAGTCATCCAATTTAGTATTTATATCCTCTAGAATTTTATCATTAGAAGCAGTTTCTTAACAATAGTATCATTAATTCTAGCTTGTTCCAAAATTAAATTTTATAGAGGGGGTTGCTTAAAATTGGAAGAATTATTAAAATTGCCTGAGTACTTAGCTAGATATGTAGTCTGTTGCTTTTGATTCCACCTTTGCTTTTGCAGCATGGAAGAGATATTGATAATGTTTGCATCTTCTTGATTCTTCGAAATTTCCATTCCTAGGTACTCTTCACATCTGGTCTGAGCATCGAATGCATCTTGAATTGCTTGACGATCTTTCTTGAAATTCGCTCTTTGGTCAAGCCAGATCAACAGTGTATCCATCTTTGTTGATAGTGCACACACTTCTTTCAGAACTTCTTCAATCTAGTGACAGCGTTGAGTGTTGTCTTGTTTCCAACTCTGGTTCTTTGCTATCTTCTCCATCAGATATTCTGCTTTTCCAAGAATGAGTGACATGAATGAACCTCCAGCAGTAACATCTAGTTGCTCACGTGATCTTTGGGTTAATCCATAGTAGAATCTGTGCATGAGTAACCAATCTTCCATTCCATGGTGTGGGCATTCCAAGATGTTCTCTTGAAAATGTTCCCATGCCTCTGAAATGGTTTCTCCTTTTTGCTGCTGAAAATTGTAAATCTTTCCTCTTAAGGCATGAGTTTTGCCTATAGGGAAAAATTTTGACAGAAAGGCCTTCGAACATCTATCCCATGTGTTGATGTCTTCTTTGTTGGTGTAGAACCACTGCTTCGCTCTCCCTTCTAGTGAGAATGGAAAGAGACAAAGGAGTATGATATATTGGGCGACGTCCTTGATGATGATGGTGTTTCCAATGTCCAGAAAATTCTGCAGATGTTTAGTGGCATCTTCTTCTTCCTTTCCACAAAATGTAGTAGCTTGCACTAGGTTGATTAGACTTGGCTTGAGCTTGAATTCAAGGTTGTCCGTCTGGAGTGTTGGTCCGGTACGAATGTTCCTTACACTTGGAGCTGAACATTCAAGTAAAGTCTTATTAGCCATAGCTTCACTACTGGTGTTGATCTTCCTCTAGATTTGGTTGACTCTTGGATTAGAAATTGATAAGTCACAACCGAACCTGTATTACCCTGCATAAGATATGAATAAAGACAAAACAAGGGTAAGCCTATCAAGATAGAGGTACTAGTTGTGATTTTTATTATGAGTAAGTGGTATTGATTAATCTCTTATTGCCATAAAGGTAATTCCCTTGAAAAGTAAATCCCTATGACATCTCGTGTCGGAAAGTGAAGTTTTCCATCTCCCCTGCAACGGCGCCAGAAATGCTTGTTGACACTTCTTAACGTCACTCATGTTAGGTTGTCATCCCCAACATGACACCAAGAGTGTGGTTGTATTATACTTATGCCATTTAACTAAATAAATATATCATAGTATATATCCACAAGCGCACAGATAAATACACCAAGTCACCCATTGTAGCATTTCACCTAGGTTTTCCTAAGTATCGTTATTTATAATTTTACCAAGGAAAGGAAAATCAAAACGGGACTATATAAATAGTTACAATGGCAGTAGAGATAATTATTTGCACTTACTCAATAATAAATATCAAAACAACTAATCACTTATCATGAAAGGGGTAAGACAAATAAGATAAATGGTAAATGATAATCATGGGTATTCCAGAGACAAGAGGGAGTTAACATTATTCAAGTCAAGTAGTCATGGAGATTAATTTAGAGATGTAAATCATAAGTATTTCTTATTCAATCAGTCTATTAATCAATCTAGCTATACACAATCATCTATGATATAATCAACATGTCATCTATGAATAAGGAACATTACTGAGAGAAAAGTCAAGAACAGAGTAATGATCTCTTCCCTGTAACCGCGTTCTACTAAGTTCTATACTCGAGGAGTGGACTACAAAGGACTCAACAGGAATGTCACACTCGCTATCTACCACATGGCCCGGAGCATAGAGTGCATTCGCAGACAAGCATAATCTAAGCACCACGCCTACAACATGCCAGCCACTCAATCCTATCCAGAAATGGATCAAGCTTTCTATGAACATATTCATAAACTCTCTACTAATCATATTCATATCAAGATGTAGAACAAGAACAATCTCAAGAACAGAATAAAGTTGAAATATAGAAATATATTGAAGTAGCATAAAGTCGAATGATGATTACAATGAAATTACCAAGTCTCCAACGAACGATCCTAATCCCAAGCAGTTGCTTGCCTCTACTTGAATCAATCTAGACTAAACTCTAAACTTGAACTAGAACTCTAACTCTCTTTCTTTCTAGAAACCCTAACTTCTGGCCTTGCCTTCACAAATGAGGAAGAGATGATCTAATTCTTCAACTGATTCCTTGAGAGGGGATCCTGGGGGCTGTTTATATAGCCCAGGGCGTGGAACCGCAGCCCTTGGATCAAACTGACCTTGGCATGGGGTGGAGATGCATCCTTAGAGGCGGTATAGGTAGCTTGCAAGAGAAGGAGCCGAGGCGGTGCAGGGGAGGGCCGGTCGGCCTAGCCCTAGGGCCGGTCGGCCCTACCTGGCGGCGGGTTGGCTCATGTCACCTCGTGGAGTCGGTTTAGGTCTTCTAGAATCCCTATCCGTATCCGTGACGTGGAGATTAGGCCGATTGCTTCGGTTTCTTCCTTTGGAAGGAGGATCAATTCTGTATTATGCAGCTTAGCCCCTGAAAAACATAGAATCACCAAAATTTTTGGAATTTGTTAGTTTAAACCTCTAAACCTACTGTGGTGATCCTTTTTATCATTTATTCCTCTTATGTTGATGGTTTAAAATGATAGTTAATTACCGTCAACACCACCCTTTAGCTGAGAGGAGTTGCTAACTCGTGGTGGGACTGCTATTGTGCTATCCACCCTGACCCTACCAACATTGGTTGGACAGAGTTTGCACAAGCATTCCACGAGTACCACCTCATGGAAGGAACAATGGAGGCAAAAGCAGAAGAGTTCAGGAACTTGCAAATGGGTACCACGTCAGTTTGAGAGTACACCACCAAGTTCATACAGCTAATGAGATATGTGCCCAAGTACACTAAAACTGAGAAGCAAAGGAAGTACTACTACATGAAGGGCCTTTTCCAAGCCATGCGAAGCATTCTCGTCGGTCATGATTTTTTGACTATAAAGGATCTGATCAACAGAGCTTCACTAGTGGAGATAGATCTGAAGCAGATTGCACTAGAAAATGAAGCGCTCCACAATAAGAAGAGAAAGATGCTTCAACCAAATCCTTAGTATTCAAGATCTCAAAGGCTTAGAGTCTGATATGGGAAGCTACCTAGACCCCACCACAACAAGCCTAGGGACAGCTTTGATATCCACCACAGGGAATCATTCCTCAATACCCTGTGGAGCCTATTCCTCAGCCATGTATCGAGAGGCCTGCCAAGTGCACCAAGAGCAAGAAGAAGAAGAAGGTGATTGTTGTTTGCCACACATGTCACCGGATTAGCGACAAGACCCAAGTTTGTCCTCAGCATCAACAGTTTGTTCAGCCTAGACTACTTGAGAGTCAATCTCCACCAACTCAAAGCATTCTTGCCATATCATCTAGAGATCATGGAAGACTTAACCATGTCACATCCAAGAATGCAATGGAAGCCGTTGAAGTTGTGCTTGGGAAGATAGAAGTAGGAGCCCCTGCCAAAGTCTTGTTCGACTCAGGAGCCACCTATTCCTATGTCACCTCAAAGTTTGTGCAACAACAGTCTCTTCTAACCAAACATCGAGGTAGATCTATGATCACTAGCTCTCCCCTTGGTGATGTCAATTGCACCTTGGTATGCAAGTTAGTGAGACTCAAGATGGCAGAATATGTGTTTCTGGCAGATTTGACAGTACTAAAGTCTAATGGTCATATTGATGTGATTCTTGGAATGGATTGGTTGGCCAAGCATAAGGGTTTGATCTCTTGCTCCCCTCGATCTGTTAGCTTAGAGCACCATGGAGGTTTTCATGTGTAGATTGATGCTACACATCGACCAGAAGATGCAGAGAAAGCTGAACTTCATGCCTTGATAGAGAAGACATTGCAAGATGTGCCAGTTGTCTGTGACTATCTAGACATCTTTTTAGATGAGTTGCTAGGAATGCCACCTAATCGGGACATTGATTTCATGATTGACTTAGTCCTCGGAATAGGACTAATAGCCAAGCATCCATACAGAATGGTAGCTGATGAACTAGCGGAGCTCATGAAGCAGTTGCAAGTAAGGGTGGGCAAAATACCCGATACCCAATTCCCGAACCTAAATTACCCGAACCCAGACCTGAAGTACCCGAACCCGAAATACCCGATCACAATTTCGGATAGTGATTGTAAAAACCCAAAATTAGTTTGGGTAATTAGGGTAATGTTTCCCGGTATCCGAACTACCCAAATTACCCGAAATATCTCAAATATTTGCTCTTCTATTCCTAATACGAAGACATGAAGTATTTCAATGCCATATAAATATATTATTTGGTATGAATTAATGTAGATTTATGCTAACTTGATAATTGATTTGTTGGTAATTGATATGAAGACATGATGTGATTTATACAACTATTGTTTATTGGTTTAAAATGGTACTTGAATTCTTCTAAAATGGTTGGTTTTGTCAATTTCGGGTATATCGGGTAAAACCCGAACCCGAACCCGAATTATCGGGTACCCGAAATTTTGGGTAATGTTTTTTTGGGGCAAAAATCGGGTAGCAATTTTTAATACCCGAATTTCCAACTACCTAAATTATCCGACCTGAATTTTTCAGGTAACCCGAATGCCCAGCCTTAGTTGCAAGAGTTGACTGATAAGGGTTTCATTAGGCCTAGTGCCTCACCTTGGGGATCTCCTATACTATTCGTGAAGAAGAAAGATGGATCAATGCGGATGTGTGTCAACTACCACAGCTTGAATGTCATCACGATCAAGAACAAGTACCCTTTATCTCGCATAGATGACTTGCTTGATCAGTTGCAAAAGGCAAAGTACTTCTCCAAGATTGATCTAAGATTTGGCTACCATCAGATGAAGATTAGGCCTGAAGATATTGCGAAGATAGCCTTTGTCACCAGATATGGCCAATATGAGTTCATGGTTGTTTCTTTCGGGTTGACCAATGCGCCTACATACTTCATGAACTTGATGAACAAGGTCTTCATGGAAGAGTTGGACAAGCTTGTTGTGGTTTTCATTGATGACATCTTGATCTACTCTGAGATAGTAGAAGAACATGAGAAACACCTTAGAATTGTGCTAGAGAAGCTAAGGCAGAATCAGCTGTATGCCAAGTTCGAGAAGTGTGAGTTCTGGCTTGAGAAAGTTGCTTTCCTCAGCCATTTGTGGACCGCAGATGGTATTGCTATAGACCTAGCCAAGATTGAAGCAGTCACATAATGGAAGCGACCACAGAATGTCACTGATATCAGGAGTTTTCTTGCATTAGCTGGATATTATTGTAGATTCATTGAGAACTTCTCCAAGATTGCCAAGCCAATGATAGAGCTGCTACAAAAGAATGCACCCTTTGTGTGGAATGAGGCACATGAGCAAAGTTTCCAAGAGCTCAAGAAGCGACTCACTACCACTCCCATCCTTGCCTTACCTGATATTCGCTAGAATTTTGTGGTATATTGTGATGCTTCCAAGCAAGGGTTAGGATGTGTTCTTATGCAGAATGATAGAGTGATTGCTTATGCTTCACGATAGTTGAGAGATCATGAGAAGAACTACCCCACACATGACCTTGAGTTAGCAGCAGTTGTCCATGCCCTCAAGATTTGGAGGCACTACTTGATCAGCAACAAGTGTGACATCTACACCAACCACAAGAGTCTCAAGTATTTCTTCACATAGAGTGAGTTGAATATGAGACAACGCAGATGGTTGGAATTGATCAAGGATTATGATCTAGAGATTCATTACTGTAACACCCCAGGTGTTTGCCTTGCATTTGGGCATCATTTGAGCATGGTCATAGCATGGCATTACCATAAACATCATCATTTCATGTGCATCTTTGCTTGAAACATGACCTTGCAACAACTGCAACATGTGTACTATGTGTGCTAGTGATAAGATCAGGTGTGTGGACCATGCTAGTACATGTGTTAGTTTTGTTATGCTTGAAAACATGTGAAACATGCTCATGAAACATATGCAACACTATGTTTCAATAACTATGTTAGTGATGTTTCATTAGTTATAGCAATAGTGTTTTAATGCCTACTTGAGTAACTTTTATGCATAGGTGATGCTAATGTTTGTTTAAGGCCTTGGCAATGTGTGTATCTTGTTAGTGGTGCAAAATGACCTAGGGTTTATGTTTAGGTCCTGCCCTAATTCCATCTCGACTCATGTGTTCACCATGGGTGACCCTAGAACCTTCCTGATTTGACCTAACCAAAAGTATAGCTGCCAATCTAGGGGAATGTTTATTGGTCACAGGATTAGTTACGTGTTTAACCATGTAACTATGAATAGTGTTTGCATGTTGGGTATTTCCGTCCTTCGGAAGACGATGCCATCATTAGGACGATGATTGGGTGTGGCCACCTTCGTATACATTGGGGTGTATGCGAAGTGTGTAGATTTACTGCTTTCATGGAGTGATATATTGGGAATTGTTGGGCTGAAATGCAATTTTCTGCAGGTACACTAACAACGTTTCTTGTAAAGCGACTAGTTATCATTATTGAGAGAACATGTGTATGCCACCGAACTATACGCTAGAATTTTAAAATTCTTCCTAGGTTTCTGAGGACGTATGGTTCGTGCATGCACCATGTTCGCATCATGCATTGCATTTCGCATTATTCCCTCCCTTATAAATGCTTACCCCACTCCTTTAGAATTTTCTTTCCTCCAAATGGTTTTTCTGTAAGCAGTTGCATTCTTTCGCAAAGGACTGAGGTAATTAACTGATCTAGTGGAGTTGTCGTTAGTATCAGCCTTGGGAACGCAATTTGGATCTGATCAATGGAAGCGAACAATACACCAAAAAGTTCTTAATGGGTCTCTTGTGAAGTATCTTCTTGAGTTGTGATGTCCTTTGATCTACAACTCGCCTCCCTGTTTACTCTAACCTTGTGATCACCCTTGTTTGCTACCCATTCATGTATGATGTTGTTCTACATACCTAATTCTTGACATGTGGGGATCCCTCATGGGTGTTGGTTCAGTAATGGTGTTATGATTAGTAATCTACGGTGCCACGATGAAACCAAGGGCCTCCTGTGGGCGTGCACACAAGGTTGTGCTGCCCGGCATGCGCAGGTATCGAGGGTTGCTAGTCATGATCCATTATGGAGCTACACCAATGAGTTGTCTTCCCGTGAACCCTTTTCCTAGCTATCTTTCCTTATCTTGTCAAAAGATCTTTGTCCCGAACCTAGATGTTTCTTTTGTCGAGATTTGGAGCCTTGATAGTTGGATACAACATGTTTGACGTGCTTATATAATTCGTCAGCGACCTTCCAACACCGTCAATAACTCACTGGCTTTCCATAACTATAGATGCCTCATCAGCTTCGCTCTAGTAGTAGGGGTCATGACAATGTGGAGCCTCCATCATCTCATCCTCCGCAACCTACTTCTGCTGAGTTACTACAGATAATTGCTGAAAGTCAATGTTCCTTGGTTGAAAGTTGTAATAGCAATGTCCACCAAGGACCTGAGCCTATTTAGTACAGCAACTATAAGGATTTCTTGGATACTGAGCCTCCTATTTTTTTAAGAAGCAGAAGAGCCACTTCAAGCAGATGAATGGTTGAACTCTATTAAACAGAAGTTTTGCTTGCTCAATGTGGCAGATGTTATGAAAACAGAATATGCTTCGCAGCAATTACAAGGGCCTGCAGGTATTTGGTGGTATCATTATAGGAGTACTCTATCTAAGAATGATGAGGTAGTGTGGGATCAGTTCAAGGAAGCATTTCGAGGACA
The DNA here is from genome assembly GCA_038087645.1 of Saccharum hybrid cultivar R570. NCBI lineage: Eukaryota > Viridiplantae > Streptophyta > Magnoliopsida > Poales > Poaceae > Saccharum > Saccharum hybrid cultivar. The sequence continues at coordinate 18,015,342 of JAQSUU010000066.1, forward strand.
TTACATTCCTTCTGGTCTCATGGCTATCAAGCACACCGAGTTCATGAAGCTCACTCAAGGTGACAAAAGTGTAACCGAATATTGACATGATTTCATTCACCTGTCAAGGTATGCTTCATATTTTGTCAACACCGATGCCAAGAGGATTGCTAGTTTCAAGAGGGAACTTTGTCTCAAATTGATGAAGACCATGTGTACTAGCAAGTGTGCAACTTTCAATGAGTTTGTCAGCGATACACTCCTGCAAGACAAATGCAATGCTGTTCATGCTGCCTCTAAGTGTCACAAGATAGCTTCCGAGGCTCGGGCTTCTCAATCTAACACTTTTATAATGGTTACTTCCTATCCTCAATCATCCGACATATCTGCTAGATATCATCCATATCAGAAAAAGGGTCATGTCAAGAAGAGCAATGTTGAGAAAGGAAAGTCTAACGTTCCGCCAAGTAACCGACCGTGTTGGAACTGCAATACGCCAGGTCATTGGGCCAAAGATTGTCCTCATCCTCAAAAGAATTTAGATGGAAATGTTGTAGATGTGTGTAAAGGACATGTCAAATACACCACGGTGGAACAAGTTCCTACTGGGGAAATCATTACGGCTGGTGCATTTTTGGTCAACCAACAACCTGCTGTTGTGCTGTTTGATTCAAGCGCTTCTCATTCTTTTATCATTTCAACCTTTGCAACCAAGCATGGTATGAAAACGGTTACCTTAGACAAGGGTGGTTACAATATAAGTGTGGCTGGAAATAATATCTCCACCAACCAGTTAGTCTTAGGAGCAAAGATCGAGATAGGACGTCTGTATAATGTGGATCTTGCGGTATTACCAGGATTGGGCCTTGACGTAATCTTGGGAATGAAGTGGATGAGTGGAAATGGTGTTCTAATTGATACCTCTACAAGAGTGATTATGCTGAGGGATCCAATTGATCAACAAGCATTTCTAGTGCAACTTCCTCGAGATGTTAGTCCTCAGACTACAGTTAATGCTATCATAGCAAAAGCAAAGGAAATAGTAGATGTTCCTGTGGTATGTGAGTTTTCGGATGTCTTTCCTGATGATTTTCCCGGATTACCTCCGGATCGTGATGTGGAATTCAAGATTGAGCTACTTCCTGGTACTGCATCGATCTCAAGAAGACCATATAGAATGCCGCCAAATGAGTTAGCTGAGCTTAAGACCCAACTGGGTGAACTTTTGCAGAAAGGTTTGATTCATCCCAGTTCTTCTCCTTAGGGTTGTCCCGCTATCTTTGTGAAGAAGAAAGATCAGTCTCTACGCATGTGTGTAGACTATGGGCCACTCAATGCAGTCACTATCAAGAATAAGTATCCATTGCCTCGTATTGATATTTTGTTTGATCAGTTATCCAAAGCTAAAGTATTCTCGTAAATTGATCTGAGATCTGGGTATCATCAAATCAAGATTCGTCCGGAAGATATACCAAAAATATCTTTCTCCACCAGATACGGGTTGTATAAGTATCTTGTCATGGCTTTCGGGTTGACTAATGCCCTTGCGCATTTCATGTACCTGATGAATTCTGTATTCATGCAAGAATTGGATAAATTCATGGTTGTCTTCATTGATGATATTCTTATCTATTCTGAGAATGAAGAAGAACATGCTCAGCATCTAAGAATTATGCTATCTCGATTGCGAGAACATCAACTCTATGCCAAGTTCAGCAAATTTGAATTCTGGTTGAAGAAAGTACCTTTCCTCGGTCATGTTTTGTCGGGTGATGGAATTTCTGTAGATCCAACTAAGGTATAGGAAGTTTTGGACTGGAAGGCGCTGACTACCGTTCATGAAGTTAGGAGTTTTCTAGGACTGGCTGGCTACTATCATCGTTTCATCCCAGATTTTTCGAAGATAGCTAAGCCTATGACTCAACTGTTAGAGAAGGATAACAAATTTGTTTGGACTCCTGAGTGTGAACAAGCTTTCCGTACCCTATGGACTTTATTAACATCAGCTCCTGTGTTAGCTCAACCAGACATTGAGAAACTGTATGATGTGTATTGTGATGCCTCAGGCACTAGTTTAGGCTGTGTACTTATGCAAGAAGGCCGAGTTATTGCCTATGCTTCGCGTTAGCTGAGAAAACATGAAGTCAACTATCCAACTCATGATTTAGGGTTAGCCGCTGTAGTGCATGCCCTAAAAATTTGGAGACATTATTTGCTTGGAAATGTGTGCAACATCTATACAGATCATAAGAGTCTCAAGTACATATTCACCTAGCCCAAGCTGAATATGCGACAAAGAAGATGGTTGGAGTTAATTAAGGACTATAACCTTCAAGTGCACTATCATCGGGGCAAAGCAAATGTGGTTGCTGATGCTTTGAGTAGGAAATCTCATTGTAACTCTCTGATAGAAGAAGATTTTTATTTGTCTCATCTTTTACATCCTGCTGTACTCCACAATATCACTGTTGAGGGTTCTCTGAGAAGTAGAATCATCGAGCTACAGAAGACAAATGTAGGTGTATTTCACATCAAGAGAAAGATGAAAGAGCAAGAAACTAAGCATTTTCGAGTCGATGAGAAGGGAATTCTCTGGTTCAAGGATAGACTCGTGGTGCCAAAAGATAGAGAGCTCAGAAATCAAATCTTATCTGAAGCCCATTCTTCTAAGTTGTTCATCCACCCTGGTAGTAGTAAGATGTACCAAGATTTAAAACCTCTCTATTGGTGGACTAAAATGAAGAAAGAGATCGCAGCCTACATCGCTAGATGTGATAACTGTTGCAGAGTCAAAGCGATACACATGAAGCCTGCTGGGTTGCTTCAACCATTATCAATTTCAGGCTGGAAATGGGAAGAAATTAGTATGGATTTTATCTATGGAATTCCTCGTTCTGAGAAGGGTCATGATTCCATTTGGGTTATTGTTGACCGATTGACCAAATCTGCACATTTTATCCCTGTTGGAATTGACTATCGCCCACATCAATATGCTCAGATATACGTAAATCAGATAGTTTGTCTTCATGGAGTACCAAGGACTATTATATCTGACTGTGGACCTCAGTTTATTGCTTGTTTTTGGGAATGTCTACACAAAGAGTTAGGTACAAACTTAGTTAGAAGTTCTGCTTACCACCCCCAGACGTCTGGTCAAACTGAGCGGGTAAATCAAATCTTAGAAGACATGCTTAGGTACAAACTTAGTTAGAAGTTCTGCTTACCACCCTGCCAAGTGATTGAACACCGGTGAGCTCCATGACCCAAAGCCCGTCTATTTCCCCGTTCCACCGTTGTGCTATGACCTTAACTGTTCGGCCCTTGACACTGGCCTTGTTGCCACACAAGCATAGGACGGCGCCACCACGCCACTCGCGGCTGCCATCACCTTGTCCATGCCGGTTCTAGTGTTAGCTGAAGCCAAGCCTTTCAGGCCACCCGGGATCACAGGCACGCTCACTTGCACATGGTGACGCGTGGTTGTGCGTCCGCACGCCATCGCGCAAGACCCAGCACCACACCATCGTCATCGATTGCTCACAGTTGTGACCATGCGCATGGACACCATGCCCACACTCACAATCATAGGAAAGCCCAGACCATTGCCTTTCCCTGGTCGCCCACTTCCCTGCTCGCCGCCCTTCACCATGCTCATGGCCACCATGCGCATGCACAACACGCTACCCTACTTATGTCGTGGCCGCGGGACACCACGCGTCCACGACGATGCACCCACACATACCACGTACGCACCACATGGCACCTTCGCCGCCATGGGCCGCCCTTGGTCCATGCCGAGTCACGCCCCATGAGGTTTGTTGGAGCCATGCGGTCTCCAAGCCCTCGCCGCACACGCACAGCCTCCTTTGCCTCAACCAACCCCCAACGCTCCACGTTGCCATGGATTTGAACCCACATAGGCATGCATGGCCACCATCACCGGCGCGGCGCTGCGAGCACCGTGGTCCCTCGCCATGCCTCCATGCAGTGCAACGTAAGGCCAAGGTCTGCACTCTTGTCCCAACAACTAGTTACACGGACACACCCAAGGTGACTCCTTGTTGATCTTCGGCCTTTCCTCGACCAGCGCCACCGCATAGCCCTTCGGAGCCTTTGCTCGAACACCTGGTGGGCGCTCTCCTCTGCTACGAGTGTGGGTTAGCCCAGAGGCCGAAGTCGCCCCTCCTTTCCTTGCCATGGACTAGTTGGCCTTGGCCCAGCTCGGCTTCCAGCCCATGCATGAGCCCTCTTTCTCCCTTGTTGATAGGCCAGTAGCAGCACAAGTGAACCCGCCTGGCTCTTAGCCTTTTCTTTTATCTGTTATTCAGCATACCATGCCACCTTCAAAATTTCTTAGAATATTCATCCTAGCTCCAAAAATTATGCAACCACTTTCATAATGTTTCTAAAATCTTCCCCTACCTCCTTGTGTAGTTTTGAGTCTAGTTGAGTTGGGTTTTTGTCACAGTTTTTTGGTTCTTATTGGTGGTCATTCTTGCTTTTTCTTTGCGTAGTGACGACTTGAGCTCAGTTGGTTTTGACGATGCACCCGGAGATGATGGATCTTGATGGTGGATGACCTTGACTTCTCGAGACTCGTACCACTACTTCCTCGACATCATAGGTGTCATGGCAGCACCTATCTTAGAAGAACCTATTAGGCATTGCAAGTAGAATTACTAGTGCTTTGTTTTTATTCCTTTGCTAGTCTATGTGATCCATGTTTGCCTGAGCCTTGATTGCCTTGATTGAAACCTCTTCTCCCTGACTACCCAACTTCGTGCTCGCACTTATATGTTGCCTACCTGCTTGCTTGCATTTACTTCCATCATTATTACATATATGGCTTATTATGTGATGTGATGGTTGGTTGGTGTTGTGGTTGGTGGATCGGGGTTTGCCGTGAGGCCTCCCCGTGAGATAGATGGTAGGTCGGCGCGATGGGAGCGTTGAATCCCATGTGGGTGGTGGTGATTGAGGAGTTCTGGAGATATTCCTTACCTTGACCTGTTTCTTTGGTGATATCGACCGGAGTGAGAGGTTTTACCTTGGAGGGGTGCACTTGGTGCATGGAGTGCCTCGGTCTAGTTTTGGTGGAGATGATGGATATGTTGTGATAGGTGTGTGGTGGTGGCTACCCATGAGAGGTGGGCCACATGATATTGGTGGAAGATGCTTGCTCTGGCCAATTAAGGACCATCGTGGGTTGATGCCTGGGACACGGGACTATGTTAAACGTGCACGCCACAGGCCTTGAATGGGCGGGGCCTGTTCTATTGAGTTAGTGCGAACTAAGCTAGTTCTGTGGGAGGAGAGGTGCATAGGGGTATCCCCTAGGAGCACGATGAAAAGGATGCTGACCGATTTTTTTGGCTACCCTAATCACGATCCCAAGTGTATACGTCGTGCCATATGCTACTCCACTTGGGGGCAGACCGGTGAGGAATGTGCTAGTTCTTGAGCGGTGTTTGCCTAGACCACGACCATGGTCGATGATGGTGATCCTGTTGGGTATAGGTGTACACACTCTGCATAGTTAAAACTATACGTATAGCCGCGATCTCGGTCATGATCATTCCTATCAACTGTTTCACCCCACTAGTCTTCTCTTATGCTTGCTTCTCTCCTCCCGAAGCTAAGGTACGGCTTGAGGTCGATTAGGCGAGGGGCATGCGGAGGCCGCCCCATCGACTAGATTGAGAGTATGAGGGTGTTGTGAGGGATGATGCGAGGTGAGATGCGAGATGTGATGATGAGTGGAGGGTGAGAATGAGATTGTGGATTGGGTTTAGAGAAGATTATAATACACTACTTTTGATGCTTCTACATGCGCTAAGGATGCAAACTTCAGCCAAACTTTTAGGATCACCAAATCCCTTTATTTTCTATTTTCCACTAAAGCTCATCGGTGCTGACCATGGCCTGCACACATCTGGCGGCGTGCAGATTTCTTGACTTGCAGAGATGTTGAGATTGGTAGTTGGTTTGCGGTCTACTTCAAGGATGCCTGTGGATTAGAGTTTCACTAAGCTTCGCTGCTACAAGTAGAGCCTAGGTGTTTTGATTGATCCTAGCCTAGAAAGCTTGTAATAGGTTAGTTTTATTCCTATTTTTGTACTGTATTGTTTATGACTTTGTAATCAGTTGAGAAGTGGATGCCCGTGATAGCTGAGGCATCCTAGGACTATCACAGAGGAGCAAGAGAGCCGGTATTTCATGTTTTGAAATCCTAGTTCGTTTCAATTCCATCTGCTCCTGCTCAGCACCGAGAGTAGAGCAACCTAGAGAGGGGCACCGAGAGCTCCTCCATTGCACCCATCGTCTTCCTCCTCTTCGATGAGGGGAAGGCTCCACCAGCGGCGAGGCAACCTTAAGATTAGCACTGAGCTAACCCCCTACCAAATCTCTCTCTACACTCTGTTTTAACCCCCTGATTTTGGGAGCTCTTGAGTATAAGGATTATCAGCTACTGGATGAAGGTCATCGATCGACCCGAACCAGGATAAACCGTTGCGTCTTCTTTGTGATTCTTGTGTTCTTGAGTCCACCCGAGCCACTGGAGACACATACTCTGACACCTACTCGAACAATAATGCTTGCAACAGTTCTGACCCCGCGACACCAACCATGTGCCATAATAGTGCTCTTGAGCCTGTCAAAGAATCTAGGCAAAACAACATCTAACTGTGGTGATGGTTCCGCATCATTTAGGTGATTTGACTCCCACCAGATTCTACGAGCAGTGTCGAGGAGGTACTCCTGACAAAATTGGGAGAAAGTAGACTCAGCGTAGTGACTTACATGACAGGCCAGCTGAAGCAGTCCTGCCTCGATCGTGTCCCCGATCTTGGCGAGGTAGAGTTGATCAGGCGACAGTGATATCGAAGCCCGCGCGCGAATCTTGGGACTATTATGCCGTTGGTCCCTTGATCGCGCGAAGGTGGCGACGCCGTGGCTATCCTTCTCCGGCCGCCTCTTGATCGAACCCTTACTTGACCTGCGAAGAATATCCATCTAAAATACGAAAAACAAATCTATACACGAAAGGCCCATACCAGACATGCCAACTATCGGATGATTTAGCTCTGGCAATGCCTAGCAACAAGATCGCATAGATGGAATCAGATGGTTGCACACGAGATACAAGGATTTATACTGGTTTGGGGTGGTGGTGCGCTACACCCTACTCTAGTGGTGGTGCTACTCTTGTATTCGTATGCTCAATTACAGGGGCTGTTGCTCGTAGCTACGTAGTAGATTGGAGTGGTGGAAGATGGATCCCGAGCCTGAGGTCTTTACCCTCCTTTATATAGGCAGAGGGGGTAGGGTTACAACAAGGGCAATCGGGCTAACAGGTTGGATTCCGAGTTTATTACATGATATGTGCAACAGCTTGATCTTAGCTATTGTCCAGATTCGTCTATCTTGGCTTACCTTGATCTCCATGTTGGTCGACCATGTCAGCCCTTGTGGGCCTCCTTGGCGGCTGCTAGGCCAATAGTCTAGTGATGGTCACATATACGGGCGGTGTGGGTACCCCTGACTCATATATCTAACATACTATCACTACAAACAAACTGTTCCCATAGTAGGAAGCAAGTATCATCATTCCATAGGGCGTTAGATCCATAGAAGTTGATTGTAAAGCATGTTGTAGGACTAAGGAGTCTACTTCCACTGGATATGAGAAATTCAAAGCTCTGTAGCTACTTGTAGAGCCTATTGACAAGCTGTCGCCTCAATGTCGAGAGCATCTGGTGCCGCAAAGAAGACGTCCAGCCCCGGCTAGGACTGCTTCACCATCATGATCCCGAACAATGAAAACCCAGCTTCCTTGCATTGACTCTAAGATGAACGAGCCATCTGCATTGATCTTCAACAGGTCTTGTGCTGGAGCAATTTGTCAAACCATTAATATTCACCTATTCTGAAGAGAGCCATTACAATTCTTACTCTCTTTGAAAAATGCCACGCTATACGTCTTGGAAGGCCTTGGGCCCAGCTACAGCGTATGTAATATACATGTACTTCTGTATGGACTATATTGCTCTCAGCTACTTTCCTCTCACTACTCACTAACACGTAGGCCCCACTTGTCATCCCCTTCCTCGGCACTTTCTCCTACCTCATCGGTCGTCGCTAGGGGACCCGACGCAGCACCGCTCTGCCTACTTGGCCTCACCTCCGCACTCGTCGACGACCCTGCATGCTCCATCTCCTAACCTGCCACTGCTACATCTGCCATTTGTGGAGCCTTGCCGCTACCACCAAGATGTATGAAGCGAGCGCCACTCCCGCTCGGCCTCTGTGGCCGCATTCCTGGTGGCAGCTTGTGTCTGTAGAGGGAGCAACTTCTTGTCGGGCTCCTCCTCCACCGCCACGACGCTGCGCAGAAGGATAGGTGCAGGCAAAGCCAGCCGAAGGACATGGCCCCAGCAACGGTGGGTCTCGCATGCACATTGCTGGTGATGGCGGAGGCCATGGCCGGCGATGAGGTGAATCCAAGGGCTCCGGGTCAAGAAACTCGTTGAAGACGCTCTTACCGGCCGTGGGCGACGATAGTTCTTGGCGGCGGCGGCGAGGCTCCATAACGATGGTAGCATGTTGCGGAGGAGGAAGGCGGCCTGGCCGACGGGGACGGGGAATGGAGGGAGAAGGAAGGCAGCCGCGCCATCGCTGACGAGCATGCACAGCGGGCTACCGTGTTGCCATTGGCTCACGCATGGGGGTTGATGTGGCAAGCACTGGTTGAGGAGGTGGTTGTGCCATAGCGGGCAAGCACGTGCAACGTGTTGCCGCGGCCACCGCCAAGCTCGCGCGGGGGTTGCTGTGGCGAGTGCCAGACGAGGGGGTTGCACTACATCATGGAGAAGAAGAGCATGGCAAAGCTAACGACGAGAAGTGGAGGTTGGGGAAGAAGATATCGTGGAGAAGAAAAGGGAGATGGAAGGCGGAAAGAGATGACTAGTGGGGCCCACCCACATGTAGAGAGGAAGGTGGAAGGGCAGTTTGTGCACACGGAAATACAATGACATCGTGTACACCTGCAGGTGGGTCTAAGTCCATCCCAAATGTACACCATGGCGTGTATTTCAAGGAATCGAAAAATTGTAATGACAAGATTTAGAATAGGAGAATAGTAACGGTACTTGTCAAAACTCCGAGTATTTTGACGGTACCAATGAAAAATCCCTGCATCTTTGTATGTACAAGGCAGTATTGTTTTTTTTTAAATAAAATGAAATGAAAAACAAACTCAAAGGATCCGACCCCTCGTGCATCCACAATCCACTCGGGACCAGCGGTCTCATGGTCGCATTCGCATCGCATCACCGCGATGGACTATGCCGCAGCCGCTACTAACGCGCTGGCTGCGGTGCCGGCGCCAAGCACCGATCACGCCCACTACCCGCACCCGTACGCTAGCTACTCCTACCCCTACGGGGCCTATCACCAACCAGCCCCAGCCACGTACCCCTCCGTCACGGCCGCTGCCTCGTCATCCTACTACTACCCTGTCCCTGCCGCCGTGCCGTCCACCGCCATGCAGTACGACCCTTACTCGAGTTACCAGAACTACAGTCCCCCGAAGGGAGGAGGCGCCGCTGGGGCTGGCCTGGTGGGCTACTACTTCACCGTCGGCGAGGCGTCGCAGCAGGCCACGGTTACATCGACGACGCAGGCTGCTCCGGCGGCGACCACGAAGGAGGCGGGCAAGCAATTCGGTTTCGATCCCCAGCGCTATGCGCAGGTTAGGACGCCCCTGGATTCCATTTTGACTCCGAGTTTTATATTTATTTGTTTTTGTTTGTACGCCGTAAATTTAGGTGGAATTACGAGATTTGATCTCTTAAGAATCGAAGGCTTGGTAAATTAGAGGGAAGTTTGCTAAGTGCAATTGAGCAAATCTTAGGTAGTTTGATTCCTTCATCTCGTTATGTAACCAATCAATGAGGTTTACCTGATTAATAGTGGTGGAGCTTGATGACAAATGTAGGAGGGGCCAAGCTATGTAAAATCGTTCTTTTATGTAACCAATTAACGAGGTTTGCCTAATCATTTGATCAACATTCCTCCATAGTGTTTTGTTTTATAAAAATCTTAGTTGTTAATTTGTGAATTGTTGCATTTTAAAATTATAACTCTTTTAGGATAGCTTGGAAGATAAGTAATGTAGAATAAGGGCATCACATGGTTACATTTATTAAAGAATCATACTATATTTTGTTTAATAAAAATCTCGTTCTTATTTTATGAATTGTTAAACTTCAGAATTATACCCCTTCTATGCTAGGTTGAAAAAGAAGTAATCTAGAAGAAGTCTGTCACATGGTTAGATTTGTTGTACCTTACATGACCACAGATAGGTTCAAAGTTGTACTAACTACCGTGGGATTAAGTTGATGAGCCATATGATGAAGCTCTGGGAGAGGGTTATCGAGCATCGCCTAAGGAGAGCGACAAGTGTGACCCAAAATCAGTTTTGGTTCATGCCTGGTAGGTCGACCATGGAGGCGATTTTCTTATTACGACAATTGATGGAGAGATATAGAGAGCAAAAGAAGGACTTGCACATGGTCTTTATTGACCTCGAGAAGGCATATGACAAAGTACCAAGAAATGTCATGTGGTGGGCCTTGGAAAAGCACAAAGTCCCAACTAAGTACGTTACCCTCATCAAGGATATGTACAGGGATGTGGTAACGTTTGTCCGAACATGTGATGGCGACACCAGCGACTTTCCAATTAAAATAGGTCTGCATCAGGGGTCAGCTTTGAGCCCTTATTTATTTGCTTAGGTGATGGATGAGGTCACAAGGGACATATAAGGTGATATCCCTTGGTGTATGCTCTTTGCTGATGATGTGGTGCTAGTTGACAACAGTAGGGAAGGGCTAATAGGAAGTTAGAACTATGGAGGCACACGTTAGAGTCGAAAGGGTTTAGACTTAGTAGGACCAAGACCGAGTACATGAGGTGGGATTTCAGCGCGACTAGGCATGAGGAGGGAGACGTTAGCCTTGATGGGAAAGTGGTGGCCAAGAAGGATACTTTTCGGTATTTAGGATCGATGCTACAAAAGGATGGCGACATTGATGAAGATGTTAGACATAGAATTTTAGCCGCCTGGTTGAAATGGCGTCAAGCTTCTGGCATCCTCTGTGACAAAAAGGTGCCTCAGAAGCTAAAAAATAAGTTCTATAGGACGGCAATTCGCCCGGCGATGTTATACGGTGCTGAGTGTTGGCCTACAAGAGGCGACATGCCCAGCAATTGAGTGTAGCAGAGATGCGTATGTTGCGTTGGTGTTGTGGGCACACAAGGAGCGATAGAGTCCGGAACGACGATATTCGGGATAGGGTTGGGGTGGCACCAATTGAGGAGAAATTGATTCAACATCGGTTAAGATGGTTTGGACATATCCAACGGAGGCCTCCTGAGGCGCCGGTGCGTAGTGGGGTTCTAAAGCAGACCTATAATGTAAAGAGCGGTAGAGATCAACCTAAACTGACTTGGGACGAGTCCGTTAAGAGAGACCTTAAGGAGTGGAATATCTCCAAGGATTTAGCTATGGACAGGAGCGCTTGGAGACTGGCAATCGACGTGCCTGAACCGTGACCTCTTTTTGTCTTGTGCCCTTTATGTCCCTTTATATGTCTCCCTGTTTCTCATCTCTTTTGGGTTTCATTTCTAGTCTACCCCAACTTGCTTGGGACAAAAGGCTATGTTGTTGTTGTTGTTGTATAAAGTACGTAGTATATGTGATGCACTGAGGGGATTATTTCATCTGATTTGCTCTTGAGCAATTGATTGGGTATGAAATTGTATTTTTAGATTTTATTTCAATATTTTGGTTTTGGTTGTAGTTATTTTGTTCCTATCTCTTTAGAAGGTAGGCCGGCCCATTGGGGTGAAGCATAAAGTAGTTAACTAGGCCTCAGAGGTCTGAATGGACAGCATGGAAGGCAAGCTCCCATCAGCTGCTCAAGGACTTTATACCTCCCTAATCTTCTTAATATCATCAACCGGAGTTGTCTTACCAGTGCTATATGAAACTACCTTGGACCTGATTTCATGCTACAAGCATCAAGCACTTCGATAATTGTAGATACTACTACATATCTAAAATTCTAGACAAAAAATTTTACTATTGTTTCATTCACTTCAGAACTCTAACCAATTTTATCTAAAGTGTAATCATAATCATAGAAATGAGAGCAAACATCGCATCCTACCACCTTCTATAGAAAGCAAAAATTACAGAATAAAAATGAACAAGCTTGTAATTATTGTAGAAACTGCATTGCTCATATCTGAAACTGACTTATAAAAACATTTCTGAACCTGACTTATAAAAACATTGTGTTATCAAGAAATAGCATTGCCTATGTCTGACTTATAATAACATTGATATTTACAACAACAACAAAGTCTTTTAGTCCCAAGCAAGTTGGGGTAGGCTGGAATTAAAACCCAACATGAGCCCCTAATCATGGTTCAGGCATGTCAATAGTTGCTTTCCAAGCACTCCTATCTAAACAAAGATCTCTAGGTCTATCCCAACCTTTCAAGTCTCTTTTTATTGCCTCCCCCCATGTCAGCTTCGGTCTTCCTCTACCTCTCCTCACATTGATATCTTGACTTAGGACTTCACAATGCACTGGTGCCTCTGAAGGTCTCCTTTGGACATGGCCAAACTACCTCAACCGATGTTGGACAAGCTTTTCTTCAATTGGTGCTACCCCTAGATGATCACGTATATCATCATTCCAAACTCAGTCCATCCTTGTGTGACCACAAATCCAACGTAACATACGCATTTCCGCAACACTCGGTTGTTGGACATGTCGTCTTTTTGTAGGCCAACATTCTGTAGCGGGTCTAATCGCCGTTCTATAAAACTTGCCTTTAAGCTTTTGTAGTACCCTCTTGTCATAGAGAATGCCAGATGCTTGGCGCCACTTCATCCACCCTGCTTTGATCCTGTGGCAAACTTCTGCATCAATATCTCCATCCTTCTGTAGCATTGATCCTAGATAACATTGATATTTACAAACATGTAAATAAAGCTTGATGCACCCCACCATCAATTCAGCAGCCTGCAACACAATCCAAGGTCAAATGAAAATTGCATTCAAAAACTAAGACAATTGATTCGTATTCCAAGAGAGGAGCAGATCGATGAATCCGTATTAGTCCCCTGATTGCAAACATGATGCTAATACCGTAAGACTACATTTAGGAAGCACACCATCCATTAGGCATCTTGGCATCAGCAATAGACTATGACAATTTTAGATTAGGCATAGGAAAGTAATCAGCTTGCTTTTTTTTATGTTGGCATCAACATAGAGTGATACATCTTAGATTAGGCACAGGGAAGGCACAGCAGTACTTGGACATTTAAACAAACCTGGTTAAATACTGACCTAAAAGACATTTGCAAGGAGTAGTGCGCACCTGGTGAGAACTTCATATTTCAGAATATATGCTGAGATCTTAATTTAACATTACTGAATGGATTCCTCCACATGATACTGGCAAGGTAGAAATTCATATAATCAATCATGTACAACATCCTATGTTTTGCATTATGTAAAATAACCTCATTTCCTGTTGGAAGTCTTTATTTTTTTGTTATCTGGAAATATGGTGACGACATGGTTTTACAATCGCTGCTCTGTTCTTATGGTTTAGGATCTCATGTTCAATACTGTATTTGATTGAATGGAATGCATTTTTGTACACTGTACTGTTAATGTGTACGTCTGTTTGTGTGTGATGAATAGTGAATAGTCACATTTTATCCTTCTAATGAAAGTGAAAGGATCTACTTATGACAAGGAAAAGAAGAAACTGTAACAAAAAAATTCAGATTTCTGTTGCTTGTATAGATTTTAGGCTATTCTAATATATTAAGGTTCCCCCCTTTGTCCAATGTTGAGGTTGCTGCCTTGTCTCGTTTAGTTGCATGGCCTAACAACATAACTGCATTGAAGCTTCCTTATTTTAATGCTGTTGTTGTGAGCCATCCATCTGCAGGAATTTTAATGCATCTGTGTCGTATGCATCATTTTTTTGGCAAATGGCTCAATATTGCATTGTGCGACTTGCCCACTATGGTCCACAGTATCAATACTTCTGGATACAATTGCAACAATAGTCCCATCCTTTGCTTATCCAAGAACAATGTGTGTAGGGTTTCTATCCGTATCAGATAAGAGCAGAGTGTATAAGCATGTTTCTGTATGATTTTATCATTGATGACTATACAAATACAAACACGTCATGTAAGCACATTTCTGGTACAGTTGTTTTGCTGCATACTTTCTCAAGCTTAGATTCACTTACTTCACTGTTTATCTATCACCAAAGCTCTAAAATAGTTTACCTCTACTGTATGTGGATGACATTGTGCTTACGGCGTCGAGTGCCTCTCTCCTCCGCCACACCATCTCCGCCTTGCAGCAAGAATTTTCCATGAAAGATCTTGGTCCTCTGCAACATTTCTTGGGCATATCTGTTGAGAGGAAATCCAATGGGCTGTTCTTAGCCCAGAAGCAATATACATTGGATATCATTCAGTGGGCTGGCATGGTTGACTGCAAGCCTTGCAGCACTGCAGTTGACACTCAAGGATGGAGAGGCTGCAGTAATCCCATATCACTTGCCTTATTTATCAAGGCATTTAGAACATCCATGACCATTATGAAGAGCATCGTGGATAAAAGGATCCCCATGGCGCAGTCCCCTTAGGTGCTGAATCAACTTGCCCGGCACACTATTCACTAAAATTCTTGTTGTGGAGGATCATAGGAGTTTGGACAACATGTTACACCACACTGGTCCAAAACCCAAATGTCTTGAAACCTACAGCAAAAATGCCCATGACAACAAATCAAAAGCTTTACTAATGTCCAATTTTAGACGGATTCTAGGGTCTTTCAGATTGTGAAGCACTTTGGCAGTTTGCTGAACCAAAACAAAATTATCATGGATGCATCTCCCTTTGACAAAAGCACTCTGATTAGGAGACACCAACCAAGTTTTTTTGAGAAAGGGAACCCGAGCAAAGGTGCCATAATTCATGCTTTATGTAGAAGAAAATGCTAGTGATATGCAATGGGTATGTTCTCAATAAGAAAATGTGATTAAGGGAATCAATTCAACTTTAAATTGCAAGTGAAAATTGAAGTGTTGGAACATTGAAATACATACTTGTGTCCTTATGGCCAAAGGAACATTCTAATTTCATTTTGCTTTGTCCTAGGTCTCAGTATAGCTTTGCAGTTTGTTTACCAAAGATAAATTGTACAGCATATTGTACTGATCTATTTAGCTCATTGGCTTCTCACACTTTCCCTGATTTGCTATGCATGTATCACATGAAAGGGATTACCACAGTATGCACTGTAGTGTTTTTACGTGGTTATTATTGTAGAAAAGGATTTTCCATTTTTAATTCCCCATCCTATTGGTTTTTACCAGTAAGTTTTTTTTCTGTGCATCAAGCTTTATGACCTTCAAGTGTTTTACAACCTCAATTTGTGCCCTGATTTTCTTTGTATTTATCACTGTTTGGTCACCCTGTGTTATGTGTTGTACAGCTGCATGGAAACCACATCATGTGTACAATAGTGCTGCTTAGATTTGTTATACTTAATGTCATGTACTAGCTACATGATATCTTTTCTGTCTTGATCCTTGTTATTAACCTGGTATAGATAATCTTTCTATAGGCAGCAGTTGCCAGAGCCTCCAATGGAATAACACAACCAGCTGCAGCCCCAGGCATGCACCATGCCCAGTGGAATGCTCATTTTGGGCATCCTGTGCCGAAATATGCCTTGAGGAAACAAATGAAGAAAAAGCCAAAGGCTCTGCAACAAGCACCATGTGAGGTGTGCAAGATTCAGTGTGATACACTAGAGGTTCTCATGTTCCATAAGCAGGGGAAGAAGCACAAGAAAAATTTGGAGAAATTACAAGACTCGATCACCCCTAAACCAATTATAAAGCCCCCAAGCAATGTCATTGGTCCAAGTATGGCACCTGCTGCTGTATCCAACTGTGTGGTGCCCTGTGTACAGCCAAAGAAGAAAAAGAGCTGCTCAGTAGCAACCCTGGAAGATCTAGAGGTGAAGAAGAGGCGAGTGCTTGAGGCTGGAGCAGCGCAGGACGAAGTAAGAATCTGCGGAGTGTGCAATGTTGTCGTGAACAGCCAAAAAGTGTACGAGTTCCACATTGCGGGGCAGAAGCACCAGGCAATGATACAGAAGCAGCAAGCGCTACATTTTGTCACATGATGCAGAGACATTTTGCTTATTGTCTCTCGTCTAGTCTCCTCCTGCTTGTCCGGAAGTTCCTCCGGAACGAGAACTCACAACATTCATATCTTCAACTTTGTTAGCTAGATACAAGTTGATAACACTCCCTCGTTGTTTAGTGCTCATTCTCCTGTACTACTGGTAGCGTACCAAAAGGTTTAGAGGATTGTTTGGGCTTTTGCCTGCCATTCATAATTAGTGGAGGGCTGCGTCTGAAACTGAAGATTGTAATGTATGTCGCAAGTTGTTTATCAACATGGTTAGAGCATGTCTAAGAGTTTTTATAAAGTTCACTCTCTAAATTTTGGAGAGGTATTTGCATAAAAATCGTTTTCTATATCTCTCCACTTTTAAATAGTTTTTCTATATCTTGTATGTACTCTAGAGAGCTATTCTCGTTTTCTATCTTTATCTAGCGAGAAATCTGAATAGAAGATGACTATATTTAAATAAAGAAAAAGTCTACTTCACCCCCTAACTATGAGGGTGGTCTACTTAACTCCTTAAACTATGAAAAGGTCTATTCTACCCTCTGAACTTTGCAAAACCGGCCAAATCACCCCCGCGAGCGGTTTTGGACGGTGGTTGCTACAGTAACAGCTGTTTGCTACAGTAACGTCGTCTTTGTTTTTCTTTTCTATTTATTTCGTCTGAATCTTTGAAAAATCATAGTAAATCACAAAAAAAATCATAAGATGGAAAATCCAATTTTGTTGGGCTCCACATGAGTAGATCTACACATTGAATATGTAATATGGTATGCTTTAGTACAAAGTTTTTGTTGTATGAATTATTCAAATTAATTACAGAAAAAAAACAGATCAAAATTTACAGAAAAAACTTTGTACTAAAGCATATTATATTATATATTTACTGTGTAGATCTACTCATGTGGAGTCCAACAAAATTGGATTTTCTATTTTATGATTTTTCTGTGATTTACTATGATTTTCAAAGGTTCAGATGAAATAAATAAAAAAGAAAAAGACAAAACCGCTGTTACTATAGCAAAATAGTTGTTACTGTAGCAACCCGCCATCCGAAACCGCTTGAGGGGGTGATTTGACCGGTTTTGTAAAGTTCAGGGGTAGAATAAACCGTTTCATAGTTTGGGGGTAAAGTAGATCACCCCCATAGTTGGGAGTGAAGTAGACTTTTTCGCCGTCGAGCTCTGTATCGAGGTTGCGAAGCCGCCCTCACCTTTGTTCCTCGCTCGTTGGTTTTCTATTGCTTACACGGCTTCATCGATCGTGCAGGAGCACATTCATCCGCCCCGTCAAGCTGCACGTCGTCCACATCCCGTTTCAGCCCGCAAAATAGCCCTAGGTGAGCTCGCGGTCGTCCACTCTATCTTCTGGTATTTTTGTTTTGGCCGATGG
Organism: Saccharum hybrid cultivar R570; assembly: GCA_038087645.1. NCBI lineage: Eukaryota > Viridiplantae > Streptophyta > Magnoliopsida > Poales > Poaceae > Saccharum > Saccharum hybrid cultivar. The sequence continues at coordinate 18,033,028 of JAQSUU010000066.1, forward strand.
CGTACGGGATCGTCAACCGAACAATCGCCGGTGAGGTACTTGCCGCCGTCAATGGAGGATTGCCGTGCTGATCGTCGTCTACAGCCAGCACCCCTCTCTCTTTTACTCTCTATTCATTTTCAGCCGTTCAATCTAAGATCAATGATCCAGATTAGAAGATACCTCTTCGGCGCTATTTTGTTAAAGAGACCCCGCCTTTTATCAAATTGAAACCCGCAGTCCATGGCGCCTTGTTAGTTTACGCTTTTCAGGTTTAAATACGTATTATTTCCCAGCAAAGATAAAAATACATATTTTTAAATTGTTACAAATTTTGTTTTGCTTATATCTTTCATGTTTTAAATCTGTTTTGACCTGTTCCAGTTGCATTAGTTTTGTAATTTCATGCTCTACATGTTGGAACAATTATTCAGTAGGTTTTCAACTTTTAAATTTCGAGCTTATATTTAATCTATTATTTTTCTATAGGAAATCTTCAGAAATTCATATCTTTCACGTTTTAAATCCGTTTTTCGTGATCTTTACGTCTGTGTGATCGTAGTGATGTGTAGATAGTTTTATAAGCTTTTCTAAATGTTTTGCTACTATTGGTGTATTGTTCTAATTGTATCTTATGTTTGCTTCGTGTATGTTTGCCGAATTGTTTGTGTGTTGATGCCTGGTGATCGATTATAGACGGTGAGCAGTTTCTTGACGATCATGAGTATTACTTTGAGCCGGACCAGCAGTACCAACAGGAAAGCTTTGATCAAGACAAGTATAACATGGGACCATCCTTGTTAACCTATTCACTATAATTGCTATCATATGCATGTGTCCTCCTTGGCAACCTTAGAGATTTTAACTTAGCGATTGATATCTTGATTCCTTGTCACCTATGGGATTATGCATTTGGGTAGCTTGGCTAGTGCTTGATTTATGAACATTGATCTTGTAATATGACTAATGAATGGTGCAATCAACCATTAAGATGATTTAATTCCTGCTATAAGGGGACTAGAGCACTGTGTTGTTTGTTTGTTGCTCTAGTTACTCTTCATAAGGACTTATCTGTAAGCATTAACCGGGATTGACAGTACAACTGTGAGGACTATATGGCTCTCGCTTTAGTTGTTCAAGAGACATTTTCAAGCTTGTTAGTGGTTACCTTAAATGGCGTAAGAATGGCTTGCCACTTTGGGTGTAGGGCGAGCCCCTGTCCTTTGTGTGTATAGGCTGTGAGTTGTGTGCCACTGGGAAGGGGGGTTCTACATCTGCCTGCCGAGTGAATCTAATGGTCCTAACTGGTTAGACGAACCTTTAAGTGGCTTTATATGATTTCCAGTGTTTTGGGGAGTCGCGAACCCATGCATTTGGAAGTCATGACTCACAGTGAAAGTGTACACCTCTGCGCAGAGTTAAAAACTGGTATACTAGCCGTGCTCACGGATACGAGCGGCCTTGGGGATTCTTACAGAATAGTTGATCATAATTGTTATATCATGCTTAATTACTGTTGTTATCATTATGCTCATGTTAATGCTATTCATTATCCTTATTACAATTGATCATTGGTTCATTAACGGGAAGTGGATTATCTTGATGCTACCTAATTGCTAATTATATGATGATTAAAAGCTAACCACAGTCGAATAGTGTCTAGCCTTTTTTGTGCCTCATGAACCCTGAGTTATACTTGTTGAGTTCGACATGGACTCACCCTTGCTATTTCCACCATAACAGATGAAGATTATGAGGAAGATTATCGTAATGAGTACTAGTCTTGGTGTCAACCAGTCAACCGTGTCCCTGTGTTTGGAGTTTTCGCTGGAGATCTACTACTAGTTGCTACTATTCATTGTTCAAGACTATGTGTTAAATATTTATTCGCTATATAATAAGCACTGTGATGATACTATGTAATTTGTCTACTTGTGTGTGCGATCATATCCTGGGGTGCACATGAGTCTTTTATGCATCCTATTTTTGTCCTTAAAAATGGGTGTGACAGCTATTATAAATAACCCCATCAAACTTTTATTTTATGTACTATTTTCATCATATTGCTCCGAAGAAAAAATATTTGCTCATTTTTTGGGCTGTACAATTATACATAATAGAGATGGGACATGTGTAGAGATGAAGTGTGAGGGACAGTCATCACGAGGGTTCTGTCGTGGCCCACCAAGCTAGCACCTTGGGTCATCCTCTTGACTGATAGGGTGCTATCCCTGGGGTCATACAGAGGTCCACAGAGTTGCTACTTGCAACCTCCTCTCACGTGAGTTATACTCGTAGGATCAAACCAATCATCAAGATTCACTTAGCTCTAGATCATACATTGAAATTTATTGAAGATATTTACAACATGATTACATTTACATGAAATAAAAATAGAGATTACAACATACAAGGTGAAGCTTAAACTGACAAGGCCTACTAACCCACCATTCTAGGTTCACTCTTATGCTTGATCACTAAGCATCATAGTAACTACAGCTTTGGGGACGCCCATCCCATCATCTGCTAAACCTTTGACTTAACCCATGTTTGCCTCGAGTGGTCACCAAGTCTTAAGTACCTGTAAAAAGCTTAATGATAGTACCTTGAGTACGATTGGACTTAGAGGACTTATTTTAGCATAAGTATTTGGTGGATGCAAGGGAATTTAATAGGCATTTGTGAGATTTGCGAAAAGCATTATGTTAAGAAGATGACATGCTCATGAGTTATTAATCTAACTTGACAATTCATAAGTGTTAAAGGTGTGCATGTAACAAGTGATCAACATTTCATCTCATACACAAGTTCATTAACTCTCACTACTCTGAATCCAGAAGAGAGAACAACCAAAATAAGCCTCCCAAAGACTTCAGGCATTCAAAGAAAACTCAAAAGTGGTGTACAACTGTACCCACACGGAGACCAAGGACGAACCTCCATACCCGTGCCCAAGTAAGGGTTACCTCATGGTCCTGACCTTTCCTTATTATGGCTTTCTAACCCATGAACGGTACAACGATGAGCCAAAGTACTCATTTCTGAGTTACCTCATGCTACATTTCGGGCCGAATCCACGTGATTGGCAAGTCACCACTGAGTGCTCAGCTTACAGCTCCCATACATGATGTGTGGTCTGTATGGAGGGTTAGTCAGACTTACTATCCTAGAGGATAGTCCTTGACTACTCCACGAGCTATGTCACTTGAGGTCCAACACTCTGAAGTGACCTTACTCCTCTTTGAGTTGAAACTCACATCAAGTTCGCCATAAAGTCTAATTAATGGTTGATCCTTAAGCAGGTTAATTAGAAAAATTCAAGTTAACCCAACTGTAAGTTTTAGTGTTGGTTAAACCCGGTGAAGTATCTACACACACGAGAGTGAGTTCCTGCTCACACCCGACTTCTACCTGTTCTAGCCAACTCAGCATATTAAGCGCCCTGAGACTTAACATTAGTGTGAGGGATAACTTTACTTAGATGAGTTGGTCTAGCTTTACTTAGTCAAGTTTAGTTGATTAAGCATGATTTGAAAATGATATGCAACAACGCTTAATGAATATACAAATCATGAGTATCCAATGTAGGTGTTGGTATATTTTAAATGCACATAGATAAATCCGCAAGTGCACGGATACCGATGTAGCACTTCACTGAAAAGTATTCTAGAATATCGAACTCAAGGAAACATGTGTGAGATTTAACTAAGTCTAACTTAACCTGGAGTAGCAAAAGGACTGAGGATAAAAAGGAGCGTAGAGAAAATCGCCAGGGTTCTCTAATTCTAACTTGGGCAAGCTATGTCTTCTACTGTTCAATTAGGAACATTACTAAGGGAAGACACCAGCAGAGGATGTTTTCCATTGCAATCGTGTCTTAGTTGGCCTATAGACAGGAGGTGGACTACAAAGGACTCAATGAGACTATCACTCTTGCGATCTACCACCAATCCAAAATATAGGGTGCATCCACAAGTAACCAAAGTCTAAGCACCATGCTTACACTTAGCAATTACTACTTTAACTCAAGAGCTACAAGGATTAAAGCACTCAAAAAGAGTCACAAACCTGAAGAACAATATAAACATAATATTTACTTGAATTAGAAGTTGATTACCAGAGAAATCTCAGAAATAATGTCAAGATGAACTTGGTTTCACCAAGGTACAAGCTGTAGAGTGAGCACCGACAGGCTAGCACTTACTCCAAACTCTTCCCTCACTCTCTATCTCTATATTTCTATTTACAAAGACTAGATCCTAACTTGGAGGACTAATCTTCTCTTGATTGCTGGCTCTGATCCTAATGAGAAGGATGTGAATTAGGGTTCTAGATTTCAAGATGGCTTTGTTGGAGGAGGTATAGGGGGTATTTATAGGGGACACCAGGCACCCTGTGGGCCCATGAATCCATGGCAACGTCAAATCTGGATCGTTGAATCGAACTGACCTTGAACAACGGCGTAGATTTGACCTTGAACCGACGTACAAAGGAGGGGATGATAGGCAGGACCCACAGGTTGGTCGGCCTGTAGGTGGGGCCATGGCCCCACACCCTAATAGCTGGGCGTGGGTCTCAGTGAGTTGTCTTCTGGATTGTTCTAGAGTCTTCCCAAGTCGGTTTTGTCATGATTGGACATGATTTGCTTTGATGAATAGGTCCTCCTTGACGGTTTTCTGATTAAATCCTCCTACAGTTATGAAATCAACAAAATTCATGGAACTCATTAGTTTAAAACACTATACCTATGTTGGTGATCCATTTTAGTCATTTATGTAAGGTATATTGATGGTATATGATTGACATTAACCACCGTCAACAAGCTCCCTCACACTTAGGCTTTTACTCGTCCTCGATAAAAGGATGGATTACTTTAGCATAACCTTGGGACAAGACATCAATATAAAACCATTTCCGGTCATACATGCTCTGCAAGATTCAAAGTGTCTACCATGAAACTTTAGGCGGTTGAGGAATAGAACAGCTTGAAATAGATCACCATCTTCCTTTAGTCAAGTCAATTGGAGAAACATTTTAGGATTTTTGAAAACTAAACATAGTTGTACCTTCTCCTTTTGTGGTACTCTCAAATCACTCATGATATGTGGTATTTTTGGATCCTCTCCAAGACATAGATAACTTTGCCTTCTTCTTACCTACTTCTTAAAGTTTATGTGGAGCTATAGGTAGGGATAAATATGAGAACATTCTTGCACTGCATATATTGTAAAGTCAAAACAAGGATCCAAGGAGAAAATATCATACTCTTAGATCAAGATGTGCATGTGTGTGGATGAATATATGGTGGCTAATCTAATTCTACTGTGCTCATTGAAACATATCTCTCTTGTTGAAACTTGAAACACTTTGCAAGAGCAGGGGCTATATTTCTTTTTCTCTTCTTCTCTTTTTTTATGGTGGGCATCTTTGTACCCATTGTTTTCAATATCTTAGACACTTGTCCATTTTTTTCAACTTTTTTCTATTTTCTTTTGTATAACCCCCATGTCACTTTCCTGCAATACTACTTTTCAAGAGAGACAATCACAAGAACTTGGAGCATTTTATTTGGTGGATGAAGAACCTATTTTGTGTCTCTTCCTAGTGTAGGAGTAGAACATTTTTGGGTGGATCTAAATGGAAAGCATGTTTTTGCGTACCTTAGGAGCAGCCGATATATGTGGAGTGTACGTAATCTTGATCTTGAGAGCATGATAAGTTTCTCAACAAGGGTCACAAGGTTTGACCAAACTCAATACAATGACAAGTAGTATATGTAGAAGGTTTTCCTAGTCTATATATCATATATGGCTCTGGTGTGAATTTGCTTTACCACAAAGGAGAAATAAAACTATACATTTTAGGGTTTTGAAATAAAATTCTCCAATAACGAGACATCAATAATCAAGTTCTCATTATTGTACTATATCTCATTTCACAATAACTTAAGTAACATGGGGTCCCTAATAATAAGTTCCCAATAGTAGCAAGACTTTTAGCAAAAGTATTATGTGAATCTAACCTTCAAGTCAAGACTGAAATAATCTTTCCTCATGTTTTAAAGTTGTTTTATCAAAGAATTTTTAATTTGATTTGAAGCAAAAAGCTAGGTAAATGAAAATACACTACTAGGAATATCTACTTATATGATGAATAGCTTTTGTCACTGAAGGAGCCAAATTCATCATAATTTCAATTCTATGATGAATTTATGATGAAAAACGGTTCATCATAGAAGTCGCGTCATACTTAACTTTTATGACAATTTTCACAAATCATCATAGAAGTGGTTTGATCTATGACAAAAACAGAATGTCATAGAACTATTTGGGCATGCGTGGTAGGGGGGGCTGCCACGCTGATGGGTGCTTCCATTGGAGATGCTTTCCATGTGTACATGCTATAGCCAGTTGCATTGGAGATGGTTCAGGTGTCACCTTCTTGTTGCACAACGTGGCCATCTCTGGTTCTTGCATGTTTTAGGTTCTTACTGGACCACGTGTCGAGTTCCTGTTGTTTCACATGTCAGTTTTCTATGGGCACACATGTCGTGTTGCGGTTGGATCGTGTGTCACTTCTTCATTGACCATGTGGCGTATTTTTATTGGTCCATGTGGCCGTTTCTTATTCGACCACGTGTCACATCACTGTTCGTCCACGTTTTGCATTTTTATTCAGCCATGTGGCTTGATGACGTCCTTCCACGTGTTGGATTTTTAATAGCCCACATGCTGTGCTCTGGCTATTTCACGTGTCATGCACTGGTTCCTCCATGTGTCGTATTTTTATTTGATCATGTGGCCTGTTCTAGTTCTACCATGTGGGGTACAACCAATTCATCATAGAAGTAATTTGAGATTGTCACTACTACACAGATTGACTATATAACAATTCAGCCTAGCAATCAAATAAGCACAATTAATATTTTACACGTCAGCAGCGAACCACTGACTGAGTATCACAACATAAAACCATCACATGCGTCCACACAATAGACCACAAATGTTCACCGCATCAAGCCATAGGAGTTGAAGACTGAGAGTTAATTACTAGGAGAGCTTAAGCGTAAGACTACCTCACAGAGCCTATTGTACTCCTCCTGTTGCTGTTGGTTGAATTCCTCCTCCTCCTGTTGCTGTTGGTTGAAATCCTCAAGCTCCCTTTTAGCCTTTTCTGTCCTCACCTTTATTTCATCCACTAGTTCGACGAGCTCAGATGTATTTTCCTGTTCACCAGCAAGCTGCTCCCGAAGTGTCATCTCTGCCGATGTCTCTGCTCTGGTGGAGCTTCTTAGGATGCCAACATTCTTCAAAAAAAGGTTTTTGCTGCTTGCTTGGGAGGGGCGCTTTCCCTGGTAGAGGCAAAGGACCTTGGAAACAACATCAAAACTATTCATTGGTTGCTACCCATCAACAACATGCTCTGCTTGCATAGCTTCCTATGAAATTCAATCAGTCAAACATCAGGTTACAAATAGTGGAGGAGTTCAACTGAAAACCAAAGAGATTAATTCATAATAAGCAATGCATAGGACTTCCTTAGATGACTGCTGATAGAGATTACATAAGCACAATGCATAGGTGTTGGTATGAATTAAATGTACATAAGATAATAAGGTTATCCGTAAGCACACAGATAGTATACTGATGTAGCACTTCACCCGGGAGTATTCCAGAGTATCATTATTTATGTTTTACCACCGGGAGGAACGTGTGAGAAACTAAGCCTAAGCTTAAACCCTTGAGAAGCAAGCAAGGACGGAGAGTATAGGGCTATAGAGAAGATCACTAGGTCTCTAGTTCTAACCTTTGCAAGCTATGTTATGATTTTTCCAATGGGGCCATTACTTAAGAAAAGACACCAACAGAGGATGCTTTCCTTAGCAACCAGGTCTTACTAGTCCTACAAATGAGAGGTGGACTATGGAAGATTCAATGAGGTAAAGTCACTCTCGTGAGCTACCACCGATCCAGAAAATAGGGTGCATCTATGAGTAATCGATGTCTAAGCATCACACTTACACTACGAATACTACAATCAAGGAGCTACCAAGATTAAAGCACTCAAAAGAGTCGCAAATCAAAAGAACAATAATAACAATGTTACTTACTCGAATTAGAAGTTGAATACTAGAGAAATCTCATAAGCAAGCTCTAATGGAACTTGATCCCGTATGTACAAGCTGTAGAGGAGGCACCGACAGGCCAGCAACTCCTCCAAACTCTTTCCCAACACTCTATCTCTCTATCTCTAAATAAGACTAGCCTAATCTTTGGAAGACTACAAGACTAATCTTCTCTTGAATGCTTGGCTCTTGATTCTATCTAAGGTTTCTTGATTGTAGAGGAGGCTCAGGGTTTCTACCTAGGATTGAGGATGCTCTGACTCAGGGGTAGGGTCCTGCTTATATAGGCCGGTGGGATGCACCGGAGCCCTCGGATCAAATCGACCTTGATCAACGGCAAAGATGAAAACCCTAAGGCGGTGGAGAACCAACTTGCGAAGGAAGCTGACAGGTGGGACCCACCTAGGTCAGTCGACCTAGGGTGGGGTCGGCCGACCTGGGTGAATACTAGGTGGGCCCCTCTTTGGTGGCTTGCCTTCTCGTGTTCTCTAGAATCTTCTTGACTTGGGGTCACGGTGAAATATAGTTTTTAGTCTGACATGTGGACCATTTCGGGCTCTTTTCCTATTTAATCCCTACAAAACACAGATTTAGCAAAACTTGTAGAATTCTGTCAGTTTAACCCCTATTCTGTGTTGGTGATTCCTTTTATGTAGTTATTTTGAGTTAAGTTGACGGTTCATGATGGTTGTTAACTACCATCAACAAACTCTCCGACACTTAGGCTTTTGCTCGTCCTCGAGAAAAGGATGGATTATTGCAAACATAACTTTAGGACAAGACATCAACATAAACCATTCCTAGCAATACCTGCACTGCAGGATTCAATGTGTCTACCATGAATCTTTGGGTAGTTGAAGAATGGAATAGCTTGAAATAGATCACCTTCTTCCTTTAGTCAAGTCAATTGGAGTTTTTTTGCATAAGTTTTGAAAACAAACATAGCTTACCTTCTCCTTCTTTGTAGTACTCTCAAATCACTTATATATATGGTATTTGTGGATCCTTACCAAGGCATGCGAGATTGATGCCTTCTTTTTGTCTACTTCTAAAAGCTTATGTGGAGCTCAGGTAGGATGAAAATGAAAACATACTTGCATTGCACATATTGTAAAGTCAAAACAAGGATACAAGGAGAAAGATGACATACTCTTAGATCAAGATGTGCATGTGTGTGGAATATATATATGGTGGCTATCCTAATTCTACTATGCTCCTTAGAACATGTCTCTCTTGTTTGAAACTTGGAAAATACTTTTGCTAGAGAACATGGGCTATCTTTTCTTTCTTTCTTCTTTTTTCTCTTTTTCTTTTCTCTCTTTTTATGGCGGGCATTTGAGTACCCATTGTTTTAGATTTCTTGGACACTTGCCCATTTTGTTTAATAATTTTCTTTTGCATAGCCACATGCCTCTTTCTGCAATTAAAAAACTTTAAGAAAGACATTAACAAGAACTTGGAGCATTTATTCCTAACAAACTTCTTTTTGTGTCTTCTCCTAGTGTAGGAGGAAAATATTTTTGGTGGATGGAAAACATGTTGTTGCGTACTCCCAGTGTAGGAGCAGCAGAATATATGTGGAGTGTACGTGATCTTGATCTTGGGAGCATGATAAATTTCTCAACACGGGTCACAAGATTTGACCAAACTCAATACAAATACATGTAGTATATGTAGAAGGTTTATCTACCCTATATATGGCTTTGGTAGGACACTGCTATACTACAAAGGAGAGGTGTAGCTATTCATTTTGCTTTTTGAAATAAAATTCTCCAATGACTAAACATCAAGAATCAAGTTCTCTTTATTCTTACTATATCACATTCCTCAACAACTTAAGTGACATGGGGTCCCTAAAATAAGTTCCCAACAATAGCAAGACTTTTAGGAATAGTGTTATGTGAGTCTATCCTCAAGTCATGGCTACACAATCTTCCTTTCATGTTTTTAAGTTGTTTTATCAAAGGATTTTCAATTCAAAGTGACATATATGAAAATAGAGTGTATCGGGCTTATACCCGACCGTGAACAAAGCATGAGGCGAGGCAGTGCTACAGTGGGTCGGGCGACCTAGCCCAGGCCCGGTTTGGGGCCCACTTTGTTGTGTGGTCCTTGTGTCGTTCTTTTCCAAATTTTGTGACTTTTGCAATCGAATTTCATTCTGTCATCATGGTGTATCTCCCCCATACTTGTTACCTGTTTACCTTCATACACAACAAGGTGGAGACAAAAACACATATCTAGAGAAAAATAGAGAGTGTAGAGAACAATAATGGTAACCAATTTCATTAATGATAACAATAGGGCACTTTATTCATCAAACCAAACTTACAATATTCTAACCAACTTAGCTATAGCGACAACCCTAACTTTTAAGCGACATACCTAACAACCTAACTTGTGCCCTATTTCTTGCCCTAACTTTTATTCTTTCCTGATACATTTGAAAAGAAACTCTACTTGCCTAGTCAATCGCTTTCTCTCTTTAATCTTAGTTTCTAGTTTCGCACCTAGAGCGTCTACGTTTTTCATGAGAAGAGCATCTACCCATGTGCTCTGTCCTCATATCTAACATTGCAAGGGTTACCCTAGGGCGCTTCTCTTGTCCATCTAATGGTGAAGTAGGTCTCTTGATCTTTGACTGATGAGCTCAAACTCCATCAATGGTGGGACGAGGAGTACCAATAGTATACTAGCACATATGACTTGGCCTAGCTTGTCAAGCTTCATTCCTATCAGTGTCTCGTTGGTCTTCAGAGGGAGCAGCTTGACGTCTTGTGGTAGCCTGATGATGGGACCCTTCGACGGAGCATCCTTCAGGAAGAGACGTTCCGGCGGCAAAGGAAGCGTCGACTGACACACTTGAGCGAAGTAGGACTGCCTGTAGCTCCATTATCTTAGCTTAGGAGGAATGACAATGAGAGGAGTAGGCTCTAGAAAAGGGACGATGGCTTGGGAGTCATCTACTAGAGGTGGCTGGTTGAGATCCATCTCGAAAGGAACAATCTGCTTATCGTCCATGGGAACTTTTGGAGAGGTGGAAAGCTTCTATGCAGAAGGGAAGGAAGGCTTTGATGGAATGAAGTTGGAGGCTAGCAGGGGTTTGTTTATATAGGGGGGTTCAACTTGCACCAGGGGTCAAGATTTAACCCTAATGGCTCATGGTGGCGGTGAATGATCGAATCTATCGGGAATATCCAAAATCTACGAGAATATGGTGGAAGATTCGTGAAGCAAAAAGGCGACAGCGAGGTGGGACCTAGCCAGGTCGGCTTACCTAGGCCTGGATCAGGTGACCTGGCCCAGTGTCGTCTCGTGGACCCCTTTTTTGTGTTGCCTTCTAGCGACTTTCTAACCCAGAAAAACATACCCCCACGCTACGAATCGAAAAGAGGAGAGTTCAGGCCTAAAAGTTTGGTAAAATGATAAATTCTATTATATCTAATTCTTCAGGACCTTTATTAGGCTCTAAAAAGATTTTGAGATGGTGACCATTTACCTTGAATAACATACCTTCATCGTTTTGAAGTGTTACCGCTCCATGTGATGAAGTACTTATGACTTTGAATGGTCCTTCCCACTTGCTTCGAAGTTTTCCATGTCCAAATAATTTCACCCTGGAATTAAAAAGTAATACCTTGTCTCCCAGGGTAAAGTCCTTCGTCTTTATCCTCTTATCATGCCATCTTTTGGTTCTTTCCTTATAAATCTTAGAATTGTGATATGCTTTTTCTCGCCATTCATCAAGCTCGGAGAGTTGCATCTTTCTTTTTATTTCTACTGCTTCCAAATCCATGTTCCATCTTCTGATAGCCTAGTGAGCTTTGAATTCTAGCTCAACAGGCAAGTGGCATGTCTTCCCATAGACAAGTTGGATTGGTGACATTCCAATCGGTGTTTTGTAGGCCGTTCTGTATGCCCGCAAAGCATCGGGTAACCTATCCTTCCATGTTGTTCCCATTTCATTGATTGTCTTCTAAAGAATATTCTTGATTTGCTTGTTTGATATTTCTGCCTAGCCACTTGTTTAAGGGTGGTACTGAGTAGCGACATTATGATGGATTCCATGTTTTGACAAATACCGTTGAAAGCTTTTATCAATGAAGTGAGATCCTCCATCACTGATCACCATTCTTGGGATACCAAATCTCAAAAATATTATCTCTTCGAACATCTTCTTGGAGCTTCTAGAATTAGCAACTCTGCATGGCATGGCTTCAACCCATTTAGAAACATAGTCTACTTCCACCAAGATGTACTCATAGTTCTTTGACTTCAAAAATGGTCCCATGTAGTTAATGCCCCAGACATCAAAGAGTTCAATTTGAAGGTTGTTTATGAGTGGCATGGCATCTCTTGAATTGATGTTCCCATACCTCTGACATGCTCCACACCTTCAGATGAAATCCTTCGTGCCTTCACACATAGTTGGCTAGAAAAATCCACTTTGCTAGATTTTTGCATGAGTACGGAATGCCCCATAATGACCTCCATATGGTGATGAGTGGCATCTTTCAATGATCTTGATTCCTTCTTCAGCTAGTACATATCTTCTAAGGAGTCCGTCTGAGCAGACTCTGAAGAGGTATGGCCCATCCCATATGTTGATGGTAGATAACGTTAACATTTTATATGTGAATAAACAAGAGAAATGGTTCAAGTACAAGAATATACATATGTCTAGGGTTTAAACTAACAAATTGCATGAGTTTTGGTGAATCTCTATTTTTCACATGATTATTCCAGAAAATGTAGGAAGGGGGACCTAATTGAAAAAAAAGACAAAACTTGATCGCGACAAAGGATACACTAGAAGACTACAGAAGACACCAGAAGGCATGGGAACGAATGGGAGGATGAGACGCTGCCAGGTGGGGCCAGCCAGCCCCACCCTTGTGCCGCCTGACCCCTGTTGGTATTTCTTAACGAATACGGAAGAATCCGCAAGCGTATGGAACTATCATTGTAGCCTTTACCCAGAAATATTCAGGGTATCGTATTTTCCTCAAGGAACGAAGGTACTTTCTTCTAGCTAGTTCGGCCAAAGACAACCCAAGGGTAGAGATAGAAAGTGGGGTAGAGATGGATTCCTATAGCTCTTAGGTTCTAAGAGTAGCGATACTCTACTTCTAGTCGTTTACTTCGGGCACCGGATATCACCTGGTCCGCCAAACGATGCCGGCCTGTAGCTCTATGCCATACTCAAATGTGGGGGAGTTCAAAGGATGGACATGGCTGTCACCACCTGCCGCCTACCCCTCGATCATAGAGTACAAGGCAAACGAAGGTAGCCTCTAGCCTAGACACCACGTCTGTGCTATCGACTACTACTCTAGTGTCGTACAGGGCTATCCATCTTTATGAGGGACCCTCAACTAGAGCATCCACCATGGGGATGGATGACGTACCTGTAAACAATAGAAGGTAAAGCTGAACTAAACAAAAGACATAAAAGACTACAAGAACCATGAATACTTACTTAGTCAAGATCCCGTGAAGGAGTCAAGCAAATACTCATAGAAGTGCAAGTTTGGGGAAGCTTCGTCAAGCCTGGCTCCCAAGTACAAGCCCGGTGAGACGCCGACAAGTCCGGCTCTTCCCCGCTCTCTCCCTCATAATTAACTTTCTCACTCTAGCTAGTTATTAGGGCATACCCCTTTTGGAATGTGGCTCAAGTGTGGAGCTCTTGCTCCCTTGAGGTGCTCTTTGCTCCCTTGGCTGGTGTGTGGAATGAGGGAGAGGGGGCCTCTATTTATAGGAGTGAAGAGGGGGATAATTCCATGGAATATTCCCTCACTTACTCCCCAAACCGCCAGCCAGCGCATTAATTGTACCGACGCAGCGTGGAACCGCCTTGAGGCTATCGGCATGAGCCACCTAGCCAAGGTTGGGCCCAAGGGGAGGCACCCACGGCGCGGCTGCGCCTTGGGCGTGTGCTCCCCCAGGCTTGCCTTGAGTCCAGTTTTACATGGTCATCTCCCCTTCGGGCCTAGTCCATGTTCCCGGGGTGCATCAGCCTGACTGTGTAAGTTGGATTAGGCTTCTCTCCTTCTTCTTGCTTTGTTGTGGGCCAAAATAGGTTTAGTTATTTCTTTATTCTTTTTCTCTACTTTTGGCCCATTTTAGGTATATTTCCATGTAAGCCCTGCAAAACAAGTGAAACACCAAAACTCGTGGAAATCGTTAGCGTAAAGCCCTATTCACTAAGTTTGGTGTGGTTTTTATATAGTAATTGGCGGTATAAATTTTGAAATAAGGACCGCCAACAAGGTCCCCCACACTTAGCCCTTTGCTCATCCTTGAGTAAAGGTATAAAGGACTAAGGTGGTTTATTCTCCAAGATGTTCAACCTGCATACAGATTATTCCAAGCTTTTTCCTATACATGTGAGCATTCACAATATCTCCCAAATTATCTTAAGTAATTGAAAGATGGAATAGTTGGGATTCAAGTCATCTCACTCTACTTTTGCTCAAGAACTTGGGGTTTTGATCTTTTTGTATAAAAGAGATAGCTTTGCTCCTCAAATGATTCTCTCATGTCACTCATTTTTTTCTTTTCTAATTCCTCACCAAGGCATTTTCTTTTAGTAAGCTCTTGCCTTCTCGCTCATCCTACCTCTATAAGTTTTTTATCTAGAGTTCATAGGTGTGGATGATGAGAATGCACACTTACCTTGTGTATGTTGTTGAGTCAAACTCCTGATCCTTGGAGGGAAGAGTCATACTCTTAGATCGAAATAGTGTGAGTGTATGGAATATTTTTGTATTTTTGTGGACTCCAATGTCGTCCATCTCTCTCTTTTTGAATTTCGTTTGAAAGTATGGGCTATCTTTCCTCTCTGGCGGGCATCAATGTTCCCATTGTTTTCACTCTTTGGTGGGCATCAAAGTACTAATTGTTTTTCTCTCTTTTTTTTTTCTTTTCGGCTCATGCTTCTTTGGCATGGCATCTTTTATTTCTCATATTTTTGCATAGCCCATACTCTTTTTTTTGAAAAACATTGGAGAGAGATTTACAATATGGAGCTTTTATTTTAGCGAGTGTACATGAATTTTGATCTTGGGAGTATGAAACTTCTCTCAACATAGATCTCAGAGTTTGACAAAACTCAACACAATGTAAGTGGCTATGTGTATGGTTTTTCAAGAAGCAATGTTTATGGCTTTGGTAGGAATTATTTTGTCATTTGAGGAGCATGCTATTTTAATTTTGATTTTGAAAAATAAATCCCAAGTCTAATGCAAAAGAGAGCAAGTTTCATATCATCCTAGTATATCACATATTCCAATTACTTAGAGTAAAATGGGGTTCCTATGGATAGTTACTCACAAGTTATAGGATGTTGGCAAGGAATAAAAATTATGCATGTTGTTTTATCATTTGGTAGAATGGAGTTGGAGCACCAAAAGTTTTGCCTTTTTAATTTATTCAATTTTAAACTTCAAAACTTTTGGGAGATGTGAGGGTAGAGTTGCACAAACCACCGTTGAAGATGAAGGAGCTTAATGAAAGTAATTCGTCTTGTCCTTCTTGCATGATGGATTGCCTGGTGTTGTGCAACGTGTTGGGGAGATCTCAAATTTGTGTTAGTTATGCTTGGGAGACCTCCCCCACACTTGTTCTTGTTCCTATTTTTATTTGTAAAAGAAACAAGAACAAGTATTGGCTCTGCCGGCTTGAATACCGAGAACCCAAATTTATTTATTTATTTATTTATTTATTTATTTATTATTGTTATTTTAAGTTAAAATTTTTTATCCATATATATTTTTATTTGTTCACCAAATTTTTCATACTCAAGCAAGGCTAAAGTAAAGTTTGCAAATCAATCCTAGCCATGATTCATCTCCATTAAAAATTACCTCTATTGTTTATGAAAATACTCAAAGTTCATTAATCAAATTTCAACACCATGTCAAATTTTGATTAACGAAGACCATTTTAACCTAAGCACCATGCTTAATTTAAAAAGGCCTATAGATATAGCGTGCACGATTGCATTCGAACTAGAGCATATATCATAGGCAAGAGAAGCATGACTTTATAAGAACAAATTATTTTCTCATGGAGATAAACATGAGTAAATGGGTCAGTGAATATTTTATTTACCTTTGCATACCTGAGTTTTACTTACTAGCAGCATGTGGATGGGGCTTTGAAGTTGCTGCAACGGTTGCTTGGTTGCACACTCAGGTGATCAACAAGGCTTAAGCCATACACACACAGATAGTGTGTATAGATCGTAAGCCTTGACAATAGCAAAGGTCTATGGGAGGAAAGTCCTTACTTCTCTCTCTTCTCTTTCTCTTTTTTTGAGCAAGGCAGAGCTAATCATCATCTTTTTTTGGATGACCCTTGGTGTGTGTGGAACTCAGGATTTTCACCATCCTCCCCCACACTTGGACTTTTTTTTGTAAAAGTCAAGTGTGCAATGTTGGGGGTCCCCTTATGAGTGTGTTCCATCACCCAAGAGCATCAGATTGTATAGTTGATGTAGCTCTATGTTCCCGAGCATAGTATCCCCTTTGTTCTTCTTGTTCTTGACCTGGAAGGGTTAGTGACAAGAATACCCAAAGGTGCATACTAATTTGACAACATGCCCTTGCTTTTATTCAAAGGATTTTTTAATAATAGTAGTATATATTATTTTTTTCATGATACTCATGATAATTTGGGGTATCTCCTAGCAATGCTTTGTTATGGTCTTAAGCTTGACCTTGGGAACTCATCCTGCAGCTATCAATGGTGGTATAGTTCCTAGCTTTACCACCAAATATTTTAGCGTCAATGTTCAAGCTGTAAGGTTAGTATCACGGTGCATCCACGAGATCTGCTATATTTGTGATAAACGTAGGCATCCACAACCATCTTCCTAAAAAGTTTGGAAATGAGGAGTAGGAAGCAGTTGGGATCCCCGTAGGGGCATGTGGTACTAATCACAATGAACCCTGGAGACTCCAAAAGTGAGCATGAAACATGGGGGTTTCAAAAGAGAAACTTTCATGCTCAATGGTGGAATATTTTTCCTTAGTCTCCAGAGTTGGTGCTATGGGCATGTCCATGGTAGAAAACCTTTCGTGTAAGTTCAACTATCGAGAACAACGTTTGGATGGCCAGAGGGACACGACTTGGGTTCGAGCGAGGGGGATGTTATACGTTCTGTTTCATAAGCAAGCTTAGGTGAAACGAACAGAGATATGAATTTTGCCTCCTCGAGTGTGTTATTGTTGGGTTGCTGCTTTGCCTTTGGACTTTCTGGGCAAAAGGTAGGAGTGGCAAAAGCAGTTTCCCCAAACTTTTCATCAAGGCCCCATGGGAAGGTTTTTCTAGAATAAGATTTTCCAAAGGGTGGCCTATGAGAAGATCGAACTCAAGGATGGCATAGATGTGGAAATCTAAGTCAACCGTGGTTTTGTCAATTATGACTGGCACGGCCCTAGCAATCCCACAACATTCGAAGAATAGTCC
The DNA here is from genome assembly GCA_038087645.1 of Saccharum hybrid cultivar R570. Classification (NCBI taxonomy): domain Eukaryota; kingdom Viridiplantae; phylum Streptophyta; class Magnoliopsida; order Poales; family Poaceae; genus Saccharum; species Saccharum hybrid cultivar. The sequence continues at coordinate 18,050,603 of JAQSUU010000066.1, forward strand.
CAAAGGACTTTTGAAAAGTTGATTGGTCGGCACTAGCGGCATGTTACCCAAAAGGTGTTTCGCTAGGAACTCTGAGATGATACTAGTCCCGACTATGGGGTTATGCAGGGCTTCTAAGTCTGTTCCCCTTAACGAGCAAGGTATGGTTGTGGAAGGTGAAAGAATCTAAATTGCTTTAGAAGAACATTCCACTTCCATTAACCATTCCTTTGGTGGTATTTTGGGGGAAACAATGGGAAGATGTGCAAGCTCTTCGTGCCTTAGGATTTTCAAGGTATTGCCATGATCCTTGAATTTGATGGGGAACTTTGAAGGATAGATTACTCGTTCCTTCGATGTTCATGGTTTGGGTGGGGGCTCATAAGTCAAATCTATGGATGGTATGTGGTTGGATTCGCTCAATGAGGATTCCCCCACACTCGACATGACTGTTTCCTGGAGGGTTCTAGGGTTCATGATGGAAAAGGCATGTTTGGCTATGAAGTGTTCAATGAATTCTACTTGTTCCATCATGGTTTTGAGTGTAAATCTACTTCCAGTAGTCACATCTAGGCATAGGTCAGCATCTATGTCAAGACCCGAATAGAAGAGATGCAAGATCACACCATCGGGTAATGACAAGTCTGGGCCATCATGTAATAATGTTAAAAACCGGGCCCAGGCTGAACCTATAGACTCCTTCTCATGCTGCTCGAATTCAAGGATTGCCCTTGGTAGAGAGCCGATATGGGACATGGGGAAAAATGCAAGACAAAATTTGTCTTTATGTTCATCCCAGTCCCCATTCGCACTCCCCACGGTAAACGTGTACCATTGCTTCGCCTTCCCCGTGAGGGAGAAGGGAAACAATTTCCACCTTATGGTTTCTTGTGTCATGCTTGAGATGTACAGGCATGAACATATTTCCTCGAAATCTAGCAAGTGTTGGCATGGGTTTTCATTTTCGTGCCCTGAAAAGGGTAATGCCCGAACTGTGGCTATTAGCCATGGGTGGAGTTCATAGCCAGATGAACGGTTTGGTTTTGGAGAAAGTGGTTGTAACAGAACCGTCCAAATAATAAGAGCACAAGTACAAAAACAAGCGCCAAAATGCTCAAAATTTTGAACTTGAGCCCATATAATCCCGGTAGTCAATCGAAACCACGAAGGATTTCAAACTAGCTCGCTTACAACCAAGATCGCTTCATTCAACATAACACATCACACGTTACATTTCACAAGTAGTTCAAAAATTTGACTTGCAACACCACAGAGTCGCAATTATTACAAACTGAGTTTATAAAGTAGCGGAAGCATAACACACACACACTTAGTTCAAATACCACTGCCAGTCTTACAGATCAACATCCCACAAAAGCATTAAGGGAAGTAAACTAACAGACGATCATGCCCGAGTGATCTAGTCCTCGTCACCCGCCGGGTGGAGGCAATTCTTGCAGAAGCCCTGATAAAGCATGTCATCTGCAACAGGAGGGAATAAACCCTGAGTACAAGAATGTACTCAGCTAGACTTACCAGTCGAAACAAAAAAAAAACACCAAGGATTGTGCAAAGCTTTCTTAAGTGGAGCTGGCTGACATCATATTTTGCATAAAAGCATAAGTATTGATAACTCTTTTAACCTGCACTAGCAGTGATTTTTAGCATTAACCTATCAGCTATCTTAGCACCTGTACTAAACAATCATGTGATGATTAAGCAAACCATAATAACCATAGTAGGTATAAATTGAGGCAACATGTACTGCATCATCCAATTAACCATCTGTTCAATTTAATGAGATCTACGTTGCCGCTGCTCAAGTCAAGTGCTCACTAACCGGGAGCGATGGCGATTCGAATCGAATTCCTATCTAGCTGGAGGGTATTTCTAACACTCACTGTACAGGCCCTTGCCAGGGTCACACAAGCCACCTTTGGTAGAATTCAGGAGCCACGGGTCCGAATGATGCCGCATCCCCAAGGGCAACACTCTGCCAGGTGATAGGGACTCTAACCGCCCCTTGGTCTCACGCCAATGTCTCTGAGAACATCCTTACTTCCTCCAAGATGCGACCTACCATTCGATTCCTGGCCTGAACTGTATTACTCGGCTTCGCAGTCAGAACGACTTATCTGGCCAACTAAGTGTTAGACTGCGTTCAACATGACTCAAGGACGTACAACGAATCGGTCCTTAAACGACTCAGACGGGCATAGCTTCGCACCCAAGACGTGAAGTGTCTTGCGGCTGCACTATCGAACTCCCGCCCGGTCTCAAATTCATTTTAAGCATGGTTCCATCCACGATAGCCAACATAGCCACTCGTGACCTGCTTCACCTAATTCTTGCGAATGACCGAAAATCACCCGACTTCTACCGCACTAAGCAGGGCTAAACATTAACACGTGCCTAAACTTAAATTGGGATTCAAGTTATATATCTAGACAAGGTAGATATAATGCAACAAGTGTTTTCACTCAACTCCTACAACTTAATGTAGTAAACAAGTAAAAGTACTCAAGATATATATACAAAAACTAGGTCAGCATGCACCAGGCTTGCGTTTCAGGAAAGAGGAAGGGCGATGGTCCGGGCACTCAGGTAGCTCGTCTTCAGAAACTCCTTCGCCGGCTGGTTCCTTGTGCTCCCTTGGCTGCTCCTGATCCTCCTTCGGAATTGCTCCCTCGAACTGTAGGAGTTTCACTCCCTCCAGTACATCTATTGCATGAATGCACGATAAATCTCATGGATGCATAAGAAGGAATGCAACATGCTCGGAATGAAATGTAACTACCGCAACACTAGTGCTCTATTCAAATCACTTTACACATGCATATTTCTTCTCTGGTAGAGATGTACTTACCTAATCTAGACAACCTAATGTACAATTGTTCCTCCTCAGTCAAGGGCCTAACACCTAACAATCAACCAGAACAACATTACTTAAGCTTACCACCAACCTAAGCGTAATACAGCAAAACATAGCTCTGGACAGCAGATCAGTAATTTCACCATCACTAGAGATCCAAAAATCCAAATGATATGATACAAGACAATATGGAAAGCTTATAAAATGCTCTACAATTCACTTTCAGACCTCAAGACTTGATTCTCAAGTTTACTTAGTCGAAATCCTAAAGTTCCAGAAATCTGTCCTCTCCAAACAGAGAGCAGTCATTTCTGGACAGCCACTTTAAACAGCCACAACTCCTAAACTACTAGGCCAAATGCTACCAAATTTTGGCACAAGCCAGTTCAACAAGTCCTCTACCACTTTGGTATTCACAAGATTCCCAGAAAACACATTTATCAAGGCTCAAACCCAAAAATGCTACCAGCTGTCCAGAGAACCCAGAAATGTGAAAATTAAATATTTACTCATGTGTCAAACTACCCTTATGACCAAACTAATGACACTGCTTGGTCACATATGACATGAAACCACCAGAAATTAAGGTATGGTCACCCAAGTCATTTATTTTAACCCCTTTCTTAATTTACTTAATTAATTAAGTGGAAAATTAAACTTATATGCAAACTGCTCAGAAAATTCTACAAAAATTACAGGGGTCTCTATACCCTACCAGGAGGCTACTGTAAAAATTTGAAGTAAAGTTATTCAAAGAAACTCCCTATACAAAATTCACAAGCCAAAAAGGATGATTTTTGCATAAATAATAAATCATATTGAAAAGTATCAAACAACAGAAACAATATTTTTCTTAGCAACCTTAAGGTACCAGGACACTTTCCATTAAATTTCATGAGCATTTCACATATAGAAAAATTATGAAAATTCATTCAAGTATCTCCTATTATAAAATAACAACAACATAACTTGAAAACTACTCAAGCAATAGTACCCAAATTTTTACCAGAGCTAACATAGGCATGAAATAGCACACCCACAAAATTTCATAATTTTTGGAGCACTACAACTCAAGTTATCCATTTAACAAGTTTGCATCTATTTTAAAACTCATATACATTTGATATGTTAAACAGCACATATACATTTGATATTTTTCCTAAATACTACACTTTATCTAGAACTAAACACAATTGGAATCACCTCATTTGGATCTATATTGCTTGAGATATGAAATTCACAAAATGGCAACCAAATCTGTGAAATAAATAAAGAAAAGCCAAAAAACAAAACCCTAAAGATCTACTGGGCCGGCCCGCTTAGCGCCAGCGCGGCCCAACTCAAACGCGGCCCGTGTCAGCTCCCGCCCCCGCGCACGACCTGACAGGAAGGGCCCGCACGTCAGCGACACCAGGCAGGGGAGGCGGACGCCACCGAGCTCCGACGAGCTCGCTCTCGCCGACGGCGGCATCGCCAGCGGTACAGTCGGCCCTTACACGCTCCCTAGGACTCCCCGCATCGTCTCATCCCAACATCCTAAACTCTACCAGCTTGGGGAGGGCTGGCCACGGTGGTGGCGGATGGTGGTGAGCGGGCGGCGCTGCGCCGGCCGACGGCGACACCCATTGTCTCCCTCAAGCACGGCAGGAGCACCAGCGACCCAGGGCAAAGCTAACAAGGCAGAAAAGGGAGGTCGAGAAGGGCTCTAGCCATTTTCATGAGATGGCCATATTGAGACTTTTGTTCCTTATGAAATTCTCTACAACTTTGATTAAGGTTGCTCCTCCATGCAAGATCTCTAAGCTGGACTTTTTAAACAGTCAAACTAGAGCATTCTAGGGATCAAGGCTTGGTCAACATCACCTAGGAGGGCATTTTGGTCATTTTGGTCAACATGAACATTGTTCCCCTAATGATACTAAGTGTGATTAAGGTAATATAGGACATAATTGACCACATTACCACAATGTTACACCAACTTTCAAATGTCATATTGGTTGAAACAAACAAAACAAGCATTTTAACTAATTGTTGCCACACCGTGTTGCATATATATATGTTGCACTACTCACATTTCATAAGCTACCACTTTTGAAACAAGCTTAATAAAGTATGTTGCACACTCTTGTTACAAGACAAACAATTGCATAATGAATGGAATGATGCGCATGCTTATGAAATGCAGGTGCAATAATGGAAACCAAACACCTGGGGTGTTACAGCCCTCCCCCCTTATAAAAATCTTGTCCCGAGATTTAGAAAGCGTACCATTGTTGATTGAATTCCTTATAACCTTCTCATAAATAATCCTCTCTTTCCCACGTAGCATCACTCTCACTACCATGATTACTCCACATAACCTTATACCAATTAACCACTCGACTCCGAGTTACCCGTTCTTTAGTATCTATTACACGAACTGGTTTCTCTTCATAAGTCAGATCAGATTCTAGCTTGATATCCCCTAATGGAACTCTCTCTTCAGGAACCCGAAGACACTTCTTTAACTGAGATACATGAAAGACATTGAAAATGGCGCTCATTTCAGGAGGTAACTGGATCTTATATGCAACAGCTCCACTTCTTCCTATGATCTGGAAAGGACCCACGTATCTCGGTGCAAGCTTTCGCTTCACACCAAAACGCTTCGCACTCTTCATAGGTGAAACTTTTAGATACACGAAGTTTCCAACTTCAAATTAAATCTATTTTCTACGGCGATCAGCATAACTTTTCTATCTAGATTGGGCTACAGCCATATGTATTTTGATGGTACAGACTTGTTCTTTAGCTTGCTCAACAAAATCAATACCATAATACCTTCTTTCTCTAGCTTCTACCCAATTCAGTGGTGTCCTACACTTGCGACCATACAATGCCTCGAATGGGGCCATCTTAATGCTCTCTTGATAGCTATTATTGTACGAAAACTCAGCCAAAGGCAACCATTTCTCCCATGATCCCTTGGATGAAATAACACACGCCCTCAACATATCTTCTAGGATTTGGTTAACTCGCTCGGTCTGACCTGACGTCTGGGGATGATAAGCGGAGCTTCTCACTAGCTTGGTTCCCAAAAGATGATGTAAGTGCTTCCAAAAATGAGCAGTGAACTATGGACCTTGGTCAGAAATAATAGTACGAGGAATCCCATGGAGTCGGACTATCTGATTGAAGTATAACTCAACATAGTCAGTAGGATGATAATATGCTCGAACAGGAATAAAGTGGGCTGACTTGGTTAGACGGTCTACAATTACCCAGATAGAGTTATGATTCTTGATAGTAGGAGGGAGTCCAACAATGAAATCCATACTTATTTCCTCCCACTTCCAACCTGGGATAGAAAGTGGCTGAAGCAATCCAGCTTTCATGTGCACCGCTTTAACTCTACAGCAAGTATCGCACCTAGCAACATATGTAGCTATCTCTTTCCGCATCTTGGTCCACCAATAGTATGGCTTCAGATCGTGATACATCTTACTGCTACCAGGATGGATGGACAACTTAGAGGAATGTGCTTCAGACATAATATGATTCCTAAGCTCTCAGTCCTTAGGCACAACTAACCTATCCTTAAACCACAACACAACCTCTTCATCTACCCTGAAACGCTTGGTTTCTTGCTCTTTCATCTTACGCTTAATGTGGAATATACTGGTGTCAGTCTTTTGTAGCTCAATAATTCTACTCTTGAGAGTGCAACTAACAGTGATATGGTGCAGAACTGCTGGGCGTAGAAGGCGAGATAGGTGAAAATCACTTTCAATTAAGGAATGGCAATGAGACTTACGGCTTAAAGCATCGGCAACCACATTCGCCTTGCCAGGATGATAGTGCACTTGGAGATTATAATCCTTAATCAACTCAAGCCATCTTCTTTGACGCATATTCAACTCGGGTTGGGTGAAGATATATTTGAGGCTTTTATCGTCAGTATAGATATTGCAAACATTGCCCAACAGATAATGTCGCCAGACTTTCAAAGCATGAACAACTAAAGCGAGTTCTAAATCATGCGTCGGATAATTCACCTCATGTTTCCGAAGTTGACGAGAGGTATATGCAATCACTCGGCCTTCCTGCATCAGAACACCTCCCAAACCTATGCCTGAGGCATCACAATACACATCAAATGGTTTCTCGATATCCGGTTGCACCAAAACCGGAGCCGAGGTTAGGAGGGTTTGCAATTTGTGAAAAGCTACATCACACTCAGGAGTCCAGACAAACCTGGTGTCTTTTTGTAGCAACCGAGTCATTGGCTTGGCTATTTTTGAGAAGTCCAGGATGAAACGACGAAAATAGCCAACCAATCCTAGAAAACTCCGGACCTCGTGAACCAAGATAGGAGCCTTCCAGTCCAGTACTTCTTGTACCTTGGTGGGATCCACCATAATTCCCCCATCGGACAACACATGCCTAAGGAAAGGTACTTCACGAAGCCAGAATTCACACTTACTGAATTTTGCATACAGTTGATGTTCACGCAGTCTTGTGAGGACTATACGCAGATGTTCAGCGTGATCTTCCTTATTTTTAGAATACACCAAGATGTCATCTATAAATACCACCATGAACTTGTCCAATTCGGGCATAAACATCGAATTCATCAAATAGATGAAGTGCGCGGGGGCATTGGTCAAGCCGAAGGACATAACAAGATACTCATAGAGATCGTATCTTGTAGAAAAAGCAGTTTTTGGAACATCTTCAGGACAGATTTTAATTTGATGATAACCAGACCTCAGATCAATCTTGGAAAAGACTTTAGCTTTAGACAACTGATCAAACAAGATGTCAATGCGCGGTAGAGGATACTTATTCTTGACAGTAACTGCATTCAGAGGCCTATAATCTACACACATCTGCAACGACTGGTCCTTCTTCTTTACAAAGATAGCAGGACATCCTCACGGAGACGAACTAGGATGAATCAGCCCCTTCTTCAAAAGTTCATTCAACTATACCTTAAGTTCGGCTAGTTCATTCGGAGGCATCCTATAGCGTCTTCTAGAGATGGGTGCCGTGCCAGGCAACAACTCTATTTTAAACTCCACATCCCGATCCGAAGGCAATCCTAGCAAATCATCAAGAAAGACGTCAGGAAACTCGCATACTACAGGAATATCAGCTAATGACTTCTCTTGCACTGCATGAACTTCACCAGAAAGATCAATTTTCTGGGGAAGTTGCACTAGAAAACCTTTCTGATCAGTAGGATCTCTGAGCATAACTACCTGGGTTGATGTATCAATGAGTACCCCATTCTGACTCATCCAATTCATGCCTAAAATAACATCTATGCCTAGTCCAGGCAAAACCACTAAGGTAAGTAAGTACTTTCGCCCTTCTATTTCAAATTCTACATCCTTAACTACTTGATTTGCAGGAATATTACCACTTGCAGCTCTAATGCAATAACCCCCATTTCAACAGTATGTAACTTGTGTGCAAACTTCGATGCAAACATAGGACTTATAAAGGAATGCGAAGCACCTGAATCAAACAGCACCACTGCAGGATGTTGGTCAACTAGGAACTTACCAGCAGTGACTACATCACCGGATGGAATTTCTTCATTACTATTGTAATGAACATGCCCCTGATGGCCACCTTGATTTGCATTCTTCTTAGGATATGGGCAATTCCTAGACTAATGACCTAGTTTGTTGCAGTTCCAGCAAGGCATGTTGCTTGGAGGAACACTAGAGCTGCCTTGGCCAGAACTACCCTTCGGAAGAGAAACTGTATACGCTTTGTGAAACCCAGTCTTGGCTGGAGCCTTCTTCTGCGGGGGATGAAACTTAGCACCCGTTGCAGGAGGAGGAGAAGGAGCCCTCGGTGTAGCTAGAGCTCGGGACTATGAAGCACCCGCCTCAAAGGCCCTCTTGCGGCTCTTAGAAGCAGCATAGATAGAATTGTTGTTCTCTTGGGTCAGGGCATCACTGATAAATTCATTGAAAGTGGCACATTTGCTAGTGCCCATGGTCTTCATCAACTTTGGACTGAGGCCACACTTGAAGCTAGCAATCTTCTTTGCATCAGTATCCACAAACTCAGTTGCATACCTTGCAAGGTTGTTAAAGGCTTGCAGGTATTCCGTCAAACTCTTATTGCCTTGAGTTAATCTCATGAACTCAGTGTGCTTCATTGTCATCAAACCTGGAGGAATGTAATTCCCACAGAAAGCCACCTTGAACTGGTCCCAAGTGATCGGGACATTAGGAGGCAACGTGGAGCGGTAGTGACTCCACCAAATACCAGCCGGACCATGCAATTGGTGGGAAGCATACTCAGTTTTCAGCTCATCAGTCAGACGAAGCAGATAGAACTTCTGCTCAATGGTATTCAACCACTCATTAGCTTGAAGAGGTTCCTCTGCCTCCTTAAAGAGTGGGGGCTTGGTGTCAAGAAAATCCTTGAAATCACTATGCTGATTTGGCTCCGGTCCCTGACGACCATGCCGAGCATCCCGGTTGACTAACTGGCGCATAACATCTGCTAACAGGCGCTGCCCTTCAACCACCGTCTGCATCAATTCCGTCGGGGTGGGTGGTGGCGGAGGTGGTGGTGGTTGTTCCTCATCCTCAATGCCACGACCACGACGGAGGTTATACGCCATCTGCAAAATGCATAGCCAATGAGCACTGATGATGTGGGAAATTTGTAGATGAATTGTGTAAATATGCTGAACTGATTTCATTGGGGAAAATGAATTCACACAACAACCGAGGCACAATAATTCATCACAACCACACAACCTCATCAAGCACATCAATTGACGCAATTATGCAATGTACTTCACAAACACTATAGCTTCCGATGAAAAGATGGAATTTATTAAAGGCTCACATACAAGGAGCACAAACGTGACTTGACAGGTTACATCCATATCAACGGGGTTTCAACCTTACATAACAGGGGTGTCTGGATTCGATCTAAACTTCTAGCCAAATAGGAAAGGCTACCCAAGGAAATGACCACGAGGAGACAACCCATTGGTAGAGTTCCATGATGGATCATGACTAGCCACCTCAATACCAGCGTGTGTCAAGCCGCACAGCCTTATGTCGCGCGCCACAGGAGGCTCTCGGTTTCATCACAGCACCGGAGGATGCTAATCTTGACACCATCACCGAACACAACACAATGAGACATCCCTTGTGACCGAAATTTAGCATGTTGAAACAAACATCTAGGATAAGATAGGGTTCGATGTTACATCCCAAAAGTTAAGTTATTACAAAGCCCCACTCCCACACATGGAGGGCACAAAAGATAACTCTAGCGCAGTAGCTATGCGATGACTACTCTAAGAATCGTCCTCCGAGTCAGCGTCGAAGATCTCCCCGCCAGCCTCGTCACTAGCAGGCTCTAGCTCCTCATCATCATCTTCTTCTTCTTCTTCTTCTTCTAGTGGAACATCCTCTGGCCCATTGATCTCCATGTCGTCATCACCATCAGCCATAAAGACTCCAGAGCCCATCTCCTCATCATCGTCATTGTCATGAGGGAGCAGAGGATTGAGCTGATTATTTAGGTGGTGCACTTCCTCATGAAGATTGTTGTTGTATTCTTCTGCAGCTGCTAACTACTACTCAAGCTCCACCCGGCGAGCTCTTAGGATGTTCTCTTCATGCGAGGCTTCATCCCGCTGGTTCATCACGTGGACCAGCATGCGCTGACAGTTGCGATGAGCCATGGTCAACCTCTGAACCGCAAGTGTCTCCTGATCTCTGTCATGTATCACTTGCTCTAGATGTTGTTGAGCTGCATCTCTAGCAGCAGTCACCTCAGCCAACTCAGCCCTCAACCTTTCCGCCTCGGTGTTGACGGTAGTTAACTATCATTTTTAACCATCAACTTACATAAAAGAATTCTATAAAACTAATTACCACCATAGACTAGGTGTTTAAGTGACAGAATTCCATGAGTTTTGGTGAATATTTATTTCTGTAGGGTGCCAGCTGAAAATAATCAAAGATGGGCCACATGTCTGGTTTACATAGAGAGAAAGGGCCACGTATGGAAAAAGTATAATCTAGATGGTTCAAGAAGCCAAACCCTGGGAGGTGGGACCCACCTGTCACTGTGACAGGGGCGGGCGCCCAGCCCCAGGGGTGGCCACCGCACCCAGAGAGCCAATGAGCTTCCACCTTGTGGATCCTGCTTCCACCGTCTTTGAGGATGAATAAAAATCATTGATCAAGGTCGGTTTGATCTGAGGGTTGTGGTGCTTCCTAGAGGGCTATATAAGCAAGGCCCCTGGCCCCTAGAGAAGAGAGTTTAGAAACCCTAATTCATATTTTTCAGAGAGAATTCGCCTGAGAGGGGTCCCTTGAATGGATCTTTCTCTAGGGCACATACAAGAGAGTTTAGATTTGTAGTCTCTATGTGAGATTAGAGTTATTCTTCTAGATTGAGAGAGTTAGAGTGGAGGTAGAAGATTGGAGGAAGCCCGGCCTGTCGGTGTCTCCTCTCCAAGCTTGTATCTACGGGGTCAAGTCTCCTAACCCGAGGCTTGGTTCTAGGATTCTTCGGCAATTCAACTCTAATACTAAGTAAGTACGTTGTTATTATTGTTCTTTGGTTTGCGGGTTTACTTTATTCGCTTCACGTAGGGAATAGAGTAATCATTCGTAGCATAAGCGTGGTGCTTGGGCTAGGAATACTCGTGGATATCCCCTATCTGGCCGAATTAGTGAGTAGTAGCGTGGGACGTGACAATCCCATTGTTACCTTTGGAGTCTCCTCCCGTCAGAAGGTTTGGTAGGATTTAAGTACCCTGGTTAAGCATCCTCTGTGGTGTCTCTTTTCCATCGGTATTTCCCCTAAGATCAATAGTATCATAGATTGCCATAGGTTGGAACCAGACTATCGTCGTAGTTCTCTCTAATCGCTTATATCTTCGCCACCTTGCAGTGCGGCCCAATGGTAATAGTATAGACTAGGTTAGTCATCGCACGCTTTCTCCTTGCGAATAAAACAAATACGATACTTTGGACTTATCTCCCGGGTGAAGTGCTCACCGATATCTGTGCGCTTACAGATTATTTCTTGAATTCCTTCATGTGCGTATCTAATATCAACACTCGGTGGGCTCAGGGCGGGGCTCACGTGGAGCGAGCTGGTGTCGAGGAGCCCGGCCTCTAGTGGACTTGCGAGCGGTCCTCTTGGTGCGAGCCATCTATAGCAACAAGGTATAACTTAAAGTGAGGATAATTTAGGGGATATGAAATTTAATTTAGTTGGGACAATCGAAATTTTAAGGAGGGAGTAATATGAAATGTATGACATGAATTAAACATGATGCATGCACGTTTCGTACGTCCTCTCACCCTAGTAGAATCATAAACTTCTAACGCTAGGCGGTGGCATACATACGCTCTCTCTTATAGGCGAAACTATTGGTCTACTCGTTTGCGCTGTTAGTGTACCTGCAGAAAATCTCATTTCAGCCCAACAGTTTCCCAATATAAGCATGCAAGTAAGCAGTAAACTAAATACTTTCCATATACACATTGCCGATGTATATACTTCAGTATCACAACTACCCGACAGATATACCCACAATTAAGTACTTTCTTAATTACATGATTGAACATGTAAGTATGCAAGTAACCACAACTACTCTCCCCTAGATCGCCGGTTGGACGGTCATGCTCTCATAACTCACACTTACTAGAGCATCGAGGTGTTTGATCCATACATTACCACCCAAGCGGATGGCATCCATACAATATCACGTCGTATGGACGACGAAACAGAAACAAACAAGACCCCCAAGTTAGTACTTTGATAAGCCACCTAAGAGTCCTTATTTGGGCTAAGGGATGTGATCACTGGTATGCTATAGAAATAAATTTCAGATTTTTAACACTTTTCGCAAACAAAAACTTTTGTTTTTAAATACCCGTACGATATGTTAAATGTTGAATTCTGCTCTGGTACTAGCTGTAACAGAACCGACCAAATTATAAGAGCACAAGTAAAAAAACAAGCGCCGAAACGCTCAAATTTTCGAACTTGAGCCCATATAATCCCGGTAGTCAATCAAAACCATGAAGGATTTCAAACCAGCTCGCTTACAACCAAGATTGCATCATTCAACATAACACATCACACGTTACATTTCACAAGTAGTTTAGAAATTTGACTTACAAGACCACGGAGTTGCAATTATTACAAACCGAGTTTATAAAGTAGCAGAAGCATAACACACACACACACACTTAGTTCAAATTCCACTGCCAGTCTTACAGATCAACATCCCACAAAAAGCATTAAGGGAAGTAAACTAACAGACGATCATGCCCGAGTGATCTAGTCCTCATCACCCGCCGGGTGGAGGCAATTCTTGCAGAAGCCCTGATAAAGCATGTCATCTGCAACAGGAGGGAATAAACCCTGAGTACAGGAATGTACTCAGCTAGACTTACCCGTCGAAACAGAAAATAAAAGACACCAAGGATCGTGCAAAGCTTTCTTAAGTGGAGCTGGCAGACATCATATTTTGCATAAAAGCATAGGTATTAGTAACTCTCTTAACCTGTACTAGCAGTGATTTTTAGCATTAACCTGTCAGCTATCTTAGCACCTGTACTAAACAATCATGTGATGATTAAGCAAACCATAATAACCATAGCAGGTATAAATTGAGGCAACATGTACTGCATCATCCAATTAACCATCTATTCAATTTAATGAGATCTACGTTACCGCTGCTCAAGTCAAGTGCTCACTAACCAGGAGCGACGGCGATTCAAATCGAATTCCTATCCAGCTGGAGGGTATTTCTAACACTCACCATGTAGGCCCTTGCCAGGGTCGCACAAGCCACCTTTGGTACAATTCAGGAGCCGTGGGTCCGAATGATGCCGCATCCCCAAGGGTAACACTCTGCCAGGTGATAGGGACTCTAACCGCCCCTTGGTCTCACGCCAATGTCCCCAAGCACATCCTTACTTCCTCCAAGATGCGACCTACCATTCGATTCCCAGCCTGAACTGTATTACTCGGCTTCGTGGTCAAAACGGCTTATCCGTCCAACTAAGTGTTAGACTGCGTTCAACATGACTCAAGGACGTATAGCGAATCGGTCCTTAAACGACTCAGATGGGCATAGCTACGCACCCAAGACATGAAGTGTCTTGCGGCTGCACTATCGAACTCCCACCCGGTCTCAAATTCATTTTAAGCATGGTTCCATCCACGATAGCCAACATAGCCACTCGTGACCCGCTTCACCTAATTCTCGCGGATGACCGGAAATCACCCGACTTCTACCGCACTAAGCAGGGCTAAGCATTAACACGTGCCTAAACTTAAATTGGGATTCAAGTTATATATCTGGACAAGGTAGATATAATGCAACAAGTGTTTTCACTCAACTCCTACAACTTAATGCAGTAAACAAGTAAAAGTACTTAAGATATATATATAGAAAAACTAGGGCAGCATGCACTGGGGCTTGCCTTTCAGGAAAGAGGAAGGGCGATGGTCCGGCCACTCAGGTAGCTCGTCTTCAGGAACTCCTTCGCCGGTTGGTTCCTCGTGCTCCCTCGGCTGCTACTGATCCTCCTCCAGAATTGCTCTCTCGAACTGTAGGAGTGTCACTCCCTCTGGTACACCTATTGCATGAATGCACGATAAATCTCATGGATGCATAAGAAGGAATGCAACATGCTCGGAATGAAATGTAACTACAGCAACACTAGTGCTCTATTCAAATCACTTTACACGTGCATATTTCTTCTCCGGGAGAGAAGTACTTACCTAATCTACACAACCTAATGTACAATTGTTCCTCCTCAGTCAAGGGCCTAACACCTAACAATCAACAAGAACAACATTACTTAAGCTTACCACCAACCTAAGCGTAATACAGCATAACATAGCTGTGGACAGCAGATCAGTAATTTCACCATAACTAGAGATCCAAAAATCCAATTGATATGATACAAGACAATCTGGAAAGCTTATAAAATGCTCTACAATTCACTTTCAGACCTCAAGACTTGATTCTCAAGTTTACTTAGTCGAAATCCTAAAGTTCCAGAAATCTATCCTCTCCAAACAGAGAGCAGCCATTTCTAGACAGCCACTTTAAACAGCCACAACTCCTAAACTACTAGGCTAAATGCCACCAAATTTTGGCACAATCTAGTTCAACAAGTCCTCTACCACTTTGGTATTCACAAGATTACCAGCAAACACTTTTATCAAGGCTCAAACCCAAAAATGCTACCAGCTATCCAGAGAACCCAGAAATGTGAAAATTAAATATTTACTCATGTGTCGAACTACCCTTATGACCAAACTAATGCACTGCTAGGTCACATATGACATGAAACCACCAAAAAGTAAGGTATGGTCACCCAAGTCATTTATTTTAACCCCTTTCTTAATTTACTTAATTAATTAAGTGGGAAATTAAACTTATATGAAAACTACTCAGAAAATTCTACAAAAATTACAGGAGACTCTATACCCTACCAGGAGGCTACTGTAAAAATTTGAACTAAAGTTATTCAAAGAAACTCCCTATACAAAATTCACAAGCCAAAAAGGATGATTTTTGCATAAATAATAAATCATATTGAAAAGTATCAAACAACAGAAACAATATTTTTCTTAGCAACCTTAAGGTACCAAGACACTCTCCATTAAATTTCATGAGCATTTCACATATAGAAAAATTATGAAAATTCATTCAAGTATCTCCTATCCTATTATAAAATAACAACAACATAACTTGAAAACTACTCAAGCAATAGTACCCAAATTTTACCAGAGCTAACATAGGCATGAAATAGCACACCCACCAAATTTCATAATTTTTGGAGCACTACAACTCAAGTTATCCATTTAACAAGTTTGCATGTATTTTAAAACACATTTCAAACATCTATTTTCATCTTCTAAAAGTTAAACAGCACATATACATTTGATATTTTTTCTAAATACTACACTTTATCTAGAACTAAACACAATTAGAATCACCTCATTTGGATATATATTGCTTGAGATATGAAATTCACAAAATGGCAACCAAATCTATGAAATAAATAAAGAAAAACCAAAAATCAAAACCCTAAAGATCTACTGGGCCGGCCCGCTTAGCGCCAACGCAGCCCAACTCAAACGCGGCCCGCGTCGGCTCTCGCCTGCGTGCGTGGCCTGACAGGAAGGGCCCACACATCAGTGACACTAGGCAGGGGAGGCGGATGCCGCCGAGCTCCGCCGAGCTCGCTCTCGCCGACGGCGGCATCGCCAGCAGTACAGTCGGCCCTACACGCTCCCTAGGACTCCCCGCATCGTCTCAGCCCAACATCCTAAACTCTACCGGCTTGGGGAGGGCTGGCCATGGTGGTGGCAGATGGTGGTGAGCGGGCGGCGCTGCGCCGGCCGACGGCGACACCCATTATCTCCCTCGAGCACGGCAGGAGCACCAGCGACCCAGGGCAAAGCTAACAAGGCAGAAAAGGGAGGTCGAGATGGGCTCTAGCCATTTTCATGAGATGGCCATATTGAGACTTTTGTTCCTTATGAAATTCTCTACAACTTTGATTAAGGTTGCTCCTCCATGCAAGATCTCTAAGCTGGACTTTTTAAACAGACAAACTAGAGCATTCTAGGGATCAAGGCTTGGTCAACATCACCTAGGAGGGCATTTTGGTCATTTTGGTCAACATGAACATTGTTCCCCTAATGATCCTAAGTGTGATTAAGGTAATATAGGATATAATTGACCACAGTACCACAATGTTACACCAACTTTCAAACGTCATATTGGTTGAAACAAACAAAACAAGCATTTTAACTAATTGTTTCCACACCATGTTGCATATATATGTTGCACTACTCACATTTCATAAGCTACCACTTTTGAAACAAGCTTAACAAAGTATGTTGCACACTCTTGTTACAAGCCAAACAATTGCATAATGAATGGAATGATGCTCATGCTAATGAAATGCAGGTGCAATAATGGAAGCCAAACACCTGGGGTGTTATAGCGGTGGCTCTTGGAACTCCCTCTTTGAAGCGGAAGGGTTTGAATTTGTGGTTAGCTTCATGTTTGGAAAAGATAAAAAGAAAACTATTTTCTGTGTTTTTATAAGAAGGATACAAATACAAGGACGAACTAGGTTCAAACAAAATAGCAACCGTTCCCCAGCAATGGCGCTAGAAAGCTTGTTGGTATTTCTTAACGAATACGAAAGAATCAGCAAGCGTATGGAATTACAGTTGTAGCCTTCACCCGGAAGTATTCAGGCTATCATATTTTCCTCTCAAAACGGAGGTACTTTCTTCTAGCTCGTTTGTCCAAGGACAACCTAAGGGTAGAGATAGAAAGCAGGGTAGAGATGGATTCCTATAGCTCTTAGGTCCTAAGAGTAGCGATACTCTACTTCTAGTCATTTACTTCAGGCACCGGATATCACCTGGTCTACTAAGCGATGCCGGCCTATAGCTCTATGCCATACTCGAACGTGGGGGAGTTCAAAGGATGGATAGGGCTGTCACCACCTACTGCCTACCCCTCGACCATAGAGTACGAGGCAAACGAAGGTAGCCTCTAGCCTAGACACCATGTCTATGCTATCGACTACTACACTAGTGTCGTACAGGGCTATCCGTCTTTATCAGGGACCCTCTACTAGAGCATCCACCATGGGGATGGATGACGTACCCGTAAACAAGAGAAGGTAAAGCTCAACTAAATAAAAGACATAAAAGACTATAAGAACCACGAATACTTACTTAGCCAAGATCCCGTGAAGGAGCTAAGCAAATACTCATAGAAGTGCAAGTTTAAGGAAGCTCCATCAAGCCCGGCACCCAAGTACAAGCCTAGGGAGATGCCGACAAGTCCGGCTCTTCCCCGCTCTCTCCCTCTCATCTCATTTTCTCACTCTAGCTAGCTACTAGGGCACAACCCTTTTGGAATGTGGCTCAAGTGTGGAGCTCTTGCTCCCTTGAGGTGCTCTTTGCTCCCTTGGCTAGTGTGTGGAATGAGGGAGAGGGGGCCTATATTTATAGGAGAGAAGATGTGGATAATTCCATGGATTTCCCTCACTTACTCCCTCAAATCGCCAGCCAACGCATTAATTGTACCAACGCAGCGTGGAACCGCCTTGAGGCTGTCGGCACGAGCCACCTGGCCAAGGTTGGGCCCAAGGGGAGGCACCCCCGGTGCGGTCGCGCCTTGGGCATGTGCATGCCCCTGGCTCGCCTTGAGTCTAGTTTTGCATGGTCATCTCCCCTTTGGGTCTAGTCCATGTTCCTAGGGTGCATCAGCCTGATTGTGTAAGTTGGATTGGGCTTCTCTCCTTCTTGCTTTGCTATGGGCCAAAATAGGTTTAGTTATTTCTTTATTCTTTTCTCTACTTTTGCCTCATTTTAGGTATGTTTCCAAGTAAGCCCTGCAAAACAAGTGGAACACCAAAACTCATGGAAATCGTTAGCATAAAGTCCTATTCACTAAGTTTGGTGTGGTTTTTATATAGTAATTGGTGGTATAAATTATGCAATAAGGACCGCCAACAGCCCCCTATGAGGGGATTCCTCCACGAGCTTCTGAAGTATTCCTCCACCGCCTCCTAGGATGCATCTTCACCCTACGTCGAAGTTGGGTTGATCTAAGGGCTTGCGTTCAACCCCCAGGGCTATATATGGACCCCTGCACCCCCTCGGAAGAATCAAGTCATCAAGCTATTCAGTTGAAGATCAATTCATCTAGAGCCAACCCTAGTTCCTCATAGCTTCTCTAGATTAGAGCTTAGGCTAATTAGATTAGGTCTAGAGGGAGATCAAGCAACGCTTGGATTCCCGACGTTGGCAAGAACGTGGTTCGGTATATCTCTTGTACTTTACTTTGTTTCTTTATTTCATTGAGATTGTATCATTGCTACTATGTTTATGTCAACATTAAGCTTTATATCATTTATGTCATTGAAAGCAATGTTCATTGTTTGCTCTAGTTTTATATTCGGTGTAGCTAGATTATGAAACCATGCATAAGATCGTATAGCGCTCACCCTACAGGACCATGGGTGAGTGATAGACATTATGTGAGCGTGGTGCTTAGATATTTGTTTATCTGCGGATGCCCTTATATGCCGGGACGTGTGGTAGATCGCATAGGTGACAACTGCGTTGAGTCCTTTGTAGTCCATCTCCCGTATAAATTGATGTTGGTAGAACCCGGTCTCGAAGGAGAGGAGGACTCTGTTTCCAACTTTCCTAAGTTGATGTTCCTTATGTGGCATAATTTGGCTATGATCACTAGATATAATTAATTAGATTAAGCAATTGACGTGTTAGTAAGACTACTTAGGAATTATCTTTCTAATATTCTAATTGGACTTAACCTATTGCTTAACTAGAGTGCTCTGAGTTACTATTTATTTATCATGATGATTGATCAAGTAGTTATCATTTATATATCTTTATTTGTTATCTTGTGACTTATCCCTGTTTTGAGTAGAGTATATGATATTGGTTGATTCTATCATGCATATTTATAAATTATCAATACTATTGTATTTATAGTCGTACCTTCCCAGTGGTAGAATTATAAATCTATAACCTGGTAATACTCTAGGTAAAATGCTACAATGGTATAATTATCTGTATGCTTGCAGAATTCTTTTCATTCTTATCTTTATATTCTTTTTAGTCACATGAAATAATAGATTCATGTTTAGTGTTATTCTTATAGTAATGCTAGATAGAACCAACAAACATTTCTAAGTTTCTCACTAGGGATGACAGCATAGTTTAATACTAGAGATGAAGGTTAATTGATAGGTGGCTACTGTAATAGTGACAAGTTAATAATTACCATATCATTTCTGGCGCCATTGCTATTAGGAGTAATTCTATTTTTAGTAGCGGTGCTAAGAAATGCCAACAAGCAATTTTTGGCGCCGTTGTCGGGGAAGTTATTTGACTTAGGAGGTATTGATAATTTTATGTAACTGCTGAGAAGAAAAAAATGACCATTGATATCTGCTCATAACAGGCTTACCCTTGTTTTGTCTACTTATATATCTTATGCTGGGTAATGCATGTGTAATCTTCCAGAGAACTTCTTTGATGATCCAGAAGCATTACTTAAGAAGACTAGATCTAAACTCAAGAAGGTTCTTGCTCTTGAGTTAGAAGATCACCAAATCAGAAGAAGTTTGACACCAGAGTTTGATGTTATGGCATAGAAGAGTCTCCATGAATTCTCTGCTCCAACAATAGCAAATATTCATACTAGACCAGAAGTCAATGTTGGAGATAATGGATTTGAGCTCAAGTCTGCACTCATCATGATGGTGTAAGCTAATCAGTTTTGTGGAAAGGCTCATGAAGATGCAAGTGCACATTTACAACACTTTCTAGAGATTTGCAGCACCTTCACTATCAAGGGAGTACCTAGAGATGCTATTTTACTCTGCCTTTTCCCATTTTCACTATTGGGGAAAGCTAAGTAGTGGTTCTATGTAAATAGAGAGAAACACACTACGTGGAATATCTGCTCAACTACTTTCCTGGCCAAGTTCTTTCCCACAGGCAAGACCAATGCTCTGCGCGAGAAAATTTCAAGCTTTCAACAACAACATGATGAATCAATCCTCGAAGCTTGGGAACGCTTTCAAGATTACATTGCAGAATGTCCTCATCATAGGATGGAGAATTGGCTATTACTATAGACTTTCTATCACGGGCTAAACACTAGCACCCGTGAGACCATTGATGCTGCTGCTAGAGGTGCATTCTTGTCATTCATCCTCATAGATGCAACATCACTTGTTTGAGAAGATGGCTTCCAATCAGAGCTGAAATGAAGAACGTGTTCAACCTCGTAAGAGAGGAGGAGGTATGCATCGACTCAAAGAGGCAGACATGCTAACTGCCAAGGTAGATCTGCTGATCAAGAGGCTCGAAGATCAAATGGGTGAGAAGAAAGAAGTCATGCACATTCATGATTCCCACATGATTTGTGAGGAGTGTGGAGACACTGGGCATTCAAGGAGCAATTGCCCTAAACTTCAAGAGGATGTGAACTACATCAACAACAACAACTATCATCCTTAGCAAAATCAAGGATGGAATCAGTAACAAAGGCCAAACTACCAAGGTAACTATCAAGGTAACTTTCAAGGTAATAATTATAATGCTTCAAATCAACCAACTTTGAGAGATGTAATTGCTGGTCAATCTAGATTGTTAGATCAAATGACTAGAAAGGTAGCTTCTACTGATAAAACTTTAGAAACTCTAAGCACTAAAATGGATGCCTTTGCTTCCGCCATTAAGAATCAGCACAACTTTAATAAAATAATAGATTCACAATTAGCTCAGCTAACAGCTGCTGGAAAAAGGTAAGATTCCAGGCCAGCCGGAAGATTTAGAAACTACAAATCTTGTTAATATTTACAATGCAGCCAATTATTACATCAAACCACCAGAAGTGAAGTGGATTGATTACACACTTCCTGACAAGAAAGGCGATCCAGGGAGACCAGTCATTTCTATCTCCATAGGATGTCACATTTTCCAGAAAGCTATTGGCGATTTTGGCGCAAGTGTCAACGTCATGCCCAAGGTAATTTATGATAAGATTTTAGGAGATCCTTTGTTGTACACAAATATGCATTGCAACTTGCATATCAAACACTGTGTTACCCTGAGGGAGTTCTTGAAGATGCTATCATCAGAGTAGGACACTCATATGTTCCTGTAGACTTTGTAGTTGTGGACACAGGAGGAGATGAGAAATCACTGATCATTTTAGGTCGACCATTCCTATGCACCATGAAGGCCATCATTTATGCGGAGTATGCCAATATTGTTTTCACTATTAAGGACAAGAAAGAGAAGTTCTCATTCAGGAGCCAGATGCTGCACACACCTGCACGACCTTATGTGTCGTACAAGAGAGATGAACGAGTGACGATCAAAGAGAAGAAGAAGAATCCTAGAAGCTGGAGGAAGAACAAAGCTAGCCAGGCACAAGAAGAGACTGTCAAGATGATCAACATAATCCAATCAGAGTATGAAGGTTTCCTCGCTCCACCATTCCTAGCCAACAAGGATGATCCTGGAGTACCGACAATTGAATGCTTAATCAATCAGAAAGTTTTACATAAGACCTTCTACGATATTGGATCGGGTGTCAACATAATGTCAAAGGTAACATATGAATATTTATTTGGTAATGAACCCTTGTATCCTACATATATGCAGTTGTAGATGGCAGATCAATCAGTTCAGTTCCCGAAGGGAATAGCGAAGGATGTCATTGTACAAATCCAAGATCATTATGTTCCTGCTGATTTCATGGTCCTGGACATGGGAGTAGAAGATGAAGAGACCCCCATTATCTTGGGAAGACTATTCCTCAACACCACCAACTCTATCATCTACATTGGATCTGGACAAGTCCACTTCCAATTCCTAGATAGAAAAGTACACTGTCAGTTTAATAGTTATACTAATTATGAATAGCCCAAGAAGAACTGCAATAGGAGGAGACGTCGATCCCACCGTCAAGCAACCCAGCCCTTGAATGATGGATGGGCAGATTACCTAGGAGAAGTATCAAGGTACGAAGACCGCTAGAATGAATGGGACACTCATGACAAGAAGATTGAGGAGCCTATTAATGAAGAAGCTACACAACTAGATTATGGTACACAGACCACTCAGGTATGGAGAAAGAAGACAACATCAACATCAAGGCCACAAGAAGAGCAAGCATCTAATTCTTCTTCAGGATCAGATGTGCACCTGAACAGTAAGTACTTACTCCTACCTAGTCCTATCTGGAGGACTATTAAATTCAGTACCCTTGCCATGAGGTAATAATGGTAATTATCCATTTTTACATTGCATGAATTATTTTTTCTATTAGCATATTTACTTTTCTGCTCTAGCATTACATTTAGATTATTTCCACTTTAACATTTTTATGTTAGAAAATAAAATAAAAATATTTCAAAATGTTTTCATCTATCTTTGCATATAAAAAGAAAATAAAAATATTTATTTCATCATTACACAAGTCTGACGCCCCATGTGAGTAACTTATGGTGATCCTGTAGGGTTATTCACCGTGGTGGGATAAAAATAAAAATATATTGCATACGTATTTCTTTTTGCATTATAAACAGAAAATCACAAAAAGATGAAAGTCCACATCCTATCAAAGTTCTATCAATTTATGAATCTATCTTAAGCAATAAGATCAGTCAATTGCTCAACAGCTGACCGCTAACCCCTTGTCATAACAAAGCTTCGAGTTTTGGTATTCTTGTTGGAGTATATTTTGCAGGATGTCACTTTGAGTAAGTTTATTCAGTGGTAGACGCTACACTCTGCCAGAATAAGAAGGACTGCCACTGACGAGCTTGCTCTAAAGATTTCATAATTTCTGACCACGACAACATTTAGCTTGGGGGAGGAGCATTCCCCTGTGTATCTAGCTAAGTATTTCTTTCATGTTTAGTTATTATGTTTGAGTTTATTTTCTGTCTAGTTAAAAGAAATAAAAAGATGAATAACAATTCAAAACCAAATAAAAATTGTTCTAGCTAGTTATACATATTAAGGTGTGATCTTAAACTTTGAAAACAAAACAAAGAGTGTGTTTAGATTTTTCCTATTTTAAGAGTCATAAAATGTTGACAATAGAAATAATGAATAGAGCTCAACTATAATTCCTTTTTGGCACCTAGCATTCAGATTTGAATTCTCCCAAGTTTTGATTTGATAAAAGAATTTGCTCTGAACCTGAAATTTGTGGGAGTATATGCTTGAGCTAAGTCTAGGGAATTGAGAGATATGATATAAGAAAGTCTGAGCTGCTATTTATTTTGTTCCTAATGATACTAGAGTTTTGGAGATTTATCTTTTAAAAACTTTAAAACTTATATGATGAGCTCTTGTATGACAAAGCTTGAATTCCTACCAAAGCCAAATATGATTATAATAGGAAACCTTCCACTTATATGCTGCTTGCTTTGCATTGAGTTTGGTCAAGCTTTGTTGATGCCTTATGAGAGGTTTGTCATGCTCTTAAAATCAAGATCACATACACACCATCCACATATGCACTATTCCTACACTGGGAGTAGCGCACTCATTTTTTCATCTAGATCCACCTGAAAATGTTTTGCTCTTACACTGAGAGTAAACACCCAAAAATATACCCTCTAGGACAGCCCCCAAATAAATGCTCAAAGTTCTTGTTATTATCTCTCCAAAGTTTTGTTGTAGAAAGATGCATGTGGCTATGCAAAAGTTATTCATGAAAAAAGGAAAAAAAGAAAAGAGTATTGAAAAAATGGACAAGTGTCCAAGAGAATAAAATAATGGGTACTCTGATGCCCGCCTGAGAAGAAAAAAAGATGAATAAGATAGCCCATGTTTTCTTTGCAAAGTGTTCTTCAATTTTTACAAGAGAGGATTGTTTTCAAGGAGCAGTAGTAGAATTAGGATTAGCCACCATATACACCTATCATATATCCGCCATATTCCATACACATACACATCTTGATTTGATTGTATGACTTAACTCTATTTGGATCTATTATTTGACTTTACAATATATGAATTGCAAGTATGCTCTGTTTATGTTTTCTCCACTCCTATGAGCTCCACATAAGCTTTAGTTGTAGAAGAGAAAGGAATAATATCATTAATGCCTTGGTGAGGATCCACAAATACCATATATATTGAGAGATTTGAGAGTGTCATACAATTGAAGCTCTGAGTTTTTTTTTGAAAAACCTGCAAAACTCTAGAATAATGGTTGAGTGAAGAGCTAGAGACATAGTTCTTGACTTGATTGTTCTATCTTTCAATTAATCAAGACCCAAGTAAAGGCTAAGAAGCTCCATGGTTAAAGGTAATATGAGTAAGTTTGAAAGTTAAATCAGAATCCGGAGTAGAATTTTTGTTTGAATGCATGTGTACTTTCTAGGAGTTATCTCAATGTTTTTATAAAAATCTCAACATGTTCAAGTTCTTTTCCAAGTTTGCTAAGTTTAGCTTTGGTAAGGGACTAGCGAAGGGTAAGCTTGGGGGAGCTTGTTGATGGTGGATAACGTCAACATTTTATATGTGAATAAACAAGAGAAATGGTTCAAGTACAAGAATATACATAGGTCTAGGGTTTAAACTAACAAATTCCATGAGTTTTGGTGAATCTCTATTTTCCGCAAGATTATTCTAGAAAATGTAGGAAGGGGGACCTAATTGAGAAAAAGGACAAAATTTGATTGTGACGAAGGATATACTAGAAGACTATAGAAGACACTAGAAGGCACGGGAACGAACGGGAGGATGAGACGCTGCCAGGTAGGGTCGGCCGGCCTCACCCTTGTGCCACCCGGCCCCCTATGAGGGGATTCCTCCATGAGCTTTTGGTGTGTTCCTCCACTGTCTCCTAGGATGCATCTCCACCCTACGTCGAAGTCGATTTGATCCAAGGGCTTGCGTTTAACCCCCAGGGCTATATAAGGACCCCTGCACACCCCCAGAAGCATCAAGTCATCAAGCTATTCAGTTGAAGATCAATTCATCCAGAGCCAACCCTAGTTCCTCAGAGCTCCTCTAGATTAGAGCTTAGGCTAGTTAGATTAGGTCTAGAGGGAGATCAAGCAACGCTTGTATTCCTGACGTTGGCAAGAGCATAGTTCGGTATATCTCTTGTACTTTACTCTGTTTCTTTATTTCATTGAGATTGTATCATTGGTACTATGTTTATGTCAACATTAAGCTTTACATCATTTATGTCATTGAAAGCAATGTTCATTGTTTGCTCTAGTTTTATATTCGGTGTAGCTAGATTATGGAAACCATGCATAAGATCATATAGCGCTCACCCTACAGGACCATGGGAGAGTGATAGACATTATGTGAGCATGGTGCTTAGATATTTGTTTATCTACGGATGCCCTTATATGCCGGGACGTGTGGTAGATCGCATAGGTGACAGCTGCGTTGAGTCCTTTGCAGTCCATCCCCCATATACATCGATGTTAGTAGAACCCGGTCTCGAAGGAGAGGAGGACTTTGTTTCCAACGTTCCTAAGTTGATGTTCCTTATGTGGCATAATTTGGCTATGATCACTAGATATAATTAATTAGACTAAGCATTTGACATGTTAGTAAGACTACTTAGGAATTATCTTTCTAATATTCTAATTGGACTTAACCTATTGCTTAACTAGAGTGCTCTGAGTTACTATTTATTTATCATGATGATTGATCAAGTACTTATCATTTATATATCTTTATTTATTATCTTGTGACTTATCCCTGTTTTGAGTAGAGTATATGATATTGGTTCATTTTCTCATGCATATTCATAAATTATCAATACTATTGTATTTATAGTCATACCTTCCCAGTAGTAGAATTATAAATTGACAACCTGATAATACTCTAGGTAAAATGCTACAATGGTATAATTATCTGTCCGCTTGCATAATTCTTTTCATTCTTATCTTTATATTCTTTTTAGTCACATGAAATAATAGATTCCTGTTTAGTGTTATTCTTGTAGTAATACTAGATAGAACCAACAAACATTTCTAAGTTCCTCACTAGGGATGACAACCTAGTTTAATATTAGAGATGAAGGTTAATTGATAGGTGGTTACTGTAATAGTGACAAGTTAATAATTATCATATCATTTCTGGCGCCATTGCTATTAGTAGGAGTAATTCTATTTTTAGTAGTGGTGCTAAGAAATGCCAACACCATATGTGGTGATGACTCTCATAAATGAGCTTTCTTTTATCCGCCCTTGGTACTACATGTCCTGCAACCATAAAATTAACAATAGCTACATACCAGGGGTCGGATCGGATGATCCGATAGAGCATGTCGTCCTACAGTGAGTCATTGATGGGCAACTCCTGTGGATTTTCAAACTACATTTTAAACAAGTGATCGGCAATAGAATTTTCTACTCTCTTTTTATCTTTTATTTCTAAGTCAAATTCTTAGAGTAGCAAAATCCATCTTATCAAGCGAGGTTTAGCATCTTTCTTAGTGAGCAAATATTTCAAAGCAACATGATCAGTGTAAACTATCACCTTAGCTCCTACTAAGTAAGATTTAAACTTATCAATAGCAAAAACAACTGCTATGAGTTCTTTTTCAATTGTTGCATAATTAAGTTATGGTCCTATCAAAGTTTTGCTAGCATAAGCAATTGATGATGCTTTTTATCTTTTGTTTGTCCCAACACTACCCCCCACAGCATAATCACTAGCATCACACATGATTTCAAAAAGCAAAGACCAATAAGGGGGTTGAATGATTGGTGCAGAAATGAGTGCTTTCTGAAGAATGTTAAAAGATCTCAAGCATGCATAATTAAATTCAAAGGGAATATCCTTGGCCAAAAGATTAGTAAGTGGTCTAGCAATGTGTGAAAAATCTTTTATGAATCGACAATAAAAACCAGCATGACCAAGAAAACTTCTAATCCCTCTAACATTTACAGGTGGAGGTAGTTGTTCAATTACTTCAATTTTAGCTCTATCTACCTCAATTCCTCTTTCAAACACTAAGTGTGTCCTAGCACTATTCCTTCTCTAGCCATGAAATGACATTTTTCCCAATTAAGGACTAAGTGCTTTTCTTCACATCTTTGCAAAACCTTATCTAAATTTTCAAGACAATCATCAAAAGTTTTTCCATAAACAAAAAAGTCATCCATGAAAACTTTCATGATTTCTTCAATCATATCAAAAAATATAGATATCAAGCATCTTTAAGAAGAAGCTGGAGCATTACACAGTCCAAAAGACATTCTACAGTAAGCATAAGTTCCATATGGACATGTAAAAGTGGTTTTGCTTTGATCATCAGGATGGATTGGGATTTGGTGATATCCAGAGACCCATCAAGAAAACAAAAGAAAGAGTGGTTTGCCAGTCACTCTAACATTTCATCAATGAATGGCTACAGAAAGTGATCCTTCTTTGTTGCCTTGTTAAGCTTTCTATAATCAATGCACATCCGCTATCCAGTGATGGTTCTTTGGGGGATTAATTTATTCTTTTCATTTTTAACAACAGTCATGCCTCCCTTTTTAGGCACAACTTGAATAGGGCTTACCCACTCACTATGTGGCACATGATAGATGATCTCGGCAAGCAAAAGTTTCAAGACCTCTTTCTTAACTATCTCTCTCATTGCATTGTTAAGCCTACGTTGAGGCTCTCTATGTAACAGAACTGACCAAATTATAAGAGCACAGGTACAAAAACAAGCGTCGAAACGCTCAAATTTTTGAACTTGAGCCCATATAACCATGGTAGTCAATCGAAATCACGACAGATTTCAAACCAACTCGATTACAACCAAGATCGCATCATTCAATATAAACACATCACACGTTACATTTCACAAGTAGTTCGGAAATAAACTTACAACACCACAAAGTCGCAATTATTACAAACCATGTTTATAAAGCAGAAGAAGCAGAAACACACACACTTAGTTCAAGTACGATTGCCAGTCTTACAGATCATCATCCCACAAAAGCATTAAGGGAAGTAAACTAATAGACGATCACGCCTGAGTGATCTAGTCCTCATCACCCGCAGGGTGGAGGCAGTTCTTGCAGAAGTGTCACACCCATTTTTAAGGACAAAATAGGATGCATAAAAGACTCATGTGCGCCCCAGGACATGATCGCACACACAAGTAGACAAATTACATAGTATCATCACAGTGCTTATTACATAGCGAATAAATATTTAACACATAGTCTTGAACAATAAATAATAGTAACTAGTAGTAGATCTTCAGCGGAAACTCCAAACACAGGGACACGGTTGACTGGTTGACACCAAGACTAGTACTCATTACGATAATCTTCCTCACAATCTTCATCTATGATGGTGGAAATAGCAAGGATGAGTCCATGTCGAACTCAACAAGTATAACACAGGGTTTATGTGGCACAAAAGGCTAGACACTGTTTAACTGCGTTTAGCTTTTGATCATCATATATTTAGCCATTAGGTAGCATCAAGATAATCCACTTCCCGTTAATGAACCAATGATCAATTGTAATAAGGATAATGAATAGCATTAACATGGCATAATAATAACAACAGAAATTAAGCATGATATAACAATTATGATCCACTATTCTGTAAGAATCCCCAAGGCCGCTCGTATCCATGAGCACGGCTAGTATACCAGTTTTTTACTCTGCGCAGAGGTGTACACTTTCACTGTGAGTCATAACTTCCAAATGCATGGGTTCGCGACTCCCCAAAACACCGGAAATCATATAAAGCCACTTAAAGGTTCGTCTAACAAGTTAGGGCCATTAGATTCACTCGGTAGGCAGATGTAGAACCCCCCTTCCCAGTGGCACACAACTCGCAGCCTATACACACAAAGGACAGGGGCTCGCCCTACACCCAACGTGGCAAGCCATTCTTACGCCATTTAAGGTAACCACTAACAAGCTAGAAAAGGTCCTTTAAACAACTAGAGCCAGAGCCATATAGCCCTCACAGCTGTACTGTAAATCCCGGTTATCACTTACAGGTAAGTCCTTATGGAGAGTAACTAGAGCAACAAACAATCAACACAACACAACGCTCTAGTCCCCATTGTCAACAGTAATAAAATCATCTTAATGATTGGTGGCTGAATCCATTAATCAAATTACACGATCATTGTTCATAATTAAGCACTAGCAATAGCAACCCATTGCATACCCCAAGGTTGTCAAGGAATCAAGATAACAATCACTAAGTTATAATTTCTAAGGTTGTCAAGGAAAGCACATGCATATGTATGATAATTTCAGTGGATAGGTAACAAGGATAGTCCCACGTTATACTTGCCTTGATCAAAGTGATACTCCGGATGACTCTGCTGATCTGGCTCAAAGTAATACTCCTGATCGTCCAGAAACTGCTCACCGTCTAAACTCGATCACCATTCAACAACATACATGCAATCGAGGAAACATACACGAAGCAAACAAAGAGATATAATTAGAACAGTACACCAACAGTAACAAAACAGTAATAAAAGTTTGTAAAACTCTTCTACACGTTACTACGATCACACAGACGTAAAGATCACAAAATTCGGAGTTAAAACGTGAAAGTTATGAATTTTCTAAGATTTTCTATAGATAAATAATTACTTTAATATAAACTCGAAAATTAAATCTTCCAAACCTACTATACAGCTACACTAACATGTAGAGCTCGCAAATATGAACCTAACGCAACTTGAACGGATCAAATCGGAGTTAAAACGAAGATTTTATGACCAAAACAAGTTTAGTGGCAAAACTGTAAATATCAGAAAACGTATTTTTGATTTACCGGAAAGAATTACGCTTTCAAAACGAAGAAACGGATTTCTAATAATGCGCCAAGGACTGCGGGTTCTATTAAGAAAAAGGGCAGGGACTCTTTAACAATTTTACCCGCGAAGGGGTAAGTTCTAATCCGAATCGTTGATCTAAGAATGAACGGTTGTCACTGATTCCGGCGGGAAGAGAGAGAGAGCGTGGCTGCCGTCCCCAACTTTGGCCGGTGGCCGCCATGGCCGGCCACCGCGGTTCGCCAGAAAGCTCTGGTTCTCCCTATTCTGACCACCATTCACCCCGAATCCAACCCCAATCGGAAGAGGAGGTCTTCGCGAATCCATCTACGCCATCTCGTGAAGCTACGACGACCCAAGGAGAGAACACGGCTCGGGGATGAACGGCGGCGCCATTGCCGGCCACGGTAAGCTTCGATCCCGTGATATAAAGCACAAAAACTCAAAAGAAGAGCATGGGGAGGGAGAGAAGGAGATGGCGAACTCACCCAAGCGAAGAAAAAGGGCTCAAACCAACCCGCAAGCCCCGACGACGAGCAACCGAACTTTCCTAGGGTTCCAAGCTCCTATGCTCAATTTTCCCATGGTTAGGCTCGGTTTTTTAGATGGAAAAAGGGGTAAGGGGGTCGCGGCTTCACTTTTATAGCTCTACAACATCACGTTCGGGTAGAAAATCCCGGTGTAGGCGGTGGAGATTCGGTGGAGATCGTGTTCGAGTCCGGCTCGTTCACGAGTTGAGGTAGAAGATGCGACTGACAAGCGGGTCCCACCCGTCAGCGAAATAGTAGAGGAGGGCGCGCGGCCACTGCGGCTCCTGGGCCGGCCCACATGGCTCGAGACGAAGCGGGGAAGAAATCGGGCTCGGCTCGGCGGCCCAAAACTGAGAAGGAAGAGGGGGAGCAGGCCGGCTTGGGGCGGACCTCCAGGCCACCGGGCCGCAGGTAAGAAGGTAAGTTTATTTTTTTTATTTGTTTGTTTTCAAACCATTTAAAGAGATTTAAAATTCCAAATTAAATAAAATAAAAACCACCCCACATAATAAAATAAATGCAACAGCATGAATGCATCATCTAATATTCCATCTAAAATTTTAAATCCTAATTCCCCATTAATTATTATCTAAATTATTTAAACCCACTAATTCTAAATTTTAAAATTTTTGGGTGTTACAAATTCTACCCCCCTTAAAAGAATCTCGTCCTCGAGATTGGACTGCTTACTCAAATAACTGTGGATATGATTCCCTCAACTCATCCTCTCTTTCCCAAGTTGCCTCTGCCTCTGAATATCTATTCCACTGAACCTTGCATATTTTAATAACCCGACTTCGAGTAACTCTCTCAGCAGTTTCTAAAACCTTGATCGGAAACTCTTCATAGGTAAGATCCTCTTTAACAGTCAATTCCTCTAAAGGTATCTGCTCCTCAGGCACACGTAAACACTTCTTAAGTTGTGAAACATGAAACACATCATGTACCCCAGACAAATTCTCAGGCAACTCTAATTGATAAGCAACTTCACCACGTCTAGCAATAACTTTGAATGGCCCAACATACCTTGGTGCTAACTTGCCTTTCATGTTAAACCTCTTCACACTTCTCATTGGTGACACCTTCAAATAGACATAATCACCTACTTCAAAAACTAGATCCCTTCTCCGATTATCAGCATAACTTTTCTAACGAGATTGTGCTACTCTCAAATTTTCATGAATCACTCGCACTTGATCCTCTGCATTTCTAAGAACATCTGTACCAAACACCTGAGACTCTCCTGTCTGATCCTAGAACAATGGAGTTCTACACTTACGTCCATACAAAGCCTCAAACGGTGCCATCATAAGACTCTGTTGATAGCTATTATTGTAAGAGAATTCTGCATAAGGCAAACTCTTATCCCAACTAGTTCCATATTGCAATGCACAGGCTCTCAACATATCTTCCAGTACCTGGTTGGTTCTTTCAGTCTGCCCATCTGTCTATGGATGATATGCGGTACTAAAATTCAGCTTTGTCCCTAAAGATTCATGTACAGCTTTCCAAAAGTGTGACATAAACTGCGAACCTCGATCAGATACAATCTTCTTTGGAACTCCATGCAAACATACTATCCTCTCCATATACAACTCTGCCAATTTTGGTCCATGGTAGGTAGTCTTAACTGGTATGAAATGAGCAACTTTAGTTAACCGATCTACTATCACCCATATAGAGTCATAACCTCTCTGAGTACGAGGTAACCCCACTATAAAGTCCATACCAACTTCTTCCCACTTCCATTCAGGAATCTTCATTGGTTGCAACAATCCAGTAGGCCTCTGATGCTCAGCTTTCACTCTCTGACAAGTGTCACACACTGCCACATACTCAGCCACATCTCGTTTTAATCCAACCCACCAATACTTCTGTTTAAGATCCAAATACATCTTAGTACTCCCAGGATGAATAGAATAAGCTGACTCATGAGCTTCACGAAGGATTGCTTGCCTAATAGCCTAATCCTCAGGTACACACAACCTCTTTCCAAACCACAAAATCCCATTATCATCCATTCGAAACCCTGGTGACTTACCAATCACTATATCCTCCACTATCTTCTTTAGTTTCTCATCCTTCAACTGACCCTTGTATATTTCTTGCTCTAATGTAGGTTCTATCACCAATTCCATTATATTAGTAACAATTCCTAAATTCAAATATTCAAATTCAGCACATAACTCACTAGTCATGGACAACATTTGCATCTCATTGGCATAACTCTTCCTGCTAAGGGCATCAGCTACAACATTGGCCTTACCAGGATGATAGTGTATCTCTATATCATAGTCCTTGATCAATTCTAACCATCTACGTTGCCTCAAGTTCAGATCAGATTGAGTGAAAATATACTTCAAACTCTTATGATCGGTGTATATATCACTCTTATGCCCAATCAAATAGTGTCTCCAAATCTTCAAAGCATGAACTACCGCTGCTAACTCCAGATCATGAGTAGGATAATTCAACTCATGCTTCCTCAACTGCCTAGATGCATAAGCAACAACTCTGCCTTCTTGCATGAGAACACACCCCAATCCTTGATGAGAAGCATCACAATAAATAGAGAACTTCTTACTCAAATCTGGCAATACCAAAATAGGTGCTGAAGTCAATCTCTTCTTCAATTCTTCAAAACTAGCTTGACATTTATCAGACCATACAAACTTGGCGTTCTTCTCTAACAAAGATGTCATAGGTTTAGCAAGTTTAGAAAACCCTTTAATGAACCGTTTGTAATATCCAGCTAAACCCAAGAAACTACGAATCTCGCCCACATCAGTAGGTGGTTTCCAATTCAATACATCCTTTACTTTGCCTGGATCCACTGATATTCCACCATTAGAGACAATATGACCAAGAAAAGAGACTTCCTTCAACCAAAACTCACATTTACTTCGCTTAGCATACAATTTATGCTCTCTCAGTTTCTGCAATACCGACCTCAGATGTTCAGCATGCTCTTCCTTAGTCTTGGAGAATACCAGTATATCATCAATAAATACCACCACAAACTTATCAAGATACTCCATGAACACCTTATTCATCATGTACATAAAGTAGGCAGGTGCATTGGTCAAACCAAATGACATAATAGTATACTCATACAAACCATACCTTGTAGTAAAAGCTGTCTTGAGAATATCAGAGGCACGAATCTTAAGTTGATGATAACCAGAACGCAAATCAATCTTAGAGAACACACAAGCACCTCTCAACTGATCAAACAAGTCATCAATTCTGGGCAAAGGATACTTGTTCTTGATAGTTATTTCATTAAGTGATCGATAATCAACACACATCCTCTGAACACCATCTTTCTTATCAATAAAAATAACTGGTGCACCCCACGGTGAAGAACTAGGATGAATAAAACCTTTATCTTGTAATTCCTTAATTTGTTTCTTAAGTTCTTCTAATTCATTTACTCCCATTCTATATGGTCGTTTGGTTATGGGTGCAGTTCCAGGTAATAATTCAATAAGAAATTCAATGTCTCGGTCAGGTGGCATACCTGGCAAATCATCAGGAAAGACATCTGGAAATTCATCGATAACTGGATTCTCTTTAATAGCATCATCATCAAGCTGATTCACTAAGGTGGTTGGCTGCTTCTGCACTGCTACATCCACACTGATCTTCTCCCCATTAGGTGCATTCACAACTACTATCTTCTGCTGACACTGAATCACTGCCTGATTTTGTTTCATCCAATCCATACCCAAAATTACATCAATACCAGATGTCCTCAACACTATAGGAGTTATCTTAAACTCTACCCCCTTAAAACCATGCTAACTAGAAGACAACGATTATTGGTTTGCATAGTACGTCCAGGTGAGTTTACTAAGAGAGGCTCTTTCATGGCAAGCATGGGTACACTATGCATTCTAACAAAAATGTTGGAAATAAAGGTATGCGAGGCTCTAGAATAAAAAAGAATGGTTGCAGGAGTAGAATGGACATTGAACGTACCAAACATAACTTCTGGTGCCTCATGAGCAGTATCTGATGACACATGATTCACCCTTCCAGTGCCGGATTGCCTCTGGTTGCTTTTCTGGCTCTGAGGAGTCTGCTAGTTCTGCTTCTCAGGACAATAGTAAGACATATGTCCCTCTTTACCACAGATATAGCATCTAGTAGGCGTGTTGGGAGCACTGTTCTTCATTGGAGTAGCATTGGAATTTCTAGTGCGAGAAGTCTGTTGTCCACTCTGCTGATACTGTTGACGCTGCTGGTAGGAAAGACGTTGCTGAGACTGACTGTTTTGCTAATTTTGAGACCATTTCTGGTTTGAATTGTGATTCCACTGGCTAACTGGTCCTTGGAACTTCTGATGAAAGCCATGCTGAGGATTAGTACGCTGGCGGTTATTGCTTCCTGAACCTTGCCCTTTCATCTTTCTCTTCCTATCCATCTCCTTGCGCTCATTATCAAGCACAATAGCTTTATTTACTAGCTCTTGAAAATTTGCAAAATTATTGCCCTTCAGCTGCAGACGGAGATCATAATATATTCCCTTAAGAAAGAGACGCTATCTGTCAGCATCTTCTCTCACTTCATTGGGGGCATAGCGAGCCAACTGAGAAAACTTATCATAATACTCACTGACACTCATCTGTCCCATCCTAAGGTTCCTGAATTCCTCCTACTTCAGCTCAATCACACCCTCAGGAATATGGCGGGCCTTGAAATCTCTGACAAAATCATTCCAAGTGATAGGAGGAGCATTGTCAGGACGTGCAGCTTGATACGACTCCCACCAAGTCTGAGCTGTCCCCTGTAACTGACCAGATGCATATAACACCTTTTCCATATCATTACATTGAGCAATGTTCAATTGTTTCTCCACCGCTCGCACCCAATCATCCGCCTCTAATGGATCAGCAGCATGAGAGAACACTGGAGGGCGTCCCTTCAAAAATTCCCCACGTTTGTCTCTCACATGAACAGGTGGCGGTCCTCCTGCAGGGGGATTGTTCTGCATGTGTTGCATGAACATCTGCATCATCTGATTCTGTGTATTCATAAGTTCCTCCATAGTAATGGGTGGGTTAGCACCTCCATGACCTCTGCCACGGCCTCTGGCTGACATCTGTTTTCAAAACACAGAAAATGAGACTCAGTACTATCCAAGATGATGTATACAACAGATAAGCAAATCTGAATTCTCTGGGCGAATTCCAATTTCAGCGGCACAGTAAAACTGCCATATCTCAAGCTACAGACATCCGTTTAAGGTGATCTTTACATGGTTGGAAAACTTACAAAATTATCTACGACTTTTATTCACAACACTTTTCTAGATTCTGTCAATAAGTTAGTCAAAAACTGAACTTAACTGAAACTATTTCAGGATTCCAGACTGCGCAGTGACCCCAACTTGGAACAGGCATATCTCTTAGCTCATAATAGATAATATGGTGATTTTTGCGGGGTTGGAAAGGTACAGAAGTCTAATTATTCCCAGTAAAATTTCTTAAATTTCCCACGAACAGATTTTAAGTTATTTCAAAAACATCCCAGACTGATCCAAAAATCAGCAAAAGGCAGAACCAAGTTTACCCTGACCCAACTTATATATTCCTGATCAAACTTGATATTCTTAACCATGGAACTTGTAGACATGTCTAGAAAACTCCAGCACACATTACAAAGATCCAAATCACACATTATCATAATAATAATTCATCAATCACACAATTGTTCACACCACAAACTAACACTAGACAATACCAAACTCAAATTGACTCGCAAACTAATATCGTTCTTATTACATAGGGATTTCCTAATCTTAATTAAGCTTCTCATAAATCTTGGGACGGCCTAGCTCAGCCCTTAGTTCATCGATCTCCTTATAAGCTTGTTTCTTAAGTTCTTTTTCCTTTAGCAACTCATCCTTCAAATCCACCTCATGGAGAGCCAATTCACGAACCAGTCCCACTGTAGCTTGTAAAGTCAAAGATGAATCATCTGCAAGCGGCACGGTCCAAACACCCCTATCATGTAAGAAACAGGGAAATGTCAGAGTGCACCCTGCAACGTCTTGTCCGAGCGAAGACAATGGTAGTAAACAAACGCATTGTAGGCGACATCCTCCATGCTTGTTTCTACGGTTGCCCGGCTCACTCGGGTGATGAACTTTGACTCCACCTTAGGCTCCTTAGTGGTAGGATCCCTTATCCTGACCCATAGCTCAGTCTCCCAGTAAGAGTCCATCAATGGATGACTGTACTCCTTGCAGCGATACTCCAACGTAGCTTCTCAATCGTAGTAATAGTTATCCAAGGTTCTTGTCAGCATGTCATGGAAGAAAACATCGGCTTTAGGAACCATGATTTGAAGCTTCATGGTCCACCCCATGACTGAATCCTCCATTGGTGTGTCACCGACTCTTGATTCAGCATCAGATAGCTCTTGGTCACCATTTACATGGGCTCCTGGGGTTTGAAGCGGGCAATGTACTGTGCAGCGGACAGACGGGGATGAGGAGGCATCTACAAGAATTAAAAATAGATTAGATGGAATCAATGTATTTTCACAATAGAATAAGGTAGAAGAAGCATAAAAATTTAGCAATTAACAAGGTGAAAGAAATAAGCATGAAATAAGTGAAGCATGGATGCCAATAACGACCATTCTAACTAGGCTTGTGTGCTACAGTCAACACGGCTCTGATACCAATTTGTCACACCCATTTTTAAGGACAAAATAGGATGCATAAAAGACTCATGTGCGCCCCAAGACATGATCGCACACACAAGTAGACAAATTACATAGTATCATCATAGTGCTTATTACATAGCGAATAAATATTTAACACATAGTCTTGAACAATAAATAATAGTAACTAGTAGTAGATCTTCAGCGGAAACTCCAAACACAGGGACACGGTTGACTGGTTGACACCAAGACTAGTACTCATTACGATAATCTTCCTCACAATCTTCATCTGTGATGGTGGAAATAGCAAGGATGAGTCCATGTCGAACTCAACAAGTATAACACAGGGTTTATGTGGCACAAAAGGCTAGACACTGTTTAACTGCGTTTAGCTTTTGATCATCATATATTTAGCCATTAGGTAGCACCAAGATAATCCACTTCCCATTAATGAACCAATGATCAATTGTAATAAGGATAATGAATAGCATTAACATGGCATAATAATAACAACAGAAATTAAGCATGATATAACAATTATGATCCACTATTCTGTAAGAATCCCCAAGGCCGCTCGTATCCGTGAGCACGGCTAGTATACCAGTTTTTAACTCTGCGCAGAGGTGTACACTTTTACTGTGAGTCATAACTTCCAAATGCATGGGTTCGTGACTCCCCAAAACACCGGAAATCATATAAAGCCACTTAAAGGTTCGTCTAACAAGTAAGGGCCATTAGATTCACTCGGCAGGCAGATGTAGAACCCCCCTTCCCAGTGGCACACAACTCGCAGCCTATACACATAAAGGACAGGGGCTCGCCCTACACCCAACGTGGCAAGCCATTCTTACGCCATTTAAGGTAACCACTAACAAGCTAGAAAAGGTCCTTTAAACAACTAGAGCCAGAGCCATATAGCCCTCACAGCTGTACTGTAAATCCCGGTTATCACTTACAGGTAAGTCCTTATGGATAGTAACTAGAGCAACAAACAATCAACACAACACAACGCTCTAGTCCCCTTTGTCAACAGTAATAAAATCATCTTAATGATTGGTGGCTGAATCCATTAATCAAATTACATGATCATTGTTCATAATTAAGCACTAGCAACAGCTACCCAATGCATACCCCAAGGTTGTCAAGGAATCAAGATAACAATCACTAAGTTATAATTTCTAAGGTTGTCAAGGAAAGCACATGCATATGTATGGTAATTTCAGTGGATAGGTAACAAGGATAGTCCCATGTTATATTTCCTTGATCAAAGTGATACTCCGGATGACTCTGCTGATCTGGCTCAAAGTAATACTCCTAATCGTCCAGAAACTGCTCACCGTCTAAACTCGATCACCATTCAACAACATACATGCAATCGAGCAAACATACACGAAGCAAACAAAGAGATATAATTAGAACAGTACACCAATAGTACAAAACAGTAATAAAAGTTTGTAAAACTCTTCTACTCGTTCCTACGATCACACAGACGTAAAGATCACAAAATTCGGAGTTAAAACGTGAAAGTTATGAATTTTCTAAGATTTCCTATAGATAAATAATTACTTTAATATAAAATCGAAAATTAAATCTTCCAAACCTACTATACAGCTACACTAACATGTAGAGCTCGCAAATACGAACCTAACGCAACTTGAACGGATCAAATCAGAGTTAAAACGAAGATTTTATGACCAAAACAAGTTTAGTGGCAAAACTGTAAATATTAGAAAACGTATTTTTGATTTACCGAAAAGAATTACGCTTTCAAAATGAAGAAACGGATTTTTGATAATGCACCAAGGACCGCGGGTTCTATTAAGAAAAAGGGCAGGGACTCTTTAACAATTTTACCCGCGAAGGGGTAAGTTCTAATCCGGATCGTTGATCTAAGAATGAACGGTTGTCACTGATTCCAACGGGAAGAGAGAGAGAGCGCGGCTGCCGTCCCCAACTCCGGCCGGTGGCCGCCATGGCCGGCCGCCACGGTTCGCCGGAAAGCTCCGGTTCTCCCTATTCCGACCACCATTCACCCCGAATCCAACCCCAATCGGAAGAGGAGGTCTCCGCGAATCCATCTACGCCATCTCGTGAAGCTACAATGACCCAAGGAGAGAACACGGCTCGGGGATGAACGGCGGCGCCATTGCCGGCCGCGGTAAGCTTCGATCCCGCGATATAAAGCACAAAAACTCAAAAGAAGAGCATGGGGAGGGAGAGAAGGAGATGGCGAACTCACCCAAGCGAAGAAAAAGGGCTCAAACCAACCCGCAAGCCCCGACAACGAGCAACCGAACTTTCCTAGGGTTCCAAGCTCCTATGCTCAATTTTCCCGTGGTTAGGCTCGGTTTTTTAGATGGAAAAAGGGGTAAGGGGGTCGCGGCTTCGCTTTTATAGCTCTACAACATCGCGTTCGGGTAGAAAATCCAGGTGTAGGCGGTGGAGATTCGGTGGAGATCGTGTTCGAGTCCGGCTCGTTCACGAGTTGAGGTAGAAGATGCGACTGACAAGCGGGTCCCACCCGTCAGTGAAATAGGAGAGGAGGGCGCGCGGTCGCTGCGGCTCCTGGGCCGGCCCACACGGCTCTAGATGAAGCGGGGAAGAAATCGGGCTCGGCTCGGCGGCCCAAAACCGAGAAGGAAGAGGGGGAGCAGGCCGGCTTGGGGCGGACCTCTAGGCCACCGGGCCGTAGGTAAGAAGGTAAGTTTATTTTTTTATTTGTTTGTTTTCAAACCATTTAAAGAGATTTAAAATTCCAAATTAAATAAAATAAAAATCACACCACATAATAAAATAAATGCAACAGCATGAATGCATCATCTAATATTCCATCTAAAATTTTAAATCCTAATTCCCCATTAATTATTATCTAAATTATTTAAACCCACTAATTCTAAATTTTAAAATTTTTGGGTGTTACAAGAAGCCCTGATATAGCATGTCATCTGCAACAGGAGGGAATAAACCCTGAGTATGGGAATGTACTCAACTAGACTTACCCGTCGAAACAGAAAATAAAAGACACCAAGGATCATGCAAGGCTTTCTTAAAGTGGAGCTGGCTGACATGATGTTTTGCGGAAAAGCATAAGTATAGGTAACTCTTTTAACCTGTACTAGCAGTTATCTTTAGCATTAACCTGTCAGCTATCTTAGCACCTGTACTAAACAATCATGTGATCATTAAGCAAACAATAATAATAACCATAGTAGGTATAAATTTGAGGCAACATGTACTTCATCGTCCCATTTCACCATCTGTTCAATTAATGAGATCTACATTGCCGCTGCTCAAGTCAAGCGCTCACTAACCGGGAGCGATGGCGATTCGAATCGAATTCCTATCCAGCTGGAGGGCTACTTCTAACACTCACCGAGACACGTCTGGCGAGGGCTGCTCAGGTCACCTTTGGTACAATTCAGAAGTCGCGGGTTCGACTAATGCCGCATCCATAAGGGCGACACTCTGCCAGGTGACAGGGACTCTAACCCCCACTTGGTCTTATGCCAATGTCCCCAAGAACATCTTTACTTCCTCCAAGATGCGACCTACCCTTCTATTCCCGGCCTGAACGGTATTACTCGGCTTCACGGTCGGAACGACTTATCCGGCCAACTAAGTGTTAGACTACGTTCAACATGACTTAAGGACATACAGCGAATCGGTCCTTAAACGACTCAGACGGGCATAGCTTCGCACCCAAGACATGAAGTGTCTTGCGACTACACTATCGAACTCCTGCCTAGTCTCAAATTCATTTTAAGCATGGTTCCATCCACGATAGCCAACATAGCCACTCGTGACCCGCTTCCTAAATCTCGCGGATGACCGGAAATCATCCGACTTCTACCGCACTAAGCAGGGCTAAGCATTAACACGTGCCTAAACTTAAATGGGGATTCAGGTTATATATATCTGGACAAGGTAGATATAATGCAACAAGTGTTTTCACTCAACTCCTATAACTGAATGCAGTAAACAAGTAAAAGTACTCAATTATATGTGTATACAAAAGATGGGTTAGCATGCACCGGGGCTTGCCTCTCAGGAAAGAAGAAGGGCGATGGTCCAGGCACTCAGGTACCTCTTCAACGTCGTTTCCTTCGCAGGCTGGCTCTTCGGGCTCCCTCGGCTGCTCCTGATCCTCCTCCGGAAGAGCTCCCTCGAATTCCAGGAGTGTCACTCCCTCCGGTATACCTATTGCATGAATGCACAATAAACCTCAAGGATGCGTATGAAGGAATGCAACATGCTTTGAATGAAATGTAACTATAGCAACAATAGTGCTCTATTCAAATCACTTTACACATGTGCATATTTCTTCTCCGGTAGAGAAGTACTTACCTAATCTACATAACCTAATGTACAATTGTTCTTCCTCAGTTAAGGGCCTAACACCTAACAAGCAACAAGAACAACATTACTTAAGCTTATCACAAACCTAAGCATAATATAGCACAACAGAAATCTGGACAGCAGATAAGCATTTTAATCATAACTAGAGATCCAAAAATCTAAATGATATGATACAAGACAATCTGGAAAGCTTATAACATGCTCTACAATTCATTTTCAGACCTTAAGACTTGATTCCTAAGTTTGCCTAGTCGAATTCCCAAAGTTCCAGAACTCTACCCTCTCCAAACAGAGAGCAGCCATTTCTGGACAGCCACTTCAAACAACTATAACTCCTAAACTACTAAGCCAAATGCCACCAATTTTTGACATAAGATAGTTTAACAAGTTTACTACCACTTTGGTATTCATAAGATTCCCAGCAAACACCTTTTTCAAGGTCTAAACTCAAAAATGCTACCAGCTGTCCAGAGAACCTAGAAATATGAAAGTTAAATATTTACTCATGTGTCAAACTACCCTTATGAACAAACTAATGACACTACTAGGTCACACATGACATGAAACCACCAGAAAGTAAGGTATGTTCACCCAAGTCATTTACTTTAATCCCTTTCTCAATTTAATTAATTAATTAAGTGGGAAATTAAACTTATATGCAAACTACTTAGAAAATTCTACAAAAATTATAGGGGACTCTATACACCACCAGGAGGCTACTGTGAAAATTTGAGCCAATGTTATTCACAGAATCTCTCTACACAAAATTCACAAGCCAGAAAGGCTGATTTTTGCATAAATAACAATTCATAAAGAAAAGTGTCAAACAACAGAAACTATATTTTTCTTAGCAACATTAGGGTACCAGGACACTCTCCATAAAATTTCATGAGCATTGCACATATATAAAATTATGAAAATTCATTCAAGTATCTCCTAATATAAAATGACAACAACATAACTTGAAAACTACTCAAGAAATAACATCCAAATTTTTACCAGAGCTAGCTTAGACATGAAATAGAACACCCACCAAATTTCATAATTTTTTGAGCACTACAACTCAAGTTATAAAATTAACAAGTTTGCATCCATTTTAAAGCACATTTCAAATATCTATTTTCATCTTCCAGAAGCTAAACAACACATATACCTTTGATATTTTTCCTAAATACTGCACCTTCTCTAGAACTAAACACAATTGGAATCACCTCATTTGGATCTATATTGCCTGAGATATGAAATTCACAAAATGGCAACCAAATCTGTGAAATAAATAAAGAAAAACCAAAAATCAAAACCCTAAAGATCTACTGGGCCGGCTCAATCACGCGCGGCCCATTTATCCTGCGCGCGGCTTCACCTGGCTGATGCGGCCCACTAGCGCACGCGGCCCGCGATGGCTGTCCCATCCGCGCCTGCTGACAGGCCGGGCCCGCTAGCCAGCGGGACAGAGACAGGGGAGCGAACGCCGCCGAGCTTCGACGAGCTCGCTCTCGCCGACGGCAGCATCGCTAGCAATGCAACGACCCCTACATGCTCCTCAACCCCGAGTGCACCTAGGCATGCTACTTTTCCCCACTCAATCTCACGGAGACTTGCTCGCCGTCGACTGAGGCGGACGGTGGCGCTCGGTGACGGGGTGCCAGCGACGACGAGGCCGCACCGCCACGCCTGAGCTCGGTATGAGCTTCACCAGACTGAGGCGGAGCTAACGAGGTAGAGAAGGGAGGTCAAGAAGGGCACTAGCCACCCCGGCCACAGAGCATCCCAACTTCGGCGAGGTGCTTCCCATGGCGGCAGCGGCGGAATTAGCCAATAGTGATGAGGACATGACACCAACGGATACGACCATTGATTATAAGGTGCGCTTGTTCCTACATTTATATAGTAATTTTGGATACAATTCACTTGGTTCCACATGTACATGTTGTTATTTGAATGTAGGTACAAATGTGTCTCAAAGTTCAAGTCCATCAAAGTTGAACTTTCGGTTCGTCGGCAGCCCGATAGTGCTTCATTGGGAAGGCCATAACTCATTCATCCAGAGTACGATCGAGGTCAATGAGCACTTGATGGAAAGCTTATTTGATAAGATTTCAAATAGATCAGGTCCCACCTCAATATCACATTGGCAAGGTCTCCAAATAATCGAGACATTCTGCCGCTATTTCTGTCAGGTGCTACGACGTCGTCGCAGGCTTGTTATTCACACTTGGGACCCAGGCCCAAGTTGGAGCATGCCCCAATAAGATGAAGAACACCTAAGAGATGCCCAAGGATGTCCTCCTCCTTGGCCACCACCTTAGGAGGCTAGCAAGGAAGTCCAAGCCAAGCTAGAGGCCCAGTCCAATTCAAGTTCGAGTCTGCCTCGATCTTCTGGACCAGTCTACAATAAAACAAACGCCCAGGACACATATGGACTCCGTTTTTTATGATCCACATATGGATCGAAAGATAATTTCA
This sequence comes from Saccharum hybrid cultivar R570, assembly GCA_038087645.1. Lineage (NCBI taxonomy): Eukaryota > Viridiplantae > Streptophyta > Magnoliopsida > Poales > Poaceae > Saccharum > Saccharum hybrid cultivar. Next base: position 18,094,860 of record JAQSUU010000066.1, read on the forward strand.
TAAGCTAACCAATGGCTTTGGTTTGAGGCCCAAATTCCATTGGAGTCAATGGGAATTGTCGAAATAAGTTGACATCCAGAATCTATCAGGACGCTACGTCGTCGTCTTTTGGGCCGTTTGGGCCATGTAACGTGTCGAGACTCCTTAGGGACGTAAGTAGGGGTCCTTGGACGCCCCTTAGGCTTTATAATCAGTAGCCGCCACCTACGTTAGGGTTTGGGTTTTGCTTAGATCAATCTGTCCATTGACAATCACTGTTTCATCGGTTTGTGAGACCCCACTTTGAGAACTTAATCATTCATCTGCAGTTTGTCCCAAATCTTGAGCTACGTTCTTCCGAGTTCTTGCTTGTGTTCTTCGTTTCACAGGCAGGTATTAGCCTTCGTGGCTTGGTCAACCAGTTGGAGACACAGTTGATAACCAGAGGAGTTGTGGTGCTAAGATTACAGGATTCGGTCTTTCGATCTGAAGCCGGATTGGTGTGTCACTCTCCGCCTAAAACGATAGTTACCTTCTACCTGACGGAAGATCGGGAATCATGTCCCCATCAAATAGGCCCTTACCTTAGCTTGGTTCGCTAGACAAAGGGGTGGAGGTAGAGGGAATGGTGGCGGTCCCATGGACGTGATCTGGCGGATGGGGGTGCGGTGGTGAGCATGTGCGACGGCGATGGAGCTCGCGGCACGACAACGGCTTAGTCGCCCACTTTGGCGAGGACTGAGGGAGGAAGAAGGAAATGAAATGGAAAACCCGACGAGGGAGCGGCATTTTACTTTCACTGGCATGCAAGCACGATGCCATGGTGTCCTATGCGCGCTTGGGGCGAGACACGCGGCGGCTAGACTCTGGCGTCGATCGGCCACGGCTCGACTGAAGGAACTGAATCCGACTGAATCAAGGGCCCCGGTGACCGACTGACAGCCGAAGTTTGACACTCCAGATCTCCCCAACCAGGCCGAATCAGTGAAAACTATAAACATCAAAGTTGTAGAGGAATGTGAGGTCTACAAGTTTGTCAATAGGAGCTTGAGCTGGTTCAGCAAGGTTTGAGAGTTAAAAGGTTCTAATGTAGGGTACTGTGAAACCGGCTTTCAGTTTAAGACTTAGCCAAAATACTAAGTCACAAAACAGCTACTACCACTGACTTGTGGGCCACTTTTGAGGGTGTTCTGGTCATTTTCATAAGATGTCCATATTGAGACTTTTGTTCCTTATGAAATTCTCTACAACTTTGATTAAGGGTGCTCCTCCATGCAAGATCTCTAAGCTGGACTTTTTAAACTGTCAAACTAAAGCATTCTAGGGCCCAAGGCTTGGTCAACATCACATAGGAGGGCATTTTGGTCACTTGGTCAACATGAACATTGTTCCACTAATGATCCTAAGTGTGACTAAGATACTATAGGACATAATTGACCACTATACAACTTGGTTACACTAACTTCCAATTGTCACATAGGTTGAAACAAACAAAACAAGTATTTCAACTAAAATGTTGCAACACCATGTTGCATATGTTTCAAGCCCTTGTTTTGCAACAAGTAATCTCATCATGTTATACCACCAACATTGGCATGTTTCAAAGTATAAGACACCCATGTTGCCTATACATGTTGCACTACTCACATCTCATAAGCTACACATTTTGAAACAAACTTAATAAAGTATGTTGCACACTCATGTTGCAAGACAAACAAATGCATAAATGAATGGAATGATGCTCATGCTTATGAAATGCAGGTGCAATTATGGGAGCCAAACACCTGGGGGTTACAGCCCTCCCCCTTATAAAAATCTCATCCCGAGATTTGGAAAGCATACCATTGTTGATAGAATTTCTTATAACCCTCTCGTAAATAATCTTCTCTTTCCCAAGTAGCATCACTCTCACTACCTTGATTACTCCACATTACTTTATACCACTTAACCACTCGACTTTGAGTTACCCGCTCTCGAGTGTCAATCACACAAACTGGCTTTTCCTCATACGTTAGATCAGATTCTAGCTCGATGTCCCCTAACAGAACTCTTTCTTCAGGAACCTGAAGACACTTCTTTAACTGAGATACATGGAAGACATTGAAAATGGTGCTCATTTCAGGAGGTAACTGGATCTTATATGCGACAGCTCCACTTTTTCCTATGATCTGGAAAGGACCCACGTATCTTGGTGCAAGCTTCCGCTTCACACCAAAGCGTTGTACACTCTTCATAGATGAAACTTTCAGATAGATGAAGTCTCCAACTTCAAACTCAATCGGTTTTCTATGGCGATCAGTGCAACTTTTCTGTCTAGATTGGGCTGCAGCCATATGTATTTTGATGGTACGGACTTGTTCCTCAGCTTGCTTAGCAAAATCAATACCATAATACCTTCTTTCGCTGGCTTCTACCCAATTCAGTGGGGTTCTACACTTATGACCGTACAATGCTTCGAATGGGGCCATCTTAATACTCTCTTGATAACTATTATTATACGAAAACTTAGCTAAGGGCAACCATTTCTCCCACGAACCCTTGGACGAAACAACACATGCCCTCAACATATCTTCTAAAATTTGGTTAACTCGTTTGGTCTGTCCTACCGTCTGGGGGTGATATGCAGAGCTTCTCACTAGCTTGGTTCCTAGAAGATGATGCAAGTGGTCCAAAAAATGAGCAGTGAACTACGGACCTCAGTCAGAAATAATAGTCCGAGGGATCCCATGGAGTCAGACTATCTAATTGAAGTACAACTCAGCATAGTCGGTAGGATGATAGTCTGCTCGGACAGGAATGAAGTGAGCCGACTTGGTTAAACGATCTACAATTACCCAGATAGAGTTATGATTCTTAACAATAGGAGGAAGTCCAACAATGAAATCCATACTTATCTCCTCCCATTTCCAACCTGGGATAGAAAGTGGCTGAAGAAATCCAGCTTTCATATGCACAGCTTTAACTCTACAACAAGTATCACACCTAGCAACATATGCAACTATCTCTTTCCGCATCTTAGTCCACCAATAGTATGGCTTCAGATCGTGATACATCTTACTGCTACCCGGATGGATGGATAACTTAGAGGAATGTGCTTTAGACATAATATGATTCTTAAGCTCCCGGTCCTTAAGCACAACTAACCTATCCTTAAACCATAGCACACCCTCCTCATCTACTCGAAAATGCTTAAGTTCTTGCTCTTTCATCTTACGCTGGATGTAGAATATGCCGGGGTCAGTCTTTTGGAGCTCAATAATTCTACTCTTGAGAGTGCAACTGACAATGATATGGTGCAGAACTGCTGGGTGTAGAAGGTGAGACAGATGAAAATCACTTTCAACTAAGGAATGGCAATGAGACTTACGGCTTAAAGCATCGGCAACCACATTTGCCTTGCCAGGATGGTAGTGCACTTGGAGATTATAATCTTTAATCAACTCAAGTGATCTCCTTTGACGCATATTCAACTCGGGTTAGGTGAAGATATATTTGAGGCTTTTATGGTCAGTATAGGTGTTGCATACATTGCCCAACAGATAATGTCGCCAGACTTTCAAAGCATGAACAACTGCAACGAGTTCTAAGTCATGCGTTGGATAATTCACCTCATGTTTCCGAAGTTGACGAGAGGTATATGCAATCACTCGGCCTTCTTGCATCAGAACACCTCCCAAACTTATGCCTGAGGCATCACAATACACATCAAATGGTTTCTCGATATCCGGTTGCGCCAAAACCGAAGCCGAGGTTAGGAGGGTCCGCAGTCTGTGAAAAGCTGCATCACACTTAGGAGTCCAGACAAACCTAGTGTCTTTTTGCAGCACCGAGTCATTGGCTTGGCTATTTTAGAGAAATCCAAGATGAAGCGACGATAATAGCCAGCCAACCCTAGAAAACTCCGAACCTCGTGAACTGAGATAGGAGCCTTCCAGTCTAGTACTTCTTGTACCTTGGTGGGATCCACCATAATTCCAACATCGGACAACACATGCCCAAGGAAAGGTACTTCACGAAGCCAGAATTCGCACTTACTAAATTTTGCATACAATTGTTGTTCACGTAGTCTTGTGAGGACTATACACAGATGTTCAGCGTGATCTTCCTCATTCTCAGAATACACCAAGATGTCATCTATAAACACCACCACAAACTTGTCCAATTCGGACATAAACACCGAATTCATCAAGTACTTGAAGTGCGTGGGGGCGTTGGTCAAGCCGAAGGACATAACAAGATACTCATAGAGACCGTATCTTGTAGAGAAAGCAGTTTTTGGAACATCTTCAGGATGAATTTTAATTTGATGATAACCAGACCTTAGATCAATCTTGGAAAAGACTTTGGCTTTAGACAACTGATCAAACAAGATGTCAATGCATGGTAGAGGATACTTATTCTTGATAGTAACTGCATTCAGAGGTCTATATTCTACACACATCCGCAATGACTGTTCCTTCTTCTTTACAAAGATAGCAGGACATCCCCATGGAGATGAACCAGGACAGATCAGCCCCTTCTTCAAAAGTTCATTCAACTAGACTTTAAGTTCAGCTAGTTCATCTGGAGGCATCCTATAGGGTCTTCTAGAGATTGGTGCCATGTCAGGCAACAACTCTATTTTAAACTCCACATCCCGATCCGGAGGCAATCCCGGCAAATCATGGGGAAAGACGTCAGGAAACTCGCATACTACAGGAATATCCGCTATGGACTTTGCTTGCACCGCATGAACTTCACCAGAAAGATCGATTTTTCGAGGAAGTTTTACTAGAAAACCTTTCTGATCAGTAGGATCTCTGAGCATAACTACCCGGGTGGATGTATTAATGAGTACCCCATTCTGACTCATCTAATTCACGCCCAAAATAACATCTATGCCTAGTCCAGGCAAAACCACTAAGGTAAGGAAGTACTTTCACCCTTCTATTTCAAATTCTACATCCTTTACTACTTGATTTGTGGGAATATTACCACTTGCAGCTCTAATGCAATAACCCCCATCTTCAACAGTATGTAATTTGTGTGCAAACTTTGATGCAAACATAGGACTGATAAATGAATGTGAAGCACCTGAATCAAATAACACCACTGCGGACTGTTGGTCAACTAGGAACTTACCAGCAGTAACTACCTCACCAGATGGAATTTCTTCAATGCTATTGTAATGAGATTGCCCCTGCCAGGCACCTTGGTTTGCATTCTTCTTAGGATAAGGGCAATTCCTGGACCAATGACCAGGCTTATTGCAATTCCAGCAGGGCATGTTACTGGGAGGAACACTGGAGCTGCCTTGACTAAAACTACCCTTAGAAAGAGAAACTGTATAAGCCTTGTGAAACTCAGTCTTGACTGGAGCCTTCTTTTGCGGGGGATGGAACTTAACACCCGTTGTAGGAGGACGAGAAGGAGCCCTCGGTGCAACTGGAGCTTGGGACTGTGAAGCACCCGCCTCAAAGGCCCTCTTGTGGCTCTTAGAAGCAGCATAGATAGAATTGTTGTTCTCTTGGGTCAGGGCATCACTGATAAATTCATTAAAAGTGGCACACTTGCTAGTACCCATGGTCTTCATCAACTTTGGTCCGAGGCCATGCTGGAAACTAGCAATCTTCTTTGCATCTGTATCAACAAACTCAGTTGCATATCTTGCAAGGTTATTGAAAGCTTGCAGGTATTCAGTCAAACTTTTATTGCCTTGGGTTAACTTCATAAACTCAGTGTGCTTCATTGCCATTAACCCGGGAGGAATATAATTCCATCGGAAAGCTGCCTTGAACTGTTCCCACGGAAGTTGGCATTAGGGGGTAGTGTAGAGCGGTAATGACTCCACCAAATACCAGTTGGACCGTGCAGTTGATGCAAAGCAACTCGGTCTTCAGCTCATCAGTCAGACGAAGCAGACAGAACTTCTGCTCAATGGTATTTATCCACTCATCAGCTTGCAGAGGTTCCTCCGCCTCCTTAAAGAGTGGGGGCTTGGTGTCGAGGAAGTCCTTGAAATCACTGTGCTGATTTGGTTCCGATCCCTGACGACCATGTCGAGCATCCCGATTGACTAACTGGCGCATAGCGTCTGCTAACAGGCGCTGACCTTCAACCACTATCTACATCAATTCTGCTGGGGTGGATGGTGGCGGCTGTTCCTCATCCTCCACACCATGACCACGACGGAGGTTGTACGCCATCTGCAAAATGCATAGCCAATGAGCACTGACGATGTGGGAAATTTGTAGATGAATTGTGTAAATATGCCGAACTGATTTCATTAGGAAAATGAATTTACATAACAACCGAGGCACAATAATTCATCACAACCACACAACCTCATCAAGCGCATCAATTGACGCATTCATGCGATGTACTTAACAAACAATACTATCTCCTAATGAAAAGATGGAATTTATTAAAGGCTCACATACATGGAGCACAAACGTGTCTGCTAGGTTACATCCATACCATTGGGGTTCCACCTTACATAACAGAGGCATCCTGATTCGGTCTAAACTTCTAACCAAATTAGGAAAGGATACCCAAGGAAAAGATCACGAGGAAACAACACATTGGGTAGAGTTCCATGATGGACCATGACTAGCCGCCTCGATACCAGCGCGTGCCAAGTAGCACAACCTTATGTCGCGTGCCACAGGAGGCTCTCGGTTTCGTCGCAGCACCGGAGGGTACTAATCGTGACACCATCACCGAACACAACACAATGAGACATCTCTTGTGACCAAAATTTAGCATGTTTAAACAAACATCTAGGATAACATAGGGTTCGATGTTACATCCCAAAAGGCAAGTTATTACAAAGCCCCGCTCCCACACATGGAGGGCACAAAAGATAACCCTAGCGCAGTAGCTATGCGATGAGCTAAACTAAGCATCGTCCTTCGAGTCAGTGTCGAAGATCTCCCCGCCATCCTCATCACTTGCAGGCTCTAGCTCCTCATCTTCTTCTTCTTCTTCTTCTTCTTCTAGTGGAACATCTTCTGGCCCATAGATCTCAATGTCGTCATCACCTTCAGCCATGATGACACCCGAGCCCATCTCCTCATCTTCGTTATTGTCATGGGGAAGCAGAGGATTGAGTTGATTGTTTAGCAGGTGCACTTCCTCATGAAGATTGTCGTTGTATTCTTCTGTAGCTGCTAACTGTTGCTCAAGCTCCACCTGGCGAGCTCTCAAGATGTTCTCTTTGTGCCAGGCTTCATCTCGCTGGTTCATCACATGGACCAGCATGCGCTAACAGTTGCGATGAGCCACTGTCAACCTTTGAACCGCAAGTGTTTCCTGATCTCTATCATGTATCACTTGCTCCAGCTGTTGCTGAGCCGCATCTCTAGCAGCAGTCACCTTAGCCAACTCGGCCCTCAACCTTTCCGCCTCGGTGGGCTCAGGGTGGGGCTCACGTGGAGCGAGCTGGTGTCGAGGAACCCGGCCTCCAGTGGACTTGCGAGCAGTCCTCTTGGTGCGAGCCATCTGTAGCAACAAGGTATAACTTAAAGTGAGTATAATTTAGGGGATACAAAATTTAATTTAGTCGGGACAATCGAATTTTTAAGGAGGGAGTAATATGAAATGTATGACATGAATTAAACATGATGCATGCACATTCCGTACGCCCTCTCACCCTAGTAGAATCATAAACTTCTAACGCTAGGTGGTGGCATACATACGCTCTCTCATATACGTGAAACTATCAGTCTACTCGTTTACGCTGTTAGTGTACCGGCAGAAAATCTCTTTTCAGCCCAACAGTTTCCCAATATAAGTATGCAAGCAAGCAGTAAACTAAATACTTTCCATATACACATCCCCCGATGTATATACTTTAGTATCACAGCTACCCGACAGATATACCCACAATTAAGTACTTTCATAATTACATGATGGAACATGTAAGTATGCAAGTAACCACAGCTACTCTCCCCTAGACCGCCGATTGGACGGTCATGCTCTCACAACTCACACTTACCAGAGTGTCAAGGTGTTTGATCCATACATTACCACCCAAGCGGATGGCATCCATATAATATCACGCCGTATGGACGACGAAACAGAAGCAAACAAGACCCCCCAAGTTAGTACTTTACTGAGCCACCTAAGAGTCCTTATTTGGGCTAAGGGATGTGATCACTAGCATAGTATAGAAATAATTTCATATTTTTAACACTTTTCACAAACAAAAACTTTTGTTTTTAAATACCCGTACGATGTGTTTAATGTTGAATTCTGCTCCGGTACCAGCTCAAGTACAAAAACAAGCGTCGAAACGCTCAAATTTTTGAATTTGAGCCCATATAATCCCGATAGTCAATCGAAATCATGACGGATTTCAAACCAACTCGATTACAACCAAGATCGCATCATTCAACATAAACGCATCACACGTTACATTTCACAAGTAGTTCAGAAATAAACTTACAACACCACCGAGTCGCAATTATTACAAACCAAGTTTATAAAGTAGCGGAAGCATAAACACAGACACACACTTAGTTCAAGTACGATTTCCAGTCTTACAGATCATCATCCCACAAAAGCATTAAGGGAAGTAAACTAACAGACGATCATGCCCGAGTGATCTAGTCCTCATCACCTGTAGGGTGGAGGCAGTTCTTGTAGAAGCCCTGATATAGCATGTCATCTGCAATAGGAGGGAATAAACCCTAAGTACGGGAATGTACTCATCTAGACTTACCCATCGAAACGGAAAATAAAAGACACCAAGGATCATGCAAGGCTTTCTTAAAGTGGAGCTGGCTGACATCATGTTTTGCGGAAAAGCATAAGTATAGGTAACTCTTTTAACCTGTACTAGCAGTTATCTTTAGCATTAACCTATCAGCTATCTCAGCACCTGTATGAAACAATCATGTGATGATTAAGCAAACAATAATAATAACCATAGTAGGTATAAATTTGAGGCAACATGTACTTCATCATCCCATTTCACCATCTGTTCAATTAATGAGATCTACGTTGCCGCTGCTCAAGTCAAGCGCTCACTAACCGAGAGCGACAATGATTCGAATCGAATTCCTATCCAGCTGGAGGGGTACTTCTAACACTCACCGAGACACGCCTGGCGAGGGCTGCTCAAGTCACCTTTGGTACAATTCAGAAGTCACGGGTTCGACTGATGCCACATCCCTAAGGGCGACACTCTGCCAGGTGATAGGGACTCTAACCCCCCTTGGTCTTATGCCAATGTCCCCAAGCACATCCTTACTTCCTCCAGGATGCGACCTACCCGTCGATTCCTAGCCTGAACGGTATTACTCAGCTTCACGGTCGGAACGACTTATCCAGCCAACTAAGTGTTAGACTGCGTTCAACATGACTTAAGGACATACAGCGAATCGGTCCTTAAATGACTCAGATGGGCATAGCTTCGCACCCAAGACGTGAAGTGTCTTGTGGCTGCACTATCGAACTCCCGCCCGGTCTCAAATTCATTTTAAGCATGGTTCCATCCGCGATAGCCAACATAGCCACTCGTGACCCGCTTCCTAAATCTCATGGATGACCGGAAATCATCCGACTTCTACCGCACTAAGCAGGGCTAAGCATTAACATGTGCCTAAACTTAAATGGGGATTCAGGTTATATATATCTGGACAAGGTAGATATAAAGCAACAAGTGTTTTCACTCAACCCTACAACTGAATGCAGTAAACAAGTAAAAGTACTCAATTATATGTGTATACAAAAGATGGGTTAGCATGCACCGGGGCTTGCCTTTCAGGAAAGAAGAAGGGCGATGGTCCGGGCACTCAGGTAGCTCTTCAATGGCGTTTCCTTCACAGGCTGGCTCTTCGGGCTCCCTCGGCTGCTCCTGATAGGTGCACAGTTTGCGCCAAACATATCATAGGCTCAGAAATCATTTTGGATGCACCTAATGCCACTACTAGTCCTTGGTGACAAGGCTCAAGTGCAAGCTCTATTCAGTTCATTTGGAAATAGTTCTAATCTTCGTGCAAGATAGTTGCACGGTTTCCACCGAACGTACCACTGGCTCAGAAATTATTTTGGACACACCGATGGAACTCCTAAGTGATGTGGGTCATGTGGAATCTCATTTTGGTTTGTTTGGAGCAGTATTAGTGTCGGTGCAAGATAGGTGCATGATTTGCGCCAAATGTACCATAGCCTCATAAATCATTTCGGATGCATCCGGTGGTACTCCTAGGTGACGAGGCTCAAGCGGAAGCTTGATTCAGTTCGTTTGGAGATAGTGGTAACCTTGACGCAAGATAGGTGCACAGTTTGCGCTGAACGTACCAAGGCTCAGAAATCATTTTGGACACACCCGATGGAACTCCAAGGTGGCGTGGTTCATGTTTCGATCCATTTGGAGATAGTGCTAGTGTTGGTGCAAGATAGGTGTAGGTTTGCGCCAAACATACCATAGGCTCAGAAATCATTTTGGACGCACCCGATAGAACTCCTAGGAGACGCCAGTCATGTGGAATCTCGTTTTCGTCCATTTGGCGATAGTGCTAGTGTTGGTGCAAGATAGGCGCACGGTTTGCGCAAAACATACCATAGGCTCTGAAATCATTTTGGACACACTCGACGGTACTCCTAGGTGACGTGGGTTTTGTGTCATCTAATTTTGGATGGAACTACTAGGCGATGTGGGTCTTATAGAATCTCATTTTGGTCCATTTGAAGATGGTGTTAGTGTCGGATTAAGATAGGTGCACAGTTTGCGCCAAACATACCATAGGCTCAAATCATTTTGGACGCACCCAATGGTACTCCTAGTCCTAGGTGACAATGCTCATGTGGAAGCTCGATTCAGTTTGTTTGGAGATAGTGCTAATCTTGGCGCAAGATAGGTGCACGGTTTGCGCTGAACATACCACAGGCTCTGAAATCATTTTGGACACCTGATGGAACTCTTAGGTGACGTTCGTCATGTGGAATCTCGTTTTGGTCCATTTGGAGCAGTCTTAGTGTCGGTGCACAATTTACGCCAAATGTACCATAGGCTCAGACATCATTTTGGACGCACCCGATGGTACTCAAAGGTAATGCGTCTCAAGTGAAGCTCAATTAAGTTCGTTTTGAGATAGTGCTAATCTTGACACAAGATGGTACACGGTTTGTGTCAAACGTACCACAGGCTCAGAAATCATTTTGGATGCAACCGATGGAACTCCTAGGTGATGTGGGTCTTGTGGAATCTCGTTTTGGTTCATTCAGAGACAGTGCTAGTGTCGATGCAAGAGAGGTGCACAGTTTGCGCCAAACGTACCATAGGCTCAAAAATCATTTTAGACACACCTGATGGTACTCCTCAATGACAAGGCTCTAGTGGAAGATCGATTCAGTTCGTTTGGAGATAGTGCTAATTTTGACACAAGATAGGTGCACAGTTTGTGCCGAACATACCACAGGCTCAAAAATCATTTTGGACACACCCAATGGAACTCCTAGGTGATGTGGGTCATGTGGAATCTCGTTTTGATCCGTTTGGAGACAGTGTTAGTGTCGGTGCAAGATAGGCGCACGATTTGTGCCAAACGTACCATGGCCTTAGAAATCGTTTTGGACGCACCCGATGGTACTCCAAGGTAACGATGCTCAAGTGAAAGTTCGATTCAGTTCGTTTTGAGACAGTGCTAGTCTTGACGCATGATAGGTGCACGGTTCACGCCGAACATACCACACGGTGCACAGTGCACGGTTCACGCCGAACATACCACACGCATGATAGCGCATGATAGGTGACGCATGATAGGACACACCCGATGGAACTCCTAGGAAACGTACCATAGGCTCAAAAATTGTTTTGGACGCACCCGATGGTACTCCAAGGTAAGGAGGCTTAAGCGGAAGCTCGATTCAGTTCATTTGTAGATTATGCTAATCTTGATGTTTTGGACACACTCGATGGAACTCCTAGGTGATTTGGGTCATGTCGAATATCATTTTGGTTCATTTGAAGATGGTGCTACTGTCGGTGCAAGATAGGTGCATGGTTAGCGTCAAATGTACCATCGGCTCATAAATCATTTTGAATGCACCCGATGGTACTCCAAGGTAATGAGGCTCAAGTGGAAGCTCGATTCAGTTTGTTTGGAGAAGGTGCTAGTTTCACTGCAAGATAGGTGCACGATTTGCGCAAAAACGTACCTTAGGCTCAAAAATCATTTTGGGTGCACCTGATGGTACTCCTAGGTGACGAGACTTGAGTGGAAGCTTGATTCAGTTGGTTCAGAGATAGTGCTAATCTTGAAGCAAGAAACATACATGGTTTGCGCCGAACATACCACAGCCTTAGAAATCATTTTGGACGCACCCGATGGAACTCTATCATGTGGAATCTCATTTTGGTTTGTTTCAAGATAGTGTTGGTATCGTTGCAAGTTAGGTGCACGGTTTGCACCAAACATACCGCAGGCTCAAAAATCATTTTGGACGCACCCGATGGTACTCCTAGGTGACGAGGCTCAAGTGGAAGCTTGATTCAGTTCGTTAGGAGATAGTGCTAATCTTTACGCAGGATAGGTGCATGGTTTGTGCCGAATGTACCATAGGCCCAGAAATCATTTTGGACACACCGGATGGAACTACTGGGTGATATGGGTCTTGTGGAATCTTGTTTTGATACGCTTGGAGACAGTGTTAGTGCCGGTGCAAGATAGGTGCACAGTTTGCGACAAACATATCATAGGCTTAGAAATCATTTTGGATACCCCTGTTGGTACTCCTAGGTGACAAGGCTCAAGTGGAAGCTCGATTCAGTTCATTTGTAAATAGTGCTAATCTTCAAGCAAGATAGGTGCATGGTTTGGGCCGAACGTACTAGAGGCTCAGAAATCATTTTGTACGCACCGAATGGATCTACTAGGTGACATGGTTCATGTGGAATCTCGCTTCGGTCCATTCGGAGACAGTGTTAGTGTCGGTGCAAAATAGGTGCACAGTTTGCCCCAAACGTACCTTAGGTTCAAAAATCATTTTGGGCCAACCCTATGGTACTCCTAGATCGATTCAGTCTGTTCAGAGATAGTGCTAATCTTGACGCAAGATAGGCACACTGTTTGTGCTGAATGTACCACAGCCTCAGAAATCATTTTGGACGCACCCAATGGAACTCCAAGGTGACGTGGGTCATGTGGAATCTCGTTTTGGTCCGTTAGGAGATAGTGCTAGTGTCGGTGCAAGATAGGTGCACGGTTTGCGCCAAACATACCAAAGGCTCAGAAATCATTTTGGACGCACCTGATGGCACTGCAAGATAATGAGGCTCAAGTAGAAGCTCAATTCACTCCGTTTGGTGGTAGTGCTAATCTTGACACAAGATAGGTGCAGGGTTTGCACCGAACGTACCACATGCTCAGAAATCATTTTGGATGCACCTGATGGAAATCCTAGCTGACGTCAGTGTTGTGGAATCTCATTTCGGTCTGTTTGGAGACAGTGTTAGTGTCGGTGCAAGATAGGAGTAGTGTTTGTGCCAAACATACCACAGGCTTAGAAATCGTTTTGGACGCACCCGATGGAACTCCTAGGTGACGTGGGTCTTGTGGAATCTCGTTTTTGTCCATTTGGAGACAATGTTAGTGTCGGTTCAAGATAGCTGCAGGCTTTGCACCAAACATACCATAGGCTTAGAAATTATTTTGGACGCACCCGATGGTACTCCTTTGTGATGAGGCTCAATTGCTAGCTCCGTTCAGTCCATTCGGAGATAGTGCTAATCTTGACGCAAGATTGGTGCACGGTTTACGCTGAATGTACCACAGCCCCAGAAATCATTTTGGACTCACCCGATGGAACTCCAAGGTGATATGGGTCATGTGGAATCTCGTTTTGGTCCGTTTGGAGATAGTGTTGGTGTTGGTGCAAGATAGATGCACGGTTTGTGCCAAATATACCATAGGCTCAGAAATCATTTTGGAGGCACCCGTTGGTACTCCTAGGTGATGAGGCTCAAGTGGAAGCTTAATACAGTTCATTTGGAGATAGTGCTAATGTTGATGCAAGATAGGTGTACTGTTTGCACCAAATATACCATACCCTCAGAAATTATTTTGGATGCACCCGATGGAACTCCATGGTGACGTGGGTCATGTGGAATCTTGTTTTAGTCCGTTTGAAGCAATTGTTGGTGTCGGTGCAAGTTAGCTGCACGGTTTGTGGCAACCATACCATAGGCTCAGAAATCATTTTTGGTGCACCTGATGGTACTCCTAGGTGACAAGGCTCAAGGGGAAGCTTGATTTAGTTCGTTTGGAGATAGTCCAAATCTTGATGTAAGATAGGTGCACGGTTTGCACCGAACATACCACAACCTCAAAAATCATTTTGGTCGCACCAGATGGAACTACCAGGTGACGTGGGTCTTGTGGAATCACGTTTTGGTCCATTTGGAGACAGTGTTAGTGTCGGTGCAAGACAGGTGCACAATATGTGCCAAACATACCATAGGCTCAGAAATCATTTTGGACGCACCCGGTGGTACTCCTAGGTGATGAGGCTCAAGTGGAAGTGAGATTCAGTTCATTTAGAGATAGTGCTAATCTTGACGCAAGATTGGTGCACGGTTTGCGCAAAACATACCACAGGCTCAGAAATCGTTTTGGACACACCCGATGGAACTCATAGGTGACGTGGGTCATGTGGAATCTCGCTTCGGTCCGTTCGGAGACAGTGTTAGTGTCGGTGCAAAATAAGTGCACGGTTTGCTTCAAACGTACCTTAATTTCATAAATCATTTTGGACGAACCCTATGGTACTCCTAGATCGATTCAGTTTGTTCAGGGATAGTGCTAACCTTGACGCAAGATAGGCGCACGGTTTGCACCGAACGTACCACGGCCTCAGAAATCATTTTGCACGCACCCAATGGAACTCCAAGGTGACGTGGGTCATGTGGAATCTCGTTTGTCTGTTTGGAGATAGTATTGGCATCGGTGCAAGATAGGTGCATGGTTTGTGCCAAACATACCATAGGCTTCGATATAGTTTTGGACACACCCGTTGGAACTCCTAGGTGACGGTCCTGTGGAATCTCATTTCGGTCCATTTGGTGATAGTGTTAGTGTCGGTGTAAGATAGGTGCACAGTTTGTGCCAAATATACCATAGACTCAGAATTCATTTTGGATGCTCGGTGGTAGACCTAGGTGATGAGGCTCAAGTTGAAGATAGATTCAGCTCATTTGGAGATAGTGCTAATCTTGATGCAAGATAGGTGCACGGTTTGCGCCAAATGTACCACAAGCTCAGAAATCATTTTGGACACACCCGATAGAACTCCTAGGTGACGTGGATCATGTGGAATCTCGTTTCGGTCCGTTCGGAGACAGTGTTAGTGTCGGTGCAAGATAGGTGCACAATTTGAACCAAATGGACCGTAGGCTCAGAAATCATTTTGGATGCCCCTGATGGTACTCCAAGGTAATGAGGCTCATGTGGAAGCTCGATTTAGTCCATTTGGAGATAGTGCTAATCTTGACGTAATATAGGTGCATGGTTTGCACCAAACGTATCACAGGCTTAGAAATTGTTTTGGATGAAACCTATGGAACTCTTAGGTGATGTGGGTCTTGTGGAATCTCGTTTCGGTCCGTTTAGAGACAGTGTTATTGTCGGTGCAAGATAAGTGTAGGGTTTGCGCCAAACCTGCCATAGGCTCAGAAAATCATTTTATACGCACCGGGTCGAACTACTAGGTGACGTAGGTCATGTGGAATCTCATTTTGGTCCATTCAGAGACAGTATTAGTGTTGATGCAAGATAGGTGCATGGTTTGTGCCAAACGTACCTTGGGCTTAGAAATCATTTTGGACGTACCCGATGGTACTCCTAGGTGACGAGACTCAAGTGGAAGCTCGATTCAATTCGTTTGGAGATAGTGCTAATCTTAACGCAAGATAGTTACATGGTTTGCGACGAATGTACCACATGCTCAGAAATCGTTTTGGACACACCCGATGGAACTCCAAGGTGACATTGGTCATGTGGAATCTCGTTTTAGTCTGTTTGGAGATATTGTTGGTGTCGGTGTAAGATAAGTGCACAGTTTGTGCCAAACATACCGTAGGCTTAGATATAGTTTTGAATGCAGCCGTTGGAACTCCGAGGTGACGTGGGTCATGTGGAATCTTGTTTTGGTTCATTGGGAGAGCGTCCTAGTGTCGGTGCAAGACAGGTGCATGGTTTGTGCTAACTGTACCATAGGCTCTGAAATCGATTTGGACACACCCGATGGTACTCCAAGGTGATGAGCCACAAGTGGAAGCTCGATTCAGTCCATTTAGAGATTATGCTAATCTTCACGCAAGATAGGTGCACTATTTTGTATGCACCGGATAGAACTACTAGGTGACGTGGGTCATGTGGAAACTCTGTTTGCTCCATTCAGAGACAGTGTTAGTGTTGGTCCAAGATAGGTGCACGGTTTGCGCGAAACATAACTTAGGCTCAGAAATCATTTTGAATGCACCCGATGGTACTCCTAGGTGACGAGGCTCAAGTGCAAGCTCGATTCAGTCTATTTGGAGATAGTGCTAAATTTGACGCAAGATAGGTGGACGGTTTCTGCCGAACGTACCACAGCCTCAACAAATCGTTTTGGATGCACCCGATGGAACTCCAAGGTGACGTGGGTCATGTAGAATCTCGTTTTGGTCCGTTTGGAGATAGTGCTGGTGTAGGGGCAAGCTAGGTGCACGGTTTGCACCAAACATACCGTAGGCTTAAAAATTGTTTTGGATGCACCCGATGGAACTCCTAGGTGACATGTGTCTTGTGGAATCTTGTTTTGGTCCGTTTGGAGACAGTGTTAGTGTCGGTGCAATATAGGTGCACAGTTTACGCCAAACATACCATAGGCTCAGAAATCATTTTAGATGGACCCGGTGGTACTCCTAGGTGACGAGGCTCATGTGGAAGCTTGATTTAGTTCGTTTGAAGATAGTGCTAATCTTGATGCAAGATTGGTGCACGGTTTGCGTCAAACGTATTATAGACTCAGAAATCATTTTGGCCGCACCCGATGGCACCCCATGGTAATGAGGCTCAAGCAGAAGCTGAATTCAGTCCGTTTGGAGATAGTGGTAACCTTGACACACATAGGTGCATGGTTTGCGCTGAACCTACCACAGGCTCATAAATCATTTTGGCCACACCCGATGGAACTCCTAGGTGACGTGGGTCTTATGGAATCTCGTTTTGGTCCGTTTGGAGACAGTGTTAGTGTCGGTGCAAGATAGTTGCAGGGTTTGTGCCAAACATATCATATGCCTAGAAATCATTTTAGATGCACCCGATGGTACTCCTAAGTGATGAGGCTCAAGTGGAAGCTTGATTTATTCTGTTTTTATATAGTGCTAATCCTGATGCAAGATAGGTGTCCGGTTTGTTTATAAACATACCACAGGCTCAGAAATTATCTTGGACGCACCCGATGGAACTCCTAGGCGACATGGGTCATGTGGAATCTTGTTTTGGTCCGTTTAGAGACAGTGCTAGTGTTGGTGCAAGATAAGTGCACGGTTTGTGCCAATCATACCAAAGGGTCAGAAATCGTTTTGGACGCATCCCATGGCACTCCATGGTAAAGAGGCTCAAGTTGAAGCTCAATTGAGTCCATTTGGTGAGAGTGGTATTCTTAATGCAAGATAGGTGCACAGTTTGCACCGAACATATCACAGGCTCAGAAATTCTTTTGGACGCATCCGATGGCACTCCAAGGTAAAGAGGCTCAAGTTGAAGCTCAGTTGAGTCCATTTGGTGAGAGTGGTAATCTTAACGCAAGATAGGTGCAGGATTTGCACCAAATATACCATAGGCTCATAAATCATTTTGGATGCACCCGATGGAACTCCTAGGTGACGTGGGTCTTGTGGAATCTCATTTCGGTCTATTTGGAGACAGTGTTAGTGTCGGTACAAGATAGGTGTAGGGTTTGCGCCAAACTTACCACAGGCTCAAAAATCATCTTGGACGCACCCGATGGAACTCCTAGGTGACATGGGTCTTGTGGAATCTCATTTTGGTATGTTTGAAGACAGTGTTAGTGTCGGTGCAAGATAGGTGTAGGGTTTGCGCCAAACATACCAGAAGCTCGGAAGTCATTTTGGACGCATCCAATGGTACTCCTAAGTGATGAGGCTCAAGTGAAAGCTCGATTCAGTCCGTTCGGAGGTAGTGCTAACCTTGCGGCAAGTTAGGAGCACCATTTGTGCCGAACGTACCACAGGCTCAAAAATCATTTTGGACGCACCCAATGGAACTCCGAGGTGACGTGGGTCATGTGGAATCTCATTTTGGTCCATTTGGAGATATTGTTGGTGTCGGTGCAAGATAGGTGCATGGTTTGTGCCAACATACCGTAGGCTCAGAAATTAGTTTGGACGCACCGATAGTACTCCAAGGTGACGAGGCTCAAGTGGATGCTTGTTTCATTCCATTTGGAGATTGTGCTAATCTTGATGCAAGATAGGTGCACGGTTTATGTCAAACGTACGATAGGCTCAGAAATTGTTTTGGACACACCCAATGGTACTTCTAGGCGACAGGGCTGAAGTGGAACTTGACTTAGTTCAATTGGAGATAGTCCAAATCTTGATGCAAGATAGGTGTACGGTTTGCACCGAACAAACCACAACCTCATAAATTGTTTTGCAGGCATTGGATGGAACACCTAGGTGACGTGAGACTTGTGGAATCTCGTTTCGGTCCATTTGGAGACAGTGTTAGTGTCATGTAAGATAGGTGCATAGTTTGCGACAAACACACCATAGGCTCAGAAATAATTTTGGATACCCCTGGTGGTACACCTAGGGATGTGGCTCAAGTGGAAGCTCGATTTAGTTCGTTTGGAGATAGTGCTAATCTTGATGCAATATAGGGCACAGTTTGCGCCAAATGAACCATAGGCTCAGAAATCATTTCGGACACACCCGATGGAACTCCTAGGTGACGTGGGTCATGTGGAATCTCGTTTTGGTCCATTCGGAGGCAGTGTTAGTGTTAATGCAAGATAGGTGCACTATTTGCACCAAATGTACCATAGGTTCAAAAATTATTTTGGACGCACCCGATGGTACTCCAAGATAATAAGGCTCAAGTAGAAGCTCAATTTAGTCCATTTGGAGATAGTGCTAATCTTGACGAAAGATAGGTGCACCGTTTGCATCGAACGTATCACAGGCTCAAAAATTCTTTTGGACGCACCCAATGGAACTCCTACATGATGTGGGTCTTGTGGAATCTCATTTCGGTTCATTTAGAGACAGTGTCAGTGTCGGTGCAAGATAGGTGCAAGGTTTGCACGAAACATACCATAGGCTCTGAAATTATCTTGGACGCACCTGACAGAAAGCTCTATGTTTGGTGTTGGTAATTAGTGACAATGCCTAAGTACTAATCCTATGCCTAAGGTGTATATAGCATATGAGGATTAGTACATTCCAAGGTTGGTGGCAAGATGGACATGGTGATCATGATGGCCACACTTGGATTTGGACGCAATCCTACGTGATCAAGGCAAAGGTATATGCTTAAGGGTTATGTTTTAGTAACCAAGACACCTAGTGGGTGTGGTTACATTATAGGATAGATAGTCGTACTATAAAGAGAGGAATGACGCGGCTATTGAACTCCTAAGTGCCTCTAGGTGTGCATTTCATAATCATATGCATTTGGATAGAACTAATAATGCCTTGAAAAATGATTGTGAAAATGCTAACACACTCACACATGACGTGCTCACATGGTAGTGTTAGCACATTTGTGATGGCATTGGAGTTTGAGCGGTAGAGAGGGTTTGGGGTCCTCTCTCCCTCCCACCAAGCTTGCGAGGCGGGATTCACGCGTTTTCGAGGAATTGAAACGCCTATTTTCCTTTACGCCAATGTCGAGATTTGGAGGCGTTGTCACATGTTGTTTCACGAGCTAAAACATGTGCTAAAGTGACACACATACTTAGTCTAGCTCATATGTGAAAGGGTGAATCAAACGGAGCGAACGAAGGTCAGAGGTGACCGGACGCTGAACCAGACGCGGTCTCTATTTGACCGGACGCGTCCGATCAATGCTCTGTGTTTGCGCGCGTCTCGGTCTTCTGATCGGACGCGGTGGCGCGTCCGGTCACGATCGACCGGACGCGTCCGGTTGTGGTGGGTGCTTACTAGACTCGAACCGGACACTGGCACTGTGGCGTCCGGTTCGTCTAGCAGCGCGTTCGGTCGCTGACTCGTTGGAGCGCTGCTCAGGCTTGACCAGCGCGTCCGGTCAGTTACGGGACTAGCTTGTCCGGTCGAGCTAAGCGCGTGGGCAGTGTGTGACCAGCGTGTCCGGTCACTTTGACCAGCGCGTCCGGTCAGCGCGACTGCAGCAGAATCAATTGCCTAACGGCTCTATTCGAAGGGGTACGTCTATAAATAGGTGTTGGCCGGCTCTTTGGAGTAACTCTTGGCTTGTTGATCATTCTAGCACTCCTTTGAGCTGAGCACATCCCCTCCCACTCATGTCCCTTGCTTGTTTGCCTAATCAAAGCGAGATTGAGTGATCTCAAGTGCATTTGCTTGTGAGTTTGCATCTAGTTGGAACTTAGGTGTTCATTTGCTACGGGATTCTTGTTTCTCTTGGTGGTTGCCACCACCTAGACGGCTTGGAGCAGCGGTGGAGGTTCGGCACGTGTTGGTGATTGTTCGTGGCCGGCTCCGGTGAGCTTGTTGTGAGGGGCTGTTGTGGTTCCCCGGTGGAGCGCCGAATTCCAACTCTAGTGGATTGCTCGTGTCAGAACTTCTTGCCATTTGGTAGGTTCTTGTGGCGCCTTTTGAGAGGCTCGGTGTGTGATACCGATTAGCCACCGAACCACGTGGTGTAGGGGGACACAACGGGGACTAGCGTGCCGGCAAGCACGTGAAGCTCGGGATAAATCATCGTGTCTTCACTTCGTTGATTGTGATTGATTTGTCTTGGTGGATTGGTTATCTTGAATATCATCACTTGGAATTATTGATTGGTTGGCTCAATTCATCGCCCCTCGGTGAAATATTTCTTATCCTACTCTTGTATTACATTTCAAGTACTTAGTTGTTTTCTCTAGTGCTTAGTAGCTTGAGTAGAGTAGCCTTCTAGTTTTCCTCTTGCGGTTTGACTTGTGCGGTTGTGTGATATATATATTAGAATTTTCTTTTGGATAGGTGGCTTGCAACACTCCATAGGCTAGGCAAAACTCGCTTCTCGCTATTTGTTATTGCTAATTAAATTGTCTAGCACTTTTTGTAGAAAGTTTTATTAGGCTATTCACCCCCCTCTAGCCATCAAGACCTTTCAAGTGGTATCAGAGCCATGGTCACCATTTGTAAGGCTTAACAACCTCGGTGTAAGATGGCTCAAGTTGTGTTCAACCATGTCGGGGGCAAGCCTCCATTCTTTGATGGTGTCTCATCTTTTGATCATTGGAAAATAAAGATGAAGCAATATCTTGGCTCTATTAATGAGAAGGTTTGGGAGGTGACACATCATGATTATGCTATCATTGATCCCAACAACCTCACCAACAATGACCGCATCAACAACCAATGCAACACTATGGCTCTCAACACTCTCTACAATGCGATTGATGCAAAGGTCTTTGAGCAAATCAAGGATCTTGAGATGGCAAGTGAAGTGTGGACAAGATTAGAGGAAACATATGAGGGCACTTCAATGATAAAGAGTGCCAAGCTCTATATGCTCAAGGACAAGTTTGCAAGCTTCAAGATGAAGGATGATGAGTCTATACCGGAGATGTTCTATAGGCTACAAGTCATTGTCAATGATCTCAAGAGCCTAGGAGAAGATGTCAAGGACAAGGACTTCTCACACAAGTTCTTGATGAACTTACCTAAGAAGTTTGCTATCTTGAGGAAGATGATCCAAAGAGAGGGTTTGGACAAGGTGACTCCAAACAAAGTGCTTGGAGATGTCATGACCGATGCTCAATATGATGATGGTGAAGATGAAGATGAGAAGGAGATCAAGGTCAAGCAAGAGAAGACCACCGCATTCAAAGCTTCATCCTCAAAGGGCAAGAGCAAGATTGATAGTGATGATCCATTTGATGATGAGACCATGGCCCTTCTAGTGCAAAAGATGGGTCGGTTCATGAAGAAGAGAGGCTATGGTGCAAGGAAGAGAAGAGACCACATGAAATCTAGAGAGATGCTATGCTACAATTGCAAGAGCCCCGATCATGTGGTAGCCGATTGCCCCTATGAAGACAAGAGGTTTCATGATGGGGAGTTGAAGATGAAGAAGAACAAGAAAGACAAGAAAGAGAAGAAAGAAAAGAAGAGCTTCACTATCAACAAGAAGAAGAAGGGTGGTGGTTATGTGGTCACTTGGGATAGTGATGACTCCAATAATGATGATGAAGAGAGCTCAAGTGATGATGAGAAACCCATTCGGAGAGCTATTGCAAGCATCGCCCTCTCCAACAAGCCTTCACTCTTCGACACTACATCGACATGCCTTGATGGAGGAGCAAGGGCTACAAGAGGACCACCAAGAGATGCAAGATCTTGGAGCAAGAGCTCGTTGCCAAGAGCAATGAAAATGATGCCTTGATGGAGGAGCTTGTTGCTCTCAAAAAGAGTAAGGAGTGCAAAGGAATTGAACAAGAGCTCAAAGCTCTTAGGAAATCCTTTGATGAGCTAGAGGCCTCTCGTGAGTGTCTAAAGGAAGACCACGAGGATCTTGAAATTGCTCACACTAGGCTTAAGGAAGCCCACTCCACTCTACTTGAGCTCATCAAGGAAAAGGACCTCAAGTTGGAGAAGTTCATGAAGGAAGCTAAGGAGGAGCAAGTGATTGTCACTTGTGATATTGGACTAACATGTGATATTATTGATGATTCTTTATTTGTTGGTCCTACTAATGCTTCATGTAGCTCATCATCATCCACCACAACCAACTCTATCTCTACTACTAGTGATTCATCACTCGTGGTTGAGAATGAGACTCTCAAGATAGAGGTGGATGATCTCACCCGCGCATTAGGCAAAGCCTATGGTGGAGATGCCTGCTTGCTAAAATGCTTGGGTAGCCAAAGGTTCTCTCTTAACAAAGAAGGTTTGGGCTATACTCCCAAGAAGGGCAAGGCGGCCTTTGCTACTCCAAAGCCTCGCTTTGTGAAGAGCAATGGTCATTATTGCAATAGATGCAAGCAAGTTGGGCATCTAGAGATTAATTGTAATAAAATGAACAAGAACAACAACAAGTTTCATGCTAAAATGGATGCATTCCTTTTGATTCTTGTTATGTGCTTACCAAGGGTGAGAAAGGTGTGCATGCTAGGTTTGTTGGTACACCAATTGTGGGCCCAAAGAAGAAGGCCATTTGGGTACCAAAGAACTTAGTTACTAACCTTCAAGGACCCAAGCAAGTATGGGTACCTAAAAGACATTAATTTCTTTTGTAGGTAAATTTCAAGGCCGGAGGAAGGCATTGGGTGCTTGATAGTGGGTGCTCTCAACATATGACCGGTGATTCAAGAATGTTCAACTCTCTCAAATGAAATGATAGTGGCAGCATCACATTTGGTGACAATAGCAAGGGTGATGTAAAGGTCTTGGAAGGATTGCAATCTCAAATGATCATAGCATTTCTAATGTGCTCTTAGTTGAAAAGTTGAACTTTAATCTTCTCTCGGTTGCTCAATTGTGTGATCTTGGTTTCAAGTTCATATTTGGTGTTGATGATGTGGAGATAGTGTTGATGGCTCCAATTTGATCTTCAAGGGTTTTAGATATGAGAATCTATACTTGGTTGATTTCAATGCTAGTGACACTCAACTTTCAACATGCTTGCTCACCAAATCAAGTATGGGTTGGTTATGGCATAGAAGACTTGGTCATGTTGGCTTGAAGCAATTGAACAAGTTAGTAAAGCATGACTTAGTTAGAGGCTTGAAGGATGTCACATTTGAGAAGGATAAGCTGATAAGCTATGTAGTGCATGTCAAGCCGGAAAGCAAGTGGGCAACACTCATCCATTGAAGAGCATTATGAGTACTTCTAAGGTGTTTGAGTTGTTGCACAAGGATCTATTTGGACCAACTACATACACAAGCATTGGTGGCAACAAGTATGGGTTTGTGATTGTGGATGATTTTACTAGATATACATGGGTATTCTTTCTTGTGGACAAGGGTGATGTATTTGATATATTCAAGAAGTTCATCAAAAGAGTGCAAAATGAGTTTGAGACCACAATCAAGAAAGTAAGAAGTGACAATGGAAGTGAGTTTAGAAACACAAGATTTGATGAGCTATGTGATGAGCTTGGAATCAAGCATCAATTTTCGGCCAAGTATACACCTCAATCTAATGGCTTAGTTGAGAGGAAGAATAGAACCTTGATTGATATGGCAAGATCAATGTTGAATGAGTATAATGTGAGTCACTCTTTTTGGGCCGAAGCAATCAACACGGCTTGCTTCTATAGCAACCGCCTCTATTGCCACAAGTTCCTAGAGAAGACACCATATGAGATCTTAAATGGAAGAAAGCCCAACATTGCATACTTTCAGGTATTTGGTTGCAAATGCTATATCTTGAAGAAAGGCACTAGATTGAGCAAATTTGAAAAGAAATGTGATGAAGGCTTCCTACTTGGTTACTCAACTACTAGCAAAGCTTATAGAGTTTGGAATTTGGGTAGTGGTCAACTTGAAGAAGTGCATGATGTTGAATTTGATGAAACAAATGGCTCTCAAGATGAAGAAGATAACTTGGATGATGTGAGAGGAACTCAATTGACCAATGCTATGAAAGAAATGGATATTGGTGATATTAGGCCAAAGCAAGTGATTGATGTGGATGACAACAAAGATCAAGTGCTCCAAAGTCCAATTACACAAGCTAGTGGTTCTCTAATGCAAAATCAAGCTAGTACATCATCTCAAGTGCAACAAGATCAACAAGTGGCTAATTCATCATCTCCAACTCATGATCAACATCAACATCCAAGCAATCAAGTCCAAGTGCTTCAACCAACTAACATTGCAAGAGACCATCCATTGGATTCCATCATTGGTGACATACAAAGGGGAGTTCAAACTAGATCAAGATTAGCATCATTTTGTGCACATTCTTCTTTTGTGTCAATGGAAGAACCCAAGGACATTAATAAAGCATTGAGAGATCCGGATTGGGTAAATGCAATGCATGAAGAGCTCAACAACTTCAAAAGAAATGAAGTATGGGAACTAGTTGAGAGGCCTAAGGATCACAATGTCATTGGAACAAGATGGGGCTTTCGCAACAAGCAAGATCAAGATGGAATAGTAGTAAGAAATAAAGCAAGATTAGTGGCTCAAGGTTACACACAAATAGAGGGTCTTGACTTTGGTGAAACTTATGCCCCGGTTGTAAGATTGGAAGCAATTAGGATTTTACTTGCCTATGCTTGTGCTCACAATATTAAGCTATATCAAATGGATGTGAAGAGTGCATTTCTCAATGGGTACATTCAAGAGGAGGTGTATGTGAAGCAACCTCCCAGTTTTGAAGATGACAAGAAACCCAACCATGTATACAAGTTGAGGAAGGCTTTGTATGGATTAAAGCAAGCACCTAGAGCATGGTATGAAAGATTGAGGGACTTCTTGCTATCCAAAGGATTTGTCATGGGCAAAGTTGATACAACACTATTTACCAAGAAGATAGGCAAGGACTTGTTTGTGTTGCAAATCTATGTTGATGATATCATCTTTGGTCCAACCAATAAAGATTTTTGTGATGAGTTTGGAAGCATGATGGCCAAAGAGTTTGAGATGTCAATGATTGGAGAACTTAGTTTCTTTCTTGGACTTCAAATCAAACAAATGAAGGAAGGAACATTTGTGAGCCAAACTAAGTACATCAAAGATATGCTCAAGAAGTTTGGCATGGAAGATGCAAAGGGCATTACAACTCCAATGGGCACTAGTGGAAGCTTGGATAGTGACAAGAGTGGCAACATGGTGGATCAAAAGCTATATAGATCAATGATTGGTAGTGTACTCTATGTGACGGCATCAAGGCCCGACGTGATGTTTAGTGTATGCATGTGTGCAAGATTTCAAGCCTCACCAAGAGAAAGTCATTTGAAGGCAACAAAGAGAATATTGAGGTACTTAAAGCATACATAAGATGTTGGATTGTGGTATCCCAAAGGTGCAAGCTTTGAGCTAGTTGGATATTCAGATTCCGACTATGCCGGTGATAAAGTTGAGAGAAAGAGCACCTCCGGGACTTGTCAATTGTTGGGAAGATCACTTGTCTCATGGTCATCCAAGAAGCAAAATAGTATTGCACTATCTACCGCCGAACCCAAATACATCACTGCGGGTAGTTGTTGTGCACAAATCTTGTGGATGAAGGCAACATTGAAAGATTTTGGAATCAACTTCAAGAATGTGCCATTGTTATGTGATAATGAAAGTGTCGTGAAGCTAACCAACAATCCGGTTCAACATCAAAGAACAAAGCATATTGATGTTCGCCATCACTTTATTAGGGATCATCAACAAAAGGGTGACATTGCTATTGAGAGTGTAGGCACCGAAGATCAATTAGCCGATCTATTCACCAAGCCACTTGATGAGAAGAGATTTCACAAGCTAAAGAATGAGTTGAACATACTTGACTTCTCCAACATGAGTTGATGCACCTCCATGATATGACATGCCTCTCCTTCGAGCCTCAAGGTACAATTGGTTGACATGTCATACATTCTATACTAAGGACATGTTTAGTTCATCTAGTCATGATTTCTTATGTTCTAGGCTCATTCATGAAAATCAAATGAATTTGAAGGTTATATGGTGCCAGTATTGTTTCTTTGCTATGTATGATCTAGTGGTAGCATATAACTTGTTTAAGTAGTTTGTGATCCTAAGTGTTTAATCTAGATCACTTGTCTGAATATTTGCTTCAACATGGTGCATGATAACCCTTCTAGTGAGGTCTGAAGAAGCTTACCCTTGGATCAAACCGAAGCATTTTATTCATGCAAGCAATCTAGGTTGAATCACAAACTTGATCCTCACCC
Source organism: Saccharum hybrid cultivar R570 (assembly GCA_038087645.1). Classification (NCBI taxonomy): domain Eukaryota; kingdom Viridiplantae; phylum Streptophyta; class Magnoliopsida; order Poales; family Poaceae; genus Saccharum; species Saccharum hybrid cultivar. Next base: position 18,121,889 of record JAQSUU010000066.1, read on the forward strand.
CATAACATGACATGATATTCTATCTAAAATTGGTCCCTTGTGGTCATTGGTGCCAAAGGGGGAGAAAATGTTGTTCACAAAGATAGATTCTAAAGGGGGAGAAAACCTAAAGGGGAGAATTGATAAAAGAAAGGGGATCAACTAAAATTTTGAGCACACAAGTAGGGGGAGCAAGCTCATAAACATGAATGTTGCATTTTCATGTGCACTTCATATGTATGATGCATAGTTATGCATTTCTTTTTCTCCGATACATTGCTTGTGTGGTGACTTGCTAGTATAATTTGAATGGTATATTGAGGTACTAGCATGAATAGGAAGTAGTTAGATTTTTCTTGCTTCATGTTTTTTCAAAGTGGTACTAGAGCCTTGCTTATAATGTTGATCTCATGAGGTTTCTAGTTATGTTTGTGCTTTTCCAAGTGGTATCTAACTACACAAGGTGCTAAGATGGTGTTTATCGCTACTCCGATGGTATCACGCTTCAAAGGTCTACAATCTAAAACACTTAGCACCTATTGATAGTCAACACTCCTATATTTTCCTATCTAAGCATGTATGCTTCCTAAATCCAAACATGTAGCATACATGTAGGGGGAGCCATTGCTATCAATTTGAATTCATGATCACTTGTACGTAATTCTTACACATGGTAATAACTTGGACAATGTGACATGGGTTCAATTAAAATTTTATCATAATATCTTTGTGAAAGGGTTGTCACCAATTACCAACAAGGGGGAGATTGAAAGCTCTATGTTTGGTGTTGGTAATTAGTGATAATGCCTAAGTACTAATCCTATGCCTAAGGTGTATATAGCATATGAGGATTAGTACATTCCAAGGTTGGTGGCAAGATGGACATGGTGATCATGATGGCCACACTTGGATTTGGACGCAATCCTACGTGATCAAGGCAAAGGTATATGCTTAAGGGTTGTGTTTTAGTAACCAAGACACCTAGTGGGTGTGGTTACATTATAGGATAGATAGTCGTACTATAAAGAGGGGAATGACGCGGCTATTGAACTCCTAAGTGCCTCTAGGTGTGCATTTCATAATCATATGCATTTGGATAGAACTAATAACGCCTTGAAAAATGATTGTGAAAATGCTAACACACTCACACATGACGTGCTCACATGGTGGTGTTAGCACATTTGCGATGGCGTTGGAGTTTGAGCGGTAGACAGGGTTTGGGGTCCTCTCTCCCTCCCATCGAGCTTGCGAGGCGGGATTCACGCTTTTTCGAGGAATTGAAATCCCTATTTTCCTTTACGCCAATGTTGAGATTTGGAGGCGTTGTCACATGTTGTTTCATGAGCTAAAACATGTGCTAAAGTGACAAACATACTTAGTCTAGCTCATATGTGAAAGGGTGAATCAAACGGAGGCGAACGGAGGTCACAGAGGTGACCGAACGCTGAACCAGATGCGGTCTCTATTTGACCGGACGCGTCCGGTCAGTGCTCTGTGTTTGCGCGCGTCTCGGTCTTCTGATCGGACGCGGTGGCGCGTCCGATCACGATCGACCAGACGCGTCCAGTTGTGGTGGGTGCTTACTAGACTCGAACCGGACGCTGGCACTGTGGCATCCGGTTCGTCTAGAAGCGCATCCGGTCGCTGACTCATTGGAGCGCTGCTCAGGCTTGACCAGCGCGTCCGGTCAGTTACGGGACCAGCGTGTCCAGTCAAGCTACGCGCGTGGGCAGTGTGCGACCAGCGCGTCCAGTCAGTTTGACCAGCGCATCCGGTCAGCGCGACTGCAGCAGAATCAATTGCCTAACGGCTCTATTCGAAGGGGTATGTCTATAAATAGGTGTTGGCCGGCTCTTTGGAGTAACTCTTGGCTTGTTGATCATTCTAGCACTCCTTTGAGCTGAGCACATCCCCTCCCACTCATCTCCCTTGCTTGTTTGCCTAATCAAAGCGAGATTAAGTGATCTCAAGTGCATTTGCTTGTGAGTTTGCATCTAGTTGGCACTTGGGTGTTCATTTGCTACGGGATTCTTGTTTCTCTTGGTGGTTGCCACCACCTTGACGGCTTGGAGCAGCGGTGGAGGTCCGGCACGTGTTGGTGATTGTTCGTGGCCGGCTCTGGTGAGCTTGTTGTGAGGGGCTATTGTGGTTCCCCGGTGGAGCGCCGAATTCCAACTCTAGTGGATTGCTCATGTCGGAACTTCTCGCCATTTGGTAGGTTCTTGTGGCGCCTTTTGAGAGGCTCGGTGTGTGATACCGATTAACCACCGAAACACGTGGTGTAGGGGGACACAACGGGGACTAGCGTGCCGACAAGCACGTGAACCTCGGGATAAATCATCGTGTCTTCACTTCGTTGATTGTGATTGATTTGTCTCGGTGGATTGGTTATCTTGAATATCATCACTTGGAATTATTGATTGGTTGGCTCAATTCATCTTCTCTCGATGAAATATTTTTTATCCTACTCTTGTATTACATTTCAAGTACTTAGTTGTTTTCTCTAGTGCTTAGTAGCTTGAGTAGAGTAGCCTTCTAGTTTTCCTCTTGCTGTTTGACTTGTGCGGTTGAGTGATAAATATATTAGAATTGTCATTTGGATAGGTGGCTTGCAACACCCCATAGGCTAGGCAAAACTCACTTCTCGCTATTTGTTATTGCTAATTAAATTGTCTAGCACTTTTTGTAGAAAGTTTTATTAGTCTATTCACCCCCCTCTAGCCATCAAGACCTTTCACTAACAGAACTCCTAGGTGACATGGGTCATGTGGAATCTCGTTTCAGTCTGTTTGGAGGCAGTGCTAGTGTCGGTGCAAGATAGGTGCACTATTTGCACCAAACATACCATAGGCTCAGAAATCGTTTTGGACGCACCTGATGGAACTCCTAGGTTACGTGGGTCTTGTGGAATCTCGTTTTAGTCTGTTTCGAGATAGTGTTAGTCTCAGTGCAAGACAGTTGCAGGGTTTGCGCCAAACATACTATCAGAAATCATTTTAGACGCACCCGATGGTACTCCTATGTGATGAGGCTCAAGTGGAAGCTTTATTTATTTTGTTTTGATATAGTGCTAATCCTGATGCAAGATAGGTGCCCCGTTTGTGCCAAACATACCATAGGCTTAGAAATTGCTTTGGACACACCCGATGGAACTCCTAGGCGACGTGGGTGTTGACGGTAATTAACCATCAACTTTATAAGCCAACAAGAATCAAAAGAAGGGTTAAAATGAGCTTCACCTTAGACTTAGGGGTTTTAAACTAATAATTTCCATGAGTTTTGGTGAATGTCTATTTCTGCAGGGGGTTATTAGGAAAAGACCAAAGGAGACCCACATGTTAGATTTACATAGAGAGAAACCAACCCTACTATGAAAAAGAATAATCTAGAAGACTCGGGAAGATACTCCCTCAAAGGGGAGGGCTAAATGGGCTGGCAAGTGGGGCGGCCGCCCCTGGCCCTGGGCGCCCGCCCCACTCAGGTGGCCAATCAGCTGTGACTTCGTGGATCCTACTTCCACTGCCTTTGAGGATGAATAAAAACCATAGATCAAGGTTGGTTTGATCCGAGGGCTATGTTGTTTCCTAGAGGGCTATATAAGCAAGGCCCCTCACCCTAGGAGAAACCCTAATTCATTAGCAATTCATTAGCAGAGGGAGACATCAGCAGAGCTAGGGTTTAGAGAGTTTCTCTCCACCAGAGAGTTAAAATAGCTACTCCAATTCTTCAACTTCTACATAGGTTTAGACTAGATAGAGGAAGAGTTAGAATAGCTACATAGGAAGCCTTGCTATGTCCTGGCTTTCTTTAGTAATATTCCTTATACATAGATGAAGATTCTTTTATGCTATATATGATGGTGTGTTTGCTAGAGTAGATGAGTGACTTAGTAGATTAGAACCTACCTAGAATTCAATCTCTTGAATTAATCAGACGTCAACCTACCTTTATGATGAGTAGTCTATCTCTAATCTCTGCGTGATTTATTCCCTATGCTTTACAATTCAATTATACTTATTTATCATGGTTCACCCCCCAGCCAAAGTAAGTGACTATGTGATTGATTTCTCATAAGTAGTCGTATTTTGCAAATCCATCCTTTAGGTTTAAGTACTTAGTTCTTTCCCTTGAGCTAGATATAAATTAACGATACCTGGAATATTTCCCGGTGAAGTGCTACAATGGTATTTTATCTGTATGCTTGCGGATCCCATTTTTATTCTAAGAGTAGCAGTTCTATACCAACACTTCTGGCGCCATGCTAGGGATGACAACTTAGCTTAAGTGGTTTTAGAAGTGTCAACAAGCATTTCTGGCGCCGTTGCCGGGGAAGGAATAAACCTTTGAGAAAAATTGCGTAAATAGATACTTAGGAAATGAGAAATCATAACAAGGCACCTCTGCTTTGGCAGGTTCACCCCTGTTGTTTTTCTTTGTTTATATTTTATACAGGGTATTAGTAGGATTGATTCTGATTCACTCAAATCTCCATCATCAGAATCGGATCAACCCAAGAAGGAGCTTATCACCAATTCCTGAAGCTATGGCTACAAAAACCCTATGTGAATTCTTTGCTCCTACAGTTGAGAATATCCATACAGGTCCAGCACTGGAAACAAATAATCTTGAGTTTGAGCTCAAGCCAAGCCTCATTAATATGGTGCAAGTTACCCTATTCAGTGGAAAGGTACATGAAGATGCAAGTACACATTTGCAGAATTTCCTGGAAATTGGAAGCACTATCGTCATCAAAGAAGTTAATCAAGATATCATACTACTTTGCCTTTTTCCATTCTCACTAGTGGGAAGAGCGAAGCAGTGCTTTTATGCCAACAAAGAAGACATCAATACATGGGCGAAGTGTTCAAAGGCTTTTCTAGCAAAATTCTTCCCAATAGGCAAGAGGAATACCTTAAGAGGAACGATTGCCAATTTTCAACATCAGAAGACAGAAACCATTTCAGAAGCATGGGAGCGTTTGCAAGAATACATCTCAGATTGTCCTCATCATGGAATGGAAGAATGGTTACTCATGCAAGGCTTTTATCATGGATTAACTCAGAAAGCACGTGAGCACCTAGATGCAACTACTGAAGGATCATTTTTGTCACTTACAGTTGGAAAAGCCAAGTTACTTATGGAGAAGATATCAAAAAATCAAGGCTGGTCCCAAGACCACACTCAACATTGTCATCAGAGTGAAGAAACGATTGAAGAAGTGAATGCACTGTCTACCAAGATGGATGATTTGCTCAACTGGCTTGACTAGAGGGCTAAATACAAGGAAGATCATAGGGCGATTGAAGCAGCATACAAACAGAATACAAACTTCGCAGACAAGAAGCCTTTGTATCAGCCAAATTGGAGATAGCAACAAAATCAAAAATTGACTCGATAACCTACATTGAGGGATTTAGTCAGGCAGCAGATCAGAATAAACAGTGAAATCAAGGTAAAGCTTGCCACTAATGACAGAATCCTAGAGGATATAAATGACAAAATGGATAGTTTCTCAGTTGCCATTGAAGATCAGCTCAAGTTTAACAAGAAGATAGAAGAGAAGATAAAACAGCTAGCTGCGGTATTGCCTACTGCCACTGATCCTGAGCAAGTAAGAGCTATTACTACGAGAGGAGGGAGATCCACCAAGCAACCTCCCTATCCAAAAGGAGCAAGAAGAGCACCAGCAGTACTGCTAGTGGCAGAAGAAGAGAATAGTACTAAACCTAAGCAAGATGTACAACCTCAAGACATATTACAAGATCACGAGATGAGACAGAATTTTCATGATACAAATTATATACCATTTCCTCGTAGAATTAGAAGATCACAATCGGATGAGCAGTTTAGCAAGTTCGTGGAGGTTATTCAGAAGCTATATGTCAACATACCTCTATTGGACGCCATTCAAGTCCCTACATATGCCAAGCATATCAGAGACATTTTGAATAAGAAGAGACCACTGCCATCCACTAAAGTGATCAAGCTAATTGAAGAGTATAGTGCAGCTATCCTGAATAAATTACCAGAGAAGAAGAAAGATCCAGGATGCCCCACTATTGATTGCTCAATTAGAGATCAACATTTCAACAACGCACTATGTGATCTTGGAGCAAGTGTTAGTGTGATGCCTGCTGCAGTCTATCACAAGCTTGACCACTCAGCATTAGAGCCAACATCAATGTCCTACAATTAGCAGATCAATCAGTTCGGTACCCATTGGGCATCGCCGAGAATATCCCAGTCAAGATACGTGAATTCTTTGTTCCAGTAGACTTTGTGGTACTGGATATGCATCCAGACTCAAAAGTGTCACTCATCCTCATGAGACCCTTTTTGAGCACCGCCAATGCACACATTGATGTCGGAAAAGGAGAAATCAAGTTCACCATAAATGGGCAAGAAGAGCAATTTGCATCCCAGTCAAAACAGGAACTCAATGCCTCTGCAAAGATGGTAGATCAAGATAAAATGGAAAAATCATCAGAGCCATCATCTCTGGGATCATCAGAAGAATAAAATATTGGAAGGTCCAGTTCGAAGGACTCAAAAAATATTTGAACCTTTGCCGGAAGGTAACTCGATATTTATCCGCATAATTTTTCTTAAGCATATTTACATTCTCAAGTACTACATTATAAAAATTCTATCCCCATGTAAATAATTTTTATGGTGTGTAAAAACCCGTTAAAAGTATTTTACCGTGGTGGTACAAAAATATTTACTCCTTGCATTTTAAGCATTTTAGTTTCTACTCTTTTATCTCCTGCATTTTATATATATAGTGCATAGTGGACCCACCACCGTGGGACCCACATGTCATACACTCCACCTCACATACATCACATCACATTATTTCATCCACTTCCACTCACCTCCACCATTTTCTCTTTTCCACCGCCAAATCCACCCACACACCTCTTTTTCATACTTAGCACTTAAGCAAGGTGGAGAGTTGAAAATTTCAGCTAGAAAGGAGACAGAAGTGGGGCGGTTGCCCCATCCACTTGGGCGCCCTCCCGGCCATCTCCTCCTCTATAGAAACCCTTTCTCCCATTGCTTCTATGCACCATCAACACTTAGAATTTTTAGTGTACAAGCTATTTTCAGTTTCAAGTTTCCTACAAGAGCATAGGAGAGAAGGAGGAGAGTGGAAAGAAAGAAGAGAAAAGAGGGAAGAGAGGAGAGTGACCTAGAGCTTAGAGTTGAGAGAAGGAAGTTTTTCTAGTGCTGCTATAATCTTTTAGTGGTAACGCTGCCCAAGTTAAGCTAGAGAAATTAAAATTTGAGGGATGGTTCTGTCGAAAAACCAACTAAGAATTATTCTCTTGGACGACTAACCTCTGGACCGCTAACTCTGGACGGCTAACCAACTAACCCCTTCCTTAACTCTCTCCATGAGTTTTGTCTTTATCAGTTTTGCAGGATGAGCGGATTAAAGAAGCTTGCCAAGGGAGCTATGGGGACGATCAAGAACATCAGAACCAGGAGTTCGACCCGAGCATCATCAAGAGCCAACTCTGATATGAGCGTTGATCCTCCTACTACCCCTGCACCTGCTTTCTCTTCATCACCAGCACCCAAGATCCTTCTCAAGCCAAATCAGCTTGGCTTGTGTGATTTCCACGAGAAGGATGTGTACAAGAAAATCAAGGACAAAGAGTTCACCCATACACCTGCATTCGATCTAGCACTACTCCAAGAGGCAGGTGTGAGCTCTGAATTTGATACTATTTTCTCATTACTAGGATGGGCTTCTGCTTGGGATGTCCCTGAATTAGGATCTAAGTTGTTAACCATAGAATTTCTTTGCACCCTAAGGACCACAGAGTTGGGAGTTTACTTTAGGCTCTTTAAGCAAGAGTTTTACCCCACATGGAGAGAGTTTAGTGACCTCCTTAATTTTCCTTCTAACATCTTAGTAGATATTGATGAAGCTTTAGGAGATTTTGAGAAGCACAAGTTTGGACTGAGATTTCTAAGCATACAGTTTTCTACTCGCATCGTACTAGTGACATAGAACATCCAACGCTTAGGTTTTTCCATAAATGGTTGGGCTTTACTTTCTTTTCACGTGATGATACTAGCAAAGTCAGGATGGCATACTTACAGCTGATGTATGCAGCCATCAAAAAGATCAAAGTCTCGCCTGTTCGTCTTTTAGTTGCCCATTGGTTGATTGTTCCCTCTTACCGAGTAGGACCTATTGCTATCTGTTCGCTTGTTACTCGTATTGCTGCTAAATTAAACATGTTGCAAGGAGCCTCTCTTAATTTTATTGAAGATCATCATGATACTTTTGGCTATGGACATTTTTATCATGCTCACCTTTTGAAAAGAATAAACAATGAACTTTTTATGACATATGGTGAGACCAAGCTCCGGTGACCTAGCCCAGAGTTGGCCCTTTATTCTGTTCAAACTTTTCATGTTGAGTTACAAGCTCAACCAGTGAACACTAGAGTGCCCTAGAGAACTGCCTCTGAAAGAATCACACGTCACCATCAAGAACCAGTTTGGCGCAGTGCTGACCCTGAACCAGAACAGCCAGCTCATGCCAGCTATGATGAGTGGATGGATCACCACTATTGGGTTCTGAACCCGTGGGAGTATTCTCCTCACCAGCCGCATGATAGCTATGAGCAGCCGCCACCATCGACTGGACCATTCCATCCCTATGGAGAAGGAACTTCATCAGGAGGTGCAAAACACTCATTTGATTACCAAGGTGGAAGAACATCATCGGGTGGAGCACATCAAGAATTTGAGCACGGACATAGGTCCGACGCTGCTGGGTTCCACTACATCCCGCAGTACCATGAAGAACATATGGCACACCACCAATGCACTGACAACGCTCTCCAGATCCTCCAACAAGGCCAAGCACGTCATGACCAGACGTGGGAGGAGCAGCGCCAGTGGAACTACAACACCACTCAGACCATAACCAGCATTCGAGAAAGTCAAGAACAAGAGGCTAAGGACATTGAAACATTGTTTGGATTTTTCCCTCTAAATTGAACGACTATGACAAAATCTAGCTTGGGGGAGGACCCCCGTTATCTAAGGTAAGTTTTCTTTTCCTTTTTACAATTTCCTTTTGTTATCGATATGCATCTAAAAAAATCAGCAAAAACCTGAAAACAAAATAAATATTACTGCTTTTTAGTATGCTTGTTTTAGTTTGTTCTAAAAACATAAAAACTAAATAAAAAAGAGTGTGTTTTTCATCTTGTTACTTTAATAAGTTTGTAAACTTGAAGAATGCATGATGGAAATGATGAACCTAGTTTTCAAACAAGAATTCTCCCAAGGATTGGATAAACTGTTGACACATGAATTTACTCTACACTTTAAACCTGTGGGAGCATATGCTTAATCTAAGTCTAGGTAATTGACAGACATGATATGATATAGTCTGAGCTGTTGTTTATCTTGTTCCTAGTGACACTAAATTCTAGAGATTTATTTTGAAAACTTAAAATGCCACATGATGAGTTTCTTATATGACGAGTGTTAAATTTCTACCACAGCCATACATGATTATTAGAATAGGAAACCTTCCACATATTTATTGCTTGTAATTGTATTGAGTTTGGTTGGCTGTGTTGACCCTTAGGGGCTTGTCATGTGGTTAAAATCAAGATTCACACACACATCATGCATTCTTGCTACTTCTACCCTGGAAGTACGCACCACATATTTGTCCCATTTAGATCCACCAAAAATGTTCTACTCTTACACTGAGAGTGCACCAAAACTTTTCCCCATAGGATTCCTTTTTCTGCTAGCCAAATACCTTTATAATTGCTCCAAGTTTTTATCATCATTTCTCTCATATCAATTTTGTTCTTCGTATAAGAGACTTGTTATCTATTTTCTATGTAAAAAAAGAGAAGAGAAGCAAAAGCAAAAGAAAAAGATGGACAAGGGTCCTAATAAAAAAAGAGAAAAAAAGGAAAGAAAGATATTTATGCAGCCAAGTTTTCATTTATTTTCAAAATTCAGAAGACAGAAGTTATTTCCAAGTATGGAGCATTGTAGAATTGGATTTTCACCTCTTTCTTTCTATCTCATTTATTCCCCATTATGTTAGCCACCAAATCAAACCACACATGCACATCTTGATTTGATTGTGTGATGAGTTCCTCTGGATCCATAGTTTGACTAGGCAATATATGTATTACACGTATGTATGAGCTATCTCCATACCCCTGAACTCCACATAAGCCTTATTAGTTATAGGGTGAGAGAGAGAAGGCATACCCAAGATTTTCCTTGAGCCAAAAATACTACATATTTTGAGAGGAGAGACAAGGCATAACCTTTCAAATGCCTTAGTGAGGATCCATAAATACCACATATTGAGAGACTTGTGAGAGTCATATTCAAGGAACTCTAAGTTTTATTTGCAAATACTTATGAAAACTCCAGGACAGAGGTGGAACAAAGAGCATGAGACATAGTGCTTGACTTAATTGTTCTGTCTTTCAATTGCTCAAGACCCAAGTACAGGTAAAAGCCCCATGGTTGAAAGAAACATGAGTATGTTTGAAAGTCAGTGCAGTCCACTCTAGTCCAAAAGAAGAATTCTTGTTTGAATGCATGTGTACTTTTAAGGAGTTGCTGCAATATTTTCAAAAATCTTAAAACTCCTGATCCATCTTAGGTTTAACTGTTTACTCAGGGACGAGTAAAAGGTAAGCTTGGGGGAGTTTGTTGACGGTAATTAACCATCAACTTTATAAGCCAACAAGAATCAAAAGAAGGGTTAAAATGAGCTTCACCTTAGACTTAGGGGTTTTAAACTAATAATTTCCATGAGTTTTGGTGAATGACTATTTCTGCAAGGGGTTATCAGGAAAAGACCAAAGGAGACCCACATGTCAGATTTACAAAGAGAGAAACCAACCCTACTACGAAAAACAATAATGTAGAAGACTCGGGAAGATACTCCCTCAAAGGGGAGGGCTAAATGGGCTGGCAAGTGGGGCGGCCGCCCTGGCCCTGGGCGCCCGCCCCACTCAGGTGGCCAATTAGCTGCGACTTCATGGATCCTGCTTCCACTGCCTTTGAGGATGAATAAAAACCATAGATCAAGGTCGGTTTGATCCGAGGGCTGTGGTGTTTCCTAGAGGAGAAACCCTAATTCATTAGCAATTCATTAGCAGAGGGAGACATCAGCAGAGCTAGGGTTTAGAGAGTTTCTCTCCACCAGAGAGTTAGAATAGCTACTCCAATTCTTCAACTTCTACATAGGTTTAGACTAGATAGAGGAAGAGTCGGGCGACTTGTGCTCGGAATTCATATCTTCGTCATCAAAGTATTGGTACTATTTTGTATCTTTGCTCTACGACTTTATTCTAATATGATTATGTTTCTATTTATTATGTTCCTAGTTTGATCTAGTAGTACATTTGATATGGTTATGATTGATAATGAGTTTGTGCATAAGTTTGCAAAGCGCTTAGCTCTCTTCGCGAGGGGGTTAAGTGGTAGATCACATGTAAGCGTGGTGCTTAGATGCTATTTACCTGCAAATGTATCCTATTGGCCGGGTCGTGTGGTAGTTCATGGAAGTGACAGTTCTATTGAGTCTTATATAGTCCACCCTCCATTGATAGGACAGGCAGAAACAACGTTACATAGGAAGTCTTGCTTTGTCCTGGCTTTCTTTAGTAATATTCCTTATACATAGATGAAGAGTCTTTTATGCTATATATAATGGTGTGTTTGCTAGAGTAGATGAATGACTTAGTAGATTAGAACCTACCTAGAATTCAATCTCTTGAATTAATCAAACGTCAACCTACCTTTATGATGAGTAGTCTATCTCTAATCTCTACATGATTTATTCCCTATGCTTTACAATTCGATTATACTTATTTATCATGGTTTACTCCCTACCAAAGTAAGTGACTGTGTGATTGATTTCTCATAAGTAGTCATATTTTGCAAATCCATCCTTTAGGTTTAAGTCCTTAGTTCTTTCCCTTGAGCTAAATATAAATTAACGATACCTGGAATATTTCCCGGTGAAGTGCTACAATGGTATTTTATCTGTATGCTTGCGGATCCCATTTTTATTCTAAGAGGACCAGTTCTATAACAACACTTCTGGCGCCATGCTAGGGATGACAACTTAGCTTAAGTGGTGTTAGAAGTGTCAACAATGGGTCATGTAGAATCTCATTTTGGTCCGTTTGGAGACAGTGCAAGTGTTGGTGCAAGATAGGTGCACGGTTTGTGCCAAACATACCAAATAGTCAGAAGTCATTTTGGACGCACCTGATGGAACTCCAAGGTAATGAGGCTCATGTAGAAGCTCAATTCAGTCCGTTTGGAGTGAGTGGTAATCTTGATGCAAGATAGGTGCACTGTTTGCACTGAACGTACCACAGGCTCATAAATCGTTTTGGACGCACCCGACTGAACTCCTTGTTGACATGGGTGTTGTGGAATCTTCTTTCGGTCTGCTTGGAGACAGTGTTAGTGTCGGTGTAAGATAGATGTAGGGTTTGCGCTAAACATACCACATGCTCAAAAATTGTCTTGGACGCACCCGATGGAACTCCTAGGTGACATGGGTCTTGTAACACCCCAAGTGTTTGGCTTGCATTTGTGCATGTGCATTGCATAACATAAGAACGTTCATTTCATTATCACATGTGCATCATTCTATGTTTCATTAGCTATGCCTGGATGTTTCATATGTTTCAATTGAATGTTTCAATTACTATAGGAGCTTGGAGTACATGCATTACATACAAATAAGTGTGGTGACTCACTAAAACACTCTAACTATGTTTAGGAACCCTAATGGAACAATGTTCATGTTGACCACTTAGCTTAATTATGCTTCTAAGTGATGGTTGCCTCTAGTTGACCACTAGAGTGCTTTTGTTTGACCAAATAGAAAGTATAGTTTAGAGTGTTTGCATGGCTGTGCACTCTTAAGCAAAGTTGTAATAAATTTTATAAGGAACAAAAGTTGTTTTACGACCTTGAACTAGAAATGTGCACAACATGCTCAAAAGTGGCTTACAAGTCAGTTTTCACTACTGTTCAGTACTTAGAAAATTGGCTAAGTCATTACTGCAGTTTCAGTTTACACGTGCCCCTGTTTGACAGCTTGTAATTTAAAATCTAGGCCGAACTAGACCAAACCCATATAAGAAAAGTTGGAGCACTCATGTAGCTCTACAACTTTTATTATTAGAGATTTTGTTAGTTCGCGCTAGTTTAAGAGTTGGAGGGCGTAGAAGTTTGAGTTTCAGACACATTTTTGCAATAGAATTGGTTAGCTCCTGGACTGATTTGAATCGGGCTCGGGCAATGGTCATGGCCGACCGGCATCAGAGAATGGCCGCCGCGTGGCTCTTCCGTTGCGCGAACGAGTGCCACGGCGTTGGCGTGTATGTGTTGGGGAGGCAAACCGAGAGCTTCACCTGCTGCCTTCCTTTCCCATTCACCTGCTGCTCTTCCTCTCCCTTGTCCATTCTACTCCACGGCCAAGAACAGCAGCCGTAGGAGCAGCGCTGCCGCCACCAAAAATCCACTGCAGCTAGGCACCATCCTTCGATTCCTCGTAGCCGCAGCAGCGCCGTGAGCTTCTCCACGTCTCTGACCTATCTGCGATGCCACTCGATCACCGGTGAGGGCCCGTGGACCAATGCCGCCAACATGGCTGCCATGAACGCCGAGAGGAGCTCGTGCATGGCCTCTGTACCTCGCGTCCCTCCTTGCTCTCTATCTATCTCATCCTATTGTCGCCTAGAGCTGCTGCTGCTCGCGCAACCGGCCTCCAGCTAATGCCCAAGCCAGCAAGGCCGCCGCCGACCGGAGTCCGTCCCCATACTTACGTACGTACGTACAGCGCCGCTGCTGTTACCGCTCCTTAAGCCATCGCTACGTGTTAGTTGAGAAAATCGTTCGCTAACCTATCCTGATAGATGCGTCTCGACGAGCGGAATCCGTTGGTGGTGGTCGCATCGCCGGAAAGTTCGCCGTCGGCGAGCTACGGCCAGTCAAAGTGTCACCTCTGCTTCTGTCCCTATGACGTGTGGGTCCAGATTGACCTTGGGTCCCAGCCATCAGTCCCTAGGGGTGCACAGCGCTGGGTGTGCATAGCAGTTTCTAGGGTTTAGATGTTTTCGTTTTTAGTCTTTTCAAGTTTTTGTGTGAGTCTTGTAAATTCAATATCTAGAGCTACAGAGGTCCGATTTGAGTGAAACCAATTTTGTTGGTCTTGTTATGAAAAGCTCTATCTAATAGAACCATTAAACTTGTTGTTTGGAAATATTTTCTGTGCAGTATTAATTATCCTTGTTAAGTGTTTTAAAATGGCCTTTACCTTGGGAAATTCATAACTTGAGTTTGGTTGATGCCAAAAATGTGATTCCACTTGGGTTGGTCTTGTGTTGATATGTGTTACCTAGGAAAAATGCTAAAGCTGCAGTGACTTTAGTGGAAATAGGACTTTGTGGTTTATCCTAGTTAAATGCTTTTATAATCCTCGTTGGCTTGTCATTTTTGCATCGAATGTTCTACTTGTGCAAAGGCTATGAAAATTATACAGTAGCCTACTGAGGACATGTATGAGCTACTGTAATTTTTGTAGAAATTATGGAGCACTTTTTATATATGTTTATTATTCCACCTAATTATCTAAATAAATTTAGAAAATGCATTAAAAAATTTAATTAAGAATGGACACTATGTTTTCTGGTGTTCACTAGTCATGTGTGACATGTTAGTAAAGTTGGTTTTGTCCAATTATATGTTTGCAACATAAGTTAATAATTATTTCTTGCAAACGAGGTTTCTGGACAGATCTGGGAACTTAGCAAAGTTCTTCATGATAATGTGCTTTGTTATAAAACTTGTTTATACAAAAGTTGTATATAATTCATGTATCTAGCTGCTGTTAAAATTTGGTGTCATTTGGCCAAGTAGTTTATGAGTTATAGATGTTTAAAGTCAGGTCCCAGATTTGGTTGCTCTCTGTTTGGAGCAGACTAGATTATGTAGTTTCCTCTTTTTGACCCATTAAACTTGAGAATCGGGCTTAGGTAATTATAAATGAATTGTATAAAATTTCATAAGCTTTCTAGAATATCTTGATGCACATCTTTTGGAGTTGTAGATCTCCAGTCACGATTAATTTACTCAGCTGCTGTTCTGATGTCCAGATGGTGGCAAATTCTAGTTCTAGTGCTTTGATTGACTTTGCCATGCTAGTGTGTGGAGTGTGACTCGTATCTTTGATGATGCTTGGGTTAGTACCCTGTGATCTTGTAAGACTTGTTTCTTGATTGATGTGCTTGCCCTCTTCTATGTTATGCCTTAATGAGGATTAAGTAGATTAGCTCTAGGTGCCTATGTGAACCTTGGTATGCTTGCTTGATTTATTTGTTTATTGCATT
Organism: Saccharum hybrid cultivar R570; assembly: GCA_038087645.1. NCBI lineage: Eukaryota > Viridiplantae > Streptophyta > Magnoliopsida > Poales > Poaceae > Saccharum > Saccharum hybrid cultivar. The sequence continues at coordinate 18,137,293 of JAQSUU010000066.1, forward strand.
CCTATGTATTCATACATATGCATTATTGCACCTCATTTAGGTACGCTAGCTGAAGCACGTGAAGGACTTGATGTGGAGCCAAACCGAAGATGGAGTTGGTGGATGCATCCCGAAGATAGAAGGACTGGACAAGTGATAGATTGGAGGATGCTCGCCAAGTGAATTCATCTGACATACTCTAACTTGAGTCGGATTCCAGGCAAGCCCCGGAGCATTATAAGCCTCCTACCTTCAAAGCAATTAATTCTATATATGTTATAAGTATTGTTGCATTAAGTGGTAGGAGTTGGTTAGAAACCCTTGCTGCATTATATCATTCCTTGTCCAGTTATATGAATCCTTGAATCCTACATAGACTAGGATCGAATAGATACTTAGCCCTGCTTTAAGCGGTAGAAGTCAGATGATTTCCTGTCACCTGTGAGATATAGGGATATTCATATATGGCACGGTTGGCTATATTTGCTATCGTGGAAAGGAACCATGTGTTAATAAAATGAAATGAGATCGGGCGGGATGACGATAGTGAAACAACAAGGCATGGAGGTCTTGGGTGTAGATCTATCCCCGTCTGAGTCGTTTAAGGACCGATTCGTTGTACGTCCTTGAGTCATGTTGAACGCAGTCTAACACTTGTTGGCCGGATAAGTCGTTCCGACCGCGAAGCCGAGTAATACAGTTCAGGCCGGGAATCGAATGGTAGGTCGCATCTTGGAGGAGAGTAAGGATGTGCTTGGGGACATTGGCGTGAGACCAAGGGGGGTTTAGAGTCCCTATCACCTGGCAGAGTGTCGCCCTTGGGGACGTGGCATCAGTCGAACCCATGGCTCCTGAACTATACCAAAGGTGACCTGAGCAGCCCTCACCAGGCGTGACTTGGTGAGTGTTAGAAATACCCCTCCAGCTGGATAGGAATTCGATTCGAATCGCCGTAGCTCCCGGTTAGTGAGCACTTGACTTGAGCAGCGGCAACGTAGATTCCATTAAATTGAACGGATGGTTAATTGGATAACGATGGAAAGGTTGCCTCAATTTATACCTGCTATGGTTAATATTGTTTGCTCCTAATAAAGTGAGTGCTCTAGTATAGGTTCTAATATAGATGACAGGTTAATGATAATTAACTTGATGCTTAAGCATTAATGATTACTTATCCATATTAAGCTTTTATGCAAAATGTTGTCAAGCTAGCCCACTTTATATCAGCCTTGTATGATCCTTGGTGTCACTTTATTTCTGGTTTATGACGGGTAAGTCTAGCTGAGTACATTGTCGTACTCAGGGTTTTATTCTCACTTGTTGCAGGTTGTGATGTATCTTGGCGGCTGCAAGAGTCGGTTGGCTCCTGCCGTAGAGGCGGAGTGTGATCACGGGCATGATCCTTCTGAGTTATCTTTTCTCTAAATACTTTTGTTGGAAGTCGACCTTGGTACTGGCATGTATTTGAAATAAGGGTGTTGTTAGTCTCAAATTACTTTGCTTCCGCTACTTTTCAAGTTAAGTTGTAATAACTACGTTGAACTCCGATGTATATTGAATTACTTGTGAAATGGTTGTAACATGTGACTTGTTATGTTGAATCACTACGATCTTGGCTGGTATGTTGGTTGGTTTGAAATTCCTCGTGATTTCATTGGACTACCGAAGTTATATGGGCTCAAGTGCGAGAATTTGATCACTTCGGTGATTGTTTTTGTACTTGTGCTCTTATAATTTGGATGGTTCTGTTACAGGTCTTGTGGAATCTCCTGTCGGTCTGTTTGGAGATAGTGTTTGTGTCAGTGCAAGATAGGTGCAGGTTTTGTGCCAAACATACCAAAGGCTCGGAAGTCATTTTGGACGCATCTGATGGTACTCCTAAGTGATGAGGCTCAAGTGGAAGCTTGATTTAGTCTATTCGGAGGTAGTGCCAACCTTGACACAAGTTAGGAGCACTGTTTGCGCCGAATGTACCACAGGCTCAAAAATCATTATGGACACACCCGATGGAACTCCAAGGTATCACATGCCCATTTGGAGATATTGTAGGTGTCAGTGTAAGATAGGAGCACGGTTTGTACCAACATACCGTAGGCATAGAAATCATTTTCAACGCACCCGATGGTACTCCTAGGTAACGAGGCTCAGGTGGATGCTCGTTCATTCCGTTTAGAGATTGTGCAAATCTTGATGCAAGATAGGTGCACGGTTTGCGTCAAACGTACCATAGGCTCATAAATTGAATTAAACGTACCATAAGCTCGACTATATCATTTGGAGATAGTCCTACTCTTGACACAAGATAGGTGCACGGTTTGCACCAAACGCACCACAGCCTCATAAATCATTTTGGAGGCACTAGATGGAACAACTAGGTGACGTGAGTCTTGTGGAATCTCGTTTCGGTCCATTTGGAGACAATGTTAGTGTCGGTGCAAGATAGTTGCACAGTTTGCGCCAAACATACCATAGGCTCAGAAATTATTTTGGATACCCCCGATGGTACTCCTAAGTGATGAGCCTCAAGTGGAAGCTTGATTTATTCAGTTTTGGATATAGTGCTAATCCTGATACAAGATAAGTGCCCCGTTTGTGCCAAACGTACTACAGGCTCAGAAATTGTTTTGGACACAACCGATGGAAGTCCTAGGCGACGTGGGTCATGTGGAATCTCATTTTTGTCCGTTTGGAGACAGTGCTAGTGTTGGTGTAAGAGAGGTGCACAGTTTGTGCCAAACATACCAAGGGATCAGAAATCATTTTGGACGCACTCGATGGCACTCCGAGGTAATGCGCCTCAAGTACAAGCTCAATTCAGTCTGTTTAGGGAGAGTGGTAATATTGACGCAAGATCGGTGCACGGTTTGCACTGAAAATACCATTGGCTTAGAAATCACTTTGGACCTACCGGATGAAACTCCTAGGTGACGTGGGTCTTGTGGAATGTCATTTCGGTCTATTTGGAGACAGTGTTAGTGTCGGTGCAAGATAGGTGCAGGGTTTGCGCCAAACATACCACAGGCTCAAAAATCATCTTGGACGCACCCGACGTGGGTCTTGTGGAATCTCGTTTCGGTCTGTTTGGAGATAGTGTTAGTGTCAGTGCAAGATAGGTGCAGGGTTTGCGCCAAACATACTAGAGGCTCAGAAGTCATTTTGGACGCATCCGATGGTACTCCTAAGTGATGAGGCTCAAGTGGAAGCTTGATTCAGTCCATTCAGAGGTAGTGCTAACATTGAGGCAAGTTAGGAGTACTGTTTGTGACGAACGTACCACATGCTCAAAAATCATTTTCGATGCACCCGATGGAAGTCCAAGGTGAGATGGGTCATGTGGAATCTTGTTTTGGTCCGTTTAGAGATATTGTTGGTGTCGGTGCAAGATAGGTGCACGGTTTGTGCCAACATACTGTAGGCTTAGAAGTCATTTTGGACACACCCAATGGTGCTCCTAGGTGACGAGGCTCAAGTGGAAGCTTCATTCAATTCGTTTGGAGATAGTGCTAATCTTGATGCAAGATAGGTGCACTGTTTGCGCCAAACGTACCACAGCCTCAGAAATCATTTTGTACGCACCTGATGGAACTCCATGGTGATGTGGGTCATGTGGAATGTTGTTTTGGTCCGTTTGAAGATAGCGTTGGTGTTGGTGCAAGTTAGGTGCACGGTTTGCGCCAAACATAACGTAAGCTTGAAAATCATTTTTGGGGCACTCGATGATACTCCTAGGTGATGAGGCTCAAGTGGAAGCATGACTTAGTTCATTTGGAGATAGTCCTAATCTTGATGTAAGATAGGTGCACTGTTTGCACCGAACATACCATAGCCTCATAAAGTTTTGGAGGCACTAGGTGGAACAACTAGGTGACATGGGTCTTGTGGAATCTCGTTTCGATCCATTTGGAGACAATGTTAGTGTCAGTGCATGATAGGTGCACAATTTGCGCCACACATACCATAGGCTCAAAAATCGTTTTGGATACCCCCAGTGGTACTCCTAGGTGACGAGGCTCAAGTGGAAGCTCGATTCAGTTCGTTTGGAGATAGTGCTAATCTTGATGCAAGATAGGGGCACGGTTTACACCGAACATACCACAAGCCTAGAAATCATTTTGGACACACCCGATGGAAATCCTAGGTGACGTGGGTCATGTGGAATCATGTTTTGGTCCATTTGGAGGCAGTGTTAGTGTTGGTGCAAGATAATAAGGCTCAAGTGGAAGCTTGATTTAGTCCGTTTGAAGATAGTGCTAATGTTGACGCAAGATCGGTGCACGGTTTGCACCGAACGTGTCATAGGCTCAGAAATTCTTTTAGACGCACCCGATGGAACTCCTAGGTGATGTGGGTTGTTGACATTTCTTATGCACAACTAGAATAAAAGGGTTTCCGCAAGCGCACAGAAAATATCATCGTAGGATTTTAACCGGGAGTAATCCAGGTATCATTATTTATAATTTTACCACTGGGAAGGGAATGCACTGGATAATGAGCAATGAGTAGTGCTTGTGATAATGGATAGCTTAACCTTGTCTTTATCTATCTTCTCATACAGGGTAAGTGTCACATAAAATATAGAAATGAATAGTAATTAACATATGATAAATGAGAGCACATAGCCACATAAAACAATGCTAATCATCTCAATAGAGTACTCTAAGTTTATAACACTAGCTTGGACTAGGACGATCTACAAGGATAAATCCTAAATTATTCTAACTATAAGGTCAAAGCATACAATGATTAGTGCAATAACATCTAGCAATCATGGCGGGAAAAGGTTATACCTATGCATAGTGATATTACCAAAGAAGATCAAGAACAGAGCAATCTCTTCAGTGTAATAGCGGTATTCTACTAGTCCTATAATCGGGAGAAGGATTACAAAGGACTCAATAGGACTGTCATTCCCGCGATCCACCTCACGATCTAGAATATAGGGTGTAATCACAGATAAATACGGTCTAGGCACCACGCCTACACAATATTTACCACTCACCCATCGATCTAATGAGCAAGCGCTATACGATCCTATGCATAAACATAATTCTAGTCCAACTATGCTAAACATATAATCAAAGTAAACTAAGAACAATATAATTGAGAACATAATCAAATAGAGCAAAGTCAATTATGATATAATAGAATAGAATAAAGTACTATTCATAGTAGCAAGAACAATGATGAATATTACAAGAATGTAGAGGAAAATTACCAAGAACTCTAACAGATCTGGACTCTAAGCTAGGCTTGACTCCCTCTAGATCTATTCCTATGTAGCTATGCTACTAAACTATGGAGCTCTAATTGAGATGGTGGCTCTAGGCTTCTCTGAATTCTTTAGATGAACTCTTGAATTGAATTGAATTAGATTAGATTAGGGTTTCTCCTAGGGCCAGGGGCTTTGAATATATAGCCCTCTAGGATGCACCACAGCCCTTGGATCAAACCGACCTAAATGAACGGTTTTTATTCATCCTCAAAGTCGGTGGAGGCATAATCCACGAGACTCTCCCTGATTGGTGGAGGGGGAGAGGCGGCCACCCCTAGCTGGCTGCCAGGTGGGCCCAAGTTTGCAGGGTTGCCTTCTCTAGTCTTCTAGAGTATTCTTTTTAATACGTATGCCTGTTTCTCTACGTAAATCTGACATGTGGACCTCTTTTGGTTCTCTTTCTGATAACCCCCTGCAGAAATAGACAATCACCAAAACTCGTGGAATTCTGTCAGTGTAACCCCTATATCTAGTAGGTAAACATGTTTTAGCCCTTTCTCTTGTGGAATCTCGTTTTGGTTCGTTTGGAGACAGTGTCAGTGTCGGTGAAGATAGGTGCAGGGTTTACGCCAAACAAACCATAGGCTCAGAAATCATTTTGGACGCACCTAATGGAACTCCTAGGTGACGTGGGTCATGTGGAATCTCGTTTAAGTCTGTTTGGAGGTAGTGTTAGTGTCGGTGCAAGATAGGTGCACTATTTGCACCAAACGTATTGTAGGCTCATAAATCATTTTGGACGCACCCAATGGAACTCCTAGGTGACGTGGGTACCGTAGAATCTCGTTTCGGTCTGTTTGGAGACAGTGTTAGTGTCAGTGCAAGATAGTTGCAGGGTTTGTGCCAAACATACCATATGCTTAGAAATGATTTTAGACGCACCCGATGGTACCCCTAAGTGATGAGGCTCAAGTGGAAGCTTGATTTATTCGGTTTTGATATAGTGCTAATCCTGATGGAAGATAAGTGCCCTGTTTGAGCCAAACGTACTACAGGCTCAGAAATTGTTTTGGACACACCCGATGGAAGTCCTAGGCGATGTGGGTCATGTGGAAGCTTATTTTTGTCCGTTTGGGGACAGTTCTAGTGTTAGTGCAAGATAGGTGCACGATTTATGGGTCAGAAATCATTTTGGACACACCCGATGACACTTCGAGGGAATGCGGCTCAAGTACAAGCTCAATTCTGTTTGTTTAGGGAGAGTGGTAATCTTGATGCAAGATCGGTGCATGGTTTGCACCGAATGTACCATAGGCTCAGAAATCGCTTTGGACGCACCCGACGGAACTCCTAGGTGACGTGGGTCTTGTGGAATGTCATTTCGGTCTATTTGGAGACAGTGTTAGAGTCGATGCAAGATAGGTGCAGGGTTTGCGCCAAACATACCACATGCTCAAAAATTGTCTTGGAAGCACCCGACGTGGGTCTTGTGGAATCTCGTTTCGGTCTGTTTGGAGATAGTGTTAGTGTCGGTGCAAGATAGGTGCAGGGTTTACGCCAAACATACTAGAGGCTCAGATGTCATTTTGGACGCATCCGATGGCACTCCTAAATTATGAGGCTCAAGTGGAAGGTCGATTCAGTCCGTTCGGAGGTAGTGCTAACCTTGAGGCAAGTTAGGAGTACTGTTTGCGATGAACATACCACTGGCTCAAAAATCATTTTAGATGCACCCGATGGAACTCCAAGGTGACATGTGTCATGTGGAATCTTGTTTTGGTCCATTTGGAGATATTGTTGGTGTCGGTGCAGGATAGGTGCACGATTTGTGCCAACATACCGTAGGCTCAGAAATCATTTTGGACACACCCAATGGTACTCCTAGGTGATGAGGCTCAAGTGGAAGCTCCATTCAGTTCGTTTGGAGATAGTGCTAATCTTGACGCAAGATAGGTGCACTGTTTGTGCCAAACGTACCACAGCCTCAGAAATCATTTTGGACGCACCTGGTGGAACTCCATGGTGACATGGGTCATGTGGAATTTTGTTTCGGTCCGTTTGAAGATAGTGTCGGTGTTGGTGCAAGTTAGGTGCATGGTTTGCGCCAAACATAACGTAGGCTCGAAAATCATTTTTAGGGCACTCAATGGTACTCCTAGGTGATGAGGCTCAAGTGGAAGCATGACTTAGTTCGTTTGGAGATAGTACTAATCTTGATGCAAGATAGGTGCACGGTTTGCAACGATCGTACCATAGCCTCATAAAGTTTTGGAGGCACTGGATGGAACAACTAGGTGACGTGGGTCTTGTGTAATCTCGTTTCGATCCATTTGGGGACAGTGTTAGTGTCGGTGCAAGATAGGTGCATAGTTTGCGCCAAACATACCATAGGCCCAGAAATTGTTTTTCGATACCCCTAGTGGTACTCCTAGGTGATGAGGCTCAAGTGGAAGGTCAATTCAGTTCATTTGGAGATAGTGCTAATCTTGACGCGAGATAAGGGCACGGCTTGCGTCGAACATACCACAAGCTCAGAAATCGTTTTGGACACACCCGATGGAACTCCTAGGTGACGTGGGTCATGTGGAATCATGTTTCGGTCCATTTGGAGGCAGTGTTAGTGTCGGTGCAATATAATAAGGCTCAAGTGGAAGCTCGATTTTGTAACGGAACCGTCCAAATTATAAGAGCACAAGTACAAAAACAATCACCGAAGTGATCAAATTCTCGCACTTGAGCCCATATAACTTCGGTAGTCCAATGAAATCGCGGGGGATTTCAAACCAACCAACATACAAGCCAAGATCGTAGTGATTCAACATAACAAGTCATATGTTACAACCATTTCACAAGTAATTGAATATACGTCGGAGTTCAACATAGTTGTTACAACTTAAGTTCAAAAGTAGCGGAAGCAAAGTAATTTGAAACTAACAACACTCTTATTTCAAATACATGCCAGTATGAAGGTTGATCTCCAACAAAAGCATTAGAGAGAAGATAACTCAGAAGGATCATGCCCGTGATCACACACCGCCTCTACGGCAGGAGTCAACCAACTCTTGCAGCCGTCAGGATACATCACAACCTGCAACAAGTGGGGATAAAACCCTGAGTACAAGAAGGTACTCAGCTAGACTTACCCGTCATAAACCAGAAATAAGGTGACACCAAGGATCATGCAAGGCTGATATAAAGTGGGCTAGCTTGACAACATTTTGCATAAAAGCTTATTATGAATAAGTAATCATTAATGCTTAAGCATCAAGTTAATTATCATTAACCTGTCATCTATATTAGAACCTGTACTAGATCACTCACTTTATTAGGAGCAAACAATATTAACCATAGTAGGTATAAATTGAGGCAACCTTTCCATCGTTATCCAATTAACCATCCGTTCAATTTAATGGAATCTACGTTGCCGCTGCTCAAGTCAAGTTCTCACTAACCGGGAGCGACGGCGATTCGAATCGAATTCCTATCCAGCTGGAGCGGTATTTCTAACACTCACCGTGCAGACCCCTGCCAGGGTCGCACAGGCCACCTTTTCATATGATTCAGGAATCGCGGGTCCGAATGATGTCGCGACCCCAAGGGCGACACTCTGCCAGGTGATAGGGACTCTACCCCCCCCCTTGGTCTCATGCCAATGTCCCCAAGCACATCCTTTCTCTCCTCCAAGAAGCAACCTACCATTCGATTCCCGGCCTGAACCATATTACTCGGCTTCGCGGTCGGAACGACTTATCCGGCCAACTAAGTGTTAGACTGCGTTCAACATGACTCAAGGACGTACAGCGAATCGGTCCTTAAACGACTCAGACGGGGATAGATCCACACCCAAGACCTCCATGCCTTGTTGCTTCACTATCGTCATCCCGCCCGGTCTCATTTCATTTTATTAACACATGGTTCCATTCCACGATAGCAATTATAGCCAACCGTGCCATATATGAATATCCCTACATCTCGCAGGTGACAGGAAATCACCTGACTTCTACCGCTTAAAGCAGGGCTAAGCATCTACTCGACCCTGGTCTAAGTAGGATTCAGGATTCATATATCTGGACAAGGAGTGATATTGATGCAGCAAGGTTTTTAACCAACTCCTACCACTTAATGCAACAATACTTATAACATATATAGAATTAATTGCTTTGAAGGTAGGAGGCTTATAATGCTCCGGGGCTTGCCTGGGATCCGACTCAAGTTAGAGTATGTCAGATGAAGTCACTTGGCGAGCAACCTCCAATCTACCACTTGTCCGGTCCTTCTATCTTCGGGATAGATCCACCAAACACCGTCTTCGGGTTTGGCTCCAACGCCACATCACGTCCTTCACGTTTTTCAGCTAGCGTACCTAAATGAGGTGCAAGATGCAAGTGTATGAATATATGGGAATGCAATAGATGATGCATCACACACTAAACAAGGCAAGTACAAGGTTACGCTAAATACACATAAGCACTTTACATCGCTCAAATAAACATCACACCACCTATTATGCTAAGATAGCAAGGGAAGCAATACCAAACATAACTCAAGATTTACAAAGCCTCAGGTGTACTAACTTCATCACCATGGACATGAATCACACTTAATAACAAGCAAGCAAAGTAATCAAGCATCTATGTATTTTCAACAATTCTAGACATACATGCAGTAGCTGAGTAAATCAATCATATCTGGAGTTCTACAAATCCAAATGACTTGAAAGAAGACATTATAGAAAGCTTATGAAATTGTCTACAATTAATTTAATATCACCTAAGCCTAATTCCCAAGTTTAATAGGTCTAAAAGATGAAACTACAGAATCTGGTCTGCTCCAAACAGAGAGCAACCAAATCTGGGACCTGACTTTAAACATCTATAACTCAAAAACTACTTGACCAAATGATACCAAATTTTAACAGCAGCTAGATACATGAATTATCTACAACTTTTGTATAAACAAGTTTCACAACAAGGCACATTATCATGAAGAACTTTGCTAAGTTCCCAGATCTGTCCAGAAACTTCATTTGCAAGAAATAATTATTAACTTATGTTGCAAACATATAATTGGACAAAACCAACTTTACTAACATGTCGCACATGACTAATTAACACCAGAAAATATAGTGTCCATTCCTAAATAATTTCTTTTAATGCATTTTCTTAATTTATTTCGATAATTACGTGGAATTATGAACACATAACAAAAGTGCATAATAAATTCTACCAAAATTACGGTGGCCTACATATTCTTTCAATAGTCTACTATCCAAATTTCAAGCCATTTGGACATGTATATCAACCTCTATGAAAAAGACGAATATCTATTGCAACAAATCATGTGAGAGCAAGATGAATCAATAACTCACTCATATTACAACCAAAATTCATGAACTTTTTATCACACATCAAAAACCACATGAGTAGCATGCCACAAAATTTTCACTTCATTTGGAGCTCTACAACTGCAGTTATGAAAATGATAAATACAGCTAACAATGAAAACCTAGATGCAAAGATCTATTTTTAGAACTAAAACTTTAAACTAAAACATGATATATTATAGATCCAATGCATAGGTAATTTCACAAGGATTCCAAAAAGTCTGCATTTGCTATTTTACGATTTTCCTATGAATTACTATGAATTTCTAAATTTTCAGCCATAATAGGTATAAAAGAAAAGGAAAAAGAAAAAAAATTGCACTATGCGGCACTATTTAATTGAGTCAAGAGCTATGCAGATAGGACCCCGAAAGAAACTTTATTTAAACCAGGCAAAAAAGTCCTAATAACCCTATTCATCTGAGTCTTGGACTATGTACTTACCCCCTAGAAAACTTCCTATTGTCGCGGCCAGTCCTTCTTCTTCAGTTCGAGGAGAGCAGAGGAAGTATGGGGCTGGCTCGGCCGGCCGGCAGGGGCGGCGCCGGCGGCGAGGGTGGGCCGTGCGGCACCAAGGGGGCCCACGCGCACCCGTGGGAGCCCGCTGTACGACCGGAGGCGAATCGTAGAGACCGGGCCACGAGCACCGGCAACGCAGCTCATGGCGGCTCCGCCGACGGAGCTAGCCAGCGGCCGGTGGCACCGGGAAGGGTAAATCCGGGGCGGCGCGATGAGAGGACGATGGCGCTGCGCTCGGGTGCGGAAGAGGAGGCACGAATGAGGAGAAACGAGCGACGACGGCGAGCTTGGCGGCGGCGGCGGCTCGGCAGCTACAGTAGAGCCGCACTGCCTGGCGCGAGGGTGGCCGGCGGTGCCATGGGAGCGGCCCGATTTGCGGACCAGCAGAGGTTGACGAGCTACAGGGGAGAAGGATGGAGGAGGGAGCAGCGGCGGCAGGAGCTTCCTGCTCGACTGCGGCTGTCCACGGTGAACGAACGAGCAGACAAGGAGAGAGCGAGACAAGAGAGATGGGAGGGCGCTCGGCTGTCCAAGACAGGGTGAACGAGGCGAGGTGGCGAGCATGCAAGTGTGTGAGGGTGAGCTAGGGCGCCACGCGGCCTGCAGCACCAGTGCACGGTCAGCCATGACGAGCTCTAGTTCTAGTTCGAAATCAACTGAGGAGCTCACAATACCACCACAAAAATACACTGAAACACCAAACTTCCTCCCTTTGTAACTCCGAATCTGTTCCGCCTTGGCAAAAGCGGTAGTAACCAAAGTTGTAGAGCTACATGAGGTCTCCAACTTTTCTTATAGCGCCAAAGTTTGATTCGGCCTGGTTCAAGAGATACGAGGCTCCAAATTGGGGTAGGCGAAACTTGAAAACTGAATTCAGTTTCAAGCCGACTGAAACTACATTTTTCTCCACTTCGTATCTCCTAAACTGAATGATGATTCGGCTAACCAATTGTTCCTGATGATAGAGCTATATGAGTACTCCAACATTGCTTATTGGAGTTTGCCCAAAATCAAAATGGTTTGCAAACTAAACTTTGCCGAAGGTGGGTACCATGAAACTGAAAACTGCAAGTTCAGTCTACACTTAGCAAAATTTCAGGGTTCCAAAAAAAAACAGCTCGGGATTCAAACTTTGACCCACTGTTTGGCTACCTTAGAGGCTAAACTAGGTTTTGGTCCTTAAACAAAAGTTGTTTTCCTTTACATGCACTACAACTTTCATTACAGGATCAAGGTTTGGATCCATCTGTTTTGCAAGATAAAAAGCTCTAAACTAGGTTACCCGAAGTTAAACCGCAGTTAGGACTTTGCCAAATTTTCCAAGTGCCAAATCAGCCCCTATTCCTGAAGTGTGGGCCCTTTTTAAGCATGGTCCACACATTTTCGTGACTTGACTATTAAATAAAGTTTGTTCCTTATAAAATTTACTATAACTTTGTTTAAGGGTGCAGCTATAGGAAAACACTTTTAGCTACCCTTTGAAAACAGTCAAGCAACTGTGCTCTCAAGGTCAAACAAGGTCAAATCAAGGTCAACTATCACTTAGAGACTTAATTAGTCAACATGGTCAACATGAACATTGCTCCATTAAGTTTCCTAAGCCTAGTTAAGGTATTGTAGAGGCTAAACATACACACCATGCATCGGTTGCACAAAAGTGTAGGCCTCACATGCACTGAAACATAGAAATCAAGTGAAATGCTATAGTTGTTTCATCACCATGTTTCAATTGTTTCATGTGTTTGTTTCAAGGTATATTCTACACATGTTTCACTAGGTTGTTCCACATGTGTCCTAGATGTGTTGTACATGTTGTATTTGTATGTTGCATAAACACTAGTTCACATGGAATGTAAGGCATGTTTCCTTGTTTCAGAAGCATGTTTCAGTTATAATCCAAACAAGCATATAACTTATCATTTCATGTGACTTTTTGATTCCAAACTCCATGAAACTTTTCCAGGGGTCACTATAGATAGTTATTGATGTGAGACATGTGAAGATACTTTGATAACAACACCTAAACATATATCTTTAGAATGACCTATATGTAAAGCAAAGGAGTAACATCCAAGTTTAAATTAGGCTCTTCTTCGTAGGTTGACCTTGACATTGTCATCTCCACTAATCTATCATGTTTGAGCTTAAACCCACTACTTAATTGGTGATAAACACCTGGGGTGTTACAGCCCTCCCCCCTTAAAAGAATCGCGTCCCGAGATTCGGAATGGAAGATCTTTTAAGGAAGAGAGACACGTTATCTAGTTCCCAACATCTGCTATAGCATTCAGCTATAAAGCTTCAACATCGGTGAACAATTTGGTCAAAGGCACTTTCTGATACTTACTCTTTATGGTAAAATTTGTCTGAAGAATTTCCTTCATTGACTTCCATGAAGCATTGCTACTTTGGGAGGAATCCAAGATAGCACGTACTGCATTCTCAGTGTACAGAGATCATTTGGTCCATGAGTGAACCACTCACACATATCCGACTCTCTAATGAGCACAACATAGGCCATATGAACTTGACACTAGACCAAAATATTCAGAAGTATACTCGTTGAAATGGTTCTATGTTCACACGGTTTTGAAAAGCAGTTCTCTACCAAAATGGCTTGAGTACAACCTTCCAAAAGGGTGAGGTCGTAAACGACAAACATTCTTTGAGGTTATATGGTACTAACTAACCAATAGACAAGGTCTATTCTGGTCGTAATGGTTCAATCCTTCCGATATCAACTAATGGAACACTACTTAAGGTTTCATGTGTGCAGTTCTCTTTCTTTGATGACAACACTGTATTATCTGAGTCGGTTGAGGGATTAGTGAATGTGATAGCTGACTCTGTCGGCTTCGTATTTCTGCCAAATGTTACCTAAGAAGATTCTTTTATCCAAAGGCAACAGTTATCTGGGTTGAATCAGATGCAACCTCTTGGGTAAAAACATTTATAAGGTACCAAGTATGTCATCATTGGAAAAATCATTACTAAAGAAAGATGTAGTGAGGCCTTAAGGACAACAAAAGTTGTAATATTTACTAAACCGCGGGGAGTAGTCTACCACCAAGCGATTGAGTAAAATTTTCCTTGGTGACTTAGTTGTACTGTAAGTTGAGTTGACTTGCAGCGTAGCAACTTTATCAGGCCAACTTTCACCTTGAGGCTTCCTTTTTAGGATCAAACAGCAGCTCTAAGATAGGAAATCTGTTGTTGGACACTTCTCAAATTGCTTTCAATATTCCTCAACACTTTGTCCAATAAAGTTATGGACAAACCGTTTGTGGCGCCTAAGGGCACAAGGATGTTGATCGAAACTAGGGCATGCTTTCTCTAATTCTTCACCGCAGCTGATTGAACATCTTGCACTATCTGTGTGATTGTCCAAGACGGAATTGACTTGATCACAATGGCTCTAGAAGATAGAATATCACTCAAGTTGTTGGCTAGTTGATTTACTTCTTGTTGGTTATTGCTCTATAAGACATAGCCTTCGTAGCTACCAAAGAGTCGTTACCTAGCTTAAGATTAACCTTCCTATTGGTAACCAATCAGTTGTCTCTCAACACTAAAAAGTTCCAAATCTTCACTCTTGACCACAACAACTGTGGTTGATGCAGAACAAATGGTTGATATCGAAGTTAGCAAATAAGGAGTCACACCAGAGATGGTTGATTTCGACGGTATGGCCATTATGCATACAAAGGTTAAAACTTGCATAATGTGATGATCGAGTCTTATCCAACGGATGACTTGTCCAACAGTAAGTGCGGTGTGTCATTTTTATCCAATAGAGATGAGAAACGTTGCTCCCTAGACGACGTTCGTCAATACTGGGACAACTAAGTAGAGTCACTTGTCTACCACCTATTGCAGTCTGTTTAATGTTTATGTCGGTGACCTGTTCTTCAAAGGTTATCCTCTTAGCAACTTCAGAAGGAAACTCCAATACTTTCGGTCTAAGGTATGGATCTTACGATAAGATATGGGGAGATAACCAAGGAAGAGTTCACCTGAGAATAACACGTTGATGTTGTTCCGCAATGGATCATGACTAGAAACCACGATACCAGCGCGTGCCGAGCAGCACAACCTTGTGTCGGCCGCCCACAGGAGGCTCTCGGTTTCGTCGTGGCACCGTTAGTTACTACTCATAACACCATTACCGATCACACCAACAAGGTGAAATTTCAAGTGACGCAATTTGGGTGGTAAAAACAAGCATTATACAAGGGGGGATAGCAAGCAAAGGTAGTCACAAGGTTTAGAATCAACAAGGAAGCTATCCATAGATCAAAACACCTCACAAGAGAACATAGCTCAATTGCCGAAAGCGACTAAGCACTAGATTTTTTTTTGCTTAATTCCCCGTATGATTTGCGTCGACCAAGGAAACCACTAGACAATTAGTTAACATGAGACCTGACCATGTTGGGCAGGATCAAGGGATCAAGGCTTGATAAACATTCCGAGACTTGGGAAGGTTGAGGATGGATTAAGCAAACTTCAAGGGTGAAAACCAATATGTAGTCAGAGATTGAGTTGATAAGGTATATGCACGAATTTGCAAGCACATGATTTGGAAGCCATAGTAGAGAGACGTTGCGTCACACTAACTAACCTTTGGGAGAGGTAACCGGAAGGTCCAACATGGATTTGGGTACGGTCTCCACAATTGGCAACGTACGAACCATGGTCAAAGGCTAGCGTTGATAAAAGTTAACTTGGTTGGTCAGTCGATAAAGGTCTTCACAAAAAGGGTTGCAAAACATCCGCGGCTTATGCAAACATATAGGAGAACTAAACTTTGGACTTTCGGTTAAGCAAAGGCATGGATACAAACATTCAAGGGCTAACCACCAAGTCTACAGGCTCAGGCTCCTAAGAGAGAAAACCTAATTGAATACAACAACCATACAATTACATAACGTGAACGTTGTTCTAGGATAAAGTTATTCGACACTCGTATGCTCACCGAGGACAAATGAAGTGACAACTAGGGCACTACCTAGATAACAAGCATCCATACAACATCATAGTCAAGCAAACATTTGAGAAAATTCAAATGAATGGGCTTAAGCAACCAATACAAGGCACAAGGCTCACCCAAAATAAGCATTCATCTCAAGCATGAACTAACTATAAGTTTAGCTCAAAACAAACGCTAGCTAAGGTGGGTAACTTAGCATGTGCATAGAATCTGGACAGCAGCACAGTAGTTACTTGTTTCAACCATAACTGAGGTTGTAGACATCCCACAAAGGTGATCCTAGACTTTCTAGACAGCTTAGGAAGATGACTACACTTTAGTTATTAATACCCACAGCTAATTCATAGATTACATGACCAAAAATGCTAATATTTCAGATCTGTACCAATATGGACAGAAAACTGACAAGAACTTCAAAAATGCAAAACTGGAGTTCTAGAGACACAACAAGGCTGAGCCTTAACTTTATGTAAAGCTTATTAAGTTGTCTATAACTTTCTTATTATCATATTAAGATGATTCTATAGCCAACAAGGCCAAACAAGACAAAGAAGACATCTCTGCCCCGATTTGGACAGATTCTGTCATTCCATTTTGCAAGCTCATAACTAGAGATTTAGACCACCAAAATTAGTTCTATACGACATTTTGGAAAGCTTAGAAAAAGTACTACACTTCTTCTAGTATCTCCAATACATGATTCCATATGCACACAGGTCAACAAACCAAACATTCAGATATGTTCTGACATGGGCAGATTCTAACAACAACTTCTAAAATTTATAACTCCCAAACTATAAGGCCTAGGGTCATGAAATTTAAGGACAAGCCAAATAAGTAAGTTAGCTACAACTTTGGTATTCTTTATAACTACAGAAAACACCATGATGGCCACGAAAGCATCACTACAACAGAAAATGTTCTAGCAGCCAACATTCGACAAGCAAAACAAAGCTTGCCTTTGTTCTACTTAACAAGAGAGCACACCAACATATCATCCTAGTAGCTCTAAACTTTGTTACCTTAGACCAACATGAATTTAATTCATTCATGAGAATCCATAATTACTTAAGTGAGGTCTAAAGCATTTGCGAACGCTTGGGTGAACAACATATCCATCACTTTGCTAAGCTAGAAGATAACTCTAAGTTCAAGCATGTAGCCACACTCATTTCAAGTAAGGCTAAGCACACATTTTTCTCAAGCATTTCCTATTCAAGCAACATGGAACAAGGCATTCTTGTTTGACTCCACACACGGAAGATAGTGTCACATCAATCACATGTTACTTGCTATAGAATAAGGGTGAGAGGAGCAGAGCTATGCATAAAGCAACAATCAAGATGATGCATGCGTTGCCCTATTCGTCCTCACAAGATTGCCAACCTAAGGTGGCAATCACGTTCTATGTCAGTGGCATAACACGCACTCTCTCGATATATAGCTAGTCGACAGCTACATTCTACTTACGCATTCGTGGTTAGCGTACCTGCAGAAAAGTTTCATTGCAGCCCAACAATTCCCCAAATATAGCACACAATGAGAGCAGGAAAGTAAAATTCTAAGTACTCCCATGTACATATACCCTCGTATATATACATGTAGCACCAAAACTACCCGAATCATTCGATCACCCACAATTAAGTACCTTCATATATACATGTGTGTAACATGTAAATAATCCAGTAACCAAAACTAGCTCTCCCCTAGACCGCAGGTTGTACGGTCATGCTCTCACAACTCACACTTACCTGAGCGTAGGTGCGATGTTACATAAAAGTAAACTAGCGACATATATGACTATCTCATATATGAAGGCTACCTCTAATCTGACACACCGGTAGCATAGTGTGGGAGAGTTATCACACATACATACCTTGGCCTGGGCGTAGATGCATAAATGAAAACCCCCAAGTTAGTACTTATATAAGCCACCTAATAATCCTTATATGGGCATAAGGAAATTGACCACTGGCATACTTAGATTTAGAATTCAGTTTTCACAAAACTATATATAGCTATAAGTTGATAAAACTGATTTTATAAAATGAAACCTTTGTTTTAACTACACATACGACAAGTTTAATGTTGAATCTTGCTCCAATACCAGCTGTAACGGAACCGTCCAAATTATAAGAGCACAAGTACAAAAACAATCACCGAAGTGATCAAATTCTCGCACTTGAGCCCATATAACTTCGGTAGTCCAATGAAATCGCGGGGGATTTCAAACCAACCAACATACAAGCCAAGATCGTAGTGATTCAACATAACAAGTCATATGTTACAACCATTTCACAAGTAATTGAATATACGTCGGAGTTCAACATAGTTGTTACAACTTAAGTTCAAAAGTAGCGGAAGCAAAGTAATTTGAAACTAACAACACTCTTATTTCAAATACATGCCAGTATGAAGGTCGATCTCCAACAAAAGCATTAGAGAGAAGATAACTCAGAAGGATCATGCCCGTGATCACACACCGCCTCTACGGCAGGAGTCAACCAACTCTTGCAGCCGTCAGGATACATCACAACCTGCAACAAGTGGGGATAAAACCCTGAGTACAAGAAGGTACTCAGCTAGACTTACCCGTCATAAACCAGAAATAAGGTGACACCAAGGATCATGCAAGGCTGATATAAAGTGGGCTAGCTTGACAACATTTTGCATAAAAGCTTATTATGAATAAGTAATCATTAATGCTTAAGCATCAAGTTAATTATCATTAACCTGTCATCTATATTAGAACCTGTACTAGATCACTCACTTTATTAGGAGCAAACAATATTAACCATAGCAGGTATAAATTGAGGCAACCTTTCCATCGTTATCCAATTAACCATCCGTTCAATTTAATGGAATCTACGTTGCCGCTGCTCAAGTCAAGTTCTCACTAACCGGGAGCGACGGCGATTCGAATCGAATTCCTATCCAGCTGGAGGGGTATTTCTAACACTCACCGTGCAGACCCCTGCCAGGGTCGCACAGGCCACCTTTTCATATGATTCAGGAATCGCGGGTCCGAATGATGTCGCGACCCCAAGGGCGACACTCTGCCAGGTGATAGGGACTCTAACCCCCCCTTGGTCTCACGCCAATGTCCCCAAGCACATCCTTTCTCTCCTCCAAGAAGCAACCTACCATTCGATTCCCGGCCTGAACCATATTACTCGGCTTCGCGGTCGGAACGACTTATCCGGCCAACTAAGTGTTAGACTGCGTTCAACATGACTCAAGGACGTACAGCGAATCGGTCCTTAAACGACTCAGACGGGGATAGATCCACACCCAAGACCTCCATGCCTTGTTGCTTCACTATCGTCATCCCACCCGGTCTCATTTCATTTTATTAACACATGGTTCCATTCCACGATAGCAATTATAGCCAACCGTGCCATATATGAATATCCCTACATCTCGCAGGTGACAGGAAATCACCTGACTTCTACCACTTAAAGCAGGGCTAAGCATCTACTCGACCCTGGTCTAAGTAGGATTCAGGATTCATATATCTGGACAAGGAGTGATATTGATGCAGCAAGGTTTTCAACCAACTCCTACCACTTAATGCAACAATACTTATAACATATATAGAATTAATTGCTTTGAAGGTAGGAGGCTTATAATGCTCCGGGGCTTGCCTGGGATCCGACTCAAGTTAGAGTATGTCAGATGAAGTCACTTGGCGAGCAACCTCCAATCTACCACTTGTCCGGTCCTTCTATCTTCGGGATAGATCCACCAAACACCGTCTTCGGGTTTGGCTCCAATGCCACATCACGTCCTTCACGTTTTTCAGCTAGCGTACCTAAATGAGGTGCAAGATGCAAGTGTATGAATATATGGGAATGCAATAGATGATGCATCACACACTAAACAAGGCAAGTACAAGGTTACGCTAAATACACATAAGCACTTTACATCGCTCAAATAAACATCACACCACATATTATGCTAAGATAGCAAGGGAAGCAATACCAAACATAACTCAAGATTTACAAAGCCTCAGGTGTACTAACTTCATCACCATGGACATGAATCACACTTAATAACAAGCAAGCAAAGTAATCAAGCATCTATGTATTTTCAACAATTCTAGACATACAAGCAGCCGATGGAACTCCTAGGTGACGTGGGTCTTGTGGAATCTCGTTTTGATCCGTTTGGAGACAGTGTCAGTGTCGGTGCAAGATAGGTGCAGGGTTTGCACCAAACAATCCATAGGCTCAGAAATCGTTGATGCACCCGATGGAACTCCTAGGTGACGTGGGTCATGTGGAATCTCGTTTCGGTCCGTTTGGAGGCAGTGTTAGTGTTCATGCAAGATAGGTGCAATATCCGCACCAAACGTATCGTAGGCTCATAAATCATTTTGGATGCACCCGATGGAACTCCTAGGTGACGTGGTTATTGTGGAATCTCGTTTTAGTCCGTTTGGAGACAGTGTTAGAGTCGGTGCAAGATAGTTGCAGGGTTTGCGCCAAATGTACCATATGCTCAGAAATCGTTTTGGATGCATCCGATGGCACTCCGAGATACTGCGGCTGAAGTACAAGCTCAGTTCAGTCCGGTTAGGGAGACTGGTAATCTTGACGCAAGATCGGTGCACGGTTTGCACCGAACGTACCATAGGCTCAGAAATCGCTTTGGACGCACCCGACGGGACTCCTAGGTGACGTGGGTCTTGTGGAATGTAATTTCGGTCTATTTGGAGACAGTGTTAGTGTCGGTGCAAGATAAGTGCAGGGTTTGCTCCAAACATATCATAGGCTCAAAAATCGTCTTGGATGCACCTGACGTCGGTCTTCTGGAATCTCGTTTCGGTCTGTTTGGAGATAGTGTTAGTGACATTGCAAGATAGGCGCACTGTTTGCGCCAAACGTACCACAGCCTCAGAAATCATTTTGGACGCACCTGATGGAACTCCATGGTGATGTGGGTCATGTGGAATATTGTTTCGGTCCATTTGAAGATAGTGTCGGTGTTGGTGCAAGTTAGGTGCACGGTTTGCGCCAAACGTAACGTAGGCTTCCAAATCTTTTTGGGGGCACTCGATGGTACTCCTATTTGATGAGGCTCAAGTGGAAGCTTGACTTAGTTCATTTGGAGATAGTCCTAATCTTGAAGCAAGATAGGTGCACGGTTTTGCACCGAAGGTACCATAGCCTCATAAAGTTTTAGAGGCAATGGATGGAACAACTAGGTGAGGTGGGTCTTGTGGAATCTTGTTTTGATCCATTTGGGGACAGTGTTAATGTGGGTGCAAGATAGGTGCACAGTTTGTGCCAAATATACCTTAGGCTCAGAAATCATTTTGGATACCCCCGGTGGTACTCCTAGGTGATGAGGCTCAAGTGGAAGCTCGATTCAGTTCGTTTGGAGACAGTGCTAATCTTGACGCAAGATAGGGGCACGGTTTTGCTCCGAACATACCACAAGCTCAGAAATCATTTTGGACACACCCGATGGAACTCCTAGGTGATGTGGGTCATGTGAAATCTTGTTTCGGTCCGTTTGGAGGTAGAGTTAGTGTCGGTGCAAGATAATAAGGCTCAAGTGAAAGCTCGATTTAGTTTGTTTGAAGATAGTGCTAATCTTGATGCAAGGTCAGACCACGGTTTGCACCAAACGTGTCATAGGCTCAGAAATTCTTTTGGACGCACCTGATGGAACTCCTAGGTGACGTGGGTCTTGTGGAATCTAATTTCGGTCTGTTTGGAGACAGTGTTAGTGTCGGTGCAAGATAGGTGCAGGGTTTGCGCCAAACATACCATATGCTCAGAAATCATTTTAGACGCACCCTATGGTACTCCTAAGAGATGAGGCTCAAGTGGAAGCTTGATTTATTCGGTTTTTATATAATGCTAATCCTGATGCAAGATAAGTGTGCCGTTTGTGCCTAACGTACTACAGGCTCAGAAATTGTTTTGGACACACCCGATGGAAGTCCAAGGCGATGTGGGTCATGTGGAATCTAGTATTTGTCCGTTTGGAGACAGTGCTAGTGTTGGTATAAGATAGGTGCATGGTTTGTGGGTCAAAAATCATTTTGGACACACCTGATGGCACTCCGAGGTAATGCGGCTCAAGTACAAGCTCAATTCAGTCCGTTTTGGGAGAGTGGTAATCTTGATGCAAGATTGGTGCACGGTTTGCACCGAACGTACCACAGGCTTAGAAATTGCTTTGGACGCACCCGACGGAACTCCTAGGTGACGTGGGTCTTGTAGAATGTCATTTCGGTCTATTTGGAGATAGTGTTAGTGTAGGTGCAAGATAGGTGCAGGGTTTGTGCCAAATATAGCACAGGTTCAAAAATTATCTTGGACGCACCCGACGTGGATCTTGTGGAATCTCGTTTCGGTCTATTTGGAGATAGTGTTAGTCTCGGTGCAAGATAGGTGCAGGGTTTGCGCCAAACATACTAGAGGCTTAGAAGTCATTTTGTTCACATCCGATGGTACTACTAAGTGATGAGGCTCTAGTGGAAGCTTGATTCAGTCCGTTCGAAGGTAGTGCTAACCTTGAGGCAAGTTAGGAGTACTATTTGTGACGAATGTACTATAGGCTCAAAAATCATTCTGGATGCACCCGATGGAACTCCAAGGTGGCATGAGTCTTGTGGAATCTTGTTTTGGTCCATTTGGAGATATTGTTGGTTTCGGTGCAAGATAGGTGCATGGTTTGTGCCAAAATACCATAGGCTCAGAAATTGTTTGGGGAACACCCACTAGTACTCCTAGGTGACGAGGCTCAAGTGGAAGCTTCATTCAGTTCGTTTGGAGATAGTGCTAATCTTGACACAAGATAGGTGCACTGTTTGCGCCAAACGTACCACAGCCTCAAAAATCATTTTCGACGCACCTGATGGAACTCCATGGTGATGTGGGTCATGTGGAATGTTGTTTTGGTCCATTTGAAGATTGTGTCGGTGTTGGTGCAAGTTAGGTGCACAGTTTGCGCCAAACATAACGTAGGCTCAAAAATCATTTTGGGGGCACTCGATGGTACTCCTAGGTGATGAGGCTCAAGTGGAAGCTTGATTTAGTTCGTTTGGAGATTGTCCTAATCTTGATGAAAGATAGGTGCACGGTTTGCACCGAACGTACTATAGCCTCATAAAGTTTTAGAGGCACTAGAGGGAACAACTAGGTGATGTGGGTCTTGTGGAATCTCGTTTCTATCCATTTGGAGACAGTGTTAGTGTCGGGGCAAGATAGGTGCACAATTTGCGCCAAACATACCTTAGGCTCAAAAATCATTTTGGATACCCCCGGTGGTACTCCCAGGTGACGAGGCTCAAGTGGAAGCTCGATTCAGTTCATTTGAAGATAGGGGCAAGGTTTGCGCCGTACACACCATAAGCTCAGAAATCATTTTGGACACACCCGATGGAACTCCTAGGTGACGTGCGTCTTGTGGAATCTCATTTTGGTCCATTTGGAGACAGTGTCAGTGTCGGTGCAAGATAGGTGCAGGGGTTGCGCTAAACAAACCATAGGCTCAAAAATTATTGACGCACCCGATGGAACTCCTAGGTGACGTGGGTCATGTGGAATCTCATTTCAGTCCATTTGGAGGCAGTGTTAGTGTCAGTGCAAGATAGGTGCAATATTTGCACCAAACATATGGTAGGCTCATAAATCATTTTGGACGCACCCGATGGAACTCCTAGGTGACGTCGTTATTCTAGAATCTGGTTTTAGTCCATTTGGAGATTGTGTTAGTGTCGGTGCAAGATAGTTGCAGGGTTTGCGCCAAACATACCATATGCTCAGAAATAAATTTAGACGCACCCGATGGAACTCCTAAGTGATGAGGCTCAAGTGGAAGCTTGATTTATTCGGTTTTTATATAGTGCTAATCCTGATGCAAGATAAGTGCCCTGTTTGTGCCAAGCGTACTATAGGCTCAAAAATTGTTTTGGACACACCACATGGAAGTCCTAGGTGACGTGGATCATGTGGAATCTCATTTTTGTCCGTTTGGAGACAGTGCTAGTGTTTGCGCAACATAGGTGCACGGTTTGTGCCAAACATACCAAAGTGTCAGAAATCATTTTGGACGCACCCAATGGCACTCCGAGATAATGCGGCTCAAGTACAAGCTCAATTCAGTCCATTTAGGGAGAGTGGTAATCTTGACTCAAGATCGGTGCACCGTTTGCACTGAACGTACCATAGGCTCAGAAATCGCTTTGGACAAACCTGACAGAACTCCTAGGTGACGTGGGTCTTGTGGAATGTCATTTCGGTCTATTTGGAGACAGTGTTAGTGTCGGTGCAAGATAGGTGCAGGGTTTGCGCCAAACATACCATAGTCTCAAAAATCATCTTAGACGCACCCAACGTCGGTCTTGGGGAATCTCGTTTCGGTCTGTTTGGAGATAGTGTTAGTGTCGCTGCAAGATAGGTGCACTGTTTGCGCCAAATGTACCACAACCTCAGAAATCATTTTGGACGCACCTGATGGAACTCCATGGTGACGTGGGTCATGTGGAATGTTGTTTTGGTCCGTTTGAAGATAGTGTCGGTGTTGGTGCAAGTTATGTGCACGGTTTTTGCCAAACGTAATGTAGGCTCGAAAATCTTTTTGGGGGCACTCGATGGTACTCCTAGGAGATGTGGCTCAAGTGGAAGCTTGACTTAGTTCGTTTGGAGATAGTCCTAATCTTGATGCAAGATAGGTGCATAGTTTTCACCGAACGTACCATAGCCTCATAAAGTTTTGGAGGCACTGGATGGAACAACTAGGTGACGTGGGTCTTGTGGAATCTCGTTTCAATCCATTTGGAGACAGTGTTAGTGTCGGTGCAAGATAGATGCACAGTTTGCGCCAAACATACCTTAGGCTCAGAAATCATTTTGGCTACCCCGGTGGTACTCCTAGGTGATGTGGGTCATGTGGAATCT
Source organism: Saccharum hybrid cultivar R570 (assembly GCA_038087645.1). NCBI lineage: Eukaryota > Viridiplantae > Streptophyta > Magnoliopsida > Poales > Poaceae > Saccharum > Saccharum hybrid cultivar. The sequence goes on from JAQSUU010000066.1 coordinate 18,162,291, forward strand.
CATTACGGTCCGTTTGGAGGCAGCGTTAGCGTCGAGGCAAGATAATAAGGCTCAAGTGGAAGGTCGATTTAGTCTGTTTGAAGATAGTACTAATCTTGACGCAAGATCGGTGCTCGGTTTGCACCGAAAGTGTCATAGGCTCAGAAATTCTTTTGAACGCACCTGATGGAACTCCTAGGTGACATGGGTCTTGTGGAATCTTGTTTTGGTCCATTTGGAGACAGTGTCAGTGTCGGTGCAAGTTAGGTACAGGGTTTGCGCCAAACAAACCATAGGCTCAGAAATCGTTGACGCACCCGATGGAACTCCTAGGTGATGTGGGTCATGTGGAATCTCGTTACAGTCCATTTGGAGGCAGTGTTAGTGTCGGTGCAAGATAGGTGCACTATTTGCGCCAAACGTATCGTAGGCTCATAAATCATTTTGGACGCACCCGATGGAACTCCTAGGTGATGTGGGTATTGTGGAATCTCATTTTGGTATGTTTGGAGACAATGTTAGTGTCGGTGCAAGATAGTTGCAGGGTTTACGCCACACATACCATATGCTCAGAAATCATTTTAGACGCACTCGATGGTACTCCTAAGTGATGAGGCTCAAGTGGAAGCTTGATTTATTCGGTTTTGATATAGTGCTAATCCTGATGCTAGATAAGTGCCCCGTTTATACCAAACATACTATAGGCTCAGAAATTATTTTGGACACACCACATGGTAGTCCTAGGCGACATGGGTCATGTGCAATCTCATTTTTGTCCATTTGGAGACAGTGCAAGTGTTGGTGCAAGATAGGTGCACGGTTTGTGGGTCAAAAATCATTTTGGACGCACCTGATGGCACTCCGAGGTAATGCGGCTCAAGTACAAGCTCAATTCAGTCCGTTTAGCGAGAGTGGTAATCTTGACTCAAGATCGGTGGACGGTTTGCACTAAACGTACTATAGGCTCAGAAATCGCTTTGGAGGAACCCGATGGAACTTCTAGGTGACGTGGGTCTTGTGGAATATGATTTTGGTCTATTTGGAGACAGTGTTAGTGTCGGTGTAAGATAGGTGCAGGGTTTGCGCCAAACATACCATAGGCTAAAAAATCGTCTTAGACACACCCGACGTCGGTCTTGGGGAATCTCATTTCAGTGTGTTTGGAGATAGTGTTAGTGTCGCTGCAAGATAGGTGCACTGTTTGCGCCAAATGTACCACAGCCTCATAAATCATTTTGGACGCACCTGATGGAACTCCATGGTGACGTGGGTCATGTGGAATGTTGTTTCGGTCCGTTTGAAGATAGTGTCAGTGTTGGTGCAAGTTATGTGCATGGTTTGTACCAAACGTAATGTAGGCTCAAAAATCTTTTTGGGGGCACTCGATGGTACTCCTAGGTGATGAGGCTCAAGTGGAAGCTTGATGTAGTTCGTTTGGAGATAGTCCTAATCTTGATGCAAGATAGGTGCATAGTTTGCACCGAACGTACCATAGCCTCATAAAGTTTTAGAGGCACTGGATGGAACAACTAGGTGACCTGGGTCTTGTGGAATCTTGTTTCGATCCATTTGGAGATAGTGTTAGTGTCGGTGCAAGATAGATGCACAGTTTGCGCCAAACATACCTTAGGCTCAGAAATCATTTTGGATACCCCGGTGGTACTCCTAGGTGACGTGGGTCATGTGGAATCTCGTTTCGGTCCGTTTGGAGGCAGCGTTAGTGTCGAGGCAAGATAATAAGGCTCAAGTGGAAGCTCGATTTAGTTTGTTTGAAGATAGTGCTAATCTTGACGCAAGATCGGTGCACGGTTTGCACCGAAAGTGTCATTGGCTCAGAAATTCTTTTGGACGCACCGGATGGAACTCCTAGGTGAAATGGGTCTTGTGGAATCTCATTTTGGTCCATTTGGAGACAGTGTTAGTGTCGGTGCAAGTTAGGTACATGGTCTGCGCCAAACAAACCGTAGGCTCAGAAATCATTGACGCACCCGATGGAACTCCTTGGTGATGTGGGTCATGTGGAATCTCGTTTCAGTCCATTTGGAGGCAGTGTTAGTGTCGGTGCAAGATAGGTGCACTATTTGCAGCAAACGTATGATAGGCTCATAAATCATTTTGAACGCACCCGATGGAACTCCTAGGTGATGTGGGTATTGTGGAATCTCGTTTTGGTCCGTTTGGAGACAGTGTTAGTGTCAGTGCAAGATAGTTGTAGGGTTTACGCCAAACATACCATATGCTCAGAAATCATTTTAGACATACTCGATGGTACTTCTAAGTGATGAGGCTCAAGTGGAAGCTTGATTTATTCGGTTTTGATATAGTGCTAATCCTGATGCAAGATAAGTGCCCCATTTGTGCAATACATACTACAGGCACAGAAATTATTTTGGACACACCACATGGAAGTCCTAGGCGACGTGGGTCATGTGGAATCTCGTTTTTTCCATTTGGAGACAGTGCTAGTGTTGGTGCAAGATAGGTGCACGGTTTGTGCCAAACATACCAAAGTGTCAGAAATCATTTTGGACGCACCCGATGGCATGCCGAGATAATGTGGCTCGAGTACAAGCTCAATTCAGTCCATTTAGGGAGAGTGGTAATCTTGACGCAAGGTCGGTGCATAGTTTGCACCGAACGTACCATAGGCTTAGAAATCGCTTTGGACGCACCCGATGGAACTCCTGGGTGACGTGGGACTTGTGGAATGTCATTTCGGTGTATTGGGAGACAGTGTTAGTGTCGGTGCAGGATAGGTGCAGGGTTTGCGCCAAACATACCAGAGGCTAAAAAAATCATCTTGGACGCACCCGACATGGGTCTTATGGAATCTTGTTTCGGTCTATTTGGAGATAGTGTTAGTGTCGGTGCAAGATAGGTGCAAGGTTTGCGTCAAACATACTAGAGGCTCAAAAGTCATTTTGGACGCATCAAATGATACTCCTAAGTGATGAGGCTCAAGTGGAAGCTCGAATAAGTCCGTTCGGAGGTAGTGCTAACCTTGAGGCATGTTAGGAGTACTATTTGCGACGAACGTACCACAGGCCTAAAAATCATTTTGAATGCACCCGATGGAACTCCAAGGTGACATGGGTCATGTGGAATCTTGTTTTGGTCCATTTGGTGATATTGTTGGTGTCGGTGCAAATAGGCTCAAAAATCATTTTAGACACACCCAATGGTACTCCTATGTGAGGAGGCTCAAGTGGAAGCTTCATTCAGTTCGTTTGGAGATATTGCTAATCTTGACGCAAGATAGGTGCACTGTTTGCGCCAAACGTACCACAGCCTCAGAAATCATTTTGGACGTACCCGATGGAACTCCATGGTGACGTGGGTCATGTAGAATGTTGTTTTGGTCCGTTTGAAGATAGTGTCGGTGTTGGTGCAAGTTAGGTGCACGGTTTGTGCCAAACATAACGTAGGCTCAAAAATCATTTTGGGGGCACTCGATATTACTCCTAGGTGATGAGGCTCAAGTGGAAGCTTGACTTAGTTCATTTGGAGATAGTCCTAATCTTGATGCAAGATAGGTGCACGGTTTGCACCGAACGTACCATAGCCTCATAAAGTTTTGGAGGCACTAGATGAAACAACTAGGTGACGTGGGTCTTGTGGAATCTTGTTTCGATCCATTTGGAGACAGTGTTAGTTTCGGTGGAAGATAGGTGCATAGTTTGTGCGAAACATACCATAGGCTCAGAAATCGTTTTGGATACCCCTGGTGGTACTCCTAGGTGACAAGGCTCAAGTGGAAGCTCAATTCAGTTCGTTTGGAGATAGTGCTAATCTTGATGCGAGATAGGGGCACGGTTTGCACCGCACATGCCACAAGCTCAAAAATCATTTTGTACACACCCGATGGAACACCTATGTGACGTAGGTCATGTGGAATCTGATTTTGGTCCGTTTGGAGGCAGTGTTAGTGTTGGTGCAAGATAATAAGGCTCAAGTGGAAGCACGATTTAGTCTGTTTGAAGATAGTGCTAGTCTTGACGCAAGATCGGTGCACGGTATGCACCGAACGTGTCATAGGCTCAGAAATTCTTTTGGACGCACTCGATGGAACTCCTAGGTGACGTGGGTCTTGTGGAATCTTGTTTTAGTCCGTTTGGAGACAGTGTCAGTGTCAGTGCAAGATTGGTGCCGAGTTTGCGCCAAACAAACCATAGGCTCAAAAATTATTTTGGACACACCCCATGGAACTCCTAGGTGACGTGGGTCATGTGGAATCTCGTTTCCGTCTGTTTGGAGGCAGTGTTAGTGTCGGTGCAAGATAGGTGCACTATTTGCACCAAACGTATTGTAGGCTCATAAATCATTTTGGACGCACCCGATGGAACTCCTAGGTGACCTGGGTATTGTGGAATCTCGTTTTGGTCCATTTAGGTACAGTGTTAGTGTCGCTGCAAGATAGTTGCAGGGTTTGCGTCAAACATACCATATGCTCAGAAATCTTTTTAGACGCACCAGATGGTACTCCTAAGTGGTGACACTCAAGTGGAGGCTTGATCTATTCGGTTTTGATATAGTGCTAATCCTGATGCAAGATAAGTGCCCCATTTGTGCCAAACGTACTACAGACTCAGAAATTGTTTTGGGCACACCCAATGGAAGTCCTAGGTGATGTGGGTCATGTGGAATCTTGTTTTTGTCCATTTGGAGACAGTGCTAGTGTTGGAGGAATATAGGTGTACGGTTTGTGCCAAACATACCAAAGGGACAGAAATCGTTTTAGACGCACCCGATGGCACTCCGAGGTAATGCAGCTTTAGTACAAGCTCAATTTAGTCCGTTTAGTGAGAGTGGTAATCTTGACGCAAGATCGGTGCACAATTTGCACCAAATGTACCACAGGCTCAGAAATCACTTTGGACGCACCCCACGAAACTCCTAGGTGACGTGGGTCTTGTGGAATTTCATATTTCAGTCTACTTGGAGACAGTGTTAGTGTCAGTGCAAGATAGGTGCAAGGTTTGCACCAAACATACCACAGGCTCAAAAATCGTCTTGGATGCACCCGACGTGGGTCTTGTGGAATCTCATTTCAGTCTGTTTGGAGATAGTGTTAGTGTCGGTGCAAGATGGGTGCAGGGTTTGCACCAAACATTTTAGAGGCTCAAAAGTCATTTTGGACGCATCCGATGTTACTCCTAAGTGATGAGACTCAAGTGGAGGCTCGATTTAGTCTGTTCGGAGGTAGTGCTAACCTTGAGGCAAGTCAGGAGTACTGTTTGCGACGAACATACCCTAGGCTCAAAAATCATTTTGGATGCACCTGATGGAAGCACCCGATGGAACTCCAAGGTGACATGGGTCATGTGGAGTCTTGTTTTGGTCCATTTGGAGATATTGTTGGAGTTGGTGCAAGATAGGTGCTCGGTTTGTCCCAACATACCATAGGCTCAGAAATCGTTTTGGACACACCCAATGGTACTCCTAGGTGATGAGGCTCAAGTGGAAGCTTCATTCAGTTTGTTTGGAGATAATGCTAATCTTGACGCAAGAAAGGTGCACTGTTTGCGCCAAACGTACCACAACCTCAGAAATCATTTTGGACGCACCTGATGGAACTCCATGGTGACGTGGGTCATGTGGAATGTTGTTTCGGTCCGTTTGAAGATAGTGTCAGTGTTGGTGCAAATTAGGTGGACGGTTTATGCCAAACATAACGTAAGCTCAAAAATTATTTTGGGGCACACGATGGTACTCCTAGGTGATGAGGCTCAAGTGGAAGCTTGACTTAGGTCATTTGGAGATAGTCCTAATCTTGATGCAAGAGAGGTGCATAGTTTGCACCGAATGTACCATAGCCTCATAAAGTTTTGGAGGCACTGGATGGAACAACTAGGTGACGTGCGTCTTGTGGAATCTCGTTTCAATCCATTTGGAGACAGTGTTAGTGTCGGTGCAAGATAGGTGCACAATTTGCGCCAAACATACCATAGGCTCAGAAATCGTTTTGGATACCCTCAGCGCTACTCCTAGGTGACGAGGCTCAAGTGGAAGCTCGATTCAATTCATTTGGAGATAGTGCTAATCTTGACGCAAGATAGGGCCACGGTTTGCGCCGCACAAACCACAAGCTCAGAAATCATTTTGGACACACCCGATGGAACTCCTAGGTGACGTAGGTCATGTGGAATCTTGTTTTGGTTCATTTGGAGGCAGTGTTAGTGTCGGTGCAAGATAATAAGGCTCAAGTGGAAGCTCGATTTAGTCTGTTTGAAGATAGTGCTAATCTTGATGCAAGATCGGTGCACGGTTTGCACCGAACGTGTCATAGGCTCAGAAATCCTTTTGGACACACCCGACGGAACTCCTAGGTGACGTGGGTCTTCTAGAATCTCGTTTTGGTCCGTTTGGAGACAGTGTCAGTGTCGGTGCAAGATAGGTGTAGGGTTTGCGCCAAACAAACCACATGCTCAGAAATCGTTTTGGACGCACCCGATGGAACTCCTAGGTGACGTTGTCATGTGGAATCTCATTTCAGTCCGTTTGGAGGCAGTGTTAGTGTCAGTACAAGAAAGGTGCACTATTTGCACTAAACATATTGTAGGCTCAAAAATCATTTTGGACGCACCCGATGGAACTCCTAGGTGACGTGGGTATTGTGGAATCTTGTTTTGGTCCGTTTGGAGGTAGTATTAGTGTCGGTGCAAGATAGGTGCACTGTTTGCACCAAACGTATCGTAGGCTCATAAATCATTTTGGACGCACCCGATGAAACTCCTAAGTGACGTGGGTATTGTGGAATCTTGTTTTGGTCCGTTTGGAGACAGTGTTAGTCTCAGTGCAAGATAGTTGCAGGGTTTGCGCCAAACATACCATATCCTCAGAAATCATTTTAGACGCACCAGATGGTACTCCTAAGTGATGAGGCTTAAGTGGAAGCTTGATTTATTCAGTTTTGAAATAGTGCTAATCCTGATGCAAGATAAGTGCCCCGTTTGTGCCAAACGTACTATAGGCTAAGAAATTGTTTTGGACACACCCGATGGAAGTCCTAGGTGACGTGGGTCATGTGGAATCTCGTTTTTGTCCGTTTGGAGACAGTGCTAGTGTTGGTGCAAGATAGGTGCATGGTTTGTGCCAAACATACCCAAGGGTCAGGAATCGTTTTGGACGCACCCGATGGCATTCCGAGGTAATGCGGCTCAAGTACAATCTCAATTCAGTCCGTATAGGGAGAGTGGTAATCTTGACGCATGATCGGTGCACGGTTTGCACCGAACATACCACAGGCTCAAAAATCGCTTTGGACGCACCCAATGGAACTCCTAGGTGACGTGTGTCTTGTGGAATGTCATTTCGGTCTATTTGGAGACAGTGTTAGTGTCGGTGCAAGATAGGTGCAGGGTTTGCGCCAAACATACCACATGCTCAAAAATCATCTTAGACGCACCCAACGTGGGTCTTGTGGAATCTCGTTTCGGTCTATTTCAAGACAGTGTTAGTGTCGGTGCAAGATAGGTGCAGGGTTTGCGCCAAACATACTAGAGGCTCAAAAGTCATTTTGGACGCATCCGATGGTACTCCTAAGTGATGAGGCTCAAGTGGAAGCTCGATTCAGTCCGTTCGGAGGTAGTGCTAACCTTGAGGCAAGTTAGGAGTACTGTTTGCGACGAACGTACCATAGGCTCAAAAATCATTTTGGATGCACCCGATGGAACTCCAAGGTGACATGGGTCATGTGGAATCTTGTTTTGGACCATTTGGCGTTATTGTTGGTGTCGGTGCAAGATAGGTGCACGGTTTGTGCCAACATACCGTAGGCTTAGAAATCGGTTTGGACACACCCAATGGTACTCCTAGGTGACGAGGCTCAAGTGGAAGCTTCATTCAGTTCGTTTGGAGATAGTGCTAATCTTGACGCAAAATAGGTGCACTGTTTGCGCCGAACGTACTGCAGCCTCAGAAATCATTTTGGACACACCTGATGGAACTCCATGGTGACGTGGGTCATGTGGAATGTTGTTTCGCTACGTTTGAAGATATTGTCGGTGTTGGTGCAAGGTAGGTGCATGGTTTGCGCCAAACATAACGTAGGCTCGAAAATCATTTTGGGGGCACTCGATGGTACTCCTAGGTGATGAGGCTCAAGTGGAAGCTTGACTTAGTTTGTTTGGAGATAGTCCTAATCTTGATGCAAGATAGGTGTATAGTTTCCACTGAACATACCATAGCCTCGTATAGTTTTGGAGGCACTGGATGGAATAAGTAGGTGACGTGGGTCTTGTGGAATCTCATTTCGGTTCATTTAGAGACAGTGTTAGTGTTGGTGCAAGATAGGTGCACAGCTTGCACCAAACATTCCATAGGATCAGAAATCATTTTGGATACCCCCTGTGGTACTCCGAGGTGACAAGGCTCAAGTGGAAGCTCGATTCAGTTCATTTGGAGATAGTGCTAATCTTGACGCAAGATAGGGGCACGGTTTGCGCCGAACATACCACAAGCTCTGAAATTATTTTGGACACACCCGATGGAACTCCTAGGTGACGTGGGTCATGTGGAATCTTGTTTTGGTTCATTTGGAGGCAGTGTTAGTGTCGGTGCAAGATAATAAGGCTCAAGTGAAAGCTCGAGTTAGTCTGTTTGAAGATAGTGCTAATCTTGATGCAAGATCGGTGCACGGTTTGCACCGAACGTGTCATAGGCTCAGAAATCCTTTTGGACGCACCCGATGGAACTCCTAGGTGACGTGGGTCTTCTAGAATCTCGTTTTGGTTCATTTGGAGACAGTGTCAGTGTCGGTGCAAGATAGGTATAGGGTTTGCGCCAAACAAACCACATGCTCAGAAATCATTTTGGACGCACCCGATGGAACTCCTAGGTGACGTGGGTCATGTGGAATCTCGTTTCAGTCCGTTTGGAGGCAGTGTTAGTGTCAGTACAAGAAAGGTGCACTATTTGCACCAAACATATCATAGGCTCATAAATCATTTTGGGCTCACCCGATGGAACTCCTAGGTGACGTGGGTATTGTGGAATCTTGTTTTGGTCCGTTTGGAGGTAGTATTAGTGTCGGTGCAAGATAGGTGCACTGTTTGCACCAAACGTATCATAGGCTCATAAATCATTTTGGACGCACCCGATGGAACTCCTTAGTGACGTTGGTATTGTGGAATCTTGTTTTGGTCCATTTGGAGACAGTGTTTGTCTCGGTGCAAGATAGTTGCAGGGTTTGCGCCAAACATACCATATCCTCAGAAATCATTTTAGATGCACCAGATGGTACTCCTAAGTGATGAGGCTTAAGTGGAAGCTTGATTTATTCGGTTTTGAAATAGTGCTAATCCTGATGCAAGAAAAGTGCCCCATTTGTGCCAAACGTACAATAGGCTCAGAAATTGTTTTGGACACACCCGATGGAAGTCCTAGGTGACGTGGGTCATGTGGAATCTCGTTTTTGTCCATTTGGAGACAGTGCTAGTGTTGGTGCAAGATAGGTGCACGGTTTGTACCAAACATACCCAAGGGTCAGGAATCGTTTTGGACGCACCCGATGGCATTCCGAGGTAATGCGGCTCAAGTACAAGCTCAATTCAGTCCGTATAGGGAGAGTGGTAATCTTGACGCATGATCGGTGCACGGTTTGCACCGAACATACCACAGGCTTAGAAATCGCTTTGGACGCACCCGATGGAACTCCTAGGTGACGTGGGTCTTGTGGAATGTCATTTCGGTCTATTTGGAGACAGTGTTAGTGTCGGTGCAAGATAGGTGCAGGGTTGGCGCCAAACATACCACATGCTCAAAAATCATCTTAGACGCACCCAACATGGGTCTTGTGGAATCTCGTTTCGGTCTATTTCAAGACAGTGTTAGTGTCGGTGCAAGATAGGTGCAGGGTTTGCGCCAAACATACTAGAGGCTCAAAAGTCATTTTGGACGCATCCGATGGTACACCTAAGTGATGAGGCTCAAGTGGAAGCTCGATTCAGTCCGTTCGGAGGTAGTGCTAACCTTGAGGCAAGCTAGGAGTACTGTTTGCGACGAACATACCATAGGCTCAAAAATCATTTTGGATGCACCCGATCGAACTCCAAGGTGACATGGGTCATGTGGAATCTTGTTTTGGTCCATTTGGGGTTATTGTTGGTGTCGGTGCAAGATAGGTGCACGGTTTGTGCCAACATACCGTAGGCTCAGAAATCGGTTTGGACACACCCAATGGTACTCCTAGGTGACGAGGCTCAAGTGGAAGCTTCATTCAGTTCGTTTGGAGATAGTGCTAATCTTGACGCAAAATAGGTGCACTGTTTGCGCCGAACGTACCACAGCCTCAGAAATCATTTTGGACACACCTGATGGAACTCCATGGTGACGTGGGTCATGTGGAATGTTGTTTCGGTACGTTTGAAGATATTGTCAGTGTTGGTGCAAGTTAGGTGCATGGTTTGCGCCAAACATAGCGTAGGCTCGAAAATCATTTTGGGGGCACTCGATGGTACTCCTAGGTGATGAGGCTCAAGTGGAAGCTTGACTTAGTTTGTTTGGAGATAGTCCTAATCTTGATGCAAGATAGGTGCATAGTTTCCATCGAACGTACCGTAGCCTCGTAAAGTTTTGGAGGCACTGGATGGAATAACTAGGTGACGTGGGTCTTGTAGAATCTCATTTCGGTTCATTTGGAGACAGTGTTAGTGTTGGTGCAAGATAGGTGCACAGCTTGCACCAAACATTCCATAGGCTCAGAAATCATTTTGGACACCCCCTGTGGTACTCTGAGGTGACAAGGCTCAAGTGGAAGCTTGATTCAGTTCATTTGGAGATAGTGCTAATCTTGACGCAAGATAGGGGCACGGTTTGCGCCGAACATACCACAAGCTCTGAAATTATTTTGGACACACCCGATGGAACTCCTTGGTGACGTGGGTCGTGTGGAATCTCATTTCGGTCCGTTTGGAGGCAGTATTAGTGTCGGTGCAAGATAATAATGCTCAAGTGGAAGCTCAAGTTAGTCTGTTTGAAGATAGTGCTAATCTTGATGCAAGATCGGTGCATGGTTTGCACCGAACGTGTCATAGGCTCAGAAATCCTTTTGGATGCACCCGATGGACCTCCTAGGTGACGTGGGTGTTCTGGAATCTCATTTTGGTCCATTTGGAGACAGTGTCAGTGTTGGTGCAAGATAGGTGCAGGGTTTGCGCCAAACAAACCATAGGCTCAGAAATCATTTTGGACGCACCCGATGGAACTACTAGGTGACGTGGGTCATGTGAAATCTCATTTCAGTCCAGTTGGAGGCAGTGTTAGTGTCGGTGCACGATAGGTGGTCTATTTGCACCAAACGTATCGTAGGCTCATAAATCATTTCGGACGCACCCGATGGAACTCCTAGGTGATGTGGGTATTGTGGAATCTCGTTTTGGTCCGTTTGGAGACAGTGTTAGTGTCGGTGCAAGATAGTTGCAGGGTTTACACCACACATACCATATGCTCAGAAATCATTTTAGACGCACTTGATGGTACTCCTAAGTGATGAGGCTCAAGTGGAAGCTTGATTTATTCGGTTTTGATATAGTGCTAATCCTGATGCAAGATAAGTGCCCCATTTGTGCCAAACATACTACAGGCTCAGAAATTATTTTGTACACACCAGATGGAAGTCCTAGCCGATGTGGGTCATGTGCAATCTCATTTTTGTCTGTTTGGAGACAGTGCTATTGTTGGTGCAAGATAGTGTTGACGGTCCTTAAGTACCAAATATAGTTATCAAATAAATAAAGAAAAGGATCCAAATGCAACCAACACCTAGACTTAGGGTTTTATCTGATAGAATTCCACGAGTTTTGGTGTTTGTCTGTTTTTGCAGGGGGTTATCAGAAAAGACGGAGGAAAGGCCCACACGTCGGGTTTACATAGAGTTAATAACGTGTTCACCGATTTTCTATCATCTAGAAGACTCCAGAAGCCACGAGATCGAACGGGAGGCCGAACGGGCCCGGAGGCAGGGCGCCCGCCCTGCTCCCTAGGGCGCCCGCCCTGGCCTGAGAGCCAATCAGGCTCCGTCTCGCGGATTATGCTCCACCGACCTAAGGGATCAAGGAAAACCGTGCGATTAATGTCGGTTTGATCCGACGGCCCACGTTCACTTGAGGGGGCTATATAAGCAGGACCCCTGGCCCCTGGAGGAGGCACTCCCTCATTCTCAATTCCTCAAACCCTAATCTCAGGAGGAGAGTCTCTGATCAAGCCCTAGAGCCACCACATCAACTAGATCTCTAGTATAGCATAGCTACATAGGATTAGAACTAGAAGGAGTCAATCTTCGATTGGTTTCCGGATCTGTCAAGAGGATTCTTGGTAATTCCTCTACTGTTCTTCATTGTTCATCTTTGTTCTTCAATATTATGAATACAACTTTGTTCTATTTCAATATATTGATTATGACTTTGCTCTACTTGTTTATGTTTGCGATTATGTTGTTCTTAGTTTATCGTAGTTATACGCTTGGCTTAGTTAGATTGGAATTATATACATGTTTAGGATCGTATAGCGTTTATCCATCGGATCCATGGGTAAATGATAAATATTGTGTAGGCGTGGTGCTTAGACCATATTTATCTGCGATTGCACCTTATATGCCGGATCGTGGGGTGGTCCGCGATGGTGACAGCTTCGTTGGTTCTTATATAGTCCCCCTCCCGTGTGTAAGGCAGGCAGAGCAACATTATTACGGGGGAGTGATTGCTATGTTTCTCATCTTCCTTGATAATATCACTATGCATGGGCGTAGTCCTTTCTCGCAATGATTGCCAAGTGTACTTGCACTAACTATGATACGCTAGACTTTATAGTTAAGAATAACTTAGGAAATATCCTTATAGTTCGTCCTAATACCATGCTAATGACTTGCTAGAATATCTGTTGAGGTGCTTATCATTATTATATGTGGCTAGCTGATCAGATTAATTATCTTTGTCACCATTCATACTTTATCCATATTTTATGTGACACTTACCCCTGTATGCAAGAGATAGATGAATGCTCTCACTTATACATGCAATGATTGATACTCATTCCTATATTCCATTCCATAATCAACATTGATGTTAGTAATCCCTTCCCAGTGGTAAAAATATAAATAACGATACCTGGAATACTTCCCGGTTAAAATGCTACATCGGTATTAATCTGTGCGCTTGCAGATCTTATTTATTATTTATTTAGAAGAGCAGTTGCATATTTCAATACCGCGTCTCTCATGTCATGCTGGGGATGACAACTTGGCTTAAGTGGCATGAGGGATAGGTTCGGCATTTTTGGCGCCGTTATCAGAATTAGAAAACTAAGTCTACTTTTGGTAATGACGTTAAGAATGCCCAACAAGCATTTTTGGCGCCGTTGCCGGGGAAGGTTGATTTACTAACAAGGAATGAATACGGAATTTGAGTCATCATTCGCATCATTAAGTGATTGAGATCATCAATTCTCCCATACAGATTTACCCCTGTATTTTTCCATTCTTATTGTTTTGCAGGTTGATGTATGAATAGAGGACATCTTCCAGAAAATTTTGTTGACAACCCCGAAGCATTAATCAGAGGGGCAAGAGCCAAGCTCAAGAAGTCAACACTTCGACGCAACACTTCATCCAATTCAGAAGACCGCCGAAGTTTCATCCGGAATTTGTCAACAGAGTTCACAGCCATGGCGAACAAAACGATCCGCGAGTTCTCAGCTCCCACTACGGACAACATCCGCACTGGACCTGCCGCGGCCATCGACAAGAACTTTGAGCTCAAGCCAGGGCTCATCAACATGGTACAAGCCAACCAGTTTTGTGGGAAGCCGCACGAAGATGCAAGTGCTCATCTCCAACACTTCCTGGAGATTTGCAGCACATTCACTTTATTAGATGTTCCCAGAGACGCCATACTACTTCGCCTTTTCCCATTCTCACTATTGGGGAGAGCGAAGCAGTGGTTCTACGCGACGAAGGATAAGAACACTACGTGGGCACTCTGCTCTACGAACTTTCTGGCTAAGTTCTTTCCCATGGGCAAGACCAATGCTCTCCGTGGGAAGATTACAAGTTTTCAGCAACAACATGATGAATCCGTTCCAGAAGCATGGGAGCGCTTTCAAGATTACATCCTAGAATGTCCCCATCATGGAATGGAGAGCTGGCTACTTATGCAGACTTTCTATCATGGGCTCATCACTAGTGCTCGTGAGACCATGGATGCTGCAGCTGGAGGCGCATTTCTATCACTCACCATACCACAAGCTACAGCCCTTGTGGAGAAGATGGCGTCCAACCAAGGTTGGAACGAAGAGAGGACTCAAACACGCAAGAAGGGTGGAGGTATGCACCAGCTCAAGGAGGTAGACATGCTGTCTGCAAAGCTAGACCTACTCATGAAAAAGCTCGATGACAAAGCTGGAGACAAAAGAGAAGTCATGAACGTCTACGACTCTCACATGACTTGTGAGGAATGTGGAGACACTGGACACTCAGGCAATCACTGCCATGAGATGCTTGAGGATGAAAGGTACATCAACAACAACAACAACTACAACCGTCCTCAACAAAATCAAGGTTGGAATCAACAGAGGCCTAACTACTCAGGTAATTATCAAGGTAATAACTCTTACAACAACAATAATAATTTTCCACCCCTGAGAGAGTTAGTGTCTAATCAAGGAAAGCTAATAGATAACTTGTCTAAGAAATTGGCATCCAATGATAAAATACTAGAAAACATAAATAATAGAATGGATAATTTCTCTACTACCATCAAAAACCAAATTAGCTTTAATAAAATGATTGAATCTCAGTTAAATCAAATAGCTGCTGCTGTTCCTGCTACTAACCTCGGTATACCATCACAACCGGAAGGATTAGAATCTGCAAATCTTGTAGACATGTGTGATGCAGGTAACTATTGGAGTAATCCCGCTGTCGGAGTACATAATTACCTTCTGCCAGTCAAGAGAGGCGATCCAGGACGCCCCGTCATCCCGATCTCCATCGGCATGGTGGACTTCCCAGAAGCACTCTGTGACTTTGGCTCCAGCGTCAACATTATGCCAGGGTACTCTATGAAAAATTCTTTACATATCCTTTATCAGAAACAACTATGTGTTTGCAGCTTGCAGATCGGACACTAAGCTTTCCTAAAGGAATATTAAAGAACATGTGTGTCCGAGTTGGTACCTCATACGCTCTAGCTGATTTCGTGGTGATAGAGACCAGGTCCGATGAGAGGTCACCAGTTATTCTGGGAAGGCCATTCCTGAACACCTCGGGAGCTGTCATCTACGCCAGCGCTGCAAAGATCAACTTCAACATCAAGGGGAGGAAGGAGACGTTTTCCTTCAAGAACAAGATTACACAAATCCCAGAGCAACCCCAACATGAACCAAGGAAGAGGACCAATAGGAGGAACAAGCAGAACAAGAACAACCAAGGATGGACCAAATCAGCTAAGATGGTCACTGCAGTTCAAGGAGGTCAAGACCGACGACCCAAGTCGCCGTTCCTAATCAAGAAGGACGACCTAGGCATGCCAAGCATTGAGTGCTCAATCAATGGATACTCCTTTCAGAAGGCGCTCTGCGACACTGGATCAGGCGTCAACATAATGGCCACAGTCACCTATCAGCTCTTGTATGGGACCATGCCCTTAAAACCAACATACACTCAACTCCAGATGGCAGATCAGACATCCCGAAAGGTCGAAGGTATAGTAACCGATGTCCCTGTTAAAATTAACGATCATTTTGTCCATACAGACTTTCAGGTCATTGACATGGGAGACGATGAGTACGATCCACCCATCATCCTAGGAAGACCGTTCCTAGGCACCGTCAAAGCAATCATCTACATTGGAACCGGAGAAGTCCATATGCATTTCCCCTCTGAGAAGGTACGCCGCTACTTTAATGACCCTAACTATATAGTTGAAGATTCTAAGCAGGTCAGGACAAGAAGAAGGCGACGTAACCGTAACCAAAGGAGGCAAACCATCAAGGACGTATGGGCAGACTATGAAGGAGAGGTCATAAGGCCCGAGGATACACAACAGGAGACCGAAGCACCAAGTCAGGTATGGAAAGCGAAGACAGTTACACAAGAAGAGGAGGCGCTGCCGGAACCACCGTCTACGCCACCCAAATCCCAGGACAACTAAGAAGAAAAGAAGTCCTGTTTGGAGGACTTAAAAACACCGAACGCCGTGCCAAGAGGTAAACTTGGTAGTTATCATTTTCTCTTTAATTATTGCTCAGTTAATCATGTTCATTCTGTCTAAAAAAATGTTGAAAACAGTAAGTCCCATGTGAGTATGCGAGTGGCATAAAATCCATAAGTACATTCACTGTGGTGGCATAAAAAAATAATAAATAATATATATTTTTTCTGTTCTATAAAAATGAAAATAAAAATAGAGAGTGACATTTATCAAGGAAGCTCAAACATGATAAAGGCTAGATATTTATGCTAACACTTAATCAAGTTCCACGAAGCTTTGTTGTCTATTTGAGCTCCACAGAATTCAGGAAGACTAGCAGATGGAGGACATCCTAATCGCTGTCAGGGTGCTGCCGACATTCAAATACACCTCTGCACCTGCTAGCTACATCAGAAGAAATTACGTCAAGATCCAGCTTGGGGGAGAGCACCCCCATTTATCCCGATAAGTATTTTTATCTACATTTATACCTATGCTTTATTAAAATAAAAAGATGCATAATCATGAAAACCCAAATAAATATTTTGTGTTTATATATATTTGCTTAGTTTAATAAATAAATAAAGTAGCTATGCTAAACTGAATCTTGAAAATAAAACTCTAGCATGGATATGATGAATAGTTGCTCTGCCTAATTTTCAAATTTGTTCTCTCTCTAGTTTAGACATAACTGTTATAATTTAAAACTGGCTCTAAACCTGAACTAGTGGGAAGAGAACTTGATCTGAAGTCTAAGTTGTTAACGGATATGATATGGGAATGTTGAGCTGCTGTTTATCTGTTCCTAGAGATGCTAGAATTCTGGAGAATTTTATCTTTGAAAATCTTTAAAATGTTGCATGATGAGTTCCTGTATGATGAGAGTTTAAATTCCTACCACAGCCATATATACATGCTTGTTAGAATAAGAGCCGCACTTTTACTACTTACTGCTTATGGGCATTGAGTGTGGTCAAGCTGTGTAGACCCTTAGGAACTTGTCATGTGCTTAAAATCAAGATTCACTTGCACGTTCACTCATACATGCTGCTTCTACTCTGAAAGTACGCATCCACATATATCCACTCATTTCCATCTCCAGATTCACCCAAAATTATTCTACTCCTGACCCAGGAGAGAATAGCCAAAAACATTATCTCATTCCTGTTATTCCCTGTGAAGTTAATGCTCAAGTCATTTCTACTACCACTTGCTATATTTTCAAAAGAGGGAGATTGCTCTAAAAAATATATATATATATAAAAACGAGGAAATAAAAAGGAGCAAGTGCTCGGAACCTCGAAGAAAGAAAAAGTGAGACGAGAGGTAAAAATGGACAAGTGTCCGATAGTAGAATTAGGGGTACAAGATACCCACCTGAGAAAAAAAAAAGAAAAGAAAAAAAATAGAGCATCTCATTCCCCTCAAAAGTTTTAAAAAGCAAGAAAGGTATGTATTCCCTCAAAAAGAGCATTAGACTTTTGTTATCACCATCATTACCATACACCACTCATTCACCACACATGCACATCTTGATTTGACTTATTGACTTGTTTCTCTGGATCCATGGTTTGACTATGTAATAAATGTTCTATGAGTATGTATACTGTATCTCCCACCTATGAGCTCCAGATATCAAAGCCTTATTAGAGTAGGGTGAGAGAGAAGGCAATGTCACTATGCCTTATACCATAAATACCACATACTTTGAGAGAGAAGGCATATACCATTACTGCCTTGGTAAGGATCCAGAAATACCACAAAAGAGAGACCCGAGAAAGTCATACAAGGAATCTCTGAGTTTTATTTGAAAAATTTGCAAAAACTCCAGAGCTATAGCTGATCAAGAATAAGAGACATGGCGTTTGACTAGACCGTTCTATCTTTTAACCACTCAAGATGCAGGTGACGGTTGCAAGCCCCATGGTGAAAGGTAAAATGAGTAAGTTTTAAGTCTTGACAGTTTACTCTAACTCAGGGATGAGACCTTATTTGAAAGCATATGTACCGTCAACGTTCAAAGGCGTTGCAGCAACTTCTGATCCATAATGAGTCTATCCTTGCTCAGGGACGAGCAAGAGGTAAGCTTGGGGGAGTTTGTTGACGGTCCTTAAGTACCAAATATAGTTATCAAATAAATAAAGAAAAGGATCCAAATGCAACCAACACCTAGACTTAGGGTTTTATCTAACATAATTCCACGAGTTTTGGTGTTTGTCTGTTTCTGCAGGGGGTTATCAGAAAAGATGGAGGAAAGGCCCACACGTCGGGTTTACATAGAGTTAATAACGTGTTCACCGATTTTCTATCATCTAGAAGACTTCAGAAGCCACGAGATCGAACGGGAGGCCGAACGGGCCCGGAGGCAGGGCGCCCGCCCTGATCCCTAGGGCGCCCGCCCTGGCCTGAGAGCCAATCAGGCTTCGTCTCGCGGATTATGCTCCACCGACCTAAGGGATCAAGGAAAACCGTGCGATTAATGTCGGTTTGATCCGACGGCCCACGTTCACTTGAGGGGGCTATATAAGCAGGACCCCTGGCCCCTGGAGGAGGCACTCCCTCATTCTCAATTCCTCAAACCCTAATCTCAGGAGGAGAGTCTCTGATCAAGCCCTAGAGCCACCACATCAACTAGATCTCTAGTATAGCATAGCTACATAGGATTAGAACTAGAAGGAGTCAATCTTCGATTGGTTTCCGGATCTGTCAAGAGGATTCTTGGTAATTCCTCTACTGTTCTTCATTATTCATCTTTGTTCTTCAATATTATGAATACAACTTTGTTCTATTTCAATATATTGATTATGACTTTGCTCTACTTGTTTATGTTTGCGATTATATTGTTCTTAGTTTATCGTAGTTATACGCTTGGCTTAGTTAGATTGGAATTATATACATGTTTAGGATCGTATAGCGTTTATCCATCGGATCAATGGGTAAATGATAAATATTGTGTAGGCGTGGTGCTTAGACCATATTTATCTGCGATTGCACCTTATATGCCGGATCGTGGGGTGGTCCGCGATGGTGACAGCTTCGTTGGTTCTTATATAGTCCCCCTCCCGTGTGTAAGGCAGGCAGAGCAACATTATTATGGGGGAGTGATTGCTATGTTTCTCATCTTCCTTGATAATATCACTATGCATGGGCGTAGTCCTTTCTCGCAATGATTGCCAAGTGTACTTGCACTAACTATGATACGCTAGACTTTATAGTTAAGAATAACTTAGGAAATATCCTTATAGTTCGTCCTAATACCATGCTAATGACTTGCTAGAATATCTGTTGAGGTGCTTATCATTATTATATGTGGCTAGCTGATCAGATTAATTATCTTTGTCACCATTCATACTTTATCCATATTTTATGTGACACTTACCCCTGTATGCAAGAGATAGATGAATGCTCTCACTTATACATGCAATGATTGATACTCATTCCTATATTCCATTCCATAATCAACATTGATGTTAGTAATCCCTTCCCAGTGGTAAAAATATAAATAACGATACCTGGAATACTTCCCGGTTAAAATGCTACATCGGTATTAATCTGTGCGCTTGCAGATCTTATTTATTATTTATTTAGAAGAGCAGTTGCATATTTCAATACCGCGTCTCTCATGTCATGCTAGGGATGACAACTTGGCTTAAGTGGCATGAGGGATAGGTTCGGCATTTTTGGCGCCGTTATCAGAATTAGAAAACTAAGTCTACTTTTGGTAATGACGTTAAGAATGCCCAACAGATAGGTGCACGGTTTGTGGGTCAAAAATCATTTTGGACGCACCCGATGGCACTCCGAGGTAATGTTGCTCAAGTACAAGCTCAATTCAGTCCGTTTAGGGAGTGTGGTAATCTTGACTCAAGATCGGTGGACGGTTTGCACTAAACGTACCATAGGCTCAGAAATCGCTTTAGACGAACCCGACGGAACTCCTAGGTGACATGGGTCTTGTGGAATGTCATTTCGGTCTATTTGGAGACAGTGTTAGTGTCGGTATAAGATAGGTGCAGGGTTTGCGACAAACATACCAGAGGCTAAAAAATCATCTTAGACACACCTGACGTCAGTCTTGGGGAATCTCATTTCGGTGTGTTTGGAGATAGTGTTAGTGTCGCTGCAAGATAGGTGCACTGTTTGCGCCAATTGTACCACAGCCTCAGAAATCATTTTGGACGCACCTGATGGAACTCCATGGTGACGTGGGTCATGTGGAATGTTGTTTCGGTCCTTTTGAAGATAGTGTCGGTGTTGGTGCAAGTTATGTGCACAGTTTGTGCCAAACGTAACGTAGGCTCGAAAATCTTTTTGGGGGCACTCGATGGTACTCCTAGGTGATGAGGCTCAAGTGGATGCTTGACGTAGTTCGTTTGGAGATAGTCCTAATCTTGATGCAAGATAGGTGCATAGTTTTGCACCAAACGTACCATAGCCTCATAAAGTTTCGGAGGCACTGGATGGAACAACTAGGTGACGTGGGTCTTGTGGAATCTCATTTCAATCTATTTGGAGACAGTGTTAGTGTCGGTGCAAGATAGATACACAGTTTGCGCCAAACATACCTTAGGTTTAGAAATCATTTTGGATACTCCGGTGGTACTCCTAGGTGACGTGGGTCATGTGGAATCTTGTTTCGGTCCGTTTGGAGGCAGCGTTAGTGTCGAGGCAAGATAATAAGGCTCAAGTGGAAGCTCGATTTAGTTTGTTTGAAGATAGTGCTAATCTTGACGCAAGATCGGTGCACGGTTTGCACCGAAAGTGTCATAGGCTCAGAAATTCTTTTGGACACACCTGATGGAACTCCTAGGTGACATGGGTCTTGTGGAATCTCATTTTGGTCCATTTGGAGACAGTGTTAGTGTCGGTGCAACTTAGGTACAGGGTTTGCGCCAAACAAACCATAGGCTCAGAAATCGTTGACGCACCCGATGGAACTCCTAGGTGATGTGGGTCATGTGGAATCTCGTTTCAGTCCATTTGGAGGCAGTGTTAGTGTCGGTGCAAGATAGGTGCACTATTTGCACCAAACGTATCGTAGGCTCATAAATCATTTTGGACGCACCCGATGGAACTCCTAGGTGATGTGGGTATTGTGGAATCTCATTTTGGTCCGTTTGGAGACAGTGTTAGTGTCGGTGCAAGATAGTTGTAGGGTTTATGCCAAACATACCATATGCTTAGAAATCATTTTAGATGCACTCGATGGTACTCCTAAGTGATGAGGCTCAAGTGGAAGCTTGATTTATTTGATTTTGATATAGTGCTAATCCTGATGCAAGATAAGTGCCCCATTTGTGCAATACATACTACAGGCACAGAAATTATTTTGGACACACCACATGGAAGTCCTAGGCAACGTGGGTCATGTGGAATCTCGTTTTTTTTCCATTTGGAGACAGTGCTAGTGTTGGTGGAAGATAGGTGCATGGTTTGTGCCAAAGATGCCAAAGGGTCAGAAATCATTTTGGACGCACCCGATGGCATGCCGAGATAATGCGGCTCGAGTACAAGCTCAATTTAGTCCATTTAGGGAGAGTGGTAATCTTGATGCAAGGTCGGTGCATAGTTTGCACCAAACGAACCACAGGCTCAGAAAATTGCTTTGGACGCACCCAACGGAACTCCAGGGTGACATGGGTCTTGTGGAATGTCATTTTGGTGTATTGGGAGACAGTGTTAGTGTCGGTGCAGGATAGGTGCAGGGTTTGCGCCAAACATACCATAGGCTCAAAAAATCGTCTTGGACGCACCCAACATGGTTCTTGTGGAATCTCGTTTTGGTCTATTTGGAGATAGTGTTAGTGTCGGTGCAAGATAGGTGCAATGTTTGCGTCAAACATACTAGAGGCTCAAAAGTCATTTTGGACGCATCAAATGATACTCCTAAGTGATGAGCCTCAAGTGGAAGCTCGATTAAGTCCATTCGGAGGTAGTCTAACCTTGAGGCAAGTTAGGAGTACTATTTGCGATGAACATACCACAGGCCTAAAAATCATTTTGGATGCACCCGATGGAACTCCAAGGTGACATGGGTCATGTGTGATCTTGTTTTGGTCCATTTGGGGATATTGTTGGTGTCGGTGCAAGATAGGTGCACGGTTTGTGCAAACATACCATAGGCTCAGAAATCATTTTAGACACACCCAATGGTACTCCTATGTGACGAGGCTCAAGTGGAAGCTTCATTCAGTTCGTTTGGAGATAGTGCTAATCTTGACACAAGATAGGTGCACTGTTTGCGCCGAACGTACCACAGCCTCAGAAATCATTTTGGACGTACCCGATGGAACTCCATGGTGATGTGGGTCATGTAGAATGTTGTTTTGGTCTGTTTGAAGATAGTGTCGGTGTTGGTGCAAGTTAGGTGCACGGTTTGCGCCAAACATAACGTAGGCTCAAAAATCATTTTGGGGGCACTCGATATTACTCCTAGGTGATGAAGCTCAAGTGGAAGCTTGACTTAGTTCATTTGGAGATAGTCCTAATCTTGATGCAAGTTAGGTGCACGGTTTGCACCGAACGTACCATAGCCTCATAAAGTTTTGGAGGCACTAGATGAAACAAC
Source organism: Saccharum hybrid cultivar R570 (assembly GCA_038087645.1). Classification (NCBI taxonomy): domain Eukaryota; kingdom Viridiplantae; phylum Streptophyta; class Magnoliopsida; order Poales; family Poaceae; genus Saccharum; species Saccharum hybrid cultivar. The sequence continues at coordinate 18,185,022 of JAQSUU010000066.1, forward strand.
TAGGTGACGTGGGTCTTGTGGAATCTTGTTTCGGTCCATTTGGAGACAGTGTTAGTTTCGGTGGAAGATAGGTGCATAGTTTGCGCGAAACATACCATAGGCTCAGAAATCGTTTTGGATACCCCTGGTGGCACTCCTAGGTCACGAGGCTCAAGTGGAAGCTTGATTCAGTTCGTTTGGAGATAGTGCTAATCTTGATGCGAGATAGGGGCACGGTTTGCACCGCACATGCCACAAGCTCAGAAATCATTTTGGACACACCCGACGGAACTCCTAGGTGACGTGGGTCATGTGGAATCTCGTTTTGGTCCATTTGGAGGCAGTGTTAGTGTCGGTGCAAGATAATAAGGCTCAAGTGGAAGCACGATTTAGTCTGTTTGAAGATAGTGCTAATCTTGATGCAAGATTGGTGCACGGTTTGCACCGAACGTGTCATAGGCTCAGAAATCCTTTTGGACGCACCCGATGGAACTCCTCGGTGACGTGGGTCTTCTAGAATCTCATTTTGGTCCGTTTGGAGACAGTGTCAGTGTCGGTGCAAGATAGGAGTAGGGTTTGCGCCAAATAAACCACATGCTCAGAAATCGTTTTGGACGCACCCGATGGAACTCCTAGGTGACGTGGGTCATGTGGAATCTCGTTTCAGTCCGTTTGGAGGCAGTGTTATTGTCGGTACAAGAAAGGTGCACTATTTGCACCAAACATATCGTAGGCTCATAAATCATTTTGGACAGACCCGATGGAACTCCTAGGTGACCTGGGTATTGTGGAATCTCGTTTTGGTCCGTTTAGGTACAGTGTTAGTGTCGGTGCAAGATAGTTGCAGGGTTTGTGCAAAACATACCATATGCTCAGAAATCATTTTAGACGCACCAGTTGGTACTCCTAAGTGATGACACTCAAGTGGCGGCTTGATCTATTCAGTTTTGATATAGTGCTAATCCTGATGCAAGATAAGTGCCCCATTTGTGCCAAACGTACTACAGGCTCAGAAATTGTTTTGGACACACCCGATGGAAGTCCTAGGTGATGTAGGTCATGTGGAATCTTGTTTTTGTCCATTTGGAGATAGTGCTAGTGCTGGTGCAATATTGGTGTACAGTTTGTGCCATACATACCAAAGGGACAGAAATCGTTTTGGACGCACCCGATGGCACTCCGAGGTAATGCGGCTTAAGTACAAGCTCAATTTAGTCCATTTAGTGAGAGTGGTAGTCTTGACGCAAGATCGGTGCACGATTTGCACCGAATGTACCACAGGCTCAGAAATTGCTTTGGACGCACCCCACGGAACTCCTAGGTGACGTGGGTCTTGTGGAATTTCAAATTTCGGTCCATTTGGAGACGGTGTTAGTGTCGGTGCAAGATAGGTGCAGGGTTTGTGCCAAACATACCACAGGCTCAAAAATTGTCTTGGATGCACCCGACGTGGGTCTAGTGGAATCTCGTTTCAGTCTGTATGGAGATAGTGTTAGTGTCGGTGCAAGATGGGAGCAGGGTTTGCGCCAAACATACTAGAGGCTCAGAAGTCATTTTGGACGCATCCGATGTTACTCCTAAGTGATGAGGCTCAAGTGGAGGCTCGATTTAGTCTGTTCGGAGGTAGTGCTAACCTTGAGGCAAGTCAGGAGTACTGTTTGCGATGAACATACCATAGGCTCAAAAATCATTTTGGATGCACTTGATGGAAGCACCCGATGGAACTCCAAGGTGACATGGGTCATGTGGAGTCTTGTTTTGGTCCATTTGGAGATATTATTGGTGTCGGTGCAAGATAGGTGCACGGTTTGTGCCAATATACCATAGGCTCAGAAATTGTTTTGGACACACCCAATGGTACTCCTAGGTGACGAGGCTCAAGTGGAAGTTTCATTCAGTTTGTTTGAAGATAATGCTAATCTTGACGCAAGATAGGTGCACTATTTGCGCCAAACGTACCACAGCCTCAGAAATCATTTTGGACGTACCCGATGGAACTCCATGGTGATGTGGGTCGTGTAGAATGTTGTTTTGGTCTGTTTGAAGATAGTGTCAGTGTTGGTGCAAGTTAGGTGCACGGTTTGCGCCAAACATAACGTAGGCTCAAAAATCATTTTGGGGGCACTCGATATTACTCCTAGGTGATGAAGCTCAAGTGGAAGCTTGACTTAGTTCATTTGGAGATAGTCCTAATCTTGATGCAAGTTAGGTGCACGGTTTGCACCGAACGTACCATAGCCTCATAAAGTTTTGGAGGCACTAGATGAAACAACTAGGTGACGTGGGTCTTGTGGAATCTTGTTTCGGTCCATTTGGAGACAGTGTTAGTTTCGGTGGAAGATAGGTGCATAGTTTGCGCGAAACATACCATAGGCTCAGAAATCGTTTTGGATACCCCTGGTGGCACTCCTAGGTCACGAGGCTCAAGTGGAAGCTCGATTTAGTTCGTTTGGAGATAGTGCTAATCTTGATGCGAGATAGGGGCACGGTTTGCACCGCACATGCCACAAGCTCAGAAATCATTTTGGACACACCCGACGGAACTCCTAGGTGACGTGGGTCATGTGGAATCTCGTTTTGGTCCATTTGGAGGCAGTGTTAGTGTCGGTGCAAGATAATAAGGCTCAAGTGGAAGCACGATTTAGTCTGTTTGAAGATAGTGCTAATCTTGATGCAAGATTGGTGCACGGTTTGCACCGAACGTGTCATAGGCTCAGAAATCCTTTTGGACGCACCCGATGGAACTCCTCGGTGACGTGGGTCTTCTAGAATCTCATTTTGGTCCGTTTGGAGACAGTGTCAGTGTCGGTGCAAGATAGGAGTAGGGTTTGCGCCAAATAAACCACATGCTCAGAAATCGTTTTGGACGCACCCGATGGAACTCCTAGGTGACGTGGGTCATGTGGAATCTCGTTTCAGTCCGTTTGGAGGCAGTGTTATTGTCGGTACAAGAAAGGTGCACTATTTGCACCAAACATATCGTAGGCTCATAAATCATTTTGGACAGACCCGATGGAACTCCTAGGTGACCTGGGTATTGTGGAATCTCATTTTGGTCCGTTTAGGTACAGTGTTAGTGTCGGTGCAAGATAGTTGCAGGGTTTGTGCAAAACATACCATATGCTCAGAAATCATTTTAGACGCACCAGTTGGTACTCCTAAGTGATGACACTCAAGTGGCGGCTTGATCTATTCAGTTTTGATATAGTGCTAATCCTGATGCAAGATAAGTGCCCCATTTGTGCCAAACGTACTACAGGCTCAGAAATTGTTTTGGACACACCCGATGGAAGTCCTAGGTGATGTAGGTCATGTGGAATCTTGTTTTTGTCCATTTGGAGATAGTGCTAGTGCTGGTGCAATATTGGTGTACAGTTTGTGCCATACATACCAAAGGGACAGAAATCGTTTTGGACGCACCCGATGGCACTCCGAGGTAATGCGGCTTAAGTACAAGCTCAATTTAGTCCATTTAGTGAGAGTGGTAGTCTTGACGCAAGATCGGTGCACGATTTGCACCGAATGTACCACAGGCTCAGAAATTGCTTTGGACGCACCCCATGGAACTCCTAGGTGACGTGAGTCTTGTGGAATTTCAAATTTCGGTCCATTTGGAGACAGTGTTAGTGTCGGTGCAAGATAGGTGCAGGGTTTGTGCCAAACATACCACAGGCTCAAAAATTGTCTTGGATGCACCCGACGTGGGTCTAGTGGAATCTCGTTTCAGTCTGTATGGAGATAGTGTTAGTGTCGGTGCAAGATGGGAGCAGGGTTTGCGCCAAACATACTAGAGGCTCAGAAGTCATTTTGGACGCATCCGATGTTACTCCTAAGTGATGAGGTTCAAGTGGAGGCTCGATTTAGTCTGTTCGGAGGTAGTGCTAACCTTGAGGCAAGTCAGGAGTACTGTTTGCGATGAACTTACCATAGGCTCAAAAATCATTTTGGATGCACTTGATGGAAGCACCCGATGGAACTCCAAGGTGACATGGGTCATGTGGAGTCTTGTTTTGGTCCATTTGGAGATATTATTGGTGTCGGTGCAAGATAGGTGCACGGTTTGTGCCAATATACCATAGGCTCAGAAATTGTTTTGGACACACCCAATGGTACTCCTAGGTGACGAGGCTCAAGTGGAAGTTTCATTCATTTTGTTTGGAGATAATGCTAATCTTGACGCAAGATAGGTGCACTATTTGCGCCAAACGTACCACAGCCTCAGAAATCATTTTCGACGCACCTGACGGAACTCCATGGTGACGTGGGTCATGTGGAATGTTGTTTCGGTCCGTTTGAAGATAGTGTCGGTGTTGGTGCAAATTAGGTGCACGGTTTATGCCAAACATAACGTAGGCTCAAAAATAATTTTGGGGCACTCGATTGTACTCCTAGGTGATGAGGCTCAAGTGGAAGCTTGACTTAGTTCATTTGGAGATAGTCCTAATCTTGATGCAAGAGAGGTGCACAGTTTGCACCGAACGTACCATAGCCTCATAAAGTTTTGGAGGCACTAGATGGAACAACTAGGTGACGTGGGTCTTGTGGAATCTCGTTTCAATCTATTTGGAGACAGTGTTAGTGTCGGTGCAAGATAGGTGCACAATTTGCGCCAAACATACCATAGGCTCAGAAATCATTTTGGATACCCTCGGTGCTACTCCTAGGTGACGAGGCTCAAGTGGAAGCTCGATTCAATTCATTTGGAGATAGTGCTAATGTTGACGCAAGATAGGGGCACGGTTTGCGCCGCACATACCACAAGCTTAGAAATCATTTTGGACACACCCGATGGCACTCCTAGGTGATGTGGGTCATGTGGAATCTTGTTTTGGTCTGTTTGGAGGCAATGTTAGTGTCGGTGCAAGATAATAAGGGTCAAGTGGAAGCTCGATTTAGTCTGTTTGAAGTAGTGCTAATCTTGATGCAAGATTGGTGCACGGTTTGCACCGAACGTGTCATAGGCTCAGAAATCCTTTTAGACGCACCCGATGGAACTCCTCGGTGACGTGTGTCTTCTAGAATCTCATTTTGGTCCGTTTGGAGACAGTGTCAGTGTCGGTGCAAGATAGGAGTAGGGTTTGCGCCAAATAAACCACATGCTCAGAAATCGTTTTGGACGCACCCGATGGAACTCCTAGGTGACGTGGGTCATGTGGAATCTCGTTTCAGTCCGTTTGGAGGCAGTGTTAGTGTCGGTACAAGAAAGGTGCACTATTTGCACCAAACATATCGTAGGCTCATAAATCATTTTGGACGCACCCGATGGAACTCCTAGGTGATCTGGGTATTGTGGAATCTCGTTTTGGTCCGTTTAGGTACAGTGTTAGTGTCGGTGCAAGATAGTTGCAGGGTTTGTACAAAACATACCATATGCTCAGAAATCATTTTAGACGCACCAGATGGTACTCCTAAGTGATGACACTCAAGTGGCGGCTTGATCTATTCAGTTTTGATATAGTGCTAATCCTGATGCAAGATAAGTGCCCCATTTGTGCCAAACGTACTACAGGCTCAGAAATTGTTTTGGACACACCCGATGGAAGTCCTAGGTGATGTAGGTCATGTGGAATCTTGTTTTTGTCCATTTGGAGATAGTGCTAGTGTTGGTGCAATATAGGTGTACAGTTTGTGCCATACATACCAAAGGGACAGAAATCGTTTTGGACGCACCCGATGGCACTCCGAGGTAATGCGGCTTAAGTACAAGCTCAATTTAGTCCGTTTAGTGAGAGTGGTAGTCTTGACCAAGATCGGTGCACGATTTGCACCGAATGTACCACAGGCTCAGAAATCGCTTTGGACGCACCCCACGGAACTCCTAGGTGACGTGGGTCTTGTGGAATTTCAAATTTTGGTCCATTTGGAGACAGTGTTAGTGTCGGTGCAAGATAGGTGCAGGGTTTGTGCCAAACATACCACAGGCTCAAAAATTGTCTTGGATGCACCCGACGTGGGTCTAGTGGAATCTCGTTTCAGTCTGTATGGAGATAGTGTTAGTGTCGGTGCAAGATGGGTGTAGGGTTTGCGCCAAACATACTAGAGGCTCAGAAGTCATTTTGGACGCATCCGATGTTACTCCTAAGTGATGAGGCTCAAGTGGAGGCTCGATTTAGTCTGTTCGGAGGTAGTGCTAACCTTGAGGCAAGTCAGAAGTACTGTTTGCGATGAACATACCATAGGCTCAAAAATCATTTTGGATGCACTTGATGGAAGCACCCGATGGAACTCCAAGGTGACATGGGTCATGTGGAGTCTTGTTTTGGTCCATTTGGAGATATTGTTGGTGTCGGTGCAAGATAGGTGCACGGTTTGTGCCAACATACCATAGGCTCAGAAATTGTTTTGGACACACCCAATGGTACTCCTAGGTGACGAGGCTCAAGTGGAAGTTTCATTCAGTTTGTTTGGAGATAATGCTAATCTTGACGCAAGATAGGTGCACTGTTTGCGCCAAACGTACCACAGCCTCAGAAATCATTTTGGACGCACCTGATGGAACTCCATGGTGACATGGGTCATGTGGAATGTTGTTTCGGTCCGTTTGAAGATAGTGTCGGTGTTGGTGCAAATTAGGTGCACGGTTTATGCCAAACATAACGTAGGCTCAAAAATAATTTTGGGGCACTCGATTGTACTCCTAGGTGATGAGGCTCAAGTGGAAGCTTGACTTAGTTCATTTGGAGATAGTCCTAATCTTGATGCAAGAGAGGTGCACAGTTTGCACCGAACGTACCATAGCCTCATAAAGTTTTGGAGGCACTGGATGGAACAACTAGGTGACGTGGGTCTTGTGGAATCTCGTTTCAATCCATTTGGAGACAGTGTTAGTGTCGGTGCAAGATAGGTGCACAATTTGCGCCAAACATACCATAGGCTCAGAAATCGTTTTGGATACCCTCGGTGCTACTCCTAGGTGACGAGGCTCAAGTGGAAGCTCGATTCAATTCATTTGGAGATAGTGCTAATGTTGACGTAAGATAGGGGCACGGTTTGCGCCGCACATACCACAAGCTTAGAAATCATTTTGGACACACCCGATGGCACTCCTAGGTGACGTGGGTCATGTGGAATCTTGTTTTGGTCCGTTTGGAGGCAATGTTAGTGTCGGTGCAAGATAATAAGGCTCAAGTGGAAGCTCGATTTAGTCTGTTTGAAGATAGTGCTAATCTTGATGCAAGATTGGTGCACGGTTTGCACCGAACGTGTCATAGGCTCAGAAATCCTTTTGGACGCACCCGATGGAACTCCTCGGTGACGTGGGTCTTCTAGAATCTCATTTTGGTCCGTTTGGAGACAGTGTCAGTGTCAGTGCAAGATAGGAGTAGGGTTTGCGCCAAATAAACCACATGCTCAGAAATCATTTTGGACGCACCCGATGGAACTCCTAGGTGACGTGGGTCATGTGGAATCTCGTTTCAGTCCGTTTGGAGGCAGTGTTAGTGTCGGTACAAGAAAGGTGCACTATTTGCACCAAACATATCGTAGGCTCATAAATCATTTTGGACGCACCCGATGGAACTCCTAGGTGACATGGGTATTGTGGAATCTTATTTTGGTCCGTTTAGCGGTAGTATTAGTGTCGGTGCAAGATAGGTGCACTGTTTGCACCAAACGTATCGTAGGCTCATAAATCATTTTGGACGCACCCGATGGAACTCCTAAGTGACGTGGGTATTGTGGAATCTTGTTTTGGTCCGTTTGGAGACAGTGTTAGTCTCGGTGCAAGATAGTTGCAGGGTTTGCACCAAACATACCATATCATCAGAAATCATTTTAGATGCACCAGTTGGTACTCCTAAGTGATGAGGCTTAAGTGGAAGCTTGATTTATTCGATTTTGAAATAGTGCTAATCCTGATGCAAGATAAGTTCCCAGTTTGTGCCAAACGTACTATAGGCTCAGAAATTGTTTTGGACACACCCGATGGAAGTCCTAGGTGACGTGGGTCATGTGGAATCTCGTTTTTGTCCGTTTGGAAACAGTGCTAGTGTTGGTGCAAGATAGGTGCACGGTTTGTGCCAAACATACCAAAGGGTCAGGAATCGTTTTGGACGCACCCGATGGCATCCCGAGGTAATGCGGCTCAAGTACAAGCTCAATTCAGTCCATTTAGGGAGAGTGGTAATCTTGACACATGATCGGTGCACGGTTTGCACCGAACATACCACAGACTCAGAAATCGCTTTGGACGCACCCAACGGAACTCCTAGGTGACATGGGTCTTGTGGAATGTCATTTTGGTCTATTTGGAGACAGTGTTAGTGTCGGTGCAAGATAGGTGCAGGGTTTGCACCAAACATACCACATGCTCAAAAATCATCTTAGATGCACCCAACGTGGGTCTTGTGGAATCTCATTTCGGTCTATTTGGAGACAGTGTTAGTGTCGGTGCAAGATAGGTGCAGGGTTTGTGCCAAATATACTAGAGGCTCAAAAGTCATTTTGGACGCATCCAATGGTACTCCTAAGTGATGAGGCTCAAGTGGAAGCTCGATTCAGTCCGTTTAGAGGTAGTGCTAACCTTGAGGCAAGTTAGGAGTACTGTTTGCGATGAACGTACCATAGGCTCAAAAATCATTTTGGATGCACACGATGGAACTCCAAGATGGCATGGGTCATGTGGAATCTTGTTTTGGTCCATTTAGAGATATTATTGGTGTCGATGCAAGATAGGTGCACGGTTTGTGCTAACAAACCGTAGGCTCAGAAATCATTTTGGACACACCCAATGGTACTCCTAGGTGACGAGGCTCAAGTGGAAGCTTTATCCATTCGTTAGGAGATAGTGCTAATCTTGACGCAGGATAGGTGCACTGTTTGCGCCGAACGTACCACATCCTTAGAAATCATTTTGGACGCACCCGATGGAACTCCATGGTGACGTGGGTCATGTGGAATGTTGTTTCGGTCCGTTTGAAGATAGTGTTGGTGTTGGTGCAAGTTAGGTGCACGGTTTGTGCCAAACATAACGTAGGCTTGAAAATCATTATGGGGGCACTCGATGGTACTCCTAGGTGATGAGGCTCAAGTGGAAGCTTGACTTAGTTTATTTGGAGATAGTCCTAATCTTGATGCAAGATAGGTGCATGGTTTGCACCGAACGTACCATAGCCCCATAAAGTTTTGGAGGCATGTTGATATTACATATGCACATGAACGATGATCCTCTTGTCGTGGTTGGCCATTGGATCTAGGTAGAGAGGGCTAGCAAACTTCTAAAAGGAAAAGAGGAATAATCTGATGGAATGAGGATGGATGACGTACAGGGCGTTTATATAGGAGGGTTCGGACGACCAAAATGGCACCTAAATGGTATCTTGTGATAAAAACGCCCGAATAAACTAGGAATAAAATTTTTTTGAAAGAAGAATGTAGAAGAATCGCGAAGGCAAAAGGTGGCAGCGAAACGGCGTAAGGGGTGGGGCAGCCACCCAGCCCTAGGGGCGGGCGCTCGGCCCATGAGCCCGGCTCCGGTCCACTTTTTCACAGAATTTTCTAAATATTTTTGTTATTTCAAAAAATATATTGGGCCCTGGAAAACGAAAACTAAAAAGGTCGGGCCCAACAATACTTAAGTAATAAAGAAATTAATAACATCTAATTCTTCTAATTCTTTATTGGGTTCTAAAAATAATTTAAGGCGTTGACCATTTACCTTGAATAACGTACCTTCGTCATTTTGAAGTGTGACCGCGCCATGTGATGATGCGTCTACCACTTTAAATGGTCCTTCCCACTTACTTTGTTGCTTTCCATGTTCAAAGAGCTTCACCTTGGAATTAAAAAGTAATACCTTATCCCCTAGGGTGAACTCCTTCTTCTTAATTCTCTTGTCATGCCATCTCTTAACTCTCTCTTTATAAATCTTTGAATTGTGATATGCTTTTTCTCTCCATTCATCTAACTCTGAGAGTTGCATTTTCCTCCTTATTCCAGAAGCATCAAGGTCCATGTTCCATTTCTTGATAGCCCAGTGAGCTTTAAATTCTAACTCAACTGGTAGGTGGCAAGTCTTCCCATACACCAACTGATAAGGAGACATCCTAATAGGTGTCTTGTATGTTGTTCGGTATGCCCAGAGTGCTTCGGGAAGCTTGTCCTTCCATCCAGTACCCATCTCATTTACTGTCTTTTGCAGAATGTTCTTGATTTGCTTATTTGATGTTTCTGCTTGTCCACTTGTCTGAGGTTGATAGGGGGTAGCAACATTGTGACGTATTCCATGCTTAGACAAGTAGTGCTCAAAGCGCTTGTCGATTAAGTGTGATCCTTTGTCACTTATCACTATCCTTGGGACACAAAATCTGGGAAATATTATCTCTTCAAACATCTTCTTGGAATTTATATTATCAGCCTTCTTGCATGGCAGGGCTTCAACCCATTTGGAGACATAATCTACTGCCACGAGAATGTACTCACATTTCCTCGATGGTGGGAATGGTCCCATATAGTCGATTCCCCAGACATCAAAGAGTTCAATCTGAAGGTTGTTTATGACTGGCATGCCATCTCTTGTATTGATATTGCCGTGCCTCTGACATGGTCCACATCTTTGGATGAATTCTCTTGTGTCTTCATACATTGTTGGCCAAAAGAATCCGCATTGCCAAATCTTTGCATGTGTGCGGAATGCCCTATAATGTCCTCCATATGGTGATGAATGGCATCTCTCAATGATTTTTATTCCATCCTCAACAGGTACACATCTCCTGAGTAGACCATCTGAGCAGACTCGGAATAGGTACGGTTCATCCCATATGTGAGTACGACTTTCCTGGACGAGTTTCCTTTTGTTTGCTCCTGGTGGTACATATCCTGAAACCATAAAATTAACAATATCTGCATACCAGGGGTCAGATCTGTTGATCTCGTAGAGCATGTCATCCCGGAGTGAATCGTCGATGAGCAGTTCCTGTGAATTCTCAAACTGCATTCTAGACAAGTGATCGGCAACAGAATTTTCCACTCCCTTTTTATCTTTTATTTCTATGTCAAATTCTTGGAGTAACAAAATCCATCTTATCAAACATGATTTAGCATCTTTCTTTGTGAGTAAATATTTCAAAGCAGCATGATCAGAATAAATAATTACTTTAGCTCCCACTAAGTAAGATCTAAACTTATCAATAGCAAAAACAACAGCAAGGAGCTCTTCTTCAGTAGTTGCATAATTAAGTTGAGGTCCTGTTAATGTTTTGCTAGCATAGGCTATTGCATGGTGCTTTTTATCTTTAGTTTGTCCTAAAACTGCCCCCACAGCGTAATCACTTGCATCACACATAATTTCAAAAGGTAAAGACCAATCAGGGGGTTGAATGATTGGTGCCGAGATGAGTGCTTTCTTTAAAATTTCAAAAGATCTTAAACATTCATCACCAAATTCAAAAGGAACATCCTTGGCTAGCAAACAAGTAAGAGGTCTAGCAATAAATGAGAAATCTTTTATAAATCTACGATAAAAACCAGCATGGCCAAGAAAACTTCTAATTCCTTTTACATTCACAGGTGGAGGTAGTTGTTCAATTACTTCCATTTTTGCCCTATCTACCTCTATATACCTCTTTTAGACACTAAGTGTCCTAGTACTATTCCATCTATAACCATAAAGTGGCATTTCTCCCAATTAAGGACTAAGTGCTTTTCTTCACATCTTTGCAAAACTCTATCTAAATTTTCAAGACAATCATCAAAAGTTTATCCATAAACAGAAAAGTCATCCATGAAAACTTCCATAATCTCTTCAATCATTTCAGAAAATATAGACATCGTACATCTTTGAAAAGAAGCTGGAGCGTTACATAACCCAAAAGACATTCTACGATAAGCATAAGTTCCATAGGGACATGTAAACGTAGTTTTGCTTTGATCATCCAGATGGATAGGGATTTGGTGATACCTCGAATATCCATCAAGGAAACAAAAGAAAGATGATTGGCTAACCGTTCTAACATCTCATCAATAAAAGGCAATGGAAAATGGTCCTTCTTAGTAACTTTATTAAGTTTTCTATAGTCTATACACATCTGCCATCCTGTGATGGTACGTTGAGGGATCAACTCATTCTTCTCATTCTTAACAACAGTCATGTCTCCCTTTTTAGGCACAACTTGGACAGGGCTTACCCACTCACTGTGTGGCATGGGATAAATAATCCCAGTGTGCAAAAGTTTCAAAACTTCCTCTTTAACCACCTCCCTCATCCCATTGTTGAGTCTACGCTGTGGCTCTCTAGAAGGTGGAATAGTAGGATCTATTGGAATACGATGGGTGCAAGGGGCAGGACTAATTCCTTTAGGATCTTGGAATGAGTAGCCAAACGCTGATCGATGTTTCTCTAAGACAACCATTAAGAGAAAAGTTTGTTCCGGAGTGAGTTTAGCACATATGATCACAGGAAACTCTAGATCGTCATTTAGAAAAGCATATTTAAGACTGGTTGGTAAAAGTTTAAGTTCTATAGGAGGTCTAGGTGGCTCTGCAAACTCATCTAAAGGTTTAGGCTCAGAGTAATCAGCCTCTTCTTCTATGAAGAGTTGAGCATCATCCTCTAGACCTAAGTCAACTAAGAACTCTAGAGAGGCAGCATTAAATTCCACCAGCGGGTTAGATTCTGGATAAGATTCGGTCCTAGTACTTAGAGAATAAGATATGGACATTGGGAATTGAAGTTTCTTTCCAAAACAAATGTTTATTTTCCCTGTTTGTCCTTCATAAAGGAGTCTTCTAAAAGGTTGTCCTATCAACAGGTCGAAGTCCCATATGGGGAAGACATAAAAGCTCAAATGAACCAATGTTCCTTCTACCTGGATTGGTTGGATATGTAAAATTCTTGAACTAGGGACAATGTGTCCTAAAAGACTCTTCATCAATTTTGTAGTTAGGGTTAATGTCATGTGCCTCATTAAATGTTGTGCAAGTGAAACAGACATGATATTAATGCCCACAACTAGATTATAGAGAGCATCTATGTGATCGGAATTAAATGAGCACCGTATTGGAAGAGAGGGTGAATCCAAACGGATCACATCAGAGGAAAGCTCTGATTCCTCTAACCATTCACTGCTTATGACCAACACTAGCTCTGCTGAAGTGCTTCTATAAGAAATATCCTTAGAAGGATTCAAAGATTCTCTAAGGTGATTATGATGATTCTGTGGTTTCTTTATAGAATAATAATTCATAACGTTTCCAAAATCGGAAAAATGATTGGGTTCGATATCAAGCATCAAATCAGGAAACGGAATTTCTTCTTCTTCTTGCTCAGAACTTGGAATAGCTGAAGTAGATGGCATATCTGGTAAAGAATTTGCTTCAACCACTTGAAGTTCTTCTTCTAGGAGATTATCTAATTCAGAGGATAGGATTTGATCTAAGATTAATCTTGCTTTTTCTGATGAAACATGCAAGAATGATCCTCCAGAAGTTGTATCGAGCAATTGCTTACTGTTTTTATGAAGACCTTTATAAAAATGTTGAAGAAGAATAGGGTCTTGTAAACTGAGGTCTCGGCCAGATGCTAAAAGAGTAGTAAAATGATTCCAAGATGAGGCCAAAGATTCACTAGGTTCTTGCTTAAAAGTCAGAACCTTGATTCTAAGGTCGACGATTTGGGAGATATGGTAAAAATCTAAGCAAAAATTAGAACGTTAGGATCCCCAATCTCCTTGTTGCTTACCTACGGCTTTATCATACCATTGTCTAGCTTTTTCCTTTAAAGAGAAAGGAAATAGCTTCCAACGTAAAGTTTGATCAGGCATGCCCTCTATGCGAAGACAGTCACATGTTTGCTCAAAGTCTCTAATATGAAGGTAAGGGTTTTCATCTACTCCTCCTGAAAATGATAGGCTTTGGACCGTTGCAATCAACCGCGGACTCAGCCTATAGTTAGGGGTTTGGATAGGTTGTGATGACTCCCAAGGTACTAGGCTGGTCTCTGTGGGTGCAGAAAATTGAAAGATAGGAATTGAATTTATGTTATCCATAAGGATAGAAAAAGGCAAGAAGAATAAGGTAAGAAATAAAAAGGAAAAGATAAAAGTATAGGTACAAGGTAAAGCAAGACTTAAGGTTAACTCAGCTGACGTCTTTCTCCCAGGCAACGGCGCCATAAATGCTTGTTGATTTTAGATACGCACATGAAGAAATTCAAGAAATAATCCGCAAGCGCACGGATATCGGTGACCACTTCACCCGGGAGATAAGTCCAGAGTATCGTATCTGTTTTATCCGCAAGGAGAAAGCGTGCGATGACTAACCTAGCCTATACTATTACCCTTGGGCCGCGCTACAAGGTGGCGAAGATATAAGCGATTAGAGAGAACTACGACGACAGTCTGGTTCCAACCTATGGCAAGCTATGATATTATTGATCTTAGGAGAAATACCGATGGAAAAGAGACACCACAGAGGATGCTTAACCAGGGTACTTAAATCCTACCAAATCTTCTGATGGAGGAGACTCAAAAGGTAACAATGGGATTGTCACGTCCCACGCTACTACTCACTAATATGGCCAGATAGGGGATATCCACGAGTATTCCTAGCCCAAGCACCACGCTTACGCTACGAATGATTACTCTATTCCCTACGCGAAGCGAATAAAGTAAACCTGCAAACCAAAGAACAATAATAACAACATACTTACTTAGTATTAGAAGTTGAATTGCCGAAGAATCCTAAAACCAAGCCTTGGGTTAGGAGACTTGTCCCCGTAGATACAAGCTTGGAGAGGAGACACCGACAGGATGGGCTTCCTCCAATCTTCTACCTCCACTCTAACTCTCTCAATCTAGAAGAATAACTCTAATCTCACATAGAGACTACAAAGCTAAACTCTCTTGTATGTGCCCTAGAGAAAGATCCATTCAAGGGACCCCTCTCTGGTGAATTCTCTCTGAAAAATATGAATTAGGGTTTCTGAACTCTCTCCTCCAGGGGCCAGGGGCCTTACTTATATAGCCCTCTAGGAAGCACCACAGCCCTCGGATCAAACCGACATTGATCAACGATTTTTATTCATCCTCAAAGGCGGTGGAAGCAGGATCCGCAAGGTGGAAGTCATTGGCTCGCTAGGTGGGGCGGTCGCCCCTAGGGCTAGGCGCCCGCCCCTGTCACAGTGATAGGTGGGTCCCACCTCCCAGGGTTTGGCTTCTTGAACCTTCTAGATTATACTTTTTCCATACGTGGCCCTTTCTCTCTATGTAAACCTAACATGTGGCCCATCTTTGATTATTTTTAGCTGGCACCCTGCATAAATAAATATTCACCAAAACTTGTGGAATTTGTCAGTTAAACACCTAGTCTATGGTGGTAATTAGTTTTATAGCATTCTTTTATGTAAGTTGACGGTTAAAAATGATAGTTAACTACCGTCAACAAACTCCCCCACTCTTGGACTTTTACTCGTCCTCGAGAAAAGAATGGATTACCTTAGGCATAGTCTCTAGCCAAGACATCAACAATAGATTTATTCCTTAGTCATACTTGTACTGCGGGATTCAAAGTGTCTACCATACCATTTTAGGCAGTTGAAGAATGGAACAGCCTGAAACTGAGCCCCTTTCTCCTTTCAACCTGTCACTTGGTGTTTTTGTATGTATTTGAAATAAAAAACATAGCTTACCTTCTACCTCATGTGGTACTCTCAAGTCACTCAAGATATGTGGTATTTGTAGACCTCTCTGAGGTATGTATGACAAATGCCATATAGCCCATCCTATTCTACAAAAGCTTATCTGGAGTTGATGGTATTTCAAGGATGTAGCATACTTACATTGCATATATTGCCTAGTCAAAACGGGATACAAGGAGGGGAGTGACATACCCTTAGATCAGGACGTGCATGTGGTGTGGTTTCAAAAGAATAAACATAATAGGAAATATTTGTGGAAGGTAGAGGGGGTGCAAAATAATTCTAGAATGCTCCTTTACAAAAGATACACTTATTCAACTTTGATTTGAGGAATTGCAACTTGAAACTTGTACTTCACAAAAGGCAAAATCAATACTTTCTTTTTCTTTCTTCTTTCTCTTTTTTTTCTTTCCCCTTTTTTTAACAACAAAGAAATGTACTGAATTTTGATGGAACATTGTGAGAGGATAATAACATTCTGGAGCATTTTAGAATCATGGCTAGCAATCAAGAAAAACCTATAGGAGATATTTTTTTAATTGTTACTCACAGGGTAGGAGCAGAACAAATGTTTGAGTGGATCTAAATAGGTAATATGGTGGTGCATACTTCCAGGGTAGAAGTAGTAAGGGGTGCAAAAATTAGTGTGAATCCTGATCTTGGGAGCATGGCCCACCTCTCAACAAGGGTATAGCACGGGTTGACCAAACTCAACACAAAGTAAATAGCTTATGAGCTAGTTTTTTTTATAGATATGTAAGGCTCTACTAGGTATTTATTCTTACCATAGAGGAGAAGCATAGCTAAAAATTTTAACATTTTTGTAGAAGAAATTCTCCAAGTGACAAAGTATCAGAAATCAAGTTCTCATGATTCTACTATCTCTCACTCCACAACAACTTAAATGATATGGGGTCCTAAAAATTAAGTTCCCAACAGTAACAGGACTCCCAGGAAAGAATCATGGTGTGAGTCTATAAAGAGATCATGACTAAAATAATCTATCTTCTTTAAATTTAGCATTAAATAGGTTGTACTCAAGAATTCATAATGCGAAACTTAACAGAAAGTGTGTGTATAAAAATTGGAACATATAGGGAGCATACCTGACTATGGTCAAAGGAAGGAGCGAGGAGGGCTTACCACCTGGGCACCCACCCCTAGGTCTAGGTGGCCGCCCCACTTGGGGTGGACTTCCGAAGCCCGCTTCGACGTACAGGGTCATCGTGTTATGTATCTTCATGATTTTTCATTTGTGTGGTAAAATCTATTCATTAAATCATCGAGTGCTTCCCCCACACTTATTTCCTATTTTCCTTTATACAAAGCATGGTGGAGACAAAAGCACAAGCAAAATATATCCAATAATAAAAAAAACAACTCTTTATTCAGTATCATGTAAGGCACTTTGTTTACAAGAATTCTGAATAAAAGAATTAATCTAAGCAAAAGAATTTAAATAATTTCGTGACTAATCTTGAAGGTGCCTTATCAACTGCTAAATGGTACTCAATCTACTTCTTCAGCTTAGGAGGCTCTAAAGCACTTACGCGCTTTTCTAGTTCCTTATTGTTCTTCTCTATGTCCTCTACTTTCTCGTGCGTGCGAAGAAAACATCTATTCTGAAGGCATAAAGTGGATTCTATAGAGGAGATAGTAGCTTGCTGAGCCTCTATCAGCTTTTCCAGATCAGCTAAAGTCTTGCGACGCTTGCGCAGAGCTTCAGCCTTAGCAAGGGCATGTTTAGGAGCTTCCTCGGGTGGAAGAAATTTGACTTTGCTTGGATGAGCGTGAACTCCTTCGAAGTAGGTGCGTTCCCCAGTGCTGTACTTGGCACAGACGATCTCTCCTTTCTTGTTGGTCTTCACACCAACAAGCGTCTCATTGTGCTTCAGCGGCAAGAGCTTGGTTCCAGCAAGTAGCTTGATGACAGGCCCCTTTGACGGTTTATCTTCTAGCAAGAGGGGCTGCGGAGGTGCTGCGAGAACTGGCTGACCGAAGTAAGACTGGCTATAGCTATGAGGTCTTGGTGGAATGGCAGCGAGGGGTTGAGCAATGCTAACTGGGATAAGAGCTTTGCAATTTGGATCTTCCTTGGGGATAGAGTTGAAGTCGATTTCGTAGGGGATGATCCTCTTGTCGTGGTTGGCCATTGGATCTTGGGAGAGAGGGCTAGCAAACTTCTAAAAGGAAAAGAGGAATAATCTGATGGGATGAGGATGGCTGACGTCATAAGGTGTTTATATAGGAGGGTTCGGAGGACCAAAACGGCACCTAAACGGTATCTTGTGAAAAAAACACCCAAATAAACTAGGAATAAACTTTTTCTGAAAGAAGAATGTAGAAGAATCGCGAAGACAAATGGCAGCCGTGAAACGGCGCAAGGGGTGGGGCGGCCACCCAGCCCTAGGGGTGGGCTGATGAGATACAGGCCCGATCTTCCGAGAGGTAACCGGTAAGTTCGATTTGTGGAGATCTCGACGTTGGCGATCCGGCTTCAAATCAGACACGATTCAAACCCTGCAACCGTTACACCACTGCTCCGTTGGTTATCAACCAAGCACAACTTGATTGACCTCGCCAAGAAGGCTTTTCCTGCAAGCGAATCGAAGAACACAAGCAAGAAGGTAAAACACGCAATCTGAAATTGCAAATATGAATGAGGCGAATATCAATTGAGGGTTCAAGAACTCGGTTCCAAAGGACTAATCGACACAGTGGAGGAGATCAAGAACAGGGGCCCTGGATCACTGTAAAAGGATTTGTCACCACAGTTACATTGAACGATTCAGTTTCTCGATGGAAAACTAAACTCTAAACAAAACCCAATTGTCTAGCAGCGGCGGCGGCTGTGTTTATAGTCTAAGACTCGACCTAGGGTTGAGGACGGCCAGGGGTTGGGCGCCCACAACTTGGGCTTAAGGCCCGACACGATACATGGCCGAGTTGGCCCAAATAGGTGACGCAGCACCTTGCCATGGTCACACAGAATGATCCACGGACTTTCTGGAGCTGGGACTAGATCCAAAACGACAGCGTCGTCGTCCCCTTTCCAACGCATCCAAGAACGCCCCGTTTCGATGTCGTATGAGAGAGTTATGACCGAAACAGTGACGATGTGTTTGCTAAATCCGAGGGTGACGTGGCAGCTTAGTTCGGGACGAATTGCAACTTGGAGAAGACCATAGCGTCGGTGTGTCCAGCGTGGTGATGTCCTAATCATGGGCGCCCGGCTCCGGTCCACTTTTTCGCAGAATTCTCTAAATATTTTTGTTATTTCGAAAAATATATTGGGCCCTAAAAAACAAAAACTAAAAAGGTCGGACCCAACAATACTTAAGTAATAAAGAAATTAATAACATCTAATTCTTCTAATTCTTTATTGGGTTCTAAAAATAATTTAAGGCGTTGACCATTTACCTTGAATAACGTACCTTCGTCATTTTGAAGCGTGACCACACCATGTGATGATGCGTCTACCACTTTAAATGGTCCTTCCCACTTACTTCATAGCTTTCCATGTTCGAAGAGCTTCACCTTGGAATTAAAAAGTAATACCTTATCCCCTGGGGCGAACTCCTTCTTCTTAATTCTCTTGTCATGCCCTCTCTTAACTCTCTCTTTACAAATCTTTGAATTTTGATATGCTTTTTCTCTCCATTCATCTAACTCTGAGAGTTGCATTTTCCACCTTATTCTAGAAGCATCAAGGTCCATGTTCCATTTCTTGATAGCCCAGTGAGCTTTAAATTCTAACTCAACTGGTAGGTGGCAAGTCTTCCCATACACCAACTGATAAGGAGACATCCTAATAGGTGTCTTATATGCTGTTCGGTATGCCTAGAGTGCTTCGGGAAGCTTGTCCTTCCATCCAGTACCCATCTCATTTAGTGTCTTTTGTAGAATGTTCTTGATTTGCTTATTTGATGTTTCTGCTTGTCCACTTGTTTGAGGTTGATAGGGGTAGCAACGTTGTGACGTATTCCATGCTTAGACAAGTAGTGCTCAAAGCGCTTGTCGATGAAGTGTGATCCTCCGTCACTTATCACTATCCTTAGGACTCAAAATCTAGGAAATATTATCTCTTCAAACATCTTCTTGGAATTTATATTATCAGCCTTCTTGCATGGCAGGGCTTTAACCCATTTGGAGACATAATCTACTGCCACTAGAATGTACTCACATTTCCTCGATGGTGGGAATGGTCCCATATAGTCGATTCCCCATACATCAAAGAGTTCAATCTAAAGGTTGTTTATGAGTGGCATGGCATCTCTTGTATTGATATTGCTGTGCCTCTGACATGGTCCAAATCTTTGGATGAATTCTCTTGTGTCTTCATACATTGTTGGCCAAAAGAATCTGTATTGCCAAATCTTTGCATGTGTGCGGAATGCCCCATAATGTCCTCCATATGGTGATGAATGGCATCTCTTAATGATTTGTATTCCTTCCTCAACAGGTACACATCTCCTAAGTAGACCATCTGAGCAGACTTGGAATAGGTACGGTTCATCCCATATGTGAGTACGACTTTCCTGGACGAGTTTCCTTTTGTTTGCTCCTGGTGGTACATATCCTGAAACCATAAAATTAACAATATCTGCATACCAGGGGTCAGATCTGTTGATCCCATAGAGCATGTCATCCCGGAGTGAATTGTCGATGGGCAGTTCCTGTGAATTCTCAAACTGCATTCTTGACAAGTGATCGGCAACAGAATTTTCCACTCCCTTTTTATCTTTTATTTCTATGTCAAATTCTTGGAGTAACAAATCCATCTTATCAAACATGGTTTAGCATCTTTCTTAGTGAGTAAATATTTCAAAGCAGCATGATCAAAATAAATAATTACTTTAGCTCCCACTAAGTAAGATCTAAACTTATCAATAGCAAAAACAACAGCAAGGAGCTCTTTTTTAGTAGTTGCATAATTAAGTTGAGGTCTTGTTAATGTTTTGCTAGCATAGGCTATTGCATGATGCTTTTTATCTTTAGTTTGTCCTAAAACTGCCCCCACAGCATAATCACTTGCATCAGGGGGTTGAATGATTGGTGCTGAGATGAGTGCTTTCTTTAAAATTTCAAAAGATCTTAAACATTCATCATCAAATTCAAAAGGAACATCCTTGGCTAGCAAACGAGTAAAAGGTCTAGCAATAAATGAGAAATCTTTTATAAATCTACGATAAAAACCAGCATGGCCAAGAAAACTTCTAATTCCTTTTACATTCACAGGTGGAGGTAGTTGTTCAATTACTTCAATTTTAGCCCTATCTACCTCTATACCTCTTTTAGACACTAAGTGTCCTAGCACTATTCCATCTCTAACCATAAAGTGGCATTTCTCCCAATTAAGGACTAAGTGCTTTTCTTCACATCTTTGCAAAACTCTATCTAAATTTTCAAGACAATCATCAAAAGTTTATCCATAAACAGAAAAGTCATCCATGAAAACTTCCATGATCTCTTCAATCATTTTAGAAAATATAGACATCATACAACTTTGAAAAGAAGCTGGAGCATTACATAACCCAAAAGACATTCTACGATAAGCATAAGTTTCGTAGGGACATGTAAAGGTAGTTTTGCTTTGATCATCAGGATGGATAGGGATTTGGTGATACCCCGAATATTCATCAAGGAAACAAAAGAAAGAATGATTGGCTAACTGTTCTAACATCTCATCAATAAAAGGCAACGAAAAATGATCCTTCTTAGTAACTTTATTAAGTTTTCTATAGTCTATACACATCCACCATCCTGTGACGGTACGTTGAGGGATCAACTCATTCTTCTCATTCTTAAGAACAGTCATGTCTCCCTTTTTAGGCACAACTTGGACAGGGCTTACCCACTCACTGTGTGGCATGGGATAAATAATCCCAGTGTGCAAAAGTTTCAAAACTTCCTTTTTAACCACCTCCCTCATCGCATTGTTGAGTCTACGCTATGGCTCTCTAGAAGGTGGAACAGTAGGATCTGTTGGAATACGATGGGTGCAAAGGGCAGGACTAATTCCTTTAAGATCTTGGAGTGAGTAGCCAAACGCTGATCGATGTTTCTCTAAGACAACCATTAAGAGAAAAGTTTATTCCAGAGTGAGTTTACCACTAATGATCACAGGAAACTCTAGATCGTCATTTAGAAAAGCATATTTAAGACCGGTTGGTAAAAGTTTAAGTTCTATAGGAGGTCTAGGTGCCTCTGCAAAGTCATCTAAAGGTTCAGGCTCAGAGTAATCAGCCTCTTCTTCTATGAAGAATTGAGCATCATTCTCTAGACCTAAGTCAACTAAGAACTCTAGAGAGGCAGCATTAAATTCCTCCAGCGGGTTAGATTCTGGATAAGATTCGGTCCTAGTACTTAGAGAATAAGATATGGACATTGGGAATTGAAGTTTCTTTCCAAAACAAATGTTTATTTTCCCTGTTTGTCCTTCATAAAGGAGTCTTCTAAAAGGTTGTCCTATCAACAGGTCGAAGTCCCATATGGGGAAGACATAAAAGCTCAAATGAACCAATGTTCCTTCTACCTGGATTGGTTGGATATGTAAAATTCTTGAACTAGGGACAATGTGTCCTGAAAGTCTCTTCATCAATTTTGTAGTTAGGGTTAATGTCATGTGCCTCATTAAATGTTGTGCAAGTGAAACAGACATGATATTAATGCCCACAACTAGATTATAGAGAGCATCTATGTGATCGGAATTAAATGAGCACCGTATTGGAAGAGAGGGTGAATCCAAACGGATCACATCAGAGGAAAGCTCTGATTCCTCTAACCATTCACTGCTTATGACCGACACTAGCTCTGCTGAAGTGCTTCTATAAGAAATATCCTTAGAATGATTCAAAGATTCTCTAAGGTGATTATGATGGTTATGTGGTTTCTTTATAGAATAATAATTCATAACGTTTCCAAAATCAGAAAAAAGATCGGGTTCGATATCAAGCATAAAATCACGAAACGGAATTTCATCTTCTTCTTGCTCAGAACTTGGAATAGCTGAAGTAGATGGCATATCTGGCAAAGAATTTGCTTCAGCCACTTGACGTTCTTCTTCTAGGGGATTATCTAATTCAGAGGATAGTATTTGATCTAAGATTAATCTTGCTTTTTCTGACGAAACATGCAAGAATGATCCTCCAGAAGTTGTATCCAGCAATTGCTTACTGTTTTTATGAAGACCTTTATAAAAATGTTGAAGAACAATAGGGTCTTGTAAACTGAGGTCTCGGCCAGATGCTAAAAGATTCACTAGGTTCTTGCTTAAAAGTCAGAACCTTGATTCTAAGGTCGACGATTTGGGAGATAGGGTAAAAATCTAAGCAAAAATTAGAACGTTAGGATCCCCAATCTCCTTGTTGCTTACCTACGGCTTTATCATACCATTGTCTAGCTTTTTCCTTTAAAGAGAAAGGAAATAGCTTCCAACGTAAAGTTTGATCAGGCATGCCCTCTATGCGAAGACAGTCACATGTTTGCTCAAAGTCTCTAATATGAAGGTAAGGGTTTTCGTCTACTCCTCCTGAAAATGATAGGCTTTGGACCATTGCAATCAACCGCGGACTCAGCCTATAGTTAGGGATTTGGATAGGTTGTGATGACTCCCAAGGTACTAGGCTGGTCTCCGTGGGTGTAGAAAATTGAAAGATAGGAATTGAATTTATGTTATCCATAAGGATAGAAAAAGGCAAGAAGAATAAGGTAAGAAATAAAAAGGAAAAGATAAAAGTATAGGTACAAGGTAAAGCAAGACTTAAGGTTAACTCAGCTGACGTCTTTCTCCCCGGCAATGGCGCCATAAATGCTTGTTGATTTTAGATACGCACACGAAGGAATTCAAGAAATAATCCGCAAGCGCACGGATATCGATGAGCACTTCACTCGGGAGATAAGTCCAGAGTATCGTATTTGTTTTATCCACAAGGAGAAACCGTGCGATGACTAACCTAGTCTATACTATTACCCTTGGGCCGCACTACAAGGTGGCGAAGATATAAGCGATTAGAGAGAACTACGATGACAGTCTGCTTCCAACCTATGGCAAGCTATGATACTATTGATCTTAGGGGAAATACCGATGGAAAAGAGACACCACAGAGGATGCTTAACCAGGGTACTTAAATCCTACCAAACCTTCTGACGGGAGGAGACTCCAAAGGTAACAATGGGATTGTCACGTCCCACGCTACTACTCACCAATCTGGCCAGATAGGGGATATCCACAAGTATTCCTAGCCCAAGCACCACGCTTACGCTACGAATGATTACTCTATTCCCTACGCGAAGCGAATAAAGTAAACCTGCAAACCAAAGAATAATAATAACAACGTACTTACTTAGTATTAGAAGCTGAATTGCCGAAGAATCCTGGTACCAAGCCTCGGGTTAGGAGACTTGACCCCGTAGATACAAGCTTGGAGAGGAGACACCGATAGGCCGGGCTTCCTCCAATCTTCTACCTCCACTCTAACTCTCTCAATCTAGAAGAATAACTCTAATCTCACATAGAGACTACAAAGCTAAACTCTCTTGTATGTGCCCTAGAGAAAGATCCATTCAAGGGACCCCTCTCAGGTGAATTCTCTAAAAAATATGAATTAGGGTTTCTGAACTCTCTCCGCCAGGGGCCAGAGGCCTTGCTTATATAGCCCTCTTGAAGCACCACAGCCCTCGGATCAAACCAACCTTGATCAATGATTTTTATTCATCCTCAAAGGCGGTGGAAGCAGGATCTGCGAGGTGGAAGCTCATTGGCTCTCTAGGTGGGGCGGCCGCCCCTAGGGCTGGGTGCCCGTCCCTATCACAGTGACAGGTGGGTCCCACCTCCTAGGGTTTGGCTTCTTGAACCTTCTAGATTATACTTTTTCCATACGTGGCACTTTCTCTCTATGTAAACCTGACATGTGGTCCATCTTTGATTATTTTCAGCTGGCACCCTGCAGAAATAAATATTCACCAAAACTCGTGGAATTCTGTCAATTAAACACCTAGTCTGTGGTGGTAATTAGTTTTATAGCATTCTTTTATGTAAGTTGATGGTTAAAAATGGTAGTTAAGGCACTGGATGGAACAACTAGGTGATGTGGGTCTTGCGGAATCTCGTTTTGGTCCATTTGGAGACAATGTTAGTGTCGGTGCAAGATAGATGCACAGTTTGCGCCAAACATACCATAGGCTCAAAAATCATTCTGGATACCCCTAGTGGTACTCCTAGGTGACAAGGCTCAAGTGGAAGCTCGATTCAGTTCGTTTGGAGATAGTGCTAATCTTGACGCAAGATAGGGGCACGGTTTGCGTCGAACATACCACAAGCTTAGAAATCATTTTGGAAACACCCGATGGAACTCCTAGGTGACGTGGGTCATGTGGATTCTTGTTTCGGTCCGTTTGGAGGCAGTGTTAGTGTTAGTGCAAGATAATAAGGCTCAAGTGGAAGCTCGATTTAGTCTATTTGAAGATAGTGCTAATCTTGACGCAAGATCGTTGTACTGTTCGCACCGAACGTGTCACAGGCTCAGAAATTCTTTTGGACGCACCCGATGGAACTCCTAGGTGACGTGGGTCTTGGGGAATCTCGTTTTGGTCTGTTTGGAGATAGTGTTGGTGTCGGTGCAAGATAGGTGCAGGGTTTGTGCCAAACAAACCATAGGCTCAGAAATCATTTTGGACGCACCTGATGGAACCCCTAGGTGACGTGGGTCATGTGGAATCTCGTTTCAGTCCGTTTGATGGTAGTGTTAGTGTCAGTGCAAGATAGGTGCACTATTTGCACCAAACGTATCGTAGGCTCATAAATCTTTTTGGACGCACCCGATGGAACTCCTAGGTGACGTGGGTATTGTGGAATCTCATTTCGGTCGTTTGCAGATAGTGTTAGTTTTAGTGCAGGATAGTTGCAGGGTTTGCGCCAAACATACCATATGCTCAGAAATCATTTTAGATGCACCCGATGGTACTCCTAAGTGATGAGGCTCAAGGGGAAGCTTGAGTTGTTCGGTTTTGATATAGTGCTAATCCTGATGCAAGATAAGTGCCCCGTTTGTGCCAAATGTACTACAGGCTCAGAAATTGTTTTGGACACACCCGATGGAAGTCCTAGGCGACGTGGGTCATGTGAAATCTCATTTTTGTCTGTTTAGAGATAGTGCTAGTGTTGGTGCAAGATAGGTGCACTATTTGTGCCAAACGTACCAAAGGGTCAGAAATCATTTTGGACACACCCGATGGCTCTCTGTGGTAATGCAGCTCAAGTACAAGCTCAATTCAGTCCATTTAGAGAGAGTGGTAATCTTGACGCAAGATTGGTGCACGGTTTGCACCGAACGTACCACAGGCTCAGAAATCGCTTTGGACGCACCCGACAAAACTCCTAGGTGACGTGGGTCCTATGGAATGTCATTTCAGTCTATATGGAGACAGTGTTAGTGTCGGTGCAAGATAGGTGCAGGGTTTGCGCCAAACATACCACGGGCTCAAAAATTCTCTTGGACGCACCCAACATGGGTCTTGTGGAATCTCGTTTCGGTCTGTTTGGAGATAGTGTTAGTGTCGGTGCAAGATAGGTGCAGGGTTTGCGCCAAACATACTAGAGGCTCAGAAGTCATTTTGGACGCATCCGATGGTACTCATAAGTGATGAGGCTCAAGTGGAAGCTCGATTTAGTCCATTTAGAGGTAGTGCTAACCTTGAGGCAAGTTAGGAGTACTGTTTGCGACGAACGTACCACAGGCTCAAAAATCATTTCGGATGCACCCGATGGAACTCCAAGATGACATGGGTCATGTGGAATCTTGTTTTGGTCCATCTGGAGATATTATTGGTCTCAGTGCAAGATAGGTGCATGGTTTGTGCCAACATACCGTAGGCTCAGAAATCATTTTGGACATACCCAATGGTACTCCTAGGTGACGAGGTTCAAGTGGAAGCATCATCGATTCGTTTGGAGATAGTGCTAATCTTGACGCAAGATAGGTGCACTGTTTGCGCCAAATGTACCATAGCCTCAGAAATCATTTTGGACGTACCTGATGGAACTCCGTGGTGACGTGGGTCTTGTGGAATCTCGTTTCGGTCCATTTGGAGACAGTGTTAGTGTCGGTGCAAGATAGGTGCACAGTTTGCGCCAAACATACTATAGGTTCATAAATCATTTTGGATACCCTCGGTGGTACTCCTAGGTGATGAGGCTCAAGTGGAGGCTCGATTCAGTAGATTTGGAGATAGTGCTAATCTTGAAGCAAGATATAGGCACGGTTTGCGCCTAACATACCACAAGCTTAGAAATCGTTTTGGACACACCCGATGGAACTCCTAGGTGACGTTGGTCATGTTGAATCTCATTTCGGTCCGTTCTCAGGCAGTGTAAACATCGATGCATGATACCAAGGCTCAAGTGGAAGCTCAATTTAGTCTGTTTGAAGATAGTGCTAATCTTGACGCACGATTATTGCACGGTTTGCACCGAACGTGTCATAGGCTCAGATATTCTTTTGGACGCACCCGTTGAAACTCCTAGGTGACATGGGTCTTGTGGAATCTCATTTTGGTCTGTTTGGAGATAGTGTCAGTGTCGGTGCAAGATAGGTGCTGGGTTTGCGCCAAACAAACCATAGGCTCAGAAATCATTTTGGACGCACACGATGGAACACCTAGGTGACGTGGGTCATCTGGAATCTTGTTTCAGTCTGTTTGGAGGCAGTGTTAGTGTCGGTGCAAGATAGGTGCACTATTTGCACCAAATGTATCGTAGGCTCATAAATCTTTTTGGACGCACCCGATGGAACTCCTAGGTGACATGGGTATTGTGGAATCTCATTTTGGTTCGTTTGCAGATGGTGTTAGTGTCAGTGCAAGATAGTTGCAGGGTTTGTGCCAAACATACCATATGCTCAAAAATCATTTTAGACGCACCCGATGGTACTCCTAAGTGATGAGGCTCAAGGGGAAGCTTGATTTATTCGATTTTGATATAGTGCTAATCCTGATGCAAGATAAGTGCCTCGTTTGTGCCAAATGTACTACAGGCTCAGAAATTGTTTTGGACACACCCGATGGAAATCCTAGGTGACGTGGGTCATGTGGAATCTCATTTTTGTCCGTTTGGAGAGGGTGCTAGTGTTGGTGCAAGATAGGTGCACGGTTTGTGCCAAACATACCAAAGGGTCAGAAATCACTTTGGACGCACCTGATGGCACTCCGTGGTAATGCGGCTCAAGTACAAGCTCAATTCAGTCCGTCTAGGTAGAGTGGTAATCTTGACGTAAGATCGGTGCACGGTTCGCACCGAACGTACCACACGCTCAGAAATCGCTTTGGATGCACCCAACAGAACTCCTAGGTGACGTGGGTCTTGTGGAATGTCATTTCATCTATTTGGAGATAGTGTTAGTGTCGGTGCAAGATAGGTGCAGGGTTTGCGCCAAACATACCACAGGTTCAAAATCATCTTGGACGCACCCGACGTGGGTCTTGTGGAATATCATTTCAGTCTGTTTGGAGATAGTGTTAGTGTCGGTGCAAGATAGGTGCAGGGTTTGCGCCAAACATACTAGAGGCTCAGATGTCATTTTGGACGCATTCGATGATACTCCTAAGTGATGAGGCTCAAGTGGAAGCTCGATTCAGTCCGTTCGGAGGTAGTGCTAACCATGAGGCAAGTTAGGAGTACTGTTTGCGACGAACGTACCACAGGTGCAAAGATCATTTTGGATGCACCTGATGGAACTCCAAGGTGACATGGGTCATGTGGAATCTTGTTTTGGTCCATTTGGAGATATTGTTGGTGTCGGTGCAAGATAGGTGCACGGTTTTTGCCAACATACCGTAGGCTCAGAAATTATTTTGGACACACCCAATGGTACTCCTAGGTGACGAGGCTCAAGTGAAAGTTTCATTCAGTTCATTTAGAGATAGTGCTAATCTTGACGCAAGATAGGTGCACTGTTTGTGCCAAACGTACCACAGCCTCAGAAATCATTTTGGACAGACCTGATGGAACTCCATGGTGACGTGGGTCATGTGGAATTGTTGTTTCGGTCCGTTTGAAGAAAGTGTTGGTGTTGGTGCAAGTTAGGTGCACGGTTTGCGCCAAACATAACGTAGGCTCGAAAATCACTTTTGGGGCACTCGATGGTACTCCTAGGTGATGAGGCTCAAGTGGAAGCTTGACTTATTTCGTTTGGAGATAGTCCTAATCTTGATGCAAGATAGGTGCATGGTTTGCACCGAACGTACCATAGCCTCATAAAGTTTTGGAGGCACTGGATGGAACAACTAGGTGACGTGGGTCGTTTGGAATCTCGTTTCGGTCCATTTGGAGACAGTGTTAGTGTCGATGCAAGATAGGTGCACAATTTGCGCCAAACAAACCATAGGCTCAGAAATTGTTTTGGATACCCCCGGTGGTACTCCTAGGTGACGACGCTCAAGTGGAAGCTCGATTCAGTTTGTTTGGAGATAGTGCTAATCTTGATGCAAGATAGGGGCATTGTTTGCGCCGAACATACCACAAGCTCAGAAATCATTTTGGGCACACCCGATGGAACTCCTAGGTGATGTGGGTCATGTGGAATCTTGTTTCGGTCCGTTTGGAGGCAGTGTTACTGTCAGTGCAAGATAATAAGGCTCAAGTGAAGCTCGATTTAGTCTATTTGAAGATAGTGCTAATCTTGACACAAGATCGGTGCACAGTTTACACCGAATGTGTCATAGACTCAGAAATTCTTTTGGATGCACCCGATGGAACTCCTAGGTGACGTGGGTCTTGTGGAATCTCATTTTGGTCCGTTTGGAGACAATGTTAGTGTTGGTGCAAGATAGGTGCAGGGTTTGCGCCAAACATACCATTGGCTCAGAAATCGTTTTGGACGCACCCGATGGAACTCCTAGGTGACGTGGGTCATGTGAAATCTCGATTCAGTCCATTTGGAGGCAGTGTTAGTGTCGGTGCACGATAGGTGGTCTATTTGCACCAAACGTATCGTAGGCTCATAAATCATTTTGGACGCACCCGATGGAACTCCTCGGTGATGTGGGTCTTGTGGAATCTCATTTTGGTCTATTTGGGGACAGTGTCAGTGTCGGTGCAAGATAGCTGCAGGGTTTGCACCAAAGGAACCATAGGCTCAGAAATCATTTTGGACGCACCGATGGAACTCCTAGGTGACGTGGGTCATGTGGAATCTCGTTTCAGTCCGTTTGGAGGCAGTGTTAGTGTCGGTGCAAGAAAGGTGCACTATTTGCACCAAACGTATTGTAGGCTCATAAATCATTTTGGACGCACCAGACGGAACTCCTAGGTGACGTGGGTATTGTGTAATCTCGTTTCGGTCCGTTTGGATATAGTGTTGGTGTCGGTGCAAGATAGTTGCAGGGTTTGTGCCAAACATACCATATGCTCAGAAATCATTTTAGACGCACCCGATGGTACTCCTAAGTGATGAGGCTCAAGTGGAAGCTTGATTTATTCGGTTTTGATATAGTGCTAATCCTGATGCAAGATAAGTGCCCCGTTTGTGCCAAACGTACTACAGGCCCAGAAATTGTTTTGGACACACCCGATGGAAGTCCTAGGCAACGTGGGTCATGTGGAATCTTATTTTTGTCCATTTGGAGACAGTGCTAGTGTTGGAGCAAGATAGGTGCACGGTTTGTGCCAAACATACCAAAGGGTCAGAAATCATTTTGGAAGCACCCGATGGCACTCCGAGGTAATGCGGCTCAAGTACAAGCTCAATTCTATATGTTCAGGGTGAGTGGTAATCTTGACGCAAGATCGGTGCACGGTTTGCACCAAACGTACAACAAGCTCAGAAATCGCTTCGGACGCACCCAAAGGAACTCCTAGGTGACGTGGGTCTTGTGGAATGTCATTTCGGTCTATTTGGAGATGGTGTTTGTGTTGGTGCAAGATAGGTGCAGGGTTTGCGCCAAACATACCACAGGCTCAAAAATCGTCTTGGACGCACCCGACATGGGTCTTGTGGAATCTCGTTTCGGTCTATTTGGAGATAGTGTTAGTGTTGGTGCAAGATGGGTGCAGGGTTTGCGCCAAACATACTAGAGGCTCAGAAGTCATTTTGGACGCATCCGATGGTACTCCTATGTGATGAGGCTCAAGTGGAAGCTCGATTCAGTCCGTTCGGAAGTAGTGCTAGCCTTGAGGCAAGTTAGGAGTACTGTTTGTGATGAACGTACCACAGGCTCAAAAATCATTTTGGATGCACCCGATGGAACTCTAAGGTGACATGGGTCATGTGGAATCTTGTTTTGGTCCATTTGGAGATATTGTAGGTGTCTATGCAAGATAGGTGCACGGTTTGTGCCAACATACTGTAGGCTTAGAAATTGTTTAAGACACCCAATGGTACTCCTAGGTGATGAGGCTCAAGTGGAAGCTTCATTCAGTTTGTTTGGAGATAGTGCTAATCTTGATGCAAGATAGGTGCACTGTTTGCACCAAATGTACCACAGCCTCAGAAATCAGTTTGGACGCACCTAATGGAACTCCATGGTAATGTGGGTCATGTGGAATGTTGTTTCGGTCCGTTTGAAGATAGTGTCGGTGTTGGTGCAAGTTAGGTGCACAGTTTGCGCCAGACATAACGTAGGCTCGAAAATCATTTTATGGGCACTCGATGGTACTCCAAGGTGATGAGGCTTAAGTGGAAGCTTGACTTAGATCGTTTGGAGATAGTCCTAATCTTGATGCAAGATAGGTGCATGGTTTGCACCGAACGTACCATAGCCTCATAAAGTTTTGGAGGCACTGGATGGAACAACTAGGTGACGTGGGTCTTGTGGAATCTCGTGTCGGTCCATTTGGAGACAATGTTTGTGTCGGTGCAAAATAGGTGCACAGTTTGCGCCAAACATACCATAGGCTCAGAGAACATTTTGGATACCCCCGGTAGTACTCCTAGGTGATGAGGCTCAAGTGGAAGCTCGATTCAATTCATTTGGAGATAGTGCTAATCTTGACGCAAGATAGGGGCACGGTTTGCGCCGAACATACCACAAGCTCAGAAATCGTTTTTGATGCACCGGATGGAACTCCTAGGTGATGTGGTTCATTTGGAATCTCGTTTCAGTCTGTTTGGAGGCACTACTAGTGTTGGTGCAACATAATAAGGCTCATGTGGAAGCTTGATTTAGTCTGTTTGAAGATAGTGCTAATCTTGACGCAAGATCGGTGCACGGTTTACACCGAACGTGTCATAGGCTCAGAAATTCTTTTGGATGCACCCGATGGAACTCCTAGGTGACGTGGGTCTTGTGGAATCTCGTTTTGGTCCGTTTGGAGACAGTGTCAGTGTCAGTGCAAGATAGGTGCAGGGTTTGCGCCAAACAAACCATAGGCTCAGAAATCATTTTGGACGCACCCGATGGAAGTCCTAGGTGACATGGGTCATGTGGAATCTCGTTTCAGTCCGTTTGAAGGTAGTGTTAGTGTCGGTGCAAGAAAGGTGCACTATTTGCACCAAACGTATCATAGGCTCATAAATCATTTTGGACGCACCCGATGGAACTCCTAGGTGACGTGGGTATTGTGTAATCTCGTTTCGTTCCATTTGGAGATAGTGTTAGTGTCGGTGCAAGATAGTTGCAGGGTTTGTGCCAAACGTACCATATGCTCAGAAATCATTTTAGACGCACCCGATGGTACTCCTAAGTGATGAGGCTCAAGTGGAAGCTTGATTTATTCGGTTTTGATATAGTGCTAATCCTGATGCAAGATAAGTGCCCTGTTTGTGGCAAACGTACTACAGGCTCAAAAATTATTTTGGACACACCCGATGGAAGTCCTAGGCGACGTGGGTCATGTGGAATCTTACTTTTGTCCATTTGGAGACAGTGCTAGTGTTGGAGCAAGATAGGTGCATGGTTTGTGCCAAACATACCAAAGGGTCAGAAATCATTTTGGAAGCACCCGATGGCACTCCGAGGTAATGCGGCTCAAGTACAAGCTGAATTCTATCTGTTTAGGGAGAGTGGTAATCTTGACGCAAGATCGGTGCATGGTTTGCACCAAACGTACAACAAGCTCAGAAATCGCTTCGGACGCACCCAAAGGAACTCCTAGGTGACGTGGGTCTTGTGGAATGTCATTTCAGTCTATTTGGAGATGGTGTTAGTGTTGGTGCAAGATAGGTGCAGGGTTTTGCGCCAAACATACCACAGGCTCAAAAATCGTCTTGGATGCACCCGACGTGGGTCTTGTGGAATCTCGTTTTGGTCTATTTGGAGATAGTGTTAGTGTTGGTGCAAGATGGGTGCAGGGTTTGCACCAAACATACTAGAGGCTCAGAAGTCATTTTGGACGCATCCGATGGTACTCCTATGTGATGAGGCTCAAGTGGAAGCTCGATTTAGCCCGTTGGAAGTAGTGCTAACCTTGAGGCAAGTTAGGAGTACTGTTTGCGACAAACGTACCACAGGCTCAAAAATAATTTTGGATGCACCCGATGGAACTCCAAGGTGATATGGGTCATGTGGAATCTTGTTTTGGTCCATTGAAGATATTGTTGGTGTCGGTGCAAGATAGGTGCACGGTTTGTGCCAACATACCGTAGGCTCAGAAATTGTTTTGGACACACCCAATGGTACTCCTAGGTGACGAGGCTTAAGTGGAAGCTTCATTCAGTTCGTTTGGACATAGTGCTAATCTTGACGTAAGATAGGTGCACTGTTTGCACCAAACGTACCACAGCCTCAGAAATCATTTTGGACAGACCTGATGGAACTCCATGGTAACATGGGTCATGTGGAATGTTGTTTTGGTCCATTTGAAGATAGTTTCGGTGTTGGTGCAAGTTAGGTGCACAGTTTGCGCCAGACATAACGTAGGCTCGAAAATCATTTTGGGGGCACTCGATGGTGTACTCCAAGGTGATGAGGCTTAAGTGGAAGCTTAACTTAGTTCATTTGGAGATAGTCCTAATCTTGATGCAAGATAGGTGCACGGTTTGCACCGAACGTACCATAGCCTCATAAAGTTTTGGAGGCACTAGATGGAACAACTAGGTGACGTGGGTCTTGTGGAATCTCATTTCGGTCCATTTGGAGACAATGTTTGTGTCGGTGCAAGATAGGTGCACAGTTTGTGCCAAACATACCATAGGCTCAGAAATCGTTTTGGATACCCCCGCTGGTACTCCTAGGTGATGAGGCTCAAGTGGAAGCTCGATTCAATTCGTTTGGAGATAGTGCTAATCTTGACGCAAGATAGGGGCACGGTTTGTGCCGAACATACCACAAGCTCAGAAATCATTTTTGACACACCGGATGGAACTCCTAGGTGATGTGGGTCATATGGAATCTCATTTCAGTCCGTTTGGAGGCAGTGTTAGTGTTGGTGCAACATAATAAGGCTCATCTGGAACCTCGATTTAGTCTGTTTGAATATAGTGCTAATCTTGATGCAAGATCGGTGCATGGTTTACACCGAACGTGTCATAGGCTTAGAAATTCTTTTGGACGAACCCGATGGAACTCCTAGGTGACATGGGTCTTGTGGAATCTCGTTTTGGTCCGTTTGGAGACAGTGTCAGTGTCGGTGCAAGATAGGTGCAGGGTTTGCGCCAAGCAAACCATAGGCTCAGAAATCGTTTTGGACGCACCCGATGGAACTCCTAGGTGACGTGGGTCATGTGGAATCTCGTTTTAGTCCGTTTGGAGGTAGTGTTAGTGTCGGTGCAAGAAAGGTGCAGGGTTTGCGCCAAACAGACCATAGGCTCAGAAATCATTTTGGACGCACTCGATGGAACTCCTAGGAGACGTGGTTCATGTAGAATCTCGTTTTGGTTGATTTGGTGACAGTGCACGTGCAGTGCAGATAGGTGCATAGTTTGCACCAAATGAACCATAGGCTCAGAAATCATTTTGGAAGCACCCAATGGTACTCCAAGGTAATGAGGCTGAAATGGAAGCTCGATTTAGTCCG
Organism: Saccharum hybrid cultivar R570; assembly: GCA_038087645.1. Classification (NCBI taxonomy): domain Eukaryota; kingdom Viridiplantae; phylum Streptophyta; class Magnoliopsida; order Poales; family Poaceae; genus Saccharum; species Saccharum hybrid cultivar. The sequence continues at coordinate 18,219,581 of JAQSUU010000066.1, forward strand.
TTTAGAGATAGTGCAAAACTTGATGCAAGATAGGTGCACGGTTTGCGCCGAACGTACACAGCCCCAGAAATCTTTTTGGATGCACCCGATGGAACCCTATGGTGATTGGGTCATGTGGAATCTCGTTTTGGTCCGTTTGGAGATAGTGCTAGTGTCGGTGCAATATAGGTGCACGGTTTGCACCAAGCATACTGTAGGCTTAGAAATTGTTTTGGACACACCTGATGGAACTCCTAGATGACATGGGTCTTGTGGAATATCAGTTTGGTCCATTTGGAGACTGTGTTAGTGTCGGTGCAAGATAGGTGCTCGGTTTGCGTCAAACATACCACAGTCTCAGAAATTGTTTTTGACGCACCCTGTGGTACTCCTAGGTGACGAGGCTCAAGTGGAAGCTCGATTCAGTTTGTTTGGAGATAGTGCTAATCTTGACACAAGATTGGTGCACGGTTTGTGCCAAACATACCAATGGGTCAGAAATCATTTTCGACGTACCTGATGATACTCCAAGGTAATGACGCTCAAGTAGAAGCTCAATTCAGTCTATTTGGAGATAGTGGTAATCTTAACGCAAGATAGGTGCACAGTTTGCACCGAACGTACCATGGGATCAGAAATCATTTTGGACGCACCCAATGGAACTCCTAGGTGATGTGGGTCTTGTGGAATCTCGTTTTAATCCGTTTGGAGACATTGTTAGTGTCGGTGCAAGATAGTTGTAGGGTTTGCGCCAAACATACCATATGCTCAGAAATCATTTTAGACGCACCCGAAGGTACTCCTAAGCGATGAGGCTCAAGTGGAAGCTTGATTTATTCTATTTTGAGATAGTGCTAATCCTGATGCAAGATAGATGCCCTGTTTGTGCCAAATGTACCATAGACTCTGAAATTATTTTGGACACACCCGATGGAACTCCTAGGCGACGTGGGTCTTGTGGAACCTCGTTTTGGTCCATTTTTAGACAGTGCTAGTGTTGGTGCAAGATAGGTGCATGGTTTATGCCAAACATACCAATGGGTCAAAAATCATTTTGGACGCACCTAATGGCACTCCAAGGTAATGAGGCTCAAGCAGAAGCTCAGTTTAGTCCGTCTAGAGAGAGTGGTAATCTTGACACAAGATAGGTGCACGGTTTGCACTGAACATACACAGGCTCAGAAATCATTTTGGACGTACTCGACAGAACTCCTAGGTGACGTGGGTCTTGTGGAATGTCATTTTGGTCTATTTGGAGATAGTGTTAGTGTCGGTGCAAGATAGGTGCAGGGTTTGCGCCAAACATACCACAGGCTCAAAAATCGTCTTGGACGCACCCGACGTGGGTCTTGTAGAATCTCGTTTCAGTCTGTTTGGTGATAGTGTTAGTGTCGGTGCAAGATAGGTACAGGGTTTGCGCCAAACATACTAGAGGCTCAGAAGTCATTTTGGACGCATCCGATGGTACTCCTATGTGATGAGGCTCCAGTGGAAGCTCGATTCAATCTGTTCGGAGGTAGTGCTAACCTTGAGGCAAGTTAGGAGCACTGTTTGCGATGAATGTACCACAGACTCAAAAATCATTTCGGATGCACCCGATGGAACTCCAAGGTGACATGGGTCATGTGGAATCTTGTTTTGGTCCATTTGGAGATATTGTTGGTGTCGGTGCAAAATAGGTGCACGGTTTGTGCCAACATACCGTGGGCTCAGAAATCATTTTGGACACACCCAATGGTACTCCTAGGTGACGAGGCTCAAGTGGAAGCTTCATTCAGTTCATTTGGAGATAGTGCTAATCTTGATGCAAGATAGGTGCACTATTTGCACCAAACGTACGATAGTCTCAGAAAATCATTTTGGACGCACCCGATGGAACTCCATAGTGACGTGGGTCATGTGGAATGTTGTTTCGGTCCTTTTGAAGATAGTGTCAGTGTTGGTGCAAGTTAGGAGCACGGTTTGCACCAAACAACCATAGGCTCGAAAATCATTTTGGGGGCACTCGATGGTACTCCTAGGTGATGAGGCTCAAGTGGAAGCTTGACTTAGTTCATTTGGAGATAGTCCTGATCCTGATGCAAGATAGGTGCATGGTTTGCACCGAACGTACCACAGCCTCATAAAGTTTTGGAGGCCCTGGATGGAACAACTAGGTGACGTGGGTCTTGTGGAATCTTATTTCGGTCCATTTGGAGACAGTGTTTGGGTCGGTGCAAGATAGGTGCACAGTTTGCATCAACCATACCATAGGCTCAGAAATCATTTTGGATAACCCCGGGGGTACTCCTAGGTGACGAGGCTCAAGTGGAAGCTTGATTCAGTTCGTTTGAAGATAGTGCTAATCTTGACACAAGATAGGTGTACGGTTTGTGCCGAACGTACCACAGGCACATAAATCATTTTGGAGACACTCGATGGAACTCCTAGGTGACGTGGGTCATGTGGAATCTTGTTTCAGTCCGTTTGGAGGCGGTGTTAGTGTCGGTGCAAGATTGGTGCACTATTTGCACCAAATGTACCATAGGCTTAAAAATCATTTTAGACGCACCCGATGGTACTCCAAGATAATAAGGCTCAAGTGGAAGCTCGATTTAGTCCGTTTGGAGATAGTGATAATCTTGACGCAAGATAGGTCCACGGTTTGCAATGAGTGTATCGCAGGCTCATATATTCTTTTGGGCGCACCTAATGAACTCCTAGGTGACGTGGGTCTTGTGGAATCTTGTATCGGTCCATTCAGAGACGGTGTCAGTATCGGTGCAAGATAGGTGTAGGGTTGCGCCAAACATACCATAGGCTCAGAAATCGTTTTGGACGCACCCGATGGAACTCCTAGGTGACGTGGGTCATGTGGAATCTCGTTTCAGTCCGTTTGGAGGCAGTGTTAGTGTCGGTGCAACATAGGTGCACCGTTTGCGCCAAACATACTATCGGCTTAGAAATCATTTTGGACACATCCGATGGCACTCCGAGGTAATAAGGCTTAAGTGGAAGCTCGATTTAGTCCGTTTGGAGATAGTGCTAATCTTGATGCAAAATAGGTGCACGGTTTGCACCAAACGTATCACAGGCTCAGAAATTGTTTTGGACGCACCCGATGGAACTCCTAGGTGACGTGGGTCCTGTGGAATCTCGTTTCGGTCCGTTTGGAGACAGTGTTAGTGTCGTTGCAAGATAGTTGCAGGGTTTGCGCCAAATATACCATTTGCTCAGAAATCATTTTGGGCGCACCCAATGGTACTCCTAAGTGATGAGGCTCAAGTGGAAGCTTGATTTATTTCATTTTGATATAGTGCTAATCCTGATGCAATATAGGTGTCCAGTTTGCGCCAAACGTACGACAGGTTCAGAAATTGTTTTGGTGGCACCCAATAGAACTCCTAGGTAACGTGGGTCTCGTGGAACTCATTTTGGTCTGTTTAGAGACAGTGCTAGTGTTGGTGCAAGGTAGGTGCACGGTCTGTGCCAAACATACCAAAGGGTCAGAAATCGTTTTGGATGCACCCGATTGCACTCCAAGGTAATGAGGCTCAAGTAGAAGCTTAATTCAGTCCGTTTAGAGATAGTGGTATTCCTGATGCAAGATAGGTGCATGGTTTGCACCGAACGTTCCACAGCCTCATAAAGTTTTGGAGGCACTGGATGGAACAACTAGGTGACGTGGGTCTTGTGGAATCTTGTTTTGGTCCATTTGGAGATAGTGTTAGGGTAAGTTCAAGATAGGTGCATAGTTTGTGCCAAACATACCATAGGCTCATAAATCATTTTGGATACCCTCGGTGGTACTCCTAGGTGATGAGGCTCAAGTGGAAGCTCGAATCAGTTCGTTTGAAGATAGTGCTAATCTTGACACAAGATAGGGGCATGGTTTGTGCCGAACGTACCACAGGCTCAGAAATCATTCAGTGTGTTTCAAGATAGTGGTAATCTTGATGCAAGATAGGTGCACGGTTTGCCCTGAACGTACCACAGGCTCAGAAATCACTTTAGACACATCCGATAGAACTCCTAGATGACGTGGGTCTTGTGGAATCTCGTTTCAGTCCATTTGGAGACAGTGTTAGTGTCGGTGTGAGATAGGTGTAGGGTTTGCACCAAACAGACCACATGTTTAAAAATTATCTTGGACGCACCCGATGGAACTGCTAGGTGACATGGGTCTTGTGGAATCTCGTTTCGGTCCGTTTGGAGACAGGTTAGTGTTGGTGCACGATAGGTGCAGGGGTTGCCCCAAACATACCATAGGCTGAGAAATCATTTTGGACGCACCCAATGGTACTCCTAGGTGATGAGGCTCAAGTGGAAGCTCGATTCAGTCCGTTCGGAGATAGTGCTAATCTTGACGCAAGATAGGTGCCCGGTTTGCGCCGAACGTACCATAGTCTTAGAAATCATTTTGGATGCATCCGATGATACTCCTAAGTGATGAGGCTCAAGTGGAATCTTGATTTAGCCCGTTCGGAGATAGTGCTAATCTTGATGCAAGATAGGTGCCCAGCTTGTGCCGAACGTACCACAGCCTCAGAAATCATTTTGGATGCACCCGATGGAACTCTAAGGTGACGTGGGTCATGTGGAATCTCGTTTTGGTCCGTTTGGAGATATTGTTGGTGTCGGTGCAAGATAGGTGCACAGTTTGTGCTGATCATACTGTAGGCTTAGAAATCATTTTGGACGCATTCGATGGTACTCCTATGTGACAAGGCTCAAGTGGAAGCTTGATTTAGTTGGTGTGGAGATAGTGTTAATCTTAACGCAAGATAGGTGCACTGTTTGCGCCAAACGTACCACAGCCTTAGAAATCGTTTTAGACGCACCCGATGGAACTCCATGATGACATGGGTCATGTGGAATGTTGTGGTCCATTTGAAGATACTGCTGGTGTTGATGAAAGTTTGGTGCATGGTTTGCGCCAAACATACCGTAGGCTCAGAAATCATTTTGGGGGCACCCGATGGTACTTCTAGGTGATGAGACTCAAGTGGAAGCTTGACTTAGTTCGTTCAGAGATAGTCCTAATCTTGACGCAAGATAGATGCTCGGTTTGCACCGAATGTACCACAGCCTCAGAAATCGTTTTGGATGCACCAGATGGAACTACTAGGTGACGTAGGTCTTGTGGAATCTCGTTTCTGTCCATTTGGAGACAGTGTTAGTGTCGGTGCAAGATAGGTGCATAGTTTCTGCCAAACATACCATAGGCCTTGAAATCATCTTGGACGCCCCCGATGGTACTCCAAGATAATGAGGCTCAACTAGAAGCTCGATTTAGTCCATTTGGAGAGAGTGCTAATCTTGATGCAAGATAGGTGCACGGTTTGCACTGAATGTATCACAGGCTCAGAAATTATTTTGGATGCACCCAATGGAACTCCTAGGTGACGAGGGTCATGTGGAATCTCATTTCGGTCTGTTTGAAGATAGTGTTAGTGTCGGTGCAAGATAGGTGCACGATTTGCGCCAAATGTACCATAGGCTCAGAAATCATTTTGGACGCACCCGTTAGTACTCTAGGGTAATCAGGCTCAAGTGGAAGCTCGATCCAATTCATGTGGAGAAGTGCCAATCTTGATGCAAGTTAAGTGCACCGTTTGCGCCGAACGTACCATAGGCTCAGAAATTGTTTTGGACACACCCAATAGTACTCCTAGTTGATGAGGCTCAAGCGAAAGCTAGATTAAGTCTGTTTGGAGATAGTGCTAATCTAGATGCAAGATAGGTGCACAGTTTGCACCAAACAGACCACTGGCTCAGAAATCATTTTGGACGCAGTAAATGGAACTATTAGGTGACGTGGGTCTTGTAGAATCTCGTTTTGCTCCATTTAAAGACAATGTTAGTGTCGGTGCAAGATAGGTGCACTATTTGCGCCAAACATACCATAGGCTCAGAAATCATTTTGGACACACCCGATGCCACTCCTAGTCCTAGGTGACAAGGCTCAAGTGGAAGCTTGATTCAGTTCGTTTGGAGATAGTGCTAATCTTCGTGCAAGATAGGTGCACTGTTTCCGCCGAACGTACCATAGGCTCAGAAATCATTTTGTACACACATGATGGAACTCCTAGATGACGTGGGTCATGTGGAATCTCGTTTCGGTTCGTTTGGAGCAGTATTAGTGTCAGTGCAAGATAGCTGCACGATTTGCGCCAAATGTACCATAGCCTCAGAAATCGTTTTGGACGCACCCGGTGGTACTCCTAGGTGACAAGGCTCAAGTGTAAGCTTGATTGTGTTCGTTTGGAGATAGTGCTAATCTTGACACAAGATAGGTGCATGATTTGCGCCGAACGTACCAAGGGCTCAGAAATCATTTGGGACACACCGATGGAACTCCAAGGTGAAGTGGGTCTTATGGAATCTCGTTTCGGTCCATTTGGAGATAGTGTTAGTTTTGGGGCAAGATAGGTGCAGGGTTTGCGCCAAACATACCATAGGCTCAGAAATCATTTTGGATGCACCCAATAGAACTCTTAGGAGACATCAGTCATGTGGAATCTCGTTTTTGTCTGTTTGGAGAGAGTGCTAGTGTCGGTGCAAGATAGGTGCACGGTTTGCGCAAAACGTACCGTAGGCTCTAAAATCATTTTGGACACACCCGATGGTACTCCTAGGAGGGGTCGGTTCTGTGGAATCTTGTTTTGGTTCATTTAGAGATAGTGCTAATCTTGACGCAAGATAGGTGCATGGTTTGCACCAAACGTACTTGAGGCTCGGAAATCGTTTTGTACGCACTAGATGGAACTACTAGGTGATGTGGCATGTGGAATCTCGTTTCAGTCCATTCGGAGACAGTGTTAGTGTCGGTGCTAGATAGGGGCACGGTTAGCGCCAAATGTACATAGGCTAGGAAATCATTTTGATCGCACCGATGGTACTCCTAGGTGACGAACCTTAAGTGAAAGCTCGATTTAGTCCGTTCGGAGACAGTGCTAATCTTGATGCAAGATAGGTGCACGGTTTGTGTCAAACGTAACACAACCTCTTAAATCATTTTGGACGCACCTGATGGAACTTCATGGTGACTTGGGTCATGTGGAATCTCGTTTTCGTCCGTTTGGAGATAGAGTTGGTGTCGTAGCAAGTTAGGTGCATGGCTTGCGCCAAACATACCGTAGGCTCAGAAATCATTTTGGACGCACCCGATGGTACTACTATGTGACGTGTGTCTTGTGGAATCTTGTTTTGGTCCGTTTGGAGACAGAGTTAGTGCTAGTGCAAGATAGGTGCACAGTTTGCGCCAAACAAACCATAGGCTCAGAAATCGTTTTGGACGTACCCGGTGGTACTCTTAGTGACGTGGCTCTAGTGGAAGCTCGATTCAGTTTGTTTGGAAATAGTGCTAGTCTTGACGCAAGATAGGTGCACAGTTTGCGCTGAACATACCACAAGCTCAGAAATCATTTTGGACACACCCGATGGAACTCCTAGGTGATGTGGGTCATATAGAATCTTGTTTCGGACCGTTTAGAGACAGTGTTAGTGTCGGTGCAAGATAGGTGCACGATTTGCACCAAACGTACCATAGGCTCAGAAATCATTTTAGACGCACCCAATGGTACTCTTAGGTGACGAGGCTCAAGTGAAGGCTCGATTCAATTCGTTTGGAGGCAAGGCTAGTCTTGATGAAAGATAGGAGCACAGTTTGTGCCAAACATACCACAGGCTCATAAATCATTTTGGATGCACCCGTTGGTACTCTTAGGTGACGAGGCTCAAGTGAAAGCTCGATTCAATTCGTTTGGAGATAGTGCTAACCTTAACGCAAGATTGGTACATGGTTGGCACCGAACATACCACATGCTCAGAAATCATTTTGGACACACTCGGTGGAACTCCTATGTGACGTGGGTCATGTGGAATCTCGTTTCGGTCCATTTAGAGATAGTGTTAGTGTTAGTGCAAGATAGGTGGACGATTTGCGCAAGACGTATCATAGGCTTAGAAATCGTTCTGGACGCACCCGATGTAACTCCATGGTGACGTGGGTCATGTAGAATCTTGTTTTGGTCCATTTGGAGATAGTGTCAGTGCATGATAGGTGCACGGTTTGCACCAAACATACTGTAGGCTCAGAAATCGTTTTGGACACACCTAGTGGCACTCTTATGTGACAACGCTCTAGTGGAAGCTCGATTCAGTTCATTCAGAGATAGTGCTAGTCTTGATGCAAGATAGGTGCACGGTTTGCCCCCGAACGTACCACAGGCCCAGAAATCTTTTTGGTCATGCTAGATGGAACTCCTAGGTGACATGGGTCATGTGGAAAACTCTTTTCGGTCCGTTTGGAGATAGTGTTAGTCTTGGTGCAAGATAGGTGCACGATTTACACCAAACGTACCACAGGCTCGGAAATTATTTTGGACGCACTAGATGGAACTCCTAGGTGACGTGGGTCATGTGGAATCTTGTTTAGGTCCGTTTGGAGACAGTGCTAATTTTGATGCAAGATAGGTGCACGGTTTGTGCCGAACATGCCACAGGCTCAGAAATCATTTTGGACACACCCAATGGAACTCCTAGGTGACGTGGGTCATGTGGAATCTTGTTTAGATCCGTTTGGAGACACTGTCAGTGTCGGTGCAAGATTGGTGCATGATTTGCGCCAGACGTACCATATGCTCAGAAATCATTTTGGACGCATCCAATGGAACTCTAAGGTGATGTGGGTCATGTGGAATCATGTTACTATCCATTTCGAGATAGTGTTGGTGTCGTTGCAAGATAGGTACACGGTTTGTGCCAAATATATCGTAGGCTTAGAAATCATTTTGGATGCACCAGGTGTTACTCTTAGGTGACGAGGCTCAAGTGGAAGCTCGATTTAGTTTGTTTGGAGATAGTGCTAATCTTGACGCAAGATAGGTGCATGGTTTGCACCGAACATACCACAAGCTTAGAAATCATTTTGGACGCACTCGGTAGAACTCCTAAGTGACGTGGGTCATGTGAAAAACTCGTTTCGGTCCATTTGGAGATAGTGTTAGTCTCGGTGCAAGATAGGTGCATGATTTGCGCTGAACGTACCATAGGCTCGGAAATCATTTTGGGTCATGTGGAATCTCATTTTGGTTCATTTGGAGATGGTGCTAGTGTCGGTGCAAGATAGGTGCATGGTTTGCGCCAGATAAACCATCGACACCGAAATTATTTTGGACACACCCGATGGTACACCTATGTGGCGAGGCTCAAGTAGAAGCTCGATTCATTTGGAGACAATGCTAATGCTGACGCAAGATAGGTGCATGGTTTGTGCCGAATGTACTAGAGGCTCAAAAATCATTTTGGTCACACCCGATGGAACTCCTAGGTGACGTGGGTCATGTGGAATCTCATTTCAGTCCATTTAGAGACAGTGTTAGTGTCTGTGCAAGATAGGCGCACAGTTTGCGCCAAACGTACCATAGGCTCAGAAATTGTTTTGGACACACCCAATGGTACTCCATGGTAATGAGGCTAAAGTGGAAGCTCGATGCAATTCGTTTGGAGACGGTGCTAGTCTTGACGCAAGATAGGTGCACGGGTTGCGGTGAACAGACCATAGGCTCAGAAATCATTTTGCACACACTTGATGGAACTCATTGGTGATGTGGGTCCAAAGGAATCTTGTTTCGGTCCGTTTGGAGATAATGTTAGTGTCGGTGCAAGATAGGTGCACAATTTGCGCCAGACGTACCACAGGCTCAGAAATTGTTTTGGACGCATTCGATGGAACTGCATGGTGACTTGGGTCATGTGGAATCTCATTTTGGTCCGTTTGGAGGTAGTGTTGGTGCAATATATGTGCACGATTTGCACCAAACATACCATAGGCTCATAAATCATTTTGGATGCACCCGGTGGTACTCTTAGGTAACGAGGCTCAAGTGGAATTTTGATTCAATTCGTTTGGAGATAGTGCTAATCTTAATGCAAGATAGGTGCACGGTTGGTGCCGAACATACCACATGCTCAGAAATCGATTTGGACACACCCATGGAACTCCTATGTGACGTGGGTCATGTGGAATCTCGTTTTGGTCTGTTTGGAGATAGTGTTAGTGTTGGTGCAAGATAGGTGCACGATTTGCGCCAGACATATCATAGGCTTAGAAATCATTTTGGATGCACCCGATGTAACTCCATGTTGACGTGGGTCATGTGGAATCTCATTTTGGTCCGATTGGAGATAGTGTCGATGTCGGTGCATGATAGGTGCACGGTTTGCTCCAAACATACCGTAGGCTCAGAAATCATTTTGGACGCACCCGGTGGTACTCTTAGGTGACAAGGCTCTAGTGGAAGCTCGATTCAGTTCATTCAAAGATAGTGCCACAACATAGGTGCACGGTTTGCGCCGAACGTACCACAAGCCTAAAAATCATTTTGGTCATGCCAGATGGAACCCCTAGGTGACGTGGGTCATGTGGAATCTTGTTTCAGTCCGGTTGGAAACAGTGTTAGTGTCTGTGCAAGATAGATGCCCGATTTGCGCCAAATGTACCATAGGCTCAGAAATCATTTGGACGAACCCAATGGTACTACAAGATAACAAGGCTCAAGTGGAAGCTCAATTCAGTTAGTTTGGCAACAGTGCTAATCTTGACACAAGATAGGTGCACGGTGTAACGGAACCACCCAAATTATAAGAACAAAAGTACAAAAACAATTGTCGGAGCAATTAAATTCCCATACTTAAGCTCCTATAACTTCGGTAGTCCAATAAAATCACGAGGGATTTCCAACCAACCAACATACAAGCCAAGATCGTAGTGGTCCAACATAACAGGTCATATGTTACATCCATTTCATAAGTAATTCAACATATATCGGAGTTCGGTAGAGTTATTACAACTCAAGTTCAAAAGTAGCGGAAGCAAAGTAGTTTGAAACTAATATCATCTTAATTCAAATACATGCCAGTACCAAGGTCAATTCTAACAAAAGCATGAGAGATAAGATAGCTCAGAAGGATCATGCCCATGATCACACTCCGCCACTACAGCAGGAGCCATCCAATTCTTGCAGTAGCCATGATACGTCACAACCTGCAACCAGTGGGAATAAACCCTGAGTACGAGAAGGTACTCAGCTAGACTTACCCGCCATAAACCAGAAATAATGACACCAAGGAGTATGCAAGGCTTTTATAAGGTGGACTGACTTGACTTGTTTTGCGGAAAAGCATAAGTTATCAGATATGAACCATTTAAAATATAAGCATCAACTTAATTATACCTGATTAATCTAAGTAAGCACCTATGCTAGAGCAATCACTTGATTAACCATTAACATCAAAGGTTACCATCTCAGGTTTAGCATTTCTAACATCATCCACATAACCATCCGTGTTCCATCATTATTACTACGATGCCGTAGCTCGAGTCAAGTGCTCACTATCCAGGAGCGATGGTGATTCGAATCGATTCCTAACCAGCTGGTGATTTATTCCTCACACAAACCATGCTTCCCCCGTCAGGGTCGCTTAGATCACCAATGACACTTTCCAAGAAGCCACGGGATAACAATCATGGACCGCACTACCCAGGGACCGCCCGACTGCCAGGACGCACCTTGGGCTCACTCTTCGCGTCCCCGTCACACCCCCTTCAGCACCAGTCTGCCAATCCGAGTTTATCCTGGCTCGAATAGTGTCACTAGCTTTGCGGTCGAAAGGTACTTTATTCGGCCAGCTAAATGTGAGGCATGCGTTCAACATGTCAAGAGGGACGAGCAACGATCGGTCCTTAATCGACACTTGCTTAATCCTTTCATCTTCGGGATAGGTCCACCAAACACCATCTTCAGGTTTGGCTCCCACATCTCGTCCTTCATGTGGTGCATCTAGCGAACCTAAATGAGATGCAAGATGCATGTGTATGAATATGATGAATGGTAACATAAGATGCATCACATAATCATTCAAGTAAATACACGATTAAGACATAGACACCAAAAGCTATTTAACTAACATCACACAACCAATTAAAGAGGGCAAGCATAACACAAGTTTAACAAGATCACAAGTATCTTAACTTGACCATCATCAAGGGTATAAGCCACACTTAGCAACACATGGAGTAAACAACCACAACTATCATCTGTCTGTTTCTAGACTGCAAACAACAGCTGCATGTTTGGATCATAACTGGAGTTATACAAATCCAATAGCCATGCAACAAGACATTCTAGAAATCTTATGAAATTGTCCATAATTCATCTTTAATCATCTTAGCATGATTCTCAAGTTAACCAAGTCAAACATGCACAATTACAGAATCTGGTCCAGAGATTCCGGAGAACAACTATTTCTAGAACCCAACGTGGAGCAGTCATAACTCACAAACTACAAGGCCAAATGCCACCAAAATTTAACACAAGCTATATTAATGAGTTATCTGCAACTTTACTATAAGCATGTTTCTCATCAAACATCATTTTCATGGTGCAATTACCAAAGTCCCAGAAACTGTTCAGGAAAGCATCAATTACAAGAATAAATATTAACTTACATTCCAAACATACATTTGGCCACAACCAATGTAACCATCATAAGGTGCATGTTAAATGATCACCAAAAAGCATAGTGCTCATCACTAAATAAATTCTTTTAATGCATTTCTTAATTTATTTGGATAGCAAGGTGAAATAATAAACATATACCAAAAGTGCACCATAAATTCTACAAAAATTATAGTAGCTAGCATATCATCACAATAGTCTACTGTACAAATTTCAAGCCATTTGGACATGTATATCAACTTCTAAGAAAAAGACAAATTGCTATTACAAGAAATCACGTGAGAGCAAGATACACTAATAACTCACTTATATAGCAACCAAAATTCATGAAATTTTTACCACACATCAAACATCACATGAGTAGCATGCCACAAAAATTTCACCTTATTTGGAGCCCTAGATCTTCAGTTATGAAAAATAACAAATTCAACTAGTTTTACAACCCTACTGCACAAATCTATTTTTATAGAGAAAACTTTAAACTAAATCATGCCATATTATAGATCTACTGCATAGATAATTTCACAAGGATTCCAAAAAGTCCTCGTTTGCTATTTTACGATTTTTCTACAATTTCCTATGAATTATGCAAGATTCAGCCATTTATTCACAAAGAAAAAGAAAACTGCACTATGCGACACTATTCATTTGAGTCACAGACTTCGCAAAAAGGCCCCAGGATTTTGTCAAATTCCCGCGCGAGGTCCCTGGTCGCGATTGAAAACAGAGGACGCCGGGGAAACGGTCGACGGCGGCCGGAGGAGGCATGACGGCGAAGGAGGAATGGTGGGGGAGCATCTGGGGGCCTGCGCGCACTCGCTGGTGCCTCCATCTTGGCTTGAGGTGGCCCGAGGCCGGCTGGCCACGAGAGCACGGCGGGCCGAGGGCTGCGGCCGCGCCGGCGACAGTAGACGGCGGCGGCTGGACGGCCGGCGAGGCGCGCGGGGCAGCGGCGGCCCAGGGCACAGGCGTGGGAAGCTGCAATTGGGCAGGACGCGGCCGGTGGTGGCCCTGCCACGCGTGGGGCGAGCGCGATGGACGGCGGTGACGCGGCAGGCTGGCTCCGGTGACTGCAGGCGCCGACGAGCGCGAGCGCGGCATCAAGGGGAGCGAGGCGGAGGTGGTGCTGCACGTGGCCGCGGCCGTGGGGGCTGGGAGCGGCGAGGACGCGGGTGGCAGCGAGCTGAGCCACCGGCAATGGCGGTCCTAGCGAGCAGCGCAGCTGGCAGGGCTGGGAAGAGCGAGCAGGGGGTGGAGATGGCGAATGAGGAAGTGGAGAGTGAGCGCCTGGGAGTGGAGCACGGGGTCGACACGGCCTCTGGCAGCGGTGCGGCTCCTGCAGGGCGCCCTTGACGCGTGGAGCGGAGTCGAGAGGCATGGCGACCGCGTGTCCCCTAAGGGGCCTTCCATCAAACACCTGGCGCGTGTCGAAGTGGACAAGTTCGAGCCCCATTTCGGCATATTCCGTTTAGATTCAGATCCGGGCGCCTGAAACAAAGTTGTTGCCCTCATAATGCTCTCCGACTTTTATTAAGGGCTACAGGCCATTAGAGCTCTGATTCATCGGCTAATTAAGCCCAAACTAGACAATGTCAGCGCGTTAACAGAGATTAGGGAAGCTCAAAATTGCTGATCCAAATGAAGTCAGAATCACGCCAAATTTCTCTGAGCTCTTCTCCAATGAATTAAATCCAACTTTTATTTTTGACTCCACTTGAGTTGCTTAGCAAAAACACGAGAACGCGACGTGCCAACCGTCTTGTCGTTGCCGGTCCAACTTCGTGAATATGACGAAACTAGCAGTTTTGTGAATTGATTTTGAAGGTCCAACCAAGCTCCAAATCTAGTGATACTTGATCTATTCTTTCCTTCACAAGGCGTACTCCAACTCGTATTAAGGACTCCAATTGAGCTTCCATATGAATTTGGAAGATAAAAGGTCACAAACATAGCAACTCACTGCTGTCAATCCAGGACTTAGAAATTTTTCCTAGGGCTGAAAAACAGCAGCAGATTCAAAATTCGAGCTTCTATTTGACTAGGTTAGAGACCAAACTATCTCTTGACCATTAAACAAAGTTTCTTCTCCATAATATGAACTACAACTTTCATTTAAGATCCAACATCAAAACTGGTATAGAAACTATATTTCTACTTTGACCAATGTAGGATCACGATAAAGCTTAAATTATCCTTTTTGATCAATTGGAGCATTTTCTGGGCATTTGCTCAACACGAACCTTTCATGACTTTTGTTGTAGAGTCCATCAAGAGTCATTTGGGCAAGGTTGCAAGGTTTGGTCGATGACCTATATTTCCATCCACTTATAATGCAATTCCAGCACTTAGTAAAGTCATTCCAACAAGGATATAACTTATCATTTCATGTGACTTTTTGATTCCAAACGTCATGAAACTTTTCCAGTGACCAGTATAGATAGGTACTAAGGTGAGACACATGAAGATATTGCAATAACACCACCCAAGCATATATATTGAAAACTGCATATATGTAAAGCAAGGTGCAACATCCAAGTTTAGGTTGGGGCTCCTGTCCATAGGTTGACCTTGACATCCTCATCTCCACTTAATCTATCATGTTTGAGCTCAAACCCACTACTTAATGAGTGACAAACACCTGGGGTGTTACAGCCCTCCCCCCTTAAAAGAATCGCGTCCTGAGATTCGGTGCGAAGGACTTTTCAAGGGAAGAGAAGCATGTTATCCAATTCCAACATCTGCAAGCGCATTAGGCTACTTAGCTTCAAGCATCAGAGAGGCTAATTGGGCAAGACACTTTCTGATACTCGCTCTATGCAGAAACTTTTGCCTGAAGAATTTTCTTCACTGACTTACATGAAGCATTGTTACTTTAGAAGGAATCCAAGACAATACGGTACTTCATTCACGGTGCACGGAGAGTACTACGAGCATGGACTAATTACTCATAGCATTTACTTTTCTAGTGGCATAGCATGTACAACTTCCGATAAGGGTTGGGTCCATATATGAGGTAAACGTTCTTTGAGACTATGGGAAAAACGACTAACCAACAAACAATGTCTATTCTAGTCATAACTTGTTCAGTCATTTGATGCCAACTGATGGAAAACTACATATTGCTCCATGTGTGCAGCTCTCTTTCCCTGATGTCAACACTGTATTATTTGAATCTATCAAGTGAGTGGTGAATGTAAAATCTAACTCTGTTAACCCAACGTTCTCGATGACCATCCCTTAGGGAGCCTTTGTATCCAAGTTGCAGCAGTTATCTGGGTTGAATCTGATGCAACCTCTTGGGTAAAAACACATATAAAGTACTAGAGGCATGTCAATACTAGAGAACCATTACCGCAAAAGGATGATAGCCAGGTCTGAAAGACAACAAAAGTTGCAAGTATCCACCAAACTAGAGAAAATAGTTCACTACTAAGCAGGTTGAGCACAATTTTCCTTCGTGGTGCAGTTGCGTAATAAGTTGGGTTGACTTGCACTGTGGCAAAACTAGCCTTCTTGATCTATATTTGACATTGAGTCTTCCATTCTAATGTCAATCGATACCTCAAAACCATAATCCGAAAATTTGTGGTTTGACACCTTCCCAAATGCTTTCAACTCGCAATGGCACAATTTGACTTGTAGAACACCTTGACTGCTCATGCATTGTTGATCTAAGAGGCCAAAAGCAAGGCACATAGGGGTGCAATTAGTCTTCTCAAGAGTATTGAGGGTTGTCTAACAGCAAGATACTTATCAATTGCAAGTTCTTGGCATGCAATACAAACATAACCTTCCAATGCAAAGGATGATCGCAGTCAACAGAGAAATTACCGATTCTGTACCCTTTTGTTTTCTGTTCATATCACACAAACTACTACTCCAATAAGCACAACTTTTGGTGGGCAGGTATATCCATGAGTCTTCTAACTACTCACCAAAATTTAGCTCAAACGGACACCATTTGACTATCCAAACAATCCATCTACCAAAACTGCTCTGTTCAGAAATGGCAGCAAACCGAGCTGACAAGACATCTCTCAAATTCAATGTTTTACTCAACCAATACTCAAACCAACTTAAGATATTGAAGGGTCCTAAGTGAGGAATGAGATCACCAAGTTTGAGGTCAATCCAACTTCGTTTGAGTCACGAGTCGTCGGCTTGAAGATAACCGGTTTAGTGCCACAAAATCTGAACAGATTTCATGTTCTTCCTTTTCTTTGCTTCACACGTTAAGGTGTGTGTTTTGCACTCTCTAATCTTTCTCATAGCAGCAGCAGCCTTTCTCTAGCTGAGGATGGAGGCTATAGTCTTCCTGACATGTTTCTTAGGGAACAATTTCCGCCGTTGATCTAGACACCAACTTGATGATGCACAAGCATGGACTTGTGGGCTGTTTCCACAGAGCACAAAGCATTATTCCACCTAGAGGGCATTCCTGCATAGATAGGGAACCATTTCTGAATATTCTCTAGCACTTCATCCAATAGAACTTTGAACAAATCTGTTTGTGGTACCTAAGGGCACAATGATGTTGTTCGAAACTAGGGACAGGCTTTCTCTAGTTCTTCACTTCGCTGATACAACATCTTGTACTATATGCGTGTTTGTCCAAGATGGAATTGACTTGATAGCACATTTGGAGAAGAAGTAGCACTTGCATTTCTGACCAGCTTCATGGCTTCCTTGCTTACTATTGTTCATCGGGACATAACCATCATAGCTGTCGAAGAATCGTTACTTGACTAGAGACTAACCTTCCTGCTGGTAACTAATCAACACTCAAAGTTCCAAACCTTTACTCTTGACCACAATAGTAATTTCAGTCGAGGCACAAACAGGTGGTCATCATCGAAGTCTGTAGATAAGGAGTCACACCAGAGATGGTTGATTTTGTCCGTACGATCATCATGCATACAAAGATTAAGACTTGATTAACCCGGTCATATGCACAATGCGACGATAGATTCTTATCCAACGGATAACTTATCCAACATTAAGTGTTATTTGCCCTTCTTATCCAACAGGGATGACATACGTTGATCACTCGATGACCAATGTTATACGAGTACACGTAGGGAGGGTCACTTGTCTACCACATCTTGCAGTCTATCAATGTTTATGTCGGTGACTGTTCTTCAAAGGTTATCCTCTTAGCAACTTCGGAGGGAGACTCTACTGCTTCTGGTTAGAGATATGAATCTCCAGATAAGATATAGGGAGATAACCAAGGAAAAAGGGTCACAAGAAATAACACATCGGTTGTTATTTCATAATGGATCATGACTAGCAACCCTGATACCAGCGCATGCCGAGCAGCACAACCTTGCGTGCGCGCCCACAGGAGGCTCTCGGTTTCGTCGCGGCACCATAGAATGCTAATCATAACACCATTATTAAACGCACAAACAAAGTGGAATTTCGGGTGGCGCCGATTGGGTGGTAAGAACAAGCACCAGACAAGGGAGGAGTAGCAAGCAAGGGTAGTTACAAGGTTTAGAGTCAACAAGGAGGCGATTTAAAGATTAAAACACAGCGCAAGAGAACATAGCTTAATTGCCGAAGACAACTGAGCAAGGGTTCTCGGTTAATTCCACGCACGCCTTGCGTCCACCAAGGTGATTACTAGACGAAAGGTTCCGGTCACGTTGGACAACAACATGAGATCAAGATTAATAACGTTGAGAGACATTAGAAGTTGAGATGGACTTAGCAAACTTCCAAAACAAAATGATATACCAATCAGAGATTGCATTGATAAGATAGCCACTTGATTTCGCAAGCAAAGATTTCTAGATCAGACAATGAGAGATTAGCGTTGCCCGGATCATCTGTAGGAGAGACAATCGGGAGGTCCAACATGGAATTGGGTATGGTCTCCAAAACTTGGCAAACAACAATCGTGGCCAAGACCGGCGTTCGTTAGGACTTAACTTGGTTGGTCAATCGAACAAGGGCATCCTCCAAAAGGTAGCGGACGTCCAAGGCCTAAGCAAACATATAAGGGGACTACACTAGGGCCTACGGTTCAAGCAAGGCATGGATACACAAACATTCAAGGGCTAGCAACCACGTCTACAGGCTCTGGCTCCTACGAGAGAATCTAATTAGAGACGACAACCATGCGATTACGCAACATGAGCGTTGTTCTAGGATAAAGCCTCTTCAACACTCATATGCTCACCGAGGACAAAAGAGAGGTCAACTATGACACTACCTAGATAACAAGCATCTACACAGCATCACTGTTTTAAGCGGACACTTGAGACAAACAGTCAGGTTAGCTTAAGCACCCAATACTAAGCAGAAGGCTCACACCTAACAAGCATTTATCAAACAAGAATTAACCACAAGTTTAGCTAAAACAAAGACATGCTAAAGTAACCAACTTAGTGCATGCACAGAGCCTAGACCGCAACGCAGCAGGCACATTTTAACCATAACTAAAGTTGTAAGCATCAAACAAAGGTGATCCTAGACTTGTTGGAAAGCTTACTAAGTTATCTATAACTTTCTTATTCACACTAAGGACTAATTCACAGATTACATTATTATGACCATGGAAATATTACTTCAACAGAAACTGTTCTAGCAGCCAAAGTTCATTACATGCAAAACAATGTTTAACCTTGTTGTGTTAACAAGAGAGCACACAACCACCTTTATTCTAGTAACTCCAAACATTCTTACTTTAGACTAATCACTAATTTAGTTTATTCATAGGAATCACAATTACTTGAGTAAGCATTTGCAAGAGCTTGCAGGAGCAACACATCCACCACTAGACTAAACTAGAGGACATTTATAAGTTCAAGCACGTAACCTCAATTACCTATTAAGACTAAACACACACTTATTCAAGCACTTCCTATTCTAGTAACATGGAACAAGACATTGTTGACTAACTCCAAACAAGGAAGATAGTGCCTCACATCAATCACAAGTTACTTATTTATTAGGACAAAGGTGGGAGGACCATAGTTATATGCACAAAGCAACAATCATGAAGATGCATGCTTCGTCCTATTCGTCCTCACAAGATTGCCAGCCTAAGGTGGCAATCACGTTCTATGTCGGTGGCATAACACGCACTCTCTTGATATATAGCTAGTCATCATCTATATTCAACTTACGCATTCGTGGTTAGCGTACCTGTAGAAAATTTCATTGCAGCCCAACAATTCCCAATATAGCACACAATGAAAGCAGTAAACTAAATACTCTCCATACATACATCCCCTGATGCATATACTTCGGTATCATAGCTACCCAACAAATGTACCCACAATTAAGTACTTTCATAATTACATGGTTAACATGTAATTATGCCAGTAACCATAGCTAACTCTCCCCTAGACCGTCGGTTGAACGGTCATGCTCTTCCAGCTCACACTTACCTGGGCGTAGGTGCGATGTTGCAAGAATGTAACTCTAGCGACATATATGGCTATTTCATATATGAAGGTTACCTCTACCATTCGACCACAGGGTAACAGTGCGGTCAAGTTATCACTCATACATACCTTGGCTTGAGCGTAGATGCAAAATTAAAAACCCCCCAAGTTAGTACTTAACTAAGCCACCTAAGGGTCCTTAATTGGGCATAAAGGAAATGACCACTGGCATACTTAGATTTAAAATTCAGATTTGAACACACCTATATATGTAGTAGCTATAAGTTGCCAAAAACTGATTTTTGCAAACAAAAACTTTTGTTTTTAATACACATATGACATGTTTAGTGTTGAACCTTGCTCCGATACCAGCTGTAACGGAACCGCCCAAATTATAAGAACAAAAGTACAAAAACAATTGCCAGAGCAATTAAATTCCCATACTTAAGCTCCTATAACTCCGGTAGTCCAATAAAATCACGAGGGATTTCAAACCAACCAACATACAAGCCAAGATCGTAGTGGTCCAACATAACAGGTCATATGTTACATCCATTTCATAAGTAATTCAACATATATCGGAGTTCGGTAGAGTTATTACAACTCAAGTTCAAAAGTAGCGGAAGCAAAGTAGTTTGAAACTAATATCATCTTAATTCAAATACATGCCAGTACCAAAGTCAATTCTAACAAAAGCATGAGAGACAAGATAGCTCAGAAGGATCATGCCCATGATCACACTCCGCCACTACAGCAGGAGCCATCCAATTCTTGCAGTAGCCATGATACATCACAACCTGCAACCAGTGGGAATAAACCCTGAGTACGAGAAGGTACTCAGCTAGACTTACCCGCCATAAACCAGAAATAATGACACCAAGGAGTATGCAAGGCTTTTATAAGGTGGACTGACTTGACTTGTTTTGCGGAAAAGCATAAGTTATCATCTATGAACCATTTAAAATATAAGCATCAACTTAATTATACCTGATTAATCTAAGTAAGCACCTATGCTAGAGCAATCACTTGATTAACCATTAACATCAAAGGTTACCATCTCAGGTTTAGCATTTCCAACATCATCCACATAACCATCCGTGTTCCATCATTATTACTACGATGCCGTAGCTCGAGTCAAGTGCTCACTATCCAGGAGCGATGGCGATTCGAATCAATTCCTAACCAGCTGGTGATTTATTCCTCACACAAACCATGCTTCCCCCGTCAGGGTCGCTTAGATCACCAATGACACTTTCCAAGAAGCCGCGGGATAACAATCATGGACCGCACTACCCAGGGACCGCCCGACTGCCAGGACGCACCTTGGGCTCACTCTTCGCGTCCCCGTCACACCCCCTTCAGCACCAGTCTGCCAATCCGAGTTTATCCCGGCTCGAATAGTGTCACTAGCTTCGCGGTCGAAAGGTACTTTATTCAGCCAGCTAAATGTGAGGCATGCGTTCAACATGACAAGAGGGACGAGCAATGATCGGACCTTAATCGACACAGACGGAATCACTATAGTCCAAAACCCTATAAGACTCCGCCCGGTCTCAGTTTATCCATCAACACTTGGTTACTTTCCATGATAACAATTATAGCTAACCATAACCAGGTATCCACCTATATCTCGCAGGTGACAGGAAATCACCCGACTTATACCAGTCTAAGCATGGCTAAGCAACACTTTCGATCCTAAACTAAAATAGGATTCCAGGCATATTTATGGGATAAGGAAAAGGTATATGCAGCAAGTGTTTTCACTCAATTCCTATAACTTAATGCAACAATACATATATAACATATATATATTCAATTGCTTTTATAAAGTAGGAGGCTTAGAATGCTCTGGGGCTTGCCTGGGATCGAACACTAGGTTAGTGATTGACAGATGACACTCGCTTGGCGAGCATCTCCCATCCCGGCACTTGCTTAATCCTTTCATCTTCGGGATAGGTCCACCAAACACCGTCTTCAGGTTTGGCTCCCACATCTCGTCCTTCATGTGGTGCATCTAGCGAACCTAAATGAGATGCAAGATGCATGTGTATGAATATGATGAATGGTAACATAAGATGCATCACATAATCATTCAAGTAAACACACGATTAAGACATAGACACCAAAAGCTATTTAACTAACATCACACAACCAATTAAAGAGGGCAAGCATAACACAAGTTTAACAAGATCACAAGTATCTTAACTTGACCATCATCAAGAGTATAAGCCACACTTAGCAACACATGGAGTAAACAACCACAACTATCATCTGTCTATTTCTAGATTGCAAACAACAGCTGCATGTTTGGATCATAACTGGAGGTATACAAATCCAATAGCCATGCAACAAGACATTATAGAAAGCTTATGAAATTGTCCATAATTCATCTTTAATCATCTTAGCATGATTCTGAAGTTAACCAAGTCAAACATGCATAATTACAGAATCTGGTCCAGAGATTCCAGAGAACAACTATTACTGGAACCCAACGTGGAGCAGTCATAACTCACAAACTACAAGGCCAAATGCCACCCAAATTTAACACAAGCTAGATTAATGAGTTATCTGCAACTTTACTATAAGCATGTTTCTCATCAAACATCATTTTCATGGTGCAATTACCAAAGTCCCAGAAACTGTTCAGGAAAGCATCAATTGCAAGAATAAATATTAACTTACATTCCAAACAAACATTTGGCCACAACCAATGTAACCATCATAAGGTGCATGTTAAATGATCACCAAAAAGCATAGTGCTCATCACTAAATAAATTCTTTTACTGCATTTCTTAATTTATTTGGATAGCAAGGTGAAATAATAAACATGTACCAAAATTGCACCATAAATTCTACAAAAATTATAGTAGCTAGCATATCATCACAATAGTCTACTGTACAAATTTCAAGCCATTTGGACATGTATACCAACTTCTAAGAAAAAGACAAATTGCTATTACAAGAAATCATGTGAGAGCAAGATACACTAATAACTCACTTATATAGCAACCAAAATTCATGAAATTTTTACCACACATCAAACATCACATGAGTAGCATGCCACAAAAATTTCACCTTATTTGGAGCCCTAGATCTTCAGTTATGAAAAATAACAAATTCAACTAGTTTTACAACCCTACTGCACAAATCTATTTTTATAGAGAACACTCTAAACTAAATCATGCCATATTATAGATCTACTGCATATATAATTTCACAAGGATTCGAAAAAGTCCTCATTTGCTATTTTACGATTTTTCTACAATTTCCTATGAATTATGCAAGATTCAGCCATTTATTCACAAAGAAAAAGAAAACTGCACTATGCGACACTATTCATTTGAGTCACAGACTTCGCAAAAAGGCCCCTGGATTTTGTCAAATTCCCGCGCGAGGTCCCTGGTCGCGATTGAAAACAGAGGACGCCGGGGAAACGGTCGACGGCGGCCGGAGGAGGCATGACGGCGAAGGAGGAATGGCAGGGGAGCATCTGGGGGCCTGCGCGCACTCGCTGGTGCCTCCATCTTGGCTTGAGGTGGCCCGAGGCCGGCTGGCCACGAGAGCACGGCGGACCGGGGGCTGCGGCCGCGCCGGCGACAGTAGACGGCGGCGGCTGGACGGCCGGCGAGGCGCGCGGGGCAGCGGCGGCCCAGGGCACAGGCGTGGGAAGCTGCAATTGGGCAGGGCGCGGCCGGTGGTGGCCCTGCCACGCATGGGGCGAGCGCGATGGACGGCGGTGACACGGCAGGCTGGCTCCGGTGACTGCAGGCGCCGACGAGCGCGAGCGCGGCATCAAGGGGAGCGAGGCGGAGGTGGTGCTGCACGTGGCCGCGGCCGTGGGGGCTGGGAGCGGCGAGGACGCGGGTGGCAGCGAGCTGAGCCACCGGCAATGGCGGTCCTGGCGAGCAGCGCAGCTGGCAGGGCTGGGAAGAGCGAGCAGGGGGTGGAGAGGGCGAATGAGGAAGTGGAGAGTGAGCGCCTGGGAGTGGAGCACGGGGTCGACACGGCATCTGGCAGCGGTGCGGCTCCTGCAGGGCGCCCTTGACGCGTGGAGCGGAGTCGAGAGGCATGGCGACCGCGTGTCCCCTAAGGGGCCTTCCATCAAACACCTGGCGCGTGTCGAAGTGGACAAGTTCGAGCCCCATTTCAGCATATTCCGTTTAGATTCAGATCCGGACGCCTGAAACAAAGTTGTTGCCCTCATAATGTTCTCCGACTTTTATTAAGGGCTACAGGCCATTAGAGCTCTAATTCATCGGCTAATTAAGCCCAAACTAGACAATGTCAGCGCGTTAACAGAGATTAGGGAAGCTCAAAATTGCTGATCCAAATGAAGTCAGAATCACGCCAAATTTCTCTGAGCTCTTCTCCAATGAATTAACTCCAACTTTTATTTTTGACTCCACTTGAGTTGCTTAGCAAAAATACGAGAACGCGACGTGCCAACCGTCTTGTCATTGCCGGTCCAAGTTTGTGAATATGACGAAACTAGCAGTTTTGTGAATTGATTTTGAAGGTCCAACCAAGCTCCAAATCTAGTGATACTTGATCTATTCTTTCCTTCACAAGGCGTACTCCAACTCGTATTAAGGACTCCAATTGAGCTTCCATATGAATTTGGAAGATAAAAGGTCACAAACATAGCAACTCACTGCTGTCAATCCAGGACAAATTTTTCCTAGGGCTGAAAAACAGCAGCAGATTCAAAATTCGAGCTTCTATTTGACTAGGTTAGAGACCAAACTATCTCTTGACCATTAAACAAAGTTTCTTCTCCATAATATGAACTACAACTTTCATTTAAGATCCAACATCAAAACTGGTATAGAAACTATATTTCTACTTTGACCAATGTAGGATCACGATAAAGCTTAAATTATCCTTTTTGATCAATTGGAGCATTTTCTGGGCATTTGCTCAACATGAACCTTTCATGACTTTTGTTGTAGAGTCCATCAAGAGTCATTTGGGCAAGGTTGCAAGGTTTGGTCGATGACCTATATTTCCATCCACTTATAATGCAATTCCAGCACTTAGTAAAGTCATTCCAACAAGGATATAACTTATCATTTCATGTGACTTTTTGATTCCAAACGTCATGAAACTTTTCCAGTGACCAGTATAGATAGGTACTAAGGTGAGACACTTGGAGATATTGCAATAACACCACCCAAGCATATATATTGAAAACTGCATATATATAAAGCAAGGTGCAACATCCAAGTTTAGGTTGGGGCTCCTGTCCATAGGTTGACCTTGACATCCTCATCTCCACTTAATCTATCATGTTTGAGCTCAAACCCACTACTTAATGAGTGACAAACACCTGGGGTGTTACACACGGTTTGTGCCGATCTTACCACAGGCTCAGAAATCATTTTGGACACACCCGATGGAACTCTTAGGTGACGTGGGTCATGTGGAATCTTGTTTCGGTCCGTTTGGAGACAGTGCTAGTGTTGGTGCAAGATAGGTGCACCATTTGCGCCAGACGTACCATAGGCTCATAAATCATTTTGGACGCATCCATTGGGACTCCATGGTGACGTGGGTCATGTGGAATCTCGTTTTGGTCCGCTTTGAGATAGTGTTGGTGTCGGTGCAAGATAGGTACACGGTTTGTGCCAAATATACCGTAGGCTTAAAAATCATTTTGGTCATGCTAGATGGTACTCTTATGTGACGAGGCTCAAGTGGAAGCTTAATTTAGTTTGTTTAGAGACAGTGCTAATCTTGACGCAAGATAGGTGCTCGGTTTGCGCCAAACGTACCACAGGCTCAGAAATCATTTTGGACACACCCGATGGAACTCCTAAGTGACGTGGGTCTTGTGGAATCTTGTTTTGGCCTATTTGGAGATAGTGTTAGTGTTGGTGCAAGATAGGTGCATAGTTTCCACAAAACATACCAAAGGCCAAGAAATCATTTTGGACACAATCGGTAGTACTCCTAGTTGACGAGGCACAAGTGGAAGATCGATTCTGTTCGTTTGGAGATAGTGCTAATCTTGACGCAAGATAGGTGCATGGTTTGCACCGAACGTATCACAGGCTTAGAAATTGTTTTGGACGCACCCGATGGAACTCCTAGGTGTCGTGGGTCATGTGGAATCTCGTTTTGGTCCGTTTGGAGATAGTTTTAGTGTTGGTGCAAGATAGGTGAACAGTTTGCACCAAACGTACCATAGGCTTAGAAATCGTTTTGGATGCACATGATGGTACTCCGGGGCAATGGGGCTCTAGAGGAAACTCGATTCAGTTCGTTTGGAGATAGTGCTAATCTTGACGTAAGATAGGTGCATGGCTTGCTATGAACATACCATAGGCTCAGAAATTGTTTTGGACACACCCAATGAAACTCCTTGGTGACGTGGATCATTTGGAATCTCGTTTCGGTCCATTTGGAGCAGTGTTAGTATCGGTGCACGATTTGCGTCAAACATACCATAGGCTCAGAAATCATTTTGGACGCACCCAATGCTGGTCCAAGGTAATGAGGCTCATGTGGAAGCTTGATTCAGTTCGTTTGGAGACAGTGCTAGCCTTGACATAGGATAGGTGCAAGGTTTGCGCCAAACATACCACAGGCTCAGAAATCATTTTGGACACACCCAATGGAACTCCTAGGTGACGTGGGTCATGTGGAATCTTTTTTTCGTCCGTTTGGACACAGTGTTAGTGTAGGTGCAAGAGAGGCACACGATTTGCGCCAGACATACCATAGGCTCAGAAATTGATTTGGACGGATCCAATGAAACTCCATGGTGTTGTTGGTCATGTGGAATGTCATTTTGGTCCGTTTGGAGATAGTGTTGGTGTCGGTGCAAGATAGGTGCACAGTTTGTACCAACATACCATAGGCTCAAAAATCATTTTGGACGCACCCGGTGGTACTCCTATGTGACAAGGCTCAAGTGGAAGCTCAATTCAGTTCGTTTGTAGATAGTGCTAATCTTGACGCAAGGTAGGTGCATGGTTTGGGCCAAACGTACTAGAGGCTTGGAAATCATTTTTTATGCACCTGATGGAACTACTAGGTGACGTGGGTCATGTGGACTCTCGTTTTGGTCCATTTTTAGACAGTGTTAGCGTCGGTGCAAAATAGGTGCACGGTTTGCGCCAAACGTACTTTAGGCTCAGTAACTGAACGCACCCGAAGGTACTCCTAGGTGACAAGGCTCAAGTGGAAGCTCGATTTAGTCTGTTTGGAGATAGTGATAATATTGACGCTAGATAGGTGCACGATTTGCGCTGAACATCCCACAACCTTAAAAATCATTTTGGACGCACCCGACGAAACTCTGTGGTGACGTGTTAGTGTCAGTACAAGATAGGTGCACAGTTTGTGCAAAACGTACCATAGGCTCAGAGATCATTTTGAACGTATCCGATGGTACTCCTAGGTGACGAGGCTCAAGTGGAAGCTCGATTTAGTTCGTTTGTAGATAGTGCTAATCTTGACGCAAGATAGGTGCATGCCTTGCTCTGAACGTACCACAGGGTAAGAAATTATTTTGGACACAACCAATGGAACTCCTTGGAGATGGGGGTCATGTGGAATCTCGTTTCGATCTGTTTTGAGTAGTCTTAGTGTCGGTGCACGATTTGCGCAAACGTACCATAGGCTCAAAAATTGTTTTGGACACACCCAATGGTGCTCCAAGGTAATGAGGCTCAAGTGGAAGCTTGATTCTGTTCGTTTGGAGACAGTGCTAGCCTTAACGCAGGATAGGTGCACAATTTGCGCTGAACATACCATAGGCTCAAAAATAATTTTGGACACACCCGATGGTACTCCTAGGTGACGTGGGTCATGTGGAATCTTTTTTGGTCTGTTTGAAGATAGTGTTAGTGTCAGTGCAAGATAGGCACACCATTTGCACCAGATGAATGTACCACAATCTCAGAAATCGTTTTGGACACAACCGATGGAACTCCTAGGTGGCATGGGTCATGTGAAATCTCGTTTCCATTTGTTTTGAGACAGTGTTAGTGTTGGTGCAAGATAGGTGCAGGGTTTGCGCCAAAAATACCAAAGGCCCAGAAATCATGTTGGACGCACCCGGTGGTACTCCTAGGTGATGTGGCACAAGTGGAAGCTCGATTTAGTTCATTTGGAGATAGTGCTAATCTAGGCGCAAGATAGGTGCATGGTTTGTGCTAGACATACCATAGGCTCAGAAATCATTTTGGACACACTCGATGGAACTCCAAGTTGACGTTGGTCATGTGGAATCTCATTTTGGTCCTTTAGTGTCTGTGCGAGATAGATGCTCAATTTGTGCCAAACATACCGTAGGCTTAAAAATTGTTTTGGACGCACCTGATGGAACTCCTAGGTGACGTGGGTCTTGTGGAATCATGTTTTTGTTTGTTTGGAGACAGTGCTAGTGTCAGTGCAAGATAGGTGCAGGTTTCCGCCAAACAAAACATAGGCTTAGAAATCATTTTGGACGCACCCGATGGAACTCCTATGTGACGTGGGTCATGTGGAATCTCGTTTCAGTCCGTTTGGAGGCAGTGTTAGTGTCGGTCCAAGATAGGTGCACTATTTGCACGAAACATATCGTAGGCTCATAAATTATTTTGGACGCACCCGATGTAACTCCTAGGTGACGTGGGTATTGTGGAATCTCGTTTCGGTCCATTTGGAGACAGTGTTAGTGTCTGTGCAAGATATTTGCAGGGTTTGCGCCAAACATACCATATGCTCAGAAATCATTTTAGACACACTAGATGCTACTCCTAAGTGATGAGGCTCAAGTGGAAGCTTGATTTATTTGGTTTTGATATAGTGCTAATCCTGATGCAAGATTAGTGCCCCGTTTGTGCCAAATGTACTATAGCCTCAGAAATTGTTTTGGACACACCCGATGCAAGTCCTAGGGGACGTGGGTCATGTGGAATCTCGTTTTTGTCCGATTGGAGACAGTGCTAGTGTTGGTGCAAGATAGGTGCACAGTTTGTGCCAAACATACCAAAGGGTCAGAAATCATTTTGGACGCACCCGATGGCACTCTGAGGTAATGCGGCTCAAGTAGAAGCTCAATTCAGTCCGTTTAGGAAGAGTGGAAATCTTGACGCAAGATCGGTGCACGGTGTGCACCGAACATACCACATGCTTAGAAATCGCTTTGGACGCACCCGAAGGGAACTCCTAGGTGACGTGGGTCTTGTGGAATGTCATTTCAGTCTATTTGGAGACAGTGTTAGTGTCAGTGCAAGATAGGTGCTGGGTTTGCGCCACACATACCATAGGTTCAAAAATCATCTTGGACGCACCCGACGTGGGTCTTGTGGAATCTCGTTTCGGTCTGTTTGGAGATAGTGTTAGTGTCGGTGCAAGATAGGTGTAGTGTTTGCGCCAAACATACTAGAGGCTTAGAAGTCATTTTGGACGCATCCGATGGTACTCCTAAGTGATGAGGCTCAAGTGGAAGCTCGATTCAGTCCGTTCGGAGGTAGTGCTAACCGTGAGGCAAGTTAGGAGTACTGTTTGCGATGAACGTACTATAGGCTCAAAAATCATTTTGGATGCACCCGATGGAACTCCAAGGTGACATGGGTCATGTGCAATCTTGTTTTGGTCCATTTGGAGATATTGTTGTTATCGGTGCAAGATAGGTGCACGGTTTGTGCCAACATACCGTAGGCTCAGAAATCATTTTGGACACACCTAATGGTACTCCTAGGTGACGAGGCTCAAGTGGAAGCTTCATTCAGTTCGTTTGGAGATAGTGCTAATCTTGACGCAAGATAGGTGCACTGTACGCGCCTAACGTACCACAACCTCAGAAATCATTTTGGACGCACCTGATGGAACTCCATGGTGATATGGGTCATGTGGAATGTTGTTTCGGTCCATTTGAAGACAGTGTTGGTGTTGGTGCAAGTTCGGTGCACTGTTTGCGCCAAACATAACGTAGGCTGGAATATCATTTTAGGGGCACTCGATGGTACTCCTAGGTGAAGAGGCTCAAGTGGAAGCTTGACTTAGTTCATTTGGAGATAGTCCTAATCTTGATGCAAGACAGGTGCACGGTTGGCACCGAATGTACCACAGCCTCATAAAGTTTTGGAGGCACTAGATGGAACAACTAGGTGACGTGGGTCTTGTGGAATCTCGTTTCGGTCCGTTTGGAGACAGTGTCAGTGTCGGTGCAGGATAGGTACAAGGTTTGCACAAACAAACCATAGGCTCATAAATCATTTTGGAAGCACTCGATAGAACTCCTAGGTGACGTGGGTCATGTGGAATCTCGTTTCAGTTCGTTTAGAGGCAGCGTTAGTGTCGGTGCAAGATAGGTGCACTATTTGCACCAAACGTATTCTAGGCTCATAAATCATTTTGGACGCACCCGATGGAACTCCTAGGTGACATGTGTATTGTGGAATCTCGTTTCGGTCCGTTTGGAGACAGTGTTAGTGTCGGTGCAAGATAGTTCCAGGTTTGCGCCAAACATACCATATGCTCAGAAATAATTTTAGACGTACCCGATGGTACCCCTAAGTGGTGAGGCTCAAGTGGAAGCTTGATTTATTCGATTTTGATATAGTGCTAATCCTGATGCAAGATAAGTGCCCCGTTTGTGCCAAACGTACCATAGGCTCAGAAATTGTTTTGGACACACCCGATGGATGTCCTAGGCGACGTGGGTCATGTGGAATCTCGTTTTTATCCGTTTGGAGATAGTGCTAGTGTTGGTGCAAGATAGGTGCACGGTTTGTGCCAAACATACCAAAGGGTCAGAAATCGTTTTGGACGCACCAACTGGCACTCCGAGGTAATGCGGCTCAAGTAGAAGTTCAATTCAGTCCGTTTAGGTAGAGTGGAAGTCTTGACGCAAGATCGGTGCACGGTTTGCACCGAACGTACCACAGGCTCAGAAATCGGTTTGGATGCACCCGAAGGAAACTCCTAGGTGACGTGGGTCTTGTGGAATGTCATTTTGGTCTATTTGGAGACAGTGTTAGTGTCGGTGCAAGATAGGTGCAGGGTTTGCGCCAAACATACCACAAGCTCGAAAATCATCTTGGACGCACCTGGCGTGGGTCTTGTGGAATCTTGTTTCGGTCTGTTTGGAGATAGTGTTAGTGTCGGTGCAAGATAGGTGCAGGGTTTGCGCCGAACATACTAGAGGCTCAGAAGTCATTTTGGACGCATCTGATGGTACTCCTAAGTGATGAGGCTCAAGTGGAAGCTCGATTCAGTCCGTTCGGAGGTAGTGCTAACGTTGAGGCAAGTTAGGAGTACAGTTTGCAACGAACGTACCATACACTCAAAAATCATTTTGGATGCACCCGATGGAACTCCAAGGTGACATGGGTCATGTGGAATCTTGTTTTGGTCCATTTGGAGATATTGTTGGTGTCGGTGCAAGATAGTTGCACGGTTTGTGCCAACATATCGTAGGCTCAAAAATCGTTTTGGACACACCCAATGGTACTCCTAGGTGACGAGGCTCAAGTGGAAGCTTCATTCAGTTCGTTTGGAGATAGTGCTAATCTTGACGCAAGATAGGTGCTTTGTATGCGCCAAGCGTACCACAACCTTAGAAAATCATTTTGGACGCACCTGATGGAACTCCATGGTGACGTGGGTCATGTGCAATGTTGTTTTGGTCCATTTGAAGATAGTGTCGGTGTTGGTGCAAGTTAGGTGCATGGTTTGCGAAAAACATAACGTAGGCTGGAAAATCATTTTAGGGGCACTCGATGGTACTCCTAGGTGACGCGGCTCAAGTGGAAGCTTGACTTAGTTCATTTGGAGATAGTCCTAATCTTGATGCAAGACAGGTGCACGGTTGGCACCGAATGTACCACAGCCTCATAAAGTTTTAGAGGCACTGGATGGAACAACTAGGTGACGTGGGTCTTGTGGAATCTCGTTTTGGTCCATTTGGAGACAGTGTTAGTGTCGGTGCAAGATAGGTGCACTGTTTGCGCCAAACATACCATAGGCGTAGAAATCATTTTGGAAACCCCTGGTGGTATTCCAAGTGGCGAGGCTCAAGTGGAAGCTCGATTCATTTCGTTTGGAGATAGTGCTAATCTTGACGCAAGATAGGGGCACGGTTTGCGTCAAACATACCACAAGCTTAGAAATTGTTTTGGACACACCCGATGGAACTCCTAGGTGACGTGGGACATGTGGAATCTCGTTTCGGTCCATTTGGAAGCAGTGCTAGTGTCGGTGCAAGATAATACGGCTCAAGTGGAAGCTCAATTTAGTCTGTTTGAAGATAGTTTTATTCTTGACGCAAGATCGGTGCACGGTTTGCACCGAATGTGTCATAGGCTCAGAAATTCTTTTGGACGCACCCGATGGAACTCCTAGGTGACGTGGGTCTTGTGGAATCTCGTTTCGGTCCGTTTGGAGACAGTGTCAATGTCGGTGCAAGAGAGGTACAGGGTTTGCGCCATACGAACCAAAGGCTCAAAAATCGTTTTGGAAGAACCCGATGGAACTCCTAGGTGATGTGGGTCATGTGGAATCTCATTTTAGTCCGTTTGGAGGCAGGGTTAGTGTCGGTGCAAGATAGGTGTACTATTTGCACCAAACGTATCGTAGGCTCATAAATCATTTTAGACGCACCCGATGGAACTCCTAGGTGACGTGGGTTTTGTGGAATCTCGTTTCGGTCCGTTTGGAGACAGTGTTAGTGTCGGTGCACCATAGTTGTAGGGTTTGCGCCAAACATACCATATGCTCAGAAATCATTTAAAACGCACCCGATGGTACTCCTAAGTGGTGAGGCTCAAGTGGAAGCTTGATTTATTCGGTTTTGATATAGTGCTAATCCTAATGCAAGATAAGTGCCCATTTTTGCCAAACGTACCACAGGCTCAGAAAATATTTTGGACACACCCGATGGATGTTCTAGGCAACGTGGGTCATGTGGAATCTCGTTTTTGTCCATTTAGAGATAGTGCTAGTTTTGGTGCACGGTTTGTGCCAAACATACCAAAGGGTCAGAAATCATTTTGGACGCACCCGTTTTCACTCCGAGGTATTGCGGCTCAATTAGAAGCTCAATTCAGTCCGTTTAGGGAGTGTGGTAATCTTGACGCAAGATTGGTGCATGGTTTGCACCGAAAGTACCACAGGATCAGAAATTGCTTTGGACGCACCCGACGGAACTCCTAGGTGACGTGGGTCATGTGGAATGTCATTTCGGTCTATTTGGAGACCGTGTTAGTGTCGGTGCAAGACAGGTGTATGGTTTGCGCCAAACATACCACAAGCTCAAAATCATCTTGGACGCACCCGACGTGGGTCTTGTGGAATCTCGTTTCGGTCTTTTTGGAGATAGTGTTAGTGTCGGTGTGAGATAGGTGCAGTGTTTGCCCCAAACATACTAGAGGCTCATAGGTCATTTTGGACGCATCTGATGGTACTCCTAAGTGATGAGGCTCAAGTGGAAGCTTGATTCAGTCCGTTTAGAGGTATTGCTAACCTTGAGACAAGTTCAGAGCACTGTTTGCGACAAATGTACCATAGGCTCAAAAATTATTTTGGATGCACTCGATGGAACTCCAAGGTGACATGGGTTATGTGGAATCTTGTTTTGGTCCATTTGGAGATATTGTTGGTGTCGGTGCAAGATAAGTGCATGGTTTTTGCCAACATACCATAGGCTCAGAAATCGTTTTGCACACACCCAATGGTACTCCTAGGTGATGGGGCTTAAGTGGAAGCTTCACTCAGTTCGTTTGGAGATAGTGCTAATCTTGACGCAAGATAGGTGCACTGTTTGTGCCAAACGTACCACAGGATCAGAAGTCATTTTGGACGCACTTGATGGAACTCCATGGTGACATGGGTCATGTGGAATGTTGTTTCGGTCCGTTTGAAGATAGTGTCGGTGTTGGTGCAAGTTAGGTGCACGGTTTGCGCCAAATATAACGTAGGCTCAAAAATCATTTTAGGGGCACTCGATCATACTCCTAGGTGATGAGGCTCAAGTGAAAGCTTTGACTTAGTTCGTTTGGAAATAGTCCTAATCTTGATGCAAGATAGGTGCACGGTTTGCACCGAACGTACCACAGCCTCATAAAGTTTTGGAGGAACTGGATGGAACAACTAGGGGACGTGGGTCTTGTGGAATCTTGTTTCGGTCCATTTGGAGACAGTGTTAGGGTCAGTGCAAGATAGGTGCACAGTTTTTGCTAAACGTACCACAGGCTCAGAAATCATTTTGGATACCCCCGGTGGTACTCCTAGGTGACAAGGCTCAAGTGGAAGCTTGATTTAGTTCGTTTGAAGATAGTGTTAATCTTGATGCAAGATAGGGGCACGGTTGGCGCCGAACATATCATAGGCTCAGAAATCATTTTGGACACACTCGATGGAATTCCTAGGTGACGTGGGACATGTGGAATCTCGTTTTGGTTTGTTTGGAGGTAGTGTTAGTGTCGGTGCATGATTGGTGCACTATTTGCACCAAATGTGCCATAGGCTCAAAAATCATTTTGGACGCACCCGATGGTACTCCAAGATAATAAGGCTCAAGTGGCAGCTCAATTTAGTCCGTTTAGAGATAGTGCTAGTCCTGAAACAAGATAGGTGCACGATATGCAATGAACTTAAGCTCAGAAATTCTTTTGGACGCACCCAATGGAACTCCTAGGTGACGTGGGTCTTGTGAAATCTTGTTTCAGTTCGTTTGGAGACAGTGTCAGTGTCGGTACAAGATAGATGCAGGGTTGCACCAAACATACCATAGGCTCAGAAATTGTTTTGGACGCACCCGATCGAACTCCTAGGTGAGGTGGGTCTTGTGGAATCTCATTTCAGTTCGTTTGGAGGCAGTGTTGGTGTCAATGCAAGATAGGTGCGCTGTTTGCACCAAATGTACCATAGGCTCAGAAAATCGTTTTGGACGCACCTGATGGTACTCTAAGGTATTGAGGCTTAAGTGGAAGCTCGATTTAGTTTGTTTGGAGATAGTGCTAATCCTGACGCAAGATAGGTGCACAGTTTGCACCGAACGTATCACAGGCTGAGAAATTGTTTTGGACGTACCCGATGGAACTCCTAGGTGACGTGGGTCATTCGGAATCTCGTTTCGGTCCATTTGGAGACATGCCATTGTCAGTGCAAGATAGGTGCAGGTTTTGCGCCGAACGGACCATAGGCTCAGAAATCATTTTGGACGCACCCGAAGGAACTCCTTGGTGACATGGGTCATGTGGAATCTCATTTCGGTCCGTTTGGAGACAGTGTCAGTGTCAGTGCAAGATAGGTGCAGGGTTTGCGCCGAATAGACCATGGGTTCAGAAATCATTTTGGACGCACCAGATGGAACTCCTAAGTGACGTGGTTCATGTAGAATCTCGTTTTGGTCCGTTTGGAAATAGTGCAAGTGTAGTGCAAGATAGGTGCACGGTTTGCATCAAACGTACCATAGGCTCCGAAATCATTTTGGAAGCACCCGATGGTACTCCAAGGTACTGAGCCTCACGTGGAAGCTCAATTTAGTCCATTTGGAGATAGCGCTAAACTTGACACAAGATAGGTGTTGTACGGTTTGCGCTGAACGTACCACAACCTCAGAAATCATTTTAGATGCACCCGATGGAACTCCAAGGTGAAGTGGGTCATGTGGAATCGTGTTTTGGTCCGTTTGGAGATAGTGCTGGTGTCGGTGTAAGATAGGTGCACGGTTTGCGCCAAACATACCGTAGGCTTAGAAATTGTTTTGGACGCACCTGATGGAATTACTAGGTGACATGGGTCTTGTGGAATCTCGTTTTGGTCCATTTGGAGACAGTGTCAGTGTCGGTGCAAGATAGGTGCAGGGTTTGCGCCAAACATACCATAGGCTCAGCAATCATTTTGGACACACCTGATGGAACTCCTCGGTGACATGGGTCATGTGGAATCTCGTTTATGTCCGTTTGGAGGCATTGTTAGTGTCGGTGCAAGATAGGTGCACTATTTGCACCAAACGCATCGTAGGCTCATAAATCATTTTAGACGCACCCGATGGAACTTCTAGGTGACGTGGGTATTGTGGAATCTTGTTTCGGTCCATTTGGAGACAGTGTTAGTGTCGGTGCAAGATAGTTGCAGGGTTTGCGCCAAACATACCATATGCTCAGAAATCATTTTAGACGCACCCGAAGGTACTCCTAAGTGATGAGGCTCAAGTGGAAGCTTGATTTATTCTATTTTGAGATAGTGCTAATCCTGATGCAATATAGATGCCCTGTTTGTGCCAAATGTACCATAGACTCTAAAATTATTTTGGACACACCCGATGGAACTCCTAGGCGACGTGGGTCTTGTGGAACCTTGTTTTGGTCTATTTTTAGACAGTACTAGTGTTGGTGCAAGATAGGTGCACGGTTTGTGCCAAACATACCAAAGGGTCAGAAATCATTTTGGACGCACCTAATGGCACTCCAAGGTAATGAGGCTCAAGCAGAAGCTCAGTTCAGTCCGTCTAGAGAGAGTGGTAATCTTGACGCAAGATAAGTGCATGGTTTGCACAGAACATACATAGGCTCAGAAATCATTTTGGACGCACCCGACAGAACTCCTAGGTGATGTGGATCTTGTGGAATGTCATTTTGGTCTATTTGGAGATAGTGTTAGTGTTGGTGCAAGATAGGTGCAGGGTTTGTGCCAAATATAGCACAGGTTCAAAAATCGTCTTGGACGCACCCGACGTGGATCTTGTGGAATCTCATTTCGGTCTATTTGGAGATAGTGTTAGTGTCGGTGCAAGATAGGTGCAGGGTTTGCGCCAAACATACTAGAGGCTCAGAACTCATTTTGGACGCAACCGATGGTACTCCTAAGTGATGAGGCTCAAGTGGAAGCTCGATTCAGTCCGTTCGGAGGTAGTGCTAACCTTGAGGCAAGTTAGGAGTACTATTTGTGACGAACGTACCATAGGCTCAAAAATCATTTTGGATGCACCCGATGGAACTCCAAGGTGACATGGGTCATGTCGAATCTTGTTTTGCTCCATTTGGAGATATTGTTGGTGTCGGTGCAAGATAGGTGCATGGTTTGTGCCAACATACCGTAGGCTCAGAAATTGTTTTGGACACACCCAATGTTACTCCTAGGTGACGAGGCTCAAGTGGAAGCTTCATTCAGTTCGTTTGGAGATAGTGCTAATCTTGACGCAAGATAGGTGCATTATAGGCGCCAAACGTACCACAACCTCAGAAATCATTTTGGACGCACCTGATGGAACTCCATGGTGACGTGGGTCATGTGGAATGCTGTTTCGGTCCGTTTGAAGATAGTGTCGGTGTTGGTGCAAGTTAGGTGCACGGTTTGCGCCAAACATAACGTAGGCTGGAAAATCATTTTAGGGGCACTCAATGGTACTCCTAGGTGATGAGGCTCAAGTGGAAGCTTGACTTAGTTCATTTGGAGAAAGTCATAATCTTGATGCAAGACAGGTGCACCGAATGTACCACAGCCTCATAAAGTTTTGGTCCGTTTGGAGACAGTGTTAGTGTCGGTGCAACATAGTTGCAGGGTTTGCGCCAAACATACCATATGCTCAGAAATTATTTTAAACGCACCCGATTGTACTCCTAAGTGGTGCGGCTCAAGTGGAAGCTTGATTTATTCGGTTTTGATATAGTGCTAATCCTGATGCAAGATAAGTGCCCGTTTGTGCCAAATGTACCACAGGCTCAGAAAATGTTTTGGACACACCCGATGAAAGTCCTAGGCAAAGTAGGTCATGTGGAATCTCGTTTTTGTCCGTTTGGAGATAGTGCTAGTGTTGGTGCACGATTGGTGCACGGTTTGTGCCAAACATACCAAAGGGTCGGAAATCATTTTGGCGCACCCGTTGGCACTCTAAGGTAATGCGGCTCAAGTAGAAGCTCAATTCAGTCCGTTTAGGGAGAGTGGTAATCTGGACACAAGATTGGTACACGGTTTGCACCGAAAGTACCATGGGCTCAGAAATTTCTTTGGACGCACCCGACGGAACTCCTAGGTGACGTGGGTCCTGTGGAATCTCGTTTCGGTCCGTTTGGAGACAGTGTCAGTGTCGGTGCAGGATAGGTACAAGGTTTGCGCCAAACAAACCATAGGCTCAGAAATCATTTTGGAAGCACCCGATGGAACTCCTAGGTGACGTGGGTCATGTGGAATCTCGTTTCAGTCCGTTTGGAGGCAGCATTAGTGTCAGTGAAAGATAGGTGCACTATTTGCACCAAACGTATTCTAGGCTCATAAATCATTTTGGACGCACCCGATGGAACTCCTAGGTGACGTGTGTTTTGTGGAATCTCGTTTCGGTCCGTTTGGAGACAGTGTTAGTGTCGGCGCAAGATAGTTCCAGGGTTTGCGCCAAACATACCATATGCTCAGAAATAATTTTAGATGCACCGATGGTACTCCTAAGTGTTGAGGCTCAAGTGGAAGCTTGATCTATTCGATTTTGATATAGTGCTAATCCTGATGCAAGATAAGTGTCCCGTTTGTGCCAAACGTACCAGAGGCTCAGAAATTGTTTTGGACACACCCGATGGAAATCCTAGGCGACATGGGTCATGTGGAATCTCGTTTTTGTCTGTTTGGAGATAGTGCTAGTGTTGGTGCAAGATAGGTACACGGTTTGTGCCAAACATACCAAAGGGTCAGAAATCGTTTTGGACGCACCAACTGGCACTCCGAGGTAATGCGGCTCAAGTAGAAGCTCAATTCAGTCCGTTTAGGGAGAGTGGAAATCTTGACGCAAGATCGGTGCACGGTTTGCATCGAACGTACCACAGACTCAGAAATTGCTTTGGACGCACCCGAAGGGAACTCCTAGGTGACGTGGGTCTTGTGGAATGTCATTTCGGTCTATTTGGAGACAGTTTTAGTGTCGGTGCAAGATAGGTGCAGGGTTTGCGCCAAACATACCATAGGCTCAAAAATCATCTTGGACGCACCTGACATGGGTCTTGTGGAATCTCGTTTCGGCTTGTTTGGAGATAGTGTTAGTGTCGGTGCAAGATAATAGGGCTCAAGTGGAAGCTCAATTTAGTCTGTTTGAAGATAGTTTTAATCTTGACGCAAGATCGGTGCACGGTTTGCACCGAACGTGTCATAGGCTCAGAAATTCTTTTGGACGCACCCGATGGAACTCCTAGGTGACGTGGGTCCTATGGAATCTCATTTTAGTCCATTTGGAGATAGTGTCAATGTCGGTGCAAGAGAGGTACAGGGTTTGCGCCAAACAAACCATAGGCTCAGAAATCATTTTGGAAGCACCCGATGGAACTCCTAGGTGACGTGGGTCTTGTGGAATCTCATTTCAATCCGTTTGGAGGCAGCTTTAGTGTCGTTTCAAGATAGGTGCACTATTTGCACCAAACGTATCGTAGGCTCATAAATCATTTTGGACGCACCCGATGGAACTCCTAGGTGACATGGGTATTGTGGAATCTCATTTCGGTCCGTTTGGAGATAGTGTTAGTGTCGGTGCAACATAGTTGCAGGGTTTGCGCCAAACATACCATATGCTCAGAAATTATTTTAAACGCACCCGATGGTACTCCTAAGTGGTGCGGCTCAAGTCGAAGCTTGATTTATTCGGTTTTGATATAGTGCTAATCCTGATGCAAGATAAGTGCCCGTTTGTGCCAAATGTACCATAGGCTCAGAAAATGTTTTGGACACACCCAATGGATGTCCTAGGCAACGTGGGTCATGTGGAATCTCGTTTTTGTCCGTTTGGAGATAGTCCTCGTGTTGGTGCACGATTGGTGCACGGTTTGTGCCAAACATACCAAAGGGTCAGAAATCATTTTGGACGCACCCATTGGCACTCTGAGGTAATGCGGCTCAAGTAGAAGCTCAATTCAGTCTGTTTAGGGAGAGTGGTAATCTCAACGCAAGATTGGTGCACGGTTTGCACCGAAAGTACCACGGGCTCAGAAATTGCTTTGGACGCACCCGACGGAACTCCTAGGTGACATGGGTCTTGTGGAATCGCGTTTCGGTTTGTTTGGAGACAGTGTCAGTGTCGGTGCAGGATAGGTACAAGGTTTGCGCCAAACAAACCATTGGCTTAGAAATCGTTTTGGAAGCACCCGATGGAACTCCTAGGTGACGTGGGTCATGTGGAATCTCGTTTCAGTCCGTTTGGAGGCAGCGTTAGTGTCGGTGCAAGATAGGTGCACTATTTGCACCAAACGTATTCTAGGCTCATAAATCATTTTGGACGCACCCAATGGAACTCCTAGGTGACGTGTGTATTGTGGAATCTCGTTTCGGTCTGTTTGGAGACAGCGTTAGTGTCGGTGCAAGATAGTTCCAGGGTTTGCGCCAAACATACCATATGCTCAGAAATAATTTTAGACGCTCCCGATGGTACTCCTAAGTGGTGAGGCTCAAGTGGAAGCTTGATTTATTCGATTTTGATATAGTGCTAATCCTGATGCAAGATAAGTGCCCCGTTTGTGCCAAATGTACCACAGGCTTAGAAATTGTTTTAGACACACCCGATGGAAGTCCTAGGCGACGTGGGTCATGTGGAATCTCGTTTTTGTCCGTTTGGAGATAGTGCTAGTGTTCATGCAAGATAGGTGCACGGTTTGTGCCAAACATACCAAAGCGTCAGAAATCGTTTTGGACGCACCAACTGGCTCTCCGAGGTAATGCGGCTCAAATAGAAGCTCAATTCAGTTCGTTTAGGGAGAGTGGAAATCTTGACGCAAGATCGGTGCACGGTTTGCACCAAACGTACCACAGGCTCAGAAATCATTTTGGATGCACCCGAATGGAACCCCTAGGTGAAGTGGGTCTTGTGAAATGTCATTTCGGTCTATTTGGAGACAGTGTTAGTGTCGGTGCAAGATAGGTGCAGGGTTTGCGCCAAACATACCACAGGCTCAAAAATCATCTTGGACGCACCCGACGTGGGTCTTGTGGAATCTCGTTTCGGTCTGTTTGGAGATAGTGTTAGTGTCGGTGCAAGACAATAGGGCTCAAGTGGAAGCTCGATTTAGTCTGTTTGATGATAGTTTTAATCTTGATGCAAGATCGGTGCACGGTTTGCACCGAACGTACCACAGGCTCAGAATCGCTTTGTACTTACCCGAAGGGAACTCCTAGGTGATGTGGGTCTTGTGGAATGTCATATCGATCTATTTGGAGACAGTGTTAGTGTCGGTGCAAGATAGGTGCAGGGTTTGCGCCAAACATACCACAGGCTCAAAAATCATCTTGGACGTGTAACACCTCAAGTGTTTAGTCCATAATTGCATTGCATTTGCATAAGCATAAGCATGCATCACTCATGTTTGTTATTTTATGTGATGTCACACATGTGATTGTTTCTAGGAATTTTGTTTGGCCCATATCAGTGGATACTGAATAGTTGGGTAACAAAAAGGTAGAGTAACCAATTATGCCCCACAATACCTTAGTTATACTTAGGGTAACCCTTGGAGCAAGGTTCGTGTTGATCAAAATTGCAAAAATGCCCTCCAAGAGAGGTTTGACCACCATTTGACCATAGGAGATTCTAGTTTGACCAATTAAAAAGTCTAGCTTAGAGACCTTGCATGGAAGAGCACCCTTAAGCAAAGTTGTAGGGAATTTTATGGAGAACAAAAGTCTCAATATGACCATCTCATGAAATTGACCAAAACATGCTCAAAAGTGGCCCACAAGTCAGCTAGAGGAGTGGCCTCAATACTTAGAATTTTTCTAAGTCTGAAATTTGACCCTCCAGTTTTATTGAGGCCTACTTTAGGAGCTTGTAGTTTGCAAACCAGGCCAAACCAGCTTCCACTCATATTGACAAACTTGTAGTTCTCATGTAGCTCTACAACATTGTCAACATCACCCAAGCCTGGTTCCCAACGGTTTATGAGTTAGAGTGCTTCAAAAATCGAGTTTCAGTCGGGGAAAGTAACTGAAACTCAGTTCAGATTTCGTGTGCCTCACTTTGGAGCGTTGTATCTCACTAACCAAGCCGAATTGGCTCACGACCCTATTGGCAATGTTGAAGCCCTCACGTAGCTCTACACTTTTGTTAACTACGGCTCTCACCGAATCAGCCTCGATCACGAGCTATGAGGCGATGAAATCCCTCTGTCAGTCGCTGTGGAACGCTGATGACCTCGTTCAGTCGTTTCTGAAAGTTCAGAAACCTGAACTCGACGCGTGGCCGACCGGGGGCAGGAAGCCTCCGCCGCATGGCAACACGCGTTGACGCGGTGCTCACCTCGGTTGCCCAAAGACGCCACGACGCACGGAGACCCTTCCTCGCTGCTCCTTTCTTCTGCCTCCTTGTTTCCTTCTCCACCGATCGTGCGGCAACCGGAGGAGCATCAGCGGCCGCCACCGAAAAATCCACCACAGTCGAGCACCACCACCCAATTCCCCGTAGTCACAGTCGCACAGTGAGCTCCTCCACATCGCGGACCACACCATACGACCGCTTGAACTCAGGTAGAGCTCGCCGAGCTTGCGCCTCCACCGCGGCCGCCATTGTCGCCGCCAAGTTGAGCTCGCGCGTGGCCGTGCTTCTCGGTGCCCTTACCGCCTTCCCTCTCCGGTGTTCTAGGTTCGCCTCGATGTGCTGGTGCTCGTGGGGTAGGCCGTTTGGGGGTCAAGCCGCTGCTAGCTTGCTGGAGCCGGCAAGCACGCGGTCGTGGTCGCCATTGCCGCTGCCACCCCCCCTAGCCTCGGTCATAGTGTCAATTAGCTAGGTCAATCGTTGCGCACAGTCGAGGTCAGCGTGCCGGTGCCCTCGGGCTCGCCGGAGTCGTCACCGGCGGCGAGCAATCGCCGGCGAGCATTCCCTCCCCTGTCCCGTGTCCCTGTCGGGCGGGGCCCTCGTGTCAGTGCCCTGGCTTGCCCAGCTAGGCTGCGTAGCGGGCCGCGCGCGAAAACGGGCCACGCTGAGGGAGTTGGGCTGCGTCGGCTTGAAGTCCGGCCCGGCACTGTCGCGTAGAGTGTTGTTCTGATTTTTCTTTTTGTCACAGATTCTTGTGGTAGTTTGAAAAATGTAGATCTAGGGTTGTACTTGCTCAAAAATCATGAAATAAATTTTGTTATGATCTACATGATGTGTAGTATTTTAGAAAAATATAAATCTGGTATGTGATGTTTAAATTCTGTAAGAATTTAATAGATCATTTAAATGTGTTTTGAAATGCATGCAAATTTGTTAAATATATAACTTGAGCTGTATTATGCCAAAAATCATGAAATTTGGTGGGTAGGTTACTTTATACTTGGCCTAGCTCTGGTAAAAATTTGGGCATCAGTGCTTAAGTAATTTTCAAGTTATAAGGCTATCATGTTATTCTAGGAAATAATTGAATGAATTTTGGTAATTTTTCTACATGCGCAATGTTCTTGAAACTTTTTGGGGA
Source organism: Saccharum hybrid cultivar R570 (assembly GCA_038087645.1). Classification (NCBI taxonomy): domain Eukaryota; kingdom Viridiplantae; phylum Streptophyta; class Magnoliopsida; order Poales; family Poaceae; genus Saccharum; species Saccharum hybrid cultivar. The sequence goes on from JAQSUU010000066.1 coordinate 18,262,811, forward strand.
ATGTCTTGGTACCCTAGAGTGTCCAAGAAAATTATGAAATCTGTTGTTTGATACTTTTCAACATGATTTATTATTTATACAAAAATCAGCCTTTTGGACTTGTGAATTTTGTATAGGGAGTTCCTTTGAATAAAATTTGTTCAAATTTTTACAGTAGTCCCTTTGTAGGTCAGAGAGCCCCCTGTAATTTTTGTAGAATTTTAGGAGTAGCTTAAATATATGTTTAAAATTCCACCTAATTAATTAAGTAAATTAAGAAATGAGTATAAATAAATGTTCTAGGTGGTCACACCCTATTTTCTGGTGTTTTTGTAACCCATGTGAACTTTTGGTAACATTTGTTTGGTCTTAGGGGACTTTGGCCACATCAATAAATATTTAATCCTTGCAATTTTAGGTTTTCTAGACAGCTGGTAGTATTTCTAAGTTTAACCTTTGATAAATATGGTTGCTGGAAAACTTGTAAATACCAAAGTTGTAGTGAACTTGGTAAACTAGCTTGTGTCAAAATTTGGGGGCATTTGGCTTAGTAGTTTGAGAGTTATTGCTGTTTAAAGTGGCAGTCCAGAATCTGCTACTCTCTGTTAGAGGGAGAACAGATTCTGGAACTTATGAAATTTGACATGGAAAACTTAGGAGTTTGGGGTTGAGGTCTGAAAATGAATTGTAGTGCATTTCTTAGGCTTTCTAGATTGTCTTAGATCATATCTTTTGGATTTGGAAATCTCCAGTTATGTTAAAAATAAGTAGCTGCTGTCCAGAATGTTTACTGTGGTATTTGCTGATTAGATGTGGTGTGGTATTCTGAGAAATGCTATTCTTATAATTGTTAGGTGTTAGGGCCTTAACGGAAGAAGAGCAGCTTTATCTTAGGTTAAGTAGATTAGGTGAGTACTTCTCTACCGGAGAGGAAATTTGCACCTACTCTTTTGGAGTGATTTGAATAGAGCTTTAAAATTGTTGTAATGCATTTCATTCCGAGCATACTGCATCTTTCATTATGCATCCATGAGATTTATTATGCACTCATGCAATAGGTGTTCTGGAGGGGGTAACACTCCTCGAATTCGAACAAGTGGTACCGGAGGAGATCCAGAACCCGCCGGAACCAGCAGAGGAACCAACCGGCGGAGAAGCTTCCGAAGAAGACCTTCCTGAGTGCCCGGACCACAGGCCTGCAACCTTTCTCAAAGGCAAGCCCCGGTGCATGCTGAACCCATCATTTTATAAATATATCTTGAGTACTTTTAATTGTTATTGCATTAAGTTCTAGGAGTTATATGAAAACACTTGCTGCATTTTTCCTGTCCTTGTCCAGATATCGTACTTAATCCTATATTAGGTTTAGGCATGTGTCAATGCTTAGCCCTGCTTAGTACGGTAGAAGTCGGGTGATTTCCGATCATCCGCGAGAGATAGGGTTGGGTCGCGAGTGGCTTATGGCTATCGTGATGGAACCATGCTTTAAAATGAAATTGAGACCGGGCGGGAGTTCGATGGTACAGCTGCAAGACACTTCACGTCTTGGGTGTGGAGCCATGCCCGTCTGAGTCGTTTAAGGACCGATTCGCTGTACGTCCTTGAGTCATGTTGAACGCAGTCTAACACTTAGTTGGCCGGATAAGTCGTTCCGACCGCGAAGCACTTAATTGTGGGCATCTATAAATCGGGTAGCTTTGATACTGAAATATATACATCCGGGGATGTGTATATGGAAAGTATTTAGTTTACTGCTTTCTTGTATGTTTATTTTGGGAAATTGTTGGGCTGCAATGAGATTTTCTGCAGGTACTCTAACAGCGTAACGAGTAGACCGATAGTTTCGCTTATATGAGAGAACGTATGTATGCCACCGCTTAGCGTTAGAACTTTAGTTTTCTACTAAGGTGAGAGGGCGTACGGAACGCGCATGCATCATGTTTAATTATATCATACATGTCATTTTACTCCCTCCTTAAAATATCCTTAGTCCCGACTAAATTAAATTTCGTATCCCTAAATTATCCTAACTTTAAGTCGTATCTTGTTGGTACAGATGGCACGTACTAAGATGACCGCCCGTAAGTCGACCGGAGGAAGGGTCCCTCGCCACCAGCTAGCTCCACGTGAGCCCCACCCCGAGCCCACTGAGGTGGAAAGGCTGTGGGCTGAGTTGGCCGAAGTGACTGCTGCTAGGGATGCAGCGCGGCAGCAACTGGAGCAAGCGATCCATGACCGGGATCAGGAAACGCTTGCAGTCCAGAGGTTGACAGTGGCAAATCGCAACTATCAACGCATGCTGGTCCGTGTCATGAACCAGAGGGATGAAGCCTGGCACGAGGAGAACGTTCTGAGGGCTCGTCAGTTTGAGCTCGAGCAACAGTTGGAGAATGCTGAAGAATACAATGACAACCTTCATGAAGAAGTGCACCGCCTGAACAACCAGCTTAATCCTCTGCTACCTAGAAACCACAACGTAGATGAGGACATGGGTTCGGGAATCTTCCTAGCTGAGGATGATGATGAAGTGGAGGTCAATGGACCACAGGATGACCCACCTGCAGAAGCCCCAGAGGAAGAGCCAGAAGAAGAAGAAGAAGAAGACGAGGAGTTAGAGCCTGTTAGTGATGAGGACGGCGGGGAGATCCTTGACACCGACACTGAGGATGATGCTTAGAGTAGTCATCACGTACCTATGATGTTAGGATCGTCTTTTGTGCCTCCCTGTGTAGGAGTGAGGCCTTGTAATAACTTGACTTTGGGATGTAAGGTTGAACCGTATGTTTCCTGAATGTTAGTTTGAACCTGTTAATTTCGATCACAACCTGATGTCTTATTATGTTGCGTTCGATGATGGTGTCACGATTAGCACCCTTCGGTGCCGCGACGAAACCGAGGGCCTCCTATGGCGCGCGACATAAGGCTGTGCTGCTTGGCACGCGCTGGTATCGAGGTGGCTAGTCATGATCCACCATGGAACTCTCCATTGAGAAGTCTCTTTGTGGTCAGTTTGAAGTAGCCTTTCACAGTCAATTAAAAATTTTGAGATCGAATCCAAGTACTGTGCGAAAGGTCCAAAAATCATGTAGAAAGTGACGTAAACGGTTCAGTAACTGTTGTGCTCCCTGTGAGTGAGCCTTTATCAAAGAACATCTTGTTGGATTCCCTCGTATGATTGCGTCAATTGATGCACTTGAATGGATTGTGCGGTTGTGATGAATTATTGTGTCTTGATTATTTTGAGAAGTCCATTTCATAAAGTCAGTTTGACATATTTGCAATGATTCATCTACAAATTTCCCACATCGTCAGTGCTCATTGGCTATGCATTTTGCAGATGTCGTACAATCTCTGTCGGGGTCGTGGCAATGAGGAGGAGGAACAGCCACCCCCTCCGCCACCACCTACCCCGGCTGAGCTGATGCAGACCATGGTTGAAGGGCAGCGCATGTTGGCTGACGCTATGCGCCAACTTGCCAATCGGGAGGCTCGTCATGGCCGCCAGGGCCCAGAACCAAATCAGTACAGTGATTTCAAGGACTTTCTTGATACAAAGCCCCCGCTCTTTAAGGAAGCGGAAGAACCACTGCAAGCCGACGAGTGGTTGAATACTATTGAACAAAAGTTTCGTCTGCTTTGCCTGACCGATGAGCTAAAAACTGAGTATGCTTCTCATCAGCTGCATGGTCCAGCGGGTATTTGGTGGAGCCACTATCGTTCCACACTGCCTGCAAATGTCCCGATTGCTTGGGACCAGTTCAAGGCCGCATTCCGTGGAAACTATATTCCTCCAGGTCTTATGGCAATTAAGCACACGGAATTCATGAGGCTGTCGCAGGGAAACAAAAGCTTGACTGAATACTTGTAGTCTTTCAACAACCTGGCAAGGTATGCCACAGAGTTTGTGGATACCGATGCTAAGAAGATTGCTAGCTTCAAAAGGGGCCTCGGCCCAAAGCTGATGAAGACTATGGGTACTAGCAAGTGTACTACTTTCAATGATTTTATCAGTGATGCTTTGACCTAGGAGAACAATAATGCTATTTATTCTGCCTCTAAGAGCCGTAAGAGGGCCCTTGAGGCGAGTGCTTCTCAGTCACGGGCCTCAGCTGCACCGAGGTCTTCCCCTCGCCCACCTGCTCAGAATACAAAGTTCCGTCCGCCACAGAAGAAGCCGGCTGCAAAAACTGGATTCCGCAAGGCTTATACAGTCGCTCTGCCAAAGGGCAATTCTGGTCAAAGCAGCTCTAGTGTTCCTCCCAGCAACATGCCTTGCTGGAACTGCAACAAGCCAGGCCATTGGGCCCGGAACTGCCCTTACCCTAAGAAGAATGTCAACCAAGGTGGCCGTCAGGGACACGCCCATTATAACAGTATTGAGGAAATTCCATCTGGTGAGGTGGTCACTGCTGGTAAGTTCCTAGTTGACCAACACCCTGCAGTGGTACTTTTTGATTCAGGTGCTTCGCATTCCTTTATCAGTCCTAAGTTTGCATCAAAATTCGCACACAAGTTGCATACTGTTGAAGGTGTGGGTTATTGCATTAGTGCTGCAAGTGGGAATATTTCCACAAATAAAGTAGTGGGGAACCTTAAGTTTGAGATAGAAGGGCGAAATTATTCGCTTGCTTTATTGGTTTTACCGGGTTTAGACATAGATGTTATCTTGGGCATGAATTGGATGAGTCAGAATGGGGTACTCATCGATACATCCGCTCGGGTAGTTATGCTCAGAGATCCTATAGATCAAAAGGGTTTTCTGGTACAACTTCCCAGAAAAGTTGAATTGTCGGGGGAAGTTCATGCTGTGCAAGCAAAGGCGTTGGCTGAAATTCCTGTAGTAAATGAGTTTCCAGACGTTTTTCCCGATGATTTGCCGTGACTCCCTCCGGATCGGGATGTGGAATTTAAAATCGAGTTGTTGCCTGGCACAGCACCCATCTCTAGGAGACCTTATAGGATGCCTCCGAATGAGTTAGCTGAACTTAAGGTGCAGTTGAATGAACTTTTGAAGAAGGGGTTGATTCATCCTAGCTCGTCTCCGTGGGGATGCCCTGCTATCTTTGTAAAGAAGAAGGATCAGACCTTGCGAATGTGCGTAGATTATAGACCTCTGAATGCAGTTACTGTCAAAAATAAGTATCCTTTGCCGCGTATCGACATCTTGTTCGATTAGCTGTCCAAAGCTAAAGTCTTTTCCAAGATTGATCTGAGGTCTGGTTACCATCAGATTAAAATCCGTCCCGAAGATATTCCAAAAACCGCCTTCTCGACAAGATACGGCCTTTATGAGTATCTTGTTATGTCTTTCGGCCTGACAAATGCCCCAGCACACTTCATGTGCTTGATGAATTCGGTGTTTATGCCCGAATTGGACAAGTTCGTGGTGGTGTTTATTGATGACATCTTGGTATATTCTGAAAATGAGGAAGAACACGCCGAACACTTGCGTATTGTCCTCAGCAGACTGCGCGAACATCAATTGTATGCGAAGTTCAGTAAGTGTGAATTCTGGCTTCGTGAAGTACCTTTCCTTGGGCATGTGTTGTCCGATGGAGGAATTATGGTGGATCCCACTAAGGTACAAGAAGTATTGAATTGGAAGGCTCCTACTTCGGTTCATGAGGTCCGGAGTTTTCTTGGGTTGGCTGGCTATTATCGTCGCTTCATCCCGAATTTCTCCAAAATAGCCAAACCCATGACTCGGTTGCTGCAAAAAGACACCAGGTTTGTCTGGACTCCTGAGTGTGATGCGGCTTTTCACCAACTGCGAACCCTCCTAACCTCGGCTCCGGTTTTGGCACAACCGGACATCGAGAAACCATTTGATGTTTATTGTGATGCCTCAGGCATAGGTTTGGGAGGCGTTTTGATGCAGGAAGGCTGAGTAATTGCATATATCTCGCGGCAACTTCGGAAGCATGAGGTGAATTATCCAACGCATGACTTAGAACTGGCTGCAGTTGTTCATGCTTTGAAAGTATGGTGGCATTATCTGCTGGGCAATGTCTGCAATATCTATACAGACCACAAAAGCCTCAAATACATCTTCACCCAACCCGAGCTAAATATGCGTCAGAGAAGATGGCTCGAGTTGATTAAGGATTATAATCTTCAAGTGCACTATCATCCAGGCAAGGCAAATGTGGTTGCGGACGCTTTAAGCCGTAAGTCTCATTGCCATTCCTTAGTTGAAACTGATTTTCATCGATCCCGCCTGTTACATCCAGCAGTCTTGTACAACATCACTGTCAGTGGTACTCTCAGAAACAGAATTATTGAGCTCCAAAAGACTGATCCGGGTATATTTCACATAAAACGGAAGATGAAAGAGGAAGAAACTAAGCATTTCAGGTTAGATGACGAAGGTGTGCTGTGGTTTAAGGATAGATTAGTAGTACCTAAGGACCGAGAGCTTAGAGATCAGATCTTGTCCGAAGCACATTCTTCCAAGCTGTCCATTCATCCTGGTAGTAATAAGATGTACTATGATTTGAAGCCACTTTATTGGTGGACCAAGATGCAGAAAGAGATAGCGGCATACGTTGCTAGATGTGACACATGTTGTAGAGTTAAAGCGGTACACATGAAAGCTGGGTTACTGCAACCACTTTCTATCCCAGGCTGGAAATGGGAAGAGATAAGCATGGATTTCATTGTCGGACTTCCTCCTACTGTCAAAAATCATAACTCCATCTGGGTAATTGTTGATCGATTGACCAAATCAGCTCATTTTATTCCAGTTAGAGTGGACTATCGTCCCACTGACTATGCTGAGTTGTACTTCAATCAGATAGTCCGGCTTCATGGGATACCTCGTACTATCGTTTCTGACCGTGGTCCCCAGTTCACTGCTCGTTTTTGGGAGCATTTGCATCACCTTCTGGGAACCAAGTTAGTGAGAAGCTCTGCTTATCACCCCCAGACGTCTGGTCAGACGGAACGAGTTAACCAAATCTTGGAAGATCTGTTGCGAGCATGCGTCATTTCATCCAAGGGTTCTTGGGAAAAATGGTTACCTTTAGCCGAATTCTCGTACAATAACAGTTACCAAGAGAGTATTAAGATGGGCCCGTTCGAAGCTTTGTACGGGCGTAAGTGTAGAACCCCACTAAACTGGGTAGAAGCTGGTGAAAGAAGGTATTATGGCATTGATTTTGTCCAGGAAGCCGAGGAACAAGTCCGTACTATCCAAAAACACATGGCTGCAGCCCAAGCTAGACAGAAAAGTTATCCTGATCGTCGTAGAAAGCCACTCGAGTTTGAAGTTGGGGACTTCGTTTATTTGAAAGTTTCTCCAATGAAGAGTGTCCAACGTTTTGGCGTTAAGCGAAAACTTGCGCCAAGATACGTGGGTCCTTTCCAGATCATAGGCAAGAGTGGAGCTGTTGCGTACAAAATCCAGTTACCTCCTGAAATGAGTGCCATATTCAACGTTTTCCATGTATCTCAGCTTAAAAAGTGTCTTCGAGTTCCTGAGGAACAAGTTCCTTTAGGAGATATCAGACTTGAATCCGACCTAACCTACAAAGAAAAGCCAGTCAGAGTGATTGATACTCAGGAACGAGTAACTAGAAGCAAAGTGGTTAAGTGGTATAAAGTGATGTGGAGTAATCAGGGTAGTGAAAGTGATGCTACGTGGGAAAGGGAAGATTATTTGCGGGATGGTTATAAGGAATTCTATGAAAAATGGTACGCTTTCCAAATCTCGGGACGATATTTTTATAAGGGGGGAGGGCTGTAACACCTCAAGTGTTTAGTCCATAATTGCATTGCATTTGCATAAGCATAAGCATGCATCACTCATGTTTGTTATTTTATGTGATGTCACACATGTGATTGTTTCTAGGAATTTTGTTTGGCCCATATCAGTGGATACTAAATAGTTGGGTAACAAAAAGGTAGAGTAACCAATTATGCCCCACAATACCTTAGTTATACTTAGGGTAACCCTTGGAGCAAGGTTCGTGTTGATCAAAATTGCAAAAATGCCCTCCAAGAGAGGTTTGACCACCATTTGACCCTAGGAGATTCTAGTTTGACCAATTAAAAAGTCTAGCTTAGAGACCTTGCATGGAAGAGCACCCTTAAGCAAAGTTGTAGGGAATTTTATGGAGAACAAAAGTCTCAATATGACCATCTCATGAAATTGACCAGAACATGCTCAAAAGTGGCCCACAAGTCAGCTAGAGGAGTGGCCTCAATACTTAGAATTTTTCTAAGTCTGAAATTTGACCCTCCAGTTTTATTGAGGCCTACTTTAGGAGCTTGTAGTTTGCAAACCAGGCCAAACCAGCTTCCACTCATATTGACAAACTTGTAGTTCTCATGTAGCTCTACAACATTGTCAACATCACCCAAGCCTGGTTCCCAACGGTTTATGAGTTAGAGTGCTTCAAAAATAGAGTTTCAGTCGGGGAAAGTAACTGAAACTCAGTTCAGATTTCGTGTGCCTCACTTTGGAGCGTTGTATCTCACTAACCAAGCCGAATTGGCTCACGACCCTATTGGCAATGTTGAAGCCCTCACGTAGCTCTACACTTTTGTTAACTACGGCTCTCACCGAATCAGCCTCGATCATGAGCTATGAGGCGATGAAATCCCTCTGTCAGTCGCTGTGGAACGCCGATGACCTCGTTCAGTCGTTTCTGAAAGTTCAGAAACCTGAACTCGGCGCGTGGCTGACCGGGGACAGGAAGCCTCCGCCGCGTGGCAACACGCGTCGACGCGGTGCTCACCTCGGTTGCCCAAAGACGCCACGACGCACGGAGACCCTTCCTCGCTGCTCCTTTCTTCTGCCTCCTTGTTTCCTTCTCCACCGAGCGTGCGGCAACCGGAGGAGCATCAGTGGCCGCCACCGAAAAATCCACCACAGTCGAGCACCACCACCCAATTCCCCGTAGTCACAGTCGCACAGTGAGCTCCTCCACATCGCGGACCACACCATACGACCTTTTGACCTCAGGTAGAGCTCGCCGAGCTTGCGCCTCCACCGCGGCCGCCATTGTCGCCGCCAAGTTGAGCTCGCGCGTGGCCGTGCTTCTCGGTGCCCTTACCGCCTTCCCTCTCTGGTGTTCTAGGTTCGCCTCGATGTGCTGGTGCTCGTGGGGTAGGCCGTTTGGGGGTCAAGCCGCTGCTAGCTCGCCGGAGCCGGCAAGCACGCGGTCATGGCCGCCATTGCCACTGCCACCCCCCTAGCCTCGGTCATAGTGTCAATTAGCTAGGTCAATCGTTGTGCACAGTCGAGGTGAGCGTGCCGGTGCCCTCGGGCTCGCCGGAGTCGTCACCGGCGGCGAGCAATCGCCGGCGAGCATTCCCTCCCCTGTCCCGTGTCCCTGTCGGGCGGGGCCCTCGTGTCAGTGCCCTGGCTTGCCCAGCTGGGCTGCGTAGCGGGCCGTGCGCGAAAACGGGCCACGCTGAGGGAGTTGGGCCGCGTCGGCTTGAAGTCCGGCCCGGCACTGTCGCGTAGAGTGTTGTTCTGATTTTTCTTTTTGTCACAGATTCTTGTGGTAGTTTGAAAAATGTAGATCTAGGGTTGTACTTGCTAAAAAATCATGAAATAAATTTTGTTATGATCTACATGATGTGTAGTATTTTAGAAAAATATAAATCTGGTATGTGATGTTTAAATTCTGTAAGAATTTAATAGATCCTTTAAATGTGTTTTGAAATGCATGCAAATTTGTTAAATATATAACTTGAGCTGTATTATGCCAAAAATCATGAAATTTGGTGGGTAGGTTACTTTATACTTGGCCTAGCTCTGGTAAAAATTTGGGCATCAGTGCTTAAGTAATTTTCAAGTTATAAGGCTATCATGTTATTCTAGGAAATAATTGAATGAATTTTGGTAATTTTTCTACATGTGCAATGTTCTTGAAACTTTTTGGGGAATGTCTTGGTACCCTAGAGTGTCCAAGAAAATTATGAAATCTGTTGTTTGATACTTTTCAACATGATTTATTATTTATACAAAAATAAGCCTTTTGGACTTGTGAATTTTGTATAGGGAGTTCCTGTGAATAAAATTTGTTCAAATTTTTACAGTAGTCCCTTTGTAGGTCAGAGAACCCCCTGTAATTTTTGTAGAATTTTAGGAGCAGTTTAAATATATGTTTAAAATTCTACCTAATTAATTAAGTAAATTAAGAAATGAGTATAAATAAATGTTCTAGGTGGTCACACCCTATTTTCTGGTGTTTTTGTAACCCATGTGAACTTTTGGTAACATTAGTTTGGTCTTAGGGGACTTTGGCCACATCAATAAATATTTAATCCTTGCAATTTTAGGTTTTCTGGACAGCTGGTAGTATTTCTAAGTTTAACCTTTGATAAATATGGTTGCTGGAAAACTTGTAAATACCAAAGTTGTAGTGAACTTGGTAAACTAGCTTGTGTCAAAATTTGGGGGCATTTGTCTTAGTAGTTTGAGAGTTATTGCTGTTTAAAGTGGCAGTCCAGAATCTGCTACTCTCTGTTAGAGGGAGAACAGATTCTGGAACTTATGAAATTTGACATGGAAAACTTAGGAGTTTGGGGTTGAGGTCTGAAAATGAATTGTAGTGCATTTCTTAGGCTTTCCAGATTGTCTTAGATCATATCTTTTGGATTTGGAAATCTCCAGTTATGTTAAAAATAAGTAGCTGCTGTCCAGAATGTTTACTGTGGTATTTGCTGATTAGGTGTGGTGTGGTATTCTGAGAAATGCTATTCTTGTAATTGTTAGGTGTTAGGGCCTTAACGGAAGAAGAGCAGCTTTATCTTAGGTTAAGTAGATTAGGTGAGTACTTCTCTACCGGAGAGGAAATTTGCACCCACTCTTTTGGAGTGATTTGAATAGAGCTTTAAAATTGTTGTAATGCATTTCATTCCGAGCATACTGCATCTTTCATTATGCATCCATGAGATTTATTATGCACTCATGCAATAGGTGTTCCGGAGGGGGTAACACTCCTCGAATTCGAACAAGTGGTACCGGAGGAGATCCAGAACCCGCCGGAACCAGCAGAGGAACCAACCGGCAGAGAAGCTTCCGAAGAAGACCTTCCTGAGTGCCCGGACCACAGGCCTGCAACCTTTCTCAAAGGCAAGCCCCGGTGCATGCTGAACCCATCATTTTATAAATATATCTTGAGTACTTTTAATTGTTATTGCATTAAGTTCTAGGAGTTATATGAAAACACTTGCTGCATTTTACCTGTCCTTGTCCAGATATCGTACTTAATCCTATATTAGGTTTAGGCACGTGTCAATGCTTAGCCCTGCTTAGTACGGTAGAAGTCGGGTGATTTCCGGTCATCCGCGAGAGATAGGGTTGGGTCGCGAGTGGCTTATGGCTATCGTGATGGAACCATGCTTTAAAATGAAATTGAGACCGGGCGGGAGTTCGATGGTACAGCTGCAAGACACTTCACGTCTTGGGTGTGGAGCCATGCCCGTCTGAGTCGTTTAAGGACCGATTCGCTGTACGTCCTTGAGTCATGTTGAACGCAGTCTAACACTTAGTTGGCCGGATAAGTCGTTCCGACCGCGAAGCCGAGTAATGTGATTCAGGCCGGGAATCGAATGGTAGGTTGCTTCTTGGAGGAGAGAAAGGATGTGCTTGGGGACATTGGCGTGAGACCAAGGGGGAGTTAGAGTCCCTATCACCTGGTAGAGTGTCGCCCTTGGGGTCGCGACATCATTCGGACCCGCGATTCCTGAATCATACGAAAGGTGGCTTGTGCGACCCTGGTAGGGGCCTGCGCGGTGAGTGTTAGAAATACCCCTCCAGCTGGATAGGAATTCAATTCGAATCGCCGTCGCTCCCGGTTAGTGAGCACTTGACTTGAGCAGCGGCAACGTAGATCTCATTAATTGAACAGATGGTTAAGTGAATGATACAATGTTGCCACAATTTATACCTGCTATGGAAATAATGTTAATAATTGTTTGATGATAATCAAGTGCATGCTTAGTACAGGTGCTAAGATAGATGACAGGTAAATGCTAAAAATAACTGCTAGTACAGGTTATAAGAGTTTCAACTACTTATGCCTTTATGCAAATGTGGTGTCAGCTAGCCTCTTGTGTAAGCCTTGCATAATCCTTGGTGTCATATTATTTCTGGTTTATGACGGGTAAGTCTAGCTGAGTACATTCCAGTACTCAGGGTTTATTCCCCCCTGTTGCAGATGATATGCTCTATCAAGGCTTCTGCAAGACGTGTCTCCACCCTGCGGGTGATGATGACTAGATCACTAGGGCGTGATCGTCTTTATGTACTTTCCTCATGCTTTTGCGGGTTGTCGATCATCAAGACTGGCAGTAATTAATCAACTAGTGTGTGTTTTATGCTTCCGCTACTTTCCAAACTTAGTTTGTAATATTTGCTACTCCGTGGTGTAAACTTATTTCGGAACTACTTGCGAAATGTAACGTACGATGTGTATGTAGAATGATGCGATCCTGGTTGTAAGCAGTTTGGTTTGAAATCCTTCGTGGTTTTGATTGACTACCGGGATTATATGGGCTCAAGTTTGAAAATTTGAGCGCTTCGGTGCTTGTTTTCGTACTTGTGCTCTTATAATTTGGTCGGTTCTGTTACAGGACGCACCCGACGTGGGTCTTGTGGAATCTCGTTTCGGTCTGTTTGGAGATAGTGTTAGTGTCGGTGCAAGATAATAGGGCTCAAGTGGAAGCTCGATTTAGTTTGTTTGAAGATAGTTTTAATCTTGACGCAAGATCGGTGCACGGTTTGCACCGAACGTGTCATAGGCTCAGAAATTCTTTTGGACGCACCCGATGGAACTCCTAGGTGACGTGGGTCTTGTGGAATCTCATTTTGGTCCATTTGAAGGTAGTGTCAATGTCTGTGCAAGAGAGGTACAGGGTTTGCGCCAAACAAACCATAGGCTCAGAAATCGTTTTGGAAGATAGGTGCACGGTTTGTGCCAAACATACCAAAGGGTCAGAAATCATTTTGGACGCACCCATTGGCACTTTGAGGCAAGATTGGTGCATGGTTTGCACCGAAAGTACCACAGGCTCAGAAATTGCTTTGGACGCACATGACGGAACTCCTAGGTGACGTGGGTCTTGTGGAATGTCATTTCGGTCTATTTGGAGACCGTGTTAGTGTCGGTGCAAGATAGGTGTAGGGTTTGCGCCAAACATACCACAGGCTCAAAAATCATCTTGGACGCACCCGACGTGGTTCTTGTGGAATCTCGTTTCGGTCTTTTTGGAGATAGTGTTAGTGTCGGTGCGAGATAGGTGCAGTGTTTGCACCAAACATACTAGAGGCTCATAGGTCATTTTGGACGCATCTGATGGTACTTCTAAGTGATGAGGCTCAAGTGGAAGCTTGATTCAGTCTGTTTAGAGGTAGTGCTAACCTTGAGACAAGTTCAGAGCACTATTTGCGACAAACGTACCATAGGCTCAAAAATTATTTTGGATGCACTCGATGGAACTCCAAGGTGACATGGGTCATGTGGAATCTTGTTTTGGTCCATTTGGACATTTTGTTGGTGTCGGTGCAAGATAAGTGCACGGTTTGTGCCAACATACCGTTGGCTCAGAAATCGTTTTGCACACACCCAATGGTACTCCTAGGTGACGGGGCTTAAGTGGAAGCTTCACTCAGTTCGTTTGGAGATAGTGCTAATCTTGACGCAAGATAGGTGCACTGTTTGTGCCAAAAGTACCACAGCATCAGAAATCATTTTGGACGCACTTGATGGAACTCCATGGTGACATGGGTCATGTGGAATGTTGTTTCGGTCCGTTTGAAGATAGTGTCGGTGTTGGTGCAAGTTAGGTGCACGGTTTGCGCCAAACATAACGTAGGCTGGAAAATCATTTTAGGGCCACTCGATGGTACTCCTTCGTGATGAGGCTCAAGTGGAAGCTTGACTTAGTTCATTTGGAGATAGTCCTAATCTTGATGCAAGACAGGTGCACGGTTGGCACCGAATGTACCACAGCCTCATAAAGTTTTGGAGGCACTGGATGGAACAACTAGGTGACGTGGGCCTTATGGAATCTCGTTTCGGTCCATTTGGAAACAGTGTTAGTGTCGGTGCAAGATAGGTGCACAGATTGCGCCAAACATACCATAGGCTCAGAAATCATTTTGTATACCCCTGGTGGTACTCCTTGGTGGCGAGGCTCAAGTGGAAGCTCGATTTAGTTCGTTTGAAGATAGTGTTAATCTTGATGCAAGATAGGGGCACGGTTGGCGCCAAACGTACCATAGGCTTAGAAATCATTTTGGACACACTCGATGGAATTCCTAGGTGACGTGGGACATGTGGAATCTTGTTTCAGTTCGTTTGGAGGTAGTGTTAGTGTTGGTGCATGATTGGTGCACTATTTGCACTAAATGTACCATAGGCTCAAAAATCATTTTGGACGCACCTGATGGTACTCCAAGATAATAAGGCTCAAGTGGAAGCTCAATTTAGTCCGTTTAGAGATAGTGCTAGTCCTGAAACAAGATAGGTGCACAGTATGCAATGAACTTAGGCTCAGAAATTCTTTTGGACGCACCCGATGGAACTCCTAGGTGACGTGGGTCTTGTGGAATCTTGTTTCGGTTTGTTTGGAGACAATGTCAGTGTCGGTACAAGATAGGTGCAGGGTTGCGCCAAACATACCATAGGCTCTGAAATCATTTTGGACGCACCCGATCGAACTCCTAGGTGAGGTGGGTCTTGTGGAATCTCATTTCAGTTCGTTTGGAGGCAGTGTTGGTGTCAGTGCAAGATAGGTGCGCTGTTTGCACCAAACGTACCATAGGCTCAGAAATCATTTTGGACGCACCTAATGGTACTCCAAGGTATTGAGGCTTAAGTGGAAGCTCGATTTAGTTTGTTTGGAGATAGTGCTAATCCTGACGCAAGATTGGTGCACAGTTTGCACCGAACGTATCACAGGCTCAGAAATTGTTTTGGACGCACCCGATGGAACTCCTAGGTGACGTGGGTCATTTGGAATCTCATTTCGGTCCGTTTAGAGACATGTCAGTGTCAGTGCAAGATAGGTGCAGGTTTTGCACCGAACAGACCATAGGCTCAGAAATCATTTTGGATGCACCCGATGGAACTCCTTGGTGACATGGGTCATGTGGAATCTCATTTCGGTCCGTTTGGAGACAGTGTCAGTGTGAGTGCAAGATAGGTGCAGGGTTTGCGCCGAATAGACCATAGGCTCAGAAATCATTTTGGATACCCCTGGTGGTACTCCTAGTGGCGAGGCTCAAGTGGAAGCTCGATTCAGTTCTTTTCGAGATCGTGCTAATATTGACGCAAGATAGGGGCACAGTTTGCGCCGAACATACCACAAGCTTAGAAATTATTTTGGACACACCCGATGGAACTCCTAGGTGACGTGGGTCATGTGGAATCTCGTTTCAGTCCGTTTGGAGGCAGTGCTAGTGTCGGTGCAAGATAATAGGGCTCAAGTGGAAGCTTGATTTGGTCTGTTTGAAGATAGTTTTAATCTTGACGCAAGATCGGTGCACGGTTTGCACCGAATGTGTCATAGGCTCAGAAATTCTTTTGGACGCACCCGATGGAACTCCTAGGTGACGTGGGTCTTGTGGACTCTCGTTTTGGTCTGTTTGGAGACAGTGTCAATGTCAGTGCAAGAGAGGTACAGGGTTTGCGCCAAACAAACCATAGGCTCATAAATCGTTTTGGAAGCACCCACCCAATGGAACTCCTAGGTGACGTGGGTCATGTGGAATCTCATTTTAGTCCGTTTGGAGGCAGCATTAGTGTCGGTGCAAGATAGGTGCACTATTTGCACCAAATGTATCGTAGGCTCATAAATCATTTTGGACGCACCCGATGGAACTCCTAGGTGACGTGGGTATTGTGGAATCCCGTTTCGGTCCGTTTGGAGACAGAGTTAGTGTCGGTGCAACATAGTTGCAGGGTTTGCGCCAAACATGCCATATGCTCAGAAATCATTTTAAACGCAGCCGATGGTACTCCTAAGTGGTGCGGCTCAAGTGGAAGCTTGATTTATTCGGTTTTGATATAGTGCTAATCCTGATGTAAGATAAGTGCCCCGTTTGTGCCAAATGTACCATAGGCTCAGAAATTGTTTTGGACACACCCGATGGAAGTCCTAGGCGACGTGGGTCTGGTGGAATCTCATTTTTGTCCGATAGGTGCACAGTTTGTGCCAAACATACCAAAGGGTCAGAAATCGTTTTGGACGCACCAACTGGCACTCCGAGGTAATGCGGCTCAATTAGAAGCTCAATTCAGTCCGTTTAGGGAGAGTGGAAATCTTGATGCAAGATCGGTGCACGGTTTGCACCGAACGTACCACAGGCTCAGAAATCGCTTTGGACGCACCCGAAGGGAACTCCTAGGTGACGTGGGTCTTGTGGAATGTCATTTCGTTCTACTTGGAGACAGTGTTAGTGTCGGTGCAAGATAGGTGCAGGGTTTGCGCCAAACATACCACAGGCTCAAAAATCATCTTGGACGCACCCGACGTGGGTGTTGTGGAATCTCGTTTCGGTCTGTTCAGAGATAGTGTTAGTGTCTGTGCAAGATAGTGCAGGGTTAGTGCCGAACATACTAGAGGCTCAGAAGTCATTTTGGACATATCCGATGGTACTCCTAAGTGATGAGGCTCAAGTGGAAGCTCGATTCAGTCCGTTCGGAGGTACTGCAAACCTTGAGGCAAGTTAGGAGTACTGTTTGCGACGCAGATACCAGAGGCTCAGAAATCATTTTGGATGCACCCGATGGAACTCCAAGGTGACATGGGTCATGTGGAATCTTGTTTTGGTCCATTTGGAGATATTGTTGGTGTGGATGCAAGATAGGTGCATGGTTCGTGCCAACATACCGTGGGCTCAGAAATCATTTTGGACACACCCAATGGTACTCATAGGTGATGAGGCTCAAGTGGAAGCTTCATTCAGTTCGTTTGGAGATAGTGCCAATCTTGACGCAAGCTAGGTGCACTGTATGCGCCAAACGTACCACAGCCTCAGAAATCATTTTGGACGCACCTGATGGAACTCCATGGTGACGTGGGTCATGTGGAATGTTGTTTCGGTCTGTTTGAAGATAGTGTCGGTGTTGGTGCAAGTTAGGTGCACGGTTTGCGCCAAACATAACGTAGACTGGAAAATCATTTTAGGGGCACTCGATGGTACTTCTAGGTGATGAGGCTCAAGTGGAAGCTTGACTTAGTTCATTTGGAGATAGTCCTAATCTTGATGCAAGATAGGTGCATGGTTGGCACCGAATGTACCACAGCCTCATAAAGTTTTGGAGGCACTGGATGGAACAACTTGGTGACGTGGGTCTTGTGGAATCTCGTTTCGGTCCATTTGGAGACAGTGTTAGTGTCGGTGCAAGATAGGTGCACAGTTTGCGCCAAATATACCATAGGCTCAGAAATCATTTTGGATACCCCTAGTGGTACTCCTAGGTGGCGAGGCTCAAGGTGAAGCTCGATTCAGTTCGTTTGGAGATAGTGCTAATCCTGACGCAAGATAGGGGCACGGTTTGCGTCGAACATACCACAAGCTCAGAAATTGTTTTGGACACACCCGATGGAACTCCTAGGTGATGTGGGTCATGTGGAATCTCATTTCAGTCCGTTTGGAGGCAGTGTTAGTGTTGGTGCAAGATAATAGGGCTCAAGTGGAAGCTCGATTTAGCCTGTTTAAAGATAGTTTTAATCTTGACGCAAGATCGGTGCACGGTTTGCACCGAACGTGTCATAGGCTCAGAAATTCTTTTGGACGCACCCGATGGAAACTCCTAGGTGACGTGGGTCTTGTGGAATCTCATTTCAGTTCGTTTGGAGACAGTGTCAATGTCGGTGCAAGAGAGGTACAGGGTTTGTGCCAAACGAACCATAGGCTCAGAAATCGTTTTGGAAGCACCCGATGGAACTCCTAGGTGACGTGGGTCATGTGGAATCTCATTTAAGTCCGTTTGGAGGCATCGTTAGTGTCGGTGCAAGATAGGTGCACTATTTGCACCAAACGTATCGTAGGCTCATAAATCATTTTGGACGCACCAGATGGAACTCCAAGGTGACGTGCGTATTGTGGAATCTCGTTTCGGTCCGTTTGGAGACAGTGTTAGTGTCGGTGCAACATAGTTGCAGGGTTTGCGCCAAACATACCATATGCTCAGAAATTATTTTAAACGCACCCGATGGTACTCCTAAGTGGTGAGGCTCAAGTGGAAGCTTGATTTATTCGGTTTTGATATAGTGCTAATCCTGATGCAAGATAAGTGCCCGTTTTTGCCAAACGTACCACAGGCTCAGAAAATGTTTTGGACACACCCGATGGATGTCCTAGGTAACGTGGGTCATGTGGAATCTCGTTTTTGTCCATTTGGAGATAGTGCTAGTGTTGGTGCAAGATAGGTGCACGGTTTGTGCCAAACATACCAAAGGGTCAGAAATCATTTTGGATGCACCCATTGGCACTTTGAGGCAAGATTGGTGCATGGTTTGCACCGAAAGTACCACAGGCTCAGAAATTGCTTTGGACGCACCCGACGGAACTCCTAGGTGACGTGGGTCTTGTGGAATGTCATTTCGGTCTATTTGGAGACCGTGTTAGTGTCGGTGCAAGATAGGTGTAGGGTTTGCGCCAAACATACCACAGGCTCAAAAATCATCTTGGACGCACCCGACGTGGTTCTTGTGGAATCTCGTTTCGGTCTTTTTGGAGATAGTGTTAGTGTCGGTGCGAGATAGGTGCAGTGTTTGCACCAAACATACTAGAGGCTCATAGGTCATTTTGGACGCATCTGATGGTACTTCTAAGTGATGAGGCTCAAGTGGAAGCTTGATTCAGTCTGTTTAGAGGTAGTGCTAACCTTGAGACAAGTTCAGAGCACTGTTTGCGACAAACGTACCATAGGCTCAAAAATTATTTTGGATGCACTCGATGGAACTCCAAGGTGACATGGGTCATGTGGAATCTTGTTTTGGTCCATTTGGACATTTTGTTGGTGTCGGTGCAAGATAAGTGCACGGTTTGTGCCAACATACCGTTGGCTCAGAAATCGTTTTGCACACACCCAATGGTACTCCTAGGTGACGGGGCTTAAGTGGAAGCTTCACTCAGTTCGTTTGGAGATAGTGCTAATCTTGACGCAAGATAGGTGCACTGTTTGTGCCAAAAGTACCACAGCATCAGAAATCATTTTGGACGCACTTGATGGAACTCCATGGTGACATGGGTCATGTGGAATGTTGTTTCGGTCCGTTTGAAGATAGTGTCGGTGTTGGTGCAAGTTAGGTGCACGGTTTGCGCCAAACATAATGTAGGCTCAAAAATCATTTTAGGGGCACTCGATCGTACTCCTAGGTGATGAGGCTCAAGTGGAAGCTTTGACTTAGTTCGTTTGGAGATAGTCCTAATCTTGATGCAAGATAGGTGCACGGTTTGCACCGAACGTAGCACAGCCTCATAAAGTTTTGGAGGAACTGGATGGAACAACTAGGTGACGTGGGTCTTGTGGAATCTTGCTTCGGTCCATTTGGAGACAGTGTTAGGGTCGGTGCAAGATAGGTGCACAGTTTTTGCTAAACATACCACAGGCTCTGAAATCATTTTGGATACCCCTGGTGGTACTCCTAGGTGACAAGGCTCAAGTGGAAGCTCGATTTAGTTCGTTTGAAGATAGTGTTCATCTTGATGCAAGATAGGGGCACGGTTGGCGCCGAACGTACCATAGGCTCAGAAATCATTTTGGACACACTCGATGGAATTCCTAGGTGACGTGGGACATGTGGAATCCCATTTCGGTTCGTTTGGAGGTAGTGTTAGTGTCGGTGCATGATTGGTGCACTATTTGCACCAAATATACCATAGGCTCAAAAATCATTTTGGACGCACCTGATGGTACTCCAAGATAATAAGGCTCAAGTGGAAGCTCAATTTAGTCCGTTTAGAGATAGTGCTAGTCCTGAAACAAGACAGGTGCACGGTATGCAACGAACTTAGGGTCAAAAATTCTTTTGGACGCAGCCAATGGAACTCCTAGGTGACATGGGTCTTGTGGAATCTTGTTTCGGTTCGTTTGGAGACAGTGTCAGTGTCGGTACAGGATAGGTGCAGGGTTGCGCCAAACATACCATAGGCTCAGAAATCGTTTTGGACGCACCCGATGGAACACCAAGGTGACGTGGGTCATTCAGAATCTCATTTCGGTCCGTTTGGAGACATGTCAGTGTCAGTGCAAGATAGGTGCAGGTTTTGCGCTGAATAGACCATCGGCTCAGAAATCATTTTGGACGCACCCGATGGAACTCCTTGGTGACATGGGTCATGTGGAATCTCATTTCGGTCCATTTGGAGACAGTGTCAGTGTCAGTGCAAGATAGGTGTAGGGTTTGCGCCGAATAGACCATAGGCTCAGAAATTGTTTTGGACGCACCAGATGGAACTCCTAGGTGACGTGGTTCATGTAGAATCTCGTTTTGGTCCGTTTGGAAACAGTGCAAGTGTAGTGCAAGATAGGTGCACGGTTTGCATCAGACGTACCATAGGCTCCGAAATCATTTTGGAAGCACCCGATGGTACTCCAAGGTACTGAGGCTCACGTGGAAGCTCGATTTAGTCCATTTGGAGATAGCGCTAAACTTGACGCAAGATAGGTGTTGTACGGTTTGCGCTGAACGTACCACAACCTCAGAAATCATTTTAGATGCACCCGATGGAACTCCATGGTGACGTGGGTCATGTGGAATCGTGTATTGGTCCGTTTGGAGATAGTGCTGGTGTCGGTGTAAGATAGGTGCATGGTTTGTGCCAAACATACCGTAGGCTTAGAAATTATTTTGGACGCACCTGATGGAATTCCTAGGTGACATGGGTCTTGTGGAATCTCGTTTTGGTCCGTTTGGAGACAGTGTAAGTGTCGGTGCAAGATAGGCGCAGGGTTTGCGCCAAACATACCATAGGCTCAGAAATCATTTTGGACGCACCTGATGGAACTCCTAGGTGACATGGGTCATGTGGAATCTCGGTTCAGTCCGTTTGGAGGCATTGTTAGTGTCAGTGCAAGATAGGTGCACTATTTGCGCCAAACGCATCGTAGGCTCATAAATCATTTTAGACGCACCCGATGGAACTTCTAGGTGACGTGGGTATTGTGGAATCTTGTTTCGGTCCATTTGGAGATAGTGTTAGTGTCGGTGCAAGATAGTTGCAGGGTTTGCACCAAACATACCATATGCTCAGAAATCATTTTAGACGCACCCGAAGGTACTCCTATGTGATGAGGCTCAAGTGGAAGCTTGATTTATTCTATTTTGAGATAGTGCTAATACTGATGCAAGATAGATGCCCTATTTGTACCAAATGTACCATAGACTCTAAAATTATTTTAGACACACCCGATGGAACTCCTAGGCGACGTGGGTCTTGTGGAAACTCGTTTTGGTCCATTTAGACAGTGCTAGTGTTGGTGCAACATAGGTGCACGGTTTGTGCCAAACATACCAAAGGGTTAGAAATCATTTTAGACGCACCTGATGGCACTCCAAGGTAATGAGGCTCAAGCAGAAGCTCAGTTCAGTCCATCTAGAGAGAGTGGTAATCTTGACGCAAGATAAGAGCATGGTTTGCACTGAACATACACAAGCTCATAAATCGTTTTGGATGCACCCGACAGAACTCCTAGGTGACGTGGGTCTTGTGGAATGTCATTTTGGTCTATTTGGAGATAGTGTTAGTGTCGATGCAAGATAGGTGCAGGGTTTGCGCCAAACATACCACAGGCTCAAAAATCGTCTTGGACGCACCCGACGTGGGTCTTGTAGAATCACGTTTCAGTCTATTTGGAGATAGTGTTAGTGTCGGTGCAAGATAGGTGTAGGGTTTGCGCCAAACATACTAGAGGCTCAGAAGTCATTTTGGACGCATCCGATGGTACTCCTATGTGATGAGGCTCCAGTGGAAGCTCGATTCAGTCCGTTCGAAGGTAGTGCTAACCTTGAGGCAAGTTAGGAGCACTGTTTGCGATGAATGTACCACAGGCTCAAAAATCATTTCGGATGCACCCGATGGAACTCCAAGGTGACATGGGTCATGTGGAATCTTGTTTTGGTTCATTTGGAGATATTGTTGGTGTCGGTGACAGATAGTTGCATGGTTTGTGCCAAACATACTGTAGGCTTAGAAATCATTTTGGACACACCCAATGGTACTCCTAGGTGACGAGGCTCAAGTGGAAGCTTCATTCAGTTCGTTTGGAGATAGTGCTAATCTTGACGCAAGATAGGTACACTGTTTGCGCCGAACGTACCACAGCCTTAGAAATCATTCTAGATGCACCCGATGGAACTCCATGATGACATGGGTCATGTTGAATGTTGTGGTCCGTTTGAAGATAGTGTTGCTGTTGGTGAAAGTTTGGTGCACGGTTTGCGCCAAACATACCGTAGGCTCAGAAATCATTTTGGGACACCCGATGGTACTTCTAGGTGATGAGACTCAAGTGGAAGCTTGACTTAGTTCGTTCGGAGATAGTCCTAATCTTGACGCAAGATAGATGCTCGGTTTGCACCGAATGTACCACAGCCTCAGAAATCATTTTGGACGCACCAAATGGAACTACTAGGTGACGTAGGTCTTGTGGAATCTTGTTTCTGTCCATTTGGAGACAGTGTTAGTGTCGGTGCAAGATAGGTGCATAGTTTCCACCAAACATACCATAGGCCCAGAAATCATCTTGGACGCCCCCGATGGTACTCCATGATAATGAGGCTCAACTAGAAGCTCGATTTAGTCCGTTTGGAGAGAGTGCTAATCTTGACGCAGATAGGTGCACGGTTTGCACTGAACGTATCACAGGCTCAGAAATTATTTTGGATGCACCCAATGGAATTCCTAGGTGACGAGGGTCATGTGGAATCTCATTTCGGTCTATTTGAAGATAGTGTAAGTGTTGGTGCAAGATAGGTGCACGATTTGCGCCAAATGTACCATAGGCTCAGAAATCATTTTGGACGCACCCGATAGTACTCCGAGGTAATGAGGCTCAAGTGGAAGCTCGATCCAATTCATTTGGAGAAGTGCCAATCTTGACGCAAGATAAGTGCACCGTTTGCGCCAAACGTACCATAAGCTCAGAAATTGTTTTGGACACACCCAATAGTACTCCTAGTTGGCGAGGCTCAAGTGAAAGCTAGATTAGGTCTGTTTGGAGATAGTGCTAATCTGGATGCAAGATAGGTGCACAGTTTGCGCCAAACAGACCACTGGCTCAGAAATCATTTTGGACGCACTGAATGGAACTATTAGGTGACGTGGGTCTTGTAGAATCTCGTTTTGCTCCATTTAAAGACAGTGTTAGTGTCGGTGCAAGATAGGTGTACTGTTTGCGTCAAACATACCATAGGCTCAGAAATCATTTTGGACACACCCGATGCCACTCCTAGTCCTAGGTGACAAGGCTCAAATGGAAGCTTGATTCAGTTCGTTTGGAGATAGTGCTAATCTTGGTGCAAGATAGGTGCACTGTTTCCGCCGAACGTACCATAGGCTCAGAAATCATTTTGGACACACATGATGGAACTCCTAGATGACGTGGGTCATGTGGAATCTCATTTCGGTTCGTTTGGAGCAGTATTATTGTCGGTGCAAGATAGCTGCACGATTTGCGCCAAATGTACCATAGCCTCAGAAATCATTTTGGACGCACCCGGTGGTACTCCTAGTTGACAAGGCTCAAGTGGAAGCTTGATTGAGTTCGTTTGGAGATAGTGCTAATCTTGACACAACATAGTTGCATGATTTGAGCCGAACGTACCATGGGCTCAGCAATCAGTTGGGACACACCGATGGAACTCCAAGGTGGCGTGGGTCTTGTGGAATCTCGTTTAGGTCCATTTGGAGACAGTGTTAGTTTTGGGGCAAGATAGCTGCAGGGTTTGCGCCAAACATACCATAGGCTCAGAAATCATTTTGGACACACCCAATAGAACTCTTAGGAGACATCAGTCATGTGGAATCTCGTTTTTGTCTGTTTGGAGAGAGTGCTAGTGTCGGTGCAAGATAGGTGCACGGATTGCGCAAAACGTACCGTAGGGTCTGATATCGTTTTGGACACACCCAATGGTACTCCTAGGAGGGGCAGGTTCTGTGGAATCTCGTTTTGGTTCATTTAGAGATAGTGCTAATCTTGACGCAAGATAGGTGCATGATTTGCGCCAAACGTACTTGAGGCTCGAAAATCGTTTTGTACGCACTAGACAAAACTACTAGGTGATGTGGCATGTGGAATCTCGTTTCAGTCCATTCGGAGATAGTGTTAGTGTCGGTGCTAGATAGGTGCACGGTTAGCGCCAAACGTACATTAGGCTAGGAAATCATTTTGAACGCACCGATGGTACTCCCAGGTGATGAACCTCATGTGAAAGCTCGATTTAGTCTGTTCAGAGATAGTGCTAATCTTGATGCAAGATAGGTGCACGGTTTGTGCCGAATGTACCACAACCTCTTAAATCATTTTGGACGCACCTGATGGAACTCCATTGTGACTTGGGTCATGTGGAATCTCATTTTTGTCTGTTTGGAGATAGAGTTGGTGTCGTAGCAAGTTAGGTGCATGGCTTGTACCAAACATACCGTAGGCTCAGAAATCCTTTTGGACGCACCCGATTGTACTACTATGTGACGTGGGTCTTGTGGAATCTTGTTTCGGTCCGTTTGGAGACAGTGTGAGTGCCAGTGCAAGATAGGTGCATAGTTTGCGCCAAACAAACCATAGGCTTAGAAATCATTTTGGACGTACCCGGTGGTACTCTTAGTGACGTGGCTCTAGTGGAAGCTCGATTCAGTTCGTTTGGAGATAGTGCTAGTCTTGACGCAAGATAGGTGCACAGTTTGCGCTGAACATACTATAGGCTCAGAAATCATTTTAGACACACCTGATGGAACTCCTCGGTGATGTGGGTCATATGGAATCTTGTTTCGGTCCGTTTGGAGACAGTGTTAGTGTCGGTGCAACATAGGTGCATGATTTGCGCCAAATGTACCATAGGCTCATAAATCATTTTAGACACACCCGATGGTACTCTTAGGTGACGAGGCTCAAGTGGAGGCTCGATTCAGTTCATTTGGAGACAAGGCTAGTCTTGATGCAAGATAGGAGCACAGTTTGTGCCAAACATACCACAGGCTCATAAATCATTATGGACGCACCCATTGGTACTCTTAGGTGACGAGGCTCAAGTGGAAGCTCGATTCAATTTGTTTGGAGATAGTGCTAACCTTAATGCAAGATTGGTGCACGGTTTGCACCGAACATACCACATGCTCAGAAATCATTTTGGACACACCCGATGGAACTCCTATGTGACATGGGTCATGTGGAATCTTGTTTCGATCCATTTGGAGATAGTGTTAGTGTTAGTGCAAGATAGGTGGATGATTTGCGCAAGACGTATCATAGGCTTAGAAATCATTCTGGACGCACCCGATGTAACTCCATGGTGATGTGGGTCATGTGGAATCTCGTTTTGGTCCATTTGGAGATAGTGTTGATGTCGGTGCATGATAGGTGCATGGTTTGCACCAAACATACCGTAGGCTCATAAATCATTTTGGATGCACCTGGTGGCACTCTTACGTGACAAGGCTCTAGTGGAAGCTCGATTCAGTTCATTCAGAGATAGTGCTAGTCTTGATGCAAGATAGGTGCACGGTTTGCCGCCGAACGTACCATAGGCCTAGAAATCATTTTGGTCATGCTAGATGGAACTCCTAGGTGACATGGGTCATGTGGAAAACTCGTTTCGGTCCGTTTGGAGATAGTGTTAGTCTCGGTGCAAGATAGGTGCATGATTTACGCCGAACGTACCATAGGCTCGGAAATCATTTTGGACGCACTAGATGGAACTCCTAGGTGACGTGGGTCATGTGGAATCTTCTTTAGGTCCGTTTGGAGACAGTGCTAATTTTGACGCAAGATAGGTGCACAGTTTGTGCCGAACATACCATAGGCTCAGAAATCATTTTGGACACACCCGATGGAACTCCTAGGTGACGTGGGTCATGTGGAATCTTGTTTAGGTCCATTTGGAGACAGTGTCAGTGTCGGTGCAAGATAGGTGCACAATTTGCGCCAGACGAACCATAGGCTCAGAAATCATTTTGGACGCATCCAATGGAATTGCATGGTGACGTGGGTCATGTGGAATCATGTTACTGTCCGCTTCGAGATAGTGTTGGTGTCGTTGCAAGATAGGTACACGGTTTATGCCAAATATGACGTAGGCTTAGAAATCATTTTGGACGCAACAGGTGTTACTCTTAGGTGACGAGGCTCAAGTGGAAGCTCGATTTAGTTTGTTTGGAGATAGTGCTAATCTTGACGTAAGATAGGTGCACGGTTTGCGCTGAACATACCATAAGCTCATAAATCATTTTGGACGCACTCGGTGGAACTCCTAAGTGACGTGGGTCATGTGGAAAACTCGTTTCGGTCCATTTGGAGATAGTGTTAGTCTCGGTGCAAGATAGGTGCATGATTTGCTCCGAACGTACCACAGGCTTAGAAATCATTTTGGGTCATGTGGAATCTCGTTTTGGTTCGTTTGGAGATGGTGCTAGTGTCGGTACAAGATAGGTGC
This sequence comes from Saccharum hybrid cultivar R570, assembly GCA_038087645.1. Classification (NCBI taxonomy): domain Eukaryota; kingdom Viridiplantae; phylum Streptophyta; class Magnoliopsida; order Poales; family Poaceae; genus Saccharum; species Saccharum hybrid cultivar. The sequence goes on from JAQSUU010000066.1 coordinate 18,289,412, forward strand.
ATGGTTTTTGCGCCAGATAAACCATCAGCACCGAAATTATTTTGGACACACCCGATGGTACACCTATGTGGCGAGGCTCAAGTAGAAGCTCGATTCATTTGGAGACAATGCTAATGCTGATGCAAGATAGGTGCATGGTTTGTGCCGAATGTACTAGAGGCTCAAAAATCATTTTGGTCACACCCGATGGAACTCCTAGGTGACGTGGGTCATGTGGAATCTCGTTTCAGTCCGATTGGAGACAGTGTTAGTGTCTGTGCAAGATAGGGGCACGATTTGCACCAAACGTACCATAGGCTCATAAATCATTTTGGACGCACCCAATGGTACTCCAAGGTAATGAGGCTAAAGTGGAAGCTCGTTTCAATTCGTTTGGAGACAGTGCTAGTCTTGACGCAAGATAGGTGCACGGGTTGCGCTGAACAGACCACAGGCTCAGAAATCATTTTGCACACACTTGATGGAACTCCTTGGTGATGTGAGTCCAATGGAATCTTGTTTCGGTCCATTTGGAGATAGTGTTAGTATCGGTGCAAGACAGGTGCATGATTTGCGCCAGACATACCACAAGCTCAAAAATTATTTTGGACGCATTCGATGGAACTGCATGGTGACGTGGGTCATGTGGAATCTCGTTTTGGTCCGTTTGGAGGTAGTGTTGGTGTTGGTGCAAGATATGTGCATGGTTTGCACCAAACATACCATAGGCTCATAAATCGTTTTGGACGTACCCGGTGGTAAAGTTTTATTCAATTCGTTTGGAGATAGTGCTAATCTTAACGCAAGATAGGTGCACGGTTGGTGCCGAACATACCACATGCTCAGAAATCGATTTGGACACACCCGGTGGAACTCCTATGTGACGTGGGTCATGTGGAATCTCGTTTCGGTCCGTTCGGAGATAGTGTTAGTATCGGTGCAAGATAGGTGCGCGATTTGCGCCAGACATATCATAGGCTTAGAAATCATTTTGGACGCACCCGATGTAACTCCATGTTGACGTGGGTCATGTGGAATCTTGTTTTGGTCCGGTTGGAGATAGTGTTAGTGTCGGTGCATGATAGGTGCACGGTTTGCTCCAAACATACCGTAGGCTCAGAAATCATTTTGGACGCACCCGATGGTACTCTTAGGTGACAAGGCTCTAGTGGAAGCTGGATTCAGTTCGTTCAAAGATAGTGCTAGTCTTGACACAACATAGGTGCACGGTTTGCGCCGAATGTACCACAAGCCTAGAAATCATTTTGGTCACGCCAGATGGAACTCCTAGGTGACGTGGGTCATGTGGAATCTCGTTTCAGTCCGTTTAGAAATAGTGTTAGTGTCTGTGCAAGATAGATGCCCGATTTGCGCCAAATGTACCATAGGCTCAGAAACCATTTGGATGAACCCAATGGTACTACAAGGTAACGAGGCTCAAGTGGAAGCTCGATTAAGTTAGTTTGGTAACAGTGCTAATCTTGACGCAAGATAGGTGCACGGTTTGTGCCGAACTTACCACAGGCTCAGAAATCATTTTGGACACACCCGATGGAACTCCTAGGTGACATGGGTCATGTGGAATCTTGTTTCGGTCCATTTGGAGACAGTGCTAGTGTTGGTGCAAGATAGGTGCACCATTTGCGCCAGACGTACCATAGGCTCAGAAATCATTTTGGACGCATCCATTGGGACTCCATGGTGATGTGGGTCATGTGGAATCTCGTTTTGGTCCGCTTTGAGATAGTGTTGGTGTCGGTGCAAGATAGGTACACGGTTTGTGCCAAATATACCGTAGGCTTAAAAATCATTTTGGTCACGCTAGATGGTACTCTTATGTGACGAGGCTCAAGTGGAAGCTCGATTTAGTTTGTTTAGAGATAGTGCTAATCTTGATGCAAGATAGATGCACGGTTTGCGCCGAACGTACCACAGGCTCAGAAATCATTTTGGACACACCAAATGGAACTCCTAAGTGACATGGGTCTTGTGGAATCTTGTTTCGGCCTGTTTGGAGATAGTGTTAGTGTTGGTGCAAGATAGGTGCACAGTTTGCACAAAACATACCAAAGGCCCAGAAATCATTTTGGACGCACTTGGTAGTACAGCAAGGTGACGAGGCACAAGTGGAAGATCGATTCTGTTCGTTTGGAGATAGTGCTAATCTTGATGCAAGATAGGTGCATGGTTTGTGCTGAACGTACCACAGGCTCAGAAATCATTTTGGAAACACCCGATGGAACTCCAAGGTGATGTTAGTCATGTGGAATCTCGTTTTGGTCCTATTGGAGAAAGTGTTATGTCGGCGTGAGATTGGTGCACAATTTGCACCAAACATACCGTAGGCTTAGAAATTGTTTTGGACACACCCGACGGAACTCCTAGCTGGCGTGGGTTTTGTGGAATCTCGTTTTTGTTCATTTGGAGATAGTGCTAATCTTGACGCAAGATTGGTGCATGGTTTGCGTCGAACGTACCACAGGCCCAGAAATCATTTTGGACACACCTGATGGAACTCTTACGTGAAGTGGGTCATGTCAAATCTCATTTTGGTCCATTTGGAGACAGTGTTACTGTCGGTGAGAGATGGGTGCATGATTTGCACCAAACGGACCATAGGCTTAGAAATTGTTTTGGATGCCCCCAATGGTACACTAAGGTAACGAGGCTCAAGTGGAAGCTAGATTTAGTCCGTTTGGAGATCGTGCTAATCTTGATGCAAGATAGGTGCACGGTTTGCACCGAACGTATCACAGGCTTAAAAATTGTTTTGGACGCATCCGATGGAACTCCTAGGTGTCGTGGGTCATGTGGAATCTCGTTTCGGTCCGTTTGGAGATAGTTTTAGTGTTGGTGCAAGATAGGTGAACAGTTTGCACCAAACGTACCATAGGCTTAGAAATCGTTTTGGACGCACATGATGGTACTCCAAGGCAATGGGGCTCTAGAGGAAGCTCAATTCAGTTCGTTTGGAGATAGTGCTAATCTTGACGGAAGATAGGTGCATGGCTTGCTCTGAATGTACCACAGGCTCAGAAATGGTTTTGGACACACCCAATGAAACTCCTTGGTGACATGGATCATGTAGAATCTCGTTTCGGTCCATTTGGAGCAGTGTTAGTATCGGTGCACGATTTGTGCCAAACATACCATAGGCTCAGAAATCGTTTTGGACGCACCCAATGCTAGTCCATGGTAATGAGGCTCATGTGGAAGCTCGATTCAGTTCATTTGGAGACAGTGCTAGCCTTGACGCAGGATAGGTGCACGGTTTGCGCCGAACATACCACAGACTTAGAAATCATTTTGGACACACCCAATGGAACTCCTAGGTGATGTGGGCCATGTGGAATCTTTTTTCGTCCGTTTGGACACAGTGTTAGTGTAGGTGCAAGATAGGCACATGATTTGCACCAGACATACCACAGGCTCAGAAATTGATTTGCACGCATCCGATGAAACTCCATGGTGTTGTGGGTCATGTGGAATGTCATTTTGGTCCGTTTGGAGATAGTGTTGGTGTTGGTGCAAGATAGGTGCACAATTTGTGCCAAACATAACATAGGCTTAGAAATCATTTTGGACACACCTGGTGGTACTCCTAGGTGACGAGACTCAAGTGGAAGCTCAATTCAGTTCGTTTGTAGATAGTGCTAATCTTGACGCAAGGTAGGTGCATGGTTTGGGCCAAATGTACTAGAGGCTTGGAAATCATTTTTTATGCACCTGATGGAACTACTAGGTGATGTGGGTCTTGTGGACTCTCGTTTTGGTCCGTTTGTAGATAGTGTTAGCGTCGGTGCAAAATAGGTGCACAGTTTGCGCCAAACGTACTTTAGGCTCAGTAATTGAACGCATCCGAAGGTACTCCTAGGTGACAAGGCTCAAGTGGAAGCTCGATTTAGTCCGTTTGGAGATAGTGCTAATATTCACGCTAGATAGGTGCACGATTTGCGCTGAATGTCCCACAACCTTAAAAATCATTTTGGACGTACCCCACGGAACTCCGTGGTGACGTGTTAGTGTCGGTGCAAGATAGGTGCACAGTTTGCGCCAAACGTACCATAGGCTCAGAGATCATTTTGAACGTATCCGATGGTACTCCTAGGTGACGAGGCTCTAGTGGAAGCTCGATTTTGTTCATTTGTAGATAGTGCTAATCTTGACGCAAGATAGGTGCATGCCTTGCTCTGAACATACCACAGGGTCAGAAATTATTTTGGACACAACCAACGGAACTCCTTGGTGATGGGGGTCATGTGGAATCTCGTTTCGATCCATTTGGAGTAGTCTTAGGTCGGTGCACGATTTGCGCAAACGTACCATAGGCTCAGAAATCGTTTTGTACGCACCCAATGGTGCTCCAAGGTAATGAGGCTCAAGTGGAAGCTTGATTCTGTTCATTTTGAGACAGTGCTAGCCTTGACGCAGGATAGGTGCACGATTTGCGCCGAACATACCATGGGTTCAAAAATAATGTTGGACACACCCGATGGTACTCCTAGGTGACGTGGGTCATGTGGAATCTTTTTTGGTCTGTTTGGAGACAATGTAAGTGTCAGTGCAAGATAGGCGCACCATTTGCGCCAGATGAATGTACCACAATCTCATAAATCATTTTGGACACACCCGATGGAACTCCTAGGTGACGTAGGTCATGTGAAATCTCGTTTCGGTCCGTTTTGAGATAGTGTTAGTGTTGGTGCAAGATAGGTGCAGGGTTTGCGCCAAACATACCAAAGGCCCAGAAATCATGTTGGACGCACCCGGTGGTACTCCTAGGTGATGTGGCACAAGTGGAAGCTCGATTCAGTTCGTTTGGAGATAGTGCTAATCTGGACGCAAGATAGCTGGACGGTTTGTGCCAGACGTACCATAGGCTCAGAAATTATTTTGGACACACCCGATGGAACTCCAAGGTGATGTTGGTCATGTGGAATCTCATTTTGGTCCTTTAGTGTCTGTGTGAGATAGCTGCACAATTTGCGTGAAACATACCGTAGGCTTAGAAATTGTTTTGGACGCACCTGATGGAATCTTGTTTTTGTTCATTTGGAGACAGTGCTAGTGTCAGTGCAAGATAGGTGAACAGTTTGCGCCGAACATACCACAGGCTTAGAAATCGTTTTGGACACACTCAATGGAACTCCTTGGTGACGTGGGTCAGTGGAATCTCGTTTTGGTCCATTTGGAGCAGTGTTAGTGTCTGTGCACGATTTGCGCCAAACGTACCATAGGCTGAGAAATGGTTTTGGACGCACCCAATGGTGCTCCAAGGTAATGAGGCTCAAGTGGAAGCTTGATTTAGTTCGTTTGGAGACAGTGCTAGCCTTGAAGCAAGATAGGTGCACGGTTTGTGCCGAATGTACCACAGGCTCATAAATCATTTTGGACACACCCGATGGCAATCCTAGGTGATGTGGGTCTTATGGAATCTTGTTTGGGTTCATTTGGAGATAGTGCTAATCTTATTGCAAGATAGGTGCACGGTTTGCGCCGAACGTACCACAGGCTAAAAAATCGTTTTGGACACACCCGATGGAACTCTTACGTGACATGGGTCATGTGGAATCTCATTTGGGTCCGTTTGGAAACAGTGTTAGTGTCGATGCAAGATAGGTGTATGTTTTGCACCAAAGGGACCATATGCTCAGAAATTGTTTTGGACGCCCCCGATGGTACTCCAAGGTAATGAGGCTCAAGTGGAAGCTCGATTTAGTCCGTTTAGAGATAGTGCTAATCTTGATGCAAGATAGGTGCACGGTTTGCACCGAACGTATCATAGGCTTCGAAATTATTTTGGACGCACCCGATCAAACTCCTAGGGGACCTGGGTGTTTGTGGAATCTCGTTTCGGTCCATTTGGAGATGTGATAGTGTCAGTGCAAGATAGGTGCAGGGTTTGCGCCGAATATACCATATTCTAAGAAATCATTTTGGACACACCTAATGGAACTCTTAGGTGATGTGGGTCATGTGGAATCTCATTTTAGTTCGTTTGGAGATAGTGCTAGTGTCGGTGCAAGATAGGTGCACAGTTTGCGCCAAATATACAATAGGCTCAGAAATCATTTTGGACACACCCAATGGCACTCCTAGGTGACGAGCCTCAAGTGGAAGCTTGATTCAGTCTGTTTGGAGATAGTGCTAATCTTCACGCAAGATAGGTGCATGGTTTGGGCCGGACATACTAGAGGCTCAAAAATTGCTTTGTACATAGTGGATCGAACTTCTAGGTGACATGGGTCATGTGGAATCTTGTTTTGGTCAATTCAGAGACAGTGTTAGTGTCGGTGCAAGATAGGTGCACGGTTTGCGCCAAACGTACCTTAGGCTCAGAAATCGTTTTGAACACACCCGATGGTACTCCTAGTGACGTGGGTCATGTGGAATCTCGTTTCGGTCTGTTTGGAGCAGTGTTAGTGTCGGTGCTTGATTTGCGCCAAAAGTACCATAGGCTCATAAATCATTTTGGACGCACCCGATGGTACTCCAAGGTAATGAGGCTCAAGTGGAAGCTCGATTCAGTTCGTTTGGAGATGGTGCTATTCTTGACGCAAGACAGGTGCACGGTTCGCGACGAACGTACCACAATCTCAGAATCTTTTTGGACACACCTGATGGAACTCCTAGGTGACGTGGGTCATTTGAAATCTCATTTCGATCCGTTTTGAGATAGTGTTAGTGTTGGTGCAAGATAGGTGCAGGGTTTGTACCAAACATACCAAAGGCCTAGAAATCGTTTTGGATGTACCACAGGCTCAGAAATCATTTTGGACACACCATGAAACTCCAAGGTGACGTTGGTCATGTGGAATCTCATTTTGGTCCTTTTGGAGATAGTGTTAGTGTCGGTGTAAGATAGAAATTGTTTTGGACACACCCGATGGAACTCCTAGGTGACGTGGGTCTTGTGGAATCTTGTTTTTGTTCGTTTGGAGACAGTGCTAGTGTCAGTGCAACATAGGTGAATAGTTTGCACGGAACGTACCACTGGCTAAAAAATCATTTTGTACATACCCGATGGAACTCCTAGATGACGTGGGTCATGTGGAATCTTGTTTCGATCCGTTTGGATACTGTATTTGTGTTGGTGCAAGATAGGCGCACGATTTGCGCCAAACGTACTATAGGCTCAGAAATCATTTTGGACGCCTCCGATGGTACTCCAAGGTAATGAGGCTCAAGTGAAAGCTAGATTTATTCTGCTTATAGATAGTGCTAATTTTGACGCAAGATAGCTGCACGGTTTGCACTGAACGTATCACATGCTCAGAAATTATATTGGACGCACCCGATGGAACTCCTAGGTGATGTGGGTCTTATGGAATCTCGTTTCGGTCCGTTTGGAGATAGTGTTAGTGTCGGTGAAAGATAGGTGCAGGGTTTGCGCCAAATATACTATAGGCTCAGAAATCATTTTGGACGCACCCAATGGAACTCCTAGGTGACGTGGGTCATGTGGAATCTTGCTTTGGTCCATTTGGAGACAGTGCTAGTGTCGGTGCAAGATAGGTGCATAGTTTGCGTCAAACGTACCATAGGCTTAGAAATCGTTTTGAACACACCTGATGGTACTCCTAGGTGATGAGGCTCAAGTGGAAACTCGATTCAGTTCGTTTGAAGATAGTGCTAATCTTGATGCAAGATAGGTGCACGATTTGCGCCAAACTTACCACAAGCTTATAGATCATGTTGAACACACCCGATGGAACTTCTAGGTCACGTGGGTCATGTGGAGTCTCATTTCGGTCTGTTTGGAGATAGTGTTAGTGTCGGTGCAAGATAGGTGCACGATTTGCACCAAATGTACCATAGGCTCAAAAATCATTTTGGACGCACCCAATGGTACTCTAGGGTAATGAGGCTCAAGTGGAAGATCGATCCAGTTCATTTGGAGATAGTGCCAATCTTACGTACCATAGGCCTAGAAATCGTTTTGGATGCACCGGATGGAACTCCTATGTGACGTGGGTCATGTGGAATCTCATTTTGGTTCATTTGGAGATAGTGCTAGTGTCGGTGCAAGATAGGTGCATAGTTTACGCCAAACGTACTATAGGCTCAGAAATCATTTTGGACACACCCAATGGTACTCCTAGGCGACGAGGCTCAAGTGGAAGCTGGATTAAGTCCGTTTGGAGATAGTGCTAATCTGGACGCAAGATAGGTGCACAGTTTGCGCCGAACATACCACTGGCTCAGAAATCATTTTGGGCACGCTGAAAGATACTACTAGGTGACGTGGGTCTTGTAGAATCTTGTTTTGGTTCATTTAGAGATAGTGTTAGTGTCGGTGCAAGATAGGGGCACCATTTGCGCCAAACATACCATAGGCTCAGAAATCATTTTGGACGCACCCGATGCTACTCCTAGTCCTAGGTCACAAGGCTCAAGTGGAACCTTAATTCAATTCGTTTGGAGATAGTGCTAATCTTGATGCAAGATTGGTGCACGGTTTGTGCCGAACGTACCACAGGCTCAAAAATCATTTTGGACACACCCGATGGAACTAATCTCGTTTTGGTCCGTTTGGAAATAGTACTAGTGTCGCTGCAAGATAGGTGCACAGTTTGCGCCAAACATACCATAGGCTTAGAAATCATTTTTGACGCACCCAATGTTACTCCTAGTCGTAGGTGACAAGGCTCAAGTGGAAGCTTGATTCAGTTTGTTTGGAGATAGTGCTAATCTTGGTGCAAGATAGGTGCACGGTTTGTGCCGAACGTACCACAGCCTCAGAAATCATTTTGGACACACCCGATGGAACTCCTTGGTGACCTGGGTCATGTGGAATCTTGTTTCGATCCATTTGGAGACAGTGTTAGTGTTGGTGCAAGATAGTTGCAGGGTTTGCGCCAAACATACCATAGGCTCAGAAATCATTTTGGACGCACCCTAGGAGACGTGAGCCATGTGGAATCTCATTTTGGTCCATTTGGAGACAGTGCTAGTGTCGGTGCAGGATAGATGAACAGTTTGCGCCAAACATACCATAGGCTCTGAAAATTGTTTTGGACACACCCGATGGTACTCCTAGGCGACGAGCCATAAGTGGAAGCTCGATTCTGTCTGCTTGGAGATAGTGCTAATCTTCGTGCAAGATAGGTGCACTGTTTGTGCCGAACGTACCACAAACTCAGAAATCATTTTGGACACACCCGATGGAACTCCAAGGTGGCGTGGATCATGTGGAATCTTGTTTCGGTCCATTTGGAGACAATGTTAGAGTTGGTGCAAGATAGGTGCAGGGTTTGCGCCGAACATACCATAGGCTCAGAAATCGTTTTGGACACTCCCGATAGAACTCCTAGGAGACATCAGTCATGTGGAATCTCGTTTTCGTCCGTTTGGAGACAGTGCTAGTGTCTGTGCAAGATAGGTGCACGGTTTGCGCAAAACGTGCCAAAGGCTCTGAAATCGTTTTGGACATACGCGATGGTACTCCTAGGCAATGAGCCACAAGTGGAAGCCCGATTCAGTCTATTTGGAGATAGTGTTAATCTTCATGGAAGATAGGTGCACAGTTTGGGCCGAACATACTAGAGGCTCGGAAATCATTTTGTACGCACCAGATGGAACTAGTAGGTGATGTGAGTCATGTGGAATCTCATTTTGGTCTATTCGGAGAGAGTGTTAGTGTCGTTGCAAGATAGGTCCACGGTTTGCGCCAAACGTACCTTAGGCTCAGAAATCATTTTGGACGCACCCGATGTTTCTCTTAGGTGACGAGGCTCAAGTGGAAGCTCGATTTAGTCTATTTGGAAATAGTGTTAATCCTAACGCAAGATAGGTGCACGGTTTGCGCCAAACATACCACAGCCTCAAAAATCATTTTGGACGCACCCGATGAAACTACATGGTGACGTGGGTCATTTGGAATTGTGTTTTGGTCCATTTGGAAATGTGCTAACCTTTGCGCAAGATAGGTGCACGTTTTGAGCCAAACATACAAGAGGCTCGAAAATCATTTTGTACGCATCGGATGGAACTACTAGGTGACGTAAGTCCTCTGGAATGTTGTTTTGGTCCATTCGGAGAGAGTGTTAGTGTCTGCAAGATAGGTGCACGGTTTACACCAAACGTACCTTAGGCTCAGAAATCATTTTGGATCCACCTGATGGTACTCCTAAGTGACGAGGCTCAAGGGGAAGCTTTATTCAATCTGTTTGGAGATAGTACTAATCTTGATGCAAGATTGGTGCACGGTTTGTGCCAAACGTACCACAGGCTCATAAATCGTTTTGGACACATCCAATGGAACTATTCTCGTTTTGGTCCATTTGCAAATAGTGCTAGTGTCGGTGCAAGATAGGTGCACAATTTGCGCCAAACATACCATAGGCTCATAAATCATTTTGGACGCACTAGATATTACTCAAAGTCCTAGGTGAAAAGGCTCAATTGGAAGCTTGATTCAGTTCGTTTGGAGATAGTGCTAATCTTGGTGCAAGATAGGTGCACAGTTTGCGCCGATTGTACCATAGGCTAAGAAATTGTTTTAGACACACCTGATGGAACTCCTTGGTGATGTGGGTCATGTGGAATCTCATTTTGGTCCATTTGGAGACAGTGTTAGTGTTGGTGCAAGACAGGTGCAGGGTTTGCGCTAAACATACCATAGGCTAAAAATCATTTTGGACACACCTGATGGTACTCCTAGACGAGGCTCAAGTGAATGCTCGATTCAGTTCATTTGGATGGTGCTAATCTAGATGCAAGATAGATGCACAGTTTGCGCCAAACATACCACTGGCTCAAAAATTATTCTGCACGCACTCGATGGAACTACTAGGTGACGTGGGTCTTGTAGAATCTTGTTTTGGTCCATTCGAAGATAGTGTTAGTGTCGATCCAAGATAGGTGCACCGTTTGCGCCAAACATACCATAGGCTCAGAAATCATTTTGGACGCACCCAACGATAACCCTAGTCCTAGGTGACAACGCTCAAGTGGAAGCTGATTCACTTCATTTGGAGATAGTGCTAATCTTGGCGCAAGATAGGTGCATGGTTTGCGCCGAATGCACCATAGGCTCAGAAATCATTTTGGACACACTCGATGGAACTTCTAGGTGATGTCGGTCATGTGGAATTTTGTTTCGGTCTGTTTGGATCATTGCTAGTGTCGGTGCATGATTTGCGCCAAACATACCATAGGCTCAGAAATTGTTTTGGACGCACTCGATGGAACTCCAAAGTAATGAGGCTCAAGTGGAAGTTCGATTTAGTTTATTTGGAGATAATGCTAATCTTGATGCAAGATGGTGCATGGTTTGTGCCGAACGCACCGCAGGCTCAGAAATCTTTTTGGACGCAATCGATGGAACTCCTAAGTGACATGGCTCGTGTGGAATCTCGTTTTGGTTCATTCAGAGACAGAGCTAGTGTCTGTACAAGAGAGGTGCACGGTTTGTGCCAAACATACCATAGGCTTAGAAAACGTTTTAGACAGACCCGATGGTACTCCTAGGTGACGAGGCTCTAGTGGAAGCTCGATTCAGTTTGTTTAGAGATAGTGCTAATCTTGACGCAAGATACATGCATGGTTTGCGCTGAACGTACCACAGGCTCAAAAATCATTTTGTACGCACCTGATGGAACTCCTAGGTGACGTGGGTCATGTGGAATCTCGTTTCGATCTGTTTGGAGACAGTGTTAGTGTTGGTGCAAGGTAGGTGCACGATTTGCGCCAATCGTACCATAGGCTCAAAAATCATTTTGGACGCACCTGATGGTACTCCTATGTGACGAGGCTCAAGTGGATGCTCGTTTCATTCCGTTTGGAGATAGTGCTGTTCTTGACGCAAGATAGGTGCACGGTTTGCGCCGAACGTACCACATGCCCAGAAATCATTTTGGACGCACTCGATAGAACTCCTAGGTGATTTGGGTCATGTTAAATCTCATTTTGGTTCATTTGGAGATGGTGCTAGTGTCGGTGCAAGATAGGTGCATGGTTTGCGCCAAATGTACCATCGGCCTTAGAAATCATTTGGGATGCACCCGATGGAACACTAAAGTGACGTGGGTCATGCAGAATCTCGTTTTGGTCTGTTTAGAGATAGTGTTGGTATCATTGCAAGTTAGGTGCACGGTTTGTGCCAAACATACCGTAGGCTCAGAAATCATTTTGGACGCATCCGATGGTACTCCTAGGTGATGATACTTAAGTGGAAGCTTGATTCAGTTCATTTGGAGATAGTGCTAATCTTGACGCAAGATAGGCGTGCAGTTTTCGCCGAACGTACCATAGGCTCAGAAATTGTTTTGGATGCACGGATGGAACTACTAGCTCATGTGGGTCCGGTGGAATCTCATTTCGGTCCGTTTAGAGATTGTGTTAGTGTCGGTGCAAGATAGGTGCATAGTTTGCGCCAAACAAACCATAGGCTCAGAAATCATTTTGGATGCCCTCGGTGGTACTCCTAGTCCTAGGTGATGTGGCTCAAGTGGAAGCTTAATGCAGTTCGTTGGGAGATAGTGCTGATCTTGACACAAGACAGGTGCACGGTTTGCGCCGAACGTACCACACACTTCGAAATTGTTTTGGACGTACCCGATGGAACTCCATGGTGACGTGGGTCATGTGGAATCTCATTTTGGTCCGTTTGGAGATAGTGTTGGTATTGGTGCAAGATAGGTGCACGGTTTGCGCCAAACATAACGTAGGCTCAGAAATCATTTTGGATGCACCTGATGGTACTCCTAGGTGACGAGGCTCAAGTGGAAGCTTGATTTAGTTCGTTTGGGGACAGTGCTAATCTTGACGCAAGATGGGTGCACGCATTGCGCTGAACGTACCATATGCTCATAAAACTACTGTGTGATGTGGATCTTGTGGAATCTCATTTTGATCCATTTGGAAATAGTGTTAGTGTCAGTGTAGGTGGGAAGTTTGCGCCAAACATACCATAGGCTGAGAAATCGTTCTGGATGCACCCGATAGTACTCTTAGGTGACGAGTCTCTAGTGGAAGCTCGATTCAGTTCGTTTGGAGATAGTGCTAATCTTGACGAAAGATAGGTGCACAGTTTGCGCCGAGCGTACCATAGGCTGAGAAATCATTTTGGACACACCCGATGGAACTCATAGGTGACGTGGGTCATGTGAAATCTTGTTTCGATCCGTTTAGAGATAGTGTTAGTGTCCATGCAAGATAGGTGCACGATTTGTGCCAAACGTTCCATAGGCTCAGAAATCGTTTCGGACGCACCCGATGGTACTCCAAGGTAATGACGCTCAAGTGAAAGCTCGATTCAGTTCATTTCGAGACAGTGCTAGTCTTGACGCAAGATTGGTGCATGATTTGCGCCGAACGTACCGTTGGCTCATAAATCATTTTGGACACACCTGATGGAACTCCTAGATGATGTGGCTCATGTGAAATCTTGGTTCGGTCTATTTGGAGATAGTGTTAGTGTCAGTGCAAGATATGTGCATGATTTGCGCTAGACGTACCATAGGCTCAAAAATTGTTTCGGATGCACCCGATGGTACTCCAAGGTAATGAGGCTCAAGTGGAAGGTTGATGCAGTTCATTTGGAGACTATGCTAATCCTGACGCAAGATAGGTACACAGTTTGCGCCGAACGTACCACAGGCTCAGAAAATCATCTTGGACACACCCGATGGAACTTCTAGGTGACGTCGGTCATGTGGAATCTCGTTTCGGTCCATTTGAAGACAGTGTTAGTGTCGGTGCAAGATAGGTGCACGATTTGCACCAGATGTGCCATAGGCTCAAAAATCATTTTGGACACATCCGTTGGAACTCCATGGTGACATGGGTCATGTGGAGTCTCATTTTGGTCCATTTGGAGATAGTGTTGGTGTCGATGCAAGACAGGTGCATGGTTTGCGCCAAACATATCGTAGGCTCAGAAATCGTTTTGGATGCACCTGGTGGCACTCTTAGGTGATGAGGCTCAAGTGGAAGCATGAGTTAGTTCGTTTGGGGATAGTGCTAATCTTGATGCAAGATAGGTGCATAGTTTGCGCCGAACATACCATAGGCTCAGAAATTATTTTGGAGACACCCGATAGAACTCCTAAGTGACGTGGGTCATGTGGAATCTTGTTTTGGTCCATTTAGAGATAGTGTTAGTGTTGGTGCAAGATAGGTGCACGATTTGCGCCTAATGTACCATAGGCTCATAAATCGTTTTAGACGCACCCAATAGTACTCCAAGGTAATGAGGCTCAAGTGGAAGCTCGATTCAGTTCGTTTTGTGATAGTGCTAATCTTTACGCAAGATAGGTGCACGGTTTGCACCGGATCTACCACAGGCTCAGAAATCATTTTGGTCACACTCGATGGAAAGGTGACGCGGGTCATGTGGAATCTCGTTTCGGTCTATTTGGAGACAGTGTTAGTGTCAGTTTAGATTAGTGCACGATTTGCGCCAAACGTACCATAGGCTCAGAAATCGTTTTGGACGCACCTAATGGTACTTCAAGGTAATGAGGCTCAAGTGCAAGCTCGATTCAGTTTGTTTGGAGATAGTGCTAATCTTGATGCAAGATAGGTGCACGGTTTGTGCCAAACGTACTGCAGTCTTAGAAATCGTTTTGGACGCACTTGATGGAACTCCTAGGTGATTTGGGTCATTTGGAATCTCATTTTGGTTCATTCAGAGACGGTGCTAGTGTCGGTGCAAGATAGGTACATGGTTTGCGCCAAATGTACCATCGGCTCGAAAATCATTTTGGACGCACCTGATGGTACTCCTGGGTGACGAGGCACAAGTAGAAGCTCGATTCAGTTCATTTGGAGATAGTGCTAATCTTAACGCAAGATAGGTGCATGGTATGGGCCGAACATATTTGAGGCTTAGAAATTGTTTTGTACGCACTGGACGAAACTACTAGGTGACGTGGCATGTGGAATCTCGTTTCAGTCCATTCAGAGACAGTGTTAGTGTCGGTGCAAGATAGGTGTACGGTTTGCGCCAAACGTACACTAGGCTAAGAAACCATTTTGGACGCATCTGGTTGTACTCCTAGGTGACGAAGCTCAAGTGGAAGCTTGATTCAGTCCGTTCGGAGATAGTGCTAATTTTGACGCAAGTTAGGTGCACGGTTTGTGCCGAACGTACCATAACCTCTAAAATCATTTTGGACGCACCCGATGGAACTTCATGGTGACTTGGGTCACGTGGAATATCGTTTTGGTATGTTTGGAGATATTGTTGGTGTCATAGCAAGATTGGTGCATGGCTTGCACCAAACATACCGTAGGCTCAGAAATCATTTTAGACGCACCCGATGGTACACTTAGGTGAGGAGGCTCAAGTGAAAGCTCAGTTCAGTTCATTTGGTGACAGTGCTAGTCTTGATGCAAGACAGGTGCACGGTTTGCGCCAAACGTACCACAAGCTCAGAAGTCATTTTGGATGCACCCAATGGTGCTCCAAGGTAATGAGGCTCAAGTGGAATCTCGATTCAATTCGTTTGGAGACAGTGCTAGTCTTGTTGCAAGATAGGTGAATGGTTTGCACCAAACACACCCTAGGCTCAGAAATCATTTTGGACACACCCGATGGAACTCCTAGGGGACGTGGGACATGTGGAATCTCATTTTGGTCGGTTTAGAGACAGTGTTAGTGTCGGTGCAAGATAGGCGCATGATTTGCACCAGACGTACCATAGCCTCAGAAATCATTTTGGACGCATCCGATGTAACTCTATGGTGATGTGGGTCATGTGGAATCTTGTTTTGGTCTGTTTGGAGATAGTGTTGGTGTCGGTGCAAGATAAGTGCACAGTTTGCGCCAAACAAACCGTTGGCTCAGAAATCGTTTGGACGCACCTAGTGGTACTCTTAGGTGACAAGGCTCAAGTGGAAGCTCGATTCACTACATTTGTAGATAGTGCTAATCTTCACGCAAGATAGGTGCACAGTTTAGGTCGAACGTATCGTAGGCTTAGAAATCATTTCGGACACACCCGATGGAACTTCTAAGTGACGCAGGTCATATGGAATTTCGTTTTGGTCCGTTTGGAGATAACATTAGTGTTGGTGCAAGATATGTGGACGGTTTGCACCAAACGTACCATAGGCTCATAAATTGTTTTTGACGCACCCGATGGTACTCCAAGGTAATAGGGCTCAAGTGGAAGCTCGATTCAGTTCGTTTGGAGATAGTGCAAGTCTTGACGCAAGATAGGTGCACGGTTTGCTCTGAACGTACCACAGGCTCATAAATCATTTTGGACACACCTGATGGAACTCCTAGGTGACGTGGCTCATGTGGAGTCTCGTTTTGGTCCATTTGGAGACAGTGTTAGTGTCGGTGCAAGATAGGCGCACGATTTGCGCCAAACGTACCATAGGCTCAGAAATCATTTTGGACGCACCCGATGGGACTCTTAGGTGACGATGCTCAAGTGGAAGCTCGATTCAATTCATTTGGAGACAGTGCTAGTCTTGATGCAAGATAGGTGCACGGTTTGCGTCGAACGTACCATAGGCTCGGAAATCATTTTAGACGCACTCGATGGAACTCCTAGGTGATTTGGGTCAAGTGGAATATCGTTTTGGTTCGTTTGGAGACAGTGCTAGTGTCAGTGAAGGATAGGAGCATAGTTTGCACCAAATAAACCGTCGGCTCAAAAATCATTTTGGACACACCTAATGGTAATTCTAGGTGGCGAGGCTCAAGTAGAAGCTCGATTTGTTTGGAGACAGTGCTAATCTTGACACAAGATAGGTGCACGGTTTCTACTGAACGTACTAGAGGCTGAGAAATTATTTTGGACGCACCCGGTGGTATTCTTAGGTGACAAGGCTCTAGTGGAAGCTTGATGCAGTTCGTTCGGAGATAGTGCTTGTCTTGACGCAAGATAGGTGCACAGTTTGCACCGAACGTACCATAGGCCCAGAAATCATTTTAGTCACACCCGATGGAACTCCTAGGTGACGTGGGTCATGTGGAATCTCATTTCATTCTGTTTGGAGACAGTGTTAGTGTCTGTCCAATATAGGTGCATGATTTGCGCCAAACGTATGATAGGCTGATAAATTGTTTTGGACGCACCCAATGGTACTCTAAGGTAATGAGGCTCAAGTGGAAGCTCGATTCAGTTCATTTGGAGACTGCTAGTCTTGACGTAAGACAGGTGCACGATTTGCGCCGAACATACCATAGGCTCAGAAATCATTTTGCACACACCTGATGGGACTCCTAGGTGATGTGGGTCATATGGAATCTTGTTTTGGTCCGTTTGGAGACAGTGTTGGTGTCGGTGCAAGATAGGTGCATGATTTGCGCCAGACGTACCATAGGCTCATAAATCGTTTTGGACGGATTCAATTGAACTCCATGGTGAAGTGGGTCATGTGGAATCTCATTTTGGTCCATTTGGAGATAGTGTTGGTGTCAGTGCAAGGTAGGTGCACGGTTTGCGCCAAACATACCGTAGGCACAAGAATCATTTTGGACGCACCTGGTGGTACTCTTACGTGATGAGGCTCGAGTGAAAGCTCGATTCAGTTTGTTTGGGGATAGTGCTAATCTTGACGCAAGATATGTGCACGGTTGGTGCCGAACATAACACATGCTCAGAAATCATTTTGGACACACCCGGTGGAACTCCTAAGTGATGTGGGTCATGTGGAATCTCGTTTCGGTCGGTTTGGAGATAGTGTTAGTGTCGGTGCAATATAGGTGCGTAATTTGCGCCAGACGTACCATAGGCTCGGAAATCATTTTGGACGCACCCGATGTAACTCCATGGTGACGTGGGTCATGTGGAATCTCGTTTTGGTCTGTTTGGAGATAATGTCGGTGTCGGTGCAAGATAGGTGCACGGTTTGCACCAAACATACCGTAGGCTCAGAAATCGTTTTGAACGCACTCGGTGATACTGTTAGGTGACAAGGCTCTAGTGGAATCTCGATTCAGTTCGTTCGGAGATAGTGCTAGTATTGACGCAAGATAGGTGCACGGTTTGCACCGAACGTATCACAGGCCCAGAAATCATTTTGGTCACACCCGATGGAACTCCTAGGTGACATGGGTTATGTGGAATCTCATTTCAGTCCGTTTGGAGACAGTGTTAGTGTCTATGCAAGATAGGTGCACGATTTGCACGCAAATGTACCATAGGCTTAGAGGTTGTTTTGGAGACTGTAATCCAAGGTAATAAGGCTCAAGTGGAATCACAGATAGGTGCACGGTTTGTGCCGAATGTACCATAGCCTTAGAAATCGTTTTGGACGCACCCTATGGAAGTCCATGGTGATGTGGGTCATGTGGTATCTTGTTTTGGTCCGTTTGGAGATAGTGTTGGTGTCGGTGCAAGATAGACTAAGAAATCATTTTGGATGCACTCGATGGTACTCCAAGGTAATGAGGCTCAAGTGGAAGCTCGATTCAGTTTGTTTGGAGACATTGCTACTCTTGATGCAAGATAGGTGCACATTTTGCGCCGAACGTACCATAGGCTCAGAAATCGTTTTGGACACACCCGATGGAACAGCTAGGTGACGTGGGCCATGTGGAAACTCGTCTCAGTCTGTTTGGAGACAGTGTTAGTTTCGGTGCACGACAAACGTACCATAGGCTCAGAAATCATTCAGGATGCATCCAATGGTACTCCAAGGTAATGAGGCTCAAGTGGGAGCTCAATTCAGTTCGTTTGAAGATAGTGCTAATCTTGACTCGGGTTAGGTGCATGGCATGCACCAAACAAACCATAGGCTCAGAAATGGTTTTGGACGCACCAGATGGAAGTCCTAGGTGACGTGGGTCCTATAGAATTTTGTTTCGGTCCGTTTGGAGATAGTGTTAGTGTCAGTGCATGATAGGTGTACGATTTGCGCCAAATGTACAATAGGCTCAGAAATCATTTTGGACACACCCAATGGTACTCCTAGGTGATGTGGCTCAAGTGGAAGCTCGATTCACTCCGTTCGAAGATTGTGCTAATCTTGACGCAAGATTGGTGGATAGGTTGTCCCGAACGTACCACAGCCTCAGAAATCATTTTGGATGCACCCTTTCGAACTCCATGGTGACGTGGGTTGTATAGAATCTTGTTTGGATCCGTTTGGGGATAGTGTTGGTGTCAGAGCAAGATAGTTGCACGGTTTGCACCAAACATACCGTAGGCTCAGAAATCGTTTTGGACGCACTCGGTGGTACTCTTAAGTGATGAAGCTCAAGTGGAAGCTCGATTTAGTTCATTTGGAGATAGTGCTAATCATGACGTAAGATAGGTGCACGTTTTGCGCCGAACTTACCATAGGCTCAGAAATAATTTTGGACACACCCATTGGAACTCCTAAGTGATGTTGGTCGTGTGAAATCTCATTTCAGTCTGTTTGAAGCCTATGTCAGTCTCAGTGCAAGATAGGTGCACGATTTGGACACACCCGATAGAACACCTAGGTGATATGGGTCATGTGGAATCTCATTTCGATCCGTTTGGAGATAGTGTTAGTGTCGGTGCAAGATAGGTGCACGATTTGTGCCAAACGTACCATAGGCTCAGAAATCATTTTGGACGCACTCGATGGTACACCAAGGTAACGAGGCTCAAGTGGAAGTTCGATTCTGTTCGTTTAGAGACGGTGCTAGTCTTGATGCAAGATAGGTGCACGGATTGCGCCGAACGTACCACAAGCTTAGAAATCATTTTGGACACACCCGATGGAACCCCTAGGTTACGTGGGTCATGTGGAATCTCATTTTGGTCAGTTCAGGGACAATGTTAGTGTCATTGCAAGATAGGTGCACGATTTGCGCCAGACATACCTTCGGCTCAGAAATCGTTTTGGACACACCCGATGGTACTCTAGGGTAATGAGGCACAACTGAAAGAGTCGATTCAGTTCATTCGGAGATAGTGCTAATCTTGATGCTAGATAGGTGCACAGCTTGCGCCGAACATACCATAGACTCAAAAATTACTTTGGACGCACCCGATGGAACTCCTAGGTGACGTGGGTCATGTGGAATCTCGTTTCGGTCCGTTTGGAGAGAATGTTAGTGTCGGCGCATGGTAGGTACACAGTTTGCACCAAACGTACAATAGGCTCAGAAATCATTTTGGACACACTCGATGGTACCCCTAGGTGATGAGGCTCAAGTAGAAGCTCGATTCAGTTCATTTTGTGATAGTGCTAATATTGACGTAAGATAGGTGCACGGTTCGGGTCGAATGTACTAGAGACTCAGAAATCATTTTGTACGCACCAGATGGAACTACTTGGTGACATGGCTTGTGGAATCTCGTTTCGGTCGGTTCGGGTATAGTGTTAGTGTCGGTGAAGATAGGTGCGCAATTTGCGCCAAACGTACCATAGACTCAGAAATCGTTTTGGTCGCACCCAATCGTACTCCAGGGTAATGAGGCTCAAGTGGAAGCTCGAATCAGTTCATTTGGAGATAGTTCTAATCTTGATGCAAGATAGGTGCATGGTTTGCACCAAATGTACCATAGGCTCAAAAATCATTTTGGATGCACTGGATGGAACAACTTGGTAAAGTGGGACTTGTGGAATCTCATTTTGGTCCATTTGGCGACAATGTTTGTGTCGATGCAAGATAGGTGCACAGTTTGCGTGAAACATGCCATAGGCTTAGAAATCGTTTTGGACGCACCCGGTGGTATTCTTAGGTGACAAGGCTCTAGTGGAAGCTTGATGCAGTTCGTTCGGAGATAGTGCTTGTCTTGACGCAAGATAGGTGCACAGTTTGCACCGAACGTACCATAGGCCCAGAAATCATTTTAGTCACACCCGATGGAACTCCTAGGTGACATGGGTCATGTGGAATCTCATTTCATTCTGTTTGGAGACAGTGTTAGTGTCTGTCCAATATAGGTGCATGATTTGCGCCAAACGTATGATAGGCTGATAAATTGTTTTGGACGCACCCAATGGTACTCTAAGGTAATGAGGCTCAAGTGGAAGCTCGATTCAGTTCATTTGGAGACTGCTAGTCTTGACATAAGACAGGTGCACGGTTTGCGCCGAACATACCACAGGCTCAGAAATCATTTTGCACACACCTGATGGGACTCCTAGGTGATGTGGGTCATATGGAATCTTGTTTCGGTCCGTTTGGAGACAGTGTTGGTGTCGGTGCAAGATAGGTGCACGATTTGCGCCAGACGTACCATAGGCTCATAAATCGTTTTGGACGGATTCAATTGAACTCCATGGTGAAGTGGGTCATGTGGAATCTCGTTTTGGTCCATTTGGAGATAGTGTTGGTGTCAGTGCAAGGTAGGTGCACGGTTTGCGCCAAACATACCGTAGGCACAAAAATCATTTTGGACGCACCTGGTGGTACTCTTACGTGACGAGGCTCGAGTGAAAGCTCGATTCAGTTTGTTTGGGGATAGTGCTAATCTTGACGTAAGATATGTGCACGGTTGGTGCCGAACATAACACATGCTCAGAAATCATTTTGGACACACCCGGTGGAACTCCTAAGTGATGTGGGTCATGTGGAATCTCGTTTCGGTCGGTTTGGAGATAGTGTTAGTGTCGGTGCAATATAGGTGCACAATTTGCGCCAGACGTACCATAGGCTCGGAAATCATTTTGGACGCACCCGATGTAACTCCATGGTGACGTGGGTCATGTGGAATCTCGTTTTGGTCTGTTTGGAGATAATGTCGGTGTCGGTGCAAGATAGGTGCACGGTTTGCACCAAACATACCGTAGGCTCAGAAATCGTTTTGAACGCACTCGGTGATACTGTTAGGTGACAAGGCTCTAGTGGAATCTCGATTCAGTTCGTTCAGAGATAGTGCTAGTATTGACGCAAGATAGGTGCACGGTTTGCACCGAACGTATCACAGGCCCAGAAATCATTTTGGTCACACCCGATGGAACTCCTAGGTGACATGGGTTATGTGGAATCTCATTTCAGTCCGTTTGGAGACAGTGTTAGTGTCTATGCAAGACAGGTGCACGATTTGCACGCAAATGTACCATAGGCTTAGAGGTCGTTTTGGAGACTGTGCTCCAAGGTAATAAGGCTCAAGTCGAATCACAGATAGGTGCATGGTTTGTGCCGAATGTACCACAGCCTCAGAAATCATTTTGGACGCACCCTATGGAAGTCCATGGTGATGTGGGTCATGTGGTATCTTGTTTTGGTCCATTTGGAGATAGTGTTGGTGTCGGTGCAAGATAGACTAAGAAATCATTTTGGACGCACTCGATGGTACTCCAAGGTAATGAGGCTCAAGTGGAAGCTCGATTCAGTTTGTTTGGAGATATTGCTACTCTTGATGCAAGATAGGTGCATATTTTGCGCCGAACGTACCATAGGCTCAGAAATCGTTTTGGACACACCCGATGGAACAGCTAGGTGACGTGGGCCATGTGGAAACTCGTCTCAGTCTGTTTGGAGACAGTGTTAGTTTCGGTGCACGACAAACGTACCATAGGCTCAGAAATCATTCTGGATGCACCCAATGGTACTCCAAGGTAATGAGGCTCAAGTGGAAGCTCAATTCAGTTCGTTTGAAGATAGTGCTAATCTTGACTCGGGTTAGGTGCATGGCATGCACCAAACAAACCATAGGCTCAGAAATGGTTTTGGACGCACCTGATGGAAGTCCTAGGTGACGTGGGTCCTATAGAATTTTGTTTCAGTCCGCTTGGAGACAGTGTTAGTGTCGGTGCATGATAGGTGTACGATTTGCGCCAAATGTACAATAGGCTCAGAAATCATTTTGGACACACCCAATGGTACTCCTAGGTGATGTGGCTCAAGTGGAAGCTCGATTCACTCCGTTCGAAGATTGTGCTAATCTTGACGCAAGATTGGTGGACAGGTTGTGCCGAACGTACCACAGCCTCAGAAATCATTTTGGATGCACCCTTTCGAACTCCATGGTGACATGGGTTGTATAGAATCTTGTTTGGATCCGTTTGGGGATAGTGTTGGTGTCAGAGCAAGATAGTTGCACGGTTTGCACCAAACATACCGTAGGCTCAGAAATCGTTTTGGACGCACTCGGTGGTACTCTTAAGTGATGAAGCTCAAGTGGAAGCTCGATTCAGTTCATTTGGAGATTGTGCTAATCATGACGTAAGATAGGTGCACGTTTTGCGCCGAACTTACCATAGGCTCAGAAATAATTTTGAACACACCCATTGGAACTCCTAAATGACGTTGGTCATGTGAAATCTCATTTCAGTCTGTTTGAAGCCTATGTCAGTCTCAGTGCAAGATAGGTGCACGATTTGGACACACCCGATAGAACACCTAGGTGATATGGGTCATGTGGAATCTCATTTCGATCCGTTTGGAGATAGTGTTAGTGTCGGTGCAAGATAGGTGCACGATTTGTGCCAAACGTACCATAGGCTCAGAAATCATTTTGGATGCACTCGATGGTACACCAAGGTAACGAGGCTCAAGTGGAAGTTCGATTCTGTTCGTTTGGAGACGGTGCTAGTCTTGATGCAAGATAGGTGCATGGATTGCGCCGAACGTACCACAAGCTTAGAAATCATTTTGGACACACCCGATGGAACCCCTAGGTTACGTGGGTCATGTGGAATCTCATTTTGGTCAGTTCAGGGACAATGTTAGTGTCATTGCAAGATAGGTGCACGATTTGCGCCAGACATACCTTCGGCTTAGAAATCATTTTGGACACACCCGATGGTACTCCAAGGTAATGAGGCACAACTGAAAGAGTCGATTCAGTTCATTTGGAGATAGTGCTAATCTTGACACTAGATAGGTGCACAGCTTGCGCCGAACATACCATAGACTCAAAAATTACTTTGGACGCACCCGATGGAACTCCTAGGTGACGTGGGTCATGTGGAATCTCATTTCGGTCCATTTGGAGAGAATGTTAGTGTCAGTGCATGGTAGGTACACAGTTTGCACCAAACGTACAATAGGCTCAGAAATCATTTTGGACACACTCGATGGTACCCCTAGGTGATGAGGCTCAAGTAGAAGCTCGATTCAGTTCGTTTTGTGATAGTGCTAATATTGACGTAAGATAGGTGCACGGTTCGGGTCGAATGTACTAGAGACTCAGAAATCATTTTGTACGCACCAGATGAAACTACTTGGTGACATGGCTTGTGGAATCTCGTTTCGGTCGGTTCGGGTATAGTGTTAGTGTCGGTGAAGATAGGTGCGCAATTTGCGCCAAACGTACCATAGACTCAGAAATCGTTTTGGCCGCACCCAATCGTACTCCAGGGTAATGAGGCTCAAGTGGAAGCTCGAATCAGTTCATTTGGAGATAGTTCTAATCTTGATGCAAGATAGGTGCATGGTTTGCACCAAATGTACCATAGGCTCAAAAATCATTTTGGATGCACTGGATGGAACAACTTGGTAAAGTGGGACTTGTGGAATCTCATTTTGGTCCATTTGGCGACAATGTTTGTGTCGATGCAAGATAGGTGCACAGTTTGCGTGAAACATGCCATAGGCTTAGAAATCGTTTTGGACGCACCCGGTGGTACTCTTAGGTGACAAGGCTTAACTAGAAGCTCAATTCAGTCTGTTTGGAGATAGTACTATTCCTGACGCAAGATAGGTGCACAGTGTGGGCAGAACATACTTGAGGCTCAGAAATCATTTTGTACGACTGATGGAACTACTAGGTGACAAGGCATGTGAAATCTCATTTCTGTCCGTTCAGAGACAGTGTTAGTGTCGGTGCAAGATAGGTGCATGGTTTGCGACAAACATATCTTAGGCTCAGAAATCATTTTGGATGCACCCGATGGTATGCCTAGGAGACGAGGCTCAAGAGGAAGCTCGATTCAGTCCGTTTGGAGATAGTGCCAATCTTGATGCAAGATAGGTGCACGGTTTGGGCCGAACATACCATAGCCTCTGAAATTGTTTTGGATGCACCCAATGGAAGTCCATGGTAACGTGGGTCATGTGGAACCTCATTTTGTTCCATTTAGAGATAGAGTTGGTGTCGGTGCAAGATAGTTGCATGGGTTGCGCCAAACATAGTGTAGGCCCATAAATCATTTTAGACGCAACCGATGGTACTCCAAGGTGACGAGGCTCAAGTGGTAGCTTGATTTGGTTCCTTTGGAGATAGTTCTAATCTTGACACAAGATTGGTGCATGGTTTGTGCCGAACGTACCATAGGCTCAGAAATTATTTTGGAAGCACCGAGTGGAACTACTAGGTGACGTGGGTCATGTGGAATCTTGTTTCGGTCCGTTTGGAGATAGTGTTAGTGTCGGCACACGGTTTGCACCAAACATAAAGTAGGCTCAGAAATCATTTTGGACACACCCGATGGTACTCCTAGGAGATGAGGCTCATGTAGAAACTCGATTCAGTTCATTTGGAGATAGTGCTAATCTTGACACAAATAGGTCCACGGTTTGGGACAAATGTACTAGAGGCACGGAAATCGTTTTGTATGCACCGGATGGAATTACTAGGTGACGTGGCATGTGAAATCCCGTTTCGGTCCGTTTGGAGATAGTGTTAATGTCGGTGCAAGATAGGTGCACAGTTTGCACCAAACATACCTTAGGCTCAAAAATCATTTTGGACGCACACAGTTGTACTCCTAGGTGACTAGGCTCAAGTCGAAGCTCAATTCAGTCCGTTTGGAGATAGTGCTAATCTTGAGGCAAGATAGGTGTGCGGTTTGCGCCGAACGTACCACAGGCTCAGAAATCATTTTGGACACTCCTGATGGAACTCCTAGGTGACGTGGGTCATGTGGAATCTCATTTCGGTTCATTTTGAGATAGTGTTAGTGTTGGTGCCAGATAGGTTGACGATTTGCCCCAACGTGTCGTAGGCTCAGAAATCATTTTGGACGCACTCGATGGTACTCTAAGGTAATGAGGCTCAAATGGAAGCTCGATTCAGTTCGCTTGGAGTCAGTGCTAGTCTTGATGCAAGATAGGTGCATGGTTTGCGCTGAACATACCACAGGCTCAGAAATTGTTTTGGACATACCCAATGGAACTCCTAGGTGACGTGGGTCATCTAGAATCTCATTTCAATCCTCTTGGAGATAGTGTTAGTGTCGGTGCAAGATAGGTGCATGATTTGTGCCAGACGTACCATAGGCCTAGAAATAATTTTAGACGCACCCGATGGTACTCCAAGGTAATGAGGCTCAAGTGGACACTCAATTCAGTTCGTTTGGAGATAGTGCTAATCTTGATACAAGATAGGTGCACGGCTTGCGCTAAACGTACCATAGTCTCAGAAATCATTTTGGATGCACCCGATGGAACTCCTAGGTGACGTGGGTCATGTGGAATCTTGTTTCGGTCCATTCAAAGATAGTGTTAGTGTCGGTGCACAAAGGTGCAAGGTTTGTGCCAAATGTACAATAGGCTCAGAATCATTTCGGACTCACCCGATGGTACTCCTAGGTGACGAGCCTTAGGTAGAAGCTCGATTCAGTTTATTTGGAGATAGTGCTAATCTTGACGCAAGATAGGTGCACGGTTTGGGCCAAACATACTAGAGGCTCAGAAATTATTTTGTATACAACATAGGTGCACGTTTGGAGACATTGTTAGTGTCGGTGCAAGATAGGTGCTTAGTTTGCGCCAAAGATACCATAGGCCTCGAAATCATTTTGGATGCACCCAGTGGTACTCTTAGGTGGCGAGGCTCAAGTGGAAGCTTGATTCAGTCCGTTTTGTGTTAGTGTCAGTGCAAGATAGGTGCACAGTGTCGCCGATCGTACTAGAGGCTCGAAAATCGTTTTGTAGGCACCGGATGGAACTACTAGGTGACGTGGCATGTGAAATCTCGTTTCAGTCCATTTGGAGACAGTGTTAGTGCCGGTGCAAGATATGTGCACAGTTTGTGCCAAACATACCATAGGCTCAAAAGTTGTTTTGGACATACTCGGTGGTACACTTAGGTGAGAGGCTCCAGTGGAAGCTCGATTCAGTTCGGTTGGAGACAATGCTAATCTTGATGCAAGATAGGTGAACGGTTTGCGCCAAACATACCCCAGGCTCAGAAATTAGTTTGGACACACCCGATGGAACTCCTAGGTGACGTGGGTCATGTGGAATCTCATTTCGGTCCGTTTGGCGACAATGTTAGTGTTGGTGCAGGATAGGTGCATGATTTTACGCCAGACGTACCATAGTCTCAGAAATCGTTTTGGACGCACCTAATGGTACTCCAAGGTAATGAGGCTCAAGTGGAAGCTCTATTCAGTTCATTTCGAGATAGTGCTAATCTTGACGCAAGATAGCTGCACGGTTTGGACCGAACATACTAGGGGCTCGAATATCATTTTGTATACAACATAGGTGCACGTTTGGAGACATTGTTAGTGTCGGTGCAAGATAGGTGCACAGTTTGCGCCAAAGATACCATTGGCCTCATAATCATTTTGGATGCACCCAGTGGTACTCTTAGGTGACGAGGCTCAAGTGGAAGCTCGATTCAGTCCGTTTGGTGTTAGTGTCGGTGCAAGATAGGTGCACAGTGTGGCCCGATCATACTAGAGGCTCGAAAATCATTTTGTACGCACCGGATGGAACTACTAGGTGATGTGGCATGTGGAATCTCGTTTCGGTCTGTTCGGAGATAGTGTTAATGTTGGTGCAAGATAGGTGCACGGTTTGCGCCCAACGTACCTGAGGCTCAGAAATTGTTTTGGACGCACTCGGTGGTACTCCTAAGTGATGAGGATCAAGTGAAAGCTTGATTTAGTCCATTTGGATATAATGCTAATCCTGACGCAAGGTAGGTGCCTAGTTTGCGCCAAATGTACCATAGCCTCAAAAATCATTATGGACACACTAGATGGAACTCCATGGTGACATGGATCTTGTGGAATTTTGTTTCGGTCCGTTTGGAGACAGTGTTAGTGTTGGTGCAAGATAGGTGCACGATTTGCGCCACTTAGAAATTGTTTTAGACGCACCCGATGGTACTCGGAGCTAGTGAGGCCCAAGTCGAAGCTCGATTCAATTAGTTTGGAGATAGTGCTAATCTTGACGCAAGATAGTTGCACAGTTTGCGCCGAATGTACCATAGGCATAGAAATCATTATGGACACACCCGATGAAACTCCTAGGTGACGTGGATTATGTGGAATCTCGTTTTGGTCCGTTCGGAGATAGTGTTAGTGTCGGTGCAATATAGGTGCACGGTTTGCGCCAAACGTACCATAGGCTCATAAATCATTTTGGACGCATTCGATGGAACTCCATGGTGACGTGGGTCATGTGGAATCTCGTTTTGGTCCATTTGGAGATAGTATTGGTGTTGGTGCAAGATAACTGCATGGTTTGTGTCATACATACCATAGGCTCATAAATCGTTTTGGACGCATTCGGTGGTACTCCTAAGTGATGAGGCTCAAGTGGAATCTTGATTTAGTCCATTTGGAGGTAATGCTAATCCTGACGCACGATAGGTGCTCGGTTTGCGCCGAACGTACCACAGGCTTAGAAATTGTTTTGGACGCACCCGATGGAACTCCTAGGTGAGGTGGGTCATGTGGAATCTTGTTTCGGTCCATTCAGAGATAGTGTAGTGTCGGTGCAAGATAGGTGCACAGTTTGCGTTAAATGTACCATGGGCTCAGAAATCATTGTGGAAGCAACCGATGGCACTCCTAGGTGATAAGGCTCAAGTGGAAGCTCAATTCAGTCCGTTCAGAGATAGTGCTAATCTTGACAGAATATAGGTGCACGGTTTGGGCCAAACGTACCACATCCTCAGAAATCATTTTGGATGCACCCGATGGTACCACAAGGTGACCTGACTCATGTGGAATCTTGTTTTGTTCCGTTTGGAGATAGTGTTGTTGTCTTTGCAAGATAGGTGCACAATTTGCACCAAACATACCGTAGGCTCAAAAAAAAAATTTGACGCACCCGATGGTACTCCTCGGTGATGAGGCTGAAGTGGAAGCTTGATATAGTTTGTTCGGAGATAGTGCTAATCTTGACCCAAGATAGGTGCACGGTTTGGGCCGAACATACCATAGCCTCTGAAATTGTCTTGGATGCACCCGATGGAACTCCATGGTAACGTGGGTCATGTGGAACCTCATTTTGTTCTGTTTAGAGATAGAGTTGGTGTCAGTGTAAGATAGTTGCATGGGTTGCGCCAAACATATCGTAGGCTCAGAAATCATTTTAGACGCAACCGATGGTACTCCAAGGTGACGGGGCTCAAGTGGTAGCTTGATTTGGTTCCTTTGGAGATAGTTCTAATCTTGATGCAAGATTGGTGCATGGTTTGTGCCGAACGTACCATAGGCTCAGAAATTATTTTGGACGCACCGGGTGGAACTACTAGGTGACGTGGCTCAGTGGAATATTGTTTTGGTCCATTTGGAGATAGTGTTAGTGTCGGCGCACGGTTGCACCAAACATAAAATAGGCTCGGAAATTATTTTGGACACAACCGATGGTACTCCTAGGTGATGAGACTCATGTAGAAACTCAATTCAGTTCATTTGGAGATAGTGCTAATCTTGACGCTAAAAGGTGCACGGTTTGGGACAAACATACTAGAGGCTCAGAAATCGCTTGTACGCACCGGATGGAATTACTAGGAGATGTGGCATGTGGAATCTCATTTTGTCCATTCGAAGATAGTGTTAGTGTCGGTGCAAGATAGGTGCACAGTTTGCACCAAACATACCTTAGGCTCAGAAATCATTTTGGACGCACCCAATGGTACTCCTCGGTGACGAGGCTCAAGTCGAAGCTCGATTCAGTCCGTTTGGAGATAGTGCTAATCTTGATGTAAGATAGGTGCACGATTTGCGCCGAACGTACCACAGGCTTAGAAATCATTTTGGACACTCCTGATGGAACTCCAAAGTGATGTGGGTCAAGTGGAATCTTGTTTCGATTTATTTTGAGATAGTCTTAGTGTTGGTGCAAGATATGTGCACGATTTGCACCAATGTGCTGTGGGCTCAGAAATCATTTTGGATGCACTCGATGGTACTCTAAGGTAATGAGGCTAAAGTGGAAGCTCGATTCAGTTCGTTTGGAGATGGTGCTAGTCTTGATGCAAGATAGGTGCACGGTTTGCGCGGAACGTACCACATGCTCAGAAATTATTTTGGAGACACCTAATGGAACACCTAGGTGACGTGGGTCATGTGGAATCTCATTTCGATCCGTTTGGAGACAGTGTTAGTGTCGGTGCACGATAGGTGCAAGGTTTGCGCCAAACATACAATAGGCTCAGAAATGATTTCGGACACACCTGATGGTACTCCTAGGTGCCGAGGCTCAGGTAGAAGCTCGATTCAGTTCATTTGGAGATAGTGCTAATCTTGACACAAGATAGGTGCACGGTTTGGGCCGAACATACTAGAGGCTCAGAAATCATTTTGTACGCAACATAGGTGCACGTTTGGAGACATTGTTAGTGACGGTGCAAGATAGTTGCACAGTTTGCGCCAAAGATACCACAGGCTTTGAAATCATTTTGGATGCACGCAGTGGTACTCTTAGGTGACGAGGCTCAAGTGGAAGCTCGATTCAATCCGTTTGGTGTTAGTGTCGGTGCAAGATAGGTGCACAGTGTGGTCTGAACATACTAGAGGCTCAAAAATTGTTTTGTACGCACCGGATGGAACTACTAGGTGATGTGGCATGTGGAATCTCGTTTTAGTCCGTTCGGAGACAGTGTTAGTGTTGGTGCAAGATAGGTGCATGGTTTGCACCAAATGTACTCTAGGCTCAGAAATGTTTTGGACGTACTCGATGGTACTCCTAAGTGATGAGGCTCAAGTGAAGCTGATTTAGTCCGTTTAGATATAGTGCTAATCCTGAGACAAGGTAGGTGCCCAGCTTGTGCCAAACGTACCATAGCCTCAAAAATCATTATGGACACACCCGACGGAACTCCATGGTGACGTGGATCTTGTGGAATCTTGTTTCGGTTCATTTGGAGACAATGTTAGTGTTGGTGCAATATAGGTACACGATTAGCACCACATAAAAATCGTTTTGGACGCACCCGATGGTACTCGGAGCAAGTGAGGCCCAAGTAGAAGCTCAATTCAATTAGTTTGGAGATAGTGCTAATCTTGACGCAAGATAGGTGCACAGTTTGTGCCGAACATACCATAGGCTCAGAAATTATTTTGAACACATTCGATGGAACTCCATGGTGACGTGGGTCATGTGGAATCTCGTTTTGGCCCGTTTGGAGATAGTGTTGGTGTCGGTGCAAGATAACTGCTCAGTTTGTGCCAAACATACCATAGGCTCAGAAATCGTTTTGGACGCACTCGATGGTACTCCTAAGTGATGAGGCTCAAGTGGAATCTTGATTTAGTCCGTTTGGAGATAAACTAATCCTAACACACGATAGCTGCCCGGTTTGCGCCGAACATACCACATGCTTAAAAATTGTTTTCGACGCACCCGATGGAACTCCTAGGTGAGGTGGGTCATGTGGAATCTCGTTTCGGTCCATTCGCAGATAGTGTAGTATTGGTGCAAGATAGGTGCACGGTTTGTGTTAGTGCAAGACAAGTGCATGGTTTGCGCCAAACATAGCATAGGCTCAGAAATCATTTTGGACGCACCCGGTGGTACTCCTAGGTGATGACGCTTAAGTGGAAGCTCGATTCAATTTGTTTTGGAGATAGTGCTAATCTTGACGCAAGACAGGTGCACGGTTTGCGTCGAAGGTACCGCAGGCTCAGAAATCATTTTGGACGCGTCCGATGGAACTCCTAGGTGACGTGGGTCATATGGAATCTCATTTTGGTCTGTTTGATGACAGTGTTAGTGTCGGTGCAAGACTAGTGCAAGGTTTGTGTCAAACGTACCATATGGTCAGAAATCATTTTGGACACACCCGATGATACTCCTAGGTGATGAGGCTCAAGTGGAAGCTCAATTTAGCCAGTTTGGAGATAGTGCTAATCTTAACGCAAGATAGGTGCACGGTTTGGCCCGAACATACTAGAGGCTCGAAAATCATTTTATACACACCGGATGGAGCTACTAGGTTAGATGGGTCATGTGGAATCTCGTTTCGGTCTGTTTGGAGACAGTGTTACTATTGGGGCAAGATGGGTGCACAGTTTGCGCCAAACGTACCATTGGCTCAGAAATAATTTTGGACGCACTCGATGGTACTCCTAGGTGACGAGGCTCAAGTGGAAGCTCGATTCAGTCCGTTTGGAGATAGTGCTAATCTTGACGCAAGATAGGTGAAAGGCTTGCGCCGAACGTAATACAACCTCAGAAATCATTTTGGACACACCCAGTGGTACTCCTAGGTGACGAGGCTCAAGTAGGAGCTTGATTTAGTTTGTTTTGGAGATAGTGCTAATCTTGACACAAGATAGGTGCACGATTTGCGCTGAACATACCACAAGCTCAGAAAATCAATTTGGACACACCCAATGGAACTCCTCGGTGATGTGGGTCATGTGGAATCTCGTTTTGGTCTATTTGAAGACAGTGTTAGTGTCGGTGCAAGACAGGTGCATGGTTGGGCCAAACGTACCATTTGCTCAGAAATCATTTTGGACACACCCGATGGTACTCCTAGGTGATGAGGCTCAAGTAGAAGCTCGATTTAGCCAGTTTGGAGATAATGCTAATCTTGTTGCAAGACAGTTGCACGGTCTGTGCTGAACATACAAGAGGTTCACAAATCATTTTGGACACATCCGATGGTACTCCAAGGTGAGGTGGGTCATGTGGAATCTTGGTTTGGTCCCTTTGGAGATAGTATTGGTGTCGGTGCCAGAAAGGTGTACGGTTTGTGCCAAACGTACCATAGGCTTAGAAATTGTTTTGGACACACCCGACGGTACTCCTCGGTGATGAGGCTCAAGTGGAAGCTTGATTTAGTTCGTTTGGAGATAGTGCTAACCTTGACGCAAGATAGGTGCACGGTTTGTGTCGAACGTAGCACAGGCTCATAAATCGTTTTGAACGTAGCCGATGGAACTCCAAGGTGACATGGATCATGTGGGATCTCGTTTTGGTCCATTTGGAGGTGGTGTTAGTGTTGGTGCACGATAGGTGCACGGTTTACGCCAAGTGTACCATAGGCTCAAAACTTGTTTTGGACACCCCTGATGGTAGTCCTAGGTGACGAGGGTCAAGTGGAAGCTCGATTCAGTCTATGTTGGAGATAGTGCTAATCTTGATGCAAGATAGTGAAAGGCTTGCGCCGAACATAAAACGGCCTCAAAAATTATTTTGGACGCACTCGATGGAACTCCTAGGTGATTTGGGTCATGTGGAATCTCATTTTGGTTCATTTGGAGACAGTGCTAGTGTCGGTGCAAGATAGGTGCACGATTTGCGCCAAATAATCCATCTGATCAGAAATCCTTTTGGACACACCCGATGGTACTCCTAGGTGGCGAGACTCAAGTAGAAGCTTAATTCGTTTGGAGACAGTGCTAATCTTGACGCAAGATAGGCGTACGGTTTGCGCCGAACATACCACAGGCTTAGAAATCATTTTGCACACACCCGATGGTACTCCTAGGTCACGTGGGTCATATGGAATCTTGTTTTGGTCCGTTTGGAGATAGTGTTAGTGTTGGTGCAAGATAGGTGCACGATTTGCGCAAGACATACCATAGGCTTGGAAGTTGTTTTTGACGCATTCGATGGAACTCCATGGTGACGTGGGTCATGTGGAATCTTGTTTTGCTCCGTTTGGAGATAGTGTCGGTGTTAGTGCAAGATAGGTGCACGGTTTGCGCTAAACATACCGTAGGCTTAGAAATCATTTGGGACGCACTCGGTGGTACTCTTAGGTGACGAGGCTTAAGTGGAAGCTCGATTCAGTTTGTTTGGAGATAGTGTTAACCTTGACACAAGATAGGCGCACGGTTGGCGTCGAACATACCACGTGCTCAGAAATTGTTTTGGACACACCCGGTGGAACTCCTAAGTGACGTGGGTCATGTGGAATCTCGTTTCGGTCCATTTGGAGATAGTGTTAGTGTCGGTGCAATATAGGTGCACAATTTGCGTCAGACGTACCATAGACTCAGAAATTGTTTTGGATGCACCCGATGTAAGTCCATGATGACGTGGGTCATGTGGAATCTCGTTTTGGTCCGTTTGGGTACAGCGTTAGTATCGTTGCAAGATAGGTGCATGATTTGCGCCAAACGTACTACAAGCTTAAAAATCATTTTGGATGCTTAGGTGACGTGGGTCTTGTGGAACCTCATTTTAGTCCGTTTGGAGACAATGTTAGTGTCGGAGCACAGTTTGCTCCAAACATTCTATAGGATCAGAAATCATTTTGGATGCACCTGGTGGTACTCTTAGGTGACGAGGCTCAAGTGCAAGCTCCATTCAGTCCGTTGGGAGATAGTACTAATCCTAACACAAGATAGGTGCACGGTGTGGGCCAAACGTACTTGAGGCTCAGAAATCATTTTGTACGACTAATGGAGCTACTAGGTGACGTGGCTTGTGAAATCTCGGTTTGGACTGTTCGAAGATAGTGTTAGTGTCGGTGCAAGATAGGTGCATGGTTTGCGCTAAACATACCTTAGGCTCAAAAATCATTTTGGACGCACCCGATGGTACTCTAGGTGACGAGGCTCAGGTGGAAGCTCAATTCAGTTTGTTCAGAGATAGTGCTAATCTTGACGTAAGATAGTGCACGGTTTGGGCCAAACATACCATAGCCTCAGAAATTGTTTTGGGATGCACCCGATGGAACTCCCCATGGGTCATGTAGAACCTCGTTTTGTTCTGTTTCGAGATAGGATTGGTGTCGGTGCATGATACGTGCACGGATTGTGCCAAACATACCATAGGCTCAGAAATCATTTTGGACGCACCCGATGGTACTACTAGGGGATGAGGCTCAAGTGGAAGCTTGATTCAGTTCCTTTGGAGATAGTTATAATCTTGACGTAAGATAGGTGCACGGTTTGCGTCGAATGTACCACAGGCTCAGAAATCATTTTTGACGCACCAGGTGGAACTACTAGGTGACGTTGGTCATGTGGAATCTTGTTTCGATCTGTTTGGAGATAGTGTTAGTGTCAATGTATGATAGGTGCACGGTTTGCGCCAAACGTACAAGAGGCTCAGAAATAATTTTGGACACACTTGATGGTACTCCTAGGTGATGAGGCTCAAGTAGAAGCTCGATTCAGTTTGTTCGGATATAGCGCTAATCTTGATGCAAGATAGGTGCACAGTTTGGGTCGAACGTACTAGAGGCTCGAAAATCATTTTGTATGCACCGGATGGAACTACTAGGCGACGTGGCATGTGGAATTTCGTTTTGGTCCGGTCGGAGACAGTGTTAG
This sequence comes from Saccharum hybrid cultivar R570, assembly GCA_038087645.1. Lineage (NCBI taxonomy): Eukaryota > Viridiplantae > Streptophyta > Magnoliopsida > Poales > Poaceae > Saccharum > Saccharum hybrid cultivar. The sequence goes on from JAQSUU010000066.1 coordinate 18,324,644, forward strand.
TGTCAAGGCAGGATAGTTGCACGGTTTGTGCCAAAAGTACCTTAGGCTCAGAAGTCGTTTTGGATGCAGCCAATGGTACTCCTAGACATGGCTCAAGTGAAAGCTCGATTCTGTCCATTTTGAGATTGTGCTAATCTTGATGCAAGATAGGTGCACAGTTTGTGCCAAACATACCACAGCCTCAGAAATCATTTTGGACGCACCCGATGGAACTCCATGGTGATGTGGGTCATGTGAAATCTCATTTTGGTCTGTTTGGAGATAGTGTTGGTGACGGTGCAAGATGGGTGCACGGTTTGCGCAAAACATTCTGTAGGCTCAGAAATCATTTTGGACGCACCTGATGGTACTCATAGGTGACAAGGCTCAAGTGGAAGCTTGATTCAGTTCTTTTGGAGATCGTGCTAATCTTAGCATAGGATAGGTGCATGGTTTGTGCTGAACGTGCCACAGGCTCAGAAATCATTTTGGACGTACCGGATGGGACTACTAGGTGACGTGGGTCTTGTGGAATCTCATTTCGGTCCGTTTGAAGAGAGTGTTAGTGGTGGTGCAAGATAGGTGCAGAGTTTACGCCAAACATACCATAGGCTTAGAAATTGTTTTGGACACACCCGATGGTACACTTAGGTGATGAGGCTCTAGTGGAAGCTTGAATCAGTTCGTTTTGAGATAGTGCTAATCTTGATGCAAGATTGGTGTACGGTTTGCACCGAACGTACCACGGTCTCAGAAATCATTTTGGACACACCTGATGGAAATCCTAGGTGACGTGGGTCATGTGGAATCTCATTTTGGTCCGTTTGGAGACAATGTTAGTGTTGGTGCAAGATAGGTGCACGATTTGCGCCAGACATACCATAGGCTCAGAAATCGTTTTGGACGCACCCAATGGTACTCCAAGGTAACGAGGCTCAAGTGGAAGCACTATTCAGTTCATTTGGAGATAGTGCTAATCTTGACGCAAGATAGGTGCACGGTTTGGGCCGAACGTACTAGAGGCTCAGAAATAATTTTGTACGCACCGGATGGAACTACTAGGTGACGTGGCATGTGAAATCTCATTTTGGTCTATTCGGAGACATTGTTTGTGTCGGTGCAAGATAGGTGCACAGTTTGCGGCAAACGTACCTTAGGCTCAGAAATCATTTTGGACGCACCTGATGGTACTCCTAGTTGACAAGGCTCATGTGGAAGCTCAATTCAGTCCGTTCGGGATAGTGCTAATCTTGATGCAAGATAGGTGCACAGTTTGTGCTGAATGTACCACAGCCTCAGAAATCATTTTGGACGCACCCTATGGAACTTCATGGTGACGTGGGACATGTGGAATCTTGTTTTGGTCTGTTTGGAGATAGTGTTGGTGTCAGTGCAAGACAGGTACAAGATTTGCACCAAACGTACAATAGGCTAAGAAATCATTTTGGACACACCCAATGGTACTCCAAGGTAATGAGGCTCAAGTGGAAGCTCGATTCAGTTTGTTTGGAGATAGTGCTAATCTTGATGCAGGATAGGTGTATGTTTTGTGCCGAACGTACCGTAGGCTCAGAAATCATTTTGGACACACCTGATGGAACACCTACGTGACGTGGGCCATGTGGAAACTCGTCTCGGTCCATTTGTAGACAGTGTTAGTGTCGGTGCAATATAGATGCACGATTTGCACCAAACGTACCATAGCCTCAGAAATCATTCTGGATGCACCGAATGGTACTCCAAGGTAATGAGGCTCAAGTGGAAGCTCAATTCAGTTTGTTTGAAGATAGTGCTAATCTTGACTCAGGTTGGGTGCACGGCATGCGCCGAACGTACCGTAGGCTCAGAAATGGTTTTGGACGCACCTGATGGAACTCCTAGGTGACATGGGTCCTGTGGAATTTTGTTTCGGTCCGCTTGGGGGTAGTGTTAGTGCCGGTGCATGATAGGTGTACGGTTTTGTGCCAAACGTACAATAGGCTTAGAAATCATTTTGGACACACCCGATGGTACTCTTAGTTGACGAGGCTCAAGTACAAGCTCGATTCGGTTCATTTGGAGATAGTGCTAATCCTGACGCTTGATATGTGCACGGTTTGAACCGATGTACTAGAGGCTCGAAAATCATTTTGTATGCACCGGATGGAACTCCTAGGTGATGTGGCATGTGGAATCAAGTTTTGGTCCGTTTGGAGATAGTGTTAGTGTCGGTGCAAGATAGGTGACATACCTTAGGCCCAAAAATCATTTTGAAAGCACCCAATGGTACTCCTAGGTGACGAGGCTCAAGTAGAAGCTCGATTCAGTCCGTTCGAAGATAATGCTAATCTTGACACAAGATTGGTGGACAGGTTGTGCCAAACATACCATAGCCTCAGAAATCATTTTAGACACACCCTTTCGAACTCCATGGTGACATGGGTCATATGGAATCTTGTTTGGATCTGTTTGGAGATAGTGTTGCTGTCGGAGCAAGATAGTTGCATGGTTTGCACCAAACATATCGTAGGCTCAAAAATCATTTTGGACGCACTCGGTGGTACTCTTAGGTGATGAGGTTCAAGTGGAAGCTCAATTCTGTTCGTTTGGAGATAGTGCTAATCTTGATGTAAGATAGGTGCACGTTTCGCGCCGAACGTATCATAGGATCAGAAATAATTTTGGACACACCCGATCATACTCCAAGGTAATGAGGCTCAAGAGGAAGCTCGATTCTGTTCATTTGGAGATAGTGCTAATCTTGACGCAAGATCGGTGCATGGTTTATGCCAATGTACCACAGGCTCAAAATCATTTTGGACACACCCGATAGAACACCTAGGTAACGTGGGTCATGTGGAATCTCATTTCGGTCTATTTGAAGATAGTGTTAGTGTCGGTGCAAGATAGGTGCATGATTTGCGCTAAACGTACCATAGGCTCAAAAATCGTTTGGAGACAGTACTAGTCTTGATGCAAGATAGGTGCACGGTTTGCACTGAACGTACCACAGGCTCAGAAATCATTTTGGAACACCCGATGGAACTCCTAGGTGACGTGGGTCATGTGGAATCTCATTTCAACCAGTTCAGGGACAGTGTTAGTGTCGGTGCAAGATAGATGCATGATTTTGCGCCAGACGTACCTTTGGCTCAGAAATCATATTGGACACACCTGATGGTACTCTATGCTAATAAGGCTCAACTAAAAGTTCGACTCAGTTCGTTTGGAGATAGTGCTAATCTTGACACAAGATAGGTGCACGACTTGCACCGAGCGTACCATAGGCTCATAAATCACTTTGGACGCACCTGATGGTACTCCAAGGTGACGAGGCTCAAGTAGAATCTCGATTCAGTTCATTTGGAGATAGAGCTAATCTTGACGCAAGATAGGTGCACGGTTTGGGCCGAATGTATTAGAGGCTCAGAGATCATTTTGTACGCACCAGATGGAACTACTAGGTGACGTGGCATGTGGAATCTCGTTTCGGTGGGTTCGGGGATAGTGTTAGTGTCGGTGCAAGATAGGTGCGCAATTTGCGCCAAACGTACCATAGGCTCAAAAATCGTTTTGACCACACCCAATCGCACTCCAGGGTAATGAGGCTCAAGTGGAAGCTCGATTCAGTTCGTTTGGAGATAGTTCTAATCTTGATGCAAGATAGGTGCATGGTTTGCACCAAACATACCATAGGCTTAAAAATCGTTTTGGATGCACTGGATGGAACAACTAGGTAAAGTGAGACTTGTAGAATCTCTCTTTGGTCCATTTGGTGACAATATTAGTGTCGATGCAAGATAGGTGCACAGTTTGCGTGAAACATGCCATAGGCTCAGAAATCGTTTTGGACGCACCCGGTGGTACTTTTAGGTGACGAGGCTCAAGTGGAAGCTCGACTCAGTCTGTTTGGAGATAGTACTAATCCTGATGCAAGATAGGTGCACGGTGTGGGACGGACGTACTTGAGGCTCAGAAATCATTTTGTACGACTAATGGAACTACTAGGTGACGTGGCATGTGAAATCTCATTTCTGTCCGTTCGGAGACAGTGTTAGTGACGGTGCAAGATAGGTGCATGATTTGTGGCAAACGTATCTTAGGCTCAGAAATCATTTTGGACGCACCCGATGGTACGCCTAGGAGATGAGGCTCAAGTGGAAGCTCGATTCAGTCCGTTCGGAGATAGTTCTAATCTTGATGCAAGATAGGTGCACGGTTTGGGCCGAACATACCATAGCCTCTGAAATTGTTTTGGATGCACCCGACGGAAGTCCATGGTAACGTGGGTCATGTGAAACCTCATTTTGTTCCATTTAGAGATAGAGTTGGTGTCAGTGCAAGATAGTTGCACGGGTTGCGCCAAACATACCGTAGGCTCAGAAATCATTTTAGACGCAACCGATGGTATTCCAAGGTGACGAGGCTCAAGTCATAGCTTGATTTGGTTCCTTTGGAGATAGTTCTAATCTTGACGCAAGATTGGTGCATGGTTTGTGCCGAATGTACCCTAGGCTCAGAAATTATTTTACCGGGTGGAACTACTAGGTGACGTGGTCATGTGGAATCTTGTTTCGGTCCGTTTGGAGATAGTGTTAGTGTCAGCGCACGGTTTGCACCAAATGTAAAATAGGCTCAGAAATCATTTTGGACACACCCGATGGCACTCCTAGGTGATGAGGCTCATGTAGAAACTCGATTTTGTTCGTTTGGAGATAGTGCTAATCTTGACGCAAATAGGTGCACGGTTTGGGACAAACGTACTAGAGGCTCAGAAATCATTTTGTACGCACCGGATGGAATTACAAGGTGACATGGCACGTGGAATCTCATTTTGGTCTGTTCGGAGATAGTGTTAGTGTCGGTGCAAGATAGGTGCACAGTTTGCACCAAACGTACCTTAGGCTCAGAAATCATTTTGGACGCACCTAATGGTACTCCTAGGTGACGAGGCTCAAGTTAAAGTTTGATTCAGTCCGTTTGGAGATAGGTGCATGGTTTGTGCCGAATGTACCACAGGCTCATAAATCATTTTGGACACTCCTAATGGAACTCGTAGGTGACGTGGGTCATGTGGAATGTCGTTTCAGTTCGTTTTGAGATAGTGTTAGTGTTGGTGCAAGATAGGTGCACGATTTGCCCCAACGTGCCGTAGGCTCAGAAATCATTTTGGACGCACTCGATGGTACTCCAAGGTAATGAGGCTCAAGTGGAAGCTCGATTCAGTTCGTTTGGAGATGGTGCTAGTCTTGATGCAAGATAGGTGCACAGTTTGCACTGAACATACCACAGGCTTAGAAATTGTTTTGGACACACCCATTGGAACTCCTAGGTACGTGGGTCATGTGGAATCTCATTTTGATCCGTTTGGAGACAGTGTTAGTGTCGGTGCAAGATAGGTGCACGATTTGCACCAGACGTACCATAGGCCTAGAAATCGTTTTAGACGCACCCGATGGTACTCCAAGGTAACGAGGCTCAAGTGCAAGCTCAATTCAGTTCGTTTGAAGATAGTTCTAATCTTGATGCAAGATAGGTGCACGGCTGGCGCTGAACATACCATAGTCTCAGAAATCATTTTGGACGCACCCGATGGAACTCCTAGGTGACGTGGGTCATGTGGAATCTTGTTTCGGTCCATTCGGAGATAGTGTTAGTGTCGGTGCGCGATAGGTGTAAAGTTTGTGCCAAACGTACATAGGCTCAGAAATCATTTCGGACACACCCGATGGTACTCCTAGGTGACGAGGCTCAGGTAGAAGCTCGATTCAGTTTGTTTGGAGACAGTGCTAATCTTGACGCAAGATAGGTGCATGGTTTGGGCCGAACGTACTAGAGGCTCAGAAATCGTTTTGTACGCAACATAGGTGCACGTTTGGAGACATTGTTAGTGTTGGTGCAAGATAGGTGCACAGTTTGCGCCAAAGAAACCACAGGCTTCAAAATCATTTTGGATGCACCCAGTGGTACTCTTAGGTGATGATGCTCAAGTGGAAGCTCGATTCAGTCCATTTGGTGTTAGTGTCGGTGCAAGATAGGTGCACAGTGTGTCCTGAATGTACTAGAGGCTCGAAAATATATTTTGTATGCACCAGATGGAACTACTAGGTGATGTGGCATGTGGAATCTCGTTTCGGTCCGTTCGGAGACAGTGCTAGTGTTGGTGCAAGATAGATGCACGGTTTGTGCCAAACGTACTTACTCAGAAATTGTTTTGGATGCACTAAATGGTACTCCTAAGTGATGAGGCTCAAGTGAAAGCTTGATTTAGTCCGTTTAGAGATAGTGCTAATCCTAACGCAAGGAAGGTGCCTAGTTTGCGCCAAACATACCATAGCCTCAAAAATCATTATGGACACACCCAATGGAACTCCATGGTGATGTGTATCTTGTGGAATCTTGTTTTAGTCTGTTTGGAGACAGTGTTAGAGTTGGTGCAATATAGGTGCACGGTTTGCACCAAACGTACCATAGGCTCAGAAACCATTTTGGACGCATTCCATGGAACTTCATGGTGACGTGGATCATGTGGAATCTTGTTTTGGTCCGTTTGGAGATAGTGTTGGTGTCAGTGCAAGATAACTGCATGGCTTGCGCCAAACATACCATAGGCTCATAAATCATTTTGGACGCACTCGATGGTACTCCTAAGTGATGAGACTCAAGTGGAATCTTGATTTAGTCCATTTGGAGATAATGCTAATCCTGACGCACGATAGGTGCTCTATTTGCGCTGAACGTACCACAGACTTAGAAATTGTTTTGGACGCACCCGATGGAACTCCTAGGTGAGGTGGGTTATGTGGAACCTCGTTTCGGTCCGTTCGGAGATAGTGTAGTGTCGGTGCAAGATAGGTGCATGGATTGCGTAAAATGTACCGTGGGCTCAGAAATCGTTATGGAAGCAACCTGTTGTACTCCTAGGAATAAGGCTCAAGTGGAAGCTCAGAAATCCTCAGAAATCATTTTGGACGCACCCGATGGTACCTCAAGGTGACCTGGGTCATGTGGAATCTTGTTTTGTTCCGTTTGGAGAAAGTGTTGGTGTCTTTGTAAGATAGGTGCACGGTTTGCACCAAACATACCGTAGGCTTAGAAATTGTTTTTGACGCACCCAATGGTACACATCGATGATGAGGCTCAAGTGGAAGCTTGATTTAGTTTGTTTGGAGATAGTGCTAATCTTGACGCAAGATTTGCGCTGAAGGTACCACAGGCACATAAATCATTTTGGACGCATCTGATGGAACTCCAGGTGACGTGGGTCATGTGGAATCTCGTTTTCGTCTATTTGACGACAGTGTTAGTGTCAGTGCAAGACAGGTGCAAGGTTTGCGCCAAACATACCATATGCCTAGAAATAATTTCGGACACACCCGATGGTACTCCTAGGTGATGAGGCTCAAGTGGAAGCTCGATTTAGCCGGTTTGGAGATAGTGCTAATCTTGATGCAAGATAGGTGCACGGTTTTGGTCGAACATACTAGAGGCTCCAAAATCATTTTGTACACACCGGATGGATCTACTAGGTTAGATGGGTCATGTGGAATTTCATTTTGGTCTATTTAGAGACAATGTTACTGTCAGGGCAAGATAGGTGCACAGTTTGCGCGAAATGTACCATTGGCTCAGAAATCATTTTGGACGCATCCAATGGGACTCCTAGGTGACGTGGGTCATGTGGAATCTCATTTTGGTCTGTTTGACGATAGTGTTAGTGTCGGTGTAAGACATGTGCAAGGTTGGTGCCAAACGTACCATAGGCTCAAAAATCATTTTGGACACACCCGATGGGACTCCTAGGTGATGAGGCTTAAGTGGAAGCTCAATTTAGCCAGTTTGAAGATAGTGCTAATCTTGACACAAGATAGGTGCACGATTTGGGCCGAACATACTAGATGCTCGAAAATCATTTTGTACACACCGCATGGAGCTACTAGGTTAGATGGGTCATGTGGAATCTCGTTTCGGTCTGTTTGGAGACAGTGATACTATCAGGGCAAGACTGGTGCATGGTTTGCGCCAAACGTACCATTGGCTCAGAAATCATTTTGGATGCACCCAATGGTTCTCCTAGGTGACGAGGCTCAAGTGGAAGCTCGATTCAGTGCATTTGGAGATAGTGCTAATCTGGACGTAAGATAGGTGAAAGGCTTGCGCCGAACGTAATACAGCCTCAGAAATCATTTTGGACGCACCCGGTGGTACCCCTAGGTGATGAGGCTCAAGTAGGAGCTTGATTCAGTTTGTTTTGGAGATAGTGCTAATCTTGACACAAGATATGTGCACGGTTTGCGCCGAACATACCATAGGCTTAGAAATCATTGTGGACACACCCAGTGGAACTCCTAGGTGACGTGGATTATGTGGAATCTCATTTCAGTCCATTCAGAGATAGTGTTAGCGTCGGTGCAAGACAGGTGCAAGGTTGCGCCAATCGTACCATTTGCTCAGAAATCATTTTGGACACACCCGATGGTACTCCTAGGTGATGAGGCTCAAGTAGAAGCTCGATTTACCCAGTTTGGAGATAATGCTAATCTTGACGCAAGATAGCTGCACGATCTGTGCTGAACATACAAGAGGTTCACAAATCATTTTGGACACACCCGATGGTACTCCAAGGTGATGTGGGTCATGTGGAATCTTGTTTTGGTCCCTTTGGATATAGTGTTGGTGTCAGTGCAAGATAGGTGCACGGTTTGTGCCAAACATACCGTAGGCGTAGAAATTATTTTGGACGCAGCTGACGGTACTGCTCAGTGATGAGGCTCAAGTGGTAGCTTGATTCAGTTTGTTTGGAGATAGTGCTAACCTTGACTCAAGATCGGTGCACTGTTTGCGCCGAACGTTGGACATGCTCAGAAATCGTTTTGAACGCAGCGATGGAACTCCAAGGTGACATGGGTCATGTGGAATCTCGTTTCGGTCCATTTGGAGGTTGTGTTAGTGTTGGTGCACGATAGGTGCACGGTTTATGCCAAATGTACCATAGGCTCAAAAATTGTCTTGGACACACCTGATGGTAGTCCTAGGTGACGAGAGTCAAGTGGAAGCTCGATTCAGTCTATGTTGGAGATAGTGCTAACCTTGACACAAGATAGTGAAAGGCTTGCGCCGAATGTAATACAGCCTCAGAAATCATTATGGACGCACTCGATGGAACTCCTAGGTTATTTGGGTCATGTGGAATATCGTTTTGGTTCGTTTGGAGACAGTGCTAGTGTCGGTTTAGGTTAGGTGCATGGTTTGCACCAAATAAACCATCTGATCAGAAAACATTTTGGACACACCCGATGGTACTCCTAGGTGGCGAGACTCATGTAGAAGCTCGTTTCATTTGGAGACAGTGCTAATCTTGACGTAAGATAGGTGTACGGTTTGTGCCGAACATAGCACAGGCTCAGAAATCATTTTGCACACACCCGATGAAACTCCTAGGTGACGTGGGTCATATGGAATCTTGCTTCGGTCCGTTTGACAGTGTTAGTGTCGGTGTAAGATAGGCGCACAATTTGCGCCAGACATACCACAGGCTCAGAAATCATTTTGGACGCATTCGATGGAACTCCATGGTGACATGGGTCATGTGGAATCTCATTTTGCTCCGTTTGGAGATAGTGTTGGTGTTAGTGCAAGATAGGTGCACGGTTTGCGCCAAACATATCATAGGCTCAGAAATCATTTTGGACGCACTCGGTGGTACTCTTAGGTGACGAGGCTCAAGTGGAAGCTCGATTCAGTTTGTTTGGGGATAGTGTTAATCTTGACACAAGATAGGTCCACGGTTGGCGTCGAACATACCACGTGCTCAGAAGTCGTTTCAGACACACCGAGTGGAACTCCTAAGTGACGTGGGTCTTGTGGAATCTCATTTCGGTCTGTTTGGAGATATTGTTAGTGTCGGTGCCATATAGGTGCACAATTTGCGCCAGACGTACCATAGGCTCAGAAATCATTTTGGACGCACCCGATGTAACTTCATTGTGACGTGGGTCATGTGGAATGTCGTTTTGGTCCGTTTGGAGATAGTGTCGGTGTCGGTGCAAGATAGGTGCACGGTTTGCACCAAACATACCATAGGCTCAGAAATTGTTTTGGACGCACTTGGTGGTACTCTTAGGTGACAAGGCTCTAGTGGAAGCTCGATTCAGTTCGTTCAGAGATAGTGCTAGTCTTGACGCAAGATAGGTGCACGGTTTGCGCCGGACGTACCATAGGCCTAGAAATCATTTTGGTCACACCCAATGGAACTCCTAGGTGACATGGGTCATGTGGAATCTCATTTCAGTCCGTTTGGAGACAGTGTTAGTGTCTGTGCAAGATTGGTGCATGATTTGTGCCAAATGTACCATAGGCTCAGAAATCATTTTGGACGCACCCAAGATTCAGTTCGTTCTGAGGTAATGAGGCTCAAGTGGAGGCGTGATTCAGTTTGTTTGGAGATAGTGCTAATCTCGACACGAGATAGGAGCACGGTTTGTGCCGAACATACCACAGGCTCAAAAATCATTTTGCACACACCCGATGGAACTCCTAGGTGACGTGGGTCATGTGGAATCTCATTTTGATGTGTTTGGAGCCAATGTTAGTGTTGGTGCAAGATCGGTGCACGATTTGCGCCAGACGTACCATAGGCTCTGAAATCATTTTCGATGCATCGATGGAACTAGATGGTGACGTGGGTCATGTGGAATCTCGTCCTGGTCCATTTTTAGATAGTGTTGGTGTCGGTGCAAGATAGGTACATGGTTTGTGCCAAACATATCGTAGGCATAGAAATCGTTTTGGACGCACCCGGTGGTACTCTTAGGTGACCTGGCTCAAGTGGAAGCTCGATTTAGTTCGTTTGGAGATAGTGCTAATCTTGACACAAGATAGGTGGACGGTTTGCCCCGAACATACCACAGGCTCAGAAATCGTTTTGGACACACCCGGTGGAACTCCTAAGTGACGTGGGTCATGTGGAACCTCGTTTCGGTCCGTTTGGAGATAGTATTAGTGTCAGTGCAAGATAGGTGCATGATTTGTGCCAAACGTTCCAAAGTCATTTTTGGACGCACCCGATGTAACTCCATGGTGACGTGGGTCATGTGGCATCTCGTTTTGGTTCGTTTGGAGATAGTATTGGTGTCGGTGCAAGATAAGTGCACGGTTTGCACCAAACATACCATTGGCTCAGAAATTGTTTTGGACGCTCTCGGTGGTACACAGGTGACGAGGCTCAAGCGGAAGCTCTATTCAGTTCGTTCGGAGATAGTGCTAATATTCACACAAGATAGGTGGACAGTTTGTGCCAAACGTACCATAGGCTCAAAAATCATTTTGGACATACCCGATAGAACTTCTAAGTGATGTGGGTCATGTGGAATCTCGTTTTGGTCCGTTTGGAGATAGCGTTCGTGTTGGTGCAAGATAGGTACATGGTTTTGGATGAACGTACTAGAGGCTTGGAAATCATTTTGTACGCACCGGATGGAGCTACTAGGTGACGTGGCATGTGGAATCTCGTTTCAGTCCATTTGGAGACAGTGTTAGTGTCGGTGCAAGATAGGTGCACGGTTTGCTACAAACATTCCTTAGGCTCAGAAATCGTTTTGGACGAACCCAGTGGTACTCTTAGGTGACGAGCCTCAAGTGGAAGCTCAATTTAGTTCATTTGGAGATAGTGCTAATCTTGACGCAAGATACATGCATGGTTTATGCCGAACATACCACAGGCTCATAAATAGTTCTATACGCACCCGATGGAACTCCTAGGTGACGTGGATCATGTGGAGTCTCGTTTCGATCCGTTTGGGTACAGCGTTAGTATCGGTGCAAGATAGGTGCAGGATTTGCACCAAACGTACCACAGGCTCAAAAATCATAATGGATGCACTGGATGGAACTACTAGGTGACGTGGGTCTTGTGGAACCTTGTTTCAGTCCGTTTGGAGATAATGTTAGTGTTGGTGCAAGATAGGGGCACAGTTTGCGCCAAACATTCGGTAGGATCAGAAATCATTTTGGACGCACGTGGTGGTACTCTTAGGTGACGAGGCTCAAGTGGAAGCTCCATTCAATCCGTTTGGAGATAGTATTGGTGTCGTTGCAAGATAAGTGCATGGTTTGCACCAAACATACCGTAGGCTCAGAAATCATTTTGGACGCTCCTAGTGGTACACTTAGGTGACGAGGCTCAAGTGGAAGTTCTATTCAGTTTGTTTGGAGATAGTGCTAAGCTTCACGCAAGATAGGTGCACGGTTTGCACAGAACGTACCGTAGGCTCAGAAATCGTTTTGGACACATCTGATGGAACTTCTAAGTGATGTGGGTCATGTGGAATCTCGTTTCGGCCCGTTTGGAGATAGTGTTAGTGTTGGTGCAAGATAGGTGCATGGTTTGCATGGTTTGCACCCGATGGAACTCCATGGTAACGTGGGTCATGTGGAACCACATTTTGTTTCGTTTAGAGATAGAGTTGGTGTCGGTGGAAGATAGTTGCATGGGTTGCGCCAAACATACCGTAGGCTTAGAAATCATTTTAGATGCAACCGATGGTACTCCAAGGTGACGAGGCTCAAGTGGTAGCTTGATTTGGTTCCTTTGGAGATAGTTCTAATCTTGATGCAAGATTGGTGCATGGTTTGTGCCGAACGCACCATAGGCTCAGAAATTATTTTGGACGCACCGGGTGGAACTTCTAGGTGACGTGGGTCAGTGGAATCTTGTTTCAGTCCATTTGGAGATAGTGTTAGTGTCGGCGCATGGTTGCACCAAACGTAAAATAGGCTCAGAAATCATTTTGGACACAGCCGATGGTACTTCTAGGTGATGAGGCTCATGTAGAAACTCAATTCAGTTCGTTTGGAGATAGTGCTAATCTTGACGCTAATAGGTGCACGGTTTGGGACAAACGTACTAGAGGCTCGGAAATCGCTTGTACGCACCGGATGGAATTACTAGGAGATGTGGCATGTGGAATCTCGTTTTGTCCATTCGAAGATAGTGTTAGTGTCGGTGCCAGATAGGTGCACAGTTTGCACCAAATGCACCGAATGGTACTCCTCGGTGACGAGGCTCAAGTCGAAGCTCGATTCAGTCCGTTTGGAGATAGTGCTAATCTTGATGTAAGATAGGTGCACTGTTTGCGTCGAACGTACCATAGGCTTAGAAATCATTTTGGACACTCCTGATGGAACTCCAAGGTGATGTGGGTCAAGTGGAATCTCGTTTCAATTTATTGTGAGATAGTCTTAGTGTTGGTGCAAGATATGTGCACGATTTGCACCAACGTGCTGTAGGCTTAGAAATCATTTTGGATGCACTCGATGGTACTCTAAGGTAATGAGGCTAAAGTGGAAGCTCGATTCAGTTCGTTTGGAGACGGTGCTAGTCTTGATGCAAGATAGGTGCACGGTTTGCGCGGAACGTACCACATGCTCAGAAATTGTTTTGGACACACCCAATGGAACTCTTAGGTGACGTGGGTCATGTGGAATCTCATTTCGATCCATTTGGAGACAGTGTTAGTGTCGGTGCACGATTGGTGCAAGGTTTGTGCCAAACATACAATAGGCTCAAAAATGATTTCAGACACACCCGATGGTACTCCTAGGTGCCGATGCTCAGGTAGAAGCTCGATTCAGTTCATTTGGAGATAGTGCTAATCTTGACACAAGATAGGTGCACGGTTTAGGCTGAACATACTAGAGGCTCAGAAATCATTTTGTACGCAACATAGGTGCACGTTTGGAGACATTGTTAGTGTCGGCACAAGATAGGTGCACAGATTGCGCCAAAGATACCACAGGCTTCGAAATCATTTTGGATGCACGCGGTGGTACTCTTAGGTGATGAGGCTCAAGTGGAAGGTCGATTCAGTCCGTTTGGTGTTAGTGTCGGTGCAAGATAGGTGCACAGTGTGGCCTGAACGTACTAGAGGCTCAAAAATTGTTTTGTACACACCAGATGGAACTACTAGGTGATGTGGCATGTGGAATCTCGTTTCGGTCCGTTCGGAGACAATGTTAGTGTTGGTGCAAGATAGGTGCATGGTTTGCGCCAAACGTACTCTAGGCTGAGAAATTGTTTTGGACGCACTCGATGGTACTCCTAAGTGATGAGGCTTAAGTGAAGCTTGATTTAGTCCGTTTAGATATAGTGCTAATCCTGAGACAAGGTAGGTGCCCAGTTTGCGCCAAACGTACCATAGCCTCAAAAACCATTATGGACACACCCGATGGAACTCCATGGTGACGTGGATCTTGTGGAATCTTGTTTCGGTCCATTTGGAGACAATGTTAGTGTTGGTGCAATATAGGTGCACAATTTGCACCACATAAAAATCGTTTTGGACGCACCCGATGGTACTCAGAGCAAGTGGGGCCCAAGTAGAAGCTCAATTCAATTAGTTTGGAGATAGTGCTAATCTTGACGCAAGATAGGTGCACAGTTTGTGCCGACCATACCATAGGCTCAGAAATAATTTTGGACGCATTCGATGGAACTCCATGGTGACGTGGGTCATGTGGAATCTCGTTTTGGTCCGTTTGGAGATAGTGTTGGTGTCGGTGCAAGATAACTGCACGGTTTGTGCCAAACATACCATAGGCACAGAAATCGTTTTGGACGCACTCGATGGTACTCCTAAGTGAGGAGGCTCAAGTGGAATCTTGATTTAGTCCATTTGGAGATAAGCTAATCCTAACACATGATAGGTGCCCGGTTTGCGCCGAACATACCACATGCTTAGAAATTGTTTTCGACGCACCCGATGGAATTCCTAGGTGAGGTGGGTCATGTGGAATCTCGTTTTGGTCCATTCACAAATAGTGTAGTATCGGTGCAAGAAAGGTGCACGGTTTGTGTTAGTGCAAGACAGGTGCATGGTTTGTGCCAAACATACCATAAGCTCAGAAATCATTTTAGACGCACCCGGTGGTACTCCTAGGTGACGACGCTTAAGTGGAAGCTCGATTCAATTTGTTTTGGAGATAGTGCTAATCTTGACGCAAGACAGGTGCACGGTTTGCGTCGAAGGTACCGCAGGCTCAGAAATCATTTTGGACGCGTCCGGTGGAACTCCTAGGTGACGTGGGTCATATGGAATCTCATTTTGGTCTGTTTGACGACAATGTTAGTGTCGGTGCAAGACTGTTGCAAGGTTTGTGTCAAACGTACCATATGGTCAGAAATCATTTTGGACACACCCGATGATACTCCTAGGTGATGAAGCTCAAGTGGAAGCTCAATTTAGCCGGTTTGGAGATCGTGCTAATCTTAACACAAGATAAGTGCACGGTTTGGCCGAACATACTAGAGGCTCGAAAATCATTTTGTACACACCGGATGGAGCTACTAGGTTATATGGGTCATGTGGAATCTTGTTTCGGTCTGTTTGGAGACAGTGTTACTGTTGGGGCAAGATAGGTGCACGGTTTGCGCCAAACCTACCATTGGCTCAGAAATCATTTTGGATGCACTCGATGGTACTCCTAGGTGACAAGGCTCAAGTGGAAGCTCAATTCAGTCCGTTCGGAGATAGTGCTAATCTTGACGCAAGATAGGTGAAAGGATTGCGCCGAACATAATAAAACCTCAGAAATCATTTTGGACGCACCCAGTGGTACTCCTAGGTGACGAGGCTCAAGTAGGAGCTTGATTCAGTTTGTTTTGGAGATAGTGCAAATCTTGACACAAGATAGGTGCACGATTTGCATTGAACGTACCATAGGCTCAGAAAATCATTTTGGACATACCCAATAGAACTCCTCGGTGACGTGGGTCATGTGGAATCTCGTTTTGGTCTATTTGAAGATAGTGTTAGTGTCGATGCAAGATAGGTGCAAGGTTGCGCCAAATGTACCATATGCTCAGGAATGATTTTGGACACACCCGATGGTACTCCTAGGTGATGAGGCTCAAGTAGAAGCTCGATTTAGCCAGTTTGGAGATAATGCTAATCTTGATGCAAGATAGCTGCACGGTCTGTGCTAAACATACAAGAGGTTCACAAATCATTTTGGACACACCCGATGGTACTCCAAGGTGACGTGGGTCATGTGGAATCTTGTTTTGGTCCCTTTGGAGATAGTATTGGTGTCGGTGCAAGAAAGGTGCACCCGATGGTACTATCTCCAAACATACCGTAGGCTTAGAAATTGTTTTGGACGCACTCGACGGTACTCCTCGGTGATGAGCCTCAAGTGGAAGCTTGATTCAGTTCGTTTGGAGATAGTGCTAACCTTGACGCAAGATAGGTGCACGGTTTGCGTCGAATGTAGCACAGGCTCAGAAATCGTTTTGAACGTAGCCGATGGAACTCCAAGGTGACATGGGTCATGTGGAATCTTGTTTCGGTCCATTTGGAGGTGGTGTTAGTGTTGGTGCACGATAGGTGCACGGTTTACGCCAAGTGTACTATAGGCTCAAAAATTGTTTTGGACACACCTGATGGTAGTCCTAGGTGACGAGGGTCAAGTGGAAGCTCGATTCAGTCTATGTTGGAGATAGTGCTAATCTTGACGCAAGATAGTGAAAGGCTTGCGTCGAACGTAATACAGCCTCAGAAATCGTTTTGGACGCACTCGATGGAACTCATAGGTGATTTGGGTCATGTGGAATATCGTTTTGGTTCGTTTAGAGACAGTGCTAGTATCGGTGCAAGATAGGTGCACGATTTGCGCCAAATAATCCATCTGATCAGAAATCCTTTTGGACACTCCCGATGGTACTCCTAGGTGGCGAGACTCAAGTAGAAGCTCCATTCGTTTGGAGACAGTGCTAATCTTGATGCAAGATAGGTGTACGGTTTGCGCCGAACATACCACAGGCTCAGAAATCATTTTGCACACACCCGATGGAACTCCTAGGTCACGTGGGTCATATGGAATCTTGTTTCGGTCCGTTTGGAGACAGTGTTAGTGTCAGTGCAAGATAGGTGCACCATTTGTGCAACACATACCACAGGCTCGGAAATCATTTTTGACGCATTCGATGGAACTCCATGGTGACGTGGGTCATGTGGAATCTTGTTTTGCTCTGTTTGGAGATAGTGTTGGTGTCAGTGCAAGATAGGTGCACGGTTTGTGCTAAACATACCGTAGGCTCAGAAATTGTTTTGGATGCACTCGGTGGTACTCTTAGGTGACGAGGCTTAAATGGAAGCTTGATTCAGTTTGTTTGGAGATAGTGTTAATCTTGACACAAGATAGGTGCACAGTTGGCGTCGAACATACCACGTGCTTAGAAATTGTTTTGGACATAGTCGGTGGAACTCCTAAGTGACGTGGGTCATGTGGAATCGCGTTTCGGTCCATTTGGAGATTGTGTTAGTGTCAGTGCAATGTAGGTGCACAATTTGCGTCAGACGTACCATAGACTCAGAAATTGTTTTGGACCCACTGAAAGGTCTTGATGGCTAGAGGTGGGGTGAATAGCCTTTTAAAAATTCTACAAAGACAAGCTAAACAAGTTTATCAATACAACAAATAGCGAGATGCGAGTTTTTCTTAGCCTACGGGGTGTTTGCAAGCCACCTATCTTGGTCTCCTTCTTCTCTTCTACCTCATCTTCATCATCATTGTATTGGGCATCGGTCATTATATCTCCAAGCACATCGGTAGGTTTGACCTTGTCCAATCCCTCTCTAAAGATCATTCTTCTCAAGGTGGCAAACTTCTTGGGTAAGCACATCAAGAACTTGTGTGAGAAGTCCTTGTCCTCAACCTTCTCTCCAAGCCCCTTGAGATCATTGACAATGACTTGGAGCCTATAGAACATCTCTGGAATGGATTCATCATCCTTCATCTTAAAAGTGGAGAACTTGTCCTTGAGCATATATAGCTTGGCACTTTTTACCGTTGAAGTGCCTTCATATGTTTCTTCAAGCCTTATCCAAAGCTCATTTGCCTTTTCAAGATCTTTGATTTGCTCAAATACTTTGTCATCAATGGCACGGTAGATTGTGTCAAGTGCCGCCGTGTTGCATTGTTTGTTGATGCGGTCATTTGGGGTGAGATTTTCCTCATCAAGAATGATGTATCCTTCTTTGGTCACATCCCAAACCTTCTCATGTATATTGCCTAGATATTGCTTCATCTTCCTTTTCCAATGATCAAAGGAAGAGACGCCATCAAAGAATGGAGGCTTGCCATTAACATGATTGAACATAACTTGAGCCATCTTGCACCGAGGTTGTTAAGCCTTGCAAACGGTGACCACGGCTCTGATACCACTTGAAAGGTCTTGATGGCTAGAGGGGGGGTGAATAGCCTTTTAAAAATTCTACAAAGACAAGCTAAACAAGTTTATCAATACAACAAATAGCGAGATGCGAGTTTTGCTTAGCCTACGGGGTGTTTGCAAGCCACCTATCCAATTCACAATTCTAGTATATTGGCACTCAACCGCACAAGTTAAACCGATAAGGTAACTACAACTAGCAAGCTACACAAAAGAGCTACTCTAGCAAAGCAAACTAGCTAGCAAAGATAACTAAGAAAGTAATGCGGAGTTGAGTTAGGAGGGTTTCACCGAGGGGTGAAGTATTGAGCCAACCAATATGATCAACAATGAATACCAAAACAACCGAACACCGGGATCAATCAATCACAATACGAAAGTGATGACACGAAGATTTATCCCGAGGTTCACGTGCTTGCTGGCACGCTAGTCCCCGTTGTGTCCCTCTTTACCACGTGGTTCGGTGGCTAATCGGTCTCACACCGAGCCTCTCAACCACCAAGTGCCAACTAGATGCAATCTCACAATGCAAATGCACTTGGATCACTCAATCTCACTTCGAATATGCAAGGAAGCAAGAGAGATGAGTGGGAGGGGAGTTGCTTAGCTCAAAGTGCTCACAAGTATGTCAAAAGTCCGAGAGAGAGAGCCTTGAGCCGGCCAACGAGTATTTATAGACGTACCCCTTCGAATATAGCCGTTAGGAACTTGAAACAGCCGAAGTCGCGCTGACCGGACGCGCTGGTCAAACTGACCGGACGCGCCGATCGCATAACGGCTACATTCGCGAAGCACCGACCGGACGCGCTGGTCAAGCTAGAGCAGCGCACAACAAAATAGCGACCGGACGCGCTGGAGAACTGACCGGACGCCACAGTGCCCGCGTTCGGTTGGAGTCTAGTAAGCTCCCTGATCGACCGGACGCGTCCGATCACGTGTGACCGGACGCGCACCGCGTCCGATCGACCTTGCGAACTGCAGTTCCCTTAGGGCGCCTGACCGGACGCACCGGTCCCGCGAGTGACCAGACGCGCCGGTTGCAAACCCTAGCCCGCGCGCTTGACTGCTGTGCTATACTGACCGGACGTGTCCGGTCACACCGTGACCACGTCCGATGCAGCGTCCGGTCACCTCCGTGACCTCCGTTCGCCTCCGTTTCTTTTCCGACTTCCGGCGTAGTGGAAAATAGGCATTTCATTTCTTCGAAATCGCCTGAATCCCGCCTCGCAAGCTCGGTGGGGGGGGGGAGAGAGGACCCCAAACCCTCTCTACCGCTCAAACTCCAACGCCTTCGCAAACGTGCTAACATCACCAAGTGATCATCACCATGTGCATGTGTGTTAGCATTTTCACAATCATTTTTCGAGGCGTTATTAGTTCTATCCAAATGCATATGACATGAAATGCACACCTAGAGGCACTTAGGAGTTCAATAGCCGCGTCATTCCCCTCTTTATAGTATGGCTATCTATCCTATAATGTAACCACACCCACTAGGTGTCTTGGTTACTAAAACACAACCCTTAAGCATATACCTTTGCCTTGATCATGTAGGGTTGCGTCCAAATCCAAGTGTGGTCATCATGATCACCATGTCCATCTTGCCACCAACCTTGGAATGTACTAATCCTCATATGCTACATACAACTTAGGCATAGGATTAGTACTTAGGCATTGTCACTAATTACCAACACCAAACATAGGACTTTCAATCTCCCCCTTGTTGGTAATTGGTGACAACCCTTTCACAAAGATATTATGATAGAATTTAGATTGAACCCATGTCACATTGTCCAAGTATATTACCATGTGTAAGAATTTATGGACAAGTGATCATGAATTCAAATTGATAGCAATGGCTCCCCCTACATGTATGCTATATGTTTGGATTTTGGAAGCATACATGTTAGATAGGAAAGATTAGGAGCATTGACTACCAATAGGTGCTAAGTGTTTTAGATTATAGACCTTTGAAGCGTGATACCATCGGAGTAGCGATAAACACCATCTTAGCACCTTGTGTAGTTAGATACCACTTGAAAAAGCACAAACATAACTAGAAAACTCGTGAGATCAATATTATAAGCAAGGCACTAGTACCACTTTGAAAAACATGAAGCAAGAAAAATCTAACTACTTCTTATTCATGCTAGTACTTCAATACACCATTCAATTGTATACTAGCAAAACATCACACAAGCAAAGTATCGGAGAAAAAGAAATGCATAACTATGCATCATACATATGAAGTGCACATGAAGATGCAACATTCATGTTTAAGAGCTTGCTCCCCCTACTTGTGTGCTCAAAAATTTTAGTTGATCTCCTTCTTTTATCAATTCTCCCCTTTAGGTTTTCTCCCCCTTCCTTTAGAATCTATCTTTGTGAACAACATTTTCTCCCCCTTTGGCACCAATGACCACAAGGGACCAATTTTAGATAGATTATCATGTTGAATTATGGGGTGAGGATCAAGTTTGTGATTCAACCTAGATTGCTTGCACAAATAAAATGCTTCGGTTTGATCCAAGGGCAAGCTTCTTCACACCTCACTAGAAGGGTTATCATGCACCATGTTGAAGCAAATATTTTAGACAAGTGATCTAGATTAAACACTTAGGATCACAAGCTACTTAAACAAGTTATATGCTACCACTAGATCATACAAGTCATGGAAACAATAGTGGCACCATATAAACTTCAAATTCATTTGATTTTCATGAATGAGCCTAGAACATAAGAAATCATGACTAGATGCACTAAACATGTCCTTAGTATAGAATGTATGACATGTCAACCAATTGTACCTTGGGGCTCGAAGGAGAGGCATGTCATAAATGAGGTGCATCAACTCATGTTGGAGAAGTCAAGTATGTTCAACTCATTCTTTAGCTTGTGAAATCTCTTCTCATCAAGTGGCTTGGTGAATAGATCGGCTAGTTGATCTTCGGTGCCCACACTCTCAATAGCAATGTCACCCTTTTGTTGATGATCTCTAATAAAGTGATGGCGAACATCAATATGCTTTGTTCTTTGATGTTGAACCGGATTATTGGTTAGCTTCACGGCACTTTCATTGTCACATAGCAATGGCACATTCTTGAAGTTGATTCCAAAATCCTTCAATGTTGCCTTCATCCACAAGATTTGTGCACAACAACTACCCGCGGCGATGTATTCGGCTTCGGCGGTAGATAGTGCAATACTATTTTGCTTCTTGGATGACCATGAGACAAGTGATCTTCCCAACAATTGACAAGTCCCGGAAGTGCTCTTTCTCTCCACTTTGTCACCGGCATAGTTGGAATCCGAATATCCAACTAGTTCAAAGCTTGCACCTTTGGGATACCATAATCCAACATCTTGTGTATGCTTCAAATACCTCAATATTCTCTTTGTTGCCTTCAAATGACTTTCTCTTGGTGAGGCTTGAAATCTTGCACACATGCATACACTAAACATCACATCGGGTCTTGATGCCGTCACATAGAGTAGGCTACCAATTATTGATCTATAAAGCTTTTGATCCACCATGTTGCCACTCTTGTCACTATCCAAACTTCCACTAGTGCCCATTGGTGTTGTAATGCCCTTTGCATCTTCCATGCCAAACTTCTTGAGCATATCTTTGATGTACTTGGTTTGGCTCACAAAAGTTCCTTCCTTCATTTGTTTGATTTGAAGTCCAAGAAAGAAGCTAAGTTCACCAATCATTGACATTTCAAATTCCTTTGCCATCATTTTTCCAAACTCATCACAATATTCTTGATTGGTTGAACCGAATATGATATCATCAACATATATTTGCAATACAAACAAGTCTTTCCCAATCTTCTTGGTAAAGAGAGTAGTATCCACTTTGCCCATGACAAATCCTTTAGTTAGCAAGAAGTCCCTCAATCTTTCATACCATGCTCTAGGTGCTTGCTTCAATCCATACAAAGCTTTTCTCAATTTGTAAACATGATTGGGTTTCTTGTCATCTTCAAAACCGGGAGGTTGCTCCACATACACCTCCTCTTGGATATACCCATTGAGAAATGCACTTTTCACATCCATTTGATATAGCTTGATATTGTGAGCACAAGCATAGACAAGTAAGATCCTAATTGCTTCCAATCTTGCAACCGGGGCATATGTTTCACCAAAGTCAAGACCCTCTATTTGTGTGTAACCTTGAGCCACTAGTCTTGCTTTGTTTCTTACTACTATTCCATCTTGATCTTGCTTGTTGTGAAAGACCCATCTTGTTCCAATGACATTGTGATCCTTAGGCCTCTCAACTAGTTCCCATACTTCATTTCTCTTGAAGTTGTTGAGCTCTTCATGCATTGCATTTACCCAATCCGGATCTCTCAATGCTTTATCAATGTCCTTGGGTTCTTCCATTGACACAAAAGAAGAGTGAGCACAAAATGATGTCAATCTTGATCTAGTTTGAACTCCCCTTTGTATGTCACCAATGATGGAATCTAATGGATGGTCTCTAGCAATGTTGGTTGGTTGAAGCACTTGCACTTGATTGCTTGGATGTTGATGTTGATCATGAGTTGGAGATGATAAACTAGCCGCTTGTTGATCTTGTTGCACTTGAGATGATGTACTAGCTTGATTTTGCATTAGAGACCCACTAGCTTGTGTAATTGGACTTTGGAGCACTTGATCTTTGTTGTCATCCACATCAATCACTTGCTTTGGCCTAATATCACCAATATCCATTTCTTTCATAGCATTGGTCAATTGAGTTCCTCTCACATCATCCAAGTTATTTTCCTCATCTTGAGAGCCATTTGTTTCATCAAACTCAACATCATGAACTTCCTCAAGTAAACCACTAGCCAAATTCCAAACTCTATAAGCTTTGCTAGTAGTGGAGTAACCAAGTAAGAATCCTTCATCACATTTCTTCTCAAACTTGCTCAATCTAGTGCCCTTCTTCAAGATGTAGCATTTGCAACCAAATACCCGAAAGTATGCAATGTTGGGCTTTCTTCCATTTAAGATCTCATATGGTGTCTTCTCTAGAAACTTGTGGCAATAGAGGCGGTTGCTATAGAAGCAAGCCGTGTTGATTGCTTTGGCCCAAAATGAATGACTCACATTATACTCATTTAACATTGATCTTGCCATATCAATCAAAGTTCTATTCTTCCTCTCAACTAGGCCATTAGATTGAGGTGTATACTTGGCCGAGAATTGATGCTTGATTTCAAGCTCCTCACATAGCTCATCAACTCTTGTGTTTCTAAACTCACTTCCATTGTCACTTCTCACTTTCTTGATTGTGGTCTCAAACTCATTTTGCACTCTCTTGATGAACTTCTTGAATATGTCAAATACCTCACTCTTGTCCACAAGAAAGAATACCCATGTGTATCTAGTGAAATCATCCACAATCACAAAACCATACTTGTTGCCACCAATGCTTGTGTATGTAGTTGGCCCAAATAGATCCATGTACAACAACTCAAATGCCTTGGAAGTACTCATGATGCTTTTCAATGGATGAGTGTTGCCCACTTGCTTTCCGGCTTGACATGCACTACATAGCTTATCCTTCTCAAATGTGACATCCTTCAAGCCTCTAACTAAGTCATGCTTCACTAACTTGTTCAATTGCTTCATGCCAACATGACCAAGTCTTCTATGCCATAACCAACCCATACTTGATTTGGTGAGCAAGCATGTTGAAAGTTGAGTGTCACTAGCATTGAAATCAACCAAGTATAGATTCTCATATCTAAAACCCTTGAAGATCAAATTGGAGCCATCAACACTAACTATCTCCACATCATCAACACCAAATATGCACTTGAAACCGAGATCACATAATTGAGCAACCGAGAGAAGATTGAAGTTCAACTTTTCAACTAAGAGCACATTGGAGATGCTATGATCATTTGAGATTGCAATCCTTCCAAGAGCCTTCACATCACCCTTGCTATTGTCACCAAATGTGATACTATCAATGCCACTATCATTTGATTTGAGAGAGTTGAACATTCTTGAATCACCGGTCATATGTTGAGAGCACCCACTATCAAGCACCCAATGCCTTCCTCCGGCCTTGTAATTTACCTACAAAATAAATTAATGTTTCTTAGGTACCCATACTTGTTTGGGTCCTTGGAGGTTAGTAACTAAGCTCTTTGGTACCCAAATGGCCTTCTTCTTTGGACCCACAATTGGTGTACCAACAAACTTAGCGCACACACCCTTCTCACCCTTGGTAAGAACATAACAAGAATCAAAAGGAATGTAATCCATTTTAGCATGAAACTTGTTGTTGTTCTTGTTCATTTTATTACAATTAATCTCTAGATGCCCAACTTGCTTGCATCTATTGCAATAACGACCATTGCTCTTCACAAAGCGAGACTTTGGAGTAGCAAAGGCCGCCTTGCCCTTCTTGGGAGTATAGCCCAAACCCTCTTTGTTAAGAGAGAACCTTTGGCTACCCAAGCATTTTAGCAAGCGGGCATCCCCACCATAGGCATTGCCTAATGCGCGGGTGAGATCATCCACCTCTCTCTTGAGAGTCTCATTCTCAACCGCAAGTGATGAATCACTAGTAGTAGAGATAGAGTTGGTTGTGGTGGATGATGATGAGCTACATGAAGCATTAGTAGAACTAACAAATAAAGAATCATCAATAATATCACATGTTAGTCCAATATCACAAGTGACAATCACTTGCTCTTCCTTAGCTTCCTTCATGAACTTCTCCAACTTGAGGTCCTTTTCCTTGATGAGCTCAAGTAGAGTGGAGTGAGCTTCCTTAAGCCTAGTGTGAGCAACTTCAAGGTCCTCGTGGTCTTCCTTTAGACACTCACGAGAGGCCTCTAGCTCATCAAAGGATTTCCTAAGAGCTTTGAGCTCTTGTTCAATTCCTTTGCACTCCTTACTCTTTTTGAGAGCAACAAGTTCCTCCATCAAGGCATCATTTTCATTGCTTTTAGCAATGAGCTCTTGTTCCAAGATTTTGTATTTCTTGGTTGTCCTCTTGTAGCCCTTGCTCATTTGATCTATTATGCCCAATAGATCATCCTTGGAGTAGTCCTCATCCTCCTCATCATCACTCCTACAACCATCACTAGCACAAGAATAATCATCACTATCATCATATTTTACCTTGGTAGGCTTGGCCATAAGGCATGTCGATGTAGTGTCGAAGATGGATGACTTGTTGGAGAGGGCGATGCTTGCAATGGCTCGCCGAGTGGTCCTCTCATCATCACTAGAGCTATCATCATCACTATCGGAGTTATCACTATCCCAAGTGACCACATAGCCACCACAGTCTTCTTCTTGTTGATGGTGAAGCTCTTCTTCTCTTTCTTCTCCTTCTTGTCCTTCTTGTTCTTCTTCAACTTCAACTCCCCATCATGATATCTTTTGTCTTCATAGGGGCACTTTGCCACTACATGATCGGGGCTATTGCAATTGTAGCAAAGCACCTCCTTTGCCTTCATGAAGTCCCTTCTCTTCCTTGCCCCATATCCTTTCTTCTTCATGAACCTCCCCATCTTATGCACTAGGAGGGCCATGGTCTCATCATCGAATGGATCATCATCATCACTCTCCACCTTGCTCTTGCCCTTAGAAGATGAAGCCTTGAATGCAATGGACTTTTCTTGCTTGATCTTGGTCTCCTTCTTCTCTTCTACCTCATCTTCATCATCATTGTATTGGGCATCGGTCATTATATCTCCAAGCACATCGGTTGGTTTGACCTTGTCCAATCCCTCTCTAAAGATCATTCTTCTCAAGGTGGCAAACTTCTTGGGTAAGCACATCAAGAACTTGTGTGAGAAGTCCTTGTCCTCAACCTTCTCTCCAAGCCCCTTGAGATCATTGACAATGACTTGGAGCCTATAGAACATCTCCGGGATGGATTCATCATCCTTCATCTTGAAAGTGGAGAACTTGTCCTTGAGCATATATAGCTTGGCACTTTTTACCGTTGAAGTGCCTTCATATGTTTCTTCAAGCCTTATCCAAAGCTCATTTGCCTTTTCAAGATCTTTGATTTGCTCAAATACTTTGTCATCAATGGCACGGTAGATTGTGTCAAGTGCCGCCGTGTTGCATTGTTTGTTGATGCGGTCATTTGGGGTGAGATTTTCCTCATCAAGAATGATGTATCCTTCTTTGGTCACATCCCAAACCTTCTCATGTATATTGCCTAGATATTGCTTCATCTTCCTTTTCCAATGATCAAAGGAAGAGACGCCATCAAAGAATGGAGGCTTGCCATTAACATGATTAAACATAACTTGAGCCATCTTGCACCGAGGTTGTTAAGCCTTGCAAACGGTGACCACGGCTCCGATACCACTTGAAAGGTCTTGATGGCTAGAGGGGGGGTGAATAGCCTTTTAAAAATTCTACAAAGACAAGCTAAACAAGTTTATCAATACAACAAATAGCGAGATGCGAGTTTTGCTTAGCCTACGGGGTGTTCGCAAGCCACCTATCCAATTCACAATTCTAGTATATTGGCACTCAACCGCACAAGTTAAACCGAGAAGGTAACTACAACTACAACTAGCAAGCTACACAAAAGAGCTACTCTAGCAAAGCAAACTAGCTAGCAAAGATAACTAAGAAAGTAATGCGGAGTTGAGTTAGGAGGGTTTCACCGAGGGGCGAAGTATTGAGCCAACCAATATGATCAACAATGAATACCAAAACAACTGAACACCGGGATCAATCAATCACAATATGAAAGTGATGACACGAAGATTTATCCCGAGGTTCACGTGCTTGCCGGCACGCTAGTCCCCGTTGTGTCCCTCTTTACCACGTGGTTCGGTGGCTAATCGGTCTCACACCGAGCCTCTCAAAAGGTGCCACAAGAACCTACCAAATGGCAAAAGGTTGCAATGACACGAGCAATTTACTAATGTTGCCTTTGGCGCTTCGCCGAGGTAGGCACAAACCCCTCACAAACACCGGAGGTGGCCAAGAACAATCATCAACTCTTGCCAACGCCTCCAAGCTGCTCCAAGCCGTCTAGGTGGCGGCAACCACCATGAGAAACAAGAATCCCGCAGCAAATCAACCACCAAGTGCCAACTAGATGCAATCTCACAATGCAAATGCACTTGGATCACTCAATCTCACTTCGAATATGCAAGGAAGCAAGAGAGATGAGTGGGAGGGGAGTTGCTTAGCTCAAAGTGCTCACAAGTATGTCAAAAGTTCGAGAGAGAGAGCCTTGAGCCGGCCAACGAGTATTTATAGACGTACCCCTTCGAATATAGCCGTTAGGAACTTGAAACAGCCAAAGTCGCGCTGACCGGACGCACTGGTCAAACTGACCAGACGCGCCGATCGCACAACAGCTACATTCGCGAAGCACCGACCGAACGCGCTGCACGCAGCGACCAGACGCGCTGGGCTCGACCGGACGCGCTGGTCCCGTACCGGACCGGACACGCTGGTCAAGCCAGAGCAGCGCACAACGAAACAGCGACCGGACGCGCTGGAGAACTGACCGGACGCCACAGTGCCCGTGTCCGGTTGGAGTCCAGTAAGCTCCCTGATCGACCGGACGTGTTCGATCACGTGTGACCGGACGCGCACCGCGTCCGATCGACCTTGCGAACTGCAGTTCCCTCAGGGCGCCTGACCGGACGCGCCGGTCCCGCGAGTGACCGGACGCGCCGGTTGCAAACCCTAGCCCGCGCGCCTGACTGCTGCGCTGTACTGATCAGACGCGTCCGGTCACACCGTGACCACGTCCGATGCAGCGTCCGGTCACCTCCGTGACCTCCGTTCGCCTCTGTTTCTTTTCCGACTTTCGGCGTAGTGGAAAATAGGCATTTCATTTCTTCGAAATCGCCTGAATCCCACCTCGCAAGCTCGGCGGGGGGGGAGAGAGGACCCCAAACCCTCTCTACCGCTCAAACTCCAACGCCTTCGCAATCGTGCTAACATCACCAAGTGATCATCACCATGTGCATGTGTGTTAGCATTTTCACAATCATTTTTCGAGGCGTTATTAGTTCTATCCAAATGCATATGACATGAAATGCACACCTAGAGGCACTTAGGAGTTCAATAGCCGCGTCATTCCCCTCTTTATAGTACGGCTATCTATCCTATAATGTAACCACACCCACTAGGTGTCTTGGTTACTAAAACACAACCCTTAAGCATATACCTTTGCCTTGATCACATAGGGTTGCGTCCAAATCCAAGTGTGGCCATCATGATCACCATGTCCATCTTGCCACCAACCTTGGAATGTACTAATCCTCATATGCTACATACAACTTAGGCATAGGATTAGTACTTAGGCATTGTCACTAATTACCAACACCAAACATAGGACTTTCACCCACCCGATGTAACTCCATGGTGACGTGGGTCATGTGGAATCTCGTTTTGGTCCGTTTGGGTACAGCGTTAGTATCGGTGCAAGATAGGTGCATGATTTGCGCCAAACGTACTACAAGCTTAAAAATCGTTTTGGATGCTTAGGTGACGTGGGTCTTGTGGAACCTCATTTTGGTCCGTTTGGAGACAATGTTAGTGTCGAAGCACAGTTTGCTCCAAACATTCTATAGGATCAGAAATCATTTTGGACGCACCTGGTAGTACTCTTAGGTGACGAGGCTCAAGTGCAAGCTCCATTCAGTCCGATGGGAGATAGTACTAATCTTAACGCAAGATAGGTGCACGGTGTGGGCCAAACATACTTGAGGCTCAAAAATCATTTTGTACGACTAATGGAGCTACTAGGTGATGTGGCTTGTGAAATCTCAGTTTGGACTGTTCGAGGACAGTGTTAGTGTCGGTGCAAGATAGGTGCATGGTTTGCGCCAAACATACCTTAGGCTCAAAAATCGTTTTGGACGCACCCGATGGTACTCTAGGTGACGAGGCTCAGGTGGAAGCTCAATTCAGTCTGTTCGGAGATAGTGCTAATCTTGACGTAAGATAGTGCACGGTTTGGGCCAAACATACCACAGCCTCAGAAATTGTTTTGGGATGCGCCCGATGGAAGTCCCCATGGGTCATGTAGAACCTTGTTTTGTTCTGTTTCGACATAGGATTGGTGTCGGTGCATGATAGGTGCACGGTTTGCGCCAAACATACCATAGGCTCAGAAATCATTTTAGACGCACCCGATGGTACTAATAGGGGACGAGGCTCAAGTGGAAGCTTGATTCAGTTCCTTTGGAGATAGTTATAATCTTGACACAAGATAGGTGCACAGTTTGCGTCGAACGTACTTCAGGCTCAGAAATCATTTTCGACGCACTGGGTGGAACTACTAGGTGACGTGGGTCATGTGGAATCTTGTTTTGGTCTGTTTGGAGATAGTGTTAGTGTCGGTGTACGATAGGTGCGTGGTTTGCGCCAAACGTACAAGAGGCTCAGAAATCATTTTGGACACACCAGATGGTACTCCTAGGTGACGAGGCTCAAGTAGAAGCTCGATTCAGTTTGTTTGGATATAGCGCTAATCTTGACGCAAGATAGGTGCACGGTTTGGGTCGAACGTACTAGAGGCTCAAAAATTGTTTTGTACGCACCGGATGGAACTACTAGGCAACGTGGCATGTGGAATTTCGTTTTGGTCCGGTCGGAGACAGTGTTAATGTCAAGGCAGGATAGTTGCACGGTTTGTGCCAAAAGTACCTTAGGCTCAGAAGTCATTTTGGATGCACCCAATGGTACTCCTAGGTGACGTGGCTCAAGTGAAAGCTTGATTCTGTCCAATTGGAGATTGTGCTAATCTTGATGCAAGATAGGTGCACAGTTTGTGATGAACATACCACAGCCTCAGAAATCATTTTAGACGCACCCGATGGAACTCCATGGTGATGTGAGTCATGTGAAATCTCATTTTGGTCTGTTTGGAGATTGTGTTGGTGACGGTGCAAGATGGGAGCACGGTTTGCGCAAAACATTCCGTAGGCTTAGAAATTGTTTTGGACGCACCTGATGGTACTCATAGGTGACGAGGCTCAAGTGGACACTTGATTCAGTTCTTTTGGAGATCGTGCTAATCTTGGCATAGGATAGGTGCATGGTTTGTGTCGAACGTGCCATAGGCTCAGAAATCATTTTGGACGCACCGGATGGGACTACTTGGTGATGTGGGTCTTGTGGAATCTCGTTTCAGTCTGTTTGGAGACAGTGTTAGTGCTAGTGCAAGATAGGTGTATAGTTTGCGCCAAACATACCATAGGCTTAGAAATTGTTTTGGACACACCCGGTGGTACACTTAAGTGATGAGGCTCTAGTGGAAGCTTGAATCAGTTCGTTTTGAGATAGTGCTAATCTTGACGCAAGATTGGTGTACGGTTTGCACCGAACGTACCACGGTCTCAGAAATAATTTTGGACACACCTGATGGAAATCCTAGGTGACATGGGTCATGTGGAATCTCATTTCAGTCCGTTTGGAGACAATGTTAGTCTTGGTGCAAGATAGGTGCATGATTTGCGCCAGACATACCATAGGCTCAGAAATCATTTTGGACGCACCCAATGGTACTCCAAGGTAACGAGGCTCAAGTGGAAGCTCTATTCAGTTCGTTTGGAGATAGTGCTAATCTTGACGCAAGATAGGTGCACGGTTTGGGCCGAATGTACTAGAGGCTCGAAAATCATTTTGTACGCATCGGATGGTACTACTAGGTGACGTGGCATGTGGAATCTCATTTTGGTCCGTTCGGAGACATTGTTTGTGTCGGTGCAAGATAGGTGCACGGTTTTGCGGCAAACGTACCTTAGGCTCAGAAATTGTTTTGGACGCACCTGATGGTACTCCTAGTTGACAAGGCTTATGTTGATGCTCAATTCAGTCCGATCGGGATAGTGCTAATCTTGATGCAAGATAGGTGCACGGTTTGTGCCGAATGTACCACAACCTCAAAAATAATTTTGGACGCACCCTATGGAACTCCATGGTGACGTGGGTCATGTGGAATCTTGTTTTGGTCCGTTTGGAGATAGTGTTGGTGTCGGTGCAAGACAGGTACAAGATTTGCACCAAACGTACAATAGGCTAAGAAATTATTTTGGACGCACCCAATGGTACTCCAAGGTAATGAGGCTCAAGTGGAAGCTCGATTCAGTTCATTTGGAGATAGTGCTAATCTTGATGCAAGATAGGTGTATGTTTTGCGCCGAACGTACCATAGGCTCAGAAATCGTTTTGGACACACCTGATGGAACACCTACATGACGAGGGCGATGTGGAAACTCGTCTCGGTCCGTTTGTAGACAGTGTTAGTGTCGGTACAAGATAGATGCACGATTTGCACCGAACGTACCTTAGGCTCAGAAATCGTTCTGCACGCACCCAATGGTACTCCAAGGTAATGAGGCTCAAGTGGAAGCTCAATTTAGTTTGTTTGAAGATAGTGCTAATCTTGACTCAGGTTGGGTGCACGACATGCGCCGAACGCACCGTAGGCTCAGAAATGGTTTTGGACGCACCTGATGGAACTCCTAGGTGACATGGGTCCTGTGGAATTTTGTTTCCATCCGCTTGGAGACAGTGTTAGTGCCGGTGCATGATAGGCGTACGGTTTTGTGCCAAAGGTACAATAGGCTTAGAAATCATTTTGGACACACCCGATGGTACTCTTAGGTGACGAGGCTCAAGTAGAAGCTCGATTCAGTTCATTTGGAGATAGTGCTAATCCTGACGCTAGATAGGTGCACGGTTTGTGCCGACGTACTAGAGGCTCGAAAATCATTTTGTATGCACCGGATGGAACTACTAGGTGACATGGCATGTGGAATCTCGTTTTGGTCCCTTCAGAGACAGTGTTAGTGTCGATGCAAGATAGGTGACGTACCTTAGGCTCAAAAAACATTTTTAAAGCACCCAATGGTACTCCTAGGTGACGAGGGTCAAGTGGAAGCTCGATTCAGTCCGTTCGAAGATAGTGCTAATCTTGACGCAAGATTGGTGGGCAGGTTGTGCCAAACGCACCCTTTCGAACTCCATGGTGACATGGGTCATATGGAATCTTGTTTGGATCCGTTTGGAGATAGTGTTGGTGTCGGAGTAAGATAGTTGCATGGTTTGCACCAAACATACCGTAGGCTCAAAAATCATTTTGGACGCACTCAGTGGTACTCTTAGGTGATGAGGCTCAAGTGGAAGCTCAATTCAGTTCGTTTGGAGATAGTGCTAATCTTGACGTAAGATAGGTGCACGTTTTGCGCCGAACGTATCATAGGCTTAGAAATAATTTTGGACACACCCATTGGAACTCCTAAGCGAAGTGGGTCATGTGAAATCTCATTTTAGTCTGTTTGAAGCCTATGTTAGTCTCAGTGCAAAGACAGGTGCACGATTTAAGCCAAATGTACAATAGACTCAGAAATCAATTTGGACGCACCCGATCATACTCCAAGGTAATGAGGCTCAAGAGGAAGCTCGATTCTGTTCATTTGGAGATAGTGCTAATCTTGACGCAAGATCGGTGAACGGTTTATGCCAACGTACCATAGGCTCGAAATCATTTTGGACACACCCGATAGAACACCTAGGTAACGTGGGTTATGTGGAATCTCATTTTGCTCTATTTGAAGATAGTGTTAGTGTCGGTGCAATATAGGTGCACGATTTGCGCTAAACGTACCATAGGCTCAAAAATCGTTTTGGACGCACTCGGTGGTACTCCAAGGTAATGAGGCTCAAGTGGAAGCTCGATTCAGTTCGTTTGGAGACAGTGCTAGTCTTGATGCAAGATAGGTGCACGGTTTGCACCGAACGTACCACATGCTCAGAAATCATTTTGGAAACACCCGATGGAACTCCTAGGTGACGTGGGTCATGTGGAATCTCATTTTGGTCAGTTCGGGGACAGTGTTAGTGTCAGTGCTGGATAGATGCATGATTTGCGCCAGACGTACCTTCGGCTCAAAAATCATATTGGACACACCTGATGGTACTCTATGGTAATAAGGCTCAACTAAAAGTTCGACTCAGTTCGTTTGGAGATAGTGCTAATGTTGACAAAAGATAGGTGCACGGCTTGCGCCGAACGTACCATAGGCTCAAAAATTACTTTGGACGCACCTGATGGTACTCCAAGGTGATGAGGCTCAAGTAGAAGCACGATTCAGTTCGTTTGGAGATAGAGCTAATCTTGATGCAAGATAGGTGCACGGTTTGGGCCGAATATACTAGAGGCTCAGAGATCGTTTTGTACACACCAGATGGAACTACTAGGTGACGTGGCATGTGGAATCTCGTTTCGGTGGGTTCGGGGATAGTGTTAGTGTCGGTGCAAGATAGGTGCGCAATTTGCGCCAAACGTACCATAGGCTCAAAAATCATTTTTGCCACACCCAATCGCACTCTAGGGTAATGAGGCTCAAGTGGAAGCTCGATTCAGTTCGTTTGGAGATAGTTCTAATCTTGATGCAAGATGGGTGCATGGTTTGCACCAAACGTACCATAGGCTTAAAAATTGTTTTTGGATGCACTGGATGGAACAACTAGGTAAAGTGGGACTTGTGGAATCTCTTTTTGGTCCATTTAGCGACAATATTAGTGTCAATGCAAGATAGGTGCACAGTTTGCGCGAAACATGCCATAGGCTCAGAAATCGTTTTGGACGCACCCGGTGGTACTTTTAGGTGATGAGGCTGAAGTGGAAGCTCAATTCAGTCTGTTTGGAGATAGTACTAATCCTGATGCAAGATAGGTGCACGGTGTGGGCCGGACGTACTTGAGGCTCAGAAATCATTTTGTACGATTGATGGAACTACTAGGTGACGTGGCATGTGAAATCTCATTTCTGTCCGTTTGGAGACAGTGTTAGTGACGGTGCAAGATAGGTGCATGGTTTGCGGCAAATGTATCTTAGGCTCAGAAATCATTTTGGACGCACCCGATGGTACGCCTAGGAGACGAGGCTCAAGTGGAAGCTCGATTCAGTCCGTTCGGAGATAGTTCTAATCTTGATGCAAGATAGGTGCACGGTTTGGGCCGAACATACCATAGCCTCTGAAATTGTTTTGGATGCACCATACGGAAGTTCATGGTAACGTGGGTCATGTGGAACCTCATTTTGTTCCGTTTAGAGATAGAGTTGGTGTCGGTGCAAGATAGTTGCACGGGTTGCGCCAAACATACCGTAGGCTCAGAAATCATTTTAGACGCAATCGATGGTACTCCAAGGTGACGAGGCTCAAGTGGTAGCTTGATTTGGTTCCTTTGGAGATAGTTCTAATCTTGATGCAAGATTGGTGCATGGTTTGTGCCGAATGTACCATAGGCTCAGAAATTATTTTGGACGCACCGGGTGGAACTACTAGGTGACGTGGGTCATGTGGAATCTTGTTTCAGTCCGTTTGGAGATAGTGTTAGTGTCGGCGCATGGTTTGCACCAAACGTAAAATAGGCTCAGAAATCATTTTGGACACACTCGATGGTACTCCTAGGTGATGAGGCTCATGTAGAAACTCGATTCTATTCATTTGGAGATAGTGCTAATCTTGACGCAAATAAGTGCACGGTTTGGGACAAACGTACTAGAGGCTCGGAAATCATTTTGTACGCACCGGATGGAATTACTAGGTGACGTGGCATGTGGAATCTCATTTTGGTCTGTTCGGAGATAGTGTTAGTGTTGGTGCAAGTTAGGTGCACAGTTTGCACCAAACGTACCTTAGGCTCAGAAATCATTTTGGACGCACCTAATAGTACTCCTAGTTGACGAGGCTCAAGTTAAAGTTCGATTCAGTCCGTTTGAAGATAGGTGCACGGTTTGTGCCGAATGTACCACAGGCTCAGAAATCATTTTGGACACTCCTAATGGAACTCATAGGTGACGTGGGTCATGTGGAATGTTGTTTCAGTTTGTTTTGAGATAGTGTTAGTGTTGGTGCAAGATAGGTGCACGATTTGCCCCAACGTGCTGTAGGCTCAAAAATCATTTTGGACGCACTCGATGGTACTCCAAGGTAATGAGGCTCAAGTGGAAGCTCTATGCAGTTCATTTGGAGACGGTGCTAGTCTTGATGCAAGATAGGTGCACAGTTTGCACTGAACGCACCACAGGCTTAGAAATTGTTTTGGACACACCCACTGGAACTCCTAGGTACCTGGGTCATGTGGAATCTCATTTTGATCCATTTGGAGATAGTGTTAGTGTTGGTGCAAGATAGGCGCACGATTTGCACCAGACGTACCATAGGCCTAGAAATCATTTTAGACGCACCCGATGGTACTCCAAGGTAATGAGGCTCAAGTGGAAGCTCAATTCAGTTCGTTTGGAGATAGTGCTAATCTTGATGCAAGATAGGTGCACGGCTTGCGCTGAACGTACCCGATGGAACTCCTTGGTGACGTGGGTCATGTGGAATCCTGTTTCGGTCCATTCGGAGATAGTGTTAGTGTCGATGCACGATAGGTGTAAGGTTTGCGCCAAACGTACATAGGCTCAGAAATCATTACGGACACACCCGATGGTACTCCTAGGTGACGAGGCTCAGGTAGAAGCTCGATTCAGTTTGTTTGGAGACAGTGCTAATCTTGACGCAAGATAGGTGCATGGTTTGGGCCGAACATACTAGAGGCTCAGAAATCGTTTTGTACACAACATAGGTGCACGTTTGGAGACATTGTTAGTGTTGGTGCAAGATAGATTCACAGTTTGCGCCAAAGATACCATAGGCTTAAAATCATTTTGGATGCACCCAGTGGTACTCTTAGGTGATGAGGCTCAAGTGGAAGCTCGATTCAGTCCATTTGGTGTTAGTGTCGGTGCAAGATAGGAGCACAGTGTGTCCTGAACGTACTAGAGGCTCGAAAATATTTTTTGTACGCACCAGATGGAACTACTAGGTGATGTGGCATGTGGAATCTCATTTTGGTCCGTTCGGAGACAGTGCTAGTGTTGGTGCAAGATAGATGCACGGTTTGCGCCAAACGTACTCTAGGCTCAAAAATTGTTTGGGACGCACTCAATGGTACTCCTAAGTAATGAGGCTCAAGTGAAAGCTTGATTTAGTCCGTTTAGAGAAGTGCTAATCCTAACGCAAGGTAGGTGCCCAGTTTGCGAAAAACATACCACAACCTCAAAAATCATTGTGGACACACCCGATGGAACTCCTAGGTGACGTGGATTATGTGGAATCTCATTGCGGTCCGTTTGGAGATAGTGTTAGTGTCGGTGCAATATAGGTCCACGGTTTGCACCAAACGTACCATAGGCTCAGAAACCGTTTTGGACGCATTCGATGGAACTCCATGGTGAGATGTGGATCATGTGGAATCTTATTTTGGTCCGTTTAGAGATAGTGTTGGTGTCGGTGCAAGATAACTGCATGGCTTGCGCCAAACATACCATAGGCTCATAAATCGTTTTGGACGCACTCGATGGTACTCCTAAGTGATGAGGCTCAAGTGGAATCTTAATTTAGTCCATTTGGAGATAATGCTAATCCTGACGCATGATAGGTGCTCGGTTTGCGCTGAACGTACCACAGACTTAGAAATTGTTTTGGACGCACCCGATGGAACTCCTAGGTGAGGTGGGTCATGTGGAATCTCGTTTTGGTCCGTTCGGAGATAGTGTAGTGTCGGTGCAAGATAGGCGCATGGTTTGCGTTAAATGTATCCTGGGCTCAGAAATCGTTATGGAAGCAACCGGTTGTACTCCTAGGTAATAAGGTTCAAGTGGAAGCTCAGAAATCCTCAGAAATCATTTTGGACGCACCCGACGGTACCTCAAGGTGACCTAGGTCATGTGGAACCTTGTTTTGTTCCATTTGGAGATAATGTTGGTGTCTTTGCAAGATAGGTGCACAGATTGCACCAAACATACCGTAGGCTTAGAAATTGTTTTGACGCACCCAATGGTACACCTCGATGATGAGGCTCAAGTGGAAGCTTGATTTAGTTCGTTTGGAGATAGTGCTAATCTTGATGCAAAATAGGTGCACAATTTGTGCCGAAGGTACCACAGGCACATAAATCATTTTGGACGCATCTGATGGAACTCCAGGTGACGTGGGTCATGTGGAATCTCGTTTTGGTCTATTTGACGACAGCGTTAGTGTCAGTGCAAGACAGGTACAACGTTTGCGCCAAACGTACCATATGCTTAGAAATTATTTTGGACACACCCGATGGTACTCCTAGGTGATGAGGCTCAAGTGGAAGCTCGATTTAGCCGGTTTGGAGATAGTGCTAAGCTTGATGCAAGATAGGTGCACGGTTTGCGTCGAACATGCTAGAGGCTCGAAAATCATTTTGTACACACCGGATGGAGCTACTAAGTTAGATGGGTCATGTGGAATCTCGTTAGGTGCACGGTTTGCGTCGTACATGCTAGAGGCTCGAAAATCATTTTGTACACACCGGATGGAGCTACTAGGTTAGATGGGTCATGTGGAATCTCGTTTTGGTCTATTTAGAGACAGTGTTACTGTCAGGGCAAGATAGGTGCATAGTTTGCGCGAAATGTACCATTGGCTCAGAAATCATTTTAGATGCATCCGATGGGACTACTACGTGACGTGGGTCATGTGGAATCTCGTTTTGGTCTGTTTGACGACAGTGTTAGTGTCGGTGCAAGACAAGTGCAAGGTTTGTGCCAAACGTACCATAGGCTCAAAAAATCATTTTGGACACACCCGATGGTACTCCTAGGTGATGAGGCTCAAGTGGAAGCTCAATTTAGCCGGTTTGGAGATAGTGCTAATCTTGACACAAGATAGGTGCAGGATTTGGGCCGAACATACTAGAGGCTCGAAAATCGTTTTGTACACACCGGATGGAGCTACTAGGTTAGATGGGTCATGTGGAATCTCGTTTCGGTCTGTTTGGAGACAGTGATACTGTCGGGGCAAGACTGGTGCACGGTTTGCGCCAAACGTACCATTGGCTCAGAAATCGTTTTGGATGCACCCGATGGTACTCCTAGGTGACGAGGCTCAAGTGGAAGCTCGGTTTAGTCCATTTGGAGATAGTGCTAATCTTGACGCAAGATAGGTGAAAGGCTTGTGCCGAACGTAATACAGCCTCAGAAATCTTTTTGGACGCACCCGGTGGTACTCCTAGGTGACGAGGCTCAAGTAGGAGCTTGATTCATTTTGTTTTGGAGATAGTGCTAATCTTGACACAAGATAGGTGCATGGTTTGCGCCAAACGTACCATAGGCTTAGAAATCATTGTGGACACACCCGATGGAACTCCTAGGTGACATGGATTATGTGGAATCTCATTGCGGTCCATTCGGAGATAGTGTTAGTGTCGGTGCAATATAGGTCCACGGTTTGCACCAAACGTACCATAGGCTCAGAAACTATTTTGGACGCATTCGATGGAACTCCATGGTGATGTGGATCATGTGGACTCTTGTTTTGGTCCGTTTGGAGATAGTGTTGGTGTCGGTGCAAGATAACTGCACGGCTTGCGCCAAACATACCATAGGCTCATAAATCGTATTGGACGCACTCGATGGTACTCCTAAGTGATGAGGCTCAAATGAAATCTTGATTTAGTCCATTTGGAGATAATGCTAATCCTGACGCATGATAGGTGCTCGGTTTGCGCTGAACGTACCATAGACTTAGAAATTGTTTTGGATGCACCCGATAGAACTCCTAGGTGAGGTGGGTCATGTGGAATCTCGTTTCGGTCCGTTCGGAGATAGTGTAGTTTTAGTGCAAGATAGGTGCACGGTTTGCGTTAAATGTACCGTGGGCTCAGAAATCGTTATGGAAGCAACAGGTTTGTACTCCTAGGTAATAAGGCTCAAGTGGAAGCTCAGAAATCCTCAGAAATCATTTTGGACCCACCCGATGGTACCTCAAGGTGACCTGGGTCATGTGGAATCTTGTTTTGTTCCGTTTGAAGATAGTGTTGGTGTCTTTGCAAGATAGGTGCACGGTTTGCACCAAACATACCGTAGGCTTAGAAATTGTTTTTGACGCACCCAATGGTATACCTCGATGATGAGGCTCAAGTGGAAGCTCAATTTAGTTCGTTTGGAGATAGTGCTAATCTTGACGCAAGATAGGTGCTCGATTTGCGCCGAAGGTACCACAAGCACATAAATCATTTTGGACGCATCTGATGGAACTCCAGGTGACGTGGGTCATGTGGAATCTTGTTTTGGTCTATTTGACAACAGTGTTAGTGTCGGTGCAAGACAAGTGCAAGGTTTGCGCCAAACGTACCCTATGCTTAGAAATCATTTTGGACACACCCGATGGTACTCCTAGGTGATGAGGCTCAAGTCGAAGCTCTATTTAGCCGGTTTGGAGATAGAGCTAATCTTGATGCAAGATAGGTGCACGATTTGGGTCGAACATACTAGAGGCTCGAAAATCATTTTGTACACACCGGATGGAGCTACTAGGTTAGATGGGTCATGTGGAATCTCGTTTTGGTCTATTTAGAGATAGTGTTACTATCAGGGCAAGATAGGGGCATAGTTTGCGTGAAATGCACCATTGGCTCATAAATCATTTTGGACGCATCCGATGGGACTCCTACGTGATGTGGGTCATGTGGAATCTCGTTTTGGTCTGTTTGATGACAGTGTTAGTGTCAGTGCAAGACAGGTGCAAGGTTTGTGCCAAACGTACCATAGGCTCAAAAATCATTTTGGACACACCCGATGTTACTCCTAGGTGATGAGGCTCAAGTGGAAGCTCGATTTAGCCGGTTTGGAGATAGTGCTAATCTTGATGCAAGATAGGTGCGTGGTTTGGGTCGAACATACTAGAGGCTCAAAAATCATTTTGTACACACCGGATGGAGCTACTAGGTTAGATGGGTGTTGACGGTCCTTAAGTACCAAATATAGTTATTAATAAATAAAGAAAAGGATCCAAATGCAACCAACACCTAGACTTAGGGTTTTATCTGATAGAATTCCACGAGTTTTGGTGTTTGTCTATTTCTGCAGGGGGTTATCAGAAAATACGGAGGAAAGGCCCACACGTCGGGTTTACATAGAGATAATAACGTGTTCACCGATTTTCTATCATCTAGAAGACTCCAGAAGCCACGAGATCGAACGGGAGGCCGAACGGGCCCGGAGGCAGGGCGCCCGCCCTGCTCCCTAGGGCGCCCGCCCTGGCCTGAGAGCCAATCAGGCTCCGTCTCGCGAATTATGCTCCACCGACCTAAGGGATCAAGGAAAACCGTGCGATTAATGTCGGTTTGATCCGACGGCCCACGTTCACTTGAGGGGGCTATATAAGCAGGACCCCTGGCCCCTGGAGGAGGCACTCCCTCATTCTCATTCTTCAAAACCCTAATCTCAGGAGGAGAGTCTCTGATCAAGCCCTAGAGCCACCACATCAACTAGATCTCTAGTATAGCATAGCTACATAGGATTAGAACTAGAAGGAGTCAATCTTCGATTGGTTTCCGGATCTGTCAAGAGGATTCTTGGTAATTCCTTCACTGTTCTTCATTGTTCATCTTTGTTCTTCAATATTATGAATACAACTTTGTTCTATTTCAATATATTGATTATGACTATGCTCTACTTGTTTATGTTTGCGATTATATTGTTCTTAGTTTATCGTAGTTATACTCTTGGCTTAGTTAGATTGGAATTATATACATGTTTAGGATCGTATAGCGTTTATCCATCGGATCCATGGGTAAATGATAAATATTGTGTAGGCGTGGTGCTTAGACCATATTTATCTGCGATTGCACCTTATATGCCGGATCATGGGGTGGTCCGCGATGGTGACAGCTTCGTTGGTTCTTATATAGTCCCCCTCCCGTGTGTAAGGCAGGCAGAGCAACATTATTACGGGGGAGTGATTGCTATGTTTCTCATCTTCCTTGATAATATCACTATGCATGGGCGTAGTCCTTTCTCGCAATGATTGCCAAGTGTACTTGCACTAACTATGATATGCTAGACTTTATAGTTAAGAATAACTTAGGAAATATCCTTGTAGTTCGTCCTAATACCATGCTAATGACTTGCTAGAATATCTGTTGAGGTGCTTATCATTATTATATGTGGCTAGCTGATCAGATTAATTATCTTTGTCACCATTCATACTTTATCTATATTTTATGTGACACTTACCCCTGTATGCAAGAGATAGATGAATGCTCTCACTTATACATGCAATGATTGATACTCATTCCTATATTCCATTCCATAATCAACATTGATGTTAGTAATCCCTTCCCAGTGGTAAAAATATAAATAACGATACCTGAAATACTTCCCGGTTAAAATGCTACATCGGTATTAATCTGTGCGCTTGCAGATCTTATTTATTATTTGTTTAGAAGAGCAGTTGCATATTTCAATACCGCGTCTCTCATGTCATGCTGGGGATGACAACTTGTCTTAAGTGGCATGAGGGATAGGTTCGGCATTTTTGGCGCCATTATCAGAATTAGAAAACTAAGTCTACTTTTGGTAATGACGTTAAGAATGCCCAACAAGCATTTTTGGCGCCGTTGCCGGGGAAGGTTGAT
Organism: Saccharum hybrid cultivar R570; assembly: GCA_038087645.1. Classification (NCBI taxonomy): domain Eukaryota; kingdom Viridiplantae; phylum Streptophyta; class Magnoliopsida; order Poales; family Poaceae; genus Saccharum; species Saccharum hybrid cultivar. Next base: position 18,366,288 of record JAQSUU010000066.1, read on the forward strand.
TTACTAACAAGGAATGAATACGGAATTTGAGTCATCATTCGCATCATTAAGTGATTGAGATCATCAATTCTCCCATACAGGTTTACCCCTGTATTTTTTCCATTCTTATTGTTTTGCAGGGTGATGTATGAATAGAGGACATCTTCCAGAAAATTTTGTTGACAACCCCGAAGCATTAATCAGAGGGGCAAGAGCCAAGCTCAAGAAGTCAACACTTCGACGCAACACTTCATCCAATCCAGAAGACCACCGAAGTTTCATCCGGAATTTGTCAACAGAGTTCGCAGCCATGGCGAACAAGACGATCCGCGAGTTCTCAGCTCCCACTACGGACAACATCCGCACTGGACCTGCCGCGGCCATCGACAAGAACTTTGAGCTCAAGCCAAGGCTCATCAACATGGTACAAGCCAACCAGTTTTGTGGGAAGCCGCACGAAGATGCAAGTGCTCATCTCCAACACTTCCTGGAGATTTGCAGCACATTCACTTTATTAGATGTTCCCAGAGACGCCATACTACTTCGCCTTTTCCCATTCTCACTATTGGGGAGAGCGAAGCAGTGGTTCTACGCGACGAAGGATAAGAACACTACGTGGGCACTCTGCTCTACGAACTTTCTGGCTAAGTTCTTTCCCATGGGCAAGACCAATGCTCTCCGTGGGAAGATTACAAGTTTTCAGCAACAACATGATGAATCCGTTCCAGAAGCATGGGAGCGCTTTCAAGATTACATCCTAGAATGTCCCCATCATGGAATGGAGAGCTGGCTACTTATGCAGACTTTCTATCATGGGCTCATCACTAGTGCTTGTGAGACCATGGATGCTGCAGCTGGAGGCGCATTTCTATCACTCACCATACCACAAGCTACAGCCCTTGTGGAGAAGATGGCGTCCAACCAAGGTTGGAACGAAGAGAGGATCCAAACACGCAAGAAGGGTGGAGGTATGCACCAGCTCAAGGAGGTAGACATGCTGTCTGCAAAGTTAGACCTACTCATGAAAAAGCTCGATGACAAAGCTGGAGACAAAAGAGAAGTCATGAACGTCTACGACTCTCACATGACTTGTGAGGAATGTGGAGATACTGGACACTCAGGCAATCACTGCCCTGAGATGCTTGAGGATGCAAGGTACATCAACAACAACAACAACTACAACCATCCTCAACAAAATCAAGGTTGGAATCAACAGAGGCCTAACTACTCAGGTAACTACTCAGGTAATTATCAAGGTATAACTCTTACAACAACAATAATAATTTTCCACCCCTGAGAGAGTTAGTGTCTAATCAAGGAAAGCTAATGGATAACTTGTCTAAGAAATTGGCATCCAATGATAAAATACTAGAAAACATAAATAATAGAATGGATAATTTCTCTACTGCCATCAAAAACCAAATTAGCTTTAATAAAATGATTGAATCTCAGTTAAATCAAATAGCTGCTACTGTTCCTGCTACTAACCCCGGTATACCATCACAACCGGAAGGATTAGAATCTGCAAATCTTGTAGACATGTTTGATGCAGGTAACTATTGGAGTAATCCCGCTGTCGAAGTACATAATGACCTTCTGCCAGTCAAGAGAGGCGATCCAGGACGCCCCGTCTCCCGATCTCCATCGGCATGGTGGACTTCCCAGAAGCACTCTGTGACTTTGGCTCCAGCGTCAACATTATGCCCAGGGTACACTATGAAAAATTCTTTACATATCCTTTATCAGAAACAACTATGTGTTTGCAGCTTGCAGATCGGACACTAAGCTTTCCTAAAGGAATATTAAAGAACATGTGTGTCCGAGTTGGTACCTCGTACGCTCCAGCTGATTTCGTGGTGATAGAGACCGGGTCCGATGAGAGGTCACCAGTTATTCTGGGAAGGCCATTCCTGAACACCTCGGGAGCTGTCATCTATGCCAGCGCTGCGAAGATCAACTTCAACATCAAGGGGAGGAAGGAGACGTTTTCCTTCAAGAACAAGATTACACAAATCCCAGAGCAACCCCAACATGAACCAAGGAAGAGGACCAACAGGAGGAACAAGCAGAACAAGAACAACCAAGGATGGACCGAATCAGCTAAGATGGTCACTGCAGTTCAAGGAGGTCAAGACCGACGACCCAAGTCGCCGTTCCTAATCAAGAAGGACGACCCAGGTATGCCAAGCATTGAGTGCTCAATCAATGGATACTCCTTTCAGAAGGCGCTCTGCGACACTGGATCAGGCGTCAACATAATGGCCACAGTCACCTATCAACTCTTGTACGGAACCATGCCCTTAAAACCAACATACACTCAGCTCCAGATGGCAGATCAGACATCCCAAAAGGTCGAAGGTATAGTAACCGATGTCCCTGTTAAAATTAACGATCATTTTGTCCATACAGACTTTCAGGTCATTGACATGGGAGACGACGAGTACGATCCACCCATCATCCTAGGAAGACCGTTCCTAGGCACCGTCAAAGCAATCATCTATATTGGAACCGGAGAAGTCCATATGCATTTCCCCTCTGAGAAGGTACGCCGCTACTTTAATGACCCTAACTATATAGTTGAAGATTCTAAGCAGGTTAGGACAAGAAGAAGGCGACGTAACTGTAACCAAAGGAGGCAAACCATCAAGGACGTATGGGCAGACTATGAAGGAGAGGTCATAAGGCCCGAGGATACACAACAGGAGACCGAAGCACCAAGTCGGGTATGGAAAGCGAAGACAATAACACAAGAAGAGGAGGCGCTGCCGGAACCACCGTCTACGCCACCCAAATCCCAGGACAACTAAGAAGAAAAGAAGTCCTGTTCGGAGGACTTAAAAACACCGAACGCCGTGCCAAGAGGTAAACTTGGTAGTTATCATTTTCCCTTTAATTATTGCTCAGTTAATCATGTTCATTCTGTCTAAAAAAAATAATAATATATATTTTTTCTGTTCTATAAAAATGAAAATAAAAATAGAGAGTGACATTTATCAAGGAAGCTCAAACATGATAAAGGCTAGATATTTATGCTAACGCTTAATCAAGTTCCACGAAGCTTTGTTGTCTATTTGAGCTCCACAGAATTCAGGAAGACTAGCAGATGGAGGACATCCTAATCGCTGTCAGGGTGCTGCCGACATTCAAATACACCTCTGCACCTGCTAGCTACATCAGAAGAAATTACGTCAAGATCCAGCTTGGGGGAGAGCACCCCCATTTATCCCGATAAGTATTTTTATCTACATTTATACCTATGCTTTATTAAAATAAAAAGATGCATAATCATGAAAACCCAAATAAATATTTTGTGTTTATATATATTTGCTTAGTTTAATAAATAAATAAAGTAGCTATGCTAAACTGAATCTTAAAAATAAAACTCTAGCATGGATATGATGAATAGTTGCTCTGCCTAATTTTCAAATTTGTTCTCTCTCTAGTTTAGACATAACTGTTATAATTTAAAACTGGCTCTAAACCTGAACTAGTGGGAAGAGAACTTGATCTGAAGTCTAAGTTGTTAACGGATATGATATGGGAAGGTTGAGCTGCTATTTATCTGTTCCTAGAGATGCTAGAATTCTGGAGAATTTTATCTTTAAAAATCTTTAAATTGTTGCATGATGAGTTCCTGTATGATGAGAGTTTAAATTCCTACCACAGCCATATATACATGCTTGTTAGATTAAGAGCCGCACTTTTACTACTTACTGCTTATGGGCATTGAGTGTGGTCAAGCTGTGTAGACCCTTAGGAACTTGCCATGTGGTTAAAATCAAGATTCACTTGCACGTTCACTCATACATGCTGCTTCTACTCCGGAAGTACGCATCCACATATATCCACTCATTTCCATCTCCAGATTCACCCAAAATTATTCTACTCCTGACCCGGGAGAGAATAGCCAAAAACATTATCCCATTCCTGTTATTCCCTGTGAAGTTAATGCTCAAGTCATTTCTACTACCGCTTGCTATATTTTCAAAAGAGGGAGATTGCTCTAAAAAACGAGGAAATAAAAAGGAGCAAGTGCTCGGAACCTCGAAGAAAGAAAAAGTGAGACGAGAGGTAAAAATGGACAAGTGTCCGACAGTAGAATTAGGGGTACAAGATACCCACCTGAGAGGAAAGAGAGAGAAAAAAAAATATATACAGAGCATCTCATTCCCCTCAAAAAGTTTCAAAAAGCAAGAAAGGTATGTATTCCCTCAAAAAGAGCATTAGACTTTTGTTATCACCATACACCACTCATTCACCACACATGCACATCTTGATTTGACTTATTGACTTGTTTCTCTGGATCCATGGTTTGACTATGCAATAAATGTTCTATGAGTATGTATACTGTATCTCCCACCTATGAGCTCCAGATATCAAAGCCTTATTAGAGTAGGGTGAGAGAGAAGGCAATGTCACTACGCCTTATACCATAAATACCACATACTTTGAGAGAAAAGGCATATACCATTACTGCCTTGGTAAGGATCCAGAAATACCACAAAAGAGAGACCCGAGAAAGTCATACAAGGAATCTCTGAGTTTTATTTGAAAAATTTGCAAAAACTCCAGAGCTATAGCTGATCAAGAATAAGAGACATGGCGTTTGACTAGACCGTTCTATCTTTTAACCACTCAAGATGCAGGTGACGGTTGCAAGCCCCATGGTGAAAGGTAAAATGAGTAAGTTTTAAGTCTTGACAGTTTACTCTAACTCAGGGATGAGACCTTATTTGAAAGCATATGTACCGTCAACATTCAAAGGCGTTGCAGCAACTTCTAATCCATAATGAGTCTATCCTTGCTCAGGGACGAGCAAGAGGTAAGCTTGGGGGAGTTTGTTGACGGTCCTTAAGTACCAAATATAGTTATTAATAAATAAAGAAAAGGATCCAAATGCAACCAACACCTAGACTTAGGGTTTTATCTGATAGAATTCCACGAGTTTTGGTGTTTGTCTGTTTCTGCAGGGGGTTATCAGAAAATACGGAGGAAAGGCCCACATGTCGGGTTTACATAGAGATAATAACGTGTTCACCGATTTTCTATCATCTAGAAGACTCCAGAAGCCACGAGATCGAATGGGAGGCCGAACAGGCCCGGAGGCAGGGCGCCCGCCCTGCTCCCTAGGGCGCCCGCCCTGGCCTGAGAGCCAATCAGGCTCCGTCTCGCGGATTATGCTCCACCGACCTAAGGGATCAAGGAAAACCATGCGATTAATGTCGGTTTGATCCGACGGCCCACGTTCACTTGAGGGGGCTATATAAGCAGGACCCCTGGCCCCTGGAGGAGGCACTCCCTCATTCTCATTCTTCAAAACCCTAATCTCAGGAGGAGAGTCTCTGATCAAGCCCTAGAGCCACCACATCAACTAGATCTCTAGTATAGCATAGCTACATAGGATTAGAACTAGAAGGAGTCAATCTTCGATTGGTTTCCGGATCTGTCAAGAGGATTCTTGGTAATTCCTTCACTGTTCTTCATTGTTCATCTTTGTTCTTCAATATTATGAATACAACTTTGTTCTATTTCAATATATTGATTATGACTATGCTCTACTTGTTTATGTTTGCGATTATATTGTTCTTAGTTTATCGTAGTTATACGCTTGGCTTAGTTAGATTGGAATTATATACATGTTTAGGATCGTATAGCGTTTATCCATCGGATCCATGGGTAAATGATAAATATTGTGTAGGCGTGGTGCTTAGACCATATTTATCTGCGATTGCACCTTATATGCCGGATCGTGGGGTGGTCCGCGATGGTGACAGCTTCGTTGGTTCTTATATAGTCCCCCTCCCGTGTGTAAGGCAGGCAGAGCAACATTATTACGGGGGAGTGATTGCTATGTTTCTCATCTTCCTTGATAATATCACTATGCATGGGCGTAGTCCTTTCTCGCAATGATTGCCAAGTGTACTTGCACTAACTATGATATGCTAGACTTTATAGTTAAGAATAACTTAGGAAATATCCTTGTAGTTCGTCCTAATACCATGCTAATGACTTGCTAGAATATCTGTTGAGGTGCTTATCATTATTATATGTGGCTAGCTGATCAGATTAATTATCTTTGTCACCATTCATACTTTATCTATATTTTATGTGACACTTACCCCTGTATGCAAGAGATAGATGAATGCTCTCACTTATACATGCAATGATTGATACTCATTCCTATATTCCATTCCATAATCAACATTGATGTTAGTAATCCCTTCCCAGTGGTAAAAATATAAATAACGATACCTGGAATACTTCCCGGTTAAAATGCTACATCGGTATTAATCTGTGCGCTTGCAGATCTTATTTATTATTTGTTTAGAAGAGCAGTTGCATATTTCAATACCGCGTCTCTCATGTCATGCTGGGGATGACAACTTGGCTTAAGTGGCACGAGGGATAGGTTCGGCATTTTTGGCGCCGTTATCAGAATTAGAAAACTAAGTCTACTTTTGGTAATGACGTTAAGAATGCCCAACAATGGGTCATGTGGAATCTCGATTTGGTCTGTTTAGAGACAATGTTACTGTCAGGGCAAGATAGGTGCATAGTTTGCGCAAAATGTACCATTGGTTCAGAAATCATTTTGGATGCATCCGATGGGACTCCAACGTGACGTGGGTCATGTGGAATCTCGTTTTGGTCTGTTTGACGACAGTGTTAGTGTCGGTGCAAGACAGGTGCAAGGTTTGTGCCAAACGTACCATAGGCTCAAAAATCATTTTGGACACACCCGATGGTACTCCTAGGTGATGAGGCTTAAGTGGAAGCTCAATTTATTCGGTTTGGAGATAGTGCTAATCTTGACACAAGATAGGTGCACGATTTGGGCCGAACATACTAGAGGCTCGAAAATTGTTTTGTACACACCGGATGGAGCTACTAGGTTAGATGGGTCATATGGAATCTCGTTTCGGTCTGTTTGGAGATAGTGATACTGTCGGGGCAAGAATGGTGCACGGTTTGCGCCAAACGTACCATTGGCTCAGAAATCGTTTAGGATGCACCCGATGGTACTCCTAGGTGACGAGGCACAAGTGGAAGCTCGATTTAGTCCGTTTGGAGATAGTGCTAATCTTGACGCAAGATAGGTGAAAGGCTTGTGCCGAACGTAATACAACCTCGGAAATCATTTTGGACGCACCCGGTGGTACTCCTAGCTGACGAGGCTCAAGTAGGAGCTTGATTCAGTTTATTTTGGAGATAGTGCTAATCTTGACACAAGACAGGTGCACGGTTTGCGCTGAACGTACCATAGGCTAGGAAATCATTGTGGACACACCCGATGGAACTCCTAGGTGACGTGGATTATGTGGAAACTCATTTTGGTCCATTCGGAGATAGTGTCGGTGCAAGATAGGTGCAAGGTTGCGTCAATATTACCATTTGCTCAGAAATCATTTTGGACACACCCGACGGTACTCCTAGGTGATGAGGCTCAAGTAGAAGCTCGATTTACCCAGTTTGGAGATAATGCTAATCTTGACGCAAGATAGTTGCACGATCTATGCTGAACATACAAGAGGTTCACAAATCGTTTTGGACACACCCGATGGTACTACAAGGTGATGTGGGTCATGTGGAATCTTGTTTTGGTCCGTTTGGAGATAGTGTTGGTGTCGATGCAAGATAGGTGCACGGTTTGCGCCAAACATACCGTAGGCGTAGAAATTATTTTGGACGCACCTGACGATACTCCTCGGTGATGAGGCTCTAGTGGAAGCTTGATTCAGTTCGTTTGGAGATAGTGCTAACCTTGACGCAAGATAGGTTCACGGTTTGCGCCGAACGTAGGACAGGCTCAAAAATCATTTTGAATGCAGCCGATGGAACTCCAAGGTGACATGGGTCATGTGGAATCTCGTTTCGGTCCATTTGGATGTGGTGTTAGTGTTGGTGCACGATAGGTGCACGGTTTACGCCAAATGTACCATAGGCTCAAAAATTGTCTTGGACACACCTGATGGTAGTCCTAGGTGACGAGACTCAAGTGGAAGCTCGATTCAGTCTATGTTGGAGGTAGTGCTAACCTTGACGCAAGATAGTGAAAGCTTGCACCGAACGTAATACAGTCTCAGAAATCATTTTGGACGCACTCGATGGAACTCCTAGGTTATTTGGGTCATGTGGAATATCATTTTGGTTCGTCTGGAGACAGTGCTAGTGTCGGTGTAGGTTAGGTGCACGGTTTACACCAAATAAATCATCTAATTAGAAATCATTTTGGACACACCCGATGGTACTCCTAGGTGGCGAGCCTCATGTAGAAGCTCGATTCGTTTGGAGACAGTGCTAATCTTGACGCAAGATAGGTGTACAGCTTGTGCGGAACATACCACAGGCTCAGAAATCATTTTGCACACACCCGATGAAACTCCTAGGTGACGTGGGTCATATGGAATCTTGTTTCAGTCCGTTTGGAGACAGTGTTAGTGTCGGTGCAAGATAGGCGCACGATTTGCGCAAGACATACCACAGGCTTAGAAATCATTTTGGACGCATTCGATGGAACTCCATGGTGACGTGGGTCATGTGGAATCTCGTTTTGCTCTTTTTGGAGATAGTGTTGGGGTCAGTGCAAGATAGGTGCACGATTTGCGCCAAACATATCGTAGGCTCAGAGATCATTTTGGATGCACTCGGTGGTACTCTTAGGTGACGAGGCTCAAGTGGAAGCTCGATTCAGTTCATTTGGGGATAGTGTTAATCTTGACACAAGATAGGTGCACGGTTGGCGTCGAACATACCACGTGCTCAGAAGTCGTTTCAAACACACCCGGTGGAAGTCCTAAGTGACGTGGGTCATGTGGAATCTCGTTTCGGTCCGTTTGGAGATATTGTTAGTGTCGGTGCAATATAGGTGCACAATTTGCGCCAGACGTACCATAGGCTCAGAAATCATTTTGGACGCACCCGATGTAACTCCATGGTGACGTGGGTCACGTGGAATCTCGTTTTGGTCCGTTTGGAGATAGTGTCGGTGTTGGTGCAAGATAGGTGCACGGTTTGCACCAAATATACCATAGGCTCAGAAATCATTTTGGACGCACCAGGTGGTACTCTTAGGTGACAAGGCTCTAGTGGAAGCTCGATTCAGTTCGTTCGGAGATAGTGCTAGTCTTGATGCAAGATAGGTGCATGGTTTGCGTCGGACGTACCACCGGCCTCAAAATCATTTTGGTCACACCCGATGGAACTTCTAGGTGACATGGGTCATGTGGAATCTCATTTCAGTCCGTTTGGAGACAGTGTTAGTGTCTGTGCAAGATTGGTGCATGATTTGTGCCAAATGTACCATAGGCTCAGAAATCGTTTTGGACGCACCCAATGTTACTCCGAGGTAATGAGGCTCAAGTGGAAGCGTGATTCAGTTCGTTTGGAGGTAGTGCTAATCTTGACGCGAGATAGGTTCACGGTTTGTGCCGAACATACCATAGGCTCAGAAATCATTTTGCACACACCTGATGGAACTCCTAGGTGACGTGAGTCATGTGGAATCTCGTTTTGATGTGTTTAGAGCCAGTGTTAGTGTTGGTGCAAGATCGGTGCACGATTTGCGCTAGACGTACCATAGGCTTTGAAATCATTTTGGATGCACCGATGGAACTCGATGGTGACGTGGGTCATGTGGAATCTCATTTTGGTCCGTTTGGAGATAGTGTTGGTATCGATGCAAGATAGGTACACGGTTCGTGCCAAACATATTGTAGGCATAGAAATCATTTTGGACGCACCCGGTGGTACTCTTAGCTAACCAGGCTCAAGTGGAAGCTCGATTTAGGTCGTTTGGAGATAGTGCTAATCTCGACGCAAGATAGGTGGACGGTTTGTCCTGAACGTACCACAGGCTCAGAAATCGTTTTGGACACACCCGGTGGAACTCCTAAGTGACGTGGGTCATGTGGAACCTCGTTTCAGTCCGTTTGGAGATAGTATTAGTGTCGGTGCAAGATAGGTGCATGATTTGTGCCAAACGTACCATAGTCATTTTTGGACGCACCCGATGTAACTCCATGGTGACGTGGGTCATGTGGAATCTCGTTTTGGTTTGTTTGGAGATAGTATTGGTGTTGGTGCAAGATAAGTGCACGGTTTGCACCAAACATATCATAGGCTCAGAAATTGTTTTGGATGCTCCTGGTGGTACACTTAGGTGACGAGGCTCAAGCGAAAGCTCTATTCAGCTCGTTTGGAGATAGTGCTAATATTCGCACAAGATAGGTGCACAGTTTGTGCCAAACGTACCATAGGCTCAAAAATCATTTTAGACATACCCGATGGAACTTCTAAGTGACCTGGGTTATGTGGAATCTCGTTTTGGTCCGTTTGGAGATAGCGTCAGTGTTGGTGCAAGATAGGTGCATGGTTTTGGATGAACGTACTAGAGGCTCGGAAATTATTTTGTACACACCGGATGGAGCTACTAGGTGACGTGGCATGTGGAATCTCGTTTCGGTCCATTTGGAGACAGTGTTAGTGTCGGTGCAAGATAGGTGCACGGTTTGCTACAAACATTCCTTCGGCTCAGAAATCGTTTTGGACGCTCCCAGTGGTACTCTTAGGTGACGAGCCTCAAGTGGAAGCTCAATTTAGTTCATTTGGAGATTGTGCTAATCTTGACGCAAGATACGTGCACGGTTTCCGCCGAACGTACCACAGGCTCATAAATAGTTTTATACACACCCGATGGAACTCCTAGGTGACGTGGATCATGTGGAGTCTAATTTCGATCCGTTTGGGTACAGCGTTAGTATCGTTGCAAGATAGGTGCATGATTTGCACCAAACATACCACAGGCTCAAAAATCATTATGGATGCACTGGATGGAACTACTAGTTGACATGGGTCTTGTGGAACCTTGTTTCGGTCCGTTTGGAGATAATGTTAGTGTTAGTGCAAGATAGGGGCACAGTTTGCGCCAAACATTCTGTAAGATCAGAAATCATTTTGGACGCACCTGGTGGTACTCTTAGGTGACGAGGCTCAAGTGGAAGCTCCATTCAGTCCGTTTGGAGATAGTATTGGTGTCGTTGCAAGATAAGTGCACGGTTTGCACCAAACATACCGTAGGCTCAGAAATCATTTTGGACGCTCCCAGTGGTACACTTAGGTGACGAGGCTCAAGTAGAAGTTCTATTCAGTTTTTTTGGAGATAGTGCTAAGCGTCACGCAACATAGGTGTACGGTTTGCACAGAACGTACCGTAGGCTCAGAAATCGTTTTGGACACATCTGATGGAACTTCTAAGTGACGTGGGTCATGTGGAATCTTGTTTCAGTCCGTTTGGAGATAGCGTTAGTGTTGGTGCAAGATAGGTGCATGGTTTGCACCAAAGATACCATAAGCTCAGAAATTGTTTGGACGCACCCAATGGTACTCCAAGGTAATGGGCTCAAGTGGAAGCTCGATTCAGTTTGTTTAGAGATAGTGCTAATCTTGAGCAAGATAGGGGGACGTCTTGCTCCGAACATACCACAGGCTCATAAATCATTTTGGACGCACATGATGGAACTCCTAGGTGACGTGGGTCATATGGAATCTTGTTTCGGTCCGTTTGGAGACAGTATATGTGTCGGTGCACGATAGGTGCACGGTTTGCGCCAAATGTACAATAGGCTCAGAAATCATTTTGGACACACCCGATGGTACTCCTAGCTGACGAGGCTCAAGTAGAAGCTCGATTTAGTTCGTTTGGAGACAGTGCTAATCTTGACGCAAGATAGGTGCATGGTTTGGGACGATCGTACTAAAGGCTCAGAAATCATTTTGTACGCACCGGATGGAGCTACTAGGTGACGTGGCATGTGGAATCTCATTTCGGTCCGTTCAGAGACAGTGTTAGTGTCGGTGCAAGATAGGTGCATAGTTTGCGACAAACATTCCTTTGGCTCAGAAATCATTTTCAACGCACCTAGTGGTACTCTTAGGTCATGAGGCTCAAGTGGAAGCTCGATTTAGTTTGTTTGGAGATAGTGCTAATCTTGACGCATGAGACGTGCACGGTTTGCGCCAAACATACCATAGGCTCATAAATAGTTTTATACAAACCCGATGGAACTCCTAGGTGATGTGGGTCATGTGGAATCTTGTTTCGGTCCGTTCGAGTATAGTGTTAGTGTCAGTGCAAGATAGGTGCATGATTTGCGCCAAACGTACCACAGGCTCAAAAATCATTTTGGACATACCCGATTGTACACCAAGGTAATGAGGCTTAAATGGAAGCTTGATTTAGTTCATTTGGAGATAGTGCTAATCTTGATGCAAGATAGGTGCAAGGTTTGCGCCAAACGTACCACAGGCTCAAAAATTGTTTTGGATGCACTGGATGGAACTACTAGGTGACGTGGGTCTTGTGAAACCTCGTTTAGGTCCGTTTGGAGACAATGTTAGTGTCGGTACAATACAGGTGCATAGTTTGCGCTAAACATACTATAGGATCAAAAATCATTTTAGACGCACCTGGTGGTACTATTAGGTGATGAGGCTCAAGTGGAAGCTCGATTCAGTCCATTTGGAGATAGTAATAATCTTAACGCAAGATAGGTGCACGGTGTGGGCCGAACGTACTTGAGGCTAAGAAATCATTTTGTACGACTGATGGACCTACTAGGTGACGTGGCTTGTGAAATCTTGTTTTGGACCATTCAAAGACAGTGTTAGTGTCGGTGCAAGACAGGTGCATGGTTTGCGCCAAACATACCTTAGGCTCAAAAAACGTTTTGGATGCACCCGATGGTACTCCTTGGTGGCGAGGCTCAAGTGGAAGCTTAATTCAGTCTGTTCGGAGATAGTGCTAATCTTGACGTAAAATAGGTGCACGGTTTGGGCCAAACATACCACAGCCTCAGAAAATTGTTTTGGGTTGCACCCGATGGAACTCCCTATGGGTCATGTCGAACCTCGTTTTGTTCTGTTTCGAGATAGGATTGGTGTTGGTGCAAGATAGGTGCACGGTTTATGCCAAACATACCGTAGGCTCAGAAATTGTTTTGGACGGACCCGATGGTACTACTTGGTGACGAGGCTTAAATGGAAGCTTGATTCAGTTCCTTTGGAGATAGTTCTAATCTTGATGCAAGATAGGTGCATGGTTTGCGCTGAACATACCACAGTCTCAGAAATCATTTTGGACGCACCAGGTGGAACTACTAGGTGACGTGGGTCATGTGGAATCTTGTTTCGGTTTGTTTTGAGATAGTGTTAGTGTTGGTGTACGATAGGTGCACGGTTTGTGCCAAACATACAAGAAGCTCAAAAATCATTTTGGACACACCCCATGGTACTCTAGTTGACGAGGCTCAAGTAGAAGCTCGATTCAGTTCATTTGGACACAGTGTTAATCTTGATAGAAGATTGGTGCACGGTTTTGGACGAACATACTAGAGGCTCAAAAATCGTTTTATACGCACCAGATGGAACTACTAGGTGACATGGCATGTGGAATCTTGTTTTGGTCCGATTGAAGACAGTGTTAGTGTCAGGGCGGGATAGGTGCACGGTTTGTGCCAAATGTACCTTAGGCTCAGAAGTCGTTTTGGACACACCCAATGGTACTCCTAGGTGACGAGGCTCAAGTGAAAGCTCGATTCAGTCCATTTAGAAATTGTGCTAATCTTTATGCAAGATAGGTGCACAGTTTGTGCCGAACGTACCACAACATCAGAAATCATTTTGGACACACGTGATGGAACTCCATGGTGATGTGGGTCATGTGAAATCTCATTTTGGTCTATTTGGAGATAGTGTTGGTGACGGTGCAAGATAGGTGCACGGTTTGCGCGAAACATTCCATTGGCTTAGAAATTGTTTTGGACGCACCCGATAGTACTCCTAGGTGACGAGGCTCAAGTGGAAGCTTGATTCAGTTTTTTTCGAGATCATGCTAATCTTGACGCAGGATAGGTGCATGGTTTGTGAGGAACGTACCATAGGCTCAGAAATCATTTTGGATGCACCGAATGGGACTACTAGGTGACGTGGGTCTTGTGGAATCTCGTTTCAGTCTGTTTGGAGACAGTGTTAGTGTCGGTGCAAGATAGGTGCACAGTTTGCGCCAAACATACCATAGGCTCAGAAATCATTTTGGACACACCTGGTGGTACACTTAGGTGATGAGGTTCTAGTGGAAGCTCAATTCAATTCGTTTTGAGATAGTGCTAATCTTAACATAGGATAGGTGTACGGTTTGCACCAAACGTACCATAGGCTCAGAAATCATTTTAGACACACATGATGGAACTCCTAGGTGACGTCGGTCCATTTGGAGACAATGTTATTGTCGGTGTAAGATAGGTGCACGATTTGCGCCGGACGTACCATAGGCTAAGAAATCATTTTGGACGCATGTAACACCCCGGTGTTAAGCGTGCATTAGCATTTGCAAATCATGAGCATAATCATCATTATTCATTCATAAGCATAACATGAAATATAGACTTGAAACATGTTATCGAAGCATGCATGTTGCAAGATGTTTCAGTAGATTTAAAATTTCGTTGATGCTTGTTAGGACTTGTATGTGCTTGTTTGAGTAAATAAACAACTTAGTAATGTTTAGCAAAAAATTTGGAGCAAGGTTTGTATTCAAAATTCCTCAAAATTTGCTTTAAAAATAATCTTAGAAAATAGACTTTTGATTTAATTATCGACTTTAAATCCCTAGTTCAAAATCTATTTGGATTTTGGCTTTGCTCTTTTTGGCAAAGTTGAAGATCACAAAATTCTGAGCAACTTTTATTTTTGCACCAAACCCTAGAAATGTTTTTTTCTTGCTCAAAAATGGGGTTTTGTGCTGTTTAAGTTGAAAAATAAAAAGAAAAAGGATTTTCTTTCTTAAACGGGCCGCCGCCCCACTTCTTGGCCCAGAAGCAAGGTCGGCCTAGCCCGCCTCCGTGCGTCCACCTCGTCACCCGTGCTCACGCTCGCGCCCACGCCCGATCGCGGCAGAGACAGCCCACCCCGTGGCCATCGACGTACGGCTTCGGCTGGCACCTGGTGCCCCGGTGGCCCCGCAGTCACGCCTCGCTCTCCAAAATGCGTTGTGCCGTGCTCTACCTCCCCACTCGCCTTATTTCGCCCGCCTCGCCCTTCTCGGCTCCCAACAACAGCAGCAGCGGAGCCACATGGCCGTCGTGCCATTGCCGTCGCTGCCAAGCTCGGCCTCGCCTTCCTGCTCCTGCCTGAGCTCCACTAGCTCTCATACGGGCTCCGCCTCGACGCAGCGCACCTTCCGCACCACCGTAGCGCCAAGGTGAGGGCCGTTTTGGCCGTGCATGTCACGTCGGAGTCCTCCGGAGCTCAATGGAGTTCGTGGCCATGCCAATCTCCCTGCTTCGCCCCTCCTTCTTTTCACGAGCAGCAGCTTCCTCTCGAGCAGCACCGTCGCGTCTGCCATTCCCACAGCTGAGCTTGCTCCACGCCACCATTTCTTCACTTGGTTACCTCTGCCGGTGCGCGGGGGTGAGCTGAAGGTGGTGGTGGTCACCTCGTCGCCGGTGACCTTGCCGTCAGCGAGAAATCGCTGGTCAACCACCGCCTCTGGTACACTGGACCAGGTGCACCCAGTGTTTGTGGGTCCGGCTGGTTTTCAAATAAAAGGAAAAATGATTTCTAGATTTCTTGTAATGGTTTAAAAATTCATAACTTGAGAAATATAAGTCCAAATTAGGTGAGACAAGTTTTGTTAGAATTCTTGTGACTGGATCTATCTGTTAAAAATATAAAAGGTCATTTTTGTGATATTTTTATATGTAGCTTTATTTAAATGATTAAAATGCTGATTTCTTGGAAAATGCATAGTAAATATAATATAAGTTCAGAAAAATGTGAAACTTGTTTTGCTGGTCTAGTAATGTGATGCACTTTCTATGAAAAATATATGTCATACATGTTCTGGGGAAAAATATGGCCAAGTAATTTAGGTGCATTTATTTGCTATTTCTTGTAAAATTGCTAGAGTTAAAAATGTGTATAAAACTTGTATGTGAAACTTTTTGTACAGTGCTTGTATACTATGTAGATCATGAGAAAAATACTAAATCTATTGTTTGATACTTTTCATAGTACAAAGTATTTTCATGCTCATTTATCCACCATAGCTTGTCATTTTTGTGTAGGCTATTGCCTTTATCCAAATACAATGAAATTTTTATGGCAGATTATGTACTGCATGATAAAGCTACTGTATTTTTCTTAGATTTTTCTAAGCAAAAAATATAGGTTGATGTTGTAGCCTTAGTTTAATATGGAATAAAATATGAGTCTTTATTGCATGATTAGTTAAATGGTATAGCTTTAGTGTATCTTTGAAGCATCTTGAATTACTGATGTGACTTGGCATGGTAGGATAGTGTTGTGGTGTTAGTATAAGTAGCGCCTGTGTGTGGCTTTATGGTAGTTAGGGTGCATGGTGGTAGTTAGTGGTAGAAGAGAAGGCAGTAGATGACATGTACTTATGGTACATGTTCTTGGATGATGATGACTACCTAGTAGGAGAGTTTTACATCTACTCTATCCAATAAAGCTAAACATGTTCATCTACATTGCATGCAATCATGATCATCATATGCCATCTCATCTGATGCACCACTTGCATAATCACTTACACCTATGCATCATGACAGGATCGCAGGAGGAATCGGTAGTAGCCAAGCTGGAAGCAAACAAGGAAGTCCTGCAGGAAGAGCCCGCATAGGAGGTGCAGGCCGAGGAGGATGCCGTTGATGAACTTCAAGAGTGTCCTGACCACCGTCCGAGTTTGTTTGAGCGAGGCAAGGCCCGGAGCATCATAAGTCTCCTACTTTATAAAAGCAATTAAATTTGTACGTTATTTATATTGTTACATTAAGTTATAGGAGTTGAGTGAACTGTTGATGCATTTATTATTATCCTTGGCTACATTATTATATCCTAATACCTTGTTAGGTTTAGGATCGAATAACTACTTAGCCCTGCTTAGATCGGTAGCGGTCGGTGATTTCCTGTCACCGGCAACTATAGGTGGTTACCGGAATACTTTAGCTATGGAATGAATGATATCCTGAAGATAACAAAGTGTTGATGGATAATTGGAGACTGGACAGAATAGTTGTATTCAACCAGACAGGGTTCTAGGGTGCTTGTAGTTTTCGTCAGTGTCAGTTAAGGACCGATCGTTACTCGTCCCTCTTGTCATGTTGAATGCATGCCTCACATTTAGCTAGCCGAATAAAGTACCTTTCAACTGCGAAGCTAGTGGCACTATTCAGACTGGGATCTACACGGGTGCATGGACTAGTGCTGAAGGGGGTATGACGGGACTCGAAGAGTGAGTCCAATGGCGGGTAAGCCGACTCCTGGCTGTCGGGTGGTCCCTGGGTATTCTGGCTCCAATTTATCCCACGACGTTTACCGAAATAGTGTCATTGGTGATCTAAGCGACCCTGATGGGGGAAGCATGGTTTGTGTGAGGAATAAATCACCAGCTGGTTAGGAATCGATTCGAATCACCATCGCTCCTAGATAGTGAGCACTTGACTCGAGCTATGACATCGTTGTAATGATGATGGGACACAGATGGTTATGTGGATGATGTTGGAAATGCTAAGCTTGTACGATCTTGGTTGGTATGTTGGTTGGTTTGAATTCCGTCGTGGTTTCATGGACTACCGGGTTATACGGGCTTAAGTTTGCTAACTTATCTGCTTCAGCGGGTGATTTTCTTACTTAATTTCATCTAATTGCTCGGTTTTGTTATAGCGCACCCAATGGTACTCCAAGGTAATGAGGCTCAAGTGGAAGCTTTATTCAGTTTGTTTGGAGATAGTGCTAATCTTGACGCAATATAGGTGCACAGCTTGCGCCAAATGTGCCATAGGCTCAGAAATCATTTTAGATGCACCCGATGGAACTCCTAGGTGACGTGGGTCATGTGGAACCTTGCTTTGGTCCATTTGGAGACAGTGTTAGTGTCGGTGCACGATAGGAGCACGGTTTGTGCCAAACGTACAATAGGCTCTGAAATCATTTTAGACACACCCGATGGTACTCCTAGGTGATGAAGCTCAAGTAGAAGTTTGATTCAGTTCGTTTAGAGATAGTGCTAATCTTGACGCAAGATAGGTGCATGGTTTGGGCCGAACGTACTAGAGGCTCGGAAATTGTTTTGTACGCACTGGATGGAACTACTAGGTGACGTGGCATGTGGGATCTCATTTTGGTCCATTCGAAGACAGTGTTAGTGTTAGTGCAAGATAGGTGCACAGTTTGCGGCATACATACCTTAGGCTCAGAAATCATTTTGGTTGCACCCGATGGTACTCCTAGTTGACAAGGCTCATGTGGAAGCTCAATTGAGTCTATTTGGGGATAGTGCTCAAGATAGGTGTACGGTTTATGCCGAATGTACCACAGCCTCAGAAATCATTTTGGACGCACTCTATGGAACACCATGGTGACGTGGGTCATGTGGAATCTTGTTTTGGTCCATTTGGAGATAGTGTTGGTGTCGGTGCAAGATAGGTGCCATACGTACAATAGGCTAAGAAATCATTTTGGACACACCTGATGGTACTCTGAGGTAATGAGGCTCAAGTGGAAGCTCGATTCAGTTCATTTGGAGATAGTGCTAATTTTGATGCAAGATAGGTGCACGATTTGCACCAAACGTACCATAGGCTCAGAAATCGTTCTGGATGAAACCAATGGTACTCCAAGGTAATGAGGCTCAAGTGGAAGCTCGATTCAGTTTGTTTGAAGATAGTGCTAACCTTGACTCAAGATAGTTGTATGCCATGCGTCGAACGTACCGTAGGCTCAAAAATCATTTTGGACGCACCTGATGGAACTCCTAGGTGATGTGGGTCATGTGGAATTTTATTTTGATCTGCTTGGCGACAGTGATAGTGTCGGTGCATGATAGGTGTACGGTTTGCGCCAAATGTACAATAGGCTCAGAAATCATTTTGGACACACCCAATGGTACTCCTAGGTGATGAGGCTCAAGTAGAAGCTCGATTCGGTTCGTTTGGAGATAGTGCTAACCCTGACGCTAGATAGGTGCACGGTTTGAGCCGATGTACTAGAGGCTCGAAAATCGGTTTGTATGCACCGGATGGAACTACTAGGTGACGTGGCATGTGCAATCTTGTTTCGGTTCGTTTGGAGACAGTGTTAGTGTCGGTGCAAGATAGGTGCATGGTTTATGGCAAATGTACCTTAGGCTCAGAAATCATTTTGGAAGCTCCCGATGGTACTCCTAGGTGACGAGGCTCAAGTGGAAGCTCAATTCAGTCCATTCGAAGATTGTGCTAATCTTGACGCAAGATTGGTGCATGGGTTGTGCCAAACATACCACAGCCTCAGAAATCATTTTGGATGCACCCTTTTGAACTCCATGGTGACGTGGGTCATATGGAATCTTGTTTGGGTCCGTTTGGAGATAGTGTTGGTGTCAGAGCAAGATAGTAGTACAGTTTGCACCAAACATATCGTAGGCTCAGAAATCGTTTTGGAAACACCAGGTGGTACTTTTAGGTGACGAGGCTCAAGTGGAAACTCGATTCAGTTCATTTGGAGATAGTGCTAATTGATGTAAGATAGGTGCACGTTTTGCGTTGAACATACCATAGGCTCAGAAATAATTTTGGACACACCCATTGGAACTCCTAAGTGACGTGGGTCATGTGAAATCTCATTTCGGTTTGTTTGAAGCCTATGTTAGTCTCGGTGCAAGATAGGTGCATGATTTAAGCCAATGTACAATAGGCTCAGAAATCATTTTGGACGCACCCGATCGTACTCCAAGGTAATGAGGCTCAAGTGGAAGCTTGATTTAGTTCATTTGGAGATAGTGCTAATCTTGACGCAAGATCGGTGCACGGTTTGCGCCGAACGTACCATAGGCTCAAAAATTGTTTTAGACACACCCGATAGAACATCTAGGTGACGTGGGTCATGTGGAATCTCATTTTGGTCTGTTTGAAGATAGTGTTAGTGTCGATGCAAGATAGGTGCACGATTTGTGCCAAATGTACCATAGGCCTAGAAATCATTTTGGACGCACTCGATGGTACTCCATGGTAATGAGGCTCAAGTGGAAGCTCGATTTAGTTTGTTTGGAGACAGTGCTAGTCTTGATGCAAGATAGGTGCACCAAATGTACCATAGGTTTAGAAATCATTTTAGACGCACCTAATGGAAAATCCATGGTGACATGGGTCATGTGGTATCTCATATGGACCTTTTGGAGATAATTTTGGTGTCGGTGCAAGATTAGTGCACGATTTGCGACAAACATACCGTAGGCTTAGAAATTGTTTTAGATGCACCCGGTGGTACTCTTAGGTGACGAGGCTCAAGAGGAAGCTTGATTCTATTCGTTTGGAGATAATGCTAATCTTAACGCAGATAGGTGCATGGTTTGGTGACGAGGCTCAAGAGGAAGCTCGATTCAGTTCGTTTGGAGATAGTGCTAATCCTGACGCAAGATAGGTGCATGGTTTGCGCCGAACGTACCACAGGCTCAGAAATCATTTTGGATAGACCCGATGGAACTGCTAAGTGACGTGGGTCATGTGGAATCTCGTTTTGGTCTGTTTGGAGATAGGGTTGGTGTCGGTCCAAGATAGGTGTACGATTTGCGCCAAACGTACCTTAGGGTTAGAAATCATTTTAGAGGCATCCAATGGTACTCCAAGGTAATGATGCTCAAGTCAAAGCTTGATTCAGTTCGTTTGAAGACAGTGCTAATCTTGATGTAAGATAGGTGCACAGTTTGCGCTGAACGTACCACAGGCTCAGAAATAGTTTTGGATGCACCCGATCTCGTTTCGGTCCGTTTGGAGACAGTGTTAGTGTCGGTCCAAGATAGGTGCAGGGTCTGTGCCAAACATATCATAGGGCTCAGAAGTCATTTTGGAAGCACTCAATGGTACTCCTTAGTGATGAGGCTCAAGTGGAAGCTTGATTCATGATGGAACTCCTAGGTGACGTGGGTCATGTGGAATCTCGTTTTGGTTTGTTTTGAGATAGTGTTAGTGTTGGTGCAAGATAGGTGCACGATTTGCCCTAATGAGCCATAGGCTCAGAAATCATTTTGGATGCACTCGATGGTATGCTAAGGTAATGAGGCTCAAGTAGAAGCTCGATTCAGTTTGTTTGGAGACGGTGCTAGTCTTGATGCAAGATTGGTGCACAGCTTTCGCTGAACGTACCACAAGCTCAGAAATTGTTTTGGACACACCCAATGGAACTACTAGGTGACGTGGGTCATGTGGAATCCATTTCGGTCCATTTGGAGACAATGTTAGTGTCGGTGCATGATAGGTGCAAGATACGTACCATAGGCCTAGAAATCATTTTGGACGCACTCGATGATACTCCAAGGTAACGAGGCTCAAGTGGAAGCTCAGTTTAGTTCATTTTGAGATAGTGCTAATCTTGATGCAAGATAGTGTTGACGGTAGATAAGTATCCTTTTTAAACCGTCAACATAGCAAGAGAAAGGGCTAAAACATGTTTACCTAGTAGATATAGGGGTTACACTGACAGAATTCCATGAGTTTCGGTGATTGTCTATTTCTGCAGGGGGTTATCAAAAAGAGAACCAAAAGAGGGCCACATGTCGGATTTATGTAGAGAGAAACAGGCATACGTATTAAAAAGAATACTCTAGAAGACTAGAGAAGGCGACCCTGCAAACCTGGGTCCACCTGGCAGCTAGCCAGGGCCGCCCGCCGCCTCTCCCTCTCCACCAATCAGGGAGAGTCTCATGGATTATGCCTCCACCGACTTTGAGAAAGAATAAAAACCATTCATTTAGGTCGGTTTGATCCAAGGGCTGCGGTGCATCCTAGAGGGCTATATATTCAGAGCCCCTGGCCCTGGGAGAAACCCTAATCTAATCTAATTCAATTCAATTCAAGAGTTCATTCTCTCATCTGAAGAATTCAGAGAAGCCTAGAGCCACCATCTCAATTAGAGCTCCATAGTTTAGTAGCATAGCTACATAGGAATAGATCTAGAGGGAGTCAAGCCTAGCTTGGAGTCCGGATCTGTTAGAGTTCTTGGTAATTTTCCTCTACATTCTTGAAATATTCATCATTGTTCTTGCTACTATGAATAATACTTTATTCTATTCTGTTATATTAGAATTGACTTTGCTCTATTTGATTATGTTCTCAATTATATTGTTCTTAGTTTACTTTGATTATATGTTTAGCATAGTTGGACTAGAATTATGTTTATGCATAGGATCGTATAGCGTTTGCTCATTAGATCGATGGGTGAGTGGTAAATATTGTGTAGGCGTGGTGCCTAGACCGTATTTATGTGTGATTACACCCTATATTTCGGATCGTAAGGTAGATCACGGGAGTGACGGTCCTGTTGAGTCCTTTCTAATCTTTCTCCCGAATATAGGACTAGTAGAATACCCCTATTACACTGAAGAGATTGCTCTGTTCTTGATCTTCTTTGGTAATATCACTATGCATAGGTATAACCTTTTCCCGCCATGATTGCTAGATGTTATTGCACTAGTCATTGTATACTTTGACCTTATAGTTAGAATAACTTAGGATTTATCCTTGTAGATCGTCCTAGCCCATGCTAGTGTTATAAACTTAGAGTACTCTATTGAGATGATTATCATTGTTTTATGTGGCTATGTGCTCTCATTTATCATATGTCAATTACTATTCATTTCTATATTTTATGTGACACTTACCCTGTATGAGAAGATAGATAAAGACAAGGTTAAGCTCTCCATTATCACAGGCAGTGCCCATTGCTCATTATCCAACGCATTCCCTTCCCAGTGGTAAAATTATAAATAACGATACCTGGATTACTGCCGGTTAAAATGCTACGATGATATTTTCTGTGCGCTTGCGGAAACCCTTTTATTCTAGTTGTGTATAAGAAATGTCAACAGATAGGCGCACGGCTTGCGCTGAGCGTACCATAGGCTTAGAAATCATTATGGACGCACCCGATGGAACTCTGCGCTGACGTGGGTCATGTGGAATCTCGTTTTGGTCTGTTTGAAGACAATGTTAGTGTCGGTGTAACTTAGGTGCAAGGTTGCGCCAAACGTACAATAGGCTCAGAAATCAATTCGGACACACCCGATGGTAGTCCGAGCTGACGAGGCTCAGGTAGAAGATCGATTCAGTTCGTTTGGAGATAGTGCTAATCTTGATGCAAGATAGGTGCACGGTTTGGGCTGAACATACTAGAGGCTCGGAAATCATTTTGTATGCAACAAAGGTGCACGTTTGGAGACATTATTAGTGTCGATGCAGGATAGGTGCACAGTTTGCGCCAAACATACCATAGCCTTCAAAATCGTTTTGAATGCACCTAGTGGTACTCTTAGGTGACGACACTCAAGTGGAAGCTTGATTTAGTTTGTTTTAGCCAGAGTGCTAATCTTGACACAAGATAGGTGCACAGTTTGCGCCGAAGGTACCACAGGCTCAGAAATCATTTTGGATGCATCCGATGGAACTCCTAGGTGACGTGCGTCATGTGGAATCTCGTTTTGGTCTGTTTGAAGACAATGTTAGTGTCGGTGCAGGATAGGTGCAAGGTTTGTGCTGAACGTACCATATGCTCAGAAATCATTTTGGACACACCCGATGGTACTCCGAGGTTGTGAGACTGAAGTGGAAGCTCGATTTAGCCGGTTTGGAGATAGTGCCAATCTTAACGTAAGATAGGTGCATGGTTTGGGCCGAACATACTAGAGGCTCAAAAATCGTTTTGTACACACTGGATGGATCTATATGTTAGATGGGTCATGTGGAATCTCGTTTCGGTCTGTTTGGAGATATTGTTACTTTCCGGGCAAGATAGGTGCACGGTTTGCGCCAAACGTACCATTGGCTCAGATATCGTTTTGGACGCACCTGATGGTACTCCTAGGTGATGAGGCTCAAGTGGAAGCTCGATTTAGTCTGTTTGGAGATAGTGCTAATCTTGACACAAGATAGGTGTAAGGCTTGCGCCGAACGTAATACAGCCTCAGAAATCATTTTGGATACCCGGTGGTACTCCTAGGTGACAAACTCAAGTGGAAGCTCGATATAGTCCGTTTGGAGATAGTGCTAATCTTGACATAAGATAGGTGTAAGGCCTGCACCGAACGTAATACAGCCTCAGAAATCATTTTGGACGCACCCGGTGGTACTCCTAGGTGACAAGGCTCAAGTAGGAGCTTGATTCAGTTTGTTTTGGAGATAGTGCTAATCTTGACACAGGATAGGTGCACAGATTGTGCTGAGCGTACCACAGGCTCAGAAATCATTATGGATGCACCCGATGGAACTCTGCGCTGACGTGGGTCATGTGGAATCTCGTTTTGGTCTATTTGAAGACAGTGTTAGTGTCGGTGTAACTTAGGTGCAAGGTTGCGCCAAACGTACAATAGGCTCAGAAATCAATTCGGACACACCCGATGGTAGTCCGAGTTGACGAGGCTCAGGTAGAAGATCGATTCAGTTCGTTTGGAGATAGTGCTAATCTTGACGCAAGATAGGTGCACGGTTTGGGCCGAACATACTAGAGGCTCAGAAATCATTTTGTATGCAACAAAGGTGCACGTTTGGAGACATTGTTAGTGTCGATGCAGGATAGGTGCACAGTTTGCGCCAAACATACCATAGCCTTCAAAATCGTTTTGAATGCACCTAGTGGTACTCTTAGGTGCGACACTCAAGTGGAAGCTTGATTTAGTTTGTTTTAGACAGAGTGCTAATCTTGACACAAGATAGGTGCACAGTTTTCGCCGAAGGTACCACAGGCTCAGAAATCATTTTGGATGCATTCGATGGAAGTCCTAGGTGACGTGCGTCATGTGGAATCTCGTTTTGGTCTGTTTGAAGACAATGTTAGTGTCGGTGCAGGATAGGTGCAAGGTTTGTGCCGAACGTACCATATGCTCAGAAATCATTTTGGACACACCCGATGGTACTCCGAGGTTATGAGACTGAAGTGGAAGCTCGATTTAGCCGGTTTGGAGATAGTGCCAATCTTAACGCAAGATAGGTGCATGGTTTGGGCCAAACATACTAGAGGCTCGAAAATCATTTTGTACACACCGGATGGAGCTATATGTTAGATGGGTCATGTGGAATCTCGTTTCGGTCTGTTTGGAGATATTGTTACTTTTCGGGCAAGATAGGTGCACGGCTTGCGCCAAACGTACCATTGGCTCAGATATCGTTTTGGACGCACCTGATGGTACTCCTAGGTGATGAGGCTCAAGTGGAAGCTCGATTTAGTCTGTTTGGAGAAAGTGCTAATCTTGACACAAGATAGGTGTAAGGCTTGCGCCGAACGTAATACAGCCTCAGAAATCGTTTTGGATACCCGGTGGTAATCCTAGGTGACGAGCTCAAGTGGGAGCTCGATTTAGTCCGTTTGGAGATAGTGCTAATCTTGACACAAGATAGGTGTAAGGCCTGCGCCGAACGTAATACAGCCTCAGAAATCATTTTGGACGCACCCGGTGGTACTCCTAGGTGACAAGGCTCAAGTAGGAGCTTGATTCAGTTTGTTTTGGAGATAGTGCTAATCTTGACACAGGATAGGTGCACGGATTGCGCTGAGCGTACCACAGGCTCAGAAATCATTATGGACGCACCCGATGGAACTCTGCGCTGACGTGGGTCTTGTGGAATCTCGTTTTGGTCTGTTTGAAGATAGTGTTAGTGTCGGTGTAACTTAGGTTCAAGGTTGCGCTAAACGTACAATAGGCTCAGAAATCAATTCTGACACACCCAATGGTAGTCCGAGCTGACGAGGCTCAGGTAGAAGATCGATTCAGTTCGTTTGGAGATAGTGCTCATCTTGACGCAAGATAGGTGCACGGTTTGGGCCGAACATACTAGAGGCTCGGAAATCATTTTGTATGCAACAAAGGTGCGCGTTTGGAGACATTGTTAGTGTCAATGCAGGATAGGTGCACAGTTTGCGCCAAACATACCATAGCCTTCAAAATCATTTTGAATGCACCTAGTGGTACTCTTAGGTGACGACACTCAAGTGGAAGCTTGATTTAGTTTGTTTTAGACAGAGTGCTAATCTTGACACAAGATAGGTGCACAGTTTGCGCCGAAGGCACCACAGGCTCAGAAATCATTTTGGATGCATCCGATGGAACTCCTAGGTGACGTGCGTCATGTGGAATCTCGTTTTGGTCTGTTTGAAGACAATGTTAGTGTCGGTGCAGGATAGGTGCAAGGTTTGTGCCGAACGTACCATATGCTCAGAAATCATTTTGGACACACCCGATGGTACTCCGAGGTTATGAGACTGAAGTGGAAGCTCGATTTAGCCGGTTTGGAGATAGTGCCAATCTTAACGCAAGATAGGTGCATGGTTTGGGCCGAACATACTAGAGGCTCGAAAATCGTTTTGTACACACCGGATGGAGCTATATGTTAGATGGGTCATGTGGAATCTCGTTTCGGTCTGTTTGGAGATATTGTTACTTTTCGGGCAAGATAGGTGCACGGCTTGCGCCAAACGTACCATTGGCTCAGATATCGTTTTGGACGCACCTGATGGTACTCCTAGGTGATGAGGCTCAAGTGGAAGCTCGATTTAGTCTGTTTGGAGATAGTGCTAATCTTGACACAAGATAGGTGTAAGGCTTGCGCCGAACGTAATACAGCCTCAGAAATCGTTTTGGATACCCGGTGGTAATCCTAGGTGACGAGCTCAAGTGGAAGCTCGATTTAGTTCGTTTGGAGATAGTGCTAATCTTGACACAAGATAGGTGTAAGGCCTGCGCTGAACGTAATACAGCCTCAGAAATCATTTTGGACGCACCCGGTGGCACTCCTAGGTGACAAGGCTCAAGTAGGAGCTTGATTCAGTTTGTTTTGGAGATAGTGCTAATCTTGACACAGGATAGGTGCACGGATTGCGCTGAGCGTACCACAGGCTCAGAAATCATTATGGACGCACCCGATGGAACTCTGCGCTGACGTGGGTCATGTGGAATCTCGTTTTGGTCTGTTTGAAGACAGTGTTAGTGTCGGTGTAACTTAGGTGCAAGGTTGCGCCAAACGTACAATTGGATCAGAAATCAATTCGGACACACCCGATGGTAGTCCGAGCTGACGAGGCTCAGGTAGAAGATCGATTCAGTTCATTTGGAGATAGTGCTAATCTTGACGCATGATAGGTGCACGGTTTGGGCCGAACATACTAGAGGCTCGGAAATCATTTTGTATGCAACAAAGGTGTGCGTTTGGAGACATTGTTTGTGTCGATGCAGGATAGGTGCACAGTTTGCGCCAAACATACCATAGCCTTCAAAATCGTTTTGAATGCACCTAGTGGTACTCTTAGGTGACGACACTCAAGTGGAAGCTTGATTTAGTTTGTTTTAGACAGAGTGCTAATCTTGACACAAGATAGGTGCACAGTTTGCGCCGAAGGTACCACAGGCTCAGAAATCATTTTGGATGCATCCGATGGAACTCCTAGGTGACGTGCGTCATGTGGAATCTCGTTTTGGTCTGTTTGAAGACAATGTTAGTGTCGGTGCAGGATAGGTGCAAGGTTTGTGCCGAACGTACCATATGCTCAGAAATCATTTTGGACACACCCGATGGTACTCCGAGGTTATGAGACTGAAGTGGAAGCTCGATTTAGCCGGTTTGGAGATAGTGCCAATCTTAACGCAAGATAGGTGCATGGTTTGGGCCGAACATACTAGAGGCTCGAAAATCGTTTTGTACACACCGGATGGAGCTATATGTTAGATGGGTCATGTGGAATCTCGTTTCGGTCTGTTTGGAGATATTGTTACTTTTCGGGCAAGATAGGTGCACGGCTTGCGCCAAACGTACCATTGGCTCATATATCGTTTTGGACGCACCTGATGGTACTCCTAGGTGATGAGGCTCAAGTGGAAGCTCGATTTAGTCTATTTAGAGATAGTGCTAATCTTGACACAAGATAGGTGTAAGGCTTGCGCCGAACGTAATACAGCCTCAGAAATCGTTTTGGATACCCGGTGGTAATCCTAGGTGACGAGCTCAAGTGGAAGCTCGATTTAGTCCATTTGGAGATAGTGCTAATCTTGACACAAGATAGGTGTAAGGCCTGCGCCGAACATAATACAGCCTCAGAAATCATTTTGGACGCACCCGGTGGTACTCCTAGGTGACAAGGCTCAAGTAGGAGCTTGATTCAATTTGTTTTGGAGATAGTGCTAATCTTGACACAGGATAGGTGCACAGATTGCGCTGAGCGTACCACAGGCTCAGAAATCATTATGGACGCACCCGACGGAACTCTACGCTGACGTGGGTCATGTGGAATCTCGTTATGGACTTACAGGGATGAAGAGAAGGTTCAATTGCATATGGAAAGAATGGAAGGTTAATGAAGTTGATTGGGGACCAAGTCCAAATATTCCTAATGTCATCCACCAAGCCACCACGTCACTTTTGGCTCAAAGAAAGAAAGGGTCCAAGTCCAACACGTTTTGGAAGATGAATTCGGACTATAGAAGTGTCCTAACTTCCGACGGTTGCCACGACTTCATACGGACTCCGATTGGGACGTTCTAGGACTTTTTGGAAAGCTTATCAAGTCTACTTTCTAATGGATCTAGACTCATGCCGATATCTTATTAAATACATCCGCAGTTCTCATTTTAATACCGAGACCTTTTCTGTCCACGGTGCTGCGTCACCTGATTGTTGCCCGATGGGCCGTGTATCAAGTGGGGCCCAATAGGGGCGTGTCCTAGGGTTGTGGGGTGACCCCCACCACGTCCAGGTCGTCCTCTACCCTCTCATATACCTCCATAGCCGCCACAAAGAGATTGGGTTTTTGTTTTGATGTAAGTTTAGCTCCTGCTACTTCCTGGTAGACACATGTGTCGGTTAGACCATCTGTTCTACTCGATCCGGAACCCCACCTTTATGTGTATTAGATCTGAAACTTCATCTCATATTTGCAATTGAGTGCTTGTTCTACTTGTTCTTGCTTGTTCTTCGATTGCTTGCAGGAATAACCCTAGT
The DNA here is from genome assembly GCA_038087645.1 of Saccharum hybrid cultivar R570. Classification (NCBI taxonomy): domain Eukaryota; kingdom Viridiplantae; phylum Streptophyta; class Magnoliopsida; order Poales; family Poaceae; genus Saccharum; species Saccharum hybrid cultivar. Next base: position 18,395,297 of record JAQSUU010000066.1, read on the forward strand.
GGTTTGGTTGGTTGTGATCCGCAAGATCGTGACAACCGCTGGAATTGGTGTATCGATCGCTAAGGCGCAGCATCCTTGGATGGTTGTAGTCGGGTCGTGAATGTCTCTCCAGTGAAATCGAAGTTATCCTTCTCCACCGAAAGATTGGGACACACATACTCTTATCAAGTGGTATTCAGAGCAAGGTTTGATCGGTGAGAGATTTCAGTTTGCTTTTATTTTCCTATAGTCCAGAAAAAGCCAACAAAAACAGTAGATTTTTTCCATAATCCCATAGACCCTTTGAGCCTTTGACTAGTATTGCTTAGTTCGGGCTTGTTGAGTTTGGTTTACATCGGCTGAGTCGAGTTGCTGGTCTTAGGGTTAGGCTTTTAGAGTTTCGAGTTCTTATCAAGTTTTGGTCACTATCAATTATATACATATCCGCTGCCATCACCACCACCATACATATCTCCACTACACCATATACATCTCCGTTGCAATTATTACTACCATATTCGTCTTTGTTGCACCATATCCATCCACGCTATTTTTTTCACATCGAGAAAATCTGATTTGGGCACACAAAGAAAAATCTGAGTTGCTAGTTCTTTTCTTGTTACTCCCCAAAAAGACAAATACATTATAAGTTGATGTTCTGAACTATGTTTTGTTAAGTTTAGATTTTTCTTGTGCAAAGTAAAAGAAAAGAAGTAGAAGAAGAGAATTAAAAAAAAAGACAAAAGAAAAAAAAGAAAGAGAAAGAGAAAAGAAAGAAAAGAAGAGAGGAGGAAAAGAGGGAGAGTGATAGCTTGCTGTTCTTGTGCCTTTTTCCTACTGTACCGTGACTTCATTTGTGTCCAGGCTCGCGTCTCTAGCACGGTCTAGCTTAGGACCAGCACGGTACCATCGTTGAACAATTTCTCAACTTGCTTTTTGTGACTAACGTGGTGCTAGTACTTCCTTGTACATTAATTTGAGCCCTCCTACAGCTCCACATATTCGACTACAGCTTGACAGGTGTTGTTGCTGCGGTGTCGATACACTATTTTCCAGGTTTGCAACTTGTTGGTAACCGCCACCTCCTGTTGGGTTTGGTAAGAACTTATAAGAGCTTGTTTGAACAGGTTGAGAGTGAGAGAATTACAACAACCACATCCTAGTAGTTGATAGGGGCATAAATATTATTGTGGATGTTTCTTGTTTTCTTCTAATCATGGTAGGAATCCACATGGAAATACAAGATGATCAGGTTGTATATTCTCATCAGTTTGCTAAAGGTATGGCAAGAGATAAGCATGCGACTCATGAGGTATGTGATGTTTTGCTTGATAGAATAAAATCTGCACTACCTAGTTTTGAAGGAAAGTATGATCCTCATGCATATATTGAATGGGAGCTAAATGTAAACAATGAATTTAAAAAGCTTGATCTATCAGAAAATCAAAAGGTTAGAGTTGCTTCTAGTGTTTTTACTAAATATGCTTTAACTGAATGGAAACACCTTTGTAGATTTGGTAAAGCCTCTCAATCATGGAAAGATGTGAAAAGATATTTTAGAAATGTTTTTGTACCTGAATATTATTCTGAAATTTTGTTTAGAAAGTTGCAATCTATAAAACAAGAGAACAAAACTGTAGCAGAATACTTGGATAGACTAAAATCATGTTTGCTGCGTTGTGGCTTAGAAGAAACTGGTGAACATTTGGAACATAGATTTTTGCAAGGTCTTAATGAGGAAATTTAGAATATTCTTGTTGATAAACATTATAACTCTTTTGATGAGTTGTTTGATATTGCTTGTGATTATGAAAGAAATCTCAAAATGGATCTAGCAAATACAAAAGAAGCACTTGCCTCTCCAATAACTAACAACTTGCAGCAAGTAGGCAACAATATTCAAATGGAGAGCAAGAAATTTGGGATATTAGGTGACTCATTTCAGGAAGAGAATCCTGCTGCTTGTACAACCTTTGAGAAGAGCAGCAAAGGTAAGTCAAATGTCAATAACAAAAATCAAGGTGAGTATGCTTTAGTTGAACTGTATTTGTCCACTAATCGTTCTAGCATAGAGAAATCAATTGTGGAACCAGTTACTGATTTTCTCTTGTCACACATTGATATGCTTAATCTTCCTTGTGATACAGAAGAGTTGTGTGCTAACACATTAGCTATATCCATACCACAACTAGTGAATAAAGCAAAAAATTCTAAATCAATGTGTGCTGAATGCAAGCATGTTATTCATATTACAAATGAAAATGAAGAAACTCAAATGTTGTCATCTTTACATACAATGGGGTATATTGAATTTGATGATCTTTGTGAGCTTAGCTACTTAGAGAATAATCTGTTTGCTAGATTTGAATTGCCATGTTCTCGTAATATTAGTTTTCATGCTATTGGCAAATATAATTGTAAAGAGGACTATATGATACACCTAATTTACATTTGTTCAAATATGAAACCCCCTATTATTATGCAAAAATATGATCAATCTGAGGAATGCACTATCTACAATCATGCCATGTTGAGTTTCCCTTGTTTGGATGGAAAGAAACAGGATAACTCTCAAGAAGGGGAGAATGGTTCGGTATTACCTACAACATGCCCTCCACCAATGGTCAAACCGAGGATGGTTTGCTGTCAAGAAGGGGAGAATGATGAGGACATCATTGGCTCGAATATGACCATATTAACCACTTCTAAACTAAAGGTGCAACCATTCTATATGAGGCTTATCATTGATACATTTGATGAATTGGTGCTGCACCATAAAGTGTGTGTATTTTCATTTTTAGAATTACTTACATGGATGAAGAGAAGGTTCAATTGCATATGGAAAGAATGGAAGGTTAATGAAGTTGATTGGGGACCAAGTCCAAATATTCCTAATGTCATCCACCAAGCCACCACGTCACTTTTGGCTCAAAGAAAGAAAGAGTCCAAGTCCAACACGTTTTGGAAGATGAATTCGGACTGCAGAAGAGTCCTAACTTCCGATGGTTGCCAAGACTTCATACGGACTCCGATTGGGACGTTCTAGGACTTTTTGGAAAGCTTATCAAGTCTACTTTCCAACGGATCTAGACTCATGCCGATATCTTGTTAAATACGTCCGCAGTTCTCATTTTAATACCGAGACCTTTTATGTCCACGGTGCTGCGTCACCTGACTGTTGCCCGATGGGCCGTGTATCAAGTGGGGCCCAGTAGGGGCGTGTCCTAGGGTTGTGGGATGACCCCCACCACGTCCAGGTCATCCTCTACCCTCTCATATACCTCCATAGCCGCCACAAAGAGATTGGGTTTTTGTTTTGATGTAAGTTTAGCTCCTGCTACTTCCTGGTAGACACGTGTGTCGGTTAGACCATCTGTTCTACTCGATCCAGAACCCCACCTTTATGTGTATTAGATCTAAAACTTCATCTCATATTTGCAATTGAGTGCTTGTTCTACTTGTTCTTGCTTGTTCTTCGATTGCTTGCAGGAATAATCCTAGTGGTTTGGTTGGTTGTGATCCGCAAGATCGTGACAACCGCTGGAATTGGTGTATCGATCGCTAAGGCGCAGCGTCCTTGGATGGTTGTAGTCAGGTCGTGAATGTCTCTCCAGTGAAATCGAAGTTATCCTTCTCCACCGAAAGATTGGGACACACATACTCTTATCATGAGGCTCAAGTGGAAGCTCGATTTAGTCTGTTTGGAGATAGTGCTAATCTTGACACAAGATAGGTGTAAGGCTTGCGCCGAACGTAATACAGCCTCAGAAATCGTTTTGGATACCCTGTGGTACTCCTAGGTGACGAGCTCAAGTGGAAGCCCGATTTAGTCCGTTCGGAGATAGTGCTAATCTTGACACAAGATAGGTGTAAGGCCTGCGCCGAACGAAATACAGCCTCAGACATCATTTTGGACGCACCCGGTGGTACTCCTAGGTGACAAGGCTCAAGTAGGAGCTTGATTCAGTTTGTTTTGGAGATAGTGCTAATCTTAACACAGGATAGGTGCACGGATTGCACTGAGCGTACCACAAGCTCAGAAATCATTATGGACGCACCCGATGGAACTTTGCGCTGACGTGGGTCATGTGGAATCTCATTTTGGTCTGTTTGAAGACAGTGTTAGTGTCGGTGTAACTTAGGTGCAAGGTTGCGCCAAACGTACAATAGGCTCAGAAATCAATTCGGACACACCCGATGGTAGTCCGAGCTGACGAGGCTCAGGTAGAAGATCGATTCAGTTCGTTTGGAGATAGTGCTAATCTTGACGCAAGATAGGTGCACGGTTTGGGCCAAACATACTAGAGGCTCGGAAATCATTTTGTATGCAACAAAGGTGCACGTTTGGAGACATTGTTAGTGTCGATGCAGGATAGGTGCACAGTTTGCGCCAAACATACCATAGCCTTCAAAATCGTTTTGAATGCACCTAGTGGTACTCTTAGGTGACGACACTCAAGTGGAAGCTTGATTTAGTTTGTTTTAGACAGAGTGCTAATCTTGACACAAGATAGGTGCACAGTTTGCGCTGAAGGTACCACAGGCTCAGAAATCATTTTGGATGCATCCGATGGAACTCCTAGGTGACGTGCGTCATGTGGAATCTCATTTTGGTCTGTTTGAAGACAATGTTAGTGTCGGTGCAGGATAGGTGCAAGGTTTGTGCCGAACATACCATATGCTCAGAAATCATTTTGGACACACCCGATGGTACTCCGAGGTTATGAGACTGAAGTGGAAGCTCGATTTAGCTGGTTTGGAGATAGTGCCAATCTTAACGCAAGATAGGTGCATGGTTTGGGCCGAACATACTAGAGGCTCGAAAATCGTTTTGTACACACCGGATGGAGCTATATGTTAGATGGGTCATGTGGAATCTCGTTTCGGTCTGTTTGGAGATATTGTTACTTTCCGGGCAAGATAGGTGCACGGTTTGCGCCAAACGTACCATTGGCTCAGATATCATTTTGGACGCACCTGATGGTACTCCTAGGTGATGAGGCTCAAGTGGAAGCTCGATTTAGTCTGTTTGGAGATAGTGCTAATCTTGACAAAAGATAGGTGTAAGGCTTGCGCCGAATGTAATACAGCCTCAGAAATCGTTTTGGATACCCTGTGGTACTCCTAGGTGACGAGCTCAAGTGGAAGCTCGATTTAGTCCGTTTGGAGATAGTGCTAATCTTGACACAAGATAGGTGTAAGGCCTGTGCCGAACGTAATACAGCCTCAGAAATCATTTTGGACGCATCCGGTGGTACTCCTAGGTGACAAGGCTCAAGTAGGAGCTTGATTTAGTTTGTTTTGGAGATAGTGCTAATCTTGACACAGGATAGGTGCACGGATTGCGCTAAGCGTACCACAGGCTCAGAAATCATTATGGACGCACCCGATGGAACTCTGCGTTGACGTGGGTCATGTGGAATCTCATTTTGGTCTGTTTGAAGACAGTGTTAGTGTTGGTGTAACTTAGGTGCAAGGTTGCGCCAAACGTACAATAGGCTCAGAAATCAATTTGGACACACCCGATGGTAGTCCTAGCTGACAAGGCTTAGGTAGAAGATCGATTCAGTTCGTTTGGAGATAGTGCTAATCTTGACGCAAGATAGGTGTACGGTTTGGGCCGAACATACTAGAGGCTCGGAAATCATTTTGTATGCAACAAAGGTGCATGTTTGGAGACATTGTTAGTGTCGATGCAGGATAGGTGCACAGTTTGCGCCAAACATACCATAGCCTTCAAAATTGTTTTGAATGCACCTAGTGGTACTCTTAGGTGACGACACTCAAGTGGAAGCTTGATTTTGTTTGTTTTAGATAGAGTGCTAATCTTGACACAAGATAGGTGCACAGTTTGCGCCAAAGGTACCATAGGCTCGGAAATCATTTTGGATGCATCCGATGGAACTCCTAGGTGACATGCGTCATGTGGAATCTCGTTTTGGTCTATTTGAAGACAATGTTAGTGTCGGTGCAGGATAGGTGCAAGGTTTGTGCCGAACGTACCATATGCTCAGAAATCATTTTGGACACACCCGATGGTACTCCGAGGGTATGAGACTGAAGTGGAAGCTCGATTTAGCCGGTTTGGAGATAGTGCCAATCTTAACGCAAGATTGGTGCATGGTTTGGGCCGAACATACTACAGGCTTGAAAATCGTTTTGTACACACCGGATGGAGCTATATGTTAGATGGGTCATGTGGAATCTCGTTTCGGTCTGTTTGGAGATATTGTTACTTTCCGGGCAAGATAGGTGCACGGTTTGTGCCAAACGTACCATTGGCTCAGATATCGTTTCGGACGCACCTGATGGTACTCCTAGGTGATGAGGCTCAAGTGGAAGCTCGATTTAGTCTGTTTGGAGATAGTGCTAATCTTGACACAAGATAGGTGTAAGGCTTGCGCCAAACGTAATACAGCCTCAGAAATCATTTTGCATACCCTCTGGTACTCCTAGGTGACGAGCTCAAGTGGAAGCTCGATTTAGTCCGTTCGGAGATAGTGCTAATCTTGACACAAAATAGGTGTAAGGCTTGCGCCGAACGTAATACAGCCTCAGAAATCATTTTGGACGCACCCGGTGGTACTCCTAGGTGACAAGGCTCAAGTAGGAGCTTGATTCAGTTTGTTTTGGAGATAGTGCAAATCTTGACATAGGATAGGTGCACGGATTGCGCTAAGCGTACCACAGGCTCAGAAATCAATATGGACGCACCCGATGGAACTCTGCGCTGACGTGGGTCATGTGGAATCTCATTTTGGTCTGTTTGAAGATAGTGTTAGTGTCGGTGTAACTTAGGTGCAAGGTTGCGCCAAACGTACAATAGGCTCAAAAATCAATTCAGACACACCCGATGGTAGTCCGAGCTGACGAGGCTCCGGTAGAAGATCGATTCAGTTTGTTTGGAGATAGTGCTAATCTTGACGCAAGATAGGTGCACGGTTTGGGCCGAACATACTAGAGGCTCGGAAATCATTTTGTATGCAACAAAGGTGCACGTTTGGAGACATTGTTAGTGTCGATGCAGGATAGGTGCACAGTTTGCGCCAAACATACCATAGCCTTCAAAATCATTTTGAATGCACCTAGTGGTACTCTTAGGTGACGACACTCAAGTGGAAGCTTGATTTAGTTTGTTTTAGACAGAGTGCTAATCTTGACACAAGATAGGTGCACAGTTTGCACCGAAGGTACCACAGGCTCAGAAATCATTTTGGATGCATCCGATGGAACTCCTAGGTGACGTGCGTCATGTGGAATCTCGTTTTGGTCTGTTTGAAGACAATGTTAGTGTCGGTGCAGGATAGGTGCAAGGTTTGTGCCGAACGTACCATATGCTCAGAAATCATTTTGGACACACCCGATGGTACTCCGAGGTTATGAGACTGAAGTGGAAGCTCGATTTAGCCGGTTTGGAGATAGTGCCAATCTTAACGCAAGATAGGTGCATGGTTTGGGCCGAACATACTAGAGGCTCGAAAATCATTTTGTACACACCGGATGGAGCTATATGTTAGATGGGTCATGTGGAATCTCGTTTCGGTCTGTTTGGAGATATTGTTACTTTTCGGGCAAGATAGGTGCACGGTTTGCGCCAAACGTACCATTGGCTCAAATATCATTTTGGACGCACCTGATGGTACTCCTAGGTGATGAGGCTCAAGTGGAAGCTCGATTTAGTCTGTTTGGAGATAGTGCTAATCTTGACACAAGATAGGTGTAAGGCTTGGGCCGAACGTAATACAGCCTCCGAAATCATTTTGGATACCCGGTGGTACTCCTAGGTGACGAGCTCAAGTGGAAGCTCGATTTAGTCCGTTTGGAGATAGTGCTAATCTTGACACAAGATAGGTGTAAGGCCTGTGCCGAACGTAATACAGCCTCAGAAATCATTTTGGACGCACCCGGTGGTACTCCTAGGTGACAAGGCTCAAGTAGGAGCTTGATTCAGTTTGTTTTGGAGATAGTGCTAATCTTGACACAGGATAGGTGCACGGATTGCGCTAAGCGTACCACAGGCTCAGAAATCATTATGGACGCACCCGATGGAACTCTGCGTTGACGTGGGTCATGTGGAATCTCATTTTGGTATGTTTGAAGACAGTGTTAGTGTCGGTGTAACTTAGGTGCAAGGTTGCGCCAAACGTACAATAGGCTCAGAAATCAATTCGGACACACCCGATGGTAGTCCGAGCTGACGAGGCTCAGGTAGAAGATTGATTCAGTTCGTTTGGAGATAGTGCTAATCTTGACGCAAGATAGGTGCACGGTTTGGGCCGAACATACTAGAGGCTCGGAAATCATTTTGTATGCAACAAAGGTGCACGTTTGGAGACATTGTTAGTGTCGATGCAGGATAGGTGCACAGTTTGCGCCAAACATACCATAGCCTTCAAAATCTTATAGCGCTTGCTCATTAGATCGATGGGTGAGTGGTAAATATTGTGTAGGCGTGGTGCCTAGACCGTATTTATGTGCGATTACACCCTATATTTCAGATCGTGAGGTAGATCACGGGAGTGACGGTCCTGTTGAGTCCTTTCTAATCTTTCTCCCGAATATAGGACTAGTAAAATACCCCTATTACACTGAAGAGATTGCTCTGTTCTTGATCTTCTTTAGTAATATCACTATGCATAGGTATAACCTTTTCCCGCCATGATTTCTAGATGTTATTGCACTAGTCATTGTATACTTTGACCTTATAGTTAGAATAACTTAGGATTTATCCTTGTAGATCGTCCTAGCCCATGCTAGTGTTATAAACTTAGAGTACTCTATTGAGATGATTATCATTGTTTTATGTGGCTATGTGCTCTCATTTATCATATGTCAATTACTATTCATTTCTATATTTTATGTGACACTTACCCTGTATGAGAAGATAGATAAAGACAAGGTTAAGCTCTCCATTATCACAGGCAGTGCTCATTGCTCATTATCCAACGCATTCCCTTCCCAGTGGTAAAATTATAAATAATGATACCTGGATTACTCCCGGTTAAAATGCTACGATGATATTTTCTGTGCGCTTGCGGAAACCCTTTTATTCTAGTTGTGTATAAGAAATGTCAACAGATAGGCGCACGGCTTGCGCTGAACGTACCATAGTCTTAGAAATCATTTTGGACGCACCTGATGGAACTCCTAAGTGAGGTGGGTCATGTGGAATCTTGTTTTGGTCCATTTGGAGATAGTGTTAGTGTCGGTGCAAGATAGGTACAAGGTTTGCGCCAAACGTACAATAGGCTCAGAAATCAATTCGGACACACCCGATGGTAGTCCTAGCTGACGAGGCTCAGGTAGAAGATCGATTCAGTTCATTTGGAGATAGTGCTAATCTTGACGCAAGATAGGTGCACAGTTTGGGCCAAACATACTAGAGGCTCAGAAATCATTTTGTATGCAACAAAGGTGCACGTTTGGAGACATTGTTAGTGTCAATGCAGGATAGGTGCACAGTTTGCGCCAAACATACCATAGCCTTCAAAATCATTTTGAATGCGCCTAGTGGTACTCTTAGGTGACGACACTCAAGTGGAAGCTTGATTTAGTTTGTTTTAGACAGAGTGCTAATCTTGACACAAGATAGGTGCACAGTTTGCGCCGAAGGTACCACAGGCTCAGAAATCATTTTGGATGCATCTGATGGAACTCCTAGGTGACGTGCGTCATGTGGAATCTCGTTTTGGTCTGTTTGAAAACAATGTTAGTGTCGGTGCAGGATAGGTGCAAGGTTTGTGCCGAACGTACCATATGTGTAACAGAACCGTCCAAATTATAAGAGCACAAGTCTAAAAACAATCGCCGAAGCGATCAAATTCTCAAACTTGAGCCCATATAACTCTGGTAGTCCGCGAAATCTCGAGGGATTTCAAACCAAACCATAACGAGCCAGGATCGTAGTGATTCAACATACACATCATTTGTTACAACAGTTCACAGATACATCTCATACATCGGAGTACGAATAATTTATTACAAAACCAAATTAGTAATAGCGGAAGCAACATAGTTTTGAAACCACATTTAGTTCAAGTACTGCCAGTGCGTAGTCATATCCTGCAAAAGCATAATAGCAAAGCAAACTACAGAGACCATGCCCAATGGTCTAGTCTTCACACTCAACGGCAAGACAATACTTTAGGTAACCAATAAGAATCTGCTACCTGCAACAAGGTGGGAATAAACCCTGAGTACGAGAAGGTACTCAGCTAGACTTACCCGTCAAAGACCAGAAATAAAGTGACACCAAGGAGTATGCAAGGCTTTATATAAGTGGGCTAGCCTGACACCTTTGCATAAAAGCTTAAGTACAGATAAGTAATTATTATTGCTTTAAGCATCAAGTTAATCATTATTAACCTATCCTCTAGATTAGTACCTGTACTATAGCAATCACTTGATCTAGCTAAGCAAACAATAGTAACCATATCAGGTTTATAAGGCCATCATTATATCATCATCATCTTCAAAACCATCAGTAGATTTAGTGAAATCTACGTTGCCTCTGCTCTGTCAAGTTTCTCACTAACCGGGAGAGACGGCAATTCGAATCGATTCCAACTCAACTGAGGGGGTATTCCTAACACCAACCGGGCATACTTTGCAAGAGTCATCAACAGTCACCTTTGGTACTACTCAGGATGGGCCTGAACAGCGCCGCATTCTCAGGGATACCAGTGGCCAGGAAGCTCAGGACTTTTAACTCACCTGCCCTTGGTCCCACCTGGCTCCCCTCCGAGGCGACTTACACTTTTCGGCTTCGCAGCCTGAGTTGAGCTACTCGGCTTCGCGGTCGGCAACCTCAGGCCGGCCAGCTAAGTGTTAGGCTGCGTTCAAAATGACAAAGGAAGTACAGCGGATCGGTCCTTAACCGACACAGACGGGGATAGTTCCACACCCAAGACCTCCATGCCTTGTTGCTTCGCTATCGACATCCCGCCCGGTCTAAATTCATTATTAACACTTGGTTCTTTTCCATGACGGCAAATATAGCCAACCGTGACCCAATACTTCCTACTTTGCAGGTGATAGGAGATCACCTGACATTACCGTTCTAATAAAGCAGGGCTAAGCATATAGACGATCCTGTCTACATAGGATTCAAGGATTCATATATCTGGACAAGGAATGATAAATGCAGCAAGGGTTCCAAACAACTCCTACCACTTAATGCAACAATACATATAATATAATTAATTTCTTTGAAAGTAGGAGGCTTATAATGCTCCTGGGCTTGCCTTTAACCATACGAGGATGGTTCGGGGTTCAACGCTCAACCACGGTTCCGTCGTCTCCTCGGGTTCCGTCGGACTGGGCCTCCTGCCCCCGAACTGGCTCCAATTCCACCGGGTACGTCTTGTGGAACTTTACCGTCGTCACGTTCCTCGGTACACCTATTGCATGTATATGCACCAATGAATCTCATGTATGCACAGATGTGACATGATGAGCTTATGAGCATGTATGCATGATGAATGTAATGAATAGTGCAACAATCTAAGCAATAAAAGTCAAGCTACATGGTGCTCTATTCAAATTACTTTAAGAGTAGGTGCAAATTTTCTCTCTCGTATTAACATGTTTAACATCCATAAGTAACCACTAAGTACCACAAAGTTCCTACTTAACCCACATATAACAAGTTCCAGGATTTAACGCATTGATAAGTTGACCGCAGCAACTTAGAAGGTTCATAACTAGAGTTCTATAACTACAATGGACAAGCATGAGGACAATCTGGAAAGCTTATAAAATTTTCTACAATTCATTTTCAGATGTCAAAGCATGAATCTTAACTTAAGTAGGGCAAACAAACAGATTTCTCATATCTGGTCCAGAATTCCAGAAAAATAACAATTTCTGAACCCTTAATTAAAATAGGTGTAACCCCTAAACTACTTAGCCAAAGGCTACCAAATTTTAACAGCAGCTTAACCAAGTAATTTACTACAACCTTTGTGTATATCACATCTCAAGAAAACATCATTTACCACACTTAAATCAACAAGCTTTGACTTGCTGTCCTGAAAACAGGAATTATAGCAATTACCAAAACATGTGGGTAACCTAAACAAAATAGGAAACCCTACCTAGGAAGATCAAACACAGCTGATAAATTTACCATAGTCACATAATATCCCCATACCAGCACTGACCAAATTTCACATTTAAATCATGTACCAACAATTCCCAAAAATTTGCACAATATATTACTAATTTAATACAAACATAAAGGAATAATTCATATACTTCATTTTATACTACAGAACTTGCATAGTTTTATATTTTTAATAAAAACTAGACATTTCACAGAGCACTTTGCAAGTTGAATCATCTCATTTGGACTTTCCTAACTCCAGATATGATTTTTACAAGAATCAACACAAAATTGCACTTTGCTGAAAAAGAATAAAACGAAAAACTAAAACAAGCCCTCAGCCCAACTGGGCCTGAGCTGCTACTCCTTTCGGCCCGCAAGGTGGCCCAGCAATGCAACCAGAGGAGGGAGCCCGCGCTGACACGGGGGCCCCGCCTGTCATCCACAGCGGAGGCAGGGGAGGACTCCGGCAAGGTCGGGCTCGCCGCCGGCGGCTCCTCCGGCGAAACCAACCATGCCGTCGCGTTCCTCTCGTCACCCCGCACCCTGGCCTACCTCTTTCCCCAACTCTACTGCACCGACACGTGCTCGACGACAGTGAAGACGGACGGCGGAGCAACCTGGCGGCGCGCCGGCCATCTCCGGCTACCGCAGCCCAAACGGTGATGAGCTAGAGCTTCGCGGTGGTGAGGCGGAGCAGTAGATCGCCGACCTACTGGCGGGGAACCACGGGATGTGCTCGGCCACGTGCACCCCGACACGGAGGCGGAGGCGACACGGTGGCTCACCGGTGTTCGGCGCTAAGGACGAAACTGTCATCGGTAGCGTGAAGCACGCTGCTAGCCCTAGTCCTAAGACGCGCAGGACACCAACGAGCCGAGGAAGAGGAAATGCAGAAGCCAAGAAATTGGGCGCGCCCCCATGGGCGGCCATGGCAGAGCGCACCGTGCGCCGTCGGCGTTCCCGCAAACTCACCACGGTAGAGGTTAACTCGCTGGATGCTTCACGATCTACAGGAGAGGGCGACTCCGGAACGAGCCAAGGAGAGCGTGGCGACGCTCTGTATTGGTCTGGCCACGGTGAGCCTCCTGCTCCGGCGAGGCCCGATAATGGCGACGGTGGCGGAACCCCAAAATTTGCCCACACCATGGGTCAATTGGCTAAGCTAGCGAGTGCATGAGGTTACTGGAGAGGTGTCGGGGTTACGCACGAGATGGAGCGCACTGCGATGGCGCGGTGGCACGGCCAGGCATGGTGAGGTTCGCGACGGCGCGTTGCGGGCGCGGCTGCGTACGGGACAGAGCGAGGGAAGGTGGAGTGCGAATGAGGACATGCTGAGGATCTTCAGGCGGCATGGTGACCTCACGCGTGCGAGCTGGGCTCGGTGCCGACGCGTGTTGGCCACGCGGCATCGAGTGCCTGTGCCCGGTCGGCCATGGAGTTCGGTTTCTGAACTTCTGAAACGAAGTTTCAGTTAAGCCGAGCCTGACAGCGCGACTTTGACAACATATAACTCCTAATCTAGGCCGATCTGGTATGATCCGTAGTTAGTAAAATTGTAGAGGGACATGAGGTCTACAAAATTGTCAACTAGAGCTCGAGCTGGTTCTGCCAGGTTTGCGAGCTACAAAGCACCAAAGATGGTTACATGAAACTGAAATCCATTCTAGACTTAGCTGGATTTCAGTGCTGCAAAACAGCCCTTATACCTGACTTGTGGGCCATGTTAGGGCATGTTCCAAGCATTTTCATGAGTTGACCACTGAACAACTTTTGTTCCTTATGAAATTTGGCACAAACTTTGTTAAGGTTGCACCAACATGCAAAAGCTCTAGGTTAGACTTTCTAAAAGGTCAAACAAAGAAGGTCCTAAAGGTCAACTAGTCAAAGCATGAGTCAACATGGAATTAGGGCATGGCATAAACATAAACCCTAGGTCAAATTTCTTAACTAACATGTTGCAAACATCATCAAGGCCTTAAACACATTCTAGCATCACCAATGCATGAAAGTTTCACAAGAAGGCATTGAAACACTATTACTATAACTAATGAAGCCTCACTAACATAATTACTGAACCTAATGTTGCATATGTTTCAGGAGCATGTTTCACATGTTTTCAAGCATAACAAACCTAGCACATGTAATAGCATGGTCCAGATACTTGATATTAGCACTAGTACCCATAACATACACATGTTGCAATGTTGCAAGGTCATGTTTCAAGCAAAGATGCACATGAAATGATGATGCTTATGGTAATGCCATGCCATGACCATGCTCAACTGATGCTAATATGCAAGGCAAACACCTGGGGTGTTACAATATGCTCAGAAATCATTTTGGACACACCCGATGGTACTCCGAGGTTATGAGACTGAAGTGGAAGCTCGATTTAGCCGGTTTGGAGATAGTGCCAATCTTAACGCAAGATAGGTGCATGGTTTGGGCCGAACATACTAGAGGCTCGAAAATCGTTTTGTACACACCGGATGGAACTATATGTTAGATGGGTCATGTGAAATCTTGTTTCGGTCTGTTTGGAGATATTGTTACTTTCCGGGCAAGATAGGTGCACGGTTTGCGCCAAACGTACCATTGGCTCAGATATCGTTTTGGACGCACCTGATGGTACTCCTAGGTGATGAGGCTCAAGTGGAAGCTCGATTTAGTCTGTTTGGAGATAGTGCTAATCTTGACACAAGATAGGTGTAAGGCTTGCGCCGAATGTAATACAGCCTTAGAAATCGTTTTGGATACCCGGTTGTACTCCTAGGTGACGAGCTCAAGTGGAAGCTCGATTTAGTCCGTTTGGAGATAGTGCTAATCTTGACACAAGATAGGTGTAAGGCCTGCGTCGAACGTAATACAGCCTCAGAAATCATTTTGGATGCACCCGGTGGTACTCCTAGGTGACATGGCTCAAGTAGGAGCTTGATTCAGTTTGTTTTGGAGATAGTGCTAATCTTGACACAGGATAGGTGCACGGATTGCGCTGAGCGTACCACAGGCTCAGAAATCATTATGGACGCACCCGATGGAACTCTGTGCTGACGTGGGTCATGTGGAATCTCGTTTTGGTCTGTTTGAAGACAATGTTAGTGTCGGTGTAACTTAGGTGCAAGGTTGCGCCAAACGTACCATATGCTTAGGAATCATTTTAGACACACCCGATGGTATTCCTAGGTGATGAGGCACAAGTAGAAGCTCAATGTAGCTGGTTTGGAGATAATGCTAATCTTGACGCAAGATAGGTGCACGGTTTGTGCTGAACATACAGGCTCAGAAATCATTTTGGACACACCAGATGGTACTCCAAGGTGACGTGGGTCATGTGGAATCTTGTTTTGGTCCCTTTAGAGATAGTGTTGGTGTCGGTGCAAGATAGGTGCACGATTTGCGCCAAACGTACCTTAGGCTCGTAAATCATTTTAGACACACCCAATGGTACTCCTAGGTGACGAGGCTCAAGTCAAAGCTCGATTCAATCTGTTTGGAGATAATGCTAATCTTGAGACAAGATAGGTGCACTGTTTGCGCCGAACGTAACATAGGCTCAGAAATCACATTGGACACTCCTGATGGAACTCCTAGGTGATGTTGGTCATGTGGAATCTTGTTTTGGTTCATTTTGAGATAGTGTTAGTGTTGGTGCAAGATAGGTGCACGATTTGCCCCAACGTGCCATAGGCTCAGAAATCATTTTGGGCGCACTCGATGGTACGCCAAGGTAATGAGGCTCAAGTAGATGCTTGATTCAGTTCGTTTGGAGATGGTGCTAGTCTTGATGCAAGATAGGTGCACGGTTTGCACTGATCGTACCATAGGCTCAGAAATTATTTTGGACACACCTAATGGAACTCCTAGGTGACGTGGGTCATGTGGAATCTCATTTCGGTCCGTTTGGAGATAGTGTTAGTGTCGGTGCAAGATAGGTGCACGATTTGCGCCAGACGTACCGTAGGCCTAGAAATCATTTTGGACGCACCCGATGGTACTCCAAGGTAACGAGGCTCAAGTGGAAGCACAATTTAGTTCGTTTGGAGATAGTGGTAATCTTGATACAAGATAGGTGCACGGCTTGCGCTAAACATACCATAGTCTCAGAAATCATTTTGGACGCACCAGATGAAACTCCTAGGTGACGTGGGTCATGTGGAATCTCGTTTTGGTCCATTCAGAGATAGTGTTAGTGTCGGTGCACGATAGGTGCAAGGTTTGTGCCACACGTACAATAGGCTCAGAAATCATTTTGGACACACCCGATGGTACTCCTAGGTGACAAGGCTCAGGTAGAAGCTCGATTCAGTTCGGTTGGAGATAGTGCTAATCTTGACACAAGATAGGTGCACGGTTTGGGCTAAACGAACAAGAAGCTCAAAAATCGTTTTGTATGCAAGATAGGTGCACGGTTTGCACAATTTGCGCCAAACATACCATAGGCTTCGAAATCATTTTGGATGCACCCGGTGGTACTCTTAGGTGACGGGGCTCAAGTGGAAGCTCGATTCAGTCCGTTTGGAGATAGTACTAATCTTGATGCATGATAGGTGCACAGTGTGGCCCGAACGTACTGGAGGCTCGAAAATCATTTTGTACGCACCGGATGGAACTACTAGGTGATGTGGCATGTGGCATCTCATTTCGGTCCATTCGGAGACAGTGTTAGTGTTGGTGCAAGATAGGTGCACGGTTTGTGCCAAACGTACTCTAGACTCAGAAATCATTTTGGACGCACTCGATGGTACTTCTAAGTGATGAGGCTCAATTGATAGCTTGAATTAGTCTGTTTAGAGATAGTGCTAATCCTGACGCAAGGTATGTGCCCAGTTTGCACCAAACGTACCACAGCCTCAAGAATCATTATGGACACACCCGATGGAACTCCATGGTGACGTGGATCTTGTGGAATCTCGTTTCGGTCCGTTTGGAGACAGTGTTAGTGTTGGTGCAAGATAGGTGTACGATTTGTGCCACATAGAAATCGTTTTGGATGCACCCAATGATACTCAGAGCTAGTGAGGCCCAATTGGACGCTCGATTCAATTAGTTTGCAGATAGTACTAATCTTGATGCAAGATAGGTGCACAGTTTGCGCCGAACATACCATAGGCTTAGAAATCATTCTGGACACACCCGATGGAACTCCTAGATGACATGGATTATGTGGAATCTGGTTTCGGTCCGTTTGGAGATAGTGTTAGTGTCAGTGCAAGGTAGTTGCAGGGTTTGCGCCAAACATACCATAGGTTTAGAAATCATTTTGGAGCACTGGATGGAACTACTAGGTGACATGGGTTATGTGGAATCTCGTTTCGGTCCATTCGGAGATTGTGTTAGTGTCGGTGCAATATAGGTGCATGGTTTGCGCCAAACGTACCATATGCTAAAAAATCATTTTGGACGCATTCGATGGAACTCCTAGGTGACGTTGGTCATGTGGAATGTCATTTTGGGCTATTTGGAGACCGTGTTAGTGTGAATGCAACATAGGTGCCCAGTTTGCGCTGAATGTACCACAGGCTCAGAAATAGCTTTGAACGCACCCGATGGAACACCTAGGTGAGGTGGGTCAAGTGGAATCTTGTTTTGGTCCGTTTGGGGACAGTGCTAGTGTCGGTGCAAGATTGGTGCACGGTTTGCGCAAAACGTACAATAGGCTCAGAAACCATTTTGCACATAGGTGATGGTACTCCTTGGTGACGAGGCTCAAGTGGAAGCTTGATTTAGTCTGTTCGAAGATAGTACTAATCTTGACGCAAGATAGGTGCATGGTTTGTGCCGAACGTACCACAGCCTCAGAAATCGTTTTGGACGCACCCGATGGTACTAATAGGTGACCTGGGTCATGTGGAATCTTGTTTTGGTCTGTTTGGTTAGTGTTAGTGTTGGTGCAATATTGGTGCACGGTTTGCGCCAAACATACCGTTGGCTTAGAAATCATTTTGGACGCACCCAATCATACTCTAAGGTGACGAGGCTCAAGTGGAAGCTTGATTTAGTTCATTTGGAGATAGTGCTAATCCTGACACAAAATAGGTGCTCGGTTTGTGCCGAACGTACCATAGGCTCAGAAATCGTTTTGGACGCACCTGATGGAACTCCTTGGTGACGTGGGTGATGTGGAGTCTCATTTTGGTCATTTGGAGACAGTGTTAGTGTCCGTGAAAGATAGGTGCACGGTTTGCGTCAAACATACCATTGGCTTAGAAATCATTTTGGACACACTCGATGGTACTCCTAAGTGATGAGTCTCAAGTGGAAGCTTGATTTAGTCTGTTTGGAGATAGTGCTAATCCTAACACAAGATAGGTACCCGGTTTGTGCCGAACGTACCACAGCCTCAGAAATCATCGTAGACGCACCCGATGGAATTCCTAGGTGAGGTAGGTCATGCGGAATCTCATTTTGGTCCATTTGGAGACAGTGCTAGTGTTAGTGCAACATGGGTGCACGGCTTCCGCCAAACGTACCATAAGCTCAGAAATTGTTTTGGACCACCCGATGGTACTCCTAGGTGACGAGGCTCAAGTGGAAGCTCGATTCAGTTCGTTTGAAGATAGTGCTATTCTTCACGTAAGATAGGTGCACGGCTTGGGCCGAACGTACTAGAGGATCAAAAATCGTTTTGTATGCACCAGATGATACTAGGTGACATGGGTTACGTGGAATCTTATTTCGGTCCGTTCGGAGATAGTGTTAGTGTCAGTGCAAGATAGGTACACGATTTGTGCCAAACATACCTTAGGCTCATAAATCATTTTGGACGCAACCGATGGTACTCCTAAGTGACGAGGCTCAAGTAGAAACTCAATTCAGTCCATTCGAAGATAGTGCTAATCTTGACGCAACATAGGTGCATGGTCTGTGTTGAATGGACCATAGCCTTAGAAATCATTTTTGACACACCCAATGGTACTCTAAGGTGACGTGGCTCATGTGGAATCTTGTTTGGGACCCTTTGGAGATAGTTTTGGTGTCGGTGCAAGATATGAGCACGGTTTGCACCAAACATACCATAGGCTCAGAAATTATTTTGGACGCACCCGATGGTACTCCTCGGTGACAAGGCACAAGTGGAAGCTTGATTCAGTTCGTTCGGAGATAGTGCTAATCTTGACGCAAGATAGGTGCACGGTTTGCTCCGAACGTATCACAGGCTCAGAAATCATTTTGGACGCACCTGAAGGAACTCCAAGGTGACGAGGGTCAACTAGAAGCTCAATTCAGTCTGTTTAGAGATAGTGCCAATCTTGATGTAAGATAGGTGCACGGTTTGGGCCGAACGTACTAGAGGCTCGAAAACCGTTTTGGACACACCGGATGGAACTACTAGGTGACGTGGATCATGTGGAATCTCGTTTGGGTCCGTTTGGAGACAGTGTTACTGTCGATGCAAGATAGGTGCACGGTTTGTGCCAAACATACCATAGGCTCAAAAATCATTTTCGACGCACCCGGTGGTACTCCTAAGTGACGAGGCTCAAGTGGAAGCTCAATTCAGTTTGTTTTAGACATAGTGGTAATCTTGACACAAGATAGGTGCACAGTTTGCGCCGAAGGTACCACAGGCTCAAAAATCATTTTGGACGCATCCTATGGAACTCCTAGGTGATGTGTGTCATGTGGAATCTCGTTTTGGTCTATTTGAAGATAGTGTTAGTGTCAGTGCAAGATAGGTGCAAGGTTTGTGCCAAATGTACCATATGCTCAAAAATCATTTTGGACACACCTGATGGTACTCCTAGGTGATGAGGCTAAAGTGGAAGCTCGATTTAGCCGGTTTGGAGATAGTGCTAATCTTGACGCAAGATCGGTGCACGTTTTGGGCCGAACATACTAGAGGCTTGAAAATCATTTTGTACACACCGAATGGAGCTATATGTTAGATGGGTCATGTGGAATCTTGTTTTGGTCTGTTTGGAGACAATGTTACTTTCGGGGCAAGATAGGTGCACGGTTTGCGCCAAACGTACCATTGGCTCAGAAATCATTTTGGACGCACCCGATGGTACTCCTAGGTGACGAGGCTCAAGTGGAAGCTCGATTTACTCCGTTTGGAGATAGTGCTAATCTTGACACAATATAGGTGTAAGGCTTGCGCCGAATGTAATACAACCTCAAAAATCATTTTGGACGCACCCGGTGGAACTCCTAGGTGACAAGGCTCAAGTAGGAGCTTGATTTAGTTTGTTTTGGAGATAGTGCTAGCTTTGACACAAGATAGGTGCACAGTTGACGCTGAACGTACCAAAGGCTCAAAAATCATTATGGACGCACCCAATGGAACTCTACGGTGACGTGGGTCATGTGGAATCTCGTTTTGGTCTGTTTGAAGACAGTGTTAGTGTCGGTGCAACATAGGTGCAAGGTTGCGCCAAATGTACCATATGCTCAGAAATCATTTTAGACACACCCGATGGTATTCCTAGGTGATGAGGCTCAAGTAGAAGCTCATTGTAGCCGGTTTGGAGATAATGCTAATCTTGACGCAAGATAGGTGCACGGTTTGTGCTGGACATACAATAGGCTCCGAAATCATTTTGGACACACCCGATGGTACTCCAAGGTGATGTGGGTCACGTGGAATCTTGTTTTGGTCCCTTTGGAGATAGTGTTAGGGTTGGTGCAAGATAGGTGCACGATTTGCGCCAAACGTACCATAGGCTCAGAAATCATTTTGGACGCACCCAATGGTACTCCTAGGTGACGAGGCTCAAGTCGAAGCTGGATTCAGTCTGTTTGGAGATAATGCTAATCTTGAGGCAAGATAGCTGCACGGTTTGCGCCGAACCTACCACAGGCTTAGAAATCATTTTGGACACTCCTGATGGAACTCCAAGGTGATGTGGGTCATGTGGAATCTCGTTTTGGTTCATTTTGAGATAGTGTTAGTGTTGGTGCAAGATAGGTGCACGTTTTGCCCCAACGTGCCATAGGCTTAGAAATCATTTTGGACGCACTCGATGGTACGCCAAGGTAATGAGGCTCAAGTAGAAGCTTGATTCAGTTCATTTGGAGACGGTGCTAGTCTTGATGCAAGATAGGTGCACGGTTTGCGCTGAACGTACCACATGCCCAGAAATTATTTTGGACACACCTAATGGAACTCCTAGGTGATGTGGGTCATGTGGAATCTCATTTCGGTCCGTTTGGATATAGTGTTAGTGTCGGTGCAAGATAGGTGCACGATTTGCGCCAGACATACCATAGGTCTAGAAATCATTTTGGACGCACCCGATAGTACTCCAAGGTAACGAGGCTTAAGTGGAAGCTCAATTTAGTTCGTTTGGAGATAGTGGTAATCTTGATGCAAGATAGGTGCACGGCTTGCGCTGAACGTACCATAGTCTCAGAAATTATTTTGGACGCAAATGATGGAAATATTAGGTGACGTGGGTCATGTGGAATCTCGTTTTGGTCCATTCGGAGATAGTGTTAGTGTCGGTGCACGATAGGTGCAAGGTTTGCGCCAAACATACAATAGGCTCAGAAATCATTTCGGACACACCCGATGGTACTCCTAGGTGACGAGGCTCAGGTAGAAGGTCGATTCAGTTCATTTGGAGATAGTGCTAATCTGAACGCAAGATAGGTTCACGGTTTGGGCTGAACATACTAGAGGCTCGGAAATCATTTTGTACGCAACAAATGTGCACATTTGGAGACATTGTTAGTGTCGGTGCAAGATAGGTGCACAGTTTGCGCCAAACATACCATAGGCTTTGAAATCAATTTGGATGCACCCGGTGGTACTCTTAGGTGACGAGGCTCAAGTGGAAGCTCGATTTAGTCCGTTTGGAGATAGTACTAATCTTGATGCATGATAGGTGCACAGTGTGGGCCGAATGTGTTAGAGGCTCGGAAATCATTTTGTACGCACCGAATGGAACTACTAGGTGATGTGGCATGTGGAATCTCATTTCGGTCCATTTGGAGATAGTGTTAGTGTTGGTGCAAGATAGGTGCACGGTTTGTGCCAAACGTACTCTAGACTCAGAAATTGTTTTGGACGCACTCGATGGTACTCCTAAGTGATGAGGCTTAAGTGAAAGCTTGATTTAGTCCGTTTAGAGATAGTGCTAATCCTAACGCAAGGTAGGTGCCCAGTTTGCACCAAATGTACCACAGCCTCAAAAATCATTATGGACACACCCGATGGAACTCCATGGTGACGTGGATCTTGTGGAGTCTCGTTTTGGTCCATTTGGAGACAGTGTTAGTGTTGGTGCAAGATAGGTGTACGATTTGCGCCACTTAGAAATCGTTTTGGACGAACCCGATGGCACTCAGAGCTAGTGAGGCCCAAGTGGAATCTCGATTCAATTAGTTTGCAGATAGTGCTCATCTTGACGCAAGATAGGTGCACGGTTTGGGCCGAACATATTAGAGGCTCGGAAATCATTTTGTATGCAACAAAGGTGCACGTTTGGAGACATTGTTAGTGTCGGTGCAAGATAGATGCACAGTTTGCGCCAAATATACCATAGCCTTCAAAATCATTTTGGATGCACCCAGTGGTACTCTTAGGTGACAGCGCTCAAGTGGAAGCTCGATTCAGTTTGTTTTAGATAGAGTGCTAATCTTGACACAAGATAGGTGCACAGTTGCGCCGAAGGTACCACAGGCTCAGAAATCATTTTGGATGCATCCGATGGAACTCCTAGGTGACATGCGTCATGTGGAATCTCGTTTTGGTCTGTTTGAAGACAGTGTTAGTGTCGGTGCAGGATAGGTGCAAGGTTTGTGCCAAACGTACCATATGCTCATAAATCATTTTGGACACACCCAATGGTACTCCTAGGTGATGAGACTAAAGTGGAAGCTCGATTTAGCCGGTTTGGAGATAGTGCTAATCTTAACGCAAGATAGGTGCATGGTTCGAGCCGAACATACTAGAGGCTCAAAAATCGTTTTGTACATACCGGATGGAGCTATGTGTTAGATGGGTCATGTGGAATCTCGTTTCGGTCTGTTTGGAGATAGTGTTACTTTCCGGGCAAGATAGGTGTATGGTTTGCGTCAAACGTACCATTGGCTCATAAATCATTTTGGACGCACCCGATGGTACCCCTAGGTGATGAGGCTCAAGTTGAAGCTCGATTTAGTCTGTTTGGAGATAGTGCTAATCTTGACACAAGATAGGTGTAAGGCTTGCGCCGAACGTAAAACAGCCTCAGAAATTGTTTTGGACGCACCCGGTGGTACTCCTAGGTGACGAGGCTCAAGTAGGAGCTTGATTCAGTTTGTTTTGGAGGTAGTGCTAGTCTTGACACAGGATAGGTGCACGGATTGCGCTGAACGAACCATAGGCTCAGAAATCATTATGGACGCACCCGATGTAACTCTGCGCTGACGTGGGTCATGTGGAATCTCGTTTTGGTCTGTTTGAAGACAGTGTTAGTGTCGGTGCAACATAGGTGCAAGGTTGCGCCAAACGTACCATATGCTCAGAAGTCATTTTAGACACACCCGATGGTATTCCTAGGTGATGAGGCTCAATAGAAGCTCAATGTAGCCGGTTTGGAGATAATGCTAATCTTGACGCAAGATCGGTGCACGGTTTGTGCTAAACATATAATAGGCTCAGAAATCGTTTTGGACACACCCGATGGTACTCCAAGGTGACGTGGGTCATGTGGAATCTTATTTTGGTCCCTTTGAAGATAGTGTTGGTGTCAATGCAAGATAGGTGCACGATTTGCGCCGAACGTACCTTAGGCTCAAAAATCATTTTGGACACACCCAATGGTACTCCAAGGTGACGAGGCTCAAGTCAAAGCTCGATTCAGTCTTTTTGGAGATAATGCTAATCTTGAGGCAAGATAGGTGCACGGTTTGCGCCGAACGTACCACAGGCTCAGAAATCACATTGGACACTCCTGATGGAACTCCAAGGTGATGTGGGTCATGTGGAATCTCGTTTTGGTTCGTTTTGAGATGGTGTTAGTGTTGGTGCAAGATAGGTGCACGATTTGCCCCAACGTGCCATAGGCTCAGAAATCATTTTGGACGCACTCGATAGCACGCCAAGGTAATGAGGCTCAAGTAGATGCTTAATTCAGTTCGTTTGGAGATGGTGCTAGTCTTGATGCAAGATAGGTGCACGGTTTGCGCTGACGTACCACAGGCCTAGAAATTATTTTGGACACACCTAATGGAACTCCTAGGTGACGTGGGTCATGTGGAATCTCATTTCGGTCCGTTTGGAGATAGTGTTAGTGTCGGTGCAAGATAGGTGCATGATTTGCGCCAGACATACACTACAAGCTTTTCGGTCTAATGCAACGCCGAAGAATTACAACGTAGAAAATTTGGTTGCTAGAGATCGTTGTATTACAACCATTCTAAAAAATGGTAGCGATACATGCCTTTAATACAACGGTTTTCAAGATGTTGCAAAGCTCTGTTGCATTTGGTAGATGATATTGCAATGGTGAAAAATGGTTGCGGTAGAGTTGATTTTGGTTGCAATTGTGTGGTAGTACTGCAACTACATTTACGTTAGTTGCATTTGGTTTTGACTATTGCTGCGGTTTTTTTGTGTTGCATAAAATTTGACAAGCGTTGCAAACGCTAGATGCTTAATGCAACGAGAACTCTTGGAGGCGAAGCAAAAGTGGGGGTCAATTGCAACCTTTTTGGCAGTTGCAATATACTTTGATATTGTTGCAAGTGCTAAATTTTATTGCAACGAGATCTCTAGGGTCGAAGCGAAAATTGTGTTCAAGTGCAACACTTATTTTTTGTTGCAATATACTTTGATAATTGCAACGAGAACTAGAAGGCGAGGCTGATTTGGATTGGGCTTTATCACGGGCCATACATGCAGCCGGGAGTGTGGTGTTCTTTGTATTTATCTATGATTATTATTAATATAATTTATTCTCTACGATTTTATCTAAAATAAAAAAAGGGTGGGAGTTAAGAGGATCGAACCCTGCACCACACGAAGGAGATAGGGCGAACAAACCACCAGGATAGGCATGTTCTTGTGTTATTCTCAGATTATTTGGACAATTTAACATCTTTTCCATGATTTTTTTAAAAAAAGAAAAACAGCAAATAACTCGGTGGGAGTTAGGGATCGAACCTACAACCTCACGAAGAAGACAGGGCGAACAAAACCACAAGGATAGGCATGCTTTAGTGATATTTTTGGATTATTTGACTCATTTAACATTGTATTCATCATTTTTTAACAAAAAGAAAGAAATAGCAAAATCCTGGTACAAGGCAAGGATTGAACCTCCAACCTCTTGAAGAGGAAAGTTAAGTCATACCACCGGACCATTCCAGCATTGGTGGTGAAAGAGGTTATTGCGGCTTTTTATAAGAAAATACATGTAGATGTTCCACAAACAAAACCAGAGTTGAGCCACGCCAAAAAAAACTAGAAAATCAAGAACATGAGCATTTCTCTTTTTAATCTGTAGTCAAAACTTGTAACTAGTGTTTCTCCCTCGTACTAACTTCAAATGTAGTGAAGGATAACGAACATTAAGGTTCCATGCAACGGTTCAAACTTAACCATGTCTGTCATCAGTTCAAAAAGAAAAAAATAATAAAGTGCGACATATGCGTATGAAGGATAAGTGACCCATCCCATCAAACAGTGCAACAAAAAAATTGTATTCAAACAAAGAAATCATCTTCTATATTTTCTTCCATGACTGGTGCAACAACCCCATCATCAATGTAGGTGTCATCGTTGTCAGAATCATCATCACCAATATAGTCATCAATAGGTTCGGGAATTGCTTTGCTACGCACTTGATTAATAATGGCGGCAGAACCAGTTGTGCTTGCCCTATCTTGTCTTGACCAGTTTAAGAATTCCTGACCTTGGCCTGATTCATTCATTTCTTGGATTCCCACATCAAGTGCATCGGCGTCATTTCCTGTGTCTGGCATGGAAAACAAATTTCTTGGTCTCACCAAAACAACAGTAGACCATCCTAGCTTGTTCACAATAGGGACATAAAACACCGGTTCAGCGTTTGAAGCAAGAATGTATGGTTCATCCGAATATCTGAACATGGAAGTAGCAATGTCGATAATACCAAATTTATCCCTATTGTACCCTCTGCTTCTGCTGGTACTGGTAGCCGGCACATCATACCAATCACACTGAAACAATATAACTTCTTTTTCTTGTGGGAATTCCAGTGAGATTCTAATGACTCCATACCAGGCCATGTTGCCTGTACTATCATCACCCTTCACAAGGACACCAGAATTTTGTGTCACGAGGCTTTTCTCTATGGAAGCTGTCCGAAATAGCCAATTATTGATGTGCACTCTATTCAACACACGAGCTCGAGGGTCAGGTCCTTGAGAAAGGGCATGCATCAGTTTACTTGCTTCCCCTTTCTCGTATAGTTTTGCTATCTGCAATTTAAAAATCAAGTTAGACATCTACCAGTTAATTACTATGTCGGTCTTACCATAAAGTGGAATTTAAAAATATAAAATAATACTACATACCTCGATTTCAAACCATCTTACAAAATGCTCCTTGTGTCGTTTTTTAATGTTAATTGAACTATCCCTTGTTAGTTGTGTCTTATGCTCCCTACATCAGAGTGCACCAAATTATTAGTTGACGCCACAAACAAGCAGATAATAGATAAATTTAGTGGTAAAAATTGCGACTTACTCTACCCATTTCCTGGCTTCATCACAATTAGTAATTATGTAGTGCCTCATCTTTTGAAGTTCAACTTTCTCCAAATTCTTAAGCTTATTTCCTGTCCTCTTGTAATCAATTTCACTAAATATGCTTAGACCACTTGGAGGCTCATTCACAACTGTATTTTCATGACGATCAGCTCGACTCAGCTTGGTGTCGATGTCGAAGAATCGAGAGCAAAATGTAAGACACTCCTCAGCTATGTATGCCTCAGCTATTGATCCTTCTGGCTGTGCCTTGTTCCTGACATATCCTTTAACAGTACGTAGATACCTCTCTACTGGATACATCCATCTGTAACACACGGGCCCTCCTAGTTTTGCCTCTTCAACTAGGTGGACCGGCAAATGAATCATTATGTCAAAAAATGCAGGTGGGAAAACCATCTCAAGCTGACAAAGAGTCTCTTTAATTGAACTGTCTAGTTTCTCAAGATCTGCTGGCACCAACTCATTTGAACAAAGTGCACTAAAGAACCTACTGAGCTCAATCAATGGCCTGGCAACATCTTCTGGCAAAATCCTTCTAATGACTAAGGGCAATAGTTTTTGTACAATAATATGGTAGTCATGAGTTTTGAGTCCAGACATCTTACATGTCTTATCGTCAACACATCTCTTTAGATTGGAGCAGAACCCATCAGGCATCTTCACTCCTTGAAGAAATTGGCATAAAATCCTCTTGTCATCCTTGTCTAGAGAGTACAATGCTGCTGGCAAGGTGTACGTGTCATTATCAATCACAGGATGCTGATCTTGCCTGATCCAAAGATGTTCCATGTCAAGGCGAGCATTCTCGCTGTCCTTACATTTCCCTTCAATTTCAAGCAAAGTCCCTAATATGCTCTCGCATATGTTTTTTCAATATGCATCACGTCCAAATTATGCCTTATGAGCAAAGAAGACCAGTAGGGGAGCTCAAAAAAATACTCTTCTTCCTCCAATTGTGCCATCTTGCGTCTTCATCACGCTTCCTCTTTTTTGATATGTCCTTTCCAAATCTCGTTTGATGAAAAGTTGCATAATGGTCTAATACATCTTGACCAGATAGTGGAATTGGAGCCTCCCTGGTTTCCTCCTCATTGTTGAAGCTCATCTTGTTCATGCGCCATGGATGGTCTAAGGGCAAAAACTGATGATGTCCCATGTAGCAGAACTTCTTCCCATGTTTCAACCACAAATAATCTGTATCCTTGTGACAGTAAGGACATGCAAATTTTCCTTTTGTGCTCCAACCAGAAACCATCGCATATGCAGGGATTAATGAGTCTGGTCTCTGTCCACACACATAGTATACATACATGTTGGTTTTGTTTAATTTCAGTCATGGGGATAATGTGGATCGAAAGCATGGGATTACTGATATGTAGGGATATGATTTTGCTCTCTGTCCATACACATATGCCTATAAGTTCAGTGATTAGGATATTGCTTTTTATCAAATTATGCACTATCATTTCAGATCTTAGGATATTACTCAAATCCTAATATCCCATTTTCCTAGCCTCATGTTGTTTAAGATTTGATATCTATTTTGATATCTATGAGTTGATATGCCAGCAGATAAATCTTAGTTTTTCTCTAATAATCTGTTATCTTATTTCGCCTAGTCATATCTAGCCATCTTCTATGTGCTCTAAATGAGTAAGTGCCAAGGTACTGACATAATTCTAATTTGGAATGGGACTGTAAGCATTTCCTATCAATTAAGCTAAGAAGAACAAATGTGCAATATTTAGTGTTTCCTAGTATAAATATTTTTTTTGGTTTACTTTAATTTCAGTCATGGGGGTGCACATATAGTTCAAATAAGTGGCACTAAGTTTTAATTACTTTCTCTGTCTGTACACTGGTTTCCTTTTAAGTATATTGTTGTATCATCACTAGTGCTTAAGTTTGATACTATTGTAATATTTGGCAGCTCGGATCAAACATGGACTCTCTATTTCACTTGCGAGGGGGCGCCGGGGGGGCAAGAGTCTTTGACTATGACAATCAGTAGGGCTGATCTCACCCTGAGTAACTTGCTTATAGTGAAATTACAATTGGGGTATAGGGTAAGGGACTATTTGTACTACAAGAGGAGATGTGGTAATGCAGCAACACTACACGAAATCGAAGATGAAGCCGCTGCAGATGCTATGATAGCATGTAATGAGGAGGAAAGACAGGTCAGACTATTGCTGTCCAAGGAACAAAAAATAGACCATAATGTGAACATAACACCCTTGAAAGTACCTGGAAGGAGACCCATTAGGGAAGAGAATATAGATGAAGATGAGGAGTCAATTGATGCTTACAAGAAATGGCTGCACGTCATGCATACGGAAAACTGATTCACGGGTAAGTGTTATGTTGGACTCCTATATATTTAAAAATTGTTGTATTATTTTATATTGGAGAAGCCTTTGTACTAATATTAGCTTGGTTGACCCAGATTTGAAAGATATCGACAGGAATGACACCACCAACACTTACAAAGAATGGTTAAGGGTGCAAGGACAACTGGATCATATTAGTAATATAACATCTGTCCCTACATCTCTATTGTTAATATTCCTACACAAACATATTATATCTTACACAAGTGACCAATATTTTCTGCAGTGGCATATGTGGACAGTAATCATCATACAGATGTTGTACTTTCAAGTGAAGATAGCAACCCCACACCACCACCAGTAAACAGACCATCTCATGCTCGGCGTTTCATTCCACAGGGAGACGGAACTGGTAAGTAATGAATATTTTCAGTTTATTGTGAGGTTCAGTTAATTATAAACTATGTCAATAGTTTTTTAAGTCTTTTGCTTTGTATATATTTGTTTTTCATGGACAAGACTCCAAAAAGAGGAAGCCAAGAGGTAACTTGAAAGGATGGACAGCAACAAACAAGAGAACCAGGGCGGCATCTCAGAAGCTTAGCATCCAGTTCTCTAGGCTTGGAGGACCTGTAGGTTCAAACAAACAAATATTTGTTGATGAAATAACACTATTCACAAGGAGAAGATCACCTCTCATCGGAGTAAGAACATGGAGAGATATCCATGTGGATGTCAAAATTGCAATAGCAAACGATGTGCTGGTAAGCTTCTGTTATCCATGTGGATGTCAAAATTGCAATACCAAATTATTGTTTAAGAAGTAATTTATTTAGGCTTTACCTTGAGCAGGCTAAGTGGGACCTTGAGGATAATGAGGCGAACAGAATCAAGATATGGACGGTGGCTAATGACCGTTACAAAGGATGGCGATCTACATTTAGTGCTACCTACAAGGCATACACCACATATGAAGACAGAATGAGACATAGGCCAGAAGAATTAGACATTGTTGAGTGGCACTATCTGGTGTCGTATTTTGGCACTGAAGAATTCCAGGTTTGTTCCCAATTTTTTAAGAAACTTGCCAATTCCACTTCTGACATCAAGGTTTATGCTGTGCGCACTGCTGATTTTATAAAAATCAAATCATTGCTGGTTGTGTGTAGAGGATTAGCAATAAGAATTCTCAGAATCGGCACAATCGAAAGATACACCATGTTACAGGATCAAAGGGTTTTTCTCAATTGAGCTATGAGAAGGTAAAAAATTCTGTCACAAGGTTTTCCTTCAAGCATTTTTTTTATGGTTTGTGCTTGTGCCCCCGAATGACAATGACATGATATTGTTATAACCTATATAGTCTTTGTATTTGATAGAGATATTTAGCCCACTACCCACTACAAAAAAATATATTTTGCATTCTTCTATACAGAAAGCTGAAAAGTACTAAAACTAATGTGTGCCAAAAAAAAGAAGAACTAGGATTCCTTTAGATTTTCAATAGCAATAAATATTTCTGTTATCTTTTGTTTTTTAATTTCTAATGAATATCTTCCTGATCTTTACAGTTTATAAAAGCTTCTACATTTCCCTAGATTATGAAATATGGCTAATTTGTTTACATGCTTGCCTAATTAGAGGGACCAACTAATTGGTGAAGAGCCAAATGATATGGAGCTTTTTATGATGACCCACCAACAAAATGGACAATGGACAAGCGAGGAATCTAGGGAAGTCTATGTGAGTATTAAACAGTTTTTACAACCCTTCTTAAGTGATGCAATTGTCCTCGCTTAGAATTAAAGTTTTAATTAACTAAATGTCTTTACTTTTTTAGGACAATGCAACCAGGAAGATTATGGAGCTCGAGTCAAGGCCTGACTCAAATGTCGTCTCAGACTTGGAGCAGAACCAGATTTTCCAATCGACCTACAAGGAAACGAGAAAAATCAAATCAAACAAGATGCATGCTAATGGTTACCTTGCAAGGTACCCAACTAGAAAG
This sequence comes from Saccharum hybrid cultivar R570, assembly GCA_038087645.1. Taxonomy (NCBI): domain Eukaryota; kingdom Viridiplantae; phylum Streptophyta; class Magnoliopsida; order Poales; family Poaceae; genus Saccharum; species Saccharum hybrid cultivar. Next base: position 18,426,399 of record JAQSUU010000066.1, read on the forward strand.
GAGCTACTATCGGAGGACTACCAGCGCAAACTCCAACAGGAGGAAGCCCTCATTGAATCGTTTGGACGGCTGCAAGAAAGACTAGATGCCCAAGAAGTTGAAAGGGAAGCCGAGAGGCAAGAACATAGGCGTCAGCTTGAACAGATGAACAAGGAAAGGGAGGCTGATAGAGAAGCACTTAAGCAAGCTATGTTAATGTTGCAAGCAGCCCAACAGCAAGCTTCAGTACAAAAGGTGATATTAACAACATATATGTTCTCAAGTTTATTGAACTGAAAAACATGATCTTGAACCCAATTCGAAATGCAGGCTAGCACAATTGTGGAGCCAACTGAAAATGTTGCTGCTGCTGCAACAATTGAGGGGACACAAAATGTAACAACTACAGAGGGAGAACACATGATGCATAGTCAGCAGGTAGTTTGATGATAATTGAAGAATGTTTAATTGTAACATGCATGTCATATTCTTGTCAATGGGTGTAGTTTATTGAACTGAAAATCATGATCTTGAACCTAATTCGAAATGCAGGCTAGCACAATTGTGGAGCCAACTGAAAATGTTGCTGCTGCTGCAATAATTGAGGGGACACAAAATGTAACAACTACAGAGGGAGAACACATGATGCATAGTCAGCAGGTAGTTTGATGATAATTGAAGAATGTTTAATTGTAACATGAATGTCATATTCTTGTCAAGGGGTGTAATTTTTACCACCAACCATTTATTTTTAGGTTACCCAAGAAACAAGCCAGCCAGAACAACAACCCCCTTCTTCCGCAGCTGAAGAACGTCTCACTAGAGGGCGCATGAGAAGAAGTAATTCGGCAGCGAATTCGGGTTCTGTTTTTACTACAACAAAGCAACTGAAGGAATCTGCTGCTAGGAAAAGATCTGCATTGTCCAAAAAGAATACGCAGGTACTATGTGAAACCTTTTATCTGTCTTTGCATTAAAAAGGAACATGTAGTCCTTTTGGAGAAGTACATAGCCATTCTTTTGTTCTGCTCCTAAATCTGGTCCAGGCTTAGTTTCCTCTTGCTGATTAGAAATATATATGGATGTGTTTGTGCTCATGTGCTCATAAAATGTCTTGGGAGGCAGCTGCATGTATGTTTATATTTGATTTTCGCTTCAAAGTTCATGGTTGATAGTACTGCAGCTCACAGAACGCTAGTACTACAGCTCGTGTTTTGCTTCAGTGTTCAATTAGCTTTGCCACCACTAGTCTCAGTTTAACTAATGCATGTCAATGATTTTTTCAGGAGGAATCTTGACTTTGAGAAGGAGCATGCGAATGGTGGGACGATGGCCAACTTGCATATCAAGGGAACCTTTGCTGCTACAGTAGACATTAGTCTTTTGATTCGAATGAGTTCAAATAGTTGTCTATGCTTGACACATTATTATGTGTTAAGCTATCTACTTGTGTTCTCATTTAGTTTGACACTCGGTGTGTTTCATTAAAGATTTTGTATGAACAAATTATATTTCATTTTAATGGATGTCGATGCTTCATTCATTATGTATTTGTCGTTTTGCGATTATTGATTTAAGCTACCAAACAAAGCGTCGCAACATGAATTATTAATATATTAATCTGGCGTTGCAATAAATGATGGCACATATAACAACCACATTTAGTCGTGGCAATAGGTACGATAATCGTGGCAATAGAGAACCTATCTCTTGCAACTACAAAAAGATGACGGTGGCAATAGAGGAATCTACCTATAGCAACCAGCTAGTTAGTAACGTGGCAATAGATGACCTATCTGTAGCAACCAACCTAAGTAACGTGGCAATAGCCCATGCCATCTATAGTAACCATTCAGAAACGTGGCAATAGAGGACCTCTCAATAGCAACCAACCTAAATAGACGTTGCAATAACCTAAGCCACCTATAGCAACCATTTAGGCGACGTGGCAATAGAGAACCTCTATTGCAATGCTTCCTCCGCGTAGCAATAACCACAATTGCAACACCTGTGTTGCGTTGCGATTGCATTGTGTTGCTACACGACCAGCGTGTCGCAATACGTATCGCTAGCAACGCCTAGTTCGTTGCAATTGATACTATTACCACACCCATAGTGGTTGCAATTGCTTTTGTTACAACACTCACCGTGTGTTGCAAAAGCGTCAAAAGTGTTGCAATAGAGGTGCTGTGTGTCGCAACTAAAACGTAACCCGTTGCATTCTGCTATTGCTACCCTTACAAGTGCAATGACATTTAACCAAAAAAATGGTAGCAAAAGTACAATTGCTATCATTTTTGGGTCTTTTGCTACACTTTTTCGGCATTGCATTTGACCGAAAATCTTGTAGTGGCCTAGAAATCATTTTGGACGTACCCGTTGGTACTCCAAGGTAACGAGGCTCAAGTGGAAGCTCAATTTAGTTCGTTTGGAGATAGTGCTAATCTTGATGCAAGATAGGTGCGCGGCTTGCGCTGAACGTACCATAGTCTCAAAAATCATTTTGGACACACCCGATGGAACTCCAAGGTGATGTGGGTCATGTGGAACCTCGTTTCGGTCCATTCGAAGATAGTGTTAGTGTCGGTGCACGATAGGTGCAAGGTTTGCGCCACACGTACAATAGGCTCAGAAATCATTTCGGACACACCCGATGGTACTCCTAGGTGACGAGGCTCAGGTAGAAGCTCGATTCAGTTCGTTTGGAGATAGTGCTAATCTTGATGAAAGATAGGTGCACGGTTTGGGCCGAACGTACTAGAAGCACGAAAATCGTTTTGTACGCAAGAAAGGTGCACGTTTGGAGACATTGTTAGTGTCGGTGCAAGATAGGTGCACAGTTTGCGCTAAACATACCATAGGCTTAGAAATATTTTTGGATGCACCCGGTGGTACTCTTAGGTGACGAGGCTCAAGTGGAAGCTCGATTCAGTCCGTTTGGAGATAGTACTAATCTTGATGCATGATAGGTGCACAGTGTGGGCCAAATGTGCTAGAGGCTCAAAAATCATTTTGTACGCACTAGATAGAACTACTAGGTGATGTGGCATGTGGAATCTCATTTCGGTCCGTTCGAAGACAGTGTTAGTGTTGGTGCAAGATAGGTGCACGGTGTGCGCCAAACGTACTCTAGACTCAGAAATCATTTTTGGACGCACTCGATGGTACTCCTAAGTGATGGGGCCCAATTGATAGCTTCAATTAGTCTGTTTAGAGATAGTGCTAATCCTAACGCAAGGTATGTGCCCAGTTTGCGCCAAACGTACCCCAGCCTCAAGAATCGTTATGGACACACCTGATGGAACTACAAGGTGACATGGATCTTGTGGAATCTCATTTCGGTCCGTTTAGAGACACTGTTAGTGTTGGTGCAAGATAGGTGTACGATTTGTGCCACATAGAAATCGTTTTGGATGCACCCGATGGTACTCAGAGCTAGTGAGGCCCAAGTGGAAGCTCCATTCAATTAGTTTGCAGATAGTGCTAATCTTGACGCAAGATAGGTGCACAGTTTGCGCCGAACATACCATAGGCTTAGAAATCATTCTGGACACACCTAATGGAACTCCTAGATGACGTGGATTACGTGGAATCTAGTTTTGGTCCGTTTGGAGATAGTGTTAGTGTCAGTGCAAGATAGTTGCAGGGTTTGCGCCAAACATACCATAGGTTCAGAAATCGTTTTGGACGCACTGGATGGAACTACTAGGTGACATGGGTTATGTGGAATCTCCTTTCGGTCCATTCAGAAATTGTGTTTGTGTCGGTGCAATATAGGTGCATGGTTTACGCCAAACGTACCATAGGCTCAGAAATCATTTTGGACGCATTTGATGGAACTCCTAGGTGACGTTGGTCATGTGGAATGTCATTTCGATCCATTTGGAGACCATGTTAGTGTGAATGCAACGTAGGTGCCCAGTTTGCGCTGAATGTACCACAGGCTCAGAAATAGTTTCGAATGCACCCGATGGAACACCTAGGTGAGGTGGTTCAAGTGGATTCTTGTTTTGGTCCGTTTGGGGGCAGTGCTAGTGTCGGTGCAAGATAGGTGCACGGTTTGCGTGAAATGTACCATAGGCTCAGAAACCATTTTGGACACAACCGATGGTACTCCTGGGTGACGAGGCTCAAGTGGAAGCTTGATTCAGTCTGTTCGGAGATAGTGCTAATCTTGAAGCAAGATAGGTGCATGGTTTGTGCCAAACGTACCACAGCCTCAGAAATCATTTTGGACGCACCTGATGGTACTAATAGGTGACCTGGGTCATGTGGAATCTTGTTTTGGTCCCTTTGGATAGTGTTGGTGTCGGTGCAATATTGGCGTAGGGTTTGCGCCAAACATACTGTTGGCTCAGAAATCATTTTGGACGCACCCGATCGTACTCCAAGGTGATGAGGCTCAAGTGGAAGCTTGATTTAGTTCATTTGGAGATAGTTCGAATCCTGATGTAAAATAGGTGCTCCGTTTGCGCCAAACATATCATGGGGCTCAGAAGTCATTTTGGACGCACTTAATGGTACTCCTTAGTGATGAGGCTCAATTGGAAGTTTGATTTATGATGGAACTCCTAGGTGACGTGGGTCATGTGGAATCTCGTTTTGGTTCGTTTTGAGATAGTGTTAGTGTTGGTGCAAGATAGGTGCACGATTTGCTCCAACGCATTCGATGGTACGCCAAGGTAATGAGGCTCAAGTAGAAGCTTGATTTAGTTCATTTGGAGATGGTGCTAGTCTTGATGCAAGATAGGTGCATGGTTTGCGCTGATGAACCACAGGCCTAGAAATTATTTTGGACACACCTAATGGAACTCCTAGGTGACGTGGGTCATGTGGAATCTCATTTCGGTCCGTTTGGAGATAGTGTTAGTGTCGGTGCAAGATAGGTGCACGATTTGCGCCAGACATACCATAGGCCTAGAAATCATTTTGGACGCACCCGATGGTACTCCAAGGTAACAAGGCTCAAGTGGAAGCTCAATTTAGTTCGTTTGGAGATAGTGCTAATCTTGATGCAAGATAGGTGCACGGCTTGCACTGAACGTACCATAGTCTCAGAAATCATTTTGGACACACCCGATGGAACTACTTGGTGACATGGGTCATGTGGAATCTCGTTTTGGTCCATTTGGAGATAGTGTTAGTGTCGGTGCACGATAGGTGCAAGGTTTGTGCCAAACATACAATAGGCTCAAAAATCATTTCGGACACACCCGATGGTACTCCTAGGTGACGAGGCTCAAGTAGAAGCTCGATTCAGTTCGTTTGGAGATAGTGCTAATCTTGACGCAAGATAGGTGCGTGGTTTGGGCCGAATATACTAGAGGCTCAGAAATCATTTTGTACGCAACAAAGGTGCACATTAGGAGACATTGTTAGTGTCTGTGAAATATAGGTGCACAGTTTGTGCCAAACATACCATAGGCTTTGAAATCATTTTGGATGCACCCGTTGGTACTCTTAGGTGACGAGGCTCAATTGGAAGCTCGATTTAGTCCATTTGGAGATAGTACTAATCTTGATGCATGATAGGTGCATAGTGTAGGCCAAATGTAGTAGAGGCTCGGAAATCATTTTGTACGCACCGGATGGAACTACTAGGTGATGTGGCGTGTGGAATCTCATTTCGGTCCGTTTAGAGACAGTGTTAGTGTTGGTGCAAGATAGGTGCACGGTTTGCACCAAACGTACTCTAGACTCAAAAATTGTTTTGGACGCACTCGATGGTACTCCTAAGTGATGAGGCTCAAGTGAAAGCTTGATTTAGTCCGTTTAGAGATAGTGCTAATCCTAACGCAAGGTAGGTGCCCAGTTTGCACCAAACGTACCACAGCCTCAAAAATCATTATGGACACACCTGATGGAACTCCATGGTGACGTGGATCTTGTGGAATCTCGTTTTGGTTTGTTTGGAGACAGTGTTAGTGTTGGAGCAAGATAGGTGTACAATTTGCGCCACTTAGAAATCGTTTTGGACGAACCCGATGGTACTCAGAGCTAGAGAGGCCCAAGTGGAAGCTCGATTCAATTAGTTTTCAGATAGTGCTCATCTTGACGCAAGATTGGTGTACAGTTTGCGCCGAAGGTACCATAGGCTTAGAAATCATTTTGGACAAACCCGATAGAACTCCTAGGTGACATGGATTATGTGGAATCTAGTTTCGGTCCATTTGGAGATAGTGTTAGTGTTAGTGCAAGATAGTTGCAGGGTTTGCGCCAAACATACCATAGGTTCAGAAATCATTTTGGATGCACTAGATGGAACTACTAGGTGACATGGGTTATGTGGAATCTTGTTTCGGTCCATTCGGAGATAGTGTTAGTGTCGGTGCAATATAGGTGCACGGTTTGCGCCAAACGTACCATAGGCTCAGAAATCGTTTTGGACGCATTCGATAGAACTCCTAGGTGACGTGGGTCATGTGGAATCTCATTTTGCTCCGTTTGGTGATAGTGTTGGTGTCGGTGCAAGATAAGTGCATGGTTTGCACCAAACATACCATAGGCTCAGAAATCATTTTGGACGCACTCGTTGGTACTCCTAAGTGATAAGGCTCAAGTGGAAGCTTGATTTAGTCAGTTTGGAGATAGTGCTAATGCTGACGCAAGATAGGTGCCCGGTTTGCGCCGAACGTACCATAGGCTTTGAAATTGTTTTGGGCACACCCGATGGAACTCCTAGGTGAGGTGGGTCATGTGGAATCTCGTTTCGGTCCGTTTGGAGATAGTGTAGTGTCGGTGTAAGATAGGTGCACGGTTTGAGTTAAATATAACGTGGGCTCAGAAATCATTATGGAAGCAACCGGTGGTCCTCCTAGGTGATAAGTCTCAAGGGAAGCTCAATTCAGTCCATTCGGAGATAGAGCTAATCTTGACGCAAGATAGGTGCACGGTTTGTTCCGAACATACCACATCCTCAGAAATCATTCTGGATGCACCCGATGGTACCCCAAGGTGACCTGCGTCATGTGCAATCTTGTTTTGTTTTGTTTGGAGATATTGTTTGTGTCTTTACAAGACAGGTGCATGGTTTGCGCCAAACATACCGTAGGCATAGAAATCATTTTGGACGCACCCGATGGTACTCCTAGGTGATGAGGCTCAAGTGGAAGTTGGATTCATTTCGTTTGGAGATAGTGCTAATCTTGACATAAGATAGGTGCACGATTTGCGTCAAACGTACCACAGGCTCAGAAATGGTTTTGGATGCACCCAGTGGAACTCCTAGGTGATGTGGGTCATGTGGAATCTTGTTTCAGTCGATTTGGAGACAGTGTTAATGTCGGTGCAAGATAGGTGCAGTGTTTGCGCCAAATATACCATAGGCTCAGAAATCGTTTCGGACGCACTCGATGGTACTGCTAAGTGATGGGGCTCAAGTGGAAGCTTGATTTAGTCCGATTGGAGATAGTGCAAATCCTAATGCAAGATAGGTGCCTGGTTTGCCCCGAAGTACCACATGCTCAAAAATCATTTTGGTCGCACCCAATGGAACTCCTATGTGAGGTGGGTCATGTGTTATCTCGTTTTGATCTGTTTGGAGACAGTGCTAGTATCAGTGCAAGATAGGTGCACGGTTTGCGTGAAACGTACCATTGGCTCAGAAATCATTTTGTACACACCCGATGGTACTCCTTGGTGATGAGGCTCAAGTGGAAGCTCAATTCAATCCATTTGGAGATTGTGCTGATCTTCACGTATGATAGGTGCATAGTTTGGGTCGAACATACTAGAGGCTCGAAAATCATTTTATACGCATCGAATGGAACTACTAGGTGACATGGGTTATGTGGAATCTTGTTTCGGTCCGTTCGGAGACTGTGTTAGTGTTGGTCCAAGATAGGTGCACGGTTTGCGTCAAGCGTACCTTAGGCTCAGAAATCATTTTGGACGCAACCAATGGTACACCTAGGTGACGAGGCTCAAGTGGAAGCCCAATTTAGTCCATTCGAAGATAGTGCTAATCTTGATGCTAGATAGGTGCATGGTTTGTGCCGAACGTACCATAGCCTCAAAAATTGTTTTGGACACACCTAATGGTACTCCAAGGTGACCTGGGTCATGTGGAATCTTGTTTTGATCCATTTGGAGATAGTGTTAGTGTCGGTGAAAGATAGGTGCTCAGTTTGCACCAAACATACCATTGGCTCAGAAATAATTTTGGACGCACTCGATGGTACTCCTAAGTGATGAGGCTCAAGTGGAAGCTTGATTTAGTCCATTTGGAGATAGTGCTAATCCTGACGCAAGATAGGTACCCGGTTTGTGCCGAATGTACCACAACCTCAGAAATCATCGAGTACGCACCTGATGGAATTCCTAGGTGAGGTAGGTCATGCAAAATCTCGTTTTGGTCCATTTTGAGATAGTACTAGTGTCGGTGCAAGATGGGTGCAAAGGTTCCGCCAAACGTACCATAAGCTCAGAAATTGTTCTGGACACACCCAATGGTACTCCTAGGTGACGAGGCTCAAGTGGAAGCTCCATTCAGTTCGATTGGAGATAGTGTTATTCTTCACACAAGATAGGTGCACGGTTTGGGCCGAACGTACTAGAGGATCAGAAATCTTTTTGTATGCACCGGATGAAAATACTAGGTGACATGGGTTACATGGAATCTTGTTTTGGTCGGTTCAGAGACAGTGTAAGTGTCAGTGCAAGATAGGTACACGGTTTGTGCTAAACGTACCTTAGGCTCAGAAATCATTTTGGACGCAACCGATGGTACTCCAAGGTGACGTGGCTCATGTGGAATCTAGTTTGGGTCCCTTTGGAGATAGTGTTGGTGTTGGTGCAAGATAGGAGCACGGTTTGCGGCAAACATACCGTAGGCTCAGAAATTGTTTTGGACGCACCCGATGGTACTCCTCGGTGACAAGGCACAACTGGAAGCTTGATTCAGTCTGTTTAGAGATAGTGCTAATCTTTACGTAAGATAGGTGCACGGTTTGGGCCGAACGTACTAGAGGCTCGGAAACCGTTTTGGACACACCAGATGGAACTACTAGGTGACGTGGATCATGTGGAATATCGGTTGGGTCCGTTTGGAGACAGTGTTAGTGTCGATGCAAGATAGGTGCATGGTTTGCGCCAAACATACCATAGGCTCAGAAATTGTTTTGGACGCCCCCGGTGGTACTCCTAGGTGATGAGGCTCAAGTGGAAGCTCAATTCAGTTTGTCTTAGACATAGTGCTAATCTTGATGCAAGATAGGTGCACGGTTTGCGCCGAAGGTACATAGGCTTAGAAATCATCATCTGATGGAACTCCTAGGTTATGTGGGTCATGTGAAATCTCGTTTTGGTCTGTTTGACGACAGTGTCAGTGTCGGTGCAAGACAGGTGCTAGGTTTGTGCCAAACATACCATATGCTCAGAAATCATTTCAGACACACATGATGGTACTCCTAGGTGATGAGATTCAAGTGGAAGCTCGATTTAGCCAGTTTCGAGATAGTGCTAATCTTGATGCAAGATTGGTGCACGGTTTGCGCCGAACATACTAGAGGCTCGGAAATCATTTTGTACATACCGGATGGTGCTACTAGGTTAGATGGGTCATGTGGAATCTCGTTTTGGTCTGTTTGAAGACAGTGTTAGTGTCAATGCAAGACAGGTGCACGGTTTGCGCCAAATGTACCATATGCTCAGAAATCATTTTGGACACACCCGATGGTACTCCTAGGTGATGAGTCTCAAGTAGAAGCTCGATTTAGCCGGCTTGGAGGTAATGCTAATCTTAACGTATGATAGGTGCACGATTTGTGCTCAACATACAAGAGGCTCAGAAATCGTTTTGGACACACCCGATGGAACTCTAAGGTGACGTGGGTCATGTGGAATCTTGTTTTGGTCCCTTTGGAGATACTGTTGGTGTCGGTGCAAGATAGGTGCATGGTTTGTGCCAAACATACCGTAGGCTCAGAAATTATTTTGGGCGCACCCGATGGTACTCCTCGGTGATGAGGCTCAAGTGGAAGCTTGATTCTATTCGTTTGGAGATAGTGCTAATCTTGACGCAAGATAGGTGCACAGTTTGCGCCGAACATACCGCAGGCTCAGAAATCGTTTTGGACACACCCGATGGAACTCCAAGGTGACACGGGTCTTGTGGAATCTCGTTTCGTTCCATTTGGAGATAGTGTTAGTGTCAGTGCAGGATAGGTGCACGGTTTGCGCCAAATGTACCATAGGCTAAAAAATCATTTTGGACACACCTGCTGGTGGTCTTAGGTGACGAGGGTCAAGTGGAAGCTTGATTCAGTCTGTTTGGAGATAGTGTTAATCTAGACGCAAGATAGGTGCATGGTATGGGCCGAACGTACTAGAGGCTTAGAAATCATTTTGGACGCATGGGAGGGAACTACTAGGTGACGTGGATCATGCAGAATCTCATTTGGGTCCGTTTGGAGACAGTGTTAGTTTCAGTGCAAGACAGGTGCACGGTTTGCGCCAAACATACCATGGGCTCAGAAATCATTTTGGACGCACCCGGTGGTACTCCTAGGTGACAAGGCTCAAGTGGAAGCTCGATTCAGTTTGTTTTGGAGATAGTGCTATTCTTGACGCAAGATAGGTGCGCGGTTTGCGCCAAAGGTACCACAGGCTTAGAAATCATCATCTGATGGAACTCCTAGGTTATGTGGGTCATGTGGAATCTCGTTTTGGTCTGTTTGACGACAGTGTCAGTGTCGATGCAAGACAGGTGCAAGGTTTATGCCAAACGTACCATATGCTCAGAAATCATTTTAGACACGTGATGGTACTCCTAGGTGATAAGGCTCAAGTGGAAGCTCGAATTAGCCAGTTTCAAGATAGTGCTAATCTTGACGCAAGATAGGTGCACGGTTTGGGTCGAACATACTAGAGGCTCAGAAATCGTTTTGTACTTACCAGATGGAGCTACTAGGATTAGATGGGTCATTTGGAATCTCGTTTTGTTCTGTTTGGAGACAGTGTTACTATCGGGGCAAGATAGGTGCACGGTTTGCGCCAAACGTACCATTCGCTTAGAAATCATTTTGGATGCACCCGATGGAACTCCTAGGTGACGAGCTTCAAGTGGAAGCTCGATTCAGTCTATTTGGAGATAGTGCTAATCTTGACACAATATAGGTGAAAGGCTTGAGCCGAATGTAATACAGCCTCAGAAATCGTTTTGGACGCACCCGGTGGTACTCCTAGGTGATGAGGCTCAAGTAGGAGCTTGATTCAGTTTGTTTTGGAGATAGTGCTAATCTTGACAATAGATAGGTGCATGGTTTGCACTGAACGTACCACACGCTGAGAAATCATTTTGGACGCACCCGATGGAAGTCCTCGGTGACGCGGGTCATGTGAAATCTTGTTTTGGTCTGTTTGAAGACAGTGTTAGTGTCGATGCAAGACAGGTGCAAGGTTGCGCCAAATGTACTATACGGTCAGAAATCATTTTGGACACACCCGATGGTACTCCTAGGTGATGAGGCTCAAGTAGAAGCTCGATTTAGCCGGTTTGGAGATAATGCTAATCTTAACGTATGATAGGTGCATGGTTTGCGCTAAACATACAAGACGCTCAGAAATCATTTTGGACACACCCGATGGTACTCTACGGTGACGTGGGTCATGTGGAATCTTGTTTTGGTCCCTTTGGAGATAGTGTTGGTGTTGGAGCAAGATAGGTGCACGGTTTGCGCCAAACATACCGTAGGCTCAGAAATTGTTTTGGGCGCACCCGATGGTACTCCTCGGTGATTAGGCTCTAGTGGAAGCTTGATTCTGTTCGTTTGGAGATAGTGCTAATCTTGACGCAAGATAGGGGCACGGTTTGCGCCGAACGTACCACAGGCTCATAAATCGTTTTGGACGCTCCTGATGGAACTCTACGGTGACATGGGTCATGTGGAATCTCGTTTTGGTCCATTTGGAGATGGTGTTAGTGTCGGTGCAGGATAGGTGCACGGTTTGCGCCAAATGTACCATAGGCTCAAAAATCGTTTTGGACACACCTAATGGTGATCCTAGGTGACGAGGGTCAAGTGGAAGCTCGATTTAGTCTGTTTGGCGATAGTGCTAATCTAGACGCAAGATAGGTGCATGGTATGGGCCGAACATACTAGAGGCTCAGAAATCATTTTGGACGCATGGGAGGGAACTACTAGGTGACGTGGATCATGTGGAATCTCATTTGGATCCGTTTGGAGATAGTGTTAGTGTTAGTGCAAGACAGGTGCACGGTTTGCGCCAAACATACCATAGGCTCAGAAATCATTTTGGACGCACCCAGTGGTACTCCTAGGTGACAAGGCTCAAGTGGAAGCTCGATTCAGTTTGTTTTGGAGATAGTGCTATTCTTGACGCAAGATAGGTGCACGGTTTGCGCCAAAGGTACTGCAGGCTTAGAAATCATCATCTGATGGAACTCCTAGGTTATGTGGGTCATGTGGAATCTCGTTTTGGTCTGTTTGACGACAGTGTCAGTGTCGATGCAAGACAGGTGCAAGGTTTGTGCCAAACGTACCATATGCTCAGAAATCATTTTAGACACACACGATGGTACTCCTAGGTGATGAGGCTTAAGTAGAAGCTCGATTTAGCCGGTTTGGAGATAATGCTAATCTTAACGTATGATAGGTGCACGGTTTGCGCTAAACATACAAGACGCTCAGAAATCATTTTGGACACACCAGATGGTACTCTATGGTGACGTGGATCATGTGGAATCTTGTTTTGGTCCCTTTGGAGATAGTGTTGGTGTTGGTGCAAGATAGGTGCACGGTTTACGCCAAACATATCGTAGGCTCAGAAATTGTTTTGGGCGCACCCGATGGTACTCCTCGGTGATTAGGCTCCAGTGGAAGCTTGATTCTGTTCGTTTGGAGATGGTGCTAATCTTGACGCAAGATAGGGGCACGGTTTGTGCCGAACGTACCACAGGCCCATAAATCATTTTGGACGCTCCCGATGGAACTCCAAGGTGACATGGGTCATGTGGAATCTCGTTTCGGTCCATTTGGAGATGGTGTTAGTGTCGGTGTAGGATAGGTTCACGGTTTGCGCCAAATGTACCATAGGCTCAAAAATCATGTTGGACACACCTGATGGTGATCCTAGGTGACGAGGGTCAAGTGGAAGCTCGATTCAGTCTATTTGGAGATAGTGTTAATCTAGACACAAGATAGGTGCACGGTATGGGCCGAACATACTAAAGGCTCAGAAATCATTTTGGACACATGGGAGGGAACTACTAGGTGACGTGGATCATGTGGAATCTCATTTGAATCCGTTTGGAGACAGTGTTAGTGTTAGTGCAAGACATGTGCACGGTTTGCGCCAAACATACCATAGGCTCAGAAATCATTTTGGACGCACCCAGTGGTACTCCTAGGTGACAAGGCTCAAGTGGAAGCTCGATTCAGTTTGTTTTGGAGATAGTGCTATTCTTGACGCAAGATAGGTGCACGGTTTGCGCCAAAGGTACCGCAGGCTTAGAAATCATTATCTGACGGAACTCCTAGGTTATGTGGGTCATGTGGAATCTTGTTTTGGTCTGTTTGACGACAGTGTCAGTGTCGATGCAAGACAGGTGCAAGGTTTGTGCCAAACGTACCATATGCTCAGAAATCATTTTAGACACACGCGATGGTACTCCTAGGTGATGAGGCTCAAGTAGAAGCTCAATTTAGCCGGTTTGGAGATAATGATAATCTTAACGTATGATAGGTGCACGGTTTGCGCTAAACATAAAAGACGCTCAGAAATCATTTTGGACACACCCGATGGTACTCTACGGTGACGTGGGTCATGTGGAATCTTGTTTTGGTCCCTTTGGAGATAGTGTTGGTGTTGGAGCAAGATAGGTGCACGGTTTGCGCCAAACATACCGTAGGCTCAGAAATTGTTTTGGGCGCACCCGATGGTACTCCTCGGTGATTAGGCTCCAGTGGAAGCTTGATTCTGTTCGTTTGGAGATAGTGCTAATCTTGACGCAAGATAGGGGCACGGTTTGCGCCGAACGTACCACAGGCTCATAAATCGTTTTGGACGCTCCCGATGGAACTCCAAGGTGACATGGGTCATGTGGAATCTCGTTTCGGTCCATTTGGAGATGGTGTTAGTGTCGGTGCAGGATAGGTGCACAGTTTGCGCCAAATGTACCATAGGCTCAAAAATCGTTTTGGACACACCTAATGGTGATCCTAGGTGACGAGGGTCAAGTGGAAGCTCGATTTAGTCTGTTTGGCGATAGTGCTAATCTAGACGCAAGATAGGTGCATGGTATGGGCCGAACATACTAGAGGCTCAGAAATCATTTTGGACGCATGGGAGGGAACTACTAGGTGACGTGAATCATGTGGAATCTCATTTGGATCCGTTTGGAGATAGTGTTAGTGTTAGTGCAAGACAGGTGCACGGTTTGCGCCAAACATACCATAGGCTCAGAAATCATTTTGGACGCACCCAGTGGTACTCCTAGGTGACAAGGCTCAAGTGGAAGCTCGATTCAGTTTGTTTTGGAGATAGTGCTATTCTTGACGCAAGATAGGTGCACGGTTTGCGCCAAAGGTACTGCAGGCTTAGAAATCATCATCTGATGGAACTCCTAGGTTATGTGGGTCATGTGGAATCTCGTTTTGGTCTGTTTGACGACAGTGTCAGTGTCGATGCAAGACAGGTGCAAGGTTTGTGCCAAACGTACCATATGCTCAGAAATCATTTTAGACACACACGATGGTACTCCTAGGTGATGAGGCTTAAGTAGAAGCTCGATTTAGCCGGTTTGGAGATAATGCTAATCTTAACATATGATAGGTGCACGGTTTGCGCTAAACATACAAGACGCTCAGAAATCATTTTGGACACACCAGATGGTACTCTATGGTGACGTGGGTCATGTGGAATCTTGTTTTGGTCCCTTTGGAGATAGTGTTGGTGTTGGTGCAAGATAGGTGCACGGTTTACGCCAAACATACCGTAGGCTCAGAAATTGTTTTGGGCGCACCCGATGGTACTCCTCGGTGATTAGGCTCCAGTGGAAGCTTGATTCTGTTCGTTTGGAGATGGTGCTAATCTTGACGCAAGATAGGGGCACGGTTTGTGCCGAACGTACCACAGGCCCATAAATCATTTTGGACGCTCCCGATGGAACTCCAAGGTGACATGGGTCATGTGGAATCTCGTTTCGGTCCATTTGGAGATGGTGTTAGTGTCGGTGTAGGATAGGTTCACGGTTTGCGCCAAATGTACCATAGGCTCAAAAATCATTTTGGACACACCTGATGGTGATCCTAGGTGACGAGGGTCAAGTGGAAGCTCGATTCAGTCTATTTGGAGATAGTGTTAATCTAGACACAAGATAGGTGCACGGTATGGGCCGAACATACTAAAGGCTCAGAAATCATTTTGGACACATGGGAGGGAACTACTAGGTGACGTGGATCATGTGGAATCTCATTTGAATCCGTTTGGAGACAGTGTTAGTGTTAGTGCAAGACATGTGCACGGTTTGCGCCAAACATACCATAGGCTCAGAAATCATTTTGGACGCACCCAGTGGTACTCCTAGGTGACAAGGCTCAAGTGGAAGCTCGATTCAGTTTGTTTTGGAGATAGTGCTATTCTTGACGCAAGATAGGTGCACGGTTTGCGCCAAAGGTACCGCAGGCTTAGAAATCATTATCTGACGGAACTCCTAGGTTATGTGGGTCATGTGGAATCTTGTTTTGGTCTGTTTGACGACAGTGTCAGTGTCGATGCAAGACAGGTGCAAGGTTTGTGCCAAACGTACCATATGCTCAGAAATCATTTTAGACACACGCGATGGTACTCCTAGGTGATGAGGCTCAAGTAGAAGCTCAATTTAGCCGGTTTGGAGATAATGATAATCTTAACGTATGATAGGTGCACGGTTTGCGCTAAACATAAAAGACGGTCAGAAATCATTTTGGACACACCCGATGGTACTCTACGGTGACGTGGGTCATGTGGAATCTTGTTTTGGTCCCTTTGGAGATAGTGTTGGTGTTGGAGCAAGATAGGTGCACGGTTTGCGCCAAACATACCGTAGGCTCAGAAATTGTTTTGGGCGCACCCGATGGTACTCCTCGGTGATTAGGCTCCAGTGGAAGCTTGATTCTGTTCGTTTGGAGATAGTGCTAATCTTGACGCAAGATAGGGGCACGGTTTGCGCCGAACGTACCACAGGCTCATAAATCGTTTTGGACGCTCCCGATGGAACTCCAAGGTGACATGGGTCATGTGGAATCTCGTTTCGGTCCATTTGGAGATGGTGTTAGTGTCGGT
Source organism: Saccharum hybrid cultivar R570 (assembly GCA_038087645.1). Classification (NCBI taxonomy): domain Eukaryota; kingdom Viridiplantae; phylum Streptophyta; class Magnoliopsida; order Poales; family Poaceae; genus Saccharum; species Saccharum hybrid cultivar. The sequence goes on from JAQSUU010000066.1 coordinate 18,442,662, forward strand.
GCAGGATAGGTGCACAGTTTGCGCCAAATGTACCATAGGCTCAAAAATCGTTTTGGACACACCTAATGGTGATCCTAGGTGACGAGGGTCAAGTGGAAGCTCGATTTAGTCTGTTTGGCGATAGTGCTAATCTAGACGCAAGATAGGTGCATGGTATGGGCCGAACATACTAGAGGCTCAGAAATCATTTTGGACGCATGGGAGGGAACTACTAGGTGACGTGAATCATGTGGAATCTCATTTGGATCCGTTTGGAGATAGTGTTAGTGTTAGTGCAAGACAGGTGCACGGTTTGCGCCAAACATACCATAGGCTCAGAAATCATTTTGGACGCACCCAGTGGTACTCCTAGGTGACAAGGCTCAAGTGGAAGTTCGATTCAGTTTGTTTTGGAGATAGTGCTATTCTTGACGCAAGATAGGTGCACGGTTTGTGCCAAAGGTACTGCAGGCTTAGAAATCATCATCTGATGGAACTCCTAGGTTATGTGGGTCATGTGGAATCTCGTTTTGGTCTGTTTGACGACAGTGTCAGTGTCGATGCAAGACAGGTGCAAGGTTTGTGCCAAACGTACCATATGCTCAGAAATCATTTTAGACACACACGATGGTACTCCTAGGTGATGAGGCTTAAGTAGAAGCTCGATTTAGCCGGTTTGGAGATAATGCTAATCTTAACGTATGATAGGTGCACGGTTTGCGCTAAACATACAAGACGCTCAGAAATCATTTTGGACACACCAGATGGTACTCTATGGTGACGTGGGTCATGTGGAATCTTGTTTTGGTCCCTTTGGAGATAGTGTTGGTGTTGGTGCAAGATAGGTGCACGGTTTACGCCAAACATACCGTAGGCTCAGAAATTGTTTTGGGCGCACCCGATGGTACTCCTCGGTGATTAGGCTCCAGTGGAAGCTTGATTCTGTTCGTTTGGAGATGGTGCTAATCTTGACGCAAGATAGGGGCACGGTTTGTGCCGAACGTACCACAGGCCCATAAATCATTTTGGACGCTCCCGATGGAACTCCAAGGTGACATGGGTCATGTGGAATCTCGTTTCGGTCCATTTGGAGATGGTGTTAGTGTCGGTGTAGGATAGGTTCACGGTTTGCGCCAAATGTACCATAGGCTCAAAAATCATTTTGGACACACCTGATGGTGATCCTAGGTGACGAGGGTCAAGTGGAAGCTCGATTCAGTCTATTTGGAGATAGTGTTAATCTAGACACAAGATAGGTGCACGGTATGGGCCGAACATACTAAAGGCTCAGAAATCATTTTGGACACATGGGAGGGAACTACTAGGTGACGTGGATCATGTGGAATCTCATTTGAATCCGTTTGGAGACAGTGTTAGTGTTAGTGCAAGACATGTGCACGGTTTGCGCCAAACATACCATAGGCTCAGAAATCATTTTGGACGCACCCAGTGGTACTCCTAGGTGACAAGGCTCAAGTGGAAGCTCGATTCAGTTTGTTTTGGAGATAGTGCTATTCTTGACGCAAGATAGGTGCACGGTTTGCGCCAAAGGTACCGCAGGCTTAGAAATCATTATCTGACGGAACTCCTAGGTTATGTGGGTCATGTGGAATCTTGTTTTGGTCTGTTTGACGACAGTGTCAGTGTCGATGCAAGACAGGTGCAAGGTTTGTGCCAAACGTACCATATGCTCAGAAATCATTTTAGACACACGCGATGGTACTCCTAGGTGATGAGGCTCAAGTAGAAGCTCAATTTAGCCGGTTTGGAGATAATGATAATCTTAACGTATGATAGGTGCACGGTTTGCGCTAAACATAAAAGACGCTCAGAAATCATTTTGGACACACCCGATGGTACTCTACGGTGACGTGGGTCATGTGGAATCTTGTTTTGGTCCCTTTGGAGATAGTGTTGGTGTTGGAGCAAGATAGGTGCACGGTTTGCGCCAAACATACCGTAGGCTCAGAAATTGTTTTGGGCGCACCCGATGGTACTCCTCGGTGATTAGGCTCCAGTGGAAGCTTGATTCTGTTCGTTTGGAGATAGTGCTAATCTTGACGCAAGATAGGGCCCGGTTTGCGCCGAACGTACCACAGGCTCATAAATCGTTTTGGACGCTCCCGATGGAACTCCAAGGTGACATGGGTCATGTGGAATCTCGTTTCGGTCCATTTGGAGATGGTGTTAGTGTCGGTGCAGGATAGGTGCACGGTTTGCGCCAAATGTACCATAGGCTCAAAAATCGTTTTGGACACACCTAATGGTGATCCTAGGTGACGAGGGTCAAGTGGAAGCTCGATTCGGTCTGTTTGGCGATAGTGCTAATCTAGACGCAAGATAGGTGCACGGTATGGGCCGAACATACTAGAGGCTCAAAAATCGTTTTGGACGCATGGGAGGGAACTACTAGGTGACGTGGATCATGTGGAATCTCATTTGGATCCGTTTGGAGATAGTGTTAGTGTTAGTGCAAGACAGGTGCACGGTTTGCGCCAAACATACCATAGGCTCAGAAATAATTTTGGACGCACCCAGTGGTACTCCTAGGTGACAAGGCTCAAGTGGAAGCTCGATTCAGTTTGTTTTGGAGATAGTGCTATTCTTGACGCAAGATAGGTGCACGGTTTGCGCCAAAGGTACTGCAGGCTTAGAAATCATCATCTGATGGAACTCCTAGGTTATGTGGGTCATGTGGAATCTCGTTTTGGTCTGTTTGACGACAGTGTCAGTGTCGATGCAAGACAGGTGCAAGGTTTGTGCCAAACGTACCATATGCTCAGAAATCATTTTAGACACACGCGATGGTACTCCTAGGTGATGAGGCTTAAGTAGAAGCTCGATTTAGCCGGTTTGGAGATAATGCTAATCTTAACGTATGATAGGTGCACGGTTTGCGCTAAACATACAAGACGCTCAGAAATCATTTTGGACACACCCGATGGTACTCTACGGTGACGTGGGTCATGTGGAATCTTGTTTTGGTCCCTTTGAGATAGTGTTGGTGTTGGTGCAAGATAGGTGCACGGTTTACGCCAAACATACCGTAGGCTCAGAAATTGTTTTGGGCGCACCCGATGGTACTCCTCGGTGATTAGGCTCCAGTGGAAGCTTGATTCTGTTCGTTTGGAGATGGTGCTAATCTTGACACAAGATAGGGGCACGGTTTGTGCCGAACGTACCACAGGCTCATAAATTATTTTGGACGCTCCCGATGGAACTCCAAGGTGACATGGGTCATGTGGAATCTCATTTCGGTCCATTTGGAGATGGTGTTAGTGTCGGTGTAGGATAGGTTCACGGTTTGCGCCAAATGTACCATAGGCTCAAAAATCATTTTGGACACACCTGATGGTGATCCTAGGTGACGAGGGTCAAGTGGAAGCTCGATTCAGTCTATTTGGAGATAGTGTTAATCTAGACACAAGATAGGTGCACGGTATGGGCCGAACATACTAAAGGCTCAGAAATCATTTTGGACACATGGGAGGGAACTACTAGGTGACGTGGATCATGTGGAATCTCATTTGAATCCGTTTGGAGACAGTGTTAGTGTTAGTGCAAGACATGTGCACGGTTTGCGCCAAACATACCATAGGCTCAGAAATCATTTTGGACGCACCCAGTGGTACTCCTAGGTGACAAGGCTCAAGTGGAAGCTCGATTCAGTTTGTTTTGGAGATAGTGCTATTCTTGACGCAAGATAGGTGCACGGTTTGCGCCAAAGGTACCGCAGGCTTAGAAATCATTATCTGACGGAACTCCTAGGTTATGTGGGTCATGTGGAATCTTGTTTTGGTCTGTTTGACGACAGTGTCAGTGTCGATGCAAGACAGGTGCAAGGTTTGTGCCAAACGTACCATATGCTCAGAAATCATTTTAGACACACGCGATGGTACTCCTAGGTGATGAGGCTCAAGTAGAAGCTCAATTTAGCCGGTTTGGAGATAATGATAATCTTAACGTATGATAGGTGCACGGTTTGCACTAAACATAAAAGACGCTCAGAAATCATTTTGGACACACCCGATGGTACTCTACGGTGACGTGGGTCATGTGGAATCTTGTTTTGGTCCCTTTGGAGATAGTGTTGGTGTTGGAGCAAGATAGGTGCACGGTTTGCGCCAAACATACTGTAGGCTCAGAAATTGTTTTGGGCGCACCCGATGGTACTCCTCGGTGATTAGGCTCCAGTGGAAGCATGATTCTGTTCGTTTGGAGATAGTGCTAATCTTGACGCAAGATAGGGGCACGGTTTGCGCCGAACGTACCACAGGCTCATAAATCGTTTTGGATGCTCCCGATGGAACTCCAAGGTGACATGGGTCATGTGGAATCTCGTTTCGGTCCATTTGGAGATGGTGTTAGTGTCGGTGCAGGATAGGTGCACGGTTTGCGCCAAATGTACCATAGGCTCAAAAATCGTTTTGGACACACCTAATGGTGATCCTAGGTGACGAGGGTCAAGTGGAAGCTCGATTCGGTCTGTTTGGCGATAGTGCTAATCTAGACGCAAGATAGGTGCACGGTATGGGCCGAACATACTAGAGGCTCAAAAATCGTTTTGGACGCATGGGAGGGAACTACTAGGTGACGTGGATCATGTGGAATCTCATTTGGATCCGTTTGGAGATAGTGTTAGTGTTAGTGCAAGACAGGTGCACGGTTTGCGCCAAACATACCATAGGCTCAGAAATCATTTTGGACGCACCCAGTGGTACTCCTAGGTGACAAGGCTCAAGTGGAAGCTCGATTCAGTTTGTTTTGGAGATAGTGCTATTCTTGACGCAAGATAGGTGCACGGTTTGCGCCAAAGGTACTGCAGGCTTAGAAATCATCATCTGATGGAACTCCTAGGTTATGTGGGTCATGTGGAATCTCGTTTTGGTCTGTTTGACGACAGTGTCAGTGTCGATGCAAGACAGGTGCAAGGTTTGTGCCAAACGTACCATATGCTCAGAAATCATTTTAGACACACGCGATGGTACTCCTAGGTGATGAGGCTTAAGTAGAAGCTCGATTTAGCCGGTTTGGAGATAATGCTAATCTTAACGTATGATAGGTGCACGGTTTGCGCTAAACATACAAGACGCTCAGAAATCATTTTGGACACACCCGATGGTACTCTACGGTGACGTGGGTCATGTGGAATCTTGTTTTGGTCCCTTTGGAGATAGTGTTGGTGTTGGTGCAATATAGGTGCACGGTTTACGCCAAACATACCGTAGGCTCAGAAATTGTTTTGGGCGCACCCGATGGTACTCCTCGGTGATTAGGCTCCAGTGGAAGCTTGATTCTGTTCGTTTGGAGATGGTGCTAATCTTGACACAAGATAGGGGCACGGTTTGTGCCGAACGTACCACAGGCTCATAAATTATTTTGGACGCTCCCGATGGAACTCCAAGGTGACATGGGTCATGTGGAATCTCATTTCGGTCCATTTGGAGATGGTGTTAGTGTCGGTGTAGGATAGGTTCACGGTTTGCGCCAAATGTACCATAGGCTCAAAAATCATTTTGGACACACCTGATGGTGATCCTAGGTGACGAGGGTCAAGTGGAAGCTCAATTCAGTCTATTTGGAGATAGTGTTAATCTAGACACAAGATAGGTGCACGGTATGGGCCGAACATACTAAAGGCTCAGAAATCATTTTGGACACATGGGAGGGAACTACTAGGTGACGTGGATCATGTGGAATCTCATTTGAATCCGTTTGGAGACAGTGTTAGTGTTAGTGCAAGATATGTGCACGGTTTGCGCCAAACATACCATAGGCTCAGAAATCATTTTGGACGCACCCAGTGGTACTCCTAGGTGACAAGGCTCAAGTGGAAGCTCGATTCAGTTTGTTTTGGAGATAGTGCTATTCTTGACGCAAGATAGGTGCACGGTTTGCGCCAAAGGTACCGCAGGCTTAGAAATCATCATCTGACGGAACTCCTAGGTTATGTGGGTCATGTGGAATCTCGTTTTGGTCTGTTTGACGACAGTGTCAGTGTCGATGCAAGACAGGTGCAAGGTTTGTGCCAAACGTACCATATGCTCAGAAATCATTTTAGACACACGCGATGGTACTCCTAGGTGATGAGGCTCAAGTAGAAGCTCAATTTAGCCGGTTTGGAGATAATACTAATCTTAACGTATGATAGGTGCACGGTTTGCGCTAAACATAAAAGACGCTCAGAAATCATTTTGGACACACCCGATGGTACTCTACGGTGACGTGGGTCATGTGGAATCTTGTTTTGGTCCCTTTGGAGATAGTGTTGGTGTTGGTGCAAGATAGGTGCACGGTTTGCGCCAAACATACCGTAGGCACAGAAATTGTTTTGGGCGCACCCGATGGTACTCCTCGGTGATTAGGCTCCAGTGGAAGCTTGATTCTGTTCGTTTGGAGATAGTGCTAATCTTGACGCAAGATAGGGGCACGGTGATGAGGACATCGCCACGCTAGACACACCGACGCCATGGTCTTCTCCAAGTTGCAATTCGTCCCAAACTCAGCTGCCACGTCACCCCCGGATTCAGTAGACACGTCGTCACTGTTTTGGTCATAACTCTCTCATACGACATCGAAACGGGGCGTTCTTGGATGCGTTGGAAAGGGGACGACGATGCCGTCGTTTTGGACCTGGTTCCAGCTCCAGAAGGTCCGTGGATCATTCTGTGTGACCACGGAAAGGTGCTGCGTCACCTATTTGGGCCAACTTGGCCATGTATCATGTCGGGCCTTAAGCCCAAGTTGTGGGCGCCCAACCCCTGGCTGTCCTCAACCCTAGGTCGAGTCTTAGACTATAAACATAGCCGCCGCTGCTGCTAGACAATTGGGTTTTGTTTAGAGTTTAGTTTTCCATCGAGAAACTGAATCGTTCATTGTAACTGGGGTGACAAATCCTTTTACAGTGATCCAGGGCGCCTGTTCTTGATCTCCTCCACTGTGTCGATTAGTCCTTTGGAACAAAGTTCTTGAACCCTCTATTGATATTCGCATCATTCATATTTGCAATTTCAGATTGCGTGTTTTTACCTTCTTGCTTGTGCTCTTCGATTCGCTTGTAGGAAAAGCCTTCTTGGCGAGGTCAATCAAGTTGTGCTTGGTTGATAACCAACAGAGCAGTGGTGTAACGGTTGCAGGGTTCGAATCGTGTTTGATTTGAAGCTAGATCGCCAACGTCGAGATCTCCACAAATCGAACTTATCGGCTACCTCTCAGAAGATCGGGCCTGTATCTCATCAATTGGTATCAGAGATTTTAGGTTTATCGCGAGGTATATTCTCGTTTGCCTTAGATTCATATTTGTTCATTACCTAGAGTCCACAAAAAGCCCAAAAATATTTCAATTTCCGCTGTCCTATCACCCTTTGTGCCTTTGCAATTTCGTTTTAGATTCACGTTGTTGAGTTTGTGTCCGTGGTCGAGTCTTGTTGCTGGTTTAGGATTGTGTTCGTGGTCGTAGTTCAATCGCCCGTTGCTGTGATTTTTGTTTTCCGCCGCTATCCCATCCACCGTTTCCAAACAATAAGTCGAAGCCACCACATTACTCGACTTGCCCCCGCTAGCCGCCTTGTGTAACTTCTTGCCGCCGCGCAAACCCTAGATAGGTTGCCAGCCGCTCTTATTTTGCCTGCATCGCAGCCCTCCTTACATCATCAGGTGAATATCTACTGCTGTTAGTCACAAGGACGCTCTTGTGATCGGTGTTGGAGTTTAGGGACGTTTTGCCCTAACTGCCGCTGTCGTGTTGTGCCTCCTGGAATACATAACTTGAGATACCTTCGGTAAAACAGGCATAACTTTTCGCTCGTTTATCAGAAAAATCTGAAATTTTTACAGCAGCTTCTTGACACCATTTGGAGCCGACCCAAACTTAGGTACGCCCTGTTTGGTTTCATCAAAATTGCCAAAAAAATTCAGGAAAATAAAGAAAAAAAATTGTCAAAGCTTTTGCACGCTTTTCAGAGAACGTGCTGTATTTCTGTAGACCACATCCCACCTCAGTTGTAGGTGCCAATTTTTGTGGTTGCATCTTTTTGGGTCCTTGTTCAGAGAAAAATATAAAAAAAATAGTGAAAAAATAAAAAAATTTGATTCCTACTAGTGCCTTTTGGAAAAATCAGGGAAAAATTCAGGAAAAAGGAAAATTCCGGGTTATTTGCTTGTTATGTGCGTTCTTTCCATCGTCCTTTGTTTTCACCTTATTGCGCTACGTCTCGACACGTCTTAGCCAGCAGCTGTGATTTGTACTTTGGATCCGAATTGAACAATCGCTAATCTGCATTCGTTAATTGCTAATCCTTGCTGTCATATTGTGTGCCTACCCATAGCTCCATGTATTCTTCTGTCAGCACAGGTTCATCTTGCAACTGTTACCCACGCTCAACAACAGATTGCTTCGCCACATTGGTTTTGCTCTTGTTTGGCGTTGGTAAGAATACAGGCAAGACGGTGGTAAGCCGCTGTGATTTTGCATTCCACTTTCACCACCACCACCACCACTTGTTTCCTTTTAGTTGATAGGGATAATACTTTGGTGTTGTATTTTTCTATCTTCTAACCATGGCAGGATCTCTGACGGACTTCAATGAGTGCGTGTCCAAGGACGAGCTTACAACGTTCATGACTGAACAACGTAATCTTATGACCGAGCTAACGCGCAATGTGAACAATCTGGTCACCCGCATTGAACAACTCGAGCAACGTCCTCCACCTCATCGTGCTGCTGATGAAGATGTGGATGATTTTGGTGATGACGATGCGGATGCGAATGCTGACGGTTATGCCCGTCGCCGCCTCAACTTCAACCGTCGCGGTATGGGAGGTAATAATCATGGTAATAATGATCCTTTTGCTGAAATTAAATTTAGCCTTCCTCCTTTTGCTGGTAATGTTGATCCAGAGGCTTATTTAGATTGGGAGCTTGCTGTTCAACAAAAATTTGATTCTCATAATGTTCCTGCTGAGCATAGAGTTAGACTTGCTACTAGTGAGTTTACTAATTTTGCTTTGTTCTGGTGGAGTGATCTTTGCAATGCTAATAATGCTGCAGCTGTGCCTCAAACTTGGAATGCTTTAAAGCAACGTATGAAATCTCATTTTGTTCCTCCTTATTACCAATGTGATTTATGTTTGAAACTACAAACTTTAAAACAAGGTGATAAAGGAGTAGAAGCTTACTATCAAGAATTGCTTATTGGTTTAGCCCGTTGTGGTATAAATGAAGATGATAATGATGCTAGTGCTAGATTTTTTGGTGGTTTAAACCATGATATACAGAACATACTTGATTACAAAGATTGGCGCAATTTTTCCCAATTGTATCATCTTGCTATTAAGGCAGAACGTGAAGTACAGGGATGCAAACAACACCAGCCTTTCAGGTCTAACAATGGGAGGAATTTTCAGCAGCGTTCAGAGCCGGATACGCCCAAGATTCCTGTTGCCTCACAGCCATCGACACCTCCATTTTCTTCCGGGGTAAGTAAATTGTCTAATGTGCAGAAGAAAGGTGCCACTCCGGGTGCTTCTACTAGCTCCTCCTCGTCCAGCGCTAAAATCATTTGCCACCGATGCAAAGGCATGGGACATGTCATGAAGGATTGCCCCAGTCGTCGTGCTTTCATTGCTACCGAGGATGGATATGTAAGTACTAGTGATGTTGAAGATGATTTAGCCCTTGCTGCTAACATTGATGCAGATTCCACCGAGGGCGATCAAGACAAGGAGGCTATCATCATTGACTCTGTGGCTGCTGCCGCAGACTACCCTAGCCTTCTTGTGTAGCGTGTGTTGAGTACACGTGTGGGACATGAAGAAGCGATGACGATCCAACGCCACAATTTGTTCCACATGTATTTCATTGTGCAGGGTTGTCATGTTCTCACTATCACTGATAGCGGAAGTTGCAATAACTTGGTGAGTTCAGATTTGGTTGAGAAGCTTGGCTTGACCACACAACAACATTCGTATCCATATAAACTTAAATGGTTCAATAATAGTGGTAAGACTAAGGTAACTAAATCAGCACGCATTAGCTTTTTCACAGGTTCTTATCATGATACTGCTGATTTTGATGTTGTCCCTATCCAAGCTTGTTCCATTTTGTTAGGTCGTCCATGGGAATTTGATAATGATGCTTTACACCATGGTAGAACTAATACATACACTATCCTACATAAGGACAAGAAAATTACATTGCTGCCTTTGTCTCCTACGGATATTATTAAAAATGCTAATGAGATTAAAAATAAACCTCCAACTGACATTGCTAAAAATAATGGGATTAAGTTAAAAGGAGGTACTTTTCTTGCTACAACTTCTGCTACTGCTGAGTTATGTGATAATCCTGATGCACCATGTTATACTATGTTTTGTCAACCTATTATGTCTGGTGCATTGCCTGCTGTCACTAACCTTTTGCAGGAGTTCGCTGATAATGGGATGAAGTCGAGGACGACTCCAATTCTAGAAGGAGGGGATGATGAGGACATCGCCAAGATGGAGTCGAGGATGACTCCAATTCAAGAAGGGGAGGATGATGAGGACATCGCCACGCTGGACACACCGACGCTATGGTCTTCTCCAAGTTGCAATTTGTCCCCAACTCAGCTGCCACGTCACCCTCGGATTCAGCAGACACATCGTCACTGTTTCGGTCATAACTCTCATACGACATCGAAACAGGGCGTTCTTGGATGCGTTGGAAAGGGGACGACGACGCCGTCGTTTTGAATCTGGTTCCAGCTCCAGAAGGTCCGTGGATCATTCTGTGTGACCACGGTAAGGTGCTGCATCACCTATTTGGGCCAACTTGGCCATGTATCGTGTCGGGCCTTAAGCCCAAGTTGTGGGCGCCCAACCCCTGGCCGTCCTCAACCCTAGGTCAAGTCTTAGACTATAAACACAGCCGCCGCCGCTGCTAGACAATTGGGTTTTGTTTAGAGTTTAGTTTTCCATCGAGAAACTGAATCATTCATTGTAACTGTGGTGACAAATCCTTTTACAGTGATCCAGGGCCCCTGTTCTTGATCTCCTCCACTGTGTCGATTAGTCCTTTGGAACCGAGTTCTTGAACCCTCTATTGATATTCGCATCATTCATATTTGCAATTTCAGATTGCGTGTTTTTACCTTCTTGCTTGTGCTCTTCGATTCACTTGTAGGAAAAGCCTTCTTGGCGAGGTCAATCAAGTTGTGCTTGGTTGATAACCAACGGAGCAGTGGTGTAACGGTTACAGGGTTCGAATCGTGTCTGATTTGAAGCCGGATCGCCAATGTCGAGATCTCCACAAATCGAACTTATCGGCTACCTCTCAGAAGATCGGGCCTATATCTCATCACACGGTTTGTGCCGAACATACCAGAGGCTCATAAATTATTTTGGACGCTCCCGATGGAACTCCAAGGTGACATGGGTCATGTGGAATCTCGTTTCGGTCCATTTGGAGATGGTGTTAGTGTCGGTGCAGGATAGGTGCACGGTTTGCGCCAAATGTACCATAGGCTCAAAAATCGTTTTGGACACAACTGATGGTGATCCTAGGTGACGAGGGTCAAGTGGAAGCTCGATTCTGTCTGTTTGGAGATAGTGCTAATCTAGACGCAAGATAGGTGCACGGTATGGGCCGAACATACTAGAGGCTCAGAAATCATTTTGGACACATGGGAGGGAACTACTAGGTGACGTGGATCGTGTGGAATCTCATTTGGATCCGTTTGGAGACAGTGTTAGTGTTAGTGCAAGACAGGTGCACAGTTTGCGCCAAACATACCATAGGCTCAGAAATCATTTTGGACGCACCCAGTGGTACTCCTAGGTGACAAGGCTCAAGTGGAAGCTCGATTCAGTTTGTTTTGGAGATAATGCTATTCTTGACGCAAGATAGGTGCACGGTTTGCGCCAAAGGTACCGCAGGCTTAGAAATCATCATCTGATGGAAATCCTAGGTTATGTGGGTCATGTGGTGTCGGTGTTTGGTCCCGTGGGGGTCCTAAGCCGACGAGTGAGTGCTGCGTGTCCCTATCCTGGGTGGTAATGCAAGGGAAATACACGGAGATTTATCCTGGTTCGGGCGAAAGAAGGCCCTACGTCCAGCGGGGAAGGGGGAGTTTTATATTTCCTTGCACCGAGGTGCTTGCGTAGGGGTTACAAACTTGTGAGAGAGGGCACCGAGCCCAAGTCTCAAAGGGAGAAAAAAGAGTACAAGGGTGATTGCTTGAGATGTTGATCTCTGAGTTGGGTGCCTTAGCTTGCTTGCATTTGGCTTGTGTCTTGTTTTTTCTTTTCTTGCCCCCTTGTAGAGCCCTGGCCTGCCCTTTTATAGGGTAATAGGAGACCGGGACACCAGGGTGCCTTGAGGTGAAGTTTTGTCGATCACTGTGGAGACGGCTGTAGCGACATGCCCCAGGAATGGCTGGCCATCCCTGGACACCGTGGTGACGTCGAGGACGAGACGGTGAAAAGACTCTGAGTCCTATGCCACGTCGGCCCTTCTTCCCTGCTGACCGGTGGTGGGTCGAGGCTAGGTCGAGGCCGGATTGAGGGCGGGCGGATAAGGCCGAATCCCCGAGATCGCGTGATACGGGCCTTGTCGTGTCCTCCCTCGAGGGTGATTGGCGGCGAAACAGTGCGCGGTAAGGTGTGTATAGTGATGGGTTTTCACCTCCCATCCCGGGATGGGCAGTAGAAGGTGAGGCTGACACCGGTATTGCTCCCACGTCGGTCACGGCTGTAGCCATGACGGTAAAAGGTGGTAGGTAGTCGCATTAAATGCTCTTACTTTTGCCTTAGAGCAGGTGAGTAAGATAGGTCGAGTGATTCGACCCAGGGTCGTGCGAGTCGGAGGTTGCCGATAGTCGAGATGCCTTATCGAACGGGCCTCGTACGAGTCAAGATGCGGTCGAGGCGTCCCGTCGAGGGTGCCTCGTACGAGTCGGAGTCAGAGCACGGTCGAGGCGTTCCGTCGAGCCGGCCTCGTGCGAATCGGAACATGGTCGAGGTGTATTGTCTACCGCTCTTTAGCTTTGCTGTGTTGGTGTATTAGTGTTTCGCTGTTTTTTATCATTGATTATGGGTACCCCTACACTGTTGGTACCGACATGTGGAATCTCATTTTGGTCTGTTTGACAACAGTGTCAGTGTCGATGCAAGACAGGTGCAAGGTTTGTGCCAAACGTACCATATGCTCAGAAATCATTTTAGACACACGCGATGGTACTCCTAGGTGATGAGGCTCAAGTAGAAGCTCGATTTAGCCGGTTTGGAGATAATGCTAATCTTAACGTATGATAGGTGCACGGTTTGCGCTAAACATACAAGACGCTCAGAAATCATTTTGGACACACCCGATGGAACTCTACGGTAACGTGGGTCATGTGGAATCTTGTTTTGGTCCCTTTGGAGATAGTGTTGGTGTTGGTGCAACATAGGTGCATGGTTTGCGCCAAACATACCATAGGCTCAGAAATTGTTTTAGGCGCACCCGATGGTACTCCTCGGTGATTAGGCTCAAGTGGAAGCTTGATTCTATTCGTTTGGAGATAGTGCTAATCTTGACGCAAGATAGGGGCACGGTTTGCGCCGAACGTACCATAGGCTCATAAATCGTTTTGGACACTCTCGATGGAACTCCAAGGTGACATGGGTCATGTGGAATCTCGTTTCGGTCCATTTGGAGATGGTGTTAGTGTCGGTGCAGGATAGGTGCACGGTTTGCGCCAAATGTACCATAGGCTCAAAAATCGTTTTGGACACACCTGATGGTGATCCTAGGTGACGAGGGTCAAGTAGAAGCTCGATTCAGTCTGTTTGGAGATAGTGCTAATCTAGACGCAAGATAGGTGCACGGTATGGGCCGAACATACTAGAGGCTCAGAAATCATTTTGGACGCATGGGAGGGAACTACTAGGTGACGTGGATCATGTGGAATCTCATTTGGATCCGTTTGGAGACAGTGTTAGTGTTAGTGCAAGACAGGTGCACGGTTTGCACCAAACATACCATAGGCTCAGAAATCATTTTGGACGCACCCAGTGGTACTCCTAGGTGACAAGGCTCAAGTGGAAGCTCGATTCAGTTTGTTTTGGAGATAGTGCTATTCTTGACACAAGATAGGTGCATGGTTTGCGCCAAAGGTACCGCAGGCTTAGAAATCATCATCTGATGGAACTCCTATGTTACGTGGGTCATGTGGAATCTCGTTTTGGTCTGTTTGATGACAGTGTCATTGTCGATGCAAGACAGGTGCAAGGTTTGTGCCAAATGTACCATATGCTCAGAAATCATTTTAGACACACGCAATGGTACTCCTAGGTGATGAGGCTCAAGTAGAAGCTCGATTTAGCAGGTTTGGAGATAATGCTAATCTTAACGTATGATAGGTGCACAGTTTGCGCTAAACATACAAGACGCTGAGAAATTATTTTGGACACACCCGATGGTACTCTACGGTGACGTGGGTCATGTGGAATCTTGTTTTGGTCCCTTTGGAGATAGTGTTGGTGTTGGTGCAAGATAGGTGCATGGTTTGGGCCAAACATACCATAGGCTCAGAAATTGTTTTGGGCGCACCCGATGGTACTCCTCGGTGATTAGGCTCCAGTGGAAGCTTGATTCTGTTCGTTTGGAGATAGTGCTAATCTTGACGCAAGATAGGGGCACGGTTTGCGCCGAACATACCACAGGCTCATAAATCGTTTTGGACGCTCCCGATGGAACTCCAAGGTGACATGGGTCATGTGGAATCTCGTTTCGGTCCATTTGGAGAGGTGTTAGTGTCGGTGCAGGATAGGTGCACGGTTTGCGCCAAATGTACCGTAGGCTCAAAAATCGTTTTGTTCACACCTGATGGTGATCCTAGGTGACGAGGGTCAAGTGGAAGCTCGATTCAGTCTGTTTGGAGATAGTGCTATTCTAGACACAAGATAGGTGCACGGTATGGGCCGAACATACTAGAGGCTCAGAAATCATTTTGGACGCATGGGAGGGAACTACTAGGTGACGTGGATCATGTGGAATCTCATTTGGATCCGTTTGGAGACAGTGTTAGTGTTAGTGCAAGACAGGTGCACGGTTTGCGCCAAACATACCATAGGCTCAGAAATCATTTTGGACGCACCCAGTGGTACTCCTAGGTGACAAGGCTCAAGTGGAAGCTCGATTCAGTTTGTTTTGGAGATAGTGCTATTCTTGACACAAGATAGGTGCATGGTTTGCGCCAAAGGTACCGCAGGCTTAGAAATCATCATCTGATGGAACTCCTAGGTTACGTGGGTCATGTGGAATCTCGTTTTGGTCTGTTTGATGACAGTGTCATTGTCGATGCAAGACAGGTGCAAGGTTTGTGCCAAATGTACCATATGCTCAGAAATCATTTTAGACACACGCAATGGTACTCCTAGGTGATGAGGCTCAAGTAGAAGCTCGATTTAGCTGGTTTGGAGATAATGCTAATCTTAACGTATGATAGGTGCACGGTTTGCGCTAAACATACAAGACGCTCAGAAATTATTTTGGACACACCCGATGGTACTCTACGGTGACGTGGGTCATGTGGAATCTTGTTTTGGTCCCTTTGGAGATAGTGTTGGTGTTGGTGCAAGATAGGTGCACGGTTTAGGCCAAACATACCATAGGCTCAGAAATTGTTTTGGGCGCACCCGATGGTACTCCTCGGTGATTAGGCTCCATTGGAAGCTTGATTCTGTTCGTTTGGAGATAGTGCTAATCTTGACGCAAGATAGGGGCACAGTTTGCGCCGAACATACCACAGGCTCATAAATCATTTTGGACGCTCCCGATGGAACTCCAAGGTGACATGGGTCATGTGGAATCTCGTTTCGGTCCATTTGGAGAGGTGTTAGTGTCGGTGCTGGATAGGTGCACGGTTTGCGCCAAATGTACCATAGGCACAAAAATCATTTTGGACACACCTGATGGTGATCCTAGGTGACGAGGGTCAAGGGAAGCTCAATTCAGTCTGTTTGGAGATAGTGCTAATCTAGACGCAAGATAGGTGCATGGTATGGGCCGAACATACTAGAGTCTCAGAATTCGTTTTGGACGCATGGGAGGGAACTACTAGGTGACGTGGATCATGTGGAATCTCATTTGGATCCGTTTGGAGACAGTGTTAGTGTTAGTGCAAGACAGGTGCACAGTTTGTGCCCCAACATACCATAGGCTCAGAAATCATTTTGGATGCACCCAGTGGTACTCCTAGGTGACAAGGCTCAAGTGGAAGCTCGATTCAGTTTGTTTTGTAGATAGTGCTATTCTTGATGCAAGATAGGTGCACGGTTTGCGCCAAAGGTACTGCAGGCTTAGAAATCATCATCTGATAGAACTCCTAGGTTAGGTGGGTCATGTGGAATCTCGTTTTGGTCTGTTTGACGACAGTGTCAGTGTCGATGCAAGACAGGTGCAAGGTTTGTGCCAAACGTACCATATGCTCAGAAATCATTTTAGACACACGCGATGGTACTCCTAGGGGATGAGGCTCAAGTAGAAGCTCGATTTAGCCGGTTTGGAGATAATGCTAATCTTAACGTATGATAGGTGCACGGTTTGCGCTAAACATACAAGACGCTCAGAAATCATTTTGGACACACCCGATGGAACTCTACGGTGACGTGGGTCATGTGGAATCTTGTTTTGGTCCCTTTGGAGATAGTGTTGTTGTTGGTGCAACATAGGTGCACGGTTTGCGCCAAACATACCATAGGCTCAGAAATTGTTTTGGGCGCACCCGATGGTACTCCTCGGTGATTAGGCTCAAGTGGAAGCTTGATTCTGTTCGTTTGGAGATAGTGCTAATCTTGACGTAAGATAGGGGCACGGTTTGCGCCGAACGTACCACAGGCTCATAAATCATTTTGGACGCTCCCGATGGAACTCCAAGGTGACATGGGTCATGTGGAATCTCGTTTCGGTCCATTTGGAGATGGTGTTAGTGTCGGTGCAGGATAGGTGCACGGTTTGCGCCAAATGTACCATAGGCTGAAAAATCGTTTTGGACACACCTGATGGTGATCCTAGGTGACGAGGGCGAAGTGGAAGCTCGATTCAGTCTGTTTGGAGATAGTGCTAATCTAGACGCAAGATAGGTGCACGGTATGGGCCGAACATACTAGAGGCTCAGAAATCATTTTGGACGCATGGGAGGGAACTACTAGGTGACGTGGATCATGTGGAATCTCATTTGGATCCATTTGGAGATAGTGTTAGTGTTAGTGCAATACAGGTGCACGGTTTGTGCCAAACATAACATAGGCTTAGAAATCATTTTGGACGCACCTAGTGGTACTCCTAGGTGACAAGGCTCAAGTGGAAGCTCGATTCAGTTTGTTTTAGAGATAGTGCTATTCTTGATGCAAGATAGGTGCACGGTTTGCGCCAAAGGTACCGCAGGCTTAGAAATCATCACCATTTTGGACACAGTGGATGGAACACCTATGTGATGTGGGTCATCTAGAATCTAATTTCAGTCCGTTTAGGGACAGTGTTAGTGTTGGTGCAAGATAGGTGAATGGTTTGTGCCAAACATACCATAATTTCAGAAATCATTTTGAACGCACCTGATGGCACTCCTAGGTTGCGAGGCTCAAGTGGAAACTCATTTTAGTTCATTTGGCAATAGTGCTAATCTTTTTTTTGAATCTACGACAGTGCTAATCTTGACGCAAGATAGGTGCACGATTTGGGCCAAACATACTATGGCCTCGAAAACCGTTTTGGATGCACTGGATGGAACTCCTAGGTGACGAGGGTAGTCTGGAATCTCGTTTCGGTCCGTTTGGAGATAGTGTTAGTGTTAGTGCAAGATAAGTCAAGGCTTTTCACCAAACGTACCATTAGCTCGGAAATCGTTTTGGAAGCACCCGATGGAACCCTAGGTGACATGGGTCATGTGGAATCTCGTTCAATCTGTTTTGAGACAGTGTAAGTGTCGGTGCAAGATAGGTGTATAGTTTGTGCCAAACATAACATAGCTTTAGAAATCATGTTGGACGCACCCGATGGTACTCCTAGGTTACGTGGCTCAAGTGAAAGCTCGATTCAATCCATTTAGAGATAGTGCTAATCTTAATGCAAGATAGCTGCACGGTTTGCGCTGAATGTAACACTGGCTCAGAAATTGTTTTGGATGCACCTGATGGATCTCCTAGGTGAAGTGGGTCATGTGGAATCTCCATTCGGTCCGTTTGGGGATAGTGTTAGTGTCGGTGCAACATAGGTGCACAGTTTGCGCCAAACATAACTTAGGCACATAAATCATTTTGAACGCACACTAGGTTGCGAGGCCCAAGTGGAGCTTATTTAGTTTGTTTGGAGATAGTGCTAATCATGACGCAAGATAGGTCCATAGTTTGGGCCAAATGTACCATGGCCTTGGAAACCACTTTGGACGCAGCGGATGGAAGTCCTAGGTGATGTGGGTCATCTGGAATCTAATTTCGGTCCGTTTATAGACAGTGTTAGTGTCGGAACAAGATAGGTGAATGGTTTGCGCCAAACGTACCACAAGCTCAGAAATCATTTTGGACGCACTGGATGGCACTCCTAGTTTGCGAGGCCAAAGTGGAAGCTCATTTTAGTCTATTTGGAGATAATGCTAAGCTTGACGCAAGACTGTTGCACGGTTGGGGCCAAACATAACATGGCCTCGAAAACCGATATGGACGCACCGGATGGAACTCCTAGGGACGTGGGTCATGTGGAATCTCGTTTCGGTCCGTTTAGAGACAGTGTTAGTGTCAGTGCAAGAGAGGTGAATGCTTTGCGCCAAACATACCATAAGCTTAGAAATCATTTTGGATGCACCCGATGGCACTCCTTGGTTTTGAGGCTCAAGTGGAAGCTCATTTCAGTCCGTTTCGAGATAGTGCTGATCTTGACGCAAGATTGGTGAACGGTTTGCGCCGAACGTACCATTGGCTCGGAAATCATTTTGGATGCACCGGATGCAACTCCTTGGTGACATGGGTCACGTGGAATCTCGTTCGGTCCATTTTGAGACAGTGGAAGTGTCGGTGCGAGATAGGTGCACAATTTCTGCCAAACATAACATAGTCTCACAAATCGTTTTGGACGCACCTAATGGTACTCCTAGGTGACGAGGCTCAAGTGGAAGCTCGATTCAGTTTGTTTGGAGATAGTGCTAATCATGATGCAAGATAGTTGCACGGTTTGGGCCAAACGTACCAAGGCCTTGGAAACCATGTTGGACGCAGCGGATAGAACTCCTAGGTGATGTGGGTCATCTAGAATCTCATTTCGGTCCGTTTAGAGACAGTGTTAGTGTCGGTGCAAGGTAGGTGAATGGTTTGTGATAAAAGTACCATAGGCTTGGAAATCATTTTGGACGCACCGGATTGGACTCTTAGGTGACGTGGGTCATGTGGAATCTCGTTTCGGTCCGTTTGGAGATAGTGTTGGTGTCAGTGCAAGATAGGAGCATGGTTTGCATCAAACATACCACAAGCTCAAAAAGATTTTGGACGCACCTGATGGCACTCCTAGGTTGCGAGGCTCAAGTGGAAGCTCATTTTAGTCCATTTCGCGATACTATACATCTTGATGCAAGATGGCTACATGGTTTGCGCCGAACGTACCATTGGCCTGAAAATCAGATTGGATGCACCGGATGCAACTCCTAGGTAACGTGGGATATGTGCAATCTCATTTGGTCTGTGTTTGAGACAGTGTAGGTGTTGGTGCAAGATAGGTGCACAGTTTGTGCCAAACATGACGTAGCCTCAGAAATCGTTTTGGACGCACCCGATGGTACTCCTAGGTGACGAGGCTCAAACGGAAGCTCGATTGAGTCCGTTTGGAGATAGTGCTATTCATGGCACAAGATTGGTGCACGGTTTGCGCCGAACGTACGATAGGTCTAGAAATCATTTTGGACGCACCCGATGGAACTCCTAGATGACGTGGATCATGTGGAATCTCGTTTTGGTCTGTTTGGAGATGGTGTTAGTGTTGCTGCAAGATAGGTGCACGGCTTGCGCCAAATGTACCATAGGCACAGAAATTGTTTTGGACGCCCCTAATGGCACTCCTACGTTCGAGGCTCAAGAGGAAGCTCATTTTGGTCCATTTGGAGATAGTGCTAATCCTGACACAAAATAGGTGCATGGTTTGGGCCAAATGAGCCATGGCCTCGGAAACCATTTTGGACGTAGTGGTGGAACTCCTAGGTGACGTGGGTCATCTAGAATCTCGTTTCAGTCCGTTTGGAGACAGTCTTAGTGTCGGTGCAAGATTAGTGCACGGTATGCGCCAAACGTAGCACAAGCTCAGAAATCGTTTTGGATGCACCTGATGGCACACCTAGGTTGCGAGGCTCAAGTGGAAGCTCATTTTAGTCCATTTCGAGATAGAGCTCAACTTGCGCAAGATAGATGCATGGTTTGCACCGAATGTGTCATAGGCTCGAAAATCATTTTAGACGCATTGGATGCAGCTCCTAGGTGACGTGGGTCATGTGGAATCTCGTTTGGTCCGTTTGGAGACAGTGTAAGTGTGGGTGCAATATACGTGCACAGTTTGCGCCAAACATAATATAGCCTCAGAAATCGTTTTGGACGCACCCGATGGTACTCTTAGGTGATGAGACTCAAGTGGAAGCTTGATTTAGTCTGTTTAGAGATAGTGCTAATCTTGACGCAAGATACATGCACTATTTGCACCGAACATACACAGGCTCATAAATTGTTTTGGATGCACCCGATGGATCTCCTAGGTGACGTGGGACATGTGGAATCTTGTTTTGATCTGTTTGGAGATAGTGTTAGTGTCAGTGCAACATAGGTGCACAAATTGCGTCAAACGTAATATAGGCACATAAATCGTTTTGGACGCACCTAGTGGCACTCCTAGGTTGCGAGGCCCAAGTGGAAGCTCATTTTAGTCTGTTTGGAGATAGTGCTAATCTTGACGCAAGATAGGTGCACGGTTTGGGCCAAACGTACCATGGCCGTGAAAACCATTTTGGACGCAGCGGATGGAACTCCTAGGTTATGTGGGTCATCTGGAATCTCGTTTCGGTCCATTTAGAGATAGTGTTAGTGTCGGTGCAAGATAGGTGAATGGTTTGCGATAAAAGTACCATAGGCTTGGAAATCGTTTGGGATGCACCCGATTGAATCCTAGGTGACGTGGGTAATGTGGAATCTCGTTTTGGTTCATTTCGAGATGGTGTTAGTGTTGCTGCAAGATAGGTGCACGGCTTGCGCCAAATGTACCATAGGCACAGAAATTGTTTTGGACGCCCCTGATGGCACTCCTACGTTCGAGGCTCAAGAGGAAGCTCATTTTAGTCCATTTGGAGTTAGTGCTAATCCTGACGCAAAATAGGTGCAAGGTTTGGGCCAAATGAGCCATGGCCTCGGAAACCATTTTGGACGCAGTGGTGGAACTCCTAGGTGATGTGGGTCATCTAGAATCTCGTTTCAGTCCGTTTGGAGACAGTCTTAGTGTCGGTGCAAGATTGGTGCACGGTATGCGCCAAATGTAGCACAAGCTCAGAAATCATTTTGGATGCACCTGATGGCACACCTAGGTTGCGAGGCTCAAGTGGAAGCTCATTTTAGTCCATTTCGAGATAGAGCTCAACTTGCGCAAGATAGATGCACGGTTTGCACCGAATGTGTCATAGGCTCAAAAATCGTTTTAGACACATTGGATGCAGCTCCTAGGTGACGTGGGTCATGTGGAATCTCGTTTGGTCCGTTTGGAGACAGTGTAAGTGTGGGTGCAATATACGTGCACAGTTTGCGCCAAACATAATATAGCCTCAGAAATCATTTTGGACGCACCCGATGGTACTCTTAGGTGATGAGGCTCAAGTGGAAGCTCGATTTAGTCCGTTTAGAGATAGTGCTAATCTTGACGCAAGATACATGCACTATTTGCGCCGAACATACACAGGCTCATAAATTGTTTTGGATGCACCCGATGGATCTCCTAGGTGACGTGGGACATGTGGAATCTTGTTTTGATCTGTTTGGAGATAGTGTTAGTGTCGGTGCAACATAGGTGCACAAATTGCGCCAAATGTAATATAGGCACATAAATCGTTTTGGACGCACCTAGTGGCACTCCTAGGTTGCGAGGCCCAAGTGGAAGCTCATTTCAGTCTGTTTGGAGATAGTGCTAATCTTGACGCAAGATAGGTGCACAGTTTGGGCCAAAAGTACCATGGCCGCGAAAACCATTTTGGACGCAGCGGATGGAACTCCTAGGTTATGTGGGTCATCTGGAATCTCGTTTCGGTCCGTTTAGAGACAGTGTTAGTGTCGGTGCAAGATAGGTGAATGGTTTGCGATAAAAGTACCATAGGCTTGGAAATCATTTGGGATGCACCCGATTGAACTCCTAGGTGACGTGGGTAATGTGGAATCTCATTTCAGTCCATTTGCAGATAGTGTTGGTGTTGGTGCAAGATAGGAGCACAGTTTGCATCAAACATACCACAAGCTTAGAAATCATTTTAGATGCATCTGATGGCACTCCTAGGTTGCGAGGCTCAAGTGGAAGCTCATTTTAGTCCGTTTCGAGATAGTGCAGACCTTGACGCAAGATAGGTGGATGGTTTGTGCCGAATGTACCATAGGCTTAGAAATCATTTTGGACGCACCCGATGGTACTCCTAGGTGACGAGGCTCAAGTGGAAGCTCGATTCAGTCTGTTCGGAGATAGTGCTAATCTTGACGCAAGATAGGTGCATGGTTTGCACGCACCCGATGGAACTCCTAGCTGACGTGGGTTATGTGGAATCTTGTTTCGGTCCGTTTGGAGACAGTGTTAGTTTTGATGCAAGATAGGCGCACAGTTTGCGCCAAATGTACCATAGGCTCAGAAATCGTTTTGGACGCGCTCGATGGTACTCCGAGGTGAGGAGGCTCAATTGGAGCAAGATTCAGTCCATTTGGAGATAGTGCTAATGTTGACGCAAGATTGGTCCACGGTTTGCACTGAGCGAAGCACAAGCTCAGAAATTGTTTTGGATGCACCCGATGGAACTCCTAAGTGATGTGGGTCATGTGAAATCTCATTTCGGTCTATTTGGAGACAGTGTTAGTGTCGGTGCAAGATTGGTGCACGGTTTGTGCCAAACGTACCACAAGCTCAGAAATCATTTTGGACGCACCCGATGGAACTCCTAGGTTGCAAGGCTCAAGTGGAAGCCCATTTCTGTCAATTTCGAGATAGTGCTCAGCTTGACGCAAGATAGGTGCTCGGTTTGCGCCGACCATATCATAGGTTCGAAAATCATTTTGGACACACCTGATGGCACTCCTAGGTTGTAAGGCTCAGGTGGAAGCTCATTTCAGTCTGTTTCGAGATATTGCGGATCATGAGGCAAGATAGGTGCACGGTTTGTGCCAAACATACCATTGGCTCAAAAATCATTTTAGATGCACCAGATGCAACTCCTAGGTGACGTGCGTCATTTCAAATCTCGTTCTGTCCATTTCGAGATAGTGTAAGTGTTGGTGCAAGATAGGGGCACATTTCGTGCCAAACATAACATAGGCTTAGAAATTGTTTTGGACGCACCTGATGGTACTCCTATGTGACAAGGCTCAAGTGGAAGTTCAATTCAGTCCGTTTGGAGATAGTGCTATTTTTTGCGCAATATATGTGCATGGTGTGCCCCGAACGTACCACAGGTTCAAAAATCATTTTGGACGCACCTGATGGAACTCCTAGATGATGTGGATCATGTGGAATCTCGTTTTGGTCCGTTTGGAGACAGTGTTAGTGTCGGTGCAAGATAGGTGCATGGTTTGCGCTGAATGTACCATAGGCACAGAAATTGTTTTGGACGCAACTGATGGCACTCCTAGGTTCAAGGCTCAAGAGGAAGCTCATTTCAGTCTGTTTGGAGATAATGCTAATCTTGACGCAAGATAGGTGCATGGTTTGTCTCAAACGTACCATGGCCTCGGAAACCATTTTGGACGTAGCGGATGGAACTCCTAGGTGACGTGAGTCATCTAGAATCTCGTTCCGATCCGTTTAGGGACAGTGTTAGTGTCGGTGCAATATAGGTGAATGGTTTGCGCCAAACGTACCATAAGCATAGAAATCGTTTTAGACGCACCTGATGGCACTCCTATGTTGTGAGGCTCAAGTGGAAGCTCAGTTCAGTCCTTTTGGAGATAGTGGTAATCTTGACACAAGATAGGTGTACGTTTGGGCCAAACATACCATGGCCTCGGAAACCATTTTGGTTGCAGCGGATGGAACTCCTAGGTGACGTGGGTCATCTGGAATCTCATTTCGGTCCGTTTAGAGATAGTGTTAGTGAAGGTGCAAGACAGGTGAATGGTTTGTGCCAAACGTACCATATGCTCCGAAATCATTTTGGGTGCACGCGATGGCACTCCTATGTTATGAGGCTCAAGTGGAAGCTCATTTCAGTCCGTTTGGAGATAGTGCTAATCTTGATGCAAGAAAGGTGCATAGTTGTTGACACCTCTAATGCCACCTAAGCTAGGTTGTCATCCCCAGCATGACACCAAAGGTGATGGTACTAAAATATGCAAATACTCCTCTGAAATAAATATGAAATCCGCAAGTGCATAGATAATACCGATGTAGCATTTTAACCGTGAGTAATCTAGGTATCATTATTTATATTTTTACCACTGGGAAGGGATGCTAAGGATAATGAGTAATGAGTATCACTGCATATACTAATGGAGAACATAACCATGTCTTTATCTCTCTTCTCATATAGGGTAAGTGTCACAAGATAAATAATATATATATGAATAATAATAAAGGATAACTGGTAAGCACATAGCCATATAATGATAAACATCTCAATAGACTACTCTAGATATATAGCACTAGCATGGATTAGGACAAACTATAGGGATAATCCTAAGTTATTCTAACTATAAAGTCAAAGCATACAATGATTAGTGCAATTACACTTGGCAATCATGGCAAGAAAAAGTTATATCTACGCATAGTGATATTACTAAGGAAGATATGGAACATAGCCGTCACTTCCCTATAATAGCTGTGCTCTGCCTGCCCTATACTCTGGAGGTGGACTACAGAGGACTCAACAGGACTATCACTCCCACGTTCTACCACACGATCCGGAATATAGGGTGCAATCGCAGGTAAATATGGTATAGGCACCACACCTACACAATGTTTACCACTCACCCATGATATCAATGAGCAAGCGCTATACGATCCTATACTTGAATATAAGTCTGATCGAACTATGCCACGCATATAATCAAAGTAGACTAAGAACAATATAATTGAGAATATAATCAAATAGAGCAAAGTCAATATAATTGAGAATATAATCAAAGTATGCCAAGCTCATTTCAGTCTGTTTGGAGGTAGTGCTAATCTTGACGCAAGATAGGTGCATGGTTTGGGACGAAAGTACCATAGGCCTAGAAATCGTTTTGGACGCACCAGATTGAACTCCAAGGTGACGAGCGTCATGTGGAATCTCATTTCGGTCCATTTGGAGATAGTGTTAGTGTCAGTCAAGATAGTGCACGGTTTGCGCCAAAGAAGCCATGGGCTTAGAAATCATTTTGGACACACCAGATGGTACTCCTAGGTGATGAGGCTCAAGTTGAAGCTCGATTCAGTCCGTTCGGAGATAGTGCTAATCTTGATGCAAGATAGGTGCACAGTTCGCACGTAACACAGGCTCAGAAATTGTTTAGACACACTTGATGGAACTCCTAGCTAACGTGGGTCACGTGGAATCTTGTTTCGGTCTGTTTGGAGACAGCGTTAGTTTCAATGCAAGATAGGCACACAGTTTATGCCAAACATACCACAGGCTCATAAATCATTTTGGACGCACCCAATGGTACTCCGAGGTGAGGAGGCTCCACTGGAATCAAGATTCAGTCCATTTGGAGATAGTGCTAATGTTGACGCAAGATAGGTGCACGGCTTGCGCTGAACGTATCATAGTCTTAGAAATTGTTTTGGATGCACCCGATGAAACTCCTAGTCACGTGGGTCATGTAGAATCTTGTTTCAGTCCGTTTGGAGATAGTGTTAGTGTCGGTGCAAGATTGGTGCATGGTTTGCGCCAAACGTACCACAAGCTCAGAAATCATTTTGGATGCATCTGATGGCACTCCTAGGTTGAGGCTCAAGTGGAAGCTCGTTTCAGTCCATTTCGAGATAGTGCTCAACTTCACGCAAGATAGGTGCTCGGTTTGCGCTGAACGTACCATAGGCATGAATATCGTTTTAGACGCTCTGGATGCAGCTCCTAGGTGACGTGGGTCATGTGGAATCTCGTTCGGTCCATTTGGAGACAGTGTTAGTGTCTGTGCAAGGTACGTGCATAGTTTGTGTCAAACATAATATAGCCACAGAAATCATTTTGGACACACCCAACGGTATTCCTAGGTGACAAGGCTCAAGTGGAAGCTCCATTTAGCATGGTTTGGAGATAGTGCTAATCTTAACGCAAGATAGGTGCACGATTTGTGCCGAATGTACCACAGGTTTAGAAATCATTTTGGACGCACCCGATGGAACTTCTAGATGACGTGGATCATGTGGAATCTCGTTTCGGTCCGTTTAGAGACAGTGTTTTGTGTCGGTGCAAGATAGGTGCAAGGTTTGCGCCAAACGTACCACAGGCATAGAAATTATTTTGGACACACCAGATGGCACTCCTAGGTTCGAGGCTCAAGAGGAAGCTCATTTTAGTTCGTTTGCAGGATAGGTGTGTGGTTTGGGCCAAATGTACCATCGCCTTGGAATCCATTTTGGACGCAGCAGATGGAACTCCTAGGTTACATGGGTCAATTGGAAACTCGTTTCGGTCCGCTTAGGTACAGTGTTAGTGTCGGTGCAAGATAGGTGAATGGTTTGCGGCAAACGTACCATAAGCACAGAAATTGTTTTAAACACACGTGATGGCAATCCTAAGTTGCGAGGCTCAAGTGGAAGCTCATTTCAGTCCGTTTGGGGATAGTGCTAATCTTGACGCAATATAGGTGCACGGTTTGGGCCAAACGTACCATGCCCTCGGAAATCGTTTTGGATGCACCGGATGGAACTCCTAGGCACGTGGGTCATGTGGAATCTCCTTTTGGTCCGTTTGCAGACAGTGTTAGTGTCATGCAAGATAGGTGAATGCTTTACGCCAAACGTACCATACGCTCAGAAATCATTTTGGATGCACCCGACAACACTCCGAGGTTGTGAGGCTCAAGTGCAATGTTATTTTAGTCTGTTTCGAGATAGTGCCGATCTTGACGTAAGATAGGTGTACGGTTTGTTCCGAATGTACCATTGGCTCAGAAGTTGTTTTGGATGCACCGGATGCAACTCCTAGGTGACGTGGGTCTTTGGAATCTCATTCGGTCCATTTTGAGACAGTGTAAGTGCCGGTGCAAGATAGGTGCACAGTTTATGCCAAACATAACATGGCCTCAGAAATCATTTTGGACGCACCTGATGGTACTCCTACGTGACGAGGCTCAAGTGAAAGCTCGATTCAGTCTGTTTGGAGATCATGCTAATCTTGAGGTAAGATAGGTGCACGGTTTGCGCCGAATGTACCACAGGCTCAAAAATCATTTTGGACGCACCCGATGGAACTCCTAGATGACGTGGATCGTGTGGAATCTTGTTTCGGTCCGTTTGGAGATAGTGTTAGTGTCGGTGCAAGATAGGTGAATGGTTTTGAACGCACTTGATGGCACTCCTAGGTTCGAGGCTCAAGTGGAAGCTCATTTCAGTCCGTTTGGAGATAGAGCTAATCTTGACGCCAGATAGGTGCATGGTTTGTCCCAAACGTACCATGGCCTCAGAAACCATTTTGGACACATTGGATGGAACTCCTAGGTGACGTGGGTAATCTGGAATCTCATTTTGGTCCATTTAGAGAGCGTTAGTGTCGGTGCAAGATAGGTGCACGGTTTGCGCCAAACGTACCACAAGCTCAGAAATAATTTTGGACGCACCGATGGCACTCCTAGGTTGCGAGGCTCAAGTGGAAGCTCATTTTAGTCCATTTTGAGATAGTGCTCATCTTGACGCAAGATAGGTGCACCGGATGTCCTAGGTGACGTGGGTCATGTGGAATCTCGTTCGGACCGTTTGGAGACAGTGTTAGTGTCTATGCAAGATATGTGCACAATTCGCGCCAAACATAACATAGCCTCAGAAATCCTTTTGGACGCACCCGATGGTACTCCTAGGTGACGAGGATGAACTGGAAACTTGCCGTTTGGAGATAGTGCTAATCTTGATGCAAGATAGGTGCACGGTTTGTGCCACACGTACAACAGGCTCAGAAATTGTTTTGGATGCACCTGATGAAACTCCTAGGCGACGTGGGCCATGTGGAATCTCGTTTTGGTCTGTTTGGAAACAGTGTTAGTGTCAGTGCAAGATAGGTGCACGGTTTACGCTAAATGTAACAAAGGCATATAAATCGTTTTGGACGCACCCGATGGCACTCCTAGGTTATGAGGCCCAAGTGGAAGCTCATTTTAGTCTGTTTGGAGATAGTGCTAATCTTGATGCAAGATAGGTGCACGGTTTGGGTCAATTGTACCATGGCCTCGGAAACCATTTTGGACGCAGTGGATGGAACTCCTAGGTGACGTGGGTCATCTGGAATCTCATTTCGGACCGTTTAGAGATAGTGTTAGTGTCGGTGCAAGACAGGTGAATGGTTTGTGCCAAACGTACCATATGCTCTGAAATGATTTTGGATGCACACGATTGCACTCCTAGGTTATGAGGCTTAAGTGGAAGCTTATTTCAGTCTGTCTGGAGATAGTGCTAATCTTGACCCAAGAAAGTTGCACGGTTTTGCCCAAACATACCATGGCCTCAAAAACTGTTCTTGACACACCGGATGCAGCTCCTAGGTGACGTGGGTCGTGTGGAATCTCATTCGGTCTATTTGGAGACAGTGTAAGTGTCAGTGCAAAATACGTGCACAGTTTGCGCCAGACATAATATAGCCTCAGAAATCATTTTAGACGCACCTGATGGTACACCTAGGTGATGAGACTCAAGTGGAAGCTCAATTTAGTCCTTTCTGGAGATAGTGCTAATCTTGACGCAAGATAGGTGTATGGTTTGCGCCGAACGTACCACAGGCTCAGAAATTGTTTTGTATACACTCGATGGATATCCTAATTGACGTGGGTCATGTGGAATCTCGTTTCGGTCCATTTGGAGATAGTGTTAGTGTCGGTGCAACATAGGTGCATAGTTTGCGCCACACGTAACATCGGCACATAAATCGTTTTGGACGCATCCAATGGCACTCCTAGTTTGCAAGGCCCAAGTGGAAGCTCATTTTAGTCCGTTTGGAGATAGTGCTAATGTTGACGCAAAATACGTGCCCAGTTTAGGCCAAACGTACCATGGCCTCAGAAACCATTTCGGACGCAGTGTATGGAACTCCTAGGTGACATGGGTCATCTAGAATCTCGTTTCGGTCCATTTGGAGATAGTGTTGGTGTCAGTGCAAGATAGGAGCATGGTTTGCGTCAAACGTACCACAAGGTCAGAAATCATTTTGGACGCACGCGAGGGCACTCCTAGGTCGCGAGGCTCAAGTAGAAGCTCTTTTTAGTCCATTTTGAGATAGTGCACATCTTGACGCAAGATAGGTGCACGGTTTGCGCTGAACGTACAATTGGCTCGGAAATTGTTTTGGACGCACCGGATGTAGCTCCTAGGTGACGTGGGTCATGTGAAATCTCGTTCGATCTATTTGTAGATAGTGTGAGAGTTTGTGCAAGATACGTGCATAGTTTGCGCCAAACATAACATAGCCTTAGAAATCCTCTTGGACGCACCCGATAGTACTCCTAGGTGACGAGGCTCAGTGGAAGTTCGATTTAGTCTGTTTGGAGATAGTGCTAATCTTGATGCAAAATAGGTGCACGGTTTGCACCGAACGTACCATAGGCTCAGAAATTATTTTGGATGCACCCAATGGAAGTCCTAGGTGACATGGGTCATGTGGAATCTCATTTTGGTCCGTTTCAAGACAGTGTTAGTGTTGCTGCAAGATTGGTGCACAGTTTGCACTAAATCTACCATAAGCTCCAAAATCATTTTAGACGCACCAGATGGCACTCCTAGGTTGCGAGGCTCAAGTGGAAGCTCATTTCAGTCCATTTGGAGACAGTGCTAATCTTGACACAAGAAAGGTGCACGGTTTGGGCCAAACATACCATGGCCCTGGAAACTATTTTGGACACACCAGATGGAACACCTAGGTGACGTGGGTCTTGTGGAATCTCGTTTCGGTCCTTTTGGAGACAGTGTTAGTGTCAGTGCAAGATAGGTGAATGCTTTGCGCCAAACATACCATAAGCTCAGAAATCATTTTAGACGCACCCAATGGCACTCCTAGGTTATGAGGCTCAAGGGGAAGCTCATTTTAGTCCGTTTCGAGATTGTGCTGATCTTGACGCAAGACAGGTGCACGGTTTGCGCCGAACGAACCATGGGCTTGAAAATCATTTTAATTGCACCGGATGCAACTCCTAGGTGACGTGCGTCATGTGGAATCATGTTCAGTCGTTTAGAGATTGTGTAAGTGTCGGTGTAAGACAGGTGCACGGTTTGCGCCGAATGTACCACAGGCTCAGAAATCGTTATGGACACACCCGACTGAACTCCTAGATGACGTGGATCATGTGGAATCTCATTTTGGTCCGTTTGGAGACAATGTTAGTGTCGGTGCAAGATAGGTGCACGGTTTGCGCCAAACGTACCATTGGCATAGAAATCATTATGGAAGCACCTAATGGCACTCCTAGTTTCGAGGCTCAAGTGTAAGCTGATTTTAGTCTATTTGGAGATAGTACAAATCTTGATCGATGATAGGTGCACAGTTTGGGCCGAAAGTACCATAGGCTTGGAAATCATTTTGGACGCACCAGATTGAACTCCTAGGTGATGTAGGTCATGTGAAATCTAATTTTGGTCCGTTTGGAGACAATGTTGGTGTCGGTGCGAGATAGGTGCATGGTTTGCATCAAACGTACCACGAGCTCATAAATTGTTTTGGAATCACCGAGGGGACTCCTAGGTTGCGAGGCTCAAGTGGAAGCTCATTTCAGTCCATTTCAAGATAGTGCTCATCTTGACACAAGATAGGTGCACGGTTTGTGCTGAACATACCATAGGCTCGAAAATCATTTTGAATGCACCAGATGCAGCGCCTAGGTGACGTGGGTCATGTGGAATCTAATTCAGTCCGTTTGGAGACAGTGTAAGTGTTTGTGTAAGATACGTGCACCGTTTGTGCCAAACATAACAGCCTCAGGAATCATTTTGGACGCACTCGATGGTACTTCTAGGTGACGAGGCCCAAGTGGAAGCTTGATTCAGTCCGTTTGAAGATAGTGCTAATCCTGATGCAAGAAGGGTGCACGGTTTGCGCCGAACATATCACAGGCTTATAAATTGTTTTGGACACACCTGATGGAACAGCTAGGTGACGTGGGTCATGTGGAATCTCGTTTCGATCTGTTTGGAGATAGTGTTAGTGTCGGTGCAAGATAGGTGCACAGTTTGCACCAAACATAACATAGGCACATAAATCGTTTTGGATGCACCTGATGGCACTCCTAGGTTGCGAGGCTGAAGTGGAAGCTCATTTCAATCCATTTGGAGATAGTGCTAATCTTGACGCAAGAAAGGTGCATTGTTTGGGCCAGACGTACCATGGCACATAAATCATTATGGATGCACTAGATGGAACTCCTTGGTGATGTGGGTCATGTGGAATCTCATTTTGGTCTCTTTGGAGACAGTGTTAGTGTTAGTGCAAGATAGATGAATGCTTTGCGCCAAACGTACCATAAGCTTAGAAATCGTTTTGGACGCCCCCGATGGCACTCCTAGGTTCCGAGGCTCAAGTGGAAGCCCATTTCAGTCTGTTTCAAGGTAGTGCTGATCTTGATGCAAGATAAGTGCGCGGTTTGCACCGAACATACCATTGGCTCAGAAATCATTTTGGACACACCATATGCAACTCCTAGGTGACGTGGGTCATGTGGAATCTCGTTCGGTCCGTTTCAGGACAGTGTAAGTGTCGGTGCAAGATAGGTGCACAGTTTGTGCCAAACATAACATAGCCTTAGAAATCGTTTTGGACGCACCCGATCGTACACATTTCGGTCCGTTTCGAGATAGTGCGGATCATGAGACAAGATAGGTGCACAGTTTGCGCCGAACATACCATTGGCTCGAAAATCATTTTGGATGCACCAGATGCAACTCCTAGGCGATGTGTGTCATTTGGAATCTCGTTTTGTGTGTTTTGAGACAGTGTAAGTATTGGTGCAAGATAGGGGCACAGTTTGTGCCAAACATAACATAGCCTTAGAAATTATTTTGGACGCACCCAATGGGACTCCTAGGTGATGAGGCTCAAGTTGAAGCGCCATTCAGTCCGTTTGGAGATATTGCTATTTTTGGCACAAGATAGGTGCACGGTTTGCGCCGAATGCACCATAGGTTCAGAAATCATTTTGGATGCACCTGATGGAACTCCTAGATGATGTGGATCATGTGGAATCTCATTTCGGTCCATTTGGAGACAACGTTAGTGTCGGTGCAAGATAGGTGCATGGTTTGCGCCAAACGTATCATAGGCACAAAATTGTTTTGGACACACCTGATGGCACTCCTAGGTTCGAGGCTCAAGAGGAAGCTCATTTCAGTCCGTTCGGAGAAAGTGCTAATCTTGACGCAAGATAGGTGCATGGTTTGTCCCAAAAGTACCATGGCCTCGGAAACCATTATGGACACAGCGGATGGAACTCCTAGGTGACGTGAGTCATCTGGAATCTCGTTCCGGTCCGTTTAGGGACAATGTTTGTGTCAGTGCAATATAGGTAAATGGTTTGCGCCAAACGTACCATAAGCACAGAAATCGCTTTAGACACACCCGATGGCACTCCTATGTTGCAAGGCTCAAGTGGAAGCTCAGTTCAGTCCGTTTGGAGATAGTGGTAATCTTGACGCAAGATAGCTGCACAGAGCCTCACAGCCAAGGAGTGCCATCGGGTGCATCCAAAATGATTTCTGAGCTTATGGAATGTTTGGCGCAAAGCATTTACCTATCTTGCACTGACACTAACACTGTCTCCAAACGGACTGAAACAAAGTTCCACATTACCCATGTCCCTAGAAGTTCAATCCGGTGCGTCCATAACGGTTTCCGTGGCCATGTTATGTTTGGCCCCAACCATGCGCCTATCTTGCGTCAAGATTAGCATTATCTCCAAACAGACTGAAATGAGCTTCCACTTCAGCCTCACAACCTAGGAGTGCCATCGGGTGCGTCCAAAGTGATTTCTGAGCTTGTGGTACGTTTGGCGCAAACCATTCACCAATCTTGCACTGACACTAACACTGTTTCTAAACAGACCGAAACAAGATTCCAGATGACCCACATCACCTAGGAGTTCGATCCGCTGCATCTGACATGGTTTCCAAGGCCATGGTACGTTTGGCCCAAACCGTGCACCTATCTTGCATCAAGTTCAGCACTGTCTTGAAATGGACTGAAATGAGCTTCCACCTGGGCCTCGCAAACTAAGAGTGCCATTGGGTGCATCCAAAACAATTTATGTGCCTATGTTACGTTTGGTGCAAATCGTGCACCTATCTTGCACCGACACTAACACTATCTCCAAACGGACCGAAACAAGTTTCCACATGACCCACATCGCGTAGGACTTCCATTGGGTGCATCCAAAATAATTTCTGAGCCTTTGGTATGTTCGGCACAAACCGTGCACCTATCTTGCGTCAAGATCAGCACTGTCTCGAAAAGGACTAAAATGAGCTTCCCATTGAGCTTGTGGTACGTTCAGTGCAATCGGGTACGTCCAAAATGATTTCTGAGCTTGTGGTACGTTCAGTGCAAACTGTGCACCTATCTTTCGTCAAGATTAGCACTACCTCCAAACGGACTGAATCGAGCTTCCTATTGAGCCTTGTCACCTAGGAGTACCAACGTGTGTGTCTAAAACGATTTTTAAGGCTACGTTATGTTTGGCACAAACTATGCACCTATCTTGCACCGACACTTACACAGTCTCGAAACGGACCGAACGAGATTCCACATGACCCACGTCACCAAGGACTTGCATCCCGTGTGTCCAAAATGATTTCTGAGCTAATGGTACGTTCGGTGTAAACCGTGCACCTATCTTGCGTCAAGATCAGCACTATCTCGAAATGGACTAAATGAGCTTCCACTTGAGCCGCACAACGTTGGATTGCCATCGGGTGCATCCAAAACGATTTCTGAGCTTAGGTATGTTTGGCGCAAAGCATTGACCTATGTTACACTGACACTAACACTATCTCCAAACGGACCGAAACGAGATTCCACATGACCCACATCCCTAGGAGTTCCATCCGGTGCGTCCAAAATGGTTTCTGAGGCCGTGGTGAGTTTGGCCCCAACCGTGCACCTATCTTGCGTCAAGACTAGCACTATCTCCAAATGAACTGAAATGAGTTTCCATTTGAGCCTCGAACCTAGGAGTGCTATCATATGCGTCCAAAATGATTTTTGTTCCTATGGTACGTTTGGTGCAAACCTTGCACCTATCTTGCACGGATAATAACATTGTCTCGAAACGGACAGAAACAAGATTTCACATTATCCATGTCATCTATGAGTTCCATCAGGTGCGTCCAAAATGGTTTATGAGCATGTGATACGTTTGGCGCAAACCGTGCACCTATCTTGCGTCAAGATTAGCATTATCTCCAAATGGACTGAATCGAGCTTCCACTTGAGCCTCGTCACCTAGGAGTACCATCCAGTGCGTCCAAAACGATTTCTGAGACTATGTTATGTTTGGTGAAACTGTGCACCTATCTCGCACCGACACTTCCACTGTCTTCAAATGGACCAAACAAGATTCCACATGACCCACATCACCTAGGAGTTGCATCCGGTGCATCCAAAACGATTTCCGAGCCAATGGTACGTTCGGCGCAAACCTTGCACCAATCTTGCGTCAAGATCAGCACTATCTCGAAACGGACTGAAATGAGCTTCCACTTGAGCCTCACAACCTAGGAGTGCCACTAGGTGCATCCAAAATGATTTATGAGCTTATGGTACATTTGGCGCAAAGCATTCACCTTTCTTGCACTGACACTAACACTGTCTCCAAACAGACCAAAATGAGATTCCACATGACCCACGTCCCTAGGAGTTCCATCCGGTGCATCCAAAATGGTTTCCGAGGTCATGTTATGTTTGGCCCCAACCGTGCACCTGTCTTGCATCAAGATTAGCATTATCTCCAAACAGACTGAAATGAGCTTCCACTTCAGCCTCACAACCTAGGAGTGCCATCAGGTGCGTCCAAAACGATTTCTGAGCTTGTGGTATGTTTGGCGCAAACCATTCACCTATCTTGCACTAACACTAAGACTGTTTCTAAACAGACCGAAACGAGATTCCAAATGACCCACATCATCTAGGAGTTCCATCCGCTGCGTCCAAAATATTTTCCAAGGCCATGGTACGTTTGGCCCAAACCGTGCACCTATCTTGCATCAAGATCAGCACTGTCTCGAAATACACCGAATTGAGCTTCCACCTGGGCCTTGCAACCTAGGAGTGCCATCGGGTGCATCCAAAACGATTTCTGAGCTTAGGTATGTTTGGCGCAAAGCATTGACCTATGTTGCACTGACACTAACACTATCTCCAAACGGACCGAAACGAGATTCCACATGACCCACATCCCTAGGAGTTCCATCCGGTGCGTCCAAAATGGTTTCTGAGGCCGTGGTGAGTTTGGCCCCAACCGTGCACCTATCTTGCGTCAAGACTAGCACTATCTCCAAATGAACTGAAATGAGTTTCCACTTGAGCCTCGAACCTAGGAGTGCTATCATATGCGTCCAAAATGATTTTTGTTCCTATGGTACGTTTGGTGCAAACCTTGCACCTATCTTGCACGGATAATAACATTGTCTCGAAACGGATCGAAACAAGATTTCACATTATCCATGTCATCTATGAGTTCCATCAGGTGCGTCCAAAATGGTTTATGAGCATGTGATACGTTTGGCGCAAACCGTGCACCTATCTTGCGTCAAGATTAGCATTATCTCCAAATGGACTGAATCGAGCTTCCACTTGAGCCTCGTCACCTAGGAGTACCATCCAGTGCGTCCAAAACGATTTCTGAGACTATGTTATGTTTGGCGAAACTGTGCACCTATCTCGCACCGACACTTCCACTGTCTTCAAATGGACCAAACAAGATTCCACATGACCCACATCACCTAGGAGTTGCATCCGGTGCATCCAAAACGATTTCCGAGCCAATGGTACGTTCGGCGCAAACCTTGCACCAATCTTGCGTCAAGATCAGCACTATCTCGAAACGGACTGAAATGAGCTTCCACTTGAGCCTCACAACCTAGGAGTGCCACTAGGTGCATCCAAAATGATTTATGAGCTTATGGTACATTTGGCGCAAAGCATTCACCTTTCTTGCACTGACACTAACACTGTCTCCAAACAGACCAAAATGAGATTCCACATGACCCACGTCCCTAGGAGTTCCATCCGGTGCATCCAAAATGGTTTCCGAGGTCATGTTATGTTTGGCCCCAACCGTGCACCTGTCTTGCATCAAGATTAGCATTATCTCCAAACAGACTGAAATGAGCTTCCACTTCAGCCTCACAACCTAGGAGTGCCATCAGGTGCGTCCAAAACGATTTCTGAGCTTGTGGTATGTTTGGCGCAAACCATTCACCTATCTTGCACTAACACTAAGACTGTTTCTAAACAGACCGAAACGAGATTCCAAATGACCCACATCATCTAGGAGTTCCATCCGCTGCGTCCAAAATATTTTCCAAGGCCATGGTACGTTTGGCCCAAACCGTGCACCTATCTTGCATCAAGATCAGCACTGTCTCAAAATACACCGAATTGAGCTTCCACCTGGGCCTTGCAACCTAGGAGTGCCATCGGGTGCATCCAAAACGATTTCTGAGCTTAGGTATGTTTGGCGCAAAGCATTGACCTATGTTGCACTGACACTAACACTATCTCCAAACGGACCGAAACGAGATTCCACATGACCCACATCCCTAGGAGTTCCATCCGGTGCGTCCAAAATGGTTTCTGAGGCCGTGGTGAGTTTGGCCCCAACCGTGCACCTATCTTGCGTCAAGACTAGCACTATCTCCAAATGAACTGAAATGAGTTTCCACTTGAGCCTCGAACCTAGGAGTGCTATCATATGCGTCCAAAATGATTTTTGTTCCTATGGTACGTTTGGTGCAAACCTTGCACCTATCTTGCACGGATAATAACATTGTCTCAAAACGGACAGAAACAAGATTTCACATTATCCATGTCATCTATGAGTTCCATCAGGTGCGTCCAAAATGGTTTATGAGCATGTGATACGTTTGGCGCAAACCGTGCACCTATCTTGCGTCAAGATTAGCATTATCTCCAAATGGACTGAATCGAGCTTCCACTTGAGCCTCGTCACCTAGGAGTACCATCCAGTGCGTCCAAAACGATTTCCGAGACTATGTTATGTTTGGCGAAACTGTGCACCTATCTCGCACCGACACTTCCACTGTCTTCAAATGGACCAAACAAGATTCCACATGACCCACATCACCTAGGAGTTGCATCCGGTGCATCCAAAACAATTTCCGAGCCAATGGTACGTTCGGCGCAAACCTTGCACCAATCTTGCGTCAAGATCAGCACTATCTCGAAACGGACTGAAATGAGCTTCCACTTGAGCCTCACAACCTAGGAGTGCCACTAGGTGCATCCAAAATGATTTATGAGCTTATGGTACATTTGGCGCAAAGCATTCACCTTTCTTGCACTGACACTAACACTGTCTCCAAACAGACCAAAATGAGATTCCACATGACCCACGTCCCTAGGAGTTCCATCCGGTGCATCCAAAATGGTTTCCGAGGTCATGTTATGTTTGGCCCCAACCGTGCACCTGTCTTGCATCAAGATTAGCATTATCTCCAAACAGACTGAAATGAGCTTCCACTTCAGCCTCACAACCTAGGAGTGCCATCAGGTGCGTCCAAAACGATTTCTGAGCTTGTGGTATGTTTGGCGCAAACCATTCACCTATCTTGCACTAACACTAAGACTGTTTCTAAACAGACCGAAACGAGATTCCAAATGACCCACATCATCTAGGAGTTCCATCCGCTGCGTCCAAAATATTTTCCAAGGCCATGGTACGTTTGGCCCAAACCGTGCACCTATCTTGCATCAAGATCAGCACTGTCTCGAAATACACCGAATTGAGCTTCCACCTGGGCCTTGCAACCTAGGAGTGCCATCGGGTGCATCCAAAACGATTTCTGAGCTTAGGTATGTTTGGCGCAAAGCATTGACCTATGTTGCACTGACACTAACACTATCTCCAAACGGACCGAAACGAGATTCCACATGACCCACATCCCTAGGAGTTCCATCCGGTGCGTCCAAAATGGTTTCTGAGGCCGTGGTGAGTTTGGCCCAACCGTGCACCTATCTTGCGTCAAGACTAGCACTATCTCCAAATGAACTGAAATGAGTTTCCACTTGAGCCTCGAACCTAGGAGTGCTATCATATGCGTCCAAAATGATTTTTGTTCCTATGGTACGTTTGGTGCAAACCTTGCACCTATCTTGCACGGATAATAACATTGTCTCGAAACGGACAGAAACAAGATTTCACATTATCCATGTCATCTATGAGTTCCATCAGGTGCGTCCAAAATGGTTTATGAGCATGTGATACGTTTGGCGCAAACCGTGCACCTATCTTGCGTCAAGATTAGCATTATCTCCAAATGGACTGAATCGAGCTTCCACTTGAGCCTCGTCACCTAGGAGTACCATCCAGTGCGTCCAAAACGATTTCTGAGACTATGTTATGTTTGGCGAAACTGTGCACCTATCTCGCACCGACACTTCCACTGTCTTCAAATGGACCAAACAAGATTCCACATGACCCACATCACCTAGGAGTTGCATCCGGTGCATCCAAAACGATTTCCGAGCCAATGGTACGTTCGGCGCAAACCTTGCACCAATCTTGCGTCAAGATCAGCACTATCTCGAAACGGACTGAAATGAGCTTCCACTTGAGCCTCACAACCTAGGAGTGCCACTAGGTGCATCCAAAATGATTTATGAGCTTATGGTACATTTGGCGCAAAGCATTCACCTTTCTTGCACTGACACTAACACTGTCTCCAAACAGACCAAAATGAGATTCCACATGACCCACGTCCCTAGGAGTTCCATCCGGTGCATCCAAAATGGTTTCCGAGGTCATGTTATGTTTGGCCCCAACCGTGCACCTGTCTTGCATCAAGATTAGCATTATCTCCAAACAGACTGAAATGAGCTTCCACTTCAGCCTCACAACCTAGGAGTGCCATCAGGTGCGTCCAAAACGATTTCTGAGCTTGTGGTATGTTTGGCGCAAACCATTCACCTATCTTGCACTAACACTAAGACTGTTTCTAAACAGACCGAAACGAGATTCCAAATGACCCACATCATCTAGGAGTTCCATCCGCTGCGTCCAAAATATTTTCCAAGGCCATGGTATGTTTGGCCCAAACCGTGCACCTATCTTGCATCAAGATCAGCACTGTCTCGAAATACACCGAATTGAGCTTCCACCTGGGCCTTGCAACCTAGGAGTGCCATCGGGTGCATCCAAAATGATTTATGTACCTATGTTACATTTGGTGCAAACCGTGCACCTATCTTGCACCGACACTAACACTATCTCCAAACAGACCGAAATGAGTTTCCACATGACCCACATCACCTAGGAGTTCCATTGGGTGCATCCAAAATGATTTTTGAGCCTTTGGTACGTTCGGCACAAACCATGCACCTATTTTGCGTCAGGATCAACACTGCCTTGAAACGGACTAAAATGAGCTTCCACTTGAGCCTCGCAACCTAGGAGTGCGATCGGGTACGTCCAAAATGATTTTCTGAGCTTGTGGTACGTTTGGTGCAAACTGTGCACCTATCTTGCGTCAAGATTAGCACTACCTCCAAACGGACTAAATCGAGCTTCCTCTTGAGCCTCGACACCTAGGAGTACAAAAGTGTGTGTCTAAAACGATTTCTGAGGCTACGTTATGTTTGGCACAAACTGTGCACCTATCTTGCACCGACACTTACACAATCTCGAAACGGACCGAATGAGATTCCACATGATCCACGTCACCAAGGTGTTGCATCCGGTGCGTCCAAAATGATTTATGAGCTAATGGTATGTTCGGTGCAAACCGTGCACCTATCTTGCGTCAAGATTAGCACTTGAGCCGCACAACATTGGAGTGCCATCGGGTGCATCCAAAATGATTTCTGAGCTTATGGTATGTTTGGCGCAAAGCATTCACCTATCTTGCGCTGACACTAACGCTGTCTCCAAACGGACCGAAACGAGATTCCACATGACCCACGTCCCTAGGAGTTCCATCCGATGCGTCCAAAACAGTTTTCGAGGCCATGGTAAGTTTGGCCCAACCGTGCACCTATCTTGCGTCAAGATTAGCACTATCTGAAAATGAACTGAAATGAGCTTCCACTTGAGCCTCGAACCTTGGAGTGCCATCAGGTGCATCCAAAACAATTTCTGTGCCTATGGTACGTTTGGTGCAAACCGTGCACCTATCTTGCATGGACACTAACACTGTCTTGAAACAGACCCAAACGAGATTTCACATTATCCACGTCATCTATGAGTGTCATCGGGTGCATCCAAAATGATTTCTGAGCTTATGGTACTTTTGGAGCAAAGCATTCACCTATCTTGCACTGACACTAACACTGTCTCCAAACGGACCGAAACGAGATTCCACATGACCCACGTGACCCAAGAGTTCCATCAGGTGTGTCCAAAACGGTTTCCGAGTCCATGGTACGTTTGGCCCAAACCGTGCACCTATCTCACGTCAACATTAGCACTATCTCCAAACAGACTTAAATGAGCTTCCAGAGCCTCTCAAACTTGGAGTGCCACCGGGTGTGTCCAAAATGATTTCTAAGCTTATGGTACATTTGGCGTAAAACATTCACCTATCTTGCACCAACACTAACACTGTCTCCAAACGGACCGAAACGAGATTCAAGATGACCCACGTCACCTAGGAGTTCCATCCGCTGCATCCAACATTGTTTTCGAGGCCATGGTACGTTTGGCCCAAACTGTGCACCTATCTTGCGTCAAGATTAGCACTATCTCCAAACAGACTGAAATGAGATTCCACTTGAGCCTCCCAACCTAGGAGTGCCATCGGGTGCACCAAAATGATTTCTGAGCTTATGATACTTTGGCGCAAACCATGCACCTGTCTTGCACCGTCACTAACACTACCTCTAAATGGACCGAAACGAGATTCCAGATGACCCACGTCACCTAGGAGTTCCATCTGTTGCGTCCAACATGGTTTCTGAGGCCATGGTACGTTTGGCCCAAACCGCGAACCCATCTTGCGTCAAGATTAGTCTATCTCCAAACAGACTGAAATGAGCTTCCACTTGAGCCTCGTCACCTAAGCGAACCATCGGGTGCTTTAAAAATGATTTCTGAGGCTATATTATGTTTGGCGCAAACTGTGCACGTATCTCCAAACGGACTGAATCCAGCTTCCACATGAGCTTCGTCAACAAGGAGTACCATCGGATGCGTCAAAAACAATCTCTGAGCCTATGTCATGTTTGGCACAAACTTTGCACCTATCTCGCACTGACACTTCCACTGTCTTCAAATGGACAGAATGAGATTCCACATGACCCACGTCACCTAGGAGTTGCATCCGGTGCGTCCAAAATAATTTCTGAGCCAAAGGTACGTTTGGCGCAAACCGTGCACCAATCTTGCATCAAGATCAGCACTATCTCGAAACAGACTGAAATGAGCTTCCACTTGAGCCTCACAACCTAGGAGTGCCATCAGGTGCGTCCAAAATGATTTCTGAGCTTTTGGCGCAAACCATTCACCTATCTTGCACCAACACTAACACTGTCTCTAAACGGACCGAAACGAGATTCAAGATGACCCACATCACATAGGAGTTCCATCCACTGTGTCCAAAATGGTTTCCAAGACCATGGTATGTTTGGCCCAAACCATGCACCTATCTTACGTCAAGATTAGCATTGTCTCCAAACGGACCGAAACGAGATTCCACATGACCCACGTCACTTAGGAGTTCCATCCAGTGCGTCCAAAAACGTTTCTAAGGCCATGGTATGTTTGGCCAATACTGTGCACCTATCTTGCTTCAAGATTAGCACTATCTCCAAGCGGACTGATATGATCTTCCACATGAGCCTCGAAACTAGGAGTGCCATCGCGTGTGTCCAAAACAATTTATATGCCAATGGTACTTTAGCGCACACCGTGCACCTATCTTACACCGGCACTAACACTATCTCCGAATGGACCGAAACGAGATTCCACATAATCCACGTCATCTAGGAGTTCCATCGGGTGCGTCAAAAATGATTTCTGAGCCTATGGTATGTTTGGTGCAAATTGTGCCCTATCTGGCGTCAAGATTAGCACTATCTTCAAACGGACTGAATCGAGCTTCCACTAGAACCTCGTCACCAAGGAGTACCATCTGATGCATCCAAAATGATTTCTGAGGGTATGTTATGTTTGGCACAAACTGTGCACCCATCTCGTACCGAGACTTACACTGTCCTAAAACAGACCGAACGAGATTCCACATGACCCAGTCATCTTGGAATTGCATCCGGTGTGTCCAAAATGATTTC
The DNA here is from genome assembly GCA_038087645.1 of Saccharum hybrid cultivar R570. Classification (NCBI taxonomy): domain Eukaryota; kingdom Viridiplantae; phylum Streptophyta; class Magnoliopsida; order Poales; family Poaceae; genus Saccharum; species Saccharum hybrid cultivar. Next base: position 18,485,492 of record JAQSUU010000066.1, read on the forward strand.
CGAGCCAATGGTATCTTCGGCGCAAACCGTGCACCTGTCTTGCATCAAGATCAGCACTATCTCAAAACGGACTAAAATGAGCTTCCACTTGAGCCCCACAACCTAGGAGTAACATCAGGTGCGTCCAAAATGATTTTTGAGCTTATGGTACGTTTGGCGCAAAGCATTCACCTATCTCGCACTGACACTAACACTGTCTCCAAAAGGACTGAATGAGATTCCACATGACCTATGTCACCTTAGAGTTGCATCAGGTTCGTCCAAAACGATTTCCTTGCCAATGGTGCGTTTGGCCCAAACCGTGTACCAATCTTGCATCAAGATCTGCACTATCTCGAAACTGACTAAAATGAACTTCCACTTGAGCCTCACAACCTAGGAGTGCCATCGGGTACGTCCAAAATGATTTCTGAGCCTATGATACATTTGGCGCAAAGCATTCACCTGTCTTGCACTCACACTAACACTGTCTCCAAACGGACCAAAACGAGATTCCACCTGACCCACGTCACATAAGAGCTCCATCAGGTGTGCCCAAAATGGTTTGCGAGGCCTTGGCACGTTTGGCCCAAACCGTGCACCTATCTTGCATCAAGATTAGGACTATCTCCAAACAGACTAGAATGAGCTTCCACTTGAGCCTTGCAAACTTGGAGTGCCTTCGAATGCGTCCAAAATGATTTCTTAGCTCATGGTACATTTGGCATAAACCATTCACCTATCTTGCACCGACACTAACACTGTCTCTAAACGGATCAAAACAAGATTCTAGATGACCCACGTAACCTAGGAGTTCCATCCGCTGCGTCCAAAATGGTTTCTAAGGCCATGGCATGTTTGGCCCAAACCGTGCACCTATCTTGCGTCAAGATTAGCACTATCTCCAAACGGACTGAAATGAGCTTCCACTTGAGCCTCGCAACCTAGGAGTTCAATCGGGTGTGTCCAAAATAATTTCTAAGCTTATGGTATGTTTGGCGCAAACTGTTCATCTATCTTGCCCCTGATAGTAGCATTGTCTCTAAACGGGCCAAAACGAGATTCCCGATGACCCACGTCACCTAGGACTTCATGTGCTACATCCAAAATGGTTTATGAGGCCATGGTATGTTTGGCCCAAACCATGTTCCTATCTTGCATCTAGATTACCACTATCTCCAAACGTACTAAAATGAGCTTCCACTTGAGCCTTGCAACCTAAGAGTGCCATCAGGTGCGTCCAAAATGATTTCTGAGCTTACGATACATTTGGCGCAAATAATTTACCAATCTTGCACCGACACTAACACTATCTCTAAACAGACCGAAATGAGATTCAAGATGACCCACGTCACCTAGGAGTTCCATCCGCTGCATCCAAAATGGTTTCCATGGCCATGGTATGTTAGGCCCAAACCATGCACCTATCTTGCTTGAAGATTAGCACTGTCTCCAAACGGACCGAAACGATATTCCACATGACCCACGTCACTTAGGAGTTCCATCAGGTGCGTCCAAAATGGTTTCTAAGGCCATGGTACATTTGTCCCATACCGTGCACCTATCTTGCTTCAACATTAGCACTATCTCCAAGCGGACTAAAATGAGCTTCCTCATGAGCCTCGAAACTTGGAGTGCCATCAGGTGTGTCCAAAATGATTTCTATGCCAATGGTACTTTGGCGCACACCATGCATCTATCTTGCACCGACACTAACATTGTCTCCGAACGGACCAAAACGAGATTCCACATGATCTACGTCATCTAGGAGTTCCATTGGGTGCGTCAAAAATGATTTCTGAGCCTATTGTACATTCGGCGCAAACCGTGCCCTATCTTGCGTTAAGATTAGCACTATCTCCAAACAGAATGAATCGAACTTCCACTTGAACCTCATCACCTAGGAGTACCAACGGGTGCGTCCAAAATGATTTCTAATGCTATGTTATGTTTGGCACAAACTGTGCACCTATCTCGCACCGAGACTTACAATGTCTTAAAATGGACCGAACGAGATTCCACATGACCTAGTCACCTAGGAGTTGCATCCGGTGCGTCCAAAATGATTTCTGTGCACCTGTCTTCCATCAAGATCAACACTATCTCAAAACGGACTAAAATGAGCTTCCACTTGAGCCTCACAACCTAGGAGTACCATCAGGTGCGTCCAAAACAATTTTTGAGCTTATGGTATGTTTGGCACAAAGCATTCACCAATATTGCACTAACACTAAAACTGTCTCGAAAATGACCGAAATGAGATTCCGCATGACCCATGTCACCTAAGATTTTGATCTAGTGCCTCAAAACTGGCTTCCGAAGGTATGGTACGTTTGGCCCTAACCGTGCACCTATCTTGCGTCAAGATTAGTACTATCTCCAAACGGATTAAAATAAGCTTCCACTTGAGCCTTGCAAACTAGAACTGCCATCGAGTGCATCCAAAACTATTTTTGAGCTTATGGTACATCTGACGCAAAGCATTCACCTATCTTGCACTGACACTAACATTGTTTCCAAATGGACCGAAACAAGATTCCACATGACCCACGTCACCTAGGGGTTCCATCCGGTGCGTCCAAAACGGTTTCTGAGGCCATGGTATGTTTGGCCCAAACCATGCACCTATCTTGTGTTAAGATTACCACTACCTCCAATCGGACTGAAATGAGCTTTCACTTGAGCCTCGCAACCTAGGAGTGCCATCGGGTGCGTCTAAAATGGTTTCTGAGCTTACGGTATGTTTGGTGCAAACCATTCACCTATCTTGCACCGACACTAACAGTGTCTCTAAACGGACCAAAACAAGATTCTATACGACCCACATCACCTAGGAGTTCCATCCGCTGAGTCTAGAATGGTTTCCAAGGCCATGGTATGTTTGGTCCAAACCATGCACCTATCTTGCGTCAAGATTAGCACTGTCTCCAAATGGACTGAAATGAGCTTCCACCAGGGCCTCGCAACCTAGAGTGCCATCGGGTGCATCCAAAACGACTTATGTGCCAATGTTATGTTGGACGCAAACCATGCATCGATCTTGCAGTGACACTAACACTATCTCTAAACGGACCAAAATGAGATTCCTCATGGCCCACATTGACTAGTAGTTCTGTCGGGTGCATCCAAAATAATTTCTAAGCCTATGGTATGCTCGGCGCAAACTATTCACCTATCTAGCATCAAGATTAGCACTGTCTCCAAACGGATAAATCGAGCTTCCACTTGAGCCTCGTCAACTTGGCGTACCATCGGGCACTTCAAAAATGATTTCTGATGCTATGTTATGTTTCGTGCGAACTGTGCACGTATCTTGCGTCAAGATCAGCACTATCTCGAAACGGACTAAAATGAGCTTCCACTTGAGCCTCACAACCTAGGAGTGCCATCAGGTGCGTCCAAAACGATTTCTGAGCTTATGGTATGTATGGCGCCAGCATTCACCTATCTTGCGCTGACACTAACACTGTCTCCAAATGGACCGAAAGGAAATTCCACATGACCCACATCACCTAGGAGTTCCATCCGGTCCGTCCAAAACGGTTTTCGAGGCCATGGTACATTTGGGCCAAACCGTGCACCTATCTTGTGTCAAGATTACCACTATCTCTAAACAGACTGAAATGAGCTTTCGCTTGGGCCTCGCTACCTAGGAGTGCCAACGGGTGCGTCCAAAATGATTTCTGAGCTTATGGTATGTTTGGTGCAAACCATTCATCCATCTTGCCTCGACACAAACATTGTCTCTAAACGGACCAAAACGAGATTCCAGATGACCCACGTCACCTAGGTCTTTCATCTGCTGCGTCCAAAATTGTTTAAGAGGCCATGGTACGTTTGGCCCAAACCGTGCACCTACCTTGCGTCAAGATTAGCACTATCTCCAAACAGACTGAAATAAGCTTTCACTTGAGCCTCGAAACCTAGGAGTGCCATTGGGTGCGTCCAAAATGATTTCTGAGCTTACGGTACGTTTAGCGCAAACCATTCACCTATCTTGCACCAACACTATCACTGTCTCTGAATGGACCGAAACAAGATTCCGTATGACCCAGGTCACCTAGGAGTTGCATCCGCTGCGTCTAAAATGGTTTCCAAGGCCATGTTACATTTGGCCCAAACCATGCAACTATCTTGCGTCAAGATTAGCATTGTTTGCAAATGGATTGAAATGAGCATCCACTTGGGCCTCGCAACAATTGATGTGCCTATGTTACGTTTGGCGTAAACCGTGCACCTATCTTGCACTGAGACTAACACTGTCTCCAAACGGAATGAAACGAGATTCCACATGACCCACGTCGCCAAGGAGTTCCATCGGGTGATCCAAAACAATTTCTGAGCCTGTGGTATGTTCTGTGCAAACTGTGCAGCTATCTTGCGTTAAGACTAGCACTATCTCCAAACGGATTGAAATGAGCTTCCACTTGAACCTCACAACCTAGGAGTGCCATCTGGTGCTTCCAAATGATTTCTGAGCTTACGTTACGTTTGGCGTGAACCATTCACCTATCTTGGACCGACACTAACACTATCTCTAAATGGACTGGAACAAGATTTCTGAGCGACACTAACACTATCTCTAAATGGACCCACGTCACCTAGGCGTGCACCGACACTAACATTGTCTCTAAACGGACCGAAACGAGATTTCAGATAACCCATGTGACCTAGGGGTTCCATCCGCTGCGTGCAAAGTGGTTTCCAAGGCCATGGTATGTTTGGCCCAAACCGTGTACCTATCTTGCGTCAAGATTAGCACTATCTCGAAACAATTTCCGAGCCAATGGTAATTTCGGCGCAAACCGTGCACCTATCCTGCGTCAAGATCAGCACCATCCCGAAACAGACTGAAATGAGCTTCCACTTGAGCCTCGAACCTAGGAGTGCAATTAGGTTCGTCCAAAATGATTTCTGTGCCTATGGTATGATTGGCGCAAACTGTGCACCCATCTTGCACTGAAACGAGATTCCACATGATCCACGTCATCTAGGAGTTCCATCGGGTGCGTCCAAAATAATTTACGAGCTTGTGGTACTTTCAACGCAAACCATGCACCTATCTTGCATCAAGATTAGTAAACTGTGCACCTATCTTGCATCGACACTTACACTATCTTGAAACGGTGCCAAGGAGTTGCATCTGGTGCGCCTGAAATGGTTTTCGAGGCCACGGTATGTTTGGCCTAAACCGTGCACCGATCTTGCATCAAGATTAGCACTATCCCCAAACGGACAGAAATGAGCTTCCACTTGAGCCTCGCGACCTAGGAATGCCATCGGGTGCGTCTAAAATGATTTCTAAGCTTATGGTACGTTTGGCACAAACCATTCACCTATCTTGCACCGACACTAACACTATCTCTGAACGGACCGATACGAGATTCCAGATGACCCACATCACCTAAGAGTCCCATCCATTGCTTTCAAAATGTTTTCCAAGGCCATGGTACATTTGGCCCAAACTGAGCACCTATCTTGCGTTTAGCATTGTCTCCAAACAGACTAAAATGAGCTTCCACCTGGGTCTCGCAATCTAGGAGTGTCATCAAGTGCGTCCAAAATGATTTATGTGCCTATGTTGCATTTAGCGCAAGCCATGCAACTATTTTGCACCGACACTAACTCTGTCTCCAAATGGACCAAAACAATATTCCACATGACCCACGTCACCTAGGAGTTCCATCGGTTGCATCCAAAACAATGTCTGAGCCTGTGGTATGTTTGGCCCAAACCGTGCACCTATGTTGTGTCAAGATTAGCACTATCTCCAAATGGACTGAATTGAGCTTCCACTTGAGTCTCGTCACCCAGGAGTACCATCGGGTGCGTCCAAAATGATTTCTGAGGCTATTTATGTTTGGCACAAATTGTGCACCTATCTTGCACCGACACTTATACCATTTCAAAACGGACCAAACAAGATTCCACATGACCCACGTCACCTAGGATTTACACCCGTTGTGTCCAAAACGATTTCTGAGCCAATGGCGTGTTTGGCGCAAACCGTGCACCTATCTTGCGTCAAGATCAGCACTATCTCGTAACGGACTAAAATCAGCTTCCACTTGAGCCTCACAACCTAGGAGTGCCGTCGGGTGCATACAAAACAATTTCTGAGCTTATGATTTGTTTGGCACAAAGCATTCACCTATCTTACACTGACACAAACATTGTCACCAAACAAACCTAAATGAGATTCCACGTGACCCACGTCCCTAGGAGTGCTAGCCGGTGCGTCCAAAACGGTTTCTGAGGTGATGGTACTTTTGGCCCCAACCGTGCACATATCTTGCGTCAAGATTTGCACTATCTCCAAACAGACTGAAATGAGCTTCCACTTGAGCCTCACAACCTAGGAGTGTCATCGGGTGCGTCCAAAACAGTTTCTGAGGCGATGGTACTTTTGGCCCCAACCGTGCACGTATCTTGCATCAAGATTTGCACTATCTCCAAACAGGCTGAAATGAGCTTCCACTTGAGCCTCACAACTTAGGAGTGCCATCGGGTGCATCCAAAACGACTTCTGAGCTTATGGTTCGTTTGGCGCAAATGATTTCTGAGCTTATGGTTCGTCTGCCACAAACCATTCACCTATCTTGCACCGACACTAACACTGTATCTAAACGGAAGGAAATGAGGTTCTAGATGACCCACATCACCTAGGAGTTCCATCCGCTGCGTCCAAAATTGTTTCCGAGGCCATGGTACGTTTGGCCCAAACCATGAAGCTATCATCCATCAAGATTAGCACAATCTCCAAACGGACAAAAAGGAGCTTCCACTTGAGCCTCGAACCTAGGAGTGCCATCAGGTTCGTCCAAAATGATTTATGTGCTTATGGTACAATTGGTGTAAAACCATGCACCTATCTTGCACCGAAACGAGATTTCACATGATCCACGTCATCTAGGAGTTCCATCGGCTGCGTTCAAAATGATTTCTGAGCCTGTGGTAGGTTCGGCGCAAACCGTGCACCTATCTTGCATCATGATTAGCACTATCTCACATGGATTGAATCGAGCATCCACTTGAGCCTCGTAACCTAGGAGTACCATCGAGTGCGTCCAAAATGATTTCTAAGGCTTTGTTATGATTAGCACAAACGGTGCACCTATCTTGCACTGACAATTACACTGTCTTGAAACGGACCAAAACAAGATTCCACATGACCCACATCATCTTGGAGTTGCATCCGATGCGTCCAAAATAATTTTCGAGCCAATTGTAATTTCAGAGCAAACCATGCACCTATCCTGCGTCAAGATCAGCACCATCCCGAAACAGACTGAAATGAGCTTCCACTTGAGCCTTGAACCTAGGAGTGCCATTAGGGTCGTCCAAAATGATTTCTGTGCCTATGGTATGATTGGTGCAAACTGTGCACCCCTCTTGCACTGTAACGAGATTCCACATGATCCACGTCATCTACGAGTTCCATCAGGTGCGTCCAAAATAATTTATGAGCCTGTGGTACTTTCGACGCAAACCGTGGACCTATCTTGCATCAAGATTAGCAAACTGTGCACCTATCTTGCATCGACACTTACATTATCTTGAAACGGTGCCAAGGAGTTGCATCCGGTGCGCCTGAAATGGTTTTCGAGGCCACGGTATGTTTGGCCTGAACCGTGCACCGATCTTGCGTCAAGATTAGCACTATCCCCAAACGGACTGAAATGAGCTTCCACTTAAGCCTCGCAACCTAGGATTGCCATCAGGTGCGTCTAAAATGATTTCTAAGCTTATGGTACGTTTGGCACAAACCATTCACCTATCTTGCATCGGCAATAACACTATCTCGGAACGGACCGATACGAGATTCCAGATGACCCACATTACCTAAGAGTCCCATCCATTGCGTCCAAAATGGTTTCGAAGGCCATGGTACATTTGGCCCAAACCGGGCACCTATCTTGCGTTTAGCACTGTCTCCAAACAGACTAAAATGAGCTTCCACCTGGGCCTCGCAATCTAGGAGTGCCATCAGGTACGTCCAAAATGATTTATGTGCCTATGTTACATTTAGCGGAAGCCATGCAACTATTTTGCACCGACACTAACTCTGTCTCCAAATGGACCAAAACAATATTCCACATGACCCACGTCACCTAGGAGTTCCATCAGTTGCATCCAAAACAATGACTGAGCCTGTGGTACGTTTGGCCCAAACCGTGCACCTATGTTGTGTCAAGATTAGCACTATCTCCAAACGGACTGAATCGAGCTTCCACTTGAGTCTCATCACCTAGGAGTACCATCAGGTGCGTCCAAAATGATTTCTGAGGCTATTTATGTTTGGCACAAATTGTGCACCTATCTTGCACCGACACTTACACCGTTTCAAAACGGACCAAACAAGATTCCACATGACCCACGTCACCTAGGATTTGCACCCGTTGCATCCAAAACGATTTCAGAGCTAATGGTACGTTTGGCGCAAACCGTGCACCTATCTTGCGTCAAGATCAGCACTATCTCGTAACGGACTGAAATCTGCTTCCACTTGAGCCTCACAACCTAGGAGTGCCGTCGGGTGCATACAAAACGATTTCTGAGCTTATGATTTGTTTGGCGCAAAGCATTCACCTATCTTACACTGACACAAACACTGTCTCCAAACAGACCTAAACGAGAGTCCATGTGACCCACGTCCCTAGGAGTGCTAGTCAGTGCGTCAAAAATGGTTTCTTAGGTGATGGTACTTTTGGCCCCAACCGTGCACATATCTTGCGTTAAGATTTGCACTATCTCCAAACAGACTGAAATGAGCTTCCACTTGAGCCTCACAACATAGGAGTGTCATCGGGTGCGTCTAAAATGGTTTCTGAGGCTATGGTTCATTTAGCGCAAACGATTTCAGAGCTTGTGGTTTATTTGGCACAAACCATTCACCTATCTTGCACCGACACTAACACTATCTCTAAACCGATGGAAACGAGATTCCAGATGACCCACATCACCTAGGAGTTCCATTCGCTGCATCCAAAATTGTTTCTGATGCCATGGTATGTTTGGCCCAAACCATGCAGCTGTCATCCATCAAGATTAGCACAATCTCCAAAACGGACTAAAATGAGCTTCCACTTGAGCCTCGAACCTAGGAGTGCCATCAGGTTTGTCCAAAATGATTTCTGTGCTTTTGGTACAATTGGCACAAACCATAAACCTATCTTGCACCAAAACGAGATTTCACATGATCCACGTCATCCAGGAGTTCCATCGGCTGCGTTCGAAATGATTTCTGAGCCTGTGGTACGTTCGGCGCAGACTGTGCACCTATCTTGCATCATGATTAGCACTATCTCATATGGATTGAATCGAGCATCCACTTGAGCTTCCACCTGGGCCTCACAACCTAGGAGTGCCATCAGGTGCATCCAAAAGGACTTATCAGCTTCCACTTGAGCCTCACAACCTAGGAGTGCCGTCGGGTGCATACAAAATGATTTTTGAGCTTATGATTTGTTTGGCGCAAAGCATTCACCTATCTTACACTAACACAAACATTGTCTCCAAACAGACCTAAACGAGATTCCACGTGACCCATGTCCCTAGGAGTGCCAGCCAGTGCGTCCAAAATGGTTTCTGAGGTGATGGTACTTTTGGCCCCAACCGTGCACGTCTCTTGCGTCAAGATTTGCACTATCTCCAAACAGACTAAAATGAGCTTCCACTTGAGCCTCACAACCTAGGAATGCCATCAGGTGCATCCAAAAGGACTTCTAAGCTGATGGTTCATTTGGCGCAAACGATTTATGAGCTTATGGCTCGTCTGGCACAAACCATTCACCTATCTTGCAGCGACACTAACACTATCTCTAAACGGAAGGAAACAAGATTCTAGATGACCCACATCACCTAGGAGTTCCATCCGCTGCGTCCAAAATTGTTTCTGAGGCCATGGTACGTTTGGCCCAAACCATGCAGCTATCATCCATCAAGATTAGCACAATCTCCAAATGGACAGAAATGAGCTTCCACTTGAGCCTCGAACCTAGGAGTGCCATCAGGTTTGTCCAAAATGCTTTCTGTGCTTATGGTACAATTGGCACAAACCATGCACCAATCTTGAACCGAAATGAGATTTCACATGATCCACGTCATCTAGGAGTTTCATCGGCTGCGTTCAAAATGATTTCTGAGCCTGTGGCACGTTTGGCGCAAACCGTGCACCTATCTTGCATTATGATTAGCACTATCTCACACGGATTGAATCGAGCATCCACTTGAGCCTCGTAACCTAGGAGTACCATCGAGTGCGTCCAAAATGATTTTTGAGGCTTTGTTATGTTTTGCACAAACGGTGCACCTATCTTGCGCCGACACTTGCACTGTCTCGAAATGGACCAAAACAAGATCCCACAAGACCCATGTCACCTTGGAGTTGCATCGGGTGCGTCCAAAACAATTTCTGAGCCAATGGTAATTTCGGCGCAAACCGCGCACCTATCCTGCGTCAAGATCTGCACTATTTCGAAACAAAATGAAATGACCTTCCACTTGAGCCTCACAACCTAGGAGTGCTAACGGATGCGTCCAAAATGATTTCTGAGCTTATGGTACGTTTAGCGCAAAGCATTCACCTATCTGCACTAACACTAACACTGTCTCTAAATGGACCGGTACGAGATTCCAGATGACCCACGTCACCTAAGAGTTCCATCCACTACGTCCAAAATGGTTTCCAAGGCCATGGTACGTTTGGCCCAAATCGTGCACCTATCTTGCGTCAAGATTAGCACTATTTCCAAATGGACTGAAATGAGCTTCCACTTGGGCCTCGCAACCTAGGAGTGCCATCGGGTATGTTTGGCACAAACCATTCACCTATCTTGCACCGACATTAACACTATCTCTAAACCGATACGAGATTCTAGATGACCCACGTCCCCTAAGAGTTCCATCCACTACGTCCAAATTGATTTCCAAGGCCATGGTACATTTGGCCCAAACCATGAACTATCTTGCGTCAAGATTAGCATTGTCTCCAAACGGACTGAAATCAGCTTCCACCTGGGCCTTGCATGCGTCCAAATTGATTTATGTGCCTATGTTACATTTAGCGCAAGCCATGCACCTATCTTGCACTGAAACTAACTCTGTCTCCAAATGGACCAAAACAAGATTCCACATGACTCACATCACCTTGGAGTTGCATCTGGTGCGTCCGAAACAATTTTTGAGCCAATCGTACTTTCGGCGCAAACCGTGCACCTATCCTGCGTCAAAATCAGCACCATCCCAAAACAGACTAAAATGAGCTTCCACTTGAGCCTTGAACCTAGGAGTGCCATAAGGTGCGTCCAAAATGATTTCTGTGCCTATGGTATGTTGGGCGCAAACTGTGCACCTATCTTACACCGATACTAGCACTATCTCCAAATGGACCGAAATGGGATTCCACATGATCCACGTCATCTAGGAGTTCCATCGGGTGCGTCAAAAATGATTTCTGAGCCTGTGGTACGTTTGGCGCAAACCGTTCACCTATCTTGCGTTAAGATTAGCACTATCTCCAAACGAACTTAATCGAGCTTCCACTTGAGCCTCGTCACCTAGGAGTGCCATCGGGTGTGTCCAAAATGATTTCTGAGGCTATGTTATCATGGCGCAAACTGTGCACCTATCTTGCACCAACACTTACATTGTCTCAAAACAGACCTAACAAGATTCCACATGGCCCACATCACCTAGGACTTGCATCCAGTGCGTCCAAAATAATTTTTGTGCCAATAGTACATTCAGCGCAAACCATGCACCTATCTTGCGTCAAGATCAACACTATCCCGAAATGGACTGAAATGAGCTTCCACATGAGCCTCACAACCTAGTAGTGCCATCGAGTGCGTCCAAAACGATTTCTGAGCTTATGGTATGTTAGGCGCAAAGCATTCACCCATCTTGCACTGACACTAACACTGTCTCCAAACGGACCGAAACAAGATTCCACATGATCCACGTCATCTAGGTGTTCCATCGGGTGTGTCCAAAATAATTTCTAAGCTTGTGGTATGTTCGGTATAAACCGTTCACCTACCTTGCGTCAAGGTTAGCACTATCTTCAAATGGACTGAATCGAGCTTCCACTCTAGCCTCGTCACCTAGGAGTACCATCGGGCGCGTCCAAAATGATTTCTGAGGCTATGTTATGATTGGCACAAACTGTGCACCAATCTTGCACCGACACTTACACTATCTTGAAATGGACCAAATGAGATTCCACATGCCTACATCACCTAGGATTTGTATCTGGTGCGTCCAAAATGATTTTCTGAGCCAGTGGTACATTCGGTGCAAACCATGCACCTATCTTGCGTCAAGATCAACACTATCTCGAAACAGACTGAAATGAGCTTCCACATGAGCCTCACAACCTAGGAGTGCCATCGGGTGCGTCCAAAATGATTTCTGAGCTTATGGTATGTTAGGCACAAAGCATTCACCCATCTTGCACTGACACTAAGACTGTCACCAAAAGGACCGAAACGAGATTCCACATGATCCACGTCATCTAGGTGTTCCATCGGGTGCGTCCAAAATGATTTCTGAGCCTGTGGTACGTTCGGCACAAACCATTCACCCACCTTGCGTCAAGGTTAGCACTATCTCCAAACGGACTGAATCAAGCTTCCACTTGAGCCTCGTCACCTAGGAGTACCATCGAGCGCGTCCAAAACGATTTCTACAGCTATGTTATGATTGGCACAAACTATGCACCTATTTGCACTGACACTTACATTGTCTCAAAACAGACCGAACGAGATTCCACATGGCCCGCATCACCTAAGACTTGGATCTAGTGCGCCTAAAATAATTTTCAAGCCAATAATACATTCCACGCAAACTGTGCACCTATCTTGCGTCAAGATCAGCACTATCCCGAAACGGATTAAAATGAGCTTCCACTTGAGCCTCACAACCTAGGAGTGCCTTCGGCTGCGTCCAAAATGATTTCTAAGCTTATGGTACGTTTGGCGCAAAGCATTCACATATCTTGCACTAACAGTAACACTATCTCCAAATGGACTGAAATGGGATTCCACATGACCCACGTCCCTAGGAGTTCCAGCCAGTGCGTCCAGAATGGTTTCCGAGGCGATGCTACATTTGGCCCCAACCGTGCACCTATCTTGAGTTAAGATTAGCTCTATCTCCAAACGTACTGAAATGAGCTTCCACTTGAGCCTCGCAACCTAGGAGTGCCATCGGGTGCGTCCAAAACGATTTCTGAGCATGTGGTATGTTTGGCGCATAGCATTCACCTATCTTGCACTAACACTAACACTATCTCCAAACGGACAATAATGAGATTCCACATGACCCACATCCCTAGGAGTTCCATCTAGTGTGTCCAAACGGACTAAAATGAGCTTCCACTTGAGCCTCGCAACTTAGGAGTGCCATCGGGTGCGTCCAAAATGATTTCTGAGCATATGGTACATTTGGTGCAAACCATTCACCTATCTTGCACCGACACTAACACTGTCTCTAAACAGACCGAAAGAGATTCCATGGGACGCATGTCACTTAGGAGTTCCATCCGCTACGTCCAAAATGGTTTCTAACGCCATGGTACGTTTGGCCCAAACCATGCAGCTATCTTGCGTCAAGATAAGCACAATCTCTAAACGAACTGAAATGAGCTTCCACTTGAGCCTCGAACCTAGGAGTGCCGTCAGGTGCGTCCAAAACGATTTCTGTGCCTGTGGTACGTTTGGCACAAAAACCGTCCACCTATCATGCACGGACACTAACACAGTCTCCAAACAGACCAAAATGAGATTTCACATGATCCACGTCATCTAGGAGTTCCATCGGGTGCGTCCAAAATGATTTTTGAGCCTATGGTACGTTTGGAGCAAACTGTGCACCTATCTTGCTTCAAGATTAGCACTCTCTCCAAACGGACCGAATCGAGCTTCCACTTGAGCCTTGTCACCTAGGAGTAACATCGGGTGCGTCCAAAACGAATTCTGAGGCTATGTTATGTTTGGCACAAAATTGTGCACCTATCTTGCACCGACACCTACACTGTCTTGAAATGGACCAAATGAGATTCCACTTGACCCACGTCACCTAGGAGTTGCATCCGGTGCGTCCAAAATGATTTCTGAGCCTGTGGTACGCTCGGCACAAACCATTCACCTACCTTGCGTCAAGGTTTGCACTATCTCCAAACGAACTGAATCAAGCTTCCACTTGAGCCTCGTCACCTAGGAGTACCATCGAGCGCGTCCAAAATGATTTCTAAGGCTATGTTATGATTGGCACAAACTGTGCACCTATCTTGCACTGACACTTAAATTGTCTCGAAACAGACCGAACGAGATTCCACATGGCCCACATCACCTAAGACTTGGATCCAGTGCGTCCAAAATAATTTTCAAGTCAATATTACATTCGGCGCAAACTGTGCACCTATCTTGCGTCAAGATCAGCACTATCCCGAAAGGACTGAAATGAGCTTCCACTTGAGCCTCACAACCTAGGAGTGCCTTCGGGTGCGTCGAAAACGATTTCTAAGCTTATGGTACATTTGGCCCAAAGCATTCACATATCTTGCACTTACACTAACACTATCTCCAAATGGACCGAAACGGGATTCCACATGACCCACGTCCCTAGGAGTTCCATCCAGTGCGTGCAGAATGGTTTCCGAGGCCATGGTACGTTTGGCCCCAACCATGCACCTATCTTGAGTTAAGATTAGCACTATCTCCAAACGTACTAAAATGAGCTTCCACTTGAGCCTTGCAACCTACGAGTGCCATCGAGTGTGTCCAAAATGATTTCTAAGCTTATGGTATGTTTGGCTCAAACCATTCAGCTATCTTGCACCGACACTAACACTATCTCTAAACGAACCAAAACGAGAATCCAGAAGACCCATGTCACCAAGGACTTCCTTCCGCTGGGTCCAAAACGGTTTCTGAGGCGATGGTACTTTTGGCCCCAACCGTGCACGTATCTTGCATCAAGATTTGCACTATCTCCAAACAGGCTGAAATGAGCTTCCACTTGAGCCTCACAACCTAGGAGTGCCATCGGGTGCATCCAAAACGACTTCTGAGCTTATGGTTCATTTGGTGCAAACGATTTCTGAGCTTATGGTTCGTCTGCCACAAACCATTCACCTATCTTGCACCGACACTAACACTGTATCTCAACAGAAGGAAACGAGATTCTAGATGACCCACATCACCTAGGAGTTCCATCTGCTGCGTCCAAAATTGTTTCCGAGGCCATGGTACGTTTGGCCCAAACCATGAAGCTATCATCCATCAAGATTAGCACAATCTCCAAACGGACAGAAATGAGCTTCCACTTGAGCCTCGAACCTAGGAGTGCCATCAGGTTCGTCCAAAATGATTTATGTGCTTATGGTACAATTGGTGTAAAACCATGCACCTATCTTGCACCGAAACGAGATTTCACATGATCCACGTCATCTAGGAGTTCCATCGGCTGCGTTCAAAATGATTTCTGAGCCTGTGGTACGTTCGGTGCAAACCATGCACCTATCTTGCATTATGATTAGCACTATCTCACATGGATTGAATCGAGCATCCACTTGAGCCTCGTAACCTAGGAGTACCATCGAGTGCGTCCAAAATGATTTCTGAGGCTTTGTTATGATTAGCACAAACGGTGCACCTATCTTGCACCGACACTTATACTATCTTGAAACGGACCAAAACAAGATTCCACATGACCCACATCATCTTGGAGTTGCATCCGGTGCGTCCAAAATAATTTCCGAGCCAATTGTAATTTCGGAGCAAACCATGCACCTATCCTGCGTCAAGATCAGCACCATCCCGAAACAGACTGAAATGAGCTTCCACTTGAGCCTCGAACCTAGGAGTGCCATTAGGTTCGTCCAAAACGATTTCTGTGCCTATGGTATGATTGGCGCAAACCGTGCACCCATCTTACACTGTAACGAGATTCCACATGATCCACGTCATCTACGAGTTCCATCAGGTGCGTCCAAAATAATTTATGAGCCTGTGGTACTTTTGACGCAAACCGTGTTCCTATCTTGCATCAAGATTAGCAAACTGTGCACCTATCTTGCATCGACACTTACATTATCTTGAAACGGTGCCAAGGAGTTGCATCCGGTGCGCCTGAAATGGTTTTCGAGGCCACGGTATGTTTGGCCTGAACCGTGCACCGATCTTGCGTCAAGATTAGCATTATCCCCAAACGGACTGAAATGAGCTTCCACTTAAGCCTCGCAACCTAGGATTGCCATCAGGTGCGTCTAAAATGATTTCTAAGCTTATGGTACGTTTGGCACAAACCATTCACCTATCTTGCATCGGCAATAACACTATCTCTGAACGGACCGATACGAGATTCCAGATGACCCACATTACCTAAGAGTCCCATCCATTGCGTCCAAAATGGTTTCGAAGGCCATGGTACATTTGGCCCAAACCGGGCACCTATCTTGTGTTTAGCACTGTCTCCAAACAGACTGAAATGAGCTTCCACCTGGGCCTCGCAATCTAGGAGTGCCATCAGGTACGTCCAAAATGATTTATGTGCCTATGTTACATTTAGCGGAAGCCATGCAGCTATTTTGCACCGACACTAAATCTGTCTCCAAATGGACCAAAACAATATTCCACATGACCCACGTCACCTAGGAGTTCCATCAGTTGCATCCAAAACAATGTCTGAGCCTGTGGTACGTTTGGCCCAAACCGTGCACCTATGTTGTGTCAAGATTAGCACTATCTCCAAACGGACTGAATCGAGCTTCCACTTGAGTCTCATCACCTAGGAGTACCATCGGGTGCGTCCAAAATGATTTCTGAGGCTATTTATGTTTGGCACAAATTGTGCACCTATCTTGCACCAACACTTACACCGTTTCAAAACGGACCAAACAAGATTCCACATGACCCACGTCACCTAGGATTTGCACCCGTTGCATCCAAAATGATTTCAGAGCTAATGGTACGTTTGGCGCAAACCGTGCACCTATCTTGCGTCAAGATCAGCACTATCTCGTAACGGACTGAAATCTGCTTCCACTTGAGCCTCACAACCTAGGAGTGCCATCGGGTGCATAAAAAATGATTTCTGAGCTTATGATTTGTTTGGCGCAAAGCATTCACCTATCTTACACTGACACAAACACTGTCTCCAAACAGACCTAAATGAGAGTCCACGTGACCCACGTCCCTAGGAGTGCTAGTCAGTGCGTCCAAAATGGTTTCTTAGGTGATGGTACTTTTGGCCCCAACCGTGCACATATCTTGTGTCAAGATTTGCACTATCTCCAAACAGACTGAAATGAGCTTCCACTTGAGCCTCACAACATAGGAGTGTCATCGGGTGCGTCCAAAATGGTTTCTGAGGCTATGGTTCATTTAGCGCAAACGATTTCAGAGCTTGTGGTTTGTTTGGCATAAACCATTCACCTATCTTGCACCGACACTAACACTATCTCTAAACCGACGGAAACGAGATTCCAGATGACCCACGTCACCTAGGAGTTCCATTCGCTGCATCCAAAATTGTTTCTGATGCCATGGTACGTTTGGCCCAAACCATGCAGCTATCGTCCATCAAGATTAGCACAATCTCCAAAATGGACTAAAATGAGCTTCCACTTGAGCCTCGAACCTAGGAGTGCCATCAGGTTTGTCCAAAATGATTTTTGTGCTTATGGTACAATTGGCACAAACCATAAACCTATCTTGCACCGAAACGAGATTTCACATGATCCACGTCATCTAGGAGTTCCATCGGCTGCGTTCGAAATGATTTCTGATCCTGTGGTACGTTCGGCGCAAACTGTGCACCTATCTTGCATTATGATTAGCACTATCTCATACGGATTGAGTCGAGCATCCACTTGAGCTTCCACCTGGGCCTCACAACCTAGGAGTGCCATCAGGTGCATCCAAAAGGACTTATCAGCTTCCACTTGAGCCTCATAACCTAGGAGTGTCGTCGGGTGCATACAAAATGATTTCTGAGCTTATGATTTGTTTGGCGCAAAGCATTCACCTATCTTACACTGACACAAACACTGTCTCCAAACAGACCTAAACGAGATTCCACGTGACCCACGTCCCTAAGAGTGCCAGCCAGTGCGTCCAAAATGGTTTCTGAGGTGATGGTACTTTTGGCCCCAACCGTGCACGTCTCTTGCGTCAAGATTTGCACTATCTCCAAACAGACTAAAATGAGCTTCCACTTGAGCCTCACAACCTAGGAGTGCCGTCAGGTGCATCCAAAAGGACTTCTAAGCTTATGGTTCGTTTGGCGCAAACGATTTCTGAGCTTATGGTTCGTCTGGCACAAACCATTCACCTATCTTGTAGCGACACTAACACTATCTCTAAACGGAAGGAAACAAGATTCCAGATGACCCACATCACCTAGGAGTTCCATCCGCTGCGTCCAAAATTGTTTATGAGGCCATGGTACGTTTGGCCCAAACCATGCAGCTATCATCCATCAAGATTAGCACAATCTCCAAACGGACAGAAATGAGCTTCCACTTGAGCCTCGAACCTAGGAGTGCCATCAGGTTTGTCCAAAATGCTTTATGTGCTTATGGTACAATTGGCACAAACCATGCACCAATCTTGCACCGAAATGAGATTTCACATGATCCACGTCATCTAGGAGTTTCATCGGCTGCGTTCAAAATGATTTCTGAGCCTGTGGCACATTTGGCGCAAACCGTGCACCTATCTTGCATTGTGATTAGCACTATCTCACATGGATTGAATCGAGCATCCACTTGAGCCTCGTAACCTAGGAGTACCATCGAGTGCGTCCAAAATGATTTTTGAGGCTTTGTTATGTTTTGCACAAACGGTGCACCTATCTTGCGCCGACACTTACACTGTCTCGAAATGGACCAAAACAAGATCCCACATGACCCATGTCACCTTGGAGTTGCATCGGGTGCGTCCAAAACAAATTCCGAGCCAATGGTAATTTCGGCGCAAACCGTGCACCTATCCTGCGTCAAGATCTACACTATCTCGAAACGAAATGAAATGACCTTCCACTTGAGCCTCACAACCTAGGAGTGCTAACGGGTGCGTCCAAAATGATTTCTGAGCTTATGGTACGTTTAGCGTAAAGCATTCACCTATCTGCACTAACACTAACACTGTCTCTAAATGGACTGGTACGAGATTCCAGATGACCCACGTCACCTAAGAGTTCCATCCACTACGTCCAAAATGGTTTCCAAGGCCATGGTACGTTTGGCCCAAATCGTGCACCTATCTTGCGTCAAGATTAGCACTATTTCCAAATGGACTGAAATGAGCTTCCACCTGGGCCTCGCAACCTAGGAGTGCCATCGAGTATGTTTGGCACAAACCATTCACCTATCTTGCACCGACATTAACACTATCTCTAAACCGATACGAGATTCTAGATGACCCATGTCCCCAAAGAGTTCCATCCACTACGTCCAAATTGATTTCCAAGGCCATGGTACGTTTGGCCCAAACCGTGAACTATCTTGCGTCAAGATTAGCACTGTCTCCAAACGGACTGAAATCAGCTTCCACCTGGGCCTTGCATGCGTCCAAATTGATTTATGTGCCTATGTTACATTTAGCGCAAGCCATGCACCTATCTTGCACTGAAACTAACTCTGTCTCCAAATGGACCAAAACAAGATTCCACATGACTCACATCACCTTAGAGTTGCATCTGGTGCGTCCGAAACAATTTTCGAGCCAATGGTACTTTCGGCGCAAACCATGCACCTATCCTGCGTCAAAATCAGCACCATCCCAAAACAGACTAAAATGAGCTTCCACTTGAGCCTTGAACCTAGGAGTGCCATAAGGTGCGTCCAAAATGATTTCTGTGCCTATGGTATGTTGGGCGCAAACTATGCACCTATCTTACACCGATACTAGCACTATCTCCAAATAGACCGAAATGGGATTCCACATGATCCACGTCATCTAGGAGTTCCATCGGGTGCGTCAAAAATGATTTCTGAGCCTGTGGTACGTTTGGCGCAAACCGTTCACCTATCTTGCGTTAAGATTAGCACTATCTCCAAACGAACTTAATCGAGCTTCCACTTGAGCCTCATCACCTAGGAGTGCCATCGGGCGTGTCCAAAATGATTTCTGAGGCTATGTTATCATTGGCACAAACTGTGCACCTATCTTGCACCAACACTTACACTGTCTCAAAACAGACCTAACAAGATTCCACATGGCCCACATCACCTAGGACTTGCATCCAGTGCGTCCAAAATAATTTTTGTGCCAATAGTACATTCGGCGCAAACCATGCACCTATCTTGCGTCAAGATCAGCACTATCCCGAAATGGCCTGAAATGAGCTTCCACATGAGCCTCACAACCTAGTAGTGCCATCGGGTGCGTCCAAAACGATTTCTGAGCTTATGGTATGTTAGGCGCAAAGCATTCACCCATCTTGCACTGACACTAACACTGTCTCCAAACGGACCAAAACAAGATTCCACTTGACCCACGTCACCTAGGAGTTGCATCTGGTGCGTCCAAAATGATTTCTGAGCCTGTGGTATGCTCGGCACAAACCATTCACCTACCTTGCGTCAAGGTTAGCACTATCTCCAAACGAACTGAATCAAGCTTCCACTTGAGCCTCGTCACCTAGGAGTACCATCGAGCGCGTCCAAAACGATTTCTAAGGCTATGTTATGATTGGCACAAACTGTGCACCTATCTTGCA
Source organism: Saccharum hybrid cultivar R570 (assembly GCA_038087645.1). Lineage (NCBI taxonomy): Eukaryota > Viridiplantae > Streptophyta > Magnoliopsida > Poales > Poaceae > Saccharum > Saccharum hybrid cultivar. The sequence goes on from JAQSUU010000066.1 coordinate 18,506,198, forward strand.
CTGACACTTAAATTGTCTCGAAACAGACCGAACGAGATTCCACATGGCCCACATCACCTAAGACTTGGATCCAGTGCGTCCAAAATATTTTTCAAGTCAATATTACATTCGGCGCAAACTGTGCACCTATCTTGCGTCAAGATCAGCACTATCCCGAAAGGACTGAAATGAGCTTCCACTTGAGCCTCACAACCTAGGAGTGCCTTCGGGTGCGTCCAAAATGATTTCTAAGCTTATGGTACGTTTGGCGCAAAGCATTCACATATCCTGCACTGACACTAACACTATCTCCAAATGGACCGAAACGGGATTCCACATGACCCACGTCCCTAGGAGTTCCATCCAGTGCATGCAGAATGGTTTCCGAGGCCATGGTACGTTTGGCCCCAACCATGCACCTATCTTGTGTTAAGATTAGCACTATCTCTAAACGTACTAAAATGAGCTTCCACTTGAGCCTTGCAACCTACGAGTGCCATCGAGTGTGTCCAAAACGATTTCTAAGCTTATGGTATGTTTGGCTCAAACCATTCAGCTATCTTGCACCGATACTAACACTATCTCTAAACGAACCAAAACGAGAATCCAGAAAACCCACGTCACCAAGGAGTTGCTCCCGCTAGGTCCAAAATGGTTTATGAGGCCACGATACGTTTGGCCCAAACCGTGCACCTATCTTACGTCAGGATTAGCACTATCTCCAAATGGACTGAAATGAGCTTCCACTTGAGCCTCGAACCTAGGAGTGCCATTAGTTGCGTCCAAAATAATTTCTGTGCCTATGGTACGTTTGGTGCAAACCATGCACCTATCTTGCACGGACACTAACATGGTCTCCAAACAGACCAAAACGAGACTCCACATGACCCACGTCACCTAGGAGTTCCATCGGGTGCATCCGGAACAATTTATGAGCCTGTGGTACGTTTCGCGCAAACCGTGCACCAATCTTACGTCAAGATTAGCACTATCTCCAAGCGGACTACATCAAGCTTCCACTTGAGCCTTGTCACCTAGAAGTACCATCGGGTGCATCCAAAACGACTTTTGAGGCTATGTTATGATTGGCACAATCTGTGCACCTATCTTGCACTGACACTTACAATATCTCGAAACAGACCGAATGAGGTTCCACATGAGCCACGTCACCTAGGAGTTGCATCCGGCGTGTCCAAATCGATTTTTGAGCCAATGGTACGTCCGATGCAAATCGTGCACCTATCCTGCATCAAGATCAGCACTATCTCAAAACGAACTGAAATGAGCTTCCACTTGAGCCTCACAACCCAGGAGTGACATCGGGTGCGTCCAAAACGATTTCTGAGCATGTGGTATGTTTGGCGCATAGCATTCACCTATCTTGCACTAACACTAACACTATCTCCAAACGGACAATAATGAGATTCCACATGACCCACGTCCCTAGGAGTTCCATCTAGTGTGTCCAAACGGACTGAAATGAGCTTCCACTTGAGCCTCGCAACTTAGGAGTCCATCGGGTGCGTCCAAAATGATTTCTGAGCATATGGTACATTTGGCGCAAACCATTCACCTATCTTGCACCGACACTAACACTATCTCTAAACAGACCGAAAGAGATTCCATGGGACGCATGTCACTTAGGATTTCCATCCGCTACGTCCAAAATGGTTTCTAAGGCCATGGTACGTTTGGCCCAAACCATGCAGCTATCTTGCGTCAAGATAAGCACAATCTTTAAACGAACTGAAATGAGCTTCCACTTGAGCCTCGAACCTAGGAGTGCCATCAGGTGCGTCCAAAATGATTTCTGTGCCTGTGGTACGTTTGGCACAAAAACCGTGCACCTATCATGCACGGACACTAACACAATCTCCAAACAGACCAAAACGAGATTCCACATGATCCACGTCATCTAGGAGTTCCATCGGGTGCGTCCAAAATGATTTCTGAGCTATGGTACGTTTGTAGCAAACTGTGCACCTATCTTGCTTCAAGATTAGCACTATCTCCAAACGGACGGAATCGAGCTTCCACTTGAGCCTTGTCACCTAGGAGTAACATCGGGTGTGTCCAAAACAAATTCTGAGGCTATGTTATGTTTGGCACAAAATTGTGCACCTATCTTGCACCGACACTTACATTGTCTTGAAACGGACCAAATGAGATTTCACTTGACCCACGTCACCTAGGAGTTGCATCTGGTGCGTCCAAAATGATTTCTGAGCCTGTGGTACGCTCGGCACAAACCATTCACCTACCTTGCGTCAAGGTTAGCACTATCTCCAAACGAACTGAATCAAGCTTCCACTTGAGCCTCGTCACCTAGGAGTACCATCGAGCGCATCCAAAACGATTTCTAAGGCTATGTTATGATTGGCACAAACTGTGCACCTATCTTGCACTGACACTTAAATTGTCTCGAAACAAACCGAACGAGATTCCACATGGCCCACATCACCTAAGACTTGGATCCAGTGCGTCCAAAATAATTTTCTAGTCAATATTACATTCGGCGCAAACTGTGCACCTATCTTGCGTCAAGATCAGCACTATCCCGAAAGGACTGAAATGAGCTTCCACTTGAGCCTCACAACCTAGGAGTGCCTTCGGGTGCGTCCAAAATGATTTCTAAGCTTATGGTACGTTTGGCGCAAAGCATTCACATATCTTGCACTGACACTAACACTATCTCCAAATGGACCGAAACGGGATTCCACATGACCCACGTCCCTAGGAGTTCCATCCAGTGCGTGCAGAATGGTTTCCGAGGCCATGGTACGTTTGGCCCCAACCATGCACCTATCTTGTGTTAAGATTAGCACTATCTCTAAACGTACTAAAATGAGCTTCCACTTGAGCCTTGCAACCTACGAGTGCCATCGAGTGTGTCCAAAATGATTTCTAAGCTTATGGTATGTTTGGCTCAAACCATTCAGCTATCTTGCACCGATACTAACACTATCTCTAAACGAACCAAAACGAGAATCCAGAAAACCCACGTCACCAAGGAGTTGCTTCCGCTAGGTCCAAAATGGTTTATGAGGCCACGATACGTTTGGCCCAAACCGTGCACCTATCTTACGTCAGGATTAGCACTATCTCCAAATGGACTGAAATGAGCTTCCACTTGAGCCTCGAACCTAGGAGTGCCATTAGTTGCATCCAAAATAATTTCTATGCCTATGGTACGTTTGGTGCAAACCATGCACCTATCTTGCACGGACACTAACATGGTCTCCAAACAGACCAAAACGAGACTCCACATGACCTACGTCACCTAGGAGTTCCATTGGGTGCATCCAGAACAATTTATGAGCCTGTGGTACATTTCGCGCAAACCGTGCACCAACCTTATGTCAAGATTAGCACTATCTCTAAGCGGACTACATCAAGCTTCCACTTGAGCCTCGTCACCTAGAAGTACCATCGGGTGCATTCAAAACGACTGTTGAGGCTATGTTATGGTTGGCATAATCTGTGCACCTATCTTGCACTGACACTTCCAATATCTCGAAATAGACCGAACGAGGTTCCACATGAGCCATGTCACCTAGGAGTTGCATCCAGCGTGTCCAAATCGATTTTTGAGCCAATGGTACGTCCGATGCAAATCGTGCACCTATCTTGCATCAAGATCAGCACTATCTCAAAACGAACTGAAATGAGCTTCCACTTGAGCCTCACAACCCAGGAGTGCCATCGGGTGCGTCCAAAACGATTTCTGAGCATGTGGTATGTTTGGCGCATAGCATTCACCTATCTTGCACTAACACTAACACTATCTCCAAACAGACAGAAATGAGATTCCACATGACCCACGTCCCTAGGAGTTCCATCTAGTGTGTCCAAACGGATTGAAATGAACTTCCACTTGAGCCTCGCAACTTAGGAGTGCCATCGGGTGCGTCCAAAATGATTTCTGAGCATATGGTACATTTGGTGCAAACCATTCACCTATCTTGCACCAACACTAACAGTGTCTCTAAATAGACCGAAAGAGATTCCATGGGACGCATGTCACTTAGGAGTTCCATCCGCTACGTCCAAAATGGTTTCTAAGGCCATGGTACATTTGGCCCAAACCATGCAGCTATCTTGCGTCAAGATAAGCACAATCTCTAAACGAACTGAAATGAGCTTCCACTTGAGCCTCGAACCTAGGAGTGCCATCAGGTGCGTCCAAAATGATTTCTGTGCCTGTGGTACGTTTGGCACAAAAACCATCCACCTATCATGCACGGACACTAACACAGTCTCCAAACGGACCAAAACGACATTTCACATGATCCACGTCATCTAGGAGTTCCATCGGGTGCGTCCAAAATGATTTTTGAGCCTATGGTACGTTTGGAGCAAACTGTGCACCTATCTTGCTTCAAGATTAGCACTATCTCCAAACGGACCAAATCGAGCTTCCACTTGAGCCTTGTCACCTAGGAGTAACATCGGGTGCGTCCAAAATGAATTCTGAGGCTATGTTATGTTTGGCACAAAATTGTGCACCTATCTTGCACCGACACTTACACTGTCTTGAAACGGACCAAATGAGATTCCACTTGACCCACGTCACCTAGGAGTTGCATCCGGTGCGTCCAAAATGATTTCTGAGCCTGTGGTACGCTCGGCACAAACCATTCACCTACCTTGCGTCAAGGTTCGCACTATCTCCAAACGAACTGAATCAAGCTTCCACTTGAGCCTCGTCACCTAGGAGTACCATCGAGCGCGTCCAAAACGATTTCTAAGGCTATGTTATGATTGGCACAAACTGTGCACCTATCTTGCACTGACACTTAAATTGTCTCGAAACAGACCGAACGAGATTCCACATGGCCCACGTCACCTAAGACTTGGATCCAGTGCGTCCAAAATAATTTTCAAGTCAATATTACATTCGGCGCAAACGGTGCACCTATCTTGCGTCAAGATCAGCACTATCCCGAAAGGACTAAAATGAGCTTCCACTTGAGCCTCACAACCTAGGAGTGCCTTCGGGTGCATCCAAAATGATTTCTAAGCTTATGGTACGTTTGGCGCAAAGCATTCACATATCTTGCACTGACACTAACACTATCTCCAAATGGACCGAAACGGGATTCCACATGACCCACGTCCCTAGGAGTTCCATCCAGTGCGTCCAGAATGGTTTCCGAGGCCATGGTACGTTTGGCCCCAACCATGCACCTATCTTGAGTTAAGATTAGCACTATCTCCAAACGTACTAAAATGAGCTTCCACTTGAGCCTTGCAACCTACGAGTGCCATCGAGTGTGTCTAAAACGATTTCTAAGCTTATGGTATGTTTGGCTCAAACCATTCAGCTATCTTGCACCGACACTAACACTATCTCTAAATGAACCAAAATGAGAATCCAGAAGACCCATGTCACCAAGGAGTTCCTTCCGCTGGGTCCAAAATGGTTTCTGAGGCCACGATACGTTTGGCCCAAACCGTGCACCTATCTTACGTCAAGATTAGCACTATCTCCAAATGGACTGAAATGAGCTTCCACTTGAACCTCGAACCTAGGAGTGCCATTAGTTGCGTCCAAAATAATTTCTGTGCCTATGGTACGTTTGGTGCAAACCATGCACCTATCTTGCACGGACACTAACATAGTCTCCAAACAGACCAAAACGAGACTCCACAGGACCCAAGTCACCTAGGAGTTCCATCAGGTGCATCCAGAGCAATTTCTGAGCCTGTGGTACGTTCGCGCAAACCGTGCACCAATCTTACGTCAAGATTAGCACTATCTCCATGCGGACTACATCAAGCTTCCACTTGAGCCTCGTCACCTAGAAGTACCATCGGGTGCATTCAAAACGACTTTTGAGGCTATGTTATGATTGGCATAATCTGTGCACCTATCTTGCACTGACACTTCCAATATCTCGAAATAGACCGAACGAGGTTCCACATGAGCCACGTCACCTAGGAGTTGCATCCGGCGTGTCCAAATCGATTTTTGAGCCAATGGTACGTCCGATGCAAATCGTGCACCTATCTTGCATCAAGATCAGCACTATCTCAAAACGAACTGAAATGAGCTTCCACTTGATCCTCACAACCCAGGAGTGCCATCGGGTGCGTCCAAAACGATTTCTGAGCATGTGGTATGTTTGGCGCATAGCATTCACCTATCTTGCACTAACACTAACACTATCTCCAAACAGACAGAAATGAGATTCCACATGACCCACGTCCCTAGGAGTTCCATCTAGTGTGTCCAAACGGATTGAAATGAACTTCCACTTGAGCCTCGCAACTTAGGAGTGCCATCGGGTGCGTCCAAAATGATTTCTGAGCATATGGTACATTTGGTGCAAACCATTCACCTATCTTGCACCAACACTAACACTGTCTCTAAACAGACCAAAAGAGATTCCATGGGACGCATGTCACTTAGGAGTTCCATCCGCTATGTCCAAAATGGTTTCTAAGGCCATGGTACATTTGGCCCAAACCATGCAGCTATCTTGCGTCAAGATAAGCACAATCTCTAAACGAACTGAAATGAGCTTCCACTTGAGCCTCGAACCTAGGAGTGCCATCAGGTGCGTCCAAAATGATTTCTGTGCCTGTGGTACGTTTGGCACAAAAACCATCCACCTATCATGCACGGACACTAACACAGTCTCCAAACGGACCAAAACGACATTTCACATGATCCACGTCATCTAGGAGTTCCATCGGGTGCGTCCAAAATGATTTTTGAGCCTATGGTACGTTTGGAGCAAACTGTGCACCTATCTTGCTTCAAGATTAGCACTATCTCCAAACGGACCGAATCGAGCTTCCACTTGAGCCTTGTCACCTAGGAGTAACATCGGGTGCGTCCAAAATGAATTCTGAGGCTATGTTATGTTTGGCACAAAATTGTGCACCTATCTTGCACCGACACTTACACTGTCTTGAAACGGACCAAATGAGATTCCACTTGACCCACGTCACCTAGGAGTTGCATCCGGTGCGTCCAAAATGATTTCTGAGCCTGTGGTACGCTCGGCACAAACCATTCACCTACCTTGCGTCAAGGTTCGCACTATCTCCAAACGAACTGAATCAAGCTTCCACTTGAGCCTCGTCACCTAGGAGTACCATCGAGCGCGTCCAAAACGATTTCTGAGGCTATGTTATGATTGGCACAAACTGTGCACCTATCTTGCACTGACACTTAAATTGTCTCGAAACAGACCGAACGAGATTCCACATGGCCCACGTCACCTAAGACTTGGATCCAGTGCGTCCAAAATAATTTTCAAGTCAATATTATATTCGGCGCAAACGGTGCACCTATCTTGCGTCAAGATCAGCACTATCCCGAAAGGACTAAAATGAGCTTCCACTTGAGCCTCACAACCTAGGAGTGCCTTCGGGTGCGTCCAAAACGATTTCTAAGCTTATGGTACGTTTGGCGCAAAGCATTCACATATCTTGCACTGACACTAACACTATCTCCAAATGGACCGTAACGGGACTCCACATGAACCACGTCCCTAGGAGTTCCATCCATTGCGTCCAGAATGGTTTCCGAGGCCATGGTACGTTTGGCCCTAACCGTGCACCTATCTTGAGTTAAGATTAGCACTATCTCCAAACGTACTCAAATGAGCTTCCACTTGAGCCTCGCAACCTAGGAGTGCCATCGAGTGTGTCCAAAACGATTTCTAAGCTTATGGTACGTTTGGCTCAAACCATTCAGCTATCTTGCACCGACACTAACACTATCTCTAAACGAACCAAAACGAGAATCCAGAAGACCCACATCACCTAGGAGTTCCTTCCGCAAGGGCCAAAATGGTTTCTGAGGCCATAATACGTTTGGACCAAACCGTGCACCTATCTTACGTCAAGATTAGCACTATCTCCAAATGGACTGAAATGAGCTTCCACTTGAGCCAAGAACCTAGGAGTGCCATTAGTTGCGTCCAAAATAATTTCTGTGCCTATGGTACGTTTGGTGCAAACCATGCACCTATCTTGCACGGACACTAACATAGTCTCCAAACAGACCAAAACGAGACTCCACATGACCCACGTCAACTAGGAGTTCCATCGGGTGCATCCAAAGTAATTTCTGAGCCTGTGGTACATTTCGCACAAACTGTGCACCAATCTTACGTCAAGATTAGCACTATCTCCATGCGGACTACATCAAGCTTCCACTTGAGCCTCGTCACCTAGAAGTACCATCGGGTGGATCCAAAATGACTTTTGAGGCTATGTTATGATTGGCACAATCTGTGCACCTATCTTGCACTGACACTTACACTATCTCGAAACAGACCGAACGAGGTTCCACATGAGCCACGTCACCTAGGAGTTGCAATCGACACGTCCAAATCGATTTTTGAGCCAATGGTATGTCTGGCGCAAATCGTGCACCTATCTTGCATCAAGATCAGCACTATCTCAAAACGAACTGAAATGAGCTTCCACTTGAGCCTCACAACCTAGGAGTGCCATCGGGTGCATCCAAAACGATTTCTGAGCTTATGGTATGTTAGGCGCAAAGCATTCACCCATCTTGCACTGACACTAAGACTGTCACCAAACGGACCGAAACGAGATTCCACATGATCCACGTCATCTAGGTGTTCCATCGGATGTGTCCAAAATGATTTCTGAGCCTGTGGTACATTCGGCACAAACCGTTCACCTACCTTGCGTCATGGTTAGCACTATCTCCAAACAGACTGAATCAAGCTTCCACTTGAGCCTCGTCACCTAGGAGTACCATCGAGCGCGTCCAAAATGATTTCTGAGGCTATGTTATGATTGGCACAAACTGTGCACCTTTCTTGCACTGACGCTTACATTGTCTCCAAACAGACCGAGCAAGATTCCACATGGCCCACATGACCTAAGACTTGGATCTAGTGCGTCCAAAATAATTTTCAAGCCAATAATACATTCGGCGCAAACTATGCACCTATCTTGCATCAAGATCAGCACTATCCCGAAACAGACTGAAATGAGCTTCCACTTGAGCCTCACAACCTAGGAGTGCCTTCGGGTGCGTCCAAAAGGATTTCTATGCTTATAGTACGTTTGGCGCAAAGCATTCACATATCTTGCACTGACACTAACACTATCTCTAAATGGACCGAAACCGGATTCCACATGACCCACGTCCCTAGGAGTTCCATCCAGTGCGTCCAGAATGGTTTCCGAGGCCATGGTACGTTTGGCCCCAACGGTGCACCTATCTTGAGTTAAGATTAGCACTATCTCCAAACGTACTGAAATGAGCTTCCACTTGAGCCTTGCAACCTAGGAGTGCCATCGAGTGTGTCCAAAATGATTTCTAAGCTTATGGTACGTTTGGCTCAAACCATTCAGCTATCTCGCACCGACACTAACACTAGCTCTAAACGAACCAGAACGAGAATCCAGAAGACCCACGTCAGCTAGGAGTTCCTTCCGCTAGGTCCAAAATGGTTTCTGAGGCCATGATACGTTTGGCCCAAACCGTGCACCTATCTTACGTCAAGATTAGCACTATCTCCAAATGGACTGAAATGAGCTTCCACTTGAGCCTCGAACCTAGGAGTGCCATTAGTTGCATCCAAAATAATTTCTGTGACTATGGTACGTTTGGTGCAAACCGTGCACCTAACTTGCACGGACACTAACATAGTCTCCAAACAGACCAAAACGAGACTCCACATGACCCACGTCACCTAGGAGTTCCATCGGGTGCATCCAGAGCAATTTCTGAGCCTGTGGTACGTTTCACGCAAACCGTGCACCAATCTTACATCAAGAATAGCACTATCTCCATGCGGACTACATCAAGCTTCCACTTGAGCCTCATCACCTAGAAGTACCATCGGGTGGATCCAAAACGACTTTTGAGGCTATGTTATGATTTGCACAATCTGTGCACCTATCTTGCACTGACACTTACACTATCTCAAAACATACCGAACGAGGTTCCAAATGAGCCACGTCACCTAGGAGTTGCATTCGACACGTCCAATTCGATTTTTGAGCCAATGGTATGTCTGGCGCAAATCGTGCACCTATCTTGCATCAGGATCAGCACTATCTCAAAACGAACTGAAATGCGCTTCCACTTGAGCCTCACAACCTAGGAGTGCCATCGGGTGCATCCAAAACGATTTCTGAGCTTATGGTATGTTAGGCACAAAGCATTCACCCATCTTGCACTGACACTAAGACTATCACCAAACGGATCGAAACGACATTCCACATGATCCACGTCGTCTAGGTGTTCCATCGGGTGCGTCCAAAATTATTTCTAAGTTTGTGGTACGTTCGGCACAAACCGTTCACCTACCTTGCGTCAAGGTTAGAACTATCTCCAAACGAACTAAATCAAGCTTCCACTTGAGCCTCGTCACCTAGGAGTACCATCGAGCGCGTCCAAAATGATTTCTGAGGCTATGTTATGATTGGCACAAACTGTGCACCTTTCTTGCACTGACGCTTACATTGTCTCCAAACAGACCGAGCAAGATTCCACATGGCCCACATGACCTAAGACTTGGATCTAGTGCGTCCAAAATAATTTTCAAGCCAATAATACATTCGGCGCAAACTATGCACCTATCTTGCATCAAGATCAGCACTATCCCGAAACAGACTGAAATGAGCTTCCACTTGAGCCTCACAACCTAGGAGTGCCTTCGGGTGCGTCCAAAAGGATTTCTATGCTTATGTACGTTTGGCGCAAAGCATTCACATATCTTGCACTGACACTAACACTATCTCTAAATGGACCGAAACCGGATTCCACATGACCCACGTCCCTAGGAGTTCCATCCAGTGCGTCCAGAATGGTTTCCGAGGCCATGGTACGTTTGGCCCCAACGGTGCACCTATCTTGAGTTAAGATTAGCACTATCTCCAAACGTACTGAAATGAGCTTCCACTTGAGCCTTGCAACCTAGGAGTGCCATCGAGTGTGTCCAAAATGATTTCTAAGCTTATGGTACGTTTGGCTCAAACCATTCAGCTATCTCGCACCGACACTAACACTAGCTCTAAACGAACCAGAACGAGAATCCAGAAGACCCACGTCAGCTAGGAGTTCCTTCCGCTAGGTCCAAAATGGTTTCTGAGGCCATGATACGTTTGGCCCAAACCGTGCACCTATCTTACGTCAAGATTAGCACTATCTCCAAATGGACTGAAATGAGCTTCCACTTGAGCCTCGAACCTAGGAGTGCCATTAGTTGCATCCAAAATAATTTCTGTGACTATGGTACGTTTGGTGCAAACCGTGCACCTAACTTGCACGGACACTAACATAGTCTCCAAACAGACCAAAACGAGACTCCACATGACCCACGTCACCTAGGAGTTCCATCGGGTGCATCCAGAGCAATTTCTGAGCCTGTGGTACGTTTCACGCAAACCGTGCACCAATCTTACATCAAGAATAGCACTATCTCCATGCGGACTACATCAAGCTTCCACTTGAGCCTCATCACCTAGAAGTACCATCGGGTGGATCCAAAACGACTTTTGAGGCTATGTTATGATTTGCACAATCTGTGCACCTATCTTGCACTGACACTTACACTATCTCAAAACATACCGAACGAGGTTCCAAATGAGCCACGTCACCTAGGAGTTGCATTCGACACGTCCAATTCGATTTTTGAGCCAATGGTATGTCTGGCGCAAATCGTGCACCTATCTTGCATCAGGATCAGCACTATCTCAAAACGAACTGAAATGCGCTTCCACTTGAGCCTCACAACCTAGGAGTGCCATCGGGTGCATCCAAAACGATTTCTGAGCTTATGGTATGTTAGGCACAAAGCATTCACCCATCTTGCACTGACACTAAGACTATCACCAAACGGATCGAAACGACATTCCACATGATCCACGTCGTCTAGGTGTTCCATCGGGTGCGTCCAAAATTATTTCTAAGTTTGTGGTACGTTCGGCACAAACCGTTCACCTACCTTGCGTCAAGGTTAGAACTATCTCCAAACGAACTAAATCAAGCTTCCACTTGAGCCTCGTCACCTAGGAGTACCATCGAGCGCGTCCAAAACGATTTCTAAGGCTATGTTATGATTGGCACAAACTGTGCACCTATCTTGCACTGACACTTACATTGTCTCGAAACAGACTGAACAAGATTCCACATGGCCCACATCACCTAAGACTTGGATCCAGTGCGCCCAAAATAATTTCCAAGCCAATAATACATTCGGCGCAAACTGTGCCCCTATCTTGCGTCAAGATCAGCACTATCCCGAAACAGATTGAAATGTGCTTCCACTTGAGCCTCACAACCTAGGAGTGCCTTCGGGTGCGTCCAAAACGATTTTTAAGCTTATGGTTGTTTGGCGCAAAGCATTCACATATCTTGCACTGACACTAACACTATCTCCAAATGGACCGTAACGGGATTCCACATGACCCACGTCCCTAGGAGTTCCATCCAGTGTGTCCAGAATGGTTTCCGAGGCCATGGTACGTTTGGCCGCAACCATGCACCTATCTTGAGTTAAGATTAGCACTATCTCCAAACATACTGAAATGAGCTTCCACTTGAGCCTCGCAACCTAGGAGTGCCATCGAGTGTGTCCAAAATGATTTCTAAGCTTATGGTACGTTTGGCTCGAACCATTCAGCTATCTTGCACCGACACTAACACTATCTCTAACCGAACCAAAACGAGAATCCAAAAGACCCACGTCACCCAGGAGTTCCTTCCGCTAGGTCCAAAATGGTTTTTAAGGCCATAATACGTTTGGCACAAACAGTGCACCTATCTTACATCAAGATTAGCACTATCTCCAAATGGACTGAAATGAGCTTCCACTTGAGCCTCGAACCTAGGAGTGCCATTAGTTGCGTCCAAAATAATTTATGTGCCTATGGTACGTTTGGTGCAAACCGTGCACCTATCTTGCACGAACACTAACATAGTCTCCAAACAGACCAAAACAAGACTCCACATGACCCACGTCACCAAGGAGTTCCATCGGGTGCATCCAGAGCAATTTTTGAGCCTGTGGAACGTTTCACGCAAACCATGCACCAATCTTACGTCAAGATTAGCACTACCTCCACGCGGACTACATCAAGCTTCCACTTGAGCCTCGTCACCTAGAAGTACCATCGGGTGCATCAAAAACGACTTTTGATGCTATGTTATGATTGGCACAATCTGTGCACCTATCTTGCACTGACACTTGCACTATCTCGAAACAGACCGAACGAGGTTCAATATGAGCTACGTCACCTAGGAGTTGCAATCGACACGTCCAAATTGATTTTTGAGCCAATGGTATGTCTGGCGCAAATCGTGCACCTATCTTGCATCAAGATCAGCACTATCTCAAAACGAACTGAAATGAGCTTCCACTTGAGCCTCACAACCTAGGAGTGCCATCGGGTGCATCCAATATGATTTCTGAGCTTATGGTATGTTAGGAACAAACCATTCACCCATCTTGCACTAACACTAAGACTGTCACCAAACGGACCGAAATGAGATTCCACATGATCCACGTCATCTAGGTGTTCCATCGGGTGCGTCCAAAATGATTTCTGAGCCTGTGGTACGTTCGGCACAAACCATTCACCTACCTTGCGTCAAGGTTAGCACTATCTCCAAACGAACTGAATCAAGCTTCCACTTGAGCCTCGTTACCTAGGAGTACCATCAAGCGTGTCCAAAACGATTTCTAAGGCTATGTTATGATTGGCACAAACTATGTACCTATCTTGCACTGACGCATACTTTGTCTCCAAATAGACCGAGCAAGATTCCACATGGCCCACATCACCTAAGACTTGAATCCAGTGCGTCCAAAATAATTTTCAAGCCAATAATACATTCGGCGCAAACTATGCACCTATCTTGCATCAAGATCAGCACTATCCCGAAACGGACTGAAATGAGCTTCCACTTGAGCCTCACAACCTAGGAGTGCCTTCGGGGGCGTCCAAAACGATTTCTAAGCTTATGGTACGTTTGGCGCAAAGCATTCACATATCTTACACTGACACTAACACTATCTCCAAATGGACTGAAACGGGATTCCACATGACCCACGTCCCTAGGAGTTCCATCCAGTGCGTCCATAATGGTTTCTGAGTCCATGGTACGTTTGGCCCCAACCGTGCAGCTATCTTGAGTTAAGATTAGCACTATCTCCAAACGTACTGAAATGAGCTTCCACTTGAGCCTTGCAACCTAGGAGTCCCATCGAGTGTGTCCAAAATGATTTCTAAGCTTATGGTATGTTTGGCTCAAACCATTCAGCTATCTTGCACCGACACTAACACTAGCTCTAAACGAACCAAAACGAGAATCCAGAAGACCCACGTCAGCTAGGAGTTCCTTCCGCTAGGTCCAAAATCGTTTCTGAGGCCATGATACATTTGGCCCAAACCGTGCACCTATCTTACGTCAAGATTAGCACTATCTCTAAATGGACTGAAATGAGCTTCCACTTGAGCCTCGAACCTAGGAGTGCCATTAGTTGCGTCCAAAATAATTTCTGTGCACATTGTACATTTGGTGCAAACCGTGCACCTATCTTGCACGGACACTAACATAGTCTCCAAACAGACCGAAACGAGACTCCACATGACCCACATCACCTAGGAGTTCCATCGGGTGCATCCAGAGCAATTTCTGAGCCTGTGGTACGTTTCACGCAAACCGTGCACCAATCTTACGTCAAGATTAGCACTATCTCCATGCGAACTACATCAAGCTTCCACTTGAGCCTCGTCACCTAGAAGTACCATCGGGTGGATCCAAAATGACTTTTGAGGCTATGTTATGATTGGCACAATCTGTGCACCTATCTTGCACTGACACTTACACTATCTCAAAACAGACCAAACGAGGTTCCACATGAGCCACGTCACCTAGGAGTTGCAATCGACACGTCCAAATCGATTTTTGAGCCAATGGTATGTCTGGCGCAAATCGTGCACCTATCTTGCATCAAGATCAGCACTATCTCAAAACGAACTGAAATGAGCTTCCACTTGAGCCTCACAACCTAGGAGTGCCATCGGGTGCATCCAAAACGATTTCTGAGCTTATGGTATGTTAGGCGCAAAGCATTCACCCATCTTGCACTGACACTAAGACTGTCACCAAACGGACCGAAACGAGATTCCACATGATCCACGTCATCTAGGTGTTCCATCGGATGTGTCCAAAATGATTTCTGAGCCTGTGGTACATTCGGCACAAACCGTTCACCTACCTTGCGTCATGGTTAGCACTATCTCCAAACGGACTGAATCAAGCTTCCACTTGAGCCTCGTCACCTAGGAGTACCATCGAGCGCGTCCAAAATGATTTCTGAGGCTATGTTATGATTGGCACAAACTGTGCACCTTTCTTGCACTGACGCTTACATTGTCTCCAAACAGACCGAGCAAGATTCCACATGGCCCACATGACCTAAGACTTGGATCTAGTGCGTCCAAAATAATTTTCAAGCCAATAATACATTCGGCGCAAACTATGCACCTATCTTGCATCAAGATCAGCACTATCCCGAAACAGACTGAAATGAGCTTCCACTTGAGCCTCACAACCTAGGAGTGCCTTCGGGTGCGTCCAAAAGGATTTCTATGCTTATGTACGTTTGGCGCAAAGCATTCACATATCTTGCACTGACACTAACACTATCTCTAAATGGACCGAAACCGGATTCCACATGACCCACGTCCCTAGGAGTTCCATCCAGTGCGTCCAGAATGGTGTCCGAGGCCATGGTACGTTTGGCCCCAACGGTGCACCTATCTTGAGTTAAGATTAGCACTATCTCCAAACGTACTGAAATGAGCTTCCACTTGAGCCTTGCAACCTAGGAGTGCCATTGAGTGTGTCCAAAATGATTTCTAAGCTTATGGTACGTTTGGCTCAAACCATTCAGCTATCTCGCACCGACACTAACACTAGCTCTAAACGAACCAAAACGAGAATCCAGAAGACCCACGTCAGCTAGGAGTTCCTTCCGCTAGGAACAAAATGGTTTCTGAGGCCATGATACGTTTGGCCCAAACCGTGCACCTATCTTACGTCAAGATTAGCACTATCTCCAAATGGACTGAAATGAGCTTCCACTTGAGCCTCGAACCTAGGAGTGCCATTAGTTGCATCCAAAATAATTTCTGTGCCTATGGTACGTTTGGTGCAAACCGTGCACCTAACTTGCACGGACACTAACATAGTCTCCAAACAGACCAAAACGAGACTCCACATGACCCACGTCACCTAGGAGTTCCATCGGGTGCATCCAGAGTAATTTCTGAGCCTGTGGTACGTTTCACGCAAACCGTGCACCAATCTTACATCAAGAATAGCACTATATCCATGCGGACTACATCAAGCTTCCACATGAGCCTCGTCACCTAGAAGTACCATCGGGTGCATCCAAAACGACTTTTGAGGCTATGTTATGATTTGCACAATCTGTGCACCTATCTTGCACTGACACTTACACTATCTCGAAACAGACCGAACGAGGTTCCACATGAGCCACGTCACCTAGGAGTTGCATTCGACACGTCCAATTCGATTTTTGAGCCAATGGTACGTCTGGCGCAAATCGTGCACCTATCTTGCATCAAGATCGGCACTATCTCAAAACGAACTGAAATGAGCTTCCACTTGAGCCTCACAACCTAGGAGTGCCATCGGGTGCGTCCAAAACGATTTCTGAGCTTATGGTATGTTAGGCGCAAAGCATTCACCCATCTTGCACTGACACTAAGACTGTCACCAAACGGACCGAAACGAGATTCCACATGATCCACGTCATCTAGGTGTTCCATCAAATGCGTCCAAAATGATTTCTGAGCCTGTGGTACATTCGGCACAAACCGTTCACCTACCTTGCGTCATGGTTAGCACTATCTCCAAACGGACTGAATCAAGCTTCCACTTGAGCCTCGTCACCTAGGAGTACCATCGAGCGCGTCCAAAATGATTTCGGAGGCTATATTATGATTGGCACGAACTGTGCACCTTTCTTGCACTGACGCTTACATTATCTCCAAACAGACCGAGCAAGATTCCACATGGCCCACATGACCTAAGACTTGGATCTAGTGCGTCCAAAATAATTTTCAAGCCAATAATACATTCGGCGCAAACTATGCACCTATCTTGCATCAAGATCAGCACTATCCCGAAACAGACTGAAATGAGCTTCCACTTGAGCCTCACAACCTAGGAGTGCCTTCGGGTGCGTCCAAAAGGATTTCTATGCTTATGGTACGTTTGGCGCAAAGCATTCACATATCTTGCACTGACACTAACACTATCTCTAAATGGACCGAAACCGGATTCCACATGACCCACGTCCCTAGGAGTTCCATCCAGTGTGTCCAGAATGGTGTCCGAGGCCATGGTACGTTTGGCCCCAACGGTGCACCTATCTTGAGTTAAGATTAGCACTATCTCCAAACGTACTGAAATGAGCTTCCACTTGAGCCTTGCAACCTAGGAGTGCCATCGAGTGTGTCCAAAATGATTTCTAAGCTTATGGTACGTTTGGCTCAAACCATTCAGCTATCTCGCACCGACACTAACACTAGCTCTAAACGAACCAAAACGAGAATCCAGAAGACCCACGTCAGCTAGGAGTTCCTTCCGCTAGGTCCAAAATGGTTTCTGAGGCCATGATACGTTTGGCCCAAACCGTGCACCTATCTTACGTCAAGATTAGCACTATCTCCAAATGGACTGAAATGAGCTTCCACTTGAGCCTCGAACCTAGGAGTGCCATTAGTTGCATCCAAAATAATTTCTGTGACTATGGTACGTTTGGTGCAAACCGTGCACCTAACTTGCACGGACACTAACATAGTCTCCAAACAGACCAAAACGAGACTCCACATGACCCACGTCACCTAGGAGTTCCATCGGGTGCATCCAGAGTAATTTCTGAGCCTGTGGTACATTTCACGCAAACCGTGCACCAATCTTACATCAAGAATAGCACTATATCCATGCGGACTACATCAAGCTTCTACTTGAGCCTCGTCACCTAGAAGTACCATCGGGTGCATCCAAAACGACTTTTGAGGCTATGTTATGATTTGCACAATCTGTGCACCTATCTTGCACTGACACTTACACTATCTCGAAACAGACCGAACGAGGTTCCACATGAGCCACGTCACCTAGGAGTTGCATTCGACACGTCCAATTCTATTTTTGAGCCAATGGTACGTCTGGCGCAAATCGTGCACCTATCTTGCATCAAGATCGGCACTATCTCAAAACGAACTGAAATGAGCTTCCACTTGAGCCTCACAACCTAGGAGTGCCATCGGGTGCGTCCAAAACGATTTCTGAGCTTATGGTATGTTAGGCGCAAAGCATTCACCCATCTTGCACTGACACTAAGACTGTCACCAAACGGACCGAAACGAGATTCCACATGATCCACGTCATCTAGGTGTTCCATCAAATGCGTCCAAAATGATTTCTGAGCCTGTGGTACATTCGGCACAAACCGTTCACCTACCTTGCGTCATGGTTAGCACTATCTCCAAACGGACTGAATCAAGCTTCCACTTGAGCCTCGTCACCTAGGAGTACCATCGAGCGCGTCCAAAATGATTTCTGAGGCTATGTTATGATTGGCACAAACTGTGCACCTTTCTTGCACTGACGCTTACATTGTCTCCAAACAGACCGAGCAAGATTCCACATGGCCCACATGACCTAAGACTTGGATCTAGTGCGTCCAAAATAATTTTCAAGCCAATAATACATTCGGCGCAAACTATGCACCTATCTTGCATCAAGATCAGCACTATCCCGAAACAGACTGAAATGAGCTTCCACTTGAGCCTCACAACCTAGGAGTGCCTTCGGGTGCGTCCAAAAGGATTTCTATGCTTATGGTACGTTTGGCGCAAAGCATTCACATATCTTGCACTGACACTAACACTATCTCTAAATGGACCGAAACCGGATTCCACATGACCCACGTCCCTAGGAGTTCCATCCAGTGCGTCCAGAATGGTGTCCGAGGCCATAGTACGTTTGGCCCCAACGGTGCACCTATCTTGAGTTAAGATTAGCACTATCTCCAAACGTACTGAAATGAGCTTCCACTTGAGCCTTGCAACCTAGGAGTGCCATCGAGTGTGTCCAAAATGATTTCTAAGCTTATGGTACGTTTGGCTCAAACCATTCAGCTATCTCGCACCGACACTAACACTAGCTCTAAACGAACCAAAACGAGAATCCAGAAGACCCACGTCAGCTAGGAGTTCCTTCCGCTAGGAACAAAATGGTTTCTGAGGCCATGATACGTTTGGCCCAAACCGTGCACCTATCTTACGTCAAGATTAGCACTATCTCCAAATGGACTGAAATGAGCTTCCACTTGAGCCTCGAACCTAGGAGTGCCATTAGTTGCATCCAAAATAATTTCTGTGACTATGGTACGTTTGGTGCAAACCGTGCACCTAACTTGCACGGACACTAACATAGTCTCCAAACAGACCAAAACGAGACTCCACATGACCCACGTCACCTAGGAGTTCCATCGGGTGCATCCAGAGCAATTTCTGAGCCTGTGGTACGTTTCACGCAAACCGTGCACCAATCTTACATCAAGAATAGCACTATCTCCATGCGGACTACATCAAGCTTCCACTTGAGCCTCGTCACCTAGAAGTACCATCGGGTGGATCCAAAACGACTTTTGAGGCTATGTTATGATTTGCACAATCTGTGGACCTATCTTGCACTGACACTTACACTATCTCAAAACAGACCGAACGAGGTTCCAAATGAGCCACGTCACCTAGGAGTTGCATTCGACACGTCCAATTCGATTTTGAGCCAATGGTATGTCTGGCGCAAATCGTGCACCTATCTTGCATCAGGATCAGCACTATCTCAAAACGAACTGAAATGAGCTTCCACTTGAGCCTCACAACCTAGGAGTGCCATCGGGTGCATCCAAAACGATTTCTGAGCTTATGGTATGTTAGGCGCAAAGCATTCACCCATCTTGCACTGACACTAAGACTGTCACCAAACGGACCAAAACGAGATTCCACATGATCCACGTCATCTAGGTGTTCCATCGGATGTGTCCAAAATGATTTCTGAGCCTGTGGTACATTCGGCACAAACCGTTCACCTACCTTGCGTCATGGTTAGCACTATCTCCAAACGGACTGAATCAAGCTTCCACTTGAGCCTCGTCACCTAGGAGTACCATCGAGCGCGTCCAAAATGATTTCGGAGGCTATGTTATGATTGGCACAAACTGTGCACCTTTCTTGCACTGACGCTTACATTGTCTCCAAACAGACCGAGCAAGATTCCACATGGCCCACATGACCTAAGACTTGGATCTAGTGCGTCCAAAATAATTTTCAAGCCAATAATACATTCGGCGCAAACTATGCACCTATCTTGCATCAAGATCAGCACTATCCCGAAACAGACTGAAATGAGCTTCCACTTGAGCCTCACAACCTAGGAGTGCCTTCGGGTGCGTCCAAAAGGATTTCTATGCTTATGGTACGTTTGGCGCAAAGCATTCACATATCTTGCACTGACACTAACACTATCTCTAAATGGACCGAAACCGGATTCCACATGACCCACGTCCCTAGGAGTTCCATCCAGTGCGTCCAGAATGGTGTCCGAGGCAATCGAATGTTTGGCCCCAACGGTGCACCTATCTTGAGTTAAGATTAGCACTATCTCCAAACGTACTGAACTGAGCTTCCACTTGAGCCTTGCAACCTAGGAGTGCCATCGAGTGTGTCCAAAACGTTTTCTAAGCTTATGGCATGTTTGGCTCAAACCATTCAGCTATCTTGCACCGACACTAACACTAGCTCTAAACGAACCAAAACGAGAATCCAGAAGACCCACGTCAGCTAGGAATTCCTTCCGCTAGGTCCAAAATGGTTTCTGAGGCCATGATACGTTTGGCCCAAACCGTGCACCTATCTTACGTCAAGATTAGCACTATCTCCAAATGGACTGAAATGTGCTTCCACTTGAGCCTCGAACCTAGGAGTGCCTTTAGTTGCGTCCAAAATAATTTCTGTGCCCATGGTACATTTGGTGCAAACCGTGCACCTATCTTGCACGGACACTAACATAGTCTCCAAACAGACCAAAACGAGACTCCACATGACCCACGTCACCTAGGAGTTCCATCGGGTGCATCCAGAGCAATTTCTGAGCCTGTGGTACGTTTCACACAAACCGTGCACCAATCTTACGTCAAGATTAGCACTATCTCCATGCGGACTACATCAAGCTTCCACTTCAGCCTCGTCACCTAGAAGTACCATCGGGTGGATCCAAAACGACTTTTGAGGCTATGTTATGATTGGCACAATTTGTGCACCTATCTTGCACTGACACTTACACTATCTCGAAACAGACCGAACGAGGTTCCACATGAGCCACGTCACCTAGGAGTTGCATTCGACACGTCCAAATCGATTTTTGAGCCAACGGTACGTCTGGCGCAAATCGTGCACCTATCTTGCATCAAGATCAGCACTATCTCAAAACGAACTGAAATGAGCTTCCACTTGAGCCTCACAACCTAGGAGTGCCATCGGGTGCGTCCAAAACGATTTCTGAGCTTATGGTATGTTAGGCGCAAAGCATTCACCCATCTTGCACTGACACTAAGACTGTCACCAAACGGACCGAAACGAGATTCCACATGATCCACGTCATCTAGGTGTTCCATCAAATGTGTCCAAAATGATTTCTGAGCCTGTGGTACATTCGGCACAAACCGTTCACCTACCTTGCGTCATGGTTAGCACTATCTCCAAACGGACTGAATCAAGCTTCCACTTGAGCCTCGTCACCTAGGAGTACCATCGAGCGCGTCCAAAATGATTTCTGAGGCTATATTATGATTGGCACAAACTGTGCACCTTTCTTGCACTGACGCTTACATTATCTCCAAACAGACCGAGCAAGATTCCACATGGCCCACATGACCTAAGACTTGGATCTAGTGCGTCCAAAATAATTTTCAAGCCAATAATACATTCGGCGCAAACTATGCACCTATCTTGCATCAAGATCAGCACTATCCCGAAACAGACTGAAATGAGCTTCCACTTGAGCCTCACAACCTAGGAGTGCCTTCGGGTGCGTCCAAAAGGATTTCTATGCTTATGGTACGTTTGGCGCAAAGCATTCACATATCTTGCACTGACACTAACACTATCTCTAAATGGACCGAAACCGGATTCCACATGACCCACATCCCTAGGAGTTCCATCCAGTGCGTCCAGAATGGTGTCAGAGGCAATGGAATGTTTGGCCCCAACGGTGCACCTATCTTGAGTTAAGATTAGCACTATCTCCAAACGTACTGAAATGAGCTTCCACTTGAGCCTTGCAACCTAGGAGTGCCATCGAGCATGTCCAAAACGTTTTCTAAGCTTATGGTACGTTTGGCTCAAACCATTCAGCTATCTCGCACCGACACTAACACTAGCTCTAAACGAACCAAAACGAGAATCCAGAAGACCCACGTCAGCTAGGAGTTCCTTCCGCTAGGAACAAAATGGTTTCTGAGGCCATGATACGTTTGGCCCAAACCGTGCACCTATCTTACGTCAAGATTAGCACTATCTCCAAATGGACTGAAATGAGCTTCCACTTGAGCCTCGAACCTAGGAGTGCCTTTAGTTGCATCCAAAATAATTTCTGTGCCCATGGTACATTTGGTGCAAACCGTGCACCTATCTTGCACGGACACTAACATAGTCTCCAAACAGACCAAAACGAGACTCCACATGACCCACGTCACCTAGGAGTTCCATCGGGTGCATCCAGAGCAATTTCTGAGCCTGTGGTACGTTTCACGCAAACCGTGCACCAATCTTACGTCAAGATTAGCACTATCTCCATGCGGACTACATCAAGCTTCCACTTCAGCCTCGTCACCTAGAAGTACCATCGGGTGGATCCAAAACGACTTTTGAGGCTATGTTATGATTGGCACAATTTGTGCACCTATCTTGCACTGACACTTACACTATCTCGAAACAGACCGAACGAGGTTCCACATGAGCCACGTCACCTAGGAGTTGCATTCGACACGTCCAAATCGATTTTTGAGCCAACGGTACGTCTGGCGCAAATCGTGCACCTATCTTGCATCAAGATCAGCACTATCTCAAAACGAACTGAAATGAGCTTCCACTTGAGCCTCACAACCTAGGAGTGCCATCGGGTGCGTCCAAAACGATTTCTGAGCTTATGGTATGTTAGGCGCAAAGCATTCACCCATCTTGCACTGACACTAAGACTGTCACCAAACGGACCGAAACGAGATTCCACATGATCCACGTCATCTAGGTGTTCCATCAAATGTGTCCAAAATGATTTCTGAGCCTGTGGTACATTCGGCACAAACCGTTCACCTACCTTGCGTCATGGTTAGCACTATCTCCAAACGGACTGAATCAAGCTTCCACTTGAGCCTCGTCACCTAGGAGTACCATCGAGCGCGTCCAAAATGATTTCTGAGGCTATATTATGATTGGCACAAACTGTGCACCTTTCTTGCACTGACGCTTACATTATCTCCAAACAGACCGAGCAAGATTCCACATGGCCCACATGACCTAAGACTTGGATCTAGTGCGTCCAAAATAATTTTCAAGCCAATAATACATTCGGCGCAAACTATGCACCTATCTTGCATCAAGATCAGCACTATCCCGAAACAGACTGAAATGAGCTTCCACTTGAGCCTCACAACCTAGGAGTGCCTTCGGGTGCGTCCAAAAGGATTTCTATGCTTATGGTACGTTTGGCACAAAGCATTCACATATCTTGCACTGACACTAACACTATCTCTAAATGGACCGAAACCGGATTCCACATGACCCACGTCCCTAGGAGTTCCATCCAGTGCGTCCAGAATGGTGTCCGAGGCCATGTTACGTTTGGCCCCAACGGTGCACCTATCTTGAGTTAAGATTAGCACTATCTCCAAACGTACTGAAATGAGCTTCCACTTGAGCCTTGCAACCTAGGAGTGCCATCGAGCGTGTCCAAAATGATTTCTAAGCTTATGGTACGTTTGGCTCAAACCATTCAGCTATCTTGCACCGACACTAACACTAGCTCTAAACGAACCAAAATGAGAATCCAGAAGACCCACGTCAGCTAGGAGTTCCTTCCGCTAGGTCCAAAATGGTTTCTGAGGCCATAATACGTTTGGCCCAAACCGTGCACCTATCTTACGTCAAGATTAGCACTATCTCCAAATGGACTGAAATGTGCTTCCACTTGAGCCTCGAACCTAGGAGTGCCATTAGTTGCGTCCAAAATAATTTCTCTGCCCATGGTACATTTGGTGCAAACCGTGCACCTATCTTGCACGGACACTAATATAGTCTCCAAACAGACCAAAACGAGACTCCACATGACCCACGTCACCTAGGAGTTCCATCGGGTGCATCCAGAGCAATTTCTGAGCCTGTGGTACGTTTCACGCAAACCGTGCACCAATCTTACGTCAAGATTAGCACTATCTCCATGCGGACTACATCAAGCTTCCACTTGAGCCTCGTCACCTAGAAGTACCATCGGGTGGATCCAAAACAACTTGTGAGGCTATGTTATGATTGGCACAATTTGTGCACCTATCTTGCACTGACACTTACACTATCTCGAAACAGACCGAACGAGGTTCCACATGAGCCACGTCACCTAGGAGTTGCATTCGACACGTCCAAATCGATTTTTGAGCCAATGGTACGTCTGGCGCAAATCGTGCACCTATCTTGCATCAAGATCAGCACTATCTCAAAACGAACGGAAATGAGCTTCCACTTGAGCCTCACAACCTAGGAGTGCCATCGGGTGCGTCCAAAACGATTTCTGAGCTTATGGTATGTTAGGCGCAAAGCATTCACCCATCTTGCACTGACACTAAGACTGTCACCAAACGGACCGAAACGAGATTCCACAGGATCCACGTCATCTAGGTGTTCCATCAAATGTGTCCAAAATGATTTCTGAGCCTGTGGTACATTCGGCACAAACCGTTCACCTACCTTGCGTCATGGTTAGCACTATCTCCAAACGGACTGAATCAAGCTTCCACTTGAGCCTCGTCACCTAGGAGTACCATCGAGCGCGTCCAAAATGATTTCTGAGGCTATGTTATGATTGACACAAACTGTGCACCTTTCTTGCACTGACGCTTACATTGTCTCCAAACAGACCGAGCAAGATTCCACATGGCCCACATGACCTAAGACTTGGATCTAGTGCGTCCAAAATAATTTTCAAGCCAATAATACATTCGGCGCAAACTATGCACCTATCTTGCATCAAGATCAGCACTATCCCGAAACAGACTGAAATGAGCTTCCACTTGAGCCTCACAACCTAGGAGTGCCTTCGGGTGCGTCCAAAAGGATTTCTATGCTTATGGTATGTTTGGCGCAAAGCATTCACATATCTTGCACTGACACTAACACTATCTCTAAATGGACCGAAACCGGATTCCACATGACCCACATCCCTAGGAGTTCCATCCAGTGCGTCCAGAATGGTGTCCGAGGCCATGGTATGTTTGGCCCCAACGGTGCACCTATCTTGAGTTAAGATTAGCACTATCTCCAAACGTACTGAAATGAGCTTCCACTTGAGCCTTGCAACCGAGGAGTGCCATCGAGTGTGTCCAAAACGTTTTCTAAGCTTATGGCACGTTTGGCTCAAACCATTCAGCTATCTTGCACCGACACTAACACTAGCTCTAAACGAACCAAAATGAGAATCCAGAAGACCCACGTCAGCTAGGAATTCCTTCCGCTAGGTCCAAAATGGTTTCTGAGGCCATAATACGTTTGGCCCAAACCGTGCACCTATCTTACGTCAAGATTAGCACTATCTCCAAATGGACTGAAATGTGCTTCCACTTGAGCCTCGAACCTAGGAGTGCCATTAGTTGCGTCCAAAATAATTTCTCTGCCCATGGTACATTTGGTGCAAACCGTGCACCTATCTTGCACGGACACTAATATAGTCTCCAAACAGACCAAAACGAGACTCCACATGACCCACGTCACCTAGGAGTTCCATCGGGTGCATCCAGAGCAATTTCTGAGCCTGTGGTACGTTTCACGCAAACCGTGCACCAATCTTACGTCAAGATTAGCACTATCTCCATGCGGACTACATCAAGCTTCCACTTGAGCCTCGTCACCTAGAAGTACCATCGGGTGGATCCAAAACGACTTGTGAGGCTATGTTATGATTGGCACAATTTGTGCACCTATCTTGCACTGACACTTACACTATCTCGAAACAGACCGAACGAGGTTCCACATGAGCCACGTCACCTAGGAGTTGCATTCGACACGTCCAAATCGATTTTTGAGCCAATGGTACGTCTGGCGCAAATCGTGCACCTATCTTGCATCAAGATCAGCACTATCTCAAAACGAACGGAAATGAGCTTCCACTTGAGCCTCACAACCTAGGAGTGCCATCGGGTGCGTCCAAAACGATTTCTGAGCTTATGGTATGTTAGGCGCAAAGCATTCACCCATCTTGCACTGACACTAAGACTGTCACCAAACGGACCGAAACGAGATTCCACAGGATCCACGTCATCTAGGTGTTCCATCAAATGTGTCCAAAATGATTTCTGAGCCTGTGGTACATTCGGCACAAACCGTTCACCTACCTTGCGTCATGGTTAGCACTATCTCCAAACAGACTGAATCAAGCTTCCACTTGAGCCTCGTCACCTAGGAGTACCATCGAGCGCGTCCAAAATGATTTCTGAGGCTATGTTATGATTGGCACAAACTGTGCACCTTTCTTGCACTGACGCTTACATTGTCTCCAAACAGACCGAGCAAGATTCCACATGGCCCACATGACCTAAGACTTGGATCTAGTGCGTCCAAAATAATTTTCAAGCCAATAATACATTCGGCGCAAACTATGCACCTATCTTGCATCAAGATCAGCACTATCCCGAAACAGACTAAAATGAGCTTCCACTTGAGCCTCACAACCTAGGAGTGCCTTCGGGTGCGTCCTAAAGGATTTCTATGCTTATGGTACGTTTGGCGCAAAGCATTCACATATCTTGCACTGACACTAACACTATCTCTAAATGGACCGAAACCGGATTCCACATGACCCACATCCCTAGGAGTTCCATCCAGTGCGTCCAGAATGGTGTCCGAGGCCATGGTATGTTTGGCCCCAACGGTGCACCTATCTTGAGTTAAGATTAGCACTATCTCCAAACGTACTGAAATGAGCTTCCACTTGAGCCTTGCAACCGAGGAGTGCCATCGAGTGTGTCCAAAACGTTTTCTAAGCTTATGGCACGTTTGGCTCAAACCATTCAGCTATCTTGCACCGACACTAACACTAGCTCTAAACGAACCAAAATGAGAATCCAGAAGACCCACGTCAGCTAGGAATTCCTTCCGCTAGGTCCAAAATGGTTTCTGAGGCCATGATACGTTTGGCCCAAACCGTGCACCTATCTTACGTCAAGATTAGCACTATCTCCAAATGGACTGAAATGTGCTTCCACTTGAGCCTCGAACCTAGGAGTGCCATTAGTTGCGTCCAAAATAATTTCCGTGCCCATGGTACATTTGGTGCAAACCATGCACCTATCTTGCACGGACACTAACATAGTCTCCAAACAGACCAAAACGAGACTCCACATGACCCACGTCACCTAGGAGTTCCATCGGGTGCATCCAGAGCAATTTCTGAGCCTGTGGTACGTTTCACGCAAACCGTGCACCAATCTTACGTCAAGATTAGCACTATCTCCATGCGGACTACATCAAGCTTCCACTTGAGCCTCGTCACCTAGAAGTACCATCGGGTGGATCCAAAACGACTTTTGAGGCTATGTTATGATTGGCACAATTTGTGCACCTATCTTGCACTGACACTTACACTATCTCGAAACAGACTGAACGAGGTTCCACATGAGCCACGTCACCTAGGAGTTGCATTCGACACGTCCAAATCGATTTTTGAGCCAATGGTACGTCTGGCGCAAATCGTGCACCTATCTTGCATCAAGATCAGCACTATCTCAAAACGAACTGAAATGAGCTTCCACTTGAGCCTCACAACCTAGGAGTGCCATCGGGTGCGTCCAAAACGATTTCTGAGCTTATGGTATGTTAGGCGCAAAGCATTCACCCAACTTGCACTGACACTAAGACTGTCACCAAACGGACCGAAACGAGATTCCACAGGATCCACGTCATCTAGGTGTTCCATCAAATGTGTCCAAAATGATTTCTGAGCCTGTGGTACATTCGGCACAAACCGTTCACCTACCTTGCGTCATGGTTAGCACTATCTCCAAACAGACTGAATCAAGCTTCCACTTGAGCCTCGTCACCTAGGAGTACCATCGAGCGCGTCCAAAATGATTTCTGAGGCTATGTTATGATTGGCACAAACTGTGCACCTTTCTTGCACTGACGCTTACATTGTCTCCAAACAGACCGAGCAAGATTCCACATGGCCCACATGACCTAAGACTTGGATCTAGTGCGTCCAAAATAATTTTCAAGCCAATAATACATTCGGCGCAAACTATGCACCTATCTTGCATCAAGATCAGCACTATCCCGAAACAGACTGAAATGAGCTTCCACTTGAGCCTCACAACCTAGGAGTGCCTTCGGGTGCGTCCAAAAGGATTTCTATGCTTATGGTACGTTTGGCGCAAAGCATTCACATATCTTGCACTGACACTAACACTATCTCTAAATGGACCGAAACCGGATTCCACATGACCCACATCCCTAGGAGTTCCATCCAGTGCGTCCAGAATGGTGTCCGAGGCCATGTTACGTTTGGCCCCAACGGTGCACCTATCTTGAGTTAAGATTAGCACTATCTCCAAACGTACTGAAATGAGCTTCCACTTGAGCCTTGCAACCTAGGAGTGCCATCGAGCGTGTCCAAAATGATTTCTAAGCTTATGGTACGTTTGGCTCAAACCATTCAGCTATCTCGCACCGACACTAACACTAGCTCTAAACGAACCAAAACGAGAATCCAGAAGACCCACGTCAGCTAGGAGTTCCTTCCGCTAGGTCCAAAATGGTTTCTGAGGCCATGATACGTTTGGCCCAAACCGTGCACCTATCTTACGTCAAGATTAGCACTATCTCCAAATGGACTGAAATGAGCTTCCACTTGAGCCTCGAACCTAGGAGTGCCATTAGTTGCATCCAAAATAATTTCTGTGACTATGGTACGTTTGGTGCAAACCGTGCACCTAACTTGCACGGACACTAACATAGTCTCCAAACATACCAAAACGAGACTCCACATGACCCACGTCACCTAGGAGTTCCATCGGGTGCATCCAGAGCAATTTCTGAGCCTGTGGTACGTTTCACGCAAACCGTGCACCAATCTTACATCAAGAATAGCACTATCTCCATGCGGACTACATCAAGCTTCCACTTGAGCCTCGTCACCTAGAAGTACCATCGGGTGGATCCAAAACGACTTTTGAGGCTATGTTATGATTTGCACAATCTGTGCACCTATCTTGCACTGACACTTACACTATCTCAAAACAGACCGAACGAGGTTCCAAATGAGCCACGTCACCTAGGAGTTGCATTCGACACGTCCAATTCGATTTTTGAGCCAATGGTATGTCTGGCGCAAATCGTGCACCTATCTTGCATCAGGATCAGCACTATCTCAAAACGAACTGAAATGAGCTTCCACTTGAGCCTCACAACCTAGGAGTGCCATCGGGTGCATCCAAAACGATTTCTGAGCTTATGGTATGTTAGGCGCAAAGCATTCACCCATCTTGCACTGACACTAAGACTGTCACCAAACGGACCGAAACGAGATTCCACATGATCCACGTCATCTAGGTGTTCCATCGGATGTGTCCAAAATGATTTCTAAGCCTGTGGTACATTCGGCACAAACCGTTCACCTACCTTGTGTCATGGTTAGCACTATCTCCAAACGGACTAAATCAAGCTTCCACTTGAGCCTCGTCACCTAGGAGTACCATCGAGCGCGTCCAAAATGATTTCTGAGGCTATGTTATGATTGACACAAACTGTGCACCTTTCTTGCACTGACGCTTACATTGTCTCCAAACAGACCGAGCAAGATTCCACATGGCCCACATGACCTAAGACTTGGATCTAGTGCGTCCAAAATAATTTTCAAGCCAATAATACATTCGGCGCAAACTATGCACCTATCTTGCATCAAGATCAGCACTATCCCGAAACAGACTGAAATGAGCTTCCACTTGAGCCTCACAACCTAGGAGTGCCTTCGGGTGCGTCCAAAAGGATTTGTATGCTTATGGTACGTTTGGCGCAAAGCATTCACATATCTTGCACTGACACTAACACTATCTCTAAATGGACCGAAACCTGATTCCACTTGACCCACGTCCCTAGGAGTTCCATCTAGTGCGTCCAGAATGGTGTCCGAGGCCATGGTATGTTTGGCCCCAACGGTGCACCTATCTTGAGTTAAGATTAGCACTATCTCCAAACGTACTGAAATGAGCTTCCACTTGAGCCTTGCAACCTAGGACTGCCATCGAGTGTGTCCAAAACGTTTTCTAAGCTTATGGCACGTTTGGCTCAAACCATTCAGCTATCTTGCACCGACACTAACACTAGCTCTAAACGAACCAAAATGAGAATCCAGAAGACCCACGTCAGCTAGGAATTCCTTCCGCTAGGTCCAAAATGGTTTCTGAGGCCATAATACGTTTGGCCCAAACCGTGCACCTATCTTACGTCAAGATTAGCACTATCTCCAAATGGACTGAAATGTGCTTCCACTTGAGCCTCGAACCTAGGAGTGCCATTAGTTGCGTCCAAAATAATTTCTCTGCCCATGGTACATTTGGTGCAAACCGTGCACCTATCTTGCACGGACACTAACATAGTCTCCAAACAGACCAAAACGAGACTCCACATGACCCACGTCACCTAGGAGTTCCATCGGGTGCATCCAGAGCAATTTCTGAGCCTGTGGTACGTTTCACGCAAACCGTGCACCAATCTTACGTCAAGATTAGCACTATCTCCATGCGGACTACATCAAGCTTCCACTTGAGCCTCGTCACCTAGAAGTACCATCGGGTGGATCCAAAACGACTTGTGAGGCTATGTTATGATTGGCACAATTTGTGCACCTATCTTGCACTGACACTTACACTATCTCGAAACAGACCGAACGAGGTTCCACATGAGCCACGTCACCTAGGAGTTGCATTCGACACGTCCAAATCGATTTTTGAGCCAATGGTACGTCTGGCGCAAATCGTGCACCTATCTTGCATCAAGATCAGCACTATCTCAAAACGAACGGAAATGAGCTTCCACTTGAGCCTCACAACCTAGGAGTGCCATCGGGTGCGTCCAAAACGATTTCTGAGCTTATGGTATGTTAGGCGCAAAGCATTCACCCATCTTGCACTGACACTAAGACTGTCACCAAACGGACCGAAACGAGATTCCACAGGATCCACGTCATCTAGGTGTTCCATCAAATGTGTCCAAAATGATTTCTGAGCCTGTGGTACATTCGGCACAAACCGTTCACCTACCTTGCGTCATGGTTAGCACTATCTCCAAACAGACTGAATCAAGCTTCCACTTGAGCCTCGTCACCTAGGAGTACCATCGAGCGCGTCCAAAATGATTTCTGAGGCTATGTTATGATTGGCACAAACTGTGCACCTTTCTTGCACTGACGCTTACATTGTCTCCAAACAGACCGAGCAAGATTCCACATGGCCCACATGACCTAAGACTTGGATCTAGTGCGTCCAAAATAATTTTCAAGCCAATAATACATTCGGCGCAAACTATGCACCTATCTTGCATCAAGATCAGCACTATCCCGAAACAGACTGAAATGAGCTTCCACTTGAGCCTCACAACCTAGGAGTGCCTTCGGGTGCGTCCAAAAGGATTTCTATGCTTATGGTACGTTTGGCGCAAAGCATTCACATATCTTGCACTGACACTAACACTATCTCTAAATGGACCGAAACCGGATTCCACATGACCCACATCCCTAGGAGTTCCATCCAGTGCGTCCAGAATGGTGTCCGAGGCCATGGTATGTTTGGCCCCAACGGTGCACCTATCTTGAGTTAAGATTAGCACTATCTCCAAACGTACTGAAATGAGCTTCCACTTGAGCCTTGCAACCGAGGAGTGCCATCGAGTGTGTCCAAAACGTTTTCTAAGCTTATGGCACGTTTGGCTCAAACCATTCAGCTATCTTGCACCGACACTAACACTAGCT
Organism: Saccharum hybrid cultivar R570; assembly: GCA_038087645.1. Lineage (NCBI taxonomy): Eukaryota > Viridiplantae > Streptophyta > Magnoliopsida > Poales > Poaceae > Saccharum > Saccharum hybrid cultivar. Next base: position 18,538,509 of record JAQSUU010000066.1, read on the forward strand.
CTAAACGAACCAAAATGAGAATCCAGAAGACCCACGTCAGCTAGGAATTCCTTCCGCTAGGTCCAAAATGGTTTCTGAGGCCATGATACGTTTGGCCCAAACCGTGCACCTATCTTACGTCAAGATTAGCACTATCTCCAAATGGACTGAAATGTGCTTCCACTTGAGCCTCGAACCTAGGAGTGCCATTAGTTGCGTCCAAAATAATTTCCGTGCCCATGGTACATTTGGTGCAAACCATGCACCTATCTTGCACGGACACTAACATAGTCTCCAAACAGACCAAAACGAGACTCCACATGACCCACGTCACCTAGGAGTTCCATCGGGTGCATCCAGAGCAATTTCTGAGCCTGTGGTACGTTTCACGCAAACCGTGCACCAATCTTACGTCAAGATTAGCACTATCTCCATGCGGACTACATCAAGCTTCCACTTGAGCCTCGTCACCTAGAAGTACCATCGGGTGGATCCAAAACGACTTTTGAGGCTATGTTATGATTGGCACAATTTGTGCACCTATCTTGCACTGACACTTACACTATGTCGAAACAGACTGAACGAGGTTCCACATGAGCCACGTCACCTAGGAGTTGCATTCGACACGTCCAAATCGATTTTTGAGCCAATGGTACGTCTGGCGCAAATCGTGCACCTATCTTGCATCAAGATCAGCACTATCTCAAAACGAACTGAAATGAGCTTCCACTTGAGCCTCACAACCTAGGAGTGCCATCGGGTGCGTCCAAAACGATTTCTGAGCTTATGGTATGTTAGGCGCAAAGCATTCACCCAACTTGCACTGACACTAAGACTGTCACCAAACGGACCGAAACGAGATTCCACAGGATCCACGTCATCTAGGTGTTCCATCAAATGTGTCCAAAATGATTTCTGAGCCTGTGGTACATTCGGCACAAACCGTTCACCTACCTTGCGTCATGGTTAGCACTATCTCCAAACAGACTGAATCAAGCTTCCACTTGAGCCTCGTCACCTAGGAGTACCATCGAGCGCGTCCAAAATGATTTCTGAGGCTATGTTATGATTGGCACAAACTGTGCACCTTTCTTGCACTGACGCTTACATTGTCTCCAAACAGACCGAGCAAGATTCCACATGGCCCACATGACCTAAGACTTGGATCTAGTGCGTCCAAAATAATTTTCAAGCCAATAATACATTCGGCGCAAACTATGCACCTATCTTGCATCAAGATCAGCACTATCCCGAAACAGACTGAAATGAGCTTCCACTTGAGCCTCACAACCTAGGAGTGCCTTCGGGTGCGTCCAAAAGGATTTCTATGCTTATGGTACGTTTGGCGCAAAGCATTCACATATCTTGCACTGACACTAACACTATCTCTAAATGGACCGAAACCGGATTCCACATGACCCACATCCCTAGGAGTTCCATCCAGTGCGTCCAGAATGGTGTCCGAGGCCATGGTATGTTTGGCCCCAACGGTGCACCTATCTTGAGTTAAGATTAGCACTATCTCCAAACGTACTGAAATGAGCTTCCACTTGAGCCTTGCAACCGAGGAGTGCCATCGAGTGTGTCCAAAACGTTTTCTAAGCTTATGGCACGTTTGGCTCAAACCATTCAGCTATCTTGCACCGACACTAACACTAGCTCTAAACGAACCAAAATGAGAATCCAGAAGACCCACGTCAGCTAGGAATTCCTTCCGCTAGGTCCAAAATGGTTTCTGAGGCCATGATACGTTTGGCCCAAACCGTGCACCTATCTTACGTCAAGATTAGCACTATCTCCAAATGGACTGAAATGTGCTTCCACTTGAGCCTCGAACCTAGGAGTGCCATTAGTTGCGTCCAAAATAATTTCCGTGCCCATGGTACATTTGGTGCAAACCATGCACCTATCTTGCACGGACACTAACATAGTCTCCAAACAGACCAAAACGAGACGCCACATGACCCACGTCACCTAGGAGTTCCATCGGGTGCATCCAGAGCAATTTCTGAGCCTGTGGTACGTTTCACGCAAACCGTGCACCAATCTTACGTCAAGATTAGCACTATCTCCATGCGGACTACATCAAGCTTCCACTTGAGCCTCGTCACCTAGAAGTACCATCGGGTGGATCCAAAACGACTTTTGAGGCTATGTTATGATTGGCACAATTTGTGCACCTATCTTGCACTGACACTTACACTATCTCGAAACAGACTGAACGAGGTTCCACATGAGCCACGTCACCTAGGAGTTGCATTCGACACGTCCAAATCGATTTTTGAGCCAATGGTACGTCTGGCGCAAATCGTGCACCTATCTTGCATCAAGATCAGCACTATCTCAAAACGAACTGAAATGAGCTTCCACTTGAGCCTCACAACCTAGGAGTGCCATCGGGTGCGTCCAAAACGATTTCTGAGCTTATGGTATGTTAGGCGCAAAGCATTCACCCATCTTGCACTGACACTAAGACTGTCACCAAACGGACCGAAACGAGATTCCACAGGATCCACGTCATCTAGGTGTTCCATCAAATGTGTCCAAAATGATTTCTGAGCCTGTGGTACATTCGGCACAAACCGTTCACCTACCTTGCGTCATGGTTAGCACTATCTCCAAACAGACTGAATCAAGCTTCCACTTGAGCCTCGTCACCTAGGAGTACCATCGAGCGCGTCCAAAATGATTTCTGAGGCTATGTTATGATTGGCACAAACTGTGCACCTTTCTTGCACTGACGCTTACATTGTCTCCAAACAGACCGAGCAAGATTCCACATGGCCCACATGACCTAAGACTTGGATCTAGTGCGTCCAAAATAATTTTCAAGCCAATAATACATTCGGCGCAAACTATGCACCTATCTTGCATCAAGATCAGCACTATCCCGAAACAGACTGAAATGAGCTTCCACTTGAGCCTCACAACCTAGGAGTGCCTTCGGGTGCGTCCAAAAGGATTTCTATGCTTATGGTACGTTTGGCGCAAAGCATTCACATATCTTGCACTGACACTAACACTATCTCTAAATGGACCGAAACCGGATTCCACATGACCCACATCCCTAGGAGTTCCATCCAGTGCGTCCAGAATGGTGTCCGAGGCCATGGTATGTTTGGCCCCAACGGTGCACCTATCTTGAGTTAAGATTAGCACTATCTCCAAACGTACTGAAATGAGCTTCCACTTGAGCCTTGCAACCGAGGAGTGCCATCGAGTGTGTCCAAAACGTTTTCTAAGCTTATGGCACGTTTGGCTCAAACCATTCAGCTATCTTGCACCGACACTAACACTAGCTCTAAACGAACCAAAATGAGAATCCAGAAGACCCACGTCAGCTAGGAATTCCTTCCGCTAGGTCCAAAATGGTTTCTGAGGCCATGATACGTTTGGCCCAAACCGTGCACCTATCTTACGTCAAGATTAGCACTATCTCCAAATGGACTGAAATGTGCTTCCACTTGAGCCTCGAACCTAGGAGTGCCATTAGTTGCGTCCAAAATAATTTCCGTGCCCATGGTACATTTGGTGCAAACCATGCACCTATCTTGCACGGACACTAACATAGTCTCCAAACAGACCAAAACGAGACTCCACATGACCCACGTCACCTAGGAGTTCCATCGGGTGCATCCAGAGCAATTTCTGAGCCTGTGGTACGTTTCACGCAAACCGTGCACCAATCTTACGTCAAGATTAGCACTATCTCCATGCGGACTACATCAAGCTTCCACTTGAGCCTCGTCACCTAGAAGTACCATCGGGTGGATCCAAAACGACTTTTGAGGCTATGTTATGATTGGCACAATTTGTGCACCTATCTTGCACTGACACTTACACTATCTCGAAACAGACTGAACGAGGTTCCACATGAGCCACGTCACCTAGGAGTTGCATTCGACACGTCCAAATCGATTTTTGAGCCAATGGTACGTCTGGCGCAAATCGTGCACCTATCTTGCATCAAGATCAGCACTATCTCAAAACGAACTGAAATGAGCTTCCACTTGAGCCTCACAACCTAGGAGTGCCATCGGGTGCGTCCAAAACGATTTCTGAGCTTATGGTATGTTAGGCGCAAAGCATTCACCCAACTTGCACTGACACTAAGACTGTCACCAAACGGACCGAAACGAGATTCCACAGGATCCACGTCATCTAGGTGTTCCATCAAATGTGTCCAAAATGATTTCTGAGCCTGTGGTACATTCGGCACAAACCGTTCACCTACCTTGCGTCATGGTTAGCACTATCTCCAAACAGACTGAATCAAGCTTCCACTTGAGCCTCGTCACCTAGGAGTACCATCGAGCGCGTCCAAAATGATTTCTGAGGCTATGTTATGATTGGCACAAACTGTGCACCTTTCTTGCACTGACGCTTACATTGTCTCCAAACAGACCGAGCAAGATTCCACATGGCCCACATGACCTAAGACTTGGATCTAGTGCGTCCAAAATAATTTTCAAGCCAATAATACATTCGGCGCAAACTATGCACCTATCTTGCATCAAGATCAGCACTATCCCGAAACAGACTGAAATGAGCTTCCACTTGAGCCTCACAACCTAGGAGTGCCTTCGGGTGCGTCCAAAAGGATTTCTATGCTTATGGTACGTTTGGCGCAAAGCATTCACATATCTTGCACTGACACTAACACTATCTCTAAATGGACCGAAACCGGATTCCACATGACCCACATCCCTAGGAGTTCCATCCAGTGCGTCCAGAATGGTGTCCGAGGCCATGGTATGTTTGGCCCCAACGGTGCACCTATCTTGAGTTAAGATTAGCACTATCTCCAAACGTACTGAAATGAGCTTCCACTTGAGCCTTGCAACCGAGGAGTGCCATCGAGTGTGTCCAAAACGTTTTCTAAGCTTATGGCACGTTTGGCTCAAACCATTCAGCTATCTTGCACCGACACTAACACTAGCTCTAAACGAACCAAAATGAGAATCCAGAAGACCCACGTCAGCTAGGAATTCCTTCCGCTAGGTCCAAAATGGTTTCTGAGGCCATGATACGTTTGGCCCAAACCGTGCACCTATCTTACGTCAAGATTAGCACTATCTCCAAATGGACTGAAATGTGCTTCCACTTGAGCCTCGAACCTAGGAGTGCCATTAGTTGCGTCCAAAATAATTTCCGTGCCCATGGTACATTTGGTGCAAACCATGCACCTATCTTGCACGGACACTAACATAGTCTCCAAACAGACCAAAACGAGACTCCACATGACCCACGTCACCTAGGAGTTCCATCGGGTGCATCCAGAGCAATTTCTGAGCCTGTGGTACGTTTCACGCAAACCGTGCACCAATCTTACGTCAAGATTAGCACTATCTCCATGCGGACTACATCAAGCTTCCACTTGAGCCTCGTCACCTAGAAGTACCATCGGGTGGATCCAAAACGACTTTTGAGGCTATGTTATGATTGGCACAATTTGTGCACCTATCTTGCACTGACACTTACACTATCTCGAAACAGACTGAACGAGGTTCCACATGAGCCACGTCACCTAGGAGTTGCATTCGACACGTCCAAATCGATTTTTGAGCCAATGGTACGTCTGGCGCAAATCGTGCACCTATCTTGCATCAAGATCAGCACTATCTCAAAACGAACTGAAATGAGCTTCCACTTGAGCCTCACAACCTAGGAGTGCCATCGGGTGCGTCCAAAACGATTTCTGAGCTTATGGTATGTTAGGCGCAAAGCATTCACCCATCTTGCACTGACACTAAGACTGTCACCAAACGGACCGAAACGAGATTCCACAGGATCCACGTCATCTAGGTGTTCCATCAAATGTGTCCAAAATGATTTCTGAGCCTGTGGTACATTCGGCACAAACCGTTCACCTACCTTGCGTCATGGTTAGCACTATCTCCAAACAGACTGAATCAAGCTTCCACTTGAGCCTCGTCACCTAGGAGTACCATCGAGCGCGTCCAAAATGATTTCTGAGGCTATGTTATGATTGGCACAAACTGTGCACCTTTCTTGCACTGACGCTTACATTGTCTCCAAACAGACCGAGCAAGATTCCACATGGCCCACATGACCTAAGACTTGGATCTAGTGCGTCCAAAATAATTTTCAAGCCAATAATACATTCGGCGCAAACTATGCACCTATCTTGCATCAAGATCAGCACTATCCCGAAACAGACTGAAATGAGCTTCCACTTGAGCCTCACAACCTAGGAGTGCCTTCGGGTGCGTCCAAAAGGATTTCTATGCTTATGGTACGTTTGGCGCAAAGCATTCACATATCTTGCACTGACACTAACACTATCTCTAAATGGACCGAAACCGGATTCCACATGACCCACATCCCTAGGAGTTCCATCCAGTGCGTCCAGAATGGTGTCCGAGGCCATGGTATGTTTGGCCCCAACGGTGCACCTATCTTGAGTTAAGATTAGCACTATCTCCAAACGTACTGAAATGAGCTTCCACTTGAGCCTTGCAACCGAGGAGTGCCATCGAGTGTGTCCAAAACGTTTTCTAAGCTTATGGCACGTTTGGCTCAAACCATTCAGCTATCTTGCACCGACACTAACACTAGCTCTAAACGAACCAAAATGAGAATCCAGAAGACCCACGTCAGCTAGGAATTCCTTCCGCTAGGTCCAAAATGGTTTCTGAGGCCATGATACGTTTGGCCCAAACCGTGCACCTATCTTACGTCAAGATTAGCACTATCTCCAAATGGACTGAAATGTGCTTCCACTTGAGCCTCGAACCTAGGAGTGCCATTAGTTGCGTCCAAAATAATTTCCGTGCCCATGGTACATTTGGTGCAAACCATGCACCTATCTTGCACGGACACTAACATAGTCTCCAAACAGACCAAAACGAGACGCCACATGACCCACGTCACCTAGGAGTTCCATCGGGTGCATCCAGAGCAATTTCTGAGCCTGTGGTACGTTTCACGCAAACCGTGCACCAATCTTACGTCAAGATTAGCACTATCTCCATGCGGACTACATCAAGCTTCCACTTGAGCCTCGTCACCTAGAAGTACCATCGGGTGGATCCAAAACGACTTTTGAGGCTATGTTATGATTGGCACAATTTGTGCACCTATCTTGCACTGACACTTACACTATCTCGAAACAGACTGAACGAGGTTCCACATGAGCCACGTCACCTAGGAGTTGCATTCGACACGTCCAAATCGATTTTTGAGCCAATGGTACGTCTGGCGCAAATCGTGCACCTATCTTGCATCAAGATCAGCACTATCTCAAAACGAACTGAAATGAGCTTCCACTTGAGCCTCACAACCTAGGAGTGCCATCGGGTGCGTCCAAAACGATTTCTGAGCTTATGGTATGTTAGGCGCAAAGCATTCACCCATCTTGCACTGACACTAAGACTGTCACCAAACGGACCGAAACGAGATTCCACAGGATCCACGTCATCTAGGTGTTCCATCAAATGTGTCCAAAATGATTTCTGAGCCTGTGGTACATTCGGCACAAACCGTTCACCTACCTTGCGTCATGGTTAGCACTATCTCCAAACAGACTGAATCAAGCTTCCACTTGAGCCTCGTCACCTAGGAGTACCATCGAGCGCGTCCAAAATGATTTCTGAGGCTATGTTATGATTGGCACAAACTGTGCACCTTTCTTGCACTGACGCTTACATTGTCTCCAAACAGACCGAGCAAGATTCCACATGGCCCACATGACCTAAGACTTGGATCTAGTGCGTCCAAAATAATTTTCAAGCCAATAATACATTCGGCGCAAACTATGCACCTATCTTGCATCAAGATCAGCACTATCCCGAAACAGACTGAAATGAGCTTCCACTTGAGCCTCACAACCTAGGAGTGCCTTCGGGTGCGTCCAAAAGGATTTCTATGCTTATGGTACGTTTGGCGCAAAGCATTCACATATCTTGCACTGACACTAACACTATCTCTAAATGGACCGAAACCGGATTCCACATGACCCACATCCCTAGGAGTTCCATCCAGTGCGTCCAGAATGGTGTCCGAGGCCATGGTATGTTTGGCCCCAACGGTGCACCTATCTTGAGTTAAGATTAGCACTATCTCCAAACGTACTGAAATGAGCTTCCACTTGAGCCTTGCAACCGAGGAGTGCCATCGAGTGTGTCCAAAACGTTTTCTAAGCTTATGGCACGTTTGGCTCAAACCATTCAGCTATCTTGCACCGACACTAACACTAGCTCTAAACGAACCAAAATGAGAATCCAGAAGACCCACGTCAGCTAGGAATTCCTTCCGCTAGGTCCAAAATGGTTTCTGAGGCCATGATACGTTTGGCCCAAACCGTGCACCTATCTTACGTCAAGATTAGCACTATCTCCAAATGGACTGAAATGTGCTTCCACTTGAGCCTCGAACCTAGGAGTGCCATTAGTTGCGTCCAAAATAATTTCCGTGCCCATGGTACATTTGGTGCAAACCATGCACCTATCTTGCACGGACACTAACATAGTCTCCAAACAGACCAAAACGAGACGCCACATGACCCACGTCACCTAGGAGTTCCATCGGGTGCATCCAGAGCAATTTCTGAGCCTGTGGTACGTTTCACGCAAACCGTGCACCAATCTTACGTCAAGATTAGCACTATCTCCATGCGGACTACATCAAGCTTCCACTTGAGCCTCGTCACCTAGAAGTACCATCGGGTGGATCCAAAACGACTTTTGAGGCTATGTTATGATTGGCACAATTTGTGCACCTATCTTGCACTGACACTTACACTATCTCGAAACAGACTGAACGAGGTTCCACATGAGCCACGTCACCTAGGAGTTGCATTCGACACGTCCAAATCGATTTTTGAGCCAATGGTACGTCTGGCGCAAATCGTGCACCTATCTTGCATCAAGATCAGCACTATCTCAAAACGAACTGAAATGAGCTTCCACTTGAGCCTCACAACCTAGGAGTGCCATCGGGTGCGTCCAAAACGATTTCTGAGCTTATGGTATGTTAGGCGCAAAGCATTCACCCATCTTGCACTGACACTAAGACTGTCACCAAACGGACCGAAACGAGATTCCACAGGATCCACGTCATCTAGGTGTTCCATCAAATGTGTCCAAAATGATTTCTGAGCCTGTGGTACATTCGGCACAAACCGTTCACCTACCTTGCGTCATGGTTAGCACTATCTCCAAACAGACTGAATCAAGCTTCCACTTGAGCCTCGTCACCTAGGAGTACCATCGAGCGCGTCCAAAATGATTTCTGAGGCTATGTTATGATTGGCACAAACTGTGCACCTTTCTTGCACTGACGCTTACATTGTCTCCAAACAGACCGAGCAAGATTCCACATGGCCCACATGACCTAAGACTTGGATCTAGTGCGTCCAAAATAATTTTCAAGCCAATAATACATTCGGCGCAAACTATGCACCTATCTTGCATCAAGATCAGCACTATCCCGAAACAGACTGAAATGAGCTTCCACTTGAGCCTCACAACCTAGGAGTGCCTTCGGGTGCGTCCAAAAGGATTTCTATGCTTATGGTACGTTTGGCGCAAAGCATTCACATATCTTGCACTGACACTAACACTATCTCTAAATGGACCGAAACCGGATTCCACATGACCCACATCCCTAGGAGTTCCATCCAGTGCGTCCAGAATGGTGTCCGAGGCCATGGTATGTTTGGCCCCAACGGTGCACCTATCTTGAGTTAAGATTAGCACTATCTCCAAACGTACTGAAATGAGCTTCCACTTGAGCCTTGCAACCGAGGAGTGCCATCGAGTGTGTCCAAAACGTTTTCTAAGCTTATGGCACGTTTGGCTCAAACCATTCAGCTATCTTGCACCGACACTAACACTAGCTCTAAACGAACCAAAATGAGAATCCAGAAGACCCACGTCAGCTAGGAATTCCTTCCGCTAGGTCCAAAATGGTTTCTGAGGCCATGATACGTTTGGCCCAAACCGTGCACCTATCTTACGTCAAGATTAGCACTATCTCCAAATGGACTGAAATGTGCTTCCACTTGAGCCTCGAACCTAGGAGTGCCATTAGTTGCGTCCAAAATAATTTCCGTGCCCATGGTACATTTGGTGCAAACCATGCACCTATCTTGCACGGACACTAACATAGTCTCCAAACAGACCAAAACGAGACGCCACATGACCCACGTCACCTAGGAGTTCCATCGGGTGCATCCAGAGCAATTTCTGAGCCTGTGGTACGTTTCACGCAAACCGTGCACCAATCTTACGTCAAGATTAGCACTATCTCCATGCGGACTACATCAAGCTTCCACTTGAGCCTCGTCACCTAGAAGTACCATCGGGTGGATCCAAAACGACTTTTGAGGCTATGTTATGATTGGCACAATTTGTGCACCTATCTTGCACTGACACTTACACTATCTCGAAACAGACTGAACGAGGTTCCACATGAGCCACGTCACCTAGGAGTTGCATTCGACACGTCCAAATCGATTTTTGAGCCAATGGTACGTCTGGCGCAAATCGTGCACCTATCTTGCATCAAGATCAGCACTATCTCAAAATGAACTGAAATGAGCTTCCACTTGAGCCTCACAACCTAGGAGTGCCATCGGGTGCATCCAAAACGATTTCTGAGCTTATGGTATGTTAGGCGCAAAGCATTCACCCATCTTGCACTGACACTAAGACTGTCACCAAACGGACCGAAACGAGATTCCACATGATCCACGTCATCTAGGTGTTCCATCGGATGCGTCCAAAATGATTTCTGAGCCTGTGGTACATTCGGCACAAACCATTCACCTACCTTGCGTCATGGTTAGCACTATCTCCAAACGGACTGAATCAAGCTTCAGCCTCGTCACCTAGGTGTACCATCGAGCGCGTCCAAAATGATTTCTGAGGCTATGTTATGATTGGCACAAACTATGCACCTTTCTTGCACTGACGCTTACATTGTCTCCAAACAGACCGAGCAAGATTCCACATGGCCCACATGACTTAAGACTTGGATCTAGTGCGTCCAAAATAATTTTCAAGCCAATAATACATTCGGCGCAAACTATGCACCTATCTTGCATCAAGATCAGCACTATCCCGAAACAGACTGAAATGAGCTTCCACTTGAGCCTCACAACCTAGGAGTGCCTTCGGGTGCGTCCAAAAAGATTTCTAAGCTTATGGTACGTTTGGCGCAAAGCATTCACATATCTTGCACTGACACTAACACTATCTCTAAATGGACCGAAACCGGATTCCACATGACCCACGTCCCTAGGAGTTGCATCCAGTGCGTCCAGAATGGTGTCCGAGGCCATGGTACGTTTGGCCCCAACGGTGCACCTATCTTGAGTTAAGATTAGCACTATCTCCAAACGTACTGAAATGAGCTTCCACTTGAGCCTTGCAACCTAGGAGTGCCATCGAGTGTGTCCAAAACGTTTTCTAAGCTTATGGCACGTTTGGCTCAAACCATTCAGCTATCTTGCACCGACACTAACACTAGCTCTAAACGAACCAAAATGAGAATCCAGAAGACCCACGTCAGCTAGGAATTCCTTCCGCTAGGTCCAAAATGGTTTCTGAGGCCATGATACGTTTGGCCCAAACCGTGCACCTATCTTACGTCAAGATTAGCACTATCTCCAAATAGACTGAAATGTGCTTCCACTTGAGCCTCGAACCTAGGAGTGCCATTAGTTGCGTCCAAAATAATTTCCGTGCCCATGGTACATTTGGTGCAAACCATGCACCTATCTTGCACGGACACTAACATAGTCTCCAAACAGACCAAAACGAGACTCCACATGACCCACGTCACCTAGGAGTTCCATCGGGTGCATCCAGAGCAATTTCTGAGCCTGTGGTACGTTTCACGCAAACCGTGCACCAATCTTACGTCAAGATTAGCACTATCTCCATGCGGACTACATCAAGCTTCCACTTGAGCCTCGTCACCTAGAAGTACCATCGGGTGGATCCAAAACGACTTTTGAGGCTATGTTATGATTGGCACAATCTGTGCACCTATCTTGCACTGACACTTACACTATCTCGAAATAGACCGAACGAGGTTCCACATGAGCCACGTCACCTAGGAGTTGCATTCGACACGTCCAAATCGATTTTTGAGCCAATGGTACGTCTGGCGCAAATCGTGCACCTATCTTGCATCAAGATCAGCACTATCTCAAAACGAACTGAAATGAGCTTCCACTTGAGCCTCACAACCTAGGAGTGCCATCGGGTGCATCCAAAATGATTTCTGAGCTTATGGTATGTTAGGCGCAAAGCATTCACCCATCTTGCACAGACACTAAGACTGTCACCAAACGGACCGAAACCAGATTCCACATGATCCACGTCATCTAGGTGTTCCATCGGATGCGTCCAAAATGATTTCTGAGCCTGTGGTATATTCGGGACAAACCGTTCACCTACCTTGCGTCATGGTTAGCACTATCTCCAAACGGACTGAATCAAGCTTCCACTTGAGCCTCGTCACCTAGGAGTACCATCGAGCGCGTCCAAAATGATTTCTGAGGCTATGTTATGATTGGCACAAACTGTGCACCTTTCTTGCACTGACGCTTACATTGTCTCCAAACAGACCGAGCAAGATTCCACATGGCCCACATGACCTAACACTTGGATCTAGTGCGTCCAAAATAATTTTCAAGCCAATAATACATTCGGCGCAAACTATGCATCTATCTTGCATCAAGATCAGCACTATCCTGAAGCAGACTGAAATGAGCTTCCACTTGAGCCTCACAACCTAGGAGTGCCTTCGGGTGCATCCAAAAGGCTTTCTATGCTTATGGTATGTTTGGCGCAAAGCATTCACATATCTTGCACTGACACTAACACTATCTCTAAATGGACCGAAACCGGATTCCACATGACCCACGTCCCTAGGAGTTCCATCCAGTGCGTCCAGAATGGTGTCCGAGGCCATGGTACGTTTGGCCCCAACGGTGCACCTTTCTTGAGTTAAGATTAGCACTATCTCCAAACATACTGAAATGAGCTTCCACTTGAGCCTTGCAACCTAGGAGTGCCATCGAGTGTGTCCAAAACGTTTTCTAAGCTTATGGTACGTTTGGCTCAAACCATTCAGCTATCTTGCACCGACACTAACACTGCTCTAAATGAACCAAAATGAGAATCCAGAAGACCCACGTCAGCTCGGAGTTCCTTCCGCTAGGTCCAAAATGGTTTCTAAGGCCATGATACGTTTGGCCCAAACCGTGCACCTATCTTACGTCAAGATTAGCACTATCTCCAAATGGACTGAAATGAGCTTCCACTTGAGCCTCGAACCTAGGAGTGCCATTAGTTGCGTCCAAAATAATTTCTGTGCCCATGGTACATTTGGTGCAAACCGTGCACCTATCTTGCACGGACACTAACATAGTCTCCAAACAGACCAAAATGAGACTCCACATGACCCACGTCACCTAGGAGTTCCATCGGGTGCATCCAGAGCAATTTCTGAGCCTGTGGTACGTTTCACGCAAACCGTGCACCAATCTTACGTCAAGATTAGCACTATCTCCATGCGGACTACATCAAGCTTCCACTTGAGCCTCGTCACCTAGAAGTACCATCGGGTGGATCCAAAACGACTTTTGAGGCTATGTTATGATTGGCACAATCTGTGCACCTATCTTGCACTGACACTTACACTATCTCGAAATAGACCGAACGAGGTTCCACATGAGCCACGTCACTTAGGAGTTGCATTCGACACGTCCAAATCGATTTTTGAGCCAATGGTACGTCTGGCGCAAATCGTGCACCTATCTTGCATCAAGATCAGCACTATCTCAAAACGAACTGAAATGAGCTTCCACTTGAGCCTCACAACCTAGGAGTGCCATCGGGTGCATCCAAAATGATTTCTGAGCTTATGGTATGTTAGGCGCAAAGCATTCACCCATCTTGCACAGACACTAAGACTGTCACCAAACGGACCGAAACGAGATTCCACATGATCCACGTCATCTAGGTGTTCCATCGGATGCGTCCAAAATGATTTCTGAGCCTGTGGTACATTCGGGACAAACCGTTCACCTACCTTGCGTCATGGTTAGCACTATCTCCAAACGGACTGAATCAAGCTTCCACTTGAGCCTCGTCACCTAGGAGTACCATCGAGCGCGTCCAAAATGATTTCTGAGGCTATGTTATGATTGGCACAAACTGTGCACCTTTCTTGCACTGACGCTTACATTGTCTCCAAATAGACCGAGCAAGATTCCACATGGCCCACATGACCTAACACTTGGATCTAGTGCGTCCAAAATAATTTTCAAGCCAATAATACATTCGGCGCAAACTATGCACCTATCTTGCATCAAGATCAGCACTATCCTGAAACAGACTGAAATGAGCTTCCACTTGAGCCTCACAACCTAGGAGTGCCTTCGGGTGCGTCCAAAAGGATTTCTATGCTTATGGTATGTTTGGCGCAAAGCATTCACATATCTTGCACTGACACTAACACTATCTCTAAATGGACCGAAACCGGATTCCACATGACCCACGTCCCTAGGAGTTCCATCCAGTGCGTCCAGAATGGTGTCCGAGGCCATGGTACGTTTGGCCCCAACGGTGCACCTATCTTGAGTTAAGATTAGCACTATCTCCAAACATACTGAAATGAGCTTCCACTTGAGCCTTGCAACCTAGGAGTGCCATCGAGTGTGTCCAAAACGTTTTCTAAGCTTATGGTACGTTTGGCTCAAACCATTCAGCTATCTTGCACCGACACTAACACTGCTCTAAATGAACCAAAATGAGAATCCAGAAGACCCACGTCAGCTAGGAGTTCCTTCCGCTAGGTCCAAAATGGTTTCTAAGGCCATGATACGTTTGGCCCAAACCGTGCACCTATCTTACGTCAAGATTAGCACTATCTCCAAATGGACTGAAATGAGCTTCCACTTGAGCCTCGAACCTAGGAGTGCCATTAGTTGCGTCCAAAATAATTTCTGTGCCCATGGTACATTTGGTGCAAATCGTGCACCTATCTTGCACGGACACTAACATAGTCTCCAAACAGACCAAAATGAGACTCCACATGACCCACGTCACCTAGGAGTTCCATCGGGTGCATCCAGAGCAATTTCTGAGCCTGTGGTACATTTCACGCAAACCGTGCACCAATCTTACGTCAAGATTAGCACTATCTCCATGCGGACTACATCAAGCTTCCACTTGAGCCTCGTCACCTAGAAGTACCATCGGGTGGATCCAAAACGACTTTTGAGGCTATGTTATGATTGGCACAATCTGTGCACCTATCCTGCACTGACACTTACACTATCTCGAAATAGACCGAACGAGGTTCCACATGAGCCACGTCACCTAGGAGTTGCATTCGACACGTCCAAATCGATTTTTGAGCCAATGGTACATCTGGCGCAAATCGTGCACCTATCTTGCATCAAGATCAGCACTATCTCAAAACGAACTGAAATGAGCTTCCACTTGAGCCTCACAACCTAGGAGTGCCATTGGGTGCATCCAAAATGATTTCTGAGCTTATGGTGTGTTAGGCGCAAAGCATTCACCCATCTTGCACAGACACTAAGACTGTCACCAAACGGACCGAAACGAGATTCCACATGATCCACGTCATCTAGGTGTTCCATCGGATGCGTCCAAAATGATTTCTGAGCCTGTGGTACATTCGGGACAAACCGTTCACCTACCTTGCGTCATGGTTAGCACTATCTCCAAACGGACTAAATCAAGCTTCCACTTGAGCCTCGTCACCTAGGAGTACCATCGAGCGCGTCCAAAATGATTTCTGAGGCTATGTTATGATTGGCACAAACTGTGCACCTTTCTTGCACTGACGCTTACATTGTCTCCAAACAGACCGAGCAAGATTCCACATGGCCCACATGACCTAACACTTGGATCTAGTGCGTCCAAAATAATTTTCAAGCCAATAATACATTCGGCGCAAACTATGCACCTATCTTGCATCAAGATCAGCACTATCCCGAAACAGACTGAAATGAGCTTCCACTTGAGCCTCACAACCTAGGAGTGCCTTCGGGTGCGTCCAAAAGGATTTCTATGCTTATGGTATGTTTGGCGCAAAGCATTCACATATCTTGCACTGACACTAACACTATCTCTAAATGGACCGAAACCGGATTCCACATGACCCACGTCCCTAGGAGTTCCATCCAGTGCGTCCAGAATGGTGTCCGAGGCCATGGTACGTTTGGCCCCAACGGTGCACCTATCTTGAGTTAAGATTAGCACTATCTCCAAACATACTGAAATGAGCTTCCACTTGAGCCTTGCAACCTAGGAGTGCCATCGAGTGTGTCCAAAATGTTTTCTAAGCTTATGGTACGTTTGGCTCAAACCATTCAGCTATCTTGCACCGACACTAACACTGCTCTAAATGAACCAAAATGAGAATCCAGAAGACCCACGTCAGCTAGGAGTTCCTTCCGCTAGGTCCAAAATGGTTTCTGAGGCCATGATACGTTTGGCCCAAACCGTGCACCTATCTTACGTCAAGATTAGCACTATCTCCAAATGGACTGAAATGAGCTTCCACTTGAGCCTCGAACCTAGGAGTGCCATTAGTTGCGTCCAAAATAATTTCTGTGCCCATGGTACATTTGGTGCAAACCGTGCACCTATCTTGCACAGACACTAACATAGTCTCCAAACAGACCAAAACGAGACTCCACATGACCCACGTCACCTAGGAGTTCCATCGGGCGCATCCAGAGCAATTTCTGAGCCTGTGGTACGTTTCACGCAAACCGTGCACCCATCTTACGTCAAGATTAGCACTATCTCCATGCGGACTACATCAAGCTTCCACTTGAGCCTCGTCACCTAGAAGTACCATCGGGTGCATCCAAAATGACTTTTGAGGCTATGTTATGATTGGCACAATCTGTGCACCTATCTTGCACTGACACTTCCACTATCTCCAAACAGACCGAACGAGGTTCCACATGAGCCACGTCACCTAGGAGTTGCATCCGGCGTGTCCAAATCAATTTTCGAGCCAATGGTACATTCGGCGCAAATCGTGCGCCTATCTTGCATCAAGATCAGCACTATCTCAAAACGGACTGAAATGAGCTTCCACTTGAGCCTCACAAGCTAGGAGTGCCATCGGGTGCGTCCAAAACGATTTCTGAGCGTGTGGTACGTTTGGCGCATAGCATTCTCCTATCTTGCACTGACACCAACAATATCTCCAAACGGACCGAAATGAGATTCCACATGACCCACGTCCCTAGGAGTTCCCTCTAGTGTGTCCAAGCGGACTGAAATAAGCTTCCACTTGAGCCTCGCAACTTAGGAGTGCCATCGGGTGCGTCCAAAATGATTTCTGAGCATATGGTACATTTGGCGCAAACCATTCACATATCTTGCACTGACACTAACACTATCTCCAAATGGACCGAAACCGGATTCCACATGACCCACGTCCCTAGGAGTTCCATGTAGTGCGTCCAGAATGGTTTCCGAGGCCATGGTATGTTTGGCCCCAACCGTGCACCTATCTTGAGTTAAGATTAGCACTATCTCCAAACGTACTGAAATGAGCTTCCACTTGAGCCTCGCAACCTAGGTGTGCCATCGAGTGTGTCCAAAACGATTTCTAAGCTTATGGTACATTTGGCTCAAACCATTCAGCTATCTTGCACCGACACTAACATTAGCTCTAAACGAACCAAAACGAGAATCCAGAAGGCCCACGTCACCTAGGAGTTCCTTCCGCTAGGTCCAAAATGGTTTCTGAGGCCATGATACATTTGGCCCAAACCGTGCACCTATCTTACGTCAAGATTAGCACTATCTCCAAATGGACTGAAATGAGCTTCCACTAGAGCCTCGCAACCTAGGAGTGCCATCGAGTGCGTCCAAAATGACTTCTGAGCTTGTAATACATTTGGCGCAAACCGTGCATCTACCTTGCACTGACACAAACACTGTCTCCAAACGGACGAAAATGATATTTGACATGACCCACATCAGGAGTTCAATCTGGTGCATCTAAAATGATTTCCAAGCCTATGGACTTTTCAGCCCAAACCGTGCACCTATCTTGGGTCACGATTAGCACCATAACCAAACGGACTGAAATGAGCTTCCATTTGAGCCTCAAACCTAGGAGTGCCATCTGGAGCGTCCAAAATGATTTATGTGCCTATGGTATGTTTGGCACAAACCGTTTACCTATCTTGCACCGACACTAACACTGTCTCCAAATGGACCGAAATGAGACTCCATAAGATCCATGTCATCTTGGAGTTCCATCGGGTGCGTCCAAATTGATTTTTGAGCCTGTGGTACGTTCGGTGCAAACTATGCGCCTATCTTGCATCAAGACTAGCACTATCTCCAAACGGACTGAATCAAGCTTCCATTTGAGCCTCATCACCTAGGAGTACCATTGGGTGTGTCCAAAATGATTTCTAAGGCTATGTTATGTTTGGCACAACCTATGCACCAATCTTGCGCCGACACTTACTCTGTCTCAAAACAGACCGAACGAGATTCCACATGACCCACGTCACCTAGGAGTTGCATCTGGTGTGTCCAAAACGATTTCTGAGCTAATGGTACGTTCAGCGCAAACCGTGCACCTATCTTGCGTCAAGATCAGCACTATCTCGAAATGGACTAAAATGAGCTTCCACTTGAGCCTCACAACCTAGGACTGCCATCGGGTGCGTCCAAAATGATTTCTGAGCCTATGGTATATTTGGCCCAAAGCATTCACCTATCTTGCACTGACACTAACACTGTCTCCAAATGGACCGAAACGAGATTCCACATGACCCACGTCCCTAGGAGTTCCATCCGGTGCGTCGAAAATCATTTATGAGGCCATAGTACGTTTGGCCCAAACCGTGCACATATCTTGCATTAGGATTAGCACTGTCTCCAAATGAACTAAAATGAGCTTCCACTTGAGCCTCAAACCTAGGAGTGCCATCTGGTGCGTCCAAAACGATTTTTGTGCCTATGGTACATTTGGGGCAAACCATGCACCGATCTTGCATGGACACTAACACTGTCTCCAAACAGACCGAAATAAGATTCCACATGATCCGCATCATCTAGAAGTTCCATCCGGTGCATCAAAAATGATTTCAGAGCCTATGGTACGTTCGGCGCAAACCGTGCACGTATTTAGCGTCAAGATTAGCACTATCTCCAAACAGACTGAATCGAGTTTCCACTTTAGCCTCGTCACCTAGGAGTACCATCGGGTGCGTCCAAAATGATTTCTGAGGCCATGGTGTGTTTAGCACAAACCATGCACATATCTTGCACTGACACTAACACTATCTCCAAACGGACCAAAACAAAATTCCACAAGACCCACGTCACCTAGGAGTTCTATTGGGTGCATCCAAAACTATTCCTGAGCCTATGGTAAGTTCGGCGCAAACCGTGCACCTATCTTTGCGGCAAGATTAGCACTATCCATAAACGGACTCAGTCGAGATTCCACTTAAGCCCCGTCACCTAGGAGTACCTTCGGGTGCGTCCATCACGATTCTTGAGCCTATGGTACGTTTGGCGCAAACCATGTACCTATCTTGCACCTACACTAACACTATAACCAAATGGATCGAAACGAAATTCCACATGACCCACGTCACCAAGGAGTTCCATCGGGTGCGTTGAAAACAATTTCTAAGCATATGGTACGTTCGGCGCAAACCGAGCACCTATCATGCGACAAGATTAGCACTATCTTGAAACGGACTGAATCAAGCTTCCACTTGAACCTCGTCACCTACGAGTACCCTCGGGTGCATCCAAAATGACTATATGCCTATGGTACGTTTGGCGCAAACCATGCACCTATCTTGCACCGACACTAACACTGTCTCCAAACGAACCGAAACGAGATTCCAAATGACCCACGTCACCTAGGAGTTCCATCAGGTGTGTCCAAAATGATTTCTTAGCCTGTGGTACGTTCGGCACAAAGCTGCACCTATCTTGCATCAAGATTAGCACTATCTCCAAACGGACTGAATCGAGCTTCCACTTGAGCCTTGTCACCTAGGAGTACCAGCGGGTGCGTCTAAAACGATTTCTGTGCCTATGGTACGTTTGGCGGAAATTGTGCACCCATCTTGCGTCAAGTTTAGCACTATCTCCAAATGAAATGAAACGAGCATCCACTTGAGCCTCATCACCTAGGAGCCATCGGGTGCGTCCAAAACGATTTCTGAGCCTATGGTACGTTTTGCACAAACCACGCACCTATCTTGCAACGACACAAACACTGTCTCCAAACATACCGAAATGAGATTCCATATGACCCACGTCACCAAGGAGTTTTGTCTGGTGCATCCAAATTGATTTCTGAGCCGGTGGTACGTTCGGCGTAAATCGTGCACCTATCTTACGTCAAGATTTGCAATATCTGCAAATAGACTAAATTGAGCATCCACTTGAGCCTCGTCACCTAGGAGTTGCATCAGGTGCACCCAAAATGATTTCTGAGCCTGTGGTACGTTCGGCGCAAATCGTGCACCTATCTTGAGTCAAGATTAGACTATCTCCAAACGGAATGAAATGAGCATCCACTTGAGCCTCGTCACCTAGGAGCCATCGAGTGCGTCCAAAATGATTTCTGAGCCTATGGTACGTTTTGCGCAAACCATGCACCTATCATGCACCGACACTAACACTGTCTCCAAACGTACCGAAAAGAGATTCCATATGACCCATGTCACCTAGGAGTTCCGTCGGCTGCGTCCAAACTCATTTCTGAGCCTGTGGTACGTTCGGCGCAAATCGTGCACCTACCTTGCATCTAGATTAGCACTTTCTCCAAATGGAAAGAAACGAGCATCCACTTGAGCCTTGTCACCTAGGGGTACCATCGGCTGCGTCCAAAATGATTTCTGAGCCTATGGTACGTGTGGCGCAAACCGGCCCGTGGTACGTTCGGCACAAATCGTGCACCTATCTTGCGTCAAGATTAGCAATATCTCCAAACAAACTGAATCGAGCATCCACTTGAGCCTCATCACCTAGGAGTTCCATCGGGTGCATCCAAAACGGTTTCTGATCCTGTAGTACGTTCGTGCAAATCGTGCACCTATCTTGCGTCAAGATTAGCATTATCTCCGAACAGGCTGAATTGAGCTTCCACTTGAGCCTCGTCAATTAGGAGTGCCATAGGGTGCATCAAAAATGATTTCTCAGCCTATGGTACGTTTAGCGCAAACTATGCACCTACCTTGCTTCGAGACTTACAATATCTCCAAACGGAATGAAATGAGCATCCACTTGAGCCTCGTCACCTAGGTGTACCATCAACTACGTCCAAAATGAGCATCCACTTGGTGCAAACCGTGCACCTATCTTGCATCGACACTAACTCTCCAAATGGACCGAAATCAAATTCCACAGGACCCATGTCACCAAGGAGTCCATCAGGTGCGTCCAAAATGATTTCTGAGCCTGTGGTATGTACGGTGCAAATCGTACACCTATCTTGCGTCAAGATTAGCACTATCTCCAAACAGACTGAATCGAGCTTCCACTTCAGTCTCATCACCAAGGAGTGCCATCAGGTGCGTCCAAAATGATTTTTGAGCCTGTGGTACGTTTGGCACAAACCTTGCTTCAAGATTAGCACTATCTCCAAACGGAATGATATGAGCATCCACTTGAGCCTCGTCACCTAGGAGGACCATCGGGTGCGTCCAAAATGATTTCTGAGCCTATGGTACATTTAGCGTAAACCGTGGACCTATCATGCACCAACACTAACACTGTCTCCAAATGGACCGAAACGAGATTCTATATGACCCACGTCACCTAGGAGTTCCATCGGGTGCACCCAAAATGAATTCTGAGCCTACGGTATGTTGACGCAAACCGTGCAGTCATCTTGCAGCAAGGTTAGCACTATCTCCAAATGGACTAAATCAAGCTTCCACTTGAGCCTCGTCACCTTGGAGTACCATCGGCTACATCGAAAATGATTTCTGAGCCTATGGTACGCATGGCGCAAACCATGCACCTATCTTGTACCGACACTAACACCATCCTAAATGGACCAAAACGAGATTCCCTATGACCCACGTCACCTAGGAGTTCCATCGGGTGCGTCCAAAACAATTTCTGAGCCCGCGGTACGTTCGATGCAAACCGTGCATCCATCTTGCGTCAAGATTAGCACTATCTCCAAACAGACTGAATCGAGCTTCCACTTGACCCTCGTCACCTAGGAGTATCATTGGGTGCGTCCAAAACGATTTCTGAGCCTGTGGTACGTTTGACGCAAATCGTCCACCTATCTTGCGTCAAGATTAGCAATATCTCCAAACAAACTAAATCGAGCATCCACTTGAGCCCCATCACCTAGGAGTACCATTGGGTGAGTCCAAAATGATTTCTGAGCCTATGGTATGTTTGGCGCAAACTGTGCCCCTATCTGGGTCAAGATTCGCACTATCTCCAAATGGAATGAAACAAGCATCCACTTGAGCCTCGTCACCTAGGAATATCATCGGGTGCGTCCTAAATGATTTTTGAGCCTATGGTATGTTTGGTACAAACCATGCACCTATCTTGCGCTGACACTAACATTGTCTCCAAACGGACCGAAACAAAATTCCACATGACCCATGCCTCCTAGGAGTTCTATTGGGTGCATCCAAAACTATTCCTGAGAATATGGTACGTTCGGCGCAAACCGTGCACCTATCTTTGCGGCAAGATTAGCATTATCTCTAAATGGACTGAATTGAGCTTCCACTTAAGCTTCATCACCTATGAGTACCATCAGGTGCCTCCAAAACGATTTATGAGCCTATGGTCGTTTGGCACAAACCATGCACCTATCTTACACTGACACTAACATTGTCAACAAACGGACCGAAACAAGATTCCACATGACTCCCGTCAACAAGGAGTTCCGTCGGGTGCGTCCAAAACGATTTCTGATCCTATTGTACATTCGGCGCAAAGCGTGCACATATCTTGCATCAAGATTAGCACTATCTCCAAACAGACTAAATCGACCTTCCACTTGAGCGTCGTGTAGGAGTACCATCGGGTGTGCCTTAAATGATTTCTGAGACTATGGTATGTTTGGCGCAAATCGTGCACCTATCTTGCGTTGACACTAACAATGTCTCTAAACGGTCCAAAACGAGAGTCCAAATGACCCACGTCACCTAAGAGTTCCATCGGGTGCATCCAAAACAATTTTTGAGCCTGTGTTACATTTGGCGCAAACTGTGCATCCATCTTGCATCAAGATTAGCACTATCTCCAAACAGACTGAATCGAGCTTTCACTTGAGCCTCGTCACCTAGGAGTACCATCGGGGGCATCAAAACGATTCTGAGCCTATGTACGTTTGGCGCAAACCACACACCTATCTTTCATTGATACAAATTGTCTCCAAATGTTCCTAAATGAGATTCCACATGACCGACGTCAACTAGGAGTTCCATCAAGTGCGTCCAAAACAATTTCTGAGCCTGTGGTATGTTCGTCGCAAACCGTGCATCCATCTTGATTAAAGATTAGCACTATCCCTAAACAGACTAAATCGAGCTTGCACTTGAGCCTCATCACCTAGGAGTACCATCAGCGGCGTCCAAAACGATTATGATCCTATGGTACGTTTGGCGCAAACCATGCACATATCTTGCACCGGCACTAAGACTGTCTCCAAATAGACCAAAATGAGATTCCACATGACCCACGTCACCAAGCAGTTCCATTGGGTGCGTCCAAAATGATTTCTAAGCCTATGGTACATTCGGCGCAAATCGGGCACCTAAATTGCGTCAAGCTTAGCACTATCTCCAAACAGACAGAATCGAGCTTCCACTTGAGCCTCATTATCTAGGAGTATCATCGGGTGCATCCAAAATGATTTGTAAGCCTATGGTACGTTTGGCACAAAGCGTGCACCTATCTTGGGTCAAGATTAGCACTATCTCCAAATGGAATGAAACAAGCATTCACTTGAGCCTTGTCACCTTGGAGTACCTTCGGCTATGTCCAAAATAATTTCTGAGCCTATGGTACATTTGGCGCAAACTGTGCACCTATCTTGCACCGACACTAATACTGTCTCCAAATGGACCAAAACGAGATTCCACATGACCCACGTCAGCATGGAGTTCCATCGGGTGCGTCCAAAATGATTTCTGTGCCTATGGTACGTTCGGTGCGCACCTATCTTGCGTCAAGATTAGCACTATCTCCAAACGGACTGAATCGAGCTTCCACTTGAGCTTCATCACCTAGGAGTACCATCAGGTGCGTCCAAAATGATTTCTGAGCCAACGTTACGTTTGGCGGAAACTGTGCACCCATCTTGCTTCAAGATTAGCATTATCTCTAAACAGACCGAAATGAGCATCTAGTTGAGCCTCGTTTGCTAGGAGTACTATCGGGTGCATCAAAAATGATTTCTGAGCCTATGATATGTTTGGCACAAACCATGCACCTATCTTGTACCGACACTAACACTATCTGCAAATAGATCGAAATGTGATTCCACTTGACCCACGTCACCTAGGAGTTCCATCGGGTGCGTCCAAAATGATTTTCTGAGCTTGTGGTACGTTCAGTGCAAACCATGCACCTATCTTGCGTCAAGATTGGCACCATCTCCAAACGGACTGAATCGAGCCTCCACTTCAGTCTCGTCTCCTAGGAGTACCATCAGATGCGTCCAAAATTATTCTCTGAGACTATGGTATGTTTGGCTTAAACCGTGCACCTATCTTGCGTCAAGATTAGCACCATCTCCAAACTGAATGAAACGAGCATCCGCATCAGCCTCGTCACCTAGGAGTACCATTACGTGCGTCCAAAATGATTTCTGAGCCTATGATTCGTTTGGCACAAACCATGCGCCCATCTTGCACCGACACTAACATTGTATCCAAATGGACCAAAACGAGAGTCCACATGACGCACATCACATAGGAGTTTCATCAGCTGTGTTCGAAATGATTTCTGAGCCTGTGGTACGTTCGGTACAATCCGACCTATCTTGCATCAAGATTAGCGCTATCTACAAACAGACTAAATCGAGGTTCAACTTGAGCCTCATCACCTAGGAGTACCATCAGGTACATCATAAACAATTTTTGAGCCCATCGTACGTTTGTCGCAAACTGTGCACCTATCTTGCGTCAAGATTAGCACTATCTCCAAATGGACCGAAACGAGCATTCACTTGAGCCTCAACAGCTTGGAGTACCATCGGGTGCATCCAAAACGATTTCTGAGTCTATGGTACATTTGGCACAAACCGTGCACCTATCTAACACTTACACTAACACTCTCTAAACGGACCCAAACAAGATTCCACATGACCCACGTCACCTAGGACTTCCATCGGATGCGTCCAAAACGATTTCTGAGCCTGTGGTACGTTCGGCGCAAATCGTGCACCTATCTTGCATCAGGATTAGCACTATCTCCAAACAGAGTGAATCGAGCTTCCACTTCAGCCTCATCACCTAGGAGTGCCATTGGGTGCGTCCAAAATAATTTCTGAGTCTATGGTACGTTTGGCGCAAACCGTGCTCCTATATTGCACCGACACTAACACTATCTCAAATGGACCGAAACGAGATTCCACATGGCCCATGTCACCTAGGACTTCCATCAGATGCGTCCAAAATGATTTCTGAGCCTGTGGTTTGCTCGGCGCAAATCATGCACCTATCTTGCGTCAAGATTAGCACTATCTCCAAACAGACTGAATCGAGCTTCCACTTGAGCCTCGTCACCTAGGGGTATCATTGGGTGCGTCCAAAATGATTTCTGAGCCTATGGTACATTTGGCGCAAACCGTGCACCTATCTTGCACCGACACTAACACTGTCTCTAAATGGACCGAAATGAGATTCCACAAGACCCATGTCAACTAGGAGTTCCATCGGGTGCGTCCAAAACTATTTCTGAGCCAGTGGTACGTTCGGTGCAAATCGTGCACCTATCTTGTGTCAAGATAAGCAATATCTCCAAACGGACTGAATCAAGCTTCCACTTGACCCTCGTCACCTAGGAGTGCCATCGGGTGTGTCCAAAACGATTTCTGTGTCTGTGGTACGTTTAGCGCAAACCGTGCACCTATCTTGCGTCAAGATTAGCACTGTCTCCTAACGGACTGAATCGTGCTTCCACTTGAGCCTCATCACCTTGGAGTACCATCCGGTGTGTCCAAAACGATTTATGAGCCTATGCTACGTTTGGCGCAAACCGTGCACCTATCTTGCACCAACACTAACACTGTCTCAAAACGGACCTAAACAAGATTCCACATGACCCATGTCACCTAGGAGTTCCATCGGGTGCGTCCAAAATGATTTTTAAGCTTGTGGTACTTTTGGCACAAAACGTTCACCTATCTTGCGTCAAGATTAGCACTATCAAAAGACAAACTGAATCGAGCTTCTAATTCAGCCTCGTCACCTAGGAGTACCATCGACTGCGTCCAAATCTATTTTTGGACCTATGGAGCGTTTGGTGCAAACCGTGCACCTATCTTGCACTGATACTAACACCATCTTCAAATGGACCAAAACGTGATTCCACATGTCCCACATCACCTATTAGTTCCATCGAGTGCGTCCAAAATGATTTCTGAGCCTGTGGAACGTTCGGCGCAAACTGTGCAGCTATCTTGCATCAAGATTAGCACAATCTTCAAACGGACTGAATCAAGCTTCCACTTGGAGTACCATCGAGTGCGTCCAAATCAAACGTTCACCTATCTTACATCAAGATTAGCACTATCTTCAAACGGACTAAGTCGAGCTTCCACTTGAGCCACATCACCTAGGAGTACCATCGGGTCCATCCAAAGTGATTTCTAAGCCTACGGTACATTTGGTGCATACTATACACCTAACTTGCACCAACACTAACACTATCTCCAAACGGACCAGAACAAGATTCCACATGACCCATGTCACTTCGGATTTTCATCGGGTGCGACTGAAATGATTTTGGAGTCTGTTGCATGCTCAGCGCAAACCAGGCACCTATCTTGCATCAAGATTAACAAACAGACCGAAACGAGCATTCACTTGAGCCTCATCACCTACGAGTACCATCGGGTGCGTCCAAAACAATTTCTGAGCCTATAGTACGTTTGGCGCAAACCATGCACCTATCTTGCACCTACACTAACACTGTAACCAAATAGACCAAAATGGGATTCCACATGACCCATGTCACTAAGGAGTTCTATCGGGTGCGTCCAAAATGCTTTCTGTGCCTATGGTACGTTTGGCGCAAACCGTGCACCTATCTTGCATCAAGATTAGCACTATCTCCTAATGGACTGAATCGAGCTTCGACTTGAGCCTCGTCACCTAGGAGTATCGTTGGGTGCGTCCAAAATGATTTCTGAGCCTATGGTACGTTTGGTGCGAACCGTGCACCTATCTTGCACTGACACTAACACTGTCTCTAAACGGACCGAAATGAGATTCCACATGACCCACGTCACCTAGGAGTTCCATCAAGTGCGTCCAAAATGATTTTTGAGCCTGTGGTACTATCGGCGCAAACTGTTCAGCTATCTTGCATCAAGATTAGCACTATAAATAGCCAGACTGAATCGAGCTTCCAATTCAGCCTCATCACCTTGCAGTACCATCGAGTGCGTCCAAATTGATTTTTGGGACTATGGTGCGTTTAGCGTAAACCATGCACCTATCTTACACCGACACTAACACTGTCTCCAAACGGACCGAAATGAGATTCCACATCACCCACGTCACCTAGGAGTTCCATCGAATGCATCCAAAATGATTTCTGAGCCTGCAGTACATTCAATGCAAACCGTGCATCCATCTTGCGTCCAGATTAGCACTATCTCCAAACGGATTGAATCGACCTTCGACTTGAGCCTCGTCACCTAGGAGTACCATTAGATGCATCCAAAATGATTTCTGAGCCTATGGTATGTTTGGCGCAAACCGTGCACCTATCTTGCACTGACACTAACACTGTGTCCAAATGGACTAAAACAAGATTCCACATGACCCACGTCACCTAGGAGTTCCATCGGATGCGTCCAAAATGATTTCTGAGCCCGTGGTATGTTCATCGCAAATCGTGCACCTATCTTGCATCAGGATTAGCACTATCTCCAAACGGACTGAATCGAGATTCCACTTGAGCCTCATCTCTTAGGAGTGCTATCGGACGCATCCAAAACAATTTCTGAGCCTATGGTACGTTTGGCACAGACCATGCTCCTATCTTGCACCGACACTAACACTATCTCCAAATAGACCGAAATGAGATTCCACACGACCCACGTCATATAGGAGTTCCATCGGGTGCGTCTAAAATGATTTCGGAGCCTGTGGTATGTTCGACGTAAATCATGCGTTGATCTTGCGTTAAGATTAGGACTATCTCCAAACAGACTGAATCGAGCTTCCACTTGAGCCTTGTCACCTAGGAGTATCATTGGGTGCGTCCAAAATGATTTCTGAGCCTATGGTACATTTGGCTCTAACTGTGCACCTATCTTGCATCGACACTAACACTGTCTCCAAACGGACCAAAACAAGATTCCACATGACCCACGTCACCTAGGAGTTTCATCGGGTGTGTCCAAAACGATTTCTGAGCCTGTGGTACGTCTGGTGCAAGTCGTGCACCTATCTTGTGTCTAGATAAGCAATATCTCCAAACGGACTGAATGGAGCTTCCACTTGACCCTCGTCACCAAAGAGTGCTATTGGGTGCGTCCAAAATGATTTTTGAGCCTATGGTATATTTGGCGCAAACCATGCATCTACCTTGCTTCGAGATTAGCACTATCTCCAAACGGAATGAAACGAGCATCCAATTGAGCCTCATCACCTAGGAGCACCATCGGCTGTGTCCAAAATGATTTTTTAGCCTTCGGTATGCATGGCTCAAACCGTGTACCTATATTACACCGATAAATAACATTGTCTCCAAACGGACCAAAATGAGATTCCTTCTAAAATGATTTCTGAGCCTATGGTATGTTTGACGCAATCCGTGCTTCCATCTTGCGTCAAGATTAGCTCTATCTCCAAATGGACTGAATCAAGCTTCCACTTGAGCCTCGTCACCTAGGAGTACTATCAGATCCGTCCAAAATGAATTCTGAGCCCATGGTATGTTTGGCGCAAACCGTGCAACTATCTTGCACTGACACTAACACTGTCTCCAATGGACCAAAACAAGATTCCACATGACCCACGTCACTTAGGAGTTCCATCGGGTGCGTCCAAAATGATTTTTGAGCCTGTGGTACGTTCACAGCAAATCATGCACCTATCTTGTGTCAAGATTAGTACTTTCTCCAAACGGACTGAATCGAGCTTGCACTGGAGCCTCATCACCTAGGAGTACCATTAGGTGCGTCCAAAATGATTTCTGAGCCTATGGTATGTTTGGTGCAAACCGCGCACCTTTATTTGGTCAAGATTAGCACTATCTCCAAACGGAATGAAACGAGCATCCACTTGAGCCTTGTCAGCTAGGAGTACCATCCAGTACGTCCAAAATGATTTCTGAGCATATTGTACATTTGGCGCAAACCATGCACCTATCTTGCACCAACTCTAACACTGTTTCCAAACAGACTGAAACGAGATTCCAAACGACCCACGTCACCTAGGAGTTCCATCAGGTGCGTCCAAAACGATTTCTGATCCTATGGTACGTTCGACACAAACTGTGCATCCACCTTGCGTCAAGATTAGCACTATCTCCAAACGGACAGAATTGAGCTTCCACTTGAGCCTCATCAGCTAAGAGTACCATTGGATGCGTCCAAAACGATTTCTACGCTATGGTATGTTCGGCGCAAACCGTGCACCTATCTTGCACTGACACTAACACTGTCTCCAAATGGATCAAAATGAGATTCCACATAACCCACATCACCTAGGAGTTCCATCGGGTGCGTCCAAAATGATTTCTGAGCCTATGGTACGTTCGGCACAAATTGTACACCTACCTTGCGTCAAGATTAGCACTATGTCCAAACAGACTAAATCAAGCTTCCACTTGAGCCTCATCACCTAGGTGTACCATTGGGTGCGTCCAAAGTGATTTCTGGGCCTATGGTAAGTTTAGCGCAAAACATGCACTTATCTTTCACCAACACTAACACTGTCACCTAGGAGTCCCATCGGGCACGTCCAAAATAATTTCTAAGCTTGTGGTTCGTTTGGCGCAAACCGTACACCTATCTTGCTTCAAGATTAGCACTATCTCTAAACGGAATAAAATGAGCATCCACTTGAGCCTCGTCACCTAGGAGTACCTTCATGTGCATCTAAAATGATTTCTGAGCCTATGGTACGTTTGGCGCAAACCGTGCAGCTATCTTACACCAACACTAACACTGTCTCCAAACGGACCGAAACGAGATTTGATATTACCCACGTCACATAGGAGTTCGATCGGGTGCGTCTAAAATGATTTTTGAGCCTATGGCAAGTTCGACGCAAATCGTGCATCCATCTTGCGACAAGATTAGCACTATCTCCAAACGGACTGAATCAAGCTTCCACTTGAGCCTCATCACCTAGGAGTATCATTGGGTGCATCCAAAACGATTTCTAAGCCTATGGTATGTTTGGCGCAAACCATGCACCAATCTTGCATCAAGATTAGCACCAATCTTGCATCAAGATTAGCAAAAATCTTGCATCAAGATTAGCACTATCTCCAAATAGGTTGAATCGAGCTTCCACTTGAGCCTCGTCAATTAGGAGTGCCATAGGGTGCGTCAAAAACGATTTCTCAGCCTATGGTACGCTTAGCGCAAACTATGCACCTACCTTGCTTCAAGATTTGCAGTATCTCCAAACGGAATGAAATAAGCATCCACTTGAGCCTCGTCACCTAGGTGTACCATCAACTATGACCAAAATGAGCATCCACTTGGCGCAAACCGTGCACCTATCTTGCATCGACACTAACTCTCCAAATGGACCGAAATGAGATTCCACCGGACCCATGTCACCAAGGAGTTCCATCGGGTGCGTCCAAAATGATTTCTGAGCCTATGGTATGTACTGTGCAAATCGTACACCTATCTTGCGTCAAGATTAGCACTATCTTCAAACGGAATGAAATGAGCATCCACTTGAGCCTCATCACCTAGGAGGACCATCGGGTGCGTCCAAAACGATTTCTGAGCCTATGGTACATTTGGCGTAAACCATGCACCTATCTTGTACCAACACTAACACTGTCTCCAAATGGACCGAAATGAGATTCTATATGACCCACGTCACCTAGGAGTTCCATCGGGTGCACCCACAATGAATTCTAAGCCTGCGGTATGTTGACGCAAACCATGCATTCATCTTGCAGCAAGGTTAGCACTATCTCCAAACGGACTGAATCGAGCATCCACTTGAGCCTCGTCACCTAGGAGTATGATTGGGTGTGTCCAAAATGGTTTTAGAGCCTATGGTACGTTTGGCTCAAACCATGCACCTATCTTGTACTGACACTAACATTGTCTCCAAATGGACCAAAACGAGATTCCACATGACCCACGTCATCTAGGAGTTCCATCGGGTGCATCCAAAATGATTTCTAAGCATGTGGTACGTTCGGCGCAAATCGTGCACCTATTTTGCGTCAAGATTTGCAAACGGACTGAATCGAGCGATCTCTTGAGCTTCGTCACCTAGGACTGCCATCGAGTGCGTCCAAAATGATTTCTGAGCCTATTGTATGTTTGGCTTAAAATATGCACCTACCTTGCTTCGAGAATAGCACTATCTCCAAATGGAATGAAATGAGTATCCACTTGAGCCTCATCACCTAGGAGTACCATCGGCTGCGTCCAAAATGATTTCTGAGCCTATAGTATGCATGGCGCAAACCGTGCACCTATCTTGCACCAACACTAACGCCGTCCCAAACAGACCAAAATGAGATTCCATATGACCCATGTCACCTAGGAGTTCCATCGAGTGCATGAAAAATGATTTCTGAGCCTGCAGTACGTTCGACGCAAACCATGCATCCACCTTGCGTCAAGATTAACACTATCTCCAAACAGACTAAATTGAGCTTCCACTTGAGCCTCGTCACCTAGGAGTACCATCGAATGCGTCCAAAATGATTTCTGAGCCTATGGTATATTTGGCACAAACTATGCACCTATCTTGCACTGACAATAACACTGTCTCTAATGGACCAAAATGAGATTCCACATGACCCACATCACCTAGGAGTTCCGTCAGGTGCGTCCAAAATAATTTCTGAGCCTATGGTATGTTCGGCGCAAATCGACCACCTATCTTGCATCAAGATTAGCAATATCTCCTAACAAACTGAATCGAGCATCCAGTTGAGCCTCGTCACCCCGAGTACCATTGGGGGCATCCAAAATGATTTCTGAGCCTATGGTACGTTTGGCGCAAACCATGCCCCTATCTTGGGTCAAGATTAGCACTATCTCCAAATGGAATGGAATGAGCATCCACATGAGCCTTGTAACCTAGGAGTACCATCTGGTGCATCCAAATGATTTCTGAGCCAATGGTACGTTTGGCACAAACCATGCACCTATCTTGTAGCGAAACTAACACTCTCTCCAAACGTATCGAAACGAGATTGCATATGACCCACGTCACCTAGCAGTTTCGTCAGGTGCGTCCAAATTGATTTATGAGCCTGTGGTATGTTCTGCGCAAATCATGCACCTATTTTGCGTCAAGATTAGCAATATCTCTAAACACATTGAATCGAGCATCCACTTGAGCCTCGTCACCTAGGAGTACCATCGGGTGCGTCCAAAAAGATTTCTGAGCCTATGGTACGTTTGGCGTAAACTGTGCACCTATCGTGGGCCAACATTAGCACCATCTCCAAACAGAATGAAACAATTATCCACTTCACCTATGAGTACCATCGGGTGCGTCCAAAATGACTTTTGAGCCTATGGTACGGTTGGTGCAAACCTCGCACCTTTCTTGCACCGACACTAACACTGTCTCCAAATTGATCGAAACGAAATTCCACATGACAGATGTCACCTAGGAGTTCCATCGGATGCGCCCAAAACGGTTTCTGAGCCTATGGTACGTTTGGCGCAAACCGTGCACCTATCTTGCACCGACACTATTGTCTCCAAACGGACCAAAACGAGATTCCACATGACCCAAGTCACTTAGTAGTTATATCAGGTGCGTCCAAAATGATTTCTGAGCCTGTGATATTTTCGGCGCAAAGCATGCACCTATCTTGGGTCAAGATTAGCACTATCTCCAAACAGAATGAAATGAGCATCCACTTGAGCCTCGTCACCTAGGAATACCATCGGGTGCGTCCTAAATGATTTTTGAGCCTATGGTACGTTTGGCACAAACCATGCACCTATCTTGCACTGACACAAACACTGTCTCCAAACGGACCAAAACAAAATTCCACAAGACCCACATCACCTAGGAGTTCTATTGGGTGCATCCAAAACTATTCCTGAGCCTATGGTAAGTTTGGCGCAAACCGTGCACCTATCTTTGTGGCAATATTAGCACTATCCATAAACGGACTCAGTCGAGATTCCACTTTAGCCCCATCACCTAGGAGTACCTTCGGGTGCGTCCATCACGATTCCTGAGCCTATGGTACGTTTGGCGCAAACCATGTACCTATCTTGCACCTACACTAATAATATAACCAAATGGATCGAAATGAAATTCCACGTGGCCCACGTCACCAAGGAGTTTCCATCGGGTGCGTTGAAAACTATTTCTAAGCATATGGTACGTTCGGCGCAAACCAAGCACGAATCATGCGACAAGATTAGCACTATCTTGAAACGGACTGAATCAAGCTTCCACTTGAACCTCGTCACCTACGAGTACCCTCGGGTTTATCCAAAATGACTATATGCGTATGGTACGTTTGGCGCAAACCATGCACCTATCTTGCACCGACACTAACACTGTCTCCAAACGCACCGAAACGAGATTCCAAATGACCCACGTCACCTAGGAGTTCCATCAGGTGCGTCCAAAATGATTTCTTAGCCTGTGATACGTTCGGCGCTAAGCGTGCACCTAACCTAGGAGTTCCATCAGGTGCGTCCAAAATGATTTCTTAGCCTGTGATACGTTCGGCGCAAAGCGTGCACCTATCTTGCATCAAGATTAGCACTATCTCCAAACGGACTGAATCGAGCTTCCACTTGAGCCTCGTCACCTAGGAGTACCATCGGGTGCGTCTAAAATGATTTCTGTGCCTATGGTATGTTTGGCGGAAACTGTGCACCCATCTTGCGTCAAGATTAGCACTATCTCCAAATGAAATGAAACGAGCATCCACTTGAGCCTCATCACCTAGGAGCCATCGGGTGCGTCCAAAACAATTTCTGAGCCTATGGTATGTTTTGCACAAACCACGCACCTATCTTGCAACGGCACTAACACTTTCTCCAAACATATCGAAATGAGATTCCATATGACCCACGTCACCAAGGAGTTTCATCTGTTGCGTCCAAATTGATTTCTGAGCCTGTGGTACATTCGGCATAAATCGTGCACCTATCTGCAAATAGACTGAATCGAGCATCCACTTGAGCCTCGTCACCTAGGAGTTGCAAAAGGTGCACCCAAAATGATTTCTAAGCCTGTGGTACGTCGGGTGCAAATCATGCACCTATCTTGGGTCAAGATTAGCACTATCTCCAAACGGAATGAAATGAGCATCCACTTGAGCCTCGTCACCTAGGAGCCATCGGGTGCGTCCAAAACGATTTCTGAGCCTATGGTACGTTTTGCGCAAACCATGCACCTATCTTGCACTGACACTAACACTGTCTCCAAACGTACCGAAATGAGATTCCATATGACCCATGTCACCTAGGAGTTCCGTCGGCTGCGTCCAAATTCATTTCTGAGCCTGTGGTACGTTCGGCGCAAATCGTGCACCTATCTTGCATCTAGATTAGCACTATCTCCAAATGGAAAGAAACGAGCATCCACTAGAGCCTCGTCACCTAGGGGTACCATCGGCTGCGTCCAAAACGATTTCTGAGCCTATGGTACGCGTGGCGCAAACCGGCCCGTGGTACGTTCGGCGCAAATCGTGCACCTATCTTGTGTCAAGATTAGCAATATCTCCAAACAAAATTAATCGAGCATCCACTTGAGCCTCATCACCTAGGAGTTCCATCGGGTGCATCCAAAACGGTTTCTGATCCTGTGGTACGTTCGGTGCAAATCATGCACCTATCTTGCGTCAAGATTAGCATTATCTCCGAACGGACTAAATCGAGCTTCCACTTGAGCCTCGTCACCTAGGACTGCCATCGGGTGCGTCCAAAACGATTTCTACGCCTATAGTACGTTTGGCTCAAACCGTGACCTACCTTGCTTCCAGAATAGCTCTATCTCCAAAAGGAATGAAACGAGCATCCACTTGAGCCTCGTCACCTAGGAGTACCATTGGCTACATCGAAAATGATTTCTGAGCCTATGGTACGCATGGCGCAAACCATGCACCTATCTTGTACCGACACTAACACCGTCCCAAATGGACAAAAACAAGATTCCCTATGACCCACGTCACGTAGGAGTTCCATCGGGTGCGTCCAAAACGATTTCTGAGCCTATGGTACGTTTTGCGCAAACCATGCACCTATCTTGCACCGACACTAACACTGTCTCTAAACGTATCGAAACGCGATTCCATATCACCCATGTCACCTAGGAGTTTCGTCGGCTGCGTCCAAATTCATTTATGAGCCTGTGGTACATTCAGCGCAAATCGTGCACCTATCTTGCATCTAGATTAGCACTATCTCCAAATGGAAAGAAACGAGCATCCACTTGAGCCTCATCACCTAGGGGTACCATCGGCTGCGTCCAAAATGATTTCTGAGCCTATGGTACGCGTGGCGCAAACCGGCCCGTGGTACGTTCGGCGCAAATCGTTCACCTATCTTGCGTCAAGATTAGCAATATCTACAAACAAACTGAATCGAGCATCCACTTGAGCCTCATCACCTAGGAGTTCCATCGGGTGCATCCAAAATGGTTTCTGATCCTGTAGTACGTTCGGTGCAAATCATGCACCTATCTTGCATCAAGATTAGCATTATCTCCGAACGGACTGAATCGAGCTTCCACTTGAGACTCGTCACCTAGGACTGCCATCGGGTGCGTCCAAAACGATTTCTAAGCCTATAGTACGTTTGGCTCAAACAATGACCTACCTTGCTTCTAGAATAGCTCTATCTCCAAAAGGAATGAAACGAGCATCCACTTGAGCCTCGTCACCTAGGAGTACCATTGGCTACATCGAAAATGATTTCTGAGCCTATGGTACGCATGGCGCAAACCATGCACCTATCTTGTACTGACACTAACACCATCCCAAATGGACCAAAACAAGATTCCCTATGACCCACGTGACCTAGGAGTTCCATCGGGTGCGTCCAAAACGATTTCTGAGCCCGCGGTACGTTCGATGCAAACCGTGCATCCATCTTGCATCTAGATTAGCACTATCTCCAAACAGACTGAATCGAGCTTCCACTTGACCCTCCTCACATAGGAGTATCATTGGGTGCGTCCAAAACGATTTCTGAGCCTGTGGTACGTTCGGCGCAAATCGTCCACCTATCTTGCGTCAAGATTAGCAATATCTCCAAACAAACTAAATCGAGCATCCACTTGAGCCCCGTCACCTAGGAGTACCATCGGGTGCGTCCAAAATGATTTCTGAGCCTATGGTATGTTTGGCGCAAGCTGTGCCCTTATCTTGGGTCAAGATTCGCACTATCTCCAAATGGAATGAAACAAGCTTCCACTTGAGCCTCATCACCTAGGAATATCATCGGGTGCATCCTAAATGATTTTTGAGCCTATGGTATGTTTGGTACAAACCATGCACTGACACTAACATTGTCTCCAAATGGACCGAAACGAAATTCCACATGACCCATGTCTCCTAGGAGTTCTATTGGGTGCATCCAAAACTATTCCTGAGAATATGGTACGTTCGGCGCAAACCGTGCACCTATCTTTGCGGCAAGATTAGCAATATCTCTAAATGGACTGAATTGAGCTTCCACTTGAGCTTCATCACCTAGGAGTACCATCAGGTGCGTCCAAAGCGATATATGAGCCTATGGTACATTTGGCACAAACCGTGCACCTATCTTACACCGACACTAACATTGTCAACAAACAGACCGAAACAAGATTCCACACGACTCCCGTCAACAAGGAGTTCCGTCGGGTGCATTCAAAACGATTTCTGATCTTGTACATTCGGCGCAAAGCGTGCACATATCTTGCGTCAAGATTAGCACTATCTCCAAACAGACTGAATCGACCTTCCACTTGAGCGTCGTGTAGGAGTACCATCGGGTGTGC
Organism: Saccharum hybrid cultivar R570; assembly: GCA_038087645.1. Classification (NCBI taxonomy): domain Eukaryota; kingdom Viridiplantae; phylum Streptophyta; class Magnoliopsida; order Poales; family Poaceae; genus Saccharum; species Saccharum hybrid cultivar. Next base: position 18,575,896 of record JAQSUU010000066.1, read on the forward strand.
CCAAAGTGATTTCTGAGACTATGGTACGTTTGGCCCAAACCGTGCACCTATCTTGCGTTGACACCAACAATATCTCCAAACGGTCCAAAACGAGAGTCCAAATGACCCACGTCACCTAAGAGTTCCATCGGGTGCATCCAAAACAATTTTTGAGCCTGTGTTACATTCGGCGCAAACTGTGCATCCATCTTGCATCAAGATTAGCACTATCTCCAAACAGACTGAATCGAGCTTTCACTTGAGCCTCGTCACCTAGGAGTACCATCGGGGGCATCAAAACGATTCTGAGCCTATGTACGTTTGGCGCAAACCACACACCTATCTTTCACTGATACAAACATTGTCTCCAAACGTTCCTAAATGAGATTTCACATGACCCACGTCACCTAGGAGTTCCATCAGCTGAAAAATGATTTCTGAGCCTGTGGTACGTTCCGCGCAAACTATGCACCTATCTTGCGTCAAGATTCGCACTGTCTCCAAACGAACTAAATCGAGCTTCCACCTGAGCCTCATCACCTAGGAGTACCATCGGGTGTGTCCAAAATGATTTCTGAGCCTATGAGATGTTTGGCGTAAACCATGCACCTATCTTGCACCGACACATACAGTATCTCCAGATGGACCAAAACGAGATTCCACACGACCCACGTCAACTAGGAGTTCCATCAGGTGCGTCCAAAACAATTTCTGAGCATGTGGTATGTTCGTCGCAAACCGTGCATCCATCTTGATTAAAGATTAGCACTATCTCCAAACAGACTAAATCGAGCTTGCACTTGAGCCTCGTCACCTAGGAGTACCATCAGCGGCGTCCAAAACAATTATGAGCCTATGGTACGTTTGGCGCAAACCATGCACATATCTTGCACCGGCACTAAGACTGTCTCCAAACAGACCAAAATGAGATTCCACATGACCCACGTCACCAAGGAGTTCCATCAGGTGCGTCCAAAATGATTTCTAAGCCTGTGGTACATTCGGCGCAAATCGGGCACCTAAATTGCGTCAAGCTTAGCACTATCTCCAAACAAACAGAATCGAGCTTCCACTTGAGCCTCATTATCTAGGAGTATCATCGGGTGCGTCCAAAATGATTTGTAAGCCTATGGTACGTTTGGCGCAAAGCGTGCACCTATCTTGGGTCAAGATTAGCACTATCTCCAAATGGAATGAAACGAGCATTCACTGGAGCCTTGTCACCTTGGAGTACCATCGGCTGCGTCCAAAATAATTTCTGAGCCAATGGTACATTTGGCGCAAACTGTGCACCTATCTTGCACCGACACTAACACTGTCTCCAAACGGACCAAAACGAGATTCCACATGACCCACGTCAGCAAGGAGTTCCATCGGGTGCGTCCAAAATGATTTCTGAGCCAATGTTACGTTTGGCGGAAACCGTGCACCCATCTTGCTTCAAGATTAGCATTATCTCCAAACAGACCGAAATGAGCATCCAGTTGAGCCTCGTCTGCTAGGAGTACCATCGGGTGCATCGAAAACGATTTCTGAGCCTATGGTATGTTTAGCACAAACCATGCACCTATCTTGTACTGACACTAACACTATCTGCAAATGGATCGAAATGTGATTCCACATGACCAACGTCACCTAGGAGTTCCATCGGGTGCGTCCAAAATGATTTTCTGAGCCTGTAGTACGTTCAGTGCAAACCATGCACCTATCTTGCTTCAAGATTGGCACCATCTCCAAACGGACTGAATCGAGCCTCCACTTCAGTCTCGTCTCCTAGGAGTACCATCAGATGCGTCCAAAATTATTCTCTGAGACTATGATATGTTTGGCATAAACCGTGCATCTATCTTGCATCAAGATTAGCACCATCTCCAAACTGAATGAAACGAGCATCCGCATGAGCCTCGTCACCTAGGAGTACCATTACGTGCGTCCAAAATGATTTCTGAGCCTATGATTCGTTTGGCACAAACCATGCGCCCATCTTGCACCGACACTAACATTGTATCCAAATGGACCAAAACGAGAGTCCTCATGACGCACATCACATAGGAGTTTCGTCAGCTGTGTTCATAATGATTTCTGAGCCTATGGTACGTTCAGTGCAATCCATGCACCTATCTTGCGTCAAGATTAGCGCTATCTACAAATAGACTAAATCGAGGTTCAACTTGAGCCTCATCACCTAGGAGTACCATCAGGTACATCATAAACAATTTTTGAGCCCATCGTTCTACATGACACATGTCACCAAAGAGTTCCTTTGGGTGCGTGGAAAATTATTTCTAAGCCTACGGTACGTTCGGTGCAAACCGAGCCCCTATCATGTGCCAAGATTAGCACTATCTTCAAACGGACTGAATCGAGCTTCCACTTGAACCTCATCACCTACGAGTACCATTGGGTGCATCCAAAACAACTATATGCTTATGGTATGTTTGGCGCAGACCGATCATCCACTTTAGCCTCGTCACCTAGGAGTACCATCGGCTGCGTCCAAAATGATTTCTGAGCCTATGGTACGCATGCCGCAAACTAGCCAGTGGTACATTCGGCGCAAATCGTGCACCTATCTTATGTTAAGATTAGCAATATCTCCAAATAGACTGAATCGAGCATCCACTTGAGCCTTGTCACCTAGGAGTTCCTTCGGGTGCATCCAATACGATTTCTGAGCCTGTGGTACGTTCGGAGCAAATCATGCACATATCTTGCGTCAAGATTAGCACTATCTCCAAATGGACTGAATCAAGCCTCCACTTGAGCCTCATCACCTAGGACTGCCATCGGGTGCGTCCAAAATGATTTCTATGCCAATGGTATGTTTGGCTCAAACTGTGACCTACCTTGCTTCGAGAATAGCACTATCTCCAAACGGAATGAAACGAGAATTCACTTGAGCCTCGTTACCGAGGAGTACTATCGGCTGCGTCCAAAATGATTTCTGAGCCTATGGTACGCATGGCGCAAACCGTGCAACTATCTTGCACCGACACTAACACAATCCTAAACGAACCTAAACGTGATTCCCTATGACCCACGTCACCTAGGAGTTCCATCAGGTGCATCCAAAATGATTTTTGAGCCTGCGGAACATTCGACGCAAACGGTGCATCCATCTTGCGTCGAGATTAGCATTGTCTCGAAACAGACTGAATCGAGCTTCCACTTGACCCACGAACTTAGGAGTACCATCAGATGCGTCCAAAACGATTTCTAAGCCTATGGTATGTTTGGTGCAAACCGTGCACCTATCTTGCACTGACACTAACAATGTCTCCAACGGACCAAAACGTGATTCCACATCACCCACGTCACCTAGGAGTTCCATCGGGTGTGTCCAAAATGATTTCTGAGCCTGTGGTACGTTCGGCGCAAATCGTCCTCCTATTTTGTGTCAAGTTTAGGAATATCTCCAAACAGACTGAATCGAGCATCCACTCGAGTCTAGTCACCTAGGAGTAGCATCGGGTGCATCCAAAACGATTTCTAAGCCCATAATACGTTTGGCGCAAACCGTGCCCCTATCTTGGGTAAAGATTAATTTCCAAATGGAATGAAACGAGCATCCACTTGAGCCTCGTCACCTAGGGATACCATCAGGTGTCTCCTAAATGAGTTTTGAGCCTATCGTATGTTTGGCGCAAACCATGCACCTATCTTGTACCTACACAAACACTATAACCAAATGGACCGAAACGAAATTCTACATGAACCACGTCACCAAGGAGTTCCATTGGGTGTGTCGAAAATTATTTCTAAGCCTACGGTACGTTCGGCGCAAACCGAGCACCTATCATGTGCCAAGATTAGCACTATCTTCAAACGGACTGAATCGAGCTTCCACTTGAACCTCGTCACCTGCGAGTACCATCGGGTGCATCCAAAATGACTATATGCCTGTGGTACGTTTGGTGCAGACCGTGCACCTATCTTGCACCAACAATAACTCTGTCTCCAAACTGACCGAAACGAGTTTCCAAATGACCCACGTCACCTAGGAGTTCCATCTGGTGCGTCCAAAACAATTTCTTAGCATGTGGTACGTTCGGTGCAAACTGTGCACCTATCTTGCTTCAAGATTAGCATTATCTCCAAACAGACTGAATCGAGCTTCCACTTGACCCTCGTACCTAGGAGTACCATCGGATGCGTCCAAAATGATTTCTAAGCCTATGGTATGTTTGGTGCAAACCGTGCACCTATCTTGCACTGACACTAACACTGTCTCCAATGGACCAAAACATGATTCCACATGACCCACGTCACCTAGGAGTTCCATCGGGTGTGTCCAAAATTATTTCTGAGCCAAAGGTATGTTCGGCGCAAATCGTCCTCCTATTTTGCATCAAGTTTAGAAATATCTCCTAATAGACTGAATCGAGCATCCACTTGAGCCTAGTCACCTAGGAGTAGCATCGGGTGCATCCAAAACGATTTCTGAGCCCATAATACGTTTGGTGCAAACCGCGCCCCTATCTTGGGTAAAGATTAATCTCCAAATGGAATGAAACGAGCATCCACTTGAGCCTCGTCACCTAGGGATACCATCAGGTGCGTCCTAAATGATTTTTGAGCCTATGGTATGTTTGGAGCAAACCATGCCCCTATCTTGCACTGACCCTAACACTGTCTCCAAACAGACCGAAACGAAATTCCACATGACCCACGTCACCTAGGAGTTCTATTGGGTGCATCCAAAACTATTCTTGAGCCTATGGTACGTTCAGCGCATACCGTGCACCTATGTTTGCGGCAATATTAGCACTATCTATAAACGGACTAAGTCGAGCTTCCACTTGAGCCCCGTCACCTAGGAGTACCATCAGGTGCGTCCATCACGATTCCTGAGCCTATGGTACGTTTGGCACAAACCATGCACCTATCTTGCACCTACACTTACACTATAACCAAATGGACCCAAACGAGATTCTACATGACCCACGTCACCAAGGAGTTCCATTGGGTGCGTTGAAAATTATTTCTAAGCCTATGGTATGTTCGGCGCAAACCAAGCACCTATCATGTGCCAAGATTAGCACTATCTTCAAACGGACTGAATCGAGCTTCCACTTGAACCTTGTCACCTACGAGCACCATCGGGTGCATATGAAACGATGGTACGTTTGGCGCAGACCGTGCACCTATCTTGCACCGACACTAACACTATCTCGAAATGTACCAAAATGAGATTTCATATTACCCACGTCACCTAGGAGTTCCATCAGGTGCTTCCAAAACAATTTCTTAGCCTGTGGTCTATTCGGTGCAAACTGTGCACCTATCTTGCTTCAAGATTAGCACTATCTCCAAACGGACTGAATCCAGCTTCCACTTGAGCCTCGTCATCTAGGAGTACCATTGGGTGCGTCCAAAACGATTTCTATGCCTATGGTACGTTTGGCGGAAACCATGTATCTATGTTGCGTTAAGATTTGCACTATCTCCAAACGGAATGAAACGAGCTTCCACTTGAGCCTCATCACCTAGGAGCTATTGGTGCGTCTAAAATGATTTCTGAGCCTATGGTATGTTTTGCGCAAACCATGCACTTATCTTGCACCAACACTAACACTGTCTCCAAATGTAACAAAACGACATTCCATATTACCCACGTCACCTAGGAGTTCTGTCTGATGCGTCCAAATTGATTTCTGAGCCTGTGGTACGTTCGGCGCAGATCGTGCACCTATCTTGCGTCAAGATTAGCAATATCTCCAAACAGACTGAATCGAGCATCCACTTGAGCATCGTCACCTAGAGTTCCATCGGGTGCGTCCAAAACGATTTCTAGGCCTAGGGTACGCATGGCGCAAACCATGCAGCTATATTGCACCGACACTGACACCGTCCTAAACGGACCAAAACGTGATTCCCTATGACGCACGTCACCTAGGAGTTCCATCGGGTGCGTCCAAAATGATTTTTGAGCCTGCGGTACATTTGACGCAAACCGTGCATCCATCTTTCGTCAAGATTAGCACTGTCTCCAAACAAACTGAATCGAGCTTCCACTTGACCCTCGTACCTAGGAGTACCATCGGATGCGTTCAAAATGATTTCTAAGCCTATGGCATGTTTGGTGCAAACCGTGCACCTATCTTGCACTTACACTAACGCTGTCTCTAATGGACCAAAACAAGATTGCACATGACCCACGTCACCTAGGAGTTCCATCGGGTGCGTTCAAAATGATTTCTGAGCCTGTGGTACGTTTGGCGCAAATTGTCCTCCGATTTTGCATCAAGATTAGGAATATCTCCAAACAGACTGAATTGAGCATCCACTTGAGCCTAGTTAGCTAGGAGTACCATCAGGTGCATCCAAAATGATTTCTGAGCCCATAATACGTTTGGCGCAAACTGTGCCTCTACCTTGGGTAAAGATTAGCACTATCTCCAAATGAAATAAAATGAGCATCCACTTGAGCCTCATCACCTAGGGATACCATCAGGTGCGTCCTAAATGATTTTTGAGCCTATACATTTGGCGCGAACCATGCACCTAACTTGCACTGACACTAACACTATCTCCAAACGGACCAAAATGAAATTCCACATGACCCACGTCACCTAGGAGTTCTATCGGGTGCATCCAAAACTATTCCTGAGCATATGGTACGTTCGGCGTAAACCGTGCACCTATCTTTGCGGCAAGATTAGCACTATCTATAAACTGACAAAGTGGAGCTTTCGCTTGAGCCCCGTCACCTAGGAGTACCATCGGGTGCGTCCATCACAATTCCTGAGCCTATGGTACGTTTGGCGCAAACCATGCACCTATCTTGCACCTACACTAACACTATAACCAAATGGACTGAAATGAGATTCTACATGACCCACGTCACCAAGGAGTTCCATTGGGTGCGTTGAAAACTATTTCTAAGCCTATGGTACGTTCGGCGCAAACCGAGCACCTATCATGTGCCAAGGATAGCACTATCTTCAAACGGACTGAATCGAGCTTCCACTTGAACCTTGTCACCTACGAGCACCATCGGGTGCATATGAAACGATGGTACGTTTGGCGCAGACCGTGCACCTATCTTGCACCGACACTAACACTATCTCGAAATGTACCAAAATGAGATTTCATATTACCCACGTCACCTAGGAGTTCCATCAGGTGCTTCCAAAACAATTTCTTAGCCTGTGGTCTATTCGGTGCAAACTGTGCACCTATCTTGCTTCAAGATTAGCACTATCTCCAAACGGACTGAATCCAGCTTCCACTTGAGCCTCGTCATCTAGGAGTACCATTGGGTGCGTCCAAAACGATTTCTATGCCTATGGTACGTTTGGCGGAAACCATGTATCTATGTTGCGTTAAGATTTGCACTATCTCCAAACGGAATGAAACGAGCTTCCACTTGAGCCTCATCACCTAGGAGCTATTGGTGCGTCTAAAATGATTTCTGAGCCTATGGTATGTTTTGCGCAAACCATGCACTTATCTTGCACCAACACTAACACTGTCTCCAAATGTAACAAAACGACATTCCATATTACCCACGTCACCTAGGAGTTCTGTCTGATGCGTCCAAATTGATTTCTGAGCCTGTGGTACGTTCGGCGCAGATCGTGCACCTATCTTGCGTCAAGATTAGCAATATCTCCAAACAGACTGAATCGAGCATCCACTTGAGCATCGTCACCTAGAGTTCCATCGGGTGCGTCCAAAACGATTTCTAGGCCTAGGGTACGCATGGCGCAAACCATGCAGCTATATTGCACCGACACTGACACCGTCCTAAACGGACCAAAACGTGATTCCCTATGACGCACGTCACCTAGGAGTTCCATCGGGTGCGTCCAAAATGATTTTTGAGCCTGCGGTACATTTGACGCAAACCGTGCATCCATCTTTCGTCAAGATTAGCACTGTCTCCAAACAAACTGAATCGAGCTTCCACTTGACCCTCGTACCTAGGAGTACCATCGGATGCGTTCAAAATGATTTCTAAGCCTATGGCATGTTTGGTGCAAACCGTGCACCTATCTTGCACTTACACTAACGCTGTCTCTAATGGACCAAAACAAGATTGCACATGACCCACGTCACCTAGGAGTTCCATCGGGTGCGTTCAAAATGATTTCTGAGCCTGTGGTACGTTTGGCGCAAATTGTCCTCCGATTTTGCATCAAGATTAGGAATATCTCCAAACAGACTGAATTGAGCATCCACTTGAGCCTAGTTAGCTAGGAGTACCATCAGGTGCATCCAAAATGATTTCTGAGCCCATAATACGTTTGGCGCAAACCGTGCCTCTACCTTGGGTAAAGATTAGCACTATCTCCAAATGAAATAAAATGAGCATCCACTTGAGCCTCATCACCTAGGGATACCATCAGGTGCGTCCTAAATGATTTTTGAGCCTATACATTTGGCGCGAACCATGCACCTAACTTGCACTGACACTAACACTATCTCCAAACGGACCAAAATGAAATTCCACATGACCCACGTCACCTAGGAGTTCTATCGGGTGCATCCAAAACTATTCCTGAGCATATGGTACGTTCGGCGTAAACCGTGCACCTATCTTTGCGGCAAGATTAGCACTATCTATAAACTGACAAAGTGGAGCTTTCGCTTGAGCCCCGTCACCTAGGAGTACCATCGGGTGCGTCCATCACAATTCCTGAGCCTATGGTACGTTTGGCGCAAACCATGCACCTATCTTGCACCTACACTAACACTATAACCAAATGGACTGAAATGAGATTCTACATGACCCACGTCACCAAGGAGTTCCATTGGGTGCGTTGAAAACTATTTCTAAGCCTATGGTACGTTCGGCGCAAACCGAGCACCTATCATGTGCCAAGGATAGCACTATCTTCAAACGGACTGAATCGAGCTTCCACTTGAACCTTGTCACCTACGAGCACCATCGGGTGCATATGAAACGATGGTACGTTTGGCGCAGACCGTGCACCTATCTTGCACCGACACTAACACTATCTCGAAATGTACCAAAATGAGATTTCATATTACCCACGTCACCTAGGAGTTCCATCAGGTGCTTCCAAAACAATTTCTTAGCCTGTGGTCTATTCGGTGCAAACTGTGCACCTATCTTGCTTCAAGATTAGCACTATCTCCAAACGGACTGAATCCAGCTTCCACTTGAGCCTCGTCATCTAGGAGTACCATTGGGTGCGTCCAAAACGATTTCTATGCCTATGGTACGTTTGGCGGAAACCATGTATCTATGTTGCGTTAAGATTTGCACTATCTCCAAACGGAATGAAACGAGCTTCCACTTGAGCCTCATCACCTAGGAGCTATTGGTGCGTCTAAAATGATTTCTGAGCCTATGGTATGTTTTGCGCAAACCATGCACTTATCTTGCACCAACACTAACACTGTCTCCAAATGTAACAAAACGACATTCCATATTACCCACGTCACCTAGGAGTTCTGTCTGATGCGTCCAAATTGATTTCTGAGCCTGTGGTACGTTCGGCGCAGATCGTGCACCTATCTTGCGTCAAGATTAGCAATATCTCCAAACAGACTGAATCGAGCATCCACTTGAGCATCGTCACCTAGAGTTCCATCGGGTGCGTCCAAAACGATTTCTAGGCCTAGGGTACGCATGGCGCAAACCATGCAGCTATATTGCACCGACACTGACACCGTCCTAAACGGACCAAAACGTGATTCCCTATGACGCACGTCACCTAGGAGTTCCATCGGGTGCGTCCAAAATGATTTTTGAGCCTGCGGTACATTTGACGCAAACCGTGCATCCATCTTTCGTCAAGATTAGCACTGTCTCCAAACAAACTGAATCGAGCTTCCACTTGACCCTCGTACCTAGGAGTACCATCGGATGCGTTCAAAATGATTTCTAAGCCTATGGCATGTTTGGTGCAAACCGTGCACCTATCTTGCACTTACACTAACGCTGTCTCTAATGGACCAAAACAAGATTGCACATGACCCACGTCACCTAGGAGTTCCATCGGGTGCGTTCAAAATGATTTCTGAGCCTGTGGTACGTTTGGCGCAAATTGTCCTCCGATTTTGCATCAAGATTAGGAATATCTCCAAACAGACTGAATTGAGCATCCACTTGAGCCTAGTTAGCTAGGAGTACCATCAGGTGCATCCAAAATGATTTCTGAGCCCATAATACGTTTGGCGCAAACCGTGCCTCTACCTTGGGTAAAGATTAGCACTATCTCCAAATGAAATAAAATGAGCATCCACTTGAGCCTCATCACCTAGGGATACCATCAGGTGCGTCCTAAATGATTTTTGAGCCTATACATTTGGCGCGAACCATGCACCTAACTTGCACTGACACTAACACTATCTCCAAATGGACCAAAATGAAATTCCACATGACCCACGTCACCTAGGAGTTCTATCGGGTGCATCCAAAACTATTCCTGAGCATATGGTACGTTCGGCGTAAACCGTGCACCTATCTTTGCGGCAAGATTAGCACTATCTATAAACTGACAAAGTGGAGCTTTCGCTTGAGCCCCGTCACCTAGGAGTACCATCGGGTGCGTCCATCACAATTCCTGAGCCTATGGTACGTTTGGCGCAAACCATGCACCTATCTTGCACCTACACTAACACTATAACCAAATGGACTGAAATGAGATTCTACATGACCCACGTCACCAAGGAGTTCCATTGGGTGCGTTGAAAACTATTTCTAAGCCTATGGTACGTTCGGCGCAAACCGAGCACCTATCATGTGCCAAGGATAGCACTATCTTCAAACGGACTGAATCGAGCTTCCACTTGAACCTTGTCACCTACGAGCACCATCGGGTGCATATGAAACGATGGTACGTTTGGCGCAGACCGTGCACCTATCTTGCACCGACACTAACACTATCTCGAAATGTACCAAAATGAGATTTCATATTACCCACGTCACCTAGGAGTTCCATCAGGTGCTTCCAAAACAATTTCTTAGCCTGTGGTCTATTCGGTGCAAACTGTGCACCTATCTTGCTTCAAGATTAGCACTATCTCCAAACGGACTGAATCCAGCTTCCACTTGAGCCTCGTCATCTAGGAGTACCATTGGGTGCGTCCAAAACGATTTCTATGCCTATGGTACGTTTGGCGGAAACCATGTATCTATGTTGCGTTAAGATTTGCACTATCTCCAAACGGAATGAAACGAGCTTCCACTTGAGCCTCATCACCTAGGAGCTATTGGTGCGTCTAAAATGATTTCTGAGCCTATGGTATGTTTTGCGCAAACCATGCACTTATCTTGCACCAACACTAACACTGTCTCCAAATGTAACAAAACGACATTCCATATTACCCACGTCACCTAGGAGTTCTGTCTGATGCGTCCAAATTGATTTCTGAGCCTGTGGTACGTTCGGCGCAGATCGTGCACCTATCTTGCGTCAAGATTAGCAATATCTCCAAACAGACTGAATCGAGCATCCACTTGAGCATCGTCACCTAGAGTTCCATCGGGTGCGTCCAAAACGATTTCTAGGCCTAGGGTACGCATGGCGCAAACCATGCAGCTATATTGCACCGACACTGACACCGTCCTAAACGGACCAAAACGTGATTCCCTATGACGCACGTCACCTAGGAGTTCCATCGGGTGCGTCCAAAATGATTTTTGAGCCTGCGGTACATTTGACGCAAACCGTGCATCCATCTTTCGTCAAGATTAGCACTGTCTCCAAACAAACTGAATCGAGCTTCCACTTGACCCTCGTACCTAGGAGTACCATCGGATGCGTTCAAAATGATTTCTAAGCCTATGGCATGTTTGGTGCAAACCGTGCACCTATCTTGCACTTACACTAACGCTGTCTCTAATGGACCAAAACAAGATTGCACATGACCCACGTCACCTAGGAGTTCCATCGGGTGCGTTCAAAATGATTTCTGAGCCTGTGGTACGTTTGGCGCAAATTGTCCTCCGATTTTGCATCAAGATTAGGAATATCTCCAAACAGACTGAATTGAGCATCCACTTGAGCCTAGTTAGCTAGGAGTACCATCAGGTGCATCCAAAATGATTTCTGAGCCCATAATACGTTTGGCGCAAACCGTGCCTCTACCTTGGGTAAAGATTAGCACTATCTCCAAATGAAATAAAATGAGCATCCACTTGAGCCTCATCACCTAGGGATACCATCAGGTGCGTCCTAAATGATTTTTGAGCCTATACATTTGGCGCGAACCATGCACCTAACTTGCACTGACACTAACACTATCTCCAAATGGACCAAAATGAAATTCCACATGACCCACGTCACCTAGGAGTTCTATCGGGTGCATCCAAAACTATTCCTGAGCATATGGTACGTTCGGCGTAAACCGTGCACCTATCTTTGCGGCAAGATTAGCACTATCTATAAACTGACAAAGTGGAGCTTTCGCTTGAGCCCCGTCACCTAGGAGTACCATCGGGTGCGTCCATCACAATTCCTGAGCCTATGGTACGTTTGGCGCAAACCATGCACCTATCTTGCACCTACACTAACACTATAACCAAATGGACTGAAATGAGATTCTACATGACCCACGTCACCAAGGAGTTCCATTGGGTGCGTTGAAAACTATTTCTAAGCCTATGGTACGTTCGGCGCAAACCGAGCACCTATCATGTGCCAAGGATAGCACTATCTTCAAACGGACTGAATCGAGCTTCCACTTGAACCTTGTCACCTACGAGCACCATCGGGTGCATATGAAACGATGGTACGTTTGGCGCAGACCGTGCACCTATCTTGCACCGACACTAACACTATCTCGAAATGTACCAAAATGAGATTTCATATTACCCACGTCACCTAGGAGTTCCATCAGGTGCTTCCAAAACAATTTCTTAGCCTGTGGTCTATTCGGTGCAAACTGTGCACCTATCTTGCTTCAAGATTAGCACTATCTCCAAACGGACTGAATCCAGCTTCCACTTGAGCCTCGTCATCTAGGAGTACCATTGGGTGCGTCCAAAACGATTTCTATGCCTATGGTACGTTTGGCGGAAACCATGTATCTATGTTGCGTTAAGATTTGCACTATCTCCAAACGGAATGAAACGAGCTTCCACTTGAGCCTCATCACCTAGGAGCTATTGGTGCGTCTAAAATGATTTCTGAGCCTATGGTATGTTTTGCGCAAACCATGCACTTATCTTGCACCAACACTAACACTGTCTCCAAATGTAACAAAACGACATTCCATATTACCCACGTCACCTAGGAGTTCTGTCTGATGCGTCCAAATTGATTTCTGAGCCTGTGGTACGTTCGGCGCAGATCGTGCACCTATCTTGCGTCAAGATTAGCAATATCTCCAAACAGACTGAATCGAGCATCCACTTGAGCATCGTCACCTAGAGTTCCATCGGGTGCGTCCAAAACGATTTCTAGGCCTAGGGTACGCATGGCGCAAACCATGCAGCTATATTGCACCGACACTGACACCGTCCTAAACGGACCAAAACGTGATTCCCTATGACGCACGTCACCTAGGAGTTCCATCGGGTGCGTCCAAAATGATTTTTGAGCCTGCGGTACATTTGACGCAAACCGTGCATCCATCTTTCGTCAAGATTAGCACTGTCTCCAAACAAACTGAATCGAGCTTCCACTTGACCCTCGTACCTAGGAGTACCATCGGATGCGTTCAAAATGATTTCTAAGCCTATGGCATGTTTGGTGCAAACCGTGCACCTATCTTGCACTTACACTAACGCTGTCTCTAATGGACCAAAACAAGATTGCACATGACCCACGTCACCTAGGAGTTCCATCGGGTGCGTTCAAAATGATTTCTGAGCCTGTGGTACGTTTGGCGCAAATTGTCCTCCGATTTTGCATCAAGATTAGGAATATCTCCAAACAGACTGAATTGAGCATCCACTTGAGCCTAGTTAGCTAGGAGTACCATCAGGTGCATCCAAAATGATTTCTGAGCCCATAATACGTTTGGCGCAAACCGTGCCTCTACCTTGGGTAAAGATTAGCACTATCTCCAAATGAAATAAAATGAGCATCCACTTGAGCCTCATCACCTAGGGATACCATCAGGTGCGTCCTAAATGATTTTTGAGCCTATACATTTGGCGCGAACCATGCACCTAACTTGCACTGACACTAACACTATCTCCAAACGGACCAAAATGAAATTCCACATGACCCACGTCACCTAGGAGTTCTATCGGGTGCATCCAAAACTATTCCTGAGCATATGGTACGTTCGGCGTAAACCGTGCACCTATCTTTGCGGCAAGATTAGCACTATCTATAAACTGACAAAGTGGAGCTTTCGCTTGAGCCCCGTCACCTAGGAGTACCATCGGGTGCATCCATCACAATTCCTGAGCCTATGGTACGTTTGGCGCAAACCATGCACCTATCTTGCACCTACACTAACACTATAACCAAATGGACTGAAATGAGATTCTACATGACCCACGTCACCAAGGAGTTCCATTGGGTGCGTTGAAAACTATTTCTAAGCCTATGGTACGTTCGGCGCAAACCGAGCACCTATCATGTGCCAAGGATAGCACTATCTTCAAACGGAATTAATCGAGCTTGCACTTGAACCTCGTCACCTATGAGTACCATCGGGTGCATCCAAAATGACTATATGCCTATGGTGCATTTGGCACAAACCGTGCACCTATCTTGCACCAACACTAACACTATCTCGAAATGTACCAAAATGAGATTCCACATGACCCACGTCACCTAGGAGTTCCATCAGGTGCGTCCAAAACAATTTCTTTGCATGTGGTATGTTCGGTGCAAACTGTGCACCTATCTTGCTTCAAGATTAGCACTATCTCCAAATGGACTGAATCGAGCTTCCACTTGAGCCTCGTCATCTAGGAGTACCTTTGGGTGCGTCCAAAACGATTTCTGTGTCTATGGTACGTTTGGCGGAAACCATGCACCTGTGTTACGTCAAGATTAGCACTATCTCCAAACGGAATGAAACAAGCTTCCACTTGAGCCTCGTCACCTAGGAGCTATTGGGTGCGTCTAAAATGATTTCTGAGCCTATGGTATATTTTGCGCAAACCATGCACGTATCTTGCACCAACACTAACACTGTCTCCAAATGTACCAAAACGAGATTCCATATTACCCACGTCACCTAGGAGTTCCGTCTGATGCATCCAAATTGATTTCTGAGCCTGTGGTATGTTCGGCGCAGATCGTGCACCTATCTTGCGTCAAGATTAGCAATATCTCCAAACAGACTGAATCGAGCATCCACTTGAGCCTCGTCACCTAGAGTTCCATCGGGTGCGTCCAAAACGATTTCTAGGCCTAGGGTACGCATGGCGCAAACTGTGCAGCTATCTTGCACTGACACTAACACCGTCCTAAACAGACCAAAACATGATTCTCTATGACGCACGTCACCTAGGAGTTCCATCGGGTGCGTCCAAAATGATTTCTAAGCCTGCGGTACGTTCGACGCAAACCGTGCATCCATCTTGCGTCAAGATTAGCACCATCTCCAAACAGACTGAATCGAGCTTCCACTTGACCCTCGTACCTAGGAGTACCATCGGATGCGTCCAAAACGATTTCTAAGCCTATGGTATGTTTGGTGCAAACCATGCACCTATCTTGCACTGACACTAACGCTATCTCTAATGGACCAAAACAAGATTGCACATGACCCACGTCACCTAGGAGTTCTGTCGGGTGCGTCCAAAATGATTTCTGAGCCTGTGGTACTTTCGGTGCAAATCGTCCTCCTATTTTGCGTCAAGATTAGGAATATCTCCAAACAGACTAAATCGAGCATCCACTTGAGCCTAGTTAGCTAGGAGTACCATCGGGTGCATCCAAAATGATTTCTGAGCCCATAATACGTTTGGCGCAAACCAAGACCCAACCATGGGTAAAGATTAGCACTATCTCCAAATGGAATGAAATGAGCATCCACTTGAGCCTCATCACCTAGGGATACCATCAGGTGCGTCCTTAATGATTTTTGAGCCTATACATTTGGCACAAACCATGCACCTAACTTGCACTGACACTAACACTGTCTCCAAATGGACCGAAACGAAATTCCACATGACCCACGTCACCTAGGAGTTCTATTGGGTGCATCCAAAACTATTCCTGAGGATATGGTATGTTCGGCGTAAACCATGCACTTATCTTTCCGGCAAGATTAGCACTATCTATAAACTGACAAAGTCGAGCTTCCACTTGAGCCCCGTCACCAAGGAGTACCATCGGGTGCGTCCATCACGATTCCTGAGCCTATGGTACGTTTGGCGCAAACCATGCACCTATCTTGCACCTACACTAACACTATAACCAAATGGACCGAAACATGATTCTACATGACCCACGTCACCAAGGAGTTCCATTGGGTGCGTCTCTAAACAAACTGAAACGACATTCCACATGACCCAAGTTGCCTAGGAGTTACATCGGGTGCGTCCAAAATTATTTCTAAGCCTGTGGTACGTTCGATGCG
Source organism: Saccharum hybrid cultivar R570 (assembly GCA_038087645.1). Taxonomy (NCBI): domain Eukaryota; kingdom Viridiplantae; phylum Streptophyta; class Magnoliopsida; order Poales; family Poaceae; genus Saccharum; species Saccharum hybrid cultivar. The sequence continues at coordinate 18,592,342 of JAQSUU010000066.1, forward strand.
AATAGTGCACCTATATTGCGTCAAGATTTGCACTATCTCCAAACGGAATAAAACAAGCATCCACTTGAGCCTCGTCACCTAGGAGTACCATCAGGTGCGTCCGAAATGATTTCTGAGCCTATGGTATGTTTGGCACAAAACATGCAACTATCTTGCACTGACACTAACACTATCTCCAGACAGACCGAAACATGATTCCTCTTGGCCTACGTCACCAAGGAGTTCCATCGGGTGCGTCCAAAATGATTTTTGAGCCTGTGCTACGTTCGGCGCAATGCATGCACCTATCTTGTGTCAAGATTACCACCATCCCCAAACAGACTGAATCGAGCTTCCACTTGAGCCTCGTCACGTAGGAGTACCATTAGGTGCCTCCAAAATGATTTATGAGCCTATGGTACGTTTGGCACAAACCATGCACCTATCTTCCGTCAAGATTAGCACTATCCCCAAACGGAATGAAATGAGCATCCACTTAAGCCTCGTCACCTAGGAGTACCATCAGGTGTCTAAAACGATTTCTGAGCCTATGGTACATTTGGCGCAAACCATGCACCAACCTTGCACCAACACTAACACTGTATCCAAATAGACCGAAATGAGATTTCACATCACCCACGTCACCAAGGAGTTCCATCCGGAGCATCCAAAATGATTTTGGATCCTATGGTACATTTGGCACAAACCTTGCACTTATCTTGTGTCAAGATTAGCACTATCTCCAAACGAACTAAATCGAGCTTCCACTTGAGCCTCGTCACCTTGGAGTACCATCGGGTGTGTCCAAAATGACTTCTGAGCCTATGGTATGTTTGGCACAAACCGTGCTCCAATCTTGTATCGACACTAGCACTGTCTCCAAATGGACCAAAACAAAATTCAATAAGACCCACATCACCTAGGAGTTCCATCGGGTGTGTCCAAAATGATTTTCTAAGCCTGCAGAACGTTCGACACAAACCGGGCATCCATGTTGCGTCAAGATTTGCACTATCTCCAAACAGAATGAATCGAGCTTCCACTTGAGCCTCGTCACCTAGGAGTACCATCGGGGCGACCAAAACGATTCTGAGCCTATGGTACGTTTAGCGCAAACCGTGGAATTATCTTGCGCTAAAACTAACACTATCTCCAAACAGACCAAAACGAGATTCCACATGACGCACGTCACCTAGGAGTTCCATTGGCTGCGTTGAAAATGATTTCTGAGCCTATGGTATGTTCGACGCAAATCATGTACCTAACTTGCGTCAAGATTAGCACTATCTCCAAATGGAATGAAACGAGCATCTACTTGAGCCTCATAACCAAGGAGTAACATCGGGTGCGTCCAAAATAATTTCTGAGCCTATGGTACGTTTGGCGCAAACCAAGCACCTATCTTGCACCGACAGTAACACTGTCTCTAAAAGGACCAAAATGAGATTCCACATGGCCCACATCACCAAGGAGTTCCATTGGGTGCGTAGAAAATGATTTTTGAGCCTATGGTACGTTTGGAGCAAACCGTGCTATCTTGCGTCAAGGTGAGCACTATCTCCAAATGGACTAAATCGAGCTTCCACTTGAGACTCGTCACCATGGAGTATCCTTGGGTGAGTCCAACATGATTTCCGAACCTATGGCACGTTTGGCGCAAACCTTGCACCTATCTTGCACCGACTCTAAAACTGTCTCCAAACAGACCGAAACGAGATTCCACATTACCCAAGTCACCTAGGAGTTACATCAGAAGCATCCAAAACAATTTCTGAGCCTATAGTACGTTCGGCGCAAAGCATGCACCTATCTTGCACCAAGATTTGCACTATCACCAATCGGACTGAATCGAGCTTCCACTGAGCCCCGCTACTTAGGAGTACCATCGGCTCCGTCTAAAACGATTTTTGAGCCTATGGTACGTTTGGTGCAAACCGTGCACCTATCTTGCACCGACACTAACACCATCTCTGAACCGACCAAAACAAGATTCCACAAGACCCACGTCCGCTAGGATTCCATCGGGTGTGTCCAAAATGATTTAAGAGCCTACTATTCGCTCAACGCAAACCATGCATCCATCTTGCGTCAAAATTAGCACTATCTCCAAACGCACTGAATCCAGCTTCCACTTGAGCCTCGTCTCCTAGGAGTACCATCGTGGGCATCCAAAATGATTCTAAGCCTATGGTATGTTTACGCGCAAACCGTGCACCTATGTTGCGCTAACACAAACGCTATCTCCAAATGGACCAAAATGAGATTTCACATGACCCATGTCTCTTAGGAGTTCCATCGGGCGTGTCCAAAATGATTTCTGAGTCTATGGTACATTTGGCGCAAATCATGCACCTATCTTACGTCAAGATTAGCACTATCTCCAAATAGAATGATTTCTAAGCTTATGGTACGTTTGCGCAAACCAAGCACCTATCTTGGACCGACACTAACATTGTCTCCAAAAGGACCGAAACGAGAATCCACATGGCCCACGTCACCAAGGGGTTCCATCGGGTGCATCCAAAATGATTTATGAGCCTATGGTACGTTCAGCGCAAGCCGTGCACATATCTTGCATCAAGATTAGCACTATCTCCAAATGATTGATTCGAGCTTCCACTTGAGCCTCGTCACCTACGAGTATCATTGGGTGCGTCCAGAACGATTTCTGAGCCTATGGTACATTTGGCGCAAGCTGCGCACCTATCTTGCACCGACACTAACACTATCTCTAAACGGACACATGACCCGAGTCACCTAGTAGTTACATCGGGTGTGTCCAAATCGATTTCTAAGCCTGTGGTATGTTTGGCATGAAGCGTGCACCTATCTCCAAATGGATTGAATCAAGCTTCCACTTGAGCCTCGTCACCTAGGAGTAACATCGCGTGCGTCGAAAATGATTTCTGAGCCTATGGTACGTTTGGCGCAAACCGTGCACCTATCTTGTGTCTAGATTAGCACAATCTCCAAACGGAATGAAACGAGCATCCACTTGTGCCTTGTCACCTAGGAGTACCATCGGGTGCATCCAAAACGATTTCTGAGCCTATGGTATGTTTGGCACAAACCATGCACCTATCTTGCACCGACCCAAACATTGTATCCAAATGGACCGAAACGAGTTTCCACTGACCCACGTCACCTAGGAGTTCCATCGGGTGCGTACGAAATGATTTTTGAGCCTATGTACGTTCGGCGCAAACCGTGCTATCTTGCGTCAATGTTAGCACTATCTCCAAACGGACTGAATCGAGCTTCCACTTGAGCCTTGTCACCACAGAGTATTATTGGGTGCAAAATTATTTCTGAGCCTATGGTACGTTTGGTGCGAACCGTGCACCTATCTTGCACCGACACTAACATTGTCTCTAAAAAGATCGAAATGAGATTCCACATGACCCAAGTCGCCTAGGAGTTACATTGAGTGCGTCCAAAATGATTTCTGAGCCTATGGTACATTCAGCGCAAAGCATGCACCTATCTTGTGTCAAGATTTGCACTATCTCAAACGGACTGAATCGAGCTTCCACTTCAGCCTTGCCACCTAGGAGTACCATCGGGTGCGTCGAAAATGATTTCTGAGCCTATGGTACGTTTGATGCAAACCATGCACATATCTTGCACCGACACTAACACTGTCTCCAAACTAAAGGAAACGAGTTTCTACATGACCCAAGTCACCTAGTTGTTACATCGGGTGCGTCCAAAACGATTTCTGAGCCTATAGTACGTTTGGCGCAAACCGTGCACCTATCTTGCACTGACACTAACATTGTCTCTGAATGGACCAAAGCGAGATTCTGCAAGACCCACGTCACCTAGGAGTTCCATCGGGTGCATCCAAAAGGATTTCTGAGCCTGTGGTATGTTCGGCGCAAAAAATCGTGCACCTATGTTGCGTCAAGATTAGCACTATCTCCAAACGGAATGAAACGAGCATCCACTCGAGCCTCGTTACCTAGGAGTTCTGTCAGTTGGCGCAAACCATGCACCTTTCTTGCACCGACCCTAACACTGTCTCCAAACGGACCGAAACGAGATTTCACATGGCCCACGTTACCAAGGAGTTCTATCGGGTGCTTCCAAAATGATTTCTGAGCCTATGGTACATTCGACGCAAACTGTGTACCTATCTTGTGTCAAGATTAGCACTATCTCCAAAGAGACTGAATCGAGCTTCCACTTGAGCCTCTAAAAGGTCTTGATGGCTAGAGGGGGGTGAATAGCCTAATAAAATTTTCTACAACGAATGTGCTAGACAAGTTGATTAGTAATAACAATTAGCAAGATGCAAGTTTTGCCTAGCCTAAGAGGGGTTTGCAAGCCACCTATCCAATTGGCAATTCTAGTTTTGATTCACTCAACCCTACAAGTCAAACCGCACGAGTAACAACTAAACAAGCTACTCTACTCATGCTAACAAAGCTACTAAGACTAGCAAAGAACAACTAGAAAAGTAATGTGAGAGAAGGATAGAATTGATTTCACCGAGGGGCGATGAATTGAGCCAACCAATCAATAATTCCAATGGACAACCAAACACCGGGATGAATCAATCACAATCAAGAGATGAAGACCAATGATTTATCTCGAGGATCACGTGCTTGCTGGCATTCTAGTCCTCGTTTTGTCCCCTTACACCACGTGGTTCGGTGGCTAATCGGTCTAACACACCGAGCCTCTCAAAAGGCGCCACAAGAACCTACTAATGGCTAAGAGTTGCAATGACACGAGCAATCCACTAGAGTTGGAATTCGGTGCTCCGCCGGGGAACCACAACAACCCCTCACAACAAGCTCACCGGAGCCAGCCACGAACAATCACCAACACGTGCCGAACCTCCACCGCTGCTCCAAGTCATCTAGGTGGCGGCAACCACCAAGAGTAACAAGAAATCCCATAACAAAACAATCCCTCAAGTGCCTCTAGATGTAAAGCAATGAACGATGCACTTGAATCACTCGATCTCACTCAAGAAACGCAATCGAATGAAAGGAGATGAGTGGGGAGAAGTGTGAGGGCGTTGGCTCAGCTCAAGATGCTCACAAGTATGTCAAAGTGCCAGGAGAGAGCCCAAAGCCGGCCAACAAGTATTTATAGATGTACCCCTTTGAATAGAGTCGTTATTCCAACAACGGGGTCACCAGATGCGTCTGTCGCCATTGCAACAGACGCGGTCACCAACGTCCGATGCTTGAGATGATGCCATGTGTCCTGCTGAATCAAAATTCCAATGGTCGATAATCAGAGCAACAGACGTGTCTGACGCTCGAGGTTCCAGCGTCTGTCGCTCCATCGGACGTAGTCTAGTAAGCACCCGAAGGTGATTTTTGGTCACCAGACACGTCTAACGGAGGGGCAGCGGACGCGCCGAGCATCTAACGTAGATGTGACTCGTGAAGCGGCTGACGTCACTCACGACAGACATTGACGATCAGCGTCCATCACAGCAGCACCAGCGTGTCTGGTGCTCACTCGCCAGCGTAGAGCCACAGAGGGTAAGCCACTGGACGCTGACGTCAGCGTCCGACTGTCCCGAGACCAGCGTTCGACGAGTGTTTCTCAGTGAGAAACACTTCTGCACCTTTGCCTCCTTTTCCATCCTTCGGCGCAATGGAAAATAAGTGTTTCATCTCTGAAAAACGCCTGAATCCCGCCCCAAACCCCTCTCTACCGCTCAAACTCCACCGTCTTCGCAAATGTGCTAACACCACCAAGTGTACATCACCATGTGCATATGTGTTAGCATTTTCACAATCATTTTTTAAGGCGTTACGTTAGCTCTCTACTAGATCCTAATGCATATGCTCAATGAAATGTCACCTAGAGGCACATGTAGGACTAGAATCGATACGACAATTCCCCTCTTCATAGTTCGGCTGCGTATCCTAAGCCATCCACACCTTCTATGGTGTCTTGCATGCAAAATGAAAAATCCTTACATGATACCTTTGCCTTGAGCATCACTTGTTGCACCTTGTTCCAACTCCACATCATGGTAAGCACTTCATCATCACATTACTTGATCACCATGCTTCACCATGCCTCGTGCCAATCATCATTGCTACACACATTCTTATGCATATGATTAGCACTTAGGCATTGTCACTAATTACCAACACCAAACATAGTACTTTCAGCCTCGTCACCTTGGAGTATCATTGGGTGCATCCAAAATGATTTCTGAGCCTATGGCACATTTGACCCAAACTGTGCACCTATCTTGCACTGACACTAACATGGTCTCCAAACGGACAGAAATGAGATTCCACAAAATCTAAGTCACTAGTAGTTACATCGGGTGCGTCCAAAAACGATTTCTGAGCTCGTGGTATGTTCAGCGCAAAGCATGCAGCTATCTTGCATCAAGATTAGCACCATCTCCATACAGACTGAATTGAGCATCCACTTGAGCCTTGTCACCTAGGAGTACCATCGGGTGCGTCCAAAACGATTTCTGAGCCTATGCTACGTGTGGCGCAAACCGTGCACCTATCCTGCACCGACACTAACACTATCTCCAAATAGACCAAAATGAGATTCCACAAGACTGACATCACCTAGGAGTTACATTAGGTGCGACCAAAATTATTTTTGAGCCTGCGGTACGTTCGGCGCAAATCGTGCACCTATCTTGCGTCAAGATTAGCACTATCTCCAAACGGACTGAATCGAGCTTCCACTAGAGCCTCTTCACCTAGGAGTATCATTGGGTGCGTCCAAAATTATTCTGAGCCTATGGTACGTTTGGTGCAAACCATGCACCTACCTTGCACAGACACTAGCAGTATCTCCAAACAAACTAAAACGAGATTCCACTTTACCCATGACACGTAGGAGTTCCATCGGGTGCATCCAAAATGATTTCTAAGCCTGTGATACGTTCGGCACAAATCGTGCACCTATCTTACGTCAAGATTAGCACTATCTCCAAACAGAATGAAACGAGCATCTACTTGAGCCTCGTCACCTAGGAGTAGCATCGGGTGCACCCAAAATGATTTTAGAGCCTATGGTACGTTTGGCGCAAACCAAGCACCTATTTTTCACCTTCACTAACACTGTCTCCAACCAGACCGAAATGAGATTCCACATGGCCCACATCACCAAGGCATTCCATTGGGTGTCCAAAATAATTTCTGAGCCTATGGTTCATTCTGCGCAAATCGTGCACCTATCTTACGTTAAGATTACCACTATCTCCAAACGGAACTAAACGAGCATCCACTTGAGCCTCGTTACCTAGGAGTTCTATCAGGTGTGTCTAGAATGATTTCTGAGCCTATGGTACGGCTGGCACAAACCATGCACCTTTCTTGCACCGACTCTAACGCTGTCTCCAAACAGACTGAAACTAGATTTCACATGGCCCACATCACCATGGGGTTCTATCGGGTGTGTCCAAAACAATTTCTGAGCCTATGGCACGTTCGGCGCAAACTATGAACCTATCTTGCGTCAAGATTAGCACTATCTCCAAACAGACTGAATCGAGCTTCCACTTGAGCCTCGTCACCTAGGTGTATCATTGGGTGCGTCCAAAACAATTTCTGAGCCTATGGCACGTTTGGCGCAAACTGTGCACCTATCTTGCACCGACACTAACATTGTCCCAAACCAACTGAAACAAGATTCCACATGACCCAAGTCACCTAGTAGTTACATTGGGTGCGTCCAAAATGATTTCTGAGCCTATGGTACGTTCGGCGCAAAGCGTGCACCTATCTTGCGTCAAGATTAGCACTATCTCCAAATGGACTGAATCGAGCTTCCACTTGAGCCTCGTCACCTAGAAGTACCATCGGGTGCATCAATAATGACTTATGAGCCTATGGTACATTTGGCACAAACTACGCTCCTATCTTACCTCAAGATTAGCACTATTTGTAAACAGAATGAAACGAGCATCCACTTGGGCCTCGTCACCTAGGAGTACCATCAGGTGCATCAAAAACGATTTCTGAGCCTATGGTACGTTTGGTGCAAACCATGCATCTATCTTGCACCGACACTAACAATGTATCCAAATGGACTGACATGAGATTCCAATGACCCACGTCACCAAGGAGTTTCATCGGGTGCGTAAAAAATGATTTTTGAGCCTATGGTACATTCGGCACAAACCGTGCTATTTTGTGTCAAGGTTAGCACTGTCTCCAAACGGACTGAATCGAGGTTCCACTTGAGCCTCGTCACGTAGGAGTACCATCGGGTGCATCCAAAATGATTTATGAGCCCATGGTACGTTTGGTACAAACCGTGCACCTATCTTGCGTCAAGATTAGCACTATCTCCAAATGGAATGAAACGAGCACCACTTGAGCCTCGTCACCTAGGAGTACCATCGGGTGCATCCAAAATGATTTATGAGCCCATGGTACGTTTGGCCCAAACCATGCACCTATCTTGCGTCAAGATTAGTACTATATCCAAATGGAATGAAACGAGCATCCACTTGAGCCTCGTCAACTAGGAGTAGCATCGGGTGCATCCAAAATGATTTCTGAGCCTATGGTATGTTTGGCACAAACCTTGCATCTATCTTGCATCGACACTAACACTATATCCAAATGGATCAAAACGAGATTCCATATGGCCCACGTCACCAAGGAGTTCTATCGGGTGCGTACTTTATGAGCCTATGGTACGTTCGGTCAAGGTTAGCACTGTCTCCAAACGGACTGAATCAGGCTTCCACTTCAGCCTCGTCAGCTAGGAGTACCATCGGGTGCGTCCAAAAGGATTGTTGACCTATGGTACATTTGGTGCAAACCTTGCACCAATCTTGCACCGACATTAACACTGTCTCCAAACGGACCAAAACAAGATTCCACATGACCCACGTCACCTAGCAGTTCCACCAGGTGTGTCCAAAAATGATTTCTGAGCCTGTGGTACGTTCGGCGCAAATCGTGCACCTATCCTGCATGAACATTAGCACTATCTCCAAACAGAAAGAAACAAGCATCCACTTGAGACTCATGACCTAGGAGTACCATCGGGTGCGTCCAAAACGATTTCTGACCTATGGTACGTTTGGTGCAAACCATGCACCTATCTTGCACCGACACTAACATTGTCTCCAATAGGACCGAAACGAGATTCCACATGGCCCACGTCACCAAGGGGTGTGTCCAAAACAATTTCTGAGCCTATGGTATGTTCTGGACAAATCATGCACCTATCTTGCGTCAAGATTAGCACTATCTCCAAACGGATTGAACGGAGCAACCACTTGAGCCTCGTTACCTAGGAGTTCCATCAGGTGCGTCTAGAATGATTTCTGAGCCTATGGTACGGTTGGCGCAAACCATGCACCTTTCTTGCACCGACTCTAACGCTGTCTCCAAATGGACCGAAACGAGATTTCAAATGGCCCACGTGACCAAGGAGTTCTATCGGGTGCGTCCGAAACGATTTCTGAGCCTATGGCATGTTCAACGCAAACCGTGCACCTATCTTGCGTCAAGATTAGCACTATCTCCAAATAGACAGAATCGAGCTTCCCCTTGAGCCTCATCACCTAGGAGTATCATTGGGTGCTTCCAAAACGATTTGAGCCTATGGCACATTTGGCGCAAATCGTGCACCTATCTTGCACTGACACTAACACTATCTCCAAACAGACCGAAACGAAATTCCACATGACCCAAGTCATCTAGTAGTTACATCGGGTGCGTTCAAAATGATTTCTGAGCCTGTGGTACGTTCGGCGCAAAGCGTGCACCTGTCTTTCGTCAAGATTAACACTATCTCCCAATGGACTGAATCGAGCTTCCACTTGAGCCTCGTCACCTAGGAGTACCATCAGGTGTGTCGAAAATGATTTCTGAGCCTATGGTATGTTTGGCGCAAACCGTGCACCTATCATGCCTCAAGATTAGCACTATCTGTAAGCAGAATGAAATGAGCATCCACTAGAGCCTCGTCACCTAGGAGAACCATGGGGTGCATCGAAAATGATTTTTGAGCCTATGGTACGTTTGGCGCAAACCACGCGCCTATCTTGCACAGACATTAACACTGTATCCAAATGGACCGACATGAGATTCCAATGACCCAAGTCACCAAGGAGTTCCATTGGGTGCGTAAAAGATGATTTTTGAGCCTATGCTATGTTCGGCGCAAACCGTGCTATTTTGTGTCAAGTTTAGCAATATCTCCAAACGGACTGAATTGAGGTTCCACTTGAGCCTCGTCACCTAGGAGTATCATCGGTTGCATACAAAATGATTTCTGAGCCCATGGTACGTTTGGCACAAACCGTGCACCTGTCTTGCGTCAAGATTAGCACTATCTCCAAATGGAACGAAATGAGCATTCACTTGAGCCTCGTCAGCTAGGAGTAACATCGGGTGCATCCAAAATGATTTCTGAGCCTATGGTATGTTTGGCGCAAACCTTGCATCTATCTTGCATCGACACTAACACTATATCCAAATGGATCAAAACAAGATTCCAAATGGCCCACGTCACCAAGGAGTTCTATCGAGTGCGTACTTTATGAGCCTATGGTACGTTCGGCGCAAACTGTGGACCTATCTTGGGTCAAGGTTAGCACTGTCTCCAAACGAACTGAATCAGGCTTCCACTTTAGTCTCATCAGCTAGGAGTACCATCGGGTGCGTCCAAAAGGATTGTTGACCTATGGTACATTTGGTGCAAACCTTGCACCAATCTTGCACCGACATTAGCACTATCTCCAAACGGACCAAAACAAGATTCCACATGACCCACGTCACCTAGCAGTTCCACCAGGTGTGTCCAAAAATGATTTCTGAGCCTGTGGTACGTTCGGCGCAAATCGTGCACCTATCCTGCATGAACATTAGCACTATCTCCAAACAGAAAGAAACAAGCATCCACTTGAGACTCATGACCTAGGAGTACCATCGGGTGCGTCCAAAACGATTTCTGACCTATGGTACGTTTGGTGCAAACCATGCACCTATCTTGCACCGACACTAACATTGTCTCCAATAGGACCGAAACGAGATTCCACATGGCCCACGTCACCAAGGGGTGTGTCCAAAACAATTTCTGAGCCTATGGTATGTTCTGCACAAATCATGCACCTATCTTGCGTCAAGATTAGCACTATCTCCAAACGGATTGAACGGAGCAACCACTTGAGCCTCGTTACCTAGGAGTTCCATCAGGTGCGTCTAGAATGATTTCTGAGCCTATGGTACGGTTGGCGCAAACCATGCACCTTTCTTGCACCGACTCTAACGCTGTCTCCAAATGGACCGAAACGAGATTTCAAATGGCCCACGTGACCAAGGAGTTCTATCGGGTGCGTCCGAAACGATTTCTGAGCCTATGGCATGTTCAACGCAAACCGTGCACCTATCTTGCGTCAAGATTAGCACTATCTCCAAATAGACAGAATCGAGCTTCCCCTTGAGCCTCATCACCTAGGAGTATCATTGGGTGCTTCCAAAACGATTTGAGCCTATGGCACATTTGGCGCAAATCGTGCACCTATCTTGCACTGACACTAACACTATCTCCAAACAGACCGAAACGAAATTCCACATGACCCAAGTCATCTAGTAGTTACATCGGGTGCGTTCAAAATGATTTCTGAGCCTGTGGTACGTTCGGCGCAAAGCGTGCACCTGTCTTTCGTCAAGATTAACACTATCTCCCAATGGACTGAATCGAGCTTCCACTTGAGCCTCGTCACCTAGGAGTACCATCAGGTGTGTCGAAAATGATTTCTGAGCCTATGGTATGTTTGGCGCAAACCGTGCACCTATCATGCCTCAAGATTAGCACTATCTGTAAGCAGAATGAAATGAGCATCCACTAGAGCCTCGTCACCTAGGAGAACCATGGGGTGCATCGAAAATGATTTTTGAGCCCATGGTACGTTTGGCGCAAACCACGCGCCTATCTTGCACAGACATTAACACTGTATCCAAATGGACCGACATGAGATTCCAATGACCCAAGTCACCAAGGAGTTCCATTGGGTGCGTAAAAGATGATTTTTGAGCCTATGCTATGTTCGGCGCAAACCGTGCTATTTTGTGTCAAGTTTAGCAATATCTCCAAACGGACTGAATTGAGGTTCCACTTGAGCCTCGTCACCTAGGAGTATCATCGGTTGCATACAAAATGATTTCTGAGCCCATGGTACGTTTGGCACAAACCGTGCACCTGTCTTGCGTCAAGATTAGCACTATCTCCAAATGGAACGAAATGAGCATTCACTTGAGCCTCGTCAGCTAGGAGTAACATCGGGTGCATCCAAAATGATTTCTGAGCCTATGGTATGTTTGGCGCAAACCTTGCATCTATCTTGCATCGACACTAACACTATATCCAAATGGATCAAAACAAGATTCCAAATGGCCCACGTCACCAAGGAGTTCTATCGGGTGCGTACTTTATGAGCCTATGGTACGTTCGGCGCAAACTGTGGACCTATCTTGGGTCAAGGTTAGCACTGTCTCCAAACGGACTGAATCAGGCTTCCACTTTAGTCTCATCAGCTAGGAGTACCATCGGGTGCGTCCAAAAGGATTGTTGACCTATGGTACATTTGGTGCAAACCTTGCACCAATCTTGCACCGACATTAACACTGTCTCCAAACGGACCAAAACAAGATTCCACATGACCCACGTCACCTAGCAGTTCCACCAGGTGTGTCCAAAAATGATTTCTGAGCCTGTGGTACGTTCGGCGCAAATCGTGCACCTATCCTGCATGAACATTAGCACTATCTCCAAACAGAAAGAAACAAGCATCCACTTGAGACTCATGACCTAGGAGTACCATCGGGTGCGTCCAAAACGATTTCTGACCTATGGTACGTTTGGTGCAAACCATGCACCTATCTTGCACCGACACTAACATTGTCTCCAATAGGACCGAAACGAGATTCCACATGGCCCACGTCACCAAGGGGTGTGTCCAAAACAATTTCTGAGCCTATGGTATGTTCTGCACAAATCATGCACCTATCTTGCGTCAAGATTAGCACTATCTCCAAACGGATTGAACGGAGCAACCACTTGAGCCTCGTTACCTAGGAGTTCCATCAGGTGCGTCTAGAATGATTTCTGAGCCTATGGTACGGTTGGCGCAAACCATGCACCTTTCTTGCACCGACTCTAACGCTGTCTCCAAATGGACCGAAACGAGATTTCAAATGGCCCACGTGACCAAGGAGTTCTATCGGGTGCGTCCGAAACGATTTCTGAGCCTATGGCATGTTCAACGCAAACCGTGCACCTATCTTGCGTCAAGATTAGCACTATCTCCAAATAGACAGAATCGAGCTTCCCCTTGAGCCTCATCACCTAGGAGTATCATTGGGTGCTTCCAAAACGATTTGAGCCTATGGCACATTTGGCGCAAATCGTGCACCTATCTTGCACTGACACTAACACTATCTCCAAACAGACCGAAACGAAATTCCACATGACCCAAGTCATCTAGTAGTTACATCGGGTGCGTTCAAAATGATTTCTGAGCCTGTGGTACGTTCGGCGCAAAGCGTGCACCTGTCTTTCGTCAAGATTAACACTATCTCCCAATGGACTGAATCGAGCTTCCACTTGAGCCTCGTAACCTAGGAGTACCATCAGGTGTGTCGAAAATGATTTCTGAGCCTATGGTATGTTTGGCGCAAACCGTGCACCTATCATGCCTCAAGATTAGCACTATCTGTAAGCAGAATGAAATGAGCATCCACTAGAGCCTCGTCACCTAGGAGAACCATGGGGTGCATCGAAAACGATTTTTGAGCCCATGGTACGTTTGGCGCAAACCACGCGCCTATCTTGCACAGACATTAACACTGTATCCAAATGGACCGACATGAGATTCCAATGACCCAAGTCACCAAGGAGTTCCATTGGGTGCGTAAAAGATGATTTTTGAGCCTATGCTATGTTCGGCGCAAACCGTGCTATTTTGTGTCAAGTTTAGCAATATCTCCAAACAGACTGAATTGAGGTTCCACTTGAGCCTCGTCACCTAGGAGTATCATCGGTTGCATACAAAATGATTTCTGAGCCCATGGTACGTTTGGCACAAACCGTGCACCTGTCTTGCGTCAAGATTAGCACTATCTCCAAATGGAACGAAATGAGCATTCACTTGAGCCTCGTCAGCTAGGAGTAACATCGGGTGCATCCAAAATGATTTCTGAGCCTATGGTATGTTTGGCGCAAACCTTGCATCTATCTTGCATCGACACTAACACTATATCCAAATGGATCAAAACAAGATTCCAAATGGCCCACGTCACCAAGGAGTTCTATCGGGTGCGTACTTTATGAGCCTATGGTACGTTCGGCGCAAACTGTGGACCTATCTTGGGTCAAGGTTAGCACTGTCTCCAAACGGACTGAATCAGGCTTCCACTTTAGTCTCATCAGCTAGGAGTACCATCGGGTGCGTCCAAAAGGATTGTTGACCTATGGTACATTTGGTGCAAACCTTGCACCAATCTTGCACCGACATTAACACTGTCTCCAAACGGACCAAAACAAGATTCCACATGACCCACGTCACCTAGCAGTTCCACCAGGTGTGTCCAAAAATGATTTCTGAGCCTGTGGTACGTTCGGCGCAAATCGTGCACCTATCCTGCATGAACATTAGCACTATCTCCAAACAGAAAGAAACAAGCATCCACTTGAGACTCATGACCTAGGAGTACCATCGGGTGCGTCCAAAACGATTTCTGACCTATGGTACGTTTGGTGCAAACCATGCACCTATCTTGCACCGACACTAACATTGTCTCCAATAGGACCGAAACGAGATTCCACATGGCCCACGTCACCAAGGGGTGTGTCCAAAACAATTTCTGAGCCTATGGTATGTTCTGCACAAATCATGCACCTATCTTGCGTCAAGATTAGCACTATCTCCAAACGGATTGAACGGAGCAACCACTTGAGCCTCGTTACCTAGGAGTTCCATCAGGTGCGTCTAGAATGATTTCTGAGCCTATGGTACGGTTGGCGCAAACCATGCACCTTTCTTGCACCGACTCTAACGCTGTCTCCAAATGGACCGAAACGAGATTTCAAATGGCCCACGTGACCAAGGAGTTCTATCGGGTGCGTCCGAAACGATTTCTGAGCCTATGGCATGTTCAACGCAAACCGTGCACCTATCTTGCGTCAAGATTAGCACTATCTCCAAATAGACAGAATCGAGCTTCCCCTTGAGCCTCATCACCTAGGAGTATCATTGGGTGCTTCCAAAACGATTTGAGCCTATGGCACATTTGGCGCAAATCGTGCACCTATCTTGCACTGACACTAACACTATCTCCAAACAGACCGAAACGAAATTCCACATGACCCAAGTCATCTAGTAGTTACATCGGGTGCGTTCAAAATGATTTCTGAGCCTGTGGTACGTTCGGCGCAAAGCGTGCACCTGTCTTTCGTCAAGATTAACACTATCTCCCAATGGACTGAATCGAGCTTCCACTTGAGCCTCTTCACCTAGGAGTACCATCAGGTGTGTCGAAAATGATTTCTGAGCCTATGGTATGTTTGGCGTAAACCGTGCACCTATCATGCCTCAAGATTAGCACTATCTGTAAGCAGAATGAAATGAGCATACACTAGAGCCTCGTCACCTAGGAGAACCATGGGGTGCATCGAAAACGATTTTTGAGCCTATGGTACGTTTGGCGCAAACCACGCGCCTATCTTGCACAGACATTAACACTGTATCCAAATGGACCGACATGAGATTCCAATGACCCAAGTCACCAAGGAGTTCCATTGGGTGCGTAAAAGATGATTTTTGAGCCTATGCTATGTTCGGCGCAAACCGTGCTATTTTGTGTCAAGTTTAGCAATATCTCCAAACGGACTGAATTGAGGTTCCACTTGAGCCTCGTCACCTAGGAGTATCATCGGTTGCATACAAAATGATTTCTGAGCCCATGGTACGTTTGGCACAAACCGTGCACCTGTCTTGCGTCAAGATTAGCACTATCTCCAAATGGAACGAAATGAGCATTCACTTGAGCCTCGTCAGCTAGGAGTAACATCGGGTGCATCCAAAATGATTTCTGAGCCTATGGTATGTTTGGCGCAAACCTTGCATCTATCTTGCATCGACACTAACACTATATCCAAATGGATCAAAACAAGATTCCAAATGGCCCACGTCACCAAGGAGTTCTATCGGGTGCGTACTTTATGAGCCTATGGTACGTTCGGCGCAAACTGTGGACCTATCTTGGGTCAAGGTTAGCACTGTCTCCAAACAGACTGAATCAGGCTTCCACTTTAGTCTCATCAGCTAGGAGTACCATCGGGTGCGTCCAAAAGGATTGTTGACCTATGGTACATTTGGCGCAAACCTTGCACCAATCTTGCACCGACATTAACAGTCTCCAAATGGACCAAAACAAGATTCCCCATGACCCACGTCACCTAGCAGTTCCAACAGGTGTGTCCAAAATGATTGTTGCCCAATGGTACATTTGGCGCAAATCGTGCACCTATCCTGCATGAACATTAGCACTATCTCCAAACAGAAAGAAACGAGCATCCACTTGAGACTCATGACCTAGGAGTACCATCGGGTGCGTCCAAAACGATTTCTGTGCCTATGGTATGTTTGGCGCAAACCATGCACCTATCTTGCACCGACACTAACATTGTCTCCAATAGGACCGAAATGAGATTCCACATGGCCCACATCACCAAGGGGTTCCATTGGGTGCGTCCAAACCAATTTCTGAGCCTATGGTATGTTCTGCACAAATCGTGCACCTATCATGCGTCAAGATTAGCACTATCTCTGAACGGATTGAAATGAGCAACCAGTTGAGCCTTGTTACCTAGGAGTTCCATCACGTGCGTCTAGAATGATTTCTGAGCCTATGGTACGATTGGCGCAAACCATGCACCTTTCTTGCAGCGACTCTAACGCTATCTCCAAACGGATCGAAACGAGATTTCACATGGCCCACGTCACTAAGGAGTTCTATCGGGTGCGTCCGAAATGATTTATGAGCCTATGGCACGTTCAGCGCAAACCATGCACCTATCTTGCATCAAGATTAGCACTATCTCCAAACGGACTGAATCGAGCTTCCACTTGAGCCTCGTCACCTAGGAGTATCATTGCGTGCTTCCAAAATGATTTCTGAGCCTATGTCCCATTTGGCGCAAATCGTGCACCTATCTTGCACCGACACTAATACTGTCTCTAAATGGACCGAACAAGATTCCACATGACCCAAGTCACTTAGTAGTTACATCGGGTGTGTCCAAAATGATATCTGAGCCTGTGCTACGTTCGGCGCGAAGCGTGCACCTATCTTTCGTCAAGATTAACACTATATCCCAATGGACTAAATCGAGCTTCCACTTGAGCCTCGTCACCTAGGAGTACCATCGGGTGTGTCGAAAACGATTTCTGAGCCTATGGTACGTTTGGCGCAAACCGTGCACCTATCATGCCTCAAGATTAGCACTATCTGTAAATAGAATGAAACGAGCATCCACTAGAGCCTCGTCACCTAGGAGAACCATGGGGTGCATCGAAAATGATTTTTGAGCCTATGGTACGTTTGGCGCAAACCACGTAGAATCTTGCACAGACACTAACACTGTATCCAAATGGACCAACATGAGATTCCAATGACCCATGTCACCAAGGAGTTCCATTGGGTGCGTAAAAAATGATTTTTGAGCCTATGCTACGTTCGGCGCAAACCGTGCTATTTTGTGTCAAGTTTAGCAATATCTCCAAACGAACTGAATCGAGGTTCCACTTGAGCCTCGTCACCTAGGAGTATCATCGGATGCATACAAAATGATTTCTGAGCCCACGGTACGTTTGGCACAAACCGTGTACCTATCTTGCGTCAAGACTAGCACTATCTCCAAACGGAAAGAATCGAGCATCCACTTGAGCCTCGTCACCTAGGAGTACCATCGGGTGCATCTAAAATGATTTCTGAGCCCATGGTACGTTTGGCGCAAAACATGCACCTATCTTGCGTCAAGATTAGTACTATCTCCAAATGGAATGAAACGAGCATCCACTTGTGCCTCGTCAGCTAGGAGTACCATCGGGTGCATCCAAAATGATTTTTGTGCCTATGGTATGTTTGGCGCAAACCTAGCATCTATCTTGCATCGACACTAACACTCTATCCAAACAGATCGAAACGAGATTCCACAAGGCCCACGTCACCAAGGAGTTCTATCGGGTGTGTACTTTATGAGCCTATGGTACATTTGGCGCAAACTGTTGACCTATCTTGCGTCAAGGTTAGCACTGTCTCCAAACGGACTGAATTAGGCTTCCACTTCAGCCTCGTCAGCTAGGAGTACCATCGGGTGCGTCCAAAATGATTGTTGACCTATGGTACATTTGGCGCAAACTGTGCACCAATCTTGCACCAAAGTTAACACTATCTCCAAACGAAAAGAAACGAGCGTCCAGTTGAGCCTCGTCGCCTAGGAGTACCATCAGGTGCGTTTAAACGATTTCTAAGCCTATGGTACGTTTGGCGCAAACCATGCACCTATCTTGCACGAACACTAACATTGTCTCCAACAGCACCGAAACGAGATTCCACATGGCCCACATCACCAAGGGGTTCCATTGGGTGCGTCCAAAACAATTTCTGAGCCTATGATACATTCTGCGCAAATCGTGCACCTATCTTGCATCAAGATTAGCACTATCTCCAAACGGATTGAAACGAGCAACCACTTGAGCCTCGTTACCTAGGAGTTCCATCACGTGCGTCTAGAATGATTTCTGAGCCTATGATACGGTTGGCACAAACCATGCACATTTCTTGCACCGACTCTAAAGTTGTCTCCAAACGGACCGAAACAAGATTTCACATGGCCCACGTCACTAAGGAGTTCAATCGGGTGCGTCCGAAACAATTTCTGAGCCTATGGCACGTTTAGCGCAAACTGTGCACCTATCTTGCGTTAAGATTAGCACTATCTCCAAACGGACTGAATCGAGCTTCCACATGAGCCTCGTCACCTAGGAGTATCATTGGGTGCTTGCAAAACGATTTCTTAGCCTATGGCACGTTTAGCGCAAACCGTGCACCTATCTTGCGTCAAGATTAGCACTATCTCCAAACGGACTGAATCGAGCTTCCACATGAGCCTCGTCACCTAGGAGTATCATTGGGTGCTTGCAAAACGATTTCTGAGCCTATGGCATGTTTGGCGCAAACCGTGCACCTATCTTCCACCGACACTAACATTGTCTTTAAACGGACTGAAACGAGATTCCACAAGACCCAAGTCACCTAGTAGTTACATCGCATGCGTCCAAAATGATTTATGAGGTTGTGGTACTTTCAGCGCGAAGCGTGCACCTATCTTTCATCAAGATTAACACTATCTCCAAATGGACTGAATCGAGCTTCCACTTGAGCCTCATCACGTAGGTGTACCATCGGGTGCGTCAAAAATGATTTCTGAGCCTATGGTACGTTTGTCGCAAACCGTGCACCTATCTTGCCTCAAGATTAGCACTATTTGTAAAAAGAATGAAACGAGCATCCACTAGAGCCTCGTCACCTAGGAGTACCATCGGGTGCATCGAAAACGATTTCTGTGCCTATGGTACGTTTGGTGCAAACCATGCACCTATCTTGCACCAACACTAACACTGTATCCAAATGGACCGACACGAGATTCCAATGACCCATGTCACCAAGGAGTTCCATCGGCGCAAACCGTGCTATTTTTGTGTCAAGGTAAGCACTATTTCTAAACGGACTAAATTGAGGTTCCACTTGAGCCTCATCACCTAGAAGTACCATCGGGTGCATCCAAAATGAATTTTGAGCCTATAGTACGTTTGGCACAAACCGTGCACCTATCTTGTGTCAAGGTTAGCAGTATCTCCAAATGGAATGAAATGAGCATCGACTTGAGCCTCGTCACCTAGGAGTACCATCGGGTGCATCCAAAACGATTTCTGTGCTTAAGGTATCCTTGGCGCAAACCTTGCACCTATCTCGCATCGACACTAACACTGTATCCAAATGGACCGAAATGAGATTCCACATGGCCCTCATCACCAAGGAGTTCTATCGGGTGCGTACAAAATGATTGCTGAACCTATGGTACGTTCGGCGCAAACAGTGGACCTATCTTGCGTCAAGGTTAGCACAGTCTCCAAACGGACTGAATCAGGCTTCCACTTTAGTCTCGTCACCTAGGAGTACCATCGGGTGCGTCCAAAATGATTGTTGACCTTTGGTACGTTTGGCGCAAACCGTGCACCAATCTTTCACCGATGTTAACACTGTCTCCAGAAGGACCAAAACGAGATTCCACATGACCCACGTCACCTAGGAGTCCCATCGGGTGCGTCCAAAATGATTTCTGAGCCTGTGGAACATTTGGCGCAAACCATGCACCTATCTTGCACCGACACTAACACTGTCTCCAAATAGATCGAAACGAGTTTCCACATTTCCCACGTCACCAATGAGTTCCATCGGGTGTGTCCAAAACGATTTTCTGAGCCTTTGGTACGTTCAGCACAAACCGTGCACCTATCTTGCATCAAGATTAGCACTATCGCCAAACGGACTGAATCGAGCTTTCACTTGGGCCTCGTCACCTACGAGTATCATCGGTTGCGTCCAAAACGATTTTTGAGCCTATGGTATGTTTGGCACAAGCCGTGCACTATCATGCACTGACAGAAGCACTGACTCCAAACGGACCGAAATGAGATTCCACGCGGCTCAAGTCACCTAGTACTTACATCGGGTGCGTCCAAAATGATTTTTGAGCCTGTAGTATGTTCGGCGCAATCCGTGCTATTTTGTCTCAAGGTTAGCACTATCTCCAAACGGACTGAATTGAGGTTCCACTTGAGCCTCGTCACCTAGGAGTACCATCGGGTGCATCCAAAATGATTTCTAAGCCCATGGTTTGTTTGGCACAAACCGTGCACCTATCTTGCGTCAAGATTAGCACTATCTCCAAACGGAATAAAACGAGCATCCACTTGAGCCTCATCACCTAGGAGTACCATCGGATGCATCTAGAATGATTTCTGAGCCCATGGTACGTTTGGTGCAAACCGTGCACCTATCTTGCGTCATGATTAGTACTATCTCCAAATGGAATCAAACGAGCATCCACTTGAGCCTCGTGAGCTAAGAGTACCATCGGGTGCATCCAAAACGATTTCTGTGCCTGTGGTATGTTTGGCGCAAACCTTGCATCTATCTTGCATCGACACTAGCACTCTATCCAAATAGATTGGAACGAGATTCCACATGGCCCACGTCACCAAGGAGTTCTATCGGGTGGGTACTTTATGAACCTATGGTACGTTCGGCACAAACTGTGGACCTATCTTGGGTCAAGGTTAGCATAGTCTCCAAACATACTGAATTAGGCTTCCACTTCAGCCTTGTCACCGAGGAGTACCATCGGGTGCATCCAAAACAATTGTTGACCTTTGGTACGTTTGGCGCAAACCGTGCACCAATCTTTCACCGTCGTTAACACTATCTCCAGAAGGACTAAAACGAGATTCCACATAACCCACGTCACCTAGGAGTTCCATCTGTTGCGTCCAAAATGATTTATGAGCCTATGGAACATTTGGCTCAAACCATGCAACTATCTTGCACTGACACTAACACTGTCTGCAAATAGATCGAAATGAGTTTCCACATTTCCCATGTCACCAATGAGTTCCATCGGGAGTGTCCAAAATGATTTCTGAGCCTTTGGTACGTTCGGCACAAACCGTGCACCTATCTTGCATCAAGATTAGCACTATCGCCAAACGGACTGAATCAAACTTTCACTTGGGCCTCGTCACCTATGAGTATCATCGGGTGCGTCCAAAACGATTTCTGAGCCTATGGTACGTTTAGCGCAAACCGTGCACTATCATGCACTAACACAAACACTGACTCCAAATGGACCGAAACGAGATTCCACGAGGCCCAAGTCACCTAGTACTTACATCGGGTGCGTCTAAAATAATTTCTGAGCCTGTGATACGTCAGGGCCGTACCTATGATTTGGAGGACCCTGAACAAAACGTGGGATGTGGCCCTAAAATTCAAGAAGTAAACTAAGATTCTTTCACACCATATAAGAGCACCCCTTTGAGTTTTGAGCCACAACTTCTAATCTTTGCTTCTTCTTATGCTTTTCATGGCCAGAATCATACCTCCTATTTCTAGGAGACATGATGAAGATCAATGAAATAAACAAATCTCCTCTCTAGTCCCTTGAATATAATGGGATTTTTAGATTATCTAATTGGTTAATCTCCTATCCAATGGTAGGCGTTGAGGCACGGCGGATGGCCACAAGCCTTACTTTGGGCCAATACTCCAATTTATAAACTAGTGATTGCAGGCCTAGTGGCATCCTTTTTTCTATTCAAGGATTAATTATTGCTAAATACTACTTAGTGCAACTTTGGAGGCCCCGAACAGTTGCCCCACTTGCTCCTGTTAATGTACAGGGCTGGGTATGTTCGGCGCAATCCGTGCTATTTTGTCTCAAGGTTAGCACTATCTCCAAACAGACTGAATCGAGGTTCCACTTGAGCCTCGTCACCAAGGAGTACCATCGGGTGCATTCAAAATGATTTCTGAGCCCATGGTACGTTTGGCACAAATCGTGCACCTATCTTGCGTCGAGATTAGCACTATCTCCAAACGGAATGAAACGAGCATCCACTTGAGCCTCGTCACCTAGGAGTACCATCGGATACATCCAGAATGATTTCTGAGCCCATGGTACGTTTGGCGCAAACCGTGCACCTATCTTGCGTCAAGATTAGTACTATCTCTGAATGGAATCAAACGAGCACCCACTTGAGCCTCGTCAGCTGAGAGTACCATCGGGTGCATCCAAAATGATTTCTGTGCCTGTGGTATGTTTGTCGCAAACCTTGCATCTACTTGCATCGACACTAAAACTCTATCCAAATAGATCGGAACGAGATTCCACATGGCCCACGTCACCAAGGAGTTCTATCGGGTGCGTACTTTATGAGCCTATGGTACGTTCGGTGCAAACTGTGGACCTATCTTGCGTCAAGGTTAGCACCGTCTCCAAACGAAAAGAAACGAGCTTCCACTTGAGACTCGTGACCTAGGAGTACCATCGAGTGCGTCCAAAATAATTTCTGAGCCTATGGTACGTTTGTCCCAAACCATGCACCTATCTTGCACCGACACTAACAATGTCTCCAATAGGGCCAAAACGAGATTCCACATGGCCCACATCACCAAGGGGTTCCATTGGGTGCGTCCAAAACAATTTCTGAGCCTATGACACGTTCTGCGCAAAATCGTACACCTATCTTGGGTCAAGATTAGCATTATCTCCAAACGGATTGAAACGAGCAACCACTTGAGCCTCGTTACCTAGGAGTTCCATCAGGTGCGTCTAGAATGAATTTTGAGCCTATGGTACGGTTGGCGCAAACCATGCACCTTTCTTGCACCGACTCTAACACTATCTCCAAACGGACCGAAACGAGATTTCACATGGCCCACGTCACCAAGGAGTTCTATCAGGTGCGTCCGAAATGATTTCTGAGCCTATGGTCCGTTTAGCGCAAACCGTGCACCTATCTTGCGTCAAGATTAGCACTATCTCCAAATGGACTGAATCGAGATTCCACTTGAGCCTCATCACCTAGGAGTATCATTGGGTGCTTCCAAAACAATTTTCTGAGCCTATGGCATGTTTGGCGCAAATCATGCACCTATCTTGCACTGACACTAACACTGTCTACAAACAGACCGAAACGAAATTCCACATGACCCAAGTCACCTAGTAGTTACATCGGGTGCGTCCAAAATGATTTCTGAGCCTGTGGTACATTCGGCGCAAAGTGTGCACCTATCTTTCGTCAAGATTAACACTATCTCCAAATGGACTGAATCGAGCTTCCACTTGAGCCTCGTCACCTAGGAGTACCATCGGGTGCGCCGAAAATGATTTCTGAACCTATGGTGCGTTTGGCGCAAATTGTTCACCAATCTTGCCTCAAGATTAGCACTATCTGTAAACAAAATGAAACGAGCATCCACTAGAGCCTCATCACCTAGGAGTACCATCGGGTGCATCGAAAACAATTTCTGAGCCTATGGTACGTTTGGCTCAAACCATGTACCTATCTTGCATAGACACTAACATTGTATCCAAATGGACCAACACGAGATTCCAATTACCCATGTCACCAAGGAGAACCATCGGGAGCGTACAAAATGATTGTTGAGCCTGTGGTACAGTCGGCGCAAACCATGCTATTTTGTCTCAAGGTTAGCACTATCTCCAAACGGGCCGAATCAAGTTTCCACTTGAGCCTCATCACCTAGGAGTACCATCAGGTGAATCCAAAATAATTTATGAGCCCATCGTATGTTTGGCATAAACCGTGCTCCTATCTTACGAAGATTAGCACTATCCCCAAACGGAATAAAACGAGCATCCACTTGAGCCTCGTCACCTAGGAGTACCATCGGGTGCATCCAAAACGATTTCTGTGCCTATTGTATGTTTTGTGCAAACCTTGCATCTATCTTGCATCGACACTAACACTCTATACAAATAGATCGAAATGAGATTCAACATGGCCCACGTCACCAAGGAGTTCTATCGGGTGCGTACTTTATGAGCCTATGCTAAATTCGGCGCAAACTGTGGACCTATCTTGCGTTAAGGTTAGCACTGTCTCCAAATGGACTAAATCAGGCTTCCACTTCAGCCTCGTCAGATAGGAGTACCATCGGGTGCGTCCAAAATGATTGTTGACCTATGGTACATTTGGCGCAAACCGTGCACCAATTTTGCACCGACGTTAACACTGTCTCCAAATAGACACAAACGAGATTCCACATGACCCACGTCACCTAGCAGTTCCACCAGGTGTGTCCAAAATGATTTCTGAGCCTGTGGTATGTTCGCCGCAAATTGTGCACCTATCTTGCGTCAAGGTTAGCACTGTCTCCAAATGGAAAGAAACGAGCATCCACTTGAGCCTCGTCACCTAGGAGTACCATCGGGTGCGTCTAAAATGATTTCTGAGCCTATGGTACGGTTGGCGCAAACCATGCACCTATCTTGCACCGACACTAACATTGTCTCCAATAGGACCGAAACGAGATTCCACATGGCCCACATCACCAAGGGGTTCCATTGGGTGCCTCCAAAACAATTTATGAGCCTATGGTATGTTCTGCGCAAATCGTGTACCTATCTTGCGTCAAGATTAGCACTATCTCCAAACGGATTGAAACGAGCAACCACTTTAGCCTCGTTACCTAGGAGTTCCATCAGGTGCGTCTAGAATGATTTCTGAGCCTATGGTAGGTTGGCGCAAACCATGCACCTTTCTTGCAAAACACTAACACTGTATCCAAATGGACAGACACGAGATTCCTATGACCCATATCACCAAGGAGTTCCATCGGGTGCATTCAAAATGATTTTTGAGCCTGTGGTACAGTCGGCGCAAACCGTGCTATTTTGTCTCAAGGTTAGCACTATCTCCAAACGGACCGAATCGAGGTTCCACTTGAGCCTCATCACCTAGGACTACCATCGGGTGCATCCAAAATTATTTCTGAGCCCATCGTATGTTTGGCACAAACCGTGCACCTATCTTGCGTCACAATTATACTATCTCCAAATGGATTGAAACAAGCATCCACTTGAGCCTCGTCATTTAGGAGTACCATCGGGTGCATCCAAAACGATTTATGTGCCTATTGTTTGTTTTGTGCAAACCTTGCATCTATCTTGCATCGACACTAACACTCTATACAAATAGATCGAAACCAGATTCCACACGGCCCACGTCACAAAGGAGTTCTATCGGGTGCGTACTTTATGAGCCTATGCTACGTTCGTCGCAAACTGTGGACCTATCTTGCGTCAAGGTTAGCACTGTCTCCAAACGAACGGAATCAGGCTTCCACTTCAGCCTCGTCAGCTAGGAGTACCATCGAGTGCGTCCAAAATGATTTCAAGCCTATGGTACGTTTGGCGCAAGCCATGCACCTATCTTGCACCGACTCTAACGCTGTCTCCAAACGGACCGAAACGAGATTTCACAGGGCCCACGTCACCAAGGAGTTCTATCGGGTGCGTCCGAAATGATTACTGAGCCTATGGCACGTTCAACGCAAACCATGCACCTATCTTGAGTCAAGATTAGCACTATCTCCAAATAGACTGAATCGAGCTTCCACTTGAGCCTCATCACCTAAGGGTGTCATTGGGTGCTTCCAAAACAATTTCAGAGCCTATGGCACGTTTGGCGCAAATCGTGCACCTATCTTGCACTGACACTAGCACTGTCTCCAAACGAACCGAAACGAAATTCCACATGACCCAAGTCACCTAGTAGTTACATTGGGTGCGTCCAAAATGATTTCTAAGCCTGTGGTATGTTCGGCACGAAGCGTGCACCTATCTTTCGTCAAGATTGACACTATCTCCAAATGGACTGAATCGAGCTTCCACTTGAGCCTCGTCACCTAGGAGTTCCATCGGGTGCGTCGAAAATGATTTCTGAGCCTATGGTATGTTTGGTGCAAACTGTGCGCCTATCTTGCCTCAAGATCAGCACTATCTGTAAACAGAATAAAACGAGCGTCCACTAGAGCCTCGTCACCTAGGAGTACCATCGGGTGCATCGAAAACGATTTCTGAGCCTATGGTACGTTTGGCGCAAACCATGCACCTATCTTGCACAGACACTAACACTATATCCAAATGGACAGACACGAGATTCCTATGACCCATATCACCAAGGAGTTCCATCGGGTGCGTTCAAAATGATTTTTGAGCCTGTGGTACAGTCGGCGCAAACCGTGCTATTTTGTCTCAAGGTTAGCACTATCTCCAAACGGACCGAATTGAGGTTCCACTTGAGCCTCATCACCTAGGACTACCATCGGGTGCATCCAAAATGATTTCTGAGCCCATCGTATGTTTGGCACAAACCGTGCACCTATCATGCGTCACAATTATACTATCTCCAAATGGATTGAAACAAGCATCCACTTGAGCCTCGTCAGGTAGGAGTACCATCGGGTGCATCCAAAACGATTTATGTGCCTATTGTTTGTTTTGTGCAAACCTTGCATCTATCTTGCATCGACACTAACACTCTATACAAATAGATCAAAACGAGATTCCACACGGCCCACGTCACCAAGGAGTTCTATCGGGTGCGTACTTTATGAGCCTATGCTACGTTCATCCCAAACTCTGGACCTATCTTGCGTCAAGGTTAGCACTGTCTCCAAACGAATGGAATCAGGCTTCCACTTCAGCCTCGTCAGCTAGGAGTACCATCGAGTGCGTCCAAAATGATTTCAAGCCTATGGTACGTTTGGCGCAAGCCATGCACCTATCTTGCACCGACTCTAACGATGTCTCCAAATGGACCGAAACGAGATTTCACAGGGCCCACGTCACCAAGGAGTTCTATCGGGTGCGTCCGAAATGATTACTGAGCCTATGGCACGTTCAACGCAAACCGTGCACCAATCTTGAGTCAAGATTAGCACTATCTCCAAACGGACTGAATCGAGCTTCCACTTGAGCCTCATCACCTAAGAGTATCATTGGGTGCTTCCAAAACAATTTCAGAGCCTATGGCACATTTGGCGCAAATCGTGCACCTATCTTGCCTAACACTAGCACTGTCTCCAAACGGACCGAAACGAAATTCCACATGACCCAAGTCACCTAGTAGTTACATTGGGTGCGTCCAAAATGATTTCTGAGCCTGTGGTATGTTCGGCACGAAGCGTGCACCTATCTTTCGTCAAGATTAACACTATCTCCAAATGGACTGAATCGAGCTTCCACTTGAGCCTCATCACCTAGGAGTTCCATCGGGTGCGTCGAAAATGATTTCTTAGCCTATGGTATGTTTGGTGCAAACTGTGCGCCTATCTTGCCTCAAGATCAGCACTATCTGTAAACAGAATAAAACAAGCATCCACTAGAGCCTCGTCACCTAGGAGTACCATCGGGTGCATCGAAAACGATTTCTGAGCCTATGGTACGTTTGGCGCAAACCATGCACCTATCTTGCACAGACACTAACACTGTATCCAAATGGACAGACACGAGATTCCTATGACCCATATCACCAAGGAGTTCCATCGGGTGCGTTCAAAATGATTTTTGAGCCTGTGGTACAGTCGGCGCAAACCGTGCTATTTTGTCTCAAGGTTAGCACAATCTCCAAACGTACCGAATCGAGGTTCCACTTGAGCCTCATCACCTAGGACTACCATCGGGTGCATCCAAAATGATTTCTGAGCCCATCGTATGTTTGGCACAAACCGTGCACCTATCTTGCGTCAGGATTATACTATCCCCAAATGGATTGAAACGAGCATCCACTTGAGCCTCATCAGGTAGGAGTACCATCGGGTGCATCCAAAACGATTTATGTGCCTATTGTTTGTTTTGTGCAAACCTTGCATCTATCTTGCATCGACATTAACACTCTATACAAATAGATCAAAACGAAATTCCACACGGCCCACGTCACCAAGGAGTTCTATCGGGTGCGTACTTTATGAGCCTATGCTATGTTTGGCGCAAACTGTGGACCTATCTTGCGTCAAGGTTAGCACTGTCTCCAAACGAACGGAATCAGGCTTCCACTTCAGCCTCGTCAGCTAGGAGTACCATCGGGTGCGTCCAAATGATTTCAAGCCTATGGTACGTTTGGCGCAAGCCATGCACCTATCTTGCACCAACTCTAACGCTGTCTCCAAACGGACCGAAACGAGATTTCACAGGGCCCACGTCACCAAGGAGTTCTATCGGGTGCGTCCGAAATGATTACTGAGCCTATGGCACGTTCAACGCAAACCGTGCACCTATCTTGAGTCAAGATTAGCACTATCTCCAAATAGACTGAATCGAGCTTCCACTTGAGCCTCATCACCTAAGAGTATCATTGGGTGCTTCCAAAACAATTTCAGAGCCTATGGCACGTTTGGCGCAAATCGTGCACCTATCTTGCACTGACACTAGCACTGTCTCCAAACGGACCGAAACGAAATTCCACATGACCCAAGTCTCCTAGTAGTTACATTGGGTGCATCCAAAATGATTTCTGAGCCTGTGGTATGTTCGGCACGAAGCGTGCACCTATCTTTCGTCAAGATTAACACTATCTCTAAATGGACTGAATCGAGCTTCCACTTGAGCCTCGTCACCTAGGAGTACCATCGGGTGCATCAAAAATGATTTCTGAGCCTATGGTATGTTTGGTGCAAACTGTGCGCCTATCTTGCCTCAAGATCAGCACTATCTGTAAACAGAATAAAACGAGCATCCACTAGAGCCTCGTCACCTAGGAGTACCATTGGGTGCATCGAAAACGATTTCTGAGCCTATGGTACTTTGGCGCAAACCATGCACCTATCTTGCACAGAACTAACACTATATCCAAATGGACAGACACGAGATTCCTATGACCCATATCACCAAGGAGTTCCATCGGGTGCGTTCAAAATGATTTTTGAGTCTGTGGTACAGTCGACGCAAACCATGCTATTTTGTCTCAAGGTTAGCACTATCTCCAAACGGACCGAATCGAGGTTCCACTTGAGCCTCATCACCTAGGACTACCATCGGGTGCGTCCAAAATGATTTCTGAGCCCATCGTATGTTTGGCACAAACCGTGCACCTATCTTGCGTCAAGATTATACTATCTCCAAATGGATTGAAACGAGCATCCACTTGAGCCTCGCCAGGTAGGAGTACCATCGGGTGCATCCAAAATGATTTTTGTGCCTGTGGTATGTTTGGTGCAAACCTTGCATCTATCTTGCATCGACCCTAAAACTCTATCCAAATAGATCTGAACGAGATTCCACATGGCCCACGTCACCAAGGAGTTCTACCGGGTGCGTACTTTATGAGCCTATGGTACGTTCGGCGCAAATCGTGCACCTATCTTGCGTCAAGATTAGCACTGTCTCCAAACGGAAAGAAACGAGCATCCACTTGAGCCTCGTCACCGAGGAGTACCATCGGGTGTGTCCAAAATGATTTCTGAGCCTATGGTACGTTTGGCGCAAACTATGCACCTATCTTGCACCGACACTAACATTGTCTCCAATAGGACCGAAATGAGATACCACATGGCCCATATCACCATGGGGCTCCATTGGGTGCGTCCAAAACAATTTTTGAGCCTATGGTACGTTCTGCGCAAATCGTGCACCTATCTTGCGTCAAGATTAGCACTATCTCCAAATGGATTAAAACGAGCATCCACTTGAGCCTCGTTACCTAGGAGTTCCATCAGGTGCGTCTAGAATGATTTTTGAGCCTATGGTACGGCTGGGGCAAACCATGCACCTTTCTTGCACCAACTCTAACGCTGTCTACAAATGGACCGAAACGAGATTTCACATGGCCCACGTCACCAAGGAGTTCTATCGGGTGCGTCCGAAATGATTTCTAAGCCTATGGCACGTTCAACGCAAACCGTGCACCTATCTTGCGTCAAGATTAGCACTATCTCCAAACGGACTGAATCAAGCTTCCACTTGAGCCTCGTCACCTAGGAGTATCATTCGGTGCTTCCAAAACGATTTCTGAGCCTATGGTACGTTTGGCACAAATCGTGCACCTATCTTGTGCTGACACAAACACTATCTCCAAACGGACCGAAATGAAATTCCACATGACCCAAGTCACCTAGTAGTTACATTGGGTGCGTCCAAAATGATTTCTGAGCCTGTGGTATGTTCAGCGCGAAGCGTGCACCTATCTTTTGTCAAGATTAACACTATCTCCAAATGGACTGAATCGAGCTTCCACTTGAGCCTCATCACCTAGGAGTACCATCGGGTGCGTCGAAAATGATTTCTGAGCCTATGGTACGTTTGGCACAAACCGTGTGCCTATCTTGCCTCAAGATCAACACTATCTGTAAACAGAATGAAACGAGCATCCACTAGAGCCTCGTCACCTAGGAGTACCATCGGGTGCATCGAAAACGATTTTCTGAGCCTATGGTACGTTTGGCTCAAACCATGCACCTATCTTGCACAGACACTAACACTGTATCCAAATGGATCGACACGAGATTCCAATGACTCATGTCACCAAGGAGTTCCATCGGGTGCGTACAAAATGATTTTTGAGCCTATGGTACGTTCGGCGCAAACCGTGCTATTTTGTCTCAATGTTAGCACTATCTCCAAACGGACCGACTCGAGGTTCCACTTGAGCCTCCTCACCTAGGAGTACCATCGGGTGCATCCAAAATGATTTCTGAGCCCATGGTACGTTTGGCACAAACCGTGCATCTATCTTGCGTCAAGATTAGCACTATCTCCAAACGAAATGAAACGAGCATCCACTTGAGCCTTGTCACCTATGAGTACCATCGGGTGCATCCAGAATGATTTCTGAGCCCATGGTATGTTTGGCGCAAACCGTGCACCTATCTTGCGTTAAGATTAGTATTATCTCCAAATGGATGGAAACGAGCATCCACTTGAGCCTAATCAGCTAGGAGTACCATCGGGTGCATCCAAAATGATTTCTGTGCCTATGGTATATTTGGCGCAAACCTTTCATCTATCTTGCATCGACACTAACACTCTATACAAATAGATCGAAACGAGATTCCACATGGCCCACGTCACCAGGAGTTCTATCAGATGCGTACTTTATGAGCCTATGGTACGTTCGGCGCAAACTGTGGACCTATCTTGCGTCAAGGTTAGCACTGTCTCCAAACGGACTAAATCAGGCTTCCACTTCAGCCTCGTCAGCTAGGAGTACCATCGTGTGCATCCAAAACCATGCACCAATTTTGCACTGACGTTAACACTGTCTCCAAATGGACCAAAACGAGATTCCACATGACCCACGTCACCTAGCAGTTCCACCAGGTGAGTCCAAAATGATTTCTGAGCCTGTGGTACATTCGGCGCAAATCGTGCACCTATCTTGCGTTAAGATTAGCACTATCTCCAAACGGACTGAATCGAGCTTCCACTTGAGCTTCATCATTTAGGAGTTCCATCGGGTGCGTCAGAAATGATTTCTGAGCCTATGGTACATTTGGCGCAAACTGTGCACCTATCTTGCATCGACACTGACACTATATCCAAATGGACCAAAACGTGATTCGACGTCACCATGGAGTTCCGTCAGGTGCGTCTAAAATGATTTCTGAGCCTATGCTACGTTCGGCTCAAACCGTGCACCTATCTTGCGTCAAGACTAGCACTATCTCCAAACAGACTGAATCGAGCTTCCACTTGAGCCTTGTCACCTGGGAGTCTCAATGACTGCGTCCATAATGATTTCTGAGCCTATGGTACGTTCAGGGCAAATCGTGCACCTACCTTATGTTAAGATTAGCACTATGTCTAAACAGACTGACTTGAGCACTTAAGCCTCGCCACCTAGGAGTATCATTGGGTGCATCCAAAATGGTTTATGAGCCTATGGTACATTTGGTGCAAACTGTGCACCTATCTCGCACCGAGACTAACACTGACTCCAAATGGACCGAAACGAGATTCCACAAGACCCAAGTCACCTAGTAGTTATATCGGGTGCATCCAAAACAATTTCTGAGCCTATGGTACGTTCGACACAACCTATCTTGCATCAAGATTAGGACTGTCTCCAAATGGACAGAATCAAGCTTCCACTTGAGCCTCGTCACCTAGGAGTTCGAACAGGTGCGTCCAAAATGATTTCTGATCCCATGGTACGTTTGGCGCAAACTGCACACCAATCCTGCATTATGGTCAGGATTATCTCCAAACAGAATGAAATGAGCATCCACTTGGGCCTCGTCAACTAGGAGTTCCATCGATTGTGTCCAAAACGATTTTGAGCCTGTGGTACGTTGGGTGCAAATCGTGCAACTATCTTGCGTCAAGATTAGCACTATCTCCAAATGAACTGATCGAGCATTCACTTGAGCCTCGTCACCTAGGAGTACCATCGGGTGTGTCCAAAATGACTTCTGAGCCTATGGTAAGTTTGGCGCAAACCATGTACCTATCTTGTGTCAAGATTAGCATTATCTCCAAACGGAATGAAACGAGCATCCACTTAATCCTCGTCACCTAGGAGTATCATTGGGTGCGTCCAAAACGATTTCTGAGCCTATGGTACGTTTGGCACAAACCATGCTCCAGTCTTGCACCGACACTAACACTATCTCCAAACGGACCGGAACGAGATTCCACATAACACACGTCACCAAGGAGTTCCATCGAGTGCGTACAAAACGATTTCTGAGCCTATGGCACGTTCTGCGCAAACCTTGCACCAATTTTGCATCAAGGTTAGCACTATCTCCAAACGGACTGCATCAAGCTTCCACTTGAACCTTGTCGCTATGGAGTATCATTGGGTACGTCTAAAATGATTTCTGAGCCTATGGTACGTTTGGCACAAACTGTGCACCTATCTTGCATGGACACTAACACTGTCTTCGAACGGACCAAAATGAGAATCCACATGACCCACGTCACCGAGGAGTTCCATCGGGTGCGTCCAAAAGGATTTCTTAGCCTGTGGTACGTTTGGCACAAACCGTGCACCTATCTTCCATCAAGATTAGCACTATCTCCATGTTGAATAAAATGAGCTTCCCCTTGAGCCTCATCACCTAGGAGGACCATCGGGTGCGTCAAAAATGATTTTTGAGCCTATGGTACGTTTGCCGCAAACCATGCACCTATGTTGCACCAACACTAACTCTGTATCCAAATGGACCGAAATGAGACTCCACATGACCCACATCACCAAGGAGTTCCATCGGGTGCGTCCAAAATCATTTATGAGCCTATGGTACATTCGGCGCAAAACCAAGCACCTATCTTGCGTCAAGGTTCGCACTATCTCCAAACGGACTGAATTGAGCTTCGACTTGAGCCTATCACCTAGGAGTACCTTCGGGTGAGTCCAAAATGACTTCTGAGCCTATGGTACGTTTGGCGCAAACCGTGCACTTATGTTGCACTAACATTGTCTCCAAACGGACCAAACAGAGATTCCACAAGACCCATGTCACCTAGGAGTCCCATCGGGTGCGTCCAAAATGATTTCTGAGCCTCCAGTACGTTCAACGCAAACCACACATCCATCTTGTGTTAAGATTAGCACTATCTCCAAACCGACTGAATCGAGCTTCCACTCGAGCCTCGTCAGCTAGGACTACCATCGGGTGCGTCCAGAATGATTTCTGAGCCTATGGTACGTTTGGCACAAAACAAGCACCGATCTTGCACTGACACTAACACTGTCTCTGAATAGACTGAAACGAAATTCCACATGACCCACATCACCTATGAGTTCCATTGGGCACGTCCAAGACGATTTCTGAGCCTATGGAATGTTTGACGCAAACCGTGCACCTATCTTGCATCAAGATTAGCACTATCTCCAAACGGACTGAATCGAGCTTTGACTTGAGCCTGTCACCTAGGAGTACCTTCGAGTGTGTCCAAAATGACTTCTGAGCCTATGGTACGTTTGGCGCAAACCGTGCACTTATGTTGCACTGACACTAACATTGTCTCCAAACGGACCAAAATGAGATTCCACATGACCCACGTCACCTAGGAGTCCCATCGGGTGCGTCCAAAATGATTTCTGAGCCTCTAGTACGTTCGACGCAAACCGCGCATCCATCTTGCGTTAAGATTAGCACTATCTTAAAACTGACCGAATCAAGCTTCCACTCGAGCATCGTCACCTAGGAGTAACATCGGGTGCATCTAGAATGATTTCTGAGCCTATGGTACGTTTGGCGCAAAACATGCACGTATCTTGCACTGACACTAACACTGTCTCTGAATGGACAGAAACGAAATTCCACATGACCCACATCACCTAGGAGTTCCATTGGGCGCGTCCAAGACGATTTCTGAGCCTATGGAACGTTCGACGCAAACCGTGCACCTATCTTGCGTCAAGATTAGCACTATCTGTATGTGGAATAAAATGAGCATCCACATGAGCCTCGTCATCTAGGAGTACCATCGGGTGCGTCGAAAATGATTTCTAAGCCTATGGTACGTTTGGCGTAAACCATGCACCTATGTTTCACCAACACTAACTCTGTAACCAAATGGACCGAAACAAGTCTCCACAGGACCCACATCACCAAGGAGTTCCATCGGGTGTGTCTAAAATGATTTTTGAGCCTATGGTACATTCAGCGCAATCTATGCTCCTATCTTGCATCAAGATTAGCACTATCTCCAAACGGACTAAATCGAGCTTTCACTTGAGCCTCGTCACCTAGGAGTGCCATCGGGTGTGTCCAAAATGACTTCTGAGCCTATGGTACGTTTGGCGCAAACCGTGCACCTTTCTCGCACTGACACTAACACTATCTCCAAACGGACCAAAAGGAGATTCCACATGACCCACGTCACCTAGGAGTTCCATCGGGTGCGTCCAAAATGATTTCTGAGCCTCCGATACACTCGACGCAAACCACGCATCCATCTTGCGTTAAGATTAGCACTATCTCCAAACGGACTGAATGGAGCTTCCACTTGAGCTTCATCACCTGGGAGTACCATCGGGTGCATCCAGAATGATTTCAGAGCCTATGGTACGTTTGGCGCAAACCATGCACCTATCTTGCACTGACACTAACACTATCTCTGAACGGAGTGAAACGAAATTCCACATGTCCCACATCACCTAGGAGTTCCATTGGGTGCGTCCAAAATGATTTATGAGCCTATGGAACGTTCGGCGCAAACCGTGCACCTATCTTGCGTCAAGATTAGCACTATCTCCATGTGGAATAAAACAATCATCCACTTGAGCCTCGTCACCTAGGAGTACCATCGGGTGCGTCGATAACGATTTGAGCCTATGGTACATTTGGCGCAAACCATGCACCTATGTTGCACCGACACTAACTCTGTATCCAAATGAACCGAAACAAGTATCCATAGGACCCACATCACCAAGGAGTTCCATCGGGTGTGTCCAAAATGAAGTCTGAGCCTATGGTACGTTTGGCGTAAACCGTGCACTTATCATGCGTCAAGATGAGCACTATCTCCAAACGGAATGAAATGAGCATCCACTTGAGCCTCGTCACCAAGGAGTACCATCGGGTGCGTCCAAAATGATTTCTGAGCCTCTAGTACGTTCGACGCAAACCGCGCATCCATCTTGCGTTAAGATTAGCACTATCTTAAAACTGACCGAATCAAGCTTCCACTCGAGCATCGTCACCTAGGAGTAACATCGGGTGCATCTAGAATGATTTCTGAGCCTATGGTACGTTTGGCGCAAAACATGCACGTATCTTGCACTGACACTAACACTGTCTCTGAATGGACAGAAACGAAATTCCACATGACCCACATCACCTAGGAGTTCCATTGGGCGCGTCCAAGACGATTTCTGAGCCTATGGAACGTTCGACGCAAACCGTGCACCTATCTTGCGTCAAGATTAGCACTATCTGTATGTGGAATAAAATGAGCATCCACATGAGCCTCGTCATCTAGGAGTACCATCGGGTGCGTCGAAAATGATTTCTAAGCCTATGGTACGTTTGGCGTAAACCATGCACCTATGTTTCACCAACACTAACTCTGTAACCAAATGGACCGAAACAAGTCTCCACAGGACCCACATCACCAAGGAGTTCCATCGGGTGTGTCTAAAATGATTTTTGAGCCTATGGTACATTCAGCGCAATCTATGCTCCTATCTTGCATCAAGATTAGCACTATCTCCAAACGGACTAAATCGAGCTTTCACTTGAGCCTCGTCACCTAGGAGTGCCATCGGGTGTGTCCAAAATGACTTCTGAGCCTATGGTACGTTTGGCGCAAACCGTGCACCTTTCTCGCACTGACACTAACACTATCTCCAAACGGACCAAAAGGAGATTCCACATGACCCACGTCACCTAGGAGTTCCATCAGGTGCGTCCAAAATGATTTCTGAGCCTCCGATACACTCGACGCAAACCACGCATCCATCTTGCGTTAAGATTAGCACTATCTCCAAACGGACTGAATGGAGCTTCCACTTGAGCTTCATCACCTGGGAGTACCATCGGGTGCATCCAGAATGATTTCAGAGCCTATGGTACGTTTGGCGCAAACCATGCACCTATCTTGCACTGACACTAACACTATCTCTGAACGGAGTGAAACGAAATTCCACATGTCCCACATCACCTAGGAGTTCCATTGGGTGCGTCCAAAATGATTTATGAGCCTATGGAACGTTCGGCGCAAACCGTGCACCTATCTTGCGTCAAGATTAGCACTATCTCCATGTGGAATAAAACAATCATCCACTTGAGCCTCGTCACCTAGGAGTACCATCGGGTGCGTCGATAACGATTTGAGCCTATGGTACATTTGGCGCAAACCATGCACCTATGTTGCACCGACACTAACTCTGTATCCAAATGAACCGAAACAAGTATCCATAGGACCCACATCACCAAGGAGTTCCATCGGGTGTGTCCAAAATGAAGTCTGAGCCTATGGTACGTTTGGCGTAAACCGTGCACTTATCATGCGTCAAGATGAGCACTATCTCCAAACGGAATGAAATGAGCATCCACTTGAGCCTCGTCACCAAGGAGTACCATCGGGTGCGTCCAAAATGATTTCTGAGCCTCTAGTACGTTCGACGCAAACCGCGCATCCATCTTGCGTTAAGATTAGCACTATCTTAAAACTGACCGAATCAAGCTTCCACTCGAGCATCGTCACCTAGGAGTAACATCGGGTGCATCTAGAATGATTTCTGAGCCTATGGTACGTTTGGCGCAAAACATGCACGTATCTTGCACTGACACTAACACTGTCTCTGAATGGACAGAAACGAAATTCCACATGACCCACATCACCTAGGAGTTCCATTGGGCGCGTCCAAGACGATTTCTGAGCCTATGGAACGTTCGACGCAAACCGTGCACCTATCTTGCGTCAAGATTAGCACTATCTGTATGTGGAATAAAATGAGCATCCACATGAGCCTCGTCATCTAGGAGTACCATCGGGTGCGTCGAAAATGATTTCTAAGCCTATGGTACGTTTGGCGTAAACCATGCACCTATGTTTCACCAACACTAACTCTGTAACCAAATGGACCGAAACAAGTCTCCACAGGACCCACATCACCAAGGAGTTCCATCGGGTGTGTCTAAAATGATTTTTGAGCCTATGGTACATTCAGCGCAATCTATGCTCCTATCTTGCATCAAGATTAGCACTATCTCCAAACGGACTAAATCGAGCTTTCACTTGAGCCTCGTCACCTAGGAGTGCCATCGGGTGTGTCCAAAATGACTTCTGAGCCTATGGTACGTTTGGCGCAAACCGTGCACCTTTCTCGCACTGACACTAACACTATCTCCAAACGGACCAAAAGGAGATTCCACATGACCCACGTCACCTAGGAGTTCCATCGGGTGCGTCCAAAATGATTTCTGAGCCTCCGATACACTCGACGCAAACCACGCATCCATCTTGCGTTAAGATTAGCACTATCTCCAAACGGACTGAATGGAGCTTCCACTTGAGCTTCATCACCTGGGAGTACCATCGGGTGCATCCAGAATGATTTCAGAGCCTATGGTACGTTTGGCGCAAACCATGCACCTATCTTGCACTGACACTAACACTATCTCTGAACGGAGTGAAACGAAATTCCACATGTCCCACATCACCTAGGAGTTCCATTGGGTGCGTCCAAAATGATTTATGAGCCTATGGAACGTTCGGCGCAAACCGTGCACCTATCTTGCGTCAAGATTAGCACTATCTCCATGTGGAATAAAACAATCATCCACTTGAGCCTCGTCACCTAGGAGTACCATCGGGTGCGTCGATAACGATTTGAGCCTATGGTACATTTGGCGCAAACCATGCACCTATGTTGCACCGACACTAACTCTGTATCCAAATGA
Source organism: Saccharum hybrid cultivar R570 (assembly GCA_038087645.1). Classification (NCBI taxonomy): domain Eukaryota; kingdom Viridiplantae; phylum Streptophyta; class Magnoliopsida; order Poales; family Poaceae; genus Saccharum; species Saccharum hybrid cultivar. The sequence goes on from JAQSUU010000066.1 coordinate 18,631,296, forward strand.
ACCGAAACAAGTATCCATAGGACCCACATCACCAAGGAGTTCCATCGGGTGTGTCCAAAATGAAGTCTGAGCCTATGGTACGTTTGGCGTAAACCGTGCACTTATCATGCGTCAAGATGAGCACTATCTCCAAACGGAATGAAATGAGCATCCACTTGAGCCTCGTCACCAAGGAGTACCATCGGGTGCGTCCAAAATGATTTCTGAGCCTATGGTACGTTTGGCGCAAACCATGCACCTATCTTGGACCGACACTAACACTGTCTCCAAACGGACCGAAACGAGATTTCACATGACCCACGTCATCTAGCACTTTCATCGGGTGCATGCAAAATGATTTCTGAGCCCACGGTACGTTCGACCCAAATCGTGCATCCATCTTGTGACAAGATTAGCACTAGCTCCAAATGGACTGAATCGAGCTTCCTCTTAGGCCTCGTCTCCTAGGATTATGATCGTAGGCGTCCAAAATGATTCTGAGCCTATGGTACGTTTGGCGGGAACCATGCACATATCTTGCACCGACACTAACACTATGTCCAAATGGACCGGAACGAGATTCCACATTCCCCACGTCACCAATGAGTTCCATCGTGTGCGTCCAAAATGATTTTTGAGCCTATGGAATGTTCATCGCAAACCGTGCAACTGTCTTGCATCAAGATTAGCACTATCGCCAAACAGACTGTATCAACCTTCCACTTGGGCCTCGTCACCTAGGAGTATCATGGGGTGCACCCAAAATGATTTCTGAGCCAATGGTACGTTTGGCGCAAGCCGTGCACTATTTGGCACAGACTCCAAACAGACCAAAACGAGATTCCACAAGACCCAAGTCACCTAGTAGTTACATCGGGTGCGTCCAAAATGATTTCTAATCCTATGGTACATTCGGCACAAAGCGTGCACCTATCTTGTGTCAAAAACGATTTTGAGCCTATGGTACGTTGGGTGCAAATCGTGCACCTATCTTGCGTCAAGATTAGCACTATCTCCTAATGAACTGATCGAGCATTCACTTGAGCCTCGTCACCTAGGAGTACCATCGGGTGTGTCCAAAATGATTTCTGAGCCTATGGTAAGTTTGGCGCAAACCATGTACCTATCTTGTGTCAAGATTAGCATTATCTCCAAACGGAATGAAATGAGCATCCACTTAATCCTCGTCACCTAGGAGTATCATTGGGTGCGTCCAAAATGATTTCTCAGCCTATGGTACGTTTGGCGCAAACCGTGCTCCAGTCTTGCACCGACACTAACACTATCTCCAAACGGACCGGAACACGATTCCACATGACACATGTCACCAAGGAGTTCCATCAAGTGCGTACAAAATGATTTCTGAGCCTATGGTATGTTCTGCGCAAACCTTGCACCAATCTTGCATCAAGGTTAGCACTATCACCAAACAGATTGAATCAAGCTTTCACTTGAACCTCGTCGCTATGGAGTATCATTGGGTACGTCCAAAATGATTTCTTAGCCTGTGGTACGTTTGGCGCAAACCGTGCACCTATCTTCCGTCAATGCACTATCTCCATGTGGAATAAAACGAGCTTCCCCTTGAGCCTCGTCACCTAGGAGGACCATCGGGTGCGTCAAAAATGATTTTTGAGCCAATGGTACGTTTGGCGCAAACCATGCACCTATGTTGCACTGACACTAACTCTGTATCCAAATGGACCGAAACGAGACTCCACATGACCCACATCATCAAGGGGTTCGATCAGGTGCGTCCAAACCCATTTATGAGCCTATGGTACATTCGGCACAAACCAAGCACCTATCTTGCGTCAAGGTTCGCAATATCTTCAAACGGACTGAATCGAGCTTCAACTTGTGCCTGTCACCTAGGAGTACCTTCGGGTGAGTCCAAAATGACTTCTGAGCCTATGGTACGTTTGGCGCAAACCATGAACTTATGTTGCACTGACACTAACATTGTCTCCAAATGGACCAAACAGAGATTCCACATGACCCACGTCACCTAGGAGTTCCATCGGTTGTGTCCAAAATGATTTCTGAGCCTCTAGTACGTTCAACGCAAACTGCGCATCCATCTTGTGTTAAGATTAGCACTATCTCCAAACCGACTAAATCGAGCTTCCACTCGAGCCTCGTCACCTAGGAGTACCATCGGGTGCGTCTAGAATGATTTCTGAGCCTATGGTACGTTTGGCGCAAAACATGCACCTATCTACCACTAACACTAACACTGTCTCTGAACAGACTGAAACGAAATTTCACATGACCCACATCACCTAGGAGTTCCATTGGGCGCGTCCAAGACGATTTCTGAGCCTATGGAACATTTGACGCAAACCGTGCACCTATCTTGCATCAAGATTAGCACTATCTCCAAACGGACTGAATCAAGCTTTGACTTGAGCCTGTCACCTAGGAGTACCTTTGAATCAAGATTAGCACTATCTCCAAGCACACATCTCACCAGGTCAACACACCTCGCACACAAAGAGACCTAGGATCCGTTCCCTCTCTCAAAAGCTTGTAACCCCTACTACGAGCATTCAGGTGCAAGGCAACACGAGTAGCAGCCAAATCCACTGGATGTTGGGCTGTTCTTGCCCAAACCAGTATACACCCTTGTGTCCGCTTTGCACACCATCCAGACCTAGACGCGCTGATACAAATTCACTCGTCGCACTGTTTAGACCCCTGGTTCTCTAGACACCGATAGGACCGAAACGACATTCCACATGACCGATGTCACCAAGGAGTTCCATCGGGTGCGTCCAAAATGATTTCTGAGCCTATGGTACGTTCGGTACAAATCGTGCACCTATCTTGCATCAAGATTAGCACAATCTCCAAATGGACTGAATCGAGCTTCCACTTGAGCCTCGTCACCTAGGAGGACCATCGGGTCTGTCCAAAACAACTTCTGAGCCTATGGTACATTTGGTGCAAACCACGAACCTATCTTGCACCGACACTAACACTATCTCCAAACAGACCGAAACAAGATTTAACATCACCCACGTCACCTAGCATTTCCATCGGGTGCATCCTAAATGATTTCTGAGCCTGCTGTACGTTCGACCCAAACCGTCCATCCATCTAGCATCAAGATTAGCACTATCTCCAAACGGACTGAATGGAGCTTCCACTTGAGCCTCGTCACCTAGGAGTATCATCATGGGCGTCCAAAACGATTCTGAGCCTATGGTACATTTGGCGCAAACCGTGTACCTATCTTGCACTGACACTAACACTATCTCTAAATAGAACAAAACGAGATTCCACATGACCCACGTCGCCTAGGAGTTCAACCAAAATGATTTCTGAGCGTGTGGTACGTTTGGCGCAAATTGTGCTCCTATCTTGCGTCAAGATTAGCACTATCTTCAAACAGAATGAAACGAGCATCCACTTGAGCCTCATCACCTAGGAGTACCATTGGGTGCATCCAAAATGATTTCTGAGCCTATGGTACCTTTTGAGCAAACCATGCACCTATCTTGAATCGACACTAACACTGTCTCCAAACGGACCGAAGCAAGATTCCACATGGCCCACGTCACAAAGGAGTTCCATCAGGTGCGTCCCTAACGATTTCTGAGCCAATGGTACCTTTGGAGCAAACCATGCACCTATCCTGCACTAACACTATCTCCAAACGGAACAAAACAAGATTCCACATGGCCCACGTCTCCTAGGAGTTCAACCAAAATGATTTCTGAGCCTATTGTACGTTTGGCGCAAATCATGCACCAATCTTGCGTCAAGATTTGCACTATCTCCAAACAGACTGGATCGAGCTTCCACTTGAGCCTCATCAGCTAGGAGTATCATTGGGTCCGTCCAAAACAATTTCAGAGCTCCAGTCTTGCACCGACACTAACACTGTCTCCGAACAGACCGGAATGAGCTTCCACATGTCCCTAGTCACCTAGTAGTTACAACAATTGCATCCACAATGATTTCTGAGACTGTGGTATGTTCAGTGCAAGTCGTCCACCCATCCTGCATCAAGATTAGCACTATCTCCAAATGGATTGAATGGAACTTCCACTTGAGCCTCGTCACCTAGGAGTACCATCGGGTGTGTCTAAAATGATTTCTGAGCCTATGGTACGTTTGGCGCAAACCGTGCACCTATCTTGCATCAAGGTTAGCATTATCTCCAAGCGGAATGAAATGAGTAACCACTTCAGCCTCGCCACCTAGGAGTACCATCGTGTGCGTCCAAAATGATTTCTGAGCCTATGGTACGGTTGGTGCAAAACATGCACCTATCATGCGCTGACACTAACACTGTCTCCAAATGGACGGAAACGAAATTCCACATGACCCACATCACCTAGGAGTTCCATTAGGTGCTTCCAAAATGATTTTTGAGCCTATGGTTCGTTCGGCGCAAACCATGCACATATCTTGCATCAAGTTCAGCACTATCTCCAAATGGAATTAAACGAGCATCCACTTTAGGCTCGTCACCTAGGAGTAACATCAGGTGCGTCCAAAACGATTTCTAAGCCTATGGTACTTTTAGCGCAAACCATGCACCTATCTTGCACCGACACTAACACTGTATCCAAATGGACCGAAACGAGATTCCACATGACCCACATCACTAAGGAGTTCCATCGGGTGTGTCCAAAATGATTTATGAGCCTATGGTACATTCGGCGCAAACTGTACACCTATCTTGAGTCAAGATTAGCACTATCTCCAAACGGACTGAATTGAGCTTTCACATGAGCCTCATCACCTAGGAGTACCATTGGGTGTGTCCAAAACGAGTTCAGAGCTTATGGAACGTTTGGCACAAACCGTGTACCTATCTTGCATCGACACTAACACTGTCTTCAAATGGACCGAAACGAGATTCCACATGACCCACGTCACCTAGGAGTTCCATCGGGAGCATCCAAAATGGTTTCTGAGCCTGCGGTACGTTCAATGCAAACCGTGCAACCCTCTTGCATCAACATTAGCACCATCTCCAAACAGACTGAATCAAGCTTCCACTTGAGCCTCATCACGTAGGAGTATCATCGCGAGTGTCCAAAACAATTCCGAGCCTAAGGTACGTTTGGCGCAAACCGTGCACCTATCTTGCACGGACACTAACACCTTCTCCAAATGGACCTAAACGAGATTTCACATAGCCCACGTCACCAAGGAGTTCCACCGGGTGCGTGCAAACGATTTCTGAGCCCATGGTATGTTCTTCGCAAACCGTGTACCTAGATTGCATCAAGATTTGCACTATCTTCAAATGGAATGAATTGAGCTTCCACTTGAGCCTCGTCACCTAGGAGTACCATTGGTTGTGTCCCAAATGATTTCTGAGCCTATGGTACGTTTGGCGCAAACCGTGCACCTATCTTGCACAGACATTAACACTATCTCCAAATGGACTAAAATGAGATTCCACATTCCCCACGTCACCAATGAGTTCCATCGGCTACGTCCAAAACGATTTCTCATCCTATGGTACATTCGGCGCAAACCGTGCACCTACCTTGCGTCAAGATTAGCACTATCTCCAAATGAACTGAATCGAGCTTCCACTTGGGGCACATCACGTAGGACTATCATTGGGTGCGTCCAAAACTGTTTCTGAGCCTATGGTACGTTTGGCGCAAACTGTACATCTATCTTGTACCGACACAAACACTAACTCCAAACAGACTAAAACGAGATTTCACAAGACCTAAGTCACCTAGTAGTTACATCGGGTGCGTCCAAAACGATTTCTGAGCCAGTGGTACGTTCGGCGCAAAGCATGCACCTATCTTGCATCAAGTTTAGCACTGTCTCCAAATGGACTGAATCAAGCTTCCACTTGAGCCTCATCACCTAGGAGTTCCATTGGGTGCGTCCAAAATGATTTCTGAGCCTATGGTATGTTTGGCGCAAACTGTGCACCTATCTTCCACTAACACCAACACTGTGTCCAAACAAACCAAAATGAAATTCCATATGACCCACGTCACCTAGGAGTTCCATTGGTTGCGTGCAACATTAGCACTTTCTCCAAATGATACATTCAGCGCAATCCGTGTACCTATCCTGCGTCAAGATTAGCACTTTCTCCAAATGGAATGAAACGAGCATCCACTTGAGCCTCGGCACATAGGAGTACCATCGGGTGTGTCCAAAATGATGTCTGAGCCTATGGTACATTTGGCGCATACCATGCACCTATCTTGCACCGACACTAACTTTGTATCCAAATGGACTGAAACTAGACTCCACACGACCCACGTCACCAAGGAGTTCCATCAGGTGCGTCCAAAACACCTATGGTACATTCGGCGCAGACCATGCACCTATCTTGCGTCAAGATTAGCACTATCTCCAAACAAACTAAATCGAGCTTCCACTTGAGCCTCGTCACCTAGGAGTACCATCGGGTGTGTCCAAAATGACTTCTGAGCCTATGGTACGTTTGGCGCAAACTGTGCACCTATCTTGCACCGAGATTAACACTGTCTCTAAACGGACCGAAACAAGATTCCATATGACCCACGTCACGTAGGAGTTCAATCGGGTGCGTCCAAAATGATTTCTGAGCATGCGGTACATTCGACGCAAACCGCGCATCCATCTTGCGTCAAGATTAGCACTATCTCCAAACGGACTTAATCGTGCTTCCACTTGACCCTCGTCACCTAGGTAGTGCTAAATGATTCTGGGCCTACGGTACATTTGGCACAAAATGTGCACCTATCTTGCACTAACATTAAAACTATCTCCAAAGGGACCAAAATAAGATTCCACATGATCCACGTCACCTAGGAGTTCCATCAGGTGCATCCAAAATGATTTCTGAGCCTGTGGTGCATTCGACGCAAATCAAGCACCTATCTTGCGTCATGATTGGCACCATCTCCAAAGGAATGAAACGAGCATCCACTTGAGTCTCGTCACCTAGGAGGAGTACCATCAGGTGCGTCCAAACTTGATTTCTGACCCTATGGTACGTTTGATGCAAACAATGCACCTATCTTGCACCGACAACAACACCGTATCCAAACGGACTGATACGATATTCCACATGGCCGACGTCACCAAGGAGTTCCATCGGGTGTGTCCAAAATGATTTATGAGCCTATAGTATGTTTTGCGCAAACCGTGCTCCTATCTTGCGTCAAGATTAGCACTATCTCCAAACAGACTAAATCGAGCTTCCACTTGGTACGTCCAAAATGATTTCTGAGCGTCCAAAATGATTTCTGAGCCTAGGAGTATCATTGGGAGCGTCCAAAATGATTTCTAAGCCTATGGTACGTTTGGCGCAAACCGTGCACCAATCTTGCACCGACACTAACATTGTCCTGTTGGGTGCATCCAAAACGACTTCTGAGCCGGTGGTACGTCCGGCGCAAACCATGCATCCATCTTGTGTCAAGATTAGCACTATCTCCAAACGTACTGAATCGAGCTTTCACCTAAGCTTCGTCACCTAGAAGTATCCTTGGATGCGTCCAAAACGATTTCTGAGCCTATGGTACGTTTAGCACAAACCGTGCTCCTATCTTGCACTGACACTAACACTGTCTCCAAACGGACCGAAACAAGATTCCACATGACCCAAGTCACCTAGTAGTTACTTTGGGTGCATCCAAAATGATTTCTAAGCCTATAGTACTTTCGACACAAAGCGTGCAACTGTCTTGTGCTAAGTTTAGCATTATGTCCTAACAGAATGAAACGAGCATCCACTTAAGCCTCGTCACCTAGGAGTTACATCAGGTGCGTCCAAAATGATTTCTGAGCCTATGGTTCGTTCGGTGCGAATCGTGCAACTATCTTGCGTTAAGATTAGCACTATCTCCAAATGGATTAGATCGAGCTTCCACTTGAGCCTTGTCACCTTGGAGTACCATCGGGTGCGTCCAAAATGAATTCTGAGCCTATGGTACGTTTGGTGCAAACCGTGCACCTATCTTGCGTTAAGATTAGCATTATCTCCAAACGAAATGAAACGAGCATCCACTTAAGCCTCATCACCTAGGAGTTCCATCGGGTGCGCCCAAAATGATTTCTGAGCCTGTGGTACGTTCGGTGCAAATCATGCAACTATCTTGCGTCAAGATTAGCACTATCTCTAAATGGACTAAATCAAGCTTCCACTTGAGCCTCGTCACCTGGGAGTACCATTGGGTGCGTCCAAAACGAATTCTGAGCCTATGGTACGTTTGGCGCAAACCGTGCACCTATCTTGCGTCAAGATTAGCATTATCTCCAAACGGATGAAACGAGCATCCACTTGAGCCTCGTTACCTAGGAGTACCATCGGGTGCGTCTGAAATGATTTCTGAGTCTATGGTATGTTTAGCACAAACCATACACCTCTCTAGCACTGACATGAACACTATCTCCAAAAGGACCGAAACGAAATTCCACCTAACCCACATCACCTGGGAGGTCCATTGGGTGTGTGCAGAACGATTTCTAAGCCTATGGTACGTCCGGGGGAAACCATGCTCCTATCTTACGTTAAGATTAGCACTATCTCCAAATGGACCGAATCGAGCTTCTACTTGAGCCTCGTCACCTAGGAGTACCATCGGTTGTGTCCGAAATGACTTCTGAGCCTATGGCACATTTGGCACAAACTGTGCACCTATCTAGCACCGACACTAACACTGTCTCCAAACGGATCGAAACGAGATTCCACATGACCCAAGGCACCTAGTAGTTACATCGGGTGCGTCCAAAATGATTTCTGAGCTTATGGTACGTTCGGCGTGAAGCATGCACCTATCTTTCGTCAAGATTAACACTATCTCCAAATGGACTGAATCGAGCTTTCACTTGAGCCTTGTCACCTAGGTGTACCATCGAGTGCGTCGAAAATGATTTCTGAGCCTATGGTATGTTTGGCATAAACCATGCAACTATCTTGCACTGACGCTAACTCTACATCAAAATGGACCGAAACGAGACTCTACATGACCTACGTCACCAAGGAGTTCCATCGGGTGCGTCCAAAACAATTTTAGAGCCCGTGGTACGTTCGGTGCAAACCATGGACCTATCTTGCGTCAAGATTAGCACTATCTCCAAACAGACAGAATCGAGCTTCCCGTTGAGCCTCGTCACCTGGGAGTACCATCGAGTGTGTCCAAAATGACTTCTGAGCATATGGTACATTTGGCGCAAATTGTGCACCTATTTTGCACCGACACTAACACTGTCTCCAAACGGACTGAAACGAGTTTCCACTTGACCTAAGTCACCTAGTTGTTACATCAGGTGCGTCCAAAATAATTTCTGAGCCTATGGTATGTTTGGCACAAACCGTGCACCTATCTTGCACCGACACTAACACTGTCACCAAATAGACCAAAATGAGATTCCACATGACCCAAGTTACCAAGTAGTTACATTGGGTGTGTCCAAAATGATTTCTGAGCCTGTGGTACATTTGGCGCAAAGCATGCACCTATCTTGCATCAAGATTAGCACAATCTCCAAACGGACTGAATCGAGCTTCCACTTGAGCCTCGTCACCTTGGAGTACCATCGGGTACGTCCAAAATGATTTCTGACCGTTTGGTACGTTTGGCGTACACCGTGCACCAGTCTTGCACTGACACTAACACTATCTCCAAATGGACCGGAACGAGGTTCCACATGACCCTAATCACCTAGTAGCTACATCGAGTGCATCCAAAATGATTTCTGAGCCTGTGGTACATTCGGCGCAAAGCGTGCACCTATCTTGCGTCAATATTAGCACTATCACCAAACGGACTGAATTGAGTTTCCACTTGAGCCTTGTCACCTAGGAGTACCATCGGGTGCGTCCAAAATGATTTCTGACCGTTTGGTACGTTTGGCGCAAACTGTGCACCTATCTTGTGTCAAGATTAGCCCTATATCCAAACTGAATGAAACGAGCATCCACTTGAGCCTCGTAACCTAGGAGCACCATCGGGTGCATCCAAAACGATTTCTGAGAATATGGTACCTTTGGCGCAAACCATGCACCTATCTTGCAGCGACACTAACATTACATCCAAATGGACCAAAACGAGATTCCACGTGACCGACGTCATCAAGGAGTTCCATCAGGTAGGTACAAAACGATTTCTGAGCCTATGGTACGTTCTACACAAACCATGCACCTATCTTACGTCAAGGTTACCACTATCTCAAAACGGACTAAATCGAGCTTCCACATGAGCCTCGTCACCATGGAGTATCATTGGGTGTGTCCATAACGATTTCTGAGCCTATGGTACGTCTAGCGCAAACCGTGCACCTATCTTCATCGACACTAACACTGTTTCCGAATAGACCAAAACGAGATTGCACAAGACCCACGTCACCTGGGAGTTCCATCGGGGGCGTCCAAAATGATTTTTGAGCCTGGGGTACGTTCGACGCAAATTGTGCACCTATCATGCGTCAAGGTTAGCAGTATCTCCAAACAGAATGAAACAAGCATCGACTTGAGCCTCGTCACCTTGGAGTACCATTGGATGCGGCCAAAATGATTTCTAAGCCTTTGGTACAGTTGGCGCAAACCATGCACCTTTCTTGCAACGACACTAACATTGTCTCCAAATGGACCAAAACGTGATTCCACATGGCCCACGTCACCATGGAGTTCCATTGGATGCGTCCAAAATGATTTCTGAGCCTATGGTACATTCAGCTCAAACCGTCCACCTATCTTGCGTCAAGACTAGAACTATCTCTAAACGGACTGAATCGATATTCCACTTGAGCCTCGTCACCTAGGAGTATCATTGTCTGCGTCAAAAATGATTTCTGAGCCTATGGTGCGTTCGGGGCAAATCATGCACCTATCTTAAGTTAAAATTAGCACTATGTCCAAACAGACTGAATCGAGCACTTGAGCCTCATCACCTAGGAGTATCATTGGGTGCACCTCATCACCTAGGAGCATCCAAAATGATTTCTGAGCCAATGGTATGTTTGACGCAAACCGTGCACCTATCTTGCACCGAGACTAACACTGTCTCCAAACGGACCAGAACGAGATTCCACATGACCCAAGTCACCTAGTAGTTACATCGAGTGTGTCCAAAATGATTTTTGAGCCTATGGTACGTTCAGCACAAAGCGTGCACCTATCTTGCATCAAGATTAGAACTATCTCCAAACGGAATGAAAGGAGCATCCACTTGAGCCTCGTCACCAAGGAGTACTATTGGGTGCATCCAAAACGATTTTCTGAGCCTATGGTACGTTTGGCGCCAACCATGGACCTGTCTTGCACCGACACTACCTATGTATCCAAATGGACCGAAACGAGATTCCACATGGCCCACGTCACCACGGAGTTCCATCGGGTGCGTACAAAACGATTCCTGAGCCTATGGTATGTTCGGCGCAAACTGTACACCTATCTTATGTCTAGGTTAGCACTATCTCCAAATGGAGTGAATCAAGCTTTGACTTTAGCCTCATCACTTAGGTGTACCATCGGGTGCGTCCAAAACGATTGTTGAGCCTATGGTACATTTGGCGCAAACCATGCACCTATCTTGCATCGACATTAACACTGTCTTCAAACAGGCCAAAACGAGGTTCCACAGGACCCACGTCACCTAGGAGTTCCATCGGGTGTGTCCAAAATGATTTCTGAGCCTGTGGTACGTTCGGCACGAATCGTGCACCTATCATGCGTGAAGATTAGCAGTATCTCCAAACAAAATGAAACGAGCATCCACTTGAGCCTCGTCACCTTAGAGTACCATCGGGTGCAGCCAAAATGATTTCTAATCCTTTGGTACGGTTGGCGCAAACCATGCACCTTTCTTGCAACGACACTAACACTATGTCTAAATGGACCGAAACGTGATTCCACATGGCCCACGTCACCAAGGAGTTCCATCAGGTGCATCCAAAATGATTTCTGAGCCTATGGTACGTTCGGCTCAAACCATGCACCTATGTTTTGTCAATACTAGCACTATCTCCAAACAGACTGAATCGAGCATCCACTTGAGCCTTGTCTCCCGGGAGTATCAATGGCTGCGTCCAAAACGATTTCTAAGCCTATGGTACGTTCAGGGCAAATCGTGCACCTATCTTGCGTTAAGATTACCACTATGTCCAAACAGACTGAATTGAGCCCTTAAGCCTCGTCACCTAGGAGTATCATTGGGTGCATCCAAAATGGTTTCTGAGCCTATGGTACGTTTGGCACAAACCGTGCACCTATCTCGCACTGACACTAACACTGTCTCCAAATAGACTAGAATGAGATTCCACATGACCCAAGTCACCTAGTAGTTACATCGAGTGCGTCCAAAATGATTTCTAAGCCTGTGGTACGTTCGGCACAAAGCGTGCACCTATCTTGCACCAAGATTAGCACTATCTCCAAACAGAATGAAACGAGCATCCACTTGAGCCTCGTCGCCTAGGAGTACTATCGGGTGCATCCAAAATGATTTCTAAGCCTATGGTACGTTTGGCGCAAACCATGGACCTGTCTTGCACCGACACTAACTCTGCATCCAAATTGACCGAAATGAGATTCCACATGGCCCACATCACCAAGGAGTTCCATCAGGTGCGTACAAAACGATTCCTAAGCCTATGGTATGTTTAGCGCAAACTGTGCACCTATCTTGCGTCAAGGTTAGCACTATGTCTAAATGGACCGAATCAAGCTTCGACGTCAGCCTCATCACTTAGGAGTACCATCGGGTGTGTCCAAAACAATTTGTTGAGCCTATGGTATGTTTGGCGCAAACCACGCGCCTATCTTGCATTGACATTGACACTGTCTCCAAATAGACAAAAACAAGATTTCACATGACCCACGTCACCTAGGAGTTCCATCGGGTGCGTCCAAAATGATTTCTGAGCATGTGGTACGTTCAGCGCAAAGCGTGCACCTTCTTGCGTCAAGATTAGCACTATCTCCAAATAGAATGAAACAAGCATCCACTTGAGCCTCGTCACCTAGGAGTACTATCGGGTGCATCCAAAACGATTTCTGAGCCTATGGTACGTTTGGTGCAAACCATGGACCTGTCTTGCACTGACACTAACTATGTATCCAAATGGACCGAAATGAGATTCCACATGGCCCACGTCACTAAGGAGTACCATCGGGTGCGTACAAAATGATTCCTGAGCCTATGGTATGTTTAGCGCAAACTGTGCACCTATCTTACGTCAAGGTTAGCACTATCTTCAAATGGACTGAATCAAGCTTTGACTTTAGCCTCATCACTTAGGAGTACCATCGGGTGCGTCCAAAACGATTGTTGAGCCTACGGTACGTTTGGCGCAAACCGTGCACCTATCTTGCATCGGCATTAACACTGTCTCCAAACAGACCAAAATGAGATTCCGCATGACCCACGTCACCTAGGAGTTCCATCAGGTGCGTCCAAAATGATATCTGAGCCTGTGGTACGTTCGGCGCAAAGCGAGCACCTATCATGCGTCAAGATTAGCAGTATCTCCAAACAGAATGAAACGAGCATCCACTTGAGCCTCGTCACCATAGAGTACCATCGGGTGCGGCCAAAATGATTGCTAATCCTTTGGTACGGTTGGCGCTAACCATGCACCTTTCTTGCAACAACACTAACACTGTCTCCAAATGGACCGAAACGTGATTCCACATGGCCCACGTCACCGAGTTCCATCAGTTACGTCCAAAATTATTTCTGAGCCTATGGTACGTTCGGCTCAAACCGTGCAGCTATCTTGCGTCAAGACTAGCACTATCTCCAAACGGACTGAATCGAACTTGCACTTGAGCCTTGTCACCGGGGAGTATCAATGGCTGCGTCCAAAATGATTTCTGAGCCTATGGTACGTTCAAGGCAAATCATGCACCTATCTTGCGTTAAGATTAGCACTATGTCCAAACAGACTGAATTGAGCAGTTAAGCCTCGCCACCTAGGAGTATCGTTGGGTGCATCCAAAATGGTTTCTGAGCTTATGGTACGTTTGGTGCAAACCGTGCACCTATCTCGCACCGACACTAACACTATCTCCAAATGGACTGGAACGAGATTCCACATGACCCAAGTCACCTAGTAGTTACATCGAGTGCGTCCAAAATAATTTCTGAGCCTATGGAACATTCGGCACAAAGCGTGCACCTATCTTGCATCAAGATTAGCACTATCTCCAAACAGAATCAAACGAGCATCCACTTGAGCCTCGTCGCCTAGGAGTACTATTGGGTGCATCCAAACCGATTTCTGAGCCTATGGTACGTTTGGCGCAAACCATGGACCTGTCTTGCACCGACACTAACTCTGCATCCAAATTGACCGAAATGAGATTCCACATGGCCCACATCACCAAGGAGTTCCTTCAGGTGCATACAAAATGATTCCTAAGCCTATGGTATGTTCGGCGCAAACTATGCACCTATCTTGCGTCAAGGTTTGCACTATCTCTAAATGGACCGAATCAAGCTTTGACTTCAGCCTCATCACTTAGGAGTACCATCACGTGTGTCCAAAACGATTGTTGAGCCTATGGTACGTTTGGTGCAAACCATGCACCTATCTTGCATTGACATTAACACTGTCTCCAAATAGACAAAAACAAGATTTCACATGACCCACGTCACCTAGGAGTTCCATCGGGTGCGTCCAAAATGATTTCTGAGCATGTGGTACGTTCAGCGCAAAGCGTGCACCTTCTTGCGTCAAGATTAGCACTATCTCCAAATAGAATGAAACAAGCATCCACTTGAGCCTCGTCACCTAGGAGTACTATCGGGTGCATCCAAAACGATTTCTGAGCCTATGGTACGTTTGGTGCAAACCATGGACCTGTCTTGCACCGACACTAACTATGTATCCAAATGGACCAAAATGAGATTCCACATGGCCCACGTCACTAAGGAGTACCATCGGGTGCGTACAAAATGATTCCTGAGCCTATGGTATGTTCGGCGCAAACTGTGCACCTATCTTACGTCAAGGTAAGCACTATCTCCAAATGGACTGAATCAAGCTTTGACTTCAGCCTCATCACTTAGGAGTACCATCGGGTGCGTCCAAAACGATTGTTGAGCCTACGGTACGTTTGGCACAAACCGTGCACCTATCTTGCATCGGCATTAACACTGTCTCCAAACAGACCAAAATGAGATTCCACATGACCCACGTCACCTAGGAGTTCCATCAGGTGCGTCCAAAATGATATCTGAGCCTGTGGTACGTTCGGCGCAAAGCGAGCACCTATCATGCGTCAAGATTAGCAGTATCTCCAAACAGAATGAAACGAGCATCCACTTGAGCCTCGTCACCATAGAGTACCATCGGGTGCGGCCAAAATGATTGCTAATCCTTTGGTACGGTTGGCGCTAACCATGCACCTTTCTTGCAACAACACTAACACTGTCTCCAAATGGACCGAAACGTGATTCCACATGGCCCACGTCACCAAGGAGTTCCATCAGTTACGTCCAAAATTATTTCTGAGCCTATGGTACGTTCGGCTCAAACTGTGCACCTATCTTGCGTCAAGACTAGCACTATCTCCAAACGGACTGAATCGAACTTGCACTTGAGCCTTGTCACCGGGGAGTATCGATGGCTGCGTCCAAAATGATTTCTGAGCCTATGGTACGTTCAGGGCAAATCATGCACCTATCTTGCGTTAAGATTAGCACTATGTCCAAACAGACTGAATTGAGCAGTTAAGCCTCGCCACCTAGGAGTATCATTGGGTGCATCCAAAATGGTTTCTGAGCTTATGGTACGTTTGGTGCAAACCGGGCACCTATCTCGCACCGACACTAACACTATCTCCAAATGGACTGGAACGAGATTCCACATGACCCAAGTCACCTAGTAGTTACATCGAGTGCGTCCAAAACAATTTATGAGCCTATGGAACATTCGGCACAAAGCGTGCACCTATCTTGCATCAAGATTAGCACTATCTCCAAACAGAATCAAACGAGCATCCACTTGAGCCTCGTCGCCTAGGAGTACTATTGGGTGCATCCAAACCGATTTCTGAGCCTATGGTACGTTTGGCGCAAACCATGGACCTGTCTTGCACCGACACTAACTCTGCATCCAAATTGACCGAAATGAGATTCCACATGGCCCACATCACCAAGGAGTTCCTTCAGGTGCATACAAAATGATTCCTAAGCCTATGGTATGTTCGGCGCAAACTATGCACCTATCTTGCGTCAAGGTTTGCACTATCTCTAAATGGACCGAATCAAGCTTTGACTTCAGCCTCATCACTTAGGAGTACCATCACGTGTGTCCAAAATGATTGTTGAGCCTATGGTACGTTTGGCGCAAACCATACACCTATCTTGCATTGACATTAACACTGTCTCCAAATAGACAAAAACAAGATTTCACATGACCCACGTCACCTAGGAGTTCCATCGGGTGCGTCCAAAATGATTTCTGAGCATGTGGTACGTTCAGCGCAAAGCGTGCACCTTCTTGCGTCAAGATTAGCACTATCTCCAAATAGAATGAAACAAGCATCCACTTGAGCCTCGTCACCTAGGAGTACTATCGGGTGCATCCAAAATGATTTCTGAGCCTATGGTACGTTTGCTGCAAACCATGGACCTGTCTTGCACCGACACTAACTATGTATGCAAATGGACCAAAATGAGATTCCACATGGCCCACGTCACTAAGGAGTACCATCGGGTGCGTACAAAATGATTCCTGAGCCTATGGTATGTTCGGCGCAAACTGTGCACCTATCTTACGTCAAGGTTAGCACTATCTCCAAATGGACTGAATCAAGCTTTGACTTCAGCCTCATCACTTAGGAGTACCATCGGGTGCGTCCAAAACGATTGTTGAGCCTACGGTACGTTTGGCGCAAACCGTGCACCTATCTTGCATCGGCATTAACACTGTCTCCAAACAGACCAAAATGAGATTCCACATGACCCACGTCACCTAGGAGTTCCATCAGGTGCGTCCAAAATGATATCTGAGCCTGTGGTACGTTCGGTGCAAAGCGAGCACCTATCATGCGTCAAGATTAGCAGTATCTCCAAACAGAATGAAACGAGCATCCACTTCAGCCTCGTCACCATAGAGTACCATCGGGTGCGGCCAAAATGATTGCTAATCCTTTGGTACGGTTGGCGCTAACCATGCACCTTTCTTGCAACAACACTGACACTGTCTCCAAATGGACCGAAACGTGATTCCACATGGCCCACGTCACCAAGGAGTTCCATCAGTTACGTCCAAAATTATTTCTAAGCCTATGGTACGTTCGGCTCAAACCGTGCACCTATCTTGCGTCAAGACTAGCACTATCTCCAAATGGACTGAATCGAACTTGCACTTGAGCCTTGTCACCTGGGAGTATCAATGGCTGCGTCCAAAATGATTTCTGAGCCTATGGTACGTTCGGGGCAAATCGTGCACCTATCTTGCGTTAAGATTAGCACTATGTCCAAACAGACTGAATTGAGCAGTTAAGCCTCGCCACCTAGGAGTATCATTGGGTGCATCCAAAATGGTTTCTGAGCTTATGGTACGTTTGGTGCAAACCGTGCACCTATCTCGCACCGACACTAACACTATCTCCAAATGGACTGGAACGAGATTCCACATGACCCAAGTCACCTAGTAGTTACATCGAGTGCGTCCAAAACAATTTATGAGCCTATGGAACGTTCGGCACAAAGCGTGCACCTATCTTGCATCAAGATTAGCACTATCTCCAAACAGAATCAAACGAGCATCCACTTGAGCCTCGTCGCCTAGGAGTACTATTGGGTGCATCCAAACCGATTTCTGAGCCTATGGTACGTTTGGCGCAAACCATGGACCTGTCTTGCACCGACACTAACTCTGCATCCAAATTGACTGAAATGAGATTCCACATGGCCCACATCACCAAGGAGTTCCTTCAGGTGCATACAAAATGATTCCTAAGCCTATGGTATGTTCGGCGCAAACTATGCACCTATCTTGCGTCAAGATTTGCACTATCTCTAAATGGACCGAATCAAGCTTTGACTTCAGCCTCATCACTTAGGAGTACTATCACGTGTGTCCAAAACGATTGTTGAGCCTATGGTACGTTTGGCGCAAACCATGCACCTATCTTGCATTGACATTAACACTGTCTCCAAACTGACCAAAACAAGATTTCACATGACCCACGTCACCTAGGAGTTCCATTGGGTGCGTCCAAAATGATTTTCTGAGCCTGTGGTACGTTCAGCGCAAAGCGTGCACCTATCTTGCGTCAAGATTAGCACTATCTCCAAATAGAACGAATCTAGCATCCACTTGAGCCTCATCACCTAAGAGTACTATCGGGTGCATCCAAAACGATTTCTGAGCCTATGGTAGGTTTGGCGCAAACCATGGACCTGTCTTGCACCGACACTAACTATGTATCCAAATGGACCGAAATGAGATTCCACATGGCCCACGTCACCACGGAGTTCCATCGGGTGCGTACAAAATGATTCCTGAGCCTATGGTATGTTCGGCCCAAAATGTGCACCTATCTTATGTCAAGGTTAGCACTATCTCCAAATGGACTGAATCAAGCTTTGACTTCAGCCTCATCACTTAGGAGTACCATCGGGTGCGTCCAAAACGATTGTTGAGCCTATGGTACGTTTGGCGCAAACCGTGCACCTATCTTGCATCGACATTAACACTGTCTCCAAACAGACCAAAACGAGGTTCCATAGGACCTACGTCACCTAGGAGTTCCATCCGATGCGTCCGAAATGATTTCTGAGCCTGTGGTACGTGCGGCACGAATCATGCACCTATCATGCGTCAAGATTAGCAGTATCTCCATATAAAATGAAACGAACATCCACTTGAGCCTCGTCACCTTAGAGTACCATCGTGTGCAGCCAAAATGATTTCTAATCCTTTGGTACGGTTGGGGCAAACCATGCACCTTTCTTGCAACGACACTAGCACTATCTCCAAACAGACTGAATCGAGCATCCACTTGAGCCTTGTCTCCTGCGAGTATCAATGGCTGCGTCCAAAATGATTTCTGAGCCTATGGTACGTTCAGGGCAAATCGTGCACCTATCTTGCATTAAGATTACCACTATGTCCAAACAGACTGAATTGAGCCCTTAAGCCTCGTCACCTAGGAGTATCATTGGGTGCATCCAAAATGGTTTCTGAGCCTATGGTATGTTTGGCACAAACCGTGCACCTATCTCGCATAGACACTAACACTATCTCCAAATAGACTAGAACGAGATTCTACATGACCCAAGTCACCTAGTAGTTACATCGAGTGCGTCCAAAACGATTTCTAAGCCTGTGGTACGTTCGACACAAAGCGTGCACCTATCTTGCATCAAGATTAGCACTATCTCCAAACAGAATGAAACGAGCATCCACTTGAGCCTCGTCGCCTAGGAGTACTATCGGGTGCATCCAAAACAATTTCTGAGCCTATGGTACGTTTGGCGCAAACCATGGACCTGTCTTGCACTGACACTAACTCTGCATCCAAATGGACCGAAATGAGATTCCACATGGCCCACATCACCAAGGAGTTCCATCAGGTGTGTACAAAACGATTCCTAAGCCTATGGTAAGTTCAGCGTAAACTGTGCACCTATCTTGCGTCTAGGTTAGCACTATCTCTAAATGGACCGAATCAAGCTTCGACTTCAGCATCATCACTTAGGAGTACCATCGGGTGTGTCCAAAACGATTTGTTGAGCCTATGGTATGTTTGGCGCAAACCACGCACCTATCTTGCATTGACATTAACACTGTCTCCAAATAGACAAAAACGAGATTTCACATGACCCACGTCACCTAGGAGTTCCATCGGGTGCGTCCAAAATGATTTCTGAGCATGTTGTACGTTCAGCGCAAAGCGTGCACTTTCTTGCGTCAAGATTAGCACTATCTCCAAATAGAATGAAACAAGCATCCACTTGAGCCTCGTCGCCTAGGAGTACTATCGGGTGCATCCAAAACAATTTCTGAGCCTATGGTACGTTTGGCGCAAACCATGGACCTGTCTTGCACTGACACTAACTCTGCATCCAAATGGACCGAAATGAGATTCCACATGGCCCACATCACCAAGGAGTTCCATCAGGTGTGTACAAAACGATTCCTAAGCCTATGGTAAGTTCAGCGCAAACTGTGCACCTATCTTGCGTCTAGGTTAGCACTATCTCTAAATGGACCGAATCAAGCTTTGACTTCAGCCTCATCACTTAGGAGTACCATCGGGTGTGTCCAAAACGATTTGTTGAGCCTATGGTATGTTTGGCGCAAACCACGCACCTATCTTGCATTGACATTAACACTGTCTCCAAATAGACAAAAACGAGATTTCACATGACCCACGTCACCTAGGAGTTCCATCGGGTGCGTCCAAAATGATTTCTGAGCATGTTGTACGTTCAGCGCAAAGCGTGCACTTTCTTGCGTCAAGATTAGCACTATCTCCAAATAGAATGAAACAAGCATCCACTTGAGCCTCGTCACCTAGGAGTACTATCGGGTGCATCCAAAATGATTTCTGAGCCTATGGTACGTTTGGCACAAACCATGGAACTGTCTTGCACCGACACTCACTATGTATCCAAATGGACCGAAACAAGATTCCACAAGGCCCACGTCACTAAGGAGTTCCATCGGGTGCGTACAAAATGATTCCTGAGCCAATGGTATGTTCGGTGCAAATTGTACACCTATCTTACGTCAAGGTTAGCACTATCTCCAAATGGACTGAATCAAGCTTTGACTTCAGCCTCATCACTTAGGAGTACCATCGGGTGTGTCCAGAACAATTGTTGAGCCTATGGAATGTTTGGCGCAAACCGTGCACCTATCTTGCATTGACATTAACACTATCTCTGAACAGACCAAAACGAGATTTCACATGACCCACGTCACCTAGGAGTTCCATCGGGTGCGTCCAAAATGATTTCTGAGCCTGTGGTACGTTCAGCGCAAAGCGTGCACCTATCTTGCGTCAAGATTAGCACTATCTCCAAATAGAATGAAACGAGCATCCACTTTAGCCTCGTCACCTAGGAGTACTATCGGGTGCATCCAAAACAATTTCTGAGCCTATGGTACGTTTGGCGCAAACCATGGACCTGTCTTGCACCGACACTAACTCTGCATCCAAATTGATCGAAATGAGATTCCACATGTCCCACATCACCAAGGAGTTCCATCAGGTGCGTACAAAATG
Source organism: Saccharum hybrid cultivar R570 (assembly GCA_038087645.1). Classification (NCBI taxonomy): domain Eukaryota; kingdom Viridiplantae; phylum Streptophyta; class Magnoliopsida; order Poales; family Poaceae; genus Saccharum; species Saccharum hybrid cultivar. Next base: position 18,652,450 of record JAQSUU010000066.1, read on the forward strand.
ATTCCTAAGCCTATGGTATATCAGCGCAAACTGTGCACCTATCTTGCGTCAAGGTTAGCACAATCTCTAAATGGACCGAATCAAGCTTCGACTTCTGCCTCATCACTTAGGAGTACCATCGGGTGTGTCCAAAACGATTTGTTGAGCCTATGGTATGTTTGGCGCAAACCACACACCTATCTTGCATTGACATTAACACTGTCTCCAAATAGACAAAAACGAGATTTCACATGACCCACGTCAACTAGGAGTTCCATCGGGTGCATCCAAAATGATTTCTGAGCATGTTGTACGTTCAGCACAAAGCGTGCACTTTCTTGCGTCAAGATTAGCACTATCTCCAAATAGAATGAAACAAGCATCCACTTGAGCCTCGTCACCTAGGAGTACTATCGGGTGCATCCAAAATGATTTCTGAGCCTATGGTACGTTTGGCACAAACCATGGACCTGTCTTGCACCGACACTCACTATGTATCCAAATGGACCGAAACAAGATCCCACAAGGCCCACGTCACTAAGGAGTTCCATCGGGTGCGTACAAAATGATTCCTGAGCCTATGGTATGTTCGGTGTAAACTGTACACCTATCTTACGTCAAGGTTAGCACTATCTCCAAATGGACGGAATCAAGCTTTGACTTCAGCCTCATCACTTAGGAGTACCATCGGGTGCGTCTAGAACGATTGTTGAGCCTATGGAATGTTTGGCGCAAACCGTGCACCTATCTTGCATTGACATTAACACTATCTCTGAACAGACCAAAACGAGATTTCACATGACCCACGTCACCTAGGAGTTCCATCGGGTGCGTCCAAAATGATTTCTGAGCCTGTGGTACGTTCAGCGCAAAGCGTGCAATGATCTTGCGTCAAGATTCGCACTATCTCCAAATAGAATGAAACGAGCATCCACTTTAGCCTCGTCACCTAGGAGTACTATCGGGTGCATCCAAAACGATTTCTGAGCCTATGGTACGTTTGGTGCAAACCATGGACCTGTCTTGCACCGACACTAACTATGTATCCAAATGGACCGAAATGAGATTCCACATGGCCCACGTCACTAAGGAGTACCATCGGATGCGTACAAAATGATTCCTGAGCCTATGGTATGTTCAGCGCAAACTGTGCACCTATCTTACGTCAAGGTTAGCACAATCTCTAAACGGACCGAATCAAGCTTTGACTTCAGCCTCATCACTTAGGAGTACCATCGGGTGTGTCCAAAACGATTGTTGAGCCTATGGTAAGTTTGGCGCAGACCTTGCACCTATCTTGCATTGACATTAACACTATCTCCAAACAGACCAAAACAAGATTTCACATGACCCACGTCACCTAGGAGTTCCATTGGGTGCGTCCAAAAGGATTTTCTGAGCCTGTGGTATGTTCAGCGCAAACCGTGCACCTATCTTGCGTCAAGATTAGCACTATCTCCAAATAGAATAAATCGAGCATCCACTTGAGCCTCATCACCTAAGAGTACTATCGGGTGCATCCAAAACGATTTCTGAGCCTATGGTACGTTTGGCGCAAACCATGGACCTGTCTTGCACCGACACTAATTATGTATCCAAATGGACCGAAATGAGATTCCACATGGCCCACGTCACCACGGAGTTCCATCGGGTGCGTACAAAATGATTCCTGAGCCTACGGTATGTTCGGCGCAAACTGTGCCCCTATCTTATGTCAAGGTTAGCACTATCTCCAAATGGACTGAATCAAGCTTTGACTTCAACCTCATCACTTAGGAGTACCATCGGGTGCGTCCAAAACGATTATTGAGCCTATGGTACGTTTGGCACAAACCGTGCACCTATCTTGCATCGACATTAACACTGTCTCCAAACAGACCAAAATGAGATTCCACATGACCCACGTCACCTAGGAGTTCCATCAGGTGCATCCAAAATGATATCTGAGCCTGTGGTACGTTCGGCAAAAATTGTGCACCTATCATGCATCAAGATTAGCAGTATCTCCTAACAGAATGAAACGAGCATCCACTTGAGCCTCGTCACCATAGAGTACCATCGGGTGCGGCCAAAATGATTTCTAATCCTTTGGTACGGTTGGCGCTAACCATGCACCTTTCTTGCAACAACACTAACACTGTCTCCAAATGGACCGAAACGTGATTCCACATGGCCCACGTCACCAAGGAGTTCCATCAGGTACGTCCAAAATTATTTCTGAGCCTATGGTACGTTCGGCTCAAACCGTGCACCTATCTTGTGTCAAGACTAGCACTATCTCCAAACGGACTGAATCGTACTTGCACTTGAGCCTTGTCACCTGGGAGTATCAATGGCTGCGTCCAAAACGATTTCTGAGCCTATGGTACGTTCAGGGCAAATTGTGCACCTATCTTCATTAAGATTAGCACTATGTCCAAACAGACTGAATTGAGCAGTTAAGCCTCGCCACCTAGGAGTATCATTGGGTGCATCCAAAATGGTTTCTGAGCCTATGGTACGTTTGGTACAAACCGTGCACCTATCTCGCACCGACACTAACACTGTCTCGAAATGGACGGGAACGAGATTCCACATGACCCAAGTCACCTAGTAGTTACATCGAGTGCGTCCAAACCAATTTCTGAGCCTATGGAACGTTTGGCACAAAGCGTGCACCTATCTTGCATCACGATTAGCACTATCTCCAAACAGAATCAAACGAGCATCCACTTGAGCCTCGTCGCCTAGGGGTACTATTGGGTGCATCCAAACCGATTTCTCAGCCTATGGTACGTTTGGCGCAAACCATGGACCTATCTTGCACCGACACTAATTCTGCATCCAAATTGACCGAAATGAGATTCCACATGGCCCAAATCACCAAGGTGTTCCTTCAGGTGCATACAAAATGATTCCTAAGCCTATGGTATGTTCGGCGCAAACTATGCACCTATCTTGCGTCAAGGTTAGCACTATCTCTAAATGGACCGAATCAAGCTTTGACTTCAGCCTCATCACTTAGGAGTACCATCGGGTGTGTCCAAAACGATTGTTGAGCCTATGGTAAGTTTGGCGCAGACCATGCACCTATCTTGCATTGACATTAACACTATCTCCAAACAGACCAAAACAAGATTTCACTGACCCACGTCACCTAGGAGTTCCATTGGGTGCGTCCAAAATGATTTTCTGAGCCTGTGGTATGTTCAGCGCAAACCGTGCACCTATCTTACGTCAAGATTAGCACTATCTCCAAATAGAATAAATCGAGCATCCACTTGAGCCTCATCACCTAAGAGTACTATCGGGTGCATCCAAAACGATTTCTGAGCCTATGGTACGTTTGGCGCAAACCATGGACCTGTCTTGCACCGACACTAACTATGTATCCAAATGGACCGAAATGAGATTCCACATGGCCCACGTCACCACGGAGTTCCATCGGGTGCGTACAAAATGATTCCTGAGCCTACGGTATGTTCGGCGCAAACTGTGCCCCTATCTTATGTCAAGGTTAGCACTATCTCCAAATGGACTGAATCAAGCTTTGACTTCAACCTCATCACTTAGGAGTACCATCGGGTGCGTCCAAAACGATTATTGAGCCTATGGTACGTTTGGCACAAACCGTGCACCTATCTTGCATCGACATTAACACTGTCTCCAAACAGACCAAAATGAGATTCCACATGACCCACGTCACCTAGGAGTTCCATCAGGTGCATCCAAAATGATATCTGAGCCTGTGGTACGTTCGGCAAAAATTGTGCACCTATCATGCATCAAGATTAGCAGTATCTCCTAACAGAATGAAACGAGCATCCACTTGAGCCTCGTCACCATAGAGTACCATCGGGTGCGGCCAAAATGATTTCTAATCCTTTGGTACGGTTGGCGCTAACCATGCACCTTTCTTGCAACAACACTAACACTGTCTCCAAATGGACCGAAACGTGATTCCACATGGCCCACGTCACCAAGGAGTTCCATCAGGTACGTCCAAAATTATTTCTGAGCCTATGGTACGTTCGGCTCAAACCGTGCACCTATCTTGTGTCAAGACTAGCACTATCTCCAAACGGACTGAATCGTACTTGCACTTGAGCCTTGTCACCTGGGAGTATCAATGGCTGCGTCCAAAACGATTTCTGAGCCTATGGTACGTTCATGGCAAATTGTGCACCTATCTTCATTAAGATTAGCACTATGTCCAAACAGACTGAATTGAGCAGTTAAGCCTCGCCACCTAGGAGTATCATTGGGTGCATCCAAAATGGTTTCTGAGCCTATGGTACGTTTGGTACAAACCGTGCACCTATCTCGCACCGACACTAACACTGTCTCGAAATGGACGGGAACGAGATTCCACATGACCCAAGTCACCTAGTAGTTACATCGAGTGCGTCCAAACCAATTTCTGAGCCTATGGAACGTTCGGCACAAAGCGTGCACCTATCTTGCATCACGATTAGCACTATCTCCAAACAGAATCAAACGAGCATCCACTTGAGCCTCGTCGCCTAGGGGTACTATTGGGTGCATCCAAACCGATTTCTCAGCCTATGGTACGTTTGGCGCAAACCATGGACCTGTCTTGCACCGACACTAATTCTGCATCCAAATTGACAGAAATGAGATTCCACATGGCCCAAATCACCAAGGAGTTCCTTCAGGTGCATACAAAATGATTCCTGAGCCTATGGTATGTTCAGCGCAAACTGTGCACCTATCTTACGTCAAGGTTAGCACAATCTCTAAATGGACCGAATCAAGCTTTGACTTCAGCCTCATCACTTAGGAGTACCATCGGGTGTGTCCAAAACGATTGTTGAGCCTATGGTAAGTTTGGCGCAGACCTTGCACCTATCTTGCATTGACATTAACACTATCTCCAAACAGACCAAAACAAGATTTCACATGACCCACGTCACCTAGGAGTTCCATTGGGTGCGTCCAAAAGGATTTTCTGAGCCTGTGGTATGTTCAGCGCAAACCGTGCACCTATCTTGCGTCAAGATTAGCACTATCTCCAAATAGAATAAATCGAGCATCCACTTGAGCCTCATCACCTAAGAGTACTATCGGGTGCATCCAAAACGATTTCTGAGCCTATGGTACGTTTGGCGCAAACCATGGACCTGTCTTGCACCGACACTAACTATGTATCCAAATGGACCGAAATGAGATTCCACATGGCCCACGTCACCACGGAGTTCCATCGGGTGCGTACAAAATGATTCCTGAGCCTACGGTATGTTCGGCGCAAACTGTGCCCCTATCTTATGTCAAGGTTAGCACTATCTCCAAATGGACTGAATCAAGCTTTGACTTCAACCTCATCACTTAGGAGTACCATCGGGTGCGTCCAAAACGATTATTGAGCCTATGGTACGTTTGGCACAAACCGTGCACCTATCTTGCATCGACATTAACACTGTCTCCAAACAGACCAAAATGAGATTCCACATGACCCACGTCACCTAGGAGTTCCATCAGGTGCATCCAAAATGATATCTGAGCCTGTGGTACGTTCGGCAAAAATTGTGCACCTATCATGCATCAAGATTAGCAGTATCTCCTAACAGAATGAAACGAGCATCCACTTGAGCCTCGTCACCATAGAGTACCATCGGGTGCGGCCAAAATGATTTCTAATCCTTTGGTACGGTTGGCGCTAACCATGCACCTTTCTTGCAACAACACTAACACTGTCTCCAAATGGACCGAAACGTGATTCCACATGGCCCACGTCACCAAGGAGTTCCATCAGGTACGTCCAAAATTATTTCTGAGCCTATGGTACGTTCGGCTCAAACCGTGCACCTATCTTGTGTCAAGACTAGCACTATCTCCAAACGGACTGAATCGTACTTGCACTTGAGCCTTGTCACCTGGGAGTATCAATGGCTGCGTCCAAAACGATTTCTGAGCCTATGGTACGTTCAGGGCAAATTGTGCACCTATCTTCATTAAGATTAGCACTATGTCCAAACAGACTGAATTGAGCAGTTAAGCCTCGCCACCTAGGAGTATCATTGGGTGCATCCAAAATGGTTTCTGAGCCTATGGTACGTTTGGTACAAACCGTGCACCTATCTCGCACCGACACTAACACTGTCTCGAAATGGACGGGAACGAGATTCCACATGACCCAAGTCACCTAGTAGTTACATCGAGTGCGTCCAAACCAATTTCTGAGCCTATGGAACGTTTGGCACAAAGCGTGCACCTATCTTGCATCACGATTAGCACTATCTCCAAACAGAATCAAACGAGCATCCACTTGAGCCTCGTCGCCTAGGGGTACTATTGGGTGCATCCAAACCGATTTCTCAGCCTATGGTACGTTTGGCGCAAACCATGGACCTATCTTGCACCGACACTAATTCTGCATCCAAATTGACCGAAATGAGATTCCACATGGCCCAAATCACCAAGGTGTTCCTTCAGGTGCATACAAAATGATTCCTAAGCCTATGGTATGTTCGGCGCAAACTATGCACCTATCTTGCGTCAAGGTTAGCACTATCTCTAAATGGACCGAATCAAGCTTTGACTTCAGCCTCATCACTTAGGAGTACCATCGGGTGTGTCCAAAACGATTGTTGAGCCTATGGTAAGTTTGGCGCAGACCATGCACCTATCTTGCATTGACATTAACACTATCTCCAAACAGACCAAAACAAGATTTCACTGACCCACGTCACCTAGGAGTTCCATTGGGTGCGTCCAAAATGATTTTCTGAGCCTGTGGTATGTTCAGCGCAAACCGTGCACCTATCTTACGTCAAGATTAGCACTATCTCCAAATAGAATGAATCGAGCATCCACTTGAGCCTCATCACCTAAGAGTACTATCGGGTGCATCCAAAACGATTTCTGAGCCTATGGTACGTTTGGCGCAAACCATGGACCTGTCTTGCACCGACACCAACTATGTATCCAAATGGACCGAAATGAGATTCCACATGGCCCACGTCACCATGGAGTTCCATCGGGTGCGTACAAAATGATTCCTGAGCCTACGGTATGTTCGGCGCAAACTGTGCCCCTATCTTATGTCAAGGTTAGCACTATCTCCAAATGGACTGAATCAAGCTTTGACTTCAACCTCATCACTTAGGAGTACCATCGGGTGCGTCCAAAACGATTATTGAGCCTATGGTACGTTTGGCACAAACCGTGCACCTATCTTGCATCGACATTAACACTGTCTCCAAACAGACCAAAATGAGATTCCACATGACCCACGTCACCTAGGAGTTCCATCAGGTGCGTCCAAAATGATATCTGAGCCTGTGGTACGTTCGGCAAAAATTGTGCACCTATCATGCATCAAGATTAGCAGTATCTCCTAACAGAATGAAACGAGCATCCACTTGAGCCTCGTCACCATAGAGTACCATCAAGTGCGGCCAAAATGATTTCTAATCCTTTGGTACGGTTGGCGCTAACCATGCACCTTTCTTGCAACAACACTAACACTGTCTCCAAATGGACCGAAACGTGATTCCACATGGCCCACGTCACCAAGGAGTTCCATCAGGTACATCCAAAATTATTTCTGAGCCTATGGTACGTTCGGCTCAAACCGTGCACCTATCTTATGTCAAGACTAGCACTATCTCCAAACGGACTGAATCGAACTTGCACTTGAGCCTTGTCACCTGGGAGTATCAATGGCTGCGTCCAAAACGATTTCTGAGCCTATGGTACGTTCAGGACAAATCGTGCACCTATCTTCATTAAGATTAGCACTATGTCCAAACAGACTGAATTGAGCAGTTAAGCCTCGCCACCTAGGAGTATCATTGGGTGCATCCAAAATGGTTTCTGAGCCTATGGTACGTTTGGTGCAAACCGTGCACCTATCTCGCACCGACACTAACACTGTCTCGAAATGGACGGGAATGAGATTCCACATGACCCAAGTCACCTAGTAGTTACATTGAGTGCATCCAAACCAATTTCTGAGCCTATGGAACGTTCGGCACAAAGCGTGCACCTATCTTGCATCACGATTAGCACTATCTCCAAACAGAATCAAATGAGCATCCACTTGAGCCTCGTCGCCTAGGAGTACTATCGGGTGCATCCAAACCGATTTCTCAGCCTATGGTACGTTTGGCACAAACCATGGACCTGTCTTGCACCGACACTCACTCTGCATCCAAATTGACCGAAATGAGATTCCACATGGCCCACATCACCAAGGAGTTCCATCAGGTGCGTACAAAACGATTCCTAAGCCTATGGTATGTTCAGCGCAAACTGTGCACCTATCTTGCGTCAAGGTTAGCACTATCTCTAAATGGACTGAATCAAGCTTTGACTTCAGCCTCATCACTTAGGAGTACCATCGGGTGTGTCCAAAACGATTGTTGAGCCTATGGAATGTTTGGCGCAAACCGTGCACCTATCTCGCATTGACATTAACACTGTCTCCAAACAGACCAAAACGAGATTTCACATGACCCACGTCACCTAGGAGTTCCATCGGGTGCGTCCAAAATGATTTCTGAGCCTGTGGTACGTTCAGCGCAAAGCGTGCACCTATCTTGCGTCAAGATTAGCACTATCTCCAAATAGAATGAAACGAGCATCCACTTTAGCCTCGTCACCTAGGAGCACTATCGGGTGCATCCAAAACGATTTCTGAGCCTATGGTACGTTTGGTGCAAACCATGGACCTGTCTTGCACCGACACTAACACTGCATCCAAATTGACCGAAATGAGATTCCACATGGCCCACATCACCAAGGAGTTCCTTCAGGTGCGTACAAAATGATTCCTAAGCCTATGGTATGTTCGGCGCAAACTATGCACCTATCTTGCGTCAAGGTTAGCATTATCTCTAAATGGACCGAATCAAGTTTTGACTTCAGCCTCATCACTTAGGAGTACCATCGGGTGTGTCCAAAACGATTGTTGAGCCTATGGTACGTTTGGCACAAACCATGCACCTATCTTGCATTGACATTAACACTGTCTCCAAACAGACCAAAACGAGATTTCACAGGACCCACGTCACCTAGGAGTTCCATTGGGTGTGTCCAAAATGATTTTCTGAGCCTGTGGTACGTTCAGCGCAAAGTGTGCACCAATCTTGCGTCAAGATTAGCACTATCTCCAAATAGAATGAATCGAGCATCCACTTGAGCCTCATCACCTAAGAGTACCATCGGGTGCATCCAAAACGATTTTTGAGCCTATGGTACATTTGGCGCAAACCATGGACCTGTCTTGCACCGACACTAACTATGTATCCAAATGCACCAAAACGAGATTCCACATGGCCCACGTCACTAAGAAGTTCCATCAGGTGCGTACAAAATGATTCCTGATCCTATGGTATGTTTGGCGCAAACTGTGCACCTTTCTTATGTCAAGGTTAGCACTATCTCCAAATGGACTGAATCAAGCTTTGACTTCGGCCTCATCACTTAGGGGTACCATCGGGTGCATCCAAAACGATTGTTGAGCCTATGGTACGTTTGGCGCAAACCGTGTACCTATCTTGCATCGACATTAACATTGTCTCCAAACAGACCAAAACGAGATTCCACATGACCCACGTAACCTAGGAGTTCCTTCAGGTGCGTCTAAAATGATATCTGAGCCTGTGGTAGGATCGGCACAAATCGTGCACCTATCATGCGTCAATATTAGCAGTATCTCCAAACAGAATGAAACGAGCATCCACTTGAGCCTCGTCACCTTAGTGTACCATCAGGTGCGGCCAAAATGATTTCTAATCCTTTGGTACGGTTGGCGCTAACCATGCACCTTTCTTGCAACAACACTAACACTGTCTCCAAATGGGCCGAAACGTGATTCCACATGGCCCACGTCACCAAGGAGTTCCATCAGGTACGTCCAAAATTATTTCTGAGCCTATGGTACGTTCGGCTCAAACCGTGCACCTATCTTATGTCAAGACTAGCACTGTCTCCAAACGGACTGAATCGAACTTGCACTTGAGCCTTGTCACCTGGGAGTATCAATGGCTGCGTCCAAAACGATTTCTGAGCCTATGGTACGTTCAGGACAAATCGTGCACCTATCTTCATTAAGATTAGCACTATGTCCAAACAGACTGAATTGAGCAGTTAAGCCTCGCCACCTAGGAGTATCATTGGGTGCATCCAAAATGGTTTCTGAGCCTATGGTACGTTTGGTGCAAACCGTGCACCTATCTCGCACCGACACTAACACTGTCTCGAAATGGACGGGAACGAGATTCCACATGACCCAAGTCACCTAGTAGTTACATCGAGTGCATCCAAACCAATTTCTGAGCCTATGGAACGTTCGGCACAAAGCGTGCACCTATCTTGCATCACGATTAGCACTATCTCCAAACAGAATCAAATGAGCATCCACTTGAGCCTCGTCGCCTAGGAGTACTATCGGGTGCATCCAAACCGATTTCTCAGCCTATGGTACATTTGGCACAAACCATGGACCTGTCTTGCACCGACACTCACTCTGCATCCAAATTGACCGAAATGAGATTCCACATGGCCCACATCACCAAGGAGTTCCATCAGGTGCGTACAAAACGATTCCTAAGCCTATGGTATGTTCAGCGCAAACTGTGCACCTATCTTGCGTCAAGGTTAGCACTATCTCTAAATGGACTGAATCAAGCTTTGACTTCAGCCTCATCACTTAGGAGTACCATCGGGTGTGTCCAAAACGATTGTTGAGCCTATGGAATGTTTGGCGCAAACCGTGCACCTATCTCGCATTGACATTAACACTGTCTCCAAACAGACCAAAACGAGATTTCACATGACCCACGTCACCTAGGAGTTCCATCGGGTGCGTCCAAAATGATTTCTGAGCCTGTGGTACGTTCAGCGCAAAGCGTGCACCTATCTTGCGTCAAGATTAGCACTATCTCCAAATAGAATGAAACGAGCATCCACTTTAGCCTCGTCACCTAGGAGCACTATCGGGTGCATCCAAAATGATTTCTGAGCCTATGGTACGTTTGGTGCAAACCATGGACCTGTCTTGCACCGACACTAACTCTGCATCCAAATTGACCGAAATGAGATTCCACATGGCCCACATCACCAAGGAGTTCCTTCAGGTGCGTACAAAATGATTCCTAAGCCTATGGTATGTTCGGCGCAAACTATGCACCTATCTTGCGTCAAGGTTAGCACTATCTCTAAATGGACCGAATCAAGTTTTGACTTCAGCCTCATCACTTAGGAGTACCATCGGGTGTGTCCAAAACGATTGTTGAGCCTATGGTACGTTTGGCGCAAACCATGCACCCATCTTGCATTGACATTAACACTGTCTCCAAACAGACCAAAACGAGATTTCACAGGACCCACGTCACCTAGGAGTTCCATTGGGTGTGTCCAAAATGATTTTCTGAGCCTGTGGTACGTTCAGCGCAAAGTGTGCACCAATCTTGCGTCAAGATTAGCACTATCTCCAAATAGAATGAATCAAGCATCCACTTGAGCCTCATCACCTAAGAGTACCATCGGGTGCATCCAAAACGATTTTTGAGCCTATGGTACATTTGGCGCAAACCATGGACCTGTCTTGCACCGACACTAACTATGTATCCAAATGCACCAAAACGAGATTCCACATGGCCCACGTCACTAAGAAGTTCCATCAGGTGCGTACAAAATGATTCCTGATCCTATGGTATGTTCGGCGCAAACTGTGCACCTTTCTTATGTCAAGGTTAGCACTATCTCCAAATGGACTGAATCAAGCTTTGACTTCGGCCTCATCACTTAGGGGTACCATCGGGTGCATCCAAAACGATTGTTGAGCCTATGGTACGTTTGGCGCAAACCGTGTACCTATCTTGCATCGACATTAACATTGTCTCCAAACAGACCAAAACGAGATTCCACATGACCCACGTAACCTAGGAGTTCCTTCAGGTGCGTCTAAAATGATATCTGAGCCTGTGGTAGGATCGGCACAAATCGTGCACCTATCATGCGTCAATATTAGCAGTATCTCCAAACAGAATGAAACGAGCATCCACTTGAGCCTCGTCACCTTAGTGTACCATCAGGTGCGGCCAAAATGATTTCTAATCCTTTGGTACGGTTGGCGCTAACCATGCACCTTTCTTGCAACAACACTAACACTGTCTCCAAATGGGCCGAAACGTGATTCCACATGGCCCACGTCACCAAGGAGTTCCATCAGGTACGTCCAAAATTATTTCTGAGCCTATGGTACGTTCGGCTCAAACCGTGCACCTATCTTATTTCAAGACTAGCACTGTCTCCAAACGGACTGAATCGAACTTGCACTTGAGCCTTGTCACCTGGGAGTATCAATGGCTGCGTCCAAAACGATTTCTGAGCCTATGGTACGTTCAGGACAAATCGTGCACCTATCTTCATTAAGATTAGCACTATGTCCAAACAGACTGAATTGAGCAGTTAAGCCTCGCCACCTAGGAGTATCATTGGGTGCATCCAAAATGGTTTCTGAGCCTATGGTACGTTTGGTGCAAACCGTGCACCTATCTCGCACCGACACTAACACTGTCTTGAAATGGACGGGAACGAGATTCCACATGACCCAAGTCACCTAGTAGTTACATCGAGTGCATCCAAACCAATTTCTGAGCCTATGGAACGTTCGGCACAAAGCGTGCACCTATCTTGCATCACGATTAGCACTATCTCCAAACAGAATCAAATGAGCATCCACTTGAGCCTCGTCGCCTAGGAGTACTATCGGGTGCATCCAAACCGATTTCTCAGCCTATGGTACGTTTGGCACAAACCATGGACCTGTCTTGCACCGACACTCACTCAGCATCCAAATTGACCGAAATGAGATTCCACATGGCCCACATCACCAAGGAGTTCCATCAGGTGCGTACAAAACGATTCCTAAGCCTATGGTATGTTCAGCGCAAACTGTGCACCTATCTTGCGTCAAGGTTAGCACTATCTCTAAATGGACTGAATCAAGCTTTGACTTCAGCCTCATCACTTAGGAGTACCATCGGGTGTGTCCAAAACGATTGTTGAGCCTATGGAATGTTTGGCGCAAACCGTGCACCTATCTCGCATTGACATTAACACTGTCTCCAAACAGACCAAAACGAGATTTCACATGACCCACGTCACCTAGGAGTTCCATCGGGTGCGTCCAAAATGATTTCTGAGCCTGTGGTACGTTCAGCGCAAAGCGTGCACCTATCTTGCGTCAAGATTAGCACTATCTCCAAATAGAATGAAACGAGCATCCACTTTAGCCTCGTCACCTAGGAGCACTATCGGGTGCATCCAAAACGATTTCTGAGCCTATGGTACGTTTGGTGCAAACCATGGACCTGTCTTGCACCGACACTAACACTGCATCCAAATTGACCGAAATGAGATTCCACATGGCCCACATCACCAAGGAGTTCCTTCAGGTGCGTACAAAATGATTCCTAAGCCTATGGTATGTTCGGCGCAAACTATGCACCTATCTTGCGTCAAGGTTAGCATTATCTCTAAATGGACCGAATCAAGTTTTGACTTCAGCCTCATCACTTAGGAGTACCATCGGGTGTGTCCAAAACGATTGTTGAGCCTATGGTACGTTTGGCGCAAACCATGCACCTATCTTGCATTGACATTAACACTGTCTCCAAACAGACCAAAACGAGATTTCACAGGACCCACGTCACCTAGGAGTTCCATTGGGTGTGTCCAAAATGATTTTCTGAGCCTGTGGTACGTTCAGCGCAAAGTGTGCACCAATCTTGCGTCAAGATTAGCACTATCTCCAAATAGAATGAATCGAGCATCCACTTGAGCCTCATCACCTAAGAGTACCATCGGGTGCATCCAAAACGATTTTTGAGCCTATGGTACATTTGGCGCAAACCATGGACCTGTCTTGCACCGACACTAACTATGTATCCAAATGCACCAAAACGAGATTCCACATGGCCCACGTCACTAAGAAGTTCCATCAGGTGCGTACAAAATGATTCCTGATCCTATGGTATGTTCGGCGCAAACTGTGCACCTTTCTTATGTCAAGGTTAGCACTATCTCCAAATGGACTGAATCAAGCTTTGACTTCGGCCTCATCACTTAGGGGTACCATCGGGTGCATCCAAAACGATTGTTGAGCCTATGGTACGTTTGGCGCAAACCGTGTACCTATCTTGCATCGACATTAACATTGTCTCCAAACAGACCAAAACGAGATTCCACATGACCCACGTAACCTAGGAGTTCCTTCCGGTGCGTCTAAAATGATATCTGAGCCTGTGGTAGGATCGGCACAAATCGTGCACCTATCATGCGTCAAGATTAGCAGTATCTCCAAACATAATGAAACGAGCATCCACTTGAGCCTCGTCACCTTAGTGTACCATCAGGTGCGGCCAAAATGATTTCTAATCCTTTGGTACGGTTGGCGCTAACCATGCACCTTTCTTGCAACAACACTAACACTGTCTCCAAATGGGCCGAAACGTGATTCCACATGGCCCACGTCACCAAGGAGTTCCATCAGGTACGTCCAAAATTATTTCTGAGCCTATGGTACGTTCGGCTCAAACCGTGCACCTATCTTATGTCAAGACTAGCACTGTCTCCAAACGGACTGAATCGAACTTGCACTTGAGCCTTGTCACCTGGGAGTATCAATGGCTGCGTCCAAAACGATTTCTGAGCCTATGGTACGTTCAGGACAAATCGTGCACCTATCTTCATTAAGATTAGCACTATGTCCAAACAGACTGAATTGAGCAGTTAAGCCTCGCCACCTAGGAGTATCATTGGGTGCATCCAAAATGGTTTCTGAGCCTATGGTACGTTTGGTGCAAACCGTGCACCTATCTCGCACCGACACTAACACTGTCTCGAAATGGACGGGAACGAGATTCCACATGACCCAAGTCACCTAGTAGTTACATCGAGTGCATCCAAACCAATTTCTGAGCCTATGGAACGTTCGGCACAAAGCGTGCACCTATCTTGCATCACGATTAGCACTATCTCCAAACAGAATCAAATGAGCATCCACTTGAGCCTCGTCGCCTAGGAGTACTATCGGGTGCATCCAAACCGATTTCTCAGCCTATGGTACATTTGGCACAAACCATGGACCTGTCTTGCACCGACACTCACTCTGCATCCAAATTGACCGAAATGAGATTCCACATGGCCCACATCACCAAGGAGTTCCATCAGGTGCGTACAAAACGATTCCTAAGCCTATGGTATGTTCAGCGCAAACTGTGCACCTATCTTGCGTCAAGGTTAGCACTATCTCTAAATGGACTGAATCAAGCTTTGACTTCAGCCTCATCACTTAGGAGTACCATCGGGTGTGTCCAAAACGATTGTTGAGCCTATGGAATGTTTGGCGCAAACCGTGCACCTATCTCGCATTGACATTAACACTGTCTCCAAACAGACCAAAACGAGATTTCACATGACCCACGTCACCTAGGAGTTCCATCGGGTGCGTCCAAAATGATTTCTGAGCCTGTGGTACGTTCAGCGCAAAGCGTGCACCTATCTTGCGTCAAGATTAGCACTATCTCCAAATAGAATGAAACGAGCATCCACTTTAGCCTCGTCACCTAGGAGCACTATCGGGTGCATCCAAAATGATTTCTGAGCCTATGGTACGTTTGGTGCAAACCATGGACCTGTCTTGCACCGACACTAACTCTGCATCCAAATTGACCGAAATGAGATTCCACATGGCCCACATCACCAAGGAGTTCCTTCAGGTGCGTACAAAATGATTCCTAAGCCTATGGTATGTTCGGCGCAAACTATGCACCTATCTTGCGTCAAGGTTAGCACTATCTCTAAATGGACCGAATCAAGTTTTGACTTCAGCCTCATCACTTAGGAGTACCATCGGGTGTGTCCAAAACGATTGTTGAGCCTATGGTACGTTTGGCGCAAACCATGCACCTATCTTGCATTGACATTAACACTGTCTCCAAACAGACCAAAACGAGATTTCACATGACCCACGTCACCTAGGAGTTCCATTGGGTGTGTCCAAAATGATTTTCTGAGCCTGTGGTACGTTCAGCGCAAAGTGTGCACCAATCTTGCGTCAAGATTAGCACTATCTCCAAATAGAATGAATCGAGCATCCACTTGAGCCTCATCACCTAAGAGTACCATCGGGTGCATCCAAAACGATTTCTGAGCCTATGGTACGTTTGGCGCAAACCATGGACCTGTCTTGCACCGACACTAACTATGTATCCAAATGGACCAAAACGAGATTCCACATGGCCCACGTCACTAAGAAGTTCCATCTGGTGCGTACAAAATGATTCCTGATCCTATGGTATGTTCGGCGCAAACTGTGCACCTTTCTTATGTCAAGGTTAGCACTATCTCCAAATGGACTGAATCAAGCTTTGACTTCGGCCTCATCACTTAGGGGTACCATCGGGTGCATCCAAAACGATTGTTGAGCCTATGGTACGTTTGGCGCAAACCGTGTACCTATCTTGCATCGACATTAACATTGTCTCCAAACAGACCAAAACGAGATTCCACATGACCCACGTAACCTAGGAGTTCCTTCCGGTGCGTCTAAAATGATATCTGAGCCTGTGGTAGGATCGGCACAAATCGTGCACCTATCATGCGTCAAGATTAGCAGTATCTCCAAACATAATGAAACGAGCATCCACTTGAGCCTCGTCACCTTAGTGTACCATCAGGTGCGGCCAAAATGATTTCTAATCCTTTGGTACGGTTGGCGCTAACCATGCACCTTTCTTGCAACAACACTAACACTGTCTCCAAATGGGCCGAAACGTGATTCCACATGGCCCACGTCACCAAGGAGTTCCATCAGGTACGTCCAAAATTATTTCTGAGCCTATGGTACGTTTGGCTCAAACCGTGCACCTATCTTATGTCAAGACTAGCACTGTCTCCAAACGGACTGAATCGAACTTGCACTTGAGCCTTGTCACCTGGGAGTATCAATGGCTGCGTCCAAAACGATTTCTGAGCCTATGGTACGTTCAGGACAAATCGTGCACCTATCTTCATTAAGATTAGCACTATGTCCAAACAGACTGAATTGAGCAGTTAAGCCTCGCCACCTAGGAGTATCATTGGGTGCATCCAAAATGGTTTCTGAGCCTATGGTACGTTTGGTGCAAACCGTGCACCTATCTCGCACCGACACTAACACTGTCTCGAAATGGACGGGAACGAGATTCCACATGACCCAAGTCACCTAGTAGTTACATCGAGTGCATCCAAACCAATTTCTGAGCCTATGGAACGTTCGGCACAAAGCGTGCACCTATCTTGCATCACGATTAGCACTATCTCCAAACAGAATCAAATGAGCATCCACTTGAGCCTCGTCGCCTAGGAGTACTATCGGGTGCATCCAAACCGATTTCTCAGCCTATGGTACATTTGGCACAAACCATGGACCTGTCTTGCACCGACACTCACTCTGCATCCAAATTGACCGAAATGAGATTCCACATGGCCCACATCACCAAGGAGTTCCATCAGGTGCGTACAAAACGATTCCTAAGCCTATGGTATGTTCAGCGCAAACTGTGCACCTATCTTGCGTCAAGGTTAGCACTATCTCTAAATGGACTGAATCAAGCTTTGACTTCAGCCTCATCACTTAGGAGTACCATCGGGTGTGTCCAAAACGATTGTTGAGCCTATGGAATGTTTGGCGCAAACCGTGCACCTATCTCGCATTGACATTAACACTGTCTCCAAACAGACCAAAACGAGATTTCACATGACCCACGTCACCTAGGAGTTCCATCGGGTGCGTCCAAAATGATTTCTGAGCCTGTGGTACGTTCAGCGCAAAGCGTGCACCTATCTTGCGTCAAGATTAGCACTATCTCCAAATAGAATGAAACGAGCATCCACTTTAGCCTCGTCACCTAGGAGCACTATCGGGTGCATCCAAAATGATTTCTGAGCCTATGGTACGTTTGGTGCAAACCATGGACCTGTCTTGCACCGACACTAACTCTGCATCCAAATTGACCGAAATGAGATTCCACATGGCCCACATCACCAAGGAGTTCCTTCAGGTGCGTACAAAATGATTCCTAAGCCTATGGTATGTTCAGCGCAACCTATGCACCTATCTTGCGTCAAGGTTAGCACTATCTCTAAATGGACCGAATCAAGTTTTGACTTCAGCCTCATCACTTAGGAGTACCATCGGGTGTGTCCAAAACGATTGTTGAGCCTATGGTACGTTTGGCGCAAACCATGCACCTATCTTGCATTGACATTAACACTGTCTCCAAACAGACCAAAACGAGATTTCACATGACCCACGTCACCTAGGAGTTCCATTGGGTGTGTCCAAAATGATTTTCTGAGCCTGTGGTACGTTCAGCGCAAAGTGTGCCCCAATCTTGCGTCAAGATTAGCACTATCTCCAAATAGAATGAATCGAGCATCCACTTGAGCCTCATCACCTAAGAGTACCATCGGGTGCATCCAAAATGATTTCTGAGCCTATGGTACGTTTGGCGCAAACCATGGACCTGTCTTGCACCGACACTAACTATGTATCCAAATGGACCAAAACGAGATTCCACATGGCCCACGTCACTAAGAAGTTCCATCTGGTGCGTACAAAATGATTCCTGATCCTATGGTATGTTCGGCGCAAACTGTGCACCTTTCTTATGTCAAGGTTAGCACTATCTCCAAATGGACTGAATCAAGCTTTGACTTCGGCCTCATCACTTAGGGGTACCATCGGGTGCATCCAAAACGATTGTTGAGCCTATGGTACGTTTGGCGCAAACCGTGTACCTATCTTGCATCGACATTAACATTGTCTCCAAACAGACCAAAACGAGATTCCACATGACCCACGTAACCTAGGAGTTCCTTCAGGTGCGTCTAAAATGATATCTGAGCCTGTGGTAGGATCGGCACAAATCGTGCACCTATCATGCGTCAATATTAGCAGTATCTCCAAACAGAATGAAACGAGCATCCACTTGAGCCTCGTCACCTTAGTGTACCATCAGGTGCGGCCAAAATGATTTCTAATCCTTTGGTACGGTTGGCGCTAACCATGCACCTTTCTTGCAACAACACTAACACTGTCTCCAAATGGGCCGAAACGTGATTCCACATGGCCCACGTCACCAAGGAGTTCCATCAGGTACGTCCAAAATTATTTCTGAGCCTATGGTACGTTCGGCTCAAACCGTGCACCTATCTTATGTCAAGACTAGCACTATCTCCAAACGGACTGAATCGAACTTGCACTTGAGCCTTGTCACCTGGGAGTATCAATGGCTGCGTCCAAAACGATTTCTGAGCCTATGGTACGTTCAGGACAAATCGTGCACCTATCTTCATTAAGATTAGCACTATGTCCAAACAGACTGAATTGAGCAGTTAAGCCTCGCCACCTAGGAGTATCATTGGGTGCATCCAAAATGGTTTCTGAGCCTATGGTACGTTTGGTGCAAACCATGCACCTATCTCGCACCGACACTAACACTGTCTCGAAATGGACGGGAACGAGATTCCACATGACCCAAGTCACCTAGTAGTTACATCGAGTGCATCCAAACCAATTTCTGAGCCTATGGAACGTTCGGCACAAAGCGTGCACCTATCTTGCATCACGATTAGCACTATCTCCAAACAGAATCAAATGAGCATCCACTTGAGCCTCGTCGCCTAGGAGTACTATCGGGTGCATCCAAACCGATTTCTCAGCCTATGGTACGTTTGGCACAAACCATGGACCTGTCTTGCACCGACACTCACTCTGCATCCAAATTGACCGAAATGAGATTCCACATGGCCCACATCACCAAGGAGTTCCTTCAGGTGCGTACAAAATGATTCCTAAGCCTATGGTATGTTCGGCGCAAACTATGCACCTATCTTGCGTCTAGGTTAGCACTATCTCTAAATGGACCGAATCAAGTTTTGACTTCAGCCTCATCACTTAGGAGTACCATCGGGTGTGTCCAAAACGATTGTTGAGCCTATGGTACGTTTGGCGCAAACCATGCACCTATCTTGCATTGACATTAACACTGTCTCCAAACAGACCAAAACGAGATTTCACATGACCCACGTCACCTAGGAGTTCCATTGGGTGTGTCCAAAATGATTTTCTGAGCCTGTGGTACGTTCAGCGCAAAGTGTGCACCAATCTTGCGTCAAGATTAGCACTATCTCCAAATAGAATGAATCGAGCATCCACTTGAGCCTCATCACCTAAGAGTACCATCGGGTGCATCCAAAATGATTTCTGAGCCTATGGTACGTTTGGCGCAAACCATGGACCTGTCTTGCACCGACACTAACTATGTATCCAAATGGACCAAAACGAGATTCCACATGGCCCACGTCACTAAGAAGTTCCATCTGATGCGTACAAAATGATTCCTGATCCTATGGTATGTTCGGCGCAAACTGTGCACCTTTCTTATGTCAAGGTTAGCACTATCTCCAAATGGACTGAATCAAGCTTTGACTCTGGCCTCATCACTTAGGGGTACCATCGGGTGCATCCAAAACGATTGTTGAGCCTATGGTACGTTTGGCGCAAACCGTGTACCTATCTTGCATCGACATTAACATTGTCTCCAAACAGACCAAAACGAGATTCCACATGACCCATGTAACCTAGGAGTTCCTTCAGGTGCGTCTAAAATGATATCTGAGCCTGTGGTAGGATCGGCACAAATCGTGCACCTATCATGCGTCAAGATTAGCAGTATCTCCAAACAGAATGAAACGAGCATCCACTTGAGCCTCGTCACCTTAGTGTACCATCGGGTGCGGCCAAAATGATTTCTAATCCTTTGGTATGGTTGGTGCAAACCATGCACCTTTCTTGCAACGACACTAACACTGTGTCCAAATGGACCGAAACATGATTCCACATGGCCCACATCACCAAGGTGTTCCATCAGGTGCGTCCAAAATGATTTCTGAGCCTATGGTACGTTTGGCACAAACCATGGACCTGTCTTGCACCGACACTCACTATGTATCCAAATGCACCGAAACAAGATTCCACAAGGCCCACGTCACTAAGGAGTTCCATCGGGTGCGTACAAAATGATTCCTGAGCCTATTGTATGTTCGGCGCAAACTGTACACCTATCTTACATCAAGTTTAGCACTATCTCCAAATGGACTGAATCAAGCTTTGACTTCAGCCTCATCACTTAGGAGTACCATCGGGTGTGTCCAAAACGATTGTTGAGCCTATGGAATGTTTGGCGCAAACCGTGCACCTATCTCGCATTGACATTAACACTGTCTCCAAACAGACCAAAACGAGATTTCACATGACCCACGTCACCTAGGAGTTCCATCGGGTGCGTCCAAAATGATTTCTGAGCCTGTGGTACGTTCAGCGCAAAGCGTGCACCTATCTTGCGTCAAGATTAGCACTATCTCCAAATAGAATGAAACGAGCATCCACTTTAGCCTCGTCACCTAGGAGCACTATCGGGTGCATCCAAAACGATTTCTGAGCCTATGGTACGTTTGGTGCAAACCATGGACCTGTCTTGCACCGACACTAACTCTGCATCCAAATTGACCGAAATGAGATTCCACATGGCCCACATCACCAAGGAGTTCCTTCAGGTGCGTACAAAATGATTCCTAAGCCTATGGTATGTTCGGCGCAAACTATGCACCTATCTTGCGTCAAGGTTAGCACTATCTCTAAATGGACCGAATCAAGTTTTGACTTCAGCCTCATCACTTAGGAGTACCATCGGGTGTGTCCAAAACGATTGTTGAGCCTATGGTACGTTTGGCGCAAACCATGCACCTATCTTGCATTGACATTAACACTGTCTCCAAACAGACCAAAACGAGATTTCACATGACCCACGTCACCTAGGAGTTCCATTGGGTGTGTCCAAAATGATTTTCTGAGCCTGTGGTACGTTCAGCGCAAAGTGTGCACCAATCTTGCGTCAAGATTAGCACTATCTCCAAATAGAATGAATCGAGCATCCACTTGAGCCTCATCACCTAAGAGTACCATCGGGTGCATCCAAAATAATTTCTGAGCCTATGGTACGTTTGGCGCAAACCATGGACCTGTCTTGCACCGACACTAACTATGTATCCAAATGGACCAAAACGAGATTCCACATGGCCCACGTCACTAAGAAGTTCCATCTGGTGCGTACAAAATGATTCATGATCCTATGGTATGTTCGGCGCAAACTGTGCACCTTTCTTATGTCAAGGTTAGCACTATCTCCAAATGGACTGAATCAAGCTTTGACTCCGGCCTCATCACTTAGGGGTACCATCGGGTGCATCCAAAACGATTGTTGAGCCTATGGTACGTTTGGCGCGAACCGTGTACCTATCTTGCATCGACATTAACATTGTCTCCAAACAGACCAAAACGAGATTCCACATGACCCACGTAACCTAGGAGTTCCTTCAGGTGCGTCTAAAATGATATCTGAGCCTGTGGTAGGATCGGCACAAATCGTGCACCTTTCATGCGTCAAGATTAGCAGTATCTCCAAACAGAATGAAACGAGCATCCACTTGAGCCTCGTCACCTTAGTGTACCATCGGGTGCGACCAAAATGATTTCTAATCCTTTGGTATGGTTGGTGCAAACCATGCACCTTTCTTGCAACGACACTAACACTGTGTCCAAATGGACCGAAACATGATTCCACATGGCCCACATCACCAAGGCGTTCCATCAGGTGCGTCCAAAATGATTTCTGAGCTTATGGTACGTTTGGCACAAACCATGGACCTGTCTTGCACCGACACTCACTATGTATCCAAATGCACCGAAACAAGATTCCACAAGGCCCACGTCACTAAGGAGTTCCATCGGGTGCGTACAAAATGATTCCTGAGCCTATGGTATGTTCGGCGCAAACTGTACACCTATCTTACGTCAAGTTTAGCACTATCTCCAAATGGACTGAATCAAGCTTTGACTTCAGCCTCATCACTTAGGAGTACCATCGGGTGTGTCCAAAACGATTGTTGAGCCTATGGAATGTTTGGCGCAAACCGTGCACCTATCTCGCATTGACATTAACACTGTCTCCAAACAGACCAAAACGAGATTTCACATGACCCACGTCACCTAGGAGTTCCATCGGGTGCGTCCAAAATGATTTCTGAGCCTGTGGTACGTTCAGCGCAAAGCGTGCACCTATCTTGCGTCAAGATTAGCACTATCTCCAAATAGAGTGAAACGAGCATCCACTTTAGCCTCGTCACCTAGGAGCACTATCGGGTGCATCCAAAACGATTTCTGAGTCTATGGTACGTTTGGTGCAAACCATGGACCTGTCTTGCACCGACACTAACTCTGCATCCAAATTGACCGAAATGAGATTCCACATGGCCCACATCACCAAGGAGTTCCTTCAGGTGCGTACAAAATGATTCCTAAGCCTATGGTATGTTCGGCGCAAACTATGCACCTATCTTGCGTCAAGGTTAGCACTATCTCTAAATGGACCGAATCAAGTTTTGACTTCAGCCTCATCACTTAGGAGTACCATCGGGTGTGTCCAAAACGATTGTTGAGCCTATGGTACGTTTGGCGCAAACCATGCACCTATCTTGCATTGACATTAACACTGTCTCCAAACAGACCAAAACGAGATTTCACATGACCCACGTCACCTAGGAGTTCCATTGGGTGTGTCCAAAATGATTTTCTGAGCCTGTGGTACGTTCAGCGCAAAGTGTGCACCAATCTTGCGTCAAGATTAGCACTATCTCCAAATAGAATGAATCGAGCATCCACTTGAGCCTCATCACCTAAGAGTACCATCGGGTGCATCCAAAACGATTTCTGAGCCTATGGTACGTTTGGCGCAAACCATGGACCTGTCTTGCACCGACACTAACTATGTATCCAAATGGACCAAAACGAGATTCCACATGGCCCACGTCACTAAGAAGTTCCATCAGGTGCGTACAAAATGATTCCTGATCCTATGGTATGTTCGGCGCAAACTGTGCACCTTTCTTATGTCAAGGTTAGCACTATCTCCAAATGGACTGAATCAAGCTTTGACTTCGGCCTCATCACTTAGGGGTACCATCGGGTGCATCCAAAACGATTGTTGAGCCTATGGTACGTTTGGCGCGAACCGTGTACCTATCTTGCATCGACATTAACATTGTCTCCAAACAGACCAAAACGAGATTCCACATGACCCACGTAACCTAGGAGTTCCTTCAGGTGCGTCTAAAATGATATCTGAGCCTGTGGTAGGATCGGCACAAATCGTGCACCTATCATGCGTCAAGATTAGCAGTATCTCCAAACAGAATGAAACGAGCATCCACTTGAGCCTCGTCACCTTAGTGTACCATCGGGTGCGGCCAAAATGATTTCTAATCCTTTGGTATGGTTGGTGCAAACCATGCACCTTTCTTGCAACGACACTAACACTGTGTCCAAATGGACCGAAACATGATTCCACATGGCCCACATCACCAAGGCGTTCCATCAGGTGCGTCCAAAATGATTTCTGAGCCTATGGTACGTTTGGCACAAACCATGGACCTGTCTTGCACCGACACTCACTATGTATCCAAATGCACCGAAACAAGATTCCACAAGGCCCACGTCACTAAGGAGTTCCATCGGGTGCGTACAAAATGATTCCTGAGCCTATGGTATGTTCGGCGCAAACTGTACACCTATCTTACGTCAAGTTTAGCACTATCTCCAAATGGACTGAATCAAGCTTTGACTTCAGCCTCATCACTTAGGAGTACCATCGGGTGTGTCCAAAACGATTGTTGAGCCTATGGAATGTTTGGCGCAAACCGTGCACCTATCTCGCATTGACATTAACACTGTCTCCAAACAGACCAAAACGAGATTTCACATGACCCACGTCACCTAGGAGTTCCATCGGGTGCGTCCAAAATGATTTCTGAGCCTGTGGTACGTTCAGCGCAAAGCGTGCACCTATCTTGCGTCAAGATTAGCACTATCTCCAAATAGAGTGAAACGAGCATCCACTTTAGCCTCGTCACCTAGGAGCACTATCGGGTGCATCCAAAACGATTTCTGAGTCTATGGTACGTTTGGTGCAAACCATGGACCTGTCTTGCACCGACACTAACTCTGCATCCAAATTGACCGAAATGAGATTCCACATGGCCCACATCACCAAGGAGTTCCTTCAGGTGCGTACAAAATGATTCCTAAGCCTATGGTATGTTCGGCGCAAACTATGCACCTATCTTGCGTCAAGGTTAGCACTATCTCTAAATGGACCGAATCAAGTTTTGACTTCAGCCTCATCACTTAGGAGTACCATCGGGTGTGTCCAAAACGATTGTTGAGCCTATGGTACGTTTGGCGCAAACCATGCACCTATCTTGCATTGACATTAACACTGTCTCCAAACAGACCAAAACGAGATTTCACATGACCCACGTCACCTAGGAGTTCCATTGGGTGTGTCCAAAATGATTTTCTGAGCCTGTGGTACGTTCAGCGCAAAGTGTGCACCAATCTTGCGTCAAGATTAGCACTATCTCCAAATAGAATGAATCGAGCATCCACTTGAGCCTCATCACCTAAGAGTACCATCGGGTGCATCCAAAACGATTTCTGAGCCTATGGTACGTTTGGCGCAAACCATGGACCTGTCTTGCACCGACACTAACTATGTATCCAAATGGACCAAAACGAGATTCCACATGGCCCACGTCACTAAGAAGTTCCATCAGGTGCGTACAAAATGATTCCTGATCCTATGGTATGTTCGGCGCAAACTGTGCACCTTTCTTATGTCAAGGTTAGCACTATCTCCAAATGGACTGAATCAAGCTTTGACTTCGGCCTCATCACTTAGGGGTACCATCGGGTGCATCCAAAACGATTGTTGAGCCTATGGTACGTTTGGCGCGAACCGTGTACCTATCTTGCATCGACATTAACATTGTCTCCAAACAGACCAAAACGAGATTCCACATGACCCACGTAACCTAGGAGTTCCTTCCGGTGCGTCTAAAATGATATCTGAGCCTGTGGTAGGATCGGCACAAATCGTGCACCTATCATGCGTCAAGATTAGCAGTATCTCCAAACAGAATGAAACGAGCATCCACTTGAGCCTCGTCACCTTAGTGTACCATCGGGTGCGGCCAAAATGATTTCTAATCCTTTGGTACGGTTGGTGCAAACCATGCACCTTTCTTGCAACGACACTAACACTGTGTCCAAATGGACCGAAACATGATTCCACATGGCCCACATCACCAAGGCGTTCCATCAGGTGCGTCCAAAATGATTTCTGAGCCTATGGTATGTTTGGCACAAACCATGGACCTGTCTTGCACCGACACTCACTATGTATCCAAATGCACCGAAACAAGATTCCACAAGGCCCACGTCACTAAGGAGTTCCATCGGGTGCGTACAAAATGATTCCTGAGCCTATGGTATGTTCGGCGCAAACTGTACACCTATCTTACGTCAAGGTTAGCACTATCTCCAAATGGACTGAATCAAGCTTTGACTTCAGCCTCATCACTTAGGAGTACCATCGGGTGTGTCCAAAACGATTGTTGAGCCTATGGAATGTTTGGCGCAAACCGTGCACCTATCTCGCATTGACATTAACACTGTCTCCAAACAGACCAAAATGAGATTTCACATGACCCACGTGACCTAGGAGTTCCATCGGGTGCGTCCAAAATGATTTCTGAGCCTGTGGTACGTTCAGCGCAAAGCGTGCACCTATCTTGCGTCAAGATTAGCACTATCTCCAAATAGAATGAAACGAGCATCCACTTTAGCCTCGTCACCTAGGAGCACTATCGGGTGCATCCAAAACGATTTCTGAGCCTATGGTACGTTTGGTGCAAACCATGGACCTGTCTTGCACCGACACTAACTCTGCATCCAAATTGACCGAAATGAGATTCCACATGGCCCACATCACCAAGGAGTTCCTTCAGGTGCGTACAAAATGATTCCTAAGCCTATGGTATGTTCGGCGCAAACTATGCACCTATCTTGCGTCAAGGTTAGCACTATCTCTAAATGGACCGAATCAAGTTTTGACTTCAGCCTCATCACTTAGGAGTACCATCGGGTGTGTCCAAAACGATTGTTGAGCCTATGGTACGTTTGGCGCAAACCATGCACCTATCTTGCATTGACATTAACACTGT
Source organism: Saccharum hybrid cultivar R570 (assembly GCA_038087645.1). Lineage (NCBI taxonomy): Eukaryota > Viridiplantae > Streptophyta > Magnoliopsida > Poales > Poaceae > Saccharum > Saccharum hybrid cultivar. The sequence continues at coordinate 18,679,606 of JAQSUU010000066.1, forward strand.
CTCCAAACAGACCAAAACGAGATTTCACATGACCCACGTCACCTAGGAGTTCCATTGGGTGTGTCCAAAATGATTTTCTGAGCCTGTGGTACGTTCAGCGCAAAGTGTGCACCAATCTTGCGTCAAGATTAGCACTATCTCCAAATAGAATGAATCGAGCATCCACATGAGCCTCATCACCTAAGAGTACCATCGGGTGCATCCAAAACGATTTCTGAGCCTATGGTACGTTTGGCGCAAACCATGGACCTGTCTTGCACCGACACTAACTATGTATCCAAATGGACCAAAACGAGATTCCACATGGCCCACGTCACTAAGAAGTTCCATCAGGTGCGTACAAAATGATTCCTGATCCTATGGTATGTTCGGCGCAAACTGTGCACCTTTCTTATGTCAAGGTTAGCACTATCTCCAAATGGACTGAATCAAGCTTTGACTTCAGCCTCATCAGTTAGGGGTACCATCGGGTGCATCCAAAATGATTGTTGAGCCTATGGTACGTTTGGCGCAAACCGTGTACCTATCTTGCATCGACATTAACATTGTCTCCAAACAGACCAAAACGAGATTCCACATGACCCACGTAACCTAGGAGTTCCTTCAGGTGCGTCTAAAATGATATCTGAGCCTGTGGTAGGATCGGCAAAAATCGTGCACCTATCATGCGTCAAGATTAGCAGTATCTCCAAACAGAATGAAACGAGCATCCACTTGAGCCTCGTCACCTTAGTGTACCATCGGGTGCGGCCAAAATGATTTCTAATCCTTTGGTACGGTTGGTGCAAACCATGCACCTTTCTTGCAACGACACTAACACTGTGTCCAAATGGACCGAAACATGATTCCACATGGCCCACATCACCAAGGCGTTCCATCTGGTGCGTCCAAAATGATTTCTGAGCCTATGGTACGTTTGGCACAAACCATGGACCTGTCTTGCACCGACACTCACTATGTATCCAAATGCACCGAAACAAGATTCCACAAGGCCCACGTCACTAAGGAGTTCCATCGGGTGCGTACAAAATGATTCCTGAGCCTATGGTATGTTCGGCGCAAACTGTACACCTATCTTACGTCAAGGTTAGCACTATCTCCAAATGGACTGAATCAAGCTTTGACTTCAGCCTCATCACTTAGGAGTACCATCGGGTGTGTCCAAAACGATTGTTGAGCCTATGGAATGTTTGGCGCAAACCATGCACCTATCTCGCATTGACATTAACACTGTCTCCAAACAGACCAAAACGAGATTTCACATGACCCACGTCACCTAGGAGTTCCATCGGGTGCGTCCAAAATGATTTCTGAGCCTGTGGTACGTTCAGCGCAAAGCGTGCACCTATCTTGCGTCAAGATTAGCACTATCTCCAAATAGAATGAAACGAGCATCCACTTTAGCCTCGTCACCTAGGAGCACTATCGGGTGCATCCAAAACGATTTCTGAGCCTATGGTACGTTTGGTGCAAACCATGGACCTGTCTTGCACCGACACTAACTCTGCATCCAAATTGACCGAAATGAGATTCCACATGGCCCACATCACCAAGGAGTTCCTTCAGGTGCGTACAAAATGATTCCTAAGCCTATGGTATGTTCGGCGCAAACTATGCACCTATCTTGCGTCAAGGTTAGCACTATCTCTAAATGGACCGAATCAAGTTTTGACTTCAGCCTCATCACTTAGGAGTACCATCGGGTGTGTCCAAAACGATTGTTGAGCCTATGGTACGTTTGGCGCAAACCATGCACCTATCTTGCATTGACATTAACACTGTCTCCAAACAGACCAAAACGAGATTTCACATGACCCACGTCACCTAGGAGTTCCATTGGGTGTGTCCAAAATGATTTTCTGAGCCTGTGGTACGTTCAGCGCAAAGTGTGCACCAATCTTGCGTCAAGATTAGCACTATCTCCAAATAGAATGAATCGAGCATCCACTTGAGCCTCATCACCTAAGAGTACCATCGGGTGCATCCAAAACGATTTCTGAGCCTATGGTACGTTTGGCGCAAACCATGGACCTGTCTTACACCGACACTAACTATGTATCCAAATGGACCAAAACGAGATTCCACATGGCCCACGTCACTAAGAAGTTCCATCAGGTGCGTACAAAATGATTCCTGATCCTATGGTATGTTCGGCGCAAACTGTGCACCTTTCTTATGTCAAGGTTAGCACTATCTCCAAATGGACTGAATCAAGCTTTGACTTCAGCCTCATCAGTTAGGGGTACCATCGGGTGCATCCAAAATGATTGTTGAGCCTATGGTACGTTTGGCGCAAACCGTGTACCTATCTTGCATCGACATTAACATTGTCTCCAAACAGACCAAAACGAGATTCCACATGACCCACGTAACCTAGGAGTTCCTTCAGGTGCGTCTAAAATGATATCTGAGCCTGTGGTAGGATCGGCAAAAATCGTGCACCTATCATGCGTCAAGATTAGCAGTATCTCCAAACAGAATGAAACGAGCATCCACTTGAGCCTCGTCACCTTAGTGTACCATCGGGTGCGGCCAAAATGATTTCTAATCCTTTGGTACGGTTGGTGCAAACCATGCACCTTTCTTGCAACGACACTAACACTGTGTCCCAATGGACCGAAACATGATTCCACATGGCCCACATCACCAAGGCGTTCCATCTGGTGCGTCCAAAATGATTTCTGAGCCTATGGTACGTTTGGCACAAACCATGGACCTGTCTTGCACCGACACTCACTATGTATCCAAATGCACCGAAACAAGATTCCACAAGGCCCACGTCACTAAGGAGTTCCATCGGGTGCGTACAAAATGATTCCTGAGCCTATGGTATGTTCGGCGCAAACTGTACACCTATCTTACGTCAAGGTTAGCACTATCTCCAAATGGACGGAATCAAGCTTTGACTTCAGCCTCATCACTTAGGAGTACCTTCGGGTGTGTCCAAAACGATTGTTGAGCCTATGGAATGTTTGGCGCAAACCGTGCACCTATCTCGCATTGACATTAACACTGTCTCCAAACAGACCAAAACGAGATTTCACATGACCCACGTCACCTAGGAGTTCCATCGGGTGCGTCCAAAATGATTTCTGAGCCTGTGGTACGTTCAGCGCAAAGCGTGCACCTATCTTGCGTCAAGATTAGCACTATCTCCAAATAGAATGAAACGAGCATCCACTTTAGCCTCGTCACCTAGGAGCACTATCGGGTGCATCCAAAACGATTTCTGAGCCTATGGTACGTTTGGTGCAAACCATGGACCTGTCTTGCACCGACACTAACTCTGCATCCAAATTGACCGAAATGAGATTCCACATGGCCCACATCACCAAGGAGTTCCTTCAGGTGCGTACAAAATGATTCCTAAGCCTATGGTATGTTCGGCGCAAACTATGCACCTATCTTGCATCAAGGTTAGCACTATCTCTAAATGGACCGAATCAAGTTTTGACTTCAGCCTCATCACTTAGGAGTACCATCGGGTGTGTCCAAAACGATTGTTGAGCCTATGGTACGTTTGGCGCAAACCATGCACCTATCTTGCATTGACATTAACACTGTCTCCAAACAGACCAAAACGAGATTTCACATGACCCACGTCACCTAGGAGTTCCATTGGGTGTGTCCAAAATGATTTTCTGAGCCTGTGGTACGTTCAGCGCAAAGTGTGCACCAATCTTGCGTCAAGATTAGCACTATCTCCAAATAGAATGAATCGAGCATCCACTTGAGCCTCATCACCTAAGAGTACCATCGGGTGCATCCAAAACGATTTCTGAGCCTATGGTACGTTTGGCGCAAACCATGGACCTGTCTTGCACCGACACTAACTATGTATCCAAATGGACCAAAACGAGATTCCACATGGCCCATGTCACTAAGAAGTTCCATCAGGTGCGTACAAAATGATTCCTGATCCTATGGTATGTTCGGCGCAAACTGTGCACCTTTCTTATGTCAAGGTTAGCACTATCTCCAAATGGACTGAATCAAGCTTTGACTTCGGCCTCAACACTTAGGGGTACCATCGGGTGCATCCAAAATGATTGTTGAGCCTATGGTACGTTTGGCGCAAACCGTGTACCTATCTTGCATCGACATTAACATTGTCTCCAAATAGACCAAAACGAGATTCCACATGACCCATGTAACCTAGGAGTTCCTTCAGGTGCGTCTAAAATGATATCTGAGCCTGTGGTAGGATCGGCACAAATCGTGCACCTATCATGCGTCAAGATTAGCAGTATCTCCAAACAGAATGAAACGAGCATCCACTTGAGCCTCGTCACCTTAGTGTACCATCGGGTGCGGCCAAAATGATTTCTAATCCTTTGGTACGGTTGGTGCAAACCATGCACCTTTCTTGCAACGACACTAACACTGTGTCCAAATGGACCAAAACATGATTCCAAATGGCCCACATCACCAAGGCGTTCCATCAGGTGCGTCCAAAATGATTTCTGAGCCTATGGTACATTCGGCTCAAACTGTGCACCTTTCTTGCGTCAAGACTAGCACTATGTCCAAACGGACTGAATCGAGCTTCCACTTGAGCCTTGTCACCTAGGAGTATCAATGGCTGCGTCCAAAATGATTTCTGAGCCTATGGTACGTTCAGGGCAAATCGTGCACCTATCTTGCGTTAAGATTTGCACTATGTCCAAACAGACTGAATTGAGCACTTAAGCCTTGCGACCTAGGAGTATCATTGGGTGCATCCAAAATGGTTTCTGAGCCTATGGGACGTTTGGTGCAAACCATGCACCTATCTCGCATCGACACAAACACTGTCTCCAAATGGACTGGAACAAGATTCCACATGACCCAAGTCACCTAGTAGTTACATCGAGTACGTCCAAAACAATTTCGGAGCCTATGGAATGTTCGACACAAAGCGTGCACCTATCTTGCATCAAGATTAGCACTATCTCCAAATGGATTGAAACGAGCATCCACTAGAGCCTCGTCACCTAGGAGTACTATCGGGTGCATCCAAAACGATTACTGAGCCTATGGTACGTTTGGTATGTTCAGGTGCGTACAAAACAATTCCTAAGCCTATGGTATGTTCGGCCCAAACTATGCACCTATCTTGCATCAAGGTTAGCACTATCTCTAAATGGACCGAATCATGCTTCGACTTCAGCCTCATCACTTAGGAGTACCATTGGGTACATCCAAAACGATTGTTGAGCCTATGGTACGTTTGGCGCAAACCGTGCACTGATCTTGCATCGACATTAACAGTCTCCAAAGAGACCAAAACGAGATTTCACATGACCCACGTCACCTAGGAGTTCCATCGGATGCGTCCAAAATGATTTGTGAGCCTGTGATACGTTTGGCACAAATCATGCACCTATCTTGCGTCAACAATAGCACTATCTCCAAACGGAAAGAAATGAGCATCCACTTGAGCCTCGTCAACTAAGAGTACCAACGGGTGCGTCCAAAATGATTTCTGAGCATGTGGTATGTTTGGTGCAAACCGTGCAGCTATCTTGCACAGACACTAACACTATCTCCAAATGAACCAAAACGAGATTCCACATTCCCCACGTCATGAATGAGTTCCATCGGCTGCATCCAAAATGATTTCTAATCCTATGGTACATTCGGCGCAAACCATGCACCTATCTTGCGTCAAGATTAACACTATCTCCAAACGGACTGAATCGAGCTTCCACTTGGGGCTCATCATCAAGGGGTATCATTGGGTGCGTCCAAAACTATTTCTGAGCCTATGGTATGTTTGGCGCAAACCGTGCACTTATCTTGCACTAACACTAACACAGACTCCAAATGAACCGAAGTCACCTAGTAGTTACATCAGGTGCGTCCAAAATGATTTCTGAGCCTGTGGTACGTTCGGCGCAAAACGTGAACCTATCTTGAGTCAAAATTAGCACTATCTCCAAACGGAATGAAACGAGCATCCACTTGAGCCTCATCACCTAGGAGTACTATCAGGTGCATCTAACATGATTTCTGAGCCTATGGTATGTTCGGCGCAAAGCGTGCACCTATTTTGCGTCAAGATTAGCACTATCATCAAATGGACTGAATCAAGTTTCCACATGAGCCTCGTCACCTAGGAGTACCATCGGGTATGTCCAAAATGATTTCTAAGCCTATGGTACGTTTGGCGCAAACCATGCACCTATCTTGCACCGACATTAGCACTATCTCCAAACGGACTGAAACGAGATTCCACAAGGCCCATGTCACCAAGAGTTCCATCGGGTCCATCCAAAATGATTTGTATGCCTATGGTACGTTCGGCGCAAACCATGCACCTATCTTGCGTTAAGATTTGCACTATCTCCAAACGGACTAAATCGAGTTTCCACTTGAGCCTCGTCACCTTGGAGTACCATTGGGTGCGTCCAAATTGATTTCTGAGCCTATGATACGTTTGGCGCAAACCGTCCACCTATCTTGCGTTAAGATTAGCACAATCTCCAAATGGAATGAAACAAGCATCCACTTGAGCCTCGTCACCTAGCAATACCATCGGGTGCATCCAAAACAATTTATGAGAATATCATATGTTTGGCGCAAACCATGCACCTATCTTGAAGCGACATTAACACTGTACCCAAATGGACCGAAACGAGATTCCACATGGCCCACGTCACCAAGGAGTTCCGTTGGGTATGTACAATATGATTTCTGAGCCTATGTTACATTCTGCGCAAACCGTGCACCTTTGTTGCGTCAAGGTTAGCACTATCTGCAAACGGACTGAATCGAGCTTCCACTTGAGCCTCGCCACCATGGATCATTGCGTGCGTCCAAAATGATTTCTGATCCTATGGTACGTTTGGCGCAAACCGTGCACCTACTTGCGTTAAGGTTAGCATTATCTCCAAACAAAATGAAAAGAGCATCCACTTGAGGCTCGTCACCTAGGAGTACCATCGGGTGCGTCCAAAATGAATTTTGAGCCTATGGTACGTTTGGCCCAAATCATGCACCTATCTTGCGTCAAGATTAGCAGTATCTCCAAACGGAATGAAACGAGCATCCACTTGAGCCTTGTCACCTAGGAGTACCATCGGGTGCGTCCAGAATGATTTTCTGAGCCTATGGTACCTTTGGCGCAAACCATGCACCAATCTTGCACTGACACTAACACTGTTTCCAAACGGACCAAAACAAAATTCCACATGACCCACATCATCTAGGAGTTCCACTAGGTGTGTCCAAAACGATTTCTAAGCCTATGGTACGTTTGGCGAACACTATGCACCTATCTTGCACTAACACTAACTTTGCATCCAAATGGACCAAAACGAGACTCCACATGACCCACGTCGCCCAGGAGTTCCATCGGGTGCGTCCAAAACAATTTCTGCGCCTATGGTATGTTCGGCAAACCATGCACCTATCTTGCATCAAGATTAGCATTATCTCCAAAACAAACTGAATCGAGCTTCCACTTGAGCCTCATGACCTAGGAGTACCATCGGGTATGTCCAAAATAACTTCTAACCTGTGGTACGTTTGGCGCAAACCGTGCACCTATCTTGCACCGACATTAACATTGTCTCCAAACGGACCGAAACGAGATTCCATAAGACCCACGTCACCTAGGAGTTCCATCAGGCGCGTTCAAAATGATTTCTGAGCCCCCGGTCCGTTCGACGCAAACCGCACATCCATCTTGCATGAAGATTAGCACTATCTCCAAACGGACTGAATCGAGCTTCCACTTGTGCCTCATCACCTAGGAGTAGCATTGGATGCGTCTAAAACAATTTCTGAGCCTTTGGTACATTTGGCACAAACCGTGCACCTGTCTTGCGTTAAAGTTAGCATTATCTCCAAATGGAATGAAACAAGCATCCACTTGAGCCGTGTCACCAAGGAGTTCTATCGGGTGCGTCCAAAATGATTTCTGAGCCTGTGGAATGTCCGGTGCATATCATGCAACTATCTTGCGTCAAGATTAGCACTTTCTCCAAATGGACTGAATCGAGCTTTAAGACTCGTACCCTAGGAGTACAATCGGGTTTGTCCAAAACAATTTCTGAGCCTATGTTACGTTTGGCGCAAACTGTGCACCTATCTTGCACTAACACTAACACTATCTCCAAATGGACCAAAACAAAATTCCACATGACCCACGTCACCTTAGAGTTCCATTGGGTGCGTCCAAAATGATTTCTAAGCCTATGGTACGTTCGGCGCAAACCGTGCACTGATCTTGTGTCAAGATTAGCACTATCTCTAAACGGACGGAATAAAACTTCCACAGAGCCTGGTCACCTAGGAGTATCATTGGGAGCGTCCAAAATGATTTCTGAGCCTATGGTATGTTTGGCGCAAACCGTGCACCAATCTTGCACCGAAAAACACTGTCTCCAAACGGACCGAAATGAGATTCCACAAGACCCAAGTCACCTAGGAGTTCCATTAGGTGTGTCTAAAATGATTTCTGAGCTTATGGTACGATCAGCGCAAAGCATGCACCTATCTTGCATCAAGATTAACACTATCTCCAAATAGACTGAATCGAGCTTCCATTAGAGCCTCATCACCTAGAAGTATCACTAGGTTTGTCCAAAATGATTTCTAAACCTATGGTACGTTCACCGCAATGGTGCACCAATCTTGCGCCAAGATTAGCACTTTCTCCAAACGGACTGAATCGAGCTTTCACTTGAGCCTCGTCACCTAGGACTACCATCGCGGGTGTCCAAATGGATTATCAGACTATGGTACATTTGGCGCAAACCGTGCAACTATCGTGCGTCAAGATTAGCACTGTCTCCAAACGGAAATGAAATGGACATCCACTTGAGCCTCGTCACCTAGGAGTACCATTGGGTCTGTCCAAAATGATTTCTAAGCCTACGGTACGTTTGGTGTAAACCATGCACCTATCTTGCACTAACACTGACACTGTATCCAAACGGACCGAAATGAAATCCCACATGACCCACATCACCTAGGAGTTCCATTGGTGGCGTCCAAAATGATTTCTGAGCCTATGGTACGTTCGGCGCAAACCCTGCTCCTATCTTGTGTCAAGATTAGCACTACCTCTAAACGGAATGAATCGAGCTTCCACTCGAACCTCATCACCTAGGAGTTTGGGAGCGTCTAAAATGATTTCTAAGCCTATGGTATGTTTGTCACAAACCGTGCACCAATCTTGCACTGAAACAAACACTGTCTCCAAACAGCCCGAAACAAGATTCCACATGACCCACGTCAGCTAGGAGTTCCATCGGGAGCCTCCAAAATGATTTCTGAGCCTATGGTATGTTCGGCGCAAAATCATGCACCTATCTTGCGTCACCTAGGAGTTCCACTTGAGCTTCGTCACCTAGGAGTTCCATTGGGTGCGTCCAAAATGATTTCTGAGCCTATGGTACGTTCGGCGCAAACCGTGCACTGATCTTGTGTCAAGATTAGCACTATCTCTACACGGACGGAATGAAACTTCCACAGAGCCTTGTCACCTAGGAGTATCATTGGGAGCGTCCAAAATGATTTCTGAGCCTATGGTACATTTGGCGCAAAATGTGCACCAATCTTGCACCGAAAAACACTGTCTCCAAATGGATCAAAACGAGATTCCACAAGACCCAAGTCGCCTAGGAGGTCCATTGGGTGTGTCTAAAATGATTTCTGAGCTTATGGTACGATCAGCGCAAAGCATGCACCTATCTTGCGTCAAGATTAACACTATCTCCAAACGGACTGAATCGAGCTTCCATTAGAGCCTCATCACCTAGAAGTATCACTAGGTTTGTCCAAAACGATTTCTAAACCTATGGTATGTTTGGCGCAAACCGTGCACCTATCTTGCACCGACACTAACGCTATCTCCAAATAGACCAAAACAAGATTCCACAAGACCCACTTCACCTAGGTGTTCCATTGATTGCGTCCAAAATGATTTCTAAGCCAGTGGTATGTTCAGCACAAATCGTGCACCTATCTTGTGTCAAGACTAGCACTGTCTCCAAACGGACAGAGCCGAGCTTCCACTTGAGCCTCGCCACCTAGGAGTGCCAGGGGGTGCGTCCAAAACAATTTCTATGCGTATGGTACATTTGGTTCAGACCGTGCAACTATATTGTGTCAAGATTAGCACTATCTCCAAACGGAATGAAACGAGCATCCACTTCAGCCTCGTCACCTAGTAGTACCATTGGGTCCGTTTAAAATGATTTCTGGGCCAATGGTACATTTGGCCCAAACTGTGCACCTATCTTGCACCGACACTAACACTGTCTCCAAACAAACCGAAACAGAATTCCACATGACCCATGTCACATTGGAGTTCCATTGGGTGCGTCCAAAACGATTTCTGAGCCTATGGTACATTTGGCGCAAAACCATGCACCTATCTTGCGTCAAGGTTAGCACTTTTTCCAAACAGACTGAATCGAGCTTCCACTTGAGCCTCAACACCATGGAGTATCATTGGGTGTGTCCAAAACGATTTTTGAGCCTATGCTATGTTTGGCACAAACCGTGCACCTATCTTGCACCGACACTAACACTGTCTGCAAACGGACCGAAACGAAATTCCATATGAGCCACATCACCTAGGAGTTCCACTGGTGAAGTCCAAAACAATTTCTGAGCCTATGGTACGTTCGGTGCAAACTGTGCACCAATCTTGTGTTAAGATTACCACTATCTCTAAATGGAATGAATCGAGCTTCTGCTTGAGTGTCCTCACCTAGGTGTATCATTGGATGCATCCAAACTGATTTATGAGCCTATGGTACGTTTCGCGCAAACCGTGCACCAATCTTGCACTAAAACTAACACTGTCTCCAAATGGCCTGAAACGAGATTCCACATGACCAAGTCGCCTAGACTTACATCGGGTGCTTCCATAACGATTTCTGAGCCTATGGTATGTTCAGCGCAAAGCATGCACCTATCTTGCGTTAAGATTTGCACTCTCTTCACAGGGATTGAATCGAGCTTCCACTTGAACCTCGTCACCTAGAAGTATCATTGGGTGCGCCCAAAACGATTTTTGAACCTATGGTATGTTTCGCACAAACCGTGCAACTATCTTGCACCGACACTAACACTGTCTCCAAACGGACCAGAACAAGATTCCACAAGAACCACGTCACCTAGGTGTTCCATCGGGTGGATCCGAAATGATTTCTATGCATGTGGTACGTTCGCTGAAATGGTGCACCAATCTTGCATCAAGATTAGCACTTTCTCCAAACGGACTGAATCGAGCTTTCACTTGAGCCTCGTCACCTAGGACTCCCATCGCGGGTGTCCAAAAGGATTATCAGACTATGGTACATTTGGCGCAAACCCGGCAACTATCGTGCGTCAAGATTAGCACTGTCTCCAAACGGAAATGAAATGGACATCCACTTGAGCCTCGTCACCTAGGAGTACCATTGGGTCTGTCCTAAATGATTTCTAAGCCTACGGTACGTTTGGTGCAAACCATGCACCTATCTTACACTAACACTGACACTGTATCCAAACGGACCGAAATGAAATCCCACATGACCCACGTCACCTAGGAGTTCCATTGGTGCCGTCCAAAACGATTTCTGAGCCTCTGGTACGTTCGGCGCAAACCCTGCACCTATCTTGTGTCAAGATTAGCACTACCTTTAACGGAATGAATCGAGCTTCCACTCGAACCTCATCACCTAGGAGTTTGGGAGCGTCTAAAATGATTTCTAAGCCTATGGTATGTTTGTCACAAACCGTGCACCAATCTTGCACTGAAACAAACACTCTCTCCAAACAGCCCGAAACCAGATTCCACATGACCCACGTCAGCTAGGAGTTCCAACGGGAGCCTCCAAAATGATTTCTGAGCCTATGGTATGTTCGGCGCAAAATCATGCACCTATCTTGCGTCAAGATTAGCACTATCTCTAAATGTAATGAAACGAGCATCCACTTGAGCTTCGTCACCTAGGAGTTCCATTGGGTGCGTCCAAAATGATTTCTGAGCCTATGGTACGTTCAGCGCAAACAGTGCACTAATCTTGTGTCAAGATTAGCACTATCTCTAAACGGACGGAATGAAACTTCCACAGAGCCTTGTCACCTAGGAGTATCATTGGGAGCGTCCAAAATGATTTCTGAGCCTATGGTACGTTTGGCGCAAACCGTGCACCAATCTTGCACTGAAAAACACTGTCTCCAAACGGACCGAAATGAGATTCCACAAGACCCAAGTCGCCTAGGAGTTCCATTGGGTGTGTCTAAAATGATTTCTGAGCTTATGGTACGATCAGCGCAAAGCATGCACCTATCTTGCGTCAAGATTAACACTATCTCCAAACGGACTGAATCGAGCTTCCATTAGAGCCTCATCACCTAGAAGTATCACTAGCTTTGTCCAAAACGATTTCTAAACCTATGGTATGTTTGGCGCAAACCGTGCACCTATCTTGCACCGACACTAACGCTATCTCCAAACAGACCAAAACAAGATTCCACAAGACCCACTTCACCTAGGTGTTCCATTGAGTGCGTCCAAAATGATTTCTAAGCCAGTGGTAAGTTCAGCACAAATCGTGCACCTATCTTGTGTCAAGACTAGCACTGTCTCCAAACGGACAGAGCTGAGCTTCCACTTGAGCCTCGTCACCTAGGAGTGCCAGGGGGTGCGTCCAAAACAATTTCTAAGCGTATGGTACGTTTGGTGCAGACCGTGCAACTATATTGTGTCAAGATTAGCACTATCTCCAAACGGAATGAAACGAGCATCCACTTCAGCCTCGTCACCTAGTAGTACCATTGGGTACGTTTAAAATGATTTCTGAGCCAATGGTACATCTGGCCCAAACTGTGCACCTATCTTGCACCGACACTAACACTGTCTCCAAACAAACCGAAACAGAATTCCACATGACCCATGTCACCTTGGAGTTCCATTGGGTGCGTCCAAAACGATTTATGAGCCTATGGTACATTCGGCGCAAAACCGTGCACCTATCTTGCATCAAGGTTAGCACTTCTTCCAAACAGACTGAATCGAGCTTCCACTTGAGCCTCAACACCATGGAGTATCATGGGTGTGTCCAAAATGATTTTTGAGCCTATGCTATGTTTGGCACAAACCGTGCACCTATCTTGCACCGACAGTAACACTGTCTGCAAACGGATCGAAACAAAATTCCATATGAGCCACATCACCTAGGAGTTCCACTGGTGGCGTCCAAAATAATTTCTGAGCCTATGGTACGTTTGGTGCGAACCGTGCACCTATCTTGTGTTAAGATTAGCACTATCGCTAAACGGAATGAATCGAGCTTCTGCTTGAGTCTCATCACCAAGGAGTATCATTGGATGCATCCAAAATGATTTATGAGCCTATGGTACGTTTCGCGCAAACCGTGCACCAATCTTGCACCGAAACTAACACTGTCTCCAAATGGCCCGAAACGAGATTCCACATGACCAAGTCGCCTAGGACTTACATCGGGTGCTTGCATATCGATTTCTGAGCCTATGGTATGTACGGCGCAAAGCATGCACCTATCTTGCGTTAAGATTTGCACTCTCTTCAAAGGGACTGAATTGAGCTTCCACTTGAGCCTCGTCACCTAGAAGTATCATTGGGTGCGCCCAAAACGATTTCTAAACCTATCATATGTTTCGCACAAACCGTGCAACTATCTTGCACCGACACTAACACTATCTCCAAACGGACCAGAACAAGATTCCACAAGAACCAGGTCACCTAGGTGTTCCATCAGGTGCATCCGAAATGATTTCTATGCCTGTGGTACGTTCGCCGCAATGGTGCACCAATCTTGCATCAAGATTAGCACTTTCTCCAAACGGACTGAATCGAGCTTTCACTTGAGCCTCGTCACCTAGGACTACCATCGCGGGTGTCTAAAAGGATTATCAGACTATGGTACATTTGGCGCAAACCGTGCAACTATCGTGCATCAAGATTAGCACTGTCTCCAAACGGAAATGAAATGGACATCCACTTGAGCCTCGTCACCTAGGAGTACCATTGGGTCTGTCCAAAATGATTTCTAAGCCTACGGTACGTTTGGTGCAAACCATGCACCTATCTTGCACTGCCACTGACACTGTATCCAAACGGACCGAAATGAAATTCCACATGACCCACGTCACCTAGGAGTTCCATTGGTGGCGTCCAAAACGATTTCTGAGCCTATGGTACGTTCGGCGCAAACCCTGCACCTATCTTGTGTCAAGATTAGCACTACCTCTAAACGGAATGAATCGAACTTCCACTCGAACCTCATCACCTAGGAGTTTGGGAGCGTCTAAAATGATTTCTAAGCCTATGGTATGTTTGGCACAAACCGTGCACCAATCTTGCACTGAAACAAACACTGTCTCCAAACGGCCCGAAACAAGATTCCACATGACCCACGTCAGCTAGGAGTTCCATCGGGAGCCTCCAAAATGATTTCTGAGCCTATGGTATGTTCGGCGCAAAATCATGCACCTATCTTGCGTCAAGATTAGCACTATCTCTAAATGTAATAAAACGAGCATCCACTTGAGCTTCGTCACCTAGGAGTACCATCGGGTGCGTCTAAAATGATTTCTGAGCCTATGGTACGTTTGGCGCAAAGCATGCACCTATCTTGCGTCAAGATTAGCACTATCTCCAAACGGACTGAATCGAGCTTCCACTTGAGCCTTGTCACCTAGAAGTATCACTGGGTGCATCCAAAATGATTTCTGAGCCTATGGTACGTTTGGCGCAAACCGTGCGCCAATCTTGCACCAAAAAACACTGTCTCCAAACGGACCGAAATGAGATTCCACAAGACCCAAGTCACCTAGGAGTTCCATTGGGTGTGTCTAAAATGATTTCTGAGCTTTTGGTACGATCAGCGCAAAGCATGCACCTATCTTGCGTCAAGATTAACACTATCTCCAAACGGACTGAATCAAGCTTCCATTAGAGCCTCATCACCTAGAAGTATCACTAGCTTTGTCCAAAACGATTTCTAAACCTATGGTATGTTTGGCACAAACCGTGCACCTATCTTCCACCGACACTAACGCTATCTCCAAACAGACCAAAACAAGATTCCACAAGACCCACTTCACCTAGGTGTTCCATTGAGTGCGTCCAAAATGATTTCTAAGCCACTGGTATGTTCAGCACAAATCGTGCACCTATCTTGTGTCAAGACTAGCACTGTCTCCAAACGGACAGAGCTGAGCTTCCACTTGAGCCTTGTCACCTAGGAGTGCCAGCGGGTGCGTCCAAAACAATTTCTAAGCGTATGGTACGTTTGGTGCAGACCGTGCAACTATATTGAGTCAAGATTAGCACTATCTCCAAACGGAATGAAACGAGCATCCACTTCAGCCTCGTCACCTAGTAGTACCATTGGGTCCGTTTAAAATGATTTCTGAGCCAATGGTACATTTGGCCCAAACTGTGCACCTATCTTGCACCGACACTAACACTGTCTCCAAACAAACCCAAATAGAATTCCACATGACCCATGTCACCTTGGATTTCCATTGGGTGCGTCCAAAACGATTTCTGAGCCTATTGTACATTCGGCGCAAAACCGTGCACCTATCTTGCGTCAAGGTTAGCACTTTCTCCAAACAGACTGAATCGAGCTTCCACTTGAGACTCAACACCATGGAGTATCATTGGGTGTGTCCAAAATGATTTTTGAGCCTATGCTATGTTTGGCACAAACCGTGCACCTATCTTGCACCGACACTAACACTGTCTGCAAACGGACCGAAATGAAATTCCATATGAGCCACATCACCTAGGAGTTCCACTGGAGGCGTCCAAAACAATTTCTAAGCCTATGGTACGTTCGGTGCAAACCGTGCACCTATCTTGTGTTAAGATTAGCACTATCTCTAAACGGAATGAATCGAGCTTTTGCTTGAGTCTCATCACCTAGGAGTATCACTGGATGCATCCAAAATGATTTATGAGCCTATGGTACGTTTCGCGCAAACCGTGCACCAATCTTGCACCGAAACTAACACTGTCTCCAAATGGCCCGAAACGAGATTCCACATGACCAAGTCGCCTAGGACTTACATCGGGTGCTTGCATATCGATTTCTGAGCCTATGGTATGTTCGGCGCAAAGCATGCACCTATCTTGCGTTAAGATTTGCACTCTCTTCAAAGGGACTGAATCGAGCTTCCACTTGAGCCTCGTCACCTAGAAGTATCATTGGGTGCGCCCAAAACGATTTCTAAACCTATCATATGTTTCGCACAAACCGTGCAACTATCTTGCACCGACACTAACACTATCTCCAAACGGACCAGAACAAGATTCCACAAGAACCATGTCACCTAGGTGTTCCATCAGGTGCATCCGAAATGATTTCTATGCCTGTGGTACGTTCGCCGCAATGGTGCACCAATCTTGCATCAAGATTAGCACTTTCTCCAAACGGACTGAATCGAGCTTTCACTTGAGCCTCGTCACCTAGGACTACCATCGCGGGTGTCTAAAAGGATTATCAGACTATGGTACATTTGGCGCAAACCGTGCAACTATCGTGCGTCAAGATTAGCACTGTCTCCAAACGGAAATGAAATGGACATCCACTTGAGCCTCGTCACCTAGGAGTACCATTGGGTCTGTCCAAAATGATTTCTAAGCCTACGGTACGTTTGGTGCAAACCATGCACCTATCTTGCACTGCCACTGACACTGTATCCAAACGGACCAAAATGAAATTCCACATGACCCACGTCACCTAGAAGTTCCATTGGTGGCGTCCAAAATGATTTCTGAGCCTATGGTACGTTCGGCGCAAACCCTGCACCTATCTTGTGTCAAGATTAGCACTACCTCTAAACGGAATGAATCGAACTTCCACTCGAACCTCGTCACCTAGGAGTTTGGGAGCGTCTAAAATGATTTCTAAGCCTATGGTATGTTTGGCACAAACCGTGCACCAATCTTGCACTGAAACAAACACTGTCTCCAAACGGCCCGAAACAAGATTCCACATGACCCACGTCAGCTAGGAGTTCCATCGGGAGCCTCCAAAATGATTTCTGAGCCTATGGTATGTTTGGCGCAAAATCATGCACCTATCTTGCGTCAAGATTAGAACTATCTCTAAATGTAATAAAACGAGCATCCACTTGAGCTTCGTCACCTAGGAGTACCATCGGGTGCGTCTAAAATGATTTCTGAGCCTATGGTACGTTTGGCGCAAAGCATGCACCTATCTTGCGTCAAGATTAGCACTATCTCCAAACAGACTGAATCGAGCTTCCACTTGAGCCTTGTCACCTAGAAGTATCACTGGGTGCATCCAAAATGATTTCTGAGCCTATGGTACGTTTGGCGCAAACCGTGCGCCAATCTTGCACCGAAAAACACTGTCTCCAAACGGACCGAAATGAGATTCCACAAGACCCAAGTCGCCTAGGAGTTCCATTGGGTGTGTCTAAAATGATTTCTGAGCTTTTGGTTCGATCAGCGCAAAGCATGCACCTATCTTGCGTCAAGATTAACACTATCTCCAAACGGACTGAATCGAGCTTCCATTAGAGCCTCATCACCTAGAAGTATCACTAGCTTTGTCCAAAACGATTTCTAAACCTATGGTATGTTTGGCGCAAACCGTGCACCTATCTTCCACCGACACTAACGCTATCTCCAAACAGACCAAAACAAGATTCCACAAGACCCACTTCACCTAGGTGTTCCATTGAGTGCGTCCAAAATGATTTCTAAGCCACTGGTATGTTCAGCACAAATCGTGCACCTATCTTGTGTCAAGACTAGCACTGTCTCCAAACGGACAGAGCTGAGCTTCCACTTGAGCCTTGTCACTTAGGAGTGCCAGGGGGTGCGTCCAAAACAATTTCTAAGCGTATGGTACGTTTGGTGCAGACCGTGCAACTATATTGAGTCAAGATTAGCACTATCTCCAAACGGAATGAAACAAGCATCCACTTCAGCCTCGTCACCTAGTAGTACCATTGGGTCCGTTTAAAATGATTTCTGAGCCAATGGTACATTTGGCCCAAACTGTGCACCTATCTTGCACCGACACTAACACTGTCTCCAAACAAACCCAAATAGAATTTCACATGACCCATGTCACCTTGGAGTTCCATTGGGTGCGTCCAAAACGATTTCTGAGCCTATTGTACATTCGGCGCAAAACCGTGCACCTATCTTGCGTTAAGGTTAGCACTTTCTCCAAACAGACTGAATCGAGCTTCCACTTGAGACTCAACACCATGGAGTATCATTGGGTGTGTCCAAAATGATTTTTGAGCCTATGCTATGTTTGGCACAAACCGTGCACCTATCTTGCACCGACACTAACACTGTCTGCAAACGGACTGAAACGAAATTCCATATGAGCCACATCACCTAGGAGTTCCACTGGTGGCGTCCAAAACAATTTCTGAGCCCATGGTACGTTCGGTGCAAACCGTGCACCTATCTTGTGTTAAGATTAGCACTATCGCTAACGGAATGAATCGAGCTTCTGCTTGAGTCTCATCACCTAGGAGTATCATTGGATGCATCCAAAATGATTTATGAGCCTATGGTACGTTTCGCGCAAACCATGCACCAATCTTGCACCGAAACTAACACTGTCTCCAAATGGCCCGAAACGAGATTCCACATGACCAAGTCGCCTAGGACTTACATCGGGTGCTTGCATATCGATTTCTGAGCCTATGGTATGTTCGGCGCAAAGCATGCACCTATCTTGCGTTAAGATTTGCACTCTCTTCAAAGGGACTGAATCGAGCTTCCACTTGAGCCTCGTCACCTAGAAGTATCATTGGGTGCGCCCAAAACGATTTCTGAACCTATCATATGTTTCGCACAAACCGTGCAACTATCTTGCACCGACACTAACACTATCTCCAAACGGACCAGAACAAGATTCCACAAGAACCATGTCACCTAGGTGTTCCATCAGGTGCATCCGAAATGATTTCTATGCCTGTGGTACGTTCGCCGCAATGGTGCACCAATCTTGCATCAAGATTAGCACTTTCTCCAAACGGACTGAATCGAGCTTTCACTTGAGCCTCGTCACCTAGGACTACCATCGCGGGTGTCTAAAAGGATTATCAGACTATGGTACATTTGGCGCAAACCGTGCAACTATCGTGCGTCAAGATTAGCACTGTCTCCAAACGGAAATGAAATGGACATCCACTTGAGCCTCGTCACCTAGGAGTACCATTGGGTCTGTCCAAAATGATTTCTAAGCCTACGGTACGTTTGGTGCAAACCATGCACCTATCTTGCACTGCCACTGACACTGTATCCAAACGGACCGAAATGAAATTCCACATGACCCACGTCACCTAGAAGTTCCATTGGTGGCGTCCAAAATGATTTCTGAGCCTATGGTACGTTCGGCGCAAACCCTGCACCTATCTTGTGTCAAGATTAGCACTACCTCTAAACGGAATGAATCGAAATTCCACTCGAACCTCATCACCTAGTAGTTTGGGTGCGTCTAAAATGATTTCTAAGCCTATGGTATGTTTGGCACAAACCGTGCACCAATCTTGCACTGAAACAAACACTGTCTCCAAACGGCCCGAAACAAGATTCCACATGACCCACGTCAGCTAGGAGTTCCATCGGGAGCCTCCAAAATGATTTCTGAGCCTACGGTATGTTCGGCGCAAAATCATGCACCTATCTGGCGTCAAGATTAGCACTATCTCTAAATGTAATAAAACGAGCATCCACTTGAGCTTCGTCACCTAGGAGTACCATCGGGTGCGTCTAAAATGATTTCTGAGCCTATGGTACGTTTGGCGCAAAGCATGCACCTATCTTGCGTCAAGATTAGCACTATCTCCAAACGGACTGAATCGAGCTTCCACTTGAGCCTTGTCACCTAGAAGTATCACTGGGTGCATCCAAAATGATTTCTGAGCCTATGGTACGTTTGGCGCAAACCGTGCGCTAATCTTGCACCGAAAAACACTGTCTCCAAACGGACCGAAATGGGATTCCACAAGACCCAAGTCGCCTAGGAGTTCCATTGGGTGTGTCTAAAATGATTTCTGAGCTTTTGGTACGATCAGCGCAAAGCATGCACCTATCTTGCGTCAAGATTAACACTATCTCCAAACGGACTGAATCGAGCTTCCATTAGAGCCTCATCACCTAGAAGTATCACTAGCTTTGTCCAAAACGATTTCTAAACCTATGGTATGTTTGGCGCAAACCGTGCACCTATCTTCCACCGACACTAACGCTATCTCCAAACAGACCAAAACAAGATTCCA
Source organism: Saccharum hybrid cultivar R570 (assembly GCA_038087645.1). NCBI lineage: Eukaryota > Viridiplantae > Streptophyta > Magnoliopsida > Poales > Poaceae > Saccharum > Saccharum hybrid cultivar. The sequence continues at coordinate 18,699,856 of JAQSUU010000066.1, forward strand.
CAAGACCCACTTCACCTAGGTGTTCCATTGAGTGCGTCCAAAATGATTTCTAAGCCACTGGTATGTTCAGCACAAATCGTGCACCTATCTTGTGTCAAGACTAGCACTGTCTCCAAACGGACAGAGCTGAGCTTCCACTTGAGCCTTGTCACTTAGGAGTGCCAGGGGGTGCGTCCAAAACAATTTCTAAGCGTATGGTACGTTTGGTGCAGACCGTGCAACTATATTGAGTCAAGATTAGCATTATCTCCAAACGGAATGAAACGAGCATCCACTTCAGCCTCGTCACCTAGTAGTACCATTGGGTCCGTTTAAAATGATTTCTGAGCCAATGGTACATTTGGCCCAAACTGTGCACCTATCTTGCACCGACACTAACACTGTCTCCAAACAAACCCAAATAGAATTCCACATGACCCATGTCACCTTGGAGTTCCATTGGGTGCGTCCAAAACGATTTCTGAGCCTATTGTACATTCGGCGCAAAACCGTGCACCTATCTTGCGTTAAGGTTAGCACTTTCTCCAAACAGACTGAATCGAGCTTCCACTTGAGACTCAACACCATGGAGTATCATTGGGTGTGTCCAAAATGATTTTTGAGCCTATGCTATGTTTGGCACAAACCGTGCACCTATCTTGCACCGACACTAACACTGTCTGCAAACGGACCGAAACGAAATTCCATATGAGCCACATCACCTAGGAGTTCCACTGGTGGCGTCCAAAACAATTTCTGAGCCCATGGTACGTTCGGTGCAAACCGTGCACCTATCTTGTGTTAAGATTAGCACTATCGCTAAACGGAATGAATCGAGCTTCTGCTTGAGTCTCATCACCTAGGAGTATCATTGGATGCATCCAAAATGATTTATGAGCCTATGGTACGTTTCGCGCAAACCTTGCACCAATCTTGCACCGAAACTAACACTGTCTCCAAATGGCCCGAAACGAGATTCCACATGACCAAGTCGCCTAGGACTTACATCGGGTGCTTGCATATCGATTTCTGAGCCTATGGTATGTTCGGCGCAAAGCATGCACCTATCTTGCGTTAAGATTTGCACTCTCTTCAAAGGGACTGAATCGAGCTTCCACTTGAGCCTCGTCACCTAGAAGTATCATTGGGTGCGCCCAAAACGATTTCTGAACCTATCATATGTTTCGCACAAACCGTGCAACTATCTTGCACCGACACTAACACTATCTCCAAACGGACCAGAACAAGATTCCACAAGAACCATGTCACCTAGGTGTTCCATCAGGTGCATCCGAAATGATTTCTATGCCTGTGGTACGTTCGCCGCAATGGTGCACCAATCTTGCATCAAGATTAGCACTTTCTCCAAACGGACTGAATCGAGCTTTCACTTGAGCCTCGTCACCTAGGACTACCATCGCGGGTGTCTAAAAGGATTATCAGACTATGGTACATTTGGCGCAAACCGTGCAACTATCGTGCGTCAAGATTAGCACTGTCTCCAAACGAAAATGAAATAGACATCCACTTGAGCCTCGTCACCTAGGAGTACCATTGGGTCTGTCCAAAATGATTTCTAAGCCTACGGTACGTTTGGTGCAAACCATGCACCTATCTTGCACTGCCACTGACACTGTATCCAAACGGACCGAAATGAAATTCCACATGACCCACGTCACCTAGAAGTTCCATTGGTGGCGTCCAAAATGATTTCTGAGCCTATGGTACGTTCGGCGCAAACCCTGCACCTATCTTGTGTCAAGATTAGCACTACCTCTAAACGGAATGAATCGAAATTCCACTCGAACCTCATCACCTAGTAGTTTGGGAGCGTCTAAAATGATTTCTAAGCCTATGGTATGTTTGGCACAAACCGTGCACCAATCTTGCACTGAAACAAACACTGTCTCCAAACGGCCCGAAACAAGATTCCACATGACCCACGTCAGCTAGGAGTTCCATCGGGAGCCTCCAAAATGATTTCTGAGCCTACGGTATGTTCGGCGCAAAATCATGCACCTATCTTGCGTCAAGATTAGCACTATCTCTAAATGTAATAAAACGAGCATCCACTTGAGCTTCGTCACCTAGGAGTACCATCGGGTGCGTCTAAAATGATTTCTGAGCCTATGGTACGTTTGGCGCAAAGCATGCACCTATCTTGCGTCAAGATTAGCACTATCTCCAAACGGACTGAATCGAGCTTCCACTTGAGCCTTGTCACCTAGAAGTATCACTGGGTGCATCCAAAATGATTTCTGAGCCTATGGTACGTTTGGCGCAAACCGTGCGCTAATCTTGCACCGAAAAACACTGTCTCCAAACGGACCGAAATGGGATTCCACAAGACCCAAGTCGCCTAGGAGTTCCATTGGGTGTGTCTAAAATGATTTCTGAGCTTTTGGTACGATCAGCGCAAAGCATGCACCTATCTTGCGTCAAGATTAACACTATCTCCAAACGGACTGAATCGAGCTTCCATTAGAGCCTCATCACCTAGAAGTATCACTAGCTTTGTCCAAAACGATTTCTAAACCTATGGTATGTTTGGCGCAAACCGTGCACCTATCTTCCACCGACACTAACGCTATCTCCAAACAGACCAAAACAAGATTCCACAAGACCCACTTCACCTAGGTGTTCCATTGAGTGCGTCCAAAATGATTTCTAAGCCACTGGTATGTTCAGCACAAATCGTGCACCTATCTTGTGTCAAGACTAGCACTGTCTCCAAACGGACAGAGCTGAGCTTCCACTTGAGCCTTGTCACTTAGGAGTGCCAGGGGGTGCGTCCAAAACAATTTCTAAGCGTATGGTACGTTTGGTGCAGACCGTGCAACTATATTGAGTCAAGATTAGCACTATCTCCAAACGGAATGAAACGAGCATCCACTTCAGCCTCGTCACCTAGTAGTACCATTGGGTCCGTTTAAAATGATTTCTGAGCCAATGGTACATTTGGCCCAAACTGTGCACCTATCTTGCACCGACACTAACACTGTCTCCAAACAAACCCAAATAGAATTCCACATGACCCATGTCACCTTGGAGTTCCATTGGGTGCGTCCAAAACGATTTCTGAGCCTATTGTACATTCGGCGCAAAACCGTGCACCTATCTTGCGTCAAGGTTAGCACTTTCTCCAAACAGACTGAATCGAGCTTCCACTTGAGACTCAACACCATGGAGTATCATTGGGTGTGTCCAAAATGATTTTTGAGCCTATGCTATGTTTGGCACAAACCGTGCACCTATCTTGCACCGACACTAACACTGTCTGCAAACGGACCGAAACGAAATTCCATATGAGCCACATCACCTAGGAGTTCCACTGGTGGCGTCCAAAACAATTTCTGAGCCCATGGTACGTTCGGTGCAAACCGTGCACCTATCTTGTGTTAAGATTAGCACTATCGCTAAACGGAATGAATCGAGCTTCTGCTTGAGTCTCATCACCTAGGAGTATCATTGGATGCATCCAAAATGATTTATGAGCCTATGGTACGTTTCGCGCAAACCATGCACCAATCTTGCACCGAAACTAACACTGTCTCCAAATGGCCCGAAACGAGATTCCACATGACCAAGTCGCCTAGGACTTACATCGGGTGCTTGCATATCGATTTCTGAGCCTATGGTATGTTCGGCGCAAAGCATGCACCTATCTTGCGTTAAGATTTGCACTCTCTTCAAAGGGACTGAATCGAGCTTCCACTTGAGCCTCGTCACCTAGAAGTATCATTGGGTGCGCCCAAAACGATTTCTGAACCTATCATATGTTTCGCACAAACCGTGCAACTATCTTGCACCGACACTAACACTATCTCCAAACGGACCAGAACAAGATTCCACAAGAACCATGTCACCTAGGTGTTCCATCAGGTGCATCCGAAATGATTTCTATGCCTGTGGTACGTTCGCCGCAATGGTGCACCAATCTTGCATCAAGATTAGCACTTTCTCCAAACGGACTGAATCGAGCTTTCACTTGAGCCTCGTCACCTAGGACTACCATCGCGGGTGTCTAAAAGGATTATCAGACTATGGTACATTTGGCGCAAACCGTGCAACTATCGTGCGTCAAGATTAGCACTGTCTCCAAACGGAAATGAAATAGACATCCACTTGAGCCTCGTCACCTAGGAGTACCATTGGGTCTGTCCAAAATGATTTCTAAGCCTACGGTACGTTTGGTGCAAACCATGCACCTATCTTGCGTTAAGATTTGCACTCTCTTCAAAGGGACTGAATCGAGCTTCCACTTGAGCCTCGTCACCTAGAAGTATCATTGGGTGCGCCGAAAACGATTTCTGAACCTATGGTACGTTTCACACAAACCGTGCAACTGTCTTGCACCGACACTAACGCTGTCTCCAAACGGACCAGAACAAAATTCCACATGACCCACGTCACCTAGGAGTTCTAGTGGGTGTGTCCAAAATGATTTCTGAGCCTATGGTACGTTCAACACAAACCGTGCACCTATCTTGAGTCATGGTTAGCAATATCTTCAAATGGACTGAAAATCGAGCTTTCACTTGAGCCTCGTCACCATGGAGTATCATTGGGTGCATCCAAAACAATTTATGAGCCGAAGGTACGTTTGGCACAAACCGTGCACCTATCTTGCGCCGACACTAACACTGTCGCCAAACGGACTGAAACTAGATTCCACATGACCCAAGTCGCCTAGGATTTACATCAGGTGCGTCTAAAACGATTTCTGAGGCTGTGGTACGTCGGTGCAAAGCGTGCACCTATCTTGAGTCAAGATTAGCACTATCTCCAAATGTCCTGGATAGAGCTTCCACTTGAGCTTTGTCACCTAGGAGTACCATCGGGTGTGTCCAAAATGATTTCTAAGCCTATGGTACGTTTGGCGCAAACTATGCACCTATCTTGCAACGAAACTAACATTGTCTCCAAACAGACCAAAACGAGATTCAACATGACCCACGTCCACTAGGAGTTCCATCGGGTGCGTCCAAAATGATTTATGAGCCTGTGGTACGTTCGGCGCAAATCAAACACCTATCTTGCGTCAAGATAAGCACTATTTCAAATGGAATGAAACGAGCATCCACTTGAGGCTCGTCACCTAGGAGTACCATCGGGTGCGTCCAAAATGATTTCTTAGCCTAAGGTACGTTCCACGCGAACCATGCACCTATCTTGCACTGACACTAACAATGTCTCCAAACGGACCGAAACGAGATTCCACATGGCCCACATCACCACGGAGTTCCATCGGGCGCGTCCAAAATGATTTCTGAGCCTATGGTACGTTCACCACAAAGCGTGCACCTATCTTGCGTCAAGATTAGAACTATCTCCAAACGAAATGAAATGACCATTCACTTGGGCCTCATCACCTAAGAGTACCATCGAGTGCGTCCAAAATGATTTTTGAGCCTATGGTACATTTGGCGCAAACCATGCACCTATCTTGCATGACACTAACATTGTCTCCAAATGGACCAAAACAAAATTCCACATGACCCACGTCACCTAGGAGTTCTAGTGGGTGTGTCCAAAATGATTTCTAAGCCTATGGTACGTTCGACGCAAACCGTTCACCTATCTTGAGTCATGGTTAGCAATATCTTCAAATGGATTGAAAATCAAGCTTTCACTTGAGCCTCGTCACCATGGAGTATCATTGGGTGCATCCAAAACAATTTATGAGCCAAAGGTACGTTTGGCACAAACTGTGCACCTATCTTGCGCCGACACTAACACTGTCGCCAAACAGACTAAAACGAGATTCCACATGACCCAAGTCGCCTAGGATTTATATCGTGTGCGTCTAAAACGATTTTTGAGGCTGTGGTACATCGGTGCAAAGCGTGCACCTATCTTGTGTCAAGACTAGCACTATCTCCAAACGTCCTGGATAGAGCTTCCACTTGAGCTTTGTCAACTAGGAGTACCATCGGGTGTGTCCAAAATGATTTCTAAGCCTATGGTACGTTTGGCGTAAACTATGCACCTATCTTGCAACGAAACTAACATTGTCTCCAAACAGACCAAAACGAGATTCCACATGACCCACGTCAACTAGGAGTTCCATCGGGTGCGTCCAAAATGATTTATGAGCCTATCGTACGTTCGGCGCAAATCATACACCTATCTTGCGTCAAGATTAGAACTATTTCAAATGGAATGAAACGAGCATCCACTTGAGGCTCGTCACCTAGGAGTACCATCGGGTGCGTCCAAAATGATTTCTTAGCCTATGGTACGTTTCACGCAAACCATGCACCTATCTTGCACTGACACTAACAATGTCTCCAAACGGACCGAAACGAGATTCCACATGGCCCACATCACCACGGAGTTCCATCGGGCACGTCCAAAATGATTTCTAAGCCCATGGAACGTTCGGCGCAAACCGTGAACCTATCTTGAGTCAAGGTTAGCACTATCTCCGAACGGACTGAATCGAGCTTCTAGTTGAGCCTCATCCCCTAGGAGTACCATCGGTTTTGTCCAAAACATTTTCTAAGCCTATGGTACGTTTTGCGCAAACCGTGCACCTATCTTGCACCGACACTAACACTGTCTCCAAACAGATCGAAACAAGATTCCACATGACCCGTCTCCTAGGAGTTCCATCGGGTGCGTCCAAAATGATTTCTGAGCGTATGGTACACTCGGCCCAAACTGAGCACCTATCTTGCGTCAAGGTTAGCACTATCTCCAAACGGACTAAATCGAGCTCCCACTTGAGCCTCATCACCTAGAAGCATCACTGGATGCGTCCAATACAATTTCTGAGCCTATGGTACGCTTGGCACAAACCGTGCAGCTATCTTGCACCGTCACTAACACTATCTCCAAACGAACCAAAACGAGATTCCACATGACCCGCGTCACCTAGGAGTTCCATCGGGTGCGTTAAAAATGATTTCTAAGCCTATCTTACGTTCGGCGCAAATCGTGCACCTATCTTGCGTCAAGATTAGAAGTGTCCCCAAACGGACTGACTCGAGCTTACACTTGAGCCTCGTCACCAAGGAGTACCATCAAGTACCTCCAAAATTATTTCTGAGCCTATGGTACATTAGGCATAAACCGTGCACCTATCTTGCATCAAGATTAGCACTATCTCCAAATGGAATGAAACGAGCATCCACTTGAGCCTCATCAATTAGGAGTACCATCGGGTGCGACCAAAATGATTTTTGAGCCAATGGTACGTTTGGCGCAAACCATGCACTTATCTTGCACCGACTCTAGCACTGTCTCCAAACAGAGCGAAACGAGATTCCACATGGCCCACATCACCAAGGAGTTCCATCTGGTGCGTCCAAAATAATTTATGAGCATATGGTATGTTCGGCAGAAACCGTGCACCTATCTTGCATCAAGGTTAGCACTATCTCCAAATGGATTGAATTGAGCTTCCACTTGAGACTCGTCACTTAGGAGTATCATTTGGTGCATCCAAAATGATTTCTGGACCCATGGTACATTTGGCACAACCCGTGCACATATCTTGCACTGATATTAACACTGTCTCCAAACAAACCGAAACATGATTCCACATGACCCACGTCTCCTAGGAGTTCCATCGGGTGCGTCCAAAATTATTTCTGGGCTTGCGGAACATTCGTCGCAAATCGTGCATCCATCTTACATCAAGGTTAGCACTATCTCCAAACGGACTGAATTGAGCCTCGTCACCTAGAAGTATCACTGGGTGTGTCCAATATGATTTCTAAGCCTATGGTACATTTGCTGCAAATCGTGCACCTATCTTGCACCGACACTAACACTGTCTCCAAACAGACCAAAATGAGATTCCACATGACCCACATCACCTAAGAGTTCCATCAGGTGCGTCCAAAATGATTTCTAAGCCTATCGTACGTTCGGCGCAAATCGTGCACCTATCTTTTGTCAAGTTTAGCAGTATCTCCAAATGGACTGACTCAAGCTTCCACATGAGCCTCGTCACAAAGGAGTACCATCTGGTGCATCCAGAACGATTTCTAAGCCTACGGTATGTTTGGCGCAAACCGTGCAACTATCTTGCATCAAGATTAGCTCTATCTCCAAATAGAATGAAATGAGCATCCACTTGAGCCTCGTCACCTAGGAGTATCATCGAGTGCGGCCAAAATGATTTCCGAGGCTATGGTACATTTGGCGCAAACCATGCACCTATCTTGCGTGACACTAACACAATTTCCAAATGAACCAAAACAAAATTCCACAAGACACACGTCACTTAGGAGTTCCATTGGGTGCGTCCAAAATGATTTATGAGCCTATGGTACGTTCGGCGCAAACTGTTTATCTATCTTGAGTCAAGGTTAGCACTATCTCCAAACGGACTAAATCGAGCTTCCACTTGAGCCTCGTCACCATGGAGTATCATTGGGTGCATCCAAAACGATTTATGAGCCTATGGTACATTTGGCGCAAACCAAGCACCTATCTTGCACCGACACTAACGATGTATCCAGACAGACCAAAATGAGATTCCACATGACCCAAGTCGCATAGGATTTACAACGGGTGCATCCCAAAATGATTTCTAAGCCTGCGGTATGTTCGGCGCAAAGCATGCACCAATCTTGCACCAAGATTAGCACTATCACCAAACGACCTAAATCGAGCTACCACTTGAGCCTCGTCACCTAGGAGTACCATCGGGTGTGCCCAAAATGATTTCTGAGCCTATGGTACGTTTGGCACAAACTGTGCACCTCTCTTGCACCGAAACTAACATTGTCTCCAAATGGACCAAAAAAAGATTTCACACGACCAACGTCAACTAGGAGTTCCATCGGGTGCGTCCAAAATGATTTCTAAGTCGGTGGTACGTTTGGCGCAAATCGTGCACCTATCTTGCGTCAAAATTAGCACTATTCCAAATGGAATGAAACGAGCATCCACTTGAGCCTTGCCACCAATGAGTACCGTCGGGTGCGTCCAAAATGATTTCTGAACCTATGGTACGTTTCACGCAAACCATGCACCTATCTTGCACCGAGACTAACACTATCTCCAAACGGACCGAAACGATATTCCACAAGGCCCACATCACCAAGGAGTCCCATCAGGCATGTCCAAAATTATTTCTGAGCCTATAGTATGTTCGGCGCAAACCGTGCACCTATCTTGAGTCAAGGTTAGCACTATCTCCAAACGGACTGAATCGAGCTTCCACTTCAGCCTTGTCACCGTGCAGAATCATTGGATGCGTCCAAAACGATTTCTGAGCCTATGGTACGTTTGGCGCAAACCATGCACCTAACTTGCACCGACACAAACACTATCTCCAAACGGACCGAAATGAGATTCCACATGACCCAAGTCGCCTAGGATTTACATCGAGTGCGTCCAAAATGATTTCTGAACCTGTGGTATGTTCGGCGCAAAGCATGCACCTATCTTGTGTCAAGATTAGCACTGTATATAAATGGCCTGAACCAAGCTACCACTTGAGCCTCATCACCTAGGACTACCATCGGGTGTGTCCAAAACAATTTCTGAGCCAATGGTATATTTGGCGCAAACTGTGCACCTATCTTGCACCAAAACTAACATTGTCTCCAAACGGACCAAAACGAGTTTCCACATGACCCACGTCAACTAGGAGTTTCATTGGGTGCGTCCAAAATGATTTATAAGCCTATGGTACATTCGGCGCAAATCGTGCACCTATCTTGCGTCAAAATTAGCACAATTCCAAATGGAATGAAACGAGCATCCACTTGAGCCTCGTCACCTAGGAGTACCATCGGGTGCGTCCAAAATGATTTCTGAGCCTATGGTACGTTCCACGCAAATGAATCGAGCTTCCACTTTAGCCTCGTCACCTAGGAGTACCATCGGGTGTGTGCAAAAGGATTTCTAAGCCTATGGTACGTTTGGTGCAAATCATGCACCTTTCCTGCACCGACACTAATGCTGTCTCCAAATAGACCAAAACGAGATTCTACAAGACCCACGTCACCTAGGAGTTCCATCAGGTGCATCCAAAACGATTATGAGCCTGTGGTACGTTCGGTGCAAATCGTGCACCTATCTTGCATCAAGATTAGCACTATCTGTAAACGGAGTGAAACAAGCATCGACTTGAGCACTATCACCTAGGGCTAGGGGTACCGTCGGGTGCATCCAAAATGATTTCTGAGCCTATGGTACGTTTGGCGCAAACCATGCTCCTATCTTCCACGGACACTAACACTGTATCCAAATGGACCGAAACGAGATTCCACATGACCCACATGATAAGAACCCGCTAGGGTTTGATTGCCGATCTTTTGATGAGAGATCGTGGTGAAGTCAATTAGTGGAAAAAGATGACGTTCACGGTCCGACTACAACAATCCAGGGACGTTGTACCTTGGCAACCGATACACCACCTTCAATGGTTGCCGTGATATTGCGACGCGACATCCAGCCACTAGGGCACCCGTCCTGCAAGCAATCGAAGAACTTGCAAGAACAAGAGAACAAGTATTGAATTACTAGCTGTAAATGAAGGTTTCAAACTCAATCTCCAATGACATGGGGTTCCAAAGACAAGTAGACGGGCGGCTGATCCAGCACGCGCGTTTATGGGCAAGTAGTGAAGGCTAACTTGATCTAAACAAAACTCAATCTGTTCCGGCGGCTCTAGAGACATATAAGTAGATGAGAGGACGACTAAGGGAGTGTTTGGGTCATCCTCCAACCCTAGGACGCGTCCCTAATGGACCCAACTTGATACATGGGCCAACAGCCCAAAAATTAGGTGACATAGCACCGCAGACAGAGAAGAACGTGACAATAAAACAATGACTGGAGGCGCCTCCGACGTGATATGGATATGGGGTTGGATCCATTAGAAATTGGACTTGATAAGCTTTCCAACAAGTGCTAGAACGTCCCAATAGGAGTCCGTATGAAGTCATGGCGGCCATCACAAGTTGGTGCTGTGCTGCAGTCCGAATCCAGCCAACGCGAGTCCTTTTTCCTTTCGGTCTTCTCCTTGGTTCCTAATCAAAACAAGAGTGCACGTGTCTCCAAGATCTAAACATGATGGATAGGAGCTCAAGAAGGAATTCGCTTGATGATTAAGTTTACGAGCGTGAGCATGAGTAAGAGGACCAGCAAGAGGTACTGGTGTCGGTGTGAATGCATCGTTGGTGTTGAAGTCCTCATCATCCTCCCTTTCTTGCATTTGAGTCGTCCTCGACTCAAGCTCATCTTCCTCACCCAAATAAGGCTTTAAATTTGTAATGTTAAATGTGCAACTAACCCCAAAATCTGCAGGAAGATTAAGCTTATATGCATTCTCATTAATTCGTTGCAACACTTTAAATGGTCCGTCAGCTCTAGGCATCAGTTTAGATTTTCTCAATTTAGGAAACCTCTCCTTTCTTAAATGCAACCAAACCAAATCTCTAGGTTCAAATTTTAATTCTTTGCGACCTTTATCACCAGCAAGCTTATATTTAGCATTCATACGCTCTATGTTTTGTTTGGTTGTTTCATGCAATTTCAACATCAATTCAACACATTGCTTAGCATCAAAATTTAATTTTTTTGAAGTTGGCAAATGCATTAAATCAATAGGAGCACGTGGCAACAAACCATAAACAATCTCAAATGGACACATCTTTGTAGTAGAATGCATTGAACGATTATAAGCAAACTCAATATGAGGTAAACAATCTTCCCACATCTTAATATTCTTCTTTAAAACAGCCCTTAACATAGTTGATAAAGTTCTATTCACAACTTCAGTTTGACCATCAGTTTGGGGATGACAACTTGTAGAAAATATAAGTTTAGTCCCTAATTTAGCTCAAAAAGTTCTCCAAAAATGGCTAAGAAATTTAGCATCTCGATCAGAAACAATTGTATTTGGCACACCATGCAAACGAACAACTTCACAAAAGAACAAATCAACAATATGTGTCGCATCATCAGTTTTATGACAAGGTATAAAGTGTGTCATCTTAGAAAATCTATCCACAACCACAAAAACACTATCATGACCCTTCCTAGTCCTTGGCAATCCCAACACAAAATCCATAGAAATATCTTCCCAAGGAGCATTGGGAACAGGTAGAGGCATATACAAACCGTGTGGATTTAACCGTGACTTAGCCTTTTGACATGTAGTGCAACGAGCGACAAATCTCTCCACATCTCTCCTCATCTTTGGCCAAAACAAATGACCAGCAAGGATGTCCTCCATCTTCTTTTCTCCAAAATGTCCCATCAAGCCACCTCCGTGCGCCTCCTGTAGCAACAACAAACGAACAGAGCTAGCTGGAATGCAAAGCTTGTTAGCTCTAAACACAAAGCCATCATTCACAACAAATTTATTCCATGCTTTTCCATCATTACATTGCAGCAACACGTCCTTAAAATCATCATCATGCACATATTGTTCTTTAATTATTTCCAAACCAAAGATCTTATAGTCAAGTTGTGTCAACAAAGTATATCGCCTAGACAAAGCATCAGCAATGATATTCTCTTTTCCTTTCTTGTGTTTGATTACATAAGGAAAAGATTCAATAAATCAACCCACTTAGCATGTCTACGATTCAGTTTACCTTGACTACGAATATGCTTCAACGATTCATGATCACAATGTAAAATAAATTCTTTGGACCACAAATAATGCTGCCATGTTTCTACTATCCGCACAAGAGCATACAATTCTTTGTCATAAGTAGAATAATTCAGCACAGGTCCACTTAGTTTCTCACTAAAATATGCAATGGGTCTTCCTTCTTGTAATAAAACACCACCCAATCCAATTCCACTAGCATCACATTCAAGTTCGAAAGTCTTATTAAAATCAAGAAGTTGGAGAAGAGGTGCATGTGTAAACTTATCTTTCAACATGATGAAGGCATTCTCTTGTGCTTTGCCCCAATTAAAGGGCACTCCCTTCTTTGTAAGATCATTCAATTGTGCAGCAATGGTGCTGAAATCCTTCACAAAACGGCGATAGAACCCCACAAGTCCTAGGAAACTCCGCACCTGTGTGATAGTCTTTGGTACAGGCCATCCCTGTATAGCTTCCACCTTGGCTTGATCAACCTCAATTCCCTGTGGAGTCACAACATAGCCGAGAAAAGACACTTGATCGGTGCAAAAGGTTCACTTCTCAAGGTTACCAAATAAACGTGCATCTCGTAGAGCATCAAAAATAGCACGTAAGTGACCTAGGTGTTCATCCATAGATTTGCTATAAATCAATATATCATCAAAGTAGACTACAACAAATTTCCCAATGAAAGCACACAAAACCTCGTTCATTAATCTCATGAAAGTACTAGGTGCATTAGTTAACCCAAAAGGCATTACCAACCACTCATATAAGCCGAACTTAGTTTTGAAAGCAGTTTTCCATTCATCTCCTAATTTCATACGAATCTGGTGGTACCCACTACGCAAATCAACTTTGGAAAACACAACAGCACCACTCAATTCATCAAGCATATCATCTAAACGGGGAATAGGGTGTCGATATCGAATGGTGATGTTATTAATAGCCCTACAATCAACACACATACGCCATGTTCCATCTTTCTTAGGCACCAAAATAATCGAAACAGCACAAGGACTAAGAGACTCATGCACATAACCTTTGTCGAGTAGTTCTTGCACTTGCCACTGGATTTCTTTTGTTTCCTCTGGATTTGTCCTGTATGGCACACGGTTTGGCAAAGATGCACCAGGAATAAGATCAATTTGGTGCTCAATCCCACGTATAGGTGGCAGCCCCACTGGTATTTCACTTGGAAACACATCAGAATACTCCTGCAAAATGTTAGCAATAGCAGGAGGCAAAGAATGCTGCATATCGTGAAGGGAGATCATTGCATCTTTGCATACTAAAGCATAAGCAACGAAAGCTGATTCATTAAACTCATTTATATCAGATTTAGTAGCAAACAAACAAGTCCCTTTCAATTTTATCTCATTCTTGTCATCAGCCATAGATTTGTCACTTTTGTTGTTCTCATTCTGAACCTTTGCAGCCTTAGCAACATCATTTTGCATAATAGCTTCAGGAGACATGTGATGCAACACAATTTTTCGATCATGGTATAGAAAGGAATACTGATTTGTTCTACCATGATGCATAGAATCTCTATCAAATTGCCAAGGTCTACCTAGTAGAATATTACAAGCTTGCATAGGCACAACATCACATTCCACAATATCTTTATAGGATCCAATGGAAAAATTCATTCTCACAAGTCTAGTTACCTTTGCCTTACCACTGTTGTTCAGCCATTGAATGTAATAGGGATGTGGGTGTGGTTTGGTGGTAAGCGCCAATTTTTGCACCATATCGCTGCTAGCCAAGTTCTTGCAGCTGCCTCCATCAATGATCATGCGACACGAACGCTCTTTGATGACACACTTTGTTTGAAACAATGTGTGTCGCTGATTTTGCTCTGCCTTCTCCATTTGTGCGCTAAGCACTTGCTGCACAATGAGGCTCTCATAGTGGTCTGCTTCACCTGCATCAATATGTTCTTCCAAGTGTCCTTCACTACCTGCATGGTCAGCCGCAAGCAATGCAAGTGTATCTTCATCAAAATCAGTAGTAGATGAATATTCACCATCATCTTGGATGACCATAACACGCTTGCTTGGACAATCATGGATCACATGTCCATATCCCTTGCACCGGTGACACTGAACGTCCCTTGTTCTACCTGTAGATGCCATGGAAGTAGCACTTGCAGCAGGCGTTGGGGCTGTCTTTGATGCTAAATTTGTAGGAGTAACGTGAGGCTTATCACTGGATGATGGCATAGGAGTATGTGTAGTCGTGCGGGGCTGCCATGAATTAGTCCTCCCTACAGAAAAAATTAGTCTTGGCACTGGCACGTCGCCCCTGCACTTCTCTTTCAGCTTTACAAGCAAGATGAAACAAACGGGTTATGTTAGTATAATCTTTATAAGCAAGGATGTCCTGGATTTCACGATTTAGCCTGCCCAAAAATCTAGCCATAGCAGATTCCTCTTCCTCTAAGTTACAACGCAGCATACCCATTTGTAATTCCTGATAATATTCTTCTACACTTTTGGCACCTTGTCTCAATTGCTACATCTTATTTAACATATCACGTGCATAGTAAGAAGGAACAAATCTAGCCCTCATGACTCATTTCAAAGAATCCCAAGTTTGAGGTATGTTATCAGGATTTTCTTGCCATGTTCTTTCCACCAAATGGAGGCAAAATCGGTAAACTCACTAGTAGCAGCCCTAACACGAGTATCCTCAGGAAAATTGTGACATGCAAACTTTTGGTCAACGATAATTTCCCAAGTAATGTACGCACAGGATCATACTTACCATCAAAAGGAGGTATTTTAAATTTAATCTTGCTGAAAGCATCATTATTATTGGGTACCTCACGTCGGTGGTGACCACCCATACCTCTACGATTATGGCGTAGACGACGCCGATGACGAGCATCCTGATCATCACGTTCAGTATCAGCAGTATAATCTTCATCATAATTATCTTCAACTCGCTCTTCGTCCTTCTTGTCTTCATTATGCCGCTCTTTGTCTTTTGTGTGGAAGTCATCAAAACGGTTCAAAAGGGCAGCAAGGCTTTTGTCCATATGAGCCACAGATGCCTCCAACCCTGTAAGCTTGGTGGAGGTGGTAAGTTGTGCTGTCTCCAGTTGCCCAATCTTGTCACTGGTCACTTGTAAATCGTTATCAAGTCCTTCTGTATGCAGCTACACTTGCCTTGTAAAATGTTGAATGATGCCCTTGGTACGAGGAGATTGTGGAATCTTGTTACCGTCCTCTGATCCTGACATGGTTCAACAAAACAATGTGGAAACAAGAAAATAGGTGAAGAAATAAAAGCCCTACAACTATTAGGATGTAGCTACAGCAAGGCGCTCACTCTCAACCTATTTATCAAGCTCTTACCAGTTCTTACCTTGCTCAACAAGAGGGGTTGACAACCAGCAAGTCTGCAACCTTAGAAGAGAGTGTACCACTACTGCAGCAACAACACCTATCAAGTTGTAGTCATATATGTGGAGCTGTAGGTGGGCCAAATGTAATGCCAAGGAAAATGATAGCACCATGTTAGTTACAAAAGCGAGTTGAATAATCATTCAACAGTGGTACTATGCTGGTCCTAGCCTAGACCGTGCTAGAGACGCGAGCCTGGACACAAGGAGATCACAAAACCACCTAGCAAAAGAATCAACACAAAAATCAGCCCCCTTTTCGTTTATCTTACTTCTTTTCCCTTTTTTGGCTTTTCTGGACTATAGGAATTAAAATAGGGAAAGGATTGGAAGTCTCTCACTGATTAACCTTGCTCTGATTACCAACTGACAAGAACCCGCTGGGGTTTGATGGCTGATCTTTTGATGAGAGATCGCGACGAACTCGATTAGTGGAAAAAGATGACATTCACGGTCCGACTACAATGATCCAGGGACGTTGCACCTTGGCAACCGATACACCACCTACAATGGTTGCCATGATATTGCGGCGCGACAACCAACCACTAGGGCACCCGTCCTACAAGCAATCGAAGAACTCGCAAGAACAAGAGAACAAGTACTGAATTACTAGATGTAAATGAAGGTTTCAAACTCAATCTCCAATGACGTGGGGTTCTGAAGACAAGTAGATGAGCGGCTGATCCAGCACGCACGTTAACAGGCAAGTAGCGAAGGCTAACTTGATCTAAACAAAACCCAATCTGTTTCGGTGGCTCTAGAGACATATAAGTAGATGAGAGGATGACTAAGGGAGAGTTTGGGTCGTCTGCAACCCTAGGATGCGTCCCTAATGGACCCAACTTGATACATGGGCCAACAGCCCAAAAATTAGGTGATGCAGCACCGCAGACAGAGAAGAACGTGACAATAAAACAATGACTGGAGGCGCCTCCTATGTGATATGGATATGAGGTTGGATCCTTTGGAAAGTAGACTTGATAATCTTTTCCAACAAGTGCTAGAACGTCCCAATCAGAGTCCGTATGAAGTCATGGCGGACATCACAAGTTGGTGCTGTGCTGCAGTCCGAATCTAGCCAACACGAGTCCTCTTCCCTTTTGGTCTTCTCTTTGGTTCCTAATCAAAACAAGAGTGCACGTGTCTCCAAGATCTAAACATGATGGACAGGAGCTCAAGAAGGAACTCACTTGATGATTAAGTTTACGAGCGCGAGCACGAGTAAGAAGACCAGCAAGAGGTACTGGTGTCGGTGTGGATGCATCGTTGGTGTTGAAGTCCTCATCACCACGTCACCAAGGATTTCAATCGGGTGCGTCCAAAAAAAATTTCGAGCCCATGATACGTTGGGCACAAACCGTGCACCTATCTTGCGTCAAGATTAGCACTATCTCCAAACGGACCAAATCGAGCTTCCAGTTGAGCCTCGTCACCTAGGAGTACCATAGGGTGTGGCCAAAATGATTTCTGAGCCTATGGTACGTTTGGTGCAAACTGTGCATCTTGCACTGACATTAACACTGTGTCCAAACATACCGAAACCAGATTCCACATGACCCACGTCTCCTAACAGTCCTGTCGGGTGCATCCAAAACGACTTCTGACCCGGTGGTATATTCGGCACAAACCATGCATCCATCTTGTGTCAAGATTAGCACTATCTCCAAACGAACTGAATCGAGCTTCCACCTGAGCCTCATCACCTAGAAGTATCCTTGGATGCGTCCAAAACGATTTCTGAGCCTATGGTACGTTTGGCACAAACCGTGCACCAATCTTGCACCGACAATAACATTGTCTCCAAACGGACCAAAACGAGATTCCACATGACCCAAGTCGCCTAGGATTTACATCGGGTGCGTCCAAAACGATTTCAGAGCCTATGGTACGTTCGGCGCAAAGCGTGCACCTATCTTGCGTCAAAATTAGCACTATCTCTAAATGGCCTGAATCGAGCTACCACTTGAGCCTCGTCACCTAGGACTACCATCGGGTGTGTCTAAAACGATTTCTGAGCCTATGGTACGTTTGGCACAAACTGTGCGCCTATCTTGCACCGAAACTAACAGTGTCTCCAAACAGACCAAAACAAGATTCCACACGACCCACATCAACTAGGAGTTCCATCGGGTGCATCCAAAACGATTTCTGAGCCTGTAGTACATTCGGCGCAAAGCGTGCACCTATCTTGCGTCAAGATTAGCACTATCTCTAAACGGCCTGAATCGAGCTACCACTTGAGCCTCGTCACCTAGGACTACCATCGGGTGTGACCAAAATGATTTCTGAGCCTATGGTATGTTTGGCACAAACTGTGCACCTATCTTGCACCAAAACTAAATTATCTCCAAACGGACCCGAACGAGTTTCCACATGACCCACGTAAACTAGGAGTTCAATCGGGTGCGTCCAAAATGATTTTTGAGCCCATGGTACGTTGGGCGCAAACCGTGCACCTATTTTGCGTCAAGATTAGCACTATCTCCAAACGGACCGAATTGACCTTCCACTTGAGCCTCGTCACCTAGAAGTATCACTGGGTGCGTCCAAACCATTTCCGAGCCTATGGTACCTTTGGCGCAAACCGTGCACCCATCTTGCACCGACACTAACACTGTCTCCAAATGGACCAAAACAAGATTCCACATGACCATGTCACCTAGGAGTTCCGTCGAGTGTGTCCAAAAAGATTTCTGAGCCTATGGTACGTTCGGCGCAAATCGTGCACCTATGTTGCGTCAAGGTTAGCACTATCTCGAAACAGAATGAAACGAGCATCCACTTGACCCTCATCACCTAGGAGTACCTTCGGGTGCGTCCAAATCGATTTCTGAGCCTATGGTATGTTTGGCGCAAACTGTGCACCTATCTTGCACCGAAACTAACATTGTCTCCAAACGGCCCAAAACAAGTTTCCACATGACCCACGTAAACTAAGAGTTCCAACAGGTGCGTCCAAAGTGATTTCTGAGCTTATGGAACGTTCGGCGCAAACCGTTCACCTATCTTGCATCAAAATTAGAACAATTCAAATGGAATGAAACGAGCATCCAATTGAGCCTCGTCACCTAGGAGTACCATCGGGTGCGTCCAAAATGATTTCTGAGCCTATGGTACGTTTCACACAACCCATGCACCTACCATGCACCGACACTAACACTATCTACAAACAGACCGAAACGAGATTCCACATGGCCGACATCACCAAGGAGTCCCATCAGGCGCGTCCAAAATGATTTCTAAGCCTATGTTACGTTCGGCGCAAACCATGCACCTATCTTGAGTCAAGGTTAGCACTATCTCCAAACGAACTGAATCGAGCTTCCACCCGAGCCTCGTCACCATGCGGCCTTGGATGCGTCCAAAACGATTTCTGAGCCTATGGTACATTTGACGCAAACCGTGCACCAATCTTGCATCGACACTAACACTGTCTCCAAACGGACCAAAACGAGATTCCACATGACCCAAGTCGCCTAGGATTTACATCGGGTGCGTCCAAAACGATTTCTGAGCCTATGGTACGTTCGGCGCAAAGCGTGCACCTATCTTGCGTCAAGATTAGCACTATCTCTAAACGGCCTGAATCGAGCTACCACTTGAGCCTCGTCACCTAGGACTACCATCGGGTGTGTCTAAAACGATTTCAGAGCCTATGGTACGTTTGGCACAAACTATGCACGTATCTTGCACCGAAACTAACAGTGTCTCCAAACAGACCAAAACAAGATTCCACATGACCCACGTCAACTAGGAGTTCCATCAGGCGCGTCCAAAATGATTTTAGAGCCTGTAGTACGTTTGGCGCAAAGCGTGCACCTATCTTGCGTCAAGATTAGCACTATCTCTAAATAGCCTGAATCGAGCTACCACTTGAGCCTCATCACCTAGGACTACCATCGGGTGTGTCCAAAATGATTTCTGAGCCTATTGTATATTTGGCGCAAACTGTGCACCTATCTTGCACCGAAACTAACATTATCTCCAAACGGACCCGAACGAGTTTCCACATGACCCACATAGACTAGGAGTTCAATCGGGTGCGTCCAAAATGATTTTTGATCCCATGGTACGTTGGGCGCAAACCGTGCACCTATCTTGCGTCAAGATTAGCACTATCTCCAAACGAACCGAATTGACCTTCCACTTAAGCCTCGTCACCTAGAAGTATCACTGGTTGCGTCCAAAACGATTTCTGAGCCTATGGTACGTTTGGCACAAACCGTGCACCCATCTTGCACCGACACTAACACTGTCTCCAAATGGACCAAAATGAGATTTCACATGACCGCGTCACCTAGGCGTTCCATCGAGTGCGTCCAAAAAGATTTCTAAGCCTATGGTACGTTCGGCGCAAATCGTGCACCTATGTTGCGTCAAGTTTAGCACTATCTCGAAACGGAATGAAACGAGCATCGACTTGAGCCTCATCACCTAGGAGTACCATCGGGTGCGTCCAAATCAATTTCTGAGCCTATGGTATGTTTGGCGCAAACTGTGCACCTATCTTGCACTGAAACTAACATTGTCTCCAAATGGCCCAAAACAAGTTTCCACATGACCCACGTAAACTAGGAGTTCCAACAGGTGCGTCCAAAATGATTTCTAAGCTTATGGAACGTTCACTGCAGACCGTGCACCTATCTTGCGTCAAAATTAGCACAATTCAAACGGAATGAAACGATCATCCACTTGAGACTCGTCACCTAGGAGTACCATCGGGTGCGTCCAAAATGATTTCTAAGCCTATGGTACGTTTCACGCAAACAATGCACCTACCTTGCATCGATACTAACACTGTCTCCAAACGGACTGAAACAAGATTCCACATGGCCCATGTCACCAAGGAGTTCCATCGGGCGCGTCCAAAACGATTTCTAAGCCTGTGGTACGTTTTGTGCAAACCTTGCACCTATCTTGCGTCACGATTAGCACTATCTCCAAACAGACTGAATCGAGCTTCCACTTTAGCCTCATCACCTATGAGTACCATCGGGTGTGTCCAAAAGGATTTCTGAGCCTATGGTACGTTTGGTGCAAACCGTGCACCTATCTTGCACCGACACAAATGATGTCTCCAAACAGACCAAAACGAGATTCCACAAGACCCACATCACCTAGGAGTTCCATCGGGTGCATCCAAAACGATTATGAGCCTGTGGTACATTCAGCGCGAATCATGCACCTATCTTGTGTCAAGATTAGCACTATCTGCAAACGGAGTGAAACAAGCACCAACTTGAGCCTTATCACTTAATTGTACCGTCTGGTGCATCCAAAATGATTTCTGAGCCTATGGTACGTTTGGCGCAAATCATGCTCCTATCTTCCACTGACACTAACACTGTATCCAAATTGACCAAAATTAGATTCCACATGACCCATGTCACCTAGGAGTTCAATCGGGTGCGTCCAAAATGATTTTTGAGCCCATGGTACGTTCGGCGCAAACCGTGCACCTATCTTGCGTCAAGATTAGCATTATCTCCAAACGGACCGAATTGACCTTCCACTTGAGCCTCGTCACCTAGAAGTATCACTAGGTGCGTCCAAAATGAATTCCGAGCCTATGGTACGTTTGGCGCAAACCTTGCACCAATCTTGCATCGACACTAACACTGTCTCCAAATGGACCAAAACGAGATTCCACATGACTACGTCACCTAAGAGTTCCATCGAGTGCGTCCAAAAAGATTTCTAAGCCTATGGTACGTTCGGCGCAAATCATGCATCTATCTTGCGTCAAGGTTAGCATTGTATTGAAACGGAATGAAACGAACATCCACTTGAGCCTCATCACCTAGGAGTACCATTGGGTACGTCCAAAACAATTTCTGAGCCTATGGTACGTTTGGCGCAAACTGTGCACCTTTCTTGCACCAAAACTAATATTGTCTCCAAACAGACCAAAACAAGATTCCACATGACCCACGTCAAAATGATTTCTAAGCCTGTAGTACATTCGGCGCAAACCGTGCACCTATCTTATGTCAAGATTAGCACTATTCCAAACAGAATGAAACCAGCATCCACTTGAGCCTATGGTACCTAGGAGTACCGTCTGGTGCGTCCAAAATGATTTCTGAGCCTATGGTACGTTTCACGCAAACCATGCACCTATCTTGCACCGACACTAGCACTGTCTCCAAACGGACTGTAACGAGATTTCAGATGGCCCACATCACCTAGGAGTCCTATCAGGCGCTTCCACAATGATTTCTAAGCCTATGTTACGTTCAGCGCAAACCATGCACCTATCTTGAGTCAAGGTTAGCACTATCTCCAAACGAACTGAGTCGAGCTTCCACTTGAGCCTCGTCACCATGCAGTATCATTGGATGCGTCCAAAATGATTTCTGAGCCTATGTTACGTTTGGCGCAAACGGTGCACCTATCTTGCACCAACACTAACACTGTCTCCAAACGGACCAAAACGAGATTCCACATGACCCAAGTCGCCTAGGATTTATATCGGGTGCGTCCAAAATAATTTCTGAGCCTATGGTACGTTCAGCGCAAAGTGTGCACCTATATTGCGTCAAAATTAGCACTATCTCTAAATGGCCTGAATCGAGCTACCACTTGAGCCTCGTCACCTAGGACTACCATCAGGTGTGTCCAAAATGATTTATGAGCCTATGGTAGGTTTGGCGCAGACTGTGCACCCATCTTGCACCGAAACTAACATTGTCTCCAAACGAACCAAAACGAGTTTCCACATGACCCATGTAAACTAGGAGTTCAATCGTGTGCGTCCAAAATGATTTTCGAGCCCATGGTACGTTCGGCACAAACCATGCACCTATCTTGCATCAAGATTAGCACTACCTCCAAATGGACCGAATTGACATTCCACTTGAGCCTCGTCACCTAGAAGTATCACTGCGTGCGTCCAAAACGATTTTCGAGCCTATGGTACGTTTGGCACAAACCGTGCACCTATCTTGCACCGACACTAACACTATCTCCAAATAGACCAAAACAAGATTCCACATGGCCCACGTCACCAAGGAGTTCCATCGGGCGCGTCCAAAATGATTTCTAAGCCTATGGTACGTTCGGTGCAAACCTTGCACCTATCTTGCGTCAAGATTAGCACTCTCTCCAAACAGACTGAATCGAGCTTCCAGTTTAGCCTCATCACCTAGGCGTACCATCGGGTGTGTCCAAAAAAATTCTGAGCCTATGGTACGTTTGGTGCAAATCGTGCTCCTATCTTGCACCGACACTAACGCTGTCTCCAAATAGACCAAAACGAGATTCCACAAGACCCATGTCACCTAGGAGATCCACCGGGTGCGTCCAAAACGATTATGAGCCTGTTGTACGTTCGGCACAAATCGTGCACCTATCTTGCGTCAAGATTAGCACTATCTGTAAATGGAGTGAAACAAGCACTGACTTGAGCCTTATCACCTAGGAGTACCGTCGGGTGCGTCCAAAACGATTCTGAGCCTATGGTACGTTTGGCGCAAACCATGCTCCTATCTTCCACCGACACTAACACTGTATTCAAAGGGACCAAATTGAGATTCCACATGATCCACCTCACCAAGGAGTTCAATCGTGTGCGCCCAAAATGATTTTTGAGCCCATGGTACCTTCGGCGCAAACCGTGCACCATCTTGCGTCAAGATCAGCACTATCTCCAAACAGACCGAATCGAGCTTCCACTAGAGCCTCCTCACCTAGGAGTACCATCGGGTGTGGCCAAAACGATTTCTAAGCCTATGGTTCGTTTGGCGCAAACTGTGCACCTATCTTGCACTGATATTAACACTGTCTCCAAACATACCGAAACACGATTCCACATGACCCACGTCTCCTTGCAGTCCCGTCAGGTGCGTCCAAAATGACTTCTGAGCCGGTGGTACGTTCGACGCAAACCATGCATCCATCTTGTGTCAAGATTAGCACTATCTCCAAACGGACTGAATTGACCTTCCACTTAAGCCTCGTCACCTAGAAGTATCACTACGAGCGTCCAAAATGATTTCTGAGCCCATGGTACGTTTGGCGCAAACCGTGCACCTATCTTGCACCGACACTAACACTGTCTCCAAATGGACCAAAATGAGATTCCAGATGACCCACATCACCTAGGAGTTCCATCGAGTGTGTCCAAAAAGATTTCTGAGCCTATGGTACGTTCGGCAAAAATCGTGCACCAATCTTGCGTCAAGGTTAGCACTATCTCGAAACAGAATGAAACGAGCATCCACTTGAGCCTCATCACCTAGGAGTACCATCGGGTGTGTCCAAAACAATTTCTGAGCATATGGTACGTTTGCCGCAAACTGTGCACCTATCTTGCACCGAAACTAACATTGTCTCCAAACGGACCAAAACAAGATTCCACATGACCCATGTCAACTCGAAGTTCCATCGGGTGTGTCCAAAATGATTTCTAAGCATGTGGTACGTTCGGCGCAAACCGTGCACCTATCTTGCGTCATGATTAGCACCATTCCAAACAGAATGAAATGAGCATCCACTTGAGCCTCGTCACCTAGGAGTACCGTCAGGTGTGTCCAAAATGATTTCTGAGCCTATGGTACGTTTCACGCAAACCATGCACCTATCTTGCACCGACACTAGCACTGTCTCCAAACGGACCGAAACTAGATTCCACGTGGCCTACATCACCAAGGAGTCCCATTCGGCGCGTCCAAAATTATTTCTAAGCCTATGTTACGTTCGGCGCAAATCGTGCACCTATCTTGAGTCAAGGTTAGCACTATCCCCAACCAAATTGAATCGAGCTTCCACTTGAGCCTCGTCACCATGCAGCATCATTAGATGCGTCCAAAACGATTTTCTGAGCCTATCGTATGTTTGGCGTAAACTGTGCACTTATCTAGCATCGACACTACATTGTCTCCAAACGGACCAAAACGAG
This sequence comes from Saccharum hybrid cultivar R570, assembly GCA_038087645.1. NCBI lineage: Eukaryota > Viridiplantae > Streptophyta > Magnoliopsida > Poales > Poaceae > Saccharum > Saccharum hybrid cultivar. The sequence goes on from JAQSUU010000066.1 coordinate 18,724,708, forward strand.
ATTCCACATGACCCAAGTCGCCTAGGATTTACATCGAGTGTGTCCAAAACGATTTCTGAGCATGTGGTATGTTCGGCCCAAAGCGTGCACCTATCTTGAGTCAAGGTTAGAACTATCCCCAACCAAATTGAATTAAGCTTCCACTTGAGCCTCGTCACCATGCAGCATCATTGGATGCGTCCAAAATGATTTCTGAGCCTATGGTACGTTTGGCGTAAACTGTGCACCTATCTGGCATCGACACTAACACTGTCTCCAAATGGACCATAACGAGATTCCACATGACCCAAGTCGCCTAGGATTTACATCGAGTGCGTCCAAAACAATTTCTGAGCCTGTGGTACGTTTGGCGCAAAGCGTGCACCTATCTTGCGTCAAGATTAGCACTATCTCTAAATGGCCTGAATCGAGCTACCACTTGAGCCTCGTCACTTAGGACTACCATCGGGTGTGTCCAAAATGATTTCTGAGCCTATGGTATGTTTGGCGCAAACTGTGCACCTGTCTTGCACCGAAACTAACATTGTCTCCAAACGGACCAAAACGTGTTTCCACATGACGCACGTCAACTAGGAGTTGCATCGGGTGCGTCCAAAATAATTTCTAAGCCTATGGTATGTTCGGCGCAAATCGTACACCTATTTTGCGTCAAAATTAGCACAATTCCAAATGGAATGAAACGAGCATCCACTTGAGCCTCGTCACCTAGGAGTACCATCGGGTGCATCAAAAATGATTTCTGAGCCTATGGTATGTTTCATGCAAACCATGCACCTATCTTGCACCAACTCTTACACTATCTCCTAACGGACCGAAACGAGCTTCCACATGGCCCACATCAGCAAGGAGTTCCATCGGGCACGTCCAGAATAATTTCTAAGCCTATGGTACATTCGGCACAATCCTTACACCTATCTTGCGTCAAGATTAGCACTATCTCCAAACAAACTGAACCGCGCTTCCACTTTAGCCTCGTCACCTAGGAGTACCAGCGGGTGTGTCCAAAAGGATTTCTGAGCCTATGGTACGTTTGGTGCAAGCCATGCACCTATCTTGCACCGACACTAACGCTGTCTCCAAATAGACCAAAAGGAGATTCCACAAGACCCACGTCACCTAGGAGTTCCATCGGGTGCGTCCAAAACGTTTTATGAGCCTATGGTACGTTCAGCGCAAATCGTGCACCTATCTTGCGTCAAGATTAGCACTATCTACAAACAGAGTAAAAGAAGCATTGACTTGAGCCTTATCACCTAGGAGTACCGTCGGGTGCGTCCGAAATGATTTCTGAGCCTATGGTACGTTTGGCGCAAACCGTGCACCAATCTTACATCGACACTGTCTCCAAACGGACCAAAACGAGATTCTACGTGACCTAAGTCACCTAGGATTTACATCAGGTGTGTCCAAATCGATTTCTGAGCCTGTGGTATGTTCGGCGCAAAGCGTGCACCTATCTTGCATCAATATTAGCACTATCTCTAAACAGCCTGAATTGAGCTACCACTTGAGCCTCATCACCTAGGACTACCATCAGGTGTGTCCAAAATGATTTTTGAGCCTATTGTATGATTGGTGCAAACTGTGCACCTCTCTTGCACCGAAACTAACAATGTCTCCAAACGGACCAAAACGAGTTTCGACATAACCCAAGTCAACTAAGAGTTCCATCGGGTGCGTCCAAAATGATTTCTAAGCCTATGGTACGTTCGGCGTAAATCGTGCACCTATCTTGCGTCCAAATTAGCACAATTCCAAACAGAATTAAACGAGCATCCACTTGAGCCTCGTCACCTAGGAGTACCATCGGGTGTGTCCAAAATGATTTCTAAGCCTATGGTTCGTTTCACACAAAACCATGCACCTATCTTGCACCGACACTAACATTGTCTCCAAACGGACCAAAACGAGGTTCCACATGGCCCACATCACCAAGGAGACCCATTGGGCGCGTCCAAAATGATTTCTGAGCCTATGTTACATTCGGCGCAAACCGTGCACCTATCTTGAGTCAAGGTTAGCACTATCTCCAAACGAACTGAATCGAGCTTTCACTTGAGCCTCGTCACCATGTAGCATTATTGGATGCGTCCAAAATGATTTCTAAGCCTATCGTACGTTTGGCTCAAACTGTGCACCTGTCTGGCATCGACACTAACACTTCTCCAAATAGACCAAAATGAGATTCCACAAGACCCAAGTCACCTAGGATTTACATCGGGTGCGTCCAAAATAATTTCTGAGCCTGTGGTACGTTCGGCGCAAAGTGTGCACCTATCTTGCGTTAAGATTAGCACTATCTATAAACGGCCTGAATCGAGCTACCACTTGAGCCTCGTCACCTAGGACTACCATCGGGTATGTCCAAAATGATTTCTGAGCCTATGTTATGTTTGGCACAAACTGTGCACCTGTCTTGCACCAAAACTAACATTGTCTGCAAACGGACCAAAACGAGTTTCGACATAACCCACGTCAACTAGGAGTTCCACTGGGTGCGTCCAAAATGATTTCTAAGCCTATGGTACGTTCGGCGTAAATCGTGCACCTACCTTGCATCAAAATTAGCACAATTCCAAACAGAATGAAATGAGCATCCACTTGAGCCTCGTCACCTAGGAGTACCATTAGGTGCGTCCAAAATGATTTCTGAGCTTATGGTACGTTTCACGCAAACCATGCACCTATCTTGCACCGATACTAACACTATCTCCAAACAGACCAAAATGAGATTCCACATGGCCCACATCACCAAGGAGTTCCATCGGGCGCGTCCAGAATAATTTCTAAGCCTATGGTACGTTCGGTCCAAACCTTGCACCTATATTGCGTCAAGATTAGCACTATCTCCAAACAGACTGAATCGCGCTTCCACTTTTGCCTCGTCACCTAGGAGTACCATCGGGTCTGTCCAAAACGATTTCTAAGCCTATGGTACGTTTGGTGCAAGCCGTGCACCTATCTTGCACCGACACTAACGCTGTCTCCAAATAGACCAAAACGAGATTCCACAAGACCCACGTCACCTAGGAGTTCCATCGGGTGCGTCCAAAACGATTATGAGCCTATTGTACGTTCAGCGCAAATCGTGCACCTATCTTGCGTCAAGATTAGCACTATCTGTAAACGGAGTGAAACAAGCACCGACTTGAGCCTTATCACCTAGGAGTACCGTGGGGTGCGATGATTTCTGAGCCTATGGTACGTTTGGCGCAAACCATGCTCATATCTTCCACCGACACTAACACTGTATTCAAATGGACCAAAATAAGATTCCACATGACCCACCTCACCAAGGAGTTCAATCGGGTGCGTCCGAAACGATTTTTGAGCCCATGGTATGTTCGGCGCAAAGCGTGCACCTATCTTGCGTCAAGATTAGCACTATCTCTAAACGGCCTGAATTGAGCTACCACTTGAGCCTCGTCACCTAGGACTACCATCGGGTGTGTCCAAAATGATTTCTGAGCCAATGGTATGTTTGGCGCAAACTGTGCACCTGTCTTGCATTGAAACTAACATTGTCTCCAAACGGACCAAAACGAGTTTTGACATAACCCACGTCAACTAGGAGTTCCATCGTGTGCGTCCAAAATATTTCTAAGCCTGTGGTACGTTCGGCGTAAATCGTGCACCTACCTTGCATCAAAATTGGCACAATTCCAAACAGAATGAAATGAGCATCCACTTGAGCCAGGCCGGGGTCAAAATTTTCTGCGGACCAGTCCCCACTGTCGATGACAGATCGAGGTCGCTGAACGCATCGCATTGCGTGGTTGCTTGCATCAACCGATCGTCACCATGAGCTGGCGGCTGGTGCCCACCAACTGCATAGGCTGCCACCGCCGTCATCGTCAAAGTTAGCGCGTGTTTAGTCTAGCGTCTATAAAGTTTTTGGTACTGTGGCACATGTTTATTATAGCAATTAGTATCCAATTATAGACTAATTATACAATTAGTTATTTTTTATCTTTATTTAATGCTCCATGCATGTCTCCAAACATTCGATGGGATTGAATGTAAAGTTTTTGGGTGGGAACTAAACACCCCCTCAATGGTGAACCGGTTAGGTTAATTTCCACTGATCGATCCCATGCATGCTCACTGTGGAATGGAGGAAAAAGGCCGGATCCCTGCTGCCTGCTTGGAGTTCTTTTTGTTTACGTCTGTGGATGCGCCACTAGCTAACGGCCGAATTGCAACTCCTGGCCTGCTGCTTCCGGTAGGCATGTGGTAGATAGTGGGACTGGTCAGATTTGTATCCCACCAACTTTTTTGACGTTCAGTTCGCTCCGGATGCTGCTGAGAAATATTCTATGTTTTCGTTATTGATGAAGCAAAGTTAGTTCCAATACGTTCTTCTCAACTTCTCAATGATTTGCTGCTAACATACTGAAAGGAGTCACTTGACAGGGTCGATCAACGTTTTGCTGCAAATTAACAAACATACACGTGTGTTACATGCTTTAATTCATTCCAAATAAAAACATGATGATGTGACATGATCGAGCTTATAAGATGGAGAGGTCTAAGAGTGTATCTTTATGTTTGTTAGCTGGTGGCATTGGTTGGTGTATCTGGAAAACTAGCTAGGAATGATTGGGTGTTTAACAAAAAGTTAATCAAATCACCTAAAGTCATTGCTTACAAGATTGTGGGCATTTTGAGGCAGTGGAAGAAGATGCTCAAGGTGAAGGATCAAAGGGCTGAACGTTCGGCGCAAACCGTGCACCTATCTTGAGTCAAGGTTAGCACTATCTCCAAACGAACTGAATCGAGCTTTCACTTGAGCCTTGTCACCATGCAACATCATTGGATGCGTCCAAAATGATTTCTGAGCCTATGGTACGTTTGGCGCAAACCGTGCACCTATCTGGCATCGACACTAACACTATCTCCAAATGGACCAAAACGAGATTCCACAAGACCCAAGTCGCCTAGGATTTACATCGGGTGCGTCCAAAACGATTTCTGAGCCTGTGGTACGTTCGGCGCAAAGCGTGCACCTATCTTGCGTCAAGATTAGCACTACCTCTAAACGGCCTGAATTGAGCTACCACTTGAGACTCATCACCTAGGACTACCATCGGGTGTGTCCAAAATGATTTCTCAGCCTATGGTATGTTTGGCGCAAACTGTGCACCTGTCTTGCACCGAAACTAACATTGTCTCCAAACGGACCAAAACGAGATTCCACAAGACCCAAGTCACCTAGGAGTTCCATTGGGTGCGTTCAAAATGATTATGAGCCTATGGTACGTTCAGCGCAAATCGTGCACCTATCTTGCGTCAAGATTAGCACTATCTCTAAACAGCCTAAATCGAGCTACCACTTGACCCTTGTCACCTAGGACTACCATCGGGTGTGTCCAAAATGATTTCTAAGCCTATGGTATGTTTGGCGGAAACTGTGCACCTGTCTTACACTGAAACTAACATTGTCTCCAAACAAACGAGTTTCCTCATGACGCACGTCAACTAGGAGTTCAATCGGGTGCATCCAAAATTATTTCTAAGCCTATGGTACATTCGGCGCAAACCGTGCACCTATCTTGCATCAAGATTAGCACTATCTCCAAACGGACCGATTCGAGCTTCCACTTGAACCTCGTCACCTAGGAATACCATCGGGTGTGGCCAAAACGATTTCTGAGTCTATGGTACGTTTGGCGCAAACTTTGCACCTATCTTGCACCGACATTAACACTGTCTCCAAACATACCGAAACAAGACTCCACATGACCCATGTCTCCTAGCAGCCCCGTCGGGTGCATCCAAAATGACTTCTGAGCCGGTGGTACATTCGACGCAAACCATGGATCCATCTAGTGTCAAGATTAGCACTATCTCCAAACGGACTGAATCAAGCTTCCACCCGAGCCTCGTCACCTAGAAGTATCACTGGGTGCGTCCTAAACGATTTTTGAGCCTATTGTACGTTTGGCGCAAACGGTGCACCTATCTTGCACTGAAACTAACACTGTCTCCAAATGGACCAAAATGAGATTCCACATGACCCACGTCACCTAGGAGTTCCATCAAGTGCATCCAAAAAGATTTCTGAGCCTTTGGTACGATCTGCGCAAATCGTGCTCCTATCTTATGTCAAGGTTAGCACTATCTAGAAACGGACTGAATCAAGCTTCTACTTGAGCCTCGTCACCTAGGAGCATCATTGGGTGTGTCCAAAACGATTTCTGAGCCTATGGTACATTTGGCGCAAACCGTACACCGATCTTGCACCGAGACTAACACTGTCTCCAAATGGTCCGAAATGAGATTCCAAATGGCCCACGACACCAAGGAGTTCCATCAGGTGCATCCAAAACGATTTCTAAGCTATGGTACATTTAGCGCAAACTGTGCATCTATCTTGCACCGAAACTAATATTGTCTCCAAACGCACCAAAACGAGATTCCACATGACCCACGTCAACTAGGTGTCCCATTGGGTGCGTCCAAAATGATTTCTGAGCTTGTGGTACGTCCAGCGCAAATCGTGCACCTATCTTGCATCAAGATTAGCACTATACCAAACCGAACGAAACGAGCATCCACTTGAGACTCATCACCTAGGAGTACCATCGGGTGCGTCCAAAACAATTTCTGAGCCTATGGTACATTTCACACAAACCATGCACCTATCTTGCACCAACACTAACACTGTCTCCAAATGGACCAAAACGAGATTCCACATGGCCCACGTCACCTAGGAGTTCCATCGAGTGCATCCAAAAAGATTTCTAAGCCTATGGTACGATCGACGCAAATTGTGCACCTATCTTACGTCAAGGTTAGCACTATCTAGAAACAGAATGAAACGAGCATCCACTTGATCCTCATCACCTAGGAGTACCATCGGGTGCGTCCAAAACTATTTCTGAGCCTATGGTACGTTTGGCGCAAACTATGCACCTATCTTGCACCAAAACTAACATTGTCTCCAAACGGACCAAAAAAAGATTCCACACGACCCACATCAACTCAGAGTTCCATCGGGTGTGTCCAAAATGATTTCCAAGCCTGTGGTACGTTCGGCGCAAACCGTGCACCTATCTTGCGTCAAGATTAGCACCATTCCAAATGGAATGAAACGAGCATCCACTTGAGACTCGTCACCTTGGAGTACCGTCGGGTGCGTCCAAAATGATTTCTGAGCCTATGGTACGTTTCACGCAAACCATGCTCCTATCTGGCACCGACACTAACACTGTATCCAAACGGACCGAAACGAGATTCCACATGGCCCACATCACCAAGGAGTCCCATCGGGCGTGTCCAAAATGATTTTAGAGCCTATGTTACATTGGTGCAAACCGTGCACCTATCTTGAGTCAAGGTTAGCATTATCTCCAAACGAACTAAATCGAGCTTCCACTTGAGCCTCGTCACCATGCAGCATCATTGGATGCGTCCAAAACGATTTTTGAGCCAATGGTATGTTTGGCGTAAACCATGCACCTATCTTGCACTGACACTAACACTGTCTCCAAACGGACCAAAATGAGATTCCACATGACCCAACTCACCTAGGATTTACATTGGGCGCGTCCAAAACGATTTCTGAGCCTCTGGTACGTTCGGCGCAAAGCGTGCACCTATCTTGTGTTAAGATTAGCACTATCTCTAAACGGCCTGAATCGAGCTACCACTGCAGCCTCGTCTCCTAGGACTACCTCGGGTGTGTCCAAAATGATTTCTGAGCCTATGGTATGTTTGGTGCAAACTGTGCACCTGTCTTGCACCGAAACCAACATTGTCTCCCAACGAACCAAAATGAGTTTCCACATGACGCACGTCAACTAGGAGTTCCATCGGGTGCGTCGAAAATGATTTCTAAGCCTATGGTACATTCGGCACAAATCGTGCACCTATCTTGCGTCAAAATTAGCACAATTCCAAACGGAATGAAATGAGCATCCACATCAGCCTCGTCACCTAGGAGTACCATTGGGTGCGTCCAAAATGATATCTGAGCCTATGGTACGTTTCACGCAAACCATGCACCTATCTGCACCGACATTAACACTGTCTCCAAACGGACCAAAACAAAATTCCACATGGCCCACGACACCAAGGAGCTCCATCGGGCACAAACCTTAAACCTATCTTGCGTCAAGATTAGCACTATCTCCGAACAGACTAAATCGAGATTCCACTTTGGCCTCATCACCTAGCAGTACCATCGGGTGTGTCTAAAAGGATTTCTGAGCCCATGGTACGTTTGGTGCAAAACATGCACCTATCTTGCACCGACACTAACGCTGTCTCCAAACATACCAAAATGAGATTCCACAAGACCCACGTCGCCTAGGAGTTCCATTAGGTGCGTCCAAAATGATTATGAGCCTGTGGTACGTTCGGCGCAAATCGTGCACCTATCTTGCGTCAAGATACGGAGTGAAAAAGGCATCGACTTGAGCCTATGACCTAGGAGTACCGTCGGGTGCGTCCAAAACGATTTCTAAACGAATGGTACGTTTGGCGCAAACCATGCTCCTATCTTCCACCGACACTAACACTGCATCCAAATAGACCGAAATGAGATTCCACATGACCCACGTCACCAAGGAGTTCAATCGGGTGCATCAATAATGATTTTCGAGCCCATGGTACTTTTGGCGGAAACCGTGCTCCTATCTTGCGTCAAGATTAGCACTATCTCCAAACGGACCGAATCGAGCTTCCACTTGAGCTTGTCACCTAGGAGTACCATCGAGTGTGGCCAAAATGATTTCTAAGCCTATGATACGTTTGGCGCAAACTGCGCACCTATCTCGCACCGACCTTAACACTGTCTCCAAACATACCGACACAAGATTCGACATGACCCACGTCTCCTAGCAGTCCCGTCGTGTGGTACGTTTGGCACAAACCATGCACCTGTGTTGCACCGACACTAACATCGTATCTAAATGGACCGAAACAAGATTCCAAATGACCCACGTCACCAAGAAGTTCCATCGGGTGCGTCCAATACGATTTCTGAGCCTGTGGTACGTTCAGCGCAAACCCTGCACCTCTCTTGCATCAAAATTAGCACTATCTCCAAACAAACTGAATCGAGCTTCCACGTGCGTACAAAACGATTTATGAGCCTATGGTACGTTTGGCGCAAACCGTGCACCTTTCTTGCCCCGACGCTAACACTGTCTCCAAACAGACTGAAATGAGATTCCATATGACCCATGTGTCCTAGGAGTTCCATCGGGTGCGTCCAAAATGATTTCTGAGCCTACGGTACGTTTGACGCAAACCGTGTGTCTATCTTACGTCAAGATTAGCACTATCTCCAAATTGACTGAATAGAGCTTCCACTTAGCCTCATCACCTAGAAGTATCACTGGATGTGTCCTAAACGATTTCAGAGCCTATGGTACGTTTGGTGCAAACCGTGCACCTATCTTGCACCAACAGTAACACTGTCTCCAAACGGACCAAAACAAATTTCCACATGACACACGCCACCTAGGAGTTCGATCGGGTGCGTCCAAAATGTTTTCTGAGCCTGTGGTACATTCGGCCCAAATCGTGCACCTATCTTGCGTCAAGGTTAGCACTATCTCCAAATGGAATGAAACGACCATCCACTTGAGCCTCGTCACCTAGAACTACCATCGGGTGCGTCCAAAATAATTTATGAGCCTATGGTACGATTGGCGCAAACCGTCCACCTATCTTGCATCGACACTAACACTATCTCCAAACAGACCAAAACGAGATTCCACAAAACCCACATCACCTAGGAGTTCCATCGAGTGTGTCCAAAATGATTTCAAAGCCTGCCATACGTTCGGCGCAAATCGTGCACCTATCGTGCGTCAAGATTAGCTGTATCTCCAAATGGACTGACTCGAGCTTCGACTTGAGCCATCGGGTGCGTCCAAAATGTTTTCTGAGCCTGTGGTATGTTCGGTGCAAACCGTGCAACTGTCTTGCGTAAAAATTAGCACTATCTCTAAACGGATTGAATCGAGCTTCAACTTATGCCTCCTCACCTAGGAGTACCATCAGGTGTGGCCAAAACGATTTCTGAGCCTATGGTACGTGTGGGGCAAATCGTGCACCTAACTTGCATCGACACTAAAACTATCTCCAAATGGACCGAAACGAGATTCCACATGGCCCACGTCACCAAGGATTTGCATCGGGTGCATCCAAAATGATTTTTGATCTTATAGTACGTTCGGCGTAAGCTGTGCACCTATCTTGCATCAAGATTAGCAATATCTCCAAACGGACTGAATCGAGCTTCTACTTGAGCCTCATCACCTAGGAGCATCATTGGGTGCGTCCAAAATGATTTCTGAGCCTATGGTACGTTTGGCGCAAACGGTACACCTATCTTGCACCGACACTAACACGGTCTCCAAATGGACGAAATGAGATTCCAAATGGCCCACAACACCAAGGAGTTCCATCAGGTGCGTCCAAAATGATTTCTAAGCCTATGGTATGTTTGGCGCAAACTGTGCATCTATCTTGCACCAAAACTAATATTGTCTCTAAATGGACCAAAACGAGATTCCACATGACCCACGTCAACTAGGTGTCCCATTGGGTGCGTCCAAAATGATTTCTGAGCATGTGGTACGTCCAGCGCAAATCATGCACCTATCTTGCGTCAAGATTAGCACTATTCCAAACGGAATGAAACGAGCATCCACTTGAGACTCGTCACCTAGTAGTACCATCGGGTGCGTCCAAAACAATTTCTGAGCCTACGGTACATTTCGCACAAACCATGCACCTATCTTGCACCGACACTAACACTATCTCCAAACGGACTAAAACGTGATTCCCCATGGCCCACATCACCAAGGAGTTCCATCACGTGCGTCCAAAATGATTTCTAAGCCTATGGTACGTTCGGCGCAAACCATGCACCTATCTTCCGTCAAGATTTGCACTATCTCCAAACGGACTGAATCGAGCTTCCACTTGATCCTATGATACGTTTGGCGCAAGTAGTGCACCTATATTCCACTGACACTAACACCATCTCCAAACGGACCCAAACGAGATTCCTCATGCCCACGTCACCAAGGAGTATGGTCGGGTGAGTCCAAAATGATTTCTGAGCATATGGTACGTTCGGCACAAACCGTGCAACTGTCTTTCACAAGATTAGCACTATCTCCAAATAGACTGAATCAAGCATCCACTTGAGCGTCATCACCTAGGAGTACCATCGGGTGCGTCCAATACGATTTCTGAGCCTATGGTACATTTGGTGCAAACTGTGCACCTATCTTGCACTGACAATAACACTGTAACCAAACAGACCGAAACAAGATTCCACATGACCCACATCTCCTAGAACTTCCATCGGGTGCGTCCAAAATGATTTCTGAGCCCGTGGTACGTTGAATGCAAACGGTGCATCCATCTTGTGTCAAAATTAGCATTGTCTCCAAACGGACTGAATCGACCTTCCACTTGAGCCTTGTCACCTAGGAGTATCACTGGGTGCACCAAAATGATTTCTGAGCCTATGGTACATTTGGCGCAAACCATGCACCTATGTTGCACCGACACTAATACTGTCTCCAAATGGACAGAAACAAGATTCCATGTGACCCACATCTCCTAGGAGTTCCATCGGGTGCATCCAAAATGATTTCTGAGCCTGCGGTATGTTTGACGCAAACTGTGCATCCATCTGACGTCATGATTAGCACTATCTCTAAATGAACTGAATCGAGCTTTCACTTGAGCCTCATCACCTAAAGTATCACTGGGTGTGTCCAAAATGATTTATGAGCCTTTGGTACATTTGGCGCAAACCGTGCACCTATCTTGCACCGACACTAACATGTCACCAAACAGACCAAAATGAGATTCCACATGACCCACGTCACCTAGGAGTTCCATCGGGTGTGTCCAAAATGTTTTCTGAGCCTGTGATACGTTCGGCGCAAACCATGCAGTTACCTTGTGTCAAGATTCGCACTATCTCTAAACGGAATGAATCGAGCTTCAACATGAGCCTCGTCACCTAGGAGTATCATTGGATGCATCCAAAATGATTTATGAGCCTATGATACGTTTGGTGCAAATAGTGCACCTATATTCCACTAACATTAACACTATCTCCAAATGGACTAAAACGAGATTCCTCGTACCCACGTCACCTAGGAGTGCTGTCGGGTGAGTCCAAAATGATTTCTGAGCATATGGTACGTTCAGCACAAACCGTGCAACTATCTTTCGTCAAGATTAGCACTATCTGCAAACAGAGTGAATCAAGCATCCACTTGAGTGTCATCACCTAGGAGTACCATCGGGTACGTCCAAAACGATTTCTGAGCCTATCGTACGTTTGGTGCAAACCATGCACCTATCTTGCACAGACGTTAACACTGTCACCAAATGGACCGAAACGAGATTCCACATGACCCACGTCTCCTAGAGGTTCCAACAGGTGCGTCCAAAATGATTTCTGAGCCTATGGTACGTTCGACGCAAACCGTGCATCCATCTTGCATTAAAATTAGCACTGTCTCCAAATGGACTGAATCGACCTTCCACTTGAGCCTCGTCACCTTGAAGTATCACTGGTTGCGTCCAAAACGATTTTTGAGCCTATGGTACGTTGGGCGCAAACCATGCACCCATCTTGCACCAACACTGACACTGTCTCGAAATAGATCGAAACAAGATTCCACATGGCCCACGTCACCAAGGTGTTCTATCGGGTGCGTCCAATATGATTTCAGAGCCTATCGTATCTTTGGCACAAACCATGCACCTATCTTCTGTCAAGGTTAGCACTATCTCCAAACGGACTGAATCGAGCTTCCATTTTAGCCTTGTTACCTAGGAGTATCACTAGGTGCATCCAAAATAATTTATGAGCCTATGGTACGTTTGGCGCAAACCGTGCACCTATCTTGCACCGACACTAACCGTGTCTCCAAATGTAACAAAATGAGATTCCACATGAACCACATCTCCAAGGAGTTCCATCGGGTGCGTCGAAAATGATTTCTGAGCTTGTGGTACGTTTGACACAAACTGCCGTCCATCTGACGTCAAGATTAGCACTATCTCCAAACGTACTGAATCGAGCTTCCACTTGAGCCTCATCACCTAGAAGTATCACTGGGTGTGTCCAAAACAATTTCTGAGCTATGGTACGTTTGGCGCAAACCGTGCACGTTTCTTGCACTGACACTAACATGTCACCAAACAGACCAAAATGAGATTCCACATGACCCACGTCACCTAAGAGTTCCATCGGGTGTGCCCAAAATGTTTTCTGAGCCTGTGGTACGTTCAGCACAAACCGTGCACCTATCTTGTGTCAAGATTAGCACTATCTGCAAACAGACTGAATCAAGCTTCCAGTTGAGCCTCGTCACCTACGAGTACCATCGGGTGCATCCAAAACAATTTCTGAGCCTATGGTACGTTTGGCACAAAACGTGCACCTATCTTACACTGACATTAACACCATCTGCAAATGGATCGAAACGAGATTCCACATGACCCACGTCTCCTAGAAGTTCCATTGGGTGCGTCCAAAACGATCTCTGAGCCTATGGTACATTCGACGCAAAACGTGCATCCATCTTGCGTAAAGATTAACACTATCTCCAAACGGACTGAATCGACCTTCCACTTGAGCCTCATCACCTAGAGGTATCACTGGTTGCGTCCAAAATGATTTATGAGCCTATGGTATGTTTGGCGCAAACCATGTACCTACCTTGAACTGATACTAACATTGTCTCCAAACGAACCGAAATGAGATTCCACATGGCCGACGTCACCTAGGAGTTCCATCGGGTGTGCCCAAAATGTTTTCTGATCCTGTGGTATGTTCGGCGCAAACCGTGCAGCTATCTTGTGTCAAGATTAGCACTCTCTCCAAACGGACTAAATCGTGCTTCCACTTCAGTGATAAGAACCCGCTGGGGTTTGATGGCCGATCTTTCGATGAGAGATCGCGACGAACTCGATTGGTGGAAAAAGATGACGTTCACGGTCCGACTACAACGATCCAGGGATGTTGTGCCTTGGCAACCGATACACCACCTCCAATGGTTGTCGTGATCTTGCGGCGCGACAACCAGCCACTAGGGCACCAGTCCTGCAAGCAATCGAAGAACTCGCAAGAACAAGAGAACAAGTACTGAATTACTAGATGTAAATGAAGGTTTCAAACTCAATCTCCAATGACGTGGGGTTCCGAAGACAAGTAGACGGGCGGCTGATCCAGCACGAGCATTTACAGGCAAGTAGCGAAGGCTAACTTGATCTAAACAAAACCCAATCTGTTCCGGCGGCTCTAGAGACATATAAGTAGATGAGAGGACGACTAAGGAAGTGTTTGGGTCATCCTCCAACCCTAGGACGCATCCCTAATGGACCCAACTTGATACATGGGCCAACAACCCAAAAACTAGGTGACACAGCACCGCAGATAGAGAAGGATGTGACAATAAAACAATGGGTGCAGGCGCCTTCGACGTGATATGGATATGTTGTTGGATCCATTGGAAAGTAGACTTGATAAGCTTTCCAACAAGTGCTAGAACGTCCCAATCGGAGTCCGTATGAAGTCATGGCGGCCATCACAAGTTAGTGCTGTGCTGCAGTCCGAATAAAGCCAACGCGAGTCCTTTTCCCTTTCGATCTTTTCCTTGGTTCCTAATCAAAACAACAGTGCATGTGTCTTCAAGATCTAAACATGATGGACAGAAGCTCAAGAAGGAACTCACTTGATGATTCTTTTGATGATTAAGTTTACGAGCGTGAGCATGAGCAAGAGAACCAGCAAGAGGTACTGGTGTCGGTGTGGATGCATCGTTGGTGTTGAAGTCCTCATCATTGAGCCTCGTCACCTAGGAGTACCATCGGGTGTGGCCAAAATGATTTCTGAGCCTATGGTACGTTTGGCACAAATCGTGGACCTAACTTGCACTGACACTAACATTGTCTCCAAATGGACCGAATCGAGATTCCACATGGCCCACGTCACCAAGGAGTTGCATCAGGTGCGTCCAAAATGATTTCTGAGCCTATGGTACGTTCGGCGTAAACCATGCACCTATCTTGCGTCAAGATTAGCACTATCTCCAAATGGACTGAATCGAGCTTCTACTTGAGCCTCGTCACCTAGGTGCATCATTGGGTGCATCCAAAACGATTTCTAAGCCTATGGTACGTTTGACGCAAACCGTGCTCCTATCTTGCACCGACACTAACACTGTCTCCAAATGGACCAAAATGAGATTCCACATGACCCACGTCACCTAGGTGTACCATTGGGTGCGTCCAAAATGATTTCTGAGCCTGTGGAATGTTCAGCGCAAATCGTGCACCAATCTTGCGTCAAGATTAGCACTATCCCCAAACGGAATGAAATGAGCATCCACTTGGGCCTCGTCACCTAGGAGCACCCTCGGGTGCGTCCAAAACAATTTCTAAGCCTATGGTACGTTTCACACAAACCGTGCACCTATCTTGCACTGACACTAACACTATCTCCAAATGGACTAAAATGAGATTCCACATGGCCCATGTCACCAAGGTGTTTCATCGGGTGCGTCCAAAATGATTTCTAAGCCTATGGTACGTTCGGCGCAAACCGTGTACCTATCTTGCGTCAAGATTTACACTATCTCCAAATGGACTGAATCGAGCTTCCAGTTGAGCCTCGTCACCTAGGAGTATCATTGGATGCATCCAAAATGAATTCTGAGCCTATGATACGTTTGGCGCAAATTGTGCACCTATCTTCCACTAACACTAACACTATCTCCAAACGGACCAAAACGAGATTCCTCATGCCCACGTCACCTAGGTGTACTGTCGTGGAGTCCAAAATGATTTCTGAGCGTATGGTACGTTCGGCACAAACCGTGCAACTATCTTTCGCCAAGATTAGCACTATCTCCAAACGGACCGAACCAAGCATCCACTTGAGCGTCGTCACCTAGGAGTACCATCGGGTGCGTCTAAAACAATTTCTAAGCCTATGGTACGTTTGGTGCAAACCGTGCACCTATCTTGCACTGACATTAACACTGTCACCAAAAAGACCGAAACAAGATTCCACATGACCCACGTCTCCTAGAAGTTCCATCGGGTGCGTCCAAAATGATTTCTGAGCCTGTGGTACGTTCGACGCTAACCATGCATCCATCTTGCGTCAAAATTAGCACTGTCACCAAACGGACAGAATCGACCATCCACTTGAGCCTCATCACCTAGAAGTATCACTGGTTGCGTCCAAAATGATTTCTAAACATATGGTACATTTGGCACAAACCGTGCATCTAACTTGCATCGAGACTAACATTGTCTCCGAATAGACCAAATTGAGATTCCACACGACCCACGTCACCTAGGTGTACCATCGGGTGCGTCCAAAATGATTTCTGAGCCTGTGGAACGTTCGAGGCAAATCATGCACCTATCTTGTGTCAAGATTAGCACTATCCCCAAATGGAATGAAATGAGCATCCACTTGGGCCTCGTCACCTACCAGTACCAATGGGTGCGTCCAAAATAATTTCTAAGCCTATGGTATGTTTGGCGCAAACCATGCACCTATCTTGCACTAACACTGACACTATACCAAAATGGATCGAAATGAGATTCCACATGACCCACGTCACCAAGGAGTTCCGTCGGGTGTGTCCAATACGATTTCTGAGCCTATTGTACGGTTGACGCAAACCGTGCACCCATCTTGCACCGACATTAACACTATCTCCAAACGGAACGAAACAAGATTCCACATGACCCACGTCTCCTAGAAGTTCCATCGGGTGCGTCCAAAACGATTTCTGAGCCTGTGGTACGTTCGACGCAAACCATGCATCCATCTTGCGTCAAGATTAGCATGATCTCCAAATGGACTGAATCGACCTTCCACATGAGCCTCGTCACCTAGAAGTATCACTGGTTGCGTCCAAAACAAGTTCTGAGCTTATGGTACGTTTGGCGCAAACCATGCACCTATCTTGAACAACAAGATTCCACATGGCCCAAGTCACCAAGGATTTTCATCAGGTGCATCTAATAAGATTTCTAAGCCTATGCTATGTTTGGCAGAAACCGTGCACCTATCTTGTGTCAAGGTTAGCACTATCTCCAAACGGACTGAATCGAGCTTCCACTTGAGCCTTGTCACCTAGGAATATCGTTGGGTACGTCCAAAATGATTTCTGAGCCTATGATACGTTTGACGCATACTTTGCACCTATCTTGGACCGACACTAACACTGTCTCCAAACGGACCAAAACGAGATTCCACATGACCCACGTCTCCTAGAAGTTCCATCGGGTGCGTCCAAAATGATTTCTGAGCATACGTTTGACGCAAAACTTGCGTCCATCTTATGTCAAGATGAGCACTATCTCCAAATGGATTGAAATGAGCTTCCACTTGAGCCTCATCACCTAGAAGTATCACTGGGGGTGTCCAAAATGATTTCTGAGCCTATCGTACATTTCGCGCAAACCGTGCACCTATCACCGACACTAGCACTATCGCCAAACAGACCAAAATAAGATTCCACATGACCCACGCCATCTAGGAGTTCCATCGGGTGCATCCAAAATGTTTTCTGAGCCTGTGGTACATTCGGCGCAAATCTTGCGTCGAGGTTAGCATTATCTCCAAACGGAATGAAACGAGCATCCACTTGAGCCTCGTCACCTAGAAGTACCATCGGGTGCGTCCAAAATGATTTCTGAGCCTATGGTACGTTTGGCGCAAACCATGAACCTATCTTGCACCGACACTAACACTGTCTCCAAATGGACCGAAACAAGATTCGACATAGCCTATGTCACCAAGGAATTCCATCGGGTGCGTCCAAAATGATTTCTGAGCCTATGGTGCGTTCAGCGCAAATCGTGCACCTATCTTGCATCAAGATTAGCACTATCTCCAAACAGACTGAACCGAGCTTCCGCTTGAGCCTCGTTACCTAGGAGTGCTATCAGGTGTGGCCAAAATGATTTCTGAGATTATGGTACGCTTTGGCGTAAACCGTGCACCTATCTTGCACCGACACTAACACTGTCTCCGAACCAAAATGAGATTCCACATGGCCCATGTCACCAAGGAGTTGCACCGGGTGCGTCCAATACGATTTCTAAGCCTATGGTACGTTCGGCGCAAACTGGGCACCTATCTTGCGTCAAGATTAGCACTATCTCCAAACGGACTGAACCAAGCTTCCACTTGAGCCTCGTCACCTAGGAGCACATTTGGTGCGTCCAAAATGATTTCTAAGCCTATGGTACGTTTGGCACCAAAAATGCACCAATCTTCCACTGACACTAACACTGTCTCCAAATGGTCTAAAATGAGATTCCACATGACCCACGTCACCTAGGAGTACCATCGGGTGTGTCCAAAATGATTTATGTGGTTGTGGTACGTTCATCGCAAATCGTGCACCTATCTTGCGTGAAGATTAGCACTATCTCCAAACAGAATGAAACAAGCATCCACTTGAGCCTCGTCACCTAGGAGTACCATCGGGTGCGTCTTAAATAATTTCTGGGTCTATGGTACGTTTGGCGCAAACCATGCATCTATCTTGCGCTGACACTAGCACTATATACAAATGATCAAAATGAGATTCCACATGACCCACGTCACCAAGGAGTTCCATCAGGTGCGTCCAATACGATTTCTGAGCTTATGGTACGTTTGGCACAAACCGTGCACCAATCTTGCGTCGAGATTAGCACTATCTGCAAACAGACTAAATCGAGCTTCCACTTGAAACTCATCACCTAGGAGTACCATCAGGTGCGTCCAAAACGATTTCTGAGCCTATTGTACGTTTGGCGCAAAACGTGCACCTATCTTGCACCGACATTAACACCATCTCCAAATGGACAGAAACGAGATTCCACATGACCCACATCTCCTAGAATTTCCATTGGGTGCATCCAAAACGATCTCTGAGCCTATGGTACGTTCGACGCAAAACATGCATCCATCTTGCGTAAAGGTTAGCACTATCTCCAAATGGACTGAATCGACCTTCCACTTGAGCCTCGTCACCTTGATGTATCACTGGTTCCATCCAAAATGATTTATGAGCCAATAGTACGTTTGGCGCAAACCATGCACCTATCTTGAACCGACACTAACACTGTCTCCAAACGGACCGAAATGAGATTCCACATGGCCCAAGTCACCTAGGAGTTCCATTGGGTGTGCCCAAAATATTTTCTGAGCTGTGGTACGTTCAGCGTAAACCATGTAGCTATCTTGCGTCAAGATTAGCACTCTCTCCAAATGGATTGAATCGAGCTTCCACTTGAGCCTCGTCACGTAGGAGTACCATCGGGTGTGACCAAAACGATTTCTGAGCCTATGATACGTTTGGCGCAAATCGTACACCTAATTGGCACCGACACTAACACTATCTCCAAACGGACCGAAACGAGACTCCACATGGCCCACGTCACAAAGGAGTTGCTTCAAATGCATCCAAAACAATTTATGAGCCTATGGTACGTTCGGCGCAAACTGTGCACCTATCTTGCATCAAGATTAGCACTATCTCCAAATGGACTGAATTGAGCTTCTACTTGAGCCTCGTCACCTTGGTGCATCATTGGATGCGTCCAAAACAATTTCTAACCCTATGGTATGTTTGACGCAAACCGTGCTCCGATCTTGCACCGACACTAACATGTCTCCAAATGGACCAAAATGAGGTTCCACATGACCCACGTCACCTAGATATACCATCGCGTGCGTCAAGAATGATTTCTAAGCCTGTGGAACGTTCGACGCAAATCGTGCACCTATATTGCGTCAAGATTAGCACTATCCCCAAACGGAATGAAATGAGCATCCACTTGGGCCTCGTCACCTAGGAGTACCATCGGGTGCGTCCAAAACAATTTATGAGCCTATGGTATGTTTCACACAAACCATGCACCTATTTTGCAGACACTAACACTGTCTCAAAACGGACTGAAACGAGATTCCACATGGCCCATGTCACCAAGGAGTTCCATCGGGTGCGTCCAAAATGATTTCTAAGCCTATGGTATGTTCGGTGCAAACCGTGCACCTATCTTGCGTCAAGATTTACACTATCTCCAAATGGACTGAATCGAGCTTGCAATTGAACCTCGTCACCTAGGAGTACCATTGGATGCATCCAAAACGATTTCTGAGCCTATGATACGTTTGGCACAAATAGTGCACCAATCTTCCAATAACACTAACACTATCTCCAAATGGACCAAAACGAGATTCCTCATGCCCACGTCACCTAGGAGTACTGTCGGGGAGTCCAAAATGATTTCTGAGCATATGGTACATTCGGCACAAACCGTGCAACTATCTTTCGTCAAGATTAGCACTATCTCCAAACAGACTGAATCAAGCATCCTCTTGAGCGTCATCACCTAGGAGTTCCATCGGGTGCATCCAAAACGATTTCTAAGCCTATGGTACGTTTGGTGCAAACCGTGCACCTATCTTGCACTGACATTAACACTGTCTCCAAACGGACCAAAACAAGATTCCACCTGACCCACGTCTCCTAGAAGTTCCATCGGGTGCGTCCAAAATGATTTCTGAGCCTGTGGTATGTTCGACGCAAACCATGCATCCATCTAGCCTCAGAATTAGCAATGTCTCCAAATGGACTGAATCGACCTTCCACTCGAGCCTTGTCACCTAGAAGTATCACTGGTTGCGTCCAAAATGATTTCTAAGCCTATGGTACGTTTGGCGCAAACCATGCACCTATCTTGCAGCGACACTAACACTGTCTCCAAATGGACCCAAATGAGATTCCACATGACCCACGTCATCTAGGTGTACCATCGGGTGCATCCAAAATGATTTCTAAGCCTGTGGAACGTTCGGCGCAAATCGTCCACCAATCTTGTGTCAAGATTAGCACTATCCCCAAACAGAATGAAATGAGCATCCACTTGGGCCTCGTCACCTAGGAGTACCATCGGGTGCGTCCAAAATAATTTCTAAGCCGATGGTACGTTTGGCGCAAACCATGTACCTATCTTGCACCAACACTGACACTATCTGCAAACAGACTAAATCGAGCTTCCACTTGAGCCTCGTCACCTAAGAGTACCATCGGGTGCGTCCAAAACGATTTCTGAGCCTATGATACGTTTGGCGCAAATTGTGCACCTATCTTCCACTAACACTAACACTATCTCCAAACGGACCAAAACGAGATTCCTCATGCCCACGTCACCAAGGAGTACTGTCATGGAGTCCAAAATGATTTTCGAGCGTATGGTACGTTCGGCACAAACCGTGCAACTATCTTTCGTCAAGATTAGCACTATCTCCAAACAGACTGAATCAAGTATCCACTTGAGCGTCATCACCTAGGAGTTCCATCGGGTGCATCCAAAATGATTTCTAAGCCTATGGTACGTTTGGTGCAAACCGTGCACCTATCTTGCACTGACATTAACACTGTCTCCAAACGGACCAAAACAAGATTCCACCTGACCCACGTCTCCTAGAAGTTCCATCTGGTGCGTCCAAAATGATTTCTGAGCATGTGGTACGTTCGACACAAACCATGCATCCATCTTGCGTCAAAATTAGCAATGTCTCCAAACGGACTGAATCGACCTTCCACTCGAGCCTTGTCACCTAGAAGTATCACTGGTTGCGTCCAAAATGATTTCTAAGCCTATGGTACATTTAGCGCAAACCGTGCACTTATCTTGCATCGACACTAACATTGTCTCCAAATAGACCAAAATGAGATTCCACATGACCAACCTTACCTAGGTGTACCATCGTGTGCGTCCAAAATGATTTCTAAGCCTGTGGAACGTTCGGCACAAATCATGCACCTATCTTGTGTCAAGATTAGCACTATCCCCAAACTGAATGAAATGAGCATCCACTTGGGCCTCGTCACCTAGCAGTACCAATGGGTGCGTCCAAAACAATTTCTAAGCCTATGGTACGTTTGGCGCAAACCATGCACCTATCTTGCACTGACACTGACACTGTATCAAAATGGATCGAAACGAGATTGCACATGACACATGTCACCAAGGAGTTCCATCGGGTGTGTCCAATATGATTTCTGAGCCTATGGTACGTTTGGCGCAAACCGTGCACCCATCTTGCACCGACATTAACACTATCTCCAAATGGACCGAAACGAGATTCCACATGACCCACGTCTCCTAGAAGTTCCATTGGGTGCGTCCAAAATGATTTTTGAGCCAGTGGTACGTTCGACGCAAATCATGCATCCATCTTGCGTCAAGATTAGCACGATCTCCAAATGGACTGAATCGACCTTCCACTTGAGCCTCGTCACCTAGAAGTATCACTGGTTGTGTCCAAAACGAGTTCTGAGCTTATGGTACGTTTGGCGCAAACCATGCACCTATCTTGAACTGATACTAACACTATCTCCAAACGGACCGAAACAAGATTCCACATGGCCCACGTCACCAAGGAGTTCCATCGGGTGCGTCTAATAAGATTTCTGATCCTATGGTATGTTTGGCACAAACCGTGCACCTATATTGCGTCAAGTTTAGCACTATCTCCAAACGGACTGAATCGAGCTTCCACTTGAGCCTCGTCACCTAGGAATATCGTTGGGCACGTCCAAAATAATTTCTGAGCCTATGGCACGTTTGGCGCAAACTTTGCACCTATCTTGCACCGACACTAACACTGTCTCCAAACGGACCGAAACAAGATTCCACATGACCCACGTCTCCTAGGAGTTCCATCGGGTGCGTCCAAAATGATTTCTGAGCCTGCGGTACGTTTGATTCAAACCATGTGTCCATCTTACGTCAAGATTAGCACTATCTCCAAACGGATTGAATTGAGCTTCCACTTGAGCCTCATCACCTAGAAGTATCACTGGGTGTGTCCAAAATGATTTCTGAGCCTGTGGTACGTGATAGTATGTTTGGCGCAAATCGTACACCTAATTGGCACCGACACTAACACTATCTCCAAACGGACCGAAACGAGACTCCACATGGCCCACGTCACAAAGGAGTTACATCAAATGCATCCAAAATGATTTCTGAGCCTATGGTACGTTCAGCGCAAACTGTGCACCTATCTTGCATCAAGATTAGCACTATCTCCAAATGGACTGAATTGAGCTTCTACTTGAGCCTCGCCACCTTGGTGCATCATTGGATGCATCCAAAACAATTTCTGAGCCTATGGTATGTTTGACGCAAATCGTGCTCCTATCTTGCACCGACACTAACATGTCTCCAAATGGACCAAAATGAGGTTCCACATGACCCACGTCACCTAGATATACCATCGCGTGCGTCCAGAATGATTTCTGAGCCTGTGGAACGTTCGACGCAAATCGTGCACCTATATTGCGTCAAGATTAGCACTATCCCCAAACAGAATGAAACGAGCATCCACTTGGGCCTCGTCACCTTGGAGTACCATTGGGTGCGTCCAAAACAATTTCTGAGCCTATGGTACGTTTCACACAAACCATGCACCTATCTTGCAGACACTAACACTGTCTCAAAACGGACTGAAATGAGATTCCACATGGCCCATATCACCAAGGAGTTCCATCGGGTGCGTCCAAAATGATTTCTAAGCCTATGGTACGTTCGGCGCAAACCGTGCACCTATCTTGCGTCAAGATTTACACTATCTCCAAACGGATTGAATCGAGCTTGCAATTGAGCCTCGTTACCTTGGAGTACCATTGAATGCATCCAAAACGATTTCTGAGCCTATGATACGTTTGGCACAAATGGTGCACCTATCTTCCAATAACACTAACACTATCTCCAAATGGACCAAAACGAGATTCCTCATGCCCACATCACCTAGGAGTACTGTCGGGGAGTCCAAAATGATTTCTGAGCATATGGTACGTTCGGCATAAACCGTGCAACTCTCTTTCGTCAAGATTAACACTATCTCCAAACAGACTGAATCAAGCATCCACTTGAGCGTCATCACCTAAGAGTTCCATCGGGTGCATCCAAAATGATTTCTAAGCCTATGGTACGTTTGGTGCAAACCGTGCACCTATCTTGCACTGACATTAACACTGTCTCCAAACGGACCAAAACAAGATTCCACCTGACCCACATCTCCTAGAAGTTCCATCGGGTGCGTCAAAAATGATTTCTGAGCCTGTGGTACGTTCGACGCAAACCATGCATCCATCTTGCCTCAAAATTAGCAATGTCTCCAAACGGACTGAATCGACCTTCCACTCGAGCCTTGTCACCTAGAAGTATCATTGGTTGCGTCCAAAATGATTTCTAAGCCTATGGTACGTTTGGCGCAAACCATGCACCTATCTTGCAGCGACACTAACACTGTCTCCAAATGGACCCAAATGAAATTCCACATGACCCACGTCACCTAGGTGTACCATCGGGTGCGTCCAAAATGATTTCTAAGCCTGTGGAACGTTCGGCGCAAATCGTCCACCAATCTTGCGTCAAGATTAGCACTATCCCCAAACAGAATGAAATGAGCATCCACTTGGGCCTCGTCACCTAGGAGTACCATCGGGTGCATCCAAAACAATTTCTAAGCCTATGGTACATTTGGCGCAAACCATGCACCTATCTTGCACCGACACTGACACTATATCCAAATGGATCGAAACGAGATTCCACATGACCCACATCACCAAGGAGTTCCATCGGGTGTGTCCAATACGATTTCTGAGCTTCTGGTACGTTTGGCGCAAACCGTGCACCAATCTTGCGTCGAGATTAGCACTATCTGCAAACAGACTAAATCGAGCTTCCACTTGAGCCTCGTCACCTAAGACCATCGGGTGCATCCAAAATGATTTCTGAGCCTATGATACGTTTTGCGCAAATTGTGCACCTATCTTCCACTAACACTAACCCTGTCTCCAAACGGACCTAAACGAGATTCCTCATGCCCACGTCACCAAGGAGTACTGTCGTGGAGTCCAAAATGATTTCTGAGCGTATGGTACGTTCGGCACAAACCGTGCAACTATCTTTCATCAAGATTAGCACTATCTCCAAACAGACTGAATCAAGCATCCACTTGAGCGTCGTCACCTAGGAGTTCCATCGGGTGCATCCAAAACGATTTCTAAGCCTATGGTACGTTTGGTGCAAACCGTGCACCTATCTTGCACTGACATTAACACTGTCTCCAAACGGACCAAAACAAGATTCCACCTGACCCACGTCTCCTAGAAGTTCCATTGGGTGCGTCCAAAATGATTTCTGAGCCTGTGGTACATTCGACGCAAACCATGCATCCATCTTGCCTCAAAATTAGCAATGTCTCCAAACAGACTGAATCGACCTTCCACTCGAGCCTCATCACCTAGAAGTATCGCTGGTTGCGTCCAAAATGATTTCTAAACCTATGGTACATTTGGCGCAAACCGTGCACTTATCTTGCATCGACACTAACATTGTCTCCAAATAGACCAAAATGAGATTCCACATGACCCACGTTACCTAGGTGTACCATCGGGTGCGTCCAAAATGATTTCTGAGCCTGTGGAATGTTCGGCGCAAATCATGCACCTATCTTGTGTCAAGATTAGCAATATCCCCAAACGGAATGAAATGAGCATCCACTTGGGCCTCGTCACCTAGCAGTACCAACGGGTGCGTCCAAAACAATTTCTAAGCCTATGGTACGTTTGGCGCAAACCATGCACCTATCTTGCACTGACACTGACACTGTATCAAAATGGATCGAAACGAGATTCCACATGACACATGTCACCAAGGAGTTCCATCGGCTGTGTCCAATATGATTTCTGAGCCTATGGTACATTTGGCGCAAACCGTGCACCCATCTTGCACCGACATTAACACTATCTCCAAACGGACCAAAACGAGATTCCACATGACCCACGTCTCCTAGAAGTTCCTTCGGGTGCGTCCAAAACGATTTTTGAGCCTGTGGTACGTTCGACGCAAATCGTGCATCCATCTTGCATCAAGATTAGCACGATCTCGAAATGGACTGAATCGACCTTCCACTTGAGCCTCGTCACCTAGAAGTATCACTGGTTGTGTCCAAAACGAGTTCTGAGCTCATGGTACGTTTGGCGCAAACCATGCACCTATCTTGTACTGATACTAACACTGTCTCCAAACGGACCGAAGCAAGATTCCACACGGCCCACGTCACCAAGGAGTTCCATCAGGTGCGCCTAATAAGATTTCTGATCCTATGGTATGTTTGGCACAAACCATGCACCTATGTTGCGTCAAGTTTAGCACTATCTCCAAACGGACTGAATCGAGCTTCCACTTGAGCCTCGTCACCTAGAAATATCGTTGGGCGCGTCCAAAATAATTTCTGAGCCTATGGCACGTTTGGCGCAAACTTTGCACCTATCTTGCACTGACACTAACACTGTCTCCAAACGGACCGAAACAAGATTCCACATGACCCACGTCTCCTAGGAGTTCCATCGGGTGCGTCCAAAATGATTTCTGAGCCTGCGGTACATTTGATGCAA
Organism: Saccharum hybrid cultivar R570; assembly: GCA_038087645.1. Classification (NCBI taxonomy): domain Eukaryota; kingdom Viridiplantae; phylum Streptophyta; class Magnoliopsida; order Poales; family Poaceae; genus Saccharum; species Saccharum hybrid cultivar. The sequence continues at coordinate 18,751,197 of JAQSUU010000066.1, forward strand.
ACCATGTGTCCATCTTACGTCAAGATTAGCACTATCTCCAAACGGATTGAATTGAGCTTCCACTTGAGCCTCATCACCTAGATGTATCACTGGGTGTGTCCAAAATGATTTCTGAGCCTGTCGTACATTTGGCGCAAACCGTGCACCTATCTTGCACCGACACTAGCACTATCTCCAAACAGACCAAAACAATATTCCACATGACCCACGCCATCTAGGAGTTCCATCGGGTGCATCCAAAGTGTTTTTTGAGCCTGTGATACATTCGGCACAAATCATGCACCTATCTTGCGTCAAGGTTAGCGTTATCTCCAAACGGAATGAAACGAGCGTCCACTTGAGCCTCGTCACCTAGAAGTACCATCGGGTGCATCCAAAATGATTTCTGAGCCTATGGTACGTTTGGCACAAACCATGCACCTATCTTGCACCGACACTAACACTGTCTCTAAACGGACCAAAACAAGATTCGACATGGCCTATGTCACCAAGGAGTGCCAACGGGTGCGTCCAAAATGATTTCTGAGCCTATGGTGCGTTCGGCGCAAACCGTGCACCTATCTTGCGTCAAGATTAGCACTATCTCCAAATAGACTGAACCGAGCTTCCACTTGAGCCTCGTTACCTAGGAGTATTATTAGGTGTGGCCAAAATGATTTCTGAGATTTATGGTACGCTTTGGCGTAAACCATGCAGCTATCTTGCACCGACACTAACACTGTCTCCAAACCAAAATGAGATTCCACATGGCCCACGTCACCAAGGAGTTGCACCAGGTGCGTCCAATACAATTTCTAGGCCTATGGTACGTTCGGGGCAAACCGGGCACCTATCTTGCGTCAAGATTAGCACTATCTCCAAACGGACTGAAACAAGCTTCCACTTGAGCCTCGACACCTAGGAGCACATTGGGTGCATCCAAAACGATTTCTAAGCCTATGGTACGTTTGGCACAAAAAATGCACCAATCTTCCACTGACACTAACACTATCTCCAAATGGTTTAAAATGAGATAACACATGACCCATGTCACCTAGAAGTACCATCGGGTGCGTCTAAAATGATTTATGTGGTTGTGGTACGTTCGTCGCAAATCGTGCACCTATCTTGCGTGAAGATTAGCACTATCTTCAAATGGAATGAAACAAGCATCCACTTGAGCCTCGTCACCTTGGAGTACCATCGAGTGCATCTAAAATAATTTCTGGGTCTATGGTACGTTTGGCGCAAACCTTGCATCTATCTTGCGCTGACACTGGCACTGTATACAAATATCAAAATGAGATTCCACATGACCCACATCACCAAGGAGTTCCATCGGGTGCGTCCAATACAATTTCTGAGCTTATGGTACGTTTGGCGCAAACGGTGCACCAATCTTGCGTCGAGATTAGCACTATCTGGAAACAGACTAAATCGAGCTTTCACTCGAGCCTCATCACCTAAGAGTACCATTGGGTGCGGCCAAAACGATTTCTGAGCCTATTATACGTTTGGCGCAAAACGTGCACCTATCTTGCACCGACATTAACACCATCTCTAAATGGACAGAAACGAGATTCCACATGACCCACGTCTCCTAGAGTTTCCATTGGGTGTGTCCAAAACGATCTCTGAGCCTATGGTACGTTCGACGCAAAACATGCATCCATCTTGCGTAAAGATTAGAACTATCTCCAAACGGACTGAATCGACCTTCCACTTGAGCCTCATCACCTAGAAGTATCACTGGTTCCTTCCAAAATGATTTCTGAGCCTATGGTACATTTGGCGCAAACCATGCACCTATCTTGAACCGATACTGACACTATCTCCAAATGGACCGAAATGAGATTCCACATGGCCCATGTCACCTAGGAGTTCCATTGGGTGTGCCCAAAATGTTTTTTGAGCCTATGGTATGTTTGGTGCAAACCGTGCAGCTATCTTGCGTCAAGATTAGCACTATCTCCAAATGGACTGAATCGAGCTTCTACTTGAGCCTCGTCACCTTGGTGCATCATTGGATGCGTCCAAAACAATTTCTAAGCCTATGGTACGTTTGACGCAAACCGTACTCCTATCTTGCACCGGCACTAACATGTCTCCAAATGGACTAAAATGAGGTTCCACATGACCCACGTCGCCTAGCTATACCATCTTGTGTGTCCAAAATGATTTTATAAGCCTGTGGAACGTTCGACGCAAATCTGCACCTATCTTGCGTCAAGATTAGCACTATCCCCAAACAGAATGAAACGAGCATCCACTTGGGCCTCATCACCTAGGAGTACCATCGGGTGCGTCCAAAACAATTTCTGAGCCTATGGCACGTTTCGCAAAAACCATGCATCTATCTTGCAGACACTAACACTGTCTCAAAACGGACTGAAATGAGATTCCGCATGGCCCATGCCACCAAGGATTCCATTGGGTGCGTCCAACATGATTCCACATGGCCCATGTCACCAAGGAATTCCACTTGAGCCTCGTTAACTAGGAGTACTATCAGGTGTGGCCAAAATGATTTCTGAGATTATGGTACGCTTTGGCGTAAACCGTGCACCTATCTTGCATCGACACTAACACAGTCTCCAAACCAAACTGAGATTCCACATGAACCACATCACCAAGGAGTTGCATCGGGTGCGTCCAAAATGATTTCTAAGCCTATGGTACGTTCGGCGCAAACCGGGCACCTATCTTGCGTCAAGATTAGCACTATCTCCAAATGGACTGAATCGAGCTTCCACTTGAGCCTTGACACCTAGGAGCATCATTGGATGCGACCAAAACGATTTCTAAGCCTACGGTACGTTTGGCGCAAACCATGCACCTATCTTGCACCGACACTAACACTGTCTCCAAATGGACGAAAATGAGATTCCACATGACCCACGTCACCTAGGAGTACCATCGGGTGCATCAAAAAAGATTTATGTGCCTATGGTACGTTTGGCGCAAATCATGCACCTATCTTGTGTCAAGATTAGCACTATACCCAAACGTAATGAAACAAGCATCCACTTGAGCCTTGTCACCTAGGAGTACCATCGGGTGCGTCCAAAACAATTTCTGGGCCTGTGGTACGTTTGGCACAAACCATGCACCTATCTTGCACCGATACTGACACTATATCCAAATGGATTGAAACGAGATTCAACATGACCCACATCAACGAGGAGTTCTATCGGGTGCGTCCAATACGATTTCTGAGCCTATGGTACGTTTGGGGCAAACCGTGCACCTAGGTTGCGTCAAGATTAGCACTATCTGCAGGCAGACTGAATTGAGCTTCCACTTGAGCCTCGTCACCTCAGAGTACCAACGGGTGCCTCCAAAACGATTTCTAAGCCTATGGTACGTTTGGAGCAAAACATGCACCTATCTTGCACCGACATTAACACTGTCTCCAAATGGACCAAAATGAGATTCCACATGACCCACATCTCCTAGAAGTTCCATCAGGTGTGTTCAAAATGATTTCTGAGCCTGTGATACGTTCGACGCAAAACGTGCATGCATCTTGCGTCAAGATTAGTACTATCTCCAAACGGACTGAGTCACGCTTCCACTTGAGCCTCGTCAGCTAGGAGTATCATTGGGTGCGTCCAAAGTGATTTCTTAGCCTATGGTACGTTCGGCGCAAACCGTGCACCTATTTAGCACCGAAACTAACACTGTCTCCAAATGGACCAAAATGAGATTCCACATGGCCCACGTCACCAAGGAGTTGCATCGGGTGCGTCCAAAACGAATTCTAAGCCTATGGTACGTTCGGCGCAAACCATGCAACTATCTTGCGTCAAGATTAGCAATATCTCCAAATGGACTGAATCGAGCTTCCACTTGAGCCTTGTCACCTAGGAGCATCATTGGATGTGTCCAAAACGATTTCTAAGCCTATGGTACGATTGGCGCAAAGCATGCACCTATCTTGCACCGACACTTACACTGTCTCCAAATTGACCAAAATGAGATTCCACATGACCCATGTCCCCTAGGAGTACCATTGGGTGTGTCAAAAAAGATTTATGTGCCTGTGGTATGTTCGGCACAAAATCGTGGACCTATCTTGTGTCAAGATTAGCACTATCTCCAAACGTAATGAAATAAGCATCCACTTGAGCCTCATCACCTAGGAGTACCATCGGGTGCGTCCAAAACAATTTCTAGGCCTGTGGTACGATTGGCGCAAACCATGCACCTATCTTGCTCCGATACTGACACTGTATCCAAATGGATCGAAACGAGATTCAACATGACCCACATCACCAAGGAGTTCTATCGGGTGCGTCCAATACGATTTCTGAGCCTATGGTACGTTCGGTGCAAACCGTGCACCTATCTTGCATCAAGATTAGCACTATCTGCAAACAGACTGAATCGAGCTTCCACTTGAGCCTCGTCACCTAGGAGTACCAACGGGTGCATCCAAAACGGTTTCTGAGCCTATGGTACGTTTGGAGCAAAACATGCACCTATCTTGCACCAACATTAACACTGTCTACAAATGGACCAAAATGAGATTCCACATGACCCACATCTCCTAGAAGTTCCATCAGGTGTGTTCAAAATGATTTCTGAGCCTGTGGTACGTTCGACGCAAAACGTGCATCCATCTTGCGTCAAGATTAGTACTCTCTCCAAACGGACTGAGTCACGCTTCCACTTGAGCCTCGTCACCTAGGAGTATCATTGGGTGCGTCCAAAGTGATTTCTTAGCCTATGGTACGTTTGGCGCAAACCGTGCACCTATCTAGCACCGACACTAACACTGTCTCCAAATGGACCAAAATGAGATTCCATATGGCCCACATCACCAAGGAGTTGCATCGGGTGCGTCCAAAATGAATTCTAAGCCTATGGTACGTTCGGCGCAAACCATGCAACTATCTTGCGTCAAGATTAGCAATATCTCCAAATGGACTGAATCGAGCTTCCACATGAGCCTTGTCACCTAGGAGCATCATTGGATGTGTCCAAAATGATTTCTAAGCCTATGGTACGTTTGGCGCAAACCATGCACCTATCTTGCACCGACACTTACACTGTCTCCAAATTGACCAAAATGAGATTCCACATGACCCACGTCCCCTAGGAGTACCATCAGGTGTGTCAAAAAAGATTTATGTGCCTGTGGTACGTTCGGCGCAAAATCGTGGACCTATCTTGTGTCAAAATTAGCACTATCTCCAAACGCAATGAAATAAGCATCCACTTGAGCCTCATCACCTAGGAGTACCATCGGGTGCATCCAAAACAATTTCTGGGCCTGTGGTACATTTGGCGCAAACCATGCAACTATCTTGCACCAATACTGACACTGTATCCAAATGGATCGAAACGAGATTCAACATGACCCACGTCACCAAGTAGTTCTATCGGGTGCGTCCAATATGATTTCTGAGCCTATGGTACGTTTGGTGCAAACCGTGCACCTATCTTGCGTCAGGATTAGCACTATCTGCAAACAGACTGAATCGAGCTTCCACTTGAGCCTCGTCACCTAGGAGTACCAACAGGTGCATCCAAAACGGTTTCTGAGCCTATGGTACGTTTGGAGCAAAACATGCACCTATCTTGCACCGACATTAACACTGTCTCCAAATGGACCAAAATGAGATTCCACATGACCCACATCTCCTAGAAGTTCCATCAGGTGTGTTCAAAATGATTTCTGAGCCTGTGGTACGTTCGACGCAAAACGTGCATCCATCTTGCGTCAAGATTAGTACTATCTCCAAATGGACTGAGTCGCGCTTCCACTTGAGCCTCGTCACCTAGGAGTATCATTGGGTGCGTCCAAAGTGATTTCTTAGCCTATGGTACGTTCGGCGCAAACCGTGCACCTATCTTGCGTCAAGATAAACCCTATCTCCAAACGGACAGAATCAAGCATCACTTGAGCCTCGTCACCTAGGAGTACCATCGACTGCGTCCAAAATGATTTCTAAGACTGTGGTACATTTGGCGCAAATCATGCACCTATCTTGCACCGACACTAAATTGTATCCAAATGGGCCAAAACGAGATTCCACATGACCCAAGTCACCAAGGAGTTGCATCTGGTGCATCTAAAATAATTTCTTAGCCTATGGTACATTCGGCGCAAACCATGCACCTATCTTGCGTCAAGATTAGCACTATCTCCAAACGGACTAAATCGGGCTTCCACTTGAGCCTCGTCACCTAGGAGTAATCGGGTGTGTCCACAACGATTTCTGAGCCGATGGGACGTTTGGCGCAAACCATGTACCTATCTTGCACCGACACTAACACAATCTCCAAACGGACCGAAACAAGATTCCACATGACCCATGTCTCCTAGGAGTTCCATCGGGTGCGTCCAAAACAATTTCTAAGCCTACGGTACGTTCAAAGCAAACCATCCATCCATCTTGCGTCAAGATTAGCACTATCTCCAAACGGACGGAATCGAGCTTCCACTTGAGCCTCGTCATTTAGGAGTACCATTGCGGGCATCCAAAAAGATTCTGAGCCCATGGTACATTTGGCGCAAACCGTGCACCTATCTTGCACTGACATTAACACTATCTTCAAATGGACCAAAACGAGATTCCACATGACCTATGTCTCCTAATAGTTCCATCAGTTGCATCCAAAAAGATTTCTGACCTTGCTCTACGTTTGGCGCAAAGTGTGCACCAATCTTGCATCAATATTAGCACTATCTCCAAACAGACTGAATCAAGCTTCCACTTGAGCCTCATCTCCTAGGAGTACCATCGGGTGTGTCCAAAATGATTTCTGAGATGACGGGATGTTTGGCGCAAACCGGGCACCTATTTTGCACTGACAGTAACACAACCTCCAAACGGACCAAAACGAGATTCCACATGACCCACATCTCGTAGGAGTTCCATCGGGTGCGTCCAAAATTATTTCAGAGCCTACGGTACGTTCAACGCAAACTGTGCATCCATCTTGCGTCAAGATTAGCACTATCTCCAAACGGACAGAATCGAGCTTCCACTTGAGCCTCGTCATTTAGGAGTACCATTGCGGGCATCCAAAATGATTCTGAGCCCATGGTACGTTTGGCGCAAACCGTGCACCTATCTTGCCCTGACATTAACACTATCTTCTAATGGACCAAAATGAGATTCCACATGACCTACGTCTCCTAAGAGTTCCATCGGTTGCATCCAAAAAGATTTCTGAGCCTGCTGTACGTTTGGCGCAAAGTGTGCACCTATCTTGCATCAATATTAGCACTATCTCCAAACAGACTGAATCAAGCTTCCGCTTGAGCCTCATCTCCTAGGAGTACCATCGGGTGTGTCCAAAATGATTTCTGAGATGATGGGACGTTTGGCGCAAACCGTGCACCTATTTTGCACTGACAGTAACACCAAACGGACCAAAACGAGATTCCACATGACCCACGTCTTGTAGGAGTTCCATCGGGTGCGTCCAAAATTATTTCGGAGCCTACGGTACGTTCGACGCAAACTGTGCATCCATCTTGCGTCAAGATTATCGCTATCTCCAAACAGACTGAGTTAAGTTTCCACTTGAGCCACGTCACCTAGGAGTAGTAGGCATCCAAAATGATTTCTAAGCCTATGGTACGTTTGGCGCAAACCTAGCACCTATCTTACACCGGCACTAACACTATCTCCAAATGGACCGAAACAAAATTCCACATGACCCACGTCACCTTGGAGTTCGAATGGGTGCATCCAAAATGATTTGTGAGCCTATGGTACATTTGGCACAAACCGTGCACCTATCTTGCACTGACACTAACATTGTCTCCAAATGGACCAAAACAAGATTCCACAAGGCACACATCACCAAAGAGTTCCATCGGGTGGACCAAAATGATTTCTGAGCCTATGGTACATTCGGCACAAACCGTGCACCTATCTTGCGTCAAGATTAGCACTATCTCCATACGGAATGAAACGAGCATCCACTTGAGCCTTGTCACCTAGGGTACCATCTGGTGCGTCCAAAATGATTTCTGAGCCTATGGTACGTTCGGCACAAACCGTGCACCTATCTTGCGTCAAGATTAGCATTATCTCCAAATAGACTCAATTGAGCTTCCACTTGAGCCTCGTCAGCAAGTAGTACCATCGGGTGCGTCCAAAATAATTTCTAAGCCTGTTGTACCATTGGCTCAAATCGTGCACCTATCTTCCATCAAGAATAGCAGTATCTCCAAACGAATTGACTCAAGCTTCCACTTGAGCCTCATCACCTAGGAGTTCTATCGGGTGCATCCATAATTATTTCTGAGCCTGTGGAACGTTCGACGCAAATCATGCACCTATCTTGCGTCAAGATTAGCACTATCTCCAAATGGAATGAAATGAGCATCCACTTGAGCCTCGTTAACTAGGAGTACAATCGGGTGCGTCCAAAACAATTTCTGAGCCTATGGTACATTTGGCGCAAACCATGCACCTATCTTGCATCGACACTGACACTATATCCAAATGGACCGAAACGAGATTTCACATAACCCACGTCACCAAGGAGTTCCATCAAGTGCACCTATCTTGCATCAACATTAGCATTATCTCCAAACGAACTGAATCGAGCTTCCACTTGAGCCTCGTCACATAGGAGTAACATCGAGTAAGTCCAAAATGATTTATGAGCCTATGGTATGTTCAGCGCAAACCAAGCACCTATCTTGCATCAAGATTAGCACTATCTTCAAATGGACTGAATCGAGCTTCCACTTGAGCCTCGTCACCTAGGAGTACCATCGGGTGTATACAAAATGATTTATGTGCCTATAGTACATTTTGCGCAAACCGTGCACCTATCTTGCGCCGACACTAACACTATCTCCACACGGACCGAAACTAGATTCAACATGACCCAAGTCACCTAGTAGTAACATCGGCTGTGTCAAAACAATTTCTGAGGCTATGGTACGTTCGGCGCAAACCGTGCACCTATCTTGCGTCATGATTAGCACTATCGCCAAAGGGACTGAATCGAGCTTCCACTTGAGCCTCGTCACCTAGGAGTATCATTGGGGGCGTCCGAAATGATTTCTAAGCTTATGGTACGTTTGGCGCAAACCGTGCACCTATCTTTCACCAACACTAACACAATCTCTAAATAGACCGAAATGAGATTCCACATGACCCAAGTCACCTAGTAGTTACATCGGTTGCGTCCAATATGATTTCTGAGCCTACGATACGTTTGGCGCAAACCGTGCACCTATCTTGCATCATGATTAGCACTCTCTCCAAATGGACTAAATCGAGCTTCCACTTGAGCCTCGTCACCAAGGAGTACCATCGGGTGCGTCCAAAATGATTTCTGAGCCTATGGTACATTCAGCGCAAACTGTGCACCTATCTTGCATCAAGTTTAGCACTATCTCCAAATGGACTAAATTGAGCTTTCACTTGAGCCACGTCACCCAGGAGTATCATTGGGAGCGTCCAAAATGATTTCTGAGCCTACGGTACATTTGGCGCAAACCGTGCACCTATCTTGCACCGACACTAACACTTTCTCCACACGGACCGAAACGAGATTCCACATGACCCAGGTCACCTAATAGTTACATCACGTGCGTCTAAAATGATTTCTGAGCCTATGGTACGTTCGACGCAAAGTGTGCACCTATCTTGCGTCAAGATTAGCACTTCTCCAAACGGACTGAATCGAGCTTCCACTTGAGCCGCGTCACCTAGGAGTACCATTCGAGTGTGTCCAAAACGATTTCTGAGCCTATGGTACATTTGGTGCAAACTTTGCACCTATCTTGCGTCAAGATTAGCACTGTCTCCAAACGGAACGAAACAAGCATCCACTTGAGCCTCGTCACCTAGCAGTACCATCGGGTGCATCCAAAATGATTTCTGAGCCTATGGCACGTTTGGCACAAACCATGCACCTATCTTGCACCGATACTAACACTATATCCAAATGGACTGACACAAGATTCCACATGACCCAAGTCGGCTAGGAGTTACATCGGGTGCGTCCAAAATGATTTCTGAGCCTATGGTACGCTTGGCGCAAAGCGTGTCCCTATCTTGCGTCATGATTAGCACTATCTTCAAACGGACTGAGTCAAGCTTCCACTTGAGCCTCGTCACCTAGCAGTATAATTGGGGGTGTTCAAAATGATTTCTAAGCCTGTGGTACGTTTGGCGCAAACCGTGCACCAATCTTGCACCGACAGTAACACTGTCTCCAAATGGACCTTAACGAGATTCCACATGACCCAAGTCACCATGGAGTTCCATTAGATGTGTCCAAAATGATTTCTGAGAATATGGTACATTCGGTGCAAAGCGTGCACCTATCTTGCGTCAAGATTAGCACTATCTCCAAACAGATTGCCTTGAGCTTCCACTTGAGCCTCATCACCTAGGAGTTGCATCAGGTGCGTCCAAAATGATTTCTAAGCCTGTCGTATGTTCGGCACAAATCATGCACCTATCTTTCATCAAGATTAGCAGTATCTCCAAATGAAATCCCTCGAGCTTCCACTTGAGCCTCGTCACCTAGGAGTACCATCGGGTGCATCCAAAATGATTTCTGAGCCTGTGGCACATTCGGTACAAATCGTGCACCTATCTTGCGTCAAGATTAGCACTATCTCCAGATGGAATGAAACGAGCATCCACTTGAGCCTCGTCGCCTAGGAGTACCATCAGGTGCGTCCAAAACGATTTCTGAGCCTATGGTATGTTTGGCATAAACCATGCACCTATCTTCCACCGACACTAACACTATATCCAAATGGACCAAAATGAGATTCCACATGACCCATGTCACCAAGGAGTTCCATCAGGTGCACCTATCTTGCGTCAACATTAGCATTATCTTCCAACGAATAGAATCGAGCTTCCACTTGAGACTCGTCACATAGGAGTACCATCGGGTGCATCCAAAATGATTTTTGAGCCTATGGTATGTTCGGCGCAGCCATGCACCATCTTGCGTCAAGATTAGCACTATCTGCAAACAGACTGAATCAAGCTTCCACTTGAGCCTCGTCACCTAGGAGTACCATTGGGTGTATCCAAAACGATTTCTGAGCCTATGGTACATTTGGATCAAACCATGCACCTATCTTGCGTCAAGATTAGCACTATCTCTAAACGGACTGAAACGAGCTTCCACTTGAGCATCGTCACCTAGGAGTATCATTAGGTACGTCCAAGATGATTTCTAAGCCTATGGCACGTTTTGCGCAATCCATGCACCTGTCTTGCACCGACACTAACACTATATCCAAATAGACCAAAATGAGATTCCACATGACCGACGTCACCAAGGAGTTCCATCGGGTCTGTCCAAAATGATTTCTAAGCCTATGGTATGTTTGGCTCAAACCATGCACCTATCTTGACCTACACTAATACTATATCCAAACAGACCGAAATGAGATTCCACATGACCCAAGTCGGCTAGGAGTTACATCGGGTGCGTCCAAAACGATTTCTAAGCCTATGGTACGCTCGACGCAAAGTGTGCCCCAATCTTGCGTCAAGATTAGCATAATCTCCAAACGGAATGAAACGAGCATCCACTTGAGCCTTGTCACATAGGAGTACCATCGGGTGCGTCCAAAATGATTTCTGAGCCTATGGTACGTTTGGCGCAAACCATGCACCTATCTTGCACTGACATTAGCACTGTCTCCAAACAGACTAAATTGAGCTTGTAGTTAAGCCTCGTCACCTAGGAGTACCATGGAGTGTGTCCAAAATGATTTCTAAGCCTATGGTATATTTGGCACAAACCATGCACCTATCTTGCACTGACACTAGCACCGTTTCCAAATAGACCAAAATGAGATTCCACATTACCCACGTCACCTAGGAGTTCCATCGGGTGCGTCCAAAATGATTTCTGAGCCTATGGTACGTTTGGCCCAAACCATGCACCTATCTTGCACCGACACTAACACTGTTTCCAAATGGACCGAAATGAGATTCCACATGACCCACGTCACCAAGGAGTTCCATCTAGTGCCTCCAAAATGATTTCTAAGCCTATGGTACGTTCGGCCCAAACCATGCACCTATCTTGCACAGACACCAACACTATATCCAAACGGACCGAAATGAAATTCAACAGGACCCAAGTCACCTAGGAGTTACATCGGGTGCGTCCAAAACAATTTCTGAGCCTATGGTATGCTCGGTGCAAAGCACACACCTATATTGCATCATGATTAGCACTATCTCCACACGGAATAAAATGAGCATCCACTTGAGCCTCATCACATAGGAGTACCACCGGGTGCATCCAAATTGATTTCTGAGCCTATGGTACGTTCGACGCAAACCGTGCACCTATCTTGCGTCAAGATTAGCACAATCTTTAAATGGACTAAATCGAGCTTCCACTTGAGCCTTGTCACCTAGGAGTACCATCAGGTGTATCCAAAATGATTTTTGAGCCTGTAGTACATTTGGCGCAAACCGTGCACCTATCTTACACCGATACTAACACTATATCCACACGTACTGAAACGAGATTCGACATGACCCAAGTCACCTAGTAGTAACATCAGTTGTGTCCAAAACGATTTCTGAGCCTATGGTACGTTTGGCGCAATCCGTGCACCTATCTTGCGTCAAGATTAGCACTATCTTCAAATGGACTAAATTGAGCTTCCACTTGAGCCTCGTCACCTAGGAGTACCATCAGGTGTATCCAAAACAATTTCTTAGCCTGTGGTACGTTTGGCGCAAACCGTGCACCTACCTTCCACCGACACTAACACTATCTCCACACGGACCGAAACAAGATTCCACACAACCCAAGTCACCTAGGAATTCCATCGGGTGCGTCCAAAATTATTGCTGAGCCTATGGTACGTTCGGCGCAAAAATCATGCACCTGTCTTGCGTCAAGATTAGCACTATCTCCAAATGAAACGAAACAAGCATCCACTTGAGCCTTATCATCGAGGAGTACCATCGGGTGTGTCAAAAATGATTTCTGAACCTATGGTAAATTTGGCGCAAACCATGCACCTATCTTGCACCGACACTAACACTTTATCCAAATGGACTGAAATGAGATTCCACATGACTCACATCACCAAGGAATTCCATCGGGTACGTCCAAAATGATTTCTGAGCATATGGTGCATTTGGCCCAAACCATGCACCTTTCTTGCACCGACACTAACACTTTATCTAAACGGACCGAAACGAGGTTCCGCATGACCCAAGTCACCTGGGAGTAGCATCGGGTGTGTCCAAAACGATTTCTGAGTCTATAGTACGTTTGGCGCAAACCATACACCTATCTTCTGAGTCTATGGTACGTTTGGCGCAAACCATGCACCTATCTCTAAATGGAATAAAACGAGCATCCACTTGAGCCTCGTCACCTAGGAGTACCATCGGGTGCGTCCAAAACGATTTCTGAGACTATGGTACGTTTGGCGCAAACCATGCACCTATCTTCTACCGACACTAACATTGTATCCAAATGGACTTAAATGAGATTCCACATGACCCACGTTACCAAGGTGTTCCATCAGGTGTGTCCAAAATGATTTTTGAGCCTATGGTATGTTCAGCGCAAACCATGCAGATATCTTGCAACAAGATTAGCACTATCTCGAAACGGACTGAATCCAGCTTCCACTTGAGCCTCGTCACATAGGAGTACCATTGGGTGTGTCCAAAATGATTTCTAAGCCGATGGTATGTTTGGCACAAACCATGCACCTATCTTGCACCGACACTAACACAATCTCCAAACGGACCGAAACAAGATTCCACATGACCCTCGTCTCCTAGGAGTTCCATTGGTTGTGTTCAAAACGATTTCTGAACCTGCGGTACGTTCGACGCAAACCGTGCATCCATCTTGCGTCAAGATTAGCACTATCTCCAAATGGAATGAAACGAGCATTCACTTGAGCCTCGTCACCTAGCAGTACCATCGGGTGCAACCAAATATCCAAATGGACCAAAATGAGATTCCACATGACCCACGTCGCCAAGGGGTTCCATCGGGTGCATCCAAAATGATTTTTGCGGCCTATGGTACGTTCAGTGCAAACAGTGCACCTATCTTGGTTCAAGATTAGCACTATCTCCAAACAGACTGAATTGAGCTTCCACTTGAGCCTCGTCACTAGGAGTACCATCGAGTGTGTCCAAAACGATTTCGGAGCCTATGGTACATTTGGCATAAACCATGCACCTATCTTGTGTTGACACTAACACTGTCTCCACACAGACTGAAATGAGATTCCATACGACTCAAGTCACCTAGTAGTTACATTGGGTGCATCTAAAATGATTTCTGAACCTATGGTACGTTCGGTGCAAACCGTGCTCCTATCTTGCGTCAAAAGCAAGCACTATCTCCAAACGGACTAAATCAAGCTTCCACTTGAGCCTCGCCACCTAGGAGTATCATTGGGTGCCACCAAAACGATTTCTGAGCCATGGTACGTTTGGCCTAAACCGTGCACCAATCTTGCGTCAAGATTAGCACTATCTCTAAATGGATAAAATCGAGCTTCCACTTGAGCCTCATCACGTAGGAGTACCATCGGGTGCATCCAAAATGATTTCTGAGCCTGTGGTATGTTCGACACAAATCGTGCACCTACCTTGCGTCAAGATTAGTACTATCTCCATACGGAATGAAACGAGCATCCACTTGAGCCTTGTCAGCTAGGGGTACAATCTGGTGCGTCCAAAATGATTTCTGAGCCTATGGTACGTTCGGAGCAAGCCGTGCACCTATCTGCGTCAACATTTGCACTATCTCCAAACGGACAGAATCAAGCTTCCACTTGGGCCTCATCACCTAGGAGTATCATTGGGTGCGTCCAAAACTATTTCTGTGCCTATGGTACATTTGGCGCAAACCATGCACCTATCTTGCACCGACACTAACACTATGTCCACACGGACCGAAACGAGATCCACATGACCCAGGTCACCTATTAGTTACATCAGGTGCGTCCAAAATGATTTTTGAGGCTATGGTACGTTCGGCGCAAAGCTTGCACCTACTTGTGTCAAGAATAGCACTTTCTCCAAACGGACTGAATCAAGCTTCCACTTGAGCCCGTCATCTAGGAGTACCATCGGGTGCGTCCAAAATGATTTCTGAGCCGATGGTACGTTTGCCGCAAACCATGCACCTATCTTGCACTGACATTAACACCCTATCCAAATGGACCAGAACAAGATTCCACATGACCCACGTCACTAAGGAGTTCCATTAGGTGTGTCCAAAATGATTTCTAAGCCCATGGTACATGCGGCGCAAATCGTGCACCTATCTTGCGTCAAGTTTAGCACTATCTCCACATAGAACGAAACGAGCATCAACTTGAGCCTCGTCACCTAAGGGTACCATCGGGTGCGTCCAAAATGATTTCTGAGCCTATGGCAGCATCCAAAAATGATTTCTGAGCCTATGGTATGTTTGGCGCAAACTATACACCTATCTTGCACTGACAATAACGTTGTCTCCAAACGGACCGAAACAAAATTCCACATGACCCAAGTCACCTAGTAGTTACACTGGGTGCGTCCAAAACAATTTCTGAGCCCACATACATTCAGTGCAAAGCGTGCACATATCTTGCGCGACGATTTGCACTATCTCCAATCAGACCAAAAATAGATTCCACATGACCCACGTCACCTAGGAGTTCCGTCAGGTGGATCCAAGATAATTTTTGAGCCTATGGTACGTTCGACCAAAACCATGCATCCATCTTGCATCAAGATTAGCACTATCTCCAAATGAACTGAATCGAGCTTCCACTTGAGCCCCATCACCTAGGAGTACCATCACGGGCATCCAAAACGATTCTAAGCCTATGATACGTTTGGCGCAAATAGTGCACCGACACAAACACTGTCTCCAAATGGACCAAAACAAGATTCCACATGACCCACGTCCCCTAGGAGTTTCATCGAGTGTGTCCAAAATGATTTTTGAGCCCGTGGTATGTTCAGCGCAAAATGTGCACCTATCTTGCGTCAATATTAGCACTATCTACAAACGGACTAAATCAAGCTTCAACTTGAGCCTCGTCACCTAGAGGTTCCATCGGGTGTGTCCAAAATGATTTCTCAGCCTATGGTATGTTAGGCGTAAATCGTTCACCTATCTTGCACCGACACTGACACTGTCTCCAAACGGACCAAAACGAGATTCTAGATGACCCCCATCACCTAGGAGCTCCGTCAGGTGCGTCCAAAATGATTTTTGAGCCTATGGTATGTTCGGCGCAAAGTATGATTTCAAAGACTAAGGTATGTTTGGCACAAACTGTGCACCTATCTTGCACTGACACTAACACTGTCTCAAAATGGACCGAAATAAGATTCAACATCACCCAAGGCACCTAGTAGTTACATCGAGTGTGTCCAAAATGATTTCTAGGCCTGTGGTACGTTCGGCGCAAAGCGTGCACCTATCTTGTGTGAAGATTAGCACTATCTCTAAACGGACTGAATCGAGCTTCCACTTGAGCCTCGTCACCTAGGAGTACCATCGAGTGCGTCCAAAACGATTTATGAGCATATAGTCCGTTTGGCGCAAACCATGCACCTATCTTGCACCGACACTAACATAGTCTCCAAAAGGACCGAAACAAGATGCCACATGGCCCACATCACCAAGGAGTCCCATCAGGTGTGTCCGAAATGATTTCTAAGGCTATGGTACGTTCGGCGCAAACCGTGCACCTATCTTGCGTCAAGATTGGCACTATCTCCAAATGAACTGAATCGAGCTTCCACTTGAGCCCCATCACTTAGGAGTATTATTGGGTGCGTCCAAAATAATTCCTGAGCCTATGGTACTTTTCGCGCAAATCGTGCACCTATCTTTCACCAACACTAATACTGCCTCCAAACAGACCGCAACAAGACTCCACACGACCCAAGTCACCTAGTAGTTACATCGGGTGCGTCCAAAACAATTTCTGAGCCAGTGGTACGTTCGGCGCAAAGCGTGCACCTATCTTGCATCAAGATTAGAACTATATCCAAATAGACTGAATCGAGCTTCCACTTGAGCCTCGTCACCTAGGAGTACCATCGGGGGCATCCAAAACGATTTATGAGCCAGTGGAACGTTAGGCGCAAAGCGTGCACCTATCTTGCATCAAGATTAGAACTATCTCCAAATAGACTGAATTGAGCTTCCACTTGAGCCTTGTCACCTAGGAGTACCATCGGGGGCATCCAAAACAATTTCTGAGCCAGTGGTACGTTAGGCGCAAAGCGTGCACCTATCTTGCATCAAGATTAGAACTCTCCAAATAGACTAAATTGAGCTTCCATTTGAGCCTTGTCACCTAGGAGTACCATCGGGGGCATCCAAAACGATTTCTGAGCCTATGATACGTTTGGCGCAAACAGTGCACCTATCTTGCACCGACACTAACACTATCTCGAAACGGACCAAAACTAGACTCCACATGACCCCACCTAGGAGTTCCATCGGGTGCGTTCAAAATGATTTCTGAGCCATTGTTACATTCGGCGCAAATCAAGCACCTATGTTGCTCAAGATTAGTACTATCTCCAAATGGACTGAAACGAGCACCCACTTGAGCCTTGTCACAAAGGAGTACCACTGGGTGCGTCCAAAATGATTTCTGAGCCTATGGTTTGTTTGGCGCAAACCATGCACCTTTCTTACACCGACACTAACACTGTCTCCAAACGGACCGAAACAAGATTCCATATGGCCCATGTCACGAAATAGTTCAATTGGGTGCGTCCAAAATGATTTATGAGCCTATGGTTCGTTCGGGGCAAACTGTGCACCTATCTTGCGTCAAGATGAGCACAATCTCCAAACGGATTGAATCGAGCTTCCACTTGAGCCTCGTCAGCTAGGAGTATCATTGGGCGCGTCCAAAATGATTTCTGTGCTAATGGTACATTTGGCGCAAGCCATGCACCTATCTTGCACCGACACTAACATAGTCTCCAAACGAACCTAAACGAGATTCCACAAGACCCAAGTCGCCTAGTAGTTACATCGAGTGCATCCAAAACGATTTTTGAGCCTATGGTGCATTTGGCGCAAACCGTGCAACTATCTTCTGTCAAGGTTAGCACTATCTCCAAACAGAATGAAACGAGCATCCACTTGAGCCTCGTCACATAGGAGTACCATCGGGAGCATCAAAAATTATTTCCGAGCCTATGGTACGTTTGGCGCAAACCATGCACATATCTTGCACCGACACTAACACAGTATCCAAACGGACCGAAACAAGATTCCATAGGGCCCACGTCACGAAGGAGTTCCATTGGGTGCGTCCAAAATGATTTCTGAGCCTATGGTACCCTCGGCGCAAATCGTGCACCTATCTTGCGTCAAGATTAGTATAATCTCCAAACGGATTAATCGAGTTTCCACTTGAGCCTCGCCACCTAGGAGTATCATTGGGTGCGTCCAAAACGATTTCTGAGCCTATGGTACGTTAGGCGCAAACGATGCACTTATCTTGCATCAACACTAACACTGTCTCCAAACGAACCGAAACGAGATTCCACATGACCCAAGTCACCTAGTAGTTACAACGAGTGCATCCAAAACGATTTGTGGGCCTATGGTACGTTCGGCGCAAAGCGTGCACCTATCTTGCGTGAAGATTAGCACTATGTCCAAACGGACTGAATCGAGCTTCACTTGAGCCTCGTCACCTAGGAGTACCATCGGGTGCGTCCAAAATAATTTTTGAGCCTATGGTGCTTTTGGCGCAAACCGTGCAACTATCTTCCGTCAAGATTAGCACTATCCGCAAACGGAGTAAAATGAGCATCCACTTGAGCCTCGTCACATCGGAGTACCATCAGGTGCGTCCAAAACGATTTCTGAGCCTATGGTACATTTGGTGCGAAACGAGATTCCACATGACCCACGTCACCAAGGTGTTCCATTGGGTGCGTCCAAAACGATTTCTGAGCTATGGTATGTTTAGCACAAACTGTGCACCTATCTCGCGTCAATGTTAGCACTACCTCTAGATGGATTTAATCGTGCTTCCACTTGAGCCTCGTCACGGTGGAGTATCATTGGGTGCGTCCAAAACGATTTTAGAGAATAGGTACAATCGTCGCAATCTGTGCACCTATCTTGCACACACTAACACAGTCCCCCAAATGGATCGAAAAGGTTCCACATGGCCCAAGTTGCCTAGGAGTTACAAAGGGTGTGTCCAAAACGATTTCTGAGCCAGTGGTACGTTCCACGCAAAGCGTGCACCTATCTTGCATCAAGATTAGCACTATCTCCAAACGGATTGAATCAGGCTTCCACTTGTCCCTCGTCACCAAGGAGTATCATTGGGTGCGTCCAAAATGATTTCAAAGCCTATGGTACGTTTGGCGCAAACTGGACACCAATCTTGCACCGACACTAACACTATCTTCAAACGGACCGAAATGAGATTCCACATAACCCAAGGCACCTAGTAGTTACATTGGGTGCGTCCAAAATGATTTCTGGGCCTGTGGTACCTTCGGCGCAAAGCATGCACCTGTCTTGCGTGAAGATTAGCACTATCTCCAAACGGACTTAATCGAGCTTCCACTTGAGCCTCGTCTCCTAGGATTACCATCAGGTGCGTCCAAAACGATTTACGAGCCTATGGTATGTTTGACACAAACCATGCACCTATCTTGCATCGACACTAACATAGTCTCCAAACGGATCGAAACAAGATGCCACATGGCCCACGTCACCAAGGAGTCCCATCGGGTGTGTACAAAATGATTTCTAAGACTATGGTACGTTCGGCGCAAACCGTGCACCTTTCTTGCACTAACACTAACACTATCTCCAAACGGAGCGAAACAAGATTCCATATGGCCCACATCATGAAGGAGTTCCATTGGGTGTGTCCAAAATGATTTCTGAGCCTATGGTACGTTCAGCGCAAATCATGCACCTATCTTGCGTCAAAATTAGTACAATCTCCAAACTGATTGAATCGAGCTTCCACTTGAGCCTCGTCGCTGTGGAGTATCATTGGGTGCGCCCAAAACGATTTCTGAGCCTATGGTACGTTCGTCGCAAACCGTGCACCAATCTAGCACAGACACCAACACAGTCCCCAAATGGACCGAAACGAGGTTCCACATGACCCAAGTTGCCTATGAGTTAAAACGGGTGCATCCAAAATGATTTCTGAGCCTATGGTATGTTCCGCGCAAAGCATGCACCTATCTTGCATCAAGATTAGCACTATCTCCAAACAGATTGAATTGAGCTTCCACTTGTGCCTCGTCACCAAGGAGTATCATTAGGTGCGTCCAAAATGATTTCAGAGACTATGGTATGTTTAGCGCAAACCATGCACCTATCTTGCACCGACACTAACACTGTCTCCAAACAGACCGAAACAAGATTCCACATCACCCAAGCCTCCTAGTAGTTACATCGAGTGCGTCCCAAAATGATTTCTAGGCCTCTGGTACGTTCGGCGCAAAGCGTGCACCTATCTTGCATGAAGATTAGCACTATCTCTAAAGGACTAAATTGAGCTTCCACTTGAGCCTCGTCACCTAGGAGTACCATCGAGTGCGTCCAAAACGTATGAGCCTATAGTACGTTTGACGCAAACCATACACCTATCTTGCACCGACACTAACATAGTCTCCAAATGGACCGAAACAAGATGCCACATGGCCCACGTCACCAAGGAGTCCCATCGGGTGTGTCCAAAATGATTTTTGAGCCTATGGTACATTCGGTGCAAACTATGCACCTATCTTGCGTCAAGATTAGCACTGTCTCCAAATAGACTGAATCGAGCTTTCACTTGAGCCTCATCACCTAGGAGTATCATTGGGTGCATCCAAAATGATTTCTGAGCCTATGGTACTTTTGTCGCAAACTTTGCACCTATGTTGCACCGATGCTAATACTGCCTCCAAATGGACCGAAATGAGATTCCACACGACCCAAGTCACCAAGTAGTTACATCGGGTGCGTTCAAAACAATTTCGGAGCCTGTGGTACTTTCAGTGCAAACCGTGTACCTATCTCGCGTCAATGTTAGCACTATCTCCAAACAGACTGAATCGAGTTTCCACTTGAGCCTCATCACCATGGAGTATCATTGGGTGCATCCAAAACGATTTCTGAGCCTATGGTACGTTTGGCGCAAACCATGCTCCTATTTTGCATAGACACTATAACTGTCCCCAAATGGACCGAAATGAGATTCCACATGACCCAAGTCACCAAGGAGTTACATCGGGTGCATCCAAAACATTTCTTAGCCAGTGGTACGTTTGGCGCAAAGCATGCACCTATCTTGCATCAAGATTGGAACTATCTCTGAACAGACTGAATCGAGCTTCCACTTGAGCCTCGTCACCTATGAGTACCATCGGGCGCGTCCAAAATGATTTCTGAGCCTATGAAATGTTTGACGCAAACATTGCACCTATCGTGCAACGACACTAACACTGTGTCCAAATGGATCAAAACTAGACTCCACATGACCCCACCAAGGAGTTCCTCGGGTGCGTCCAAAACGATTTCTGAGCCATTGTTATGTTCAGCGCAAATCAAGCAGCTATGTTGTGTCAAGATTAGCACTATCTCCAAACGGAATGAAACGAGCATCCACTTGAGCCTCGTCAGCTAGGAGTACCATTGGGTGCTTCCAAAATGATTTCTGATCCTATGGTACGTTCGGCGTAAATCGTGCACCTATCTTGCGTCAAGATTATTACAATCTCCAAACTGATTGAATCGAGCTTCCACTTGAGCCTCGTCACCTTGGAGTATCATTGGGTGCGTCCAAAACGATTTCTGAGTCATTGTTATGTTCGGTGCAAATCAAGCAGCTATGTTGTGTCAAGATTAGCACTATCTCCAAACGGAATGAAACGAGCATCCACTTGAGCCTCGTCAGCTAGGAGTACCATTGGGTGCTTCCAAAATGATTTCTGAGCCTATGGTACGTTCGGCGTAAATCGTGCACCTATCTTGCGTCAAGATTAGTACAATCTCCAAACTGATTGAATCGAGCTTCCACTTGAGCCTCGTCACCATGGAGTATCATTGGTAGCAAAACAAGATTCCACATGACCCACGTCACCGAGGAGTTCCATTGGGTGCGTCCAAAACAATTTTTGAGCTATGGTACGTTCGGCGCAAACTGTGCACCTATCTCGCGTCAATGTTAGGACTATCTCCAAACGGACTGAATCGAGCTTCCACTTGAGCCTCGTCACCATGGAGTATCATTGGGTGCGTCCAAAACGATTTCTGAGCCTAGGTACGTTCGTCGTAAACCATGCACCTATCTTGCACAAACACTAACACAGTCACCAAATGGACCAAATGAGGTTCGACACGACCCAAGTTTTCTAGGAGTTACAAAGTGCGCGTCCAAAATGATTTCTAAGCCACTGGTATGTAACACGCAAAGCGTGCACCTATCTTGCATCAAGATTAGCACTATCTCCAAACGGATTGAATCGAGCTACCACTTCTGCCTCATCACCAAGGACTATCATTGGGTGCGTCCAAAATGATTTCGGAGCCTATGGTACGTTTGGCGCAAACCGGGCACCAATCTTGCACCGACACTAACACCATCTCAAAATGGACCGAAACGAGATTCCACATGACCCAAGGCACCTAGTAGTTACATCGGGTGCGTCCAAAATGATTTCTGGGCCTGTGGTATGTTTGGCGCAAAACGTGCACCTTCTTGCGTGAAGCTTAGCACTATCTCCAAACGGACTGAATCGAGCTTCGACTTGAGCCTCGTCACCTAGGATTACCATCAGGTGCGTCCAAAACGATTTATGTGCCTATGGTACGTTTGGCACAAACCATGCACCTATCTTGCAGTGACATTAACATACTCTCCAAATGGACCGAAACAAGATGCCACATGGCCCACGTCACCAAGGAGTCCCATCGGCTGTGTCCAAAATGATTTCTAAGACTATGGTACGTTTGGCGCAAACCGTGCACCTTTCTTGCACTGACACTAACACTATCTTCAAACGGACCGAAATGAGATTCCACATAACCCAAGGCACGTAGTAGTTACATTGGGTGCGTCCAAAATGATTTCTGGGCCTGTGGTACCTTCGGCGCAAAGCATGCACCTGTCTTGCGTGAAGATTAGCACTATCTCCAAACGGACTTAATCGAGCTTCCACTTGAGCCTCGTCTCCTAGGATTACCATCAGGTGCGTCCAAAACGATTTACAAGCCTATGGTATGTTTGACACAAACCATGCACCTATCTTGCATCGACACTAACATAGTCTCCAAACGGATCGAAACAAGATGCCACATAGCCCACGTCACCAAGGAGTCCCATCGGCTGTGTCCAAAATGATTTCTAAGACTATGGTACGTTTGGCGCAAACCGTGCACCTTTCTTGCACTGACACTAACACTATCTCCAAACGGACCGAAACAAGATTCCATGTGGCCCACGTCACGAAGGAGTTCCATTGGGTGTGTCCAAAATGATTTCTGAGCCTATGGTGCGTTCGGCGCAAATCGTGCACCTATCTTGCGTCAAGATTAGTACAATCTCCAAACTGATTGAATCGAGCTTCCACTTGAGCCTCGTCAACTTGGAGTATCATTGGTTGCGTCCAAAACAATTTCTGAGCCTATGGTACGTTTGGCACAAACCATGCATCTCTCTTGCACCGACACTAACATAGTCTCCAAACGGACCGAAACAAGATGCCACATGGCCCACGCACCAAGGAGTCCCATCGGGTGTGTCCAAAATGATTTCTAAGACTATGGTACGTTTGGCGCAAACCGTGCACCTTTCTTGCACTGACACTAACACTATCTCCAAATGGACCGAAACAAGATTCCATATGGCCCACGTCACGAAGGAGTTCCATTGGGTGTGTCCAAAATGATTTCTGAGCCTATGGTACGTTCGGCGCAAATCGTGCACCTATCTTGCGTCAAGATTAGTAAAATCTCCAAACTGATTGAATCGAGCTTCCACTTGAGCCTCGTCACCTTGGAGTATCATTATGTGCGTCCAAAATGATTTCTGAGCCTATGGTACATTTGGCGCAAACCGCGCACCTATCTTGCACCAACACTAACACTGTCTCCAAACGAACCAAAACGAGATTCCACTTGACCCAAGTCACCTAGTAGTTACATCGAGTGCATCCAAAACGATTTGTGGGCCTGTGGTACGTTCGGCGCAAAGCGTGCGCCTATCTTGCGTGAAGATTAGCACTATCTCGAAACGGACTGAATCGAGCTTCCACTTGAGCCTCATCACCTAGGAGTACCATCGGGTGCGTCCAAAATAATTTTTAAGCGTATGGTGCATTTGGTGCAAACCGTGCAACTATCTTCCGTCAACATTAGCACTATCTCCAAACGGAATGAAACGAGAATCCACTTGAGCCTCGTCACATTGGAGTACCATCGGGTGCGTCCAAAACGATTTCTGAGCCTATGGTACGTTTGGCGCAAACCATGCACCTAACTTGTACCGACACTAACACTGTATCCAAATGGAGCAAAACGAGATTCCACATGACCCGTGTCACCAAGGAGTTCATTGGGTGCGTCCAAAACGATTTCTGAGCTATGGTACATTCTACGCAAACTGTGCACCTATCTTGCGTCAATGTTAGTACTATCTCCAAACGGACTGAATCGAGCTTCCACTTGAACCTCGTCACCATGGAGTATCATTGTGTGCGTCCAAAATGATTTCTGAGCCTAGGTACGTTCGGCGCAAGCCGTGCACCTATCTTGCACAAACACTAACACAGTCCCCAGATGGACCGAAACGAGGTTCCACATGACCCAAGTTGCCTAGGAGTGACAAAGGGTGCGTCCAAAATGATTTCTGAGCCAGTGGTACGTTCCACGCAAAGCATGCACCTATCTTGCATCAAGATTAGCAGTATCTCTAAATGGATTGAATCAAGCTTCCACTTGTGCCTCGTCACCTAGGAGTGTCATTGGGTGCGTCCAAAATGATTTCGGAGCCTACGATATGTTTGGCGCAAACCGGGCACCAATCTTGCACCGACACTAACACCGTCGCCAAACGGACCGAAACGCGATTCCACATGACCCAAGGCACCTAGTAGTTACATCGGGTGCATCCAAAACGATTTCAGGGCCTATGGTACATTTGGCGCAAAGCGTGCCCCTGTCTTGCGTGAAGATTAGCACTATCTCCAAACGGACTGAATCGAGCTTCCACTTGAGCCTCGTCACCTAGGATTACCATCGGGTGCACCCAAAATGATTTATGAGCCTATGGTACGTTTGGCACAAACCATACACCTATCTTACACCGACACTAACATAGTCTCCAAACGGACCGAAACAAGATGCCACATGGCCCATGTCACCAAGGAGTCCCATCGGGTGTGTCCAAAACAATTTCTGAGCCTATGGTACGTTTGGCGCAAACCATGCACCTATCTTGTGTCAAGATTAGCACTATCTCCAAACAGACTAAATCGAGCTTCCACTTGAGCCTCATCACCTAGGAGTATCATTGGGTGCGTCCAAAATGATTTCTGAGCCCATGGTACTTTTGGTGCAAACTGTGCACCTATCTTGCACCGACACTAATACTGCCTCCAAACGGACCAAAACTAGACTCCACATGACCCCACCTAGGAGTTCCATCGGGAGCGTCCAAAATGATTTCTGAGCCATTGTTACGTTCAGCGCAAATCAAGCACCTATGTTGCATCAAGAGTAGCACTATCTCCAAATGGAATGAAACAAGCATCGCCACCTAGGAGTACCATTGGGTGCGTCCAAAATGATTTCTGAGCCTACGTTTTGTTTGGTGCAAACCATGCACCTTTCTTGCACTGACACTAACACTGTCTCCAAACAGACCGAAATGAGATTTCATATGGCCCATGTCACGATGGAGTTCCATTGGTTGCGTCCAAAACGATTTTTGAGCCTATGGTACGTTCGGTGCAAACCATGCACCTATCTTGCGTCAAGATTGGCACAACCTCCAAATGGATTGAATCGAGCTTCCACTTGTGCCTCGTCACCTAGGAGTGTCATTGGGTGCGTCCAAAATGATTTTGGAGCCTACGATATGTTTGGCGCAAACCGGGCACCAATCTTGCACCGACACTAACACCGTCGCCAAACGGACCGAAACGAGATTCCACATGACCCAAGGCACCTAGTAGTTACATCGGGTGCATCCAAAACGATTTCTGGGCCTATGTTACATTTGGCGCAAAGCGTGCCCCTGTCTTGCGTGAAGATTAGCACTATCTCCAAACGGACTGAATCGAGCTTCCACTTGAGCCTCGTCACCTAGGATTACCATCGGGTGCACCCAAAATGATTTATGAGCCTATGGTACGTTTGGCACAAACCATACACCTATCTTGCACCGACACTAACATAGTCTCCAAACGGACCGAAACAAGATGCCACATGGCCCATGTCACCAAGGAGTCCCATCGGGTGTGTCCAAAACAATTTCTGAGCCTATGGTACGTTTGGCGCAAACCGTGCACCTATCTTGTGTCAAGATTAGCACTATCTCCAAACAGACTAAATCGAGCTTCCACTTGAGCCTCATCACCTAGGAGTATCATTGGGTGCGTCCAAAATGATTTCTGAGCCCATGGTACTTTTGGTGCAAACTGTGCACCTATCTTGCACCGACACTAATACTGCCTCCAAACGGACCAAAACTAGACTCCACATGACCCCACCTAGGAGTTCCATCGGGAGCGTCCAAAATGATTTCTGAGCCATTGTTACGTTCAGCGCAAATCAAGCACCTACGTTGCATCAAGAGTAGCACTATCTCCAAATGGAATGAAACAAGCATCGCCACCTAGGAGTACCATTGGGTGCGTCCAAAATGATTTCTGAGCCTACGTTTTGTTTGGTGCAAACCATGCACCTTTCTTGCACCGACACTAACACTGTCTCCAAACGGACCGAAACGAGATTTCATATGGCCCACGTCACGATGGAGTTCCATTGGTTGCGTCCAAAACGATTTCTGAGCCTATGGTACGTTCGGTGCAAACCATGCACCTATCTTGCGTCAAGATTGGCACAATCTCCAAATGGATTGAATAGAGCTTCCACTTGAGCCTCGTCACATAGGAGTATCATTGGGTGCATCCAAAATGATTTATTAGCCTATGGTATGTTTGGCGCAAACCATGCACCTATCTTGCACCGATACTAACACTGTCTCCAAACGAACTAAAACGAGATTCCACATGACCCAAGTCACCTAGTAGTTACATTGGGTGCGTCCAAAATAATTTCTGGGCCTGTGATACGTTCGGTGCAAAGCATGCACCTATCTTGCGTGAAGATTAGCACTATCTCCAAACAAACTGAATCGAGCTTCCACTTGAGCCTCGTCACCTAGGATTAACATCGGCTGCATCCAAAATGATTTATGAGCCTATGGTACGTTTGGCACAATCCATGCACCTATCTTGCACCGACACTAACATAGTCTCCAAACGGACCGAAACAAGATGCCACATGGCCCATGTCACCAAGGAGTCCCATCGGGTGTGTCCAAAACAATTTCCGAGCCTATGGTACGTTTGGCGCAAACCGTGCACCTATCTTGTGTCAAGATTAGCACTATCTCCAAACGGACTAAATCGAGCTTCCACTTGAGCCTCTTCACCTAGGAGTATCATTGGGTGCGTCCAAAATGATTTCTGAGCCTATGGTTCTTTTGGTGCAAACTGTGCACCTATCTTGCACCGACACTAATACTGCCTCCAAACGGACCAAAACTAGACTCCACATGACCCCACCTAAGAGTTCCATCGAGAGCGTCCAAAATGATTTCTGAGCCATTGTTACGTTCAGCGCAAATCAAGCACCTATGTTGCATCAAGATTACCACTATCTCCAAATGGAATGAAACAAGCATCGTCACCTAGGAGTACCATTGGGTGCATCCAAAATGATTTCCGAGCCTATGTTTTGTTTGGTGCAAACCATGCACCTTTCCTGCACCGACACTAACACTGTCTCCAAACGGATAGAAATGAGATTTCATATGGCCCACATTACGATGGAGTTCCATTGGGTGCGTCCAAAACGATTTCTGAGCCTAGGTACGTTCGTCGCAAACCGTGAACCTATCTTGCACAAACACTAACACAGTCACCAAATGGACCAAAACGAGGTTCGACATGACCCAAGTTGCCTAGGAGTTACAAAGTGCGCATCCAAATTGATTTCTAAGCCACTGGTACGTTCCACGCAAAGCGTGCTCCTATCTTGCATCAAGATTAGCACTATCTCCAAACGGATTTAATCGAGCTACCACTTCTGCCTCATCACCAAGGAGTATCATTGGGTGCGTCCAAAATGATTTCGGAGCCTATGGTACGTTTGGCGCAAACCGGGCACCAATCTTGCACAGACACTAACACCGTCTCCAAACGGACCGAAACGAGATTCCACATGACCCAAGGCACCTAGTAGTTACATCGGGTGCGTCCAAAATGATTTCTGGCCCTGTGGTACGTTTGGCGCAAAGCGTGCACCTGTCTTACATGAAGATTAGCACTATCTCCAAACAGACTAAATCGAGCTTTCACTTGAGCCTCGTCACCTAGGTTTACCATCGGGTGCGTCCAAAATGTTTTATGAGCCTATGGTACATTTGGCACAAACCATGCACCTATCTTCCACCAACACTAACATAGTCTCCAAACAGACCGAAACAAGATGCCACATGGCCCACGTCACCAAGGAGTCCCATCGGGTGTGTCCAAAATGATTTCTAAGACTATGGTACGTTTGGCGCAAACCATGCACCATTCTTGCACTGACACTAACACTATCTCCAAATGGACCGAAACAAGATTCCATATGGCCCACGTCACGAAGGAGTTCCATTGGGTGTGTCCAAAATGATTTCTGAGCCTATGGTACGTTCGGCGCAAATCTTGCACCTATCTTGCGTCAAGATTAGTAAAATCTCCAAACTGATTGAACCGAGCTTCCACTTGAGCCTCATCACCTTGGAGTATCATTAGGTGTGTCCAAAACAAATTCTGAGCCTATGGTACGTTTGGCGCAAACCACGCACCTATCTTGCACCAACACTAACACTGTCTCCAAACGAACCGAAACGAGATTCCACATGTCCCAAGTCACCTAGTAGTTGCATCAAGTACATCCAAAACGATTTGTGGGCCTGTGGTACGTTCGGCGCAAAGCGTGCACCTATCTTGCGTGAAGATTAGCACTATCTCAAAACGGACTGAATCGAGCTTCCACTTGAGCCTCGTCACCTAGGAGTACCATCGGGTGCGTCCAAAATAATTTTTAAGCCTATGGTGCATTTGGCACAAACCGTGCAACTATCTTCCGTCAACATTAGCACTATCTCCAAACGGAATGAAACGAGAATCCACTTGAGCCTCGTCACATTGGAGTACCATCGGGTGCGTCCAAAACGATTTCTGAGCCTATGGTACGTTTGGCGCAAACCATGCACCTAACTTGTACCGACACTAACACTGTATCCAAATGGAGCAAAACGAGATTCCACATGACCCGTGTCACAAAGGAGTTCATTGGGTGCGTCCAAAACGATTTCTGAGCTATGGTACGTTCTGCGCAAACTATGCACCTATCTCGCGTCAATGTTAGTACTATCTCCAAACGGACTGAATCGAGCTTCCACTTGAGCCTCGTCACCTGGAGTATCATTGGGTGCGTCCAAAACGATTTCTGAGCCTAGGTACGTTCGGCGCAAGCCGTGCACCTATCTTGCACAAACACTAACACAGTCCCCAGATGGACCGAAACGAGGTTCCACATGACCCAAGATGCCTAGGAGTTACAAAGGGTGCGTCCAAAACGATTTCTGAGCCAGTGGTACGTTCCACGCAAAGCGTGCACCTATCTTGCATCAAGATTAGCACTATCTCTAAACGGATTGAATCGAGCTTCCACTTATGCCTCGTCACCAAGGAGTATCATTGGGTGCGTCCAAAATGATTTCGGAGCCTATGATATGTTTGGCGCAAACCGGGCACCAATCTTGCACCGACACTAACACCGTCGCCAAACGGACCGAAACGAGATTCCACATGACCCAAGGCAACTAGTAGTTATATCGGGTGCATCCAAAATGATTTCTGGGCCTATGGTACGTTTGGCGCAAAGCGTGCCCCTGTCTTGCGTGAAGATTAGCACTATCTCCAAACGGACTGAATCGAGCTTCCACTTGAGCCTCATCACCTAGGATTACCATCGGGTGCATCTAAAATGATTTATGAGCCTATGGTACGTTTGGCACAAACCATACACCTATCTTGCACCGACACTAACATAGTCTCCAAACGGACCGAAACAAGATGCCACATGGCCCATGTCACCAAGGAGTCCCATCGGGTGTGTCCAAAACAATTTCTGAGCCTATGGTACGTTTGGCGCAAACCGTGCACCTATCTTGTGTCAAGACTAGCACTATCTCCAAACAGACTAAATCAAGCTTCCACTTGAGCCTCATCACCTAGGAGTATCATTGGGTGCGTCCAAAATGATTTCTGAGCCCATGGTACTTTTGGTGCAAACTGTGCACCTATCTTGCACCGACACTAATACTGCCTCCAAACGGACCAAAACTAGACTCCACATGACCCCACCTAGGAGTTCCATCGGGAGCGTCCAAAATGATTTATGAGCCATTGTTACGTTCAGCGCAAATCAAGCACCTATGTTGCATCAAGATTATCACTATCTCCAAATGGAATGAAACAAGCATCGCCACCTAGGAGTACCATTGGGTGCGTCCAAAATGATTTCTGAGCCTACGTTTTGTTTGGTGCAAACCATGCACCTTTCCTGCACCGACACTAACACTGTCTCCAAACGGACCGAAACGAGATTTCATATGGCCCACGTTACGATGGAGTTCCATTGGGTGCGACCAAAACGATTTCTGAGCCTATGGTACGTTCGGTGCAAAGCATGCACCTATCTTGCGTCAAGATTGGCACAATCTCCAAATGGATTGAATAGAGCTTCCACTTGAGCCTCGTCACCTAGGAGTATCATTGGGTGCGTCCAAAATGATTTATGAGCCTATGGTACGTTTGGCGCAAACCATGCACCTATCTTGCACCGACACTAACACTGTCTCCAAACGAACCAAAATGAGATTGCACATGACCCAAGTCACCTAGTAGTTACATTGAGTGCATCCAAAATGATTTCTAGGCCTGTGGTACGTTCGGTGCAAAGCGTGTACCTATCTTTCGTGAAGATTAGCACTATCTCCAAATGGACTGAATCGAGCTTCCACTTGAGCTTCGTCACCTAGGATTACCATCGGGTGCATCCAAAATGATTTATGAGCCTATGGTACATTTGGCACAAACCTTGCACCTATCTTGCACCGACACTAACATAGTCTCTAAACGGACCAAAACAAGATGCCACATGGCCCATGTCACCAAGGAGTCCCATCTTGTGTGTCCAAAACAATTTCTAAGCTTATGGTACGTTTGGCGCAAACCGTGCACCTATCTTATGTCAAGATTAGCACTAGCTCCAAACGGACTAAATCGAGCTTCCACTTGAGCCTCATCACCTAGGAGTATCATTGGGTGCGCCAAAATGATTTCTGAGCCTATGGTACTTTTGATGCAAACTGTGCACCTATCTTGCACCGACACTAATACTGCCTCCAAACGGATCAAAACTAGACTCTACATGACCCCACCTAGGAGTTCCATCGGGAGCGTCCAAAATGATTTCTGAGCCATTGTTACATTCAGCGCAAATCAAGCACCTATGTTGCATCAAGATTAGCACTATCTCCAAATGGAATGAAACAAGCATCGTCACCTAGGAGTACCATTGGGTGCGTCCAAAATGATTTCTGAGCCTATGTTTTGTTTTGGTGCAAACCATGCACCTTTCTTGCACTGACACTAACACTGTCTCCAAACGGACAGAAACGAGATTTCATATGGCCCACATCACGATGGAGTTCCATTGGGTGCGTCCAAAATGATTTCTGAGCCTATGGTACGTTCGGTGCAAACCATGCACCTATCTTGTGTTAAGATTGGCACAATCTCCAAATGGATTGAATAGAGCTTCCACTTGAGCCTCGTCACCTAGGAGTATCATTGGGTGCGTCCAAAATGATTTATGAGCCTATGGTACGTTTGGCACAACCCATGCACCTATCTTGCACCGACACTAACACTGTCTCCAAACGAACCAAAACGAGATTCCACATGACCCAAGTCACCTAGTAGTTACATTGAGTGCATCCAAAATGATTTCTAGACCTGTGGTACGTTCTGTGCAAAGCGTGCACCTATCTTGCGTGAAGATTAGCACTATATCCAAATGGACTGAGTCGCGATTCCACTTGAGCCTCGTCACCTAGGAGTTACATCGGATGCGTCAAAAATGATATCTGAGCCTATGGTACGGTTGGCGCAAACCATGCACCTATCTTGTGTCAAGATTATCACTATCTCCAAACAGAATGAAACGGTCATCCACTTGAGCCTCGTCACCTAGGAGTACCATCGGGTGCGCCCAAAACGCATGAGCCTGTGGTACATTTGGCACAAACCAAGCACCTATCTTCCATCGACACTAACACTGTATCTAAATGGACCAAAACAAGATTCCACATGACCACGTCACCAAAGAATTCCATTGGGTGTGTCCAAAACGATTTCTGAGCCTATGGTATGTTTGGTGCAAACCGTGCATTTAGCTTGCACCGACACTGACACAATCTCTAAATGGACCAAAATGAGATTCCACATGACCCTTCTCACCAAGGACTTCCATCGGGTGCGTTCAAAATGATTTCTGAGCCTGTGGTACGTTCGGTGCAAATCGGGCACCTATCTTGCGTCAAGATTTGCACTATCTCCAAACGGGATGAAACGAGCATCCACTTGAGTCTCATCACCTAGGAGTACCATCGGGTGCGTCCAAAATGATTTCTGAGCCTATGGTACGTTTGGGGCAAACCGTGCACCTATCTTGCACCGACACTAACACTGTCTCCAAATGGAACAAAATGGGATTCCACATGGGCCATGTCACCAAGGAGTTCTATCGGGTACGTCCAAAATGATTTTTGAGCCTATGGTACATTCGGCGCAAACCATGGACCTATCTTACGTCAAGGTTAGCACTATCTCTAAATGGACTGAATCGAGCTTCCACCTGAGCCTCGTCATCTAGGAGTATCATTGGGAGCGTCCAAAATGATTTTTGAGCCTATGGTATGATTAGCGCAAACCGTGCACCTATCTTGCACCGACACTAACACTGTCTCCAAATGGACTGAAATGAGATTCCACAGGACCCAAGTCTCCTAGTAGTTACATCGGCTGCGTCCAAAACGATTTCTGAGACTGTGGTACGTTTGGTGCAAAGCGTGCACCTATCTTGCGTGAAGATTTGCACTATCTCCAAACAGACTGAATTGAGCCTCCACTTGAGCCATGTCATCTAGGAGTACCATCGGGTGCGTGCAAAATGTTTTCTGAGCCTATGCTACATTCGGTGGAAACCGTGCACCTATCTTGCATCAAGGTTAGCACTATCTCCAAACCAAGGAGTTACATCGGGTGCGTCCAAAATGATTTCTGAGCCAGTGGTATGTTCGGCGCAAAACATGCACCTGTCTTGCGTCAGGATTAGCACTATCTGCAAATGGACTGAATCATTGGGTGCATCCGAAATGATTTATGAGCCTATGGTACATTCGTGTCGGCGTCTAGACCCGGGAGGCCCCTAAGCCAACGAGTGAATTTGTGTTGCGTGTTCCCTAATCTAGATGGTGATGCAAAGAGAATACATGGGGGTTTATCCTGGTTCGGGTAAAGAAGGCCCTACGTCCAGTGAGGAAGAGAGGGTATTGTATTTCCTTGCTCCTAAGGCTTGCGTAGGGGCTACAAACTACGAGAGAGGGAGCCAATCCTAAGTCTCAGAGAAGGAGTACAATGGAGCATTGCTTGAGATGTTGATCTTAGTAGTGAGGTGGTGTCTTGCAGTTTTCGTCCTTCGTCCTCCGTCCTCCGTCCTTCGTAGGGTCCCCTGCCTTCCCTTTTTTATAGGGCCAAGTGAAGGAAGAGGAGGCGGTAAAACCCTAAGGCGGTGCCTTGGAGGTGAAGG
This sequence comes from Saccharum hybrid cultivar R570, assembly GCA_038087645.1. NCBI lineage: Eukaryota > Viridiplantae > Streptophyta > Magnoliopsida > Poales > Poaceae > Saccharum > Saccharum hybrid cultivar. Next base: position 18,785,340 of record JAQSUU010000066.1, read on the forward strand.
CCTGACATGCGCTCGTGAGGGTTGCTTGTAGCGACGTGCCCTAGGAATGGCCGGCCATCCTCGGAGTACCATGGTGGCATCAGGGATGGGATGGTGAAAGACCCTGAGTCCTGTGGTGAGCAGACGTGTAGGCATTGTTCCTTTGTTGACCGGCAACTAGTCGAGGCCGGGTCGAGGTGTATCAGAGGGGGGTCGACGGGGAATGGATCCCAGGCCCTAGAAATCCAGGGATGTGATGGTTGTCGTTTTGTACCTCGAGGGGGCATCGATGGCGGAATAGTATACGGCATGGTGCGTATAGTGACAGGTTTTCACCGCCCATCCCTGGATGGGCAGTAAAAAGTGAGATTTGACACCGGTACTGCTTCCATGTTGGCGGTGCTGTAGCCATGTGGGTAGGAAGTGGTTGGTGATTGCATTAAATGCCTTGACTTTTGTCTGTAAGTAGGCGGGCGAGGAAGCACTGGTTGGCTCGACCCAGGGTCGATCGGATCAACCTAGGGTCGTGCGAGTCGTAGATTTTCCTAGGGGTCGAGGCGTCCTCGTGCGATTCGGAGCGCAGTCAAGGATGCCCTATTTCTATATGTATGTGGTTTTTCAAGGGTGGTGCGGATTCCTCGGAGGTTTTGGGTATCCCTGTTTTAGGTACCCGACAGTAGCCCCCGAGCCTTTGTGTGAGTGTGGGCACTCTTACAGAGGCTCAGCGAGTCATGAATTGGAGTCATAGCATCGTGGCTCTTCCGGTGGGTGCACGCGAGCGCACCCACCGGGTGTAGCCCCCGAGGGCTCGAAGGAGTGTTTGACTCCTTCGAGGGCTTTAGCATGTTATGCCGAGGAGCGTTCGTGCGTTTGAGCCCCCGCGTCGCGCTTGGTCCCCTTTTGTTTGAGGTTAGTTTTTCGCAGTCAAGCCCCCGAGCCTCACACACGTGAGGTCGATCAGGATCTTGCCTGTCTTCATAATACGACCCTCACGCATCATTTGGGAAAGGAGGAGGGGTGGGGAAAGTTGTACTACCCTCGATGGGCGAGTTCCGATGATCTCCAGTGAGCTGCTAGCGGGGAATTCGAGTGGGAGCCCATGCCCCGTCCGATAGGGGTCGGCTGGCGGCCGCGGAGGCACTCTCCAAAAGTGCCAAAGAGTTATCGTGTGGATCTCGGCTCCGTTCGATAGGATCTGAGGGCTCGATGCCTCCCTCCGAGGGGATTCCACCATCGACCTCTCCTTTAGCCTCGAATATGTCTGAGGTCGTCTCGAGAAAGTGGCTCGAGCACTCGCTGGGTGTAGCCCCTGAGGCCTCGAAGGAGTGTTTGACTCCTTTGAGGGCTTTAGCATGTTATGTCGAGGAGCGCTCATGATTTGAGCCCCCGCGTCGTGCTTGGTCCCCTTTCATTTGAGGTTAGCTTTTCGCGGTCAAGCCCCCGAGACTCACATGCATGAGGTCGATCAGGATCTTGCCCGTCTTCATAATACGACCCTCACACATCCTTTGGGAAAGAAGGAGGGGTGAGGAATGCCGTACTACCCTCGATGGGCGAGTTCCGACGATCTCTGGTGAGTTGCTAGCGAGGAATTCGAGTGGGAGCCCATGCCCCATCCGATAGGGGTCGGCTAGCGGCCGTGGAGGTGCTCTCCAAAAGTGCCAAAGAGTTGTCGTGTGGATCTCGGCTCCGTTCGATAGGATCCGAGGGCTCGATGCCTCCCTCCGAGGGGATTCCACCGTCGACCCCTCCTTTAACCTCGAATATGTCTGAGGTCATCTCGAGAAAGTGGCTCGAGCCCTGGCCTTGTATGGGCACGTCCTCAGTCATCCCTAACTCTGTTTACTAGAGGGAAGCTGTCGAACCCTGGTCAAGGGCCAGCTTTCGATCCCTCGAGGTTTATAGCAGGCTTGGAGCCCATTGTTCACTCACCTAGAAACGTCCGTCTGCAGATCTCCCTTCCGGCCCGTTGGGGCACGTCTTTTTAGGAGGGGAGCAAGATCGGCGCGGTAGTGGACGACGTGGTGCAACGGTTGCGGAATGTGTGGTGGACGTGTGTCCTGATACGCGGGTTTCGAGGGGGTGGTTAGGTAGAGGCATTGAATGCAGAAACTATTCCTACCTTTCTGCCAGGCACATTGGTTCGCCTTCCATCGGGGTATAAGTACAAAGCTCAGGGTCTCGCGTGCCTTTCACTAGCCTTTTGCAATCGCTCTCTTTCCTTCGCCTTCATCAGCCGCTCTCTACCACCACCGTCATCTCTTGCTCCATTGCCACCATAAGCCGATCCTTGATGCCCATGGCGGGAAAGAGTCTAGTTCTCCCCACGGACGCGTGGGTCCGTTTTCCTTAGTGACGGAGAGGAAGCTGGAGGACCTGGTTCACGATGGCCTCCTACGACCGAGGGTGAGTCGGAGCCAGCCGGAGTGGAGGGTGCTGCCGTCCAGCCACCGGGAGCTGACGCCCCCGGAGAGGTACGTGGTGAGCTTCATTGCCTTCCACGAGAGGGGGTTGGGGTGCCGCTGAGCCAGTTCATGCGGGCGCTCCTGCACTACTACAAGGTGAAGCTCCATCACCTTGCCCCCAACTCCGTCTCGTAGGCCGCCATCTTTGCGGCAGTCTGTGAGGGGTACTTGGGGATGGAGCCCCACTGGAATCTGTGGCTCCATCTCTTCAGGGCGTGAGTTGGGAGATGGGTTTGCCTTGCATAGTACTGGCATCCTTTGCAGGAGCGTACTAGCTTAATAGCATCGGAGACTACGGTTGGCCAATAGAAACCTTGTCAGAACGTGTTTCCGACGAGGGTTCGAGGTGCCACACGATATCCACAAGCCCCCGAGTGTAGGTCTTTGAGCAGGTTCTTGCCTTCCTCGATTGTGATACAGCGCTATAAGATGCCCGTAGGGCTGCGCCGATAAAGTTCTTTGTCATCGCTGTATATCACAAAGGTTTTGGCCCGGCGAGCGATCCGTCGAGCCTCGGTCTTATCCAAGGGAAGCTCCCCTTGAGTGAGACAGTCAAGGTACGGAATACGCCAGTCGGGCTCGAGGTCAGCTGGTAGGGTCGAGCCTTCCATCTGCATGACGTTAGCCCCGGTTGAGGGGGCTTCCGCCTCGGGTGGGGGGTCGAGCAACGGGCTATTAGCCCCCTCAATCGTCCCGATGTCGATGGAAGGTCGATGAAGATCCCTCGAGAAAATGTCGGGTGGAACTGTGGCCCGGTTAGACGTGACTTTTGCGAGTTCATCGGCAGCCTCATTATATGTGCGTGCGACGTGGTTGAGCTCGAGGCCGTGGAATGTCCTCAAGGTGCCGCACCTCGTTGCAGTAGGCTTCCATCTTAGGGTCGTGGCAGTTCGAGTCCTTCATGACTTGATCGATCATGAGTTGGGAATCACCACGAACATTGAGGTGTCGAACCCCGAGTTCGATGGCGATGCGCAACCCGTTAATGAGATCCTCGCACTCTGCTACATTGTTGGAGGCAGCGAAATGGAGTCAGATCATGTAGGGCATGTGAACTCCGAGGGGTGAGATGAAGAGTAGGCCCGCGCCCACTCCTGCTTTCATCAATGACCCATCAAAATACATGGTCCATAGCTCAGCTTGAATCCGAGCGGGAGGTAGCTTGGTATCGGTCCACTCTGCCAGAAAATCTGCCAGCACCTGGGATTTGATTGCTTTACGTGGCGCGTAAGAGAGGGTCTTGCCCATGAGCTCGACCGCCCACTTAGCTATCCTACCCGAGGCCTCCCGGTTCTAGACTATCTCCCCTAGAGGGAAGGAAGAGACCACGGTTACCGGGTGGCCCTCGAAGTAGTGCTGGAGCTTGCGCCGTGTAAACACGATGGCTTACAGCAGTTTCTGGATTTACGGATAGCGAACCTTAGTTTCCGAGAGTACCTCACTAATGAAGTAGACTGGCCTCTGAATAGGCAGGGCATGTCCTTGCTCTGCCCTCTCGACGACTATGGCCACGCTGACCACTTGAGTAGTTGCAGCAACGTAGAGTAAGAGGGGTTCCCCCGTGGCCGGAGGGACGAGGATCGGAGGATTGGACAACATTGCCTTGAGCTTGGTGAGAGCTTCTTCAGCCTCGAGGATCCACGAGAAGTGTTCCAATTTCTTCAGGAGACAGTACAGAGGGAGTGCCTTTTCGTCGAGACGTGAAATAAAGCAACTGAGGGCCGCGAGGCAGCCCGTTACCCTTTGTAGACCCTTCAGATCTCGGATGGGGCCCATCTGAGTGATCGCAGAGATTTTTTCTGGGTTGGCCTCGATGCCACGCGTGGAAATGATGAACCCTAAGAGCATGCCTCGAGGAACACCGAAGACGCATTTCTCGGGTTTGAGCTTGATGTTTTTAGCCTTGAGGCATTTGAATGCGATGTCGAGGTCATCAACCAGATTGTTGACCCTCTTGGATTTGACTACGATGTCATCGACATAGGCCTTGATGGTTGGCCCGATTTGTTCCCCAAAAACATGTTGCATGCATCGTTGGTACGTAGCCCCCGCATTTTGGAGACCAAAGGGCATAGTAACGTAGCAATACATGCCGAACGGGGTGATGAATGAAGTCGCGAGCTAGTCGGACTCCTTCATTTTGATTTGGTGGTAGCCAGAATAAGCGTCTAGGAACGATAGGGTCTCACATCCCGTAGTAGAATCGATGATTTGGTCAATGCGTGGCAAAGGAAAGGGAACTTTTGGACATTCTTTATTTAAACTGGTATAGTCCACACACATCCTCCATTTCCCACTCTTTTTCCTAACTAACACAGGATTAGCTAACCACTCAGGATGATGAACTTCCTTGATGAACCCGGCCTCCAACAGCTTGTGGATCTCCTCGCCGATGACCTTGCGCTTCTCCTCGTCGAAGCAGCGCAAGCGTTGTTTCACCAGTTTAGAGCCGGCTCGGATCTCCAAGGCGTGCTCGGTGACTTCCTTAGGTATGCCTGGCATATCCGAGGGACTCCATGCGAATATGTCATCATTCGCACGGAGAAAGTCGATGAGCACTACTTCCTATTTAGGATCGAGGGTGGCGCTGACGTTCAATGCCCTTTCGTCCGGGTTGGCAGGGTCGAGGGGTACGAGTTTGACGTCTTCTGCGGGTTCGAAGCTGCCGGTGTGCCATTTGGGGTCAGGGATCTCCTTGGCTAGACCATCGAGGTCCGCGGCCAAGGCCGCCGACTCCAAGATGGCCTCCCCGTGCTCGACGCACTCCACGTCACACTCATAGGCGTGCTCATAGGAGGGCTTGACGGTGATAACACCCTTAGGGCCCGGCATCTTAAGCTTGAGGTAGGTGTAGTTGGGGACTGCCATGAACTTGGCATAGCAAGGACGTCCAAGGATGGCGTGGTAGGTCCCGTGGAAACCAACCACCTCAAAAGTGAGTGTCTCCTTCCTGAAGTTAGCGGGGGTTCCAAAGTAGACGGATAGGTCGATCCGTCCGACGGGCTTTGCTCGTTTCCCTGACATGACTCCATGGAAGCCTCTGACGCTGGGTCGGAAGTACGTCCTCTCGTCCCCCAAAAGGTCGAGGGTATGGGTATAGATGATGTTGAGGCAGCTGCCCCCGTCCATGAGTACTTTAGTGAGGCGCGTGTTGGCGATGATGGGAACGACGACGAGCGGGTAGACTCTAGGATTGGGGACGTAGTCCGGATGGTCATCACGGTCGAAAGTGATGGCCATGTCGGACCAGTCAAGGAAGAGTGGGGTCGCCAAGTGTATGGAGAAAACTTCTTGATGCTCTCCCTTGCGCTGGCGCGTTGAGAGACGCGTCGAGGGTCCCCCGTATATCATGAAACAGTCATGGATCTCGGGAAACCCCTCGTCCTTATCATCACCCTTTTCTTTGGGGTCCTCCTTGTCGTCCTTCTTGATGCCCAAGCTTTCAAAGTATCTCCGCAGCATGTGGCAGTCCTCGAGGTTGTGGTTCGTGCGCCTTTGTGGTAGGGACACGGCTCTTTGAGTATTTTGTCAAAAATGCCCCCGCTGGGGGGTCCTCGAGCCTTTTTGCGGTCGGCAGCAGCGACGAGGTCGTCGGCCGTGGCTTCGCGCTTGCCCTGCTGGTTCTTCTTCTTCTTATTGTTGTTTCTTTTTGTGCCCCGGTTGGAGCCCTCAGGTTCCTCGTTCTTGTGCTTCCCTTTGTCCTAGTCACCGCTAAAGATGGCACCAACCTCCTCCTCGCTAGTGGCATAGTTGGTGATGATGTCCATCAACTCGTTGGTAGTGGTGGGGGTGTTGCGGCCCAACTCCTAGACAATTTCTTTGCAAGTGGTTCCAGAGAGGAAAGCCATGATGATGTCGGAGTCGGTGATGTTGGGGAGCTCGGTGCATTGTCTGGAGAAACGCCAGATGTAGTCACGGAGAGACTCGTCTAGCTTCTGTTTACAACTCCTGAGGTCCCAAGAGTTGCCGGGGCACACGTAGGTTCCCTTGAAGTTCCCTTCAAACACTCTGACCAGATCGTCCTAGTCGTGGATCTATCGAGGTGGGACATCCTCGAGCCATGCTCGAGCGATGTCCGACAGGAATAGGGGGAGTTGTCGAATGATGACTTTATCATTGGTGGTGCCGCCCAACTGACAAGCCAAGCGAAAGTCAGCGAGCCAAAGTTCGGGTTTGGTCTCATCGTTGTACTTGGTCAGAGTCGACGGGGGGTGGAACCGGACCGGAAGCAGGGTGTTTCGAATAGTCTTGCTGAAGACTCGAGGGCCCGGTGGCTCGGGTGATGGACTGCGATCCTCGGTGCTATCGTAACGCCCGCCCCGGTGCTCGTGGTAGCCTCGAGCTGCACCGTCACCATATTTGCGCATGCGGCGCTCGTTGATGTCGTCACGGGCATCTCGGGGCCCACGGTTGTCGACGATGCATTCACGGACAAAGGTAGCCTTGTTTCCTTGAGGTGCCAGCTCGGGATGGACCGAGGCCTCCCTTTCCTACCAGGAGGGTTCCGCAGGTTGCCCTGAGGCAAGCGTGCGGTACCTCGAGGCGGAACTCTCGGCCTGCTGCATGGCCGCAGTCTCGAGGAGTCCTCGAATCTCATAATGGGCCCGACGGGCCTTAGAGGTAGATGGCTCGGGCATGTTGCGGAGAAGCATGGTGGCAGTGACGACGTTCTGGCTGGCTCGATTGAAGATCGGGGGTTCACCCACCCGATCCTCGATGATGCGACGATTAACGTCGAGAGCTTTCTCTCGAGCTCCTCCGCCACGTATGCGCGCCGCATGCTCCCGCTCGAGGGTATGCTAAAGTAGGCGCAGGCATTCTCGCTCTTCGTCAAGTTTGGCCTGCAGTTCTTGAATCTAGGCGAGTTGCGCTCCCTGGTCTGCTTTGAAAGGTTGGGGTCCACCCCATGCGCCAGGGTGCGCTACGTGGGGTGGTGTGGCGTTGCCCCCTCCAGCGGCAGCCTCGGCTTCCGAATCCGACGCGATGGCCCCATCGATTTGGAAGCACTCGCAGGTCTGATTGTAGCTATCGTTGGCAGAGTCGGAATCAGGGGCACCAAAGTAGTAGTATGACGGATGCATGTGAGGTCGTCGATTGGTGAAGTCATAGTGGCGAGAGGTGATCACACGGAGCTCCGTGCCAAGGGTTTCCGTGGAGTCCAGGTACTCGGAAGTTGGCGTGGATGCCACGAGATCAAGGGTAGAACATAGATGTTGCCCGGGGAGCTCCTCGTAAGCGCTCATGCTGGTACTTATAGAGGAAGCATATGCCCGAGTAGCCGGGTTCAGTCCATACGGAATGCCCACGGAGGCATCATCCCTGGTGTCAGAGCAGTCGATCCTGAATCGGATGGAGGTGGTGCCGCGCCGGTTGGTGGGGTGATGGGATGCCCTGTCGGCATCTTACCCTCAGCCAAGCTCATCCTACATAGGCCTCAGCGAGCAAATCCGTGTCGGCGTCTGGCTGAGAGGCGCTGGATCGGGGAATGCCGTCACCCCCAGCAAGGTGATGGTGATGGCAGTGTCAGGCTTGCCGTCGCCTGGCTGCACGGGCCTGATGAGAGCGATGGTACCGGCGCAGCGCTCCCCCTAGCTGGGAGAGCTCGTGGTCACCATCAATCGGGTGTCTGGGCGGGAGGAGGACCATGTCATAGCCGTAGCCAAGAGACATGAACTCCAAGCTCCCAAACCAGAACACCGTGGCCAACGAAAGTGCGTGTTCAGGGTTAGCCATCTGGAAGAATGGTGGGAAAACGATGTTGACACGCAGCGTACCCCTACCTGGCGCGCTAACTGTCGGCGTCCGGACCCAAGAGGCCCCTAAGCCGATGAGTGAATTTGTGCTGCGTGTTCCCTAATCCGGATGGTGATGCAAGAGAATACACGGGGGTTTATCCTGGTTCAGGCAAAGAAGGCCCTACGTCCAGCGGGGAAGAGAGGGTATTGTATTTCCTTGCACCTAAGTGCTTGCGTAGGTGTTACAAGCTGCGAGAGAGGGAGCCAGTCCCAAGTCTTAGAGAAAGAGTACAATGGAGCATTGCTTGAGATGTTGATCTTAGTAGTGAGGTGGTGTCTTGCGGTTTTCTTCCTTCGTCCTCCGTCCTCCGTCCTCCGTAGGGTCCCCTGCCTTCCCTTTTTATAGGGCCAAGTGAAGGCAGAGGAGCCGGTAAAACCCTAGGGCGGTGCCTTGGAGGTGAAGGTCCGACGTGCGCTCGTGAGGGCTGCTGTAGCAACGTGCCCTAGGAATGGCCGGCCATCCCCGGAGTACCATGATGGCGTCAGGGATGGGATGGTGAAAGACCCTGAGTCCTGTGGCGGGCGAACGTGCAGGCGTTGTTCCTTTGTTGACCGACAACTAGTCGAGGCCGAGTCAAGGTGTATCAGAGGGGGGTCGATGGGGAATGGATAAGGTCAGGCCCTAGAAATCCCGGGATGTAATGGTTGTCGTTTTGTACCTCGAGGGGGCATCGATGGTGGAACAGTATCCGGCAAGGTGCGTATAGTGACAGGTTTTCACCACCCATCCCTGGATGGGAAGTAAAAAGCGAGATTTGACACTGGTATTGCTTCCATGCTGGCGGTGCTGTAGTCATGTGGGTAGGAAGTGGTTGGTGATTGCATTAAATTCCTTGACTTTTGTATGTAAGTAGGTGGGCAAGGAAGCGCCGGTTGGCTCGACCCAGGGTTGACCGGATCGACCCAGGGTCGTGCAAGCCAGAGATTTTCCCAGGGGTCGAGGCGTCCTCGTGCAAGTCGGAGCGCAGTCGAGGGTGCCCTGTTTCTGTATGTATGTGGTTTTTCAAGGGTGGTGCGGATTCCGCGGAGGTTTTGGGTATCCCTATTTTAGGTACCCAATAATTCGGCGCAAACCATGCACCTATCTTGTGTCAAGATTATCTGTATCTCCAAACAGAATGAATCGAGCATCCACTTGAGCCTCGTCAGCCAGGAGTACCATCGGCTGCGTCCAAAACAATTTCTGAGCCTATGGTATGTTTAGCGCAAACCAATCTTGCACTGACCCTAACACTGTATCCAAATGGACCGAAACATGATTCCAAATGACCCACGTCACCAAGGAGTTCCATCGGGTGCGTCCAAAACAATTTCTGAGCCTATGGTACGTTCGGCGCAACCGTGCACCTATCTTGCGTCAAGGTTAGCACTATCTCCAAATGGACTGAATCGAGCTTCCACTTGAGCCTCGTCACCATGCAGTATCATTGGGTGCGTCAAAAACGATTTATAAGCCTATGGTACGTTTGGCGCAAACTGTGCACCTATCTTGCATCGACACTAACACTGTCTCCAAATGGACCAAAACGAGATTTCACATGACCCAAGTCACCTAGGAGTTACATTGGATGCATCCAAAATGATTTCTGAGCCTATGGTACGCTCGGTGCAAAGCTTGCACCTATCTTGCACCAAGATTAGCACTATCTTCAAACGGACTGAATCGAGCTTCCACATGACCCACATCACCTAGGAGTATCATTAGGTGCGTCCATAACGATTTCTGAGCCAATGGTACGTTTGGCGCAAATCATGCAGCTATCTTGCACCGACACTAACATTGTCTCCAAACGGACTAAAATGAGGTTCCACATGACCCACGTTACCTAGGAGTCCCATCGGGTGCGTCCAAATTGATTTTTGAGCCTATGGTATGTTCGGTGCAAATCATGAACCTATCTTGTGTCAAGATTAGCACTATCTCCAAACAGAATGAAATGAGCATCTGCTTGAGCCTTGTCTCCTAGGAGTACCATCAGGTGCGTCCAAAATGATTTCTGAGCCTATGGTACGTTTGGCACAAACCATGCAATTATCTTGCACTGACACTAACATTGTCTCTAAATGGACCGAAACGAGATTCCACATGGCCCACGTCATGAAGCAGTTCCATTGGGTGCGTCCAAAATGATTTCGGAGCCTATGGTATGTATGGTGCAAACTGTGCACCTGTCTTGCACCGGCACTAATGCTGTCTCCAAACGGACCAAAACAAAATTCAACTTGACCCAAGTCACCTAGTAGTTACATTGGGTGTGTCCACAACAATTTCTGAGCCTATGGTACATTCGGCGCAAAGCGTGCACCTATCTTGGTTGAAGATTAGCACTATTTCCAATCGGACCGAAACGAGATTACACATGACCCATGTCACCTAGGAGTTCTATCAGGTGCATCCAAGACAATTTCCGAGCTTGCGGTACATTTGACCATAACCGTGCATCCATCTTGCGTCAAGATTAGCACTATCTCCAAACAGACTAAATCGAGCTTCCACTTGAGCCTCGTCACCTAGGAGTACCATCGCGGGCGTCCAAAATGATTTATGAGCCAATGGTATGTTTCACGCAAACCGTGCACCTATCTTGCACCGACACTAACACTGTCCCCAACGGACCAAAACAAGATTCTAGGTGACCCCCGTCACATTAGGAGTTTCGTCGGGTGTGTCCAAAATGATTTCTGAGCCTATGGTACATTTGGCGCAAATCATGCACCAATCTTGCGTCTAGATTAGCACTGTCTCCAAACGGAATGAAGCGAGCATCCACGTGAGCCTCATCTCCTAGGAGTACCAACGGGTGTGTACGAAATGATTTCAGAGCCTATGGTACGTTTGGTGCAAATCATGCGACTATCTTGCACCGACATTAACACTGTCACTAAACAGACCGAAACGGGATTCCACACGGCCCACGTCACCAAGGAGTTCTATCGGGTGCGTCTAAAATGATTTCCGAGCCTATGGTACGTTTGGCACAAATCGTGCACCTATCTTGCGTGAAGACTAGCACGATCTCCAAATGGAATTAAACGAGCATCCACTTGAGCCCTGTCACCTAGAAGTACCATCAGGTGTGACCAAAATGATTTCTGAGCCTACGGTACGTTTGGCGCAAACCGTCCACCAATCTTACACCGACAATAATATTGTCTCCAAACGGTCCAAAATGAGACTCTACCTGACATCACCTTGGAGTTCCATTGGGTGCGTCCAAAATGATTTCTGAGCCTGTGTTATATTTTGCGCAAATCAAGCTCATATGTTGTGTCAAGATTAGCACTATCTCTAAATAGAATGAAACGAGCATCCACTTGAGCCTCGTCACCTAGAAGTTCCATCGGGTGCGTCCAAGACGATTTCTGAGCCTATGATACGTTTGGCGCAAACCGTGCATCAATCTTACACCGACAATAATATTGTGTCCAAATGGTCCAAAACGAGACTCTACATGACATCACCTTGGAGTTCCATCGGGTGCATCCAAAATGAATTCTAAGCCTGTGTTATGTTTGGCGCAAATCCAGCACCTATGTTGTGTCAAGACTAGCACTATCTACAAACGGAATGAAACAAGCATCCACTTGAGCCTCATCACCTAGGAGTACTATCGGGTGCGTCCAAAACGATTTCTGAGCCTATGGTACGTTTGGCACAAACCGTGCAATTATCTTTTGTCAAGATTAGCACTATCTCCAAACGGAATGAAACGAGCATCCACTTAAGCCTTATCACATAGGAGTACCATGGGGCGCTTCCAACATGATTTATGAGCCAATGGTACGTTGGCACAAACCGTGCACCTATCTTGCGTCAAGATTAGCACTATTTCCAAACGGAATGAAACGAGCTTCCAATTGAGCCTCGTCACCTAGGAGTACCATCAGGTGCGTCCAAAATGATTTCTGAGCCTATGGTACGTTTGGCGCAAACCATGCACCTATCTTTCACCAACACTAACACTGTATCCAAATAGACCGAAACGAGATTCCACATGACCCATGTCACCTTGGAGTTCCATCGGGTGCATCCAAAACGATTTCTGAGCATATGCTACGTTCAGTGCAAAACCATGCACCTATCTTGCGTCAAGGTTAGCACTATCTCAAAATGGACTCAATCGAGCTTCCACTTGAGCCTCATCACCCTGGAATTTCATTGGGTGCATCCAGAAGAATTTCTGAGCCTATGGTACGTTTGGCGCAAACCATGCAGCTATCTTGCACCGACACTAACACATCTCCAAACGGACCGAAATGAGATTCCACATGACCCAAGTCACCTAGGAGTTACATCGGGTGTGTCCAAAATGATTTCTGAGCTAGTGGTAAGTTCGGCGCAAAGCGTGCACCTATCTTACATCAAGATTAGCACTATCTCCGAACAGACTGAATCAAGATTCCACTTGAGCCTCGTCACCTAGGGGTACCCCGGGGGCGTCCAAAATGATTTCTGAGCCTATGGTATGTTTGGCGCAAACCATGCACCTATCTTGCACCGACACAAACACTATCTCCAAACGGACCAAAACAAGACTCCACATGACCCACATCACCTCGGAGTTCCATCGGGTGCGTCTGTTGACGGTAGATAAGTATAATTTTTAACCATCAACATAACATGAGAAATGATCTAAATATAAATACTATCTAGATATAGGGGTTACACTGATAGAATTCCACGAGTTTTGGTGAATATCTATTTCTGCAGGGGGTTATCAGGAAATAACTAAAGGAGACCCACATGTCAGATTTACGTAGAGACAAAGGGGCTACACATAACTTTTCTGGAATGTGGAAGGTACAAGAAGACTCTAGAAACAAATGAGAGATGAAACGGGCCCGGAGAATGTGGCCAATCAGGAGCCACCTTGCGGATTATGCCTCCACCGCCTTTAAGGATCAATAATAATCGTTCATTAGGGTCGGTTTGATCCAAGGGCTGTGGGGCTTCCTAGAGGGCTATATAAGCAAGGCCCCTGACCCAAGGAGAAACCCTAATTCTACCTGATTCATTCAATTCATCAAGAGAGAAGCCTCTGATCAAGCCCTAGAGCCACCATTTCAATTAGATCTCTAGTTTAGCATAGCTACATAGGATTAGAACTAGAAGGAGCCAAGCATTGCTTAATTTCCGGATCGGTCGGAGAATACTTTGGTAATTCTCTCCTACTTTTGTAATTATTCTTATATTATTCATCTAGTTCATCATTTGTATGAATATGACTTTAGTCTATTCTATCATATTGGATATGACTTTGCTCTATTTGATTATATTCTCAATTATATTGTTCTTAGTCTACTTTGATTATATGCTTGGCATAGTTCGATCAGACTTATATTCAAGTATAGGATCGTATAGCGCTTGCTCATTGATATCATGGGTGAGTGGTAAACATTGTGTAGGCGTGGTGCCTATACCGTATTTACCTACGATTGCACCCTATATTCCGGATTGTGTGGTAGATCGTGGGAGTGACAGTCCTGTTGAGTCCTCTGTAGTCCACCTCCCGAGTATAGGGCAGGTAGAGCACAACTATTACAGGGAAGTGACGGCTATGTTCCATATCTTCCTTAGTAATATCACTATGCGTAGATATAACCTTTTCTTGCCATGATTGCCAAGTGTAATTGCACTAATCATTGTATGCTTTGACTTTATAGTCAGAATAACTTAGGATTATCCCTATAGTTTGTCCTAATCCATGCTAGTGCTATATATCTAGAGTAGTCTATTGAGATGTTTATCATTATATGGCTATGTGCTTACCAGTTATCCTTTATTATTATTCATATATATAATATTTATCTTGTGACACTTACCCTGTATGAGAAGAGAGAAAAAGAAATGGTTATGCTCTCCATTAGTATATGCAGTGATACTCATTACTCATTATCCTTAGCATCCCTTCCCAGTGGTAAAAATATAAATAACGATACCTGGATTACTCTCGGTTAAAATGCTACATCGGTATTATCTGTGCGCTTGCGGATTTCATATTTATTTCAGAGGAGCATTTGCATATTTTAGTACCAGCACCTTTGGTGTCATGCTGGTGATGACAACCTAGCTTAGGTGGCATTAGAGGTGTCAACAAGCATTTTTGGCGCCGTTGCTGGGGAAGGTTGAATTGCTATCTAAAGGATAATGAGCCATCACTTGCATCCACTAATGTGATCGAGAAACCATCATCCTTCTCTTCTCACACAGCGTTACCCTTGTCTTTTGTCTATTTTATATATTATATACAGGGTAATGTATGAGTAGGTTTGGCCGTCCAGATAACTTCATCGATAATCTAGAATTACTATTCAAAAGAGCAAGAGCCAAGCTAAAGAGAGTTCAAGCAGAAACATCATCATCTCAGCTTGAAGCTCCACTCTCTGATTCGGAAGGCCAACCAAGCATAGTTTGGAACTTAACACCAGAGTTCGACGCTATGGCAAACAAGTCACTCCGTGAGTTCTCAGCTCCAACTATAGCTAACATCCGGACTGGACCTGCGGAGGAGATTGAGCAGAACTTTGAGCTAAAGCCGGCGTTGATCAACATGGTGCAAGCTAGCCAGTTTTGTGGGAAGGCACATGAAGATGCTAGTGCTCATCTCCAACACTTCCTAGAGATCTGCAGCACTTTCACCATCAAGGATGTCCCCAGAGATGCCATACTACTTCACCTCTTTCCATTCTCACTCTTTGGGGAGAGCGAAGCAGTGGTTCTATGCAAATAAGGAAAAGAATACTACGTGATCACTCTGTTACACCAATTTCCTAGCGAAGTTCTTTCCCATGGGCAAGACAAATGCTCTTCGTGGGAAGATATCAAGTTTTCAACAGCAACATAATGAGTCAGTCCCAGAAGCATGGAAGCGCTTTCAAGACTACATCCTAGAATGTCCTCATCATGGAATGGAGAATTGGCTACTTATGCAGACCTTCTATCATGGGCTCACTAATAGCACCCGTGAGACTATGGATGCTGCCACTGGAGGAGCGTTCTTATCACTTACAATCGATAAAGCCACAGCTCTTGTGGAGAAAATGGCGTCCAACCAAGGTTGGAACGAAGAAAGAACTCAAACCTGCAAGAGAGGTGGAGGTATGCACCAACTGAAGGAGGTAGACATGTTGTCTGCCAAGATGGACCTGCTTATGAAGAGGCTCGATGAGAGAGCCGTCGAGAAGAAGGAAGTCTTGCACATTCATGATTCCCGCATGACTTGTGAAGAGTGTGGAGACACTGGGCATTCAGGAAGCAATTGTCCAGAGCTACAAGAGGATGTGAACTACCTCAACAACAATAACAACTACTATCGTCCTCAACAGAATCAAGGTTGGAATCAGCAACAGAGGCCTAACTACTCAGGTAACTACCCAGGTAATTATCAAGGTAATAATTCTTTCAATCAACCACCTCTGAGAGAGTTAGTGCTTAATCAAGGAAGACCTGTCATCCCGATTTCCATTGGAAGCATGAACTTCAATGAAGCTATCTGTGACTTCGGTGCAAGTGTCAACATCATGCCTAAGGTGATCTATGATAAAAATGTTTAATTATCCTTTATTGTATACAACCATGTGCTTGCAGCTTGCAGACTAGTCACTTTGCTACACCAAGGGAATTCTAGAAAACATATGTGTACGAGTGGGCAGTTCGTATGTTCCTGCAGACTTTGTGGTAATAGAGACAGGTGGTGATGAGAAGTCACCCATCATTTTGGGACGACCATTCTTGAACACCGCTGGAGCTATCATGTACGCCAACACTGCCAAGATCTGTTTTAACATCAAAGGCAAGAGAGAGACCTTCTTCTTCAAGGACAAAGTGTTACAGTTCCCTGCACACCCTCAACATCCCTATGAGCCAAAGAAGAAGAACAATCAAAGGAACAAGAATAAGAACAAGAATAGGAAACCACAACAAATGGAGTCAGTGAGAATGATCACTGCAATCCATAGAGAGCATGATCATCAGCTCAAGTCCCCATATCTGCTTAAGAGAGACAACCTAGGAGTCCCAACCATTGAATGCACAATCAACAGGAGTTCCTTTCAGAAAGCTGTCTGTGGCACTGGATCGGGCGTCAACATAATGGCCAAGATGGCGGACCAATCATTTCGCTTCGTGGACGGAATAGCGAAGAACGTCCCCATACAAATTGATGATCACTTCATCCCGACTGACTTCTTAGTCATCGACATGGGAGAAGATGAGTACGATCCACCAATCATCCTAGGGAGACCGTTCCAAAGCACCACCAAGGCAATATCTACCTTGCAACAAGAGAAGTACATTTCCAATTTCCCTCAGAGAAGGTACGCCGTTATTTTAATAATAATTATATAGTTAATGAAGAACCCAAGAAGAATAGAACCAGAAGAAGGCGTCGAAACCGCACCCAGAAGAATCAAATCCCCAAGGATGGATGGGCTGACTATCAAGGAGAAGTATCAAGATATGAAGATCGATATCCAGAAGAAAATATTTATCTTGAGGAGGAAGTTGTACCCCCAATAGAAAGTGAATCAATCACTGTGGAGAACAAAGAAGAGAAGATGTGCAACCAACTCATTCCTCAAAGTCAACCTCACCAACAAAACAGGTATGGAAAGTAAAGGTTAATTCAATATCAGACTCAGCACAATCAGAAGCACCACTCGATCCATCCGAGGTGCTCTAGAATGATTAGAGCGAACAAGAAGTTCTGTTCAGAGAACCCAAATCACCGAACGCCGCGCCAAGAGGTAACTTGGTAGTTATCAATATTTCTTTTTTAGTTTTGCATTTAATTTTTCACATCATATTTACTTTTCTTCATTACATGTTTAGTTATACTTTACTTCTGCATAGAAAAGAAAACAAATATGCCTTGCATTGCATTATAAAATTGCTAAGCCCCTTGCAAATAAATTTGTGGTATAAAACCCATAAGTCTACTTGCTATGGTGGCATAAAAATAAAATAAAGAAGCATTCATCATTTTATTCCTTGCATTGTATAAAAATATAAAAATATAAAAATATGTTACAAGAGATCCTGCTAGAAAGATACATCTATTAAGAGGTTCTAGACGCTCAAGGCTTAGAGGTTTATCACTAACACTTAATCAAGTTCCACAAGCTTTGTTGTCTATTTGAGCTTCATAGAATTTGAAGGATCAAGAGACAGAAGGACAATCTGTTCCCTGTCAGAGCGCCATCTCAACAATCATCATCATAAGCACTCCGATGAGGGGAAGTACACCTTCACTGTCTGCCAGTTTCATTAAGCAAGACTATGTCAACATTCAGCTCGGGGGAGAGTATCTCCCATGTATCCAGCTAAGTATTTTCTTACCTACTTATTTATTTTTGCTTTGATATATGAAATAAAATAAAAAGATGCATAACCTATAGAAACCCAAATAAATGTGTTCTTATATATATATATATAATCTTTAAGTTAGTTAAATAAATATAGGAGAGTATGCTAAGTTTCATCTTGCTAAGTGAACCCCTAGAATAAACTCTTATATGGAAATGATGAATAGTTTCTCTACCATAATTCCTTTCAAGTACCTAGTTTTCAACCTCGAACTCTCTCGAGTTTTGGATACAATGGTTTTGATTTAAGATTTGCTCTAAACCTAAACTTGTGGGTAGCAAATGCTTGATCTAAGTCTAGGTAGTTGACGGATATGATATGGGAAGGTTTTGAGCTACTGTCTATCATGTTCCTAGAGATACTAGAGTTCTGGAGAATTTATCTTTTGAAAATTAACTTGCTACATGATGAGTTCTTGTATGACGAGAGTTAAAATTCCTACCACAGCCATATACATGCTTGTAGATTAGGAAGCCTTACATTCATATTTACTATTTGTGAGCATTGAGTATGGTCAGGCTGTGTCGATCCTTAGGAACTGGTCATGCGGTTAAAATTGAGATCCACTTACACACTCTACCTATACATGCTGCTTCTACCCTGGAAGTATGCATCCATATCCACCCATATATATCCACCCATATATTCTGCTTCTACCCTGGAAGTACGAATCCACATATATCTCATTCAGATCCACCCAGAAAATAGTTCTACTCTTACATTGGGAGTGAACTAACCAAAAATATTCCTATTATCCATTTTATCCCTTGCTAGCCAATAAAGCTCCAAATATCTAGTTATGCTACCTCTTATTATTGTGTTCCAAAATAATCTTGGGTATTCTACTAAAAAAGGAGAAGAAAGAAAGAGGACAAATGTCCCACTCAGAAAAAAAGAGAGATTTAGAAGCCCAAGTTTTCCTTAAAATCTTCAAGTCTTCTAAGAGAGGTATATGAGAAAATTTCCCGAAGGAGCTAAGTATTCACCATCATCATCCCTTTACCCCTTATAACCACTTCTACACCATCTACCATATAGCCCAAGACACATGCACATCTTGATTTGACTTTATGACTCGTTTCTTTGGATCCATAGTTTTGATTATGCAATATATATTTCGCTGTCTCCCCACCTATGAGCTCCACATAAGCCTATTAGAAGTAGGGTGAGAGAGAGAAGGCATAATGTTACTATGCTACCAAAAATACCACATATTTTGAGAGGAGAAAAAAGGCATACACCATGAATGCCTTGGAGAGGATCTAGAAATACTATAAAGAAGAGACTTGGAAGGGTCATACATAGGAATCTCTGAGTTTTATTTTGAAAATCTTGCAAAACTCCGGAATAATAGTTGATCAAAGAGCTTGAAACATGGCTCTGACTTGACCGTTCTATCTTTCAACTACTCAAGACCCAAGTGACGGCTACAAGCTCCATGGTGGAAGGTAATATGAGTAAGTTTTTCATCAGAATAGTTCACTCTAATCCGGAGGAGAGTTCTTGTTTGAACGCATGTGTACCTGTAAGGCGTGAAAGTATTGTAGCAACTCCTGATCCATCACTGAGTCTATCTTTGCTCAGGGACGAGCAAAAGGTAAGCTTGGGGGAGTTTGTTGACGGTAGATAAGTATCATTTTTAACCGTCAACATAGCATGAGAAATGATCTAAATATAAATACTATCTAGATATAGGGGTTACACTGACAAAATTCCATGAGTTTTGGTGAATATCTATGCAGGGGGTTATCAAGAAATAACTAAAGGAGACCCACATGTCAGATTTACGTAGAGACAAAGGGGCTACACATAACTTTTCTAGAATGTGGAAGGTGCGAGAAGACTCTAGAAACAAATGAGAGATGAAATGGGCCCGGAGCAGGGGCGCCCGCCCCTGTGGTGTGGCCAATCAGGAGCCACCTCGCGGATTATGTCTCCACCGCCTTTGAGGATCAATAATAATCGTTTATCAAGGTCGGTTTGATCCAAGGGCTGTGGTGCTTCCTAGAGGGCTATATAAGCAAGGCCCCTGACCCTAGGAGAAACCCTAATTCTACCTGATTCATTCAATTCATCAAGAGAGAAGCCTCTGATCAAGCCCTAGAGCCACCATTTCAATTAGATCTCTAGTTTAGCATAGCTACATAGGATTAGAACTAGAAGGAGCCAAGCATTGCTTGATTTCCGGATCGGTCGGAGAATACTTTGGTAATTCTCTCCTACTTTTGTATTTGTTCTTATATTATTCATCTAGTTCATCATTTGTATGAATATGACTTTAGTCTATTCTATCATATTGGATATGACTTTACTCTATTTGATTATATTCTCGATTATATTGTTCTTAGTCTACTTTGATTATATGCTTGGCATAGTTCGATCAGACTTATATTCAAGTATAGGATTGTATAGCGCTTGCTCATTGATATCATGGGTGAGTGGTAAACATTGTGTAGGCGTGGTGCCTATACCGTATTTACCTGCGATTGCACCCTATATTCCGGATCGTGTGGTAGATCGTGGGAGTGACAGTCCTGTTGAGTCCTCTATAGTCCACCTCCCGAGTATAGGGCAGGCAGAGGACAACTATTACAGGGAAGTGACGGCTATGTTCCATATCTTCCTTAGTAATATCACTATGTGTAGATATAACCTTTTCTTGCCATGATTGCCAAGTGTAATTGCACTAATCATTGTATGCTTTGACTTTATAGTTAGAATAACTTAGGATTATCCCTATAGTTCATCCTAATCCATGCTAGTGCTATATATCTAGAGTAGTCTATTGAGATGTTTATCATTATATGGCTATGTGCTTACCAGTTATCCTTTCATATATATAATATTTATCTTGTGACACTTACCCTGTATGAGAAGAGAGATAAAGACATGGTTATGCTCTCCATTAGTATATGCAGTGATACTCATTACTCATTATCCTTAGCATCCCTTCCCAGTGGTAAAAATATAAATAACGATACCTGGATTACTCCCGGTTAAAATGCTACATCGGTATTATCTGTGTGCTTGTGGATTTCATATTTATTTCAGAGGAGGATTTGCATATTTTAGTACCAGCACCTTTGGTGTCATGCTGGGGATGACAACCTAGCTTAGGTGGCATTAGAGGTGTCAACAACGTCCAAAATGATTTCTGAGCCTATGTTACATTTCAGCGCCAATGAAGCACCTATGTTGCGTCAAAATTAGCACTATCTCCAAACGGGCTGAATCGAGCTTCCACTTGAGCCCGTCACCTCGGAGTTCCATCGGGTGCGTCCAAAATGATTTCTGAGCCTATGGTATGTTTGGCGCAAACCATGCACCTATCTTGTGTCAAGATTTGCACTATCTCCAAACGGAATGAAACAAGCATCCACTTGAGCCTCGTCACCTAGGAGTACCATTGGGTGCGTCCAAAATAATTTCCATGCCTGTGGTACGTTGGGCACAAACCATGCACCTCTCTTACACCGACACTAACACTGCATCCAAATCTACCGAATCTAGATTCCACAAGACCCACGTCACCTAGGAGTTTCATCGGGTGCGTCCAAAACAATTTCTGAGCCTTTGGTACATTCGGCGCAAACCATGCACCTATCTTCCGTTAAGATTAGCACTATCTCCGAATGGACTGAATCGAGCTTTCACTTGAGCCTCGATACCTATGAGTACCATCACATGCATCCAAAACGACTTCTAAGCCTGTGGTACGTTTGGTGCAAACTGTGCACCGACACTAACACTGTCTCCCAAAGGACCAAAACGAGATTCCAAATGACCTATGTCACCTAGGAGTTCCATCAGGTGCATCCAAAATGATTTCTTGGCCTATGGTATGTTCGGTGCAAACTATACACCTATCTTGCGTCAAGATTAGCACAATATCCAAATGGACTGAATCAAGCTTCCACTTGAGCCTCGTCACCTAGGAGTACCATCGGGTGCGTCTAAAATGATTTTAGTGCCTATGGTATGTTCGGCACAAACCGTGCACCTATCTTCCATCAAGATTAGCAATATCTCCTAACGGAATAAAATGAGCATCCACTTGAGCCTCGTCACCTAGGAGTACCAACGGGTGCGTCCAAAATGATTTATGAGCCCGTGGGACGTCACCATGGAGTTCCATCCGGTGCATCCAAAATGATTTTTGAGCCTATGGTATGTTCAACACAAACCATGCACCTATCTTGCATCAAGGTTAGCACTATCTCCAAACGGACTGAAACGAGATTCCACATGACCCAAGTCCCTAGGAGTTCCATCGGGTGCGTCAAAAATGATTTCTGAGCCAGCGGTATGTTCGGCGCAAAGCGTGCACCTAACTTGCATCAAGATTAGCATTATCTCCAAACAAACTGAATCAAGCTTCCACTTGAGCCTCGTCACCAAGGTGTACGATCAGGTAAATCCAAAATGACTTCCGAGCCAATGGTACGTTTAGCGCAAATCGTGCACCGACACTAACACTGTCTCCAAACAGACCGAAACAAGATTCCACATGGCCCACGTCACAAAGGAGTTCCATCAGGTGCGTCCAAAATGATTTTTGAGTCTTTGGTACGTTCAGCACAAAACGTGCACCAATATTGCGACAAAGAATAGCACTATCCCCAAATGGTCTGAATCAAGCTTCCACTTGAGCCTCATCACCTAGGAGTATCATTGGGTGCGTCCAAAATGATTTCTGAGCCTATGGTACATTTGGCGCAAACTGTTCGCCTATCTTGCACCGACACTAACACTGTCTCCAAATGGACTGAAACGAGATTCCACATGACCCAAGTCACCTAGTAGTTACAACGGGTGCGTCCAAAATGATTTCTAAGCCGGTGGTACGTTCGGCGCAAAGCGTGCACCTATCTTGTGTGAAGATTAGCACTATCTCCAAACGGACTGAATCGAACTTCCACTTGAGCCTCGTCACCTAGGAGTACCATCGGGTGCATCCAAAATGACTTCTGAGCTTATGATACGGTCGACGCAAACAATTCACCTATCTCCAAATGAGCCGAAACAAGCATCCACTTGGGACTCGTCACCTAGGAGTAGCATCAGGTTCATCCAAAATGATTTATGAGCCTATGGTACGTTTAGCGCAACCCATGCACCTATCTTGCAGCGATGCTAACACTGTCTCTAAACGAGCCGAAAGGAGATTCCACATGACCCATGTCACCTAGGAGTTCCATCATGTGCGTCCAAAATGATTTTCGAGCCTGTGGTATGTTCAACGCAAACGATGCACCTATGTTGCATCAAGTTTAGCACTATCTAGCACTATCTCCAAACGAACTAAATCGAGCTTCTACTTGAGCCTCATTGCCTAGGAGTACCATCAGGTGTGTCTAAAATGACTTCTAAGCCTATGGTACGTTCGACGCAAACCGTGCACACCGACACTAACAATGTCTCCAAATGGACCAAAATGAGATTCCATATGATCACGTCACCTTGCTAGTAGTTCCATCACTTTGGAGAACCATCGGGTGCGTCCAAAACGATTTCTGATCCTATGATACGTTTGGCACAAACCGTGCACCTATCTTGCACCGACACTTACACTGTCTCTAAATGGACAAAACAAGTTTCCACATGACCCACGTCACCTAGGAGCTCCATCCGGTTTAACCAAAATGATTTCAGAGCCTATGGTATGTTGGGCGCAAACAAAGCTCCTATCTTGCACCGACACTAACACTGTCTCCAAACAGACAAAAACGAGATTCTACATGACCCACGTCACCTAAGAGTTCCATCCGATGTGTCCAAAATGATTTCTGAGCCCCTTGAACGTTTGGCCCAAACTATGCACCTATCATGCATCAAGATTAGCACTATTCCCAAACGGAGTGAATCAAGCTTCCACTTGAGCACCATCACTTAGGAGTACCATCGGGTGCGTCTAAAACAATTTTTGAGCCTGTGGTACGTCTAGCGCAAACCATTCACCTATCTTGCATGGACACTAACACTGTCTCCAAACAGACAAAAACGAGATTCTACATGACCCACGTCACCTAAGAGTTCCATCCGATGTGTCCAAAATGATTTCTGAGCCCCTTGAACGTTTGGCCCAAACTATGCACCTACCATGCATCAAGATTAGCACTATTCCCAAACGGAGTGAATCAAGCTTCCACTTGAGCACCATCACTTAGGAGTACCATCGGGTGCGTCTAAAACAATTTTTGAGCCTGTGGTACGTCTAGCGCAAACCATTCACCTATCTTGCATGGACACTAACACTATCTTCAAACGGACCGAAATGAGATTCCACGTGACCTAGCTAGGAGTTCCATCGGGTGCGTCCAAAACAATTTCTGAGCCTATGATACGTTCGGCGCAAACCGTGCACCTATCTTGCGTCAAGATTAGCAATATCACCAAATAGACTGAATCAAGCTTCCACTTGTGCCTCATTACCTAGGGGTACCATTGGGTGCGTCCAAAACAATTTCCGAGCCTATGGTACGTTTGGTGCAAACCCTGCACCTATCTTGCACCGACCCTAACACTGTCTCCAAATGGACCGAAACGAGATTCCACATGACCCATATCACCAAGGAGTTCCAACATGTGCGTCCAAAATGATTTTCAAAGCCTGTGGTACGTTCGGCACAAACCATGCACCTGTCTTGCACTAACACTAACACTATCTCAAAATGGACCGGAAGGAGATTCCACATGACCCACGTCACCTAAAAGTTCCATCCGGTGCATCCAAAATGATTTTTGGGCCTCTGGTATGTTCGGCCCAGACCGTGCACCTATATTGAGTCAAGATTGGCAATATCTCCGAACGGACTGAATCAAGCTTCTGCTTGAGCCTCGTCACCTAGGAGTACCATCCGGTGCGTCCAAAATGATTTCAGAGCCAAAGGTTCGTTTTGCGCAAACCGTGCACCTATCTTGCACGGACACTAACACTGTCTCCAAACGGACCAAAATGAGATTCCATGACCCACGTCACCTAGGGGTTCCATCCGATGCGTCCAAAATGATTTCTGAGCCTCTGATACATTCGGCCCAAACTGTGCACCTATCTTGCATCAAGATTAGCCCTATCTCCAAGCGGAGTGAATCAAGATTCCACTTGAGCCCCATCACTTAGGAGTACCATCAGGTTTGTCCAAAACAATTTCTGAGCCTGTGGTACGTTAGGCGCAAGCCAGCTCCTATCTTGCACCGACACTAGCACCATCTCCAAATGGACTGAAACGAGATTTCACATGACCCACGTCACCAAGGAGTTCCATCATGTGCGTCCAAAATGATTTTTCTAAGCCTGTGGTACGTTCAGCCCAAACCGTGCACCTATCTTGCACTGACACTAACACTGTCTCCAAATAGACCGAAAGGAGATTCCACATGACCCACGTCACCTTGGTGTTCCACATGACCCATGTCACCTAGAAGTTCCATCCAGTGCATCTAAAATGGTGTCCAAGCCTCTGGTACGTTCGGCCCAAACCGTTCACCTATCTTGCATCAAGGTTAGCACTATCTCCAAATGGAGTGAATCAGGCCTCCACTTGAGCCCAAACCGTGCACCTATCTTGGACCAACACAAACACTTTCTCCAAATGGTCCAAAATGAGACTCCACATGACCCACGTCACCTTGGAGTTCCATCGGGTGCGTCCAAAATGATTTCTGAGCCTGTGTTACGTTCGGCGCAAATCAAGCACCTATGTTGCAACAAGATTAGCACTATCTCCAAACAGAATGAAACGAGCATACACTTGAGCCTTGTCACCTAGGTGTACCACCGGGTGCATCCAAAATAATTTCTGAGCCTGTGGTACGTTCGGCACAAACCGTGCACCTATCTCTCGTGAAGATTAGCACTATCTCCAAATGGACTGAATTGAGCTTCCACTTGAGCCTCCTCACCTTGGAGTACCATCAGGTGCGTCCAAAATGATTTCTGAGCTTATATCCGTTTGCCGCAAACCATGCACCCATCTTGTATCGACACTAACACTGTCTCCAAACGAAACGAAATGAGATTCCACATCACCCAAGTCACCTAGGAGTTCTATCGGCTGCGTCCCAAACGATTTCTGAGCCTATGGTACGTTAGGCGCAAACCGAGCACCTATCTTGTGTTAACATTAGCACTGTCTCCAAACGAACTGAATCGAGCTTCCACTTGATCCTCGCACCTAGGAGTACCATCGGGGGCGTCCAGAACGATTTTTGTGCCTATGGTACGTTTGGCACAAACCGTGGGCCCATCTAGCATCGACACTAACACTGTCTCCAAACGGTCCAAAACGAGACACCACATGACCCACGTCACCTTGGAGTTCCGTCAGTGCGTCCCAAATGATTTCTGAGCCTGTGTTACGTTCGGCGCAAATCAAGCACCTATGTTGCAACAAGATTAGCACTCTCTCTAAACGGAATGAAACGAGCATACACTTGAGCCTCGTCACCATGGAGTACCATCGGGTGTGTCCAAAATGATTTATGAGCCTATAGTGCTTTCGGCGCAAACCGTGCACCTATCTTGCGTCAAGATAAGCACTATCTCCAAACGGAATGAAACGAGCATCCACTTGAGCCTCCTCACCTAGGAGTACCATCTGGTGTGTCCAGAATGATTTCTGAACCTATGGTACGTTTGGTGCAAACAATGCACCTATCTTACATCGACACTAACACTGTCACTAAACGGACCGAAACAAGATTTCACATGACCCATGTCGCCTAGGTGTTACATTGGGTGTGTACAAAATCATTTCTGAGCCTATGGTACGCTCGGCGCAAAGCGTGCACCTATCTTGCGCCAAGATTAGCACTATCTCCAAATGGATTGAATCAAGCTTCCACATGACCCACGTCACCTAGGAGTTCCATCGGGTGCGTCCAAAATGACTTTTGAGCCTGTGGTACGTTCGGCGCAAATCGTGAACCTATCTTGCATCAAGATTAGCTCTATCTCCAAACGGAATGACACGAGCATCCACTTGAGCCTCGTCACGTAGGAGTACCATCGGGTGCGTCCAAAACGATTTCTGAGTCTTTGGTACGTTTGTCGCAAACCACCTATCTTGCACCGACATAAACACTATATCAAAATGGACTGAAATGAGATTGCACATGACCCACGTCACCAAGGAGTTCTATTGGGGGCGTCCAAAATGATTTCTGAGCCTATGGTACGTTCGGCACAAACCGTGCACCTATCTCGCGTCAATGTTAGCACTATCTCCAAACGGACTGAATCGAGCTTCCACTTGAGCTCGTCACCATGGAGTATCATTGGGTGCGTCCAAAATGATTTCTGAGCCTATGGTACATTCGTCGCAAAACGTGGACCTATCTTGCACAGACACTAACACAGTCCCCAAGTGGACCGAAACGAGGTTCCACATGACCCAAGTTGCCTAGGAGTTACAACGGGTGCGTCCAAAACAATTTCTGAGCCAGTGGTACGTTCCGCACAAAGCGTGCACGTACCTTGCATCAAGATTAGCACTATCTCCAAACGGATTGACTTGAGCTTCCACTTGAGCCTCGTCACCAAGGAGTATCATTGGTTGTGTCCAAAATGATTTTAGAGCCTATGGTACGTTTGGCGCAAACTGTGCACCTATCTTGCACCGACACTAACACTGTCTCCAAATGGACCGAAACGAGATTACACATGACCCAAGGCACCTAGTAGTTACGTCGGGTGTGTCCAAAATGATTTCTATGCCTGTGGTACGTTTGTCGCAAAGCGTGCACCTATCTTGCATGAAAATTAGCTCTATCTCCAAACGGACTGAATTGAGCTTCCACTTGAGCCTCGTCACCTAGGAGTACCATCGGGTGCGTCCAAAACGATTTATTAGCCTATGGTACGTTTGGCGCAAACCATGCACCTATCTTGCACCGACACTAATATAGTCTCTAAATGGACTGAAACAAGATGCCACATGGCCCACGTCACCAAGGAGTCCCATCGGGTGCGTCCAAAACGTTTTCTGAGCCTATGGTACATTCGGCGCAAACCATGCTCCTATCTTGCTTCAAGATTAGCACTATCTCCAAACGGACTGAATCGAGCTTCCACTTGAGCCACATCACCTAGGAGTATCATTGGGTGCGTCCAAAATGATTTCTGAGCCTATGTTACTTTTGGCGCAAACCGTGCACCTATCTTGCATCGACACTAATATTGCCTCCAAACGGACAGAAACGAGATTCCACACGAGCCAAGTCACCTAGTAGTTAGATCGGGTGCGTCCAAAATGATTTCTAAGCCTGTGGTATTCTTAGCGCAAACCGTGCACCTATCTTGCAGCAAGGTTAGCCTATCTCCAAACGGACTAAATCGAGCTTCCACTTGAGCTTTGTCACCATGGAATAGCATTGGGTGCGTTCAAAACGATTTTTGAGCCTATGGTACGTTTGGCGCAAACCGTGGACCTATCTTCCATAGACACTAACACTGTATCCAAACGGCCAAAATGAGATTCCACATGACCCAAGTCGCCTAGGAGTTACAACGGGTGCATCCAAAACGATTTCTGAGCTAGTGGTAAGTTTGGCGCAAAGCGTGCACCTATCTTGCATCAAGATTAGAACTATCTCCAAATAGACTGAATCGAGCTTCCACTTGAGGCTCGTCACCTAGGAGTACCATCGGGGGCGTCCAAAATGATTTCTGAGCCTATGGTACGTTTGGCACAAACCGTGCACCTATCTTGTACCAACACTAACACTGTCTCCAAACGGACCAAAATGAGACTCCACATGACCCACATCACCTAAGAGTTCCATCGGGTGCGTCCAAAATGATTTCTGAGCCATTGTTACATTCCGCGCAAACCAAGCAACTATGTTGCGTCAAGATTAGCATTATCTCCAAACAGAATGAAACGAGCATCCACTTGAGCCTTGTCACCTAGGAGTACCATTGGGTGTGTCCAAAATGATTTCTGAGCCTATAGTTTGTTTGGCGCAAACCATGCACCTTTCTTGCACTGACACTAACACTATCTCCAAATGAACCGAAATGAGATTCCATATGGCCCACGTCACGAAGGTCTTCCATTGGGTGCGTCCAAAATGATTTTTGAGCCTATGGTACGTTCGGCGTAAACCGTGCACCTATCTTGCGTCAAGTTTAGCACAATCTCCAAACGGATTGAATCGAGCTTCCACTTGAGCCTTATCACCTAGGAGTATCATTAGGTGCGTCCATAACGATTTCTGAGCCCGTGGTACATTTGGCGCAAACAATGCACCTATCTTGCACCAACACTAACACTGTCTCCAAACGGACTGAAATAAGATTCCACATGACCCAAGTCACCTAGTAGTTACATCGAGTGCATCCAAAATGATTTCTAGGCCTATGGTACATTCGGTGCAAACCGTGCACCTATCTTGCATGAAGATTAGCACTATCTCTAAACACCCTAAATCGCGCTTCCACTTGAACCTCGTCACCTAGGAGTACCATCGGATGCATCCAAAATGATATCTGAGCCTATGGTACGATCGGCGCAAATCGTATGCCTATCTTGTGTCAAGATTATCACTATCTCCGAACGGAATGAAACAATCATCCACTTGAGGCTCGTCACCTAGGAGTACCATCGGGTGCGCCCAAAAAACAATTGAACCTATGGTACGTTTGGTGCAAACCATGCACCTATCTTGCATCGACACTAACATTGTATCTAAATGGACCAAAACAAGAATCCACATGATCCACATCATTGAGGAATTCCATCGGGTGTGTCCAAAACGATTTCTGAGCCTATGGTACGTTTGGTGCAAACTGTGCACTTATCTTGCACCGACACTAACACTATCTCCAAACGGACCAAAATGAGATTCCACATGACCCATGTCACCAAGGAGTTCCATCGGGTGCGTCTAAAATGATTTCTGAGCCTGTGGTACATTCGGCGCAAATCGAGCACCTATCTTGCGTCAAGATTTGCACTATCTCCAAACGGGATGAAATGAGCATCCACTTGAGTCTCATCACCTAGGTGTACCATCGAGTGCATCCAAAATATTTTCTGAGCCTATGGTACGTTTGGTGCAAACCGTGCACCTATCTTGCACTGACACTAACACTGTCTCCAAACAGACCAAAACGAGATGCCACATGGCCCACGTCACCAAGGAGTTCCACAGGGTGCGTCCAAAACAATTTCTGAGCCTATGGTACGTTCGGCGGAAACCGTGCACCTATCTTGCGTCAAGGTTAGCACTATCTCCAAATGGACTGAATCGAGCTTCCACTTGAGCCTCGTCACTTAGGAGTATCATTGCGTGCGTCCAAAACGATTTCTGAGGCTATGGTACATTTGGCACAAACCATGCACCTATCTTGCACCGACAATAACACCGCCTCCAAACAGACCAAAATGAGATTCCACATGATCCAAGTCACCTAGTAGTTACATCGGGTGCGTCCAAAATGATTTTTGAGCCTTGATACTTTCGGCGCAAAGCGTGCACCTATCTTCGTCAAGATTAGCATTATCTCCAAACAGACTAAATCAAGCTACCACTTGAGCCTCGTCAACTAGGAGTACCATCAGGTGCGTCCAAAATGATTTTTGAGCCTATGGTACGTTTGGCACAAACCATGCACCTATCTTGCACCGACACTAACACTGTTTCCAAACAGACCGAAACAAGATTCCACATGACCCAAATCATCGAGGAATTCTATCGGGTGTGTCTAAAATGATTTCTAAGCCTATGGTACGTTCGGTGCAAACCGTGCACATATCTTGCATCAAGGTTAGCACTATCTCCAAATGGACTGAATCGAGCTTCCACTTGGGCCTCGTCACCGAGGAGTACCATCAGGTGCGTCCAAAACAATTTCTGAACCTTTGGTACATTTGGCGTAAACCATGCATCTATCTTGCACCGACACTAACACTGTCTCCAAGCAGACCGAAACGATATTACATATGACCCAAGTCGCGTAGGTGTTACATCGGGTGCGTCCAAAATGATTCCTGAGCCTGTCGTATGTTCGGCGCAAAGTGTGCACCTATCTTGCGGCAAAATTAGCACCTATATCCAAATGGACTGAATCGGGCTTCCACTTGAGCCTCGTCACCTAGGCGTACCATCGGTTGCCTCCAAAATGATTTCTGAGCCTATGGTACGTATGGCACAAACCATGCACCTATCATACACTGACGCTAAGACTGATTCAAAATAGATCGAAACAGGATTCCACAAGGCCCACGTCACCAAGGAGTTCCATCGGGTGCGTCCAAAACGATTTATGAGCCTATGGTACGTTTGACGTAAATCGTGTGCCTATCTTGTGTCAAGATTAGCACTATCTCCAAACAGACAGAATCGAGCTTCCACTTGAGCCTCGTCACCAAGGTGTATCATTGGGTGTGTTAAAACAATTTCTAATCCTATGGTACAATTAGCACAAAACCTTGCACCTATCTTGCTCCGACACTCACACTGTCTCCAAATGGACTAAAGCGAGATTCCACATGACCCAACACACCTAGTAGTTACATAGGGTGCGTCAAAATGATTTCTGAGCCTATGGTATGTTTGGCACAATCTGTGCACCTATCTTGCACTAACAATAACACTGCCTCCAAACGTACCAAAACAAGATTCCGCATGACCCAAGTCACCTAGTAGTTATATCAGGTGCGTCCAAAATGATTTCTGAGCCTGTGGTACGATCGGCGCAAAGCGTGCACCTATCTTTGTCAAGATTAGCACCACCTCCAAATGGACTGAATCGACCTTCCACTTGAGCCTCGTCACCTAGGAGTACCATCGGGTGCGTCCAAAACAACTTCTGAGCCTATGGTACGTTTGGCGCATACCATGCACCTACCTTGCACCGACACTAACACTATTTCTAAATGGACCAAAACAAGATTCCACGTGACCCACGTCACCTTGGAGTTCCATCTGGTGCATCCAAAATGATTTCTAAGCATATGCTACGTTCAGTGCAAACCATGCACCTATCTTGCGTCAAGGTTAGCACTATCTCAAAAGGTGTGTCCAAAATGACCTTTGAGCCAATGGTACGTTTGGCGCAAACCATGCACCTATCTTGCATCGACACTAACACTGTCTCCAAACAGACCGAAACGAGATTCCACATGGCCCACATCACGAAGGAGTTCCATCAGGTGCGTCCAAAATGATTTCTGAGTCTATGGTACGTTCGGCGCAAAACGTGCACCAATATTGCGTCAAGATTAGCACTATCCCCAAATGGTCTGAACCAAGCTTCCACTTGAGCCTCATCACCTAGGAGTATCATTGGGTGCGTCCAAAATGATTTCTGAGCCTATGGTATGTTTGGCGCAAACCGTGCACCTATCTTGCACCGACACTAACACTGGCTCCAAATGGACCGAAACGAGATTCCACATGACCCAAGTCACCTAGTAGTTACAACGGGTGCATCTAAAATGATTTCTGAGCCTGTGGTACGTTCGGCGCAAAGCGTGCACCTATCTTGCGTGAAGATTAGCACTATCTCCAAACAGACTGAATCAAGTTTCCACTTGAGCCTCGTCACCTAGGAGTACCATCAGGTGCGTCCAAAACGACTTCTGAGCCTGTGATACGGTCAACGCAAACAATTCACCTATCTCCAAAGGAACCAAAACAAGTATCCACTTGAGACTCGTCACCTAGGAGTAGCATCAGGTTCATCCAAAATGATTTATGAGCCTATGGTACGTTTAGCGCAACTCATGCACCTATCTTGCACCGATGCTAACACTATCTCTAAATGGACCGAAACGAGATTCCACGTGACCCATGTCACCTAGGAGTTCCATCATGTGCGTCCAAAATGATTTTCGAGCCTGTGGTACGTTCGACGCAAACGATGCACCTATCTTGCGTCAAGTTTAGCACTATCTAGCACTATCTCCAAACGAACTAAATTGAGCTTCTACTTGAGCCTCATTACCTAGGAGTACCATCGGGTGTGTCTAAAATGATTTCTGAGCTTATGGTACGTTCGGCACAAACCGTGCACACCGACACTAACAATGTCTCCAAATGGACCAAAACGAGATTCCACATGATCACGTCACCTTGCTAGGAGTTCCATCGGGTGTATCCAAAACGATTTTCGAGCCTGTGGTATGTTAGGCGCAAACTATGCACTTATCTTGCTTCAAGATTAGCACTATCTCCAAATAGACCAAAACGAGCACCCACTTGAGCCTCTTCACCTAGGAGTAGCATCGGGTGCATACAAAATGATTTCTGAGCCTATGATACGTTTGGCGCAAGCCATGCACCTATCTTGCACCGACACTAACACTGTCTCTAAACGGACCAAAACAAGATTCCACATGACCCACATCACCTAGGAGTTCCATTGGGTGCGTCCAAAATGATTTTTGAGCCTCTGGTACATTCGACCTAAACCGTGCACCTATCTTGCGTCAAAATTAGCACTATCTCCAAATGGAGTGAATCAAGCTTCCACTTCATCCTCATCACTTAGGCGTACCATCGGGTGCGTCTAAAATGATTTCTGAGCCTGTGGTACGTTTGGCACAAACCATTCACCTATCTTGCACCGACACTAACACTGTCTCCAAATGCACCGAAACGAAATTCCACATGACCCACGTCACCTAGGAGTTCCATCGGGTGCGTCCAAAATAATTTCTGAGCCTATGGTACGTTCGGCGCAAACCATGCACCTATCTTGCGTCAAGATTTGCACTATCTCCAAATGGAGTGAATCAAGAATCTACTTGAGCCTCATCACTTTGGAGAACCATCGGGTGCATCCAAAACGATTTATGATCCTATGATACATTTGGCACAAACCGTGCACCTATCTTGCACCGACACTTACTCTGTCTCCAAATGGACAAAACAAGTTTCCACATGACCCACGTCACCTAGGAGCTCCATCCAGTTCGACCAAAATGATTTCAGAGCCTATGGTATGTTGGGCGCAAACAATGCACCTATCTTGCACCGAAACTAACACTGTCTCCAAACAGACAAAAACAAGATTCTACATGACCCACCTCACCTAAGAGTTCCATCCGATGCATCCAAAACAATTTCTGAGCCTCTGATATGTTCGACGGAAACCGTGTACCTATCTTGCGTCAAGATTAGCAACATCTCCAAATAGACTGAATCAAGCTTTCACTTGTGCCTCGTCACCTAGGGTACCATTGGGTGCGTCCAAAACAATTTATGAGCCTATGGTACGTTTGGTGCAAACCCTGCACCTATGTTGCATTGACACTAACACTATCTCCAAACGGACCGAAACGAGATTCCACATGACCCATGTCACCGAGGAGTTCCATCATGTGCGTCCAAAATGATTTTCAAAGCCTGTGGTACGTTCGGCACAAACTGTGCACCTGTCTTGCACCGACACTAACACTATCTCAAAATAGACCGAAAGGAGATTCCACATAACCCACGTCACCTAGAAGTTCCATCTGGTGCATCCAAATTGATTTTTGAGCCTCTGGAACGTTCGGCCCAGACCATGCACCTATCTTGCGTCAAGATTAGCAATATCTCCGAACGGACAGAATCAAGCTTCCGCTTGAGCCTCATCACCAAGGTGTACCGTCGGGTGTGTCCAAAATGATTTCAGAGCCAATGGTTCGTTTGGCACAAACCGTGCACCTATCTTGCACCGACACTAACACTGTCTCCAAACAGACCGAAACAAGATTCCATGACCCACGTCACCTAGGATTTCCATCCGATGCATCCAAATGATTTCTAAGCCTCTGGTAGGTTCATCCCAAACTGTGCAGCTATCTTGCATCAA
This sequence comes from Saccharum hybrid cultivar R570, assembly GCA_038087645.1. NCBI lineage: Eukaryota > Viridiplantae > Streptophyta > Magnoliopsida > Poales > Poaceae > Saccharum > Saccharum hybrid cultivar. The sequence continues at coordinate 18,819,747 of JAQSUU010000066.1, forward strand.
GATTAGCCCTATCTCCAAGCGGAGTGAATCAAGATTCCACTTGAGCCCCATCACTTAGGAGTACCATCAGGTGTGTCCAAAATGATTTTTGAGCCTGTGGTACGTTTGGTGCAAGCTAGCACCTATCTTGCAGACACTAACACTACCTCCAAATGGACAGAAACAAGATTCCACCTGACCCACGTCACCAAGGAGTTCCATCATATGCGTCCAAAATGATTTTTCTAAGCCTGTGGTACGTTCAGCCCAAACTGTGCACTTATCTTGCACCGACACTAACACTATCTCCAAATGGACCGAAAGGAGATCCCACATGACCCACGTCACCTTGGAGTTCCACATGACCCATGTCACCTAGAAGTTCCATCTAGTGCATCTAAAATGATGTCCAAGCCTCTGGTACGTTCGGCCCAAAACGTTCACCTATCTTGCATCAAGATTGGCACTATCTCCAAATGGAGTGAATCAGGCCTCCACTTGAGCCTCGTCACTTAGGAGTAGCATCGGGTGTGTCCAAACCGATTTCTGAGCCTGTGGTACGTTTGGCGCAAACCCTACATCTATATTACACTGACACTAACACTGTTTCCAAACGGACCGAAACAAGATTCCACATGACCCACATCACCTCTAATTCCGTCGAAAGCACCTGACGTCAGGTCCTCAGATGAATCAGAGTCCAACATATCACCCAATGCTTTAGAATACGATGGCGAGACTGAAAGCCAGAAGCGTGCCAAGGAAAGGAAGAATAAGTTGAAAGAAGGTCGCAGACACTGGACGAGGCAATGCAAAGAAGCCTGAACAAGATATGAGTCTGACCTAGCTGAATATGATAGAAATAAGTCAGAACAAGAAGCGAAAGAAAGATGCACAGCTAGGAGGGCAAACAACTCTCCATATGATAGGATCAAAGAACTAGCCAAAGAAGTCGAAGCTATTTCCCACCCCAATGAAGAACAAGAACGACTCAGGGAGGTTCTCTAATCGACAGCCTTAAGAGCACACAACGGGAGGACCCGCACAAGACTACCCGCCAGATCAGCATCTCACAGACAAGAAAATCAAAGTCAAAAGAGGTCCACTTTTGAAAGATTAGGGCCAAACGAAAGCCACAACAAAGAAAGCAGAAGGAACCATAGTCAAACCAATCGAGTTGAGCAACCGAGGGAAAGTAGGAGCAGAGTACCCATCCAAACAGCCCCATGGAACTACTCTCACCAAAACAATAGCTGGCAGGAAGGAGGAGCTGAATTAGAATATAGAGAAGCCGGAACACACGATAGGTTCCCTTGCTTTGCAAGTCGACTTGCTTCGGTACGGCTACCTCACAAATTCAAACCTTCTAACCACTCCAAATACGACGGTAAAACCAAACCCAAGCAGTGGCTCAGAATTTACTCTCAGTCAATCAAACTAGCCGGCGGAGATGATGACATCAAAGCACTCTTCTTCCCTATGGCATTAGAGACTATGCCTCCCCATTGGTTTGTTACACTAAGTCCTGGATCAATTAGGGGATGGGAGGACTTGCAGAGAGCTTTTTGTGAAAATTTCACGGGCATCATCACACACCCTATCACCCATGCAGAACAGAAGGGACTCAAACAGAAAGGTGGTGAAAGCCTCAGAGACTATTATCGTCGATTTGGTGAACTACGTGTTCAAGTACATGACATCACTGAATGAGAAGTAATCGAAGCCTTCTCCCACGGGATCATGGCCAAGTGGCAGTTTCAAGATTTTTGCAAAGAGAACCTGAGAAACAATGAAGAGTTCAGATGCATAGTAGAAAAGATGATCACTGTGAAAGAGAAAATGCGAGAAAGGTTCTCGGATAGAAACAACCAAGACAACCCAGACAGGCAAAATCAATGGGCATCAAGACAGAAACCGCAGACCTGACAACACCATAGCTGTGGCTGACAAATCAAAGAATTTTTCAAAATTCAAAAAGTTTGAAGACATTGAGAATATGCATTGTATATGGCACCCTCAAAGAAATCACATAACTGGAGATTGCTGCATCTTCCTCGATAGATATACAAGAAAAGGCAACAACGGAGACAAGAAAGAAGATAACTAGAAGAAAGATGAGGAAAACCTAGGGGATAAGGGATTTCAACAATCAAAGGGGACAGTAGCAGTCATCTTTGCTGGAATTCTGGGTTCTAGGAGCAAACACCAGGACAAGCTAGCTCTATGAACCATCATGGCGGCAGAACCAGCTACTCCTAGGTACCTCAATTGGTCGTAGTATCCAATCCAGTTTTCAAGAGAGGATCAATGGACTAGCGTGGAAAATGATGGCCACTACCCACTGGTTTTAGATACAACAATCGCTGGTATGACCATCACAAAGGTGCTAATCAATGGGAGAGCCATACTCAACATAATATTTTTAGAAACACTAAGGAAGATGGGACTAGAATTTGCTAGGATGATTACTCTAACAAGCGTTCCTTTCTACAGGATAGTACCTGGCAGGCAGCCATGCCACTTGGACAGATCACCTTACCGGTAACTTTTGGGACTCCCTCAAACTACCATAGAGTTTATCAAATTTGAGGTTGCAGACTTCGAATCTTCATATCACGCTATCCTTGGAAGACTAGCATTAGCTAAGTTCATGGTGATACCACACTACAAATACCTCCTGCTCAAAATGCCAGGGCCAAGCGGGGTCCTTTCCCTCAAAGGCGACCTGAAGCGTGCCTTTGACTGCGACGTACAAGCAGTCCATATCGTAGCTAAGGCACAAGCAGCCAGCGGAAGAGAAGAGATAGCAACCGTAGCAGCTGGAATCAACCCGAAAGAACTAGAGATCCTAGCCAGGAAGCCTAGCATCCTCGCTCCTCCAAAAGAAGCCGACGTGAAGCAAATCGACCTAGGTACTGGTGATCCCTCAAAAATGCTGACCATTAGTGCCCAGCTCTCGGCAAAATAGGAACTTGCGCTCACCAACTTTCTTTGGGACAACAAAGATATCTTCGCTTGGAAGCCAGCTGACATGCCAGGTGTCCTACGAGAGTTGGCTGAGCATAGAATTGATGTTAACGGTGGCTCCAAGCCTGTGAAGCAATGACTACAACGATTCTCACACGATAAAAAGACGGCAATTAAAAAAGAGATTGCAAAGTTGATGGCGGCAGGGTTCATAAGAGAAATCCTTCATCTAGATTGGTTGGCCAACCCAGTGTTAGTACAGAAAAAGAACAAGGCCGAGTAGCACATGTGCGTCGACTACACAGATGTCAACAAACATTGCCCAAAAGATCCGTTTGGACTACCACGCATCGATCAAATAGTTGATTCAATAGCAGGATCTGCTCTATTGTCTTTTCTTGATTGCTATTCAGGATATCATTAGATCACATTAAAGGAAGAAGACCAGAGCAAGACATTTTTCATCACTCCGTTCGGCGCCTACTGCTACAAAACCATGTCGTTGGACTCAAAAACATTAGCGCTACTTACCAGAGAGCTATCCAGACATGCCTTGGTGAGCAGATTGGCGAGAACGCAGAAGCATATGTGGACGACGTAGTAGTAAAGTCAAAAAACCTAGACACACTAATTGAAGATTTGAAACAAACTTTCGAGAATCTGAAGAAGTGGAAGTGGAAATAAAACCCAAACAAGTGTGTATTCAGAGTACCATCAGGATAACTACTTGGATTCTTGGTCAGTCATCGTGGAATCGAGGCCAGTACCAAACAAATTCGAGCTATAATAGAGATGGGCCCTCCTCGATGTGTCAAAGATGTGCAGAAACTGACGGGTTGCATGGCAGCCCTTAATCGTTTCATATCATGACTCGGTGAAAAAGGGTTACCTTTCTTCAAGTTACTAAAGAAGACGGGCAAGTTCGAATGGACAGACGAAGCCAAGGAGGCTTTCGAAAGCCTTAAGGCATACCTCACCACCTCACCCGTCCTCACACCTCCAAAGAAAGCACGAAGACATGATGCTATACATTGCGGCAACTTTTATGGTAGTCAGCGCAACGATTGTCATGGAGAGAGAGGAAGAAGGACGTGTGTACAAAGTACATCGCCCAGTTTACTACATCAGTGAGGTACAATCAGATTCCAAAATTTGGTACCCGCATGTGCAAAAACTACTCTACGCCCTCCTGATTACCTCTCGCAAGCTTCACCACTACTTTGAAAGCCACAAGATTACTATGGTGACATATTTTCCACTCAGAGACATCTTACATAATAGAGATGCATAGGGCGCATATCTAAGTGGGCAGTTGAACTCGACGCTCTCAACGTCGATTTTACCCCACGAAAAGCAACCAAATCTCAAGCCCTAGCTGATTTTGTTGCCGAATGGACAGAAATCCAATGACCTATGCTAGACACCATCCTCGACCATTGGAAGATGTACTTTGATGAATCACTCAAACTAGGCGAAGCCGGCGCAGGTGTTCTCTTCATCTGTCTAGACAGAAAGCAACTAAGATATGTCCTTCAGATATTATGGAAAGCCATGATCAATGAAGCAGAATACGAAGCACACATCCATGGGCTCCGGGTAGCTATCTCCCTTGTAATCAAGCGACTCGTCATCTACGGTGATTCGGCAGTAGTTGTCAATCAAGTCAACAAGGATTGGGATTGCACCAAGGATAACATGGACACTTACTATGCCGAAGTACACAAACTAGAGAAAAACTTTCAAGGATTAGAAATTCTACATGTTCTGTGTGACTCAAATGTCGTAGCAGACATCCTTGCAAAGCTAGGATCAGACAGGACGAAGGTCCCACCCAGTGTGTTCATGGAGGAGTTGTCTACACCCTCTATCAAACAACCCGGTGAGATAACCCCTAAACTCCCAGCACCAACAACCTAGATTTTGGTAATCACAACATCATGGACACAAGATTTCATCGACTACATCAAAGAAAATAAGTTACCGGCAAATAAAGAAGAAGCTACTTGGATAATTCGAAGAAGCAAAAACTATGTCCTCATGGGAGACAGCCTATACAGAAGAGCCGCATCATCGGGAGTACTCCTCAAATGTGTCTTATCAGAAAAAAGCAAAGAGATCTTAGACGAAATCCACATAGGTTGCTATGGAAATCACGCCGCTTCAAGAACGTTGGTCGATAAAGCATTCCGCACCAGATTCTACTGGCCAACTGCTTTAAAGGACGTAGAAGAACTTGTCAAAAAATGTAAAGGTTGTCAAATGTTTGCAAGACAGGCTCACATCCCAGCACACAATCTCATCTGCATCCCACCCACTTGGTCGTTCTCCTGTTGGGAGCTGGATCAAGTAGGACCTCTCAAGAATGCCAAGGGCGGTTTCAAGTACATCTTTGTGCCTATTGACAAGTTCACCAAGTGGATCGAGTACAAACCACTCATGAAATACAACGCAGCCAAAGGAGTCGAGTTCATCCAGGACATCATACACCGCTTCAACATGCCCAATCGAGTAATCACAGATTTGGGTTCACCCTTCACGGCTATAGAATTCAAAAGTTGGGCATAGGATTACGGCATCAGCATAGATTGCGCATCAGTAGCACACCCAGAGGCTAACGGACAAGTAGAGAGAGCTAACGGACTCATACTAGCCAGATTAAAACCCAGGTTGTATGAAGAACTAGAGGACTAAGGATCCAAGTGGATTGAAGAGTTGCCCAAAGTAGTATGGGGGTTACGAACTCAAGTAAGCAGAGCTACTGGATACTCACCTTTTTTCCTAGTCTACGGATCAGAAGTTGTATTACCTACCGACCTGGTCTGGACATCACCAAGAATTGAGCAATATGATGAAGGAGAAGTCAAACACATCCAAAGGCTAGAAATGGATAGCACAGAAGAAGTCAGGGTCAAGGCCACCTTACAGTCAACTCGTTACCTCCAAAGTTTAAGATGCCACTACAACAAAAGTACCCAACCTCGTTTCGTTCAAGCCGAGGATCTAGTGCTTCGAAGAATACAAAAGGTAGATGGACGTCATAAACTACTCAGCCCATGGGAAGGCCCTTTCATCGTCACTAAGGTCACCGGACCAGGAACATATGAGCTGATAACCAAAGATGGGATACAAGTCAGAAATTCATGGCACATCAGCCAGCTACGAAGATTCTATGCCTAAAAAGCATAGGACTAATTCTTCTGTAGCAAGAAAACACTGTGTAATCAAAATTCATGATCAAAGTAATAAAGATAATGGTCCTCACCAACGATCGTCTCGCTAAGATCTACAAAACCTATCCCAGAGTTATTCAACCCCGATGAGAGCAAGAGTTGAAAAGAAGCTTGAGCTCACCCATCCCAAGCCTTTTCAGGCTTGGATGAGAGTAAGAAGGCTGACAAGCCAACACTCGACCTATCCTGAGTTGTTTCCATAGCATGGATGAGAGCCAGATAGCGCTCGCCCTTTCTCGGAGTTATTTGGCCCAGATGAGAGCAAAAAAAGCTGAAAAGAAGGTTGAGCTCGCCCTATCCCAAGCCTTTTCAGGCTTGGATGAGAGTAAGAAGGCTGACAAGCCAACACTCGACCTATCCCTAGTTGTTTCCATAGCATGGATAAGAGCAAGATAGTGCTCGCCCTATCTCAGAGTTATTTGGCCCGGATGAGAGCAAAAGAGCTGAAAAGAAGCTTGAGCTCACCCTATCCTAAGCCTTTTTAGGCTTGGATGAGAGTAAGAAGGCTAACAAGCCAACACTCGACCTATCCCAAGTTGTTTCCATAGCACGGATCAGAGCCAGATAGCGTTCGCCCTATCCTAGAGTGATTCGGCCTGGATGAGAGCAAAAGAGCTAAAAAGAAGCTTAAGCTCGCCCTATCCCAAGCCTTTTCAGGATTGGATGAGAGTAAGAAGGCTGACAAGATAACACTCGACCTATCCCGAGTTATTTTCATAGCACGGATGAGAGCAAGAGGGTGTCAAAACTAGCACTAGCTCCAAACGAATTGAATTGAGCTTCCACTTGAACCTCATTACCTTGGAGTACCAATGGGTGCATCCAAAAAGGATTTCTGAGCCTATGGTACGTTTGACACAAATCGTGCACAAATCCTGCACTGACACTAATACTGTCTCCAAACGGACCAAAATGAGATTCCACATGACCCACATCACCTAGGAGTTCCATCGAGTGTGTCCAAAACGATTTCTGAGCATGTGATACGTTCAGCGCAAACTATAGACTTATCTTGCGTCAAGATTAGCACTATCTCCAAACGAACTAAATCGAGCTTCCACTTGAGCCTCGTCACCTAGGAGTACCATCGGGTGCGCCCAAAATGAATTTTGAGCCTATTGTATGTTTGGCGCAAACCATGCAACTATCTTGCACCGACACTAACACTGTCTCCAAACAGACTAAAATGAGATTCTACATGACCCACGTCACCTAGTAGTTTCATCCGGTGCGTCCAAAATGATTTATGAGCCTTTAGTACGTTCGGTGCAAACCATGCACCTATCTTGTGTCAAGATTACCACTATCTCCAAATGGACTGAACCGAGCTTCCACTTGAGCCTCGTCACCTACGATTTCCATCGGGTGCATCCACAATGACTTCTGAGTCTGTGGTACATTCGGCGCAAACCGTGCACCTATCTTGCGTCAAGATTAGCACTATCTCCAAACGAACTGAATCGAGCTTCCACTTGATCCTCGTCACCTAGGAGTACCATCGGGAGTGTCCAAAATGATTTCTGAGCCAGTGGTATGTTTGGCATAAACCCTGCACCTATCTTGCACTAACATTAACACTATCTCCAAACGGACCGAAACGAGATCCCACATGGCCCACGTCACCTAATAGTTCCACCATGTTCGTCCAAAATGATTTTCTAAGTCTGTGGTATCTTTAGCCCAAACCGTGCACCTATCTTGCACTAACACTGACACTGTCTCGAAATGGACCAAAAAGAGATTCCACATGACCCACGTCAACTATAAGTTTCATCCAGTGCATCCAAAATGATTTCTAAGCCTCTGGTACGTTCAGCCCAAACCGTGCACCTATCTTGCGTCAAGAATAGCATTATCTCCAAACAGACTCAATCAAGCTTCTACTTGAGCCTCGTCACCTAGGAGTACCATCGGGTGTGTGTAAAACAGTTTCTGAGCCTATGGTACGTTTGGCGCAAACCAACACTAACACTGTCTCCAAACGAACCGAAACGAGATTCCACATGACCCACGTCACCTAGGAGTTCCATCCGGTGCATCCAAAATGATTTTCGAGGCTCTAGTACATTCGTCCCAAACCGTGCACATACTTGCGTCAAGATTAGCACTATCTCCAAATGGAGTGAATCAAGCTTCCACTTCATCCTAATCACTTAGGAGTACCATCGGGAGCGTCTAAAATGATTTATGAGCCTATGGTACATTTCACGCAAACAGTTCACCTATCTTGCTCGAACACTAACATTGTCTCCAAACGGATCAAAACGAGATTCCACATGACTTACGTCACCAAGGTGTTCCATCGGTTGCGTCCAAAACAATTTCTGAGCTTGTGGTACGTTCGGCGCAAACCGTGCAACTATCTTGCATCAAGATTAGCAATATCTCCAAACGAACGGAATCAAGCTTCCACTTGTGCGTCATCACCTAGGGGTACCATCGGGTGCGTCCAAAATGATTTCTGAGCCTATGTAAGTTTGGCGCAAACCATGCACCTATCTTGCACCGACACTAACACTGTCTCCAAACGGCACGAAACGAGATTCCACATGACCCAAGTCGGCTAGGAGTTATATCAGGTGTGTCCAAAATGATTTATGAGCCTCTAGTATGTTTGGCCCAAACCGAGCACCTATCTTGCGTCAAGATTAGCACTATCTCCAAACGGAGCGAATGAAGCTTCCATTGAGCCTTATCACTTAGGAGTACCATCGGGTGCGTCCAAAACGATTTCTGAGCCTGTGGTACGTTTGGCGTAAACCCTACACCTATCTTGCACTGACACTAACACTGTCTCTAAACGGACTGAAACGAGGTCCCACATGGCCCACGTCACCAATAGTTCCATCATGTCCGTCCATAATGATTTTCTAAGCATGTGGTATGTTCAGCACAAACCATGCACCTATCTTGCACCGACACTAACACTATCTCCAAATAGACTGAAAGGAGACTCCACATGACCCACGTCACCTATAAGTTTCATCCAGTGCATCCAAAATGATTTCTGAGCCTCTGGTACATCGGGCCAAACCGTGCACCTATCTTGCGTCAAGATTAGCACTATCTCTGAACAGACTCAATCAAGCTTCGACTCGAGCCTCGTCACCTCGGAGTACCATCAGGTGCGTCTAAAATTATTTCTGAGCCCATGGTATGTTTGGCGCTAACCGTGCACCTATCTTGCACCGAGACTAACACTGTCTCCAATCAGACTGAAATGAGATTTCACATGACCCATGTCACCTAGGAGTTCCATCCGGTGCGTCCAAAATAATTTCCGAGCCTCTAGTACGTTCGAACCAAACCGTGCACCTATCTTGCATCAAGTTAGCACTATCTTGAAATGGAGTGAATCAAGCTTTCACTTGAGCCTCATCACTTAGGAGTACCATCGGGTGCGTCCAAAATGATTTCTGAGCCTGTGGTGCGTTTGGTGCAAACCCTTCACCTATCTTGCACCGACACTAACACTATCTCCAAACAGACCGAAACAACATTCCATATGACCCACTTCATCTCGGAGTTCCATCAGGTGCGTCCAAAACAATTTTTGAGCCCATGGTACGTTCGGCGCAAATCGTGCACCTATCTTGCGTCAAGATTAACACAGTCTGCAAACGGACCGAATCAAGCTTCCACATGAGCCTCGTCACCTAGGTGTACCATCGGGTGCGTCCAAAACAATTTCTGAGCATATGGTACATTTCGCGCAAACCGTGCACCTATCTTGCACTGACACTTACACATTCTCCAAATGGATGAAACAAGTTTCCACATGACCGACATCACCTAGGAGCTCAATCCGGTGCGTCCAAAACAATTTCAGAGCCTATGGTATGTTTGGCGCAAACAATGCACCTATCTTGCACCGACACCAAAACTGTCTCCAAACATACCAAAACCAGATACTACATGACCAATGTCACCTAGGAGTTCCATCCGATGCATCCAAAATGATTTTTGAGCCTCTGGAACATTCCGACCAAACTGCGCACCTATCTTGCATCAAGATTAGCACTATCCCCAAATGGAGTGAATCAAGCTTTCACATGAGGACCATCACTTAGGAGTACCATCGGGTGCGTCTAAAACAATTTCTGAGCCTGTGGTACGTTTGGCGCAAACCATGCACCTATCTTGCATGGACACTAACACTGTCTCCAAACAAACTGAAACGAGATTCCATGTGACCTAGGTTATCTAGGAGTTCCATCGGGTGCGTCCAAAACAATTTCTAAGAATATGATACGTTCGGCACAAACTGTGCAACTATCTTGCGTCAAGATTAACAATATCTCCAAACGGACTGAAGCAAGCTTCCACTTGTGCCTCATCACCTAGGGGTACCATCAGGTGTGTCCAAAACAATTTCTGAGCCTATGGTACGTTTGGTGCAAACCCTGCACCTATCTTGCACCGACACTAACACTGTCTCCAAATGGACCGAAACGAGATTCCACATGACCCACGTCACCAAGGAGTTCAACCATGTGTGTCCAAAATGATTTTCAAAGCCTGTGTTACGTTTGGCACACACCGTGCACCAATCTTTCACCGACACTGACACTGTCTCAAAATAGACCGAAAGGAGATTCCACATGACCCACGTCACCTAGAAGTTCCATCCGGTGCATCCAAAATGATTTTCGAGCCTCTAGTACGTTCAGCCCAAACTGTGCACCTATCTGGCGTCGAGATTAGCAATATCTCCAAACGGACTGAATCAAGCTTCCGCTTGAGCCTCGTAACCTAGGAGTACCAACGGGTGCGTCCAAAATGATTTCAGAGCCAATGGTACGTTTGGTGCAAACCGCGCACCTATCTTGCACTGACACTAACACTGTCTCCAAACGGACCGAAACGAGATTCCACATGACCCACGTCACCTAGGAGTTCCATCCGATGCATTCAAAAATGATTTCTGAGCCTCTGGTACATTCGGCCCAAACTGTGCACCTATCTTGCATCAAAATTAGCCCTATCTCCAAACGGAGTGAATCAAGCTTCCTCTTGAGCCCCATCACTTACAAGTACCATCAGGTGCGTCCAAAACGATTTCTGAGCCTGTGGTACGTTTGGCGCAAGCCAACACCTATCTTGCACCGACAGTAACACTGTCTCCAAATGGACTGAAATGAGATTCCACATGACCCACATCACCAAGGAGTTCCATCATGTGCGTCCAAAATGATTTTCTAAGCCTATAGTACGTTCGCCCAAACCGTGCACCTATCTTACACCGACATTAACAATGTCTCCAAATGAACCAAAAGGAGATTCCACATGACCCATGTCACCTTGGAGTTTCACATGACCCATGTCACCTAAAAGTTCCATCCGGTGCATCCAAAATGATTTTCGACCCTCTGGTACGTTCGGCCCAAACCGTTCACCTATCTTGCGTCAAGATTAGCACTATCTCTAAATGGAGTAAATCAGGCCTCCACTTGAGCCTCATCACTTGGGTGTACCATCGGGTGCGTCCAAAACGATTTCTGAGCCTGTGGTAGTTTGGCGCAAACCCTACATCTATCTTACACCGACACTAACACTATCTCCAAACAGATCGAAACAAGATTCCACATGACCCACGTCACCTAGGAGTTCCATCGGGTGCATCCAAATTAATTTCTAAGCCTGTGGTACATTCGACGCAAACCGTGCACCTATCTTGCGTCAAGGTTAGCACTATCTCCAAATGGACTGAATCAAGCTTCCACTTGTGCCTTGTCACCTAGGAGTACCATCGGGTGTGTCCAAAACGATTTCTGAGCCTACGGTACGTTTGGCGCAACCGTGCACCTATCTTTCACCGACACTAACACTGTGTCCAAATGGACCGAAATAAGATTCCACATGACCCACATCACCCCCCACGTCACCTAGGAGTTCCATCAAGTGCGTCCAAAATGATTTTCGAGCCTCTGGTACATTCGGCCCAAACCGTGCACCTATCTTGCGTCAAGATTAGCACTGTCTCCAAACGGAGTGAATCAAGGTTCCACTTTATCCTCATCACTTAGGAGTATGTCAATGCGGGACCCACAGGGCTCCGTAGCGATATGGCCACAAGTCATGGGACCAGGCCTGGCCCATGAACCGAAGTAGGAAGGGGTGCAACAACTGCTACACCAAATCCGAGTAGAATAGGCCAGACTAGCCGGACTCCTACAAGAAAGTACCTTCTGTATTTAGATCCGGACACCTTCTTTGGATCCGACTAGGATTGTAACCGCACCATAGTCTTCTTTATTGATATAAAGAGAGACTATGGACACCCCTATAACATAGAACACGACATACCAATCAATCCAATGCAAAAGGCTAACACCGACTGGATGTAAAGGCTATTACTCAATCATAGTCGAGGCCCCAAACCAGTATAAATCAACCGTCTCTTGCATTCACCATTGAGTTCCGCACCCTCTGAGACCCAAACAACTGTCCCGGGTACCCCCGTGATAGGCTATCAGTGGTAAAACATCGACAGCTGGCGCGCCAGGTAGGGGCCTTCGGCGGATTTGCATCCAAGAGCTCGATGGACCCTGACAACATGATCTTCTCAACGGGATCAACCTTCATCTTCGGATCATGGATCTACGAGGTGGACGACAAAAGCAAGCTCCAAGGACATCTCCTTGAGGATCAAGAAAACCTAGAAGGCTTCACTCTTTCAGCAAGATTGGCAGAAGAACTCACCAGAAAGCTCTCATGTCTTGCAATGTCTGAATCAATTCAAGTTTCACTGATGATCGAGTTCAACTCAGACTCTAGAACGGAATCCGCCTCGAAAACCAATCTGGGTTCTTTTCATAGCAAACAGAGTTCTTTTTCCGATGGGACTCTGGAATACAGCTTCAATCAATCAAGAAATCAATCTCCTACAACTAAAAAGAACAAAAGTAAGACAATTTTTTGGTGCGACTTTTTTTTGGGGTCGCCGCTGCCTCGCCTTGTGCGATCCCGCGCCCAACCTACGCTGCCTCTCCGCATCGTGCGATCGGTGAAAAAGGAAACACCCCGACGCTCCCTATTCCACAGTGCCCCCGGCTCCCCCATGCAAAGATCCCGGCTCCGCAGCTCGCCCCGCCGCCTTGGCGTCTCGACGGAGGCGGCGCTGCATCCTAGCGGCAGTCACCCAGCTCCACCCCGCCATTGCCCATTGCTCCGGCGGCACTACCCCACCACGATTCCAGGCGTGAGGTAGGCAGGAAGGATCCGCACGCGCAACGCAATCAGGATCTGCTGTTAACCGTGCCAAACCCTAGGCAGAGGTGAGCACGTCCCTCCCTCTCCTCCTCTCCTGTCCATGTCCCTCTCCCTCACTGTTCCTCCCTATCCCAGATCTGTGTTGTCCTCCATGAAGCAGCAGGCGGTGGAGGAACTGCTCCGGAGGGTGGAGGAGCTGGAGCAGGCGGAGGCATGGCTGCTCGGTGAGAAGGAGGCCACGGAGAACACGTCGTGTGTGGCTACGCAAGGAGGAGGACACGGCACTGCACAGGCCATCAGGACGACACCGATGCTTCTCATGTGAGGTAGCATGCCCGCAGCCGCTCAATCTCGCGCTCACGCAATAGCAGGTGTAGCTATATATTTTTGTGCATTTTTCATTCTTCGGAATTGGCTGTGATTTAGGGCAAATTGGTGCTTGGACTTGTGTGAGACATCCTATGGTGTTCTGCTAACAAATCCCTACTTGAGCAATGTATTTGCAGAGAGTAAATGCATTGGGTTTAATGTGCATATAATTAACTGTACACACTTTGTATGGTGCCATTCCATGCTACATATTTTCACTTGGATCATTGTTCTGCTAGAAATTAGTCCTCCTTACGGTTTTAGATGTGTAGCCTGTCAGATGAGCTACTATAGTTTCCTTCTGGTTCCATCCATCAAATAGGTTTTGCAAAAAACGAAATAGGCTGTAAGGATTGCTGGCACATTTAACGTAATCTGTATTTGTTTGGTTTGCATCAACTGCTTTTGAGATAACGATGTGCACTTTGACACGGTGAAAGAAGGCAACAGAATATCGGCACTGAGTTGATGGCCACAAAGATGGCGACGTTGTGACTACGGATGACGCCGCCGATCTGATCCGAGAAGCCCGTGATGACCTCTCCATGACCAAGCCCTACATAACGGCTTCGCTGAGCCGAGGGTGCCTGCTGGGACGCGACAACACGACAACGCTCTCGACCAAGCCCTTATACCCCGCCGATTCCTCCACGACATCCATGGCAAGCCCCGCAACCGAACCTTGGTGACCCTGCACCAACTCTCCTTGTCAGCGAGATCTTCCTGCACTCTCTCCTGTGCGCCCACCGGTGAGCCACCACGGTGCCCAAGCCCTTACCTTTTTCCTTGTTTGCCTACCAATGCAAGCGATGCTACAATTATGAAGAGTTCAGAACCTGCCTTTTCCTTGTTTGCCTACCAATGCCAGTCATCTAACATTTGAAAATCATACTCTATCAGATTAATAATGGTCATCTTTGTCATAGCTATTTAGTCTCTGCAAACACTGGCACTACTACTTGTATGTACTCTATACTACTAACACCTGCACTTGCTGAATAGCAAAACTAGCTTAAGAGGTTATCATGCATACATGTGCACAGCCATATCCTTTACCGGATCTGTGCCTGCAGATCTATGTTCTTTGCACTGAACCGAGAACTTGTGCTCTTCATCCTCCCCACCTTGGTGGTTATCTTTACTTTTAATTTTTCTATCATGTGCACTATGTTGCAGGTTAAGCAAACAGCTACTGTTGGGGCTTCAGTTACTGTTAGCCAAGTTGGAAGCCATCCATGCTCCTGCTGTAGGTATACCTCCATGATCCTCTCTACCTCCTATGGCTAATCTTGGGTTCAGTTTATATTCTATTCGGTTGACTGTTATGAACAAATTATGTATGAATTGGATTTAGAACTGACTGTCCAGGGCGATGTCAACATGAGTCAGCTTTGGTACAGATTTTCTTTAATTCTAATCCATACCCATTCGACTATGTTTCTCTTGCTCATATTATTAATGTGTTTCAGTACTTGATTAGCAGACATTCTAGCAATGATGCATCATCTCATTCATTGTTGCATTGCTTTGCTATTGTCTGTTATGCAGAGTGGTTCATACCAGCCCACAGGATGCTGCAGAGGGTGCAAATGGTATCCCTACTCTCCATACTGACATGCCATCTACATGTTCATAACACAACTCTGTAGATGCCATAAATAACTGACCAACCGTTAGTGCTTGAAAAAAAATAACTCAAGTAGGGTAGAAAGATCCCCTAATTTCGTTCTTAACAAGATTGCGGGAGAGGTTGGCTAGCACTTGAAAAGCACTGCAGCACACTTAGCACTTGTTTATTTACATCTACTTTACAACCCTATGATTTCAAGTAACTACTTGTGATAATAACTTGAATACGATACTTGAAATTCTTATCACATTTCAGAAACAGCAATCCTTTTATGCGAAGCTGAAGTCTGCTCTACCTTCCTGATAGAATTTGTTCTTATTTTCTTAGATAAAACCAAACTCTGAGATCCTCAACAGTAAAAGTATATATCAAATAAGTTAGTAAAAACACCCATGTAGAAAAGAAAACACAATGAAATGCCCAAGAACATGTGTGTGCATCCTTTTTCCTTGCTTGGATGGTGTGTCTGCCCACCTCCTTGACTGGAGCAGTTGTCCCAGCTGGTGGCGTCTTCTACCTGGCAGCCCTGGGCACGGGCGTCCCCAGCGTCATGGATGATGAGCGCTGTCGTTGGGCTAGGCCTTTGGCCGCTGCAGGTGGTCTGCCTGCCACTGGCTGGTGGCTGCTCCAGGGCCAGGCCCTTTGCTGATGTGTTCATATGTAATTTCTCTCTAGATTGTAATTTGTTTTCTCTAGAAAGAAGAAGTAGCTAAGATATGATACTTTTCAGTCGTTGGCTCACTTGGTCCTCCCCTGCATGCCTAACCCGGAGCACATGGTGCTATAGCCAGCTGCTTTAGCAGGGTGGATTGGATTGCTAGGGAGATACTAATAGCTACTACTTTGGCGTTCTCATTTTTTATAGGACTACTAAAATTTCTCAAAGAAACTCCTTATTTCGTTCCTAGGAAAGATAAGACTAAAACATTGTGCAGGCCCAGCAAGGCTTTTACTTACTACTCATACTAAAGGAGAGAGCACATCACATTGAACATTTTCGAGTTCCAAAATAAACACATATGGAAGCAGATTGTTTTTCTTTTTTAGTGCAGACCAAGTTGACTGTGGCCTGTGGGTCAACTGGTTCTGGAGCTGAGTGTTGTAAATTTTCAGAGTGCCTTGATGGCATGATAGCCTTGAAACAATGCAGCAATGAATATTAGATAAGTTATGCTTCCCTATTGTTGAATCATTTCCTAGGTTTGTCCCAATCGACAAATGTTTAATTCTTAATATTAGAAGAGTGGACTTGAGCTGCTTGCAGGTTCGTTCATTTGATGGCAAACATGTGGCATACGGATGATGGTGTCCAGTTGCTGGGAAAGTAGAGCATGAAACATGTGGCATTTGGTTCCTCCGATTCTGAAGCTCTATGTCTGATTCAGCTCCAGAGTATAGCAGCATGTTGTTTCCTTCATGGTAATTCATGTTTTAGAGATGTTATAAAAGACAGGTTAGTTTTGCCTTATGATCTATGTAACCAAACTGCATGTATTCTGAAAACAATTTCCTTTTAGGTTGTTTTGATCTCAGATTATATTCTAACTATTCATCCTTCGTGTAGACTTAAAAGCGATGTTGCAATTGCCAACGTCACGCTCACAATACCGTTTTTTGGGTAACAGTATAACACGTTCATATTTACATTATCATGATACTATATATTTTTTTGCCCATTGCAAAGCACAGACATTTATAGTTTTTTTAGGTGACAATATAATACGTACATATTTACACTATCATGGTACTGTTTTTCCCGTTGCAACACATGTTGCAACACATGGGAAGAAGCAACTTGTGCTCATCGATGATGTTCAGAAAGCACTAGGAATGTCTTTTTCAGCCATATAGTAAATTCTTGTGTGATGAGGTAATAGATGCCTGCCATAATACTCAATCAAATATAGGCAACTTCAATGTCCTTTCTTTTTAATGGCTCAATGTAAGACAGTCATAGGTTTGTCTTTTTTCACAGTATTGTTATCTTATCGTGCGATCCATGTGATTTTAGTATAAAAGTTTAGCTATCCCGTAGCAATGCACGGGCACGCTACCTAGTTCAAGCTTACTTTAGAATTCTTCCATAAGATTGGGCCCCTTCCCTTTCAGACTTAACAACATGGCAAAGTCATGCCAGTTTCTACTACAAGAAGCGGCCAGATCAGTGCGAAGGGTACCACTCGCAGGAGCCTAAGAAGCCCTCGTACTGACCATAACTCACAAGATTGCCTCGTCCACTGGTCGGGTTCTGTCTTCGGAGATGATGAGATCCGACTGGTTGATGAAGCAACAATTCTACCCTACCAAGAAGGGAGTACGCTCTATGATACTGACACCTCTATAGAGATCATTAGCAACTCTAATGATGCAGTCACAAATGCAGAAGCAACGCACGCCCGAGAAGTATTCATGATTTGATGACCACCTCTGATTCTGTCGAAAGCACCCAAGTCAGGTCCTCAGATGAATCAGAGTCCAACATATCACCCAACGCTTTAGAATACGATGGCGAGACTAAAAGCCAGAAGCGTGCCAGGGAAAGGAAGAATAAGTTGAAAGAAGGTCGCAAACACTGCGCGAGGCAATGCAAAGAAGCCTGAACAAGATATGAGTCTGACCTAGCTAAATATGGTAGAAAGAAGTCAGAACAAAAAGCGGAAGAAAGATGCGCAGCTGGGAGGGCAAACAACTCTCCATACGATAGGATCAAAGAACCAGCCAAAGAACTCGAAGCTATTTCCACCCTATGAAGAACAAGAACGACTTAGGGAGGTTCTCCGGTCGACAGCCTTAAGAGCACATGACGGGAGGACCCGCACAAGACTACCCGCCAGATCAGCATCTCACAGACAAGAAAATCAAAGTCAAAAGAGGTCCACTTTTGAAAGACTAGGGCCAAACGAAAGCCACAACAAAGAAAGCAGAAGGAACCATAGTCAAAGCAATTGAGTTGAGCAACCGAGGGAAAGTAGGAGCAGAGTACCCATCCAAACAGCCCCATGGAACTACTCTCACCAAAACAATAGCTGGCAGGAAGGAGGAGCTGAATTAGAATATAGAGAAGCCAGAACACACGATAAGTTCCCTTGCTTTGCAAGTTGACTTGCTTTGGTATGGCTACCTCACAAATTCAAACCTTCTAACCACTCCAAATACGATGGTAAAACCAAACCCAAGCAGTGGCTTGGAATTTACTCTCAGTCAATCAAACTAGCCGGTGGAGATGACGACATCAAAGCACTCTTCTCCCTATGGCATTAGAGACTATGCCTCCCCAATGGTTTGATAAACTAAGTCCTAGATCAATTAGGGGATGGGGGGACTTGCAGAGAGCTTTTTGTGAAAATTTTGCGAGCATCATCACACACCCTATCACCCATGCAGAACTGAAGGGACTCAAAAGAAAGGTGGCGAAAGCCTCATAGACTATTATCATCGATTTGGTGAACTACGTGCCCAAGTACATGACATCACTAAAAGAGAAGTAATCGAAGCCTTCTCCCACGGGATCATGGCCAAGTGGCATTTTTAAGATTTTTAAAAAGAGAACCCAAGAAATAATGAAGAGTTTAGACACATAGTAGAAAAGATGATCACTGCGAAAGAGAAAACGTGAGAAAGGTTCTCGGATAGAAACAACCGAGACAACTCGAACAGGCAAAATCATCGAAACAATGGGCATCAAGACAGAAACCGCGGACCTAACAACACCATAGCTGTGGCTGACAAATAAAAGAAATTCTCAAAATTCAAAAAGTTTGAAGACATTAAGAATATGCATTGTATGTGGCACCCTCAAGGAAATAACATAACTGGAGATTGCTGCATCTTGCTCGATAGATGTACAAGAAAGGGCAACAACGAAGACAAGAAAGAAGATAACCAGAAGAAAGATGAGGACAACCCAGGTGATAAGGGATTTCAACAATCAAAGAGGATAGTAGCATCATCTTTGCTGGAATTCTGGGTTCTAGGAGCAAACACCAGGACAAGCTAGCTCTATGAACCATCATGGCGGCAGAACCAGCTACTCCTAGGTACCTCAATTGGTCATAGTATCCAATCCAGTTTTCAAGAGAGGATCAATGGACTAGCGTGGGAAACGCAGGCCACAACCCACTGGTTTTAGATCCAACAATCACTAGTATGACCGTCACAAAGGTGCTAATCGATGGGAGAGCCGGACTCAACATAATATTTTCAAAAATACTAAGGAAGATGGGACTAGAATTCACTGGGATGATTACTCCAAAAGCGTTCCTTCTACGGGATAGTACCTGGCAAGGCAACCATGCCACTTGGATAGATCACCTTACCGGTTACGTTTGGGACTCCCTCAAACTACCGTATAGAGTTTATGAAATTTGAGGTTGCAGACTTCGAATCTTCATATCACGCTATCCTTAGAAGACCAGCATTAGCTAAGTTCATGGCTATACCACACTACCCATACCTCCTGCTCAAAATGCTTGGGCCAAGCGGGGTCCTTTCCCTCAGAGGCTACCTGAAGCGTGCCTTTGACTGCGACGTACAAGCAATCCAGATCGTAGCTAAGGCACAAGCAGCCAGCAGAAGAGAAGAGATTGCAACCGTTGCAGCTGAAATCAACCCGAAAGAACTAGAGATCCCAGCCAGGAAGCCTAGCAGCCTCGCACCTCCAAAAGAAGCTAACGTGAAGCAAATCGACCTAGGTACTGGTGATCCCTCAAAAACAGCGACCATCAATGCCCACGTCTCGGCAAAATAGGAACTCGCGCTCACCAACTTTCTTTGGGACAACAAAGATATCTTCGCTTGGAAGCCGGCTGACATGCCAGGTGTCCCGCGAGAGTTGGCTGAGCATAGAATTGATGTTAACGAAGGCTCCAAGCCTGTGAAGCAACGACTATGACGATTCTCACCCGACAAAAAGGCATCGATTAAAAAAGAGATTGCAATGTTGATGGCGGCAGGGTTCATAAGAGAAATCCTTCATCTAGATTGGTTGGTCAACCCAGTGTTAGTACAGAAAAAGAACAAGGCCGAGTGGCGCATGTGCGTCAACTACACAGATCTCAACAAACATTGCCCGAAAGATCCGTTTGGACTACCACGCATCGATTAGATAGTTGATTCGACAGCAGGATCTGCCCTATTGTCTTTTCTTGATTGCTATTTAGGATATCATCAAATCGCATTAAAGGAAGAAGACTAGAGCAAGACATTTTTCATCACTCCGTTCGGTGCCTACTACTACAAAACTATGTCGTTGGACTCAAGAATGCTGGCGCTACTTACCAGAGAGCTATCTAGACATGCCTTGGTGAGCAGATTAGTGAGAACACAGAAGCATATGTGGATGACATAGTAGTAAAGACAAAAAACCCAGACACACTAATTGAAGACTTGAAACAAACTTTCGAGAATCTAAAGAAGTGGAGGTGGAAATTAAACCCAAACAAGTGTGTATTCAGAGTACTATCAGGACAACTACTTAGATTCTTGGTTAATCATCGTCAAATCGAGGCCAGTACTAAACAAATTCGAGCTATAACAGAGATGGGCCCTCCTCGATGTGTCAAAGATGTGCAAAAACTAACGGGTTGCATGGCAGCCTTCAATCGTTTCATATCACAACTCGGTGAAAAAGGGTTACCTTTCTTCAAGTTACTAAAGAAGATGGGGAAGTTCGAATGGATAGAGGAGGTCAAGGAGGCTTTCGAAAGCCTTAAGGCATACCTCACCTCCTCGCCTGTCCTCGCACCACCAAAGAAGCACAAAGACATGATGCTATACATTGCAGCAACTTCTATGGTGGTTAGCATAGTGATTGTCGTGGAGAGAGAGGAAGAAGGACGCATGTACAAAGTACATCACCTAGTTTACTACATCAGTGAGGTACTATCAGATTCTAAAATCCGGTACCCACATGTGCAAAACCTACTCTACGCCCTCCTGAGCACCTTCCGCAAGCTTCGCCAGTACTTTGAAAGCCATAAGATTACTATGTTAACAGATTTTCCACTCGGAGACATCCTACATAATAGAGACACAACAGGGCGCATATCTAAGTGGGCAGTTGAACTCGGTGCTCTCAACGTCGATTTCACCCCACGAAAAGCGATCAAATCTCAAGCCCTAGCTGATTTTGTTGCCGAATGGATAGAAATCCAATGACCTATGCTAGTCGCCATCCTCAACCATTGGAAGATGTACTTTGATGGATCACTCAAACTAGGCAGAGCCATCGCAGATGTTCTCTTCATCTGTCCAGATGGAAAGCAACTAAAATATGTCCTTCAGATATTATGGCAAGCCATGATCAATGAAGCAGAATACGAAGCAGCTCCAGGTAGCTATCTCCCTTGGAATCAAGCAACTCCTCATCCACGGTGATTCAGTAGTAGTTGTCAATCAAGTCAACAAGGATTGGGATTGCACCAAGGATAACATGGACGCTTACTGTGCCGACGTACACAAACTAGAGAAAAACTTTCAAGGATTAGAAATTCTACATGTTCTACGTGACTCAAATGTCGCAACGGACATCCTCACAAAGTTAGGATCGGACAGGGCGAATGTCCCACCCGGTGTGTTCATAGAGGAGTTGTCTGCACCCTCTATCAAACAACCTGGTGAGATAACCCTTGAACTCCCAACACCAACAACCTAGATTTTGGTAATCACAACATCATGGGCACAGGATTTCATTGACTACATCAAAGAAAACAAGTTACCGGCAAATAAAGAAGAAGCTACTCGGATAATTCAAAGAATCAAGAACTATGTCCCCATGGGAGACAGCCTATACAGAAGAGCCGCATCATCGGGAGTACTCCTCAAATGTGTCTCATCAGAAAAAAGCAAAGAGATCTTAGACGAAATCCACTCAGGTTGCTATGGAAATCATGCCACTTCAAGAACATTGGTCGGTAAAGCATTCCGCCTCGGATTGTACTGGCCAACTGCTTTGAAGGAAGCGGAAGAACTCGTCAAAAAATGTAAAGTTTGCCAAATGTTTCCAAGACAGGCTCACGTCCCAGCACACAATCTCATCTGCATCCCTCCCGCTTGGTCGTTGTCCTGTTGGGGGCTGGATCAAGTAGGACCTCTCAAGAAAGCCAAGGGCGGTTCAAGTACATGTTTATGGTTAAAGTTTACCAAGTGGATCGAGTACAAACACTCTTGAAATACAACGCAACCAAAGCAGTCGAGGACATCATGCACCGCTTTGACATGCCCAATCGAGTCATGACAGATTTGGGTTCACCCTTCACGGCTATAGAATTCAAAAGTTGGGCATAGGATTACGGCATCAGCATAGATTACGCATCAGTAGCACACCCAGAGGCTAATGGGCAAGTAGAGAGAGCTAACGGACTCATACTAGCCGGATTAAAACCCAGGTTGTATGAAGAACTAGAGGACTATGGATCCAAGTGGATTGAAGAGTTGCCCAAAGCAGTATGGGGGCTACAAACTCAAGTAAGCAGAGCTACTAGATACTCACCTTTTTTCCTAGTCTACAGATCAGAAGCTGTATTACCTGTCGACCTGATCTGGACATCACCAAGAATTGAGCAATATAATGAAGGAGAAGCCAAACACAACCGAAGGCTAGAAATGGACAGCACAGAAGAAGTCAGGGTTAACACCACCTTACAGTCAGCTCCTTACCTCCAAAGTTTAAGACACAACTACAACAAAAGTACCCAACCTCATTTTGTCCAAGCCAGGAATTTGGTGCTTCGAAGAATACAAAAGGCAGATGGGTGTCATAAACTACTCAACCCATGGGAAGGCCCTTTCATCGTCGCCAAGGTCATAGGACAAGGAACATATGAGCTGATAACCGAAGATGGGATACAAGTCGGAAACTCATGGCACATCAGCCAGCTACGAAGATTCTTCGCTTAAAAAGCACAAGACTGATTCTTCTATAGCAAGAAAACACTATGTAATCAAAATTCATGATCAAAGTAATAAAGATAATAGTCCTCACCAACGATCGCCTTGCTAAGATCTACAAAACCTATCCTGGAGTTATTCAACCCGGATGAGAGCAGAAGAGTTGAAAAGAAGCTTGAGCTCACCCTATCCCAAGCCTTTTCAGGCTTGGATGAGAGTGAGAAGGCTGACAAGCCAACACTCGACTTATCCCAAGTTATTTTCATAGCATGGATGAGAGCTAGAGGGCATCAAGACTAGAACTATCTCCAAACAAACTGAATTGAGCTTCCACTTGAACCTCATTACCTTGGAGTACCATCGGCTGCGTCCAAAAAGGATTTCTGAGCCTATGGTACGTTTGGTGCAAATCGTGCATGTATCCTGCACCGACACTAACACTGTCTCCAAACAGACGAAAATAAGATTCCACATGACCCACATCACCTAAGAGTTCCATCGGGTGTGTCCAAAATGATTTCCGAGCCTATGATACATTCAGCGCAAACTATGGATTTATCTTGCGTCAAGATTAGCACTATCTCCAAACGAACTGAATTGAGCTTCCACTTGAGCCTCATCACCTAGGAGTACCATTGGGTGCGCCCAAAATGATTTTTGAGCCGATGGTATGTTTGGCGCAAACCGTGCATCTATCTTGCACTGACAGTAACACTGCCTCCAAACGGCCCAAAACAAGATTCCACATGACCCACGTCACCTAGGTGTTCCATCCAATGCGTCCAAAATGATTTCAGAGCCTCTGGTATGTTCAGCCTGAACCGTGCACCTATCTTGTGTCAAGATTGGCACTATCTCCAAACAGAGCGAACCAAGATTCCATTGAGCCTTATCACTTAGGAGTACCATCGGGTGCATCCAAAATGATTTCTGAGCCTGTGGTACATTTGGCGTAAACCGTACACATATCTTGCACTGACACTAACAGTGTCTCCAAACGGACAGAAACGAGGTCCCACAAGTCCCACGTCACCTAATAGTTCCATCATGTCCGTCCAAAACGATTATCTAAGCCTGTGGTATGTTCAGCCCAAACCGTGCACCTATCTTGCACCGACACTGACACTATCTCCAAATGGACCGAAAGGAGATTCCACATGTCCCACATCACCTATAAGTTTCATCCAGTGCATCCAAAATGATTTCTGAGCCTCTGGTACATTTGGCCCAAACCATGCACCTATCTTGCATCAAGATTAGCACTATCTCCGAATAGACTCAATCAAGCTTCCAATCGAGCCTCCTCACCTAGGAGTACCATCGGGTGTGTCCAAAATTATTTCTAAGCCCATGGTATGTTTGGTGTAAACCGTGCACCTATCTTGCACCGTGACTAACACTGCCTCCAATAGGACCGAAACGAGATTCCACTTGACCCACGTGACCTAGGAGTTCAATCCGGTGCGTCCAAAATGATTTCCGAGCCTCTGGTACGTTCAGCCCAAACCGTGAACCTATCTTGCATTAAGATTAGCACTATCTCCAAACGGACTCAATCAAGCTTCTACTTGAGCCTCATCACCTAGGAGTACCATCGAGTGCGTGTAAAACAATTTCTGAGCCTATGGTATGTTTGGCGCAAACCGTGCACCTATCTTGCACCGACACTAACACTATCTCCAAATGGACCGAAACGAGATTCCACATGACCCACGTTACCTAGGAGTTCCATCCGGTGTGTCCAAAATGATTTTCGAGCCTCTGGTACATTCATCCCTAATCGTGCACCAACTTGCGTCAAGATTACCACTATCTCCAAATGGAGTGAATCAAGCTTCCACTTCATCCTCATCGCTTAGGAGTACCATCGAGTGCTTCTAAAATGATTTATGAGCCTATGGTACGTTTCACGCAAACCGTTCACCTGTCTTGCTCGAACACTAACACTGTCTCCAAACGGATCAAAACAAGATTCCACATGACCCACGTCACCAAGGTGTTCCATCGGTTCCGTCCAAAACAATTTCTAAGCCTGTGGTACGTTCGGCGCAAACCGTGCACCTATCTTGCATCAACATTAGCAATATCTCCAAACAGAATGAATCAAGCTTCCACCTGTGCCTCATCACCTAGGGGTACCATCGGGTGCGTCCAAAACAATTTTCTGAGCCTATGGTGCGTTTGGTGCAAACCCTGCACCTATCTTTCACCGACACTAACACTCTCTCCAAATGGAGCGAAACGAGATTCCACATGACCCATGTCACCAAGAAGCTCCGTCATGTGAGTCCAAAAAGATTTTCAAAGCCTATGCTACGTTTGGCACAAACCATGTACCTATCTTGCACCGACACTGACACTGTATCAAAATGGATGAAAGGAGATTGCACATGACCCACGTCACCTAGAAGTTCCATCCGGTGCATCTAAAATGATTTTTGAGCCTCTGGTACGTCGGCCCAAACCGTGCACCTATCTTGCGTCAAGATTAGCAATATCTCCAAATGGACTGAATCAAGCTTCCACTTGAGCCTCGTCACCTAGGAGTACCAACAGGTGCGTCTAAAATGATTTCAGAGCCAATGGTACATTTGGTGCAAACCGTGCACCTATCTTGCACCGACACTAACACTGTCTCCAAACGGACCGAAACGAGATTCCACATGACCCGCGTCACCTATCTTGCGCCGAACGTACCATAGGACCAAAAATCATTTTGGACGCACCTGATGGTACTCCTAGGTGACAAGGCTCAAGTGGAAGCTCGATTCAGTCCGTTTGGAAATAGTGCTAATGATGACATGGGCCATGTGGAATCTCATTTCGGTCCATTCAGAGATTGAGTTAGTGTCACTGTGAGATAGGTGCATGGCTTGCACCAAGCGTACCATATGCTCAGAAATCATTTTGGACGCACCCGATGGTACTCCTAGGTGACGAGGCTCAAGTGGATGCTCGTTTGATTCCATTTGGAGATAGTGCTAATTTTACGCAAGATAGTTGCACGGTTTGCGCCGAACGTACCATAGGCTCAGAAATAATTTTGGACGCACCTGATGGAACTCATTGGTGACGTGGGCCATCTGGAATCTCGTTTCGGTCCGTTTGGAGACAGTGTTAGTGTCGGTGCAAGATAGGTCCATGCTTTGCGCCAAACGTACCATAGGCTCAAAAATCATTTTGGACGCACCCAATGGTACTCCAAGGTGATGAGGCTCAAGTGGAAGCTCGTTTCATTCTGTATGGAGATAGTGCTAATTTGACACAAGATAGGTGCACGGTTTGTGCCAAACGTACCATAGGCTCAGAAATCATTTTGGGTGCACCTGATGGAACTCCTTGGTGACGCGGGCCATGTGGAATCTCGTTTCGGTCCGTTTGGAGACAGTGTTAGTGTCGGCGCAAGATAGGTGCACAGTTTGTGCCAAACGTACCATTGGCTCAGAAATCATTTTGGACGCACCCAATGACACTCCATGGTGACGAGGCTCAAGTGGAAGCTCGATTCAGTCCATTTGGAGATAGTGCTAACCTTGACTCAAGATAGCCGCACGGTTTGCGCCGAACGTACCATAGGCTCAGAAATCATTTTGGATGCACCCAATAGAACTCCTAGGTAACGTGGGTCATGTGGAATTTTGTTTTGTTCCGTTTGCAAACAGTGTTAGTGTCGGTGCAAAATAGGTGTGTGGTATGTGCCAAACGTACCATAGGCTCTGAAATCATTTTGGACGCACCTGATGGTACTACTAGGTGACGAGGCTCAAGTGGATACTCGTTTTATTCTGTTTGGACATAGTGCTAATCTTGACGCAAGATAGTTGCACGGTTAGCGTCAAACATACCATAGGCTAAGAAATAGTTTTGGACGCACCCGATGGTACTCCTAGGTGACGTGGGTCATGTGGAATCTCGTTTCGGTCCATTTGTCAACAATGTAAGTGTTGGTTCAAGATAGGTGCACAGTTTGCGCCAAACATACCAGACTCAGAAATCGTTTTTGACGCACCCAACGATACTCCATGCTGATGAGGCTCAAGTGGAAGCTTGATTCAGTCCGCTGGAGATAGTGCTAACCTTGACACAAGACAGGTGCACGGTTTGCTCCGAACGTACCATAGGCTCAAAAATCATTTTGGACGCACCCAATAGAACTCCTAGGTGACGTGGGTCATGTGGAATTTTGTTTCGGTCCATTTGCAGACAGTGTTAGTGTTGGTGCAACATAGGTGCATGGTTTGCGCCAAACATACCATCGGCTCATAAATTATTTTGGACGCACCCAATGGTACTCCTAGATGACGAGGCTCAGGTGGATGCTCGTTTCATTCCGTTTGGAGATAGTGCTAATCTTAATGCAAGATTGGTGCACGGTTTGCGCTGAATGTACCATAGGCTCAGAAAATCATTTTGGACGCACCTGATGGTACTCCTAGTTGACGAGGCTCAAGTGGATGCTCGCTTCATTCTGTTTGGAGATAGTGCTAATCTTGATGCAAGATAGTTGCACAGTTTATGACAAATGTACCATAGGCTTAGAAATCATTTTGGACGCAACTAGTGGTACTCCTAGGTGACGAGGCTCAAGTGGAATCTCGAGTTTGTCCATTTGGAGATATTGCTAATCTTGATGCAAGATAGGTGCACGATTTGCGTCGAACATACGACAGACTTAGAAATCATTTTGGACGCAATCGATGGAGCACCTACATGACGTGGGTCATCAGAAATCTCATTTTAGTCCATTTAGAGACAGTGTTAGTGTCAGACCAAGATAGGTGCACGGTTTGCGCCAAAGGTACCATAGGCTCAGAAATAGTTTTGGACGCACCCGATGGTACTCGTAGGTGATGAGGGTCATGTGGAATATTGTTTCGGTCGGTTTGTCGATAGTGTTAGTGTCGGTGCAAGATAGGTGCACAGCTTGCACCAAACATACCATAGGCTTAGAAATCATTTTCGACGCGTCCAATGATACTCCATGCTGACGAGGCTCAAGTGGAAGCTCGATTCAGTCCGTTGGAGATAGTGCTAACCTTGACACAATATAGGAGCATGGTTTGCTCCGAAAGTACCATAGGCTTAGAAATCATTTTGGACACACCCAATAGAACTCCTAGGTGACGTGGGTCATGTGGAATTTTGTTTTGGTCCGTTTGCAAACAGTGTTAGTGTCGGTTAAAAATAGGTGCGTGGTTTGCGCCAAACGTACCATAGGCTCAGAAATCATTTTGGACGCACCCGATGGTACTCCTAGGTGACGAGTCTCAAGTGGATACTTGTTTTATTCCGTTTGGAGATAGTGCTAATCTTGACGCAAGATAGTTGCACGGTTTGGGTCAAACGTACCATAGGCTTAAAAATAGTTTTGGACGCACCCAATGGTACTCATAGGTGACGAGGGTCATGTGGAATCCCATTTTGATCCATTTGGAGACAATGTTAGTGTCGGTGCAAGGTTGGTGCACGGTTTGCGCCAAACATACCATAGACTCAGAAATCATTTTGGATGCACCGAGTAATACTTCTCGGTGATGAGGCACAAGTGGAAGCTCAATTTAGTCCGTTTGGAGATGGTGCTAATCTTGACGCAAGATAGGTGCACGATTTGCGCCGAACGTACAACAGACATAGAAATCATTTTGGACGCACTTGATGGAGCACCTACATGACGTGGGTCATCAGAAATCTCGTTTCGGTCCATTTAGAGACAGTGTTAGTGTCTGAGCAAGATAGGTGCACGGTTTGCGCCAAAGGTACCATAGGCTCAGAAATAGTTTTGGACGCACCCGATGGTACTCATAGGTGACGAGGGTCATGTGGAATCTCGTTTTGGTCGATTTGTTGATAGTGTTACTGTCGGTGCAAGATAGGTGCACAGCTTGCACCAAACATACCATAGGCTCAGAAATCATTTTTGATGCGTGCAATGATAGTCCATGCTGACGAGGCTCAAGTGGAAGCTCGATTAAGTCCGCTGGAGATAGTGCTAACCTTGACATAATATAGGAGCACGGTTTGCTCCAAATGTACCATAGGCTCAGAAATCATTTTGGATGCACCCAATAGAACTCCCAGGTGACGTGGGTCATGTGGAATTTTGTTTCGGTCCATTTGCAAACAGTGTTAGTGTCGGTGCAAAATAGGTGCGTGGTTTGCGCCAAACGTACCATAGGCTCAGAAATCATTTTGGACGCACCCGATGGTACTCCTAGGTGACGAGTCTCAAGTGGATACTTGTTTTATTCCGTTTGGAGATAGTGCTAATCTTGACACAAGATAGTGGCACGGTTTGGGTCAAACGTACCATAGGCTTAAAAAAAGTTTTGGACGCACCCGATGGTACTCCTAGGTGACGAGGGTCATGTGGAATCTCGTTTTGGTCCGTTTGGAGTCAATGTTAGTGTCGGTGCAAGATAGGTGCACGGTTTGCGCCAAACATACCATAGACTCAGAAATCATTTTGGATGCACCGAGTGATACTTCTCGGTGACGAGGTTCAAGTGGAAGCTCGATTCAGTCCGTTTGGAGATGGTGCTAATCCTGACGCAAGATAGGTTCATGATTTGCGCCGAACGTACGACAGACTTAGAAATCATTTTGGACGCACTCGATGGAGCACCTACATGACGTGGGTCATCAGAAATCTCGTTTTGTTCCATTTAGAGACAGTGTTAGTGTCAGAGCAAGATAGGTGCACGGTTTGCGCCAAAGGTACCATAGGCTCAGAAATAGTTTTGGACGCACCGATGGTACTCGTAGGTGACGAGGGTCATGTGGAATCTCGTTTCGGTCAGTTGTCGATAGTGTTAGTGTCGGTGCAAGATAGGTGCACAGCTTGCACCAAACATACCATAGGCTCAGAAATCATTTTCGACGCGTCCAAGATACTCCAAGCTGACGAGGCTCAAGTGGAAGCTCGATTCAGTCCGCTGGAGATAGTGCTAACCATGACACAATATAGGAGCACGGTTTGCTCCAAAAGTACCATAGGCTCAGAAATCATTTTGGACACACCCAATAGAACTCCTAGGTGACGTGGGTCATGTGGAATTTTGTTTTGGTCCATTTGTAAACAGTGTTAGTGTCGGTGCAAAATAGGTGCGTGGTTTGCGCCAAAGGTACCATAGGCTCAGAAATCTTTTTGGACGCACCCGATGGTACTCCTATTTGACGAGTCTCAAGTGGATACTTGTTTTATTCCGTTTGGAGATAGTGCTAATCTTAACGCAAGATAGTTGCACGGTTTGGGTCAAACATACCATAGGCTTAAAAATAGTTTTGGACGCACCCGATGGTACTCATAGGTGATGAGGGTCATGTGGAATCTCGTTTAGGTCCATTTGGAGACAATGTTAGTGTCGCTGCAAGATTGGTGCACGGTTTGCACCATACATACCATAGAGTCAGAAATCATTTTGGATGCACCGAGTAATACTTCTCAGTGACGAGGCTCAAGTGGAAGCTCGATTCAGTCCGTTTGGAGATGGTGCTAATGTTGACGCAAGATAGGTGCACGATTTGCGCCGAACGTACGACAGACATGGAAATCATTTTGGACGCACTCAACGGAGCACCTACATGACGTGGGTCATCAGAAATCTTGTTTTGGTCCATTTAGAGACAGTGTTAGTGTTGGAGCAAGATAGGTGCACGGTTTGCGCCAAACGTACCATAGGCTCAGAAATAGTTTTGGACGCACCTGATGGTACTCGTAGGTGACGAGGGTCATGTGGAATCTCGTTTCGGTCGGTTTGTCGATAGTGTTACTGTCGGTGCAAGATAGGTGCACAGCTTGCAGCAAATATACCATAGGCTCAGAAATCATTTTCGACGCGTCCAATGATACTCCATGCTGACGAGGCTCAAGTGGAAGCTCGATTCAGTCCGCTGGAGATAGTGCTAACCTTGACACAATATAGGAGCACGGTTTGCTCCGAACGTACCATAGGCTCAGAAATCATTTTGGACGCACCCAATAGAACTCCTAGGTGACGTGGGTCATGTGGAATTTTGTTTCGGTCCATTTGCAAACAGTGTTAGTGTCGGTGCAACATAGGTGCGTAGTTTGCGACAAACGTACCATAGGCTCAGAAATCATTTTGGACGCACCCGATGGTACTCCTCCTAGGTGACGAGTCTCTAGTGGATACTTGTTTTTATTCCATTTGGAGATAGTGCTAGTCTTGACGCAAGATAGTTGCACGGTTTGGGTCAAACGTACCATAGGCTTAAAATAGTTTTGGACGAACCCGATGGTACTCCTAGGTGACGAGGGTCATGTGGAATCTCGTTTTGCTCCGTTTGGAGACAATGTTAGTGTCGGTGCAAGATAGGTGCACGGTTTGCGCCAAACATACCATAGACTCAGAAATCATTTTGGATGCACCGAGTGATACTTCTCGGTGACGAGGCTCAAGTGGAAGCTCGATTCAGTCCATTTGGAGATGGTTCTAATTTTGACGCAAGATAGGTGCACGATTTGCGCCAAACGTACGATAGACTCAGAAATCATTTTGGACGCACCCGATGTAAGACCTTGGTGATGTGGGCCAACTAGAATCTTGTTTTGGTCCGTTTGAAGATAGTGTTAGTGTCGGTGCAAGATAGATGCATTGTTTGCGCCAAACATATAATAGGCTCAGAAATAGTTTTGGACGCACCCGATGGTACTCGTAGGTGACGAGGGTCATGTGGAATCTTGTTTCGGTCGGTTTGTCGATAGTGTTACTGTCGGTGCAAGATTGGTGCACAGCTTGCACCAAACATACCATAGGCTCAGAAATCATTTTCGACGCGTCCAATGATACTCCATGCTGACGAGGCTCAAGTGGAAGCTCGATTCGGTCCGCTGGAGATAGTGCTAACCTTGACACAATATAGGAGCACGGTTTGCTCGAACGTACCATAGGCTCAGAAATCATTTTGGACGCACCCAATAGAACTCCTAGGTGACGTGGGTCATGTGGAATTTTGTTTCGGTCCATTTGCAAACAGTGTTAGTGTCGGTGCAAAATAGGTGCGTGGTTTGCGCCAAACGTACCATAGGCTCAGAAATCATTTTGGACGCACCCGATGGTACTCCTAGGTGACGAGCCTCGAGTGGATACTTGTTTTATTCCGTTTGGATATAGTGCTAATCTTGACGCAAGATAGTGGCACGGTTTGGGTCAAACGTACCATAGGCTTAAAAATAGTTTTGGACGCACCCGATGGTACTCCTAGGTGACGAGGGTCATGTGGAATCTCGTTTTGGTCCGTTTAGAGACAATGTTAGTGTCGGTGCAAGATAGGTGCACGGTTTGCGCCAAACATACCATAGACTCAGAAATCATTTTGGATGCACCGAGTGATACTTCAAAGTGACGAGGCTCAAGTGGAAGCTCGATTCAGTCCGTTTGGAGATGGTGCTAATCTTGACGCAAGATAGGTGCATGATTTGCGCCGAACGTACGACAGACTTAGAAATCATTTTGGACGCACTCGATGGAGCACCTACATGACGTGGGTCATCTAGAATCTAGTTTTGGTCCGTTTGAATATAGTGTTAGTGTCGGTGCAAGATAGGTGCATGGTTTGCACCAAACATACAATAGGCTCAGAAATGGTTTTGGACGCACCCGATGGTACTCGTAGGTGACGAGGGTCATGTGGAATCTCGTTTCGGTCGGTTTGTCGATACTGTTACTGTTGGTGCAAGATTGGTGCACAGCTTGCACCAAACATACCATAGGCTCAGAAATCATTTTCGACGCGTCCAATGATACTCCATGCTGACGAGGCTCAAGTGGAAGCTCGATTCAGTCTGCTGAAGATAGTGCTAACCTTGACACAATATAGGAGCACGGTTTGCTCCGAACGTACCATAGGCTCAGAAATCATTTTGGACGCACCCAATAGAACTCCTAGGTGACGTGGGTCATGTGGAATTTTGTTTTGGTCCACTTCCAAACAGTGTTAGTGTCGGTGCAAAATAGGTGTGTGGTTTGCGCCAAACATACCATAGGCTCAGAAATCATTTTGGACGCACCCGATGTACTCCTAGGTGACGAGTCTCGAGTGGATACTTTTTTTATTCCGTTTGGAGATAGTGCTAATCTTGACGCAAGATAGTGGTATGGTTTGGGTCAAACGTACCATAGGCTTAAAAATAGTTTTGGATGCACCCGATGGTACTCCTAGGTGACGAGGGTCATGTGGAATCTTGTTTTGGTCTGTTTAGAGACAATGTTAGTGTCGGTGCAAGATAGGTGCACGGTTTGCGCCAAACATACCATAGACTCAGAAATCATTTTGGATGCACCGAGTGATACTTCTCGGTGACGAGGCTCAAGTGGAAGCTCGATTCAGTCCATTTGGAGATGGTGCTAATCTTGACGCAAGATAGGTGCATGATTTGCACCGAACATACGATAGACTTAGAAATCATTTTGGACGCACTCGATGGAGCACCTACATGACGTGGGTCATCAGAAATCTCATTTTGGTCCATTTAGAGACAGTGTTAGTGTCGGAGCAAGATAGGTGCACGGTTTGCGCCAAACGTACCATAGGCTTAGAAATAATTTTGGACGCACACGATGGTACTCGTAGGTGACGAGGGTCATGTGGAATCTCGTTTCGGTCGATTCGTCGATAGTGTTACTGTCGATGCAAGATAGCTGCACAGCTTGCACCAAACATACCATAGGCTCAGAAATCATTTTCGACGTGTCCAATGATACTCCATGCTGATGAGGCTCTAGTGGAAGCTCGATTCAGTCCGCTGGAGATAGTGCTAAACTTGACACAATATAGGAGCACGGTTTGCTCCGAACGTACCATAGACTCAGAAAATCATTTTGGACGCACCCAATACAACTCCCAGGTGACGTGGGTCATGTGGAATTTTGTTTCGGTCCATTTGCAAACAGTGTTAGTGTCAGTGCAAAATAGGTGCGTGGTTTGCGCCGAACGTACCATATACTCAGAAATCATTTTGGACGCACCCGATGGTACTCCTAGGTGACGAGTCTCGAGTGGATACTTGTTTTATTCCGTTTGGGGATAGTGCTAATCTTGACGCAAGATAGTGGCACAGTTTGGGTCAAACATAGCATAGGCTTATAAATAGTTTTGGACGCACCCGATGGTACTCCTAGGTGACGAGGGTCATGTGGAATCTTGTTTTGGTCCGTTTAGAGACAATGTTAGTGTCGGTGCAAGATAGGTGCACGGTTTGCGCCAAACATACCATAGACTCAGAAATCATTTTGGATGCATCGAGTGATACTTCTCGGTGACGAGGCTTAAGTGGAAGCTCGATTCAGTCCGTTTGGAGATGGTGCTAATCTTGACGCAAGATAGGTGCATGATTTGCGCCGAACATATGACAGACTTAGAAATCATTTTGGACGCACTCGATGGAGCACCTACATGACGTGGGTCATCAGAAATCTCGTTTTGGTACATTTAGAGACAGTGTTAGTGTCGGAGCAAGATAGGTGCACGGTTTGCACCAAATGTACCATAGGCTTAGAAATAGTTTTGGACGCACCCGATGGTACTCGTAGGTGACGAGGGTCATGTGGAATCTCGTTCCGGTCGGTTTGTCGATAGTGTTAGTGTCGGTGCAAGATAGGTGCACAGCTTGCACCAAACATACAATAGGCTCAGAAAAGGTTTTGGACGCACCCGATGGTACTCGTAGGTGACGAGGGTCATGTGGAATCTTGTTTCGGTCGGTTTGTCGATAGTGTTACTGTTGGTGCAAGATTGGTGCACAGCTTGCACCAAACATACCATAGGCTCAGAAATCATTTTTGACGCGTCCAATGATACTCCATGCTGACGAGGCTCAAGTGGAAGCTCGATTCAGTCCGCTGGAGATAGTGCTAACCTTGACACAATATAGGAGCACGGTTTGCTCCGAACGTACCATAGGCTCAGAAATCATTTTGGACGCACCCAATAGAACTCCTAGGTGACGTGGGTCATGTGGAATTTTGTTTTGGTCCACTTCCAAACAGTGTTAGTGTCGGTGCAAAATAGGTGCGTGGTTTGCGCCAAACGTACCATAGGCTCAGAAATCATTTTGGACGCACCCGATGGTACTCCTAGGTGACGAGTCTCGAGTGGATACTTGTTTTATTCCGTTTGGAGATAGTGCTAATCTTGACGCAAGATAGTGGCACGGTTTAGGTCAAACGTACCATAGGCTTAAAAATAGTTTTGGATGCACCCGATGGTACTCCTAGGTGACGAGGGTCATGTGGAATCTTGTTTTGGTTTGTTTAGAGACAATGTTAGTGTCGGTGCAAGATAGGTGCACGGTTTGCGCCAAACATACCATAGACTCAGAAATCATTTTGGATGCACCGAGTGATACTTCTCAGTGACGAGGCTCAAGTGGATGCTCGATTCAGTCCGTTTGGAGATGGTGCTAATCTTGACGCAAGATAGGTGCATGATTTGCGCCGAACGTACGACATACTTAGAAATCATTTTGGATGCACTCGATGGAGCACCTACATGACGTGGGTCATCAGAAATCTCGTGTTGGTCCATTTAGAGACAATGTTAGTGTCGGAGCAAGATAGGTGCACGGTTTGCGCCAAACGTACCATAGGCTCAGAAATAATTTTGGACGCACCCGATGGTACTCGTAGGTGACGAGGGTCATGTGGAATCTCGTTTCGGTCGATTCGTCGATAGTGTTACTGTCGATGCAAGATAGCTGCACAGCTTGCACCAAACATACCATAGGCTCAGAAATCATTTTCGATGTGTCCAATGATACTCCATGCTGATGAGGCTCTAGTGGAAGCTCGATTCAGTCCGCTGGAGATAGTGCTAAACTTGACACAATATAGGAGCACGGTTTGCTCCGAACGTACCATAGACTCAGAAAATCATTTTGGACGCACCCAATAGAACTCCCAGGTGACGTGGGTCGTGTGGAATTTCGTTTCGGTCCATTTGCAAACAGTGTTAGTGTCAGTGCAAAATTGGTGCGTGGTTTGCGCCGAACGTACCACATACTTAGAAATCATTTTGGACGCACCCGATGGTACTCCTAGGTGACGAGTCTCGAGTGGATACTTGTTTTATTCCATTTGGAGATAGTGCTAATCTTGACGCAAGACAGTGGCACGGTTTGGGTCAAACATACCATAGGCTTAAAAATAGTTTTGGACGCACCCGATGGTACTCCTTGGTGACGAGGGTCAAGTGGAATCTTGTTTTGGTCCATTTAGAGACAATGTTAGTGTCGGTGCAAGATAGGTGCACGGTTTGCGCCAAACATACCATAGACTCAGAAATCATTTTGGATGCATCGAGTGATACTTCTCGGTGACGAGGCTCAAGTGGAAGCTCGATTCAGTCCGTTTGGAGATGGTGCTAATCTTTACGCAAGATAGGTGCATGATTTGCGCCGAACGTACGACAGACTTAGAAATCATTTTGGACGCACTCGATGGAGCACGTACATGACGTGGGTCATCAGAAATCTCATTTTGGTCCATTTAGAGACAGTGTTAGTGTCGGAGCAAGATAGTGCACGGTTTGCGCCAAACGTACCATAGGCTTAGAAATAGTTTTGGACGCACCCGATGGTACTCGTAGGTGACGAGGGTCATGTGGAATCTCGTTTCGGTCGGTTTGTTGATAGTGTTAGTGTCGGTGCAAGATAGGTGCACAGCTCGCACCAAACATACTATAGGCTCAGAAATCATTTTCGACGCATCCAATGATACTCCATGCTGACGAGGCTCAAGTGGAAGCTCGATTCAGTCCGCTGGAGATAGTGCTAACCTTGACACAATATAGGAGCACGGTTTGGTCCAAACATACCATAGGCTCAGAAATCATTTTGGACGCACCCAATAGAACTCCTAGGTGATGTGGGTCATGTGGAATTTTGTTTCGGTCCATTTGCAAACAGTGTTAGTGTCGGTGCAATATAGGTGCGTGGTTTGCGCCAAACGTACCATAGGCTCAGAAATTATTTTGGACGCACCCGATGGTACTCCTAGGTGACGAGTCTCAAGTGGATACTTGTTTTATTCGGTTTGGAGATAGTGCTAATCTTGACGCAAGATAGTAGCACGGTTTGGGTCAGACATACCATAGGCTTAAAAATAGTTTTGGACGCACTCGATGGTACTCATAGGTGACGAGGGTCATGTGAAATCTCGTTTTGGTCCATTTGGAGACAATGTTAGTGTCGGTGCAAGATAGGTGCACGGTTTGCGCCAAACATACCATAGACTCAGAAATCATTTTGGATGCACCGAGTGATACTTCTCAATGACGAGGCTCAAGTGGAAGCTCGATTCAGTCCGTTTGGAGATGGTGCTAATCTTGACGCAAGATAGGTGCATGATTTGCGCCGAACGTACGACAGACTTAGAAATCATTTTGGACGCACTCGATGGAGCACCTACATGACGTGGGTCATCAGAAATCTCGTGTTGGTCCATTTAGAGACAGTGTTAGTGTCGGAGCAAGATAGGTGCACGGTTTGCGCCAAACGTACCATAGGCTCAGAAATAATTTTGGACGCACCCGATGGTACTCGTAGGTGACGAGGGTCATGTGGAATCTCGTTTCGGTCGATTCGTCGATAGTGTTACTGTCGATGCAAGATAGCTGCACAGCTTGCACCAAACATACCATAGGCTCAGAAATCATTTTCGATGTGTCCAATGATACTCCATGCTGATGAGGCTCTAGTGGAAGCTCGATTCAGTCCGCTGGAGATAGTGCTAAACTTGACACAATATAGGAGCACGGTTTGCTCCGAACGTACCATAGACTCAGAAAATCATTTTGGACGCACCCAATAGAACTCCCAGGTGACGTGGGTCGTGTGGAATTTCGTTTCAGTCCATTTGCAAACAGTGTTAGTGTCAGTGCAAAATTGGTGCGTGGTTTGCGCCGAACGTACCATATACTTAGAAATCATTTTGGACGCACCCGATGGTACTCCTAGGTGACGAGTCTCGAGTGGATACTTGTTTTATTCCATTTGGAGATAGTGCTAATCTTGACGCAAGACAGTGGCACGGTTTGGGTCAAACATACCATAGGCTTAAAAATAGTTTTGGACGCACCCGATGGTACTCCTTGGTGACGAGGGTCATGTGGAATCTTGTTTTGGTCCATTTAGAGACAATGTTAGTGTCGGTGCAAGATAGGTGCACGGTTTGCGCCAAACATACCATAGACTCAGAAATCATTTTGGATGCATCGAGTGATACTTCTCGGTGACGAGGCTCAAGTGGAAGCTCGATTCAGTCCGTTTGGAGATGGTGCTAATCTTTACGCAAGATAGGTGCATGATTTGCGCCGAACGTACGACAGACTTAGAAATCATTTTGGACGCACTCGATGGAGCACGTACATGACGTGGGTCATCAGAAATCTCATTTTGGTCCATTTAGAGACAGTTTTAGTGTCGGAGCAAGATAGGTGCACGGTTTGCGCCAAACGTACCATAGGCTTAGAAATAGTTTTGGACGCACCCGATGGTACTCGTAGGTGACGAGGGTCATGTGGAATCTCGTTTCGGTCGGTTTGTTGATAGTGTTAGTGTCGGTGCAAGATAGGTGCACAGCTTGCACCAAACATACTATAGGCTCAGAAATCATTTTCGACGCATCCAATGATACTCCATGCTGACGAGGCTCAAGTGGAAGCTCGATTCAGTCCGCTGGAGATAGTGCTAACCTTGACACAATATAGGAGCACGGTTTGGTCCAAACATACCATAGGCTCAGAAATCATTTTGGACGCACCCAATAGAACTCCTAGGTGATGTGGGTCATGTGGAATTTTGTTTCGGTCCATTTGCAAACAGTGTTAGTGTCGGTGCAATATAGGTGCGTGGTTTGCGCCAAACGTACCATAGGCTCAGAAATTATTTTGGACGCACCCGATGGTACTCCTAGGTGACGAGTCTCAAGTGGATACTTGTTTTATTCGGTTTGGAGATAGTGCTAATCTTGACGCAAGATAGTTGCACGGTTTGGGTCAAACATACCATAGGCTTAAAAATAGTTTTGGACGCACTCGATGGTACTCATAGGTGACGAGGGTCATGTGAAATCTCGTTTTGGTCCATTTGGAGACAATGTTAGTGTCGGTGCAAGATAGGTGCACGGTTTGCGCCAAACATACCATAGACTCAGAAATCATTTTGGATGCACCGAGTGATACTTCTCAGTGACGAGGCTCAAGTGGAAGCTCGATTCAGTCCGTTTGGAGATGGTGCTAATCTTGACGCAAGATAGGTGCATGATTTGCGCCGAACGTACGACAGACTTAGAAATCATTTTGGACGCACTCGATGGAGCACCTACATGACGTGGGTCATCAGAAATCTCGTTTTGGTCCATTTAGAGACAGTGTTAGTGTCGGAGCAAGATAGGTGCACGGTTTGCGCCAAACGTACCATAGGCTCAGAAATAATTTTGGACGCACCCAATGGTACTCGTAGGTGACGAGGGTCATGTGGAATCTCGTTTCGGTCGATTCGTCGATAGTGTTACTGTCGATGCAAGATAGCTGCACAGCTTGCACCAAACATACCATAGGCTCAAAAATCATTTTCGACGTGTCCAATGATACTCCATGCTGATGAGGCTCTAGTGGAAGCTCGATTCAGTCCGCTGGAGATAGTGCTAAACTTGACACAATATAGGAGCACGGTTTGCTCCGAACATACCATAGACTCAGAAAATCATTTTGGACGCACCCAATAGAACTCCCAGGTGACGTGGGTCATGTGGAATTTTGTTTCGGTCCATTTGCAAAAAGTGTTAGTGTCAGTGCAAAATAGGTGCGTGGTTTGCTCCAAACGTACCATATGCTCAGAAATCATTTTGGACGCACCCGATGGTACTCCTAGGTGACGAGTCTCGAGTGGATACTTGTTTTATTCCGTTTGGAGATAGTGCTAATCTTGACGCAAGATAGTGGCACGGTTTGGGTCAAACTTACCATAGGCTTAAAAATAGTTTTGGACGCACCCGATGATACTCCTAGGTGACGAGGGTCATGAGGAATCTTGTTTTGCTCCGTTTAGAGACAATGTTAGTGTCGGTGCAAGGTTTGCGGGAAACATACCATAGACTTAGAAATCATTTTGGATGCATCGAGTGATACTTCTCGGTGACGAGGCTCAAGTGGAAGCTCGATTCAGTCCGTTTGGAGATGGTGCTAATCTTGACGCAAGATATGTGCATGATTTGCGCCGAACGTACGACAGACTTAGAAATCATTTTGGACGCACTCGATGGAGCACCTACATGACGTGGGTCATCAGAAATCTCGTTTTGGTCCATTTAGAGACAGTGTTAGTGTCACAGCAAGATAGGTGCACGGTTTGCGCCAAACGTACCATAGGCTTAGAAATAGTTTTGGACGCACCCGATGGTACTCGTAGGTGACGAGGGTCATGTGGAATCTCGTTTCGGTCGGTTTGTTGATAGTGTTAGTGTCGGTGCAAGATAGGTGCACAGCTTGCACCAAACATACTATAGGCTCAGAAATCATTTTCGACGCATCCAATGATACTCCATGCTGACGAGGCTCAAGTGGAAGCTCGATTCAGTCCGCTGGAGATAGTGCTAACCTTGACACAATATAGGAGCACGGTTTGCTCCAAACATACCATAGGCTTAGAAATCATTTTGGACGCACCCAATAGAACTCCTAGGTGATGTGGGTCACGTGGAATTTTGTTTCGGTCCATTTGCAAACAGTGTTAGTGTCGGTGCAAAATAGGTGCGTGGTTTGCACCAAACGTACCATAGGCTCAGAAATCATTTTGGACGCACCCGATGGTACTCCTAGGTGACGAGTCTCAAGTGGATACTTGTTTTATTCCGTTTGGAGATAGTGCTAATCTTGACGCAAGATAGTTGCACGGTTTGGGTCAAACATACCATAGGATTAAAAATAGTTTTGGATGCACCCGATGGTACTCATAGGTGACGAGGGTCATGTGAAATCTCGTTTTGGTCCATTTGGAGACAATGTTAGTGTCGGTGCAAGATAGGTGCACGGTTTGCGCCAAACATACCATAGACTCAGAAATCATTTTGGATGCACCGAGTAATACTTCTCGGTGACGAGGCTCAAGTGGAAGCTCGATTCAGTCCGTTTGGAGATGGTGCTAATCTTGACGCAAGATAGGTGCACGGTTTGCGCTGAACGTACGACAGACATAGAAATTATTTTAGACGCACTCGATGGAGCACCTACATGACGTGGGTCATCAGAAACTCGTTTTGGTCCATTTAGAGACAGTGTTAGTGTCGGAGCAAGATAGGTGCACGGTTTGCGCCAAACGTACCATAGGCTCAGAAATAGTTTTGGACGCACCTGATTGTACTCGTAGGTGACGAGGGTCATGTGGAATCTCGTTTCGGTCGATTTGTCGATAGTGTTACTGTCGGTGCAAGATAGGTGCACAGCTTGCACCAAACATACCATAGGCTCAGAAATCATTTTCGACGCGTCCAATGATACTCCATGCTAACGAGGCTCAAGTGGAAGCTCGATTCAGTCCGCTGGAAAATAGTGCTAACCTTGACACAATATAGGAGCACGGTTTGCTCCGAACATACCATAGGCTCAGAAATCATTTTGGAGGCACCCAATAGAACTCCTAGGTGACGTGGGTCTTGTGGAATTTTGTTTCGGTCCATTTGCAGACAGTGTTAGTGTCGGTGCAACATAGGTGCATGGTTTGCGACAAACGTACCATAGGCTCATAAATTATTTTGGACACACCCGATGGTACTCCTCCTAGGTGACGAGTCTCAAGTGGATACTTGTTTTATTCCATTTGGAGATAGTGCTAGTCTTGACGCAAGATAGTTGCACGGTTTGGGTCAAACGTACCATAGGCTTAGAAATAGTTTTGGACGAACCCGATGCTACTCCTAGGTGACAAGGGTCGTGTGGAATCTCGTTTTGGTCCGTTTGGAGACAATGTTAGTGTCGGTGCAACATAGGTGCACGGTTTGCGCCAAACATACCATAGACTCAGAAATCATTTTGGATGCACCGAGTGATACTTCTCGGGGATGAGGCTTAAGTGGAAGCTCCATTCAGTTCATTTGGAGATGGTTCTAATTTTGACGCAAGATAGGTGCACGATTTGCGCCAAACGTACGATAGACTCAGAAATCATTTTGGACGAACCCGATGTAAGACCTTGGTGATGTGGGCCATCTGGAATCTTGTTTTGGTCCGTTTGAAGATAGGGTTAGTGTCGGTGCAAGATAGGTGCATGGTTTTCGCCAAACATACAATAGGCTCAGAAATAGTTTTGGACGCACCCGATGGTACTCGTAGGTGACGAGGGTCATGTGGTATCTCGTTTCGGTCGGTTTGTCGATAGTGTTACTGTCGGTGCAAGATTGGTGCACAGCTTGCACCAAACATACCATAGGCTCAGAAATCATTTTCGACGCGTCCAATGATACTCCATGCTGACGAGGCTCAAGTGGAAGCTCGATTCAGTCCGCTGGAGATAGTGCTAACCTTGACATAATATAGGAGCACGGTTTGCTCCGAATGTACCATAGGCTCAGAAATCATTTTGGAGGCACCCAATAGAACTCCTAGGTGACGTGGGTCTTGTGGAATTTTGTTTCGGTCCATTTGCAGATAGTGTTAGTGTCGGTGCAACATAGGTGCATGGTTTGCGACAAATGTACCATAGGCTCATAAATCATTTTGGACGCACCCGATGGTACTCCTCCTAGGTGACGAGTCTCAAGTGGATACTTGTTTTATTCCGATTGGAGATAGTGCTAGTCTTGACGCAAGATAGTTGCACGGTTTGGGTTAAACGTACCATAAGCTTAAAAATAGTTTTGGATGAACCCGATGGTACTCCTAGGTGACAAGGGTCATGTGAAATCTCGTTTTGGTCCATTTGGAGACAATGTTAGTGTCGGTGCAAGATAGGTGCACGGTTTGCGCCAAACATACCATAGACTCAGAAATCATTTTGGATGCACCGAGTAATACTTCTCGGTGACGAGGCTCAAGTGGAAGCTCGATTCAGTCCGTTTGGAGATGGTGCTAATCTTGACGCAAGATAGGTGCACGGTTTGCGCCGAACGTACGACAGACATAGAAATTATTTTAGACACAGTTGATGGAGCACCTACATGACGTGGGTCATCAGAAATCTCGTTTTGGTCCATTTAGAGACAGTGTTAGTGTCGGAGCAAGATAGGTGCACGGTTTGCGCCAAACGTACCATAGGCTCAGAAATAGTTTTGGACGCACCTGATGGTACTCGTAGGTGACGAGGGTCATGTGGAATCTCGTTTCGGTCGATTTGTCGATAGTGTTACTGTCGGGGCAAGATAGGTGCACAGCTTGCACCAAACATACCATAGGCTCAGAAATCATTTTCGACGCTCCAAGGATACTCCATGCTGACGAGGCTCAAGTGGAAGCTCGATTCAGTCCGCTGGAGATAGTGCTAACCTTGACACAATATAGGAGCACGGTTTGCTCCGAACGTACCATAGGCTCAGAAATCATTTTGGAGGCACCCAATAGAACTCCTAGGTGACGTGGGTCTTGTGGAATTTTGTTTCGGTCCATTTGCAGACAGTGTTAATGTCGGTGCAACATAGGTGCATGGTTTGCGACAAACGTACCATAGGCTCATAAATCATTTTGGATGCACCCGATGGTACTCCTCCTAGGTGACGAGTCTCAAGTGGATACTTGTTTTATTCCATTTGGAGATAGTGCTAGTCTTGACGCAAGATAGTTGCACGGTTTGGGTCAAACGTACCATAGGCTTAGAAATAGTTTTGGACGAACCCGATGGTACTCCTAGGTGACAAGGGTCGTGTGGAATCTCGTTTTGGTCCGTTTGGAGACAATGTTAGTGTCGGTGCAACATAGGTGCACGGTTTGCGCCAAACATACCATTGACTCAGAAATCATTTTGGATGCACCGAGTGATACTTCTCGGTGATGAGGCTCAAGTGGAAGCTCGATTCAGTTCATTTGGAGATGGTTCTAATTTTGACGCAAGATAGGTGCACGATTTGCGCCAAACGTACGATAGACTCAGAAATCATTTTGGACGCACCCGATGTAAGACCTTGGTGATGTGGGCCATCTGGAATCTTGTTTTGGTCCGTTTGAAGATAGTGTTAGTGTCGGTGCAAGATAGGTGCATGATTTTCGCCAAACATACAATAGGCTCAGAAATAGTTTTGGACGCACCCGATGGTACTCGTAGGTGACGAGGGTCATGTGGTATCTCGTTTCGGTCGGTTTGTCGATAGTGTTACCGTCGGTGCAAGATTGGTGCACAGCTTGCACCAAACATACCATAGGCTCAGAAATCATTTTCGACGCATCCAATGATACTCCATGCTGACGAGGCTCAAGTGGAAGCTCGATTCAGTCCGCTGGAGATAGTGCTAACCTTGACACAATATAGGAGCACGGTTTGCTC
Source organism: Saccharum hybrid cultivar R570 (assembly GCA_038087645.1). Classification (NCBI taxonomy): domain Eukaryota; kingdom Viridiplantae; phylum Streptophyta; class Magnoliopsida; order Poales; family Poaceae; genus Saccharum; species Saccharum hybrid cultivar. The sequence continues at coordinate 18,864,508 of JAQSUU010000066.1, forward strand.
CGAACGTACCATAGGCTCAGAAATCATTTTGGAGGCACCCAATAGAACTCCTAGGTGACGTGGGTCTTGTGGAATTTTGTTTCGGTCCATTTGCAGACAGTGTTAGTGTCGGTGCAACATAGGTGCATGGTTTGCGACAAATGTACCATAGGCTCATAAATCATTTTGGACGCACCCGATGGTACTCCTCCTAGGTGACGAGTCTCAAGTGGATACTTGTTTTATTCCGTTTGGAGATAGTGCTAGTCTTGACGCAAGATAGTTGCACGGTTTGGGTTAAACGTACCATAAGCTTAAAAATAGTTTTGGATGAACCCGATGGTACTCCTAGGTGACAAGGGTCATGTGGAATCTCGTTTTGGTCCGTTTGGAGACAATGTTAGTGTCGGTGCAAGATAGGTGCACGGTTTGCGCCAAACATACCATAGACTCAGAAATCATTTTGGATGCACCGAGTGATACCTCTCGGTGACGAGGCTCGAGTGGAAGCTCGATTCAGTCCATTTGGAGATGGTGCTAATTTTGACGCAAGATAGGTGCACGATTTGCGCCGAACGTACGATAGACTCAGAAATCATTTTGGACGCACCCGATGTAAGACCTTGGTGATGTGGGCCATCTGGAATCTTGTTTTGGTCCGTTCGAAGATAGTGTTAGTGTCAGTGCAAGATAGGTGCATGGTTTGCGCCAAACGTACCATAGGCTCAGAAATCATTTTGGATGCATTCGATGGTACTTCTATGTGACGTGGGTCATGTGGAATCTTGTTTTGGTCCGTTTGGAGGCAGTGTTAGTGTTGGTGCAAGACAGGTGCTTGGTTTGCGCCGAATGTATAATAGGCTCAAAAATTATTTTGGACGCACCTAGTGATACTTTTACGTGACAAGGCTCAAGTGGAAGCTCGATTCAGTCTGTTTGGAGATAGTTTTAATCTTGACGCAAGATCGGTGCACAGTTTGCGCCAAACGTACATAGAAATCATTTTGGATGCACCCGATGGTACTCCTATGTGACGTGGGCCTTGTGGAATCTCATTTCGTTCCATTTGGAGACTGTGTTAGTGTCCATGTGAGATAGGTGCATGGCTTGCGCCAAGCATACCATATGCTCAGAAATCATTTTGGACACACCTGATGGTACTCCAAGGTGACGGGGCTCAAGTGGATGCTCGTTTCATTCCATTTAGAGATAGTGCTAATTTGACGCAAGATAGGTGCACAGTTTGCGCCAAACGCACCATAGGCTCAGAAATCATTTTGCACACAACCAATGATACTCCATGGTGATGAGGCTCAAGTGGAAGCTCAATTCGGTCCGTTTGGAGATAGTGCTAACCTTGATGCAAGATAGGTGCACGGTTTGCGCCAAACGTACCATAGGTTCAGAAATCATTTTGGATGCACCCAATAGAACTCTTAGGTGACGTGGGTCGTGTGGAATTTTGTTTTGGTCCCTTTGCAAACAGTGTTAGTGTTGGTGCAAAATAGGTGTGTGGTTTGCGCCAAACACACCATAGGCTCAGAAATCATTTTCGACGCACCTAATGGAACTCCTTGTTGACGTGGACCTTGTGGAATCTCGTTTTGGTCCATTTGGAGACAGTGTTAGTGTCAGTGCAAGATAGGTGCATGCTTGCCCCAAACGTACCATAGGCTCATAAATCATTTTGGACACACCCAATGATACTCCTAGGTGATGAGGCTCAAGTGGATGCTCGTTTCATTCCATTTAGAGATAGTGTTAATCTTGACACAAGATGCGTGCACAATTTGCGCTGAACGTACCATATGCTCAGAAATCATTTTGGACGCACCCGATGTAACTCCTAGGTGACGTGGGCTTGTGGAATCTCGTTTTGGTCCGTTTGGAGACAGTGTTAGTGTTAGTGCAGGATAGGTGCACGGTTTGCGCCAAACGTACTATAGGCTCAAAATCATTTCGGACGCCCGAGATGGTACTCCGAGGTGACGAGGCTCAAGTGGATGCTCGTTTCATTCTGTTTGGAGATAGTGCTAATTTTGACACAAGATAGGTGCATGGTTTGCACTGAACGTACCATAGGCTTAGGAAATCATTCTGCAGGCCCCCGATGGTACTCCTTAGTAATGTGGGGCATGTGGAATCTGTTTTTTTTTTCATTTGGAGATAGTGTTAGTGTCGGTGCGAGATAGGTGCATGGTTTGCGCAAAACATACCATAGACTCGGAAATCATTTTGGACGCACCCGATAGACCTCCTAGGTGACGAGGCTCAAGTGAATGCTTGTTTCATTCCGTTTGGAGATTGTGCTAATCTTGACGCAAGATAGGCAGTTTGCGCCGAATGTACCATAGGCTCAGAAATCATTTTGGATGCACCCAGTGATACTTGTAGGTGACGAGGCTCAAGTGGAAGCTCGATTCAGTCCGTTTGGAGATAGTGCTAATCTTGACGCAAGATATGTGCACAGTTTGTGCCGAACGTACAATAAGCTCAGAAATCATTTTGGACGCACCAGATAGAACTCCTTGCTGACATGGGCCATGTGGAATCTCATTTCGGTCCATTTGGAGATAGTGTTAGTGTCAGTGCAAGATAGCTGCATGGTATGCACCAAACATACCATGGGCTCAAAAATCATTTTGGACGCACCCAATGGTACTCCTACGTGACGAGGCTCAAGTTGATGCTCGTTTCATTCCATTTGGATGTAGTGCCAGTCTTAAAGCAAGATAGTTGCATGGTTTGTCTCAAACGTACCATAGGCTTAGAAATCATTTTGGACGCACCCAATGGTACTCCAGGTGACGAGGCTCAAGTGGAAGCTCAAGTCAGTCCATTTGGAGATACTGCTAATCTTGACGCAAGATAGGGGCACGATTTGCGCCGAACATACGACAGGCTTAGAAATCATTTTGGACGCACTCAATCGAACACCTAGGTGACGTGGGTCATGTGGAATCTCGTTTTGGTCCATTTGTGGACAGTGTTAGTGTCGGAGCACGATAGGTGCACGATTTGCGCCAAACGTACCATAGGCTCATAAATCATTTTGGATGCACCTAGTAATACTTCTAGGTGATGAGGCTCAAGTGGAAGCTCGATTTAGTCTATTTGGAAGTACTAATCTTGATGCAAGATAGGTGCATGCTTGGCGCCGAACGTACCATAGGCTCAAAAATCTTTTTGAAGGCACCCGATGTAACTCCTAGGTGACTTATGTCATGTGAAATCTCTTTTAGGTCCGTTTGGAGACAGTGTTAGTGTAAGTGCAAGATAGGTGCATGGTGTGCTCCAAACGTACCATAGGTTAAGAATCGTTTGACACACCCAATGATACTCCTATGTGATGAGGCTCAAGGAGAACCTTGATTCAGTTGTACCTTGAGGCAAGATAGGTGCATGGTTTCGCAAAACATACTATAGGCTCAGAAATCATTTAGGACGTGATCGATGGAACTCCTTGGTGACGTGGGCCATGCGGAACTCGTTTCAGTCCATTTGGAGTGTTAGTGTCGGTGCAAGAAAGGTGCATGGTTTGTGCCAAATGTACCATAGGCTCAAAAATCATTTCAAACGCACCCGATGGTACTCCTCGGTGACGAGGCTCAAGTGGATGCTCGTTTCATTCCTTGGAGATAGTGCTAATCTTGATGCAAGATAGGTGCATGGTCTGTGCTAAACGTACCATGGGCTCAGAATTGTTTTAGATGCCTGCGATGGTACTCCTAGATGATGAAGCTCAAGTGGAAGCTCGATTTAGTCCATTAGAAGATAGGGCTAATCTTGATGCAAGATAGGTGAACGCTTTGCGCCAAACGTACCACTGGCTCAAAATTTTGTTTTGGACGGACGCAATGTAACTCCTAGGTGCCTTGGGTCATGTGGAATCTCGTTTTGGTTTGTTTGGAGATAGTGTTAGTGTCGGTGCAAGATAGGTGCACAATTTGCGCCAAACATACCGTAGGCTCAGAAATCATTTTGGACACACCCAATGATACTCCATGGTGTCGAGGCTCAAGTCGAAGCTCGATTCAGTCTGTTTGGAGATAGTGCTAACCTTGACGCAAGATAGGTGCACTGTTTGCTCCCGTACCATATGGTTAGAAATCATTTTGGACGCACCCAATAGAACTCCTAGGTGATGTGGGGCTTGTGGAATTTTGTTTGGGTCCATTTGCAGATAGTGTAAGTGTCGGTGTAAGATAGGAGCATGGTTTGCGCCAAACATACCATATGCACAAAAATCATTTTGGATGCACCCGATGGTACTCCTATATGATGAGCCTCACGTGGATGCACATTTCTTTCCGTTTGGAGATAGTGCTAATCTTAACGCAAGATAGGTGCATGGTTTGTGCCCAACGTACCATAGGCTCAGAAATCATTTTCGATGCACTGATGGTACTCCTAGGTGACAAGGCTCAAATGGGTGCTCATTTAATTCTGTTTGGAGACAGTGTTAGTTGGTGAAAGATATGTGCACAAGTTGCACTGAACGTACCATAGGCTTAGAAATTATTTTGTGTGCACCCGATAGAAATCCTAGGTGACGTGGCCAAGTGGAATCTCGTTTTGGTCTGTTTGGAGACAGTGTTAGAGTCAGTGCAAGATTGGTGTACGGTTTGCGCCAAACGTACCACGGGCTCAGAATCGTTTTGGACACCCGTGATGGTACTCCTAGCTGATAGAGCTCGAGTGGAAGCTCGATTCAGTTCATATGGAGATTGTGCTAATCTTCACGCAACATAGGTGCACCCTTTGCGCCGAACGTACCACAAGCTCAAAATTCATTTTGGATGGACCCGATGTAACCCTAGGCGACTTGGGTCATGTGGACTCTCGTTTCGGTCTGTTTGGAGACAGTGTTAGTGTCGGTGCAAGATAGGTGCATAGTTTGTGCCAAACGTACCATAGGCTCAGAAATCTTTTTGGATGCTCCCAATGATACTCCATGGTGATAAGGCTCAAGTGGAAGCTCGATTCACTTCGTTTGAAGATAGTGCTAACTTTGACGCAAGATAGGTGCACGGTTTGCGCCGAAGTTACCATGGGCTCAGAAATTGCTTTGGACGCACCCAATCGAACTCCTAGGTGACGTGGCTCATGTGGAATTTTGTTTTAGTCCGTTTGCAGACAGTGTTAGTGTCGTTGCAAGATAGGAGCATGGTTTGCGCCAAACGTACCATAGGCTCAGAAATCATTTTGGACGCACCCCGATGGTACTCCTATATGATGAGGCTCATGTGGATGCTCGTTTTATTCCATTTGGAGACAGTGTTAGTCGGTGCAAGATAGGTGCACAATTTGCGCTGAACGTACCATAGGCTCAGAAATCATTTTGTACGCAGACGATGAAAGTCCTAGGTGACATGGGCAAGTGGAAACTCATTTTGGTCTATTTGGAGAAAGTGTTAGTGTTAGTGCAAGATAGGTGCACGGTTTGCGCCAAACGTACCACCGGCTTAGAATCATTTTCGACGCATCAGATGAAACTCCTTGGTGACTTGTGTCATGTGAAATCTCGTTTAGGTCCGTTTGGAGACAGTGGTAGTGTCGGAGCAAGATAGGTACACGGTGTGTGCCAAATGTACCATAGGCTCATAAATCATTTTGGATGCACCCAATGATACTCCTAGGTGATGAGGCTCAAGTGAAACCTCGATTCAGTATGTACCTTGAGGCAAGATAGGTGCACGGTTTGCGCCGAACATACGATAGGCTCAGAAATCGTTTAGGACGCACCCGATGGAACTCCTTGGTGACGTGGGCCATGTCGAATCTTGTTTCGGTCCATTTTGAGTGTTAATGTGGTGCAAGATAGGTGCGTGGTTTCCGCCTAACATACCATAGGCTCAAAAATCATTTTGGATGCGCCCGATGGTACTCCTAGGTGACGAGGCTCAAGTGGATACTCGTTTTATTCCGTTTGGAGATAGTGCTAATCTTGACGCAAGATAGTTGCACGGTTTGCGTCAAATGTACCATAGGCTCCTAAATCATTTTGGACGCACCCGATGGAACTCCATGGTGATGTGGGCCAGGCGGAATCTCGTTTCGGTCCGTTTGGAGACAGTGTTAGTGTCGGCATAAGATAGGTGTACAATTTGCGCCAAACGTACCATTGGCTCAGAAATCATTTTGGACGCACCCAATGATACTCCATGGTGACGAGGCTCAAGTGGAAGCTCGATTCAGTCCGTTTGGAGATAGTGCTAACCTTGACACAAGATAGTGCACGGTTTGTAGCGAACGTACAATAGACTCAGAAATCGTTTTGGATGCACCGAGCAGAACTCCTAGGTGATGTGGGTCATGTGGAATTTTGTTTTGGTGCATTTTTAAACAGTGTTAGTGTCGGTGCAAAATAGCTATGTGGTTTGCGCCAAACGTACCACAGGCTCAGAAATTATTTTGGACGCACCCGATGGTACTCCTAGGTGACGAGGCTCAAGTGGATACTCGTTTTATTCTGTTTGGAGATAGTGCTAATCTTGACGCATGATAGTTGCACGGTTTGTGTCAAATGTACCATAGGCTTAGAAATAGTTTTGGATGCACCCGATGGTACTTCTAGGTGACGAGGGTCATGTGGAATCTCGTTTTAGTCCGTTCGGAGACAGTGTTAGTGTCGGTGCAAGATAGGTGCACGGTTTGCGCCAAACATACCATAGGCTCAGAAATCATTTTGGATGCACCGAGTGATACTTCTCGGTGACGAGGCTTAAGTGGAAGCTCGATTCAGTCAGTTTGGAGATGGTGCTAATCTTGATGCAAGATAGGTGCACGATTTGCACCGAACGTAGGACAGACTTAGAAATCATTTTGGATGCACTCGATGGAGCACCTGCATGACGTGGGTCATCAGAAATCTCATTTCTGTCCATTTATAGATAGGTGCATGGTTTGCGCCAAACGTACCATAGGCTCAGAAATAGTTTTGGACGCACCCGATGGTACTCGTAGGTGACGAGGGTCATGTGGAATCTCGTTTCGGTCGGTTTGTCGATAGTGTTAGTGTCGGTGCAAGATAGGTGCACAACTTGCACCAAACATACCATAGGCTCAGAAATCATTTTCGACGCGTCCAATGATACTCCATGCTGATGTGGCTCAAGTGGAAGCTCGATTCAGTCCACTGGAGATAGTGCTCACCTTGACACAATATAGGAGCACGGTTTGCTCCGAACGTACCATAGGCTCAGAAATCATTTTGGATGCACCCAATAGAACTCCTAGCTGACGTGGGTCATGTGGAATTTTGTTTTGGTCCATTTGCAAACAGTGTTAGTGTCGGTGCAAAATAGGTGTGTGGTTTGCGCCAAACGTACCATAGTCTCAGAAATCATTTTGGACGCACCCGATGGTACTCCTAGGTGACGAGTCTCAAGTGTATACTTGTTTTATTCCGTTTGGAGATAGTGCAAATCTTGACGCAAGATAGTTGCACGGTTTGGGTCAAACGTACTATAGGCTTAAAAAAAGTTTTGGACGCACCCGATGGTACTCCTAGGTGACAAGGGTCATGTGGAATCTTGTTTTGGTCCGTTTGGAGACAATGTTAGTGTCGGTGCAAGATAGGTGCACGGTTTGCGCCAAACATACCATAGACTCAGAAATTATTTTGGATGCACTGAGTGATACTTCTCGGTGACGAGGCTCAAGTGGAAGCTCGATTCAGTCCATTTGGAGATGGTGCTAATCTTGACGCAAGATTGGTGCACGATTTGCGCCGAACGTACGATAGACTCAGAAATCATTTTGGACACACCCGATGTAACACCTTGGTGATGTGGGCCATCTAGAATCTTGTTTTGGTCCGTTTGAAGACAGTGTTAGTGTCAGTGCAAGATAGGTGCATGGTTTGCGCCAAAGGTACCATAGGCTCAGAAATCATTTTGGACGCACCCGATGGTACACCTATGAGACGTGGGTCATGTGGAATCTTGTTTTGGTCCGTTTGGAGGCAGTGTTAGTGTCAGTGCAAGACAGGTGCTTGGTTTGCGCCAAACGTACAATAGGCTTAGAAATTGTTTTGGACGCACCTAGTGATACTTTTACGTGACGAGGCTCAAGTGGAAGCATGATTCAGTCTGTTTGGAGATAGTTTTAATCTTGACACAAGATCGGTGCACAGTTTGCGCCGAATGTACATAGAAATCATTTTGGATGCACCCGATGGTACTCCTATGTGACGTGGGCCTTGTGGAATCTCATTTCGTTCCGTTTGGGGACTATGTTAGTGTCCATGTGAGATAGGTGCATGGCTTGCGCCAAGCATACCATATGCTCAGAAATTATTTTGGACACACCTGATGGTACTCCTAGGTGACGGGGCTCAAGTGGATGCTTGTTTCATTCCATTTGGAGATAGTGCTAATTTGACGCAAATAGGTGCACAGTTTGTGGCAAACTCACCATAGGCTCAGAAATCGTTTTGCACACACCCAATGATACTCCATGGTGATGAGGCTCAAGTGGAAGCTCGATTCGGTCTGTTTGGAGATAGTGCTAACCTTGACGCAAGATAGGTGCACGGTTTGCGCCAAACGTACCATAGGTTCAGAAATCGTTTTGGACGCACCCAATAGAACTCTTAGGTGACGTGGGTCATGTGGAATTTTGTTTTGGTCCCTTTGCAAACAGTGTTAGTATTGGTGCAAAATAGGTGTGTGGTTTGCGCCAAACACACCATAGGCTCAGAAATCATTTTGGACGCACCTAATGGAACTCCTTGTTGACGTGGACCATGTGGAATCTCGTTTCGGTTCATTTGGAGACAGTGTTAGTGTCAGTGCAAGATAGGTGCATGCTTGCCCCAAACGTACCATAGGCTCATAAATCATTTTGGACGCACCCAATGATACTCCTAGGTGATGAGGCTCAAGTGGATGCTCGTGTCGTTCCATTTGGAGATAGTGCTAATCTTGACGCAAGATAGGTGCACAATTTGTGCTGAACATACCATAGGCTTAGAAATCATTTTGGACGCACCCGATGTAACTCCTAGGTGACGTGGGCTTGTGGAATCTCATTTTGGTCCGTTTGGAGATAGTGTTAGTGTTAGTGCAGGATAGGTGCATGGTTTGCGCCAAACGTACTATAGGCTCAGAATCGTTTCGGACACCCGAGATGGTACTCCGAGGTGACGAGGCTCAAGTGGATGCTCGTTTCATTCTGTTTGGAGATAGTGCTAATTTTGACACAAGATAGGTGCATGGTTTGCACTGAACGTACCATAGGCTTAGAAAATCGTTCTGCACGCCCTCGATGGTACTCCTTACTGACGTGGGGCATGTGGAATCTGTTTTCGTTCCATTTGGAGATAGTGTTAGTGTCGGTGCGAGATAGGTGCATGGTTTGTGCAAAACATACCATAGACTCAGAAATCATTTTGGACGCACCCGATAGACCTCCTAGGTGACGAGGCTCAAGTGGATGCTCATTTCATTCCGTTTGGAAATTGTGCTAATCTTGACGCAAGATAGGCAGTTTGCGCCAAATGTACCATAGGCTCAAAAATCATTTTGGATGCACCCAATGATACTTGTAGGTGACGAGGCTCAAGTGGAAGCTCGATTCAGTCCGTTTGGAGATAGTGCTAATCTTGATGCAAGATATGTGCACGGTTGGTGCCGAACGTACCATAGGCTCAGAAATCATTTTGGACGCACCAGATAGAACTCCTTGGTGACATGGGCCATGTGGAATCTCATTTCGGTCCATTTGGAGATAGTGTTAGTGTTAGTGCAAGATAGTTGCATGGTCTGCACCAAACATACCATGGGCTCAAAAATCATTTTGTACGCACCCGATGGCACTCCTACGTGACGAGGCTCAAGTGGGTGCTCGTTTCATTCCATTTGGAGACAGTGTTAGTGTCAGTGCAAGATAGGTGCATGATTTGCGCTGAACGTACCACGGGCTCAGAATCATTTTGGACGCTCGTAATGGTACTCCTAGGTGACGAGGCTCAAGTGGAACCTCGATTCAGTTCATTTAGAGATAGTGCTAATCTTGATGCAAGATAGGTGCACGCTTTGCGCCAAACGTATGATAGGCTCAAAAATCGTTCTAGATGGACCAGATGTAACTCCTAAGCGACTTGGGTCATGTGGAATCTTGTTTCGGTCTGTTTGCAGACAGTGTTAGTGTTGGTGCATGATAGGTGCACAGTTTATGCCAAATGTACCATAGGCTCAGAAATCTTTTTGGACGGACCCAATGATACTCCATGGTGACAAGGCTCAAGTGGAAGCTCGATTCAGTCTGTTTGGAGATAGTGCTAACCTTGACGCAAGATAGGTGCACGGTTTGTGCCGAACTTACCATAGGCTCAGAAACTGCTTTGGACGCACCCAACGAACTCCTAGGTGACGTAGGTCAAGTGAAATTTTGTTTCAGTCCGTTTGCAGACATTGTTAGTGTGGGTGCAAGATAGGTGCGTGGTTTGCACCAAATGTACCATGGGCTCAAAAATCATTTTGGACACACCCGATGGTACTCCTAGGTGACGAGGCTCAACTGGATGCTCGTTTCATTCTGTTTGGAAATAGTGCCAGTCTTAAAGCAAGATAGGTCCACGATTTGCGCCGAACGTATGATAGGCTTACAAATCATTTTGGATGCACTCAATCGAACACCTAGGTGACGTGGGTCATGTGGAATGTCGTTTTGGTCTGTTTTGTGGATAGTGATAGTGTCGGAGCAAGATAGGTGCACGGTTTGCGCCAAACGTACCATAGGCTCAGAAATTGTTTTGAATGCACCCAGTAATACTTGAGGTGACGAGGGTTAAGTGGAAGCTCGATTCAGTCTGTTTGGAAATAGTGCTAATCTTGTGTCATGTGAAATCTCTTTTAGGTCCGTTTGGAGACAATGTTAGTGTCGGTGCAAGATAGGTGCACGGTGTGCTGCAAACGTACCATAGGCTCAGAAATCGTTTTGGACGCCCCCAATGATACTCCTAGGTGATGAGGCTCAAGTGGAACCTCGATTCAGTCTGTACCTTGAGGCAAGATAGGTGCACGGTTTGTGCCGAATGTACCAAAGGCTCAGAAATCATTTTGGACGCGATCGATGGAACTCCTTGGTGACGTGGACCATGTGGAATCTTGTTTCAGTCCGTTTGGAGACAGTGTTAGTGTCGGTACAAGATAGGTGCATGGTTTTCACCAAATGTACCATACGCTCATAAATCATTTTAGACGCAGCCGATGCTACTCCTAGGTGACGAGGCTCAAGTGGATGCTTGTTTCATTCCTTGGAGATAGTGCTAATCTTCACGAAATAGGTGCATTGTTTATGCCAAACGTACGATAGGCTCAGAAACCATCTTGGATGCACCCGATGATACTCATATATGATGAGGCTCGAGTGGATGCTCGTTTCATTTCGTTTGGAGATAGTGCTATTCTTGACACAAGGTAAGCGGCTTGCGCCGAACGTACCATAGGCTCAGAAATCATTTTGGATGCACCCAGTGATACTTGTAGGTGATGAGGCTCAAGTGGAAGCTTGATTCAGTCTATTTGGAGATAGTGCTAATCTTGACGCAAGATACGTGCACGGTTTGCGCCGAACATACCATAAGCTTAGAAATCATTTTGGACGCGCCGGATGGAACTCCTTCGTGACATGGGCCTTGTGGAATCTCGTTTTGCTCCGTTTGGAGACAGTGTTAGTGTTAGTGCAAGATAGTTGCATGGTATGCGCCAAACATACCATAGGCTCAGAAATCATTTTGGACGCACCCAATGGTACTCCTAGGTGATGAGGCTCAAGTGGATGCTCGTTTCATTCCGTTTGGAGATAGTGTTAGTGTCGGTGCAAGATAGGTGCATGATTTGCGCTGAACGTACCACAGGCTCAGAAATCATTTTGGACGCACCCGATGGAAGTCCAATGTGACATGGGCATGTGGAATCTCATTTTGGTCTGTTTGGAGACAGTGTTAGTGTCAGTGCAAGATAAATGCATAGTTTACGCCAAATGTACCACGGGCTCAGAATTGTTTTGGACGCCCGGGATGGTACTCCTAGGTGACGAGGCTGAAGTGGAAGCTCCATTCAGTCCGTTTGGAGATAGTGCTAATCTTGACGCAAGATAGGTGCACGGTTTGTGCCGAACTTACCATAGGCTCAGAAACTGCTTTGGACGCACCCAACGAACTCCTAGGTGACGTAGGTCAAGTGAAATTTTGGATGGACCCGATGTAACTCCTAGGTGACTCGGGTCATGTGGAATCTCGTTTCGGTCCGTTTAGAGACAGTGTTAGTGTCAGTGCAAGATAGGTGCACAGTTTGTGCCAAATATACCATAGGATCAAAAATCTTTTTGGACGGACCCATTGATACTCCACGGTGATGAGGCTCAAGCGGAAGCTTGATTCAGTAAGTTTGGAGATAGTGCTAACCTTGACGCAAGATAGGTGCATGGTTTGTGCCGAACTTACCATAGGCTCAGAAAATCGCTTTGGATGCACCCAACAAACTCTTAGGTGACATGGGTCATGCGGAATTTTGTTTCGGTCGGTTTGCAAACAGTGTTAGTGTGGGTCCAAGATAGGTGCGTGGTATGCGCCAAATGTACCATGGGCTCAAAAATCATTTTGGACGCACCCGATGGTACTCCTAGGTGACGAGGCTCAACTGGATGCTCGTTTCATTCCATTTGGATGTAGTGCTAGTCTTAAAGCAAGATAGTTCCACGGTTTGTGTCAAACGTACCATAGGCTTAGAAATCGTTTTGGACGCACCCGATGGTACTCTAGGTGACGAGGCTCAAGTGGAAGCTCGAGTCAGTCCATTTGGAGATACTGCTAATCTTGACGCAAGATAGGGGCACGATTTGCACCGAACGACGACAGGCTTAGAAATCATTTTGGACGCACTCAATCGAACACCTAGGTGACGTGGGTCATGTGGAATCTCGTTTTGGTCCGTTTGTGGACAGTGTTAGTGTCGGAACAAGATAGGTGCACGGTTTGCGGCAAACGTACCATAGGCTCAGAAATCATTTTGGATGCACCCAGTAATACTTCTAGGTGACGAGGCTCAAGTGGAAGCTTGATTTAGTCCATTTGGAAGTACTAATCTTGACACAAGATAGGTGCAAGCTTGGCGCCAAACATACCATAGGCTCAAAAATCATTTTGAAGGCACCCGATGTAACTCCTAGGTGACTTGTGTCATGTGAAATCTCTTTTAGGTCCGTTTGGAGACAGTGTTAGTGTCAGTGCAAGATAGGTGCATGGTGTGCTCCAAACGTACCATAGGTTCAGAATCGTTTGACACACCTAATGATACTCCTATGTGATGAGGCTCAAGGGAAACCTCGATTCAGTTGTACCTTGAGGCAAGATAGGTGCACGGTTTTCGCAAAACATACTATAGGCTTAGAAATCATTTAGGACGTGATCGATGGAACTCCTTGGTGACGTGGGCCATGCGGAATCTCGTTTCGGTCCATTTGGAGTGTTAGTGTCGGTGCAAGATAGGTGCATGGTTTGTGCCAAATGTACCATAGGCTCAAAAATCATTTTAAACACACCCGATGGTACCCCTCGGTGACGAGGCTCAAGTGGATGCTCGTTTCATTCCTTGGAGATAGTGCTAATCTTGATGCAAGATAGGTGCATGGTCTGTGCCAAACGTACCATGGGCTCATAATTGTTTTGGACGCCCGCGATGGTACTCCTAGATGATGAGGCTCAAGTGGAAGCTCGATTTAGTCCGTTAGAAGACAGTGCTAATCTTGATGCAAGATAGGTGAACGCTTTGCGCCAAATGTACCACAGGCTCAAAATTTTGTTTTGGACGGACCCAATGTAACTCCTAGGTGACTTGGGTCATGTGGAATCTCGTTTTGGTTCGTTTGGAGATAGTGTTAGTGTCGGTGCAAGATAGGTGCACAGTTTGCGCCGAACATACCATAGGCTCAGAAATCATTTTGGACGCACCCGATAGAACTCCTAGGTGACATGGGTCATGTGGAATCTCGTTTAGGTCCATTTGTTGACAGTGTTAGTGTCGATGCAAGATAGGTGCATGGTTTGCGCCAAACGTACCATAGGCTTAGAAATCATTTGGGACGCACCCAATGGTACTCCTCCAGGCTGAAGTGGATGCTCGTTTCAATCCATTTGGAGATAGTGCTAATCTTGATGCAAGATAGGTCCACGGTTTGCGCCGAACGTACCATAGGCTCTGAAATCATTTTGGACACACCCGATGGAACTCCTTGGTGACATGGGCCATGTGGAATCTCGTTTCAGTCCGTTTGGAGACAGTCTTAGTGTCGGTGCAAGATCGGTGCATGGTTTGCGCCAAAACGTACCATAGGCTCAGAAATCATTTTGGACGCACCCGATGGTACTCCCAGTTGACGAGGCTCAAATGGGTGCTCGTTTCATTCCGTTTGGAGATAGTGCTAATGTTGACGCAAGATGGGTGCACGATTTGCGCTGAACGTACCACAGGCTCAGGAATCATTTTGGACGCACCCGATGGAAGTCCTAGGTGACGTGGGCATGTGGAATCTCGTTTTGGTCTGTTTGGAGACAGTGTTAATGTTAGTGCAAGATAGGTGCATGGTTTGCGCCCAACGTACCATTGGCTCAGGAATCATTTTGGACACACCCGATGGTACTCCTGGGTGATGAGGCTCAAGTGGATGCTCGTTTCGTTCCATTTGGAGACAGTGTTAGTCGCTGCAAGATTGGTACACGAGTTGCGCTGAACGTACCATAGGCTTAGAAATCATTTTGTGTGCACCCAATGGAAGTCCTCGCTGACATGGCCAAGTGGAATCTCGTTTTGGTCTGTTTGGAGACAGTGTTAGAGTCAGTGCAAGATTGGTGCACGGTTTGCGCCAAATGTACCACGGGCTTAGAATCGTTTTGGACGCCCGTGAAGGTACTCCTAGGTGACAAGGTTCAAGTGGAAGCTCGATTCGGTCCATATGGAGATAGTGCAAATCTTAACGCAACATAGGTGCATGCTTTGCGCTGAACGTACCACAAGCTCAAAAATTGTTTTGGACAGACCCGATGTAACCCTAGGCGACTTGGGTCATGTGGACTCTTGTTTCGGTCTGTTTGGAGACCGTGTTAGTGTCGGTGCAAGATTGGTGCACAGTTTGCGCTAAACGTACCATAGGCTCAAAAATCTTTTTGGATGCTCCCAATGATACTCCATGGTGATAAGGCTCAAGTGGAAGCTCGATTCAGTCCGTTTGGAGATAGTGCTAACCTTGATGCAAGATAGGTGCACGGTTTGTGCCAAAGTTACCATGGGCTCAGAAATCGCTTTGGACGCACCCAATCGAACTCCTAGGTGACGTGGCTCATGTGGAATTTTGTTTCGGTCCGTTTGTAGACAGTGTTAGTGTCGTTGCAAGATAGGAGCATGGTTTGCGCTAAACGTACCATATGGTCAGAAATCATTTTGGACGTACCCGATGGTACTCCTATATGACAAGGCTCAAGTGGATGTTCATTTCATTCCGTTTGGAGACAGTGTTAGTCGGTGCAAGATAGGTGCACAATTTGTGTTGAACGTACCATAGGCTCAGAAATCATTTTGTACGCAGCCAATGAAAGTCCTAGGTGACGTGGGCAAGTGGAATCTCATTTTGGTCTATTTGGAGACAATGTTAATGTCAGTGCAAGATAGGTGCATGGTTTGAGCCCAACGTACCATTGGCTCCGGAATCATTTTGGACACACCCGATGGTACTCTTGGGTGACGAGGCACACATGGATGCTCGTTTCATTCCGTTTGGAGATAGTGTTAGTTAGTGCAAGATTGGTGCACGAGTTGCGCTGAACGTACCAAAGGCTTAGAAATCATTTTGTATGCGCCCGATGGAAAGTCCTAGCTGACATGGCCAAGTGGAATCCCATTTTGGTCTGTTTGGAGACAGTGTTAGAGTCAGTGCAAGATTGGTGCACGGTTTGCGCCAAATGTACCACGGGCTCAGAATCATTTTGGACGCCCGCGAAGGTCCTCCTAGGAGACAAGGCTCAAGTGGAAGCTCGATTCAGTCCATATGGAGATAGTGCAAATCTTAACGCAACATAGGTGCTTGCTTTGCGCCAAACGTACCACAAGCTCAAAAATTGTTTTGGATGGACCCGATGTAACCCTAGGCGACTTGGGTCATGTGGACTCTCGTTTTGGTCTGTTTGGAGACCGTGTTAGTGTCGGTGCAAGATAGGTGCACAGTTTGCGCCAAACGTACCATAGTCTCAGAAATCTTTTTGGATGCTCCCAATGATACTCCATGGTGATAAGGCTCAAGTGGAAGCTCGATTCAGTCCGTTTGTAGATAGTGCGAACCTTGACGCAAGATAGGTGCACGGTTTGCGCTGAAGTTACCATGGGCTCAGAAATCGCTTTGGACGCACCCAATTGAACTCCTAGGTGACGTGGCTCATGTGGAATTTTGTTTCGGTCCATTTGCAGACAGTGTTAGTGTCGTTGCAAGATAGGAGCATGGTTTGCGCCAAACGTACCATAGGGTCAGAAATCATTTTGGACGCACCCGATGGTACTCCTATATGACGAGGCTCAAGTGGATGCTCATTTCATTCCGTTTGGATACAGTGTTAGTCGGTGCAAGATAGGTGCACAATTTGCGCTGAACATACCATAGGCTCAGAAATCATTTTGTACACAGCCGATGAAAGTCCTAGGTGACGTGGGCAAGTGGAATCTCATTTTGGTCTGTTTGGAGACAATGTTAGTGTCAGTGCAAGACTGGTGCACGGTTTGCGCCAAACTTACCATAGGCTCTGAAATCATTTTGGACGCACCTGATGTAACTCCTAGGTGACTTGTGTCATGTGAAATCTCGTTTAGGTCCATTTGGAGACAGTGTTAGTGTCTTGTGCAAGATAGGTGCATGGTTTGCGCCAAACGTACCATAGGCTTAGAAATCATTTTGGATGCACCCAATGGTACTCCTCCTGGATGACGAGGCTGAACTGGATGCTCGTTTCATTCCGTTTGGAGATAGTGCTAATCTTGACGCAAGATAGGTCCACGGTTTGCGTCGAATGTACCATAGGCTCAGAAATCGTTTTGGACACACCCGATGGAACTCCTTGGTCACATGGGCCATGTGGAATCTCGTTTCGGTCCGTTTGGAGACAGTCTTAGTGTCGGTGCAAGATAGGTGTATGGTTTGCGCCAAAATGTACCATAGGCTCAGAAATCATTTTGGACGCACCCGATGGTACTCCTAGGTGACGAGGCTCAAATGGGTGCTCGTTTCATTCCGTTTGGAGATAGTGCTAATCTTGACGCAAGATGGGTGCACGGTTTGCGCTGAACGTACCACAGGCTCAGGAATAATTTTGGACGCACCCGATGGAAGTCCTAGGTGACGTGGGTATGTGGAATCTCATTTTGGTCTATTTGGAGACAGTGTTAATGTCAGTGCAAGATAGGTGCATGGTTTGCGCCCAACGTACCATTGGCTCAGGAATCATTTTGGACACACCCAATGGTACTCCCAGGTGACGAGGCTCAAGTGGATGCTCGTTTCATTCCGTTTGGAGACAGTGTTAGTCGGTGCAAGATTGGTGCACGAGTTGCGCTGAACGTGCCATAGGCTTAGAAATCATTTTGTATGCACTCGATGGAAGTCCTAGGTGACGTGGCCAAGTGGAATCTCGTTTTGGTCTGTTTGGAGACAGTGTTAGAGTCAGTGCAAGATTGGTGCATGATTTGCGCCAAATGTACCACGGGCTCAGAATCGTTTTGGACGCCCGTGAAGGTACTCCTAGGTGACAAGGCTCAAGTGGAGGCTCAATTCAGTCCATATGGAGATAGTGCAAATCTTAACGCAACATAGGTGCATGCTTTGCGCCGAACGTACCACAAGCTCAAAAATTGTTTTGTATGGACCCGATGTAACCCTAGGCAACTTGGGTCATGTGGACTCTCATTTTGGTATGTTTGGAGACAGTGTTAGTGTCGGTGCAAGATAGGTGCACAGTTTGCGCCAAACGTACGATAGGCTCTGAAATCTTTTTGGATGCTCCCAATGATACTCCATGGTGATAAGGCTCAAGTGGAAGCTCGATTCAGTCCATTTGAGATAGTGCTAACCTTGATGCAAGATAGGTGCACGGTTTGCGCCGAAGTTACCATGGGCTCAGAAATCGCTTTGGACGCACCCAATCGAACTCCTAGGAGACGTGGCTCATGTGGAATTTTGTTTCGGTCCGTTTGCAGACAGTGTTAGTGTCGTTGCAAGATAGGATCATGGTTTGTGCCAAACGTACCATAGGGTTAGAAATCATTTTGGACGCACCCAATCGAACTCCTAGGAGATGTGGCTCATGTGGAATTTTGTTTCGGTCCGTTTGCAGACAGTGTTAGTGTCGTTGCAAGATAGGAGCATGGTTTGCGCCAAACGTACCATAGGCTCAGAAATCATTTTGGACGCACCCGATGGTACTCCTATATGACGAGGCTCAAGTGGATGCTCATTTCATTCTGTTTGGAGACAGTGTTAGTCGGTGCAAGATAGGTTCACAATTTGCGCTGAACGTACCATAG
This sequence comes from Saccharum hybrid cultivar R570, assembly GCA_038087645.1. Classification (NCBI taxonomy): domain Eukaryota; kingdom Viridiplantae; phylum Streptophyta; class Magnoliopsida; order Poales; family Poaceae; genus Saccharum; species Saccharum hybrid cultivar. Next base: position 18,883,056 of record JAQSUU010000066.1, read on the forward strand.
GCTCAGAAATCATTTTGTACGCAGCCGATGAAAGTCCTAGGTGACATGGGCAAGTGGAATCTCATTTTGGTCTGTTTGGAGACAGTGTTAGTGTCAGTGCAAGACCAGTGCACGGTTTGCGCCAAATGTACCTCCGGCTCAGAATAATTTTGGACGCACCAGATGGAACACCTTGGTGACTTGGGTCACGTGGAATCTCGTTTCGGTCCGTTTGGAGATAGTGTTAGTGTCGGTGCAAGATAGGTGCACAGTTTGCGCCAAACATACCGTAGGCTCAAAAATCATTTTGGACACACCTAGTAATACTTCTAGGTGACGTGGCTCAAGTGGAAGCTCGATTCAGTCCATTAGGAGATAGTGGTAACATTGATGCAAGATAAGTGCATGGTTTGCTCCGAACGTAGCACAGGCTCAGAAATCATTTTGGACGCACCCAATAGAACTCCTAGGTGACGTAGGTTTTGTGCAATTTTGCTTCGGTCCATTTGCAGATAGTGTTAGTGTCGGTGCAAGATAGGTGCATGGTTTGCGCCAAACGTACCACAGGCTCAGAAATCATTTTGGATGCACCAGATGGTACTCATATATGACGAAGCCCAAGTTGATGTTCGTTTCATTCCGTTTGGAGATAGTGCTAATCTTGACGCAAGATAGTTGCACGGTTTGTGCCAAATGTACCATAGGCTTAGAAATTGTTTTGGACACACGTGATGGTACTCCTAGGTGACGAGGCTCAAGTGGAACCTCGAGTCAGTCCATTCAGAGATCTGCTAATCTCGACACAAGACAGGTGCATGATTTGCGCCGAATGTACGACAGACTTAGAAATCATTTTGGACACACTCGATGGAACACCTACGTGACGCGGGTCATGTGGAATCTCGTTTTGGTCCATTTAGAGACAGTGTTAGTGTCGGAGCAAGATAGGTGCACGGTTTGCGCCAAACTTACCATAGGCTTAGAAATCATTTTGGACGCACCTGATGTAACTCCTAGGTGACTTGTGTCATGTGAAATCTCGTTTAGGTCCGTTTGGAGACAGTGTTAGTGTCTTGTGCAGGATAGGTGCATGGTTTGCGCCAAACGTACCATAGGCTTAGAAATCATTTTGGACACACCCAATGGTACTCCTCCTGGATGATAAGGCTGCAGTGGATGCTCGTTTCATTCCGTTTGGAGATAGTGCAAATCTTGACGCAAGATAGGTGCACGGTTTGCGCCGAACGTACCATAGGCTTAGAAATCATTTTGGACACACCCGATGGAACTCCTTGGTCACATGGGCCATGTGGAATCTCATTTTGGTCCGTTTGGAGATAGTCTTAGTGTCGGTGCAAGATAGGTGCATGGTTTGTGCCAAAACGTAGCATAGGCTTAGAAATCATTTTGGACACACCTAGTAATACTTCTAGGTGACGTTGCTCAAGTGGAAGCTCGATTCAGTCCATTAGGAGATAGTGGTAACATTGACGCAAGATATGTGCACGGTTTGCTCCGAACGTAGCACAGGCTCAGAAATCGTTTTGGACGCACCCAATAGAACTCCTAGGTGATGTGGGTCTTGTGCAATTTTGCTTTGGTCCATTTGCAGATAGTGTTAGTGTCGGTGCAAGATAGGTGCATGGTTTGCGCCAAACGTAGCATAGGCTCAGAAATCATTTTGGACGCACCAGATGGTACTCATATATGACGAGGCCCAAGTTGATGCTCGTTTCATTCCGTTTGGAGATAGTGCTAATCTTGACGCAAGATAGTTGCACGGTTTGTGCCAAATGTACCATAGGCTTAGAAATTGTTTTGGATGCACGCGATTTTACTCCTAGGTGACGAGGCTCAAGTGGAACCTCGAGTCAGTCCATTCAGAGATACTGCTAATCTTGACACAAGACAGGTGCATGATTTGCGCCGAACGTACGACAGACTTAGAAATTATTTTGGACACACTCGATGGAACACCTACGTGACGCGGGTCATGTGGAATCTCGTTTTGTTCCATTTAGAGACAGTGTTAGGGTTGGAGCAAGATAGGTGCACGGTTTGCGCCAAACTTACCATAGGCTCAGAAATCATTTTGGACGCACCTGATGTAACTCTTAGGTCACTTGTGTCATGTGAAATCTCGTTTAGGTCCATTTGGAAACAGTGTTACTGTCTTTTGCAAGATAGGTGCATGGTTTGCGCCAAACGTACCATAGGCTTAGAAATCATTTTTGACGCACCCAATGGTACTCCTCTTGGATGACGAGGCTAAAGTGGATGCTCGTTTCATTCCGTTTGGAGATAGTGCTAATCTTGACGCAAGATAGGTGCACGGTTTGCACCGAACGTACCATAGACTCAGAAATTGTTTTGGACACACCCGATGGAACTCCTTGGTGACATGGGCCATGTGGAATCTCGTTTCGGTCCGTTTGGAGACAGTCTCAGTGTCGGTGCAAGATAGGTGCATGGTTTGCGCCAAAACGTACCATAGGCTCAGAAATCATTTTGGAAGCACCTGATGGTACTCCTAGGTGACAAGGCTCAAATGGGTGCTCGTTTCATTCCGTTTGGAGATAGTGCTAATCTTGACGCAAGATGGGTGCACGATTTGCGCTGAACGTACCACAGGCTCAGGAATCATTTTGGACGCACCGGATGGAAGTCCTAGGTGACGTGGGCATGTGGAATCTCGTTTTGGTCTGTTTGGAGACAGTGTTAATGTCAGTGCAAGATAGGTGCATGGTTCGCGCCCAACGTACCATTGGCTCAGGAATCATTTTGTACACACCCGATTGTACTCCTAGGTGACGAGGCTCAAGTGGATGCTCGTTTCATTCCGTTTGGAGACAGTGTTAGTTGGTGCAAGATTGGTGCATGAGTTGCGCTGAACGTACCATAGGCTTAGAATTCATTTTGTATGCACCCGATGGAAGTCCTAGGTGACGTGGCCAAGTGGAATCTTGTTTTGGTCTGTTTGGAGACAGTGTTAGAGTCAGTGCAAGATTGGTGCATGATTTGCGCCAAATGTACCACGGGCCAAGAATCATTTTGGATGCCCGCGAAGGTACTCCTAGGTGACAAGGCTCAAGTGGAAGCTCGATTCAGTCCATATGGAGATAGTGCAAATCTTAACGCAACATAGGTGCATGCTTTGCGCCGAACGTACCACAATCTCAAAAATTGTTTTGGATGTTCCCGATGTAACCCTAGGCGACTAGGGTCATGTGGACTCTCATTTCGGTCTGTTTGGAGACCGTGTTAGTGTCGGTGCAAGATAGGTGCATAGTTTGCATGGTGATAAGGCTCAAGTGGAAGCTCGATTCAGTCCGTTTGGAGATAGTGCGAACCTTGACGCAAGATAGGTGCACGGTTTGCGCCGAAGTTACCATGGGCTCAGAAATCGCTTTGGACGCACCCAATCGAACTCCTAGGTGACGTGGCTCATGTGGAATTTTGTTTCGGTCCGTTTGCAGACAGTGTTAGTGTCGTTGCAAGATAGATGCATGGTTTGCGCCAAACGTACCATAGGGTCAGAAATCATTTTGGACGCACCCGATGGTACTCCTATATGACGAGGCTCAAGTGGATGCTCATTTCATTCCATTTGGAGACAGTGTTAGTCGGTGCAAGATAGGTGCATAATTTGCACTGAACGTACCATAGGCTCAGAAATCATTTTGTACGCTGCCGATGAAATTCCTAGGCGACGTGGGCAAGTGGAATCTCATTTTGGTCTATTTGGAGATAGTGTTAATGTCAGTGCAAGATAGGTGCATGGTTTGCGCCAAACGTACCATTGGCTCAGGAATCATTGTGGACACACCCGATGGTACTCTTGGGTGACGAGGCTCACGTGGATGCTCGTTTCATTCCATTTGGAGACAGTGTTAGTTGGTGCAAGATTGGTGCACGAGTTGCGGTGAGCGTACTATAGGCTTAGAAATCATTTTGTATGCACCCGATGGAAGTCCTAGCTGACGTGGCCAAGTGGAATCTCGTTTTGGTCGGTTTGGAGACAGTGTTAGAGTCAGTGCAAGATTGGTGCACGGTTTGCGCCAAATGTACCACGGGCTCAGAATCGTTTTGGACGCCCGCGAAGGTACTCCTAGGTGACAAGGTTCAAGTGGAAGCTCGATTCAGTCCATATGGAGATAGTGCAAATCTTAACGCAACATAGGTGCATGCTTTGCGCCGAACGTACCACAAGCTCAAAAATTGTTTTGGATAGACCTGATGTAACCCTAGGCGACTTGGGTCATGTGGACTCACATTTCGGTCTGTTTGGAGACAGTGTTAGTGTCGGTGCAAGATAGGTGCACAGTTTGCGCCAAACGTACCATAGGCTCAGAAATCTTTTTGAATGCTCCCAATGATACTCCATGGTGATGAGGCTCAAGTGGAAGCTCGATTCAGTCCGTTTGGAGATAGTGCTAACATTGACGCAAGATAGGTGCACGGTTTGCACCGAAGTTACCATGGACTCAGAAATCGCTTTGGACGCACCCAATCGAACTCCTATGTGACGTGGCTCATGTGGAATTTTGTTTCGGTACGTTTGCAGACAGTGTTAGTGTCATTGCAAGATAGGAGCATGGTTTCGCCAAACGTACCATAGGGTCAGAAATCATTTTGGACGCACCCGATGGTACTCCTATATGACGAGGCTCAAGTGGATGCTCATTTCATTCCGTTTGGAGACAGTGTTAGTCGGTGCAAGATAGGTGCACAATTTGCGCTGAACGTACCATAGGCTCATAAATCATTTTGTACGCAGCCGATGAAAGTCCTAGGTGACGTGGGCAAGTGGAATCTCATTTTGGTCTGTTTGGAGACAGCGTTAGTGTCAGTGCAAGACTGGTGCATGGTTTACACCAACGTACCACTGGCTCAGAATCATTTTGGACGCAATAGATGGAACACCTTGGTGACTTGGGTCATGTGGAATCTCGTTTCGGTCCGTTTGGAGATAGTGTTAGTGTCGGTGCAAGATAGGTGCACAGTTTGCGCCAAACATACCATAGGCTCAAAAATCATTTTGGACACAGCTAGTAATACTTCTTGGTGACGTGGCTCAAGTGGAAGCTCAATTCAGTCCATTAGGAGATAGTGGTAACATTGACGCAAGATAAGTGCACGGTTTGCTCCGAACGTAGCACAGGTTCAGAAATCATTTTGGACGCACCCAATAGAACTCCTAGGTGATGTGGGTCTTGTGCAATTTTGCTTCGGTCCATTTGCAGGTAGTGTTAGTGTCGGTGCAAGATAGGTGCATGGTTTGCGCCAAATGTACAATAGGTTTAGAAATCATTTTGGACGCACCAGATGGTACTCATATATGACGAGGCCCAAGTTGATGCTCGTTTCATTCCGTTTGGAGATAGTGCTAATCTTGATGCAAGATAGATGCACGGTTTGTGCCAAATGTACCATAGGCTTAGAAATTGTTTTGGACGCACGCGATGGTACTCCTAGGTGACGAGGCTCAAGTGGAACCTCGAGTCAATCCGTTCAGAGATACTGCTAATATTAATGCAAGACACGTGCATGATTTGCGCTGAACGTACGACAGACTTAGAAATCATTTTGGACACACTCGATGGAACACCTACGTGACGCGGGTCATGTGGAATCTTGTTTTGGTCCATTTAGAGACAATGTTAGTGTCAGAGCAAGATAGGTGCATGGTTTGTGCCAAACTTACCATAGGCTCAGAAATCATTTTGGACGCACCTGATGTAACTCCTAGGTGACTTGTGTCCTGTAAAATCTCGCTTAGGTCCGTTTGGAGACAGTGTTAGTGTCTTGTGCAAGATAGGTGCATGGTTTGCGCCAAACGTACCATAGGCTTAGAAATCATTTTGGATGCACCAAATGGTACACCTCCTGGATGATGAGGCTGAAGTGGATGCTTGTTTCATTCCGTTTGGAGATAGTGCTAATCTTGACGCACGATAGGTGCACGGTTTGCGCCGAACGTACCATAGGATCAGAAATCGTTTTGGACACACCCGATGGAACTCCTTGGTCACATGGACCATGTGGAATCTCGTTTCGGTCTGTTTGGAGACAGTCTTAGTGTCGATGCAAGATAGGTGCATGGTTTGTGCCAAAACGTACCACAGGCTCAGAAATCATTTTGGACGCACGCGATGGTACTCCTAGGTGACGAGGCTCAAATGGGTGCTCGTTTCATTCCGTTTGGAGATAGTGCTAATCTTGACGCAAGATGGGTGCACGATTTGCGCTGAACGTACCACAGGCTCAGGAATCATTTTGGACGCACCCGATGGAAGTCCTAGGTGACATGGGCATGTAGAATCTCGTTTTGGTCTGTTTGGAGACAGTGTTAATGTCAGTGCAAGATAGGTGCATGGTTTGCGCCCAACGTACCATTGGCTCAGGAATCATTTTGGACACACCCGATGGTACTCCTAGGTGACGAGGCTCAAGTGAATGCTCGTTTTATTCCGTTTGGAGACAGTGTTAGTCGGTGCAAGATTGGTGCACGAGTTGCGCTGAACGTACCATAGGCTAAGAAATCATTTTGTATGCCCCCGATGGAAGTCCTAGGGGACGTGGCCTCGTCACCTAGGAGACAGTGTTAGAGTCAGTGCAAGATTAGTGCACGGTTTGCGCCAAATGTACCACGGGCTCAGAATCGTTTTGGATGCCCGCGAAGGTACTCCTAGGTGACAAGGCTCAAGTGGAAGCTCGATTCAGTCCATATGGAGATAGTGCAAATCTTAACGCAACATAGGTGCATGCTTTATGCCAAACGTACCATAGGCTCAGAAATCTTTTTGGATGCTCCCAATGATACTACATGGTGATAAGGCTCAAGTGGAAGCTCGATTCAGTCCGTCTGGAGATAGTGCTAACCTTGACGCAAGATATGTGCACGGTTTGCGCCGAAGTTACCATGGGCTCAGAAATCGCTTTGGACGCACCCAATCGAACTCCTAGGTGATGTGGCTCATGTGGAATTTTGTTTCGGTCCATTTGCAGACAGTGTTAGTGTTGTTGCAAGATAGGAGCATGGTTTGCGCCAAACGTACCATAGGGTCAGAAATCATTTTGGACGCACCCGATGGTACTCCTATATGACGAGGCTCAAGTGGATGCTCATTTCATTCCGTTTGGAGACAGTGTTAGTCGGTGCAAGATAGGTGCACAATTTGCGCTGAATGTACCATAGGCTCAGAAATCATTTTAGTGTTAGTCGGTGCAAGATAGGTGCACAATTTGCGCTGAACGTACCATAGGCTCAGAAATCATTTTGTATGCAGCCGATGAAAGTCCTAGGTGACGTGAGCAAGTGGAATCTCATTTTGGTCTGTTTGGAGACAATGTTAGTGTTAGTGCAAGACCGGTGCACGGTTTGCGCCAAACGTACCACCGGCTCAGAATCATTTTGGGCGCACCAGATGGAACTCCTTGGTGACTTGGGTCATGTGGAATCTCGTTTCGGTCTGTTTGAAGATAGTGTTAGTGTCGGTGCAAGATAACAGTACAGTTTTTGCCAAACATATCATAGGCTCAAAAATCATTTTGGACGCACCCAGCAATACTTCTAGGTGATGTGGTTTAAGTGGAAGCTCGATTCGGTCCATTAGGAGATATTTGTAACATTGACGTAAGATAAGTGCACGGTTTGCTCCGAACGTAGCACAGGCTCAGAAATCATTTTGGACGCACCCAATAGAACTCCTAGGTGACGTGGGTCTTGTGCAATTTTGCTTCGGTCCATTTGTAGATAGTGTTAGTGTCGATGCAAGATAGGTGCATGGTTTGCCCCAAACATACCATAGGCTCATAAATCATTTTAGACGCACCAGATGGTACTCATATATGACGAGGCAAGATAGTTGCACGGTTTGTGCCAAATGTACCATAGGCTTAGAAATTGTTATGGACGCACGCGATGGTACTCCTAGGTGACGAGGCTCAAGTGGAACCTCGAGTCAGTCTGTTCAGAGATACTGCTAATCTTAACACAAGACAGGTGCATGATTTGCGCCGAACGTACGACAGACTTAGAAATCATTTTGGATGCCCTCGATAGAACACCTACATGACGGGGGTCATGTGGAATCTCGTTTTGGTCCATTTAGAGACAGTGTTAGTGTTAGAGCAAGGTAGGTGCACGGTTTGCGCCAAACTTACCATAGGCTCAGAAATCATTTTGGACGCACCTAATGTAACTCCTAGGTGACTTGTGTCATGTGTAACTCCTAGGTGACTTGTGAATTGTTTTGGATGGACCCGATGTAACCCTAGGCGACTTGGGCCATGTGGACTCTCGTTTCGGTCTGTTTGGAGACAGTGTTAGTGTCGGTGCAAGATAGTTGCACAGTTTGCGCCAAACGTACCATAGGCTCAGAAATCTTTTTGGATGCTCCCAATGATACTCCATGGTGATAAGGCTCAAGTGGAAGCTCGATTCAGTCCGTTTGGAGATAGTGCTAATCTTGACGCAAGATAGTTGCACGGTTTGCGCCGAACGTACCATTGGCTTAGAAATCATTTTGGACACACCCGATGGAACTCCTTGGTGACATGGGCCATGTGGAATCTCGTTTCGGTAGATTTGGAGACAGTCTTAGTGTCAGTGCAAGATAGGTGCATGGTTTGCCCCAAAACATAAAATAGGCTCAGAAATCATTTTGGACGCACCCGATGGTACTCCTAGTTGACGAGGCTCAAATGGGTGCTCGTTTCATTCCGTTTGGAGATAGTGCTAATCTTGACGCAAGATGGGTGCACGATTTGCGCTGAACGTACCACAGGCTTAGGAATCATTTTGGACGCACCCGATGGAAGTCCTAGGTGACATGGGCATGTGGAATCTCATTTTGGTCTGTTTGGAGACAGTGTTAATGTCAGTGCAAGATAGGTGCATGGTTTGCGCCCAACGTACCATTGGCTCAGGAATCATTTTTGGACGCACGCGATGGTACTCCTAGGTGACGAGGCTCAAGTGGATGCTCGTTTCATTCCGTTTGGAGACAGTGTTAGCCGGTGCAAGATTGGTGCACAAGTTGCGCTGAACGTACCATAGGCTTAGAAATCATTTTGTTTGCACCCGATGGAAGTCCTAGGTGACGTGGCCAAGTGGAATCTCGGTTTGGTCTGTTTGGAGACAGTGTTAGAGTCAGTGCAAGATTGGTGCACGGTTTGCGCCAAATGTACCACGGGCTCAGAATCGTTTTGGACACCCACGAAGGTACTCCTAGGTGACAAGGCTCAAGTGGAAGCTTGATTCAGTCCATATGGAGATAGTGCAAATTCTAACGCAACATAGGTGCATGCCTTGCGCCGAACGTACCACAAGCTCAAAAATTGTTTTGGATGGACCTGATGTAACCCTAGGCGACTTGGGCCATGTGGACTGTCGTTTCGGTCAGTTTGGAGACAGTATTACTGTCGGTGCAAGACAGTTGGACAGTTTGCACCAAACGTACCATAGGCTCAGAAATCTTTTTGGATGCTCCCAATGATACTCCATGGTGATAAGGCTCAAGTGGAAGCTCGATTCAGTCTGTTTGGAGATAGTTCTAATCTTGACGCAAGATAGGTGCACGGTTTGCACTGAAGTTACCATGGGCTCAGAAATCGCTTTGGACGCACCCAATCGAACTCCTAGGTGACGTGGCTCATGTGGAATTTTGTTTCAGTCCGTTTGCAGACAGTGTTAGTGTCGTTGCAAGATAGGAGCATGGTTTGCGCCAAACGTACCATCGGGTCAGAAATCATTTTGCACGCAACCGATGGTACTCCTATATGACGAGGCTCAAGTGGATGCTCGTTTCATTCCGCTTGGAGACAGTGTTAGTTGGTGCAAGATAGGTGCACAATTTGCGCTGAGCATACCATAGGCTCAGAAATCATTTTTTACGCAGCCGATGAAAGTCCTAGGTGACGTGGGCAAGTGGAATCTCATTTTGGTCTGTTTGGAGACAGTGTTAGTGTCAGTGCAAGACCGGTGCACGGTTTGCGCCAAACGTACCACCGGCTCAGAATCATTTTGGGCGCACCAGATGGACCTCCTTGGTGACTTGGGTCATGTGGAATCTCGTTTCGGTCTGTTTGGGGATAGTGTTAGTGTCGGTGCAAGATAACAGTATAGTTTTCGCCAAACATATCATAGGCTCAAAAATCATTTTGGACGCACACAGCAATACTTCTAGGTGATGTGGTTTAAGTGGAAGCTCGATTCAGTCCATTAGGAGATATTTGTAACATTGACGCAAGATAAGTGCACGGTTTGCTCCGAATGTAGCACAGGCTCAGAAATCATTTTGGACGCACCCAATAGAACTCCTAGGTGACGTGGGTCTTGTGCAATTTTGCTTCGGTCCATTTGTAGATAGTGTTAGTGTCGATGCAAGATAGGTGCATGGTTTGCCCCAAACATACCATAGGCTCATAAATCATTTTAGACGCACCAGATGGTACTCATATATGATGAGGCAAGATAGTTGCATGGTTTGTGCCAAATGTACCATAGGCTTAGAAATTGTTATGGACGCACGCGATGGTACTCCTAGGTGACGAGGCTCAAGTGGAACCTCGAGTTAGTCTGTTTAGAGATACTGCTAATCTTAACACAAGACAGGTGCATGATTTGCGCCGAACGTACGACAGACTTAGAAATCATTTTGGACGCACTCGATAGAACACCTACGTGACGGGGGTCATGTGGAATCTCGTTTTGGTCCATTTAGAGACAGTGTTAGTGTTAGAGCAAGGTAGGTGCACGGTTTGCGCCAAACTTACCATAGGCTCAGAAATCATTTTGGATGCACCTAATGTAACTCCTAGGTGACTTGTGAATTGTTTTGGATGGACCCGATGTAACCCTAGGCAACTTGGGCCATGTGGACTCTCGTTTCGGTATGTTTGGAGACAATGTTAGTGTCGGTGCAAGATAGTTGCACAGTTTGCGCCAAACGTACCATAGGCTCAGAAATATTTTTGGATGCTCCCAATGATACTCCATGGTGATAAGGCTCAAGTGGAAGCTCGATTCAGTCCGTTTGGAGATAGTGCTAATCTTGACGCAAGATAGTTGCACGGTTTGCGCCGAACGTACCATTGGCTTAGAAATCGTTTTGGACACACCTGATGGAACTCCTTGGTGACATGGGCCATGTGGACTCTCGTTTCAGTCCATTTGGAGACAGTCTTAGTGTCGGTGCAAGATAGGTGCATGGTTTGCGCCAAAACATACAATAGGCTCAGAAATCATTTTGGACGCACCCGATGGTACTCCTAGGTGACGAGGCTCAAATGGGTGCTCGTTTCATTCCGTTTGGAGACAGTGCTAATCTTGACGCAAGATGGGTGTACGATTTGCGCTGAACGTACCACAGGCTCAGGAATAATTTTGGACGCACCCGATGGAAGTCCTAGGTGATGTGGGCATGTGGAATCTCATTTTGGTCTGTTTGGAGACAGTGTTAATGTCAGTGCAAGATAGGTGCATGGTTTGCGCCCAATGTACCATTGGCTCAGGAATCATTTTGGACGCACGCGATGGTACTCCTAGGTGACGAGGCTCAAGTGGATGCTCGTTTCATTCCGTTTGGAGACAGTGTTAGCCGATGCAAGATTGGTGCACAAGTTGCGCTGAATGTACCATAGGCTTAGAAATCATTTTGTTTGCACCCGATGGAAGTCCTAGGTGACGTGGCCAAGTGGAATCTCAGTTTGGTCTGTTTGGAGACAGTGTTAGAGTCAGTGCAAGATTGGTGCACGGTTTGCGCCAATTGTACCACGGGCTCAGAATCGTTTTGGACACCCACGAAGGTACTCCTAGGTGACAAGGCTCAAGTGGAAGCTCGATTTAGTCCATATGGAGATACTGCAAATCCTAACGCAGCATAGGTGCATGCCTTGCGCTGAACGTACCACAAGCTCAAAAATTGTTTTGGATGGACCCGATGTAACCCTAGGCGACTTGGGCCATGTGGACTCTCGTTTCGGTCTGTTTGGAGACAGTATTACTGTCGGTGCAAGACAGTTGGACAGTTTGCACCAAACATACCATAGGCTCAGAAATCTTTTTGGATGCTCCCAATGATACTCTATGGTGATAAGGCTCAAGTGGAAGCTCGATTCATTCTGTTTGGAGATAGTTCTAATCTTAACGCAAGATAGGTGCACGGTTTGCGCTGAAGTTACCATGGGCTCAGAAATCGCTTTGGACGCACCCAATCGAACTCCTAGGTGACGTGGCTCATGTGGAATTTTGTTTTGGTCCGTTTGCAGACAGTGTTAGTGTCGTTGTAAGATAGGAGCATTGTTTGCGCCAAACGTACCATCGGGTCAGAAATCATTTTGCACGCAACCGATGGTACTCCTATATGACGAGGCTCAAGTGGATGCTCGTTTCATACCGTTTGGAGACAGTGTTAGTTGGTGCAAGATAGGTGCACAATTTGCGCCAAATATACCATAGGCTCAAAAATCATTTTGGACGCACCCAGTAATACTTCTAGGTGACGTGGCTCAAGTGGAAGCTCGATTCAGTCCATTAGGAGATAGTGGTAACATTGACGCAAGATAAGTGCACGGTTTGCTCCGAACGTAGCACAGGTTCAGAAATCGTTTTGGATGCACCCAATAGAACTCCTAGGTGATGTGGGTCTTGTGCAATTTTGCTTCGGTCCATTTGCAGATAGTGTTAGTGTCGGTGCAAGATAGGTGCATGGTTTGCGCCAAACGTACCATAGGCTCAGAAATCATTTTGGACGCACTAGATGGTACTCATATATGACGAGGCCCAAGTGGATGCTCGTTTCGTTCCATTTGGAGATAGTGTTAATCTTGACGCAAGATAGTTGCACGGTTTGTGCCAAATGTACCATAGGCTTAGAAATTGTTTTGGACGCACGTGATGGTACTCCTAGGTGACGAGGCTCAAGTGGAACCTCGAGTCAGTCCGTTCAGAGATACTGCTAATCTTGACGCAAGACAGGTGCATGATTTGCGCCGAACGAACGACAGACTTAGAAATCATTTTGGACGCACTCGATGGAACACCTACGTGACGCGGGTCATGTGGAATCTCGTTTTGGTCCATTTAGAGACAGTGTTTGTGTCAGAGCAAGATAGGTGCACGGTTTGCGCCAAACTTACCATAGGCTCAGAAATCATTTTGGACGCACCTGATGTAACTCCTAGGTGACTTGTGTCATGTGAAATCTCGTTTATGTCTGTTTGGAGACAGTGTTAGTGTCGGTGCAAGATAGATGCACGATGTGCGCCAAACGTACCATAGGCTTAGAAATCATTTTGGACGCACCCAATGATACTCCTAGGTGATGGGGTTCAAGTGGAACCTCGATTCAGTCCATACCTTGAGGCAAGATAGGTGCACGGTTTGCACCGAACGTACCATAGGCTCAGAAATCGTTTAGGACGCACCCGATGGAACTCTTTGGTGACGTGGGCCATGTGGAATCTCGTTTCGGTCCGTTTTGAGTGTTACTGTCGGTGCAAGATAGGTGCATGGTTTGCGCCAATCCTACCATCGGCTCAGAATCCTTTTGGACGCACCAGATGGAACACCTTGGTGACTTGGGTCATGTAGAATCTTGTTTCGGTCCGTTTGGAGATAGTGTTAGTGTCGGTGCAAGATAGGTGCACAGTTTGCGCCAAACTTACCATAGGCTCAAAAATCATTTTGGACGCTCCTAGTAATACTTCTAGGTGACTTGTTTCAAGTCGAAGCTCGATTCAGTCCATTAGGAGATAGTGGTAACATTGACGCAAGATAGGTGCACGGTTTGCTCCGAACGTACCACAGGCTCAGAAATCATTTTGGACGCACCCAATAGAACTCCTAGGTGACGTTGGTCTTGTGCAATTTTGCTTCGGTCCATTTGCATATAGTGTTAGTGTTGGTGCAAGATAGGAGCATGGTTTGCGCCAAACGAACCATAGGCATAGAAATCATATTGGACGCACCCGATGGTACTCATATATGACAAGGCCCAAGTGGATGCTCGTTTCATTCCGTTTGGAGATAGTGCTAATCTTAACGCAAGATAATTGCACGGTTTGTGCCAAATGTACCATAGGCTTAGAAATTGTTTTGGACACACACGATGGTACTCCTAGGTGACGAGGATCAAATGGAAACTCGAGTCAGTCCGTTCAGAGATACTGCTAATCTTGACGCAAGACAGGTGCACGATTTGCGCCGAACGTACGACAGGCTTAGAAATCATTTTGGACGCACTCGATGGAACACCTATGTGACGTGGGTCATGTGGAATCTTGTTTTGGTCCATTTAGAGACAGTGTTAGTGTCGGAGCAAGATATGTGCACGGTTTGCGCCAAACTTACCATAGGCTCAGAAATCATTTTGGACGCACCCGATGTAACTCCTAGGTGACTTGTGTCATGTGAAATCTCATTTAGGTTTATTTGGAGACAGTGTTAGTGTCGGTGTGGGGGTATAAACCCCCAGTACCACAAGATGGTACATGGGCCGCACCGTCTAAGATGGCCCGGCCCGTAAGATCAAGGCGTACATCACAAGATTATAGGTTGTACTAGATATTGTAATAGTACCAGATGGAATACTTTACTTGTAACCTTGTCCCTTCGGAGTATGTAAGGAGGGGCAAGGGTCCCCTAGCGGATAGGTCATACACCACATAACTCAATACAATATAACAGAGCACAGGATGTAGGGTTTTACGTCATGCTGACGGCCTGAACCTGTATAAATCTTGTGTCTTGTGTCCTGTTACCATCCGGTTCGTGTCTTACGCACCTATCTACCGACAAATCACCATCACAGCCATACCCCTCGATGGACTGCCGACCACATTTCATCGACAGTGGCGCGCCAGGTAGGGGTGTGTGTACAGACTCCTAGGCGAGCCAGATGGGAATTTTTTCATTAATTCTCTACTAAAAACTGGGTGAGTCGTTCTACATTGTTGATTGGATCAGTCTTTTCTTCGAATATCTAATACAGATTGATTTTTCTGCATGTAACGACATCTCCCTCGTTCGCGATCTACTTTGCTAACATCGCCCTGGAGCTCGCTGGGATTAATATCGAGAGTTAACTCGACAACGACGGACTCGGCAGCTTCAGCGGCAGGAGAGCAGTACCAACATGCTCTGACTACGACCATGACTCTGCGTACTCATCCAAGCTCTCGAGCGATCAACTCCGCCGAGCTCCGACCACGTCCATTCGAGCTGCCAAGCGAGCCCTCGGATTCCGACCACTTGTCGCATCGGTTGCCGCGAAGAACGGTGCTACAACAACCGCGATCAGAATCATCATGACTGATCGAAAAGCTCGATGACCGGACAACTTCATCGCCACCGACCAGATTTATATCCAAAGATAAGTATACTTCCAATATTCGTATTTAATACAATTTCTTCCAACCACTCTAACGTGCTTACCTGAAGATCACTTTCTATTAATATTTTATAAAAGACCAGTTGATAAAGCACCATCCTTTCTCGAGTTCTCGGAGCTAGCCCCATCTCCGGCTTCTCCCTACGCATGCACGGGACCCGCTCTCTACGCTCCGGGTGGTCGGCGGGCGCTCCCTGGTCTGACCTGTGTGCTCTTGCGTGTGAACAGGCTCCGCGCCTTGCACTCGGACCGCAGATCCGGCTGGGGCCGTACAGATTCTATAGGATGATGCGTCTACCAACTGATACAACTAAAACAGAACACTTATACGTTCTAATTTAGTTATCTTCCACACAATATACAAGCTTTGAATGTTTTTTCAACAAAAACACAAACAAGCTTACATTGTCACAACAGTACATTATTACAAACTTGCATGATGACGAGGCACAAGTTTACAATAAACTAAACTGTTCTACATATATTTATATTGCAGGATCTTCGCTGAGCTTTCATCGCTCCTCGTCAGGCTCGTCGCCGAGCTCTCAGAGCTCGACCATGTCTCCGGCCACACCGGGGACTCATCACCGAGCTCTCGCCGCTCGCCGCCGAGCTCTCGCCGCTCCTCGCCGAGCTCTCGCAGCTCGACCATGTCTCTGGCCACATCGGGGACTCATCATCGAGCTCTCGCCACTCGTCGCCGAGCTCTCACCGATCCTCGCCGAGCTCTCACCGCTCCTCGTCAACCTCTCGCTGCTCGTCGCCTAGCTCTCACCGAGCTCTGGCCGCTCGTCGCCGAGCTCTCACTGCTCGTCACCGAGCTCTCGCCGCTCCTCGCTGAGCTCTCGCTGCTCGTCGCCGAGCTCTCGCCGCTCGTCGCCGAGTTGTCGCTGATCGAACCGCACCTCCAGCCGTGCTCGGGGACTATTCTGGCAAACACATCTTGTCTCAGACCACCGAGCACGTTATACTCCTCGACCACCCGACCAGTGTGCCTCCTCGACCACCCAACCAGCACTCGGGGACTTCTTCCTTGACCACCCGACCAGTGCGCCTCCTCGACCACCCGAGCAGCGCTCGGGGACTTCTTCCTCGACCACCCGACCAGTGCTCGGGGACTGCGCCTTCGACCACCCAACCAATGCTCGGGGATTCGTCGACCGCGTCTCATGTTGTGCTCGGGGACTGCTTCGACCACTCTCTGATCACAGCTTGAGGCTCACAGCTCGAGTCCTGATTTCCTCGGCTACATGTGAAATTTGACTCACATACAGTTGAGAGGTCATTATTTTCTTAGACCTTGCTACAAGGATTATACTTCGCCTTCCAGCAAACTCGGGGACTACATCGGTACGATGCACCTGCCAGTGCATCTCAGTATCGAGTTTTTAAAGACTTTGGGCTCTATTCTTTTAGACCCTCGCACCACGTGCCTACATCACCTACTACCAGGCTCGGGGACTAAGTGGGCACACTTCACCTTGCAGTGAATGTGCTTGTTTTTCGACCCCTATGCCTCTGATGATCACCGACGCTACGCATCAAGACACGCTTACGTTTCTTCACAAAAACCTAAGTGGGCACACTTCCCAGGAAGGAGAAATCTTTTTCTTTTCTCAAGAGCACCATACATTCTTCGGACAACCTACTTCTCTGACAACAACGCTTGCAACAACTGCTCGATGCCGATTTGACGGGTCGAAGACGTCAAGGACTCAAGCCTCGCTGTTCGGAGAAGGTCAAGATGACGTGTCGCATCAGAATATATGGTGCTCAGGGACTAGCTGTGGGGGTATAAACCCCCGGTACCACAAGATGGTACATTGGCCGCACCATCTAAGATGGCCCGGCCCGTAAGATCAAGACGTACATCGCAAGATTATAGGCTGTACTAGATATTGTAATAGTACCAGATGGAATACTTTACTTGTAACCTTGTCCCTTCGGAGTATGTAAGGAGGGGCAAGGGTCCCCTAGAGGACAGGTCATACACCACATAACTCAATACAATATAACAGAGCACAGGATGTAGGGTTTTACGTCATGCTGACGGCCTGAACCTGTATAAATCTTATGTCTTGTGTCATGTTACCATCCGGTTCGTGTCTTGCGCACCTGTCTACCGACAAATCACCATCACGGGCATACCCCTCAATGGACTGCAGACCACATTTTGTCGACAGTCGGTGCAAGATAGGTGCACGCTGTGCGCCAAACGTACCATAGGCTCATAAATCATTTTGGACACACCCAATTATACTCCTAGGTGATGGGGCTCAAGTGGAACCTCGATTCAGTCCGTACCTTGAGGCAAGATAAATGCACGGTTTGTGCCGAACATACCATAGGCTCAGAAATCATTTAGGACGCACCTGATAGAACCCTTTGGTGACGTGGGCCATATGGAATCTCGTTTCGGTCCGTTTCGAGTGTTACTGTCGGTGCAAAATAGGTGCATGGTTTGCGCCAATCGTACCATAGGCTCAGAATCATTTTGGATGCACCAGATAGAACTCCTTGGTGACTTGGGTCATGTGGAATCTCATTTTGGTCCGTTTGCCGACAGTGTTAGTGTCGGTGCAAGATAGGTGCACAGTTTACGCCAAACTTACCATAAGCTCAAAAATCATTTTGGACGCACCCAGTAATACTTCTAGGTGACGTGGCTCAAATGGAAGCTCGATTCAGTCCATTAGGATAGTGGTAACACTGACGCAAGATAGGTGCACGGTTTGCTCCGAACATACCACAGGCTCAGAAATCGTTTTGGACGCACCCAATAGAACTCCTAGGTGACGTGGGTCTTATGCAATTTTGCTTTGGTCCATTTGCAGATAGTGCTAGTGTTGATGCAAGATAGGTGCCTGGTTTGCGCCAAACGTACCATAGACACAGAAATCATATTGGACGCACCCGATGGTACTCATATATGACGAGGCCCAAGTGGATGCTCGTTTCATTATGTTTGGAGATAGTGCTAATCTTGATGCAAGATAGTTGCACAGTTTGTGCCAAATGTACCATAGGCTTAGAAATTGTTTTGGACACACGCGATGGTACTCCTAGGTGACGAGGCTCAAGTGGAACCTCGAGTCAATCCGATCAGAGATACTGCTAATCTTGATGCAAGACAGGTGCACGATTTGCGCCGAACGTACGACAGGCTTAGAAATCATTTTGGACGCACTCGATGGAACACCTACGTGACGTGGGTCATGTGGAATCTCATTTTGGTCCATTCAGAGATAGTGTTAGTGTCGGAGCAAGATAGGTGCATGGTTTGCGCCAAACATACCATAGGCTCAGAAATCATTTTGGACGCACCCGATGGTACTCCTAGGTGATGAGGCCTATGTGGGTGCTCGTTTCATTCCGTTTGGAGATAGTGCTAATATTGACGAAAGGTAGCATGATTTGCGCTGAATGTACCACAGGCTCAGGAATCATTTTGGACACACCTGATGGAAGTCATAGGTGACGTGGGCATGTGGAATCTCGTTTTGAACCGTTTAGAGATAGTGTTAGTGTCGGTGCAAGATAGGCGCATGGTTTGCGCCAAACATACCATAGGCTCAGAAATCATTTTGGACGCACCCTATGGTACTCCTTGATCACGAGGCTCAAGTGGATGCTCGTTTCATTCCATTTGGAGACAGTGTTAGTCGGTGCAAGATAGATGCGCGATTTGCGCTGAACGTACCATAGGCTCAGAAATCATTTTGGACGCACCCTATGGTACTCCTTGACCACGAGGCTCAAGTGGATGCACGTTTCATTCCATTTGGAGACAGTGTTAGTCGGTGCAAGATAGATGCACGATTTGCGCTGAACGTACCATAGGCTCAGAAATCATTTTGTATGCAACTGATGGAAATCCTAGGTGACGTGGGCAAGTGGAATCTTGTTTTGGTCTGTTTGGAGACAGTGTTAGTGTCAGTGCATGACAGGTGCACGGTTTGCACCAAACGTACCATGGGCTCAGAATCGTTTTGGACGCCCGCGATGGTACTCGTAGGTGGCAAAGCTCAAGTGGAAGCTTGTTTTAGTTCATATGGAGATAGTGCTAATCTTAACGCAAGATAGGTGCACGCTTTGCACCGAACGTACCACAGGCTCAAAAATCATTTTAGATGGACCCGATGTAATTCCATGGTGACTTGGGTCATGTGGAATCTTGTTTTGGTCTGTTTGGAGACAGTGTTAGTGTCGGTGCAAGATAGGTGCACAATTTGCGCCAAACATACCATAGGCTTAAAATCTTTTTGTAGGCACCCAATGATACTCCATGGTGACGAGGCTGAAGTGGAAGCTTGATTCAGTTCCTTTGGAGATAGTGCTAACCTTGACGCATCAGAAATTGTTTTGGACGCACCCAATGGAACTCCTTGGTGACGTGGGCCATGTGGAATCTTGTTTTGATCCGTTTGGAGACAGTGTTAGTGTCGGTGCGAGATAGGTGCATGGTTTGCGCCAAACGTACCATAGGCTCAGAAATCATTTTAGACGCACCCGATGGTACTCCTAGGTGATGAGGCTCAAGTGGGTGCTCGTTTCATTCCATTTGGAGATAGTGCTAATATTGACGAAGGATGGGTGGACGATTTGCGTTGAACGTACCACAGGCTCAGGAATCATTTTGGACACACCCGACGGAAGTCCTAGGTGACGTGGGCATGTCGAATCTTGTTTGGGACCGTTTAGAGACAGTGTTAGTGTCAGTGCAAGATAGGTGCATGGTTTGCGCCAAACGTACCATAGGCTTAGAAATCATTTGGGATGCACCCTATGGTACTCCTTGATCACGAGGCTCAAGTGGATGCTCGTTTCATTCCATTTGGAGATACTATTAGTCGGTGCAAGATAGGTGCACGATTTGCGCTGATCGTACCATAGGCTCAAAAATCATTTCGTATGCAATGGATGGAAGTTCTAGGTGACGTGGGCAAGTAGAATCTCGTTTCGGTCTATTTGGAGACAGTGTTAGTGTCAGTGCAAGACAGGTGCACGGTTTGCGCCAAACATACCACGGGCTTAGAATCATTTTGGACACACCAAATGATACTCCACGGTGACGAGGCTTAAGTGGAAGCTTGATTCAGTTCGTTTGGAGATAGTGCTAACATTGACGCAAGATAGGTGCACGGTTTGCGCCGAACTTACAATAGTCTCAGAAATCGCTTTGGACGCCCTCGATGGAACTCCTTGGTGACGTGGGCCATGTGGAATCTCGTTTTGGTCCGTTTGGAGACAACGTTAGTGTCGTTGCAAGATAGGTGTGTGGTTTGCGCCAAACGTACCATAGGCTCAAGTGGGTGCTCGTTTCATTCCGTTTGGAGATAGTGCTAATCTTGATGCAAGATAGTTGCACGGTTTGTGCCAAACTTACCATAGGGTTAGAAATCATTTTGGACGTACCTAATGGTACTCCTAGGTGACGAGGCTCAAGTGGAAGCTCGAGTCAGTCCGTTTGGAGATACTGCTAATCTTGACGCAAGATAGGTGCACGATTTGCGCCGAACGTACAACAGGCTTAGAAATCGTTTTGGATGCACTCGATGGAGCACCTACGTTACGTGGGTCTTGTGGAATCTCATTTTGGTCCATTTTGAGATAGTGTTAGCGTCGTAGAAAGATAGGTGCACGGTTTGCGCCAAACGTGCCATAGGCTCAGAAATCATTTTGGATGCACCCAGCAATACTTCTAGGTGACGAGGCTCAAGTGGAAGCTCGATTTACTTCATTTGGAAATAATGTTAATCTTGACACAAGATAGGTGCATGCTTTGCGCCGGACATACCACAGGCTCAAAAATCATTTTGGATGCACCCGTTGTAACTCCTAGGCGACTTGTGTCATGTGAAATCTCGTTTAGGTGTGTTTGGAGATAGTGTTAGTGTCGGTGCAAGATCGGTGCACGGTGTGTGCCAAACGTACCATAGGTTCAGAAATCATTTTGGATGCACCCAATGATACTCCTAGGTGATGAGGCTCAAGTAGAACCTCGACTCAGTCCATACATACCATAGGCTCAGAAAATCATTTAGGACGCACCCGATGGAACTCCTTGGTGCCATGGGCCATGTGGAATCTCGTTTCGATCCGTTTGGAGTGTTAGTGTCGATGCAAGATAGGTGCATGGTTTGCGCCAAACTTATCGTAGGCTCAAAAATCATTTTGGATGCACCCGATGGTACTCGTAGGTGATGAGGCTCAAGTGGGTGCTCGTTTCATTCTTTCATTCCGTTTGGAGATAGTGCTAATCTTGACGAAAGATGGGTGCACGATTTGTGTTGAACATACCACAGGCTCAGGAATCATTTTGGACACACCCGATGCAAGTCCTAGGTGACGTGGGCATGTCGAATCTTGTTTTGGACTGTTTGGAGACAGTGTTAGTATCGGTGCAAGATAGGTGCATGGTTTGCGCCAAACGTACAATAGGCTTAGAAATCATTTGGGACGCAGCCTATGGTACCCTTGATCACGAGGCTCAAGTGGATGCTCGTTTCATTCCGTTTGGAGACAGTGTTAGTCAGTGCAAGATAGGTCCACGATTTGCACTGAACGTACCATAGGCTCAGAAATCATTTTGTATGCAACTGATGGAAGTCCTAGGTGACGTGGGCAACTAGAATCTCGTTTTGGTCTGTTTGGAGACAGTGTTAGTGTCAGTGCAAGACAGGTGCACGGTTTGCGCCAAACGTACCACGGGCTCAGAATCGTTTTGGACGCTCGCGATGGTACTCGTAGGTGACAAGCTCAAGTGGAAGCTCGTTTCAGTCCATATGGAGATAGTGCTAATCATGATGCAAGATAGGTGCACGCTTTGCGCCGAACGTACCACAGGCTCAAAAATCATTTTGGATGGACCCGATGTAACTCCTAGGCGACTTGGGTCATGTGGAATCTTGTTTCGGTCTGTTTGGAGACAGTGTTAGTGTCGGTGCAAGATAGGTGCACAGTTTGCGCCAAACATACCACGGGCTTAAAACCTTTCTGGATGGACCCAATGATACTCCATGGTGATGAGGCTTAAGTGGAGGCTTGATTCGGTTCCTTTGGAGACAGTGCTAACCTTGACACAAGATAGGTGCACGGTTTGCGCCGAACTTACCATAGTCTTAGAAATCGCTTTGGACGCACTCGATGGAACTCCTTGGTGACGTGGGCCATGTGGAATCTCGTTTCGGTCCGTTTGGAGACAACATTAGTGTCGTTGCAAGATAGGTGTGTGGTTTGCGCCAAACGTACCATAGGCTCAGAAATTATTTTGGACGCACCTGGTGGTACTCCTAGGTGACGAGACTCAAGTGGATGTTTGTTTCATTCTGT
The DNA here is from genome assembly GCA_038087645.1 of Saccharum hybrid cultivar R570. Lineage (NCBI taxonomy): Eukaryota > Viridiplantae > Streptophyta > Magnoliopsida > Poales > Poaceae > Saccharum > Saccharum hybrid cultivar. The sequence continues at coordinate 18,905,762 of JAQSUU010000066.1, forward strand.
TTGGAGATAGTGCTAATCTTGATGCAAGATAGTTGCACGGTTTGTGCCAAACTTACCATAGGGTTAGAAATCATTTTGGACGTACCTAATGGTACTCCTAGGTGACGAGGCTCAAATGGAAGCTCGAGTCAGTCCGTTTGGAGATACTGCTAATCTTGACGCAAGATAGGTGCACGATTTGCGCCGAACGTACAACAGGCTTAGAAATCGTTTTGGATGCACTCGATGGAGCACCTACGTTACGTGGGTCTTGTGAAATCTCGTTTAGGTCTGTTTGGAGATAGTGTTAGTGTCGGTGCAAGATAGGTGCACGGTGTGTGCCAAACGTACCATAGGTTCAGAAATCATTTTGGATGCACCCAATGATACTCCTAGGTGATGAGGCTCAAGTGGAACTTCGACTCAGTCCATACATTGAGGCAAGATAGGTGCATGGTTTGCGCCGAACGTACCATAGGCTCAGAAAATCATTTAGGACGCACCCGATGGAACTCCTTGGTGCCATGGGCCATGTGGAATCTCGTTTCGATCCGTTTGGAGTGTTAGTGTCGATGCAAGATAGGTGCATGGTTTGCGCCAAACTTATCGTAGGGTCAAAAATCATTTTGGATGCACCCGATGGTACTCGTAGGTGATGAGGCTCAAGTGGGTGCTCGTTTCATTCCGTTTGGAGATAGTGCTAATCTTGACGAAAGATGGGTGCACGATTTGTGTTGAACATACCACAGGCTCAGGAATTATTTTGGACACACCCGATGGAAGTCCTAGGTGACGTGGGCATGTCGAATCTTGTTTTGGACTGTTTGGAGACATTAGTGTCAGTGCAAGACAGGTGCACGGTTTGCGCCAAACGTACCACGGGCTCAGAATCATTTTGGACGCCCGCGATGGTACTCGTAGGTGACAAGCTCAAGTGGAAGCTCGTTTCAGTCCATATGGAGATAGTGCTAATCATGATGCAAGATAGGTGCACGATTTGCGCCGAACGTACAACAGGCTTAGAAATCGTTTTGGATGCACTCGATGGAGCACCTACGTTACGTGGGTCTTGTGAAATCTCGTTTAGGTCTGTTTGGAGATAGTGTTAGTGTCGGTGCAAGATAGGTGCACGGTGTGTGCCAAACGTACCATAGGTTCAGAAATCATTTTGGATGCACCCAATGATACTCCTAGGTGATGAGGCTCAAGTGGAACTTCGACTCAGTCCATACATTGAGGCAAGATAGGTGCATGGTTTGCGCCGAACGTACCATAGGCTCAGAAAATCATTTAGGACGCACCCGATGGAACTCCTTGGTGCCATGGGCCATGTGGAATCTCGTTTCGATCCGTTTGGAGTGTTAGTGTCGATGCAAGATAGGTGCATGGTTTGCGCCAAACTTATCGTAGGCTCAAAAATCATTTTGGATGCACCCGATGGTACTCGTAGGTGATGAGGCTCAAGTGGGTGCTCGTTTCATTCTGTTTGGAGATAGTGCTAATCTTGACGAAAGATGGGTGCACGATTTGTGTTGAACATACCACAGGCTCAGGAATCATTTTGGACACACCCGATGGAAGTCCTAGGTGACGTGGGCATGTCGAATCTTGTTTTGGACTGTTTGGAGACATTAGTGTCAGTGCAAGACAGGTGCACGGTTTGCGCCAAACGTACCACGGGCTCAGAATCATTTTGGACGCCCGCGATGGTACTCGTAGGTGACAAGCTCAAGTGGAAGCTCGTTTCAGTCCATATGGAGATAGTGCTAATCATGATGCAAGATAGGTGCACGCTTTGCGCCGAACGTACCACAGGCTCAAAAATCATTTCGGATGTACCCGATGTAACTCCTAGGCGACTTGGGTCATGTGGAATCTTGTTTCGGTCTGTTTGGAGACAGTGTTAGTGTCGGTGCAAGATAGGTGCACAGTTTGCGCCAAACGTACCACGGGCTTAAAACCTTTCTGGATGCACCCAATGATACTCCATGGTGATGAGGCTTAAGTGGAAGCTTGATTTAGTTCCTTTGGACATAGTGCTAACCTTGACGCAAGATAGGTGCACGGTTTGCGCCGAACTTACCATAGTCCTAGAAATCGCTTTGGACGCACTCGATGGAACTCCGTGGTGACGTGGGCCATGTGGAATCTCGTTTCGGTCCGTTTGGAGACAACATTAGTGTCGTTGCAAGATAGGTGTGTGGTTTGCGCCAAACGTACCATAGGCTCAGAAATCATTTTGGACGCACCTGATGGTACTCCTAGGTGACGAGACTCAAGTGGATGTTTGTTTCATTATGTTTGGAGATAGTGCTAATCTTGATGCAAGATAGTTGCACGGTTTGTGCCAAACTTACCATAGGGTTAGAAATCATTTTGGACGTACCTAATGGTACTCCTAGGTGACGAGGCTCAAGTGGAAGCTCGAGTCAGTCCGTTTGGAGATACTACTAATCTTGACGCAAGATAGGTGCATGATTTGCGCCGAACGTACAACAGGCTTAGAAATCATTTTGGATGCACTCGATGGAGCACCTACGTTACGTGGGTCTTGTGGAATCTCGTTTTGGTCCATTTTGAGATAGTGTTAGCGTCGTAGAAAGATAGGTGCACGGTTTGCGCCAAACGTGCCATAGGCTCAGAAATCATTTTGGATGCACCCAGTAATACTTCTAGGTGACGAGGCTCAAGTGGAAGCTCGATTTACTTCATTTGGAAATAGTGTTAATCTTGACACAAGATAGGTGCATGCTTTGCGCCGGACATACCACAGGCTCAAAAATCATTTTGGATGCACCCGTTGTAACTCCTAGGCGACTTGTGTCATGTGAAATCTCGTTTAGGTCTGTTTGGAGATAGTGTTAGTGTCGGTGCAAGATAGGTGCACGGTGTGTGCCAAACGTACCATAGGTTCAGAAATCATTTTGGATGCACCCAATGATACTCCTAGGTGATGAGGCTCAAGTGGAACTTCGACTCAGTCCATACATTGAGGCAAGATAGGTGCATGGTTTGCGCTGAACGTACCATAGGCTCAGAAAATCATTTAGGACGCACCCGATGGAACTCCTTGGTGCCATGGGCCATGTGGAATCTCGTTTCGACCCGTTTGGAGTGTTAGTGTCGATGCAAGATAGGTGCATGGTTTGCGCCAAACTTATCGTAGGCTCAAAAATCATTTTGGATGCACCCGATGGTACTCCTAGGTGATGAGGCTCAAGTGGGTGCTCGTTTCATTCCGTTTGGAGATAGTGCTAATCTTGACGAAAGATGGGTGCACGATTTGTGTTGAACATACCACAGGCTCAGGAATCATTTTGGACACACCCGATGGAGGTCCTAGGTGACGTGGGCATGTCGAATCTTGTTTTGGACTGTTTAGAGACAGTGTTAGTGTCGGTGCAAGATAGGTGCATGGTTTGCGCCAAACGTACCATAGGCTTAGAAATCATTTGGGACGCACCCTATGGTACCCTTGATCACGAGGCTCAAGTGGATGCTCGTTTCATTCCGTTCGAAGACAGTGTTAGTCGGTGCAAGATAGGTCCTCGATTTGCGCTGAACGTACCATAGGCTCAGAAATCATTTTGTATGCAACTGATGGAAGTCCTAGGTGACGTGGGCAACTAGAATCTCGTTTTGGTCTGTTTGGAGACAGTGTTAGTGTCAGTGCAAGACAGGGGCACGGTTTGCGCCAAACGTACCACGGGCTCATAATCGTTTTGGACGCCCGCGATGGTACTCGTAGGTGACAAGCTCAAGTGGAAGCTCGTTTCAGTCCATATGGAGATAGTGCTAATCATGATGCAAGATAGGTGCACGCTTTGCGCCGAACGTACCACAGGCTCAAAAATCATTTCGGATGGACCCGATGTAACTCCTAGGCGACTTGGGTCATGTGGAATCTTGTTTCGGTCTGTTTGGAGACAGTGTTAGTGTCGGTGCAAGATAGGTGCACAGTTTGCGCCAAACGTACCACGGGCTTAAAACCTTTCTGGATGCACCCAATGATACTCCATGGTGATGAGGCTTAAGTGGAAGCTTGATTTAGTTCCTTTGGAGATAGTGCTAACCTTGACGCAAGATAGGTGCACGATTTGCGCCGAACTTACCATAGTCCTAGAAATCGCTTTGGACGCACTCGATGGAACTCCGTGGTGACGTGGGCCATGTGGAATCTCATTTCGGTCTGTTTGGAGGCAACATTAGTGTCGTTGCAAGATAGGTGTGTGGTTTGCGCCAAACGTACCATAGGCTCAGAAATCATTTTGGACGCACCTGATGGTACTCCTAGGTGACGAGACTCAAGTGGATGTTTGTTTCATTATGTTTGGAGATAGTGCTAATCTTGATGCAAGATAGTTGCACGGTTTGTGCCAAACTTACCATAGGGTTAGAAATCATTTTGGACGTACCTAATGGTACTCCTAGGTGACGAGGCTCAAGTGGAAGCTCGAGTCAGTCCGTTTGGAGATACTACTAATCTTGACGCAAGATAGGTGCATGATTTGCGCCGAACGTACAACAGGCTTAGAAATCATTTTGGATGCACTCGATGGAGCACCTACGTTACGTGGGTCTTGTGGAATCTCGTTTTGGTCCATTTTGAGATAGTGTTAGCGTCGTAGAAAGATAGGTGCACGGTTTGCGCCAAACGTGCCATAGGCTCAGAAATCATTTTGGATGCACCCAGTAATACTTCTAGGTGACGAGGCTCAAGTGGAAGCTCGATTTACTTCATTTGGAAATAGTGTTAATCTTGACACAAGATAGGTGCATGCTTTGCGCCGGACATACCACAGGCTCAAAAATCATTTTGGATGCACCCGTTGTAACTCCTAGGCGACTTGTGTCATGTGAAATCTCGTTTAGGTCTGTTTGGAGATAGTGTTAGTGTCGGTGCAAGATAGGTGCACGGTGTGTGCCAAACGTACCATAGGTTCAGAAATCATTTTGGATGCACCCAATGATACTCCTAGGTGATGAGGCTCAAGTGGAACTTCGACTCAGTCCATACATTGAGGCAAGATAGGTGCATGGTTTGCGCCGAACGTACCATAGGCTCAGAAAATCATTTAGGACGCACCCGATGGAACTCCTTGGTGCCATGGGCCATGTGGAATCTCGTTTCGACCCGTTTGGAGTGTTAGTGTCGATGCAAGATAGGTGCATGGTTTGCGCCAAACTTATCGTAGGCTCAAAAATCATTTTGGATGCACCCGATGGTACTCCTAGGTGATGAGGCTCAAGTGGGTGCTCGTTTCATTCCGTTTGGAGATAGTGCTAATCTTGACGAAAGATGGGTGCACGATTTGTGTTGAACATACCACAGGCTCAGGAATCATTTTGGACACACCCGATGGAGGTCCTAGGTGACGTGGGCATGTCGAATCTTGTTTTGGACTGTTTAGAGACAGTGTTAGTGTCGGTGCAAGATAGGTGCATGGTTTGCGCCAAACGTACCATAGGCTTAGAAATCATTTGGGACGCACCCTATGGTACCCTTGATCACGAGGCTCAAGTGGATGCTCGTTTCATTCCGTTCGAAGACAGTGTTAGTCGGTGCAAGATAGGTCCACGATTTGCGCTGAACGTACCATAGGCTCAGAAATCATTTTGTATGCAACTGATGGAAGTCCTAGGTGACGTGGGCAACTAGAATCTCGTTTTGGTCTGTTTGGAGACAGTGTTAGTGTCAGTGCAAGACAGGGGCACGGTTTGCGCCAAACGTACCACGGGCTCATAATCGTTTTGGACGCCCGCGATGGTACTCGTAGGTGACAAGCTCAAGTGGAAGCTCGTTTCAGTCCATATGGAGATAGTGCTAATCATGATGCAAGATAGGTGCACGCTTTGCGCCGAACGTACCACAGGCTCAAAAATCATTTCGGATGGACCCGATGTAACTCCTAGGCGACTTGGGTCATGTGGAATCTTGTTTCGGTCTGTTTGGAGACAGTGTTAGTGTCGGTGCAAGATAGGTGCACAGTTTGCGCCAAACGTACCACGGGCTTAAAACCTTTCTGGATGCACCCAATGATACTCCATGGTGATGAGGCTTAAGTGGAAGCTTGATTTAGTTCCTTTGGAGATAGTGCTAACCTTGACGCAAGATAGGTGCACGATTTGCGCCGAACTTACCATAGTCCTAGAAATCGCTTTGGACGCACTCGATGGAACTCCGTGGTGACGTGGGCCATGTGGAATCTCATTTCGGTCTGTTTGGAGGCAACATTAGTGTCGTTGCAAGATAGGTGTGTGGTTTGCGCCAAACGTACCATAGGCTCAGAAATCATTTTGGACGCACCTGATGGTACTCCTAGGTGACGAGACTCAAGTGGATGTTTGTTTCATTATGTTTGGAGATAGTGCTAATCTTGATGCAAGATAGTTGCACGGTTTGTGCCAAACTTACCATAGGGTTAGAAATCATTTTGGACGTACCTAATGGTACTCCTAGGTGACGAGGCTCAAGTGGAAGCTCGAGTCAGTCCGTTTGGAGATACTACTAATCTTGACGCAAGATAGGTGCATGATTTGCGCCGAACGTACAACAGGCTTAGAAATCATTTTGGATGCACTCGATGGAGCACCTACGTTACGTGGGTCTTGTGGAATCTCGTTTTGGTCCATTTTGAGATAGTGTTAGCGTCGTAGAAAGATAGGTGCACGGTTTGCGCCAAACGTGCCATAGGCTCAGAAATCATTTTGGATGCACCCAGTAATACTTCTAGGTGACGAGGCTCAAGTGGAAGCTCGATTTCCTTCATTTGGAAATAGTGTTAATCTTGACACAAGATAGGTGCATGCTTTGCGCCGGACATACCACAGGCTCAAAAATCATTTTGGATGCACCCGTTGTAACTCCTAGGCGACTTGTGTCATGTGAAATCTCGTTTAGGTCTGTTTGGAGATAGTGTTAGTGTCGGTGCAAGATAGGTGCACGGTGTGTGCCAAACGTACCATAGGTTCAGAAATCATTTTGGATGCACCCAATGATACTCCTAGGTGATGAGGCTCATGTGGAACTTCGACTCAGTCCATACATTGAGGCAAGATAGGTGCATGGTTTGCGCCGAACGTACCATAGGCTCAGAAAATCATTTAGGACGCACCCGATGGAACTCCTTGGTGCCATGGGCCATGTGGAATCTCGTTTCGATCCGTTTGGAGTGTTAGTGTCGACGCAAGATAGGTGCATGGTTTGCGCCAAACTTATCGTAGGCTCAAAAATCATTTTGGATGCACCCGATGGTACTCCTAGGTGATGAGGCTCAAGTGGGTGCTCGTTTCATTCCGTTTGGAGATAGTGCTAATCTTGACGAAAGATGGGTGCACGATTTGTGTTGAACATACCACAGGCTCAGGAATCATTTTGGACACACCCGATGGAAGTCCTAGGTGACGTGGGCATGTCGAATCTTGTTTTGGACTGTTTAGAGACAGTGTTAGTGTCGGTGCAAGATAGGTGCATGGTTTGCGCCAAACGTACCATAGGCTTAGAAATCATTTGGGACGCACCCTATGGTACCCTTGATCACGAGGCTCAAGTGGATGCTCGTTTCATTCTGTTCGGAGACAGTGTTAGTCGGTGCAAGATAGGTCCACGATTTGCGCTGAACGTACCATAGGCTCAGAAATCATTTTGTATGCAACTGATGGAAGTCCTAGGTGACGTGGGCAACTAGAATCTCGTTTTGGTCTGTTTGGAGACAGTGTTAGTGTCAGTGCAAGACAGGTGCACGGTTTGCGCCAAACGTACCACGGGCTCAGAATCGTTTTGGACGCCCGCGATGGTACTCGTAGGTGACAAGCTCAAGTGGAAGCTCGTTTCAGTCTATATGGAGATAGTGCTAATCATGATGCAAGATAGGTGCACGCTTTGCGCCGAACGTACCACAGGCTCAAAAATCATTTCGGATGGACCCGATGTAACTCCTAGGCGACTTGGGTCATGTGGAATCTTGTTTCGGTCTGTTTGGAGACAGTGTTAGTGTCGGTGCAAGATAGGTGCACAGTTTGCGCCAAACGTACCACGGGCTTAAAACCTTTCTGGATGCACCCAATGATACTCCATGGTGATGAGGCTTTAGTGGAAGCTTGATTCAGTTCCTTTGGAGATAGTGCTAACCTTGACGCAAGATAGGTGCACGGTTTGCGCCGAACTTACCATAGTCCTAGAAATCGCTTTGGACGCACTCGATGGAACTCCGTGGTGACGTGGGCCATGTGGAATCTCGTTTCGGTCCGTTTGGAGACAACATTAGTGTCGTTGCAAGATAGGTGTGTGGTTTGCGCCAAACGTACCATAGGCTCAGAAATCATTTTGGACGCACCTGATGGTACTCCTAGGTGACGAGACTCAAGTGGATGTTTGTTTCATTATGTTTGGAGATAGTGCTAATCTTGATGCAAGATAGTTGCACGGATTGTGCCAAACTTACCATAGGGTTAGAAATCATTTTGGACGTACCTAATGGTACTCCTAGGTGACGAGGCTCAAGTGGAAGCTCGAGTCAGTCCGTTTGGAGATACTACTAATCTTGACGCAAGATAGGTGCACGATTTGCGCCGAACGTACAACAGGCTTAGAAATCATTTTGGATGCACTCGATGGAGCACCTACGTTACGTGGGTCTTGTGGAATCTCGTTTTGGTCCATTTTGAGATAGTGTTAGCGTCGTAGAAAGATAGGTGCACGGTTTGCGCCAAACGTGCCATAGGCTCAGAAATCATTTTGGATGCACCCAGTAATACTTCTAGGTGACGAGGCTCAAGTGGAAGCTCGATTTACTTCATTTGGAAATAGTGTTAATCTTGACACAAGATAGGTGCATGCTTTGCGCCGGACATACCACAGGCTCAAAAATCATTTTGGATGCACCCGTTGTAACTCCTAGGCGACTTGTGTCATGTGAAATCTCGTTTAGGTCTGTTTGGAGATAGTGTTAGTGTCGGTGCAAGATAGGTGCACGGTGTGTGCCAAACGTACCATAGGTTCAGAAATCATTTTGGATGCACCCAATGATACTCCAAGGTGATGAGGATCAAGTGGAACTTCGACTCAGTCCATACATTGAGGCAAGATAGGTGCATGGTTTGCGCCGAACATACCATAGGCTCAGAAAATCATTTAGGACGCACCCGATGGAACTCCTTGGTGCCATGGGCCATGTGGAATCTCGTTTCGATCCGTTTGGAGTGTTAGTGTCGATGCAAGATAGGTGCATGGTTTGCGCCAAACTTATCGTAGGGTCAAAAATCATTTTGGATGCACCCGATGGTACTCCTAGGTGATGAGGCTCAAGTGGGTGCTCGTTTCATTCCGTTTGGAGATAGTGCTAATCTTGACGAAAGATGGGTGCACGATTTGTGTTGAACATACCACAGGCTCAGGAATCATTTTGGACACACCCGATGGAAGTCCTAGGTGACGTGGGCATGTCGAATCTTGTTTTGGACTGTTTAGAGACAGTGTTAGTGTCAGTGCAAGATAGGTGCATGGTTTGCGCCAAACGTACCATAGGCTTAGAAATCATTTGGGACGCACCCTATGGTACCCTTGATCACGAGGCTCAAGTGGATGCTCGTTTCATTCCGTTCGGAGACAGTGTTAGTCGGTGCAAGATAGGTCCACGATTTGCGCTGAACGTACCATAGGCTCAGAAATCATTTTGTATGCAACTGATGGAAGTCCTAGGTGACGTGGGCAACTAGAATCTCGTTTTGGTCTGTTTGGAGACAGTGTTAGTGTTAGTGCAAGACAGGTGCACGGTTTGCGCCAAACGTACCACGGGCTCAGAATCGTTTTGGACGCCCGCGATGGTACTCGTAGGTGACAAGCTCAAGTGGAAGCTCGTTTCAGTCCACATGGAGATAGTGCTAATCTTGATGCAAGATAGGTGCATGCTTTGCGCCGAACGTACCACATGCTCAAAAATCATTTCGGAAGGACCCGATGTAACTCCTAGGCGACTTGGGTCATGTGGAATCTTGTTTCGGTCTGTTTGGAGACAGTGTTAGTGTCGGTGCAAGATAGGTGCACAGTTTGCGCCAAACGTACCACGGGCTTAAAACCTTTTTGGACGCACCCAATGATACTCCATGGTGATGAGGCTTAAGTGGAAGCTTGATTCAGTTCGTTTGGAGATAGTGCTAACCTTGACGCAAGATAAGTGCACGATTTGCGCCGAACGTACAACAGGCTTAGAAATCGTTTTGGATGCACTCGATGGAGCACCTACGTTACGTGGGTCTTGTGGAATCTCGTTTTGGTCCATTTTGAGATAGTGTTAGCGTCGTAGAAAGATAGGTGCACGGTTTGCGCCAAACGTGCCATAGGCTCAGAAATCATTTTGGATGCACCCAGTAATACTTCTAGGTGACGAGGCTCAAGTGGAAGCTCGATTTACTTCATTTGGAAATAGTGTTAATCTTGACACAAGATAGGTGCATGCTTTGCGCCGGACATACCACAGGCTCAAAAATCTTTTTGGATGCACCCGTTGTAACTCCTAGGCGACTTGTGTCATGTGAAATCTCGTTTAGGTCTGTTTGGAGATAGTGTTAGTGTCGGTGCAAGATAGGTGCACGGTGTGTGCCAAACGTACCATAGGTTCAGAAATCATTTTGGATGCACCCAATGATACTCCTAGGTGATGAGGCCCAAGTGGAACCTTGACTCAGTCCATACATTCAGGCAAGATAGGTGCATGGTTTGCGCCGAACGTACCATAGGCTCAGAAAATCATTTAGGACGCACCCGATGGAACTCCTTGGTGCCATGGGCCATGTGGAATCTCGTTTCGATCCGTTTGGAGTGTTAGTGTCGATGCAAGATAGGTGCATGGTTTGCGCCAAACTTATCGTAGGGTCAAAAATCATTTTGGATGCACCCGATGGTACTCCTAGGTGATGAGGCTCAAGTGGGTGCTCATTTCATTCCGTTTGGAGATAGTGCTAATCTTGACGAAAGATGGGTGCACGATTTGTGTTGAGCATACAACAGGCTCAGGAATCATTTTGGACACACCCGATGGAAGTCCTAGGTGACGTGGGCATGTCGAATCTTGTTTTGGACTGTTTAGAGACAGTGTTAGTGTCGGTGCAAGATAGGTGCATGGTTTGCGCCAAACGTACCATAGGCTTAGAAATCATTTGGGACACACCCTATGGTACCCTTGATCACGAGGCTCAAGTGGATGCTCGTTTCATTCCGTTCGGAGACAGTGTTAGTCGGTGCAAGATAGGTCCACGATTTGCGCTGAACGTACCGTAGGCTCAGAAATCATTTTGTATGCAACTGATGGAAGTCCTAGGTGACGTGGGCAACTAGAATCTCGTTTTGGTCTGTTTGGAGACAGTGTTAGTGTCAGTGCAAGACAGGTGCACGGTTTGCGCCAAACGTACCACGGGCTCAGAATCGTTTTGGACGCCCGCGATGGTACTCGTAGGTGACAAGCTCAAGTGGAAGCTCGTTTCAGTCCATATGGAGATAGTGCTAATCTTGATGCAAGATAGGTGCATGCTTTGCGCCGAACGTACCACAGGCTCAAAAATCATTTCGGATGGACCCGATGTAACTCCTAGGCGACTTGGGTCATGTGGAATCTTGTTTCGGTCTGTTTGGAGACAGTGTTAGTGTCGGTGCAAGATAGGTGCACAGTTTGCGCCAAACGTACCACGGGCTTAAAACCTTTTTGGACGCACCCAATGATACTCCATGGTGATGAGGCTTAAGTGGAAGCTTGATTCAGTTCCTTTGGAGATAGTGCTAACCTTGACGCGAGATAGGTGCACGGTTTGCGCTGAACTTACCATAGTCTTAGAAATCGCTTTGGACGCACTCGATGGAACTCCTTGGTGACGTGGGCCATGTGGAATCTCGTTTCGGTCCGTTTGGAGACAACGTTAGTGTCGTTGCAAGATAGGTGTGTGGTTTGCGCCAAACGTACCATAGGCTCAGAAATCATTTTGGACGCACCTGATGGTACTCCTAGGTGACGAGACTCAAGTGGATGTTTGTTTCATTCTGTTTGGAGATAGTGCTAATCTTGATGCAAGATAGTTGCACGGTTTGTGCCAAACTTACCATAGGGTTAGAAATCATTTTGGACGTACCTAATGGTACTCCTAGGTGACGAGGCTCAAGTGGAAGCTCGAGTCAGTCCGTTTGGAGATACTGCTAATCTTGACGCAAGATAGGTGCACGATTTGTGCCGAACGTACAACAGGCTTAGAAATCGTTTTGGATGCACTCGATGGAGCACCTACGTTATGTGGGTCTTGTGGAATCTCGTTTTGGTCCATTTTGAGATAGTGTTAGCGTCGTAGAAAGATAGGTGCACGGTTTGCGCCAAACGTGCCATAGGCTCAGAAATCATTTTGGATGCACCCAGTAATACTTCTAGGTGACGAGGCTCAAGTGGAAGCTCGATTTACTTCATTTGGAAATAGTGTTAATCTTGACACAAGATAGGTGCATGCTTTGCGCCGGACATACCACAAGCTCAAAAATCATTTTGGATGCACCCGTTGTAACTCCTAGGCGACTTGTGTCATGTGAAATCTCGTTTAGGTCTGTTTGGAGATAGTGTTAGTGTCGGTGCAAGATAGGTGCACGGTCTGTGCCAAACGTACCATAGGTTCAGAAATCATTTTGGATGCACCCAATGATACTCCTAGGTGATGAGGCTCAAGTGGAACCTCGATTCAGTCCATACATTAAGGCAAGATAGGTGCATGGTTTGCGCCGAACGTCCCATAGGCTCAGAAAATCATTTAGGACGCACCCGATGGAACTCCTTGGTGCCGTGGGCCATGTGGAATCTCGTTTCGATCCGTTTGGAGTGTTAGTGTCGATGCAAGATAGGTGCATGGTTTGTGCAAAACTTACCGTAGGCTCAAAAATCATTTTGGATGCACCCGATGGTACTCCTAGGTGATAAGGCTCAAGTGGGTGCTCATTTCATTCTGTTTGGAGATAGTGCTAATCTTGACGAAAGATGGGTGCACAATTTGTGTTGAACATACCACAGGCTCAGGAATCATTTTGGACACACCTGATGGAAGTCCTAGGTGATGTGGGCATGTCGAATCTTGTTTTGGACTGTTTAGAGATAGTGTTAGTGTCGGTGCAAGATAGGTGCATGGTTTGCGCCAAATGTACCATAGGCTTAGAAATCATTTGGGACGCACCCTATGGTACCCTTGATCATGAGGCTCAAGTGGATGCTCATTTCATTCCGTTCGGAGATAGTGTTAGTCGTAGCAAGATAGGTCCACGATTTGCGCTGAACGTACCATAGGCTCAGAAATCATTTTGTATGCAACTGATTGAAGTCTTAGGTGACGTGGGCAACTAGAATCTCGTTTTGGTCTGTTTGGAGACAGTGTTAGTGTCAGTGCAAGATAGGTGCACGGTTTGCGTCAAACGTACCACGGGCTCAGAATCGTTTTGGACGCCCGCGATGGTACTCGTAGGTGACAAAGCTCAAGTGGAAGCTCGTTTCAGTCCATATGGAGATAGTGCTAATCTTGATGCAAGATAGGTGCACGCTTTGCGCCGAACGTACCACAGGCTCAAAAATCATTTTGGATGGACCCGGTGTAACTCCTAGGCGACTTGGGTCATGTGGAATCTTGTTTCGGTCTGTTTGGAGATAGTGTTAGTGTCGGTGCAAGATAGGTGCACAGTTTGCGCCAAACGTACCACGGGCTTAAAACCTTTTTGGACGCACCCAATGATACTCCATGGTGATGAGGCTTAAGTGGAAGCTTGATTCAGTTCGTTTGGAGATAGTGCTAACCTTGACGCAAGATAGGTGCACGGTTTGTGCCAAACTTACCATAGTCTCAGAAATCGCTTTGGACGCACTCGATGGAACTCCTTGGTGACTTGGGCCATGTGGAATCTCGTTTCGGTCCGTTTGGAGACAACGTTAGTGTCGTTGCAAGATAGGTGCATGGTTTGCGCCAAACGTACCATAGGCTCAGAAATCATTTTGGACGCATCTAATGGTACTCCTAGGTGATGAGACTCAAGTGGATGTTTGTTTCATTCTGTTTGGAGATTGTGCTAATCTTGATGCAAGATAGTTGCACAGTTTGTGCCAAATGTACCATAGGGTTAGAAATCATTTTTGGATGTACCTAATTGTACTCCTAGGTGACGAGGCTCAAGTGGTTGCTCGTTTCATTCTGTTTGGAGATAGTGCTAATCTTGACGAAAGATGGGTGCACGGTTTGTGTTGAACATACCACAGGCTCAGTAATCATTTTGGACACACCCGATGGAAGTCCTAGGTGAGTGGGCATGTCGAATCTTGTTTTGGACTGTTTAGAGACAGTGTTAGTGTCGGTGAAAGATAGGTGCATGGTTTGCACCAAACGTACCATAGGCTTAGAAATCATTTGGGACGCACCCTATGGTACCCTTGATCACGAGGCTCAAGTGGATGCTCATTTCATTCCATTCGGAGACAGTGTTAGTCGGTGCAAGATAGGTCCACGATTTGCGCTGAATGTACCATAGGCTCAGAAATCATTTTGAATGCAACTGATGGAAGTCCTAGGCGACTTGGGTCATGTGGAATCTTGTTTTGGTCTGTTTGGAGACATTAGTGTCGGTGCAAGATAGGTGCACAATTTGCGCCAAACGTACCATAGGCTTAAAATCTTTTTGGACGCACCCAATGATACTCCATGGTGACGAGGCTCAAGTGGAAGCTTGATTCAGTTTGTTTGGAGATAGTGCTAACCTTGACGCAAGATAGGTGCACGGTTTGCACCGAACTTACCATAGTCTTAGAAATCGCTTTGGACGAACGCAATCGAACTCCTAGGTGACCTGGCTCAGGTGGGATTTTGTTTCGGTTCGTTTGCAAATAGCGTTAGTGTCGTTGCAAGATAGGTACGTGGTTTTCGCCAAACGTACCATAGGCTCATAAATCATTTTGGATGCAACCGATGGTACTCCTAGGTGACGAGGCTCTAGTGGATGCTCCTTTCATTCTGTTTGGAGATGGTGCTAATCTTGGTGCAAGATAGTTGCACGGTTTGCGCCAAACGTACCATAGGCTCAGAAATCATTTTGGACGCACCTGATGGTACTCCTTGGTGATGGGGCTCAAGTCGATGCTCGTTTCAATCTGTTTGGAGATAGTGCTAATCTTGATGCAAGATAGTTGCACAGTTTGTGCCAAATGTACCATAGGATTAGAAATCATTTTGGAAGCTCGAGGCTCAAGTGGAAGCTCGAGTCAGTCCGTTCGGAGATACTACTAATCTTTACGCAAGATAGGTGCACGATTTGCGCCGAATGTACGATAGGCTTAGAGATCATTTTGGATGCACTCGATGGAAGACCTACGTGACGTGGGTCATGTGGAAACTCGTTTTGGTCCATTTAGAGACAGTGTGTGTGTCGGAGCAAGATAGGTGCACGGTTTGTGCCAAACTTACCATAGGCTCAGAAATCATTTTGGATGCACCCAGTAATACTTCTAGGTGACGAGGCTCAAGTGGAAGCTCGATTCAGTTCGTTTGGAAATAGTGCTAATCTTGACGCAAGATAGGTGCATGCTTTGCACCAAATGTACCACAGGCTCAAAAATCATTTTGGACGCACCCGATGTAACTCCTAGGCAACTTGTGTCATGTGAAATCTCGTTTAGGTCTGTTTGGAGACGATATTAATGTCGGTGCAAGATAGGTGCACGGTGTGCGCCAAACATACGGTAGGCTCAGAAATCATTTAGGATGCACCCGATGTAACTCTTAGGTTACTTGTGTCATGTGAAATCTCGTTTAGGTCCGTTTGCAGATAGTGTTAGTGTTGGTGCAAGATAGGTGCACGGTGTGCGCCAAACGTACCATAGGCTTAGAAATCATTTTGGACACACCCAATGATACTCCTAGGTGATGAGGCTCAAGTGGAACTTCAATTCAGTCCGTACCTTGGGGCAAGATAGGTGCACAGTTTGTGCCGAGCGTACCATAAGCTCAGAAATCGTTTAGGACGCAACTGATGGAACTCCTTGGTGACGTGGGCCATGTGGAATCTCATTTCGGTCCATTATGAGTGTTAGTGTCAGTGCAAGATTGGTGCATGGTTTGTGCCAAACGTACCACAGGCTCAAAAATTATTTTGGATGCACCCGATGGTACTCTTTGGTGACGAGGCTCAAGTGGATGCTCGTTTCATTCCTTAGAGATAGTGCTAATCTTGACGCAAGATGGGTGCATGGTCTGTGCGAAACGTACCATGGGCTTAGAATTGTTTTGAACACCCGTGATGGTACTCCTAGATGACGAGGCTCAAGTGGAAGCTCGATTTAGTCCATTTGGAGAGAGTGCTAACGTGACGCAAGATAGGTGCACGCTTTGTGCCGAACATACCATAGGCTCAAAAATCGTTTTGGGCAGACCCAACGTAACTCCAAGGCAACTTGGGTCATGTGGAATCTCGTTTCGGTCCGTTTATAGACAGTGTTAGTGTCGGTGTAAGATAGGTGCACAGTTTGCACCAAACATATAATAGGCTCAGAAATCATTTTGGACGCACCCAATGATACTTCATGGTGACGAGGCTCAAGTGGAAGCTCGATTCAATCCGCTTGGCGGTAGTGCTAACCTTGACGCAAGATCGGTGCACGGTTTGGTCTGAACATACCATAGGCATAGAAATCATTTTGGACGCACCCAATAGAACTCCTAGGTGACGTGGGTCATGTGGAATTTTGTTTTGGTCCATTTGCAAATAGTGTTAGTGTCGGTGCAACATAGGTGCATGGTTTTGAGCCAAACATACAATAGGCTCGTAAATCATTTTGGACGCACCCAATGATACTCCTAGATGACGAGGCTCTAGTGGATGCTTGTTTCATTTTGTTTGGAGATAGTGCTAATCTTGATGCAAGATAGGTGCACGGTTTAAGCCGAACATACGATAGGCTCAGAAATCATTTTGGACGCACCTGATGGTACTCCTAAGTGACAAGGCTCAAGTGGATGCTCGTTTCGTTCCATTTGGACATAGTACTAATCTTGATGCAAGATAGTTGCACAGTTTGTGCCAAACATACCATAGGGTTAGAAATCGTTTTGGACGCACCCGATGGTACTCCTAGGTGACGAGGCTCAAGTGAAAGCTCGAGTCTGTCCGTTCGGAGATACTAATAATCTTGATGCAAGACAGGTGCATGATTTGCGCCGAACGTACGACAGGCTTAGAAATCATTTTAAACGCACTCGATGGAACACCTACGTGACGTGGGTCATGTGGAATCTTGTTTTGGTTTGTTTAGAGACAGTGTTAGTGTAGGAGCAAGATAGGTGCACGGTTTGTGCCAAACATACCATGGGCTCAGAAATTATTTTGGATGCACCCAGTAATACTTCTAGGTGACGAGGCTCAAGTGCAAGCTCGATTCAGTTCATTTGGAAATAGTGCTAATCTTGACACAAGATAGTTGCATGCTTTCCACCGAACATACTATAGGCTCAAAAATAATTTTGGACGCACCCGTTGTAACTCCTAGGTGACTTGTGTCATGTGAAATCTTGTTTAGGTCTGTTTGGAGACAGTGTTAGTGTCAGTGCAAGATAGGTGCATGGTGCGAGCCAAACGTACCATAGGCTCAGAAATCATTTTGGATGCACCCAATCACACTCCTAAGTGATGAGGCTCAAGTGGAACCTCGATTCAGTATGTACCTTAAGGCAAAATAGGTGCATGGTTTGCGTCGAACGTACCATAGGCTCAGAAATCATTTTGGATGCACCCGATGGAACTCCATGGTGACGTGGGCCATGTGGAATCTCGTTTTGGTCAATTTCAAGTGTTATTGTCGGTGCAAGATAGGTGCATTGTTTCCGCCAAACATACCATAGGCTCAAAAATCATTTTGGACGCACACGATGGTACTCCTAGGTGACAAGACTGAAGTGGATGCTCGTTTCATTCCATAGAGATAGTGCTAATCTTTACACAAGATAGGTGCACGGTCTGTGCTAAACGTACCATGGGCTCACAAATTGGTTTGGATGCCCGCGATGGTACTCCTAGATGACGAGGCTCAAGTGGAAGCTCAATTCAAACCATTTGAAGATAGTGCTAACCTTGACGCAAGATAGGTGCACGCTTTGCGCCGAACATACCACAGGCTCAAAAATCGTTTTGCACGGGCCCAATGTAACTCCTAGGCGACTTGGGTCATGTGGAATCTCGTTTTGGTCCGTTTGTAGACAGTGTTAGTGTCGGCGCAAGATAGGTGTACAGTTTGCGGCAAACATATCATAGGCTCAGAAATCGTTTTGGACGCATCCAATGATACTCCATGGTGATGAGCCTCAAGTGGAAGCTCGATTCAGTCTATTTGGAGATAGTGTTAACCTTGACGGATAGGTGCACGGTTTGCTCCGAACATACCATAGGCTCAGAAATCATTTTGGACGCACCCAATAGAACTCCTAGGTGACGTGGATAATGTGGATTTTGTTTCGGTCCATTTGCAGACAGTGTTAGTGTTGGTGCAAGATAGTTGCATGTTTGTGCCAAATGTACCATAGGGTTAGAAATCAATTTGGACGCACCTGATAGTACTCCTAGGTGATGAGGCTCAAGTGGAAGCTCGAGTCAGTCCGTTTGGAGATTTTGCTAATCTTGACGCAAGATAGGTGCACGGTTTGTGCCAAATGTACCATAGGCTTAGAAATCATTTTGGACGCACCCGATGGTACTCCTAGGTGACGAGGCTAAAGTGGAAGCTCGAGTCTGTAGATTCAGAGATACTGCTAATCTTAACGCAAGATAGGTGCACGATTTGTGCCGAACGTGCGACAGGCTTAGAAATCATTTTGGACGCACTCGATGGAACACCTACGTGACATGGGTCATGTGGAATCTCGTTTTGGTCCATTTAGAGACAGTGTTAGTGTCGGAGCAAGATAGGTGCATGGTTTGCGCCAAACATACCATAGGCTCAGAAATTGTTTTAGATGCACCCAGTAATACTTCTAGGTGACAAGGCTCAAGTGGAAGCTTGATTCAGTCCGTTTGGAAATAGTGCTAATCTCGATGCAAGATAGGTGCATGCTTTGCGCTGAACATACCACAGGCTCCAAAATCATTTTGGACGCACCCGAAGTAACTCCTAGGCGACTGTGTCATGTGAAATCTCGTTTAGGTCCGTTTGCAGACAGTGGTAGCATCGGTGCAAGATAGGTGCATGGTGTGCGCCAAACATATCGCAGGCTCAGAAATCATTTTGGACGCACCCAATGATACTCCTAGGTGATGAGGCTCAAGTGGAATGTCGATTCAGTCCTTACCTTGAGGCAAGATAGGTGCACGGTTTGCACCGAACGTATCATAGGCTCAGAAATTGTTTAGGACGCACCCGATTGAACTCCTTGGTGACGTGGGCCATGTGGAATCTCGTTTCGGTCCATTTCAAGTGTTAGTGTCGGTGCAAGATAAGTGCATGGTTTGCGCCAAATGTACCATAGGCTCAAAAATCATTTTGGACGCACCCAATGGTACTCCTAGATGACGAGGCTCAAGTGGATGCTCATTTCATTCCTTGGAGATAGTGCAAATCTTGACGCAAGATAGGTGCTTGGTCTGTGCCAAACGTACCATGGGCTCAGAAATCATTTTGGACGCACCCGATGGTACTCCTAGATGACGAGGCTCAAGTGGATGCTCGTTTCATTCCGTTTGGAGATAGTGCTAATCTTGACGCAAGATAGGTGCACGGTTTGCGCGGAACGTACCATAGGCGCAGAAATCATTTTGGACACACGTGATGGTACTCCTGGGCGACCTGGGTCATGTGGAATCTTATTTCGGTCCGTTCGTAGACAGTGTTAGTGTAGGTTCAATTTAGGTGCATAGTTTGCGTGAAACATCCCATAGGCAAAGAAATCATTTTGGACGCACCGAATGATACTCCATGGTGACGAGGCTCAAGTGGAAGCTCGATTCAGTCTGTTTGGAGATAGTGCTAACCTCGACTCAAGATAGGTGCACAGTTTGGGCCGAACATACCATGGGCTTAGAAATCGTTTTGGACGCCCCCCATGGAACTCCTTGGTGACATGGGCCTTGTGGAATCTCGTTTCGGTCCATTTGCAAATAGTGTTAGTGTCAGTGCAAGATAGGTGCATGGTTTGTGCTAAATGTACCATAGGCTCAAAAATCATTTTAGGCACAACCGATGGTACTCATATATGACAAGGATCAAGTGGATGCTCGTTTCATTCCATTTGGAGATAGTGCTAATCTTGACGCTAGATAGGTGCATGGTTTGCGTCGAACGTACCATAGGCTCAGAAATCATTTTGGACGCACCTGATGGAACTCCTTGGTGACGTGGGCCATGTGGAATCTCCTTTCGGTCCATTTGGAGACAGTGTTAGTGTCGGTGCAAGAAAGGTGCATGGTTTGGGCCAAACGTACCATAGGCTCAGAAATCATTTTGGACGCACCCTATGGTACTCCTAGGTGATGAGGCTCAAGTGGATGCTCATTTCATTCCATTTGGAGACAGTGTTAGTCGGTGCAAGATAGGTCCATGATTTGCGCCGTACGTACCATGGGCTCAGAAATCATTTTATATGCAGCTGATGGAAGTCCTAGGTGACATGGGAAGTGGAATCTCGTTTTGGTCTGTTTGGAGAAAGTGTTGGTGTCAGTGCAAGATAGGTGCACGGTTTGCACCAAACGTACCACGGGCACAGAATCATTTTGGACGCCCACGAGGGTACTCCTAGGTGACAAAGCTTGAGTGGAACCTCGATTCAGTCCATACGGAGATAGTGGTAATCTTGACGCAAGATAGGTGCACGCTTTGCGACGAATGTACCATAGGCTCAATAATCGTTTTGGATGGACCCTGATGTAACTCCTAGCCGACTTGGGTCTTGTGGAATCTCGTTTCAGTCCATTTGGAGATAGTGTTAGTGTCAGTGCAAGATAGGTGCACAGTTTGTGCCAAACGTATGATAGGCTTAGAAATCTTTTTGGACACACCCAATGATACTCCATGGTGATGAGGCTCAAGTGGAACCTCGATTCAATTCGTTTGGAGATAGTGCTAACCTTGACGCAAGATAGGTGCACGGTTTGTGCCGAACTTACCATAGTCTTAGAAATCGCTTTGGGTGCACCCAATTGAACTCCTAGGTGACATGGCTCATGTGGAATTTTGTTTCAGTCCATTTGCAGACAGCGTTAGTGTCGTTGCAAGATAGGTGTGTGGTTTGCGCCAAGCGTAACATAGGCTCAGAAATCATTTTCGACGCACCCGATGGTACTCCTAGTTGACGAGGCTCAAGTGGATGCTCGTTCCATTCAGTTTAGAGATAGTGCTAATCATGATGCAAGATAGTTGCACGGTTTGTGCAAAATGTACCATAGGGTTAGAAATCAATTTGGATGCACCCGATAGTACTCCTAGGTGACGAGGCTCAAGTGGAAGCTCGAGTTAGTCCGTTTGGAGATTTTGCTAATCTTAACGCAAGATAGGTGCACGATTTGCGCCGAACATACAACAGGCTTAGAAATCATTTTGGACACACTCGATGGAACGCCTACGTGACATGGGTCATGTGAAATCTTGTTTTGGACCGTTTAGAGACAGTGTTAGTGTCAGAGCAAGATAGGTGCACGGTTTGCACCAAACGTACCATAGGCTCAAAAATCATTTTGGATGCACCCAATAATACTTCTAGGTGACGAGGCTCAAGTGGAAGCTTGATTCAGTTCATTTCGAAATAGTGCTAATCCTGACGCAAGATGGGTGCATGCTTTGCGCTGAATGTACCACAGGCTCAAAAATCATTTTGGACGCACCCGTTGTAACTCCTAGGCAACTTGTGTCATGTGAAATCTTGTTTAGGTCTGTTTGGAGACAGTGTTAGTGTTAGTGCAGGATAAGTGCATGGTGTGCACCAAACTTACCATAGGCTTAGAAATCATTTTGGATGCACCCAATGATACTCCTAGGTGTTGAGGCTCAAGTGGAACCTCGATTCAGTCAGTACCTTGAGCCAAGATAGGTGCATGGTTTGCGCCGAACGTAACATAGGCTCAAAAATCATTTAGGACGCACCCGATGGAACTCCTTGGTGACATGGGCCATGTGGAATCTCGTTTCAGTCCGTTTGGAGTGTTAGTGTCGGTGCAAGATAGGTGCATTGTTTGCGCCAAACATACCATAGGCTCAAAAATCATTTTGGATGCACCCAATGGTACTCCTAGGTGACGAGGCTCAGTGGATGCTCATTTCATTCCTTGGAGATAGTGCTAATCTTGACGCAAGATAGGTGCATGGTCTATGCCAAACGTACCATGGGCTCAGAAATCATTTTGGACGCACCCGATGGTACTCCTAGATGACGAGGCTCAAGTGGATGCTCGTTTCATTCCGTTTGGAGATAGTGCTAATCTTGACGCAAGATAGGTGCACGGTTTGCGCGGAACGTACCATAGGCGCAGAAATCATTTTGGACACACGTGATGGTACTCCTGGGCGACCTGGGTCATGTGGAATCTTATTTTGGTCCGTTCGTAGACAGTGTTAGTGTCGGTTCAAGTTAGGTGCACAGTTTGTGTGAAACATACCATAGGCAAAGAAATCATTTTGGACGCACTCAATGAT
This sequence comes from Saccharum hybrid cultivar R570, assembly GCA_038087645.1. Lineage (NCBI taxonomy): Eukaryota > Viridiplantae > Streptophyta > Magnoliopsida > Poales > Poaceae > Saccharum > Saccharum hybrid cultivar. The sequence goes on from JAQSUU010000066.1 coordinate 18,928,405, forward strand.
ACTCCATGGTGACGAGGCTCAAGTGGAAGCTCGATTCAGTCTGTTTGGAGATAGTGCTAACCTTGACTCAAGATAGGTGCACAGTTTGGGCCGAACATACCATGGGCTTAGAAAATCATTTTGGACGCCCCCGATGGAACTCCTGGGTGACATGGGCCTTGTGGAATCTCATTTCGGTCCATTTGGAGACAGTGTTAGTGTCGGTGCGAGATATGTGCATTGTTTGCCCCAAACGAACCATAGGCTCAGAAATCATTTTGGACGCACCGGATGGTACTGCTAGGTGACGAGGCTCAAGTGGGTGCTCGTTTCATTCTGTTTGGAGATAGTGCTAATCTTGACGCAAGATGGGTGCATGATTTGCGCTGAATGTACCACAGGCTCAGGAATCATTTTGGATGCACCCGATGGAAGTCCTAGGTGACGTGGGCATGTGGAATCTCCTTTTGGTCCGTTTGAAGACATTGTTAGTGTCGGTGCAAGATAGGTGCATGGTTTGCGCCAATCGTACCATAGGCTCAGAAATCATTTTGGACACACCCGATGGTACTCCTAGGTGACGAGGCTTAAGTGGAAGCTCGAGTCAATCCGTTCGGAGATAGTGGTAATATTGACGCAAGATTGGTGCAGGGTTTGCACCAAATGTATCATAGGCTCAGAAATCATTTTGGACGCACCCGACGGATCTCTTTGGTCACGTGGGCCAAGTGGAATCTCGTTTCAGTCCGTTTGGAGACAGTGTTAGGGTTGGTGCGAGATAGGTGCACGTTTTGCGCCAAACGTACCATAGGCTCAGAAATCATTTTGGATGCACCCGATGGTACACCTAGGTGACGAGGCTCAAGTGGGTGCTCGTTTCATTCCGTTTGGAGATATTGCTAATCTTGACGCAAGATATGTGCACGATTTGCGCTGAACGTACCACAGGCTCAGGAATCATTTTGGACGCACCCGATGGAAGTCCTAGGTGACGTGGGCATGTGGAATCTCTTTTTTGTCCGTTTGGAGATAGTGTTAATGTCGGTGTGAGATAGGTGCATGGCTTGCGCCAAACGTACCATAGGCTCATAAATCATTTTGGACGCACCCGATGGTACTCCTAGGTGACGAGGCTCAAGTGGATGCTTGTTTCATTCCGTTTGGAGATAGTGTTAGTCGGTGCAAGATAGGTGCACGATTTGCGCTGAACGTACCATAGGTTCAGAAATCATTTTGTACGCACCCGATTGAAGTCCTAGGTGATGCGGGCAAGTGGAATCTCATTTTGGTCTGTGTGGAGACAGTGTTAGTGTCAGTGCAAGATAGGTGCACGGTTTGCGTCAAACGTACCACGGGTTTAGAATCATTTGGACGCCCGCGATGGTACTCTTAGGTGACAAGGCTCAAGTGGAAGCTCGATTCAGTCCATATGGAGATAGTGCAAATCTTGACGCAAGATAGGTGCACGCTTTGCGCCGAACGTACCACAGGTTCAAAAATCATTTTGGATGGACCTGATGTAACTCCTAGGTGACTTGGCTCATGTGGAATCTCGTTTTGGTCCGTTTGGAGACAGTGTTAGTATCGGTGCAAGATAGGTGCACAGTTTGCGCCAAT